>AP025367.1:0-10000000 GCA_030295005.1 Cephonodes hylas | reverse complement strand
ATACTGACCACGTCACACGTATACAGGCTGACCTTGCGTAGGTATGAAGCGACGCGTCACCGATGCGCGCCACACTATAATTAGGAATTTTGGAAACATGTGGATACGACTTACAGGAGAATGCACTACAGTGTTGCGCTAAAAGTTCAAATTATTAAATTACCAGGAGATTATGTATATATAATTCTAATTGATTTCAGGTATTTTATTGCATTGGCTGTAAACACAATATGAACTTTTTCTTCAACCAACAATCTCTGCTAAAATTTTTACCAATTCGGTCGCTCCACTAAATAAGAATTACAAACATGAAATCACGTGGCAACACTAAGAAATAATAATACAACACAGCTCCAAATTGAAATGTAAAAATTGTATATGTAGAAATTATATTTCAAATCATGGCAACCTTTTGACTCGATATCGGTTCTTTTATTTTTCGTTTGTTTTTAATTGAATGCGACAGGCTAAACCTGACCACCACAATTTCGTCCGTGTTTACCAATAGTTATGAATATATAATATTTAAAAATATGACGTGCGTCGGACAACTGGCTATTAGTCGTTGTTAGACCATAAACATCGGGTATCGATGTAAACGTCTCAATTATAATTATTTTTACGATCCATATTAATGATGTTAACCCTACACTGCATGATTTTTATTTTCGAAAAAAAAAAAATCTTATCTACTCATAGTTTTGGTCTAGAATACGGAAAAAATAATTAAAAAAATAAATCATAAATAATAATGGAAAAAAACGGATTTTTAATTTTGTTCCATATATGGCACAACATGCATTGACCTACCGATGTATGTTTAGTACAATACTAGAGATGACAGAGACAGAAGCATTTTTTATCTTTTTTGACACAATGTTCGACCCCGCAATTCTCGAACAAAACAAATGAGTTTCTTTTGCAGCAAAGATACTTGCATTGTTGGTGTTTCTGTCCTTACATATCAGCATCACGCCTTACGTCACGAGGAGGAAGATTCGCACCATTGGCTCTCGTTCTTTTCTTCTCTATCAAGTCCTTACTAGCAGAAGACGGTCGGCCTCTTTTCTTTTTCATTGACTAACCACTCATGAAGAGGTTTTTTGCCAATCCTAACTATAAGTCTTTTAACTTTGGCGGCGTTGCTTCTTGTCGCATCTCCCCAACTCTTCTATATAGCAACCAACTGTTTATGGTGGCGATATCGAGGAGATGGCAATAAAGCCTCAAGTACCACTTCTTTCTTTCACAACCTGCCGTGCTCGTATAGCACTTGATCTAGACGTAATTGGAACTGCAGGACTAGAATCTCCAGAGGTTTGAAATATGCTGCTGCATATCAGTTACGTCATTATATTTGACAGCCCTGTGGTGCAGTTGGCTTGACATCAGTTTGTGAAACGAGAGGCTACGGGTTTGTTCCCCGCACCGAGATAAATATTTTTTTCGAGTCTGGGTGTTAGTGAGACCGAATAAGTCCCTCGTAGTCTCTGATACCCACGACACAGGACTTGTATCCTAGTGTGCGGTCAGAACTGTGTATGTGACTATTGAATGTATTTATTTATTATATGACCTTGATAATGGTGTAACGAGATCATACCTGATTGAAGAATCATATTGCTGTTCATCATCAGCATCGCTAAACGTTTCACAAAGTTGATTGACGATAGTTCGACGATACATAAATTTGGACCATCACTGCATGAAGTGACATATCGGGAACAACCAGTAATTATAAAATTTTAGTATCAAAACAATGTCAAATCAAAAAATAATACTTACATTTGCTTAGTACACAGTTTTCTCGATATAAAAACATTTTTTTCACTATTGCACTCCGTCAATAATTATTATTTTTTTGTATTTTTAAATATCGTTCGCACCGCCCACGGCATATTATCAATTCTTTCAGTTAAACGGCTAATTGAGCGAGGGGGTACTGCCATCTAACTCGAATAAAGGTACTAATTTATTGTCATTGACTATAATTAATAAGCTATCATAATTATAGATCTCGTCCCTAGGTTCAACTTAGAAAAAATATCAATTTTATTGGTTGTGACATATATGGCACTGAATGCAGTGTAGGGTTAAAATTCGCTAGCCTTTTATATGAACACTTGACGAATAAAACCAAAACAGATATAGTGTGAACCAATGTTTTTAAAACTGGGTTGCGACCCCAGTGAGAATCGTAAAGCTTCTTAGTCTATTAAACGTTATAACATAAGTTTATGGTCTAGCCAGAGTATGATTATACAACTATCTTACAAAACCAACGTTAAGCAACCGTTTTAAGTTTTTTTAAACCCCCGTGGCGCAGCTGGTTAAATTAAGCATTAGTTATCGAAAACCAAGAATGAATAATTTGTTGGCATAGATATGTCGGTACATTATTTAATGCAAATCAGGACATCTTTATTTGACAAACAGCATAAAAGTATCAACATTTTCTAGACTCCGAAACTAGGGAACCCACATATGAGCAGTTTGATCTCGAAACACGAAAAACCAACGATTTATCCTTCTATAAAGGAAATATCTATGTATTTAGTCTCATGACATTACGATCACTTAAGTAAAAGGGCGGAAACAGTAGTTTGACAAGATCGTGCCCAGTACGAAAAACGAATGGCGTAATCCATGCTTGTTGCTATTATTGTCGCTTATTTCTGTGTTCTTTTGATTATATGCGATCGAATTGTTGGGTACGAATGTTTTTATTATTATTTTTGTACTTCACGTTCCCTTTTGATAAAACCATGGCGCCCTCCCTTCTTGTGACTCATTTGGCTTGCGCAGTTACATACAGTCATAGGTTACGCCTCAATCCCTAAGGTTACATAGTATATATTGGACGTCCCGCTACGCCTAATTTAAAATTTAAATACACATATTTTTTTTTTGCAAAAACCTTTGTTTCATTTTTTTTTTTGCGTTAAGACTATGTCATCTACAGTTTTAATTTAAAAATGCTGCGATGTTGTCAACAGTTTAATCTAAATTCAAGTGAAACAACACTCGATAACCCCCGGAGTCTAAGTCCATTACATTTCGATAGTAAACAAATGTAGTAAACATTTGCTGAAGAACGTAGTATGTAGGTAGAGATAACGAAACGAGTCATAATCAAAAATCGTATCAAAATTGTTTTGATTGCTTTGACTCCTTTATCGGTAATTGAACTATGTATATCCGTCTGGGGAACATTTACTATTAACTCTGTTTTTTATATGCGAAACGCAACAAGCTGTGATTTTCATAATATTGTTATTCGTACAATTTTTCAAATAAACAGAGTGACGACAAATTCCCATTCCAACTATTGTGGTTCGGAAATAAAGGCGAATTGATAACCTCTTCCATCTTTCGGAGACAGTTAAAAAGCCTAATGAAAAATATTAGTTTTAATTTAAATTACAGAGATATGTTGCTTGGAGTGAATCGGGACCTGATGGGGGCCATATAGCTGGCGAAAAATGGGTGTCCAACCCTTTGTCAATAGGTGTACTCTAACTTCAAATGTAATGGCAATAGGTTCATAAGTTCTAAATATAACCCAGCATGGTAATTTTCAAGTTGACACCTAATCAAGAACCCAGTTTCAAAGTCTCTTTCAATATATCATACTGGTTAACGTTATGACTTATTTGTTCATTGTTTTAATACAATAGCGTAGAACTTAACTATTAGCGTTTCACTTGTCATTATTTACGGCATTTAACATTACCATAGCCCATAAAGTATGGAACAAGTACGGAAATCTTCCATTTATGGTCTAAAGTAAGTACCTAACTTATTTTCATAGTGGGTAGTATTTAAGCAATTCATATGAACATTATCAATGAAATGTCTGTTACACTTTGACCCATAAGTCGCTGAACTGATTTGGGTAAATTTTATAAATACGTATATTGCATTTTTTCTTAGAAATAGACACAGGCTGATTGGATTACAATGCAATAATAGAGTGAAATAACTCTCAAGTAAAATATCACATGAAACGCTTAATAGAGCTCTAGTAGCTATTTTTTCTTTTAATACACTATGTAAATCAAACAATCACTAACACAAACACACATCCAAGCTGTAGTACGCACTGTTTAGTGGACGATGATCTTAAACATAAGACACCTTGTCAATAAATAATTTAATCAAATACATTTGGTGAATATTAATTGAGGTAACAATGGGACACAGTGTTAACACGACCACGTACGGCGGGTCGTTGACTACTTGGCTTATAAGCCGCTAATTCTATGGTTAATCCAATGTGTATGTATGAACTAGTGGCTATACTTCCATAGGAGCCAAAAACCCTAGCTGCCCTTACCAAATTCCTAAAACTAATCTTTAAACTTTAAGTATTTGCAAAAACAATTTGCTATATAAATAAGAATATCCCGACCCCACAAAAATAATTATAATCGAGATATTACGATTAACGTGCTACTGATGTGTATGTACGTACATAAACACACTGCACACTATCTCTATCCTCGTGGTTTCTCAGTACAATAATATTCTTTTTAGATCTAGATGACATTTAATTCTCAGGTCGGGGCAAGTCATTTGGTTTTTTGTAATTAAGTCTACAGGAGCAGTACGCAATTCGGATATTTGCCCAACAAACGATAATACGATTATCTATTAAGTGGGACTCTAAATGTAATTGGCAAAAAGTGGGCGCAGAAATGCATCTCTTTATACTCCATTAGGGGTCTCTACGTCTATTTATTTGTTGTCTTCGAAATGACAGGTAATTCATTATCCACGTTTCACTAACTTTATTTAATTCCCACGTATTGGAGCCAATAACCTTTACCAGGACGCATTCTCTGAATCTATACTTTATAGAAATTCCGAAGGAGGAATTCCGATAATCGGGGAAACCAAATGACCTTGATTATATCCTGGAATAAATCGGTTCGAGTTTAATCGATTAGTTTAGGTCAGCTCGAGCAAGCTAGGTATTTATGTGACTTCTTACAGTAGCGTTGCGTAGGCGTCCTTCAACTGGGGCAATGGAACAGTTTGCCGCTCCTCGTTCAGCTATTTTAACCCTTAATTAGACACCGCATAGTATACTGAGAAGTCAGAATAGAAAGAATTTGACTTAAAAATGACGAATAATAAAAGTTAATTGTTCAGGATACTGAAACAGGTCCATTTTTCGAGTATTTTTAGGACCCATCACAGGCTTAGAAAAAAAGTGATCATTATAAAAATTAAATAAAAATAGCCCGTCAAAGAAGGGTTAAAGAATTCTAAATAAGTTATAGGCAAGAACTTATCTTTATTGTGAATTGCAGAGCTGTCAAAAATTTCTATATACATAGGAATTTACAGCGTTAATAATGCAAAATTCTGTTGTTCCTTCCAATCAATTGCAATCGAAGACGCGACAAAAATATACCATGCACAATGATTCTCTTAGGCCGCGACTTCTTAAGTACGACAAATGCATCAATCAAAGAAAGTGTTCATTGCATTCAATGACGCTACAATTCAAAGTATATTGTACCCGTCGAAGACGAGGGATAAAAGGTGATGAAAAGAGGATTAAAGAGCATCCATTGAAACAACTGAAAAAGTAGTATTTTCTGGTCAAGTTTTCTCCGATGAAATTAATTATATGGTATATTCTGAGTATCATCATCATCATCATCATCATCAGCCCATATACGTTCCACTACTTGCAATAGGCTTCTTCTACGATTGAGAGGGTTAAGGCCTTTGTCCACCATGCTGCCCGAGTGCGTAGTGTATAGCATTACAAAAAACATTTGAAGGCAACACAATGTATTGAAGTAATGTATCCTCTCGCCAACTTGAATTGCAAATTTTTATAAATTAGCATTACTTACGCATAATGTAATCATACCATAACCGTGTCAAATATTCTGTAAGATTATAAATTATCAGATAAACGATTATAGTTGGAAATAATACGCATTAAATGAAAAAATATTGCAGGAAACGTGCTGTTTCCAGAATGTACAGCATTAAATATCACCGTTACTGACATTTGATAGTAAAAATAAAAAAACAAGCAATTTATAAGCACAACGTACGAATTATTTTCCTAGAGCTTCTTTAAGGTTAATAGGCATTTACGAGTCATTTTTTATTAATAAATCTATTTCTGGCATTTACAAATACCGCAGTCGTACGACAAAATATGAATATTCATATCGTTTAATTAACAATGAATCAATTAAAAAGCCAATCCTTGATCTTAAACAGTCAAAATTTTAGGCTCTTCAAACACTCATATTCAGTCACGTTTTTTCCTAATAAAATCTAATTCCAATTTCAAAATGAGTAATGCACAGCCGATTCGCGATTGGAACGTGCAGCCACATAAAAACAAACTCCGCATTACAATTTGCAATTAAAAAGACGCAATAGAACAGAATTGGGCGGCGGCAGGGCGCGGCGAGCGGAGGCGTGTGACGCGCGCGGTGACGTGCCATAACGCCTGCACCACGTTATGTCAGTGGAGTAAACAATTTACTGTTTGTAAACACCCGCCATCGAACGTAAACATGGCCACGCTGCTAACAAATGTCAATGGCGAACGATTCTTAGAAACATCGCTCGTTTCGCGATTAAATGCCGCCGGAGCCGCCGTCGCCGACTGTCGACCACGATGCCATGATTCCGATAGATACATACCCATTTTGCAATGGATATTGGACTGTATTGAGATCGATGGAAGCAGCACTTGACATGACACTTGACACTTAAATATGACAAAGTAAGAGACCCTAATTTAATACCTATCCTCATTTGAATCCGTCTTGTAGGCATCGGTAAGGTTACTAGGCGGGAAAAGTTGCACCCTTGATCACTAATATGTCAGTATGGTCTAAAAACATGTTACGCTCTAGTGTTCGTATTCGTGTAATTGTGGCTTAAAAAGTGCGGTTATTTTTAAACAATCAGTTGTATTCGATAAGTACGAATATTTTCAATACATAACCACATACCTATTTTAAATACTTGAAAGATAATCCGATATATGTACGCAAATTGATTTGCTGAACATCATATTTATCTATTTTATTAAAATGAGGTGGCTATTTTTTCGGAAATGTATTAATAACAATATAAATATTCCAATATAGTAAATTGTATGAAATGACACGTTAAAAATGTCTATCGCTATTTGATATTCTATCGGAGAAGTATTGTGTCATACTAAAAAAACCTTATCGCATACTGATCAGATTAATTTTTGACGTAACATGATTTTACAACACTCTTCGATTTTTAAATTTTAAAATGTCACATAGAATCAATAACATATTCCTTTTTTAAAAGAATAGAACTCAATTCAAAGGCAGCTCTAAACTGTATTAAAACATGCCTACAGGGTTTTGTTATAACGAACAAAATTCCGTGTTGCGTAACAGCGATAAGGAATGCGCAACATATCTAGTAAATAACAAGATATAAATATGGAAAACTCGTAATGTTACACTTTTCTGATATATATGAGTCGATGTTTTGTGACGAAATGCAAAATACTGACGGAAACCAAACATCAGAATAATACCGCGTCATTTTATTTGCGCGTCGAAATCAGACACAATTAGTACAATGTTTTGATATGAAATTAAACACTAATACGTTCTGTACTGTATCTTAGAAGGTTAACGAAAAACGCTGATTCGGCTGTTGCGCACTAAAAGGCGGGAACCTTAACATTATTCTTGTGGACCTACTCTGAAACCATAGAATGGGACCTCCCCTTTAAAAATGGAGAAGTGTCCTACACACGAATTCCGCTAGCTCTTCTAATAATAAGTCCTACGTATTAGGGGGCGTGTTTACTGACGTTATTATAGCATATTTCCAGTCTCCGTGCTACAACTGAGTATTTCCCGCGAGAGGCCAAATTTGCTCGACGAGGAAATTAAACTCATGACCACACGACGACGCTACACACGCATACAGCCTTGCTGTCAGTGACACGGAATGATTACAAAATATTTCAGTATCTGATAATCGAATATTGCAAATCTTAGGAAGATATAAGATATGTAACTAAAATTTTCCTTAATAAAATTTGGGGGCGTGTGCAGTTTTTTCGCCGCGCACCATTACAACTTATCAATTGACAATCTCACGTGCCCAACGTGAGATTAGAGAAAAAATTGTTGCTATTTAAGAACTGTTGTACACTGTCACGGTCACTTTAGCTCATATTTTATGTTTATGTTCCGTGCGCAGCTTGTGCAAGAATATATTTTAATACGCCATTCATTCCTGTCCCAATACGTAATTGCCATACGATTATATTAACACGTAATAACCTGTATTATGTATGCTACTTTATATTCCAATGTCCCCTAGAATTACAATGTAACCCTGTTGGCGTGAAGGATGATAGTAATAATTAAATGTGCAAATATTTCTAAGATCTTCAATAACCAATAGCAAATAACTCAATCACGAAAATCGCGTGCAAAACGGCATTATATAATTAAACGACACCAAGAAATGCAAAGCGGCGGGCGCAGAGTCCATTCGTTTTAATTTTAGCGTTCGCAAATACAGTTATATCGTAAAGTCTTTGCGCTAATAATAATTATTCTATATTGGAACCTGTCATTAGGTCCGCCCACCACTTTGCACTGTCTTTCGACTCTCGCTCGTACTCTCCCGAGACGGAATTCGTCAATATGTCCCGATTATTAATAAATGACTATCGGAATTATCCATTATGGAAAAAAACCACTAAGCTGTTTCTGGTCCAGTTACCACGGGCACATAACTCGAATGCCTCTCGTTCTGATAAACTTTTACTCGGTTTCATTGAATTAATCGAGTTTCATATCCGAATATATCGTGGGTACCCATGGTAACGTTATTAATTGGTGTGATCCATCGATACTTTCACTTGAGTAGAGTTGAATGGCAAACTGCTACCGGATTGATGCGACCTCGAATTTTTTAATATAATAAAAACTAATGCACGAATTGAAATCTTCCGTCATAAATCATTGTAAATTGACTTCAGGAATTTAATACTTGAAACTTTTTAGTTAGAATTCTAATGACTTCAATAATAATTGAAGCTATAAATCATCTGTCTTTATGACGTGTGGTGAAAAAACGTCGATTACATTTTTATCATTTGGCATCAACTGGATCTATTGAAAAAATGCAATGTAATAATGATATTTGAAATTTTAACACTCAACACTGACAATTCTATAAGGTACGTATGTCATGATAACAGAGTTATCGTTCTAGTGATAATTTTAAAATTTATATCAATTTATACTAATCCAAAATTAATGAAAATATTAACTAAGATTGGAATTAAGATACTGGAAATCTTCAGTTAGACTATTTTTTAAAAAAATCCCAAGTGATCTTGTATCTTCTTGTAGAAACGTGAGTCTTAGCAGTCCGTGACTCGTGAGTCTACGAAATACTATTTCGCTTTGTATATAATATCAAATATTTTCAATACTGACAAATGAAAACGCCAAAGTCGAGTTTCCTAGCCTAAGAAGTCCAAGTTTATCAACCGGCCTTTGTCAACTAAATTGACGAGATTACTTTATTCCCTGTATCACACAACTTCTGGATGTCCTTTGATTGATCACTACTGGTCTTCCTCGTGACTCGAGCCATCGTCGTCGGCCTCGGCCAGTTTAATAAATTAGATATTTTACTTACAATATGTTCTTTATGCTGAGACACGTAATTAGCATAATCATTAGTTGGCATGACCAGTTATGTTAATCGTGTTCCAATCTCATTGTACAATCAGGCGAAGAAGTAATCTCAAATGTGCTAAAAGTTTAAAATATTTATTCTACGATTAAATCATTTACTTATTGTTATACATCAGGGCGATTGTGAGACCGAAAAGTCTCTCGTAGTCTCTAATAACCACGACACAGGACTTGTATTTTAGTGTGGGGTCAGAACTATCTATGCGACTGTTGGGTGTATTTATTTATTGATAAATAATATTTTTATTCATGGCTTAATTTATAATAATGAATACGGCTTCCGGTATACCCTAATGAAACAAAGTATTATGTTTAGAATTTTATGTCTCTCACGTTACTGATACCCACCATGAAATAAAGAAAACATCGAAACATGATGCAAAAGTTGTCCAATTTTAAATTCTTTCTCATCCTTTAGCCAGCACACTAAATGTGTGATGTTTCAGGGTTTTTTTTACGTCAAAATGACTATATAATACTGGCGATAAGATACCGTGGAGCGCACTGTGCACAATTGATCGCCCAACGCGCCCAGAGGTCGGCGAGTGGGCAGGCAGACGTGTCGCAGCTCGGAAATCGACAATCTTCGTATTCGTAATTTCATAATTACCGTGATTACTAAGACTCTTGTCTAATTGAGGTCGTGGCCCTACAATTATGAGTATTAGATTAAACCCCACTACATCGATGTAATAAAGTCTATTCTATTACGGTCTAAAAGATCATTGACAACTTGTTCATAAGGAAACGTTTCATTGCTGCCATTATGGAATATATCTTGATAATTACCAATTGCCACAGGCCACGTACCGAAACCTGTATGTATTATGTAATTATTCATTTGAATAAGTTTAAAACAGATGGTACATTATTTAAAGTTAATAATATGATATAACTAAATTTTTTTAAATTTCAATCGAACACAGCTACACACCATTTTTCAAGGCAGTTGATGTATATAAAAAATCTCAAATAACATTACCGTAAGGATCTGTAGTTATTAAAACAGTATTAATTTATCACGGGAAAGGACCGTGAACTATCACGCGAGTATAACGCATATATCAAATGGCACGTCTTCTGTAATAATACATTGAGATGAAAGTTTACCTAACCCATTAATAAACGAGATTAATTAACATAATGACCACTTTGCGAACTGTTTTCTTTATAATTGGGCTAAGGCGGTTGACGATTCGCAGCTGGATTTGCGTTTCAACTTTCTGGCTATTGCATCACTAAAGCAATGGCGCGGCATGTGCCAAGTTTACGTTCGTCGGTCTATGACTGATAGCTGAAGTTCCTGGCGATTTCAACTTCCATTTAGTATTTCCCACTTGATGTTCAGTCAAGTTCATGGAATCAAGATTGCGCCGCCACCGCGCCGCAAGCACATGAGTAAAATGATGTAGTTTAAATTTTTTAAACCGGTTCCACTAGATGCGATGGCTCGTAGTGGAATTTTTTTTGCTTGAAGGTTTCTATTCGCCTTTGCGCATGTTTCTTGCGTTATAATTTACAAATCATAACTACACGGTTTACTGATTAGGGAAAATGGTGAATAAATTATATTGAAATGATTGATTAATTTTTGCTGCCCAATTTGTAGCCATTGGAAAGAAAACGATTATAAAATGTTACAAGCTGTAGGTAGTGACACGTGCGTAAAGACAAAAATATCAAGTTTATAAATAGCACCGAATGAGACAGTGGTAAATAAAAATATTGCAATAAGCTATTAGCAATTCGTATCCTGCAAACTGCGCCCAACAATATGTGCATTTTGTATAAACAACATCCGGAGACGCATATTTCTCAATTTTTACTGAACTCTGAAAATGGAATCGAGGTGGAAAATATCTCTTTAAATTTCAACTAAGTTTTTGTAATGAAGTCATTTTGGTAAAAAAAAATAGTATTTTTTCAAGGATGTATTTCTTTGAAACTTTTAAAAGTAACTTGAAAATGTATAGCTTCCAAATGGTCGTAATAACCCGAAATTGGTAGACACAAAGCAAAACTATTTCCAACTTGAAATTTGAAATGTGAGGTACGAAATGTTGGTTGTGTGTTATATTTGTGAATTTTTAGAATATCAGCAGTTGTGAAATAGCGAATCGCGTGTCGTCGGCAAATACGAATAGTGCGATCCGGCTAAAGCCAGTAATCCGAAACATTTTATATTTCCGCGATAGGCCGTTGGGGCGGCAACGCAGTAAACGTTCGCCGATCGCGCGACTCATTTCACTAAATCCAATACATTTTTTATTCATGAAACGATTGACGTTTGTATGTTAATTCACAGCGTAGGTCCCCGGCCGAAGGATGAAATATTGAATTATTGCCCAAAGTCGGGGATATATCGCTGGGGTCTGTTCGATATTAATCCGTTGGCTGGCCCGGTTCTGGCAGGAATTCAAATAAATCCACTCTGTGACAAACAAGACGTATAAATCAATCAGGGCAAGGTGGCGTGCAAGCTCTATTGCATTTGCCCCTTCAAATCCCGGGCAAATCAAATGTTCAACTAATTTGTATCGACAAATTTATTGCCAAGGTTAAAACCGTTATGAGTTTCAGAGGCGACGTTTTATTTACATTCTCCTTTTGATTTATACATTTTTCTTAAAACCGACTTTGAGTTATTAGAAATCTGTTAGCAAAATACAAAAGCAAAATTGTGCTTTCCTTTTCTGATTTGGGTTCGAATTTTATATCTACATAATTTACAGAATTAAAACTAAATAGATTTATAATATCAAGGATATATCTATTACAAAAGTAATAGTATAAATTTTCCACTGTACAATGCGCAAGATTCCTTAATGAGACGAACAATACTGCTTATTATAATATTAATTAAGTAACTCTTATCACAGACATTTCACAAATAAACTTTTGTATATAACTTAGGCTAATTTCTTTATAATACAAGTGTAAGCGACGCTATCTCGAGGGACCACGAGCGGCATTTTAACATAACAGCCGAGCCGAGATTATGACTGTTTCATACTCGGCTCGATAAGAAAACTTGAGATTTTTGTGTGTTTTTCGTTTATATTTTTTACAATAAGAATAAGTTAAGTGTATAAATTATTGATGTATGTAGAGCACAACTAGACTCACATTTAGACATAAGATACATGTATATAGGTTAAAACACTTTTAAAATAAAAGCCAATATAGTCACTCGCCGTAATAAAAACGCAACGAAATTAAGTTCGAATTGCATGGGGCCTCCTTACGGGATAGCCGCGGAGTAGGTAAGCGCGCGCAAAAACCGAAGGATGTATGGGAATCTACAAGCAAGACAGCGAGAACAACAAGAAGGAAAACAGCAAGACCTACAAGAAGAAGAAGACTACGAGACCTGCTAGAAGAAGACGACTATCGGCGAGAGCGAGACAGCGATATCTTCTAGAAGACGGCGCTACGGGAAGAAAGAAGACGGCGCTACGGGAAGAAAAGAAGACAGCGCTATCGGAAGAGCACGCTTCTGGCAAGAAGACAGTGCGACCACAAGGGCAGCACTGTTGCAGCGACTCCGTCCTACATACTTCAAGGAGGGGGGGTCGTGTAGGGCATTTTCGAGCGAGTGACAACGGCATTTTCTATTGTTTGCCTGCGTTTTATTTGCTCCCAAATACACCTACAAACCGGCAATCTTCGACGTGGAAGACATCTTAGGGGCTGGGTACCGGCGTTCGGATTACTCCGAATCTTACGCCCAGCAAGCTTGCCGCGCCCAAGCAGCGGCCGACAAGCGACACGCAACAACTTGGTCCTTCGAGCCGGATCCTCTTCGCGTCAAGATGCCGACCACCAGAAGCAACAAGAGCACCGTGCAGCCAGAAGCTGCTGCGCAACCTGAAGCAACGACGTCTGCCAATCCAGCCATCACCTCAACGACGGCGACCACGTCAGGATCGACGCCGACCACGACGTGGACTCATGGAACTACAGTGACCATGACGACCGCAACCGACTACCGACGAGCACCGAGGGACGAAGCACCTCTTCTGACACGAGCCACGTCTGTCAGACTCGGAAGCACGGCGCGATCATATCAGCGGAGGAAGAGGGAACTGGAAGCGAAGGCGGAGTTAGCGAAATTGCAACTTGAAGTGGCGCAAGCAGCGGCGGCACGAGCAAGTGCTCATTTAGAGCTCATACAGCTGGAGGATGATGAAGACTCTCTCGCTGATGAAGAACCCATCAATAAAGAAGAGGACGTGTCACGATGGGTGCAGACGACGGTGGAGCCCGAGGGAAAAGGGCACAAGGATATGGCACCGCCACTCACCGAAGCCGCACCGACCACCGAACGCAGTGACACGCAGAACCTTGCGGACGCGATATTAAAAGCAATCGCGACCGCGAAGCCGGGAACGACGACGGCGACGCCTTCATTTCAACATGAGATGCCAGCGTTCGACGGAAATAGCGGAGAATGGACAGCCTTCAAGACAGTCTACGACGATACGGCACCGCTATTCACCGACACGCAGAACATGGCCCGGTTAAGGAAGGCGATCAAGGGACTAGCCAGGGACGCGGTCAAGAGCGCACTCTACTCTGACTGCAAACCCCAAGAGGTCCTGGAAGCATTACGCCGCCGTTTTGGAAGACCCGACGCATTAGTACTGGCGGAATTGGAGAAACTGAAGACTTTGCCACGTCTCAGCGAGAACGCCCGCGACGTGTGTGTATTCGCCAGTTATGTTAACAACACCGTCGCCGCCATCAGAGGCCTGAAGAAGCCACAATATCTACAGTCGCCGGAAATGCTGAAGTGTATTGTGGACAAGATGCCGGCAGTCATCCGTTATCGGTGGTTCGACTTCGCGGCCGACAAGGAGCCGGAAGATCCCGACCTGTTGATGATAACGAAGTTCCTCAACAGGGAGGCGGACCGATGCGGACCATACGCCGTGCAAGAAGCGGGACCCACAAGACGACAGATTCCAGTGAGGCAGATAGCACACACAGCTACTGAAGCGAAGACCAGCGAGTGTGCATATTGTCAAGGAAACCATCGTGTGGCTGAATGTTCGAAGTTTGCGCAAGCTCCTGTGAAGGATCGATGGGGTTCCGTGAAGAAGAGCGGGTTGTGTTTCAAATGTCTTCACGGACGGCATCGCAAGGAAACTTGTAGAGCTCCGGCTTGCAAGAAATGTAAAAGGTGGCATCATGCGCTACTCCACGAAGATCGCGCAGTTCAAGAGGCACCAGAGGAGCCACCAGGGGAGACGACGAGCAACGTGCGCGTCGCCGTCAATTTCGCCGGCAGCAAAAGGGCATATCTAAAAATTGCGCCGGTGGAAATATATGGCCCGAAAGGGTCAAAGAAGATTCTCGCCTTGTTGGATGAAGGATCTACCGTGACATTGGTAGATTCCACAGTAGCAGAAGATATTGGATTACAAGGACCACAAGAGAGGTTAGTCATTGAGACCGTCGGCGGCAAGAAGGTGACAAAAACAAATTCAATGAAACTTGACTTCACGATCCGAGGCGCCCACCAGAAGAATAAAAGAAGAGTGACAGGTGCGAGAACCGTCGACGACATTCGTCTCGCACCTCAGAAGATAGAGAAGGATCGCCTCAAAGGATGCGCGCATCTCCGCGACCTGACGGATCAATTGACGTACGCCGAAGAAGCTCCAAGGATGTTGATCGGGCAAGACAACTGGGAGTTGATCGTCTCTAAGAGCACGAAGAAAGGCCCGCGAAGTCAACCGGTGGCGTCATTCACTCTTCTCGGATGGGTCCTACACGGTTGCGACGGAGGCAACACGAGGGCGATACGTCACACAACGTGCGCACACGTGTCCACAAGAGAGGAAGATCTTGACACCCTCATTAAGGAGCATTTCGCCGTGGAATCACTCGGAGTAATGCCACGACGGCCGACGACCGACGCAGATGGACAAGCGTTAAGAATATTAGACAGTACGAGCCGTCAACTGTCTAGCGGGAGATACGAAGTCGGGTTACTATGGAAGAACGCGGAAGAGAAACTACCGAATAATTTCAAGTCCGCCGAGACCCGCCTGTACTCAATGGAAAGGAAGATCGACAAGGATCCGAGCCATAAAGAAGAATACGAAAGGGAAATAAATAACCTGATTGACAGCGGTTATGCGGAAAGGGCAGATGCGAAACCAGAGTCGGGAAGGATATGGTACCTACCACACTTCACGGTGACACATCCTACCAAGAAGAAACGCCGACTAGTGTTCGACGCCGCTGCAAAGTTTTGTGGCAAAAGTTTAAACGACGCCCTCTTGCCCGGACCAGATCTGTTACAATCGCTGTTTGGAGTGCTGCTGAGATTCCGGCAGTGGCCCGTCGCCATAGCAGCTGACATAAAGGAGATGTTCCTGCAAATTAAAATAAGGAATGAAGACCGCGACAGCTTACGATTCTTGTGGAGAGGCGACAGACGAACGGGACCACCGCAAGAATACAGAATGTCTTCCCTGATCTTCGGAGCGGCCTGCTCACCGAGTGCCGCAATATTTGTGAAGAATAAAAATGCGGCGAGATTCGCGGATCGATACCCAGAAGCAGCGCGCGCGGTGGATCGCAATCATTACATGGATGACTACCTACAGAGCTTCAAAGGCGCAGAAGAGGCCGTCAAGATAGCGAAGCAAGTAGATGCCATTCACCGCGCCGCCAAGTTTGAATTACGGGGATGGGTGTCGAACAGAAGGGGAATATCGACGGCACTCGGACAAGAACCAGAGAACCGAGAGGTGGAGCTAGGTTCAAAAGAAGAGAAAACACTGGGGCTGCGCTGGTTCACGGCAGAAGACACATTGGGTTTCCGGACGCAGATGAGGAACGTCAGCAAAGAAGTGTCGAACAAAGAGAAGACGCCCACTAAGAGGGAAGTAACCAGTGCGGTTATGTCCACGTTCGACCCATTAGGGTTAGCCACTCCTGTGCTAATTCAAGGAAAACGGCTGATCCAAGATATTTGGAAGAGCGGGGTCGGATGGGACGAGGTTATAAGACCAGAAGAAGAGAAGTACTGGGACGCTTACCTGAACAGCCTGATGCTGCTTGAAGAATTGAGGCTCCCTCGTTGTATCGCCCAGAAGGACCACGAGGGGGAGCTTCACGTGTTCAGCGACGCAAGCGAGACCGCGTACGCCTGCGCCACATATTGGAGGCAGCGATGTGACAATAATAGATACAATGTGACTTTATTGGCGGGCAAATCCAGGGTGACACCGTTGAAGCCAGTCTCTATACCCAGGCTGGAACTTCAAGCGGCGCTCTTAGCGACTCGGATGGCACAAGCGGTACGCGAGGAGATCGACATGGCAGTCCAAAGAGTCACTTATTGGACAGACTCGAGTACCGTACTCTCGTGGATCAAGACGGACCCAAGAACATTCAAGCCTTTCGTCGCGCACAGACTGGCCGAGATAGAAGAGACTACGCGACCACAACAATGGCGCTGGGTACCGTCCAAGCAGAACCCTGCGGATGACGCGACTCGAGGAGTACCGAAGGACTTCGACGCAAATCACCGCTGGTTCACGGGTCCTGCCTTCCTGCGCGACGGCGAAGAATCATGGCCAAGGGCGCGAGATTTCCGAACCGAGAGTACAGGGGAAGAAAAGGAAAGTCGTATCGTCGCTACAGTCAGAACCACGTCTGAGTTCGCCACACCAGAGCCAGAGCGATTCTCAAGATGGATCCGGCTTGTGAGAGCAACCGCCCGAGTAATACAGTTCCTGTATTTATGTGGTAAAGGGCGGCCGATAAATATTGCTCGCAAGATGGAGAAAGAAGATCCGACGTGGAGACGCGTCATTAAGAGATGTTCCGACGGCAAGAAGCAAAGTGTCCCGCTCGCCCCAGCAAAAAGATTCTTGCCTTTAGACCTCGAGCATGTAAAGGCTGCAGAGAATCTGTTGTTTAAGAGATGTCAAGAAGAGGATTTTAAGCAAGAGATCAAATCCATTAGACAAGGCAAGCAGGTGAGCAAGGATAGCAAGCTACGTAAGATAGGAGTCATCCTAGAAGAAGGTTTGCTAAAAGTACATGGACGGATCGACGCAGTGCCACACATTGCCAGAGAGGCGAAGAGACCGGTGATTCTGGACAGCCGTCACCACTTAACGAAACTCCTTCTCCGAAATTATCACGAGCATTTCAACCACGGGAACCATGCCACAGTGATGAACGAAGTTCGCCAGAGGTTCTGGGTGATCGGCCTGCGGTCAGCGGTGCGACGCATCGTACACCAATGTCAGTGGTGTAAAGTACACCGGAGTGCGCCGCAACAACCACCGGTGGGTGACTTACCCGTGGAGAGGTTGCGTCATGGTGAACACCCATTCACCAACACGGGAGTCGACTACTTCGGCCCCATGACCATCACAGTCGGACGAAGACACGAGAAGAGATGGGGAGTGCTTTTCACATGCTTAACCACGAGAGCAGTCCACGTGGAACTCGCACCGTCACTCTCTGCGAGCTCCATGATCTTGGCGTTACGACGAATGGCCGCCAGAAGAGGGATGCCACACACCATCTTCAGCGACAACGGAACGAACTTCGTCGGCGCCAACAAAGAACTGAAAGAGGCCTTGGAAGAGCTGAAGAAGGAAGAGTTAGTCGACGCGTCAGAAGAATTGGGAATCCGGTGGAAATTCATCCCACCCGGTGCGCCAAACATGGGAGGAGCCTGGGAGCGTTTAGTCCGATCGATAAAGGTTGCCCTGGCTGTTACGCTCAAGGAAAGACATCCTCAAGAAGAAGTCCTCCACACGCTCATCACCGAAGCGGAACACATAGTAAATTCACGACCGCTCGTCATTGAAGAAGAATCGCCAGAAGAAGCGCTGACGCCGAATCACTTTTTGATTGGGAGATCCTGTGGTGCTCGACGGATAGGAGTATTCACAGACTCGGACTTGTCTGGACGGAGGTCGTGGAGGACAGCGCAGCGGTTAGCGGACCACTTCTGGAGCCGGTGGGTGAGAGAATACCTCCCCACACTTTTACCACGTCGGATCTGCGGGCGAGCGAGCGACCGGGACTTTCGGTGTGGTGACGTCGTCCTCATAGTGGACGCCACCATGCCTCGCTGCATCTGGCCAAGAGGAGAAGTCATCGATGTCCATCCCGGGCCCGACGGACGTACCCGGGTCATCGGGATACGCACGACGAACGGCGTGTTGCGACGACCAAGCTCCAAGGCGGTGTTGCTGGTGCCGGCGGCGTCGCCAGGACGAGAGGATGGTGCTGCGCACGAGGGGGAGGATGTAAGCGACGCTATCTCGAGGGACCACGAGCGGCATTTTAACATAACAGCCGAGCCGAGATTATGACTGTTTCATACTCGGCTCGATAAGAAAACTTGAGATTTTTGTGTGTTTTTCGTTTATATTTTTTACAATAAGAATAAGTTAAGTGTATAAATTATTGATGTATGTAGAGCACAACTAGACTCACATTTAGACATAAGATACATGTATATAGGTTAAAACACTTTTAAAATAAAAGCCAATATAGTCACTCGCCGTAATAAAAACGCAACGAAATTAAGTTCGAATTGCATGGGGCCTCCTTACGGGATAGCCGCGGAGTAGGTAAGCGCGCGCAAAAACCGAAGGATGTATGGGAATCTACAAGCAAGACAGCGAGAACAACAAGAAGGAAAACAGCAAGACCTACAAGAAGAAGAAGACTACGAGACCTGCTAGAAGAAGACGACTATCGGCGAGAGCGAGACAGCGATATCTTCTAGAAGACGGCGCTACGGGAAGAAAGAAGACGGCGCTACGGGAAGAAAAGAAGACAGCGCTATCGGAAGAGCACGCTTCTGGCAAGAAGACAGTGCGACCACAAGGGCAGCACTGTTGCAGCGACTCCGTCCTACATACTTCAAGGAGGGGGGGTCGTGTAGGGCATTTTCGAGCGAGTGACAACGGCATTTTCTATTGTTTGCCTGCGTTTTATTTGCTCCCAAATACACCTACAAACCGGCAATCTTCGACGTGGAAGACATCTTAGGGGCTGGGTACCGGCGTTCGGATTACTCCGAATCTTACGCCCAGCAAGCTTGCCGCGCCCAAGCAGCGGCCGACAAGCGACACGCAACAACAAGTAATAAGTCTTATTAAATATACGACATAACTTTCCCAAGTTTCGAAGTCAATTTATACTAGTATCGTTAAAATAAGCGGTACCAAGGCCAGTTGCTATCCAGCAAGCGGTCGCACCGTGTACCACGATCATAATCTATTTATGAATTAGACGAGCCGTTGCGCCTGACGGCATACATCACCGGTTGTGTTCCGTTTCAAATGGCGTTTGTCAGTGCGATGCGGTAATGTAGATAACATGAGGAATAATGTGTGAAGTGATAACACAAATCACTGTGGAACTATTATCGGCCCGCGTCACTCGTTGCTAAGACCGTGATAAGATACGGACGAGTATTTATTTCGACTTAGTTGAAAGGTTGAAATTGTATCTTGCGTTGGTATTCATCTGCTTGCAAAATGATAACTCTGGGCATATTAGATATAATGTATGTTAATATTGTGATCAAATGTGGTACGTGGTATGTGGTAAATGAATTTGTAACTAAGGATCAAGAGTTTAATCTATTATAGATATTTTTATGAGAAACATTTGTTTTTGAGCTTTATGTCATGGAACAAAAAAATCGTTCAAAGTTTTCACTACCATGTAGGTTGATGGCGCCGTCATGATTGGTTTGAAAGATGAGACTGTCACACTACTCCATACTTCAATTACATGACACTGCACGTTGCTCACGTGACGCGCAAGCTACTGCAAAAATCTGCAAGCAACTGCAACTTGAACTGTTTTGTATCAAGTTCGCAGAACGCCGTGCTACTACCTCGTCTACTACAAGACACACGTGTTGTTTTATTCATTACGCTATCCATTCATATATCAACTATCAACTGTGTTTATTTCCTACATAACAATTTGCAAATAAGTTTTTTTTAAGTTAAGAATTACTTTTAAAATTTCTAACTGGCCAGCCCTGGCGTGAATTTTTTTATAATCCATATACATGAAGGTGTGATATGCAATGACTTTAATTAATTGTTTACAGTTGGCACAATGAATACCAGAAATGCCACTGCGCAGGGAAAAAAGTAGAAATATGAATTATTACCATCTATTAATATTCATGTATGCAACGGAATGTTAGGCATTAAGTACCCGACTATGTCTCGCCTGATAGCTGTTCAGCCTAAGGCCAAACAAGCTAACGCATTAGTATAGGACTTTAAATAAAATCTGTGTACATTTATTTTCATCTTAATCTTAGATGCGTTTACAAATTTCATAAGGCCGACGTAACTCTGGAAGGCCATAGATACGGACCAATGCCATACGAAGAACACACAAACTAACCAGACTTATAACGCAAAAAATGAACTCTTTTGTAATTATTTGATCTCGTTAAATTTGCTAAAAGTTGCAATGTGAAGCCCTATCTTGTGAATTTTAAGTTTGTGATAGTGAAAATATTCTTTAAAGAAGCTTAGACCCTATCAATCGGATCCTAGTCTACCTGTTATCTGAGTATAAATAATAAAATTACAAATGATCGTAAACAAATAACAATCCAATTTCCTCCATAAATAAGCTATTTATTGTTGAATAAACGAGCAGAAACATATTTCCACCGAACACAAACGCTCAAATACAACAAGAAGGCTACTTCTGAGAGATCTGGGTCTTGGCTCAAAGAGGTCAGACGTACAAGAAATTAAGTTATGCTCCATTTACAATACCTACCGAAAGACCCGAGGGGTGGTCGCATGACACTATCATTGACATTATTGATATGATAACGCGGCACTGACACATTTTTGCAATATATCTCGGCGTGAACTCAACTGTGGAATAATTATGCTATATTGTTTCATTTAAAACTAATTGCGGTGGTATTTCGACCAGATTTGCTTGTTGGAGCAGAATTGCCTCACCTGCAATATGTTATATGGTACTATGAAGCTGCAAAATCTTCGACAAGGCCAGAAGTATATAAAAACCTAGACATTACCAAAGCCTCGGCTGAAGAATAACGGTTTAGAGCGCTGAAAAATATGCATGACGACACCAAAATTAACTATAAAAGTTTTCAAAACTTGCTATAAAAATCTTGAGAATAAGCGAGAACGGCGTTATTAGGAATTTAGACCTAATTACTTTCAATCCCAAACAATTTGTTATATTTATGAGGCAATAATATAACAAATTGAATTACAAATATGTTAAGTAATTGTGTACAGAATGCGAGTTTCTATAAAATGTAAGAACATAACAGTTTTATTAACATCTTGCCAATAATATTTGATGTCTACACTTGCGGGGCATTATTTTCATACATGATTTCTAATACATTATAATATCATTATATAATATACTCATTTAACACTGACTGCGTTTTTGTCTCGCGGGATAAGAAGGTGCCGTGCGACCTGGAGGTCTGGGGTTCGATTCCCAGGTTGGACAAAGTGTTAATGGGTTCCGCTATTAGGAAATTATACGCAGCAGTACGGAGTCTGGTAATGTTCTCGAAAGCCTGCAACAGGCTCGACCCCTATAACGTGGGATTGATATAAATATATATACCTAGCGAAATGTAGGTACCTATAGAAATGCATCTCTGCCTACCACTTCGAAGAATACAGCCGTGAAGTTATGTATGCATGTATGTTATTTATCACTTTGTTTCTGTTTGTAAAGTGATAACATTCTAATCTAAAATCAATCATGAACTTAGCTAAAAGTGTTTTATTTTGCTCCGTTAAATAAAATAGAGAAAGGGAGACGTAACCTTAATAAAAAATTAACCACAATTATTGCTTTTATTTAAAATAATAGAAAAGTGAGTATACTATACGGTTAATTAAGACATTCTCGTGCTTGCACACGTGAGCGATCTTAACGATACAAAACAACAAGGTTGTAAGTACACAACATTATAATGTAGTCGTTATTGCCTATGCATAATGCATACAGTTGATATATTTATTTATTCACATTAACTAGCGTATGTAATTGACGTCTATCATACAATATGCGTGCTCTGCAAAATGAAGCTTTGTTTTATAAGACTTACGTAATTATGACTCAAATATGACGTTCTTCAAAGGACTTTCAGGATGAACCTATTACTTCAGTTTTCTATTGAAGTTAAAACAATCATTGTCAATGATGTAAAACTTTGGCAATGATGTTTACAAAACACAAAACGTAAACACTGACTCAGTAAGTGGCGTAAACGCCATTAATACAGGAATTGATGTTATGTCAAGTTAAATAACATGTTTTCATTCAACTTATTTACATTTTCGTAACTTTGTATTTGTATGTGTATAGAACAAAACCGTGATAAGTGTACACGTGCAGATATGGGTATTTTGCTTTTTATTAAATTGATGAAATCGGTTTCGAGTGATCTTTTATCACAATTGTTATAAGAAATGCGAAACCCCTGGTATGTTGTATTATGCTTCAACAACTAAATCACTGAAGCCATGTTGATATTTTTTTGTATGGATATAATAAATATGTAGATCGAGTCTGGGAACTAGGATACTTAAAGTACTTTTTCAAATAGTACATATTTAATTGACATGATTCCCAAAATGGATATTTTTAAATAAGTTGGATCATGGCACTGATAAAGAACTCCATATTTATCACCACTATAGTGAACATTATTGTTGTTGTCTCAAGCAAATGGCAATATCATAACAAAATGCCAAGCATTTCAATTAAATAGTTGACTTAGATTTTATGCAATGAATGCACTTGAAACCAGATATTTTGCATCGACCTCAGCAATACAAAGCACTCATTAATATTAAAGACTTATTTAAAATATTATAAATGTGGACAACTTATATTTGAAAATATTACAACAAATGACGTCAAAGCAAAAATTCTACTTTATGTAAAATAGTAAAAAGACTTCACTAGTATTATATTATATAGCTGTATTGTAAAATTTTACTCCGTCAATTACATATGTATTGGTTTTTATTTAAACCAGGTCTGACTCTCATGCAATCGGTGGTAATTACATAATATTTTTTTTAATTCTAAGTTTTATTTCGAGACTTATAATCAACAATGGTATGCCAGTACAAGACTAAATGGTACCTAATAATAAACGAAATAGTCCCAACAGTCAAAGTTACAAAACTAAGGTAATATTATTTTTACGCCGTAATTATCAGAAAGTTTAAAGACCATTTTGGTATCAAGGTGGTAGAAGAGTCAAAGCCTTGCTTAGTGGGACCTTAGGGTAATCTCACGTGATTAAATTGATATAGAAATGAATTAAGGTGCATTCGGCTATTTCCGAAAATCGGGATATTCCGATAATACCTGTTTACAAACAAACGCGGCAATACCTCGGGCTCGGACGGCACTCATCTAAAAGCGAATTTCATTCTCTCCCCGCTTCATTTGCCCAAGGACGATTCGAGTGAAAGCACGTCTCGTACAGCATTTTATGTGCACAGGGGCCATTTTGCGTTTTCAGATTTACCTGAACAGTAATAACTGTGGAACCTGGTAAGTTATTGAACTTATTGTCACTTATTCTAATAGATTAGCGTTGTAAAGTACTTCTAAGTAGGACTAAAATAATCAAACACGTTTTTATTTTGTTTTTTCGGGTTTTTTTCCTCATTATCGGACATTAGCCGAACATAATTCGTAATTATACTATCACAACAAAAATATATATATTTTTTCAGACATGATTATTTATTGACTCCAAGTACATTACATAAAAACTTTACCAATAGACCTCGAGGCCAAATACTCGAAATGTCTAAATAATTAAAACAGTAAACAGAAAATATACCAACTGTGATCTATAATCAATAATTCCATCATCTAGTCAACTCATCAAATTTGCATTCGAAATCACCCGAATGCACCTAAATAAATAAAATGAAAATTAAGAAAAGTTTCTAACTTCAGAGATACAAGCGTATTAACTACACACGAGTACCTAAGTAAGTTAACTTTTCTCACCGACGATACGTCGCATGTAATGTATGAATGAGCGTCATATGGTTTTGTTATCGGCCTTTCATATACCGCTGTGCAAATATAACATTCAGCGTTATCAACATTTGCAAGATGGCGACCGTGTAAATCAATGTAACCTCAATTACTTATTAAGAAAGGTCTCGGCTGGAATTTTCCAGTGATTAGACACTGAGATGGAATCATAAAACCGTACGTAATTACATTATTTACCGTAACGTTAATGCGAACGTCTTTACGCGTTTGCATGAAAGATACAGTTGGTGCAGTTAATTTAAAGTCAGCTTGATGTAGCAAGTATTTTTGTTAAATTATATAGGCTGTAACTAGTATTTTCCCTAAGGAAAGTTTTGGTCTGATAGATTTTGGTAATTTCCACAAAAAATAAACGAAACATAATTATGATCAAAATCAAAATCAAAGGTCATCTTTATTCAAATAGACCTTTATAATTTTGAATAGTCACTTTTAAACTATTCCAGATTCAATACACGAGCATGACGTGCCTTGGTTTCTCTGCCTACCCAATGTAATGCATTAATGTAAGGAGGTAATAAAAGCCATTAAAACCTTATTGCAAATTAAAAAAAATACAGGTTGAATAGCAAGGACTGGAGATATTTTGCGGAGGTGTGCTAACGGTCCGGCATAACGGTAGCGATCATTTACTATTCAGCCGGTCCCGCGGCGACATCGATACGGCGAATACGAATTTTTGCTCCAAAACCCACATATGTTCGTATATCCGGAAGATGTATTAGTATAGCACGCGAAATACAAAGCGTCGGGTTTGTTGGCCGTGATCTAACCACACTGGGGTATACATACAAAAAGCGGTTAATCTGGTCAAATGTTTGTCGTGCTATTAGGAAATTTTCCTACGGTAACAGTATGCTTTAGACTTGGTGTACCGTGTAGGTATGCTTGAATTAATTTAAATAATAAAGCAGACAACTTGACTGTCTTAATGGTCTCATGCATTCTCTCGTTTTTGATAATATAATGTCCAATTCCACAAAGCCAGAACAAAAGTTAGTTAAGGTAGCTATACCTAATTATTATTATTACTTAAATAACACGAAAAAAAATCATTTCATTTCATTCACGAAGTACGGTGATGACAAAAATTCTATGGAAATGGGTCCGAAAAAGCGCAATAGGATAGGATTGGGATTATGGAGGAACGAAACCTACCAGGCGTGAATATATGTATGTACATATGTATGTATGTATGAACTGAAATTTTCTAGATATATCTGTCCTGAATATATGATTATATAATACAAAACTCTTAAAGGAGCGACATTTCTGAACTCTGATTTCTAAATGAAGTTGCTTGATACACAATCATTGAGTCAATAGAAGTACAATATGAAACGCATAAACAACATAATATATGTTATCGGAGCTATCCACGTGCAGATTATTATACATTTTCCTCTAAGATATATGTACGTCGTTTAACGATACTGTGTGATTTCGATCCCCGGTATTGATTCCCAGGTTGGGCAGTGCTATTTGGCGGCAGGAGTACGACATTTCGGGAATGTGTCCTGAAACGACAATTAGTACCTAAGCCCCCGTCTAGCCTTTTGGAATACAGCCGTGATTCTAAGTTTATTCTCAGCCTATCGCCGTCTACTGAACGAAGGCCTCTCCAAGAAAGCGCAAACCATCCCGGTCTTGAGCAGCCTTATCCAAACATTACCCCCCACCCTTCTCAAGTCATCGGTCCATCGTGCTACAGGACGTCCTACACTACGTCTGCCTAATAAAGCGACACTTGTCTACTCCAACAAGCTCTGAGTTTGAACAAGTCGTATTCACTCGAAAAGATTTGACTCGGCACTTATAAGGATGTGACGTATCAAGTTCTTCAGTATTAGACAAGTAGGCACTTATGTAAACATTATACTCGTGTTCTGATTTACTACTGAGTAATAAACATGTTTGTTTATATACATTGAGGAAATACATTTTTATTATAATCAAACCCTGTTCTCTTAGAATTTGTGATAAACGCAGTTTATCAATTTTATGAATTAAAAACCATAATCGGGTGCTTTTTATCGTCGGCTGGTAAGATAAACGAACAAGATTCAGGTCTGGTTTGATACCCGGGTAGAACAAAGTGCGCTCTCGCCTGTATTAGAGGGAATTTATATTCATTTCGCAACGCCTCGGGGAAGTCCCGACCAAAGACACTGTAAAAGTATAACTCACTAAAAAAATACCAATCATTGAAATACTTATCGAACTCAGTGTCAGTATATGTCAAGACATACAGGCTGGATATATGCAGATATATCGAAACACAACCAGATATTACTGGCATTAGTCTTCCACGATAGCGAACTGATGAGTCCGCGACGTACATAATTTCAAATGATCAGCGAAAGTGAATCGACAGAGATCAAGTTGGACGCCCGTTCTGACTCTGTAGTGACGTGACCTGCATAGTGAGCCTGTATGCATCGTGAATGTACAACGTTAGGATCGACCACCCCGAATGTACACGTGATGTATGGAAATTAATTGCACAGCGCTGTCCATGTGTAGAATTGGAAGAAAAAAGCTACAATTTGGATTCACTTGTC
Organism: Cephonodes hylas; assembly: GCA_030295005.1. Classification (NCBI taxonomy): domain Eukaryota; kingdom Metazoa; phylum Arthropoda; class Insecta; order Lepidoptera; family Sphingidae; genus Cephonodes; species Cephonodes hylas. Next base: position 9,972,561 of record AP025367.1, on the reverse strand, counting down.
GAAGCTAACAATTCTGGTTGAGTAGTAGATTTGAAAAAAGTATAGTTCCAATTTTGATTTTAAATCTTAAAATACTGGCACATTGTGGTGTAGACTTGGAAAGAAAAATAAATTTAATATTTTTTGTGATATTCCGAAGATTATTAAACTTGATGTCAATTCTACGACACAAAAAAATACTTTTTACGATCATTTTTATAACGTAATAAAATTAATGTGATACTAACTGATTGTTAGCGAAAAACACCTAACGTTATTGAATCTGGTTAAAACTTGATAGCTGTTATTGGTTGTTATAAGTACGTACGGGTTAAAATTTCATTTACGGATTTTTGAATAGCTTTTACCGATTTTTTAAAACTATATCAGTTTTTAAGATCTTGGATGTAAAACTGTACATTTATAAAATTAGTAAACCTACTTATAGGCTTCCATACATTGATAAAAACCTCATGAAGCATTAGAGAACTATGTAAGAAAAGAATGGATAGGAACGGCGATGGCATAAAAAAACTACATGTCACAGCTACAACAAAAGCCGTACAATCCATAGACATGTGTTACGGATCTCCTTTCAGTTAAAAAATAAATAAAAGTATAGCTGGATGTTAACGAGTGCAACATCGTAAATTGCGCGGCAAACACTAACGAGGTTTTTTCTTGTCAGAATAATAGAGGGTTCGCGCATATGTATATTCATAAATATACACTATAATGCGCAATTAATATTATATTAAGAGCTTATTTCATTAAGGCAAAAACCAAGCAATTCATTTAGATATGACATGGCGATTGCACCGCCCCGATCTGATTATACCGATACAGATAACTTTTTGTTCTTACTCCGTGAATGTAAACGACGATTGTACGAGAAATACCCACTGTGGACTCATTATCAATATGATACTTGATTGTCTTATCAAATTTGATATTAAATTGTATATTAATTTCACCTGCAAACTCGATATTGTAAGTAAAACTTTACGTTACATTCTTGAAAACGTTGAAATGGAGAGTGGACCTATAATAAATGTATGATTTATTTTTGTTATTGGCAGAACACCAATTATATAAATAAAACACGTTTTATTACTTTCATTGATTTCGATACTGCCTTTCTTCGGCTGTGAATGCTTCAACTTTTTTCACTCGGAACTTCGTAAACTGGTCTATTAACTAGCAAGTGCGACTGGCAAAATTAATTATGCAGTTGCGACTACCACTACCTGCGATACGTATAAACGAAATATTACGATTACGAAACACACCTCTCAATTTCAGAGCGGTAAAGTTATTTTTGTTGAAGACTAAAAGTACTGGAATGCACACGAAAACCGCTTTCAAATTGCGAAAGGAGTCAAAGTTTCACGGGAATTGGAAATAATTTTACAAATGTACTAGCCTTGCGTTTACGTTGACCTAATAATTAAAGTACCATACACCTAAATTAGGACCACTTTTTAACTTACTAAAATTAGTGGGCGTATGGCAGCAATTTAAAATTCATTCACCTTACAGAGGTGTGATATCGTTCATCTCATTCGCGTACCTTCCGCCATGTAATGTAAGAATGTGACGCATGACTTCAACAGTTTGCTAATTAACAGAGCTCACAATGACAATGAATTGCACGCTCAATTTTCGACTCTACTACGTATGACATAATTGACATAATTGCGTGTACACGTGTAAAGTCTGAATGGGCATTGTATGCGTAAACATTAATCAATGCCATGGGTATGCTCGCGAAGGTCACCGAGTTCGTGGCGCTTCTCTGGAATCCTCAATATGCTAGATGGACAACTTCAATTGGCTTGATATTAGATCCGAATGTTTGACTTAGAGCGAGACGAAATATTCATCGCTTATTTTATAGAAGCTAAGGCGCGTCAAAGTCATGTGACCGCGAGATTTATACAAATTCGAGAATGTCAAATGAGTGGTCTCCATCGCTTCCTCGGTTCTTGAGCTCGTTCGGTCGGACGTTGCGTAAGAGCAATGGACTGGTTTCGAGAGATTATTTTCGCTTCCACACTGTGGATCGAGCGTATAATAGTTTTTATTATCATTTATATCGGTCGTGTCACAGCCGATTGAGATAACGTGGTGCCACTGCGCAGTACGACCAAAAATGCGTAGTGTTTCTAAGAAGACTATTTTTTACTGAAGCTATGGACTTTTTCGTAAACTGTTATTCACAGCAAAGCGTAGGTAGATGAACATTTTCCTCATGCACATGTTTTTATGTGTTTGTCGATACCATATGGTATTTCAAAACAAAATAGTTTTGTACACAATGCAAATATTGTGAACAGAAAAATTTGAGCGTCTCGTCATCACTTACATATAATTTCCTCCTCTTTGAATATGCACAATGTACATTCAATACTTTTTGATAAAAATACTACAATAATTACAGTAAGCCTTTTAATAATTAAAAAAATTAAAGATGATTTGTAATACTGTTTACAAATTTGCGCGAGTATATTATACAGAAGGCTCAAATATAAAACGGGCATCATAAATTGTAATAACTAAAATTATAAATTTTAATAATATAATTGGATGTTATTAAAAGTGTTGGACATACACGAACGCTTCAGGAACCCGGAAAACACGGAGCGTGGCGTGCGTTCAAACAGTTTAGTGATCAGTCGCCAACGCCTTTGAAAATGCTAATTGCAGATAGTACCGAGCATAATAACTATAAATTATGTGTTTCGCCAGCTCTACACCGTACGAACGGATAGAGATGTCTTTATAAATACTATCATTTACTTTCTAGCTGGCGTTCTTAGAAAACACCGTCATAAACTAGACTTTGCTTATACCTACCATCGAAACAAAACGTAAAAATCATCCTTTGTTAAATAAAATTAATTAAAGTATACACTATTGTAAAAGAAATGTTACACTCAAGGGTGTACCCGTCATTAGGGACGCAGTTATTATAATATACGCGGTCTAAACATAAATGTGACATTACAGGTAAATATAGAGTGACTTATAAATGGAACAATCGAAATATATCAAATATACATTGGGATTGTTCCCTGTACCTTTGTGCGTTTGTTAAAAGGAAAAGATTACATTATAAAGGCACGACGGTCAATCATGAAGCTGTATTAAATATAGAACACGACAATTTTAAAATTAATTTCATTTATTAATGGCTGTTCATCGACTAACTATAGTTAATTAAGAGGCATACTTTTCGCCAATTTTTTAATCTTATTACTAGAACAGGATTCACAGTACGGCATTTGTTTTTGGCATATTCGAGGTTACCTTGCTCTAGGTTCTTAAAGTATATTATGAAACCCCCAAGGCACAGTTGGCTAGATACCAGCTTGCGAACGAAAGGCAAGGCCAAGGGTTCTATCCTCGCACCGGGACAAATGTTTGTATAATCTACAAATATTCGTTTCTGGTCTGAGTGTTTGTGAGAGCGCAATCTTTGTAGTTTCTGATGCGCACGACATAAGACTTGTAAATTAGCGTTGGGTCTAAACTTTGTATGTGACTGTCGGGTGTATTATTTTAATATTAATTTCGATATTACCATTGACATGATGTAAAACGCTATAAAAATATATTTTTAATAAACGTATTAAATCGACCTATGCATCGAATAAGGTTACTTATGACTATAACACCAAAGTACGTTTTATGTCTATAATAGAGTTAAAATTGTTTATATATTGCACTAGTAAAGTAATAATGATCATAAATTTTGTTGTTGTTTGAAGAACATAAAAATTTACTGATAATTTTGTGCTCAATTAAGTTGAAATCGCTGAGAAATTGAAGTTGTGCAAAAGCACATATAACTTTATTCGATGCATAGGTCGAAATATTGTGACGCGCAGTTAACCCAATGGGCTAGTATTCTAAAGTTAACTACTCACACCTGTGGTTTAGCTTTTTAAACCACTTATTAATCGATAGTGCTACTATTTTTGCATTCGTAAACCAGGTGTGTGTTTGACTTTATCCGTAAATGGACGTACATGAAAATTTTTAAACGAAATTCTGTATGTATCCAATTACGATCTAATACGTACACAGCCCCTTTGCTATATTATTTATCATACATTCAGATCTTATTGAAAAACAAAACAGTAGGTATACATACCTTCAAGAGCATATTAAAAAGGGTATTAAAAATATTCTAAGTTTAAAATTTAAAATAATGTTTTGGGTTTTACTCATGTCTAATGCAACACGGATTTTCAAACTATACATATTTAGTGGTGCGTCTTCCGTGGCTTGGCACGACGCTTGCCATTTATTTGGCAATAGATTGACACAACTAAACGCCCAGTTTTAAATTCGTGCATTTTTGATCAACAATAGCTGCTTTTTGATTTTATTTCATTTCCACCAGTTTTAATAAAAAATAAGGCTAATGTTAAAAAAAGATGCACTGCATACATATTGACGTCACCATATACAATATACGTGCGTAAGAGGGAGATAGATCTATACTCGCAATATTCTCTACTACCCAAAATGTTACATTATTTATCATTTTTGTATCAAAATCGACTATGTTTAAAATACATAGTATCTTCGCTTGCATCACGTACAATCTGAACATAAGTAAACATAGTATTGTGTATACTACGCGCCAGTATTTACGTTTGAATTTCTTTTAAAAACTAAGTCTGGTGCGTGGCATCACGCCACTATTTTGTACACAGATGGAGACACGCCAAATGATTCATTTGAGGAATGCCCTTTAAAATATTTTTCGAATCATTTTCGATCATCTCGGCGAATAACTAGCGTTGGGAGACGCAGTAAACAATGTCTCACATTGCTCCTACTGCTGTTACATCATGTTTAATTTGAAATATTTTCAAATCTTCTCTTAGAGGAAAATGAATGGAAATGTAAATGAATGTTAAATTGCATCATTTCTGTTTACCATAAGATAGGTAGATAACCTTTCGCTGTAATCTATTACATAATTTCACCCTTGTAAATCCAGATCTTATGCATTTTTTACGTTTTTTATTGAACTGTATAAATAAGCATGTCACTTATTAATATATAGGAATTGAACATATTGTTAATATGACAATTCATTATTTCGTAATTAACTTTAGTCTTCATTTATGCATAAAAATAAATTTTACTGGAATGACTTAGAAATTAATGCTATGCCATAGCTTTTGATTAGCTTTCACCCCTCACGTTTTAACAACTTTAATATTAACTGAGCTTTTGAAAATACTATCCTTAAGCTTTTTAATTTCTTCTTTTTCATTGACATAGCGCCCTTAAATAACCTTACTGAAATCCTTGAAACTGATACCTATATGAAAATACTTCTTACCTTCCATCCAGCCGAAGAGTTGCTGTCTCCCTTATCCTTAAAATATGGCACATTCTGGACCATCCACTCATATATTTGCGACAATGTTAGTCTGTTGTCTTGTGCGGAGGTGATGGCCTGGGTAATGAGATCAGCGTACGAGAGGTTGCCCCATGCGTTGCGACGGGACGAGTTTTTCTTACCGCCCACCGAGGGCAGTGGAGGGGCACCTGAAATTAAAAATACATCAGCAATTCCTTTTTAGCACGATGCGCCCAACGATTTGAAATGGATGGATGAGGGCTGCTCAAGACCGGGATGGTTGGCGCTTTCTTGGGCAAGCCTACGTTCAGTAGTGGACGGCGATAGGCTGAGTATAAATGAGTATATTCTTTTGAAGGCATTGGGAGGCTTATGTTCAGCAGTGGACCTCTTTTGGCTGACATATAGATTAAGTAGATGATGCTGATCGATAGATTTGGGTTAGGATAGGAGAGAATAGGATAAATAGATTGCTAATCTTTAAAGCTGTTTTCTAGTTACATTTACGAATTATGTAAGAAAAATATATGTTTATGTTGAAACAAAAGACACTCTGTTACGTTTTAACGCCTAAACCGATGATTGTTGACGATTGATGATTTTTGGTGGCATTGCAGAGAAGGGCATAGACATTTTTAATGTAGTGATCCGGACTTTAGTGTATAATCTTAAGCTTTTAATTTAGTAATTTCTTGCATAAGACCGATACTTTATTCTGTATTAGACATCTCATAATCAGTATTGTAATATTTCCGCCTAAGGCTCTCGAGAACATTGTGAAAACAATAAAATAAAAGTTATTTGTTTTCCATATTATATTATAAGTTTGTGTATTAGACGCCGATCCACGTGCTTCACACAATCAGTCCCATATTCACAAATCGGCAATATAAAAATAAACGTAACATCACACCACTGGATTCCCCTTATCATTTGATAAAAGATTAAGACTATCGCCGCAGAAAGCACAAATCCGATTGATAATCTACTTTATTGATAAAACATTAAAAATTCTAAATTAAACCACGCAGAGATCTCGATAGCCCTTCGATACATAAGAATACTCTTATGAAAATTATCGTTCTAGTTACACTTAATTAGGAACTCGTAAAACGGTAATATAAAATTAGTAGAACAATTATTTCGTCCAAAGTAGCGCAGTTACTCGATACACGTACCAAAGTCAAGGAAATTCAAGTGCAATGACCTCATAAGGTATATACATTGTACAATCATTACATACACTTGTGCAGTATTTCGTGCGTGATTACTATGTGATGACTGGAAATATAATTAGTGTTTTTTAGCATAAAAACTGTAGAGCGTAGTAGAATAAAGTCTAGTTTTAATCTGTTTTCTCTGCCATTGTCTGCTGATAACTGCTTTCTCAAGTCTGGAGATTAATTTTGATAAAGAGCAATTTTAATATAATGATAGCAAATCTTTGCGATTGTAGTGTAATTTATTCATTTGTAATAATTTTATACAAGTTAATATAAATAATAATAAGGAATTATGAGGATTTTTTGCGAATATAAAATAGTATGGTAATTAATTAAAGTCGCATTTATTCAAATAAAAATACGATAATCATTATACAAATTTGTAAAATATGAATGACTTTTTTTAGAATAACGTAAAGGGAAGTTTTGAAGGAAACTTAGTTTTACGGACCATTAACATAATTTTTTTCATTTGGCATCAAATAGTAGCAAGGGAAAATTAACTTGCTATTATATATATAGAAAATACGGGTACCTACATGCCAAATGATACAGGAAAGTCTATAAGAACCGCTAAAAAGTCTTACAATTACAAGTCTCAGGTAATTTGGCTGATTTTCCTAAATAAATGCATTCTACTCAAAGCCAGACAAATTGATATTGAAATTCGCATCGGTAGAATATTATAATTGCGCCTTTGTCTAATCCGATTATGCGATGCCAATTGGTAACCGAAGATGATATTTTGGCGCGTGTAATATAATTTACAATGTAGATATAAATGGGACAGGTAGTAAAAAATATATAAAACGCTACGTTCCATGAAATATTAAGAATCAAGTTTTTTGATATAATCGTGAGTGTATTAATTTAAATATTTAGTTTCATTTTTACGTGTCAGATTAATTGATTTATAAGCAAAATCTAGATGATCTTAGAGGTTTGGTGTTCATAAACTAGCGCTCCGTACCAACTTTCCACGTTATAGATAAACATTTACAAAGTTACTCCCTTGTAATCGACATAGAAAGGTGTAAATCGGTTTAGTAATATTTGATTTTATATAACAGAAGCAGATGAATCTTTCCCCTATTTGTTAGTATAGATTAGATTTATGACTGTTAATAATTATAAATAAAAGACATTCGAAAATCAATTATCGTTTTGAATTAGGCAATAAATGATAATACTGGGATCTAAGACCTGATTTTGACGTTACAAAGAATAAAACTATTCGAGTACATTATTTGAGTTGCTGCAGTTCTTGGTTACCGATGTGATATTTACATTGAGTGGGAAAGCTCAGGGAAGCTCATAGAAATCTTTTAAAGAAACCAATACTTTAATATTTTGAATATTCATTTCGATCCTAACTAGAAACAACTTTGCATAAGGATATTGTAACGTATTTATGTCCACAGTTTGCAGTTTTAATATAAAAACACAAACGTTTTATACACTCCAACACCTCACAATACCAAACTCGTTCACGTGATTACGTTAATGATCTTTGATAGACCAATTATGGAGGGCTCAGGCGTTAAATCGCAGCAATTAATCCTGTCGCTTTTACCTATTTTAAATCTGGCTTCCACGGGGTTTGACTGAATTCTTGTTTGGACTTTCACATTTGTAATAAAAAAGAGGCTATCATTACTGACTGATATATAAATAAATACAGCTCAAATCACTGCACGGTCTGAGCAGATATTTGGCACGCAAAAAAATATTATCACGTTATTATCACCTTAGGAAGAATTTTCCAAATTCACCAGCAAAGGGAATGAAACTGCAGTCAAAAGTTGGTATTTGACCCCGATAAAAAATCGAACGTAGCTACGGACAAAAACTAGTGTATAAACCTTGATATTATAGACTTGCTTGATGTTTATGACGTGGAAATAGAATATCATGATCCCTGTGCTGATATTTACGCAGTCCTCCTTTAGAATGAGCGGCGTAATGCGTTTATCACGATTCTAAACAGACAGACAACAAATGTTTACATTGCCAGAATATGTTTGCGCGGCGATACTTCTAAGTTTTGCAGCTTTGTCGACTTATTGTTCTTAAGATTGAGCAAATGCAAGCCTGTAGAAATGATTAGAATAAATAATAGAAAGTTCTATACATATTTGCGCAGTTTGTGCGTATTCCAGAATACGCCAAGTTCACTCAAAACTCAACTTCAGTATAGTCATGAAGACGATTTAATAATTGTAAAGCATACATAATACTTGTTTTTAAAAAATATATTATATACAGCAAGATAGCATTAAAGTTACTCAGATTTGTTTTCTGTTTTGTTCCGTTTGTTTTTGTTTAAACCATTCAAATATAATCGAATATTTCCATGTCTGTGTCCGACTCTGCAATGCAAATGTGTCCCACTAACAAAAAAACGTTCATGTGTATACGGTCAATCTTTTACGAGGCTCGCTTCGTTTCTTATCATTTGAATAGTTTTTTTGGTAGCGTAGCAGAGCGTTCCTATTACGAACTTGTTTAAGGCCGGGTGAATTTATATGACCTAGGGTGTCGGGTGAAGCGGTAGTTGATAAATATATTTACCAGACAAATTCTGGTTGGAGTTCTTCTTGGAGCCGGTGTCGTCTACAGGGTCGACATAGTTGTCGGGCCTGGGCAGCGGCCACGTGTTGGAGCGAGCGCGCGTCTGCGGCTCCAAGCCCCCATGGAGGTCGCCCAGTGGCTCCGGGTCACCCATGGTGCCGTCCAGCTCCAGGATCCCGGTCTGCGACGACCAGGGACTCTGATAACCACCACCCCCTTGTATAGACATATCGTCGATTATTTCAAACAGTGGAATATTTTGGAAGGTGTGCCAGTTCGGGCGCTCACCGGCGCGTGCCGATGCCAGCCGTTAGCATCTCAAAGCGATCTCTTTTCTGATTTTTAACAGATTTCTTTCTATTTCCAGAATGGTCGAAGCCGAGCCGCTATCCGCAGAGGTTATCTGTCTTCTCCTTATCGGCTATGTTATTCGAAGCCAATAACATGTGGCGTCTCACTAACGTTCATAAACAGCGATGTGCGCAGAGAGCGTCCGCCGTCGGACCGTCGGGCCGCTCCCGAGAGGCGATTTTCGCTAAATATAAGCGCAGGCAGGCAAGGCGGGGGCGGGGCGCGCACCACGTGAGCGACTACGCGCCGATTTTCCAATTCATCACTGGCGGGCTAGAGGCGCGATAACCTTGTAACGTGGCTCGAATCGGCCGAAACACTGACTATCGTATCGCCCACGATCGTCACGAGAGCCGAAGGTCCCGAAGACTTGGCCGCTGCGCAAATTCCGGCGTCCTTCCGAGTTGGATACGCACTTTACAACTTTTCCACACTGATAAGAGTTATCACTAGTGTGTCGGGGGCTCGATCGCGCGCTATCCTCCTCACCGGCGCGAGCGAAGGGCAGGGGAACACTCCAAGTAGTTTCGCGGCAGTCCACGCGGTCGGCAACAATTGCTACTGCGTAATAAGCGATGTAGACGCGTGGCGCGGCAATCCGTCCTCGGCCGCGAGTGGTCGCACGTACACTGAACCGCGTCGCGAGGCGCGCCGCTCGTGCAAATTCCGCTCGGCGGGCGCCGCGCTGGCCGCGGAGAGGCGGAGGGCGGCGGAGTGCCGGCCGCTGATACAGACGAGTGGCGTCGTGTGACCGCGCGAGCGAGCCATCTCGCCCGTTCGCCCGCTCGCCTCGCCTTCGCTAATTTTTAATAGTCCAAAATTCTTTAGATAATTGCATGTAGTATGTACAAGTGACATGGTGAGGGCGACCTTGGCAGTGGTGCGCGGCTCCGGCGTGCGGCGTGGAGCGGGCGCCGAGTGCGGGCGGTGCGTGCGAACGGGGCGCCTCGCATGCCGCATGCCAATCTTTGTTTACCAACTGCTTTGTATATAGTTTGTTTTGTTTACTTTGCACGCTCACCTGTATATAATCCTACGAGAGGTATATAAAATATTCATATAATATCGAGGAGGAAATCTTGATGCGAATGCGATACCCGGATTTGAAATTTCTTACAGGAACAAAAAGCTACACTGTCTCTGATAAATTATGCTACCTGAAGTTTCCTTTATCTATAGGTGTGATTATTACATGGGGTATATTTTTTTTATAAAACAGCAACAATATTTTGACTTTCAGTTATCAAGAGGGTGTTAACTGTTTACAAATTCCTAATGTAATGTGTCGCTCGAGTACTGCACATGTGGCCACACTGTCTAGCTATTCCCATTCACGTCATTCGTTCAACATGCGTGTGCAACAGATAGGCACTGACGCATTGGAGAAGTACATTCAGGAGTGAATGGCGTTGCGTGCATATAGCTCGTGCATTCCCAACGGGTCATATCAAGCGTAACAAGCGAAAAAATCCCAAGGCTAATTACTTATATGTTATAATTACATTCTAACTCCCTCATGCTTAAATCACAAAGGGGTGAGCAGAGATATAGCCATCCCGGTGTTTTATTATAAAGCCCATGTCAAAAAAAAAAAAACAACTTGCCTTCTTCCGGGTACATTTCCAGACACCGACCTGCTATTGAGAATTTTCAAAGTAAAAACCCAATTCCATTTCTCCATAACATTGAACGATTGTAATAGACGTTAGTCTAACATGCAATTATAAAAACCCGTGAAAGACGTTATTTAAGACATAAGCATTCTTTAATCTTTGAGAGATAATAATTTAGGTATAAGATAATAATTTAAATATCAAACACATTATTTAAATTTAATCTCTTGTATTAAAATAATTTTAATCTAAATTATTAGGAAATTATAATCTCTTTAAAAATATAAATGTCATAAGCTGCTAACACTGTAAATTTTATTATAATTTATAAAATAAGAAAATATGAAGTCCTAGCTAATTTCAAGGAAAATCGTAGTCATTTGGTTTTTGATCCTGGATAGGGCAGTAGTATTGGAGTTTTCCATTAGGAAATACTCAGTAGGAACACGGAGTCTGGAAATTCGGCAAAAAAAGGAAAAAAGCAGAAACACTGGTACAGAAATGCACCTTTACCTTTGAAGAGGCAGGCGTGAGTGAGATAAATTTATAGGTACTTAAACACTATTACTATTATTATTTATTAATACAAATTTATTAGACAGCCAAGCTGCGAGGCTGTCATTGAGAATAGACTAATTTACTAACGTGTCCTACTAAATGTATTAAAATATGAACGCAATATTTTTAGCAACGAATGCAGTAAATTAATAATGTATTTAATACCATTTCCTGCAGCATACGATTAAATGCGAACAATGTCGAACTCCTGATAAAAACTTAAATGCTGTGACCTTTGCGTTATATCTAGCGTAAAAATAAAATTACATGGGATTAATTAGAAATATATTGATAATTATGAACGAAAACTAGATGTATGATAACACGACAATGCACGTGAAAAAAGTTCAACCGATGAACTTTAATGAAATTCTGTCTTCAATATACATACATAAGTAGGTATATATGCACATATGTATGTATATTGAGAAGGAAAAGTAAGTTTCTTATTTATGCTTAATAGACAATAAACGCTAAACCGACTTCAATATAATTTGTGTACATTGATAGTTGCGATATTGCGGATTAGTCTCCCTATCGCCCCGTAAAATGTTAGCTTTATAAAAAGTAAGAAATACAAGTGGAACCACAAAAAAGTGTAAAAAACCAGAGCCAAAACTTGAAAGCATAGGAGGATCTGGGATACAACTGTGTATTAACTGCGAAACAGCAACATTTTAATACAAACGCAATCATATAGGTATTTTTAACTTATACAGTAACTTGAAGCCTAAGGTGTTATACTGCGAGGAGTGATACCGTAGCTTCAATCGAATCGAAATTGTAATTAATTGTGCGATTCACAATTTATATTTGTCTCGGGTCCCGCTCGTTTTCCACAAAGAGGTAAGCAGAGGCCCATTTCTGTACCCAATTTTGGTCAGTTAGGTAAAAGTCCTACGTAATAGGAGGCAAACGTATTGCCGCTTTTCAAGCATGTTTTCAGACTCCATGCTGCTTCTGAGAATTTCCGAGTGGAAACCCCATTATCGCAATATACGGCAAACAATACGTGGGCAAGGATTACGATTACAGCAAAACACAAATAGGCCACACGATGAGACCAAAAAAGAGATGGAGAGTTAAACTTTGTAAACAGTAGGCTATTCAAATTTTTCCGCCCCTTTAGACAAAAAAATTCTTCGTTTTTTAAAATAATCTATACTTTTCTTATGAAAAGTAAGTAAAAAAAATGGGGGCAAACATGCCGCCCTATAAAATCTGCCGCCCAAGGCACCAGCTTATGCAGCCTACTGGTAAATCCGCTACTGCTTTATACCTTAAATACGAATTAGAACATCATTCCCTATTACCTACATCTGGTAATAATAATGTTGCCAGGAACTTGCTCAGTTATAAATAAGGCTTCAATAAATACAAACTAAAAGACATACGCAATGTTGTAAAAGGAAAGTTTAAGCCTGCATGTCACTAAATATTCAGTCAAAACAAGTTGTATGATATTGTTAATTAACAATTACGTGAGAATGACGTAAATGTTTACACAAACCGAACTTATGTTAAAACAAACAACGTGAAATACGTAGACTTTCCAGTGATTTCACTGAAGCAATTAAATAAGCCTAGAGTTATGTAATGTCTTATTTCATTGTTATTTTTTAACTTGATCCTTCATACCATCCTGAAATTGATTAAAAACATAATTCCTTTTATATATAATGTGGACAACTACTAGTAAAATGTTAATATTTATTATATTCTGAAAACATAATTTTAATTAATTGCACAATAATTGTAAGATTTAGAGAGCCCGGCTCGGGCAAAGTCTTAGTGGGTTTTGTATTAGGAAATTCTTAAGTGCAGCACGGAGGCGAGAAATGTGCTTAAAAAAGCCTTCGGAAAATAGTCCCAAGGCAAACCATATGAAAGTCTTTTAGGACCGCACAGCATTTACTACCAGATGCTAGTTAGGTCAGTAACCTGGCTAATACAAAACGTGTAGCAACGGGGTTTTTCTAGATAATGCAATATTTCTTAACTCCAAGGGCAGGTGTAAATATTCTCGTCTATAAATTAGGGATGCCGAGGGTTACCAATTAATTCCGATGGACGTTACAAACGATTTATTTATTGCACATGTTCATTTCCTTTGCGAAAACTTCTTGGGGGCTCATTTTAGTAAAGTTTGTTAGGCACCTTGTGGGGTCGCCGACTGGTTTTCTTTATAAGGTAGCGAGGCTGTCTGATCGGTTCAGAGATGCTGGGTTCGATTCTCGAGTGAAGGACAGTTATATTAAGATTTCTCGCAGCGAAATTTTTAATAGCAGCATAGTTTTAGAATAATATGTTTAGCATAGGCTTACCACTTAATAAAAGAAGTTCCGAATGGAACCCAATAACACTTTTAACGCGGGAGTCTAACCGAAATTCTGTAGGTTGAGCTGCAAGACCTCGCGAAAGCTTTTTTATAAGTCAGAAAAATTACTTCGTATTCTGAAAGTCCAGTCAAAGACCAATTAAGCTATCAAAGACCATTATACCAATTACTGTATGAGTCATTTATTTTTCCATATGACGTAATCGCATAAATTATACTTCTAGTAAGTACGTAACATGCTTACGAAATATAAGCGCGGTGACGCTATTGATTTTTCCTAAATTGGTTCATTATTCAAAATATTGTTTTACATAAACAATATTATGTTTTATATAAGGATTTTTTGTTGATATCATTTATTATTGTTTCATTTTAATGTAATATTTTTGTATTACATCAGCCCAACTAAGATCTAAGGCACGGGTTTCTTAAACTATTAAGAAGTAATGTTAACATTCGACGAAACGTAACGTTCTTCTTAAGACTACACTGACATTGAAGGAAAATACAGTGAAGAAATTGCAATGCCTAGGAGTTCTCACGAGTAAGTTTGATAAGAGAATGAAGAAAACTTCACTAAGAAAATTCGTAACAACCCATCAGGATTACATAATACGCATGTAACTTCAAGAAAGTAGGTACCTAGGATTCGAATTTTTAATCGATGTAGTGGTATATAATTTCTTTACGACATCATTCTTTATTCTACCGAGATCTTCATTGAAATATCATATTAATATATTATTAATATTAATAAAATTAGTTTTCAGTCTTTTAAATGTTTGGTACGTTATTTATTAATTTAATTTTCATAAAAAATACGTAAGCTCTATTGCGGTGAACCGAGCATACGTCAGCGCGCAATCTGTTCCTATTTATGTCGTTTAACAAAAACGTATGACACAAGTGTTAGTGGAAGGAAACACAAAATAATAATTATTCCATATTTTTATCGTAAAACAATGAAGAGCCGACAGACGCATAAAGTTCGAGATTAGTCCTAACCAGTGGTGGTACTTCCATATAAGTCCAAAAGCATTACACTTTAAATGTGTCTAGTATATAATTGTTTATTGTTGGGTCAGGATATTCTTATTTACATGTCCAATTGCTTTTGTTCATAAAATTTATAAAGATTTAAGGCTTAAAGATTAATTATTACTCGGAATTTTGCATGGGAAGTTTGGCTTTAGGCTTCTACGGAAGCATTACCCCTGGTTCTGACGCTCACTTCAACATGATTACTCAAACGGTGGTTTAAAATCTTGAATCCTTGGTGATTTTAAATAGTCCTACGTTCTGAATCTAATTACACTTGCGCCTAATTCCGAAGGGTAGGCAGAGGTGCGTAAAGCAGCAGCTTTACGCCTCTTTTTCACTCTAAGGCTGAAAGTAAAATATTCCCTTTATTCATATTCAGACTGAAAGCGTTGTGATAAATATATAAATAATGATATTTAAGATATGTTTAATATTTCTGGTCAGAAATTCTTATGGTCGTTATGTGTCATATGTTTCCGTTTTGCCATCCCCCGGAGCGGCAGTCGGAAATATTAGGAGTATTTCCTCAATATCATATTATTATTGTATTACCGATGATTTCTATGATGTCCCTGGGGACTGTGTTATCCGGTGTGTGTGTGTCCGCCTATCCGCATTAGACTAGCGAGGTGCTGCCTAAATCCTCTCGGTTGTAGACGAGAATGCCCAGCAGTGGGACGTATCAATCAATTATCATCAGCCCATATACGTCCCACTACTGAGCACGAGTCTCCTGTACCATTGATAGATTTTAGGCCTTAGTCCAACTCCACCACGCTGCTCTATTGTAGGTTGGCAAAGTAGGCAAATTCCTAAGAATTTTCGGATGTGCAAGTTTCATCACGATGTTTACCTTTGCCTTTAAATCAAGTGAAAATTAATTGTGAATATACAATTAACTTCGAAAAGTCATAGACGTGTGCCTAAGGGCCTTTTACGCTTTCCCGCCTAAATCTTTGGGCCCATTTGAACGATTCTTGGGATAGAGGTGGGGCTTTTATAAAGGACATAGGTTATTTTGTTTTTGAAAAAATGCGCTTTTTATTAGTTGTTTCTTATATTTTTTCTCTTAAAAACTAGCTATATGGGAAGGGTAGGGTAGGAACGTAAACCACATAAAACGCAGTCAAGAAACATTGCGCAGAAAGTTATGACAGGCGTTTTAATTACACTAATATTGTAAAGAGGAAAGGTTTGTAATTTTGTGTTAAGGGCACCCTTGGGATCGGCACGGAATTTCGCCCATGCCTAGCCGAATCCCACGGCAATTCATAAACTGATCGTAAATGTAGTGTAGTACCCGTATATTTATTTTATTTAATGTCGTAATCATCGCTTCTCAGTATTTGACTATCTAACTACGATTTTATGGGAGGAATAGAGGCGAATATTCTCATTCCTGCAACAAAGCAATTTTTTGTCACTGACATAATAAGACTACGCATGAGAAACTGTTACTAAACTAAATATGGAAAAACTAAACCATAGTAAATATGTAATTTGTTTGACATTTGCTTTGGTCACCACTGCATATTTTACATTTTACTCAAGTCAAAAATCAATAAATAACTATGAATGATATGACTCCATGACCTCTAGATTTCTCATGCCTGAACCGCGACGACCACGTGGTATTCCATATTTTAATTTCTTTTAAATTTACGCATAATAAAACAAGTATATAATTGTACTTTCATTATTATTGTATTTAATGTTTTTGAAAGTAAACAAAACTTCTAAATGGGGTGTAAGTAGGAGCAACATAAAATCCTGTTTTTTATAAATTGTGGACAATATCCATCTTACGGAAAATAATAGAACAACATTCTAACGTACATACGTAAAGTTCTAACATTGATGTAGTTTACAATACATTACATAGATGGCGTTAATAACAATAACTAAATGTAGTTTCTTAAATTTCCAATAGATGGCGTTAATTTTCATAAGCATTCATTTCGGGCTGCCTCAAGTTGTGCTTAGATAGAAACGCGAAATCGGGAAAAGCCATCCCGGATACAATTCAGTCGGTTCGGGACACTCAGCGGGTTTACTTCCTTATTAGGCATCCACTTTCCGCGACTTTCTCTCATTGAAGGGTCCTAGTTTGTAGATATTCGGTTCTTTAATAATTTATTCGCTGTTTATCTCGTGCACAGAACTTAAGCGTCCTTTATTCATTTTTCCCTCGTAAAACTATTGTTCGAACAAACTTTTAAAGTCCTGTTAATAAGGTGTGCGGATTTCCGAAGTCGCTTGCTGGCTATAATGATTGGTAAGTCCTTGAACTATGTATTTTGTAATTACCTTTATAATAGAAAATTTAAATTAATGCTACTTTGAAGCTGTATTTCTTTAACGAATTATTGTATTCGTTTATATTATAAATTCCCATTGATAAACTCCTAGACACTTTGCTTTGAAGGTAGTTAAAATATTTTATAAAGGATATAATTTATGGAGAATGCATGGAAGTACATTATGGTTTTATAATTTTAGCTCGATTTATTGTGCAAATTATTAATATTCATTATGAAAATGATGATTTTTTTGTTTTGTTGCATTGAAGTGGTTTTCTTGGCTTATTGCCTGATAGTAACATACCTAATTGTATCGTTTATCATACATATATAGATATATAGGCACAACTACAGTCGAAACCGGATATAACGACACTGAAGGGACCTTATATTTCGGACGTTATATCCGATAGTTGTTATAAACGATAGTAATTACTTTATATAGAATGTGCCGGGACCTTACCATTCGGTTGTTATAACCGGTCCGTCGTTATAAGCGGTGTCGTTATAACAGGTTTTCACTGTATATGCATTTCCTTCAAGAAAAGCAAATTTTACGCTACAAGCCATACCAAAATTATTTGTAAATGCAGCGGCTATTTTTTCTAAATAGTGTTACATCAATCCCCTTAAGGATACGCAGAATGATTGCACTTAAAAATATAATGGATAGTCTGCAAAACACAGGCCGCCCAAAAAACTTCTCGATCTTTTCAATCAATATTCTAGTATAAAATCAGAATTGGAACATTCAACTATTATAGTTTAGCTCGTTTGAAGTTGGAATTCAAATTACACGATTCACTGGCAGTTTGTGCTGCTGAAACTAATCGATTATATTGTTTCTAATTGCTGTATTACTTCGTAGAATATTACATTACTTATACATATGTACATTTTGATATATACATCTTGTTCTTTGGCTATCAGAAACTTCGGCAAAATTTTTGGTGTCACTTCGATCCAAAAATATTTGTGGATAACACAAATCTTAGTTTTGGTGCGGGATCGAATCCGCAGCCTCTTATTTTACAAGCTGGTGTCTAGCCAACAGTAGGTACCACGAGGCCGTCATAAGAATTCATATATTGTATGTACCTACTATGTAGGAAATGAACCTAAGGACCGGATAGGAAAAAATAAATCTAACCAATCAATCTGGATTGGATAAAAAACCAGTCATTTATTTCCTAAGTATATAATCGAAAGAAATTTATTTTAAATTCCGTACCTACTATACCGAGAATATCCTGACGAATAAACTGAAATTTTTATTTCAGACTTTATGATGGAAACATGAGACAGTATTAATCGTCTAAATATTTCCAGTATAGTATGGATTCATGTCTATGTATGTACATATATAGCTTACGTTAGCACAATGTGTGAGAACGATCCCTATTGAATTATTGAAATTTACGGGCCACTTGACGTCCCCAACCATTCTTCCTACCGAAATTTCAATTTGAACATTCATAGTCGACATCTGGGGCTAATGTCATCGGTCCCTTCTTAGATTGACCCATCAAACAAAATACATATACACTTACGCTAATATTCTCGGAAGGATGGACAGAGTTGCAATCTAGCATCGAGCTTAGTAAAGTCTCACGGAAAAAGAGAAAGGCAAAACAGGATTTTTCAGACTACGAAGAGGGATATGTTCCCTAAAAGCAAGCGGTCCGCGTTTCTATTGAGAATGTCCTAATCGCAACACAGAATCACGTAGTCTGACCTGATGGTTGAACACTAGATCTTTTGATCGTACTAGCGTGCCGGACGACGAAGCAGTCAGAAAAAAATAATTTTTGCCATTCTTGAATATGTTTTATACTAACAAATAATTTATTAATTTGGAAAAGTATTCCAATTTTTTTATTACACAAACTCTTCACTGCTTGTCTCATGGAGAGTTTACTATTCGCGATAAATTATTAAATCAAAAAGGCAAAGATATTGATAAAAACAGACCCATGATGTCATCTTGGAAAGCAAAAAAAATGCGACGGTTCAACCGGCGTGGTACTACCATCTCATAAAACATCTAAGTGAAGATTTATGTGAACATAGTGTTTTTTGTAATTACGTTATTATATTAATCTTTCATAAAAAATATTCCTTCAATTACGGCAATGTAGAGGTCACGACCAAATCGTGATCAATTAAATCGATTTTTCGTGAGATCCTCTATCTCGATTTTGATACAAATCATGCAAAGGTTAATGCATTATTCCTTAAAAAACACACGATAAATTTAACTCCACCTAATAAATAATATGTAAAGGTCTCGAAACAAAAGATAAGATACCGATTTCTTTTACCTGGATATAGGATTATGAAGAAAGCAAACACATCGCAGTAATTGCATTATGATTAGACTAGCTTTTGCCCGCGACTCCGTCCGCGTAGACTCTAGGGTTAAGTGCAGAGAGATTTTTGCATTTATACCATGTTTATCCTACGGGATTACATTTTCCAGGATAAAATTATCCCATGTTAATTCTGTGAGCCCTACCTACCTCTATACCAAAAATCATTCAAATCGATTTGGTAGATCCAGAAATACCCATTCCCACGGGAATACTTAATTTTCCGGGATAAAAACTATCCCATGTTAATTCTGTGAGCTCTACTTCTCTCTATACCAAATTTCATTCAAATCACTTTGGTAGATTCAGAAATACCCATTCCCACGGGAATACTACATTTTCTGGGATAAAAGTATCCTATGTGTTATTCTGATGTATAAGCTATATTGTGGTAAAGTTTCATTCAAATCCATTCAGTAGTTTTTACGTGAAAGAGTAACAAACATCCATACATCCATACTTACAAACTTTCGCCTTTATAATAATAGTAGGATATACGATAAACTGCTGAGAAAGTCATAATATGTGTAGGAGTGTCTCGTGGTGTTGCGACGTAAATATGTGCGATCGAGAGGTCCCGGTTCAATTCCAAGGTTGAGCAAAGTGCTATTTCTTCATTAGGAAGTTCTCAGTAGCAGCGCGGTATGGAAACATGCCCGAAAAACAGCGGTAGCAAATGCCTTTGTTCTGTCAACGAAAATCACCTCTGTCTACCTCTTTTGGGTATTCAGGTGTAGAATTATGTACATTATACATTATGTAAGTATAAAGGATTGAAGTTTAAATACCGTTGGTAGCTAAGTACTAATCAGTGTATAGATTCTTCATATTAGATCAATGTGTGGGACATTTAAGTTGTTCGTAAAGTAACTTAAAACTGAGACCAAAGGAGAAAGCACGACGATTAAAATCCTCTTTCAAAGAACAAGTCACGTACTTCAATTCAGTTGAGGCGAGAGAACAATTTTAGAAGACGGATTTCGTTCTACGTGACATCTGTCGGGGAAGACAACAGGTGGGTTTGCGAAGGTAATTCAGTGGCCGAAAGGCACACAAAGGCGGACAAGGGCGTAAGCACTTTCAGAATACGTTGAAAAATCCCGCATTCATTGTGTTCACATAGTGGAATGATGAATATAAGTGCCCTTTTCTTTGTTACAAACGAGATTGTCTAATTCCCTGGGGTTTATATTGATTTGCTGCAAGGTGTTTTATATTTTTAACATAGCTTTTGTAATTACAATTTGTCTTAAAAATTCTTTTTCGGTTTGTGGAATTTTTTTCGTCGATTCTCATAATTTAATCAAGTATCGTAATAATTGTGTTAGCTTTGATAGATAAATAATAATAATTTATCTTCTTAAATGCCCAGCCCAAACCTCAAACAAGGAGATTTACAAACGGTGTTTCTTTCGCAACGAAAAATAGAATTGTATAAAACATTGTATATATTCCGAACATTCGTATTGTGTACATAAGCGATAAAAACACCTTCAGCTTTGAACATTTAGATGGAACCTAGAGTGCTATGACAGCGTCTATAAAACGCGTTCACATTGTATTGTAAGATCTACCTAAATATTTGCATTACACTTTATTTTCTTTGAGATAGTAAAACGTATCTTTGCTATAGTTATCCAGTTTATGTTATTCGCTTGTCATTATGTTATTCGATTTGTTTCCAGCGACGTTTTTCGATTTAAATAATTACTTATCCTATCAAATTTTATCATCTTTGGATTCATCTTTTAGTGACACTTCTTCAACTAATGACGAACCTGACAGAACAAACCGATTAATAAGGATTAAAATATTGTTTTTATACAATATTTCATGTTAATATCAAGTTTGTATAACATAAGTTAAATACGTTATATCCAATTAATATTTGGGCGCGCTGATTTGTCTACATCTGAAATTTATTAGGTGAAACTTTGACGACGATAAATCCATAGAGTTATCTCGGAGCGCAGAGCGGCGTTAAGCTATCTCATAAACATTCGCAATTCGCTCTGTAGAGTTAAGAAAACGACAGAAATGCTACTAAATAATTATATTTATAAAATTAAAATATTTTTTTTTATTTTATTGTTATAACAACTGGGGATTAACGATCAGGAGATATCGTGTCCGATGCTCTAACCGGGCAGTTTTATTGGGCTTACAAAGCTCCGTGGAGTCGTTGACTAGACGCTAGCGTCCAACTTGCGAAACAAGAGAACGCGAGTTCGAACCCCGCATCGAAAAAATTTTGTGTGACCCACAAATATTTGTATTTAGGCTTAAGTCCACCACGCTCGCTTAGTTCGGGTTGGCGGACTACACACCTAAGAAATTCCCAATAAATCTTACATGTCTTGCTTTTATAAAATTTATTCCTTTACCCTTAAAGTAAGTGATATTTCATTGTCAATACACACATGACTTGATGTGTGCCTGCGATTTAAACCCGCGACCACCGAGATTTTCGAGCGCGCCTCTAAACCTCAAGGCCTCTCTAATAGAAGTAGTTAGTATTCTATATCCTCTATTAGTAGAGTTAGCACTTATACATGTAGCGAGGGCAGATAATAAGTAAAAAAAATCGTTTGAAACAAAAAAATATCGTTGCGAAACCCTTTAGGAGATATCATGAGTTGAGTAAAAGTTAATGTCCGCCTGTAAAATAAGTTGTTGATCCTTCAGTAATTAGTCTTTTTGTGAATCTTTTATGAGGAGATTTTTTATAAACCTGTAAAATGATAATCGTGGTCCGTTTATTCGCCGTGAAAACAAATAACGTTTATTTATTAAACGTGTCGACATTTTAGTACTTGCTGATTTTTTTTTGGTAGTTGTAACATAAAAACGTATAACTTTTATTTGGAAATCGTTTTTTTCTAGTTATTGGCCTATATTTTCTTAAACAAACTTATGTGGTACATAAATAAATGAGGTAACGGTTATTACATTTGTACATACATATTTCTACGAGTAACATTGCCAGTCGTACTTCTGACGACGGAACTCTTCCTCTTTTACCTTTTTGTATAGAAAAATAAAATAAAAATGTTCTAACTGGACACAAAGCATCCTGTATCGACGTTTCAGAGGGTTTAATTAAACATACAGCTCAACTTTTTGTGTCCCCTATACCGAGCGCCTCATCACCGCAGTATATATTATTATTGGGTCGGCAACTAAGTAATTGCGGATTCTACTCATAGATGGCTTCAGTTGAATTTTTAGATTTGCTGGCGTAGTCCAAGTGTAAAACACATTTTGTTATTTGATAGTTGGCAATTCAGCTATCAATCAGTAAAAAAAGTTCTTTGATCGGTTGCGTAGTTTTCGTTTGGCGTTCGTTGAAAAACTGAAAATTAAAAGGAACAATATGGTAATTTTTTACTTTTTTTTTTCGCAAAGGAAAAACGCATCGCAAGCTCACCAACAGTTGTTTGCTGTTTATGGCGACGAACCTGGGTTGGCAATTAAGTAATCGCGGATTTTCAAGTTTTTGAACATAGCTAAGTTGTTTTAAGTGGTTTTCAATGCATGTATGTGATACACGAAGCTTTTCTGCAATATCACGAGTTATACTGTGACGATCCGAATCGATTATTGCTTTGATAAAGTCGTCATTAACTTCAACTGGGCAACCAGAGCGTTTTTCGTCTCTGAGTGAAAATCACCAGAACGAAATTTGTCCAACCAATTTTGACACTGCCGTTCTTTTAGGGCTTCGTCACCATAAATAGCACATAACTTTTTGTGAGCTTGCGATGCGTTTTCCCTTTACGAAATTAAAAAGCAAAATATGGCAATAATTTTCCTTTTGATTTTCCATTTTTCAACGAACACCAAACGAAAACTACGCAACCGATCAAACAACTTTTTTTACTGATTGATAGCTGAATTACCAGCTATCAAATACAAAATGTGTTTCACACTTGGACTACGCCAGCAAACCTAAATCTTCAACTGAAACCGTCTATGAGTGAAATCCGCACTTACTTAGTTGCCGACCTAATACTTCCGTAATTGAACATGAGACATTTTGGAAATATGACCTCGCAGATAGTCGTTTCTAAAAAAGTTTATTATTAATTAACATTTGAGCATTTTTTTTGCCGATTCTGTTAGACACGTACATACAGGGTCTAGTAAGCAAAGTTGTACTGTAAATTTCGAAATCGTGGCTTTATGACATAAAAAGACATGGGTGATTTAAAAAAAAGAAACTGCAAATGTTTTAATTTAACCGAAATAATGATATTGGTTTTGTTATGTAAGAAGAATGAAAGAAACACGATTACACAGATATTATGAAAACTGAAAGTGTAAGGGAAAGTGTGTGTTGTGGGTGTGATCGTAGCTTGTGGCATTTAATAAACTGCCTTTTCTTATCAGATTAAGGCGTGAGTGGCTACACAAGCATACATAAATGTATGTTTATATACCTTTTGTCACGAGAGGAAAGCGCCTTAAGCTCTTCTGCTCAATACCTCGCGAAAGGCCATCAGGGGTATGGCCTACCAACATGTTTATATATCTATGTGAAAAATAATGTATGTATAAATAAGTAAAACTAAAATCTCCCGTGACAAAGTTATACCTCACATACACATGCGAATGCTCCTGTGTATGTGGTTAGCGGGAACCGGGAACTTGTAACAAACCTGTTAGGTGTAATTGCGTGCCCGGTCTGTGTTTCAACCGTCACAACAGTTTGTCGCGTGCGGCTCTTGTTTTGCGGCTTGGAGTTACAACTTTATCATGTTCATTATGAATTATGTTCAACTAACTTCCATTATTATACAAAGTGGCAAAACTGCACTAGATGGTATTTAAAGTGCTGCTTACATCATAATGCTAATCATCGTGTTGCGTTTTTACTGGGTCAGTGATGAATATTCATTAATTTTCAAAATTAATTATTTTTATTGCTTTTAACAAGTTTAATAGGAACATACATACATCCCTCTGTTGGATTTTGGGTCCACTACAAATAAATGAACAGCGTTCCGGCTTAGATCATAACGGATTGGTGTACTTCAAAAAAAATATTTCGGTAATTATTTGGCAAAACTAAATTTACCTTGTACTCAGTGACGAGGTTAGCAGCTCAAAAGCCCACCTAGCCTCACAACATACTTTAAAACTTTATTAACATTAGCAAATCACATATAAATGAGGCTTCTATAAGAGAACCGCCAACACCCGTACTTGCCTGTAATATATTGAAAAAGTTAGTAAACCATTTTAATACGCCTAAAGCACCTTTCAACAGTTTCTCAGCAACAAAACAAGTTCGTATGTAAGAAAAGAATTAATAACTCTTACTGACTTTGCAAGTTTTTGGTCCTTTTGTTATATGTATGATTGACGTGGCTGAACACGCTTACTTATACGAAGCTAGTTGATTTTTCTATTGCAGAGTTAGTAAGCAGTTGTTCCCATGAAACTATACAATTATGAATTGCGAAATAATGTTGAGCATATGTTATAGCTTGATTTCGGTTTTGATGGTAACGTGAAAGGTGACGTTAGATAAATTTCTTATTCCAAAATATATAAAAAAGGATGTAATATCATCAGTTCTTTAAATAATAAAATGAATTTGCAATCAAAATAGTGATAGCCTTGAGGTTTAGGCGCGCGCTCAAGAATTATATTCCTAAAACACAATTTAAATAAAGATAACATCCAGAATCCAAAGCATCAGTCAAATCTACTGGAAGTAAAGTTATTCTAGACCTCTCGTTATCTATTTATAGTCGTACCGTACTTAGTTTGAGTACTGATCGTAAGACTTGTTTAGGTTGAAAGCGCGGTAGTACCCACGGCCTTGGTTCTAATTGTTTTGGGCGGTCCGCTTCCAAGGTTCAGCGAAATGACGCGTTTCACCCGGATTATGACGGGAAACTAAACTGTATTGTTATCCAAACCCATTCTAGATTGAGACAATTTATACCCTTTGTTGTTAAAACGATACTCTTGGAACATCGATCTGTCTTTGTTTAAGATTTTTCGATACGTCTGGCTTTTGTGGCTATAATATGTTGTTTATAGGAATGTGTTTTTTATAGTTATATTCATCAGCTTATGTATGGTCCACTGCTGGATCTAGGCCTCCATATAAGAATGTTTTGTGTAAGAAGATTTTAAATGTTCAATAATTAATTTAGAATACTAATACGACTTCTAAATGTCATAATTTATCTGTTTTATCCTGCCGCTTGCTAGAAAAATAAAAAAATAATAGTAAAGTCTTTGTAAAACTATTTTTAAATGACACAATCTTCAAACACTATCGTTTCGTAAAAAAACAATGTCTGCAGCAGTAAATATTTATGTTTATTGTTTTCTGTTTGCTATTTACTTTAATATTCGATTCGGCAGACAGCCGTGTCGTTATTATGCAAGTCAAAACTGACCTAATACACTCATGTTTCACGAGTACAGCTGAACAAACAGTATTTCATAATAAATTCCATCTAGCTAGGGTAATTTAAGAGCCAAATTAATCAGTTTCAATTCGGCGAAATTTGTAAGTAGGTTCATTTTGAACATATTATAGCAGAATATTTGGATCGAGATTAATGTGTACATGAGCGTGGTAAGCTAGTTTATTAAATACTCTAGTGAGGATTCAAAACCGAGATATTTGAAGGCAATGTTTCTTTAAATCATTACCACAATCATTTTAAAATCCTTTAAAATCATCTCGTTTTAAAATTTGTTGTTTAAAAGCCATGGAGGTTTAAAAATCGGATTTTAGTAATTGATTATTGTTATCCACGACAAAAATCTAAAGCTCTTGGATTTTAGGGACTTATATCTGCATACTTAAAGCAAAAGCTTACAAAAAGCGTAGTAATGATTTTTTATCTCAACTATAACGATTACATAATTAAAAATCAAAATTTCTTAACTACGCCCCTTTAATAGGAATCTACAAAAACAGTCTAGAAATAAATCGAATTCTTTGAATAGAAAATTTGCATCGTTCATCACACACATATGCCACTAGACCAAAGAAGCAATTGTAACACAAAAATATATAAAAAGGACACACACAGTATCAGTAGTAGCTATAGATCGTAAGCTTAGCGTATCGTATGTCTATGTGATTACCACGGAGATTAATAAATGTCAAAAAAGTCTGTTAAGAGCATTAATGCTACGAGTATCCCTCTGACTGCAGGCGAACGTTTTAATAATAATCAGCTTACGTCCCGGCTTGGGGCTATGGGGAAAATTAAATTTACCAACGCTACTACCCCTCCTGGTTATCGGAAAATATAAGGCAATGATTTTTACAGTATTAACCATTGGTGATCATTTCTTCTGTTGCTTTTGTTTAATCGGTTAATGATTGTTTGTGTTTAATTCATTTGAATTAATTAAATCATCTTTTAATCAAAGGCAGATTGTAGAAGAGAAGAAAACAATATACAACACTCCCATAAGAAAATAGTTTTACAGCAAAGCTCATAATTTTAGTCAGCCATGCTGGTAGCTTTGCATCCCAATGTTGCAATCAATATAAAGATGGTAGTGATATTATGAAATTAACAACGATCTGTTTTTCTTAACCAATATTAAAAGATACATACGGATTAGGGGATTATGGATTATTAGAGTATTACAGGTGAATTCGGCATGAGAGGATCGCGGATTGGGATAATTCTCGAGCTGGCTTTCCGTCCACCTCTACGTTTATTATTCAACGAGCGACGCTGCCCATTGTTGAAGTGGACGAAGTAATCTACTCTACTAACTACCTTTCAGTTACAAGTCAACTAAGAGTATAGATTAGGGTTGTATAAGTTTAGTTTTACGCATTTATAACAGATTGGCAAGGAATTAGGAACAGGAAGGACAGAAAAAGTTTAAGTATCTATCAGCAAACTATAAAAAAATCAATGTCTCTCAAATAAATTTAATGTTCATTTGTTACCTCGGTTCTACAACGCAATCTAAATTTCCTTCACTAGGTTTACTAGCCATGAGTCGTTCGTGTTGTTGAAAAGTGTCATCAAATTCTAAAATCAGCAATTATTGGTATCATATGTTCCCCTGAAATGTTGCTGATCGTTGTTAAAGAAGCCCTTGTGTTATAATAAACGGGTGGAGAGCAAGCCAAATCCCGCTAACTAATGTGTTGCCATGGGAAGGTCCGCAATATATTTATTATTCAGGGATGCCCTCTGAGCGTGGTTGCCTAATCGACATTGCCATCATTCAAATAGCCTGGCTGCGTCATGGGTAAATCTTTGATTTATCAAGCTAACCTGCATAATGTACGGGATTTTACCTGCTTTGGGTACAGCGAAGGTTTTGAGCAGTCAACGGTTTGAATATTTGCACAAGATCGTAGCTGATAAAATATCCTCTGTCGCTTCGAAACCTTTAAAAACTACACCTGTGTTTAAATTTTTATTTTTACTGAAGGAAATTAAAGTACTATTGCTATTTTTATATCTTGTCCTATTTGTTGTTTGTTGCGCTATTTTGAAAAAGGTAAATCAAAAATAGCGAAGATTCTTTTATTACACTATTGTAATTCTCCCTACTCATAAAAGGCTATCAAATTTACTACGACCTATGCATCTCAAGTATTCAACAGTTGGTGTAAATTTGCTCGCGGATGATGACGTCAGGCGTATCCGTGGTTACTGGTTGGCAGAACGCGATACCGCGGCCGAGTCGCACAAGCGTGCCAACAGATAAACTGTGGCCGGAGTTGCCGCAAACTTTGCCATTGCTCAGGGATTTTGTATTTTCATATCCAGAAAGAGGGCGTCTGTGTAGCACTGTTTTAGAAAAAACATGTGTAAAAGACTAAAATGAAAACTGAAAAAGTTTGTGTCATTTTAATTAGAAGATTGTTGCCGATTTTTAATTAGAAGTGATAGTGAAATTAGTTACTATTAAAACATAGTTTGTCTCCTTCTCTCTAATGTCACAGATCAATCCATAGAGCAGGCTAGTTGTACATATTTACATTGACTACAGTTTAGAACTAAGGATGTATAGGATAATTTATGTTGTACACGCAAAACCTGTATCTTTTAAGAAATTGCAAGGAAAGCTAAGACAATCCATACTATGTATTAAACATATTTCATGACCCTTTCAACCTAAGAATTCTTTTTCTTACTAAAGATTTTCCTCTGTGTATTACATGACCAATGAACAGTCATCCATAGTATACTTATTTTTTTGTTGGAATTGTCATTCCAACAACTCATCGGCTGCTAGAGATTGTGGGGTATATTTACAAGTAAAATAAAAGATTTGAACAGTAATATGAAACAATAAAAGGTACCTATTTTATGTTTATGTGTTGTGAATAAAAACATATTTGATTGACGTATTGTTTTATTTGCTCTTTTGTTCTTTATGAGTTCGGTTGGAATTTATTGGACAAGATAGCGGTATTGTGTACGCGTCTTTTACGGAACAATATTACATTAGGTTACATTTCAGCGTTGATATATTTTCTACCATTCCGCAAACACATTAGAAGGTAATAACCAGGAAAGGGTCGCAAAATTTTGTGATATTATTATTTCCTTTTGGACACGTTTTTTGTTCTAACTTTCTAAATCCACTAAACATTAATTTGTTAACTAGTGTATTTTCCAAGGACAGAGGGTGACATTTTAAGGATATTTCGACTTGATGAAAAGGTATCCGTCATGAGTTTGTCCGGTAAATCACAAAGTTATTTACCCATTTTAATTTACGAAAAATGCTTTAGCTTACCCATACCCTGAAATTTAAACATGAATACGACGACACTCACGAAACACTAGTCTGTAAAATCTCTTTGTACTAAACATGCAGAAATGTCTGCGGCGAAACTTTCCCCAGCAACTCTGTTCGCATTCGAGATGCTGAAATGAACGCGATACATACGAGGTTAAGTGTCTGCTAGAGCAGTGTCGCGATAAGATAGCACTGATCGATGTTCCGCACTCTACCCCTAACAACCGTTTACGCCTAATGGAAAGGAATGAACAGGGTTAGATGTGTGTGATTTTATATGTGTAGATTTATTCTTGTACTACACAGGATGTATTCAGGGCGTGATCAGGAACTAAGGTTATTACAAACCCCGTGGCGTTAATAAAAATCCTGACAAAAAGTAAAAATTTTGACGTTGTTGTTTGACATACAACCATTTGTAATAAATCTACATACGTGGTTTATATATACCTATGGAAGCACGTAAATTATTTGGCCACAATTATTTGGCAGCTTATTGTAGATTTGGCAGATTCACCCATTTGTACTAATACAGGCGTAGCCTCACGACTGCATATCCCGAAAGTGTAGTCAGTGTTGCAATACTACTACGCATTTAGACAGGTACCTATCAGTCTGTCTGAAAAGCAAAATTATCCTTCAAGTTCAATAAATTAGTAATACGTCGATCGAGAAGCAGATTCTTTCACATAAAAGCAATTTCCATAAGCCATAGGTGCCCTGACAATAATTCGACACTTCGACTTTCAATCTGCTAAGATTTTTTTATTCTAACAAGGAAAAGAGATTTACATCGCCTAAATATGAATACTCACGTGATTCATTTGCAGATATAACGTACACCCACTTGAAGGGGCGTCAGCAAGTATAAATGATGAGCTCACATACTCTCAGAAATGTTTACGATTCGTGCACTTAGAGGTTCCTGGCAAATATTAAAAAGATCCTAATAATACGTTCCTTGGTTTTGTAATTTGTGCATGACAGTCATTTTTGGGATTTTGTAAGTTTGTTTGTTTCTTGGTCACTTGCCGCAGTTGTAAATGTAATGAAATGTTAATGAAAGTTTGATTTGCAAACTAAACTGGTGTGTATTTTTACTTTAGAAACATTTAATTTCGTGTAAAACAGCGATAGAATTCTGTAAATTGATAAATTCAGGGTAATATCCGCCGGTGGCAATTAACATAACCGTTTATTTAAAAATTGCGTAATAACAATATGTATTTCGGAAATTATTTCCGTGAAATGTAAATGTCAAATATAGTTGCGGAATCGTGACATTCAAAACCACGCAATGTTTTGTGAAATATTTCGCAAATTATTATTATAATAAAAAATCTGCCTTTATTGACCAGTTAATTTGACACCAGAGTGTGAACATGAGATCTTAAGTTAGATGGCCGCACAAATATTCTTTGTACTAATACTAGATACTGATTACTAATACCTACTACAAAAAGCTCGTAACAAGTTGTTTAGTCAGGATTATGGGTATCTATTAATATTGTGGAGTATAAATAACAACAGCAACATAATTTCTAGGCTACGTTCTCCCTAAAAAAATATTACATGATTTTCAATAAAGGTAAATCAACTTGGGCGGATTAATTAATCCTAACACATAAAGGTGTTTGAGACCCAAAGTCGATGAGCGTGCTTCAACGCGCTCCATTACAACACAAGCATTAGGGAATGCCAAATGCACGGCACCGTGTACCGTGTACGCCACTTCCAAACTGATTGCTTTGTGATGCGCTCGCTAACTCTGCTATAATTACTTACAGTGCTGTGTTGTGTACACTTGTTGGAAAACAATGCACTCACTATCGGTTATACAGTGACGTCACTGTGATATATGAGCAAGACTGACGAATTTGATTAAGGATAATTCGTAGGTATTATGAAATATTGGCATCATTTTACGGTATATACCTACTGCCGATCCAAAAGTGAGTAAAAAGATTTCAAGATAAAGGGATTGATTATATTGCATATGTTACGCAGTAGTTTATAGAATTAAAAAGAATACTGAATTTATAAATTTCTTTATCTGTACTACATAATATATACTCGTATATAAACACTTGGATAAAACAGACTAAAGATTCACTTGCGGTGATGCAAGGGCAGATGTTTCTTATGTCAAATATAGTAATCAGTCAATATTTAAACAATGATTATTATTTTTACTAGGTAACCCGAAAATTAAAAAAATATACCCAAACCAAATAAGTAAAAATCCATTGTGTCCGTAACAACGAAACGCTACCGAGCCAGCGCTTACAAAATTGAATTTACTCCAACACCGATCCGTCAAAGCACGGGCACATACAAGAGGATCAACGCCACTGAGGGATTAAATAGCGGAACAGTTCCCTATGGATGCGAGTTCGATGCGAACTTTGCGCCTGTAACAAGCACGTGACGGACGAAACTTTTGATTAAATTCATTGAATTTTGACACGGCGTCATGCTGACTGAGAGGTTTGAGTGTGAGGTCTTTTGGTGATGCTTAGACTGTAGTGCTCTAAAATATTGATAAGGTTGATTGCTTGAGGTAAAAAGGTGACAGTGAGGAATAAATGTTTGATGAGTATGTAATCTATCTTTGAGTAAAATTGAAATGTGCTATCGACCATGTCATGGATGATTCTAGAGTTAAGGGCGTAATCTAAAGAACACACATATGAATGATTACAAAACACACTTTTGTTCAAAAAAATTGCAACTCAGAATTCAGAATTCCCGAACTTAAAATATCTAAAACAATATTCGGAAATTCCTTAGTTGAACCTCATTTGCACCTGGACATTTTTATAGGATCTAAAGTCTCTTTAATGTAGCAGGTATCTAATTACTAAAATATTTTTCATCCCCTTCGTCCCAATCCGAAATCCACGCAGCCAAGCCCGCGAGCGGAGGTTAGTTGGAAACAAACCGGAGATAACAAACCGGCCGTTTCACGTGAGCGAGACTAAAAAATTCATAGTGGGAGTCGACACGTGGCGCCCCGGTTAGCTCCAGCTCAATTTTGCCACATGATTTCGCAACCCGTGTCTGTTGCCACAGTAATGGCCTCTAAATTGCTTTGATCGTTTTTCCGGAAGGCTAATGAATTCTCTCGGTCCAATAATCCCAAGCGCTCAGTGAGCGGCGCGGCCCATGTAACTAATACTAACTCCTCAATTAAACTCCATCGTATGTATAAGTATTATTTGGAACCCTTCCAAAGTGACTAATTTGGCAAAGTTTACCCTTTTCGGGAGCTTTGTTACATCGGTTCCAGATAAGATTTGCACCCATAACTTTGAAGACTGGCGGAACAGCTTTGTTAGTTTGTTTAGGTGGATTTTAATATAATGGCGGATTAAGATGTATTATCCCTTGTGCTATTTTGGTAATCGGGTTTTGAACAAGCAACCTTGCCCTTAGTGATATACAATTTAGTTTATACGGTTAAAAGTAATAAAGTTATTTACATAAATTATATTTCAAAATTCTAGTTTAGATACTTAAAATGCATACTACAAAATCTTTAGTGTCATAATAATATTTTTCAAGTACACTTTTAAAAATTCTTCTGAATCGTTATTATTTTATTTTACGAATTTTGACATAAATTTTGTAGAAGCCATGAGCTGCCTCATTTTATACCCTGCAATACTTCTACGATTTTTACGTCATTAAGGCTTCCATCAGCGTTAATCACTTTCGTAGCAACTCATAAGCCGAATTTATCAGAGTAGTAATAATATTCCTATTAGTGTTGCCCAAATTCAGTCTTGGTCTTGTTCTTGCGTTTTTGCAAGACCAAGACCAAGAACAAGACCGCGTATTTTTAGCAAGACCAAGACCAAGACTGACCGTGCAAGACTTGAGCAAGAACAAGACATAGCCTGCAAGACTCTTGCGTCTTGCAGCTAGGACTTAGCGCTATTTCACGGAGTAGTTAGGTGTAACAGTTCGGTGTATAGGTACGCTTAGGAATTCTATGAGACGCAAAAAACTGTATCAAAGAACATGAAAAACTGGACCTATGCGCATTACGACTAATACCATAAACATACCTACATAGCGAATAAAAAAATATCCATTAAAATTAAACTGAGTGCATGCATAGTTATGTTTTAACCATCGACACTTTGATAATGCGGCATCAAAGGTTTTGTACTTACTTCTCAAAGTAATTTGCCGCTTTTCGGAAGTACATGGTTATGATACAAGCGCCGGCGGCTTCTTTTGAAATCATATACAACAATCGTTGCCGCCGCGCCGAAATCACAACATTTGACACTATTTGATTGCCGCCACAGGGCGTAGATTAAAATATTCTTAGGTTCTTTAAAATACAGTCAAGTTATTGTAATTAATTTGATTTTTTACATGTTTTAGCAAATGTAAGCTTATAAATCATAAATGTTTATTAAGAAACAGTTACTACCATGGAAAACGACATATAGGTCAGTTTATTTTTCGAATTTTTTATCAAATCTTCAGTTATTTATTAATCTGCTTGATCTTTACTATGGCTATGTTGATTCAAACTCACAATGTTCCAATTCTAATACGTTTTTCTAAGATTTAAAGTAAACTTTAATAAATAGTAATAGACTAATAGGTAATTGCAAGACTTGCAAGACTCTTGCTGCAAGACCAAGACCAAGACCAAGACTGGGAACGCAAGACCAAGACCAAGACCAGGTGTATTGGCGCCAGACCAAGACCAAGACTGGCTAAGTCTCGTCTTGTTCTTGCATTTGGGTAACACTAATTCCTATCACAACATTACAATAGAAACAGCTCCAAGCTCGCAATCTGCACACCCAATCCTTAAACATTCATCATCATCATCATCAGCCATTTTTGGTCTACTGCTGGACATAGGCATCCCCCAATCCTTAAACATTGGTCTCTTTTTATAACATGAGCAGCTCATTACCCAAACTTATCAGAGTAGTGATAAGGTATTCACGGCATTAGAAACAGCTCCAAACAGTCTGCACTTCCAATCCTTACCTATCCATTTGTTCAGGTATCTGGCACAACCACGAGAACACGTTGGCGCTGACTGTCGGTCGGGGTCGATAGTACCACGGCGCGGCGCGACCCCGCCGGCACCCCAGTCCACACCGCCCCACCATGGTGCGAGACAAGAAACCGCAGAAGACCGACTCACAGAAATGTAAGTAATTATTAAGACTACAGGAGAAATAGAAACGATTCAAATGAATTTTTATTCGTGCAACGTCTTTCTGGAATCAGATTTCGTCGACGGTGTTTCCTTATGGTATGACTTGGAGACCTTCAGGCAGGGCTCTATAGTTTCTTCAAAGGCTGGAAATGCATCGATGATTCCTCCGGTATTGTGGGTGTTCGTGGGCGGTGTCGACCAGTTAACATCAAGTTGCTTGCTTGCTTGCCCGTTTGACTCCTTGCTTTCCTATGAAAAAGTGATATAGAATTAAATTTAAAATAAATAAAGTTATTCATACATCACATGTTCAATACACAAAAAATAAGTAATAGTTAAAAAAAAACTAAAAAACACGTTTTTTATCAAAAACCGAACTAAAAAATAGAAAATAAGTTTTAAGAAATTTAAATTAAGAATAGTATTAAAAATTTCAATAAATATAAATTAATAATAGTGTGAATAAAAAAAAATATTTTATTTTAAAAAAAGCGTGGGGTGCATGGTGCCAATAGTTATAAATATTTTATTGACAGATATGAGTAGAGTGATTATCATTTTGATAATATCTTAAATAATAATTCTACGAACAAACAAATTGCCTATTATTGATTTTTGCATCACACCTGCTCGATTTTGTGATGCAAAATACAACTTTGCGTTTAATCTATGGCGATAACCGTTAGGATTTCCATCATTATCATCCTACAGAGTGTCATTTTTCTGAGCTCGCTTTATGATGAATTACGCGGCTTTAACGACACAAAACCATTTTAAAGCAAAAAATACGTTGATAAATGCTTTAAAACATGATAAAGCTGACAATTTCATAAGAAAAAAACTTGTCTAAAAAGGTTATACAAATTTCAAAGTGAAATGTTAGGAGACAATGGCTGACAACGAAGCGCTTCATGTTTTTATTCCCGTCCTAAATCTTTTAGCTTTTTATGGTCCTGAGTAGGCACTGGGAGCGCGGATGCTCGCGTTAAGAATAAACATTTTGACACCAACTCCTTACCATGAATAGCTTTAAAAGTCAGCAAAGCAATATTATTTGAACCAAGCAGAAATATTTCTTAATTCGTTAAAACTTATTTTTTTCAAACAAGTGAAGATTCGTTGTTCAAGTAGATTTTTGCGATTTTTTTTGAATATGTGGTTAGTTTTGCATAAATTGTTGCGTTTCAAGTTTGGAAATTTTCAGTAGAATCACAATCTATAAAGGTCTATTGGAGAATTTGTATCTAGGAATACTTTTACTTTTTCTTGAATCACGAGTTTCGTGGTGCGTATTACTGTATGACGCTGGACAGTTAGAATTTAGATGCCCACAATGAAGGCCTTTGTTACGCATTCAGTAGAAATTCGTTGAATGCGATAAGCTGGCATAGCTTTTTTCTCCTGCTGAGGTATGATCGCCATCCTTTTTATCAGTTGATATTGTATTTAAGGATACTCTTTTCATTCAGCGCTACGTAGATTAAATCACTTTTCCAGTATAAAAACAGGAATCTTATTAACTGTGATCGCATTGTCCACATATTGTCCGTGTATGGTTTTGCAATAATGCCATCCCCACACGCGTAAAAAATGTATCGGTCACGTACGTGAACTTTAAACGGTTCGTTTGTGACCAATTGTGTACGTTTACACAATCCAATTTCAAATATCAACGTGAATCGAAGTGAGCTCCATGCAGTCACGTGGACTATGCGGGTTGGATCGAACCCCACGCCTTGTTTGTCTATTCAACACATATTTACACTTCTGTGAAAACAATTGTGCGGCATCAGCTTAATTTTTCCCTCAGTCTTATTTAAGGGAATGTAATCTTTATTAATTTTTATATTTTTATTTCTTCTTGATGTATTTTAACAAAAATCTCAGAGTTTCTCTTTTAAACTATTTTATTAACCATTTAATCTTCTACCTTTAAAAAAAATCACGTAAGTCTGGGCTACTTAATAGACCAAGAAAAAACAATGACTACAACTTTTTCTGCGGCTTTTTTTTGACAGTTTAGCTCAGGTATTTATACATTCTCCCACATCTTCATCAACCTATTAGTTTTGAATGACATTTCACGAAAGCACTTGTAACAAGTTATGGTTCCATTATGTAAACCAGGTAACTAGTGTGTTATACACAGGTAGTTAATATAAAGTCCAAAGCATATTACCAGCCTTACAATAATACATAACCCTTATATACTATGCCTTGTATACCATAAACAATACTCCTACGTGACGTGAATGTATTTGCAAGCGCGTTGCACCCTCTAGAGCAGACAGGGCGCATTAGAATTCTCTAACCTCCCTAGACAGGACAGATTCAATAGCCTTTGAAACCATGTCCTACTTTACAGGTTATTGCTTTCGTCTTACTCCCGAGGCAGCTCTGAATGACTTTACATACTTTAATATAGAAGAGCTAATTGAAAAAGGTGAAAAGACACTTTTCTAGTTGATTTTGGTGTGTATGGGATAGAACGGTATTTTTTGGTTATGCTGAGCGATGATATTGAAATTTACTCAGAATTAACAAACTCTGGATTCTTCTTCTTCTTCATCAACCCATATACGCCCACTGCTGAGCACGGGTCTCCTCTACCATTGAGAGGGTTTTAGGCCATAGTCCACTACGCTGGTCTAGTGCGAGTTGGCGGACTACACACCGCACGATGTTTTTCTTCACCATTAAAGCAAGTGATCATTCAATGTGAATACACACATAACTTCGAAAAGTCAGAGATGTTCGCCTGGGGTTCGAACCCGCAACCGCCGAGATTCTCGACCGCGCGCCCAAACCTCGAGGCCATCACCGCTAACTCTGGATTACCTAACGATAAATTACACTATGCACATTCCGACAATCGAACCCGCGACTTTTCGATCCCCCTCTCTATTTTACGCCTTTGGAATGGCATATTATTAAAACGTGTTGTTACACCTCGACAAACTATTCTAATTATTAGGAAGCTCATAGAAATATTTGTTCATATGTATGTCTTCATTTCATTTCTGTTACAAGAGGAAAGAGTCGGACGAAATTATTATTAACAATATTTGCGGGTATCCCCAGCTCAGTTGCCGAGCTTGATAGAATTATTATAGTGGTGAAGCGCTATTACGTTAAGGGTCGTATAACATTATTGTACTAAACCTCCTCACTATGGAAACTCTTATTTTGTTTGTATTTTTAGTGTAAAAATGCTACTTAGATAATATAATAACTTTTCTCAGTAGTTTTATTTAAAGAAATAATTCTTAATAATGATTGATTGAAAGCAGTGATGGCCTCGAGGTTTGGGCGCGCGGTCGAGAATCTCGGCGGTCGCGGGTTCGAACCCCAGGCACACACCTCTGACTTTTCGAAGTCATGTGTGTATTCACATTGAATTGTTACTTGCTTTAACGGTGAAGGAAAACATCGTGATGAAACCTGCACACCTAAGAGTTCTTAGGAATTTCTTAGGTGTGTAGTCCGCCAACCCGCACTAGGCCAGCGTGGTGGACTATGGCCTAAACCCTCTCAATGGTAGAGGAGACCCGTGCTCAGCAGTGGGCGTATATGGGTTGATGAAGAAGAAGAAGAATGATTGATTAAGAAAATGGTTTAAAGAAAAACGAATATGCAAGCTATATGCTTTTGTTCGTGACTAACACATACATATACGACATACAGCGTCTGAATACACCTGTAAATCCACATCGTTATTGGTGTCGGGTTAGGAACACTCTATATAATTGTTAAAGAACTAGTATGTCCACTAGAAATACTATGTCGCACTTGAGTGCGAACAGTAGCGAGATGGTAAATACATGCAACGGTACACCAATACTTCACTAGGAACTTAACTACTGCCCGTAGTGTCATCCTCCTTTCAATTCCAAGCTGATTGTGTATCGTCTTAGCACTTCGTGATGCAATCGATTTAGGAGCTCCTTTGACAGATGATTACGCTGTCGACTCAGCTCTGATTGCTAATATTCAGTAATTGTGTTAATAGACGATTAATTTTGAGAAGACTACCATATTGGTTGATTCATCATCATCATAACCCCATATACTTTTTTTTAAAGCCCCTGTACCTGTCCTACTCCTGGGCACGGGCCTCCTCTATCGTTGACAGGGTTTAGCCTTTCCACCAAGGTGGCCTAGGGCGGGTTGGCGGGCTACACATCTAAAAAATTGCTCATAACTTTTCCTACAATTAACTAAGAAGCTGCTTCTGAAGAAAATTGTTTACCGATATCCTTATGATCTTCTTCATTTTTTAAAGGAATTATATGTATAAGTGATTGAATTCAATGATTAATGTACAGCTCCAGTTGTTTTAATTGTATTCTCTTTTGAATCTGTGGTGTAGTTTTTAAATCTTTATAAATTAGCAAAATAATCGAATGTAAGATCTTCGTTTAGAGAAAAGAATGACCGCAAAGATACCTTTATCTATTTAGGCATGTGAAGGTATAAAGACTCCATCGATTTTATATCCCTTTTATGTTATTTCGGCGTATGAGCGTATGAATATAAAAATATTTTCGTGAACATTATCCCTCGTCCCGAGGGCTTTCGATAACAATACTGATTTAACTGTATTTTGTCTTAATGTAAATATAGTAACGTTTTCTGTGTTAGTTTATCTGTAAACATTGTTTAATGATTATTTTATGGTAGAGGGTCATTTTTTACTTTTAGTTTTAGTCTATAGTCGTAATCATAAGCCTGAAGACTTCCACTGCTAGACATAGGCTTCCGCTATTAGAATTTGGTAAGGGTGTGAGAATATATAAATGCACACAATAAGATGCCTCCATCTGAACTCTGTGAAAAAAGAAGAAGTTATTCTTTCTGAAGAAGGTGGTATATGTTTTTTTTTATCGGCTAAGCGTTAGAACTTGTATTGTTTTATTTTACTTATTAATCAAATATTTG
The DNA here is from genome assembly GCA_030295005.1 of Cephonodes hylas. Lineage (NCBI taxonomy): Eukaryota > Metazoa > Arthropoda > Insecta > Lepidoptera > Sphingidae > Cephonodes > Cephonodes hylas. The sequence continues at coordinate 9,932,947 of AP025367.1, read as the reverse complement.
ATCAATTGGTTGATTAAATTTGTAGAACTTTTTTGACATAAATCGTTCGCAGAATTCTACTTAAAAACCATTTAATTAATAAAATCATCGTGTTTCATCATGTTTGAAATTATTGGACACCATCCAATTCCAAAAAAGTATAATTTTACTACTAGGTACAACGAGATTAGATCCATAGCTAAAGTTAACAAGCTCTTGAAAATATAATATATGCGCATTTTTTATAATACAAGGCTAATGAATAAGGGGAACGTCCACTTGAAGTTCTAAGGGTCAATTTCTTCCTACATGTAGATACATATCCATATATAGAGTATGCATATGATTTCTCTTAGGCCTACATATCTAGCTAATGAAGCAAATGGAAGCAAATTTATACAACCACTGATTCCAAATAATAATAAAAAGAAACTATAACTTTGTCTAAACAGGCAATTGCAAATGCCACCTTCATGTACTTATGTGTATTACAATACTCAACAGTGTGAATACAATTCTTTTGCTTCTATCGTCAAGGAAATTATGAGAGCATCATTAAGACTTGAAAACAAATGTTAGAGTCCACAAGCTCTTACTGCCCAGGAATCAAACTCTCGGCTTCTCGATTCACTAGCCGATTGTGCCACAGAGGTTGTCAAAGGAAATACAAAGTTAGTATACAACAAATATAATATTTCTGAAGTAAAACGCTGCCCGTGTTGACAAATATTCTATCAGAAAGTTATCGAGTGACCGTCCTGTGAAATTGCGTGGAAATGACGAAGCGAATTCTTTAGACATGAAGTTGATATCGTGGCCTTGCAGCGGAAAATGTGCTTATATTGAATAAGTTAGACGAAACACAAGTCGCCAATTTCATGGATAAGAGAACAGAGATATCTTTGTGCATATTATTATATGTAAAAACACACAAGAAACAAATGTTTGTGTGATCCATAAATGTTTATTTCGGGTTTGGGTATTTGTGAGGCTAAAAAGTCTCTTGTAGTTTTTGATATCTGATCTGATATGTTGACTGTACTCAGACATAATTCTATACTCTATCTGCATACCTGAGTTGTCCTCTCCGGGGGGAAAGATGACGACCTATCATGATGATCATTATTATCATCACGTCTACATTATTTTCTTGAGCAGTGATGAAAGAAAATTTATTTCAATATGGAGGCCATCATAAGCAGTGATGGCCTCGAGGTTTAGGCGCGCGGTCGAGAATCTCGGCGGTCGCGGGTTCAAACCCCAGGCACACACCTCTGAGTTTTCGAAAGTTATGTGTGTATTCAAATTGAATTATCACTTGCTTTAACGGTGAAGGAAAACATCGTGATAAAACCTGCACACCTAAAAGTTCTTAGGAATTTCTTAGGTGTGTAGTCCGCCAACCAAGTAGAGGAGACCCGTGCTCAGCAGTGGGCGTATATGGGTTGATGAAGAAGAAGAAGAAGTTAGTTCGCAGGTGTTTATTCTATGACTTAATTTCTTCGATTATTCTACTAACTTAGTAACTGGTGGTTTACATCAAATACATTTAATTTCTATGTAGTCAACCTATCAGCTAAAGCTTTTTATTTTCCTATGCCATAACTCATTTTTATAATTTTAAATCCAGCAAAATCGGCTCAACCATAGCAAGGTATTCCTTTCAATGGTATGTATCGGAACAAAACTCGTCCTTGAACATCTGTACGTACTACGTAGCCATCGCGGTTACAGTTACGACCTCGGCCGCGAAATTGCTCTCCGCGAGTAACGTAATAAAGATCCTCTGAAGCCACGAGAATTACTTTTGATTGGTTTGCTGTCAATTAGAAAAATGCTTCACATTAATTGCGTTTCTCGTGCCGGTATTTTTAATCGTATTTCCGTAAGAGCTGTATTTGACAGGTCTTTAATAAGCCAAAAAACGATTCTTACATACATAGTTTGATTTGTGATGGAACTGCCTTGTATGACCTCGATGTATGAGATATTACACTTCTCCAGGTTCGATTAAGTTGTTGGTAAAAGTGCTATTTAGAATTTTATTGAAATATTTTTAGTGGAAGCAGAATGTCTAAAAATGTATCCGTAGATAAATTCTCTTCTAATGACATGAGACGATAATTTACTGTTTAGAAAACTGTAATAAATAGATTTTATAAATGTCATTTATATATTATTATTATTACTGAGGAAAATAGGCAAAAGGAATCCAAAGGCAATTAACGACGGAACAACGTAAATATTAATGATTAAGGAAAAAACTACATGATTCTTTTTATTATGTAAACGTAAACGTTTTTCTTCTTTTCCTTCTTATACGTTTCCGTCCAATTTCTTACAAGATGTTGTGATTTTACAATTATACTAGGATTTTGGAATATCTACTACCGGATTAATATAAATTTAGTCAATAAACCTGTTATAAAAATAATTAGAAAACTAAAACTAAAGGTCTAAAAAATAGGCCATAACTCTTTTTCTACATGCCTTCTATTCATCTATCTCAATCACTTTAGAAGTTTATGCGTAAAAACGTTACGAGCAAATAAATTCACATTGGCATCAATAAGGATGTTACAGTTACGACTTACGATGTTAGTCAAACAAATACGCTGATACCTTTGAAGGAATTTCGAATAAAATTGGCACAAACAATTTAGTAACGGACTTATAAACGAAGTTAATATTCTGTTCCTTAAGGTAATTTCTAAACCAGACGTTTAATTTAGTTCAAAAAGTTAAAATAAACAGAAACATCAGCTAAAACAGTCCGTCCAAGACGCTCCGTTCACGAGTATGACGCTCAAGGCATTGGTCATCTGAACCATATTATTTGTTACTTGATCCCAAATAACCCGCTGCTATAACTCTCTCCACCAATTCAAAAGCTTACAAACTTCTAGGGAAGAAGCAGTTAACAAAATAATTCAGTATTTTTATTACTTACTCCCGACTACTATCTCGGTTGTGCATTGAAATTCATCCATACATTATTCACGACCGGACACTGGAATAACCTACACCGCCTACTCCAGGCATTAAACGTGTAAATATTCAACATCTCAAGGTATTTTTAGAATATGAATTTTAGAAAGCCTCGTTGGTTTAGAGTGCGGTGAGTTAGTAATAGATACACGAGTAAGTAAGGAAAATCCCATAAGCAGAATACATACACTGTAAGAGTTAATATGCTCGACCTCTATTACTTGGATATTTTTATTTTTCGGTGACCGATCAAATATAATAAATCTAGGGTTAAGCAAGTCTTACTTCTTCAAGACTACAGTCGTGAATAGATACATGAATAGGTATTTATATATGTAGTTAGGTACCGGTAATCCTGATCTTTGCCAGATCTTAAAAAGACTATATTTCATTGAGAACCGACACTATTGAAGGCAATTTATCCCGGTCCGTTTTGGAAAGGCGGGCGTCTGTCAGTCCATTGGGAGCCCGAGCTATGTTAGAGGAAAAATTGGCTGTCACTCGGCTGAATAACACTCCGGAGTTGAATTAAGATTCTTATGAACATTTAAGGCATTTAAAAGTCAAGTTACTGCTTGCAGGTATAGAACCCTCTTTGTTTGAAAAGATTTTAGGAATTTCTGTTCTTTTACGGCTGTAAATATCAACAAGTACTTAAGTGATTTACCAAGAAATTTCTTATATTTAATAGAAAATTTATACAATTTTCAAGCATTTATTTTATAAGTAATTACTAAAGTAGAACACAACACAACATGCTAAGAAGACGGGAAAACGCCTTGTCTTAAATAATTCAAATAGGTGTTCAAACATTTCCAATATTTCGTCACAGAGCAATAATTAATAACAGATTTTCGAGTCGGTTATATACAGTGCGATCAAATTCAATTTAATTTTAACTACGGGCCCTACTGAAGTTTTGTTGTACGTGAATAATCAAATACTAATAAACCATTTATAATTGAACGACTATTAATAAGGGTAACAGAGTAAGATTTAAACTCGCTACTATAATTTATCTTTGAGATTATTAGCATTGGAAAAGATAAAAAAAAACGTGTCTTTTTGTTTTTCGCAATAGCGTAAAATATTATCAATCCTGACACATTACAGTGATTTTAAGTGGTTAAAAGATTTTTCTAAAAACCTTTTTGTCTTCAAAATAGGAAATTAATTTGATTCGGATTTGATATAAACACTAGAAACACAAAATCGCCAATTAGCATTAGTTTCTTCGAATTAAAAATTAATAAATTTCTTATAGTATACAAGGACATTTTTCAGTACATGGGACAGGATATATTGCTTAGAGATCGGATGCAATCGACTGCTTGTTTTCAATAGCCATTGTTTACACGTGATTGTTAGCGATCCGATTGGAACGAGTCAAATGAAATTAAAGCTATCTTTGATTCTGAGATTTCTACATCTGAAAGTTATTGAAATAGTGTCTGGATGCTTTCGTTTAAAGTATTGAAACGGAATAACAAGACATTTTTGTCTTTTTGAAAGCAATCGTAGTGAGCTTGAGGCAGTTTAACCACTACTAACTTCTCTCATCAGCGCATGTACGCCCCACTGCTGTACACGAGCCCCCTCTACCATTGAGAGGGTTTAGGCCATAGTCCACCACGCTGGCCTAGTGCGGGTGTGCAGACTACATACCTAAGAAATTTCTAAGGAATTTTTAGGTGTGTAGGTTTTCTCATTATGTTTTCCTTCACCGTTAAAGTCAGAAGTGTGTGCCTGGGGTTCGAACCCGCGACTGTCAAGATTCTCGACCATGCGCCCAAACCTCGAGGCTATTACTAACTTAAGCAACTTAAATTTATGATTTACCGAGCATTACTTCCATTTAAATACCAAGGACAGGAAAATTATTACGTCGTAAATTATTTCAGACGAAAAATTAAATCTGATGAAGTTCTCTAACACGAGTAAATTAGAAATTTCAAATGATCCTGGCTGTTTAGGGCTGTCTCTGTTTGAAATATGCCGCCACTGTTTCTGATTCAGGGGCGTCAATCAGACCTTTTGTGCAAGCTTTCGTTTCGTTGATTAGCCCCTTTCGAGATATCTCGAGCAATTAACTCTTCGTTAACCTTCACGAAAAATTACGTCTTGTATTTTAAAGGTTTGTAGTTTATTTCATTGGATATGGTTGTCTTTTGAGGTGAAGTATAGGTAACAAAGGTTTATATATTGTAATGATTTTGCTTATTTTTAATTATTTCAACATAAAAATAATAAGGCAAAAAAGAAAATTTGTGGAAGTCTGTTAGTAAATCTTTAGACTTTTATTTCTTAAAAGAGGGTTTCTCACAAATTATTACCTACTTATACTGAAGTCAAATTTTGAAGAGAATTTATTTTATTTTCAGGATATTTTCTAAACTATTACTTTTAAAGTAGAAATGTAAACACACATTGAGCCCGACTTGGGAACCCAAATCAGGACTTCGAGATCGCACAGGGTACCTTCCCTTAAACCGTGGGGTGAGCTTAATCAATATTACGTGGGACTTCAAACATCTGGCGAAACTCAATGTAGAAGTACAGCTCTGCTCTCCCATTACGCGATAAAGTCTTGAGTTTCCATGTTATCCTTTCATGTAGTACTTATGGTTACTGTATATAAACAATCATTAATATACCTAACATATACGACAAAGGTTTCTGTCACCACAACCATACTAACATTTTGCGGATCATAATAACATTAGCCTTGGTGCGAGGGTCGAATATTAGACCATTCATTTCACAAGTTTGTAACCAAATTATTGATACTAAATATCTAATGTTAATACGACACTATCGTTAATAAACCTTGCTGAAATTAGCCATGTTTAAATTGCACTACATGTGATCGGTGGTACTAGACGTATCCATCGTTTTGCCTGGTGAACTAGCTCACGTAGGGCGTAATTCGACGTGTGACGGAAGGGGAATACAAAATTATGTTCTCGCCCGTATCTGGATGAATATTTAGGTATAAAAACTCTGTGGCTTAGACTAACAGTCTAAGAAAGTGTATAGTGCAGCTCAAATTACCATAAGATTGGTTTGAGGGGGGTGGTAGCATCGTCTTATGCAAAACTGACGTGGAACAATAGCTTAGCTGAATTTACTTCTTCTCACGGCGTAGATAGGAGGACGGCGTCGTCAGATAATGCCCAACCATAATGTAACATGGGATCTTCCTTCTCGCGTCGTTTTCCTTAATGCTGAGGGTTGTGATCCTCTGCACCAACAGTAGTCGTCCATCTCACTATACTGCGCAACCTGTTCCCATCTATGGCATCGTGGAGCGCAGCATAATGTCCCGAATTAAGCGTCTGGCAGATGACCTTGGGTTACTCTATCTTAAATTCAATTATAACTATAGGTCGGTTGCTTCTGTCTTTGCAATCGATTACAAAAGCCAGAAAGAAATTCGTTCATTATTTGATGGGAGTATATTTTTAGAGATTTTATCAAAAAAAGATCATCTAAAACTTCACGTACATGTAACAGTAAAACCTTACAGCTTTCTGCAAAATACACGTCTATTAAGATTCATACTACAGCGCAGCAAACAACTATATTGGTATTAAATTTTAAATACCCATTTAACTTTCCAGTAGAAGTTATTAGCATCTGTAGCTAGAAATGTTGTTTAAAATTCTTGACTACGTTTGAAATATTATTACGCTGGGCGAGCTGGGGTGTCGGCGCATTAATGAGAGCGCCTCCGAGTGGCCACCGTTATTATGCCCTGAAAAATCTGACACGCTGTTAACTACTGTAGGAAATTTTTGAATTAGGACGTGTTTTTTGTACTGCTCTTCTCAGATTGATTAAATACTGAGAAACTTTATTATTTTTCTATAGAAATATGGTATCGATCTAGTTAGAATCATAAAAGATATGTAGAAAAAACATTACTTTCGCATACTATAATTAAACCACACATCAACAACCCAGGCGAAGTTTAAGATAATTTTTCGCAATCAAAAGTCCCGTGAGACATAATATGTACTATTGACATAATATGCGGTTAGATTTTTTTCACAACCTGTCACAATTTGAGACAGCTATGCCTACATGACTAGCGTACGTAATTTAGTACGCTTCAGTTTTAAATACACAGAACTTCTTAAATACACTAGTTAGTATTTTGTATTTATAAGTTAACGAATAAAGCATACTAAACTTCCATGTTTGTGCAGTTTCATATTATCACCACTTGTAGTAAAAACACCACACACACTTTAAACGCAGCAAACAGAAACAGCTAATTGATAAATTATAATCTCTTGTTTACTAACTGAATGTGTTTTTCTGTTAAGTTGTACTTTGCAGTATTGGTACCATATGCTTTGAGTCAAAGGATTCCGGTACTGGAATTTCTCTAGGGAGCCCAACTTCAGCGTAAGTAAGAAAATAGCACTCCGGGTAGGGTACGTTAGAATTCTTTAGAACCCTTTACCGTCGGTGGGGGAGTTAAACCTACACTTACATACAAATGTGGGTATAAATGGCTTCACTTTATTTTTATTTCTGCGATTATTCTTTTAGGTGTAAATATAACAAGTAAGTGAGCAACAAGTAACAAGCATTCTTTCGTATTTAGTGCAGATCATGCTTTACAATTATTGAAATGTTGCTGGCACTAACATATAACTACGTTAAGACGATATTAAGATACGAGTTTCGTGTTGGGGCTCTAAGAACTACGAAAAGTGTTCTCGAAAGCACGAAGCTTGAAATTTTTTTGTCGGTCCAGTTTCCTCCTTTTTATAATCCTGAGTCTTGAATGTAGCGTGAGGAAGCTTCTCAGTAAATCAGTACGAAGGTATAAAATGACGTGAAATGTATAGCTCTGACCTCACATTAAGATACGAGTCGGAAGGTATAAGAGACTTCTTCGGTCTCATGTTCTATCGGAGCGAATATTTTTCAAATACACAAATATTAGACTCGTTACGAGGATCGGACCCGTCGCCTCCTATTTCACCAACCGGTGTCTAGCTAACTGCGCCATAGGACTGTCAATAATAAAAAAATGCGTTTTTCGTACACTTCCTTCACTTTACTCAGACATTAACCAACGTCACGGAGTCTATAAAAGCGAAACGTTTTCATCGAAGGTGTGCCCTCGACCTTGAGGGGCGGCAGCTATAGAGAGGGGAAGAAAGGGTTGACATTTGCGTAATTCAGTTTAATTTACATCGTACAAATAGTTGACGCCACGCGAACTAAGCACAAATTCAATTACAACCAACGTAGTTAGTGTAACGTTAACAAGGGTACCGAAGTAAGGAATTAATGTGGGCCAGATAATTTTGTTGTGTTATGTAATTAATTTGGTAACCACTCGTAATTGTCTCGCTAGAAATTTTTCGACTTGTTAACAGGTGGATGGTTTTGATGGCGGTTTGTCGCGTGATCTTGAAATTTGTAATAATATCTAATTGCAGTAACGATAGCACTGCTAAAGCCACACACACACACACACACACAATCCTATTTTTCGAACGCGCGTTTCTCCAAACTCGATGCGCCCGTGGTATTATAAATTTCATCTAATAGGGAACTACTACGTTTTTGTTTTTCCAGACACGTGATCGCCTGATACATTATTCTGTTGGAAGATCCACTTGTCACCTATAGTTGTCATCGTCAACCAGTGCTTTGTTGACACATGCTTCGATTTATCCTTATTATTGTTTGGAAATTTCCGTAATGAGCTCAGTACAGGCTGTTGAAGTTTAAGGTTTTTGAAACAGGTTGTGTTGATATTATGGCCTACTTCCGGCGATCGGCCTTACTCTATACATCTCGTTTAATTTTAAAAAAAGGAGATTAAATTTTCTTGATTATTTTGTTGCGATAAAGTGATCGCTCTAGAACCTTATGGTGGGATTAGAAGTTAAAAAATCAAATATCCTAAAGTTAGAAATATATCTACGTAAGCTTCATCTTGATGAGCACTTTGTTGTTTTTCTAAAAGGCTCATATTTTTTAATTTTTAGTTTAGGCTATTTTCAAAAAACACTGCTTACAACAATATTCTATAAAAAGGTTAAATGTTATTTTTTAGATGGTTTAACGACAAAGGCGTCAATTTGTCGCGAAACGATATCACATTGTGGCTGAAACGTCCGATTGATTGATCGATGCGTTTTAAAACAATTTTGTTTTAATACTCGGGTCAAAAAAGCCCGTCATTGTAAGCTTTTTGCTGAACATTGAACGGGTTAAGCCCAATTTTATTGAAACGGGTTAACGCGATGTGACTTTCCACTTAATTTTTGTCAGAAAAATATTTAATTAACGGTTATTGAATATTTCCTTACTTTTTTGTGTTTTTTATTGTAAAAACTTGAACTGTTTTCAATTGATAAATTATGTTTCAGTTTTTTGCACAGGGACAAACCATTGTGTGATAGACAAATATTTATTCGGTGATGTTTGTTTTTAAAGAGTTTTTTTTCATCTTTCTTAATACCTAGCTAATGAATTTATGTTTACTGACTTTGAATTAATAAAATTATGTCTATTAAGATTGACGTAAATTATTATCAAAGTCAAGAAAACGTGTTACTTTTCTTGAATAATACATTAATTATAATAATTGAACATAAAAATGTCGTTCGAAGCAATAATTACACGCTGTTGTTGGACAAAGAAAATAAATTAGAAGGAAAGTTTTCTCTTTAACTCGCCATTTATATATACAGTCCAGCGTTGAGAAATTTTAATTACAAACCGGTCGTTCTGCTTTAGGGATTAAGTCCGTGTGATTTATTTGTTTCCAAAGGGTGCAAATGTTTTCATTTATTATAAATCCTGAAAATTATTTTAAATAGTAACTTATATAGAGTATATTCAGACCGTGATCGGCAATTAGAAAATTCCATGATTACAAACCCATTAGCGTCAAAAAAACCCCGACAAAAAATGAAAATTTTGACATTTAAGAGCCATGATTGCTAGTAAAACGTCAAAATCCATCATAGCTATTACCTGCCTTAGTTTTCGACCACGGTCTAAATAGGGTTTATACTGTTACAATACTATTGTATAATATTTAATAATGAAATAGTTATGTGTGTATTCACATCGAATTATCACTTGCTTTAACGGTGAAGGAAAACATCGTGATGAAACCTGCACACCTAAAAGTTCTTAGGAATTTCTTAAGTGTGTAGTCCGCCAACCCGCACTAGGCCAGCGTGGTGGACTATGGCCTAAACCCTCTCAATGGTAGAGGAGACCCGTGCTCAGCAGTGGGCGTATATGGGTTGATGAAGAAGAAGAAGAAGAACCTTGTATCATTGAAATATATAGTCTTTATTTGATACAGTAGAAAATTTTATCGCAGGGGTAACGAGGCTCAAAATAATGATGAGGATATCATTTTCACACTGCCGCAAAGATTCGGGGAGCAAAAATCTGAGGAATTACTGTTACTATGTCTTTTCCCATTTGAAATTTATAAGTACTACTGAGTAGTGAGGAATTATTCCCGAAAACTTTTATTTTTGCAACTTTGAATGCATTCCTTCGGAGATTCAGGCATATGTGTATGTATGAAGCACTTTTATCCACACAAGCGATCATAAATCATTGTGTGCTGTTCAGGTCCAATCTCTGATACCTAGTTTTCCCTACGAAATAAAAAACGTTGTCTATTGGACGTGCATATTCGCTGTTCCAACGCCGTTTTCGCATGAACGATAAACCAAAAAGCATAAAATAGCTAGCTGTGTTGAGGTTCCGTGGGGTAGTTTTAACTGTAACAATATTATTTTATTTTTTCTTTCGAAGTTTTCAAGTTTACGTATTTTATTTAAAAAATATCGTATATAATGTCTCTATTTCTATTTCTTAACAACAGCTACATGAATAAATTCACATAAAAGAAAACTTTTTCAAACATAACTCCACGCCCGTGTCCTCCAAACGGCAGAGGCAGAGGCGTATGTCAGCACTCACCCACATTTCGCCATGAACACATCAGTCCCATGCTGTATGCCCATCATAAGGCATGTGATTTGTATGGAAAGCGAAAAAATAATTGTTTTCGTCGGAATTTTCTTTAATGCCATGGGGTTTGTGATCGCCTCAGCTATTACCTGCCTTAGCTTCCGAACACAGTCTGAATGCAGTCTGTATAAAGTCAGATAAACAAATGAAATGGTAACTGTACGGAATACTAAAAACAAAACAAAACCCAGTATTACGTACAGGCGTGGTGTATCCTACGCCATATTTCTGCGAAGCTGGCAGGTCGCTTGTCCTCTGCCAACTTTTATTGCTGTTATAATAAAGTTGTTAATTTTTACCGTCGCGCAAACTTGATTTAATAAGCGAAGCGCTGCTTTACGCGATATTTTGTGGGACATTTCATATTAGAAATAATTGAGTTGAAGTTGGCCTCAATTTTCATTATGTGATCGCGTATAGCAGTTTTCGTATTTTGTTATTAAAACATATTAGTTCTTTGAAATTCACGGGGTTTATTATTTCATGGTTGAAAATGATGATGACATTCATGATGATGATGATGATGATAATGAGGATGATGGTGATGGTGATGGTGATGGTGATGATGATGATGACAATGTTGATGTGGGTAATGGTGGTACCGTCGTATTTCTTAATACCAACATAATTATTTTTACGTGTAACTACTCTTTTTAAAACTCTATCAAAAGGCAATCTCAACAAATCACCTGTAGCGGTAAGGGTGTGCGTAGTTTTTCTTCCCTTTGTTATTTATTTTTTGGCAAGTAAATTTCATTATCTGTATTTTCCCTCAATATTCACTAACTCATAGTAACACTGAAAGGTCTAGAATAATTTTAAACCAACACGTAAACTTTATTACAAACACCAATATTTAAACAATAAAATAACCAAACTGAATTGAGTTAGTTAGACAACGTTATTTGTGTTTCAACTATGGGCTAATGCAATTACGATAGTTGGCCCGGTTCGAATTGACATTCAACAGCGCAAATTTAATTATACAAATGTTTGAAGCTTATACATGATAATTTTACCACTAAACATTATTTCTACGTAACCTCTTCATTGGAATTCTGAATTTTCATGTCACCAATGGTAAATGTTTAACTGTCCTGCATTTTCTTGGTTCTGCATAAAAGAAGGCGAATTGCGATCGAAAAGCCTCGGGTTTAATTAGTCTATCTGGCTAATGGTTTGACGAATATCATCCTAATCAGCTAGAGCTGCAAAGAATTGCAGAAAATAGCTATATGAAAAAGGATTAACGCAACCAATTCATTATGACATCATTAATACACAAAAGGTGTAATAGATTTTGCAGATTAAGGAACGCTTAAACATACATTTCTCTTAACAACGTACTTGAACGTTTGAGATTACTACGATAACCTCGTTTAAGACGGTGCTCTAGCAAATTTATTTTAATTTCGTATTTAATGTCGTGCCCAGAATCCTTATTACCTTCTTCATCAACCCCTATACGCCCACTGCTGAGCACGGGTCTCCTCTATCATTGAGAGGGTTTAGGCCATAGTCCACCACGCTGGCCTAGTGCGGGTTGGCGGACTACACACCTAAGAAATTTCTAAGAACTCTTAGGTGTGCAGGTTTTATCACGATGTTTTCCTTCACCGTTAAAGCAAGTGATAATTCAATGTGAATACACACATAACTTCGAAAAGTCAGAGGTGTGTGCCTGGGGTTCGAACCCACGACCGTCGAGATTCTCGACCGCGCGCCCAAACCTCAAGGCCATCACTGCTTTTTTCGCTTTTTTGCTTTTTTACCTAAATGATTCCTTTATACAATGAGATAATAACTTGACTGCTTCTGGTTGTGCAGAAGTCATGTGTGGCGCGTAATGGAGAAGTATAGACCTGTTTTCTCTATTTATTCGATTCTTATGTCAGACAGTGTTATTGGAGCCTGAAAATGCGCCCGTCAATTGAATATTATTTTCCTTCGAATAAATATTTATGTAAAAGATTTACATTTTTAAGCGTCTTACTAAATATTTTTGCGTGTCTGGCAGTCTCTTTTATCGGACAGTAAATTTGGCCTTACAATTTTTTTCAATAAAGAATTCACATCGCAAATTTTATTCTATACACAGAGACTACAGATTAATAAAGTAAAATACAAATGGCCGTATTGAGAACAATGTTCAATGCTTACCATTGACAAGAACTGTGTTTATTTCTTGCATTGCAAAATTTTTCCGACTAACCTTGAGTTGAGAATTTTGTCACACTCGTAAAAGACTTGGGGTGCTCAACATTGTAGAGGGTTTATTACACTGTAAAGAAAGCTGCCAAGTCTTTTAGATTGTGGCGTCTTTATACCATTACCGGTGGTATAGTTTAATGAGGAGCTGTTAAAGTTTTAGTGGTGACGTGAACTGTGGTTCGGGATTCTGACATATTGCCTTCATTCTTCACATAGGTCGTTGACGCTTACTAGGTTTTGCTTTTACCTTTGATCGATATCATCATCATCAGTACTTATACGTCCATTGCTGGGCGCGGGGATTCTATACAACTGAAAGGTTTAGGCCTCAGTCCACTGCGCTGGCCAAGTGAGGGTTGGCGCACCACACATCTAAGAATTTGCTCAGAACTTTATAAAAGTGTGCCGATTCCTTCCACCGCAAAGTGATGATTATTTGTAAATACACAAGATAACTTTAAAGTCGCTGAGATTATTCACCTTGCGCGAAAAACCTTAGGCTATTTATATCGATGTAATGAGTTTAAATAACCTCATTTCATTGTATTACTTTCTTAAGCATATTATAATGAATTGAATTATTGTTATCCCCCAAAATCTTGCCAACAATTGTTTGATAACAAGCAAATATACAAATATTTAAAAAGGTGTAAACAATTTAACCTTTTGACCTCACATTTGCATTCGAAAATACCAGATAAAAACATAGTTAAAATTTATAATTTAGCATTTTATTTGCAACTGCACATACAAAATTATCAAAAACATCAAAATTATTACGTTTGTATTATATATCTATGGTTAGTATTTCTTTTTTGTGACAATTAACTTGATTTACAAAATCTAAATGACATTACAATTTTATGTTGAAGACAGTGAACTAAAACATAACATAAATCTTTATATAAATTAAGTCTTACTCTAAAAAAAAACAATATATTTTATATTGTACACAATGCTTCTTAGAAAAGTCTGAATTCTAAAAGAGTGACGTCAGACGGACAAGTTTAATGTCTAGAGAATTAACCCATAAAACTGAGAGTACTATAAAGCTTCTTCATAATAGGAGCACGAGGAAAACCAGCAATAAAACGGACCCTTAAATTATTTCTTTAGGCCGTAGTGTGTTTTTATTTGCAGCAATACGACGAGTAATTTGTACTTTTATCTTCGGAATGCTTTATCAAATTATTTAACAATCTGTGATATACTGAAAATTTAATAATTAAGTTACTAAAATTGAGAGGAACAAAGACATTACATATACACTGATAAATCTCTGAAACTGATAAATAGTGAAACTATCAATAAAAACTATTATTGGTTCACGCTCACACTCGAAAATTCTGTTTTTATTAGTTTAAACAAAACTATAATGATTAATTATATACAGTCAATTAAAACCTGAAAGTTTTATTGTCTGATATTGTTTATAGGAGAACATATTGGGATTTTTGTATTGCTAGCTGGTCTTCTTGGCTTCTGTGGAATATTGCCACTGATATATTTACATATGTATACCATAGATACATATGTCTAGTCGATGATGGTTATCTATAACTGAGAGGGTTTAGCCAAAAGTCACCACACGGGCCTAGTGCGAATTATCGGACTACAAACCCAAAATAACATAAACTTAAATGAAAAGTAAGTTACTGTGGGCAATTGCGAATAATTTAAACGTTAACTTGTTGCACGTAATTGTTTTGGCTAAAAGCCAGATACCAAATGAAATACTTATTTGCGGTTCTCGCTGAAATAAAATATCCATTCGAAATACATTTGCATAGGATTTGTAATGAATATTTCGATGAGCGAAGCAAAAACTGTGGAATTAAATTAAATTTACTATTATGTTTTTTTGATGAAATGTTTTTTTAGAACATGAATCTCTCTAGTACAAAATAATGGCATCATATTCTACATAGTTCAAATATATGTACTTTGAGTGTTATGCTCACATGCGCAGTAAAACAATTTTGTTTTCCAATAAATAACCAAATTATCTTAATATTTAAATAATGAAAATAACTAATAAATAGAGAGCGTGACAAATATACAACTACACATAACTTAAATAGAGTATGTAAAAGATACTTTACAGTCATTCGTTATTATACATTTATACAATTCTTTGACAGTAAACCTAGCGAATTGGTATATCCTATCAACTATTTTGGCCTCGAAGCATTTAAATCACACCAAACTGGTTCGAACAATTTACTTTTTTTATTCCAAACACAAAAACGTTGGCATCGGCGAATCATTATCGCGTACACGGCCAGTCTTGTATACGAACTCGTCCACTACGTAGGAACGTTATTTAATTGCTCGTAAAAACTCCTTGCTGCCTTCAGTGCGTCGTCCACGAACTTGTCTTCACAGGGGTTGACATCGAAGAATAGAGCTCCGCAGTTCAGTGCCTCTGAACAATTGGGGTTCATAATCTTGCCGTTACAACAGCCTAAGATTGCACGGGCGCAGGGCGACAACACTTTAGGTTTTGAAGGCGGCTGACCGCTCCTCACTTTTATTATATAGTCCAATTCGTCTATTGACATGTTTACTGGAGATTTTATAGTGCTCACTCCTGTGCTTTGAGGAGCGCTAAATGCTCCTGCCACTAGGAGTGAGATTATAAAGAACATTGAAGACGCCATCTGTGAGCAAAATGATAACTTAGAAATAGATGCTATAACATATTTGAAATGGAGGTTATTACATCCAATTATTATTGGTATTCCTTTTGGCGTGCTCGGGTAACAATATATGTATGCATTAAAATATAATATGATAAACAAATTTTAATTACAACTTCTATTAACCATTATGTGATTAACTTGTGCCTCTGCGGTTGAACAAATTTTAAAATAATTGTTTTTGCAATTAATGTTAAGGAGACGTCCAACTAGTAAACGTGGATGTTATTTATTTATTTTATCAGCCTAAATTCATTGCTGGATACGGGCCCTCTTTTAAAACTGAGAGGGTTTAGGCCATACTTCACCACGCTGGCCTAGTGTGGGTTGTCGAACATCCAAATTCATTTCTATATTTTTACACATTGCGTTTATTTTTTGAAACCGCGATAGAAAGGCGTATTATTTATTAACGAGGACAACGGCAACGGCTCAAACGTCCAAAATCTCAGTCACAGTCGGCACTAGAGGGCCTAGAAATGTGTCCAAGAAAAACCTGTGAAATAATACAAGGTAGAGGTAAATAGATGAATTATTCTTTGAAGTTATATGTGATTCTTTTTTCACTCTAAAAGAGCTATTAACCTTAATATTATCAGACCATAACGTAGATTCTTATAAGGTATTCATTACTGTTTTTATAATGAGATATGGACGCAATTACATAAGTCGGAAGACATTCCATATTGTAAATATTCTTTTGTAGGACATGTATTATATCACCGGCTCTATTAAGCGCTCTGTGCCTTTAATAACAGTGACTAAGGTGAAGCAAACATTTTAATATTATACATCATCATCATCAACGTCATACGTCCCACTGGTGGGCACAGGACTCCTCTACGATTGAGAGGGTTTAGGCCATAGTCCACCACGCTGGCCTAGTGCGAGTTGGCGGACTACGCGCCTAAGAAATTAATTAGGTTTGAATCGAAAAAATAGCTTTGAAAAAAAATGGCCAAGTACATCGATGACTAATGACATAAACGGGTATTCCACTCCGCTACATATTATTTAACAGGTAAACTAAGTAAACTAGGAATTATCTAAAGAATTCCTTAGTACTATAAATGCTAATGCATGTACATATAAATATATCGGCGTTAGGCTTTTTTCATGTTAATTTGTGTAAATCACATAAAATTACAAATTTATACAAGTATTTCTTTTGTTGTTCCTTTATGTCACTGAATTTATTTGTTCGGATTTCCATGAAAGGAATAGAGTACTTTATTGTCATTCAATCAAACATACATACATACATTTCTGTATGCCATTTCTTTACCCTGGAAGAGGGCTGTGGTTTGAGGCCTCCACCGAGGTATCGAACAGGGAGCTTAAGGCGCTTTCCTCTCGTTAAAACAAAGCTAAGTTATTAGCTAGCACAGGGCTTCCCAAACTGTGCGTCGACGTCGGCAACATCCGAGGGGCGTCGCGAGGCGATCGCCAAACATTTGCTGTCCGTATTTTTCTGATAACCTCATATTACGCTAACTACTGCTGTTTTTATTTCCAGTAAAGTAGGTACTTTTGATGATGGGGGGGGGGGTGCGTCGCAAGAAAAATAATTATGATATAGGGCGTCATAGTGTAAATAAGTTTGGGAACCCCTGAGCTAGCACATATTTGATAAAGTTTACCATAGTAAATATATTTCTATGTCAATAATTAATTAATCTGATTACTGGACTATTGAGTATTTCCCAAAATAAGTTCATTATATTTTTCCCCCAACGCGTAATCGAATCCGGCACCTCTGGATCTGACAGTGAATGCTATTGTCTCGGGAGTGAACGATGCAGGCGATCAATCAATCATTGTTGCTAATCAGATTTTCATATTAAATTATATTAATATTTTAGTGATAGAATTTTAACCCGAATATATCAAGAGAGTAAAATTGCCTTCATGTACAATATTTATTGGAGAATTACAGTTCATCTGTGAATACAGAAAAGGGGTTTTGAAGGAGAATTTTCTTCATAATAAATTTTCAGCTTATTAAAAATTATCCTCCTTCATTAATTTTCCTTGATAGAATAAATAAATAAATACACCCAACAGTCACATACATAGCTCCACACTAGGTTACAAGACCTGTGTCGTGGTGGTCCTGTGGGTGGGTATAGAATCTAAAAATCGTATGGAAAATAATATAAATTTGGATTGTACCACTAATATTTAGGTGTTTTGTCCCGGTAATTTGACCAGCTCCTGAAATTATGTGCAATTGGAACAGAAAATTATGGCGACGTTTTATCACCATTCAATATAGTTACAACAGCCTTTACGTAAACGGACATAGACAGGTTGGTCGAACATCGATCATTCATAATAGTGGGTTTTTCTACTATAAGAATGTATATCTAAAATGTGCCTAGTTCTTAGATATGATAAATAAATCCGAAAGTCACATATTCTATTTCTACACAGTTTTGACTTTACACTAATATGTCTTGTGGGTTGTCAGTGTCACAAACACAGACCCAAAACAAATATAGGTGGATCACACAAACATTTGTGTTGGTGCAAGAATTGAACTCGAAACCTCTACCGAGCTGATCTCTAGCTAACTGAGCCATAGGGCTGTGATATCAAAGACAAAATAACGTGGATAATCACAACATTCCCCTCTATGTTAAGTTAAAACAACTCTGTCATTATATCACTGGTTTTTCCAAAGCGTCGTTCAATGTCTTACTATACTTTACAAATACTAAATGGATGACATTGGGCGATGAACCCAATACTAAGGTCAACTGATAAGTTCCTAGTATTATGTTGAGATAAACATTATCTGAAGTCATTTTCATCAATAAATTAATAAATCATACACACGTTTTTCGTTCACGGCATTAGCTAGTCTGAGTATGCAGTAGTGTATTTGAATACTCGTGTATGACCGTTGATAATTCTTAAGTATTTTGCGACAAGCCTATTTCCGTTTTTCGGGGATATTTTCAAGCTGTTTGCTGCCGTAGAACAATTTAAAACTAAACCTCAAACAATCTAACATAGAAGATGAATTAAGGCCTTGTACATTTAATTTACTTTGTATTAAAATATAATTTATCAGAGAACTAACATATAGACTAAAATATTTATGTTTTACCACAAAGAGTACGTATTTATATTTTCTGTTGTAACCTTTGGTTGAATAACTAGCACGAAACCTCTGTGCCTTGAAGGTCACCAAGATTGTAGGTTATAATCATAATATTTTCGTATATGTCTCCAAATATTATTAAATATGTTTTTAGGAAATTAAAAGTACTATTTAAATTAGTAACAGTTGGTAATTATAATTGTTAACAATAGCCGGAATTCGTTATGTAATGTAATCTTTTTAGGTTATGAATGCTATTGTGTTTTAATAAAGTAGATATTGTGATGGAACCAAGCATTTTCGTACTTCAATTTAAATATATTTATTAAATTTTATATAATCACATTTAGATGTGTATATTTTTACATAGAACATTGATTTATTTTACGTCTAATTTATTAACTGAGTTTGACAGCTATTGTAAGAATTGCTACCTCTTATTTAGTAAGTTGTTTAAAGCACTTTTTGCGTATAAGACAAATAAATTTAGAAGATAGTATCTCACCTGTATATCCTGGGTGATATATTTATTGTTTTATATGTCACGTTCACAAACACACGTCAGGAGCACATATAAGTTGGCACACTTCTGAGCTCCGTTGCGATTCTGCGTCATATTTACACATATCCATTTAAGTGATTATTTTCCTTTACAGGCATTTTGGAGACGGGACTTTTACCCATTGCGATATTGATTCCGAGTAGCTCCAATGTTTAGTCTGAGATTTTTTGTAAGCTTGTCATTTGAATTACCAATTATCGTCTGAAGGATACGTATGTTTTTCGGTTTGTTTTATTATGTTTGCTAACTTTTTGAGTTAATACGTTTGTTTTTTTTACTCAGAATTATACAATTTGACTGAGATATTTAGTTGAAATAATCAATGTTAACGTGTTGAAGTGACTGTCGCTGCTTGTTTACTGAATAATTATTTTAAATAAGTTCTGTCAAGGTTGTACCGTGAATAATTTGCTAGTCATGATGTTTTGTGTACAACAATTTTTTTGTTATCAAGTGTCAAAAAAACCTATAAAAAACTTTATCTATGCTGCATTACTTTACTTCTAGGTATACATAACATGACGTTTTTTTACCAAGAGATCAACAAGGTGATTTAATTTTATGTATAAAAATGTATCCAAAAGCCGCTAACCTACAATCCTTATGTTGGTACTATAATGTATACGTGACTTTTCGGTCACGTATCTATCTAGAAGTAAAAACAAGAAGTATTCATATATCACATCAAGTTTTGCATCATTTGCAAGCATTGTTCCTGTTGATTTCAAACCGCTGATTCACAATGAATACTCAAATATTCTATTCTCAGAAAAATATCTATTTACTTAAAGTTGTCTTTATATATAAATATTGATAATCTTCGGGGGATGCCTATATCCTGAAGAAGCATTATCTTCAGATGACGTAGATATTGATGCTGGCAGTAATAAAAAAGTTAAACGACCTGCAAGAAATATTTACGCGTGAATGACGTTATTCACAAAGCATTTGTAATTTTGCAATGATTAGTTAAAACCGACGGGACTTACTTTTTGAAAAGTGGATGACGCAGAATATGCGATAACCGGCTGACATCCACGTCACAGAACCAGTTAGTGCTATTCTGCATATACACGATGTCTCCGTTATTAAATAAAATGAAAACCCTTTAAACTAAAATTTAAATAAATAATAAAAGATGGTATTGTTTCTATCAAGTTATCTACTCTCTTTACAGAGCAACGTAATGAGATGCGGGAATAAAAATATCAATGAACCCACATGAGTTGAGGGTACATATTATGAAGGAAAACGAACAATTACAAAATTGATTTACTATTAACTTTGTTATTTCCTCAATGTGATATTGATAATTATGAATTTCTAGATAATAAGGAAAATGATGTTAATAACTTGATGAAGTTTGCAGCTATCTAAGCATGTGCGAGAAAAACGAGTAATATCATCGGTATAGATTCTAAACGTCTTCCAAAATCTAGCAGTATAAGAACCAAGAAAGAGAGTCAATAGAAAAAAAAGATATACATACTTTAAAGAATGTAAATAAAACTCGCTTTATAGAAAAGGTATTCTATTTTATTTATATTAGGAACCTTAGTTTTGTTTGCTATAATACAACAAGTGGTTGAATTATAAGTATCATTGATAATATTGAATCAAACTTTAATATTTACAAACTCTTTTTAAGTGTTTTATTTTTTGTAATTAATGCCATTCATTATTTAATCTATTAGTATCCAATAAGTAGGTTTAACATTATGGTCGTTTATTTTTTGTAATAAATATGTTAAAAATTTTAAATAAATATAATCTTACATGGATTTGTTGATTATCGCACATGTCATTGATTCCTCTGGCCGTAGAATCGTTGGAACTTGTCTATTACTCTCAAGATGACGAGAGGGTCACAAGGATTCCCGTAAGAAGTGGGATCAGGACATCCTTGGACCGCAAAACAATCGTAAGTCACTGTGGCTTGGTGGCAGCAACTAAGAACAGCTCCATCACAATTACTTGGTGCTGGAAGTGTTTGTGGAGTAAAACTTTTGGGAGGTTTCGGCCTACTTGCAGCAGGCCTTCTTGTAGTTGTTGCCATGGCTTCACTCTGTTGTGTACCATGTTCTACTGGCGGGGGTTGTCTACTCAAAGTATCATTCGCTCCAATGGGTTCAAAAGAAATTGGTCTACTACCGTCAGTATCATCGTAGTAATCACCGGAATCATCAGTGTCATTTAAAACGAACCCCCAGTTTTGCCTAACGTCATCCATTTCAGGGAATCTACTAAACACATCTGGATTCGTTTTATTTGTGTTTGCTGGCGGGGTTGGCGGTTGTTTGTTTGTTGTGTCAGGGAAGCATTGACAGCCTGCCTGTGGCACGAATATTACCGGGAAGAATATGGGTATGTGAGGAGGTGGCGGCGGCGGTGCAGGCTGCCTTACAACATTAGCAATCTCTTGTAGTCTTCTATGGATGTTAACAAATGGATCTTCATATCCATATACAGCGGTGTCTGGCGCAGAATCTCTCTTCCCATAATTAGGATAAATTAGAGGATTGATTGGCGGAAATCCGTAACCATAGTAATTATAAAACCTTTTTTGTCTTGCTCCTTGAGCTGTGTTGTCTTCGTTCTTAGTTTCTTCAGGTAATATTTCTGTGTCTGCTTCAGCGTGTTCTACTTTGGCAATGTCTTCTAACTTGCTGGTGTCGCTTGGCGCGGCGTGGACGTATATTTGCAAGATGAGCATGCCAAGAACGAAACGATGTACACTCGCCATCTGGAAAATAAATTATTGTGTGTCATTACGGCTTGTCAATTTTAAAATCACGTTTAAAACAAAGGTCGAGATTAGTTTCCGAAACTCATACTTAAATCTGAATGTTACAGTTCAAAAACGAAAATCGAAATATAATCTATGTGTAGTATCTTCTTTAAAAGACACCAATTTACAAATCCATTGAAGTCCAGTATTAATTAATGCTAAATAGTGGAGCGACATAAAAGTCCCGTGAATAGTTGCCGCTAACGAGAAACCGCTGACCTTTGATAGAGACATATTGAGCGCGCTCTATTTTCTCTTCGCCGTGCTTTAACGCTAAGTAAAGTTTTCCGGTTGGTCTCATATGTCGGTGGAGAAATGCAGCACATGTTCCGGATTCATTGAAACTTTGAAATGTTATAAAATAAAGTTGAAAATATTGGAAACAAAAGTTTAACTTCTGATAGTATTGTTATTGTTTATTAACACATCTATAACATCAAGACAAAAATGATTTGTATTTTGTATGATTTTCGGTATGTAAATAGATGAGGCTTTTAAATAGTAGTAGATAGTAATTAGTAACTTGATTTTAAATCAGTCCTTAGTAAGATCGTTAATAAAAATAGGGATAAAAACAAAAACGAAAGTTTACATGAAATACAACTTTTAAAAATATGTTTATAATTATTGTAGTCTATTTGGAAATATTCTGTTTTTATTATTTTGCGTGCGTAAATTTAATTTTCCTTCAGATTATTTTAACACAAATTAGCTCTTATTTGCAATTATATGATGAAAAGTAGTATTTGCTATTTCTAAATATTGGTATATAACTCTCACTCATCTATATCACGCCTGTATTCCTCGAAGGGTTAAGCAGAGGCGCATTTTTGAACCCATAATGCGCCTGATGTATGTACGAGTCCTACATACACAAACACAATTCCAGACTCCTTGCTGCTACTGAGAATTTCCTGAGAGATAGAAACCTGGATGGCACTTTATTCGGCCTGGGAATCGAACTAAAGGCCTCTAAATCGCACATCATAAGCTTTTGACATTGTTTACCTAAGAGTTAAGACATTACTTCAGTGTCTTGAATATAAGTTTTTTTTTTATTTTAACAGTCGCTCAGGCTTATGCAAGGAATGGAACTAATATAAGTGGATATCGAACACTCATTAGAAACCGTTGACTATACGGGTTTTCCAAGGTGCGTAAGTTAGTAAACGGACAATTAATTATGCGCGTAAATATCTCCAATTACTTTTCTATTGGGAATTTCTAGTCAGACTAATTTATTTATTATACGGGTTCCGAGTCAATAGGTTAGTTATTAGTAGAACAAAAGGTGAAGTCATTGAGTTAGATTAAAATTGACATTATTTATTTTGACACTACAAATATATAATATAGAAGTGATGGCCCCGAGGTTTAGGCGCGCAGTCGAGAATCTCAGCGGTCGCGGGTTCGAACTCCAAGCACATACCTCTAACTTTTCGAAGCTATTTGTGTATTCGAAAAAAAATATCACGTACTTTAACGGTATAGGCTAATAGTGCGAGGAAACCTATAGATCTAAAAATTCTTAGTAATTTCTTAGATTTGTCGTACGCCAACCCGCACCGGGCCAGCGTGGTGGACTAAGGCCTAAACCCTCTCAGATCTAGAGCAGGCCCGTGCCCAGCAATGCCAATATAACGATGTACGCCAAGTTTTAAAAACACACGCCATGTTCTGAGATTTTAAAAATCACGACTGTGTTACTCAAGAAGAACTCCGCAAATGAACCGATTTGCTAAAACCACACAGCTAATACTTTCTATTTAAGAAATACCGCACCTTGTACTAGACAAAACTAAACCTAGCAAACACTTAGAAGTCAATTAAGAACGCGTCTCTTTTTCAAGGCGGTAAGTAGGTGTATTTTTTATCTCCGGGTCGGCGTGTCACATTTTCCCGACCGACTTTGCGAATACCCACATAATAGGCGTGAAGATGCTCGTTTCAATAGCGCGGTTACATATGGAGATAGATGAGGGGAAGATTGTTCTAGCGACAATAGAGGATAGCAAAGAAATTCCCTATTGTGATGATACGGTCGTCAAATTTTTAGGTTATGAAGTAATTGAAAAATATATTTTAGAATATAAAAATCATCTTCATTATCATCAGGTCTTAAACGTATGCTGGTCACTTGCCCGTACTACAGTCGAGAGTGTTTACGCTTTAGTCCACCACCCTGGCCCAGTGTGGGTTGGCAGACTACACAGTAGACCCCAAAGAAAGAGATTCATTATTATTATTATGCCATCAGTAGCCAGCTTGGTTGATACTGCGGTGTAGGCAAGCGGGGTGCAATCGAAAGGATTTGACTATAGAGTCGTCAGAAATATCTCTGGAGCTTTTCCGTAAGGAAATAATCGCGAGCATGAATACTGGAAATGCTTCTGAAAATGGTATTAGGTCCCCCCAATAACCTGCGTTTAGAAAGACAAGTTTACGAAAATAAACCTAATAGGTACAATTTTTAGTATACAAGATATAGTAACAAAACGAAATACAGATGAAGGCGTGGCCGTATTATAAACTTGATACCCTTCTCAAATGTAAACGTGTACTTCTTTATTCTCGCGTGACAAGTAAATGTATGCTAAATGCCAAATGTAGTTTACAGGTGAATGTACATCACCCCGCGATAACAACAGACTACGGAGCATAACATTTAAGTAATCCTTGTTAAAGTGGCCCGTCCTTGTAAATAAACGACGCCTATTTTCACTGTCTCTTTCCTCAGGCATTATGATTGTGTTTTGTTCTCTAAATGAGAGTATTTGAGGCCCAATGTACCTCAAATGGAGTAGGATGTTCGTTACCATTTGGTAGTGAACACTGAACCTATGGCCCTGGTGCTGTAAATATAGTAACCATAATGGAAAAGTACCATTTTCAAAGGACGTAAAACAAGCTATAATAAAATACTCTAGTATACTGTGTTCCTGTAACTTGTCTGTATAGTTTATATGAGATTGCTTTGTCGATAGGTAAAAAATAAACGTTGTCGCTTTCTACGAGCCGAAGCTCTATTTACACCACTAGCCACCATATCATAGTCACTTTACGTGTGTCTATGATACTATGTGTCTCAATGTTTATGAGTTGTCTCGTTTGGTTTACTTCCAAAGTTCATTCAAGTGACTGAGACAAAACTAATCGACAAGGTACTATATATTCCAAATGATAAGCACAAACTACGGTATATGATGAAACAGCCTTTGTTCACGGCTCACTTAGCCTTACAGTTTAGCGATTTTTTGCAGATTATAGCGTTGAACCAAAACAATAGGATATTATGTGCACTGGTTAGATTTTTCACAGGCTTACGGATTTCGTGTGGTAGATATGAATTTTGTAACGTCGTGCAAGATACATTTAGTAGGTAATGTTAAGTATTATGTATGCTACATTGCTGAAATAATACACACATTCTCGTAGGTAACCTCACACCTTTGAAGTGGTAGCAAAAGGTGAATTTCTGCACCCACATTTCGCCAATTGGTTTTTCGTCCCACGTAATAAGTGGCGAGGTATATAAAAATTATCCTATAGTAGCCATCATTTTCGGAATAAAAAGTATTAACAAGAGGCGTGATTATTTCTGTACCAAAGTAAGTATCGGATCAGCAGTTTAGACATACAAAAGGAAAACTTTCATAACACATTTTGGTGGCATTTACAAAATCTCGATTTAATGAATGTCTTATCTAACTACTATTTCCTCATAGTATCATTAAATTCGTTATAATTGTATGTAAGTATCCGTGTTACATACATATAATTACCAATACAAACAGTACTTTTCTTGCAAAACGGTTATAATAGATCAAGATTCAAAATTTTTTCTAAATCTGTAAAGTATTAGTATTAGTAGTAGTGTAAAGTATTAGTAAGTATAAGTATCAGTAAATAATAACCGTCAATTTAAGGCAACCTGATTTGATCACGATCCCGCCACAAAAGTTATCAAAAAAGGCATAAAGGGGGAGGAGTTGGATACTTAATGTAAGGCATAAATTTTAAAACCCAATTACAAATATAAATATTTTATAATTTCCAATAGGAAGTACTTAAGAACTATTCCAACACTTTACAAGCATCTCTAAAACATTTCTCATACATACGAGTATGAATAAATGTATTGAGTAAAAAGCTTATTATATACATGGACCAAAACCACTTTGCCTTATTAAGATTGTATTAAAATGTTCGCCAAATTAATTATAGCTGATTCGGAATGCGATACGATGTGTCATGCGAGCAAATCATTAGTACGGGCGCATGTTGCATTATTTATATGGTAGGCACTCGTGTGTCATGTCATGTTAATTATTTTTTAATATATGAATATTAGGTATTACTTACAAAGCTTACGTGGTTTTATTTGTACCGGCAATTTTATCGAAATTGGCACAGCAGTTTAAGTGTATTTAAATAATTACTTACTCACGAACTCACAAACTTTCTACCATTAGTGAAAGCGTATAACCCTGGGCCTTGTAATCCTCTACAACCGATCTAGTAAAAACCCAACTCCATACAGCCCTTGTGTGGTTTTGTGGTTTTGGCATACCTTAAAAATTCTCACGATAGGTCTCGGTCACGGCGTTCTCAGAAAACTCTACGCGATGTTTTCCTACACCTTCACATTATACATTCATAATTGTATTCCTATCCCACCACTTACCCGCCACTGTAACTCCTGAGAACTAGGATCGGTAGCGGTACGCACAGTATTGACACTGAACAACTTAGCTCAGTGAATTTAAGGATATAATCTTTAACTTGTCATGATAACCAAAATTAATCAGAAAAAAATACATATTAAAGAAGATTTGGGAACAAAGAGCTGTCTAATTTCTGCCATAGCAAAGCAGGCGACAAAATATTGTAAATAATATGAGGTTTCACACTCACATAAAAGATTAGTACCTACTATTAATGAAACTAGATGAACTTTAAATTAATGGCTTCGAACATTCGGATATCTGAGATATTCACTTCATATGATAAAGGTTGTATTTCGAAAAAGCGCACAATTTTAGACATCTTCAGTTCTGACGCGTTATCTTTGTTTCATACAAGTAAAATAAAAGAAATGTCTGTATTTATTATTAGTACGGCAGCGTGACTACTTAGCACTATTGAAAAGTGTATTCTAATGCATAAAGTGAGACAAAAGACTACTCACTCCTCATTCTGGTCGGTCGACTGACTTCTTCGCGACTTGTTTAAGATCCAAGGCTAGCCAATGAAGGGTAAGTAAGCTATTGAACTTTTGGATACACAAGTCATTTTATAGCGCTAATTTTAAATATCTTTACAATAATTGTTTGATGCGTAAGTGTGGTACCAAAATTGAACGCATAGTCTTTAATTGCTTCACGACACGAAGCACGTACTTTTGTTCGGGGGCAAACTACGTATGCGATTTTTGGTTGTATTACTGATAGAGAGACATTGACGCCATTCGAAAACAACTTAATTTTAAAAAACGGGCATAAATGGCCATATAATATTATTAAAAATAAATGGTATTATTAATAAACTTTACGTCTATTAAATCCCAACAGGATCTTGAGACGGAAAATAACATTGTAAGTATCTAAAACAAGTCCTTTTAATAATTAAAGTTCGTTCGAAACCATATTAAATATTATTAGAAACGTAAAACTAATTTGCATACTATTTAACGTCCGCAATTAGTTA
This sequence comes from Cephonodes hylas, assembly GCA_030295005.1. NCBI lineage: Eukaryota > Metazoa > Arthropoda > Insecta > Lepidoptera > Sphingidae > Cephonodes > Cephonodes hylas. The sequence continues at coordinate 9,904,877 of AP025367.1, read as the reverse complement.
ACTAATATTGTCTACAAATATTAATACAAGTAGCTACAATTATACATAATATTGTAATTGTTTTTCGTATTTTTTGTTGCTTGCAACAGCTCTTTAAAATAAGTTGTTGTTAGGTTTAGTATAAACCTGTGTTTATTTTTTAATTTATAATAAATCCCACTACTGGACAAAGACCTCCCTCTTCTTCTTCCACTACTCTCTCTCTCGTGCTAAGTTACGCCACTCCTTCTTGAAGGCTTCTAGGCTGTCCCTCCATTTAGACATATTCTGTTATGTGGAGTTTGCAATTTAATAACATTTGCGCCTTTCGTAAGCATTAAATGCAAAAAAGATATTACGACAAATAAAGCCTGGATATTCTATCAATTTATTAATGGACTAAGCTTATGTATAATAATTGTGGTATTAGACGCAAAACGTTTATTACATCCTGTGACACATGAACTCATCTAATATTATAAAAAAATAATAAATACACGCATTAAGAGGGTTCCCTTTCCATAATTGTATCCTGAAATTGTTTATCACAACTCAAAATTCCGATTATTTATTCCACTATATTTGAATTTGTGTGAAGGATTGGAATGCAGAAAACATTTAAACATTCTAAAAGGGTTCCGCTTTACCTTTTTAGGTACGGAACACTACAAATCATGAAAATCTCTGTTTCTATCTTCAATAAAAAATATATGCCTCTTAACTTCCGTCCTTCCCTCCCTATCACACGTTTCGTAACGCTCTCGTCACGCATTCGTCAGCTTACTCCCCAAGTCAAGCAAACATACAGAATTTACTTAAAATACTGTCTTTTATATTACAACTCACATTTGGAGTAGAATGTTTAAAAGTAACAATAAGCAAGAAGGTTAGAAATTGTTACGGTTTCCAAAAACATATACAGTCGAAACCGGATATAACGACACTGAAGGGACCTTATATTTCGGACGTTATATCCGATAGTTGTTATAAACGATAGTAATTACTTTATATAGAATGTGCCGGGACCTTACCATTCGGTTGTTATAACCGGTCCGTCGTTATAAGCGGTGTCGTTATAACAGGTTTTCACTGTATTAGTATTCTTTATACCTACCTAGGTATCGATTGAAAGGTTGGATAAGTCATGCCGGGGATAACTTTTAACCTTGAATCAAGAAGTATTAAGACTTAACTTTCAACAACAAACTACGCGTTGCACTTGCTACTATAATAGTAAAATAAGATCATATGAAGGTCAAACTGCAGACAAATAATTATGTATGCAAAACTACAGCGTTTAGTTGCCTCGCTTATGATTGCTGTTCCTAATTTAATAGGTTACACTTGATTACATTTGATAAATTAATATCTGTTTGGAATCGATTTCATAAAGTCGCATTTTAATTTATTTTTTCGATCTTATTTTAATCTACAAGGAAAAGATATCTTCAACATCATTACATCCGCGTTTCGTCAGTTGCTATTTCAAATGTAATAGAAGGCAACCTTATTGCTGTTTTTACCGGGCTTATGTCTGTATAGTTTTTATCCGACCTAAAGGGTTAAAACTCGAATGTTCTCAATTTCACGTCGCACATATATCATCATCAGGTCATAAACGTCTCACTAATGCGCATGGGCCGAGTTTACAACTGAGATGGGTAAGGCCTTAGTCCACCACGCTGGCATAGTGCGAGCTAACGGATTACATTCTTGAGAAATTGCTAGGATTATTTTAGGTGTGTAGGTTCCCCAACGATGTTTTTTTTCTTCAATGTGAATACACACATAACTTCGAACAGCCAGAGGTAGCCTGGATTGGAACCCGCAACCGCCATAATTTTCGACACAACAGTGAACTAAGTCTGCAGACCATTACGACCCATATATAAACTAATGCCGCGAGACCAACAATTCGCATTCTTGTTGAAGAAACAAAAGGAATAAAGAAAAACATTATTTCAAACGATGTATCAATGCTTTTCTGGCCGCAAAACATAAATCCTTCAGGCACAAATTCGCTGAAAAAGCGAATACCCGAAGTCGGTACCTAATAAATAAGTCCCTTTAAACAAATGTTTCCCAAGGTATCGAACCTAAGGCTTGCGGTTTCAGCAATGTATTTTAAAAACAGAATTCGAATATTTGTTTTATTTTGTAAAGTAATATAGCTATCAAGACTTTTTTAACGCGAATCCAGTTACTGTATGAAAAGTTAGGCGCGGTTTAAAAAAACAATGTCAATTGTTTTTCAAACGCAAAATTAAATGAAATTACTTACACCTAACAGTTACATAGGTAGTTCTGACCCCACACTAGGAGACAAGTCCTGTCGTGGGCATCAGAAATTACGAGAGATTTTTGGTCTCACAAACGCTTGTCTTGGTGGGGGGATTGAACCCAAGGCCTCTTATTTGCCAACTGCGGCGCGGGACTTTTTTTTATATAATCTATTTATGTATATGCCTTAAAAATATAAATATATAATTTAGGTAAAAATTATGACTTAATTACCTTATTAGAAAAAAGAAATTTTGGAATACGTGCTAAGATCAATTTGATTAAGAGCATTGTACTGTAAACGAGTGACGTTGAAAACCCACATTGTTCGCCGTATAAGAGTAAGCGTGGGTGCCTTAAGCGCCTTGTTTTTGAACGACGTCCAAAACACGCTTTGTTAAGACTTTTATACGGAGGTCTCTAAATGGACGTTGTAAAAACTGGATCGTGATGACGAATACGTGCGTAAATCGTGATGTTAAACGTACTTTTTAGTAAAAAGGTATTTGAGTCATTCTTTAGAAAGCTATGAGTGGAACGAACAGTGAAGGCGGTGAATTTCGGAGCAGAGCATGCCCCTTATAATTAATATAGTTTTCAACTACCAATTATCGAATCTAGGGAAGTAAAGCCGTATCCAGTTTTCCCCTCGAGAAAAAGATGCCACTATTAAAGCGACATTTTGGTATGCATTTACGCTATATTATATGCTTCACACTTGGATATTTCGTAATAGAATGAAGTGTTGGAACATACATAGTTTATCTATGTCTTTTTTATTTAAAGTAAGTTATAATACTTTAAAAGACGGTAATGTCCTCAATTAAATTCTGTTCCAAAGACGCAGTCAAGCACTGAGTTTGAACCCATAAAATACTTATATTAAAGTCTATTTTATGATCGAAAGTGTTCACAAAAATTAACCAAATTAAGGATAAGTCCATAAATCAGACTATGACGACAATGTTTCTTTCAATAATCTTCATAGCTGCACATTAACGTTATAACAAAATGGTGGTTTGACAATTTAGCCGGTTTTTAATATTATTCAAAACGTTCCAGCAAAAAATCTGTACCTTAAATAGTTCGACTTTTTTGCTACAAAAAGGACACTGATAAATGAAATCAATTTAAAAATGTATTATATGCGTATTAGTTATGGCAAGAAAAATTTACTCAAACCTGATATAGAGACGATAAGAAATTATACCCATTTTACGTTACGAATCGACATGATTATGTTTCCCAACTGCAAAGTGAATAAAATCAATTGTGTTCACATGAAGGAAGCTATTTACAATACCATAAATATTTAGTTTCAATATCACTGTTATTATTGTCTTTCATTGTGATAATGAGGTTAAGGACAGCCCCGTGGCGCAGCTAACTAGACACTTGTTTCTGAAACGAGAAGCTGTGGTTTCGATCCCCGCTCCGAGACAAATGTTTGTGTACCTAATCCACAAATACGTGCTGAAAGCTTCGATACGAGACTCGCATCTTAGTGTAATGTTAGGTCTATTCGTTATTATTATTCATTAGTTACGACGTCTAAGAAACATTTCGTTTCACACGTCCCGATTTCAGTAATACTAATGTTTAAAACAAATTACTTTTACATTACTGTTTCGTATTCTTTGCCGTGTCTTGTAAACGCATACAACAGTTCACTATAATTCACTTGGGAATCTTTGTAGATGTTACGATACACACTTTTGCAATGTTAGTCGAGAAGTGTCTTGTGTCACGCGGCATTTGAGGAAATATAATTTTTAAATTCTACGAGTCGGCAATAATATTATTACTTAAGCATTGAAAAAATGCGATTGTGTGAATGTATCCGGTATAAGTGTAATTACGGATACAAGGTAACTTTAAATATACATAACCTACATAACCTCACGCCTGTATTCTCCGGAATGGTGGACTGAGAAATTTCTAAAACCACGTTTCGCATATTGTTTTAACGTCCCGCGCATTTACAAGACACAAACCTATTGCCGATTTCGGGGCACAATTCCAGATACCGCGTCGCTATTGAGAATACAAAAACGCTTCCCTATCCGGGCCTCGAAGCAGCACCACCAGATCGTACGGCACATACTCGTACTGCGAGACCGCGAGGTAGAAATTCATTTGTTAATCGATTTCTTAATTTTCATATTCATACGGATATCCTGTCATAAAATTGTTTACTTATTTTTTCCTAGATATAGCATAAAAAGGCATTTTGAAAAACATGGCATAATATTAAAATGACAAATAAATATTTTATGGTAACGCACTATTATGTTAAAATTAGATAAAGAGTCATTTGTTTGTCATCTAATATATTAACGATAATCTGAATTAAAAAATTATCAAAGGTAATAATAATGACGTAACGAACGAGATAATTATTTTTGAATTTAGTATAAATAATATTAAATTTATGTCCTCTCGGCTTCGATTGTACTGTTCCGGTGTTACAAAAAGCATGTTTATAAGAACTAGGTATCATAGCATATGCTTTTTTATTTTATTATATGGTTTAGTTACTAAAGCGCCAGTAATAAATAATGCCTTTTTTTAAATAGTTGCAATAGCAATTTACATTTTCCTTACCCAAACTTTATAATGCTCATAAAGTTTTCTTTAAAAGTCCAGTTAATGATTAAGTATTGCATTTGGATAAAGCAGTTTTTTTTCTTTTGACCTTTGATTACAAACTAAGCAAAGTGCATAATTCATTACCGCAATTTAGACAGCTGCATTGATAGCGAGCCAAAAATATGTATAAATTAATACAGAGTTTACGATAAAAAGTTGTAACAAATGAGAATCGTGACAAACCAAAATTCATTAGTCCTTACAAAAGATTTATGTCTTTTCAATGCACTTAGTGCGGCATCCATTTTTTGTCTCCATTAAATGACGTCATATTTTGATAAAATAATAACAAAGGTGATAGAGTCACCTTGCATACGAATAGTTTAAACTATAAAATAAGCAGTGGCGCTACTTCCACAAAAGCCCAAAAGTCCATATTGTTTTAAAAAAAATCGAATAACACTTAAATCTTAATTTACTTGAATCATAAAATATGATGCCTTAGCTAGGTTCCTTCTTCTTTAAAAATAACAGTCTACAAATGTCGAATAGGTATGTATGTCTGTAGACGATGCCACGATGAAATTGTTTTGCAAATTAAAGTTTTGTTCACTGATGAAGTGAATGATCAATATTTACGTAATTTGAATAATGAGTGAGCGCCTTTGGCTGTATCTGGGGATCTTGGCAATATTATGAGATATTTCGTGAAATTATAAGGGCGCTATTACTCTAAGCGAGGAGGCAGCCAGTGAGGTATAAAATTAAACGCTCATAATATGAAATATTTGCTTGGACGACTTTCGTGAAAGAAATTGGCCAATTACATTAGCCAAGTCAGTAATTTTAAACGTGACAGCTTTTAATTTCTTAAAAACAGACGGTTACGATGAACCCTTTGATAGTTATTGAGTTGTTAACTTCTTTATGTTTTCGGCTGAACAACTCGTAGGAGTCGTTAGTTAAAAAATCGTGTTTTTTTACAAACAATCGTGTTTTTTATACGTAGAAGTAAAGAGGACTTCAATTTCGAGTTGATCCATCATTTAAAGCGTTACTGTGCTATTCAATTTCACATCCTTCCTTCATTCACCTTCTTGACATCTTAAACCTGATGGATTTTACTAGAAAGCTAGTTTATTTTAGATAATTAATGAATTAATTCTTCTGCTTTTTTTTAATATGGAATGAAATTAATTAGGTCCAACTTTAGGGAAGTACGTAGCTTGGCTTCGAATTTCGCCAATCGGTACACTATTCTAAGATCACTTTACAAACTTAAGACTAGTGTTTGGCTGTACCAGTGTAAAAATAAAAATTCTATTAAATCGTAACTTTTTATTAGACAAGTAATTTAATGTAGGAGAAAATAAAATAAGAATTTGATTGACACATTCTTTCATTATCGTATAAAGTAATTTGAGCTCAAGTCATGACCATAAGGCATTAATAATTTGCACGTGAGTAATTTGATGCATTTTAGATGGGATATTGATAGGTTAATAATTTGCCGTGACTGCTTTGCGTTATGATAATGCCCCTGTTAATCTTATGCACCACACGACCGTTTCGTTCTTGAACCACGCTGACAAAGGTCACTCTAAAGTAGTAAGCATATTAAACAAACTGCCTCATTACACATGAATGCATGTCTGCGCCTGAAGTAACAGGTGAGATTTATGGATCCAGGTTTCGATTCTCCCCGAGCAAATGACTTCTGCTATGTACCATGATATTTTAATTTGTACTTTAACTTAGGTATATAAGCAGTGATGGCCTCGAGGTTTAGGCACGCGGTCGAGAATCTCGGAGGTCGCGGGTTTAACGGTGAAGGAAAATATCGAAATGAAACCTGCACACCTAAAGGTTCTTAGGAATTTCTTAGATGTGTAGACCGCCAACCCGCATTAGGCCAACGTGGATAAAGGTCTAACCCCTCTCAATAGTAGAGGAGGCTCGTGCCCAGCAGTGGGACGCATATGGCCTGATGATTATGATGATTTTAACTCCTTAATTTAATTTTACTTATTGCATCGTAATTTAAAAAAAATACACGAAATTTTACCTACTTTGTAACCTCCACTTAAAACAATTAAATGTTTTTTCTATTATCATCTGCCTCTAACCGACTTTGTGTGGATTTATTAAAGGCAAGTCTGGCACTACCTCGGTGATCCGTGCCATTCTTAGTGCGTGCCTTATCCGATCGATCCTGGCTTACTACACTCGACAGCTTTAGCGTCTGAGACAGAATTCGCGGGACATGAGATTTGCCTCTCTCAGTCTATCTTTATTGAAAACAAGCTGATGTTCTTTCACAATGTTCTATTTTTTGTTTTTGTAAAAAAATCTTAAGTATCTTACTTAAAATGTAAGTTAATAATGCTTACAAGTTAATAATAAGTAGTTTAAAAAGAAGTTGAGAAGCTTGATATTAAGAACATAATAACATATTATAGTATGTACATGAAACATAACTATAAGAACTATTATATTAAAATGTCACTAAAAAGTATGATAAAGTCGCAGTAATTAGGAACATTAATTTAAATGCCGTGGTTTCCGACTTGTCAATGCCAAATGGCTATTTAAATATACCTACAGTATCTAATATAAGCTGGTAAAAGGCGTTATAGCCGACAGGAACACGTTATAGCGACGTCCGAAGCAATTAGCGGTCAGAATTTACTACTGTATAATATGTAGTAAATATAAATCATATTAATTAATTATATAGTTAATCTACAATTTAAAACGTATTTTTTTTAATTTTTATAGGATTTTTTTTAACGGCCCCATGGGTTTCTAATCACAGTCGCTATTGCCTACCTTTATTTTTTCCGTTTAATAAACTATTGAATATGGATGTATTATTCTAATACTCGTATTTTGTATCGTCACGTGATTACCAAACAAACACTCCGTAATTTCACAGACAGAACCGAGAATGTGACAAAACTGGCATTTGACAAAGAATAGCAATTGTGTTGTGAAATTTTCTATACTTTATTTGGATACTTTTTGTTAAACGCTAATGCATATTTCAAAATGCTTTATGACGAAACACATAGATGCTAATGATTTTTCCTATTTTAAACCTGGTTGAACTTCTTTGTGATGCTATAGTCATCACCACCTCATTCTTTACAAGTCCACTAATGGATTCCATTTTGATTTATTATATTGCCTACTTGTGGACACTTAATGAGATGCAACTGTTTTGCTGCTGGCCAAAATGATTCATAAACATATATTTGCTTCAGACTCTCATGCTGTGAGCTTAAAATATAACACGTATATTACTTGCTACCGCGTATATAGTGTTCAGTTGTTATAAGAATTGTATCCTACAAAATCCACCTCATTTGGATATCTACTACCAATTTCTGAGATATGCGTGCAATGTAGCAGGCGGTATGAGTGTAATAAAAAAATAATAAGACGCCTTGCTATAAATGTTCTGGTCATTTGGAAATGAGAACTTGTGTCTCAGAAACTTTGAGGCATACAATTTCTGAAATAAATATTCGTGACTCTAACAAATATTTTTCTTAATACGTTGTTTCACCTCGTGACCTCTGGCAGTACTCGTAAACTCAATGCAGCTTTTAGCCAAGCGTGGCGCGTAAACCCACAGCGCATTAACACCAATTGCCTCTAGTTGCGTAATTAATATGAGCAAAACGTGTCAATTACCCGCGCTTGTGTTAAATCTAAAGTTCAATTAGTGTTTTATTACATATGATGTTAAATTTTTGCCGCAATTTCAACCGCATACTAGCTTAAATATATAAAAATTTATTAGGAATCCATTAAAATTTCACACCTGGACCATGTTGTTAAAAATGACCTAAAATTATTTATGTAAAGTTTATCAACAGCAAAAAGATTAATAAGAAGTAATTCATTTTGATCAACTCTCTAGCTATAATCTAGACCTCAAACGCGTTGCACCAATAAAAATAATACTTTTAATAGTCCCGTGGAACAGTTAGCTTTACACCAGCCTGCGAAACGAAAGTCTGCGGATTATATCCCCGCATTGAGAACCATAAATATTTGTTACGGGTCCGGAGGTTTGTAATGGCAAATAGTCTCTCGTAGGTGGTGATACCCACGTATCATAGTGTAGTGTTAAGACTTTGTGACTGTTGGCTGTATTAATTTGATAAATTATTTAATAATAAGTAAGGATGAATATAATCTGGTCCACTAATCAAAATAATTATTAAAATGATGCAGGAATAAAAAGCTCGAATTATGTAACCAATTAAATTATCCACAATAATGTTAGGCACATTAAAAAAAAGTTTGAAATTATAGGTCATATTTGTAACACAAGGTATGTTTAACGACCAATAAATTAAAGATGTTGGGGAGCGAAGGTCTAAGTGTTTCCTTATGTTATAAGTAATATAATAATCCTAAGCTTGTTATGTTTCCTTATAAAAGTCATAAATCGGCTCTCCAATGTCGATATAATATAAAAGTTATAGGCATACTTTTATACATCCTTTGAAGACCTTATGGCTGAGCTGTAGAATGTATACAAGAATCTACAGGCTAGACGTTAGGTAGAAATCCTTTAAAATTTGTTGAGGTAATCTATGCTCCCCGCAGCCATTGTGTTGATAATATCACTCAAAATTACTCACCTTTTGAAAATACCTATGGTGAGTAATTGTAACCTAAAGTTACATACATTGTTTTCAAGCCTTATACATACTTGCCTTGTGGTCGCTGTAATACATATGTGCCGAGCGATCTAGTGTTCCCTGTTTTGATTCGGGATCAGGCAAAAGAAATTCTCAATGCCAGCACAGAGTCTAGAAATTTATGTGAAAAAAAAACAGAACGAAATCAGCCTTCATATAGAATGACACGGGTGACAAATGGTTTTAAAAGGTAGTATAAATCTGTCAATCTATGTAAACATAATTTTGATTTGAGTGAATATACTTCTGCCAATTCAGAAAACTTCATCACGATCTGTTTAACTGAAATTAAATTATGTTAAAGATTTCACGTAACGGCTGAACAGGCTACTGATACTATTACATACGATCCATATAATGTATTTGAATGCTTTTTGTTCAAAGCGTTCTCTTTTTACATGTAGGGGACAACAAAGAGGAAAAAATACTGCGTGGGCATCCACCGTAACACGAAACACAAAACGCAGTGCACAGGACCATTGACCCTAACATAATAAAATATCCCCCCTTAGGTTCCAAAAGGAATCACGCTTTAAACTCTAAAATAACAAAACGAACTAAACGCAACTGATACATTACGAATGCAATATTATATTACCGAATGTAATAACGAGCCTGTGTTTTAAAGCGAGTTTGATTTTTTTTGTAATTATTAAGGATTAATTGTTAGCTCGTACCTTTTTGATTCTAAACCTTACACAGATTACATTCAATTGATGTATCATTCTTTAATCACGAGATGATTTTCAATAATTAAATAGTAAATACTAATAAGGTGAAAACCACGATTATTCATGTTATTAACTTAGAAAAAAAAACAGATATTATGGTAACACATTTGAGGCCATTACGACTTATACAATATTTTTTGTACATCAATGGAATTATAAAAAAAAATGGAACAATATGCAGTCTTATCGCTGAGAGCAATCTCATCCAGACAACCTTTAGATGTCCTTTGTCTTACTTGATAGGAGACTCGTGTATAGATGATATGATAACCATATTAAGTTTTTGAACGGCCAGTACTGGAAGTAAGTTGTAAATCTTAATTCATGGAATAAAAAAACAATCATGGCATTTCATGCATGTAATGCTACAAACGAAACAACTATTATAAAGTGATTACTAACACGATGTTCCTGTCTGATTCACACGGTTCGCGCTTTTCAAGGTGTGCTGTGTTAACAAATTACTCTGTTCTAATAAATATAATTATTTATATAATATGTTGGAGTTCACATTGTTAACCTAATCGGTCGATTTTATTTGACTTTAAGCTGACATCCTATTTTTTAAATTATCCGTCAACCCGTTTGATGGCAGCAGAGTAAGGTCTTACCCTATTAATAGTGGAGGAGGTACCCAGCAGTGGAATGTAAATGGGCTCATTATTATATTTTTTTCTAAGGGAACTAAATACGTCTTCATCATTAGCTCTTTCGCATTGCATTTATCAAGAGTTAGGCGTAATATTGAACGAGTCTGAACTTCAGATGGAAGGGCAATCAATGTTATAGTAGTTTTGAAGTATAGATGTAACTGAGGACGTACACGCTTGTCCAAAAATAGCTAAATCTCGAAAAACTTTCTTTTTAATCATCATCACCATCATCATCGGCCCACAAACGTCCCAATGCTGGGGACAGGCTTCCTTCGCGATCGAATAGGGTCTCGCTAGGGCGGGTTGGCGGACTACACCCCTATAAAATTCCTAAGAACTTTTAGGTGCACAGGTTTCCTTATTTTCTTTCGTTTATCTCTTATTCAACCTTTTTATTTCTGGTCGAACATGTTGAACTAAAACTGATGCCAAAGCGACATTATTCTTTGTACCTTATTTGTGACCCTTATTGTCCCTGAACGTATTAATATTGTACAACCAGCAAACATAACATTATATTAGGAATTTGAATTCCTTTTGTACCGACTTAATGTATTCAGGTTTCTTGACTTTTTTCTTTACCTTTAAGAAAATGTATATAGAGCTAGTATTCTAATATAACACATAATTGACCTTCTATAAGTATTCAGGAAATGACACTTGCTCCATAAAAGTGTTTGGTATTGCATTAATTATTATGCATACATACACTAGTATTACGTAGTATAAAGAATGCGTGGTAATGTGAGGTCTTTTGTTCAACTCTCGGGTCGGAAAAACTATGGAAATCTCTGTATAGAAACTCTTAAAAACAACCCAGATCTAAAAATGAATAGTAAACAATCGTTTCGTCAATTATTACTACTAGTAACTGGCGATATTTAGATATAGTAATACGAATGAATGGTATGAAATAATGCATTTTATTTTTCAAGTAATAATGAGGAACTGTTTAGCAAAAGCTTTTCTTAGACGGCTCATGCAACCTACTGCGAGTTCAAAACCAACTTCTATCGCAATGCGCTATAGATTCAGCTTACGAATGGTTAAAAATATACTATTTGTTTTGGAATAATTGCAGTCTAAATTTAAAACCGCCTTTAAAACATTGTAATCGGTTATTATATTAATACAAATAACACTTTATGATTCATTACATCATTATCCAATGCCACTAAAAATAACAATAACCTTTTATGTTGTTTCGGAAGACAATAATTGTAATATTTGTAATAACAGTAACATTAATTACTTCATTTAACATAATTAAAATGTACCTATTGTTCATAAAAAATATAATACCATAAAAGTATTGCGATATAAAATATACAAATTTTTATTATCATCATCTTCAGCCCATATACCTGCCACTATAGGGCACTAGCTTTCTTTACAGAGCCTGAAAGCGTTTCGGTCTTAGTCCTCTACGCTGACTCAATGCGGGTTGGCGGACTACACACCTAAGAAATTTCTAAGAAATATTAGGTGTGCAGATTTTCTGACGATACTTTCCTTAGCTGTTAAAATATAGTTAATTGTGAACACATAACTTCGAAAAGTCAGAGGTGTGTTCCTGGGGTTTGAACCCATGACCGCCAGATTCTCGACCGCGCGCCTAAGCCTCGAAATCATCACGAGTCTTTATCGATTTAGTTTACACGATTTTTTACGTTGGGTAATTATTTCTATTTATCACTAGTAAAAAAAAATAACAAATCTCTGAAATGTAACAGCTAACGTCAGTAGACCATGAAAATACGTAACGTGTTTTTTATTTTGCGTATCGAGTAAAATGTTGAATCTGTGACCAAATTACCACTCTACTATCAAAAACGCAACATATTTATTTCACGAGAAACACACTTTAATACATTATATCGCAGATAATAATTTTGGGTAATCTTTAAATTCAAAAAGTTGTCAAACAACGTTAATCACATTAATTAACACAGATTATAAATTCGGAATGTTATTGAAAAAATAATTCCTTTATACCAGATTTTAGACCTTTAGCTCATTCGCTTCCACTATATTTAAAAACTTCAACACATCCACTAGATAATTCTCACCTTGTGTTAGAGAATCACGTACACTTTCACGTTATGTTCGCGTATTGGTAATGTTCATTGTTTAGTGCGCGGTCGTTGGCTCACGAGTATGTGAGAGGCGTCGAGCTCACCGAGTGGTTTATACGATGCTCCGACTGCCCGTGATGGGTTCCACTACCATACTGCAACAGCCAACGTCAACAGCCGACGTCGGAAACCGTTAGTCCCACCGCACTACCACGATCGCATTTTGCGGAAATACTGCCACTGACAACTTGTTTTTTTATCGGCTTTCGTTGATACAATTATTATCGATTTGACACACTCTCTTTGCTAAAAAAAAATGCCAAAGTTACTTCCATCTGCGGTAGGGGCGTTAGTTTGATATATTTGTACTTAAAATAAACAGAGTTCCTAATACACGCTAAAATTAAACCTTACGACAATCTTTGTCCCTTTCTTCAGGATTGTTTTTTAATTACGTTTTGTTCATGCATATTTTAATTTAAAATTCGCCATAAATAAAAAGTCTTTTTAGATACGTTTAGGGAAGGAAGATCAGAGCCTAATGACATCGTTTTGGGTTTTACGCAAAACATTAACATAATACTCGTCCCATTTTTATATACGCCTTTCACATACATGAAAGCAGATTTTACTTTCTACCAAAATGAGTCACATTAACGGGGTTATTGATAAAAGAAAAGTGCCAATCGGCTCCGGTTTTCATTATGTATCATAAATTAGCATATTATTATACGTTTTATCATTTGGTAAAGGTCTCCATTACGTTCGGGGTCACGGCCAAGTCTACTACTATGCGCTACTGGTGATTGCTAATCTACACAATCTCTCGTAATCATTTTAAAACCTTTTAAAAAGCTCTTGCTCTAATTTCGCTTTATTATTAATATTTGCCATGCAAAATTGGCGATATTAAATTTTTTATAACCGAGAAATTTGGAAAAGATTGATTTGAATGGCAACTTTGAACTCTTGACTGCCGAGTTAAATGTATTTTTTGTAGTAATAGTGGTGTATGCACATGTTTTATTTACTCACTGTTGTCTATAAATGTATATGCATATTTTTTCAAGCCCTTATCTCCTCACTTTTCCCTTCAATCTTGAGGTAATAATATGTGGCGGGCGTAATAAAGGTCCCATGCTCAATCTGGGTTGAGCACAGTGTTATTTGGGTTTTTGTAAAGAAATAATGTAGTAGAATCGAAGAATATAGGCGTGACATTATGTACCTATGTTTTGTTTTTTTTTTTGCACAAACCCCTGTTCTTGATCTTTTTGGTCGACGACAATCAGTTTATGGTATGGTATATTAATGAATCAGATACTAGAATAATACATAGGTGTGACTCGTAAATATTCAAATCATTAAACGATGATTTCATTGCAAGATTACTCTTTATTGTATCCTTTATTATTAAAATGATATTCATACATTTATATCTACGTATTCATGATTCGCGCACGACTTTTGAATCACTTTACATTATGCTAGCTGCTGTTCGGGTTTGTCCAGATCCAATACTAAATAACAAAGAGTTGTGAAGTAGGTACATACTTGTATATACTTTCGTAAATTCGCCATTGTACCAGTGTACATTATAAATGTAAAAGTTGAAATATTATTTACTGAATAACCCAAACGACGCAAATAAACTAACATGACGTTTGGCAAACAAAGCTTATTCTGTTATTGATACTTTTATCCCAAGATAAAAGATAGAAAATGTATCCCAAGCTATATGTAGGACGCCTTGCAGCACAATGGTGCGACGACTTGAGGGAGGTGGCGGGTAACGGATGGATGAGGGCTACTCAAAACCGGGATGGTTGGCGGTTTCTGGATGCCTACGTTCAGCAGAGGACGGCGATAGGCTGAGTATGTATCCCGATATATGACAGAGTTTAACCATATTTAATAATTTGTGTAATATCACTATAATTTGTCTCTGGACTTAATTCTGATAATAAGTTCAAGTCCAGGATAAAAGGTAGTGTTTTCGAAATGTATTATATTACGTATGTTGGTTGCATTCTTCTACCCGCAAGATCAAGGTTTGCGCGTTTTGCACACGAGCCAAGAACTCGTTTCGGTCGCGTATCCGATTTCGGAACATCACAAACTCGACGAAATCATAACAGATCGTGTGACACACAAAACGTGGCTTAATACTGTTAAAAGGCATTTTTATCATTTTTCTATTATACATATAGGAGCGTGGCAAATCTCTCGCGAATCGAATTTTGAATTCACCATGAAACTGCACCAATAAGGCTTTACAATAAAACTTCCTTTGCCTGATAAAAAAAATATTCAACCGTGGAATTTATTTCGTTCCGAATTCAAAATTTACTGACGCAATTCCTACGACCCACAGAGCACTCGCATTCGAAGAGGGCGCAGTATTGAGTCAACACAAACACTGTTTCCAGGTCGATATTACACTTGCCCTCGGAAATCTATTCAGATGGAATTCTATATGGTGCGTTCTTTAAAGCCAGTCAAGTGATTCATACTCAATTTATAGGAATACGGTACGCGTTGAAGAGAAAGGGACTTGAAAGCCCGCTCGACTTGAACAGGGTAGACTAACAAAGACATAAAAGACCCGTTACGAATAGTTGGCGAAGTTTAATCATCTTTATTAGAAACCTATTTACATATGTTAATTTGTTCCTGTTTTAAACTTTCTGCATGTGAGATAATAATTTGATGTTTATATGCCAGAAACCGTTAGTCATGTAAAAAATCAGAAGATTGCCTTGAAAATTCAGACAGCAGACTAGTCTAGTCTTATTTTTAATCCTTGCAATAAGCCGCGATAGACGCTCTTACATCTAAATGCAATTAGAGAGAAGGATTAGCAAATTTAAATGTATCAGGAGTTGACATAAACTCGAAAAATAATTGGTTCTCCGCGGTCAGATTTAGTTAATCTAGAAAAAAAGGAGGTTACTTTTATATCGAGCACATAGTACAGAAGTATGGGTTTTTCGCCTGTTGACAATAATTGGCGACATTGCAGCTGTCATTAGTTGCTATTGCGGTCACTTCAGCGTGCCAGTATACAAATAAAGGTAGATTGATGGAAAAATATCGTGCAAGTACCAAGGACTCAGCCAAGGTGATGTATATAAATGTGTTACTTCAAGGCAACGTTGTAGGTAGTTGTTAATACGCGTTATCTCTATTGTTTTATGGCCGTATGAATCAGCAATGCTAATCTTGTTTACTGTAATGCGCCTACATTAAATGTCAGAGCAATAAGGCCTAACTTAATAAACTTAAATACTAACAATTTTTTAATAGCTTAACTATTTTTGTAACTGAAGAGCCGCGGGTTCGATCTCCGCACTAAGATAATTTGGGAGATCATTAACAAGACAATAATTTCAGTAGGTATGCAGTTAAATTTGCATATGTATCGCATCTGGGCGATTTTATTATTGTTAAATAGTTAAGCCTCTATATGAATTTATACTACAAAGATCTCCAATAAATGACATCAAAGGCCGAAACAGCTTAATTTTATTGACGTGAGGTCAATTTAAAATATCAAAAATAAGATTCGGACATCTCGTTGTATTGTACATAAAATACTTGAGCAACTATTGCTTACACCGAAGAGTGTTGTACATTCAAATGTACTGAATACAAACTAAATTCAATGTCATCCGACAGTGTAATGTGTAGAGCCAAAATGTATGTGACAATGTTTTGTTGTAAACTATGTCACATACGGTATTATTATTCGTCGCTACATTAATGTGTGTATTATGTTATTTAGATATTTTTGAATATTTTCTACTGCACGAAAAGTAATAATACTTTGCTAGATCATTTACCTATAGTGGTATTGCCATAGAAGCTCAAAAGAGTCACACATTGTTTTGTGTCTAATCTAGTTTATAACTGTTTATTGTGGGGTCCGTTTATTCTCATTTATATCTCAGTTTGATTTTGTCACGTAGAGATTTACATTATAAAAATAACACGAAATTTTGTAAAGCATGCTGTGGTTCTGGGCTTCTATACAGTTCTTTACTTCTATAGAGAGTACCGCCACGGCGTGCTATCCCAATACAAAACACAATAAAGTTAGATTTAATTACCATCATAAGGCACCAAGGCGGGGCAAAACGTTTCTAAAGTACACCAATTGGTTCTTCGCAATACAATATCTCATCTTTTGAGAGCTGCATTGTGTGTAAATGTTACAAGAATCTAACATTATATCATCCGTTCCCTTCACTTCATTTGGTCCCTGTATAAGTTCGATCTAGGATTTCCCACACGTTCGTTACTTTCTCTATCTGATATGTCATGACAGTTGTTTATTATAAGAAAAGAGATCCATTGATAGTCATTATAAAATTTCGACTTATCATACTACGCGACAAGCTCTTCTAAGTATTTTTTTTCATATTTTCTGCCTCCTCACGCTGAACTTTACTAAAACTTTTTGTGCCTACGTCTCTCTAAATGTATCATGGTGGTTTGATAGCTAATTATTAAGTTTTTAATTCTAAAATAAAAGCACTCTATAATTACAAAAAACATCTAATCAACTGAACTCCAACATAGCAAGCAACTCGATGATTGTGACGTGGTAACAATAAAAATTAATACCCATTTTGGCGGCATCGTGGTATCACTACCTTTCTCAGCTGTACAAAACGAACAGAAAAAAATAAACAAGTATCAATTTATCACACAATGAACACCGCGGAGGAACGCGTGGGGGTTTTTATCAGATTATTGGAACATTACAGAGCCGTTCCCAATCTGGATTTTCGATTACATCCTCTTATACGATTAAACGTAATGTGCTTGGAAGGCGTTCTATTATCGCTCGTGGCCTCATGTGGTATGGTAAAGACTTATTTTCCCATTACAGTTTCAACAAATAACTTACGATACTTATGACGCGCAAAAAATTTTCTAAAAAAATTGATTGTCGGATATAATAATACTTAATACTTATTTCATAACTTTTTTATGTTTAATAAAAACAAAATAAAATCTAGTCTTTCTTACAGTGAATAAAATCAGTTTCTTGGAATTTTAGTAAGCTCTTGTTTTCGAGCTAACCTGATCAAAGTAAAGTAGACCAAACGCTTGTCCTTTAAACTTCACCGTGGTCGATACGATTTATCACTATCCCATTGAGCTCATTAACAAGCATTACAGGTCTAATACAAAATATCTGTTTTACTCATAGATAAATCGATTGGACAAATAGAAACACAAATGAATTTCACCTTCAACGTGGCATTTTAAAGGCATCTGCTAAATTTCCCCCAAGCAATCATGGTGTTTGCTACACACAGGCACGGATTTAGCTTTCATTTTAGAAGCCCATCGTACTAATATGAAATGATTTAGTAATATTTATAATTTATAATGTATAATCACAATAAATTATCACGTACATTAAAAGTAAAGGAAAATATCTTGAAACCTGTACATCTAAAAATTTTTAGAAATTTCTTAGGTGTGTCGGCCAACCCGCAGTAGGCCAGCGTGGTGGACTATGACATAAGGGCTCTCAGATGTGTATATAAGGTATTGCTCCGTGCCCAGGTGTGAAAAGTATATGGGAAGAAGATCGCATGTTTGGATAGTTGGACCTACATTAGAAATTCGAATCCATTGTGATAAAGCCAATTTCTATTGGGTTGAATACTAAATACAAAGCATGTTTTTAATGTATATTAAATGCTGGCGTGATTATTTTACTAGACCAAGAACATTTAATCAGTCTTATTATGGCCCTCATAAAAATCTTCTCAATCCACAATGTGAGTATACTAACAAGAGATCATTAAATAAAGCAATCATTTGATTCCATGTACCAATTTGGTTGCCTATGGTAAATGTAGTATTAAGTTAATTGAACGTAATAAAGTCTTGCTGTAAACATCTTGATAGGAATGTGATGACTTGATGGGATATTCTTCTAATATTTCAAAGAACATTGACAAAAAAATCATTTTAAATACTATACCTACTCATGTTATAAATAAAATAGAAAAAAATGCATATTGATATTTTCCTTAGAGTTAACATCCTAAGAACTTTTGGATGTGCAGGCTTCTTCACGATGTTTTTCGTCATCGTTGAAAAAGGTGACAAATCATTGTGATTTCATACATAACTTCGAAGCAGGAGGCGTGCCTGGGGTGCTTGGGGTGCCTGGGGTTTGAACTCGCGACCGCCGAGATTATTAACCGTGTGTCTAATCCTCGAGACCATCACGACTTCATTTACTTATTTTAATCATTTTTTTAATAGGTATTTATTTTATATCCTGTACAAATCTTGAAAAAAAAATAAGGAGGGAATCATAAAACAGAATTATTTATATGAAAATAAACTTACCTGCGATGGCTTTCCCATGTGATTCCCGGAATTATCGGGAAGAATTATCCTTATACTGTAATAATGCACTTGTACTTAATTGGCTGATGCAGGGAATCTGCGGCTTTACCCGGGACAAGAATTTTAATTAGTTTCTTTTCAGATGCAATTAATTAATAATTTTAATCAAAATATAAATGCAATATCATCGTATTATTCTCTCAATATAACAAGTAAAGAGACAGAAATTTCTTGCACCATGAGGCTTGATTGAACAGCGCCGTCCTTAGTGTCATATATCACTACACCAGTATAAAAAAAAGAAACATTACTGATTAAAAAAGAAATCAAAGAAATAAATGCTCTCAAGAATCACATACATAATTCTGATCCTATACGAAGATACGAGTCTCGTGTCGTGTGTATCAAAAACTGCGGGAAGCTTTTCAGTCTTATATACTTGTAGTTGTGAATCACGTAAACATTTATCTTGGTTAGAAATTATTATCGAACCCGCGAACTCTCGATGGACTAACTAGAGCATAAGACTGCCAAGTTGTATTCACATCCTAATATCATTATATTATTACCCTTAAAATACTTTAGCCATTTCCCCATTCCAGGACTGTCCTCAATTTATTAAGTATTTTTTTGGCTATTTGCATAACCAATTATTAAGTATTCAATAAAAAAAGGGAAGCAGAGATTTAAATCAGCCTCATATTTTGCCAATCATGTTTTAAGTCCACATAAGCGGCAAGTCTATTAATATATCTTGGGCACATTTCCTGACTACTGCGCTGCTAAGAATTTCCTGAACGTAAAACCTAATAATACTTCGCCCGTCCCGGATATTGAACCCAAACCATTTAGAATGCACGGTACACACATATTCATATTGGATATTTCTGAAGATCGAGTATATACCTGCAGGCGGTTGCTACTAATAAGATTTCCTAATTAAATCATCCCGTATCGCATCGCCCGATACTAAACGTAGTTATTCAGAATATCACTCGAGGCAAATATCAACGTAATATTGGGTTTATTAAATGATGCCCTTAAGGAAGGATGGTGTATATTTCGTATAATTATTGTATTTAAAAAGGTAAAAAATTGTGATGCACCTTTTTTATTTTAGCATTTAAATCGCTTCTTTTAAATTTTATTAAGTAATTATTGTAGATGACCGTGTTTTTGGTCATCGTAAATAATGTAGTCCAAACTATATAAAAATTTTGTACCGATTTCTTTTGGGAGATAAAAAGTAAAAATAATTAGTAGAACAACTGTAAGAAAATAGCAGATTCCCTTTCTCCTTGTAAAGATTATAGTTATTTGAACTTGGTGAACTAACAACCTAATCCTTAGGAATACAAGCGTGACGGATGGGCATGCCATTTACACTTGGTAAGATATTCAGAAACTAATCTGATCAATTGTATGATTATCATATACTCCGGTTGATTTCAAAAATACTTTCTAGCTAAATACGCTCCCTTCACGCGGGCTGTTAGATGGTTGAATGTGATTGCGCAAGATATTGATATATTTTGTTGTAACCTGTCGAAATTAACCGAAGCTGCATACACATGCATCGAACGAAATAAGATTGTAATATAGTTTAAGATACGAGTAGTTATAGCATCGCATTGGAGAACTGTAAAGATGTTATAAATTATGTGAATAAATAAATAAATAAAACGCGATATGCTTGCATGTTTTCTAGTCCGGGTTTTACGCCTTAAAATGAAATGAAATGAAATTTCATATGTATAGTGCCTTATGTATAGGTAGTGCTTGTGGGCAGTCACGAATATCCTAGCAGAAAATAAATGTATTAGTTATTTTGTAATAGTCATGTATTTCGTTTTCCCTCTGAATCACCTAATAGGGTTTTTGCACTCAAAGAATAATTTCCTTAAGCATTAACGAATACCCAAGCCACACGTCTTTCGTTCTGGCCACCACATGACGTCAAAGCATGTAAAGAAAATTAAAATACATTTAGATCCTTGTGTTTTTAATCATTAAAAAACCTTTCCCTATAAAAATCACGTAAGCCATTTCGAATAATTCATAATTTGAATTTAAAACAAAGGATATTCAATAAAAAATGAAGAAGAAACAATCACATAAAAGAGGTTTCTATCTCCTTCCTGAGCGCGGGTCTTCTTTACAACTGATAGATGCTTTAGTCTGCAACGCTGAACAAACCTATAAAATTCTTAAGAACTTTCGAATGTCTGCGAGGAAACCTCCCAAATCTTCACGGTGAACGTTAGTGATAATTGATTATGAACACGTATATCTTGGAAACGTCAGAGCTGTGTGCCAAGGGTTTGAACCACCGACTACCAAATGTCTTCACCAAGACGTTGCATATTTAAAAGAGCACAGGCTTAATTTAAATATTTGTTTAGAAGTAGCCTGGTTATTTTCGGTCAAATCTTAGGCAAACCTAAGAATACACAAATATGCGATACAAATATCACCGGTGTAAAACGTAGTTGTATTGAAATAATGCCAATTGCCAAACGTAGACCTATGTAAATGTATGTTTCGAATTTTGCGATATGGCATCTGGAATTGACATGTGCGTCGATTGCACGTAGTTTAGTTGGACTGGATAACCGATAACCCCTCAGGGCTGACAGGAATTATAACATTAACTGCTTTTCCTAAATAAACAATACCTTGACGATTACAATATTTTCAGGTCAAATTATTTTGGCGCCGACAAGTAACAGAGTACTTTACTATAATATGTAGTCATTGCCAGTATAAAAATAATCACTAAGAAATCTTTACAGTCACTTTATCAAATGATAGGCATAAATGCAGCTGCTTAACTTCCTTGCTTAAGGTAGGCAAATATGTAAACATTTTAATCTGGAATAAATACTGACCTCATGAGACCTAGAATAAAACGATGCTTGTTATAATCGAAATTCCGATCTTAATGGAGCAATCTTGTTAAAGTAGGCAATAAAGATTTTAATTGAGTATCATCCTAATGATTGAAATGACGTCATCAATAGTACGTTGTTCAAATCTGGTGGCGCAAGTCGTGAGGGCCTCAAGGTACAAACAAAAATACTGCTGTAGAAACAAAATCTTACCAGTCGCGGGTTCAAACCACAATGATAATATGACCTTGTAGAGTAATATTGGCATTTAGAAAGAATTATCACGTACTTTATAATTTTCCAGCATTTATGTTACTTTAACCCATGGGCTATTAGACGATTTTTTTCAATACAGATTAAATTTCCTATAATCCTTGTGTTGGAAAAAATAAAAACATTTCTGCTACGAGTATATGTTAGGAATTTACCTACTAAACCCGTGAACTAGTAAGTAAGTTTAAGTGTAGGAAGTGATAACTGCAACATCGGTCATGCGACAGGTTTAGTCACCAAATTCCGAGGTCCGTTTTATCATGAAGCGTGTCTAACTGTCGTTTCCGCTTGTTAGGTCAATTAGTCATAATAGTTAAACCAATACAGAGCATGTGTATTGCATGTGTCGTATATTTAATACACAATAATATGTATAGATACCTACTCGTATTCCTATTTCAGAAGCATTTAAGCGGTCATATCTACACTCATTGTCTCTGCAGTTGTTTTATGACTCAGGTAGTCCTAAAAGAATTTAGCGAAGCGAAAAAAGGGAGCATGTAGCTGTTTCTTGGGAATATTTTGTTATCATTTGAAGAAGACATTGTGCTTAGTAGCTTTAAGTCAAAATTTATGTAATATATTATAATATCTCCCAATAGTTTATTCAATTCTTTTTTTTAATTATTGATCGATTGATTTTCGCAGGTCCTTACCATTTATATCTCTTAACTCTTTGATTGCATTTTTAAGTCTCCAAATGTTTACAGTAGTGGACTGTTCAAATTGCTACTAGCTTTGCATTCCCGGTGTCCTTCCAGTCACGCCAAACAACGAACGGGCATCACAGCCCAGCGTATACTGAATACCTCGAGCCCACAAATATTTCTCGCTGTTTCCCAATTCGAATTTAGTTCTCGGTTGTGCTTGTATTTTGCTAGAAACGTCAAACGTTTGTTTCGCTATTTGGAATCGTTCCTAACCCCACGCTGCCTAGTTGCTATTGTTGATTCTTAGTTGTGCTATTTATAGGAAATTAATACGAATTATTTAAAGGTATGACTGAGAGCTTTAATAATGAATTATAATATATTTTTTGAAACAGTAATAATAAATTAATCTGTAAAGACCCATGCCCTGCAGTGGGACATACGTTCCCCAATACATACGTAGATGAGTTGATGATGATGCAAAAAACTATTTCCGTATCTTCATCCTTTTCAAATACTTTTCATTTTTTACTACTACCTTTACTTATTAAGACGAAAAAAGAGTATTGTACTTTCTATGTATGTTTTATTAAAAGGAGAACAAGCGGTGATAGTGTGTCTTCGATTGCCTTCCATAAAAGTCAGAATGGTAATACGATAATTGCGGCTTCATTGTGTGGTAATTGCAGTTGATTATGAATCATTAGACGTTCAATTGTGACAATTGAAGTAAGTTAGGTAATAAATATGAGAGGAAAGATAATAACCCAAGCCCGTGTGAAAATACTTTTTTAGGTTTAGAATTCGACATTGTTTTCCACAACATAAGAAAGTATTTGTAAGTATATCATACTTATTGACATCAAATATCAGCTATAACATCCCATTGCTGGCCACGGATAAGATCTTAATTCAACATACGTACAAAGTATTGGTTGGCGGACTGCAGAGCTAAAGAGTTCTATTTAAGGAACTTTTAGGCGTGTTGGTTGCCTTACGATGTCTTTCTTCCCTTGAAATATAAGAGTATAATCATGATTGAGAGTAGGGATGTAACTATAAAACAAAGATTAAGTGAAAAAGTGCTTTGTCGTATATCTATCGATACGCGGTATTATAATTGTCTTTCTAAATTATTTTAACTGACATATTTATACTACTGTAATATTATAAATACTCCGCCGAACATCAAACCCGTGTCCTATCTTTTGCCGTTTGTCTCACGCCCACTGCGCCAATACGTCTAGCAAGAACACTCAAAAACCAATTAAATCAAATTTGTGGTGTCTAATTGTATACATCATTGAATGCGTCACTTTATTAAAGACGTCTGTTTCGTAAAATATTTGAACGTACGTAATATTACGACCTACTTTTGTACTTAGAACTTTTTTGCGTCATTTGTGGTACAACGTTTGTCTCTGGCAATAATTAGTGTTACAGAGTTTTATGTTATTGAGTAAAATAGGTTGTCTGGAAGAGATCACAAATAGTGATAAGGCCGCCTATTGCTCACCTAATGTTTTGCTTACTGTTGTTTATTTTTGTTTCTTGTTTTATTTGTATTTATTTTTGGTGTACAATAAAGTGTATATAAATAAATAAAATAAATAAAAACCTCCACTACAACTGAGAGGGTTAAGGCCTTAGTCCACCACGCTGGCTTAGAGTGGGTTGGCGTAGTACACATATAAGAAAATTCTTGTAACTTCTTTAGTTGTGCAGGTTACCTCGCGATGTTTTCCTTCACCGTTAAAGTAAGTGTTTTTTAATACTTAATTATTAATACTTCGTCATAATAGTAGTTCATATAATTTCAATGTATATACAACTACCACAAATTAAATTGTTTATATAAAAATTATAAACTACAGAAGCTTATTTATTGCGTGTTTAATAAATGGGTTTATTAACCTATTTGTTTACAAAATAACGTACAATGTCATCCTTAGCGTGACTAACAATATTTCCTGTGAATCATAAGTGAGCA
This sequence comes from Cephonodes hylas, assembly GCA_030295005.1. Classification (NCBI taxonomy): domain Eukaryota; kingdom Metazoa; phylum Arthropoda; class Insecta; order Lepidoptera; family Sphingidae; genus Cephonodes; species Cephonodes hylas. Next base: position 9,879,676 of record AP025367.1, on the reverse strand, counting down.
TATCCCACTAGTAAGTGGGGAAACCTAACGAGTTCTCGAAAAAGAACTTCTTAACTATATAAATTCTATCAACTTATATGAAGCCGGCCTTGTGGGTTAAGATTAGGACCTATTCTGTCTTTTGTATACTGAGCTTGTAATTTAGATCTTGGACTCGAAAGTGAGACTGCACTTGAAGAAGACTCTTGTGGTATAATAATGTCTAATTTGTGGCTAAATGTAGTAATTTAGAGGTCCCGTATTCGAGGACCGGGTCGGGCAAAGATGATTATGACTGAAGACGAAAATGGGCTCATCCCAAATGGGTAACGCGAGACTGAAACACAATTGGCGAAATGTGTGTTCAGAAACGCACCTATTCGGGCAAAAGGCATGTATGTGAGTATGCACATAAAAAAATATACAGAATGTAGTCAAATCGTTCAAGTATTTACGTATAGATCCAAAAAAAACATTCACAATAATTATATTTGAAAATTGAACAAGATGGAATATCATTATACCCAATTAGTTAACTACCCGGGTTAACAATCTAGAGCATAACCACAAGTATATATCAAGGGCAATTTCAAATGTCTTAAAAAAAACTGTCATTCACGCAACATTGAGTCTTATGTAACGAGCTATTAAGACGAAATTTTGAAACATTTTCCTTCTTCCCATTAATTACCGGGATTTCCAATGTCTGTATTGACGTAAATTTATTGCTTTGTATATTTAAGGATGTATTTATTTTAAATAGCAGCGTCTAAGTTTTTCCTATGGACATGTAAACTCCTTTTGTACGATTGACATATTATGAATAACCACGACAGAATAGAGGCTTAGAAACTTTACCTTTGCGGCATAAGTGTGCGATAAGCTAGATCTAGGATTCAATTCTTATTTCCTCCCGTTAATCCTTAGTCTTACCATTATGGGTACTCCGATAGTAATATGTTTTAATTCGTAATGCATCTACATAGAAATGCAAATCACCATGTTTCGAGTGACAGGAATAAAACGACTCTGATGTCGCTTTTTTGTCCTTTTCAAATAAACTTTATTGTGGCAATTAACACCCTCTTAGTTGTAGAGGATGAAGTTTCTGTCTGTTGTCCAGCAGTGGGGCTTATATGGACTAATAGTTGAAACTTAACAATATTTTAGTTCAAATCCCAAAAAAATCTCAGTTAGTTTTCCAAATTCGTTGCTACCAACCATAACCTAAACTGACCATAATAAAATATGCAGACAGTACCACAATTGTTTTACTTTACTGCGCCTCCTTAACCTGTCTACACTGATACTCGTATAGTAATAAATGCGAGCACTGATTAGTCCCATCTCCGGTAAGTATCCTTAACCGAAGGTCGTCGCACCCCACCGGCCGACTCCTCGCTACGTCAGTTCAGTTTTGTTTCTTTATTGATCTTTTGTCTCAGTGAAACAGGTTTTCAAAGTTCTTTTTGTTGATTTACGTTTACAAAATTTTCGCTTTTTATTCGTTGTTTTAGAAAGTGTTTCATACGTATTCTTGCAGGGTTGGATTTAAACAGAAAAAAATTATATACCATTTCCAATCAACTACTATAGTATGACTAAGACTTTATACTACATAACAGCGTAAAGAGCACAGGCTTTTTAAGTACAGGCCTAAAAATGGGTCGTATACACGACTTAGTTCGTGATACTTTTAGAGTAGGTAATAAAATGGTAAACCTTAACCTAAACCCTCTCAATGGTAGAGGAGACCCGTGCTCAGCAGTGGGCGAATATGGGTTGATGAAGAAGGTAATAAAGGCTAAAGAAGAGTGTGTGAGGGAAAATATAAAACAAAAAGAGGTGAATGAAGACATATCGGCTGATAGGGATGTTTGGAAGGATAAAACGTACTGCGCTGATCCTAAATAGAATTGGGAACACGGTAAAGAGATGATGATGGCTTTTAGTGTAATACTAGTGAATACTTTTAATATTGAATAGATAATGAAAATGAGTCATAAAAACTTAAATAAACACTATTAATTACTTTATTAAATTTGTTTTTTCTAAAGTTCACTGTCGTGTACCTTCATACGTGTTAAATAATTTAATATGTGAATAATTATTTCCAATAGATGATTCATTCTAATTCACACACAGTATAATTTAAAAATCTCATCGAATCATATTGAAGAGGCCCCTTGAAGTTAATTATATGAAAAGCCTCTATGTTTTCCGTTATTTCTATGTTATATAAATGTATTACTGTTATATGTTTTGATTCCTAATAGAATTTCTTTTACTTTCGGTCGGCATCTTCTTTGCGATTGATGAAGACATGTTGCTGTTATGATGATTATAAGAGTTTGGCTCAAAACGAAATCAAATCCGTCGCTATAATGACAGCACTAATAAATTTGTCATATAATTTTAATTCATTATTTTAATGTGCAAATTTTGTACATATAAATGTCTATGTGCGTATATTCATGTTAATTTGAGTTTGTTTTCTATTTTATTACCAAAGTGTGCTGTAGGCCATATAAAACACGGACTACGTTTTGTAGTTGAAAATTAATCCGTTGAAACATTTCGCTTGTTTTTATCAGTGTGTATGATTTTAGTGGTGTAGTTTTATTATTTTTTTACAAACATAGCTTCCGGTAAGCCGTTTCCGTGTTTTTATTCGATAAAAAAAATATTTTAATATATACGAGTATGTTGTTTGTTCTGCCAAGACTATTTAATAAAAAAAAACATTTTTTATACATTTGCGAGTACCTAAAAATAAGAAAAAAATCTCCATCAATCAAGGTAAAACAAAGGCACTGAACCAGAGGAAATAAGAACCTTCTCTTCGATTACGCTAACAAACGGTACTCTGACAACTCGGCAAAAAGTTCTCGCAAAAATCATCCACACAATGGCACAATCAGTTGTACAACTCTTGAGTTCTTCCTTAAAAAAAGTGTAAAATGTTTCTAACCCTTTGTAATAATAATATTATCCTTGTTGGAGGCCTACTTATATTCGCCAGGAAATATATCACCACGCAACGCATCGCAACTTGGGAGCTTTGTAAGTGTTGTTTGTATGTGACTTGTATAATTATGAGGATTGCAGAAGGACAATTGTTATAATTTCTTTGCATTTGTAGTTTTGTTTCCCAGCCTCGTTTGCAACCATAATTGCTACTATAAATGTTGCTGTAAAAGTTAGTTTGCTTTTAAAATACTTTAAAACATAAAAGGTCATTTTCCCAGACCCGTCCATCATCACATAGAAAATCATCATAAGCGGTTCATTAGATTATGGGCAACTGAATAACAAACAAATGTACGATTCCTATCGTAACATTAAATACTATGTGATAATTATTCTAAAAACTTCCTAGTCTGGTAGTACAAAGCGTTTTAATTGGCGATGTTATCAAGGCACTAAAACATAGATTAATAACCTTGTAGAACAATAATTCATTGTTGTTTACATGTAGGCAATTTGCAACATTTGATGGCCGAACATAAAACTACACTGTTCATCTTAAATGAGTTGAAAACTACGAGACAGCTTATGTACACAGTTTATGCAACAACTAGCAAATTATATTTCAATTCTATGATATTATTCCTAATGCAGGTAACTTTTCAAAGTTGGTAAATGTCAGGGACTGCGCATCAATCGTAATAAACTTTTATTCTAATATTGCCAACATCGCATCATTTTGTTAAAAACTTGATGATCTATAAAATGTAGTAATAAAAGTCTAACAGATCCCTTTGTGTACAAGTTTGGGGTTATACACTTAAAAAATATATGCAAACTTTCACGATTGTATTGCCAAAGTCATCAGTGGCCACCACCATCATCATCATCACTTAATCATATTTTTATCCCACTTGTGAGCACGGGCCTTCAGCTCTCTTCAGGGTTAGGTTTTAGTCTACCACACTCGCCTCATACAGGTTGGTGGACTATAAAGAAGTTGCTTTAAATTTTTAACAATCGTTTCACTAGTAATTTGAGTTCAACGTAATTGGGAGCTCATAAATTCAATTGCAGTTTTTCGGTATATTTCACAGTTCGGTTAACCTATACTGAAAATTTCTTCATTGGAAAACGCAAAAGCATTTTAACCGACTGTGAAATTGATTCCCGTAGTTCTAGATTGCTTATGATTTAGATTCAACACCGTACTGCGATAAATATTATTGAACTGAATCATCAATAACGCAAAGTTGAGTATTAATATTAAATATTCTATTACTTGCATGAATATTCAAAAGACATTTTAATTCCGCAGCTTTCAGTTCCTGGTTGAAGTGGAGCCAAAATTAATTCAAGTGAACACCGTTAAATGTCATCGCATTAAACTGTATTGTTTAAATGATTTGTCGTGAATTCTGGTACTTTTTTTCTGTCTCGACAAAGTGACTGATTGTGTGAGAGAAACGATTATGGGTTAATTGCTTATACGATTTATGCTGGCGTCGTGTGTGTCAGATAGCGATATTAAAACTAATTCCGAAATGCGACGAACTTTAGTGGCTCAATATATTTAGTTTTTACACATTATTTTATACGGGTAGTGGCTTGTGGAACTAGAGGCTGCAGGTTCTATCCCCACACCGAGACAAATGTTTGTTTTCGGTCTCGGTGATCGTTAACTTGGTCGAACGACGAACTGCAGATATCAGGTGGTCCTACTTTGCATTCTCATCCCACTGAACTAATGACGCCGTCTAACAAGCATCTAATCATGAGCATTCATGGAAACCCATTATGGTACATTAATGACTTGACAACGTGATTAAAGACTGCTACTACATATCAAATTAATTAAAATATCGTTAATAAAGTTTAATGCGTCATGAGTTAGTGCTAGATAAATTAATGGCGTCGTTCAGATGATTGACTGAATCAACAGTGATTACTTCTCAGCTGTCATACACAATAAATTGTTTAATTTGGACAATGGAACTATTTCTGATGATGATACGTTTGCAAATAGTTTCATTAGGAATATTCGAGACATCGCGTTTAAACTGGCAGATGAGTTAATTATCGCCGTATCAAATTTCATATGAGAGGTTAAAAAAAATTGTGAAAACCCTGTACTAAAATTAATACAATCAATTGCTTAAAATATATAAAATATGTGAAACTATCCTTTTATCCTACGTTTCGCAATCGTTGAAAGAGTTATTTAATGAGGAATATGTTCTATAACAGATGATTTTAAAAAAATGATTTCAGCACTATTTGAAAAGTGTTTAATAAAATGTTTTTTTAGGAAGTTAGCTCATTTTATAGAAGATAATTACCAATTATATATTTATGAAGAATGCTAAATTGTTTCTTTACCAAAAATAACTTTCTTCTGTATACTAAGCAAAACTGTTTCCTAGTTCATGTGCCGTGCGATCTAGGCACCTGGGATTCCATTCCTGGGTAGGGCAGAGTTTTATTTAGCTTTAGGAAATTCTTAGTAGCACGAAGTCTGGAAATGTGTCCTAAAACGGCAATAGGTTCGTCCTGTGGAACTGTAACAGATCTGGCAAAATGCGGGTGCAAAAACACCTCTCTGCCTTCCCCTTTATGGAATAAACAGGTGAAGTTATGCATGTATGAATATAACTCATTAATGTAATATACTAACTGCTTTAGATCATTTTGAAAATAAAGAATATTTTGCTTTGAATAACATAATCATAATAATACAACCCCTCGTGTGATTTATGTGGGGTCCGAGAAAGGTTTGAACAGAAAACAGAAATGTTATTACTTATTTAATTACCCGGAAGCCTGCATGTATAAAATACTAAATATTTTTTTGGAATTAATGCTGGTATTAATAGTTCCGTTTGTCTTAGAAATTGACGTGATATGCGGACCTGATAACAAACTTTACGCAATAAAAGGGAAATACAATCTAATAACTACTGAATCATATTGTCGACTCATGAAATAGTTATTTAAGTTTTAGTCAGTAATCATATCAAAATATCTCGGGAATCCGATAAAGATATCGATTGTTGTCTATGAAGTACACGAGAGTAGTGATATTTGTAAATGATGCATAAAATTTGCATTGATACTAAACGATAGAGACATAATAAAATATTAACCCCCTTATATGTTTCAATAAATGCCGATTCAGAGACTTACTAGTCACTGCCCGACTTGATTGTCACGTCTTCATTTTAATATTTTATATGTATTTACGCATTTCAAGTAAAAATAAACTACACATTTTCGTTCTGTTTCGCGAGAACTTTAAGTATTATTTTAAACGTTGCAATCTTTCTGGGCCTGATGATACGGGAAAAGTTCTAGAAAGATGATTTTTGTACCATTAAAGTTCAGTTTAAAAATTACTTCTCTAATTTTATTCAGCAACGTATTCTTTAAACTCTCAACAACTGTCATGTCACATTTAACAATATAACATAAAAGGCCATCCCATTCAACCTTTGATAATCCCACCACAGTCCTTCAAAAGCCATTGCCAACGGCATCAATTATTATTTGTCTATAAATCTGTTATTAGCCCACCTACCTGTATCGACTATACCTAAAACGATTGTTATTAATTATATTGTTTGTCAAACATTAAATACACGGTATTTTAACACGATCTGATGAGCATGAAGATTCTTGGCTCGCGATCATGCGGTACGAAATGGATTGAAGGAGACGTTATACTCAATTTGTGTCAAACACATTAAGTGGGGAGCTAGGCGCCAATACTATATGTTTATCTTCGTACTACAAACATAATTAAATTTGAAATAATCTCAACTAGCTCTTAAAATTTTTCTATCTAAAGGCGTGTTGGGATATTTGAGCGTAGAAAATCGACTGCCTTTGATTTTCTAAGACACGCTTGAAGAATTGTAAATTAGGTAGAAGCTGAAGCTTTTATCTTATTAAACCTGCTAATCATTAAAAAGCTCGTATAGTATTTTATTTGCTACGATTTCTAAGATATCCTAAAACCAATTTGCCAAATCCATTGTGTTGTAAAATCGTGTTGCTATTAATTTCTGCAGAACTGTTCAGGATGATAACACAGTTAACAAAGTTTCTGTGTTAACTCGATAACGATACAGTTCGCAAACTCGTACTTAGAGCCTTATCTTTATAGGCCATCACTGAAGTGTTAGAAAATAAACGTGCAATCCTTTGCTAATTGTTTATTTTATTATTTTTCATGTCTTCCTATGTATTGAAGCGAATTATTATAAATAATTATGGTTCTATAGTTAAATGTTTTATACACAAAAAAATTATCGTATTAGAATTTTTAGGATCTCTATCGCACGCACCAAACTTTATCGCGGAATCAATGAGATACTCATTTCACATGTACAACTTTAATAAAACCATAAAATCGTATTTACTTTTTATTTTATAGACTAGACAGTTTTATACAAGTTTTAAGCCGCCAATAGCTTAACACTACGTTTTATACATAAATGCTAATATTGCTCCTCTGACCTTACGCGAGGTAAAACCAGAAATTTATAACAAATCATTTCGCACCTTAACTAATAAATTCATTACACATAGGCACTTAGATGTTATTGCTATTTTCAATATTGCACCAACAGTCAAGGATTTAAAGTGTAAACCAATAGGTACTTATATACAATTACAATGATGAAAGATTCATTTTACAATGATGAAATTTTGAACATAAAAGATCAAATTGTTAAATATCGTGAAACGTAAACTAATACATAAAATTATTATATCAGATTAATATTTGTTCTAAATTTTTAACTCATTGATCGTCTCATCAAATCCATTGACTGTTTTGTATTAAGTAAGTAGGATATATGGCATCGAAAATTCTTAAATTACTACAACTCCTTCTGCCTAAACAAGTACAGATGGGTAAATCAGAAACTTTAAGCGTAGTGTGTCTTAGGTCTATGGTCCTAATATTTTCGTTTCTAAAAGATACTTATGAAGGTTGACCGCAACATAAAAACGTTTTAAAAATTTAAAAGAAGACATAGTACCGGTCCAACCAGATTTTTATGAGCTGGTAGACACACATATTTTATATCTATTTTTGCAATAAAAAAACGTTTCATGAACAATCTCTGGTGATGTCAATAGAAACATTGCATCCACTGTTTGTGATGATAAGATTAATCATTTGTATTCGAGACTAAATTGATAATTATGTTGCCATTTTTCTTTTAATATAGATAAATTGTTAGAAACTCACTGATATATTTATTGTCTGCCATGTCACATTGATTTACCAAATTGAGTTACATACGTAAATATTGAAATAATTTATTTGTATATGACATCTATATACAATATAGCAGACATTGTTAATTCATTCGTTGTAGAAACTACAGATAGGTTCTACAAGAAGACTACAAAATTTCAACAAAATGTTAGAATTATAGAATACTGACAGGTGGCTAGTTCAGTGCACTGGTGAGTAAGCCCTTTTAAAATTTTCCAGTGCTTCAGCAATTGCTTGGGAGCTACACGTCTTGCTGCTGTCGAAATTCACTTCACAGCCGATGTTCAAGAAGCACTGCTTCTGTGAGGCGGCGTCGGAGTTACCACAACACGACAGAACGGCGGCATTGCACATGTTAGGCGCTACACTCTCTGCTATGAATGGAGCTCGCGTTGTTAATGGGATCTGGAAAGACATGAAATATGTTTAATTTTATTGAACTGGTATTCTGGGCTTATTAGAATGGGATTTTGAATCGAAGAATTTGTTTACAAGGGTAAAAAAAATGAGTAGATACCTTGCCATTTTAACGAATATAATTATAAAAGACACAGACTGGATATAATACATATCAATCAATTAATTCGCATTAGCATCTTTCCTAAATAATTTGAATCTTTCAAGAGTAACCTAATAAGCATTTTATAATATAAGAGATACAAACAATTTGAACCGTGGACTGAACTCTAAGATTCACATATTGTTTACTTTGTTTATTAGAGATGTGGTATTATAAAATCATATCCTCTTTTTAAATCATACTCAAACAAGCACTCAGAATTATCTCCGATTAAAAATATTGCAGAACGCTCTGAGCGAAATCAGAAAGTGGAAACAAGTGCCAGTAAAAGTGATGACGAATAACTTCGTTTATTACTTTATTCTTGATAGATTGCTTGATAATGCTCATTGCTATATAGAAATATGGGGAAATTTAATTATAACGGATGTCCGCTACTGATAAGTAAATAGTAAAAAATAAGTGTAAATAGACTGAACAATCGAATGATATAACTTCTAAGGCCTGTTTTTCACACTATAAGTAATAAATCCTGGGTATAGGTGGAAAAATTATTATGAAGTGTTTGATTTTATGTCAAAATAATAAGGGATTCACCTCATTATAAAATAATTGTTACAAAAATGCATTCAATATTCTTTCAAAAGTATGCCCACTTGCGGGACATCTTTTGTATCAAGTCTCATGCATACGCAAACTCCGAGTCTTTAGCTAAGAAAGTAATTGTTATTGAATTGAAATTATAGTTTAAATTTTCTATTTTCTTTTGAACATCGATATGCGAATTGCACTGAGCTGTCGGCTTTGTTAATAATATAAGAATAATTACTATTAAATGTACTCACTCTAGCTTGGTTGCTGCCGTGTTCAACAGCTGGAGCTGGCCTCTTCATTTCCGTTTTCGGTTTGATAGGTTCGAAGCTGATTGGTCTGGCGCCATCGGTATCTTCATAATAATCCTCTGAACTGTCGTTATTTACAACGAATCCCCAGTTTTGATTAGTATCATCCATTTCTGGAAACCGGCTCGTCACATTGGGAGCTTTACTACCCTGAGGTTTCTTGCAAACGACCACCTTGGGAACGAAGTATGGCACTGGATAAGGAATGTAGATAGGCTGGGGCGGCGGGGGCGGCAACTGCGGTCTTTTTATATATGTGGATATCTCATCGAGCAGTCTGAATATTTGCGGAATTATGTCTTGTTGATTATTATAATAGTCCCTTCTATCGTGACGATAGTCATAGCGAGGCGGTTGATAGTCATAACCTCCGTTCATTTGCCATCGCCTTCTGCGGTGTCGGGACTGACTTGTGTGGTCCTCTTTTCTCAGTCCCTGTTGTTCATCAACCTCACTCAATCGTTCCGATTCGCTGCGGTCTCCATAATGACGTGCCTTGACAACCGCGAGGTACAACAATACTCCGAGCAAAAACGTAAGTTTATTCATCTGGAAATAATTGAATGAATGTAAGGAAGTGTTGTTACCGTCTAGCACATTGTACGCGGAAACGCCACGCTTTTAATTAAGAGATAATTTGTTTTTCGATATCTCCGGAGATACGGTTACGGAGGTTTTAAAGTTATATTGACTATGTCACGTGTATTTGTCACAAAAATTGTGAATTTAATAAATTGCCTAGAAGAATACAACTCGTTATTATCTATTTAAGCTATTAAATATTACCGTCACTAAGAAACACATTAATAAACGACCATTAGAGCCTGTTTGTTTGGCTAGAGGAAAATCTTTAGTATAATGTGACATTGACAATCTCGGGGATGTGTTGAATTTTAATAAAGCTAATAAAGTGATATTTGACATTTGGCCGGCGTGCGGTGGAGCCGGTTCTGTCGGCACGAGTACTATGAGAGGTACGACAAGGATGTAAACTATATTCGCATCTGGTTTGTGAACAGATGACACTAACTTGAAACAAATGTCAAAAGGATTTGTTGTATGTCCGGAATAGGGGTAGCTTCGAAAATACCATTAGAATGCTCTTAGGAATTGAGATGGTATATTCCGATCACGATTAGTGTAGTATGCAAATTGTATTTATAGAACTCCATCACAACATATCAGCAGTGCAAATATGAACACTTGTTAACACCAAGAATTGTTTAACTAGCCTACTTTCCGACTCGTACCAATCTTTGTCTCAGTTCATTCACCAACGGTTGAAGAAACACGATACACACCTTGTAAAGCTCAATTCGAAGCCGTGTTTAATCTGTGCAATCCGGTAACAATTGTTCTTCACAAACACTAAACTTTTCGTTTCCGAAATCAATATTGTTATCACTTATTTTCTGTTGTGTGTGTGCGTGCGGTCCCCACGGCGTCTCGTTAATGACTGAGAAATGTTATGTGACCAGCGACCATGGCAATGAATGCGTCTGCGCACACACCGCGCCAATATTTATGTACTACCGCAAGTAATGTTTACTCCGGGTCAGTATGGACATATTCATTGATAAGTGCCTGACTAAGTACCTTGCGTACGAATTGGTATTCCACGGACTATATCACCGGTTGATGACGTCACACAGAACTCGAAATCAGTTACTATTTCCTCGTATTGTATTTATAGTATTTCTGCCAAGGCTGTCAATGTCTTGACAGGAATGATGGGAAAACCAGAAAGCTGAGAGCGAAAGGTAAACACAAGCCAAAATGTTTACCGTTTGTTTAATTATAGTTTTGTACGCCGGCAGCTACTTCGGGTGCGCGTTTCTGATCTCGGAATATTTACTTCTATAACATATTGTAACGAACAGTAACTAATTAGTCATTACCAAACAATAAAATACGTATTATGAGTCATCTTTATTATTATGATAATATAATAATTAATTAGTAATACTCCAATGATAAGAGCCCGTGAAATACATTGATGACACAGACTACACATGTTTGTACTATTGAGGCCTATATGCTTACATATTCTGCTTTTACATGTTTCATCAATTACTTTCATTCCTCTCAATACATTTATTGGTTTCTACTCGTATTTTAGCCTTCGTGCTGCTACTGAAAATTTCCTTAAAGAACAATTCAAAACATTTATCCCAAACTAGGAATCGAACCTGGCGCCCTTAGATCACACATTCTTCAGCTGCGAGACTACGAGGGAGTCTATTCGGATATCATTTATTTTAGATACCAGATATCCCTATCTTTTCTTGGGGGTAATGATATACATGTATACTATACTTATGACAAAGCGATTATAAATGCCGTTTCATTATATTGTAGTTACATTGTGGCAACCGCCAATGCCAGTTGTGGCAATATTATGTCACGTAGCAGATTTCCCGATAATTTAAATCGAAATTCTTGTTGCATTGAGTTTCGGTGCTGAATTCGAAGAACATGTTGCAAACAATGTCATTGACATACAAAAATAAACGCGACGGACAACTCGCACTTACTTTGCTATATTATGAAACTTCTACTTTATTTATATAGGGGAAAAGATTTATGGTTGTTTTGTTATTTAAAAAACTTTCGCACCTTTAATCTTTCTAGATTTCTAGAATGCAAGGGATGCGTATATTCGTAATCGCTGATTACCATAGGTCATCCACATATAAATTATTACATAGTGAAATCAGCCACCCCACGAAGACTCAGAACTTATTTCTCTGGAGAAAAAATATCTAACGTTGAATCGATATACTCAACACGTTGTCCAGTGACTTGTGATTTATTGCCAGCTGTAGTTGCAAGTGGATGCAACGATATTTCACCGGCAGCGTCCTAACTATCAATCTTAACACTCGATGCATCTTGGTGATAGCACCTGTCTTGGCTTTCGAAGATAATGAAGTTGCATCAAATGTGATGTATTGTAACAGACGCATGTACGTAAATAAACCAATAATAAAATTCGAGATATACACAAATCAATCATCGAAAATAATAATATGAAATAAAATTCATAGATTTTTTTTAATTTTTTCAACATAATTCAACAATTATTTTTTTCATTTTAATTCAATAATTCAACATTTAAAACTACAAATGTCCTATTAGAATTAATGATGCCTTGTTATCTTGTCTTTAATACCAAATACTTGTTCCCTATAAAACACTAGAATCACTAGATTATGTTTTCATCTAGTTACTATAAATCCTTAAGAACTTCAATGTCATATTTCCGATTATATGGCATAAATATCAAAATGAAATAGAAGTGCTTATAAAAGCAATGTAAAGCATATTATATCAATTGAATTCAGCATTCAAAGACAACACACAATAAATTAAAATATGCATATAGTTGACAAGATATCTCAATATACTCACTTCCATACATTGTATTATAACAACATTCAATGCATTACTTCCATGTTCCTCATGGGTTTTCCAAATCAATACGCAAATCATCGTAATCTGAATCATCTGGCGTATAACGTGGGTGCGTCTTCGACCATACCTCTGGGCTGTGACGTAGCCATACGTACTGCGATCTTGGCAAAAGATACTACGTAGCTAAAACGCAGACAAAATTCCTAGAACACATATGACCAATTTATTCACCTACTTCTAAGTAGCTATACATACATATGCATTAATACACGCAGTAGAGTACTTAAATACGTCATAGAATGTCAACGGGTTACCGTTTTTCGAGCACATTTTCGGGCTCAGTTAGTTCTGATTCCTAAGATTTTCGTAGCGCATAAAGTTGATAATACTTTGGTTGCGGTTAATCGCACTCAGGGCCTCCTGATCGTTCGGCATCAACAGAACAGCAACATTTCTGAAACAGATTCGTAAGGCGTAGTACTAGCTGTATGTTAAGTTTATAAAGAAATAATTAAACTTTAACATAATTTGTGCAGTCAGATGTAAAGCTATTAATATTTACCTACCACATACAATAGTACATCAAAGTGTCATCATAACCATAATAACATAGTACAAACAAACAGCAAAAAATAATTCTGCTTGTAAATCCCTTCTTAACAAGTATGAAGTCGGTAATAAGTATAAATGAATCATCTCTCCATAAAAGAAATTCAATAATTAATAACTGGATATGGAGAGAAACACCATTGAACGTAACATTTCTTTGGTTTCATTTCTCGACAACGGAATATTAATTCTTGATACCTAGCGAATATGAACAGACATTGATTCAATCTGTATCAAAGCACTCGGTACATTTCAATGCTGTTTTATATCACACCAGAATAATGCTCGATTTTCATACCTACTTAGATTTTTCCTTAAGCTTAACCTAGAGCAACGGCAATTTCGAACTCATTGGCATTAAAAAAATCCGAAAAAAAACAAAAAATATAACGTTTTCTTACCTTAGTTTCCGAACACGGTCAAAATACACTCTGTATAATATTCCAAAATCAAAATGATTATTAATATTTAACTGGCGTTAACAAGGCAGCAGTCATTAACAAAGCTGGATACAATAAATTAGATATACAAGAAGTAAATAATAGTCTATGAAATTGATTTCAGCTGTCAAGTAATTTAACAATATTTCTTCATCAAGAATTATTGACGTGTCTGACACTATCATCAGTCATCAAATCAACGACTCAATCATAACGTATCGTTCCTTGTCTTAAACAATTTATGTTCCTTCTTTGAAATCATGACTGTCATCACTAACAATGTATATTTATGGGTATTTTTTAATATGGTGCCAATTATGAAGTAATTTACCACTCGCAAGTGGCTATTAGACTGGAAAGAAACTAATAATTCATAATTAGGATCAGTTTACAAGTAATCGCTACTTCTGACGCGGTTTTGACAGCTTGGTCTTACCTTTTCAACCTTTTCAACTTGTTTTTATTATTGAACTGCATTGAGGATACATACAAGACCTCTCGAATGCTTTTTCCAAAGCTAGAAGTGCACTTCTCCAACTAAATTTTGTACGCTACGTATCAATCCCACAGAATTAGGGGGCTATTGCCTATGTTCAGCTACAGAGAAGATTCTAATTAAAAAACACAATAACGCTATACCCGCCCGGTAGTCAAACCGGTTGCCTCTAAATCGCTACCATATCTATACCACGGAGCCACGTAGCAGTTTTCAATAATAAAATCTTATTCACCTAGAATCAATATTGTAAATCCACCAAGGATTAAACCGTTAAGGTGCAAAATTTCCTAAAATCTGTTTGCAATCTTATGTCCGTTGCGTTATCGCTTCCTGCTTACGTGTGATATGACTCAAGTACGTTTAGCGTAAAAGTTCAACGATATTATTAAATATAATCACGACTTTATATTAAATTTTATAATAGGTATTTAATAACAATTTTAAAAACAAATTTAGAATGAGTTAAATTGTGTTATTATACCTTTTTAATTTCATTAACTTTTCCTTGACGTAGTTAATTAACCTCCATCATATAGAGCGCTAGCCAGGGTGTTTGAATCATACACTGAAATACATATATATTTAGGAAATGCACAAATCCTAAGAACTTTTTTGGTGTGCAGGTTTCATCACTATATTTTCTTTCACCGTTAAAGCAAGTGATAATTAATAATGAATACATACATTGTTTCAAAAAGTCAAAGAGTTTAAACCCGCGTCGGCCGGGATTTCTCGACCGTGCGCTTAAAAACTTGCTTATTACATCACTGTTTAATTAAAGATTTTTTAATAATATATGTATCTTATTAATTTATACTGTCTCAATATAGTGACCTCATCACCGTACCATATACAAATTTAAATATATCTCATCAACATTTGTATGACGTAATACACACGTCATCAGTCACAACCCAATGAACTTTATGAATGCGCTCATTCAGGGGTCGAGTCCAACGAACAGACTACAGATGTTTTTACAACTATATATGATTCACAGTTCAAATATAACGTGCCGACGTTATGTCTCTTATAACCATATACTGATGCATTTAATAGCTTAGAATTCACAAGATGTACTAATAATACAACCATTTACACAGTAGTAAAAATTAGGTATAAATTCGGTATAACTAAGAAACGCACTTTGGTTCTGGATTTTAATAGTTATAAATAAGTCCTTACCAAAAAATATTTTCAGGTCGACGTTAGATATTCTTAGAAGCGGCTTGTATCCAGCGATGTATTAGGATCCTCCTGTGAGATAAATACATATGATATACTCAGCCTTTCTCGATACACTGCTAAACTAGGCCTCCCCAAGTAGGCGCCAACCACGCTCATCCATGCATTACCCTCCTTTACCTTTCTCAAGTCGTCGGACTATCGTGCTGCAGATCATCCGCCAGAGAAATGGAGTCATGGACATTGCCCGCAAGATTAGCACGCTCAAGTGGAAGTGGGCCGGCCATGTCTACCGATGGAACATACAAGTGTTGGAGTGGAGACGTAGAGTAGGACAGCACACAGCACATATTTTACAACATGAATAATTCTATAGCAAATGCCATATATTGGCAATAACAAAGTTGGACACCTGAACCTAAAAGGAAAAAACACTCAAGATACTTCTAAAATTGCAATTTGTTTCAATTACAAACCAATACGTTCCCCTACTACGAGCTAGTGCCATACGAAAGCAATCCATTAACATCGGCAATCATAAAATATTACTCAATGTAGCGTTGTGTTTAAATTTGTTCTACATTGAACATTCAAATGGATGTTTCATACATTGCTCTTTTGCAAAATGCTTTCTCAATTATTTGCTACCTTTTCATGGCAGAGTTCTAACCTATTAGGTTCAAATGCAAACCCTTTTACTAATGCATAATTATCTTGCATTATAGCAATATAGCAATACACAGCAGTGTATACAATCATTTTCCTATTTATCCCGGTCATTAGGCTGCCTGCAGAAATATTAATCCTTATGATAAAGCAATAAAGTATAGTCATAATCTGACGTGCAAAATGACTTCATACTCTCGATGTTTTACGAGTGTTTGCTGTTGTCCTTAGTGGATTAAGTACAGTAACGACATGATGTTTTTATTATTTGATCCAACGTATATAGCATAATAAAAGTCTTTGCGGAAAATGACATTCAGGTGTCAGGTTTAGTCCCTGTTTAATGAGGAGTACTGAAAAAGTATGCGGTTTTATTTCCCCAGTGTTCAAGATGAGGGAACATAGAACAAACTTAGGAGTGTTTTTACCGCACTGCTTCACAATTTAAAGTATTATCGAACGTTTTGCTCTAACTTTCCCCCTGTCTTGCATCGTACACCTGAGTAAATACAAAAAAACAATTAAGCGAACTGCAAACTTTTAGTCCCCCGTAATTAGATGGACGTAAACTTTACGATACTTCAAAGGTACATCAAAATTTTACTGAACAAAACCAGCTTTGTGCACATTGCCAGTAAGAACCGTAAATAGGATTGCCATAGACGTGGCAGGGGAGCTTGCAAATTATTCGGTTTATTTAATTTACATTACAATTTGTTTATAATTTATACAAATATCAGCCTTTAGCCTAGAAATATCAATTGTTTGCAAATTGCTTTAGGATAACGTAGGATGTGTAGGAAATGTTTCTATATTATAATGGATAAGCCCACTTCACAAACGTGTTCTTTTTCATCATACAATAAACACTTGAGTCAGTAACTTTATTGAGTAGGTAGCCAATGAGTGTCTCTAGGCATTTGACACAAATATATCGGTATTCGCAAGTGCTAGATAGGAATTTTATAGTATTCGAGTGTAGTGATAAAATAAAACCTTTTATTAGGTTACTTGATGAAATTTGAAAAGAAATACTTTTCGTATTGCTCTAAGAGATATCACAAATCAGAACCAAAAGAAACAAAACGAAAGAACGTTTTTAAAACCAATCAAATAAATGTCTGAATAATGGAATAGAATTGCGTGTGGGATTTAAGCAGATTTCATATCGGCTAAAACATGTTTTTGCAACGCATGACAAATATTATTTAAAAAAGAAGAAACAAGTCAAGAAATATTTAGAACAATTACAAAAAATATATATATTTTTCCATGCATATACCGACTTGGAATCGCTACTTCTATATGTATCGCTTGTTAGCGTCACGGTGTCAATAAAACTAAATATTTTATAGAGCAACACTAGAAATAAAATTAAAATGAAATCAATCCTTTTGTTTTACCGGACAATTCCTATCTTTAAGCGACTCACAGTTTTACAAAAACTTTGGCATCGCATTCCGCTAAGCGTCGAACACCGCAAAAGTTCGTAAAAACGCAGCATCAGCAACTCTAACTGCAAATGGGATATCTATACTTCCAATACTTTGAATGAATGATTGAGAATGAATGAATGATCGAATAAATACACCCTACCGTCACATACATACATACATAGTTCTGACTCCACACTTAGATACAAGTCATGTCGTGAGTATCAGAAATTATGAAAGACTTTATGGTGTCACAAACACCCAGACCCGAAATATAAAATGTTGTAGGTACATATGGATCACACAATCATTTTTCTCTCATGAATTTTACGAATCGTAATTCAATCATTGGTCCTAACTCCTACATTATATTAATTCTAATATTTTTACTCATCCCCATATTTTTACGCTGTGTGCAATATTAGTCCTTTTCTCGTTGTCTACCTCTCCTGTATATTTCGTTCTCTTTATATTTTACTTCAAAGTTAAAAACATTACCAATAGAATTTGAATACGAGTATCGACATCTTCTAACTCGAAATGGGAACTGTTTAGAATTCCAGCTTCGTGTGTAAGCTTGTACTTCGGTTTATTTGGTTGTATTTTACATTTCACGTAACCTGCTTGCTGTGGTTTAATATTCTAAGGACCATTCTTGAGACACCGCAATGTATTTGCAGCAAAAGAATAGAACCGCAACACATCTGCATATAGTTTTATTACTGCAATATTCGATCGTAAAACACCTGCGGTTCGCTCTCATATTTGTGGCAAATTATAATCATTACTGTGTGCCTTTTATGTCACTTTTATCGCCAAAATAGCGTATCCATGGATAAATGGCACCTTCTTAGTTATTATAAAAAAATATTTATTTAACCAGCGTAATTTTCTGCGAAACAAATATAAATGTATATTCAAATAGCCTTTTACCAGTCTTTTGAATCGTCACTAAAGGTTTTTTTTAATATACTTACACATTTTTACGTGTGTCTCTCTAATATTTATACTTGGGTATTAAATAACATAAACATAATAAATAGACCACGATTAGAAATAATATTGTTTTTTTTTTAAATAATATAAAGAAGAACTCTTTTACGCGATAAAAATATGGAGTACAACCAAAAGTTAATCTACATAATATGGTAAGAAGTAAGAATTCTGTGACACATTCAAATTATCTTTAGGTGTCCTTTTGTCATACAAGTCGGAACAATCCAACTTATAAATCACACGTAATGTATGCTAATATTCAACGTTTTAATGCGTCACAAAGAATAATAAGTCTTAAACTGCTATTAAAATACTCGAAACGACATTAGTAATACGACAATGTATTAGTGAATCATTGATGCATATTTATCTATAGTAAGGATCATCATCATCAACCCACATACGCGTCCCACTGCTGGGCACGGGTCTCCTCTACCACTGAGAGGGTTTAGGCCATAGTCCACCACGCTGGCCTAGTGCGGGTTGGCGGACTACACACTTAAGAAATTCCTGAGAACTTTTAGGTGTGCAGGTTTTATCACGATGTTTTCCTTTACCGTTAAAGCTAGTGATAATTCATTGTGAATACACACATAACTTCGAAAAAACAGGGGTGTGTGCCTGGGGTTCGAACCCGCGATCGCAAAGATTCTCGATCGCGCTAAACCTCGAGGCCATCACTGCTTGTGTATCTAGTAAGGATACATGTGTATAATTCGCCATTTGAAATCGAAAAGGGGAACTTATCCGTATGTCATTGGGAAAGTTATTTCCCATGTCGGGCGGATTTCCTCTTTCACCAAGAGAGTCGTCGCGTCACATCCAGGGTAAATAGGGAAGCTGAAAAATCACATCTCCTTTCACGTATTTTGTAGGTATACTTCTATAAATCGCAATATACTAAGCAGTTGTATTTTATAAGGTTTAGATACGCTTATACTTGCATGTTTATTAAATTGATTTTCAAGATTCGTAATATATTTTGGATTCATAGTAATTTTTTTGGAGCTAAGGCTCTTTTATCTTAGGTAAAAGTTTAGTATCACAGGGTTGACTTTTAAGGAATTTATTGAATACCTTAAATTTTTATCTCAAATAACAAGGCTATTTTGTAACCTTTTTTTAATAAAACTTCTTAATATATTATTTAGTTATTCTATAGTAGAATGTCGAGCGATATGTAGTTTACTTTTTTACTATGGGAAGCTGAAGTATTTAGCTGATAAATATCAACAAGCCAACCCGTAGCTTGTTTGCAATATTATCGAGTTAGTTGCGCAAATGAGGCCATGTCTACACGCTACGTTATCTACCCTCGCTGCGGATCAAGGAATAGAATAAACATTTTTACACAGGTCGTTATGGTTTCGAAGATAATATGCGCGTTTAGCGATCGCGGATTCAAATCCTAGGCACCGGATATAATTTTCCATTACCCATCAAGTTTTAGGGTTGATCCGTTCAAATATAGGTATGATATAGCAGTAACGATTTAATATACATATTCAATACATACGTCAATACACTCGCCTGGGCCACGACACGACAAGGCAGTTAATTAATTATTAAAAGGGATTTTTATTTTTAACATTAACTAATTTTCAAAGTTGTATAAGAAAGCCTTGATAAAAGTCTTTTTATGGTTTAAGAGGGTTTATACATATTTCGGCAAAAACAGTACTTTTCGAAGCCCTTAAAGTGAATGAAAGACCTATCGTACAAATACCTTAATTACCAATTATTATAGGGAATATTGTCATCTAAAAAGTTAGTTAAGAACATTTTAAGATTTTTGCGTAAATTTTAATAAATAACAAGATAACTGAGCTAAGGTTGTCATAAATTCACTTTTAGAGTCATTTTCGAGGCTCAAAATTCGAATTAATTCATAATATATTTAATCAAAATAAAATTTTGTTGAATTGTATATATCCCCAAGCAAATAGTTAGTTAAAAACATTTTAAGATTTAGATTGCATATTCAAGTAAAAAAAAAAATTAAAGCATTCAAAATATTGGGAAATTACTGTTACTATAGCATTTTTTTTTACCCCTGTATGATACTCAATTTAACAAAATAACAACTTTCCTTAATAAAAGAACGTGTACTTGAAAACGTAGAATTTTTGTTTTGAAGAAATTTTATTTCTTTATTTTTTTATGAATATTTTAAAATGTGCTATAAAACGCCGGGCCCAGGCCAGTGCAAATCACACCGCCACGAGGCCTTCCAGGGAGAGGACGTATCGCTCTGCGCTACGCCATCGAAATTTGCGTCGAAAATATTTTTGCTATTATCTCTGCTTTCTGAACATGTGATTAATTAAACTTTAAAAGGAATTAATCTAAGTGATGTATTTGACACTATACATATTCGATAATTATGATTTCATTTCATTTTATTTGATATTTTGAGTAATAAGTAAGAACCGGCGCGCGCGCTCGTCGCTGCATCGACACTCGTCGCATTTACCTAAACTCGGCGAGCCGCGCGGTGTTTATACGCTCTTAAATTACGCTGGTTTTACTGCCTAGCGTCACAAAAAAAATCCCATAAACAGTTCATATAAAAAACACGACCATATCAAACACACATCTCATATAAATGCACTGAACCATTCCATTTTCAAACATCCAAAATTAACATATTCCCATTAGGTGGAATGGAACGTTTAAAATACTAATCAAATCGTGCATTAAACCGTTTTCGCTCACAGGATGTACGCTAAATCCCGGCTAAACGAACCCTCGGGCTAAAAGATTTTCCATGTAGCCGAAAGGTTTTTTCGGAACGGTCCTTTGAGCTCATTCCACCTCGGCATAGTCCCGTTTGTTCTATTTACCCAAACTCGTTATTGCAGTTTAATGTGCTGTAAAATTGAGACGGATTGGGATAGAGGAATATTTAAGTGCATACATATTCAACATATTTCTTCTTATGTTAAGGGTATATAGAATGTATGTTACTACGGTTTATACGTTACCAAACTTCTATGTAGAAGAATGTGGCCTGATGATGTCATCAGCCCACATTAGTCCCACTGCTGGGTACGAGCCTCCCCTACCATTAATAGTACTTGTAAAAAACTTATAAGCTAACTGTAATGCTTGTGTTGCATAGTATATTACTCTGAGGTGTGTTTTGTCCAGAAATGTAAAAGGTTGATGGACTTTTAGTAGTTCCTATTTTCTAAAATAGTTTCCTTCACCAAAATAAATAATTGATTAATTAGACATTCAATATAAAAACCTTTTCATTTCAGATTATTACTAGAAATAAAAGCAATAATTCACTCCTCACAAAAATACTTAAATGACATTTTTCAATACAATAATTCTTTATAATATTTCTACTAAATATTGCAGTCAATATTTAGGGAACTAAAACAACAAATTTCAATATAATTTATATTTATAACAGGGACATTGTTACGATCCGAGTAATTTGGAAGATTTCCCCCTCTCATTACTCAAAACCAAAACGTATTTATAAACTGGTCTTGCCGTAATAAATTTTCCACCCCATTCCAGGCATTTTCGTAAACAGAGTAAGATTAATTATTTTGTTTTCATAAGTTATGAAATTTAACGTCTGGCTGGCAACTAGCCTAATCAAAAAGTTGAAAAATGTTGACAAACCATTTAAAAAACTACAGTTTAATCTAAATGATAATGAAGAATATTAGATATTGGATGTTTTTCGCTTTGGCTTTACTTTTTCACTTAAAATTTCTAAAATTCATAATTTATTCTTATGCCACAGAGATAAACATTTAGACTTGTTTACGTAATCATATGCAATCTAGTAAGATTTAACATTATATAGGATTAGGGTTTGACCATCGTTTCTTGGTTAATATTCACTGTATATTTTAGAAGATAAAGACCAATTCTGCTAATTACTAAAAGAACAGGCTAAATATGATTTACATAACTTAATATAACTTAGTGAAAGCATCTACATAAATTTCCTGAAACGTGTGTCCACTTAAGTACATGTTCTCGCTGAATATGTACTTGGATATTCGTCATAATAGCCTCGAGTATTTGTGGTGAAATGCTTTGTAACCCAGCAGGTGCCTTGTTTGGTATGTCCCGAGATATTTACTTAAGCCGAGCCACTGCTAAACAACGCTTCAACTTTAATGTAATGTGTCTGGGGATTAACAAAACTAGGAAGTTGCAGTTTAGTTTTAATTAATTTGTTCTGTTTGAGTTGAATCGATATTTCATGAAAATTTAAAGCTATTATTATCACGCAATTTAACGACGATGAAAACATAAAATAAGATTTTTAGATTACTAATTACCACAAAGTGATATAGTTATAAGGATGCATTTTAACGGATAAAATTTCAAAAGGTTTTTTAAACTGGCATGGTAAAGTAGAAATACGGCACCTGAAAACGAAAAGACACTTTAATATTTTGGCATCTCATACCCTCACGCTGTCCTGCAGTGATACTTCTTTAAGATATTCTTCAAGGTTTCGAAATAAATTAAAGAAGAGCAATTTGATTCTCCGTGGTGGCCAACTATTCAATAAGTTTATGATATGGTAAAGATACGAAATTTCGAAACTTTTGCTCCAAACCGAGTTTGCAACTCTAAACTTGTGCAGCGCCAACCATGCTTAATTGAAATTACTACTGAAGCGCCGTATTTTATCGTTGAAAATAGTAGTGGCTTCGTGGTTTAGGCACCGATCGTGAGTTCAAATCCCAACTCTGGCTTTTCAAAGTAATGTGCTTATTCACAATTAATTATTATCAATAACGTTCACCCTCTCAGTTTTGAAGGAGGCCCGCGCCCAGCAGTGATGCGTTAATGAGCTGATGACGATATTAAAGCTTTATCGGTCGCAGCTCTACCAAAACTTCAATTATGTACACGTTTTTAGAATTGGAGCCAATACCACGATAGTTTAGGCTAAACTTTAAAAAATAAACTCTGCACAAATATGACGCATTACAAACTGGGACATCGAAAATTACGACATTTGGACTAAGGACTATGAATGGAACGGTTGTCGGAATACAAGTGTTACTCATGTACTGATGTCGTATTGGCGACCGTGCGGACGTAAACCCTCCGTCACGACCCAAGCTCTCGTGAGATCACACACGGTCGTGATATCATGCCGATACGTATCTCAAATTCAACGTAATTAATCTCGCCGTGACTTTGATGACAATCTGACTAGTATCCGTATTGGTTTTGTATCGGGTTTAGCTTTTATCGAGACCGTACCTGCGTAACATTGAGGTGGTGCATAGTTTTTGTCTGTAAGAAATGTTATGATATCTAAGGCTACTAAAAAATTTACATACATAAGAGACGTTTTCAGACTTGGGTTTACTACTGAATAGTTCGTTATGAAACAACGCGTCAAACTGGGGAATCGAATCCGGGACCTTTAGATTGCACGGCATATACTTCAAGGCAGTCAGAAAATACACTCAGGAAGCTAATTTTCTTTCTCAGTTTAAAAAGTGGATCCGACAGAGCCAATTAATGTCTCTATTTTACTCCCGGTAACAGCTATAAACCTGCGCTCGTGTGAACCAAAGCAAAAAATATTAACTGCCATTCGAAATGTTAGCTAGCGCTGCATTTTTAGCGAATGAAATTCAATTTTAACTCGCAGTTGCCGTTTCGCTTGACATCATGTTACTAACGCATCGAGATTTGCGCCCTTTAATTAAAATCCTGCTGTAAAACTGAATAGTTTAGAATATTTTTAAAGTTTGTTGCCCATATTAATAAGTTCGAGCACATTCTAGTATTATTCTCAATTATTTATCGCCGCGTCAACGAAATTTTTGTGTTCTATTTCGATCAGAAAAATGTTCTAGGGCTTTTTATGAAGAAATTCTCAGAAGTGAAAGCTAGAAGCGTACCAGAAAACGGGAATTTCTCTAGAAGACGGGACATAAAACCGAAACGTGGGTGCCCCCTTCGGAGATTTAAGCTTGTGTGTATTTATAATTTATATATATGTACCTATTACCTATTCACTTGAAATTTTAGGAAGACCTTGTTTAACCTTCCTGTTAATGTACCGTTCATAAAGAGACTTATATATAAAATTTGGGCGTTAGTAGGTAATGTGAGCCATCGCTTCGCTATAAAAATAAAAGTATTAATATGAAAATGCTTCCATGAAAAAAACTAAATGACTGGAATAGCAGAATTTAAAGTTGTTAAAATGATAGCATGTACAGGAATAAAATATAATAAGATATAATAAGAAAATATAATAAGAAATACGACAGCTCCTTATTTACTTTTAGATGTTAATTTCTCTCTGATGTGCCACGTGTTTCTGCAACTATGTACTAAAAAGTCATACTGTCTGCATATAAGTTCAACATTTAAAACAAAATATGTGTCATACAAAGCATACATAAGCAGTGATGGCCTCGAGGTTAGGCGCGCGGTCGAGAATCTCGGCGGTCGTGGGTTCAAACCCCAGGCACACACCTCTGACTTTTCGAAAGTTATGTGTGTATTCAAATAGAATTATCACTTGCTTTAACGGTGAAGGAAAACATCGTGATAAAACCTGCACACCTAAAAGTTCTTAGGAATTTCTTAGGTGTGTAGTCCGCCAACCCGCACTAGGCCAGCGTGGTGGACTATGGCCTAAACCCTCTCAATGGTAGAGGAGACCCGTGCTCAGCAGTGGGCGTATATGGGTTGATGAAGATGTGTCATACAGTGCAAACGGCAGCCGCAAATGCTAAGTAACTCTGTAAAGGGAATTAGCTCAAGCCCCGCTTAAAAGTTACCTCGTAAAAACATTAGGCCTTCGTAATGGTATATCACTTAAGTTGTATGAACATACATAAACACTTAAGTACACTTGTATCCTCGAAAGTGCAGGTATAACTTAGAGTATAACAGGTATAACTTAAAGTAAGTTTCACAAGATGTGTTTTTATGTGGTCGTTTTGGTGACTATTATCAACGTCCATAAGGCTCGTGAGTATAACATTATGAAGAAGCTCATTAGCACCTATACTCGGAATCGAACTTAAATGTCTCAATCGCACAATGAAAACCTGTCTCTTGCGGAAAAAACGAGGAAGTCATGGTATGCGTACTAATAAATTACCTACTTATAACTATGCTCGTCATATGGTTAGATTAAACAAACGTAAACGTCCATATATTATTTGCGTAACTTTACACTGTTTTACAATCGAAATTTTGACATAATTAACATTTAGAAATAAATTTTCATACGATACTGAAAAAAAATTATGATTTTTTTCAAAACTTAAAAGTGTTATGAACATGGTTGAACTTCTAGTCACTAAGTCAGTAATTTCAGATTAGGAGCAGTTATTGCTACTTTCTGGCTACTCCCTAGGATGAGAAAACCTTTCTAAAGATTTTTAAAAAGTGATAACGAGTGTAATCCGGTTCCCAATTCAAAAAACGAGCAAACGAAAAAAGAGTCAGATAAAATTGCATTATCTTCAAGTACTTTCTCGATAGCAGCACAGCTACTAGAAAAGTGTCTTGCAAACGTTAATACGCTAGCAATCTAATGCCCGATACCTTGATATTAAACCTGGATCGCTATATAAAGATGTAGAAACACACTACTTCCAATCCTCTAGGGAAATAGGAGCAAAAACATGTAGGTAGGTACTTGTTATATTAAACAGCTACTAAAATTGCTTCCTCAATCTAAGATTTTTTCCGTTTAAAATACTGTTATGAGAAACAACATATTAAATTATATACTTATAGTTCCATATGTAATACGGAACCCTAAGTTCATTGGCACTATAACATTACTCAAACCGCAAAACCCATGATCTAAACATAAATCATTGGGTCGTTAATAAATCATACGCGGTTTTCCTTAATTGTTTTCTCGAACAACATTGTAATGTACCGGAACAAATCTATTAAGAAAACAACTATAACAAAGTATTCAATTCTAAATATTAAAAGTAAAGATTCATTCATTCGATTCATTTTTATGATATTATTCATGATAGAAATTTACTTGTGTGTGTGCAGTACGTGAAGGTTTATTTCATATTTATTTTCACTAGACTTATGTTGTAGGATTCATGTGACCAAAACAGTTTTATATGTGACATTGTATTTTTCTGATAAATATTTCTAATTTCAAAATTTGTCGGGACCGTCAAAACCAGCCAGTAACCAACTGGAATAAATAGTTTTAGGAATGGTTATTGTTAGTAGAATATTAATTTTAGAAACTGCAGACACAGTTTTAGAACAATACTTTCAAGGAATGAGTGTGAAGCAAATCGAATTTTAAAAGGAAATTTTGTCATGGCGCAGTTTACGTGGTGATGATCTATATGAAATATGTCAATATTACAGAAGAACAACCGCGAAATATGCATCCTAATGTATTGAATTTGTGTGCATTATGTAAAGTTAATATCGTTATCGGCATCATACACGAAATAGATATAGATTTATTTAGTCAACTCTAGTTGTATTATTACTAAGACAAACTTGTATCAACATTATTATTTATTACATTATACGTCTATGAGATAAAAACTATTAACCTGCGTTTCTTGTGATGTGGAGGTATCGTTCAGCGTATGCTCATACAATAAAGCAGGGTGACACACAGGTGAACACATCTAGACTAAAGGTCTTCTAATTTATACCCGTCTTCCAATAATTTCATCTCTTAAACACCAGAATTATATTATAGAAGCAGACAGATTTTAGACTGAACAGTGAAGTTTAACGATAACAACTAAGATGAGTATTTAACCCGGTATTATTAGAAAGAAAGTAAGAAACAGGGTGAAAACAGACCGTGATCGAAAACTAAGGAAAATGTATGATAAAATTAAATTTTAAAAAATAATTACGAAACAAAATTAATTAAATACATTTATATTTAGTAAATGAACTAAAGAGACGAGGTGAAATTTAATAAAACTCTCATAAATATAATTATTAAGTTAAGCTTTCATTGTGAATCATTTGTAATAATTACTCATGTCTGTTAAGCTCTGAAAAGTGGTAAAATAATTATTAAATTCTGAACACACCAGCTTTAGACCCACATAATATCAGCTCGATGAAATTAATTACATTTCCAATGAAACGAATTCAATTTGGCGCATAGTACATGTATACACATGTACACAAATACTACGCACGCATTTACGCCTGTGTCAATGTTTGTATTCTTATATATATGTATGTACTATGTATATGTACATATATATGTGTCCTGTATCAAATACAGTCTAGGTTGATGTGCATTTCAGCACCCACATTTTGCCACTTGTGAATTAGTTCCACGTAATAGGTGGCGATTGGCGAACCAATTGCCGTTTTTCGGGCACATTTCCGACTCCGTACTGCTACTGAGAATTTCCTGATGGAAAAACCCAATAACACTCCGCCCGGCTTGGAAATCGAACCCAAGACCTGTATAGAGTAGTGATGTAAGAGAAATGGTTATTCCAATTTTAAATACACCGTTATCGATCCTATCCCGATTGCATTACCGTACACATACGCACTCGATCAATTTAAGAGGGTTTATACATATTTCGGCAAAAACAGTACTTTTCGAAGCCCTTAAAATTGATGAAGGACCCATCGTACAAATACCTTAATTACCAATTATTATAGGGAATGTTGTCATCTAAAAAGTTAGTTAAGAACATTTTAAGATTTTTGCGTAAATTTTAATAAATAACAAGATAACTGAGCTAAGGTTGTCATAAATTCACTTTTAGAGTTATTTTCAAGGCTCAAAATTCGAATTAATTCATAATATATTTAATCAAAATAAAATTTTGTTGTATTGTATATATCCCCAAGCAAATAGTTAGTTAAAAACATTTTAAGATTTAGATTGCATATTCAAGTAAAAAAAAAAAATAAGGCATTCAAAATATTGTGAAATTACTGTTACTATAGCATTTATTTTTACCCCTGTACGATATTCAATTTAACAAAATAACAACTTTCCTTAATAAAAGAACGTGTACTTGAAAACGTACAATTTTTGTTTTAAATAAATTCTATTTCTTTATTTTTTTATGAATATTTTAAAATATGCTATAAAACGCCGGGCCCAGGCCAGTGCAAATCACACCGCCGCGAGGCCTTTCAAGGAGAGGACGTATCGCTCTGCGCTACGCCATCGAAATTTGCGTCGTAAATATTTTTGCTATTATCTCTGCTTTCCGAACATGTGATTAATTAAACTTTAAAAGGAATTAATCTAAGTGATCTATTTGACACTATACATATTCAATAATGATGATTTCATTTCATTTTATTTGATATTTTGAGTAATAAGTAAGACGCGGCGCGCGCGCTCGTCGCTGCATCGACACTCGTCGTATTTACCTAAACTCGGCGAGCCGCGCGGTGTTTATACGCTCTTAATACGAATAATCGAAAAACGCCCGCTCTAATACGTGCATATGCAAGTAAAACAATAACACGTTGCATGCATTGTTATCCGTAACTCACTGGACCAGAGCGCTAGTTAATTAGATATTGTGCATATTTGCAATGACAACATTTAAACACGGCTAAGTCCTCGTAAGCGCTAGTCAGTGAATTTGTGAACACAAATTGTGTTTCAGTGGTGGATTTTGTTGCATTGCAATGTGTCAAATGTTTTGTTTATTTACACTCCATTCATATTATAAAAGTAGACTCGGTGTCTAAGGCAATCTTTACAGCAGGTGTTCAAATAGTGATTCAATAAACATACACAAATACGCACACAAGTAGCATCAATTAAGATTTTATTTGATAATATACATAATGCACATCCTTTAAGAAAGGTAAAGTCTAAAATTATAGGTAGGTACATTTTTCGGAAAAGCTTACACTACAATCTATTAAAGGCTTGTAATTAGTTGTTTTAAAACAACGAATTACGAAAAAATAAATTTATAACAAATGTGATTCTGAAGAGTGAAGGATAAAAGTTGAATGTTTTACAGCACTTTAAAAAAATAAATTGTTTTAAATAGCACATGTGTACACACTTTCAATCATAATTATATTTATAATTTAGTGACCGACGCACAATGAAACGCAATGGTGTGTTCTATAACAAGGTCAAGAGGCAACATATTTCTGTACGAAAAACAAGAACACATTAGATGACGTCACGTAGGCGTGGGCCTACGACGTATTAATTATTATTATATTATTATTCATCAACCCATTTACGCCCACTGCTGAGCACGGGTTTCCTCTACCATTTAGAGGGTTTAAGCCATAGTCCACCACGCTGGCCTAGTACGGGTTGGCGGACTACACACCTAAGAAATTCCTAAGAACTCTTAGGTGTGCAGGTTTCATCACGATGTTTTCCTTCACCGTTAAAGCAAGTGATGATTCAATGTGAATACACACATAACTTTGAAAAGTCAGAGGTGTGTACCTGGGGTTCGAACCCGCGACCGTCGAGATTCTCGACCGCGCGCCCAATCCTCGAGGCCATCACTGCTTCAAACGTATTAATTAGTCACGAATAAAAACTTACGTATAAAACTGTTGACTGTAAACTTTTTGTACAGCGGCCAACTTGGACACTTAATAAACTCAGGAAGATTTTGTGGCTAAAACATTGAAAATTACGAAAACTTCGACATGTTTCTGAAAACTTTAAATTTAGAACTCGAAAAATGTAAACAGGCCTTGTATGACTTTAAAAATAATATTTTTTTGAAGCCATACAGATTGGGAAGGAGAGCAAATAAAAGGCAATAAAAGGCAGATGTATGATATCATGATCTCGAGCAACTTGTTTGAGTCACCACGTCAATTTCCAAACCATTAAATGTGATCGGTATCAGAACGGATAAGGCAACTAATTGGGCCACCGATGAACCCACTCATAGATTCACTCAGCAAAACTGCTTCACCTTGGTTTTTCTGTGAGTCAACAGTACCAATGGCGCTGGTTCCATAGAAGCCCAAAAGCGTTCAATGGTTATTGGTTATATTATAATGTCTTGCTTATAACTGTTTATTGCGGGCTTAGTGTATTTATTTATATGTAACATTGTTTCTGTTAAACAAAGATCAAAGCTAAAACATCTTTGTGGAATCAGCTTCCTTCGGCGGTATTCCCAAACAGGTACGATTTAGGGACCTTCAAGAAGAGAGCTTATATCTTCCTCAAAGGCCGGCAACACACCGATGATTCCTCTGGTATTGTGGGTGTTCATGGGCGGTGTTGAACACTTAACATCAGGTGGCTCATTTGCTCGTTTGCCTCCTTTTTCCATAAAAAAATAAAAAAATAAAAGGGTTTTGTATTATACTTTTATGAATGTACCGCAACTTAGCACTACCTGATAAGTGGAGTGGAAAATACGGCTTAGATATGGTTAAGTAAAACAATGTGCATAAATACATAAGTATATACCAATTCATGGCTATATAGAACGATTGGCAGAAATGTAAGTCTTAATAAAGAAAAAAGGGTAAAAATATTAATCAATTTATCAGGAAAATGATTCACCCCGTCCCGTCAACATTAATTTATAAGCATTCGATACAGCGTGTGCTATGAAAACAATCTTGTTATGAGAAACTTGTTCATAGTTACAAATTGTTGCAGCCTTGAGTTGTAATGAAGTTTGAAGACGGAGTCTCGACTCTTGACTTTATATTGATTCCCTTGGGAAATTGGCGGTCTCATTATTAGAAGCTACTTTATTTTTATTAAATGCTACTTTTGTGCCAACTCTATTTGAGAGACAGAATAGATAAGGCTTTATTTAAAAGAACTACTGAATACTATACAATGCAAGTATTTGATATATAGTTAAAAAATGATAAAAACTAAAAAATACATGTTAACGTTCATATAGAAATATTATGGCTTGTAATTGTACCTTAAAGGATTGAAATAAATAATGAAATACTATTAATATATTTACAATTTGCCTTTTGTGACCTTTGTCCTAGCTTGTAGGAGTATGTGACTAATGAAAAAGCTAAGAACATTACCCGATCTTATAAACAAAAACGATTTACCGTATCAAAACCTGTAATATTTACAGGCCATGTTTGGACTCGAAAAATGACCCAACAACAGTACACGCGATAAATCAATGTAATTCTGTTTTTCTAAACAAATTTAATTACATTGAAAAAGGTTGAGTCGTATAATTAATTTTGGATGTAGAGCCTAAACAAACACACTTTGCATCAGCAGATTATGGCCCGGAACAGCGCAGGGTTTGAATAAACACACCTTATGTAAAAAGGACCAGATCAACGTTTTAGCACCGCACTCAGCATTTTTTTAATACTGGACAGGGTAATCTGTTGGATGAAGATTATCGTGTTTTTATTTATTTTATATAGAAATGGATCTCCCTATAGAATCCGTAAATGAGATCATCGGAGATATTATTTAAGAAATACATTATTTTTTATGATTTCGGAATTAAGCGTTTTAAATATGTATTTAAAACTTGCGTAAATGTTTACGCAAGCTTTAAAGCAAACTGTGAGATAAGGATTTACTTTGTATTTGGAAGTATGTTCTTATTGATTATGACATTTTAATTGAGCATCTTTTTCAAGCGCATTCTAGTTTTATATTCCTATATTCTACGGATAGCGATACCGACCACCGACAAAATCCCAGTCATCGAACTATGACTTAAAGAAGCTTAATAAGCGTATAAGAAATCGATCCATCCTCAGGTGTGATAAGTTCAATCATAAAATGAAATAATAATTGTAAAATATTCTTTTTGAAAAATAGGTACCTAGAAAAAAATATAAAATTGACGAACATAAACGTTACATTGTCTGCCAAGAAAACCGAGTTAGTGCCGGCATTATACGACGGAAAAGTTCGTCTGTTTTGACATCATTCAGTGTTATACCGGCAAAACTAATGTAAACATAGGTGTTTACACAACTCGGCCTTGAACTCGCTTGAACTCAATTACCGAAATGACTTCATGCCGCCTCTGCAATTTATAGTCGTTAGACACCTTGCTTGATTCACTTTTTGTCTCTTTGTTTGGTTTTTGCTTATTGAACGTGACATGACAGCGAATACAAGGAATCAGTAACGTCTTTTAATTATTTCCTAGGTACCAAGGAGTTTTAAGTTACCTATGTTCTTACCAGTAGGTACGAGAGTGGGTACTTCAGCGACAACAGAATTTTTCCAGGAGTAAATTTGAAAAAGATATATCATTAAATTATTTTCTTTCAAAGCGCTTACTAGTTACTATTTGAAGTGGTAGAGCCATGTCATATTCAGATTGAGCTGCGGGAAAACCGAACCGTCTCTTAATTTTCTATGAGAAAATCGTCCTTAAAAATTGTTTCATCCGAATAATCCGAGACATATAAAAGATTAGAGCTGGTATAAATCGCTATCTATCATTGCGTTCTTAATTTATCAACAACGAATCGACCTATGCAAAGAATAAGGTTACTTATGACTATAACACCAAAGTACTTTTTACGTCTTTATAGAGTTAAAATTATTTATTTATTGCACTAGTGAAGTAATAATGATCATAAATTTTGTTGTTGTTTGAAGAACATAAAAAGTAACTGATAATTTTGTGCCCAATTAAGTTTAAATCGCTGAGAAAGAGAAGTTGTGCAAAAGGACATATAACTTTATTCTGCGCATAGGTCGAAATTTCTTGAAAATCTATTACAAACGTTTATGGCTGACATTTATAATTATGTATAATTTATATTTTCCACGGAATATGGCATCTCTTACATTCGTATAAGGACTACAATTCGACCTATGCGTAGAATAAAGTTATATGTGCTTTTGCACAACCTCTCTTTCTCAGCGATTTAAACTTATTTGGGCACAAATTTATGAGTAACTTTTTTATTCTTCAAACGACAACAAAATTTATAATTATCATTACTTCACTAGTGCAATATATTAACAAGTTTAACTCTATTACAGTCATAAAAAGTACTTTGGTGTTATAGTCATAAGTAACCTTATTCTATGCATAGGTCGAATTATAGAGTGGTATACTCTTGATAGGAATCTGCAATAAAGTGTTTTAGTTCGTGTCAAATCAATGCGTTGATCTTAAGCGGATTATTTTAAAGACTATGCTAATATAAATGTCAAATATAGTTCAGTTGCTAACATTGCGCGTTATATTTGAAAGCCTGAACTTTTCGCAAAAGTCACTGAAACGAGATATAAGATCTAAATAATTATTGCAAATGTTAAAATGAATTGATTTAATACATTCTCAATGTCAGTACATTGATTTTAACTTAACCTTTAAAAATGTCCTTAATCTAAGATAAGTCATTTAAATCAAATGAAATCTATTGATCAGTAATGGACGAGTGAATTTGAAATTATAGGAGATAAAACCTTCCTATTGTAAGGCATTAAATGGGGTCAGCATTAATATCTTAAACTTTAATATGTTTTTACCATTTAATAACATCCACAATGAGAAGAAATATTTTACCTAACAAACAAAAGTGGATGATCCGGACTACACTTAATTTTGAAAAAAATTGCGACACTTTAAAATATAGGAAACCTACTTACTACTCATAACCAAAGAATATGCAATACATTTATAAAAATTCCTCTTTTACAACCATGAAATGTATCCTCCATGAAACCTCAATTCGTTTTGAAATACAGCACAAAACATTCCTCAATGGACAACCACGTGCAACAGGTCATCCGCTGAATGTTTTAGCGCGGGTTTTAAAATGTATTCAAGAGTGGCAGCACGAATTTAGTCCGCTGAAATGCGGGCGAATAAAAAGTTCGCGCACACGTATTCAGCCATGTTTCTGTTTATCTTGTGCGTATAAAGAATTCTATAAATGTACAATATTAAACGCCGTCAAAAAAAAATTCCCATTTTTTTTTTGTTTCTACGTATGTGCTTTAAAATAGGCAATTATTTAAGACACAAATACATATGTACTATTGACTATATCATAGGGGATAGAAATTACTTAATTAACACCCTTTTCAGACTGAGATATTTTTTATTTATTTACTTGTCATTTTTATTGAGCTACGTTTTAGTTCTACACATCTTACGACGAGCTTTGTCAATTGTGTTTACTAGTGTTTAAGTGTAGGTGTTAACTTACTTGCTGAGAAGGTAACGGTGAACATTCAACTTGACATTTGTTACTCATTACTTACTATTCATGAATATATTTTCCACTTTATACTCAGGTCGTAAACCTAAAGTTAATTATAATTTACACATATGTTTCAACTCTACGCGATACGTGTTATAACAGCGTATAATTCTCAAAATACACCTTTAAAGTGTGTCAAGAGAGCAATAATGACTAATGGCCGTAATTCTAATTGTGCTCGGCATTTCCCAGAGCTGGTAACAACGCTAATTCAGTCGGGAGCGAGTTTTTATGACGCTAAATATAGTAGTGGGATAAAATTAAATTAATACAGGCGGTTAATTACTTTAATAACTGGAGAATATTGCCTCATTTGTAAAACCTGGTGGATTTTAGTTGTATTAAATGATTTCAGAATGTTAAGTTCATTCCAAATTAGGCATAAATATTTTTTCATCATCTTCATCATAAGCCCAAACACATCCTATTACTGGGCAAGGACCTCCTCTATAACTGTAAGGATTGACAGAAATGTGAATAAAATACAAGTACAAATTTTGTCATTATGAAAAGATTCAAAGAAATAAAATGCATATTTAAATCTAATCGGTGTTTTGTGCACCTGCTGAGAGTATAGACAAAAATATAGCTATCAAGCCATGTTCTATCACGATTCTCAGGATGGTTCGCTAGAGGCGTATTTCCACATATTTCGTGAGCTTCACTTGAACTTTATGATACCACAATACAATGCTGAATGCTTTTTGTCTATAAAAAATCTTCATACTTAACATTTACTATTCCAGATTTTGTGATCCAGAAACGACTCTATAAATACGGTCACTGAGTTTAAAAGTAACAATAATAAGGATCGCTTAATGCATATTTCATTTGCATTCATTAATCTTCAAGTACGATAACTCATTTTTAATTGCAACAAAGATTTATTCGCGGGAGTCAAATGTGTTATTCTCCGCCACCCAGAGATCACTCAAGAACCGCCAAAGGAAACCTAATTAATGATTGGCGGAGTAATTCTCTTTAGAAAAAGTTTAATGTGTTGTTGAACTGGTATTTATTTTTGCTAATGAATAATCTGCAATTCCGCCCTTGGATATATTGTACGGTTAGCTGCTAGTTCATTTTATTCTGTGGAAGGTTTGGTATTTTAAAAATCTTATAAGCTGAGCTGACGTGGAGCATTTATAACGACATGTGTTTAAAAAAGCAAACATGGTCAGTGCGCTATTGTCTTCTGATCTCTATACTTGGAACATATTACTCCTAGCTTTCAGCAAGTAGACAGAAAATCTTTGACCTTCAAATGGCTCTCCAAGACATACCTCTGTATGTCTTTCGCTCACATGTCTATGATATTAAGTATGTGAGAAATTCTCGTCACATCTGTTTAAGTCCGTATTACTATGATAACAAAAGAGCTTATTGCGTTATATTTAACACAATTTCTGGCCACAAAGGCTGTTCCCATTAATAAAGGTTGGCGCGCGTGAAGCGACATTTCATGCCCTTTGTTACACACAGCTCAGCTCGCTGACACTTAAATAACGAAACTGTTTCAGGAGTTTCATTAACATTGCAGAAGTTTGAGAGCTGCTTCTGACCAGATTTAATTTTTTTATGCTTTTTTTCACTGTATCGTACAAACAAAAAAAGCATACACAATCTCAAAATGCCACGATTTCGCCATGATGTACCCCAAAATAGGGCAAAAGCTTGTTCAAGATAACAATCAGATCCAAGAACAATAGGTACTATACGTAGAAGTACAACAGTTTAAAATTCGAACACATAAAATGCTAGTTAATCCAGCCAGTGTCACCAAGACGAGCTAAAAAGGAGTCTTTTATAAAAATGCTCTTATCTAGAGCCACACGACCTCATAAAGTTCAATAAGCGTTGTTGTGTCCACAAGATCGTGGGCCTGTAGTGCTCAGTTCCACACTTCGCGCCCTGATACCCTTCCTGAAATATAGCTTTACGGAACTCATGCGTAACAAATGTGTGGACTGCAGCCTTAAGCGTTTTCCAATACTAAGTCTATTTAAGCTTTTCGCGCTTAAACGGGCTAGCAAATTTGTCTACGTGTGAATATTTTGTAGTTGTCGTGGGGCTTTATATTTAAGATCAAACAACATAGGACCGTATGGCACAAAATAGTAACTAATGTAAAGGGATCTGGATTTTTTTCATTCATTCTTGATTGTTTGTCATAAATTATCATCAGATGACTTTGACTATCAAGCTTGGGATTCTTTTGAAGATAACCAGGAACTGTTTCATTGCATTGTTTTCTTAGGTTTCACAAAAGATAGTAAAAGGCCTTCATTGGTTGCATACTCACGAAATTAGTACAAAGATAACTGGAAAGTCTTTATAAAATATTTAGTAGAAGTCTTTTTGCCTGAGATATAAAAAAATACTTTTACTTTACTCGCCATACCCGATTTTAAGTACATTTCGTATTCTAAAACATATCTTCAATAGCTGTAATTTACCAAAGCTAAATCACGTTTAATATTCACGAGAGGCCGAATTATCATATTTGATGACAGATGTCTTCCTTTCATAAAGGGAATCTTCGGAATTGTAACAGTAAATCCACTTACCTTCGAAATTCTCATCACTTCGATTATTTTCTATAATATCGCAGTAAATTCATGAGATATTCATACATGTGCATAATTTACCAGCCAAGAGTTCCTCCTGTATATATAAATAAATTATTCAAAGCCCTTGTAATCTTTACCCCTATATCATGGTTTTACGCGGAAGCGTTTATTCAATCATGTACTGATTAAATTAATATTAAGATGGGCTCTAGGAATAAAAATGCATCCTCTGAGTTGGAATTCGATGGAATTGCAAAATTTCCACGATGCCAGTCTGATTTCTGGAAAAACGATATTTATGCGAGCGAGAATCAGCGCTAGAGGATAGATCATAGATAGGTTCTGATCTTAAATACAGCTTCCTACAGGTCGAGCTTAGTGTTTCTATAGAGAAACACAACATTCCAGATTCCAGAAAAAGTTATTCCATCGACTCTTTGTCACCCATAAACAGTCAAATAATGTTTGCAGATAATTTATGGAACAGACACAATAAATCAACCAAATGCTTGACATTCATACTATATGATACAACATTGATTTAGTGTGTTCTAAAACTGCCTCAAGGCAATGTTTGAAAGCATGTCTATCGTGACGTAATAACCTTAACCTTAATATCTGTAAGCATTTCCGTACGTTTATATCGAGAGTAACTGTGATTGAAATCTTTACTTATAGGCGCGAATTAGATTACCTGATGTATAAATACATACGTACCTACACATACACATGAGGCCTTTTTTCCCCAAAAAAATTAGCGGAGTTGGATTTCTGCACCCAATATTTGCCAATTGGGTATTGTCGTTTCGGGGGACAGTCAAAAATAAAAACAACACAATTTTTTTATACAGAGCTTGGAACAATGATTTTTTAATTCTTATAAATGCATAGGGATAGAAACTAATATATGGAGTACTGACGATTGTATAAAATGGAAAATTTAAAATACGTGACAATTTTATTAATGAATACTTTTTCCAGCCGTGCGAAACCGACCAGTTGCACTAATAAATCACATTCGCTCCGGTTTTACCTGCAATCATGACGTGTTAGCAACAAAAAAAGCATCCTGTTCGTTTTACGATGAAATACTGTCAGGAACGACGCAGTCATATCGGAGAATGTCGCATTATTCCTCATCACATAGCATTGAGTCGTGGAAGGCAATAAAACCGATTGTTCTAAAAACCCTTTCAGATATTCAAACGCAAAAGTTTCCGGCTTTTTGGTAACTACGAGTTAGATCATGAATCTTTCATGGCGCGTCTGTTTTTAGATATTTTCATATTGTTTCAAAACTTTTATCTTTACGGTATTAGATATTTCGCTGCTATATTTTGCTACAAGGGTTTTTTGGTTCTTTTCAAACGCAAAAAAAATAAATTAACGAAGACTCTTGTCTATAATTAAAATGAATAACGTTGTAATTTAACTTCATGTTTATAATAGATGCGTTTTATTTGCATATCTTTAAACTACCAAATGGACTACCGAATGACTATGGATTCTCTCAAGAATAATAGAGAATCCTTCTGCGTTTCAACCAGAAATAGAAATAATCTTACGTCGAAATTGCTACACATACACACAAACACACAGCTACACGTCGGCCCTTTGACATTTTAATTTTCTTTATGTATTTAAAAATAAGGAGAAATCTACTTATCATACCTCATTTAATCATCATCATCATCATGTCAGCCCTGTGTTGGTCCACTGCTGGACATAGGCCTCCCCCAATGACTTATCCATTGGAGGGGATCCCCTCATTTAATAAAGTCATTTTAATGTTTTGTTGCAAGAGGCCGCAGCGGCTCATCTTACGATAAATTTTCCCACAAGTCATGTAGCAAGCTTAGGTAGGGTATACCGTATAAGGAGTTAAATTTTGCCAGGCTAATACTAACTACAAAACGTAAGCAATTTCTAGAAAGCGATAAATAGAAACCCTAATACTTCAGTAATTCATATGCAACCCCTAGAGTCTAGACCTTTATCACTGCAACTGCAAACAGTAGTTTATTAATCCTCCTGACTCACTATTTGCTTACAGATTTCAAGGTACACTTGTTTTATATGGCTATTCTTATCTTGCATTGTATCACATCTCATAACAATGACCATTAAAATTGCAAATTAAATTTATAGTATTATCTCGTAACTTCTAACAACATTCCTATCGACTTATTGCCTCGCCTCATAAATCTGTTAGTAATATATTTTATCAGAATATTTCTTTTTAATCTGACATATTATCGCTTAACTATCTCTTGATGGGAATAGATATAAAGATATTTTAAACTATTACACTATGGATAAAAAGACAAAATCTTCGGAATTAGTGCAGCTTATTAAAACAATCTCAGACTATTTTATGGAACAAACTTATAATAATAAATATTGACATCAGTTCTTTAAACATTTTCTGAAGCTATGTACAAACTAAACTTATGAATCTCCAATCTACTTGAAGCGTGTAAATCTAACAGAATTCGAAATTCGCTCGTGCACAATTCTGCTGGCTTTGTAGAAAGCAATGTTGTTTTGAAGCTTGCTCCATCAGCAATTTCATATGCAATACCATTTGGACCGTAGAGTGAAACAAACGATACAAATTTTGCTTTTAGTCCACAGTCATGCAGATCAAAACCACTTCAAAGCGTTCTAAGCGTAGACCTTTAGGCAATCACTTTCGACTTTGCCAGTGAGGAAGGCACTTTGACACTTCGCAAAGTAATTTATTCATTGCTAGCCTCGTGGTCCTCTGGCACAAGCATGTTCTGTACAATATAGAAGTCAGAGCGAAGTGTTATTGGGTTTTTCTATAGGAAATTCCCTGTAGCTAAACGGAGTTTTGAATTATGCCCGGAAACGGGGAATAGGCTACGTGGCACTAAAACATACTTGATCTAATGTGGGTGCGATAATACCAACTTCTTCGGGCAATACAGGCGTGTGGTTATGTATGTATTTCTTTGCCTCAAATTAGGTGAAAATTTAATGATAAAAGATTCTATACATTGCACTTGAAAACTCGATAAGAATATTTTAATGTTTTTTTTTGGTTCTTAGAGACTTTCTTAGAGACTGCACTGTTTTCAAATGTTACATCATTAAAGTAATACGTGGATAAGGATCTACAACTATAAATAGCACTAAG
This sequence comes from Cephonodes hylas, assembly GCA_030295005.1. Classification (NCBI taxonomy): domain Eukaryota; kingdom Metazoa; phylum Arthropoda; class Insecta; order Lepidoptera; family Sphingidae; genus Cephonodes; species Cephonodes hylas. The sequence goes on along the minus strand of AP025367.1, from coordinate 9,838,861 downwards.
ATAATTATCGTGATTCCACACTACTTCATTATTCAATCTGGGTCAATGGCAAAACTCGCTCGACCAAAGTGAATGCGATAAAATAGAATGCATGTAAATGAATACCAAAACCTATTGTTTTCTATCGACTATTGTGTTATGTTTGCGAAATCCCTGTCCTTGAATAACATGAAGTCTGATTTTGCTTATACAGTGAGTGCGAGTAAAGACTCAGGACGAGGTAAGCGAAAAATTGCCCTGTTACTAGTGTTGCCCAAATTCAGTCTTGGTCTTGCAGTCTTGGTCTTGTTCTTGCGTTTTTGCAAGACCAAGACCAAGAACAAGACCGCGTATTTTTAGCAAGACCAAGACCAAGACTGACCGTGCAAGACTTAAGCAAGAACAAGACATAGCCTGCAAGACTCTTGCGTCTTGCAGCTAGGACTTAGCGCTATTTCACGGAGTAGTTAGGTGTGACAGTTCGGTGTATAGGTACGCTTAGGAATTCTATGAGACGCAAAAAACTGTATCAAAGAATATGAAAAACTGGACCTATGCGCATTACGACTAATACCATAAACATACCTACATAGCGAATAAAAAAATATCCATTAAAATCAAACTGAGTGCATGCATAGTTATGTTTTAACCATCGGCACTTTGATAATGCGGCATCAAAGGTTTTGTACTTACTTCTCAAAGTAATTTGCCGCTTTTCAGAAGTACATGGTTATTTATTTATTTAACTTCAATGTACACGGGTTACACCACTTACATATATTGAAGAACTCTATAAAATCTACATTATATAAATTTCTTCTTCTTCTCTTCATCAACCCATATACGCCCACTGCTGAGCACGGGTCTCCTCTACCATTGAGAGGGTTTAGGCCATAGTCCACCACGCTGGCCTAGTGCGGGTTGGCGGACTACACACCTAAGAAATTCATAAGAACTCTTAGGTGTGCAGGTTTCATCACGATGTTTTCCTTCACCGTTAAAGCAAGTGATAATTCAATATGAATACACACATAACTTCGAAAAGTCAGAGGTGTGTGCCTGGGGTTCGAACCCGCGACCGTTGAGATTCTCGACCGCGCGCCCAAACCTCGAAGCCATCACTGCTTATAAATTTGAAATAAAATAAAATATATCGTACAAAAACAAACAAAATAAACTAGAGTAAAACAGAAACAAATATAAAATCGTAAAAACCTAAGTAACACTTTCACAATATTTTAGACAAATGTATTTTATTTGTGGCCATGTATGATACACGCGCCGGCGTCTTCTTTTGAAATCATATACAACAATCGTTGCCGCCGCGCCGAAATCACAACATTTGACACTATTTGATTTTATCGCCACAAGGCGTAGGTTAAAATATTCTTAGGTTCTTTAAAATACAGTCAAGTTATTGTAATTAATTTGTTTTTTTACATGTTTTAGCAAATGTAAGCTTATAAATCATAAATGTTTATTAAGAAACAGTTACTTCCATGGAAAACGACATATAGGTCAGTTGATTTTTCGAATATCTTATCAAATCCTCAGTTATTTATTAATCTGCTTGATCTTTACTATGGCTATGTTAATTCAAGCTCACAATGTTCCAATTCTAATACGTTTTTCTAAGATTTAAAGTAAACTTTAATAAATAGTAATAGACTAATAGATAATTGCAAGACTTGCAAGACTCTTGCTGCAAGACCAAGACCAAGACCAAGACTGGGAGCGAAAGACCAAGACCAAGACCAAGACCAGGTGTATTGGCGCAAGACCAAGACCAAGACTGGCTAAGTCTCGTCTTGTTCTTGCATTTGGGCAACACTACCTGTTACACCCTCCAATCCCAAAACACAAAAGAAACTGCCGCAAAAATATGATCTGACTTTATTATTTTTTTATAAATTATTTTCATTCCACTTATATAAAACGTAATATCTCCTTGCAATAATATTTAACAGGCTCATATATTTTTTCCGCCGCAATACGTAACACAACACCGAAAATATTCAACCATTACAGGGAATAAATCTGCTCGTTTCAACAACAAAATTCGGGAAATCTCGCCTCTGAAAAAGGATTATGCAGATCAATAAATAAAATATATCCGTGCGATAGCCGAGCCGGTACAAATTGGACGTTGCAAGGAACAAAAATATCTCCCGACCGTCGGAATTCAATAATGTTGTCAATAAAGAATGCCTCCGCTTCCACGATCTAAATAAAAGCTAGTGAAGGTCGAAAATTCTAGCGAATATCCCTTGTTACATCTCTCTTGGGTAGAGACGAATTATTTTAAATCCTGTATCCTTAGTTGGTTCACGAGTATGCTACAGATAAGTTATTATTTTTTTGTGAGAAAAATTTCAAACAAATCCTATATTTTAAAATAGTTCGAACTTCATAGCTTATTTGGAAAAGAATATTTACCCTCCAGATACTTCTTCGTTAAAATAAGGTAAAGCACATTTTTACACCAATGTTTGTATAATTTACATCGGTCTACGAATGAGATATTTTTTCGTAATATACTTTCAATAAGTCCTGTTTAGATAGTATTATTCAAAATATCAATGCTATTAACAGATCAATCAATTACATCAATCTAACAATGTCAGATACAATCTCGAGTTAATTACTGCGCAATCGGACATAACATAATTCACGAGATCTCCCATCTATGGCGAAAGAGGCCGCTTCCAAATAATAATCATTAACCTCGACACAATATCGGAATGCAAAACAAAAACTCTAAAAACATTGGAATTGGTGTTTTTCGTCGTAAGGTTGCAAGTAGGCGGACCCTTGCTTAATTTTAAAATTTGATTTGTTTTAAAACTAAACACAGCCTTGTGATCCCGCGGTACAGGCATGTACTGATATTAGCATACCGTTCGATTTCCAGGTCGGGCAAAGTGTTATTGGTATTTTCCATTAGGAAAGTCTCTTGATATTGATGATATATTTTCGTGCCTGTTTGAATTCTTAAAAAATATATAAAAAATTTAATAAATATATAAATAAATTTAAAATATATAAATTTAAAAAATATATAAAAAAAATATATAAAAAGTATTTGTATTTGGCAAGCTTAGTAATAACAATTTTCGCCAGATTTTGACTAAGGCACATAAGTTTAGATGAAACGAGTTAATTAACTTAGGTAACAAGTACAAGATAACTGTAATTAACCTTAATAGGAAAGTTTTGGATAAGGAGGGTTTAGATAACGCTACTGTGAAATTAGGATCTAATTAAACTTTATGTAATTACTTTGCTGCGATTCTGTAGTCGTTAAGTTTTCTTTAGACTTGTAAATGAAAATTATATATGTATTTATTTACGATATTCATCTTAATTAAATTAGAGCGTATAGGTGAACTTATGAAACATTGAAATGGTATGATTACATAAGAGCTGCCATTTAAAAATGTCAAGTTTTTTTCCTAACATAGAATAGAAGAACAGATCTTATATTGGTGTAGTCAAAATAATAAAAAATAAGAAAAAAGGTAATAATTAAGAGATAATAAAGTGAAATATAGTTTTCAAAAGCATTATGGTTGATGCTGAAATTGAGCCCGCGGTGTTTCGTTTCACAACCAGTAACAAATGGGGCCATGGAAGCTGTCATGAATGTGAACCAAGCTACATTCTTTTCCTCGACTTACAAACGAAATGAAATTTATATCTAAAGTTTAAATCCAATAAACCGACCCACGTTTCAAATTGATTGTCACATAACAAACTATGGCGCCACGGCGTGGGCGGTGAAACTGCATTCCTACATACAAAACACTAAACTAATCTTATCAAATGTTTGTTTAACAATTCAAACGTTTGACCCAAATTTGGACGAGCTAGTACCGTGAAACACATGTGCGAAACCGTATCCTCAATACGAGACAAGCCCAAACAGTGTCCCTTTGTTAGTTCCACACGTATTGTTGGGTGTGTAACATTGTGTCACGATACGCAGAAACTCATAACTAATGAATGAGCTTCCCGAGAAGCACTAGTTCTCATTAAATTGGAAATGCTTGATGACAATAGCAACTCGAAATACAGGGATATTGTAATCGGATTCTGTGGGTTGCGAGCACTTTGTAACTTTGCGTAATAAGCGAAATGAGCGAACACTGCCTTGGAGTGACATGGGTCCCGATCACGAAGAGAAACCGGGAAGTTTTAGATAATTATTTTCTAGGTCATAGGACTTACTCTATTTGTCGTAAATGTCGCCTCATACTGAACAATAGTAGAGCCTCATTTGGCTTCCAGAGCTGCGATAGTTGGGCAGTTTTATTAACGCGCGTAACTCAAAGCCCCCAACATGCGTACTAGATGTTCCCGGTAAGCTACGACAGACAATAAAAATCACCCGCTAGTACGGAGGATAAAAATAGCATATATAAATAGTAAGTACACATAGAATTATAATTAAAATACCACCTGCAATACAGACGAAGCACCGGTCAAGTGCCAGTTATTGCAAGTTTTATAAAAAATAAAAAAAATAGTTGTATTAAAGCCGATTTGTATTTACATACACGTACCACTTAATAGAATACAAATTGCATTTACAATATTGCTAGCAGATGCGGTGTAACATTTAAAAATAGCGTTCTCGTATCACAATGCACTTGAAGCGAAGTGGCTCTCGTCTCGGATGCTCTCGAATTGAACGAGCGAGGCCGCTGTGAGCAACGCTACAGTAATGTGTTCATACCGACGCCAATTACAATGGCTTATTGAATTAATGCCATCGTTTAAAGCTTGGTAATTTGAAGTTGGAGAAAGCTTCAGATACATGCTTCAAGGCTTCATCTCATACAGTAATGGTAATCGATTCTAAGCATTTTTGACAGCTTGTTCTACATCCTGACATCTTCTTCCTTCAATTTTAAAATCAATGAACTGTGTTTTTAAAACCGTCTCTCCGAAACGTCCAATTCCAATCAAAACGTATTATGCAATTTGTATAGAACATTTTCTTTGGACTGCAATGGCAACATGACTTTGCGGCACTTGATGATAGGCATGACGCTGCCGGATCAAAGCTCCAAATATTATGAGTGTCAAGTTTCAAAACGTCACAGCTTCGATGTTCATATTCAAGCTATATTCCGATGCAACTCTCATCTCAGAACAATGCATCGTTTGGTTATGAAGCTATCAATTATTAAATTGATAATAATCAGCCGCTTACCAATCAGTCTGAACCAGTGGCGGTACTTCTATGGAAGCATTACACGTCAATTGTGTAATGTCAATTGTTATAATTTATTGTGCGGTCAAGTTATTCTCATTAAATGTCAAATTGTGTTCGTTAAATAAAGATTTCAAATTTTTAATCGGAATGTTGCAAAGCAAGTTGGGTTTTAGCTCTCTACGATTGTCACTGCAAATTATTGATTACTTCGTGAAAGTCTTTAATATACGATTATAGGTTGTATCCAACTAAAAGAACTTAATTTACCGTACCATCATAACCATCCTGTACTTTACCAAGTCAAATTTATATATTAGGATAAACGAAAATATCTACATAACTAGTAATTTAGATTCACCTTTGGTCTAGCCACCTCAAATACCGTGAATATCTATGGGAAACATGATCACGAGCGGCATTCGAAATGTCTGCTTTTGATGTAATTGCAATGATTTATACATGAATTGTATGGTAATAAACACCCATTAATATGCGTTTTATGTTATATAAACAAGACCCGAGATTGATATGCAGGACATAATAGACCGACAAAATATATCGAATGTATTTTACTGAGTTTGGAAGTTTGTTACTCAATATTATATTCTGTTGAAAAAAATTGTTTTAGTTTTATTTCCTTGGAGAGTCCGCGTATGCCAAAGTAGGAGATTACTTTATTGTGGGAGGTAAGCGACTTAAGTTCTTTTTCTCGGACATCGATGAAGACTTAAAATAGGTATTTCGAAATCCCCAATCTTCCTACGGCGATTAAGGACACCCTCCGCCCGCGTAGCTTTCGCGGGCAGGCTAGATCTTAACCAATACCCATTAATTAACTCGAAACTAACTAGACTGACTTGTACGATAGAATAAGACGTCCACCTTAAATTCTAACTACTCAAAACAAATGACTTCAGTAAAAATAAACCTCTTTTTCTAAGAAATAGGAAGGGAACTACGAGGCCCGATAAATAAAATTGTATAAGAACGACAAGAAATCATATTTAATGACTTTAGATTGCGAAAAATAATAATGAATATATATTACAGAGAAATTTATCACAATAAGTTCCGCTGTCACGGAACATGAAGCAGTAATGACGAAGCGGATTGTAATCGTTTATTGCAAGTTTTCTGTTGTTTATTTTTTGCAGGGAACGGGAAAGTTAGTTGTTCCCCTCTAAACCTACGGGAGAAAGCGGGAGGGGTATAATAGGGTCATCAACCCAGAGCCTTAGCCGTGGGAATTGCACCCGCAAGGCATTATGTCAATAAAAACCTGGTATCTTGACCTGAACCAAAAATGTTCGCAAAATTACCTACAGATATTTCATATAAATGCATCTCTGCCTACCCCTTCGGGGAATATAGGCGTGAGGTATGTTTTATATTTCATATAGGTTCTAAATCATCCCTGATGTATCGCTCTTACTTTAACAATAATTATATTTCAAAAAAATATACCTTCAGATAAAGTAATAATAAATGTTCGCAAACAACGATTTTGTTGCGTAGCTATCTAACTTTAACTAAAATAATACTATTGTCGGCGGAATGAAATACTTCAGAACGTTTCCAAATATATATTCCGGATGAAGAGCGTTTAATTTTTATTATAATTTTTCAATATTTACTTCAACTATCTCTAAGAATAAAATTAAAACTAAACTGAAATAAATTAACGGTGAAAAACATATTTTAAAATCAAGCTTTTATTATGCACGAAAAATTAAAAAAATAAGCTAAGAAAATATTCATAAAATTCGTAGTTTTTTAAACTTTACAAGTAACAATTTACAAAAGTGTTCGGTTTATCAGTAGAAGTATGATACATAAACATATATTATCTATAACTAGTATATAAATATTCTTAAGTGATCTAAAAGCTCGTCGCGGCCGAGGTCTTTGCATTAAAGAAATTGCGCGACAAGCTTTTAAATCACTTAAGAATATTTATATACTAGTTATAGATAATATATGTTTATGTATCATACTTCTACTGATAAACCGAACACTTTTGTAAATTGTTACTTGTAAAGTTTAAAAAACTACGAATTTTATGAATATTTTCTTAGCTTATTTTTTTAATTTTTCGTGCATAATAAAAGCTTGATTTTAAAATATGTTTTTCACCGTTAATTTATTTTTAACTTTTTAGTTGGAAATATTTCTAAGTCTATCCATTTCGTAGTCATACCGAAATTCAACTCAATCGGTCCATGGAAACTAGTGTTCCTATGGGCACCTTCCAACTTCTCATGACACCAGATCAACGATACCTTGTTATTATGTTGTCACTGAAAATACAAAGGCATACCAAATTTTAGCTTAATCGGTCCACAGGAATCGGAGTTCCTATGGGCTTCTTCCAACTCCTCATAACATCAGCTTCATGATACCATATTTTTGTATTGTTACCGAAGTTACGAAGACACACCAAATTTCAGTTCAATTGGACCACAAGAATCGGCGGAGTTCCTATGGGCATCTTCCAACTCTTCGTCAGATCAGCTCTATGATACCTTGTTATTATATTGTCACCGAAATTACATAGGTATACCAAATTTCAGCTCAATCGGTCCAAAGGAATCGGAGTTCCTATGGGCTTCTTCCAACTCCTCATCACATCAGCTTCATGATACCATGTTTTTGTATTGTTACCGAAGTTACGAAGAGATACAACATTTCAGCTCAATTTGACCATAGGAATCGGAGTTCCTATGGCCATCCTCCAACTCCTCATCAGATCAGCTCCATAATATCATATTTTTGTATTGTTACCGAAGTTACGAAGACATACCAAATTTCAGCTCAATTGGACCACTGAAATCGAAGTTCCTATGGGCATCTTCCAACTCTTCGTCAGATCAGCACCATGATACCATATTTGTGTATCGTTGTCGAAGTTACAAAGACATACCAAATTTCAGCTCAATCGGTCCACAAGAACCGATGTTCCTACGGTCATCTTCCAACCTCATCATCAGACCAGCTCCATGGTACCATATTATTGTATTGTCATCCAAGTTACGTAGGTATACCAAGTTTCAGCACAATCAGTCTATTGGAAGTGGTTCAAATCTTCATTGCAAGATTTGTAAACATACAAACATACATACATACATACATACATACATACATACATACATACAAAAGTGAAGTTAAATAAAAGCTTGTAAAAAAACAACTGAATAACAGCTTGCTGATACGAACCGCTTTTAAATGAACTTTTATTTTTTTCAGATATATAACTCTAAACAGGATAATATATTTATTTTTAGTCTACTAACATAAGAAGTTCCAATATGATGTTTTAGTCTTTGAAATGACGTCAAATATTCATCTGTATTAAAGCAAGTAACGCTGCAGGACGAATGTCGTTAAACTAAATAATATCACATCAAAGCGCGTACATTTCCTCTTGACCTTTATAACCATCTGCTAATGACGATTCCTTAGTTACATTTGCATAGACCAATACTATTTACGTTTAAAGTGCTGTCCTTCAATAACTTGATCTCGTTACCTATTTAAGGGAACAGTAATGTAGAGCAAACAATGCAACATTACTAAAACAACCTTGGATCTTAATCGTAGTAAGTGGGAATTTTGTCGAGTCAAATGTTTACAAGGCAAAAAGTTTATTTCCCGCCAACTTCGTGAGGTGACCAGCAATATATTATCTAGACCGCCATCGACCAAACCTTTTGTTCGCTATGAATAATATTATGCCAATACGAAACATGTAGATGTCAAATGTTGTGAATATAAAAATGTTAAGGAAATTGCAGCTATACGGTCGGGTTGATGATATGGAATATTGTTCGTCGTGGACTGCAGAAATTGAAGTATACTTAGTGGAAAAATTAGACAAATACTAAAAAGGTGAGATCCACGAACTCAGAATCCAAACTAATGCAAAAATTACATTAAGAAATTAAATTATTCAACGTTTATCATGCCAGTTTTTTTAAATACATAATGCTCAAAACTTTATCCATTTTATCGATATAGATATCCTATAATCAAATGTTATGGAAGAAATAAAGTAAAGTATTATATCGTGTCCAAACCTTGGTAGTTTTCCGACAACTGAACGATGAACTCACTACCAATAGGGTACAACTATAGGTGATTATTACAATAGCTTTATTACAGTAATTTTACTTCTACAATGGTATGACGTAAGCATCTGTAATTAGATAAAATTTAATTGAAGGAATTTACTATTTTTGTCTGACTTGTCACCATTTCAAAATTCTAAATCTAACTACAATAGACCAAATAAAATGAGTTAACAAACAGGCAATAAATATTTCAAACAGCTAATAAAGCAATCCGTGGTAGTCTACAAAAATGTTCAATTTATTCCGCTAGTGCTTTGTGAAATTTAATACGTATTATACTGTGAAGGAGAACTTTCAACAATCCCCTATAGATACTAATAAAGGAAATGAAAGAACCGCAACCGTACGCTCCGACGTTATTACTCAACCCTCACTAAAACAAAATCACTTTGATTTCCTTAATTCCAATCGGAAGCTTATTGAAAAGGCCGCAGATAAAATCCTACAACCGCATTGAATCGTTTAAAAACGGTAGTATTACTTTGCACAAGTTAAAAGCATACTCGTATTTTAATACGCCATATTCAAAAGTATTAGGTTTTTCTATTAACGTTGAGAATACAGACTTTCGCCTCAATACAGTAATCAATACATTGTCTTAAACATACAGAAGAGTTTCCTTTTCTCAAAAACATCATGTTTATTCTGAAAACAAATCTTTTAGATTGACAAATAAAAACGCGGTTGCGTTCATCACAAATGGTATACAAAAAGGCGAGCGACAATACAATCTCGGTGTCATCACATTTCTTGTTATTTTCGGCTCATTCCTATCATCTTCAAGTTTGGTGGCAATATTTTATCTTTCACTGCTCATAAGAATTCGGTTTATGCCTCCCCCAGACGTAATAAGGAAACACAATATCTGCCTTTGTGATACAATGAAAAAGATCCTTTAAAGTACACGGGTCGTATCATCTTTGCAAGTAACATTTTCATTACTCTAATATTTTAACATTATATTTTTAGAAAAGAGATTAATGTTATTACTAAAGGTGCACCTAAGTTTTTTATAAATTTTCTTCTAGTTAATAATTTAAAGTCAACGTTATAAACTAGAACCAATACTTGAAGTATTTTTGATATAGTTTTAATAAACGTGAAATGACTGGTAATGGTATTGATGATTATATTTTTCATACATACCTACTGAATATTACCTAAACACCACAGTGATAATGATATTATGTTATAAAAATGAAATCGTTGTGCATTTGAAAAGTAACGAAAATTGGTTTCCTTTATAAGCTATTAGCCAAAAGAAATATAGTATTTGAATAATCCTTTTTAGATTAAGACACATAATATATAGATGATAAGTTCTGTTTCAGTGCTTAATAGTAGAGACATACATGTACTGAAGAAAAATAGGCGATCTATGTTGGTTAGCACTCTTATTGAAGAAGAAATACCGTCTTACTTGAACGTCGTAATTGGTTCCGGAATAGACCCCCGTTGCATTGACAAGAACGTCACAGCCATCGGAACGTTTGATTTATTGGTTTTTCTCGGCGTATTTATACACTGGAATGGAAAAGTAACTTCTCACCTGATGTTACATAAGCGATCCAATAAATGTAAAAACAGGCGAAAAACGATTACAATTATCTTTCAGAAAGCGACACAATAATCCTGCGTTGGTCAATATGGTCGATTTTACATGGTCGAGGAATAAATCTTAGGCGTTATAATTACAGACCACTTTGAAACTTCATAAATTTACAATTATGTTCTTAATACTCATAAAATTAGAATTTAGAAACCATAAAATATTTTATTATTGAAACATCGTTAACAATGTTCTCAAATCGAATGATTACAGCTAATATCAAGCCCACCTTTATATTAAGGCCGTAAAGCCAAGACATAAAGAAAAAGCACTTTTCCAATGCAAATTAAGTTTGGTGGAGCGAGACAAACGCCATTTAATATTGTTTCGGTAATATTATCTTTTAACAATATGGCGAATGAACAATTTTGTGACAGAGATCGCTTGTTTTTTATAAGTCGACTCTGGATAAGCTCAATATCGGTTAAGAACTGGCTCTCGGCTCGCTCTAAAGCATTTCAATTATTTCACACGGAAATCTAAGAAAATTTGGGAGACCATTCTAATTTAGATACTACGGTAAAATAAGTTAAATGTTTATTTCGACTACGGATCGAATATTTTTCGAAAGTAACGACCACGTTTATACTTGGTTCGCATTTCGATCGTTCTTCGTATTTTCGAAGTTTTAATGTTGTGCGTTATGAAATTATGTCGAATGAATAAAGCGTTAAATTTTAAGATTAAATCAGTCTATTAAGAACCCTCAACTCGTAACAATATAAAAGTAATAATATTATAGAAAATTAGCAAAAATGCTCACAGCAAAATGTATTAACCGAAGCAAATCTAATCTTGTTAATCTGCTAAAAATCATTTACCGCTTCTGCCAAGGTAAATATTATGAAATGCTCCGCAGAAATTAGGAATTCAATTACCATTAATTTGCATACTAGGACGGCACCGTACTGACTTGGCTCGATCGAAAATTTTGCCCTTTGGTTAGATTGCAAACAAAATTTTATTAATAGCTCTCTGGTGCCCCCAACTTCGTGCTTGAGAGTTAAGGTTGTTTTAAAAAAAATATTTGTTATTGAAATAAATGTAACTGAAGTTTCTCCTTGTTAAATCAGCTTTTACTAATTAAAGTCTAAAAAGGTGCTATCTTTAAATAGCTTTAAAGATTTCAAACAATTACAAATTCGTAAATAACTTCTTACAAAACATGACACCCCGTGGCCAAATTGTTAAGCCACTTGGGTCTGGATGTTTATATAACCGAAAAATCTATCGTAGTTTCTGACACCCACGACACAAGACTTATATCTTAATGCGGGGTCAGAACTATGTGATTTTTAGGTGTAATTATTAACTTATGTTTCCCTAAAGACGCAGACAAAGGAGAATGCATCCACATTTCACAAGTCGCCCCATATCAAATAGGAATATTTTAAATGTGATGTAACATAGAGCTTGGCACTTGTGCTATCGCATCAAACATTAGCGTTTGCAAACAGCGGATGCGCTGTAAAACTTTATTGGCAGTTACGTCTTTATTCGCTCACCGCACAATATTGAACCATTGCTGACACCTGTGTTGGCACGATCATACCGAGCTATGAATAGGAGCTTCACATTACTACGTACAAACCTACTAAACTTCGATGCTGTTTTAAAGTATAATAACTTTTTTACATAATATGATGACTTTAAATAAGAGCTAAGCTGTGTCATACTACACTTCAAAAATATAACATCAACTAATGTAAATTAAAAATTAAATATACAACGCCAGCACTTCCAGCTAGCCCTCTCCGGCTGACCTTTGGCTTGCTGTGTATAATATACGCGACACATATTATTATAATCAAGAGTTCAAGATCAGGTAAAATGTCAAAATCAAACAGATATCATATTCCTTTGAAAATGAATAAAGTCGTTCTGTGAAGACACAGAGCATACAGCGATACTCTACTACCTACATCACGTCTAAATCATGGCCGATCATAGTACTAGTTTTTGGCCATTTTCATCATCATAAACTAACTGCCCTTCCTACTTCAGACCTATTTACTACAATAAAAAATTAAATGGAAAAGATTCAATAAACTTAAAGTAACATTCGTGATCAAAAGTTGATAAGGACCTTAATCGCACGAATCAACAGCAATTCCATTGAACCATCAATCTCATCTTACATTCCCAATTACAGTACCTTTTGTGGAACATGCAACAATGAGGATTTATTGTAATGATCAAAATGATTTATGTGTTCAACACGATGCATTAAAGACTATATAGCATTCGATTCAGGGTACAATTATATGTCCGTAAGAATGTGTTAGGAGACGTCTTCTCGTCCAATATACCTCAGTGCCTGAAGACGAAAGTCTTCAATAGTTGTGTGTTACCAGTGATGACATATGGCACTGAGACGTGGCCTCTCACTAAAGGCGTCATGGGTCGGCTCAGGGTCACTCAACGAGCTATGGAGAGGGCTATGCTCGGGGTTTCCCTACGTGATCGAATCAGAAATGAGGAGATCCGTAGGAGAACTAAAGTAACCGACATAGCCCAACGGATTAGCTCGTTGAAGTGGCAATGGGCCGGCCACATGGCGCGGAGAACTGATGGCCGATGGGGCCAGAAAGTTCTCCAGTGGAGGCCACGTACTGGAAAGCGCAGCGTGGGACGTCCCCCGACAAGGTGGTCCGACGACCTTGTCAAGGTCGCGGGACGTCGCTGGCTGCAGGCGGCTTCCGACCGATCCCGGTGGAAGTCATTGGGGGAGGCCTATGTCCAGCAGTGGACCACGATTGGCTGACATGATGATGATGATGAAGAATGTGAAATTACGAATACATATATTACTTTATCTGTGATATATATAAGTTAGTAACCAATTAATAGCATAAAATTTAAAAATGCATGTCACGCATAAGGGTTCCGGAGTTACTAAGAATGAGACGTCTATTTAGTAAACATGTAATAAATTAAAAAATATATTTACTTATTTTTTTTACGAAGTTTTTTAGTGAGCGCAATTTGCGAGACCTCTGTAACTCCTGAAGCAATAAAATTATCCAAATAGTTATATTTGTCCTTTAAACTTCATAACCTAGACTAGGTGTACCTATCAGTAAAAATACCTAACTATTATACAAACAACAGTAAAGCAGGGGATTTTTGTATTTATAAAAACGTCAAAGAGAAGAATAATAGCTCAAAACATTTTGAATATCCAAGTGATATTAATATAGCATTCACGCGCCGACTGAGTTTACATGGAGCAAAATATTAAATTCTTTTGAATTGGATCTCAAGAAAAACTTATCCTTTAGGCGCCCGCAACTAGTATAACTCAGTTCTGCAAGTTCATTTACATTTAAGAACACGTAAAGCGCGGTAACGTGATGAGAAGTTAGTATCAGCTTACAAGATGAGGTTGCTAATGATGTCATAACTTGTCGCATTTTCATCAAGTGCGTCAGAGATAGATGAAGATAATTGTAGCGTTTGTATTACATACATTTGACCGCCTGTTATTTAACATATAAAAAAAGAAGATTAATTTTATTACTGAGGTACGACTACTCAGCCATGGTGGTATTAATAATAAATAATCAGCCTATACACGTCCCACAGCTGGGCACGGGCCGGACCTCTCCATCTGAAGATTTTAGACTATAGTCTACGCCACTGGCCTAGTACGGGTTGGCGGATTACACATCTAAGTAATTCTGGTGGTATAAAGATAGCGCTAATATTATAAAGGGTATGACTTTGTATGTATGGTTGATTTGTTACTCTTTCATACAAAAAATACCAATTTATGGATTTGTTTTTGGTAGCCAGCCGCTGAGATAAACACATGGACTACTATTTATACTGGGAAATTACATTTCATGTATTTGGAACTACAGAGCGCAGCTAATTATGAATACATTTAAATGGATTTTATCATCTGCTTTTAATATTTGTAATATTCTTACATAGGTAGCTATATTAAATTTTAAAATCCGGATTTAAATGCACGTATGCTCTTTACACTTCGTTTTGTAAATATGACGGAAATATAAGGAAACTGGTCCAAAGATTTCTACATGAAATCTCGTATTACTTAGCCTAAGTAATTAATTATCAATAAGGATACAACACACCAATTTTAACAAGATCGTTTTCCGTGTAATTTTTTTTCAGATACAATTTCCGGAAGAGATCATTTTAGGCGATAAAAGGAAACAAAAGAAATATCCGATACTGTTATTACTCAACCATTACGATTTACAAATAAGCCGCAAAGTTATACAACAGATTTTAGAGAACAAACTTTGAAAACATTAAAGGAGATTTTCCGCATTGACCGCAGCTTTATCACAATACTGGTTGAATCGTAGACGATAAAACTGATAAAGGACGCCGATTCATGGCCCATAAAACTCTTCTTGTTTACGACTTCATGTAAGATTTACATAAATTAGATCACATGACTATGTCGTACATAAAAACTACGTATTCATTAGAATATTTTTTTAGAGTTTCCTATGCGGTGATGATTTGTTGTGTTAACCTAGAACCCAACTTAAAGATCTTTATTTTAGCTTAATCATGTTACAAACGATATAAGTCAAGCATTTTGTAAGTAAAATTTTAGTGGCCAATTAATACATGACATTAAAAATAGTTTAATTATCGTACGCAAAATTGTAGGCGTTCGTTAGTCAACCGCCGCAGAACGTCTCATTAAATCTTAAAAAAAAAACAAGAATATAGATAACATATAACAAGGAAAGTATATAGAATACATTTGTTAAAAATAAATATACCAGTAATAACATTTAAAATAAATCAAACCACAATACAAGGTAGCTAAATGAACTTAAACAACAAATCTTTCATTACAAAATAAATAAAAAAAATATCAAAGAGCAGAATGAACAATGAGAAATGCATTATTTTCTTATTCTCAAACAGATTGTACTCCCGTCGCAAAAGAAGTTAAGTAGGAATTTCAAATAAAAACCCAACATTTTCTGTGAAACTAGATGCAGTAAAATCTCGCCTTGTTAACATTACTGCAATGGGTGGTATGCCTTTATTACCTAGATTTACTTTAAAGAAAACAACTAAAATATTTTTCCTTTGTATTGCAGTAAGGATAGAGAACGTAGAATTTACATTTTTTCGCATCGTTCTTGCTTTATATGTTAATACAACTTATGGACGGTGATTTCTATATCGGGAAATACTAACATTCGAAATTTACTTTTATCTGAACGCCAAAAATATTCATATATACTATGGCTCGTTTTTAAATAATCTTCATTAATCAATTCTACAAAGTCCAACTTCCAATCCACCTTTGAAATCTATGGTATTTTCAGCAATTCCCAGAACGATATAGCGCTTATCGATAAATTCCCAGTAGAGCAAGTAAAACTTCCGAAATGCCAGCGTATTGTGTTATTATTTGTGAGAAGATGATTGCGTATTTGCTGAGACGGCCTGTAATTACGTGTTTCTCACGCTACAGTCACGACTATACGTAATCGATGTCCCAATGACGTGACTCGAAATTCGTGATTGTCTCGAGACTAAATTGGTTCAAACGTAAATATACCATCTGATAGGCATGGTACAAAACGTAGCATTTCGTAATATCAAGACCAAGATAATGATACGATGACAGATCTCCATATAGGAGTACACGTTCTGTGTTCTGTTTCATAATATTTAGATGTCCCTATATTTTATACCTACTCTCATTTGTTTGGTGTTAGAAATGTGAAATAATTTCGAAGTTGTAATCTGAAAATATTATTTAAAGGCCTTAAAAGAAAATCAGATTCCATACTACTACTGGAACTACATCTCCCCCACTATAATTTTCAATTTTCCCAACCGAAATAGTTTTAAATCTTTTTGTATTCTAAGTCTCTATTTAAATTCATTTAATCGCGTTAACATTACGGATTAAACTGCAACTTTATCTAAATATAATAATATTATTAATATAAAACTGAATAAGACAATATCACAGTTTTGTAAGGTATGCAAAACATACGGCACCTAGGTAATTATACTATATTGTGGCTTGAAGTCTTTAAGTGCTTCCTGTCAATCAAACCCATTATATTCAAATACACTACATCATGGTTATTTAATTTAATTATTATGTTCCTACAGTCAGATGTATTCATACGTTTTTGCTCGGAGATTCATTAGCATCATTATATGACAAGATTTAATAGAAGTATGAACTAGCACTATGGAGACTTGGAATAAAGACTTCTATTCAAGAAATTGCTATATGTTTTTCCCATAGTGAGATATATTTATTTCTGGATAATTTTGTCATTTTTTCTTTCATCATCATCATCACCCCCTATTCATACATACGTCTCACTGCTTGGCACCTCTACAATTGAAAGAGTTTAGGCCACGCTAGCCTTCAGTGGTTTGGCGGACTAAACACCAAAGAAATGGTGTTACATCGTTTTTTACTTGACTACTAACACTGTTCATAATTTTGTTTTTAAGGAAACAATATAACATATATTACATACGTGTATATAAAGATTAAATAAATAAATAACACACTTATTTTACGTCACTAATGTATAAATTCAACACAATATTTATAATTGATAAAACTATTGATTTCATCTTCCAAAAGGTTGCGGATTTGATCTGCTCGAAGAAAAATCTTATGATCTACAAACATTTACATACGAAAAGTTCCAAACGTGACATTTGTTTTTGTTGTCTTTAAGTTGTAGGACATAGTTTGTATACAAATAACATTGGCCAAAAACGAAAAGGAGCAAAAGGCCTTGTTTTTGGTTTTATAAAAATAATAAAAGGGAATTAAGAAGAATAGAGAATGATATATTAGTGCCGGAAAGGCGGCGGGAAAATGTTGAATACGATTAGAATGTATTGAATGAATTGTAATGTAGAATGATTACAACTGAAATTCAGAATTTTATAGCAAGCAATAAATAAATTTTACGAATTAGATATCTCCAAAGATTTTATTAGTGATATTGTGACGCTGACATTATGAAAATTATAGTGCAATTATCGTATAAAACTATGTTGTCGTATCACATAATTATCGCTTAGCATTCTCCTATCCTAAAACATATCATAAATACATATGTATATCCCAAATGGCTATATTAAGTGAACATTCATTTTGTATCAGCTTATACTTCAAAAGCGAATTAAATATAAATAACAACAAATGAACCAACTTTTACCCGTTGTTTATAGTACCTATTTATTCAATAAAAGTAAACGGCATAACGTTATACACTGTGAAAACAAAGCTGAATTAATTAAATTAATTTACGACAATAAAATCGCTCGATATAATATTAATATTATAATGTGTATTAATTATTTAATGTGTTATTCAATTCTTCACACATACAGACGCCTGTACCGGCGAAGGAGTAGGCAGAGGTGCAATCATGTTGCCACATTTCTCCATTTGTATTTTTAGTCTCACGTAATAGAGGGCGGGGCCATTCCGTGATATTACAAAAAACTTCCTAAAAATGAGAAGGTTCTTCGCAAACGACATGACTTTTTCACCGCTCTTATAACTTCGAACATAGAATTCGAAAATTTGTGTGCTTTTCAGCGTTTTAACCAAAGTTATTAAAAGCAAATATAACAAACCGCACTTAAGCTGCCCGTTTATACGCGGGTACGTGATGAAGTCTTAAAAATGACTATCGCTGTATCTATACTAATATTATAAAGCTGAAGAGTTTGTTTGTTTGTTTGTTTGTTTGTTTGTTTGTTTGTTTGTTTGTTTGTTTGTTTGAACGCTAGGATCTCAGGAACTACGGGTCCGATTTGAAAAAATCTTTCACTGTTAGATAGCACATTTATCGAGGAAGGTTATAGGCTATATATCATCACGCTACGACGAATAGGAGCGGAGCAGCAACAAAGAATGTTTCAAAATCGGGGACATTTTTTCCTTTTTGTGAGCTTCCGCTGTGTACGCTGCGAAAACGGTTAAAGTTTCGCTAAAATAATGTATGAGAGACATGTTCCTCTTTAAAAGTTCTAAAAAAAAGTCCGCGACAGCATATGTCTATTTCTTAAGGTTGGCTCACTATAAGGTTTTTTGTCCTAACCAAATTTATTTTAAAATAAAGTTTTATTTGTGAAGGTGTTTCTATAAATATGATATTAATCCTTATCTAAATAAATACGTTATTCCTTACAAGTATTTAATTTTAAATAAAATTGCCCTTTACATCATTTGATTTCACTGAGTATCTTAGAAGATATTGCAGTTTTAAAATATTGATCAAGCGCGCAGTAATGATGCACAAGACGTCGATCGACGCGTTACGGTTTCACGTTTGAACAATTTGACCGAATTGTATGATTTTTGGTATGGACATAAATAGGACTCTGAGAAGTAAAATAGACTACACCTTATTTTCCTTCTGAACTCAACCCTGTAGTCTACGCGGACGGAGTCGCGAGCAAAAGCTAGTTTAGTGATAAATATCTGCATAGCCGTTCAAAAAAGGTGACATATGGTATATATGTCAGAATAAGAAGATTACTACCGTAGCACCGAAGGCTTTTACGGCATAAGTGATTCACATAACGTTTTGCATACTGACTCAGGGATATCTCTAAAAGCTTACAATAATGTGATTCATTCATGATTTCATACTACC
This sequence comes from Cephonodes hylas, assembly GCA_030295005.1. NCBI lineage: Eukaryota > Metazoa > Arthropoda > Insecta > Lepidoptera > Sphingidae > Cephonodes > Cephonodes hylas. The sequence goes on along the minus strand of AP025367.1, from coordinate 9,819,277 downwards.
TACGTGACTTGGTAAAGCTTGTCCATAATATGTAACCAAAACTATTTTGATCGTCGGTTTTTTTAATGACGTCAAAACTGATACTTGTTAAGTGAAACCTGTATGGTAATTTCAAAATCAGATAAAATCTAATATAGTTATTTGTGTTAGTCATAGAGTGTTTTATGATTAGACAATGTGTTCAAGTCACTGGTTTAAAACTTGAATTGAATTAATGGAAACAGCTGTTATGATGTACCACGATATATTTTGGTTCAACAAGTTCATTTAGCTCCTTTTTTAATCTCCTTGTGCGTGTTCAAAATCAAGAAAAAGCTTCAATAATAATACTTGTATACTTATGACATAATACATGACGAGTCTCTGAGAATAACATTTTACAAGAAAATGAATACAAACTTAACCTTTTTGAGACAGTCTCTATTATTTTTTTGTTTGTATCTTAGGTGTAGTGAACTTTCAATAGTCTGGACGAGATCTACTCGGCAGATATAGATTGGTAACACGATAGTGGCCATTAACGCTCTCTTGACTTATACGTCCAATATTTTCAGAGCTAACGAACCCGATTGACGATAAAGGGGAACCGTCTACTTGTGTTACTAGTCTTCCTTGTCCCTTGATATAAAGTCTTGAAAGAGTCTACGTATTAGGAAGACGTTCATTATCGTCATTTTGACCACTTATCTGGATGGGCATGGTGAGTGTACGACTTGCAATCTAGAGATCCGGGGTTGATTCCTAGATCAGGCAGTGATACCGATTTACTTTAAGAAATTTTTGATAAAAGCTCGGAGTTTGAAAACGACCTAAAAAACACCAACAGCCTTTTTTCTTATTAGTTATAAAGAATTAGCATTTTCAACAGTTTTATAAATGTCTGTTGATGAAATAAAAAGCTAAGGTAATACATAGTTTCTTAAAAGCATTTCTATGTATAAAAATAAAAAAAACATATCCCAAGACAAAATCTGTCCAAGAATGTAAAAAAGATTTTTCTTAGTCGCCGAGCGAAACTTTCAGCACGTTGCAAAATTTAATACGATTTTCGCTTACAAACCTGTTGACTTGCGAATATTTCTCAAGTGGCTCCAAAGTCGTTACTAAGACATGTTGATCGCGGCATTAGCAAACTTGATCCAAGAGGGGCGCCGAGCTATACGAAATACCAAATTCTTTTTCCACATTCAACATACTGGAACATATTATCCTTTTTTAAAATAAACAAAATCTATTTATGTATAAATGAAATAAAAAAGCACCTAAAAAATTTCCTAAATCTGAATTTAAATAAAGACATCTTAGGAATTTAAAGTTAAAGTTGAAAAATTCGTTTTAGCAACTTTTAAAATTAATTTTATTTATATTTGATTGTCAGAGTAATCCTATCGCATCTCGTTATACTTAACTAGAGCTGTAACACAGGAGACTAACACATCTCTGCCTTTAATAATCTAGGCATGAATATTTTATTATTAAACATGCTTGATATCTTATTAGATAAATTATTACTTAGCTACGATGAATATATTTTAAACACGTCTTGAAATGTGCATATCTCGTAATAAATAAACAACATTGGAATAAAAAGCTGCTATATCTATCAAAATACCACAACTTGTCCATAAAACACCTCGATTGGAGTAATAATACTGAATTATTGCCTGGATAATTAAGGTCATTGTGAATGAGGTAATTGAAGTCAAAGACCATAATATAATAATGCAAATAGCCGTAAATATAAGCGTTTAATATGTTGACAGTAAAGCTGACACTTGGGCTTGCGGACGCAGTAAAGTGAGCTCGTAAAGCCAGTTATAAGTCTTGGCTTGGCGTCTAATGAAAAGTATTAAACAGAACACGAGGCGACATACACACGTCGATCTATTGAATAGACAGTGGTCTAATTAATGGTCTTATTAGTGAATCAATTATCATCAGCAATCATTTAATGAACTTATTAAATGATTGCGAAGAAAATTTAAATCGTTAGCTTTGTAAACCACCCCCTTTTTCAGACTCTGTGCTACTACTAGGAATTTTGTAACGGAAAAAACTCTACAACGAATTGTTCAACCCGGGACCTCTAGATCGCAAAATAAACTCGGAACTCCACTCAATGTTTATTAGTTATAAATAAAAATGTACAAAAAATATACAGGGTGTATTTAGACCGTGATCGAAAACTGAGGCAGGTAATAGCGATAATGATTACAAACCCCCTGACATTACAGAAAATCCCGACACAAAATGTTTTTTTTGAGGTTTTCCATACAAACCACATACTTTTAACACCGATGGTTGTATGGAAAACGTCAAAATTTTTATTTTTTGCCGGGATTTTTAATGTCGCCACTGGGTTTGTGATTACCCTCGCTATTACCTGCCTCAGTTTTCGATCACGGTCTAAATACACCCTGTATAATGTAATAAAATCAGTCAGTTAAATGAAGCAGTCAATATTACTATCACATTTATCGTTGACGTCAATTCAACAGGAAATCTTAGAGCTTGTTAACAATTTATATCATTAGTAGAACATAATCTAATATTCAAAATAAATAATGCAATAATCATGACAATGTGTGGCGCAGTTGACTAGACCATTACCAAATGAATTGCAAAGTAGATAAATAATGTAGCGACGGGGTGTAGCGATTGAAACAAAAGCTTAGGGATCACGGATTCAAACCCGAGTCTCCATTTAAAAAGTATGAGCAGTGAACGAAAATATTTTTAGGACAGCGTTCCATTTTTTGTCATTAAGATTAGATAGAATATATAAATTAAATTATGTAGATGATAGATGTAAATCCAATAATGTAAAAGATACGATGGGGTTGTCATATCTTCTTGATAAAAACCCCGAATTAAATAAAGATTATATAAAAAAAAGGAAAAGCTCTTTGTACATAATAATTAATATATTTTATTCAGCAGCCATTGATTCAATATGACTACGATCATAAATGGTAATGTGTTTGAAGAATATCGTCGATGACATTTCCTACCGTAATTAAAGGTGAGCAGAAATCCCAAGGGCGTATATCTACGGTCCTTGTTCAATGCTCGTCGGCACTAATGAGGGTCGCTGGGTTAAGATCAGTGCCTACGTAATTACCACATAAGTAATTATGCTCCTTATTAACCTGATACCATTATGGAATGGTCTAAGGAAAGATGCTTTTAATTATTTTTTTGATAACCCGAAACTAATTTCAATAAAATTTGGGTTGTTAAAATGACTTATTCCTGAATTCGAAGGAATGTGTGAAATAATACTTACTTAGTAACACTTAAGCGTCATCTCCCAAGGCAAATATGCATTTCTACATGTTTCGTCAATTGCCGTTTTTCGAAACTTTTCTTTTAGTCTCTTGTGGTTTCTAATATGACCCAAAACTTTTAACTTGGTCTCGTTTTTTTTTTATTATTTATATTATTTAATTCTAGCTTTAAATACAATAACGTACAAAGGTGGACCACGTTTCATCTCTGCATCCACCAGAGGTAGTCTGACAGACAGTGCATGATGATGATTGATGGCATTAAGTCCATTTTTATACCTTACAAATGTATAATATGTACGTACCTACTATTTACCAAGTAACTAAAAGTACCTAAATAATCACGAACTCCTTTATTTACCAAACTAGTCATATTCACTGCGTAATTATTCAAACATAATAATTAACAACTTAACTAAAATTAGAATCAAAGAGGACCGTAACTAGGGTAGTGTAACTTCATACGCAATTACACGTTTTACAGGGGTCATGAGGATACTAACTCACGTCAAAAAGGGTCCATGTAGAGTAAACAATGATAAACTGGAGTAGAGTTAACTTATAATGAAAATTTTAACATATTTACCTTTAAAAGACTAATGGTTATATTCATCCCAAATTGCAAGAGAATTTTGCTCTTTTTAAATACACAAATTTGGAAAAAAAATTTCTTCAATTTTAAGAAGTCAGGAGAGTCTTAAAAGATCACGCAGCAACTAAAAAAAATGTCTGTGGAAAATTAAACAAAGCATCCTTGAAAATTTTGGATTATTTACTATATTTGTTTCAGCAAATTTTCGAAAAACCATCAACGTTTTCATCTGTTTAACAGTATAAACGAATCGCTGGAATGCGGACGAGATCAATACACACATAGATAGCAACTAGATCAGTTGTAAAACAAACCTGCAATGTAAACTTCACAAAACCCAAGCGATACCAAAGAAAAAACATCACAGTCCAGCGGAGTTTAATTTAAACAAATTCGTGGAAAGCCGATATCGGTTTTCGATATCGCAAACATGATAAAAAACAAACGAATTGTGTTCGAAAAGTTTTCACAAATTTTTGGTGAATTTTATCTCTCACGTCCAAGACAACAAAGATGTGTTGAGATGAAATATTAGTACACAATTCGGGAATATTGCGATGTATTCAATAGACGTCACCAACTTTCACAGTTCCACGCGAGCTTTTTTATCTTCTTTTTACGAATGATATTTATTTACTCTATTGGGACGTATTACCTAGTCCGCTTTTTGCCTTTCGGGGAGACAAAACGTGACGGACGGCAGGTAAAAATGCGAAGAATTATATTTGGACGGTAGATTTGGGCGCTCTCTACATCAAGAGTTAAATCAGGCATGAGTTGGTGATGATGATTCTAATTCTTGGCATTCAGATAGATTTGAACTGATGTAGTTAAATTATAACATAAAAATATAATTAACAAACAACAGCCAATAGCATATTAAAAAATAGTTAAATATGAACATTACAATGTGAAATGACACATCAAGCGATTGTTAAGAACATTAACGAACATTGGTCTTTATTAGACTCAGTTTCTTTTAACTTTATAAAATGTCTCTATTTATTATACAACGAACTGAGTTCAGAAAGTTTGTAACAAATTAAAACTTTGCAAATACAGCGTCATAGACTTAAATCTTCTTTCCCGATTTTCCACTTAGCCGTTATGGCCAGAGTGTCACTGCAATTTATAACATTAAAAAGTTTGTTGACAAAAAACGCAAAACTGCTGAAAATCTCGTCGCTTTTTATTTGAGCAATTTACGTTCAGTTGGCGCCAACGCTCCAGTATTCTCAAATTATTTCGCCAAAATTTTCAAGGGTGCAATAACTTTATTAAATCGGCAGCCCTACGGAGGAATTCTTGGAAAATGGTAATTAATTCTCATTAGGCTCCGCTGAGAACGAGGCGCTCTTAACGCCGCGGCGAAAGCGTTGGAGGAAATTTCGTGAATTTATTCCGATTTGCTCGGTTTAAAAACATCTTTGTTTATTATGTCAGGTTAAGCGGAATTTGTATTTCGTGCTTAATGACGCTTAAAATTTTGCTGACATTTCCTTGTTTGTATAGTCAATTTTATGCACAGACTAGTTTTGTTAGAGTTTAGACGTAATGTACACGTACTTCGGAAACAGAACAGTGCTGGCCTACAATCGGAAATCAACCGCAAGACCAACAAGACCTTTGAGTACAATTCCTTTTAAATATTCCAAAACGTTCTCTTGAACCGACTGTAGCCGTGAGAAATTTCATTTCCTGACTTCCCTGTGCAAACACTGGCGCCTTTGCAACCAGCCATCCTACGCTATGTACGCACATATTTGTTTACACAGTAAGCGTTTTGCAAACTATTCCTTTCATAGGTAAATATTCAATGTATGGGTCCCTCGAAAGTAGCCTTGTCAAATATGTATACTGATACGCTCAACCTGTGAATTTTTCTCTTAAAGGTTCAAAGGCAAAGTTCGGTTGTGAATTCTATTTAATTTCACTGCCATACCTCACTCTGTGTTGTACAATATCGTGTTAAGCCGAATTATTGCATCAACTTGTATAATAAAATCACGATATCGGTCACTACCAAAAGATAAGGACAAGAATACAACAATAAGAATACCCTTTTTGTAATCAACTGAAACATGGCATAAAAATGCAAATAAAAGACATTAGGACAGTATCCACGAAGAAATGCTACGGGAAAAATTTAAAATTGCGTCATAAACACAAGACGTGCTTTCCGCATGAAAATGATCTTTTCCGAGAATATAATTCCATTAATCATAGGTCTTCATGCGAAATCATGTTTTTTATTAGTCACTGCCTTTAAAAGTCGTGCTCTGACAGCTGACAGCTGTCATCTGCAATTTGCACTTCAAAGCAAACGAAAAATGTTACGTTAACATGTAATTCATAGCCAATTTTACAAGGAAATGAGACATGTAAAAACCCACAAAAAATATTATTTCATTTCACCATACAGTGAAAGAATGTTATAAAAAAGACTACCTTTTACCAAATTATTAGAAATCAAGAGTAAGAGCACTCAGTTTCATATCAGGGTCGGACAGAGTATTATTGAGTTTTTCCATGAGACCATTCTCTGTATCACGGCGTTTTCAAATGTAAAAAAAGAAGAACCATAGACTTGCCTTTATTATGTCACACTTTAAATACAGGAAAAATGTTTCTGAAGTTTCATTTCAGAAATTGTTTAGATATTACAAGCGGTGCGAAAAAAGGTGTTTAAAGCGAGTCTAGAAGGTTTTTTTAATTCAAAAACGCAGCGGAGGTGACTTCTATTCCCGCTACTACAGAATCCATTTCCTATTCAAAGCGCAGGCTGCTAACTCATCTTCACAGGATCCGCTAACTTTTACATTTAAACTTCCCCGTAGATATACCCTTGAAGAAAGTGAAACGAGTTATTTCACCGAAACTTTATTAATTGCTACTTGATACTTGCATAATGAGAGGTAATGAAATTTTAAACAGCATAATAGCAGCAAGCAAGAAGTTGTACATATTTTAAAATGTTTATACTTTGTGGTGTTTATAGCAAAAAAACAAAATGTCAAATAAATGCAAATTCTAAATTTCAGTTTTATGTGACAGAAACGAAGGTTTTTGTGCAATAAATAAAATTTCCTAGAAGGGAGACAAGCTTTCTAAGTCTAAGCCATTGTATTTAAGGATGATGAAATTCTTTTTTTTTTAAATACTTATAATTAATTCAATAGGAAACAATGCCTTAAAAAATCATCATTCGCCTGCCCTGGTCCCAATTTATTCCTTGGGGTCGGCGCAGTATGTTTTCTCCTTCCACACATCCCTATCAGCCGTCATGTCTATACATACTGCATATAAGTGTTTTAGCTAAATGTTTTACGGCCGGCCGCCTGCCTGATGCCAACCCTCCTTGGGAAACCAACCCTCCTTGGGAAAGAAACAATGCCTTAAAAAATGTCTGAAGAAAATTTTCACATAGGTACTAACATATAGTCAAATCATTTTTAAACTAGAGACTAGCCACATTTTGTTGCTCTCCAAACAAGTAACTCAGCGCATTTTCATTAAAATTGTTTAAAAAAATTAAAGAACTGCCATCACAATTCTTAATTCAATTTAGCATATTCCTGCTACAAACATTAATATGTAGCTTAAAGAATTAAAAATATAGTAATTATGACGATTTACATATTAAAAATGACCGGTTGAGGAAGGTAAGGTAATTTTACAAAGTAGCCGGATAAAACAACCGCATTTGTTGTGGGAAGGCCGGAATTATGTAAAAAAATGTAAATCATGTTTAAACTGGGATAAATGGTATGCCACATATTATGTTTGTGAAAGGGAAAGAAAATTCTATTATGAAAAACCAACGTGTGGTTTTGTAGAATTCTCCTTTTGCGATATTTAACATGAAGCAGAATGTACACTTAGCTCAATTTGAATAATTCTATAATAAATCTACAACGGGCCACGGTTATAGACTATGGCCCGCCCCTTCTCAGTTGACAAAAAACCCCATGCCTAGCACAAACAAAACGCTCCTCAATAGCGCAAAAAATATTAAAATATTGTAGTAGTAGTAGTAGTTGAGTATTAATAATTTTAATTATATATACCGACATACATAAATACCTGGCGAAATGTAGCCGCAGAAATGCATGTCTGCCCACCCCTTCGGGAAATATCTTCATCAACCCATATACGCCCACTGCTGAGCACGGGTCTCCTCTACCATTGAGAGGGTTTAGGCCATAGTCCACCACGCTGGCCTAGTGCGGGTTGGCGGACTACACACCTAAGAAATTCCTAAGAACTTTTAAGGTGTGCAGGTTTCATCACAATGTGTTCCTTTACCGTTAAAGCAAGTGATAATTCAATGTGAATACACACATAACTTTGAAAAATCAGAGGTGTGTGCCTGGGGTTCGAACCCGCGACCGTCGAGATTCCCGACCGCGCGCTCAAACCTCGAGGCCTTCACTGCCCTCGGGAAATATACGAGTATATACATATATATATGTATGTATGTAATATCAGTTTTTTGCAACACAAACGCTTTCAGGGCTCATTATCCTGCTTTAATAAATACTCTTCGTGTTTTTATTTCATTAAAACCCTTGGGTAATAAAGTTGAAACATAGGCGGTGTATATTTCTTTTGATTTAATGTTCACAATAATACGTAACATCGTCCGGACTCGTACACGTTAAATACTGTTTAATTTTTTTGTTATAAACGTTTAGTAAGCATAAGCAGTTATGGCCTCGAGGTTTAGACGCGCGGTCGAGAATCTCGGCGGTCGCGGGTTCGAACCCCTGGCACACACCGCTGACTTTTCGAAGTTATGTGTGTATTCAAATTGAATTATCACTTGTTTAAACAGTGAAGGAAAACATCTTGATGAAACCTGCACACCTAAAAGTTCTTAGGAATTTCTTAGGTGTGTAGTCCGCCAACCCGCACTAGGCCAGCGTGGTGGACTACGGCCTAAACCCTCTCAATGGTAGAGGAGACCCGTGCTCAGCAGTGGGCGTATATGGGTTGATGACGACGAAACGTTTAGTAAACACTGGTACTTATTAAGAAAGTTGTCCGTCGGTGAAAATGTACAGAACTGGTATCGATTAATATTGAACGATTACTTGGCACTCAATTCTTGTTACAGATGACGAGAAAAGATTGTATAAATGTTTTCATAAGTGAGTGTACGTCGCAAATTTCACTTAAGAGCGAACGGTTCGGCTCGATCGAAGTTTTGCCTCTGCCTTTACACCGCATGAGAAATGTTAAAAAATAATTCTTAAAGACTCTCGTACGTTACCTTTTGGACTCCGGTGTCAAACTGTGTATAACCACGAGCAAAGAGGCGGGCGTAATAGTGATGATTTATAATAATTACTCTAAAATGTTCCTCTCCAATCTATAGTATATTCTTGCCATCTGCTGAGATTGGGCCTCCTCTACAACTGAGAGGTTTTAGCCCCAAATCTTAATAGTAGTAGTGTTTTGGCGTAGTACGAGTAATTAAAACATAATGGTTACATTAATAGAGACGAAATCTCACGCTATTCCAGGCGACGTTTTTATTTTTCGTTTTAACCGGGTCTAATGTATTTCTTATCACCATCCAATTAAATCTATTTCTGGCGAAGTTATCGAACACACACGTGTGTACCTCACTCAAACTGTAATAAGGTCAGACAGTGTTTTATATCGTTCGGCGGGTTTTCTCCAAGGTGAAAACGTGTTTGTTTTGGCCGAGTGTTTGGAGAAGGCGGGAATATTACTAAACATAAACGAACCGCGAAAATAGGAGAACCCTTTGTTCTTTTTATTTATAGTCAACATATTCTTCAAATGTAATAAATAAATGTACAAGAAATTCTGTTTAAAATCTTTTACGTCCCATAACTGTTTCTATTATTCCTCATAGGCTTCCTCCCATTTTTAAAATACAGAAGGTTTTCTCATTAAGGGCACAATAATTGAAATAAAACTGTATTGCTATTACAGCTGGCAACACTTAAAAATAACAAAATTTAAATTTGGTGTACATAATTTTATGATTGAAAAACCCAGTGAACAGACATAAAAAAAAATCGAACGCGACCTCGTAAGCTTCAAGGATATGGAGCGTTCGTAGCATGTCTGAAATCACGGGTAAAACCCTAAAAGCTTGGCTGGCGGAGTTTGCAGACGAGTGAATTCAAAAAGAAATCTTCCAAGACGACTTAATTTGGAATACTCCATGCTCCGCTTTACAATATTAAACGTTGAAAGGGAAGTGTCAGAATTCACAATTTCCTCTTCAATATTACATTTAACTCTGTGAAAGATTTTTTTGAAACGCAAATTTGGCTGAGTTTGATAATCGTGGAAAGAAAACATACTTAGGAAACCGGCACATCCTTAGAAATTTTTACGTAAACCCGCACTAGGCCAGCGTGGTAGACTAAGGCATAAACCCTCTCAATAGAGAAAGCCCGTGCCCACCAGTGGGACGTATGTATATTGTCGAATTTGAATATCATCATTTAGTTTAGACATCAGTGTTTTAAATTTTTCGTTTCATTTATCAACACGACGCGACGCCAGCAACCCACTTGCCTTTGAATTCACTATATAAACACATTGTTATTTATTTAAATTTATGGATCGAGAACTAATACGAGCACGTATTGATCGTCATATACATGTTCATTCCTTTTGAAAATATTTTAACGGTGCCTGGGGTTGCTATCAAAATGAATTTTCTCTATTGAAATCCTTTTTCCAATCTTTTACATAACATTTTGGACCTATTATAAGCACACTAATAATAGAAACGGCGTTGTGTTCCGTATATCTATCTATTTATTATCAAGATGTTTAACTGCTCTATTTAAAAACTTAAACCTTATTATACCTTTTCGCAATAAACACACGTTTACACAGAAATATCAGAATTAAGGAAGCCATAGCGATTTCAAGAAACATATTTCTGTGTTTCAATGAGTGACGTCTTATGTACAATAGGCGTGCCATTCTTAGTATCGGTAGAGGCAAATTTTACACTCTGACACAGCTGATTAATTAAAAATGACATGGGGAATACATGTTGAAATCATCAGTGACTCACAGAACAAAATCATATACATACCTTTTTGATGTAGCCTTTTCTAGCTTAATCCAACCCTGTCTCTTGGTTTACGTTCTGTGACATTTTTTTTTATTTCTGCTTACACAAGTGATCCTAAATTATTGCAAGTCATATTTTCCATTTTTCAACGCAACCTCTTAGATTCTATGATTCCTTACGATCAATATGTGTGTTGACTCTTAGTCATGACCAAATTGTCATCCTAAAAAATTTGTATTTTGTTTTTCATTAACACTGGTTAAGTTATTTTTTTAAGTTATCCAAAATACTTAATTTAATGACTATTTTTGAATAAAATTTGTTTTCAATATTATTGCGATACTACTGTTTTTTGATTTAAATAAGACTCTTGCTCACAGTTTAGTAACGACCCCGGCCGCAAACTATCGGGGTGCACCAAACCATAACTCAGACGCGAATCGACCAGTAAGTTTGCTTCCACTTGATCGCACGATATTCAAATATTCCGCCAAATATTAAATGAAGCGAAAACCACTTCCAAGTTGAGTGCATCGAGTTGAGTCTCTGCTATTTGTAATAGTATGAGCTTTGGTACAAAGCGTAAACTTGCGGTTGCGATTAAATACAGGAGATATCTAGGTATTCCGGATGTTTGGTCGCTCTGTCTATTAAAACGTATGTCGTTGTTTTCCATGGGTAGGTAGGCACTTCTTAGTGCAAGAATAGACTTCTTACAACCGTAAGATGTAATAGGATATTAGATTAGTTAAAGACATTTAGACATTCGTGGATGTATACATCTCGCTCTTTGCTTGATGCTGTTGAATTAAAATCCTAACAAACTGCAATTATAAACATGGTATTATGGAACTTTTTCGCACCTATTTTAATGCCGAAATTCTGAAACCTTGCAGCATAACACTTGTGTATAATAAATATATCATCAGTGTAACATGTATCTTGGATTAATTAATAGTTTCCTACTATACTACAATGATCCGGACGTGATAAAACCACTTTGTTAGTAGTACCATAAATATTCCACGAATGATTTGTATCAATCAAATTTAATTATAGCTAGACAATTGAGTTGTAATTCTGTGACATCATTATTTTATTTTATTACCGTGTTCCTGCAATTTTATGAATTTACCACATCTCAATTTGCTTCGGTTTAGGAAAATACTTCCCTTATTTATATCTACTGTTATAGAATTTAAAACCCACTATATTAACCTATGTAAGTATTATGAAATCTGGGAACAGCCTGGGTAGATACGGTTGCTATGAGTTTCGCGTTAAACCGTCTGATGAAAAACCTACAATAAGGAGATTCCCGTTAACAATACGGAGCTAGGGTAGATCCCGGCAATAAGAACTCCCCCTATTTTATACTGCTGCCTATCCTTTCGGGAACAAGAGTATGTGTTTACACCTATGTATGTAAATAATTTCTCTCATAATAACACAATAAAATTCAATTATTTTTGTATTGTTCCAGCGAGCACCAACTTAGTGGGAAAATTCACTCAGAGCGTACGCCGCATCGTCCAAGATGTGAAAGACGAAGGAACATCAAGTAAGTTAATTATAAGAAAAAAGTTTGTAAAGAAACATCACAGAGCTCTACTAAGTACACTTAATATTTCAGTCGACAAAACATCGACGGAAAAGAATTTGTTTATCGAATGTTGAACACGTTTTAATAAGATTATTATCTTATTATTTTTAATAAACATGATACTTTTACGTGGAAATGGTATCCAAAACTCTTGGTACCATTTGTTATTACTTTTTCTCTGAGATAAAAAAATATCAGATTTTTCTCTCGGTAATGTATTAGGTGTACAACTTTGCTTCCGCCGTTTTTTTTCCGATATTCGAGGCTTTGTTGTAAAGAACTGGTTTAACATTTATGATTCAAAGTATTGTCCATCGCTGGCCAATACTTTCTTCTATCTTTCGGGCAGCATATGAATCCCGAATCGAAAAAACTGGTCATCTTTTGAAGCGATTCACGAATCGATCCAATTTTGTACTTTTTCAAAAGACCGTAAGTGCTGGTCAGCCAGGCTGTGTGCTATTGATCCAAACAAGTGGTATTCCGAGGGAGCATCATCTGGAGAATACAGCGGGTAGGGTAGGACTTCCCATTTCAACGACACTAAGTATGTCTTGACCACTTTTGCAACATGAGGCGAGCTGAAAAATTCCTTTATCATGTCTCTCGTTGTATTGGGGCCGTTTGTCCTTCAATGCTTGACTCAAACGCATTAATTTCGCTCGATAACGATTGCCTGTGACTGTTTCAGTCAGTTTTAACAACTCATAATACACAACGCTGAGCTGATCCCACGAAATACTGAGCATGACCGTAGAATCGTGAATTTTCGGTTTGGCCGTCGAAGTGGAAGCACATATGGGATATCCCCATGATTTTCTTTGCTTGAAATTATCGTAATGAACCCATTGTTCGTCCTCAGTGACAATACGTTGCAGAAATCCCTCCCGTCTTTGCCTTTAAAGCAGCTCTTTACAAGCAAACAAACGCCGTTTCACATCTCTCGGCTTCAACCCGTACGATACCCAATTTCCTTGTTTCTGAATCATCCTCTTGACTTTCAAGCTTTTGAAATAGTTTGTTGCATCACTCCCAATGATCCTGCCAATTCTTGTTGCGTTTGACATGAGCCTTGATCAAGTAATGCCTTTAATAATGCATATTCGGAAGCCTTCTCTCTTCCAACGCCATGCCGGTCTCCGACGCCAATAATACCGTTTCTGAAGTATGGAAACCACTCTTGGCATGCTCTTTCACTAGTAGAGGCCTCATCATTGGTATTTCAGAGCATTCGATGAGCCCCAGCCGCAGATTTCTTTAAATTAAGGCAGAAGATTAAAACCTCCCGCAAATGACGAGAATTTGACTCGTAAGTTGACATGTTTAATCGAGAATAACTTTATGATGCAAAAACAAATTGACTAATATATTAATGGCGTTATGTTAACAAATACCTAAGCTTATTGTATGACATCTATGATTTATCTATTTCGACTACCACTTACCGCTACAGCGCATATTAGCAAAACGGCGGAAGCAAAGTTGTAGACCTAATAACTTTTGATAGAACAATGTTTTTCATGTTGATATGTTTAAAGGGTAAATTATTGACCGGTTCATTGCCCCCGGATATATGAACGCAGTAGCGATCAAGAGGTTATAATTTCAATTCTCGGGACGGATTGTGTTATTTCACAGAGTCTGAACGACAACAACAGCTTTGCTATTATGCGAAGCACAAAACGTGTCTGTATGGTTTCGATACAACGCAATAACCTCGAGAAATTTGTTATATTTACTATGAACAACCTGGGACATAAATCTGATATAAACGTAAGCAAAGTCGCGGGTTAAATGTAGTTGTATATAAATGAAATCGAATTTTACAATACGTTTTACGTTTTCCAACTTCATGACACGCTGTAGGTAATAACCAGCCAGAACAAATATAAAATACGGATCAAAGACCAAAAGTAAATAAATGTAAAAACATTTTTAAGCCTTTCCAGTGAAATTATTTTTTTAAAATGCAGTAAAACCGTTTCATATTCAATATTGAAAATATATTTCATAGCCACGGGCTATTCCAGTATTAATAAAAGCTTTGCAATCACAATATTGCCAGTATCGCGTTGTAACAAATATTATTACCTACCTGTGTAGAATGCAACACTGAATTTATATAAATTCATTCTAACGTATATGTATGTTAGAGGAAGCAATTCATTTTTAGAGTTGCGAAGCCAAAGGCAGGACCCTTTTTATTAAGACTTCACTATCTGTCGGTCTGTCTATCACCATGCTGTGCTTATGAACCGTGATGGATAGACAGTTGAAATTTTAAAGGTCAGGTATTTCTATTGCCGCTATAGCAACAAATACTAAAAAATAGAATAAATCGATATTTAAGGAGACTCTCATACAGCAAAACGTGACTTTTTTGCCGTTTTCTCAAAAAATTGTATGGGGCAGTATTTTCTTATTGTGTATTTATCCTAGATATACACATTCATACACACACAACTTGAAAAACTCAAATATATTGTTTAGTATCTCCAACCAATTGTCCCCCGAGGCCGTCACACAGCCCAATAATAAGCTGGAAATATCCAGCGTCCCCAAAGACCGCATCATAGACCGAGTAATGAACACGGCTCATTGGAACAAATGTAACTGAAACAATAGGACGTGCAGTACATTATTAGCGGGTGGATTACACTCGGCGAGAGGAATGCTAAAAGCCTCGTATATTCGCTAATTTATACCCCACAAACCGAGTTAGGTGATGAATTCCAATTTTGAAATAGGAGTGAAATTTGGTAATTTGCGGCCAGTGTCATATTTATGATGCACATATACCCTTACGCCTAAGTCCCTGTAGAATTAAGTAAAGATACTCTCCTTCCATCTACGTAATAGGCGGCGAGCCTATTTTTTTCAAGCACATATCAAGACTCCGTGCTGCTACTAAGTTTTTTTTACCGGAAAACCTCAATAAATCTTCGCCTGAGCTGAAAACCGCAAAATCACGAGGCTAATCTATTTTAGTACATATTTTCATACAATCGCACTTTTCTATATTCTTCTATTTATTTTACTTACTTTCTATATCTTCAATCTACTAGGGGTAGACAGAGGTGCATTACTCCCCTTCCACCTTTCGCAGATCATATTAAGTTCCTCATAGTTGTCCACCTATTAGTCTTTGTATCGTCATAAGAGTAACCATAACTGTAAAGCCATAACAGCAACAGTATCCCACAATTAAGAAGATGAAGTAACATTCGCTGCCAAATACACGTCCGATTGTCTGTAATCGCATTTCACATACACACTAAAGGTAGAACATTTTTGCTCGACTCACGTCACACACAATGGGCTTAATGTTATTATTTACCTCTCTCGCACAGCAACCCCTTTTAATCCGTATTAACATGATTGGTAAGGTTCTGTTCGACGTTTATTTATTTCCGGACTTCGCTTGTATCAATATTATCATTTATATACGATTTATTAATTGAAATTTTATTCGGTTACATAGTATGAGTGGAATGTTTTTCTTATGACCTGGAACAAAACTATAAGTGCCAAAAAGTGCAGTCAGAGATGTCCCTAAGTAGACTCTAACTCCTACACCAGGCGTGATCATGTATGTATACAGTTTGCGTGTGTAGGTACATTCTAAGGACTACTCAATCAAATTAGTATTAACAACATGACAGACATTCATTGCAAGATATTCAAATAACATTTATACAGCTTGACTTATGTTAAAAGCTGGCGCCGGATCAATTACAGTCGCCAATAGATTAATAAAATTATATGCGATATGTTTGAAATCAAAACAATTTTCCCATAAACGAGCCAGTGATTTCAATGTGTAGGTACAAAGTATACAAAGGATATTCTATTCGAAAAACTGAACATAATCCTAACCGGCGCCGGAATCGAGTCCAGGATACCAAGGTTGCGCAGCTTACCGACACACTAACTAAGCAGTCGTTAGTATTTAAAATATAAGAACTAAAAGCAGGAAATAGTATTGTGCAATTTATTTTCTTCTGCGGAACAGCAATTAGGTGTTTCCTGATTTCATTCATGCTGCATACTTCACATTGAGGCTAGAAATTAAAAAATCTCTCAAGTTTTTGTCCTCGGCGAGAGGCCGACCACATTTGTACTCCGTTCATTTTCCAATTAAAACATTTTGCAATGCAAAGCACGGCGATGTCGGTTCCATGGAACTGCATTACAATACTATTTGCGGGGACGCGACTAGAATTTTTTAAAGAAATCGCAATTATATTCGAAATAATATTTTATTCACTTAAAAGATTGTCAATTGCGTAGAGATTACGTAGAATCGAAAACAAAGAACTGGAATTTAAACAAAATTAGACTTTTTCTATACAACCATAAGTATTAAATGTATGTGGTTTGTCAAGAAACCGTTAAAAAAATTGTCGGGATTTTCTTTAGCGCCAGGGTCTGTAATCACAAGATATTACCTGCTGCAGGTCTGAATATACCCTGTATGAACAAACTACATACACTCAAAATACAAGTTTTTGGTATCAACCCCCTATTGTTTTAATCATAAATAATTCATTCTGATTTTAATGTACCAGGCGGGCAGACGAAGGAGGAGGTGATTGAAACCAACGAGCGCCTGCGAGGGGTCCGAGTGCGTCTCGATGAGAACTACGACACGGCGAAGAAGGCGCTGGTCACGCTCATGGCGCGGTACAATGAGTCCAAGTCGCAGCGGAACGTCTTCACCAGATATGCTTTGCTTAAAGCCATGATTAAAGTAAGTGATATTTTACAAATACTAAGGCCTAAACCCTCTCAATGGTGGAGGAGGCCAGCAGGGGGATGTATCATGTATATGGGCTGATGACAGATCTTTTACAAACCAACATACTCATGTTGCTTAGAGTGTTTTTGGAACTTCAAATACAGACAGCACAAAAAAATCTGTTTTGGTATTTTTCCAACCAAACTAATTCATTTCTAAATATAGGTATTTGTATTGATAAAAATAATGTTTAAGATATAAAAAAAGATACAATACAATGTAGTAATAATGACAAACACTAATGTTAAATCTTAATAAAGTGATATTGAATTCAAAAACTTGTTCAGCTTTCCAATGAATTTTCCTGTCCCGCTATTGAATTTATCTCTGGGGTCCTATTTTTTGCTTCAAACTCTGAGGAACAAACATACTTGTACTTTTGTAAAGTCACTTCGAAAGAGATGTTTTTAAGACTTTTCGCCTATTTTTCGTAAATTATACTTAAACATTATTAATCAGATAAACCGATTATGTAAATATATTATCTTCATCAACCCATATACGCCCACTGCTGAGCACGGGTCTCCTCCACCATTGAGAGGGTTTTTGGCCATAGTCAACCACGCAGGCCTGGGTTGGCGGACTGCACACCTAATATAATCAATAGCAGTGATGGCCTCGAGGTTTAGGCACGCGGTCGAGAATCTCGGCGGTCGCGGGTTCGAACCCCAGGCACACACCTATGACTTTTCGAAGTTATGTGTGTATTCAAATTGAATTATCACTTGCTTTAACGGTGAAGGAAAACATCGTGATAAAACCTGCACACCTAAAAAGTTCTTAGAAATGTAAATATTATATTTATTACCAACAGAGATAGATGGGACACTGGATTTGGACACTTTTTTCTCAGCTATGTCCTGAAAGCCTTTTGTGTTATCTCCAAAAAGTCTTGAGTAAGACGAGCTAAAGTGTAAGTGGCAGATTCCTCTAGTTAAATTACAACTTGCGACTGGCACTGTCTTGATTGCATTTACCAGTTGCAGAGCACTCTACTTTATTTAATATTTATTTCACTGTGTGTGGGACTTAGTATTTGTTACAGTATAAAACACCGTTATTCTGTAATATATGAGTCTTTTGCTATACTGTAAACAATAAATAAAAACAGACAATAGTCATATACATAGTTCTAAGACACTATAAACATATATCTATAACATAGCATCTCAAATAAAGTGGTAAATAAAAATACTTTAGAGCAAATTTAAAGAATATACTACACACACGAATAAGTTTATTTCATATTTGAGTGAATTGTTTGTATTAAATTAAACAATTCCCCAGATTTTTACATTAGCTTTTTCTTATTTTGTACACAATTGCCAACGTTGTGTCGTTTAAAAGGCGTCCCTAGGGATCCCACTACGGACGCAATCACAACCGCGATAGCACATTCCACGCCGCCCAACATATCTCTTACACTCGCATACACACAATAGTTGCAAAAGGTCCGAAGAATTTCCCCATTTCACTTGAATAAATGCGTAAGTAGGTACAATTTTGTTTGTATCAGACGAAACATCACGTTACATTATCATGGTGCCTTTAGGCTGGGTATTTTCATGTCGCCATCGCTAAATTATTTTACACTTTGAATGTGGAAGAATACATCTCAAAATGTAGTTTACTCATAGCTTTTCATGTGAAATAATTGAATGATGCAAATAATTGAAGTAATAGATATTGTAGTCTTTTAATCTCTAAACTCATAATAGTTTAACGATGCTGAAGTTGTAATTCTTGCATAACACTACATATTCCAGAAACTAGCCAGAAAAGAATATACAATATATAAGAGTTAACATGGCTAGATTAATGTAGTTTGTGCGTTATCCCGTCAAAGGAAAGTGGGTAATTAATTTTTCCCGCTCAAAAGCCAGACTAATAGCTTTACCCAGACGGACAGGGGATGTTCGACAGAAACTAAAACTTGGCAATCCCGAGGAGTACGTGCCCTATAAAGTTACACGTAATTTCATACAAGTCACGTTGTGTTGCCAACCTTTGCGTTAACAGGACTGCCTCAGCTGAATTTCGACGCTCCCATTATATTTCGTGTGTCTTGAATGTAAAACACGGGGAAAGAAACAATTTAGTCTTTTTAAAGCGTTTTTTGCGTCGTACAGGTTTCATTGGCGCGGCAATGTGCGAACACGAAAATCTAATTGTACTCGGCTTACTCATTTCACCAAGTGGAGTGTCGTGTGTGATTTCTTTTTGAATTTCACGTTCACATTTTAGTCACGTAGTATACGGTTCATTTAATGTTTCGTATCGAATGTTATATTCACGAGATATTTATTTTTTATTTGCAAACGATCTGTCGTTTTATTTTGCCAATTTTGTATTTATTATTCCGCAAGCATGTCAGGCAGTCCACAAAGAATACGCAAGGTCGTTTTTTTTCGTAAGCGGGCGACCCTCATTCCCTCAGGAGCTCCTTACACGATGACACTACGTGACTCGGATTCAATTCCCCCGTGCGGTTTACCTTTTTACAGATTTTTTATTAAGTTATCAAGGGACTCAATTAGGCTGCTACGTTCTTTTTATTGCATTATTTGAAAAAGATTTTCTAAATATCATAAAAAATACTGCCGCAGTTGGTTTTATCTGCGAATAAAATTGTTCTAAACCTAACTTATCGAGTAGTACACTACTACTCGATAAGTGTTCGAAAACAATGTGTGTATTTTAAAGGTTAGTTTTCAGATCCTCCCTGGACGATCATAAAATCATTGCTATCGCTATATTATAAGTAAAAAAAAATCAATTACTAAACTGCTCTCTAAACTGAACACTAAAGTAAAAGAAACTGAATGATGTCACATTGGATATGTAGTCAATAAATAATTTCCATATGCAGGCAGTAAGCTAGATCTGGCTCATACAATATACATGTATTCATGATCGCATCGAAGCACTCTTTTGTGACTCTCACTGCATTTTTGAAATAAACATTTGCAATTCCTACACATTTCGTGCCTTCCGCCTGGATATCGGACACCAAAAGTACCTAAAAAACGATGGTATTCCATTGGCGATACGAAATACGAAAAGAATAGAAAAAATCTCCTGTTTTATCGTGCAGTTATTTCATCACGTGATGTCGAAAAACGTTGGACGTGACACATAATACCGTTTTTCCAGCACACCAATAGATCCTCGCACCTACGTAGTATTTTTTTATATGGAGTTTTCTATTGACATCTCTGAAAAAGAATATCTACACTAAAATGTGTATGAAGGTCGCAGAAACAACAAAACTTTTTCAATATACCTATTTATTTTAATACTTAATGTAGCATCAATAAATCAATAGATAAAAAAATCTAAGTACGTACTCTTCGTAGCAAAATTCACAAATTTATATATACTAACCAGTTCAAAAGTATAGCAGATATTAAAAAGAAATTAAAGTACGATATCCTTACAAACCAGAGCCTCACATTCATCCTGATACAAGCTACTTATATCTAAAATTTTACACCTTACCTTGGCTATGTTCACAAGTAGTATATTCAATTTCTTCTTCATCGATCCATATACGCCCACTGCTGAGCACGGGTCTCCTCTACCATAGTCCACCACGCTGGCCTAGTGCGGGTTGGCGGACTACACACCTAAGAAATTCAGAAGAACTCTTAGGTGTGCAGGTTTCATCACGATGTTTTCCTTCACCGATAAGGCAAGTGATAATTCAATGTTTAAATGTTTAAATTTTGACAGCCCCCGTGGCGCAGTTGGCTAGACACCAGCTTGCGAAACGAGAGGCCGCGGGTTCGATCCCCGCACCGAGACAAATGTTTGTGTGAACCACAAATATTTGTTTCGGGTCTGGGTGTTTGTGAGACCGAAAAAGTCTCTCGTAGTGTCTGATACCCACGACACAGGTCTTGTAACCTAGTGTGGGGTCAGAGCTATGTATGTGACTGTTGAGTGTATTTATTTATTTATTTATTATTTATTTAATGTGAATACACATATAACTTCGAAAAGTCAGAGGTGTGTGCCTGGGGTTCGAACCCACGACCGCCGAGATTCTCGACCGCGCCCCCAAACCTCGAGGCCATCACTGCTTCAATTTCTACTAATATCAATATGTCCTATCGCAAGGAATGTAATATGTGTTAATTAATATAGGTAAATCGGTTATATTGTCTTTGTGAGTCACCACTAATAGCATTTCGGACTACATTGCAGTACCGTAACATAAAGTACAAGAAGCCAGACTCCTGATCTTTGGTAATGAAACAGTTCAATAAACTACTTAGTCCGTAATTAAAAGCAGACATTGTAGTCTACATCAGGTTTAAGACCTCCAGTGGAATTAAGCCTTCAAAAAAGTACTAAAATAATAATTTTTCGTTCAGAAATAAATTTTATTCTTCTACATGTGAAAATGTTCTTTATATATTTATTTCTTTATATACTGAAAACCTTATTTAACACAAGAACCAAATGAAAAAAACAACAAAAACTGAGGATATTAGTTGACAATATAACAAGAAGGTTGTAAATGGTTGATGTTATAGCTACGTGAAGTTAAAACAAATGACTCTCAACATTTGGCGCCATTCAGCTGAAGATTGCTACGTCGCTGTTATCCTGTGATAAATAGTCATCTTACTGTTTCCCCGTTTGTCATATAAACGACATTTATCAGCAAGTTTTCGATATAATACAAGTTGTGATGAGCAAGCGTGACTAGCTTCGGTTATCTTCGATAAAATATTATGAACATAACTTTTGGCTTCAGCTAAAAATTTTCCAATATCTAAAATATTCGTTGAACATCGTCCTTCACGATGGTCTAAGTATTAGTGTTGCCCAAATGCAAGAACAAGACGAGACTTAGCCAGTCTTGGTCTTGGTCTTGCGCCAATACACCTGGTCTTGGTCTTGGTCTTGGTCTTGCGCACCCAGTCTTGGTCTTGGTCTTGGTCTTGCAGCAAGAGTCTTGCAAGTCTTGCAATTACCTATTAGTCTATTACTATTTATTAATTAAAGTTTACTTTAAATCTTAGAAAAACGTATTAGAATTGGAACATTGTGAGCTTGAATTAACATAGCCAGAGTAAAGATCAAGCAGATTAATAAATAACAGAAGATTTGATAAGAAATTCGAAAAAAAAACAAATTAATTACAATAACTTGACTGTATTTAAGAACCTAAGAATATTTTAACCTACGACAACTTTTACCGTGGCCCTGTGGCGGCAATCAAATAGTGTCAAATGTTGTGATTTCGGCGCGGCGGCAACGATTGTTGTATATGTTGTTTCAAAAGAAGCCGCCGGCGCGTGTATCATAACCATGTACTTCCGAAAAGCGGCAAATTACTTTGAGAAGTAAGTACAAAACCTTTGATGCCGCATTATCAAAGTGCCGATGGTTAAAACATAACTATTCATGCACTCAGTTTGATTTTAATGGATATTTTTTTATTCGCTATGTAGGTATGTTTATGGTATTAGTCGTAATGCGCATAGGTCCAGTTTTTTTATATTCTTTGATACAGTTTTTTGCGTCTCATAGAATTCCTAAGCGTACCTATACACCGAACTGTTACACCTAACTACTCCGTGAAATAGCGCTAAGTCCTAGCTGCAAGACGCAAGAGTCTTGCAGGCTATGTCTTGTTCTTGCTTAAGTCTTGCACGGTCAGTCTTGGTCTTGGTCTTGCTAAAAATACGCGGTCTTGTTCTTGGTCTTGGTCTTGCAAAAACGCAAGAACAAGACCAAGACTGCAAGACCAAGACTGAATTTGGGCAACACTACTAAGTATGCAGCGATTGATTTACGAGATTGGCAAGCATTCTTATCCTAGCAATATGCTACCTATATCCTTTGTTTAAGATAAATGAGTTTAATAAATCTTTTAATTATACTTGGCTTTAGGGATTTGTATATTTTTTAAGGATGCTTTCACTAAAGTGAATATTCCATTTATTAAAAAGGACAAAATTGTTCTGAAAATTTAAATGTCAATATAATATCAATAAATTATGGTCTCTACGATTATCGAGTAACAAGGTATCTATAGATCTTCTTTTCCATTTTTATATGAGCTTTTAGATTTTTTATTTTGTACTTATTTTACGCTTGTATCGCCAAGGTGTAAGTTTAGGTGTATTTACTATATGCATATGTTCTAAAAACTAGAGAGTCATAGGACACCACAACGATTTAACTATTAGGAGTGGTTTGCATCCAGCGGTTTTCCGCAATCTTAAAGCAATACTTGAAAACAACTATTTATGCTTGATTAGAAGAACCAGACGTCATAACAATCAACGCAAGATGTGATCTCAGGTAATGGCGTCATAGACTCAGGCGGAGTCGAGGTGTGGACATGCGTAACAAATGATTCGCTAATGCATAGATATTCATCCGCCATGTCCGGGTAATTCAATTGATTCCGTAGTGTTTTCATCACACACGGTAACCACAACTCAACGCGAACACGACATCGTGTGAAATTTACTCATGTTTCAGTTCATTTTACGTTGGCTGTTGGTGCACTCGCGGATCGAAAAGGGCGTATATTAAACTGTGCCGCGGTTGCAGGCGTCAAATGTGATTTTGCACGATAAAATTAAAACAACGTGCTATTCGAGGCTTTATTCTATATGTGCCAAATTTTACCTCCGTTTTTCCGACGAGTTTGTGGATATAATACCCAAACTTACTTCTTTTTCTAAGAGATTCATCAGCATCTAATCACAGATAGAAAGCTGGATTGAAAATAAACTACCTATTTATATTTATTCTGAAGATTGGTAAAAGCCTTTAAACTATACAGCAACAATAGATCGTAGCATTATAAACAAGTACCAAACACTAATATAATCTGTTAGCAGGTTTCACAACCTCTCTTAACGCTAATGAATACGAAACAAAATGCATGGAGCTCGGCGTAAAGTAGTTGAAAGGGCGGGCAGTGCAATCTCTGGTTATAACACAACACTATCGCGGAATGCTCATAAATATGCAATTTGTAGGACGTGAGGCCGCGCCGTTCTTTTCCCCCAAGCCTCTACGTTGATGTAGGTTACTGTATTAACAAACCGTGAACGTTTAACGTGGAACACATTTATGGTGTAAAAGGTTTTAGGTGCGCTCGGCGACCTAATGCTACGTTTGTTACTTTTGGACGCTTCTTTGTTGAATAAAGTAGACATACTTCGTTTACTTAAAAATTAAGAATATAAACCTGATTTCTTAATTTATCTTGCCGACTTTCAGTTATGAAAAATTTACCTCAACTTTATTAACATACATACAAACATAAGTATGCAAAATGTTAGAGCAGCTAAAACCATTTATAATTATTATAAAAGAGCATATCTTACTAAAGCGCCAAAAAGAAAATAAGTAGATAAACTGAAGCATGAATAGACTCCCCTACCTAACAAAAAATGACCCGAAAAATATTTAAATTACTTATTATTTACATTTACTATCTTTGATACTTACGAATCACGCTTAAAATCTTTTGTTAAATAACTGTGAAAATGCATAGTGAAAACCCAGGCATATGGCCAACTTACAGAGATTTTTCAGTCTGTTATAATTAAAACTAACTAGTTCTGGCTACTTGCGTCCCGCCGCATAAGTACCAAGAAGACGCCACGTTTTGTTCTTTTACTTCATTAATGTTGATTTATAGTGGTGTACGTTTTACCATGAATCATGTCCTTCGTTCTTATACTAATAATTTCATGTAAGATATTTTTGTATTTCCTCGTTTGTCTTATCTTAAATATCCCATCTTTCCTGGTTCATTGGAAGAACTCGCTTACAGGCCCCCGTTTGTTCTTCATATATATATGTATTTACATTTAAAAAAATACCTAGAAAAAAGTCCATGTATTTTTGAGATGCGTAATTTTACTACTACTTCTTTTAAATAAAGGAGCCAATTTTTTTTTATATGTATTATTAATAACCACTGCACGAAGCGTATTGTGAAACGAGAAAAATAAAATTGATTATAATTTGTTTTCACTAACTCCGGTTTATAATTTATAAAAAGAAATAAACATGAGAAAATTGCTTTCACATTTCGTCTGAAAAATATTGCGACTCATCGAAAATTTATTATGTTATTGTTTACATTCAATAGACTGGCCCAATGTTTGTGTACTTCATCTAGATCGGCTTCATTTGGTATTATTTTGTTGTTTCTGTTATTGATTTCTGAGATTGCAATGTGATTTTAAAAATGGTTCTAAGTCAATATTTTCTCTTACCTGCGTATATTACCAGATGCAAGTAATACATATTTATAGGTGGCGAAGTTATTACTTCATCTACTGGGTACTTTCACAAATCCATTGCTGCCAATGAGACTATCCCAACAATTAAGTACTAAGGCTTTAAGAAAAGAGCCTATTTTCTCCTCAAAGGCCGGTGATACACCGATGATTCCACTGGTATTGTGAGCGTTCATATGGGTATATCATGTGGGCGTTGTTGACCACTTAACATCAGGTGGCTCACTCGCCCGTTTGCCTCCTTTTCCAAATCTTGATACTAGTCTTAAAACTTTAATAAAAATAAATTACAATTAAACAGTTGAGCATCATCTTTAACACTCGTATAAAATTGCAAGTAAAATTCAAGCAAGGTTTTATTGAGAACACTTCTTTTATTGAGACAAGTGGTTACAGACCGGGCAAACGGCCTTTATCGGTTTGAACTGGCAGAGGTCCAGAGAAACTTATCCACTTTAAGACATGATTGCACTATTTGCCCGACGGTACTTTGGTGAAATTAAGGTTTGAAGATTACACTTTTGTTACTGCAGTTACGGAGCAGGATCCATGCACTTCATTTAGCGCATAGTTAAAAAACAATTTGAGATTCTTCCAAATTTAAATAGAGCTCTTATTGTGTTGTAACCAGACTTATTTTGTTGTAGTATGGATATTAGAGTTTCTCTTTTGCACATATTTGGTCCAAAATAAAACTAATTAAAGCAAAACAGTGTGAAAACTTAAAGCATCTGCAAGCAGACATAAAATATAACGAAGTTCATCCTTCAGTGGAAGTTATTCAATGAACGAGCGTTGACTAACAAGCGTTGTTGAACACAAAGAAAAACACTTTCAGCGGAGCTGTTCATAACAACGAGCTAGTTTTGTGTATCGTCTGGTTGCGCGGCTTGATTTCAAACTTCCACTATTACTAGCTTAACTATAACAGTTCTTCGTCGTGTTGCTATGAAATTTAATGTTATAGGTATGCATACTTGTATTATGGACGAAGTGCAAAGGGCTTGGATTGAAGTACAATTTCGAGATAATCTTTTTCGCGGCGGTATTTTGCTTTTTAATCTAAAAATTTGTATTCATAACAAGATCAATTATGAAACACATCATATCCACCACGTGCATTAGAAAGAAAAAAGCTGCGTCGTGGCACCGCTCTTAGTGTAACCCACATTATATGAGTTGGGAAAAAAGTAATCCACCATTTTGTGGTAGCGGCCATCTTGGATTTTAAATAAACCATAGTGTTGAGTATTCTACTAGTCAAGCCTTTTTATTTAATACCCATTTTAAGGTAGTTTTGAAACTACTGGTAAAAAACGAACTTAGTAAGGATGATTTAATTTCTGAATAAAAAATTCTGTACCCAATAAAACTTTACTTCACAACCAACACATTTTGTGTTTTCAGGACGTGATCCGCCTGGAGACTCAGTACTGGTCATTGGTGGAGATTCCTCGCCAGGAGAAAGCAGAAACAGTACCAGCGTTCGTTCTGCGTGCGTGTGCCATCATGGAAAAGACACAGAAATCCGGCGAAGGCGTTAAGACTTCTTCCAAACTGGCCGAAGAAGCTGCCGATAGACGTGAACGGATAGAAAGACTGAACGGTAAACACTTTTCAATTACTTAATTACAGTGCCATTTCCTTGACATTTAGTATTTTAGATATTCTTATTTACTGCTAATTTATATTTATGCTATTCGTATCACATGTGTTATTCGATCAACAAATACGGGGTTACGTTGTAATCGCTACGAGAAGCATGTTTCTATACATTACACAGAAACTTACTGTATTGTCACACTTTTTTATTTGAGTTATGTTGAAGATGTTCAATCCATCATGAGCAACATACACAATATCATAATATTTTGAATGTTGCTCAAGGCGTGTTTCGCTTGTGTGAGTTTCAGTGACCAAAAATCTCTAGCTTCTGATATTTATAACTAAAGATTCTTTTTGACTAACCTGTACTCGAAGTCCTATGACGCGACACATTTATTATTTGTATACAAAACTATTTTCTTTTAACATCTTATCAGGAGCTAGTTTAAACTGAAATCTCTCGCTAAAATGTTTGTATTTCATTTTATCAACAATACAACTCCAATCAGATCGTTAATTAAAAATCCCAGCGTTAAATGTAGAAGAAAATGAATAGTAGTTACCAGAAGCGTCTTGTAATTACGTCGCAACGACGTCGCCGACTCAAAGCCCCTTACTCCTTCCGTTCAATTTCACACAGCAATGTTAAGAGAACTAATTTATGGAATTGATTTGGGATCGTCTCATACAATTTATACTAAATAGAAATTGATTGAAATAAGCAATTTCGTTTTGGATAAACCTTTATGTATTGTAGATATTATAAGTGTTGGTACTGGGTATTTGGGAACAAAGCATAACAACGTTCGTTTAGGTCTCAATAGCCATTCATTTAGAAACAGATACTTTGATTTTAAATCTACTGATATTGCTACCAGTTTAAGAATGTACACTTCCGACGTAAATTAATGTCGCCCAATAATGACGTTTATTTATTCCGTTGTGTTTGGTTAATAAATTCCTATTGTGTAATAAATTGCGAGGTCCTCGAATCGAAATTAAGTGGTGCGGTTGCGGACCCTTTCCTAAGTACAAATTAAGGACAAACAATAAAACGAGTTGAGCCCTAAAACCGACACGGTACAAGTCTTTTTACGTATTTAACCCACTTTCCTCTATACATCACTGCAGGGGTAGAAAACAATTTTAACAAGCAAAAATTTGGCGCTGTTTATTGATGATGCTTTTAAATGTTTATATTTGTGTCTTTTTGCTAACATTCTTTTTATAAGTAAACAACAAACAATTCTTCAAGGTATAATTCGCAAAAATATATGAAATATATTTTTTCCAGATATGACAACATCTCAAATAGAAACTGAGAATACGCAAATGACAAATGATTTATACCGCCTGCTCAAGAAATACACGGGACTGAGGAATCTCATCAGGGAGTTGAAGGTCTGTACCAAGAAACACGCGCATTTGTCACAAAAACATTAAATTTTGTACCTCTCTTGTGACAAGATGCCTTTGAAATATTATGTCCTTAAGGGAAGGTTGTATTTATTAATGTCGTTAATTAAAATATACACTTTATGAAGCATGCATACGAAGTCATACGAATTCATAATGAGTATATTCTTCATCATTTTTAAAAGTCAATTTAAAATAAACGTAGAACTTGAAAAAGTAAAATCAGTTAACAATAAATAACTGAAGCTTAAGTAAGTGCTATAGTAATATTACCTCCGTGATAGATAAACTATAATTTCATTTCTTTTTAATACATTAAAATAAAAAAGAACATTTGTTGGCCTTCCATTTATATCCCAATGGTTACTCACCTTTATGTCAGTAGGTTTATGCTATAGGTATATAAACTTTTTGTTTACAGTCGGAGTACGTGAGCTCGAAGGTGTACCCGATGTTTCCGCGGTACACGATGCTCAAGGACATGATCAAGGACATCATGCACGACCCTGATTACATGGAGGTGTGCCACGAGGTGGACCCATAGCGCGGGGTGCGCAAATAAATGAGGCACTCCTTCACCGACCGGCAGCGGTCGACCCGCCGCTAGATACAGCTGGGTTGTCACCTCGATCGATGTTTGATGGTGTCTTTGTGTGTACCACTTCAAATTTAACACGTATTTTTTCTAGAAGAGGAAACGTAAAATTAAAACTTATACAGACGATTACATGATTAATAGAGATTTTCAATTTATAGATCGATGTTACAGTTAGTATTGTGTAGTTTACTAAGGAAATAAAAATAATAACAGCTGTTGGAATCAATGCTACAAAAATGCTAATGAATTTCGATGGCTCCCAATCAACCGCATTTACAATAAATTGTATTGGCATTACAAATATGTTGGAAAAGAATTAAATTAATCGACATTATTAGTCATGTTTTCAGTCTGTATTCCACGTGTTCGTTTGAAGCAGGTATAAAGAAGACGGTAGTTTGTGGTTAAGGGCTAGCGTCGGTTAGTGACGAGTACTCGTTTAATTTGCGCTGTTTTGTTCAATGGACATTTGTTGTGTGCGAGTTTAGATTAATGTGTGTGATGTACTCGTCCTTTGTTCTCAATTGTTTATCTTTATATTCCGTTTTATGTCTTCTAAATTTATGTGCATGTAATTCTACGACGCCAAGGAAATCAAAATCAACAACCTGATTGAATTCAAACAACTGGCAAATATCGAATCTAATATGTATGAAACTTTGAAATATACCAACTGTTACTGAAAAATTAAGAGCGTCTTGTCTTAAAGCTTGAAAAATCTTACTACCTTGTCGTAAGACTTACAACACTCTCCTTCAGGAAACATTGGAATGATTCATTCAACTCTCTCAATATTTTGATTGTGAATCAGCACCAATAATTCATTTTTCACTGCGATGCCCAAAATATTATGTATTTTTATCGCTATCATACTGTACCTAAAAGCTACCTTAAAATATTTCCATAAAAACGTAAGCAATATAGGTACTAATTTATATATTCCCAAAGCTAAAATTCGTACTTGTATTTTTAAAAAACTTTATACAGCTCAAAAATCATATCTTAATCCAATGCTTTAAACAAATCATATACATTTATGATCTCCCTATACGCTGTATCATATCAAAGAAGAGCTTGTTCTTAATACTCAACTATCTTCATATCTGACTGTATGTCTTTGTAATGAATCATATCGTTATTAACAATTTGTTCCGCATGTAGCGTAGGTGTTATTCGTAGTAGTAGATATTGTGTATGAATGCAATATTACACCATTGTATGTGTTCACGTGTTTAATAATTCGGATGCGTTTTGATGTTAAGAGCGGGAATGGTTACATGACAATTAAGGTGCATCTCGATCTAAATTTTGCTATGTATGTCTTTAGATACGTACCTATATTTTTTAATTACAAAGCAGTTGTTAAGTAACAATTTTGTTTATCCGTTGTATTAGAATTCTACTCTTCTTAGAGCAATGTTTCTACTAGTTAATGATCCCTTTTTATAATTTCTTTCTATCTAGTATGAGATGTTTGTAGTTTCACGGTATACTAATATAACCACCGCTTGAATTAATGCTGGCAATTGTCTATTTATCAAAATAGTATTTTAAGAGTATTACCATGTATGTAAAATGTAAGTCAGTAGTCGTAAAACAGCTTGATACTTTTTGATGTACTGTAGAATAGAACATGGGAATATATATTGAAATTGTGTATTTGAAAGAACAAGAAATCAATGCTTTTGTTACCACAATTGATAACTAAAAACATTTTTATTATTGTTTAAAAATATAATCGGCTTTAAAAGTAAGATTATAAACATATGCCAAAGTAATGTATCAATATCGTAATTGTTTTAGATATAAGATTTTGTAGTATTAAGTTTACAGTAATTATTGGATATTTTTTTTTAATTTACCGACTATATGAAATTTGCTCATGTACTCATGATGTTTCTTATCTCGATGCAAATTTTGTGTTTAAGTGGTAAAAGTTTGTAATAACTATGATTTAGAGTACTTAGCACAAATATTTGATTTGAATAATAATCTCGATATTATTTTAGTAATTATTTAACAAAAGTAGGCTTTATGTAGCACTGTGTTGATGTATATTATAATATGAAAGCAAATAGTGAGGCTATTCCATTAGATTAAGCGACAATATTTCACTGTTCTGTAGAAATAGCTTATATTCCATATACATATATATATATACATTATATATGCAATAAAACACTAACTTTATTATAACAGTTAACTAAACATAATTAAATAATTTTCATTTTGACGAAAAGATCGTTAACTTTCCGAAGTCATTCTAAATTTCAATAATGGCAAATTTTTATGGCTCTATACAGATAAAAAATATTTTTGTCGTGTATACCAAAGTTCATACCCTTAGAACATATGGTTAGATTTTGTCTCGAGGCAACGTAACAACTCTTGTTCATGTTACGTCAAGTTGGTATTACTATTTCTGTAATCTGTATACCTCTAATTACTACCAAACTTTACAGATTTAATTATATCAGTGATTGTAAGTTTCGATGAGATTTACAAATGTAACCATCCATTGTTTAGTGGTAAAGGTAATGATAATTAGATATTGCATATTAGCATCAGTGTATTCGTAATTAAGATAAAGGTATTTATAATATGGAATACTGCCATTGGCTTAAATGTGTAGAGAAGTATAAAAATGCATTTGCTTAGCTAACTGCTAAGTAAATTACGAGGATAATGAATATTTTTGGCAAGCTTAACCAGATTTGAATATCAAAGGCGACCAATTGTTTTTCTATTTCATGTGAAAAAAAATTTTAATGCGACAATTCATGTTAAATTCCAGTTCAATAAATATAATGTTAATACAATATTAATAAACAAAAGTGGCACATTTTCATCACTTCAACTTATGTGGTAAATTTAAATTTTTTATATATTTTTTTGCTACTGATTTCAGATGAATATCGATGTATTTGAAGTGCTAAAATAATTTTCCTTCAAAGCATAACCTTATAAGTCACAGGAGTTCCCAGAGTGGTTTTTAATATGAATCTTATTAAATTCCATTCAATAAAACAAGATACAGTACCTATCACTACATTCAAACGATTATTATCGCCTCGTATATCAAGTTAAGTCATAGTTCCACATAATTTACAGTATAAACAATATCGTCATAATATTTCAATTGAATGTGACGTTCGCTTATTTTCTAATATTTTATATGCGTAATAAGTAACGACATAAAATAAATTCATTCATCCAAATTTACTCAAACTCCTTCCACCTGGCAACTAGAGTTTGCTGTGTTATGTCTCAGTGTTATGTTTTAATGTCATTTTTTTCTATTTTACTGTAACCAATTCTTCAAAACATCCAACAACTATATTTTATCATAATTGGGAACCCTACTAAAGAAGGCTTTGTAAAAAAAATATTTAACTGTTGTTGGAATGTGACAATTTTATGTTTTGAATTTTTGTTTTTGTTTCCATTACACTGTAACCATTTTTTCTTAAACATCGACCAAATAAATGTATCTTCAAAGATACAAGGTTCCACAATTGAAATATAGATAAATTCACCAAGCAACATGCTAAAATGTAAATATGACTCCATATCAATTAGTTTGTTACTTTGGCCTGTGAGTCAAGGTGCGCGAATTTGTTCAGTCTCAATCGAAGACAACTTTTTGTCTGGTTTGAATCTATAGGTAAATACAAACAAAAGAATCTTCATAACAATGTTGTAATCAATGACTGTTTTGTTCACTTGAAATTCTAACAAAGTAAGAATTTAAAGCAACTTCATTAAAATTCACTACGAGTATCTTACAACAAATTTTGTCATTGTTGATTTACCTATGTTCTTCTAAAATACGGGATCCTAGTATACTCCTGGATATCGTCAAGAATTTTAGATATGTAATCTGTGGTCTACTGTGTGGAATAGTAGAAAAAAATCTCTCTCTTTAAACTCTTATTGGTAAAAAAACTATAAGAACTCGAATTGCATTTCACTCAATTCATTACATTGCCGTTATTAAACAACAACTTCATATTATGATGTATTAAAAAATGAAGTAACTAAAAATGAATGTGCAATAATTTGAATGTGTGTTTTAACTAGAACGTATTGACGATAAGTGTGTGTTTAAATAATGTCGCAATAAATGTCTAAAAAGCTTTGTTAACAATGTAATAAAATATTTTTTGTGCTAAATTGAGTTTTATTGGAGAATACTTCAAATTTACCCACCGTTAGCCAAAAGGGTTTATAACAAATGTTATAAATTTATGGAACCTGATTTAAAAAATGTTTAGAGCTTGATGCTACGAATTCTGACGATCTGATGGATTGGCGAACCTTAACTTAATCCTGGGAAAACAATATATATTTTTAAAATGATATTCCAACAGCTTATACATTGACTTAGTTGGAAATAGCTGAAAAAATAATTTGGGGAGAATCATTTCTTGAATCACAATGTATAAGCAAGCTTGTAATTGTCTCTCAATTACGCGAAAACGATGTCTCTTAGACAAGAAAATTGTTTCAAAACTATTATCTTAATAAAGTGACATCTGTGTGTTATACCATTTATGATCTTGTATATCTGTTTCCTTTAACAAGTCGCACTTTAGCGACATCTAATTAACACGTATAAACTAGCGCAAACTGCGTAAGTAGTTTAAGAAAATAGTTCTAAAAAGAAACGATAGATGTCTCTTTTAGCAACATTATTATTTTGATGTTGCCTCGTAAAAAATGAATAATCCGAGAAATAAAATAATTATTTTTGTCATAATTTTTTATTGCATAATTAAACAACGCTAAAGTTGTTTAATAAACTAAAATAAATTATTCTAAGTAATTTGCCCTTAAAAATAAATGTTTAAACAAAATTTATATAGTGAAAAACGTTGCTATTTTTTTTAATAATAAAAGGAATGATTCAATGATATTAATATTATTAATACAAACATTTTCTATTAAAAACACAATCTTCATTATCAAATACCGCCAGAATAAGTTGGTGCTGCTGGCAACACCAGTAGTGCATTTATTTTTCAGCTCCATTCATTCGTCTGGCAGCTGTAGGTGGGAGTTGTTGCGCGTTTTATTCCGATTATGGCGGGATTACGAGAACATGAAAAGTTTTTGTAAAACTTTATAAACTAAATTTATGAACTAAAACTAACTCACTAATATTATAACGCAACAAAAACTGCTTGTAGTTGTTGAAGAACGATAAATAAGTGAAAGTTCACCGGTCAGGATGTCGGTTAATTCAAAGTGGCGGTTACCTGACGTTTTTTGTGTTGGTGTGTTGAATGAATGTCGGAATTACGTTTAATTCGCGGCGCGGGGATGGGTGTCTAAGTGTTTTGAGACTGTTATCGAAATGCCTTTCGTGCAACGTGTGGTGGAACCCAAGTTTTTGTCACGGACAAGTTTACGGGACGACGATGGCAAGGCGAAAGTTACTGACGAAGAGTTACAAGCTGTCACAAATTGCACCCTCAGTAATGCCCTAAGACAGCTCGCATCCCTCGTGCTCCTAGCCGAGGATATATTCAGCGAGCTGACAGCACAACTGCAGGAGATCACAGAGCGGTCAAAAACGGCGCAAACTAAGATCGACAAAATTAACGAAATAGTCGAAAAATATGACCCGAAAAAAGTGCCAGTCCGTAAGTAATATATCAATTATTTAAATACTGATTCTAGCACCAGTTTATACAGACGCTAAATGCTTAAAATTTAGGCTGCGCCAGATAAACTCCGGGCAGGTCAGTAGTAAATTGGATGAAGTTATTGAATGAATTTAGGCAATCTATACCAATTGATTTAATGTTTATATTAATCGATTTATCTTCAAGGACTTGTTCTATTGGCCCACCTAGCCTCATTCGTCGCAATTGGGAGTACGCGCTAGTTTTATATCACCTAATGTTATTATCAAAACAAATTTATGATAAAGATAATGTGCCATACATTGTGCACAAATTAAATACGATCATAATCTCTTTTAAAGACCAATTATTGTTTACAAACAGTCTGTGTAAATTTCCTACATGAATAGATAAGAAACTTAATTATTTCGCTACAATCACGTTTCTGTTATGGAATACGACGTTTTCAAGATGTATGTAATTTTATGTTTCTAAAAGATTTTTTAGACTCGACCAAAATGTTTCCAAAGAGACTTTTCTTTAAAAGGGATACTATTTAACATTCCATTCAAATTTTGAATGTTGAAAATATATTGCAGTGTTGATTTAGTTTTCTTTTGTCAAAAGCAAAAAGCTTTATACTTATTATACATATATTTAAGTCTACAGAAAAGGGCTGACAACGCGTTTGCGTATACTCATATCGATCCGTCAATCTTGTCTGCTCTTAATACATAAAATTCATACTTCCATTAGTATAATTAAAGACGTAGTGAGTTTGTAAATTAAACTCATTGAAAGGACCATTCCGAAACCTCATTACCCCGTCCTCCTTGAATATGCCGCCTTTACAAAAACGTACCACGTTGATGCATTACCGCGCGCTATCTAAAAACCTGTTTGGACGTTCGAACGGGCCTGTGATGGGAAAAAAAGCTCCCAGATTCCAATGCGAACCATAAAAACGTTCCGAGATAATTTCCAACGTATCCAATGATCAAGCGCCGCCTGGTGATTTTGTCCGTTCAAGTATTTAACACTTGAACGCTGGAATTTCTTGTTTCTTTTATTTCGCACACTATTCCCTTCGGCGATCGGCACAGAGATAAAGTGAGTTGCACTCTACGCGTTGTAAAGATTGTACCAAAAAAAGCTCGACGTTATCGCATAGATTAACAACGTGCAACTTTTATTTGAGCTCGTACAAAATTTAATTAACTGCTGTATTTCGAGTGACCACGACATCCTGATTAAATAACGGCCATTTAAACTAGACTTCGTCCCAAAAGCATTACAAGCGCAATTGAGAAAGAAAATAAAACGAACGAGAAAATAACTGTTGGAAATATCCGAGGTTGGTTTTGTTGCACGTGTAAACACTGCAATTCATTCGGCAACCTTTCACCTGGACGATAGCGGCTAAGTGTTGTTTTAGTGTCATCTCGCCGAAGTATGCCCGACCCTACGCCAAGTATTTGTATAAACCAGTATAAAATTGTCATTCTTGGGAAGCGT
This sequence comes from Cephonodes hylas, assembly GCA_030295005.1. Classification (NCBI taxonomy): domain Eukaryota; kingdom Metazoa; phylum Arthropoda; class Insecta; order Lepidoptera; family Sphingidae; genus Cephonodes; species Cephonodes hylas. The sequence goes on along the minus strand of AP025367.1, from coordinate 9,782,885 downwards.
TTGTTTTTCTTGGGGTGTTTTCTTTTTGAATAATATTTTTCTAACGGAAAGACACAGGTATATTTCGTGAAATATTTCCTTGAGTTTTAAATTATAAACGCTTAAGAAACGCATAATTTATTTAGTCTACACACTAAGAAAAAAATCATCAGAGAAACAAAGAGTTTATTTTAGGAATAATTGAATCCGGATTTACATGGATCGAACCTGTTGCCTTACTTTCCAAAACCTTACCATCTAGTCGTGGCATGGAATGTCTTGTATTATACCTAGGTAGTAGCGAATCTCCTTAACACTCTTCAATTCACCATAAAAACATGGTTTTATTCAAAAATTATCAACACTGTCCCACTGCTGGGCACAGGCCTCCTCTACTGCAGAAAGAGTTTAGGCGTACAAATAATAATAAAATAATACTCGGCAAACATTTCGCACACTTCATACATTTTAATCGCATCAGTAGTTTACGTTTATTCAATTGTTAAGAGTTCGTTGGCTGATATTCCTTATCAGAATTCATTGTAAGAAACCGCTCACTGTAAGAATTAATTAAAAGTTACTCGTAAGTCGTACATAGGTTACTTCTACAACTTTGTTGTTACCGGAATTGTAACTCGATAATATATTATTAATTCAGAAGGAATTCGACATGCCCATAGCAACCCCTTTACATCTGCGAGTGATCAGATGTCAAGGAGTTGAAAGGCAAACAAAACTGAACGTTGTGCGTTGCTTTTTCCCATGGTTATTTTTCTATTGCTTTAGGCGGTTCATTTATTTATATTACGTCTTCCTTTTCGATAGTTATTATCAGTCTGTAAAGTTTAATCGTCGAATTGATTACTTACGTCTTGATAAAAATTGTTTGTTTTGCTCAATGCTCGCATTTTCGTAATCCTAAAGTTAATGTCACGAGCAGCAATAATATACAACATAGTATGTTGTTAAATATAACTAGGTAAATAAATTCGCTTAGGACATTGAATGCGGTACAATTCAATTATTTTATACTGGTTAAGCAAAGTGTTGTGGCACCTGATAGTAAGTGAACTGAGGTCTAAATAGTGTCGAATCGATAATGGCAAGCTGCATTTTCAAGCTTTAAGGAGTAAATCATTTTGACTACTGAATTGAAAACCAGTAGTCCAAAGTCTGTAATTAATTATTATTGCAACTATTGAAGTACACAAGTTAAACTTCTTTATTGACGAATAAGAGCAAAAACAAAAAATCATCACAATTTTCGGGTAAGCGCCATGTATTTTTACAAGCTTTTATTTAACTTCACTTTTGTATGTATGTATGTTTGTATGTTTACAAATCTTGCAATGAAGATTTGAACCACTTCCAATAGACCGATTGTGCTGAAACTTGGTATACCTACGTAACTTGGATGACAATACAATAATATGGTACCATGGAGCTGGTCTGATGATGAGGTTGGAAGATGACCATAGAAACATCGGTTCTTGTGGACCGATTGAGCTGAAATTTGGTATGTCTTTGTAACTTCGACAACAATACACAAATATGGTATCATGGTGCTGATCTGACGAAGAGTTGGAAGATGCCCATAGGAACTTCGATTTCTGTGGTCCAATTAAACTGAAATTTGGTATGTCTTCGTAGCTTCGGTAACAATACAAAAATATGATATTATGGAGCTGATCTATTGAGGAGTTGGAAGAAGCCCACAGGAACTCCGATTCCTTTGGACCGATTGAGCTGAAATTTGGTATACCTATGTAATTTCGGTGACAATATAATAACAAGGTATCATAGAGCTGATCTGACGAAGAGTTGGAAGATGCCCATAGGAACTCCGATTCTTGTGGTCCAATTGAACTGAAATTTGGTGTGTCTTCGTAACTTCGGTAATAATACAAAATATTGGTATCATGAAGCTGATCTGATGAGGAGTTGGAAGAAGCCCATAGGAACTCCGATTCCTGTGGACCAAGTAAGCTAAAATTTGGTATGCCTTTGTATTTTTAGTGACAACATAATAACAAGGTATCGTTGATCTGGTGTCATGAGAAGTTGGAAGGTGCCCATAGGAACACTAGTTTTCATGGACCGATTGAGTTGAATTTCGGTATGACTACGAAATGAATAGACTTAGAAATATTTCCAACTAAAAAGTTAAAAATAAATTAACGGTGAAAAACACATTTTAAAATCAAGCTTTTATTATGCACGAAAAATTAAAAAAATAAACTAAGAAAACATTCATAAAATTCGTATTTTTTTAAACTTTACAAGTAACAATTTACAAAAGTGTTCGGTTTATCAGTAGAAGTATGATACATAAACATATATTATCTATAACTAGTATATTAATATTCTTAAGTGATTTAAAAGCTTGTCGCGCAATTTCGTTAATGCAAGGACCTTGGCCGCGACGAGCTTTTAGATCACTTAAGAATATTAATATACTAGTTATAGATAATATATGTTTATGTATTATACTTCTACTGATAAACCGAACACTTTTGTAAATTGTTACTTGTAAAGTTTAAAAAAATACGAATTTTATGAATGTTTTCTTAGTTTATTTTTTTAATTTTTCGTGCATAATAAAAGCTTAGTCCGCCAACCCGCACTAGGCCAGCGTGGTGGACTATGGCCTAAACCCTCTTCTCAATGGTAGAGGAGACCCGTGCTCAGCAGTGGGCGTATATGGGTTGATGAAGAAGAAGAAGAAGAATAAAAGCTTGATTTTAAAATGTGTTTTTCACCGTTATTTTATCAAAGCCCAGTAAACGAAATGAATAATAAATTAGTTAAAAACATGAAAAGACTTATATAAACATTTAAATAAAATATATGACGTATCTAGCTGAAACGAGCATATCGGCGGAATCTGTTTATTGCCAGAGACATGAGTGTAATACAAATGCTTAATGACAAATTAATGTAACTTATGTGTTCCCTTAGATCCCGCGTTCTTAGATGTCGCCCCGCCCAAGGCCCTAAGCTGTAATAATAGGTAGCTATGGTGTCAACATAAATCACGACACTTAAATGGTATAGAAGGAAATTATATGGAGTATTTCCGTGGCCCGCATCTAAGATAACAAGATATGATCAGGCCGATACATGTACTCCTTAATATAAATCTGATTTATAACTATAAACTCACTTAACTACTTATTATTGTGTAAAGTACTCGTATACATTAAATAACAAGAATGATTTCGTTTTTATCTACTGCCGGTATGGGCGTTGGCTAGGTGGAGCCCGCTTGGTATTTCGCGCGAAACGAATTAAGATAATACTTTTCAATAAATAAACAATTTAATGGTTGAATCAAGAATGGAAATCTGTACACATGAATCAAAATGACATGTCTATTTGTAATTTTAAAAGAAAGCTTTTAAGCAATTATGCTCTTTATTGACAAATAGCTGATCCTACAAGGAATATATTATTAGGTAACTTTTATTTTTAAAAAAAGTCGATAGCTTCATTTGTTTAAAACTTAATGTCTATTTATTGCAAATTAATATACCATTTCCTTTGGAAAAGCTTTACCTTTCATTGCAGAAGTAATGTAGTACGTAATAGCCAGGTACTTGAAATATGAATTATGTTATCTTTATATTTTAACTACAGTAGAAGTCGGTTACAAACATACATACATACAAGTGAAGCTAATAAAAAGCGTGTAAAAAAAAGAAGCAAAAGACAAGAATCATGAGCGGCAAAGTTTACCATAGCTTAAAATGTATGCTTCATTCATTGACTCTCTAAACAATCTGTGAGATTTATTCGACGGAATGTTAAGTGTTAATGTAGCTAATGCAGGTAATCAATAAATAAACAATGGTGTGAGTAACGATCCGGCGTGAGGAATGTCTCTAACACAGGAATTCAATTTCTATATTCATCAAGCTTTCTATACCGGACGAGAATTTTATCTAGAAATGACTAGCTGATAAAATGTCTAAGGCTATTAAGTACTTAGATCGCTTGATTATACTACATTTCAAACGAACGCGTCTAGTATAAATATCACCTGTTTGTCGACGTGACGAACTTGTGTTTTACTGTGATTAATTCTGAGTAATTTTCTACCATCTTTAAAGCTAAATTACTGGACAGAACAAAAGAATTGCGCTTCAACGGAGAAGCTTCATTAATTTTGACAGTGAAAGTCATATCTATTTTGCTTAAAATGTCGTAGTTAACTTTGTTTTATCATATTTTCTTAGTCATTACTTAACAACCCTAACGGTTTTATGGTACTTTAAACGTTATTACAGATGACATGAATATTATTAACGTATCAAAAATCTGTACCACAATTTTACGTAAAATTCGGAACCATCTTATCTACATATTACAACGCATTTTTTTGCAAACATATTATTAAGCTCAATTTTGAAACCCAGTATTGTTTTTTATTTATTTTGTCCCAACGATCCAGATTCTTGACCGTGCCGTTGCTCTCGGGTCTAATTTGAAAAGCTGGTATGCAAAAAAAAACAGAAAAAGTTTTGCGAGATTCTATCGCGGAATCCACCGATGTTATAGTGCCACAGCCCGACTTAGTGTGGACCACGTTGCTTACTAGTTTGTTCCTTTTCAAGATATTGAAATCAGACAACCTCAAGTTTACTCTGCATCTTTAGATTACTGTGTCCTTTAAGTATTGCGTAGATGTATTTATATTTATTGTAACTGACTGTCATGGTACAGTAAGACCTTACTACTAATTCTACTGTAGATATTGTTGTAATAACTAAACGGCTTGTAGCAACTCTTAAGACTATGAGGTCGTAAATAACGTCGTTTGTGTCTATACAACTGCTATTTACCTAGTGCTCTAGTATCACACGTTGAGGTGTCACCTTTCGTCTCCAATAGTGCCTTTCCTCGGCGGTGTTACTTTGCAGGCTATTGAATAACTGCAGTCGGTCCGTATTAAGCAAGTCCTCGTCGCGTAATTCGAGACTCCCCTTAAACCTAACGGTACTGTACCTAATGCTTTATGCCTGAATAAATCACGAAAATTAATACCTCCGAGCAGGTTTATTGCTTAAAATGATAGGGTTCGGCCAATTATCGTCCGGTTGCACAAAAATCCTGCGGCTTTCCAAATGTCAATGTGCAAAGGTCGATCGTTCGGAACAAGGGTGAGTTTTTATAGCGCTCTCGAAGACCTTGCTTAGAATTATTACTTAGATTCATAATAGAAAGGAGACAAAAACCGTACTTGAGATGCACACTCGTCCGTCCTCATTGTGGGAACTTTTGAGTGAACAGTCCGACCACATTTTTTGTTATCTCTTTCTTAGAAACACATTCCAGGTAGTCAGCTGCCTACTTTACATAAGTTATCGAAGATTTCGCAAATTAATGTCCGACTTTAGCAAGTACAGTCCGTTATAACCGTGAAATTAGTGAAAGTGCGAATACAGTTTATTGACAGCACTGAAATAGCGGTTCTGTACCTAACTTTTTGCCACTAAAGAAAAAAATAACGTTACAATTCAAATATAACAAAAATAATAAAATTTATTCTTAGTAGTTTTTGCACGCCGCATTTTGTTTTGTACATATTATTGTATAAGTTTTACAAATGCGCGGTAAAGCTCACACGGATATCACATATCCCAGCGACAACAAATATTTGCACTCAAGCCATTCTTGAGCAACTTTGTACTAGAATGTGAGTAATTGAAGGATGTGCGAGTGCGCACCGCTTTGTGCCGCAATCTTCTGTGTTTCGTTAAGATTATACTTGTGTTGGGAAACATTGTGTTCAAGACTTCACTTAGATGATTTCAAAACCTCTCGTACTTCAATATAATCTATATAAAATAACGCCCTGACTATCTGTTTCAACACTGTCGAGGCAATAAAGGTATAAACGAGAATGTCGATTTCTGTCTGTATAAGGATTATTAGAACATACAAAATATTGTATCTGATGAAATTGTTTAGTGTAAATTAAGAAAGAAGAATGCAGACATGAGACACCTATTCAGCATATAACTTCCTACTAAACAATAGCTTAGTACATTTTACCTATCATCCCATCTTGTACCGGCTGTGACAATGACCTCTTCAAGCCCACGCTAATTATACACTCATCGTCTTCTACAACCGGTGTCAGACTAGTTTAGTTTCGACATCGCAACCGACAACACACTCAAGTCCCTAATTGAAAGGTATTTTAGGGTTTAATTCTTGGCTCCAGAGTATTATCTTACAACGATCTACATAAACAAACAATATCGTAACAGTAATTAATTAAAACAACATTCTGTTGATGACAATGTTAATTTCATTAAATTTCCTTAAAAATCTCGTTTGCCCAGCGTATTTTAATTAAGAGCAGTCGAAAAAGATTGAGGAGGCATGAAAGATTAAATTAGCGCCCATCGGAGCTTGTGATGCAATGAGATCGAAGAGGCCGTAAATTTTACGCGCCCCTTCTGTTACAAGCACACGGTGTAATCACTAATATCGAATTTTGTCGGTTTTTGTTGCGATAGAGTCATACATCCGGCTATAAGCCATGAACTGGCTGTTACGAAGGAGGCTTTCCGTTTATATAAGTTTCTTTCAACATTATTTGAGGAAGTCAAATAAAACACACGAGGTACATATCAGGAAAACGATCTATGAACACGTGCACGGGCACGAAGGAAAATTGCATAACTGTTCAAGCTATATCTTTATTATTTATTTAAATTTCACTATATTACGCTCAAACATGTAGCGGAATTTTAACAGTATGCCTTGTTTAAGATTTTAACATGCACAAAATTTTACTTTAGAGATGCATTTTGTTGATTGAAATTCCGAGAAAATTAAACTTGTGAGAATGTCAAGGATATAAAGTAACTTTGTTGGGTCTTTTAAATAAAACTAAATTACTCTCATACTGAAACAGGATAAGATAAATGCAGATGAGAACGATTTGAGTTACTCAGATTTTATGAAAAGCAATCTGTGATGAAGTGATAAAAAAAACACCGATTCATCGGGACCACATACAGAACTCATCAATCTTGTGGCAACGTAAAATAAACGAGCGACACTGTTTTATTTCCTGAGCCTACGACAGGAGCGGTGATTTTAACATCGTCATTTGCTTTGAAAATTAATTTAAACTTTTAATTAATTTAAACTTTAAACTTAATCGTCCCTAAGTTGGGCACTAATTAGCATTAAAGAATATAAGACGTTTTAAGTGTTAAAGATAAAAAGTAATACGTTTCTTTGGTACAAATTTAACAAACTAGTTAATATTAGATGAAGCCCGTTAAATGAAGGGGCGCCACGGCAGCTGATCGGAAGTCCTGCCCTTTGTTCGGCTCTAACCACTTTTTGTACTTCAAGGAAGGAAGGAAGTAGGGGATACAATTCAATCGATTCTTATTTTACCTACTTCGTGTGTCCGACGCGTACTGACGCGAAAACATCGAATATTCACTGAATATTCACTGAATATTCGATGTTTTTAATCTGTTTTATTTCTCCGCGTGGTCACGAAATATGTTACGCTCCATTGTCCCTTACGAAATGTCCGTATTTTTTAACTGAACAAAGAGAAGTTGGCATTATTCAGAATATTTTGGGTACAATAGAGAGCGGCGTGCGGCGCGGCGCACACGCACCGTGTGATCCGTTGGCGGGCAGATCGATTGTTCGCGATATATGGGGAGGCTATACAACCGCTTTTGTGAATTATACAATTCCGGTATAAAAAGCGTACACACCTAGGCGATTTTTGACTTTGTTAATTTATTAACTGCTTCCTGTAGATTTCATGGTATTTCCGCTGGTCGTCTTTTGACGTTGACTAGCAGCATGCCATTAGACAAATTTATTTATTGTATTTCTAACATTTGTACATCTTTGAGTACATCCGCGTCTTATTTATCTTCTTTTGATGACTCATTCTTTTTTGCTCTTATAACTTCTCAGGAGATACAATAAAATATAATAAATACTTATAACAACACTCGCTGAATTAAAAGTTGTTTTTAAATCAGAGTTCTTGAACAAAATAAAGTTACGATAATAATCAAACTACATGCAAAAACAAACAAGTGTGAATCAAGACTAGGTTATATTAATTGTTAATTATTCTAATAAAGTTTTCATTACGTGTCGCGCCACGTGCCGCCCGCACGTGTCGAGAAACACTTCAGTTTTGTGGCTTCTGCAAATAACGTTATTGCTTCCTAACCACATGCTTCGTCGTGATAGAAATGTGCTTCTCGCGAGCAATAAACTTTCCGATAAATTATGTTATCTACACGTGCAAAATTTAATTAATTAACTTGAAACAGGTCGTAATGCTTTCGAAAAATCTTATACGTCATATTCTAGATATAAGTCCACTAATAGAGTGTAACCAAGTGCAGTAAAAAACAAAGCAGTACAAGGATTGCCCATATAGCAATCGCAAGTTCGAAAGCTAATTCAATAGGGCTTTATATTAATGTTCATTGCTTCGTCATAACATCGGAATAGTAATACAAATTTACCCAATAGCAACAGGCATAGTGGGATTAACCCACATTAAGGTACAAGTCTTGTCGTGGGTATGAGAAATTACGATAGTACAACTTCGCCACGAGAGCTGTCTAAACATTCATATCAGATTTAACCTGGAAATTACGAACAAATACGAGTTAAGTTAGAACCTGGTTGAAAGAACAATAATAAATCATACAAACTTCAAGAATTATCAAGGTTAGATAAATATTTACAGCGCACATCGAAAACAAACACATGTGCCTCAAATCTTTGTGTTTTCGTTTGCACCGACCGTTTTCTCTTAATGGTGCATGAGAACACATGACGTAATATGACGTGGGAATCCGATGCAATCGCACTAGGAAACGAGATAGAGGGTACTATTAACATAATTATTCTCAGTCATAATATCCTGTAGGTGTGGACGCTAGATTTATTGATACTGTCTATTTCGTATTTATTTATACTGAGCTTTACGTCTGGGTTTGCGAGTTTCAATTCTTTATTAAAATTTATTGCGATATAATAGTCTCGTAAATATGTTGTTCAATAGCAATCAGTGCCAAATTGCTAATATTTAACTGTTAGCAGACCACTTAATTGATTTATAAAACATCCTATTTAATATAGTTCAGTAGGCTTAATGAGCATTATTATGCAAAACGTGTAATGTAACTGTACACATCATTAGTAAAGTGTAGTTTAATCGATTACTCCAAGGAATCGATGGGCTTATAGGCACAGTTCACACGCAACTTGAATATTTCAATACTGGAGTCGTAATTTGAGTTGGTAACAGCGCATCGCTGGAACCCCGAAAGAAATCAATCATGTTAACCTTATCGACACCGTTGCAAACTCATTAGCATTGCTGATGTGTCCGCAACACAGCTCCGTGTACCACATTCTCTTGTGAAGTACTCGCAGTAAAGCCAATATGGGCAAAACGAGCCTCTCCTCATACCAACATCGAGCTTCCTTCGATTGGTTCACTTTGTGTTGTAAGCGGATGCCCCTTGGGACTTGCATTGCACATCTACAATTTTTTGACGTATAGCATATTATACATAAACAGAAGGTGGATTAAACGTTGTTTTGTAATGTGGTTCGTTATGTTCTAATTTGATTACAGCTAGAAATACATGTCAGAACTTTTAAAAAACTTAAAAAAAAAAACCTAAGAATAATGTACCAATTTAAAGTTTGCATGTTTCATGAAATCGAAACAGAACTTTCACTCCTAATAAAGACTTAGATACGAATCAGAACTATTACTGCTGATAGGTACCACTTTGTTGGTACATTGTTATTCGAAGAGATCGGACGAATGGAATTGAAATTTTCAAATGGTTGCCCTGCACGTTTATTATGTAGCATGACTCGACCGTTCCGCTGCGATCATATTTTGTGATGCATGGCGTTCGTGATCTAAAGACACAATTTCAGTTTCGTGTGCCGCTTACAATATTAAATCGCGTTTCTATATAGCATTACACAAAAGTTAACACATTTATGCAATTATGGGGACAGAGCGCATGCATGGTGAAGCGTCATTTTATTTAAAACTATATTGCTTTCAACTGCACAATCTACCTTTGTGAATCATGGCACAGAAAATAACCATGTTTCAGTCGGGTGACAGCATAAAAATAAAGGTGAAAATGGTGATCGCAGACGTATGGAATAGATAAGGAATACACATCCACGCGATAATAGTAGCCACATTGTGAACGCCGCCAGGGCCCGTTTTTACAACAATAAAGGAAATATTTTTACTGATGCGTGCAAAGGGCGTTCAACTTTTAAATGACTTTTGTATATTGAGAAATATGCTTTCAGAACCCTACTAATAATTTAAATGTGAAAGGTATATATGTCTGGATATTTATTACTCAATCCCCCATAAACGGTTGAATGGGTTTGTGCGAAATTTGGCACAAACTTGGTAATTTTTGTCAGGAAGAGCAGGAAATGGAGATTCTTTTTTAAATATTCAACTTTTTGGCTGTATCTAATCAAAAAGGACTGAAGTATAAAAAAGGATTTCTGAATTGTGCAAGTAAAGGCTTTTCGGAAAATCTTCAAAGGAGATATTTGATTAAGTTTTTAATTTAAATTACCTATTCAGACTCTTTCGGGTTGGAGATGTAATAATTATTAACCTGAAATTATTCCGGACAAGCAATATATTAAAATTGAAGTTGCAAGTCCATTGAAATTATACAAAAGGGATTTCATTTGGGACATTAAACTTAAATACATTTAAACAAAGGAAGGACGTAACTCAGGTGGTCTATGGCTGTATTGAATAAAAAAAGAAACGAAACAGGTCGAATTAAAATAATTTCAAGTAATCTTAGACAATAAAGCTGACGACACTAATAAAATCTGCACAACGTTTCGATGTAGGCAACTCTCTGACATTAGTCATTGAAGGGTACCGACGTCGGCCAGGCATGACATCCGGCTGACTGGTGGAATTTCACCCTCGCTAATTACCATTTTTCTGCCGTTTTAAGTGGTATTTTAGCATGACAACCGGCTTATCTGGTGGCAAGTGATTACTGCAACTCAATGTAAACAGGCCAATTTCGGCGAATAGGGCCAAGAGATAAAGAGTGAGGAGGCAAGATTTATCGAGGCGTTTAATTATGGCAATCGTGCATAAGCTTCGAAACTTACCCCTCAAAGAAAAAACTTGAGTATCCTCAAGTTTCTTACATAACGTGGATACCACAAGCACTAATCCAGCGACGGAATGTGGTCATTAAAAGTAGGTCGAATACGCGATATAGAATTAATATTTTAGTTCTAAATTACTGCACCAGCGTGCATTGACGAAGCTATGTGTCATTCCACGGCTAGTTATGATCGATATAATTATCACACCCAATCAGTAACAACAAACACGAATGCATTCGGCGTGGTCACGTAATTGCGACCTGCCGCTAATTGTTTCGTTTGTCGGTGCGCAATTAAGCGCGCGTTCACACTCCACCTAAAGACCATGAAGATAGTCTTATAAACCATAGTTATAGAAGATTCATGCCATAGAGTATAATATACAGTGTGAAACACACGTTACGACAAAGCTTAACATAAGGTTTTCGTCATTAAACCACCATTATTCTATTTTTTTCGAGTGAATTCCCAAACCGTAATAATACATGTATATGATCGGAGATGACGGCATATTATTGTCGTTTGCTGCATGTTAGTTAACAAAAATAAATTGTTCAAATCGAAATTATTGTAAAATATACTGATTAGTGTCTATTGTGGAAGGATAATCGAATGATAGATTCATTACTAATACTATGTTTTAATCCCATTCACAACTCTATTCCGGTTATTTAATTTATATTTGAGTATATTTATAGAAATCGTCACCCTCTGTTAATAAATCGTAATCATTAATCCCTTAATGTTTCTTTATTAAGTTCTAAATCCCTCGATGACATGTTTATGTTTTGGTTTTAACAATTATTCACAGCTTTTAAATCCTTTGCCCTGAGGAACAAATAATGCCTATAATATTATACATTTAAGTAAAAAAAAAATTGTATAAAGTTATGAAGTTATTTAAACTGATTTTTTCCTGGTAAACAATATAAAAATACAATATTGCTTCCAAAATGTTATAAAAATATGCATTTGATGATATCTCACTGTAAGCTCATGTGTGGTCCTTTATTTCCACTAAACCCAAAACCAATACTCCATATAATTTACATTTGAATCGATGCGGGGATTTCACGGCTCGCGTCTCGCGGACTACGCCACGAACGGTGTACCAACAGGCTTTTTATTGTTGCAATTTCCTTTAATGCAAGTTTGCAATATTAGGCGTTCGTGTTATCGTCCCTAAGCTTACAACAGCGCGTAAGTCAGTTTTGCCAACTTTACAGAAGATGAAAAAAACTGTGCGGTGTTAAGAGACCAACCGACTTGCGCGCTGCCACCACTTTTTGAATTACGGATTCTGCTAGCCAGAAACCTATATCTTGTGACCTATGGTTCGACGCGCAATGAGTAGCTCTATCCAATGAAATTAAAATGTAAAATCCACCAATTTTTGAGTTAAGCGGTGTTGTTAGCTAAGGGACGTTATGTCACTGAGCGATGTAGGTACTGGCCACCGGGCCGATGCGGTGAACGACCCGTCTACGTAACGTGCTATTACAGGTTTCGGCTCTTCACCAGACATGAATCGTTTATGAACAAAACTTGCCATGACTCAGTCCATTCATTGTATTGCCCACTGGATGTCGATAATCCACGCCGGATTGAATGGGGGTGTGAATTAAAATACCGATGTAAGTGATAGTCTAAACACATGTGTCGGGAATATGGGAACTGTACAAAGCAAATGATAAAAGTCTCCGTAAGCATTCCTCGCAAAAACTTCACGATAAATATATGTGGTCATTATTTTTTTATGTTGATTAAATATTTAGATTCAAAAATACGAATAGACAGTCATCTACATCTCAGTTTAAGCAATCTATGATTTTTAATGTAACGTGTCTAATTTTTGTGCATACAAATGTTATTGAAATAAATCACGCAAATGTAGTCACGAACATTAGCCAATTGCTCAATTAATAACAGACTAAACAAATATTTTATGTAGTAGCAATAGCATAGCAATATGTAGTAGCAGTATGTAGCAACCATGCTTATGACTAATAACCCAACACGCAGTTGATGTTCCATTTACGACGCAAAAACATTAACCTTGGTTATCGTAAACATATATAGAACATTAATCAGATATCCAAATATAGTTCTAGCGTTTACTTACCTTGCGTAGCTAAAAACTTTATACCAGCCGTTAATCTCTTTAGTGGCAGCAGCTGTCGCGGCAATCAGTGCCAGCTTACCGTCAATATTATTAAAAGCTATAAAACGGATCCAAAGGGTGTCTCACCCCATTTTGGATCTACGTGTTCCAAAAAGCGTTTTATTATTCGAGACAGGCGAGGTGTTGCGATCGATTTTTGACATGCCATATGCAAAGGTAACCGTTGCCACGCTGTAAAATGTTATTTTAAACTTGCCTGCGACTTCGCAATTGCTCGCGAGGGTGCCGTTTTATATCCTTCGCGGTTCATTTCCAATATATTTTTCCGCAGGTAGTAAGCGTGATTGTTTATGTTCACGCGTAAACAATACGCATCTATGCTCGCTCGAGAGTGATTTTCTGGGTTACCGTGTACCTTGAGACCAATAGAGTCAAAGGAAGAGAGCAACGAGGTAATTCTATTCAACTGGGTAATAACCAAGATGACATCACTAACCGTTAAAGGCAGGTTAACGTACAAATGTCCATGTCTGCGAAGTCCCCCCTGTGTATTTTGTCGCTTGCAACCGGTCGCGTGGTCACATTGTACGGCGACCGTTAGCTGGGCCCACCTGCAAGAGCCCACTGAACCGCGAGCGACGTATCCCAGACACGTGAATTAAACAGAAAAGGCGTTATCGCTTTTTAAAAAATATTCAATAACCGACGAGCAGCGGTATTGCTGGTTGCTCCGTGTTCTCACGTTTTAATGTCGTCAATTACTGAATACTGAATGGCTATGTAATATCAGCTGTAATTGATAATAACATCATCATTTTTGCTCAAAAGTTATCTAAGAACTGAAATTTACATAAGTAATAATGCATGATAAATTGAATTTCCCAGTGTCTGTTCATTTTACTTTACGTCAACTAATTACGTAACACATGAATAAGAAGAAAGTAATGTAAACAGATCCAATATCGGCCTAATTAAATATTTATCGAACGCGCCTATGCATCGCGATGCATCCGCCATTTATCTTAAGTCAAACAGCATGCGAGATAAACGATATCGATTCGTGACCGCCGATCATATTACGAAATCAACACTCGATACTTTGACACCTAGCCACCGGCCGTGTCTGTTTGTATGACGATTATCTTGTATGGTATGTCTCAGTTTGACCCACTTCCGAGTACGGCTTGTAGTTTCGATACCGCCACCTTCGATATTAATGACCGAATCAAATTATATCATTCCAGCGGGCCACTTTAACAACTGTTATTCGACACTTCGGCTTGCATATTTTAAGTTTGCGTTGTTACTTGCGTTTATTATGCACTTTTACATACATAAATTGTGCGCATACTTCGCGGAAACACGTAACTTAATTCTCGTATTTCTGTTATTTTGCTGGTACTAGTTGTGCCCTAGAGGAAAATCTAACCTACATGATTTTTTAAAATGGTATCATTGATTAATTTCGTTAGATATCAAAAACCTGAATTCATTTGAGTTGTTCTGCACCAAAAAGATTGTCCAATATGGACACGACTAATAGGCTTACCGCTTTAGAATTGCCTCATTATATAATTCGTATGATTAGACAAAGGCATATTAGTTGCACTGCAATGGAAAATACAATTCTACGACTAGCATCCGTACTTCAGAGATAATTCGCAACGGAGCCATAATTACGGGCAATTTCGTAACGCTGATGATACTGTGATTTTTAGATAGCCACGAGTAGTTACATAGGCGTTTTTCAGTAGTATTAAATAACAAATTTGCAATAGCAGGTTATATTGCAATATTCATTGTTTATTTGAGAAAGTAAGCGTAATGACGACAGCAAGTAGAAATACTTAAACGCAATATCAAGTTTCATAGTATTGTAATGTTTGTGAGGTGAATCCTGCGATATAACGAATCAATCTCTTCAATCTAGGTACAATCAATGACGTATACCTTATTATACGTTAAAATAAGATATTTAAATGTCAAAAAAGTTCAGACTCCACAATTTATTATGACATAGAGGCATGAAGTAGGTGAAGTATATGTGATCCTTGTAAACAAATATTCTATAAATATAACCGCTACCAAGACGTAAATACAGCATTATTTAAATGAATGTTTCCTAACTCAACATGCGACATTATTCTGACCTTAGAAGCTAATAAAGACACTTAAACTAACTCACTTCTTGGTACATCTGGCTCATTCATTTCTACACGACTCTAGAACTGCGGCGATGACTTCTCAATTTGTTTCGCCACATGTGCTCGTTTAGACAACTTGTCTGCCCTCTTCATACTTGTCTAATGCACCGATTCTCAAATATTTGACTAGTTATCGTTCGATGATAATGTATTGTCCAAACTGGTTATTACTAGTTTAGGGACGTTAATGTGTATGTAAGGTTTGTTAAGTAAATTGTGAGATTAAATATTCAGATAGTTTCCCATGCTCCCGAAGGTATTACGACAATCTTTCTTTACTATAGGATGCACTAAAGATCATTGATATTCAACAATAGACTTTAAATTGAAATTGGGCTGTTTAATAAAAATGTCCGCACCGACATCCTACAAAAGATCTGTCAACGGACATTTTTCACTGTACATTAATCAAAATACAATCGCGTTGTATTCCCGACGGAAATAAAATTGCTTTATTAAAATCTACGTCGAGTATTACGAAACACGCCCAGTCTTGGTACCAACAAAAACTGGAATGATGAGTGCCATGAGAGATTGCTTTTTGAACGACATTCTTTTAATTTTTGTTTTATTTAAATGCTGCATTTGTTTTTATAAAAGTTAAATCGCGCGTTTATAGACACATGATATATGAAGGAATTATTGCAGTATTGCACGCTTCTTATTCTCACTGGCCACTAAAGTTTATATTCCAAAAGGCAGTTAAAACTATGTCGCCAGAGATAGGCAAATTCTGAAGGAGTAGTATCGGAAGATAAAACGGCGCTACAGCGAAGCCTACTTATTGTGATGTAAATAAGGTTTGATCACGTACAATGGGACGTGGGAGTGTGTGGGACGACCGGGCCCTTAGCTCCAACACAAACATGGCCGCAACCCTACGAACCGTAAGCTTTATAAATATTTAATCATTATTTTTGAAGCGTCACTACGAAATTGGTGTGAACAGGAGCGTAAACATTTCTTACATTCTTCCCAAACGTGAAAGAAAGACGGTCTTACATGTTTCTTCATTCCACCTTGGCCTATTTGTTTATACGTTTAGAAAGACAAGCCAAGGACTAGCGTAGATAATGTATGTAATTATTATTTCTTTATAATTGTCGTGTCCAATTATGTGATGCTCATGCTGTGCAATTATCTAGTACCAAGTCGTATTTATTGCATAATAAAATGTTTGATTTGCAATAAATTTTCGTAAGCTTTGAAGAAGGTATATGTCCACAGTGTAATTGAATACTTGTAAGGTATATTTAAAAGAAACTTCATAATTGTTAACTTTTAGAATGTTTTAACGCATTACTTAAATATTAACGTTTATTAAATCTTGTAGCGATTTCATTTTAGAGGCTCCTAATATTTTGATCAGGCTTAAAGGTAGATGCTTGTTCAGCATACACCAATTTCCATTTGTACATGAAATTTGCTAATATTCTATGTGATATCGTATCCCTAAATATTTAAATATACATTTATTTAAACACCAAATGACTTCAAAAGGAGTGAAGCCATCGCAATACGGGATTTCCTGGACAATTCTTTGAAATGTCTGCTACATTGATCACTGCCGGTGGTAAACCGCAAGTTTCCTTCTATTTATTAAAAAAAATATACTACCATTGCCATTCAAAAATTTTAGCGCTCATTTGCGCGTGAACATTTGTCTTACCTCTGGAAGAAACAGCGGCAAATCTCACTCATTTATAACCATTCATCATTATTAAACGAAGCTACGCCCTCCGAGAGATCAGTACTTTATCTAGTACAATGTTTAATGTTATTAAAGCTATATGAAACCAAACATGCTCCAGATGCATTATCGTTTTAATCCACGCGCTCATCTCGCTCTCGCCGACTTGATGGATATAATGTTTCAAGCATTCACACAGCCAGTGAAAGCATACATTCTATTCCAACATAATGCATCTGTAGGGAACGACACATGACACCTTAGCCTTTATTGCGGACTTGGCTTGATCAATGCAATGTTACACGCTAGAACTAATCGAATATTTATTCACGATTCCAACATTCAGTGTTAAATAAATGCACGAATAGATGTTAACCGAACATAAAAATTGGCACGTAACTGTACTGTAAATAAGCAATCTTTCAATCGATTCGCCGTACAAAATGCATCTCCGGTCTGCGGATGCAATATTCAACGTGAATATAAATCAGTGAAAATGGAGTCGACGATTGGAATCATGGTCAAGTTCAGTAACCTTTTGGCGATCGTCTTCATGATTGACAAATTGACCCGGCGTGCAGACTTCATTATTCACCATCGAGCTGCACGTATTTGTAAACCGCATCGCATTGAAATGTTTCTTTAGTTAAGAAAAAATGTAGGTGAGTCGCAACAAGGCTATCTTATCATAATGTTTGCCGAAATATGTTCAAGTAACGTAGATTAGATAAGATTCTTTATTATGAAATCTTTGTCATTTGTAGCATGTTAAGTTTCTATTATTGTATCACTTTCCATTCATGTCGTGGTTTTATTTCAGAAGAAAATGTAGGACGGCAAACGCCCATAGAAGATATCGCTCCGAGCGCAATATGTTGTGTTTTTATTGCTTACCTAGAACAGTGGAGTTTAAAAATGCTTTTACGTCATTACAGGGTATAATACTCTTGTAATCACTACACCATCTCGCTTAGCACCGCGTTGAGCAAGTTTTCAGTTCTTCATTTACGCCCTCCCATTATTGTGAGACGGCTACTTTAGCTATAAGTATAAACCTTGATTGTGGTTATTATATCTTTAATCAGCGGGAAGAGATTAAACCAATATCTTTGTAGTATATAAAACTAATTTACTTGCGCTTTAACATTATGGTTTGCTTCATAGCGTTTTAAGGCTAAGTTATAACCGTGGTTATTACTGTGGCGTAAGTAATTCTTGTCCGGTATATTTGACGGAATCAAAGGTTGGATAAAACAATGGTTGTAAAAGAAACCTTTGCTAATAAAAAAATAATTACCGCAATATTAAAACGTCGTGCGTGCCGAAAGCGACCAATTAAAACTTTCTTCATAATATGAACCTTAAAGAAATAGTTCCTCATGGGTTTTCGTATGGTATTTATGAGGTGCATGGTGTTTCGCGTACAGTTATGTGCGTGGGCGCCGTGGGGTCAGCCGCACGCATCGACAGCCCTCACTCGGTCCGCCCACTGTCTGCATTGTTTACTGACGCTTTTTTAAATTGCATAATAACCTGATAGTTGAATGGAATGGTCTGTATAAAGTTGTATGGTTAGTTAACTGATAGCGACTTTCACCGAGTATGAAAGAAGTCAAAATATGATGCTTAAGCTCTTATGCTGTTTATTTCTTTAAGTCTTTTCCTTATCTCATATAATAGCGTAATGTTTTTGTTTTCATAATCTCTTTTATACCTCTTGACATGGATTCCTAAGATTCGAGTGAAATAAACTCCATGTCCATTTGCCATCGTCTTGTTATTGAAATTAAAAACGGCAGTTTGTAAGGCGTATCATAAATCTTATCGTTTTCTTGCCATGTGTTATCCAAGTAATCGAAGTGCATTAACACGTTCTAAACACATATCAGATAAGCGTGTTCGCTTGCAGCCAGTTGTACGGAAAAGTCTTTTCGATTAATCTATAAAATATATTGTAAAAAATATGTCGCTGTACTTCGTCTCTTAAATAGCTTATAAAATTTTTCTTCATTCTAAAAATTTAAAAACTATAAAAACGACAAAACAAGTCAGATAGCTGACTCACAGCAGCAGCCAATGTTCTTGTTACTATTCGAGATGATTAGCATTCATTTTAATGATTCTGTGTAAGGACTGTTGTCCTAAAATAGGCAGGCTGCCGAATGTAATCAAAATACTTGACAGTGCACGTGTAACGTGTGAACTGATGTACAGCACGCTTTCACGCCCTTCATTACCTGTTTTATTTTTAAACTTAAAAACTGTAAACGCAACGATAAATACGTCTTTACATTCTAATGAGTGCCCTACAAAGATAAATACTCTTTGAATGTTGTTTTTCCTCCTCATCCCGGTTACATGCGGTTCGCATCATTTATACGGATGTAGTGGAGTATTCTTTCAACATGACAACAATGAAGAAATTCTTTTTATAGTCTTCTGTGCCCTTGTTAGGCGCCGCCTTATATTACAACGAAAATACACGAATACTTTACGTAGTTCGCGTAGCTTAAATCGTAACAGGCTCGCGTGATTGTGTCGAGTGAGGAGACGGTCGTCTTTTGTTACTTGATAGTTGATACTATCCTTTAATAACCTGTACATATGATCGTGTGATAACTTTGTCGCGTCTGAATGAATATTTCATCGTGCAAAGCCGAAAAAATATGTCACCACATAAATCATCATCAATCTGAGGCTTGGTATAAAATTAACCAGTACACCAACCTCAACACTTGCAAGAACAAAGCATACAAAACCGGTACGTGGCGAGTTACTCCGCCAGTGTATGTCGAATTTTTAAACCAAGTCTCTTGAGCGCTCTGATATAGAAACCAGATACAAGGCGGCGCTATTGAGGATTCTAACACTTGAAATAAAGCCACACGCCGCTACTAGATGCGACAGCTCTCTGCACTTAATTGATTGCGTCCCAGAAACGTATTATCAATCTTTCGATGTCAATACTCGTTAAAATCAATATATCATCGTGCTTCATGATCATGTTATATTGGCAATTAATTAATCAACGAGTAAATTACTTGGGTATTGAATAATTTTCATCGAGTTTTTATGTAGGTAATTAAGGCTGAAGTAGTGGACATGTGCAGTTATAAAAAAAGTCGAACGATTAGTAATATGGATACTTAATTTATTATAACCCCGCCGCGTAAGCAAAACGATAAATCAGGAGATCGATCATAATAATAATTAGGGGATCATAATAAAACCTTGATTATTTCTTTAAAATGTATGTTAAAGTTTATAAATTAATCTGCTAAAAACCTTTCCGAGATTTTTCTTCTATTCGTCGGTATCAACAACGTATTGACTTATGTCTTATTTTCATTTTTTGTTCGTGCTTATCAGAGAACATTGTTTTAATAAGCATTAGTTTCATATACGTCAAACCACAGTGCAAGTTGGTGTATTGTACACATCTAAAATTTCTTTGTGTAAAACTCTCAATGATGTTTCCTTTGTTCATATTATGAGGGGTTAAGAGATGTCTTAATTACATTCATAAAAACATTTCGTAATCTCTGCATTTTTTATCTACAAAATAAAATATAAGGGTTCATAGCCCGACCAATGAACTTTATTACGTGATAAATAAAAAAAAACACATTTCAATGACACAATTAAAAATAGATTTATATTACTCACTTTAAATTTATACCTTATTCGGCTAAATAAATCAATGTGTAAATATTTATGAATTACGAATGAATATTCGATGTAAGAGACATAATAACAAGTAAGAAGTCACAAGCCTCACTCGCTTATCTCATTGTATATCTCCGGACCTTTAATGCAGTGTAGTCATTATGCAGTTCTTCGTAAAAGTGCAAATTAAAACTTCTCAAACCAGTTACCTGCAATGCTGCAGATTTATCTTTATATTCATCTGATGTAACACTGAATTAGAACAAATTAACTCGTACCCTTTTTATAAACTTCCTTTAAGCGAAATGCAGATGCTCAGTGAATTTTAGCAGCTGTATAATTACTTTAAGCAAAGATATGAATAATTTATAGATATTCTATACTATATCTTCATGCAGCCTCACATGTTTCCGAGCAAGAGAGAATAAATATTTCCGAAATTTGATTCATTCACGTCCAGTTTCTGCGAATAAATGCCATTATACATGTATCGAAAAGTTTCTCTGAATTTCTAAGGTGTGTAATCCGCCAATCTGCACTTGCCCAGAACGTATATAGCCTGATAATGAAAAGCCCTTCGTTGCTGTATCGTAGTAGGTGTAGTACATGAAAGTCGCGCTCTTTAAATATTTAAAGGCGTTTTCAGGCGATGTATTTCTGTGATCGCAGTGGTACAGAACTATTCTACAGACGCAGCCGGTGCCCGCGGCGCTCACGTCACAACAAAACAAACAGCGGCCGAGATGTTATCGTGCAAACGAACTTGAACCCAATGCCGGTTACCTAACCACATATTATATATGTCGAAGGAAAAACCATGAAATTGTTTTAAAATGTGGTGACGTCATCATTACCGACGTCACATTTGTTGGTTTTACAACAATTGCTTATAATTATGGGTTTTCCTCAAGAAAAACCCCATAAACTACAGGGGCAAACAGTCCTCAATTGTTAAGAACAGCAGTGACATGACCATTACGGGAGGACGTTATGAGAAGTAATTGAAACAATCGACTTCGATCACAAATCCTTATAATTTCCCAATAAACTAGATGTTTACTGTCCGCGCGTAGATTGAGGACTGCCCACTCTGCTGAGGCGGGCAGGCATTTTATAGACGTTGTAGTGGGGCGATCGCTGTAGTGGGGCGATCGCTCGTGATGAGTCATTGTTGTTTTTCTGCAGCGGTCATGGGACGTTTTACTGCAGTGGAGCATTCGTTCGATGTAAGACATCCTTGTTTTTGTAAACAAGAATATATGGAGTGATGACGTAGCGTACATATATGGTTATACGCCGATACGGCCATTCTGACAGGCGGTGCGCGCTCTGCACCAGCCTCATTGATTCTTCTAAGTCTTCCGATTTCCTTTGGTTCGTGACGATTCTCGTCGAGTCTCAGTATGCCATAGGTTCTCGTAGATGATGATTACTCGTAGATATTAGGTTGTAGATTTCTCGGTGGTTGTACAACAATTTTTTTTTTTTTTTTAAAGCTTCGTAGATTTCTCGTTGTCCCACATTATTCTGCGAAAGTACAACAAGTTTTCTCTGTAAGCGACTTGCGTTTGTTATCATCATTTTTATTATTTTTTTTTTTTTTATATTCGACCATACCAATGCTAGGCATGTTAAATTATTGGAGTTATTGAATGTTAGGTACTTGTAGGTTTCTCGTGGAAGCGCTCTCATGGAGCAATTTTTTTTTTTTATTATTATTTTGTTAGTTGTTTGTTTTTAGATAGTTAAGGAAAGGATGATGCTGTGCTCAGGGCGGTCCTGTTCGCCGTGGTACACAGAGGCTCTACGGGAATAGAGTTAGGGTCGACGCTATGCAAAGCATAGAGGCTCTAAAAATGGAAAGGAAAAGATAAAAGTTCTCGTAGATTTTCTCGTAGGAGCTCTCATGGAGCATTTTTGTTTATTCTGTTTATTTATTAAATTTCTTTCTGTTTTTTTTTTTTTTTTTTTTTTTTTTTTTTTTTTTTTTTTTTTCATTGTTTGTTCTTATATTTTTTTTTTATTCTCGTAGATAAAGGATAGGATGATGCTGTGCTCAGGGCGGTCCTGTTCGCCGTGGTACACAGAGGCTCTAGGGGAATAGAGGTTAGGGTCGATGCTATGCAAAGCATAGAGGCTCTAAAAATGAAAAGGATGAAGTGTCATGCTTAGTATTTTAATAGATACTGATACACGTTAATACCATTATCAACGCTCTAGTTTTCTCATATTCCTTTAGTACATTTGTCAAAGGAGGAGAGGACGTTTAATTATATTACGCCCTACACTGTAGTACTTGTCATACAATGTACACTGTGGTACTTGTTATGTTGCGTGTACTTGGTCTCACCGCGTACAGCAAAATGTACGAAGTGTTGGTTTCTTTTGCTATTCTTTTGTGAAAGCTTTGTATCTTAGGGCTATTCACATAATATTCATTATATTGAACGTGATCTAAAATCATGATCTTGAAGTCTTGTTCATGGTCATCATAGGAGTATTTTTTTTTTTTGCAGCAGTATAATACTACCAATCACCCGCATTCAGTGATTGCCTGCAACCGCATAGGTATGAATACCGATCTTATTCATCATAATTTCATAACCATATGATTATTATGAACGTAACAATAGTCGAACTTCTTTCGTTGTAATAATAATTATCTTTATCATAAATTCATCATCGATAACTATTGATCAACTTTTCAATCATTATGTTCACAATAGTACGGAAATAGGAGTAATAGTTGATCTAACAGACTGTATAGATGGGACATTTGCCAATGTATAGCCTCAGAGTCGAAAACTCTTGGGACTGTTTTGGTCCTATCTAAAGGACGCTCGGCCAGTCTGACATTTCTGTATAATGATGTGCTTTGCATATTCGTAATAGTAAAAAGAACATGTTCGAAAGTCTGTTGCGTACTTCTGTAATGTATTAATAGTACAACGTAGGGAACCATATTAAGTCTAATGGCTTGTGGAATTAGTGAAGCAATCTATTAGGAAGAAAAGATATTTTAAGTCGATACTTAAAATAGGAATAGGCAAATGCAATCGAGGTTTATTAAAGATACAAAAGAACCGGCAAGAGTTCATTTGAATAAAGATAATTTTGCCTTTGACTTTGACCCACGGTATGTAGCGGTATGGTTGGTTTACTTATTAAACTTACATACCGCGTTTTGATCCATGGTGTATTTTTTTTTTTTTTTTTTTTTTTATCGACATGAGATATACATACTTCTTTGTATATGTCAATATTGTAAAAAGGCATAGTTATTTCCATAGGCTGTCGAAATTTTTATTTTATCTTGCAAGGCAATTCTTATAATTCAACATCATGCATCCCTTGTGGGATGTATGATTTAAATGTGGTCGATTTTGTAAAACATGTCGTAACATATTCTAGTTTGAGTCTAAATTGTTTTTACCAATATTTGGATTTCTAAAAAGTCCTGGTATATATTTCTACCATGATCGTTGGAGTTCAATGAAGGAGAAAGCCCATAAGAGGTATCGCAATATTTTTTATTTTTTTAGTAGTGCCATAAGCTATTTATATCAACAATTTTGATTTTTTTTTTTTTATTACAAAGGTTTTATCTCGTATTAGTTTATCTTACATTTGCCAGACAAAAGGAAATAGAATAATAAGTAACTTTCTTATGTTCGTAGTCCTAATTTTTTTTTTTTTTTTTTTTATTTATTAAGTAATGTTGCAACAAGAGAAAATCTATTGATGTGGTATCGAATCATCGATAAAACGAATATTAAATTGATTATTCATTCATTTACTATTAAGTAGAAGCAACAGTACTGTTGTTTTAACTGTCAGCAACCCATGCCAGTGACTTCACAAGTGTAAAATGTTCAAGATTTATTTAATAGCTTTTGCCCGCGACTCCGTCCGCTCGGCTACAGGGTTGAGTTTAGAAAGAGTTTAGATAGATAGTCTATTTTACTTCTTAGAGGCCTATTTATGCACATACAAAAAAATCATTTAAATCGGTTTGGTAAATCCAGAAATACTTATTCCCACGGGAATACTTAATTTTTCGGGATAAAAACTATTCCATGTTAATTCTGTGAGCTCTACCTCTCTTTATACCAAATTTCATTCAAATCGCTTTGGTAGATCTAGAAATACTCATTCCCACGGGAATACTACATTTTCCGGGATAAAAAGTATCCTATGTTTTATCCTGATGTATAAGCTGTATTGTAAAGTTTCATTAAAATCCATTCAGTAGTTTTTACGTGAAAACGTAACAGACAGACAGACAGAGTTACTTTCGCATTTAGGATATTTGAATGGACAACAGGATCTTGGCCTCTCCGAGTTCGGACGAGGCTAGAACGTTGTACAAATTAATAATCCTAAGTTTACGATTCCAGTTATTTTTTTTTTTTTTTTTTTTATTGTTTAAAGATTACGTTTATTTATTTGTATGCAATAATGAGAGTGGCGTTTTCATTTATGAAGAATGATTTATTTAAATGAAAATAACCCATTCCTCTGCAAGGGTTGTGTCTTGGGTAGTATTTTGTTTTTACTTTCAACCTCAAACATTTTTCGGAAGAAGCATTTCACAGATGATGTTCATCACCGTGCTTATTTGCAACAATTACATCAATACTAAACGTCTAGTTATTATTATTATAGGTAATTTTTTTTTTTTTTTTTTTTTTTTTTAGGAATGAAATTCATATACGCATCATTGTTATTGCTCAATGTGCAAACGCATGGTGGGTGTTGTGACCAAATAATGGCTGTTACTTAATGTTCAAGCTGGGGACGGTGTAATTATACGACGGTACAATTGAAGAATATTCTTATGAAGCATGAAATAATTATGTTAAATGCTGAACATTACCGTTACCCCAAGTAGTTCGATGTTTTTAAAACCTCATCGCCATGTGGTTTAGATATTACGATTAGCTTTCACTTGATCCTCAGGCGGAACCAACGAACTAACCTTTAACAGAAAACAGTATTGGATAATGGGCATAGTTGTACTTATCCCAATTACGATGTAAGATAGGAGGTTAAGTCATAGTTGTGGCCTACACTGTAGTAAGATGTGTAGTTTAGAATATATTGTGGTAATCGCACCGCATTGCAATGCGTACAGTAAAAACATTAAAACATACCTCGAGTTAAGGCGTTGATTGTCACGAGGGTACAGTTTTCTCTTGCCCATACGGTTACCTTTGCTGGTGTGTACTACAGGTTGCTATTCTATTATTATCAGGTCACAGAGCGGAAGTGGCAGGTAATCCCACTTCTGATGTCGAAGGAAAAACCATGAAATTGTTTTAAAATGTGGTGACGTCATCATTACCGACGTCACATTTGTTGGTTTTACAACAATTGCTTATAATTATGGGTTTTCCTCAAGAAAAACCCCATAAACTACAGGGGCAAACAGTCCTCAATTGTTAAGAACAGCAGTGACATGACCATTACGGGAGGACGTTATGAGAAGTAATTGAAACAATCGACTTCGATCACAAATCCTTATAATTTCCCAATAAACTAGATGTTTACTGTCCGCGCGTAGATTGAGGACTGCCCACTCTGCTGAGGCGGGCAGGCATTTTATAGACGTTGTAGTGGGGCGATCGCTGTAGTGGGGCGATCGCTCGTGATGAGTCATTGTTGTTTTTCTGCAGCGGTCATGGGACGTTTTACTGCAGTGGAGCATTCGTTCGATGTAAGACATCCTTGTTTTTGTAAACAAGAATATATGGAGTGATGACGTAGCGTACATATATGGTTATACGCCGATATATACTATTTTATATACTTCATTTCATCGTAATTGACTAATTGCAACTGTTTTGCTATTTTTGCTACGGGTCTAATTATGCTTGTAAAAACAAAGAAATGAATTTAGTATATTTCACTTTTTATGTACACAGCTCTACACAAATACAAGAGCATACAACTGATTTCGAAGCAACAGAACTATTGTCGTTTCTTGTTCTAGGTTTTTCGGATTGTAACCAAATTGAAATCATTTACTAGATAAGAAATAAAAGCGTTAATACTTTAGTGTAATATTTTAGAGCTTAACGATGTCGTATCAACCTAGATTTGGTACCTCCCGATAGAAAATCAAAGAACTGATATCCAATATACCATCAAACATCGTCATTCTTATAAAGCTATGAAGGAAGTCGTACAGTCGTATAAATAAGATGTTTACGATGTTTGTAAGTGGCTACCGATCTGTACGGCTGACAAAACACACGCCTACTATCATAGCCTCCGGGTAGCTACTATTTAAAGTTGTTTTAGAACAATTATGTAATGGTATTTTAGAGCACACTTGTGGCGCCATTGTAGTCATTTCACTTAATGGAAGGTGAACGGAGAGTTACTGATTTCATTTTTTGTATAGATTTATCAATGAAGTAATAGTTGGTTTCAATGTAATTAAAAATAATATATAAGCAACAGTTTAAGTTAAACTTAATTATATACCCGGACAAATATTTGCAAACAAAAAAATCATCTAATAAAATATTCGGTTTTTCCTTTAGGAAATTCTAAGTAGCTGCGCGGAATCTGGGAATGAGCCCGAAGTAATAGCAAAAGACTCGGCTCATTATTACGAGTATTATTTCTACCCCTTCGAGGAATGCAGGCATAAGGTTGCATGTGATAAAATTACTATTAAAAAAAACCAACAAGGTTGTGATGCAACCATAACAACTAGCGTATTAAATCACGCCCTGAGGTCTTTGTATTAAACCGAGGTTTATTTATCTTCCGTCAAAGCCAACGGCGCCAGAGCTTAGTGTGACAGTACACATTAGTCCATGTTTTGTTATAACAAAGACTGAGTGCGTTACTTACTCCTGGTGTATGGGTGGATTTTAGACTATAAACGGCAAATAGCTGGAAACAGTGAGACAATGTTGAAAATTTAAATGTAAATCCAAATATATTCATAGGCATAAACTTTTAAAACTGGATAGGATTAATATACCACATATTTTTGAAAATGAACCATTTTGTAAAACAAAATGCCCTAAAAAATTGAACGCCGCTCCCAAGAATGAACATTTACAATTTTTTAATTCTATAATATCTCGTAGAAAAACTATACTTTTTCTTTGCGTGCTCCGTAAATTGACTGCATTAACGACTGTTGATAATTTTATCGCAATAGTTCGAATGAGCGATAAAAAAAACTATAATCATATAATGACAATAATAAAATGACAATAATTCCAAGACGTTGGCTACTACAAAACCTATCCGTCTATCAGAGTCTCAGTATTCACCATTCGCATAATGTACACACTGTATACAAAGTGAATTCAACCCGGTAAAGGCACGCTTTCCCTTTCTTCGCGAGGGGAAACAATACACCAACTTTACCTTCCACACTTAGATCATAACCATAATGATGATATATTGTAACAAGTTGAAATAAACTGCGCTTGAAAGGGCTATTCAGGTTAATATATTTGTTTTTCGCTGGTGTAATGAAGCATTTATGCGTTGCATGTAGCCGTTAATGGCAAGTACCTATAAATAAGCGATGTCTTGGTTGGGAGTAAATCTCTGCGTAGAATATGGACGTGATTTTGAATCAATCTCAATCCTAACAGACAGTTCCCGAAGAGCTCTATACAAGTGGTTGTAGGATGTATTAATTTTATTTTTATTTGCAAGCACAGTCTTTAAGTTTTACATTACAAAATAGGGGAAACAGTATAGTTATTGGCCCCTGTACAGTTATTAGCCATTTCAACTTTGCTACCAAAAAACTAGCAATATTGTATACTAATAGTAGATTTAAAAATTAATTAATGGCGACACTTTTATTCTCTGTCATAAAGCCTCATCGAAATTCCGCTATGTGGTTTGTTTGTTTTCCGATGTGTAATGTTTTGCCGGAGGAAGAAATTCATGTAAGCGATTAAAAATAATGTTAAGACTGCATATATTTTTTGGCGCTATATTTTGAAATGAATATGTAGTTTGTCAATGATTTATACTTCACAATTGGTGGTTTTTTTATGCGTTATAACCATATTAAAGGTGCAATATAACTTACTTTCTTTATAACATCAAAAATTTGTAGCGGCCAATAGCTGTCACAATTATTTGATTTATTTATAGTAATTGGCCGCCCATGCCAATTACTATATTTACAAAAAAAAAATTAAAACGGCTTTTTTATTAAAGATAACGTCTTCTATTGCATTGAGAAAAAATCTCTAAAATTTGTACTAATTTTTAATCTTTATACACAGTAAATAGCCTAGGCCAATAGCTGTATTTTCCATAAAGTTGACATATAGTAAAAGTAGGCCAATTACTGTAATGTTTTGTTTTTGATAAATTTGCTAAATATTTATTTATTTATATATATCAGATACCCAAGAAAAAAAAATGCCGAAGATACCCAAATATACAAAAGGGGCTTTAGACGAGGCTATAGAAAAAAATAATTCAAAAGCAATGACTTTGAGAGCAGTCGCCAAAAAATATAATATACCCAGGGCCACACTACAGTTTAAACTGAAGAAACCTACTTCAAAATCTCAATTTGCACCAACACCGTATCTAACAAATGAGGAAGAAACAACCATTGCAGAATGGTTGATAAATATGGCTCGGAAAGGGACACAGTTCAAAAGTTTTTGACTGAAAATCCACGCATTACTCCTTTTCTTAACAACAGACCTGGTCAGGGATGGCTCAGTGCTTTCTGATTTTATATGCCATAACTGTTTTTCGTTGAATGATGACTCTGAGAATGATTGTGAATCTTTGGAAGATACAAATGATGATGAAGATATATTTTAGTTGTTAATGATATTATTATAATACTGTTATTTCGTTTTATTTTGAACTAGCTTTTGCTCGCGACTTCGTCCGCGTAGACTACAGGGTTGAGTTCAGATAGAAAATAAGTTATAGTATATAGCTTTCCCCGCGACTCCGTCCGCATAGACTCTAGGGTTAAGTGCTGAGAGATTTTTGCATTTATAACATTTTTATCCCACAAGATTACATTTTCCTGGATAAAATTATCCCATGTTAATTATGTGAGCCCTACCTACTTCTATACCAAAATTCATTCAAATCGGTTTGGTAGATCCAGAAATACCCAATCCCACGGGTATACTCCATTTTCCGGGATAAAAACTATCCCATGTTGATTCTATGAGCTCTACCTCTCTCTATACCAAATTTCATTCAAATCGCTTTGGTAGACCCAGAAATACTCATTCCCACGGGAATACTACATTTTCCGGGATAAAAAGTATGTATAAGCTATATTATTGTAAAGTTTCATTAAAACCCATTCAGTAGTTTTTACGTGAAAGCGTAACAGACAGACAGAATTACTTTCGCATTTATAATATTAGGATGGATTTATATTTTATGTTCAGTGTGGCCAATAACTACTATGTTACGGCCAATTACTGTGATTTTGAGTTTAATATTTTTGAGTTCACATTATTCTTAACATGTACAATGAAAGTTTATATAAAGTACCTTCTTTTGTTACTACTACATTAACAAAGCAACATAATGTCGTGAGTTTTATTTATTTTCAGTAAGGATATAATTTTTTATGTGTTTTTGTTTACCAACTGGTCGCTTAACTGGCCAATAACTATACTGTTTCCTATGCACTTTAATATTTTTGAGGTATTTTAACAGTCAGGATTTGGAAGGATCTCCACAAGGTCACTTCGGTATGCTTGTTTACGAAGTTTAAGTCAAATTACCGGATTTAGGTACAACCGTTTGTCACACCATAGTAAACAGATATATTTAAATATTTCTGCATATGTAAGTGACGCAACTCTTGGGCCAAAGGTTGGCTGGTATCTCGATAGATATTCTTGGATAACGTGTCGCAGTATTATGCGACTACCCGTATATCATTCGATAATCGTGAGTTATGTCCATGATTTAATTCTGATGCGTCGTTAATTCTTCGAAGTTGATGTTGTAGCGGAGTGTCATTGGTGATTTATCACGACAATTTATCCGAATTTAAGTACAATACTTAAGGAAAAAATCTAGCACCACTTTTTTCCTACTATGTTTGTGTTTATAGGATCATTTAGTATGTGTGTGTCGTCTCTATTTGTACCGCACTACGATTACTATTGTCACATGCCAATGCGGTCACTTAGCCGTGCCAGTACAAAAATTCGGCTCAGTATTTTACGAGTCACTGACAATATTTTAATTTGACTACTGAAATAAATTGTTGTACTAAATACTTCTTAGAGAAACAAAAACACTTGTTTTAAAATTTAAATGCTAGATTAGTGATGAATACATTATCAATATATATCAACGAATCGCGGTATGAGAGATTTTCGCGTAATGTATAACATCCAAGTGAAACCAGAAGTAACTAGGCGGAAAATAAACATGGCCCCTTTAGGATGCGGCGGGCGCGGCGAAGATTCGTCGCCAGCGGCACTGAGTTGACCCGGGATCCTCAATATTGAATTCAAGTTATGATTAGGAAAGTTTCTACACGGTTTCATCAACCACCATCTAATATATTTCAACATTCCGCCATTTTACGTGATGTCATTGCTTACTTGAAACTTTCTTGTTATCTCTTCACAGTTATTACAGGTTATCGTTGTTATGGAGCTAATTCCTCGTATTGCTTCGTAATTTCTTTGTTTTCTTTATATAATAAAAACGCTTATTTTCCGGGTTTCAGACACTTTCACGTTTAAGATAGAAGATAAAATCTTTTTAAATGTATTTCACACAGAGCAAAACAAATTTGCGTAATAACAAAATATAAGAAACGTACCTAAAAAACCACAACACATTAAATACTCATAATTAATAACTATAAAATAGTACTATAAGTAGCGAACAATCTGTGGAATAAACCATTCAGGATTTCCTACTCAATCGACGCCAAGAGTGACATATGGATCACAATAGTTATTTTTTATTGTCAACCAAAACACTCCCAACACATGCTCCGCCCATTCATACAATCGGATTTTTATGCATAATAATGTTTTCGTTGCACCATTCTCGTTAATATTATAGGCACGCTTGCCACACCAAAATAAGTGCAGAGGTCGCCTCATGGAAATTTGTCAAATAATTCGAGGGTTCGGGGCACAATACCGGAGTAAGATGTCACGGGTCATGAACTTTTACTACAGAAAAATATACACACAGATGTAAACAACACAGTGCGAGAACTATTTGAAATTACATACCTTAACTATGATATAGTTCAACGGCTCGGATACGAGTAATATTATAAATATTTTTTATTTGCACTATTACGGCCTCTTGATAACTCTAAGCGTAATAAAAACACCATTATAAGTCTTACAGTCATTGATAAGCAGGTGAAACAAACCCATAGAATGAATACTTTGGATACAAAGTATTACTCTAATAAGCTCATTGAAAATTTATACAACAAAGTACCAATTAGAATTCCAAACGTTTGCATAGCAGACAAAAAAGAACTGCAACGTGCATACGAGATGACCATGTGGCTACAATGAATTGGGGTATTTTATAATGCGAACAATAGCGCAGCAGATGATAACTGATCGAATACGATAGTTTGAAGTGAATACGCATGACTCAATACAATGCGGTGTGCATTTTGTCGGTTTTTATCATAACATCTGCCCGAGCACGTGCCGTCGTTTGAGCCCTACAAAAAACGAGCAAGTCGGAAAGTAATTGATGCGGCGCATGACACAATTATACAGCCCGTCAAACGTATTAACGAAACACATTTCTATTACAAGTTGATAGTAAATATTTTAGGCTAGGGTAATGTTTATTAATGATTATTGTATCGAACGTTTTTAAGTCAATGCAATGTATGAGGGCACATCGATTACGCTCATTGGTTTCGGTCTATCGGACGTACGGGCAAAAACGAATATGTGGTTTAAAAAAAAATACTATTTTTTCGGTACGTCGGACCACAAAGAGATCGTATCAGCAGTTACTTTTCACGTCTGCGCACATAAAAAGCGGTCGCGCGGTATATTTTTAATTCTTGTGAGCAGAATTTAACACCCTTTTTGTGATAATGATGATTATTTGTCTGCCTCCGTGGTGCAGTTTGACACTGATTGTGCAGCGAGAGATCGCAGATTAGACTTTGTCCAGACGAAGTATAAATATAATAAGCTTTATTAAGACAAGCGTCAAGTGTCGTTGTTTTAGCTTTTCTAAGTCTTATTAGATAATCCCAGAAGACTTTTATACAAATGTGTAGGGTCAAAGCTGCGTGTGTGTGGCCATAGGTTGTATTAAATTTATTTTTGTTAACAATTTGTCGCGAACACGTGCGCTTACCACACAGAATATTGGAGATGTAATGATCGTATTATGCAGATACCCCAACCTCTGACCCGTTATAATCACGGACGTAATGAGTTAAATGTAATTGAATGGAAGGGGCGGTGCATTAGTGGGCACGCGTGTTATCACGCTTATCAATTTAGAATAACTTTTTGATACGCGCCAGATGGCTTCACTCCCCCTTCACGACGAAGCATGTGCATTTTTATTAAAAGGTAATTTCCAACGTAGTTTACATAATTTTAACATTTTTGTATCAGTATTTACATTTCAAAAACACGCAAACAATGATCTGGCCTCTTTTCGTGTTCCCTGTCCCCTTATTCTATTTTTGTTGACGTCTTTCATTTCCTGCACCTATCAAACTTTTAATAAACGCCCCGCTGATCGTAATCTCTTTGTTTTCTTGTGTATGCACACGCGTTTATTTTTAGCGCGCTAAAATTACCTATTATTCTCAGCCACTCATATATAATTGAAGGGTGTATGCACACGTCATTTTTAAGCAATTTAAACATCATAAATGCAGAAATTTTAAATGTTTGGATATTTGATACTTAATTGGTCCAGTAAGGAAGAATTGCACAAATATTCTGAACGTCTGTTAAGTCTATTATATTACTTGACGTTTTAACTTGTTTTAATTTTTTTTAACTCAAACGCCTTAGACGCTCCATTATTCTATAGTATATAAAGGAATGTATATTTTCTAAGAGTATCGCACTCAAATGGCAATCAGAACAAATTCGTATCGCAAGATCTGTTGGTCCCTTACATAAGTCACGTGCCCTTAGCTTCGTGACCTGCCGGCCAGCCATATCTATTCGACAGCGGCCCTCAACATTTAAGTAGACCCTATTCACTTATCTTTGTGCTCCCATTGCAATCACATTACATTTAACACGCCAGACTGCGCGGGCGCCGATGCAAAGCATACATTCCGTGTTTTTATCCGACTGCAGCCGTTCCATTCGCTCAGTATTTCTGTATTAGTGAGCTGCAAACGTACTATATTGCTGAGACATGGAGTACGGATTCAAGTTCATAGACCTTTCTATTTTTTTTTGCATTAGTAGTTAATTGTGGCAAAAAAAGAATGTTACGTCATCTGAATGTTCTGATTAAAATTTCGCCGCGGACTAAACCTAACTCTGTTCAGTAGGAGGAAAGTGGGAAATCTCTGGTGTATTATTAATGGGTAAAGAAAGTCCCTTTTACATTTGCACTGACATTTTTCTACAAAAACAAGGCAATATATTATACTGTGTTTCAGTAACGTGGCATGGTATTTTAACCTCACTCAACCATAAATCACTCGATGTATTCTCGCATGGCTACACAATCGAATTTGTTAAGCATTTTTCAATTATCCGTTATTGACCACAATGGTCGATCTTATTGGCCTTTTCGTTGTCGTAAACAATTTGTACCGGAATCCAATAACCTTGTTCCCAAGCCAAAATATACCATATGACAAAGGATGAAGTCACATTTCGATAATCGATATTTCGGTAATGAAATCGATCCCGCAGCCCTTTTTACAAGTGAGGTCGACCTACTTGAATATGCCGATTGTTGCCGCCTGCATCGAAGTGCCTTATGCAATCGTTGAAACAAAAAAAAATGTCGTAAGCTAATTTTAGTGCCTCTTTACGACTTACGAGTTCGTACGCGTCTTATTTCTTTTATATGTTCTTAAAACCTTCCGTATAAGTTTTGTATTATTTATAATTCATATTTACAAATGATATATTTTTGTATTCATCAATTTCAAATAATATTACTTTAATATGTTGCAGAAAAATTCCAGCACCTACGTTAACTTGCAACTAATACCACGCACTAACTCTATTTAATAGTTGTCACTTTGCTAATAATCTTCACTATAACTACGCCTTCGGACTGCATACAAAAACTTACCTCCTCATGTATTCTCAAGAACTTTATTTTCAATACAACATCTTCTGGAATTTAGTCTGAGACTTGTATAACATTTTACAGATTAATGAGCTTCATATTGACTTTAGTACACTCCAAGAATCATTTTCAGTATTGTGCAATGAAATAGTCAGTCCATTATTCAATTATTAAATGCTTATGATACGAAGGTATAAAAACTACTCCTGTAGTTAGAACAATTTATAATTCAAATGTGTAATTTGTATAGTATTTAAAATTAAGGACATACGCTAAGTTAATACGCTAGGACAAATTATTATAAGTATAACAAGGCATTTTATTTTAATATATGCATTTAATTTAAATTAAATCATACAGTTCCCAAAAATTATCTATATTATAAAAAAAATCTGTACGAAGTTAACTTTGTACGTAATCCAAAGGTAGTTGGCATACGTGCACGACTTGCGAAAACACGTCGATACACGACCCAACTAAACTTTCGTACTTTTTGTGGGAGATCAACTTCTTGGCGCTCGTTATTCCCAAGACGAACCAACAGGACTACGAATTTGTTCAGTTTAATTAAGGTCTGACTATTCACTGACCCCTCATTTGCGCAGATGGGGCCAGGCCTTATTACGAAACAAATTGCTCCCTGCAACTTTAGATGGTACAGGAAAACGTTTTATTTATACACAAGATTATTTAACTTATCAAGCCTTTGCACTTCGATTTTTGAGTTTAAAATAAAACACATTTTTTTATAAAAAAAAAAGCAGAGGCAAATCCTTTCTCTTTGCTTGTTAAAAGGAATAACATTTATTTTTATATAGGTATTTTTTTCGTAGAACAAACATTTAGCATCGTTATCTCCAGTTCTGACAGTCCCGGCTTTACTTACCTTTGTATCGGGAACATAATCGGCGAAATATAAATTTACAGTGTAAATAATATGGCAGTGTTATCTCAAAAGCACATCAATGTAAGTCACGAACGTCGGCGTCACTGAAAGGGTGCGAGCGAAGCGCCTATTTATCTGTTAGCGAACAAATACAATCGCCGAGATACATCTAGAATTTCGAGCTTTGGCGTCATTTTTCTGGTGGGAATACCAGAAACTATCGTGTTTATAATGATTATATTTAATATAATAATATTAAAATATAAAGATATTTTTCTATTCTTGTGATACTTATTCCATTTAATTCTAATTGCAAGACTGATGTAAACACTGACAAACAGATTTATTTCATTTGCTTCATTATACTTAAATGTTAAAGATTAGTCAAGTAACCACCAATCGTCAAACAAATCACCAACAACACTCCGTTCGGTATGAATGTGCAACAATAACACATTGTAGTGATTAATCTGCTCCGCAGTCGATTTCTTACGGTCTATAAAGAAGATATGAAATAACCGCGTTAGTGTATTACTTTTATAGTACAATCTCAGTTTTATTACACTATTGTTAATGCACGAACCGTGGTATCGGATACATAAACTGCTATACGTAGGTATATAATTGTCGCAGAAATGTACTTTAGAACCGCTCTTGGAACCAACTGCTGGTTAATGTTTGCGTGATTTGAATCAATTTATTTAACCAAGTTTATCTTATTCAATACCAAATCGAATTATCTGCTGAATTTATAATGGCGAACGTGTCAGCAATACAAAATTTTCGACGCAAAATTGACTTACGAAATTAATTAATTACAACGCTGCGTAACGCAACTCTTGTCCAGTCATCAAGAGGCAATTAATTTTTTTAATTAAATACTACAATGGCCCAATGGGTATACATCTCGGTGTAAGACTGCGAATTGGTCGGCGAGGAAGTCGGCTGACATGAAGGTAATTTTGTATGAGAGGAAGTAGGATGACATAAGTTGTATTGTGTCGTCACTGGCACTTTGTTTGATGTAGCGTCTCTTCCGGAACGCAAAGTGTCCTCCACCCGGGATGTCCAACCGAATAACGTTGAACCTCGATATAAGCTTACATCCTCTCACGAGTATGTTGGTTAATAAGTGGCACTTAGGCCGTAAGCTAAAATATCCAGATGAGCATGTGTTTTATGTGCACAAGTATATCGCATCGAAAATTTAACGATGGAACAAATTTTGTTACAAGTTACAGAATGATTATATAGAAGAATTGATTGACTACTTCGTGGTCTTGGGAAACTAATATGTTTGATAAACTGACTGCTTCCACAAACTCTTACGCAATATTACTTACTATTAACATAATTATGTATTAAAACATAATTATGTAAGTACTATTCCGCGTCGGCGGAAATATTCAAAAAATAGGAAAACACTATCACTTAATGCGAAAGGATATTAATAAAAATTAAATTAAGAGTAATGTGTTATCAAGATCTACTGATTAGGATAGAGATTAGAATTGATATATAATTTCGGCCGTAAAGTTATCATATGCCAAATGTCACATTCCTAAAACTCATATCTGGAATTTTACATAAAATATTCGGATCCCCTAATGACAATGGTCCTTTCGTCGTGTCCGGAGATTTAAAACGACCTCGTTTCGCTCGCGATTGTCCACCGGAAGGTCCAATTATGCGCATTAGTCTACAGTAGCACTCACAGAAAAGGATTTTCCAATTACGGAATCCCATTGAATTAATGAGTGTCCCCAACGCGGTCGAAATATTCTCTTGACGATATTTCATCTTCGCAACACCATTGTTAGTATAATCTCCGTTTAAGCACAAACGACTGCACCAGCAAATGGGGCTCACAAAGCTAAGGGCGGCTTATGTTTTTTATAGAAAATAAAAATAATGGCTTTTGTTGTCTCATTATCGAACGCAACTTATTAAAAAAAAAAACACGAAGCATTTTCTCTCACAATTGTCGTGACTGAACTCAACAGTGACGTCATAACGAAGATTAAAGAGCGGCTTTCGAAATGACTACCGCATATTGTATTATGTATATCAAATATCGCCTGAAGCAGTCCCATAAGCGCTTCACATTAAAGCAGCCATGTTCGCATATGAATTAGTAATATTAAAGGCGAGTCATTAGGAGTGACAGTGATTTGCTACAAACTGCTGATAGTTCCGAGGAGTTTTGAACAAGACGAGCTGCTGTGAGCCGGTGTGGCATTTAGAACAATAGCACCATAAGTTAGGTAAGTGAAAAGCTAGCGTTGACAAGGGTAACGTCCTGGCGCTATTTATGTTTGCGTCTTCTATCTTCTATGGCGGGAAAGTGTAATATGGAGCTGTTTGTATTGAAAACTTATATGTGCATTTAGTTTTTTTTTTTTATACCGGACAGTATTTTTGGTGATGCCGTTCTGGACAATTATGTGGACTTTTTAAGAAAATTCAGTAACGATTAAACAACAAAAATGGCATACATTGGTCAAAACTTGTTTAAAATATGGTGTATGGAGTAAAAATTCAAGCGATTTAGTTTGCATTTTCTAGACTGTTTTAAACAGTACATAGCAGGTCAAATATAAGTTAGAAAAAAAAACGATTTCAACAAAAATAAATATTTTGTTAGTAACAGCCAGTCCATCTCATTACAAACGTTTCTACCAGACGTGAAGGAATTTTCGAATGAATCCGCGCGTACCTACAAAACGCACCAAGCACATTTTGCTCGCAATGTCTTCCGAGAGAGATAATATTAGCGAAGGAATATTAATAGCAAAGCTTGTCTTCGCGTAAGCCATATTATAGCATTCATTTGCCACTGAACTTATACATTTATCTTCACTTATCTACAAACAAGGAAGATTTTGTTTAGATGTATGGAGGTGTTGATTGGTATCGCTCATTGAATAAAACTTAACGATAAGGCTGCGTCGCATTGGTTTTCTATGATTCTAGCGCCAGTAATCTATACTAATATTATAAAGAGGTAAGGTTTGTGAGTTTGTATGTTTGTAAGTTTGTATGTTTGTATGTTTGTGACGTTGTAGAAAGTAAACTCGCGATCTACTGAACCGATTTTGAAAATTCTTTTACCAATAGAAAGCTACGTTCTTTGTGAGTGTCATAGGCTATATATTAGTCCAAAAAATGATAAGACTTTTTTGTTGTAGCAGGATTTGCGAAGTAAGTCGGAGAAAAAACGGGCGAACGAAACCGTTTTTTGC
Organism: Cephonodes hylas; assembly: GCA_030295005.1. Classification (NCBI taxonomy): domain Eukaryota; kingdom Metazoa; phylum Arthropoda; class Insecta; order Lepidoptera; family Sphingidae; genus Cephonodes; species Cephonodes hylas. The sequence continues at coordinate 9,743,620 of AP025367.1, read as the reverse complement.
AAACGCTGCCTTACCCATGGGAGATATATAGTTGAATCCTAGAGAAAAGTTGTAGAGCTTGATAATATCTACAAAAAAGTCAGCGGTAGAATATGTCTAACTTTTAGGGTTGGTTCACTACAACCTGTTTTATGCTAACTAAATTTGTTATAAAATAAAGCATTGTTTGTGAAGGTATTTTTATAAAGATTATATTAATCCTTATCCAAATAAATGCGTTATTCAGTATAAGTATTTAATTTAAAAGAAATTTGCCCTTTACATCATTTAATTTCGATGAGTATCTTAGAAGATATCGCAGTTTCAAAAAAATCATCAAGCGCGCAATAATTATTAACAAGGCGCCGACCGGCGCGTTACGGTTTCACGTTTAAATAATTTTACTGATTTGTATGATTTTTGGTATGGGCATAAATAGGACTTTAAGAAGTCAACCCTGTAGTCTACGCGTACGAAGTCGCGGGCAACAGCTAGTATGTTATAAGAAAATACAGGCATACCTACTACATGTATGTATATGTCAGTAAAGAAAATATTTCTATGTTCGGTGATGTGACCGGCAGTAGAGTCGTGAGTAAGACATTAGTTACAGAGTGGCCAAACGAACTTGTTAAAAGATTGTCAAGATTATATCTACTTGTCTTGCCGTCAGGAAATCCGTACTCATAAAAAGTTTGAGTTGTGTTTAATGGCCGTGTAATGTAATTAATTTACTATTCGACACAGAGAAATTTATTTCTGTACGCTTTTTTGCAATAATGCCTGTGTAACGACATTTAACATAAGTGAAAATTTTTGTTTGATATGGTAACGCTGTAACCTTTTTTTAGATCTATACTTTAAATGATACACACGTTTCTTTATATATATTAGTTTGTAAAATGCCACGTAATATATCGATAGATTTCCTGGCACATATCCAATATGTTGCTACTGAGAACTCCCTTACGGAAAACAAAATAAAACTTATTTCCAATCCAAGAATCGAACCCGGAACCCCAGATCGCACCGAATCACATAGAAGTAGGTACTATTATACTATTCCATTATATCATAGCCAAAAGCTTTTTTAATCTTAGCTCATCGCGTTTACGTCGCGTACATGAATTCCAAGATATATTAAAGTAGGTATAATTTAGTTGCAATGACATTTGTCCAACCACGCTTCGCTGTACCAAAACAACCAATTATAGTCATTTCTAGGAAGACGGTTTCGTAGTAAGTCGTCGTTAATTTCCAACATACTTCAAAGGGGCTTGTCTAAGGTCAGAAATTCTTAAATAAATTCCCGCGTGACCCGTCCCATCCACACGGAAAATATTTTATAAGTATTTTAATACACATATTTAGAGTTCCGTGATCGGTATTTTGTTGATAATAACATATTTAAGTTTTACTTACAAAAGCATGTGTATCGAAGTGATAGGTGTACTGTTTATTACACATTATGATTGAAAAATTATGAAAATGATTAGGATTGAATAAAATTTCAGTATATTTAGGTATATCAATATGCCCACTCGATAAAGATGGTTATACTACATACTAGTCCACTCAAAACCACGAACGAAATAACTTCGATATGACAAAAAAAACATTATATATTAACTCATACTATCCTTTGTTATTCCCCTTGCCTTACCTATCATTAGTCCAAAACACATACAATGTAAACATTGCGTGACATGTAATGAACTAAGTGTTTTTGCTTAAATAGCAATTTTTATAACAGCAGATAATCTTTTTTAATAATTCCCATGAACAGCCTAATCGTCTCGAGCGTTGAAAGAATTGAACTTTGTTCATAACACAAATTGTTTATAATGTCTTTATACATTTTGTTCGGTCATATAAGGCACTGTTTTAGCTGACTGTACTTAGTGCGTTCCCGAATTAGAACCCCCTATTCACTTTCAGTATGGTTTTAGTGCATATGTTTATTACTTCCTTCAGTTGGGAGACGTTAATTAATTTACGTACACAATTTATATTTATCATACACGGATACGGAAACACCTTTTTATCACGTGACAATGTTGGCATGTGTACACTATATAGTTAATTAACAGATACCATAACTAGACGAATTGATTTTCATCGTTATAGTCTAAAAACTACGCCCTAGTTATAACCTTTAATAGGTTCGTATTGAGAAGCAGATTTAAGTGGATAGATAATTATTCTTAAAAGAAAAAAAATGCAATTTCGTATCTTCAAAATAATTAATAGTGCTGTTCCTCCTCTGTCTTCTACGCAATAAAATATCTTCACAAATATACCAATCTTATCTATCGTTACATCTATGAATTCCTTTTTCAAATTCCTGCCCAATACAAGGAAAATTACACGATAAAATCTTGTTTAACAAAATTAATTGCATACAAATATCCGAAGAGTACAGGAAGATTTATAAATGCTCACATAATGCGAGTACAATTCCTGCAGCGTGCCACCGTCTGGTAGCGCGGTATTCCGGTTCAAGTCCGCGCGCGCAAGATGTTTTGGTATGTCACACCATTTAAATAGCTCAAGCGGCTGCATAAGGCGCTAATATTGAAATAATTATTTTACATAAAACATCTCAATAGCCTCGATGTTGCTGGATGGATTGTAAAGTTTTAATCGCAAAGTTGCCTCGGTCGTTTTATACGTTTATATTTTTGATCGATATCAACAGTTGTAGTGAGTCTGTAAATAAATTCGAGTTGCAACGATTTTCGGCAATGGTTATGTAATTGAAGTGTGAATAAAATTGTTATTATATAAATTGAAATAGGTATCAGATAGTCCCGCAACATCAAAATAAAACACCTATGTTTTTAAATAAAACATTATTATTTTAGTTTTGTAGCTTTGTATGTAATTTTTTGTAATTGTTTTGTTGCTGACAGCCACGACACGTTGTGTGAACTCGTAACTTTTATGTCTCTATTGGATGTCTTTATTTAAACTTATGTTAGCATAATGAGTGATTCACGCTTACGTGCATAAAATACTATAACTTACTACAAAAACGCGCGTATCAACATAGTAAGGCACGAATATTTGAACGGTTATCGAGCATGCAAATCTACAGCCTACACTACACCCATTCTACGCGGTATTATTATCCGATTGTTTTATCTGTTCAAGACCAAGGTCACAATTGAGGATAGGGATTGATAAATCATACATTAGAATAATAATGAGGCATTTATGAGTATGAGGCAGGTACCACTCCTGCCGACCTTGGCATCGCTCCGCCGAATGTTGGCCGGGTGACCTCGCTACATCAACGGCCGATGAGCTCTCGTCACGCCAACGGACACAATTCGCTTAAATCTTGCCCTGAACATAATCTAATTAGTACACTACTTCATAGCCAATATTTGTCGTAGAAATAATGGAAATTTCCTTCATTTTATTTTTCTATTTGAGTTTTAGAACGGTTTTACCAAGGCGCTCCCTATAAGCAGTAAAAATATGTTACGAATTTATTTTAAGAAAATATCACAATGCAAATGTTCGCGTAAAACATTATAATAGCCACAAAATGGGCAATTTACCGTGTATTGTCATTTTTAATGGAAATGAATAAAAAGGCGATAAAGTGTGTATTGTTAACACTGCCAAATTACTATGGAAGAAAGTCAAGTTGAAATGTAGCTTACGAGTTTTTGTAAAACTGTTTTCATTTCTGGTTATGGGAGCGGTATCGAAAGTTTTCCTTATAAAGCATGCAGACACTCGAAAAATTATTTGCGAGGTTGAATTTAAATGATTCGGCACAATTCATGTTAAGTACCAAGAATTGAAAACCCTTTGAACATAAATGATTTAACGTCGTTAAGCTCTCAGTATCTTGTTAGTCACATAAGGAGAATGATAAAAAGAAATCTCTTTGTAAATATCCTATAATTTAATTTTCATTTCAATTCATCATGTCCCAAATTTAAATGTTTCTTACAGCCATACTATAATTATCATAACGAATAGCGATTTTGTAAAACAAATTAATTTCCGGGCCGGTTTTTTTTCTAACTTGCTCGGTCAAAAACGTAGACATATTCAACATCATATGAATAACACCGATATCCGGCATTTAATGATACGATCATTATTTGTACTTACGAAGATTTTTAATCCCAATAAGATTTGAATGAAGTCATTTATAAAAGAGCTTGTTTGATAAAAAATAGAACTGAACGACAAGTTATTCAGTTTTATATCGATTCTAGTATTACTACCCACTCCTGACATAAATAGTTATAATATGCCTAAGAAATATTGACCCCGCAGATGAAATGTAATGTATGAAACAGCCATACTTACGTCTTTCAGGGATTGCTTGTAATAACGTCAGTTTTAAAGATATACACCACCAGATCAAAACAAAGGTAGAGAAAAGGTTTGAGCAATTTATGTAGACATGTTAATGCTCCAAACCAGGCTTAAACACAAACAAGACGCTTTCGTAAACAGTAATGTCATTAAAATGAGCGTGTTACACACAGGAGAATCAATAAAACAAGCCTATAATCACGCACAAAAATTGGCACTCAAGTGGGACATAAAATGGGGAATGGCTGACAGCCCGTTGAACACTATAACTTTGAGCATTTCATTACTTCGCATGTGTATGGGATAAACGTGTACAATTTCGTTGCATGTAATCTTGCAGCCCATAAAAGTAATTTAGATGTTTCCAGCTTAAAAGTAGTTGAAGCAGACACGTACTTAAAGTTCAGGGAGAGAAAAGAAACGATAAGAATCTTTAATTATGTTGTTGCTTTGATTTCAATTACCGTACATGGTAGACGTAATCGACGTGCATGTCAAATGTGAACCCTTTTCGAATGTGAAATTTATGGCGCTTCGCTCATTATAATAACACATTAAAGAATATGTCGAACATATACCAGTAACTTTTTTAGAATGCGATTTTACCATGCTGTTGCTAATTTAGTTACTACTTTAATTAGATTTTAGAAGATCCATTGGTTTCAGCGCTGAAGAGCATTCATGCAGTAAAGTTATTTTTTATTTTTGCTCTATTAAATTTTGGATTTAAAAAGTGACAGGCAAAATCCAAACAAATTGGTACTGAGAATGCCTCTTCTTGCAATGATAAATGATAAACGTAGTTTGGGACAAAACACAATATCTAATATTTAAATATTAGCGGTAAATGACATTGTAATTCAGTGTCATTGCATAAAGTAGTCAAAATGTGAAGTATGCATCTGCATTCTAGCAAAATTGTCATATCAAATGTAAAGAGAAGTAAATTTATAGTCGTAATTGGCACGAGAACAAGTTATTTTCCTCGAATGAATTTAAAACCATGCAATATTTTTATTGAACCAGTTAAGACTTTCTTAACATTAATTGGATTATATTAAAATGAAATACAGATCTTGTAAATTTTTGTTTTTATTTATTGGTTACCTTTTATTAGGGTTATCAAATTATATCGTTACCGTCAGATTACAAGCTGTAAAAAGTATACCGAAAATCACTTGGGTGATAATAATAAAATGTCAGGGTTAATATAGTTTATATAAGCGTTAATAGAACTAAGTACAAATGCGGTATATTCATTGCCTCCCACGCTTGTGACTCACGCAATGCACAGACGGCTTACAGACAAACAAACTTTGTTACTTAATGATATTCTAGCTATGGTTGAGGATAATGATACGTTGAAATATGAGAAGCAAGGGCTTTAAATTTATCCAAGATGAAATATAATGATCTTATGCGATGAGGAATAACATAAAATATATAAGCAAATCACAAAAAGAGACTGTTTTAGTGATTCAACAATACAAATGATTGTACTTCTCTCGTAACAATGCGGTGTGGTATGACAAGTGAAACGCTTTTTGAAATCGTGCGAGATCTATAAAGATAAGCACAACTGTCAGCATTACGAACAAGACCGTTGAATTTGTCCAAGATCGGCATCAAGTGGAACCACGGTTGGTTGCCCCACTTACTAAATGTCTTTAATTTCCTGCACCAACAATTATCTCTTTAACATTTGACCGCTTTCTTTACGAACATGCCGTGTACTAATCTAACTTCCTGTTGCATAATAGCGGCAATCAAATCTTGCTCCACAAAAACCGACTATTAATGTGCTAATGTTTTTGCAAATGTCTTCTTAACTTGGAAGACGATAACCTTTGAAAAAAAAAATTCTTGGTATGTGAATATGTTTTGATTATAAGAGATACGATCACGACGCGAGCACGACATTCGTTGTCAGCATGATTTACACACCTGAACCGACATGCATTGTGTCCTAGAGCCGTCAGTCCTCGTTAGACCAGTGCTCAGTCGGCTGGAACTCCCCAGAAAGGAAATTTTACATTTGCACGAATATCATATTCGACCTAGTGGAACTGAAATAAAGATCAGTGCATTTATACGAGTTTAGTTTGCCCATGTATGAAATTCGTATTGGTGTATGCGTAATATTCTCAAACGGACAGACGCAATGTTACCGACAGGCCCAAGGCTAGACCCCACTCGGCGCGGAGATGGCCACCGGGGGGTTTTGGTCGGTATGCCGGTTTAGGGATTTTGTTAGGGACCCAGCCCGGCACTAACACCTGCGCGGATATGACGTCGCCGCGCGCCGGGCTGGAAGACCGGTGACCCCGACATACGCTTCCCGCCCCCCACTGCCCCCGGGCTGGCGGGAAGTAGAGCCATAAACAGCTTTCCCCTCGAGAACAAAAAAAAAAAAAAAAAAAAAAAAAAAAAAAAAAAAAAAAAAAAAAAAAAAAAAAAAAAGGCCCAAGGCTAGAACCCTGCTGAGATATAAATCGCATTGCTGCTACACACAGAACTAAAAATGATACCTTTAACTTATGATATTGGTTTACAGATCAACTGAAATTGCAGGACATTATTTTATGTAGCTGTAAATGATGAGGGTGCGTTAATATCTATGCTAAACATTGGATATAAAGCGGAGCGCATCTGTTATGGTGCATGGCATAAAGGCAAGATAATATCTAACAGCTTTCGAAATGAGCTCTGCCAAGCACTCGAGTTCGTTAATTCAATCACGACTACAAATTAACTGCATGGCCCTGCCGACCAACCTATTGAACCCCTACACATACGTAATTGCTCGCACAAACGAACTACAGTGAAACTGAGATACGGAAGAAAGTTGGCCTAAGAGTACGCTTCATGACGCATTTGTTAAATTGCTTGTGAATTGACGGCGAGTTCATACATTCCGTCACTTTACGAGAACTTGTACTACAGTATTTATTTGAATAACAGACCGCTCAACAACGATAAGTGAACATGGGCGCGTTTCACAATTACTTGTTTCGTAAATTTGAACCGAGTTAGACAAGTGCGCCTATTTATGATTGAATTTAAATTAGCTGGTCTTTGTTTATGAAACAAAGTTCAAACTGGCATTTAACGTAAGTGTCGATGCTCCGTTTAATAAATTCTCTGTGGGGGCATGAGTTGGAAAATGATTTCTCGTTATTTGTTTGCGTAGCTCCCGTCTGATCGGTCGCGCCCGACAGGAACAAAGGTACTTCCGCATCGACAGCTCTCGACATGGAAAGGCTTTTTTGCCATTCACCATAAGAAACTGTTACGGAGACGTCGATATTGCCAAAGGATTGATTGTTAGCACCGTGAACACTTTTGTTCACTAAAAGCGCGTTTCTTGCAACGTTTAACATGTTTATTTTGCCATAAAATTTACTTTGTTTCACTCTCACATCATCAACCGCTTATTCTATGTTATTTTTGGACTACGTTTGTCTCTTTTTAAGTCATGAGAATAAAAAATAATAAAGAACTACAAGTAAATAAGTTGCCAAAACAACATTTCTAAGGCAACAATAATCATGTTGTTTGTCATCACGCTCTCTGTTAGTGTTTGTTGAGATATTTCGTACAAGTCGGTCCCGCGATGCGTATAATTTTACAACCGTTGTGTATTTTGAGGAGGCTTCGCCGGCAGACAAATTGCAGTCTCCGCTCACAAAGTAAGAACGCGTGAAAATTCAATTTGCGAAAGTAGTTCCAGGGTGATGTTGAGGAACGAATTTATTTTGAATTTATTTACCTTCTTTCGGTTCACAGTCGCACCTCTAAATAGGTCAAATGATTTACTCGCGACATCTGACATGGCAAAAGACCACGCGTAATCGTCTTTTTCATAATGGGTTTTACTTTCTCTAGTGTGAGTGAGATAAATTCTTCCATTGCACTCAATAAAATAACAATTTTTTTATTACTTTCAAGCTGTTTTATTAATTGTACATAAATTTTAATGCTGTCTCCGCTATGATTTGTTATATATACTTTGTTGTAATTAATGATTCCAGCTAGCAGTACGACAATGAAATTACAAGGAATATTTTAGCGTGCATAATTAAGCATTATATATAGGTACTTTGGCAGACCACACAAGCATGTCTCCTGCCTGCAGCTAGTCGTGAGCCATAAGTCGCGCACCGCTCGCGTCAGAATAAAGACTTTCCACTTCGGCTCACGCTATAAAGCTATAAACTGATTTTATTTGTTTTCAGAATGGCTATATCTGATTCTCTGAGAATTGGTCATTCCGTTAGTTTTCACACTGTTTGAATGTAGTCGTAAAATTGCCATTGAGGTTTTTCGTGGCACATCTTGCGAGTTTTTGCTACGTCAAAAATCAAAGTGTACATTGTGTCCGGAATTTAAAGCTACAAAGCTTGGTATAATATTTCACAAAGTTCCTTTGGAATTCTAATAAGAGCAGGGGCTATTATTTTTACTCTCCTTGTTATTTTAAATACTGTTAGTTAATTAAATGTCCAGTTCCATCAGAGTACGCTCAACATTACGTAAAATCGCCCTTTAAGGATTATTTAAACGATATAATTAGCGAGTTTTTGCCATTAATGAAACGGTATCTTTTACAAAATATGACAATTTGAACAATCCCAAATAAACACACATATGTTTATGCATCAAGATTGTAAATAACTGTCACTGTTATAGAATAGGTAGGGGCATAGAACCTTTGCGTAACTTGAAGTGGGAGTAAACAGCAAGGCAGCTTTAGCCGGAAGTTCGCTAGCGTCAGTGTCCGGGTCACGAAACAATTTCACGTATAGTAAAACTTCTTGAACACCCCAGCAAACAAAGAACGCATCTAGTGCTACCCAATTCTTATGTTACACATTTCTTTGCATATCTGTTTCTATTTCCAGTGTGAATCCATTAAAATATCCGTTAGTTGTGTAACTAATCTCGTGCAACATTGCAACCAGTTGATACGGCAATGAACTATCCAAGTGTAAGCAAGCTTCAAGCCAGTGCTCTAATACTATGATAAAATTCCTCACTTCCATCTGAATATGTAAATAGGCAGATATATAAGCATCACAAAAGTTTTGTTTTCACTTAATGTCCAATTACAGGACTCTCGTTTATGGCTGTCGTAAAAAATAATGTGACAAATCGTAAAGAGCTAATTTATCGTTTAACATGGTGCGTATAATCTTGAATATTAGCTGGATGTGTTCTGGCGTAAGGTGCCGATTACACCTCGGCGCGAATAAACTCGAAGCGAGACTTTTATCTTATCATTGCGATGTTGCAGTAAAATTTTAATGAGCCCGGTCTAACTCTTACACAGTTCGGTCCCGCTAATCGAACTAAAGCTTACAGTTACTTTGTGGGCACAAAATGCAAAGCGAAACATGGTGTAATAAAACAGAGCCGTAGAGGTACACACGATTGCCTCGGTCTTTGCATAAATGAGCCAATTTAATCAAACGCCAGCCCTGTGTACTACACACCGCTTGGTCTCCCTAGTGCCTTAATACTAAACTATGTTTAGACAGAATAAACATTGGCGACGTCGGACTAATCAAAGATTATATTTTGCATTCAGCTGCATTTTTTGTGATACTGAAAAATAAAACTACAATTAAAATTTTAGGGTAGCGTTACCATAGTAACATATTTCGTAAAGGGCTTTTTGCCAAGTGCTAATCTCATATCTTGCGAATTCCGAACCAAGGAACGCATTTTAAATTATGATAAAACCTTCATGAGGAAGCCCGGAATTAGTCAGTTTATTATTCTTTTAATACTGTCGCGGTTAAAAAAGACTATACTAGCATCTGATAGTATAGGTACTGTTTCATACCAATACTATAGATAAAAAATGATGGCTGTTCGATCTTTCATCGGCCTTGGGGTTTCTATAGATAAATATCTATTAAATATAGGTGTATTTAAATGCGTAAAAATGTTACACTTTCCTGCCGGTTAGTTAACTATGGATTATACAGCAACTCGTCCACTTTCAAGTTAACTTAGCGGCTTAATCATAAATTGAAAGCATTAAAATATAATCGTTTAAAAAACATTAAATTCACATGAGTGCTAGAGCTGCCTAATCGACATTTTTATTACTTCAACCGCATATAGAGCATTTAATCGTTTCTAATGTGGAATCCGTCCGGTAATGTGTTTTTGGGAGTACTCGAAGAGTGTCATAAACAATTTATATGGCTTTTACGACTTTGTATTTTATCCTAAGCGATAATTAAATTTTGACTCCATTGCTCAGAAATATTATTAGTCCCTAATGATATCTTAATAAGATCCAGCTGAATAAAATATTATTAATATCCACTTTAGTTTCCATATAAATAATTTCATTAGCAAAATGATACAAAATTTTGATGATATTAAAAGAAAGTTTAATGTTACCTAGACTGAATAAACAACGTGAAATATTAATAAGATTACAGATGTAACAAAATAAATGCAGTGTAATGAGGGTGTTCTCGTAATTAATGTCGTGCGACATTTTGCGTAAATTGCTGGCTTAACACCAAGGGAACAACATTTTTTAACTGTTAATGTTAATTTATGGAACGCTTTGCCAGTGTTAAATAAGTACAACCATATTAACACTATCCCATATTTAAAAGTAAATGTTTATTGTCGAAATGCTTTATTTATATCCCGATAGTTTATCTCGTCTAAGCAAAGCCATGGTAATCTCTAAAAACATTTTATCGTCTTTACACAAGTAAGCACTAAAGGAGACGGATGCATTTGTCGATATTGACACAAATTTCGAGCCGCGAGAATCGCTCTGTCCGTCTTTTTCTATAGAATAAATGGCCCCTCATTCCACCGTCTCGATTTGGTGAAACAGCTTCTGTTACAGCCTCGTTACTTGAAGATTTATTAAAACATTGTACTGGGAACTGCATGCCCGCATGTACGCGAGTGCACCGGTGCATTTTGCGGCCGCTTACCCGTAAAACGATTTCGAAACAAATGTTTTATGGGAAAATGTCTTTTGTACTCGTCATAATGCTACTCATTTGTATGTGTTTACTAGGACAGCATGTTATGCTTTTTGCATGTTTTACTCCACGGTTCTTTGCAAGTTATTATTCCCATTACATATTTTTGTACTAATAATATTGTAGTTTTGCTGTATGAATTTAAGCTTTAAAACCCATTTGACCCCGGAACATTTGTATAGAAAGTAAAAGAAGAATGCGATCGAAAAGCCGAAACGGAATTCAAATCGTTTAATCGGCCGTGACCAGCGGGTTGACAGCACACTAAGATATACGAGCGACGCCAACGTAAAATAGAACCGTCAAATAGAGCATCGCATTGACCATTGTCACCATTCAATGAACTCTTGACAAAACCGTGTTTGACGTGTTCAATTAGGCGAAAAGTCACTTAACTGATTCAGTATTTAGTGCTATGAATATGCATCATCTTAATACCATTTGATCACGCAACGTCCTCACACGCAGATCTAGTTATCATTGACAGCCGACTTACAGCGTATATCCAGAGTACTAATGAGAGATATGTACTACTAAGCATAATTTCTAAATGCATGTGACATAGATTTGCTGTAATTAGTCAAAGCTGAATGGGAAGGCTCGACTGAGGCTGTAGCAATGTCTCACTGAACTCGTCAGCTTTACGTTGGTTTCATTCTGTAAGTGAAATGCTGGATCTGACAATACGGAATCCCGTTCTCTTAACTTTGCTTTCACTATTCACAGCCGTGGTAAACAGTTTTGAAACAAAGATTCTTAGAAGTTCAGTAACAGAGGAAATAAGCTTTTAAAATCTAAATTAAAGAAGTCTTGTTTTAAAAAGAATACGAATTATACATTTTTTAAAAGGCCACCATGTTAGTTGCATGAAAACAAGATTGACTAATCGGTGGTCGCCGGTCACCATTCAAACCACTTTATTTCTGTATTCTCAGTTTCGCCTGTAATAGAAATTCGTTATAGGTCACATCTTCGTTGAAGAATATGATCGCAAGGAAATTCCACCGAGAGATGTACAACACTTATAGGATATTGCCCGCAACTCCGTCTGCGTGGACTACATGGTTGGGTTTGGAAAGAAAATAAGTTGTAGTATTTTACTCCGCAGAGCCCCATTTACTTAAATTTACAAAAATCATACAAATCGATCAAATTGTTTCAACGTGAAACCGTAACGCGCCGGTCGACGCCTTGAGTATCATTATTGCGCGCTTGATCATTATTTTGAAACTGCGATATCTTCTAAGATACTCATTGAAATCAAATGATATAAAGGACAAATTTATTTTGTATTAAATACTTGTAATGAATAACGTATTTATTTGGATAAGGATTAATATCATGTTTGTAAAAACACCTTCACAAATAATGCTTTATTTAAAATAAATTTGGTTAGAATAAAAAACGTTATAGTGAGCCAACCTTAAAAGATAGACATATGCTGTCGCGGACTTTTTTTTAGAATTTTCAAAGGGAATCAATTCTGTCATACATTATTTTAGCGAAACTTTAACCGTTTCTGCAGCGTACGCAGCGGAAGCTCACAAAAAGGAAAAAAGTTCCCGATTTTGAAACATTCTTTATTGCTGCTCCGCTCCTGTTGGTCGTAGCGTGATGATATATAGCCTATAACCTTCCTCGATAAATGTGCTATCTAACAGTGAAAGATTTTTTCAAATCGGACCAGTAGTTCCTGAGATCCTAGCGTTCAAACAAACAAACTCTTCAGCTTTATAATATTAGTATAGATATCGACGGCGGAAAGCAAAAACGTCGTAGTCCACAAAATGTGAATTTTTTTTTATTGCACTGTTCGAATCAGAAAAAAAAACTGCTTCGAATGGTCCCGGTCCCATAAATCTAGGATGAATAGATTAGAAATTAACATTTAAAAAAAACAGGTTTTCACGTAAATGCCTGCATTCAAAAACGCTGTAAGCTACAGAAAAAATAGTAATAAGTTATACTATGTCGATTACAACAATTTCGCTTTCTGTAAAAAAAGGTACATGTTGATGATGCGGTCAGTAGTGCTGCGTTTACTACGTTTTCGTCACTCGTGTTTTTATGTATCTTGCATTAAGGATGTTTTAGCGAGTAGTGGTATAAAGAACCGAACCTATTACTACATTTGGTACGGTTACCCCAAGTTAATTACCCCAAGTCAGTAATTATTGTAGTTTACACCATATCTAAGAGATGGGTTTCATTAAATAACCACGTTTACAACGTTCAGTTGAGCAGCCCTAGTTCAAGTATAACTGCTTACCACGTTTTCGCTTTCCCTAAAAAATGTATTTGACCCATCTCTATAGAACTCGATGTGCATTTACAGCATTTTAGCATTCTGTAAAAATATTTCAAAATGTCGTAGTCAACAAATTTTTGGCAAATAATTGTTAGAATGAGATTTGAGAGTTAGAATTATATTTAGAAAATAATAACATGGATAGTGTCCAAAAATCATGAGTCTAAGTTAAAAAACACGCTAGTAATGATTTTTTGAAAAAATATGTAAAAGTTTTTTGGCTCTGGTGAACATTTCCATTTTTGTGGTTTACTACGTTTTCGCTTTCCGCCGTCGATATGAAGTCACTTACCAACCCTTGTGAAAGGTTGATCAACTAAAGCCTTCTTCCTCTTTGCCAATACAAGAGTGAAGTATATATTCCGTGTCCATTCATATGAAAAAAGTAATAAAAGAATAAAGAGTCATACTCTCTACAAATGAGTTTAGATAATGAAATAAATACGAATGTGCAGCTTCGGCACAGGCGTATCAGACCGTAACGCAAATGGGTTAACAACCTTGATTTGTGTGTACATGTTGAATGGCTTTACGTGAATATTGCACAAGTTTCCGTTTTTAACCATAATATTATTGTGAAATTTGCAACATGGATCATATAACGTTCACAGTATTCATACAAGCTTGCTAATGACTGCGGGCAGCTGTATGCATTTATATTCGCTAAGCAAATTACTAGCTGTATTAGAAGTAGAAACGTTATTTCAAAGTTAATCAACAGTTATTTTACAAACATTTGTGTGTTATAAGTAGGTTTTGTATCAAATATGATCAGACTATGTTGTAAAGAAACCTTCTCGATTAGAGGCCAATAAGACGCCTAAAGGATCCGTTTGTAGGTCTTGCTGATTATTTTTTTCGGTGAATGATACTTACCTTTTGGCCTGATCTCATTCTAATTCCCCTCAACTTACACTCTTCAAATGCCGTGTTACTCATAATTAATTCTTAAAGTGTTGTAACAGCTACAAGGAAATGAAATACTTTATATAAAGTAAGCTTGCCCAGCTTGAAAAATCTATGCGCAGAAAAATACAGCCAAAGGAAATATTAACTGGCATGAATTCACAATGAGCTCAAATCTACTAGGCGCAGTTCATTTACTTTTCCTCACGTTATTCTTTCTTCGTGCGGAGATTCTTAATAAAGTTGAAATATTCCTGCACGTTTGCAACTTATTATGTTAAATTACATGAATCCAAGTTGATTTGGTGAGCACAATATGTAGGTACAAATATTATGTTACATGATAAGGATATGATTTATTCTCATATAGATTGATATTACATACAGAACATCTGATATACCAGAGGGTGACGTCAAGAGGGCGGTAGATTGTAAAAGCGATAAGCTAAAAGTTTCGCCCACAGGGAAATGCGTTGCTCCTATTGTCCTTAAGGGAATTTGGTAGTAAATTGATGGGAGGAAAACCTTATCAACAGCTATAAAGGTACTTTTGGCGAACTAACAGACTTTTAATAGTGAAGTCGTCTCGACTCCTGTGAGGGACGTTAAATACACTCGTGGTTTGAATAGTAATGACTAATGAATCAATGTCAAACTCCAAAAAGCATCCTTTCTATCTGAAGAAATATGAAAGTGGAGTAGAGAGCGTTATTGAGACGTACTTGTCTGCTGTTAAAGGGAAGGGCGGGCTAATAAAGTTAAAAATGTATTCAGATTTTGAGAGCGCCCGCCGTGTCTATATTTAGACTGCAAACGATTTTAATTAGTCCATAATATAAACCATTCTGACGTGATTAGGCCAATCGGCGGCAATCGAAGTTTTCATGTGGCTTACTTGGAAGTTGTGGTGTTGCTTTTAATGTATCTTTTGGCTTAGAACTTTATTGATGTACTTATTAGTCGGATATCTTGATATTCGTATTTATCGCAATATAATTCAAATGAAATCGTCTCCAGTTTCGATTGAAACATTGTTTGACATCATTCACGCAAATATTAAGAGTAATCATTACACAACCATTTTAAAACAGTATTTTGATCAAAGTAAGACCTCAGAAAGCAAATATTTGTGACGATCGTCAAACTTTCTCTTCAGTACAGTAAATATACGATAAAAAATATTTCACAATTTGTTTCCAAGTCCAAACATTTGTGCCAGACACACTGTTAAAGATGTTAAAAAGCTAAGGTGTTGAATACACGAAGGCTCATTGTTTGGCCCTGCGTCAAACAACGTCCGACATCGGGACTTCAAAGCGTTAGTGTAAAATTTCGGTCTGTTTAAACAACTGATACCGCTAATGTAGTGGGAAACGGAAGGTTTGCGGGTGTACGGTGTACGTGCAAATTATTTTTGAATTTATTATTATTTTATATTTGGCTAAAATGTTAGTCGTTATAATTACAGAAAAGGCAAAATAATTATTTAAAACTGCGTATGTTCTTGCTTATATTATGTGCCTTTTTAAATTTACATGTTTATTATCTAAAAATTGATAATAGTTTTAAAAACTAAAACACATTAATGATAAAAAACACATAAATATATAATTATTATAAAATATGAATTTCTGCAAAAAAACTTCTTATCTGCCATCTAAGTCTAGTCCAGCGCAAAGAAGGCCCATACCCAGCAGTGCAACGTTTATGAGCTGGAAAAATATATGTAGGTAATCGTTAGCAAAGCCAAGAAAACGACCTCTTTTGCCGAGCAACTATAAACCAGCTACTCTCCCATCATTATGAGTTGAAGGAGCTCGTACCGGCTTCAGCTCTGGCCTAATTATGCAACTGTTTTTTTATATGACTTTAAGTAGCTGCAAAAAAAATACAAAATATTATCACGCAAAAGTTTGTTAACAAATATAACATTCATTTTTTGCCTAAAGCTATAACCACATCATCCTTCTTGCGAAATATTTTCCCACCTATGCGGAGATTTTTCGTAGCTAACAAATAATCGTAAAGGCAGTGAACAAACAGCTTTACGGTTCGTTTATGCTGCGGTTATCTACACAAACTACGTTCCTTAATGCTGGTGTGTCTGGCTTTTAGTATACACGACCTATGCCCCCAAACTAATAACTGTTCCCTTTTATCAAGATAAAATTCGCTACCTTTTGTTATTCCTTTATATGAATTATTTTATAAAATACTATAAAAACTATCATCGGTAAATCATAATTACCAAAATCATGTACCTATATGAACTGCAGTCTCTTTTAAAAAATATTGCATCATTAAGCACTTTTAATGTGAAGGATAACGTTGTATAAAAATGCGACTTAAACTGTAAGTAAGCGTTTCGCAATTTTCTGTTTGAATTTACACACCCTTGAAATTCTTACGAAAATTCTCAACATCCCAACATGTTTTCTCCACAATTGGAGATGATAAACTTCAAAATGCGAGTGGTAATTTTTTTAAGGTCCAATACAATTTGAAGGTACATTTTGAAATCTTATTGCCTAAAATAGTTCAGTAACATTAATAAGTGTAACATCTTGAGTTTACCATGTGTCCAACCACTTACCTTGGCGCGTTCCAGTCTAACTTCTAACGTATCGGTATGATTTATGCATCTGTTTTACGAGTTTATTGGTCCTTTGAAAGTTGAAGGCGAATCCCACGGGATACTCGTCGATTTTGATATAAAATGCGTCACGCAACATATTTTATTTCCACAAGAAGCATGACATCTGAATAATAGACGAGTGATTTATTTTATTTGTATCGTGTTTACGATTTGTTTGGATTTTTATGACTTATAAAACTCGTGTTAGCAATGTAATCTCCATTATCTTTCAGGAAGTATTCTGACGACTATATAGTTTGTTTAAGAGGCTATATATTTGATTTTACACTTTCTCAGTTATTATTTCTGTCTGCAATAATATTTCAACAAAGGTTTATTTCGCAATTACCCGATAAATTATGGCTATAATATCTTTTGTTCCTTGGCTCTGATATAAGCGCGCAAAACAATCGTACAAACACACTGTTTCATTAGAATGCAGTGATTTCCCTCAGATCAAGTCAGAGTTTAAAGCTACTTACATTGTACAGAGGTGAAGTGCGCTATTAATTTAAGGTATAGACTTCCTAGAGAAAGGTTATTGACTCGGCACACCTTGTGAGATGGCGCGTAAGGCTAGACGCGCGAGTGCCGCGCTCGGACGGATGTCGGAGTATTAACTTACGTGCAATACTCGAGTTATTAATACCTGTTTACTTAGACTCACGTGCATGCAACTCATTCATACAGCGAATAAAATATGGCTATTAATCATTGGTTTACTGTATTTAAAAGTGCCTTCATGAACGAAATAAAAGAATATCTACAACCATTAAGGGAATGATGATTGTCCTTATAGAAAATCAACAGACAGGATGTAAATTTATATTGTTATTTGATTCAAAATTACCTTAGTTTATGGGAAGGGACGAACACGTAGGCCGAGTGTAAACCTTAAACGTACAATTTTATTCATTCAAAACCAGTGATAATTGGAACAATAAAAAGTAAACATCCATAAAACTACAAGTGAAACACTTTCATATGCATTTATTTATGATATGAATACAAACAACTTTGATTCGTTATTAGAAGTGTTCAAAGCTATACCAGGAACACGCGTTTAATATTCCATACATGTCCATTTCATCGCAATCTATTTTCCAATGACGTGAATACAGCGCTCTGAAATAAGGACACGTCATTCAATACTAGACCGCATAGTGGTGGAGGCTGGCCAAGCTTCCTTTCCGTCGCTACTATTGATCTCGAACTTTATTTTTAAAACAATAAGAGTTAAACAAAGGCCTGTCGACATTCTTATCGTATTATGCAATGTGTAGAGACCTTACCGGACGTGCGAACTCCGAATCGTAGATTAATATTGCCATTGTGTACCGGCGTCGATGAAAAAAGTAATTGCCAAACTGGCTACTTCTTTTCCGTCTGTTTATTAACTTAATTATAGATGGCGATAAAAAAACTAAAACGGATGTGTCGCGCTTTTTGTTATTAATTATCTCGCTTTGAGTTCACATGCAATGGATATTACATTCTTACAAAGAACTATTCTTTCTGACACCTACAAAGCGTCTATTAATCTTGCACGTAAGTTGCATTAATTATGGGCATGTATCATTGCTCGTACATGTAACACGCCTACCATAAGTTTAAAAATAGATTTCACTGTCTGTTACCTTCAATCTTACCACCACCATTAAAGTTCCAAAAATAGTGGTCGTTTCACGCCAAAGATGCCGCGGACATATGCCTTTTCTTAACATAATTAATCTATAACTTGACCCTGACTGTTTGAAAATAACTTAATAGAAACGGGAAAAATAAAGGTAAAATAACAATAGTATTTTATTTTCCATTCAAAATCATATGGGTAAAATAAACGATCATTAACTTGAGTTATTGCGGCCTATCGTAGCTGTTCAATTATATTGCGGGTAATGTTGAATTACTACATTAGAAGAAAATATCGAGTTTCGGCCACGCCTATCCATTGTGGTGGTGTTCTTTTAAAGTATATACGTTGAAGTTAACGAGCCTCCGATACTATCGTGCCTTCCGTGCAGCCGCGGGCTGGTTAAACGCCGACAATAATCCTAAGCTAACTGACACCAGCATCTGTTATAATTGTCGTGTAATTGCCTCCCTTATAAATAAATATTGATTCTGCAACGTTCCACCTGCCATTGTTTGCCCACGTTAAAAATAACAACGGCAAAATGTATTACCTCCGTCCAATTTTATAACATTAAAACTCCACGATCCTTTATAATACCTGTTTACACGTTTCTTACCAATTTGTGTTTGGCTAATGCTGTGCCACAATCATTAGAGCGCGGACCGTGCCTGCCGGCGTAATTACAATTCATTGCTTTATTCGTGGCTTTAACGCTTTATATCGCAATTAAATTGTAAACGATGCACGTAATGTATGTTCTAGATCATAATTTGGTCGAGACGAACGAAAGCAAAATAATTCAGTAGCTTCGAAGTCTGTACGCGTCCAGGCGTCGGCGCACGCAGCGATGCGATTCACATAACGGTAGATTTAAGTGAGAGTGTCATCTACGAGATGTATATGAGGTGCGCTTATTGCTTCCGACAAGCGATACTTCGAACTGAACTAACTGCGTATGTTTTATAAAGGGATCTTATCACATTTATGCTATGGAAGATGAATGAGTATACGGGAATATGCACATCGATTAACATGTGGTAGAGAAACGGACGCTTTGGATTACGGTATAAATGGGCTTACCTTATGAGTTGTACCACGTATGGTAGAAAATGAACGCATAATATTTTTTGTATTTTAGTTCCATGCGGCGGAGGTTTTCATCCTACTAACTTTCTTGCTCTTTTATAGATTTGTTGCCATAGATTGCTTTATCAAATATGGGTGTGCACGAAAATTATGTTGACGGATGGTAATTATGCAGCGGTATGACTATTGAAATCGTTAGCTAACTTTCTAGAATTGATTTTATGACCCTTTCGTGCCCGATGTTTAGTACTACTTTCATTTACTCCTAGTAGTTGCTTCTTCCTACGTGCGATTATACTAATGATAGAGAACAGCATCTTGCTAAATTGATTTCCTTGATATTTATAGTCGACGGAAAAGTTATTCTTACTTTAGGTTAAAAAAAAACATCATTTATGAGCAGACAGTGATTAGACTTTTTCAACGCAAAAATAATAAAAAACACGTAAACTGTCAACCTCTTCAGGCGCCTGTTACGAGTACAAACAACGTTAAAAAATGATTTCACGCGTTTTTAACAGGCGTTTGAAAAAGCCATTGTCCCCGAAAGCGGGAGGCCTGCAAACTGCGCCCGTTCATCATGTCATGTCATTCGACTCCTATGGGTTGTTGTATACCACATAGGCACATATAAATCAATTTTATCCACGCCGGCGGATACCGCAACGAATCACATTACTTGCGGTCACTGACATCTTTCTGTATTGCACAAATTCGAAAATGTATTGAGTTGCACCGAATGTCGCGGTACGGGGAATACGTTGCCTTTCCCTTCAATTATTCTGAGTTGTATCTGCAATAAAAAAAATTATATAAATATCTTCGTATAAATACGGTATCGTTGAAAATTTCTATGAAGACATCATGTAATAAACGTTTAAAGTCAAGATCTAGATCTAGAAGTGTTATGAAGCAATTCTCTGTTGGTTTACGATAGCACAAGGCATTTAAATTTTGTGCCAGATGACTGGTGGATTTTATATCACTTAGAATATAGGAGTCACGATCTGTTTATGAAACAGTATAATAATTGACTGTTTTTGAAATTTATAATACATAGAATGGATTTATTTTCCAAACAACTCGTTCACACACCTTATAGCGGATATATGGCAACCACCTTTATGAAGTGTGCACGAAGGCAGGAAATTACTACTGTCCGATCCCGTCTAGTTTGTACACGTATCTGTGAGTAGTGGTTGTATGAAATAATGACAAATAATTACCGGTACATCAAAAAAACCTATGCCATATTTGTCGTCAAGGCGACGTCGATCTAAGAAAGTCCAGTTACTCGCACTATTAGTTTTTTCTACGTCATCTGATTCCCGCAATGTCCCAGGAACCGGTCCCAAGTCTTCCTACTATAGTCCTTAAACGGCAGTCGCTTCATACGGATACTACGAAGCGTATTGGAAAAAATTGCTAATTATTGCGGTGTAGCATTAATGTCATTTCAACTTGGCTCACACTTGGAATAACTAAGTCATTTAATTTCTATTCAATTGCTTTTAATCGCTATAGTTAATGTTCTCTAATATGTCCGTTTGATAAAAACTTTCCATTGTATACATTTAAGGTAAAATGTCATTATACCATCGGATGTGCTGCGCCCTCATCGCCGCCTTTACCACGTAAAACATTTTAATGGCTTTATAAAATTGCCATGTATAATTAAATCGAATACATGACTTCAAATAGGCAGAACGGTTACTCAGTCAGTTTTCTGTGATTCAGTGATTCTACCCATTACTAAAATTCGTTCTAGAAACTAGTTGCAATGAAGCTCTACTATATAGTAATATAATAAAATATTTTAATCTTATAAAATATCGGTACAGACACGATAAATTTTGAAATAATCTGAAAATAAAAATATAAGATTTGTGTATTATAAATAAAGCTATACCTAATAAAGACATTCCATAGAAATCCCTGTTAAACCTACAAGTTGTATTTAGAAGGAAGTGTGGCGGCTATTGGCGTCCTTTACGCGTAAACGGCCAGTCTCATTCCAATGGGACGTTTATGGCCAGATATCTTGGAACTCGGTTCCCAACATTCAATACTTTAACCCTTCAATAGGGACAAACAGCCCAGAACGACGGCACAAGGGAAATTGAGAAATACTGTCGAAGTTAAACACTTGAAAAAGTCTTCTGGCGCTTGCAAGGAAGTTAAAGTGGAACAAGTTCTACATTACAACTTATGTATGCGTACTCAGAATATCGTCCACTATGTTCATCATATATGTATCTAGTTGGATTTATGTGGCAAATAAAAAAAGAGATACGATATTAATATTTTTACTGACCTACCTCTGTAGTACTTCGTCATACTTTTCAGACATCTCGATATTCTTAACTGTACATTTCTGGTTTGCGAAGTAAAAGTATTTAGCTTTATTCACCATATTTATGTTTTCTTTTCTAAATTGTGTTGCCAAAATACTCCTTCGGGCTAAGTAATATTGCCTTCCAAAATTATGTTGCTCTCCAGTTTTCGATTATCATTTACGGGCAGCACATGCATTTTATAGTGAACTTTTGCCCGACTCCCCTTTGAGTTTACAAGAACAGGGCGGCTATTACATTTTGGCACTTATTCAACTTTATGAAATACTCCAGAGAGGGTTCAGCCGTTGGTATTCTAGTAGTATTAATTCTTTTTTTTTTCTCGTGTAGCTTTATCTACCACGGGCCTTAAAATAAGGGGGTTTATGCCCTCAACGCTGGCCTAGTGTGGATTGATAAAAGGATATTATGATTTCATCCATGAAATTAATCTAACGTGCTTCACAAACATTTGTTTTTAATTAAAAATAAATTAGATTTTATTTTTTTTTCGCTATAAAGTGTTCAAACGATTATAGGAAGCGAAGTGGTTAAGTATCAGCTAGCACAAGTAGTAATACCTAGAGCAATAGTCACTTATCTCTGCAATTATACTAAGTTGTTATTTTTAACATAAATGTGGATCACGAAAACATTTGTATCGGTGCAAGGAATGAACCCGCAGCCTCTCGTTTCGCAAGCTAGTATCTAGCCAACTACGCCTCGGGGCTGACAAAATTACCTCACGAATGTACACTCAAACACAAAATGCGACAACTGAACTTAGAGTTCTAAAATAAAAAATACAATAAAAACAAAATTCTGAAACGTCTGTGACTTATTCTCAAACTTTAAAGACTTACCGAGCCATAAGGCACACCATTGAAAATTGCTTAGTAACAGCAGTTGAATTGTGCTGTGAAAGTTTTTTACAACGATTAAAGTGAAATAATACTTTGTAACTTTGAAGCACTCAGCTCTGTTTAATGGTTTAGTTTTTACAACGTTAAATAAAAGCCAATTTAGTTCGATTCGTTTTTAACGGGAACACTAATTGGATAGAAAAATGCATTTCATTTTCAACAATTTATTTTACTGCTTATAAGAAATATCTATTACTAGCGACCCGCCCCGGCTTTGCACGGGTGCAATGCTGATATTTAATGGA
Organism: Cephonodes hylas; assembly: GCA_030295005.1. Classification (NCBI taxonomy): domain Eukaryota; kingdom Metazoa; phylum Arthropoda; class Insecta; order Lepidoptera; family Sphingidae; genus Cephonodes; species Cephonodes hylas. The sequence continues at coordinate 9,720,206 of AP025367.1, read as the reverse complement.
TGTTATCATACATATTAACCTTCCTCTTCAATCACTCTATCTATTAAAGTCAAAGTCAAAGTCAAATTTCCTTTATTCAAATAGACTTTCACAAGCACTTTTGAATCGTCAATATTTTATGCTATTTTTTAAAACTAGTGCCTAGTATTAAAAAAACCGCATCAAAATCCGTTGGGTAGTTTCAAAGATTTAAGCATACAAAGGGACATAGGGACAGAAAAAGCGACTTTGTTTTATACTATGTAGTGATACGTTTAGAACATCTAAATGATAAACAGACTAAGATATATCTTTGTCGCAGAAAGCGTCAGCCTTTACTCTAATTGTGATTTTAAGTTATTCACCCCGAGCAGACAGCAGGGATTAAGAGACATATCCATTATTATCAAGTATTTCAATGTTAATCAAGCGTTCTGCGAAAGGAGATAACGATTTGAACCGTTTGGCTAAGATTTAAATGCAAATTGCGTGAAATATGCAAACAACCGGTTTTTTATTGTCAACACACGAATAGAAGTACTTTGAACAGAAGTTATTATAGACATTCCCTTCTGCCTAGTGACAGCGTGCTTATTAAGGCCATCGTAAATGCTATGTCAACGTTTGTGAATCCAACACCAAACACGATCACGTATCAAGTATTCCAAAGATACAGATTATGCAATATATGACACCGAACTCAATGCATATTGATTCCAACAATAAATTAATATGAAACAAGTTTCCATTGAAATTCGCGGCGTGTTTATGGTGTGGTATTTAAAAACACAGTATTTAACTCTAATCCATTTCAAATGAATGCAAAAGTAAGGATACTAATATAAAAAAGTTAAAAATGTAGATAACCAACGCGATTGGTACAGTTAATTAAAAGATCGAATTAAAGAACATAAATATGATATTCATAATTTCCGACAATTATCCGTCTCAACATTACTGTTTACAAGTAAAGATAAACCTAGTCAATGATTGTTATAAAAATGCTCGTTAAATACGTAATAATTGCAAATAAACCGCCACAGAACAGGGTAATGTGCCCACTGAAGGCCGATGGAACACTTGTAAGTGCACAACAAAACCACCGAACGATTCACAGATGTATCTATTGCACTCTGAAAGAAATCGTGATTAAATTAACGTGTAATAAAACCATTTTATGGCTCGCGAACTTTGGTTAACTTCAAGCTGACATTTACTATGTTAATGCCAATAGATGTAATGCGATTGTGGCCGATTTGTATTTTGTAGCTATTCCGTGTGGCTAGAGCTACTGTGTTTAGTGTCGTTGTTGAATTAAACAGGTTACAATTAAAGCTAACCATTACCTTATATTTTATTGCTTTTTAGTTATTTAGTGTAATTTTTTGTCCTTTTTGATAATATTGGATGTTGTAAGTACAATGTTTTTAAGCTTTTTATATGCATATTGTACGTCCTACCGCTCTCAAGACATTTTAAGCTTAAGGTATCTAAGGGAGCACAGATATTAATCCTCTATTTTGGCTTCAAACAAAAAAAAAACAATGAGACGTAAAATTATATGAACGAACAGCCGTCACAGAATGTCGGATATCATAAATTTTGGAAATATGTAATAAAGATTAGAAATAGGTTTCTAAAAGACAAAGCGGGGTAATGACACGTGTAAACTCGTTTGTGCATCGCCGGCAAACCCGAATTCTTGATTCCGCGGATCAATGAAGTGAATAAAAAGTTCGTCTTTGAATTTTCGAAGCCATTACACAACCATAGCCCTATCACGAACAAATATCCGAAGTTGCGCTGTTTCTAATACTCTGTTGGGGTGAGCCTGATTGTACGTGCTTCGGGTGTAAATATTGCGTTAACATTCATATACATTCATCCTATTTTGAGCAACACGTGGCCCTCCATACTCATAAGTAAACAAAATTAATTTTATTATACATAAGATAATTTATTACGTTGCGCAAAATACAGTAACGACGGAATACCTTTGCGAGAACCTTGAATGAAGAATAGACTTCGTGGGAATTTATAAATATTATCAAGCGTCGATCTTTGCTTGAAATCTACATCGTTGATTGATAGAAACCTATCTGAACAATGATGGGATGGCTAGAAACAAGCTACTGTTGAATTATTGTTTTTAAAACTATAATGAGCAAAATCAGCCTTGAAGTTTAAATAAAAGAATATCGAAAAAGACGCTGCTTAAAAAAATATCTCCAGGGCTTATTGCGCTGACAACGAGAAAATTTAGTGGTTAAGAAATGTTTCTGTCCCAAAGGGAATTTATTGCAGATGTCCCTCACAGTCCTTTTACATTTTACTATCATCGATTTAGATTCCGAACCAAAAGTGCGCCAAATCTTTCCATCGGAAGAACAGTTGGGCCCAGATTTAATGTCGACGAACGTGCCGATACCATCCCAGCTGTCGTACTAAATCTTGAAGCCAATAAAAGTGTTGCCTTTATTGCTCTTGTAATGCGAACTGATTTTCTAAAATTCTAATAGTTAACTATTACTTGTTCCATTTACATTCCTGTTAATAGAATTACTACTTCTAATATACTAATACATCCCGAAAGCGCGTATAAGGTTCTAACCTCATAGCAAGACTTATCATATACCAGTATAGACTATTACTTTTCATTCACACATCGAGACTGAAAACAATTTTTTGTAGATTATACACATACGTTTCATTGAACATAGCTTCAGTTTATACTACCTATACAGCTTCAACTTATACCTACTATACTAAACAAATATTATTTATACAAAAATGTCTACACTTTATCACGTCTTGCGAATTAATTTCCATCTAAAAGTCACTCAGCATTTGCTAACTTGTATATAAAGTAGAACGCGTTCCGCTTAGATAACTTTCTTGTATGCGCCAGAAGACTGGAACTTAATGTGTATCGTAACTCTACATATGTGGCCACGATAACTCTGATGTGCCGGTCATGCTCGTATAAAAGCCGACCCTTCCTCATAATAATGTGTAGCAATATGCGGTCAACTTTTAGGTCCGTCAACTTTACAAGAAATTATTGCCCACCCAAACCCTTTCAAATAACATCACCATGTCATACATTGGCTTTATATAGCCACATTTAATAGCTTCCCTGTTTATTAACTTGAAGAAGGTTCGACATACGCAAAAAACAGCATTGCTGGACAGTGTGAGCTGCAATAAAACTATTCATGGTAGCAGTTAAAGTTAACGGTAAAATCAGCACCTAATCCTGCTTTTTCATTTGCAAATTTGCCAATTAAATAAGCAATTCTCCCTCTTGTGAAGATGGCAGACAGTTTATTGCATCGCGTGTGAATATTCTGACGTTATGTAATGCATATATGTAAATTTCCGCGCATGCTTCCACTAACAATTAATGCGTTGTTATGCGCAGGCTTTGATTTGCCAAAATGAGCCAAAAGTGAGTTACGCATGTTGTCCTCGTACATAACCAGATTTAGACATCAGACCCTACTTACTTACACACTTGAGGAAATTGATTTGCGGTAAAGGCACAAAATTATGCAACGATGTTATTTGCAAAGGCAGCGTCATAGAGCACAGCTGACATCAGCAATTCATGAACCTCGCCCTTCTGTGGTGGAAGTGGATATTTGTTTATTTGGAGCATATTATTTATGGTCGAATGGTTGTGTATCGACCACAGCATTACCATATAATCATACGGTACGAGAACAATAAATCTTGTTATTGTTTTTAAATTGGTATTATTAAAGATTGATGGCATCGATATATCATATTTTTGCTTGTTAGTTTAACTTATAAATCCAGCTCAAAGTCTCATGTTTGAATTGGCTATTACTTCAGACAATCTGCGCTTGTAGGGATTCCCAGACGATCCCGAAATAGGTATACATCAGTCACTGGGAATGACTCATGCCTCGTATGGCTGCATGCGGTATGCAAAGATTCCAATTGAGATAATTTTAATCTAGGATCATTAATCATAATCCTCTCAATGTAACTATTTGTACTTCAATAAATTCAAGTAAATTTTCTGCGATGTGTTGTGTTAATTTCTTTCGAAAATTATTTGCTTTCAGGATAGTAAATTATAAACTGATTTTTTCTTACGCTTCTGCGTGATAAATCAATTAACATGTAATGAAAGGTTAAAAAAGGATTAACAACAAAAAGCCCTGTGTTTATTTACATACTATACTTGCAACCGTGACCCCTTCAAACTTAGTAATTGGATATTACTTGCAGAATCTACTTGGCTTCGAAGCAGGTAATTTTAAAAGCGGCTATCCTTACACGATGAAAATTTAATGCTTCTTAAGAAACCTTGTCAGATTACTTCGGCTTAATCCGACACATCATGAATGCACCGGGAATGTGGTTAAAAATTCAACGCCTAGAAAGTTATCATATTAGGCGAGATGTAATTTATTCGAAATAATTTCTAATCAGCCGTCCGACATTGAGGCAGAAAATATTTTTGAAGCTTATCCCCAAGCAATAGTCGTTAATGATAATTAAAGAATATTCACCAACTTAATTATAAATGATAATGGATGGGGGAAATTTCACAATACCAGCTGTTTATACCGAAGACTACATCAATCAAAACCCCGATGAGTTGCAGGAAGTAACTGATCTAGGCAGGTCTTTGTTAAGAAACCGCCTCCTATTCGGACTGAAGTTATGGCCGAAATGACCTCATTTCCCGGCACCCTTTCGGAACTTTTAAAACTATTATTACGATCGAAAGCGAGTGATTTACAATTTTTTGATTATCCAGACTATTTCTTCTTTATTACTTTTACGAATGATTTACGATGGGTTAGTTTAACATTATCAATATAGCAATCGTCTTTTTGACACTAATGTAGAGGTATTAATTGTGCTTGTATACATAAAAGGTTATTAAGGTTTAACAACTTTCAAAAAACATGACTTGTTAAACTTTCATAATAAGAAACTTACAAGAAACGTTGGAAACTGAAGCATAATATTCTAAGACTATCTAATCTAACCCAGCTGCCAGATGCATCTGGCATAATACCCACATTTTATTATAATTAAATCATAATGAATTAAACAGCCCATACTCACCTTACGCTTTGATTCCTCGAAACCGGTACGGCTATAGACGGTTTCCGACGGTTACACGTAACTTGCATAAATTACGATATGCAGTAATACCACTGTATGCACACTTAGGGTGAAGGGCCGTACATCAATGGCATATAATTTGTGATAGACATGTAACTAGCACGCGATGCGCACAGCTGGCCTCTGCATACCATCTGGCATCAAAGCAAATCGCAAAATAAAGCAAATATAGCTATTACTCGCTTCATACTGTAAACCAAACCATTAAACTAGATGCGGGTAAGAATAAAATATTTTTTATAAGAACGTTTCTAAATGCGTATACAGACATTCCAGTATTATTCAAGGGTCTTCACTAAAGTTATACAAAATAGAGCAGTATAGAGTATCAGCTTTGTTTAAGACTTTCACAAAGAACTAACAAACGAAGCTAAATGTGTTACCAATGTCAAGTGACATACTATTTCGAGAAACGAATGCACCTGGCATTTATCATCAACAATCATGCGTCATTGGCCTCAACACCAAACCTAGTTGTATTATGAAAATATGTTCTAGCAACTGGACTAAGAGGCACCGTAAAGTCATTTTGTTCTGATTCGAATTTCGTATAAAAATCTCGTTTTCATACATCAAGTTATGTAAAAGAAGACCACGCTCTTGGAATTTTAATGAAGGCGGTATTCCGTTATTATTACGAAATACTTTGATTTCCCACACTCGACTAAATATTCCACATACTTAATTATCAGTATTGTATGAAGAACCTGTTTGAGGAGCAACAGGCAAGTTTTGCGTACAGTTAACGTTTGCGCCCTTGTAAGACCTTCTTAAACTCGTGACCTCATCCGACCTTGCCTTGAGCTTTGCTCCTATACGCGGAACGTACGATCTTGTTACCACTTGTTCACCTTTCTCAACTTTTGCTTGTTGCATAAAAATTTTATATATATACGATGGCAATGAAGCATCAAAAACAATTTGTAATCGCATTCGGATATTAAACGCAATGTAATCAAAAAATAGAGTTATGAAAATATTATCAAAAAATATTTCTGTATTTACGTCCTTGTATAACATTGAGTACTTACACTTCATTGCCAATTAATTATTATTCGACAAGCTACTTCTATGCTAATATCATAATCGTCAATGCCTGTACAGCTAATACTTTCGAAAGTGTTTCCCTCCGTATATGCGGAGTTAATGTGTTGTACGCCGCTTTTCATTTTTTTCGAGACTTGAATGTGTACTATTTATCTATAATGAACTTTCGAATACTATCGGTGGCGTGGGCACAGGTACTCGCCACCCACGTCGCTCCCGCGCGGCCACCAGCCCCGCGGGATCCGCTCCAAGGCCGCCGCGACTCACAATGGACTTTGCGTACTTCTTATTGCGATCCTATTCAATCTATCTTTATATGGAACTAGTTTCCTGAGGGCATTTCCCCGACCTATACCTTCTCCATTCACTGGCCTATTGAATTTGTCATTATGTTGAACAATAATAGCACTTTCACTTGTCTTGCGGGCTCATCAGTTTATGTAGCTCAACCATCGCTCAAATTGCTCTTGTGAAATTGAATAACGATTTCCTCAAAATATTGCTTTTGCACAAATCTCTTCTAGTAATTTCAAGAGTTCATCATTGACATACATAATTTGAAGAACTTACGTGTTGTGATAAACAATACCCGGTACTTTAAATACAATTTATGTAGACTCGATATTGGCGATAAACATATTTATAAAATTTACATGTGAGCCAGGGCAAAGAAATTTAATGCTAAATTATGTGTTTCTTTCAATTCGTATGCAAACATTTACGTTGGTCACAATGACCAGTGCTTTATATCAACATGCAAACGCGGCCGTGTGTCTGGTCCACTACGCTCGGAAATTTATGCCTTCAATTCCACTCGTACTGAGAAATGTACTATGGAGCAGTTCATGTAAATGCATCAGCCGGTATCCCTGTATATGGGCAACTATCTGTACACTAGATGCAGCCATGTTATAGAACTAGACTCAGGTATTCATGTTAAACATTGTGCAAATTCCTTTGAAAGTAACCAACAGTTATTTACCACAACAGTTAAGCACATTTTTTACACTAAACCATTAAGTGAAAACTACAGAATTTACATCAAACTTCACAAAATTTTGTCTTTTATTTACGGTGGAAATGTACTTGTAACCGTGAACGCAGTAACTACCAATTGCGAGTTAATTACGTTTTTCATTTCAATTTGTTACTGTACCAGAAAGTCCATTTAATTTAAGGTATAAAAAAATCTCTCTGAAAAATCTCTCCTGCTGCACTAAAAATGTAAAAACTTTTCTTTTAGGGTTATATAAAATAATTTAAGTCTTTTTGTAGTAACATGTCTATATCATGATGCGATAAATTAGAATTAAAAGTATGTTTTATTTGAACATTTTTCTTTATTTTAAATTTTAAAAACAGTTGTTGTAACAACGGTATGAATCAAACATAATATATGATATCCGCGGCTATCGTCAGATCGACGCATTAATTTAGTATTAATGTATTCAGTGCAAGCTATCCAACTATTATAAATGTGTCTCACGCACGCGTTTCTTCATTGATTGCATTCGGTTTATTGATTACTTCATTTGTTGCTATTGTGCCGCCACTCGCTTTGTTGTGTTACAATCCATCTCAATTCAGGATAAATAGTTCCCATTATTTTGTCTAATCGATAATTAGAAATGAAAATACGTTTTGGTCACGTCACGACTGTTGATCACGACTTTGCTGCGGAAGTAATATAATCGTATCTGCTATTAGTTTTTTTACTCATGGCATAAAGCTTTTGAAGCAGTTATTATGACATTCTTATGGTCCACAAATGATATAGTACCTATATATTTAAATGAAGACTAAAAATACGTTAAAGTTACATGTAATACTCGTTATGTAAATTCTAAATGTCATTATTTGCAACACAAAATACTATGTTTGATGTAATAAAACTATAAAGCTAAACTAAACTAATTAAATTTAATATACGTATGTACATATATTAAAAAATAAAGACCGAAATAGAAACAATATATAACATTAACATTTTTATATTTCGGAATTTAATCGCGCAAAACCCTTTATTGTAATCAACTTTAGAACGGCGTGACATCTAAATAAACAAACACATCCGATAGCGATCGCTAAGTCATGCTCAGGTTAAATATAATTTTGCAACCAAGCTTATTACCAACTCCTGACATTTCTAATATGTCAAGAAAGGTGTAAGATTACGAAAGGCATCCGCTCAGTGCTGTAATAAAACGGGTAAAAGGTGAAATGAACTATCTTTTCCACTCGTGGGTAATAGTAGAGTGCCGTAAGGCATAAAAATGGTCAAACCTCGGAACCCAGGGCCAGTCAATGAATCTGTATATCAAGTATGAGACTGCATTATTAAGACCTCAAATAAAAAAGTTAAAAACAAAAAATTGACCGATCTCGATTTACAACAATTTTTAACAACAATTTACTGAAAAATGAGAGACGGAAGGGAGAAAATTTTTTTATAGTGAAAAATTTAATTTTATTTGTAATAAATTATATGTGCAGAGTAACTTCAATGTAATTTATTAGATTATCGTAAAAAATAAGTTACAAAAAAAAATTATCATTAACTATTCACATTGTTACATCGTGTACATTTCACAGCTTTCACCATTGCATTCTAAGCAAGCTGCAGTGCAGTTTAATCCACTTTTCCTGCACCCACAAGATGCTCCACATCCTGTTTTGCATGAGCAAAAAATAATTTTTAATAAAGATTCTGGAGCTGGTCGTTGCGTCATTGTTTGCGGTGTCAATATTTCGCATTCCAAGCCATGTTTGAACTTGCAAAAATACTCTTTTAAGTTTTAGTACAAACGCCCAATTAATTCAATATTTCGTCAATGCGAATATTGTTGCTCGAAAATTCCTTAATCACACGAAATAGCAACAAAGGGCAATATTGGCGTTGGTGACTTGAATTTCCTCAAGTTGCCCCAAAACAACAAATCTATACAACAAAATGTGAAAAAAGCTCTTAAAAAGAATATTTCTCATTTCTTAAATTATGAGCTTTGCAGAGCAAAAACGTGATCCCTTATTTTTTCAAAAATTCTATCGAGTGTAACAAAAAAATGGCTGGATGGATTAATTTGGCACTTTGTAGGATTTTTGTGGACATATTGAACTGTAAAACGCACACTTAATATTATTGGTTTTCACAATATTTTCGATCCAGCGCTCGATTTTCCAAAACACCATCTAAAGCAAATTTTTGATGCATTTTCAAATTCATGTAACAAGAAGAATTCTTGTTTTTTCGAAAAAGTAATAGCTGGTGGTTAAAGGATATTTATTCAAATTCTTGAAACGCACCTTAAACTTGGTATACAATTATTTGTTGCTGAGATATCGATAATTAAAGACAAAAGGATCCTTTTCCATTTGTAGACTGATATCTCGGCGAGAACTAAACATATCGAGGTGGTAAAAGATAGAAATTAAAGCTAAATAAACAAAGTATCCGATCTTTATAAGGGTTAAGCAAGAACATTTTTCTCCACGCCCGTATGTAAAAAAAAGAAGCATTAAACATTTTGAAATTGTTTTGTTGCTGCTTTTCCTAAGATCACTCAAAAACCACTGATGCTACAAAATTTTAATGTGTTAATCCAAAAACTAGAGACTTGGAGCTACAATTTTCTTTTTTTAAATTTCCTGTACGACCATTTTTCTCGAAGTTACGGCCCAAAAATTTGGATTTATTTTTTGATCCTTTACTTTTTCCAGTAGTGTATTTATTTATATTCATCGGTATACCTGCAGTCCCTAAAGATCCAAGATCAAGTTTTCAAGTTTGTAATAGTTGTTATTTTTTAAAATATGACTTTCGACTAATATAAATCAATTAAAACTCCAAAAAATTAATAAATGTTTATAATAATAAAAAAAAATTGAGAGCGCGAAAAAATTTTTTTTTAACATTTTTCTATATGCTATTAAAAACATATTTTCAAGGTTTATATTAAGATTCATAGACTGGCCCTGGATTCCGAGGTATAAACCTTACGGCGCTCCACTATAATACCAATTGTCTAGGAAATGAAATGGAATTGGATCTTATTTATTTACTTAAATACGAAAGTGGCACGTCAGTTCAGATCTCGATCAGTGTCGTAAAGTAATGGAATGAAATAAAAGTACTAGTGACTAGTTTACGAAGCCTCTTCACTGTTTATGTCTTGACGACAGAAGTATGAAATTTTATCCAATCGACATAATTTCAGTAAAAAGGAGTTGTGAACGACGGAAATATTTAATTGATTTCAGGTGATTAAGAATGTTAAAAATATTTCTAACACGGCGTGAAGCCTACTCTTTAAACCGAAATTCTTACATTTTTTGTAATATATACTCACTTCAAAAGGCTGCTATAAATTTGTAAACTATCAAGTTTATAGAGCAGCCTGAAATAAGACATTACTTCCAATTGCTTCCCGTACATTTGCATAATCTTGCCAGTAAATGACCGTGTTTGCAATAGGGTACCGTTAAAGGGAACATCCATGCGCCCTTTACTTCCTACCTTACTCACGACCTAAGTGAAAGTCATTCTCAGTAGTATGAATAATACCGAGCAAGCTTACGTGTGATAATACCATTTAATTGTAATTAATCTGTTACGCGCCAAGCCGTCTGCATAGGGCGGCAGGTTCGATACTACATCATGGCAAATGTTTGCTTTAACAAAAATGTTACTACCAAGTAGGAAATTATTTTATTATTGTTACATTGTTTTGTTTATTTAATTATTTCTCAATCAATGTCAGTCTATTAAATAAGTTCTTAAATAAAATTTGGTAGAAATGTAAACCATACTTTTAATAATAACTTCGAACTCTCTTCCGATATCTTTGTGATTTCCGTAATTTTTTGGGCAGCCCGTTCTTTTATATTCACTTTAATTTGATCGGAAATATATAAATTTATATTAAAAGCGATCAGTGGATTACCTTAAAAGTTGTCATAAATGATTTCATATAACCATAAAAATCTCATAAAAATAGGAATATTATAAGCCAACAGCAGGTAAATAAAAATTGCGAATATCGTGTTACTAAAGTTAATGAATAATTACTGAACCCTAATTATACTTTTTGCCTCCATTTCCTCTAACCACGCACGGTGTCAAATTGCTTACAAGAAATGTCTTTTTTTTTCAGCGGAAGGAAGCCTGTCAGACTTTGCTCTCCGCAAAGTCCAATACACGGCAAGCAATCCAGTGAAAAAGGGGCTGTTTACACCTGACACAAGGTACTCATTAATTTTACGCGTTTTAATACAAGAATTTAGTATAAAGTTTAACCTATATTATGATGTGAAAATGATAGTTCGCTGTTGGAATGTTTATATGTAAAGACTAGCAACTAGCAAGTTAATTATAATGATTTTTGACAGCGTCCGTGGCGCAGCTAGCTAAAAACGAGAGGGTGCGTGTTAGATTTATTTCGGGTCTCTCGTAGTTTCACACAACAAAAGTCTTCAATCTGAGTCTGGGCTTAGCAGTATGTATGTGGTTGTTGAGTGTATCTATTTATTCAGGCTATCGTGTCAAAATAATCTATTGTGAAGACTTGTTTGTTATAAATGGGTCATGTATGAGATTGTTTTGATAGTCAGTAATAGGTAATTATATAAGTATAGGCATTGTAAATATTACTCATCCACATATTGTACTTGTGTTTTATCATCGGATTGTAAAGAGGGATTAATGTATTGTAATGTCGAAATACTTGTGTAAGGTCATATTCGAGAGAATTAATGTTAGTATAGTTAAAGTAATCATACTGACATTTAACTATAAGACCTTTTAATTTAAGGTGACAAACATTTACATCTGCTGAGTTCAGTTTGCTTAAGACTTCATTGAGCTTACCATAGTATATTATGTTAAACCAAGATAAATAAAAGGTTGCTATATTTTAGTTATTTTATAACTGTTTCGTAAATCTTTGCGGTTTTATTGGTTTAGTTTAATCTTATAGCAGAAATTACACAAGCATTAAGTGTTTAATTTTATTGCAATATGAAGTTATAAAATAATAATGTTGCAACTATCTACTTGTCCAATTAAATAACTATTGGATGTCTACAATTTACCGTACCCACAACTAATACATATCTGTCTAGTTTCTAGTCCATTGTATCAGTAAGACGTCTAACAAGGCATTTGAATAATTCCAATTATAACTTGTATAATTTGGCAGTTGTGTAATTCGACGGAAACTTGATGATCAAATAACTAAACAACCGGTTTGTTACGAGATGATAATTGAGCACGCCAAATCTGCGCCGTCCTAATGACTTACTTTTTGGTCAAGATTTCTGAGCCATGAATTTTAATAACTACTTTTTTTCCTTAAGATCTGCTGTTAAATAAGATAGCCCTCTTAGAATTTAATTGTCATCATCAATATCTCGATAACTGAACAATTTCTGTCATGTAAAAAGGTCGTCTTTATAATCTTAAGTTTAAATATAGTTTCTTAAAAGATCAATATAAATAGCCATATCTAAAGTAACGAAGAAACCTTACCAAAATACCTAATAAGCACAAAGACACATCAGGTTTCTCAGCAAAGTATGTGCCGAGTTGACAAACAGTTTATTTCAGACCACCAAGTTTACGCAAGCTTTACGAGAAGGCAACAACCGACCGACTCTCCGCGTCCATTCTCGAACAACTTCGCAGAGACTCCCAACATTCACCGTACTTGTTGTGCACACCTGTACTCAGTACTAAGCGACGGCGGGTGTATCACAAGATCGACGTTGAGATCGAGACTCGCATTGTGAGTTACCGATGTTTTTAATACTGCAAAATGTACATATCGAATGTGCCATATGTATAGATTATTTGTATTGTAATTTTGTTTTGTCAGTTTTAATGCTACACATATTTTTAATCTGCCATTGCATGATATATTATAAGATTACTTTTCTAGATCAATTCTTAGACCTTATAATTCATTATACCATTTTCGCGTTGCCATACTATAAATATCACCGCTCCCTACGACAAACATGACAATAAACTCTTTAGATTCTCTCTTCAATGTACAAACTACAGCTCACCTGTATGTAAACACGAACGATGCACAAATTTCAGCCATCAGTAGTAGAACAGCTTCGGAAATGGACTTCCAAGGAGGCAGTGGGAGAAGTGACTGCGTTACCTGACGCGTCTATGAGAATAGCTAGCAGCGTTACTCTTACTCCTGACGAGCTGTCAGAATGCGGTTCAGGTGACGACGAGCCGATCGACCACAAGCTGCCGAGCCCCGAGGAACAGCTACGAGTCATCGCTTCCAAGTAAGTAGTAGTTAGTAGGATAATGTTTCTAGTAAGTAAAGTGTACTCGCACGCAGGTTCTAATACTTTAATGTGTGTTTCCATATGTAGTCTTGATAAGCCTTATATTCGTAAATTTGTTAATGTTCTTAATGGACTATGAATGTTGTTAAGGCGGACAAAATATAGACGTAGCCGCATCCGCGTGGAATTAAATTGTATGATAAAATTCATGTCTAAAATGACATACATACATACCTCACGCCTATATTCCCCGAAGGGGTAGGCAGAGATGCATTTCTGCACCCACATTTCGCCAGGTATATATCAGTCCCACGTAATAGGGGGCGAGCCTATTGCCATTTTTCGGGCACATTTCCAGACTCCGTGCTGCTACTGAGAATTTCCTAATGGAAAAAACCAATAACACTTTGCCCGACCCGGGAATCGAACCCAGGACCCCTAGGTCGCATGGCACATACTTGTACCGCAAGACCACGAGGCAGTCAGTCTAAAATGAGTAGAATTTATTTTGATCGATTTAAATAAAATTTTAATAAAACCTGTGTTAAACCATGCCTCTCCTTATTTTGAAAAATGACTTCAAAGTAGCAAACAAAACATACACATTCTACTGTTTTAAGATTGTGCCTTTTACATTTAAACTGTGAGTATAGCCCGAACGCATTGCTCTTTGATGTCATACCTGCTTAATAAAGCGAAAATGTCATATTGCACGTTTTGTAAAATTAATTACTGTAAACAAATACTGTTTTCCCTGCATTTTTCTCTTTGAACTGCGTCCTGGTCGCGTTTAATTAAGGAATGTTTAGATTAATAATACAGTGATGTATTACTGGTACAAAGGTTTGTTTTATTCGGTGTTCTATGCAATTGATTGAGAAAATTAAGTAAACATATTTCTCCACAGATTTCCTCCGGAAGTCGTTGCGATCGACACATCGGGCAAATTCTTCGATAGAATGTGCAGTTCACGGAAGTCGCTCCACATAGAGAACGGAGTCGGTGAGACGGACACCGTGAAGCGACGGACGCGCACTAGAAAACCTCGGGGTAAAAGACGAAACACCATTTCGGGCACTGATCAGAAAGAGCTTAGAGAGGCTATAGCTGGGTAAGCTTCTAGTTTGCACCTCCACTCGCTACAGGTTTCATTATCTGCGTCGACTACAGTACTTGTCACACAACATGTCCACACGATAATGTAATCTTAGCGACTCAATTAACGATAGTCCATCAGCACAGTATGTGTGGACGGCTTTAAGATTCAATTAAAATCTTCAGCACACATTTTAACAATTTGTTGATAATACTATCTCGTGCTTCTGTGAATACATTATGTTCGTTATTGGATGTCGTTGTTTGCCGAGTACTTTTATACGATCAATTAACCGAAACAAAGACAACCAATCATTTGTGCACTTGATACACTAATAGTTCCATTTGTTCATTTAGCTTCATGATTAATTGACATCTTTGAAGATTGCCGCTGTTACGAGACTAAGCGACATTCTTTTGAGATTTTTAAATATAGTTATGCCTTTAGCGTGTGACTAATGCTTTGCTTGGTTTGTTCTATCGTAGCGATACATCAAATGCTGTGGCTTCTGAAGAAATTGAAGATAGCAGTACTGTCATGAGATCGCGTTCTAGCGATTTGCTTAAGAAAAGCCCAATCGACCCTGTGATCAAGAAGGGACACTTTAATTCGTTGAAACAATGGGGAAAGAATAGATTTAAAATTATAGCTAGATCACCCAGTGCCAGTAGGGACAGCTTTAAAGACTCTTCCAAAACGGAAAAATCTAAAGATTCAAATTCACCCAAACAAGATGAAAACCAGGTCCAAGAGACTGTCACCATACGTAAAAAACGAGAAGGAAGTGAAGACCGAAGGTCGCATCAAAGATGTGCTTCTTACTCATCGTCAGAAAAGAGTATTGGTGTTCCTACTAGTGTGCCGGCGACTGCAACCATAAATAGTGGTGTGAAACTACGAGGAACATCGGTTCAAAGGAGGCTGAGAAGATCTGGCATAGGAAAAGATGAACCGCATTCGTCAAGCGGCAACTGGTCGGCGAGTTCAGAATCCGGTCGAACCAGTATAGGATCAGAGATAACCACAACCACTGTTCCGCCTAAAAGTACTACATCTGCAGCAACATCTAATAATTCTCTTAATGGCCACCATGGTCCGCCTAGCTCTATAATTAGTAGAAGAAGGTTCCTTAACACATCTGGCTCAGGTAGCGTAACAAGTGAAGGAACTCTAACTCCGGATATAATAAACGATATGCATGAAGATCTGGAGACAAGCTCTGAATTTTCCTGTGATACAGAAGGATATTACACCTCATTCCATATGGACTCCGGATTAAAAACTTTGAAAGAAGAGGATGTAATTCCTAGTACACCGATGCATACGAGTAACGCTTTATCGAATTCATCCAACAGCCAAACTTTGACTGCTGAGAATGAATACGAATTATTTGGCAAGGGTTCAACTAGTACAACTACTAGTTCTGCCGGAACTGTTTGCACGACACTTATGGCAGCTGGTAGTGATAGATCTCTCGTTATAGGGCCCACAGTTCCTGAAAGAAAGAGTTCTTTAACAAAAATGAATAGAAGTAGAAGTAACAATGTACACAGTGCAAATGCTAGTATTGATAGAAGCAAGAATTCATCGTTTACAAATTCTCCATTTACTAAAGTAAGATATAACTCGCTTCGATCCTACGCCGACAAAAAGATAGCTAATCATGGTTCACCTGACTTAAATGAAGTACCTGTTCAAACAATTACAATAACGAAAAATGTTGGAAGTGAAATTACTGCCGTTGCTGAAGTACATACAGAAACTGAACTTGAAAGTGCAAAGAAGAGTACCGGAACAAATTCTCCTGACTCTGGGCATAATACATCAAGTTCACCTATAGAAGACTCAGTCTCTAGTGCACATGGAAAAAATAGCCTTTCAGAACAAGATTACTCGGAATCATCAGACTTAGAGGGTACTGAGAGAATTGAAAGAATAAGATATAAAACCACAATAAATAGTTCGAGAATACCATCTATGTGTGTTATAACACCGACAAATTCTGATGACGAAAGTGAAACTAGTAATAAAGAAGCCGATAACATCGGGAAAATAAATGTTGAAAAAACATACAGTCAAATTTCAAAAACAGCCATTAGGCCTAAATTAGAACTGCCAGTTGAAGAAAAATCTAAAGAAGTGAAGTATGCAAGTGAATCCTTAAAGACTTCAAATAAGTTGTCAAGTCAAATAAATGCAAAAAGCAGACAACCATTTAATAACTTAATGTGTAAACTAAAAGGTGTCCTTCCGAATAAGTTGTCAAGTAAAAAATCACCAGTTACGAAAGAGCCAGAATTAAACGAAGAGTTCTATGATACCGGTGATTATGTAACAATAGCAGATGTAAAAAATAATAACCAGAAAATGAGCCTCAATAGTGGTATTTATGGCAGTAATGATATAGTTAAAAAGAATTTACAAACTGTTTTATCCGGAAAGCTTCCTGAAACTGAATATGTATCACTTAACGAACTACCTAATTGCTTAAGCGACGGCAAAGACTACTTAGAGCACACTTTCGAAGACAAACCGTCGATAGCATTAGATGAAATTCAAAGAAAAGGCGCTAAAGTCACCCTTGACTCTCACGGGCAAGTTATATATTCTTCGGATACACTGAAACGCAGAAAAGGAGCACACACCACATTTGAACCTGGTCCGTTTGTTCAAGAAATAAGTCCAACTACCACGGTTATACAAAGAGAAACAGCGGACATTGTGAAGGTTACTGATGAAACCGATTTCCCGTATGAACCACCACCACCTTCCAGCAAACCTACGTCACCACAATTAGGAAAAATGATTATAAAAGCGCCGAGCGAACGCGACGGCCCTGTAACTACAGAATTCGTCACCCTACCGACACCTAAACCCAGTACAATTATAACTGCTACACCCGTCACTGAAACACTTAGTACGAACATTCAACAAGTACCTAAAACTACTAAACCAGAACACGATTTACCGCGAATAATAGATGCAATCACTAGAACTGGGGCGTATGTACATATACATGATGCAGAGGGTGTCAGCCTATCTCCGACGAAAGACGATTCAGCAGGTAAGAATGTTGGCATAGAAACTGCTACTTTAAACGTTTTAAAATCTAAATCATTAAATGATGACCATGATTATGAATTAGATGAAGATGTTACCCCTTTTGTTCCTAATTTCCAAACGCCTATTATGATGCAAAATAAAAATCATAACGATTTCTTTAAATCAGGTAGTAAAGTTGCTGAAGTTTTGCGAATGTTTAATAACAGAAATAATAATACTTGTAACGAAATTTTGGAAAAGTCACAACCTGACTGTGAATTTGCTGATAAATCTATTAACACAAAAATTAAACGTAGCGATAGTTACAAACTAGCTAATTCTCCTTTAATGCCTATCAAAAAACTATTAAAATTAGAGAGTTTTGGAAATCATGCAAAAAAGGTCGACTCTTTAGAGATGATTCAAGCTGAAATTACTGCTGATTTGTTACGAGATCAAATTAATTATCCGCCCACTGTTTCACCTAAACTTAATCACAGGGGTGCTTTAGATGATTTGAAAAATTGCGAATGTGTCGTTGAAACTAATTTTATTGATGATAAATTTGACGCTAAACTATCAGCCTTGGCACTGAGTCCTTTTACTACGCCTAGGCCAAAAAGACACTCGGTCGCTTTCATCCCTGACGCTAGAGATACATCATTAGATGTGTTAACAGCTATATTAGACTCAGATCCTAATGAGATCTGTATATTAAATTCATCTCCATTGTGTATGACTCCTAGCAAGGTGACTGTACCGTTTGATAGCTCAAAGCATCGAGCTAGAATTTTATCTATATCTGAATCGGATTATGGTACAGATATATGGTAATTCACAAATTAATAAAACGTCATACTCTCTAGATGTTTATTTAACTTATATTTTAACTGTACCGTTACCGTATTAAATACCTATTTTAACTGCTTAATACGCTTATTTTAGTTTAAATTATTAGAGTTAGGTACTATATTGTATAATTTTAAAGTAATATGACAAATAATTTTGAAAATGTGTTTATATGTTTTTGTGTATCTTAGAACCAATTCCGTCCAGCGTACAATTAGTACCAAAACGTCTTCCGTGAATTACACACGTTGTAACCTGTGATAGATAGCGTTTTTATTACGACAATGATTTAAAAATCAATATAATTCTAAAATTTGTTAATATGACGATGTGTTTATTTTAATTTGCGATGTTTTGTTTTTGTAAGAATAAAATGCATGGTGGCTTTTTTCACCGCAGAGTGCAAAGCTTTCCAGCGAATCATATTCTTTTTATGTAAGTGCATGGTGTGTTATTCTATGTGTTTTTTATGTTTGTAAATAATATTATTATAGAATTATTGTGAATTAACGCACTTATTTCATTTTACACCTTCAGTTCTCACCCTCACGTTCAATCATTTGCACTTTTTACTAAGGTTATATTGAAATCATGATCTTTTTCTTACTTGTAAGCTTACATTGTGTCAGTCATTGATACCCTTTACCTTAAAAAAATATTAAACGTGGCACTTAATTTTGTAAATACCACAAACAACCCTTGGGTAAAAATAACCAATTGAAAGATTAATTGTTACTAATACATTCATCACAAGATTCCACAAAATTAATAACAGCACTAATTTTAAAACATTTCAAGATTGTTGAATAACTTTTTTTAATATGTTTTTGAGTCACCACACATGATCCTTTTGCACCTTTTACAACGCTTTGCACAGTGAAGGAGTTTGCTTCAAAAGTTACGTCACGTTCTTCAAAGGTAAAGTTTTGTGTTGCTTCTTGGCATGTTTGTAAGAATGCATGGGGACTGGGTGTTACTAACAAAATATACCACATACACTGCACGTAGATGCGTTTATTTGTAACATATAACAACATACACACACGGTATGAACAGAATAATAGACCATGCACTTATGTATTATTCACGGTATAACAAACGTAGTTTGCTAAACGATAAACAAGTACTATTTGTATTGCATTGTTCAATGTTTTAGGAGTTTAAAAAATACTTATTGTGTGTAACTGCGTACTTATATTAGCTTAGTGTATTTTATGTATAGAGGTTTTGTAGAGTATACTTCAATAATATATTACGTATTTTTACGGCTATTAACAATAGATATAAACAAACAAATATGACAATATGTAGTGCTTCTCACAAATATTTTTTTTGTAATATATGATGTTTTGAGTCAGAGTAAAATTATATATTTCATAATAATTTAGGGAATTCTTATGGCGCTTATTGGAATATAAATTGTATAGTCAGCTTTATATTCAATGATGTTATATATTTAGTTGTTGTATTTAATGGGAGTCTCTGAAATATATGCACTGTATTGGAACGCGTTAAACCTATAACGTATTAAACAAATTTTAACATAGATATATTTTTCACTTGCAGACTATCGACATTCCAGTGCTGACAAACCCTATTTGAATGTACCGCAAAGCCTAGTTCAAGATAAGGGACCAATTGTCGACTTGAATGCGATCAACCCAACGCTGCATCGATATCACACTGCGCACTTGCGCGGCAAGCACGGAGTGATAAATTACGACAACTCAAATGGCAATGTACAAAACGACCATCAGAAATTCTGGACACTACCAAAGCGATCCACAGACACTACATCTTCACGGCCTAGACTTGAGAAAGCAGGCTTAATTCATCACTCAAAAAACAACACCGAGGTGCATTTAATACCAGAAAGGCCCCAAAAACCAAAGGATGATTCAATTAAATCACCGATCGATACGAGAACAACTGGCACATTCAAATCATCAACACCTTCAAATAAAGAAAACGTAGCCGATCTCAGTTGCAAAATGTTGTCACCTGTTAAATCGTCTATGACAAATGAGGAGCTGTACGCTGTTATACACAAAAGTAAAAAGAAACTAAACATCAAAGACACACCAGAAAGGGCAGAGTCTCCCGCTTTATCAACAATAAGTTTATCCCCAGTGAATTCAGAGTCGTCTTTATACATCAAAGGTACTCAACGACATCCTGAAACGGGTTACTTGGGCGACCCAAGGACAAGGATGAGCTGGTCGCCAGCAGATAAACAAACCTTTCCCATACCAGGTTATGGTTTTGGAGTACTAAAGCAGGAAACAACGTGCGCCGATAGATACGGCCCCATATCACAAACTTCAAGGCTCGATTTCAAAAAACTTTTGTTACAACATAGCGTAAAACTCAATACATTGCAACCACAAAGTAAATCTACAAAACTTTCAGCAGTTGAACAACTTAAACTTTCTAAGGAAAAACCCCAGAGTCAACCGGTAACGACTGCCAACAGGTCACAAATCAACATTCTAGATTTAAGCAGTTCGCCAAAAACATATACGCATCGAAAAGTTATGAAATCAAATTCTCAACCCGTGTCGCCAGGAAGATCGGGAGCTCTTATAAAGGAACATAAAAATGCACCAAAAATATTACTGTCACCGAAGTCACAATGGAGATTCTCGAGTCCTAGGTCTGATGTTTTATCTACACCCATACCCGAAGCTTATAATGAAGATGAAAACTCTAATAGTTCCGGTGAAAGAAATGATATTTCCTTCACAAACCCACCGTCCAAAACAGTCCCTATTGTAACAAATCAGCATTTCGGTGCAAGAAGAAATTTAATACCGATAAATGAAAGCAATTTAGAAATGTTAAAAGAATTTACCGAATCAGATCAAGGCGTGTTTCCTTTAAATTCTGACTTCGGAAAATCACATGGGCTATCGAGAAACGAAATATTGCAAGCGAAACGTGCCGAATTTTTCAATAGCCCTCCCGAACCATCACCGCCAAAATTAACTTCTTTCAAAAGTCCATCAGCGGGGTCACCTTCGAATTTAAGAAGCAAAGTGTCACCAGAGAAAGGGAAAGTTTCACCAACCACTTTAGAAACTGCTTTATAACACAAGGTGAATAAAGATATTAAAGCGGTGCTTTTGAATTTTTGAGAAACATATTTGTAAATGAGGCAATGAAATTGAAAGAAGCTTTAATCTAGTCTTTTCTTGCAAGCAATGCTATTTTGCAGGCATTTGCATTTTTAAATCCGTATTCTACTTCAAAGTTATATATTGGAGCTCAACATTTCTTTTTATCGCTCTATGGGGCCAATCTTCTTTTCTGTATTGTATTGTTCTACAACTTCTTGGTTATAAAACTTAGTACATAAGTTATTTATTGACTATATTATAGGTAATATAAGTAGTGTTTTGAGACTTTTGCAAAGTTTTTAAGTTATTTGAAATACAATTTTAATTAAAATGTGTTGAATAATATTAGATTGTTTTCTTGCATTTCTAAACGTTTTCCTGTCAACATGATAATCTCAAATTAATCTTCTGTCACGTGGGAGGCCAAAATCTACAAATCTGTTATATTTACCTGATTATTGTTTCTTTTAAATTTAACTTCTATTTTAGCCATTTATGAAGACACATGTGGGCGGAAGTATCAACGCTTCGATGAGCGTTGAACGATGCTCTCGCAAACTTCGATTTTTAACATTAGTTATCGAAGTTGCTGATTTGATTAATGAGAGAACTACTCCAACTATGACGATTACTCATGCTATAGTCGCACCTACGGCTATATTTACTACAGTAATTCTTCTTGTTACCTTCGTAATTGGATCCGTGCACGGCCGTCACGCTTCGCATTTTCTACAAGTTTACAGCCTTGTAGCTTGCTCATCACTGCAGGCTACTTTGTCTATAGTAGTATTTAGAGAACTCAGGACCCAAACAATGACGAGCAAACACGCAGCAATGATTCTTAACGGTGTCTTACCTATGCTTGCAATATTATTAATAATAGCCGACCTGGTACTTATTATGTTCTCGTCTCGCCAAGAAATTGAACCGCCTTCAATGCAATCCGATACACGTCCGCCATCAGAACTGGAAATACGATCGCCATAGCAGTAAATATATGTAAATATATTTTTTATTTCTACAATGTATTGTTTACAATTATCTATAAATAAATATATATTAATAATTCTCTTTCAATGCTTCTGTATTTAATGTTTGAGTAAAAGTATGCATCGATATTTTCACTTAAGTAAAATGTATCTCAAATAGTCAACACTGGGATGCATATAATGTAAAAAGACATAGTGCTCTTGTTACCACGACTCACTAGTGCGAAACGACCAAGGCAGTCAATCATGTCAATTCTCTACAAGTATTGAGGCAAGACAAATATAAAAAAAAATTGAAATTCCTAATAATAAAAAATATTGATAGTGTTTTGGTTATATGTGCGGTTGAATCAAAATCTTGGCAGTCATGGGTTCAAATTAATGTGGGTATTCACAATCATCACAAATTTTTATTTCTTAACAGTGTCAGAAACCTTATACAGTTCTCATTGCAATATGTATCGCAAATTTTATTAGTCTCTAAATTAATATACCCTTCTCACTTTTTTATGTGCTCACTTCTTTACCATTGAACTGTTTCCTGACTGTATGTTTTGGCTAGTAAAGTTAGTTATACAAGTCAGTATGTAAGATAAATTCTGTGAGATTTAAAAACAAACTTTGAATCATGGGTATTGGTAGACATATCTCACAACTTTAGGAATTCAGGTGATAATGTACATGTGTTTGTTTACTGCAGCAACAAAAACGAGATGTATTTTATTAGAAGTAAGTCTGCCGTCAAAAATTTCAAAAAGTCGACATATGATATGTAATCAACTTATATGTAATAGTTGAAGACTTCCTGATGTTCCTGTAATATCCTGATGTTTCAGGTTTGGTTTGTATAAATAAAACTACAAATTCTTACTCTCAAGAGCGTCTGGCCCGTCCACTCGGTCCGATGTCCGGCTTAGTAATGAACCGGTTTGAGTGGGGAACAGCGCTTATATAATAATTTATTTTCACGCTTACCTTACAATTTATTATCAATATTGCTAGGATGCTACAGTTCCCATGGAGCACTAGATACCAGCTTGTGAAATGGGAGGATATGGGATCGATCCCCACACTGAGACAATTGTTTGTTTGATCCTCAAATATTTTGGGTTTGGGTGTTTCTGAGACTGTGGAAGTCTCTCACAGATTCTAATACCAATGACACAGAATTTGAATCCAAGTGTTGGGTCAGTATAATTTATTTACTTCTAGCATGATTTATGGTTTATAAAATAAAACGAATATATTTTGGAAACTTATTTATTTACAAATACCTTAACTATATAATCCATGTCTAAAAATAAACTAAACCAACAGATTCTGCTAGTTACCTTCATTCTGTAGCTATGAATCTAATGTTGCATACATATTCAGACATTTTAAAAGGTTGTTGGGAGAATGTTTTAACTCATAAACAAAAAATGTTTGTATCATCAAGCTTTAAGTTAGTCTATCACTATGATGGCAATAAGTAATAACTAATCAGTCCTAAATGTAAAATATAAAAAGTTATGACATATCTTTCAAACTGCCAAAAGTTTTATTTATTTACTGAAACAAAAACTCAGTGTTGAAATCAAGATTATAAAAAGGAATAGTTTATGAAGTAAGGACTGTTTGTATTCCAGTAAAAAAGTATATTACAATTTATATACCACTCATATCATAAATTTCCAAACAACATTGTACATGACCACTTTCCAATTTCAAAACCCTAAATTAAGGCATAGATCTTGCACTGTATACAGAGTTAGTACACCAAGTTCACATTTCTGACTCATTGCAATTGAGGTTATAACTGCAACTTTAACTGTTAAACTTTATAAGTTCTACTTCAACTACTATTTGTTCATTGGTGGACCATTCATCAAGGGTGGTCGCATTTGCCCCATTGGTCCCATCGGTCCCATAGGTCCCATTATGGGACCCATCATGGGTGGCCTCATTCCCATCATAGGTGGCATAGGTCCATGAGGTCCCATCATCATGGGTGGAGCCATAGGTCCCCCAGGGCCCATAGTGGGTGGAGGTATCATACCCGGAGGACCACCTGGCGCTGGCACTGGAGGTCTTGGGCCGCCAGGTCCCATTACAGTAGGATCCCACGGAGGCGGTATAGCTGCTCCTTTGGCGCCAAATGGGTTCTGAGCTATTTTACCAGCCTTGAATGCAGCAGTTGTGGCGTCGATGAGATGTTGAGCTTGTTCCTCCATCCACTTCTGATAGTAGAATTTTACGTTATCTTTGTGTTTTCTACCAGTACAATGAGTTTTTCTGACACTGGGCGAGTCATGGGTCAAGTACGTATCACAGTAATCACAATAATACTTCGGCATTTCGTAAAGTTACCCAAAAACTCTATATTTTGCAAGAAACACAACACGCATTCACGACAAAAGCTTAAACTCAAATTGACAATTGAATTGACATGCGACAAGCGTCAATTTTAGATATTTTCAACGAGGGACGTATGTGATTTGAGTCGACTTTACGTGATAATAATATGATAAAGAAAAATTAGGTAGGTACCTATATTCAGAATGCGAAATATTTTTTAAACCAAAGTTAATTAAAACACATTGAATGAAAAATTTGTGTATAACAGTATATCCATTCAATGTCTATAATTTGCAGAACTTGTTCATAGTTCATACCTAGGTAGATTTTATATAACCTGGTACTAGCGTCAATGTATCCTATATATACAAAATGAAATATTTAATATTTGTTCTCGATTTTAGCGTCTATTTTATTTATAAAATAGATATATTATTTAACCCTTTTACCTTTTTAATTGCTTAGAACAAATTTGTCGGATAGCAACAAAATTTAGTTGCGAAATGCAAATGGCGCGCAGCTTTTGTATTTGTAGCACGTGTAATTGACGTTTAAAAAAAGAGAATTATTTTTCAATTTTTTTGCGCAGTCGTTTGTTGAAGTGAAAATTAAATTTAAATAAGATATTCAACGTATTTTTTCAAGATGCCGGACATGAAATATATTTTAGTAACAGGTGGAGTTATTAGTGGTGTTGGTAAAGGTGTGATTGCGAGTTCTTTTGGGACTATTTTGAAAAGCTGCGGCATCGATGTGACTTCTATCAAGATTGACCCATACATAAATATAGATGCTGGTACATTTTCACCCTACGAACACGGTAAATACGTAACTATTATGCTTTTAACTAACCTAATGTCTGATATAGTCCGCGTGTTGTCAGTTAGGGTATGCACTGGTCTATTTTTATTTTTCTAGGTGAAGTGTACGTACTAGATGACGGTGGCGAGGTTGACCTTGATCTTGGGAACTACGAGCGCTTTTTGGATATCACCTTGCATAGAGACAACAACATCACTACTGGAAAAATTTACCAACAGGTCATCGAGAGAGAAAGACGTGGGGATTATCTAGGCAAAACTGTACAAGGTAAGGTTCTAGTAGCAATAATTGCCCTGAATATTATCAAACCAATTATCTCGATAATTGTATGTTAGTCATTTTCTTAGAAATTCCTATGTTTATATCACACTAAATAATTCAAATTTTAAATTTAGATGTAGTTTTATAAATCTTTTGGCCACTGGGCTAATGAAATGTGTTACACATTGAATTAAATAGTTATCGAAGAATAAATCATATACTTATTGACCTGCAGAATCCAGTTTTACTCAAGAGAAAGTACCATTTACATTCTTGCTGATAGTTGTATAATCCTTTCACTAATACTATTTGACTGTTCATATTAATGGCTCTTGTATCATTGATAAATATGTCTTAATAATGTACAACTTAAAGATTGTACATTAAAGGCATTTTTCTGACATAAATTGTTGTATAATTGTACATTAAATACATGTACAGTGAAAACCTGTTATAACGACACCACTTATAACGACGGACCGGTTATAACAACCGAATGGTAAGGTCCCGGCACATTCTATATAAAGTAATTACTATCGTTTATAACAACTATCGCATATAACGTCCGAAATATAAGGTCCCTTCAGTGTCGTTATATCCGGTTTCGACTGTATTTATGTATCATTTAAAATCTCTAAATAATAAAAAATAAATTACATATATTTAGAAATATATACCTTCTAAATGTTGACATAGCTTTGAAATTCTTATTTCTGAAAACAGTTATTATTCTTCATATGTATAAATTTTACTGAATTTTAGAATATATATAAATAAAATAGGTTGTAAAGGACTAAATTCCTCTATGAATGCTGTAAATAAATGTATTTAACTTATAGGTTTATTTAATATTTTTTTCTTCCAGTTATTCCTCACATAACTGATGCTATACAAGAATGGGTGCAAAGGGTTGCCCATATTCCAGTAACACCAGACAATGCACCTCCCAGAGTTTGTATAGTAGAGCTGGGAGGGACTATAGGTGATATAGAAGGTATGTCCTTTGTTGAGGCATTTAGACAGTTCCAATTCCGTGTGAAGAGGGAGAACTTCTGCTGTGCTCATGTATCCCTGGTACCCATGGTGAGCTTTAAATTATTTATGTTACAATTCACATAATGATAAGTTAAAAAAAAATTGTGTTGTTGAATTTCCTATAAAACATAATATCATGTATAGTCATGGAAGTGTATATTTTATAGCCAAAATCAACTGGTGAGCCTAAAACAAAACCGACACAATCATCAGTGAGAGAATTGCGTGGTCTTGGATTATCTCCTGACCTGATCTTATGCCGCTCAGAGAAACCCATTAATCACACTGTAAAAGAGAAAATATCCAACTTCTGTCATGTTGGTCCAGAACAGGTAAGTTTTAAGTATACCATCTATAAATTAATTTTCAAATGAAACATCAGAATTGATACCTCATTATAATTATTAAGTCATTACCTACTTGTCTAAAAATATATTTCCTGTTCTGCTACTTCATAATTGATTTTATTATTATTTAAATTAATGATTCAAAGACATCATTAACACATTCTGTAACTAGTAAACTTGTTTTTTGAAATGTAATTCATAGTTAATCATCAGCCCACTGCTAGGCCATTACTACAACTGAGAGAGCCTTAGTCCATCATGCTAGCCCAGTGTGGGTTTTCTATGTCTTCTTCTTCTTCAACCCATATACGCCCACTGCTGAGCACAGGTCTCCTCTACCATTGAGAGGGTTTAGGCCATAGTCCACCACGCTGGCCTAGTGCGGGTTGGCGGACTACACACCTAAGAAATTCCTAAGAACTTTTAGGTGTGCAGGTTTTATCACGATGTTTTCCTTCACCGTTAAAGCAAGTGATAATTCAATTCGAATACACACATAACTTTCGAAAAGTCAGAGGTGAGTGCCTAGGGTTTGAACCCGCCACCGCCGAGATTCTCGACCGCGCACCTAAACCTCGAGGCCATCACTGCTTTGTCTGTGTTTGGGTTTTCTATGTAACATCACTCAATTTTACAACCAACTTCCTCAAGCATCCAATTCTTTGATTGGTTTAGTTTGCCTTGGAAGCCAAGTGTATAGTATGGATACAATGATAACCTTCTCTACATTTAATAACAAATTTATAGAGTTTATGCTGTATGTATACAAAAAAATCTGCACCATAAAATATGATATGTATTTTCAGGTAATATGCATTCATGACTTAAGTTCAGTTTACCATGTGCCATTATTGATGGAAGCTCAAGGTGTGGTTCAATATTTAAATGAACGACTTCAGCTGAATATATCCATGCCAAGGCCCGGAAAGTGAGTATAAGTGGTTCCATATTGATGAATGATAACAATTGTAGCTCTAGAGTAGCTCTAGTAAGCTGCACTCGAACAGTAGTCTACTTTATTTGCTACTTGCTATATTATATTGCTAACCTATTTTTCATGCCATCCATTACACCATCATTTAAAAATGCTTGAGGGCCCTATTAAAAAAAGGTTCTGTCCACTGCCTTAAAGAATGTAAAACATCTAACACTATCATAGGTATTAAAATACATAAAGAAGGGTATTTGGTTTGCTATATTGTGTTGAAAATTTGTGTTTATTCTATGCCTGATTCAATGATTTCAGTCGCCAAATAGGTATATTATAAATTTCGGTATTTCTGTAAGACTAGCCAAAACGTGCCAACTTTAAAAAGAGGCCACTGTAATGAACGCTCGCGCCCGCGTTCTACTATATAGTAGCAAATGTTTTTCGTATTTTACATTTGGTTGAATGAACTTCCCAGCGATTATTTTTATTGATTTGTACCATTATAGCGAAAACTACGTTGACTTTTGTTTTCGCATGACCTCACTTAAATTTCATTTCTAGTTACCGTTTTTTCTGGGCATACGCCGACATTAAGAGTCTTTTCCATAGTGCAAATTTATAAGATTTTATGAAGCTTTACTTTACACTGCTTGTCTATATTGATGTAGATTCGTAAATAAATTAAGTACTTATTATTGTTTTGTTAAAACGCTATATGAAGAAATGGGTATTCACTTATCTGAATGATTTGATAATCCGTATTTTACTATGTTATCTATAAATATTCGAGTGCAGTCGATTGTAAGTTAAATAAGAACAATAAAAGGCCGGGTGAATGATTCCAGAATTTAAAAATCAATGAAATAAGAATCTTTGTCTTATTATTGAATATTGAGTTTACAAAATTAGGTGTACGTTTTTGTTTCTAGTTATCATTTCACCCATAAACATTGACAACATATAAGAGTTATAGTAGGTACTTTATATATTACCGCCCTTAAAAATAAACTGACTATGTTCTGTGTTTTTGTAAAATATTAGTAGACGATTAAACTTTTTCATACAAGTCTAAACTCGAGACTTTATAATATAATCTATGACCCGTACGACATAAAAACCGTTACGATTAAATTAAGCTAATGATACGAAATGACCAATATTTTTATCTATTTAGATTAAACTTCAGCGACCTTAATTTTATCATAAATGCCTTTTTACCAAATACTAAAATGTTTTCTTATCAAAGTAAATAAACAATAGTTGTTATAGTATTTCCGTCTTCGATATCTATTTTTTAAATAATATGTAACCAATGATTTTATTTAGTAGGTAAAACATTGTAACATCTGATATACTACTTTGTCTCCAAAAACAATGAAATTCATATTTCTCTATCATAGCGTCAATATTATCTTTGTTTACTCTTTGATTAATATGCAACAGCTTTATTCAAAAAGTATACATACATATATCAATAGTTGTCAAAATAGTTTAATTCCTATTCGATATGTGCCGATTTATAAAACTGAAACAGTGAAATTTTACAAGTCAATGAATAAAGGAATTTCGGCTATTCGAAATCATGTGACCAAAAATATTATTTACTTATTTATTGATTTATTTATTGACTCTTTATGCATAACATATAAAGGTGGACATAATGCCTGAGGAATTCTCTTATCGTCGAACCTTGGGTGGTGCAGAGATAAAATACTTAATACTAGGCACCCATTCTATAAATAAAAATGGGCTTTTTAATTATTATGTTAATCTTATTTACTTTGGGCTTTAAAAAAGTTTTTTATTCCAAGACTAAGAAACATTCATAAAATTTCAGATTCATGCGCAAATGGAGGAATTTGGCTAAGCGCGTAGAAAATCTACGCAAGGAGGTGAACATCGCCCTTGTCGGCAAATACACCAAGTTGGAGGACAGTTACGCGAGCGTTACGAAAGCGTTGCAACACGCCTGCATAGCCGCTGGCTGCAAACTTAACTTGACGTACATTGAGGCAGTCAATTTGGAAAAACAAATGAAAATTGACGACCCAGTCAATTACCACAAAGCATGGCAGGACTTATGTAAAAGCGAGTACGTATTAAATAAAATCTAGGCATCAACAATCACTTTTGAACAGATGCAAGGTCAAAATGATCATAGCTTTAGAGGAAATTTCAACATAAATAGTTTGATATGGATCAAGAGCTGATGCATAAAAATAAGTAATCAGGTTTATCTGTTTATTGCGTATGTTTTGATTATTATTAGTTAATATAAATAGGTATGAACAATGTATAGTTGAGACATACAATGTTAATGAATGAGTTGATTTTGTATTGCAACTTTGTATTTCTGTTGTCTTTTGAATTTCTACAGTGTTCCCATATTCAAAAATTATTTGCAATGGGGCATAGCTACAGCGGAGCGCTGTATTATATTTAAAGCACATACCACCACAAAAACACTATATTTTTACGCGATAAAAAAACATCCTTCATACTAATAAAATTATTCAAATTGGATAGTCATTGAATTTATTGATTCTAAACATACAGTCCACACTCTCAATGGTAGATGAGGTCTGTGTCCTGCAGTGGGACTTATAGAGGCTGATGATGATGAAACATACATACTCATGCATCTTTGTTATAGCTATCAGTTCATTAAATTGCATGTTTTTGCTCTGCTACAGCGGCGTCATTGTTCCTGGCGGCTTTGGCCAAAGAGGAATGGAGGGTAAAATAGAAGCATGCCAATGGTGCCGTGAAACACAGAAACCTATGCTTGGAATATGTCTTGGTTTGCAAGCAGCAGTCATAGAATTCGCAAGAAACGTGTTGGGACTAAAGGGAGCAAATAGTACAGAA
Organism: Cephonodes hylas; assembly: GCA_030295005.1. Classification (NCBI taxonomy): domain Eukaryota; kingdom Metazoa; phylum Arthropoda; class Insecta; order Lepidoptera; family Sphingidae; genus Cephonodes; species Cephonodes hylas. The sequence goes on along the minus strand of AP025367.1, from coordinate 9,689,019 downwards.
GTAAACCCCAACTGCGACGACAAATTAGTTATAGACATGCCAGAACATCACCCAGGCAACCTGGGTGGCACAATGAGATTAGGAACAAGAAAAACGTTTTTGGAACCCAGCATAATAAGTAAGTTTTCTTTTATTATCATAATTGGAAATACTATGATAGTTAATAGACTCTTCACGGGTAATGCATGTTACATTGCGCAGCATAATTTCCCGGTCTTTTAAAGCAGGTACTAAAGAGACCAGCGGCTCCCATACCTATTTATGTGGGTAACATTGAAAATTAGTTGTGTATTACTTTAATCTAACACTTATATTTACAGTGCAACTATACAAAAAAGACACGATTGAAGAACGTCATAGGCACAGATATGAAGTAAACCCAGAGTACATAGATCAACTCGAGGCAGCTGGCTTACGCTTCGTCGGCAAGGACGAAACAAAAACTAGAATGGAAGTAGCTGTTGTGGACAATCATCCATATTATGTAGCAGTGCAGTTCCATCCAGAGTATCTGTCGCGACCCTTGTCTCCAAGCCCACCTTTCTTAGGGTAATCCAATGAAAAATTTATTTTACACTATATTTTTTGATTCATGCCTCGTGGTCTCGCGGCATGATATGATACGATTATTATACAATAACTATTTCAAACAATAAAGATTGCATATTTACAGAAACTATGAACCTAGCCTTCTCTGTTACAGTTGTTATTGACATGTCTTTAATTGTGTAAATGCTATGTTTTTCAGACTAATCCTTGCATCACTGGGAAAACTTAAAAGCTACATGAGTAAGGGATGTAGACTTAGCCCTAGGAATCAATCTGATGTTAGTTCAGGTAAGGATTGCTTATTAAAATTCAGTCATTCAACATTTAAAATATAAATGTAATTATAACTAAAAAACACACTGTCAGGGAAGATTCAAACACAAAATAATTTTAAACTAAGAATAGTGTTAATAATAAAAAAACATTGTAATGTAAAAAAGAGTGTAGTGCATAGTGAGTAGTTATAAATATTTGGTAGAACTTTTTTACTGTGCTTTTTTCTTATTAACTACTCCCAATTCAAATTTATTAAAAACTACTTTTAAATTCTTTACCTGGAATTTCTATGATCTTGTGTTTTTTAATTATTATTTTAATGTAAATTATTAATAATATTGGTTACTAACATTTGTTGACATAAATATGTTTAAAATTTAATATGCTAATAATGTGTATGTATGTCATTTTTTTATGGTATTACTGTTTATTTCAGATGAAGAAGACTTGTCAGTGTCATCTCTTAGCCTAGCTGATGAAAAAACTGTCATAGAAAATGGCAAAGTAAATGGACAAATCAATGGAATTGATTGTGCTAATGGAGAGAGTAAATGAGAATGACATTAGAAGCTATGTTTTAGTTTTCTTTATGTATGCTAATTGTAGCAGATCTTTATATCATTTAATATTTCTATACTGAATATTGTTAACTCAAAAAATACTTAAAGTTTTTCAGTAGTGACTGGGTGTTTACATTCAAATATTAAATCATAAAACTGCTTTGATATATACTAAAACTATATCAGATTGTATCTCCCAAATATGAATCAAGCTTTGCATAGGCAATGTTATTGCTTAGTGAAATATATTCGAAAAAAAATTTTGCTCCCCTAGTCACTTAGACATACAGCATAATATAGATTAAGGGTAATAAAACAATGTTACGTAAATCATTAAACTGTGCCGATAGGTAGATAAATAAGTGTTCTGTATGATTTTTATAAGCCATTTTCATAACATAAGTCACAACTATTTTGGAATATTTATCAAACTATTTCATGGTATGATGTTTAGTGTGTGTAGTATAACAGAGAAAAAGTTATGATTGTTTAATTCAGTTTTAAATTGATATTTTTTATTTGTGCTGTATAAAATTATACAACTTTCTTACACTGTTGATATTGTTTTATGTTCTCATAAAAAAATATTTGTTCTAAGAATACTTTTACAAGTTATTATTTATATTAAGTTTAGTTACATATGATCTTATTACACACTATCTGTGTATGTTCAGTGTAACTGTTCTGTCTCGAATATAAGCTTCCTTTTTAAAATGCAATGTTTTTTAAACAGTAAATGATAATACATTCAATGTATAATATACTCTTCTCAATGTCATATTGTATTGGATGACTGAAATGTATATTTTGCCCCAGAATAAATTAATAAAAAAGTATATATTTTATTGTGATGATGTAAAACTATTGAGGGTGATTTAAATGGCTGTTGAATTGTATACCTTATAAAATGTATATTTTTATTGATGGAAATTGTTAGTACCAACATAATATAGGGTTGCCTGCAATACATTTCAGTATATAGTTAAAAGAATGTCATAGCATTTATGCTTAATTGTATTGGACTATATTATATAAATAAAAAAATGCAGTCAAGTAATAACTATTTAAAATATATAGTTCATATGATTTTTCAGTGTCCAAAATAAATAGGAACAATAATCTAATGTGTACTGATATAAGCATTCCATTACATATTACACATGCAGTTGTTGACAATGCAGTATATATTCAATTGACAGAATAAAGTGTTGCTCTGCAAATTGATGTTGTTTTATTTTACAAAAGAATAGCATACAGGCATTTCCTTTATTAGCATTTTTGTTTAAAACCATGTTACAGCATCTCCTAGAGAACTCCAAATTTGAGCAAAAGCTATATGTTTGCTGGAAGTCGATATTTAAAACTTCACTGTCGAAAAATTATTATATTTGTGGAAAGACAATTATATTTAAAAGTTGACGCTCTGGTGTTGTATGTCTTTAAATAGAAATAGGTAATATGATTCGTTGGCTATTATTTAATCATTCCCTTTTAGTACCCATCATTTTAAGGCGTGAAAAAGCAGTGCTGACCTTGGTTAGGGCGTGATCGAGAATCTTGGCGGTTGCGGGTTCGTGCTCCAGCCATATACCTCTGACTATTCGAAGTTATGTGTATCTATATTGAATTATCACTTGCTTTAATGGTAAAAGAAAACAATGTATTGAAACATGCGGACCTAAAAGTTCTTAAGTGTGTACCTAATCCCCCAACCCGCACTAGGCCAGCATGGCGGATTGTCTTCATCAGTCTTTATACGTCCACTGTTGGACATAGGCCTCTCCTATGGCACGCTATGGTGGATTAAACCCTCTTAATGGTAAAGGAGGATAAATATATTTAATTTTTTTGTATTATCAACGAAATTTACAATACTGCAATTACTAGCCGGCGATCAACAGTGTTATATTAATTAAAATTTTGATAACGATGAAAAACACCATGGTTTTAAACTTTTAATGAATAAAAACGTATACAAAAATACGCTGAAACAATTTAACATTAATTTTATTTAAACATACTGCATACGAAGTAAATTTTCCTCAAAGAAGATATTTAATATGATGTAGGTATTTGATGGGAAAATTAAATAGTGTTCACAAAAAGACCACGTTTTTGCGTATCTAAGCCTTGATTTTCCCAGAATAGAAAAAAATCGGTCGATGATCCTAGTTCAACGTCATGTCGTATTATTCGTTTTGCAAACGAATGAAATGATTAATTTTATTAAATAGAGTTTATATTTTTTACGACGCATTTATTAAACCCGCTATTTTCATCTTTATTAGACGTAAAACTCAATACTATCTGCGGATGTGTATCCAATTGCAGTAAATGATTATTCTTAAAAATTATTGCCAATAATTGAATATTCCGAAATATTGTGGAGATAAACTTGAGAAGAAGGTTTCTTAAAAAACTTACATGTTTATTATGCAACTGTAATATCATATAACACAATGACGATAACATTATATAACACGAATCTAAATGAAGTAAGGTATTGCTAAAGCTGGATATGAAAAGAAATAGTAAAATACCCTTTTTGCAGGTTATTCAAAGTAGAGTAGGTTTAAAGTTATAAACCAAAATAAACATTCCATATTTTTATATTTCGTATTAGGTATTGGAATGACTGATAGCTAGCCATGTCAAATATACTGTGGTAAACAAAATCTTCAGTCTTGCAACACTAATATTTGCGGTGCAGACGGACTGCGATAAACATTGAAATTGGAGTTTTTAATGTGAAATCGTATTGTAGTTCGGAATGATACAAAACATTTTTTTCTGATTAGAAATTTCAATTATAGTTGTGTGTGTTTGGTTTTAATTTGTTTGTATTAGTAAGCCATAATGTTTTACCGCTGGACCCTGACATGATAGTGAAAAAGTTATTTTCTATAAAAATAAGTGGTTAGTTATTCACGATGGTGTTCGAGTCGATTGTGGTAGACGTCCTGAATAGATTCCTCGGGGATTACGTCGAGAACTTGAACAGGTCTCAGTTAAAGCTTGGAATATGGGGCGGTAAGAATTTTTTGCAACAGTGATGTCATAAGTACCTTCAGTGCGGTTATTTATGTCTTGGTGTCGTTGTTTTTAGGGGACGTTGTGCTGGAAAATTTGATCCTTAAACAGAATGCCTTGGAAGAGCTTAATATCCCAGTTCAGACAGTATATGGTCATTTAGGTAAGTGTTTTGCAATTTTACTATTTATCATGCTTTTTTCTTATAAAAATCTGCATTATTTTTCTCACATTGGAGTAGCTAAAATTTTGAAGTAAAAGAAAGCTGGAGAGTTTAAAAGGTTATAGATTTTATATTTATTCTTATAAGATTCTAACTTATTGAACTTACAAGATATTTACAATACTCATTTAAGAATGTACACTTAACTTACCTAAACAGGGAATAATTAGTTTATATTATTTTGCAAAGACAAGGTATGCAAATGTATGGAATTATACTAATGAAATATGCATAGAAATATTTTTTTCCACTGTTGCAACTATTTTCTGACTAATAAGCCTGAGGTTTGGGCGCGCGGTCGAGAATCTCGGCGGTCGCGGGTTCGAACCCCAGGCACACACCTCTGACTTTTCGAAGTTATGTGTGTATTCACATTCAATTATCACTTGCTTTAACGGTGAAGGAAAACATCGTGATAAAACCTGCACACCTGAAAGTTCTTAGGAATTTCTTAGGAGTGTAGTCCGCCAACCCGCACTAGGCCAGCGTGGTGGACTATGGCCTAAACCCTCTCAATGGTAGAGGAGACCCGTGCTCAGCAGTGGGCGTATATGGATTGATGAAGAAGAAGAAGAAGCCAGTAAAGAAGATTAATAATTTAATTTAGTTTATATCCAAGTACTTGCTTTGTTATACTACTCACTAATTTGTAACTTATTTCTAACTTTTTCAGTCAAAAAAGGGAATCCTAAATTATATTATGTATGTTAGTTGACCATTTAATTTTAAATGTGATTCAATTTTATCACTCAAAAACATATTTTAAAATCAAGCTTTTATTATGCACGAAAAATTAAAAAAATAAACTAAGTAAACATTCATAAAATTCGTAGTTTTTTAAAATTTACAAAAGTGTTCGGTTTATCAGTAGAAGTATGATACATAAACATATATTATCTATAACTAGTATATTAATATTCTTAAGTGATCTAAAAGCTCGTCGCGGCCGAGGTCTTTGCACTAACGTGTACCAAGTTTCAGCACAATCGGTCTATTGGAAGTGGTTCAAATCTTCATTGCAAGATTTGTAAACATACAAACATACATACATACAAAAGTGAAGTTAAATAAAAGCTTGTAAAAACAACTTGACTTGTAAAAATTACAATATGCAAATCATAATACCCCATAACAAGTGATTGTTGGCGTAGGTGTTTATTTAAACAAAATACCTGCCTATGGACATTTCTTTTTTCTTGTCTTTATAAAATTCAATCTACTTTTAATAATTAAAATAATTCAGGATATGTTCAACTTTAGACTAGAAATAAAAATCTTATAACTAATACTGTACTACATTGTCGAAAGACTGTTTAATCAACTAATAAATTTTTATTTCATGTTAATAGATCATACACAATATGCTGTTAATGGTGTTAATTGGAATTGTGTAGTTACAGCAAGTACTAATACAAAAATCAAATAAAAGCAACAAATATGGAACATTTAACTTGAAAATATTAAAATCTAGCTATTTTTTTTCCAAGACATTATTTTGCTATTCTTGTTTATTCAATTATATTGTATCTAATTTTGTTAATAAAATTTAATCATTCAATATAGATAACTATACTAATGACTGAAATTTTATACCATTTTTTTTGATGCAATCCAGAACCTTTCTAGATGAACAATTCTATCCATAGTGGTCATTTCATACTGCAATTGAATTAGTAAAAATAAATTAGACAGTGAAATATTGTCCAAGCTAAATAAAGTTTTTGTTACTGTTGTGCATAAGCATTCACTAAAAATGCTCAACCTATGTATTATTGCCCAATGCTGAACATAGGCGCCCTGAAGTAATTCAGTATTAAAGATGAAGCTTTGTCTATCATGTTTAAATAGTGAAAAGTGAAAAAAAAACTTATAAGAGGTCTTTAAAATGTTGCATATTATACAATAATAAAAAATAAACACTTGCAATAAAATACAACATCAAATAAAACATATTTAAATTTATGAGCACCTCTTTAAGCAATTATTGACAATGTTTAATCACTTCAGTATTGGAATTCCCCTTACGGCCTCCCCCGAGGTACTGAACAGGGGAGCTTAAGGCGCTTTCCTCTCGTGATAAAAAAAAAAAAAAAGTTGTGTTAGGACCAATAAAAGTTGTAATTAATAATATGCCGTTTAACAAAAAGAACTAAATAGCTGTTTGCAAAATTAAAGTAAACTTGAATCTGAAACGCTAGATCGTTGTAAAATCTTAATTTGCAGCTCTTTTCTATTTTCATATTTAACCGACTATGAGAAAAACTTAGTTTACGATCGACCACGTGACATTAAAAAAGATTTCAAAACATCGATAACACTGACAGAGCTATAAATAACAGCCTATTGAATTAAGATGCGTCATAGGTAAGAGTTGTGTAATAGACAGTTAAAACATTCCATATCTAACCCACACGCCTATGTTATTTGGCAAGGTTATAGTAACACTTAACATGCTGTGCAGTCACTGTCTAGTGCGTATTTCTATAATTGTTATACGTAACAAAGTACGATGACATCATGCCCTCAAATCAGCCAGTAGTCTGATTGTCTGACTCATAAACACAGTTTCAATGTCGCAGTTTCGGCCTTCGTTAAAAATATTCCGATAAAACTGTTCCCAATTTACCCTAACTGGACATGTTTTTCATCCAACTAATTATATTATCATTTAGCTACGATATTTTATGGCGACGTAAAATTTTGTTGTATGTGTAAAGTTGACTATTTAACTATTATTTTTTTTGTAAAGTAGTGATGGCTTTGAAGTTTAGGCACTTCATCTTTCTTCATCAACCCATATACGCCCACTGCTGAGCACGGGTCTCCTCTACCATTGAGAGGGTTTAGGCCATAGTCCGCCACGCTGGCCTAGTGCGGGTTGGCGGACTACACACCTAAGAAATTCCTAAGAACTTTTAGGTGTGCAGGTTTCATCACGATGTTTTCCTTCACCGTTAAAGCAAGTGATAATTCAATGTGAATACACGCATAACTTCGAAAAGTCAGAGGTGTGTGCCTGGGGTTCGAACCCGCGACCGTCGAGATTCTCGACCGTGCGCCCAAACCTCAAGGCCATCACTGCTCTATATCTCTATATGCTGCTGTTCATATCTGATGTTACTTTACCTTTACAGCTCAATAGTGTTGAAAGTTTGAATGTCCATGACCTCAGCTGTATGATATCATTGAAATGACATCACAACTATCCACGATCCAAAATATTCGAATGTTGTGTTGTTATTTTATATGTGTAAGTCATTTCTTGTATTCAAACATAAGTATATCAGCCTTCATACGCCTCATGGTGGGACATGAAGTTTTCCTACTATGGAGATGTTATGGCCTTGGTCAAAAGTACTTGGTGGAGATTAGTTTTAACTTCACAGGTTACATTTTTTTATTGAGAAGGCTCGTGATTTTATACTTATTAATTATTCATTTTTATTAAAAAAGATATGTGTTTCTGCAAGCGGTATCTCTATTCTAATGAGTACTCAAATTTAAATATGTAATAAATAATAAATTTAATATTCTCATTTGTATTGTAATTAAACGAAATATTGGAGACAGGGTCCGCAGGTATGCCTTAGGCGTTTCCATTTACGACAATGTATTGCCATTGTTTACCTGACATAGGTATTCATAAGAAGCTGTTCCCACGTTAACGAAACCTCATTATGTACATAATTTATCTGTTGTTGGATCCGCCGATTTAAAGTTTTTTTGATATTTTTTTGTTGGACATATCAAATCGATATCGAGCCCATTATAATTAAATGCTTAATGCATGTGGTCCAAACTAGAAACACTCAGGCGGAAAAGTGGGTGGAAAAGTAGTAGTATGTATTTAAGTATACTTATACATAAAGAAGAGGCTTAGACTTCCCAATCGAACGAAATGTATTCGACTGAAATTTTGGTTGAATATTTTTTAGAACTGCTTATATGTTATGTAATACGATTTTACCGCATGGCGCCAATTCCAGTGGTTAAAGTTTTATACCAGTTTTCGTGATTTATTCTCGCTGGAAAATAATAATGGGATTATTGTTGAATTTATGTGGCCGTGTCGGAGACTCGGTGGCGCCGGCGAATAACTACGTTTATCTTGACAAATTGGAACGTCCCAAGTTTTATGAATTTTCGAAATTTAAAGCCTTCTCTGCAATATCTCTGCCTACGCAGAGATGCATTTGGGCATATATATTTTACCTATAATGTTTAAAACTCAACGGAAAAGAGGGGAGCCTAATGCAATTTTTTAACATATTTCCAGATTTATTTATACTACGTAGATTTCGTTTTGTGGAAAACGCAATAACGCCACTTTTTATTTTCTTTTTCGTGGCTTGAATTTATCCATGATTCTTTATGACAAACTTCACTCATAATTAAATCGGCAACTTACTTGCTTACTTTACAATGATTTCTGCCATGATGTGATCCAAAGAGATCCATAAGATGTGTCCAAAGTCTTTTTACTTTAATAGGTAGGTTACATTCTACTACGTCCAGAGTAACTCATGCCAATTTTTTTATTTAACGTATGCTACGCTTATAAAGACATTGAGTCCAAATATATGTCAGAGAAAAAATAAATTCGATCCGATTCCAGCTTTATAGGATAAATCGATTCTTATATAACCCGTCAGGGACAAACTATAATTGTAATTCGTATACTAATTTAGGATTTATCTTTCTTACTGAATATAGTGTTAGATAGGGTGATAGCACTGATAGTTTCGGTACCTATTTTGTGTATTTAAATTCAAGTCGTTCAGAAAAAATGGGGAATAAATACATTTTAGTTAAATTTATTAAGGTTTAAAATTCTAGTTATGAAATGTAGCATTGATTTTTATCGAGTTACATAATTTCTTTGTCAAGTTTGTCCTCTACAAATACACAGATAAATCGTATCAATAACAAACACACTTAAATTTATTTGTCACCTTAGAATTTGTATATATCTTTATTTATCTTCAGTATGTCAGTTTCATAAGTTCAATGTAAATCAGGATTTGTTGTCACAAAATTTTGCGACATCACTGGTATATTTCTACACGGTACTTCTATCGACCGACTGCTGCCAGTCAGGCAGACGCTAGGTCGTTGAACTAGAAGACAAAACTTTTATGTAATACGGGAACATGTATCGAATCACGAATCTTATTAGAATAGAAGATTTTTATTAATTAGATTGTATTGAAATTTGCACGAACACATTAATTTACTAAACAGAAGCGACTCTAAATTTAACAGCCGTAAAAGACGACTTTATTATAGTTCCAAGACGTTGTTCTATGCAGGTTGCTGGTACCATCTGCTTATCTCTACTCGAGAATGACTTGTGTTCTAATTATGACGATCATGCTGATAATGATGGATAATGACATAAAAACTAGTTTATTTTAATTTCCTCCGTTTCACCGAGTGCAAATAACCCTTTCAATAATATTATTAGAGAGGTCACCCGTTGAGCTATTAATAGGAGCTCAAATGTGTAATCTCATACGGCTACTAAATTCCATTCATTTGATGAAGCGTTTATTATGTGCGTCAATTAGTGGTGTCAAAGTAATTGAATTAGGATCGTTATGTTTTTACGGTTAATTTGTTTCGGCATATGTTCGTTCTCAGAATTTGCAGATTATGAATCGTTTTATAACTGAAGATGCTTCATGTAAAGCAATTGCTGCTTTCTAATTTCTGCACTCGGTGGTATAATATTTTACAGGCTTGTTTGTGCCACAAGCTATGACGTCTCTCGCTGGTCCCCTTACGCTGTGTCGCGTCGGATTAAATCGGGCCAAGGTATCTGTTATCGACGTGTCAACAGATGAAAAATAACTAGATTTTTTGTAGCGATATTAGTAGAAAATAATTTATAAAACATACCTACATGAGGAGTGATAAAAATCCATTATTCGCAATTTTTATGTTAAGTTTAGTATAAATTTGGCATGTGGAAAATAAAGGCAAGGTCTCATTTGCATCGTTTGGGTTCTATGGACATGAATATTTATTCATTCAAAGATTCAATGTGGTTTTCCTCCGGCATGTCCTAAACTAAGAAAAAAAAAATGCACATGATTGCTCAAAATTTTACAAAAATTACTTATTTACAGGAAAACTTGTTCTCAAAATCCCGTGGAAGAACTTATATGGGGCATCCGTTGAAGCAACGATCGAACGATTATTTTTGATTGTTAATCCCACTGCTGAGGTCAAATATGACCCGGAAAAGGAAGAGAAGATGGCTTTGGCCTCCAAGCAGGCGGAACTTGCTAGGGTCGAAGAAGCTAAAAAGAAAGAAGCGGAAAAAGGTAAATTTAAATGCATGTTTTCAATTCTTGCTGCTGTGTAATAGTTGTCTGAAGGAACAATGATAACAGGGTGATATCGGCTATATACAATTATGAAAAATTGGGCCATTTATTATTTCGTTTCAAAATATGCGGCCTTTGTCAATTCCTGTTTTGAAGTAATAATCTTTGCGTAATACTAAACTTCCATCGGTATATTAAGAAAACATTTACAGAACGGCTTATCTTGATGATAAAATGTTTTGTTTTTGCAGTAGATAAAACGCAAAAATATCCTAATTGCCTTAAGCTGTAAATCGCTAATAAATCACGACCTACTTTATCCAGTGACGGGTATACTGCCGGTTTTACTACGCCGTACGGCTCCTTTTATTATCATGACGTGATAACTTTGACGAAAGCATATACGATATCTTTATGGCAATAATGAAGTTGTATTAATGTATTTGTATTCAATATATACTACTACTGGGACTTCATTATTTGTTGATGGTTTTGAGGGAGAGTAAATTTAGTATACAACAAATGTATGTGTGTTTGTTTAACAACTAGAAACACTTGATACTAAATAATATTTTCTTGTAAGGATCTATTTGGGCAGACGGCCAAAACCTTTCGACGGCATTTATACCTACTAATAAAATGAACGGGACTACCGGGAACTGGGGGCCTTTTTGCCCCCAGGGAAAAGGGAGATGATGCCCATAATCGCCACGCCACGTATATCCGCAAGGTGGCTGGCAGCGGTTGGATGAGGAGAGCCGAAGACCGAGCCCAGTGCGTGCCATAGGAGAGGCCTATGTCCAACATTGGACGAATAAAGACTGGTGATGATAATGATGGTGAATAAAATGAACGAGACTTTATTACGTCTACTTGTCTAAATTACTTTCATGACTCATAAAACATGCAAAAAAATAGAATCCTCTAGTACTGGTGGTATTACATGGTTGTTGATTTATATGTCCAAAAAATATAATTCTAAACAGAAACATATTTTCCTTAGACCAAAACAAATTGGACGAGACATTCGTAGAAAAGTTGGTTACACAGATAATCAAGAATGTGCAATTAAAGATAACCGACATACACGTCCGATACGAGGACAGTATAACAAATCCAAAGGCGCCTTTCTCTTGTGGCATCACCCTTCACAACCTCTCTGTCCACACTACTGATGAGAACTGGAAGAAAGCAGTCATACAAGAGGCTGTCACTAAGATTTTTAAGGTAACGATTGACACCCTCCTTTATAATAAACCTCATTGATTACTTATGAACAGCTTCACAAGTTCGGCATGTTTTAGCATTAACTTTCCAGGTCTAGTTGGCCGGTAGAAAAGCAGGAGGTAGTAAGCTAACGAGCCAATGGTTTGTGAATAGTAACCCTTCATATGGCTTAAACCACCTTTCATAACTGACAAAATATGGGGTTAGCACATGTAACTTTTTAGAGTGATCGTGATGCAGATACAGAGGTGTTGAAATACTTGTTTTTAGTGCAGGAAGTATCAATACATTTATTAAGGTGTTGTCTTTTACTCATGATTGAAGTGCATCAACATTTTTTATTATTTCAATATGTTTAGTTAGTCTACCTTACCTTCTACTCGATTGGACTGTAGGTTTAGTATGAAGTAATATAAATGAAAGCATTATGTCCGTAACCTGCACTTTTGAACTTGCTTTTTCTTTATATGATATCTTCCTCATGATTTTTTTATTCAAGCTGTGTAGCATGCGTATAACAGATTGCGGACGATTCGATGATTGTAATATTATGATTTTCGTGTCTTTTTGGTCTAATTTTAGTTTTTGGTCATCTAGCGACCTTACTTATTCCTTTCATCATTCTCCTGCCCTGCTCCCAATTCTTATTTGGGGTCGGCGCAGCATGTTTTGTCCTTCCACACAGGAAGGAAGGACAAATCATGCTGCATAAGAGTTTTGGCAGATTTTTACGGCCGGCCGCCTGCCTGACGCCAACCCTCCTTGGGACCTTACTTATTCCTTTATGACTTTTTTTATATTCTATGTCTTTTTTATTTTACTAGATTCTGGATCTGGAAGGCTTAGCCATTTACTGGAATCCCACCACAGAGTTGTATTCGAAATCTGGTACGGATGATATCAAATCGAGGTTACAAGGGGAAATAGCAACAAAGTCTTCTCAGCCTAGTTTCTACAAGTATGGTAAGGATTTAAATATTTTTAGTGATTAAATTTAATGACATTTGTTTAGACTTAGAGTAAAACCAACTGAGTTTGGTCTTTTATAAAAATATATTATTTATTTTACCAGCTCTTGGTCCGATCAATGCGACGGCAAAGTTAAAATTAAATCCGAAACCTGAAGGTGATACACCTAAGTTTAGTATACCTAAAGTGATACTTAGCTTACATATGGAACAGCTGTCAGTGAGCCTTACTAAGGCGCAGTATCAAGATATGATGTTGCTAGCAGACTCAATGGATCGCATGAGCAAAGGAGCCCCATACAGGTTTGTTATTCTCTACATAAAACCCTTTACACAACCTTAACAAAGAACTAAAAAAGATTCTTTTATTGCTGGTTATGAAATGCATATTTTCAACATAAGTTTATTTTTTAATTAGCTGATTTTTTTAGTAAATTAGTTGAGTTTCGTCGTATGTATGTTTTTTGAATCATAATTTTGTTCCACTAGCGACAGCAAACACACAACTCACTATATTAAATGTCATGGTGCTCTATCGAAATATTTATGCAATATCGATACTTTCTCCTACTTTCGCATCCCTTAAATAAACTTGCGACATTCGTCTATCATAACAACTAATCTTGTAGTGGAAATGCCAATATTTGCAAAATCAGGTCACCCCGTCGACACGTGATTTACATAATACTGCATTTTAACAAACTGCATTGCAGTGGTATGTATTGTCCTATTTTTATAAACCAAAAGGAAACTTGCGCCGCAACGTAATCGTGGCGAGGGAGTCAAGAAATTGCTTTAAATTGCTACGAAAGAACAAAATGTATACGTAATGTGTAAATGTCTGCTAATTCTTTAATTTAGGAATATTCAATGGGATAGTTCATAGTGTGTATCTTAGATGAGAAATAAGAGGCCTGATCTATTATCAATGCATTTTTTGGGTTTCCGACAAATAATAGTTTGGATCTGGGTGTTGTCGTTAAAAAATCGAGTAACATTCTATCTGCCACTCCCATGTCACATAACTTGGGCAGTTGATCAGCTGCACAATAATCATATCTGATAATATGTATATTTGAAAAATATTGTTATCCAATATTGAAAATAAATTACGTCATACGATAAAATGAGTATTTGCTGCAACGGACACATTTAGAAAGCATTTGCGTTCAAGATATCCCATTCAAAAACAATTGGCTAACTGAATATCGCGTACACAAGTGGGTCAAGACGTTGGTTGGCACAGTAACATTGTAATGAGACGATCTGCAAATTAATGTGTTTAGCGTAGTGTAGGTCCAAGGTAACTGAGTGGTTTACTTAACCAATGTAAGCACTCGAGTATGAATTCACTGTTTGGCTTGGCGTGGTAGACATACATACTGGTTTGTATGATAAAATGACTGGTGGTATGGATGAGATGATTCATTTTTACAAGCTTTACTTTATACCAATTAGCGACTGAACACGTCAACATCTATATGATCATGTTAATATTGCGCTAGGATAAGTTTGTGGACATGGCACATTAGTAAATGTTATCATGTAATTAGTTCTTTATCGTTTAGTTTTTCGTTAAACAGGAAGAAATCGCTTGCTCCACATTGGTTATTTTGGCAAGTCGGGGCGTGGAACGATTTTTCCCTTAGCTTGGGATGAGTCGGCCTACACTTTACTCTTGGTCCTTACTTCTTAACAGTGTACTAAAAATATCTTAGTTTATAAAATAGTTAATGTTATAATAAAGTATATAATGTGATATATTATTTATGACATGCATTTATTGTTCGAGTGCACAATGAACTTGCCTTATCATTTGATATTGATAAGTGCCGTCAATGCCGATCGTTTACACCGGAAAATAACAAAGGTGCGATAAAAATGTCCGCAAAAATGTAATCGCATGAATAGCGCTGGTATTTTGTACGCTGTTCTAATATTGATGACAACAACTTTTCATAAAGGATAAAATTATATGCCTTTCGTCGTTGATGTGTCAATGATATTGGTGTCACTGTTTGTTAGCACCACAGCACCAGCGTAGTGGACTAAGGCCATGTGTCAATATAAGCCATGTTCTCTGTTACGATTCTTGGACAAAAACAAAAATCTTAACATTTAGTATTAAGCGAGTAGTAAAATTAATATGCAAAAAGTAATATAAATCACTTAACCCTCCAATTAACGGTCCCAACTGAATAAAACTGATAATAACTTCTTGAACTTTTATTTATTCCCCAATTCTTGTTTATAGAAAATACCATCCAGACCTGAAAACATACAGAGGACATTACAAAGAATGGTGGCAGTTCGCATACAAATGCATTATGGAGGAAGAAGTGAAGAGACGCCGTAGGAATTGGGACTGGAATCACATGTTGGCTCACAGACAACTGTGCAAAGACTACGCCAATGCGTACCAATGTAAGCTGAGCAATAAGGGAAAAGTGTCTTCCGATCAGCAATGTGTGTTGGAGAAAGCAGAGAAATCTCTCGATTTGTTCAATCTAGTTGTAATCAGGCAGAGGATTGAACTAGAGGTAATATACATTATTATATTTATAGATTTCTATGATTATATTCACGCGTATTACAATTTATATTTTTTTTCAGGTGGAACGTTTAGGTAAACTCGAACAAGAGGCGAAGAAATCTAAAGGTTGGCTTAGCGGCTGGTGGTATGGAAGCAGTTCCAAAGATGAGGAGCTGGCTGAAGGAACTGCCATAAGTATGTATAGTGATAGTTCGTTTACCAATTTTATAATAAGAAGATATGTTATCATTAAAAATTCTACAAACTAGCTTTTGTATATCGATATAATTAAGAACTTTGTAGGCTTTATGATCAGATAATGATGATGCATCAATTTTATAAAATTAACGATGATTTGTTTTTCAGTGAAACAATTCGAAAAAGCGATGACTCCGGAAGAGAAGGAGAAACTATTCCGTGCCATAGATTATCAAGAGAACACGGCGCCATTGCACCTTCCCACCGAGTATGTGGCCATAGAGAGCCACTTCCGTTTAGATCGGCTGCAAGTGTCCGTCAATGACGTTGCCGAAGTTCTCAAGGCTTGTGTAGACAATGTCGTAGTCGATATGAAACAGCGCCCCAGTGCCAACGCCTTGAGGTTATAATTATTATCATTATATTCATCATCGTTATCAATCATCATGTCTCACTGCTGGCCGTGCCCACAACTCACGGGACTTAGGCCTTAGTACACCACACTGTCCTTGTGTGGATTGGCGGACAGTATATTATAAGCATATTTCCAAAGCGTGACCACTTTGTTATAACGGTCTTCGCAAGTATTTGAAAAGTAGCAAATAATTTAACACCTGTCGATAACATTAAATGATAAAGATCGGTATGCGGTATAATCTGTTATCGATTGTTGGAAGTAACAAATATAATACCGATGAAGTAATTGCTATCTATCTTCAGTTGTAATTGTGATCATCGATTACTTATAATCCTGTCAGTTGATAATAATTTTAATCGCACTCCATTGCACTTATAATAAGATTAAAACTGTATAGCGCCAGTTAATAATATACTCAGTGAAGAAAATCCCACAATGATCTTTTTTAATTATAAACTAATTTAAACAGAAATGACACCTGTAATCTATGGGGTAAGCAGAGATGTAACTCTGGCGATGAATTGCATTTATTTACCCATTATTATCAATAATGTAATCATCTGCATGAAGATCCCAAAATGATCTTTTTTAATTAAAACCTAATTTAAACAGCCGCCGTAATACGTACCACCCGTAACCCTCAAGAATTGCTTGCTTATACAGACGTTTCGCCATTATTTTTTCAATTCCCACGTAATAAGTGGATCAAATGGCCTTTTTTTAAGCATTGTAAAAAGGGTTATTGAGTACATACAGATTTATTGTAATAAATTAATACATTTTCAGGGTGGACGTTCAAATGCAAGCATTTAGCGTGACAGGAGTACAGCAAGGTGATTTCGAGCCGCAGTTGGTTATATCGAAAGAAGTAACTAAAGATGTAAATCTTCTCAATGTTATATTTGAAACGAACCCGTTAGGTAAACATTTTTGTATTAAGAGTTGCGTATTAACCCATTCTTTTTTGTAATGGTATTCTAAAATTTCTTAAATTTGCAGATGGGACGTGCGACCAAAGAGTAAAAGTATCAGCTCGGCCACTACAAATTATCTATGACGCACAAACGGTCATTGAAATTGTGAATGTATTTAAACCACCCACCGAATCTACAGCATTGACTACGTAAGTATACAAATTTTACATATTAGCTTCTCGGTTTAACACTATTAAATTATCGATATCGATATTTGATCCGATGTTAAATATATCGATATTTGATCCGATGTTAAATTTCCAGTTTGCAAGCAGCGGCCGAGAATAAGATGTCTGAACTGAAGGAGAAGTCGGCTTTGGGTATGCAGTACGCTGTCCACCATCACACATTCATAGACCTCGATATCGATATCGCCGCTTCGTATATAATCGTACCTCAGACCGGAATTTATAAGGGGTAAGTATATTATTATAAGACAAAAATCAATGATTCAGATTTCAATTATAACTTACCTGTTAATAAGATGATTTATGTTAATACCGAAAATAATGTTGATTTATAGTCCATTTCATAATTTTATAGAGAGCAGTCGTGCGTAGTGGTGAAACTTGGTGCCATAAGTGTGAAATCAGAGCCTAGATCTCAAGCTCTTGATGTACATAAACTATATAAAGAAGGTCTAGCCGATGAAGACATATTGAAAGAGATCACTCACCACAGCTACGATAAAATGGCATTGAAACTCACAGAAATGCAGGTAATTACATTTTTATATAAGCGTACAATAGTAGTTACAAAGCTGCCTATTCAGATGATGGGATCATAAATTAAGTCATTTATAGAGGTCTTATACTGTGGTTTTATGAAAATTTATCGAGCTTAAATATCGATATCTTGACTTGAGCTCGTAAGCAGCAAAATACTTTGCAGTTCATAATTGTACATTTAGATTATGGGTAAAATTAATTATGAATTTTACAAGAATTAAGATGTTTTAAAATTAAAGTAAATGTTTAAATGACTATAATAAGGAACTGTAATGTATTTTAGATTGTAATAGCAACGGCATCAGAAGATTGGCATACAGCAATCGCCTCTAATGAAGCGACGCCATTGCATTTGCTGCAGCCTACAAATTTGGTCATTCAAATACACAAGTGTTTGATCACGGACGACCCACGCATGCCAAAGGTCAAAATTAGGGGAGAGCTTGAGAAAATCGCTATTAGTGCTTCTGAGGACAGGTTAGTATATTTTTTTTACTTACGTACAAATACATACATTGCCTGTTTACCTATAATGTATTTTTGGTTGACAGGTTGTTAACGCTATGCGAAATTTTGGTAAGCATGCCCTTACCAAAATCCGAGGAAACAACACAGTTAAAGGTTGGTAATCACTGCCATTTATTAGATCATATCTTTTTTAGGCGTAGGTGTTAATAATATTAGCAATGAAATGATAGTATTTATATTAATCTCTTTTATCCAAAGATCTTTCTCTACAAATTCACTTACGTTATGACCGGTCGTGTTGTTACCCAAGCTCTCATTCAAGAGACAAATGACACGGTAAACCTTTAAAAATATCAAATGTGGATTATTTCCCTCTGTTAGACCCCTAGTGAAATATTTTCCAATTTGATGTCGTCTTTAGATAATAGTTAATCGTATAGAATATGTAGATATTGTATTAGACATATTGATGTAATATTTTGGAATTAGTTTATTTGTGTGTATGGATTTTGGTGTTTAATGGATTAGATGTGTATGAGATTGAATCTCAGTAATAATTAATGGTTTAAAATCAAAATTAAAGCGTATTTTAATGGTTTTCAGCCGAGCGAATCGAAAGGGTCTAGTTTGTCCTTATTAAAATATTTGGATCCTGTTGAGAAACAAAAACGAGATTCTGCACGATCTAAAGAGAGGAATATTGAAGAACAATCCGTACAGTTAACGGAAGTTGAAGCGTTCTTTATTATGAAAGGTATGCAATCTGTTTATTTTTTAATTATAAAACCCTAAAAAATTAAAAATATGAGAAATGCTGCCTAAAACCTTAAATTACAATCGAGTCAAAAGACTCCATTATTTTTTCTTTAAGTCGAGTTTATATATTTCCGACGTTTTTATTATTTGAACTAGAAAAGAATATGCAGTGACAACTTATGAACCCGATTGAGGTTAAACTAAACAAATATTAATTATTGTATGCATCTATTAACTTACCGCCACCTTGTTTACAGAATTGGTACTGAGCATTAACCGCAAAACGACAGACGAGGCGAAAGTGTACGACAAATTCCTGGTATTCTCCCTTAGTTTATTAGAATTGACTGCGACACAAAAAACGTTTACTCTGGAGGCGACAGTTCGTCTCGGCGCCGTCGACTTGCGCCATCACAGGGTGGGACACAAAGTTATTCCTATGGTGGAAACTCCGGAGATAATGGCTACGCCTGATGATGAACTTTCTGAAACACCCTCTATCGACAGGAACCAGTATTTGTTCTCTGTGACTTACATTAACGTAAGTATGCATTATATTCGATAGGATGTTTCGAGAATAATTGAAATAGATTGTCAATGCAAAATTTCTGGTAACGTTACATAGTCGATAATTTTTATAGTAAGGGTAATTATGAGTTGTTTAATGAAATATATCGAGTGTTTGTGTTAATACAGTATTATTTTTCAGGTCGATAAAAAATGTCCTGAATTCAGAAGTCACTACGGGTCTGTCGAACAAATGATTGAGTTAGATTTCACAAACTTACGCGTTTTGTTACACCTGGAAGGGTTAAAAGAAATTCTCATTATTGTCAATGAATATCAGGTATAGCATTTTATATTTATTTTAAATCCTAATTTGTTGAATGTCGCGAGATTGACGCTATATGTACTCGTATAATCGTACTTCTGTTTTCTTTTAGACAAGGTTGCAGGCCATACAAAGTACAGTCGACAGAACAGCTAACGCTGGACCCTTGGAAACTATTCTAGAAGATGAAGAGTTTTCGACAGGGAAATCCAAAGGTAATATATGCTATAAAAGACAATATTATATCATTATTAGTTAAATTTGAAAACAGTAATAAACAATACTATGTTCTTAACATTCCAGTTAGTGTAGCAAAACCAGCCCGTCGTAAGCAAATAGAGAGTATACAATTGAAAGTGAACGTTAAGATCGGCGCCATAGAGATCGAATTCGCTACAGATAGACGGCCTCTATCCGTAGTGCAGTTGCAGGGCGCGGCAGCCGGTCTCATACTCAAGAGCTCTTACACTGAAGTGGATTGTACAGTGGCTAATATCAGAGTTGAGGATCTTAACCCCGTCACCATTCATAGAGAGGTTGGTTTCATTTTTAATAGTCTATTAATTTTTATAATATTGCTTGGATTTCCTTTAATTTTTAAAGAGTGTTTAAGAAAATAGTCTTAAAAAATTTAAAAGATTAAATGACACTTCTCCATATCTTTTGCTGATTTTATGTCGTCTTTTGTGGAAAATATCACTGTTCCTGAGAATCGCATTGGTTATAGTGCATGTAAGATGCGTTTAACACCTTTATTTTTAAAATTTACATTTAAGCTTAGAAATGAAGTGTAGCTTGGTATTATTACTTCGAATTCCGTATGCCTTTGGTTATTCTATGGATGTTATTAACTGCCAAAGTTCTAACAGATCTATGGATCTAGATTTTATGACATCTAGAACAAACTTTCGTCTTTAATTAAAATATGTTATTATAGATATTGAAAGTCCTGGGTGGCGACGTGATGAAGCTCCACATAGTGATGTACAACCTGGAGCAGTATCCGACAGTGAGTGACGTCAACATGTCCGTCGACGCGCAGATCAACTGCTTGAGGATCGTATTCATCAACTGGTTCGTCACTTCTATGCTGGTGAGTACTGACTACACGTATTTTTCTTAATACATATTTAATAGGCATCGTCGGTTAAAAAGAAAAGTGAAAGTAAAAACACGTGTTTTAATTTTGAATTGTTTGGTGAAAAACGACGTAAATATTTGAAAAATGTTGAGAGTCTAATTTTCAGTCTGTTCGTATAGTAACGTTATAGTACCTACGTTATATTAATAAGAAAAAATCTTCAAGTAACAGTAGCATTTATGTATGCCTATTTTCCTCAACATTTTTTCAACACAAAAAATATTTCTACAGTGACTTAAAAGAGCAAGTCGAAATAACTTTTAGTGTTATTTCATAATTACCTTCTTTATAATATGGTACATCATGTTTTTTCAATAGGAATTCTTAAACAACTTCCAAACGGCCCAACAAGCAATCATAGATGCGTCATCGCAAGCCGCCGACGCAGCGAAAGCCAACGTTCAGAGCGCTTACGAGAATTCCACAAAATTGTTATTGAAAGTGCGTCTAGCAGCCCCCATCATTATTGTACCGGAGAATTCCAAGAGCTTGAACGCCATGCTCATCGACTTGGGTCGTATGAACCTTAGCAACAGATTCGTCGATTTGCCTGTAGTTGTAAGTATCAGCAAATTATACCTGCAATTTTTATCGACATTTTCTTTGTAAAATTTTCTATCATCCAAGTAGCACATAACAGTATAAGTAATCGTTTTGCAATATTAGTAAAAAAAAAATATATACGAAATTAACTTGTGATTATGTCCACACTTACACTACCTTATCCCTTCTTACAGCGAACAAAAAAAAGAGTTCTTTCTCCTAAATCATGTCTAATATTTTAGGATGTAAACAATAAAGTAACAGTGGACGAACTGACGCTGGATTTGGAAGACATGCGCGTGTCATGCGTCCACCTGAGGGACCACGACCAAGACAACCAGGACTTCAGCCAGGAGAGGAAGTTGCTGCGACCCACCAGCTTCAAGCTGTTTGTCAAGCGCAGTCTGTCGTCGTGGTATGAAACGTTGCCAGATCTAGACATTTCGGGAAGAATGAAAACTATTGCTGTAAGTTTTGTTTAACTTGATTTATTAAATTACTGCTAAATTTTCTAGTGCTTATTTTAGTACTTAATGGTTTTAATTGATATGGAAAAATAACTTAGTTGTCTTATATATTATTGTTAGAATAATCAAGCATATATTGTATATTGCTGTTTTTTTCATAATTATATAATCAGCATTTATGTACTTTAATGGATACTGGTAAACGTTCGGTAAAGTATGCAATTAAACATCAATTAATGATTAACTATCTTAGATCACAGTCGGACACAGTGACTACAAAAGCATAATGAAAATCCTGAACCAAAATCTTCAAGAAGGTCAAAATAGTGCTGAGGAGCCAAAAGTTCAGCAGAATGTTCCCAAATCGACGTCTAAATTGACAGTGAAAACTCAAGTTAGCAAAGTGCAAACCAAATCTACCTTAGCAGTGGTGACTACTAAGGAGACTGCCAAACCGAGAACTACCATCAAATTTTCCTTCACAATGGACAGTTTCGTCATAGACCTCATGAATACTATTAGTGTAAGTATTAATATAATTTTACTTTTATATTTATTTTGATTATCGGGATCAATGCAACATTTTTGGTTTTTATAAGCTGTTGCATTAGCTCGTCATTCAATATAGATAAAGCGATACGTAGTAGGATATTTTTGGCTGTTTGTCACGATATAATTCATTAATCCTGGTTAATTTGTAAATATGATGTTTGGGTCATGTACAAAATTTCTTCATTAACTTTTCTGTTCGTGTACGTAAAAATGTTGGGCATCTTCTCCACACTGATCTACTGAGGGTAATGTTTACAATGATTATAATGATGATTATCACGACGATTATAATGATTATCACGATGATCATATTGATTATCACGATGATCACGATGATTATGACGATGATCGTGATGATCATGACGATTATCACGATGATCACGATAATAATAATGATAGTATGATGACGTATATTACCTGATGATATGTCTGTGTACATGTCAGTGCGAGGAGACGCTGTTCGTGCGCGACGTGGAGCTGGCGCGGTTCTGCCTGGCGCTGCTGTCGGTGCGCGGCAAGATGTACTCGGACTCGTCCATGCACACGTCCGTGCTGCTCGTCGACTGCACGCTCGATGATACGCGGCCCGGCCGCGGAGCCAAGATCACCAGGTATACAGCCACGAGCCATCTCAATGTACTGGAGACGTCATGGTCACCGTTTGTAATAAAACTCCTCCTCCTCCTCGCGTCGTTCCCCTCATTGCTGAGGGTCGTGATCCCCTGCACCAACAGTAGTCTTCCTTATTACTATGCTGCGCCACCTTTTCCTATCTTTGGCATCGTGGAGCGCAGCATAGAGTCCCGAATTAGTCACCGAGCAGATTTGTTCCGACCAACTGATAGGGCACCGGTCTTTCGGACGTTTACCTTGGACTTTGCCAGTGACCATAAATTGTAATAAAACTCAGTTAGCGATAAAACTGCCTGTTGTAGCTATTTGATTTTTTTTCCTTTACCCACAACTACATATTATTTATATTTGTTCTTGTATAGTGTACGAAAAAGTATATTAAATAAATACAAAAAATATGGTAATCTCACAGTCGATGTTCTTGTCGATATTAAAAATCGTAAGACTTAATGCGTTTCTTCTCTTAATTTGAAATATTAATTGGGTTGAGTACCAGTAATTTGAGGTTATTTATGATTAAATAAATAATAATAAATACACCCAACAGTCACATACATAGCACTGACCCCACACTAGGTTACAAGACCTGTGTCGTGGGTATCAGACACTACGAGAGACTTTTTCGGTCTCACAAACACCCAGACCCGAAACAAATATTTGTGGTTCACACAAACATTTGTCTCGGTGCGGGGATCGAACCCGCGGCCTCTCGTTTCACAAGCTGGTGTCTAGCCCACTGCGCTACGGGGGCTGTCATTAATAGTATTTTGCCATTTGTCGTTTGCTTATAAATCATGTAAGAAAATGAACACAGGCAAATAACATCGCCATACAAATAGAAGTAGTAAGCTTTTTTTTGGAGATATTTTTGAAAAACAAATGTTAAGGAATTTTCATGTGTTTTCAGGTACCTAGAGAGACGAAGAGAACGACCTGACATAAAGTCAGATTCAGTTGATGAGGCGCAAGATGCGATTATGGAGACTCACGAAAAAATTCGCAGCATGATCGACATTACTTACACCATGAAGAACTCCGATACGTTCAGTAAGTGGACCTTTTTCATGTTAAGTTGTTGAATAAATCGTTAACCACTATTTACTCTGTATTTTTATTATAAAAGTAGTATTGTTAATATTTGTGTTTTTTTTGCAGTCGATATGAGAATATTCAGCTTCAATTTGATATTAGCGATGGATTTCTTGAACAAGATTGCTGAGTTCATGACAACCGGCTTAGCTGATGATACGCCAGCAAAACCTAAAGAGGAAGTGAAACAAGTCAAATCTGCAGAGAAATCTATGGATACTTTCGCGGTATGCTATAGATACTAACTTTGTTTTACGTATAGGCTACGTTAAGTAAATACGTCAAGGTTCAAACTAACTTTTTATGTATTGTTATAGAATAAGTTGTATTACAATTTGTATATACTCGTACTTGAATATGTAATTTATTTAAGAAAAATAAATTCCAGCGAAAGAAAACATCGATTGCGTCAACACCTGTACTTGTGGAGCCGCAGAAGATAGCTATGATGACTGTCAATATTAAGATTGAGCAACCAGATATTATCCTTGTGGAGTCTCTGGAGCAGAAGCAATGTGATGCTTTGGTTCTGAATGTGAGTGAATATTGTTTTTTTTATTAGTTTTAGTAGTAGTGATCGATTGAAGCGATACATTCCTTTGTATTATTTCCCACTATCTATTATTTTTATTGAAAAACCTTGTTGCGTTTAGTTTCCGATCACGGTCTGAATACAACCTGTATAATTATATAGCTCTTAGGAATTTCTTAGGTGTCGCACTATGCCAGCGTGATGGACTAAGGCGTAAACTTTCTCCATGGTAGAGTATGTACGTGCCTAGTAGTGAGACGTGTATAGGCTGATGATGATGATGATGAATATCATAACAGTGATGATGTAGATAATAATGATGATGACGACGACGATGATGATAATGTTATATAATTGTACTTGTCAATAGATGGAGTGTCGCCTGAAGCTGCGGCAGAGCTCGGAGCGTATGGTGGCGGAGGGCGGTATCTCGGGGCTGCAGATGGTGGTGCGGCAGCTGGGGGCGGGTGTGGGTGTGGCGGGCGGGGCGGGCGGCGGCTCCTCCCCGCGGTACCTGCTGGCGCCTGCGCACCTGTCGCTGGCGGTGTCGCGCCCGCCCGACAGCGGCATGCACGTCGACATCTCCTTCACCGATATCAAACTCACTGTGTCGCCGGGTAACTATCGACTATTGATTATATTTTTTGCTGTGTGGGTGCAATTTTTTTTTTATCGTCTTATAAGGCAGACGAGATGCCCGCCTCATGATTTATCGATAATGTTATCTATAAGTTATTAAAAAAGAAATATAAATAAAAAAACTATTACAAACTGTTATTAAAAAACGTATTGGTTGTATATGTCAATAAGCCGTAAATCATAACGAAAAAGCTTCTACAGAATTTGACTATAATCGAGATGTGAAGATATCAATTGGAATATCATATTTATTTTTAGGATTACTACTAACTTATTTTGTGTCTAGTAATTATACATGGAGTGTTAATTGTTATTTTAATTATTTTTTTCGTCTCTAGACATTATTGCTCTACTTAATCGCGTCTTGGCGACGATGACAAGTCGAGAAGAAGATAACACAGAAGAAGAAAACAAAGCCATATTCTACGACAAGCTGTGGGACATTCAACCGTTCAGACCAAATTCCTACTGGTTCTTAAAGACAGGTAACTAAAAAAATTAAAACAAAAGCAATGGATGAATATTGTTACTGCCTTCCATACTCGTGAGATATTGATACTTGGTGCGCTTTCATATTGGATAAAAAGGATCAAAATTTCACAAGATTCTACCCATTTAATTAAATAACTTCAGCTTCGGAACGTGTGTATGTGCTACATAAAAATTAAAACTTTTTATTCATATGTATTTTACAGAGGAAGCTGAAGAAGCTATTAATGTGGAAGAAAGTTCTACTGAAATAATAGAGAAGCCACCAGTGGGTGAAATCTGCTTGCTGTCGAGTCCTTCCATTATTGTGTCTCTGGAAATGGAAATCGGTAACGAAACCATCCCAGTGCTTGTGATGCAGGCGTCGCTCACCGGACAGGTCAAGGATTGGAGTTCTGATGTTAGTATCTACCAAGATTTTAGAGTAGTATAAGTTTAATAGTTGTTACATTTACTCATATCTTTTAAAGTAGTTATGCTGCCTAATACAGTCAGGTTAAGGCATGATTTCCCGAAATACTGAATTGTATGCTTTGCAATTTTTAAGTTTTCCATCTTGATACATATTTACTATACCTAAATAAGAAATGTTTTGGAAAGTCAGTGTTTTAAAAATTAGTTAAGATTCAAATTCAAATTTCTTTGTAAACCCTTAGAAAAGTTTAATATATTTGTTTAATAGTTCTACATGGAATCGACATGGGCTATGCAAGTGTCATATTACAACATCGGTCGGGCTGTATGGGAACCGCTCATCGAACCTGTTGAAGTACTCAAAGATTATCAGTACAAACATGTCCCCTGGGAACTCAAAATGGAGGTAAATATTACTAAAATATGGTTTTTCTTAATAACATATACAAACAATATAAAGAAGAAAGAAATATAGTTTTGATGAACTACACACACATCTCTGAATTGAACGTTATTCGCAATTTTATAAAAATCATCACACGTCTACAACTACATGATACTATTGTATGGACATCTTAAAAGGTAATGTTTTTTTTTATCTTTTTATTACAGGTGGTTATGCGGCCCCCTGAAAATACATCCATCGATACGACGGACGAAGCGGCTAATGCCAAAGCCGTGGCTCACAGACAGGCGAATAAGACCATCACGATATCGAGTAGCGAACCTCTTGAAATCACTATCACCAGGACGGGCATAGAGGTTAGTTTACTTAAAATTAAACATAATTAATTTTTTCATAGGGGTTTTTAATTTTTATATCATTTTTTTTTATTTTTTATATAATTTTTTGTGTTTAATTCAAGCGATCCTAAATAATTATGTCAATAAATTATTTTTATTTTTTGCATGATAATTAAAAACTCTTTGTAATATTACAATTATTTTTTTTTATTACAGGTCTTGACCCAGCTGGGTAACTCTTTTGCCACCGCCATAGCAGATACGGACACCACTATCATGTCCAAATCAAAGACTGATGATGTATGTTTTAAATTATTTTGTTTATCGAGTTGAAAAACTGGATATTTTTTTTAAACATTAATAATTGGAAGACTGGAACGGTTTTATAATTAATGTTAATAATGTTATAGATGGCGCTTAAGAAATACTACGGCGCTCCGTACGTGCTTCACAACTGCACTGGACTTACAACCAAGCTATTCTTGAAAGACAATCACGACTTCACCGTTTGCCTTACTGGAGAGTATGTTTCCAGTGACTACAGGTACACGCTTTGCCTATTTTTTTTTAATGATTGGACTAGCTTATTTCTACGATAATTCATATGATCGATTTGTATATTCGTGTTTAAAGTCATTATTGATATCGATAATTTTAGTGCAGTACTAAAGCGACTCTCCATATCACCTTTAGTTTTGTGCTATCGGTATTCCTTCACGCAAATTCAAGCTCAATAGAAATGTGAAATATTTATTTATTACAAATCAGTGGGGTACAGTCAATGTGGCTATTTACAGGGAAGTGGTACTGGAACCTGGTGCGTGCGTTCCATTGCAACTCAAACATGGTGGCTTGAATCTGATGAAGCTTAATGAACCGCCTCCACCACTCAAGCTAAATGTTAAGGTGCGTACTATTAAAACAATTCTATGGGCATGTACAACATTCAATTTATATCGATATAAATTTGCAAGTATAAATACACAAAATCAGTTGTTAAATGTTAGTGTGATCCGAAAATATTTGTTTCGGGTCTGGGTGTTTGTAAGACCGAAATGTCTCTCATAGTCACTGATACCCGCGACACAGGATCTGTATCCTAGTATCGGGTCAGAACTATGTATGTAGTTTGGAATTCGGGTTCGAGAAATAAAAAAATGTGTTGTGGTACTATTGTCGGTTTAGTAATTTAAGATATTTTTATTTATTCTATTGCTCGAGAATGTGTTAACGTGTTGTGGTGCTATCGTCAGATCGTGGAGATGGAAGAGGAGGTGCAGATCCCAGTGGAGCGCGCGGACAAGCGGTACTTCTCGCTGGGGCGGCGGCAGGGTGGCGCGGGCGGCGCGGGGGGTGCGGGGGGCGCGGGGGGCACTGTGGACAAGCTGGCGCCGCACGCCGACCCGCGCGGACTCATCTCCGACGTGGTCATGCAGGACGCCGCGCTGCACATCTACCTGCGCAGCGTCGTGCAGGTACACACACATACACTCACTATATTCATCATCATAATCATCAGTCAAAGGATTTCCACTACTGGACATAGACCACTCCCCCAGAGACTTCCAAATCGTTTTATTGGAAGCGGTTTGCATCCAGCGGCTTTATTATCAACTACCAATCGAATACTAAGGCAAGTAATTGCTATGGTGATCACAAATCGGGCCAAAAAAAAACGTTTTACATACAATCATCGTATTGAATGTATGAGGTTTGTATGGAAAACGGCAAAATTTTTATTTTTGTCGGAATTTTATAATACCAATGAGTTTGTAATCACCGTAGCTATTGCTTGCCTTCGTTTCCGATCACGATCAGAATACATCCTGTATATTCTGTATTATAATTTAATGATTTTGTATGTTTACAGGTCACAAACACCCTGTCAGTGAATGTGTCTGTATACTACATGACACTGAGCGGCAACGAGGTGCGATTGCTGGGAGACGTGAAGCCTGGCGATATACTGAGACTTCCACTACAGGCTGTACACACACCCACTGCCGAAATATTCTTCTCTGTCGAAGGTATGTTACTGTTAAAAAAACAGTTGACATTGTTTAACAAAATAAATTTGATTCTAGTTTATTATTTTTTACAGGCTTCACCGTGTCGGTGTCACCATTCATTTGGCGCGAACTTCAACAGGAAGTGAAGATAACTAAGCTGTTGCAATGCGACTCCAAAGACAAGAACAGTGGAGAGAAATTTTACCTCAAGGTGGAAAACATAAAGTTTATATTTAGTTATGATGTGGAAGTAACGATTCAACTAATCGATTATATTTTTGGCAGGCAATTGGCACAATGGAGCAAGTGTTTTACGAGCATTCAAACAGACACACATTCGCGTCATCGTGTTACGACATCGTCCTCAAGCCTGCAGTGAAACTACAGAATTGCTTGCCAGTCGATATTGTTGTCTCGCAACTCGGACTTAAACGCACCCAGACCTTCAAACCTGGCGAAATGTTCCACTTATCACATCTGGCACCGAATAAAGCTTCGATTGTTATTATGGTGAATATATACTCCAGTTTTATTGATTTATATGTGACCCTTTATCGAGTCCATGAATTAAAATTTTAACTCGAATTTTATCGATAAAAATTATATATTAATTTCAGATACAAAGTTACCTAGACAAATGCTGGGTGTGCACTAAGAATTTGCCTGACGATGAAACAGAGCTTAGTGTGTGGTCGTTTGAATCGCACGACAGTCCTTCAGTAATGACGCTGGATCTCGGCATGTGTAGTGTCGATACGGAGGGCACGCAGATGTTGTCTCTCTACTGCCCCTTCTGGATGCTTAACAAAACTGGATTTACTCTGTGTTATAGGGTATGTATTAAATTTCATCATCTCATCCCAGAAGATTTAAACACATTCTATTCGTTCACAAATTTCTATGTAGTTAGAGAAAAAAACTATTATAAATTTTGTGTATGATACTTCTTTTACAGTAGTATATTATGGTTTGAATTTACGGATGTGATTAAATCTTGTTCATAATTCAGTTTCATTCCTATACCAAGTAAGTATCTCGGTAAAAAATATTAAAAGTATTGTCACGTGTATCCTGCTATGCATTGAATCTTGAGAAGTAGATAGCATTATTCTATCTTGGTATGATCTATCTTCTAGATAATAATATTGGTATGTAATATTCAAAATAACAGTCTTTGTTGCAAATATACTAACCGATTTATCGAATCGCTGGTCGATCATAGAGTAACCATTTATTGTGTTGATATCATGAGTATCCAAATATTCGGTTTGCCATTAAACGTTCCGTGATTGCAGAAATCAAAGAAACCCGAAAAAGACTCCGGCACTCCCAACAAGGTATCTTTGAGATGATTGTGTATCGACAATATTTTTTTTGATATAGTTTTTTTTATCACCTTTATTTCGCTACAACTTCCTAATCGGTTGATGTGCTTCCTTAAGACCTAACAAGCTTCATCTCAAAGTGATATAGCTTTAGGAATTTTTGGTTTCGACATGTATTGTCGTTTTCATGTATATAGCATGCGACGCTCAGTGGGGTCATAGAATAATCCAGATATATTTTTAGATAATTTATTTAGGATTTTGTGTTACCTGTAGAATATGTGTTTATCCTGAATGTATTTATTTTGATATGTAGCAATGTGTTATGTAAACAAGAATTGATTTGGGCATGTGGTTATTATGTTTGACAATAATATATAAATTACAGATAAAGCATTCACGTTGCAGTAAATTTATTAGACGTCATACTTCTTGTTTGCCGGTAAGTGCAAACGTGTTTACCTAGCACTTGTATATTTTAATTTTGACATTTATGTCAGCACAGAATACAAAAGTATTGGTAGTGGGATTACATTTTAATGTTTTTTTGTTTTATTGGGTTCAAATAGTTTTTAGTAAAAAAGTAATACATGAAGATTAATAGATGATAAGGTTTGAGTTTATTATTTTTAAAGTATGGATTACGATGACCCTACTGTTTACATTAAGCTTCATTTATTTAAACTTATTTTATACTAGGTATGTATTTAATCTCACTTTTAAATTTAATAGCATGATATTTAGATTGCATGTTTTTTTTAAGATACATTTTTTTACTAGTATTTCTGCTTATGTACCCTCGACATTCGACATTCAGTGGGTATCGCGAAACCAATATACTGCTTAGCCGAAAAACTGCCAGACTACATAGAATAATATTTTTTATTTCGCGACAGTGTCTTAAAGTCTTTTGTCATACATGTCATAAGAAAATATTACAACTATCGAGCAAATATTAATATGAAATGATAAGATCAGTTGGCTTGCCATCACAGCCTCTATATAAATGGCTTTATTATACAGGCCATATTAATGACCTCATGTTCGATTTTCTTAATAATGCCTCATGTATCACATATTCGGATTCGTTTAAGTATATTCGTACTTATTGTATTATATAGATACAAAATTATCTTTTTTTTAATTTTAATGATTTTCATTAGCGAATTTCAAAGACTTTATAACACGATGGCGCATGTAAGTACTAAGGTTGGGTGAAAGGTTTAACAAACCACTTAACTTCACTCTACACAAATGTTTCATTGGCTATTTCAATATGTAATAAAATCGCTGAACTAAAATAATTTGATTTGCAGAATGTCGATGAAACAGGAAACGTGATCTTCCATCCCAAGGATTATAAGGAACCGATTCTGTTCTCGTTCCGAGCGAAGAATTTCTTCGGCAAGAAGAAGGCGGCTATTAGAGTTGAATTCGGTGAATGGTCCGACAAATTCTCCCTTGATGTGCCTGGAAGCTCTGGTGTTATCATATGTAAACACGAGGGCAGGACATACCAGGTAAAATTGAAAGAAAAAATAATGCGATGTAGCTTTACTATTGATAATTTAGATGTTAATTAGTGAAGTTCGATAAAAAAGTGTGCAATTCTGTTTACATTTTTTGTATGTCTAGGTGGCAGTAACGAATCAATTGACGTACAACAGTCTTACAAAAATGGTGATATTCACGCCGTACTTCTTGATCATTAACGAAGCGCCTTTCGCTATCCAATATCAAGAGTTGCACAGATCAGGCGATCCGTGGAGAGAGGTATGATTTAGTTAAATTTTTTAAATTGAATGAGTATGTTATTTTTTTTTTTTCATTTTGGTAAAAGAAGCGGTAAATAATTCCCAATTTTTTAATCATCAATATGACACATTCACGACAAAATCTATGAAAAAAATGTTTACAACTAATAAATGTGATTTAATTATATTCGTAGGTGGAACAAAACTCCAGCGCACCATTATGGCCAGTAGTGGAGAAAGAAGATAAATTGCTGTTGATTCGAGTGAGCGGTTCGACGGAACACGCCGCTCCGTTCCTTTACACGGAACAAAATACCGTCTGCTTGAAGCTTAACAACCAGGTAACCGTTTAGCGATTTTTTTTCGATATTTCTATAATATATAACAACATTTTATATTATTAAATTAAAATGTGAAACTCTCTATGCTAATTTCTTATTATTCCATTCTATGATTTTTCGCTCCTGGGTACGTTGTCGCTTAAACAAGAAATACTGCGTTAGAGGAAGCAGGACAACAGATCCTGAAATAAAAACAGGACTTTGTGGGGTTATCATCATCACATTAGTGAAAACTAATTAATATGATTGAGATCGGATTTTGTAACTAAACCTAATAGGGGAAACAGTATAGTTATTGGCCAGTTAAGTGACCAGTTGGTAAACAAAAACACATAAAAAATTATATCCTTACTGAAAATAAATAAAACTCACGACATTATGTTGCTTTGTTAATGTACTACAAAAGAAGGTACTTTATATAAACTTTCGCTATACATGTTAAGAATAATGTGAACTCAAAAATATTAAACTCAAAATCACAGTAATTGGCCGTAACATTGTAGTTATTGGCCATGAGATCACATAGTTATTGGCCACACTGAACATAAAATATAAATCCCTACTAATATTATAAATGCGAAAGTAATTCTGTCTGTTTGTCTGTTACGCTTTCACGTAAAAACTACTGAATGGATTTTAATGAAACTTTACAATAATATAGCTTATACATACTTTTTATCCCGGAAAATGTAGTATTCCCGTGGAAATGAGTATTTTTGGATCTACCAAAGCGATTTGAATGAAATTTGGTATAAGGAGAGGTAGAGCTCACAGAATTAACATGGGGTAGTTTTTATCCCGGAAAATGGAGTATTCCCGTGGGGATGGGTATTTCTGGATCTACCAAACCGATTTGAATTATTTTTGGTATAGAAGTAGGTAGGGCTCACAGAATTAACGTGGGATAATTTTATCCTGGAAAATGTAATCCCATGGGATAAATATGTTATAAATGCAAAAATCTCGCTGCACTTAACCCTAGAGTCTACGCGGACGAAGTCGCGAGCAAAAGCTAGTTCAAAATAAAACAAAATAACAGTATTATAATAATATCATTAATAACTAAAATATATCTTCATCATCATTTGTATCTTCCAAAGATTCACAATCATTCTCAGAGTCATCATTCAATGAAAAACAGTTATGGCATATAAAATCAGAAAGCATTGAGCCATGCCTGACCAGGTCTGTTGTTAAGAAAAGGAGTTATGCGTGGATTTTCAGTCAAATCCTTTGAACTGTGTCCTTTTACGAGCCATATTTATCAACAATTCTGCAACGGTTATTTCTTCCTCATTTGTTAGATACGGTGTTGGTCCAAATTGAGATTTTGAAGTAGGGTTCTTCAGTATAAACTGTAGAGTGGCCTTGGGTATATTATATTTTTTGGCGACTGCTCTCAAAGACATTGCTTTTGAATAAATTTTTTCTATGGCCTCGTCTAAAGCCCCTTTTGTATATTTGGGTATCTTCGGCATTTTCTTTTCTTGGGTATCTGATATATATAAATAAATAACTATTTAGCTAATTTATCAAAAACAAAAAATGCATTACAGTAATTGGCCTACTTTGACTATATGTCAACTTTATGGAAAATACAGTTATTGGCCTAGGCTATTTAGTGTGTATAAAGATTTAAAATTAGTACAAATTTTAGACATTTTTTCTCAATGCAATAGAAGACGTTATCTTTAATAAAAAAGCCGTTTTAATTTTTTTTTTTTGTAAATATAGTAATTGGCATGGGCGGCCCATTACTATAAATAAATCAAATAATTGTGACAGCTATTGGCCGCTACAAATTTTTGATGTTATAATGAAAGTAAGTTATATTGCACCTTTACTATGGTTATAACGCATAAAAAAACCATCTATTGTGAAGTATAAATCATTGACAAACTACATATTCATTTCAAAATATAGCGCCAAAAAAAATATGCAGTCTTAACATTCTTTTTAATCGCTTACATGAATTTCTTCCTCCGGCAAAACATTACACATCGGAAAAGAAACAAACAACCTAGCGGAATTTCGAAGACACTTTATGACAGAGAATAAAAGTGTCGCTATTATTTAATTTTAAAATCTACTATTAGTATAGAATATTGCTAGTTTTTTGGTAGCAAAGTTGAAATGGCTAATAACTGTACAGGGGCCAATAACTATACTGTTTCCCCTATTATCAAAACAAAAGCCGCCTTCAAGAAAACCTATTCCAAAAAAAGTAATATTTTGCCCTAAAAAATAAAAAATAATTGCGTATTCTTCTATTACTTTATGTACTATATATATATATCAAGTTCTAATTATAATATATTCTACTGAAATTGTTATTTCTGGAGTCGGTGTTGGTGTTGGCCAGTGCTATAAGTGCGTGTGTGTTCCAGTACGGCGGGCTGCAGGTGGAGGTGCAGGTGTCGGAGGGCGGCACGTACGTGACGGTGCGCCAGTACCGCGACGGACACGCGCCCGCGCTGCTCGTCAACTACACCACGCACACGCTCACGCTCTACGAGAAGGAGAACGTCAACGTCAGGTCTGGACTGCACACTACATGTTGTGTACTATATCTTTGTCATTATCATCATCATTGTTATCATAATCATCATCATAATCATCACGATCATCACACCCTCATCATCAGCGTAATCACCGTCACTATCATCACCATAATCATCACGGCTATCACACCGTCATCAGATCATATACATCCCATGAGCTTCCTCTACAAGTGAGAGAGTTTAATAGACCTTAGGCCACCAAGCTGTTCTTGTGCGGGTTGGCGAACCACACATCGAAATTCCTAAGGACTTTTTAGGTGTGCAGGTTTCTTCACATTATTTTCATATACCCTTAAAGTAAGTAATTGTTCATTGTATACACCCATAATTTCAAAAAGTCGGAGGTGTGTGCCCTAATCCTGGAAGCCATCGCAACTATTAATACTAATATTTCATTTTATTGTAGAAAGTTGCCATCAATGAACAAGATGCTTTACACTTGGGACAATCCAGCGGGACCACGTGTTATAATATTCGAAGGCCATAAGAGGAAAGAGATCGAAAACGACTTAAGGAAGGATGGTATTGGTGAATTCATGTAAGTTATTTTTTTAATTTGTATTATTTTCAATATTAATAAAAATATATATGTTTTAATGATGTTGACATGGTCGATAGTAATTGTGTATTATGTCAATGTAGGTATAGAAAATGATGTTTGTATAATGCCTGTAAATATATTTTTCATTTCAGGATTAATGAAACTACTCGCATATCATGGGTGTCGTTCTTAGATGGCCTGCAGCGAGTTATTCTGTTCACCGACGATCCGATTCTGGCTAGTGGGGCGCACACGATAGGCGAGGCTGAACTTATCGATACTGAATTCATACTTTCCATGCAAGGCATGGGTTTGTCACTAGTCAACGACCACGAACTGCTAGAGATTGTCTACGTGAGCATATCCAAGTATGTGGTCTATTGTTTTATTAATTAAATTAATAGTTTTATGTACTGAAATTTTTATCTATCAACATTCAAATGCTATCTCTTATTTTTTGTCATATTTATTGGTTTACAATATACTTACAGTTATTATTTGGGTTAGTGTACAATTTATATTATTTTAAGCTCTGGTATCATTTGGGAGCAATGCAAGATGGGAGCACGACGATACAAAAAAATTGACGAACCAAAACTAACGCAATTTGAAGAAGCATACCAAAAGTATTTAAATGAAAAGATGGTCAGTGACAAGCCCGTATCACCAGTAGTACAAATTGATGAAAAGACTGAGGTACGTTCTTGAATAAATTACCAACTTATATTATACAGGTTGTCTTACTCGGTATGTAATGGATAATTTTTAACATAACCCATATTTTTTTTTTAAACGGCTCTTATTCCATGATTTATAAATTATAAATTACTTTTCACCCATTTTTACCCTGCTTACTTATCGCCCTTCGTACCCGATGATTCTATAAGCTTCAATCTACCTTTATCAACTTTATCGATTTTATCGACTTTCAGATATTGTCCCTTATGAATAATCTACTTTTATTAGCATTTAATAAAATTGCCCTTTTAACCACTAAGTCTCACACAAAAATCGGTGATGCAGGTGGACTTCGAAGAGATGCGCCAGCTGAAGCCCGCGGGCCGCCTCCTGCGGCGCACGCTGCAGCCCGGGCTGTGGGCGTCGTACGGCGTGACGGCGCACTCGCGGCGCGTGCACGCGCGCCTGCACCGCCTGCAGGTGGACCAGCAGCTGCCGCTCCCCACCTTCCCCGTCGCGCTGGCGCCCGTGCCGCCGCCCAAGTCCATCGCCAACGACGATCCCAACGGTCAGACATATATACACATACTATATACATACTTTATGTTATAAATGCCTCGTGGTCTCGCGGTACAATGTGCCGCGCGATCAAGAGGTCCCGGTTTCAATTCCCGGATCGGGCAGCGTTATTGGGTTTTTCAGTAGGAAATTCTCAGTAGCAGCACGGAGTCGGAAATATGCCCGAAAAACGGCAATATGCTCGCCCCCTATTACGTGGGACGGATACATACATGGCGAAATGTGGGTGCAGAAATGGACCTCTGCCCACCCTTTCGGGGAATAAAGGCGTGAGGTTATCTATGTTTGTATTATAAATGCCAATAAAACTTTTACAGTTACGTTTCATAATTTTTACCACTAGATCGATCGATATTAACGTATGCATTACCCAACTTCAACTTTATCTTACTATGTTGACTATGGAGTTAAATAAAATGAAGATAAATCAATTCTGATCTATTAATGAATTTAATATATATTTACATTTCATAAATTTTTACGTCTAGTTGATTAATATTGCATATTGGCAAATTGTTTCTACTTCGGTTTTTAATTTTTCTATGATCTCATTTGCTGAAGACAAAATTTTTTTTTTATTGTTTTTTTGAGGTCTTAGTACAATTTCAGTTAACCTCTTCTTGTATAAGATAAATTTAAACACTTTTATAAAAGTTACAAACTATCTTTCACAGGCATGAAACCCTTCATAGAAGTATCGATAGTGGAGAGAATAATGGAACACAGTAAAGTGCGTCAATACAAATACTACAAGGTGCTGATTCAAGAGTTCCACGTGAAGGTCGATATGGGACTTATCAACGCTCTCATGGGAATGTTCCCGCAACAAGTTCCCACGGAGGAGGAAGCGGTATGCATTTGTATTTCACATTAATAACTAATCATTAATATCGACACTTCATTCTTTAAAGGTTTAACGATATAAGGACCTGTGTAAGAGTATTACTTCTATTTATATTCCTTGTATTTATTTTTTAGCTGGAGGCGTTTAGACTAGATCTCGAAAAGGCTGGACAGCCATTAGAAGCCTTGGCTGCAATGGGAGCAGCATCAGATTTGAAGAATTTCTACGATAATCTTCATTTATCGCCTCTGAAAGTAAGTGGACCAAATTGTACATACAGACCATATATTTTTTAAAGTAGTGTTATTAAATACTATTATAACTTCGAACTGGTCATGGTTATTATGTTGTTTACATAGGTAATCGCAATCTTTCCCTTTCGATAATATGTGATAAATATATTTTTTTAAGGTCCACGTCTCGTTCTCTCTCGGTGGTGCGACACAACTGCCCACGTTCATCGGTACAGTGCTACAGAGTATTGGCGTGACATTGACAGACATGAATGATGTTGTATTCAAGTACGTAATATTAAATAATAAATTTGAATTAGTGACTATCATGAAAGACTCAGTTTATTAATTAGCACCTGTATTATAGGTTGTCATACTACGAGAGGAATTACGAGTTCTTGTCTCAGAAGGAACTCATTGGTCAAGTACAAAGTCACTACACTGGTCAAGCTCTGAAACAGCTGTACGTATTGGTGCTCGGATTGGATGTGATCGGTAATCCTTACGGACTCGTCGTCGGGTTGAAGAAGGGTGTAGAAGATCTCTTCTATGAGCCATTCCAGGTCAGATTTTTCATTGACTAACTGTGTTGTGTTAGCTGAAATATTTTTGGATATTCGTTAAGATGAAGGCAAAGTTGGAAATGAGGACGATAACAAGAGAACATAGTAGTGGATTTCTAAATGTTGCTTTATTGTCAGTTTTGTTTAAGGGTCGTCTTGCTTTGTATTAGATACTTTTATTTTCCTGATCAAGCGGACTTATTTCTAAGCCTGTGATATAAATGTTTCTCATGAAAATATTCGTCATTACGATTACCTTTTCATATATCAAAATCTATATTAAAACTGTATGTATAGTACCTAATGGTCGTGTTTGTGTTGTAGGGCGCGATCCAGGGCCCGGGCGAGTTCGCGGAGGGGCTCCTGCTGGGCGTGCGCTCGCTGGTGGGGCACACGGTGGGCGGCGCGGCCGGCGCCGTGTCGCGCATCACCGGCGCCATGGGACACGGACTCGCCGCGCTCTCGCTCGACAAGGTACATGTGCGTGCGTGCGAGCGTGCGTGCTTGCGTGCGTGCGTGCGTGCGTGCGTGCGTGCGTGCGTGCGTGCGTGCGGACTGTCACAGGACGGTCCACGTAATAAACCTGCTGATCCCTAAAGTCCTAAGTCTTAAGACCCTTACTCATTATTTTAATGAGTCATCAGTACAGTAGCTTAACCAGTCAGATAGATTCCATCCTCCACGTCGGATGGTAGATATTCCAGTGTTGTAATAAATATTTCAAGTGTCCCAATTTCTTATTTTTTAACCTCAAAATCTCCGGGGCTGCATAATAGTGCGTTATTTCGAGCTTGCGTACGTACGTGCGTGCGTGCGACTCGAACGGAATCATTCATACTCGGTTCTCTCATTGCCTAAAATGCTTATGATAAAAATGATGAATTCTTCTCGACAGGAGTATCAACGACGTCGTCGAGACAATATCAACAAACCGCCAGCTAACTTACAAGAGGGGTTGGCACGAAGTGGAAAAGGCCTCGTCATGGTAAGAATGTCTACACTTAAAATTATAATATAGATGCCTCAATAAAAGCAACATTGACAAATCCTCAATCAATATAAAAAAAAAATTGAAAAAATAAAACATGAAATTAAGAAAGGATTTAAAAGACGGCGTGGATGTGGTGAATGGCACAGGGCGTGGTGGACGGCGTGACGGGCGTGTTCACGAAGCCGATAGAGGGCGCGCGGGAGGAGGGCGTGGAGGGGTTCTTCAAGGGGCTGGGCCGCGGCGCCGTGGGGCTGGTGGCGCGCCCCACCGCCGGCGTCGTCGACTTCGCCTCGGGCTCACTCGATGCCGTCAAGAGGTGAACTGGGCTGGGTTGTTGCATGATGCTTGCTTCCCGTTGCTATGACAACGAAAAACATAACTCGATTTAGTGCATGCCTGTGTTTTGTGTTACTTGTGTTTGTATTGCTTTCTTGTGTTGTTTTATTTTATGTGATATGGTCAAAGTCGGAAATGTTACTTCGTGGAAGAGGGCAAATTTTCTGTTGACTTTTTTGACCGAAAGGTAATTCGAATTTAACAAGCTATTTTCGAAGTGTTATCTAAGGCGTTGAAGCGTTCGTTACGAAATTTATTTTCCCATAATATGGTTTTCGTAAGTAGGTCAACTACGGAATTACAAAAATTGGAATAAGTATAATGGCGTGTAATTGGAAACATCTTCGTCCAGCAGTTGATGTTGAAGACATTATTACTATAAACACTCGATGATCGATAACAAATGTTAATAGTGTGGGGGTGGCGATCTGAAATCGACAATTTGGATTTGAAATATCCCTTGATTAAAGCGATGTCTTTAATATAATTGATCAGTTCATTCTTCCCGGATCAATATATAAATCTATTCAAACAAATAATAGCAAATATATCCAACAGTGACTTAAATATTTTCGAACATACACTAAGGTTGAATCTTGTGTCGCGGATGTTAGACTTTACGGCCTCATAAAACCCCAGATCCGAAACATTCGGCATCAGCAGCCCTTTTTTCGCAAGTTAATGATTAATTACTCCACGGGGCTGTTAATATATTCCCAAAAGCATCGCCATCCCCACACAACATAGCCGTGGGGTACACATATAAAACATCCGGTGTGATGTGGGCGCGGGCAGGGCGTAGTGGAGGGCGTGCGCGGCGTGGTGGTGCGGCCGCTGCAGGGCGCGCACCACGCCGGCGCCGCGGGCTTCGTGCGCGGCCTCGGCCACGGCGCCGTCGGACTCGTCGTGCGACCCGTCGGCGGACTCATCGACTTCACCTCCGGACTGCTCACCTCCGTCAAAAGGTCGCGTGGGCACACCTCGACCCGTCCGCGGACTCGTCGACTATATCTCCGGACTACTCAAAAGTTGTCAAAAGGTCGCAAGACCTAGGCCTTACATCCCGTTACATTCGCCGAGCTTCATTGCTCAGCGTCTTTACTGTGCGTGCCGCTGTTGATTGCATTGGGGTTACAGTGGCGAGGGCGTGGTGGGATAGGGAACAAAGACCTAGGCCTTCACGAAAATGTTTACCACAGATTTATACCGCGATAGAAGGACAGTTAGGGAATGTAAGACGATTGACTGAAACAAAAAATAAAAAATTCATTCTATTTCGATATGATTCTGTGGTACTGATCATGAGTAGCATTGACGTTGATAATGTATTCTATAGTTTCTATTTTTTGGCGTATTATTATTTACATAGGATTAGTACCATAGAAATAATAAGGATAAATACGGTTAGTATAAAAGACGCCCCCACCCATTGTAGCACTCAAATTTACAAAAAAATATGTTTCAAACGAATTACGTAAGTCGTTTGTGGTTTTGGCTGTATTTTATATCTTAGGTGTCGTAAATTAGTCTTATAGTATAGTTTCAATGAACTAACTTAGTCGATTAGTTGTCATGTTACTAATTTTGTTGTTGAAACACACATTTGCATGTCGCTTGATGTTCGGCTTAAACCTGCATTTATTATTTTAAATAAGAAATGGCGTAATCTTTTAAAAGAACAGCATGAATAAAACGTAATATGACGTGTAGGGCGGCGGATTTATCAGAGGAGATAACAAAACGTCGTGCAGCGCGCTACCTGCCGGCTGACTCGGGAGTGAGGCCGTACTCCCGGCTGCACGCCGAGGGATACAAGATGCTGTTTGAGCTTGAGAAAGTAAGTTTATTCACAATACCAGCCATTCACGTCGACTGCTGGACATAGGCCTCTCCTATGGCACGCCACTGGGCTCGATCTCCGGCCCTCCTCATCCAACCACTGCCAGCCACCTTGCGAATATCGTCAGCCCGCCTAGCCAGAGGACGTCCTACACTACGTTTGCGGAGCCGTAGTCTCCACACCAGAACTCATATCCCTGAGGGGTGAAAGTATATTCATTAGGTTTCTTTTTTTGGAAAATTATAATTAGATTAACTAATTCAATATGCCCAGTAGAATTGTTTTGTATCAATATTCAAGAAGGTAATAAAACAAATATTTTTGGTACCCCTTGACGTCTGACGTCACAATTTTTTTATGGACGATAATCTGTTTTAACATCTGGGTTGAGCAAAGCGCGGTTGTTTTTACGTTAGCATATTTTTAACAGTTATTAACAGTATAGGCTGTTCAAGACCGGGATGGTTGGCGTTTCCTTGGAGACGCCTACGTTCAGCAGTGGATGAGGAAAGTCTAAGTATATTTTTATTAGGGACCAGATGTAAATCTAAACAGCAATTGGCTCTTTATGATGCGGGCTTAAAAATTGTCTAGCAATACAACACTCGGCCTCCAGGGACACAAGCATAACGAAGTATTTATATTATTTCATCATCATCATCAATTATATTGTTTGTCTAGGGCAAATTCGTGAGCACGGACACATACGAGGCGCACGTGTGGGTGATCCAGGGCAAGGAGGTGGTCCTGTGCACGGACAAACGGCTGCTCTACTTGGAGAAGAACAACGTGTTCGGCGGCTGGCAGGTATGTTCACGTCACTGTTGCAGAACGGGGTTGTAATACTTTTTATAATTTACAGTTGGTATTACATCATCATCAGCCCACACATGTCCTACTGCTGGGCACGGGCCTCCTCTATAACTGGGAGGGTTTGTTTTCAAAGGGTAGAATATCGGCAGTTGCGGGATCACACCCAAAGTAGAGGCCTAACTCTGACTTTACAAAATCCATAAAGAACTATCACGTACGCTATGTTATGTATTTGTACCAAAATATGTGTCGGTATGGACATAAATTGTAGGACAAGATTAAGATATATTTCGTCATTGGCTATGTGTGCAGGCCATGCATTATTGATGAGAATCGAGTGAGATATCCGAAACCTTGTAAATATTTCATGAAATTATTGCAGCCGATATTTTGTAATTACATGCTAGGAGTGCAGTTATAGGATTAGATTCCTGTGAGATAGAATGCGAAATGTTATATCCGTTTTAATTCGATAACGTTGTTTAATTTCTTTATTTTTTTTTTAAAAAAAAAAAGAGGTCAGGGGATGCCTTTTCCATTGATCTAGCCAGTCATGGAACAGGGCTACGAGTACGCGAGCTCGGCCCCCC
Organism: Cephonodes hylas; assembly: GCA_030295005.1. Lineage (NCBI taxonomy): Eukaryota > Metazoa > Arthropoda > Insecta > Lepidoptera > Sphingidae > Cephonodes > Cephonodes hylas. Next base: position 9,645,709 of record AP025367.1, on the reverse strand, counting down.
GAGCTGTTACAGTCTCCTTCTTCCTTATCCGGGACTGTAGCATCCTTACCATCAGGCCAAATATCCTTTCCCTCAATATCCTTTACCCAAACTCACGCTATCCCCACACCATTCCCTTTAAAACATAGAAATTCCCAAGGAGGGTTGGCGTCAGGCAGGCGGCCGGCCGTAAAACATCTGCCGAAACTCTTATGCAGCATGTTTTGTCGTTCCACACAGGAAGGAAGGACAAAACATGCTGCGCCGACCCCAAACAAGAATTGGGATCAGGGCAGGAGAATGATGATGAACGTTGTTTAATTTCTTTAAGTATTATATTTTTTTTAGATTCCAGTATCATTAAGTAGATATGTCAAATACTCTGCTTTTATATATTTTCACATATAGTATACGTTCAGTATAGGAACTTATGTATAGAATTACGTAGGTATACAGATTAAGAATTAAAAGATGTAATATTTTTATCCTTAGATCGTGTGGACATATCTATGGAGCGAGCTACCCGAAGTCCCGTCGTATGCGGAAAAGGGAGTGTTCATACCAACAGCCAAAAAGAAAGTGCTCGGGATGTTCTCGAGCTCGGGCTCCGGCAAAGTGATATTCTTGTACGACGAGCAGCAGAAGAAATATCTCCTGGCGCAGTGCGAGAGGCTGATGCGTATGTCGCGTTGACATGAAGTTGTAGAAAGGATGTCGCCCACCGAATGGCTGGGAGAGTTCTTTCTACTTTTATTCGATTATCGCACCGCGTTGCTTACATTCGCCTATCACTTTAACATGCACCACTTCGGCCCAAAAGGCTTCCGCTGAACTCTTCAATGTGCTTTAAAGTGAATACGAACTTTGTCTATAAGACTACGGAATTATTTATACCAGTGTATTAAATGTGATGTATCTCTGATAGTACACCTCGTTCATACATTTATATCCCTTACTCCTTGTACGTATGACCCTTAACTAGTAATCGATACGAGTGTTTTGGAATGTTAAGTTTCAGAAGTGAAAACGTTTGACGTCTTCATCACAAAGACAGTTTACAACGATTGACAATAGAAAATGTATTCGCGAATGCTTTCGCGTTTTTGTAAGCCAGTGTCGCCTTGATCGCCAAGCAATGTACGAGCGTAAAGGCTATGCATTTAAATAAATATATAATTGTTTAAGTGATTCACACGTTTGTAATATTCCTGTCTTCCGTTTGGTACTTGTTTACATTCTATTAGTACCGGATGTAGTTAAGTTTATTACTTGTATTGTATTTTTTTTGATATTATACATGTTTTGGGAATGTTTTGACGTTTGTGATAAATTTTCAAACACTCACATATAGGTGTACTCGGAGCTTGGTGTAGTGTTATTCATGTTTTGTTTGAAGTATATTGTCTATTGAAGCGTTTATATTTGTTACGTGTTCAAAATCAAAATCCGTTTGGGTGTAACAGTCGGGTGTTTATTCTTATATTTGTGCCTAAAAGTACAAATTATGTTTACATAGATCTTGTTTTCGACCTTTCTATTGTACCAAACATGTTTTCGTTTGGTGGATGTGTTCAACACATAGTGTGGTAGTTTTTAATTGCTGAGGCGCTCTGATACCAGTGCCTTAATATCGATATTATAAAAGTGAATATATATTATATTTTGTGTAAAACCGTCACTTCACACCTTTTTCTTTGTGAGTTATTCAGCATATTTTTTTAAGTATTTAAGTTGTGTGCACAATAAATGTTCGCTTCATGTACGCGTGCCTCATCCGATGTTGCAAATTCGGGCGTATGGAACCTTCTCCACTTTGTATCAATTTTATATTTGTTAGAAATTTACGTGCGTTTAGATATAAAACGTATAATCTTTCTGATTTCTGCTTGTTGCACAATTTACTTATTTAAACTTTGTTTATTCTTCTAGCTTGTGTACGAATCTCTTTGATATAAAAGTTTTGAAAAATACACGATTTTTATTAAGATAACCTATCTACACACCACTCAATACCTAGCACATAAAATATCTAACAGAAATTATTGTATGATGGGTCGACAAATAAGCGCGCTATAGGAATTGGCTAAAATGCTATGTTGCATCACATCATCATCACTCAAATTGTACAACGTGAGTGGCAAACTTGGTAAGATTGACATTTAAAACGGGCCAACACTCGGTCGAAAAATCAAAACCGGAATCACTTGTTCGCACATGAAAATTTGTTCTGCAGGCTCTATAAGAAAACTTGAAAATAGTTAAAGGTCATCTTTAGCCCATATACGTCACACAGCTGGGCACGAGCCTCCTCTGCAACTGAAAGGGTTATAGTCCACCACGCTGCCCTATTGTAAGTTGGTGTACCTATTACACACCGTAGAAAGTTCTAAGAACTTGAGTGCAGGTTTCCTCACGATGTTTTCCTTCATAGTTCGAAAGTCAACACAACTTCGAAAGTCAGATGTGTGTGTTCCCAGAAACCTGCGACTGCCGAGATTTACAACCGCGCACCTAAACCTTGAGATCATTGAGAAACTTCGTAGTACTCCTGATACCATATGTATGTATATACTCGCACTCAGTCAGCGTAGCAATGCGGTGAAGCCTAACAAACTTACGTTAGTCGTAGTGGAAACAGAATTCTTGCAGTGAGATAAGCACGATCTCAATAAAAATGTTTTAAACTTAAATAATCATTTTAGAATAATTTACAAGTTAATTCGTTAACGCTAACTATCTTTCTTTGCGTACTTCTATAAATTCACCATAGTATTCTTCAATGACGCGGAAAAAGCGAAGATATTTCATTTGATTGGTATTTAAATACGTTATAACAAGACAAGTTACACAGCAAACGAAAACAATTTTGTTTACCATAAAGGCTACTGGGATTACATTGAAAAATCGCTCCTAAATCCATCAAACGTGAAAGCGATATCGCGGGTTCGCCGGACAATGTTTTGTACGCAATCAATCAAATGATACAGCAATCACGACGATGTATTGCACCGTTCAAAATGTTCGACTAAAATTATTTGTGCCTATTTTTAGAGGTGTATACCGATACTTTTGATTGGCAAAATAGGCAGTGTTTTACAGTGCAACCATTAAATTTATTAGGTAATTAGCGATAGATCGCTTAATTTATTATTCGCGGTTCCCTAACTGACCATATAAAAGAAAGTTTGGGCTTGCAGAGTTTTAAGTGCAATATGTTAAAACTATCGACATCCGAAATAATAACAATAACAATTTTTCTTTCGATCTTGGTATGTATCAAACATGCTCATAACATTTAAACATATCTACACACATAATTATAATGCATAGTGTACTCACGTCTTACTGCATAATTCTATCACTAAAGTTCTTTGGCTTACACGAGTCTTGGATTTATATTTTTCATTAGTTAAAAAGCCATTATCTGTATTGGCTTCAACGATATTGCTAATTAGTAAATAACTTCGGAAGTTAGAGCACTATTATTGGTGAAACTGAATTACGGCGTCCTTCCGAGGGAAACTAATTGCAAATAAAAATGAATGTAAAACAGCTATGACGAAAATTTCCTTTACATTTTTAATGAAAGACTTTATTTTAATTATGCAGAGCTATAATGGTAAGTAAGGTTCGTTTTTCTATCGTTATAAATTATAATTGTTCATTTTACGGATCTTCATGATCCAGTACATTTCATATATTTCTAAACGCGTAGTCGTTTGCACTATTTTAAAAAGTAATAATTAAAATAATTAAATGGCCAAAATTTCTCAAATGTAGATTATTATTTAGAAATAAAATATTTGAGCATTCAATTTATTTTATCGCGCGCAACTGTATTTTTTTTCTTCGGTTTCAGGAACACTAATATCAATATATTATAAAAGGAACTTTTAAACAGTACAGTAATCAGGTAACAAGGTATTAACGTCTCAGATTATTCACCTTGTGTACAATCATAAATTTGAATCAGACAACATTGTGCGAATGACAACCGACCAAACGATATCTATGCGAAATTACGCCGATGATTAATATGTAAAATTCGGCCCATAAACCCAATCCAAACGTGTTACAATCAAATGGAGTAATAATAAAGGGTTTATATTCAAACAATAAAACGGATATTTCAAATGATGGCTTACGTCTACGTCGTAATGACATCTTCACTTTACGAACGTTAAAATTTAGGAGTCTCGTTTAAGTTAATATTCGTTTACACAGAACCACTGCGACAAGGGGTATTGGCACGGTAACAGTAACGTATATATACGAATAAATTAACAAATGAATTGTTAGGTCAATATTTGCAGCCGAAGTAAAAAAAATCGAAAATTAATATTAAGATAAATTTAACATAGCAACAATATGGAGGCAGTAGTTAAGAAGAAAATTCCATTTTGAATGTGCTTAAATGAAACAAAAAGTAAATCACTTCATTTCTAAAGAGCAATCTTAATCCTCATATATCATCGTCGATATAATATACTGAGACACTCCAATTCATTCGTGCTACGACACCTATTATTAAAAATCACTGAAGAGCGCCTTCTGCACTTTTATAATTTTATCGTTAGTGACAGAGAATGGCAGAAACACCTGATTCCACGTTGTAAAGAGCTCGCTTTCAATTGTAAGATAAATCATGACGCTTTTTACGCATAAATTACTTTGGGAAAAAATTAAAATTAAATAAATGGTCTTAGGAATTTCTTTGGTTTGTAATCTGTTTACCCGCTCTCGGCCAGTGCTGTGGAGCAAGATCTAAAGTCTCTTAGTTGTAAAGGAGGCAACAATGAGGCGTATAAGGGCTGATTATGATGACGAATATAAAACGATTGGCTGTGGTGTATAAATAAAATTAAAACATTTGCGTGGTAGATTGTAGTCAACTTGAATTTTGGTACTAATCAACTGAGGCGGTACCATTGTCTCATAAAAAGCGACCCGAAATTACTCTGTGGCGTTACGGTCAGTGATTTCACCAGAGTCTCTATTTGTTACTGGTAAAATGTATGCATGTATTCGTTAGTCAAAATCATACATAGGGTTTTAATCCCTTCAGTACAACATATAATTAAGTAGCGCTCTTGGATCAGCATGCGACAATGTAATATGCAGGCTGTTATATTTCTAACCAATATAAATCAAAGCCGTATCGTCAAGGCTCTATAAAAATTAGGGGTAATAAATAATACAAATTTATATTTCGCAGTTTCGTGGAAACCAATGTTTTTTTAGTCCAACCAACTCATTTTGTCTAAGCATTTCAAAGCGTATTAAATATACAACAACAAATCATAACTATATCATCACATGGTTTCTAAACTCAAACTATTATTTATATGCATAAATGAACTAACTTTTCCCACAACAATAAAATACAGTTACGGTTGAAGGCGCAAATCGGCCATATCCATTAGAAAACACACTCTTGCATCAGAAAGCCGTTGACTGACAAAGTTTCATAGCAATAACCGGAACGAGAGATGCTGCCAATGGTTTTGCATTATGCAAACGAGATTCTTCTATTCTTTATTTAGGTGCAAAGTTTCTACAGCCGATAGCTGTTAGCCGATACTGTAGATGCCTTTCGTTGGCTATGGATATGCAAAACAAATCTTCATTTTATGCTTATTAGCAACTTGTTTTTGCCCATGATTTTGTGGTCTTTATTGGGTTCAGAGAGATAAAGAAGATGTGTGCGTAATAAAAACCTGTGGTTCCTATATGACGTTCGTAAATACATACACCCACGCCCATATGCCCGAGGTGGTAGATAGATGAGCTCTTACTCCCACGCTACTTTAGTGTCTTCAATTTCTCGCAATAGTGATTCGATTTGGGTACATTTCTGTACTGAATAGAATTCGAAATTCTATTGTACAACATAAGTACCAGCCGACTTGAAGTAGCTCTTTGGTACCCCGAGCTACTATATCATGGTTTTTTCACATACAAAATATGAAAGAAGATTAAAGGAGCTGAGGTACAGCTCTGCGTTATCTTAGCATTTTAATGTTTTCATATATTTTGGAGAAAGTCAATCTGTTAAATTTAATGAGACATGGTAAACAAAATTGCATTTTTGTATCTACATTCCGCAGTTTTCGTACTGTTACTGAAATTTTACTAATGGAAATCCCCAATAACACTTTGCTTGACCTGGCAAACGAACGTAGAACCTCAAGATCGCATGGCACATACCTGTCCAAGAAGCAGTCAGAGGAAAGTATGTGAGAGAGTTACAAGGTAAACGATAGTATTTCAAAAGAATTATCAGGTAATTGCAAATAAGTTACGATATATTGACGAAAAATTTCTACTCCAGCTTAGTTCCATCTCAATTCCTCGAGGTGCATAGTGCATACATTCTTAAGCCTATAAGAAATGACGTGAAGCACCATGCATTAAGGGAGATAATAGGCGAGCGTGTACAAGGGTCTAAAGTGCGCCTTGCTTACTTGGCTAATCGTTGAAAATCTGCCCGAGATCACGTCACTGAGTTATCCTTTTTGATAGTTCGTGTCACCCGCTTTGGAAAGTATCAGCAATTTCTCAAAGAGCAAAACTTTGAAAATAGCCTGAAGTCATTGATATTACTTTAATAATGATTACAATTTTTTAACTGCCTTTATTTATCCGGTTTATAGTAGCGGTCTGTCTGTGATTAAATACGTAAGTTGCGAAAATAGGTTCTATTGTAATTCAGATTTTAGTAAGTTTTTAGATGGTAAGAATTTTGAGGTTAGTGTGATAATTTTGTTGTTCCATCGTGTTGTGTGATAAGTAAACAGGATAAATTGCATTATAATAATTTAAAACACTCGCCCCCTTTTACTCGTCTCTAACAGCCGGCGTAACGCACAGAAATACACTTCTGCCTTCCTTAGGGGATAGAACGTGAGTGTATATACCTATAATAACATGTCTTACACCTGACACAATAAAATAATTGTCATAATTGTGATACGTAAGCGTACATCACTCGTTCACCGAGGCCTGCGTCACAAGAGGCCGTCTGAAGAGGGTGGGCTAAAGTTCGCTCCGCTCGATTCTTTTGTACAAAACTTCCCTCTGTGGACGTTTCTATTACTCACTTAAGTACGTACATAATACTTCCCGAAAAGGAATGAGATAAAAGGGAGCTTGATATAATTTTCTCTGTTATCAGATTATGTTAGTGAAGTCACTTACCTATGTCATTTTGTTCGCGAATTGTGCTGTCAAACGGTTGACATTGCTTATTGAATGTTAAATAAGGTCGCTTTGAAGGTTATTGTTAGATTTATTATTTAGGAAATTGATGAGATATACGGCCAAGTATAGGATAGTGGTAACTTATCTAGTTGGTTGATTGAATAGATTAAAGATTTTAAATGAAACAATTTTCCGCACTAGCAAAGTTAGTAGTAGGGTTAACAATGTTCTCCCAATAACTTTAAGATAATTGTCGTCTCAGGAACCCATTAGGAGGGTGCGGAATTATTGTGGGCACTACTCTTCCATGCATTGCGATCATATTTCTTGGTGTGGGACGGCTATTGGGAGATTTTGATTAGTATGATGGCGTAGATTTTTTAATAACATCTGGTGCAAGTCTGATATCTCTACGAAACGGACTAGGAGGCCGTTGACCCGAAATTATACTTCTAGCCCCAAAACCATTCAGGGCTTACCCTCAATAAAAAGGTGGTTACTCTATTTCTCCTCCTCAATCTATTGTAGAAGCAAAAGAACTTTAAAGTAAGTATACACGGTGTACTTTAGGATTTCGTTCATCCCATTTTATCTTCCCTTTCAAAGATCTCACCAATTAGATTACTAGACCGCTAACTTCATTGTTAATTTCTTTTCGTGTTAAATAAAACCGTTTCTTCGTAGTGGAGCGGGATTGTTTGCAATAAAATTTACTTTATCTGATTAAAATAATTGTCTTAATTAGAAAATCCGTTTTCCACGAGATACGTTAATTAATAAGTAAAAAGATATGTTTGGCTGATGGAATTTATTAAAGTGTCTTTCCATTTAAATTTAAAATTTAAGTTGTTCTCGTAAAACTGATCTAATTACAAGCTTTTATTTAACTTCACTTTTGTATGTATGTATGTATGTATGTATGTATGTATGTATGTATGTATGTATGTATGTTTGTATGTTTACAAATCTTGCAATGAAGATTTAAACCACTTCCAATAGACCGATTGTGCTGAAACTTGGTATACCTACGTAACTTGGATGACAATACAATAATATGGTACCATGGAGCTGGTCTGATGATGAGGTTGGAAGATGACCATAGAAACATCGGTTCTTGTGGACCGATTGAGCTGAAATTTGGTATGTCTTTGTAACTTCGAAAACAATATACAAATATGGTATCATGGTGCTGATCTGACGAAGAGTTGGAAGATGCCCATAGGAACTTCGATTTCTGTGGTCCAATTGAGCTGAAATTTGGTATGTCTTCGTAACTTCGGTAACAATACAAAAATATGATATTATAGAGCTGATCTGATGAGGAGTTGGAAGAAGCCCACAGGAACTCCGATTCCTTTAGACCGATTGAGCTGAAATTTGGTATACCTATGTAATTTCGGTGACAATATAATAACAAGGTATCATAGAGCTGATCTGACGAAGAGTTGGAAAATGCCCAAAGGAACTCCGATTCTTGTGGTCCAATTGAACTGAAATTTGGTGTGCCTTCGTAACTTCGGTAACAATACAAAAATATGGTATCATGAAGCTGATCTGATGAGGAGTTGGAAGAAGAACATAGGAACTCCGATTCCTGTGGACCAATTAAGCTAAAATTTGGTATGCCTTTGTATTTTCAGTGACTACATAATAACAAGGTATCGTTGATCTGGAGTCATGAGAAGTTGGAAGGTGCCCATAGAAACACTAGTTTCCATGGACCGATTGAGTTGAATTTCGGTATGACTACGAAATGGATAGACTTAGAAATATTTCCAACTAAAAAGTTAAAAATAAATTAACGGTGAAAAACATATTTTAAAATCAAGCTTTTATTATGCACGAAAAATTAAAAAAATAAACTAAGAAAACATTCATAAAATTCGTAGTTTTTTAAACTTTATAAGTAACAATTTACAAAAGTGTTCGGTTTATCAGTAGAAGTATGATACATAAACATATATTATCTATAACTAGTATATTAATATTCTTAAGTGATTTAAAAGCTTGTCGCGCAATTTCGTTAATGCAAAGACCTCGGCCGCGACGAGCTTTTAGATCACTTAAGAATATTAATATACTAGTTATAGATAATATATGTTTATGTATCATACTTCTACTGATAAACCGAACACTTTTGTAAATTGTTACTTATAAAGTTTAAAAAACTACGAATTTTATGAATGTTTTCTTAGTTTATTTTTTTAATTTTTCGTGCATAATATTGTATTATTTTATTAATATTAGTTATTAGTAGGTACAATGTTGATATCATCATAAAATCTCGTTAATATGGAATTAATTTTTAGTAACATTATGGAGCCGAGCATATGTTTTTTCTTTCGATTTGTGCCTGAATAGGGTAATATAGTAATATGCACATTTATTTTATAGTAATTGCAACGAATGATACCATACAAAGTTTTAACACTTAAGAGAAACTATTAGGAAAATACATCAATCCACATAATTGTTACGACCTATTTCAAACAAATTTCTGACTGTTTTTATTGTGTACCTATGTATTTAACTAGGCTCTCTTTAAAGCCTTATAAAATATTCGCAAATTCGTTTCATTTAAGTGTAGGCGCTTTACTCTTCAACAGGAAGATTAACATTTTAAGAAAATCAAAAGATAAATTCATAAGTGAAAAGTAAATACCAGACTTTATTTGAGCTCTTTGGATATACCTTAAAATAGGGCTTTGCTTGGTTATGCTTTTTAGACTGTTATCAGAATTACAAATTATTCCTGAGATGAACGTTGTTAGTTCCACAAAACAATTTCCCTGTTTCGTGGAACCGATCATGGTTTGAACGATAATACCCGTTTCTTGAGCACACGAACCTTGAATTTTATTGAGTTGGGATTATTTTTTTAAATATTTTATGGATCACTATGTTAAAGTTCTAGAAAGTATTAAAAGGTAGAGATAAACGTTATTATACATAATATAAATGCGAGTCAATTTTACATTTTTATGCATACACATATATTTTTCTTCACGGCAGTATCCGCAATGAAGTAGTTGATACTGTGATTTCTTTTTGTTTTAGGATTTTTTTAACTGGAAATCGAAAACGTTAAAAAATTATTTATTCTATGTATTTTAAAACTCTAACAAGAATTAAAAAATACGAGTGGTAGAAAATATTTATACCTATAAGGTAAAAAAGTATGATAAATACTGTGTTGACACCCAGCTCATTAAAGCTTTAGTATGGTTGTAGTATTAATGACAAGGAAATTTCTGCTGCCTAAAAGATTGATGTGAATACATTATAGAACCTAAATATTATAAACAATCGTTAAAAGAAAAATAAGAATCTCCACAAAAATCCAATATCATGAAGGTTTGCTTATACAAATAAAAGCATTGACTTTGACTCTCCCTACAATACGTTGACATTTACCGGCCTTGTGCATTGAAAAGTTGTTATGGCAGACCGCCAGGGGAACCGATTGTGAGTCGTCAATACGTTCGAAAACTAATTTCGTCGGTCACTGAGTAAAAATACTGATGGTTGTGTATTGCGGCGCGGAGTAGATCGGCCAAGCTATCAAGAAAACTGGTCACATAATGCATTAATATTCCACTGAAGAGATTTCTATTTTCTACTACATTTATTGCACTTTCCAGAGACTTTTGACTGGAGAATGAAAAGGGGATTTTAATAAGAATAGCGTTGTATGTTGACAAGCAGGTATTTTGCATTTTCATACTAATTTTAATACTTCTTTAATCGACAGCCCGGTGGCGCAGTGGGTTATATACCAGCTTGCGAAATGAAGAGCCGTGGATTCGATCCCTGCATTGAGACAATTTTTTGTGTGATCCACAAATATTTGTTTCGGGTCTGCGCCTTTATAACACCGCAAAGTCTCGTAGTTTTTGATACCCGTATGTAACTGTTGGGTATAATTATTTGAAAAAATATAATAGTTACCTATTTAAATCAATTTCAGTAATTTTGAAAATTATAATAGAAAACTTAAAAAAATATAAAGAAATATGGGTATCGGTTGATTAATTATATTAGCAAGAAATGTCCAAAAATCAAAATTTTAATATTCACTCTAAATTGCGTGGGGGATGTTTGATAGTTTAGTATTTTCTATGAGTGGGCGTTGATAAAACAAGAGCTCCCAGACACGTGTGCCCAATTCATTTCTATTATCATTGAGAGATACTACTACGGGTCTTGAAACCGTATTGTGTCTAAATAGAAAATTACTAGAGATTCTGTGACAACTTTGGTAATAAACCAAGTTGTAAATTAAGTTTATATAGTGTTATCTTCTACTATACCCTTTTACCCGTTGCTGTAAGATTATAAAAATAATAGTTTTTTAAAGTTTCTCATACTTGATACCGTTTATCTGATTTTCTTATATCTTTGCTATTTAATTTTTTTCTTTTTCTTTATTCCGTGGTTCATTTATTAGCAAAACAAAACTTTTATAAGCCTAAAAAAACTCAGAATGGCCTGACATTTAATTGAAAATATTTACAACTGATATATGTACAATAAATAATATGGCCTATGTCCAGCAGTGGACGTCCTTTGGCTGATGATGATGATACAATAAGAAACAATTTTAAGATTTCTTTTAATTTTGAATAAAAAATATCACGCGAAAATTTACCATGATTCTGAATACATTTAGATATAAGCATCACTGTGGTGACTAATGACTTATGTAATTTTTTTTAAAGCAATAATATACATTAAGTCGATTTGTGTCAGTCGTTCGAGTTTGCACAGTAGTGGTTGAAGCCGGCGTATGCAGCATACGCGATATGATATGAGCGGTAACAGTTGGTCCCGTCCAACGCATTGTTGCGCCTTTATAAATATCTAGTTTTATTTACGGTTTGTTGTCTAACATTCACATCGGCTTAAGGCTAAATCATTGTTCTAAGTTGAGCTCTTGACGCTTGCAAATGTGCGAGCTAGGAAAAATTACACCGATTTTTTCGAGCTTAGTAAGATTAGAACAATGCCAGTGAAATTATTCAGAATTGTCTTGTTTTCTATTTTTGACAAGATTTGTTTGTTTTTGACTTGTTTTGATCAATCACTACGGTGCAATCATTATGTCAAGGGTATCTGAACCTATTAAAGATTTTCAGCCTCATAAATCAGTCACATATGCATAAATATTTGTTTCGTTGTGGGATTGATCACGCTAAATCACGAATCACGGAATCTGTTTGAATGTGTCGACTTCAGACTATAGTAACATACAATCAGTGTGTTGTTACTTCAATATAAGAAACGATGGTGAACCATTTTCACTTACTAGGCCAGCCACATGGACTAAGGCCTAAACGTCCTTTATTATAGAGGAGGTCCGTGCCCAGTTGTGAGGCGTAAATGGGCTGGTGACGATGATCCCTCAGTATAAAAATACCCCCATAAATGCATCCTACAAAAACTTGCCCCATTATTGATACGAACATGAGCTGACGACGATGATCCCTCAGTATATAAACTTGCAACTTAAGTACCTATTTAAAAACAGCCAGGTAATACCAGGCAAGTAATACCTGCTCGGTTATATAAAGCACTCGAGCGTAACTCAAGTAGGTGCAAACAGATTACCCAATAACAGGATGACGATAACAGTTTCTATTAGATTGGATCACTAATGGCGCGGTGCAGCGGTGTCGTCGCCAGATCGATGCAGGACTCCGCGCTTCAATGCACACTGCCTATTAATAAACACCGATATCTTGTACACTTTTACCAAGTGAGCCTCTACTTATAGGTGGCCCTGAGATTATTAAATAATACTGGTTGTCTTACCCTCGTATCAAGTTATACGCCTTTTAGTTTTATAAAATCAATTTTGAGACATTTGGATGAAGGTGTACGATTAAAACGTAAATTTAGCTTTTTTAATTACAATTATTGATAATATAGGAATAAAAAAATAGGAAAAATGTAAATAAATCTCTGTATATTCCTTAGGGAATGTAGCCATGAAAAGATGCTTTGGAGCGGAGAAGTGAAATATTTATTGAAGTTAATAAATACTTTAGTATAAGTGCTGCTGAATTACTGCTCTTTAGCATATTTTCTATGTCAGGGCTATATTCAAGAATTTCAGTTAACCCCTACATTACAGCCCACCCACAGAGACATTAAACCCGGTGTCATAACGCTAATGACGCATTTGTTGTGTTTTGACGCCAAAAAGTGAACATTTCAATATATTTGTCGGCCCAAATCGTATCGACGACGCATATTAAAATTTCGTATTCATCGCTTGTTATCTAGACATTTTCCTTTTGCTTCCTCATACTACAGTAGCAATGGAATATAAAAAAAATTGGTCACTTATTTAGCCGGGAGCGGTAAAGGCTTTGGGGATTTTATGGTTTAGCGAAAGGGGCTATTAAAAGGAATGTTTTACGATCACAAACGATTTGTAACCAAGCACGTATTACATTCGAATTCAATGTCATAGATTATAGACGCTTGCGAAAATAATAGACGAATCAGTTTATTAAAATGAATATGTTAAAAAAACTTCGATTCGTATACGCTATATTTAATTTATGCCTGTATTCCCGAACACCTGATCAACTATGTCATTTCAACCTTGATGGCGCTTCTGAGCTCATTTCTACCGCGCTTACACTGAGTATTTCCTTAAGATTTTTTCTGAGTTGGGAATTTAAGGTTCTCCATGGAATTTCTCAGAAGCAATGAGGCAGTTAATGTGCAATTAATTTATTGAAATATATTCACAGCTACCGTTTTATTGCTGAGCAAAAATAAAAACAATGCGTTTACATATGCAAACAGCTCGAAAAAGAAAACAACGGGCCGCGCATACTTTATAATGTAGAACAACGATGGGAAAACAATATTCCACAAGATAATACACAATATCTTTTCTTGGAGCGGCGATGGAATACAGCGAGATTTTTACATATTCCTACAATGCGTAAGTGTGCATTCATCTGTTAAGAAAGATAAACCTGACTCGCGCGATATGGAATGGAAAGGAAAATAAACCCTATTAAAAGGCAATAAGGTAGATCCTGTAAAGTTTTATAGATGAAAATTGATTTGGATTTTAAGATTCAATTTGTGTGGATGGGTCAACGAATGCCTTTTGGTTTTTAATCAAATTGAATGAGTGAAACGTCTAAGTTTAGGTATGTCTTTTTTATAAAAATTAGGTATCCACAATATTATGTGATCTACAAATGTTTGTACAGCTTGTAATAAAAAATATACAAAAAAAAGGGTAGTACGCAAAAATATTTAATTAGGGCGCAGATTTTTTTGGAAATTTAGCTTAAACTGTTGAATTTGTAGAAAAGGCCCACGCCCAGTGATAGGGCTTAGAGAGGCTGAATCTTATGCCAAATAGGGTTTTATTTTGGTCCTTTTAGTTAGCATTTTCTTGGGGAGGGGTACGTTCAGCAGTGGACGGCGATAGGCTGAGCATAGATAGAGTATATTCATTCTAATATGAACCTGCAAATAGCATATCTAGTGCTATTTTTTGTTTTTGTCCATAAAAATGTCTATAAATATGCATAATCTCTTGGCGGTTGCGCCACCTATCACGTCCCACGTTAAATAGCCCGCGCGCGCTGATTCGATTAAATCACGTTTAAGCGACGTGCATATCCACGGCCGCCGTCAATCTACATATTGGAAAAAAACCCGATACGAACATTTTGTATGCTGTGTGGCAAATATCATTCAAATTGTAACGTGCGCCCGTTACTGAGCTGTCGATTACCATATTCAGATGGACTAATAAAGCTCACCGGAGCTTTTGGTTATTGGGCTTTTATGCAAAAGCTTTTCGAGTGCAATAGTTTTTGTGGTATTCGTAGATAGAGTAATTAGCCTGTTGTCAAATTAGACAAGTGTTTTTGGTGATAGGTCATTATGAACGTATGGAGACTATGTTACAGATCAATGATAGAATTATTACTCCAAAATCTAACGGATTCGGGAATTAACACATACATCACGGTTACTTTTGGTACTATAATGCAGTTTTATTGTTTATCAAAATACCAAACTTCACCTAAATCATCATCAATTTCAGCTAGAAAGTTAAAAAACTAAATGTAAAACGATCACGGTCTGAACACACCTTGAATAGTAAGCATAATGGCAAAATCATAGACTTGTAGTGTAAAATTTATTCCATAATAAAATGTTGTACTCAAAATTTATATTTTATCTTTTCTATTCATTTGTCCATTCTAGATTAAACAACATCTAAGGCGTTGTATTAAGTAAAGGCAGTTTATAGCCCCTAATTACTGTTAACACCATTCCGTTAATGGGTAAAAGTGATTGAATAAATACCATTAACATGAAAGGAAAGGTCGTGACGAATATGGTTATCGGTGTCCGATTTATTGAGAATACCTTTCTGCGACGGGCTTATTATTTCACGTAAAAAGGTGTTCTTATACCATCCGACTACGACTTTTTTTTAAATCTACGTACGCCTTTACACTGTTGAACAGTTTAGGAGATGTGAATTTTTAAACTCATGTGTCGGTAGCATTTTCAGCCCCGATTATGGGGACTTTTTCAGACTCCGTGTTGCATCTGAGGATTTCCTGATAGACGAACCTAAAATCATTCAAATTTCCATTACTTTTAGCAAGGCTATTAAATCGTTAAAACCATATTCTATTTCTGAATAGGATTGTTTAACGGAAGAATTCACCTGAATTAGGCCGCTTCGTACATACATATATCTACGTAAAAAGTCTCGAAATAATTAGCTTTATTGGTGTTTAGCGGTACATATGTTCGAAAAATCTCGATGTTGGGATTTTAAGTGGATTAATCTATTATCGGTACGGTGGTGGAAAATGGCAAATAGCACTCAGAACGTAAAAATACGTCTTTGTAGGCCCTGATTGAGGATACGAGCATATGCAACATTCATAGATATATATGACCAAATAAAATTAAAGAAGTCGTACGGTATAAAAGAGACAGGATGTTGTGACTTGTGAATGATTTCGTTTTCCATTACCCTCATCCTTTGGATAATACTTCTTGTCAATCTTTTCCCGCCTCTACCCTTGTATCGACATCGGCGTTACACCGAATGTTTCTGTATTTGTCTACATAATATGAAAGTACAAAATAAAATTTCATTCGCTTCGTATTTTATGTATAAATCTATATCCAATTTATATCGACACAGGTAATGGGCCACCAATAAGTACTAACTTTTGCCCGCTTCTTAGTATATGTACATTAATTTTACTTCCACTACTTTTAAGCTTAAAGTGAAAAAAAATACCTCTCAACGATATACCACTATTAACATAACCAATAATTTCATTCAGAATAAGAAGATAGTATGTAATCCTCTTCATTTATTTTTGTTCCTAAATAATGAATTGGTTTCAGCGATTTAGTATCGGAAGGCTCATACGCCAATATAATAAATAATAAGTTATATGCTTTAGAATTAAATTTAAAAACAAAATAAGTTATAATAATTTTGCTAATATTTTCTGTATTTCAGAAATAGGTTTGTAGTTGCCAGTACTTAATTGTGATAAAGTATCTCCTACTTTGTCTACACACTTAATTTAATATTCAAATATTGTGTACAAATATTCACGTAAATATTTTAAGTACTTACTAAGTCTGTAAAACATTTTATCCTTTGGATTGTAACTAAGCTCTTGGGTATAAGGGCACTTGTTAAAATGCCATTTTGCGGTATTCTGAACAAAAACAGAGATACAAATAACTAAATAAAATACGTTCAAAGTATTTAAATTGCTAACTTACACTTTGTAACAACAGAATTCGAACTAATCTAGTTACTTTAGTATTAATTATGTCTTTGTGTTCAAGTGTTTTCTTATAATTAAATGCTCCACTAATTAAATACACCTGAATTGTTTCACTTTTTTGATGCAATAAAATTTGTTAGTTGTTTTTTTAATAATCTACATTGAATAATAGTGATCTTCAGTCTTAAAAGTAACAGACCACTTCAAGTGCACATCATTTAAATCTTATAAAAATATACTATTACTTTAAAAACCGTCGCAATAAACATTGTTAAAAATAAGTCCAGTAGTATATTTGTCGTGATATTGGCCGTAGGAATTGAAATCGTAAGAACTTACCTCGGCTTTTCGAAGGTATGGGTTTATCAGCATTAAATTATCATTTTACCGGATGAATCAAAATGTTTCATCATTCTTGCAATTGTGATGTGTATGTTCGACTTACCAATCAATTTTTCTCTAACCAAAAAAACTAATATTTATATTGCAATATCCCAGAGAACTCTAAGGACGTACTAAGTATTCGATTGCATTTTCCTCTAAGAATCCATTTAAAGTAGCACTATAAAGAGCAGTACAAATCTATGTGAAAGCTGGATCGGAATAATTAGTATAATTTGAATTCAATTTTGCCTCACTGCTCTGCGTATTAGCAAAACAAATCGTGATTTTCCGATGGACCGAAACACTTGACGCGGTAATGGACAAGTAATTGCTTTTCGTGTAAACATTAGTGTTCGTCATGGCGATCGAGTGTTGCCATAATTATGTGTGATTAATTACACTCGTTTTGTATTTACACATTAGACGAAGGCTACAGATAAGTTAACATCTCACTTTTGTTCATTTGAGCACTATGTTTGGTAATTTAAGATTGTCCATTGATTTAAAAACATTTTTAATAAAAAAAAGGATTTAATGATAAAACGTCCCATTGTTCATCTACTGTTGCGGGGGTTTCGTCTTAGTTTACTACGCTTGCCTAGTGCGAGTCGGCGGACTACACATCTAAAAAAATCCTAAGAACGTTCTTCGGTGTGCACGTTTCCTCACGACGTTTTCCTTTACTTGTAATGAACGTGAAAATGTATTTTTTTACTTATATATTAGCAGATAAACTTTATAACCAAACGATATGATACTTCCATAGCGTACAATCTGTAAGTAAAGAGATAAACAATTTCTAGTACAGTTGGTGCTAGATTTTGTGTAATCCGCGATGAAAGGCGGCCGGGATCCGGTTTTAATCCCGCTCGGTTCCCACACCTGTAGATTTCATGCGAAAGCTTTTGTACACGAGTACGTCGAGGTACAAACAGACTATTGTTGAACATCAACACTTGGTGTGGTATTGCATACTCCTGTCTAGTCGGCATTACCTTTTTACATTGATAAGAAGTATAAAAAAATTAAAATAAATTACAACATTAACGTCTCTTTATCGAAAGCCATAATAGACATAATTATGTTGGGATGATCATCAACTTTTTCGAGCAAACCTTTGATTAATTCACCAGTCAGCAGTTCGAATCCCAAAATTTTCAATCGGTTTTTTGTAGAAAGTTTTAAAACTACCGTACGGTGGATTGCTGCAACCGTCATCAAATTTCCAAGTAAAATTGAATATTCCGCCGTTTCACGATGACGGGACCTTAATTGACGCGGCATTCGCAGCTCTTGATTTTGTTAAACGATTTCAGATACCATGGCATTACAATGGCATGGAAAATTACGTTTATGTATATTCTCATACATATATATACACATTACACATATATATGTCTTGTTTTTCCTATCGTCTTTTAAGTCACACGCAATAAGACCGAGGGTAATCTTTTGATGTTTTCCGGACACATTAAAGACTTCAGGATTTCTTTACTAAGGATTTCATGGTCTAAACTCAATAACACTATTTACATCTCGGGGATAGAACCCGGAAGTGTCGGGAAAATTATTTTGATTCAAATTTTTTTTAGTTAATTTAAGTCTGCCGCACAAAGCTTGGACGAACGTCTAATCCGTCGGAGTTGTTGAGACGGTCCATTTCCGGCACTGAGACTTGCCTAAGACTCAAAGGTTTTCATAATTTTGTGCAGTGAGCTTTGACTTCGAAAAGCACGACAATTTTTTTCACCATTCTAATATTGCAAAATACGAAAAACACTGTCGATTGTGGATTCGAACTTGATATTGTTTCATAACGTGTCCTTGCCACTAAACCAGCTAAGCT
The DNA here is from genome assembly GCA_030295005.1 of Cephonodes hylas. Classification (NCBI taxonomy): domain Eukaryota; kingdom Metazoa; phylum Arthropoda; class Insecta; order Lepidoptera; family Sphingidae; genus Cephonodes; species Cephonodes hylas. Next base: position 9,626,488 of record AP025367.1, on the reverse strand, counting down.
ACCACGCACTTACTATGGAAATAACATATTTTGCCCTTGAGCAGTTATTCTGTAAGTAAATTGATTGCGAAATAAATGTATTGCTTACAGATTCAGTATCAGTTACGTTAAGGTAAATGTAATATTTTTGTTAGAATATTCGTTACGTACGCGTTTGTACCAAGTATGCAGACTTTTTTTCGAATAACTTAATGTGAATGAAATGTTGTTAAACTGATTTTTATTAGGAAACTCACGAAGTTTTTATTATTTTTTAACAGTATTTAGACAAATAAATACAGTGAAACTTGGTTAAGTGGGACCTGGATAAGTGAGAAACCTCCATAACTGGAACTCATGCTGAGGTCCCAACACTTTGGCACTGAATTACCTCCGTTAGTGGGACGAGGTAAGCCTCCATATCTGGGATTTGTTCTTTCGATTTATCATCATAGTTACCTCTATAACTGAGACAGCGAGTAAATTTTATATGCATAAACCTCTGTAACTGAGATAACATTTTTATAAACGTCGAAGACGGTTTAATAAATTCTGGAGAACTGAATGAAGGCGACATTGTTCAAGCCTTCTCGTCTTCTTCATTGGAAAATGAAGAAGAAGACGATGAAATGAGCGCGGAAGTAAATTTAGTAAAAAAATTTAAACGCGAAGCAATAAAAACACTAGAAACTGCACAGTTATTTTGAAATGTCATCAATTGGTGACCAAAGCATATTTGATAGAATTTATAACATCGAAAAACATCTGATGGCTGATACTTCCAAACGACAAACTAAAATGACAGATTTTTATAATTGATACATTCTATTTCCATATTCGTACATAATACGTGTAAAAACGTGCTTGAATATTTTTGTTGATTACATTTGTATGATTTACTTTACGGTATTGTTCTAATTTTTTTTTATTAAAACTCATTTACATACATAACACGTTATTTTATTTAATGATCGCACCTGTATAACTGAAATAACCTGTATTCTCATCTCTATTAATGGAACCCTCTGTAAATGAGGCAGATATTTATTTATACCTGTATATCTGAGACACTGGGTAAGTGGAATACCTCTATAAGTGAAACGACATTGCAGGTCCCTTGATGTCTCACTTAACCAGGTTTCACTGTAATTGTTTTTTTTTATTTTTATTCGTGTTCTAAATTTGTGAAAATACACGAGGATCAATAATTTGGTGGTATAATATTCTTATTTTCGCCAATACATAGTAATAAAAATTAATCAATATAAGCATTACAATTTTTTTAATAAAATACAATACTCATTACCATTAATTCTTCTAATAAACTATAATGTAAAACCCTTAAAAACATGTTATTGGCAGTACTATACACCCGAACGAAACATCATGTGCTTTGTTTTCCTGTTGCTAAATTCTGACGGTATCATTCTTTTTGATTGATAATATTTCAAATTTATCGACAAATTATATTGGATATAATCAACGACAAAATAACTTTACAAATATCAACTTTTAAATATTTTTTTTTTTGTTTTCATTGCAACAGATTTGTCAAATATTTATACGTATGTAATTTCTTAACAATTAGACTTCTAAAAATATTCATACTACTTGTGATACTTGATATTCCAATATTCATACTACTTGTGTTTTTTTTTAAAAGTTCGCATAAATCATTTGTAAAACATATACACTTCAACCTTAAAAAGCATTACTCATCTGTTAAGACTCGTAAAAAGTTGTGACCAAGTTCACCGTCGATGAAGTTTGGAAAAACTTGTAGAAGTATAAGTTTTTCGCGCGGCGTGGAAGCACGGACCGCCCCGGGGCGGGCGGTGGGCGGGGCAGAGACCTATATAAGCTAGCCTGCCTGAAAGCTTTGCCATTGAAAGCGAAGCACCAGAACAGCAACGTTCCAGCTTCCCTGTGTCAGCAGCCGCGGTTTACTCCACGATCAAGTAAGTTGCATTTCATAATTTCACATGACAACTTAGGTTTCACATTGTTTTTTTGATTTTGAAATTTTTCGTCAAAGTTACTTAAAACTTTTTAAAATTGTTTTAATGGGGTAAAGTTACGTGTTAAATACTAAAGTGCGTAAAGTTTGTGTAAAATCGTGTTAAAGGTAAAAAAAATCTCTTTATTTATTATTTTGAAAGTGAAAAGATTTAGTTTCAATCGATATATTTAACGCAATCGGTTGAATAATTTTTCAACAATAGAAAAACAAAATAGTGATGTAACGATTACCAAAACATAATAAAGAAGTCCAAGGTTCGAGCCAATGTGACTAAAATGCTTCATTGTGTTATGTCAATGTAAAAGCTTTACAAAAAATGCTTGTAAGCAAAACCATAATGGATAATTCATTTCACGACTCATTTTAATACGCCAGACTTATGATGACAGCAAAAATTCAGTGAACATTTTAATAATAAATGAACGAAATAAACAAAACAAACGAGAAATACAGTCGATTATATTTATCAGACTCAAGAAAACTAGATTCAAATCGAATAATTTCAGTACTTAGTTATTGAGATATTGGTATGGTCAAAGTTTATACTTACTTGCTAACTTTCTGGATAAGTTTAAGATTGTGTTTAGTTTTGCAGATTTGTGTTTTAAAATTAAAGTTTTTGAGAATAGATTTAATCACCTTAAAGGTTTTTATTCGATTTGTAGAATTCCAATTAACGGTTGCAATTTCAGAAGTGAATAAGATCATTAAATAATTCATTAAGTGGGTTAAATTTAATAAACATCTTCCTTATCTATTATGTAAAGTTTTTAATACGAAATAATAACTAGCCATCTTCATATTATAAAAGAATAAACTTTTTATTATTTTTATCAGAATGCCATACTTGGAATGACATGCTTGGAGTAATGCTGTTATTATCAAACCTAGTTTGCATTAATTCTTGCAAATAATTTGGATTATTCATTCTTTTCCGTTAATCCCTTCAATTAATGTTTATTTCGACGAAACTATATGGTAATGTTATTATATTAAATGATACGTGGTCTTAAATTTAATACTATTATTACTAATTTGTATATCTGCATTTTTAATACAAAAAAATATAAAAGTAAAATGTCACCGAGTATTTTCTGTATAAATTATATTTGTAAATATTGCAAGAAATAATGAATTTACGTGCACATTTCTGACCCATGGAATATTAACATAATTACTTCCCTCAAATAGAATACATTTCTTAAGCCCTGACTTATTTTCAGCCTTCTAGATATTTTATCGGAGTAATTTATTATATTTTCCCTAAGCGGGTAAAAGCAATTCATATGGTAATTATTTATTATAAAGAGATAGGCTATTTGAATAGAACATAACGGATGTATGTGTACTATAAAAATGATAATGTAAAATTATTTCACGGTACATTCTCCCGCGAAGGAATTCAATCAAATGAAACCACACAACGGTCTCGTTATTCAAGCATTGTTGTCACTGTGACACGAGATGTAGTCGATTTGTTTGACCGCATTTTTCAATGTGTTTAAAAATAGATAAAACATTGCCATACGAGGAAATTTTACCTATACTTTACTTATCAAAACTATTTAGCTTCAAATAACATAAAAAAGAGGCCGATATAATTCTGGTACAGAGTTTTTTGCGAATGTCAAAGAATCTTAATTAATCTAGACTATGCAGTTTAAAGCTTCAGTATTTTTATTAAAAATAACCATAACTCGTGCTTAGTACACCAGCACATTATTAAGAAATTCCTTCACTTCTGGAATAGAACCATATAAAAGCAAGTTTGAAAATTTGCTTTCACTTCAACCCCCGTATCTAAAACCCTATCAATTGTATTAAGAGAACTTCGTGAACGTTCTCATTTGCAATTGATCAAACATTTGCTTCAAACTGTGCCAATAAGTCTCAAAGTTACTAGGGTTCTTAAGCTTATTTATCTACTTAAAGCACCATTGAATCTGCTATTATTTCTCGAATATATGTAATACAAAAACATTTTGGAATTAAATTATTACGCTTTTTTCTATTGAGCTCCAGAAGTAAAATAAAAAAAAATACTGAATTGTATAATAAGTCCTTAATTCTTACGCGCACTGCTAAAAGATCCTTCCTGGATTAATGATATACAAGCGGTACTTAAAATATGTTTTGTTTTTTTCTTTTACATTTGAACTGGGGGGATAGTGCATAATAATAGTGTAAGGCAAAAATGCACATACAGGATTGAGCAAAAATTTTTAAAGTTTAAGTAATTTTTTAATTCGGACATTCTCAGTGCTGTTTCTAAACCTAGAAAACATGTAAAGCATATATCGCGTTTCTGAAAACTGACGCGATAATTTTTTGTCTTTAGAATGTAATTTTAATATAACCTTTTTATTGTCATCCATCAAGATTTACCAAAAGAAGAGCGTACAAGTAAGTAGGCGTGGGTGCTTAAAATTGAATGTATTATGTTGAAAGTAGATCTATTGTACTAAAAATATCTTCGGTTGACCAGTGCCTGTTAAATGAAGGTGTGACGGCTATTCACCTTTTGCACTATCGGGTTTCGCCCATTAGGCGTTACATTTTCATTCGAGTATATTCTTAGAATTATAGAAGAAAGGATTTTTTTCTAGCGTGGAGTGTTACTCGTATCCCTATATTACGCTAGCCAGATGTTGACTTTATTATAAATATTACTTCCCGGAGGGGCAGTTTCCAACTGCATTTTATTGTTGTTACTTAATTATTTTTTAAACTAGAACAATGGCCAGTCTTTCTGGTTAGTTTATTGTATTATTGACAAAAAACCTTTTGATAAGTATCGGTTTTTAAAGCTTTATTTTATTGTTTGTCCAATAAGTGATTGTTAGTCATAATTTTGTAATACGTCTGTATTCCATTCTAAATCAATTGAATATACAAATATTTCAGGCTTCATATTTTGTCCTACAATTGCAGATATTCCTTCGTAATAAATGCAGGTCTTAATCCTATTGTCAGTTTTTAATTGACTGCAATATGTCTGGTTCCGTGTTCAATTAGAACGGATCAGCGACGTTTGTTCAAGTAAAACATTTATTATTATAATATTGATATGATTTGATATAAACCATAGGTTGAAATAAAGTGAACATTATAGTTCAGTCAAAATTAAAACAATCACGAAAATAAATAAATAAATTATTATTAAAAATTAACGTAAAAAGACTTTCTTTAAATATCAGTGTGCGTAACATAGTTGTCTTTCTTACACATTACACAAATTTCATAAAAATACTGCAAACTTGTTCGCTTTACCATTGCATAGGCCCCTTTAATTCACTGCTATCTTATTCGAGAGATAAATTGTTTCCAAGCGTTTAATATGTTTTAAAAGCATACTTAAACAAGGCTTCGATTTTAGCACTTTCGCAAATAATGTTATCGCGTAATCGGATTTTGCTATCCGGTTAATGAATGAAATATACCGTTTTACATAATTAAATAGATATTAGCAGATTAAGGGAATTGATAATACAAACTTCTACTAAACATTTATAATTCAAACGCCTTTTAATTGAGTCTAAAGGTAGACTAGAAGCTAAAAGAACAAAAAAGCTATTTTTCATTTTTACTGTTATATACAACCGTTGAGATTGTATGAATGACCTATTAAATGTTACAAAGCTAAAAAGAATAATGATTAACATCCCAATTTAGAGAAGTAACAGTATAAAAATCTCCTTGAAGTTCACGGAAGAAATGTTGATAGCATATTAATTTCGATTGTGTAAGAACGAAGATTTGTTCCATTAAGCGGAGGCGAGTTTGCTAAACTTCGTAATAAAGTTAAAAGGGTCGGCCAATCTCTTTAGGATTTCCAAATTATGAATTACATTCATGATTTACATCATCACGCTTGTTTCTTGTAAAGGTAGACGAATACTATATTTTCGTTTCTACCCTCATCTACCTTATTCGCTTCATTGTCCTTTTCACATTCACAAAATTAGGGATACTCCTAACCTTACCCTTTTCTGATATCAGATATGAAATAAAATAAAACAAACCTCTTTTTCAAAGTTCCAACATCTATTTTTATCTAATAGGACAAATACACAATGAACTTTAATGAGTGTTCAATTTATCTTTGTATAGGGAACTCGGTAATTTAATTAAAGACAAATTAGGTCAATGCCATTAATTACATACTTAAATAAAGTGATATAATTGATCAAAGAGTTTAACTTTACTCGGTAAGGTTGTTTCTAAGATTTCAGAGTTGCTTAGAGGTGTCTTTGCAAATTAATATTCGCTGTGTAAGCAGTACCTTAGAACGTTATGATAACCCTCACCAAAGTTTTGCCGTCTTATTGACGCGAATAAACTAATATCTCGATTCTGTGGCCCTTTGATACGAAAAGTACAAACGAACCACAAATCTCAGTTTTCGTATGGGTTTTACTTTAGATGCCGCTGAATTGGAGTCAGTAGACCGTGTAATCCCAGAACATATAATAATTTAATAGAAAAAATATTTTGATGTGACTTAAATTTATTGAGATTTTTTAGTTTGGTATATGATCTATTGAAAAAAGGTGTTTGGAAATTTAAACAATTTCTATTCAGAAAATTTTTAATGATTTCACTACTATGTTTTACTATTGTCATATTTTAAATGGTAAAAATTACATTATATTATGCTTATTATGTAGTTCTCAATAAGAAGATTGTTTCGACTTAGTAAAACATTATTATTTTTATTCCATGTGTATATCACGCTTTTCGAAGCAATATGTATTTCGTTATTAACAAAATGACTAAAAGATAAGGCTCCGAAAAAAAATGGGAGCAAGTTAATTACTTTGGCACATCGCGGAAATGAAGTACTTACATCGTTAATGGAAATTGTATCCTCATAAATAACAGTATTAGTCGTGGCAAAGATCATTAATATACCGCATACAACTAAGATAAGAATATGTCTGCCGATCTCGTAAGAGAACAATTTGTTCCAACTTTGAAATTGTGGGATTATCATCCCCACGCTGTCAGATTTAGCGTGCTACGAAACTCAGATCTTTACTAACGTTATTTCTGACTTTGTGTAGGAATGTATGCTTTACTTTCAAATTAGTTTATTTCTTGGCTCACATATGTCTTAGTACTAAGCTTTTGTCCGACACAGGAATCGAACCAGGGGTTTTTTCGATGGCAATTCATACTCACACTCGTATACCGCTGGTGCAAAGAGGCATTCATTATAGACATGATAAACCATCTGATTCCAATTTTAAAAACATCGAACTGCCCACATCAAAAAGGTTTCAAACTCCTTGGTGGTTTAAAAATAATTTGGCCCGCCTGCAAAAACAATAAAAAGTATTAATATTGTGCTCAGGCGTCGCTAACCTGTTTACACTGTATAAAGAGGTCAGTCGAGCGTTGTAACAACGTGCACAGTACTTGTTATGTCGTGTCTAGCATTTTTGTTGCGCGAGAAATTCATATAGGGTTTTAAGTTTTAAGTTGCACACAAGAATTACGAGTGTACTTATTATTTATATTTTCTTTAGAGAATATTACTAACTTACTCATTAAACTTTAGTTTAAAACGAATAAAATTTTAAAAACTTATATTAAAGTCAAACAAGGAAAATAAATAAATGAAAACAGTTTCAAAAAATAAATGCTTTTCCATATCCATATATTCCTTTTTTAAACAGAGTCTTTTGGCAAATCAAGTGGTAAATAAATAAGAATATCTTTTTAACTTGTTCAGGTGTTGAACCTTCGAACGAACTACATTATTGTCAACATCGTGTTATAACTCGTAACCAGTATAATAATTCAACTTTACGCAACTCAATGTTGTTTCAGTGAATAAAAGCAGTGTGTGTCAGTATCTAAAGTCCTTGTATTACTAGAATCCCTTATAAATTTTGAGCTACTTCAATTCATTTCAATCGTTTGTAAATCAATTTCATTGTTTTCTTTCCTTGGTTCATTCGAGCATCATTGATTTAAAGTAAGCGCTCGGCAAATGTTATTGAAGTAAATCCTCTAAAGTGATGAAATAACAAGAGCGTTTAGAACAAAAACAAAGAATCGCGAGCAATTCTATGTATGCTTTATCTCAATAATTCATTGTTATCATATTATTCTTTAACAACTTTTTGACTTATCAATGCTATTTAGAGTATTTTAGTTAAGACTAAAAGTCAGAAATACATACACACATCGTACTTTCTACGAATAACAGTTCATCAACTTTTGTATGAGTCTAATCCAACCATGCATGCATAAGTCCAAACATACACTTTTGTTCCAGCGTATTTTCAAACTTCGCGGCAACGAAGTAGTCAGAAAATAAAATATGAATAGAATTATTGTCCCTGAAGATGAATGCCTGATAGTTTAGTTATAGACTGGTTTGCGTAGTTTTTATATAAATATCAGTATTGGGGACCTAAGAGTGTGTGTGTGTGTGATAATTAAATAAATCCGGGTGTCAATTCCGTGTCTAACTAACCATAACTTCGGCGAGACGGGCGCTAGACTGCTACTTACATAATGCTTGTTATGGACATTGACCGACATACGTAATAGATTCTGAAACTACTCCTAAAATTTTGTTATTTCGTATGATACACTTATAATATTTTTCACTTCCATTTTCTTAGAAGCAACAATTAAATTAAAGAATTTCCTAACAAGACTTTTTTCTGTCCTAAAACTTACTGTTCCGATCAAGACATGATATGTTTACAGAAGAAGCAGACTAATCGAATTTATATATTTAAGCAAAAGGTAAATACTGCAAAATAATTTCGAGAAAAACAATAATATACATGCTAAAGTTCTGTACTTTCATTTATTTAAAAACATGAAATTTTACGGTTCAAACAAAATAATATCATAATATCAAAACGATGTAAAAACGCGACAATTTACGGTTCGGTTATTATTCGGATAAATCGCTTTGACCAATGTGTACGGTGTTTTCAATTTCCCATCGCATGTGTACGTTGAAATTTATTTCTCAAGGGAGAGAATGAATAAGAGAAATCTGCAAGCACATCTTTCTATTACATTGTCCTTTTCAATCCCTTTCCGATTCGTTTTAGTATTATAAGCAATATAAATAATATTTCTGGATTTTTTTATTTATTTGCGTTTGTAGTACTACATAAATGAATTTTAAATAAGATGCGGTACGGCATTACCGGTAATATCATTCTAATACGAGGTACTATGTCAAATTCATTATTTATTGTCATGAGTTTACAATATTAACTAAGGTATATTTGTTACTATAAATTTGCTCACGAATCTAGGTACACTACATAGTTTTAACATACACATATTATCTAAGCGAAAACAAAAAATGTATACTATGACTTTTGGACTATCCGTGGCTTGTATCTCATACTTATATACATGCATATATAGCTTGTATATACAGACATTCTCAGACCCAGTTACACAATTTGACACAATTTCTTAGTCCTTAACAATTATCACACATTTGTACTCTCAAAACCCACTTTATCCATTTTCCAAAAACATTCTTGTTTGTTCCATTTCAAGTCTACGCAACCATGGCCCGTCGATAGTACCGCAGTTTGACATTCCCGCTTAAAGCGACGATTTGTATGACAATGTTTGTATTATCCCTCCAGTACAACGCAAGGGATAGCTTGCAGCCATTCAAATCTACTGTTCGGTTTACGTTTAATTTAATCGAATATTTAAACTAGACGACCGCTCTTGATAATGTAGAATTAAAGCAATGTCTCGCCTTTATGAAAGCTTTCAACGGCTCAGTTAAGATGGTGTCTTAATTTGATGTGCAAAATTTTTTAATAATTAGGAGAAAATGCTTAAAAAATCTAAATAATTAAGGCGTCCTTTCAGTACAATTTTTTTTGGTGTGCAAAATATACCTTAGCTTCGTTCTTTCGTTGTTTGTCCGTCTTTTAAATTTAAGAGAAAAATATTGTGGAGAAAAAGGTATTGTATTATGAAGATAATATCAGTTTAGGTCGCGACAGAGGTTGGAGGACCAGCAGCACTGAGCACTTTATAGTATTTGCCTACCCTAATAGGATAGGTGTTAATGTATCTTAAAATACGTAGAAGATTCGCTGATAGAGGCCGCATATTTGAAAGCGGATTTGGTTTAATATAAAAAACACATACTAATTTATCAAAAGTTGTAGGAGCGTTCCAACAGGTGTCTTTGGTAAAAATCGACAGAACTTTTCCAATGCCAGATAAATGATGAATAAAATATGTTTTTTAAATTTAACTCATTAATATATCTAACGATCATTATACATCTATAGAGATAACATTAAGAACGGTATGTATGTCGTCGTAAGTAGCAGAAAAACTGTGAGGCTGTGTTTGGACAGTATTGTTTGCATTGAATGAAATAAAAAGAAACTGGTATATTTCTAGCCACTAAAACTGTTTAATCAAGGGGCAAATGTCAAGGATCCGAATCAATAACAAAAACATCTGTTGATAACATAAACTAAAGATATTTCGGTACTTTGAGCACTGGAAAATTATTGAATACAATTATTCAACTAATTTGTTCGAATTTCACGCTTCAAGTTGGTTGAAAGTTTGTCCAGACAAAATTAAAAATACACAAAATTTAATGATTAGCGAAACTACACTTTTTAGAATTCCAATTATTTGAAATGTAATTTAATATATAACAGTCTGTTTCTGTTTCGTTTGAGTACCCAATAATAATATAATTGCTACTGGAAGAAAATCTTCTTTCTATTTTCTTCCCATAATAAAAGTTTGTTTGTTGAATCTCCTCTGTACTGGCCATGAATCACGCTACGCCGTAGCGATTCGTAGAGCGTCTGTGTAGAAGTGCTACGTTGTTACACCTGTGTGGTCTAGGAAATTGAGCGTAGGTTTCTCCATTAAATGAAAACTATTTTAAGTCACAGACTCTTTTATAACATTGTATATACATATTACTTTGTTTACCTGAAAGTAACTTAACAATTACTATAAATACAAAAATAATTTGACAACATCAAGGTCGGGCATCGTGTTGAAATATTTCAGCACTTCAGGGAGTTTGCCGGTGAAAATGAAATTTCTTGGAGAAAATTTAATTTAAGGGTAAACGCGACGCGTAACCTCCTGACCGTCCCCACTGACGTGAATCGAATGAGGAATTGAGGACTATTTGGAGTGCCGGATTGCGGAATCAACGCCCTTGCAAAATTATATTGTTTGCGACAATTTTATACATCTAATAAAGTAATCGATAATAAATTCACTAATAAAAAAACTACAAAATTATGAAAGTAAACATATTAGTATGCATTAAAGCTTATTACTTATACCTAATTACGCAATGCTCTTTAATACAGTCTAGAAAATGTAGCGTTTTATACCCAAATCCGAAAAAGGTATAATAAAACATACTTCGATAATAAAACTGAATTCCTTAAGTACGCAAATACCTAGTGGCCTAGATACTCGGCTGTAATACGGCACTACAAAGAGTTGTCTGTTGACAATAAAACTCAGTTTTATGTTTAAATTATGCGTCTCTATCTCTCACCGGACGGCTGTTAAGTCATTTTAATGTTTCAATGACAGGAGAATGTTTCGCTGCATATCGGAATATGCACTCAGATGCTATTACTTTCGCCGCGTTTTATCTCCTTACAGTGCTCTAATTTTTATTATGAAGAATAAACATCGGGGCTAATTGCATTTAATGGGTATTATATGTCGTGGTATCAGGAAAGTTACGGTGTATTCATTATTGCCAGGTACTGGATAAGCTCTAAACATAGAGGATAAAATAATAATAGTGGTTCGCGCTATAAACTTCTGAGATTAGTTACTTAATTAAATGATAAACTGATTGTGCTTACTTGCCAATTGTAAGGTAATTTAAATATTCGCAAGCGTTCTAATTAAGGTATCTGCCTCTCGTGTTATTGACTTGTCCAAATGCAGTGTTCCAGGATTATCTTATATGGCCTAATTATCCGAGAAAAAGTGGTAATTATTGTATTGACTTGTAAAGACATTTATACTACCTATAGAAATTATATTGTTCTGACACAAACATTTTTATACCAACATGCACGAATTTATTAATTCAACACCCTGGGGACTTGGTACATTTTTGTTATTTAAACAATAAAATGCTTTTATTGTTGTTCATACTGCGGTAACAGATTGGACAAATTTTATTCCAGCTTGCGCAAAAAGTAAACAAAACTCAGCTTAAGACTTGCGATGTTTTTGTACTTTAAAAACCCTACATCGGCCGGTAAGTTATTGTCCAAACTTCTGAGCCAAATTACTGTTTTTCTTAAGAGTTCATTTTGTTGTTACTGTTGCTTATTTAAAATAATTTCATTGACATATTTATTTTTGTTTTCTTGTACAATACCAGGATCTACACAAAAACATTTTTTGCAAAACAGTGGGTAGTTACATTTATAAAAGTTAGAGAATATAAACATCCGGCTTATAAAGGGCCCCCTGACGTGCAGATTTCCTCAGGATTTTTATATTTTCCACCAATATATCGATAATGTTCATCACACTGACTAATTAAAATAAACTATTAATATGACCTTATAGATTGGTGCAAGTTTCTCGCTTCTCACAAGTCTCATTATATTTAGACCATCTGCACTTACTTCTTCTACTATTCTCCTGACAAAGACCTCACCTATGGTAAACCACTTCCACTTTATTACACCTTCCCGACCGACCTTTCCCAAAAATATACCTGCTGACGTAAACATGCGTACGTAAAAAGGATAAATTAAAACAACGTATTAAAACTTCAACCGTTTGTACAGAAGCTAATTTACTGAGAAATTAAACAATTATGTTTAATGTTGTTGATTGTTTTGTGTAAATGTAGCTGCTTAAACTGTGTCAAACATTTATTTCTTAACATTTGAGGAATCGTTTCAGAAGTTTATGAATACATTTGGTTGTAGAATTTATTTAAAGAAATAAATTGAAGGAAAAAATAAAAACAACCATGTTGAAAAAGAAAACAGGGTTTGTGGCGTTCAATAGTCTCAGCCTCCCCTATAGGTCGCAGGCTTAAGAGTACGAAAAATATGATGAGTGTTGAAAGAAAGTACAAACATGATTAAATTTCTTTTATAAGCTAGCAAATATGCACTAAATATCAAATTTCTCATTCTAAATAAAATTAAATTTGAAAAGCATATTTTCATTTTATGGGTAATAATGTGTGAATAAAAGATATTTATGAGAACTGCACATGTTTCAGTTCAGTTGTTATTCTTTTAGGGTTATGTTGTTTCAGTACTCGCATAGTAATATTAACCGTTATAAAGCTACATACTAACTTACAGGTTTCAAATTCGGCCGCTAAGCGGATAATGGGAAAATTATTTTTGTCTCTATTTCCTCCATTCTTTATGAATAAAAATATACATGGTTCTACATACAACAGAATTCAGGAATATTTACTTCTTTTTCTCTTAATTGATGGCAGAATATTCGTTACATCTGCTGGGATAAAATAATCGTATTTGACGTAAAATCAGCAAATACTATGATATAATATTGAAAATTAAAAATCAAAGTGGCCGCAATATTTATTTAGAGCAGTTAGTGATAGCGTGAGCGTATTACAATCAAATAATTGATAAGATATCTATATCTATAGCTAACATAAGTACCAATGAATCAAGGAGTCTTATTGATTATTCGCTAGGAGATAAAAAAAGTATTCTTTTAAAATATGAAGAGTAAAGGCTCGCGAACGTCTCAGCGCAAAAGTAAAATGATTACGCAGTCTAGTTCCAATCCGGCCGAGAGCTCCCATAGTGTTCTCGACAAAAGAGGTCCAACACTCAACTATTACAAGGTTGATAACGAGAGCCCGTGTTCGCAAACAGCGATGGTTTCTGATAAATGCCAATGAATAGCCACTAGAAACGATATTGCCTAGGCGGTATTGAGAAAAAATCTATGAATCTCAACGCTCTATTGACGTATGTACATTGGGCATTGAATGTTTCCGTCTTAACTTAATGTGTTTGTCTCGTTTCTTTGTATGACAAAAGTCTTATTAGATGAAGAAACGTAGCCTAGAGTGAGGTATTCAGATTTACTTATGTTTTAAAATAATTGAAGTAAATATAAGTCGTTCTACGCGTGAGAATTTCATATCCCATAAGTATATTTTGTTAAGTTATGTAATAACATTAGCTGTACGTAGGCCCTTAAGTACTGCTAAAAATAATAAAGGAAATACGGGAGTGACACTATGTTTGTAACTTTCTATTTCATGTTATTCATAAACAATGATTTAGTTATGATTACTTTTAGCTAGTTGACATTTAATTAGAGCAACAATGCACTTAGAAAGTTCTTATGTTCTTTATCGACGGTACTATGCATCTAATCGAAATGCGAAGTTGAATTTACGTTGTCGATTCCATGTAGTTTGAGTGCCACCACTACTTGTAGGCTGTCCTTGCAGGACGGGAGGCTGATCGATTTGTGGTATGCCTCGATAGGGTTGCGTCGCCAGATGTGGTCACCACCTCCGTACGCATCCTTTCAAGCATCGCAAACTGTTTTATGCCGAGTTTGAAAGGCATTTTTGCGTCGGTTGGGTAGTGTGAATGCGATTTGTTTCAATTTTCTTTAGGAGTTGGGCGCGTTGTTTGGAAAATAAGTGGCCTAGTATCTGTTAAAGTCCTATCTGTAGCGAAAAATATATAAATTGGTTTAAATGTTAATTGTTTAAATTGATAACAATAACTCGAATCATATAAATACAATCACACCCGTATCGCCAAAAGGTTTAGATATAGACTGAGTATTGCATTCATTTTTTGGTTGTTTTTTTTTAAGTCCTATTCAGTATAGAGAATAAATAACTAGCTAAGCCTATTTATGTCGATTAAATAAAATAGAGAGCCAAGTAGAGAAATGTTTCAATAGACTGTATGCAAGTTTCACAATACAGTTTACAGACTACAAATGAATGTAGGAAACAGCGCAAGGTCAGACCCAAGTTGCGTTAATTAACAAGAAAGTCATTATTCACCGATATAAGTCATTACTTGTTGAAGGAACGAAGTTGTCCTAATAAAATATCATTTGTTTGTTGAACGCAAAACGTGTTTAATTTTGAGCCCGTGACGTGCCGAGGCGAAAATTTCACGGCCTACTGGCGGCATTGTTCCCCAATCAACAGTCAAAATTGTTTTATACTAGTTATTAACAATTAATCCCCACACTCTATTGATTTGGCATCCCAAGTTGAACAGTGTGCTTTGGAATTAATTAATTAATTTCGAAAACAATTGTCAGTTTTATAACTTCATTTCCTGATTACAAGCTTGTTGCTTACAGTCAGTTCTTCAGCTCAACGTACAGGTATTTTAAAGGTAGATACTCGAGTTTTTCAGCACAACTCTTTTATCTGTTCGTTATCTGTCAGGTGTTGCATGATAATTGGTTGTGAATGCTGAATTATTTATAAAACGTCATATTTCTGTGCCTTGGGTTTGAATCCGCGATGAACACTCTAACATACCACCTCATTAGATATACCAACACCAATCTATTCTTCTGTCTATTTCTTACTATTAGATAGGACCCGTTTGTAAATATGAAAAACATCTTATGTTGAAATAAAATGTTCTTTAACTCCCCGAATACAATTTACAAAGATAAATTAGATACCTCGTTCAAAAATTCCTTTTTCACTGTACCATTACGCAATATTCAGTTATGGAACACTTTTAGAATAGAGAGAATAAAAAATTGTAGGAACATAGTGGGACAGCTCATTAGTGCTTATGAATAATGAACCCCTCTTCATCTCCAGTACATACACGCCAGATCTTTGTCTCTATACTTCAACTACACTTAGAAAAAACATCGGGACGTAATTGTTAAGTAAATTCTTTCGAAACGTCCGTCTGCTTTGATGTTGATGAAATTATCATAGGCTTTTAAAACAATCAGTGGCTATTTGATTTTGTTATGAAATTACCTGCCTACAGGAATAAACAAGACGAGAGAATTTACAATTTCTTAAGACTGAAACAATGTTCAATTCATTAAAAATTTACAAGAAATGAAGAGGTTGATTCGTATTCATAATAAAAACTGTACAAGAAACATATTTGGAATTGGTATAGAGTAAATGAAATAGTATGTTTGTTACCGTTATTTGTTTACTACTATGTAGTTACGTGTAGCGAACTATTGAGACCTTAGAAGTGCTTGTTTTTTGCGAAACACTCGTATAAAGAAATCAAATCGCCTGCGGCTTATTTGGCATTGTGAATCCCTAGGGAACTTTTCATTTTTCCGGGTTTACAATACAAATAGAAAATACGGTTAGTTCGTGGATTGATTACCAAGCCTACTATAACAAATTTTTTTTAACCATATAAATAACCTTTTCTCAATCAATTCGATACTAACCCTTCTCAAAATAATGTCTTAGTATTGCTTTAAATATACAAACCTTATATGGGTAACAGCAAGACACAAATAATGTTTAAGAAATTATATAAAGTATAATATAAAGTCGTATATTAGAATTAGTGACTCGTAAAACCCTGTTGGGTTTCTCTAATTGATTAACTATTCGACAGAATTTTATGATGCAAGTCGGAGTATGGACAAAGCCTAATCGAGATAAATGCTATTGTGATTCATAAATTGTTGTTTCTCCAAAAATTCTTACTTAGTTTCTGATACACACAAATTAAATCTAGTATTGTGTAGAAAGATACTAAGCATTATTTGAGAGTATTTTTATTCATTATAATTTGTTGTACAATTATTAAGCAAATTTGTTTAAGCAATTATTACATACACCATACTCAGGCAACACAATACGCAAGGCAAATTCGTTTCCATGTGAAATATTTTTGTGTTTTCACCATTGTCTATATTCGTCCTACTCTGATAAAACAAAGGAACAAAATTAATCCACTTATGAAACTCGTGTAAACAAAACCATCTGGACAAAGATATGATGACATTAGCTGTTACAAAAGTAGGTACTGTGTTCGCGTTTCACACGTGCGTTGATCAGAGGACTCGGCAGCTTCCTGTCCGTCATCCGGCTGTTTGTTACCTCTCATGAATAATGTCTTTTTTGAAAGGAAATTTAATTTGTGCCGCGACAGGCAGTTTGACGAGACCGGAGCTAAATATAGGGTTCTTATTGAAAAATACGTCCTCTCATACAGATTTATTTATTTGCAATTCTATTCTTGAATTTTTAAAGGATGAAATGATAGATCCCCTTTCATAAGAACTCTTTTGTACATGGCTAGTTTTATTACTTATATATAAATTCATAATATATGTATCCAATCTCTTTAGAATCAAGTACCCTTTTAAAGTACATTATGGGCATGTAAACTTATTATTAAGTCGCACGCTATCTATGACATTATTGTTATATTTAGAGTAATGAAGTTTTGTCTTTCTACATATTATGTAATTTTCAAATATAGGTATTGCTCAATATAAGAAAAAAAGGATACAAAAAAAAAATTGTCAACTACTTACTTTAAATATCGTCATCTAAACCGAGTGTTTATATTCTAAACTACAAATATTGTGGATAGTTCAAAGTCAACAAGTTGGTGCAATAATGACTTCGTTAAAACTTTGTCAACGTTTTCCGTCGGTTATCCAGTTTTATTTATTAACGAGCTACTGGAGTTTGGTGTGCTTTTTGGGTTTATTTTTTGCCTTTTTGTTTATACAGAAGTGTTGCAATTTCCCTCTACTAATCCGTGTTTAGTTTTAAAGTCTTAAAATACAGCAAACAAAATTTCTTGCAACACGAATTATATTTAAGCTTTTCAAAGGGAACATACTACAGTTTATTCGGTATCTGAAACATAGGGAGGAATAGAGCGGAGGTATTTTTAATATCAAATCCGTAAGGTAAAATGTCACTATGAAAGTATATCAGTACACGCCTACAGTACTTCTAAATTTAGTAGTATTGCCATTTTTGCTGAAATTCACGCATCTCCTCCACAACCAAATTTAAAAACTTTAAACGATTTTCAACTAACTATTAAATAACGCTTTTTTTTAACTGTAAATAGAAATAAAGCAATACTTTTACAAACTAAACAACGCCTATACGTGCTTAAACAATTTTCCTATTCATGGGTACGTGTAAATGCTTTCCCATTCGTCCCTTGTCCGGTTGTTGACAATGGATGCAAGAAAACCGGAACCCCAAACAATGGCCAGCTGAACAAATCGATGATACACAAATTCAATTTAGTATCAGTCCCGTTTGATTTAGCCAAATTAGTGGCTAACCCTTCGTATTTCGATTCGCTTAACGCTTATGAATATTCAAGTTGCAGGTTAGCAAATTCGTGTGAATGTTTTTGGCGGTCGCCGCGGCCGTGTGTCTCCGCAGCCCGCGTATTGTTTGCGTGTTTGGGTTTTCAATGAAATTGAAATAAAATTAAGTTATGTGTTTTACTTTAAAGTATATTTGGGTCAGTTAGTTGTTCGCGTTGTGAATGCTAAATTTTGCACTTCATTACACGAATTTATGATGTTAAGAGCGATGTTATTTAAGAACCAATTCTTTTTAATCACATTGAAGGAATCAGTCGATGCAAAGGCAAATATTAGTCATGGATTAGATCTTTTTATACTGATGTTAAAAAAACAGTGCGCAAAAATATTTTATCGTTTAACGAACCAACTTCTTTAGTTTTTATGAAAATCCTTTATTTTGATCCTTATAAATTCATTCTAAATAGAGGCTCGGGTGACAATAATTTTATCAGAATCTTCTTACATTAAACACTCAAAATAAATTGTGTCATATTTCACAAATAAACGTAGCGAGAAATAATTGTGATTAAACTTGTGCGATAACTGTGGATTGGATGGATCAGATGGATGTGTGCGGTCGAATGCCCAAATTGCAGAGAGCACTGGGTTCCATCGAGGGCTCTCGTGAGACCGACGAATTTCAAATCCAAATAACTGAATACGAATTTGCGTTAGATACAGACAAATGGTAAATTGTGCCGTATAATCCATGAGCAATGTTTAGATTCGAACTCGGAGCAAACTTAATGCGAGTTTGCCGAAGATATTATTCTATATCGGACGAAAGATGGAACGCGAATAGTTTTAGGGATAGAATGTGTTTAAGCCCTGTTATAGACTATGTATATCTGAGTTTATGGCTAATGAATCATGACGCATTTGGACCGCAAAGCAGGCTTTATTATACTGGCACTGAAAAGAGATCTGGTGCTTGGAAAATATGCAGGGGGATCTATAAAGAAGATAATAAGATAGAGATTGAAGAGTAACTGTTACGATTCTCTCTATCTAGGGCCCGCACCTCTTATACGGCTCAACGAGCATTTTACAAAATAGTGTGTATATTTCTACCTACCTATGGAATGGAATAATATGTATTAATAGCCGTTATTAAATTTATCGATTAAGAAACTGTAAAAAAATAATGGTTTACAATGAGGTTTTGAGTACATCGAGTGTGAACTTAATTTTGTTTATGAAATTTGGCTGGCAATCACTTTGGTAATATTAAAATTAAGCAAATGTTTGCTCGTATTCGGTGTAGACAGCGTTCAAGGGCACACACTCGAATTTCCAACACAGAGCAAGCTCGCGCAACCTTCACCAGGATTATTATAGCTTCTGCATATTCATCATAATTTTATTACCGTAATACACACTGTTTAACTTTCATTCAACGTTCTTGCCAAAGTTTTCAATTAACCTTAACGTTTCGACGCTAAAATACAAAATCTGATTATGTATATTCCGCTTTTCGATTTGTAGAAAAGAAAAGGATTTCGTCAAGCTCGATCCTCTTCGGTTTGATAAAATTTTATTACACTGCGTAATTCGGTGTCCAAACAGAGTTAGACATTACAATTCGTTAACGAGGGATTGTCACGCTAAGTGTGCCAATTTGTGCCAACGTTTGTATAAATAAATCCGTTACATTTGACAAGTATGTACAAGGCATGGAAGATTGGCGCTAATAAGCAGTAATAGGCCTGTCTTATAGATTTTTATTTATTTTTATTAAGGAGATTATTGTTACCGAAAGAAAACTTCTGAATTGTTTAATTTATTTCTGTAAATTTTATCGGCTCTTAAATTGTACGTATAGTATTTATTTATATTATGATATGAATTTGACCAATCCAACTGTAGAATCACCTTAACATGAACATAAAATAATACCAATACTTCGGGTCGCAAGTTGTACAAAGCTAATTTCATACGCCAAATAATTTGTTTGTTTAGGATTTTGTAGTGCCATGTTGGCGTTTTGTTAACCTATTAGGACCTTAATTAGTTCCCCTATTATTGGCGGTGTCTTGACTTTATTACGGAATAAACTTAAAGGTTATGAGGTGTCGTCGGGCGCGTATTTCAGCGCTCACCGCTTACGTCGTGCGCAGATAACAGCTTAGTTTGGGATCTGAGGACAACATTTTTGGGATTATGTAAATGACAAATAGTTCATTCACGAAACTTGAGTTTCTACGAATATAATTTCTTTGAAATTATTTTTTTTTAATGTTTATGTAAAACGTTATAAGGACCTGAGTTGATGAAATTTATTTTTTTGTTACAGATCTCCCAACTCTCTGCAACAAAACCCAAGTAAGTAAGCTCAAAAAAGTTAACACATTACAAACTCCTGCAAGTATTATTTTTATAACCATTCCCTCGAGAATTTTATATTCAAATTACCTTTCAATGATTTAGTTGTCAAGCAAATTTTAAGTTTACTTGCCACATCGTTTATCCCAATTACAATAGCATTAATTTATTTATGACCATCTAAATATGTATTCTTCTTCTTTTACATATACCTTAGTATCCAATCCAAATTGCTTCTAATTATAATACCGTAGACGAAATAATTACCCAAAATAGTATCATGATACTAATACATTCCGCATGGCAGTTGCGTGATTCTTATTACATATAATTAAGGGGGGAAATTCGCGATAGATGTAGGCACGTATTAATATAATCTGACCTTCCTTGGTATAAAAACTTTATGTATGTAATGTTATACAACACGTACATTTACACACGCACGCGGTAAGCAACCTGTAGCATAAAGAACATACTAAATACCATAACAAAATTATAGAACTCAATTTATGCAGTTTAAATGTGTTCTATTGATATTTGTTTTGAATAACAATATACAACAGAACGTGAAAAATTGCAGTACTGGTCTTATCAAGCAACGATCGGGCTAATATCACGGAGTTAAATGTGTAAAATACACGATTTCCACTTTTTGCACAATGTTTAAAATATATAACAAACTCGAAAAAATATAGGTAAATATAGTTCTTCTTCTTCTTCATCAACCCATATATGCCCACTGCTGAGCACGGGTCTCCTCTACCATTGAGAGGGTTTTAGGCCATAGTCCACCACGCTGGCCTAGTGCGGGTTGGCGGATTACACACCTAAGAAATTCCTAAGAACTTTTTAGGTGTGCAGGTTTTATCACGATGTTTTCCTTCACCGTTAAAACAAGTGATAATTCAATGTGAATACACACATAACTT
Source organism: Cephonodes hylas (assembly GCA_030295005.1). Taxonomy (NCBI): domain Eukaryota; kingdom Metazoa; phylum Arthropoda; class Insecta; order Lepidoptera; family Sphingidae; genus Cephonodes; species Cephonodes hylas. The sequence continues at coordinate 9,604,885 of AP025367.1, read as the reverse complement.
CGAAAAGTCAGAGGTGTGTGCTTGGGGTTCGAACTCGCGACCGCCGAGATTCCCGACCGCGCGCCTAAACCTCGAGGCCATCACTGCTTTTTTGAACTAAATATAGGTACATAAAATATATTGTACTTAGCATTGTCTACTCTTCATTAATTCTTACTGAAATAATATTCGCCTTTGGAATCCAAGAAGCCAACTTCAGGGTAATATTTTTACGAATGTTACTGACATAAAGCAAATTTATTTTCATAGCGATTTCAGATGTTTTATGGTCTAAAGTTAACCTATTTAGGAGTTTATATAAGTTAGTAAGAATAAAAGTAGTTAAAGTAGCCTAATGTCTTCACAATTTTGTATATAGTTTAAATTAATTCGAATAATTTTTTCTCGGTCGCAAGCCCATTATTTTCAAGAGCATTATTTGTGAAGCCAAGACCATAATTTATTTCCTTGATATAGAAAGCATCGCACTGCAAGAGATTTTGCTCTGTTATTTATATTTCAAATAGTATTTCATTTGCTTACTTCGGTTTTTTGCGTCCTTGTTTGATTTACGTAAAAAGTTTATCTTAATAAATGTTACAAAATTAACCACTGTACTCATGTATTAAGTAACTAAATACATTCTTGTTGACATTAGTATTTATTTTATTGTTAGTCCCCGAGCTAACCAACTTAGCGAAAGAAATAGAAGTAAAAAAATGTTGTCGAAGTTGTACATACATACAATAATATAGGTTAAAGTACCTTCGGCAAACTATTATCAAAAGATCATTATTTAAAGATACGAAGTTTCCTAAAAGCCGACAACGGATTTTGATATACAGATATTTGCCTTAATTTAGAAAGCGACCTAAGTAAATACGTTTTACAACGCTTTGCTCTTTAATCCGAGATTATCTGATCTTTGTTACTATGTATGAAAACTGGATATTACGATAACTATTTTGGAAGTTATATAGTTCGGGGTTAATTTAAAATACATGTGTTATGGCTGAACATCGACGTGTATAATAAACTTGATTCTAACAACAACTAAGTCAACAGTAGTAATTTAAAAAAAAAATATTCTAAGTATGGAACTCTCCATATTCCATTCTGTGATGGTGTTAATATCGAATACATAGTTTCACAGTACTTTGACTAAAATAGAATATTATTTTTTTCCGAATATTTCTGTGTAAAATAGCAATAAAAAATGCATCAAACACGGCTCGTTTTGGAATTCTTTGAAGAAATAAATAAAAAAGATACAGAAATACATGATACTCGACAGCGGCTTTGGAGGGTAGAAATTAAATATGACAAGTGACAGACGACAAACAGGCAGTAGTGAAGTTGCCATTTAGCTAGTAGAACTTAGATCGTATTTTTGGCATGCTTTAAAAATTTAGGATATTTTTTTGAAAGATGTCCGTTTGTTTGTCAATTAGTGTGAATATAATTATGACATTAAATTACACTATTTTTTATATTTGTAGGAAAAAAAAACATGTTTTTGTTGACTTTGTTATTACTTAAAATAAAAACGAACTAAATGAAATGTTTGAACAACATAAAACCACATAATAATCTAATATTTGATTCGTATAATTCAAGACTATTGTTAGATGAAATTCAAGTCTAATTTTAACTAAAGAGCACAGTCAACATTTGAATCAGTAGACGAAATTTGTTCAGCAAACACTCTCGTTGGAACTTTTGAATACTTCCGTCTCGTGATGCGAAGCTGCACTGGAAATACGGCAAATAAGTACCCATACGACTTAGAATGCATTTCTGTTGGACAAACAACATTCTTGAAACCCCAAACATAGTTCAATTAAATAAAAAATTATAGTTTGCTTTGACCGTGTTCAAGCGCTAACACAAGTTTCTGCCAAAGAAATTAATCTATTTGAGAGTAAATTAGTTTGAGTTCTCTCTGAGTAACTGTAAATGTTCCTTGAATGTTTATTATAAACCTGATTTTCATTAATATAGTATCGGCGGTAATCGGGAGGTTCAATTAGACCGCGCGCCTCAAGCGTTGATTCTTGTGATTGCCCGTAGACGAGCCAATTTGTTGGAACGGCTTGGTTTATGAGCACGTGCGTTTTATTGGCACCGCCAATTATGCTTATTCCCCTCCTACACAATTCATTCAACATTCCTTCATATAAAAATGAGGTAAAACAAAAGCAGTATTTACTTAAAGAAAACAAGATTCAACTTAACGGAAGTACATTGCAGAAGCCAAATTAAGAAATAACGAAAAAAGGAGTCCTATATTAATATAGGGCTCCTTTTTATTAATAAAAGGGACAAGAAATAATCTCGATTATTCCAAAGAGAAAAAGGGTCAGTTGTTATTATAGGACGTTTTATATGCGAGCGTTGTCTTTTACTTTATCCGATTCTAATTATCGAACAAAAATACTTTTAAAAGAAATATCAAATTAGCACTCTGATCCACTTCTTTTTAAAAGTATTAGGTGGCTAATAATTTTATTTAAACAAAATTTTACATTTAATAACGCCTTTTGATGTTCTATATAATTTAGCAGCTTCTTTTCGCCTTGACTTAGCGATTATTCACAAAGGGTTTAAGATAACATTTTAAATTTTTACATCGGTCGGCTCGCGTATATTTCGTGGAAGTAGAAGGATAATGTAAAGTCAATAAATGATTTTCTTGAGATATTGTAGCCAACCTTTAGAGATTGATGTAGGTCATGAGCCCTTTACTCTAACCCCATCTGCATGTTTCTACATCAGTAAATTTTACAAGCTATTTTGTTTTGGAGCGTATCCATTGGATGGAGAGCAATATATTAGTTACAATACATTTTAGGGCATTTATATTCAAATATTTTCATCGCAAATATATCAGGGATCATACTTTACTAGTAGTAAATAATAAGTTTATTAAAAAAGTCTATGATTTAGGCGTGAGGGCGTTGCAATAGACGCATTCGCATAAATAGTGTGAGAAATGTCGTGTTTTTCCTCAAAACTAATGAAACTTCTGCCTAATATTATGATTCATTTAAAATAACAGACACTTTGACGGAGAATAAATCTAAACTGCAATTTGTGAACTAAGTACGGCTACGTTTATAAGTAGCAGAATCAACATTTAAAACTTTAGTCACAGTTTTCTAGTTGAGACCGTTTTGGTGCCTGTCAACAATTTTCTTTTAAATGTTGCACAAATTCGGGGAACATTATGTCATACAGCCATGATTAATGCTGGAAAGGAAGTGACTTGTTGCGACGTCGGCACCATTTCCCAAATCCGAGTTGAACGAGAGTTAAAATTACATTAACAGAACCCTCATTCCGTTCGAATCACTACGCCTAAATCACCCTCTAAGGAATACTTGCTTATCAACTGCAATGGCTTGGGGTATTAAGGGGGAGCGGATAGTGTGCTGGGAATACTTGGATTTTTGTACAATAAATATATTTTGATCCACGGCTTTCCTCGTACTGTATAAGTAGGTAGGTAAAGTATTGATTAAAGGCAAGCCTTATTTTATTCATTAACCAGGATGTTGAATAAACAAAAAACACAGAGGGACGACGAAGGAGGGTAAAAACAGAATTTTTCTATATCATTCCTGATGCACTTATCGTTTCCAAACTCAAAAAACAGATGGCGCGCTCACAACATAATTATTTAACTAATACCGTTACCCCTTAAATCCACTCTAGGCGCAAATATTGTTAGCTATATTCATTTACGGGAGATGTATCTACGTTATTCTGCTGCGGGTCACACGTCGACCAGGCGCTGGCTGTAATTCACTTACGAAAATTTAATCGTCGAGCCGTCTGCCCTCAAATCTGTGGCTTCTTGACAGAGGGGACACGAACGTATAGTTATTGTGCGGTTTTGGGTGCTTCATGCTGCAATTTATATGCAGTATGAAAGGATAAATGTAAACAAGACAATAAATTCTATTTCATAATGTCCTATTGTACCTACAGTAATAATTATGAATTTGGAATACATTTTTTGCGGTGGACTGATTGATTTGTATTGGAGAGCGTGTTTTAAAACTTTAATTCCGTGTCAATGATAAATTCTGTTAAATATTTGTTGGATATGTAAATATGAGATTGAGTGGACATTCAACCCAAAATATTTTTGTGACAAAAGGATTTGCATCTATTTTGGCGGTAAATATCCACAGGATCATGGAAGAGGAATGGGTGAAAATTTAAGTTAACAGAAAAAAGTTTGTTTGTGTGTCGTTTGAATAATAAAATTGCGAGAAATAAGTTCGAAGGATTAAGTACCCAGAAATAAAAAACTTAAATGAGGTATGAAATTCGCCAAAGCCACCAATTACCGGTAGAACGCGAGGCATAAGTAACACAAATACTCTGCCATTTAATCTTTAAAATCCGCAGCAAAACTCACCGCACAACTGTCTAGAATAAATTTTACGATATACAAAGTGGCCTGAGATTTTCCAGGAAAATAAATATTCTCGTGATATTTTAATCGTGATTAAAGTTTGTCGTATATCACGTTGGAGCATAATATTTCGCTTTTAAAATCTCTATACACGTATTTATGGGACAACTGTAATAGCATTTTTTCACAGCGGAGTCGAGTGCAATATGGAAATGTCTCCGTGAAGGAAATGAGTATCATTCCACGTAGTAATAACATTACATTTTGCATGATTTAGGAGAAGATATTTTTACAACATAAGTGGGACTTCAGACATTCCTCAGCCTACAGTTACGTGGGATTAGTAGCTATAATAGGCTTTTTATGTTTAGGTACAATTTTTTTTTTTATATTTGGCATTAAGTTATTACTGGTTGAAAATAATGATAAAAAGTAATTTGGACAGTATAAAAAAGAGATCGTATACATAAATGACCTTTTACTGGTAAAATGGTGGTGTAAGGCAGGTTTAGTGACATTTGCCGTAAGCCTCATTGCATTTAAACGACGCGTGATTTTTCCGCAAAACTGCGACTCGATGAGGTGCAGCATTTCGCCGAGGATGGTTCGTTAGTTCAATATCCGCACCAACTTGATTACAAAGTCCCATCCATTTTTAATTTCAGATTTTTCGAATAGTGACTCCGGTGTTCCGCTCCGCTCGCTTAATATGAACAATTATTTCTATATTATAAAGCGTGGCCAGACACTTTTATTCAGTTTTGTATATATGAGAATTTAATTACAAAAAAAACACATTATGGTTTCATGTTTGCATTCATACCTTTTTATTATCCAGTGTAAATTTGAAATACTGTGAAGTTTAAGCCTCATTATTTAAATGAACCGTAACGAATGCAAAATGTATTAGAATATTTTAAATATTTTTATATTCTGTGAGTGTAAGATTTTTACATTTTGTGAACAATGGATTACTGCATTTGCTATATGATTCTTTTCTATTCTAATTTTATTTGCACTCACATCATTATCTCTGAACGTAGGCAAAGATGGATAGTCTACGTTTTGGCAGATGTGATATAAATATATTTCTTAAAACAGAACAACTGTTAAGTTTATCCATATCGGACTTCTAATCCTTCCATACCATTTTGAGTACCTACGTAAAATGACGAAAGACAACCATCTCAGTTTAGTTATTTTTATCACACTGCACTCAAAGGTGCGATGATCTGTCTTGATAGCATTAAAAATAACTATTTTCTACGATCGATATATCCAACGCAAAATAGAGCCAGGTTGGTGGCAGTTAATCGAGCTAGTTTGGTCCAACATCGGTCAGGGCTTCGCGTCGCAGTTGTCGCCTTTTTTCCTTTTCTCGCTTCCTTCGTGAAAGCGCTTCGTTATAGCGTTTTTTTCCGGCCGGCAGTATTGCCCTTCCTATTTCACACATGTCACACGATGAGCGTGGAAAACTAATTATGTTTTCGCTAGAATGTAAATAAATGCGCACTTCGTAAATGAGATGTAGATTTGTTGACTTTTTTATGTTCGTGCAACATTTTGGTAGAATCAGTGATCAGTAAGCGACAATCATTTTGACGTTAACTACTATTTTTTAAATTGCCTCCACGGTTTTACGATATAAACTCGCCGACGAAACCTAGGTATCGAAATACAGTACTGCCTACCCCATCGGTAAAATATGGAGCTTAAGTGCTAAACATTCATTCAATATGTATCATTACTATTTCTACCAATAAATTTGACATCAAAATAGAGTTTTTATAAATTTATGGACATAATAATATATAGTATCCATAATGTAAAAATATATCGGGAATATTTCGCAGAACCGAGGACTTGCAAGTAAATTGGCTTCAACTATTAGAGGTACCTGCCAGAGTCAGTCAGGCGGAAACCAATTAAACTTAACCAGTGCTCCAAGTTCGCAAACAATGGCACAGATTGAACCACGACTTGTACCATACAAAGACAATCGGACTTGTTAGCTTGCGACATACTGATCCCAACTATGAAACCCGGCGTTCATGTTCAAAACATACATATACCGCAAACATTGATTTAAATTAAAACTTTGAAATTGTTAGTAATTTTTTAGTTGGTATAATTGTTAGATCATTTCGTAAATAGTAATCACAATTATTCAATAAAAATGTTGAAAGTGGCAATTTATGAGTTCATTTTGGTATTTTATTAAAATTACGCAATTGAATAATAAATAAAAATTCCTTCAACTACTTAGCCTACGTTCTTGTTAACTCATAGTCAAGGCACCTCACATCCATAATTTTACAGATACAGAGAAACGCTTATTTATGCTGCGATGAAATTCATCAAAAACGAAATGCGATGCAACTTTTTTCAGCTTCATGTTATCTTAGTAAAGTGGTATATTATCAAAAAGTTTATTATACACAACATAATAAAATATTACTTTGTTGAGTGTTTGTAGGTATTCCACAGACCCGTAGACCTTTTTAAAAATCATAACCTCTTGAGAATGAGTTGTTGAAATAAAATAGTTCGATCTAGAATTTATGACACCTGCCTCTAGCTATAATTACCACCTAAATATTTGTTTTAAATCACTTACGAACAAAGCGGGTTATTCAAAGTTTATGATGTAAACTAACTCATTTAATTCCCATTTATTATCTTAAATTCACAAAGCTATACTTCAAACGTTTTAATTACAGCTAAAACGTGGTTGAATTAATGAAATTAAAAATAATTAGAAACTGAATTAGAAGTTGGTTGATTAAAATAATAATAAAGTTGGTGGCTCGATCGCGACTGAAGTGTCACGGTAAGATAAACGATTGCCCACAGGTGTACCTTGACGTTTTAATAAGTATGGAACCAACTCTTACACACTTAGTAATTTCATACTTTTATTAGTTAGTTTTCGTCAGATACTTTATCAAAAGTTCTTCTTATCATATGTAGATCTTTTAATTATTAAACATTATACATTAAATATATTTTCTTAGAACATTATATTACTCCACGAATATCGTTAGTTGTGTCTGCTAGATTATGCTCAAAGAGATAAGTACGTACTTTCGTGAGAAATACTTCTAACCGATTTTCCTCTTATGGCTTCAAAGCGTTTCGAGAAATAAATGATATTTGATAGGCGAGGTGTAAAGAATTAAATACGCCTGCGGCAAATATATGATAAGCGAGATAAATTTAATAGGAAAGTGGGGTGAAATAGAATATAAACATAGAAGATAGTGACGACATTGTATATTGTTATGATAGAATGTATGAGAGTATAGCGTGGTATGTCTAGTAAATGTCAGAGAAAAAAGATTGCCATATTTAATAGTAGTATTAATTCTTCGTAAAATACCAACCTTTAAGACGCAGTTGGTTAGAGACCTCTGTCTTTCCCGGACTAATACAAATATTTACATAGTTCATTTAATTGTTTCGTTTCTAGTTATACTAATTCTTTTAACGCTATTTGCCAGGATAAAAATTCAGAAAGAAATTTATGATATGTAAGAAAATTATTAAGCATTGGGGGAGGCCTATACCCAGCAGTGGGTGCATGTGGGCTGAAAATGAATGAATGAAGAAAATTATTAACGTGATATGTCTCATTTGCGACGTAAAAGATTTTTATTAAACGAATAGAATACATGATTAATAAAACAAGTTATAAAAACACTGACTGTATTAAATAAAACCCATTTCAGAGGCTATCAAAATAATTTAAGTATTGCTGTTCCGATCAGTATGAGCCATTTGTTGTGGAACGGTAAGTCAATATTTTGTGAAGCGGATGTGCACAGGGTCATGTTTTATTGATTTCGTAATCGACAATGCTTAATAGTTACGGAACGAAACATTAACTCCGTGTGCATTGTGTTCTTTTGTAAAGAAAACATTAAGGGCATTATATTCATTTTAAGCATAAATTAAACAGCCCCCTGTTATCAGGTCCATAAATATCGTAGAGTCATCAATCTATATGTCGTTTAGATTTTCTATCAAATTAATGTGTTTTACTGAAAACTATTATGAAATACTTGCCTAAAGAAACTACGAACATTTTAGACTTATAAAATTGTTACGTGGACCTTTCAAGTGAAAACATGTAGGTAGCATTCTTATATCAAGATAATAGTCATGTTTTTCCTTTTTCAACATCTAATTTAGGGTCCTAAAACAATGATTTCATTTACAAATTTCCAAAACTTGTATGTTTATTTAAAAACGATGACCTTAAGCGAAGCAGGCCAGATATTTTGACGCGGGAGTTGGCAGTAAACATAGTGTTAGCCGTAGTGCCAACAGGTAGGTGTTCGCTTTCCAATTTGCCGCATGAAGGATCAAAGACAATCGTGTAACCCGTACACGTTCAACATTCACCATTAAATATCGCATGGCTCATGTACGTAAAAGCATATTCATGATTTGAAAAAATATTAATTTGTAGCTTATTTCCATAGATATGGATTTTTTATTATATAAATTGAACCACAGAAATTAACTATGTAGCCTATTAATGATCGCTTCTCGACCATTTTTGGAGCAAAACAAACACACTATTCATCTAACTCCTTTATCTTTTATAATAGAGATACTTTTAAGTCATGCTAAACAAAAGATCATGTAGCTTTCACACTTTTTAATTCCGTTCTTCAGACTATTTATACACTTTTATTAAAAACATGAATGTTAATATCGTTAGATGTTTGTCACTTCCATATGATAGAGTTTAGATGAGAAATTATTTAAAATGTTGTCACAGGCATTCCCGCTTCGAGTCGCAAACATTGACATGAGAAAAGTTTTGAACAATTTTTAATTAAAATTTGAATATATTCAAAAATAGTTTTCTGTACAGCAATGTATAATTAAACTGATGAAGTTTTGTGACCAGTTATTTTGATAATTATCAAGTTTTTTGTGTCGCTGTCATGCGGAATGATTTGTTTTTTTTTGGAATATTTGAATTTCGAAGGTATAAGAATAAAGTGCTGTCTTTGCGAGGATAATGATAAACGAATTTGGTAATAAATATTTTTCCCTTGGGCGGACATGGCTGTTTTTGTTTTTTTATTTCCGAAATAAATTGGAATAAACTATTCTGTCATTGTGATCAGATCTTTGAAGAATTTTAAAGATTGTGTTTAAAAAATAATCCAAATCAGTCATATGATCTGTAAATAAATTATAGAAAAATATAGGGACTTATATTTTAGTTAATAATGAGAGAGGCCTATGTCCAACAGTGGACGTGAAAGGCTGTTGATGATGATGATGATATATTTTAGTTACCTTTATTACTGGAATGACCCAAAATCGCCTTTTGAACTGAATCAATGTACTATACAAAGCTACCCGGCCACTTTGTGATGGATAGCACGGCTCTCTATTTTGATGACGTCATGTGACTAGTGATAAAGAAAATTGTCGACGGGTGACCAGAGGCTTTATGTGGTCGGCTTTTATATAAACATATATTATGGAGATTGCCTATTATGCTCCATCAATAGCTTATCGCTTTTATAAAATTCTTTTTACATGTTCTCAAGGAAATCTTTTTGAATAATGTTTTTACAATTAATGGTTGAAGGATCGATCGATTTTTTATATTAGACCTTCGAAGGAAAGTATTGCTTTAGGAAACTCGACTTAATACGTCAATAAATATTTCTTGATAATTAACTCTGTACTAAGTTAACTTGTATTATATAGAGCTACCGGAGTAAAATTTCTCATGCACAGTAAAATCCGGTAGGATTACTAAATAAAAATGGGAGTAAAAAACAAATTTTGCATTTAACAAAGTCACGTCCTGTTCCACTTTTCCACCAAAGGATTTGGGTTCTAAATCCGTGAACTGATTTTCATGAATTTTGGAATATCGACAAAAGAGACCCTTGAGATAGTTATAAGGTTTTAAGTTCATTCATCATTCTTTATTTTAGGTTTTACCCTAGACTATTATATTTTTAAAAACAATAGTTGACAAAATCATTACAGTCGTGAGAGGATCCGTACATATTTTTCTACCCTCTATGCATAGTAAAGTATACATGATACAGATTTCATAATTCCAAATCCTGTCAAAATGTCCAATTGATCTCAGCATTCTTTCTTTTACATTGCATCTTAATTGTTATCTTACCTAATCAACACACCATCTTTTAACTCACAACATTCAAACATGAGTCATGCGGCCAGAAGTAATAAGCTTTTTTGTTTTGTTAAAAAAATATTTACCATTTGAACACAATTGTTTAAACAAACTCATCCCATTTAACCGCTAATTGTAAGCAAAGTGTTATTGAAGTTAATGTAACTGAATTTAATAGCCAATGACAATAAAATGAAAATGTAACGTTGGACAGTTGCCCGTATTACCGTACTACAAATATTTGCAGCGCTAAATCGATTTCAAAGTTTGGATGTTTACAAACTATCATCGTTCCACATTTCCCAGGCCACTGCATATCCGGACGATTCATGCGGTTTGTAATTGGATATACTCTCTTAGCCAAATGGGTGGGATGAAATTGGAATTACACATATGCATGCAGTGTACACCAATAACCTATTAGGGCACTTAGCGATCTAATCTACTAGTAACTCTAGTGAACTTAAGTTTAATTTAGTTTTATAAACAAATATACGGATACAAATTGCAACTAGTATTATATTTTGAGAAGGTAAGTATTAGTATTTAGTACCGTACTACGAACTGCTACGAGATTTGACGGACACCTACGCCGTAGCAACCCCTTTGCTACGCCATATTTGTATGTTTGAAATCAGTATCACGAAAAAGTGTCACGCCGTATTTACTCATTGCCCATTTAGCGTGCATGTGACGTGTCGGCGGCGTGTCACGCGCGTTTTGATAAGCGTGATTGATGACGTCACGCGCGTCGTGAACATACGGCAGGGGATGGAGGTTTGGCACGCATTAGCCTACTTGTTGAGCGCCGCCGAATTATGGGGATTGAGTATTGAGACATTCTCGTGCCGTCATCATTATTGACTGACAGTTTAGCAATACGTAGGCGACGCCAAAGCCGGTACGTGTGCGACTGAACATCAAAAGGCTATACTTATGCAAATTATCAAACTTGTTTGGCAATTTTCTTACCAAGTCTTTGATGTTCCCAACGCTTGCGAGTGAATGTATTGGCGTACTGTGAGAATAGATAATGCGGGGGAAGTTTTATTAAATTTTCAATTATACAGTTGTACAATATTCTATCGGTTGCAATGCATAATATTTATGAATGATAAATGAATATTCATAAATTTTACCTATTTTTATCCAGAAACAGCTTACTCCTACAACATTGAATGTAAAATGTGAAAAAAAAAATGTCAAACGGGTAAGGGAATTTAAGTTATAGCAGGAATAAATATTGTATGCAGATATTAAAAGAACAAAAATAAATCACGTAGTCTTCAATAACCGCTACACTATCAGATCGTATTCATATACGAGTATGTGATGTTTGTTTTATTCGAAAACGAGGTCATACATTATTCCTTAATCCTACTGTGACATCATCAATACAAGTTTTACAAAGAGATAAACAGCAAGAAGCGACCTCTGTACCCTTTGGTACTTTCCCATGCGAATAATTTGTTTCTTTTATTCGTCCTGTTTCACTGCGCGCGTACACACAATTTATTTGTACACGCTTCTTAGGAGAATACAGTTTTCCATTTCTATTTACATTTAGTTCTGCGTTCAAATATTGGCTCGAAACATGTCCTTTGTTCGGGGTTGTCGTGTGCACTAGCTGTATGAAAATATTTTCCAAGAAACTTGTGTATTGAAACCACAAACTCACATTTTGAAGTATATTTTTGTACCTCTTTATAAAATTATGCTATATAGCAAATTATACACGATAATTGTTTATGTAAAATCTACTTAGGAATTTAATTTTAATCCCAATAACCATAGGCAATAGGCACTGGATAATAACAATATTAGCATATTTAGTTCGCAATAATTTGCGGTGTAACTATTAGTTCCCCGAGTATTTAATGACAATTTTTTATCACAATATTACCATTACTCAAGTACGGACAGCACCAGTTTATTTAATTCGTTTGTAACAATTACGAACCGACCAAGATTTCAATACTCTTCTTATGTGTATGTGTTTGGCCTGAATTAGATAAAAAAAATGTTATTTAATAATAAATACCAATAATTGTTCACAGTATTGCCCGGTATGGCGTCTTCGTAATTGCTTTCCGCAATTTAAAACAGCTTAGCTGCCACAGCAGGGCATTGAAATGTATTATACAATGCATTTATTTTATACAAACACATTATGATCTGATTATAGTTATCCTAGTATCAATACGGACAAAATTGTATTAAGGGACGTCTAACTTACATATTTGTCGAACTCATAGCCATTTATTCAAACAATAATTCAAGACCTTTCTTGTTAAATTGTGACCATAACTGTGCTATGTCAGAAAAAAAACTGTTTTTTTAAACTTTATTTATTATGCTTTATTGTACATCAGGTTCGCTGAAATAAAGTAAAGCTATCTTATAAACTATTCTGCCACAGACAGCTGTTGTATCGGTGGTAATTTTTACATAGTCATAAGCACATATATGAAGACAGAGTGCATATTCTTAGCACGAATTACTAAAAATGTCCCATAAATTAAACTTTTCTATTGTTATTCATCGTGGTCGACGAATACTAAAGTTCCGTTTCGTTTTGTTGCAGCAATGTCTCGGAGCGGAATGATCGTGCTCGCGCTGTGCGGCTTGGCGGCGATCTGCTCGTTGCCCACTTCCGACGCGCAGGCGCTCTCCCCATACGACGGTAACTAACCTCTTTTCAGTGCTTGCTAAATAGTTTATTCGAACTGTTTGGAACACTGGTTAAAAGTATTTTAAATAATACAAACTTCCCGTACTTGTTTATGTTATGTTTTTTAACAATTTATTGTGTTGATAATATTTTCTTATTTCAAATCCTTTATAATCCAAACTCAGGCGAGAATATACTCCTATATTCTACATATTTATAATAATTTGAAACAAATTGTAACATGTAAATTGTCCTATATGATAATCGGATTATGTCAGAATGAACAAATTATGAATTACTCTGTACGGATCTTAACAATTTTCAACGGCGGCGTATGGTAATGTATGCCTAATTAAATCGGAGCTCTTGTACCTAATGTTTAGCGTGCCCTTTTAAACATATTTGTAAGGTTATTCTGCCAGTTATGAATTATTCGCAACAATCAACAATTACGACACAGTTTAAAAAAAAATGAACAATTCACAGCCAAAATGCTTACATTTCATATTTATTTTAAGTAATAAAGTTTATACTGCCAGTATTATGATATGAGATCAGTTTTAAAAATGGAACAATTCATCGATTAAGCTTTAATCGATTTTTATTGGTTCCAAGAATAAAAGTATAATATTTATTTGTTGCCAGTATTTTTGTATTGACAATATTACACAATATGTGTTAATCACATTTCGAGTAATTGAGTTACTTAATAGTTATGTACACAACACACGCGCAAGACCAAATGTGTGATTTAATTACACGAGAAAACCAAAATCCTGAGATATATCCAGAAGCGAAGCGAGAAATAAATTACTAAAGCGAATAACTAGAATCATATGACAATAATTATTCAAACACATGATGAAGCGTCATGTTTCACAACATCTTTAGTAGGTAACCAGCCAGACAATCGACTTACATGCGCAAACAAGTTAACTGTGTCAAACAATATGGGATTTGTGAAGCTAGTAACAACATAATCACTGTGTGAACGCGTTTCGCCCAACGTAAATCTGTACCGCGCGCCGGCGTCACGTAACCTATTAACTATCGGCTTACAATTACACACAATAACACTCATTTCGCCATGATTGTACTCATATGTCTAACGGGTTTGTGGAGTACAATTAATTGTAATAAAATATAGTGGAATTGTGTATAAAAAATAACACTAGTTTTGGACTTTCATAATCACCGTAGGGGTGATAAGTTCGACATTTTGCCATTGCCTTGGGACATATCTAGACTAGGAGTATTGAAAAGTATTTTAATGTAATAGGTAACTTTATCTCCTAATTTATAAACTGAAATGACATTACGTCTTGGTTAAAAAAACGATTCACTGTCTAATACAATTTCATTCAAAAATAATTTAAAATAAAAATTGAAACCAAAAGATATTGAATTAACGATTTAAAACTTCATTTTGTGTGTAATATAAGACAAGACTCAGTAGAATATGGCAGGAAAATAAGCAATGTGAATTTTGTTTAAATTATTTTTTGTATTAATGAAACTAGAGAAGGTACGAATATCAAAGATTGAAAAGGTGATAATGAAAAACGTGACGTTTCTAAGGAACATTTGCAAGAAAGGCGTCCGAGTCAGGTGTCGATTGTTTGAAATGTTCTACTTGGTATCGCCTGAGGACAATCATCACTTTGGGACGATTCAAACCTCCCCACAAACGAAGCACAATAAAATAATATCATAAAAGTAATATCAACTAAACGTGCTTTATTTTCACGAGATTATTGTGAATAGTTGTGGATGAAAACTATGTAAATGAAATCATAGTTGAAATTAATATTTCTGTTTATATTCACTTCATTGGCTTGTCTAATTTACATCATTCGGCTAGTCTGGCTTGATTACATTCATTTATGGACATTCATCGGGTGGCTCACTTGCTTTTTTCCCACAAAAAATACTATTAATATTTCAAACAGAGCCTTGCAAATAAACTCGATCTAATGGACATTTTCGATTTAAAGCATATGGACTATGAGCCAACACCAGTCGTTAACAAGGCTTACTTTCTAGGACAAAAAAAGCTAACATTAAAATGAACCAAATAATTTTAATAATCAAATAAACGACTAGTTGATTATTATCGACGAAAGTTGCGTCGGCCGTTTTTCTGTCTCGTTATTACTTGTCTCCGCATTCCTTTGAGATATTATAGAGTGGAGTATTGACGTGTTACCCTATTATGTTTTGTTCAGTGGGCAGTCACTTTTCCCATCACTCGAATCCCTCAGGAGCAGCAGTTCGATAGTCCTTGAAGTTTTAGGGAACGCCGGGAAGATACTTTGAGCATGTCAAACTTGATAATAAAAGTTTGTCACGGAACTGTCGGTGATAATTCATTAAATTCATATAAAATGTTAATCGTAAAAGGGCCTGTAATTGTGGTCATCGTATGACGTTAACTGCTGGACATAGGATTACTCCAATGTTTGAAAGAGAAAAGAGAAAAATATAAAAAAAGTTAATTGTTATTAAAAAGTCAACGAGCATTCCTTATTCCTTATAAATTCCTTATTTTATTTTACTTTTTTCATGATCTTGCATTTTGTTTATATTTCCTGTTTAATATAATTTCTGAACAGAAAAAAAAATCATTTGAGCCATGACGAAATTTCTGCCTTTTCAATTATAAATCTTCTTTACATTTATAAGCCACAGTTGAAACAATTCACGCTGCCATACGTTCTCAATAAATTAATACAGCAAATTTATAGACGGTAAAGTTACATGAGATCTTAATAAGATCGATACATCGATGGTAACACTGTTAGAATTTGGAGGCTCCCTGAGAATGCACGCCGCTTTGTATTAGTTAAAGTTGGATCCAAACTTACTAACAGATCAGATGTGGCAGCATAGAGAAGCTATCGCTCTTACGCTTCTAATTAAGATTACTCGAGTTTCGAAGTTTCTATCAGGTTATCTAGGATATGTGTCATGGTATTGAGGTGTATATGGGTCAATCAACTTTTAAATGTACCATCAATGATAGATTTTATATATCAATTTTTTTTTCTTAAATTTGTATATTTTATACGTATTTGTTGTTGATAATTATTTATATTTAAGGAATTCAAATAGAGCAGAACAATTTATGGTAAATTTTACTCAAAAATTCACATGACTGTAGTTAAGATAGTCCCTTGGACATTTAAAAATTCAGTCAAATTGTTAATTTACTTTTAAATATTAGAATCATATTTGAAAAACCTTACTGTTCTTTTAAAGTAAAAATGACGATAATCTGTCTTTAGGAGATAAGAAAAAAGTGGTTGTCCAGTGGACATAGACGTTTGTCCATAGGAAATACTCGGGTGTCCAAAGGGGACTCTATGATGAAAATCGCATGTATTTCTTCTTTTATGTAATAAAAAATCAACTATTTGAAAATAATTATCAGTATTAGAAGAGAAAATATTGAATAATTCAGATAACGATCTTGAATGTCCAAGGGACTGGTGGTGATATTTATTAGTCTTTCCGCTCCCTGGTAATAAATAATAATATTTTGAATTAGGTCTTACGCACAGTAAAAAATATACATTAAATTGAATATATTCCACTTTAATTTACTAAAATATATAAAATACGAAAGTTTTTGTGCTGGTTGTCCAGTGGACACACAATAAAGCCACGCTCTTTTTCAAAATACACTCGGTCGACTGGCGCCGCGGAAAAGATGAAATCAAAATCGAGGCTGGATGAATGTTGTCACGAAATAAATCGACTTGAGTTCCAAGCAGTAGTCACGCCATAAATGTTTGGATTTTGGAACTTTTTTACCGTTGTCCGGTGGAAGTCAGAATAATAAAATATAATAGGGACTAAAATAAACATGCAAAAAGGTCGTTAAGGTTTTAAAGCAAACAAAATCTATTTACTAGCATCATAGTAGATATTGTAATTAATAATTATGTTTCATTGTAATGGATTGCCATATATAATTTTTTTGGAAAAATTAATGTTTCGTTGTACTAACCTACTGGGGGACAAATTTACATAGTACTGATAGGACAGATAAAAGTTGATTGACCCATATGTACTTTTAAGACGCGTGTTGATGTGTTTGAACGTATTGATCAATATTCATAATAATTAATGTATATTTACATACAAGACCTTATAAATCGGCTTCAGTACTGACCTTTATTATTATGCTTATATAAAGATAGTAACAGTATAAATGAATCTTTAGAAAAAAAAATCATTAAATGTTTTTTTCATCATTGAATGTGTAAAATTCTTTCCCTACTTTTTATACGAAGTAGCGCATGTCGTAAAAGAAGGTTGACAAGCCAGGTAATGTTAATATTGAGAAACAGTCAAAAATTCATAAGACTTTATTAAATTAAAATACAATATATAATATCGGAGCCATGTGGTTTCACTGTAGTTTATTAATTTTGAGATGTGTTTGACAGCGTAATTGATATGTGCTCAGGAATATTCCTTTGTGAGTTTGTATTCCCAATTCTAAATATACACCAGAGATCTTAAACAAATAAATTTCTACGGTTCTTTGAACTTCTACTTCTATATTGCTTCACAATCAGTTGTCCGATTCATTCTAAATTGAGAATTAATAACATAAATAACAGCACCACTTGGGCGAAAACTCAATCCATTTAGCTATTTGTAATGTAATTTTTTTAAATTGATTTTCCTGGATTTTAATAAGTAGATAACCTTTAGAAGAAACGCGTTATTACATTATATTAAAGGAACATATATTAACATTTTATGAAAGGGACGATGAAAAATAAGCTCATACACATATTTATGACTTACCTATCAAATTCACTAAAGTACAGGCTTTAGTTTTGTTGACCTCGCTTGCAAGACACGTTATACTGTTGTGCCATCGCAATATACCCAATAGTTACCTAAATTATCGTGCTTTCCCAATATATTAGTGGTGAGCAAAACATCTATCTTAAAAGAGCATTCCATAAAGCCGCTGAATCAAAAGCCCATAAATTACACGATATAAGGAAACACTTATACATGAAAGCAATTTAATTTTTCGTAATGAATAAATTAAATGCACAAAAATATTAATTATTCGTACCACAGTCGTCCGCATAGCTAAGTGCGCTCGTCGTAATTGAAAACGCTTGTGATATCAAATTAGTTAAATCCCGGTAAGATTGAAGTTTATGTCGCTTTACCAACGAATTTTTGTGGAAGTATTTTTGATGCAAAAATGGTAAATATGGAATATTCACTCTTATGTTAAAGTAGAAGGTAAGAGCGAGTACAAAAGAGTACAAATCTGAGCAATTTGTTTGGTTTATTGCGCTTGTCTTAGAAACGAATAGTTCTTACTAATAGTAAAATTCATTTTGTTTTTAAATATTCCATATATCTTTTATATGATCACGCTACGACCAATAAGAGCGGAGCAGCAATGAAAAATGTTGCAAAAATCGAGAAAAAATCTTGTATAAAACATTTATTTAGTACTTTAAATTAACGTATATGTTTATATTTATACATATAATATATACCTAAGACGTCGTGCTAACCATCATAATAGTGTTATCACATTGTCTTTATAAGATATTAATAAATAAATACATCGTAAAGAATCCCGTGAAATGACGAGAAACTTATAATAAGAAATGTTATTTACTATTGCAGCAAGGGGAAAAGCTAAATTGAAAATAACTTTGCTCCATCTATCACAGTATCTCGTCGCGGGTTATTGTCAAAGGAAGTTAAAGAATATTTATGTCAATAATAGCTCACTTTACCCGAGCGCCGGTCTCAAGCCAGTACAACGTTGGAAACAAGTTTCATTGTTGATCTCTATATTTTTATTTATAAAATTATAAGTTAATATTAAAATCGAAATATTTTTGGGTAATTTAATTGTTTACATTTTCGTCTAGCTCGTATCGAAAATATTAAACTGTAACTAACATAGCCATTTTTTTATTCGATTTACATTACTTATATACGAGAAGTTTAATAACGACGTGAAAGAATTAAAATTTTATTGTATATAGAATCTGTCATAGAGATTCATCCAAGCGTGTCGCGTTCTAAACGAACCGAACAATCCAGCTTAATTGTGCAGTAAGAGATACACCGAATACCCTTCTCAGTATTTACTAAAAGGCAATTTGCTTTTCCTAGCAGAATTCTTAAGCATACCTTCAATTTTTTTAAAATTAATATCAAAATTAGGTACACGAATCCAATCTTCTATTCCTTTCCAGTTACCTACACAAAAAAAACAATTGACAGTCTATACCCATAGCCAACAACAGTAGACCTCCATCTGCAACAGTAGGAACAATTCCTTCGACCAGTTCATTGATAGATATTTTTCCTTCCAGGATCATCAACAGCGGCGGACAGTAGAAGCAGCTGGGACGCTCTGGGAGGGCTGTACGCCTTACTGGCCCAGCACGATGCTCTAGGTGGCCATGCCTTGGCTCGCAAGTCCGTGCGCTCGCCTTCCAGACGCCTTCGCTTCGGCCGCCGCTCCGACCCCGACATGCCTCCTCAGGCCCCCGTGAGTAATTTTATCTCGGTTTTCTACTATAACCATAAGTACCAAAGAATATATTAAACGACTTCATGAATATGACAGCTATACAAGTCCTTAGTTGATAAATAGGTTTTTAATTTGACCTTCAAGTATATGGTGCACATTCAAATAGTTTTGTCGCTTATTACATTTTTGAAAGAATGTTTTAAATATTATTTTTAATAGTAATTTATTTTTGCATAATCTGTCATAAGATACGAGTATAGTACCGGTCTACTACAAATTTTTAAACGCTACAAAAATTCCACACGGTTATATCCATTGATTCAAACAATGTTATCATACTTAATAATGCCATTCTTATTGTTACTGGCTAAATATAAATCTGTATTCAGTCTGGTTTACAGCGCATAATTAAAACATAATGTCTCGTTCCATTAACTTTCCAGTGAAGAGATTCGAGTAAAATTTAAAGCAGTTTGTTACAATAAAACAGGTACTTCCTAATGCGCAATTAAGAAAGTCGTAAGTTATTCTGTACTCGAAGCTTTTACAGCTGTGTTAATTCATGTTACGTGACGTTTAATAATTTTATTGTAAAGTATTAGTACATAAATAATTGTTTTTACTTAAAGTAAGTAAATCCCTCTTTCATTTAGCTTTATATCAGCAATATTTAGAATAGTCAACAAAACGTAAATTAAATTATTAATTATAATTGAACCACGCAGCAAAGGAGTAAGTTTGTTCATCAGAATATATTTACTGAACTAAACACACCTATATGTGCTTACATATACATATATTATAACATGAGCGGCAACCTGCGATACATAGTTAAATAGGAAGATCAAACATTGGGTTTAGTGAACTTTCATTAATTGTTCGAAGGTATATTTGTTAATTATTCAAATGTGCTGCAATCATACTTCATGAGATATGTTCTACTTTCGGAGTACGTAAATAGAAACACGCTTTGGTCTCGCGATGCATTAAGTGCTTCAAAATGCATGATAATACTTCCAAACACAGAAAGCGCTGTCTCTGTTCATAGCTTTGTATAAAAGCAAATCTTCTATCTTTTACGCCTCTTATCAATCTTTTAGGTCATATTTGGACGTTTAATTTAAAAATGTTTTGTAAGTACCTCAATGTGTTTGGATAGGCCCATTTTCTATATCGCAAAATGATCTTGATTACGTTGCTGTGTAGTCCGAAATAGGTTTTCGTCTTTCGAATTACGTCTTAATTTCATAACTCGCTGATTTCACTGCGTAATTCGATTTTTCATGGCTCACTGCGCCTTGTGCCTGTCGTATGATGTACATACTCAAGGA
Organism: Cephonodes hylas; assembly: GCA_030295005.1. Lineage (NCBI taxonomy): Eukaryota > Metazoa > Arthropoda > Insecta > Lepidoptera > Sphingidae > Cephonodes > Cephonodes hylas. The sequence goes on along the minus strand of AP025367.1, from coordinate 9,583,771 downwards.
AAAACAATACCTGTAAGTGATATCTGGTTTTGTTTGATGTCGATTACATTAATACATAATATTTCATTTTTCCCACGCCCTCCAGTATCCATGTTATGGGGAAGTAGATGTAGATAATTCATCCTGACAATTTACCTATTCTTTGTTTAGCTGGCACATATGTATATAGGTAAATAGACAACTCTTTTGTAACCAACATTAACAGTCGAAAGACCTCGTTCAGTGCAAGGTGCTTCAATCTTCTAAACTTTATAAATCTTTATAACATATATTAATTTCAATGCGCCTTATAAAGTTACTTGTTCTCTCACAGGATTTGTGCGGTGTTTTCTTTCAATGTTCAAAAGATTGAAATGATTTACCCACATAACGTTAAAAAAGCCTCGAGCTTATTTGAATGTTATTTGCAAATTTAAAGGTTTAGAACTATTCGAGATCACTCCTGCATGATTTTGCAAATTTATTCCGCGACGTTGCTAAAATAATTCGTGTGTTATCTGAGTACGGAGTTTCTCAGTTTGCGGTTTTAAACTAAATGGATCTGTTTGGAAACTTCCAAACGGAATGTTTATGGAACCACACAGTGATCTCAGGAAATTAGAATTTATTTACAAAGATCGTAGGAACCATCCTTAAGGTTTAATCTCTATGCTGTGATACAAATTATACTATTGAATATATTCCCTTTGCAAAATATATTCAAAATATCAAGGGATAACCGTTTCATAATATTGTTATAATTTTAAATGTATGTCAAATTTACCTGGGAAGAAACCTAGCATAAGTGCGAGCTATCTACATGGTTCATGGTTGAATATAAATATATAGAGCTATGCAGTAGGGTTTATAGTTAAGTTTTCTCAAACGCAGTGCATTATCCAGAAGTATAAAGGAAAAAATTTACCAACCTCTAGTACCTACATAAAATTTAAAACCGCTGCAAAATAAACTTGCATAAAAGGAGATACATTTGAACGAATTCCTATGTAGTTGATATGTAAATTGTATTGTGTATAGATTGACGAGATGGACGAGTTGCTGTCTCTGCGCGAGCTGCGCACCCCCGTCCGCCTGCGCTTCGGCCGCCGCTCCGACGAACGCGCCGTACCACACATCTTCCCTCAGGAGGTACAAATACACAATATATACCAGTGGTGATACTTCGGAAACCCAAAGGCTAGGTCTCCTTACAAAATTCTCAAAAATATTTTTTAAGCTTCGAATTTAAGTTTGTTATTTGGGTGAGGCCTATGTCCAGCAGTGGACGTCTTTAGGCTGATGATTATGAAGTTTTAAATGTTATGTGTAAAATGAATTTTGACATATATTTAAATGGAATGTGAATAATGAACCCACAGTAAACAGTTATAAAATGAGCATAACATAATTTACGTGTAACGTTTTCCGGCTACTATGGAAGTAACCCCGCTAATTTAGGCACACGTCTTAAATCTTTACATAGCAGTTTTGTAAAGAGAAAATCTTGTTTTAAAAATGTTTATGGAGTTTAAATTCGCGGAAGCTTAAGGTGTACTTGAGTTAATTGAATATTATTACCTGTGTAAACCTGTATGTTTTTTGTAAATCAACATTAACTTCACGCGGATAATTTAAATAAATAAAATAAATAAATACACCCAACAGTCACATACAAACACAAACATTTGTCTCGGTGCGGGGATCGAACCCGCGGCCGCTCGTTTCGCAAGCTGGTGTCTAGCCAACTGCGCCACGGGGCTGTCAATGTCAATTTATTTCTATAATCGAAGTCAATATTCTTCAGCCAATTAAAAAAAAGTATGAGGCAATCAATTGGATATATAAACTTGAGCTTTAAATATTACATTACTTTCAATCATTGTTATGCTTTTACGATCCATTTATCTGTAAACAATAGACCATAGGTATCGGCTCTATTATTATGCTTTAACGAGGTTTTTGGCCTCAAATTACTAGCATTGTATCCGAAGATGAGAATAAGCGATACGAATCCAAATATTTATAGATAGATTCGTCGTAAACACACGACGTTGATGCGGTGTTAACATGAGTAATGAAATTTCTCGTATTAACACCCTATTCAGTATTTTACGAGGACTGAATCGAGTAGTGGTTAAAGATGTTTATTAAAATATTTAGTCTGGATTTAGACTAAAATTATTGCGATACCAATCTTAAGTAATTTCACATTAAGATCACCGACAAAATAAATACTCGGCTTATCGGAATGTTTAAAATGCAAATATCCTTTGGAATTTGACCTTTATCGTTTTAAATACAAATTCATTAAATTCGTCCTAAAATGTGATCAATTCGTGAACAAGCATTTCTAAATCCTTTCAACTTCACAAGTCCGTAATTCCATTTAACGCTTATTTGACAATAATATCTTAGTTGGAACTTTTATCGCGTTTAACTTCGACTATTTAGGCTTTATCGGTTATTTGTTACGATGGGCAGATGTAATACGGGTGTTTTATTGGTTATTGCTTCACAAATGGCTTTGTGGCTCGTGTGTTGACCCAAGTTTTGTTCGTAGGAACAGGACCGTGCCGTGCGTGCCCCATCCATGCGTCTCCGATTCGGCCGCCGCTCGGACAACAACATGTTCTTAATGCCTTATGAGGTTGGTTTTCCTGTACCCACTGCAATTATACTTATATTATAGTATATATGATCAAACGGCTCAGTTGTTGGTAATTGGTTTAAATTGTTAGGAAGTGATATAGTCAATCACTTAATATTGTAGACCATAGTGTTACTCTATCATTAAAAATAATCTTCAGAAGTCTATTTTTCTACGAATCAATTAATAAATTGCACCTACAAAGGCTGTGAATCTAACAACAATGGGACTTCAAGAAATAGTTTCCTTTTTCATTCAATTTACATTATTCTCGCAACGAAAAATCCTACAGAGGTATTCGATTAAAACGTGTACCGGTGAGATATATTAAAATGAAATTTTGTTTCAGTCGGCTCTGCCAAAGGAAGTGAAAGCCAGTGGCTCAGCGGAAGACGACAGGCAACAAGAATAAATTCATTTCAAACATCTGCTCGTACAAACATGTCCTAGATTGTCTCTCCGCTCCAGGAAAATATAAACAACTCTACTTAAGTGGAATACCGTACTATTTTATGTCATATAAAAATATAAAACAATTTTTAGATGTTATTAACTATTAAGCTATATGTACATAATCAAATAGTAATGTATGTTGTTGAAGCATTCTTTAAATACTTCATTCGGCTATCTAGAATTTCTGTGTAACCGAAAACTGTGAACTGATATTTCTACCTTTCTATCTCCTGATCTCTAGCGCATTTTCTTAGGTACCTTGGTATTCTAGTCAGTATAAATTAAGACTGTCTTTTGTTTTTATTCCTTGCTTCATATCTATATTCTATTGCTTCCGTGCTTAGCGAAAAGTTGTACATTTTAAGAGCTGGGTAAATGTAAAACTTTTTCGCTGGACAAGCATTAATCTCATGAATTAACAGTATTTTGTCTTTATCGAATGTAAATCGTGGCATATTATTTACACTAAGTGTAGTGAAACTATGTTTACTTTTGTATAGATATTAAATTATAGCAAATGATCAGTTAATATAAAATATTGACAACGGATTTTGTGATTTTATTTCTTTGACTTTTCAAATTGTATTGTTACCTTACCTTCACTTCACAAACACCCACATTCGAAACATGTCCTTAAAATATTTATTGAAATGCGGAGATTGAACCCACGCCCTCTCGTTTCACAGGACAACCTCAAACCTTGTTTTATACCTACAGATTTGAAAAGTTAGTTGGACAACATTTCACTCATTTAAGCACTCAAGAAACATATAGGTATAAAACATCTAACAATCGCTACAATTTCGCCGACCTAGATAAACTTATTCGCCGTACTATTTTCAAAACGCTAAGTAACAGGTGCTATGCAATGTACGAGAATAACATCCCGTAAACATGAATTTTATGACGTTGGAATAAACTAGTAAATTCTCTTACAATCCCAGCGGGACGTTCAGGGATTGTCTTGGAAGGAACTGCAGCCTGTCAATATGTCAATAGCAAACTCGCGAACTGAATATTAGAATAACTCCCCGTGTTTACTAAACGCACTGGCTTTTCTTGTAAATTGATCAGTAAGTGTGGTACTTTGTGAGACATTTTTATTGTAACTTTTTTAATTGGTTCAACAGTTTCTTTGCGTTCTTTAACTCATGTCGGAAATCTTGAAATGTATTGGCCCAAATGTGAGCAACAAAAAGATAGTCTTTATAGACTTTTTAATGCCTAATTCGGTACGATCTCAAGTCCGCTGACTCTTTTTACTTAAACTTCTAACCAACTAGGAATTATTTTCATTAGCAATTTGAGAGTTATTGCCTATTCAATTATGGAACACAAACGCATATAACATTAATGAATTTAAAAAGTTACGACAAACCTGTTCATTATTTTTAAGGACGAATGTGGGAAAGAGAAAAACCCTGCCCAAAAACTTCAAAAAATTAAATAAAACAACACCACACTGGCCTATTTAGCCTTAGTACATTTAACCTACATTAGAGTTTTTCACGTTCCCTTACCACGTATTCCTTCATTATTAAAACGAATGCGACTGAACGTGATTTTTCGTACAAAGAAATGATTATTCAATAATAATCCTCACTAAGAATTCTCGCTAAACTCGATTAATAAAAAATACTGTAGATACTAGGAGACCAACATAATATATTGGAGACCGAAAGTAAAGGGATTTTACATCAATTAATTACAAATTTGCCTTTGTGTAGTTAAAACAAGGTACAGGAAAAATAATTATAAAAACAAGACACAACTGCTAACACCAATTTCAATGTTTGTTTCCCCAAATTAATACAAGGTATTTCAATTTGGTTATAATTATTATTGTATGGTTTATTTATATACACAATGTTTTTAGGTCAGAGCGCTATGTTTACCAATTAGTAGAGACCACAGTGGAGTTGTATAATTAGTGAAAGTATCAGATATATCACTAAAGGCGGCCGAAAGGACCTCCATTAGTCAGATGTGATTTTTATTCCTGTAAGCCGTCTAATCTGCTACTGGCGTCTTTAACTAGCTAATCATGTGCCCTTGGTGTGTACTTGTATATATTGGTATTAACTCATCTGTAATTATTCTCTTTGTTGTTAATGACAGGGCGCTTAAAGCAGTAAGCGTCATCTACATGAATATAAACTGATCAAATAAGTTACCTTTTGATTAGAATGCGTAGGTGAAGCAAATTACTACACAGTTCAAATATATAAGCGAACTAGCATGGCATTTTTGTCTTTTCTTACTGTTTTTTCTCTAGTATTGAACGTTCTTAAACTTTACGAAGCTTTGTCATTACAAAATATTTTATTTTAGGTCTAAACAGTTATAGATTTTATTTCTCTCTTTTTAATAAATTTTGGGACTTTTTTCCGATATGGACATGAGGTAGGACTATTTAACCTATCTAAGCTTTGAAATGACTTCGAAGTGAGGAGTAGTTAAAATACCACTCGGAATTTATACAAGGCGGCCGATCCGGTGATACGTTTCATTTTGATTTAAGACGTGGTAACAGCACATTTTCTCAACTCCAGTACCTTTTTTCAAACGATCTCATCAATTTATCTACGAAACACGATAAAATTTGTTATATGTGAAACTCTATGTTATCCTTATTAATATTGTAACTGCGGAATTAAATTCATTTTTCGTTGTATTTTCTCTTGAAGCGTTTTGCACGTTTTTTTTTATGTTAGTCCCGAAGCAAGTTTAGGTTCCCAAGGATTCTTTTATGAATGTAATTGAAAGATATCACTGAGGATGAAGCTCTAACATCTACTACTCTTTGTTAAAGAAAATTATTCAAGCCTACTAAGTTTTTACAGGAATTCACTTTCAGCTGACAATGCCATAAATAAGCGCAAGCCCAAAACAGTATTTTTTTAAATATTAAAACATTTAGTTCGCCAAAAGTTAACATTTACTACTTTGTCAACTAGGATGATAAAACGACAAGAACATTGGAAATAATATGTTACCTAATATGTCGCATGCTATTATTAAATATATATCTTATAATTGCACCGTCCTATTTGTGAACCGCATAACAGCTCCTTAACAAAATCGAACTAAAAAAGTGCTAAATAAATAATTCAGAATTACTCTGTGGTATGTTTCGTTCTTTTTGTTTTATAAACAAAGATGTTTGTTTATAAAGGTCATCTCAACGTTCCCAGCTACAACAGGGCTATAGTTTATCCATTACACAAACGCATTACTAACGTGAGCGTGGGTTCAGTTCTTGACGGCTGTCTATAAATTTTTCGTGGGAACGTCTGTATATCACGAAGCGAGACTGAAAGAGAATGCCGCAATAAAATGTGAGACGTAAATCTATAATAATCTTGTGTATAAAATACAGCGGGGACGGAATGAATTTCCATACATTGAACAAGAAATGTGCACTTGTGGTAACAGACTCTCGTATTTAATCCAAAATCGAGAGAATCCTGATTTGTTACCCGGGACTTAGCAGTATTATACGGGCTTAGAATTTTTACTTTTCCTCTTGTAACCTATACTTAAATTCAACTGAAGCAACGAGAATGAAGAAACATTCCTCTACCGGCTCTTTAATTTATTTAGCAAAACAAAATATTTGTCATTCATTTAGAAAAGTTCTTGGTGTAAATATAACAATTACCATGTTGTCTAAGTGCAGATATGTCCATTGGCATCTTTATGCAGCAGTTAGCAAAGATTATGTTGTGCCAAAAGCTACATACAATGTTGCCACATTTTCTTTGAATGTCTATTCAAAGTTATATTCATTTGATTACGTTTTAATTTGTATTTACTGAAGTGCGGTGTGCCCTTTTCAAAAGTCATTTAATTTTAATAAGACGTGTATCTTCGCACCCCTTTTTTCTCGCCCAAACTTACTTTATAAATGCCTAATAAAATCTAATTGTTTATCATGTATCCGAAGGTTCATAAAAAGGAAAAAAACCATTGAAATATTATAACCGACGTAAAATACACTAATCAATACCTATGTTTTTTTTAAATTAAAACCATGTGTTTGTTTTAATTTAATTGTGTTTTTGTTCGAAAAAAGTCATATTTTACATTGAAGTATAATATAAATCATCTTTAATAATAATAGTACAATTCAATTCAAAGTGTGGGGTGACACGAATGGACAGAGTGAGGAATGACTATGTTAGAGGAAGTTTGAAAGTAGCTCCAGTGATAGATAAGTTGAAAGAAAACCGTCTGTCGTGGTATGGTCATATTATGAGGAGGGATGAAACGTATGTTGAAAAAAAAGTGATGAGTATGAGTGTCGAAGGATGGGGTAGCAGAGGAAGGCCAAAGAAAAGATGGATGGAATGCGTGAGAGGGGATATGAAAGAGAAAGGGGTGACTGAAGACATGACGGCTGACAGAGATATTTGGAAGGAAAATACATGCTGCGCCGACCCCAAATGGACTTGGGAGAAGGGCAAGTGGATGATGATGAATAATAATACAATTCCGCATCTCCGAATTATCTTGGCATGTTTCAGTCCGTGGTAATATCATAAAATTTTACTTTCAAAGATCTCTTATCACACCTCTCATCTGTTCACTAATGTTGACAAATTGATTGCATAGTTCGCATTTAGGCGTACATTATACTATTAATAAAATACTTCAGCAGCAACGAGTATAATGCCTGAGAGCCTCTATAGCGTAGTTGGCAAGAAGCTGGCTCGAAAATGAAAGGCTCAGAGTTCAATTCCTACACTAGAATAAATGTTTGCATGTCGACAATTACTTTTTGATTTCAAGCTTTATTTATAAATCGACAGTAATGTATAAAAAAAATGGAAAAGGCGTTTAGCCTTTTTGAAAACATCAATAAAAACAACCTGTCAAAATAACTTATTCTTTCCAATAAAATAAGCTTTTATTTGCATTTTTTTGGAAAATGTTTGTAAATTTGAATTATGTAATCATCTTGGTAGTAAAAATCTAACATTATGCACACAAACCAATTGATATTGGGCAGTCCACGCCATGATCTACTATTCTCCGAACGATTAAATGTTTTTTCTTATTATGAAGACGCAAAAAATTATATTTCAATCTATTTTCACATTCCAGAAGGCTTCCTCGAACCACTTTGAGGCTATTTCGGCCTTGTCGTATTATTGTACTTTTGGCAACGACCCAGGGAATTGAACCCACGTCACTCCAGACCGATGGCACGATTTGCGCATTACCAACTCAACTATAAGTCTAGAAAAATATTTCTCTGATATAACTTACTCTGTACCTATTTGTATTGTATTGATAGGTACTTTTCAAAAATTTTGCAATATGCGATTAAAATAGAATTACTAGGTATAGACAATAGAGCATTATAAATAATATATGGAAAATACTGCATACATGCCAACACTCGGGACGATAATTTATTTAAAAAAAATATCAAATCGCATCGACCTACTATCACATTATGTTCCAAAAATAAAATCAATGTGAAAAATGATAAAGAATAATTTAAGTTTTCACGAAAGTTAAACCAATTTTGATGGATTTTCATGAAGCCGTGGATCTATTCTCGGAGAAGTATGTAGGTCGCTGTTGTCATAGCGCACGGTCGAAACAGAATCGGGCCAAATGATTTTTATGTATAGTATCATTACACGCAGTGATGAATAAAGCACATCGTGCTTCATAGCTGATGCTCTGGAAAATAAATTACTTATTTATGTTAAATCCCCTAAACCTAAGTAGACAAACGACGGGGATACTAAAGAACATATGAAAAAATGATGTTGGATTGCAATCTTAAGAAAATTGACGATACGATTTGAAATAAAAAAAAAACATGAAAATGTTTGACTGACTCTCGGTCGGGCGGCACTAAAATGTGCCGTGCGATCTAGGTTTCGATTTCTGGATAATGTTATGGATTTTTCCATAAAGAAATACTTAGCAGCAGCATGGAAATATGCCCGAAAAACGTCAATAGACTTGCCTATAATGTAATTTTTTTGTCAACATGTTTGAAAAATAAAAAAATCGGTATCATCAAAGATCTTGCAGAAATGCGCCTTTGCCTATTCCTTCGGAGAGTAGAGTACGATACAATTTTTTTGTACCTATGTAAAACAAAAGTGTAAATATATTTGACTTTTTTTTAGTGAACGCATCTAAAAAAATTATTTGTATTAAAATTAACAAGAAAACCCAAGAAATCAATTGTGTGTGTAAATCGACTGAGAGCACATTGAGATTTCTTAATCGTTAAATTACTATCAATAGATGCGCATGTTTCCACGCAATGTGTTTCTTTGCCGTTAAAGCGATAGCGATTTGCCGTTATCATGAAAACGTACATAAATTCGAAAACTCTGTGGTATACCTGGGATTTGAATCTACAACTGCAAAAAATCTGTCTCGCCCGTAATTCCCAAAGGTATCCCAATTATTTATATCTAAAAATCTATCTATAAATTTCTATTTCAAGACATACTCTTTTAGAGACTCACCGTTTTTATCTGCGTAATAAATTACTCATATGGGAATGTAATACAAAGCATGTTAATAGATATGATTTACGGGCAAAATATGCTGACACAAAATGCATATCGCCCTTGAAGGAGACTCATAATATTCGTCTACACTGCGACTGGCATCACACCTGTTCACCTATTTGCACCTCTGTAAAAATAGATCTTCCATTTTAAACCTCGTGCTGCCCGTGGCTTTGCCCGCTATAAGGTCACGACACAAATACGACAATAATTTTCCGAACAACAATAAAACCTCCAAATACTTCAGACTCATTTGTTCCAAGCGTATGTACACAAATTTAAAATAAGAAAACAATAAATCTATTCTCAGAAAATGGCGGGAAATGCAGAAAAAACTTTGGCTCCCAGTCACTTCTTTGAAACATATTTTTTAAACCAGTATAATTATTCGTTTGCTGTTAAAATTGATATGAGCCGCCTAAAAGTAAACGATAAACAATTTTTAAACAAAGATTTTCAAACGTAATTGTTTAGACGAAATCATAAATTAACCACAATTGTGTACAAAGCATAGACAAGTTGACTCGATAAAAGCGCCAAATCACCGCTGTACTTTCTAGCATGCATTGCCAAAACAGAGTTCAATAGCCTTAATAATCTCGAATTTGTATTTCTGAAGCAAGAAAAAACACTTTCAGGCTTGCCATAATTTCTATTTGTCAACTTTTATAGACGTTCGACTAAAAATAGTGTATGTAAACTAGATAAAATTTCGGTTTATCCCGCGGTACAAAGCGCTTCATTCGCAGCCTGGAGGCCGAACGTATCAGTGATCTTGTCCGTCTGTCTGTCACGATATTTGAACTATAGTTTAAGTTCAAGGATTCCGACACGTTTGTTGTCAGGTGAGATATAATTGGAGATTGTGAATATTCAGTGAACCGTGCATATAAAGTGCCTTCATACAATTGATATAAAACACGTCGCCAACAAAAAAGTTTCCATCTCTGAATCGGTGTCCATTAGCAGAGGTCTGTTTCACTTAAAAGTTTTTTAGAATTAACATAATTAAAACATTTTCTGACCTAATTAGAAGGAAAAACATGTTTTAACCTTCGGTAATACAAATCTATTTTGAGTTTTCAGTGCGATTTTTAAGAATAAAAATTGAAAAGAATTTGTGTGCTTATGTGCAATGTTTAAATGAGTCAGTGGTTAAGATACACACGTGTCGATAACATCATTGAAATGCAAACACGGATCAGTGAAACTTTGCAGGTGAGGGCGCACGTTGGAACATCTCGCGCACTGTGGGCGGGCGGCAGCTCCCTCGCTTCAGTTAGAGACAGGCGTCGACGCCGCTCGCACGAATCTGACCGCCGCACAAGGTACAAAATCGCTTATGCGCTTCATTATAACATATAGCACTAATAAACGCTTACATATTTCTGTGTCTTTTTTTTTCTCGACACTAATCACCTGGCGACCTCGACATCGACTAATTTCATGAACAAGGTGTACAGTTACAAAAATAAGTTCCTCATGACATCACAGCGCTGAAATAACGCGTCTGGATGGAACGGACCGCAGTATGCCGTGTGCTTCATAAACACATAATTTCATGTACTTACATTTGAACTATATGTTATCATTATCGAAACCCATTGGTACCAACGATCAATGCAGATATCGAGAATTAAAACTCTTTCGAGACAGACGCCGAAAATAACGTGTACAATTTATTCTTGCACATCGTGTTGTCTGGATTATTAGTCGGGATTATTTTCAACCTTGATGACGGTATTGTTAACCTTGCTTTACTATAAACAACTTCGCCTCAATGATATAGGTACAAAATATTTTCAACATTTTCCGTCTATCACAAATTAACAGAAGTCTAGAATAGTACATCAAGATTATTTCGTAATATTTTAACCTTGGTAATGATAAAAATGTATTTAGGTAATTAGCATTCGGTTATTGCTCATCTTCAATTTACTAATTAAGAATAAAAACAATAATAAAGGTATAAAAACTGCAGTAAATTTGGTAGAGCATTGGTTATCAAGTTTTATTTCATAAAAGACTTGAATAATCATGACGCCTAGAAAGTTTTTGTAGAAAGAACGTGTAATTCCTAAAATAAGTGTGCAAATATTTATTACGCAAGGAGTCAAGAACGAAAATAGACTGCACCTCTCCGCGTCCACATTAAATACCGCGTTTTGAACAGCATGGAGATAACGTACTCTTTTGCCCACTCCTACGCAGAATTCTCATACAAAACAACACAATTTATTGTTGTTACGCTCATAAAAAATGACGATAATTCGCATATTATTGAGGTGGGGATGAAATTGCGGAAAATGTCAAGCAGTCTAATAGATAATATCAATATTACTAAACGTTCTTAACCGCTCGATTCGCCTCATATCCAACGTCCGCAAACACCGCTTTGATCTTAAATATTAATTAGTTTTCATTCCTTAAATAACCGATACGTACAAACAATATTTCTGGGGCGCCTAGATAACTGAAGAATTTTAATTACTAACAAATATATAGGTCGGAAGCTATAAACTTTTGCAAATCGCGAAACATGTAAAACAAAAAAACACGTTCTTAAGATAGCTCTTCCGCGTAGGGTTGCCAACGATACATTTGAACGATACAAATTTACCATAATACTTATAATAATTGACAAAACTAAATTTATATATTTAAATATTGTCATTGGTATCTAAAACAAAATCTTTATAGTGTAACTTTTTAATTGTTTGAAATTCGAATATCCTTAGTAGCTGTCAAAATAAAAAAAAAACATTATGCGCGAAACATTTTAACTCTTTTCTCGTAAAAAATACTGTACAGATACTTCCGCGTCCCATCCGTTACAGAAGAGTTACACGTGTTTGATTGTAACAAATTTGCGTAGTTTCCAAGACAACGTACACAGTTAGTTTGGTTTATGACGACCAAATCGCTATGTGTCGACTCTAATAGCCGATTAATTAGATAGAAATAACCTTCAAGGAGCTAATTTAGGAATGCAGATCTTGAATGAAAGTGGAAGTTATTGTGACCGTTGTAGTGCTGTGGAAATAAAAATACCAGAAGTTGTTAGAATAATAGATGCATAATTTTTTCCCCTTTTTAAAATTTTATGTTATTGATCTTATTAAAAGTAATATGTATCACAGAAATTATAGGTTTCTTTCCTATTTTCCTAAGTAACCATAGGGTTTGTAAAAGAAATAAATCTTTAGAAGTCTTAATATATCATTAAAAAATTATTATTCAATAAAAATTACTCAATAAGTCGTCAGAACCAAGGGCCAAATAAATTTTGTTAATATAATCAACAATACTACGAGAGATTTCTAAGTTTCGTTTGTCTTTTGTTAATCAAAAATAACATACAATCCTACTGTCGCATTTATAACTATTTCTTTGGTTAATGGTCCCATATTTTAAACATATATACGGGTATATATTTGTATAGAATATATTAAAAGCACCTTTAATCCTTACATAAATAATTGAATGCAATATGCGTTACGCATAAAATACTATTATACCTTAATCGTCGAAAGACATAAAAATTTAATCATAGTGCACGTAAACAGACTGTTTATTTCCATAATAAAATTCCAAGATGCTTATATTGAAAACTGATTCGCACAAAGCTGTCTTGCCACATTCGGAAAAAATATGATAGCCGCCGGTGGCCGGGCTAATAAAATGGCAATAACACGCCAACCCCGGGGTGTGAATGTACCGACGGCGTAATAAAATTATCTCACGAGGAGGATAAAATTTGTCAACCTAATTTTTAGATACACGCCACATGGAGCGCTAACGAATGTGCTTTTAGAATATATGTGTGCTTTTAGAATATAAGTCGTATAATAATTTACTTTTAGATAGACATATTGTCTGCTAGGTTTTTAATACAACGATAAATTGATTCTTTGTAAGTGATAGACATGACATTCCGGTGCAATAAATTTACCGTTATGATTTGGTGATACGGCCAGAGCATCAAAGACTCCAATATTACATTTAAAATGATTTATTCGTTTTGCAAACGTCTTCCACTTTGGCAAATATTTGTTTTAAAAATTCCAGCGTTGAGTGTTATTCTCAATCTATCGACTGCAGGTGGTGCTAGTGAGTCGTCAACGTCAGACACTAATTCCGGAAAAGTAACCTTATTATAGGCACTTGTAATGAGTTTAGCATATGTTATTACTTTGTTTATCAAATAAAACTACTTAGACTAAAGACTTAGACATAAAACTATGCAATAGTATGAACAATGAATATCCGAATCTCCAAAGCTTTTACCACCATTATCCAAACTTGGAACAAGCATTTATGTCATATACCTATTACCTGTTTAGAACAAACCTCAATCATGACGATTCTTACTATCCTGAATTTCTAATAACTGTGCTATATTGTTATTTCTTTTAATTAATTAAAACCAACAGGACGCGTTCCAAAATGCCGCTATAACTTCTAAATTCGCCGTATTTCTAACGGATGTTTTGGTAGAACGACATTGTACGCTTATCTACGTAAGAATTTCAATGAAACTTTTCTAGGACACGTAAATATTTATAGAAATTATAAAGATATTGACCATGAAATGTGAAGATAGCTTCATGTTTCGTCTGTAGCATAGAAAACTAGAAAGAATTTGTTGCGAAGCAAAGTATAATGAAAAGGTTTTTTGAATTATAACGGATTTTTTTCTGTGATATCCTAGATAGCTGATTACATCCCACATACATATATTAGCAGTCATAGATAAATTTTATACTTTACGTCTGTAAAGTCTGTCTGTCTTTACGTTTGTCGTACTGCAAGTGGCTTATAAGAAATCTTCAATCGTTGCAAATGGGCAGTTATGTCAAAGCGTTGTTCGTTATTGAAAATCAAATTAAAAATACAAGTTTTCAATAAAAACATGATCGATATAACTTAAACATGAAAGTGAGATTTTTCGTTTTGCTTTTATTCCTAAATCGCTCAAATCATTTTGATACTACTTCTTTAATACTGTTTGACACAAAGCCTTTATTTGAGCGGACGATGACGTGGGTAAAAAGTGGTACTCAGTATTTTATAGTCTTGAAAGGGGCCGTGTTGAGAAACTCTTACAGTCTCTCCCTTAACGACAATATTGACAACATTTATGTTTCCTTTCTTTTTACCAACTTGAAAAAATATCTTAAAACAGACCGCTCTTCTAGTTTTAAGGCATTTAAAATTAAAAATCAAAGTTCAAAAATCAAGTGCTGTTAAAAAAAAGAAGGCTTCGTTATAATGTATTGATGTTTCAGCGCTGAACGAACGACTCCAAGATGGCCACCGGCCCGAAGATAGTCCACAAGCAGTTCAACTCGCCCATCGGGCTCTACTCCCAGCAGAACATCCAGGAGACCCTCAACAAGCATCTTAAGAACCTCGACAATGGCTCCGTTGGGTGAGTACCTCCATTCTAAAAATTAGTTGCTGTGGTAATATTACAAAACGCGGCGCTGGAAAATGAAACTATTCCCTAAGGCGGTGGGACCACACGAATTAATGATTACCTTGTACAAGTGTTTCTTACAGACGTGTTTAATTTAGTGATACTCATTAGATGATAGGTTTCTTGAATTTAAAGCAACTAGAGCCAAAATAAATAACGTAAAAGAAATAAATGAATGAAGAGAAAAGTTTTTAAAATTCATATAATTTAGAGATAAATTACGTAAATAATGTATACGCTACGCAGTATGCTCAGTTTTTTGCTAAATGGATATTTTAACACGGCTTATTAAATAAATTTCCACTAAATTAGTCACACAGTATTCTGTATAAAACCCTCATATTACATACAGCACATCTCAGCTAAATGTTTATTCTTGTATTACCTAGCTATCCTAGTTGGTGCTGGAGTTCTTTGAATTCTTTCATTTAACAAAACATCTGCATAACGTTTTATTACCAAGCCTGCCAAATTGCATATATTAATATTGCAGTATGCGTACCAACAAAATTATATTTTTTATTTCAAAACGCCCCGCCGATGGGGATTTCGCTCATTTCCATTGTGGCACAGACGTATTATGAGCTGCTCCGTTGATAGATAAGGGCATAAGTCAACTTGATAGCAAAATTCGCGCCTATTTTACGTAATATGAAAGCAGGAAAATGTTTTGCCCAAATTGTTATTTATTTATTAAGTTTTGAACATAACAGCCAAAATATTAGGCAAGACTCAGGTTAGTAAACTTGTTCGGAAGTCTGTACGCAGCTGACAGCACATCACTTCTTAAGTGAAGGCAAAGGTAAAATGTATGGTATTGGACACTATTCTGTGTGTTTATGTATTTCAATTGGGATAAATACTTATATTCATGTGTGTATATTTAGTTGTGTTTTATGTATGCTGTAGTTCAATCTAGTTAAAGGTAGATTCCAGCTTACGTCACCCGTATTTGAAATGTGGATACTAATTCTTTACCGTGCAAAGTATTTATTATATTAATTACAATTATTTACCCTAATAATTGAAATACAACTCAGTCATTCTATTTAGTGAGTTAATTTAATTGTTCATTTCTCTGGAAATGTGAGATAAACGTTATCACGAAGTCACGTATCAGAAAATTTGCCCAAGACAACCTGAGCAGTTTATATTAATAACGCATTATCGGTACCATAATAGCGACTGCTATTTTAAGCTTCGCTCTTATTTTTTTTATAAATACGATTTTTTTTGTATTTGTTTATGAGGCATGACCTCTTTTTAAAATGTAGGTATTGTTTAACATCTAACATCAGAAGGTTGAAAATAATGCTGAAGGCGTTAGGTCCACATATACACGTAAAAGTGTAAAAAACATAAATGTTGTTTGAAATATTCTACAAAAAAAAAAATTTAATTGCCGCATATTCTCTAACTAAATCACGGTAATAGAACAAAAGAATGTAATGACTGTTTCTACAAACACTCAGAACACTTGTATCAATATCCTACACGTATTGACACAATTATTATTTTCATTAATATTCTATTATTCATGCAAAATGTAACGTGACAGTTTCATCAAATACGAAGAATAGATAATACCTACTGAATATTAAAATCAATTTTAAAATAAACCTTGTAATCATTAACAAATTACTATTCTGTGAATACAAATTAACATAATGTTCCCATGTAAGGATTTCTTCGTTCACAAACAGAAAGTTAACATAAAGGCCATGAAATATATCCATTTGAGGAACGAACTCGCAGCCTCACATTTTTTTCTATGCCTCGGGCGCAGTATTTTTTGTAAATAAACCTTTTAAATTAATAAATAAGACTGCTCATGACAATATATTACCAGGAGAACATAGCTGCATAACTAGCCAGGCATAATGTACGGAAAGAGAATTTTCAAAACAACAAGGATTGTTAAAGACTGCGAAAACAATCAAAAGCGTGAAGACGTACAATAAAACAAGCTTATCCAATAAAATATATTGTGTTTTTACTATTCAAAATTATGTTGAGGACGCTTTAAACTTATTCGTAGAGTGTCAATGCGACACATACTATGCCACGACGTAGAATACTATATTTGTAGCTTAAAAAGAGGTATACCGTATATATGGAAGATTCCTCAGGATTCTCAAAATATATTTTAAGGTTTTTATATGTATATTTTATTAATCGATCGGTGATAAAATAGCATTCCTATACGTTGTTGTGTATCTGCATCGTCTGACAAAACAGAATGCGTGCCAATGAACGCTTTCGATGATTCACTCACCTCATACGAACCGACGTTATTGGATTCATGCGTTTGATACTATTTGTAGTCCGATTCGACACATACAATTTATTGTTGGAGCACTCACGTTGAGGTGTTGTATATCACAACACAAGCTCTGAAGAAACGCTCTCGGCTTTTGAAGAGGAATAGATCTAACAAGATTGAGTATTGTCGAGTAACGGCTTTTGCATGTTACATCGATTTAAAATTGGAATTTTATAAACATGTGAATCGTTTTCTAATTAATTGATGAAGAAATCAATTCCAAATTAAGGAATTGTTATTAAATCTAATCTAATTTCAACAACCAAGTTGCGAATATAACTTCTGGAAGATGAATACTTAGAATATTCTCATTCAGACATAATAGGACGATCTCTACCTGGGCGAGTAGCCAAAGCATTCGAATGATGCAAAAACGACGACAACACACGCTTGCCGACGATTCTGACTAGGTCTACTAGAACTCATAGGATATATTTGCCTGGATAACTGCCTGGAATGCTAGTTTCCATCAACCATTCATAAACGTATATTTTGCGACTTCAGCTGAAAGTAAATTAAATCGAACATAAGAATTTAAATCACTTCCTAAGACGGATACTACGTGTATATTCCAAATACTTTAAACCATTTTATAAAAGTTAGAAGAATCGTTTTGGTATGACAAACAATAAAAGACCATTATGTAAATAAAACCGCATTCAATGAAGTGTACTTCCAAAGATAAACTCAGTTGGGCTGATTTTGAATGCCGTTGACCGATCAATCATGGAGTGAGCCGAACTAAAGGAGCACTGACATTTAACGAAATGAAAATTTAGCCCCAGCGCCAGCATCACATACCATGTGCAAACCATCAAAGTGATTCCGCAATAAATTAGAGCAATACGCGATTCGTCTAAATGCACAAACCACGCAGCTACTTAAAATGTGCTTAAGATGTTATTGCAAGATGAAAGCGATTTATTCTATTCACGATGAACCTGTAGATTCAACAGACACTTTGAATGAACAAATAGCCCATAGATACATCTTTAATGTAATCTACTCGTATAAACTAACATATACACAATAATGGCAGTTAAACTTGCGGGGCACGCTCTTTATATCATATAACATTAAATATCAACTAACCCGTCATTTGATAGAAAGGGACCACAAATCTGAACCTAATACCTTTGAATTTCCAGCAAGGAATTTCTTAACCGCATGTCAATTGTCAAATCGACAAACACTCACAAGCTTATCTCCTCCTAACCGCAAAAGGTGCACGTGTCCAACTGTAGATTCAAATGGACAGATCTAGAGCAGTATACTATCTACTCATAGTATCATTAGTCTATAGAGTGACAGACGCTATTAATGAGGATCTTTTTTCTGTTCAAATGCGTCGCTTTTTCATGCGTCGGTAATGAAGTTGTGCGGAACAACTCACCTTTTTTCCACTGTTCGTGCAAGTAATTGACATGCGCATTGCAGTTTATCAAAGATCTGGCTGTGACGTGATGGCAAGAAATATGTAAAAGCATCATAATAATCGAGCAAGCGGTGGTGCGAGAGCAGGCTCAGTTCAACCGCGGTCTATCGTCGCATTGCCGTGCGCGTGCGCATTATGAATAAATCACAGAAATATTAATCACGCGATCATAAATATTTTCTAAATTGAAGACTTTTTTCCAATTTTAAAAGTATATATTGTTTTTAAAGTGCAATTCAAATGAATTTTTGTTTACAGCACGCGTCAATTTACCCGATGAAATCACAATAGCAAAAATAGCGATAAAACGCCTGGGTGAAAACAAAGCCAGACAAATAAGATTTTGGCATAAAAACAGGCACACTCATCGCGATAATATCTATAAATACTCGTGTGATTTATATTCCACGGTCGGTTAATTAATCTGTCTTAAAGTGTATCGCGTGTGTGGTAATTATGGCTTTGGTCGTCGAAACAAATGGGTGAGGAATATTTACATTGTTATCTAATTACCTAATAAGTTGGACGAACTGTCTTTTTAGGGAAAATAAAGCACTCAGTTTGAATGAAGTTGTTGTTTAATGTAATAAATTTTATAGCATAATTGATTAAATAAATTAGGATGAGGTCGAAATCTTAAAAGTTCAGAATTGTTTTCTTTGGCAGAAGTTTTTATTCGTAGTAATTTTACGGCATTCGACATATTTTATACTCAAGGTAAACTTTATAATCATCCTTTTTTTGTAAAGTTTCTGTTCCAGTTAAACCTTTGAATTTATTGAACGTTGTAACTTTTTACAATCTAAAACTAGATTTTTGAAAAATGTAACCGTTTTGTGCTTGCAATTACTTTTTTTAAGAATTTACACGTTAGCTTTTTAAAATTATCTTTATTTTTATTAAATTTACAATTTGTTTTAATTCCATTTACCCATATGTTACAGTTATTAAACTAATAGGTATATACTACAATGTGGTCATTCCTTTTCAGTCTTCATTTTTTCTTTATTTACTGAATATTTATTTATTTACTCTTCATACATAACATGTAAAGGTGGACATAATGCCTGAGGCTTAAAATATAAAATATCTTTAAAAACTATGTATTTATATATAAAGATTAATCACACAGCTAGTTTACAAACAAGAAATAAAATAGGTAATCAAAAAGAAAAAAAAATTGTTACGAATAAAGGTTTTATTAAGCCAGCTTTTTCGATTTTGCGGATTAAAAGACAAAATATTTGACATTGACACCGGCTTGCGTTGCCAATAATGGTGCAGTGAGGTGAATGTAAACCCGATTTCTTTAAATGGCAGTCGTCTGCCAGACGGTCAACACACGACACTAAGATCTTTAATCTAGGTTAAATGTAAGAAGCACTTCTGCTTGGAATATAACCGTTCTGAGCGACGCTGGACGACGTGTAATTTTAAATTTACAACAAGCTAAAACAGGTATTTTAGATGTTACATGATGGAATTGCAATCACTTTGTTATAATTTGATTTTAGATCTTTATAATATCTTTGGCAGTACCTTGTACCTACAGATCATACAAGCCAAAATTTATCACATATTTTTTAATATTAATAAAAAAAATATACAAATAAAATCCTAAAATGAAGTTATTTTCTACTGTGTTTAAAAGATATATAGTACTTCTGTTTTTAATCATTTAAATAAATGAGCCGAATATTTAATAAACAGCCGAAAATCTTCTATATTACATAAAGAAATAATTAATTAATGCTTCGCATTGTAAACTGTTTTTTTTCACAGTCTTATCGTCAAGTCATAAGGCTCACTCCTAGAGAAATGCCTCGACGAACATTTTTCTAGTGATCTCCTCCGACTATTATCAGGTCGTGAGATTACTTTGTGGCTGGGATATCCAACGCAGCGCCTCCCGCGTAGTGTCCACTCGAAAACATTTCCGCCTTGCTGGGTATAAGCTCTGGGAACTGCTTGTATTTGGTGCTAGGTTTGGCTCATCTATCTCCTAACTCTTTCCATGTGAGAGTTATTTACGTAATTACTGATCTTTACACTTCTTATTATAGTTTCAAAAGATCAACTAAAGTAGGTATACCACTTGCTTGTATTATTTCTCTTGATTCTATATGTTTCTCTTATAGTTTTCTCTTTTACAAAGTTTTAAAATTTCTCACCATACCAGCAAATGTGATAGTATTTGTTAATATAAAAAATGTTTATAAAATAAAAATTGAAAATAAAGTGCTCTTATAAAAATACTTTCACCATAACGAGCACTTCACGTCATGGTCTTTATAGCCTGCGGAAACACTGAGCATTATTACAATATTGCAAATGTAAGCGACATTAGTTCCTTTGCTTATACTCACGTTTTAAACATGCATTTATAAGAAAGATTTACTTTCTTTGTGAACATAAAACTAGACAGCATTGATGTCTGCTGAGTCAACAAGAACGTCAAACAAGTTTTCGTGTGCTAAACTACTTAATGTAATTTTCAAATATATTATAATAATTTTGTAATTGCTTTATAAAATATAATATGCAATAGTTCCATTGTCCAAATTAATCGTAACAAATACAATAATATATGAATTGGAATATTTTACAATATAGTCATTCTCATGTGTCCTTGTTTCCAATATTAATTCTTCAAAAACTCGACATAATACACAATTGAATATTCCTTGATTTATAAGGAATTTCATCGAATCTACTTTGACAATTCAAGCCTTGACAAAATTGGTTCTGAGAAAAATTCCACTTCAGCTATTTAGCTTTTACAAACATAATTTTCTCCCGAAAAAAGAGTTGGCAGCGCTTCTGAAGGTTTTAATCCTCACTTATCTCTTAGTAATTTATTATAGGCACGTACGTAGGAAAAATTGGCTGTGAAGCAAAGAATAAACAATGTCAAAAGATACTTGGCCCGCACCTAAACCATCTGTTTATCTAGAATTCCGTTTATGTTAACAGCAAAACGGTTAGACTTTTTCTCTTCAAAACGTGTAAACATAATTACATTCGATACACACTGAATCGATCTATTATAGAACTGTCAGTTCTTCCTACATTGTTTATTGTTTGGTTAACCTTTTCAATTGTTCAAGATATAAATACGAAAAGTAAGAACATGAGAAATAGCATATGTTTTACAATAATCAGAAAAGACGTAATTATTTTTTTTAGAATGCAATTTATGGTACATTTGTTCGGTGACGGTAAATGCGTTAAAATAGCCAGGAGCGTTAAAATATTGATAAGATATAGCTATAGGAACCGCGGTAATCTTTCCAACATCGCAATACCTAATTGAAATCATAAAAATATTTGTTTTGGTATTAGGATTTAACACATGGCATCACAATAAAAAAACAGCTTTTAAGTAAAGATGTCGCAAAAGTTTCTTTAAAATTAGTTCAGAAAGTGTACTATAAAGCAATTCTCATTATGTAATTCGTCCTAATGGCATACATTAACAACAGTCAAAGGCAATAAGTAACCGAATACTCAGAAAATATTCATAAAACATTCTTCAAGAGAGAAATTAAAATGACCCGTAATTGATTCCGTCGGGAACGTATCACGGGGTGATAATTATAAAATGAGGTTGTCTTATACATTTTTTAATCAACGCTGGCCTCATTTTTAAAAATAAATAACCAGCAATTAAGATCGAGCATTGAGGGCTATGTAAAGATAACAGTATGTATAATAAATAAGTTGAAACCAATTCCCTAATTTAATATTTACTTTATGACGAGTCAATGACTAATATAAACACACAACGTCAACAGTTTTCCGAAAAACATAAAAATATGAAGCAAAAATTGTCACATGACGTTTCTCTTGCATGATTCATGCGTTTTTGGCACAATCTTAATCTTTATTTACAAACTTTCTCATGGTTCATGCCAACGAAGCTATACACCTGTGACGGTCTGGTACAATCAGGTCCTAAAGAGTAGACAGCCTGTCTGCTAGCGACATCTATCAGACGAATAGGAAAACAGTGACTCCACAAACTTTTTTCTCGTTTTGAATGAAAGTTGTAAATTGGTACCAGAGACCCAGTACAGAGATAAAATATATGTTAAAAGTACCAATTCTGGTTAACTGCAATATTTATTCCAGATCGCTTATTTTTAAGTAGGTATCTAAAATCATTACGCCACTAGCTTCTTTAACTCAAGCTCTCGTTTTCTGAAAGTAATTCAATATTTTTAATGCAGAAGTTTTTGTAAATTATCAATTAAAATTATCTTTACCTTTTCAATTTGGAAAGAAATCTGAAATTGGCTCAGTTACAAAAATACCTACTTTTGCATAAATAACTGTTATTTTTTCTTTTTTTAAAAACTCATCAATCAGACTTGTAGAAAAATATGTACCTACCATTTTTGCAATAAAGTCCGGTCTTCAATTAAACAATTACCATTTCAATGACAGCAGTATCGTATCGTGGACTCATACCCACGTAATAGAAAACGATAGCGACACAATCAGACCCTCTGTGTTCACGTTCTGTCACCCAGTTTTTGTATTAGTTTCCCACACGGTTCCCTGTATGTATTGGAGAAGTTAACGTTTTTACACCCACATGACGCCAATGAAAATTGATTTAGTGTGAATCGGAGAAAGTTGGAACAACAGATTGGCCCGTGGAACAAAAAATAAATTACCTTAGGGATATATTTGAGGTGCCTAGTACTTCTTGTTTGTATTTCTCTCGACCTACCTTTAGATAATAATCATTATTAAGTCTTCTCATATTATAAGGATAATTTATGAGTAAACATTTATAAATTTACATTCCTAGCCTGGATGTCAGATTTGAACTTTGTAAAGAAAGGTTACTAGTCTTAATTATAATTTATACGAGAGTCGTAAGCTCCTATTCTTAGAATATCCGCATAGGTGAAGGATGGATATGCGTGCGAAATTTAAATGCGAAATAAATATTTGTATATTCACACAAATGCAATATAAAAACAGATTCTGATACTTATGCGTACTATATTTCCAATAAAAAAGTATAATGTAACCTATATTAATTATTATACAGTTTATTTATTTAAACTAGCCGCCTTGGCGAATTGCCTTCTGCTTTTTGCTCATACTTTGAAAACTGTAATTTTTCTTTAATTTAAATATATTATTATATATCCTCTCTAAAACAAATTATCTACACTTCTCCCTTATCCTCCTTTTTAATATATGACGCCCAGAATTGCAGCTTTTTATTACATCAACGGCTAACATTTATTTTTTTATTAAGATAATCTCAAGCATCTAATCTATTTACATCTCATTATATTGGACAGACGCAATTGGAATTAATCAACACGTAATTGCTATTGTAACAGTATTCGCATACGTTAAACAGGACACCTCCAATATCGTTGGATAATGAACAGACAGAAACACGTGCTCTCTAGTAATGTACTGTTAAGTAGAAAGTCCAACAATTGGTTTGGAACTAAACGTGTCATAAAATTTGTCTGATGTATCACAGCTGCTGGCGATCACAACGTATTTCACTGTCAACTACAAAACATTCGTCATTGTCACGGCTAATTAATTAAAAATATTATTTTTACGTCGCACTGTAATTAGAAAAGACGAGAGATAATTAACGCTTCACAGTTTTTCGCCTGTGTCTATAAATTAAATTTTAATCTTATAATAACGTTTGTCGGATATAAGTTCAAAGTATAGCTATAAATATTTTGCATTAAAACTCGCTTTAACATACACTTGAAAATAATCTGGTCTTCATCGTAGTGATGAAAATATCTTCTTTCACCGTTTATTTATACAATAAATTTACATTATCCAGACTTTCCGAGTCCTTCGTAAATATTTATTATTTATCTGATGAAGTATTTCGAAACGAAGATTCTAAAGTTGATTAACATCAACATTTGTTACAGAATTGACTTCAGCAATCCTTCCACGGACAAACCCGCCAACCTGGCCAACTCAGCCGTTTTGCGCATGCTGGAAGAGGAAGAGCGTAACCGACAAGGTTTACCAAGTAAGCTTATATACTCACTTTATCGCATCTATTCACCATAATTATTACCCAAGCGAAGACGGGAAGAGGGGAAAATTACAAAGACCCGATGAAAAAGATAAAAATGTGACTTAATTAATCAACAAGGTGTGACAATGACTTGCAGCCCTTTAATTTGCAACTCGATAGTAACTGGCGTTTGTCATTTACTTTAGACCTTAATTAAAGATTTTAAACGATGGATGCAGGTTAGTGTTCTCTAGTGTCTATAAACAAAAGTATAGAACCATGGTAGTAAATAAATCACCTACCGTACCTGATTTTGAATTCGGTATTACGTGATCCCTATACAGGGATATTCTATAGGTTAAACTATTTCTCCCTGAATACAATCATACTTCAAACAAGGATATGAAAATCCCGTATGAAAAGCATTCAGTATCTGATATTGTTTAAATTGCACTTTGAATACTTTGCTGCCTGCTAACGCTATTTAACTTACCTGCTTTGCCAGAACTAGACCCAACTCAAATCCAAGCGATATTGGAAACGATGGTCCGAGCTAACCATCGGTTTGACGCCATCTGGCCTCCGGATAAGGTGAAGAATTCAGCACGTAGTTGGGACGGTCAACTAAACCGCAATGGGCAAATATATTCTGAATTCTTGAAGGCTACTAAAGGTACAAGACAAGTGGCCCAGTAGAGTAGATTTAGCGCCAGTCTGTCGTCCTTCGCCAGTGTCATATAAATGTTCTCATCTAAATGTAATGGTGTATCCATAAGCTTGCCGACGAGCTATTTAATTCACGCGCTTTGATGCGTGCTCACTA
Source organism: Cephonodes hylas (assembly GCA_030295005.1). Lineage (NCBI taxonomy): Eukaryota > Metazoa > Arthropoda > Insecta > Lepidoptera > Sphingidae > Cephonodes > Cephonodes hylas. Next base: position 9,558,065 of record AP025367.1, on the reverse strand, counting down.
GGTTTATTTGGCGTATCATTTATAGATCTCACCTTTAGAGCCATTGTTATTTGCATCAGTTGGTCTGACGGCAGGGAAAAGCATTTCGTGTTTAATCATCACCTACTGCAGCTGACTCGTCTAACTTATTACCACAAAAAAATAAATAAAAAAACACTTTTCTAAATAGTTCTGATAAGACCAAACGTGCACTTCAAGCTATATATAATACTGTCACTTGTTTCCATTACGAAGTACAAACAACATCAGCATTTGGTCAAGGATAATCGTATCGTACAATACATAAAACTCCCAAGAAGCACACAATCTCTACTTACTACTTAAAATGTAATCTATAATTTTAGTTTAAGACCCTCAAAGTATTAAAAATAAAATAGATGATAGTCATCCCAAAACAAACAAAGAAAAATAAATAAAAATCTTCGAAATCAATGATGATCAAACTATTTCGAGTAAGGTTTAATGGCCTTATTCAACCTTCCCTTTCGTTTCATTGTCATTCAAATCTCGGCGTGTCGTTGACGGAAACGTTCATTAGCAGAATATATTTGGCAAAGATTGGAACTTACAACATGTGGCTTTACTTGCTTCTCCTGCTAGTAGTACACAGCCGCCAGCGAAAGAACACAAACGAACGAAATGCCTGAAACAGTGTATTTTGGTAAAGTAATTTTTTTTTTTAAACGTGATGTGGTATTCCTCGTGCGTTCTTTGGAATCATAAAATTAAATAAACATTTTTTAATTAGTGTATTGATATCTAGGAATAAATTCTTAAAGATAAATATTAAAATTATCTATTACGTATCGTTTTTTTGTTTAATGCAAACGCTTCGCTTTGAAAATTTTCAAATTAAAATACTTGAAACTATAACAAAGACATTATTTAGCTTTTATAGTGCAAGTTTGTATAGGTGGGGTTAGTACCTAAAGCATTATTGTAGTCAAAACTTGTGTGATGCAGAGAAGAGATGAAACAGTAGTGACTTCTATGTTAATAAATATTTTATAGTGAAACCTATTACTATTATAAAACTATAGTAGAATTACACTTCCGTCTCAGGCAACTATTTTCTTTGCATAAAACATTTTTCTTCTTATATTGTTTACTTTTTATTTCTACATATAAAAGTAAATAAAGCTAATGTAGAAATGCATGACAACGCTTTTGTCTAACAACCAGCCACTGCGATAGCTAATTCCTATTTTCACAAGTGTTACCGCGGGAAACAGAATGACCAGTCGTAAAAGTTGTTTTAGAAACACAACGCTATATTTTCTTTAAGTCGGCAACCTGAGAACATAAATTACGGACCAAAACAGATTTGTGGATATTTTCAAATGTCTGCCTTGATTTTGCGTGTAAAAATAAAATAAAGTTTTGTTTGACGTCATTCCGTGTAACTATACCGCCGTGCGTCCTCCCTTGGGTCATTATTTAGTATGAATCAATTTCTATTTCCGCGCCAGGTGATGAAAATACGAATGCGACAAACGAGAACCGCATGAGTTTTCCTCAGGTGTGCACTATTTACAGTCGTATTACGTAGGGATTAGTCAACAAAAACATGTATATTTCTATAGAATGTGACATTGAGATTGTAACTGAAAAGTTTAACATGCCGTTATTAGTTGGTAAACACAATACACATAACTATCGAATTATTCCACTTTTTCGCACAACACGCACATTTTTTGTAAAATCTATGTTTTGAATAACACAATAAACAGATATTCTAAAAATGTGTGAGAGCATGAGATAATATGTGTAACAAGAGAAAATATTAATACGCAAAAAATTCAAACTAAAGCTTGAATTGTAATTGAATAATTATGGTGAGTATGTACAAACATTTTCCATTTCAAATTTTATACAAATATTTCACGACACACATTGTGCAAGGTAGCCACATGTTGAGCCTTTCGTCCGTGATTGCTTCTTGATATTATGCATATATTCATAATTAACACGGATAGTCGGTTGACGACGCTCTGCTACGCAGACCGTTTGTGATTTATGTGCATCTCACGGCCCAATGGATGACGTAATTGCGACCATGTCCCATAATCCCACCGCTATCAGACGCCTACAGTAATATTCTTATTGGTGCATCACGCATTGCTTCGAAATCGATACCGACGAAATTTCTCATATAGACCGTTTTTAATCATTGGTTTATTTAAAAATATCAATAGTGTGCTCGACTCAATTTATCGCTTTCACGATATCGTTTCGAACTTAAAATTTACACAACGGGCATATCAAAAGACTCATTGTCACTCGTTTTCCGTTTCAGGGCCTTTCCTTTCACAATGACAATACATATTCAACTCGTACACGAGGCGCGACGTTTAACAGCACAGACATTGCTTCCTGCAGCTCTTTCATACACTCAGTAATAAAGAAACCTAACGTTTATTACGTTCACTGAACTATTTTCATATTTCCTCTGTTGGTGCACTTTTAGTTGAGAATGTATGTAATTATCCTAGCCCGTTTTGAAAAATGAGCTGCACCTAAATCTTGCTTGTAGCAGTGCAAGTCTCGCAACAGGTGAAATAAATTCTCTCTCTCGGAATTTCGCTATGAATTACGACCCTATTGCAGAGGTTCGCTGATGGGAAATGTTCCGTGTTCCATTTGCAGCATCCATAAATTATTATTAGGAAGCACCTACACAAAAAGTGTAAGGTCACAGTATGTGGTGTCCACTTTTGATCTGGTGCGTGACTACGCGCAAGTGGTCGGGAGGAGGGGAATGGTGTCCTAAAAATGTGCGGTCTCAAAATATAATATGCGGTAGATATTCGCGCTCAGGTGTGCGAGCCAAGTAGTCAAACGTTGTCCTGACTGGCCAGCGGCTGGCCCGACTTGCTTTACGTCCAGACAAATCCAATTAATCGTGAGTTGATCCGCACTTCAACGCTTCAATTAAACTTATCCCATATGTGTGAACGTGCATAAATATTATATAGTTACACTAGTTAACAGTTCGCGCGGTATTTTTAATTTTTATTGCTAATAAAAGCTTTCATTGCCAGATTAGTCATTTGGCTCGGGTCTGCTAGTGGATCGTGACTGAATCATAAGAGGATTCAATGCTATTCTCAAAATTTCTCATGCACATTTATGTTGAAGATTGTAAAATATTTTCAAGTGGCAAATAGCATGTTCAAACATTGTATGTGAAATTATATATTAACAAATACCGCAAATGTTCCAGCTTCAAATGTTTTGTATTACAGCGGCTTGGTGTAATGTTTCAGTTTATATTTGCTATTTAAATTAAAACTTTTGCCAAATATATCTTATGACGTAAGTAAATAAAATAAAAGCAAGGCATTCTTTTTGTAATTTAATATCCGTACTTTGCACATTATAATCCCGGATAAAAAAAATATTTTCTTGAATGTACCTACCCTTAATTCGATATATCGTTGATTCAATAACCAAATCTCATATTTATTCGCTACAAAATATCTGGCGACTCTTTTACCAGAATCAGACGACTTCATATTTTCAAAATCGTTTATTAGTAGTAAACAAAACAACTCAAATAAATAATCAACATTTTACTTTTGTAACGCACAGACGAAGAGCAGAAAAATATAGTAACTTTAGGTGAAAATGTATTTCCTATCCCTATTCGTTTGGTAGCACCATGATACACATTGATCAACTGCAAATAAATTCATGAAAACATAGTCTTGATGATAAATTTCATCGACCAACTAGATACATATAAATACGTAGGTATATTCATTCACATCATTAATAGTTTGTTAAGAGATAAAGAATCTTCTTTCAAAATCATCATACGATAGGTTTCTGCTTGCTGTCCGCAATATAAGAGTAAATAGTTAATAGTAATAGTAGTAGTAATTTGATAGAAACTATACAATTAAATCAGCAATTATATCTACACTATCGTATAGTAAATTATTATGTGTTTATTCAGTTTCCTGTACCTGACATCCCTAGGAAATTCCCTGACACATTTGATCCAAAATTTGAGACATTGAAATGTGTTCATCGAGATTATTTGTACGTGGGTGAGTGGCGCGGAAATTCAAGAATATCGCGTATTACATCTTTACATTCCACCTATTCGTGTCTACAAGATAATGTTAACGCGTCTCTGAGAAATTTGTTATTTTTTCGATGGTCTGGCGCAAATCCAACAATATGGTGGGCCTGGCGGACTAATTTAAAGAGAGATGTGTCATAATAAGTATTTCAAAGTGTTAATAAAGAGTAACCGGAGTGTATCAGTCACGGCGACGACGGAGATCGCATACTATAATTACTCGTATTTGAAATCTAGAATATTTTTACCCTGCAGACATTCGACACTGTATCTACGAAATAACTCACTTGCAGAATGTTTCGCGTTAGAACGTTATACTTTACTTTGTACTCTACTCATATGAATTCTTCAACACATGAATTTTAATTAAAGTTTAAATTTTTAAAGTTTATTAAAGTTTATTAAAATAAAATCCAGAAAACAATTCAGAAACATGAAAATTTAGAATGAGTGATGATGCCTGCAGGAGTATTGTAACTGTGTCGCAGACATCAAGCACCCTTCCAAATCACAACAGCGAATTGAATGTACTACTCTGATGCTAGATTTTGTGTGGTATAACATTGACTACACAATTTCGAGAAATGTAAAAAGTAATTAACTTTACATATTCAGTCATATGTTTTTAAGCTCTGTAATAATTCACGAAATCGCACGCATTGTTATGGTAGTTGTATTTAGAGTATATTATTCGTATAACTGTTTTTGCAACAAATGTAAATAAGGATCTTTTGTTCCAGGTCAGAAAAAAGTAGTGTGGCCGCCAGTCCCCGAAACGAACGGCTATCATCAACCTCAAAAGGTACAATGCTCGACATATTGTTTTCATAAACTATCAATAGAATAATGTATGTATATAGCGGGTTGGGTTTAGTAGCAAATGACACCACAGCTGCACATAGCATACGCTTAAGGTGGCAGACAAACAAATAATTGCATGCGTTATAAAGCCATTTATCAAACACACATGTAATAAAATCGAATAATTAATAAGTGAATCGCGTGCCAACCTGGATTATATATTAATATATATATTTTGAACAACAAGCGTTATTTACATCGACAAGCAATAAACCAACGAATTATTAATGACACTGTTGAAGGTCGTTTTAGAGACTTCGATTTTATTGCACCGTGCTAAATATAAAACTGCTTAGGTCACAGGGTTATATCTATTATAAGCTATATTATAAATCCCAGCAGAGTCCCGCGTACAACAACGCGCAGCAACCCCCCGCTCAGTCCCAATACCAAGCGCCCCCTGCCCAGCCCCAGTACCAAGCGCCCCCCGCCCAGCCCCAAGCTCCCTACCAGCCACAGTACCACAATCAGTACCAGGCTCCTAAGCCTCAGGCACCCCTGTACCAAGCTCCTCAATACCAAGTTCCCAAATCAGAGCCGGCATACAGTGAAGGCCGAAGACAGGAGCCCACTGGGCTGAGTAAGCTGATCCCGGTTGGACCGGGCGCGTCGCCGTCCCCCGTGCCTCCCGCGCCGTACCGCCAGGGCCCGCCGTCTCCGGGCATTGTGCCGCAGCCCTTCCGTCCGCAGCCGAACCGTTGGGCCCCAGTACCAGCCCCCCTCTCTCCCCAGGTATCTCGAGGAACCAGGAAAAACATCGCCGTAGTTTTTAGCTCTTACACTCACATTTGCACGGTTTGATATTTTATTAACCCTAGCCCGAGCACTGACATCAGTAAGTACCTACCAGAATATCTTATGACATTTGAAATGTTTTCACGATATCTTCTGGATTATGGGTGACATAAAACATAATACGGATGAATGTTGTGGAAATTTAAGCGAAGATATAAAAACACTAATATTGTGCACTTTTAACACAACAGCGATAAATGTTAATTAAAATGTGATGTGTGTTAATTAAAGTTTTATGGAATTGGGAATATTTAAAAAGGAAAATTAATTTCTACAAAACGATTATATTGTAATATGATTTTAAAAGGTTGTATGTCTAACAGGCTCCTGGATCGCAGCAGAACTACCCTCAGCAGCTTTCCCCGAACCCCCAGTACTCTCCACAGTACTCGCCACTCTCTGAGCCGGCCTATCAGTCCCAACAGAAGCCATACGAACCCCCTGCGACGACTATAACTCTTCGCCAACAGCCACCAATCCATCAGAAACCATCGCCGGTGTTCCCTAGTCAGCCCGCTGCAGCATCGTTCAAAGGTATGATTGATTCTTGGTTGTTTACAGATTACGTCGTACTATCTAACTGCTATTTATTTATTTAAACTTCATTGTACACACAACACTTAAATTAAGGAGTACAGAAAATGAGCAAAGTACACAGTACAATAATAACAAGTACAAGTACAATTCTAAACCAGAATAAGGAATCGCGCAAGCTGCGATAACGAAGAGCTGTTTTAAACGTAGAGCTATACAAAAATATCCAACATAATGGCTTTTCGAAGTATTAAAAGATAAATCAAAATATTGTGAAGAAACCTGCACATCTAAAAGTTTTAAGGAATTTCTAAGGTGTGTAATCTGCCAAACCGCACCTTAAACCCCATCAGTTGTTTGGGAAATCCGATCCTAGTATTCGTAAAAGGGGTGATAATAATGTAAAGAAATAATTGAAACTTTGGTGCCGAATTAATAGTTTATAAATAGTTTTTAGTTACAAAGCTCAAAAATAATCTGAAGTTATTTATATGATCTTGTTGATGGAATAAAATTTAAATAGGAAAGTCGTAAGAACAGGTGGCACTGTTTATTTAGCGTCTTGGCAATATCAAAGTCCATAAAGTGCTTTGAAGTCGTATACAGCTACATAATACGAACGGAGCGTCTACGTACTATTGTTTACAAAATTGTCTTTTTATATGTGGCTTTGTCGCCTCAGAAATGTCTTACGAAACGTTATAAATTTAATCCATCTAACATGTTGTGTGACGTCTTTGTGTGGCTCGGAAGCAATTTATAAAGCTATAAAGGTACTCTCAGACACAATACAGAAGTGTTTACCTTCCTTTTAAAAATAAGATGTTACCAGGTTATAAATAGTTGATAGAAATGAACAATTCAATTGGTTTAATCTTACAAATATATATTTACATGTAGTTAGCTTCACAACACTATTACTAGAGAAAGAGTCGGGGAGAAGAATCCTAACAAAACTTCAGGCTAACTTTTTCTTAATATACGGGTACCCACTGCTGGGTACGGGTGTCTTTTACAACTGCCCTAGCGCAGGTTAACAGGCTACACATCTAAGGAATTCCTAAAAACTTTTTGGGTGTGCAGGTTATTTCATGATCTTTTCCTTCGCCGTTAAAGTATGTGATAATTCATTAAGAATGCACATATAACTTCGAAAAGTTAAAGGAGTTTCTGGGCTTTGCCCCTGCTACCGCCACTTAAGAGATTAAGTGACTGACAATATACTTGAGAAAGTATATTGTTTTTCAATGAACTAAAGGTGTTTTTACAAAGTAAGGTCGTGGCACAAATAATATGTTTATATCAACATCTTCAGTTTGCGTAAACATATGAACAAATTCCCAATAGCAACGAGGAGTTTGTAAATGTTTCCAAATCACAATAATCTTTTGAAATGTGCCTACAGAAATACACCTTAACCTCCTCTTGTATGGATAATACGAGAGAGATGATTTATTTAAAGACTATGGTATCCGGCAGGAGGCGTCAACATGCGTGGTGACCAGAAGTGGCCCCCCCAATCGGTGAAGGAGGCAGTTGCTGCAGAGAACGAAGCCAGAATACAACTGGCTAGGGGCCCTGCGTGCAGACCGCGCAAGGTGCATTTTCTCCCACGTAGAAACGTTTGGTGCTGAACACCCATAAAAATCCTTAATATCAATACATGCATAATATATACATTTAAAAATAACCGGTGTGTGCAGCCTATCGAGTTGCCAGAGCGAAAACTGACCGTTGCATTATTAACAAATTGCATGTTGTACATTACCACGTTTTGAAAAAATATCTTGTAAATATTTTGCCTATTTAAATAAATTATAAAGGATAAATAAAATATTTATGTAAACATATCGGTGGATCAAGATCTTCATCGCATACCACAATGTTCATCAGTCACACCTAATTATATATCTATAAACAATGTATCTAAATGTATATGATAAAATGAATTGTAAAATTGTTCATTTCAATTTCAACCAATTTCTTCATTGACTGTGAATCTCTTCTTATTATTATTGATGTTCTACTTCGAAATGAATTGTAAACTACATTCGTTTTTCCGTGGTCAAACTTTCTTAAAAATCTTGTATCAACATGTTTACTTCCTAGAAAGCACAATCTCTTCTATTTAAATGAAAACTTTTTCATTTCTAAGATCTTAATGCGATATTGTCAATTTGTTCCAAGTTCAATGTTTCTTCACCACCATCATATTGTAAAACCGGCGATTTAGCAGTTTTTTCCCAGACTATTGTCTGGATTCTGCCGTCTTACCACCATTTATTATGCATTTAAAAAATAAGTGATCTCAACGACTTTGTTGTCGTCGTCCCTTAATAAATTGAACGCATTTAAAATTACCGCGTTTTCAATATGGCGGCGATGAAATACTTTCGTAAAAATTCAAACCAAATCTGCTAATTAATGAATTGGACACATGAAAACACGAGTTCGTCTGTTTTAGCTGCGCCAGTATACGCTGGCTGAATTACTTGATCTGAACGAGGCGTAGACGTGACACGGTCAGTAATGGCCGAACTTATGTAGAGGATTGTAAGTGTCGCCGTTTGGCTCATAGAGTAACCGTATTCGTCTGTTTGGACAACTCTATTCTATTAACATTTCAGCACTCGGTTACGGGGAATCACTTTAGATACTGCAGTAGTCACGATCACCTAACACGGGCTAAAGCCCTAAGGCTTTTAAATATTTTTATGGTACACAATTGTAGACGGTATCGCTAAGCACTAATGGCTAAGCTATTTTTTATATTACTTTATGACACTACGACACGTAATAGACTAAAACATACATGAAATAACGATATCCATATCTATTTTATGCTTCTTAAATGTGTCTCTGTAAGAAAATTGCATGGTAGATGTAGTGCGGTCGTTAGTCATTGTAATTGTAATCAATCTTTTAGAATAGTGTCATAGTGAATAACATACAAAATCTTCGAGCATATTTGTAGTCATAAAGTAACTTTAGAAGTTCATAAATGTCATTTTCAGCAATTAATGACGAGGAGGAGGGAGTCGGTTTTGTCAGTGATTCTAAAACGTTGCGAACAATGTATTGCAGGTGAAAAAGGACTACAGTTCTTTCTTCGCGAAGCACGCACTGAGCCACAACTACCCGGGCTACCGCGCGCCGCCCGGCACGCAACACTATGAAGAACACTCAGGCCGATCCTCATACTAAACACATCCTTTAGTGTACTAACATGCCTTGCACTAGGACATTCATACTGTCACAAATCTTATACGAGACAGAGCCATAAAGTGTGAATGATCTCTTTCAACCCAATCCATCGGTACATTATTTTTGTTGGCATTGATACGTTTTGACGCGAGACAAAATCATGAATGCCAACAGGAGTAAATTCATCTCATGAAAACCATTTCATTTGATATTACCAGTGCCGGGCCCGACCCGGCTGTGCAAGTACTTGTGTAGACTTTAAAAGAGTTAAAGTCTTGGGGCATGTACGAGATCGGTATTCTTCAGTACTTAATGTAGATTAATTAATTTATTTTTAACCATAAATTAGCATGTAAGGATACAAATCATTAAAAATAACAAAAAATAAAATTGTCATATTTTTACGAAATGTTATCACCCTAACGTGAAATAAATATTTACGATAAAGATTTCAAATATATTTTCATTTTACTATCGATATAAATGTGCGGCTTTTTACATTGCGAATAAAGCGACGAGGCTTTTTAATAATTATAAATGTATATAATGTGTAATTAATTTTATTTTTAACGCACAACAATGTGAAATGTTCTGAATAATAATTATTAGAAAGTGAACTCGATATATTTTTAAAACAATCTAGCGTGGCATTCGCATAAGGGAGATATGTGTAAACAATGTTATTGATTAGCGCTTCTGCCAAAGTTAACATTAGCTACTTGTAACAAATTGGCCAAGCTTAACTACGTACCTAGTCAAGAAGAGATTATGCGACTATTTTGTATATAAAATGTGGAAACGTCTTCCTCCATTTGGTTATTTTTTGGTATTTTATTATGTAATTATGTTCTAAATGAAATAAATTGTGTAAAATGCCAAAACGTCTTTATATTCCACATCTATGCATACATTTAAAGTTTACAAAAAACCGTTTGACAAAAACACGTATATTGTTATGAAAATAATATATTATTATTATACAATACATACATTGTGTACAAACCATGCCGTACAGCTAGGCCAGGGTGCATTCTTAAATGCTTCGAAACGTAACAGCGAACTAGCCAAGCTAAGTACCATTTACATTAATGTACAAACAAATGAATCAACTAATAACAATTACAAAAATCAAAACTCAATATTGTCGTCGACAAATGGATGGCATACCATTAATATCACAGTGACAAACATGATGGTACAAACTATCCACGATCGTTGCTGCTCTGCTACTGATAATTCTCAAAGCATTTAAAATGCTTGGACACGCCGCGTGTGACGTCACCGCACGGTTCGTGTCATAACTATAGCAACACACCATCGATTATAAATGCACATCGATAAATTAATTTAAAACAACATCCCTATTTAAAAACAAATACCCACATCTGTCAGTGTATAAAACGCCACCGTTAGTTATCAAAAGGTACTAACGGAATATTTTGCTATTTAATTTTCAGCTTAATAGTTCAAGGTAATTTATGCAGTTATATATAATGTAAATTTAGTTAAATTTTTAATCGTCTTCTATATTTTTCTATCGTGTAATTAATCTCAGCAACGTGAGCTCTTACGGAATAAAACTTATCGATAATTTAACAGTCATGTTCCTTACGAATTTTACCTAAAACGAAGGCAGCTCTTCGTGTGCAATCAACACAACAAGTGTTCCAAATTCGTTATTCATTTATTCCCAGCGCAGTATACTAATGCCGATTTTTTTCTAAGTTTCAAATTTATCGATAAAATGGTGAACACTACGCTTTAGGAATTATTGATCCTAACATGATGAGAACATCAGGAAAACAAAGCTAAGCATGTTCTCCTTCGTGATACAAAGAATCAGCTAAAGTCTATGCCTTGCTCTGAACTAGACAAAAACTGCGTGGTTAACAAAAATCAAATTAGTAAATCAATCTACAGCAACATTGCACCTTGAAACAACATGTTTAAGTTAATAAAAAAAATGCCAAATGTGTGATAAAACACTGTTTGTTTTTATCTTAGTTTAAAAACTTCAACAAGATTTTGATTTTTCTATTCGGGATTTAGTGTCTGATTTTTATTACCATTTTTTTCTTGTCATTAGAATATCTCGATACTCTAATCAGTCAGAACTCAGTCATAAAAATTCTTAAAACAAACAAATGTGTAATGAACATTTCAATAACACATTCCAACACTTTCAGACGAGAGAGAATCCTTGTGTTTGTTGTATGGCCTGCAGCAGGTAATATTTGAGGCGCTCTTTCGTCTTGTAGCGTGGTAGATCTAATAGGTTGAAGCAAGTGTGAGCTACTGGAAAGAATCTGTCGTCGGCAACTGGCTGTATTCTGATCTGAAAAATTAAATACACAACATATGAATACGAGAAATTAATAACATTTTTAAAGACTTCCAATACTGAAAATTTAATTAATGTAGAAAGTAAGATTTTTTTTTAATACATTGAAACTAAGTAAAGAGTTTTACCTCAAAAAATGACGAATGTAATGGCTTAAGATTAGATAAGTTTACTAGGAAAATTTTTGAAATACATAATACTTCTTTACAACTTACTTTAATATCCCTCATTCCCTGTATAGGTACACGATCACTACCCGTTAAAAATAATAAGAATTTCTTCTTATCTTCAGTTGGCAGTTCGTGAAACGTCTCCCAGAACCATCTGTAAAAAACAACATATCAATGTGCTATTATTATTCAAATACTCTGTCGGATAAGATTTAAAATTTCGACTAAAGATAATAAAAAAATACGTGAATTATAATATAAGGTTAATGGTTAAAATTAAACTTTTTTTCAGCCTTAAATACGAAACAAAAATATGAATATGACAAATGTGTATGCCTTTACCTTATTTGCTGATCGGTCGCTGAGTACCCATTTTTGTATTCGCAATTGCTTTCAAACAGATCCCAGTCGTATTCCTCGTTACCGATCACAACCGACATCAGTTCATGGGATCTGAACAGTTTTATAATTCTTCCACCACACACCTTAAATAAAAAATTTAATGTATCATACTTCTTGTTACATCCCATTCATTGATGGAGGTTTCCTTTAGTCTTCGAAAGTTTACGATAAGTAAGCTATCGATAATATCACTCATTAATTATTTTCATCGATATAGGAAGCGATACATTAGGGCTGTGAGTTGTGACCTTTAGTCGATACTACGTAGTCTTGGCGCTTTCTTGGGGAGGCCTACGTTCAGCAGTGGACGGCGATAGGCTGATTGATTGATTGATTGACGTAGTCTTGACAGACAAGTTTATATTCAAACGGGCCTTTATTAGAGTATAATAGTCTTACTTATATTTTCTTAACACCAAAATGTTTTTGTCGATTTCTTTACCGCCATAGCCATTTTAACAGAATAAAATATTTCTTTTTAGTTCCAAAAGAACGCAGTATTTTAAAAATAAGCCTCACGACCAAACTAATCATGCTCAGTAGAAAACATATGTTTCAAATCGCTGGCTCACTACTACAAGGATCTATGTTACAATTCTAGCACTTATTTATTCATGAATACTAAGAGGTTCTGTGACTTATATAGGATCTTGTAATAGTGAGCCAGCGAGATAAATGTCGTGTTACCTTTTGGAAACCTTGGTTGAACGCTTTGAATTGATTCTCCACGGACTTGTTGAGCAGGAAGTCGACGTACAGTTCTACATACTCCGCCTTGTTCTCGTGCGTCACCGGCACGTTCACGCCATCCTCTTTTAATGGATGCACTTGGATTTGATCGAACACTTCAGTATTTACAGCGAAACATAAGCTGAACACCTGTTAAGAAAAAAGATGTGTTTAAGGTACACAGAGAAAAAATTGTATTTTTTTTTTATTCTTTCGTTATGACTTATTAACAGCACCAAGAACAGAAAGTCAATAAGGTTTTCTTTCCTTGTATTGCTTACTTATGCGATATTTTTTTCTCCTTTATAAAGCAAAGGGTAAGAATTAATATATGCCTTAGAATAAAATTCAGTTATAGACAAAAATATATTACAAGTTTATTACCTCCTCAACATCCTCCTCAGTGTATTCCAATAAGCTTCTCAAACTACTCGCGAGTGTTGGATACAAATCCGACAGATCGTCTAACATCACTGATTCGCCTAACAACTTTTTATACAGTACCAACGGGAAAGGAACATATATTATTATGGAATTGTATATCGCTAACCCGTATATCGCACCTGAAAGAAAGAAAACACATACCTAAATATTCACAGAAGTATATAAAAAAGCCCAGGGAGCAGTCTGAGTTTGAAGTGGCAATATTGGAAATTACGTCCTATTACTATAATTATACAGATTTTTTTACCTAAAAATATAAAACAAAATCCCATAAAAAATATTGTGAAAATAGAAAGAGCAAGAACTGACGGCTGCTGGGGCAGAAAGGTTCTGGAGTGGAGGCCACGTTCAGGTAAGCGCAGTGTCGGACGTCACCCACAAGGTGGACCGACGATTTGGTAAAGGTCGCGGGAAGCCGCTGGATGCAGGCCGCTTCCCATAAAGCGCTTTGGAAGTCTCTGGGGGAGGCCTATGTCCAGCAGTGGACGTCCTTTGGCTGATGATGATGATGATGAAAGAAAGAGCAAAACAACTTAATAAAAATTACATAACTGAAATCTGCATAATGATTGCTTACCAATTAAATAATACATAACATCGTCTTCAAACGGATTGTTTGAAAACCAAATCATGTTGGTCTCTTCAGACTGTTTGAACATTCCGTACACGGGATCGAATATCTCCTTGAGCAATAGTAAAAAGAATTCCTTTTTCACACCACCAGCGTCTTCCGCTTCCTCACCAACAAACTCTACCTGAAAAACGTGGCATTAAATAAGAACCATAACATTACATTGAGTTCAAATTTTTATAGGTTTATAACTCTGTGGTTTGATAATAAAAAAAAAAATCTGTTTAATATTAGGAACTACATCCAAAAAAAAGCATGCACATTTCATTTACATTATCTATAGTGTCAAATATTTAAAAAAAACCTTCTACGAAACAACTTAATTTGCACAAAAAATTAAATCTACTTGAAGGGTAATACACCTTAAATAATAAATAAATCAAAAAGTTTTTTTTTTTAACTTACTCTAAGAGGTTTCTTCAACTGCGACGTATCATGGTTACTGATCTGCGCCATGGTATCTCTCACTATATGGTTCCTCGATACTGTAAGATTGAGAAACTGGTCCCTTCTGTATTCGTATGATGGGTCTATAAAAAGCCTGGTGAATATTTGTGTAGCAGCCCGGCTTATCGCTATGTGCATTTGTAGTTGCTGGTCGATTTTCAGCAGTAACGACTTGCATTGAACGTCGAACAGGAAAGCGTAATTACACATGTGCGGTTGTGACGACTGAAACAAATTATATATTTTTTTAATCTTTTGATTAAATTTTATTAAGTTCGATAGCCCCGTGGAGTAGTTAGCTAGACATCGACTTGTGCAAAGGGCGGTTAGTCCCTTTGTTACACCGAGCAGTTTATAATATTTTCTGATACTCACGGCAATAGGTGTTCAATCCCTATTTAAGGTGGGGTCAAATTTATTGACTATCATGACCAGTCGTAGTAGAAGAGAATTAAATGAAATATATCTTCTTTTTTGGATCATTACTAGACATAGGCTCCCCAAATACTGCCCGTTCTCACTCGCATTCAAACTTTTCGCCTATTTGGACTATCTGATCACAGAGCGAAGATTCCCATAACAATCGAATCAAGTATGAAAATTCCCAACTTTCAATTGCCAGCATTGTAAGCTAAAACCTTACCATCTGAACTATTTGAAATCGATATCACAAGCACTTTTAAAGTTTACATATTGATATTGAAACACG
The DNA here is from genome assembly GCA_030295005.1 of Cephonodes hylas. Classification (NCBI taxonomy): domain Eukaryota; kingdom Metazoa; phylum Arthropoda; class Insecta; order Lepidoptera; family Sphingidae; genus Cephonodes; species Cephonodes hylas. Next base: position 9,542,711 of record AP025367.1, on the reverse strand, counting down.
CATATTATATAAAATATAAATTCTGCTCTAATATGATAATTACTTACGTTTTGATCTGAAAGCCAGTTGATGTAGTCCGTGGCTATGTCCACGTAACTGGAAAGGTCTTCGATGTAGAAACATTCCGCTGGTATTTTAGGTTTCTTTGGATTCGAGAAGTTTATCTTGTTCAACGTCGACAACGTGTTCAGTATTTGTATTATGCTGTGAGTGAAATATATTTTCTGAAACATATCAGCGTAAAATATATTTATTTAAATTACAAAATTGTAGAAAAGATTATGCTTCACTTGATAGTATGTTTTTTTTTATGTTGCTCCTTATTTATTCAATCATGTTAAAGCGTTTTGGTTTTGATATAAATATGTAAATATTGACTACAATCCGTTTTGCGTTTCAAATCAAATATGTATGTCCTTCCTGTGTGGAAGGACAAAACATGCTGCGCCGACCCCAAATAAGAATTGGGAGCAGGGCAGGAGAATGATGATGATTATGACATCTATAGATGACCAAGAAGTTCATAATTATCCATTCATTTTCTAACGTTAAATTAGAACTCTTTAAAGCTATAAATAGATCCGACAAAAAAATCTAAGAATTAAGATATTCCTTCTATTCTTATTGTTTTTAAGATGAGTTAAGTTTAATACTTCAGGACATTGCAATTGGTTTGCGATAATCACAATTAATTAGATAATAACTTGTTTTTTTTAATAAGTATTACTCTCACCTTGTTTGCCCTTACGACAGGTTGCATGAGTTCGTAAACGATCACACTCTTGAATATATCCACCAGCATTTCGAAATATTCCGTTGTCTGCGCCTCCCACCATAGATTAACTATTTTCTGCGGATGTGTTGACAGATTGTTGAACGCCTCTGCGAAAGGACCCTGGGGAAAAATAATTAAAAATATTGATAAAACATCTAATTCGGTGAATATTAACATTACAATAGCTAACACAATGAGTTTGGAAATGTGTCCGAAAAAAAAACAATAGGTGGACCTTCTATTACGTGAGTCTAATACACACCTGGAGATAGATGCCTGGCGATATTTGGGTGCAGAAATGACACTCTGCCTACCCCTTCAGGGAATACTGACGTAGCGTATGTATGTACATATTTATATATGTCTATGTATGTATATATGAAAGTTTACAACATACCTGTAATTCAGGATGCCGTCGTGGATTCCTCATTTCGTGGTAGAGTGGTAGTATTAGGAACATTCTGAGAGCCTCTGCGTCAGGCGGCGACACCTTCATCTTCTTTATTATATTCTCTGTTAAATGACTAAATATCTGAAAAGAGTAACATTTAAGGTACATTATTTTTGCATGAGATATGAGTTGACAATCTATTCTTCAATTTAATAGTAGTTCAACTTACTAGTTCCTTTATTGAGGTATTTTCGAATCTGCTAACGTGTGTGAAAGCCTCTTCTGCTTTTTTCAAGTCGATGCCGGGCACTTTAGTGTTGCAGCCGAAGTGCGCGTTGTTCGGCAACAGGAACGACGCGTTCACGCACGCCAGGGATCCAAACACGGTTTCTAAGTATGCCATCAGGTCCTGCAACGAAAAAGGATTTATTTTCTGTAAAAATATTTGTTATTGAAGAATCAACAGTGACTTTGTTAGCTCAGTTTTGATTAGCTTAATACGTATTTATATGGTGTTTTGACCCCTGTTACAACGTCGGCTTAAATTGAAATTTGGACTGCTTATCAAGGACAGATGACAATTCAATATGAAAAAATATATAATCTAAAAATAAAACTAAGGAACACCCTTTCATGCAAAATCAAACCGAATTAGAAAATAAAATTGTATTCAAAATAGTGTAAATAAGAAAGAAACAGGAGAATCGTATCGTCGTAAATCAGTGGAGTGCGTGGTTTTAAATCATTAATATTACAGTATACAGCTGCGGCGACCACAAACCCATTGGTGTTAAAAAAAAACCGTAAAAAAAAATTAAAATTTTGACGCTTTCCATACAAACCGCATACATTTAATACCGATAGTTATATGGAAAACGTTACTTTTTTATTTTTTTCGGATTTTTTTTTACTCTAATGGGTTTGTAATCACCGTAGCTATTACCTGCCTTAATTTCCGATCACGGTTTGAATACTGTGTATAATGTGTGATGGTTGTAGTTTGTACCTGGTTGACGACGTCGTGGTCCTTGAAGACCTCGCAGGCGGCGAGCTTGGGCAGCGTGAGCGTGAGGATCTGGCGCGCGTGGTCGGCCGCGCGCTGGTCCACCTTGTCGCACGACACCACCGCGAAGCTGTGGTCCCCGCCCGCGAACACCTTCACCGGACCCTTCAAGAGGTCAGGGGAAAACTGGAATTTACGCCTACGTTAATAATCATATAATAATCTTGCAAATTATTCATACTAAATAATCAGTACGCAATTGTAAATCATAACTAATGTCTGCCAAATATACGCATGCTCAGCTTAAATGACTACAATGCCTTCAACTATCTGGTATATGAAAAAAAAACACTAAAAATAAAATATTACTTAACGATAATGAATGAACACAAGTTGACAAAGGATTGAGACTTGATGGAAATTAAATGTAAGCCAAAAGGTACGAACGAACATAAACAATGCAATTTTGATAGTCATGAAAACAGTGAAGCGATAATGATAGCGATGTCTATGATAACATTTCGAGACCTTTCGACTTATGCATTATATCATAGAAAATAACGAGACATAAGAAATAAATATGTATGTACGTCGATTAAAGTAAAAAGAAGTGACTCAACATATTGTTTAGAGGCTCCCGCGCCGCCAGATCGGCCAAACGTCATCGAACCCTCGACCTTTGCTTTCTTCTTGGGCTAAAGGACAGTTCATTTAATCAATGCATTATGGGAATTTAATAATTACACTTATTCTAAACACGTATTCATTAAGCGATACATTTGAAAATAAAATTTTAAAAGTAATTTAGTACACTAATAAACATTGCACTAACAATAAAGTTGAAAGGACGGAAATATTTTTAAATGTAAGCTGAAAAAACACGAGTCTACAAGCATACTATAGCAGCAATAAATAAATGACAACAAAGTCGATGGCTATATAACGCTATCGGAAATAAAAGGTCATGTTGAGTCGAAAATAACGGGTAGGGGTCGCAGGTGAGTAAATAAATAAAACGATATACTAGTGACTATATGCTGTGCTACAGATAGCTAAGTGATACCACATGAAACAATGTGCACTACAGCAACACAACGAAGATTATTTAAAGTAGGTCACCTTATTTTGTCCAGTGGGATCAGTCTGTTGGAACAGGGAAAATTAATATTAGCATATTATATTTATCTCCGGTGCAGGTAAAAGAAGCAATAGCTTATAGTTACGTACAAATTTTGGTTTTATGTCCTTTTATTCCATTTGGTTTTTAAATCATTCGTTACAAAGATAGATCCGATGTTACTTTTTATTAGATTTTATTTTATAAATTTGGTTTAAAATATTCATGTCAAAACAAGCTCAGCTCTGAATGAGGATGCCACTCACAAATTGATAAAGGCATTTAACACATAGGTTCTATTAGGGAATTGGCGCGACAAGGAAGTTATAACCGGGATAAAGGATGAAGCATCATCGGCAACGGGGGCATAACCGTGTACAACGTAAAAGTTATGATCAGAAGGTCATGAGTGTTTGAGACTAAGTCATGAATTTTTACGACAGCCATGACGTTTTACGACAAGTCATGACTCGATATGACGAGAAAATATGACCGGGTACCACGAAGTAGTTATGACTAGTTATGACCGGGTAATTACTGGAAACAGAGGTTGACGTATTACCGATGACGACGAGTAAGTATAAACTCATAACCGTTTACGACTGGGACGAGATTTAGTACTGACCGGCGAGTGGAATAACCGGTCTTGGAGGGTATCACCGATGACGAGTGGGTATAAACTCATGACGGTTTATGACTATATGAGTCTTGAAACTGACCGGCAAGTGGAATTACCGGAAGAGGAGAATAACGTATCACCGATGACGACGAGTAAATATAAACTCATGACAGCTTACGACTGGAACTAGATGCGGTAATACTGAATGAGAGCAGGTACTGACCGGCGAGTCGTCGTTGGGCGTGAAGGGCACGGGCGTGGGCACGAGCGCGAAGGCCATGTGCGGGCAGCCGAGCTGTCCGCGCGCGCCGTAGCCGCACGCCAGGATGCGCTCGCCCACGCGGCACAGCACGTGGCGCCGCCCGCACGCCACCTGCGTCACCGTGCTGCCCATCAGCTCCACGATCTGCACACACCACGGACACTGCTCGCTAAATAACTCTATTCGGGAAACTCAGTGGGCTCTCATTATCAAAGTCATAGTCAAATCATCTTTATTCAAGTACTCTTTTACAGATATTTTTGAATCGTCACTATTAATATCCATAATAACTAACAGTTGCCTGTATACTTCATTGGTCTCTTCGTTTATATTCTGTTATTGTGGACTATAGGTGATTGATGTCTACGTCACAGTAACGATGCTTTTGAAGACGTCGACAATTATTCTGTGTATATATGTTATGTTTTCGGATTTGTTATTTTCATTGTATATAATTTCCAAGTCCGCCAATCCGCACTAGGCCAGCGTGGTGGACTATGGCCTAAAACCCCTCAATGGTAGAGGAGACCCGTGTCCAGCGGAGGGGCGTATATGGGTTGATGATTATTGCAAATAAACTATTTATTATTATTTATTGTGCGAATGTTGTCTGCGATGAAATTATGTATGTATGTCGGACAGTTTGTGAGGCTGAAAAGGACTCTTTCTTCAATTCTGGTACCCAAAATAAGTAAATCTAGATATTGAATCTTAATTATTAGGAGCATGTAAAAAAGCAACCAAAAGGTATTTTACCTATAGTACATAATGTACAGGACACAATCCTGAAAAAATGATTTTACATATTTATTTTATGTAACTAAAGCCTTCTAAATTTGCTGTTAAATTATTACGAACATTACTGAAATAAAATATACGAGTTCAAGCAAAAAAATCTATAAATTTTAGATACATTTAATAAAGACAAGGTACCTTTCTCGGGACCAGTTCGTCTTTAGTTGTTCCATGCCCAGTTTGACCGTATTCTCCTGTTCCACACGTGAATACACCACCATCCAATGTGAGGAAAACCGTAAAGTCTTCACCGCAAGCTATATGACATACCTGCAAATAAACAATACCAAAACATTAAACTTGTATTCTGGAACATTCTCATATTAAAAACTATCGGAAATGGGGTTGTTTTTGTACGAGAATAGTTCATACAAGATAAAGTACCGAAACACATACAGATTACGTAGACTACCTTAACGTTTCTCAATGTTTTTAAATGTGTTGGATAGCATTTGTTTTCTCTGTCTTGTAAACCTAACTGTCCGTGTGTATTCTTCCCCCAGCCAAACACAGCACCCGATCTGCGAAACAATAAAAAAAAACATACCTTTAACCCCAAATTGAGAAGGTGCCAGAGTTTTCGATTCTAAAAACCCACTACGAAAACCGAGAATCGAACCAATAGCCTCTAGTTTTGGAGATTGATGTCCATTTAAGCGTGCAGCGGAGGTAACAAAAAATATGTAATCATGCAAAGGACTTTTAATACAAGAACTCTTAATCATGGCTTAAAAATGTTTTCAACAATGACCGCACTGTTATACATAATCGATGGGAGAAGTTTACCTTAGTAAGCTGCAAAGAAAACAAATCATGACATAGCAAATTCTCCTTCCAAAAATACTCACTTAGACAAAGCAAACGTGTGGTTGCTTCCGCTTGTTATCAAAGCTATGGGAACCCCGAGTAGCGATGTGATTTGTTGCGGCGTCATTTCCTTATTTGACACGGTACCCAAACCGCACTGACCATAACTGTTGGCACCCCACGCGTATAGGTCGCCGTCTAGAAACATACATTCATTTGAAGGTCTTGTACTAATATATTAGCTTATATTTTAAAACTGGGCAAAGATTATGGTTGTGAGTTTAGGTGTTTACCCACCGAGCTTAAGATTAAGTATACATAAATTACATGTTTATTGACAGCCCCCGTGGCGCAGTTGGCTAGACACCAGCTTGCGAAACGAGAGGCCGCGGGTTGATCCCCGCACCGAGCAAATGTTTGTGTGATCCACAAATATTTGATTCGGGTCTGGGTGTTTGTGAGACCGAAAAAGTCTCTCGTAGTGTCTGATACCCACGACCCAGGTCTTATAACCTAGTGTGGGGTCAGAGCTATGTATGTGACTGTTGGGTGTATTTATTATTTATATATTTTTTTATTTAAAATTCGGAGTAGATATGAGTAACTAATTCATCTGTCATTATTTAAATACGTATTTGTGTTCTACGATTGTCGTCAAGAGGTCGCTTGTAGCAATCTTTTGGGTCATCCATGGATTTATTTCAATTTTTGAAATTTGCCAACCAAATTAAAATAATTAAAAGCGTATAATAATGGCAACGCAAAATGGTATAAAACCTAAATATTTTATACGAATAAGTCACAAATACGTATTTACGTGTATTTAGTGTGAAATGTGCTTGCAACACGCCACATATTTGTATATAAGGCACATAATACTATGGTGTGTTGGCTGTACTATTGTATAAATTAGTAAAATATTTTCTGTATTGTTGTCTTTCGAAAGCGAAATTTATCAAACGATCTGTACGTGAAAATGTTCTATCGTCCATTATGACGATAGATTTTATTTTTATCTCGCCGAGAATATAACATGAATACAACTATTACTACAATTCACGAGAATCTTTCTTTATTGTATGAATGTAAAATATTTAGTTATTTAGTGAAAATAAACTAGCTCACTGTTAAAGCCATTTTTTTAGTTTTACGCCTTATAGCCTAAGATCCCACCACTGAATTACTACATACATTATGACGTGAGTCAAACACACATTTTTACATTCGTGTATGAATAGGAGAATACACTGATATACCGCAGCCAGTCAAAATATGCCCGCAAGTAATTTTAATTAAATTAATGAAAATTAATTTTTGGAATAAAATTTCATGCACTTCGTTTTTAAATAAAATATGATCCACGTCATAGCTATGCATGTAAAGAATTCTAAAATCCATAGGTGCCGTTCCACACTCAGCCGCAACTACCCCGCAGCCAGGTGCAAACAGGTAACATTATGGAGTTTTTTTATACTCATAACGTGCTCGGATGATTTTGGTATCAAATTAAAGCTGATTTTTTTTCTAATATGATGATATATGTCTGCCTGTGAAATAATAGCCGCAAATTAGCGGTGCCATCTGTTAAAAACGCGAGATAACCGGGATAAAGTGTTCTCAGCCGGCACATTTAATAATATTTATTTCAAAAATAAGTCGGATTCCTTCAAAATAAAAATTGCACGTTATCAAGTATATGTTTTTCTTTTATTTAAATGTTTTTAACTAACTTTTTGCTCGGGGATATGTTCAATTCAGTTAATTTTTTTTCATTGCATTATATTATAAATTTAACAGAATTTTGAGCCTCGAAAATGACTCTAAAATGAATTTGTATCAACCTTAGCTCAGTTTTCTTGTTGTGTATTCACATTGAATTATCACTTCCTTTAACAATGAAGAAAAATATCGTGATGAAACCGGTTCACCTAAAAGTTCTTATGAATTTCTTAGGTGTGTAGTCGGCCAACCCGCACTAGGCCAGCGTGGTGGACTACGGCGTAAAAACCCTCTCAAATGGTAGAGGAGACCCGTGCCCAGCAGTGGGATCTGTTTGGGTTGATGATGAATAAGTTTTAGCGTCATCTGGGCAAAAACAGTGTTTTTCGAACCCCTTAGAATTGATGAAAGACCCATCGTACAAATATGTAAATTACCAATTATTTTAGGAAATATTGTTATCTAAAAAGTTAATTAAGAACATTTAAAGATTTTTGCGTAAATTTTGATAAGTAACGAGGTAACTGAGCTAAGGTTGACACATTCATTTTAGAGTCATTTTCGAGGCTCAAAATGCTGTTAAATTTATAATATATGCAATGAAAAAAAAATTGACTGAATTGAACATATCCCCGAGCAAAAAGTTAGTTAAAAACATTTAAATAAAAGAAAAAAATATACTTGATAACATGCAATTTTTATTTTGAAGGAATCCGACTTATTTTTTTAAATAAATATTATTAAATGTGCCGGTTGAGAACACTTAGTCCCGGTTATCTCGTTTTTTTAACAGATGGCACCGCTAATTTGCGGCTATTATTTCGCAGGCAGACATATATCATCATATTAGAAAAAAATCAGCTTTAATTTGATACCAAAATCATCCGAGCACGTTATGAGTATAAAAAAACTCCATAATGTTACCTGTTTGCACCTGGCTGCGGGGTAGTTGCGGCTGAGTGTGGAACGGCACCTATGGATTTCAGAATTCTTTACATGCATAGCTATGACGTGGATTATATTTTATTTAAAAACGAAGTGCATGAAATTTTATTCCAAAAATTAATTTTCATTAATTTAATTAAAATTACTTGCGGGCATATTTTGACTGGCTGCGGTATATCAGTGTATTCTCCTATTCATACACGAATGTAAAAATGTGTGTTTGACTCACGTCATAATGTATGTAGTAATTTCGTGGTGGGATCTTAGGCTATTACTGTTTCCAACTTATCCTTACGTTCTATAGTAACATAGACTAATTACTTTTGTTACTTATATCATCGCTTCGGATGCAAAAACGAATTCGTAATCGCCTGTTTATTGCAATTGTTAAAATAATTACTGTAGGTATTATACATTGGCGAACATGCAACATAATATGTCGGCTATGTTAAAACTTTTGCTTAAATATAACTGAAGAAATAAGTTCAATTAATATAAAAATCACGATAGTTTAAATAATAGATGTTCATCACTCTTCGCGCTTCATCCTTTCATTGGTAGATAAATTTAAAACATCGTAATTCTATATATTAAAATAATGGGAGATCAGAAATTAAGATGCTATTTTGATTAATGAACAAGATGAATTTGGAAGCAGTTTAAAAATATTATTTTAATTTAAAGTACTTCTTAACAAAGAAACTACATAGATATGTAACGAATTCGCAGGAACCAGCTACTACAAACTGAGTGCACTTATAACTTTGGCTACTTGAAATACTATGTGTCATAGATAACTATTCTAACCGTAATATCATGACCATGACAGTGTTTCAAGCAGCTTCATTGTGCTATAAAGTCCATAGTCTACGAAATGATGAAATGTATATCTACGAAATTTGCGCATTTCTACCACGCTCAGCAATTGCCAGATATTATATTTGTGTGATATTTTTAAATGAACATAAGAATGATATTGATATAATTATTAAATTACTCACTGTTTGTTAAAGCCACAGAGTGATAAGCTCCACAAGCAATTTGAATAACAGTTCTGGTGGCAAGACCCTTTACAAACTTAGGCTTGTCTTGAGCATGAGCACCGAGGTTGCTGCCCAACTGCCCCATACTATCTGAACCCCAACTGAATGACTGCCCCCATTCATCCACTGCTATAGAATGCTGAAGGCCACATGCTATTGTCGATATTGTACAGTCTCTAAATGTGTCCACCAGAGCTGAAATAAAGTTGAGGTCATTTAAAGGAGACAAAATGTTACCAACACATTTCTAATATCTATATTGTATTACATTACCATATTTTCACTTTAATACTCATTAAGATTTTTCTAAAGTCCAATACAAAAATAGTTAAAAATGAAAGGATAATTCACACCATCTATAGCTTTAACAATATTAATTTTTGTCTCTTTATATTCCAACTGATACTTTTTATGTCATACAAAAAATTCTTATTCTAATAAAAAAAAAAAAAAAAAAACTATCTCCATATAAATGTTATAAGATGTATAAATTATGTATGTATGACATGCAAAAGCAACTTACCAGGACTTTTTCCCTCATTCGATTCAGTGTGTCTGCCCAGCTGGCCAACATCATTATTTCCACATGAGTACAAGTGTCCATTGTCTGTTAAGTAAAGTGTATGGAATTCACCAGCTGCTATAAACTGTATGTGATTACTCTCCCGCCATTTCGACAATGTTGGCTTTATTACCTAATAGAAAATAAAAGAAAAAGCATGTATAGATACTAACACACCAACAATAAAAATCATAAATACAGTTTTTTATCATCTTATTTGTCATTGGCAAACACAAGCTATAGAATTTGCATATTTCAATCAATTCCAGGAAATTCATTATTGCATTTTTGTTAATCTATGAAAAGCTAATAATGATGCAATAATTCATGTATGTACCTTAAAGACAATATATGTTTATTAAAAACCTTTCTATTTAATTATTATACTCATTAAAAATTTGGCCACAAATATACAAGAACCCATATAATAAGCAAATCTGTTTTTAATGCAAGAACATTCTCACTTTAAGACATCAATGTTTGTTCATATGCACCATGGATCATATTTTTTGTGGCTGATAAGTGAAAAAAATAAATCAAAATTTAAAAACACAATGATTTCACTGTTGTGTTAGTCACACCAAAGAGATTCAATCATACAAGTATATATGTTTTTATCAGTGAATATGGTTTATTGTTGGGTCATAATAAATTATAATATATTGTAATTATGAAATTAGTAGCAGTTCTGAGCCTGTGAATATCCCCAAAATAATATTGTGTATTTCTCAAATATTATTAATAGTTGCTTGAAGAATTAGTGAAATATGAGTAACATGTCAATGTACCCTGTGGTGAATGACTACATGGGTCAGGTTAGTAAAATATAATGTGACATATTAAAACACCATATAATCATAACTCCACTAGGTAAAACAGCTTATAATTTTATGACTTGTAAAAATATTTTTTTTATTCTAGAAAAAATCTAGAATAATTTTATAACACATTACGAAATAATTATAGTAGGAGCATAAATAAAATACAAACTTTTAACATATAAAAGTAATTTTATATATCAGTAAAACATACTGAGCAAAAATTTCCAAACATCAGAATTTAAAATTGACCCTTATTCTCCAAATATTCTAAAAAAAAATACTTATTACCATAATAAGTTTTGATACAAGGAAGAAAGGAAACAAAAATATGGTTAATTAACAACTAATTTAAAATTAAATAAAATATTTATTTTAATAATGATATATGTAGAATTTTTTAAAATAAGATTTGTATACAAGGTATCACAAAAGTGTTCGTTTAAATCAAATTACACCTTTCATAACAATACCGAAGATATATAATTACATTATCAGTCATGCCGCGCAGTAGCTTACATTTTCAAATAGTACACGTGCAACTCACCAAATCAAGGACTTCCGGGCCTTCAATACAGAGTTCATGATGAGTTGCATTACCCCAACAAAACATTTTCATGTACTTATTCAAAGATTTTTATTTTACGGCTTACAATATAACCTCTACTTGGGAAACTGCTCAGTCTGTCTGAATGGAGGTAGTTGTGGAGTTTTTAGAATCTAACCACCGGTGAGTTTTATTTACACGAATAATTTCACCTGCGACATAGCGAAATATAATAGAAATACATTTTAAAAAAAGTCGAGAACAATCTTTGTAGGTTTGTCCTCGATCAGCGAAACTGTCAAAAGTTGCGTTTGGATACACATTAAAATTGGCATTTCTAAAATGTAACTATTTGGATACGCTAATGGTCACATGGGTTTCATATTAATATAAATTAATATAAATATCAATATAAATTGTAAAATGGATATGAAATATAATTCTATGTACCTACATATAAATATAGTATATCAATTTCACAAATAAATGTATTAATACCGTTCATATTTAATTTTAGCAGTACGGTATGAACTCAGTCATTTAAGCATAACATGGTGGTGGAGGAATTGAATTTTCTTTCAAAATAGTAATTTTAATATTTAGGGTCAAAAAATTATGGTCAAACAGGTCAATGGCCAGCTTAGGCTAATTCCACTGAGGTTTTTTGTACAAATGGAAAGCCAATGTTAAATTTTATATTTTGTTTTATTTCTGCCATCTAGTGACTTAAATACTAATTACTTCGTGTTTATTGTCTACATTTAAGTTAAAAACAACATAAATCAATATTTACCCAAATATAAATTTAAATTAATATTTTTGACACAAAATAAAATTGTGATTCAAAATCTTATACATAAACCCGTTATATAAATGTACATAATGTTTGGTACCAAGTAGGTACTAACCAAATTGTTCTATACTATAGAATCTATAGGAAAGTAGGTAGCTATAGCTATAGATAGAGACGGGACGTTGTTCGGCCATATTTGTTATTGTGCTGAATGGGGATTTATTTAGATCAGTTGATTTCAGAATAGGAAGCTTTACGTTTGGTGATGTATTTAATTATTTTCCATCCATACTCCGATGTTGCTTATCCAGTGACATAAAAGCATTATATACAAAGGAGTTATGCTTTTTAGTGACAGTGGATACCCCCTGTGGTAATTCGCTTTGTGGTGATCCAGCGATTTTTATTGTGGATTATTGCAGTATAAGTTGCTAAAGTGGCGGGGGCATCAGGTAGCAATGGAAAAGGCGGACGACAAGCCGCCCCAGTTGACGTGGGGTCTCCCCTTCTCGATTGGGAAGAGGGTGACCATTTCAGTTTTGAGGACTCGGAACGATTTGAGGAGGACTCGCTGTGCAGCTGGAGTTCCGAGCCTGAAAGCCTCTGCAACAACTGGCGAGGTTGGAAGAGACCAAACCTCCAAAATTCTTTCAGTGTCCGCTCAACAAAAAAGACCGTTCAAGGTAAATGACTACAGCTGATCCTTTGTTTCGAACTATCGAAATGTTCATTGTGATGCTTATTTCCGTGTATCATATTTATTTTTGTATCATAATGTTATGTTTTTGTGTCATAATATCTGGATATGTCTGTCCTAAAGTTCTATTTTTAACAAAAGTTTAGTAGTGATGCTACATACATTATGTAGGTATTGAATGCTTATGTGTGTTGTGCTATAAGAACAGGTGCTTGAAGTCATTTACCTTTGATTGTGTTGCACAGTTAATAATATCTTTGGTTTAAAATCTGTGTGATTTTTTGCTTTTGTTTCTTATAAGTGTATGTTTCATTTATTTACATTTCATACACAAGTGAATTAGTGAATGGGAAAGTTTTGTTCATTCTTACTTTCACAACTTTCACTGATTTTGAATGAATTGATTAAATTATAGAATACTATAATGAGTTTTAGTGATGTTGCAGATTTTTTCAAATAAGTATGTTTATTTATGTTATTAATTTATTATAAATGCTCCTTTATTTTTAAGTAATACAATTCTGTATAAGTCAATAAAATATTTTTACTATAAGATGTCTGTTAAGAATGTTGTTTTTTTAATTTATTATTTTTAAACTATAAAAATAACAAGCAATATATTATTTATTACTTAAAGACAATCATAAATATTATCTCAGCTTTGACTCCTGACTGATACCTATAGGTGATGACTGTCAATATTAATTTTTCTTGATCATCACATACTTTATAGCACAATATTATACATACATTGCTATGAATATAATAATAATGAATTGATCTCTAATATACTTTAATTCCTTAGCTTATAATTAATCAATGTAAATTATTCTGAGATGGGTGTTACTGTCTTCCACAATTTCTTAATAGTGTGCCTTGCTTTCAGAAGATAAGACTGTATCAACATTAAGCGAACTAGCAGCAAAATGTGTGGCTTCTCACATACCATTTGAACTAGTTGAACATGTGTATCCACCAGTACCGGAGCAATTACAACTACAGATAGCATTTTGGAGTTTTCCAGACAGTGAAGATGACATACGGTTGTATTCATGTCTAGCCAACGGATCAGCAGATGAGTTTCAGAGAGGAGAACATTTGTTTAGGGACAGAGCTGTAAAAGATGTTTTACAGATTGGTAAGTTTGAGAAAATTAAAACTTAAAACATATAAAACTAAGTTTTATTGACAGCATTTGAATACATTATGGCTAGCACTTAATGACTTGGTTAGTCTGCAAAGAATCAGCCACAGATTCCACTAAATTGTATGAAAGTTTGCAATGAACCACTTCACAAATAATCTCAATCTGATCACGGATGTAGGTCATGTAGGGTGAAAAAGGACTATTAACAAATGCCAATCATATTGATTTCATAGCTTTTATGGCAGATTTGTGTGATGTGTGGTCAAGAGGTCCTTGGTTTTGCTCCCTAGGTTATTGGGCTTATCAGGAAATTCTAAGTGGTAGTATGGAGTCTAAAAATATGATCAAAAATGGCAATAGACTCACTACTTATGGTGTGTGACTAAAACATGTTTAATAGGTACTTGGTTAAGAAAAATGTATCTATTAATACCACTGTGACCTCTTAATGTGATGACTACTATTAAGAAAACAGTTGCACCTCCACCCCTTATTTGGGAATGATTAGTGTACTTTGGAAGCATCTGCTAAGAATGTGGACAATCTATTACACCCACCATATCTGCCTAACGGATTACTACATTATTTATTTTTATGTATGGGAAGTATTCTATAGAATGATTCTTGCTTTGAACACTTTGCTACCGAGCAGAATGTCGAGAACTTTAAAATTTTGTGACAAACCCAAGATAACATAATTGAATAAAATGTCATTCTCTAGGATTCCACTTGTCAGCGGCGGTCGTGCTCAGCATGCCCCGCGCTCAGTTTAATGTTGCAGTCACATTTGACAGACAGAAGATATCCTCTTGCAATTGCACATGTTCGTCAACTGCGCACTGGTGTTCACACATTGTCGCCGTTTGCTTATACAGAATTCATTTAGTAAGTATTTTATGATTTGTCAATGTGTTAAAACTTTTTTCAATAGGACTTGCAAAGTGAAGATTTTATAGGTTTTAAAACTTGTATTTAATGAGCAATTTATTACTTTAATTGTAGATTATTAATGTGTCCATTTTTTTATTTAAATCTGATATAAAGCATTGGATCATTTTATTTTGCCGCATACTGTTCTGTGTCAATTGGTACGATTATCTGGTTGTTGAAGTGAACCAACAGTTTTGTTTGTTATAAACTCATTTACGTATTCCACTTACAATAAAAAAAAAACCTTTATGTCAAAAGTTGCATAGCGCATATTTTGAAAGTTGTTCAAATGAAAATCTCCTTAATTTGTGCCATTGGTTAGAAATATTTGATAAATGTGTTTGTAACTAAGGGACCGTTCAAGTATTACGTAAGCAGATTTATTACAATTATTTACCCCCCCATCCCCCTTGTCAGCAAAAGTAAGCAAAGCTCTTACCCCCTACCCCCATGCTTACGTAAACATTTTTCAATTAATGTATTGTTTTTTTAAATATTGTAATTATAAGGTTATAATTATAATTTTAAAAATAAGAAAATAGATTTAGGATGGAGAGATTTTACTGATATGGTATTCAACATAGAGTAACAAAAATATTATAATCTTACAAACATAACAAACTTGTTTTAAATTTTTGGTACACATATTAAATTCAAATTAACAGTCTTCAGTCCATGAAACCCGAATCCATGATTCTAAGTTTTCGATGACATTGGATTGCTTGGATTGCTGCTCAGTGTTGTAAGTCTGCTCACTTTCTTCCGATTTTGGAATGTCTACGTCGTTCTCATCGAGCCATTCAACATCATGGTGCTCTAAATTTTGAATAATGCACATCAGTTCATTAGCACGACGAGCAGCGACTCTTACAGGTCTAATTTTCCTATCAGTGTGCGTGTTTACTTTTTTATGGATCTTCTCGATGTGACGATTTAGTGACTTGACGGAAGCATGATAAAGACCACACGTTTTGCATGTTCGACTTGATAGCCTCAATTTTACCGTTGGACAAAAATAATCGTAGGGCATTTGCAGGAAATCTTTGAGTGAAGCACTTAAGCGTAGAGCTAAATTGACTGGAAGATTAAGAAATTGTCCTCCTTCATCCAAAACCAAGTCATTAACTGTTTGTTTTACTTTTACAGGTGGTGGAAGAAACCTGTTGTCTAGTAATCTAAATAGGCCACTTCTTGGACGACAGCATTCTGTATTTTTACATTTTACAATTTGAAGCAAGTATTGGCTTTCACGTACATGTTCTGAATACCATTTAATGTCTGGAAAATCAGGAAGATCTTGATCACCTGCCTCAACATATTTTGCAGTAACATTATAGCCATCAATTACCATTGAACTCCATATTTCAGCTAATACAGTTCCTGCGAATTCGAAATTAGATCTTTCTAAATGTTTATCAATTGTAACGCCACGTTCATCCAAATGAGACCCAAAATGGTCATGAGGCAAAATTAAACCAGCCAGTTCGCGACTAAGAGACTCTACTCTGTTATACGCACTTCTTCCAGGAGCATTGGTAGCTAAAAACAATGCATCGAGATTATGTCGCTTAAAGTGTTGTATAGCAAACCCTATGACTTTTTGATAACGCGGATTTTCATCTGGCCCTCCATCAACCGTCATGATTACCACTGGTTTTACTAGTCCATTGTCAGTTTTAGCTAATGGTCGAAACTCTTCAAGTTCGAGAAGCGTCTCGAAATCCTGAGCATGAGTATTAGCAGTAGATGAACTATGCTTTCCACTTCGAATAGCGATATATGTTGGTCCAGAATATCCAACGGCTTGCGGTTGTCCTAGCATACTGGAAGTGATTTTGATACCAGCATAAACAGATGGTATTAATTTATGACGCTCAGCGATTACCCAATCGTGATCAGGCAATTTGACTCTATATTCCATGTGCATTAGAAGAGGTGCTTGCTTATTTGCCGCAGTTACGCCAATAGGGACTCGAGCTTTATCATCTTGAGATATGAAAAATACTTGATCTGGTCCAAGTATGGATGCTATGTTCTCTAAATAATTAATTGATGTTTCAGCGAACTTGCTATCTAAGTGGCTCTTGTGAAGATCAGTTTGAGCCCGGATGAGCTTAACAGGGACTGTCGATACATGTCTTCGTCCCTCTACAGAATTAGATTTTCTGGGAATCAAACGAAGATATGTCCCACTGCGACTAATATCAAATCCTATTTTACGTAATTCTTGTGTGAGTTCATCAAGAGTTTTTACGCTGCGAATAGATTCCGTTCGTCTTCTATCATCTGCTGCACTCCCAAATAAAGCTATATCCGCAATTGTTTTCAATAGTAATGGTTGATTGCTTTCAAGATTAGGACGTCCCACTGAATCCCTCAGAGATAGTCTTTTTTTTATTTCTGGATTTTCATGACAAATATCTTCTAACTTTCTTTTTATACCATCCCTGTGTTTCTTCTGGGCAACTGCGTTTTGAACCTTTCTGTTTAAAGACTGTTTTGCTGTTTTTATTTCGTCGCGCAACTTAATGATCTGTTTATCAACTTCAGCACGGCTTGGCATAGTATCTCTGGCAGAATACAAAGCATTCAGATTTTTTTCGAGTAGAGCAATCTTATTTTTCATAGCTTCCTGAGAAGGTTTTGCTCTCTGTTTATCTGCATTTTCATTATTTTCGCATTGCTGTTGTGATTCATTACCGGGTTTTATTTTATCTTCTTCCTGTTTTTTAATATTTGAAGCTGGCTGTATAATTTGTGTTTTTTCTGCAGGTTTATAGGTAGTCGTTGCCTAAAAATAAAAACTTTCTATTAATTATTTTCTTATTAAGCTGCATAAATACAAAGTATGAAATAAAAACAGCATTTAAATATTATTTAAAGACCTTAAATTTATTATTTAAAGGCTAAAAATAATTATTATTTAAAGGCTTTAAATAATCTAATCTAATCGAATCGAACCCATCACATACAGAAAATTAACACCTGTATTTTGTGACCAATTGACGGAATCAATCATAAAAAATCCATACTAATATTATAAATGCGAAAGTAACTCTGTCTGTCTGTCTGTCTGTCTGTTACGCTTTCACGTAAAAACTACTAAATGGATTTTAATGAAACTTTACAATAATATAGCTTATACATCAGGAAAGGACATAGGATACTTTTTATCCCGGAAAATGTAGTATTCCCGTGGGAATGGGTATTTCGTGAACTACCAAAGCGAATTGAATGATTTTTGGTATAGAGGTTGATAGGGCTCACAGAATTAACATGGAATAATATTATCCTGGAAAATGTATTCCCGTGGGATAAACATGTTATAAATGGGAAAATCTCTCTGCACTTAACCCTAGAGTCTACGCGGACGGAGTCGCGGGCAAAAGCTAGTAAATCTATATAATGAACATTACCTCTATACTTCGAGATAGGCCATAATATTTTGTAATCATAAAAACGTCTAAATTATTGTTACAAAATGTAAAAAGAAACTTCTTGGCGACTTTTAATATTTCTAGTACTCAAAGGTACGTAAAATTATTTCGTCACTCACCTTAGAAAAAAAATGTAGTAGATTGGATTTATTCCTAGTCGCCGCTTGCAATTCTTCTTCAATTCTCTTAGATACAATAATATCTAGTTCCTTGTCGGACTTTGCTTGTAATTTATAATTGCGCCACACTTCGTTAACTAATTTTTGTACATTTTGTACTTTCGTACTTGTATGAGATTTCTTAAAACTTTCAAACAATTTTTGGTATAACTTGGATTTGTCTATTTGAAACGACATCTTATTTAAACATTAAACTTTAGCTAATGGAATCAACAGTAACACAAATGTTAACTTGTTTTGCTATGCTTACAATACGTCTACTCGCTATAGGATCCAAACGAAACAATACACTGATAGAGGAAATTTAGGCAAGTGAATAGCGCGCGGTAATTCCCCTACTCGGTTCTAAAGCGAGTGCCTAGCCGTATGCATTATTTGCGGGAATTCCCGAAAATGCGTTTTGATTTCAAGCAAAGACAATGTAGGGTTGCCATTCGGTAAAAAAAAAATTACTACCGATGACGTAATCATCATCTAGACTCCCCTGCCCCCCATGTCATCCAAAATAAGCAAAGCAATAACCCCCCCGCCCCCTTATAGTGCTTACGTAATACTTGAACGGCCCCTAACCATAATATGATGAGGAATATGTATTATATTCTAACTTAAATCTATTACATTCATGAAACAGGGCTGTTTTCAACAGTAAAGTCTACTTCCCAATAAACTAAATATGTGTATTTTTTATCGTTATTTACAGTATATAAAAAAAACTAAGCACCAAAATAATTTATTCAGGTAGCTTTTGTACTGCTCTTTACAACTAAGTATCATGACTCATATTAATTATATTCAAATTCAGAGAAAACATGATCCAGCGTTATGACTAAAGTATGTAACTGTACTTACAGTATTAAATGAATGAACTGGCAATTATTGCAGGAAATTTTATTTTAATTATGATATTATAGTAACTGGGACAATGAGTTTATGGCATGGACATCGCAATAAAAAATAACTATTTGGTATGGCGATTTATAAAAAACAAAAACGATATACGATGACAGCCCCGTGGCGCAGTTGGCTAGACACCAGCTTGCGAACCGAGAGGCCGCGGGTTCGATCCCCGCACCGAGACAAATGTTTGTGTGATCCACAAATATTTGTTTCGGGTCTGGGTGTTTGTGAGAGTAAAGTCTCTCGTAGTTTCTGATACCCACGACACAAGACTAGTATCTTAGTGTGGGGTCAGGACTATGAATGTGACTGTTGGGTGTATTTATTATTATTATTTGGGTCAATCAACTTTTAAATGTACCATCAATGATAGATTTTATATATCAATTTTTTTATCTTAAATTTGTATATTTTATACGTATTTGTTGTTGATAATTATTTATATTTAAGGAATTCAAATAGAGCAGAACAATTTATGGTAAATTTTACTCAAAAATTCACATGACTGTAGTTAAGATAGTCCCTTGGACATTTAAAAATTCAGTCAAATTGTTAATTTACTTTTAAATATTAGAATCATATTTGAAAAACCTTACTGTTCTTTTAAAGTAAAAATGACGATAATGTGTCTTTAGGAGATAAGAAAAAAGTGGTTGTCCAGTGGACATAGACGTTTGTCCATAGGAAATACTCGGGTGTCCAAAGGGGACTCTATGATGAAAATCGCATGTATTTCTTCTTTTATGTAATAAAAAAACAACTATTTGAAAATAATTATCAGTATTAGAAAAGAAAATATTGAATAATTCAGACAACGATCTTGGATGTCCAAGGGACTGGTGGTGATATTTATTAGTCTTTCCGCTCCCTGGTAATAAATAATAATATTTTGAATTAGGTCTTACGCACAGTAAAAAATATACATTTAATTGTATATATTCCACTTTAATTTACTACAATATATAAAATACAAAAGTTTTTGTGCTGGTTGTCCAGTGGACACACAATAAAGCCACGCTCTTTTTCAAAATACACTCGGACGACTGGCGGCGCGGAAAAGATGAAATCAAAATCGAGGCTGGATGAATGTTGTCACGAAATAAATCGACTTGAGTTCCAAGCAGTAGTCACGCCATAAATGTTTGGATTTTGGAACTTTTTTACCGTTGTCCGGTGGAAGTCAGAATAATAAAATATAATAGGGACTAAAATAAACATGAAAAAAGGTCGTTAAGGTTTTAAAGCAAACAAAATCTATTTACTAGCATCATAGTAGATATTGTAATTAATAATTATGTTTCATTGTAATGGATTGCCATATATAATTTTTTTGGAAAAATTAATGTTTCATTGTACTAACCTACTGGGGGACAAATTTACATAGTACTGATAGGACAGATAAAAGTTGATTGACCCATTTATTTATTTATTTTATATCGTAAATCAGGTTTTCGTTTTCAATCTCATAAGTGTTTGTCGATAGAGGTTCTCGAATCGTTTCCAAGTTGGGTAAAGTTTACTGGCTTTCTAAATTAGGAAAATTTTAAGTACCATAACGAGTTTTGCAAATAGGCTTGAAAAACGGAAATGTACTCGCCCTTTTTAACGTACAACTCTTGAAACATTACTGCAATAAATGTACCTTGAGTGACAAAATCTGTAATAATAAAAAAAGGTGGTGCATTAATTGAAATATCTACTAATTTTTATTTTTACAGCCTACTCAAGTATGTCTCCGCGCGCCTGTGTCGGAATCACTACAAAGACTACGGAGAGATCAGTTACAAAAGTTTGCACAATATCTGATATCGGAGCTGCCTCGGCAAGTGCTGCCAACCGCACAACGTATATTGGACGAGTTACTATCCGCCCAGCCCAACCAGATCAACACCACGTGTGGGGCGCCCGATCCCACCGCTGGGGCATCCGCATACGAGTACACCTCATGGTTCTTGGATGAGAAAACTCTGCACAATAACATCAATAAGATTCTGGTCAAGTTTTGTGTTCCCGCCCCCATTGTGTTTAGGTAAGGTTGATGGATATGAAGTTGTATGGAATATGTTTTTTACATAACAATTCACCTTTAATATTTAACAAAAAAAAATCAATTTGGTAAAATACTCAAACTGGGAGTGAAAAAATGACTAGACATTTCCTGTGCCACCTATGAGTAGAATGACATAACATCTTTGGTATTAAAATGTACATAGCATAGTACAAATAATCTGAATCAATTCTATAAACAGAATGCTACAGTGCCTTATTATGTAAGGTTACTAATATTGAAGTCCTATAATAGATATAAATGATTCTCTGTTATTTGTAGTGATGTGAACTATCTGAGCACGAGCGCGCCGCCGGCGGCAGCGGAATGGTCGTCACTTTTGAGGCCTTTGCGTGGCAGAGAACCCGAAGGAATGTGGAATCTTCTCTCCATTGTTAGAGAAATGTTCAAACGAAACGACAGGAACGCTATACCTCTGCTCGAAATCATCACCGAGGAAGTGATGGCCTGCGAACAGGTATGAAGTTATCAAGTTATTTAGTCAGTTTTTTAAGGTTTGTGATTCTTACTACTGAAATAAGTTAACGTGAAAACACTGATTTATAGTTGAAAGGCTACAGATATAAGAAGCACCGCTACATGTAGCCGTGATTTAATTTAAACCATAGTCCAGTAAAAAGACAATTTTTTTTTCAACTGAAAAACTATGGCTCTTGATCTCGCGGCAGCAGCACGGAAACTCACAATCAAATAGGAATCATCACCGAAAAAACATACGTGATGTTACTTATTATGCCTATACTATGTACTAATCTAGAACATGAATGTTGTTGGCAAGTTGAGTCGGTCGTGATTATTTACCATGCAGGTTGTTTTGTTGCCAGATAATAATCTGGTGGTACAGCACGAAGGCGGCGCTGGTGGCGTGGGGCGGCAGCTCCGGCGGCAAGCACGGCGGCACCGGCAACTCCGCCGCGCAGCACGCCTGCTCCTCGCTCTGCGACGAGGTGCGTGTGCGTGCGTGCGTGCGTGCGTGCGTGCGTGCGTGTGCGTGCGCGTGTGTGTGTGCGTGTGTGTGTGCGTGTGTGTGTGAGTGCGTGTGTGTGTGAGTGCGTGTGTGTGTGAGTGCGTGTGTGTGTGAGTGCGTGTAAGCTTGTGTGAGTGCGTGCGTTTGTGTGTTTTATCATAAGTCTTGCCTACCTCTAAGGTTTTATCAGGGGATATAGAGGCCTTCTAGTCTCGTAAATTTTATACTAAAACATTGTATCCAGCAGCCTAGTGGTATAATCTCTGGTCTTAGTATTTCTGTGTGTTTGGTATGAACAGATTTTTCTTTATTGTTTATTTGAAATATTATGTTGTACTAGCTATCAGGCATTTATATGTAGTGAGGCTTATATCCAAACCTATGTTTTGTTTCATATCGCTCAATATGATATGTTGTATTTTATGATTTATTGACATGGTTGTGTATGTATACATTGTTGTCATTTACTAATTTGTGAACTTTAAACTCCTTTGCGCACGCTTGACTTGGGCAGTAAGCTGGTGAATGTGTGACGAGAGACAAAAAGTGTGATCGGACGAGACAACCGCATTTAGAGAGAGTTCTGCAAAAGAACGGTGCATATGACGTATATTTATATTCAGTGTTTATATTTTGACTACGTACATGATGTAGTCAAACGGAGCTAAATAAATTTTACTTCAGTAGTGAGGTGTAAAGCACACTCGGTTTTCCATGACTAGTTTTTTTTTCGGACCATTAATTTTGTTACTTTGTGGCCTAAACCTTCTTAATGGTAGATGAGACCCGTGCCAAGCAGTGGGACGCATATGGGTTGATGATGAATGAATTATTTTGTGTTAAGTTATTTATATGTAAATTTCTTGTAGGTGGTGGTACTGTGGCGCCTCGCAGCACTGAACCCCGGCCTGGCGCCGCACGAGCGCGACACACTGCACGAACAATTTGCTCAATGGCACATGAAAGTACTTGACAAGGTGAGAACCGACAGGGTATGGACATGAAACTTATAAATGGCAGGGAATTGATCCTACCTTACTGTCTTTGGTAGAGTAGATTTTTTGCTTAAAATTTCTTGTTGTGCACCATAGGTAAAGGTAAACATTACTAAGAAACCTCCATGGTTAAAAATTACTTTTATTTTCAATAATTGGTCTAAGGTCTATCTCTTGGCCGTGTATGACTTGAAGTTAGAATAACAACAATGTAGTATCCATGAAATAGTGTAACTTATAATTCTTGTGTCGTATCAGTACCCAAAAAATGTTCTATCCGCTCTAATTGACAGAAGTATCGAGATTTAGGCGCGCGGTCCTGAATCTCGGCGGTCGCTGGTTCGAACCACTCGCACACACCTCTGACTTTTTGAAGTTGTGTATGTATTCATCAGTGTGATGGACTAAGGTTTATACCCTCGCAGATGTAGAGGAAGCCCGTGCCCAGCAGTGAGACTTGCATGGGCTGATGATGATACTTAATCGATATTTTAGTGCTTCGGTATATAAAAAAAGCGTATTGTCTGTGTAAAAAAACCATATAAAATTATTTAGTTCGTTGTTTAAAATGTTCTATCAGGTTGCAAAGAACCGCAACAATCACATGACGGCGTCGTCCCACGCGCGCCACGCGCGGCCGCACTCGCACCCGCAGTACATCCACGGCATCAGCGAGAACGAAGTGTTCCCCGGCTTCCACCCCGCCATGGAGGCCTGCTTCATGGAGTGGGACGACTATCAGATACCCGGCGTCACCTACACCAAGGACTTGAACCCACTGTACCACAGCCCGTTCACCATCTTCAGACATTCCGACAAGCAGAGCGATAGCGTACATCAGGTATATTAAAGTTAATTTACCGTTTTAAACAATATTGCAATAACTTTATTTGTTCTTAATTTTTTTAGGACAACGAAAACAAAAAAGAAACAGTACATTTATAGTACTATTTGAAATTATCGATATCGATAAAATAAAAATTATAATATTTCCAGGTGAATTCTTCTAAAGCAGTACTAAATAACGAAATGTCGCTCAGTTACCGACTAACCAATCCGGATCCTTCGATAATAGGACACCGCAGTATTTTGCATAGGAACAACCGACTAAATGTAGATTTAGCCATGCCCGGACCATCGCGTCAAGTAAGTGAATTGGCTCTATAGTTTTTAAAGACTGCACCTGTTTTATAAATTTCTACAATCTATTTATCGAATACTGTTGAAAATACTTACATAGCTCTGACCCCACACTAGGTTTTTCATTTCGAGATTTCAATTAAGATTTATCTACAAGATGCTATGAAATTTAATCATCTATCAGACTATCTCCGGACACATATCTCGTCCATCCATTTCGGTTTTATGTAGATTCCATAGTATTGACTAAAACTATGAGGCTGTCAATTTAGAATTTAAAGACGCCTATCGTTATTTGGCCGGATAAAATCATTATAGATATTGCCAACCACCTTTTTTACAATGTCATGCAAGACGAAAAATGGCGAATAATGTTTTCAGCTTTACAATATAAAATGTTTTTTTTAAAGCATTGCGGCTCTGGAGAGGGTCCGAGCGATACCAATCGCGACTCTGGTCCCAGTGACGGTAACCACTCCAGTGTGTCTTCAGAAGGTACGTGTCAATTTGTAAGGCAATTGTTTAAAGAAGTAAATACACACTCGCTTTACTTTAACAAATTGTAAAATGTTATAATAACCTTTTCATCGGCCAGTAAATTTATAAACTTTAATTATCGATTAATTTGTTGTTATTCAGTCTTCTTCAATAAAAGGATTGTTTCAAGAGTAATTTCGACGCTTATTACATCTTTTTAGTAGCCTTGCTTTCCCTAGTTGGATTGTATAGCTGAGTATATAAATCGGTGCGCTGTTTGTTCGTGCAGGGTTCTGCGAGAACGAGGAGGAGATCCTGCAGGCGAGCGGCGGCGACACGGACTCGCACTCGTCGTCGTCGCCGGGCGTGTCGTCGGACGACGCGCCGCGCCGCGTGTCGCACGACGACTCCGTGTCCGACGACGAGTGCCAGCTCTACTACTACGACGCCGCCGCCGCGCGCCGCGCCATGCACGACGGCGGACTGCTCGCGGTATGCGACAAAACAAAACTGTTTTTTTAACTATCATCTGTATTATCCGACTCGGTTTCCTATCAATTTAAAGACTACATAGACTAAAAAATTAAATGTGTTGATATTTTGTGATATTTTACAAGTGTAAACAAAATAATAAATGAAAGCTGAGACGGATGAAAGTCATAATAATTAGAAAAATATAAAAATTATTATATGCTTTTTGGAATGTCTTTTAGCGTCTTTTTGTGATCATAATAACTAATACAACTCTCTCTTATTTTTAGATCACATACAATCACTTTACATAATGTATGACGAACATTGTAATGTTTTGAAATTGAAATGAATGTGTTAGTATAAGATGATCGCGTGGTGCAGGAGATGGAGGGCGGGCCGAGCGGGCTGGGCGCGGGCGTGGTGGGGTCGTGCGGCGGCGGCGCGTCGTGCGGCTGGGAGGTGTCGTTCGCGCGCGCGGAGGGGCTGCACGCGCACGGGCACGCGCGCGAGGCGTGCGCGCTGGGGGCGCGGCTGGCGCGGGAGCTGCTGGCGCGCCCGCCCGCGCTGCACGCGCCGCACGCCGCCGACCCGCGCCGCCAGCGCCGCAAGAACGCGCCGCCGCCGCGCCTGTGCGCCGCCAGCCACCGCCTCTCCTGCCTCGCCTCCGCCACGCTCGCCAAGTGCGCCTTCCTGTGCACGGTCAGACTTCTATCTATACTAATATGCTTGTAACCGTCCTATCGATATCGATTCAAAGAACACTGTTAACTGAGTGATTAAAAACAACTTGTCGATTTATACGACTGACTTAAAGCAAATATAAATCCAAACAGACGCAAAAACCGAAATTGACTTAAAACAAACAATAAAAAAAAAAATATTTAACGACTCGGAATAAAATATTAATTTTATTGAATAAAAAAGTAATGTATCTAAATTACATTTTTAATTGATTTCGCACAGGTATTGGCCGAGTTCAGTGAACATCATGAACTCGCTTTCCGCGTTGGTTTATTCGCGCTTGAGATCGCGCGTCCGCCGGCGAGCACGAAGGCGCTGGAAGTGAAGCTCAACAACCAGGAGACGGAGCTCGTGGCTCTACTGAAGAAGTTACCCACTGGCGCTGACCAGCTGGCTTTGGCTCGGGAGAAAGCAGAGCAGTTGCGAGATGGAATGCTTAGGTAAGTCATACATAGATGAACATAGAGGTGTATATTTAACTATAAATATTTCAATGTTAGATGCGGGCTTCCCGATATTGGGTGTCGTAAGGCTTGTTCCCTCGAATTAAAGACAATGATGTCTTAAAAGAATACTTTATATACTTTAAATTCTAACCTAAAAACTTTATAATAATTTTCTTGGTTTTATTGACTTTTAGGCATCGCGGTCCAGCACTGTTACCCATAGCACTTGCAAGTTTCCTCTTCGATGTTCTTGTGCTATCGGCTAATGAAAAGGAGAATAAATGTCTAGTAAGTATAAACTAATATATCTGTGTATACTTCTTTTATAACTGATAGAAACAAATGTAGGCCCTAATTGCAAAACTTATTGAAATGTTATAAAACTTGTAACATTCCTTGTTTTGCTCTGTTCATATACCTGTAAAACTAGAGAAAGTGAACTAAGGTTTGTTTCAGTTTAAGTTTTAAAATATGTGTCTAAGTTTTGTAATTTTATTATGATATTAATTTTCCAGGCGAGATTGCCGACGGATGAAGCTCTGGGATTCGAAGCTGCCGTAGCGGCGCTCGGATTGAAAGCCAATGTGTCTGAAGCCGATCACCCCCTGTTGTGCGAGGGGACGAGACGACAGAGGGGGGAACTGGCATTAACATTGTTGTCTCATTACAAAGACGATCCTGTAAAATTGTCCAGAATTATGAACAAGGTATTGGTGGTTTTCATTCTGCTTGACATTGAAACGTATTTTTTATGTTTTGGAAATAAATCGTTTGTGGAAATCACCGTGTATTAAAAAGTCGATAAATTGGAATTTTTCGAGCTAGTAACGCATTCTGTTGATTATTTATCTGTGTCAATTAATGATCCAGTGAGTATACTGACTTATACAGTTTATTCATTAAATGGATGCAAAAAAACAAAACTTTACTTTTAAGGTTTGATGCATTTATTGTTTCGACCTAAAATACAGATCTTAATAAAAAATATTGTTCAATAAAGATGTAATTAACGGTGGTATGTCTGTGTCCAGTTGCTGGACCGCGAGATCCACCAGCTGACGAAGGGTCCGATGGTGAGCATGTACTACACGAGCAACCCGCGCCCCCCACCCCGCGCCGACACGCTGCTCTACTCGCACCCGCCGCCCTGCCTCGCGCCGCAGGTACCCGCACTCGCACGTACACATGTACATACATACATACATACATACATGGTATTATATGACATGTGTCTAATATGGTGTCGCGTCAAAACTAAATAATGCAATTAGAATTAAAGCTCCAACTCGCGTATGACGGACAGCATAACTGCAGTCGAGATTATTATGAATATGTGGCTTAGTTGTTACATAAATGTGTTACTTGTAGTAAAATTGCTACTTAAAAGTATCGAAATCGCTTTGAAGTTTCCAATAAGATTGAATTATATTAACTTTATATAACGACCCCAATAATCCTGAAACTAGATCTAATACATCATTTTGTAACTTTAGACTAAATGAAGTATTTCTCGCAGCAGGCGTCGTGCCTAGTATCGGGCGACATGGAGCGGCTGACGATATCGGAGGGGGGTCCGTCGCCCCCCACGCACCTGCCGCACGGCATGCACGCGGCGCACGGCTCGCACCTGGCGCACGGCCCCACCACGTCGCACGGACAACACTCCGCGCACGGACAGCACTCCACGCACGGACCGCACTCTTCTCACGGAGGACACTCGTCGCACACGGGACACTCTTCTCACGGACCGCACAGCTCGCACGGATCGCATTCACAGTCGCATTCCTCGCACGTCACCACTTCCAGGAGTAAAGACTCTAGGTGAGTGTTTAATAGCGATATTCCTTTTTGTGTTTTATTGGTAACGAATACACTACATACAATAATGTACGTGAGACCGCAGTGTTTGACTAGTCAAGTATCAATGACGAAATCTGCCAAAAATAACGATTAAATTTAAAGTGGGGCCTTAAGACAGTTGTCTACGACGTTCTTATTTTAATTAACCAGGTCATTGGTAGAAGTAGTTTGGCTTAGATTGACGACCCTACTCACTCCAAATTATTTATGAAAACGACCTTCACTTACAGAAAGCCATTATTATTTCAGATACAAAGGCAAACGTTTGTACCCGTCCGTTCCGAACCAGCCGTCGGAGGCGTCGGCGCACTTCATGTTCGAGCTGGCCAAGTCGGTGCTGTTCAAAGCGGGCGGCTCGTCCAGCACTAGCTTATTCACGCAGACCACGTGCGCCAGGGAACATCACGGACCGCACAGGTAAATCATTTTAAATACCTATCTTTTTAGTACATCTCATTTTTGTTTTTCTACTGTCTTAAAGTGTTTATATGCTGAACTCCTTCAGAACACTCAGCAAATAATTGTATTTGGGGCGTGGCCAAACAAGCATTCTTCATAATAGTTCTCTATAATAAAGAACTGATTTACATGCAATATTAACTGTTGATATATCATTTAAAATAAGGAGCTCAAGATATTTTTTGTGTCGATAATAATTGACGAAAAGGAAAGACTATTTTGTCTATAATATATTAGTGTTGATGTAATTTATAATAGAACTGATTGTATGTATATAATTTTGTATGTCTTATTTTACAGGGGTTTGCACATGGCTGCATTCCAGCTCGGTCTGTATGCTTTGGGATTACACAATTGTGTATGTGCGAATTGGCTAAGTCGGACATACTCTTCTCATGTCAGTTGGATTACGGGTTAGTATGAAGAAACTTTTGATGAAGTTAGTGCTGGTTTCTATGAGTGATTTTGACAAATTATTTTTAGGGCAAGCCATGGACATTGGAGCACCAGCAATAATGTTCCTCATAGATGCCTGGGAGGGTCATTTGACTCCACCCGAGGCAGCCAGTATTGCTGATAAGGTATTTGTTTTTCTTTCATATTTATCGTTTTAGATACATTTAACTAAAAATAATTTATAGTTTTAAAAAAATTGCTTTTGTAGAAAATCCATAAAAACAGATTCAAAAATTTATTTCTAATGTTTACAAGCATAATATAAGGTGAAGTACAATATTTGCTTATTTTCCCTAACAATCGTGTCGGGTGAGAGGGCGTTAAAGAAATTACTTACGTAATACTTGACCGGGCTCTGTGTGTATATAAGTATATCGAAGTACATGTATTCGTGCGCAGGCGTCGTCGGGGCGCGACGTGGGCACGGTGCGCGCGGCGGCCGAGCTGGCGCTGTCGGTGCTGCCGCACGCGCACGCGCTCAACTACAACGAGATCCAGCGCGCCGTGCTGCAGTGCAAGGAGCAGAGCGACGCCATGCTCGAGCGCGCCTGCCTCACCGTCGAGGAGGCCGCCAAGGCAGAGCGAGACAGTAATACATTTCACTCTAGACTTAATATACATATGACAATTAAAAATACATCCATATATTTGGGATGATATCTACTTAGCTTTATTTTGTTTATACTTGTATGTGTGATGTGCTATGAAACAACATGTACACATATGGGCGTCATTACAGAGGATAATGTCCATATTAAACTTAAATTGTATAATAGAGTTGATATATTGTGTTGCCAAATTTTATAGCTACCAACCTATCTTGATTATTTCAAAAGTCTTTGTTATCATTGTGCATATTTTAATGTTGGTATTATTCTTTGTTCCACAGGAGGCGGAGTTTACCCTGAAGTTCTATATACAGTGGCTCGCTATTGGCACGAGCTGTATTTGCGTCAAGCTAACGAGGAGACGGAGCAGTTGTTGGAAGAGCCGCAGTACCGCGCCGCGCCGCCCGTGGCCGTGCCCGTGCCGTACGCCGTGCCCTACCCATTCACATACCATCCGTACCCGCCGCCTATATATCAGCTGCAGGTATACTGCTTATTTCTGACATTAAGAAAGTTTATAAATTCAGATTTAACTACATCACGAACAAAGCTTAGCATGAAAAGCAATAAGCAGCTTTGAGCGCATCATCAACGCATGCAGTTATTTTGTCATGCCAATATAGCATAAGGAACGGGGCAATGATGTGCAATTCGATGTCTTCCAGTACGGCACTCCGGCGGGCACGCACGCGCCGCCGCAGTACGCGCTGCCGCCGTACTTCGTGCGCGGCATCGTGGGCCCCGCGCCGCCCGCGCCGCACCCGCCGCCGCTGGGCGCGCCGCACCCCGCGCCGCACGCGCTGCCGCCGCCCCTGCCGCAGCCGCTGCCGCAGCACCCGCAGCACGTGCCGCACCCCACGCACGCGCCGCCGCCCATACCCGTCAACGTCAACGTCAGCGTCCCCGTCAATGTCAGCGTTCACTCTGCGGTGAGAATTAAACCATTCATTCATATATCAAAATTACTTCTTGATATTTTTTTAGAGGTTCAATAATGACGGTCAAATTTAATTAGTAGGTTTTAATTTTTTTTTGAGCTGGAGAAATTTATTTATATTGAAGTAATTTACTCATCAAAATTTACAGCCACTTCCAACACCGATCCCGCCGCCGATGCCGCCTCCGCCGCACGGCGTGGGCGTGGTGGGTAGCTCTGCGCCCACGGCGGGGGGCTCAGGCGCAGCCGCACCGGGACAGCAGGTGCAGCTGCGCCGCTTGCTGTCCGCCTACCGCGTCGGCATGCTGGCGCTAGAAGCACAGGCGCGACGCGTGCACGACGACCGACCACAGAATAAGTTTGGAAGGTGTGCATTGTATTAAAAAAAATATTCATTTCAATTTATTTAGTAAATTATTTTACTCATTCTATATATGCAAAACTACATACGTAGTTTCTTGTGATGTCTAGTCAATTTATATGTAGACAATTTTTTTTTCTTCTATTTATCTGCAATCAGCCATTGGCTATAATCAGACCTGTAGCAATAATAAGTGGCGGTTCTGAGTTTCGCGCACCCATTGGTGCGTCGTCTCAAAAGAAAGAGCTTATAGGTATATTCCGTTGGGGGTCAGCTAAATTGAAGCCAGTCTTTTCCGCCTAAGTCGAAATGTGCTGTCTTTTGTGTCAAGTAGACAAATTTGACGTAGTTTGTGTGTAGACAAATTTGACGAATAAATTTATTTAAAACTCTAAAAATGGTATCAATGATGGAGAAGTAACGTACGTGTTCGTTCGCAGGAACCCGCCCTACGGCGAGCACGTGAAGTGGCTGCTGCGCATCTCGAAGCGGCTGGGCGCGCAGTACCTGCACCAGTTCTGCGTGTGCGCCGTGAACTCGGTGGTGTCTCCGTTCGTGCTGTACGAGCTGTGCGTGGAGTCGGCGCACTGGCTGGCGCGCGGCGGCCCGCACCACCTCGTCATGCAGCACCTGCGCGGCACGCTGGCGCCGCTCGTGCAGAAGTGCCAGCAGATGTACGCAGCCACACACTATATACACATATACAAACGAGTACTGGCACACATATCTGACTTATTGAAGTATTGTGACTGATTGAAATTTGAATTCAGAAACAGTCAATTCACAATGACGGAATAACGATGAAGGAAAACAAGAAGGAAATCTGCACACCTTAAAAATGTTTAGGAATATCTTAGATCTATTTGCCAGCTTGGTCGACTCCTTAGTTACCACTAATTGGTGGGTATAGGAAGATCAGTTGTAGAGGAGGCCCATTCATAGTAGTAGTATGTTATGGGCTGATGATAATAATGATGATATAGAGCCATACATAAATGCCATACATGTAGCCATACATATAAATTTTAAAGATGTTTCCTTCATTATTTTACTCAAAACTACACACAAATTTAATGAGTTGCCTTTATTAAATAAAAAATAGTACCCACAAATTTACGTTAGAAAAAAAACTTCACAAAAAAGTAGTAGGCTCTGTATACTAAGAACAGTTATAAACATTATTTTCCTTTATCCAGGTACATTCAGTGCATTCACCAAAAGCTGTACCACCTCACGGCGATGGAATACGAAGAGTTCGTGAGCATCGTGCTGTCGGCGCGCACGGCCTTCCAGCTCACGCCAGAAGGAAACACGCAGTTCAAAGAGTGGCTCGTGTCTTTGCGCAGGTCTCCTACATTTACATTTCTTTTTATACATAACAATATATAGACAAGAAAAACTGGGGTCATTTATTGACCACCCGGTTTAATGTACACCGGCACAATCGACTGGAATTGTTTCCAAGGATGATTGATGGTAACTGCTATGAAATCTGATGGTGAAACGTATTGTCTGTCTTGCCATACTTTTTTGTTTCATTAGACAATCATTAGTGACCCCATCACATAAAATAAGTGCAGGATATTTTTTATTAAAATTGTATTGTATCGAAACGTCGTTCAGATAAAATGATAGGTAGATTTAGTTAATCAGTCATACATAGGAAGATAAAAATATTATTCAAGTTTAGGTAATAATTGTGTGCTATTGTTTAAAGTATATCCTTAAAACTGCTTCTTCCCACTTTAAACTATTTATAATTATTTAAGACTGGTATAAAATTTCAATTCATATAATTGTTTTGTTATTAGGTCTATCACAAAAATGGTTTCACGTGGGAAGCTGTAAGTTTGCACAATTTTTTTTATCTTGTACACAAAGCATGCTAAAATAGCCTGTTAAATAAAGATATCTAAATGATTAAAGCTAAGATCAAAATGATCTTACTAAAAACTTCTTGAATGCTGATGACGACTGTCGTTTCTATGTTATCGCTTTATTTAGAATATGTTTATACACTATCGCAAGACAATACACTGTATACATTTAAAAAGTTGGTATGTAAGGCCATATATTGATAGCGTTGTATGCATACTGTGGCGAGAGTGTGGAGTTATGTTTGTCGATTAACGGTGTAGTGTAGAGGAGTGTATGTCGGCAGGTCGAAGTCGTGCAACAAGGACCTGTGGACGCAGCTGAACGCGGCGCTGCAGACTAACAGCAAATGACGTCGGCAGCCGATAGTTTGTATGATGCGGTCCCCCGCGCGCAAACTGTCACACTGCCGGCGATGGCCACGGTATCGGCTCTTTGTCCATCTACACCCACTCTAAATATATATTATACATTGTTCTATTTGTAATTTAACTATACTTTATACACCGTATCGAAGCGTTGTGACGCGACATCGTCAACGGTCATATTTTATCTCGTCCATGGGGAAATGACGAGCGACCAATTTTAACATTATTGCCACAGACTATGCACGTGTCGACTTGTCATTTTGTCCATCGACCTGGAAAACTGGATTTTAGGTGATAAATGTGCTTGTGGTAGCGCTTCATGTACTCAAGTCTGTTGCTGATTCAACGGACGGATATTCCTGGATGTGAGTGGACACTGAATTGCGTACATTAGAAGTTGATCCTGATGTCCTTACTTCTATGTCAGAATAATCCTCTGAAACACACACAAATATGACAAAGTAGATTGTGGGAGTTTATACGAGGCGTAAGCGCCTGTGCGGGACACTTGTTTAGATTTAAATTACAAATATTACAATCGAATGGACAAAAATACCTCTGTTAGTAATAGTTTAACCGCTCGATTAGAGGGTAATCGATCTCAGTAAACACGCGGAACGTATTGCAAAAAGAAGAATGTTGCTAACTCCAGAGTATAATAAGGACGAATGTTTTGTACACTTATCGATTGGTATATGTATTTCTCAGCTGTGGATCTAGCATGCACATATATCTCAAATTTATTCATTACTTCAAGGTAGGATTCGCGTAAGAATTTGTACAATCCTTCCAAGAAGATATATATAACAACTAATGTTTTGAGGATTCACTCATTTGATTTAGATATAAGTTCATGCTTGTCTCACAGATAATATAAGATGTTTGAACTGACAGTGTATGTACTGAAGTATCTTCAATTGTTCTCAAGGATCTCAGTTATGAATAATTTAAGCGTTTGCAAATAAGGTATTATTTCTTCATTTGATGTCTCTGTTTGAATTGATCGAATGATGAATTCAAGCTCATTTGAAGGTTGTGCTTTGAATAGTCTGACATTTGGTTGTTCCAACAGCTAAGAAGAAATATTTGTACAATATATTATGACTTGATACATCAAAGATACGTTGACGGAGGAGCTTAGCAACATTTCATGTAATAATTATTGTATCGCTGTGCAATGTGCGACAAGACTACAATTTCTTAGTGTAATAACTTATATAAATTTATCGATTGCACTTAAATAATTTTCATTATATATTCGCTTCATTTTTTTATATATTTATTTTATTTTAATTTTTCATCGACTCGACAGAAACTAGTCAGTGGTTTTGAGACTCCGTGTTTTATCGATAAACCAATTGAGCTTCAGCGCAACAGCTCTTAGTTTTTTTTTCTTTTTATTAGATTAATTTTATTATTTACTACCTTATGCCGGCGTAGACTTATTTTTTAATCGTGCAAAGGTATTGAATAAGTGAATGTAGACAAAATGTTAATCAGTGACTGAATTTATTAACTTTCTGGCTCCATATTAGGTTCGATATTCAAAAAAGCTTTTCAGTTACGGTTAACATTTGGAGTTATTAGTTTAATTGACACGCTAGGTGGGGAAACTGTTTACTTAAAAACTTAACGCATATTTACTATTTACTACTTAATATAAAGCTTAGACTAAGCGTAGTTAATACGAATTAATGATATAAAGCGGATTAGTTCAATGTCTACGTACACATGACGCCACGTCTAATTCCTCTGGCGATTGTAAGATCTCTTTGTTTCTTAACGAGCAATTTCCTTTTCATTCGTTCACATTCATTGTTAGAATTTTGAAATGTATAATTTTTTCTTCATTGTCATGTCCATTTACGCAAATTGTATGTCGTTAATATAAATAAAATAATACGGAATTATGTACTTTATAAAATTGCGCTAATAAGATAATCTTGAGCGAGTATTTGGAATATTTCGCTATTATATTGACATATACTTATAAATCGACGGTTGTTGCGGTCCGTACGTGCGTACTAAATAGTGTGGGCTGCGACAAGCGACGGTCTATTTGGTTTAGTCGGGTTATAAATATTATTAAGACACGTTTAATATCGGCTGATGGAATGGAAATTCAAAATTGATAACAATAGTCCACGTTATATTGAGTATTGGCTTAAGATGTTTCAAGTGACCTAAAATAGCGTCATTAGGCTACAGAGATATTAGACAGAATGTAGGTGATTACCGTCGATACACACTATTTTTGATATTCTCTTGTCGAAATTCACAGTTTCACTGAGTGTTTTCGTATTAACGTCTTGCGAGGATAAATGTAGACGTGCGTTTGATTAACTATAGTAACTTTATTTACACGTTTATAATTATATTATTATTATATTATAATGCGAAGTAGCGTCTTGAGAGCCTTTGAAATGTACTATATTATATACGACGGGGGAGCGCTGGCAACAAACTACATTTAGAATTACATCTGCACATTTGAACTTTTCTACTTAAATACATAAATGAAAGTATCGATAGCATAGTGTAGTGTTGGAGTTGCGCTAGTTAAGTGTATGGTATGTCGATATAGAATGTGTTTATATGTAGAGAACTCGTTGTACAGGACTTGTGTTCTTGTGGCCGCGGCCGACCGTTTGGATGTGGATATTTGATATAATCGATATACATATAAAGTTCGTAAGGTGAACAATAAGATCTTCCTACCGTAAAGCAATAATATAATATCATTTTGTAAATGTATTAAACAATTATATATTGAAATTAGCGATCTTTTAAATGTGTGATTAATTGTTGGTATAAAAAAGATGTATTTCAAAATTATCGTCTTAATGAGAGTGTTTCATCTATTAGTATACCTCATTACATGATATTGAAAGTTAAAAATAAATTGTATTAAATGGAAAATTTACTTGGTGGAAGTTGTGTGACACCTCGTGATGATACATTACAATTGCTCAATTCGATTACTGGATGTGTCGATGTTCAGTACGATAGCCCATGTGCCTTGACAGCTGGAGGATTAAATGTTCAATGTAGACATGATTGGAGTAAAATTAAAAAAATAACATAACCCCATCACGGTGAAACAAAAAAATGCATAAAAAGATAGTCCCTCATAGAACAGTTAAACACTGCAACGAATACAAACATGTAGGTAGGTAAACACAATGATAGTGTTGTTGCCGACATCAAGTCGCGTTGATCTGTTGGATGTTTACGCTGAACGAGATACAGTGGCAACAACATACCCGAGACATCAAATATAGTACGACATTGAGAATGACATGTTTGTTGCCAGCCTCGCAGTCGAGTAGATTTAGTTCAATATCTTTGTAAAATTAGATGTTTATGTGCATTCATTCGAAGTGTGAATGTTATCGGCATTCAGTAGATAGTAAATTTTTAGAATGCTAGCTAGTATAAATTGAGGTTCGTAAGGAGTGAACAAAAGAAAAAAAAACGATAAATTTAGGTTTTATCTTTACAATTTAATAAGGGAATTCGTTAATAGAGTTTCGTATAGCATCTCGTGCATAGGATAGTTCCGTGAAAACAGATTTTCCTTTTAGAAATTGTTCGACAGTATCCGCTGTTACCGATACGTTAATAATGCACTTTGAGTTATTTTTTCGCGAGCTTGCAAAAGAACAGCACAAAACAAAATGTAAAAAAATCACTTCCGTTCACACCAATGTTAATTCATTTTAAAATAATATAATGCATGATTTTGTGAATATGTATTGCTGTATTTTATATATATATATATATATCTAGTTGACGGAGACATCAGATTCATATTATAATTTCACAATGACATGTTTACAACATTTTTTACTAACCATAGAGTTTATTTATGGACGGACTAACTGATAAGGTCGCATGACGTGGTGGGATTCAAATCAATTTTAAAGAGGCCTATTTCCATCAGTGGAAGGTTTGCGAATTACAATGACGGTATTTGGAGTAACACCCTTATATATAGGACTTATTTATTTAGTAAGGAAATAATGATTGGGTTTTGGAGTCCTGTTCTTTTGTAACGCGTTCACATAGCCGTAATTCTGTTGGTGGGTGCGATGGTCACTTTCTGGAAATGCATAATTTGTCGTAATGAATTTGCCGTCCATAATTACTTTGCAAATCACTAATGTCTAATTTTTGGTTTGTACTTTATCCTAGTTAAAAGACGATATTGCCTATTCACTATACACTTCGCTTTTATTTATAAAAGTTGAGTACGTATTTTTCAAATAAGAAATGTTTTGCATTGCATTGTTCAATGGCCTGTAACAAAGAAACTGAAACAAAATCATTTCTTAGTTGAGAAAGATGTAGCCAACGTTTATAAGTAAAGCTATCTAGACTTTGCCGTTATGGTGAATGCTCGTCGGGCATTATTAACATTTTCTGGTCTTTGTGGAATAGCTAAAAACTCCATGTGGCGTTAAGGAATGCTTTGACGTTTTGTCTAAAAAACTATTTTTACACTATAAAGCGTATTTAAAAAAATAATTGAAAAAAAGATAAATATATAGTTAGTTTCGTAAATATAAAATGTTAGTATGAAGGCATATTTTAATTAGTCGTTTAATGCATGTTCATAGATGTAATTCGCCCAGTGTCAGTCGAGTTTGCGAGGCGTCCTATAGGTGTTGCGGTATTCTGATTGTTTTGCAGGTTGGAAATAGCACATATCAGTTGGATTCTATTTGGTAATATGCACATCGCCTCAAATAGTTAGCCATTTTATTTTACGCATGTTGTTAGAGTCACAATATATTATGATATCGGTTTATGTGAACACAAGATTTGGAGCATGTAGCGTAATGTGGATTGGACATACACAGTAGCCACGTTAGTCCGGTGGTCTACTCATCTTGTTGTGTTGAATCTGAAGGTATGTTGGCATGAGACTGCTTCTCCCTGCAGCTGGAACTGGTTTGTTGGTTGGTATGTGTTGTCCACATTGTGTCTGTATTCTCATGTGGGCACGTTGATTGGATATGTGGATGTTGGTGGAGCAAGGATCGTGGGCGACAGCAGCGTCGTTGTGCAGATACAACAGTACTGAGTTTTGTCGTTAAATACTCATGGCAATGCACGTGGAACACTACGTCACATCACAGTCAGTTAGAGGTAATTACTATACTATAGCAAGTCTGTTTAGTTCTAAAACTATGATGCATAATTATTTTATACATCTGAATTTGTAGTTTAATTGAATACACTTTGTAAGTGTGGTGTTTCCGCCTATTAAAATATGTATGTAACCATTACAGAGTTCGTATGGCTACTTATTATTAGTGTACGTAATAAATTTATATAATGATATTTTATTGTTCATATCGCATTATTGTCATTTGCAACAAAAAGGTACAGTGGAGAACAACTGTTTGTTATCATGATTTCGAAATTGTTCCAAAAAATGTTGCGTTAACCCCCGAAATTAGTTTTGCAGTATAGATAATGGCTATACCACAAACAGTTTTTATCTTCGTGCCACGATCAAATCGGTTCATCATATTATTGTCAACCACGTTCACTCTTACGGGACGTAAGACTGACAAGAATAATGAATGAAATAGTCCTATGTGGAACCATAAAATAAATCCTCAGGGTGTCTGAAAACAATTCACTACAGCTTTCATTGGCACATTGCAATTGACATAACGTTTTTGGTATCAATATATTTTTGGTATTTGATTGTTTTTCGACACCCTGCATAAACATAGAAGTGCCCATACATTATAATATTTATGGATTAATATATTATAGCACTAGACATTTTGCTCCGTTGTCGCAAATGGTTGTAATTATAAAGTATAATTAATATTAATTAGTAAAATGATAGACTGTTTTGCACGATTTCTGGTTTGACCGTATTATCTCTTCGATCTTTGCGTGCTGGCGGTGTATGCGCTAAATGTAGAGATGTAACTGGAACTAACAGTTTAGTAGTTACTACCTTTGGCGTACAGATCGGCTTGGTGCGAATTCGCTACATTTGATGATTTATCTCTTGCAATATCTCCCTCTATTATAAAATGTACGTTTCCATTCAAGCTCGAAATATTTTGACCTCTAGAACATTTTTATTCTTAATTTTACGATTTCACATATTGTAAGTCTTTTTTGGCAAAATATTTGAAGTAACATTATTTAATGATTCAATATACTTATTCTGTATTTAAGAAATGTTTGTTTTATTTGACTATTTTGTGCGAACCACTGTGTACTATAATTTTTAGTAGGACATAGCCTCAATATCGACTGGTAAACTTTCAGAGTTTAAAAAATATGTTCACGAAAACTTCCCTGTAATTAATCAAATTTTTCATCGTTCTTAAAAACTTATCAATAAACTTTGGCTTGATAATTTTTACTCATACAAATTTAAACCTGGTTGGTTTATATGTGAAAGCATATCTTACTAAAATTTCCATATCTTTTTTCCAAGCCCAGCAGTAAGTACGTGTATCGTCATCAGCCCATATACATACGTCCCACTGCTGGGCACGGTAATGTAAGTGCTGAAGAATTTTAAATGTTGTATTTTTGTTTCTTTATCGTCGCCTATCCCATTCTGATCATGTCTTCCGTATGTTAATGATGTTTTTCATTCGGGTTGTGCTGTCATAATGTATGAATGCATTTAAATTAATAAAACAGCGTAAAACCTATGTAGTTCAATTGTTATAGTAAATCATTTTATGAAGTAAATTGTTTCGGCCTTCGAATAATTTGCGTAGAAACATTATATAACTTGTTTGCCATTTTATTGCTACTAATAAAAGCAAAATAAACGTGAATAAACAAATGACAATCTGAAACAAGTAACGGGTGTATTACGTCTTCGCATTTTTCTTTTTGCGACACATGATAAAGACTTTGATTATGGGGTCATAGTCTCTACCACGAAAGACTAAACTGTACTATCGGATTTCGGTTCAATTTATACTTTACCACGTATTAATTTGTTGAAGTACCCAAAAGAACTATGCAGAGGCTACTGAATCAATTACTTTTTTCATAATAGGTGCTCGGCAGCGTTCGGAAAGTTAGGAGACGTCTTCTCGTCCAAAATACCTCAGTGCCTGAAGACAAAAGTCTTCAATAGTTGTGTGTTACCAGTGATGACTTACGGCACTGAGACGTGGCCTCTCACTAAAGGCGTCATGGGACGGCTCAGGGTCACTCAACGAGCTATGGAGAGGGCTATGCTCGGGGTTTCCCTACGTGATCGAATCAGAAATGAGGAGATCCGTAGGAGAACTAAAGTAACCGACATAGCCCAACGGATTAGCTCGTTGAAGTGGGAATGGGCCGGCCACATGGCGCGGAGAACTGATGGCCGATGGGGCCAGAAAGTTCTCCAGTGGAGGCCACGTACTGGCAAGCGCAGCGTGGGACGTCCCCCGACAAGGTGGTCCGACGACCTTGTCAAGGTCGCGGGACGTCGCTGGCTGCAGGCGGCTTCCGACCGTTCCCGGTGGAAGTCATTGGGGGAGGCCTATGTCCAGCAGTGGACCACTAATGGCTGATATGATGAATAGGTGCTCTATCATCAAATATAAGTAGATGCCCGAAGTGACACCGTCAGTTAGTTTCGCATAAATAATGTTAGCTTGCTGTTCATCAACAATCCTAGATATATAATAGGAAAGACAGAAGTTACCAGGTCATCACATCAGCCGATTAATTTTACTCTATAGGAAGTAAACAATGATAGATAAACTATTACAACTTGCAAATGTGATCTAATTTTATAACCTATTTACTTATCTGTTTGATATTGCGAATATTGATTGCGTATGACCGATACTACACGACCTTTGACTCACATATTTTCTAATAATAAACTACGGGTACGATGTGCAAAATCGTCAGGTTCAATCGTAATACTGCAATTTGCGTATCTGTTACCAATGCTGTATTTATATGCCTGCAATCTTATCAGAAAGTCAGGTAAATTGGTGTCGTAAATTGCAGTAGAATATTTTTTCAAATGTCTTAAACGCCTCTCAAAAATAATGTTTCCAACTGCATCAGGTACTTACTATTTCTATTTCTTTGTTTCTTCTTATATTTAAGACAAGATTTTATATTATCGGAATATATTTTTTCTTTTCCTTTATTATTAATTAAACCAAACATACAATTTAGCATTTTATGGATTCAAACCATAGAGATGTAGGTACTATTTCTGAGTGATACAGGGTAAGCGACATAATGCAGTAATATTCATTAACAGATTAAATTGCAAGTTTTTCGTATCTGGTTGATGGATTATAAATGATTTATGTTTATATTAATGGGAAGCCGAGTACAATGCTATTAAATAAAATAAATAATTGTGCATCGAAGGTAAACATATAGTTGCTTCATAATAATAAAAACAGTACTTGTAGTTTTTATCGATTGCAACAATTACAATATTGATATTAACGCTCTCGATATCCTTAATAGTTAAGAGGGGTTGGGACCTAGCTCGCCACGCTGGTCTAGTGCGGGTTCGTAAAGTTGACATTCTTTTGATAAAGAATAGCAAATATTCTGATAGCTTGCACGGTACGTTTAGATATGCATGTAGGTGCTGATATATTGTGCTTCAGTATTAAAATTGATTTTTCAAACCCTCTTAGTAATAAAGCAGGCCAGTGTCCAGCAGTGGGACGTAAAAAGGCTTAAAATGATGATTTTGATTACACAGATAATAAAAATAGAAATCTGGGATTTAGACGCGCGACAACTGCGATTGTGATTGCAGACTGCACGCCAAATATTCGTGCCTATTATTTTGTTTATTGTCTATTACATATACACAAACGTATCTACATATAAGGAAGCCTAAATATACAAGTATACATAGGAGACTTGCGAATAGCGACAAACAAAACTGTGTCAACAACGATAGACCCAATTAGTTTACGTTTGTCCACTGCACGAATCAAATCGCGAAGGTAGGGCGGCGCGACGGGTGATAATTCATCGGCAAACGGTCCGCATGGATTCCACGCCAAGAAGCGTGATAACCACGTGCTTCAAACAGATACGGTCAGCAAAAACAAGTAATTGCAATACAGACGCACATTTTCTTAAACGCAATCGCATTCCGGATGACTTGTGACATTATTATATTTGACCGGCAATTTCTTGATAAGATAGTTTGGGTTTGACGCGCGTGTAAGTATTACCTGTTTTGCGTCGGATTTGTTTATTAACTTATAATTAATTTAGAAAAGTAAGTTATTTTAAAATTTTCTTTAAAAATTAAATACAATTAAATCGCGAGTTTTTAAGTTATGAACATTTACATACTATAATAGTTCCTACTGAAACAAATGAAGCACGTGTGACTTCCGAAATAAATATGTATCTATATTATAACTAATAAGTAGGATTCTAATAATATATTTGTGACGACTGAATTAAAACAAGTCACAAGTCAACCTTATTCGACTTTAGGATCTTAATACGGTTACCATCAGCCGCCCGAGTGGTCAATATATCGTGCCAAAAAAGTGCAGGATTTTATACGACCACAAGCGTTGTCACGTTTATGAAGTGACGTGCAAAGGGTAGGCTTGGTGCAAGTGCAACATTGCTTTACTATTCATCAAAAGAAAATGTGTCACAGACAATTGTGTTCAATTGAAACTAGTAGCATGTAATCCCCGTATTTTAAAAATAAAGATAAAATATCTCAGTTAAAAAAAACATAGTTATTGTTACAGTTATCATGAAGTCAAAACACGATTACAACATTTATGGGTATAAATATGTAATAACTTGCACCACCCGACCTTGCGAGATAAGTATTTTTTAGTAATTCCATTTTTTATATACAACTAAGTAAATTATTATCGGAATGACATCAATGCTACCGATAATGCTGTTTTTCTTCATGATAATCGCTAACAAGGGTTATATTTTCTTATTTGATGTTAAAAATAATTAATTTATCAGCATGTTTTGAAAATAAGATAGGTAAATGATTTTCAGTAGGCAGCGGGATCTGGGGCTATCAATATTATTAATCCAAGAACGTTAAAGTGTGCAGGTTTCCTCAGGATAGTTGTCAGGACTGTACTAATAGAGACTATCGCGCCTTACTTTTTCTGTCTATTGACGGCTAATATTGATACTAACAGTCCACCAGTTTATATATTCAGCTTATCGCTATTCGCCGCTAAAGAAAGGCCTCCAAAAATAAGCGCTAACTATCCCGCCATCGCCATCCATCTGTTATCCGCTACCTTTTTCAATTATTCGGACCATGGTGTAGAAGGACGATCGATCGAGTAACGATTTACTTACAATACAAAATAAAAAATAGTGTTACTTTATGTACTGTTGACATGTGCCTGCCATTCAAAGTCCATGGACGTCATTCATGAGATAATTGGTCTCTTTTACGATAATAAATTAGTAAACCCCTTAATCTGCTGCATTGTTAAATTGACTTAAAAAAAATGGTATCCAAAAAATTTAACACTAATTAGCTGAAGTATAATTAGCTGATTGAAGAATTTATTTCACATTACTTTAATGCATTACTTATTACTAAAAATACACGTTCTCCATATCATTTTAGGGTATGCTAATAGGATTTTGTCAACCCAGTAAATGTATCAAGAATTTGTAATGTATTTTTTTTTCAAACATTCCTGTTTTGTAGCGAACTAACCAAAACTGGTAAATTCTAAAACCAAACCAAAACCAAATCCATATGCGTTGCGTGTATTGCCAATTTATAATAGTTTGTGACTTCGCTTTAATATAGAGACAAACAATTGGGCAGACCTTACTTAGTGTAGAAATAGTACTGCGACAGTTGCCAAACAATTTGCGATTCACGAGTGTTGACGTAGTATTTACACTGAACAAACACGTTATAATCTAAAGTACACATGGACCTTGTTGGTAGAAATGTAGCTTTATTTATCCCTTGCGGAAAATTAATGTCATTAAGATAACTGTAATTAGGTTTTGTACTAGATGATGGCTTCCCCCGATTTAAGGGAACATTTGTTGGATTGACTGCCTCGTGGTCTTGCGGTACAATTATGTGCTGTGCGATCTAGAGGTCCTGGGTTCGATTCCCGGGTCGGGCGAAGTGTTATTGGGTTTTTCCATTAGGAAATTCCCAGTAGCAGCACGGAATCAGGAAATATGCC
Source organism: Cephonodes hylas (assembly GCA_030295005.1). Taxonomy (NCBI): domain Eukaryota; kingdom Metazoa; phylum Arthropoda; class Insecta; order Lepidoptera; family Sphingidae; genus Cephonodes; species Cephonodes hylas. The sequence continues at coordinate 9,497,804 of AP025367.1, read as the reverse complement.
CGAAAAACGGCAATAGGCTCGCCCCCTATTACGTAGGACTGAATACATACTGGCGAAATGTGGGTGTAGAAATGCACCTCTGCCTACCCCTTCGGGGAATATAGGCGTGAGTTTATGTATGTATGTATGTATGTTGTTGGATTGAGACTCGAGAGTATCAGCAATAACAGTCGAAATCTTATTCGATAGGGTGGAATAAATCATCAATGAATTACTATAATAGATCCGTTTATTTTAGATATTCGATGATTGGCTTGATCAAATATATGTATTTGTTAGTATTGGGAATTATCGACGTTTGCTGTCTAATATTCAAACCTATGTTGCTACATCCTCAGAAACTTATGTCAGTAGGCCACTCTACAAAGATTTTAATACGTGATATTTATTTGAAAGTTTGATTCAAGATGGTTGAAATAAGTCACAAGCATTCAAAAAAATGTTGTTATGAAAGCCTAATTCCATTATTTTGGCCTTAAGAAACTAGCGCCTAACCCTTCTTAATAGTAATCAACTCCCGCGCCTTGCAGTGGGACGTTCATTCATAGCCAAATTTTTCATACGTGTAGAAATTTGGCAAAGATATGCTATATACAATTCACAAGAAAAATATTTTGACTTTGTAAAAAAACTTCCTAGCTTTATTCTGAAGACGAGTTCGTATTGTCTGGTGAAACAATTGCTTTTTAAAGAGCTCTTTGAGACTGAAAAAAGTATTTTTATTTGTATTAGTTATGTTTATCACTTATCGCAATTAGGAGGCCTATGTCCAGCATTGATAAGGACCATCATGATGATGCAATTATTTTATCAAAGCATATTTATTAAAAATCAGCAGGAGTTTCTTTTTTTAGTATTATAATTATTTTCTGGCTAATTTTTACATTATTAGTAAAATTTTGTTACTTTGTGAAATTTATTGTCATTTTTAAATAAAAAACTGCAGTGTTGTTTTCTTAAGCAATGTCTTTCAGGCAACCTTCATTTTTAAAATGAGATACATATTTTGTTTTGTCTCGAGCGCTGTCGTTAACCTCATTGAAAGGAATAATTCGTCATTTTGTATATTATAAACTCGTCTTGCTTTTATCTTGGTAGCTGGAATATATTTTTAACCTAATAATAGACTTTCACTAACAGAGTTATCAGGCACCTTCGCTTGACGTATTTATAACAAACGATAAACAAATACCTATTTTGCTTCAGCGTATATTTTCAGAGAAAACAATTTGCACTAGAATTATTTGATTGCCTCATTAAGACATTGTTAACTTATTTGTCGGTTAACTGAAAATAGGTTCGTTAAATAGCATTTATATTGCATTTTATAATTAAACACCTTTTGTTTTCAATTGTATGGTGATAATTAACAAAGTAGTTGTCTAGTTAAGTCACATTCGTCAATATGATTAAATAAGACTTGATATTTATTTTTTTGTTTATTAATACGAGAAAAGAGGTCGATTATTATCAATCATAGATCGACGTTTTATGACTGCTTATAGTGGCTATTTACAGTTTGATCCCGAATTGCAACGTATTTGTATGCACTTTAACTGGCTGGTTTTTTTTTAAATTAAATGACTAATATAGTATCGACTGTCAGAGAATTCGTCAGGCATTAAGTCCACCTTTACATGTATTGTGTGAGGGGTAAATAAGTAAATGTAAAGTAAAATGGTAAAATGATTTTTAAATAATAAACTTTTAATCCTGTTGCCCCGCGACCATTTTCACGTGGTCTTGCTTTACAAAATAGTGCCGGATGGTGTAGAGCTTTTGGACCCGAATCCTAAGATATTCAATTTTTTCCGTTACATCAATCTTAGTAGCAACAAAGATTCTGAAATATGTCAAAAAATAACAATAAAAAGGATATATAAAACATGGTAAATCGTGATCTTAAAAGTGCTACTACATTTCGAGAATACAGACATGAGTACTACATATTATGTATTAAATTAAAGCAAATATTACAATAATATTATAATATATTAAAAGTAGATTTTTGTAGAGTAGAAAAATTGAGACGCTGTGGTGTACGGCGTATTGGAGGATTCCAATTGAGCATTTTTTAATTTATACACATATTTTTTTACTAAAATGAAATTAGCACTATTCCCCTTAACGACCATGCGTCGGAGCTATGACGGCGTGCCCGCCGCCGCGTGGCCGGTGACTTTTGTCATCATGGACAGATAATAGTACTGATTAGAGCAATGATACTCCTATTGGTCGCGCAGTAGGTGTGAGCGCCGCCGCCCGCCGCTATATAATCGACATATTCCTGATCTACTGTAGCATTTAATGCTCGTGCGCCGCGGCGTCGCGTGACGACAATTTACTTCACATAACACACGTTCTTTGGTTTTTACTATATACAATAATAACTTTATACATATAACGGTAAGAGGCTATTTGTATTTTTTTGTTTTATTTTGGGTCCATATCTTCTATTTTTAGATTTGCTGTGCTGTAACTGTTGATTTTAGTTTATTTTTAGTCTTTTTTACCTGAAAATATATTTTCTGATGCGTTCGAAAACATATTGATTATTTTATTATATTTTAGGCATGTCAATTAATATTCTATATTATTTCAGATAACCTAGTACAATGGCTTACCAACAGTCCATGCCAAAATCTGAAACCATCAGACTACGTGAGAAGCATGTTGGGTAAGTAAATTTTTAACCTAAATATTACTTATACCTACTTACTATTATTGTTAGTTATTCGAAACAAATTTCCTAGGTCACAGGTTCAAAGGTCTAGGTTCGAAACCCAAATCGGGAAAAGAGTTATTGGGTTTTCCATTAAGAATCTGATAATAACAAAACACATATTTGCTAGTTGATCGGAAGCTACGGAAACACCGTATGCTTTTCCTTAATTTCCATCCATTCGGGGTTGCAACGCACCGACTGAGTACACTGTACATCAATACATACATTCATGTGTGATTATATATATCTAATACTTTTCCTTACAGTGCTGCCTGTCAGCTATTTTTCCGTTCTTCCCCGTTGAAGATAGTGCGGGGCATTGCCCAGTTCATGTACGATGAGACGGGCGAGAGATACCTAGACTGCATCAACAATGTTGCCCATGGTAATTACAATCATTTGTTCTTTTATATGTTTTACAAGAGTCGTTTATTCTACTCTCTATGAACCGTAGAATTTGTAACCCTCCCGTACAACCTAAGGGAATTCAAGATCTGCATTTTATGATTTGGTGTACTCTCTCTTATTAATACACCAGTCGTAAACTTTGTTATGGCGAAATTTATATTAAAATGTTCACATAAATATGTGAATTTAATCTTTGAAGAACATTTTTAAGTTTGGTTTCGTCGCATTATAATTTAAAGAACATACCAAGAAAGCGCTGTATAAGGTTGTATGATGTAATAGTTAAAGCTCGAGGGTAAACAAGACGCCACATTTTTTATGTAACCGAGTATTCTCTTGTGGTTACAGTGGGCCACTGCCATCCTCACGTGGTTGAGGCGGGCAGGAATCAAATGTCCTTAATATCTACCAACAACCGGTACCTTCACGACGAACTTGTCATCTTGGCCGAGAGACTCGTCAAGACACTACCAGAGCCTCTATCAGTGTGTTTCTTCGTCAACTCTGGGTCTGAGGCTAATGACCTCGCTCTCAGGCTTGCAAGGATACACACTAAGAAAAAGGATGTCATCACCCTTGACCAGTATGTATAAATAACTATCTCTTTATGCTTTTGTTTTTACGACACGTTAAGACTGAATGAGAGTGGATGATAGTTGATGTCGGCTAAAAGTAACCAATGTAATGTCTATTCATGTAAATTTTTATTTTAATTGTTTTTTTTTAAATGTTATATGAATGATAAAAATATGATTAACCAATGCGACAATCATGTTGCATTATCCTATCTCGCTTTATTGAAGCGTTAATCTTTTTTAATGTTATGCCGATGTGGATCTGAGCGAGATGTATGTGCAAATTCGCGCGTCGGACATTTTGAGGGTGCTACTAGCCCCTGTTTGTTCCAGCGCGTATCATGGCCACCTTACGTCTATGATCGATATCTCACCATACAAATTTAACCTACCCGGAGGTCCCGAAAAACCGGAGTGGGTCCACGTGGTAAGTACACATTGTATGGCGGTTAAGTAATTCTTAAGAGGACGAGTGTTAAAAAAATCCCCCTAATTCTTAAGAAGAAAATAATTTAAAAATCCCACGCTAAGTTTTTCCTATATAAACGCGAGAACCAAGACCTGTAGAGATATTTGTAGCCTACGAAAATATTAGTCCGAGCGGGGATCAAATCTTTAAAGTCTCGATAGAAAAACGATTCGGACAATTATCAAGATCATCGATATTGTAATGAATGCATTTCCTGGTGTAGGATATTTGTAATGTCCTGGACAGAGATCGCACTCATGCGAATTTATCACGTTCGGGGAACGCTTTGGGTATAAATTTTGTTTTGAAGGGCGGCATAATTGTGTCGTCAGGGGACATTTAATCGTAATCGGTCCTCGCCAATTGGTACTACTTCTAAGTAAGCCATACGAATATTCTATCGTTGTAGTACGAAACATAGGTAAAGATTTGTATATACTAGAACAGCTTAAAAACATTATTTCGAGCACAAGCATAATTATATTTTCCATTATTATTTTGGTTTACAAAGAGTAGATTCAAAGGATTTCCAGCATAACAGATAACAAAATGTAAAGAATCTGTTTAGGAAACAAGCACATAGCAACCATACCTATGTTTATAAACTGATTCAACTGCATCTCAAAATTGCTAACATTCTCACGGTTTTCTTTAAACAAATAATGCCGGTATTTTTGCTTTACTTAAAATATCCAAATACAAAAAAAATACATTCGTAGTTGAAAATGAGGTTTTAATTTGCATAAAATGAACCGCATTGTTTTTCTTTTCGAGCGTCCATTGTTATCTCGGCGGTGGCACGAGTGCAACTCGTGATTCTAAAACAATAACCGGCTGAAATCGGTTAAGTTGAATTATTTGATAACCCACAAAGACGCTTACGTAGATAATTCCCGCCAATAAAAGAAACGCAGTCGACTTTACTGTAGTCATAAAGTGTTTTTAAAATGTTAATAAAAATCAGAGATTTTTGCTAGGAAAATGCATTATGTTTCTACTATTGTCAGGTTTATTATCCCGAGCACATATAAATTAGTATATGTTTTATGCAATAAAGATAATACAGATATGCATAAAATATTTTTTCTCTCGTCGATGACACAATTTAATATTATAAAAAAATGTATAGCTAAGATGTTTGATACGTAGCCCAGAGTCATAAAAAATCTTTGAACAGGAATATCAGTTTTAAAATCATTCAACCATTTCACGGCACAAAAACTGTACCCATGAATTTATTTCATACAGGCGCCTGTACCGGACATCTACAGGGGTAAATACACCCTGCCAAATGATTCCGAATCGGAAGAGGAGCTAGGTCAGATGTACGCTGATGAAGTTGGTAAAATTTGCAAAGATGCAACCAGCAGAAATGGCGGAGTGTGCGCCTTCATCGCGGAGAGTTTGCAGAGCTGCGGCGGGCAAATCATACCGCCCGACGGATACCTCAAACGCGTTTTCCAGTAAGTTTACACTGTGTCATTTCAATTGTAGAATGGCATGACCTCAGTTTTTTAGATGATTATTGTCACTTAGAAGGCTGTTCGACAATAATTGCTTTTGTTTTTTTTTCAATTGGGGATTGAGACCAATAAGGAAAAAGGTTTTTGTCTAGAGTAAAATAATGATTGGGTAGTTGTTTTTCTACTATGCGGATTATTTTCATAGTTTACACGTGGCTTTTTTTCCCTATCCCACCACACACCCGCCACTGCAACTCCTGTGCTCCAGGATCAACATTACATGTGGCCTATCAAGATGACTTCAATTAGTATGTCAACCTGATTGTATTGTTTTATTGATTGTCCTTATCGATTTTAGTATATAATATTCCGGTGATTAGTTTCTGTGGTTATGTAACCTTATCATTTTAATGCATAAGAACGATAAAGTCAGTTTTGCGTTTATGATCCCGACATAATGCAGGTGACCCATTTTTATTGATGATAATTATTATCAGTATAGAGGATCGAATGTATGATAACAGGCATATTCTTTTACCTATTTATTGATTAAATAGGACTTATAAAAAAAGTAGACCCTCTAAGGTTTCATCCATACCTCTATCAAAGTTCATTAAGGTCTGCGCATGTATTTGTCTGCAGTTTCATCTTATACGTTATTAAACTAATTTTTCCATACAGTATTAATTATTTCTTTAAGAAGCTGAAATTCGGATTTCTCATTTTGCCAGTCCACTACTTTTATTGTTTCAACTTTTACTCATATTTTCTTTTCAATTGCAGACATGTCAGAGAATCCTATGGCGTTTGCATAGCCGACGAAGTGCAAGTCGGGTTCGGCAGAGTGGGAACCCACATGTGGGCCTTCGAGACTCAGGACGTAGTTCCCGACATAGTGACAATGGGAAAGCCTATGGGAAATGGCCATCCAGTAGCTGCCGTCATTACGACACCTGAAATCGCCAAGAGTTTCGCTGACACTGGAGTAGAATATTTCAATACGGTAATTATATTTTATACACTATTTGTATATTTAAGTGCCTTTACTTATTCGTCAGATATAAAAAAATCTGTTAAAAGTTTAAATATCGTCGATATCATTTAAAGGCCAGTTTACTTTTTTTGATAAATCAGTACTTTTACCTACTTAACTTTGAGCATATATCACAGTAGAGTTTTACAAATAATCCATAGAATGCTTGTAATCTCGCGGCTGTTTTTATGGGGTCGGGCTAGTGACTATAGAACCTTTAATGTAATAGCTAATCACTTAATCTAACGATTACGCGAGATTCTCTGTCCATAGTCGTCGTAAGGAAGAACTTCGTAATAGACTTAGTTATTAATTAATGCGAATTGCGAATGAATAAATAACAAATGGTATGTTTAAAAATAAAGAAACTGTACCTAAAATAATGTTTGTATAAAAAGAAAGCGATAGCGTGTAATCAACGAGTCAGTAAATAAATATTCCAAACCCACTTATCTCACCTACAAGATGCAGAGGACGCGTTATTTTCCTAAAATACCTTCTTATCTTAGGTAAACGACCCATCCATCACCCAACTGCGAAAAGATTGCCTTTCTCCTTCAATAACAATACGTTGAATATGTTTATATTACGCGTGTGACTGATAACTGTGTAAAACAACTTGACCTTATTATGTATTGCTTTATTATGTAATATCATGATAGTAGAGTGTAATGCACGATGGATTAGCCAGTTTGCGTGTAATTTAATAGTTAAATTGCTTACAAATCTAAGAGTTTGAATCTATTTTTTGTATTCATAATTAAATTTCATATATTTCAATACCCATTGAAACTATAGTCCGATTTGCGTTTACAGCAAAATCACAAAAAATGTTTTATTATTCGACATAAAGCGCTTAATGTCTATTACTAGAAATCTATTAATAGAAATATATCTATGTCAGAGATATTAAATCAAATTGTATGGTTCATAAACCTTAGGTGATAATGTGCCCAGATGACAACAAGATATATAAAAAAATTACTAATCAGTCGCAATGACGTAAACGGCTTGTGTCCATGTTATCATATTTGATTTACAGGGCAAGCTTAATCAAATAAGCATGTTTGTACTGAGTGGTTTTCCACAATATGTGAATCACGAAAGTATGATATGGTTTTATTTTAGTTTGCTCACTTATCTTCACTTGTAATCTACTGTTATTCATTTGTTTTTTCTTATATTGACACTCCAAAGTCACCGCACTGTTAGCTGATAGTAAGGGCGATGTTCAAACTCCACTCAGTGTTAACTTATAAGAAATGAATGTGATTATTTCGCTTGTCGATACTAGAATGCTTATTGGCGTATATGGAATAACCATAAAACTTGCTTGCAAAAAGTATAAAATTTCTTCATCATGACACATTTGTCATTGACTCGTAAACTCGCATAGTTTTTAACTTATATACTCAGCCGAACCATATAGTCCACTGCTGAACGTTGGCCTCCCCAAGTAAGCGCCAACCATCCCGGTCTTGAATGGCCCTCATCCATCCGCCAGTTTTTAACTTAATAGAATATAATTAAATTTTTTAGAGAAATGTGCCTTTGTCAATATCAACTTGTATGTTCGCCTATTGCAGTACGGAGGCAACCCAGTATCATGCGCGATCGCCAACGCAGTTCTCGACGTGATCGAGGATGAGAATCTCATGGAGCGTGCTTTGCGTGTGGGCAACCACCTGTTGAGTCGCTGTGAGACCTTGAAGAACAAGCACAGGCTGGTCGGTGACGTCAGAGGCCGCGGCTTGTTCGTAGGAGTCGAGCTCGTGACGGACAGGGAACTACGGACGCCGGCAACTGCTGAGGCCAAACATGTTGTTAATAGGTGTGTAAATATCATCATTATCATCATCATCATCAGCAAGAGCCCGTCGTATATGGATACGACCAGTCCATATATGTTTGTCTCTTCCGGCACGGGCCTCCACTACCATGGAGAGGGTTTAGACCTTAGTCCAGTCTGACCTAGCGCGGGTTGGAGGTGTAACCATAAAGGAAAGTACCGAAGCTAGAAGGTTAACCATTTTTTTAATTTTTTAACAATATCGAATTCGTCTCTATCGATTATTGCTTGAGATAAAGAAATGCACTAAATAGTTATATACTTAGTTGTGACTCCAAACAATCTTGTGTTGTAGGTATCAGCAAATACAAAAGACTTTTCGGTCTCACAAACATTCACATTTTGTTAACTTATTTTATTATTAAAAATACGCCTGTCGGTTAATTTGTTTGATGCTTGGTGCAGAATAGTGTCGATAAGTTTAACTTTCATAGAAGTTCATAATGAGATCATTTGCATATCCAGCTGTTACAAAGTAGCCGATAATAATCTTGGCATTATGTTTACATTGACTTGTGAAATATCCAATAAAAAGTCAACTTTTTTTTAATTACTTATTGTTATGCTACCAGGATGAGAGAAGAGAAGATTCTGATCAGTCGCGACGGGCCGGACTGCAACGTTCTGAAGTTCAAGCCGCCGATGGTGTTCTCTATGCAAGACGCGGACCGCCTCGTCGACACTCTCGATAGGGTTCTGCAAGAGCTTGACGGAGCCAGGATACCAGTGACTAACTTAAAACTAGAGGTAATATACATAACACAATCATTATGTACTCATAGCTTATTGGCAATATATTAACATTTCTCCAAGGCGACCGCACTGTCAAGTCATAACTGCGTCTGAAAAGAAATTGCATTAAAAATAAATGAATACATCCAACAGTCGCATACATAGTTTTGACCCTACAGTAAAATACAAGTTTATGAAGTAGATAGTAACGCCATCTATACCATGTGGCTCTACCTAATCTCTAGAAAGTCTTCTCAAAACTTGTATATCTTCTATTATATTTTTATCTTAAATATTTTAAGTAATCATTGATATTATTTTTTTTCTGCCTGTATTAATATAAATATTTTATTCCTCAGGTATTAGTTACTCCAATTAACGAAGAAAAAGAAAGCCAAGACGTTGTTTTAAAGAACGCAGTACAAAAATCTATCACTGCTTAAACTCAAGGATAATTAAGTATTATTTATAAGATAAGATTGTAAATATAGAATACGTTAAGAAAATTACATATCACGTAAGATAAAACAATGCAATTCGAATATAAGTTAAGTGCAATAAATCACGATATTTTTTTACTCTTGATTTTCATTTTACACCGTTCCTTATATGGCAACAATTATGATTTTCATCTTTTAATTATTATAATAAATTTATTACACAAAATTATTAACTATTTTTGACGGAATGATTTAAAACATTCATTTGAACGCATTGTAAAATAAAGGAAATTAAAAGAATATGAATTGGGTGTCTGCGTTCTTCCCACGCCATCTATGATGTGTTTCTTGAAGTGTACCTCCTACTATAGTGGTATTTCTAGAGATATTTTCTTTCTTAGGGGCTAGTTACAATAAAAGTAATTCTAAAAATCTATTATATTACATAATTAAGTACTTATACAAGTTTTCTAAGACATCTCACACTAGGCAGAGCCTGTATCGTGAGATGTTCTTTGGTTGCTCACATTCAAATTTCCAATTAACAAATTGCACCAATATGCCAATATGGGCGTATGGTCTTAATAAATGATGCATTAGATCATGTGATGATCTCTATCAAAGTTGTTCTGCATTATCCAAAGAAGGTATCTGATTTGGTACGACTAACTTTCGACAGGTGGCACTGCTGTCGGCATATCGCTTAAGGTTTTTTGGGCAGGACAATGTCTGCCTGGACAGCTAGTGCGATATAAAACACGTCCACGAGTTATATTGCTCAAGAGGCGCAGTTTTTAATTCACACTAATTAATAAAGTGGGATGAACAGAAATTTCATAATTCCGCCCGAGTTGAGCCGAGCCTTACAAAATTTTTCAATGTCCGTAAAGGTAAATAACCTTAATGTCTGATAGTCGGCTGATACTTTGTTGATGATGCAAAAATGCTTTAGTATTGCAAGAGAATTATTATCAACTAACATAAACTTAATTAGCTGTATAAAACGAATTGCATATTTAACAACAAAGCTACTAAACTAGAGCGCTTGTAACTCATTTCACCTCAACGAGCGCTGAATTTTCAATTCAAACTTTGTTTAATACAACTACATTTGAAGTTTAATATATTAAGTGTTGGCTTACGTCGCTTGGACAACCCGTGATTTCGCCTAGACATTATTTAGGCATTTGATTAATTAGAGAATCTAGACTGGATTCATGATCTGAGCGGCGCGACGGTCTGAGCCACTTTACTTGATTACGCACTCAAGACCTATTTGATGGCTCTGAAAGCTATTATTTTTGATATTTTAGGCTAGACTTGGATCTTATCAAGAGGGTTAATCCCCTTGTCTAAAAGAAATAATAAAATAACCTTTCTTGTCTGCAAATATCCATTGAATCTGAGAGCGCGTTGAAAAGAAATGGATTGTTACTTAACGAAATAACCTGAATAAAAAAACTAAAAAACACGCTTTTTATCGAAAACCGAACTAAAAATAGAAAATAAGTTTTAATAAATATAAATTAATAATAGTGTGAATAAAAAAAAATATTTTATTTAAAAAAAAGCGTGGGGTGCTTTTTAAGATATTATCAAAATGATAATCACTCTACTCATATCTGTCAATAAAATATTTATTACTATTGACACCATGCACCCCACGCTTTTTTTTTAAATAAAATATTTTTTTTATTCACACTATCATTAATTTATATTTATTAAAACTTATTTTCTATTTTTTAGTTCGGTTTTCGATAAAAAGCGTGTTTTTTAGTTTTTTTTAACTATTATTTATATTCTATTTTTTAGTTCGGTTTTTTTTTATCAAATTATTGCATTGTCATTGGTCCTCGATAAATCTACAAAGTTTGAACGAATTCTAGTCATATAAAGTGGGTCAAAATTGCGCCCGAAGAAGTTGGTTACAAACATACATACAAGTGAAGCTAATAAAAAGCGTGTAAAAATCGGAAAAAATTGTGACTATGGTGAGGGTTTGGTTAGGTATTAGGCAGGAATGTTTTATCAGGGCATATTTGAGGTCTTATTCAGTATCTCTGGCAGTTTCATTTCGGTCCGGGGCACTAATTATCCGAAATAATTGCCCGTTGGCTTTTTGATGATTTTTTTTCTTTTTTGCGAAATAACTATGAGTCCAATATATACTCTATATTCGCTTTATCTGACCTTCAACCTTTTTTACCAAGTAAGCAGTATAATCTGGTTGTTCATTCATCACCATTGACTATGAACACTCAAAAGTATAAAGTACTTGTGCTTGTAATGTCTTAAAGGTTCACAAATCTAGTACAGTTGTATGCCGAATCTGATTCCAATCCGCTTTCTAAGCTCCACTGAGGCAGCATAACCTCTATCGAGGCAAAAAATGTCAAATGTAATAAGAATTTAAATAGCTATATCTATACTATAGCTATAACTATAATCTAAAGAGTTATTATAATGAAATAAAAATTAGTGTAGGTCGAAATAAATACAACAGTCTATTAGGTATCTACTGAACTTGAATTAAGTTTCCAGAATGTTTATAGTAACGTTATCTTTACGTTTACTTTTACGTTCAAAAATCGTTTGTAAAGTTACTTAAAGATAGATATGATAACTTGTAAATATTCTAAGCAAATGAAATGGGAAATATTGTATGAAATAATTCGTAATTCATGTCACAATAGGACTAAGTTGTTTTGTTGCCAGTAAATTATTTCATATTGTACCGAAAAGGCTACAATTGCGGACTTGTACGAAGCACGTACTGTTTATTTACTACGGTAACATGTCACACAAATGCTATACTCCGCTTGCTCCAGCAGTTGTACAAAATTACGACACATTTTTGTAGACACGGTATCTAATCTTTTCCGCTCAACAGTGCAATATTTGCTATACAATACAATATTTAGTCGAATATTTGCTGCTATAATAACTTAAAAATAGTTTGGTAAATAATTAAAGCAGAATATTTTTTTTATTTTTACAGTTCCTATAATTCAACTAGATCAGTCTCAACTCTCAAAACAACTGTTTAACTTTAATAAAACTGTTTAACTGTAAAAAATATATAATACTATTATTTTTATCCAAGCACAGAATCTAAAGTGTGCATTAAATAAGAAAAGGACATAAAAGCTCATTCATACAACTGACACAAAAGAAACATTGCATTGTCAAAGTTCGTCCGTAAGTATATTTTAAGTAACCGAGTTCGCAAAAAAAGTAGCGAAGGATGTCGCAAGGGACGTCTATTCCAAGGCCGTATTTCTAAGCCATTACAAAGTTCTCCACTAGAAACCGATAACTGCTCACTAGTTTTTTATGCCAATCTGGAAACTGTACGCTGTCTCAGCACGTGCGCAAACTTGCCGCCGACCGTTACATCAATCTTGTCTACCTTTATACCTTTGTGCAACCTTTTCACTTTAAAACAGATTTAATTCTTAAACTACCAGCTGTTGGATTAAAAATGTTTGAATCCATGATGGCGGTTACGTCATTTCGGATTCGGTAGACAGTGTTCGTTTCGTAGACAATGAAGGTATTCAATGGATGGACAATGCGAGACGCTCCACTGCTGCAGCGATTAGCCGGATTTATTTAACGGTTCCCAACGTCTATGGAGCCGAGATCGGTTAAGATGTTCATCTGCAACGCCAGGGGTGATTGCGTAATGACTTTTTACCCCTTCCCAATGCTCAGCTGGTGTCTGTTATTTTTCCGCTTTGTATGGTCAGACCGGTCTTACAACTACGCTTTTGAACAGTCTTAAAGAAGCGCCGTTGGCTGTTATCAGTTTATTTTTATAGCAGATTTATCGACCGTTGAAACATATTATTTGTTTATTTCATCTCATCATCACAGTCATCATATACGTGGCCCAATGCAATCTGCATTGCATTGCAGTCAGATTTATTTATTTGTTTGCAATAATATCAAAAAATTGCACAGTCAACATCACTGTTATTTTCTTTATTCAGCTATATTTGTTTAATTCGTTGCTTGCTATAGGGAAAGTTTTCGATTTACTCAACTCAAAAGCCATTAAATTTAGCTACATAGCATACATGTCACATTCAGATTCGCGCTTGTTCAAGTTTTTATTTCCCCTTTAATTTCAGAATTAGATATTTGGCATTCAATTAATTATCCATTAGCTATATGAGATATGAAAACGTTCGCAGATAATGCGGGGCCACAGCGTAACAAAGTGATAGGGGAATCATTATGTCAGAAAACGATTAACGAAAGTGGTTTGGCACGCGCCCGCCGCCGCCCGCATGACGTCACGTGTTCCGATGTCACACGCCAAACCTCCAAACCGCTAACACTAAAATCAAACCCGTGTACCATAAGTCCTGTACCTTGTAACAGACAGCGTTTCACACCTCGGCTAATCCCTGTGGCTGTATATACGTAGGTATTAGTAGGCATATGACATAAGTAAGTCGGTGTAATATGGTAAATGCTTCCTTGTTTCTAGCTCTATAAAGGTCGATATGCTGAGGAAAAATAGCTAAATTAATATGTTAAATACACAGATTTTAAAACGAACTTATATAATATCGAATAAACGATAAATGACTTATTCCTAAACTAGCTAATACTGTCAACTTAATAGAGACAGATACGGTGTTAATGAATCAATCATGAAGGGCTGAGAAAAATGTTGCATGCTTTTCAATATTAGCGAAACTTAGTCGTTCTGATCTTCCAACAAACCATAAATAAATAGGCGATATTGACAAAGTCAAAGGTCTTTGCCCTGCGATCGAACCTTACACCAAGCGCTATCGTTTGTCACCGCCACCTCTCTGCTATAAATATTTCATTTTACTAAGTAATTTTTCACTACACTTTGAATATGGCTATTCAGAGACCCAGCTGCACAAAACCTTTTGATCTACTCAACATTTTGAACAAACCTTTGCCTGAGTACAATATATGCACAAAAAAGCGAGTAATGGTTTGGATGGACATAAAAAGGTTTATGATAAAAACAGACCTTCGATTTGCTAGTTTCATGTGCGTTAGTACTTAAAACTCTAATATAACGATGACATAAAATATCTAGAGAAAAACCTGTTGGTACTTCTTAGGAAATTCGTTTGATTCTTTAAAAGGGTAAACTTTGGAATCACTTCTTAGTTAATACTTCATGATAAATATCTGCTTTCCAAATTTCATCACAATCATTTTCGTCATTAAGCCAGGATTCATAGAGCAGTCAGATAGAGAATTCATATTATACCAGACTTAAAAAATCTAAATTAGAAACAACAATTAATTTCATTTTACGTATTGATCGTCTTTTGTTTTTACAGGCCAAAATTTGTCCAGAGCGCCCGCGAGGATGTCACATTGAATAAAAATGGACGAAATTTGGAAGCTATTATTCTTTGTATCGCACGTGCGCATTTTAAGTAGCTGGAGGTTAAAACGTCGCTTTTCAGCGGCCACCTGCGTTTAATTGTATGCAGCGAAAGTGTATTGATGACGTTCGGAAAGGGGTTGGTGAGGTAATAAGCCACTGAACCAGTATGAAATAGTGTTTAGGATTTATTTAATTTTTTAAGTTAATTGCATTAGATTCAACATGTCTTCTATGTATGTTAATGGAACATACACTACTGGTATTGAGGAGACCACGGAAACCTTATTAAACTCACTTATCCCGGACGATAGCCTTGATAACGATTCCGCATATCATAGTCAAGTACGACTATGGGCCTCCGTTTCACCATCCACTCCTGATTCGGATAGCCCATCTCTTCGCGAATTTCTAGAAGTAGTTAGCTCCCTGCCGCTTAATAAAGCTTCTGGAGATGACAAAATTTCCAACAGGATGATAAAGGAAGCGTGTAAACTATCCGGTGTCGCTATAATGTGCGTTTTTAATCGATGTATAGCTGAGGGTGTTTTTCCGCGAATTTGGCGGCGTGGTCTCATTAAACTTATACCAAAAGGAGGCAATAAGCCTCCTGAAGACCCAAAATCCTATCGTCCTATAACGTTGTTACCGTCGTTAGGCAAGCTACTTGAACGCCTTATTGTGCCTCGCTTACTACCAGGCGGACCGAAATTCCACGATAATCAATTCGGTTTTACGATTGGTAAGTCAACCGTGGACGCAGCTTTATCGGTTAGAAGAGCGGTTAACAAATCGGAGCATAAGTATGTGTTAGGGATATTTTTAGATATCTCTGGTGCATTCGACAATGCCTGGTGGCCTATGTTACTTCTGAAATTAAAATCTCGCGGTTGCCCAAGGAATATATTTTCTATGATCAAATGTTATTTTATCCATGGATCAACTAAATTGCGCTTAGGTCACCACGCAGTGTCGAAGTCACTGACAATGGGTTGCCCCCAGGGCTCTGTTGTCGGCCCTTACTTATGGAATCTTGGCTTTGATGACTTTCTCGCGATTCCTTTACCACCATGTTGTTCTTTAATAGGATATGCGGATGACGGACTCTTACTCATACAGGCAAATAGTAGGTCTGATCTAGAAAGGTTAGCAGACACGTGTCTACGTTTAATTACTCACTGGGGTGAAAGAAACCGTCTCTCTTTCGCTCCCCAAAAATCATTTCACTTGCTGCTGAAAGGCAACTTGAAAACCCCGCCGCGTATAAAATTTAATAACGTCCTTATTAAAAGTAAACAATCGGTTTGTTACCTAGGGCTTGTTCTTGAACGAAATTTCTCTTTTATTGAACATATAAAAAGCGTCGGAGAAAAATCTAAAAATAACTTTTATGCCTTGACAAGGATATCAAAGTCAACCTGGGGTCTATCGTTTAATACCTTAAAAGTAATTTATGGAGCTACATATTTGGGTTGTATTTGTTACGCTTCCCCTGTGTGGGCCGATAGGGCAACTGTCGGCGCAGTCAGAAGGAAGTTGCTCCAGAGTCAGCGTTTGGCGTTGATATTTTTGTGTAAGGCGTACAGAACCGTTAGTACTGAGGCTTTACCTGTTCTTGCGGGTGTTCTTCCAGTCGACCTGGAAGTACAGCGTCGCGCCGCGTTATATTTTGCCGACAGGCAAAGTGTTGATAGAGATTTCCTTCCATCGCGCGACTTTTCAAAAATAACTCGATTATTTAAACCATACGCCGAGACTTACTCGGAATTAATAGAAGAATGGCAAAACCGATGGAAGCTGTCTGTAAAGGGCCGTCATCTTTATCAATATTTTCCTTCGGTTAGCGATCGCTTGGCAAAAACTTGGCTTGAGATTGATCATTACGTGTCGCAATTTCTAACGGGTCACGGCAATTTTCGTAGTAAATTATTCTCATTTAGGTTGGTTGATTCTCCTATGTGCCAATGCTCAACACATGATTGCGAATATGAACAGTCCGCACATCATATCCTTTGGGAGTGCAATCTTTGGTCGGATGAGCGTAACAGTATGCTCAATAGTATGCACGTAACGTCTGGTGTTGTTTATTATACAGACCTCGTTGAATCTAGGAGGAACTTCCGTGCCTTTCAGCGATTTTGCCATGCCTATTATTGGAAGTCTGTATAACAGTTCGCACGTTAGGTCCAATTTAAGCAATAGTTATTAATCCGTGGTGCGTCAATTGCGTCTAATTTTTGGTAATTGTAATTGTCTTTCTTTATGTGAGGTTAAACCTCATAGCTCAATATTTTGTCACCCGCTTTGCTGTGGAGGGAAGTGGACAACTCTTTGTTTTCCAACTCCTCCTTTACATTGCTTTTCTGATTAACTTCGTTGCGGGATTGTGACAATTTAGGTCCCCTTAGATTCGCTGAGCTTCATTGCTCGGCGCCAATACTGTGCGTGCCGCTGTTGATCCTGTAGTACAGGAGTTGCAGTGGCGGGTGTGTGGTGGGATAGGGCCATGTCTTCTATGTCTGACATATGTTTGTGTGATCTACATATATTTATTTCGGGTATGATTGTTTGTGAGACCAAAAACTCTTTCGTAGTTTCTGATACCCATTTTCTGAGCCCAGTTCAGTGTATTTACCAGGAATCTAAATAATTGTCCAAAACAAGTGCATAAGCAATGTCAGGCCTGATAAATTATAGAGATTTTGTTCGTTGATGACGACAAACCCGGGTTCGGCAGCGGCTAATCGATCCGACGAAAAAACGTGTGAAAAATACCAATTCCGCGATGAAATAGTTAACTGCGGTGCGGGCATGCGGGTGGCACGCGCCTATGAACTCGCCGCCACAAAACTTGTTTACTATTTCAAAGGGAGTTTATTAAAAATTCAAACATTGTCCTTTATTGTCCGCGTAACTTTTGCCCGCGGCTCCGTTCACCGATCAGCTTTTGTTGTGAGAGAAACTTTCTGTACAGCATGGCGTGTTTATGCTTATGTTTTTGAATATCTAAGGATGTGTTTTGATACCAACATTGGGGTTGGTATACGAAATTGTATTATTTGAAGTTGAAAATAGATAGTCACGTTATGTAGATTTATTACAGACGAGCAATGCAAAAAGTTCATTGAAAGACACAATGTAAAATTGAAATGAATAAATAAAATTATAAAATCATGAACTAAAAGTCATTATATAAGAATGAATCCTCCGTGTCTGCAGCAAAGTGGCAAAGAAATCAGTGAATACAGTTTGAAAGAATCATTCGACTCAAACACACAGTTGGTTCCTTGATGTAAAAGTCCACCCGGAGTCGATAAAACCGTACGTGGATAGGGTTAAGGCGTAATCCATTGCTTATTATCCCGTAACAATCTGGACTTATCGGTTTGAAGGAACGGGTGACAGACACCTCGGCTGTCCTCCACTGACATATTGCTAAGCGCCCGTCGGACCCAACATTTATATTCCGCCGTCGATCCACAGATCCCAGATAATGCTTTTACAATAACGATCTTCAGATTCTATTCCAATATGTGCCCTACGTTATTCATCCATTTATTATGATAATTGAGTTTATAAATTTAAAATGCGCTCAAAATAGTCAGAATGTTGCGTTCGTGAGGCCACTGCATACAATAGAAATGAATAAGAAACAGTTGACCTTCTGTTAAATATTCATTTAAGATAAAATCAGTTTTAATAGATACGCCTTACCTGGAGTTAATTTTTCCATAATGCATTTTACTACCTAGTATTTGTTTTTTTTTTTTTTTTATAAAATCACTTAACGCAATGAATAAACAAATTATTTATATGACAATAAGTGACAAACACATGAATCGCCTTCCAGGAAAAGCTTTTAAATTTTTCAATCAAGTTTTTAATTGCGTGATATAACCTGTCGACAATGATATAACAATTAATTATTACTCACATTGACCCGTAATTACTATTGAACTGCACTTACCGTAAAATTGTGCCTCTGCCCTGCTGGCAAAAATATATTATGCGTAGTTCTGTCAAGACAAACTTGGCCGTGAAGTCCGAGATTCGAATGTTACATATAATGCAAAACATGCCGTGAATTCTGTACATCATTGACAAGAGCTTTATTGTTAACAAGTATGTTAATATTCAGACCTTGTTTGCCGAAATCTTATAAGATTTCGTTGATTGTCGTATACGACACAGCATAATTAAATTGTTTAAGATAAGATTACAACAAAAAAATTATATTTCAATCTAAGCAGCGGCGCGGGGAACGCACACAAATACGAAACTGTTCTCAAGTTACCGTCTTAGAAAATTGCGAACACTAAAACACTGATAAAATCCCGCATTGTAATAGCAGGCATCCTTTTGCTTAAAGTGCACCGAAATCTTGCAATTCCGGCGCCCGTCAGCCGGCGGAATAAAACCAAATTGTACGAGTAGGTACACGTTGCAGTGTCGGCTGGTTTCCCACGACGCTGGGACTCCGCGATACTGCCACCACCTGCGCCGTGCGAACCGTACCGCAAAGAAATAATACACTTTCAATCGTATTGGGTGGCGTTCGGAAATGTTAAGTACAATTTCGTTAGCCAAGTTTCTCGGAAAATGTAGCCGAACAGGATTGGTAATGCAGAGTAGGTGTACAGAAGGCAGCGATATCTACTGATTAAATACTCTTTTAGAAATCTTATTATTACACGTTATCTAAAGAATATTAGAAATCAATAATTATACGTTTAGGCCTCTACCACACTGGCCAAGTGCAGGTTGGCGGTTTTCACCCCGAGGTTTTCCTTCATATTCACAAAAGAAAATAGTTAATAAACACTAGAATCTTTTGTCAGATATACAAAAAATATAAACTACTGTCTCGACGAGAATTTATTGACAAGAAATAGGTACAGGGAATACCTATAAAATGTCCATTGATGAAAGGATATAAAAATACGACATTCATGTTCCATATAAGAAAATGACAAACCATATTCCCGTATCCAAAATAGAATAAATTTCATAATACGCACTCAGATTTGGTTGCAAATAGTTTAACAGCCATCTACCTCCATATAATATCGGGTCTGTCGGAATATATCAGAAGAATAGTACGTCTCAATATGCAATAAAATTGGGAAACGTATGCGACCTCAGATACGAGGAGATTTCTCGAGAGCACACCTGAACTGGATTACTGTATCCGTGCTATAAAAAACCTACGTTCAATCGCACCCTCGGAATAAGGGCGGAGTTAAAAAGGACCCTTGTGTTATTACCAAAGGTGCCACAAGGACGCGGACGATGGAACTTTAATTTGAATTATTCGTACCAGCTTTTCACACGGTAGACATTGCGAATAACTTGTTTATTCAAACCAGTACTTATTAAATTATACCCCACAAAAGACATTTTCAATATTAATATGAGAATAAATTTTAATCGATGCTGTATAGATTTTGAAAGATTATGTTCATAACATAGTTAAATGTAATATATTTCGCTAAATAAGACTTTTAAAGATATTTGAAACCCTAAAGTGTAAGCAATTAGCAATCTTACCCATAAAATTGCACATGTAGAGACCTGTCATAAAATAAGAAATGTAGAGCCAGGAAAAAAAAATAGACATAATTTAATAATAAAAGAACATGGGAAGCTGCCTCGTAGATTAGCAGCACAAAATGTTGTTTGTAGTTTTAGGAACACGGTATAGAAATGTGCCCAAAAGAAGTTATGCAAAATGCATCTTTGCGTACCACTTCGTGAATATAGGTGTCTATGTATGTATGAAGAAGATGACATGTGAGATACTTCGATATACCTGCTAAAAAATTTGGGCATCAATAAAGTGGATATTATTAAATTGTTTTGTCTACGCTAAGTTTCTATATAGCACACGATTAGCTCGTTCGTTTAGTTCACTCCATTTAGCCGGTGATCTATTACGCGAGCATCTTTTCTCCAGTTATCCCGAGAATATATTTGACCCCACATATTAAGGGATTTTTGGGATGGGTCCGAAGAATGCTATGTCGGCGCTGGGTGGTCGACAATATTAAAGATGATAATTGTAGGTTAAAAGTTTATTCGCGTATAATTTTACTTTAATACACTTTAAATACTAAATGAATTATGTTATCTCAATGGATTATCATGGACATAAATATAGATGATAAAGATCAATTTTAGACGCTGCGCTACGGCTGATCGTCTGACGAGCTGAAATTTTTGATCATGATTTTTATGTAGACGCTATGAACACGATTGGTGTCACTAAATTATTTTATTGATAGTCATGTTTTGATAACTAAATTATGTTGGTTCCCATCGGAAGTCGCTAATAAAGAATTAGTATTCACAATTCGCTCTGCATTTAGTCAGTTCTACGAACTTTGTTATCCCGAAGTATTTGTGGATTTGGGCAACATTAGTTTCAATGCGGTGAATGAATTCACGACACTTTGTCCGGTATTGGGTACTCATTCGTTCTCTCTAACTTCTTGTTCAGATTTGAGTAGATATAATATTACCTTACTGTTTTTTAACATTTTTTTTATAAAAAAAGTTTTTTTATGTTAACATTATATCAATAGATATTATTTTTATTTGACCTAAAAAAATATTTTATTATAAACAAGCATTTTCAGCAAAGTTTCTCAAGGAAAAGATATGGAAAAAGGCGCATAGGAAAAAATATTGTAATATATGGACGCGTATGTTTCTTTCGTTTGATCGATTAACTTGTATTTAAGTATTTGTCAAATATCAAAACAATGATTATTTTAAACCTTAAATTACTTTTTAAATCTTCCTTTGTTTTTGTAGTCAATGCATATTTAATTAAAGTCAAAATTTATTTTAATCGCTTCTTTTAGCGTGAAAGACATTTGAACTTGTTTCATAATAAGGTAATAGAGTTCCACTAAAATTATGATTTCCATACATGTTGTAGAAGCTTAGACGTGTTCTGTTGGCCAGGATTAGCTTAGCATATGAGCGAGCTGTTTAATTATGCAAGCTGTCCATGAACATAAGGTGGGCGGCAATAGAAATAGCACATTATTCTTATGTGCTCGTAGTTTTTTTATCAGCTTTATTAATGAATGAATATCATTATCCCTAGATTTATGAATATGTAACATTATAATTATGACACATATCGTAAATCCATGTTAATAAAGAATTTGAAGCAAATAGCCTGTTTATATCCCTTCGTCTTGGCTGAGTTCGAAACCAAATTACTGGATTGTGAATTTTTAATTTACAATTGGTTTGCATCAATACCTTCTTATATGTTAATAATGCATATACAATTGTTTGAAAGCTATAAATAATATTTAATTAAAAAAGTGTTTGTGATTTATATTTGTATATACTTTTGGCTTGTCTGTTTTGTTTTGTTGTTTTAAAGGCACGATAAACTGAGGTGTGTTAATATTAATTATTAATGATTCTGAGGTTTCCACGTTGTCAAAATATACTTAAATTATGAGGTGTGCCCATAAAAATTATTTTAATATTATAGCTTACATCATACGAAATGTTATCAAAGTTAAAGGTGATGTTTTTTATTAAGACAAGACATAAAATGCGGATGCCTTAAGTATATTACGGCTGCTGTTGTATTTCATTATATTTTTACGTTTTGGCTCGTAAAACCTTGTCACTCTCTGGAATCTGGTGTACGCTGTTAGACTAAAGAAACCTATACTAAATATAACCAACTTGTTAGAAAATGTATATACCAGGGTATACTTCTTGAACTGTATGTGTTATATATGGTATTACAAATGTGATTGTGTCTGTATGGTACATTTTTACAAATTCACCCTTTCACCTAATTCAGTTAAATTTATTAATTCACCACCTACAAGATTAAACAATCGTTTCACAATTTAAGGTTTTTGTGAATTTTCTTCAGATAACCACAGAATTAATAGAGAAGTGTGCTTTAATAAATATATCACAAATAATACATGTTTAATTTTCTCACGATATCAGTCAAGAGAGGCATGTAATGACTTTAAAAAGTTCTCTACATTTAAAGCATATTTGTGCCTGATATCTGAACATGTGGCAACGTTATTTTTCTTAGCTATTATGTGCTTTTGCCATTATAATTATCTGCATAAAAATTGAAATTACTAACAAACAAATTACAAACATTAATATTTTTTTGTTACAGTTATTATAATAAAATATCCATAAAAAATTAAGTTTGTTTTATTTAAAAAGTATGTGTGTAAAGTCTGTTTTATTGAAGCAGATTAATATTTAAAGCAGATTAGCAAATTAATTGTAAATTTGTTGCACTTTATTAAATAATAAATAAATAATGATTATAAATATACATGATTTGCACTTTTCAACGAAGTGCTATATTAATATTAAAATCCATTCATTTTGTGCATTAACGTAAATGGAAAACAGTATTAATTTACAATCCATAGCCAAATTCGCCAAGATTACATTACAATGTGTACACTATAATTACAACGTAAGTTTCATACGTTTTTCCATACAAACAAAATAAATAAATCTTTAGTTGAAAAAGTTCTACGAAATGATATTAGGATTTCTCGAAGAAAACATTATGCCTAAAAAGATTTCCACTGAAGGCCGTGTTCTTGGAATCTAAAACGCTTACGGAATAATGTGAGCGTTCTGTTATATCATATTTATATATTCGCAACGATTTAGCATAGGGATATGTCGGTATTATGTAATGTGTGCGCCGCGTCGTTCGGACTCTTAATATTAAAAGCCCACCTTACCTACGTACATGCGTCCTTTGCAATCTTTCCGTTGTTACCACGACCTGAATCCTCCTTTGTCCCGAATGAAAAGAACCGGGGCCAAAAAGGGAGTGTGTGCGTGAATAATTTAGGAGTGGCGCTGCCGTCTTGTGAGAACTTTTAACAAAACTCATAGGAAAGTGGTCTGTTTGGCGCACGTGTTTCCATACGTTCGCCTAGGGCGAGAGGCGAGAGCCCTTGCGTACCTATACATATTATGTAATTAACTTTTAAATTAATTTAATTTGGGTAATGTTCACATTGGTTAAAACGAAATATTTTAAGGTTCCAAGGAACCAAGGTTATCAAGGTAGGTTTGAATACAATTTATATATCTCTGTTTCAAAGTTCCATGTGTAAATTAATTAATTAGCATTGTAAAACTTAATGCGAAGTCATGGCATCAAGGTTTAGGTTACATAAGTTAAGCTTTGAGGATAGGGCGCACGGTATAGAAACGATCACGACAAAATACAGCTCTGTCTTCATTCACAAACATATATCATGTACCTACTTACGTAAATATTTGGTATATCATCTTAAAACTGCTGAATCAATTCTATTTTCTTGCAGTAGTAGGTTTCAAAATCAATTAATTGTTGTACCCAGACGAAAATAAGAAAGGTCGTTTTACAAAGTTATTTTATAATTTTCTAAACCACTTCTGATTTAGGGCTAGCGTCTGAGCTGTCAACACCAATCATCAAACAGGGAGTACGGTCTAAGTGTATTTTTCATTAAGATCTTACAGGAAAATGAATGAATCCCTTCGAAATAATAGAAAAACTATTAAAATATATAGAAAGTTATTAATATGTTAGCATATTCATGAAATACATCTTGTTCTTTAAAGTCTTAATAATTAAATCATATTTAGATACTTTATAATTATTCCACGCAATCATCGCACAAGACCCAAAAGACCCAAATTGGAAGCATATACATTTTGTTTAATTACATAATTTTTTTTACCGTGCGGAGATAGAAACCGTGTCCTCTCGTTTCACAAAATGGTGTCTAGCGAACTGCACCACGGGGGTGTCAAATCTGAACAAATTGTTACATACATTTCTAAAAAACATATTTTAAACAAACATATTTTTATCATCCCCCAACTACACTAATATGAATCCCACATTAAAACAAATTTAGATGAATCAAACAGAAAGCCTAAATACGCCATAAACAAAACGTTAATTAATTCATTAGAACGTTTACGTAATAGGTATTACCTTATTCCATTAGCATAACATTTGATAGAAATTAGAACATGTCCCATTTCAAAGTTTACTGTTAAGCTGGCTGCATAAACATAATTAATGTTAATTAATTATTACACTGTAGGTAATAATTAATTAATAATCAATAAAGTGGCGCACTATTACGCTGCAAGCATTTGTGGTCGGAATAAATTACACAATTCATTCCATCATGGCTGTTGCTAGGTCGCTGATTTTAGCATAAAGTTTATAATATACCACCATTTGAATTCGGATTTGTTCCCTTAATATATTTTTCAGTCAATGTTCTAGACTTCACGATCGCGACCTCTTTTTTGAAATAAAAAGAGGTCGATAACTAATCAAGAGTTCCATTTAGAAATACTAAGAGCTAAATATTGACATTAATGTAAATTTTTGTTCAAACTACTTATGTTTTAAAACCTCTTTTATAGTTTTCACAGAATAATACAATTCTTAGTTATGCTGCTGAGTCTACTTAAAAAGTCAGTTTTGATTGCACATTAAACTAAAGAGAGCAGAAATGAAACTTCAGTAACTTCCTTACTCATAATTTTAACCGCCAAAGAGGTCTTATTAAACTGGCATTAAAAATTTTCATAGCATAATCTCTACAAATGCTAACCTGTATAATTACTTTTACTAAGACGAGCTTTTCCCGTAGTTTAGTTTGGGTAGACATAAAATTTGAGTTTAGAGACAAATTTGATATAAGCCATAAATACCAATGGACTTGTTTGTTTGCTCCCATACTTATTTTAATTACTATTAATTATGTATAATAATATATCTTCGCACACAATACCATCATAATTGCTCGAGCAGTTCAGGCCTGAAAGCTGATTAAAAATGAAAATTTTACATTTAGTAACGAGCGGTGCGGTGCGGTCGAGAATCTCGGCGGTCGCGGGTTCGAACCCCAGGCACACACCTCTGACTTTTCGAAGTTATATGTGTATTCAAATTGAATTATCACTTGCTTTAACGGTGAAGGAAAACATCGTGATGAAACCTGCACACCTAAAAGTTCTAAGGAATTTCTTAGGTGTGTAGTCCACTAACCCGCACTAGGCCAGCGTGGTGGACTATGGCCTAAACCCTCTCAATGGTAGAGGAGACGGTGCTCAGCAGGGGGCGTATATGGGTTGATGAAGAAGAAGAAGAAGAACGAGTTTTTATACGTCATAGTTTTCAAACCAGAGATACAAAAATTAAACTATGCTACGGTAAAGATACAGCAGACCGCACGATGTACATAGCTGTGTTTATATAAACCGATTCACATCCAAAGTTAATAAAACGATGAAGCCCGACAAACCCGGACTATACAAATTCAGTAACGCAGATCTCATTGTCTTCACAAAGAGCACACGTGCATTTCCCCCGGGTTTTGCGTCCAAATTGTCCCGGACTTGTAACTGGACCAACTTATATGCGAAGTTTACGGTTAGTTTTACCTATTCCGACGTCCACTATAATTTTACTGAAAGCCGAGCATGAAAATTATGCGCAAAAATAATCCAGACCATTCTGTAAGCTGATATTCGAAGGGTTGTGGTTGCCGAATTCAGAAAGTCAAATATTTAATGTTGATATTTATAACATTTTATTAATGAACATTACATTCACGACGGTTATACCATTACACTTATGGTTAAAAATAGACACATGATTACTTAAAGTCAATTATAATAAAATAAAAACAGGGAAAAAGACACAGTATTATTTATACTGTGTTATGTACTTATGGTTTTTTATACCCTTTTTCAAGCTTTACAAAGTTAATAGGCGATAATCATAATATGATATA
Organism: Cephonodes hylas; assembly: GCA_030295005.1. Lineage (NCBI taxonomy): Eukaryota > Metazoa > Arthropoda > Insecta > Lepidoptera > Sphingidae > Cephonodes > Cephonodes hylas. Next base: position 9,470,893 of record AP025367.1, on the reverse strand, counting down.
GGCTTTTGTCCAACTAGATAATTTGTTTTGTGATAGAGTCTCGACATAATTGCTCTTAATCCTCGATCATATCCTGCATTTTAAGGGTTATTATTGGTATTGGTTTATTTTTTAAATAATAAATTTATTGTATATTGAAAACTATTGTCGACTTCACGCGAAATTCTACATTTATAACTGAGGAATGCCACTGCAACGCAAAATTGATAACTCCGCTAAAAATTCGATGTACATTCGAAATGTAATTCCAGGAACGCACAGCTGGACTCTTGGCTGACCAAAAGGGATTTGTTAAAAGTATTACCACATGTACACGTATGCAGAAGGATCAATAGTACAGAGACAAGCGGACCGCTTTGAAAATAATTCCCTGTGGAAACTATCGGCAACATAGCAAATAGACGACAGGCGACCAACCGATCGCATAGCGACATTGCGATAGATTTGGCTGAACCAGGAATCTATATCGAAACTAGCAACTTCTCAAAATATCTCACTACGGAAATTTGTGAAACAATCGATCCCACTCTGTTGAGTTGACGATTTCAACTATTAAAGGTCTTGTTAAGCTCAATTAATTTGTCTAGAGAAAAATTAACGAAAAAATATCTCTTTATTCCACCCTATATGGCTGTGAATCAGATTTCATTCCCAAAAACTGAAAACAAAATAAGCTGAATTTTTATCGACACAACAAGAATTTCTCGGTGTTTAGCTTGAATAGTCTAGCATAGCATTTTATAGCGAAGAATTTATTTTGACATATATCATTCGTTCTAAAGTGGACTGCTCTTTTTATTTGAAAAGAAATCTAAAATATTTTAAGAGTTTTTTAAAAGCTAATATCAAGTTACATAAAATAATTTTGACGTCTCTTTTCAAATTGAACTTCAGTGAAATAAATTAATGCTGATCTATTTTCTAGTGAATGGATGAGGGCTGCTCTAGATCGGGTTTGTTGGCGCCTAATATGTAGCACTATTTCCAGAAGCCCTAGGCTCAGTTTAGATTAAGTTAAAACATTTCATATAAAATCTTTAATGTTTAAATATTTATATAAGTAAAGCAATTTGTCATATTATTATATATAAATAAGAGGATCCCACCAACCCCACAATAAATAGTTCTAAACTAGACATTTTAAAATTAACGTGTAACGCTTTTGGGCTTCTTAGTAAGTATCATACTGCGTCTACTTGGGCAAGTCTTCGTTTTGCAATGGACGGCAATAAGCTGAGAAAAGAATATTTTCTACGCTCCTAAGTCCTATTCATCCATATTATCATCATTCAACATTCACAGCTTTTTTCATACCATTACTGGGCTTAGCCATGTGCCCTTTTTACCAAGGAACAAAAAGTTCAAGCAGGCCTCTGTAGCGAGATTTAATGTCTATGTACTACTCTACTTTCTGTTTGTATGTAAGAATGTTTCTTTTGCTATCTTTACACATAACATTGTTCAGGAAGTTATAACGGTATATGCGTAAATTCCATCGACCAGCACCGCACTTGCATACTGGTATTTGTAGATGAGAAAGTGGGCGTGATGCGGAGGCGTGGAATAAACCTGGTAGCTTCCGCAAACCTATCGATTTGTACCCACATTCTTCTTCTTCATCAACCCATATACGCCCACTGCTGAGCACGGGTCTCCTCTACCATTGAGAGGGTTTCAGGCCATAGTCCACCACGCTGGCCTAGTGCGGGTTGGCGGACTACACACCTAAGAAATTTCTAAGAACTCTTAGGTGTGCAGGTTTCATCACGATGTTTTCCTTCACCGTTAAAGCAAGTGATAATTCAATGTGAATACACACATAACTTCGAAAAGTCAGAGGTGTGTGCCTGGGGTTCGAACCCGCGACCGGCGAGATTCTCGACCGCGTGCCCAAACCTCGAGGCCATCACTGCTTCACCCACCCACATTAATAGATATCAAGTGAATCGTTGCACACGATGCTTTTATTATCTGCATTTGTTTTATTCCAAGGAATGTTTTAATGGAGCTAATAAACAAGTGTGTTCAGATTTGTGGTTCATCCCTGTAGTGGAAAATTGTGTAAATGAAAATAGAATTAGCTTTCCAAACACAATTTGCTACTGGAAATGTGTAGTTAAATTAAATTAACCACTATCAACGTCCTAATATTATATTTAAATTTCAACACAAATTAAATTATAAAACATTTCCGAACAAAGCATTGCTCCAGCTTGGAGTTTTAATTGTTTGAATTAAATCCAATCGGTCTAATTAATATTTGCTAAATATCCGCGCCTAATATTACACCTATTTATATGTAAGTGAAGTCATTATAAGGCGCATTTTTTTGCGAAATAAAGACCTCATTATTTTAAACGAAGCGCGTACTCCCGCATCGCTGAAAAGATCTTTTGTTCGGCAGCAAACACTCGGCGGAGTCAATCGTCGGCTAGGGCCCGTTAGGCTTTGTGCGCTTGCAAATTAATGACTTACAAGTACTAGTACACGCAGTGTTAGGTTTCACCTCTCTTCAGGCCCCCGGGTTTGCGCTCTTACGATTGCATTTACTACGTGGAACAACATATGCTAGCCCCGTTTTGTGGAATATTTTTATTCAATCGCTCCGGTAATATTGGAGTAATTTATTCTGAGGAATTGGGATTCTACAAGCTGTTTAACCTTGAATTGGATTTATCATTGTTTTTTTACTGAAATATATCGTGTTTTGTTTAATAAATTGATATGATTAGGCTGTGATTAATAAATATAATTAATACAAGCATTACAAATTTGATGTTTTTTGTATTAAGATACTAAGCAAGGGAAGGAAATTTAATAATATTAATAACATGGTCAAACCGTGTGAAAGTTGTACCGACTTGGCACCCTTAGTATAGTAATTCATGATTATCAACAATAATTCAAATTCAGTTGCGATTACGTATGTTCCCACCGGGTAAGTTTTCTCCCCTAAGTACAGGTAAGCGTAGATATAATGCAAGACGTTTGAGGGGACGAAATCAATGCGCACAAAGAACAGGGAGCCATTGTGTGCGCTTACGCAAGGAGTCCACGTGCGCGCGCGCTCCCACGGTCAACCGGGAAGGGGTTTCGGGACCCATATATAAGGGTGCCGTCGCGACTAACGGACCACTTCCGAAATCACAGAGCTACAGTGAACATCCCCGGGGGACCGAGCCATCGGACCCCCGGCGGGATGTATCGGAAAGTTGATAAAATTCAAATTGATACGAATTTCAATTTGGAACAAGTGACGTCGTTGTATAGTTTAGTAAAGTTAAAAGTCATGGTAAAGATTTTTAAAATCAAGCTGAGTGCTGTTATCATTTCGGTAAGTTTGTTTTTTTATAATGTGCTTTGTTTGTGATTTTGAGAATTTGTGTTGTTATCTATGATTTTATAGTAATACAATAATTATGACTGCTTTGTCAGGATTACTATGGGTCTGGTAACCAGAAAATTAAAATGATTAGTTTTAATACCCTATACTTCTTTTCTCTTTATTAGTATAGACTACAGAGCGATACAGAAGTATGTGAACTAGATGTTTATTTAATTAATAATTTTTCTTTACATGTGTTTAATAAATCGTTTTTGTGTTGTTCACAGAAATAAAACATGAAAAAGCAATCCATGAAGTATGGAGCAACAACCACAGACTCCGTGGAACAGAAATTTTTCTTTTTGGAAATCAACCTTGAGCACTCAAAATTTATCATCAATGAATTAATTATGAAGGTAACTTCGAGAATCAAAAGAATAAAACCAAAGGCGAAGAATCAGATGTACGTAAATACCATCTTCTAGATTTCCCAAAGATAGGTTTAGTTACTAAGATAGGTTTTCGTGTAAAGTTAATTTTAGGGATAGGTAACCACTTAATGAACGATTCAATTCATAAGTTTTAGGTTAGCGTAGGATAGTGTACCATGCTCCTGACAATAGAACAGTTTCGCGGACAATTCTATTAAGAAGTTAAAGTAAAAGTGCCTTAATGATCGGTGTTGTTTAAACTCAACAGTTCTTGTGTTACATTTGCGTTAAGTTTTTGTTTAACGTCATGATAAGTTTCGGTTTAAACGTTTGTTACCTCTGTTTGTTTTCATCTTATCATGAGTTGTTTTCTGTTATTCTTGTTCACATACCTTAATATAGAATGTTCTGTTTGGAATTCATTTTTGTTTTTAAAACCGATAATCAAAAAATTTTTAGTTATAAAAATTATGTTTGACTTACGTGTATTGTTGAATTCTGTTAATTAACCTTTTCAGTTAAACGTTAGTTGCATTTGTTACGTTACTATGTTCACACCTGTTTTGTTAGTATTGTTGAGTTTTTGTTACGTTTTTATCATTGGAAGCTGTTACTTGTTTTGTTACACTGTACAGACCCGGAATTCATTTCTTTGTTTCTTTTTTCGTTCATAAGTAGTTTATATCTATTTCAAAAGCAGCAAATTACCAAATCGTTAATTAAAATTGTGGTTGAAGTTACTTGTTAGTGTTGTTAAGTTTACGTTGAACTAAAATTTGTTGATTTAACTGTTTCTTAAGTTGATTTTTTGTTTCGTTTCTAACTTTCTTGATTACTTATTGAAGTGCCTTTATTTTTTGTTTTAAGGTAATACGTTACAAATCCTTTGATACAATTTGTACAGGGACTAATATTGTTACTTGAAAATATTTTTTGTTGCTCTTAAAACCACTTCGTGCCTTAAGTATCCCAAGTGCCTCTTGTTGATTGTTAAATGTTGATTTTGTAAGTTGTCTCAACCTCCTCTTAGGGTTTCAGTCCTGACTGAAATCTTATCAGGACATGCTTGTTAAATTGTTTTGTCGTTGATTTTGACTTGTTCAGTTTGTGAGCAATCACGTATAATGTTATTGAATCACACCTAATGACATTTTTGTTCCCCAATTTCTTGATCATTATTTAATTTACACCCCTTTTTGACTGTTATCGCCTTTATCAATAATATCCCTAAGACCTTTATCGACCTTTAAATCAAACTACAATAGTGCTACATTTCCGAAGTCTATTAATTGAACGATATTTAATGTCGTTCGTTGGGAATAAAACTGTCATTACGTGTTCATTGTTACCCATTCGTACCATTTAGTTGATCGTACTATTGTTAATATTACCTAGTTATAAGCGTTGAGTTATTGTTAAATTTGAGTTATGATGTTACTGTTAAACAATGAATGTGGCTGTGTTTGTTAATTTTATGTTAAGTTTTTCGTTTTGACTGTTATTTGTTGCCTGCCGACATTAAGGCCGAAAATTCAGCATCATTTAATTATTTTAAGTGTAGATTTATATCGTACTTACGTGAAGTTGTAGTTAAAACTGGAGCTTTGTGTAAAATTGACAAATAGGTTAGAGTGATAGTGACGTATTCATAAGGGATGGATGTAATTGTGTGCGATTGTGTGAAATAAAAAAATAAACACTAAAACTCTGTTTTATTTATACCTAACATGTGTTTTGTTATTTCAAAAATATAAATAACCAATTAACATTTTTGCATAGATTTTTCTTTTTTTTTAATTGATTTTTTTTTTTTTTTAATTGATTAAATTAGTTTTTGTCTATTATTACATTTTTTAAATGTAAATTTAATGGCTAACATAGCAAAATTACTTAAATTGGCTATAGAAGATTAGAACCTAGATTTCGATTACTTACTGCATCTTCTAATTTATTGTATCTTTATATTTTCAGATGTCAAAGACATAAGATCCTACATCTTGTGGATTATAGAGCTTTAGGGGCTTAGGTATTTTTTGGATTTTTGTTGTAGCGGAACTGAGTAGAGACTTAAACTGACGGTGGTTATATGGGGGTTAAAATGCCAGTATGGAAACCTGAGTGTAGGAATAAGTCTGCTCTTACCCTTAAGTACAAGCAGATTTGAGTGTAGCTGTTACCTAATATGTTAACTACTAGTTGACAAACTGGAAAGCAAAATTTTAATTTCCTATTACTGAACTTCGCAGACCATTTCTAAATAAGCTCCTACACATAGAAAATCGTCCCTCTGTTCGTATTAACTTAATAAAATTCCCCTTTCTGTTGCGTTAAGAATTCGCAAACACCCACCGCCATGCTACTTTGTTGAAACACAACGCGTTCTTCCAACTTATCCTCGCAATATGCATATACATATGCACATATTGTTTTTCTTATTTAGAATTGGGTAATACAATTTTAGAATGTTCAGTAAAGGCGGCTGGAGCATGGCCAACTGTTTCACTATCTGCTACCAAATTGGGATACTGTTGCCATATACATGTTTACAGAGCCCGTGTGGTCGCAAAACATTGTTCCGTTCGTGCATTAGATGCTAGATACATAGATGTAATGAAGATAGTTTTCGGTGCGGGAAAACAACAAGTTTGCCTCATGCAATCTCGGCGCTTAGCTTCTTCTTAATTGCTTAACTTTAAGCGGAGCATCTTGTCGCCGAATTCGTTAAACTTTACGCATACTTCTCTGAGAACAAGGTACTTTGGATGTCGCCACAGCGCCACGGTATCACTGATATCTACGGATATAGCTTTATGCAATCTCCCTTTATTATTTTAGCTTCTCGGAGTTGCGTGTTTTGGGAACTACATCGGTTTTGTTTAGGTCTATTTAAGAATTTATGAATGTTGGGAGTGTAGAGTCATTGAAGGATATACGATATTACACTTAAAGGGTTGATTAGAATTATTTTTGGATAATTAATACATATTTAAGTTTTTGAGAAAAGAAATTGAGATATAAACCACGGGGTGTCATTATATATGTTTCACACTCAATGCATCTTAATTAAAAAATATTATAAAATAAAAAAATTTTTTCCATGAAATCGGTGTGTTAATTTTTTACCATTATTATCAGTTGTACGCGATTATCCATAGACCAATAAAATTAATGGCCCAGAATAGATAACAACTAGATAAAACCAATATGCCGAACAAGGAAAAATATGTATCCGTACAGAATATCAAACGACTGACAAGGCGATCTACTTTATTACGTGAAAGAGACATTATCGTAAGATTAGAAAAGAATCAGGAAATTATGTAGCGTCTACTATAAACATCGGTTTTGCTGGTGCTTCAAAGCAATGGTGGTACTTCCATATTATCCCAAGAGCGTTACACCTTTATTTATTGTGGGATCAGAATATTCTTATTTTCATGTCAAATTGCTTTTGTTAAATTTAGAATTTAAAGATTATTATTTGGAACCTTGTAAGGTAGACTGGGCTTTTGGGCTGCAATAGAAGTACCGACTACTGCGACTGACACAAAAAGCGTGATTAAAGACATAAATACTTCAGCAAACAGTAGTTTGAAATCAATATATCTGGAGTAGCTTCGGTCTGAATGGGAATGCAGGTTCAGAATTTCACATTGGCATACATCAGCTTTCAACGGCCAGCATATCTCCATGCCGCTCTTCATTAGTTTTCGAAGCCAATGAATCATCACTTTGCACGGTTTTTGCCTGATGGTGATCTGTAGGCGTTTCTGTTCTTAATGCAATTAACATATTTGTGAATATCCGGCTTCTATTTAACAACTTCTGTGTCCTTTCCTGTGTCGACACTAATCTCTTCTGGTCTAACCATACGCGCCTTACTTTCTTCCTCGCTAAGCTCGTGTAATACTCCAGCCGCTGTTGAAATGAATTTATGGACCAGTAAAATTTTAAATCAGCGAAAATCACCAAAAGAAATGCGCAATAGATACTTAAAACAGTCATTCCGAAGTAGTGCAATTTTGGATCTATTGTTGAGAAGAATGGACAGTTGTCGTTGACGGTGAGACAATCCCAGAAATAAGAAACGGAGAGGTTCCCATTTAGCCCTGCCATTGTCTTGTTTTTTATTCACTGCAATTTTTTTTAATGAATTATTTTTCTTTAATGTCATCGTGACAGGTTTATCTGCAATCATGAATTTGTATTTCATAAATAGTTTATACATAAAAAAGGCTTTACTTTTGTCTTTGATAAAAATCGCACAATAAACTAAAATACGTTTTTAATATCCACAGTAAAAGAAAGGTAACTGTAGGTACTTAAATTAAGTAAAGTAAAAAAAGGTAGCATGGGTACCTACTGCAAACAACTTTTGTACAGTCTAAATCCTGCGAGTGTACTTTATACAATCGAATTTCTAAAAATAAACGTACTATAAATCGTAAATTGTTACCTATTAATTTTAGGATTTAATATAATTATGTTGTGATGAAATCATTTTAAAATTTCAAATAGGAATAAAAATGTTATTTAAAAAAAAAACTGTTCTGCTAATAACGAATAAAACATACTTTATTATGCAGTACCTAAAAATATAATAATAATTTTATGTAAAGGAAGGTGTCTAAGCCAAGGTAATTGCTATTACAGGTGTAAACAACGTTTGTGCAAAAAGTAAAATGTAGCAACATTTTCTCCCTCAGAAGCCGCGGAATAATAGTTTTAAAATTATAAACTGCAGCTCCCGATCTCGAGTTTATCCAATTTTATAAAATATGCTGACTTATAAAACGGTAAACCGACTTTTAAATTATTTATCGGTAAAATAAGGAGCAACTATGTACTTACATACCAGTTAACCTTTTGATCTTGGAGTAAATTCTGCAATAAAGTTGTACATCAAATTTTCAAAATGTGTCTTGTTTTATGTGTGTATATATAAATATTTGTATTAACGTATTCAGCTCTAAAAAAACATAACTAATTTTATTATTTGTAGAGTAAAGAACGGGTTTAGATTTTTTACCACGCTGACCTAGTGCAAAAAGGCCTAACCTGCTTAGCTGAAGTGGAGACCTGACCACGGTACACTAGACAAGGTCTAATAAAAATGTACACCTAGTATAAGACTAATTAGCAATTAAAGTTAATTATTAATACCTTGGTACTTTATATGGTATGTATTTATTTAAAAACACATCTCCAGTGTGTTCGAAAAAGGTATACCCGCAAGGGAATCATAACGTTTTCGGAATAAATGTACGATATGTTTTATTGGGTATGCCTTCGTTACAGCTGATTGAGCAATAAAAGCTTCAGCATGTGGATTGTGGGCGTTCATTTATGCAATTTTAATTACGCATAATATGAAAATAATCGGAATTAAGATTCGATAGAGGGCTGTCCTTTGTGGTTCAGAGGCTTATCTTAACTAGGAATACCGTCATTATTGCTTTCTACAGTTGATGTAGAGTGGGCGTATATGGGTTGATCATATACGCCCACTGCTGAGCACTGGTCTTCTCTACCATTGAGAGAGTTTTAGGCCATAGCCCATCACGCTGGCCTAGTGCGGGTTGGCCGTCATTATTAGACAAATAATAATCTTTCATCAATACTAACTGTGATTTCTTCCAGACAACCTATTTTACAAAAAGGATATTAAAGACTAAATGGTATGGGTAATTCATATCCTACACTTTAAATACTAGTGGCTTTGTTGATATTTTATTTAGCTTAAAAATGTGATATAACAATTTTAAAAGTGTCTGTATAGAACTCTTTAAAAATTGGAAAAGTTGAAGCATTTTAAAGAACTCGACACCACAATCATGGAACTTAGACGAAGAGGCATCTCTCAGTCTGACAATAGCGAATAAAAGTGCACAATGCTTGCAGAACGGTTCACTTGAGGCAATATCGAATTCCCGCGGAGCATCCGCGACTACACGCCAGCCTCCTCACTCAACCAATAAAGCAGGATTCGGTTCAAATACGCTTTTTATCACACTACTGTCCCCAACAGCAGTGAATCCACAAAATTAAATGACAAAAACTCATACAAAATGTATAAAATGGCACACTGCTGGCTAAATTTCAAAACGCTCGCCCCAGTAAAAAGTTTATTTCTAACTCCAGCACCCATCGATTCGCCAATGTTACATATTCTCAATACAGCTCTCTTTGAGTGCTATTTGTGTAACTTTTGCTGATATTTCATAGTGGCTGAAGTTTTGAATGGCAAGATTAAGTTCTGAGTTAACTTCGAAGTGATTTATAATATTATTTATTTAAAGATATTTTCGTTCGGATATGAGATACTCCAAAACATAAAAGTGTGATAAAAATATTCCATACCATTTTAAATTTATTTTTTAACAACACGCATTTGTGCTACACAGTGCTTGGACCTTTGATTTATAAGCGTGAAGATCACGTCGATAAAAATTGTTTAGAACAATTGAGCTTTAATGGGAAGATATAAATTTGGGCGAAATGATGGGCAAGAAATCCTGCTGCGCTCTCCCTTCGAGGCATAAAATCCATAGGTGTAGGTATCTATATATAGGTGTACTATAATTACATTATTCAGCATTGATATACATAGATACTATAGAATAAAGCGTTGATTGATTCTAAGAGACTCTAAAAACACGTCCCAACCCGAGATTTGAGTTATTATCTTTTCCATTGCAGGCGCATAATAATGTCAAAATTGTTTCTGACCGATAATGTCATGCACGAATCTTACATTAAAATATCAATGAACAACATAAAAATATAAATAATATTTATTGAAGACAAATTACACGTTATTTTAATTTTACCAGTCTCTCTGACTCCTCCCAAAGTTTCCTAGCAACATCGACGTCCAGAGCTGATTTTGTCAAACTTTTTACGTGACAATCAGAAAAATAGCAGCCGCTAAATTGTTCCACATCTGGCGACACCGCGAGGTGAATCGTGGTCTGCGCTCCTTCCCACGGCGTCTTCATGATATATTTCACAAAAATCCCGAAATATTTTATTAGAGGCCATTGATCAGTGGTAATTATATTTGTTCGTACTATGCCTGGATGTAAACTGTATGCTGTCACTCCAGAACCTTTCAACTGACGGTCTAATTCGGTGGTCATGAGAACATTGCATAGTTTCGAAACAGCGTATGCTTTGAAACAAGTGTAAGTGTCCTCAGTTTCCTTCTCCATGTTTAGATTCTGGAAGTCAATCTGACCTCTTCTGTAAGCTTCTGATGAGACGTTGATAATCCTGCTTGGAGCTGAAGATTTTAGTAGAGGAAGAAGGAGTGAAGTTAGCAGAAATGGGCCAAAATGATTTGATTGCATACCAACGAATAGACCATCTTCAGTTTTTGTGTTTTCTGTATAGAAAATTCCAGCGTTGTTTATTAGGATATCCAGACGTTTTTCTTCCTTGGTGACTTTTTCAGCAAATGCCCTGACAGAAGCAAATGATGCTAAGTCCAACTGAATGTAGACAACATTCTTGTTGCCTGTCGCAGTGATGATTTTGTCTCTAGCCGTAGTACCACGTTCTTCATTTCTACAACCTAGAATAACGCGCGCGCCTCTGCTTGCTAAGTCTTTAGCAGTTTCGAATCCAATGCCATTGTTGGCTCCACTCACTATAACCACTTTACCAACTAAATGTCTACTGATTTTACAAATCCCTACCGTTAGTCGACAATAGAGAACTAAGGCTATATACAGAAAAATATTAACAACAGCTAAACTTACGAGAAACATCCTATCAAATAGACGCACTGAGCGTAACTAAAATTTGAGTTGTCCAAGATTAGATAACGTATTTAACAAACGATATAATGAACTGATATAATCCGTTAAGTATGGACGCTGATGTAATACAATATTATCACAGAAACTATTTATTTATTTATTCGATTAGTACGGTTACTCAAATTACAATTATCGGTAACAGCTTGTTAAATTATGCAATTTATAAAATTAACAAAATGAAAAAACACAGCGGAAAAGAAAATTAATATTACCAAATATAATAAATAAACAATAATGTTTATTAATCGTTTTTGTATATTTCATTTTTTGCAGACTGTAAATATTCGTCACACTTACATACATATCTACGGATGATTTAAACTAATAAACATAATATAAATAATAGCGATAATAATCAACGACTGAAAATGATTTAAAACGGGTATATTTTTATTTAATTAATATGTTTTAAAGATAATGTAATCTCAATATGAGTTAAATTACTTTTTTTAGAAATGCATAACAATAAAAACTACCTGAGTTAAAAGATTTAGCAATATTAGATTTCGACCTAATTGTTTAAATTGAATGTTTAAAAAAGTTATGGTCTACTCCTATCGATCAATATTCCATAAAATTTGCAAAATAAAAAAATATTTTCTTTTTCTGAACCCATAACATCACTCTATGACTATGTTATATTTATTTAAAGAAAATTACGGCGCCTGATAAAATTTCTATAGCAATCCGTTTTCCGGACGTAAACTTCCGTATTTCACGCGTTGAATAGAATTAATAAAGATTGCCTGGTGGATTTATTCAAATCTACTATCCACAATTTACGATAAGATCTTGCGAAATGGTTGAGAGATTTTGTTTAGCGTGCAATGTAATACTGAATTCAATGCGCTTCTTTTATACAAAGACAGTAATTGCCGCTTGGGGAAGTTACGAGCTCCAAAGTTCAACAATAAGACTTAAACAAGCCCGTAAAATGAGGCGTTCGCGTCTCCGGTTTACCGGTCGCTCTACTCGATTCCATCTGATGGCTAATTAGGTAACACCTTAATAATTAATTTATTACAGGCCTTTATGCTTCAATAAGCAATTCATCTTTTTTGAAGGAATCTTACTTTAAGGCTCTTTCAGTTAATGATATAACCGGGAAAATTAATTTGCCCCGAGACGGGAAGAAATTTGCATGGTTTATATTAAGATACGTGTACCTTTGGGTATAAAAGTTATTTTATGTATAATGTAAAGACATTTATTTATATCCTTTGTTGTACACTATACATGAAAAATAATGAAGTAAAAGACTAACAATAACAAGATAATATAGGCACAATAGGCGGTCTTATCGCTAGTTGCGATCTCTTCAATATGGACGAACTTTTTTAAGATATGTAATTAATTTGGCTTGATGTAGGCATTACGTAGAATTCCGTATGTCGTATTTTCTTTTACGAATGAGTCCAGTATAGGTAACTCCGCGAAAGTGAAATAGGTACTCTTCAACCCTGAGGTTGCAGTGGGTAAGATGGCTATAAGCAGCTTTCCTCTCAAAAGGTCTTCTTCATATTGAAGCGCTTTACTGCGGTATGTATGTATGTATAATTTTTGAAATCTGTTTTTGTTATCTACCCTATTCCGCGTCGCCCACATTTGTGAAAGATAAAACCTCTACGTATTTCCCTGCTCTGATTTTAGTGCACAGTACGGAAAAGTTTTGTCTTCGCTGATATAATTGGATTCCTAATCCATTTTCCTTAAGGTAAATTCTTGTTTCCGCAGATGATAGTGATACAATCAGACTTAAAGTTCTGAATTGATTAGATAAAACTGTAAAGTAACATATTTAGTAGAACATTTTTTACGGGTAAGAGTGTATGATGGAAGAATATTACAATTCAGAAGATATATTACCATAATGTTTACGAGTTGAGACAAATATCGGAGACGAGACTTACTTCCGTAAGTCACCATAGTGAGTGTTAGAACAGAAACTTATTTAAAAACTTTTCGACAACCAACTTATTGGTAATGTAATAATTTTATGAATCTCAATACAATGTCGCTCACTGAAAACAACGGTCAGTGTATACTTCTCGTCTTTTGTAAGACAGTGGCTCAACCCCGGTCATCAGCCCGCAGTCCCATCGGGCTACAATGTGGCTTTACCACATGTAAACTAATAGTACAAAATTAAGGTGTGCATACATACACGGCAGACCGCAAAGGAAACTTTCCTAATGGCTTCGTTTGATGTCGTTTCAGGCGACAAATTGTCGAATTAAAACCTCCGCTCTATTAACAACTTTAGTTCAGTATTTAGAAACGCCGTTTCGATTTAATACAACCTAACATTTTCTTAGAAATTAGTACTCAAAGTTTATTTAATTCATTTAGAATAATTAATTTTCGCACCATTATAAATGAGTTCTATATTCTACTAATTATAAAATCGCTATATTATTCTTGATATATATCGTCATCTTCGTCTTCAACCCATAGACATACGTTCCATTCCAAAGCACTGGCAACTGAGATATTTTAGGCTTTTGTCCACCATGTTGGCCTGGAGCGGAATGGCGGACTACACACTTAAGAACTTTTTTAGGTGTGCATGTTTCCTTAAGAAGTTTTCATTGAAAAATTCGGAGTTGCATGCCTGTGGTTTGAACCGGTGTCTGCCGAGATTCTTGACCGCTCGTCTATACCTTGAGCCTATTACTACTTTAGGAAACTATAATACTACTGTGATAAAGCCAGTCCATTCATTCCCTGACATTTAAAGTCGGAGTGTTATTCGACTACTTAACATTATGTAACACTACGTTAGAGAAATTAATTCAAAGTAATAATGCAGAGTATTAAAACTGACACATAATGTAGTTTATTGTATGAAATATTGAACATTATTTAAAGAACGTAAACTAATTTTAGTAAATCGAAGAAATTTATTGTCAATAGGGACGAGACGATAACGCTCAACACAATTAGGTTGAGGACGTAGACGTTTTTAAAAATAATCTTTCGTGACAAAATTAACAAACAGATATTTTCGCAAGAACAAAAACGCTTATGAAATATTTTTTCTCTTAAAAATTTGGCGGTTCGTTGTAATATGTACAACTTAGTTTTTTATGTATACCTATGCTATGTATAACTAAGTATAACTCTATATAGGTATATACTTAGTTATTCATATTATTAGATGTTTAATAGGTTTTTTCGCGACAATAGTCTGACGAGATATTTTCTGCATGGCTTTTACACTTATTCGCTACGGGTCGAAGCTAAGGTGATAAGAACAATTTTCCACGTTAGAATTCTTTATTATTTAGTTTTTTTTTTCGTACACCAAACGAAATGATGCCATTAACTTTCAGCCATGTTGCATGATAATATTGAGTACGCGAATTTTAAAAATCTCTTAATAGAACCTTGAAAACTGTATTAAATTTCGTGACACCATGTATAGTACTAATTTAAACGATAATTGTGGAGAAGCTTACCGGCTTGGAAATTCCGTGGAAATTGGAAACAAAATCCTTGGCAACGTTAATAATAAATTAATATTGTAAAACATCCATTGTTGAGTGCTGTAAGTAAAACGAAAGGCAAGAGAGCAACTCTAAACTGGCCGCAATACATTCTACGATTCAGAGGAAATTCAACGCATTAATAATTATTTACATTCGCGGTTTCCGTTGTTCCCGGGTACCCTTTGAATGAAATAGAAACGAGCCTCTTGTACATTCACCAGTGTTTACGTACCGCTACATATGTCTTTAATTATTCCTACAATGCTTTATATTTAATCCCTCGTCCAAGGCTCATGTTTTAGTACATGCAGACATACATTTATTTTTGAGTCATTTGCTTGTATCTAAGCGGTCTTCATGCAAAAAGAAATATTTATTTATTAAACAAAAAGTGGAAGTCTTTCTTAAATTAAGTTAATGAGATCTACATGTACTATGTAGGCACTTATAATGTAAAAAGAAAATGTATGAGGAAAATAATGGCAACATGAAATTTCACAAGTCTTACGATAAGCGAGAGTAAAACTGTTTATAGTTTGATTTTCTGATACTGTTTCTGATTTAGATAGAGCAATTTGTTCACTAGTTGTGTCGGTTTTAAACCACTATAGTTCAAAATTCAAATTGTTCACAAGTAGACTCTACCACTTAAATCTTAAAAACATACCGGAAAATACGTACAAGTAAGTAGTTTGTAAAAAACAACAAAACAACAGTTTGCCCTTTTGAGGAATTAAATGGCGCAAAGAAATATAAAAAGCCTTTTTTAAATTAATCGCGATTGATCTGCAGAAAATTTTCAAGGCATCTCTGATAGAGGCATGATGAAACGGCGTGTAAAATGCAAAAAAATCTAATACCCGAAACTCGATATTTCTATAGCACGTTTTTATTTATTAATGACATATATTGTGAATGACTTTCAAAAGTTGGCAACAAATAATTGGTGAGGCCAAATACAATAAAATGTGTATATAATTTGACACAATTTTGAAAGTCAAGACTTACCACAAATCCTTTATTTTTATGTACATATATGTAAAACGTTCATTTAATTAACTGACGAAGTTCTTGGGCAAATATTAAATATGTAAACGTCTCTTGATTTGCAATAAAAAAATTTTGATCGTACATTTAGAAAGAGCAAATTGTTGGAAAATAGCAATGCAAACCGAACAAAATATTGTAACAACTCCGTGAACATTTTCAATGCTAAATACCAGACTGGCATTTGTCAAATGGAATGGTCACCATTATGTTTAGTGGTCCGAAGTTGTTACGATCCACTAACTCAGTGGTGACAACAAAATGGAGTGCTCCGTTATAGCCCTGCTTTCTTACAATAAAATATTAATTGTTCGCACTAAGCCTTATTGATGGTTTATGACCCCAGTTTAGTTCAGTACAAGTTCTTAGTGCGATTACTAGATTGCCAATATAAGATTGTTTGAAAGTGTGCCACGATTCTGCTTTAAGAGAAATTTCTCGAATATTCTTTTCATATTTGATTTAACATTCTAACAATGACTTGTGGTTATGAAAATGTGAGCAAATAAGAGTTTCCTTCGTTGTTTATATTGTAGATTGCAATTAAGAGTCAGTGCTTATATAACTTTTTAATAATAAGCTGATTTTGATGGTAATAATAAAAATATCATCCCGAATCTTAATAATTTGAATGTGAAAAAAATCGCAAAAAGGTTACCAATGTTATTTAAAACAAGGACCGTGAATGTGAATCGCCTAGTTAGAAAATTTGAATATTAATTGAAATAATGTATTGTAATTATTTTTGTTTTCATCACTTTAATATTAAAGAGTTCTAACTAATAACGATGAGAATTCAAGGGTGTTAGCCCGTTTTCAAACCTAAATAGCTTAACCTTTTGTGATCAATTTCGGAACAAGGGAAGACACCAAAGAGACACATATCCTAATGTTTAATCCGGAAAACTGGCCGATTTTCAAAAGAACCTCACAACATGACCAATCAGCACAGCCACCTCTTTTATTCAGTACCCTAATTTCTATTAATTGTAATAAAATTGAACAAAAATAAGCTATGTGTGAGATTATAAACCAAGGAAATATTGCTTAGAATCATAACAACCGCAAGCCCCGATAACAACAACAAAACGTTGTGTCATGTTCGCAATTCAATAACTAGCTTTATGTATATATTTTTTATTGAATATATAATTCTTGAATATTCAAAGTGATGACTGCGCGCAACCTCAAATTCCAATGACAAATTACGTAAAAACAAACCGTGTAACGCCGCGTACGCACGTTTAGCAACAAAATACGTGGTACGGACTAGTGACATTAGTAGTACAGCGTCGAGGCGTGTGCTGATGACACGCATTAACCATCAAAGTACGTCCGTCTTGCTATCTATGATACCGTTGGATATGGCGAGCGACTTATCGTCGCTTATTCCACTGACCTCCTTCTGTGATAACACCAGCATTTAGTGATTTCTATTCGGATTTAAAAAATATAAATCAAAATGATTCTATGGACGGTGTTCGCGGTAATCATAGCGATAGTGTTATTGATTAAAGTGTATCAAAAACTGACTCTAGGAATATGCAAGTCCAGTGCTCATATGGTTGGGAAAGTTGTTATCGTGACAGGTGGCAACTGCGGTATCGGGTTGGAAACAGCTAAAGACTTAGCTAGTAGAGGTGCACGTGTTATAATAGCATGCAGAAGTGTGAAGCGAGGGGAAGCGGCTAAGGAAGAAATAATTAAAGCTAGCGGGAATTCAGACGTAGTTTGTAAACAATTGGATTTGGCGTCCTTCCGTTCCATCAGGGATTTCTGCGAGGACGTATTCAAGACTGAGAAACGCCTCGACGTTCTTATTAACAATGCCGGGGCCGGCGGACTCGGCAACTACAAAACACCAGACGGTCTCCACGTCGGAATGCAGGTCAATTATTTCGGCCCCTTTCTATTGACGTGTCTATTGCTTCCATTGTTGAAGTCGTCGGCACCGAGTCGCATAGTAAACGTATCCTCGGTGATACATAAGTATGCTGAACTTGAATTTGATAATTTAAATATGGAGAAGTATTGGAGTGACCAATTGGTGTATGCGAACAGCAAATTGTTTTTGAACCTAATGACATTAGAGTTGAGTAAAAGATTGCAAGGGACAGGAGTGACTGTAAATTGTCTGCATCCTGGCATAGCTGCTACAAATTTACTGAGGAACATTCCTTATGATATTATTAGAAGAATCTTAGACTATGTGATAGGTTTTTTGTTCCAAAGCACATGGGAGGCTTCGCAGACCTCAATATATTTGACGGTAGCACCAGAAGTGCAGGGCGTGAGTGGAAAATACTTCAGTGATTGTCGGGAGGTTAAACCTTCAAAATTGTCACAAGACCACGAAAGTGCCAAGAGACTATGGACAGAATCTGAAAGATTAGTTAAATTTTCTTTGCCAGAAAAGTAACTCAATTCTTTGGAAAACATTGCAAAATTGTATACCTAGTGAGAATTAAAACATGCTGTTTTGTATAAATTGTGTTTTAGTTGATTTGACCTTCAGCTAGTTGATCGTGTTTACGTCGGTCAAGGAAATTATATGATTCGAGATAAATGTTTTCGTATCGTACAAGGTTATCTGCAAATATATTATTAAAATTATTATGAAGCACTTTTTAGCTTTGATAATTATTTTTCATTTTTATTGAAAGCCAAGCTCATAAATTATAACAGAGAACTGGGTTAATGCGAAGTCTATTGACCTCATTGTACGCTTTAATTTAATGACTTTTTTACTAATAGTGGTAAAGATGTGTTGAAAAGAAATTAATTAAAGGACGTGTTTAGTGGATGCAATAAACATCAGACGAGGTTATTAATGCTAATATGCGCAGTTTAATGTTGGTTATTATATTAAATTAATTCTTTCTACAAAATAGTCTATTGCTATTCCATTGTCGTTATTCATGCCACTGAGGATTTACTAAAAGGAAAACTCAATAATATTTTGCCCAACGGTAGTCAAATCCGTAATCATTGGATCGCACAGCACAAAGAAAGACCGTAAGACCGCAAAAGAAAGACTGACCTCAAAGAAATGCTAAAGTTACACAAGCGAGAAATAACACGTGGGAACGGAATTGGACACCGATAATAATTATTACTGACTATTAATTACCTTTCATTACACATTTAAATAGGAGAAGCACTTGCATAAAATATGACATTCTACGAATATCGTTTAACTGATTGAAATGATCGACGAATTACATAATTGTGTATTGCTCTGTTAATTAGTAGACGCTAACGAGTGTACCAATAGTTAGTACGCTTAACATTAATTTATAGCGAGCGTAGCTGGCGTTAAATTGAAATAATTCCAAGCGATGGGCCGCCGTCGCTGTGGCCGTTTTATTTGCACATAAATCTCTCTCGCGGTACATCTGATTTACAGAACTGCTCTTTGTGCTTGCTCACCTCACTGTTTGCGGGGATTTGCGGCACTACTCTCACACACCATTTCGGTTTATACTGTTCCGATAAGTAACTCGTGACGTGGGAAAAATTAAAAACCATTGGCTTTTATGCACTTTTTAAATTTGCATTTTTTCTTGGCGTTCATATCACACATGACCCGAATCTGTTTCAGGGGTTTCTGCTGACTTCATTGAGTTTATTTTGGTGTTTATAATAAATAATCGCACGGTTTAATACTGAAAAATAATATTGCGAGGAAACCTGCTTACCTAAGAGTTCAAGGAAATTGTTAAGGCCATTTAGATCTACATATTTAAATAATACATTTTATATGGAAAATATTTTGCTAACATTTTTTTATTGAGGTCGTTGTCTCTATACATATCCAAACGAATGCCTGTTTAATTAATTGCCTGATAAACAAGGTTTATTGGCGATCGTTACATAATAAGTGTACTTGTACAATGCGGTTGTCATGACGGTTGCCTACGTCTATGTAGAGGGCATTGACATCTCTCAAATATATCGGAACAGAAATTCGCAAGAAATACGAGACACATGTCCTTGAGGTATCATAAATAGCTCACATTACGTATTATTACTACAATTGTGAGTGGGATTTTCCACGTTTTTCTGTTGCACAAGTTCTGCGTTGATTGTACGAGTCTGTATGAACAGTACCTACCTTATTATCTAGTTGTTACCTATGTTAAATAGCACATAGGGACACCACACACTGAATACGATTTTTTATGCCAATATTACAATTCTTTATTTGACTGACTGGTCAAACTAAACAGGAAATTTAATGTCAGATAGATTTATTTACTTATGTGAAGGTGGATGATATTGAATAGTTTAAAACATATTTCTAGTTTGAGAAACTATTTTCTCTGTAATCAGCTTTTCCACGGTTCAATGAACTAAGTCTTATTAATGAATTATTTGTAGGTAAATAATAGATATTTAATTAACAAGATTTACAAATAATTAAATATACACTTGTATCAACAAAACTCATGAGTTATGTATGGGCCTTGTGGACATAGCCAGACTTTATAACAGTTTTCTGAATATATTACCTATTTATTTATCCCTCAAATCTATTTCTTTTCTTCGGTAAAAACATGTTGATTAAGACGACATGTCATTAATGTAACTATTTCCATTACTTTTTAAATTGAATGCTAATAAAATTCTGTTGGTGAAATTTACTGAGTAATGTGTAGTAGGTACCTAATCAATGTTAGTAGCAAAAAGGTTTTCTATTCACAATAGTAGTTTCCATTAAGAGAATATACAACAACGTTGTTATTTCTATATAATGACTGCAGTATATTATCGTAGCGTCGGGGAACAAACAGTCGTGTCGCGCAATTTACGTGGAAGATTCAGTGAGGCACAGCTCAACATGCATCAACCTTACGCTAGAAATTAGCAACGTGTCACATATTCTGACATTTGCTATAAGGTTTTTGTCAGGCGCTTGTTGAAAGTTATAGCAGTAGGAAGATAATACTGGTATGTAACTTAATGTTCAAGACATTATTTAATACAAATATTTGTTATAGCTATACTAAGAATTAATAGTCAAAGTCAAAGTCAAATCTCTTTTATTCAAATAAACTTTTACAAGCACTTTTGAATCGTCATTTTATATGCTATTTTTTTTTTAAACTAGTGCCGCGTGGTTAGTAATCTGTGGTTAATTTATATACTGTTCGGTGTTCAGAGGCATATATTTAATTATTCATTCCGAGTTTGGGGGAGCGCGTTAAGCCGTAAGCTCCCATTGCATCAATTGCTAAACGGCAGTTGAGCCTATGAATGGTAGATAATTCTAATACTGGACTAGGCATCGGCTTTATAAAGTCCATCTATCTCCGTACTAAAACGCATAGGTGCCTGCCATAGTAAGCTAGGGCTTTATATCTTCATACATAATGTGGGGTAGATTTTGTCCGCAAAACCGGATTAACGTGGGATGTGGATTGTTCTTTAAAATGTTAGGATTTACGTTAAACACTTATCAAGAGCTATTAAAGTAGGTAACTGTTGATAAGGATTAGTTTCCCTTGCAAACTCTATCATAAATAGAGTCCTAGTTATGTACTTAATTTATAATTTATTCTTATAATATAAAATGAAATTAAGTATACCAAATAGCTTTTAAAGTTATCTGTACATGACTTGTCTGCCTATAAAGATAGTTAATTCTTTACAAAGAATTTTGTCACAAACGCATACTTTATGTTCAAAAATATATTAGAATTCCAATCTTTTCACCCGACAAAATGTTTCGCTAATCTAAAAAAAACCCACGTGAATTATTAAATGTTCCATCTATTAAACGCAATATATCACGTTGAAGTACATTTCACCCGTAGTGATTTGGTGCGGGCAGATTTAGAAGCTGGAAAATAGGCGGTTTGCCGCCGGAAGTGCGGACAATATTAATGTCGTCCATAAGTCAGGAGCACCATTCGAGTATTTTTCTCACACAGCCAGCGGCAGGACGGTCGGCCGCTTCTAATTAACAAGATTAGCATATTCCCTTGGAAAGGCCTTTTTGCAGTCGGCTAAAAACAGGCGCGTAGGCAGAATGTTTTGTTGGTTTTATATGTTGTTTTTGTCGGCCATTATTTTTATGCTGAGCTGTGTTTTTTTATTTATTTTTTGTTATACTTACACTTTTATATAGGACAAAAATATTCTAAAATAAAACTGTATAAATATGTAAGGTTTTATAGAAAATAGCACTTTGGTATCTAACATGTGTAATTAAGCGTATTCACACCTGTTGAAGATTTTATATGCCCATTTAACCCCCGCGCTCTTCTTCATTACGGCCCCGTGTAAAAATATGCCTCATCGTATGAAAACCCGAGGATTTTAGGCTAATTTTCGTGTCGAGCACCCAGCGCAAACGATCTTATTTGCATGAGGTTTATTGCTCGTTTTTAGGATATTATATTCTGTTATTGGTCATTTTTCCTATGCTGAAATGAAGGCGGTTAATTATGCAAGTGAACATTTGATTTAGTCAGTTGAAGCTAATGTTTTCTTTGATGTGTTTCTGAATGACATTAAAATAAAGTTCTTTATTTAAGAGCTATTCGTAGGATTTTAAATTGAATATTTCCAATCAGGGTCCAGCTTAGGGCAACAACATGCAGTTGTAATAAGAAACCCTGAGTTATATTTTTAGTACTGGGGCCAAACATTATCTGCGAGGAATTTCATATAAGTACCTTGTCCTTTTTTAAGGTCCCTTATACAATGCTTAAAAAAATAAAACTATCAAATTAGTTCAGCTTTTGTATAATTAATTACATTAAACTTTGTTACTAATGAGAACTTAAGACCTTTTCTACATTCATTGTTTGTCTTAAAAAAGCATTAATGTAATATTCATCCAATGAGACTAATGTTCTGAATATAAGCGAAAGGCAAATCCTTTGTGAGTACTCTATATTGTCATCTTGAGTGGCTTGGTTTAATACCGTCTTGACATCAGAACACAACGTCTTACTGGGATGTTCACTAGCGCCGAAATCGCTGATGCAACAAAGCCTCTAAGGCCAATGTAAGACGGCTCGTCTCACGGTACTTTACAGGATCATTGGTTGTGCTTGAAGTGTACATGTATGTAATACACTTTTTATGGAAGAGAACTGGCAGCTGACCATCACCAATATACTGCTATTGTCTCTGGCTTATATAAACTCGGATCTGAAGTATATTGTTGTTCTATATGCGTAGTATATTTAGGATAAGATACAAAGGAACAGCAAGGTTGACCATGGGAACTACCATTTTAAACAATCTAGCTCTTAGAAGTAGGGGGTAGGTTATATATTGATGTGAGTTAATCTATACTAATATTATAAAGCTGAAGAGTTTGTTTGTTTGTTTGTTTGTTTGTTTGAACGCTAGGATCTCAGGAACTACTGGTCCGATTTAAAAAATTCTTTCACTGTTAGATAGCACATTTATCGAGGAAGGTTATAGGCTATATATCATCACGCTTACACCAATAGGAGCGGAGCAGCAATAAAGAATGTTTCAAAATCGGGGACTTTTTTTCCTTTTTGTGAGCTTCCGCTGCGTACGCTGCAGAAACGGTTAAAGTTTCGCTAAAATAATGTATGACAGAATTGTTCCCCTTTAAAAATTTTAAAAATAAGTCCGCGACAGCATATGTCTAACTTTTAAGGTTGGCTCACTATAACGGTTTTTATTCTAACCAAATTTATTTTAAATAAAGCATTATTTGTGAAGGTGTTTTTACAAACATGATATTAATCCTTATCCAAATAAATACGTTATTCATTACAAGTATTTAATATTAAATAAAATTGCCCTTTACATCACTTGATTTCACTGAGTATCTTAGAAGATATTGCAGTTTTAAAATATTGATCAAGCGCGCAGTAATGATGCACAAGACGCCGATCGACGCGTTACGGTTTCACGTTTGAACAATTTTACCGAATTGTATGATTTTTGGTATAGTCATAAATAAGACTCTGAGAAGTAAAATAGACTGCAACGTATTTTCCTTCTGAACTCAACCCTGTAGTCTACGCGGACGGAGTCGCGAGCAAAAGCTAGTAAGGAATAAAATTGAGATTATTGAAGCAGAGATTGTAACAGTATACGAATGTTATTAGATAACAAAAAAACTCTGATAAATGTACATGGTAACTATACCACAATCAAAAATAAGTAAGTACACCCAACAGACACATACATAGCTCTGACCCCACACTAGGTTACAAGACCTGTGTCGTGGGTATTACACACTACGAGAGACTTTTTCGGTCTCACAAACACCCAGACCCGAAACAAATATTTGTGGTTCACACAAACATTTGTCTCGGTGCGGGGATCAATCCCGCGGCCTCTCGTTTCGCATGCTGGTGTCTAGACAACTGCGCCACGGGGGCTGTCATGCTCCTAAAAAACCTACATTTTATTAAAACAGAACTTTACCCAGTTACTGATGATGTTAATGAGGAAATTCTACATATTCGACAAAAAATTGGACTCAAAGATCCTTTAAAGCAGCTTGTTGGTTCGCAAATAAGGATTTGAGGAGAAAGTCAGACCTATTTTTTCACTGTTCGACCTTTAATCAACCGCTATAGTTGTGAAATATACCTTTACATAACATGTAGTATCACAAAGTCGGCCATAGCTCAGTGTTCGCGTTTGTAAATAAACAAACATTTTGCGCGAAACGTCCCGAGCGAATAATTTCTCAGAAGAGTTAGAGCGTAAGGATGTAAGTCAGGTGCATAAAATTTCCGAGTTCGTGTTTCTGGAAGACACAACAGCTACCTACGTTTTCTTTGTGACTGAACGTTTGTTAATTATTACAATGGCGAGTATGCTATTTTTAGCACAAGAATTATCAGATAAACTAATAATTTTTGAAACTACATACATTATTTACTTAAGTTAGTATTCATGTCTATCATAACGTGACATTCCTATAGAGACCAATAAATTAGGGAGATTTTATGTAGGCGCGGAAAAAAAATGGGTGAAGCTGTCACTAAACGAAGCACTATTTTTTAAGGGAAAGAAACAACTGGCTTGCTTACATCACTACATGATATGAAACCTTGATCAATTTGTTTTAAAATATAATTGGCTGCATTAAACATAAGTCACATTTATCTATACCAAACGGTCTAATTTGCTGCATAATCACAGTGACTTATTTTTAAAGACATGCTTATATCTAATCTATACACATGTAATCGCACTTTTTTCGGACGCCATGTTAGAGGACCTGATTTGCTGGTGGTAAGATATTTGCATAGCAGCGTCCAACGGATAGCAATTGCGAACTGCTTAAATAAACATGTGCTAGGTTTTGCTAATGTATTTACAACTAATATCTTGTGTTGTATCAGAAACTACGAGAGACGTTTCGTTCTCACAAGCACTCAGACCCGAAACAAATATTTGTGGATCACACAAATATTAGCCAACTGCGCCACGGGGCTGTCAACATATGTATGTATGTCAGATATACAATAAAAGTCCCATAACAAATGTCACTATCGGCACAATTATGTCGAGTCATTTTGTCAAAAAATATGTGTAATATAACATTGATGGAAGTCTAGTTAAGACAGCATCGATACAAAAAGTCCCCGTAGGCGAAACAGATACAGGAACAGATACAGATACAGGAAACAAAAACGATTACAAGAGAGATAAATTTCAGCTGTTTTTCTGTGTACACATGAGTCAAGTGTAAAAGTACTTTAATATCATTTGATATTGATGTTAACGCCCCCACAAAGCATGCAATTTTAAAACTCTCATTGGAAGAAGGCTGAATGAATAAGGAATAAGATTGCGCGCCTTCAGCGAACAAGTTAATTTGGCAACTTTTATTTACGGCTCGCGTGCGTGAATACAAGCTGCCAATTTAATATTAGTTTCTTGAACGTTGCATGCGCCGGTTTTATGGCTTAATTGTTTTGCTTAAGTGTTCTAGCTTAGTTTATTTCTATGAATAAAAGTGGGCTTTATTTCATAATTGATGTTTATACTTGACAGTTTCCTTGCTATTGTTCTTTTCCTTGTAGATAAGGGTTATTGTAATAGTGTTTGCAATGTTAAACAAAATTAATCAATAAATAATACATTATACTTACTTGACTTCTTTAGAGAACATTTTAAGTTTTAGAAGGGACTATTAGAAGGAAAAGACATAAATAGGAAGAAATGGATTTCTATAAATCTATTAAAATTACATTTCATAGCCATAATTAAATTAAAGAATTAAGTTGCAAAATTCAATTATATTGTTCAAGTAATAAATCAGAATAAAAGCAATCTTTAACCGTTCATATTTCTATGTTAATTGCGCAAATATTTATATTTCCGAGGCAAATGTGCCAGTTTGGGTAGAATTTGTTCCGGGAAATGTAGGTAAACTAACGATTAGAATGCTACCATGCAAAACATAGGTTGGGGAAGGCTAATGGAAAAGTTATTGTTACTGTGAGTACACTCAGTGCAAATTATACACCGGTGATTTTTTGCTTTCAGTTGTGGGCCATAAATTCTAGGAAATGATGAAAGAGTTTTAATATTTGAACCTAAAGTAAATTATAATTAATGTTTGAATTTGCAAAATTAATTCTGTATGCCATAAGGAGTTATATAGATTTTTAAACTGTGTTGCTGTAACTGCGTTGTCCGTCGATGTTTTATTTTGGTTAATTTGTACAATTAAAAAAAAGAATAGTATCAGGAAAGGAAATTAAGATTATTGAACCATGAGCCTTTTCGCTAATTTTACTGCGTTCTGTGACCACAGATAGCCGTTCATATTATTCTATCTGAATGACTTAGTAGGATTGGAATACTTAATTTTTTAAATTAATTATAGTAATTTAATGTTTTATTTCCCCCCCTTGGTATTTCATTTCTCGTGGGCAGAAACGAGGCTGAAATAAAACATATCTTCTAACATTAAAATCTCATAAAAGTAAAACACGAACTTAAAGCAAATGAGCTTCATTTCCGCCCATACATATCGAGGCCTAATGATTCACCTCTATGTTGCCTGCGGTGTTTTAGAACATCGGATATTCTCTTTACAGGTCCCACAAACATCGGGAGCTTCTCAATGAAATCTGGATTCCTGTTGGCATGTTCAAACGCGCATGTATACCCTTGTAACAAAATTCGTGCATCGTCCTATGTCGACGTAGGCATATTCACAACCAAATTCTAATATCATCGTGTGTACCGTATGGACACATATTTGATCCGTTTTGACATATTTGCTCAGGATTTTAATAATAGGTAACTATTATGCTGGGATGAAATAAATATTACAGTAAATCCGACAAAATTAATATATCACATTGATTTTTATGCGGAATATCATAATATATTGTTACATACAAAATAGTTAACGGTTTCTGGTTTTAAAATGATCATTATTTTCTACACTCAACAGCGCCTACTTCGGGAAGAATTTCACGTGTCAAGATTGGGTTAAATATTTTTTTTTAATTTATGATAAACTGAAGAGGCCACTAAAACTTATATTTATTTTATGATCGACAGTATTTTATATTTCAATATCAGGCCTTACACAAACAAAATAAAAAATTAAATTTATAATAAATTAACTTCCATTATACAGCTGGCACCAATGCCATTCCGAAAAGAAAAAATATAATCACAGATATCGTCGGGTTTGTACAATTCTTTTCTTAATAAGTTTATTATGAAATTCTCATGAGTTTATTGGCGTGGACCTTTGCCAAGTTGTACAGTAAAAATTGAAATTAATATAATACCTATGTGAGAGAGGTCTGGAGTGTTATTTCAACTGGGTTTATTTTTATCCGCGCTCCAGAGTATAGCTAACTTTCACCGGAATTTTATAAATGTTTTATTTCAATTTTGTATAAAACGGAGTATTTTTGTGCGCCAGATTTTTATTTTTACTGCAATGGAAATCTAATACAATTTTGTGAATTCATTTTATGTTCGTAAGAAATTAAAGTCACAGAATTACAGTCATATAAAAAACACAAAGACATTAATGCAATGTTGTTCTGTGAATGATAGCATTATTCTATACCTATAATACATTTGTGGCGAAAAAATATTTTCGGGCAAAGACGATAGACGCACTCAATACAAATATCTTCCTTATAAATATTTGTGGCACAACATTGACCTATATTTTGTACTCATGATACATACATAAATATTACTTGAATCAGGCTATGAGTCGGCGTTTCATGTGACCTATTCACGAGTTAGTCGCGTGCATCCGTCACTTCCGGTCACTAGGGCAGGAAGTTATAAAATAAAACGTAACAATGCTATGGTTACATGTAACATTATTTACATTTGCTTTTCAATTTAATCGTGGCACTTTTGGTTTAATAATAATACAATTATTATCTGTTTGTTTAGTGGACATTTGGTTGAATTTCGCTTTGGGCAAAAAGCGGTTTTCCATGCGAGTAGATGTCGTTTAAATTTAATATAAAGGGTTAAGTTAATTATTTAGATATGTTGGAAGGTAAAAGTTGTTATAGCCCAGATATACCATAGCCATATATAGGCATATAGTGAGCAAAATTTATGGATAATGAGAAAATTACAACTATGTACTTCAAGTAAAGCGATAAGTTTCATGAATATATTTTTAATTTATTTGTGATTGAGTTAACCTGTGCAAATAAACAAACCTAAAACATACGTACCTAATGTATTAATAACAATAATCATATGAAAAGACTAAACATTATAAGAGTTTTTAAGTCGCCGGTTTCCAATTCAACAGTAAACAGTGAAGTCGGTAAAGGACGAGTTCGAGAAATAAGGTTTGAACTTTAGAGAAAGTTAATATTAATCTTGTTGAAAGGTAGATTTGAAAAGTCGAAGAGGAATTCAATTTACTCAAAGTCCATCTCGCTGTTCTTTCCATGTTTTGTCGCGATGAGATGCGGTTTCATAAGCGTTTGCAAAATGTTTCTTAATTAAAAACGGATATTTAAAATTTATAATATGAAATCTGTCTTACCATTTTAGCCCACATATAGCGTAACTACTCAAGCTTATTTCTCATCGGTTGAAAGGTTTCGAGAGTTATTTCAACCGGGTTTATTTCATCCACGCTCAAGCATAAGTATAGTTACAAAATTTGTCGTCCACACAAATTATTTTGTGCTGTATTGTATGAAATATAGGGTTCCTCCATTTGTTTTGTATCGCTAATATCAGTAATGTTTAATCCGTGTTATTTTTGCTCTTTAGTCGCTAGTCCATTTGGACTAGAGTTCATTACCATCAATCAACGAAAGATAATTGTCTTGAATTCGACACACTTATCCTATTGTACATGACAATTCCCTGGCTGAGTGATGTCCTTCATCGAGTCCATATAAAAATTAATATTACGAACTAAGCTTTATACATATTTTATGTTTCCCACCAGAAAGGTGCCATTTGTTCGTCATATTAATTGCAAGTTATTGATTTTAACAGTCCACAATAATATTTGCTAGAGTATTTGGCATTGGGTTAGTTTGTAGATAAATAAGATTCGAGTTTTTTTTAGGCCAGGTATAGTGTTATAATAACTGCTAGAGACCAGACCAGGTATATTTGTGTAAAATTTGTCCCTACAGAAATTCTCAAATATTAAGGAGTGATAGATAGAAATGCAAGCTAAGCAAAGTTTTATTTTGCTAAATTACAGTCAGTAGATACCTACATCTGTTTCAAACGGTGTGGTGATAAAAAAACCATCACACACACACATAGTTCTGAACCGACATAAGGATAGAAGTCAGGACTTGTGGCACAGGCAACGTAGGTAGCAAAAAGTAAGAGAAACTTTTCGGACTCATGAACACACAAGCATTTCTATCGTCGTAGGGATCGAACCCGTGAACCTTTGTTTCGTAAGGTGATGTTGCCACTTGCACCGCGCGGCTATAATAACTAACTAATTTCCAGACACTTTACGGATTAACATTCCCACTAAAACAGCAACAATTCATTTCAGATTATTCCTTCGTATAAATTAAAAAATACAATCCTATTTCGTTTCTCTGTCTTCAACTCAGCTTTGCTGTTGATTTGTTGGCTAAACATAAAAATATTCGAGCATGCTTTCATTTTAACCAGCTTTTGAACATTTAATACGATTTATGAGTTCACTTGACTATAAGCTCCGTGTATTTCAAATACATTATCTAATTTACGTTCGTCGCATTGTATAAATCAATTGTTAAATGTAGTAAGTAACTCGAATGTGACGCTAATAAGCGACTTTGTTTGTCACTTTGTGTGCAATTTTTCTGTATATTCTTGCAATTTACAATTTGCATTTCGTTGCGTTTACATTATTTTTTCTCAACTGAGAATAAAGGTTATTTCTATGGGGGTGAATAATACCAATTTATCTCTCACATCAGCCCATATGTCCCACTGCAGGGCACGGACCTTCTCTACAATTGAAAGGATTTAGGCCTTAGCCCAAGACGCTGACCCAATGCGGGTTGCCGTATTTACTAAAACAAAAACAACACACATAACACTATCTATGTAACTCAACAAATAGCTATCTAAAAGACATTACAAAAATAAATAATAGAGATGCTTTAAAAGATTTCAATGCATGCACAAAGCGTGCCAAGTGAATTTCCAGTAAAGTTTGTTAGGAAGTTAAAAAAACTGCGGCGACGGGCGGCGGGCGACAGGACAGGCCGCGACTTCCCCGTCCGGCGACCGGGACGCGCAAACAAGCGTGTCGCTTCAGATTAGACGCTCGTCTGTTTATCGGGGAAAATACTGAATTTTTTAATACCAACCTAAGTCGTACTTTGAAAAATCTTCATTATGACATATTTTTTGCAATGAGTACGGCTATCGTCGTCGTTGTCAGCCCATATACGTCCCACTGCTGGGCAAAGGTCTCTTGTACCATTGACAGGATTTTCTATTAGGTAGTCTAGTGCGGGTTGGCGGACTACACATCTAAGAAATTCCTAAGAACTTTTAGGTATGCAGGTTTCCTCACGATGTTTTTCTCCATCGTTAAAGCATGTGATAAATCATTGTGAACATATTCATAACTACGAAAGTCAAAGGTGTGTGCCTGGGTTTTGAACCCCTGCCGAGATTCTCGAAAGACCTGAATTGAACTTTATAAATGTGAGTAAAGCTGGAATACTAGCAAGTGACGCAAGCAACAACAATGTTTTGGTGCAAATAATTTGAAATATAATTTACTCATTTCTTTAATTTGGATGCTGTGTATATTTACTTAAATGTGCTGCTATTTGTGCACGCCCGCATACATTTAAATACTAAATAGAAATAACATCCCTTTTTTAATTATTCATTTATGGACACAAATATAAAAAATAAAGCTTGAATCGACATGTGAATACGTAAACAATACTTACTCAGTGTTCTTTACTGTCACAGCAATGTTCCTTTAGTCCTGATTTGCTGAGAAGCTTCGAGAAATACTGTTTCAATTTGCTGTTAGTTCCGCTCCACTGGTTTGATACTGGCGTCATGGACCTGGTTAGCTCCACTGGATCAAATCGAAATGAATAGGGATCCTTTCGTTCCCTAGGTTTTATAAGAAATCGATACAAAAAAACGATAATTTGGTAAACACAAAAAGAAAAGTAAATAAATGTGACCTTATATCTTTTTTCTTTCGCTTTCTTTTGCCGTTTCATTCATAGCGTTTTTACGAAAAACTGCTAGTTTGAGATTTTTAGCAGTAGGGAGTGATATTTAATAAATAAATGTATATTTTCGACATAATATGCCAGCCTAAATTGTTACCATTGAACTAAAAGTTAAAAATGATACCATCTAACTAGATGGTTCCCATATTTTACCCGTATTATTCAAGTCCTGCTTTTATTAATATATACATTTAGACATGCTTAAGCTTTCTGCTGCTTGAAAATATAGAGCGATGGGGTCACAGTCGTTGACCGAGTAGTCGGGTCGGCGCGGAGCACGGGCGCACCATACATCGTTTCTTCACGCCATAAAACGATTAAATCCTTAATTAACTCTCTCCTCTCTCATTTCAACAGCCTTGTAAAATAATTAAAAGATACTGCTTATTATCAAGAGCAGGAAGTAGACCATGCGTGTACTGTAAATACGAATGTACGAGGGAGTTGTCTTAATAATTTCTTAGGAAAATAACTCTTGCCGTGGTGGACTCAGCATTGACTCATCATCAATAGCCCATATACCTTCGTCACACTGGTGGGCTGTTTAAGTGTTCAGGTTTCCTCGCGATTTTCTCCTTCACCGTCAAAGTAGGTAGTAAGGTCTGAAGTTTGAACCAGCGAGCGCCGCAATTCATGGCCAAAACCTTGAGGCCATTATTAGATGTACTATCGATAGCAAAAAATAAATATTTTAAAATATAATTTCCTTTTTTGGTGCCCTTATTTTTTGGTATACAAGCATTTAATAAAAATATTTCCTCAATATAAGGGACGGGTTACTCAGCTCTCGTCTATAAATATCCTAAGATCCTTTGTAAACTGTTGAAATTCGTTCGTATAATTGCAAAGAAAGCGCCAGAGGGGTGGGCGTGGTTGTCTGATCAATGGCCGAGTGAGTCGTACTAAACTTCCACTGGTTGGTGATAATGAACAAATGATCTTTTGAAAGGATAGCCTTTGGCTGCAAATAATGATAGGAAATCAGATTTCACCAGTGTATCCTCTTCGAACTTTTTGTATTGTATGTATCTTTGTTGCTTCCTAGCCTCATTCCAAAGCGTCTATTATTAAAAGGGGCTAAGCTGTTAGTTTTACTAAGAGTGGGTACCCTTCACACTAGATATTATTTTTATTTACATTCAGACAGACAGGTGTTTTTGTGATGATTTCTTCATGATACCTACATCTGTCTACATTTCATTCTAATTTTAAGCACTGCCTTATTTTTTAATCAGGTTAAACAGGCCCATATGTTCAAACAGCCGTAACTACGTAGTCGTAATTCAACATTTGGCAAAGTTCTTAGCACACAGTTGATCCGCGCACAGTACGGTCCCATAGAGTCGTTTTGCACGCGAAGCTCGAAAGGTAAATTGGATGGCTACCACAACGGCTTGAATGTAGCACGCTCATTGACTCCGGGTGTACAAAACGGATTCCGTATTCAGCATTTCTACTTGCCTAGCTTTACGAATATTTATTCTAGAAATGAGTTTATAATCCAAATACATACCAGACATGAAAGCCTTTTGTCATATTATTAAATTTTGTCATATTATTGTCATGCGAAAGAACGAAATTATCAGTGAAATCACATAAGTCTTCTATGAGTTAGAAATATCGTTTTGAAGAAGAGCACTAATAACTAGGAGCGAATGAGGAATGAAAGGATAAATATATAAAACAAAGAAGCATAAATATAAAAGAAAATTCATTAGATTATTGCTTTAATTTTCTTATTTTGTTTTATTATTGCTACGGCAAAGTGAGCATGATGGTGTCCAAACGGAATATTAAAAGGCTTGATACTCCCATGCCGGCCTGCTGAGTTGTTTCTTCATCCTACGCTTAATTCATTTCCTGAGTTCAATCTTCTACGCAGGTGTTGCTCGACAAAGCAAATTATACAACTGTGATTTTTATACTAATCAAATATAGCACGTAGCTCTTCCGACGGAGATAATCCTATTATATTATAATTAATTTGTTTG
Organism: Cephonodes hylas; assembly: GCA_030295005.1. Taxonomy (NCBI): domain Eukaryota; kingdom Metazoa; phylum Arthropoda; class Insecta; order Lepidoptera; family Sphingidae; genus Cephonodes; species Cephonodes hylas. The sequence goes on along the minus strand of AP025367.1, from coordinate 9,437,093 downwards.
TTCCCGTTTAATAAATTAGTTCGTATTGTTGGCGGGCTCTATTACGCGGGAGTGAGCCCTGGAGGGATATTGTTTCACTCTCAGGCTTTAGAATTTTTAAATTATAATTGATCTCGAAAATTTTGTAAAACGATACTGTTTTCTCGTAATTTTGTTTAAGCGTTGGTGATTTTATTAAATGGATTTATTGGTAGAATGTATAGTGGTTCGTGTGACCTAAAAACGTAAGGCACGCAAGGGCATAGAAGCTGACACGGAGTATTGGAATTTTTGTCGCTATTCGACCCCTTTGTACGACTCTTTCAGTGCGAGAGCTCGCGCCGTGAAAATGATCACCAGATTCTTTTACGGTTTCGCCGAACGCTTCAACGTTTTTATCAGTTATATCGTCAGATATAAATAAACACGGTTTATATGGAATTACATTACTTTTTAGTAAGTTCCATTGGTAATAAAGATTTATATAATATGAGACATAATAGTGTACGTTTCAATTTCCAGTTATTAAATATATGTATGAAAAAATATAGGTTCGATTGTGGAGAAAAGTTTCAATGACAAGCAAAAAGTTTGTTGTCATCAAAACACTATAATGTAATAATGTAATTCTTGTATTAGTTATTTGTATGTTTAAATGATGCACAATAAAGTTTTTTTTTATCTTATCTTTATTTTAATATTTCGTAGTGCAAGATCTCATGGAATTGCGCTTTAATGAAAGTTGTATATTTTTGCAAGCGAGTAGCATTAATTTTATACTTCAAATCAGTTTACAGGAGCGTGACATCATTTAATTATATACATACCTATCAAAACTTCTTCATTAATTTCTTTGGTCCCAGGTTAGATTCTCGGACAATTTGGTTAGGCCACTTTGAATTAGTCAGCAGTAATACTTTGTCTGAAAATTAAAACATCATTAAAGAAATTCACACCTGCCTATCCTCTGAATAGAAGCATGGCCGAGTAAGTATGTACATGCTTTTATTTACTTCCCTAACGTAAAATGTTTTCGAGAAACCCGCCAAAAAGCTGTTTAGCCTAAGCATTACATATTCATGTTATATACACAACGGTTTTAATAAAAGTTGGTGTTGTACACAAACTAGCGACCCGTTTAGCGCGACATTGAAAATTCAATTTACATATTACAAGAGCGAGCTGACTGGACACCTCATTATCCCATATAATGGTCGACGCTGGGTTGCACTCCCACAAGACTTAATTACCCCTAATCTGGCATTCCGTGAATCTAACAGAAACCCCGCTCGCGTAATTACGGTCCGCTGTTTTAAACTTAACAGTCTCGTTTATTTGCCTGTTAATTATACGCAATCTTTGGCTCGTATCATATCAGCTTGAGTTTATGTCCTCGTAAGTTTTTATTGGTCGCTGATTAAATTTCCGTGTGTGTTTGTGATATCGGTTTGAAGTGTTGGTAAGATCTTAGAAATTTGAACATGTTTTCATAATCTGTTTGTAAAGTGGTAGCGTCAAAATCTTTGCAAAATTACAGGCTAGGATGAGAGGGGTTAAAGATCATCACTGGAGAATATTTGTATCGAGTCGATGACGACAAGTATCTAAAAGGAGGGATATATTTTTGCTTTCGTGGTGTAAATAAAGGAGGGTATATTAAGATGTGTCCTAAAAAGTCTGCACATAAATTCTAAGGGGATCTTTTAAGTGAAGCTTGTTGGACCAAGGCTTAAATCTTTTAACTGTACAGCCAGCTAAACGCTATGTTGGGACCTATATAGACTGATTAACATGCATGAAAAACATACTAGAAAGTATTATGTGGTTAAAAATAGTTAGAATAAACTGTATGCAGAGCGAAAGTTGTTAAACAAAGAGAGAAGTCTGTAAAAGTTGTTACTAACTTGTAACCTTAAACACATTCAGAAACAGTAATTCGTAAAAAGAATATAAACAGTATTCAAGTACTTCGTTCTCTTACATGTCGGGGATGTTTACAGGCTTACCAACAATAAAAGTCTCATTAAAATTTGTTTACCCGTTTTGCCTCCTTAGCTGTTGTATAAACGGGAACATTTTGTATACACGCTTTCCACATTTATTATGCTTTACACATAAAAGATTTTGAAAGAATAATTTCATAATTGCTTCCAAACAAACCCATGTCTTTGATCATACACACACTTGATTGGATATAAAACGAAAGATATGGAAATAACAAGCAATTCATAACTTAATCGACGTTGTCAAAAGATTATACGAGTATGATATTTAGTTGAAATTTGTATTAGTAATGAAGATAAGCGCGTCAGGGATGAGTTTCGGCGTAATTAAATTCCAGACAAACAAGATTGAAGCGAACCTGCTTTAGTGTCTTAATAACTCTCATTTGCATCATGTGTGCATCGAAGCAAAAACTGTGGCGTGCTTTTAAATGAAAACTTTCATAAAATCTGAGGCAGCCTCATTTAAAAGTCGTGTGTAAACGTTATGATATCGCCGCAGCCTGCTTACGAACACTCGTCGTACTTTGCCTGCCCCTTTAATTGGAGGAGCTTGCGGGGTTCAACACGCGAATGTGTGTGTGGCCAAACAAAACTCGACCGTTTTGCCAGCGAGCCACAGGCTAATATCAGCGCGGTGAACAAATACCGCTTACCAAACGAGGCTACCGATTTTACGCTGGAATAGTTCATAAAAAGGTACTTTGTGTGTGCTATTAGTTATTTAAGCATAATTACCAACATATTTTTAGATGTTATGGATTCCTGCGTACCCTATTATCCTGTGTGCGTAGTATTCGCAATATGTTAAATTTTTATGTTAGCCTATTCGCTAGTTGGCAAAGGATGAAAACGCTTTGCTTTGTTTGGAGTTTAAGTGATGTTATTTTAGGATTGTATAGTATTTTATTTTAATATATGCTCGGTGTGATTATTCTATATACAAAATAATTCGATGCGCTTGAAAACTTATGTATTGATCAACTTTTTAAAAGTAATTATTTGTTGTAGAGAACATTTTACTTGCATGAGACTCAACTTAAAATTATACGTCAAATGCACTTGAAGCAAAGTTAACAAGTTGCCAATATAAATACCTTATAAAGCTTTGTGCGTACTGGGAATTGAATTCGGAAGCTTTTATAAAGACGCCGAATACTCATTACCCAATACACAGATATTTACAGTTATTAATCAGTTCAAATTTTCAAAAATTCATAACAAATCATAGAATTTTATTTTCCATCAGAATTTAATCTACTTGAGTCATTAAAAACTTATTTTTCTATTGAAAAACTTTCATTAAATGAAATTTTATATCTTCATAGAATGTCAGCCACTTTTCGTCACAAATGACTCGTTTCACATTGTAAATAAAACCGCGAACGAACAACAACAAATGCAAAACTTGGCTCGTTTATTACCTTTAACTCGGCGAGCGAGCCTATCATTGCCAAATTTGGCTTGCGCATAGCATATTTGATGTAGTACTTGGAATTTTTGCACTGGAAAAATGAAAAGTTCCCCAGAGATACATATCGTATGCATAAAGCCTCGGGAAAAATGGGTCGTGATTAATTTTTAAGCACTTTGTAATGCATGTGCGACGTACTCAAAGCTGTCGTTAGAACTTGCCGCAATATTAACAAGGTTATTATGGACGGAGACGCGACGGTAATCATGGAATCTTTTCATTTAAGGGTGTTATTTTATATAATAAAATTTTATTTTCATTATTAACAGGAGTAATTTGGAAAGCTTGTACCATTGAACTCTATCTTCTTCATCTTCTTCTTCTTCATCAACCCATATATACGCCCACTGCTGAGCACGGGTCTCCTCTCCTCTACCATTGAGAGGGTTACAACTCTATACATTAGCTCAATTTAGTATAAATGATATACTTCATCAGTTTCATAATTTTTCTTGGACATCCAAATGTTTTCTAGTACAGTTAATTGGACACAAAGCTCGCTTATAAAATATTTTTTTGTAAACAGGTGAGGGTGATATCAAGCCATTATTTTAAACTACTACCATACCTTAGCAAAATTTAACAGTCACATACACTACGTTTTTTTTATGTAGAAGTAAAAATAATAATTAAGTGTTGCAATCAAAATTAAAGTCAATTTGTACATATAATTCGGGGATACAGTATGTACAGCCGACATGGTTTTATAAGTATCATGATTTCAAATTCAACAGTATAAAGTATTTAATGAAAAAATAAATATCCCTTGTGACTAAATAATACGATTAGAATTAATAAAATATTTTTATAAATAAAAGCAAAAATCTGCCATTTTTCACTAAAACAAAAGTTTTGTTATAACAATTGAATTGTGAATCCCGGCTCAAATCAATGCCCTATGGTAAATAAATTGGAAAACTTTGTCGGGAATAAATCATTTCACAGAGTCTATTCGATTTAAGTGCAAATACCGACAATGAATTTAAATTTTCCGCTTTTAATACTAAAACTTGTTAATGAAACGACGACCGCGAAACCGCAACTCTTGAGCTCTCGATGTCTTTTATCTTCTCTTTCTATGAAACGCCAATAATAAAGTAAATCTCAAAGCGAAGTTCAAAGGCTGTTGCGCGGTAGTTGGGCTTGTATAAATTTTCAAGTTAAAAATCGAAACCTATAAAAATATTGCCTTCGGATTTTTCGATGACATACTAATATAACAAATATTAAAAAAATCTTATTGAATGAAACTAAATCTTAAAAATATGCTTTAATGATTTACTCTAAAATATGACCGTTGTTTGGTCTATCAGCTGGTTTAATATTTAACAAGCAAATTCAGCTTATCATGAAGCTATAAGATGGATTGGTACTTTTTATTTGTACGAATTTTCATGGACATACATTTTTTTAAGTTTGGGTGTTTTTGAGACCTAAATATTTTTCCAACTTTCTAATGTGGGATCTTTGTTGAAAATAAATAGAATCGAGACTGTTAGAAAACAACAAATCGAAAAATAGATAATGTAATAACCAGACGATTGGATAAACTCCCAACTCATTTCTAAAGCAGAAAACATCTTTGGCGGTTACAAATAACGTTGAATTGATCTCGAAATTGAGTTTTTTGTCAAGGGCAGACACTCGTATACCTATTATTGTATAGCACTACGATGTAGCTGTAATCGATTTACTCTTTTTACGTGCTCGGTTAATAAATGTACGATAAAGAACTTTACAGTCACATTTCTCACAACGAACACATAATATGTACATACATATATGTAGGTAATTTATTTTATTGTAGATTGCTCACTCTGATATTCGGTTATTGGTCTCGAGCTGAATTATAAGGGGTAAATTACGTTAAATGTTTGTATAAAGTCACGCTTAGATTTGTTTTTAACATACAAGAATTATTCAAAGAATATTTTATAAGAGAAGTTTTATATTTTATAACAAGTAAAGAAATACGAGAATATTAAAAAAGATGCTAAGGAGTAATCAAAATTTCGAGAAAAAAATATTTGTAGCTTCTTACGAATATAAATAAACCAATTAGTGACCACTTAGGTATGTGTCGTGATTAGTGGGACAGAAATTTTCCTGTCTCATAAATACCCAGAAGCGAAACAAACATTTGTAGTTCACACAACTATTTGTCTCGATGCGGGGATCGAACCGGCAGCCTCTCGTTTCGTAGGATGTCTAGCCAACTACGCCACAGGGCTGGCAAACTATGTAGTCATAATCATTAGTCAGTAAATAATTTGAGGATGATCTTACATAATTCTTAGAACTCTACATATATTCTGTTCGTTTATCCTCCATAAGTATAATAACTTTTCTGAGAATTTCTTTACCGTATATTGCGCATAATAAACTTGGGCTGTTACACGTACTTCCATCTTTAATTACCAGTCCGTATTACATAAGTCCTCCTTACTGAATCACCAACAAAATAGAAAGGAGTGTCATAATTTTCTCGTCGACGTCAAAGTGGCAAGACACCATAAAGTAGAAATAACCAAATTTCCTATTTGTCCCCGCAAAATACTTGTTTTTCATAGATTTATAAGCTAATCGGCACTTTGTCATTCAATTTGGAAGTTTGCCAATACGTCTCTTATTAAACAGCACGCTGTGTCGAGCATTCACATTCATCTATACGATAGTTAATAGCGGATTGCGTCGTAATGAAGCATTAATGTGTAATATGTCCAAGGTTCATTAAACAAATTCATCTGATAATTCATATAACAGTGGAATAAAGTGGGGTACTTTGCAGACCTTTCATCTGTCTATATTGAAATCCATTTTGGATGATGTAATTTAGAATATCTGTCAGACAAAGCTTGTAAAAGATACTTTCGTTGTTTTCGTGTAATTAAATGTTTTGTGGAATGCTTTAAATGTTGTACTATTTTCAACGTAATTACAGAATGTTATTAGATTTTGTTGGTAAATGGAGGATCAAATTCATTCGTTTGTTGTTATCTGTGGAATCGTGATGTTTTTGGTTTGTTTCTTTTGTCAACTATTCCAAAAACATGAAATATTACATTTGTTTCTTAAGAACGGTGGATCACATTTGGTCTTAGTTTAAACGATGTCACAAGAATATTAAGGGTCATGTTACCTCTGGCATTTGTAACCTAAACTAAATCACATTTATATGGTTCGATGGTCTTCCATAAAATAATTTATTACTTTCTCTAGTGAGTTCGAGTAAATACCAATTCATTTTTTTACTACAGTTATATAATGTTTAAGTAACATTTATATTATTAAGTATAGCGTTTCTTTCAGGTTAAGGATTAGGACAGGTAGAAGGACTTGTAAAGTGAAGTAAGAACGTTGGACCTTCTTAATTATTTAAATGTGACCTAATGTAGATACCAATGTGATCATTTGATGTATCACCGCTAAAATACTTAGTAGCTCATAATGTTAGTTATACCGTCTATTTAAGAAGTCTGTTAAAGCACCTCTGCTAAGAGCTGTGAGTGTTTGTGAAAGAGACGTTTGGACGGTTGTAATGTGTAACTAACACATGAGCTATTAGCTCGTTAGACAGAATAGTAAAAAAAACTGTCTTGGTCCAACCTTAATAAAAAAATGCATACGGCCATAAGCTCGACTATAAATGAAAATTCATGTAATCAAATGCCTGAAGTTTGTTTATGTACCTAATACAATTTTTACGTATCTTTGCTTCTATAAATCATAAAACAGTTTTGATATTTAAAAACTATACAAGTTGAAAAGAAAAATAAAATGAAAACGAGTCTATTGTTTGAAAATGAAAAATTTCCATTCCAATTAATCAGATTCGTGTTCCGAGAACTGAGAGAATCATTTCGAAATTGTCGTGTCGCTAAATTAAAAATAACTTGGATTCTTAATCTTTGTTTTTCATTTATTTCATTTATCAAGTGCCTTGTCCACTTCGACCGTCTCGATTGGAATAGTATACATACCTAAAAGAGGCGTAACACCAGGTTAACAATTCCTTTGAAGGTTTTGTTAATCAACATTGTTTTCATATGCCCAAGAAAAATGCAGACGTTATCATAGTTATAAATAATTATAAAAGTAACAGGCCGTATTATTTCAGAATCTGAAGACTAATGACCTTTCAACCATAAACGATGCTCTAGAATTCATCAGAACTCTATCTTCATTAAAAATCTCCCTAAGGTCTAATGTGGGTAAATTGAAATTACAAGTAGTCAAAGATTAAAATTACGAAATAATGAGTACAGCCTAATTACTTTCTTCCCAATTTGATCTACTCATTAAAATATTTTTTCGATAATTAGATTAATATAGGCAAAGAAAGGAAATTTCATCAAAATAATTGGAATGGCGTCAGTCAATAAAAACTTTGGAGCAACCCTCTCGAGACCAATTAAATAAAACAAGTTTACGAAATCAATTAGTTGCAATGTTGGCTTAACACAAGTTGTTATTGAGTTTGCCAACTTCTAATATGTCCTATGTTCGGTTTTTACTTCACTTCGGACTTTAATGAAATTTTAAAACATTAAATCCGAAGAAAAGCACCATACTGCAATTTTAAAGTGTCTCTTTTTAATTAAACTTTTAATAACTGCTGATCAGGTCTAATATACTTAAGACTACCGTATTTTGTAATGATCCTTTTATTAATTCAGATAAGTTTGCTCTTATTACTTCTATTAGTTTACCAAGTTATTTCACCCTAGTATCATTGCCGCTTTTTACATTTTTATCCATACACAAGCGCATAACAGTTACAATTCGATTTACGACATTATCATCAGGCGCGCCTTTATTTCTTATTTCATCTGTAACTTAGTCAGCGGTTCTGTTTCATCCGACATCGTAATTGAATCAGTGGTGTGGAGGACTGGCGCACGATGATTACAATATTCTATCGGTTTTCATTTGCATATTAAGGGAATTAATATCTTATAATTAATGTCTCCTTTTTCATTTGAAGCATTACGATTTTAAAGACTTTGTGGCACAGTTATTATAATTCTGCTTAAGAAATAAAAGAACGTAGGTTCGATCTCCGCACGACTTTTTTTTGTGTGATGCACAAATGTTTTTTTTGGCTCTGAATCTCAGGACAGAAAACTTGTATCGAAGTTGAGAGTAAGAACTGTAGATGACACTTAAGCGTAGGTAAGCGTGATGGGAAAAATTTATTTTCTACAAATGCAACTATACATCTGTATTTGCGCTGAATCACACAACTACTAAAGTACTAAGCCAAAGCTAAAGGAATTTAGGGAAATCAGTCTGCTCCCCAAAACATAGATCGATAGGCAGCGTTCAAAGCTGATTTCGTTGAACATTTAATAGAACCAAATCGTATGCGTTATCTGAAACGTGTTTCATGTCACCCATTCATGGAATGACGTGTGCTACCCAGCTCCGTAGCATAGCGTTCCTCGGCTTATTTGCATGTGAAAGAGCGTCAAACGTAGTTACTTTTGTATGAGAGTGGATGAGCACATAAGGTGAGATAAAGTATTGGATCATTTATTCTTTAATCAACTTTTTCTATCGTGGCTTAAGGAAATGAAAGTGAGCGACGCTCGCTTGGAATGTGGTAGATATATTGATGATATTACGGGCTTTTGTACGACAGGTTTTCATCTTGAAATATATTTTAGAACTTATTTATGAAACTTTTATAAGTTATTATGGTTCTATGGCTTTTACTATGTTCACCATGAAGAGAGTAAAATGTAAATAGTTGTAACTACTAGAATTTCTGAAAATGATGTACAGTGTTTTTTAAGTGATTGCTCTTTCAGCCCTCATCTCCTCTTTTCATTTCCCTTTCCTATATATTTTAAGACACAGGAAAGATAAGTATGGTCTTTGTACACACATCATATTGACTTCTGAAGTAACTAAACTACGGATAAAAATCGTAAATACATTATGCCTGACGCTTTGTTATAGACTGATTACGAGAGATTAGGAAATTGCTTGTTAACAGATAGGATATACATTGACGTTTATAAAATCCCGACAAAAGTAAATGTTTTGATTTTTTCTCAATCACTAAATATATTTAATATTGTTAGGAGAACGTCAAATTTTCTTTAATGTCGGTGTATGTGTGACGACCGTAGCAATTTTTTTATCTGTCTCAGTTTACGATCACTGTATTTCTACACCCGGTATTTAAGATGAATGGAACAATTAAATTAATAAATAATAAATAAATTCACCCAACAGTCACATACATATAAATAAGTTCGAATACATTTCCACAATAGTTTAAACTGCTTATTGGCCAAAGAACGGTTACTTTAATGACATCTATCGTTCACCTAGAAATTATTTTATCTATTTCAAATTGCTTTCATTACTAAATGATTATTATAAAAAGTTCGTTATAAAAGTATTCATAAAACATTTTGTTTATTTTCAGGAATATTTTTTAAACTAATTTAATCACATAATACATTGTTTTTTTGGGTACTACTTAAATAATACAAGTTTTGGTGAATCTGTTTCTTATATTGTATTTTTTACTTTAAAAATATATTTTTTTAAACAAAACAGCAAAATTACACAAAAGATATCCCAATTAACAGCAAAAACATCTAAGATTGCCAGAGCAAGCTGTTCAAATTGCACAAATTAAAATAGCCGTCTGGTGCACGCTTTGCAAAACGGGAACATTTAAAAGCAATATTAGCAATTACAATGTCGGGTCCCGGCGGTGTGTTCTGCGTGCGTATTTTTATTGTAATGCAGGTAAGTTATCGCGGCGATAGCCTAAAGAGCAGCTATAAAAGTGTGCAAAATCTTTAGAATAATTATGCAAATGGAACATTCTCCTGCGGCCGCAATTCACATTCAAGGGTATCTACGACAGCGTATTGCGAAATTTGATAATACACGTATAAGAGGTACATTTTAATGCGCCTTTTAGTCCTGATACGGAAAAGAGAGTTTATGATCGCATAAGTACCGTCCCGATAGAGTATCGAATAGCCGAAGATGCGTATCTCGTTTTTGAACGTAATTATCCCAACCGGCAAGTCTTCTTTGAAGCAATGTTTTTCATATTTTATTAGGAGACTCAAGGTTCTAGAAAAGAGCGAACAAGGGGGATTGCAATCATTGGAATAAAAATTGTGTCTTAGATATTACGTACTAGTGAATCTATTGATTATACTTCAAGTATTTAAAACTCCGACTTTCCGATATAAAAACCGTAACAATAGGTTCTTAAAAACACGAAAGGTATTTCAAAATGATACGGCGTTAGAAAAGTAATTAAGTCATGTTAAATAAATATATTATGCACATATTAAGGATAACTTTGCAGATTAGGTAAGAGATAGAATGCATATTTCCTCTTGTACTTTTTTTTAACATTTTAGTAAGGGATCATTGGGGCTACACAAAATTTTTAATATTCAGCTGTGATACATTAATTATGTGCTTCGTATTAATATCCACAACACTTTTGGGGTGATCCACTTCGCTCAAACTAATCTCACTTACAATAAACGAAATGTGCAATACAGATTAAACGTTATCGCTCGCCGCGATCCGAATTATCCTATGATTAACGTTTAATGATCATTCCACAGCGCGATGAAACATTTTATAACTATAACGCTCAAATAATGGAGGTATTCGTTGCGAAATACAGCCCATTTATAAGGCGAGTACTATTGATTTTTCGATTGAATAAGCGGCTCGTTGGCTCTGCAAAAATTCGACTTTTAATTCTCTATTGTCGGGAGAAGCGAGGCTCGGTAATGGAATCAAGCAGCCGGGTCACGTCTCGGACCCTCAAACGGCTGACGGTAGAAGATAAACTTTACCTTCATTGTCAATTTCCTTGAGTTTTGAGGGCTCTCCGCACGCCCGGAAACAATGAAAGAAAAGTACTTTGAACGAGTTTCTGTTGACTTTTTAAATGGTGGGACGGGATAACTCACCTTATTAACTCACTTAGACTCAATAACAAATTATGGAATTTATTTTTTATTGTTCATAAAACTGATGATCTTCTTAGTATATTTATTTAATTTGATTTATTTCGTACAGTATACTGAAAACGAAGCATTGTAACTAACGTGTATTGGTAATTACAAACACGACAAACAAAACTATTCGGCAGCCACACGAACGCTTACTGCTTAGTTAGAGGCCAATAAACAACGCGAGTATTAGCAGCTAATTATTGCTCATTTGACGCTGGTGCGAAATGTACACAATTACATATTCACTGTACACGAAAAGGGGTAGTCGAAGGCATACAGCTTTTACAAAATTTCTTCATTGCTCTATACCGTTTTAAAGCGTACATTTAACTTAATATGCTTAAATGAAATTATAACGGAAAATGCAAATTCACTTGACCCTGGATCGAACCTGGTACCTCTAAAAGAACAGTAATTTCTTATTTTTTTAATTTGGTTTTTTTATTCTCTTGTACTTGGTCTCTTGATTCAGGAGAAAAGTAAACAACTTCTATTGAATCTTCTCTTGCTAAACAGCATGTATCATGTTTCCAGACTGCCTTTACTATACTCTTATCTGAATAAACCTGTAACAGAAATAATAATTGCTAAGTACCTTAACTTATTCCAAAGTAAAATATTTTTATTAAGCCGCGTAAATGCTTCTGATGTATGGATAAGAGTCTTTTGTTGAAAGGACGACAAACAAAGAGGACCTTTTCGGTATCATAAATGGGCAGTTATTATATGTAGTTGCTTGAGGGGTGTCGATCTTACAGCTTCTATTACATCAAACCAGGCACTCGTTAAGGATGCCTCGTGAACATTGAATGCTGATCACGGCACATTTAAAGCAATCAGGCATATTTTTTCATATTTCGAATATTCATTTATAGCAAGCGAGTTCTCTCGATTGCGTATTGATCCGATCATTAATTCACAATCAGCTTTCCATTGTTTCGGTTTTGACGATGTATTTTGAATTGCCTATGGTAAGTTTGTATCGAATGTATTTCGACAGCTTTCAATGCGTGGTTTGTCAGGGGCTGGCATATGAAATGAGAGACCGCAGGGATGTGTGATATATACATATTGAATATATGTATATGTATATTTGGAGCATAGGTGTTTGTGATATCGTTATTTAATTTTTAACAAGACTTATATCACAACGTGAGGTCACATCTTGTTTTTGACCGTTCACGTATTTTTTACGTCCAATTTTTTTTTTATAATATGGTATTTTTTGAGTGTTTACAATAGACACGAGAGAAGGAACAGCTGTTCCGCTTACTGACTCTTGGCGGTTCAACAGTCATTACCTCAATAATTTTACTTCCTTCCGAAACCTTCACCAAAGGTCGTCGAAATGCCTCTAATTCTATTATTTGTATTTTGTTCGCTAGTGCTATTTTATTATATTTCCTTCCACTATTTTTATTTATAAAAATATGATAATTCTTTATGATAAAATGATTTATGTGTTATATATAATTCTAATAGATAAGTTGTTTTAATAACACGCAGTACATTACATATTTGTCAATTCCCTAGGGGCTACTGATTACTAACGTCAAATCAATTGGATATGTTTGTTATTGGATATGTGATGTTTGACAGCTATGCAGCTTCATTAATAAGTGAAATGTACATATTATTTGTATACATTATGAAGTAATCTGGAATTTGACGGCGAAGTTTTCTTCATCATCATACTAAAAGTCTGATTCTGACCATTGAATCCTTTAGAAACATAAAACAATAATAGCGATACGATAAGTCCATCCTATACATTTATCCTATATATCCTATACCAGGGGTTCCCAAACTTATTTACACTATGACGCCCTACAGAATTATTAATTTTGTTGCGACGCACCCCCCCCCCCATCATCATCAAAACTACCTACTTTACTGGGAATAAAAACAGCAGTAGTTAGCGTAATATGAGGTTATCAGAAAAATATGGACAGCGAATGTTTGCCGATCGCCTCGCGACGCCCCTCGGATGATGCCGCGACGCCCCAGGGCGTCGCGACGCACAGTTTGGGAAGCCCTGTCCTATACGTTTATCGTCATCAGGTCATTTACGTCCCACTGCTGGGTATGGGCCTGCTAGAAGTTGGTACTACTGATAGTTCTTAATCAACTACGCTGACCTAGTGCGGGTTGTGGTTAAGAAATTTTTAGGTTTGCAGATTCATTACGCTGTTTTCCTTCACTGCTAAAACAAGAAATAATTCATTGTGAATACACAATTAATTCATTTAATCACTTAAATTAAATGTTGCGAACAAATACTAAGAAGTGAAGCACTTGCTGGAAAAGTATGCAATTACGAAAAAGAATATTGTATACAATTGTTAGAAAATTTTTCTAGTCTAAGTATCCCTAATTGAATGGTTTCGAGCAAGAGTTAAAGCAGGTAGTGTTGATAATTTAATGGAAACGGAGCCTGGCTTCGTATTGAGATGTTCTGAGCAACCCGTCGCCAAACAGCTGTTACGAACATTCTAAATCGGGGTTAAACTAAAACCTTTCCTAACTAAAGGGTTAGATTTAATTAACTACCCTGTAACTTTGTATGAAATTATAATTTACTCATAACATTTGTGTAATCCACCACTATTTTCAATAAAATTAATGTAGGCACTTAACGAGGATCCAAATCAAAACCGCGCATAAGACTTAATTATAAAACTTTCCTTTTGTGGGAAAACTGTACGAATTTTCGAAAGTCGACATGTGAGTCACTGAACGCAGTTTGAAACTTTCTTTGCGAGGCTTTATTTGTTCGCATATAAATAGAATTTTAATCCGGAACCGGGGATTAGGCGACGGAACCCCTATCGCTACAACATAATATTAATCTCTAGTATCCTATCTGACACTGTTAGTTAAGTGAGAATTAGTGCAACATTTATGTAATGTACTGAGTTTGATATTATTAATATTAATTTAAAAATATATTTCAAATTCAAATAGCAGAATTAATCAAAAAATAAAACCTAGTTAAAGAGGGTAAATACATCCCGTCATTAATAAAACGTAAACCCATATTATAGTTTTGGGAACAGATTTCTTATGTATCGATCTCATACAGTTATAACGTGTTCGTAAGCAGAATGTTAAGAAAGCGATACGGCTGTGCACGGGGACTGAATTGTAAACAACGGTTTGTGTCACCAATAGATCACCGTGAAGCAATCGCGTGTTACATATTAGCCACATATGTTCGCGGCGTTCGCTGACAAAAACCAGAGGCACATTCCGACGCCCACACGCTCCGTTATGTTAAACTACGAATTGATTTCCTGAAAGTCTCTTTGAGGACACTCGTGGATGTTTTTTAACAGGAGTTTCGCATGTGTGCTCGGGAACATATTGCCTTTTTTTGTTCGTTTTTTATATCTAGCGTCGTGTTTTTCCGTTTTCGCTACCGTACGCCCATATAAAGCACACCCCATATATCCTTATAAATTTTTTAATATACATTTGTGATATAAAAACGAAGGTAATAATGTTTAATATTACGCGAACACATAAACTTAAGTGGCCATATTTTATCCCGTACAATATTTACACGTGGTAATTTTATTAAATTGTCTTTATAGACCATTTTCTCGCATGTTAAATATAGCATCATAATTAATTCTCGGCGACATCGAGATCAAATCAAAGAAATTAATTATCGCACAGAATCCGACGCGGTCGGAGAATACGATAAATCATGAATGGCGGAGCTTTGTTGGCGGCAAACATTACATTTCCGGGGAAAAATGTTGAAAACCATTTCCCTAGAGGATTTTAAGGAAAATTCGATATCGTAATGGCCGGTGGGCATACGGTCTTTGGTTGTGACTATCGGCGTCGTGGCGTGTCGCGCGCCGCTGGAATCTCTCCAGCCCCGAGCTACTGCAAGCTTCCGACAACCTGAATATTAGATTTCTCTGCAGTTGATACAAGCTTACATCTATCGAATATTATGTTTCACATAATATTTCACGCAAAAGAAACATATATGTCGATACCAACAAATTTATTGTTCGATCAGCGTTCATTTGGAGATTTAACCGATCCAGACAGGTAATAGAAATTTACAGTAGCACAAATTGGACAGTTAAATCGCAACGAATCCAAATTTGGCTCAATGCCAATCAACTGCAGTTTGCAGATTATAATTTTAATACGTATTATGCCCCTATTTATGTGCACTTAATTCCTAATGGAGTCGAATCTTTGCTACTGAATTTGAGTGAAACATTTTGAGTGAAATATTTTGGAGCGAATCCCTTGTAATAAAGTCCCGCTTATCTAAAAAAAAGAGATATAGCGAGACGTTTATTACGTGTACTTATCCTCAAGTATAATCAGATAACAAAATCACTTAGGCGACATAAAAATGATGTACTGATGTCGTGGCGCAACGGCCGTCTTTGGGGAAGATGAAGGCGCGCGCCTGACGGCTTAGCGCCCGTGTTAAGTGCCGCCCATAAACAAGAGACCCTCAACACGTCACTTGCTACAAATGGACTCTTTATGCCCCAGTCAAATATAAATTCCCACAATTTTTTTGCCAATTTTCTTTCTAGCTTCGAGAGATACCGTTGAAATAAACTTTTTAACATATATTCCATATTCTTTTAAAAGCTCGCACAATAAATGTAGTGCGATGTGAAATTGTTTGTCCAATAATTGAAACACTGTTTGTATAGCGGGCAAAAAGTTGTTTTAAAGCTCACTGCGCAGAACAAATCCAACAACGTAGTTTGTTTTTGTCGGACGCGATAGTTTTTGATGTATGGACTGGATAAAAAATGCATAATAGACAAATGTTTGCACATCCCCGGCGGAGTGCAAAGCGTGTGATAAAAATCCGTGGCAGTTTTTAAGGACTTTTGGCACGTGTGTGCAGCGGCATGTCAAGGGGCTGACAGCGCTGCAGAGAGCGCTGCTGCTGTCGAGTTCCGTCGCGCAGCATTTCGTCTGCGTTCCCGACGCCGTGCATTTTATCTTCGGTCACCACATAGCGCTTGCCGCTTGGCAATTCAGCGATAGTTTTTTTGCTGACCGCTGTTCTCCGCTCGCATTGCATGCAATCGCCCAGACGCACCACTGCGGACAGTGTGCGTTTTACCTTGTTATACATTCACGCGGTTTTGTTCAGTTTGGAATCCCGATTTAGCGTTTCGTATATCCATTTTTGCAGTTGATACGTTTTGCCACCTCAATATCTACGACACGTTTAACATTTAAGTCTGTAATTTTGAACGTATAATCTGTACGAAACTCATAGCAATACTTTACACGAGCTTAAACTTTAGTCGCCGTCGTTTAAATTATTTGTCCGTGGAGGCTGGAGCGTTTCCAAATTAAATTATACGCAGAAATTTTTGGTAACATTGCAAAATTCATTATGATTTCTGTTCCGGGTGATACGTTTAGCGAGGCCGTTTTAACTTAATTTCTCGCCAAGTTGTCTGCTTAAGAGTAAGTAAACCGTTTAAGCGACATCCCCAATGACAGCGTGCAATCTGTTTATTTTGCTATCAAACGCTTGTTATAATCTCGATTTAATTATTGACTTCGATTAAACGTCTTTTAATTACTCGGCATGGCTTCGTAAGCATTGTAGGGCTCTTAGACAATTCAGCTTAATCGAATTCTAGCGTTTAGGTTGTAGGAAGGTTACGGTATCGGCTGTTTCTCCTAAATTGTTCGTGACATTAGTCTCTTGACCCTCGTGTCACCTCTTGGAGCGAGCGTCTAATTCGTTCTAGTAACGCGAGTTTGAATTCTGGATGGGGAGTAATCTCATTTGCTGGTTACAGTACTGAATCCCTTTGTGACTTGCAAAGCGCATTAAGCCAGCAACAGCGGTTGTTGTCTAATGAGAGTAATTTGAACGTGCCACTCCCGATGTGCGCCGATAGATTCCTGATCTAAGCTGATCCACACGATGGAAAATTCTCTTTAGCGAGGCTGATTGCATTCTCGTATATGCGTACCACTAATGGTATAATGTTTTGTATTATTCATTTACTTACTTAAAATGTTGATTTAGAGAGAATAATTCCCGATTAAGGTATACTTTAAAAAGGTACTTTTAAGTACTAGTTTTCGTGACTGCCTTGTGCTCTTATCGCAAACGTACATTATGTGATTTACAGATTCCGGATTTGTTGGCAAGTCGAAAAAAGTGTCATTGATTTTTTCATAAAGAAATCCTTAGCAGCACGGCTCGCTAAGAAATTTTAGGTCAGGAGCTCAAGATTGAGACGTACATCTTTACTTTTCAGTTCCATGAGAAATAAGTATACCTTGAAAATATTTAAACGATTAGTAAAAAAACTCAGTGGTTTGTAAAGAAAAAATAAGAAAGGATAATATGGGTACGCTAAATATAAATTCACACATAGGTGCATACATACACATTTATGGCTGTTTTCTCATTCCTCTAGATCGTACGGTACATGCTTGTGCCGCGAAACCACAAGGCAGTCCACACGAGAACTCCCCTTTGTCATTTTATTAAATTACGCTTGTCCTAATTTATGAAAGTTTAAAACTAAAGTGGCTCCAACTTTTGCTCCAATACGGGTATAATCATAATACTTTACGAACTAAGTCATTGTTGTGTAAAAGTTAAAAGCGTAGTATCGTTTTTTACTTGACTGACTGACTTGGGTAATGAGAAAAGTTGTAACGGCCACCGAATGTGTTTCCGAACGTTGCCACGATCCTGTGCAAATTCGCATCTGTAGACCATCTGTTAGCAAAAGGATCCATTAGCATTTACACGAATATATCTACATATGCGGCTTGCAGATATGTTCCTACGTTGTAATCTCGTTTGTTGTTTTTGAAATAGGAACGAAGGAATATCAGTGTTTTGCATATCTACCGGTTTAACAAATGCCGAACGATTTTTCCATGTTGAAGTTAGAAAGTATGTACTCTGGTTTTTTTTTTGCATGTTTTTAACAAAAGTCTTGCCAAACACGTAATACTTCTAACGGGCTCATTTAGCGTAAAGTTATATGAGGTATAAGTGAAAAGTGCTGGCTAATTAGGGTTTGCTGCGATTCACAAGTCTGAGAAATTCCAGGTGCCCAATCATTTCCTCATAATTTCACCCATATACAAGGTACAGGTTTTTTATTGTAAATGCCAAGCTCGCTTCGCTAACGTAACAGTTAAACCATTAGAAACGAGATATTCTGTTTGTTTTACATACCTTATATATTAATTAATTTACATTAATAGTTTAAAAATGAATTAAAAGGTTTGAATCTCATCAGAATATACATTTTGTTCGATACATGAAACAATGTAGTAACACTGCTCCACTTATACAGCTAAATTGAGTGCAGTGTTATATTCATTTTTGGCCAGTCTCCAGTATTGACATTTTTGACTAAAGTAGAGCATAGATTCTTTTAATCGGTGTATCAAATATGGAATTATTCATACATCTTGTAACATACTTGTTACATAAACACAAAATATTTATTTTACGCAAATAACTTACATTAAGATATAAATAATGTGTATTAATTTGATTCGATAATATTTTAATGTAAAATAATCAGCTACATATTGAATCTCGTTAACTGTTATCCGTCGAGGCAGTTATGCGTAACTCCTTATTGAAAGATTCAGTTTAATGTATTTTGTATCGATGTTACATTCACAATGTTAATATCGTCATCAATGTAATAAAGTATCTTATACGTAGAAATTATTTTTAGTTACATCTCAAAAAAATAAAATTTGTCGTCGCTAAAGGAATTTCTTGCATTGGTTTTTCTCCTCAGCGATGACACGTTCCCAAATGGTAATTGAAGCTGACACATCGAAATACTTGCACTTGCAAGTTATTTATACCTATTAATTAACTTCAAGGTTTTATTAATTGTTATATAAACTGAGCTGTGTCTATAACTCAAATTACGTATGTGTTGTACACGAAGTACAAGTGAATGTATATGTCTGTTGGATTGGTAGCTTGTAACCGTAATGTAGACTCGACGTCGAGGCGACACAGTTAGGGCGGCTGCACACGCGGGTAGGCGGGGGCCGATTTATATTTATTATTCGGATAACGTCACAATGGAATACCGGAAAGTCTGTGTTCACCTAATGTTATTTATTTGTTGTTTCGTACATCCTATGTTTTTGTATTAGCCATGTCTTTATGAGCGTTCGTTTTGGTACTTATTTGTTTCATTCGAATTGGTTTGTAAACATGCTTATTATAGAAGTAGTAAGTTGATCATTTGATACATGCCTCATTAAATGAATTTGTAGTTTGCGTCGACAGAAAGCCTTTTCATGGTAAGAGAAAGAAGAGTAACATTGTTATAAAACGGTTTTATGTGAGCAGTCGTCCGGTGTTGATTAATATCATTCAATTGACTGTTAAGTAGAGAATCACTATAAATACGAAAAAATAATAACCAAAGTATTATTGCTTTAGATCATTGGGAGTAAATAGGTAGTTATTTTCTGATATTATAATTAGATGTTTTTTGATTAAAAGATCTGTAAAAAAAATCAGGATAAACATGTAAACACAAATACTAATTTATATTTAAACCTAAAGCTAGCAATAATGTCTTCTTTTAAAACGGTTATTTCGCAAATACAGTGTCAAATAAAAACCAGTAGATGGATTGTATTTTCATCACGAGGCATTTGGCACCTTGGCAATAAAAGTGAAATATTGGCTTTTATAAAACTTGTAGACATAAAACTCAGTTTGTCACACGGATCAAGTACGCGGGTTAAACCTCGATGGATAGAGTGAATTTTTTGGTACCATCTATTTTGATGCGCGACGTGATGTATTGCAAACCCGTCTTGATTTAATGCTAGGTGTTTCACTCGTAGAATAAAATTGATGTTCTTTCATCGGCTTCGCGTTTTCAATGTTTACGGCACGTGCTTCTTAGTCAATAGTTTTTTGTTCTTAAACCACAATGTAGGAATCTAATGGCAAGTGGTGTGAGATCTCATTAGACCATATACGCCTCTCTCCTGGACTCAAGCCTCCTCTGCAATTGAGTGGCGTTCAGGTCGTAGTTCACCACGGTTGCCTTGTGCGGGTTGACAGACAACAAACCTAAGAACTCGGTGTGCAGGTTTCCTCAAGGTGTATGTATGATGTACGATTAACTTATGGAATGATCTATTGTTAATACACACATGGCTTCGATAAGCTAGAGCTATTTTCCTGGGCTTTGAACATGCGACCGCCGAAATTCTCGAACACATACTTAAACCTCGAGGCCATCACTACTACGTATGAGATCAACTCGTAAATAGAGAAAATGAAACGATAGTCAAATTCGTTGCCAGATTAAGTTGTCAGTGGAACAGATAAACTTATAACTTAAAAAAGAAAACAAGACTCGCAACTCATCTTCTACCGTAAAAAGTTGCGAGTTCCGAGTAATGTCGGTTAATTTATCTAGTCCCTACTTAAGGGACCTTCTGTTGCAAGTTATTTCGTAATTAGCTAACCTAACGACATCTTAAAGTAATCATATCAATACTATCGTTGAAGTTTTAAATAAAAAGCTTTTAGGAAAATGTCATGTGTCGTGGTCGTTCTTTAGGCGGATACGTTATCCTATCAGCAAATTTGGTCTGCGCCAATTTTACTCTAGCATCTTAACCTTGGTTTACTCGGCCCTATATTTTTCACATATCTATCGAACTGTGACATGCAACTGCTTCTGATCATCTTATTGTTTATCTATAACATATACTAGGGTAATGGGTTATCGTTCAGCTATAACATAATTAAGACCAGATGCGTCAAGGTCGTAATTTACAGAAATCGATATTGTGTAGATACCTACTTAGTATCTATTAACACAAATTGCTTGGTTGGTATAGTAAGCTTTTACAAATAAAATTGTTTATACAATGATATATTTATTTGTCACGTAACTAATCGTGTTAGTTCAGTGTTTTATTTAGTCAGGAAGACCAGTTGTTAATATTAGTTGACAAAACGTAGATAAAAACGTGGCCGCACTTTCATTAAAGCTTTCATTAAATTGTTTAGTTTATAACCGGCTATTATATTCTTATTAAAATGTGAAATCGCTTTTTTTAAAACAAATATTTAAATCCTAAAGATTATTATTCGAAATTTAGGACAAAATGGGTTTAGGGTTTCTATGGAAGTACAGCCGCTGAGGCATGAGTAATATGTGACTGTATTCGTCAAAACTACAACTTCATTTAAGTGCTAAATAATACGCGACATTCGTAAAGCAAGTACTTAACTGTTTCTTACTCAAGAAAATAGTAGTTTCTACAATAATCTCAACAATTGCAGTTGCAGTAAAGGTTTCACAGAGCTTGTCAGCTTTTGTGCTTCATTCAAATCTTTGCTATCTTTGAGGTAGTATTGGATAACAATCTTGCAAAGATCCTTTGTGTACCTGAATAAAGGCAAATAGTCATTTGTAATAAGCATTACATTTCAAGACTGCAAAGCCGTTGTTTGGATAAGATAGCGCGGAAGCAATGAGCGTAATTAAGGTGCTTGCATATAACTTGGTATTAAGTAAGATGTCTTGATAATAGGATTTATGAAGAAATTATTACCCTTAGGATACAAATATTGTAGTATACCCTTAGTATACTAAGGCTAGGTATGGTAAGTTGGAATAACACCAGTTTCCGAAATGAGACCCCACAAGCTCGATCTACGCATTTAAACACATCTTTCTGTGATCTACAAATATTTGCCTCGGCTCTGGGTAACTTGGTGATACCGAAAAGTCTCGTAGTTTCCAATACCTACGACACAACACTTGTATTTTACTGAGTAGAATTTACATATTTTTTTCCATTGTTAAATTTGTTGATGTTTATTAAACGGCATTTATACCATAAAAATCCGAAAATTTTGTCGACGATGATTTTCATTGAAAAACAGAATTCAATCATTGAAATGTACTTGTCCTTAGAACACACTTAAGAACTAAATCGACTGATACAAATATATCCGACGGCACTTACTTTTAAAATTATATTTATCTCATATATGTTTTTAAAATTTAAAACAAATTAATAAATTCAACTAAAATCTGTCAGTGATTAATTCACTTAATGTATCTAAATAAACTCGTTACCGATGGTAGGCACGCGAAATGAGATATTGCTGCCACCGCAAACAACTATCCGCGCGCCCTCGTGGAGCGATCGCCGCTGCGGTCGCCGATTGTTTTCCTACAAATAAATTTCATCATAGCGGACAATAATCGACTACGGGAATAATGAATCCCGACCGCTGAATTGGGCAATATTTATTTTTGGTAAATAGAACTTCATTTTTTACTAAATCCCGCTTTTTACGCGCTTAATTGCTAAGTTAGCAAACTTGCAAGGCGAATATTTACGCTAATGGTAACTATTTGCGATGTACTAAATTTTACAGACACTGTGGTTTATAAAAACTAAAAAAATGTTAATAGATTAATCCAGAAGTAAACTAATTAAAAATAAACTAAAATAACAATGATTGTTTATTTCCCTTATAAGGTCATCTTATGGAATTATTCACCCTCTGAAAATTTTAAATTGAGACTGCGAGATATTATTATTAAATATTATAGAATTTAACATTTCCCAGTCATTTTATAAAGGTTAACGGCGCACCTATGATTGCTAAGTACTCGTTAATCAGTCAATACATGGTGGTTAACCCGGACATAAGAAATACAATAAAATGTACAAGGCTCCATAAATACTTTGTATAAATTGTTTGCCTTATGTTTTTATTGATGTTGTTTAAGCGAGCCTGAAGATAGATGGATTGTGTGTATTTAGGATGCAACACAAACTTGGAATTGGATAAATTAATTCATACTGATGGATCGCAATTATTTAGGCCCTTGCGGACGTTGAGTGAATGGTCAAGTTATTGGTTTTACATAATTTAATTGTTCTCTGTAATAACTTAAAACAAATGGAGTATCAATAATGTTAAATAATAATACATGTTTGTGAAAAAATCTTAAGATTCTGCGGCAGATAATTTAAGTAACAAAACAATTCAATAACGGAACAATCGTGGAATCAGTACGTGTATTCACGTTTGAAGCCATTCAAAAACAATATCTCAAAAAAGGGCGAATACTTATACCCTCCGAGTTATCACAAGGAGCGAGTTTAAGAAAACAATGGCACAGTCCACCCATTCCACCATAAAACATTGCGAAAACCATTTAGGCTAACAAGTAAAAGTATTAATCACGAGAGGGAAAAAGATATCGGAACAAAAGGGCCTCTCAAAGAAATCACGTAGCAGTGTTACATAAAAAGCGGTTTCCAACGCGAAACGTTACCGCTTAACTTTTAAACCTTATACGTGATTCAATTTAGAAGTTGTATCTCTCTACAAGGTGCCCGAAAACTGTCGCTGGAATCTATTCAACTTTCCTTCCATATTTTAAAAGTACGGCTCTGTTTAGCCCGGCTTGAAAGCGAGACAAATCTTTATATTATACCGGTTAAATTATTATGAAGATGTATCACTGAGTGTAAGTGAAAGCGACTTTAGCGTACTTACAACAGACAAATGCAATTCCTTTAGCCACTGAACATCTTTGTTGTCTGAATTCTCGGCAGCTTCGGAAGTGCCTATTCGTCTGAGCGAAAACCTCTTTGTGAAAGAATATACAATAGAAATTGCTTATTGCCATTGAATCATAAAATTTAAAGGTTATTTTTGAACTATTTATACCTTTTCTATTTTACGTTTTAGTTCGAGACAGGAACTACATAACTAATTTAAATTAATTGTTATTAATTAATTGAGAGGGGAGGTTAGGATGAAATAGTTTTATTTTTATTTTAGGAAGTATATAATAAGGCCATATTATTATTTTGCTTGATTTGTAGAGGCCAGACATAATATCTGTATAGGCCAGAAAAAATTATATACATACAGATTTTACTGCCTCTTGGTCTCGCGGTACAAGCATGTGCCGTGCGATCCGTGGGTTTAACCATTAGAAAATTCTCAATAGCAGCACGGAGTCTAAAAAAGTGCCCGAAAAAGGCCATAGGCTCGCCTCATATTACGTAGGACTGACACAGCTCTGGCGAAATGTGGGTGCAAAAATGCCCCTCTACCTACCCCTTGGAGTAATATAGGCGTGAGGTTATGTATGTATCATGTATGTATGTAATTTGGTACTGTGACTTAAATGTGCAGCATGCTATTGAAAGTTTTGTTGATTTCCGAGGCAAGAGAATTGTTGTTAGATTTTTATGTATTTTATATATCCAAGAAGCAGCAACAGACTTTCTTAGCGACTAACTCATGAGTTTAAAAAATGCAGCTTTCTTTAAGGCGGTTCGATTCTAAATCACAAAATAAAGGTATTTTTATTGTTAAAAAAAACATTTTTTCCAGACATTGTTAAATTTAGTTTGAATTATAGTCGTGCAAAGGACTTGCCGTAAATTCCTACGACTTTTTTACTTACAAAAGGAATGCCTTCCACAAACAAAATAGTTTAAAACGCGGCGACCCACTACTGTTAACTTAATTGTCGATAATGAATGTTAACAACGGACTACAATATGAAATAATTACGAACTTCATAATAGAATATCATTGTACCCCATAAAAGGTCCTCTGCGGTTGTCCTATTAAACAATATATAAGTTAAAACATTAATAAACTAATTTAATAAACCATTAAAGCTATCTGGACCAGGGTTGCCATGGTGATTTATAGCAATATGAGAACATTAAAAACGCATTACGAAAACATGACTTTGGGCGCGAAATTTTAACAGGGTAATATATAACCTGTAGCGGATGTTTTGTATTTTATGGACATCGTATTTCGTACTGTATTACGTTCTCAAATTGTTCGGAAAATTTTCTATATTCCTTAAGCGAGTTTTAATCCAATTTTTAGTATTTATATTTTTATTATTTATGACGTGTTGGGATTTTGTTTTATTTATGTTGTTAGGTTATTATTGGGATCTTGTTTACTAACTTGTTGTATCTCTGGCTTCAATGACGCATGCGTTTGAGCAGCCTGATATTCAATTCCAGATTGGATCAAAACGTTCTTCTTTTTTAGCAGAAAACCTGTAGGAACAGATTGCCAATTTGAAAATAAGTAAAGAAATGACATGTAATGACTTATTCATTACACGTCACACGTTTAATAAACTTTATTAAAATAAAATATTAAGAACATACTAGAATTTATTTGAGTTTTAGTATTTTTAGTTTTCTATTCAAGTGTAGAAAAATTATATTACCATGAGCCTAGAATTATGAGTGTGGCGGTATTTATAAAAATATATTTTAGTAAAAAAGGCAACGTACAATGAAGCCCTGATTTACGTTCAGGTAGAATCATGAATTGCGTAAGTTGAAGAATATTTCTAGTTTCTACATATCATTTCGGATTCATTACGTTCCCGTCCCTAACTCAATAACTTAGAATTATTAAATTAAGTATTAAATTATTAACTAAAGCTAGGTGGGGTGACGATATCCGCAAGGTGGCTGGCAACGGTTGGATGAGGAGAGCCGAAGATCGAGCCCAGTGGCGTGCCATAGGAGAGGCCTATGTCCAACAGTGGACGAATAAAGGCTGATGATGATGATATAATATTCATTCAAGTACTGAAGAATTAGCTAGCAATGGTTTGAAATTCTTTCCGCCAATGCAAACAGGATGGATGAGAATTAACGTGGAAAACAAACAACGTGGTCGCTCGAAGTTCCCGCAGATTGTGTTTCCTTTTGTATTTATGGCTGTTTGGTTATTTTTTATTTGAAAATACCTTATGGAAAAGCTTATCTGTTTTTATTGTACAGGTGTATGTTTGAGTTAGCACAGTGAAATTTTTCGTACATGTATACTCTGGCACTTTGTATTCTAGAAGCAGTAAGAAAGCAGTTTGAAGTTTTAAGTGCACGAAACTATTGATAATTACGCGGTCTATGGTAAATTTAGTACTTTCTCGAAAAATTACTTAATTACTAAACCCGAGACTTCTTGAGCTTCTTCCTTTCTTTTTGGGCAAAAAATAAACAGTTAAATCATAAAATAATAAATCTTATGCAATTTTTCCCAATGCAAATAAAGTTTATTCCTGAGATTGCGAAAATGTTGTTTTCTCAATCATCCAATAAGAGTTATTCGATGAATAAAGTTATCCGTAGCTTCGACGCCCCATCCAGCCGCTTGATCATTTCAGTTTATACGGAATAAAAATAAAATATGGCCTATTAGACCAATAGAATAGGCAAGTTTCTGTTCTCAAAAGCCTTTGGGTAGAATTATTACTCGCGAGTCTATGATTTTTTCTCATAACTACGGAAATATTTTTCAATCTGCTTCAAAATGGTCGTTGAAATTTATAAGAGAAGTCAAAGTAAGGATGATTGGCCTTCCGACAATCTCACTCAAAGGAAACACGACAAGAATATCATTAATTAGCTGCTGTATACAAGAATTTCTGTTAAGAGAGAAAATATTTAACGGTTATTAAGGCTGCTATTAACTATCGTCTACCGTAGTAATTGAGAGCTGTAAAGGAAAAGTCAAGCAGCAAAATGGTGGAGCAAAATATAGCGGTTGCCGGTTAGTAAGCGATCAGGTATTTTTGCTGAGGTGCTTCATACAAAATGTATCCCAATTGAGCGAGTTTTTATACTCGATAGTGGGTATTGAACATAAAACTACATGAAAATGTTACGCACATATCAAATTATGATCTCAGAAAACAATGTTTGCTTTAAGTGAATGTATAGATAGATAAGGATAGGGCTCAACCGGATTGGCAATATCTTATTATTAATATTATCAATATTTTATAGCAAACCTGAGCAAAAAAGTTGTGTAATTTCTCTTGGTAAGCAAGCTAAGGGACGATGTGGTGTCGAAGGCAAAATTAGCTAAAATCCACTGCAAAAAACGTCAGATTTCAATTAGTAATTTACTTATTATGTCCAATAGGACATATTTATAGGTATATGTTGGAACATTAGAAATTATTGTTTCGAATGATGATTGTAACACCCTAATTTTGTTAGTCATTATTTGAATCTCTCATTGACTTTGATGACTGCGACGACAATTACAAAATTGATAAAACATGTTGGAAACGCTGTTTCTAAACAGTATAAGTTATCCTACACGTAACTATTAGAACGTCTTCGTAATACAGAACACGATAGGAAACAAATGGTATATCCTTGGGTACTGAATGTGTACGTCTAGTTTCATATTATGCGTACACAGTAATAAGTCTATTGCAAGAAAATCTGATTTGCTAGCGGGATTTGTTGTTCCCTGGGGGATCTTGAGACATTTATTAGGTAAAACCACGATCGATCAAAGTCTTTCTGGTTCATTAATCTTGCTCATCAACTAGCAACGCAGTATATTTTCTACAAGATACGAGTATTCACATTTTCCTTATTTCTTTCATGTAAAAATATTTCCATCGATTATGCATGTTTTGATATAGGTACTTCTGATTAAAAGTTGAGGCCTTGATTGATTCCCGTCGCATGAATCTTAAATCAATTACTTTTAGTATAAGCAAATTATAATATATAAATGTAGACATAGGGAACAACATACAATACGAGGAATATATAATGTTTTACGGAAAGTAACTAAATGCAAGAGGCTCTGGTCTAAAGTATGAGCTGTGACGGCCTTAAGGGTTAGGTGCTAGGTGCAGAATCTCGTTGGGGACCGGCTTACTCAGATACTTACCGGACATGGATGCTTCGGTAATTATCTGAATAAGATCGGTCGTGAAGCATCAGCGAATTGCTTTCATTGCGACAGCGGCGAAGAAGATTCAGCGGCGCACACGCTCATGCAATGTCCTGCATGGGACTTAGAGCGTCAAATACTTATGGATCAAATCGGACCTAATCTCTCCCTTCCGGCAGTCGTAATGGCGATGCTGGCGGGAGACTCAAAGTGGAACGCCGTAGTCACTTTCTGTGAAACCGTAATGGTTAAGAAAGAGACTGCGGAGCGCCACAGAAAGGGGGCATTCTCAGCCCAGAGAAGAATACGCGGAAGTGGAGACACTCACCGCAATTCATGAGCCTAACTGCAATTTATAATCTGCCTGAGTATAAATCTGCTTAGGCCGATGTGTGCTTTATAAGCAAGGCACTGGAGGCAATTCGGCGCGTTCATTTTGAGTTCCCGAAGACCCTCCAAAGTGCAGAGGGAGTAACATGGAGTTTTTAGCCGGTAAAAGTCCGGCATACCCCGTTTGCCTTCTGGAAACGGGGATCCAAGAGGATTTTCCCCATGAAGAAAAAAAAAAAAAAAAAAAAAAGAATCTCGTTGGGGATTCAAAGCCACACCTCTCTCAATTTTCGAAGTTAGGCGTGTATTTGCAATGAATTAATTATCATTTGCTATTGTAAAAACTGAGATAAATGGATTTCTTAGGTGTGTAGTCCCTCAAGCTGTGGTAGACTTAGGCCCAACGGCCCTTAGTTGTAGAGGAGACTCGGGCCCCGGGACGAATATAGGCAGATGATGATAACTGTTTGGAGATCCTTGGCTAAGACCTATTTAAGCAGCGGTTATCTTTTTTTATACGATACTTTGACTATAGGTAAGTGTTGAAAGTAGGAGTTTTATATATTAATCAATTTCTATTAAAAACGTGCTTCCTTTGCTTGTAGCAAAAGTTATAAAATAGGTTTGGATAAAAAAGTTGAGTAAATAAGATATGTTTTTTAGGAATCCGAGACGCCAGTTATAATCATTTTTACGTTAAAATATGAGCAGCATATTATTGAATTTAATATAATGGCTTAGTTTCTCCAGAGTATTTTTTCTTACTTGTAATTAATCACGTGTTTTTTCGAATACAAATAGAAAAATCTCATTCTTTTCTACACAAATCCCTTACTACAACTAGTTAGTGATTTATATTAGGTATAAAAACCAAGATAATTGGTATATCTCTTATTTCTTTTGTGACCTTGTTAAACTTCCAATTCTGATCCGTCTTTGGGAAGACGGCCGTAATTTATCTTAGTACAGCAAGAAACAGGCCTGTTATTTGTTGATAAGATTACTTCGGACTAACAGGTTTTTTGGAAATCCAACCGCATCCGCCATACTGGATGTAAACTTTGCGAATCTTTATACATTATACAACGTATTTCCCTGGAAGAGATAAGTTTAGATTGAACGGAATATTTATTGTTTGAAAGTGGGTTGTTTGTTCCTAGAATGTTTGCTGCAAAATATTATTCTTAGGAGGTAAGGTATCGGTCATGTACATACTGAGTACAGGTTCTCTTTATATCCGAGCATAACGGTGGTGACTTGGTAAATATCTATATGATTAAATGAATCGTATTAACATAAAAATTCAATTATCTCACTACAGTACTTATGGTGCAGCACATCATTATATATTTTTTACTATAAAATAAATTTTAATAATACACCGGATAATATATTTGATATTTTTTTTCACTTCATAGCTACTGAGAATTGAAAGAGAACGCTTTACTTTAAAAATACGTGGGAAATACACCTTTTATTAAAACGCACATCTCGGCTCTTAATGAATACATGATTAAAAACTCATATGAGTATTATACCCGTATAGAGGGGGATGTAAAGCTCGCGGTTTTATTTTGTACCTATGCCATCGTCGACTTAATTAAAAAAGGTCACCGAGTTATGAGGCCAGTCTTCATTACCCTACGGAAAGAGACCAAAGGGATATTTTCCTTTAGGCAACCTGTAATGTAATTTAAAAAGCCAGATGCTACGCTTCGTGATGTATAGCCGAGCTCAACCCAAAATTAATCACGCCTGGAGTTAGGACAATGAGCGAAGGAATTTAATATTTTATTCGAATAATTTAATTGATTGTCAGAGGTTTCCTGGAGACGCGACCGGCGGAGAACGCTCGCCTCAAGATATTTCAAATACGCCGCATATTGAAATCCCTGGCCCGTTATATTGGACGAAAATGACCTGCTACGTCTCAGGCCATTATTATTTACCGGAAATATTTTATCATCATTTTTGTTTATTTTTTAAAGTACGGTATTTTTTAATGTTATTTGTATTTATGAAATAGTCAAGTCTTCAATGACGTTCTTTGTATTATGATTCTTAGAATGTTTTTAAATTGTACCTTTGTAATAAAAATCTTGAGCTCTAGGGGTGATCGTCTTCATAGTAATCATTCCAAACCTCCTTTCTTCTATTCATATACATTTATTAATATTGGCTTAAGAATAGTAAATCTTACAGCTTCATAATCATATTTTATACAATTGCAATACTCTACAGTGCGAATAAATAATAGTATCCGTGACTCAATAAGACACCCGCTATATGTGTAAATATGAGGCAATAACGCCAATTAGATTGAAGTATAGATTGGGGCCGGTTTGTGATAAACACGTTTTAATACTTCCATATTATTGTGGGGTTAGGACTCAGGGCTATCCAACTGACGATCTCACATTTCTCCACTGCAATTAAATTTATAAGCTTACCTGTGGGATGGATTACGCGGCGGTGGTTCCTGTTTTGTTTTACCTTTACAAAAAGCCTTATGTAATGCAAGTGTTATCTCGAGCACAATTCACGTGGGCACTCGCACATAGCCGGATGAGTAAATAGGGCAAGTTACTGGCCCCGTGTGCCTGTGAACGCTTTCAAGTCAGGGGTGTGGGTTTAGTTAGTTCCAGTAAACAAACACACAAGTCGCTGCAATCATGACGTGACCATCGCCCAGATGCTGTTCTGTAGGACACAGATTGTTAACTTTACTAGAATGTGCCTGTAACGCTTTACTTAGCCCGGTTTTGCTGTAATAATTCGCTTTAAGGCGGTACTTGACGGTGTAGTGCGCTGCAGCTAGTTGCTCGGATTAAGTTGTTTATTTTACGCAGAGACATTGTAAACGGTTTTGAATGTAGGCTGAATAAGGCTCGGCTGGGAGCTGTTGTTACACCGAATACCAATGTCAAGTAAAATCTTTGTTGCCGTTTCGTAGAATAGTTGCTGTTGTTAGTATTCTTCAGGGAATTGCAACGTATTTTCGATTCCTAAAATTCTTTCTCAGTAGGTCATGCGCACTTTGATGTCTTCTTGTACCTGGTAATAGGGTGTTTAATTAGTGATCGGCTTTATAAAGAAGTGATTAAAGATGTTTTGTCTACATTACATTACTAGTCTTAGTCTTAAACTAGTCTAGTTGTTTCAATTAATAGTTATTTAAATTTCGGTTTTGGAATTACTGATATATTGCCAAGAAATAAAAAAGAGTAACCGGTTAAAAATCATGGAGCTTATATTAAACATTTTGTTTCTTAAATTACTCATTTAAAAATAAACAGCAAAAATATACTTAGATCATCAAAAAAGTGGTAATTTTGCAATATGTTTTATAAAACATACCACGTCGTGCCGAAAAAAATAGGGAATGTTTATTCCCATTGAATACCAATTTTTCTTCAATACCTTAAAGAATATAAAAATAGGTCATAGAGCAAAATACAACTGCATTCAAAACAAATACAAACTCCTATCATTGCATACTCGTTCTCTTTAACGACAGTGAACTTTTACATGAGCACCGTATATTATCACAGAGAACAAATCAATTGAAACAGTACAAAGGAAGCATATAATTAGGTGGGGCTGCAACAGCACATCCAATAGCTTTATATCCAAGCAGTTGAACCGCACAGAACTGTATCTTGCACAATAAAATACCGTTTACATTTCTGCTTTGTTGTTCAGTTGTTTGTGCTCTGAGTCTAGGCAAGCCTAGGTCCCAGCTATTTATTTATTCAGCATATTTGATAACAGTCCGTACGGTAAATTCAGTGCCTATATTTAGAAGTTAGTCAGCACAAAATAACGAATATTATGAAGCTGATTTGATTAAATTAAAACCTAATTTGGGATGTTACATTTCGGTTAACACAATTAGTCGTTATTAGTTGTTATTACTGGCAAGTAATAATTGATATTGGTATTGTGAAGTCGCGTGTTGTATGTTACGTTCTTTTCAAACTAAATCAAAGTTAGATCTTAATATACATGATTAAATACGTATTTGTTTTTGCAAAAATATATAACTACATAATAAAAAACGAGCTGAAAGTTAGGCTTTATGGTAATAATTTAGGTTCTTAAAAATATTATAAAATATCCAACTAACTTCGTTTAAGGGAATTCTGAAATACTTGAAGATATACATACATAATACATAAACCCGCGCTAATCCAGCGTAATTGAGTATCAACCAAGACTTAAGCTCTCTTACCTCATAATAAACATTAATATGTACATACATTCAGGTTGCTGAAACTATAGATGTATGAATTTGACGGGCTTCAATCTACATCATATGTCTATAAAATCAGACACAGTTGTGTGCCGAGTGATCCAGAGATCAATAGTTAGGTTTTAGGATTAGAAAACTGTTATTAGATTTTTTGCTACTAAAACAGTCCAAGATTGAAATATACACGTGCCTACTAAAAGGAATTAGGTTCACTCTTTATCACGTGGCATTGAAATGCGGGTGCAGAAATCCAACATCATGTTCAAATCTTTAAGAATGACCTAAAAGAAACCTGTACCAAGCACGTCCTAAATATTTTAAGGTTTTCTACAAAAAGGCAAAAATATGAGTACACAGACATTCAAATGCATAACTAAATCATACAGTAGATAAAGAGTCATAACAAAACGAAAACTATCCCTGTCGATAATTTAACACGGGAGTCACATCAAACAGTTTTTGAAATTCAAAATGACTTTCCAACTTGGGTTTTCCTAGTTCTTTCTTTCGGCATACGATTATTCCTTCTATCGCTCTTTAAACAATCCAGGTGGTGGATTTTGTCATGAACCTCGGATTTTCTTAAAGCAAATTTTGAGATAACTTGTTTTTTCACGACATTTGCAAATAACTTAATTGAAATAATATAGAATCAGTTTGAACTTTAATTTAAATAATTGTGCAAGAGATAATTTCAAACAAAATTGAAATTGCTAAATTAAGGCTTCCAGAATGTTTGGTTTATGTGGAATTAGTTAGACCTCGAACAGTTTGAGTTCGCGGAGCAACGCTCATTATTAAGTTTCTGGTAATATCTGAATCTGGATTGATATTGCCTGTGGTATTGTTAATAAATGGATAAGTTTCCTCAATGTTACAATATTGTAACTTGGGAATATCTTTGGTGAGGTCTTCCTTATTTGATCCGCTTACGAATGGGCGTTCAGAATCGTGTAGAAAAAAATATTTTTTTGACGTACGGTCATCTAACAGCTTGATTCGAATTGAGTGTTGTTTCAAATTATTCTTCTTGACCAATGAATGTTTGCTAAATGCGATGGTTCCATGGTTTGACTGTTTAATTACGGTGATTGCTATTAGGGTGAATTGAATATTCTACCACCATCAATATTTACCATCGCATAAAGTTCCCCAGCTATAAATCCTCAGTAGAAAACAACACAACGCTAACTTAAATATTGGCGATGGTTACATTAGGTTATTCTTAGGTATGTATGGTTCGCAAATCCACCCTAAAATACATATAATATGCTCTTGAATTAATCTATTAAAAATTACAAGTAACAACTGCTTTACGATTAATTTCATTAATACATATTCTAAAGTTCTCTACTCGAAGACGGTCGAGCCACACAAGCAGTAAGACTAAAAATCATTCAAGACAGACGTAGATATAAATTATGCGTGACACCTCGGCTCAGGTGGCGAGGAAGATGTTCATTCAATTATTCAAGTGCAACGGGATTGCATCCTCTGATGTTGCGAACACAAACGGAGCCACGGATTTATCCTCCGAACCGTGCCGAGCAATCGCCCGTAATTTACGTTCTATGTTTAGCACTTGTATCGAAATCTTTTAGCAGTTCGCATTACGATTTGCCTGTAAATTTTAATCCGCCTTAAATTTTTCGAAAAGGACAGATTAATTTGATTTTAAGTTACTCACACACATTAATGATTAGTTCATTTTAATGAAGTTAATCGTCATTGATTTTTAAAAAATACAGTAGTTTTTTACAAAGAGAGCGGATCAAGGTTACTTGAATATTAAAATACATTTTATTTTTGAAAAAGGCTGAGTGTAAATGAGAAATAGTAAATAAATTCAATTGCTCATATAATTTCGTTCATCGACATTCTTGTGGAGGTTTTAATGCCCGGTGTACACATTACCTCACAATGTTCGACTTTACAGTAAAATATTCGCAACTGTATTATAATTTATTTATAACTTAAAGATTTTTGTTCCAGATTTAAGCGGAAGAATATCTTGGCAATCACTTCCATTCCTAAGAAACCACGAGGCGTTTCAATTGTATCGAAAGCATTCCTAAATACAGTTGTCGGGAGACAGTGGGTGGCGGAAAGATTTCTGGCTCTCACGTAGCCAGTGAAAATATGTTAGGAAGCGGGGAAATGAGAATGTTTTCCACTTTTAATTAAGTCTTATTTTTGTTGTGACTCGGTCTCTTAATCTTGCGTTTCGTGACCGTCATGTTGAGTAGTCAGTGTTTAAATAAAGTGCTGTTCGAGTGTTTTTTGTATACTTTTAGATTTGTTTAGAATTTGAGCGATGTTTTTCTTTGTTTGCATACATGTGTAAGTTTAAAAGCTTGTAGCTTAATAATATTACCTCGCTATAAATAAAATGTAAAATATTTTATAAGCCATTAATATAAAGTGTAAAAGTGTCCAGGGCAGTGCATGTGTAGTTGACCGCCAACCTCAGTAGTTTATTATTAAAATTACGTTACATTTTTTAAGAATTTTATTATTTCGTGACTTTTCGGTATCATGTCCATTGTGTTTTTTTTCTGGGAAAGGTCCCGTTTTATGCTTTATTTCAAGAACCTCTCATTCATCCCAAGTGGTAATTGAAACATTTTTGTATAAAAAATGAGATACTGGATACTGAGTTATCAAGATCTTCTGAACAAAGGAATATGTTTCAATTGTGTGTTTTTAATATACCAAATTTCAAGAAGGGATTAGGATTGACTTTTTTCGTCGAAATTTGACCTCTACTTAAGGATTTCGGAATGGAAAAACCGAATGACCAATCCTTCAATTTAAGAACGAACGCGGGATCGCTGAATCCCACGACGTGCATCTATAAACCACGCGGAACCAAATTCGTAGTCACATTTTTTTCTGAATTTCAATTTCACTTGATATATCAATATTCTTAGGATTGTCTCACGGAAACAGTATGGTGGGTAGGTGGAAGCCAGTCCGCAAGTACAAAAGCCGCGCACGTGCCATCGAGGAAATGCCAGATGTAACAAATTGTTATGACCAGCTTTAGCTTGCGATAAAAAATATATACGACACCGCACCTTGAATAAGGGAAAACTTGCGCGTTCACATTATTTAAATCGCTTTCGGAATATTTCCCCAGCGGTTTCATATTTATAATTGATATAGTTTTTGTGGATATACGCGGCGATAGTTTTTAGTATGTTGGGAAATTGTAACAATTTTATTCATACATAGGGACGCGCGATGGAAGGTTGGTTTTTTGAATATTGTAATATTTTGTGTTAAAAATTCAAAGACGAAATATGAAAATGTGCTAAATATATCAAAAACTAGTTCCATCGCGTCATAATAAAATAATAAAACGAAATATAGATGAAGTTTCTTTCGGTATTTCTTTGTGTTGATAGATATAGGCTGATTGTATTTTTGCTCCACAGAACGGCAATTTTAGAAAGCATTATCCTTACAATACTTTGTAATTTGGATAATAGTAGAATCATAGATAACTTGAATATATAATTATAAGTTATTAAGTCTTGTCTAAAATGTATGATCCTAGAATGTGCCGAAATCCGTGCCAAACTAAATTACCTAATAACAAATTTCTCCATATTCTTATTAATCAACTCCAAAAAGTGCTTGTACAGAAAATTGTATTAAAGAATTTAATAACAGCTAGCTAGATTAAAGCGACTTTTACTTTTGCGAGTGGACTATTATATTATTTAAAAGACACGCCGCCAGCAAATTCCAAATCTGGCGGACGGCCAAATTGAATTAAACGTGTGAGCGTCGAGCCTAGAGCTGAATTTGATCGGCGGCCCTCGTCGCCCGGCTCCTTACAAGCCCTCTAACGATCGCCCACGAGCTAAACAACGCCCTACACCAATCAATGGCGTGTTGGACGTTTTCACAACCTTTACAACGTTAGTGGCTTGTTAGGGCATGGATACTGGGCCAGGTTGATGGTTGGGAGATGATTTTTTTCGAAGAGTGTGTAAGCTTTTTTTTTTTAAAGTATATTATAAATTGGAGATTATTTATCTTTGTGTACAATTTTTAGGATTTCTTTATCCGTTTTGGCGTAATTACACTATAAATAATATAATTATTCATTATCATCAGCCCATATACGTCGCATTTTTGGTCACAAGCATTTTCTACGAATGAGAGGTTTTAGGCCTTATAGCTCGAGGAGTTTTTGCCTCTAACGCCTACGTGAAAGCATGTACTAAAATTTAAAATAAGAAATGAAAGTCTAATTTATAAAGTAATGTCTCCAAATTATAAACTGCCGTAATTGTAAAAGAAATATCGAGTAGTAAGTGTTAGGGCGTCCGGACGTGACTTGATATCTTAAATTCTAAGTAAATCATTTAGTATTTATAAGGGTCTCCTACTTGATAACGTAATATACCGCACGAAATTAGTTATTATAAATGAGACTAAGAATAAATGACTTTATTGGTTGAAGCCGTGCACACATTTAAATAATATTACCTCACTTATTAAACAAGCTATCTCGCAATGTGTAATAGGTTTGGGTTCGGGTGCCTAAGATATTTTTGTAAATATCTATATTTTGTTTCAGTTGTTTGTATTTCTGTGTACCAATAATACTTTCTTTATAGTAAGTTGCCTCTTCTTAATACCGAGTAATAGAAATGGTGATTCATTCGCTAAAGTGGCTCGAAGGCCTTGGGTTGAATGTTTATTATACCAAATATATTACGACCAAACACCATTTGTTAAACAAACATTGTTAAATACGTTGTTTATTTCGCTTCCTATGAATAAGAAAAAATAAAATAAGAAAATAAAAGCCAGTTTACGATAAGCGGTCGGTTGCGTTCGTACTAAATCTTAAATGTTATATTTTAATTAATATATTTGATAATATCATTATTAAAATTGCGATATACATTTCTAAAAGTGTCAAACAATGCACCGACTCTTACCCAACGTTTTGATAAAGATGAAAAATTGTTTTCTCTGGCTTAGAGGGTTTCTTTGGGCGATTAATCTTTCCGCAGAGCTATTGTGGAACGCAGCGGGAGGAACTTTTGTGGCCGAACTCTAACCGAGATCAAAAGGTTGCGATGGTGCGGACCGCTATGATTTTTAGAAATGGTTTCCACTTGTGCACGGGCGATATGACCGCTGCCTCACCGTTCTAATCAAATTCCAAAGGGCAAAACATAAATTGCCTCTGCTCAACAAATGAAAGGAGGCATAACGTAGCATTCACGAAATATAACTGCAACGTCCGCTCTCACAGACAGTTTAAAATTTATTCACCATTGTATAAAGCAAAAATATTTCAATTTGCTGGACATGATGCACAATATTAGTAACATGAAACGAGTTCATTAGCCGCTGCAGCTGCGCGCGATATTTCACAGCTCTGTACAATTTCCGCCGTGACATTTTTGCTGCATGCGAATTTAAAAAAATCAACATTTATTCCGAAGTGGCGCATATGGATTACGGATTTAGTTTACTACATGTCAGTTATTTTTAAATCTAAATGCCAAACGGGTAACGTTCATTTTTGAGTGGTAAATAATTAATAATGCGCTGAGTGGTTTCACCTCAGGCAACCGTTTTGCCTAAACTCGGATTGATGTTGGGATTTGTGGATAATTTTTTCAGTGCTTTTGAGCGCCGCTGATACATTTCATTTCGAATAAATCGAACCAGATGCGCATATTTTTGCTAACTTTGGTGTGAATAAACGGACAATGCGGATATTGTTCGGTCAGTCCCGATTGTACGCTCTGTATATTTTATCCACTCGCAAATATTTGCAAAAACGTCATACATTTGCATTTGAATTCATCGTTACACCTTTAACAATTTGTTTTTAAACAAAGTTGACATAAATTAACGAAGCGTAACGTTTTGTGTTTTACTATCAAACAAAATGATATATCTGGAATCCATAATAATCTGCTGTGTTGTTGGCAAAAATGTGGTATTTTGAGCCGCAAGCACATACGTACAATTGTATAAATGAAGGGAAGATTAATGTGATTCGACCCCTATATATTTGTGTAGGGACGTTTTAGCGAGATCCGCACAATGAAATTTATTTATAGGTTCATATAAATGACACGCGTTTACGTGTTTCATTGGTTCTACAATTTATGGCTTTGGGAAATGACATATGGATTGGAGAATTTTTAATTTTTACCGCGTGGCTCTCTGTGGGTCATTAATTTTCCGATTGGCGGCCCTTAATTTAAACTCGCAGACGCTAGCATCGCATAAATACGAATATAATTTACTTACTTCAAAAAAACAACCTACCTTACCAACAACACAAATACTGCAAATATTGCCAACATTTCCGACGGCTAAATATTCATACTTGGCTCTTATTAAATTTTAACAACTATTAATATCTCTTGAGGAGGTCAGAGTCTTATTGGTCGAGCTCTCAACGATAATACCTTCGGCTCTCATTTCCGCCTCTATCAAAAAGGATCTACATTGCTTGACACATAATTAAACGAGCTACTTATAAAAGTAACTTTCCATTAACCGGAGGTAATTCTAGTGCCGAGTTTTCATTATCCCAAGAATTTCCTTTGTGTTCGATTATTAATTATTATTCCCCGTTGGCTTTTGTTCGGTCGGCGTGTTTCATTGGGGCTTTGACTGAGTTCTTGACTAGTTACCACTTTAAGAAAGTTAATGCTCCTTTAGAATACATCCTGCGGTACGGTTTAAAGCGAAACCCTTGAGTAGTAGGGATATAAATGGGGTTATAAATCATTATTATATTTATAGCCGGGCATAAAATCGCGGAGCGCCCTTATCGTTGAAAAATTTCATAGCGGAGAAAGGAAAATCAGTCGGGGGAGGCCATCTATCATGTGGCTAGAGGAGCCGCAGTCAACGGAAGTTATACGTTTGAAGTACAAAATAATGCGCCGCTCATCCTGTATAAATTGTTACGCTGACGACGTCCGTCATTTTTATTGAAAATTTTACCTGTATTGGCATTTTTTGTCAAAATGTGTAGCTGTTGCGTTTTATCACATGTGATATTTACGACCGCGGCGCGAGTCGGCTGTCGTTTGTGCTCTATATGCTGTTTATGTTTCAACCATTTGCTGTTGCGTGTATTTTCATCTCGATTATTGCTCATCCGTCCTTAACAGATTAGGTACTTTCGAAAAGATTTTTCATGTTTATTATGACTTGAATAATTACTTCCATATTTCAGACATATAGGTAACACATAATTTTCCAAATTAGATAAATTAAATAATTGTGATCTTATATTAAATATATATTTCGGATAATAAAATTAAATCTTAATAATTTTATTTGAAATCTTAATAATTTAATTAGCCTTACCAGGCTTTAATTCTTTGACATAGGGCACTTCTAACATCTGTTTGGTAAGCCATAATGATAGTCTAGTGCAGGTTGATTACAAGGTTCTTAAGTTCTAGGTATAAAACACATTTCCTCACGATGTCATCTTTCACACGCAGCGCGACAATTCATTAAGACCGTATTCACAAATGTAACATGACAAGTTAATGGAAGACACATATCATAATAGCGGTTCCGTTATTTAAATAGAAACTTTAATGTTTGAATACTTCTCATTTCAGGAGTCATTACTCAAACGTGTAGGTTCTCTCTCAAATGAGATTTCATAATTAACGTAAGCCAGGTCGGCCCGTCAAGTGCATGTGAAAATTTAACGAGAGGAATGGCGAGGGCGTTCCAGTCCTATCTCGTTCCTGTTAGTAATACTCCTGCATTTGACGTGAAAAACACTCGAAAAATAAACGATATATGAGCGTTTTATATTAATTACTGCGATTAAATTAATGAGCGTGCTGGTATCCTTGGGTTTTTCTTTGTTTTGTTTGAATTTAAATTACAGCGCTTTACTGAGGCTGGTGATGATGGAACTACGCCCCAAATAGTTGTGTTTCTACATATTTGTCTTAACAGTTATGTCAGCTCATGTTTACCCATGACCACCAACCCGCACTATTACTTACTCTCTGAGTTGTAGAGGATGCCCGTGTCCAGCAGTGGGACGTTTAGGGTTAATGATGATAATGATGTATCTTCATTAGTGGACATAGGTTTCTATACGTTTGCAAGACCGCCAAATAGCTTGACACTTCTATGGATACAGAATTGTAGCTATATTATCTTTGATAGGGCTTATTACATTACCTCGCTGTAAGAGTCTTTGTGTACATAGGTTTGAAGTCTAAATCTTCATCTTTCCAGCCATTTTTGCAAAAACACACAGTCGGTGTATAAATAATATGTAAGACTTTCTTAAAATAGCCCTTTTTAATTAAGCATAATTCAAGTAAGTGCCACTTTTTGTTCTTACAGTGTTATAGAAGGAAATATTAAAACGCACTCTAAAGCAACGCTGTCTTAAGTAGTTTTGAAATGAAAAAAATAGGGAAATGAAGGCAGATTTTTCTGGTGGGTAAAAATAAGCGAGGCCCATAACTCGGCCGCAATTACCAACATTTCTTAGCAGCTGGGAATACGGCGACTTTTACTAATTAACCAGCTTGGCGTAAATTTCGGCAAAAAAACATGAAATATTGGGAGTTCAAGGAGACTTTTATGTTTTAATAGTACTCTCATTTCGGGTATCTTTTAATTAAATTCTACAACCGTTTGTTCAATGTAATGTTTTTCATCGTCAATAACGAGATATCAGTCTCGGTTCCTCTTCTTATAAATTAACAATATAGCATATTAAGGTTTCTCACAAACAATGTGAAATTGCTCATTTCCTCAAATAAATCTCAGAATTGTTCGGTAAGCGAGCGCGTACGATGTAAAATACAATTGTTCCAAATCAAATATTAAGACGGCGTCGAGGAATAAAATTCGAAATAAATCCTCCTTGGAAGGTAATTTCACTTCAAAAATTTTGGTACCTACATAGCTCCGGTATCGGGAGAAAAACATTTTTGTGACAAATTGGAGGATCCTTACAATTAGTGCCATCGTCGCGTCTTTCAAAGCAGTGTCGTATTCAACTAGACTAATGAATGTCATAAATTTTATACAAAGAGCTCTTCAAACAATTTGGAAGAATTATCACAATGGGTCCATCAAGCGTTCGGTTTAGGCTACGGAAGAATTTGTCGTCATTAATATTTTGGTAATGCGTTGAAATTGTTCTATATTCAACAAGAGAGAGAGATTCAACAGAATTACAATTTATTAATGGATTGATGGAACGTTTGTAGTTTCAATTTAAATCATGCAAATTGCCAATTATCTCATTGATATTTTCATTATTGCAAATGCTTTTATCATTTTTCATAATGCAAGATATACGATACATATTCACATTACCGTTCTGAAGTATAAAAAATTCTAACAGCGAAGCCCGGATTTTAGGCTGCTTCTGAAAAATTCTTAACCCTAATCGCAGTTACAGACTCAGTAAAACTCTTAAGAAGAGACAATGTACAATACAAGGAAGCGATATCGTAAAACATTCAAATTAAATTGAAGGTAAGAACCGTGCTTACTCTTACGTTGAACTTCATTCAGCTTTCGTGTTTAATAAGCCATAACAATTAAACTTTATAGTCCCGGAATTTTATATATCCTTAATTTGTTCTCTACCGTATGCAATATATTATATTTTTTATATTTGTAATTTTTGTTTCCTATAATGCTTAAATATGATTTTTCTGAATTAAAACCTTCACAATAGTTTTAATTGTTCGTAAAGGGATTAACGTAGAATTTTCAGAGCCGTAACAAGCCCACGGTGGTGTATAACTTTGATTGAGATCTTCCATTGTGTTCATTTTGTAGCGTGCATTTTTTGAATTCGGATAAAACATTTTCTTGTCTCTAGACGGCGATTGTTGCGTTGTCAAACTTGTCCCGTTGGTAAAATGTTTCAAAACAAAAGAGTAAATTTTAGTGTTCTGTGTATTGTGCTGTTATTTCCACAGATTTTGCAAGAAACACAAAACATTCCTTTCAAACCGGACTGTTGAATAAATATGGTTATTATGAATCTCGCGATTGTGTATTTGGGATAAGTGTTTAGTCATGGTCGTAATTTCGGTAGCACTGCGTGATTGCTGTAATAATATTTGTATTAGCGAGATTTATTTAACTCAATAAAATCTATCTATTATATATAAGTATGATGTGTATTGACCTGCCTACATGATTTTTGAATAATATCGATGCCCAAAAAATACTTTCTTACTTTCGTTAAGAGTAAAATTACATAATTATAATTATCCACATTTTTGTTACAAATTAAAATTATTACATTAAATCTGTAATTCATAAAAACAAAAAGTCTTTAACTCTCCCAATTTTTAAAAAAACAAATCATAAGTTGTACCATTTTCATTACAAAATAGCCCATCTTACTTCCAATTCTGTAGAATTAATTTAGAAATACAATACCTTGAACCTAAATAGTCCCGTTACCGTAAACATAGCTACGCACACAAGAAAATGATTACAAAATTTATAGGCTATTAACCGATACAGAATTATAGACTAGCAAAGCCTGAATAATGTGTATACGACATTGCAGGTGGCAAGGTACACAAATTAATATGCAGGCTGTATATCAGGAACTCACACCTGGCGTGTTGATTCAGTCCACATTATCTAACGTACAATGTCCTGTAACGACGCATTAGTGCATTAGTTTCCCAGCACTTAGTGCCAGTTGCGGTTTATTGAATATGTTTAGTGTCTGTTGCTGTATTGATGAGTTGGATGTATTTTTATTCCCATACTTTAAAGACGATGGTGAGCTATTCGGGCCTCTCTTGAAACATCACTGTGGAATAGGATTTACGTGGCAGTAGTTTAATATTATTATTACACGCAAACTACTGAAATGGAATACAATCATCAGGTTATGCATGCATGTACATACAATTTTTAAATTTCTTTGTATATGAAAATCAATGCTAGTGTTATTTGAGTTATGGAAAAGGGTCATAAGCTAACATCTAATAATTACACATAAAAAGGTTTCCCTCTTAAATTATATGAGAGCAGTACAAAAACCAGATCAAAACAAAAGCGAGCGATACAAAAGGAGCATCGTATTGCAGTAATATATTCGATTCTTGTTTCCGTTCCCTGTAACTCC
The DNA here is from genome assembly GCA_030295005.1 of Cephonodes hylas. Lineage (NCBI taxonomy): Eukaryota > Metazoa > Arthropoda > Insecta > Lepidoptera > Sphingidae > Cephonodes > Cephonodes hylas. Next base: position 9,393,129 of record AP025367.1, on the reverse strand, counting down.
ATCTTTATCGAGGTTCATTTAACAACGTTGTATGTTTTCAAAATAAATGTGCGCATAAATTCAACAGTCTCTCTGAAAATATTGTCTTTGTACATTTTGTTTTGTTCTAATTTGCGGCAAGAGGCGGTTGCTCTAATTTGCCTCTTGAGATAAGGGCGGCAACAATACAAGGTGTTCACTTCGCGCTCACACTGGAGAGCGGTGTTACAAATGCGATGCCATCAAAGAGAATTATTGTTATTGTTTGAATTTTATCTATTCCTTAGTCTAATTCGAGGCCACCTTGTCTACTGTTTCCATGTCTTGTCCTTTTAAATGTTGCTTCAATGTCGTATATTGCGGTTTGTTATATTATTTGATTTTGTTATGACGCTGCTAAGCATGGTATATGATATGTAGAAACAGAACGTGTTAATAAACATATAATATCATTCTGTTGTTAGATGTAACACGCTGCATACAGCGATGCAAGCATGTAGCCTGTCTTATTGTTTAAATGTATTTGTAAAAGGATAAAAAATAATAGGTAACGCTAAATAATATTTACGTTACATTAAAATTCAAAACGTGGCCTCCAAAATTAATTACTCGGTGTTCCAATTTTTTTTAATCACTTAGTATCTCAAATTAAATATAATTGGGGAACAATATACAAAAAATATTGAAGCGTTAATTGATTATCCGAAAAACGACGGAAAAAAATGTAAGTGAAAATAAGGAAATAAGATAGGCCGGGTAGATATAGGGTGGAAAAATAATTAAAAAGCGCTCATGGAAAAAGTGAATAAACCTTATCATTTTCAACAATAATGCTTGCTTTTAAGCATAAGAAAGTTCTAGTTCTGGTTGCTTCGAACATTAAGTATAGTATAGTGATAGTCAGCCATGACAGTGTGTCTAAAATATACGACCTGACAGATGTCCGATGTCCTGACAGACATTTTCTTCGATCTACTCATTTACCCTTTAATTTAAAAATCAACGTTTCAACGTTTTCAAAACTGTCAATATATCAAGCTTATAGTAGTTTACAGCGCCCTCAGAGAGTTCAATAATGCAAGACACGTTGCTTTGTTACATTATAAAGCCTTTTGGAGAATTAGTTTATTTTGCGGCGTAATTGTTGGGCGGTGGCCACGCATGCAAGTTGTGCTCATAAAACAACACCTATTATTAAAGGCATGATATTTTCCATCAGTCGCCTCTGGCTTCGAACGCTCGGGTTTGGCGGCAATCCAGTTTTTTCTTGTTCCTTTTGTCGTATAAACGTTATGGATTTTGTTGTGATACAGTGCTGACTCTACCGGGAAGGATTGATCCATTATGGTATTACAATTGGAAGGCCGTTTTATGTTTTTTTTTGTGGGCTGGATGTATAATATCGCATTGGAATACCAATATGACAATATCAGTGGCTAAAGATTTTAGTATCGCACTCCTTTTGTTACAAAATTTATTTTCATTTTATTTCTGTTAGGGTTTATTTAGTGCGCTTGATAATTCAACGTTTTTTTCTTTGAGACATGCATAATTCCACACTGCAATTATATTTTATAGGAAAAAAATGCCTCAAACTATTACACTAACTTAAGCTTTAAATCTATACATGTTAACTCTACTTCCCCCCAATTTCGATTAACACGTGACAATCTAGCTGTATTCATTAACAAAGCGCTAAAAGGCCTGTCTCCTTGAGCCTGCGATGTTTGCCCGAGCCGTGTTTGGGCGGCGCACAATCTTATGTCGTAACGCAACTAAGCGCACCAGTCGCAGCAATTAGTCGCCGGCGTCAGATGGTAAATATTAACACTGGTAATTGTACGTTGAACGTCAGCCCGTTGTTCGTTACAGTGCCCACTTGCAAGCTGAATACAAATGAATCCATTATCCGAAAGCGCGCAGATAGCGAATCGAAAACACACAGGATCACGTAACACTCATATATGCCGGTGTAATGTGTTTACTGCCAACAATTTTATCAATACCGCTTCAATCTTAAAGCTTTACGCGAGATACTAGCGACTTCCTTGTAAATTGCTCGTGCCTCCCATCAGGGTACTTGTGGACTGTAATAAGGAAATTCTGGGATTCGGACTTGATAAAGATATATATACTTCATGCTAGCTATATGAGTTTTTTTTAGGATTTTTTATAAGTTTATAAATTAGTCAATTTTGAAACGATGTTAATATTACAATTCATTTACATTGTCATTAAACAAAATCGGGCAAACCGTACCCAAAAGAGATTTTAATTCATCAATTAACTGGCGCTTGTATGTGCCTTTACATAATTAAACATCTATCGAACGGTTAGGAACAATTGGGCCTTTATCTGTATAATCATCCCGCGCCACGTCCGGGGGTTAGCAGTTATTTATTTTGAAAGCAGGATTTATTTGCGGAAATGGGTCTGACCCACATTACTCAAGGGAGATTCCGCTGAATAGGATTGTAAAGTATGCTGTTAGGATTCAGATAACTTATTGTATTTCGGAGCTTTGTACCGCTTGTATCCGATATTCGTGCTTTGTACGCCGCCTCGTCGATTTATAAATGTTTTATTAATTAAAGCCTAGATAGTAATATGTTAATCCTGAGATTCATTTTCTTCATAAAATTAGAATGTGAAGATTCTAAGATTAGAATCTAGCTGCTTCTTTTTGGTTATAGTTATGTTATAGTCAGTGCCTGAAGTGAAATTCGATTTTATTGTGGAACATAAACAGCCTTAGTTTTACCAACTTTGAGGATCTGTATTGATTGGTTCGTGATGTTCAAAAGAACGAAAAAAGCGTGACTATATATTTATGAAATTAACTAGCTGCCTCGTGGTCTCGCGGTACAAATATGTGCCGTGGGATCTAGAGGTCCTGGGTTCGATTCCCGGGTCGGGCAAAGTGTTATTGGGTATTTCCATTAGAAAATTCTCAATAGCAGCACGGAGTCTGGAAATGTGCCTGAGAAACGGCAATAGGCTCGCCCCCTGTTACGTGGGACTGATACATACCTGGCGAAATGTGGGTGCAGAAATGCACCTCTGCCTACCCCTTCGGGGAATATAGGCGTGAGGTATGTTTGTTTGTTGTTTGAAATAAACTAACGTTTACAAGTAAGGCCGTATGATTGTACCTATGAATTACGCCCGTTTGAACACACTAATGGTCTCTCTTAGTTGAATGGACTTTGACATTGAAGGAAGTAAGACAAAGTAATAAATTTTCAATAGAAAACATTGTATGCTCATATTTTGAAATGTGAACACGTGTTACAATTTACAAACGCGAGGGCCAGATTTGATATAAATGATTTGATGATAAATTAAGCTGTCGACTAATGTACGGATATACATAATGGGGTCATTTTTCAATCTAAATGTTGCCATATTGCTAAATTGTGACAAGTTAACAAATCGCCGCCCATTACAAGTGCTGACCGGTTGACGCATGGTCGCTGAAATATTAGCACATAAATATTTTGTTACGAAATGTTTGTAACAACTATACCAATTCTGTGATTATGCATTTAAGTAAGTGATATAAGAGGTAAGTAATCGAAATTTAATGTATTGTGTGTACGTGGCTGAAAAAATGAGATAAGGATTTTCTTGTTTGTTCAAAGAAAACATGGAAATGGGTAATGAAAATAAATATGTTATGCATGTATTGGAAAAAGTTATAGTCATGTCAGGATCAAGGTTAGGTTTAAGAAAACACTTTTATTTAGGGTTTAGATTGCGAAAAAACGTATTGTTAGGTTATTTATCTCTTTAAGAGACCTTCAAGAAAAGAGCCTATATTTTCCTTAAAAGCCAGCTACAAACGGATAATTCCTCTGATGTTCATAGACGGCGTTGACCACATAACATCAAATTGGCTCACATGCTCGTTTGCCTTCTTTTCCATAAAAAATGTAATTTACGATGCTTATGTCACACATCTTTATTTTAGAAAGATTATGTTTAGTTAAGGGAACAAATATGACAGTGCTCCAACAGCAAAAAAGAACTAAGAAGTATCTACTTCGATGTCAACAGGCAAGACCCTCAATAGAGTTCAACACATTACTGTTTACTGAGACTTCTAGTTCGATGTCAAAAATAGCTTAAAACAGTGACTGGGGTACCCAAAACCAGGTCAAGTAAACTTCTTATAACGCACTAATAACACGCAACAGCCCCTATTACACTTTTCGTCTATAACCAACTACTGAAATTATATTCGGCTTTAAGAAAAATGCGATTTTTAAAAACACACCGAGTGGTTTAATTTGCCGACCTTGCAGCGTGGAAGTCGAGAGCCTTTGCACAGCCTACATTTGTAGGTTCTCAAGTATCTACTTTCTGCAGTGCTTTACAAAATTTCGCTGTATTTCACAGGCATCTTTTTGCGGAGCTGAAAGACCAATAAATAAAGTTTTGGGTGCTGTTGTAAAATAGATTGTATAGTAGTTTGACTTTATTCAAGTCGATCCGAAATGTTACCCTAATTTATTGGCAATTAAAAATATTTCCGACCTCGTTTTCCTTGGTGATTTGTATCTTATTATGTTGTTTATGATTTTATATAAAAGTTTGGTATTTTTAAACTAAAGCATATAAAATAATAATTTAAGATATGATGCGGGTCTTCGCCATACTATGAGTAGGTAGTATTTTTTACAGAAGGAACAAACACTCAGGTAACTTTAGACAATTAAAAATATTTTTAATTAGTTTAACAATGCATAGATACAAAAAGAACTAGGAAAATGCTGTGTTTTTTACTACATTGTTCCATTGGTGAAGCGTAACAAGTAGGTTATATAAAGCTAATCGCACTACTGGTAAGTTTTTACTATTAAAAACTTAGTAGGGAGATATCTGCCTTCTACTTAATTATCATGTCGTTGTACCTAACATCAGATATCACTTTTCATGAGATTAGCTGGTATTAAGTAGGTCACGCGTACTCTACAAATAAAGTAGGCAGTGAAAAAGTAGAATTTCTCAGTGTAATAAAATATCTCATCGGATTACATATAAGTACTCGAATTAAAACCTTGTGAACATGTCATTAAGAACTTTTTCACCGTAAATGGAAATAAGCTTGTAGTATTAAGTTTCCAAAGCAAAGATGTAATTTAGGTACATTAGCGCGAAACCTTTGTTAAATTATATTTATCATTCGCCGTCTTAGTTTAAGTAAATAAACATAAGATATGTTTAATGTCTTTTCTTATTTATGTTCTAATTAAGATGAAACCATTATATATTTTATAGTCTCCGTTTTTAGTTCAAGGAGACATGGCTCATAATGAAACTTGTCATTTATAACGGTTCTTAGTTAGAGATATAAAATACATGCATAATGCATATAAACATAACCTCACGTCTGTATTCTCCGGAGCAGTAAGCTGAGGTGCATTTCTGCGCTTTCGCTTCGCCAGGTATAAGTATATAGAGAACGAGATTTTTTGCCATTTTTCATTTAAAGACTCCGTGCTATTAACAAGAGTTTCCTAATTTTTTTTTCATCCAGCAATCTCTGCTTGACTTGGATATCGGACTCAAATTGCAAAACACATACTTGTCCAGCGAGGCGATTAAGCAGTCAAGAAGAAAAAAAAGGTTGTCGATTTTGGTTTCAATTATGGGAACAAAGTTCTTTCTAAGCTTTATAGCTTAGTTTTAAACCAAATATTTTTTTATTTTAAATCTATAACGGTTCTGTACTCTTATTCTTGAGTCTTATTTTCGCGCCAGATTACTCCAAAAGGTATGTCCCATTATTATTGATTTCGTGTTCCTTGATTATTCAAATGCGCCTTTAGACATTCTAAGTGGACATTAACGGTAAAAACTTTATCCTTTTTATAGGATTACGCAAAAAATAAGCAACATACTTCATAAATTCTCCGTTGCGTTTAGGCACAAGTCAAGGCAGCTCTTTACTCGTATGCCTTTTATTCTACCGCACTGACCCTTAAATGACTGAACTGGCTGGCAAGCTGCACGCCGTTCTTTGATATGAAATAGAGATTTTTGAAGCCAGTTCGCCGCAGGTTGTAAGATGCTTAATGAATGTAACTGTGATGCTAAGCCGCCGCCGACCTACAAACATCACGTTCCGTTTTACTTCGCTTGCACTACACGTGTTATTACTATATAAAGAAATGGTTTTAGTACAAAGTTACTTGGCATTTGGATTCGTGTAAAGTAGAGATTTGGTTGTCATGTGATTGCAGATGTAGTAGTAAAGTATAAGAAAAATTAAGTCTTGTTGGTTTCGCCCAATTTCGTTAGATGCCCATCGAAAGGGTTTAGTCGGTATGCTTAAGATTAACTTAGCTTAGTAAGCAATAGTTTTGCGCGATGGAAGGTATCGAGCGGAGTAATTATTATTTATGTTTTCGTTGAAAAAAATCTGATATTAGAAAATCTTTCGATTAAGAGATCCTGGGCACGATTTCCGGATCAGGCAACGTATGGAAATTGTCAGTATGAGCACGGTGTTTGAAAATGTGCCCAAAAACGAAAAAAAGCCTCCCCATTAAATAAGTTATTCTTTAACTCTTTCAGGTTTGGTGGTTAGTTATCAAACCACGTGTTATTAGTTATCAAAAATTTATTTCCACGACATTTATCGGAGATGTGCTGAACTTTTATGTTTCATAATATAGTTGGTTATCGTTTGATACAATTTTTTAACGCAAAAGCGCGGTAGTTATTTTTATTCGAATTTTTGAAAAAGGAGTGTGGTGCTTTTTTTTAAAATGGGGCATTTTAAAATTCCATAATTAAGTTAAGAATATTTATTATATAATTCTTTCAGTATTTATCGGTTATTAATTATTTGATTAATAGATTTATGATATAAAATAAAGTTTGCCGTTTATATTTTTTTATAAAAAACGTAAATAGTAAGGTGGTTAGTTTACTGACCACCGTGACTGTAGTAGGTTTTGTTTTATTCATTTCATGTATGTATTTTAAGAACACACTCCAGAAAGGAATCAATTGGATACAAAAGACTTTCGTAGAAGTGTGTTCCAAGGAATCTTAGCACTAACTCAAGCAAAGAAACGCAACTTGAGTTCTAAATGTCCTCTCAATAGCTCTGATACGTCATCTCCTTTGCTAACATTCACAAGCCAACAGTTTCAATAAAATTGCAGACGGAAAGCAATATGCATCAGCCAGAACGATCTACTTCACGAAAATGTGCTAAATGCAGCACAAAAAGGGGCAAGAACGTACTGTATGGCAATGCAGCACTTTTAAAATCTCCCATTTTATCCGCAAAAAAATCATAAGAAATAATTTAAATATAAATCTAAATATAATACACGATACATAACATACAAATATACATATTTACTCCGTAAATATATATATAACTTATTTCTAATGTTAGTTCTGATCCTGTCTTGTTTTCATTATTATTCTGCCGTCCGTCACAGTGGTTAGCAAACTAACCACCATATTCCTCAAAAGCCTTATGTGATATTTTGGCAAAATATTTTTTTTCTTTATAAATAAACCCCAATTACACTATATACGTCTTTGTTTGATTCATAAAATCAATAAATAAAAAGTGTGGCTGAAAGAGTTAACGCCTAAAATGGATTTGTCGAAACATAATTATAGAAATACACTCTATTAAGATTTATTCAGTCGTAAATGTATGGATGTGTAAATCTATCATTTTTATTGCTGTTATTTCATCGAGCAAATCAAAGCTCAAAGGGACACATAGATGCGATCCCCGCGGGCGATGATCGACACATTGTCATCAATAATTTATCCGTGCATTAGCTCATTTCTCCAGGGTTATATCACTTACGTGGCAATTAGCTACACTAGATGTTGTCAAGTCATTCAATATTCTAGGTATTAAATTATCTATCTATATTTAGGTGTATTCAGACCGTGATCGAAAACTTAGACAGGTAACAGGTAGTTATAAGGGAGTCGTAGGTAATCACAAACCCATTGGCACTCTTTATGTCACGTGAAGAAAAAAATATTGTATTTAACTAAAGCATATTTCATAACTATAAGTTTCCCGACGAAAGAAACGGTGCATAGATTAACCTCAAAATAAACCGTATCTATGGATATTGGCCCTATCAAGAATAATACTTGAAAGCTAAATGCAAATTTATGCAAATTTATAAAGAAAATTCGTGTTCTCCTTATTGAACTGGTGCGCTGCAGCGCTTTTGTACGTAGATGTATAAAATTCTTATTTTCCTTTAAAATTACCCATGTTACAGAGTTGTAAATTAATATTATATGCGAAATAATATGGAATAAATGTGTAGAGAACAATAATTGTTGCGCCTGGTTGTCTGAGAGAGATCGCTTTAAGTAAATATTGAATTATTTTTTTCTGTTTGAATTATGCTCAATGTTTTTTACAGAGTTATGAAAATATACATAGGTATAGCTTTTTATGTTCTGTGTTCATCTAATTTAGCATGGGCCGTCGTAACTGTATAAACTTCTAAGAGCTACCATTTCTTTTGCTCTAGTTGAATGATGATGATATGATATGAATGAATGATAATAAACTGCTCATACAACTATTATTTCAGCCAAAAACGTTTAGTAATATGATATATTTATCTACAAAAAACGTATTACATAATCAACCTACTGTTAAACATAGGCCACTCCAAGTCCGCACCAACCATCCAGGTCTCAAGCACCCCGTAAATTTCCACGGGAAGAGAAAAGCTTAATACCGTGTCAACATGTTTAATTAAATATTTTTTATTTGGCTTCCATATCTTACTTTGATGGCTGGATGGCTTCGAGGTATAGGCGCGGTCGACAATCTTGTGATCGTGGATTCAAACCCCGGGCGTTCACCTCTGACCCCCGAAGTTACGTGTGCACTTAAAATGAATTATCGTGATGACCTCAAAAGTTCTTAGGAATTTCATAGGTATAGTCCGCCAACCCGCATTAGTCCAACGTTGTGGTAGTGGAGACCCGTGCCCAGCAGCGAGACGTACAGGGGCTGATGACTTGGTTTTTAATAAAAAGTTATTGATCTCTGTATTTGTGAAAAGGCCACTCACAACCATTTTTACCGTAGAAACATAATTAACCGCTTTCAGTTGGAAATACGTAGTTTTTCAGTGTTTCATATATGAGTATTTGCTGATAAACAGAAGTGTTGCCATGTTCATTTAAATATTTAATTTCTTGTTCCGATATTTCATTCTGAAGTTCTTGTCGGTTAAGTCACTTTTTATTAACATGTGACCAAGCGGCTGTGGATAGTAGAAAATTATTGCTGCCAATAAGCAGTATGTTAATATTATGGGTGCTGTCGTGAATTTATTTCTGGATGGAGGGAAAAATAAATAAGATAAAAGGGTTGAAAAAGATCGTAACACAACATCATAAAATATACTCGTAGGTATCTAAGTTCCATTTGATGTACTAAGACTAAATAATACACATAATAGAAATTGACTCCGTTCTTCCGTTGGTCCGCCAACCCGCACTGGGCCAGTGAGGTGGACTAAGACCTAGACCTCAGTTGTAAAGAAGGCTGGTGCCCAGCAGTGGGACGTAGATGGACTGATGATGAAACTGACTGAAGTGAGGCTATTCTGCTCGTTTAAAAAAAGTTGTTATGACGTTTGTTCTACTTAAGGTAGTTTTAGTATTTTATATCCTGATTCCAAATCCTACTTTTCACTCATTCCATAATATGTGTATTTAAAAGTTTATTAGATATATAATTGAATTAGTTATACGGTGCATTGAATATTACTTAAATTAATTTGATTTTCTAAGGATTATATTCTTAGAATAAACTTTGAAAGCGGACTTTGTTACTCTCATTGGATCTTGGTAATCGAGACAGTTATAAGGAAAAAAAGTTCTTTAAGCACACAAAAATTCTTTTAAACAACTTTTATTAGCTCACTTTTTACTTCCGGGAGGATATCCCGTGGGAAGTTGTGTTTTTAATATCTTGGTTTTAAATATGTAAAATGAAATATTTTATCTTTTCCTATTTGGTTTCCTTAAGCATCATTTTACCACGATCACCGTATTTAGTACACCTTTATAAATATAAAACAAAATTAACCATGCCAACAATTTTATTAAATATCTTTCACTACACTAAAATACTAATAAAAAAGTAACGTATTTTTATATCGGAATACAATATCTACATACAAGGCAAATATTTGCTACTCGCTACAGCCTAAAGTCCTATCATAAGCCAACCGCCCTAAAAAGTTAAGCAACTATTAATATATTATTTAACATTTAATTCTATTTGCCTATTTAAAATTTAGAATCAATTATTATTCTCATTTTAGTTTGTGCCTATGTTCCAATCTATTCTAGTTTAAATGTTCTAAAGAGTGTTTGCGGTTTTTTGCCATTCCTAATAAAATATTATCTGTTGAAGCGGTAGTAGAATTTTGTAAAATTTCGTCTTTGCTGGCGACGGAGTGGTAGTCGTTCATTTCGGACCACGCCGGATCTGATTTGGCTATTCGTTTTCGTTCTTTAATCTTTGTATACAGTAAAACAGAGACCATTACGAAGAACACAATAAATCCTAAAGTGCATCCGACAATTAAACCTAACCGTCTATTCAAAACTGAACTATAACCGCCTTTCTTCGTCGATTTTATTTGTATTACAGGCTTATTCTCAAACGTGTTGAAAGAAATACATTCACTCGATGGTGATCGCATTAATATCGCAGCGGCAATATCTTGGCTTATCGTAGCTGTTACATTCATTTGATCATCTACGATAATAGTTCTGTTATGTTCAAAAAAATCATCTTCCTCATATTCAACAGGATCTTCAGCTAATGTGATAATACAAACGACATAGTTCATGTTCTTTTGCAAATCGATGATACGAGCCGAGACTTCGTTTCTTTCTAAATAAATTGAATTAACCTGTAAATTACCACCAATGTTACTTTTTTATACCTTTGACTAATTGTAATTGTAAATGAAAAAAAATTATCATCTTACTTACATTTGAATTCACATCTTCTCCATAGTACAGAACTTGCAAGGCTTTTATAGCAGTACGATTTCGTATAAACCAGGACACCGAAACAGAGTTGTCCTTATGTTTATCAACCGAAAGCTGAGAAATAACAGGTATATCGCATTTCTCTTTGGGATATTCATCGTTAAGACAAGTGATTGCGTTTGGTTTTATAATTTTAGGATGATCTTGAATCCACACCCAAGTATTATCTTTCTGACAGGTACATAGTATGACATTATCTGCAAATGAAATGGAAATATTTAGACATTTTTAGAATACATATTATAAAAAAGATATTTTCAAAAAACTTACCTTTGATTGATATCTCTTGTATATGATTTTCCACAGACGCTAAAAGTTCTAAAGGTATAGATTGGAGTTTGTTATGTTCTAAATCAATTTGAATAATTTTATTCAAATTTCTGAATGCAGTAACAGATATATACTTAATGTAATTGTGACTTAAGTTCAAAACAGTTAGTTCTTTGAGATGTATAAGATCTTCATTTAGTATATTTTGCAACTTGTTATGAGAGAGATCCAAAAGTTTCAAATTGACTAAGTCGTCGGCAAAAGATTCCATTGACTCAATATTATTGTTTGACAAGCATAATGTTCTCAATTTGGATAAACCACGAAAATTACTTGTCTTGAGTTGCGAAATCCTATTATAGCTGAGATCTAAGTTTTCTAAAAAAGTTAAAGTCAAGAACGGACTTATCGGTAAGCGTCTTATTTTGTTAAATTGAAGATAAAGGTGACGAAGATTTGTGAATTGTTCAAATGTAATGTCATCAACATTTGTCATGTTTGTGGCACAAATGTGTAATTCATATAAATTTGCTACGAGTGAATTATTGTCTATTCTATTCGACATGGTCCAAGAGACGGTGGGGTTTTTACTAATATCAACGTTAATAAGGGATATTCCTGCCCTTTTATAAGATAATAAGAAATCGAAATGCACTATTTCATTACTTGATACATTTACATAAAGAATGTTTGGAAAAATGTCAAATATTACTACAGGTAAACTTTGTAATCTATTATAACTAACGTCAAAAGATATTAATTCATTAAACACTAATTTCTTTCTCACTATTATTGACTTAATCTCATTTTTTCTAAGCGTTAAATACTTTAACTTTTCTAATTTTTCTAGGCCGGTGAGTTCTATCTTTGGTAATAAATTATCTGCTACGTCTAATGTTTCAACTTCAGTAAAATCATGAAAAGCGTCATATGGCATGTAATCTAAAAAATTATTGCTAATATTAAACTCTGTTATGGAGTTTCCTGCCACCAATAAATTTGAAGGTATTGTACTTATTATGTTTTGTGCTAAATTCAGTCTCAACAATTTTTTATTGTATTTGAAAGTACCCTCAAATATGTGTTCTATATTACAGTGCTCAAGATATAACACTTCTAACAGCGGGAGTTGAGAAAACGAATCCGCGGGCAGAGAGTCAAGGACGTTGAAAGACAGTGATAAATGTTTTAATCCAGGGACATTGATAGATGCCAAATCAGTGGATTTAAGCGAGTTATTTTTGAGTGAAAGCGTTTTCAAATTATTGAGTCCTAGAAATGTGTCATTATCTATATGCTCGACCTCACAATTATCAACGTATAATGAACTCAGTGGTAAACTTTGTTGAAACATATTTTTATGAAGTACTTTAAGTGGATTAAAAGACAAATTTAAGCTTCTTAACTTTTTAAGTGTTTCAAACGCCATGTCGCAAATAAAAGTTATTGTGTTATGTGAAACGTCTAAGTCTTCTAATTGACTTAAACCAAAAAATGTATAATTCGTTATGTTGCGAATGAAATTATATTGTAAATCTAAATATCTCGTTGAATTTAATTGTTGTAATGAAAAATCTTCAACAATTGAGATTTCATTATTATCAAGCTCCAGACGAGTAATAAAATTCAAATTGCGAAATGTATTCTTTGTTATAAATTTTATATGATTATTCCTCAAACTCAAATAATCTAAATTTTTCTGTGACTGCAACATTAAATTATTAATGGCAGTTAGTGAGTTAAACTCTAAGTGCAGTGTGAGTAAATTAGAGCTCGATTTAGGCAACACATCATTTAAATTTATGAGGTAATTATTATGCAGACTAAGGTACTTAAGATCTTTCATTTCTGTGAATGCTGCTGATTCAATAAATTTAATTTCATTGTGGTCCAAATATATATCTTCTACTTTAGCACAACTGGCAAAAGAATGTTTAGAAATAAATTTGATTTTGTTATTATTAAATCTAACTTCGTTAACATTAATCAGTGACCCTAATGTGTGATTATTAATCTCTGAAAACATATTATTGTCTAATCTTATCTTCAATATATTCCTATTATTTATAAAAATAGTATGTGGCACTTGATGTAAGTAATTAAACTCTAAATGAATTTTAACTAGATTTCCTAAATGGCTAAAGCTTTCACCATGTATATTACTTATACTGTTCTTATCTAAGTGTATCAATTTAATTTTATTAGAATTTAAAAACGAGTCCATTGGCACATCTAAAATGTTATTATGGTTTAAATAAACTTCCGTAAGCAAGGGCAAATTGCAAAACAATCCATGAATGTGATGCAGATGATTATAACTTAAATCCACGGACTCCAAATACTGATTCATTTGAAAAAGATTTGGATTTAAAACTTTAATTCTATTATAACTTAAGTCTAGGGATTTTAAGTTAGCCAAAGAATAAAAAGCTTTGTAATGAATGTTATTGATAAAATTGAAATGAAATGATAATGATACTAGGGACGGACAAAATTTAAGGCAGTCTTCTGAAATAAATTCAAAATTATTGGAATTCATATTGAGGTACTCTAAGGATATTAAATCTGCATTCTCAATGGTGGGAAATGAAGAAATTTCATTCCAAGCCAGCGTTAATGATCGAAGATGCCTGAGGTTAGCAATGGCCGCTATTGGGAACGTGGTGAGGTTATTTTCACTCAAATCTATTTTAGTCAAAGATAATTCTAGGCCGGAAAAAGCAGTTTCTGATATATCACGTAATACGTTTGCTTTTATGTCCAGTTTTACTAGCGGAAGGCCGTAAAAACTGTAACTGGGTATCTCCTCTATATAATTAGACATCAAGTCGATAGATTTCAATTTCAACATCCCTGACAATGCTTTTTGAGGGATTGTTTTAAGTTTGCTCGATACTAGAGTCAACGTTTCAAGGCACTTTCTCAGCGGCATAAACGTGTCGTCGCCAATATCTCTTATACTTGTTCTTGAAATATGTATATTCTTTATACAAACGCCCTGTGGTATAAAATGAGGTACCAAAATGTCTTCGTTGTCGTCGAGGTCATAAACTGACAGTGAGTGAACATAAGACACGCTTTTAAGTACATTGTTTACATCTTTTATATTCGCGTATTGACAGTCAAGAAGGAAACCTGAAAGATATAATTTATTCAAAACATCTTTAATATAACACAAGAAAGTGTTTTTAGAATAAATACGTCCGCTTTTAACAAAATTGAAGGTACGACTGAAAACAAACGAACGTCGGTATTTGATCTGAAAACATTTCTCTTATTCCTTTATTTTGTTACAGAATTCTATTTATCTGCTATTGAACAAATAAATCTGCCACAAGTTTCACTTTAAAGTGAAGTCGCATAGAAATGGGGAGCAAGCGTCACGCTTTGTTGGCAGTCGAAACAAAATTTATTTTATCAAAAGGCTTACCGTCTTCGAATGCATAACACGAACATTTGCTTGTCCTCGTTAAGTCGGGACAGCCCAAGGTATTTTGAGCTCGTAGAACGGAGGGTAGAACCAGTAATAATGGAATAATTTGCAAAACATCGCGGTCATTTTTCCTTGTCTTGTGGCATAGAGTTTTTTTCATAGTTACATTATTATGATATATTTTCACATCTTATTGCTGACTGATTGTTTACCCTGAAACAAAAAAATGTTTTAAGCATTATGTTTAAATGCTAGATACTAGTATTTATAAGGGGAAAGTAGGTAGAGAAAAAAACGTTCATTCAAAAACAGTAGATAATAAAATCATTACCCGACTATTTTGCGCCTTTAGTTTCAAATCAAGTACTTGCATATAAAAGTATCTGAGATACGGTATAATATTTTATCGCTAAATTAGGATTCACGTTTTGAATTATCAATCCTAGTTGAAGCATTAAATTAAGCCACATTCGCACTAATTAATTCTGTGAATACAGCATTATCGCATAATAATATTGCAATTTAATTATTACAAAGGTTCAGTGTAGTCTTGGATTAAATTTCAGTAAGGTTTAAACCAAAATGATGGAAATTTAATTTCGTTTCAATAGAGCTTTGATGTGAAATCTGAAATTACGTCCACATATAATACTTTTATCGGAGATCCCAAGGACTTCGGATCTCCAATCAATCAACTCAATTGAGTTGCCGTTTCACTGATTTTATTTTCCTTCCCATTTTGTACGTTCTTATTTTTATTATCGAATAATGTGACGCAGTATTAAACTACCGAAGTGACTTTCTTGGACATAATCAACTGAGTATAAGGCTACTTCTAATTCTGAATTATTTTCTTTAATAATTATTAAAAAGGTCTAAAAAAGGAATATTTAATTATTAATATACGAAACTTAAACGATCACATTGGCAACTTGTGACATAGTATCACTTATATAAATTTTTTTAAATTTTTTGACTAAGAATTTGCCATAGTACGGATTTTGCTAATGTACAGAAAATAGAAACGACATGGGATTAAAATTTCAAAAATGAAAGCAGAAAAATGTCTCTGTCTACCTCTTTAGTAATAATAATTAGTCTCTCTAGTCCTGTGCAAGAGTAATTGAATGCACGTATGCATATCAAGTGCTTGTGCGGTCAGTTTGCCATGCCAGTAAATAAAGGAAAAAAAATGCCGAACCGCAAAGTCAATGTGACCTACATTTACAGTTGCAGTGATATTAGCTTTCCTACATAAATTATTATTTTTTTGAGTTTGCTTTATTTTGTGCCAAATGCTCGGCAAACCGAGAAAAGTCTTTTATTGCTGTGCTTCTACTAATGAGGTCACAATTTTTGCAGATATTCGTAACAATGGAAAGTTATGTAACGTCGATTGGAGGTCAGTTGGTACTCGTAATCAATGGCAGTCGTTGGTGAACGTTTTGTTATTAACCTTATTTGTAGTTTATTGTATGTGGAAATGAGCGTTATATAGCACTATTAGTCAGCAATTCATCTGATGGCAAGTAATATACGGGATATATTTTAACCTTGATCGGAGACTAAGGCAGGTAACAGCTAAGGTAATTAAAAACAATC
Organism: Cephonodes hylas; assembly: GCA_030295005.1. Classification (NCBI taxonomy): domain Eukaryota; kingdom Metazoa; phylum Arthropoda; class Insecta; order Lepidoptera; family Sphingidae; genus Cephonodes; species Cephonodes hylas. The sequence goes on along the minus strand of AP025367.1, from coordinate 9,376,757 downwards.
CCGACAGAAAATAAAAACAATGACGTTTTCCATACAAACCACATACTTTTAATAATGATGGTTGTATTGAAAACGTCAAAATTTTTATTTTTCGTCGAGATATTTTTCAACATCTAGGGGTTTGTAATCTTCTTAGCTATCACCTGCCTTAATTTTTGATCACGCTCTGAACACACCCTGTATGTAATTGATTAACATGCTATCGATTCTCGAATAGTTCATGTTCGCTTTTTGAATGTGAACAAGATTTGCTATGGGTCATCTAGTATCTCGCTCGAAAAGTAAAACTGGGCTTCCACCGCTTAGCTGTCAGACAATGGCAACTGGGGTAGTGTAGCCTTTCCATTGATATTGAAAGTTGACTACAGTTATGGTTAAATTTCGAAGAGTCTCGTGTTCCTTAAGTTACCCAATTTAACCAACCAGTACAGTTGGGAAGTCTACCCGTCATGATTGCTAACTTGAAAAACTGTAGATTGAAAGTGCTGAAGCAGCTAGAAAAAGGAATGGATGTTGGCCTACATTCGTATAGGGTGAGTGCTTTGTCTCACATTCGGTGGAATAGAAAAGAAGCATATTCATATTATTTTAAGTCTTATGCCGTCCAATTGAGTACTAAAAGATTTAAAAAAGGCCTGTATTCATTGACGACCGCCTCGTTGATCTGGCAGGCTACATATGTAGCTCGATATCGAGATTGAAAAAAAATGTAATTGGGTTTTCGCCATACGAAATTATTGGCATCTGTAAAAGGTATGCAAAAATGCACCCAAACGGGCAATAGATTCGCGCCTAAACTGTGGACTATAACTAGAATGTGAAACTGCACCCTACCCCTTGGAGATATTTGTACGGAAGTGGATGTATGGATCCATAAACCCAATGTATCCAAATGGAATATTATGCTACAGTTTTCTGTAAATGAATAATAATACTAATTATGCCTGACATGACAAAGTGACTATAGTGATTGTAAATACATTTTGGTTTAAATAATGTTGGTGATGAGAAAAATTTCATTATCTCTCAACAGTCGACAATAAAATGCTGGCCGCATCATAGCGGCGTGGACAAAGCCGATCCGCAGCGCTGAAAATTTGTATGGTTCACTTGCAGAGTTTTCCATACCTATATTTATCATAATATTTCAAAATAAAAATACAAAATAAGTCAATTTCATGCATAGACTCAACCCATGACTGTTTCACCCGCTTGCTCTACGTTCAAATAAGCTTAATTCCTATCGTATATTCCTATGTAATAATTAACAATTGTCTTAGACACTGCATAATATCTAAGATGATTGATAGCTTTGCTTCTAATATGTAAAATGATTTAACGCTCAAACGCTTTCATCAGACGACGCAAGTTGGAAATTGGAGGTACAGGACGAGCGTGTACATTAAGGCGTCTATTGACATACTTACTCAGATTATCAAGAGACAGCCCCAGTGTCTGAAGATTATGCTAATAATATAATGTATCTGTATCGGCAGTTTAATACTGTATTGTATATTCTAAGACTATTGTTCGTCTCACCGAGCATGCAGTTCAATGGTTTGCATTAATAATATAATAGGATATTACGTCTAATATCCAACTAAATAATAATAGAGCTTTACATAGTAAAATAATAATTCAAGCGAAAAAGGAACATGTTCCACAAAGCTGATAAAACAAAATAAAACTTAAACATTGTTGCAAACGTCTGTTAAATACAGCTGTAAAGCAATTCATGTAGTTGCAAAAGTTATAGCGAAATATTTACAAACTCACCCGGCAGCCTTTCCTTCGCCGACACAAGTAGCTAATTAGGAAACTGTGTTATCCTGTAGGAGATAGGGTCTATTTTGGCGGCGCACCGGTCGTCGCCGCGAGGGCCCAAGTGCGCCGGTCCTAGGCCACACCACGCGTGAAACAAGCTGAATTTCAATCACTTTTTAAGTATTTTTATCGGTTTAGTGAGTATGCGGTATTGGCAGCACAGAGCGCCTGGGGTCATTAGAAAGCTCGAGTGAAGACTGCCGCGGCGGCGCGCGCTGTGTAGGTCACGCCGTTGTTGCGGCACCCCCGACCCACACTATTATTATACTTTTATGACGAATCGGATTTCGCTGCACGAAAACTCCGCTTTTTGTTGTGACGTGAGTGTTTCTTTATCATTGTTTCTGAGTACTGTCTGCTATAGACAGCTACGGTTGGCTTACGTTTTTTTTGTTTGTTGTAACTAAACAGAATTGTTATAATATGTTATTCAAATTTATTTGTATGATACAAATAATTTACATTAAAATATTTATTATAATATAGTAAATATAGTATAATATAGTATTTTTACATTAAAATATTTATTGTTAATGAGTGCTACACCGTCCACATTACGTGAAAATTGTACTTAAAAACTGATGTTTTGCAATTTTGGTGTTACTTATTATTCACTTACTATAAGTTAAAATTAGATAAACAAAAACAAAATTCAATTACCAGTATTCAAGACTTATATAAAGGAAAAATAAAAAAATAGGTATGTGTTTTTTCCTAAAAAAAAATAATTTATTTCCACATGCTCACCAAGCAGGTTCTAATTCTAATTTTACGTAATAAAATTGTCGTTCATACTGAACATAACTAAATGTGACCCAGATAAGTGAGTGGCTATAAACTATTTAAACTTTGAAACACGCTCACAACGACGCTTGGCCTGCTTTGATAAATAAATACTTGGAATATAATAAACAATTTAAAATAAGGTCAGGGGTCATTTATATTTGTATGGGTATTTTTACTGTAAATAAATTATTAATGCCAGTGTTGTTACCTTTTTTATATATTAATTCATATTATATTTGAAATTAAATTTCATAAATAGAAGGTAACTAGCCACTAGCCACTAAGAGCCGGTCTACTTTTTGAAGAATGTTAACACTATCTGTTGGACCCTGTTACGTCTGGGGGCAATTTTATATTAAAAAAAAAACTACCAATAATAATTATCAATTGATCCAGCAATCGAATACAAATGAAATCTGTATCAGATGATATATCTTACTCGCTCTAAATATAATTTTCCATTGCCGAAGGAATTTTAACAATCGATTTAATGGTGTAGGCGACAAGGCAGAATTGACCTTTCATATTTAAATTATAAGTAAGGACTTTTATTTATAGTAAATGACAAGATAAAACAAATGGATGTTCCAGAATCTGGTTTATCACCGCTGCCGTGTCGCCTCACAATACATAGTTCGATTTCGTGATAGAATACCGGATTAGTATACAAGATTTACAAGTACTCGACTGCGGTAATAAAACGTCGTTTCCATCTCGGCCTTGAGACTTCACGCTTTGTTGTTTGACTGGAGTTAGCAGTAATCCCCCTACGACACTTTTGCACTTTCCAAATCTAGGTTATAAAACAATTCGTAGCCACACGAAATATGTTTGGGACTTCGTGTCTGTCTTTTAGGTGAATGGTGTATGTTTAGGCGATCGAAGAGCCTTGAAACGGTGCCTACATCTTTTGTATAAAGACCTACGAACATTGACAATGGCACGTGTTATTCAAAGAGCTAGTCTAGCATAAAGAAGGGCATGAGTATAATTTCGACTAGTATAATATAAACTCCCCAAACTTTACGGCTACAAAACTTACTCGTATCTACAGAAACTGAGTTATAGGAAACATATTTACTGAAAAATGATAAAGATAACGCTCGATCAGTTAGACAACCTAGGTCAAAAGGCAATAACTTAATGTCTACAAAGCAAATTTCGGTCTCCTGATTTGTTGTTTTGCCAAACAGTATGTCTCGTTTGAGGGATCTTAGAGTTTGAAACTATACATGGAGACCATCGTGTTGCCTTTGATATGAAGATGTCTTGGTTCTATACGCATAAAATGAGCCAAATATTGTTATATATAACACTGGAAAACAGCATATCTGTTGCATGAGATTTTATACATGAATCTGAATAGTTTTTCCACGCTGATTTCAAAAATATATGCCGTTTTTATGTAACAGCTCTAGTTTTGGAGTTATGAAGTAACATGGTTTTTCATTGAAAATGCACGTAATTTAAGTTTAAAAAATCTATTAAAAATATTAATTCTGAATAAAATTTCCTTTTTTTGGATTTTCTAGAGTCAGATGTATTATGAGAACAATTTTAAATGCTCCAACAATAGTCAACCGTTATATGTTCATTACAGTACCCCTAATACCTCTCCGCTATAGTGTGAATATTCTGGTATAGCGCTCTCCTTGTTCCTCGGATAGAAGTCATCGAGATTTTCAGGAAAATGGTCTAGATGGCTGTGAAAGTAGTAAAGCTTAATACTCATGTTCCATCCAAGCCGTTGGAAGTATATCAGCAACTGTTCAACGTGCTGAATGCAGCCGTCAGACATCCTTTTGACCAAAATGTTTCTTTCCTTCAATCGGGAAGTTTTAGCTTTCTGATGCCGTTTTAGACAGCCCAAGGTTCCTGATTAAGTCATTTATATCATCATTTAGTGGTCGGGGACTACCGCAGGAAATAAAATCACTGTCATTACCACCGTCGTCGTTTTTGGTTTGTCCACTGCACTGGTCTGGATTCTCCGAAAATGGACATGACTGCTGTGGTGATGATTTGTCACTAACACTCAAGACTGGTCTTATGCCAGATTTTAAGTTGGATATATCCACTTAGAGCATTTTTTATGGTTTGAATGTATGATTTTCGTTACACAGAAATAACAGTCGTCATGATGGTTGGATAGTTCACACCAAATCATAGGAGCTTTGTATTTGAAAGTGGATCTTTTCTTTGTTTGCCTACAGTCGCAAGGATTCAACACAACTTTTACGTACTAAACTTGGTATCCAAGATTTAGCGTTTAATAGCAACGGAAACCCAAAGTAGCCGAAATATGCATTTTTCACAAAGTCCGACACATTTAAACGAAATTTTTGAACATATATTCTCCACAAATAATCCAAAAACAATCAGGATTATTCAAACACGTCCTTATTGAGGAAGATATAATGAATTTTATAAAGGAAATAGTTAATTTACACCGCTATTGATAGAAATTATCGACTTCTTAGGTAAATTCAAGACGGTACCTGTATCTCACCAACTAGAGCTGCTACAAAAAATCTGAGGCCAGATATGAAATCAGCGCACCCAAATTAGTAAACAACAGTTGAAAAACTTCATGCAACATAAAAAAAGTTTGATTTTGTTGTCCTGTGTAATCGACCCTTGTACTAGTGTATAATTTTCAGAATATTTCTATATAAATGCACGTAAAAGCAAAAAAAAAATGCGTTTATTTTTTCAGTTTCGTACTTATTTTATCAAATTTAATATTTCCTTAGAAATTGGGTTCAAAAATATGTAAAATATAATTTTCTTAATACTTAAATGAAGTATCTGTATTAATATTGTTGAATTATTTAGAACATTTCTTTTGCTAAAATGTTTCTAAATCTGGTCGGTCCTCATAACATGCATACATTACGACTTTAAATGTAACACTGAAGGTGAAAACGATTGTAGTAAATTTTAAAAATAATGGATGTTCAATGTTAACAATCTGTTCTTTATCAAAGATTGAATCATCGATAATAAAACTGCCACGTAAGTTTATAAGAGTTGATAACCGGCTGACTCAACCACGCCAGCTTACCGCACCCTTCTTTTTTCTTTTTCTTTTTCTTCTTTTTTCGTTTTCTTCCTAAACTAGATTTGGGCTTCATTCTAGCTACAAACAAATCTGTTATAACTCTATCGATTGGAGTATGATAATCGTTATGATTGACGTCATTACACACAGTATCCCCGCCTCTTTGGTTCCACGTCAAAATTGTACGCTGTGCGTTAGACAAATTTGATCCGGGATCCGTTAATGTTATATCAGTTTTTTCATCAGAAAATTCTTAGGCTGATGAGGCTGGCCTTCATCACCTAAAATTTGAATAAAAAAGTTTACAGAATACGCCTCTGCCTAGCCTGTGTGTATAAGGCGTAAGTGCATGTGTCATTACATACCAGTGCACTCACTTTGCGATATTAAAACAATGTTTGAACGATATTAAACGACCTCTCTGCTAGTACTAACTGGAACACGCGACTCATGCGATGTAAACAGAAGACATTGTTTTTTATAAATTTTGCATGAAATTTCACCAAAAGAAGAATGCAAATTTAGTAACAATTATTCAGAACTGCAACATGATTATATCAAGTCAAAGATATCATGACGAAATATTTCGTGTAGATCCTATGAACATTATTTTCTACGTCCATTTCTCCATCCATTTTAAGTATTTATGATCGCACTCCATCCCTTTATTTGTGTTGTAACGTCTTGCATGACTCCTACGCAATAGATTAATTTAGGTGATTTTACTTCTTGACATGAGCTAAATCATAAATCAAATTTTGTAATAGAAAATTATTCGGCTGTAATAGGTATCAACAAACATATGGTAAAAGTAAGAATCCCTCTTTTCCACAGCGCGGTTTTCGTAAAAGTTACATTCAATAGAGTCGAAATTATCTTGTTTTCAGACTACAGCGGTGGAATTGATAATTCTGCGGCTGCCATTTTTCTCCCAAAGCTAATTTACTCGACATTTATAGCATCACTAGCTTTAACTCGCGACTTCATTTACATGGCGAAGCGTATAAATCTTATTTACGTTTGATATTAAAATGAACTGAGCAAAGACTAAGGGAAAAACGAACTTAATTTCAACAGTTCTTTAAAAGTTTCTTTTCAAAGAATCTGTTATGAATTATTTATATTTAATTTTTTTGTTCCTTATAAATAGTGATTGCCTTGTGAACCTTTTTTAGATCGCGGTTTTAGTTTTATAAACTTCCTAAAAATATAAAATAAGTATATTTAAAATATAAATACCAATGAAACACTCCGGTTAATCTAGTCCATTACTACTGTAGTCTCATTTAGCGTGGCTAGCCGCGATACCGATCGTATCCGAGTGATACGATTGTCATAATATCAAAAGCAAATTCTTTATAACCATCTGCTTAGTACAATAAGGCTATAAATATTATATTTTAAACCAATAAACTAACATATATGTACGTATTCATTCTACTTCAAAAGTAGTATTTGTAGCGAGAACATCGCTAGTATTAATATTAATAACATTTCCCACAACTCCTCTGCATTGATAAACGTGACAAACGTGACATAACATGAAACGGTTTGCAGGTACATTAAACGCCACACATCGTTACCGCATTCATTCAAAAACGAAGTACATTCGAATGAGAATAATTACTGATGTTTTATGCATCACTAGTTAATAGGCGAATATTAAATTACTATATATGCGTTTGATAATTCCCTCGTGCATAACGCATCAAAACATCAGTTAATACATTGTTTGAAATATTCGTTTGCACCCGCATAGGATAATGTTAATTCCTCTCTATTATTAACAAATGTTCAAACATTGCAAAACCAAATATACATACATAGCTTTACATCTGTTTATGTAGGCAAGGTGTAGAGCAAATTTTATAACGAGAACTCTTCATTTGCCTCTCATCATCAATATTCTCTTCATAGCTGAGTCTTTAAGTTAAAACTAGTTTTTAACTATAATCAAGCTGCGTACTTAAAGCATCGTAAAAAAGTTCTCTCGTACGAATTATGTTTCCCCTCTAGACAAACAAATCGGTTGAGCCACACTCTAGTTCTGAAACTTGCAAACAAGAGGCGATAAAATTTCGAAATTTCTGTCTGAATAGGCTAATAGTTTGACACTTCGACGTGGCTTCTTATATTTAGCCGCCGGCCTGGTCTGGATATTCAGGTCAACACGTTTGCCCCCTTAGGTCACTATCTGGTAATAAAAAGTAGGTTACGGCTGTCTGCATAGCGCATATATTTTGCATTGCTAATTGCATTCTTTCACTTTTCATGTCACGCGTTTGCAATTTCTCTACGAATATGAATTATGAATATGTTAACTGCTGAACGTCTGTTTATGACGTAGAACTACACCAAATATATTTTCTGCTATATCTGGCAATTAAACAGCGTATTTTACTATTGAAAGGATATAAATATAAGCATGGAAATGAGATTTATACACATTTTAAATTGTAGTGACTTAGGCAAGTATAATATTTTATCATAGTTTATTATAAATGTCCTACTTGTGGACTTTGGCATATTCTTTAACATGGAAGAGCCACCCTGCTATTAATCAGTGAACATAATATAAAATATTAAATTCCTAGTAGTAAGCATACCTGAAATAAGTTAGATTCCTCAAAATATTTTATTTCACCATTAAATCAATTAATTCTCACGTAATAAATACTTTATCTTAAATACACTGTCAACTTCAAAAAGTTGTGTGCCTGGGAAATGAACTTACGACCGCAGAGGTGTCTCGACAGACCTCGGGCTGTAGACTATCATTTAAATGTTTTAACATTAAATTAATTAATTATATACATTTTATTTTGACGAAATATAAATTATTTTCTACACTCTTATGAAAAACAATTTATAAAAATGATAAATTCATAAATAAATAAATAACACAACAAAACAGCTCTAAAGCTTAAGACACATTTGCAAAAACTTACGCAGTTTAAGCGCGGCGTAAATTTCAAACTTCAAACTGGAATATATTTACATAATTTGTTCGTAAGCGTTCTTCATACGTATTACAGAAAAATCACACAAATTTCAGCACAAAGAAACGTATTTTTCTACGACGTAAGTAATGAATTAAGAAATAGCAATTTTCTCGTGGACTTGGTTCAATGTGCGAAAATTCTAAGCGCAAAATTTAACTTTGTTGACAATATTAAAAAATTGAGAAAATGGGTACAAATTGTTTTACTTTTTCTTACACAGGAATGTTATTTTCGTCGTTTTAATATTTTAAATGTATCTAAATTACAATCAAAGCTTGTCAACGAGTTCTTGTTTTTTTAGTACATCACTCGAGCCTCAACACTAATAGGCAGGCACCCACATTTCGCCAAGTATGTATCAGTCCCACGTAAAATGAGGCGAGCCTATTACCGTTATTCAGGCATATGTATAAATTGTTTCAAAGAAATGTTATATTTTATATGGTTCATTCGAACTAGTAAAATAGAAATCTATCACTGGGAATAGAAATAGGATTTTCAATAAAAATATTAATATTCCAGTAAGTGCGCTACACGGTGGCCCAAATAAAGGTATTCATTCGGGATGCCAGCATTTAATTCGCACATTCCAATATCAGTTCCAATACGCTAAAATGTTTGGCCTTCGTTTGATGCCGAAAATGGAATTTTTCATTTATTCTTATGATCACTATTAGATAAGTTCTTGGGCGTTAAGTTTGACTTCATATTAATTGCTTATGTTGATGGTAAAATTTTTCATTTGCGATTTGGTTGGTTTCCTAGGTTGTAATAATGGTACTTAGTATTTGCTTCAAAAAATTTAGTCTGGAAATGAGCCCGAAAGAAGGCAATAGGCTGGCTCTCGGCGTTGGCCCTAAAACATTGTACGTGAAAGTTTGGCTATTATTGGCCATAATTACGTTTGCAATATGTTTGTACGAGCGTATTGTCCTCAATTAGTAACCCTATTAACATTAATTGCACACATTCACACAATACTTGACTACAGTAAAGTAACTAGATGGCAAAGGAAGAAACGACACAAAAAATAAATTATTAAAAAGCGCCATTATCAATGTAGGTATGTATATGAATATACATTTCTATAAAATACAGTTTTTATATTAATGACTGCGTAAAATAAAAAAGATGCAAAGCGAAATAAAAAAACATACATATACGGAATCGACCGTGGTAATAGATTGGATTTCATATGAAATAAACGCAAAAATTTAGGGAGAAATTGTTTCCATTTTGTCGAATTTCACTAAAAATGTACCAGATTGCCGTTTTAAATTTACCGTATTTGGAACAGACTAGGTAGATAAAGTAGGCCACAGCTTCACTCGCAGACGAAAATCTATTAAAAACTTTAGCTTTTATTTGCTAAATTTAGCATTGCACTTTTACATTTTAAACGTTCTCGTCACGGAATCCGTAATTTGCAATTTGTAATTAAGATAGTGGCGCGACAGTTAAACGTGCATTTCGCAACTTTGTGAATTTATTATTTGTGTCTCTGAGGGGCGGTACGTCACTCCTCTTGGTTATGCTTTATTGTTACCATTAATGAAACTGTATGCTATACATAAAATAAAAACAAGTTTCATATCTCATTGAAACTTGTTTTATGATACGGCTGCAGTAGTTTCATAGAAGAAATAAGACATGTTATGGAAAGTTTGAATTATAAATTTACTACGTCTTAACTAAGCTTAGCCGTGGAAAGTGAAGAGAATACTTTTTGAACACTGGTTCCTACATGTTGTATCTCGAGGTTATACCAGAATATTTTATGAGGAAGTAAAGATTTAACTACTCTCATTTAAAAATATTCTGGTATCACTCCCCTATGTGTATATTCCATAAATCATCATCCACCTTGTAAAGCGTAGCATGGACCCAGGAGCACAGATCTGCTCTCTCAATTTACCTAAGTATCTAAATTTCAGCTCAAATCATACCCTATTCGACATAAAGTTGAATAGCGTAACCATTACAGTTACCAATGGATCCCTAGTGAGTCCTAATTTTGCCAAACCTAACTGTTGCTGATTGTGAAAGTAATATCGATACGGCATCGAATTGCGAATCAATATGTATATGCTGCACAAAGGAATAGCTTTGTATTACGCGCAGATAACACAGCACAATGTATGTATTGAGATAGGTAGGCACGGGCGGTGGCTGTTCGAACGCTATTAATTCAGACAAGGCAGTTATCTACAGTATAGGCGTATCAAGCGGGGCTCATCGATTGTTGATTCAAACGACTTGTCGCGTACGTTTTGAGCGAAGAGAGGTTGATATGTACGCGCTGTCACGGCCTCCGCATTAAAGAGATACTGCGCGGCATAAATTTACCAGTTGGATCTGTGAATTAAGTGGGGTTTTATTTGTTGCGTCACGTGCTGCGGGGTGGCCTTCAGATCTTAAGCCTATTTAGGCCGCAGTAAACATCCCAGGTCTCCGCCGAGGGTTTGAAATAATAAGAAGCGGAGGCGGAAACTATACGTCTTATACGAGGGCAAATAATGTATATTTATTTGCAGGGCGGGTTTTTTTATCCCGCGGCGCTTTCATTTCCCAGTAGCCGTAAGGTAAAGGGTTCACACGTTCTCGGAGCCGTGGTTGCAATTTCCTTTTGTGGCGGTCATTCGTTAAATTTTCATCGGCCGGCAGGGTCAAGTGCGCACACATCGCCCGTCGGCGGGCTTTATAATTTAATTCGAGCCGGATATTTCACGCTCATAAATAAAATAAACCAAACTAAATTCATGTTTAATTTATAATTCAGGACACTGAGTGCGCGGTTCATAGTTAACGAAATGAATTCATATATATTTTGTTACGTGTGCATCTCCAAAGGATTTTGAAGTAAATTGCTAATTAGCATTCCGGGTTGAAATGTCGGTGAACAAATATAATGAATGACGTTCAATGTTTTGTTTGCAAACATTAGCGTAATAGGGTAAAAACGAAAAAAAAAAACTTGTAGGATAAAAAAAACACTCCCTCGCTATTAAAAATATACCTCTGCGCTCTATAGAATGAGTTATGCTTGGGGTGATCATAAGGATCATGTCCCAAACTAGGGCTTTCGAAAGAGAGCTCCATGTTTCGACACAGGCACATTTAACTGACACAGAACTGTGTATAGCAGCCATCTTTTACGTTGTGGCAGACTTTGTAGAGATAAGATAATATTTTGAAGGTTCTGTCATATCCTTCAAAAATTTCAAGATGCTTGATTTTAATTGTTATATAATATGTCCAGCATTGATGATTATGTAGTTTTTATTTGTCTTCAGCTATTTTAACGGCCATCACGTTATTTAAAATAAACGTCTTCATCAATAAACATTTGGGCTTTTCCGACCAAATAAAGGTCTTCACTTATAGAAAAGATATATTGATTAACATAGTTGGACCAATGGTGGCTATGGCGTAATAATACATTTTAAATTTCATTACATAAATTCCATAAAATGATCAGTGCGATTGCAAAGAAAATAATAAAGCATCCCATTACGATAATGCTTTATAATAATTTGAAATTCGGTTTTGTACTGACCGTATCGTTCGATTGTGTTGCGGTTCGTTACATTCACTTTTAACACTGTTTACCTTCATTTTAAGCTTAATTTTGTTGTGGCAGTACGATATTCGTACTCAGATAATTCCGACCGTTGAAAAGGTGTTAAAGCAATGTAGTGACCGATACATATGAATCGCATAATTGTGTATCTTTGGGGTAAACGGAGTTTGGAGTAGATATACGGCTGGAGAAACCTAGTGTAGAACGCCTTCTGGTTAGAGGGATGAGAATATACGTAAGGAGTCTGGCAGCGGTTAGATGAGGAGGGCTGAAGATCGAGCCTAGCGTGGTCGAAATCTAGGTTGAAGCACGAAGGCCCGTGGATTCAGTCATCTGTTATTCATTTTTGCACTAAAGTCGTTTCCAGTAATTTGTTCTGTGAAAAATAGACCGACCGACGGCTTCTTTTACTTTTATAAGATCATTTCCCAATTAGCGAGCGTTTTGGCTTAAACATACATATGTCAACCTTATCCATCCTTATCCATCGCCATGAAAATTAAAATAAAATTACAATATTATAAAGGCGTTGAATGCCCCGGAGCTTGCCTTACGAGTCGGGTCACGTTAGCGTAGTAATTTTGTAAAAAGGGGTGATTGTAAAGTACTAGGATTCGGTCCGTCTGGTGGGCCATGGAGATCGCGCTTGCGGACGCGAAGGCGCTACTAAATGAGCAAACTTTTCCCATTTATACTCACATTATTCCTATTAACTTCGTCGCCATTTCGGAATATGTACCCACTTTTCAAGTACTCCTGTTAATTACAGGTTGTTCAATTAACGAGTTATATCGCCATAACCTCTTGGGAACTTTAATGGCTGCTATGATTTCAGATTGAGCTATTGAAATCGAACTACTGGAGTTAAAACTTTTTGTGCTAACTCTAAAGGTAGGTACGACGTAATAATGATGATGGTTTTTGAATTTAAGAGAATATGTTTTATGATATCATTTTATGGTCCCTTGAAAGGTATATTACTTAGAATATTCAGGTTTGAGAGGATATCTGTAACCGCTCACAGAGCTATCACCGTACACAAGGTGTCTAATCCGTCATAGTGTTCCATGCAACTGTTATGCCATTGGAGTTCAGTCGGTATAAATCCTTTATTGAATATTCCGCTCTGGTTGTCACAGGGCTATCATCTGCCTGTGGAGTCACTTTAAAGGGACAGTTTTAAGTGATTAGTCAAGCATTACAATAGCCTTTAAATCGAAAACTAAAACTTTTTCTCTATCCTTCAGGTCAATCTAAAGTTTGATAGCCCTACCATAAGTTGACAAGTCTAATCAAAGTGGGGAACAAGACCTTTAAAAAGGTACTGCCTTTTTAAATTAAGGATTATGTAATTACTTAATGAAGTCAATACTTAACGAAGTAAAAGTAAACCCCATTTATTTAGCTGTACTCTAACCAGTCAATTTAATTCTTATACCTTTTAGTCCAAACGCAAAATGCTGTTTAAAATTCACGCACCACAAAGAACGAAGTAATTTGCCGTAAAACATTGATGATAATTAAAGCATAATATTCCGTGTTAACTATCAATTAAAGCTACGGCTGTCAACCAGAGCGATAACAATGCTTACGTCATCGCCGCAGCGAAAGGGAAAGCATTTGCACGTGCCCGTTATGCTTCCTCCAATTGTGTTACATCTAATTGGGTAATTACATAAAATGTGTGTCATATATGTACCTATGTATTTTTTATGCCTTGCACTTAAGATTGTAGTATTTTGCGTTTTTTTATATTCCCGTCACTTTGCTTTTTCCAAACTGCCTACAGTTACTTAATCTTTCCATAGAGCGATACGGACAGGTCAGCTTGATTGTTGTGATAGGCATTACCGAAAATCGGAACATGAAATATAACACTGGAATTTCTTTCGGTGGAGAAGTTTCATTGTCCCATACGGTCGTGTTTGAACGGAACCACCGTAATATGAATCCGTAATACTGCAGCACGATGGACCGACGACTTGAGAGAGGTGGCGGGTAACGGATGGATGAGGGCTGCAGAAGACCGGGATGGTTGGCGTTTTCTTGGGGAGGCCTACGTTCAGCAGTGGACGGCGATAGGCTGTGTACATGAGTACCGTAATATAAGGTGTAGTACCGAGATGAGTGTAATCCGACATAAGTCTTCCATGTAAGTGATAATAATCAATTTTCAACTTGTTGAGCCAACTGCAGCCACCTGCATTTGATATTGCCAATCTCATAATAAATAAATACACCCAAACTTTACATACACAGTTCTGAACCTAAACTAAGATACAAGTCTGTGTCGAAAAGTTTCAGAAACTGTGAGTGGCTTTTAGGTCTCACTGACACCCAAACAACATTTGTTTTGGGAATCCAAGAAGTAGTCTCTTATTTCACAAGCTGGTGTAATTGTGACACTATTAAACGCTTCACGCTTTGCTGAAACCAAAACTATAGTATATACCAGGATTACAGAACTTCAATTAAAACCTGAAAGTGGCCAATTACCAAGTATGGTATTGTAATTAAATGTCCCCACTATCTGGCAAGTGTCAGACGGTTCAAAGAATTCAATTGTTAAACGGCTTTTGACAAAGTTTGGAGTGAAATAACGATACCGCAATTTACAACCGGCTTGAAGATTATTGCTTTCCATTAGGAACGTTGTCTTAATTACGCTCCGCCGGAATATCTACACAGACATTTAATTAATAGAAAACAATTAAAAATAAATAACGCTAGGAATTCAGCGGGTTAACTCACCTCTAACATGTGGATTTGAAGTCAAATAACACGCATTCCTTTCAGCATGAAGACCTCAACTGATATTAATCTTGTTACCGGAAATGAAAATGCCAAATAAGTACAAATAATGAATACGTTCTTGAAACATTAATAAGTAGTAATCGAGACAGACGTTTTGTGCTTATTTTATATAATTTAATGTTACAAACATTTAATTTTAGCTTTTCGTCTTTTCGAAAAAGTTAATAGTTTCTTTTCCTTCTATGCTCTTTTGTCATTTTATCTTATTACGAGTATTATCGGATAAAAAGCTAGTATGGCACAGTGTTGCGAAACTGTTTTTTTTATTTCTTATCGAGCTTTACAGCATACCTATCTTTCTGTTAGTAACACGTGACGGGTAAAACTACTTAGAACTGAAGTGACTGTAGCTCAAATTACCGATGGCGAACAAGTGCACTTCAAGCTAACATTTCTTGTTCTTTTATACTGCAATGGTTTGCTTTTGCAGTTAGTTTTGATGGAAAATAAATGTGAATCATTACACAGTAGAAATTGATTTATGATGTAGAACATTAATATTTGAAAGAAACAACATAATGTATAAAAGGGCAGATGATATAATCTATTGCAAAATTAGAAAGAAACTATACATTTTAATGAAAATAAACAAAGGAAATTGCTTGCGTCTAACGAGCTCTTCAACCCTTGAAGGATACATAATTATATTCAAATTTAATTAAAGTTTTGTTAATCGTAATGAATAATACAACTTTATAAATGTTAGATAATAAATTACAAATAGTAAAGGAATTATTCTTTTATTTTGCTCTTAGAAGCTCCTAAATATATTGGTAATACTCAAATGACTTCGTAACTAGAAATACGTTAACCAAGAAAGGAGTCTACAGATTCCAAAACTCCAAGTAAGTTTCCATGCAAGTTCGTAAAATCTTTGCAACTTGTAAGATTAAACACCAAACTGAATAGTCAGTCGGCATTGCACTAATGAGATGGAGTAACGTCAAATTACAAAATCTCATTTATAAAAATGTATTGCGCGGAATGTTTTATTTGACTTATTTTATATTCGCTGTAAGGGTAATTAGAGTAAACGGTTATATGAGTTACGCGCTACATTGAATGAGTAAACGCGTATGAGAAAGTTTCCTCGCCGGACTCCAACAGTTCGTCTGGCTCCCAAACGATTTTGCTCCACCACCGAACTGAAACCGAAATCCAAACCCAATTCAAACAAATATTATTCAACACATTTTCAGTTTGTGCAAACAGAACGTTTTTATTGAGATCTTTATTTCTGTTGACAAAGATCTTTTGTTTGAACAAGCTAAAACACTTTTAAAAGACCAAACATGTTATTAAATGATAAAAAGGGCCAAAAATCTCATTTTTCTTCCATCTCGCGCGGAGCTTAGTTAAATATGCAAGCAGGCGACGTACGGGCAACATACATATGTATACACACTTGCTGTTTTCGTTGTGCATGTAATTTATATTTTACATGGAGTTAATAATGTTCTTCATTCTTTAGAGTGGGCCGTAACACATCGACCGTTTTAATTAAAACGCTTTGTATAACGTAAGTACGGGTGCTATCGGGAGCTCATTTTGTATGTGCTCGAATGTGAATCGTAAAACTTGATACAGTAGATATGTCAAAATTGATTGTTCTTATTTCGCCGTGCAGAGCTTCTTTTTGCTGGAGACTGGCCAAACTATAAGTTTACTGGCAATGCCCTGTCCAGTTTTAAAATTGAACGTTTGTCGTGCCTACATTCCAAAACGTAACACTCATATGATTTTTGTTCAAGTATTCATTTAATTTTTCAACCTACCCAATTACATCCAAGCACTGTAAGAAGAAAGATTATAAAGATCTCGTTAATTTTGAAAATTATCCCGTTCATACAAACTAATACATAAATTAGGACCTCACAGTAAAATAGTTGATTAGAAATAGTAGAAACAAACAATTTTGTTTCAAACGATAATCCATACGTCACGATGGGTCATAACCTGGAAACACAAATATTTGATGAAAATCACGCCATATTTAATTTAAAGCCATATTAAACGGATTTAGAAAGGAAACACGTCACAATAGCATTTTGATATTTAAATCCAGAATACAATTTATAGCGCTAACGTCACATGCAAATACAATAAATAATTATTAACTCCACATTAATCAGATGGAGTTGTTCGAATCAAAACCGCGTTGGTCCATGCATTATGTGAATTTAAATTTGGAACCAAGTTATAGTCCACACAGGGGCGTCACGTTATATTGCTCTTTATAAAACAATTTTCAATTTTAAAGCACCGTATAGATATTTTAAAATTCTCGTCTGAAATCCAGTCTGCTTTAGGTCCATATGTTTCATGAATAATTCAAGCAGTGCCGCGGCCTGTCCCGCCCGGTGACACATATGTGTATTATATAGGTGACTCTACCCACCTATCTGTGGAAAACAAAAATAATGCAAGTCGTGTTTTATTTCACTACTTTCTACTTTGAATTCGCTACTAAAGCTTCGTACGGAAGAAGATAAGAATGACTAGATTTCTGAATAACTAAGAGCTTCTTACATTTTTAAATATCTGAAATTCTGAGGTAGAAAAGAGATACGCTACAACATACGTATGACATGACTATAAAAGGAATTCAATGTATATTTATGTCCATAAAGCTTTAGTAACACACATCGATTATAATCATCATCATCATCAGGCACGGGCCCCCTCTATGTCTAAGAAGTTATAGGCCTAAGTCCACCACGCTGAGTTAGTGAGGGTTGCCAGACTTGGTAACCAACCAAGTTCCACCAACCAATCTTGAACTAAATAATATTAATTTATCTTTCTTCTTCTAAGGTTGTTGATATCTAATTAATGATATGAGAACTCTATGGAAACTTTTTGGTGTCACAATCACCCAAATTCGAAACAAATATTAATGGAACACCCAAAAAAATTCTTGGAGCGAACGAAATAGTCAGTATATCAACATTAAAAAAATGAAACAATCAATCAACAAAAAAAACTACGTCTACTTCAACTACCTGCATTAATTTTTGCAATCGCCTGCCCGCCTCATTATGATTTTCCTGTATTATTTCCTTCAAAACCTGGCCTTTAGTTGGCCTACACCTTGAAACATTTCATTTGTAATCGTAGGGACCTGGAGAATTTGCATAGACTTCTTGCGTTTTCCTTTTGCCCCTATTCATTTCTTCGTGCCTCGCGACAAATTGGTGCATATGTTTAAGCACGGTAAATATAATTTACAGTAGCTTATCTTCATACAAACGGGCCAAAATCGAGTTATACCTACGCGCCCGATCTCGGCACGCGCTCGGCATGCAGGCAGTCGCGACTGTGCCGCAGTGGCCAGTGAGGAACGGACAGTGTCGTTTTAAGCAGTAACCGCGCGATTTTTATAAAATGACAAGAAGAATATATTGTGCTGTGTATGGTTGCATGAATTCTTCAATAACGCACCCAGGTATAACTTTCTTTAGATTACCTGGAAACTCCGAAAGGTAAGACTATACAATGATTATACTTATTAGTAGGTAAGTAAGTAATTTAAGTGTTTTTAAAGGATGTTCTCCCCTTGAAAAATAAATAAGCTAGACATGTAGTTGAAATGATCTCCGATTAATGTATTTCTGTTGCCGCTTTAACAACAAATACCTCTAAATAATCATACAATAAATATGTAATGGTTGCCGTTTTTTTTCTCGGTACTAATATATACAGTAGAATCCGTTTATTATGACTCCGCCTATATTGACCAACCGGTTATTATGACATAATTACACTACAAAGTTTGGTTTTCATATAAAGTTCTTTATAAAAAGTCGCATATAATGACTTCCCTTACAGTGACATGTCGCTTATTATGACCCATTTTTAATAAATTATGTCCAGTTATAATGACCGACATGATTCATAACACCTTCGGTACCAAAAATACCATTCATAACTGTTTCAAACATACAGGATTCTTTGAAAGCCACGACGGTTTACCTATTCAAATATCAGAACATGAATTTGATGAAGAAGACGACATTCCTTTATCTTTGTGGTCACGAAACCTAAATTCAGATTCTTTAGCACCACCGGAAATGTGTGCAATTTTGATTTTGATTTAACATGTATGTGTACATAAACATATATAATAACTATGTTTCTTTATTGAAATATTTAATTACATACATATTTACATAAAAAAGGTGTTTTATTTTATAAAACGCTTTGTATGACGTCCGCTTATTATGACGTGTTTGTCAATTCCCTTCGATGTCATTATAAGCGGCCTATACTGTATTTTTTAAACACGAACTTGTTAACGAAAAATTCAAAAAACTTTGCAACTCTATTTACATAAACATAAGATTGAAATTATTTTGTCTGCTACTCACTCTAGTAGTGTTACGTGGCAAATTTTTGATAAATGCCTTTGATAAATGCCGCCGAACTCACCGCGCTTGCGGCACGGTAATTCGATGGCTCCAATGAACACTCCTCTAACTCAAAATTTTGAAATTTTCGTTTTTCACGTAAATTACTTTACTATTTAATAGTAAAGCAAATTTCACTTAATTTTCATGTACGTAATTTTCACAATTTCAATTAATTTCCACGTAAATTGCTTTACTATTAAATAGTAAAGTAGTAGTTCAGTAGAAAATATATAAAAAAAGATTTGATATAAACATGTTTTATAAATTAAATACACTAATAAAAAATAACTTGCATTTTTATTGAACACACTTCCATTCACAAAGTATTTCATTTATTTAGATAGAAAGTCAAAGGAGGTAGATTTATTTAAAATGTTGCGGTGCGCAGCCCTATCGCATGTTTATGGCCGCGCGGCGACAGGCCTTTGTTCACAAAATGTGGCCGAGTCAAAATACTGTATGTTACTTTTACCGTGGTTTAAGATTGGTATAGCACGCAAGGTTCTTACAACAGCCGATAATGCTTAATACTTACTTATTATAGACTATTCCATAAATTAATGAATTTTAATTAATGTAAAGGGTGAGACGGGCGGACTTTGTAGTGTGACAACGGTTTTTTGCCCCTCATAATATTACCGTACACTAAAGGTAGTGTATAAAATACGTAAATATTTTTTTGTGAAACTATGAACAATGGTAACCTGTGGTCGAACAGTAATCCTTGAGGCATGTGTAACTGAAGGCATAAGGTAGATATCGGATTCAGAAACAGTCTCAAGTTTCTAGATGGTACGAGAATGTAACTTGGTGTGGTATCAAAGTCTGTGCCCTATTCAAAGGCTTTTTTATTTTTACTATCTAACTAGAACGAAGTTACAATTTAACCGCACATCTAGCATTTTTTATACATTGTACACAAAACCTCGCTTTTTTATTTTCATTTAATTTTCTGTAACAATCATTTTACCACCCTTACTTAGAATATTGTCTTAAGGTATTAAATACAAACACTCCAGCGCCCAGGTACACGTAACATCACGAAAGGATATCGAGAAAACACACTCTATTTTCTGCTTGGTCAAATTTCATCTAACTCAGACAAACATCGAATCGATGAAAGTAATTACGCGTCTGTGTGTAGCTCCGTATTTATTTTACTAGTTCAAGTTTATTATCCTTTTTGTTGTTTATGGTACAATATAATAAATTAATGTATTCGTTATTTGAATTCTGAGGAATAATTTATTCCGCTGGCCATCAATCCATGGCGTATTGAATCACTATAGAGTCTACTGATATTATAAGCCTTTTTCGATAGAATTGATGTGACTATAAAGTGGTAACTATGTAGCAATGTAAAAAGTCTTACTTATCTGTAGTTTGGTACGAGAATTTATGTTCGGGCAATGTTAGTTGCTACTTGCTACTATTTATTCTTTTAACATGATCGAGATAGTTTGATATACTGCTACATGTCGTCAAATATTTCAAATCCAAATGTATGTATAAAGAAGATGTAAAGCCAATTAGATACACAATAATAGCATTGCCTGCAGTTATAAAATCCTACGGGTAATTGTCTTCAATTTTTTCAAGCTTCAGAACACGTTCAAACGATGCATTACTTTTGTCCTCTACTTAACCTAATGTAGAATATAAATGGGATACTAACGACGTCTCCAACACTAAATATCTTAAGTGAGGTACCCTCATCATTGTGTGCTTAAGAATATGTATGTATAACTTAAAGAGCTCAACTTCTCACATTAGGGACAATGAGATATTCATACATCTATTAAGACTCCATTACATTCTAGAACTTTCGCAGATCTGATTGTTCATTTAATTCAAGCGATATATATTCTCGCATTCGACATTCAAAAAACTTTTAATACTACTAATTTAAAACATTTATTACAGGCCATAAATAATTTCATTTTAAAAATAAATAACATTTTAGTATTCGATTTGTTTTAAATGAGATGTATTAATATTACTATCGCAGTTTTGCAGCAGCCATTAGTAATTTTAAAAAAAGAATTTTATGTCTGGCTCTTTAGAATCAAGTGATATAAACTGTAATAAAACACAAACCCTTATTAATCAAATCACGAACCGTGCAATTAGTTACTCTTTTTTTAGATTTTTGACGCTGGATTTTAATGAAAATATGGCTGAAGCGTTTCAATTTTGTAAGAAAAGACTCTATGTATGTTATATCACATACGATACAGGTATGATCATGAAGACTGTATCGCTTAACAAGTTTCGGCAGTTATTGATTAATGTTATTCGGGCACGCAGCAATTTAAGCAGGTGCCCTACCGTAGATTGATAATTTAGTGTAGTAAACACCGGTTGTGCGAACGGCACGTAACCTAAACTTATTTGATTCATGCTGAGAATCCATGAGGTAAACATTATATTTTGGTCTATCTTTCTTTGCAGAATAAAATGATTTTGTTTATGTACGTTTTTCTACCTGATTTTTTGAGGAATGGAAGATTTAGTCTCTATAATCTCATTATAAAAAATCTTAGATTACACTGGACAACAAAATTGACACTTTTCTATGATGATTGACTTTTATCACTTGATGTTTACTAATTTGACACCGCTGATTCTAGATATGACCTCAGTTTTTTTGTATCAGCTCTAGTTTACGAGTTATAGCTATCACAAAAAAATCAAAGTAATACCGTGTTTAATTGCTCATTAATTCAAAGTTATTATTTTTTTTAATATAATTTTATATGGCATAGTAAAGACGAGTTTGTGTGAATGATTCGAGTCATTTTTTTTTCATTTGCGGAGAATATATGTACAAATAATGCCCTTTGAATGTGACAACGCGCATAATTGAGGCTTACAAAAGTTACTTTCGACACTCCCTGGAAATAAACAACAAGTCTTAGATACGGCAAAAGTATTGCAAAACGTGTGTTGAGTCTCTACCTTTGAGGACAAATAGGAAAAGAAATAGATTGAACCGCTATGATGTAGAAAGGAGCCGTGAACCATCACGAAAACTGTAATTTTTGCTACGTAAACATAACTAGTATTAGCTGTGAAAATCGAGCTAAATGGGAAAATCCATTCTTACGGGTCGCTTATAGACGTGTTTTGAGTCCTACTATATAAGCTGAACCTCAGTCCGGTCCTACTCTGGAGATATCTATGGATTTTGTGGCGAAAACTGACACTTTTAATTTAAAAAAGTTTCAAAAACTGAGTGCAGGGAAGATAAAAGTGGGTATTTATTCATTTATCGGGTATTTTTGACAGGTCACTGATGAAATCGTTAATACACTAAGCCAATTTGATGAAGACTGTGACAGATAGTGAGAAAAACGCATGGAATGAGTTAATTTTGTTAGTACAGATTTTTTTGAGAAATAAGAAAAGTTTGGACTTATCTTATGACGTCCAAAAAGTATTATGCCACTATTAAAGGCTCGGAAGTAATATGAGCATCGAGGTACACTATTTTCATAACCATCTAAGCTTATTTTTCTGTCAATTTTGGGAATCTAAGTGAAAAACAGAGCGAGCGACTTCACCAGGACATTCGTACGATGGAGGAACGTTATGAAGCCTCCTGGAACACATATGATGGCTGGCTATTGTTGGAGCATTCAGAATAGCTCTCTGCCTTTAGTTTTATAAAGAAAGTAAAAAAAAAACAAGATATTTTCGACTTCAACTGGAATAAAGAAGGATTATCCCAAAATTTATAATGTTTTAATATGAAAACAAGCCATGTGTCATATTTTTTTAACTAGAGCTCATACAGAAATTTCAGTTACAGATTTGAAATTGTCGTTGAAAATTGGACCAATTTCATATATCATAACCCAATCATCAGAAATGCTGTTGTCCAGTGTTATACGTACATAGCTTAGGTATTTTAAGATATCTCTTCCCTGTATGTAAAGATGCAAAAGCATGATGATGTGTATGATAATTAGGCTCACATTAGCAATCATATTATAAGGATTATATTATAACTGAATAAAAAAAATTGTATCGAGATACATTATATTATATTAATTATATTTACTGTACTAACTGTAATATGACATAATTTTTCTGAGAATCTTAAACTAGTCTAAATATTTGAATTTTAAATCTGTCATCGTCATTAGCACATTTACGTCCCATAACCCATTGCTGGGCATGGCCTTCTCTAAAACTGAAAGGGTATGGGCTTTAGTCCACCGCGGTCGTCACAATGTTTTCTTTCACCGTTAAGTACGTGAACTTTCTCGAACGTGCACCTAAGCCCGAGGCCTCCTCAAATATCGGGGCACAAAAGCACCTCTGCCTCTCCCTTTGGAGAACTCAGGCGTTTGATTTTATGTATAGTCCCTATTCCACCACACACCCACCACTGTAACTCCTGTGCTCCAGGATCAACAGCGGCACGCACAGTAATGACGCCGAGCCATGAAGCTCAGCGAATCTAAGGGGACCTAAATTGTCATAATCCCACAACGAAGTTAATCAGTGAGACAAAATAAAGAAGGAAAACAACGAGTTATCCACTTCCCTCCACAGCAAAGCCGCTGACAAAATATTAAGCAATTTTATGTATGTATGTGATTCGTAAATAATGTTACATAATCAAAAAACCGTTTCTAAAACCCAACTGACAATGGTGCCAGTGATTTATAACGCTGGATAATCGTCGGGTGCCATGTTCCGAGCTTAATGCTCTAATATATGGGAACATTTCAAATGCTTAATATAGAGTGCGATTGAAAATTTATGTACAACCCAGTAGGCCAGGTCAACTGCCTAATAACCTATTAGCCGCCATCGCAGTGGCCAGCTTGCTTGGCCTCTGACCTCTATTGACATTCATTCATTACCATTTTATAATTAAATGTCTAAGGGTCTACATATACTAGTAATTGGCTAGCCTTTACTCAAATGAATAACATAATGCTGTTTATTATGTCATAATTTTATGACGAAATTTATTTACTTAACCGTTTCTAAGCAGAAACATTGGCCACATTTATTAATTAAAATATAAAAAAAACGAAGAATTGAATACCCCGAGATTATTCTTTTACTACTTTATCAAGTAATTATAATTATGTTAACAGTTGAACTACTCCAATGACAAAAGCCAGACATTTATGAAAACAATAATATTTTTTCGTTCCAATTAGTATAATGTTAAAGCAATGTAATAAGGCTAATCGCAAATTAGAACAGGGTTAACAATACAGACGCAGAAAGCATTGTTGGGTTAACCCTGTATAATATTTGCTATGAGAGGGCACACGCTGTTAATTTAAGGTTCGGGGTACAATTTACCGACCGAGCACAACGCAAGGTCAAATGAAATGAGCTTTTGATAAAAACCGCAGAATTATGAAAAAATATCACTTCTATTCGAAATATTAAGCTGGATATATGAACCAATTATTTTTATATTTCCAATAAAACTGCTTTTTTTCAACTTTGCTTTACGGATAATGCTAGCTATTGAGGTTGGCAATAAATAATACAATAAATGTTGGCTTTCTTTGGGATTTATTTTTCTGATAAAAACACGTCTTTAATCTATACTCTAATAGTCTTCGTATTTCCTAAAAAAAGCAGTGAGAACCTCGAGGTTTTGGTGCACGATCGAGAATCTCGGCGGTCGCGGATTCAAACACCAGGCACATAACTTTGACTTTTTTAAGTTCTGTATGTGTATTCACAAGTAATGAACACTTGCTTTAACGGTGAAGAAGAACGTCGTGATGAAACCCGCAGACCTAAAAGTTCTTAGGAATTTCTTAAGTGTGTAGTCCACCAAGCTACTCTAGGCCAGCATAGACTAAGGTCTAAACCCTCTCAATGCTAAAGGAGGCCCGTGCCCAGCAGTGGGACGTATATGGGCTGATGATAATAATTTCCTAATATTCCTTTATTCCTATTATTCAGGATCACAGTAGGCCGGCATGGGAATAAAAAGTGACGAGAGATAGGAGTCTTTCACCTTATGTTCTATTCGGAAATCTCTTTCTTATCATGAGATGTGTTCTTCTGACTTTGAATGACAGTTTAACAAAAAAAATATAATGACAAGATAATAAACGAATTATAAATTACTTGGCTGATTAATTTTAACATTGACGAATACATGTACCTCTCTGTCTGCTCATCTGATAGTCCTTTAATTATTTCATTACCTATTCTACGACTCCAACCCGGGATTCGAGCCCAGGACCTCTAGAACGGACAGTACTAACTTGAACCCGAGGCTGAAAAATAAATATCCACCTAAAAAAACTTTATTCGCTTACCGGATACAAGACGAAACATAATTATTGTAAACAAGTTTCCTTGTCACCCGCAGCTCAGGGCTAAACTGTCACAATTTTTTCTTGAACACAAATCCGATATATTTTGGCAACAAATGGAGCATTATTTTGCAGGTAAAACCGACCTTGACCTAGAGACGTCAGTCGGCTTGAAGCTTGAAATGTTTAATGTGAACTCATCTCGGAATTCACCGGCGGCTCTCTAATTAGTTTAGAATGAAAGAATTTCACGTAACATGATTGGCCTACATACTGAATTTCTGTTTTCGCTGCCATGAAAAATACAAACATTGGAGGCTTGGAGTTAACGCTGAATGCAAAGAACGAACTGTAGCGACCAAATCTATCTCGAACCAACATCATAGACTATAACACTAAAGCTATAGACCAGTGGCCAGCATAAACGTAAATCGACTTATGCTGACGATTATGCCGATGGTGACAACGCTTATTTAATTTTGGCTACTATAAGAAAACTGCATGTATTTAAAAAAATATTCTATACTAAAACCTGTTTTAAAAGTTCACACCAAAACGTTTCTCAAGTGGTATAAAAGGATATCATAAAAGCCAAATAATATTGTAAGTCCTTTAGTTATTGCGTCTTCTTACGCTCATTTTATTATACTTGAAACAATGTTTCAAAGCCCTCATAACCCGGTAATGCCTCATGCTACGAATATAACTTTCGAAGTAAACTATTTTACCTATTTCGCAAACTCCGTTGAAATGTAAAAGTTTGTTACAGTTTTTATTCTCTCTCGCAAATACGTTGGTTGTATAAGCAATTTCATTGTTAATGCACAAGTATCAGGAGACAGCATTTTAGTGTTTGTATCACGAATGTTACGTTCACTTTGAGTGTGGTTTTTGATGACGTAGCCATACAGAAAAACATTCAGACAGCATCGGTAACCATTTTTTGCCAAATGGTTGTCACTCGAAAGTGGAACGAAAACTGTGGACATTTTAAAACATAAAATATGAACTTTGAATACAGTCGAGTTGTTTACACTTCGTGAAGCGCTAAGTGTTGGAAAACCCATAAATTATTTTCGTAGTGAAACTTACGGGTTTTCGATATCGTCTATACTAAACTTCGTTTCGGTGACAAGAGTTCACACCTCGGAAGTTACATACGGATGAGTTTTCATATACACTTTGGCAAGTTTCTTTTAGGTGCTATGAAGTTACCGTTTACCAGTATTTAAAATGAATAAAAAAGTGACATATCAATTTAAATTTAAAAGGAATTTTATTTAAAATACATCGATTTTTAAATGTGTTTTGTTTATTATTAATTTAATTCATTTAAATCTTTTTAGTTTGAATCAATAACTCGATGTAACAAAACAGCCTGTTCTTAATCTTCCGCTTCGTTTATGTGGATTTTGGTACGAAAATGAGCACAATTATGATCATATTCCAAAAATTAAAATTTATAGAACGTTGTACAGTAACGATTTTACTAAGTCCATATAAAAACAAATTATATTTGCAATAAATTGTTCGGGACCGTTGACAGAATAATTCTACTAGCGCAGGTGTAAACTTTTATTTGCCGTAACTATTACTGGGACAAATAGCCTGATTAGTTCATTATCCATGACGCTAATGAAATGACATAATAATACCTTTAGCGAATCGATGCTCATTAATCTTCAGCAAATGAACGGCCGCGAGCTATTATAAATTCACGGCATTTGAAATAAATTATTTTATAACACAGTCTAACTCGAGGACAATATAATTGTTGCGAAGACGGTCTTTGAGTAAAAGAGGTCAATAGAGGAGAGGAGCCACCCAAACCTTATTTGTTGTGAGGATGTATTATTCAGTTCGGTCAAATTCGAATGTGTTAGAAAACTTTTTAATGATATCCTATACTAACTTCTGTAAAAGCTGAAAGGTACTGGAGCGAAGTAATTATTGAATACGATGCCGATGATAATAATACGCATTCAATTGCTGAATATATTCAAATATGAGACCGAGTTTAAATTACAAAGTTTATAAAATGTAGCCAAGTGTATACAAATTGGACTAACACATTATTTCTTAGTTTTGATGGAAACAGAAAGCTTAAAAAGTAGACTCAAATAAACAAAATGAAAAATATGGAAAATAAAAGATTTACGTGTTTAAGTTTCAGTACCAATGGTCTGGCAAGATATTTGAAATGAAAATTACGTATCAACTTACATACTTTTGAGCATACAATATTTATGAATGAATAAAATTGATAATTTTTTTGATGATTATAATGTATTACTCCAGAAAGATTTTGAATCTTAAATGCGTTTTGGTGCAGGATACTGCCGGTTATCAAGCCGTTTCCCCACATATTGTAATATTTCAGAATATGCATGGAGTGGAAGAAATGTGCATACAGAGAACCGCAACCTCGCTTTGATTCTCTGCCTCCGTTTGTGAAATGTTAATATATTCACATATTCGATGTTGTCTGAGGTTTTATTCGTAATTTTATTGTTCTATCAGTAAAAACCACTTTACTGGCGTAAAAACTGCTTCTGTTCTGTAAATCTTTCATTCGCTTATATTCGTAAGATAACTCACTTTATAACATATGGTATAAATCCTATTAACATCCATCAACGCGATCTAGGTTCTAATCGGACGGCATAACGGTATCGATTAGTATTAATGCCAGGCATATTGGTACTTCAACAATCTATAGTTTTATGGACAGCATGGTACTGTAAATGAGGTCAATGTGCTAAAAATCACACACTTATAATCTTTAATATCATTTTTAAAAATTCACTTACGGCATTCATGTTTTCAAATTGACTCGTCCGTCATGTCTTATCGCGTATAATACAAATATTACGGTGAATGCTTTCTCGGGCCACGGGCGCTTGTTAGGTACAAATAGTGCAGGTAATCTAACTCTGGGACTACCGACCTGCCCGCGGCCAGTCCGCAAATTGGAAGCCAGAATCAAAGTTTTCATCCAATAGCGTATACAACAAAGTTATTAGGTTTTCAATGAGGTTTTCAATATTAATATTTTAAAATAAACTGTGCTTTGTTCTATACAAAATATTTTATATAAATTGGGTAGTGTAATCGAATTTCAATTCGATTACACACATTAATGATAAAATTAATTAAATGTTTTGTCTAAACAAATGGGAATGTAATTAATTTTTGTACGAATGTGTTCAAAAAGTACACAGTAAAATACATACATAATACATATTAATTTAAATAGACAGATATAATGTATAGCGCATTATTTCACACCATAAGTAAAACACCACCTAATTGGAGTCAGCCTATAAATAGAACAGCTTTCATTAAGATCACGTGGCGATACTACCAGGCAGTAACAGAAAAGTAATTATTTATAGGTACATCTATACCAAAATGCATACATAGACCCATTAATAAGTGTCTTTGTACATTTAAATGCCGCAGCAAAATAATAATTCCAACAACCGTAACAATACTTGCAATGTGTGTAATTGTTTATTTAAAGAGAGATTCATGGCATGCGGCCGCACTGAAGTACAAGTGGCTCGGGTAAATAAGCACATTGTAGCGTTACTTGTTGATATATTTATACGCCCTGAATCGTGCAAAGTTAGTTCCCGAGCTCATTGTTGTATAGAACAATACGACAATTGTGTTCAACCGAGCGTTTCTTAGCGACGCGTAAATGATTATTTTTTTTATATTCAAAGAACATGAATGGACGTGTGAATTCGTGAAATGCAGCTGCAGGTTGCCAATGGGAAAAAATCAACCCTCGATAATGGAGCGGGAATTCACTAATGCCAGTTCGACGCGGTAATACGAAGAAAGCTTCGAATGCGGTCGTGAGTACCGGGATGAAAAATATGGTGCGAACGTCGTGTTTATTTAACAAGGTTGAACGTAGGCCCTCGTAATTTATTAGTACAGATAAATTTTGGCCCTAACAGACGCCGGTGGGAGGGAACGAAACATATTGCTCTTATTGATGTTATCAGTCGGAACGTCTTAAATGTATTAAGGTAGTTTCTGGCCGGGCTTTATAAAGATCAATTACCCAAATTTAAAACTTTCCTCGCCAACTGTTGGGAGATTGTTGTGGAAAAGTAAAACGTAGCTGTAATAAAATAGGCGACGCCTTTGTCGGGTGTTCTGTGAAAAATAACGTGTACTCAGTGCGCGAAGTTAAACTCGTAAAGTAGGAATTTCATTCTATTATGTGTAGTTCAATTTATTATCAGAAGCGTGGTGCTCGGTTGACAGTCAGAGTTAGATTACTGTGATGTAGTGGCAGTTCGATTCTCTTACGAAACTAAATAAAGATTTAGTTTTCACTTTGCCGCTTTAACTTGCTTAGTAGTAGAATGTAAATGCATAATATTATTTTAACATAATATCATTTACAAACATACATAAACTTGAGCCTTCATTCCCCGAAGAGGTAGGCAGAGGTGTAAAAATTCTGATGGATAACCCCTATAACACTCTCCGACCCTGAAATGAACCAGGGATCTTTAGATAGCACCTCATGCACAAGTGCCGCAGTTATGCAGTCTATCATTTATTCACCTGATATAGTTCCTCTCCGTTAGTTAATCTCCTCAACCTCATCCATAGAATTTCGGAAGAATTCCAAAAATGTTACATATCAAGGATTTACAAAAAGGGTGAGCATCCATGCTTTCTAGTTGATCCTAACGATCCTGATAAGGCCTAGAAATTGTCCACAGAAAAGAATCACCGAATCAAAAGCGTTACACCCTCAGAACACTGGAAATCCTAAGCTTCTAACTTTGCAACCGAGCAACCTTCTTGCACATTATGGAACAAGAAAAATATAATTTGAATAAGTCTTACGACTTAATCATCAAAAAGAAATGGAAGTAGCATCAATACTGAATGAGAGATACAAAGTCTCGAGCTAAATAGGTTAATAATTTCACAAGTTCCATCTCCAATTTATATTTAATAGGAGCGTCTAAGCCCTCCTCATAGGAGAATTTCCAGAAATTTAACGTACAGAGACATAAAATTTACACTAGGGATTTATAACATGATATCAAGTCTGTTTTCCGAGAAGATCGCAGCTTGTATCAAGCGCCTTAGTCCATCCGTAAAATAATTATTCACTACATAATTTCTTAGGAATCTTAAATCTGATGTTTGGGAAACGGATATCCTACTAGACAAATAATTATTACTAATGGATAATAGAGATGTTGAAAAGTTATATCGGAATTAAAAATATATATCAAATAATTCTTGGATTTTATAGCTTTACTAAAAATGCAGCAAACTCTAGTTATTCTATTAAAAGTAATTTATGATGCAATTTACTAAAATTACAATTTACATTTTGACTTGTAAAATTCAATGGCTAAACATTAATTTTATTTCACCAATAGATTTACCCGTGAGTATGATGTGTGATATATGTACATATATACGACGACACAATTCATTACAAATAACTGATTCTGCGATACAAATATGTTACCGCGTTATAAATTGATTATTTTTGTTGTATTCAATATCAACTAAACATGACGATTTTTACACTTTAAAATTATTACGATATTATTACGATATACGGCTACCTAAATTGACTAACGTAACAAAAATTTAAGAGATGAATTTACATAAAATAAATCCCGATAAATAAATTTACGACGAGTTTAAGTTACATCTCATCTCGCGTTCCCACTATTCCCACGTATATCATTTTATTTTATTATCTGTCGTTATCCATTTTGAAATAGAAAATGCCACGTTGAATTTTTATCTACATAAAGAGCGTGAAAAATATGTGCCTGCCATTTTTACAGTGGTCATAAATATATAATCCAATCACATGATGTAGTGTAAGGGTTGTATTTTTTTAATTTGCTGTCAGAAAGGTTTTACTTTGCTCTTTTCAAAAGTTTTACTAAAAATGGCTGGAACATTTTAAGTTTGAAATTCTAAGCATTTTTACACTTATTTGTAAAATTTATTATATGGTATTTAAAAGCCTCGTAGCGCAGTTACTTAGCTCCTAGCTGGTCCAATGGAAGGCCTTAGGTTCGACCCCCGCACCGATCCAAATGTTTGTAGGATTTGCAAATTTTTGTTTTAGAAGTCTTCTTCTTCATCTTCATCAACCCATATACGCCCACTGCTGAGCACGAGTCTCCTCTACCATTGAGTGGGTTTAGGCCATAGTCCACCACGCTGGCCTAGTGCGGGTTGGCGGACTACACACCTAAGAAATTCCTAAGAACTCTTAGGTGTGCAGGTTTCATTACGATGTTTTCCTTCACCGTGAATACACTGTGATTCAATGTGAAAACACACATAACTTCGAAAAGTCAGAGGTGTGTGCCTGGGGTTCGAACCCGCGATCGTCGAGATTCTCGACCACGCGCCCAAACCTCGAGGCCATCACTGTTTTTGAAGTATCTACGACTAAAAAGCTCCTCGTGGTTTCCAACATTAATGATAAAACTTGTATCTTAGTGTAGGATCATAACATAATAAATACGTTGACAGCCTCGTGGCGCAGTGAGTTAGCCATCAGCTTGCGAAACGTGAGGTCGCGGGTTCGATCCCCACATTGAAACAAATATTTGTGTGTTCCGTTATGATACCCACGATACAAGGCCTCGGGAAGAAATTGAGATGTTACTAATACCTATGTTGTTTAATATTGAGTTCAAAAAAGCATAAATAAATATTAATAACGTCATTGAGCCTAATGCATAAAGATTGTTGTAGTAGGGACAGTAACAATTATGTGTACCTAATAAAATCCTCAAAAACACCATGAATTCACTTGGTACAGGCGAGTTAACTTTCACACTTACTACATACCTTGTACGGTGTAAGGTAGAATTACTCGGAGCGAAACAATTTAAGGTATTTTAAAGCGCCCCCGCAACGTATTACGTGTCACTTGAAATGACAGGCTTACTTTTACTTTATAATTCGGCTACGTCGTACTTCCGTAATGATATGTTCCTCGTATGATGCGTGTTCGTTTAAAACAATTAAAGAACGGAATCAGAATTCACGGAATTTCTACAAAGGGCTGAATAAGTAATTAATAGGGAAGTGCCTGCTGTCATAGTCTGCTTTGTAATTAAGGTGTTTTTCCATGAAACATATTTACCTCGTTGATTGTGTGTGTGCCGTGTGATCTAGAAGTACTGGCTTTTGTGTTATTATATCCGATAACTTGGATTTTTTACACGAACACACGTGTTACATGTAAGTACATATTTACGGGATATTTGTTTGTGAATTCGAGTTTTTGAATGTCGTGGTTACATTCTGCTTTCCAAATATTGACGTCACAGGGGCGACCAGTTGTAGATTTATAATTAAAAAATTATAGCGTGCATAATTACTAACCTCGTGGCGCAGTTACCTAGACACCACATTATGAAACGATTGTATTCCCGCATTGAGGCAAATGTTTGAGTGTTCCATAAATTTGTTTCAGGTCTCGGTGTTTGTGAGACAAATAACATTGGCGTAGTTTTTGATATGACCGACACGGCGTTACGAGTCTAAGTAGTGTGAGGTCAGAAATATCGTATGTTGGCTGCTGGGTGTATTTATTTTTTAATTAACTGCGCCACTCTACGTCAATCTCATGCGAATGACGGACATTCAAATGGTAGGCATGCGCTTTAGCTATTGTCTAAAGCAACTGTGCATTGGCCGGTATCATATTACTGGTAATACGTATTCCTCTACTAGTATTATAGATTTGGATAGGAGGATTCTAAGGAAGTTAAATGATGAACAAATCACGTCTCTTTTCTCACATCCCCTTACCCTTCCACGATATGAAATAAGACTGGTGACGCAATTACTAGGTTGCGTTCGTTTTTATTAGGAGTTTCGTACAAATAAGGCGCTTTATGTCTAAAGATAAGTACATTTTATATTTAAATGTCATTTTTGGAATAAAAGTTAAATGTATTTTCAAAATTTTAATGAGACATTTGCCTTTCATACTAACCTTTTGGTTTCATCAGTCCACCAGGTACTAAAAATAAATTAATTCACAGTGTAAACACATTTTGAACTGAAAGTATGCTCGAAAAATGTTTCATTCAGACGTGGCTTCTACTTATTATAACCCACATCTAAATTCCCAATGTTATTCAGAATTTAAACTCGACCCGGGCAAAAATTCAAATGGAAATTTTCTGGCACTTCGCACGTTGGATAGGCAAGCAAACAGTCAGTGTTAAGCGACCCTTTTAAACGAAACTAAAGCATGCGAAAATGTAATTAAGAACAGTGGGTTAATTTCCCTTTCACGTGCCTATATGAATTAGCGAGTTACAGTGCGGGTATTAGGGGATGAAGCGAAATCCCGCACCTAATGGACAAAACTATACTCGTATGACCTAAATATCAAGCAAATGTTAACTTAGTTTTGACTAAATGGTGAGTTGGGATGGCTTAATGTAAGCTATTGTATTGTTGAGTGAAAGCGGACGACGAGCACTGTTCAACAGAAATGTTACACACTTATTATTATTCCGTACATATCAGAAACTTTTAAGAGTATTGAGAAATGTTTACACTTTAGTATACCTGGAAAGGCGTCCTCACCGTGAAGTTTTGTATTGGCTAAGCATTTTATGAAGTCAGTTCAAACTTAACAGTGAAAGAGTGCCCGATATAAAACAAAGATTCAGGTAGTTAAAGACACCTCCGCAGTACAGTTGGCTAAATATCAGTTTGTGGACAGAGATGTCACGGGTTAGATTCCCGCTCTGAGACAAATTTTTGTGTGGTAGGTACACAAATATTTGGTCTGGGTGTTCGTGAGATCAAAAAGTTTTTCCTTGTTTCTGGTACCCACGACACAAGACTTAATATGGGGTTAAAACTGCGTAAGTGACTTTTGGGTCATTTATTTATTTATTCAAATCATTTATTTATTTATCTTAATTTTTTCAATATCTGGATGACTTTTGGAGAGATCTTTCACTATCAATGGATGTCAAATTAATGATAATGAAGTTGATGGCTAGTAGAACAGACCAATGCACCTCCAGATCAAGAATGTTCATGCTAGGATAGCCCATGTTTGGGTAATTTATTATTAAATTTTATTAATTTATATTATTTCAATCAGTAAACGCAGTAACAATTTTGTGTCTATACCACAGCACTAGTTAAAAGTTTTGGCCTATGCTAACTAATGCTATTATGATAACTTAGTCTGTGCAGCAATAGGATAGTTAATTATCTATGAAACTTTGCTTTGCACCAGTTTAGTAAATCAAAAACAAAAATTGGGAATTCGACAACAACGCTCGACAAAAACAGCTAAAACAAAAGCCATAAACGTAAAAAAAAAACAATATATTCCTGGATTGAACCGAAAAATAGAAAAGGCGAAATTAATTTTTAACGAACAAATTTTTTTATCGGATTTGATCTCATAAATATTTATTTTTCCATGTGATAACAAAAGTTTATTCATCGAAACAAATAACAATTGTACACGAGATCATAAACAAAAAATCACGGATGTTGTATTTTATTAAATAGCTACATTTAAAGTTAAAAACACTCAAAATGGTTGTATAAAATTCCCTTTGCGCTCCTTTGTAGCAGAAGCATACAATGAAGCTGCGGTGTTGGTGAGCATTTGCTTTTAATTGTTCCCAGAGCTGAAGCGACCCACAATCTGACTGGCCTTTTATTCTCGAACCTTCGACATTGTCATTTAAGACCAATGGGTTATTATTTGTTTTCTTTTTTTGTTAGTTCAAGGCAGAAAGCAAATGACTTTAAAATAAAAAAGAGTTTTCAATTGATTTTGAAGTAAAATATACTTTGAGATTATCAATGAATTTAATTTAAATATGAAGATTTTTTTTTCATATATTTTATAAAATGAAATGCGATAGCTACTAAAAAGTTTTGGGTATGTGATTTTAATTTAATGCGTGCACGACGAAGTGACGATATCGTACCCATGCAGGTAAGATCACATCTCTCCATATTTACATAATACTTTTTATCCTTTTGCCTACTGTCTGAGAATAAGGAATTAAAGAAAAGGGATACACGTGAGAAGGTTAACTATTTCAAAGCTTTGTAGCGCAGCAAAGTATTCAACATATATTTGTAGCTTTAATCTACGGGTACTGATATCGCTGGTGTTATAATCAAATGAAATGGACGAAAATAGTCTACTAAAAAAGAGTTATAAAATGAATCATATATTAAAATGTCCTTAGATGAGTTTGTGGTCATTGGTTAGTATATACCAAAGTTACCAATGTTTATACAAGAGTATATATAAATATTAAAATATCTCACATATTTTTAAACATACATACATAACCACACGCCTGTAATCCTAAAAAGGATATGCATAGGTGCATTTCTGTACCGAAATTTGTTCAAATTTGAAGTAACTTAAAATCAAAATACAAAATTAGTAGAAAATCTATCACAATAGTTTTAGTTATAATTATAGAACTTTTACAATTGCGACTTAATATCGAGGAATGCAAGAATCAGCCTCTATTCGCAATGTTTGTACTAGCGCTACATTGGGCAAACTTTTCTTGTCCACGAAATATCGCCGTTCACTGTTCCCGCCACAAATAGTACGTGAGCCGATTGGGAATTGTACAATTAATGAGGCTTAATGACGTCATAAATTTTAATTACTGTATTTTTAAACAGTCTGTCGCGTGTACATGTCGAATGTCATTTATTCCAATGGGCATATTAACTTATTTAAACAACTATCTATGAACATTTTTTTGTTAAGCTGCTTATGCATATTAGTTTATGTATATTAATTAACAAAATTTCGCTAGCTTA
Source organism: Cephonodes hylas (assembly GCA_030295005.1). Lineage (NCBI taxonomy): Eukaryota > Metazoa > Arthropoda > Insecta > Lepidoptera > Sphingidae > Cephonodes > Cephonodes hylas. The sequence goes on along the minus strand of AP025367.1, from coordinate 9,340,113 downwards.
TAACGGAATTGCAATATTTTGGTTAAGGGTTTGAATCCAAAGCATGCTCTAATAAATTTCTACTGCCACCATGAAAATAAGCAAATCCACATAAAGAATTCTAGCCTAGAATTTCAACATTTCACTAATAGCATACTTAGGTACACGTTCGTCCCAGACATCAGAAACTTTTTACAACTTTTGAATAAAAAATATAAACTTCGCCAAAGCGTATGTTTAATGGTAAAACATGTCGGAACAAGAGAGATTTGCTTTCGCAGCTCAGTTGGACGATATTAGTTTACGTCTACGGAACGTGAAAAGACAACTCGATATTTTAAGCGATACAGCGCTGTAAAATGTAAGCGGTGATTCCGCAGTAAGACGTAGATGTGCACGATATACTTTCCTTATAAAAATATTCGCAGCAAAGGCAGAGGAGGTTTTCTTTATTCAGGTGCGCGCACCTGCGCCGTCTCGAGATGCAATGAAAATTTGTCGTCTTCTTGCCAAATTTGAACTTATTCTTTGCAAAGCGGAGATGTTTTAGCTGTTTCTCATATTTTGATGATGAATACTTGAGAAGTGCTATTTCATAAAGTTTCTTTTGACTGAGCCGAAACTGCAGGAGCCGGGTTGAATGATAAAACACACTTTTAATCATGATTTTCTGTTGCTTTGAGCTTGTCTGCATGCGCATTGCGCGATTTCGAAACAGTGTTTTAACTTTCAAGTACATAACTTTGTTCTGTTTTGTTAGTTTTATAACACGATAATATTTAAGTACTTAAGATTTTAATTTAATTCAGAGTTTCATGCCTGCATTGAACTAAAAATGCCAATTATGCTTCTTTTGCTTCGAGACACTGAAAAAATTTACCGGTCTTCATAACCCAATATGATAATGCTTGGTTCTCTTATTCAGGAGTACTTAACCATAAAGAATAAGATAGCAGTTTCCGTTCAGGATTTTTGTTAAAAGTACCATAATAATTATATTGTTATATAGTCATGCAACATAACATTTAATTTCTGCTGTAGGTATAAAGACATAAATGTAAGCATCATAACATGCTTACTGTAGAGCTGTAGACTGTTTGTCCGTAATATATTCCTCACATACTTGCGCACATAATTTAATAGAAAAACCGTTTTTGCCTTTGCGTTAGACGAAAGGATATGAGTCGACACGCTTTAGAGGAAATGGCTCCTTAATGCATTTACTGTTTATTTATGCTTCCGAGAGATTGAAAAATAATATATGCCCACATAACATTTTCATATTTTTTCTCGAGAGCGCTTAGAAACAACATATTTCCTTTTCATAGTTTTATGTCGTAAATATTACAGCTTCATTTCAGTTCTATAGAGCGCTTGGATTAAAATTCTGGTATGTTATAAACGTTACCTACCTTTGTTGAGTGTGTTTGTAAGGTACGATACCTGAACGATAAATGTTGGTACAAATATGTTTGTAAGCATATATTTTGTAACAATTCGCCCGACTTAACACCGAAAAAGATGGTATTAACTAGACTGATATAGATCTTTAAATGTTCTTAATTAAATGCCAGAGTTTGTCGTCAAATGCGATGTGCTCAAATCCCAGATGTTAGGCGATAACGTTTAATGTCTTAAGTTCGTCCGCTGTGCCAGAACGCGAACTATACTCATATTTAGAATGAATAATTACATAATCTTCGTGATGCAACAGGCATGTAACCTGGATTCGATTACTACAGCAAAGTCAGCAGACGTGAAGAAATGGAACATCAAATTTTGTAATGATATTATATTGCGATGTGTCAGTAACGTAACTATTGTTTTAACTGTGTTTTATTGGACACCACAAAATATTTTATTTGCTGCAACGTCAAGTATTTAAGTATATTAAAAGAAAACAACATTCCTTGTGATTAATAACAGAGTTGGCAAAAATCTTATCGTTGAGTCTTTGTTGATTAAGTCTTATTTGCCCATCGAACTAAAAGTTTTCAGAAAAAATGCATACCGAAGAGCTCTCCACGGGGGATTTCTAAGATATATTTAATAAAAAAAATATGTCAATATAACTACGGAATTCATTATCCCAAATATGTCCAAACAAAGAGACAATAAAAATTGATTAAAATTTATTGTAAGATATAAACATAGATACAGGACGGGGAAAGAAAACAACGGAAGCTATAAATGCAGCACAACATTATAAAACACTTAATGAAAACGTTAGCGGGTGATTCTGGCAGGAGTCCGCGCAGGTCACAAATTTTAATGCATAGGTAATATAAATAAAATAGGAGAGACTCGTTCTACCAAGAAAAAGGTAAAAAATGTACTAACCGCCAAGAATATGGACCTAAATGATGTTTTACACTTTTAATTAACTTTTTTACGCTTCGTTTAACCTTCCGGTCAATGACCAAACTTTTACCATTCGTTCAATGACCGGGTACCCGGGTACCCACATATAATGTACCGTAGAAAAGTTATTAGTAAGCTATCTACGTGGCATGTTATATAACTATGGACACTATACACAGTTTATAGGCCCCGTAGAAGGTTCTAGACCTTTCAGGGACCTATTTGGGACTAATTGGCCCTTCAGCCCAAACAATAATTTTAGAATCCCAGTGAACAGACGTTGCATGTCGGTACTACCTTAACTTATTGCCAATCACGTTTAAAATCTACTGTAATAGTAAAAATATATGTACAAATATTAATAAATAATAACTTGAAAAAAAAAGTTGGTGAAAGAATTGTCAAACTTGGTGGCTCCGTACAAAGAATCGAGCAGGAACATTACTTGGATACCATTATTATTGGATAATAATTTTACTACTCTTCCATTGGTAAAATGTTTACTATCGTGATACTTGGCGATAGTCGCCATTTTGAAGAAAAATAAGGCATTAATTCCACCAGTAATAGCTTCATCGAAAACGCGAGAGGCCATTATTTACTGCGTATAGTTTTCATAAAAAACATAACTGCAGTGCAGTTATGTGCCAAACAGCTACATACTAATTACATTATCGTCAATGCATCACGAAGCAAAAATTTGTATTAGTGTAAAGAAACAACCCGCAATCATTGAATTGTATGACTGGTCAAAAGCTGGAGTGGACACAATGGAGAAAATGCTTGGTACATATGCTGCAACGCCTAGATAGCTTCTAGCATATCTCTATAATATTTTCGATGTCACCTGACTGTCACCATATCTTCTGTATAATGAAAATTATAAATGCCTGTTAAAAAATGAGCATAAGTGACGATTATTTTATCGGCTATTGGGCAAAGAACTGCGTACTCCTTTCGTTATAAATCGTTTGCAGATTCCTCAAATTTTGAGGCATTTCTCCACGAAAGTGGCTATTAAATCTTTTCCTGGCCGAGCTATCAATCCATATGTGGAATCGATAATAACTGTATAATCAAGATCCCAGTATTTTTAAGAAAATTAAAACAAAAACGTCGCAAAAACGAGAAAAATATGTGCTTTATGTGAAAACCTGCTGCGTCAGAGGGTCATTTTTCTGCCAACTTGTCCGGTTGGCTTATAAAATGGCACGGGTACGCGACCCCGGCCCCTCGAGCCACCATTGCTGCATTCACTGTCCTTTCCGCAGCTTTGGTGTCCCCTCCCTCACTCACCACTGGTGGTAGGGTTTAATACTGAGTATTTATTTACTCAATGTTGAACCCGAGCGGATTGGTACCACCGTCCAGTCTATTTCTACCGCAAAGCAGGAATGCGTTCCGGCGGAAGGACTGGATAGCCGTTCCTTCATTGTCCCTCCCCCTACCTTATTGGGTGCTGGTGGGTTGCAACGGCACTACTCCGGTGTCTGGGGTGGCATGCGGCCTTGGGGGTTGATGCGGGGTACAGGGAGACCCGGTGGGAACGGTTTCCGTCGGCCGCCTGCCGGTCAGTAGGGGACCTGAACCCGGGGATCCGCTCTCTTTTTAACTCCCGCCTCGGGAAGCTGTCCCGCCAACCGGCGAAAATCCCGTCGTGCAGTCGTCGTGCCAGAGTGGGAGACTGGGGTGGATCCCGGCGACTGTACGCGGGGGGGCACCGGGGGCCCTTCCGTGCCTCGCGGAGGCCACTCATTCGGCCGTGTGCTGCCTCACATTGTTCTATCTTTAAGGATCCGCTCTGGACCCACCGCATCCATCCTCACCTCCCTCCCACAAATCTCTTTTTTAATGACCCGAAAATCGAAAAATAGCAGGCAACCCACGGCGGTAAAACAATCCACAATTCAAGTGGACTTCTGCAATGTCAGGGGTCTACACAGCAACCTCGACGCCGTCCATCACCACCTCGAGACGGCGCGGCCTGCCCTGCTCTTTTTAACGGAGACACAAATATCTACCCCTGACGACGTATCGTACCTCAACTACCCCGGCTACGTATTGGAACATACATTCGTACGTAAAGCCGGGGTGTGCGTCTTCGTCCGGGGTGATATATGTTGTCGCCGCCTTCGGGGCCTCGAGCATCGGGACCTGTCAATATTATGGCTCCGCGTAGACTACGGGGGTCGTACCCGTATATACGCGTGCCTTTACAGGTCCCATGCCAGTGATTCGGGGTCTTCTCTGTTGTTTGAGAACGTCCAAGTGGGGACTAGCTGCATACTCGAGCAGTGCCCGTCCGCGGAGGTGGTGGTCCTGGGTGACTTCAACGCCCACCACAAAGAGTGGTTGGGGTCCAGGATCACTGATCTCCCGGGCCGGTCTGCCTACGAGTTGGCCCTGGCATATGGTCTCTCACAGCTGGTAACACAGCCTACCCGTGTTCCGGATGTTGAGAGCCATGAGCCCTCTCTGTTGGATCTTCTGCTGACTACTCATCCTGACGGATACAAGGTGGTGATCGAAGCCCCTCTAGGGTCATCTGATCACTGCCTTGTTCGTTCATGGGCCCCTGTTGTGCGTCCCAGTCGTCCTTCTGCCACTGGGACTCGCAGAGTCTGGCGTTATAGGTCAGCAGATTGGGATGGACTGCGCGAGTTTTACGCATCCTTCCCATGGAAGCGGCTTTGCTTCTCCTCCGACGATCCTGACGCCTGTGCGGACTGCGTAAGGGATACAATAATCCTGGGGATGGATACTTTCATCCCCAGTTCCAAAATACCCGTGGGGCGCCGCAGCCGACCTTGGTACAACCACGCTTGTGCCGATGCTGCGCGCCTCAAGCAGTCCGCATTTAAGGCTTGGCAGGAAGCCCGAAAACGTCGGGATCCTAAAATAAAGGAGGAGAAGCGAAAATTCAATGCCGCTTCTAGATCTAGCAAGAGGGCTATCGCTAGGGCCAAGGCGGAACACGTTCGACGAATTGGCGAGCGACTAGAAAGTTATCCCTCTGGAAGTCGAGCTTTCTGGTCGCTCGCCAAGGCTGTCGAAGGTAATTTTTGCCAGCCTAGTCTCCCGCCACTGCGTAAGGATGATCACAGCCTGGCCCATAGTGCAAAGGAGAAGGCCGATCTCCTGGCCCAATCCTTTGCCTCGAACTCGACCCTGGATGACGGTGGAGCCACTCCACCAGTTATACCCAGGTGTGAGAGTCTCCTGTCTGACATCAGATTTAATCATCGTGTTGTCAGACGGGAGCTCAGGCTTCTCGACATCCGAAAGTCGAGTGGGCCGGATTGTATCCCCGCGGTGGTTCTTAAGACGTGCGCCCCTGAGTTGACCCCCGTGCTCACGCGCCTGTACCGCCTTTCCTACAAAACCAACAGGGTCCCAGCTTCTTGGAAGGTTGCACGTGTCCACCCAATCCCTAAAAAGGGAGACCGGTCGGACCCTTCCAACTATAGGCCGATAGCGGTCACATCCCTTCTCTCCAAGGTCATGGAGCGAGTTATTAATACTCAGATCCTGAGGTACCTTGAGGATCGCCAGCTGATTAATGACCGTCAATATGGCTTTCGACACGGTCGGTCAGCTGGCGATCTTCTCGTGTACCTCACGCACCGCTGGGCGGAGGCCTTGGAGAGTGGGGGTGAGGCTATTGCCGTCGGCCTAGACATTGCGAAGGCGTTCGACCGAGTGTGGCACGGCGCCCTTCTGGCGAAGCTTCCAGCATATGGGATCCCCGAGGGACTTTGCAAGTGGATCGCCAGCTTTTTGGATGGTCGAAGCATCAAGGTCGTCGTTGACGGCTGTTGCTCCGAGACCATGACCATTAACGCTGGCGTTCCTCAAGGTTCGGTGCTATCGCCGACACTCTTCATCCTGCATATCAATGACATGCTTTCTATCGAAAGCATGCATTGCTATGCAGATGATAGTACGAGTGACGCGCGATACATCGGCCAACAGAATGTCCCTCGGAGTACCGTTGGGGAAAGACGGTCACAACTTGTGTCTGAAGTCGAGAGCTCTCTGGGGCGGGCTTTCGAATGGGGAGAAAAGAACCTGGTTCAATTCAACCCTACGAAGACACAAGTTTGCGCGTTCACTGCGAAGAAGGATCCATTCGTCATAGCGCCACAGTTCCAAGGAGTATCTCTCCAGATCTCCGAGAGTATTGGGATCCTCGGCGTCGAAATTTCGAGCTTAGTCCAGTTTAGGAGTCATTTGGAGGACAAAGCCAAATTGGCTAGTAAGAAGTTGGGTATCCTGAACAGAGCCAAGCGGTACTTCACGTCGGGTCATAGGTTGTTGCTCTACAAGGCGCAAATCCGGCCCCACGTGGAGTACTGCTCGCATCTCTGGGCAGGTGCCCCAAAATACCAGCTCGACCCACTTGACTCCTTACAGCGACGGGCCGTTCGAATCGTCGATGATCCCGATCTCACGGAGAATCTACAGCCGTTAGGACTGCGGAGAGACTTTGGGTCTCTTTGTGTGTTCTACCGGCTGTTCCATGGGGAATGCTCCGAGGAACTGTTCGGGTTGGTACCGGCATCGCCGTTCTACCATCGCACCACCCGTCACCGCAGTAGAGTTCATCCATTTCACCTGGAGACGTACCGTACCCGTACGGTGCGTGTCCAGAGGTCTTTCTTACCACGTACGTGCAAGCTCTGGAATGAACTCCCTGCGTCGGTGTTCCCCGAGCGCTATGACATGGCCGTCTTCAAACGAGGCTTAAAAAGAGCATTTTCCTCACGGTAGGCAGCGGCGTGGCTGTGCCCCTGGCATTGCCAAGTCCATGGGCGACGGTGACCGCTTACCATCAGGCGGGCCGTCAGCTCGTCTGCCTGCTAAGGCAAATAAAAAAAAAAAAAAAAAAAAAAAAAAAAAAAAAAAAAAAAAAAAACCCTATTGGTGATGAACATGTGTTGGGTATACGTCATGATAAAACTTACTTTTATTTCCCAATAGCAGTGTATAATTATAAAAAATAAACAATATAAATAAATAAATAATAAAAGAAAATCATACTAATATAAATATAACGCGAATAATGTGTGTTTTCCTTACTATTTTCGCTATTGCTAATTTAAAAAAAATGTTTGAGTACAATAAATTATAAACTATATTATTTTTTATTTATTTTAAAGTCAAATTAACAAAATACTTAAAATAATTAGTTTCTTTAGTGTACTATTTACGACGTTTATGCGTTATATTTTCTGTGGGTACCCGGGTGCCCGGTCATTGAACGAAGGAGGTGTCAAGTTTGGTAGTTAATTACTATTATTACATAATTAATTATAATCATTGTTAACAAGAATTGGGTTTAAAACTACTTAAATTTTGGGGATCCAGACGGTTCTGTAATTTTTTTCAGAAAAAGTTATTAAATTCTATCTGCGAAGTTAAAATGGATACCCGGGTACCCGGTCATTGACCGGACGGTTAAAGAGCGAAAGATTTATTGGTCCAGTTCGAAAGTAGTCCTGTTCACTTTTACTTCAAACATTTTATAGTGGAGCGTGTAATTATAAAAATAATAAGTTCTTATATAGTCTGCTTTCAATATATAAAACTAATTAGATTTTATTTTCTTGCATTATTTGTCTATTTAGCAAATAAATGGGACAGTAACTGCATTCTAACGCAAAATTATATACAACTTTTATAAATGAAGCAGATTAATATTTACTGTCAGCTACACTTTACTATGCACACATTCTATATTTTGTTATTCAAAAATTGTTAAGCTAGAATTTTTTACTACAAGATAAATATTGAGAACTCGAAAAGTATCATAATATGAGGACGAAACTACTCTCAAAGTCACTAAGTGGAGTTTTGAGTTAAATATCATTCAACAAAGTTGTAGTTAAAGTCACCTTGTGTGTACTCACAATTCTCGGTACATCGTGAACTCGATAGAAGAAGCTTATATCATAATCCACCTGGGCTTATAGGGGCTAACGAAATGAATTTTGTTAGACTAATCATCAGTTTAATGTTTTGTAATGAAGGGCTTTTATAGTATAATAGAATGACTCACCACTAACTAAGATGGGCAGTTTAATTAATAGACTTCTAAAAGAGATGAAATGTTGTTCGTAAAAGAATAAAAATTTAAAATACATTTAATACTTGCGAAGTAAATTGAACTGATTTGTGTGAACCGACTGTAATTCTCTTGTGTATCAAAGTATTATTAGTATTTTGCTTTAACAGATCGAATGGTGTAAGCAACACAGAATCTAGACGTGACTATCATGGACATTACGATGTTATTATTGTTTGTATGACATTCCCACTAAATACTTTTTATTATAAATATATAATTAGAACATAACTATGTATAAAAAATCCACTCATCTTTCCTTAAACAGCCCCGGATTATGCATTCAGGTGAAAATATTATACGTCACATGCAGTTGCCAAAATCAAGAAATGCGTAAAAAAGAATTTGGCCGTTATTGCGACTAGAACACGGCAAAGGCGGTGTCGCTCCTGCGTTATTCATGAATCTCTCCCACACCTTCGCCTCACCTGGTCTCACGTTAAATTTGTCCATTTCCACCGAATTTTTTTAACGCTCGTCCAACTTCTAAAACTGTCGTAAAGGCGAACTTTTTTTAAACTCAATTTTTTAACTCGAATTCTTGCGCGGTTTCGAGATTATGCGGTTAAACTTTAGCCTAAACTATGCTTCATCTCTTCATTCTTCTTTTAGCATAGCAGAAATACATGGTAAAATGTTTGCGAATTAAATACCAATTATAATAGAACGCAGATACATGACAGATGTACACAGACAGTTGAACTTTCAAGTGAAGTGAAGTAAATTGTGATCATGCTGCTGCAATATCAAAGTCTGAGCCAAGATTCTGGATCTTAATGAGAAATCCTGCACTAATTAAAATGCTCGTTTCAATCCGCCTCGTGATGAGGGATAAAAACTTTATCATTTATTGAAAGATTCTCATGTTGCGAGCGTGTGTAGTTTTATATCGCAGTTATGTTAATAAATAAATACATTAGTTGAAAATATATATTTTTTTATTAATAAAACGTAAGATTTTTAATGTGCTACACGTTTTTTGCAATTTTTATCCAATAAAGTAGTAATTTAAATATTTAATTCATGTAAAATATGTTTTAATAAGAAACAAAAGTCAATAAAAGCAAGGAAACAATAACATGAAACATTTTATACTATCTTTTAAAATTCAGCATTTCACTTGCGAAATGGGATGCGGTGAGTTCGATCCCGTGCCAATTATTTATGTACATAAATTCACGCCTGTATTGTGGGTAAAGGTGTATTTCTACACCCACGTTTCGCCAGCTGTGTTGTAAGGCTGACTTCACAGCGGCAAGCCTTTTGGAATTTTTCTACCAAATTTCCATACTTTAGGCAAAATTCTCCCGGACTTGTCTATTGCATGGGGCACAATTATACCGCATGGACATCCAGTCAATCGTTGCTATGCATTGTTCTCTTCTATCGTCCAAAGAATTAAGCTCCTGATCTACCCAATGATAAGGTTTAGGCTGTTGTATTTAACTATTAATATATGGTACATGAGAGTTAAATATGAATGTTTGTCGAGGAGATTTTTTGCAGTTAAAATGTTACAATTGAAATTCAAAAGTGTGTAATTTGGATTTGAACTCAACAAAAGCTGAGATGGCGTCTTAACACATCGCACGCTAAATTTTCTAGCCTTAATTTTATGTTTATGTCATCAATAAAACCACGATTCAGAGCATTTCACCTGATGTCCCCTACTTTTTTACTGTATTTTGCAATGCGTGAAAAGCCGTTTGACCAGGCTAGCATAAGTTTAAACAATAGATCCTCGTTACATACCCTTAGGTGCCAATGTATTAGCCGCATCACATATACATAAAAAACTTGCTTAGTTCGTCTCCGCTCGTACATTAGAATGACGCAACTTTCCTACCTGGTATTTTTTACAACTTCAACGGCGCACATTTGTTTACCCCGGCGGATGGCACTGGACATTGTCAGTACTAAACTTCGTGTATAATAAAAGGAGCGGGCGGAAAACTGTACATTTTACAGTCTTGAATATGAGGTAAAAACAAAATTTTAAAAACTATGTGTGGTCGTGACTCTAGAACAACAGTAAAAGCAGTGAGTACTTTAGCAACCAAATACATACTATAGTTGTCTGTTGTACTGAAACTAGGAAATGATTATGTTGTCAATTTTTAGATCATTTTTTATTATTTATATAAGTTGTGGTATAAAATGAAGATGGACGGCCACGGACTTTGTTGAATAACATGTAACATTACATAACGATTTTCGCACAAAGCTTTTTGGGACCTTTTTAATACATTTTTTTTACTCATAATACTTTCATAATACTATTTTTGTTTAGTGAGGTATCTACAAATTATTAATAAAAACTTATGTAAAAATCTAAATATTTCAACCTTATTCTCCTTCTTTGAAGTCTTCGAACTAAAATTATCACCCAAATTATTCAACCAAAAGACGACCATTACCTAAATTTCGAAATCACAAGGCATTGTTATCGTGTAAAACAATACTCACTATCTGATTCTCGTGTTTCTGCAAAAATTGAAATGAAAAATATAAATTAATATTTTAAAGCTAACGATGCAACACGCCGAATGAATTTGCCCGTCCCAGCAAGCTCTTAAATCAGCCCATGATCTGCTTCTATTTAATTAATTCATCTTACAAAGAAACCGGCAAATTGTATTTTCCTTTAAAGAGCATCCGGTTCTTTCATTGTGTCTGGAGACCTCTTTAGCTCCGTTTCCAACAAGAAAGGTTAATAAATTATTTGGTCCAGTTTTTTGAGTTTCTTAAGGACAGGAAATTTAGTTTAAGGACACTCATTTTGGTTGTTTTTTATTATTTTATTTAGGCTTAAAATAATATTATGCCATATCAAACAGGTAATTTAATTATGCTGAGCTAAATTTACAAGGTAAGCTTTGTCGAAGTAGAAAAGGATTGTGTGCAAGATCCCATAAAAATTACTAGTGATACGACTAAATTTTACTTATAGAGTTTTGAATACCAATAAAACACGTTTATGTATGCCCATCGGGATAGACCGTGGAGCGATCAATGCATTCGCTCTTCGCCAAGGCTAGTTTCGTACCTACTAGAAAAATGAAAGCTTGACGAAATACTTCGTACGTTTTCTTACTGAACTTTAACTCGTAATCTTGCCATAAATTTCCTTAAAAATCCAATCGTAATCTAATGTCACATTTGATGTGAAATAATAAGTATTAAATTTCAAAGGTTAAACTGTACAATCATTAAAAATATCTCAAATAAATAATGTTTTAAAATCCCAAAAGATAAAACATGTGACGTAAACACGATCTTTCAATACACACACATTCCAAATCTTCGCCAATATCCTTCACAACCGTATCACATTGTATATTCGCATTCAAACTGTAAGTCTCAGCAGAGCGTACAAGTTTTATAAAAGCAACATCTTTTGACGTAACGTCGTGATCGTCAGCAAAGTGGAATGTCAACGGCTTCGGCATCAATCACTTGCGATTCCGGGGATTACGAGAGCCGGAGCGTCATCCTCTGGCGGCGAGAGGACGCAAATTTACATAAATAAGCTCATCTGTATTCAACATGCAAGGCGAGAGGAGCCCATGCAACAACATGTGGCATTCAACTTGCAGACCTCTATTATTAATTGTGGACAACTGGCGCGGGGGAGCCGTTCCACAGACCAGCACACCTCCTCATCCATTGTTTAATACAAGTTCTAAAACGCTCCCAGTACCACACATTTATTGATTCATATTCGCACGGCTCCTTTTACAGATTACTCGTGTTACCCCGGGCTGTGCACCGGGCTTTGTTTCTATTTGTTTAAAATACGAAGCAATTCGCGGAAAAGCTTTGAAATCATTCTCGAAGCCGGGAAACTTTCTCAGCAATTTATAACTTTAAAACGCTCCTGTGTTATATCGCCACAAGTGTACATGTAAGGACGCTTCATAATAATACAGCTTAACAACAGAGTTAACCCCGAAGGTTGCTATTAAACAAGTTGGTCGTAGATTTAAATTTTGAGCTCGTAAATTAACCCTTCATCCTTTTGAAATAGCAAAGGGATTGGGACCTAATGGTCTATTTGTGAAACGTAATGGGCCGGCCAGGCCGAGCGTATTAGACAATTTGGACATATTCTGACTTCGCTCTATTCATATAGTCACTTTATACTGGATGTAGGTATGAAAGGACGCAACAAAGTTACATTTTCGTGTAGAGAAGGGATTAGAGTGAAATCGTGTGTACCTTACACTAGCAAAAGCAGTAACATTGTTTTTGGACGTTTTCAATTTCAAAATCCATTTCCAAAATGTTATTATGTTAATACCATCTCTCGTTGTATGTGTAAATAAATGATTTTATGTCGTGATTAAAATTACTATATTATCAGGAATAGATGAAAAAGGGACAATTCGAAATGAAAATTAAAGTCCTGCTTACTTCTAGTAAATTATTTTCCACGCCAGTCAACACGAACTAATTTCAATAAGCGCCTAACGGTTCGTTCCTAGCACTTTAAAATTACCTCCATTTTATTTGTTATTAATATCTGAGAGAGCGCCATATTGATCAGTTCTTTGAATCTAGAATTTATGGCAGAAAGAGTCAAATGTAAATGATTTACTTCAATAGGAAAGTTGCTCACACCACGTTTTAATTAGTACCTAATAACTTTAGATATTTTATTTCATGCTCTATAAAGTAGATAAGTATGGAGTTTTAAAATTGTCACCATTGCGAAATGCGTATTTGTGAACGCATCTAAAAAAAATAAATGCGGACAAGACTTTTTTGAAGTCAAGTATAATTAATAAATACCCAACAAAAAATGTTTTTTAATTTAGTTAGTAGTTTTTTAATTAGTAGTATCAATTTTCTTAATCAACAGACACATCTGTTTAGCTTCTAAGCGTAATTCCAGTAACGTTTACAAGCACTATCCAGATAGCCTACTAAAACTAAGCCGTGTAATGGGCAAATTCAATTGCACAGTCTTGAACGGCTCTCTTTTACTAAAGGAAAACTATAAACCAATATAGGTGACCCGTATTTCCCGTGAACTTGTAACTTTATTACACCCTTTAAGAACAAAAACTTATTCTTCCCAAGTAGAACATAAACAGATTATTTCCTTTTATAATACGTATGCAAACTAACAGAATAGTGCTGATTGAATAACCGAGTTTCGTGAAAGGCTTCTATAAAGAATCAAAGCATACCTACGGCGGGCATTGATAAAATCCGTACTTTGTTTGTGTTTATCCCGCTTGTGGAAGAATAGAGGTAGGTTGCATGAAGAGACTCGATCAAATGGAGTTCTCTGAATGCATTCGTGCTATTGTCATCGGATAAGGATTCGATGCGAATGTTTTTTCAATTACAACGTTTAATATGAATTTATTTAAGCATCGCTGCGCTTGACATGCAAATTAAAGAGAAATAATTCTATTATCGAATTTGCATTCGGATCGATTCTTAATCTATTCTGTCTGGATATTAATCTGTTTATGCAATATCTCCCTTTTGAATATCATAACAATAAGTGGCTTGCTTATTCCTCTAGCTTTTATTAATTTTATATCTTAATACTGGCAGATATTTTAGTTTTTCTTAAACGGAACATAGTTATAATCATCTTATATTTCAATTGTTAGGGTCGTTAATTAGTAAATATAATCGATATACGAATCTGGAATAGTTGTGTATACTTTAAAAGCAATGTTCCACAACAATGTATAAAAATTTATAGAGTAGATGATTTAGGATTATAAACCAAATTAAACAAGTTTCGCAAAAGAGTGCGTGATTATTCTTAAGAAAAACTTGCTTAAATCCACAATAAACATTTTTATGTATTGTGTTATTATTATTATGTTGAATGTTCATATAAAATGGAACATTCTTTACAATTGAATCGGTCCGTATCGCGGGAACGCGTGTAGGTGCTATCCCGCCGGCCCGACTTTCTTTTTAAATACTTCTGTCCCGATTTTGATTTAGGATGCCCTTTGTGAGGTTAATTTGTTTTTATACACGAAAACATATCGTATTTTTGTTTTTTTTTACTTTTGGCGTTTTGTCTTCTTCTCCTCTCGGTATTCTCCTTTCGGTACTAAAAGATATTTCAAACAGGCAAAACCTACCAATAAACTTTGATTCCACACAATGACGTATTTATCAGATACAGCAACACATACTAAGGCCCTCATTCAAACTAAATAGTCTTCCACACTTCGGCCCCTATATTAATATCTCTCTTAACTAAAACTTTCTACTTCGTGGCTCTTCGCACAGGTCTCTTTACCTTTCATCGGAATGGCGGACCTTTTTCAAATGCGGAACCTTGTAAAAAAATAAAAAAGAAACAAAAAAATGTCAAAGGAATATGTAAGCAGTGAAAGCCTCCTGTCTGGTCGGTCCCTAGACAAGCCTTAATTGGCAGGGAACTTTTCATCCCTTAAAATTGTTCGTTGATGTATTATTAAGTATAGCGAGCTTTATCCAAAATTCAGTGACGTTGTAACGCTTTCATAATCTTGAAGACATATTCCAAACACAACATCATTTTAAATGTTTTTTTCACATCGATTTCTTAAGTAAAATAAAATAGTTACCATGAAAAAGTATTTCAACGAAGTATATTACTTATAATACATATAAAAACTATGAATTGTATTACTCTCTTTCCTGTGGAGACTCATCATAATTGATAGTGATATGCTTGTTCGAACTTTAACTATCTATTTATATTTAATTTATAAGATCGGATGGTCAAACCAACCTAGAAGATAGATGATTATAAAATTATCTTTATGCTAAACGTTGATTTACAACTATCTACGGCCCACCTAATAAAGGTCGTTAAGCTCCATAAACTCATAAATATTACCTTATTCAATATAGCTTCATCATAGATTCATTCACATGTTTTCTTTTCGAAATTTCCCTAACATTCAAGCTTAGGCACGATGTTTTACTTCGAATTTAAAATGAGTGATAGTCATTTAATTCTTGTTAGCTAACATAAAAAAAAAATAATTAATTCCTTTTTTAAACCGGGCTGAACGTTACTTTTAAAAGAATCTTTTCAACTACACTGCAACGTAAAAAAATGGGTTGAGTACGAACGCTCGTCATCGGTGAATGTTTGCCTTGCCGGGCGCCTTCATGTCTGAGCTTTGGCTGTATGCAGCGCGTCGTACGTCTATATATAAAAAAATAAATGCTATTCGCTGGTAACCGCATTTCAGAACGACCGGAACAATTTGGCTGCATTTTGTTTTAATAAAAACCGATTCAGGTTGTCGGGACTGAAAAAGTTGCCTTTAAAAACAGTGTTGTGCTATTTTTTATAAATAATAAGCAAACTGTGCGCTTATGTATGAATATATGGGCTAGGATGATAAAGCGACAAAAGAACGTACACAGCTGTGCAGGTTTTAATAATTTTGGCAACTTAAAAGGTAATTTTTACTCCACTGTTGTCGTTATTGAGTGTGGGTGTAATGCTATGCAGAGTGTATCAGTGTATGGAAGGCAAGCTAAACCAACTAAAGCCATTTGTTGTGAGTTGGTCGTTAAATCGAGGGACGTTACATGGAGTTTACACTGTAATTAAACAAATTTAATAAAATATTTTATTAAAACAAATATTTTTTTGCGGCACTTTGGATGCCGCCGTCGATGCTGTGGACATTTTTGCCCTAGCTGCAATTGCAGCAAAAATTGCCAATCCCATTTCATTTCATTTAAAATTAAAAGTAGGTCTTTTTGTTTTGTTTTTTTTTTTTTTTTTTTTTTGAATAAAATAAGCAAGATGTATAGATAAGTAGAGAAAAAAGTGGAAACCTGAAGTAAGATTGCAATATGAGTGGAGGGGTATGTCTAAGAGCAGAATGGAGAAAAAGAGTTCGAAGTGTAAGGTTCCGGGGGTTACAGCCAAGGAATAAGCAATCTTAATAAGATTGGTTTTAGAAACACTTTTAAAAGACAAGACTTCAAAAAAAGATGAAAGATATGAATTTACAAAATTAGATACTTTTAGTGCTGGACTTTACAGTCACGAATTAATGAAGAAATTAGAAAAATAGTAATTTAATGATGTTTACAGATGTAAACAGTGATATGTGTAAGGGCTTAGGTGATCTCTTGCGCATTGGGTAGCAACCTTAAGTAATGACTAGCATGTAGCAATATAATATGTCTCAGGCTAGACAAGTTACCACCAATTTCATTAATATATCTCGGTAGGAAGATGTGGGTCGAAATAGCTCGAAGCGTTTCATGTCAATAGTTCGCAGTGTGCGGTCTGTGTTTGAGGACTAACATTGCGGAACGTGGTCATATTTAATTAACATTATTTAATGCAGTAAATGTATAAAGTATATGTAGCGATCTGCCCTGAAAAACTAACCGCAATAGATTAGCGTTTAGTGAAATAAAATATTAGAAATTTTTTGAGCTGCTGAGAACAATACCTACATTTGATATTGTTAGGTAAAAATCCATGAAAAGAATGCGGAGGCGTTGGTAAAGTGCGTAAGTAATAAAATAAAGCAATTTAAGTAACCTGGGTAAGGTTATTTTTAACAAATATTAAACCAGTGATATTGATATACATTTTGGAAGATCTGTTTCAGGTACTACGCAGAATTTATCAAGAAAACACGTAGTCCGGTGCCTGATTACATCTTCACATTTAAAAATTAAATTGTTAAATCACAAACATGTTTATTGACAATTTACCCATGAGCAAATAGCCCGTTTGATGAACCTCTTTAACAAAAATAGGCATTTGGTGAAATCGGAACAGGTGTCGATTTAAATAAAAATTTAAGAGCTTCTGCGGCAACCTTTTCCAAACAAATTACCTGCTCCAAATAAGTTAAATTAGGAATGATAAATACGATTAAATGGACCGCCCGGTTCGGAGAGGCTTAATTGAGGATTACGTTTCCCACAAAAGCGGACACACGAATTTAAAATTACTTATTTTCAAGGCTCAACACTCCTGATCACAGATGTTACGTGAAATCGAAATTATCGCACATACTAAATCACTAATAAACACTATTTTTTCACTTTGTATGGTTAGATGCTGTTATAGGTGAATGTAATTTTACTATCTTATCCCTATTTACAAAGGATTTTTACTCCAGGCCTCAGTATCATTGCCCCTTCCTTCTTTATAATAAAAAAATACTATTATTTACTATTATCGTGAAACTGCAGTGAGATACCGTCAGTGTTAGATACTCTATCAATTCGAGTTGTTTTTACAGTAAAGTAATCTTGTTTACTTTTTCATGACTACTATAATTTTTCATAACATTAAAAAGTCAAGCAAAAATTAAAAGAACAATATCTACACAGAAAAAACAACATAAACTTGGAACATAGCTTATTACAGTTCACGTGGCTAAGACAGTTGTATAACCGACTTATGTACGGAACACGGTATTGATTTTCCGTCACAGGTTTATCCTAGATTTTACCTTGTAGAAGGAATTTCTTATAGGAAATGACAAGTCACTTTTAGCAAAGAGCAATATTGTAGGAACAGTAGCGACGTACCGAACTCTATTCAAAGTAAGGAGATATATTACTGTTCTTGGAAAAGTGGTTTTGCATAGATGGATTTACAACATACATCCTGTAGCGTCCTAGCAATATTAAAAATAAATTGTAAGGTAAGCGTAAAAATAAATTATTATATAAGCGCTGTTCACCACTCAAACCGGTTCATTACTACGCCGGACATCGGACCGAGTGGACGGGCCAGACGCTCTTGAGAGTAAGAATTTGTAGATTTATTTATACAAAGCAAACCTGAAACATCAGGATATTACACATCCTATACAAGCAATTAACTAATTCCCATTCTAAGAATCAGTCTATCTTTGTATCTGACTGCATATATGTGTTTTTAGATGTATTTAACGTGTGATCAATATATTTATGATTCAAGAAGCAATCATGTTTTGACTAAGGTAATGTTATTAGTCTTATACCGGTGTATAAATAAGGATATCCAACCATCATATTAGTTCCAAGCCCAGACATGGATACAAGTTTTTTGCATTCTTCTTCTTCTTCTTCATCAACCCATATACGCCCACTGCTGAGCACGGGTCTCCTCTACCATTGAGAGGGTTTAGGCCATAGTCCACCACGCTGGCCTAGTGCGGGTTGGCGGACTACACACCTAAGAAATTCCTAAGAACTTTTTAAGGTGTGCAGGTTTCATCACGATGTTTTCCTTCACCGTTAAAGCAAGTGATAATTCAATTTGAATTTGATATTTTTAAATCACAAACATTTATCTAGTGCGAGGATCGAAACCATGGCCTTTTGATCCGCTAGCTGGCGCCAATCTACTATGCTACGATGCTATCAAATTCTATCATGTTTCATTATTTTCCCCGGACGGAGTTATACTCACGGTAATAGATGGTAGGAGTCAAATAAACAGTAGATAAAGTTCCGTTAATTTCGCTTTCCTTACTTAATATAATTATTGCTTCTATTCACGATTAAATCAATAAACCGATGGAAATAAACATAACACATCATTACTACGTATTTGCAGAATATGGATATGAAATACGAAAAGCTAGTGAAGCAGTTGGTCGTAAGATTCGACTCGCTTATGTAAATCTTGTTGGTGCGTGCAAACGTATTCACGCCTTCTGATTTTTATCGCGAGATGTATGTAATATGATTCAGTGAGGTGTGTGATATATTTACATTTTATCTGCGCATATACGTTTATTCCACCGAATAGGCACAAGTGGATGGACCGGTGTTGTGTGTCATTATTATGTGAAAACCATTATATGGAAAAATAGATGTTACGAATATTTTTTATTTATTTTTAAATATAAGACGATAATAAAATGATAAAAAGAACACGTCAACACAAATAAGTTACATTTACAAATCAATCGACGAACGCAACGCTGATTGCAATCTTTTCCCAATTACTAAATTTAACGTTTTTTGAAATATTCTGTCTATATCTGTTCCGTATCACGGAGATACGTGGCAAATAGTACCTATCGCTTAATAAGATTAAAAAAAAGGTAAATTTCATAAAATATTTTACGCGAACTGTGATCCCTCTCATGACTGTCAACTATTTGTTTCAACTCCTTTTTATTTTCTTTTTGATTAATTTCGTTGCGAATTGTCCCTTTGGGACTCTGTCAACTTCGCTGCTCATTGAAACATTGTTATATGCTGGGGTCGATTCTGAATACAGAATTTGAATTGGAAGATGTATTACAGGATGGTCACATAATTAATTGATTTTATAAGTAGTTTTTTTTTTATAATGGAGTTGACTTCTTCCTACATTACAGCTAAGCACTCATTATGAAATGCCACTGAGAATGTATTTAACGGCTTATTAGTTTAATACAGGCTCTATCAGACGTCGTAAGAAAATAAATAATTAATCCATGGTCTCTTCAAAAATTATTAATATTTCAGTACTTCCAGTGTAGGTAAGTCTGCATTAAATATTCTATTTTCTCAACAACAAGGAGGAAGGATTTAATACATCATACGTGACTTGGGTGGGTGGAGAGATAGATTTCATTAGATTAGTGTACAGTCCGCTCTCAATTTCTAGCGAGAATTTACAGCTGATACCACTGCAGGGTAACAACGGAGTGACTACTTGTTCTCTGAAACGTGAGGATTCAATCTTTGCCGCCAACCAGTTTGCTCTTCATTTTCCGAATCAGTGTCTACTCGCCGTAGTATAAAATAGCAATACGGAAATAGATACGTCTGTCTTCACATTTAATGAAATAAAAAGGTGATTAATAATAACTAATTTAGTTTTAATGTCTCCACTTCTGTAGATTTTCTATTTAGTTTGATTGTCCCATAGTTGCTTAATACCTCTGAGTGTTCCAGTCGAACAAGGCAAGCCAATTGAACGGTCGACATAGTTACTTCGCATTTATTTTCCCGCTGTGGTTATGGCGCAATTACATTATGGTCGGTCGTCGATTTCATCGCCGCATCAACCCACCCACACTCATTTATACGAATTCCATAATGCAATTTGACCATTACGTAGTTCATTTGTACGTCATCAGTGAATAAAGCTATGGTGTATAAGGCGTATTACGTGGTATTAAAATTATACGAGTATGCATTTAAATGAAATTTCAAAACCGAGGTCTTAAACGCAACTTTTACGCGCATGAATACCTTGATACAGATAACAAATTGCACAGTGACAACTTTGAGAAGAAATCTTCTTTCTAAGCCCCTTAATGTTTATAAAATGTCATAATCAATCTTTTCTAGTGAAAGATTAATATTATACATATATTTGAACATGTTTGTGCAAGACCAAATAAAATATGAATAATGTCTATTGTCTTGTCAGTTCAATCGTTCTTATTGCTATTGTTTTTAACACATGTTTATAAACTCAATTTTACTCCGGCAAAAAAAACGTTCCGAACTAAAAAAAACTTAGGTACTTGTTTTATTTAGTTTACTCGTACCCCGAACCGAATGGCTTCGTAAAAATGTTAGGATAAATAACTCGATGAAAAAGTTTCTTTGAAGGTACAGGATAATTGATTAAATTTTCTGCTCATCCTGTCCCGCAAATTAAATTAAGATCGCCATTTGTAGTCGCAGTACCAAATACATAAAGAAAATGAAATATATAAAATTCTCGAGGATTTATTTATTCATATTAAGCGATGAATCGGTCATTGTATCATAACAGGCGCGACATTCAACCATGTGGAAAGTTTTCCTTTTACTATGAAATATATTGCTCCTATTATTTATTTATTTCAGTTTTTGTGATGTAAGGACTAGCATAAATATGATTTTAGTTTGTATGAGTGAATAATATACAAGTGGTGATGATAATATAGGTTATTTATCAGGAGTGACATTTTCTGTCTATAAAACAATTCACCCAGCATATGGAATGCAATATAATTTATGAGAGACTTTTCCAATTCACAAAGACTCATACTTAAACAAATATGAATGATTTAATAACGAAAATTTCAATGTTTTTGCAAGAAATTAAATGTTTTATTTACCATATTTAGAATAGGAGCAATATATTTTAGGTCAGGGGATGCCTTTTCCATTGATCTAGCCAATCATGGAACAGGGCTACGAGTACGCGCGCTCGGCCCCCCGAGCTGTTACAGTCTCTTAATACTTCCTTATCCAGGACTGTAGCATCCTTACCATCAGGCCAAATATCCTTTCCCGCAATATCCTGTACCCAAACACTCGTTATCCCTTCCCCATTCCTTAAACAATGAATGTCCCAAGGAGGGTTGGCGTCAGGCAGGCGGCCGGCCGTAAAATATTTAGCCAAAACACTTATATGCAGTATGTATAATAAGGAAGGCGACAGGGCTAGGGCGTCCCCCGTAGGCGACGCGCAGGGGCAGCACCCGGTCCTTGTGAGAAATGGGCAAGGGTTGTTGCACCAGCCCGGGCGGGGGCAACGTAAGACGCAAGCCCGGGAAATGAGATTGAGGTATGCAAGTTGGAATGTAGGTACGATGACTGGTAGGTCAAGGGAGCTAGCAGCTGTGTTGAAAAAGAGAAGAATAAATGTGGCTTGTGTGCAAGAGACAAAGTGGAGAGGCACGAAAGCTAGAGAGATTGGAGAAGGGTATAAGTTCTATTATTGTGGAAGTGATGGAAAAAAGAATGGGGTGGGTGTTGTTCTGGATGCGAGTTTGAAAGACTGTGTGATAGAAGTGAAAAGAATAAGTGATAGATTAATGGTTGTTAGGATTATGGTAGAAAACTTGGTGTTTAGTGTGGTGAGTGTGTATTGTCCTCAAGCAGGATGTGATGATCTAGAGAAAGAAAGATTTTGGGAGGACTTTGACTGCACGATGATGGCTGTGGATACGAATGAAGAGATTATTATAGGAGGTGATTTTAATGGACATGTTGGTAAAGCGAGAGAGGAGTATGAAAGAATACATGGAGGGTGGGGATTTGGGAGCCGAAACAGGGATGGGGAAGCTATACTACAAGCGGCCTCAGCCTTGGATCTGGTGATTGCCAACACCTGGTTCCAAAAGAAACCCGAACATCTTATTACCTACAAAAGTGGCCACCATAACACCCAAATTGATTACTTCCTCCTTAGACGCAACAGCCTCAAGTTCGTGAAGGACTGTAAAGTGTGTCCTGGTGAGGAATTAGTGTCTCAGCATCGCCTGTTGGTATTGGACACCAAAATTGTGGTCAAAGTAGGTAAATTCCATGTGCGACCCCCCTCCAAAATAACATGGCATTCGTTGAAGAAGAATGATTGTGTAGAAGAATTTAAGAGACGCATGGAAGAGGATTTAATTACGATGGGCGATATACAGCCCAGAAGTGTGAATGATTGTTGGAAGGAAATGAGTAATTGCATAAGAAAGGTGGGAAGGGAAGTGTTAGGAGAGTCGAAAGGGAAATACATGAGAGAGAAGGATACGTGGTGGTGGACGAATGATGTACAGAGTGTGCTTAAGGAGAAAAAACAAAAATTTAAGGAATGGCAGTGTGAAGAAACGGGAAATGTTAGTGTGAAAGAGCGAAAGAAAATTGAGTATGATGAGTGTAAGAAAAAAGCTAAGAAAGCCGTGGCTGTCGCCAGGGCAAAGGCACAGGACATCCTTTATGAGTCACTGGAAAGCCCTGAGGGACAGAAACACATTTACCGGCTGGCTAGAGCGAGGGAACGAAAGGTGAAGGACGTTACACATATAAAGTGTATAAGAGACGAAGTGGGAGGAATATTGACAGAAGATGAAAGAATCAAGAACAGATGGAAAACATATTTTGAAAGACTAATGAATGAAGAGAATGATTGGAATGGTTTGCTTGAGGACATACCGGTAAACATGGCATTAGTAAGAGAAATTAAGATAGATGAAGTTAAGAATGTTGTAAATGGAATGAAGAATGGAAAGGCGGTTGGACCTGATGGAATACCAGTAGAAGTATGGAAGGTCTTACAAGTAGTTGGGTGGAAGTGGCTGACTTTGTTCTTCAATAAGTTGTTGCAGGACGGCACGATACCCGATGAGTGGTGCGCCAGCTATTTGGTGCCTATTTTTAAAAATAAGGGGGACGTGCAAGATTGCAACAATTATCGGGGGATAAAGTTAATGTCACACACTATGAAAGTATGGGAAAGAATAATTGAGCGACGCCTGAGAGAGGAGTGTGAGGTTTTACGGAACCAGTTCGGTTTTATGCCTGGCCGTAGGACAATGGATGCTATTTTTGCAATTCGCCAGCTGTGCGAAAAATACAGAAGAGCACACAAAAACTTGCATATGGCATTCATTGACCTCGAAAAGGCGTATGATCGGGTTCCGCGGGAAGTTGTATGGTGGGCCCTTAAGAAGAAATGTGTGCCTGAGAAGTACCTGCAGTTGATTCGGGCCATGTACCGCAGATGCAGTACACAAGTCCGAACGGCGGTTGGTCTTACGGCCAGTTTCGATGTCGCTGTTGGTGTGCATCAAGGGTCGGCTCTTAGCCCTTACCTCTTCCTGTTGATTATGGATGCCGTTCTGGCAGGTATACAGGAAGAGGCACCCTGGTGTATGCTATTTGCTGACGACATCGTGCTGATGTCAGAAAGTGGCCACGAGGTGCAGAACAGACTGGAGGTGTGGCGGCATAGACTTGAAAATGTTGGCCTTAAAGTCAGCAAAACCAAAACACAATATATGTTTTGCGACTACGGCGGTCTTTCAAGTTCTGTGTCCGTCACACTGGGTGGAATACCGGTACCAGTCTGTTCCGAATTTCGCTACCTCGGGTCACTTTTGCAAAGCGACGGAGACATCGACCGGGACGTAAGGCAGAGAATCAACTCAGGATGGATGAAATGGCGACAGGTCTCATCCACAATATGTGACCCAAGAATGCCCCTCAAATTGAAGGGCAGAATATACAAGTCCATTATAAGACCTGTCGTACTGTATGGATCAGAGTGTTGGGCAACGAAGAAGACGGATGAAAGACGACTGCATGCAGAAGAAATGCGAATGTTGCGATGGATGTGTGGTATAACACGGAGTGACAGAGTGAGGAATGAATACGTTAGGGGAAGTCTGAAAGTAGCTCCTGTGATAGAAAAGATGAAAGGAAACCGTCTGTCGTGGTATGGGCACATTATGAGAAGGGACGAATCATATGTAGGAAAAAAGGTGATGAACATGAAAGTGGATGGATGGGCGGGCCGAGGAAGGCCAAAGAAGAGATGGATGGAGTGCGTGACTGAAGATATGAAAAGGAAAGGGGTGAATGAAGACATGACGGCTGATAGGGATGTGTGGAAGGAAAAAACATACTGCGCCGACCCCAAATAAAAATTGGGAGCAGGGCAAGAGAATGATGATTTACCATATTTAGAATGATTCGATTTAGGTCAAATATGCGCCATTTTGTTCAATAACTTATTGCCATTTTGAAGTTTATATCATCCTGCCTCTCTCATAGAACACTTTTCCCTACTGGCAAAAAATTGAAACAATTCATTTTCACAATCCACTTTTGATGCAAATTTTTTACCAGCAAAATTGCTAGCCATGGACAATCATTTGGTAACAGTGACTAATGATTTTATACAATTTAAAAACTTTCTGTGTACTACATAGTATGCGATCAAATTTATTCATCCGTTTTTTGTTTGATTAAACAAAAAAAAACATTGAAACTAATATAAATTTCACATAGATTATATATTTCTAAGAATAACCAATTTTAAAATTGGTAATTAGATATTTATCCAATATACACTGCCGACGGAAAGTTTCCGGACAAGCATCTTATTTAATTTTGAATGGGTATATGATCCTTTTAGACATTAGGTGGATCTATAACGAAGGTGAAATGTTTGTTTATATAGTGTTTATCATCTTTCCTTTGAATCGCCTCCCTAGCTCCACCCATTGTTGACGAAAATTAAAATAAAATCGTCAACATCGTCATTTCTAACGTAACGGCCGTGCAACAAAATGAACATTTTGAAGTATTTTCTTAATTTTTTTTTATGAAAATTGGATTATTTTTTACAATATTTTGATTTATAGAAGTCATTATATTATTTCTACATAATTTTATTACTTTAATGGTGCTTGAATTTCCTTCTTCTGTGGTATTTCTTCGAGTAAACTCACACTTCATATAATTCATTTTTTTTATTAATTTATTTAAGAAAATGGATAGGCATTCTAGCAGAAATAAAGAAAAACGTATTTCTATTATCACTCTTCGCAACGAAGGCTTTATATATTGTTATATTGCTAATAAACTACAATTACCACCGTCTACTGTAGGAAATGCCAAATCCCGTTACGAAAAAACTGGTTCAAATCAGGACAGAAAACGCAGTGATAGGTCCAGTGCTACTTCTAAAGCAGAGGGTCAGTCCCGAATCATCATGTCCGAAACAGATAAGAAGCTTACAGCACCGGAAATTCAAATGCGGTCAAATGAAAGTCACGGTAAAAGATATCAGTGAGTGAATCAAAAGAATGGTTACAAAAACCTTGTTTAAATGGCAGAATTTCTACAAGTAAACCAGTCTTGCTAGGCGGAAATAGAAAAAGGACTAAACTGGACTCAAAAAAGATAATGGACAGAAAGATTGGATGGTGAAAGACTGGAAACAAGCCCTATAGACCGATGAGTCAAAATTTTATATGCTTGTATAAAAACGTTGAATTTTTGTTCGTCGCGGCCCTCCAGAAAAAAATAATCCCAATGCTTTAACCCTAACTGTTTAATATGGAGGTGTCTCTGTGACAGTTTGGGGGTGTTTCTGATATGCTGGAGTAGTGGATCTCTACAGAATCAAAGGAACTCTCGAAAAAAAGGGTTATTAAAAACGCATGCTCGCCCTTCTGGGATGCGAATAATTGGCCGTTGGGATGTTTTTCAACAGGATAATAACCCAAAACACACATCTCAGTTTTGTGTCATCTATTTTTGAAATAAAAAATACAGGTGATTTATAAATATTGAAATGGCCTCCACAATTTACCGATCTAAATCCTATTGAATTATTGTGCGATGAAATGGATAGGTAAATCTGGAAATGGAATCCCACTTCTTTGAATGATCTTTGGGAGGCTCTTTAAACAATTTGGAACAAAATATCTAATAGTCTGTGGAAATATCTTGTAAAAATAACGCCGCACGTAGTGAAAAATGTATTGACGGTCTAAGGTGATTTCTTTGATTAAATGAAAGTGAAGCTGTATAAAATGAAATAGATGAAAATGTTAATAGTTTTTATCCTTAAATGTTACATTATAATATTTTGAAAATAAAACTTTGATTTACTTGACTTATTTTACTTTAAATTATTGTTTCTATAACTTTTTCATCTTGTCCGGAAACTTTCCGTCGGCAGTGTACATTTTTCTTTTAATTTGGGTAAAACAAAGTATTACGCCTAATTGGAGTAGAAATATAAACCTCTGCGTAATTCGTCATTTATAAAATTAAAGTGGAGTTTGAAATTGTTTCACAATGAATTTTCTTACTTACAAGGATTAAAGTTACAAGGGTCTTTCATTAAGGAACTTGAATTGCGTAGGGAAGAAATATGAGCGAACTTCGATCATTGAATCGGGAATGCCTGAACGCCTTTAAATAGCTTTAAAAAAGCGACAGCCACAGGCAGGTAGACAAAATCCCGGGTTATATAATTCTCTTTTACAATATTCAATATAGAGATGTTTCTACAAACGAAATAAAAGAAAATGTGAGTGAATTGCTCAAGTGTTAATACATTCAGTGAATTCGTCGAAATTCATTGGCATAAAAATATCAAAATAAAAGTTTCTTTTGTTTTTTAATATATTTCATAGTAAAAATTATTAGCTATAACGTAGTAGCGGTGGCTGATGTTGCGTGTGGATGGAGTCTCAGATGATGATAGCTATAATTTACGCAAGCGCAGTAAAAAAGCACCAAAGAATCCTAATAATTAAGTATTGGGTTCTGTAGATGTAATGTGTTGGTGTGCGAGTATATAATATAAATACTTGTATAATAAATAAAATAAAATATTGTGCACGCCACAAAGTAATTTTCGATGTGAAATATGTAGCCGTTAATGGAACGTAAATAATAGAGAGCAAGGGAGATATGCATCATCTGGGTTGCATTAAACGGTATCGGAAACATTGTGCAACCAAGGTTTTAGTGATATTTGAATTTAATTCTTAGTTTACTAGAATTTGCAACTTTAATTGAGCATATTTTTATTTTATATCAGAATTATGTTCTAAAACAGGAACCGCATAGTATTAATAATCACATAACAATAGTAAATAGATAAGAAGAAAATGGTATCCATATAACTACCATCTTCATTACGATTATAAACTTTAATAACACCATCCGTTTCTGAATATGCTAAGTTATTGACCACGTTTATTTATGTAAATCTGTCGAGGTTTCTAACCCTATCCATCAGAAGCCTGCATCCAACTCCTTGCATATGAGATCGTTAGTCCACTTTGTACGTAAACGCCCAAAGTTTCACCCAGTTTCCATATTCTATATGCTTATGAATTGCACTCGTGCCCGTAGCTTTAATCGTGTTTATACAAATCTTTTCATTCTTTCTCTGTTCAAATTATAGATTACCATCACGTCCCCTTAGGAAGAAAATAATGTAGAATTCTTGATTGTGATACAGTACGAGTCCTAAATTAGGGTCAAAATTGACAACTTATTGGAATCGCTCGTAAATTGATATTGTAAATTATTAAAGTACGGAATTCATTTCATATTGTCGTCTAATATAAAAAAAAAAAAAAAAACAAATAAAAACTGCCAGTGGCTGTGTATGGTATTGGTAGGTCAGTCCGTCAATCAGGTAGTTCAAAATACAGACGAATGTGCCATCAAGCACGTGAACGCTGAATATATACATCGATAAAGTAAATAGTAACTGGTAGTAAAGGTAAACAGTGATGTGTGCAGTTTTGGCACCGACCACAGGGCTATATATCACGACAACATTGACAAACACGAGTGCGCTGCAATCGCGGATGTCGCTGTCTGCACTTCCGCGTTGCGATGAGTAATATCCACGCTCATATGGCCGACAAAACATCTACACTCACTATTGCAATTTCATGCTTTTCACGTGTTACATACGAGAACGTTTGCTCGCGACGTTTCTGAAGTGTGCTTAACGTTTCCAAAAACTATTTATTTCTCATATTTTTACTACATACAGGCTGTATTTAGACCGTGATCGGAAAGAAAGGCAGGTAATAGCTACGGTGATCACAACTCGATTGGCGTTAAAAAAAAACGACAAAAAATAAAAATTTGGACGTTTTCCATACGCTAGCTATTACGTGGCTTAGTTTTCGATCACGGTCTGAATACAACCGGTATATAAGTATGTATATGTACCGGCACGGGGTTATGGTTGACCTCACTGGTATAATAGGTGTAAAGGGACTAATATTAATAAAAAATAACTTCATGAGCATGACATTGGTTGATAATTTTGTATAATTTGACAAAGTTGATAAAGTCTAAGGTTTCTCAACTACAAAGGCAATTCTATTGAAATGCATACGTGTTTATGTAAACATGGAGTAATTGTTCATAGATTCTGATATAGTTTGAAATAATCAAATTACATCAGTAAATTTATAATCGAACCCAGGACCTCTAGATCGCACGGCACATACTTGTACCGCGAGACCACGAGGCAGTCAAAGGCAAGTGTTTTTATAAATGAAAGTTTATTAGATCGCATGCTACAAACACCAAAATTCATCATGTAAGTCAAGCAGAAATCCCACAAACTTCGTACACCGAAGCAATTACTCGCGGATCCCACTAATATTTATGCTCAGATGGGAATTGAACTCTCGTCTCGTTCCGCAGCCGCTTGGCCACGAAGTACGCAAAAGAATTTTAAATTAGTTCCCGGCAATGAGGTTCCACTCCACCGATTTTTCGCCATGGCTGTCGTATTATGCGAAAAAAACACAAGGTACGGATAAGTCGTGCGAGTCTTAGTGCTACTTCAACTTATCCCGTTGGGAAAACTTGTCCCAAGAAGAAACTTTGTCGACAAAAAGTCGTGGCTTACAAATAACCACCGCTGAACTGGAATCATGAGTTTCGTTGAATTATTTTAGTCCGTCTGGAGGTCTATATTGGGCTCGACAAATGTCAAACGACCAGACGACCGCATGTCTTTGATCGTGTACATTTAATACGCGGAAATATCAACTGCTCCACTTTTCTGTGAAGGTATACACATATTCGGAATTATTTGATTAATATCAAAGTATCACAACGTTGGGTTCGTGGAATTTTTGTAAAAAAATCGTTTTTCTACATACTTATGAATAAAAGAACATACATACTTTCTCTTTGAATCGTATTTCTTTAAAAAATACAGCAATGAAAACAAATACCATTTAATTGCTTATTAAATATTGTTAAAATAGATTAAAGATATTTATAACTACTGTTTGTTGTTCCAAATAAATCTTCTTTTAGCCTAAGCAGAAATAATCAACTACTCAAATCAACCTACAGTTTCCAGAATCGTACTTTAATGTAAACTAAAAAATGTACTACATTGCGTAAGCCACAAGTTGCAGTTTTCAACTGATAATAATGACTTGCCCATATTTAAATTAAATCGTTGTAATAAGTATGCATAATTACGACCCGTTAAGTAATAAATCGCCTAGTGAAAAGACTGCAGCCGTCCGGAGCGTAATTGTTAACGTAGCTATTCTTATAAAAAAAGTAAGGAAGAAAACAAAGTATATTGATTTTATGTAAAAAAATATGTTTAATACATAATACAAGTACCAGCTCACTTCATTATATAACGAGATCAAACAAAAAATCCCGAAGGAGCGTCTTTCATCAACAAATCATAAAAAGCGACGTCGAATTTAACGCTTTACTGGCTAATTTAATTTATCACACAAAACTGAGTTTAGTTAAAGGCTTAATAAAAACTTTCACTTCTTTGTGATGATACGGCAAGAAAGCTGACCTTCCAACGCAGATCTTTAGCCTTTGCCCATTGTCCTGATTTTTTATTTAGCACAAAAGATTCCTCCGCCGCCATTTCGGTAGGGTATCCCATTACGCATGCCAGGAAGTATGGGAGCACAAAGGGAATGAAGGAACGGTGTGGCCCGGCCCCTCATTTATTTATTCAGGATCCCGCGGAGAAAGTAATCCATGCGTGTTTATTAAAAAGCTGAGTGGTTTTATCGATGGTATAAAATAAAGATGCGTGTGTTAACTTGACCACAGTTTAAAATTTTAACTTGTCGTGGTTTTGTAATAAACGTTCTTATCTATTTAGATTACGAATGACGATGTGTGCAATAGCACCTATTATTGATTTTCAATATGACTGTTTATACCAGGGGTGGCCAACTTGATTAGACCCAAGATCTCCTGTTTACTATTGAAACCCTGTGCGATCTACCAATTACACACTTTTTGAAAATGACCCGCATAGTTCAGTACACAATCATGTAGTATTGAAATAATTTTTTTGTAACTAGGTAGTTATTTCTACGTATATTATATTTTTTGCCCTGCCACGATCTTCTGGACTAACAGCCGCGATCGACCGGTCGATCGCGATCGACCTGTTGGCCACCTCTGGTTTATACAGATATCGAATATACTAAGCAAATTAATCCTTTTCTAATGAATATTTATTGTTAAGTTATTTAATAATATTGGGGGAACCCAATATTGAATGGAAAGGTAGTGTGTCCACTATAAGCATCCTGATTGATGCTGATGTCACGATATTTTTTCTACAAAGGAAAGAGAATATGCGTGGCTATTGTTTTCGATAATGATTCTCCAATGTCATAACATGAGAATAAGAACTTCTATTGTATCAAACCGTACATACGGGATTCTAAGCAGAGATTGACATTACTATTTTATCACAGAACGGTTTAAAAACTAAATAAATTATACAGGATGTATTTAGACCGTGATCGAAAACTGAGGCAGGTAATAGCGATAGTGATTACAAACCCCCTGACATTAGAGAAAATCCCGACAAAAAATAAAATTTTTGAGGTTTTCCATACAAACCACATACTTTTAACACCGATGGTTGTATGGAAAACGTATTTTTTTATATTTTTTATCGGGATTTTTAATATCGCCACTGGGTTTGTGATCACCCTCGTTATTACCTGCCTCAGTTTTCGATCACGGTCTGAATACACCCTGTATAATATAAGAAACATAGGTGAACACAATGGTTTGTTAAACATAGTTACTCTACAACTATATGCTTATCTTCGTTTCATAATGATAACACCATAGAAATTGGAACAGTCTTTTTTATTATGCACGATCCACGAAGGCAAGATCCACGAAGCCGATTACGATGGATTTTAACAGTGTCATATTTAAGACCTTGGAACGAGAAATGACAAATTTTATATCATAGAAATTCACGTACATAGTACTTCAAAGACATTCGACTCATTTTAATAATATAAATAAAGTCTACATGATTCATACATACGTTATAAGAGCACCCTTAGTATTTTAAGGTACTAAACAACATCAAACAAATTTATTGAAATTAAACCCTCATCAAAGGAGTCACTGGTTAAATATAATTTCATAACATGTCCACGTTGAAATAAAACTTTAGTTTGTTCAAAACGGTATTATAATTGGCAAAAGAAAATTAAATTAATTAGTAGGTATTTATCGGTGGGTCTTTGATTAAACTCTTCGTTCGCTTCGACAGCGTTCCTTTAATTAATACGAAAATATTTTTTCACAGTGCGTCATTAACGGCTTTATAACCCCACTAGTTATTGGCCGTGACTTTCCTAAAGTGGAGTTTGTGCGGCATTCATATCCTTGTTATTTTTTTTTTGTTTGAAATAATGGCCAGTGGTATATTATTTAACATCGTGGGCACGAGGTAATAGATAGGAATTTGAAATATCATTATCAATCTGCCTAGAGTTGGTCTGTAAAAGTCCGTTGTGCTTTTATCTATTTCACTACTACACATGGGTTTACAAACACTTTTTTATTATCTCATAATCATTTTCTCTAGTACTCAAATCAATAGTACAAAATAATCGAACGCTTGGAGTTGCGTCGCAATCATTTTCAATACCACAGAGCCGATAGCTATAAAAATATCATGCTCAAGAAGAACCATAAGGAAGTTGTCACAAAAAATATTTCTTAGTCAATGTTTCCAATTACATTTTATGAAATTGTCTTGACATATATTCATGTTATATCAATCTAAAAGCAGATTATAACACTGGTAATAGTGATTGGTGATTATAAGGCATCGAATTTTCAAAATTTAGCACGCAAATCGAGATCTAGAAAAAGCACAAAATTTAACCTCTTTTTAATATGGCATATGTTTGAGAAGCTGACATGCACTTACGGCCACGCAATCACAGCGATCACCCTTTTACAATAAAACTTGCATAATTCTGTTGAGTAGTAAAAAGTCATCTGATCATTTCTCGACATTCCTCGCTATAGCTGCAACAAATTATGTGGTCACTGTGGCCTAGCCAAAAGATTAAGTATTAAAAAAAATTAGAAACATTGAATTGTGACGATCATGGTTTAATTTGATTTTAAGTATTATAAATATAAGATTGCAGAAAGCAGTGGTGCGTGACACAGTATTTTAAATGTAATGAAATTTTTCTTCATAAAATGATGCTCGTAAGTACGTAGGAAATGGAGGCCCACCTGAATGCGAGCGTTATTATCCTTTCGTACCTACCGCCTTCAGAGCCCATGTCGAGTGAAACTGACACTTGATTTGAGGATTTATCAACAGAAATGGCGGGTTTTATTTTAATATTCCATTACTTGCTGTATCTACGTGGACACACGTCACATTAAAAAAGTAATTAAATGGATATGACTTCTTAAATTTTTTATCTGCAATAAAAATAAAAGTAATAAAACCCAAAAAAAAAAATATTAAATAACGATTAGTACGTCTTTCTTTTCGGTCGTATTGCTGAAATTGCAAATAAAATGATATTATGTCATGGGAGTTATGGAGATAGCTTGTAGCATACTTAAGCTGTAGTTTTTAAGAAATATCATTGTTTCGCTTAATTTTTATGTCGAGCTAACAGTCATCGCCGTATTTTTTGTAATAGAATTAAATAACTTTCATTGGTTCTGTGATACAGGCCTTGAGCCTAGTGTAGAACCCCTATGTTAACTTTATCTTTTTTGTTTAAACATAATGTAAAAGATTTTTTATATCAATTAGATTTTTATGATTTAAATATTATTTATTATTAATTAAAATTAAAAGTTTATATCGTTTTCCACAAGAATAAAAAAGGCACTAAAATTAATATCTTTCCCAACTGAATTCAAAATTTTGAATTCCAAGCTGTAACGCCGGAATGCTTTTTACTGCATTGACAAATAACCAGATAACAATTGGAACGAAGACGTCGATGGAGGAAGTCCATGTCTATCACAAAACGTTTTCCTGCTAAAGAAGAATTAAATTGGACAAACGCCAGCATTCGCAACTAGCTGACGGAGGCAAGTCGAATGTCAGACACGTTAGCGCTATACACAAGCAGTTTACATACAAAATATTGCAACTGTGTGATATTTTTTGTTTTGAAAGCTTTAAATTGTACTGGGAATTTATAACTATATTACAGTCCAAACAGAATGTGACTATATTTTTTTGAAGAAAACGAGAAAAAACTATAAATATAAAGTTGAGAATATTTAAGCAAAAAGAAATCGAAAATTAGTAAGAGAATATTATAAGTGTATTAAATAGCTTATACATTTTAATATTCCGTAACATGAAGACGTATCCATCATATATTAAGTTAAACAAAGAAAAGAAAGAAAGAAAAAGTTTTATTGTTGGCCATAATACAAACAAACAAACAATTAGTAACAACACACGTTTACACAGCCAACAATGATCCCCTCATTCAGCTGTATGCTGCAACTCCGCATACAGACTATGTTAATTTACTATGTTAATTTTTTAAACGGCTATGTTAATTTAAATTCGTCCGTTGCAACTAACCATCAGTATAGGTAAGCGATGATGGTGTCTTGCATTCATCTCTTACATCAAATTTCGCACGAAATTTTGGAACTAGTATTTCAACCTTTTTTATCAAACTTATCAATAAATTAAAAAAAAGTATTTTAGTAAATTATTAGCACTACAAAATCTCATTGAGGTGGAACTCAAAATGGCTGTAATATCTTATTACTAGTATTTCTCTATAACTTAAAATAACAACAAAATAACATCCTTTATGAAACCAGATTTATGTTTAGTTCAATCCCGGGAATCTTTATCATCGATCGAAATTGAGAACAAAGTTGAACATCAGTTATTTTATATAAAAATTATATCCCGGTTGAGCTCCTAAATAAATAACATTTTTTGTTTTCATACTAACAAAGCCGTTATGGTTTCGAGGTTTTGGCAAGCGATTGAGAACTCAATAGTATTTTTTTTCCTTACCAAGAATTTCTTTATAAAAAAACCTAATAACATATTGCCCGATCCGGGTATTGAACTCGGGACCTTCAGATGGCACGGCGCAAACTTATGCCTCGAGACCACGAGGCAGTCATTAAATCGGTATAAACAACATTACAAATTTGTACCTATGGATAA
Organism: Cephonodes hylas; assembly: GCA_030295005.1. NCBI lineage: Eukaryota > Metazoa > Arthropoda > Insecta > Lepidoptera > Sphingidae > Cephonodes > Cephonodes hylas. Next base: position 9,304,936 of record AP025367.1, on the reverse strand, counting down.
ATTATATACAAATTTATGAGGTCATTGTCAAACCCGTTCTATATTTATGAACAAAGTCACAACTAATATAATCAGACTTTACCACTCTGACCTATTTTGACGGTCAGCCAATACCCTTTGAGACAAACAATAGTATAAACAGCGCACATAGGTAGGTTTTTAGGTTTTATGCGGCCAAAATTATTTTACTTGCTAAAACTATTCTAAATGACATAATTGATAATGTAAAACAATTTTCTGTTGATTTTTTTTATTTTAATTCAAGAAAATATAATATTTATGAAAAAAAATGTCAAAAACCTAACGTGACATATATTTAAAAATATATATCATAAACGTACATTTTAAACGTTAGTGAGTAATGAATTGACAGTCGTCACATACTTCATGCCAATTCGTTACTCCAGATCCTCATCGTCCGAGGATTCTGGTGAAGCGGAATCTGGTTTGGTGGGTAAAAGCATGTCGAAAGTCTACGGAGAAAAGGAATTAGACATTTTTTTTCTCCTTCTTTGTTTTATACTAATATCTACTGCTAATGAGCGGATCAGAGCTCAATAATAGTCGATTGTAAATGTCGCGTTTACACTGTTCGCGGGAAAATTTTCTTGCGTAATTTTCTCTATACATGCGAAAGTGCTTATTTCGGACCTCTTGAGCCTCCTCCGGGAATGGGCCTATTGGAAGGATGGAATTCTTTATTATGGCAGTACCATGTATGAGCACTTTGTGCAAAGTAGGGGTCATCGGGTGCCACCTATAGTGCTTCACGTATAATTTGGCGGTATCTAGAGCGTATTCATCATATTTCTTGACATCAATAATTTATCCACTTGAAATCGTTTCTAAAATTACTTTGGCTTTGCATTTTATCGTAGAGAAATTGACGGGTGACTAATTTTATTCCGGATGAGCCAGGAAAACCTACGACGAAAATGAAAATTAAAATGATTTGGAACATTTTTCAACATAACTTTTTTTACCCTACCTGCACCTACCTGCAGCTGATTTTTATACAAATCATAAGAAAAGAGTATTAAGTATTATAATAAAAAATAATTTTGAGGCGATAGGAAGCGATAATATAACTAAATTACGTTTAAATTGAAAAATCAAGAATATTTTTTCAAGAAAACGTTGTATGTTTTAGAGGTTTAAAATAAAGTATTTTTTATTATACTAGGTTGACAATTTCTATAATAAATAATGGTATGTACCTGAAGCACTCGAATCCACATTGTTTACATTAATAACTCTCTTCAAATCAAAAATATTAACGACGAATACAAGTCACTTTAACAACGTAAACAGCGAAAGCGCGGGCGCAGTGGGAGACTAACAAGATCCCACCACCTGCACACGTTCCCCACGCGGGTATTTAAGCCGAGAAGACCGGCTAATTATCACTTGTTCTATTGTTAACGTAGAAAAATATTCCATTTTGCATTTGTAATTACTTTAAAATTTTCAATTTTGGCCGCATAAAACCTAAAAACCTACCTATGTGCAGCGCTCAAATCCTGTGTTCGACAACAAAAGGTCTTGTCAATTTATTTCGTGCACAATTAAATTGTTACAACAATGTTACGACATTACGGCGGTTGTCGGGTTTTTGTTTACCATACAAATAGTCTTCCCCAATAGAACTATTTCTACAAGCACGATCGTCATTTAATTTGACAACACAATTCTACTTAAGTTTACGTTGTTTTATGTCAATTCTGAAAAATTAGCTAGATAATTCGTTGCGAAACAAAGAGAACGAGTTTATGATTTTTCTACTAAATTGATAATTGTGGTGGTATAGTATTTTTATATAAAGCCTATACTGATTCTAAAATTACGCATTTCCTTTTTCTTTAGGTTCCATAAATAAATTCGCGATACAATAATACAATTATTGACTCTATTGTTTTGTGGTTCCATGTTAAAAGTATGTGCGATGCGATCTAGAGGTCGAGGATCGAGCAAAGCATCATTGAATTTTTCATTAGGAAATTCCGGAATTAAACCTGAATATATGCAAAAGGCTCGCCCCCTATAGAAAGGAATTGATATAAAAAATGTACCTCTGCCTCTCTTCACGGAAAACATAGCCTTGTGGGACAAATGTAAATATGTACAATAATACAATCTCTAAAAAAACAAATATTAAATTTCACAATTTTTAAACATAATATTATTCCCGTTTTTACTTTATTCTCGCTATAATGAGGTTACGAGTTTTGATCTGTGGAACGTGTAACAGCGCCCGCCAATCAACGAAACTGATGTCGTTGTACAAGTGACAGCTTCTGTGTCTGTGTGAATATTGGAATTTATCCTCTTTGAATTTTTTAAGAATCGAATTTTATTTATCCAACACGTTTTGACACTTGAAGTGCAGCTATTATTTAACACTGAAGTATTGAACATTCCCAAAGTAACAAAATTATCTAAAGCCAATACTTTAGATAAGTAGGTATACAAGTAAAGTTACAAGTTTATCAAGTGCCTTATAGTCTCGTTGATCATCCTCATCACCCAATATACTTTCCACTGCTGGGCACTGGCCTCCTTTACAACTGAGAAATGCCTACCCTTCTCTTCCTTCCTAGTCTTAGACCACTACAATTGCCTATTGCGGCTTCGTTGATCCCGCGGCATGGGTGATCACATGGGCTGATAAATATAAATAGATAAAGAAAACATCTACTTTTAAATTAGAAGACTCAAAAACCCCTAAAACAATACGAAACCCAAATGGAAATATTAAGTGTAGGTTGGATGTCCTGCAGTCAAAATACACTACAAACACTCCCGCAATATCACTATGGCCGTAATTAAAAGCAATATTGAAATCAACAATGGCAAAGTAATGAATAGTGCGCTGAAACAGCCGTTCCATGCACACGTAATTATAAAGGCAATTGAATGTGAACTGCACATTTTAAATTTAGTCGCCGTAGGTCGTAATATAAACATTTCGACCTAGATAAAGCTGGTTCAGTGTAGCTTGCTAATGGAATCGTGTCGTCGCGCGCTACACCATTCCAGATTAACTTTAATTAAGTGGATGTTATTTGAAACTTCAGCCCGAAGGAAATTTATCTCGTTATATAAACCTATACACCAAATTGGTGCTGCATGCCGGATTAACTTGTTATTATCAATTATAAATGCTATTCGAACGTTTAAACCACTGGCCGGTTTGGCCTGAGTGTTTCTAGTTTTGTGAGAGTGCTAGCGTGAAACTAATTTAGTTACACTGCAATTTAGATTTTTACTACTATTTTTCTATACATTATCTCCTACTTCGTGATGATCTCCGAGGCATAGATTAGTAGATTTAGATTGGCTAGATACTAGTTCAAACGACCGGTCACGTGACCAATCCTCCTAGTAAAGCAAATGATCTCACTGGGGGTCCTAACTATATGTGTATGTGATAGTTGACTGTATACATTTCTGTGAAACCTTGATCTTCATAATTTGTGATACTGTTACTTTCTATTTAAAATTATCTATTCTTTTAAATACCTCTACTTTTTAACCCCATATTTGAAGTATCAAAAATGTAATCTTGTTCAGCAGAGCTAGAAATTCTACCGTCTGCAATATTCACATTCCGATATCATAGTTGTATAATGGATGAAAGGGTAGCTTGTATTTTTTCGAGTAATTGATCCGCAGTTTGCATTGGCCACACAATGAAACAAACAGAGCTCGAACATGGCTAACTCAAAGTCCGTTTATTTACCCCAACTGTATCGACATTCGTTTCAAACGAATATCGTTTTATAGACCTACATGATGGTTGTTCAAACTCGGCCTATCCTTTGGGTAGCAAAGCGAAATAATATATATGCTCAATAACAATTTTCATATGGGTTTATTTAAAACAATTTTATTCTCCAACGAAATTTGTTAGAAGTGATTTGAATTTGAATTTATAATATCATCAGTATGCTGGGATTAGTTAATCATGCTTTAGCCTGCTCTATTGATTGACGTGTGAAGTTAAAGGAAACGAGACAAGCATGTTTAAGCAGTGGTAAATTAACTAGCGTTTATAATTTAGGTCGTTAGATTGAAAGTAAAGACTTGAGGGACACACACATTCATCTTATGATATTTTGCCGAAAATGAAAAATAATAATTTTAAATCTAGTGGTGCATGTAATTACAAACAAGCGTTTAAATTGGTGTCTTAACATTTATATTAAAGTTTTAGTCAATGATAAAAAAAGCTGTATTATGCATAAGCCTTTTGGTCCTGACTGTTTCTACACCAATTTCAAAATTGGGATGTGTAATAAAACTTTTTTTTTAATAAAAATTAACCGATAGTTAAACATATAACAGAAAATGAACGCCAAACTTAACTTTGAAGCAAAGAACCAATAAAGAACTTAAATACAAACAGGTGATCACCTGGTCGCGACAATTTCAGTATCTATGAACAGTGCGGCATGAACAGTGATTACAATTCACTAATTACAAACCGTGTTCACAATTGAATTTTGCAATTCCGATAGATTCTATTACAATCCACGGATACTAACTCTGTAATTTGGTATGAAAATTGTTTCCCCAGATCAAATACCGCAATGGCTAATCGGTGCACGATTAGATAAGTTATTTCCAGATATAATTTAATAATATTCCTATCAAAATGACCTATGAGGGTTTAGAGAGGGTAAACTTAGCGGTGAGAGATCATTGTTTGTGTTTTTGTTAAGTATTTGATAGTGGAAGTAGATAGAGGTGCGATGTATACTCAAAATAACTTTGCTAATATTGACTCCAAATCTCATGATTAATAGAATTCATACTTTTAGGGTAATTAGCATTTGTAGAAGAAATAAAAGTGAGATTATATGTTTACATATTTGGTTATAAACCGATGTAATTTGTTTTATCCTAAATAAAGAATATAAAAAAAATTCTGATTTTAATTTTTATTATACATTTGTGAATTGTGTGATACAATGATATTGCTGCTAATATTAAAGAAATAAATCGAGAACTCCACTTATATTTTATATACGAACTTATAAAAATACATCAATGAACATACCATTTTATTTTTTAACAGACCATAAATATTCCTTAAGTTGTTGCAGCCGAAATTACGGCCGTTTTACATTACATTGTAAATGACTATCTAAGTTATCTCGGCAAATTCACTTTGGCGTGGCTCGTAAAAATGATACATTACAACAATTTGAGGCGTTACGTGGGCCGTACCTACCTTCTTTTAGTATGGGTATGTGGCATCAACATAATCGCCTTCGTCAGGCGCCACCTATCAAGGGCACGGCGTATACTGTCCTTTTTACGACATGTGATAGAATTTGTTTTCATATTCATTTTTATGATCGGATCTGTGAAGCACGTGACGGGTTAGTCAGGACGTTGGTGCCGGTAAAACCATCGTTAATCCAGTTTCTATCTTCTTCTTCTTCTTCATCAACCCATATACGCCCACTGCTGAGCACGGGTCTCCTCTACCATTGAGAGGGTTTAGGCCATAGTCCACCACGCTGGCCTAGTGCGGGTTGGCGGACTACACACCTAAGAAATTCCTAAGAACTCTTAGTGTGCAGGTTTTATCACGATGTTTTCCTTCACCGTTAAAGCAAGTGATAATTCAATGTGAATACACACATAACTTCGAAAAGTCAGAGGTGTGTGCCTGGGGTTCGAACCCGCGACCGTCGAGATTCTCGACCGCGCGCCCAAACCTCGAGGCCATCACTGCAGTTTCTATCGCCTTGTGCAAAATATCAGTGTGTTCGTGCGGCTTTTGAAAATATACCAGTAAACGGGTAAAACTATTATTATTCGATTGCAACCAAACCTGAAATATAGTATCTGAAAAAGAACAGATTTGTTGTATATGCACAATATTGTTTAGGCCGAAAAAGTTAGATAGAAAGTTTTATTTTTATGCAGTTGCATTTGTCTCTTACTGGCGATGTTTTTCTTTGCCGTTAATGTACGTGATAATTCATGAAGACACACATAACTTAGAAAAGTGAGAGGTGGAGGAAATCCTGAGGATTGAACTTAATCACTCTCAGCAGTGGATGATGCTCGACCCAGCAGTAGGACGTATTAAACTGATGATGATTTGTCCCCCAATATAAACGTGTGCGGTCATATCAAGTCCTAGTCCTCAAAAACAAAACACGACAAAAGCAGTCTTTTGAAGAGACCAGTGGTCTCTTTTAAATACGCCTCTGCCTGTCTCTTCGTGGAAACAAACATGAGTGTGCTCGTGACCTATACTATCCCGCATTAGTGCACTCGTGATATTAAAAAAATGTTTAAACGATATTAAACGACCTTTTTACATGCAAGTACCTTCTGGCACACTTATGCGATGGAAATAAAATGAAATGTTTAATAAATATGCGTTGTAGGTAATTGTGTTTTACGTTAAGTAAGGTAATTTTAAGTTACAAGGAAATCGTGTAAAACGTGAAGGTATTATAATTATAGAATCGGAAACAAATAGGAATAAAAATAAATGTTTCGTGTAGTTCATTTGATTAAAATTTACAAGTTTATAACCTTCTTAATCATTTAAATTTATTGAAAACGGTAGTGTAAAATCTAAAAACCTTTGGAATTATGTTAGTATAATAAGAACCACACCAGCTATAAACAAACCGGAAAGTCAGTATTTTTTATAAGCTACAACTATATCAGCTCATATTCATCCAATAGCTGGCCATGAGCCCCCTCTATATTTGAGAGGTAATTTTTACTGTATTATAATTTTTGTTACATTTTAAACGTTTTTAAAAGTACTTATATTTTTAAAGAAATGTTATATATTAAAATATACTCTTTGTCGTCTTCTTTAGCATTTTTCATACTCCCAGTGTAATATTTAAGAAAATAACTGTTCCTATTTAAATTCCAAGTAGATAATATCCACCGATCCGAGATAGTTTCGAACCCTATCTGCCTGTATAATAAATTAAAGGCTGTTAGTTTGTTAGTTTTCAGTAGAAATTTCGCCTAAATTCACATATCCACTGCCCCATAGGCGAGAGAAATACTTTCCCCAAGGGCTTTGATACGAGAACGTGGTAGATACTGTTAAATAAGAAATATCTTGCGGTTGAACATATTATCAGGGGTCCAAGTACGGGCCGCTTTATCGAGGGCGGTCGATAACAGGTACCGCGAACCAACACATAAATATAATCCTCATATTGAATACTTTATTTCTCTGCTGTATTGGTAGGATATTCGTATCCACCCGTATATTAAACTATGATGTATCTGCTAATGATAAAGGTAAGTTAGTTGCATTTGGGTACCCGTCCACCGATAGCACAGGTCAGCAAAATTACGATGACTGGAAAAGCAGTTGTGTTTCTTGCCAGTTGAGACTATTTCGACCGCACAAAACTAACCGTCATAGACCAATGTCCCTATGCCGCAGGTATAAAAATACTCTAGTCTTTTTTTATGGTTCACCGACGTACCATGAAATAAACTAAATTAAAAATATGATATAAATTCTAGGATTTTTATGAAAAAAACTGCGTTATCGCGAACAATGGCCCAGACGCCGCGCGCCGGCACGCGATCCTTATGTGATATTTTCCTATGAAACAATATTTTTTTCTATAAAACCCATACTTTATCATCCCGCGGCGGTGCGAGACTCTAACAGACTTTTTTCACACATCGCAATAACTATTTTTCTAAGACAGGAAAAAATCACAGTAAACTCTCTAGGAAATTGAGCTCTCGTACATCTACAACATATTATCTCTATAAATTCACCTGACATCCTCAATATTTCAGACGTTTTCACCGGCCTGACCTCTTTTAATAAATTCTTATATACGCACATGTGTAGGCTAACAGAACGGCTGCAGACTCAGTAGGCTTTACCTTTTTACATAGTACAAACACAACCATTATTTTTGTACTAAGCCCAAGTTATTAAAGACCAGTCCTTTGCCTTTTCCGCTAGCGCAAATCCCACTCGACCGTCGTCGAATAATCTAGAATTATATTTATGCAAGTTTAAATTCAATTACATTTTTCTTTCCTAAACCACTTAAAGTAGCAGTTAATACGCCATTCGTTTTTATTATCATTCTATTACTTCATATTAGTATTTAAATGCAGGAAAGAATTTAATATTTCTGGAAATAAAGTGTTTAAAAACATAATATTGACTAACACTTATGAATCATGTCTTGCAGTTCCTTGAATTATTTCAGCTATTGTAATTTTTCTGTATTTATTTCTCTATATCATTATTATCCCACTTCAAATCTTCAAGCATATCTAATATTAATTGTATTATAGCTAATCTTGGAGACATTTTCAATGTCATAACGAAGATTGTATAAACGCTTATAACGTTTAAGCGAGAACAAAAGTAGGAAGCAGTTCAAGGATACTTTCGCCATTCATCATTCTTATAACTAAGACAGACCGAAAGAGGAAAAAGCGTTGAAATATAATTATCAGGCAAGTGCAAACTGAAACCTTATTCCAAAAGTTTAAGGTGCAAACCAATATCGTTTAAAATTTGTTAATATCAGTAAATAGTATTTGAAACCCGAATCTATTGAATTCACCTATTCATATTTAAGTCTTTGGTCGTTTACGTAGTCATAAGGTATTTAAAGATATTGTTGCGTAAAAAATATCATTTTTGTGTACGATTATATTAGTATTGACAATGATCATGATAGCAATTGGCTAGCACCAGCTTGAGAAATTGCGGGATCGATCTCTATACCGTGATACGAGCCTTGAGCATTGCCTAATTAAAAACGACTCAGTATATTTAGTGGTCTTTGGGAATCAAACCCGGAACCTCCAGCGGAACAAATTAGGCATTCGTACAAACATTAAAGTTTGTGTGTTTGCATCTAGATAAGCTATTATTATCATTCATCAAAAATATTAGGTGTTATCCCAAACGTTCAACATTTGTTTGTTGTTGTATATTAACGAAGCATTATATAAATTTGTAAAAAAGGCACCCTCAACAGGATTCCATAATATAAGTTTGTGTAGATGCCGTCTGGTATCAATTACACTCCAGCAGAAAGTTCTTACATCCCAACCAGTAATTGCCTATATCAGGCTGAAGTTGGAATTAGGCTAGACCTGCGCGCCAAATCGCGAGACGTTGAGATCTTCAATAATATTACGCTCTAAATATTTTCAACGTGTTCGTTGGAGCAGTATTAAAATTGTATATTTCTTGAGGATTATTTACAGTTGTATAAATATGAATAATAGTTTATAAAAATATACCTTAAAGTCACCTACATTTTTCTGATCCTTCACAAATATAATATGTAAAACTTGTGTTGGAGAATCAAAACCTACAAGACAGTTTTCGATCTCAAAACCACCCACGTCCGATTGAAATAGTTGTCAGTCATTTCATGTGAATAATTGTGTTAAAAATGTCACTACTACTAAATTTTAATTAAAAAAAAATATGATGTTTATTTCTATATCCCAACATTTCTTTGGCTTTATAAAAGTCGGTCGATTTAAAATCTTTACCGATGTATTCCACATCAATGCTTACTATAAGCTTTAAAAGACGTAATCGTCGACTAATATGACGACAAAGTAACCAATTTTTCATGGAATTAAAAACATTGCGCGAATATTTTCCTTTGATGCTCCCAAATGATATAGACAATAAAAGATTTAAATTAAAATATTTCCTAGAATTCAGACATCAAAAGCTTATTTCTAGCCTTAATAAATTTGCTAGAGCGGGTGTTTCTTTTACAAAAATGGGACTCATCTGATTATTTCGGTGTAAATTTTGTTGCTATCAACCAAGCAATACGAGAGTTATACTATGTTTAGGCAAAATAAACTGCCGCTGCCAAACATCTTGTCAGTACTATTGGCAACACATGACTAATGACTATGTAACATACTAAAAAAAGTATGTATACCCGATGTACCCTAACTCAGAACTTTTCGGGGCCCTAGTCCGCTTTCAATTGAATTTGTCCGCTATTGACCTAGGTATTGGTTTATAGAAAGCTTATTTAGCACTATATTTGATATTCCTGTGGCTCAGAAACCTAGACATCGGCTTGTGAAATGAGAGGGCACGGATTCGATCCCTGCACAGAGACAAATGTTTGTCTATTCCACTAATATTTGTTGCAAATTTGGGTGGTGTTTGTAAGACGAAATTTCTGATATCAACAACACAAAATTCTTATTTTAGTGCCGGTTGTATTTATGTCTTTTTTATTTGTATTATTTTAAATATTCACAAAATAAGCAACCCGTAAAATTAGTCCAGGAATAAACACACGCTTCTAAATATGTAAATAATCTGCTTCCGCAGAACTAGCAAAGGTTATTTGACTAGGAGATATTCTGAGAATTGATTCAGCAATGATATGTGAAATTTCCTCTGAGGTCCTATTACTTAATGCCATCAAATATGTTAATTCATTTCTAAAATAATTATGCGGTTATTAAACGCAACTGAATTATTGAGTAGCACTGTGTTACAAATTAAGTATCTATTCAAATTATTGCCGTTTATTTAGTAAAATAAACTATTATGTTCTAGTTTCTAAAGTTTTTTTTTGTAAGTAATACCTTGCTTCTCTATAAAAATAGTTTTTATTCCGTAGTACCTACTTACTTTTTGATTTTTCAATAGTACCTACTAGTAACCAATGAATCTAATTATATCTCTCTCATCACGTATATGGGATACGTCAGGCCTCTTCTACCATTGAGTGGTATTTCCTTAAATACATATGTTTTTTTTTTATTTTGAACCATCTTTCCTGGTCCCGCTGCTTGTGCCAAGTGACATGCGATCTTATCCGGAATTGAATCCAGAATCTGTCACTTTTGTCATGCAATAGCCATTATCAATTTATAAAAAAATGTTATAATATACATCTTAAATATAGCTAGAAGGTAACTTCTCTAACATTTTAGGTAATACCGGGGTAATATATTTCATTAACCAAATATGTCTATCTTTCCAAAGCAAACAAACAAACAAAAGTTTTCTCTTTGTAATATTAGTATAAACGTAATAAATTTGAAATAGAGTTTAATCCGTGATCCAAAATATTGGCGATTAGCAAGAAAACCTTTGATGTGGCTCGTTCGCCGTATCCATTAAGCTACATTAATCCGCGCTATTTGTCCTCAACAGCATCGGACCCTACTTTTTCTGAACACTTCACACAACAGACAATGAGCAAAATGAAACATTCATTTTCGCACGCGGAGAACTGACCACTTCGGCTTCAGTTGACTTTGCCAACGTTATTCCGGGCTTTAATACAACGAAAACACCAAAGAGATTAACTTTTTCCAAACAAAGCCTCTTGTCGAAGAGCCGGTAAATGTTTTGTGAATTGGCTGAGGTTTACTGAAAAACACCAGCATGTATGTTACATGTTTATTTTATTTGTCTATTTAAATATCCTATCGGTAGCTTAATGATGGTAGATATTACCTATTGTATTATTCACCAAAGAAGTTGTAGTGATATATGTATTTGAAATAGATTTTTTTATTCGCAATTTATCGCCCTATGTCTTTTGAAAACAGTATATATTGAACTACTGCAATATTTTGAACAATCTCTTCTAATTCTTATAAAAAGCGATATTACTTTCGTGTACAAAATAAAATTTACTCATATTTTTTGACCGCTCAATCTGCAGTCACTAAGCGCTTAAAGGGGCAGGTTGATCTAACTAGAATATGCAAATACCAAATACGGTTAACAGTTTGAAAACGTGTCATAACTCAACACTCCAACTTGCCAGTACGTTAACCGATTACGCAAACAACCCTCCACAAAGGCCTCTTCTAAGCGAGAAGGTCAGGATCAAGACAAAAAGTATAAGTGAAATTAAAACGACGCCAGCAGACACTTGTGCAGCGAAAGAAACAAAGGCGAAAGTGTGAAGTGACGTGAACACTACATAGGTCAATCCGCCGCCCGCGGAGTAAGGGTGATTAATCGTCGTGGGGAGTCCGCAACGAGAAAATAACTATTTCTCATCTTTTCAAAAGGCTGTCCGAGCGAAACTGCCACGGGCAGCCGTGTTCCAGCTAAGTGCTTACACATCGATCCGCCTTCAATGCTGATTTGGTCCGATACGTCCGTGACGTATTCACCAGTTTCTAGAGACACCTGCGTTTATACTGGTTATTGTTGTGTTCAACACGAGTATGTCTTTTGGTGTTAAGACTAAAGAATGAAGATTGCATCAGTTTTAAAACGATAGCAAATTAATATTGAAATATCCAAATTGTTAAAATTGTATGCTAGTAGTAGCATCATTACTTACTGCAAAACTTTATAAAATTCTAAATATTTATTGAAGATATCATAAAACGGTTAGTCTATTAGCAATCTAGTTCAACCAATGCCTGACACCGATCATGAAAATAAACCTCAAACCTTATTATAACAATAACAACATTTAGGACACCTTTTAGGACACAGAATAACATTCTGAATGCAATGACACAAAACTTTATCCCTTTTGAAGTTCTTAAAATTATTATTGACATGATCATAAGTGTATTCCCAGCCTTACAAAACAGAGTAGGCGAATGATAAAGAGGAGAACAGACAAGGATTACATCGGCGGTGGCACCTATACCTTACAATCGTCCTACGAAACGTATTTTTATTGTGAAAACATCGCTCCGACAGAATTTCATAGTAAAGAGGCTTATCTCTTTGAAATCTGACTACAATGTGCGCTTAGTCGAAGTACAAGCAAATAACACGCCCGGCCCCAGACGGAGACACATCTGTGCGACTAATTCTGCTGCGACGTCTCACAAAACAATCGTCTGCAGAACACTTGCTTGTAACAAGCATATTATGCACCGAAGTTTGAGAGGTAAATAACAGTTTTGAGTGTAAGCGTTGCTAAAAGGTTTGCAAACATAACGCGGGTTATTTCTTTGAAGAATCCTTGAATGAAATTTAACTGATATCTAAATTGAATAACATTGTATGTTCTTATATGGTGACTCCCACAAGTATGTACTTATGTGATACAAAAGTGTGATCAGAGGGTATATGGGACTATAGTAATTCCAATATTATCTTAAATATGAGCAAAAAGCACTTTCGCTAATTCAGGAAATACTCTGCGATCGCAGTATTTAAATGTCATATTACAAAGTTATTTGAAAAAATTCTCTTAAGTATAATCTCATGACTTGGCTATTTATTTATTATTTGAAATGATCTTAAAATATATTAATTACATGTAGGTAGCACGCAGTATTCAGTAAAAACCTTTCTAGGAAAAAAGTTTGAAAAAATTTCTGTTCTTTCAAAACTCTAACCTAATAGGGTTGATAACTGGAACTATTAATGAGCAATTAAAAAGTATTTTTATGATTGGCATAAATTCCAATTTTAACTAATAATTTCTCCAACGTCAATCTTAATATAATGGATTAAACTATGAAATTCTATGATAGATGAGCTTTTAGTTTCATTAATTATTCAAAACCATATCACTGACTACAATGCCCCAGTGCTGGAGACAATTCATTCCTTCAGCGCAGGATAGTTATTTAAGCCACCACACCAGTCAAAAGCAGTCTGATTAATACCTAGCTATTATTTGGTTGGTAGACATAGAAAACTTAATAATACCACTAGTCGTCCAATTCTAAATAAATTTACTTCTACACTTAAATCGTTAGAGGATTTTAAAAATTATATCCTTTAATATTAAAAATAAAAATGTTATTTTGATAAAGCCAGATATATTTTTTAGATAAATCCCTGAAGATACTAGTTGATTAATGCTTCAAATTATTTTTTATTATACAAATAGAAAAATGTTCGTATTAAATAACTTGGCCAATGTTACAAACAAAGAATCTTTTATCATAATGTAGTTGTCTGTTTTACATTCAATCATAATTCTATTATATGGTTTGCTGGCTCTCCTTACTTTGAAGAGCTTATTTATTCCACTGATTGCGGATTACTAATTCTAATCCATTTATTAATATTCTCTTTATTACAAACTAAGAAAATATAAACAAAACTGAAAAGAACTGTAGTATAATTGGCGGTCGCTCAAAGCGATATTTTCTACGCAATCATGAGATGGACAGTAAGAGGTGACATTTGTGAGGAATTTTGCCTCCACAAACGAAGGGTCAATATTAAAGTCGACAAATTAAATCAAAATTCCAAAATATTAGTAAGATTTGCCAAATCAGATGATGTATTTTCCTCCACGGTTAAAGCAAGTAATAATTCATTGTGAATACACGTATCATTCCAAAAAGTTAAACGTGCGTGCCTGGGGTTCAAGCCCGAGACCGTCGAGATTCTCGAAGCCTCGAAAACCTCAAGACCAACGACTGTGACGTGTTCCTTTTTTTTACTAAGAAACTGTAACTAGCTACAGAGTATAGAAAAGTCTAGTAGTCCTAGCTCAGCTGCACCAATAAAGGTTGTATTATATCTTCAGTTATACGTAGATTGCAAATCAGATAGTTGATCTCAAGATTTAGACCTTCTTTATCTTCACCTTGTTGTTACCAAACTCAATAAGATACACAGAGAGACAGGATTAGCATTCATCATAATATACCAAGTTAACTAACATGCACATATTTCCATAGATGAATATGGAATATTTTAACATTTTGATTAAAAACATAGCATGTTACATAATTACATATTTATTTATTGATCTAAATTCTCGTGGATGCCTTTTTATTAGCCGATGCCATCAGGCTTTAACAAACATAACTTATTAAAATTATTAGTAATAATTACACAAAAGACATACACAAGGCTGCTTTAAGGTTCCGCTGAAATAGTGTGTGGTCTAAATTTCTCAGGATCAATTCCCGGGTAGAGAAAAGTTCTTTGATTTTCTATCGGGAAATCGGGAAGAATCGGGAATTAGTAACGGCTGCAGCCTATTAAAATACACCTGTCGAAACGTGGGTGCACTAATGTACCTCTATCTAATTCTTCGGGGTATATATATGATAGAAATATTCTACAGAAAGCCCTTAAAGGTCTAGCCATCACTACGCCGCTTTACAAAATGATTAACCAGAATCACCAGCCTTTATAACGGGAAGCCAAAGTGAAAAATCCTTTCTACTTTCAATATATTTTCTTAGTATCTTATAAATAAGCCATTGGTAAAGGTCGTCCTTCAAGGCCAAATTACAATACGCACAAGTCTAGACATTTGCATGAAAATGTCTAAAAAGATTTGAGGCGAAGTGATACCGACATTACAGATTTTTTGGAAGATAATTTAGATACTATTTTGTACATTTTTTAAAGTGCTAATAACGTATAGAATATTATATAGGTACTTACCGTGGATAGCCTAAGACATTATTGCGTGGAAATATGAATAAACTATTTTAATTTGTTTTTGAAAAACAGGAGGTAAAGGTGTTATAATTGCTTTGTATACGATACATTCGGCTAAAAAATATATAAAACGAGGCAATTAGAAATGAACTTCTCTTAGTCCGTAGTATCCACATAAGGCTGCATAAACGTTACTTCACGCTTCGTTTAAAGGAGAAGTTATTATGGGCAGGAGGGAACGTGTGGTCTGGAAGACTTTACCACAGTTTGTTACTGCTGCTAACTACTTTTTAGTACCTGCAGGAGAAACTGGATGAAACAAAACCTATTTCGTATGCACATTATTGAACATACGTATGCGTTCGAACGTACATACGAACATACGTATCTTATTATATTACATTAATATTTCGATCATCTCCGGTCGTCACCTGATAGGACGACCCAGGATAGAAGATACTCTAGGTCGAATTGTCGGAGGCCAAGACTCGCTTAGGATCGTTCCGCCACAGAAGTAAGTAATTATTTACGTAATTTAAATGAAAATTTTGATTTTTCTTGTTAGTTGTCTAATCCACCAATCCGCTCTAGGCCAGCGTGATGAACAAGACCTATGCCCTTACAGTTTTAGATAATTCTCGTGACCAGCAGTGCGACGTGTATGAACAGGTTATTATGAAGTATTAATTAAACGGAAATTACATTTCAGCCAGTAAATTCGGCTAGTAGAGTAACTCAATTCCGAAAAACACTCAGAATTTTTCGAAAGGATTTTCGAACTAACTCCAGTTTGTAATTAACGAAAATATCGAAATCGTTTACTACTACGTTTGGTACATACTATGAACTTTTTTAACAAGGTGCTTAAAATTGCTTGGTAGGGCATGGTTTTACGCAAACTACTATGAAGCTTTCGAAGTACATATATGTAATTTTAAATAGTCTGCACTATAATTAGTATCTGATTCAAAAAGCGAAAGGTTTATGACAGGGTAGGGTCATGTCATTTTTATCAATAATATTTTTAGACTTCGAACGGTTACAGCTTTTATATTATAAGAAGCGTCTACTTTATAGTTATTGTCCATAACTTTTTAAGCGATACTTCAGACTTCAAAGTCAATATTCTCTCACCGTTTTTGCTTCATTTATAATTTCAGCTCCGTTCCTATTGTTCTAAGCGTGATGATACCTTCCTTTATAAGTGGGCCAGCAACTACTTAAATTATTTTTTAAATAAGACCAATGGTGCCTGATATCAACGTGTTCTTACGTTACGTTCAACGTAAGAACTACTAAGATTACTACTAAAATACTAAAATACAGAAACCCAATAAAATTTTAAACCCCAACACAAATATTCCCAACACGTAAAAGTAATCACGTAACAGGTACTTCAAAAGAAATTTAAGTGAAGGCAATAATGTAAAAACACGTGCAACACAAAATTTACTCTCGCTACAAAAAATTGAAATAGTTTTTCACCGCGCATTCTGAATGAAAAATACGCTTTGAATTGTTCATTGGCTGCATTGGATAATGTGTTTCCATACGAGAATCAACTGGCCAGCTTTCTGTATAAACGTTTTATTACTGCACTCAAACGAATAGGTTGTGCGTGACGCCCCGAGCTTCAAATATCTTTCTCCCTATTTATTACCCTTTAATAAAAGTATTAGAAGATACTATCGAGGATGAGCGTGCAATTGAGACAAATCCCGAAGATCGATTTAAATCCCAAGCAAACGCCTTTGATTTTTCTAAGTTATATGTATGTGTATTCATAGTAGTAGGTATCATGCTAAAGGAAAACTTCGTAATGAAACCTGCAAACGTAAAGAGTTACCTTTGTAGTGGTACTCGCTGGGGTGTATGGTTTAATCTTAGTTGTAATGGAGGCCGAATTTTTTTTAACAGGAAATCCCAAAACCATTTCACGACCCGGGAGTTGAACCGAGCACCTCTAGATTGCAAGGCTGTCAATAATATGCCAATGACATGTATGAAATATATAATCTTTACTTCACTAAGGTGTAATAAGGTTGTATGTTCTTCTTCTTCTTCTTCTTCATCAACCCATATACGCCCACTGCTGAACACGGGTCTCCTCTACCACTGAGAGGGTTTAGGCCATAGTCCGCCACGCTGGCCTAGTGCGGGTTGGCGGACTACACACCTAAGAAATTCCTAAGAACTCTTAGGTGTGCAGGTTTCATCACGATGTTTTCCTTCACCGTTAAAGCAAGTGATAATTCAATGTGAATACACACATAACTTCGAAAAGTCAGAGGTGTGTGCCTGGGGTTCGAACCCGCGACCGTCGAGATTCTCGACCGCGCGCCCAAACCTCGAGGCCATCACTGCTCATTTTACTATGTACAATAAAATAAAACTACATTTAAATGTGATTGTAGGAACGCATATAAAAGTCGTCTCCCATACAGGTTCGTTTATTGACACCTGAGCGTATTCACCAAGTTAAAATGTACGTACGTTACTTAAAGTTCTAACAAAGCGAGAAACTTGTAGCGTTACTGTTTTAACTTGTGAACTATAAACATGTTTAAGTCGCCATACTGAATAACAAGTTTACCACTTTCAAGTTTACATTTATATAGTGACATGGAATCGTCGGGAGATTATGACGCAGTTGCGTTGAACGCAACACTGGCTAAACTTTTAATTTAAGCAAGCAACATTACATGCTACGTACACTTAAACATTGTTAATTCCGAAGACAAATTCTGAATGTTTAATGGAAATACTCCGCAATTATACACACACGCCTGTATCCCCTTAGGCATGTCAGGTATGTGAGACCGGCAATACAAAAATGGGTGCATTTCTGCGCCCACAGTTCACCATTATAAGTATCACTTAATATGGAATTAGACTATTAATGTTTTTCGTGCTCATATCTGAACTCACAGTAGCAGCACGCATCTACTGAGAATTTTCTAATGGAAAAACCGAATAACATTGGCTAATATGGGAATTGAATATTTACAGTCTCTACGTGTCTCAAAAGAACACGGTACCTTTTAATAACTGACATTTTAGAATTGAGTATATGGTACAGATTATCACATATTGACGATCCCGTAAATGCTCTAAGAAAACGATAATTTTTATATCAATACTTATTCTACGAGTATGACTACGTTGTTATAGAAAAGAGACACATATAAACTTTTAATTGCACATCAATGCCAGCGATAAAAAAATGTGATGATCGGTCAACCTGCAATAAAAGCTGTCGTTTTATGCATGAAATAATATTTAATCATACAAGTAAAGCGGATCATATATATGAAAAATTCTATAATGAAATCCTCAACTGTTAAAACTGAAATTAAAGTATAAAACGGCACCAAATAGTACAAGTGAAATAAAATTATATTCTGATAACAAGTACACCGCGATGAATAAAACATTCCCCGATGAATAATGACCAACTACATTATGCATTACTTTTGGCAAAAGGAACGAACGAGCGTGATCGAGAAGTGCAAATGAATGATTATAACACGTAACTGCTCTTCGTATTTCCGTGGAAGATTTTTTGCATACTATTTTGTATAATTGAAAAAAGATGTTTATCATACTGACAAAGTTGAAATGACGTCATTTTAGTAGGGTGTTTATAGAAGTTAGTAGAAGTAGTAGGTATGTAGCCCACGAAAAACTCGTTAAAGCCAATTTTGGCAAATGAAGCTGTAGACGTCAACAAAAAGGATTTATGATAAAGAGACAAAATCCGTTCTCGCCATTCAACACGTTGGATGACATGGACGATGGAACGCAGTCCCAATTTCATTCGCTTGTTATATACCCACGACGTAATTGAATATTGTCAAAATCAAAACAACTATATGCACCACTAAATCAAGCAAATTATACACGTGCTTTGGTTAGCACTGCAATGCATTTATACGTACCCACGTAAATAATTAAATTTCAAAACAAGATAACATATTCTAGATAACTGTGCAGAGATTTAAATTTAAATTCATAAAAACGGATAGCTTAAATTGTATGCCAGCGCATATAGTTACTTTAAAACCGCCGCACGGTTTTGACGAATTCTTTTTTTGTTTTGTTAGTCAGATAATCATTTGGAAGAATGGAGAAACTGAGGTTTCTTCCTGATGCTGATAATCTGCTTACTGTTGTGGGGAAACCAGGCATGAGTGCAGTGTAGATAAGTATGTTTATTTTAAACGGATTGATGATGGTGTAGTAAAATGTATTACCGTTTGTTTCGTCATAAGAATGGATTTTTCCATTAGCTTAAATAAATAATTATATAAAGAATGCCACTTACTACCTGATTATTTTTAATCCTGAGTAACATAATATTTTGAGTACGGTACGTAAACAGTCGACACAGTAGTAGCTTGGAGAGTACAATTCTATTATAAAACGTTGCAAACATTTTTATATAACCTGCGGCTAACCGCAGGACCAACGTGCCAACCAATGAAGCCTAAGCTCCACTTGTTCTACGAAAGAAAAGTTATTAAACTCGCCTTCAATTTCTCGTGGTGAAGAATGCAAGGATTGTACCAGTGTCTTGATGAAAATATAAAAATCGAGCTGGGATCATTTTCCAGCGAACAAACTGGGTTGCATTTTATATTTTTTATTTCAAAATGCTTTTTTCCATTTTTTAAATTAAATGGTTCTTGTCTAAAATTATAAACATGTGCCTAGATGCTATCTGCGCTGAATTTAATTTGATTTGAGCCACTTTTTGGGCACATTTACAGACGGCCTCGTAGTCTAGCAACACAAGTATGTATGTGCTGTGTGATCTAGAGTTTATATGTATAGTGTATTTACCGACCTAGGTCCTTAATGAAAAAAGCGAATAGCACTTTATTCTGGAAGTCAAACATAGACCACCTTGGTCGCTTATTTCGCAATAGTAATAAGGCAGTGATACTATACCTAAAAATACGAGCGGACACTATCTCTTCGCCACCCTAAAATAGTCAGAGAATACCGAATACCGATGTTCGCCTCGCCTATACACAGTTTTGTATAATAATGAAGGTTTATAAATAAATAAAAATAATGTTACCAATGCCCATATCAATATCCGCAGTACAGGTGAAACTACAACTAAAATAACGGTGTTCTAAATATAACCAGTCATTAAGAGTACCGTATCGTTTACGCATCGTCTGTAGCCGGAATCACAAACGCTTTCCTGTTTTAGACGAACATCACAAACATATCTAAAAGTTTCCACATATTTAGCGAACACCGCCTGACGCCATGTTAGTTAAAGTAAATTGGTTGGTTATAATTAAATAAAGAGTATGACGTTGTCCTATTTTTATAAAAGTAAAACACACATATAACTTAAAAAAATTGCCAATACTTTTTTTTACGGTTAATTAAAGATTGATTTCTTTTGGTGGTGTTTTTTACACAACTCTGTATGTCTTAATTGTATATTACTTCCGCAATTGCGAAATCCGAGATTCGATTCCCGGGTAGATGGGTATAGAATGAGGGTACTAAAAAATCTCTGTGTTTTCTTCAGTGACACCAAAGATGGTTTTGACTCCAAATATATATTCGCATATTATGTGCTTCTACGTTTTTTCTGTCATAATGTTGCGCAATTTAGAACGTTATAACAGCTCCGTTATGACAGTTATGACAGCCCCGTGTCGCAGTTGGCTATACACCAGCTTGCGTAACGAGAGGCTGTGGGTTCGTTCCCCGCACCGAGACAAATGTTTGTGTGATCAACAAATATTTGTTTCGGGTCTGGGTGTTTGAGACCGAAAAGTCTCTCATAGTTTCTGATATCCCACGACACAGGACTTGTATCCTAGTGTTAGTGTGTTTATTATTATTTTTTATAAAACAAAACTAAAGATAAAAATCTGATTAAAATAAAATACTCTGCTATACTACCCAGTAACTATTTGAAAGCACATAGTATCTAAATTTACGCAAATGTAGACTCGTACGCGTAAAAAACATAAAATGTATATTTTAATGAACAATCAGTGTATTTATCTACGCAAAAATAACGAAAAATTTAATTCTCCGAAGCTTTTAGTAATAATCTGCCTGTACGCGCGCCTAATTTAACCAATTTCGTCGTCCAAAATACAAACACAGTGTCTATTTAAAATAAATAAAATTTAATTTTAAAAAATCTATACACGTCTGAAGTCTGCATGTTATATAAGGTGGCGTGAGTTTAGTGTGTCCATTTCTTCATTATTTTGAGAACGCATTCCCTATGAGTTACTGGTATTCTCTACACTAGCGAGTGTAAGCAAAGCAATAGCCCGCCAAATGCAAACCACATCCAAAGTACTTCCTCGTCTGCATCGCGAAAAGATGTGTGTTTTGTAACATCAAACACACGTCTTTGTAGGTAGGAGCGACACAACTGTTTTATCCTTTGACTTAAATAAACTTAATTTATTTTGTTTCTTCTCTAAATTGTGTTACGGAGATTCTTTTTAAAGCGCTATTCGCAGTATTCTTTGGTTGTTATTGGGTTAAGCTTGTACAGCTTTTTGTTGTATTAAATAATACAATCTTACAAAGAAGATTGAAAGGTCTCTGTTAATTTTACAATTTACTGCTTACTTTCTCAATAATTTCATAGTGAGTTAATTAAATACATAATAACAAAGCTTCGCCGATTGTTATCATTGTCATTCAACAATGGGCCACGGACACTGAACTGGGGTTGGGCACGGGCCTCCTTTACGACTGACAGGATTTACTTTAGTTCACCACGCTGGCCTAACGTGGATTACCGGCTATGCAACTAAGAAATTACTAAGAACTTTTAGCTCTGCAGGTTTCTTTGCAATGTTGTTGTACTTCACCGTTAAGAACATGACCATTTTTCGTGAATACGCTGTTTTTGTGTACAGATAACGTGTCTGATGTCGGTATTCATGATAATGAAATAAATAAACACATACACACGTTTCAGACTTAGATGTGATGCCATACAAAGAAATAAATCTTATAGTTGGTATGGAAAAATATTATCTAATTTTATTGATCGCAGTAACATTTTCTTGGAACGGGTATTGAATTTTTGCCGCGCGTTTTACTGACTGCTTTCTAACAAACTACGCCACAAAGAGGTTAATTAAGCTATATACATTTACAAACCGAAGATATTAAGGAAATTTTATATAAAAGTCTTGAATAAGCTTCCATTTTATACTACTCTACAGTATCGCTAAAAACAGTTCTCAGAAGTCTCGAGCCTTAAAAATTCGCTGTATCGAGTCTTCAATCCCGATTTTCAAACATCGACACAATATTGACTCGAAATTAAATTCCACGATAAAAGATTGTCATAACACCATGTTCCCGTTATTTTTAAATATATTGCAGCCGAAATGAATGAAAGCCGAACAATTTTCCAACGTATGCGGTATTTTCCTGTGTGGCTAATTTCTACTTGCACCCATTTCCGATCGTGTCACTGCGTCTGACAGCCCTTCGGCCACCAACATTGCGCTGCGCATATCGAAAATAGCTAAGTTGATTCGTATACGTAATATTACTACGGCTTATAGAAAAAAACGATTTAACAGATTGCTTTGAACCCTTTTTTATTGGCTGCATGAATTCCGGTCTAGCGTATGAATGTATGTATGAACGAATGAATACTGCCATATTTAAAACTAGATAGGCATTGAGGTAAAATAAATATTAGCTTATGCGGAATGGTTCAGATAGATAGATATCTAGATAGACAACTCTTTACTGCCCCACACATTATAGAAAAAAAATGGATATATTAATTGTTTTAAGTTGTCGTTGAGTATTAATTTGTATTAAACTGTAGATACCCTTATGGGTGGATGTTTAATTTAGATAATGAAATGGTATTGTATTATCAGGGCTGACCGAATTCAAAACAGCAGTCATAAGCCTGAAAGAACTGTTTTTCATTTCAAGTTTCAAGATCTGACCTAAACAAACTAACAAACATTGCAAGTTAAATAAAAGCTTATAAAAATATTACCATTTCGCTTTATACTTTTGCGATCCTCAAGTATGTTCTTGGTATTTGGTTAAAAACCGCTGTAGACCGGCGGCCATGATTTCAATATTACAGCAAGATATTTTATGTTATCAAAAAACTATTGTGACCCACAAGTATCTCGAATTTTAATTGGCGTGTAGTATTTAATATTTAGTAAGAACTGCAATATAAGCAAGTTATCGAAATAATTTATGACGAATTTATACTCCCTAACATTTCTTTTTATTTTTCAATTTAATTTTGTGTTATCTGTCTATTAAGTAAAATAAAGTATGTATATATTAATACGTTATTTCTACCCGGATTTATTCAGGATGATCACGGAATGAACGGGGGACACATTACGCTTTTTTTGCGGCAATACCTGTCTCAGTGAACACGTATCAGTCAGCGACGAATTGTTTTACTTCGCTCATAAAACACAGTATAATAAGGCGAGTTGGGTTGTTCGTGCGGACGTGGGAGTATATTTGTCCGGGTAAGATTTCATGGCACTAAATAGGAGGACGTCACGTCGCGAGCACTTGTCCCCAAGTCCGCCAGGCACTAGAGTCGCTCGTCGTGTCTACAACTTTTCACATAAACTGCACAACTTTACACGGCGGCACTTATAACAAATTGCCTTTTGCCATTCAACATATTGAAATTTTTGAAAAGTTCGCTTTGTAGAAGACAATTCGCATTCTATCGAGCCAATATTCGGGAAGTTTAGCTCGTAATGCTTACCGACCGCATGTTTACTTAATACATTTTTGCTGTCTTTGTTATTCTAGGGACATGTTATTGGATACAGCGCGGAGCCCTTGTTTGCATAGTCTAAAGAAAAATATATTAAAAATTCGGAATGCAATGGCAGCACAGCGTGGAGATATAATTTTGACATGGTAAAAAACTTATTGAAAATTAATTTTACTCGCATCATTCTAATTCAAACTCTGACCATAAATCTAATAACCTAGCAAGAAGTCACCAGATACAAAATTGTCTAGTGATCACTGTACAGAATTCCTTATTATGTTAAGTCTATTAGTCTTAATACGGTCGGATCAACCCGAAAATTCATATAAGAGGCATAAGTTATTGCTTTTTTTTTTTATTCTTTTTATTTTAGGGACTGTAATTCACTACTGAACATGTCAGCCCCATAAGTTATTGTTACTAAATAAAATTATAAGAGTGTTTGAATACTTGTTTCATTATCACTTAAAACGAATGTACGGATTTGAATTAAACAGGGCTCACAAAATGTTAGCTCAAATAAATGACATGATATTATTTATATGTAATAATTAAAAATGAAGACAAAAACTAAATACCAACTTCAACTTATAAACCATTACGCCCTCATTACCACACAAACAAAATGCTCCAAACAAAGACGTCACAATTGGAGCAACAACACACAACATCAAAGCATTTGTCATTAGCACGATTGTTGTAACTTCTCAGTTAAGATATGCTAATGCTAACCCCAAACTAGGTACACGCCCTTAGCAGCGTTGCGGCTTTGTAACCCGTGGCTTGTGTAGCGTGTTCGACTCAGAGCTTCGAGCAACAAGCCTCTCAGTTCAAGCACCACGCACGTATTTTCAATAATTGATGTTCGCCAGATTAAATGGAAATACGGAAACCAATCGATTGCGGCATTCTGGAAATAACCTGTGTGAGTCTGTTTATGGTTTGCGAGATGATATAATTGACTACACAATGACATCCAATTAGATTTCCGTTTTTAGTACCATTTGAATTCGTCCAATGTCTACATGTTTTTTTAGTACCTAGTATAGCTACTTCTTGTCTACTATTACGTTAGTATTATTAATGCATGACAAACTTAGTCTGTGGTTCTCGCGCCAATATGCAGACTGCATCGATTTCGATGAATATCCGTATAGATTTTGTGATATGAAAGTCTTATCATTTTCAACTACTTGATAGACTTCTCATGAAATATTTTAAATACATACGTTGGTTTATTTAATATTCGATCTGCACGCCTCTTTCGGGCTTAGAATATTTTTTCCCACTCCATTCTAGTCTCTTTTGGATTGAAATGCAAATAATGAATAATACACCTCATGACACCCCAAATAAATAAAAACCCTAAATTAAAAAATATGTGTGTTAACATTCCTTGCAAATATATACTCAGCCTATCGCCGTCCACTGCTGAACGTAGGCCTCCCCAAGAAAGCGCCAACCATCCCGGTCTTCTGCAGCCCTCATCCATCCGTTACCCGCCACCTTTCTCAAGTCTTCGGACCATCGTGCTGCAGGACGTCCTACACTACGTCTACCTAAACGCGGTCTCCACTCCAACACTTGTCTTGCAAATATCTACTATTAAAATATTGTTATTCATTAGGCGTACAACTTTTTTAGTCTTGCTTCGATTTATTTCCAGGAAAATGAAAAATGCTTATATGCTACTGTAGTTATAGTAGATACAGGCTCTACTTTTAAAGAGTTTGGACCCGAGAACAAGCTGACATGTAGGTATGACCTTTCTGGAACTATTGAGAAGAATTCTTAAACATGGAGCATGCTGAATTATACTTTCTATTCAATATGTTTATATATTTATTAATCGACGACGCATGTAACACTGATAAGAATTGCCCGATACAGGAAACCGCAACCCCTGCGTGACCATCCCATCCGCTTCAGCAGAACTGACATTCATTCATTTTTCTACAATATATCGTCCTACACAATTACTTGTCACACACAAGCGTGCATTACACTGGTCAACAAAAAAAAATATGCGCATGAGTTTTACTTATTATATTCTGATGATATAAGCACACATTCAAAAAAATACGATTATAAATCAAAGATATTTGCTTAATTTATTTATGGTCTCTATGTCATTCGTTGACTTACTTCCAGAAAGCACATGGCCTTTATACAATTTCAATCAAAAGTCAACAAACA
Source organism: Cephonodes hylas (assembly GCA_030295005.1). NCBI lineage: Eukaryota > Metazoa > Arthropoda > Insecta > Lepidoptera > Sphingidae > Cephonodes > Cephonodes hylas. Next base: position 9,278,582 of record AP025367.1, on the reverse strand, counting down.
GTGGGACGTGCATATTAGAACGTGTTTGATCTTGTGATAAATTTGGCTGCATTTCGCGGAATGTGTGAATCTGTGAATTTGGAGAACATACAATCATCATTCAATTTTAATATTGCTTAACCCTATGAATATAGTGATTATTGAGAAAGAGAAGCAACTATTTATAATTATTTAAATAAATATTTACATAATTTATATGTAAATTTATCACCTGAGTTGTATTTAGATTTATCAGAAATAACAAGAATTTTATGTCAGGTATGCTAGAAACCTAAGTCAAAATGCGCAAAAGAATAAAATTAACCTCCTTGAAGGTAGTAAATTAAAGAAGGAAGTCGTTCTAAAAAATCTGTTAATTTCTATATGCAGTAATAATAGAATTAAATTATCACAATCATTCTTATCATAATATAAAGATGTAAAACAGTAATTTTTATTTCTTCGAAAATTGATTACTTTAATTTTTGAAGTTTTTGTTAAAAATAATTGTACCAATTTGTGAAACCATAATGCTTCGGTGAAAAGACCAGCATGACGTCACTTGCCGCTGATTGGCGTTTTAAATTACATCCCTTTCTACGCAGTTTTAATCACATTCTTATATAAAATTTCTCCGCTTTGGAAAAAAAAATGCAATGTATAATATTTAATATGAATACGTTTACAGTAATGAGACTATTGAATTGAATAAGTAAAATATTGAATGAACGTAAATTGAAATTCATTCCAACTAGGTGAAGTGGTATCGTTGGAATTATAAATTTATGTATGAGATGTATCATTGAAGAGACTCGGTTTAATTAATATATACATAAAATAAAATTGAAACATATAATAATATTGAGGCAATTATTTAAAAAATATTACTGTGTCCATATTTTTTTTAGGAAAACTTACCACGTTAAATTAAACTTGTAAATAACACTTCCCTCATCTGTGTTACTTTGTTATCAATTTAAAATCAATCTTGTGGTTACACACCTCAACCCACATTGCTCGGAGATTTTAGAAATAAGCAAAATGTTCCAAAAACTCCATATACATCTGGGTTTCAGTTATTATTTATAATAAATGCATAGTTATAAATCTTTTGAACGGTAAAAAAACGTCACTAGCTCAGCCTGGTGGACTATAGAATAACTATAAACTAGACAATAACATTTCAGTAGTATAAGAGAGCTGTTCACCTTCTGGTCTCATAGTCATGAGCAACACACGCATAGCACATAGTAAAAATATGTAGTCGGAATTAAATGTCTGTTTAAGATTTCAGGCATCGCGTTCGCAGTGTATTTACCAAACAGCAGCACAAAGGGAACCGCGGGTATTTTTGTAAAACATTTCATTTATTTATATGTACTCTGGACTCTTTCATCTGTTGGAAATGTAAATTTTCAGTGTCGATGTCGTATTTACTGAAACTATTTTAACTTTACATTGATGACATCAGCGAGTATGATTGCGTTTTTAAAAGATTTTTAAAGCCACAATTAAATTGTTCTTTTCTTGATTGATTCATGTGATTCATGTTCAAGAGATATTTAATATCCTTTACCTGGAATATGGAAATAATAAGTCTTCGACAACTATTAAGCTAAAAATGTATGGAAAGACTCTACTCCACATACGAGTACACGACTATAACCTCAAAGAAGCACGCATTATTTTCTACCTACAATGATATTACTCGTTTTCACTAGCTATTTATAGACCACTCAAATGATTGTAGAGTCATAAGATTGTATCAACTTTTTTTTTTTTTTTTTATCACGAGAGGAAAGCGCCTTAAGCTCCCCTGTTCGGTACCTCGGGGGAGGCCGTAAGGGGTATGTCGGGGTCACTGGCTACGCCAGCATACCGACTAAAACCTCTCGGTGACCATCACACGCATTTAGGGCGGTTTTGCGGAAGATTGTATCAACTGCCACTACAAATTCATTTATTTGGTTACATAAAATATTTTTAATTTGCCATTAAAATATCTTCAACATTCATTCAAATTTACTAAACCAATGTTTTACAGTAGTAACCATAAGGCTTCGGTCACTACCAGCCCCATAATTGAAGATGTGACTGATTGCAAGGTACAATCGACAAATAAAAATAAATATTGACAATATAAAGTACTAAGATAAAAAAACAGGTAAGTTTTGTTACGTTAATTGAATCTCAGATTCTTATAGTGGGCATGTATGCCTGCCAAGGGCTATTTCGATAAAGAAGAATTAACAATCGACCAGAGTCGTTATTCAACACACGTTTTATTTATTTCACGATAAACGTATTAGAAGTAAAAGAACACAAATTATTTTCCTAAAATACTTACCTATGTTTCAAATATGAGACTTTAATTTAGCCGTGATTTATTTAAAGAATGATGAAGATATTTTAAGATATTTTTATTTATATATGTTACTCTAAGTTACAAGTATTATTTATTTTAGTGTTTTTCCTTCTTATTCTTCTTTATAAACACTTTATTCTACCCTTCTTATTATTCCTCTGTTATTGTCCATCCAAAGGTTGCCTGTAAGAGATTGCTTAGAGCGATAAAGCCGCCTCTTGTTTTCTTTTTATAGTTAAGTTTCTTCCGATTATTTCTGTATTATGTACAAGAAAGTGTTAAATAAATAAATAAATAAGAAATTATTTCTATTTCTCGGCAAGAAATTGGTCTTGTTAAATTCAACTCGACATATTAGTACATTTACCATTAGCTGTAACACAATAACCATCTAATTTACGTGCGAAAAACTTGAATCACTTTGAACAAACAGATTGACAAGGCGATGTTCAAAATAAATTATTCGAAACAAAACTCATTGTGCTCGATATTCGAGACAATAATTATTATCCTATTACAAAAGTAAATGAAGAAATTTGAAGATTTCCCTCTCAGTAATTTGTTCTTTCTGTTCCAATTACACAAAGGGAACGAAAGTATCAAAGTACAAAATGTCTAAGGAATAAACTTGGATTATTTTTTCCACTTTATTTTCTTTTTTAGAAAATTGACATAATTAAGCGTTAAAGTTATGATGGAATCGTTTTACTAATTACGCAGTAATACTGTGATTGGAGTTTTAATGCGAAGACTGCTGACTTAACTTTTGAAATCGGCATTTGTCTGCGTTAATTACTCGAATGTCAAAAAGAAAAATTAAAATATAAATATAGTTCACTTTGAATTTTTGACCCAGTTTGCCCTTTAAAATGTTAGAGGCATTTTCCAGGTTTCACAAAAGACAATAATAATTCAATATCAAAAAGTCAATGTGAAGATGAAAATGGCAATATTCTTATTTCTAAGAATACTCAAGAAGGGACGAAGTGGATGTTACTAAGTAGCGGGCGAGAGTCGACGACGTGGCAGGGTCATTGCCAGGTGTAAAAGAACGAAAATTGTTGACATGTGATTGTAACTGGAGTTTTTGAGAATATGTTAGTTACTATTTTTTTTTTTGAAGAAACTATTACTAATTTATATAATAGTATGTTAGATATAGGTGCGGAAGGCAGAACCGTTATATTTATCATCATTTCATCGTTAAATCTATCATTTGATTTTAAAGCAATTTTTTACCACGTTATTTTATGTCAACATGGCTACAGTCAATGTGATAAACATTTGGCGATTCACGTAAAACTAAAAAAGGAATCAGCAATCAAATTTTTCTCTTAAAACTATCTCAAACGTCCCTGTACGCATGACTTGTGGCAAAAGCAAATTTATACCATTACTAAAGACAACGACTAGGTGCGTCAGCCCAAAGCCGACTGAGCGCCGTCGGCATCGGACATTTAAGCTCAGCTCTAAACGTATGTTTACACACATCATTAACACATTACCTGCGTGTTAATTTCACCCGTTTATGAAATGTTTGAGTTATGTTATTTGACATAATTCCGTCTTGTTCGTAAACAGTTTCGCGAAATCGCACCTTAATAACTTGCTATTTACATAATTTTCACTTGTGTGCGATTAACTTTGGAATGTGATTTCTGGTTTTGGTGTTTAAAATATGAATAATATTGATTAATTCTGCATTCCCACTTTAACTATGGTATCGCAAATGTTATTGTAAAGACTAAATCTACTAACCACTAACCTTTAAATTTCGTATTTGTGAATGGGTAGTGAAAAGTTTACAGAGTGTGCGTGTTGCAATTTACTGAGCTACCATACTCCGTGAAAAAAATTAAGCCGCCCTACCCGGAAATCAAACTCGAAACTTTTCGTTTCATTCCCCCACTTTACTGATCGATCAAAATTTTTTTAAATATTTTCTTTAAAACTCACAATAAAGTATACATATTAAAACCCATCGCAAATATTCAACGATGCCTAGCCTCGTTATGGTTATTTCCTTTCGCCCGGTGCTGAGCAAAAGAGTGGTTCACTTCGGATCTCTCTGCAGGTTTGGCTGCAATTTGCCGTCAGTATCATACTCGACCGGCTTGATTGGACCGTGAATGCTAACAGTACAGAACGTGCCGGTAATTTGCCTATGGATTCATAGTGTTTTCAAACTCAATTATTGATTCTCCATGGTAGCGCGCCCGACTATCTCAACTATTGAAATTTTGAAACATTTAGACTTCCTACGATGGAATGTATACGCAATATTATAGTAGTGAATTTAAAAAAAAATGACGTCTGTGGCGCAGTTGCGAAAAATTACCTTGCGAAATGTCAATCCGTGGGTTGGATCCCTGAAAATTACTTTAATAGTGAAACTACTATTGAAGCAATCTTTAAAATTAACAACTTCATACACGAGCGCAGTTACTGCAGCTATCCAAATATCCCGAATTCAATTCAGTCAGGGTTTAGTCAAAAACTTCACTTCGACTGGATAAAAAATTCCCTTTATCGAACTTAGCCGTTGAAAGAAGTAAATGAGGCGAAATAATCCGAGGCCTTAGCCCTACGTAGTCAAAATGAATTTATTACCTTACATTCAAGCTGGTACTATATTATATTGACGAGGTTTATCTGTACAGAGTTATCCGTGCACTAAAAGGACTCAATATTTGAGAATACAGTTATAACAGCTACATTGAATTTACTAAAGCTCTCAATATGAAAATAATTGGTCAAATGATTTTAAATAACTATTCATTTAAATTTACATTGGGAAATTTTCAGTAGCCACCCTTGGTCAAGAAACGTGAAATGGCAATGGACTTGCCTGTATTACGTGGATCTATACACGAAGGTGTAGGAATTTACCTCTGCTTACACCTTTAGGGCAAACAATAACTATAACTAAAAATGGGTGGATTTACGAGAAAGTTACACTGAAGATTATGTAGTATTGCTATCTTTTTTAACTGAATCAGTAAGATTGACAAATTAAATAATTATCAAAATTGACTTCTGTAACGTTACTAAAAATACCCAAACATATTTAAATTATAAGAATATGTCAGTCTGCAAACAACATTTTGAGCAAAATATAGTTTCCTAAAACGGAATATGCTTTCATATACTGGCTCTCCTCATGTGTAAAATGAAAACTTTACGTTCCCGTTACAACGTCATTCAAACTGACGCATTCTACATTAAGTAACGAAGGTTTGCCGGCTGATGTATGTTAGGGGTTTACCAACTTTCGTATTTATGGAGTTTCAACTTCTTATATATACATTATTGAATTTTCCCTTTTTTGAGAAAATAAATAAGAATCAACGTTTTAGTAAATTATCTTCAACGACCTGCCTGTTTAATAAATCATGGGTGCTTCTCCAGCTGTAAAAATAGGAAAAATGAATACTCCTCCATGCCTCGTTGATATGGCAATCAACCTAATAAGGTTTATCACATTAGAATATTTTATTTATTTACCTATACTTTATATAATGGAAACATTGTAAAGGTGGACTTAATGCTTAACGCAATCTCTGCCAGTGGAACCTAGGATGACGCAAAGATGAAACACAGCAGCTATGTAAATAAAATAAAATTTATAAACATACACACTTATTTATTTTTGTCAAAGAAAAATAGTAATCAATATTATATAATAGTAAGTATAAAAATTGAATATATACATAGATAAAGAAAATAATATTTCAGACGAACAACAAACCATATCACGCCTAGAGTCTTAGCAAGTGTCTAATATCCTTACGTATCCATGCGTTCTGTATTTTAAGGGGATCGAAATCAAATCCCACCTTGAACCGCTCGGTTTCAAAGCATACAATATGGAACAATCGAAACGTGTTGATGGTCATCATACGAGGAATTGCAATCCGATATTGGTGCAGAGTCGTTTAATTAAACAAATGTTAGTAATATACTTACCTTATTTATTCCAGGTGATCATTATTTTATTAATACTTATTGGTTATAAAGAAGTCGATTTTCGAAAATACAAATGTGACATGAGAAACGTTTTAAAAGCAATATGGAAACTTAACAAAACCGACTAGGAACAGCAAAAACATAAAAAAAACCAAACCAATATCCAACAAACTAGATCAAGTTTTAAAAAGGCATTTCTGAGATTTTATTGGTGAAGAATGATCACATGCTATGCATACGGTAGTTTCGGTGTTTTAGCGCTCCATGAAAACAATAAAACTGCTCACTTAAAGACATCCTTTTGACTCATGAGCACTAAGATCATAAATGTCAAGATAGACGCATTCTGATTTTTATGTGCGTGAAAGAAACATGCATTTTAAGAATTGGAATATATGATCTATGAAATATAATCGAATCTGGGGATTGGTAACAAGCCAAAATGCACTTATATTCTATTTGATTTCTTATAAGAGATGAATTTGCTACTTTTATAGATATACCTACCCATATCAATTCAAATGCTTGCTTAGTCTAAAATTTCTATTTAATTCTTATTACTAATGATAGCCTTGGGGCTAAAGGCGCGCGGATGAGTATCACGGCGCGCGGTCGCGGGTTCAAACCCCAGGCATCAGTGACTTTCGAAGTTATGACTAGATTCACAATGAATTAACACTTATTTTAACGGTGAAGGAAAACATCGTGAGGAAACCTGCATACCTAAAAATTGTTAAGAACTTCACAGCTCTGCAGTCCGCCAACCCGCACCAGGCTAGTTGTAGAAGAGTCCGTGCACAGCAGTGATACGTATATGAGCTGATGATGAAACTTACAAAACCTAAGCCTTACCAAGAGAAGACCCGTGCCCATCAGTGGAACCAATATAAACTGAAGTATACTAGGTATAAATCGATGGATAAACACTATGTTTTCTATATCATATTATGGTATCACGATATCGAAGCACGTACACAAAAGTTAGCGCTTTTATCGGTTGTAAAACAATTCATGACTGTAAACTATTTTACCGTAGCTCGGTTTTATAAACACTCAATACAAACTTCACTAACCTTATTAAAGTCAAGCCACGAGCATTACACTGTCCGACAATACAACGTTTCAACTTATTTCCACGTAAAACCGTAGTGAAATATAAAAGTACAATTTCCATATAGAAGCAGCGCGAACACTGCAAAACACCAAACAATCGTAAAAGTGTGTGAACTAGATTTTCGTTCCAACATACAACTTTAGAAAAAGTCATCAAAAAATCACGCTGTTGTTAAAACTTGCACGTACACTGAAACAGTACGCCGAATAGTTAACCAGTTACGTACACACTTTCGTCTGTATCTCGTAACGGTAGGCAATGACTATTGAGTCCTCGGATACCTCTCTTGCTTCTTCAATACCTAATTACCTACCTTTCCTTTACGGAATAGATTATGCCATTTCACCTTTATAAGATGCTCTCTCACTTTCACGTTCCTTCCGTTCACATTCGCTCCAAAGATTTTTTGAAGTAATCATCCATCTTCTCCGCTTATCCAAACTCATCAACTCTTTCTATCTTAGTAACCATATCAACCACAACACTAATAACCAACCACATTCTTCATCAATACGATTTAATACCACAGTATTCCGCTCGCGTTCAGCTATCTTGTATTAAAGTTTCTACTACGGCCTTTGGTGAAGGTACGGAGCAAATGTCAGTTTTTCATACACCCAATTATACGATGTAGAAACATATGAACCGGAAAATGCGGTCAAAGTATTCTCTCGACTCATCGCACATAGATCTTCCTGGGAATTCATTTGCGACGTTTACATTGAGTCATTGCGTCATAGTGATGGGTGTTTAAACAGCCGGGACTTTTCTTATTCCTGTTCTCGTGACCTGTTTAATTGTTTATCCGGGCTGCAAATTACGTTTGTGCCGGTTGTAGCGTTGTAGTGCACTTTGTGATTTTGTTTATGCACCGCTGTCAACGTAAAGTGCTATAAAACCGGCAGCGATATGAAAAAGCTGGAATGTGTTTTTAAATTTATTACCAGCATTTGAGGGTATAATTCAAATTGCCAGAATTGAATTTTTACAACGCACACGCGTGTTTTCGAAAGTGGCAAAACACAATTTTTACGCCCACATTTTGCTATGATTTAAATTCCACATAATGGATGGATGGCTCGCCTTTTACAGTTTTCTGGGCACATTACCAAACTCCGTGCTACTGGGTATTGCATTATAGGAAACGCTATGATGCTTTGTCTGAACAAGAAATCGAATCCAATACCTCCGTAGGTACCTTAAACTCACACCGCGGGCCTAACAAGTTAGTCACAAAATGTATGAATGGCAAGAGCGACCAAAATAATGAACACCCGGAACGCAACACACATGCACCACTAAAAAATGTTTTCCGCCTCATACACACTGTCCGCATTCGGGCTGGATATGAATATCCTTCGACCAGTAAATTGGGCTTCCGGTACCTTAAAGCGAAAATCAAAAATTCTAAAAAGTATTGGTTCGCAAATGTTTTTCTTTTAGACAAGTTGGTCTGGTACGGACGGCTCCCTCGTGTACCAAAACTGTCACTTACCGATATAAATCACAACTCATTGATGGCATGAAGATATGTAGTATATATTTTCAAATAAACCCATATCCAAATAACATAAATAAATAAAATTTGAGCATACGTCACAGCAATTTTTACTTTAAAATTTCAGTTGCTGAGTCTCAATATCGTAAGAGGAATACGGTACGTCAAAATACGAGCGAACGTGAGAATGCGAAGCTAGGAAACAAAAGATGTCACAAAATCAGGATTCGGGGTACTCTTGTGGACTGTCGCGGGAAAAAGCTTTAAGGATAATGCTAGTATTGACTTCTCGCTTACTTTACTGACAAGATATTTGTTCGGGGTTTAATTCACGTGGAACAATCGATTCCAATTCTTCCTTCTGAGCCGGAATATTTTTGGGGTTAAGTACATACAGAAAAAACTTGTACTGAAAAGTAAAACAGTTTCCATTCTTAAGAATTGATTATTAAAAGACTCTATTATAAATACAAGCTCTGTGGACTCAATTCATATGCACAATTATGACTACACGAAATTATGCAAGATAGGAAAATCATATCAGTAACTATATATATTGGTAAAGTAAAATTTTAAGATGTGAGTTTATCCGTATGTACCTTACATAGAGACAGGCAAAAAAATATAAAGCTATTAAAACGTTACCAAAATTCTTTGAGCCCCCGTTTATATCTAAATCAAATTTGGTTCAGGAGCCTAGTCGTGCAGTGGTCATAGACATTACAAACGTAATTACTTTGATATTTACCTTCAGTTTGGATGCACGCCAACAACAAAGCATTCTATTACTGTTAGGTTGTAATTATAAAAATGTCAGCCAGAATACTCACATAATTATATTGCAATGAAAACTATTAATAGCATTTTATTCACTTTCATTTACTTTACAAATTCATTAAGCCGAGCGACTTTCTATATTTATGATTAACATTAACTTGGAATAAAACTAGGCATAATTGGTTCGGAGTCAACATTTTTTGGAATGAAATTCCGATATACTTCGAGTTGTCGTAAAGAATTCACGAGCGCTCTTCAGATTCGATTGCTTCCGCCTCCCAACCGATCACAAACTATTTAGTAATTACTAAGGATCAATTCTCATAAAGCGTGAAAGTGGTCCATGACTTCCGCACGTTATTGAACATCAATTAATGTAATAAACATACCCTTCCGTGTTCTGTGTTATTAGATTACGAGTACAAGGTTTCGTCCACGGCTTTACTTGTTAACGGAACTAAGATTTTGTCAAATAAGATTAAAAAGCAGCGCTTCAGTGATCATATGTTTTTTTTAGAATCGAAAGTACTCTTAACTTAACCTTACTGTCGTAAGCCGTATAAGCATTACAAAAATAAAAACAAGCATACCCTACTATAACAAGAAGTAAGCCTTTCATATTTTAGAGACTTTCATCATCATCATCATCCTCTCATATGTTTTGCTGTATGGGCAAGTGCCTCGTTTACATAACGTTTTTAGACCTTAAGAGGCTTTACTTAGCATTTTATTATTTGTATTTTGATAAAATTATGAACAATTTTTATGACTTTCAAAGAATCAAGTTTTAGTTGTAGGAATTCTATTGTAAAAATGTATTATTCAATAGCGATGGAATTAGATTGTTGCAAACGTTTCATTATTCTAATGCCTGCGGTGGGCGGTACTTCAAATAGGGCAGGTGTTGCGAAGTAAATGTAAATATTTTATTGTGGAGGCACAAACAACGCCTGAGAGATCAATAAAATTTGTTTGTTTTGTAAAATGCTCTCCGTTGTCTGCTATATAGATTGTGAACATGAATTATTCAAACATACGAACTGGAGTACCAGGCAGTCCATTTGTTTTAATGCTGCGTCTGATGAATCGTATAACTTCCAGACCTTTCCACGTAACCAATGAAAACGTTTTTGTATGATTGATATCGAAAATCATAATTAAAAAAAAGCCAAAGTTCCATGTCCGGGCGTCCATTATGCAATGAATTAATCTCTATATATGTAGCATTACTCCATAGCATTCGATTTCGTAATGAAAATATATGAGTGATTATTAATTTTCGCTTTGTCGTTTGGATGAAAACAATCGAGTTGAGTGCTCCCGCTGAATGCTATTTGGGAGCAAACTATTTTGTTTAGACGCCGAAAATTTCCATTTGCGCAGAATCTGTTCCGTTGTTTGGAACTTGGGTTTATTATAATAGTTTTTGTCACTGGCAATTGTTTGCTTCGTCTTTGGTGTAGTGGTTAAGGTATTATATATTAAAAACTTATATATGTATCATTGTATATGAGGTAAGTAATTACGTGAACCATTAGTGCATAGTTAGTTATCATACGTATTATCAAACAAAACTCGTGACTTTCTTGTGGCCTCGTGGCACAAACGAATGCCGTGCGATCTATAGACATTTGCAGGACAGGCTATAATTTAAAAAAAAAAACAATCTATTTTCAGCAAGACAGACAATATAATTTGCCACTGACACATGACTAAAACATACAACAAAACGAATAACGATTTTCAGGTTATTCTCTTGTTTTTCATACTTTTAACCTTGTAATTAAAGTAATTATAACAATGTTAAACTGCTATCTAAGAATACATTTTCTCAAATCATTGCCTAGTACTTCATACTAAAAGTAATTATAAGGTTAAACTCTTTTGCAATGCATAAAAGAGGTTTTAATCGACGTGTTGCGATTAATCCGAGCTCGTTGAGTACGTTACAGGCCACTTACAGGCATACTTAGGTACGTCGGGTAAACATTACCGCTGCGAGCTCGAAAACTCAATTACCGACGCTGTTACAAACATTACCTTTACCGTCCGATAGGTAGGGCTGCCGCCACACCTTCACGTGATCAATATCTTAACGTGTTTCCCATCACGCTCTTCGGCAAGCGATCTTGTGAAAACTAGACTTTAAAAATGTTGGAAACTTAGATAGGGTTTTAACGTCGCATTGGAAGATTTTGGGGGCGTCATTAAGCTGTTACTGTCCTTTTAAATTACTGATGGAAATAACTATAAGTTATGTTAAAATTATTTATATATTTAGATAGTTATTTTCCAAGAATTGTTTGCAATTGCAGTTGTCCGACTAAGACGTGAAAACCACACTTTTTAAGCATAATGACAAAGTAAAAGCTAAAAAAAACAGAACTAAATTTGATGACAGCAACTACATACTTTTACTTGTATAATTGATAAAATTATCAAGATTCATTACCAGGCTTCTAACAATTAAAGATACTGCAAGTCGTAGCAACCCTAGCTATAGAATTTTCTGTCTCTAACACGCATATCGTAAAATATGCTTTGCATTTTAATCATAACTTAAGGATATTAAAATATTTTAGGTTCAAAGGTTAATAAGTATTATAATTAACTCATTATTGTGTCCATATTCTAAAGTAAAGACGGAGTATTGTACCGAGTCACTATTTTCCAGACTTGCTATCGTTATAAATAAAACACTGTGTAGTTTATTTTTACTCGTAATACTTAGTAATTGTAAGATAGTTTGTGTTAGCTCCTTATTATTACCGATATAAAAATTGATGTGTAGAAATTAGAACACCCTACGAAACATGAAATCTTCTTATAAAACTTATCAGCAAAATTATATAAGTTAAACTTTTAATTTACTCTAGGCGCTAATTCAGAAAATAAAATGCTGCCATCACCATTCAATCGATCTCCTTAAGTATTTTGGATTTTATTATCCTAACACTGAATTAAAACTAAAATCATAACAGAAACCATTCGGATAATGTTAACACATGTACAAAGCACCATTTTATTCTAACTAACAGCAATCGCATCGAAATAGAATGAAAATTATTAGCAATATTCCTCGTAAATGAACATGCAAACATTGCTCGTTCGATCGTTCAGCCATAACCACAATATAGCTTGGCTAATACAAAATTAGCTCGAATTACATTGCGATTGTTTTAAACAGAAATATGAAGCTTGGTTCTGTGCTCTGTTCTCCGCTACTTTATAGTCTATATTATCCCATTGGTTATTAAAGAGTCGGTATGCATGCATTAGGATAGATAACTCATGAAGTATCTATTTTGAGCTTTGAGACCAAAATCGCATTGAAAAAAAATCGATTAAATTCTTTTTAATAATCATGAACTCAATGCGTGGGTTAAAAAATATTCACAAAAATATTAGTATTGTACAGAGTTGGGCATCAATCAATTAACTTTTAATTGAACTAATCAATCGACTAAAAAATTAATTGCAATTAAATTAATTGAATTTGAATCAATTGCAATTAACCATTAATCGCGCGTTTCAATTAAATTATTTAAACTAATGCACATCAATTGCAGATCGCGATTAAATTATTGCAATTATTTTTTTCAATCGATTGATGAAAAAATTAAAACTAACAATTAAATTTTGCTATTTTTGCACGGAAGGGTGGTCCGCAAACCTTGTAGATGTTTAACGTTAATTATCTCATATACTCTTTACGACTAGGTAGGAAAACTAAACATAACAAATTAAAATCTCTCAAAATCTGGTATTTTCAAAGTTGTGGGGTGTTAAAATGGGGAATCATAACCGAATATCTCCATATATATTCTAGCGGGGTGTCAAATGAAAGAGCACGCAAAGGGAATATCTATGACTTAATCGTGAGTGAAAAATTCAAATTAGATTTTTTTTACGTTTTAAATGGAATGTAGGTTTTTCTGTCGGGGGTTTTCAATTACAAGCTTTTATTTAGTTTCGCCTGTCCCATTCTGTATCTGTAATTAAAAATTGCAAATTCAATTTGATCAACTGTCCGGTTTCCGGTTAAGTTGAAATTTTGCATGCATATGTAAATTGAATGGCAATGCAATATTATTATGATATAGAGATGATTTGATGATGGAGCTGGAAGGTGGCTATCGGAACTCCGCAATTAAACAACGCAACTCCACTGAGTTTGGGCTCATTTGATTCATTTTAACAAGTTCTATGATACCATATGGTAACCAGGATCTGATGATGGAGCTGGAAGATGGCCATCGGAACTCCGCAATTAAACGACGCAAGCCCATCGAGTTTGGGCTCATTTGATTCGTTTTAACAAGTACTATGACACCATATGGTAACCAACGTCTGATGATGGAGCTGGAAGGTGGTCATCGGAACTCCGCAATTAAACGACGCAACCCCATCGAGTTTGGGCTCATTTGATTCGTTTTAACAAATTCTATGATTCCATATGGTAACCAGGGTCTGATGATGGAGCTGGAAGATGGCCATCGGAACTCCGCAATTAAACGACGCAAGCCCATCGAGTTTGGGCTCATTTGATTCGTTTTAACAAATTCTATGATACCATATGGTAACCAGGGTCTGATGATGGAGCTGGAAGATGGCCATCGGAACTCCGCAATTAAACGACGCAACCCCATCGAGTTTGGGCTCATTTGATTCGTTTTAACAAATTCTATGATACCATATGGTAACCAGGGTCTGATGATGGAGCTGGAAGATGGCCATCGGAACTCCGCAATTAAACGACGCAAGCCCATCGAGTTTGGGCTCATTTGATTCGTTTTAACAAGTACTATGACACCATATGGTAACCAACGTCTGATGATGGAGCTGGAAGGTGGTCATCGGAACTCCGCAATTAAACGACGCAAGCCCATCGAGTTTGGGCTCATTTGATTCGTTTTAACAAATTCTATGATACCATATGGTAACCAGGGTCTGATGATGGAGCTGGAAGGTGGCCATCGGAACTTCGTAATTAAATGACGCAACTCTATCAACTTTGGACTCGTTAGATTCGTCTTGAAGAGTATCTTGGTTGCCCTGAATATGCAATTCCAGCAAATTTGGGAAAAAAGTATCTTTCCGTTTGTTATGAATGTATATTGTATTTTGTTTCATTAAAAAAATATATTTACTTAATATTTAAGTAAAGACATTGCCGGTAATATACCTACCAGTGCCAGTGGCCACTATATAATATTGTTAAGAACGCTGCCAAAAAAATATTATTTATTTTAAATGTCGTTGAATGTTTTCAATTTGTTTTCGTTTGTGTTATCATTACTTGTCGCGTCGTTAGTGTTGCGTTTTGCTTCTCCTTTTTAAAGAAAATAGGTCCTTTAATAAAAGTCAATATCACAACGAAATTGTGGTGAGAAATACTTTTACATACAAAATGATATGTGTATTACAATAAAAACTAACTTAAAATATAAAAAATACGCAGAAATTTTGAGAGTTTAAAAAAGTTTAAACCGAGTACCTAACGTAACGAATAACAAAACGTCGAGAAAATGTCAAACGTGCGTTACGAAGCAAAAATACGCTTAATTTCAAACATGTTTTCAACATTAATATGTCAACAACTATGACTTTTCGCAAGTTGAAATTTAAGGAGTAGACTAACATCATGGACGTAATATATAAACGTTTATATATTACGTCTATGACTCACATTAACAACTATTCAGCATACAATTTTCAACTCTCAAATTGATTGTATAGATTGTAGGTACAGCTTAGCCCTTTGTTTAAAGACAACATCGCGCCAATTACAAGAAGGATGAGTAACTTCATAATAATACAAACCGGTATTAGTGCATTTAATGACACCCATATCAAACTAAAGTCACCTGGTATGTATTATAAAGTTTTGCTATTGTTGATGTAAATATTTATCTTGTACTTTAAAACTTGATGTTTTCAGGTAGCATGCAGGCTACATCAGTCAATCATACAGAAACAGAAGAGGCTACTTTGCTCTAAACATTCAAATAGTGTGTGATTCAAAATTAATGTTGCGACACACGTAGGAAATATCTTTTGACTCCTGTACTAAATCCAGAATAAAGAGTACCAGATGAACAGGATTACACAAAGAGCTAAGACCTTGTGAAAAGAGTTTCTGACATGCTTAAGGAAAAATTTTTATGTGTCCGACTTGGACTTCAAATAAAATTGAAAAATGATTTTTACCTGTGGCGTGTAGGTATAGCTCTACATAATATTAAATACTGAAAAAATGACTATGCAAGTATTCATGAGAATATAATTGAAACATCCCAGAAATCCACAATATAGTCACAAGGTGATAATGATAATTTATATGTTAGAAATAGAACAATAAATAATAATTATTTTACAGTTGGAAAACTTCTTTTCATTTAATGCTAAATAATCAACAGACTCTAGGTTGATGCCAGCTTATAATACAACAGACTGTGGGATTATTCCCTGCATCAATATATATTATTCTTTCATTTCTGGGTTTTTCACTCTAAATAGTATTTATTGACACTTGTGATACAAAGCTGTACCTAAGTATTACACACATAAAGAGGTGCTGTGTATATTTAGGATATTAATTTGAAAAAAGGTTATGGTTTAATTTCCCCTATTTATTTTAATTTTTATAATGAAATTTCAAGGTGGAGTTTTTCTGTCATAAATCTTCTTTTCAATAGCGCATTGACCAATTGAGTTTTAAAATAATTTTCCTTGAGGGATTGTTTTTTGTTTTAACAGCTTTATAGTGGTAACTTTCTTCTTCTTACCTTAAATTACAAAAACAAACAATGGTTCATATGATTGAGTATTATAAAAATGACATAAAACAATTGGGTACTGTTTATTTTTTGACCTACATGAAATTTCACCAATATCAGAGGTCCTTGCTTCATATTTTCTTGTTTTCAGTTTGTTGACCTTATAAAGACTACAAGTTAATTATTATAATGTCCCAATACAACAATTTACAAGAAGTTGAGGGCTTGTAGTTAACTGTTACAAGTGGCTCATGTGATATCTCAATAATTTCTATTTCATCTCCTACAAACAGGATTTTATACATGGCTATATACAAATATAATTACTTATATGAGAACAATTATATACAAGTACATGATTTAGACTAATTCATATTCTAATTCTCTTATTAATTAAAACCAATTAATACACAACTACTTAGTTATCATTATCTGATTCTATCATTAAAATTGAGTACCTAAAATATAAGTATGTGTTGCTTTCTGAATTAATTTAAAGATTATCATTATTTATATAATACCCTATTTCAATGTTTTTCAGTTAAGACTGAAAACATAATAACAAAATAATTGTCTGCCTAAAAAGGGTTTCAACTTGTGGTTAGAATATTATCTAACACTTGGTGTATTTATTTTAATGCAATTGAACTCATGTCAATTGCTTTCCTTTCAATATAACACCATTTGTAGCTTTATTTATAATAATATTCAGGTGCAGAAGCCGTGTAAAATGGGTATTTTTTTATTATTTAATATAAGTAAATGTAATTTCAGCAAAAACAGTACTTTTCAAAGAACATTTAATGATTATGATGCAAATTTTGATAAATTACAAGGTAATTAGCTTGTCATATTTATGCTATTTTAGGGTCATTTTGGAGGCTCAAAACCACCGGCGCGCGCGCTCGGCGCTGCACCGACACTCATCGCAATTACCTAAACCCTTAAGTAATGCAATTAGAACGCCTGCGCGTCATATTGTTGCAATGTAGCAACAAACGTCAGCGCATTGCTATGTGATTCCATACAGTTATAAACTTTACCAAAGATTCTTTCTGCCACACCCCTTCTATAAGCTGTTCAGGAGTTCTATTTGGTACCGTAAATGTATTAAGAGGCTTAATCCGCACACGCATGTACCCAATACTTAAACTAATACTTGGTAAAAAATTAATTGTTAATTGTAAATTGTCAATTTTTTTTCCGCAAAATAACTAAAAATTGATCAATTGTTAATTGTATAAAACCACAATTAACAATTAATCAGTTGTTAGTTGCTGTCACTGCAAATACAATTAATTAATTGTTAATTTTTAATTGTTAGTTCAATTAACATTTGCCCAACACTGGTATTGTATTTAGGCTACTTCGAACTCCATCAAGACTAAAACTACTCATAGCCATAGAGCAGAAATGCGTAAATGTTTGTATTTTCCTACAATTGTGCAAGCAAGCATTTTATTATTAATGTTAACAAATTGTGACAAAGAAATACATGGTATGAGGAAAACAGACTCCTCAGGGATAAATATCACTCGGGTAGGCTGTGGATAACAATAACTCACATAACAAATAGTACATCCTCGCAATATACCGTTATTATGCAAGAAACGGGTTAAAGGGGTTTTACAAAGCAGGCTACGAGCTCTCAATGCCTTGTGTTGCAAGCGCTCATATGAGACGACAACGGCCCACCGTCCGGGTTAGCTTGTTTGCCGTCACCAAAGAGATAAAAAGAGATCTTCAAGTAAGAAACATTCGATTAGTCTTTAGACTTAGTTGAGGAAATTAATAGTAGTAGTCAGTTGTTTTTATAGATGACGGTTCACAAATGACTATGTTTGAAGTCATAAGGGAGGGGCCATCGCATGCATAACTAACATAAACAACATGACAATGACGCTATACTCATAGCGTAACTAAATAACGAAACATAAGAATATATTTTCAAAAAGACTTCAGAAATTCAGAGGTATATGTCTGGGTTTGACTGCCGAGATTATCGACCGCGCGCCTAAACCTCGAGGCCACCATAACATTCTCCATGCTCGCCAGTCAACATTATCTAGACATACATACATTGCAGTGGCGTGCCTAGGGTGTCAAACTAAGGCAAGCCCAAATGTTTATTTAGTAGCAGCATATTTTTTTGGTACGTAGGACTAATAAATACCTACTGGTTAGTACTCACATTCACGTTTATAGCGTTATTTTATAAATAAACAATCGTTAAGTTCGTTATTCGGAACTATGTAAGGCAAGTCGGGCTTACGGGCTTCTATGGAAGTACCGCCACTGATACATTGGACCCCAATGCACCTGCCAGTGATATTACCATGCAGAATAAATGAAGGATTAATCTAGTGACGTTTGTACGTAAAGTTTCAAAGCTAAAACATTATCAATTATTTTCAGCATAGAATTATACGCATACCCAGCTCTGTCTACTAAATGCATGCAGAAATTAAACCACAGAGAGGACCGCACAGTACGAGCGTTTCTAAAATTACCCATACTGAATCTAGGAGTTAAATTTTATTGTGCGCTGGAATAACACACATTGGTTTTTACACGCGGATGTTGCTTCTATAAAACGATAGCATAACTGGTTTAATAATACATTCAAATAAACTTGGAATCGATATGAATATATACTTTTTGAACAGTTTTTTCTTGGAGCTTTGCTCGCGGTAGCATAGTGTCCTAATAATAAATAATAGTTTATTAGGAACCTTATTTCATAAAAATAAAAAGAAACTCATTCAATTTTGCATGCAATATTACTAAGAATTTAAAATACATCTTCTATAAGAGTCATAGCTTGGTGCTAATGGAACTGTCAATATCGAATCTAATATGCACTCGTCTGCTTTACCGAAGTTAGGTGAATATTCTTAAAACCTTTAGGTACTACGTGCTTTAAAATATTAAGAAATAATAAACCAAAACTATGTTACTAGTTATATTATTTATTAATTTACTCCGTTTTATACCTAGGTAACAGAATAAATAAATAGAAAAAAACTAAGTATAAAGTACAAGTTGCGGTCTAATTGCTCGGGGCAGTTTCTTACAGACAAGCTTTGGATGGATAACAATAATAGGAGCGGAAAATAAAGAGAGTAGCATAAAATGTTAAAAAATTGAATGGAATACTAGGAGTTTATAAAAATCTCTGTAAAAATTAATAGCTACAAATTCATAGTTATAAATACAAAATTACTATCTATAATTGACAGCCCCGTGGCGCAGTTGGCTAGACACCAGCTTGCGAAACGAGCGGCCGCGGGTTCGATCCCCGCACCGAGACAAATGTTTGTGTGATCCACAAATATTTGTTTCGGGTCTGGGTGTTTGTGAGACCGAAAAGTCTCTCGTAGTTTCTGATACCCACGACACAAGACTCGTATCTTAGTGTGGGGTCAGGACTATGTATTTGACTGTTGGGTGTATTTATTTATAATTATTCCATACTAATCGGTGCAAACATTAGAAACTTAAGGTATCACTATCGAGGGTTATATCATGAACGGGAGTCGCAGTCATGAGTAAATACCCTCCTAGCTAATTTGGCCACACACAATCTCACTTACCGAAGGAATCGCAACAGTATTAATCCTCATCCATATTCTGAGAACCTGTCGGTGTCATCATGGTGAAGCTACCTACAAAAAACACGTAAATTGGTTTAAGCAAAGGCCTGAAAAATAAGGTGCTAAATAGACAATAACAGAAATATATGAATAGTATTCAATGAAAATTTGCGGTATTAATGTTGGCACCATCAGCCCACCGCTGTACACGGCCTTCCTCTGACATTGAGAGGGTTTGGGCCTTAGTTCACCACGCTGGCCTCGTGCGGGTTGATGGGCTAAACGCCTAAGAAATTCCTAAGAACTTTAAGTCAGCAGGTTTCCTCACGATGTATTCCTTTACCTTTAAAGTAAATGATTCACCTTAAATACACACATAACTAAAAAAAAACACTTAAATAGTGACATGATTTCACCAAAGTAATCTGACCCATTTTATTAATACACCCAAGCGTAGAGCCAAGTTCCTTGTAAAAAACCACTTACCTCGACCAAGTCAGACAGGAATATAAACACGATATTCTTAAAATTTCACTTTTGGCGCGAGTGGTCGAGTCGGGATGACGTTGCATTATGCATTTCACTAACGAACGCGTGCACTAGAGCCGCGTACAGAAAATTTGAATAGACAATATTAAACTGAGCAAAACTCACGCCCTTACTTAGGAGAGACCTGAATGTACCTACTCAGAAATTAGATCCTTAACAGCGCTATGACCCTCGTTTTGTTAGCGTAGCTATGTCGTCCTCCGCTAGAAATTAAACACGATGATTGGTATAGATTGCTAATATACATCCCATAATTTTGTGTCGGAAACACCTATTTAAACTAAAAAATAAACAAAGCCCTACCGATATTGTTCTCCTATTGCGACCAAAACCGCAGCAGGCAAATAATAGGCAATACTATTTCAAAACTGATATTAGTTTACTTACAACGAACCGCGCTGCCGATACAGACATGGGTGTAGATTCTAACAGAACATCTCTGACTTTTTTGGTTCTCTTTTCTGGGTTCTTTTCCTTGGATTTTGTACTTCACATCACAAATGTAGATTTTTAAAATATATTTTACATATATTCGCAAAACTTCTAGCTTCTAGTGCATTTAATATTTTAGTACACGGCTACTTATACCAAAATTTGATTAAATTCGTTCACAAATTTTGTATTCTAAAAAACAAACATATATTCAGATATTTCTGGCTCAGTAATAAAAAAAATGACATTTTTCCCTGAAAAATTAAGTTTTCTTGAAGTATTTGTAAAGTGTACTACAGAACGCAAAGAAGGCTCTGTCATGGTCACTCATTTTCTATTTTCGAAAAGATTTGATTCAGAGGTCTAAGCGGCAAGCGATGTACTTTCGGACAAAACATGGTGTATAATTACCACCATTTGAGGCTATTTACAGCGTTTCAACTGTAGCAACTACTTTCCGTTCCCAAACAGCAACAAACGAATTAGCAGATTGTTCAAATGTTTGCATTAAGAGGCCATCCATCTACCCGCCTCGCTCAAGTCGCACACATGACTGCACACATCAGACTGCGGAAACTATGCAACATTTTAACTAGAATAACCAACTTTAGTTTCGTTATTACACATATTTGACCTATTGTTTTAAAATTTCTCGTGCAAAATTTTATTAAATGACAAAAATTTCTGAAATGAATTCAGGAAATTTGATCTGCGAAAACTGCAGTGACATAAATAGTAGAATGCGTAATCCCTATTTCCTTTGAAACATAATATGTTCAAAAGCGCCAATCAATAACAAAGTAATTATAAAATATATGCTATGTAAATATCGTAATTTAGCAGATAATTGATTTAAAACTTGTATCGCTGTCGATTGCCGATTTTTTCAAAAATTTCAGCAAACATCCACAAATTTTGGCTCTAATATAGAAAGATTTTAGTAAAAACACAAATATAAAAACTGAAAACATAAATCTAAACCTGCAACGACTCAAACTTTCACAACTTTTAGAATAAAAACCTGTTGTCTATATTCACCAGTCGTATATTGAACACAAAGTAAACACAATTGCAACTTACTCCGTTCGAATCACTGCATCGTGATGTTTCGTACTTCCTACGTGACGCAGCGCTGCCAGATCTACTTAGATCTCCCACGTTTACTTTCAACGTGGTTTCCGAGCGAAGTATTTCAAGAAATATTTGCTTCCCTCTAAAAGTACTAATTCACACAATACCGACTTAAAACTTCGTAGAATTAAAATTTCCGTGATGTAACTAGTTAAAACTTGAGTCAGCAACAAAGGACCGCCACATCAACGACATTAATGAAACGAGTGATTGACGAGACACTAGAATGGGCGATGTAATACAAATTACGAAGATGGTTTGATTAATACGTTTTAAGCGACATACGTGGGTACATATAAAAACACAGTCATGTCTTTCTCTCAAAAGGTTGGCTGAGTCTATGAAAGGACACAAGCTACGATTTTAACAATACAATACAACATTATAATATTGTTGGTTATTGGTTCTCGGCCGTTGCGTTGGTACACTTACTTTATCCTTTGTCCTACCAAATACTATGTAGGCTATATTGGCTAGTATGTAGAACTCTCATACATTTGTTAACGTATATTGTTCATATATCATCAAATACAAAGTTCAACAACACTGGCTTCTAATTGGACATGTCGAACAAAGCTTCATAGGCCGTGCGCTAACATTCCATTGTATGAACACACTGGTGAAATAGTTCAGGTATGCTCTTTCAAACATGACTATGTATACATTATTCTTTAAAATATTTTTATAATTAAAAGGACAACTAGCATGTTGTAAATAATTTAGAAAAAGTAGTTAATCTATTTTTAAAAAATGAATTATTATCACTTACTTTAACGGTTAAGTAGAACATCGTGATGAAACCTACGCACCAAAAATTTATTAGAAATTTCTTAGATGTGTAGTCCGCCAACCCACAACAGATAAGTTGACAGACTCACAGTTGTAGAGGAGGCTCGTGCCCAGCAGTGGGACGCAGGACATATAAGCTGATGATAATGGACTGGGTGAGATCCAATCCCTTTCCGATCGCTTTATTTGTACTTGAAATTTAATTATCTTGTTTCACTACTATCTATAAAGCAAAACATTTTGTTGCTTGTTAAAAACCTTCCTGCACGACTTGCATAACCTGTCATTTTAAATAGCTCTTTTAATATCCAGTTTTGGGTTTTCATCTTCAGTTCTATTTGAATTGGAATATTATCGCTGTCGATGCTAAAATTGTTTCAAGCTCATACTGTAGTGTTATGGTCGAGATGACAATGTTTAACCAGACCAGCGGCAAACAAACAAATATGAGCGCTAATGTTATTGTGCTGTAACCCTTCGGCCGGAAAACAAAACTCCGTCACACAATCCCGTGCGCAACTCCCTAAAATTATTTACCTTTCATTCCGTTCACTAAATGAGTAGGTTTATTGGATTAAGTCCAGAAAGCTTTGCCCTTAATTGGAGCTTTCCGACAAATAACTTTTCTGTTTTCTCAAACTCGGACAGCTCTTAAATAATGCTCTTAATTAAATTTGCGCAAAATGAAATAGATTCGGCAATGTCTCAAGGTAGTTGTTAAACTCGGATACAATATTACACATTAAGTTCCTTAATTAATAATGCGGAACTCGTAATATTTTCGTGTCCATCATAGGGAATGTCTTTGTTTTTCATTACCTAATAAAATAATTTTCCCGTGATTTCTAAGCTAAAATGGAGACAGATTTACCTATTCCTTAATGTTTAATAACTAATTAAAAATCGGAAAGCAATAAAGCTGCCATGATATAAGGTATGGGTTACTCGAATAATAGATAAGAATTTTATTGACTGATATAAACACAAATAGCTGTATGAGATAATTTTGCACAACCAAATTGGAATGAATGAAGAATGACTCAATTGTCTGTTGGATTGCTGACATCCTTTTGTTAATAAAGACTGACACGCGTCGTTGCGAACAATCTACAATAGAATAATTATCATTGTAAACTAAGCATACAAGCTTTGATTCCCTTTGTCTGTGCTAAATATGTGATTAATTTCCTATCAATATTACGTTATTGGAAATAGATTTGAATCAAATAATACGAGTACAACAATTACTATCTTATTATTACGTTATTGTCTTCATCAACCCATATACGCCCACTGCTGAGCACGGGTCTCCTCTACAATTAAGAGGGTATAGGCCATAGTCCACCACGCTGGCCTAGTGCGGGTTGGCGGACTACACACCTAAGAAATTCCTAAGAACTCTTGGGTGTGCAGATTTTATCACGATGTTTTTCCTTCACCGTTAAAGCAAGTGATAATTCAATGTGAATTCGAAAAATCAGAGGTGTGTGCCTAGGGTTCGAACCCGCGACCGCAGAGATTCTCGACCGCGCGCCCAAACCTCGAGGCCATCACTGTTACGTTATTGTACTTAGTTATATTACTGCTATATAGCACCAATGTATACGTTTCTACAGAATGTTACCCGTAAAAACGGTTTATCTAAAGATAATTATTTACCAGTTTCTGTAAAGTAATGGACAACAAAAGCAAAACAGCTTCAATCAATCGGAACTACATCTTAGTCTGGATAAAAAAAAAATATAATGAGGAATTTTGGATGTGGCAGGCATTGAAACTACCTGATAGCTCTAATAATTCAATGATTTCACAAGTTGCCTAAGTGTTGCTCTGCCTATAAGGTCCCGCGGTGTAAATCATCATAAGAGATCCCATATCAAGATTGCTCAAAAGGCTGTACCGCTAATAAATTCTCCGTAGCAGAACGGAGTCTAGAAAATGCCGGGAAAGACGTCAAAACATTTACCATTTGAATTAAAAATAGAGCTATTGATGTGAATTGAGAGTATTTAAATACATATTTCTTTGCCTACCTTTTCAGAGAAAAAAGCTTGAGAAGTAAGTATGTATATGAGTACATTAAACATAAGTTTATACACAAGTCGATAATACATATTTTAGTTTAAAAATGACCTAGACATCTTTGACCAATTCTTTAGTGTGTATTTGAACCTGATAAAGAAGGTAAAAATCACACTGCAATATTAATTTTTCCAAGGATTTGCACTGATAATCTTTATCCCTGCAGTCTTCCTTTCTGTAGAGAATAGCCCGCCCATACACACACACTAATACAAATCAATGCACTGTATCTGAATCAACAAATAAACCCCTAACTACATGAATCTATAGTAAATTACATACGAAAAGCTTTTAGTTTATACAATCTAGTCACCTTATATTTAATTTACTGTAATGAATTACATTATCCACTAAAAGCTCTGAGAGAAATTTAATTATTACGTCCGAATACAACTTTAAGTAGTTAATATATTTGTCAATATAAAATATTCCGAGGCGGTCTTTAGAGAATTCATTTTATCTGTTAATGTCCATTAATATGATAATGTTTATAAATTACATTGAAAATTACTTTTATTTACTATTTATCAGAGAACCAACACGAGTGTGTTGGGTAGTTTATGCAAGGGATATTTCATAGCCTAATCTTATACAGTGGGTTCTGGTGTAAGTGGAGCGTCAGAGGTTTGACTAAGATTCACCACACTGATCTATTTTATATAGACTCTAAGGAGAGATGCGAGTTTTCTTTCGTCATTCCCCGTCACTATGAAGTCGCACATAATGCCCTTACCCCATTCTTAGATAAGAGTTTTCTCTCATTCTGAAATCAAAAATAAACTATTAATTAAACTCTATGAAATCTTTTAGGGAAACCAAAAAAACACGTGTTTGCAACGATGACATGTTTTCTAATCACCGAATGCCACGATCGGTTTTATACAAATAGAACTTTGTTTTATTTTTACGCACGAGACATAAGGGTGTTATGTTCAAAATAAACATGTACAACCGTAACATCTAACTTGAGACTACGAAAAACTTTTCGGTTTCGCAAACATCCAGGACCAGAACTAATATTTGCGTTACACCAGAACTAACATATCTGGGGGCTGAAAAAAAGGGCATTGAATTTCAATTAAATTTTAATATTATATTTTTATATATTAAGTATTGTTAATTTTATTAAGGTTTTTTCGTGAATCAAAGAATAAAACACTTTTCTTATTGTTATTTCTTTGTATATAAAACTGCATTTGCCATCATGTTTATGTATAGTCATAGATCGTGTTGTTATTTATATACAAGAAAACAATTCAGAATGATTTTTATGGCAAGAAAAATTCAAATGTACACCTGTACACATGATACTATGAAAAAGAACCTAAGTACGGATAAATAAGTCAGTCACCCCAGACGATGCAACGTGTTCCCCGAAGCCATAGCAAAGACCATTCCGAGGCGTGCTTACCGCGCAGTGGGTGCTTACATAAGTTTTATATAGTTAAGTGAGTAAGTAGGGACATTGGGTGCAGTTAGCGCGACACTAGGAGCTCGCCAATCGACGCTGATAAAAACTTCTTCCAAGCTACACAAACATCCGGGCCCGGCGCACTCAATTACTGGAGTTTGTTGCACAAGGAATTTCCCACATTCGCGTTTTTTTCTTTTTCGTTTTACTTCCCCTCTGTAACAGCTTATTAACCTCGTTTCAAGATTGAAACTAATATTTGCGCAAAGTAAACGACATCAAACACTTTCCACTGAACTTTATAATTATTAAAGAGTGGGAGAGCTTGATAAACTTCACTCGAGTATGAAATAGAAATGTTTCGCTTTACTGGAACAAAGGTCAGATGGGAGAAAAAGTTTCTTTATTCCAAAGATTTAAGCGCCGTTTCCTTATCCTATTTTAATTTGTTTTTGTTTTCTTAAATAAGACTTCGGAACTGCTTAGATCTGCAACAGTTGCAACTTCACGGCGAACAATTAGTAATTACTTTGTAGTCTCACTACGCTACAAGGAGATATCACTTAAAAGTTTTCTGTATAGCAACCGATCTTAGCAGACTGCGGAAGCGTCAAGTAGTCGTGTATCGCAACCTCGTCATAAAACGCAACAGGAAGGACCTGTAATGAAATGAGGTCGAGTGGCGTCGCGTGGGTTTTTCAGATAGTAAAAGTTAATTTTTATCATCTGCAAAGAAATAAAAACGTCGAAATTAAATCTTCATAAAAATTTTCATGAATAATAAAACACAAAGACATATTTTGTACGAGATCCCGAGCGTATTTCCTGCTTTTCCTTATTTCCCCCGGGATAAGGCAACTTATAGGGGACATAAGTTGTACCGATATCGGCACAGGTCTGTGAAACTCCATTTTATTTATTCAAATTATGGATTGTCACCGGCCCGCGTACCACAGTGCAGTCAACTGTGGTGCGTACTCCGTCAAATGTGAGACGACGCTTGTAGACTATCTCAGGTAGTAATGCATAAAAACATGAAGATGGACTATGATAGAAAACATTTCTTGTTTGTCAACACTCTTTTTGGACTGAATGAACTAATTGCATTGACCACCAATTTATTATATGTATTTAACACACTCGTAGTTATATAGCGATTTTGGTCTCGATCTGCAAAACTTACTATGCATTTCATTCCCTCTCAGACCTACCTCCATCAACACCGCTCTCCTTAAATGAAATAAAAATGCATTATGAAATAAACGCGGCCTCTGGTACGTAAGCCTTAAGGACAGACCCTGTTAAGTCGATCCAGTATCTTGTAGCTCGATCTGAACGTCTTATAAAATTCCTGGAACAGATTTATCAAATCCTAATCACTATTTAATTAGTATCCGCGCCGGGGTCATCCCACGTAGTTTGCCACCTCCAATATTACAAAGTTCTGCTTATTTTTAGAAAGCCTGCTATTTTTCTGCTTTTTTTATTTTAAAAGCTAATTATTTACTATAATTAATTGATAAGCTTTGGTAATTAAAATTTTGTATTTAAAAATTCTAAGATATTTTTTGGCTAAGTTTGGATGAGCATTCCCATTTTTTTTGTCTGACAACACCTAATATGTAGCAAGTGTAATATGTAGTATAATACTATATACTAATATAGAAAATACTTACAAACAAATTCGCACGTGAGTCAAGTACCATCACAGGATAGATTATAGTGTTCTTTTACTTTACTTCTACATAGTAAAGGATAAAACTATAATACATACATATGTACATTGTAAAGCGGATTTGAATTTCCTACTTTAATCGCAAAAAATACAATTCATCATCATGCAATTCAACTGTTATAAACAAAAATACTGAAATCTATAGAATAGAAGCGTTCAATGCCCATCGCTTTAAGCTGACGCAGCCTTCCACCACTTCTATTTAGTGTGATTGCTATCGCCAAGCTACAAACGCTTAGCCATGATTTTGCGTCTGAACCTCATGCGCGAATACCGTCATGTGATTTTTATATGATTTTAATTGTCTTTTTGTTCTACCATTTGGCACTATAAGACTGCATACCATTGATGCTTATTGTTTAAGTTCTTGATAGCAAGTCCAGTACAGTTTTTCAAAGCGAGAAAAGAGTTTTACTCCCACCTTGCAATTCCAATGTTTCAAATCGCAACAGTCATAGCCCTTTAAGAGATATAAGGATAAGTATTATCAGTTATTTATATTAGCAAGAACTATTATTATCTAATACTACTAAAATCAACCCACATCCACAGGTAATGTTTACCAAGATATATCGATCAGTGTCAGTTGCAGTAATGCGAGCAAAATCTACGGATAATCTGCTAATGTAATGCGGTAACAGACGCATGTAGCCGTTCGACAGCTGCAGCGGAGAATAGACAATGGTGCTGATTGCTAAGAGATAATTGCATGCACCAATCGGAAATATTAATGTTGAATCCTATCACGATTGTTATTTGTCGAATGGTATAATAAATACATATGAGAGAATGGGTGGATGACGGCTACTAAAACTGTTATGGTTGGTACTTTCTCAAGGCAACCTATGTAATAATATGTAATCAAAAATGATATTTGTAATATTTTACGAAGTATATATTTGTAACATTTTAAGGAGAAAATGTCGTGTTATAACTAAAAGATTTGGATGTCCGTTCTATCGAGACACACACTTTTAAGTTTTTGTGTATGCTATCTTAATTAATAATTATATGATTTATCTACAGGTGGCAGAGTGGTCCCTTTGCTGTTCCAATAAAAAAATCAAATGTACTACAAAAACAAACTTATCGTTTCAACGAAATAAATATATTTGCCAAAGTTAATTTATTCATGCTGAAATGGAACACGTTCCTAGTTTCACAATGAGGTTTAAATAGCTGCTACACCAATATTTATTTGTTCAGAGAAGCAAAATTGATTATCACGAGATGCTCTTAGCCCTCATATCCCGACTTACATACATGCATAAGATTTAATATAATTTTATACGAACATTAAGTATATTTTTATGACGCAAAGCTTGCTTTAATCTAATTTTAGCACGTATTAAAATTTTATGAAACAATTTCGAAATACTCTCAAGACACACTGATTCGCTGTGAACTGTCGCATATATTAACATTAATTCACAATTCATCACCCACTTTAATAGTTTTGAAACATCCAAAAATATCGTTAACAAGTTTTTATTAATATTTTATGACACGTTCAAGCATAAATGAGAAGGAAATGGCGATTATTCGTTGCGGTCGAATTCACTTCAGTATAATATTTTCATCTTTTCACGACTTATACGGCCGCATGATATATGTATTTTGAGGACGAAATAAAATGCTATGATCATGCTCTAAAAAATTGTCTAAATATTCTAAATTAGATCAACGTCATTAGTGTTTTTTTTTTGTCTTAAATAAAACAACAGCTTTGCTTTAGTGTTGTCTTCTGTATCCAAGACTATTAATAGTTCATTAATTTTCAGATGGCTAACTTTAATTCCTTTTCCCTAATTTTCAATGCAATATGAAAAAGGTTTCTGGGACAATTTAATCAAGGCTTGTTATGAGTTTCTTTAAATTCATAAATACCAGTTTTATTCATCATCACCATTACCTTGACCCGTTTCCAGGTTCGTATCTTTTCTTTCATATCTTCTCTAACGCACTCCATCTTTTCGTTGAACTTTCTCTGCTTGTCCATCCTTCATCTTCATACATACCAGTTCTGTTCATATTCATATTTATTTAAAAATCAGCATAACACATACTTAAAAACACATACTTAAAAATCGGCATAAACTTTTCTCGGATCCCATTAACCACTTTCTACGAAGTGAACCATTTACTTGTTTGAGATTTATTGTGAAATATAGTCTAATATTAAAATAAAAAAATAGTATATAAAATTTACTAAGTGAATTTATCATACTTTTATCTCTCGTGGAAAACCTTGTTCCATCTCGCTGGCAACCGTACAGTTTTAATTGCCCACATTTTCCACCTGTGACTGCTTCGTTTGCATATAATTAATAATTAATAACGTTTTACCTCGAAATGGGATATATACTAAGATAATTTATCATTGCATTAACCGTTTTATATGAGTTACACGTGAACGGTGGCTTAATAAGGCGGCAATCGGACTGACAACTTGGTGTCGGAATACGTATAGGTTTCAGATTTAAAATCGTGTGATGGACAGTGAAATTATTTTTTCGTCAAAACGTACCTATATGATAATTCATTGTGGATACACATATAACATCAAAAACTCAGAAGTGTCTGCCAAGGCTTTGAACCCGCGCGCCTAAGTTTCGAAACCAACCCTACTTCATATTATTATTGATGCTCACAATTTCTGTAAATAATAGCATCGAGGTCGGTTGAAAAATGAAGCCATAATTAATACTTTGAAACAGTAATAGATGCGATGTGAACATCCTGTTATTTTTCTCGTATGCTTGCACTTTAACAGTGATGACGTCAATACTTTTATATTAAGTATTTTTAACTCTAATTACTGAGGAATTATACCTACATTCATTTAAATTTTTATTTATTTTTACTGGATATAATTTTAGAGTACCGCTTTATAAGTTGTACGACATTATTTTTTGATACACACAACAAACAAACATGTGGTTCTGACCGCCACTACTAACCATTGATAATTACTGTGTAAGTCTTAAGCAGTGAGCAAGAAAAACTCTCAGTTCCCACAAACACTAAACAAATTTATGGATCACGCAAAAATTTGTCTCTTTGCGGGGATCGAAGCCGCGGCCTTTCGATTCGCAGTGTGGTGCCTAAACAGCTGCATAAGGTAACATATAAGTTACATAAGAACGAAAGACTAGTCAAAACCGGCATTCTCCGAGTTTCTTATACAGGGTGTATTTAGACCGTGATCGGAAAGGAAGACAGGTAATAGCCACGGTGATCATAAACCCGGTGGCGTTCACAAAAATCCCGATAAAATATAAAAAACGGTCTGAATATACCCTGTACAAAAGTTATACCTTATTTCACAAATTCGTTTACTGAACGTACTTAAATAATGTATGCACGAACTATCAATAAACGAAAGTATAAAAACTTTACGCTCGCCGTGGGCGCGGTTTGCAGGCGAGCCTCCCCGCGAGAGCAACACAAATAAGCGCCTCACTTTATGAAAATAAAGCCAATGCGCATTAAAATTCTGGGAACTGAGAAAAATAATATTTTATTAATAAAATCAGACGTAATGTATAAACAATATTTTGTTTTTCCGGATAAATTGGTTGCATACATATGTACGCATAAATTTACACTAAAGTGTAGATATACTTTAAATATAATAATATTATTGGCATTGACGCTTAATTCAATCAATTCATTTGTAGAAATATTATTTTCTATAAGTAAATTTGAAAATCCATTAAACTAAATTGGAAACATGGGAATGGGGATTTTACTTCATTTTAAAATCATTACGTCTACTTTTATTTCTCTAGTATTTTTTCCGTTTATGGGGGTTATTTCCTAGGCATTTATTACTAACAGTTAGCTAGGCTAGGCCTATAAATTTTATTTGAGTTTTACAAATTATATATAAGGTCATAAAGTTACTATCTATATACTAAAGTATTTGTTAAAATGGTAACAAGAACATTTGCCAATTTTACTGATAAACCCCGAAACGTCACACATAAATCCATTTTATCTGGTGTTTATATCCACCGGTGCCATATACCTCTACATTTTACGTACCTAAATCTTCCAGCTTAAAAAGATTGATGAATGGCTCGAGAGCGCAAGGAAAGGACAGCACCACTACTTTGAATTTATACTAAGAAACTTTTAAAGTGTTTTATATAAATTGTGAACTTTGTTGAATTACTTCGATTTAGAACGTATGTCGTACGAAATAACGTGTCAGTCGATGAAAACAATGAACCTCCTCAGTGCATGTCGAGAGACATAATGCGTTTGATATATAGCTATACGGCTTTAAGTCCCACCATTATGCGGCCATCCATTGAACAAGTCACCTGTTAAACCGCCGGCGCTATTAAATGGATTCGAGCTCGGACTGCCAGTGAGCTATTGAAACAGAGCCGGCGAAGGATCACTACATTTCGGATTCTCGCCTCTAAATAACACTCGGTACACCCTCTTTCCTTTCACATCTAACAAAATAAGAATCGGACGTAAAACTTTCAGCGGAGTAATTCGACGAATGTACTTTTACGGCCGGCTTAGTAGTGTGCATGTCTAACACATTAGCGGCTGACTTCAAACTAATCAAGAACACGGTCCCGTTCGCCTTACGCGTGTACGATGTTCGTAATTTATTAGCGTTTATTCCCATATAGCAATCTGTAGGGATGCCGCTCTATTACGCAGACTCCGTCGAGATCCCTGCTCCAGTCAGCTTCGGGAGACGGGAGACAGCAGTCGCTCCCGGCCGGCGCTCACGTGTCCGGACTCACGATTGTGCCGAACTCCACGAGTGAACCGCGAACCTCATCGCAGTTGTGTGTTTATTCGCAAAGCCGATTTGTTTCATTGTCGGTTGGATCCCCAGGATTTTGTGCTTCAAAACTATGGATATCGAGATAACTTGAAACTTTTTATGTATCTGTCGAGTGAGTAAAATATAACTTTGTGATTTATTCGCTTACTTATTCTGTTTAAATTGAATGAAAAATGACGTTTCATGTGTAACTAGATAGTCTGATTGGAACGAGGTTAGTTCAAAGTAACGAATGTCGCTTCGGTGATAAATTAGACTCGAATCGAGACTCTCAAACTTTACGTTCGGTATTTAACAAAACTTTCGCACAACCAAACTCCGACGGACTTCGTTGCCTAGTTCTATTTTTGTTCACCAAAAAACTCTTCGAATTTTGTTAATTAAAAGATGCTTGACGTTCTTACGAAATGCTCCGACAACCTTCATTCAGAAATAAAATTGCGGCCGTAAAATCAGGACAGAAAAGAATAATGACTCCTACAAATGGACAATGTTTTTAATAAAGCAGCGCTCGAGAGCGGAAAAATTGAAACGATTAAGAAAATAAATTATCTGTGTCCCGAATAAAACGAACGTAAACTTTATACCAGCTATTTTAGAACTGACATAATGAAATCGTTTATGTCGCAACACGCCTACGGAACTGCATGTGTACCAAAAATAGCTATCCGACGAAACATGTTTTGAAATTATAATAATGTACTATTAATAATAGCCGGGAAGGCTAATTTAAATGCTATGGAACTTTAACTTAAAGTGACTTTACTTATAATATAACTTTATTTAAAAAAAATGTACGTACATTATAAAATCAAAAAATGAAAAACAAAGGTCGCTATCTCAGGCGACAGACGTAACTGATAAACAGGAATTGCATATAAAAAAAATGTTCACCCTAAAAATCTGGTAGCGCTCCTGGTATGGTTCAAATGACAAGCTTTGACACCCGACACTCGTCAGCGGCCGTATCTCGAGGGTGACAGATAAGCACCATTTGTTAGCTCCAAAACGGAATACAGAGCTCGAGCCGACAAAAAAAGTTTAAACGCCCAAACGTCGGTACAATAAAATACCTTTGCGTTCCAATGCTTTGGAGTTTCATTAGTTTCACTTTACATCGAATTTTGTGATGTTAAAGCGGATTTCAGGCAAATTAATTATTATATATCAATTGAGGCCATTTTAATGTAATTTTTAAATACAGAAATGTTTACGTAAAATGAGTTAATGTTTACCTGTTTACATTATTTATTTACTATCAGATTAAATGTGTGAACTCACATTTTACAATAAAAAGAAAGTAAAAATGAAAAAATACCAAAACTGTTTATTTTGAATTTAAAAAGAAACAAAGCTGACGGACTTGTCTGATAAAAAATTAAAATAAAGGTTTTAATGCATCTTGCATTACCAAAAATGCATTATCTCAACATAAAACATATGAAATAGTTTCTAAACGTAAGTCACAAAGCATTCATAAATTATAGCAAAAATGTTTATTATCCATGACAGGTCACTAAAATATTTTTCTCTACCTCTGAAATATCGCGAAGTCGAGGCATTTTAATTAAGCCTTTGTACATAGTATTTAACAAGGAATTCACATCGCAATAACATTGAAATTGTACGAACAATCTTCGTCTAACAACAAGAATAGTCTATGGAAGCGCAAATGATCCTACAAATTATTGCTTCAATTTGCCCTATTTCTCTCGTGTCTCTGCGCCGACTGCTTCGTTGCAATTTAAAGCAATGTGCAAAACAACGATACTACTTTTTATTACTTTATTAGAAGGTAGTTGTGAAGGGATATGATAGCACAAGCTGAAGTTAACTGGAACGTATATATTTTTATTCGAGTGTATACATACATGTATAACATTATACAAAACTAGATAGTAACTGTTAGTTACTCTTGTCAATTTACTTGATCTTGCTCTATATAAAAATGGGACCTTGATACAGGTTTTCTAAGGTTTCCTAATCTTAGCGGGCGGATTACGTTTAGAAATGAGATCTCTCTTCTTTAAAGTTTCTTTGAACAGCACTGTACTTACCAGGTATTTTGTCATTTAAAGTTATATTAAAAAGTGAGGTGTGTTTATTTGGAACATAAAACCTGCTTAGGTTAGACGTACAGGTAATGAAAAATTGTGGAAACGAATCCGCTCATATTTATACTTGGAGTGTTATTTAGTGGGATGGATTAGAGCTTACAGAGTCTTTTCATAATACATAAAGAAGATTATATTATATATTTTTATGAATAACTTTATTTTACAATCACGCCTTTAATTCATAGTATCCAGATACTAGAAATTAAGTCAGTTTATATGGATATATTTGTGTTGATAAATAAGACCATGTAACAGTATCAATCTCCCACTTATGAAGAAATATAACGATCCTTTCTGAAATCGCCCAATGCCGGATCATAAACCAATCTGAAACGCCAAATCATATATAGATGTGGTGATAGAACTTTGAACCACGTAGAATACTAGATATCGTTCTGTTTCCAATATGCATGTATGAATGTTACATACATATGTACGTAAGTGCTTTAACCATCGATATATACGAGTATTTTTATATGCCTTTCTATATCACCTCATATACCTACTTTACACATGTGTTGCTTTCCTGTTAAGAGCGGTTCGTCCCCAGTCCACATCTTGTCTTAGTACTGGCTAATAAATGAATGAAATAATAAATGAATAGATACCAATAAAAAAATTCACCGCCGATATTCGTAATTTGAAATTTATCTTATTAGTTTAAAAGTAAGTTTGGCATGCGTTAGACGTTTTGCATGCGGGGAAATGTATATCGGATAGCATCATCCGACAAAAAGTGCAAAGAAAAATAAATACATTGCAGGTACAGTTTCTTTAATCAAAAAATATTCGTTGCATGAGACTTCACGTGAAGCGAAGTTTAACTTAAATAGCAAAAACTTTAAAATAATGTTTATATCAGTCATGAGTGTACATAATTACATTGCCTGGATAATGATGAACGAAATTTATACCACGACACAAATTCCGGAGTATATTGTATAAAATAAATAAAAATAATATAAAAAACATATTTTACAAATGTTTTTCGCTAGCTTTAAATGTTCCTCATTTCATCATAAACGACGGGAAGTTAAGCAATAAAATAAAAACGTGTCACAGTATCGACACTCCCACGCGGACCAAATTGCAAACGAAAAATAATAAAGAATTATGGTTACGCGTTATTTTGAATTTCGAGTTCTTATTCCAACATTTAAAAAATACTTTTTATTACGGCTC
Source organism: Cephonodes hylas (assembly GCA_030295005.1). Taxonomy (NCBI): domain Eukaryota; kingdom Metazoa; phylum Arthropoda; class Insecta; order Lepidoptera; family Sphingidae; genus Cephonodes; species Cephonodes hylas. Next base: position 9,242,270 of record AP025367.1, on the reverse strand, counting down.
TTTACAATACGGGTATAAACCTTTTTTTATACAAAGAGATTGGACTGTTATTTTCCTGATCGATCAATAAACAAGGGGACAGTACCTACCCCATTTCATTTTTTATTTTTACTACAGTGGCCATTAATTTTGTTGGAAAACAGACTATAAATAAAAAAGTATTAAAATTTAAAAATATTATGTCTAGATTTTAAAACTTACATTTTCCAACTGTTTTTTTGCCCGGTCTATGTGTACAGCATATATCCATTCCCGGCAGAATGACATCTAAGAACTAACATACATAAACTATTTTGATACACTTTACTACAAGATCAAACGCTGAGTTTAGCTAGTTTTGTGTTTGCTACACAACTAAAAACTAGGTACACGTTACTCGTTTTACAAAGCTGTTTTAGCGCCGACTGCACGATAGCCAATTTGGGCAGTTTTATTGTTTCGCTTGTAAAAAGAAGGGTTGAGCGAAAATATAATTTGCTCATTTGATGAGGATGCACTCTGTGTATTCAGAACGAATTTCGCTCGGCCATGTTTAATTTTTAAGTTGGGCTTGAGTTTTTTTATATCCCTCTCCTTACTTATGCGCATTAATTTAATGAGCGTTGCAATATATTTTAAAATGAACCTACAATATGAAGGTGCACTGGAAAACGAAATTATATAATTACATCCGTAAGGTCTTTTCTGCTAAAAGTGCTTTCATCTGGCATGGAAGATTCCGGTTCAGTTAGTGAATAAAAGGCTACTAAAATTCGTGCTGATATATTTTTCTCTCTAAAATGTATTTTAATTTATGCGGCATTTCTGATGAGTGCAACTAAAACATTATGTCAAATTGAGGATTTTAAAATTCTTAGGTGTGTTGACTACACAATCGGCACCAGGCCAGCGTAGTGGACTAAGACCTCAGTCCTCTTAATAGTAGCAGCGAGACGTTATAATGATGCTTGATGATACTAAAAATTGCCAATGAATCTTCCTCAAAATGAGTGGAAACATATTTATTCTGTTCATTTTCATCATGGCTTACAGCAGAATCATCTATCCATTTATTCTTTTTCTACAATTTACTTTTCTTAAAAATGTTGCGCCAGACAAAAATGTGCATCGTGATCGTTATAAAACAAATTTACATGCAAAAACAAAAACGTACAGACCCAGACAAATATTTGTAAGCTATTCAAATATTAAATTGTGCGGGATCGGACGCGGAACCTTTGAAGCGCGGGAACTAAGTTTTCTTTGTGTTCCGATCCGTTTTATCAATTAAATCGTTGAAACTTTGCTTAATTAAATCAGCTTTGATAGATTTATTGAAGATTTCAATTAGTTTTATTTAAAATATGCATCTGATTCTTTATGTTTCTTCAGGATTTAAAATATCCAATAACTGTGACGGGGTTTCAGAGTCATAATTCGTCACAATTAGTCAAAAAACTTAACGTAGCAAAAAACTTAACTTTTTTAGATCTACATCTATCAATAAATCATGAATATAATCCTTCACCATATGCAACATGGCTTGTCATCTGTTTCCTTCTAGCTACGCAAAATAACACAAAGTGCATTTAAATCATTTGTTTTTGTGTGACGCATTTACTCTTGTACTCACACATTTAAGAAATAAGCGATGTTGTATCTTATCATTTGCCCTCGATTATATCGTGGGAACATTCTTTAACGTAAAATATTTAGTTGTTGAAAGTATTAACTTTTGATAAAAATTCTTTTAATACACTAGCAAGGCACAATTATTTATATATTTGAATTAATGCAGAACATAAATGCAATATCTTCGTCGTCCCGTTTCCCACTTTGAGCTAGATTCCTGAAAAATTCCGTGAAATCCCAATGCCCGGTTTCCCGATGCGCTTTACGATGGAACTGATCGATATATGGCCTGAACGAAGACAATAAAATCAATTATCATAATTCGTGACATCGATTTATAACTAAATAACAGAAGTAGCAAATTCTTTAAAATTTGTCGCCCGCGACCACTTTGTAGATTAAAAGAATTTATAACTGTACCTAACTGGAAAGAAACAACTTTAAATTGAAAGACCAATTGCAATAAACTTTAATATAAAAAAATGGACCCCGGCGATGGTTATAACCTTTTTTAATAAATTACGGCCGGGAGAGAGAGGGCAGGGACGCTAGTAAAACAATAAATGGAATACCTCAAATAAGCCCCACGAAACATTTAACGTTAGGTACTTTTATAAAAGTGTTAAAAAAGGCGTAATAAAGTAAAAGTGAGCTTATCTCCTCAGTTTTTGTTGGCTCAGACGTTGAACCCATGTGAGTTCCCTTTAATGGTTTTGGGGTCTCGACGAGAGAGCAAAGAAAAATGTTTTACTGCGGTAAAAATGCGTGGAACACGTACCTGACTACGAGTGGCCTACGACTTCAAAAGGGAAACGTGTTATTTTCCTTTTTAGACCCGCGTATACAAAACACACTCAGACATTTTTTTAAAAGCCGACCCCCGTTGATGGCTTATCACATATTGGTTTAGGTTATATGTGGTTGGGTTCATTATATTTTTATGATAAAAATTAAATTAATTATCGCTCCACTAGGCGATCAGAAAAAATATTATGATGTTACCTAATTTTTCAAGCACAGTAAAGTAACCGAACTCCGAAGTTGGAGTTAATGCATCATAAAGTTCAATATGGTCCGAGTAGAGAATTAGTCCGAATAGAATTTGTGCTACGACCCATGGTGTCGATGTACAAGAAATAGTTTATGAATGTATGCATTTATTACATCTTAATATTAACGAATCTTAAAATATCTAAATGTAGTAAAATATTTATTGTCGCAAAAGATACAAAAACATTAGAAATAAGTTTAGGTGCTCCTGATATAACTCCGATATTTATGACAAATAACAAAAACTCTCCATTCAGTCTAGTTATAAGACTGTTACTTTTTTTGGACTTGTTACTATAAATATTACATATTTCTTATAAAATGTATGTGCCTACTTATCAAAACTTTTTAAGTACAAAATTTGTCTACGCAAACAGCTTTTACGTATATTTTCGCCTGTCTTCTATTGGGGTAGGCAGAGACTATAGATTGACATATGCTACGGTCCATACACATTTCCTTTGCTTCTTCAATTGACAGAATTACCGTCAAAGACGCTTCATGTTTCTTTTTTTAATAAATCACGTATTGTGACCTTATCGATGCGCCTAGGTCGTTGTTGCCTGAATTCACGTCTCACTTCCCAAAGTAAATCCCTTTTGTATTTCTACATTCATCCATCCTTTCAAACATTTCCTCACTTCGCCATTGTAATACAATCAAAGATAGAAGAAGCCAAGAATGTAAATTATACAAAATCGATCCGCAAATTTGACCTTTCAGAGAAATTATTTAATCATTAATAAAGGGGATAATTAATAGGACAACATTCTCTAGTAGATTAGTAACCTCATTCGACCCGGGTCAAGCTATTTGTCAATGTAATCATCTTTTCATGAGCCGACGAAGGTCTATCGCAGACGCACTATTAATAACCGTATTATTTACTACCATTGTAACACGCTATGTTAGACTTGATTGTAAGATTTTACAACATGAATAACATTAATAATTTTATTTTAGAGACACTATAAGGGTAAAATGCTTCTTTTTAAAAATAACTATACATTTGTGTATGTACGTATAATATTATGTGTCTATATTTGTATTATTTTTGTGTATTTTTTATATGATTAAATGGTGCACAATCAAGTGTTTTTTAAGCTTATTTTTTATCATTTATTTTCGAACTCTACCTCCCCATTCGAAATATGTGGAATTATAATAATGTGGATATTTTTTGTTAGCCTTATTCAATATAGTTACCATAAATAGCAATCATTAATATAAAAATATGAAAACATATCCTAATATTACCGCAATAGGCTCGCTCCCTATTACTTGCGACGCAGATACAAATAAATAACTGGCGAAATGTGGGTGCAGTAATGCACCTCTATTTACGCTTTTCGGAATACAGATGCGTTGTAACCTCGGAAAAACTATTTATCGTTATTAGTGAGACATTGACCACACTGCAGATATTATTGGTTGTGCAAACGAAATTTTATCTCAGCGAAGATAAATCTGGAAATATATTACTAAAATACCAAAACGCTATCATACACATGAGTATAACTATTCCCAGCTATGGAACAAGTCCTCCCAGTGGTTTTAGTTTGTTCTGTATAGGATATACAAACATATGTATATACGTGCAAAATCGGAAACAATACGCTTCTATTTTTTCCATTTGTGTATAAATATAGTTGTTAGCATAGCTTGCCAGTCAACAACCTATTCGACCCAACAGCACTTTTAGGTCGAAGTAGCCATTTTGCTCAAAATCCACAGAGACAGAAATGTCTATGAAAAGCAATTCAATATATTCGCAGACTAGTAGAAAATATAATATGAAATAAAGCAGGATTAGGTACAACGTAAACCTAATACAAAAATACTTCTTTTCATATTTCTTTTTATAAACGTCGCTTTAGAAAACACGTGTCCTAAATCGTTTCAGAACATAATGAGCATAAAGTAAACGTTTTTCTTGTCTTTTATGGAACAGTAATAACATTGGTTTATAAATGTCTAGGTACTTAAGAATTAGGTATGCGGTGTTTGTTATATGTATGCATAAAATTTTACCGACTATTGCCGTTTAACATTTTATAATGTAGAGACTAATAACAAATATACTAGTGTTATTTTGCTGAACGAGCAAAACAATTTTGTATATGAGCAAAACTAATCTATATGGACAAAAGCGGTTTTGTGTGAGAGATTACTATCTCGTTCAAACCAATCCATTCATTCTGAACTCAAAATCGCTACAACAGAACGGCTCTACGTGAATATTAATCTTTCGTGGATTGATTTGCTCGATCAACACAGTTGACCTCAATGTCTTTTCCACTGTTGACTTTCGGGTTAAGGGTGGTATTTCTCCTAATCATTTTATAAAGTAAATATCATTTGATAATAAAAAATACAATTTAAATTATCAGATTACAATTGGTGGGGCTGTGACATTATCAGATTAGAGTGCTGAATAAATGGTCCAGCTCGTCCCTGGTGGCGCCACTGTCTCAAAAAATACAGACGTGTATGAAAAAACGGTCTTCTATCAATTTTAGACAAATGTGGAGGCTCAACTTATTGATAAAAATCTCGACAGTCTCGAATTCGAACTCAAGGCAAACCTCTGATATTTCGATGTTATGTGTGTATTAATATTGAATTATCACGCATTTTAACGGTGAAAGAACATATCGCGAGGAAACCTGCACAACTAAAAGTTCGGAGGAATAACTTGTGTAAAGTCTGCTAATCCTCTCAAAAGTAGAGAAGACCCGAACCCAGCAGTGTAACATATGTGGGCTGATGATGAAATATTATAAGTCCGTAAATTAACCATCTTATACAAACAAACAAACAAACCTCACGCCTATATTCCCCGAAGGGATAGACAGAGATGCATTTCTGCACCCACATTTCGTCAGGTATGTTTCAGTCCCACGTAATAGAGGGCGAGCCTATTGTCGTTTTTCGAGCATATTTCCAGACTCCGTGCTGCTACTGAGAATTTCCTAATGGAAAAACCCAATAATACTTTGCCCGACCCGGGAATCAAACCCAGGACCTCTAGATCGCACGGCACATACTTGTACCGCAAGACCACGAGGCAGTCAATCCAACCAACCATCTTATATAAAACGTATAACCAGCCAAACTGTGAAGTTGGTATGGTGTTATTGCCTTACGATCGATTGCTAGTCGATGACCTTATATCAGGTATCAGTGCGGTAAATTTACTGTGAAAATATTAAATAAAAAAATACCAGGAACACCTATGTTAGTATATAAAAACTATGCTAAAATGAAATATATAAATCAAATAAAATCGTTTTTAAAAATGAGCTATTACGAGCGAAAGCCACTCAACGAAACAGTTCGAATTGTTGATGTAACAAATACATTTTTTCTAAATTGGTTTGAGTTAGAGTCGGGGAAATAAAGAGTAGGTATTAAAATAGTCCATCTATCATTCCTTGGCGAACTCTCGTGAACTTTCCTAATCTCGAACTTATTGCCTTATTTTTACATCAATATATCAAAATGGAAAAATAAAACTCAGTTATCAGCAGTTTCGATTTATGATTCCAGACTTTCGTAGTTTCATAAATACCCACGACTCATATCACAAGATTTTGGTTAGAAACCAAGAAAACGTGTACACCTATGTTTGCACAGTAATAATTAGTAACAGACTTCTCCTTTCAAAGAACTCCATAATGTGTATATTTTGTGTGAAAAGTATATATATGTATATGTGTCTGTATCGCCCAACCACAAACCACATACATCCTATACAATTCTTCCATACTTCACATAAATATAATGATTTTGGTTTTAATACATACATAAGATATAGGAATAAATTATTTTTATAGACAACATCCGTAATAAAATGCAGACACGCAGCTATTGATAGATTTCACTAACACACATCTCGAGCCGACATTTTGTTAATGCATGTGCATGTTCAATACATGATGTTTTAAACAAATCATAATGTATTCATCTTTGATTCTTTTTATATTTATAGTTTCATGGGATTGTATCTCCTGGTTTAGTAAAAAAATATACTCATAACAGAAATGTCATGGCCTTGTGTGCTTTTGTAATGAACTACTAGATATTTTAAGAATAAGAAAAATATGGAGAAGGAAATATTATGAGGAGACCTTGAGCTCTGATAATATATTGCTGGAGTAATATTTTAGGTCTGTATATCCTCTCATCACGCACTAGACAAGCACGGTAAATTGAAGCCGACAAACTCTCTGACGCCCAGGCGTCTAGGGCAGTGAAATGATGACAATACTCGTATGTAAATCATTATAAATCCTGGTCATTACGTAATTCAATTTGGCGAGAATTATTTTGGTCCCATATTCCCTCTGCTAAATAAAGGCTGGATTTTGTGAGCCGGTTATTTTCAATTTTACCAGATGTCGCGTTTTACGGTAGATGGAAATAAATCCCATACGGCCGAACACAGCGGAGCCAGTCCACTTAATTGTAAAATAAAATTGAAAATTCGTTTTTATTTTTAAAAATAACAGCATGGCGATTGATACTCGGATGTTTTAATGAAGTTGCTAAATATATATACCCAATAAGTAATAAATACTTCAACAGTGAAGGAAAACATCGATATGAAACCACCTCTTAAAAAGCTCTTAGGAATTTCTTAGGTGCGTAGTCCGCCAACCCGCACTAGGCCAGCGTGATGGACTCAGCCCTAAACCCTCAGTTGTAGAGGAGGGGAATGTAATATACATAGACCGTTGATAAAGTAACGAACTCTGTTATGCACACTAAGGATAGGAGCTCACGTCGTGATGTTGTTTATTTCGTCATCTCGACCTATATTGCATGCATTCTAATGGCGAGGTCTCGAGGTTGTCTTATTAGGTTCTCATTAGGGATTTTTTTACTCGTTCTTATGCAATTGACCTCAATTGACGCTAAGAAAATGAATGTTTGTGACACTGAAAAGTCTCGTAGTTTCGGATACCCATAACACATGACTTGGTTGTATCATTATCATTATAAATTGTTTTTTCTTTAAGTCGTTTTTACACGGGTAATACTAGTGCTGAGTTCTGAATTTGTATTGTATATATCTTCGTTGTATTGTTTTGGCACCGCTAAGACTTGTTGGCACCGTTTATTTGCTGACACATCAGCACATGGCTCATTTGATACCGCGAAATCGGCTCGACGTATTTTGTGAAATACAAGACACCCGTGAATTTATGGTACATTTGCAAGGTTCAAATGAGATGTTATTTCGAGTACTTAAATGTTTCCTTGAACATATCCGTATACATATAGTCCTCAAATTTACATATATATTAATATAATTAAGAACAGAGTTTCATCTACAAAACTCTTATTCTAGCTGTATTTTATGATTAACTAAAAAAAATACTGTACTATAATTATGTTATCCTCATATAAATACTTCTTTCTTGGTTTGGGTTTGATTGTGTGACCTACGCATCGAAGCCCTCACAGCTCTAAATCTTACTCAAAATATAAGAAAATAATGTAATAATTTAATGTTATGTAAGACAAATAAACATTTATTCAGAAGATGAAACGCTCAATCACTAGATACGAAAATAAGGACTAAAATGTCTATTTTATTCTGTGTTACCGCTTTAAAATGGTTTCTTCTATTATTAAATAATTTCTATGTAATGTGCTTCATTAACCATCTGTATGGAATATCAACTAATTGCCATCGCAAGTGAAGCGAGCTGTTACCCGCAATCAGGAGCGCTTATCGTTAACACGATTAGCACAAAATGTACGAAAAAAATGACGAAATTAGTAATATCCACGAAATATATGACCAATAAAATTTAATTAGGAGACATTAACAATGATGAATCGTCCGCTACTCTCGGCATTAGCGTAATTATATTGTGATTTGAGAATAATCGCATGATGAATGGGCTCATAGCAACTTCTACTTCTGTCGGATTGCTGAAATATTAATTCCAAGTCGCGACTAACAGCTTTGTAGCGCCGTAATAATGATTTAATCTAATTTTGTCTTTTAATCACCCGCTGCGAGATTTCATTTTCTTTGTTCTTTTATATTTCGTATGCAAATTCAGCGAGATTACAATAAAACATGAATAAAGCGATATTAAAGAAATCCCACAAACATTTTTAATTGCCGTAATTACAAAAAAGTCTGGCTTGTAAATTTATGCTCATTCGTTTTGTGATAAATTAAAACAGTTCACGCAGTAGAAAATATCTTGGAAGCATGACTTCCGAGTGCTTGTTTGCTTTTGAAAGTCAAACATTTTTGTAGCAATTCTAAAGGAAAATATTACGGAACGTCAAATGAAAGTAAGTTTGCAAAAAACAATTATCAAGTAGCAATAGCGGGAATGGAAAAGAGAGGCGTTCGATGAAACATTTTCTTTATAGTAAATTTGTTGGCTTGGTGCTACTTTGAGAAAAGTTCATCCGGAAAGGTAATTTCCAACTTTATTATTTCCCACTAGCCCTCCTATGGACGGTTTGTCTTATGTCTAAAAATAAATGTTCAAACAAATCAATTTAGCCTAGTTTTTCCCTACAAGAACTCCTTTGGTACATTAATTGAGTTCCTAACTAAGCTGCTTAGTGTTAGATTAGTTAGTGCTAACGAAGTAAACATAGACAAGACTTAAATGATACCAGAGTAAAAATTAATGACGACATAAGAGACGAGCGTCTTATCTTACATCTTTCTATCGCAATAAACTTCACACTTTGTCATAAATAGACAGCGTCAGTTGCAAAGTTGATAAAGGAGCGTCTTTGATAAAACAGGTCGTGGATTCAATTTCAGGACTTAAATAATAATAATACTTTTAATCAACATTTTCATTTTAACCATAGCTTCTTGTGAACTCCCTTTAGTCTTCAAGATGTTTGTGCCAAGACAAACGTGGGTTAAAAGCAATATCGTGTGCAATAAGCCTACCTTTGTGACCTACAGTCAATTTAATACGACTACGGCAGATAGTAATATAAACCAAAATGCCTTAGCAGTATGTGGTTAGGCAAAGCTCTCTAAAGGTGATAAAAATTGACCTACGTTCTGACATTTTTATCAACCCGTCATGCTGCATATCCCAATAACGTTAAGGGGATTATTTTTTATATGGATGAATAGTTTTAGTAGTTTTATATAGATAAGTCTTTTGTAGGAAACTACTAAATGAATTTTAATAAAATTATGCATATAGGTAGCCGACACCCTAGATATAGCCTACTTTCCATTCCGGGAATATGTGTTCCTTTGGGATGAAACGGAATTCAAGATTACGCCCGGACGGATCTAAGCCCCACAAGAGTAGCACCTAATGTAGCACCTAATAAAGGCTATAAATTCATAAAGAAAAAAGGTATTGATTAATTTTCTTAGTCTAGATGACTATTTTTATATTTTTTTAAATCATTCTAGTTTTGAATATTACACCTATGGCATTATTTTGAAACATTATTAAAATTAAAAGAACGAAATTAATTTTAAAACAAGAAGCATGTAATTGTAAAGTTTCTATAAAGCAACAATAGCAATATCAACGCTATCAAAGTATTATTACGTATACTCATATTCACAACATTTTTATCACAAGGATCTTCACTTTGCAATAATAATTAGAAGTTGTATCCCCGTCGCCATTCATTCGGGTGTAATTGTCTCCATTTTCCTGGCTAAGCAGCTTAAACGTTTTTGCCACGCCTTTGTTATGGGAGAACTCGGAAACTATTTTCTTATACGTCCTATTGTCTCTTTTGATTAATTTTGTTAGCAGGACTCTACAGGCTTTGTGAAATAAAGATTCGCTTCTGCTGCCGCATTTTCTAATTTATCGTTGTTAATCGTTTGGCATGAATGTCTTTTTCAATATAAATAAATAAAACGTGTATATCATCTCAGAATTAAATTAATAATGTTATAATCTTTTTATAAAATTAGGATAGATTTTTAACCATTTGTTGTAGCTGTAATTTAATGTATTAAAAAGTTCTTATACTTGTTTTTATACAAAAAGCTGATTCACAAATTATACTCTCTATAGTTGTAAGAGCATGTTTAAAAAAATAAAAATAAATCTTTCCCCCAGACATAACCCCCTTGAAAGTTCATACCACAATAACAAAATATTAAAAATAATTTCTTTTGGAAGAAATAGGCGGCAAACAATTGGCAAATGGACCTTAGAAAAAGACAATTCAGATATTATTTCTGCGCCGGATAGTTGTATTTCTCGGATAATTACATTTGACAACGTCTGGACAATGAGCGAATAACCGAATAATAATAGAAAGTCAAAAACCAAATGTTTACGTGAACTCTTGTGTAATTGAGTATTAGTTTTTGTTTAAACAGGGTACTCCATAGGCATGTAGAAACATCTCAGCTTATCGGGTAACAAAAACTCCTGTTATTTACTTTATTAGAAATAAATCAAGACGGAAAATAAGAAAAATAGATTATTATTAACATCTTTATGTCATATGTCTTACGTTTACGTCGGATAATAGTGCTGCAACGGTGTTGCAAAACGTCTTTAATAATTCAACGACGGATGCCCGGAGCCCGTAATGGCATCGTAGCGAACAACGTTCTTATTAAAACGCCTTATTGTAGTATGCTCCATAATATGTAAAGAATAGGATGGACAATGACCTACGTAGTAGAATGGCGCTAGATGTATGTAAAGTCTTAGTAAGAGACCTATATCCAGCAGGTGACAACCTGTGACTAAAAATAATGATGATGATGATAATAAATATTACATTTGATTAACATATTTTTGTATTGTTGCAGAGGCAAGATACCTATCACCTGAAACAGCTGATGCACAATGACATTGAAATGACGTCGAGTCAATATGGGAATTATCACTCGATTGTCTCGCCTGAAATGCGGCGCATATTTTTTACTAATCATCATTCATATTCCGATACTGCAAGGAGAAGAACAATCGCAGTGTCCCAGCCTAGCAGAGAATCCCATTTGTCCGTGCTATAACTTCAAAGAAGGTATTACATATTTGAAAAACAATTACTACACGATTTGTAATATATATATATTACATTTATTTATAGAGTTATTATTGTTTTTTATAGCTTAGAATTATGAGTCAAATGCCGAGACTGTTGTTATGCTAAAAATAATAAATATATGCATATTAATTTCCCGAAATATTTTACAGTAACAAATATGGAAAATCACAATCACAATTGCTTTTTTTTATTTCAATTAATTTTAAATTAACATTAATTAATTCAAAAAGAATTAATTTTAAATAACTTTTTCAGGACTATTTTTGGAATGTCCCAGTGCAACTCCAAGCGTTGTGAAAAATGTGTTGTCAAAGATAAAAGGAACAATTCAGTCGTTATCAATTTATGACCTTGAAAGTTCAACAACGGAGCTCAAGTCAGAACTGTTCCCGACGAAAATCAAAATAAACAACCTACAAATCTCACAAACGCATGTAAACAAAATAAGTCCAAACGCTTTCACATCTTTACGTGATTCGTTAGGATCTTTGAGCATCATTTCCAGTAAATTAAGCAAAATTCCGCATGAATCATTCGTCGAACTCTACAATATTGAGTCACTTGATTTACAACTCAACGACATCAAAGACATACAAGCAAACACTTTTAGTAATCTTAGGCTGAAGAAGCTCAACCTAAAAGGCAATAAAATAGCAAACATTTCCGAAAATGCATTTTATAACCTTGAAGAGTCTCTCGTCGAATTAGATTTGACAGAAAATTTTCTCAGCATTTTTCCTCTACAATCTTTAGGGAAATTAAACAAGCTTAGTTACTTGAGGTTGTCGTGGAACAAGATAAATTTGATACCCGATGATATTAATGCTACGATCCCCAATCTAGTGGCGTTAGACCTTAATTCCAATTATTTCACTTCGATAGGAAAGAACTGGTTCCGAAGTATGCCCCAATTAAAAACTTTAACCTTCTTCAGTAATCAAATAGAAAATATTGCAGAAGAAGCTTTTTACTCTTTAGAGAAGTTAGAAACAGTTGATTTAAGTAAAAATAAAATAAAATTTTTGGCTAAGAACATTTTTCAAAAAAACCGAAACATTCATACTATAGATTTAAGTCATAACCACCTTCATAATATAAAAGGGGTATTCTCGAATCTCCATCAACTTTCCGAGATATTTCTATCGGAAAACAATATCCTTGAAATACCTGAAGACGCTTTTGAAAATGCAGTCAGTTTAACGGTCCTAAACCTTGAACACAATGGTGTGCAGAGATTACATCCAAATTGCTTTTCTTCCTTACAAAATTTAACACAACTACATATGGGAACAAATTTTTTGAAAATTCTTCCACGTAGCATTTTTCAATCTAATCGTAAACTAGTTACGTTAAGTTTAGATAATAATGAAATAACTGAGTTAGACGAGTTAATATTCGACAAACTTAGTGAACTAAGAGAGATTCGATTGCAAAATAACAAGCTCGGTCATGTAAAAAGAAATGTATTTAGTCCTTTGCCTGGACTTCTAGAGCTACATTTACAGAACAACTTCATTCAAAACATAGACTCACATGCATTTATTACACTTAAGAGCTTACAGCACATTAACTTGCAAGGTAATCGTTTGACTACTATTGGAGATGTATTCCCGAATAGAAATTCTTCCTTAGTTTCTATACAATTGGGTGCAAATTACTTATCCTTATTAAAGAACAGCTCCCTTCGAGGGCAAATTAACGTGCAAATAATGTGGCTGAGCCAAAATAACATTAAGGTATTAACGTCTAATCTTTTTAACGATTTGATAAACATACAAAGGCTGTATCTAAAAAACAATAGTATTGTACATATAGAGAATAGATCTTTTATGCATTTAAAAAAGATAAAGTTTCTCGACTTAAGTAACAATAAGCTTATAAAACTAAGCAATGAAACATTTTTTAAGCTTATAACTTTGGAAGAACTGTATTTACAATGCAATAATATAAATCAGGTCGCAAAAGACACATTCAAATTGCTATCTAAGCTGAAGGTTCTTGACTTATCCGAAAATGAAATAGTCATATTTGATTTTGATATTTCGTCTTTACCTATCAAGCAACTCCGCCTCAATAATAACTTTATTTCAACTATTGAAGCCGATTCTCTAAAAAGTTTGCCAAACTTGAGCCACTTAGAGATTAACGATAACGTTTTGACCTCACGAGAAATCACTCAAATACAGATACCTGGCCTGAAATCAATGACGATTGCCAGAAACAGCTTTACTTGGTTAGAGAATAAGACCTTTTCACATCTTCCTTCACTGCAGACACTTTCATTAGAAATGTCGAACATATCTCAATTGCCTCCGACCATTTTTATAAAGAATCAGAATCTTTTACGGATCAATCTCGCCTCCAACAAATTGAGAGACTTACATAAGGATGTCTTTGCTTACACGACTATATTACAAGAGTTGAATTTAAGTGGAAACAATTTCACAGACTTCCCGCACGTCGCTTTATTCAATGTAACATCAATGGAAATTTTAGATTTGTGCCACAACCAACTGCACAGCGTGGATTTCTTTAAATTCATTGGTTTACAAAACTTAAGAACATTGAATTTATGCGACAATCGGATTTCAATGTTGAACGGATTCAATTCTCCCGCCTTGAAAAATCTCCTCACTTTGAATTTAAGCAGAAACTTGTTGACAGTTCTTCCACCTAACTTCTTTCAACATTCATTGGGTCTGAAGGAGATAGACCTGTCGCATAATCTTTTCAAATATATTCCTAGCAATGGTTTATCGGAAGCAGTACTTCCAGCTCTAACAACACTAAACCTTTCGTCGAATTCGTTGGTGCAATTATTACAGTCTTATCCGTCAAAGTTGTTCCCAGTTTTAGAAGAATTGGTTGTAACTGATACAAACCTAACGATTATTACAAGTAAAGATTTCGAGAATTTCCCGTCTCTAAAAAGGTTATTGCTCAGCCAGAACTCTATAATCCGTTTATCGCCCGGGGCATTCTTGAAATTGCATAACTTAGAAATCCTCGATTTAAGTCAAAATAAATTAGAAAATATTCCTCGGGAAAGGCTTCAAGGATTATATTCGACACGCATCTTGAACATTTCTCAAAATGCTATTAGAGAATTAGAAGAATTTACGCCAGATTTGCAAAGTTTGCAAAAATTGGACATCTCTTACAACCATGTAACACGAATAAACAGAGACATATTTCGGGGCCTCCAGAGCCTCACTGAATTATACTTGAATGGTAATTGGCTCTCAGCGATATCATCTGACGCATTTAAGAATCTTAATAAGATATCATACATTGACTTGAGTCACAATTACTTCGAAATTATCCAGATGAAATTGCTAACTTCACTGGAAACGCAGATAAAAACTTTATCTTTTGACGGTAAGCATAATTATAATGTGAGCTACCTTATCCATTATCCAACCACATCATTTTAAGCGTCGTAGTACTTATGACAATTTTTTTCAGAAAATCCTTTGACATGTACTTGCGAGTCCCAAGAAGTCTGGAGATGGATGCTAGACCATTACAAGATAGTAAAAAAAGGAACGAACAATTTACGTTGCGACCATCCGGAAGAATTGCATGGAAGTGTATTCATTCAGTTGCCGCCACAAAAACTTTGCGATGTCCCTGTTATTATTCGAGTGGCTATTCAAGACATACAAACATACTCGGTTATTGTGTCATGGCAGAGTCGCAACCAATCTGGATTATATGGATATCAAGTAGCGTATTTCCCCGAACAAAATTCAAACACGGTAAGCGCTAAACTTTGCATGAAGCGGTTTGTTATCCAATTTACCTGCACGGCAGTGAAAACCTATAATTTAGAGTAAAATGTTGTATAAAATGCGCGCACCAACCATTACAACAAACATTTGAATACAAAGGCTGTGCATCACTTCAATGGTCCATAAAAAATATTTATGTTTCTCGTCCGTGGATGTTCGGCTGTACTGTGGATCCTTTAAATCTTCCCTTTTAACAATGCTTCATAGCAGCGAACTTTTTCATCACTCGATAGGTAGCTGAATGTGAATTTTAAAAGAGTTTACGCTTTCTATCCCTATTCCTAACTCAGCTTTGTTTCACAGATACGTGGGAAAATTCTGAATGCTACAGCGAGATCGACGAGATTAAATCATTTGACACCGGGATCGAGGTATACAATCTGTGTCCTAGCTGTTGGCAATTTTGGAGCATTAGCGTCATCGGAGTCATCAGTACCAGATGCTAGAATTGCCCCTTTACCGGAAAATTCAAACATGAACAATATATACGGCGACGAACAAATTATGAACCATTTGCGATCATACATGAACGATTCAATGACAAGTAAATGTGCCAGTGTTAGGACTATAGAAATATTTGGAGCGGCAATAGACAGCCCATTTTCTAATACTTATATGGGTATCGCTGATATCTTGACTAGACGGCTCAGCCTAGTGGTCGGTTGTTGTATCGGATTCATAGTGTTTGTGGTGTTAGTGTCAGCTCTAGGCTACATAAAGACTAAAAAACGTGAAGTGGTGGCAAAAGCCGAAGTACAACAAGCCCCGCAATATATTTCGTACGATAACTTCAACACGCCCAACGTAGAAGTACAAACTACGGACATGGATATAAATACCATTACAGATAAAACGAAGCCACAATGCAAACACGACTGAGCGATAATCTACCTTCAGTACACGTGGTTAAACTTGCAAACATAAAGCGCTCGGGGATCGGATTTTTCCGATTTGATTCCCGTATGAATAAGATGCCACTCGTGTTGGGACGGAGCCTTTCATACCTTCATCGTCTTTGAAACTTTTTTGGGAAGTTCGGCAGACAGAAATGAATTATTATAACTAAGAGTTATCAATAACGAAATGTGCGATAATCGGAAAAGTTTCTTGTCATGGAATATTTTTTTGCGTAAAACGAGTTCTATTTCCTCTTTCCTTCACCTAAATATATTTATACTGTTATGTTTTTGTGCCATATGGAATACGTTTGATTTACTATAAAACATAGCGACAACATAGTTGGTGTTATAACAGTACAGAGTAGAGAAACGTGAGAAAAAATTTGAACCGCTCGGTACAAACACATTTTTACACTCGTAATACCAATATAAATAAAAAGTCATAAACTTTCGGTGAATTCAGCCTCAGGGGATAAATATGTAAAAAAAATTATTGAAAATGTATTTTGTTCATTATGTTATTAATAGTGACTTTTCTTCTGTTGTTGCTGTTACCAAAAAAATAAAGTAAGGAAAACACGCGAGGGTAACATAATGTATTTATTTCATTTAATAATTTGTTACAACGTTTGACGTTGCCACTTGTTTATACAAGGATAAACATTCTATTGTGATTATCATAGACGTACTTGTAAATTATTAGACTTAAACTTAATTGTATGTTTTGTAAATTATTATAAAGTATTGCGAACTCGAGATAAGAAACTCATCTGTCATGTAACATCTCGTCATACGATGTAGGAAGGAAAAATGTTTATAATCCATACTTATATGTAATGTAATTAAATTAAATGATTGTGTACTAACAAACGAATATCAGAGTCATTTTAGTGTAAGATATGAATGTACCAATTTCCGTTGTCTGTTTTAAATTGATCGCAATCCATTTGACATTATTGTAAAGACTGTAGCATTGGTAATAAAAAAATAAAACTTTATGGTTGTTTATCTTGTCCCAACACCATTGAGAGGTTATCGGAATACATGTCAGTGATTCATACAGTGACAAACTGTTTTATAAACAAAGTAATAATAAATGTGAATCGCCTCGCAGCACTTATACGTAAGTGCAGTCTTGAGGTTCCGGGTTCGATTCCCCGATTGGACAAAGTGGATTTAGGTTTTACTATTAGAAACTTCTCAGTAGCAGCACGAAGTCTGTAAATCTGACTCGCCTGCTTACAGCACTGATACATATCTTGCGAAATGTGTGTGCAGAAATACACTACTGCCTAATCCTTCGGGGAATATAACCGTGAGGTTATAACTTTATTATACTCCATAAAAGTGGCATTCAATAGTTTAGGTTTATCAAGAGAAATTTTACAAATAATTATGAAACCATAACTTACAACGCAAGTCATGGTTAAAAAGACGAATCTATTTCTCAACAAAAAAATATTAGATCGGCGAAATCCGCAATAGACGAACCTGCCATAAGCCCTAATATCTATTCATCATAGACCAATATCGTCCCTAGAATCACATTACATATAAGCAGGCCTGGTATTAATTCCTATAAATTTAAAGATAGAAGTAATGGTGCTCATTAAGATAATTCGTAAGGATTTGCTCCACGTTTCCTAGTACAATAGATTTGTGTACAGTGTACATATTAACCTTCAGTAAATAAGCAAATTGGTTTGTAATTGACTTTCGATATAATGTTAGCTATAAACCAATTTGCAAACAAAGAGCTACCAATTAAAATTCAAGATAAGTTAATGCTGCTGGCTAGCATAATAATAAAAACCTAGATCATGCAAGCTTTTAAGCAACCCGAGAGCAAATTCAGATCGTTCAGATCAGTTCAAATCAGAACGTTCGATAAGACCAAAGATCGAAAGATTAGACATTGAGAATAGACCTCCACAACCTTTTCTCACCCCTAAACATACTAAAATTCCATAACCTTTATAAAAAACAAAACACAAGCTCATCTCGTTTTAAGCGACAAATATGCACGGTAAGTACGAAATAAATATTAGTATGCTAAGGACAGTGTTAATGCTTGAACATAAAGCTTACTACAGTTTTCTCATCCATATTTTAAAAATCTCCATCTTAATAGCATTTCTAACGTTGCTACATTCTCAAAGCAAACTTTGCATTTCCAGTAGTGCAGAGACGAGCAGTACATATAAAATGCAATGTAAATCGCGTAAACAAGAATTAAAGTATCCTTTTTGTACTTTTGTTGTATTGGTCGGTGCTATTAAATGGATTAAATGAATTATTCAGCGAGAAGAGTCGCAACCGAGCGATTTCCCCGGCGCTTTGTCCCCTTTCTTATCATTTAAATAACGCCAAACTTCACGATATACAAAAATACGAATAGTTGAAACGCAGGTCGTTGACATTTTGAATTATTTCGCCTTGCTTTTACATAGCTTTACTGTAGAATGTATACAATTTTTTTTTTATTAACATGTAAAGATTATCACCTGCAAGACTTTTGGCGATTACATACAAGAATATGTTGATTTTAAATAACCTCACGCACACAAACATACTCACCCACGCCTATTTTTCCTAACAACACTTAACCCGAATCGGTAGTCTAAGGACATTGTCAGGCCTCCCCAATACTCGCAAATGTTTTGGTAAATCGATTATGTACTATGTACATTTGGAGCATTTAGGTCGTTTTCACAAAACTTAAATATGTAGATAATGTTTTTAATTATAAACGCAATATTCGCAAAAAAAAAAATTAAGCACATCATGTATGACAGGTTTTCGTAAACTATAAATATGTACCTTATAATATTAAAACACAACAAAAAAAATACACCCAACAGTCTCATACATAGCTCTCATCCCAGACTAGAATAACGCATCCTTTGTCATGAGTATCAGAAACTACGTGAGACTTTTCAGTCTCACAAACACTCAGACCCGAAACAAATATTTGTGGATAACACAAACATCTGTCTCGTCGCGAGAGTCGAACTCTCTTCCTCTTGTTTGGCAAGTTGCTGTCTGCCATCTGCGCCACGGAGCTGTCAAATTATATATTACTGTTTATTAAAAGAATTTTAAAAGAAAGCATAATATTTGATGTGATTTTAATTTTACGACGCTTATTTCTAAAATTTTACTTTCTAGTCCACGCAATTACATTTTTTTTAATTAGTTATTACATATTCGACACTAACATTTCATCCCACGCAATACGTACAACCCTCAATGGTAATTTAAGGCGAAATAAGCCGCGGAAAAGTGTAGCAGATATCCCACTAATGTTTTTATAATGGTAAAGTAAAGTATCTGTCTACAGATGTACAATTCCCCTTTCTTTACCTCAATTCCGTTTACATCCGTTATCCATTAGCTTTAGCTAAAAGCACAGACAAAGCTCGTGGCGTGTGGAGGTTTAGTAATAAAAAACAGGTAGCGTTTACAAAAGCCTTTACATTTTAAGGTACTCAAGTTGGTATCCTTTGTAAAATTGGTCGGAACTTACGTATGCGGCCGCTTTGATGTCTCACTTCCTGGCGCAAGATAACGTTCTCTTTGATGTATTTATGTATTGGTAAACAATTCGCGTTTATTAGTACCACATCAATTGCGGGTTCAATCAATTATCGGTCAAGCGCTTCAGTGGTTGCGTGGCGGCGAATATAGACTGCGAAGCGTAGGTACACTTTATTTCGGATTGGTGTTTTTGTATAATTTTGCTGTGCTTGATTAATGAGCGACTCGGTTTATAGTAAATACTATCGTAAATTATAAATACTTCAGCCGTCTTTCAAATCAATAGTAACATTAGTAGTAGTAGTAGTTACTTTCCTATGTCATATGCCTATCTATCATGTACGTATGTACATATGTATGTTAGGAGTTTTTACCGAAGGGATAAGCAATGTAGAGTCTCATCAGATGATCAACGACCGTCAATACGGTTTTCGACGGGGGCGATCTGCCGGTGATCTTCTGGTGTATCTAACACACAAATGGGCGGAAGCGGTCGAAAGCAAGGGGGAGGCTTTGGCAGTAGGGTTGGATATAGCGAAGGCCTTTGATCGGGTCTGGCATAGAGCTCTGCTTTCCAAGCTCTCTTCTTTCGGACTGCCCGAGAGACTTTGCGACTGGGTCACTAGTTTCCTCACAGAGCGAAGCATAAAGGTCGTAGTTGACGGTACAAGCTCGGACTCCATGCCTGTGAATGCTGGTGTACCTCAAGGCTGTGTGCTTTCTCCAACTCTGTTCCTTCTGCATATCAATGACTTGTTACTTAATAGTAACATTCATTGTTATGCAGATGACAGTACGGGGGATGCTTGGTATACTGGCCGCGCAAATCTTTCTCGGGAACAAGTCTATGATTGCCGGAAAATGCTTGTGTCGGAAATTGATCACTTATTGGATCATGCTGCAGATTGGGGTAGACACAATTTGGTCCAATTCAATCAATTGAAGACACAAGTTTGCGCATTCACCGCAAAAAAGACTCCCTTTCCAATATCACCTCAGTTCATTGGCACTTCTCTTGGTATCTCGTCAAGTCTCGGAATCCTTGGTGTCGATGTTTCGAGTACCGTCCAATTTTGCGGTTACCTGGAAGCTAAAGCCAATCTGGCTTCGAAAAAGCTCAGGGTGCTCAGCAGAGCAAAACGGTATTTCACGCCGGCTCAGCGCCTTCAGCTTTATAAGGCGCAGGTCCGGCCCCATATGGAATATTGTTCCCATCTCTGGGCTGGGGCACCTCAGTACCAGTTGCTTCCACTCGACCGCATCCAACGACGAGCTGCTCGAATCATCGATGACCGGATTCTTTCCGAGAAAATTGACCCCCTTGCACTGCGAAGAGACGTTGCGTCGCTTTGCGTGCTGTACCGCATGTACCATGGGGAGTGCTCTGATGAACTTTTTGGATTGATACCTGCTGCAGACTTTCATTACCGCACCACACGTCAAAAATTGAGGTTCCATCCCTATCATCTGGATGAATGGCGTTCCTCAACAGTGCGGTTCAAACGCTGATTTTCTTCCTCGCACAACATCTTTGTGGAATCAGCTTCCTTCGGCGGTATTCCCAAACAGGTACGATTTAGGGACCTTCAAGAAGAGAGCTTATATCTTCCTCAAAGGCCGGCAACACACCGATGATTCCTCTGGTATTGTGGGTGTTCATGGGCGGTGTTGACCACTTAATATCAGGCTCATTTGCTCGTTTGCCTCCTTTTTCCATAAAAAAAAAAAAAAAAAAAAAAAAAAAAAAAAAAAAAAATGTTTTAACAGTAACAAGCGACGATCAACATCAACATATTACGAAAATAAGCAAAAACACTTTGCTCTCCCAAGCATAGAACCCAGAATATTTCATTAGATAGCCAATGACAGCTTTGAGCTTTTTAACTCGCGCCATCTGATCATAGATGCATCTATAAATCACGACCACACCACAAGCAATAATTTTACAAAAGAAATATTAATTCAAGCCGGAACACATGTTATGGAGTAATCAAAAAGTTGGGAAGCCGCAACATAACATAAATAAAGGGCGACGAATATATTTGAGGCACAATAAATTAGCAAAACAGATTGCCGTTTCCTACCCGCACGCATGCAAGTACCAGTGTACCCGGAAGCGAGTTATAAGCGAGTGTAGCGCGGGGAGCACAATGCCGCGCATTATTGAAACAAAGACGCATTCAACCTCACTCGAATCACAAATAGAATGACCTAAGAAATGGCACAGCGCGGTATTGTTATGAGCTTGTCTTCAGACGTACATATGTGTGGAAATTAATGAACGTTTCGGCAACGGTCGTGAAACATCGAATGTGGGCGGCACAATGGCACGCATCAAAGGAACAATACAACTCTATTGAGCCCTGATTTTGTGATTTCAGGTTCGTGCGTGACTAATTTAATGAACAATGACGGGGTTCATATTCGACTAGCGACAATAATTGCTAAAAATACGCTGTTTTAATATAAATTTGTTGAATAAAGTTTTTATATTTGTAATAATAATATTGAGTAATTAAAAACAAGTCATGATGATCCCTATCTTTCTTCTCTTCAACAATGCCAATGTAAATAGATATAAGCTGATTCCACAAAATTCTTTAAACTTAATATAACCAATTCCGATCGGATCTTGATGTACTACTGTAAATAGGTGTGGTAAATTATTTTTTGTTTACATTACATTACTTGTATAAAATGCGCTTTTTAAGTACATTTGTAATGAGTGAACAACATTTGTATAGCACAATAAGCAGGTTGCAACAAAGTAATTGTAAGTAATGGTAGCATAAAATGCAACCGCATTTGGTGAGAATACGGAACGAGTTGGATAATGTGCTCATAAGTAAAGCAACAAACAGCGGGAAATATATTCTCATTGGCTTGGCTATCCGAACTGCACGGGACAAAACAAATTTATTCTGAAGAACACGTACAAATAAACCCAAAAAACATCATACACATTGGTCCTTTGAATAAGCACGCTTTTAGAGTCTGTTTGTAGTCTGCGCATCGGGTTCTGTATTTTTATTTCTAAGCAAACTTTCGCAGAAAATCTTTACATTTGATTCATCCATTTTACTCACAAAATATGTAAAAAGGACGAACGACGACGAAAGTCTACCAGTTATAAAGTAAAATTTACGAGTAATGTCTTGTTCTTTTAACTTAGTAAAACGCTGCATCAATGAAATACCTACTAAATTGTATACAAAAGCACCTATAAGTAATAATCCAGAGATTCCATTAATATAATGACTCAAAAAACATGCTTAGGTACTCTTCGCTGTTCAACAAAACTTTGTTGGAGCGTTGTAATTAACAGACACTTTTTATAATACCCAAGTTCCGTCAGGATTAGCGACGTCATCTGAGCGAATTCGCGGGAGAAACTTTGTTCTATAATTTTTATTACGATTACACGAGTTGTCCAAAAACTGCGCCCAACCCCGACAACTTTGTTATCAAATTATTTCATAATACATTCCAAATTTAATGGTTTTTAAAAACACTCATTCTTTTACAACTTTCCCGTTTTATCGTCGTGTTTTACGACTTATTCGCTCCTTCTAGTTCCGTATTTCATAACGCTGCCCGATCAGCACACTCAAAGCTAATTCACCAACACAAGCAGTTGCGACACACAAACTTGAGAAAAGGCCATCAAACATCAATTAGCCGCCAATATTTGCATGCCATCTGTCGTACAAGTAAGTGATGCTAATGGAGGATTTGTCCGGGCTTGGCAAGTCCGAGCCACTTGTAACACAATATGAACCCTCAACGTCTTCTATGTAGGTCAAGTATTCAGTCATTTGTGACGTCCGGATATGACAATTCTCTAAGTGACAACTACGATTACGTCACGCTGTTCTATTAATGATAGTGTACTCAAAGTTTCGACAATACATTACCATGTTATGGGATGCATGTTTTAAATTACGCGCCTGTGTTTCATTAAATTTATTTTCAACGGACATGTTCCATCTGTATTAATGTTGATCTCAAAAGAGCTGATGTTAATGCAATGAGAGACATTCATTTGTTTTTTTTATATATAAGTTCTAAACGTTCTCAATGAAGCAATTTATTGTGAGGGGTGACAGAAGACTATCGTCTGACAAAATTGCGACTATTATGGCGTCATTAAAATGTTAGATAATTATCTATTGATTATAATCAAAAAACAAATAAAAATACCGCTTAATACTACTCACCTCAATTACGAAGTTATAGTTTTTATCATAATGTTCTCGTGGTTCTGAAAATATCATGTCTCCAACCTGGAGAAGCTGTATTCAGGTAAATAAGAACAGCAATAAGCGATTAAACGATGCACAGGTACGCATATTCATTGCTATTTCATTTGAAAAGTCTGCAGAAACTTCCCCAAAAATGTGTCCACCATGAACATGCCACAGTGACTTACGCAACGCGCTTTAGGGATCAACCAGTCCATATATTCAACAGCGTTGAAGGTTTAGCGATAGTGTTCATGAGTACTACAACCCGTGATTTATTCGCGTTGATACAATATCTCTTTGGTTTACCTATCGGCTTCGAATCTACTACTTTATAATACTGTCAGAGGTATAAATTTAAAATGAAAAAGTAGGATTTTCCAAATTACAATGAGCACATAAATTAACTTACTTTCGATTATGTACATCGAAATACTAAAACATAAAAAGTAATAATTTTAGTTGCTTTTACATCCTAGCCACACACAGAGCGCTCGGAACAAAAAATTATATTTGGAATTAACAAATTTAAAAAAAAGGAACCAAAAAATGTTGACCGTATTTTTTTCTTTATAATACATAGAAGGAAACAAAATAAGTTTCAGTATGCCTCGAATGGAGAAGCCATCTGTATGTTATGCGACAAAAGTCATTAAACTTTATCACAGGCTTTATGGATCCCGGCAGTGGATCGACTCCTAGTGTAATTTAGTACAGCCAGCCGCCTCACGCTATTGTGATTGATCGCAATCGATCGGATATCGTGCCGGCAATTGAAATAAATTTATCCCCCTACCCTCACTTACTATGTAACAGCATACGCTTTATATACAAAAGTTAAGTTTTTATTTGTTTTCAAAGACAGATGTTTACGTCTGCATACACCCAAGCAAGCTCCCACGTTTACATGAACTTCATGCAATATTATACAATGTAGTTGATTATGACTTTTAGTCTTCTTTTATATTTTTGATTTTAGTAAAAATACCTGACAAAACATGTCAGTCAGACAAACATTTCTTATCAGGTATGATTAACAGGTAATGTATTTGATTACCAAATATGTTATTTTGAAATAAACTTCAGCGGCAATATACTATCTTCCATAACGTGGAATAAAGCTGTAGAAATCAGAACTCGGCTTTACTGACCGAGAGCTATTGTGTGCGTCTTTTTTAAGTTTTGGAAAAGAAAAACATATCGGTACTCTGTAATTAATTTTTTATTTATTTATTACACTTTATTGTACACCACAACACATACAGAAACATGAATTAATACTAAAGTAAAATATAAAAGAGTGGAGCAAATCTGTAATGTTTATATAATAATCATAAAAAAAGCCTCCCAACTCCTACACGAAAGCAATACTAACGTTAGCAATCTCCAAAATTTACGCTGATAAGACAATTTATCAATTTAAGCTTTATATTAATTTCAAAACAACTCCATATACTTTTCATTTTAGTAATTCGAGTAGGCTTTTACCTGTCACTAAATATAGAATAGTATAAAATAAAATATTACCCGATCTCGAAGTTTACTAAATTATGCATCTTGAATCATGACAGTATAACCAAAACGTCTTTTCTTGAAAATTTTTGTATCTTTAATTTTTTTGTGTTTATTTTTAATTATTTAAATATACGTATTTTACTGAGAATAAGATTCCAAAATTAACATTTGATTAGTTACTGAATGCTTAAAATGAGGTTGAGGCACATTACACCTGTGTAGAGAGTGTGTGAGAGGTTGTAGGCACATTACACCTTTGTGGGAAACGGTAAAAATGGAAGGAAAAAATCAGAATAATGGCTCTTCAGAAGTCGGTGTCATAGAACCATACACAACGACGAAGGCGTTGTTTCATATCGGCATGCGAAAATAATGGCATCCCAATCAAACCTTAATGTTACAATACATTTTAACTATAAATTTGTCAATACAAGGTTTTTTTAAAATTATAATTTAAAATATTTTTTTGTCAATAAATTATACATACATATTATTATCAACACCATCATTCGAAATTTAAATATATTTAGAAAAATTATAATATATTATTTTAATTTTTTTTTATATCTTCATCAACCCATATACGCCCACTGCTGAGCACGGGTCTCCTCTACCATTGAGAAGAGGGTTTAGGCCATAGTCCCCCACGCTGGCCTAGTGCGGGTTGGCGGATTACACACCTAAGAAATTCCTAAAAGCAGTGATGGCCTCGAGGTTTGGACGCGCGGTCGAGAATCTCGACGGTCGCGGGTTCGAACCCCAGGCACACACCTCTGACTTTTCGAAGTTATGTGTGTATTCACATTGAATTATCACTTGCTTTAACGGTGAAGGAAAACATCGTGATAAAACCTGCACACCTAAGAGTTTTTTTTTTATATAAAAAATATTTTTTTTTTTTGAAGATAACCTAAAATTATATGTATCGTATCAAAAGTAACAGCAAAATTTATGACACTTGTACTCATTCAATAAGAATGTTGCTACAACATTAACCTACTTGGTGAATTCTATTACATGTACATATGTTTAAGAACACAATGTAATAAACAACTGTAATTTGCTCTAGCCCTGAACATGCGGAATTGCAGAAAAGGAGGTCGTGGGTACAAATCCCTCTGGGACGACACTAAATTTGTGTGAGTTTGCTTAAGGCATAGTAAATAGGCAGGGTTCCAATTCTGATATATTATGACAGTGGGATCGATTTACAACGATTTAGCTTCAAACAAAAGCGGTTTTGTTAAAGCGGTGTTGGCCGACTCGCTTTCTTGCGCTTATTTGGGTCAAACACATGTTGAGCTGCGGTGTTGCATCGTTCATTTTTTGGAGTGCAATCAGTGTTAATTACTTCTTGCGACTGAATAAAGGGGAATAAAGAGAATGTATTGTTAAATTGCGGTGAAGGAAAATGGTTTGAGTAAACCAGCGTGTCTGAACGTTCTTAACTCGGGATTTCTTTTGTATTTGAACTCCACCGACAACTAGGCCGCCGTTTTAGACTTAGGCCTAATTTCACTTACCAGTAGAATAAGAAAATGCTGTTATGTTTAGAAGTTCATCCATGTCCGAAACAAATATTAGTACAGTTAAGGTTGGTCAAATTTAATTTTTGCATGGAGAACGAAGCCGCAGCCCTTCGTTCCACAAGCTAGTGTTTAGCGGACTGCACCACAGATGCTCTCTAATGAAAAAAATAGAACAAAAAAATAATAAATCGACACTCAAACGTCATACAACCAACAAGTACCGTTGCTTTTAAAAAAAACTACAGTTCATTATTTCGAAAATAATTTCAACAAGTTATAAGAGCGATGTCAGAAATACTGAATACAAGTGGTTTTAATTTACGACGGTTTGTATGTAACGTGAGAGTATGTTTTAAAAACAAAGTGTTGACTTTATTTAAGTTCCATTGTATACGTAACAGGTGCGGTAAGTCGAGGACAAATAACATTTACATATTAATAACACATTTAAATTTCAACATACAAGTGCGCGGACACGGTTCGGTTCTTTTAAAATTCTGAATTCTTTTACAACAACGCTGAGTATGAGTTCTTTCATATTACATGTCTATGCCGAGCTCTTTTTAAAATTTCATGATTACTTGTAATAATACTGGATATTGACCTCAGTCAATATACAATTGTCGTATTGCAGCAAAACCAAAGCAATGAAGATACTCGAGGCTTCTTTTTTGATTTTCAAGGTTCGACTAGAGCCGCTATAATAAAACTCAGCCATATCATATGAAAGGTGCTAAAGACGGTAAAATGCAATGTTCGAACCGCATTGTTCTTCATCATGATCATCATCA
The DNA here is from genome assembly GCA_030295005.1 of Cephonodes hylas. NCBI lineage: Eukaryota > Metazoa > Arthropoda > Insecta > Lepidoptera > Sphingidae > Cephonodes > Cephonodes hylas. The sequence continues at coordinate 9,214,270 of AP025367.1, read as the reverse complement.
GCCCATATACGTCCTACTTCTTGGAATGGGCATCTTCTCAACTCAAAACGCTTAGGTTACCCACGTATGTCCACCATGCTAGGCTACTACGGGCTGGCTGGGTTCTTATGGTATGTTACATCATAAAGCCGTATAATATTTCTTTGATAGTTTTTGTAATATTATGCTTAACCCTAGACACATTGCAGTGTTTCTCCAGAAAATAAGGGGCAATCAAGAGATTCCTTAATCGATTCATGGTTTTGAAGAAAAACACCATTACGATATTCATTATTGTATCCGAAAAAAGACTCACCCGGAACTCTGAAGAATGTTTAAGAAGAAACTTTGGAACGAACTGGCGTCAATGGATGAACGATTGAATATTACGCTTAAATAAAACTTTGTCACTCTTTAATTATAATACCGAAGAGACCGATTATAATACCGGAGAAGTGGCAGTATTTTTAATAAAATACTATAATCATGCATAATGCGGTAATAACTCAACGCTTAATTAAGATGCAAATTATTTTTCCTCCATTAAGCTTCTTTTATTAAAAACAACATGCATAATATTGTCAATATAATTTTGTCTTCAGCGTGCCATCATGATTTAAAATTCGCTACAATCAAGCGATGTATGTACGTAGTGCAATTTATTAAATGTGTTTATCATTTTAATATTAACACTGGAAAGATTCTGTTAAACTTTTTTTCGTAGCATGACCCGCTATCAAATATCACTAAGGTAATACCTATACCTACTCTTGTAAGCCTAGCCTTTAATCATGATAACCAATTATAGCCAGTTGGTTTTTACCGAGACGATCTTTCCAGGGAGCATCCTTCTAAGATGAATGACATGCATTGCAAAATTTAGACTTTCTCATCATTTTTTAATGTTTTTAATCGTATCAAGAATCCTATTTTTTTTTAATCTGGGAAAATAACTGTCTGATGCTGCAGCGTTCGAGGTATTCCAGGTTTTATAATCGGGTCGGGCAAAAAAGAGGAAATTCCAAACTCTTTTTCCCTTCCTTCCTATACTCACGCAAGCTCACGCCTGTATTCCCCGAAGGACTAGGCAGAGCTGCATGTTCCGCACCCATATTGCGCCAATTGTGTATTCGTCCCACGCAATAGTGGACGAACCTATTGCCATTTTTCAGGCACATTTCTAGACTCCACACTTGAACAACGAGGAGACGAGTTATTTAGATAAATATGTTAATACATAAGACTTAAAATTTAGTTGTAGAGACAAACGGACATTATGCATGCTAAAAAGAAAATACAAACTATTTTTATTAAATTTATTGTTGATAAGAAAATCGAATAATCGTTTTTTTTTCGAGGTCAAAGATCATTCAACTTTCCACTTCGTCAAATTAATTACAATGTATATTTGAAAGGCTGTCCTCTCTTTGTGGCTTAATTCGACAACAATAAAAACGACACGCCAAGGGCTTCGCGAGACTTCAAATCTATTGAATGATTAATTCATAAAACGTTTACAGACGTACTCATAATTTAAAGCGCTTCAAGCGCTAACGATTGCTTTGCATGTACGTTTGGTACGGGGACGAGAAATAGCACTCACGAATAACATTTCGATGCAATTAAAAGCCGCTTATACCCTACACAGTTTACCTACAAAGGATTTAACGTAGGATTCCGAAGCAGAAGTGCGATCTTTGCACAACCTGACGTTATCTATCTGACCAAACAGCGCAGTGGAAATTTGGCTACTCTCAATTTTGATACGGAGTATTCAAATGAGGGAAATAAGTATTCGTTGCGGTGCGAATGTTTCCCGTGAATTAATGTTTTGGATCAAATTGAAGTACAACAGAACAACTTTATACCAGAAAGTTATGAGATTACGTCTACATAGGAACTGTATGTATTAAATATGGTGTATTATGTAACATTAATATTCTACGGCTGTAAAGATGTACTGATTTCGTAATTAGTTTAATGATAATGGATGGTTTTTTATGCGATGGCTATTGCACTGGAATTTTAATTCTTATTAATAATGTAATAGGCATACAGATATATCCAAAATAAAAAATAATTAATTATACAAAGAATGCCATATTAAATATCCAAGAACCCAGGTTGTTTGAAAAGAAAAATGTTCATAACGTGTAAATATATTCAATACGTTTTTCCAGGAGAAGATGTAACCACTTTATTGTTCCTTCGCCCATTTCAATGAAATTGTATCAAGTATAAAAAAAACTCCCCTCCTTTTTTCTCCTTTTTTTAATGAACGATATTGATTTTTCTTAGAAAAAAAATTGTCGACTATCCTTTTAAAAATAATTTTATAAGGAATCTAGCTGTTACCAGCAGAGGAAGAAGATTGAGTACATACCAGGGTTGAGTATGAGTATGAGTTGAGTTAAGTATGAGTATTTTTTTCTCAAAAAGATTATAATATAAACAATAATTTGAACTTTTTGGTAAATTTCGATATGGTGAATTCCTGGCATGAGTCTTTTCGGGGTTTCTATAATTTTATAAAGTTTTGTCCATATGAAAACGTAATACCTACGTTCAGCAAAAACTCTGCATGGATAGCACTACACTTTATATCAGATGGAGTGTCGTCCTTTTGCCATGAAAATATAAAAATGAGTTAACATGCATTATGTATATGTACGCTTTAATTAGGTTTTGTGATTACGTGTGTTGCAGTATCTGTAGAGGTATTCCTAAAATTATTCAATTATTTTATAAATTGCAATATTTTTGTGTATTCTGGATGTTTCGGTTTGATTACTTGTTCGGGTATTTCATGAGAAATTTTCATTTAGAAATTCTCAGTACGAGAATGGGGAGGGAACGGAAATTATATGCTTTTTAAACGCAGGAGGCTCGCATTAATGGGAAATTGCGAAAGCACACTTTACACACAAGTACACTTTCGCTCACCTCTACCGAGATACACTACACATAAACATACAAATTCCTATACAAAGTAGAAGTATATAAAGGTAATTAATTACAACAGAATATTACGTAAAGAAAATGCCCAAAACATTGAATTGAGCTACCTTTAGCCAATCGCCAGTGGTAATGGTTTCCTGCCTCATTAGCTTATCTAAGCAGTAAGGAAATTATATTAATCTACGTGCACATTCAGCGAATATTCGTTGCTAATATCGCGTCATTACGTCAATTCCAATGTTATATACGAAATTTATGGTGGAAGCATCTGTGCCTTCCTCGTTTATTCTATAATTTGCCTCGATACGGGAACATGTCAGACTAATAGCATATTAGGTATCGAATACGCAAACATTATGGGTGGTTTAGATTAGAAAAACAAGGTTTTATTTCTTTACGTTTTGCTTGTGGAAAATATTTATTTATTTACGCTTCAATGATTTTAAACATGACCTTTAATTTAACATACACGAAAACACACACAAACCTTTACATATTTTTTTTTGAAAGAAGAGAAGAGAAATTCTCAACCACGTGGTAAAACTCGAGGTCATCACGTTCTTTATATAAACACAAAAAATAAAAAAATATAAATTGTAAATTATGAAACATTGAACACTTCCAAAAATTGCGCAAGTTTTTAAACTAAACCAGCATATATTTTTAAAACCATTTAATCAAATGCTTAAACATTATTAATTAATTTAACTCCATAATTAAGACGATAAATATGTCGGATAAATGTATAAAGTACTTATTGAAAGAATCTTGTTTGATTCTAAAGTTTAAATACAGCGTATTAATTAAGAACTACTAATTAATCTACAGTCTAGACAACTTTCGCTTATATTAAAAGAGAAATGTTAATTCACTTCTATTTTTATTTACTGCCTCGTGGTCTCGCGGCACAGGCATGTAAGGGCTGTATGATCAAGATATATTCGATTCCCGGGTCGAGGAAATAATTATTGTATACTTCCATTAGGAAATTCTCAGTAACAGCCCGAAGTTTAGAAATGTGCTATCAAAACACCTATATGCTGGCCCCCTACTACGAGATGCTATGCATATCTGGCGAAATATGCGTATGTATTAATGTTTATACCTATATCTTTCTCGTCGGGAAATACGAGCATTTTGTTGTATATGAGGTCAACAATCTGACCTCAGATTGTGAAAAAAGTTCAGCCTAGACATGAAATATGTTCGCTCATAAGTCTAGATATTTTCAGATAAAATAAGTGAACTAGTTCAATTTTTAAAAGGATTTACGGTAAATCTTAGTAATAAAAAAATATAACACGAAAATTACAGATTACTATTCTACACGTGTTCAAACAACTTAATAAAAATGTATTGAACGAAAAAAGCACTTCAAACAGATCCGCGAACAAGCGACTCATTTTCACCACTAAATATGTGGAGTTCATAGGATATAATATGGAGGATATAATATGTATACATATATGTTCTAAGTAACACGTGAACGTTCGGCCTTGGGTAAATGGAATAAATCTGTATATTTATAGGCACATAACTAGATTATTTCTGTATCGTCGGATAATGTGGAATGTACGTTTTTATGCGCTGTCACGGTTCTGTCGTGACTTGAAAAATTTCCTCCCTTACCATTTCTTGTGAATAAAATATAAACTAGCAATAAACTACTAAGGGTCTCCTCGGTAATTTGCAGTAACTTATAATTACAACTAAATTAAAACCACTGTATCTATCGCCTTGACCTTAGAGTCAACCCTCTTCAATCTTATTTACACAACGCAAGAAATCTATTTTGGTGCTGTCTTAACGTCGAAGTGTGTCCTTTTGTTGACTTGGTAACAGTCGCCGAATACATAAGTAGAAAATTAATCTTATTTTTTTGCATCTCGATAGTCTTTCTATCATCATTATAACCGTACATCCCACAGCTGAGTATGGCTTCCCCTATTACTGAGAGGGTTGACGCATTAGTCAACCAAGTCGGCACGGTGCAGACTAGCGAAATACTCATCAAACAAATTCCTAAGAACTGTTACGTATGGAAAGAGTTTTTGAATATAAAAAACAATTATTATATCTGCTTGAAATCACTAGAAGTTAATATATCATTGATTGAAACACGTCACACTGCTGGGCACGAACCTCTTCTTTAACTGAGAGGCATTAGGCCTTAGATCACCACTATGACCTTTTTTTTTTTTTTTTTTGTTCTCGAGGGGAAAGCTGTTTATGGCTCTACTTCCCGCCAGCCCGGGGGCAGTGGGGGGCGGGAAGCGTATGTCGGGGTCACCGGTCTTCCAGCCCGGCGCGCGGCGACGTTATATCCGCGCAGGTGTTAGTGCCGGGCTGGGTCCCTAACAAAATCCCTAAACCGGCATACCGACCAAAACCCCCCGGTGGCCATCTCCGCGCCGAGTGAGGCGCCCACCGTTAACCGCAGCCGCCCAGTGCGCCTCCGAGAGGTAAACGTCTCGGCCGTCTCGGAGTTATAGGGGTGCAGTTGCACCCCCACCAGCTTATTCGGACGCCCCGGTTGTGAATGGGCGCCCGCGACGTACACAGGCCACAGTGCCGCCGCCCCTCTCGGGGTCACTTTCAGTGAGGACGTGCTGCCCCCACAGCACGTCCAGCGACCCCAAGGGCCCCTTTAGATCACCACTATGACCTACTACGGGTCGGCGTGAACATTATGAATATCGTATCTATCACATTAATTATTGCGATAAAACGTAAGTTTTCTCTAAATATATTTTAGCTCCCAAACACTCATTAGTAAACGTCCGAATCTCACCACATAATTTAAGTTAATGGCCAGACCGAAACTGTAACGCCTTTTCATTCAAAGTATTCGTGATTAAAAGTAAACATTCATTTGAATACGTACTTTAGAATTTTACTTACTTTTTAAATAAATTTCAAATGGCCTCGAGCTAAAATTATGAGGGACTCACAACGTTATAATTGTAATTTTAGGTGACCGCAATTTAAAGTTTAAATGAGTTAGTAACCTCGACCACAAAGACGGGCGATGCTAGTATAATAATACAGTTAATATGTATGTATATCGTGGGAAGGTGCTTTAATTACATTACTTGTAAAGTTTAAAAAAACTACGAATTTTATGAATGTTTTCTTACTTTATTTTTTAAATTTTTCGTGCATAATAAAAGCTTGATTTTAAAATATGTTTTTCACCGTTAATTTATTTTCAACTTTTTAGTTGGAAATATTTCTAAGTCTATCCATTTCGTAGTCATACTGAAATTTAACTCAATCGGTCCATGGAAACTAGTGTTCCTATGGGCACCTTCCAACTTCTCATGACACCAGATCAACGATACCTTGTTATTATGTTGTCACTGAAAATACAAAGGCATACCAAATTTTAGCTTAATTGGTCCACAGGAATCGGAGTTCCTATGGGCTTCTTCCAACTCTTTGTCAGATCAGCTCTATGATACCTTGTTACTATATTGTCACCGAAATTACATAGGTATACCAAATTTCAGCTCAATCGGTCCAAAGGAATCGGAGTTCCTGTGGGCTTCTTCCAACTCCTCAATAGATTAGCTCTATGATACCATTTTTTGTATTGTTACCGAAATTATGAAGAGATACAAAATTTCAGCTCAATTGGACCATAGGAATCGGAGTTCTTATGGGCATCCTCCAACTCCTCATCAGATCAGCTCCATGATACCATATTCTTGTATTGTTACCGAAGTTACGAAGAGATACAAAATTTCAGCTCAATTCGACCATAGGAATCGGAGTTCCTATGGCCATCCTCCAACTCCTCATCAGATCAGCTCCATAATATCATATTTTTGTATTGTTACCGAAGCTACGAGGACATACCAAATTTCAGCTCAATTGGACCACAGAAATCAAAGTTCCTATGGGCATCTTCCAACTCTTCGTCAGATCAGCACCATGATACCATATTTGTGTATTGTTGTCGAAGTTACGAAGACATACCAAATTTCAGCTCAATCGGTCCACAAAAACCGATGTTTCTATGGTCATCTTCGAACCTCATCATCAGACCAGCTCCATGGTACCATATTATTGTATTGTCATCCAAGTTACGTCGGTATACCAAATTTTAGTACAATCGATCTATTGGAAGTGGTTCAAATCTTCATTGCAAGATTTGTAAACATACAAACATACATACATACATACATACATACATACATACATACATACATACATACATACATACATACAAAAGTAAAGTTAAATAAAAGCTTGTAAAAAGAATGTTACTGGAATCAGATTTAATTTGAGGTGAGGCCCCAGGGTGTTCTCACTACCCCCTTTTGTTTTGATTTACATTTCAAACAATTCTGAGCCAAAGCAAACACATTCTATGTGCACACAATTATCACCCTGATTAATACATGAGCTACGATTTTTCGATGAACAAATAATATCGATTTTCCATCTGGACGTTTCAATTATTCAAAACAAATTTGCTTTGTAACGCGAAAATAATTTATAAAATTCGGTTTTGGTGAAGCCATTTTGTTGTTTACGCTAGCAAGATGGGAAGGAATAACGCTAATCAAATTTTTGTACCCGCTGGAGACGAATGAAGAATGGTAATACCATCAAAGCGTACACGCGCTTTAGCCAAACAAACATCTTTGAGCAAAACTCGTATAGAAATTTCATCGTAATCGCAGAACTGAACATAAAATCTATAGGAAGTGCTAACGATCACACGATCCAAGCGACGGCACTAGTTTACTAAAAGAGAACTTTGTGCAGAGGTAGGGAAAGTGATATAATCACTTCAAGTAATATTAAGTGACGTTGGATCAATACATATAGCTCTTATGAGCTATAGCTATAGTAACGACAATAATGTTGTCCATATAAGGATAAGTCGTGCGTTTTCTTAAATTATAATGTAGACCTATAAAAACTAACTAATGTATATTTATTTATTTATTTATTTATTTATTTAAGGAAAACAAACAGTAGTATACAAAGAAAAAAGAACAAATAACTTACTAAGTAATATATATACATATACTACCCACTACGTTTCCACGGATTACATTAGAAAATATAAACGCCGTTGAAAGAGCGCGTGATATGTATGTGCTAAATTAAATACTATACAGTCCTGATTATAAATAAACTTATTATGAATAAACAAATAAAAGAACAGGGAAAAACAAAATTAAAATTATCTTATCAACTACATCGTTATATTTAGCTTCCTATGCTAAGCTTCCTTATGAGATATATGACGAAAGAAGGAGAAATAATATAATAATAAAACATACAAAATATTAAAAAAAAAAGTGAACAAAAACTATAACTTTAGTGCTCAATGTCCATTAAAATTTTATTTGCTTTGACTTTAAATTTGCGTTTGCCAACATGCAGTATATCAACTGCGCTGAAATGCTGGTTGTATGTTTCAACCATTCGGTGAAGCGGTGAGCGCGCGCCTGCATTGGTTTTACAGGAGGAGGAAGCAAATAAACGTCTCCTACGCACCTCGCGCCCGTGAACTGTGCGGGGAACCAGGTAACATAAGCGGTTCACTAATTCAGAGCAGTCAAATTTATTGCGGCATATACCAAATAGAGTCATGACTTCAAGTAACATACGTCTGCGCTCTAAAGTGATGAGACCATATGTTTTTAAGAGTGCCTGGTAGGAAATCCTTTTTTGGAAGCATCTATGGTGCACTGCACGTAAGTATTTACTTTGTATTGCCTCTAGTGATCCAATATACTTTTTGTAATGAGGATTCCAAACAGGCACTGCATATTCTAATTGTGGTCTGACAATTGCTCTGTACAAGTGTAAATATGTGTCAGGTCGGTGGAAGTCTCTGGACGCCCTCATTACAAAGCCGAACATTTGGTATGCCTTTTTTGTGATGTTCTCAATATGCGAATCTAGGTGAAGCTTGGAATCTAACTCCACACCAAGATCGCGAACATTGTGTACTTTGTCAATTATTGTATTTCCTAAGTGATATTCATAAGGCATGATTTTAGTTTTTTTTGTAAAAGTTATTGAGTGACATTTATTTATGCTAAGTTTTAATTTATTAATTGTACAATAATTGAAAAATGAATCAAGGTCGTTTTGAAGTTCGACAGAATCAGCCTCCGAAGAAATATTTTTGTAGATTTTTAAATCGTCAGCATATAATAAAAAATTACATTTTTTAAAACAGTCTTTCACATCGTTTATGAATAAAACGAACAACAAAGGACCCAAAATGGAGCCCTGCGGCACACCGGAGGTGACAAGAATAGAGTCAGATTCAAAGCCGTTTATGACGACTCTCTGCGTTCTGTTGGTAACATAAGAGGCAAACCACCGGAGGAGATCCCCTCTAATGCCATTAAACGCGATTTTGTCTAGTAGCAATCTGTGATCGACCTTATCAAATGCCTTCTGAAAATCCGTGTATACTGTATCGATTCTTTGTCGTTTGTCAATACCTTCAAAAAGATGGGAGGTAAAAATTAAAAGATTGCTTACACAAGATCTATCCTTAACAAAACCATGCTGTTCACTTATAATTAATTTACGGATTAAAGGGTAAATATGGCTATGGACAAGCTTTTCGAACAGTTTAGAAAATGCCGATAATATGGATATTGGACGATAATTCGTAACATTACACCTAGATCCATTTTTATAAACAGGTATTATGTTTGCACATTTCCAGATATTTGGGAATATTCCTAAGGACAAACATTTATTATATAAGATAAACAAAGGGTAACATAAAGTATGGGATGTCCTTTTTAAAAATACGGCTGGGATCCCATCAGGACCAGGCCCCTTGGAAGGATCAAGTAGTTTCATTGCATTGCGTATTTCGTCCAAAGTAAAATGTAACCTACATATATTCACATCATTATTGATGTCAGGTGATGGTGGTTGCCATGACGAGCAATCAAAAGTAGACGGTTCATACACAGAGTTGAAGAAAGTGGAAAATAGGTTACAAACAGCAGAGGGGTTATTTGCCATAGTTTGCCCATAGTACATTGTAGCAGGAACATTATTAGATACTTTACGATTTGATACGTAAGTCCAAAATGTCTTTATATTTGAGATGACACCTTCTTCAACTCTTTGCATGTAAGATTTATAACATTTGTCGACTTCCTTCTTGAATTTGTCTCTGTAAGTAGAGAATATGTTGTAGTCACTGTTATTTCGAAATTTTTTCCACTTAATCCATGCCTTATTTTTCTTTTTAAATATATGTAAAAGTGAGTTAGAGAACCAAATGGGAAAGTTATTATTTTTACGTTTATATTCTGGTGTGTGAGACCTAATAATTCTGTAAATTTCCTCATAAAAAACAGTCACCGCGTCATCAGGAAAAAGGTTATTTAATAAGGAGTTCCATTCAACTTCATTTATATCATCATTTATGCTGTCATAATCGGCTTTAATGTAATTTAAATATTTGCGATTATTATTTTTATTTGTTTTAGAATCTAAACCTATAATTTCTAAATGCGCATAAAATGGTGGATGATGTGTATCTATTGGTAAAAGTGGTGTGTTGGGGCTTAAAACTGAACAATGAGTATTACAAAAAAACAAGTCTAATATGCGACTATTCCTATTATATAAATAATTGTACTGTTTTAAATTTAGCTGGGAGCACGTATTCAACAAAACCCGTCCTATATTAGAAATAGCTCTATGAGTGTTGCAGTCCATGTAAGATTGTTCGTTGATCCAATTTAATTCAGGTAAGTTAAAGTCTCCAATTAACATTAAAACATCCATACCAGGATTGTCATACAATGTAGATAAAGAATTTAAAAAGGTAATACATGTGTCTTCATTAATACATGGAGGTATGTAAGTAGCGCATATAATGTGATACTTACCATTATTAGCGGGTATTCTGACTAAGACGTGCTCCGGCACAGATAAGTATTGTGTAAACTGAAAAAGCTGTTATACCCTTGTTAAAACAGGCGTGAATATAAAATAAAAACGCTGCGTTTCCTATCGCATTGACGTCAATGCAATAGGAAACCAATCCAATACTCAATCATTATAAATATTAGTGCCTTGCTATTTTCAAGCAGTTTTTGATCGGACTTTCGTCGGGTGTAGGCCATTTGTAATATATATTAAATAAATATCAATTCTTTAATAAAAAGTCTTTTTAAAAAAAGTCTTCTTCGACCCACCCCGTAACATTGGTGTCAGAAGTGGGATACCAGTGCCAAGAAACATCGAAGAATCGCGCTGGTATAAAGGGTCGCAAATCAATCACCGTGGACCTACACCGTAAAGAAACCAAAAACTCCGGGGCTTCATAAACCAACGCCTCGACAAACTTGTCGCCGTATCGCCGTGTCGCTGAGTCACCGTGTCTCCGTGTTGCTCTATCTCCGTGCCTCCGTCTCGTCGTGTCTCCGTGTTGCTCTATCTCCGTGCCTCCGTCTCGTCGTGTCTCCGTGTTGCTCTATCTCCGTGCCTCCGTCTCGTCGTGTCTCCGTGTTGCTCTATCTCCGTGCCTCCGTCTCGTCGTATCTCCGTGTTGCCCTATCTCCGTGTCTCCGCGTAGCCACGTGTCACTGAACTGCTGTGCCACGTGTCTCCGAAAACTTGCTGCGTTTCTGGCTGCTGAAGCGTCCCTGTTTCCTGTGCCACTGAAGCGTTGCTGTGATCCGTGCTGCTGAAGCGTAGCCGTAGTTCCTGTGTCACCGCTGCAGCCGCTGTCCTTGCTGTCGTGCCGCTCCACCGCCACTGCTGTACGAGTTTCCCGATGTCTGCCGCTGTGGCCGTGCTCCTGCTGATTCTGTAAGTAGAACATCTTATCTCTGTTATCGCTAATCCTCCGACCTTACTATCCTTTTTAAATATTTTGTAGTTATACTTACCTTAATTATCCTTATCCATATAATCTTATTTATTTAAAACTATTATATTCTTTCCCAACATAGTCCAAATTAAATTATTATTTAATTTCCTCCATAATTTTATATATTTTTCTATTTAATTTCTCTTTTTCCCAGTTAAAATGACTGAATCAAAGAAAAACGTAGCTTCAGCCGAAATCATAATGAGTGAACAATTTTCTTTAAATGTTTTATGCAAGTTTATTAATTCATATAATGGTGATCGCGAAACCCTCACAGCCTTCTTATCTAACTGTCAAGACGCCTTAGATTCAGCATCACCTAGTCAAAAAACATTACTTTTTAAATTTATTAAAACCAAATTAGAGGGTAAAGCCCAAATCGCATGTTCTAACAGAGTCTTCGACGACTTTGAATCATTAAAGAGTTTCTTAAGGCAAAATTTTGGGCAACGGAAACACTATAACCATTTATTCCTAGATCTCCAGGCCTGCAAGCAACAACCGAGTGAGAGTGTAACACAATTTTCGCTTAGGGTTGAGAAATGTCTAACTGAACTACAGACAGAAATTTATAATTCTGATACGTTAAAAAAAGATTTATCAGGTCGGTTAGCTATGACGGAAGACTTAGCGTTGCACACTTTCATGTTAGGATTACATTCGCAGATTAGTAATTTGGTGCGTTGTCGAAATCCAAAGTCCCTTAACGACGCCGTAAACGTTGCAATTGAGGAAGAAAAAATACAAAATTTCGTTTCAAGGAGTGCGTTAAAATCGGAGTCTATAAATAATAATAAACCGAATAACTCCCGATTTTCTCCAGTTAGACAGTCATTTAGTCCTAATGCCTCTCGATTTCCGCAAAATAGGCAATCACATCCCCAAAATTCGCGCGATCAGATTTATTGTAAATACTGTAAAAATCCGGGCCATGATATTTCACAATGCCGCAAACGCAAATTTAACAACGAAAGGCGTAAACAATTGCATGCGCAAGTAGCTCATCATATTTCTGAAGCGCCGCCGCTACCATTGGCGTCATTGCCGACATACGATGACATGGCACACGCCAACGTCAATGATGTATCGGATTTAAACTAGCTCCTCGGATTACGAACTCGTGCCGGCGCATTCCGAGAAATAATGGCACAAATCATTTTGTTTCCAAGCGCGTTTCAAATATCAATATGTCACAATCAAAGACGATGTTAACTTCTAAATCTATAATACCTAAAAATCGTAACATCGACCTATCGCGTAAATCTCTTACACCTCAACACATTCCTCCGGGAACCGCTGTCTCGTTGAGTCCTAAATCTCTTACACCTCAACACATTCCTTCGGGAACCACTGCTTCGTTGAGTCCTAAATCCTTTACACCTCAACACATTCCTTCGGGAACCGCTGTCTCGTTGAGTCCTAAATCTCTTACACCTCAACACATTCCTACGGGAACCACTGTTTCGTTGAGTCCTAAATCTTCTACACCTCAACACATTCCTTCGGGAACCGCTGTTTCGTTGAGTCCTAAATCTCCTACACCTCAACACATTCCTACGGGAACCGCTGTTTCGTTGAGTCCTAAATCTTCTACACCTCAACACACTCCTTCGGGAGCCACTGTTTCGTTGAATCAAAAACCAAATTACCGAGCTCGACATGTTTCGCCGCGAGTCCATACATCATCTAAATCTAAGATTATAAGTACGTCAGACGTTTCTACTCCTTTATATGAGGTAAACACACTACAGAATAAAATATCTTTACCTCATATATTCTTAAACACTAAGTACTCTCAGATCCCTCTTTGTTTTCTTATTGATACCGGATCAAGCGTTAGTATAGCGAAACTCTCTAACTTTAAAGTAAGACCTTTAATGGCAAACGAAAAAATACACCTTAAAGGTCTTAATGCGGAAAATTCTTATTGTGAAACGCTAGGGTCATTTGAAATGGAATTTCAATGTTCTTCAAATAAAAGTAGTGCAAACTTTATTCCATTTGTTTTTAAATTTCACGCTATCAACGAAAATATACAATTAGAATATGATGGCATTTTGGGCAACGACTTTCTAAGAAAATTTCATGCCGACATCAAATATTCCGAAAATTGCCTCAAAATACAAAATCATTATTTGCCCATCTATTTTTCTCAACCTAGTTACATTATTCCTTCGCGTTCGGAGGCAGTTATCGAATGTCCCATTTTAAACTCACCATCAGAACTTATGAACGTTACCGAAGGCCTAGTTCTTGACCACAGCATATCGGACGGTGTTTACATAGCCAATTGTATAGTTACAGTCAAGCCAAACCATAGAGTCAATATATCAGTACTTAATACTACCGAGTCTGACGTAGTTATAAAAGATTATCGCGTTCATTTAATTCCTTTCGATGTCCAATCATCCGTACAACTCAATAAAAACATTACGGAACACGTTTACAACATTCATAGTTCTCACTTAGACCGATCTCAAAAAGTACTAGATCTTATCAGAACATCTCATCTTAATAATGAAGAGACCAAAACACTACTCGAGTGTTGTTCTTGTTACACCGACATATTTTATTTGGAAGGTGAACCACTATCTTGTACGAATGCCATAGAGCATTCAATCGATACCAAAGATGCTGCGCCTATTCATGTAAAATCTTATCGTTTTCCTGAGTGTCACAAAAGTGAAGTTGAGAGCCAAATAAAAAAAATGTTAGATCAAAATATAATTCGCCCTTCTATATCGCCATGGAGCGCTCCCGTGTGGGTTGTTCCCAAAAAACAAGACGCCTCCGGTAAACAAAAGTGGCGAATTGTAATAGATTACAGAAAGCTCAATGATACTACAGTAACCGAAATTTACCCAATTCCTTTAATAACAGATATCTTAGATCAGTTAGGACACTCTAAATATTTCACTACTCTTGATCTCGTGAGCGGATTTCATCAGATCAAAATTAAGGCCGAGGATGCTCCTAAAACGGGTTTCACAGTTGTCACTAATGGTAGCGCATCAGGACATTACGAATTTACTCGAATGCCATTCGGGCTCAAAAATGCACCTTCAACCTTTCAAAAATTAATGAACACGGTGTTGTCGGGATTACAGGGACTTCATTGTTACGTGTATTTAGATGACTGTATCATTTATTCCCACGATCTTCAGTCACACATGCAAAAGCTCAAGTTAGTATTCGACAGGCTTCGTCAATTTAACCTCAAATTACAACCGGATAAGTGCGAATTCTTACGTCGCGAAGTTAGTTATTTAGGTCATATAATTACCGATAACGGTGTATCGCCTAACCCAGAAAAAGTCAAAGCTGTCGTACATTTTCCAATCCCTAAGTCTCCTAAAGACATAAAATCATTTCTCGGTCTAGTCGGATATTATCGTCGATTCATTGAAAATTTCTCCAAAATCACAAAACCTTTAACTTCACTTCTAAAAAAGGACGCCGTATTCCAATGGTCACAGGATCAACAACAAGCTTTTTGTACTCTAAAAAATAAATTAACCTCAGCTCCACTTCTCCAATACCCCGATTTTAGTCGCCAATTTTTATTAACAACTGACGCGTCGAATTACGCATTAGGTGCCATTCTATCGCAAGGTGACATAGGTAAGGACAAGCCGATCGCGTATGCGTCGCGAACTCTGAACAAAGCTGAAGGGAATTACTCAACGATAGAAAAAGAACTTCTCGCTATCTTATTCGGTGTAAAGACCTTTAGGCCCTATCTTTATGGTCGTAAATTCAAAATTATAACCGACCATAAACCTCTCGTATGGTTATTTAGTGTCAAAGATCCCGGGTCAAGACTTATCAGATGGCGCCTTAAATTGGAAGAATACGATTATGAGATAGTGTATAAACAAGGCAAATTAAACGCAAACGCGGACGCGTTGTCTCGCTTTCCGGTAAACACCTTAGAAAACGACTTAAATATAAATGTCCCTAATTCATTGGCATGTGATCCAACACCAGCCGTTGGTAATAACGATGACTCACACAACATGCCGTCGATATCGGAAACATACGAACAATTCCTCCAAATAAATAAGCAAGCAGGAATATCATACGACACTGTTATCGAAGAACATAATGAATCTCTACTCAAAGCAAAATGTAAGCTTATTGCCTACCCAACATCGGTCGATCTTGATGAATCCGTGCCATACTGCTTAGATATCATAAACGCGTCTACAAGTAAACCCGATATCCGCGATATTGAACGAGAATTATATACATTCTATTCGACAGATAATGATAAACATCTTTTTACACATTTATTTGTACGTCTTAATCATTTTGACGAAATGACTTACAAAGATATATTTAATTTACTCCGTGATTACCGAGAAATGATAAAATACTGGTACCCGGAGGAAAACGAATTCGCTATATCAGATTTCTCAGATCCATTTAGTAAGCTAACGTTTAATAAAATTTACAATATCATATCGTTTTTGTTTCATAATTCTAGTATCAAGGTGCATATATATCACAATTCAATTAAATACCCGACACCGGACGAAGTTAAGCAGATTCTTAAGGATAACCACGATTCTCCTTCTGCTGGTCATCCCGGTAGTACACGTATGCTCGAGAGAATAAAACCCCAATTCTGGTGGAAAGGTATGCGGCAAGATATTGAAGAATATGTTAAAAATTGTCGCTCTTGCCAAATCAATAAGCCACTTAGGCATACCAATCGCGCGCCTATGATTATAACATCCACCGCGACTAGACCTAACGAAAAATTATTTTTAGATCTCGTCGGTCCCCTTCCGGAAACTCACGAAAATAACTTCAAATTCATTTTAACGTTACAAGACGACTTAACAAAATTTTCCCAAGCATATCCCATGCGATCATGTTCCGCTGAGGAGACGGCAAAACTTTTAGTTAATTACATCTCTCACATGGGAATACCTAAAATGCTTATAACAGATCAGGGTACAAATTTTTGTTCAGACGTCTTCAAACAATTAGCCAAATTATTCGGTATTAAACACATCTTTGCTTCCCCGTATCATCCGCAAACATGTGGGGCTTTAGAAAGGAGTCACGCTACGTTAAAAGAATACTTGAGGTCGTACGTAGGTGAAAATCAACACACTTGGGATTTATATATCCCCAGTGCGATGATCGCTTACAATTCCAACGTTCATAGCACTACAGGGTTTTCACCCCTAGAGTTATTATTTGGATATAAGCCATATATACCTAGCAGTATCGATAACATTGATCACAATACATACACAGATTACATTCGTGCATTAAATCACCGACTTTATTACAGTCGACAGAAGGCCCTTCAAAATATTCAAACGTCGAAAGAAAAATCTAAAACCCGCTTCGACACACACGCAAAGCCCATCACATATAATGCAAATGATATGGTATACGTGAGGTGTCACCACAAACAAAACAAATCATTAATGCCAGTGTGGAAAGGCCCATTTAAAATCATTAAAATAAACGGAAATCATACCGTCACTTTATTGATAGGAAGAAAATATGTTCGTCATCATTATGACGAAATTAAACTCGCCGCCGCTCATATACCACAACAATAAAACATCATTACATCATAGTCGTTCATTCTGTTCCAGATCAGCTCATGCATCCGCGTCACCCGAATACGTCTCGACAATAGTAGGAAGTCCGGGTCTATACTTCGACAAACTTCTCGATGTCAAATTTACTAACGATGACTGGAACATAATAACTTATATTGACATCAGTCACGTTAAGCCCACTATCAATAAAATTGAATTTTTATTTGAAAAAATAGAATCACTTTGTAAATCATTCACATCACAAAAATTTATGCAGGAGTGTTCTAACTCACTATCGGCGTTACAAAATCAACACAATAACAATGTGAAAAAATTCTCGTCCATTTCGTATTTGCTAACTGACGAAAAACCTAGCGCTCGTTTTAAAAGAGGTCTTATGGATTTTGGAGGCACTATTCTCAAAACATTTTTCGGTACTTTAGATCATGATGACGCAACGCAATTTTCTAAAGCGATTGATGACGTCCAAACGGACGAACAGAAAATAGTTCATTTAATGAAGGATAACATCCATGTTATAAAATCTACCATATCTTCCTTTAACAACTCTATCAGCAAAGTAAATAGAAACGAAAAATACCTATTGAATAACATGGAAACGATCCATAGTAATTTAGAAAAACTTTATTATTCCATTGATAGTACGCAAATTACGGCTGAGCTTAACTCCTTATTAAATGCATTAGAAGCGATTATTGTCACGCTCTCATTCGATATTGACGATATGAACAATGCCATTTTATTCGCGAAACTAAATATTTTACATCCAACGGTTCTTAGTCCCCATCAACTATATCATGAACTAGACAAAAACAGGAATAACCTTCCAAGACAATACGAACTTCCTGTTTCCTTGACTTTACAGAATGTTCACGAATTAATAGACTTATCTAAATTAATATGTTACTATCACCAGAATAAAGTCATAATTGTAGTGAAATTACCTTTAGTATTACCCCAAACTTATAACTTGTTCAATGTCATTCCTCTTCCTGTCCCATATGACATTACTAAACCTAATACCTTCGTCCTAATTTCTCCTACCAGCTCCTACATAGCGATAACAGCTGATCATATGTTCTATTCACTGATAAGCGACATAGACAAATGCCAACTAATCGGTGAAAAATGTTATATGTGTTCGTTGACAAGTATATATTCCACTATAGCCAATCCTATCTGTGAAACTACTTTGTTAAGTGAAATAGTGAGAAAACTTCCAAGTAATTGTGAGACTAAACTATTACATGGTTCAATTGATGTCTTCCACAAAATTTCTGGTAACCGATGGATTTTTGTACAATCAGAACCAGGTAGATGCCATATTACTTGCAACGATAATATGGATAAAATTGAAAAAAACTCTATTTGGAACTGGCATTCTAAAATTGAGAAAACATTGTAATGCGTTCTTTAAAACTTTGCAGTTTTCGCCTAAAGTTGAAATTCTAGCAGGAAACTCAACTAATATTATATCAAATTTTAATGTCTTAATGGACGATTGTTGTGAAAAATCCAGAGTAAATAAAACATTTTCCAAATTACCCTTTAAACAATTGCATAACATCGACAATTTAAACTCGCTAATACATGCGAGTGTTCATCTCGACCATTTTGAAAACGAGTTGAACAGATTAGAAAATCCATCTCATTTCGATAAATATGGCATTCATTACATGTCAATAACCTATTTATTTGGGATAGTATTTTCTATTTTTATTCTCTATAAAGCCAAAAACTTAATTTGCAGACCCGATATTAAAGGCAAATCAGGATGCATCCAAATATTTAACCAATGCCACAATACCAAATGCGTTAAAAAGCCGTCCACACAAATGATAGTAATTAAGGACGATACCAAGACGTCAGAGTCCTCTTCAGAGGAAATCGATGTTACCATACATCGATCTCCTATGAAAAGAAATATCATGTATGATAACAAATGTCATACCTACTAAAGTCAAATCTCTTTTATTCAAATAGACTTTTACAAGCTCTTTTGAATCGTCATTATGCTATTTTTTTAAACTAGTGCCGCTCCAAAACGTGCTATCGCTTTGGAGAAGAAACGGCAAGAAACATAACACATAAACTTTTCCTTACTTAATTTACGTTTACTACATATAATTTAATTTTCTATTTCTATAAAGTAGTCACGTAACTTTCTATCTCTTAAATGTATGATTTCAATTACTTTTATTATTCATTTTTATGTTACTTCTAGGAAACGTATTTTTATCGATATTTTTTTAAAAAATGTTAAATTCTTAAATTTTAATTATTTTTATTCTAGTTCTTAATTTCGAATAAATAATGTATTTTATTTTATTTGTAAACCGATGACAGTCCGAATAGCTTCCATTAAATCAATTTCCAATTAATATTATCTTCACGTCTAGTTATCTCTTAATCTCTCATCACTATAATGAGTGATGATCGATCTTAACGGGGGGGTTGTTATACCCTTGTTAAAACAGGCGTGAATATAAAATAAAAACGCTGCGTTTCCTATCGCATTGACGTCAATGCAATAGGAAACCAATCCAATACTCAATCATTATAAATATTAGTGCCTTGCTATTTTCAAGCAGTTTTTGATCGGACTTTCGTCGGGTGTAGGCCATTTGTAATATATATTAAATAAATATCAATTCTTTAATAAAAAGTCTTTTTAAAAAAAGTCTTCTTCGACCCACCCCGTAACAGGTTGTGAAGGTTTTAAACCAATGTTAAGTCGTCTTGTAACGTTAAAATGAATTTGAAGTTATTTTCGTGAGTTTCCGGAAGGGGACCGACGAGATCTAAAAATAATTTTTCGTTAGGTCTAGTCGCGGTGGATGTTATAATCATAGGCGCGCGATTGGTATGCCTAAGTGGCTTATTGATTTGGCAAGAGCGACAATTTTTAACATATTCTTCAATATCTTGCCGCATACCTTTCCACCAGAATTGGGGTTTTGTTCTCTCGAGCATACGTGTACTACCGGGATGACCAGCAGAAGGAGAATCGTGGTTATCCTTAAGAATCTGCTTAACTTCGTCCGGTGTCGGGTATTTAATTGAATTGTGATATATATGCACCTTGATACTAGAATTATGAAACAAAAACGATATGATATTGTAAATTTTATTAAACGTTAGCTTACTAAATGGATCTGAGAAATCTGATATAGCGAATTCGTTTTCCTCCGGGTACCAGTATTTTATCATTTCTCGGTAATCACGGAGTAAATTAAATATATCTTTGTAAGTCATTTCGTCAAAATGATTAAGACGTACAAATAAATGTGTAAAAAGATGTTTATCATTATCTGTCGAATAGAATGTATATAATTCTCGTTCAATATCGCGGATATCGGGTTTACTTGTAGACGCGTTTATGATATCTAAGCAGTATGGCACGGATTCATCAAGATCGACCGATGTTGGGTAGGCAATAAGCTTACATTTTGCTTTGAGTAGAGATTCATTATGTTCTTCGATAACAGTGTCGTATGATATTCCTGCTTGCTTATTTATTTGGAGGAATTGTTCGTATGTTTTTCCAATTCAACAATTTCCAATGTTATACCCTTGTTAAAACAGGCGTGAATATAAAATAAAAACGCTGCGTTTCCTATCGCATTGACGTCAATGCAATAGGAAACCAATCCAATACTCAATCATTATAAATATTAGTGCCTTGCTATTTTCAAGCAGTTTTTGATCGGACTTTCGTCGGGTGTAGGCCATTTGTAATATATATTAAATAAATATCAATTCTTTAATAAAAAGTCTTTTTAAAAAAGTCTTCTTCGACCCACCCCGTAACATTGGTGTCAGAAGTGGGATACCAGTGCCAAGAAACATCGAAGAATCGCGCTGGTATAAAGGGTCGCAAATCAATCACCGTGGACCTACACCGTAAAGAAACCAAAAACTCCGGGGCTTCATAAACCAACGCCTCGACAAACTTGTCGCCGTATCACCGTGTCGACGTGTCGCTGAGTCACCGTGTCCCAATATCTCCGTGCCTGAGCACCTCCGTGTCGCCGTGTCCGAATACCTCCGTCTCGTCGTGTCTCCGTGTTGCTCTATCTCCGTGCCTCCGTCTCGTCGTGTCTCCGTGTTGCTCTATCTCCGTGCCTCCGTCTCGTTGTGTCTCCGTGTTGCTCTATCTCCGTGCCTCCGTCTCGTCGTGTCTCCGTGTTGCCCTATCTCCGTGTCTCCGCGTAGCCACGTGTCACTGAACTGCTGTGCCACGTGTCTCCGAAAACTTGCTGCGTTTCTGGCTGCTGAAGCGTCCCTGTTTCCTGTGCCACTGAAGCGTTGCTGTGATCCGTGCTGCTGAAGCGTGGCCGTAGTTCCTGTGTCGCCGCTGCAGCCGCTGTCCTTGCTGTCGTGCCGCTCCACCGCCACTGCTGTACGAGTTTCCCGATGTCTGCCGCTGTAGCCGTGCTCCTGCTGATTCTGTAAGTAGAACATCTTATCTCTGTTATCGCTAATCCTCCGACCTTACTATCCTTTTTAAATATTTTGTAGTTATACTTACCTTAATTATCCTTATCCATATAATCTTATTTATTTAAAACTATTATATTCTTTCCCAACATAGTCCAAATTAAATTATTATTTAATTTCCTCCATAATTTTATATATTTTTCTATTTAATTTCTCTTTTTCCCAGTTAAAATGACTGAATCAAAGAAAAACGTAGCTTCAGCCGAAATCATAATGAGTGAACAATTTTCTTTAAATGTTTTATGCAAGTTTATTAATTCATATAATGGTGATCGCGAAACCCTCACAGCCTTCTTATCTAACTGTCAAGACGCCTTAGATTCAGCATCACCTAGTCAAAAAACATTACTTTTTAAATTTATTAAAACCAAATTAGAGGGTAAAGCCCAAATCGCATGTTCTAACAGAGTCTTCGACGACTTTGAATCATTAAAGAGTTTCTTAAGGCAAAATTTTGGGCAACGGAAACACTATAACCATTTATTCCTAGATCTCCAGGCCTGCAAGCAACAACCGAGTGAGAGTGTAACACAATTTTCGCTTAGGGTTGAGAAATGTCTAACTGAACTACAGACAGAAATTTATAATTCTGATACGTTAAAAAAAGATTTATCAGGTCGGTTAGCTATGACGGAAGACTTAGCGTTGCACACTTTCATGTTAGGATTACATTCGCAGATTAGTAATTTGGTGCGTTGTCGAAATCCAAAGTCCCTTAACGACGCCGTAAACGTTGCAATTGAGGAAGAAAAAATACAAAATTTCGTTTCAAGGAGTGCGTTAAAATCGGAGTCTATAAATAATAATAAACCGAATAACTCCC
Source organism: Cephonodes hylas (assembly GCA_030295005.1). Taxonomy (NCBI): domain Eukaryota; kingdom Metazoa; phylum Arthropoda; class Insecta; order Lepidoptera; family Sphingidae; genus Cephonodes; species Cephonodes hylas. The sequence continues at coordinate 9,191,547 of AP025367.1, read as the reverse complement.
GATTTTCTCCAGTTAGACAGTCATTTAGTCCTAATGCCTCTCGATTTCCGCAAAATAGGCAATCACATCCCCAAAATTCGCGCGATCAGATTTATTGTAAATACTGTAAAAATCCGGGCCATGATATTTCACAATGCCGCAAACGCAAATTTAACAACGAAAGGCGTAAACAATTGCATGCGCAAGTAGCTCATCATATTTCTGAAGCGCCGCCGCTACCATTGGCGTCATTGCCGACATACGATGACATGGCACACGCCAACGTCAATGATGTATCGGATTTAAACTAGCTCCTCGGATTACGAACTCGTGCCGGCGCATTCCGAGAAATAATGGCACAAATCATTTTGTTTCCAAGCGCGTTTCAAATATCAATATGTCACAATCAAAGACGATGTTAACTTCTAAATCTATAATACCTAAAAATCGTAACATCGACCTATCGCGTAAATCTCTTACACCTCAACACATTCCTCCGGGAACCGCTGTCTCGTTGAGTCCTAAATCTCTTACACCTCAACACATTCCTTCGGGAACCACTGTTTCGTTGAGTCCTAAATCCTTTACACCTCAACACATTCCTTCGGGAGCCGCTGTCTCGTTGAGTCCTAAATCTCTTACACCTCAACACATTCCTTCGGGAACCACTGCTTCGTTGAGTCCTAAATCCTTTACACCTCAACACATTCCTTCGGGAACCGCTGTCTCGTTGAGTCCTAAATCTCTTACACCTCAACACATTCCTACGGGAACCACTGTTTCGTTGAGTCCTAAATCTTCTACACCTCAACACATTCCTTCGGGAACCGCTGTTTCGTTGAGTCCTAAATCTCCTACACCTCAACACATTCCTACGGGAACCGCTGTTTCGTTGAGTCCTAAATCTTCTACACCTCAACACACTCCTTCGGGAGCCACTGTTTCGTTGAATCAAAAACCAAATTACCGAGCTCGACATGTTTCGCCGCGAGTCCATACATCATCTAAATCTAAGATTATAAGTACGTCAGACGTTTCTACTCCTTTATATGAGGTAAACACACTACAGAATAAAATATCTTTACCTCATATATTCTTAAACACTAAGTACTCTCAGATCCCTCTTTGTTTTCTTATTGATACCGGATCAAGCGTTAGTATAGCGAAACTCTCTAACTTTAAAGTAAGACCTTTAATGGCAAACGAAAAAATACACCTTAAAGGTCTTAATGCGGAAAATTCTTATTGTGAAACGCTAGGGTCATTTGAAATGGAATTTCAATGTTCTTCAAATAAAAGTAGTGCAAACTTTATTCCATTTGTTTTTAAATTTCACGCTATCAACGAAAATATACAATTAGAATATGATGGCATTTTGGGCAACGACTTTCTAAGAAAATTTCATGCCGACATCAAATATTCCGAAAATTGCCTCAAAATACAAAATCATTATTTGCCCATCTATTTTTCTCAACCTAGTTACATTATTCCTTCGCGTTCGGAGGCAGTTATCGAATGTCCCATTTTAAACTCACCATCAGAACTTATGAACGTTACCGAAGGCCTAGTTCTTGACCACAGCATATCGGACGGTGTTTACATAGCCAATTGTATAGTTACAGTCAAGCCAAACCATAGAGTCAATATATCAGTACTTAATACTACCGAGTCTGACGTAGTTATAAAAGATTATCGCGTTCATTTAATTCCTTTCGATGTCCAATCATCCGTACAACTCAATAAAAACATTACGGAACACGTTTACAACATTCATAGTTCTCACTTAGACCGATCTCAAAAAGTACTAGATCTTATCAGAACATCTCATCTTAATAATGAAGAGACCAAAACACTACTCGAGTGTTGTTCTTGTTACACCGACATATTTTATTTGGAAGGTGAACCACTATCTTGTACGAATGCCATAGAGCATTCAATCGATACCAAAGATGCTGCGCCTATTCATGTAAAATCTTATCGTTTTCCTGAGTGTCACAAAAGTGAAGTTGAGAGCCAAATAAAAAAAATGTTAGATCAAAATATAATTCGCCCTTCTATATCGCCATGGAGCGCTCCCGTGTGGGTTGTTCCCAAAAAACAAGACGCCTCCGGTAAACAAAAGTGGCGAATTGTAATAGATTACAGAAAGCTCAATGATACTACAGTAACCGAAATTTACCCAATTCCTTTAATAACAGATATCTTAGATCAGTTAGGACACTCTAAATATTTCACTACTCTTGATCTCGTGAGCGGATTTCATCAGATCAAAATTAAGGCCGAGGATGCTCCTAAAACGGGTTTCACAGTTGTCACTAATGGTAGCGCATCAGGACATTACGAATTTACTCGAATGCCATTCGGGCTCAAAAATGCACCTTCAACCTTTCAAAAATTAATGAACACGGTGTTGTCGGGATTACAGGGACTTCATTGTTACGTGTATTTAGATGACTGTATCATTTATTCCCACGATCTTCAGTCACACATGCAAAAGCTCAAGTTAGTATTCGACAGGCTTCGTCAATTTAACCTCAAATTACAACCGGATAAGTGCGAATTCTTACGTCGCGAAGTTAGTTATTTAGGTCATATAATTACCGATAACGGTGTATCGCCTAACCCAGAAAAAGTCAAAGCTGTCGTACATTTTCCAATCCCTAAGTCTCCTAAAGACATAAAATCATTTCTCGGTCTAGTCGGATATTATCGTCGATTCATTGAAAATTTCTCCAAAATCACAAAACCTTTAACTTCACTTCTAAAAAAGGACGCCGTATTCCAATGGTCACAGGATCAACAACAAGCTTTTTGTACTCTAAAAAATAAATTAACCTCAGCTCCACTTCTCCAATACCCCGATTTTAGTCGCCAATTTTTATTAACAACTGACGCGTCGAATTACGCATTAGGTGCCATTCTATCGCAAGGTGACATAGGTAAGGACAAGCCGATCGCGTATGCGTCGCGAACTCTGAACAAAGCTGAAGGGAATTACTCAACGATAGAAAAAGAACTTCTCGCTATCTTATTCGGTGTAAAGACCTTTAGGCCCTATCTTTATGGTCGTAAATTCAAAATTATAACCGACCATAAACCTCTCGTATGGTTATTTAGTGTCAAAGATCCCGGGTCAAGACTTATCAGATGGCGCCTTAAATTGGAAGAATACGATTATGAGATAGTGTATAAACAAGGCAAATTAAACGCAAACGCGGACGCGTTGTCTCGCTTTCCGGTAAACACCTTAGAAAACGACTTAAATATAAATGTCCCTAATTCATTGGCATGTGATCCAACACCAGCCGTTGGTAATAACGATGACTCACACAACATGCCGTCGATATCGGAAACATACGAACAATTCCTCCAAATAAATAAGCAAGCAGGAATATCATACGACACTGTTATCGAAGAACATAATGAATCTCTACTCAAAGCAAAATGTAAGCTTATTGCCTACCCAACATCGGTCGATCTTGATGAATCCGTGCCATACTGCTTAGATATCATAAACGCGTCTACAAGTAAACCCGATATCCGCGATATTGAACGAGAATTATATACATTCTATTCGACAGATAATGATAAACATCTTTTTACACATTTATTTGTACGTCTTAATCATTTTGACGAAATGACTTACAAAGATATATTTAATTTACTCCGTGATTACCGAGAAATGATAAAATACTGGTACCCGGAGGAAAACGAATTCGCTATATCAGATTTCTCAGATCCATTTAGTAAGCTAACGTTTAATAAAATTTACAATATCATATCGTTTTTGTTTCATAATTCTAGTATCAAGGTGCATATATATCACAATTCAATTAAATACCCGACACCGGACGAAGTTAAGCAGATTCTTAAGGATAACCACGATTCTCCTTCTGCTGGTCATCCCGGTAGTACACGTATGCTCGAGAGAATAAAACCCCAATTCTGGTGGAAAGGTATGCGGCAAGATATTGAAGAATATGTTAAAAATTGTCGCTCTTGCCAAATCAATAAGCCACTTAGGCATACCAATCGCGCGCCTATGATTATAACATCCACCGCGACTAGACCTAACGAAAAATTATTTTTAGATCTCGTCGGTCCCCTTCCGGAAACTCACGAAAATAACTTCAAATTCATTTTAACGTTACAAGACGACTTAACAAAATTTTCCCAAGCATATCCCATGCGATCATGTTCCGCTGAGGAGACGGCAAAACTTTTAGTTAATTACATCTCTCACATGGGAATACCTAAAATGCTTATAACAGATCAGGGTACAAATTTTTGTTCAGACGTCTTCAAACAATTAGCCAAATTATTCGGTATTAAACACATCTTAGCTTCCCCGTATCATCCGCAAACATGTGGCGCTTTAGAAAGGAGTCACGCTACGTTAAAAGAATACTTGAGGTCGTACGTAGGTGAAAATCAACACACTTGGGATTTATATATCCCCAGTGCGATGATCGCTTACAATTCCAACGTTCATAGCACTACAGGGTTTTCACCCCTAGAGTTATTATTTGGATATAAGCCATATATACCTAGCAGTATCGATAACATTGATCACAATACATACACAGATTACATTCGTGCATTAAATCACCGACTTTATTACAGTCGCCAGAAGGCCCTTCAAAATATTCAAACGTCGAAAGAAAAATCTAAAACCCGCTTCGACACACACGCAAAGCCCATCACATATAATGCAAATGATATGGTATACGTGAGGTGTCACCACAAACAAAACAAATCATTAATGCCAGTGTGGAAAGGCCCATTTAAAATCATTAAAATAAACGGAAATCATACCGTCACTTTATTGATAGGAAGAAAATATGTTCGTCATCATTATGACGAAATTAAACTCGCCGCCGCTCATATACCACAACAATAAAACATCATTACATCATAGTCGTTCATTCTGTTCCAGATCAGCTCATGCATCCGCGTCACCCGAATACGTCTCGACAATAGTAGGAAGTCCGGGTCTATATTTCGACAAACTTCTCGATGTCAAATTTACTAACGATGACTGGAACATAATAACTTATATTGACATCAGTCACGTTAAGCCCACTATCAATAAAATTGAATTTTTATTTGAAAAAATAGAATCACTTTGTAAATCATTCACATCACAAAAATTTATGCAGGAGTGTTCTAACTCACTATCGGCGTTACAAAATCAACACAATAACAATGTGAAAAAATTCTCGTCCATTTCGTATTTGCTAACTGACGAAAAACCTAGCGCTCGTTTTAAAAGAGGTCTTATGGATTTTGGAGGCACTATTCTCAAAACATTTTTCGGTACTTTAGATCATGATGACGCAACGCAATTTTCTAAAGCGATTGATGACGTCCAAACGGACGAACAGAAAATAGTTCATTTAATGAAAGATAACATCCATGTTATAAAATCTACCATATCTTCCTTTAACAATTCTATCAGCAAAGTAAATAGAAACGAAAAATACTTATTGAATAACATGGAAACGATCCATAGTAATTTAGAAAAACTTTATTATTCCATTGATAGTACGCAAATTACGGCTGAGCTTAACTCCTTATTAAATGCATTAGAAGCGATTATTGTCACGCTCTCATTCGATATTGACGATATGAACAATGCCATTTTATTCGCGAAACTAAATATTTTACATCCAACGGTTCTTAGTCCCCATCAACTATATCATGAACTAGACAAAAACAGGAATAACCTTCCAAGACAATACGAACTTCCTGTTTCCTTGACTTTACAGAATGTTCACGAATTAATAGACTTATCTAAATTAATATGTTACTATCACCAGAATAAAGTCATAATTGTAGTGAAATTACCTTTAGTATTACCCCAAACTTATAACTTGTTCAATGTCATTCCTCTTCCTGTCCCATACGACATTACTAAACCTAATACCTTCGTCCTAATTTCTCCTACCAGCTCCTACATAGCGATAACAGCTGATCATATGTTCTATTCACTGATAAGCGACATAGACAAATGCCAACTAATCGGTGAAAAATGTTATATGTGTTCGTTGACAAGTATATATTCCACTATAGCCAATCCTATCTGTGAAACTACTTTGTTAAGTGAAATAGTCAGAAAACTTCCAAGTAATTGTGAGACTAAACTATTACATGGTTCAATTGATGTCTTCCACAAAATTTCTGGTAACCGATGGATTTTTGTACAATCAGAACCAGGTAGATGCCATATTACTTGCAACGATAATATGGATAAAATTGAAAAAACTCTATTTGGAACTGGCATTCTAAAATTGAGAAAACATTGTAATGCGTTCTTTAAAACTTTGCAGTTTTCGCCTAAAGTTGAAATTCTAGCAGGAAACTCAACTAATATTATATCAAATTTTAATGTCTTAATGGACGATTGTTGTGAAAAATCCAGAGTAAATAAAACATTTTCCAAATTACCCTTTAAACAATTGCATAACATCGACAATTTAAACTCGCTAATACATGCGAGTGTTCATCTCGACCATTTTGAAAACGAGTTGAACAGATTAGAAAATCCATCTCATTTCGATAAATATGGCATTCATTACATGTCAATAACCTATTTATTTGGGATAGTATTTTCTATTTTTATTCTCTATAAAGCCAAAAACTTAATTTGCAGACCCGATATTAAAGGCAAATCAGGATGCATCCAAATATTTAACCAATGCCACAATACCAAATGCGTTAAAAAGCCGTCCACACAAATGATAGTAATTAAGGACGATACCAAGACGTCAGAGTCCTCTTCAGAGGAAATCGATGTTACCATACATCGATCTCCTATGAAAAGAAATATCATGTATGATAACAAATGTCATACCTACTAAAGTCAAATCTCTTTTATTCAAATAGACTTTTACAAGCTCTTTTGAATCGTCATTATGCTATTTTTTTAAACTAGTGCCGCTCCAAAACGTGCTATCGCTTTGGAGAAGAAACGGCAAGAAACATAACACATAAACTTTTCCTTACTTAATTTACGTTTACTACATATAATTTAATTTTCTATTTCTATAAAGTAGTCACGTAACTTTCTATCTCTTAAATGTATGATTTCAATTACTTTTATTATTCATTTTTATGTTACTTCTAGGAAACGTATTTTTATCGATATTTTTTTAAAAAATGTTAAATTCTTAAATTTTAATTATTTTTATTCTAGTTCTTAATTTCGAATAAATAATGTATTTTATTTTATTTGTAAACCGATGACAGTCCGAATAGCTTCCATTAAATCAATTTCCAAACGATCTGGTCGAAGAAGACTTTTTTTAAAAAGACTTTTTATTAAAGAATTGATATTTATTTAATATATATATTACAAATGGCCTACACCCGACGAAAGTCCGATCAAAAACTGCTTGAAAATAGCAAAGCACTAATATTTATAATGATTGAGTATTGGATTGGTTTCCTATTGCATTGACGTCAATGCGATAGGAAACGCAGCGTTTTTATTTTATATTCACGCCTGTTTTAACAAGGGTATAACAACCCCCCCGTTAAGATCGATCATCACTCATTATAGTGATGAGAGATTAAGAGATAACTAGACGTGAAGATAATATTAATTGGAAATTGATTTAATGGAAGCTATTCGGACTGTCATCGGTTTACAAATAAAATAAAATACATTATTTATTCGAAATTAAGAACTAGAATAAAAATAATTAAAATTTAAGAATTTAACATTTTTTTTTTTTTTAAATATCGATAAAAATACGTTTCCTAGGTGTAACATAAAAATGAATAATAAAAGTAATTGAAATCATACATTTAAGAAATAGAAAGTTACGTGACTACTTTATAGAAATAGAAAATTAAATTATATGTAGTAAACGTAAATTAAGTAAGGAAAAAGTTTATGTGTTATGTTTCTTGCCGTTTCTTCTCCAAAGCGATGGCACGTTTTGGAGCGGCACTAGTTAAAAAAATAGCATAATGACGATTCAAAAGAGCTTGTAAAAGTCTATTTGAATAAAAGAGATTTGACTTTAGTAGGTATGACATTTGTTATCATACATGATATTTCTTTTCATAGGAGATCGATGTATGGTAACATCGATTTCCTCTGAAGACGACTCTGACGTCTTGGTATCGTCCTTAATTACTATCATTTGTGTGGACGGCTTTTTAACGCATTTGGTATTGTGGCATTGGTTAAATATTTTGATGCATCCTGATTTGCCTTTAATATCGGGTCTGCAAATGAAGTTTTTGGCTTTATAGAGAATAAAAATAGAAAATACTATCCCAAATAAATAGGTTATTGACATGTAATGAATGCCATATTTATCGAAATGAGATGGATTTTCTAATCTGTTCAACTCGTTTTCAAAATGGTCGAGATGAACACTCGCATGAATTAGCGAGTTTAAATTGTCGATGTTATGCAATTGTTTAAAGGGTAATTTGGAAAATGTTTTATTTACTCTGGATTTTTCACAACAATCGTCCATTAAGACATTAAAATTTGATATAATATTAGTTGAGTTTCCTGCTAGAATTTCAACTTTAGGCGAAAACTGCAAAGTTTTAAAGAACGCATTACAATGTTTTCTCAATTTTAAAATGCCAGTTCCAAATAGAGTTTTTTCAATTTTATCCATATTATCGTTGCAAGTAATATGGCATCTACCTGGTTCTGATTGTACAAAAATCCATCGGTTACCAGAAATTTTGTGGAAGACATCAATTGAACCATGTAATAGTTTAGTCTCACAATTACTTGGAAGTTTTCTGACTATTTCACTTAACAAAGTAGTTTCACAGATAGGATTGGCTATAGTGGAATATATACTTGTCAACGAACACATATAACATTTTTCACCGATTAGTTGGCATTTGTCTATGTCGCTTATCAGTGAATAGAACATATGATCAGCTGTTATCGCTATGTAGGAGCTGGTAGGAGAAATTAGGACGAAGGTATTAGGTTTAGTAATGTCGTATGGGACAGGAAGAGGAATGACATTGAACAAGTTATAAGTTTGGGGTAATACTAAAGGTAATTTCACTACAATTATGACTTTATTCTGGTGATAGTAACATATTAATTTAGATAAGTCTATTAATTCGTGAACATTCTGTAAAGTCAAGGAAACAGGAAGTTCGTATTGTCTTGGAAGGTTATTCCTGTTTTTGTCTAGTTCATGATATAGTTGATGGGGACTAAGAACCGTTGGATGTAAAATATTTAGTTTCGCGAATAAAATGGCATTGTTCATATCGTCAATATCGAATGAGAGCGTGACAATAATCGCTTCTAATGCATTTAATAAGGAGTTAAGCTCAGCCGTAATTTGCGTACTATCAATGGAATAATAAAGTTTTTCTAAATTACTATGGATCGTTTCCATGTTATTCAATAAGTATTTTTCGTTTCTATTTACTTTGCTGATAGAATTGTTAAAGGAAGATATGGTAGATTTTATAACATGGATGTTATCTTTCATTAAATGAACTATTTTCTGTTCGTCCGTTTGGACGTCATCAATCGCTTTAGAAAATTGCGTTGCGTCATCATGATCTAAAGTACCGAAAAATGTTTTGAGAATAGTGCCTCCAAAATCCATAAGACCTCTTTTAAAACGAGCGCTAGGTTTTTCGTCAGTTAGCAAATACGAAATGGACGAGAATTTTTTCACATTGTTATTGTGTTGATTTTGTAACGCCGATAGTGAGTTAGAACACTCCTGCATAAATTTTTGTGATGTGAATGATTTACAAAGTGATTCTATTTTTTCAAATAAAAATTCAATTTTATTGATAGTGGGCTTAACGTGACTGATGTCAATATAAGTTATTATGTTCCAGTCATCGTTAGTAAATTTGACATCGAGAAGTTTGTCGAAATATAGACCCGGACTTCCTACTATTGTCGAGACGTATTCGGGTGACGCGGATGCATGAGCTGATCTGGAACAGAATGAACGACTATGATGTAATGATGTTTTATTGTTGTGGTATATGAGCGGCGGCGAGTTTAATTTCGTCATAATGATGACGAACATATTTTCTTCCTATCAATAAAGTGACGGTATGATTTCCGTTTATTTTAATGATTTTAAATGGGCCTTTCCACACTGGCATTAATGATTTGTTTTGTTTGTGGTGACACCTCACGTATACCATATCATTTGCATTATATGTGATGGGCTTTGCGTGTGTGTCGAAGCGGGTTTTAGATTTTTCTTTCGACGTTTGAATATTTTGAAGGGCCTTCTGGCGACTGTAATAAAGTCGGTGATTTAATGCACGAATGTAATCTGTGTATGTATTGTGATCAATGTTATCGATACTGCTAGGTATATATGGCTTATATCCAAATAATAACTCTAGGGGTGAAAACCCTGTAGTGCTATGAACGTTGGAATTGTAAGCGATCATCGCACTGGGGATATATAAATCCCAAGTGTGTTGATTTTCACCTACGTACGACCTCAAGTATTCTTTTAACGTAGCGTGACTCCTTTCTAAAGCGCCACATGTTTGCGGATGATACGGGGAAGCTAAGATGTGTTTAATACCGAATAATTTGGCTAATTGTTTGAAGACGTCTGAACAAAAATTTGTACCCTGATCTGTTATAAGCATTTTAGGTATTCCCATGTGAGAGATGTAATTAACTAAAAGTTTTGCCGTCTCCTCAGCGGAACATGATCGCATGGGATATGCTTGGGAAAATTTTGTTAAGTCGTCTTGTAACGTTAAAATGAATTTGAAGTTATTTTCGTGAGTTTCCGGAAGGGGACCGACGAGATCTAAAAATAATTTTTCGTTAGGTCTAGTCGCGGTGGATGTTATAATCATAGGCGCGCGATTGGTATGCCTAAGTGGCTTATTGATTTGGCAAGAGCGACAATTTTTAACATATTCTTCAATATCTTGCCGCATACCTTTCCACCAGAATTGGGGTTTTATTCTCTCGAGCATACGTGTACTACCGGGATGACCAGCAGAAGGAGAATCGTGGTTATCCTTAAGAATCTGCTTAACTTCGTCCGGTGTCGGGTATTTAATTGAATTGTGATATATATGCACCTTGATACTAGAATTATGAAACAAAAACGATATGATATTGTAAATTTTATTAAACGTTAGCTTACTAAATGGATCTGAGAAATCTGATATAGCGAATTCGTTTTCCTCCGGGTACCAGTATTTTATCATTTCTCGGTAATCACGGAGTAAATTAAATATATCTTTGTAAGTCATTTCGTCAAAATGATTAAGACGTACAAATAAATGTGTAAAAAGATGTTTATCATTATCTGTCGAATAGAATGTATATAATTCTCGTTCAATATCGCGGATATCGGGTTTACTTGTAGACGCGTTTATGATATCTAAGCAGTATGGCACGGATTCATCAAGATCGACCGATGTTGGGTAGGCAATAAGCTTACATTTTGCTTTGAGTAGAGATTCATTATGTTCTTCGATAACAGTGTCGTATGATATTCCTGCTTGCTTATTTATTTGGAGGAATTGTTCGTATGTTTCCGATATCGACGGCATGTTGTGTGAGTCATCGTTATTACCAACGGCTGGTGTTGGATCACATGCCAATGAATTAGGGACATTTATATTTAAGTCGTTTTCTAAGGTGTTTACCGGAAAGCGAGACAACGCGTCCGCGTTTGCGTTTAATTTGCCTTGTTTATACACTATCTCATAATCGTATTCTTCCAATTTAAGGCGCCATCTGATAAGTCTTGACCCGGGATCTTTGACACTAAATAACCATACGAGAGGTTTATGGTCGGTTATAATTTTGAATTTACGACCATAAAGATAGGGCCTAAAGGTCTTTACACCGAATAAGATAGCGAGAAGTTCTTTTTCTATCGTTGAGTAATTCCCTTCAGCTTTGTTCAGAGTTCGCGACGCATACGCGATCGGCTTGTCCTTACCTATGTCACCTTGCGATAGAATGGCACCTAATGCGTAATTCGACGCGTCAGTTGTTAATAAAAATTGGCGACTAAAATCGGGGTATTGGAGAAGTGGAGCTGAGGTTAATTTATTTTTTAGAGTACAAAAAGCTTGTTGTTGATCCTGTGACCATTGGAATACGGCGTCCTTTTTTAGAAGTGAAGTTAAAGGTTTTGTGATTTTGGAGAAATTTTCAATGAATCGACGATAATATCCGACTAGACCGAGAAATGATTTTATGTCTTTAGGAGACTTAGGGATTGGAAAATGTACGACAGCTTTGACTTTTTCTGGGTTAGGCGATACACCGTTATCGGTAATTATATGACCTAAATAACTAACTTCGCGACGTAAGAATTCGCACTTATCCGGTTGTAATTTGAGGTTAAATTGACGAAGCCTGTCGAATACTAACTTGAGCTTTTGCATGTGTGACTGAAGATCGTGGGAATAAATGATACAGTCATCTAAATACACGTAACAATGAAGTCCCTGTAATCCCGACAACACCGTGTTCATTAATTTTTGAAAGGTTGAAGGTGCATTTTTGAGCCCGAATGGCATTCGAGTAAATTCGTAATGTCCTGATGCGCTACCATTAGTGACAACTGTGAAACCCGTTTTAGGAGCATCCTCGGCCTTAATTTTGATCTGATGAAATCCGCTCACGAGATCAAGAGTAGTGAAATATTTAGAGTGTCCTAACTGATCTAAGATATCTGTTATTAAAGGAATTGGGTAAATTTCGGTTACTGTAGTATCATTGAGCTTTCTGTAATCTATTACAATTCGCCACTTTTGTTTACCGGAGGCGTCTTGTTTTTTGGGAACAACCCACACGGGAGCGCTCCATGGCGATATAGAAGGGCGAATTATATTTTGATCTAACATTTTTTTTATTTGGCTCTCAACTTCACTTTTGTGACACTCAGGAAAACGATAAGATTTTACATGAATAGGCGCAGCATCTTTGGTATCGATTGAATGCTCTATGGCATTCGTACAAGATAGTGGTTCACCTTCCAAATAAAATATGTCGGTGTAACAAGAACAACACTCGAGTAGTGTTTTGGTCTCTTCATTATTAAGATGAGATGTTCTGATAAGATCTAGTACTTTTTGAGATCGGTCTAAGTGAGAACTATGAATGTTGTAAACGTGTTCCGTAATGTTTTTATTGAGTTGTACGGATGATTGGACATCGAAAGGAATTAAATGAACGCGATAATCTTTTATAACTACGTCAGACTCGGTAGTATTAAGTACTGATATATTGACTCTATGGTTTGGTTTGACTGTAACTATACAATTGGCTATATAAACACCGTCCGATATGCTGTGGTCAAGAACTAGGCCTTCGGTAACGTTCATAAGTTCTGATGGTGAGTTTAAAATGGGACATTCGATAACTGCCTCCGAACGCGAAGGAATAATGTAACTAGGTTGAGAAAAATAGATGGGCAAATAATGATTTTGTATTTTGAGGCAATTTTCGGAATATTTGATGTCGGCATGAAATTTTCTTAGAAAGTCGTTGCCTAAAATGCCATCATATTCTAATTGTATATTTTCGTTGATAGCGTGAAATTTAAAAACGAATGGAATAAAGTTTGCACTACTTTTATTTGAAGAACATTGAAATTCCATTTCAAATGACCCTAGCGTTTCACAATAAGAATTTTCCGCATTAAGACCTTTAAGGTGTATTTTTTCGTTTGCCATTAAAGGTCTTACTTTAAAGTTAGAGAGTTTCGCTATACTAACGCTTGATCCGGTATCAATAAGAAAACAAAGAGGGATCTGAGAGTACTTAGTGTTTAAGAATATATGAGGTAAAGATATTTTATTCTGTAGTGTGTTTACCTCATATAAAGGAGTAGAAACGTCTGACGTACTTATAATCTTAGATTTAGATGATGTATGGACTCGCGGCGAAACATGTCGAGCTCGGTAATTTGGTTTTTGATTCAACGAAACAGTGGCTCCCGAAGGAGTGTGTTGAGGTGTAGAAGATTTAGGACTCAACGAAACAGCGGTTCCCGTAGGAATGTGTTGAGGTGTAGGAGATTTAGGACTCAACGAAACAGCGGTTCCCGAAGGAATGTGTTGAGGTGTAGAAGATTTAGGACTCAACGAAACAGTGGTTCCCGTAGGAATGTGTTGAGGTGTAAGAGATTTAGGACTCAACGAGACAGCGGTTCCCGAAGGAATGTGTTGAGGTGTAAAGGATTTAGGACTCAACGAAGCAGTGGTTCCCGAAGGAATGTGTTGAGGTGTAAGAGATTTAGGACTCAACGAGACAGCGGCTCCCGAAGGAATGTGTTGAGGTGTAAAGGATTTAGGACTCAACGAAACAGTGGTTCCCGAAGGAATGTGTTGAGGTGTAAGAGATTTACGCGATAGGTCGATGTTACGATTTTTAGGTATTATAGATTTAGAAGTTAACATCGTCTTTGATTGTGACATATTGATATTTGAAACGCGCTTGGAAACAAAATGATTTGTGCCATTATTTCTCGGAATGCGCCGGCACGAGTTCGTAATCCGAGGAGCTAGTTTAAATCCGATACATCATTGACGTTGGCGTGTGCCATGTCATCGTATGTCGGCAATGACGCCAATGGTAGCGGCGGCGCTTCAGAAATATGATGAGCTACTTGCGCATGCAATTGTTTACGCCTTTCGTTGTTAAATTTGCGTTTGCGGCATTGTGAAATATCATGGCCCGGATTTTTACAGTATTTACAATAAATCTGATCGCGCGAATTTTGGGGATGTGATTGCCTATTTTGCGGAAATCGAGAGGCATTAGGACTAAATGACTGTCTAACTGGAGAAAATCGGGAGTTATTCGGTTTATTATTATTTATAGACTCCGATTTTAACGCACTCCTTGAAACGAAATTTTGTATTTTTTCTTCCTCAATTGCAACGTTTACGGCGTCGTTAAGGGATTTTGGATTTCGACAACGCACCAAATTACTAATCTGCGAATGTAATCCTAACATGAAAGTGTGCAACGCTAAGTCTTCCGTCATAGCTAACCGACCTGATAAATCTTTTTTTAACGTATCAGAATTATAAATTTCTGTCTGTAGTTCAGTTAGACATTTCTCAACCCTAAGCGAAAATTGTGTTACACTCTCACTCGGTTGTTGCTTGCAGGCCTGGAGATCTAGGAATAAATGGTTATAGTGTTTCCGTTGCCCAAAATTTTGCCTTAAGAAACTCTTTAATGATTCAAAGTCGTCGAAGACTCTGTTAGAACATGCGATTTGGGCTTTACCCTCTAATTTGGTTTTAATAAATTTAAAAAGTAATGTTTTTTGACTAGGTGATGCTGAATCTAAGGCGTCTTGACAGTTAGATAAGAAGGCTGTGAGGGTTTCGCGATCACCATTATATGAATTAATAAACTTGCATAAAACATTTAAAGAAAATTGTTCACTCATTATGATTTCGGCTGAAACTACGTTTTTCTTTGATTCAGTCATTTTAACTGGGAAAAAGAGAAATTAAATAGAAAAATATATAAAATTATGGAGGAAATTAAATAATAATTTAATTTGGACTATGTTGGGAAAGAATATAATAGTTTTAAATAAATAAGATTATATGGATAAGGATAATTAAGGTAAGTATAACTACAAAATATTTAAAAAGGATAGTAAGGTCGGAGGATTAGCGATAACAGAGATAAGATGTTCTACTTACAGAATCAGCAGGAGCACGGCCACAGCGGCAGACATCGGGAAACTCGTACAGCAGTGGCGGTGGAGCGGCACGACAGCAAGGACAGCGGCTGCAGCGGTGACACAGGAACTACGGCTACGCTTCAGCAGCACGGATCACAGCAACGCTTCAGTGGCACAGGAAACAGGGACGCTTCAGCAGCCAGAAACGCAGCAAGTTTTCGGAGACACGTGGCACAGCAGTTCAGTGACACGTGGCTACGCGGAGACACGGAGATAGGGCAACACGGAGATACGACGAGACGGAGGCACGGAGATAGAGCAACACGGAGACACGACGAGACGGAGGCACGGAGATAGAGCAACACGGAGACACGACGAGACGGAGGCACGGAGATAGAGCAACACGGAGACACGACGAGACGGAGGCACGGAGATAGAGCAACACGGAGACACGACGACTCAGCGACACGGCGATACGGCGACAAGTTTGTCGAGGCGTTGGTTTATGAAGCCCCGGAGTTTTTGGTTTCTTTACGGTGTAGGTCCACGGTGATTGATTTGCGACCCTTTATACCAGCGCGATTCTTCGATGTTTCTTGGCACTGGAATCCCACTTCTGACACCAATGTTACGGGGTGGGTCGAAGAAGACTTTTTTTAAAAAGACTTTTTATTAAAGAATTGATATTTATTTAATATATATATTACAAATGGCCTACACCCGACGAAAGTCCGATCAAAAACTGCTTGAAAATAGCAAAGCACTAATATTTATAATGATTGAGTATTGGATTGGTTTCCTATTGCATTGACGTCAATGCGATAGGAAACGCAGCGTTTTTATTTTATATTCACGCCTGTTTTAACAAGGGTATAACAAACAATGATTCAAAGTCGTCGAAGACTCTGTTAGAACATGCGATTTGGGCTTTACCCTCTAATTTGGTTTTAATAAATTTAAAAAGTAATGTTTTTTGACTAGGTGATGCTGAATCTAAGGCGTCTTGACAGTTAGATAAGAAGGCTGTGAGGGTTTCGCGATCACCATTATATGAATTAATAAACTTGCATAAAACATTTAAAGAAAATTGTTCACTCATTATGATTTCGGCTGAAGCTACGTTTTTCTTTGATTCAGTCATTTTAACTGGGAAAAAGAGAAATTAAATAGAAAAATATATAAAATTATGGAGGAAATTAAATAATAATTTAATTTGGACTATGTTGGGAAAGAATATAATAGTTTTAAATAAATAAGATTATATGGATAAGGATAATTAAGGTAAGTATAACTACAAAATATTTAAAAAGGATAGTAATTAAGGACGATACCAAGACGTCAGAGTCGTCTTCAGAGGAAATCGATGTTACCATACATCGATCTCCTATGAAAAGAAATATCATGTATGATAACAAATGTCATACCTACTAAAGTCAAATCTCTTTTATTCAAATAGACTTTTACAAGCTCTTTTGAATCGTCATTATGCTATTTTTTTAACTAGTGCCGCTCCAAAACGTGCCATCGCTTTGGAGAAGAAACGGCAAGAAACATAACACATAAACTTTTTCCTTACTTAATTTACGTTTACTACATATAATTTAATTTTCTATTTCTATAAAGTAGTCACGTAACTTTCTATTTCTTAAATGTATGATTTCAATTACTTTTATTATTCATTTTTATGTTACACCTAGGAAACGTATTTTTATCGATATTTAAAAAAAAAAAAAAATGTTAAATTCTTAAATTTTAATTATTTTTATTCTAGTTCTTAATTTCGAATAAATAATGTATTTTATTTTATTTGTAAACCGATGACAGTCCGAATAGCTTCCATTAAATCAATTTCCAATTAATATTATCTTCACGTCTAGTTATCTCTTAATCTCTCATCACTATAATGAGTGATGATCGATCTTAACGGGGGGGTTGTTATACCCTTGTTAAAACAGGCGTGAATATAAAATAAAAACGCTGCGTTTCCTATCGCATTGACGTCAATGCAATAGGAAACCAATCCAATACTCAATCATTATAAATATTAGTGCTTTGCTATTTTCAAGCAGTTTTTTTGATCGGACTTTCGTCGGGTGTAGGCCATTTGTAATATATATTAAATAAATATCAATTCTTTAATAAAAAGTCTTTTTAAAAAAGTCTTCTTCGACCCACCCCGTAACATTGGTGTCAGAAGTGGGATACCAGTGCCAAGAAACATCGAAGAATCGCGCTGGTATAAAGGGTCGCAAATCAATCACCGTGGACCTACACCGTAAAGAAACCAAAAACTCCGGGGCTTCATAAACCAACGCCTCGACAAACTTGTCGCCGTATCGCCGTGTCGCTGAGTCACCGTGTCTCCGTGTTGCTCTATCTCCGTGCCTCCGTCTCGTCGTGTCTCCGTGTTGCTCTATCTCCGTGCCTCCGTCTCGTCGTGTCTCCGTGTTGCTCTATCTCCGTGCCTCCGTCTCGTCGTGTCTCCGTGTTGCTCTATCTCCGTGCCTCCGTCTCGTCGTATCTCCGTGTTGCCCTATCTCCGTGTCTCCGCGTAGCCACGTGTCACTGAACTGCTGTGCCACGTGTCTCCGAAAACTTGCTGCGTTTCTGGCTGCTGAAGCGTCCCTGTTTCCTGTGCCACTGAAGCGTTGCTGTGATCCGTGCTGCTGAAGCGTGGCCGTAGTTCCTGTGTCACCGCTGCAGCCGCTGTCCTTGCTGTCGTGCCGCTCCACCGCCACTGCTGTACGAGTTTCCCGATGTCTGCCGCTGTGGCCGTGCTCCTGCTGATTCTGTAAGTAGAACATCTTATCTCTGTTATCGCTAATCCTCCGACCTTACTATCCTTTTTTTAAATATTTTGTAGTTATACTTACCTTAATTATCCTTATCCATATAATCTTATTTATTTAAAACTATTATATTCTTTCCCAACATAGTCCAAATTAAATTATTATTTAATTTCCTCCATAATTTTATATATTTTTCTATTTAATTTCTCTTTTTCCCAGTTAAAATGACTGAATCAAAGAAAAACGTAGCTTCAGCCGAAATCATAATGAGTGAACAATTTTCTTTAAATGTTTTATGCAAGTTTATTAATTCATATAATGGTGATCGCGAAACCCTCACAGCCTTCTTATCTAACTGTCAAGACGCCTTAGATTCAGCATCACCTAGTCAAAAAACATTACTTTTTAAATTTATTAAAACCAAATTAGAGGGTAAAGCCCAAATCGCATGTTCTAACAGAGTCTTCGACCCACCCCGTAACATTGGTTTAATGTTACACCTAAGGTTTAAGGTAATTGGTGAAGGTTTTAACTCAGCTAAGACAGCTATAAGGACCCCCCCACCGTCCTTTTTATTGGTAATAAGACGGTTACGATCACACCGAAAAACCAAGTACCGTTGATCAATGAATTCATTACTCGATATTTCAGGAATCAACCAAGTTTCTGTCAGAATAATAATGTCATAGGTATGAGATAGTATATTAAGATATAAGGTGTTTAGCTTAGTCCTGATCCCCCTGCAGTTCTGGTAATATACTGTTAAATTATCTTGAGAAGCCATTATTTAAGCGCAAGTTGTAAACAATAGCTATTTTAATATAATAATATCTTACTGCATGAAAGCGAAACGAAAATATTGCATGTAAAGTTAAATATAAGCAAAAGCAAATTAAAAGCACTATTAAGCGGTTTATATAACTTTGAGCACAAAATTCAACAATAATCGAAAAGCAAGTTATTAGATCTAGTTTGATAATAAGACTAAACATTATATGAAAATAAAGATTTAGGTATATCTCATACGGAAGTTTTCTGCGGTTTGATTTTGTCGAGGTCCTCATCCCGTCGAATTGCAATAACACTTGAAGACTCCTTCTCCCGCACCAGTATGGTCCCGTGTTTGATCCATACGAATTGGTATTTATTTTTTTTGGCAAGTTCACGGGTTTTACGAAAAAGTTGCTTCCTTTTCAGTGTAAGATGTTCGTTTATGTAAATCTCATGCGGTGATCCAGTTAGTCCCAATTGATTTGTAGATAACTTCTTCTTGAGGCGATGCGCTAGGAGTAGATTATCACGCAAAATCTTAGAGCTGAACTTTACAATTACATTTTTAGGTTTAGTTTCGCCGGCTCTTGCATGTGGCACACGATGTATTGCAATAATATCTTTTTGAGTAACTGCACAACCAACGGCTACACCGATGTTCTCAACAATGTTCAGCAAATTTTCGCCGCGCTTTTCCGGCAAATTTGAGATTTCTAAATTACAAAGACGCGCTTGTTGTTCTAAGGTGTCTATCTGTATCTCTAAATTTTGTATGATGTCAGTGGCATCACTTATTTTGCCAAGTGCACTAAGCTTCACTTTAATCTCATCTTGTTCGTTCATACAAAAAGTTAAAGAGTTTTTTACATCAGCAATCTCTTTCGAGAAGTCCTCAACTTCGGCTTTTACTTTTAAATGTTCAGTGCGTAACGTATTTATTTCGTCCCTCAGTTCATTTCTAAAAACTTCAAGATCGCTTCTTATTTTGGAGCCAATTTCATTTATAAAGCCTTGCATGTCGGATTTAAACTCGGTAAAAGAATTATGAATTTTTTCTTCAAGAGTGTGGAATGCTTGCATTACCTCGGAGTCTGGTTGCTTACGTTTCCTACAGAGTGTTAGACCACCATCCTTTTCGGTTGTCGTCAGATCCGAATCGGAATGAAACAAGTGGTGCTTATTAGGCGAGCGAAGCATTATGTGGTATAGTTAGCAGCGTAAATTCGTCACCTGAGTTCGTCACTTTGTTGGCCTAGCGGTCAAGCGCCAACGTCCCAGCGGCGAGCCGCCGACGACTGCGTGTTCAAACCTCACCAACAAGTGACACTTTTTCCAAATTTTAATTATTTCTAAATCCCGGGTCCGCTTCACAAATCCTCCAAATAGCGCAAAAGAGACAGCGCTCTACAAATTCCAAGATGGCGCCCGACGGCAATGGAGAAAGCCCCAGGACAGAACGGGAGGGTCCGATGCCACACTAAATCAAGAGTCCACAAAAACTACAAAACACAAAACACAAGAGATGCACACGTCCACTCACAGCAACGGCTCATAACAAACTGAAAGTATAAGTGTGTGAATATGGCTGTAACGAATTTATATTTAAAAGAACTGATTTACGGTATCAAATTTATACAAATAAATAAATATATAATATATACATATAATCTGCGATTTTAATTTGAGTATCTTATTTAAAAATAAATTTTGCATTTTCACTGGAATAAACAATGTTATTTTCCTATACTTTGTGAAGCATTCGTTGTAACGCTTTTAAAAATTGAATGAACGTTATTATATGAAATGAAATATATAATGTTTAATTTCATATCCTAACTAGTAACTAACAAAGCTAAACGAAGTCTCTATGGTCGGCGAAAGATTGGTAAAGAAATATATTAGTTTATAATTATCGTAAATACAATCAGTTTTAACAAGAACTACAAGAGTATTTATAATAACTAGCGTATATTTATCGCAACCTGTTTCTAAATTAAAGTAATAGATTTTTAAATGGACAAGAACTGTATGACTATGACGCAGAAATCCAGTATTGCTTCCAATCCGGTGTTGATGCTTAGTCCAGCCATATTCACGTGCGTATTCCACGCCAATCCACGCAAATTGCAGCGCACAAAGTCGACTAATAGAATTGATCGTAGAAATTACATTTTATGGTCCGTATAACTTTGTGTTTTTGCTCGTAGTTGTTTATCACCGATTATCGGCAGCAGTCGCATTGGAGTTTGGGATTCTATACCTTATTACATGGTAATTGGAGATGTTTTTGTGCGCAACGAAAATAGGATTAATACTAGGAATGATAGAAATATTTAAACTCGTATTTCATATGATTCCATTGCCTCTGTAAAACGGCGACTATATTTGTTAATTGTAAAGCTATCTATCACCGTATGAGACATTTTTTCATTCAACCATATTTTTTTCATCCCTACAACACACGTCCATATTTTATCTTTTGTAATTTGTTTCTAGGATTTTTAGAATGAAGAACTCACTGTACTTTTATACAGTATAAATTAAATACTTCAGTAATAAGAGAGTATTAAACAACAGTACCTCTCATACAAAAATACCTCAATAGAAAAAAATCATTAAGAAACTACGCCGAGCGTAATACTCGGAAATATTTCGATATTAAAATGTCGTCCGAATAAAATATAGGCACCTAAATTAAGATCATTGTACAGTTGTGATATAGTAGTTTTGATTTCCACTTTTTTAAAAGTATATTCGCTAAACGTAATCTTAGACTCCTAAATCCTAAGGCTTAGGAAAGGCGACAAAATACGTGATTATTCTTTAGTATGATAAGTGGTAATTCGTGGATAAAAAAATATAGTTGGTGATTTAGCTTTGCTTAAGGGTGAAGATATTAGATGAATAGTTACGATTATGACAAAAGAAAGATTTTAAAAGATGCGTAGCAGCAGCAGTGATGGCCTCGAGGTTTAGGCGCGCGGTCGAGAATCTCGGCGGTCGCGGGTTCGAACCCCAGGCACACACCTCTGACTTTTCGAAGTTATGTGTGTATTCAAAATTGAATTATCACTTGCTTTAACGGTGAAGGAAACATCGTGATGAAACCTGCACACCTAAAAGTTCTTAGGAATTTCTTAGTTGTGTAGTCCGCCAACCCGCACTAGGCCAGCGTGGTGGACTATGGTCTAAACCCTCTCAATGGTAGAGGAGACCCGTGCTCAGCAGTGGGCGTATATGGGTTGATGAAGAGTAGTCTTATGTGGGTGTATATATAATTTCTACGAATTATACGAATTCTCCTTGCCATTATCCATCTTATATTTGAATAAACGTACCCCGTACTTAACAAATTTATAATCGGTAAAGCTATCAGTTTAATAAATATCATTATTTTTTGCGGCTATGTTAAATCTCCAAAACAGATGATAAATATCGCACGCTTAAAAATATAGTGACCAGATTCAACATTTAGTATTTTCACCTTCATTCGCTTTGTGATTAAATATTTATTTATTTATTTATTTATGCTTATTATACAATGTGTATAAAGGCGGACATAATGCCTGGGGCATTCTCTAACTGTCAACCTTAGGGTGATGCAGAGATTAAAGGTAGGTGCATAAATAGCGTAATGAATAAAACTCTATACAAAAACTAATAAACATACATTATACATATAATATAATATAAATACATACATATACTTACATAAAAATACATAAATTTATATAAAATACATAAAATATAATATATACATATATAAAAGAGGGAAAAAGAACAGAAGACGTACAACACACATATTATCCAGTAATTTCTTTTGAAATAAGCTGCCGAACTTTTATTTAAATATATTCGGATTAAATAATAAAATTGTAATGTATGTAATATAACTATTTAGTACATATATTTTTTAAACATAATGAGATTTTTTATATTTTCTTTAAAATGTATTTGACGAAGTAATATTTTTTTCCCATTTACTTAACTTACACTCGGCTTTTTGAATTAGGTCACTATATTATTAAGCGTGCGATATGTACAGAAAACATATAGAACGCAATTCCTGTTCATTCATATTTCCTTTGTAAATGTATAAAAGAAGCAATGAGTGACCTTGATCTTGTCCACACGTACATTTACGAAGTCGACAGATTTCCGCCTATACCGTAAACAAAAACCGTACAAACAATACATCATGAGATTGTTTCAGCGATCCGTATCACGTTCTAGGTCAATACATTTGTCATGGACTATTATATGGATAAATTCATTTAAACGTATTAATAGATCAACATAATGTACATAGATAGATCAACGTGGACTGTAGCATTCTTGACAATAATCTGAGAAGTAGGACCTATTGCTACCTTTTAAAGGTTTTCCGACTAAGATACATAGATTCAAAAGATCTAGAGAAAGGAAAGAAAAACAAAAGGAATCCGTGAAAGGAGTCGCGGATACAAATAATTATGTGACAAGAAAAATATTTACTTCTTTACTCATGATTTCGAAACACCTTATACAGTGTTTAATACGCTTTAATGAAATTAATTCGACGCATTGATTCGTTCTTTATTTTTTGTGCGTTTTATTATCATACCCAAAATCCTTTAAAAACCACGATAGCGAGTCGCTTGACATTAGGCTAATGCCATCTGCTTGTGTCCGATATGTCCGAAAAGTAAAATGCTAATTGGTGACAACTAATCAAAAATCTTTTTTTACTTGAAAGTATAGGATGCTTTTAAAAATTGTTCATTGCTTTTCAAATAAAAAACTCGAATCAAGTTTCAAGTATCTCAAAACAATTCTATAAAGCCTTCTCCGGAACATTTAGAAGTCCAGAGTAATTTTACATTAATTAGGGACAGTGCCGCCTGCATCCAATGGCTCTTCGCTGACTTTATCAGATTTTAACACCATCTTGTTAGTGATAACAGCTCCTTCACTTCATCTCGTCTTTACAGAATCGTTAATGGTCAATAGCTTCGATACTCGATAATTTAATTACATAGACCTAAAGCTGATAAGCGCTGGTTGAACTCGGGGACTTCATGCTATTAATTAATAAATACTCAATTTAGCGAAATGATAGAAAACCTCCACGACTAAAAAAAATCTTTAAGGATTTTTTTAAACAAGTAAATATAATTTTTTTTATCGGGTTTAATAAGATGGCCTCGAGGTTTGGGCGCGTGGTCGAGAATCTCGACGGTCGCGGATTCGAACCCCAGGCACACACCTCTGACTTTTCGAAGTTATGTGTGTATTCACAATGAATTATCACTTGCTTTAACGGTGAAGGAAAACATCGTGATGAAACCTGCACACCTAAAAGTTCTTAGGAATTTCTTAGGTGTGTAGTCCGCCAACCCGCACTAGGCCAGCGTGGTGGACTATGGCCTAAACCCTCTCAATGGTAGAGGAGCCCCATGCTCAGCAGTGGGCTTATATGGGTTGATGAAGAAGAATAAGATACTAAGTCGAGACATAGGTTTAACAATCTGTATTAATAAGCTCCAAGTTTGCTCAACAAAATATTAATGCGTATAAAATTTTCCTTAAAGACATAAAATAATCGTAAATCACAGCCAACGTAATATTTATGCACATATTTTCAAGAAGTTTACCTACACGCTATCCCCATCTAACAGTTTTCAACAGCATGTATTAGTTCATATTTACTTTTAGGTAGGTACTTTTAAAACAACTATCGTTTTCTTTCCAATAAATATAATTGACTTAAAAACCAAAAACAAAATACCTACCATATGTGTCTCTAAATTCGACAAAAAATAATCATCCGTCGGAGGCGGCCTGCATGTACCTATAACAAACACAAAACTTTAATATCAGATTTTTGAAAACCCTATTGTAAATCAAACAAAACTTTCTTTAGCGCCCAAATAAAATTGTTTATTGCCTTGTGGGTAACAACTCGAAATATGCCAAAGACGTGTTCTTGATTTATATAAACAAGTCACACATAGTTGAACCAAAAATAAAACGAAAATAATTTCCTTCGCGTGAACAAAGGTAAAATCACACGTAATATTTTGGCAGCAAATATAGCTTATGACAGAAAAAAATGGTTTAAAAATAGCACGTACCTATACTGGTACGTACCTACAACATTGCAAATCTATTAATAGGGAAGATTTAATAAAATTATGTGAAGGTAAAGAAAGACTATTAATCTGATAATGAAGATCATAATACTCAAAGAACACATTAAAGTAAGACGCCAAAGGGTTTATAGTAATTTGAATCCATATTTTCTCCGGGCCCGCTAATAACTCTAATGTGCTATTATCCATACTTTGTATTATTTCAGTAATAGTAACAATTCATCCGCCTTCATACACGGTATTAAGAAGTGTTACATTTTAAAACTTAGAAATTGCAAAATACTTTATTTTTAATGTTGGCACCTAAAATATTCCATAAAATAAAATAATATAATTAAGTTGAGAGTAAAACGTGAAGATACAAGCAATAAAGCACCTATCGCAAAACATCTACAGAGCTGCGCCACCAATAAATTTCAGCAAACCTGTATAATCAATCTTCCCAATCAATTTCCAATATCTACATGAGATAGCGGCGCTAACGTCCAATATTTTATTAATAAACTTTTTGGTCGGTAGGCAATTCTCCTCGAAATTAACCATCGAAAGCAACGCGGCTTTTTATTCACAAATTTATTTTATATTACGTAAGTGATTTAAAATATGAGGTCTATTAAAACACACAATATGTTTTGAAAAAATGTACGAAAATAACAGACTTAAAGTTGAATAATGATTGTATAATTATAATAAAAAAAACAATAAGCATAAAATACGTAATATGTAGCTTAGGCTATTAGCATCGCTAAAAAGCTTCGCATTTCAGACACATTTCTGCTTTTAAAATCCTTAATATATTGTTTTGAATATCAAAATTGAACCAAGAATGAAACAATGAACAGCAATGAGATCTTTAGAAGCTGTTACTATTATTTTTATTTTATTTATCATTAAGATCCCAAACATACAACCGAGAGAAGCGTGTAAACGCATATAAATGATTAGATTATATCATCAGTATTTGTACGTAGAGGCAAGTTAATACAATAACGCAACACAACATCGAGAACATAACAAGTCAAGTTTTGTTTTGCGCGTCAGTAGCCTCCCTCCATCCCTTAGGTAAGTGAATAACTGTAATAATAGAAGGCCCGCTCCTTCGGCAAAAGAGGAACTAACTCCAAAGCAATCTAATAAGAAATCGGACGATAAGGAAAATGTTTCATTGGCAAAGAATAAAGAGGCTCGATTGTGTTTCCGCGATAAACGCATTACGGATGTGACACGTGAGTTAAATTCAATTTATAGATGTTCCTCCATGTCTTTAATGAAATAAATACAATTTATATCGGTTAAGCTAACCTACCATAATAGCTAACCATAGTATTTGCTATAAATTTGACTTGAAAATTGTGCACGTCATGAGTTTTCGGGGTAGAATATGATTTTCTGTTAGCCTTAGCGCTCTTACATTTTCGTGAAGTATCTTAACATGCTTACCATCTGTTTCTCACTGTTAATGATTCGTGCCAGTTTTAAAAAAATAATTATTAATAAAAGGTAATTTACACATAAATATAAACATGTACACACGCACACACAAATACACTATACACATATTCGATCGTCTCAAACGGTAGGAATCCGATTAACAAGTGGTCACGGGATATATCAATACGCAGAAACAAATGTTTGCCTGCTCTACAAATATTTGGGGTCTCTGTGTAGTGAGATCAAATCTTTAGTATATTTCGATACACGTCACAAAACTGAAATTGGTAGCGTGGAGCGTTATCTAACTGCGTCCGTGTGTAATTTAATAGTTTTAGTATTTTGGAGTTAGATAAAAGGAATTCTTTTAGCCGATTCAAAAAGTAACGTCACGTAGGTATCACATTCTATCATTTATTGGCGTTGATATTAGTATTTCTGAGTTTTTTTCCTGCAAATAATATATTTTTAGAATTCTTAGTAATTTTATTCTAAGCTACTGAGAATTTCTCAATAAAAAAAGCCAGTCACACTTTGCCGAACCCGTGAATGCATGACACAAAAAAAATACATGCATACCATGATTTGATACCATACCAGCATTTCGCTGCTTAACAAAATCTGCTGGCTTACAAAATTACTCTCACCCTGTGCCTAGTTAGAACTAAAACATTAATTAATGATACAAATATACAGACAGCCTACAGCACATAAGCCTGTTCCTTTGAGCTAAGTGAACTACATCGGTATAATCTGTCAATACGTAGAAATACTCCTTAGTTCTGGAAAGGCGTTACACACTACATAGGCAAGGTAGGTACATACTAGCTGAGCCAACATTGTAAATACTTATGTAAATAATAAGTTAAAAAACAAAATGTCTTCAAAATACGACTGTCGGGTAGATACGATCGCAAACTGCTATCTTTTCCAGACGATTTAATAGAATGGTGTCACAAGCAGAGTAGAAAATGGAAATTATAGGTAGAAAGAAAATATTCATAGATCCAGCCTATATGTTATACGAATGTACTTTTTGTGAATATACACCTTTTGTTCGTCCATTTTGCTCGTCGTTTTATTCCTTCAAAGTAAATAAAAAGTATATGGTCCATCTAAAATTTATTCATGGAATTCGGCTACTTAACAGTTACTTCACTCGTTACTTTACAAGACAATAAAGTGTAACACTGAACATAGATTTAATACGCTCGCTGCGTTGAAGAGGAAAGTTCCATAATGACTGGAAAAGGAAATAAAATCAGGTATTATTCTCGTTCTAAATCCAAACCTCATTGCGCGCTGCACTTTTCCGTGCAGTATCGCAAAGCAGTTTACTACTTTAATAGCATTAAGGCGCTATTCTCGTAAGCACGTCAGCATCCAACCCAATCAGGCAGCAGCTATTTCTCAGCGCCGGTTGATTTGGTTATTGCCGACAATGGGTTTACTCCGACACGGGCGACGACTGCAGTAACTACGTTAAGAGATAAAACTCCCGAGTGTTATAAAATTCTAGACGTTGGATTTTAATTCGATCTTCAAACACGACATTACCATTCAATGTTCTGTAAAGTTTTCTCTTCTATTTTGTGTTCGATTTATATGACTTTTTTAATTTATTGTGAATGTAAATGTTATTCTTTTATTTTAAATCTTTGATAGTTGCAGCTTTGAAACATAATGGTTTGTTTTAGATCGATGACAGATTTTGTATTTTATTCTATTGAAAATATTAGAAATGGTTTTCAAAAAAACTATACTCGTATTTAGTTATTATGAATGTGTTAAGTATTTACGCCACAGAAAGCAATACATTGCTATTTTACAGAATGTATCGTACCGCATTTCGGTACAAAGGAAGGGAAACAGATAAGGGCAAGCTTATGAAAAATACTCCAAAAAGTCTGTGTAAGCAGCCGCACGCAAAATTTATAAAACAAACAGCAAAAAGTAGCACGCCGTGCAGCCGTTTCCAAACACATACATTTTTGCATTTTTCACGCATGAAACTTAATCAGCGAATATCACGGACAGACTAAAATAAAACAGTTTTTTTAACCGAGGACAGCGCAGAGTATCGTTGGTGCATTTTTAATAACGGGCCTTTATAGCTATCGTAACAGCATGGCCACGTGCGCTGAAAATTTCAAGGTTTTATTGTGACTATGTGAGTGGCAATAAATAATTGTTTGAAACGTTCTTTACAAACGACTAAGTGTACGTGCGCCGGTTGAAATTAATAGCTTTAGCGGCCGCCCGTTTGATACTGACGTTTGCAATACGAGCAAATCCCCATGCGGTCGGTTTTTGATCTGGAGCCATGTAAATTCGCAAACGGTGCAAAGTGTACGAAGAGACAGGAACGCAGTAATCCATTGTTGCCTACCGGCCCACAATGGATTCAAGTTTAGTCGATTAAACCCGGCACCAAACACTCGCCAGCTACGGGAAAAATGTGCCCGCGCACAATAGAAAATGTGCATGGATTTGCGCTAACGAAAAGAATTGTTGCCCTCACTTTGAACCGGCGGTATTTTATTTATTACGTATTGCACGCTCCAATGGAACGAAGCAATTATTTCTACCACGGCGGTATAAATTTCACGTGAATATCTCGAATCTATCAATAATTAATCGGTGTTTCTAATTAAAATTACGATTACATTGCGTTGATAAATGACTATTTTGTATAACATGTGTAATTCAAATAGTATTTTGATCGCGGATTATATTAGATATCGTTAGCGGTAATTTGTGCTTCAATGTATTTAACTATCAGTAAATAATGTGAGGACAGATGAATAGGTAAAATAGGATTGTGAAGTGTAAAATCGTCGAGTTAACAATGTTTTTGCTTGTCAACCAGTGAGTACAAAGCGCCGAGTTCCCGCAGCGGCGCCGTTTCGATTTACCGAAAATATAACTCTTCGTATACGAATCATTGTTCTATGCATTGTTTTTAGTTCAGATTTTGATTTATATTCAGCGTTCGTTGTACGAACGTCCAAAATTGTAAGAATTTTCTTTGAAACAGAGATACGAATCAAAACAGCTGAATTTTTAGTGCCGGCATCCCGATGAATACGAAACGTTTCCGGCAAAAAGAACAGTAGCTCTCCTTTCACAAGTGTTGTTTTATATAGAGTTAATTTATAAACGCGGTACAGCCAGCGAGAGGTTTGTTCATAATTAAAGACTTACCTCTTATTCATTCTCTTACAAAAGGCCGTAAAATTAAACCTGCATGTTCGTATACGTTCCCCATTTTTACACGGTACGTGCTCGACGTCATAAATTAGGTCTACAAAAAGGGAACATTATGAGCCACGACGCCAGAGGCTCACCTTTTCTTATTATTCCACATTTTCATTTCCAAATACGAATAGAAAATTGGACCTTGTGAGACACGCCTTATTAGTATGCATTCAATAAAAACAATGAATATTTTTGGACGTATAATGAGTACTGTTATTCCGTAACCTCAAATAAAATTAGTACGTCGTCCAAGGTATTTCATAAAATGAAGAGAAAATGAAGATAATTTTTATAAAACATTTAAAAATTGGATCATGGTTTTTTGTTCCACAAAGTAATCTACAGTAATAGACGAGATAAAAATAAGTGGAATATAATACACTTTAATTATATTTAAAAACTTAAACATTGAAAGTAGTTAGTAGGTATAATTTGCGCATATTTCTGAATAAAAATTGTCCCCATAATTTGAAAGATGACAAAGTATTGCCATTTGGAATTTAAAACTAAACTTGTTGAAACAAGTAAGAAAGCAATTCATATAGCTATTTATGCCCATCGCTGAATAAGGACATAAGCAAGGTATGAGAAATTTACGGATGTGAAAATGCAACACTGTTTTGAGCTAGTGGTATGACCTCAGTCGAGCTAATCCACTCAAACATGATGAAGATCTACATAATTGGCTCGTCGCTAAACGGTTTTACTGAAACAGCTTCTAAATTTGACTTTTTGTGATATTAGAGTAAAAAATGAACAATGAAATATGTCATATACAGGTTGTATTCAGATCGTGATCCGAAACTGAGGCAGGTAATAGCTACAGTGATCAGAAACCCCTTGGCGTTAAAGAAAATTCTGACAAAAAATAAAAAGTTGACGTTTTCCCTACAACCATCGGTATCAAATATACGTGGTTTGTATGGAAATCGTCAAAATTATTTCGATTATTACGTCGATATTATTTTATACCAGGGAGCTTGTAATCACATAAGATATTACCCGCCTTAATTTCCGATCACGGTCTAAATACACCCTGTATACATATTACATACAAATTGGCGCCCGTACCCCATTTGTATAAGTAGAGACAATCGAAAAATTTAAATACAGGTACATCAATTATGAATAATTTTAATTTAAACGCGTCATCAAAGGGTAGTCGAAAGTCCTATTTTTTGAATGTCGATTGCTCTATTGAATTTCCTGGTTACATATTTTTTTGTATACTTTTGTAAATATCTTTCTGTATACTTCAATGCTGTGATATGGCAATTTGTAATTTAATTTTAATCGTCACATAAAAGAATATATCAATCCGCCCTGATTACTACCATATTCTAACAAACGACATTGTGACTAAAAACTTCAATCATACCGGAATATTTCAACATCGCTATAACAAGCAATTCTAGTGGAAAAGAAAATTCTGAGTATTCATTAATGGTAATTTTATTTGAGAATTTCTTTTACAAACAGGTAGATGAAATAATTGATGAATATTATTACGAGAGGTCAAAATACTCGTCAATAATTAGTTGGTACCTACTACAATTTTTGTTATAGTGTAACATAAACTCGTGTGATATGAAAATTTGAGATTGCCAATATCATGAAAGGAATGTTGCCATCTGGTTGGATGCTATTTAACATCCCTTTCCCTTCTTTTCAATTTTTATGCTTCTTCCAAAATCTTGGATATCAAACGTTTTTTTTCAGAGCTACCATTTCCTTTACTTTCCCAGCCCACATTAATCCACTTCTAAGCATTGATCTTTTATGATCGCTATTTTTCAGTTCTGGGCTACTCGCAAACAAAAAATTCCGGCCACGTGGTCTTTATCATAAAAAAATATCCCCGCCAACATAACAAGTCAATAAATATAACACTACAACATAACGTAAACATTTCCTTGTCCTATAAAAGAATTTAATAAAACATTACACATAATGCTGTTACGTACAATATGTCTAACGTGGATCATATTCCATAACGCCGGAATGTCTCATTAATTTTGAGAGAAAAACGTCCGGCGGGCTTTAAGAATATACAAATAAATTTGTTGGCCGGCCCTCGGGGATAACTAAGGAGGCATTTCGCTGTCAATCACTGGAAATTCGCGGAAAAAACTTCAAAAATTTTTCGACGCTCGCACGGATATTATTTACATTTAAACAAACACCTAATTAATGCTACGTGCTGTGGCCACATTTATTACGACAAAATATTTTGTCGACTTTCACATGTACCTACTAAAATTAATTGAAATTTAATCTAAGTTCCTATTTAGTGTTACCGAATGCCCTTAGTGAACTTTTTCTCTTCATGTATTTTTTAAATTATCATGTCACGAATTTCATTATTTTTCTGCGGAACAAAAATGAATCACTATGTCCATGACTTTTAGTTGGATTTATATCCTAGGCAAACTTACATACACATACGCATTCACGCCTATATTACCAGAGTGTTAGCCAGAGACGTATGGTTACAACCAGAATTTGTCAAATAGATAGATAGTGTGACATAAACGACTGTGAGTTTGATAGCACTGAGAACTGCTTAATGACAAGTCATCGATAATTAATATTATTACAATACTTATCACAAGTTAGGGAATTACAACGCAGAAATAGTAGCCATTAGCGACACCGATCGACGCTCCATCGGACGCATAACTGATGAAGGCAAAAAGTCTGCTAAGTTGAAGTGGGACTGCTGAACACGTTTGTAGGAGACGAAGACAGGGTGGAAATTACTACAGATTACACATTAGTAGATAGTTAATGTAAAGGGGAAAAACTAAGAATGCAATTGAGAGACAATCTTAACATCTTAACATCCAAGTAAGAGGATAGAGGCGATTGTGTAGCTGCCGTCCAAGTCTACAATAATAGTTTGAATATGGTTGGTTAATCCAATCGAGAAAAATACCTTCCTACATACTAAAGAATGCCGGATTTGTATATGTGTAAGCTGGTGTAGTACAACTGTGCTTCGTTAACTTTCTTACTTACGTAGTCAGGTTACAAATGTTATTCCTGTACGTTCTAAATGCACCAGATAAGAAAGCATTTCTATTCTAATAGATTCAAAGTAGGTGACCGACATTTGCAAGCGACTCAACTGTATCGAATGTGATATCGATTGTAAAAACGCATTCGTTTGTCGCTTGTAAGCATCAAGGACAGGCACAATGTTAAATGAAGAGTTAAGTAAAATTGTACATATTATGTTCATCACAATATTATATTTGTCTGTTTACGCCTCGTATAGAGCTATACCAATCTATAATAATAAATAAGTTCGTAAATCGCGAAACGCAAATGTTTCAAATTTCAATTCGATGTTGTTTCCATTTTATTCAGCAAGGATGAGAACAATAACTATTTTATTTCAAGAAAAAAGATATCCATTAAAGAGTCCTCAATGTTCTTACGCCTTCATTTCCATTCTCTCCGTTGGTTTTGTAGGCAGGAGGACTTTTGTTTGTATTTAATAACTTTTTGGAGTTTGATATCTTAAGAAGGAAAAATACTTATAAAAATGAAAAATTTACTTAAAAAATAACCAGTGAGAGTTATTATAGTCCGTAGAGTTATTTTATTTCTTAATTATACCTAGATATGAATACGGAAGTTTGTGAGTTTAAATCCGCGAATGGATGTTTGTTCGCAAAACGGTAGATCGGATTTCTATGTAATTAAACTCACAGGTAGTTATAACCTGGATTGTGAAGAACATGGTTCGTACAGAATACAAATATCCACACTTATATTCCTGAAAAATATAAATGTATTTCCACAACATTTGGCTAGCAATTGTCATTGGTAAAATTCGTTTCATGATTCAATGCAGCATTGAATACACAGAGAGAGAGACCCCGGGAAGAAACTCAGGACCCCTTGACTGCTTCGTCATAATTATAACCTTGCCTATTATTAGTATAATTATAACCAATAAAATATTCATTAGTACCTATATTTGACTAATAATAGTTACTATTTCTATTTCTCTCTAACCCCAATCATTAATCCCAAACAAAAATGTCCTGATTAAAATATCTATTTATATTTTGTAATCTCATATCTCGCTGTATTAAATACCTACATACTCATAATTTTATACCTATACTCAAAATCCGGCACATAACCTCGACAATATTATCCAAGAGCTAAATATAAAAACTCGATGCTTACCCGGTGAAATAGTTTTAAAGTTACAAAATTTTAACGTTACCGTAAACCGGGCTCTAAATTAAAAACTTGCAAGATAAGGTAAAAAAATAACATTTTAATAAGCTGAAAATAAAGTTTTGGTATTAAAATTTCTCCGCTTGAACAACGCCGGCTAATTCTTAAGATTATACCGGGAAAGTTTGCGCCACAGTGTCTATCAGCGATAGTATCTACACAATCACACGTAATGAGTTTATAATAACCTACTATGTTGTTGTTAACTACGTTAAAATACAAATGAAATGTTTTGTTCGAGTGAAATCATTAAAATGACATTCCAAACAGTAACAAATGGTAATGATGCCTATCGGCGACCATGACATATTCCGAATTATATCGTGTTCTGTTTTATTCGTGTTAATTATGTGATTGTGGTGTGCCATGAATTTAATTATGTCTATTATACGTCAGAAGTAAAATGTTTTGTATTATACATTACAAAACTAACATTGCAGTAATCTCTCGTAGTTTCTGATATTTATAACAAAATACTTATCTTCAGTGGCGGTACTTCCATAGAAGCCCAAAAGCCTGGCTTGCCTTACATTACACCGAATAACAAACCTATACTAGATATAACATTATTAAATACAGACAACAAAATATTTCATGCAAAAACATAAATTTACGTAAATACAATTTTACCGCGCCGCCATTCCACCGCGCGCCAAATCCCGGCCCATATAATTTCTAACAAACGAAACGCGGGCGCACGAACGTCTTTAATAGTTTAGAATTTAGAGTAAACATCAATTTTTACATAATAATATCTATCTCCCTCACACACAATATATCTTCCTCTATCTTCGTTGGGTTATGCCGGGCTTAACTTTCGTCTTCCGTCCCTCTCGCACTCGTGGCGAAATCCCAGTAGATTTTGATACATAGATATAACTATAATACCGTTTATATAGCAATTAGTATGGGGACAAGAAGCCCGCTTTAGGTCTGAACAACGTCCAACGTCAAAGCCGATTGGCCAATGTCCACTAAACAAAAAGGAACTTCACACAACATAACGTCAATTGACAATGTTGACATTGATCTAGTTGTTTACATTTTACTCCATGTTTGAACCAAATTGAATGTGTTGTGTTATTTACAATTTTAATTCAGTAATTATGATATAAACAAACAAAATGAGTGTTGTACTGTTCGGTGGTGTAAAGTGTGTGCGTGTTTCTGTGTCGTGTCCTGTGAGAAAAAGGTAAATTCACTAAATTATAATAACATGAAACAGCTCGTCACCGGCTCATAACCTACAACAAATTGTAATAACCATATAAAATAGATTTCATTAGATCGGTTTACTAAATTAATTAGATTGTTGGATATTCACATAGGAAAAGTTATACTGCTATTATTGTATTGCATATTATTTTGTAATGATAAAAATGTTTATAATTTTAGCAAACGATTTGAATTTATTTGTTTAGTGCTTGCAAAAAGCACCCCAATTCACAAATATCACTTGAATGCGTCAATTGCATTGCATTGAAACACCCATTTGTCGTCAATTATATGTGACGAAATTTCAAAACATAACACTCGCGTTGATCGTAATCCAGTTTTTTTTTTTAGATTGAAAGCTGATATTATTCTCATTTTATTCTACATCTCTTCCTGATTCCATTCAAACACCATGACATATCAATCAAACTTTATAAATTATCGTAGTTAGGTATTTATTTTTAAGTGAATTCATTTTTTTAACAATTTTTCAATCAGTGTAGTTTTATAAAAACATGCAACAACAGAATGGCGTTAGTGAAGGTTTGAGTGATTTGTTTTACAAAATTTGATATGATAGGTATTATTTCTTTCCGTGTCTGATATTTAATGGTCTAGTATTCAAATATAAATAAACACGACGAAGCTCCCGAGTACTTTTATGCATAATATGGAGATATTTATCACTATAATACTAATAATATTAATTATCGTCGTTTCCTGCGATTTTATAATGTTTTCATTTTATGTTTAAGTTTGCTAATAACTTGGAGCGTATACTGCAAAGTAGCGCGAGAAAAAAATAATCATGTTCAGTTTTACTTAGCTTAACAATACAAAAAAGCAGTAACAATGTTTTCAAAGCCATAATTCTGTTTAATAATGTTATCAGTGTGTTTTGTCAAAAAGTATATTATTAATAGAGGTCCAATAACATGCGACAGTTTATCTTTGTATACCTATAAATAATAACGCTAGAAACGTGAATGTGAGTAATTAACGATAGGTATTTATTAGGACTTTGGTTTTACGTACTAAAACAAATATGCCGCGACTCAATAAAAATTTGGGCTTGCCTTAGTTTGAGACCCTAGGCACGCCACTGCTTATCTTCCATCAAAAATTTTAATAACAATAACCATGGGAATCGAATCTGATGTCTCTCGATCTTTTACTAATTCATGCTGGAAGAACAAAAAACAGTGTCAAACACAAAATCTAAAATCGGAACAAATACTTCAGTACACAACCTACATTTCTTATAATACAGTAGAATGAGAACAGACTGATTAAAAATAACAAAAACAACTATCTTTAGAAATGTGAACGGTGTACAGATAAAACACGACCTCGAGAAACGATTTTAATCTTAATTACTAGATAAAAATGAAAAAAGAAAAACTCCGATAAAATTACGAAACTAAGTTTCCATGCTATTATATAAAATCCTTTTTGGTAATAAAGTTAGACGTTTAGCTATGAAAATATTTGAAGCCATGGAACTAGCTATTAATTAAAGTCAACTAAATTAAACTTCTGTGAATTGAACAAAGACTGGGTGGTGCTGAAAAAATATTTTCTCAAAAAGATTGACCTCAGACGATTGTGAGTTATGTAAAGATAAAATTGCCTTTTTTATAACAGATTCTAGTCCATTTGCATGAATCACAATTCTAACGTCGGGACTTTTTTACAACTAAAAGTTTAAGAGCTTAAATGTGTACCTATTGTTTTATCATGTCTAAAAAAATATTATGAGTATCTAATACATTTGTAGGTTTAAACTTTTTTTTATCTATGTCAAAAAACTACTAAACTTTTTTCTGTGACATTATCTGTTAAATAAAGATAAGTTTAACATCAGATCAAACAGAGTGTTTTTATTATGATTATAATCGAAAAGGTTGCGGTGAAGTCAATATTACTTAAAGAATTACCCAAGATCTACAAAACATATAATTTATTAATATGAAAATATCTCTATGAGAACTTATATATTTTCTAAGAAGAATCTAGAAGATCTAGTCTTTAGGCTATTTTCAGCGTTGCCGGATAAAGCTGCGTCGAGCTTCGAGTAAAAATATATAAGAAAGATATTCGAAATACCCAATAAAGTACACAAACATTACCAAATCAAAGACAAATCTTGATGCGATGTTTTTATTTGATCGTTATTTTAAGCGATATAAAGACACAATATTATTTTTTGAATAAGCTGCCTTAAGGATTTTCGCACTAGTAAGCACCCACGGTTCGTTTCTGAGAGTTTATATCCTGGGGGCGTTTACGGCTCCTTTTAAGATTGTGTTTTTATGCCGTCCTCCACATAAATACGACCCCTGACAATCTAGTTTATTTTATACTGAATTCAGTGAAATTGAATTCTACTCTATGTCGATAAAGCCAATGCATAAATGGCACTTGGGGATTCTAATAAAAATGTTTACGAAAACTCAGTCCGAGCAGCGTCGCTTCAGTGTTAATTTGCATAATTGTATATGTAAGAACGCATGTTGAGGGAAATGAGAAGTGATTTTGTTTTTTATGTGCATTTTTTCTTGGTATGACACGACTTCCATACTGTATAATCATTATGGTCACATAATCTTACTGGACTTTGACCTACTACTACTACCCTAGTGCGTGCTAAAATTAAGTGTAGGATAATCATGTTAATCTAAAGTCCACATACGTATTATTTTTAAATGTAACAGTATAGAGAGAAGCTAATGACAAGACTAAGAATGACATAAATTTCAAATTTATATTAATTAATAAATTATTTGTATAGCCACGTTAAGGTCTAAATTTATACTTCATCAGCTTTAATTAGGCTATTTTATTCATTTATTTCATTACATTATTTTGCCTATTCGATATTTCATACAGACGCATTTACGAGTAAATTAAACAGAATATGCGTGAACAATACTAAACCAAAAATATAATTATAAAACTAGAGTACTGGTTACAAAACAATGTTATTATAACTAAATTCACTCAATAATGTTAATTCTTACTCGTTCATTTTTTAATCATGAATATCAAACACTCAGAGATACAAAAATAAACTATAATTAAGACAAATAAATACATTTTGAGTCAGCTTCGACCGTAAACAAACTTGGTGGGTATGAACGAGAGCTAAAAATCTACAACAGATGTCGGCTGCAATCGGTTCAGTGGAGATCATTAGCGATGGGTCAGCCAGTTCATTATCCCCACGATCAATTACGCCATTCGAAACCATTCTAGATCTTTGAGACAATTGAACTAGCAGACAGACTGTTCTTAATAGGCCCCAGTAACATAAAATGTAGGAAGGTAATTAAGCGCATCTTTATTCTATAATGAGTAAAATAAGCAAAGGTTCATTAACTCTCGCTCATTATCTGTTCATTATTAGGTGTTCATTTATAAAATCCAATTATGCATTACATTTCAACTGTACATACATTTCATTGTTACAATCTGGGATAGTAATTATTCGGTTTCAACCACTGTTGATACTCCCTATTTCAACTCTTTCGTTCGTTTCCAATTAAATAAACACTTCGATATTCCATTACCGTTTCCAAACGGAATAACAAAACACTTCAGGGTAAATTAACAAGTTTCGTAAAATCAACTTCTTGAAATAAAACAGTCGTTAAGATCACGAAATCACTTGATCTGAGTAAACAATCCGACAGTCGGCGATATTTCGACGGGCGGCGACCCTCATCTTCGCGACAACTAGATTGCCTCAATCAATTTGCACTTCCCGTCCTCACGTCATAAGTTCCTTCTTATATTTCTTAGAAGATATATTTATTCTCCAATTTTGCGAATTTAGCGGACCTACTTTTTTTAATCAAGGAATATTATATTTAAATAAGCCTTTTCATAGAATACTATTTAAGAAGTAAAGATTGAATAATAAAAGTTATAGGTACTAAAATTAGAATGAACGACGTCTGAACCCAATTTTTGGATCAAATTTGGAGAAAATTAATGAATATGTAACTTTATCTTTAGAGTTTCACAGTAACTGTTTCGTTTCTAGGTACTTTGAACATAAGTTATAAACAAAATAAAGGGCGCCTATCTATA
Organism: Cephonodes hylas; assembly: GCA_030295005.1. NCBI lineage: Eukaryota > Metazoa > Arthropoda > Insecta > Lepidoptera > Sphingidae > Cephonodes > Cephonodes hylas. Next base: position 9,151,962 of record AP025367.1, on the reverse strand, counting down.
AAAACTTCTTAGTTGCCCAATAAAACTTGGCCGCTAATTGGTTTTTATTATTTATAAGTACAATGATTGTTATAAAATAGTAAATTTTATTACCTACGTTAACTGGCTACCCCTAAGCAAAAATATTCAACTTAAAAAACGCATTTTTATTAGTGGTAAAGTATGCTTGGGCCAAAAAAAGGCGTCGTAGGCGTGGTAGGTGTAAAATTTCAGTCAATAAAAAATAAAACTAAATATAACACAAAGATAAATGACCAATAACAGAGTTCTCCAGGTGGAAAATTTAATTTTGATCAATTAAGACACCTTAAGGTGCCAACCCTCCAAGGCACAAGGAAAGTAGTAAGTATTATCCTTTACTATACTCCTTTAATTCGATATCAACCGATATTATTTCACCGGTGACCATAAAATAAACAATAAAAAAATATTTCAAAAAGCTCGCTAAATATATCATTATCATCATCATCTACAGCCCCTAATTCGTCTACTGCTGGACATAGGCCTTTCTTTTGGCACACCACTGGGCTCGATCTTCGGCTCTCCTCATCCAACCGCTGCCAGCCACCTTGCGGATATCGTCCAAATATATAAATATATACCAATAAATATTTAATCGGACTTTAATTTGATTTTAATGTATTCGGTTTTAATCCAAAAGCTGTACACACACGGCATAGAGCGCACATCAAACTCTCAGGTGGGTAACTAAGTTTATCGTTAAGTAAATTAAAGTCAGCCGGAGGATATTAAAAATAGCTCATGTCAAAAGTAGAACAGAGATTTCCCCTAAAGCACGCTTGCGGCGTTCACTTAACCATCAGAAGCCGACTACGTGCGGAATTCGTTTGGAAGTTCCACTATTCTGGAATACTTTCAACGAAATATTCGATTCAATAAATTCACCGTGTGTTGTGTATGCGAAGACAAAAGTTATTGGAACTTGGTAGAAATATTTATAGAACAGGCTCAAATTGATATTCGGAAAGGAATACTAGTTCACCACACAAACATGTTGCTGCGAATTCATGAATATAAGAATTGAGCCAGTTTTGCAGGTTAAATAAGTAAGTTTGAAACTCTATTTTATAAACATAAACTCAAATGTTTTTTTTTTCTAAAAGTACAACAGCGAAACAAGACTTTTAAAAAATAAACGCTAACAATAATTTCAATTTAGTATCTTCAAAAAATGTCTGCGAATTACTAAACAATGGGGCGACAGTCTCGCAAAATTTCAACAAAATTCAATTACCATTTTCGATTACCCTAAATCTTGTGAATAATTGGGTTAGTTCTGGAAACGAAACAAAAGCGTAATTACATTCACCGGAAACATAACAAAACAAATAACTACTTCAACGTCGAATTTAGACCGAAACGTGATCCCTTGTATAAAAGACGCGGGCTTTATTGTTTATTAAAGTGGAAAGATTTTTTTGATTTAAATAAAACAACCGAAGCAGTTTTGAGAAATTGGATCGCTTACCAAAAATTCCAACGGAATTGGCTGTAAAATTTATTTATTTTCGCAAAATAAAGAGTGTAACCATCGCTCATGTATAAAATTGTTTCATAAATGTTTTGCTATTTTTATTCATTTTCACGGTGTTCATTTTAATAAGAACACATAAATGAATTAAATTGTTTCACCAAAATGTTTATTTCGGAAATTAAAATTAACAAGGTTCGTTTTATGTAAATAAACCTTCAGTAATTTTTTTCAACTCACTCAAATACAAGCACATCAGAAAAGTAACATATATATTTTTTATGTGAGGGAGTAATTGTACGATGGCTGAATATGTAGCATTCAATGAAAAAGTATTGTTTCGCACTAAAGCTTGCAATTTCAAGTAAAATATTCTGAACCCTACGCATTTGTTATTATTTACCTACTGCGCCTCGTCACCAAATTAAATTGTATAGTTATCTAGAACTAATCATACAAGCAAAACTTTGAATTAATGAATAACGCAAAATGACACCCTTGTCTTTTGATTTTCCATACATAGATTTAATCACGAAGGGATTCCTGAAGCGCTACACAAAGGAGTATTTCTAAAAACAGGTTTCGTCAACTACGTTTGGAGTACCACCTAATAGTAGAGGGAGTATTTTAGTATCATATTAGGCGATTGAGTGATGGTCAAACCTATGACTGGATCGAGCAAACTGGGCACGTGTACTTCGTACACAAGTTTGTTTTATATTGTATACTCCATTAGTAGTACGAAAGATAGTTCACCATCTTGGATTATGGACCTGACCGATGATGATGTAAGCAGATTTAAAGTTCAAAACAAATGTTCAAACGACATACTGATCTCTCTACATATTATAGTTCTACATTTACACATAAAAATCTTAAATTATAAAAATAGTTTTCTAAAGTAGCTCAGCCATTATAATATTTCACGATATATTTTAGTAGAGTGCCGTAAGGCATAAAAATGGTCAAACCTCGGAACCCAGGGCCAGTCAATGAATCTGTATATCAAGTATGAGACTGCATTATTAAGACCTCAAATAAAAAAGTTAAAAACAAAAAATTGACCGATCTCGATTTACAACAATTTTTAACAACAATTTACTGAAAAATGAGAGACGGAAGGGAGAAAATTTTTTTATAGTGAAAAATTTAATTTTATTTGTAATAAATTATATGTGCAGAGTAACTTCAATGTAATTTATTAGATTATCGTAAAAAATAAGTTACAAAAAAAAAATTATCATTAACTGTTCACATTGTTACATCGTGTACATTTCACAGCTGTGAAAGCTTTCACCATTGCATTCTAAGCAAGCTGCAGTGCAGTTTAATCCACTTTTCCTGCACCCACAAGATGCTCCACATCCTGTTTTGCATGAGCAAAAAATAATTTTTAATAAAGATTCTGGAGCTGGTCGTTGCGTCATTGTTTGCGGTGTCAATATTTCGCATTCCAAGCCATGTTTGAACTTGCAAAAATACTCTTTTAAGTTTTAGTACAAACGCCCAATTAATTCAATATTTCGTCAATGCGAATATTGTTGCTCGAAAATTCCTTAATCACACGAAATAGCAACAAAGGGCAATATTGGCGTTGGTGACTTGAATTTCCTCAAGTTGCCCCAAAACAACAAATCTATACAACAAAATGTGAAAAAAGCTCTTAAAAAGAATATTTCTCATTTCTTAAATTATGAGCTTTGCAGAGCAAAAACGTGATCCCTTATTTTTTCAAAAATTCTATCGAGAGTAACAAAAAAATGGCTGGATGGATTAATTTGGCACTTTGTAGGATTTTTGTGGACATATTGAACTGTAAAACGCACACTTAATATTATTGGTTTTCACAATATTTTCGAACCAGCGCTCGATTTTCCAAAACACCATCTAAAGCAAATTTTTGATGCATTTTCAAATTCATGTAACAAGAAGAATTCTTGTTTTTTCGAAAAAGTAATAGCTGGTGGTTAAAGGATATTTATTCAAATTCTTGAAACGCACCTTAAACTTGGTATACAATTATTTGTTGCTGAGATATCGATAATTAAAGACAAAAGGATCCTTTTCCATTTGTAGACTGATATCTCGGCGAGAACTAAACATATCGAGGTGTTAAAAGATAGAAATTAAAGCTAAATAAACAAAGTATCCGATCTTTATAAGGGTTAAGCAAGAACATTTTTCTCCACGCCCGTATGTAAAAAAAAGAAGCATTAAACATTTTGAAATTGTTTTGTTGCTGCTTTTCCTAAGATCACTCAAAAACCACTGATGCTACAAAATTTTAATGTGTTAATCCAAAAACTAGAGACTTGGAGCTACAATTTTCTTTTTTTAAATTTCCTGTACGACCATTTTTCTCGAAGTTACGGCCCAAAAATTTGGATTTATTTTTTGATCCTTTACTTTTTCCAGTAGTGTATTTATTTATATTCATCGGTATACCTGCAGTCCCTAAAGATCCAAGATCAAGTTTTCAAGTTTGTAATAGTTGTTATTTTTTAAAATATGACTTTCGACTAATATAAATCAATTAAAACTCCAAAAAATTAATAAATGTTTATAATAATAATAAAAAAATTGAGAGCGCGAAAAAAATTTTTTTTAACATTTTTCTATATGCTATTAAAAACATATTTTCAAGGTTTATATTAAGATTCATAGACTGGCCCTGGATTCCGAGGTATAAACCTTACGGCGCTCCACTATTTCTAAAAAGACTCAACAGTAAAACAAGTCTAAATCTAGTAATTATTTGGATACATATTATATGGGTTGATGTTGTAGGAAAAGTTTGTATAAAAATTGTAAACGCTTAAGTTAGGGGTATCAACTGAAGCAAAATTTTATTTTCTTTCAAGATAAACCGAGACTGTAGAAGCTATTACTACTTCCACACATTAATCATTCCGGTTGCGTTGCAACATTCGTTCAGATGGTTTAATTTACATCGGCAGCGAGTTCAGCTTAATTCCCGAATCGCACCGAATTTAACGAGTTGTTGATTCCATGCCGACCCCTGATATTATGCTCAGATAGATTACGCCGTCAATATTAAATACACAGATTTAAATTAAAGTGAAACGTACTCTGTACTCGAGCAAAATTACAGCAGCGCTTAGTTAAACATTGACGCGGCCGATAAAGAAATCCCTGTTTCAATTGAAAACCACCGTAACCGTGTTTAGCTAGTGTAATGGCGCATTGCTCCGTATTTTTACTTTGAATAATATCCTTCTGAAATGCTTCAACCTCAAACCGCCTTTTGGTGTTTGTATAGATGAAAACGAATAGTTCAGTTAAGCGTTTGAAGAGTATCGGCCAATTAATTAACGAGAGTGCTTTTGCTTTTATAAAACTTTACAGTGATATATTTTTCTCGCGCATCACTGTGGCTATTTAAACATATTTACTAATTACGCGATAGTCCCTCATTATACTTTGACGTCTGAAGCGGAAAATCGAATACAGACCGTTCGGCTTGCTCCTTGGGTGCAATCAGCCGAGTGACTTTGCAAGGAACCGGCGAGGTAGCAAAGACCTCAAGTACTTTGTGTAATGTAAACATAAGTTTTGTCTAATTAGTTACGAACCATAAAGGCGGTTATACGCTTACGTAACTATACTGTGAATATATGTATTATGTTTGTTTAATATTCCTCTTGCCCACGGCTTTGTTAAGCTTTTAGGATTAAAGGAAAGGCATGATCGATTATAGTCTGTATGTAGATTATTGAACGAGTACCTAGTTACATAATAATAGTCAGGCACTATAGACATACATAAATTTGTAACTCCTACAGGTGAACTCTGCAGCCACGTTTGCTTGTTATGTTCAAATCTCAGGTGGTTCGAAGCATATTGCTGTTTTTCAAGTACTTTTTTGGACTCCAAATTCAAAGTCATATCATATTTTTTAAAATGGACTACCACAAAATCTTTTGAATCGTCACTCTTAAAATATATTTTTTTTTTTTTATTTCCGCTTGTAATTGTGTAATCGCTATGGAGAAAAAATGGCAAGAAACTCCCTCAGGAACACGAAATGACCCCGTGTTGCTACATAGAATTTTCTAATGGAAAAAGTCAATAGGTAACACTTTCATCGAGCCGGGGACTTTTGGTATCTTCAAATTACAAGTCAGCTATGGACATCTATCGGCTCATGATTGTGATAATCAGATTTACAATATTTCACCTATTTAGGTATATCTCATGATACAATATAAATAAATAAAAGTAACACGAACAAAACAAAGCATACTAATTTATCGCTGCTTTGTAAGTCTAAATTACATACAATCAGCTCATTACATTACCGGCCTTCGTACTTTCAGGGCCAAATTGGCACAGTTATTAGTTAGTTCATACATCAGCTTTTATGTGCCGGAACGTGACATGATGGGTTTATCCATTATCTGTTTGAGTTTCTGCATGGGGGATTAAGTTAAAATCGCCTGTGCAGCAAGAAGTCACGGTTTAAATTGCTGTTTATGAAAATGATTACATCATACAAATAGTTGTATTGTGTGACGTTTGAACGAAGAGTTTATGAATAAATACAATTAATAGTCACATATGGACCTATGTATAGAATAAGGTTATATTTGCAAAACATCAACTTCTCTTTCTCAGCGATTTAAACTTAACTGGGCCCAAAATTATCTGTAGCTTTTATTGTTCTTCAAACAACAACAAAAGTTACTATTGTTATTACTTCACTAGTGCAATATATAAACAATTTTAACTCTATTATAGACATAAAAAGTACTTTAGTGTTAGTCATAAGTAAACTTATTCTATGCATAGGACGAGATATAGTTTTGACTTCACTGCCTTGGGTAAACTACGAGAAACTTTTCATTATCACAAACACCCAGACCCGAAACAAATATTTGTCGACCATACAAACAGTCATCTTAGTGCGGGAATAAAACACACAGCCACTCATTTCGCAAGCTCGTCGTTAACCAACGGTGCCACAGAGCTATAGATCTCTAGAATCTTTGTAATGAAAGGTTTGTACATGACTTTCAAGTGCATTTAGATATATAGGCTTACCTCACGCCGTATTTCTCTACTCCTATGGGACTATGACAATGACTATTGACTCCCCCTAGCTACGATCTACATACACAAATTTCACGCACTAACACCCAACATGTATACATTACAAATATAGGTCTCTGTGGGAATCGGTCGATAAGTAAAAGCAACATTTTTAAGCTTAAGGATAAACCTCAGGTTATTTTTTAAAATAAACTAAAAATCAAAAATTTAACGCTAATTTTCTAAAAACTAACAACTCCTCTTGAACTAAAAAAAATAATATCTCTCTCTCTTACGTTCGAATCGCAATCATAGTATTTCCTAACACAATAACCTAATGACTCTTTTTTCAACCCGAGGATAATACTCGTATCCGACAGTCGTAAACACCACTTAAAAGTGCTTGACGCGAGACGAATCCACTAATCTAGATTCACATGTATACATGTGTTTGTGTATTTATATTGATTAATATGTATCTAGTCCTACATATGTACGAGTACTGTATAGTTCTTCTTCTTTCTTCTTCATCAACCCATATACGCCCACTGCTGAGCACGGGTCTCCTCTACCATTGAGAGGGTTTAGGCCATAGTCCACCACGCTGGCCTAGTGCGGGTTGGCGGACTACACACCTAAGAAATTCCTAAGAACTCTTAGGTGTGCAGGTTTCATCACGATGTTTTCCTTCACCGTTAAAGCAAGTGACAATTCAATGTGAATACACACATGACTTCGAAAAGTCAGAGGTGTGTGTGCCTGGGGTTCGAACCCGCGACCGCCGAGATTCTCGACCGCGCACCCAAACCTCGAGGCCATCACTGTATAGTTACATTTGGTAATTCTTCTAATCGCTCATCCGCGATCTACAAACAGTACATTAAATGTTTTACTGGTCATAATACCTTTGCATAAAAAATAGTAAAAGATGAATATATTGCACGATTTAAATAGTCTGTTCACTACAATCATAACAAAATCTCTTCTCCAAAGCCGAGATTGTTTCATAGCAAATACACACCATCACTTTGAGCAAAAAGAATATTTTTTCCGTATGTCGTCGCCATGTCTACAACAATCGCTTTTCGTTTAATATAACACAAACGTATATTAGTTTTGATCCATATTTACCTTTCTTTCTTCTTATCTTTGTGTTGCCTAATGCCATATCAAAGAACTTTTCCGGAAAAAGTATAATAATGTTTAAATATATTTTTTCTACGAAAATGTATTGTGTTGAAATTGTTTCTTACTCTATTCGAAACGAAATTATTATTTGCTTCTTCAAGAGCTGCGGAAGCATTTCGAGTAGTACCCCCTTTGATAACATCTAAATATTAAAGTATTAGACTGAAAAATAGTATTATAACTTAATCTATTTTATAGTTAATATGTAAGATAGATCGTAATAATAGTTTTTTATATAAAAACTATTTTATTAATTATAGTTTATATAAAAAAAACAAAAAATGCTAAAATACATATAAAATACAACTACAACTCTATTAAACGAAAAATTATAAATTCATATTACAGGTTATTTTTACCGAGAATCAATTGTGTTGTTTTTCATGGCGCCAAGGGGATACTGGAAAACAAACGTTCAATCGATTTACCCACATAAATCAACGCAAACGGGAAAGCGCTAAACGCAAATTGACAACTCAACTGTCGTCTTGGCCGGATGAGGGTCGCACTCCGGACTCACAGCGCACTTATGAGAAAATCCTTTGGGTTTAGTAACACATTACGTACTTTTAACCTTGTATAATACAACATCTCATTGGCTGTCGTTGGAATGAAACGTTTCGCTTGCTCATGTCCTATGTACCTATTGATATGACGCATAGAAAGACCAAAAGGTTCTAAAAGTTATTAGGGTTTAAGGTTCTGTCTTTTCTTCCTATCGTTAAGGAGTGAAAAAACTAAGTTTTATGTGATTTTTTATCTTAAATCTCATATTGCATATCTGTAAGCCAGCAGTTTTATTTAACGAGATAAACTGTTGATGTGCAGACATGCTGCACTCTAAAATTACTTAAGATATTGCTAATTTTGGTTTACAAAGAGATTTTTTAACACGTTAACCTCAAAAAGGCACGCATGCCTTTACATGCTCGTCTGAATGGTTAGCCCCCGCGGCCGAACACGAACTTTGATCTCGTGCTATCGTTTTACACAGGCAGCGTAACACCACTCTGTAATCTTTATACGGCCAACGTGTACCTCAACCATTCCAGTATAAAAATTACCATCAAGTAAACAAAGCAGAAACCAACTGAGGCTTAAAAAGAATATTGTGTTTCTGAATTAAAACGAAGTAAAAGAAAACTTTATGGCGACTTCTGTATACCACAGAACATTCCCCTAGATACGTGTTAAGTCTATAAATCTGCAGTAAAGCAACGCGACAAAGTAAGTGAGCCTCACGTTTATAAGTCAGTGTAAACTTTGTATACAACGAGGAACGATGAAAAAAAATCTCTGTCCGCGAAGTTTCGCTCTAACATCGCTTTGAATTCAGATTCTATGTTTCTTTGTAATGAAACTTTGACGTTGGCTGTTTCTGGTGGCACAGGACTATTGGCTCCGCAGATGTACGATAAAGCATCAAGTTTATCTACCAAGTGAGCTCTTGCGAACATTGAGACAGCCATAGAGTTAGTATACCTACTGTGAAATGAGACAAACTATTCTTGCATTGAGAACTATATTTGTAGAAACATACGTATTTGATTCTATTTGAGGTAATATTGAGCCAAAGAAACACGTTTTATAAACTTATATACCAATGATAAATTATGCAAGTCCATTTGTATCTATTCTAGGTGCAAAGGAATGCACTTTCTTGTATGCATTGTTATTGATTGGGAATACAATGGCATAAATAAGCATCAGGCAGAATATACCCAACGCTAAAACAACATCTAGGTTTGAAAGCTCGGATAAGAACTACATGAAAGTTATTATTATATAATATGAAATGATCTATCAGAAGTAGTGCTAAATATCATAGGTTAGAATAAAACAAATATAATCTATTCCTTGACCAGTAATTAATTAGTATTAGAAGACAATTGTATGAAAAAGCACGAGCGGTGCACGCAAGAAGTTTTCCTATTGTCATGGCAGACCGGTCCCATTCACGTGAACTTACAAATGTATGGGCTGACAGGATCCAGTTCGTTTGCGACGAACCATTAGCTTCGTCGATAGCTTATCGCACAATGAGCTTGCAGACCGCCTCATAATACATCATCCACGATAACAATGACGTCACGTCGCCGAACAGTCTCAGCACCACTGTCGACTCGTTAAAACAATCGTAATTAAGTCTCTAATGTATGACTCCTTACGACTTGACGTTAATTTTATCTTACACGAGAATGACGAGTGATTTTCGAGCTTAATTGTATTGTATTTGCATAATGTGAGCAATTTGATCGCATTACTTCGGCAATGAATTGAAACGAGGCGTTCCCTTTTCGTATCGCTTTGTCTCGCATCTCCAATTATGACGTCACTACACATAACTCATACATTGCATAAATAGGAAACTGCAAACAATGTTGAAGGTAAGCAAATTACATTCTACTACAGTTTAATGACGTAATACGCTACGTTACGGCGCTACGAATTGCTACGAGTCACTATCTCGACATATGCTACGTCATAACTCGAGTGTCACCACAACGGAGACGCTAATGTCTAATAGCTTTCTTGCTACATTCCTTTTGTAAGGCATTTTTAATTGTTTATAAAAGTGTACATACCTCTTAGTGACCTACGTAGCCTTTCCATAAAATTTTCATATGCCAGACCAATGTTTGCACCGCTTGCCTCATATAAACAGGTTTCACATATGTACTCTCGGAAATTCTTTTGGACTCCCTTGAGCAACGAGGCTACGTTAATCTTTCCACAAGTATATTCATCGGCAACTTTAAGATCAAGTCTTGCATTTTAATTTTTTGTGGATAACGTGAAAATTTGACTTGAATTTCAATTTATTTACATTTTAAGATGCAACTGCTAGGCGACTCGACAAAGGTTTTATTCACAGTGAATAAGTGATAATACTGATGCATTGTTCCCTATACGTTTTTGAACATGACAAAAAATCAAAAAACCTTTCAAAGGTCTAGTTAAAAAAAGTTATTACGCCTCAGTGATTTACGTATTAGATCAACGAAGATATAAAGATAAATAAAGACAAATTGTCGAATAAGTTTATGTTAATCCCGTAAAGGGTCGAGTGAGATAAACTCCTCGGGGATTACAGTGTCGTAACTCGGCTTAGAACGGACACTCTTGACACTATCGGCCGCAATATTCCGCGGATTACGCCGGGATTATTATTAGCCACTGCATATAGGGCTCTTAGTAATTAATAGTTTGCCACGGAAAGTTTCGCCAACGCGCTTGTATAACCAGTATGAATCGATCACGCACATTGGTCACGGTTGGCTGCACACCGCTCATGATTTCATATTTAACTGTATTCGAATACGCCCATCAATCAATTGCATGCTGCTCCGTTCTGGCCTGAAAGACTTAACGCTATAGCTATGTTCTGATTCTGTACGGAAGTTTAACGCGGCAAATTTTGATTTATCACAATACGTTGTTTTTCGAGAAGTGAAAAAATATAAAATATGTGCATTTTAATGATACTTTGACGGAGAGCCGGCAAGAATGAGGCGAGCGGGAGAGGCGCTCGCGACTTTTGGCGCTGAATTATTCATTTAATCCTTTCAATATCGCCGACTCGAGATATCTAAATACAAACGAACTTAAACGGGTTTTTACAATTCTTATTGTAGCGTTTTTTATTTTTCAAGTTTATGAAAATAAATTGATACAATTTTTCAATAAAAACAACGCTTTGATATTTAAATTCTTAGCAACTCAATAAAAAGTTGAAATATTGTTAACGGTTGCATGGTACGCTGTGTTTAATGGGGCTCGCATTCAAATTGTGATAAATATACAAAACTGGAAACCCTGTTGTTAACTAGGCTTTTTATTAATTGCCCTATCCATAGGATAAAAATAAAAACTTTTATACAGAAATAAATGTTTAACAATCAATGTGCGTAATTTTTTCTATAAAAGATAGCTAATAAAAACCATTAAATTGTTGTTAATTACGTTTTGCGATAAAAGGTTACGAATTGAATTCCACAACGAATAATATTTGTTTCAGCTAAAGTTAATGCTTTTATTGACAGCCCCGTGGCGCAATTGGCCAGGACACCAGCTTTCGAAATGAGACAATCCCCGCACGACACAAATGTTTGTGAAATTCGCCAATATTCATTTCGGGTCTGGGTGTTTGTGAGACAGAAAAAGTATCTTGCAATCTCTGATACCCGATACACAGGTCTTTTAACCTAGTGTGGGGTCAGAGCTATGCATCATGTACATATTATAATGTATTGGGTATATGACTATTGGGTATAATATTATTTATTATTTTATCTAAAATCAATCTTATTTATAGATATAATTCCCGTAAATTGGTTGTAATTAAAAACAAAAGACGTTCCCTACGTGAGAACTAAAGAAACTGACATAGCCCAACGGATTAGCTCGTTGAAGTGGCAATGGGCCGGCCACATGGCGCGGAGAACCGATGGCCGATGGGGCCAGAAAGTTCTCCAGTGGAGGCCACGTACAGGAAAGCGCACCGTGGGACGTCCCCCGACAAGGTGGTCGGACGACCTTGTTAAGGTCGCGGGACTTCGCTGGCTGCAGGTGGCTTCCGACCGGTTCCGGTGGAAGTCATTGGGGGAGGCCTATGTCCAGCAGTGGACCACGATTGGCTGATGATGATGATGATTAAAACCAAAAGAACAAACGAAATGTGAGGAAACTTTTATTGTCGATTTTAAAATGCCTATTTTGGTCAAATGTCATTCATAGCTATATTGCAGAAATCAGTCATTGCAAATCTTATTACAGTAAGCATACAAAAATGCGTAAAATTATATTCAACGAGTATTAAATGTTTTATGACGAAATAAACAGCATTCGGAATCGGTAAAAACATATAAAAAGATTTACGAGTGCGAAATAAGAAATGTGGAGATCGGAGATTGGAGAAAGGATTTTGCATATTCTTTTAAGTATTGAGCTCCGAAAGAATATTGTAGCTGTGAAAATCGTAACAAAGGATCGTTCCCAGATTACACGCCAAATGTGCGCTCAACTCACAAATACATGTTTTCTGGCTACATTTTACTCTAAATAAGTTCTTCAGTGCTTAGTTTTAAACAAGTCTGATTCTGAATAACATAAAGAAAATAATGTCGTAAATTCCATCTCCAGATTATTATGTACTTTACTCAAATCAAGGTTTAGTACTTCAGTCTTGACAGGAATACCGTGTTTATATTCAATTGTTTACTTCCAATATGATGATAATGATCATCAAAGCCCATATACGTCCCACTGCTGGGCAAGAGCCTCCTTTAGAACCGCGAGTGCGGGTTGGCGGACTACGCATCTAAAAACTTTTAAGTGTGTAGGCTTTATCACGATGTTCACGATTCACAGTCAAATGGAAAAAAAAAATCGGGATAAATCATTGTGAATGCACACACAACCTCGAAGAGTCAGAGATATGCCTGAGGTTTGAACCCGCAACCTCGCCTTAAACCTCGAGGCCATCACAACTAGTAATATAAAAAAGTCACGGTGTAAAAATTACATAAACAATTGAGCAGACATTAACTTTTTTTTCACCCTTTGAACACTACGCAATTTCATCCATTTAAAATGGTAATATAAAAATATCCTAAAGCATATGGGATTCAAACCCTAGGCAAGTCCTTCTGACTTATCGAAGTTATGTGTGAATTAAAAATGCATAATTTCGTACTCCAATGGTGAAGAAAAACATGGTAAAATGTGCAGGTTACCAAGTCTGGAGACCAAAATTCATGCATTTTCTTATTACTGAGAAGTAAAGAAAAAGGTTATTAACAGTATTAATCTGAAAGACGATTTCGCATCTGTTAATCACTATAATACTACGTTCTATATCCTCATTATAAACTAAACATACCAACTAAAATTAATTAAACAGCTTTTAACAACTTTGTCCTACAGACTGTAGCTAATCAATTATTGGCGAATAATATTAACGCCTGATGAATAAACACACGAGGAAATGAAATGAATGTGTCTAAACAACGGTGCCTAACTCGTGCTAATAAATTCAAATAAACCGCGGTAATAGTTTTCATAAAATACGTACATTTTGAAATTAGTGCAACGTATTAGCACAAATGTATGCATGGAATTGTTTATGCAATTTGATTTACCAAAAAGAGTATTTTATTCCTATTTCTACATTTGAAAGAATTATAATTATTAGATACAGTTGCACATCAATACATAAAACATGTGTTTATGTGAAAAATGAGTTGTCTTACTTAAATATGTACATATTTGATAAGGTACAAGGAGTATACTCCTGTCGCATTTTTGAATAAATCATGCTGTACTTTTGAGTTCGCGTACGATCAATTTTTGTGTCGGTATAATAATTGATAAATTTAAATTAACTTTAAGTATGAGAAATCGGATGCATATGTCCTTAGTTGGAACGCATCTCCTATCTCCCCATATGCGTATATTCCTCGATAAAGAATCAGCCTCAAAATGATCTTCAAAGACATCAACCGTCAAAGGTCATGAGATGCCAAGATGACGCGTTGTCACCAAATCCGACTTCAAAACGAATGGTAATAAAGCAATTCTATCACAATGCTGATTCATAGACTTCACAGTTGTTTTTAGAGAGCTGGATGAAGACGTATTCTTAACTATTTCCCTCATACTACTAGACATAAACATTTTGCTTTCGAATTCAACTATAAAACGAATACTTAGGAAATAGTGCATCTCTACTGCACACGCTAGCCAAACTTTACGAGCTGAAAACAACCGTAAAAAGCTTGTAAGTGTTCTGTCCGTTCTTTTATTTTTGTAATTTCTTTTCATTAAACGCAATTCCGCAGTACATCAGCGTTAGACTGATTTGGATTTGACGTGACAAAAGCAACAAAAGCAGTCTCCTGCCGATTCTGTCTAATTCCAATAGTTGATAGTCCGATGACATGAGTATAGTGCGTGATATTTTCACAATTTGTCTCCTGTCTAGATGTCCTGGGTTCGTTTCGCATCTCGGGCAAAGTTTTATTGGCTTTTTTTACTTGAGAATTCTCAGTAGTAGTACTGAGTCTAAAATGACGCCCAGAAAATGCTAATAGGATTGTATTACCTTGGACTAATTCATATCTGTCTCAATATGGTGCAAAAATGCACCCCTGCCTACTTCTCCGCGGAGAGGTGTGTTTACATACATACGTACTAATTAATTATATCGGGATTAATTCCTGTTATTCTTTCATTAAAGTGAAGAGCGGTAAAACTGACAATCAGAGGTAATAGCCGGAGATCGTGTTTAAATCGTGTATTATGTCCAAAACACTACCAAAATTCTCCGCCGCACGCCTAAACCTCGAAGCCATGACCACCTTGTTTAACTTTATCTACGCGTATGTTTTAATTATCCAAAAATGATTACACATAATTTTCATATACTTTACTTTCCATTCAATATTTGTGTTTCTATTTTCGGGAATAGCCAAAAAATACGCCGTATGTGTCGTGATAAAGATAAAAGTGGTCACTATAAACACACCTGCTTAATCCCGCAATTTCCGCGAGCGATAAATCTCCAGAGAGAACGTATTTAAACCAGATTTTCCCTAACAATAATACAAAAGAAGCAGTAGTCGATAGCAGCGGGCAATAAATCAGCCAACACAGCACGTTTAACTTGTACCTACTTATTATCTGTGGAACGTTTTTGCTCAGACTTCAAGACGTAGCAGCAACTCCACTCTGACATGAACTCAACTGTTTCAAGCTAAATGCTCTAGAGATATTTAAATCTAGCGAGAAGTTTTTTCTTTGACTGCGAACAATTCAAACCATCTCCCCGAGACATTCCCACGGCGAAGAAGTTTACGTAATTGACGTTATTAATGTCATTCTTAAATATTTTTCACTTAATTTATCGAAGGAATAAAGTACTTATGAAAAAGCACCACTTTGGGGGGAGAAAATATTTAGAAGTTTAAATTTTGCTACAGTAATACTGAACTCACTACCAGTTTACAGATTTTAAAATTGATGGATATTCTTCTTTAAGTTTACATGTACTTACATATGCATATACTGGTCCCTATATGTACAATAAAAACTATATACTATGAGATTCTACATGTATATTTTATGTTAGTTCATACCAACCGCAATATAAGTCTCCTAATAATAACTAAAATTCTATCTACAACCTGGTTAGCAATCTGATTGGAACTCAAAATTGACAGATGTGAAAGGACATATTTTCTAACATATTGTAAAACCGCGTCGATATCTTCTATCAAAAACAAACGTAGGGCTAGGGGCAGCAGTTGTCACGGAGCCGCATAGTCAGCGAGAAATGGAGTAACCCATTTTAAACTAGAATGAATTGCACGTCGTGGACTGCAGGTTTGCTGGAATGCTGCCCACTGACAAAGCTCCACATACGGACTGCTCGATTAGCGAAAATTAATTTGATTATATCGTATTTACGGCAAGAAAAGAAAATAAATATATACATACTGTTTTAGACCGTTATTGGAAACTTGGACAGGTAATAGCTAAGATGATTTAAAACCAACTGACGTTAAAGAAAATACCGTCAATTTTTTTTCACACGCTGAATACTTCGTCATCTGTCATCGTTGTTTTAAGAATAAAGAATGGGTGAAAAATAACTAACAAAAGACGTAAATAAATCTTACAAAACGCAAGTATCATTTCCGATAATAATAATCATACATGGATCGTAACATTTTCCCATGTTAAAGGCCGTAGAACCAAGGAAACATTTCTAACTTTGCTAATTACTTACCTACACAATCTCAAAAAGTTTAGGGGAAATAAAGTAAGTTTTCCTGAAAACTGGTTTTTGCTCGAAAGACTGAACAATTAACGAGGCAACCATTTGCAGCCTTGTAATTACATATAAACATACTCCATACAATAATGTGCAATATATCACAATAATAGACTAGATTGTCCGTCCGTCAGATGTAAATTGAAAAAATATATGTTACTTTACATCGATATAATTTAAAATTTATTTATTCAATAAATTGTATTATTACAAAACAAATTACTTTTAAAATGTTATTAAAATTCTTTTCTTAATAAAGTCAAAATTTAAGACCTTAAATGTGTGTATAGTTATAATAGTGATTTTGAGCCACCTACATAAACATTCTTGAGATTCAAATCGACACTCGAGGTGTGTTAAAAACATACATTTAAAACACATAAGAATACATTAAACATGTTCGTTGACCACAGGGGCCGTGTGTAGGTCGCGAGGCGGCGGCAGACACGCCCCCGTAACTGGGCACAAACTACCGCACCAATATTGACTTTTGCTCCTTGAAACTTCCTCATTCTGTCTCTAATTAATATTTTTTATTAGTTTACTTTCACATTCGAACCGAACGGACTATCAGTATCAGCTCCTTTTTAATTCGCACTCAAAAATCTACGTTCATTAAACTGTCTGCTCCCAAAGTTTCTTCGTATAATTGATAGCGTTAATGCAGCTTGGCAATATTGAAACCGGCCATTGATTCGAAAACAGTTTTGTAGTGAACGCTTTTATATAATAACATAATGGGTTGTGGCGGAAATGTAAATAATACATCAAATCACGTAATCACATCTATCTCGGTAGAGAGTAACAATCACTCCGGTAGTCCACTTGATTGATCCCGAATTGCTATCCGGCTTGAGCCAATAAAGATCTTTTTGCCAATTGGATGGGATCAGGGAGCGGCCCGAGACGCAACGTGGATTATCGCAAGTGGATTTCCGCTAACGGAAGCAACACTATTTCCATATTTGACAGCTTCTGTCGCAGTTGGTGTCACACCGACTGTGGAGCTAGGACCGTAGGTTCAATACCAGCTTACTACCCGAAATTATTCTCTTGAGACAAGGCACTATGAGACACGAAGATATTAATGACTGATATACTTATAATTGGGTCAAAACTATAGGGTTAATCAGACTTTATATAAATACGGCTCAAGTGAAGTTATCCGGCTCAGCTAGACCGAAATATGCGGTGTACTTTCGATAAAACATGAACACTTCTAAATGGAAATTCCGGAGTTAGGTTCGTTAACAACCCAACTTTATTCATTAGCGTGTATTGTCTACCGAATTTATTCGTCAGGTCGAACACGGCCAAACTCTGACAGCGTTTTGCACTTCTTGAGACTTCAGTAAATATTTTCAACCAATTTTGTTTATCTCGCGAGCGTGGAACGGAACATTCAATTGTTGTTTTGCTTCCGAATACTTTCATATGAATTGAAGCGTACGCAATTCGCAACTTATGCGATGTTGATAAATTTACTGCAGAACCATTTGGTATTTGTAAATAAAAAAGTCACTAAATATTGCGGTAGCTCTACATAAATTCTCAAAAAAATAAATTATTTTTTTGTTAGCCAAGTATAACTACAAGTGTTAACTGTCATCAGGATCACCTAAGCAAATATTTCGGAAGCTAGGCTATATATTTGCTTACCCTAACTCTCTCTAGCGCTTCTCTGAATTAGAATGTAAGTTTAAGCGTAAATTCATCCAAAGCGATTTAATTAAAAGTCTACTGGAAAACATACGGTTCGCTGGTTCGATTCCTCCACAAAGACTTATCTCTGGCACTCGAGAAGTACTACTACGTGTCTGTAATACGACTGGCGAAATGCGGGTGCAAAAATGCACCTTTGCTTACATCTTCGGAGAATGAGAGATATGAGTCCGTGTGTATGTATATAACGTAGGCAGTTAAACTTTTTAAGAGTAAGACTTGTTGATAACTCATAGTAAACAATAACCAAATTTATCAACCACACGAAAGTACAAGTTTTACCGAGCCAATGTAAGACATCTATATGACATGTCGTGTCTGTTGGTCACATATTTTTTTCCTCCAAACGGCGACAATAACATTAACCTGCTCCTTAGCCATGTTCTCGCTCAGTGAGCAACAAATACTGTCAACTAATAACAAAGTACAAGACGAAAGAATACACATAAGTGTGTGCAAAGAGATAACTTGTTTGAAACTTAAGTGAAACACATTAGGCACGCCAGAACAATCGTGCCGCAAATGCTTCTAAAAGCTGTGTCTTTCTTTTATTTGCACAAAAGGCACCTTTACAGATAGTTCCGATATCACAGCTCTCTATTATGCATGAACTTCACACATCAGCAAGAAGAGGAATAACAGGTGTGGACGATTGCCATTAAATTAAATCCCATGATATATCGAAAAAGTTGCCAATAGCCCAACTTCAATTCAGAAGATGTTCAAAAGAATTTTGTCACTGCGTCTGAAAAGTTAACAAATGACACCTTGTAAAACTTTTATAAGCCATGAATAATTCATTTTCTTTCGTCGACAGTTATTGAAAACGTTATACTTTACTTTCTCTTTGTCATTTATGTATAGAATAAAATTATATTGTAGCAGCGAAAATTTGTTTAAAAAATACAATTACGGAATTTGCATTTTTTAGAGATCTGAATTAACTTGAACAAATAGTTATATTCTTTGAAGTATATTTTGTTAAAACATTTTTTAAATTTGAAGTTATAATTATATTCTGTTTATTATATGATGCGTTTTCAAACGAACAAAGAAAAAAATCGCTGCTATTTTTAATGTTGTACTATTAAAATCACCCATCATACTTACACAATCGCAGTTATATTAACAGTTGAAAGAAGATAAGGAAGAGGCAATAAAAAGAAATGGGGGAGATTTGATTGTGGAGATTGGGATTGCGGATATAAGAAGACATAAACGGGGGCGAGCCTCTCCCGGTGAACCGCGCCGATGGTATGCTGTTCGTAATTACGATGTATAGCTATTAATATACAGCATACCTTTCTTGCTTAAAACACCACACCACCACGAGCTAACTAAAAACATTTCGATCACCAAAATACGGAAAAAAATAGTATAAATACACCAAACAATTTGTCATTGTTACAGCTAATTTCCAATTCAATTAACCTAATATTGATTCTCGACCCTTTCTTGATATAAAGTAGGCGATTATCGCTTTTTAATATGTTGAACATTAACCCATAAAATACATCGGGCCGGCATAGTAGCTTGCTTCCCATAATGCGCAATTTCCATTCCGATGAAGGGCTTGCGGTCATTGCCCTAACCGCCCATGTCACTCATGTGGCTATAAATCCTGGATGATCGACACACACTTATATTTCAAAGAACATGTTAAACGGGTGATTTTGTTGTATAATTTGTGGGTGTCGTTTGGGCCTTGAAAACGGTTTTAATATTACTAGGGTATCCACTGTGGAGCTGTGAATTATTCTTTCCATTTCACTCAAGCAAGGAGATAATTTACCTTTAAATATGTATTCATTCATTCAGCCCACATGCACCCACTGCTGGGTATATCCCCCAATGCTCGCCATTTTTGTCGGTCTTGGACTGCTCTTATCCAGAGCTTTCCGGCTACACGGGTTAAGTCATCTATATTGGTATATCTATATATCTATATAAATATGTATAGGTGTCCATATATTCCACAATTGGTCTGTTCTACTGTGGTGATTACTTAATTCTCACTACATATAGACAATGTTCTGAATAGCTTTTTTTTTTCAGAACAATGTTTTCTATAGTAAAAGAGACAAGGTGTTAAACTCCCCATCTACTACAGATCGAAGATATGAAAAGTTAGATATCTCGTTTGTAAGCAGGGGAGTTAAATAACAGAATAGATTCTCGAAAAGAAGCTGCAGAACATTCTAATCACCACCGGAGTTCTGATTGTAAAATTCACAAAATCAAAGATGCAACCAAAATTTGAAATTGATATCTAGACACTTCCGAAACTCACTTTATATCTACTGTGAGTAAAAAAAGATAATAGATACCATAAAACGAACAACAGAATTTGCAACGAAATTAATGACAAAGAACATAATAAATACGAGGAATAGAACGCATAAGTATCCACTTTCCTCCACAGCAATGCGGAAACAAATATATTGGATCAAGAGGTATTATCCTCAGATATAAATACTTACATAACTGCAGAAGCAGGATGTTAAACTCAGAGCAATGGAATAACGGTATGGGGATAATCGTAAACATAACTAATCTCTTTTATTAATAGTTTCCAAATAAATTATTTGGCATAATGATAAATACTAAAAAAGTTTTAGAGACAAATAATCATTTTTTTTAGGAAATATTGTCTGAATAATATACTCTGTTTATATTTCTACACTTTTCGTAAAGCATTAAATGATTCTATTGTGAAGAATACTAATCGACAAAGAGTAAGTCCTTGCCAGAAAGAAGAACGCAAAGAACACTAAAGCGTATTACCAAGTCAACATAGACCGTTTATTACAATTGCGGCTATGTGCCTAATTAGCAATAGGCTATGTATTTTTTGGCCCTATTCCACCACGCCACTATTACCCTCTGCGCTCCAAGATGAACAGCGACACACACACCATTGATGCAAAGCTCGAAAGCTCAGCGAATCTTTCGGAACCTCATTTGTCATGATACCGCAGTTTTGATCAGAAAAATGATATTAAGCTGGAGTTACAAAAAACGAGTTCTCCATATATTTATGTCTTAAATTACTAGTTAATTAGTCCTATGCCGTTTATGCGCTAGTGCTTAAAAAAAGCAAACAAACTGAACTGTGGCTTTATTCAAACTTCTGCAATCGCAGCTACAATCTAAAAAATACATTTGTCATCATTGTGCAAGGAAGCCAAAATACCAGCGCATGAAATTTTATGTAGGTCAATACCGTATCGAACAAGGCCCAATTCCAACATTTCGTTTTGTTACATGACATGCCAATTATATCCGTACGTTTTGATGCTACAGTGGAGCACGCAGGCAAATAAACAACCACATAGGAACCCTAGATCCTTTGATAGCGGACTCGTTACAACACACAGTGCCCCTACCATTGTATTTCATACAAACAAAATTCGAAAAACCTTTTTTGATTATATTTTTAAAAAGAAAAAATGTCATTGCTAATAAGTTTTTTAGTCTTGGTATATTATGTGACCGTAGTAGAATCGAATGTGGGCCTTCTTTTGTTTTGTTTGTGTCTTGTGCCAATTCTCGTAAGAACAGCGTAGTGGACTAAGGTTTAACTCATCTTAGGTGTAGAAAAGGTCTGTGCCCACTAAGTCGTGTATGAGCTGATGATAAAGTAGCCAAGAACCAAAAATATATATGACCGGTCGACTGCGCATATTCCTAACATACTTCGTCCTAGACACCGCAGTCGGCTGTAATGTAACTTTAAATTACACTACCAAGGATATTTTAATATTTCTTATAAAATAATTTCGATCTTGAAGCACCGAAAACATAAGGCAAAACATTTTTTTTCAGTTATGTTATTCTTGATAATTCTTCGCTACATTGAAGAAATATTAACACTCAACAATTTTTATATAACAGTCTCCTGTTTTGTTAGTATTTTCTACATATATAAATATATATATACAATTATACATATGTACATATACATCTACTTACATATAAGGAACATATTCATTCCGCAACAAAATCATTGGTGTATTTTTAATGGAAACACTAAAGCTGAATAGGTATTGCTGTTAGAGTATATAATATCTACTCTTAAAACAGAACGTCAAGATTTTTTTGTCAAAAAAAATAACTTTCACGTTACCACAGCCGATGGGCACATATTGTTTTATTTCGTGCCGCGTGTGTTGCTGCCTGTCAAAAATTAAAAAAAAAACATATGCGGAGATTTTTTAACTAACAAAATGGAGAGGGTACATGTGACCTGAAAATGTTGAGTAAGGATGATGAAAATAATTAATTTTGAGACGTGTATCTAATGTTATACTTGTCGCATTCTCAATGATTTATTCCTAGAAATAAAGACCGAGATATTCTACACACTCTTTTTTTGTTAATGAACACAGCGACGAAGGCAGCGATCTTGTTTAGTATAATTTGTTGAATATTAATGATCTGGGAATGCAACCTGTTTCCTCTTTGAGTCACAATCAATGTAAAAGTCACGCTGCAAATAATTTAAATCACGAATAGCAAACGGATCCTATAAATTTGATTAAGTCTTTTCTGAACCAAAATAACAATTAAATCTGACAACATGTCATTGAATAAATCACGAGATTCCATGTAATTATAACCGTTTACGAAGTTGTTGGTCTTCATACAGGTAATTTATAGAAAATAATACGAATTCTGATAGCTAAATGTGCTACTTTACAATGTATGACATCCATTAGATACCCATAAAGTGTTTTCAAAATTCTTGCGGTCTAAATACAAATAAAATAAGTCTTGTTAAATGTATTGAAAGTTCGCCAATCTACGATTTAAAATTATAAAAAATAATGAAAACTGCTTAGAGACATCATAATTTTGTTTGTAGTGGAGGAAGTAACATAAAGCTTTTTTTCATAAAATCCCTTACGTAATATACCGTTGATTCCCGTGGTTGTCAACTGAAAACAAAAATATAAATCATCGTTATAATAAATATATTTAAAGGTATAATAAGTTAAAATATTATACGACAAAAAACAGTAATTCCAACAAAGTCCGCAAAAAATTCATATCATTAATATAATGGCATAAAACTGTCAAGAACTGTGCTTGTGACAAACAAACATCGTGGTGTAATTTTTAGCCACGTATATACATTCTCAAAGTTGTAATCTTCAATCACGGAAAAACTTTACTATATCAAGTTATCCCATAACATTTGTTGATATCGTTAAGTAAACATGACGTTTCGTTGTTTTCTTATTTTGGTACACTCAAATGTTATTTTTATATCAGACTAATTTAACCCATTAGGTACCAACTTTTTTCTGTATTGTTTGACATATTTTTCAAAGAGTATATATAATAAGGAGCACATAAAAAAAAAATAAAAAAATAATAACAAAATAAATTTTTAGTCCATCAGTCCAATGTTCCCATTTGGGAACATATTTAAATAAAGAAATTCAATAAGTACTGTCATCCATTGAATCAAATTACTAGTTACAAGCTATTATTTAGATACTATTTGATATTATTTTACAATAATTATAAAATACTTACATCGAATTACAGAATAATCAAAATGGAAACAATTGAAAATTTCGAAACTCGTAAAAACTACGCTCTTTGATCAACAACACATAAATGACAATAATTTCAAGTGAATAATTGGCTTGATATTTAGCACCACACAGTGTAGAAACTAATGACATGAATAATTATTAAAACATTGCAGGTAGTTATGAATGAATGGACAAAAAGTGAGATGTCCCAAATGGGAACATTGGTACCTAATGGGTTAATGGATCTATTCTTATTTCAACGTTATAAATGTGTATCGTGTAGATAAGGTTTCGGGGTGTATTGCCGAATCACCCTCTACTTTGGAAAATAAATGGGAGGGCACATATTATTGAACAATTTTATATCAAGATTGATTTGACACTCCAAGTATTGTGATTATAAGTATATTTTGACTTTAAGGCATGTGAAAAAAAATACCATCGGAAGTATGTTGTCAGTGAACGATGTTACAATACATTATAATGGTTTAAAAAATGTGATTTAGTTACAAAAAGCAATAATACTGACATTATAAGTATCTCTTCATTGGTGTTCTAAACAATCGCAACGATAATCAATTAAAAATTAGTGGTTATTCGGCCGTGAAATGTCCCTCCGCTGCGGCGTACATTCGGACCGAGTTATACTGTTTCATCCGTGGATATCAAACGGATCCAAACATTCCCGCTTTAATTGAAGTACACACAGAGGCCACCGATCCCTCCACACGATATTCCAAAAGAATTCAGCATTTGGTGACGATTTCTTTTTCCATTTTGTTACGAATATTGGAAAAAAGCGCGGACATGGGCGGTGGGCACATAAAAATTTATCGACAAAGCTGTGCGTACGTGAAAAATCTTTTAAATTTATTATGCATGTGATCGTTTGAAAAACAATAGATGCGAAAAGTGATTATGGCAAAACCAGTAGCGGTACTTCTATAGTAGACCAAAATATGTTGACTTACAAAATTTCGAATACTTTTTAAGTTTAAAATCTGTATTTACCATAAGCATTTTGACATATACTGAAAATATCCTGACCCTACAATAAAGAATTAAAAAACTAGACTTTACACGATTAAAGTGTAATTCTTTTGGGTTCCTATGGAAGTACCGCCACTGTTAAAATGTTTGTATGTATACTAAAAAATGTACAGAAGAATTATTAGCCTATGAGGTAATATCATCGAGTATAAGAAAATGATTCGCATAGGCCCAATATAGTATTCTGTGAATGAACATTTATATGGCAAAGTTTTATTTGCATAGTGACAAATTTATCTCATATCATCAAACAGTACACATTATTATTCTGAGAAAAACAGAAAATATGTGATTTCGATACGTAGGAGAAGCTAAATTTACTCATTTCAGTACAATTCGTACTTCGTTATCCTTGCATTGTCGTGATTGCAATATGGGATGCACATGACTTCGACTTGTTACTAGAGCGGAAGAATTTTCCATTCCTGTTTCCCCTGTGATCATGACATAGTAGGTATATGTCCCCTTCCTTCAATCAATGGCGCACCGCATTGTCCTATATAAGAACTTGCGACCTTATCCGGGTTACGCACAGTATCTTTTATATTCCATTCCACATGATAGTATCAATGAAACAAAGAAAAAACATTCAATCTTAAATTCCTATACCTATGTTTTTGTTACAAATTTCCATTGACTAAATCATTAGATGATAGATAATAATTACGCAAAATAAATAAATCAATTTTAATGATAGCTTTTTTTATACTAACGCGGTGATAACAGTTCAATATTGTCAATAAAATTTACAAACTTAATTCCAAACTTTCCAGTACTTCCAAAGAAACCCATTAACCCAGATTGCCCCACAAAATTCTTGATAATAATCTGTTAATTTTTAATCGTTATTAGCAAAAGCAATTTGACATATAAATGATAATTATCTGACACCACCATAATCATTACAAACTAGACATTACAGAATAAAAGTGTAAGATTTTCAACTTTTGGAAAACCAGTATTAGTAAATAGCAGTAGCCAATATATATTCCTATAGTATAGCTGTGTCTGATTTCGCCCGTGCGACACGATCAAGTAATCTCGAGCATGGAACCAGCTCAAGGCATTGTCTCTACACGTATCAGAGATCCCTCAATTTTAATTACAGCTATAAATGTTACAGCCTGTGTATCTGAGACCCAATCCACAAATCAAGTATACAACACAAGCTGTGTTGCACGTTCAGCGTCGTCATCGTTTTACGACGACGTAAAACCCTGTTCGACGTAAACTGAGACTGGAGCCATTCACCTGTCTGTTCGGGCTTTAGCTGTTACACTGTTAGGGTGTTTGTTGTATTTATAACACTAGCCGTTTGGATAATAGACTGAAAAGGCGAGAGTTTCAAGGTAACATTTAGTTATCATTTGTTTGTTTTTTTTTTACAATTTTTAATGGCTAGTTAGTTTCTTTTGTCAAATTTTTCTAACATATCTTATAATTTATTCTAAAACGCTGTATAGCTCAACTTTCATGCAAACTAAAACACTCCTCATCAATAAGACTAGCCAACAAAATTTTTGAAAGTTTGCGGTTAATGCTAGATGACACTTCATTTTTCATAATACCATGAATTTTATAAGCCACGTTTTAAAAGATTAACCACGCGAACAGCCACGGGAAGAAGGGCAATATAATAAATCTCCAATGTTACCTTTTCGCCGTAATTTTACCGACATATTGTAACATTTTTTCGTCTTTGAATTAGGGTTTTGCTCTTTAATTAATTGTATGTATCGTATATGTATTTAAAAAAAATTACTTAATAAATAATAGATTTTAATATAAAAAAAATAATATTGTGCCTTTTCAACTGTCGGCAATATAACCTAAAATTTACACTATCATACACGTCTTGTGTATGACGTCGACATATTATACAAATCTATGGAAATATTAAAAGCTCTTATAATAAACAATTGTAACATGCACACTTTTAGTTACAAATGTAAAATAACTACAAATAAAATCGCTGTACAAAAGCAACGCATTACTTTACTGGCCAATACATAGCTCACAACAACTTTTATTCAAGTAAAATGTTATTCAAAGAGTCGGTACGCACGATGAATGCAATTCGCATCGCTCTTTTCCCATCACGTTAAAAACTCAACCAGTAATAGCTTATTGAATGTGATCCGATGCCGCACGGGGACTTCATAATAAAATCCAATAATGAGTGCACACAAGCTCTATCAGCCGGCCCAGAGCACATGTTCAGTTAATAAAAACGTTTTGAAAACCACCGTAATTAAAAATTAACTATGCTAATGGAAAATTTTAATTAAATATGCGTAACAATTTCATCTGCAAACATATCAAAAATTAATTGAATTGTGTATAATAACAGCCAGAATAGGCTATCGGAGGCGCCGAATTGTTTTAACGACCCGCCCACGATGAGCTCCAACGTGTTTTGCCGTAAATCGACCTATTTCCTGAATAACCGACAATTTAACTTTCTAGAACATTATTTGGAGAACAAACGGAGCAATTACCGTCAAAATTGAACACTATACAGAATCCAAAAAAGTTTACACTGCAATTTAACCAACATATAAATGAATTTAATATATGAAATAACGTCAATTAAAAAATGGAAAAGGTTTAACTTCGATCATAAAGGATAATATAAAGTCATTTGCAAAACACGTTTCCTGGAAATTCGATTCAGTCAATTTGCAAGCCTGTGGAATATGGATCCGCTAGGCAAGGTGCAGCCCATACATATGCTTTGTATCGAATGTCATTAATATTGCATTACCTAAATATGTAGCTCCCGATAATTCTAGATTGAACTTTATACGTTTATGGCACAGGTGTGGTAGATACACGCACGTTACATGAAACTTATGAATCATAATATGAACGAACGGATTTCCTGACAATCTATTTCCATTCACACGTTGAGACATTTTGTCCTTGTTTAGGTCCGGGAAAATTGACTATTCTGTTGCATAAAAATTAATGAATTTTGAGACTCGATAATTATCAAATTTGTAACCCATGTCTGCCTTTCAAGAGTTAAATTTCTAATGATAGAAATAAACTAATTCATTCGGTCGTCATTTATTATTATATTTTCTAATTCTGTGTAACAAAGTGTCCCCTTTTTAGAAAAATATATCAAATATACATAAAACACACGTATAAGAACCTCTAAATTCCAAATTTCACGAGTTCATAAAGATGAGAACACAATTATGCATAAAACAACTTTTCGTATAAACATAAATTCACGGTTTGCTTAACAACAAACGAAACTCGATGGGCACACCGAGCTATTTATTTAATTGGACGGTTTCAAATTCTGTTGATTATGAAAAACATAATTTCCTCGAATCGTGCCTCGCTACCCAGAAAGGAGAACAAAAACAAAATTTGCATTTATGTAGTTCACATATTGGTAACATTTTGTGCCATTTTGTTTGTAAATTCACCATGATGAAATATTCATGTCGCATATTCCCGCAGATCCCTGCGATCAATCAACCGTGAAATAATGCAAACACGATAAAGTTATGACTGCTTTAGGGAGTTGAATGCGGTTGGTGTCGATGTGGGCGTCAATTTCTCCCAATATCTTACCCATATAATTTTGCGCACAATAAGAACACGTCATACGTCACGTTCCAGTAGGAGGAAAATCAAATAATTGACGGGGAATTTCTCATATTTTTTATCACGCATAATGGTATTTTAATAAAAGAATTTTTGGGATAGCAATTCTAAATGTTTTGTATATAAATTTGTGAAAACAGACCCAGCGTATTATGTTTATAAAATCTTATTTATATTCTTATAAACTCCCTTTTTCGTAAGGAATAATTGAGGACATCAAAAGAAAGTCGCGTCCCAGTGAAGTAAGTTTCCTTCCCGCGGAAACAAAATGTGATCTGTTTGGCTTTAATCCAGTAGATTGTCTCAATGCTACACGGTTTTAACGTATATAAATGTAAAATAAATAAACTACACGAGATAAGTTTACTCTTTTACCAAGAATGAAACATCGAACAAGTATTGACAAAGTCGTGTTGTTATTATTGTATTTTTATAATAAGAGCCGAGACATGACATAAAGTTACCAGCCTATAAAAAAAAGCTGCTCACATATGCAAAGACCAAATGTAGATTATTCACAATTTATGCGTACCTAGTTTGTTCATTTTTCAAGGTGAATCACATGCAATTAATTCAAAATTATTAGAATTATTAAAAGCTCATCAAGTAAGTTTTTGATTCATATCAGTGATCTCTTTAATAGCGATGTTATAGAGATATAAAATAAGCCTAGTTTTAAGTTTGTATTTGCTTTACTAGGATGAATGTAGAAAGAATGTAGAAATAAGTTAATTTATTTAGTTGCTATAGAAAAAAAAAGTATTTTGAGTTTTTTTTTTTGTTAAAGGCAAAGGTGATACAGCCTCTTTGGTTAGTGACTCTCATAAAGCAAAAAAAGTATGGATACTTTTATGGCGAAACGCAATATCGTCGGGCCAATCTAAATTAACGTTTAGTTTCGACGCTAACTAATTAGCTTTAGTAGCCGTAACTTGGTCCCCCCGACGTCGGCGGGTAACGACTGCTGTAATTTAATTTTTGTCATGATAGCTTCCGCGTAAATCGCCCGCCATATCCCATGACGTCGATAAAAAAGTTCCAGTGCTCGTTTAGGAAAAATAAACATGTTATACAGAATATTATATTAATATTCGTTGCTCATCTTATTTCCACGTTAACATATTTTGGAATTTTTGCTCTTGAGAATAAGGTTATTTAATTGTATCTTTTACATAGTTTTGTATTAACATATAAATTGAGAAATATTTAGTATCAGTCTTGTTTGCTAAATAGATTCAGGCATTTGAATTAAAATAAAATCTGCTATTACATGACAAAACACATGAAGCCATAAAAGCACTTAAATACATTATGTGAATTGAATTGCGATCCCTTTTTTCAATGGGAATAATGTACGTATCATAACAGTTATGAGGTCAACAAAGGAGAAAATAACGACCGAAATAACCAACAAAGCCTCTTTTTCGGTAATTTGTGCAACAAAGGATTATTTCGGAAAGTGAAGTTTAGCATTAATGCTTTAGATTTTTCCGCTTACATTTTTAGCAGTGTTTTAGTAAATCCGTGAAGGCGCGATCTATTTCATAAGCGCAACTTTTGTATGAAGGTGAAATGGAGAAAAGATAAACTGTTGTTTTTTATCCAAGACTCTCAGCACAAACTCATCGCGCCACGGCCAACTTAATTGATCAATTTTAGTTTAAGTTTCGCGATTAAAACAAGACGGCAGGTAATAAAAGAGCTATCTGCCGTCGTAAACTTTCAAAGTACTGTAAAAAGAAACCACGCTAAGATAAACATGCAAATTGTAGCAAATAATATTATTGCCGGCTTTGATACGCGTGGTCTGCATGCGAAAAGTAAATTATATCTTAGGTCAGTTAGCAATAGCTTACGAATCCCGGTATCATTGCTGTAGACGAATTATTATTTTTTATTCGCACTTTATCTATAAAAATGTAAAGATGGACTATTAAGTTTAGGCATTAGCCTGAGACAGTCTCTACCAGTCGAGCGTGGCGCAATGATAAAATGGAAAGATGTCTTCCAGGCAACCATCTAATGACTATCTAGCGTATTGGAATAAACATGTACTAAGTTATAACTAATTCTAATAATAATGATAAAATCAAATCTAGTCACAACACCAATTTTGTAATGACAAAATCTTATAAATTCCAATTGTGAACGCGTCGTCCTTAAATGTTGTAGAATACTCTTCTAACCAAACAATCGATAAAATTAATTTCACTTTGTAAACAGACCGGGAAAACAAGCGATATACACAGAATGGTCTGCTCATTGATAGTCCGAGGCATCGCTAATTCATTGACATGCGTGACAATGGAAGCGAAGACAAATTAGTTTGGAAAAGAGAGGACCTTAATGGATGCTAAAGGCGCCATTCTCATGCAGGTTGCGACGCCAAAGCTTCTTGTTAATTTTCCACGTTCCCGTTAATGGTAAAGTAACACACAAAGTTTGCGGCTCGAATCAAACACGGCGCCACTGATTGGAGGGAACCAACTAAGCATTACCTCGTAACAAGGCCTTACACAGAATTAATGATTGTAGGAAATGGTTTTTAGTTCTCTGATTTATACGAGAAGGAGGTCAAATTAAATGAGAAAACATGTTATAACATCCACGTATACACTACAAAAACTCACGATGACTTTTCTGGCGGGCTGATAGAGATGTACAAATTACTAGGTCATTCTTAACCTACAATTAGTCTGAATTTACAATCATTTGCCATCAGTTAACTACCAACTAAAATTAGTTTGTCCATCTTGAGAATTCGACAAAATGAATAATAGTATAATTACTTTATTAACCCTCCATGATATTGAAATATCAATATAATAAATAATAGAAGTTAATGTTCCATAATACTTCCGTGACTTATACAAAGACACCCTAAAATTCAATGACAGAAAATATAACAACTACTTTTATAATTGTAAGTAAAGAATCTATTTAATTCATTGGCAAATTGCTTGTTATAACTGAACGCATTTTCTATATTAATACAATTTTCCAAAGTAATAAAGCGACGAAATTCCCCAAATAACTTACATATTTTGAATCAAAGCGCTGCAATTTCAAAAGCTTTTCTTCAAACTTTACGCATCTGATAAGTAAGTTTGAAAAGTCTCGTCATCGCGCAAATAATCCCAGATTCACGACGTTAACTTTTGGGCTATCAGTACTTAACAGACTTAAAATGAAATGATGCCAAATGTTCATTTAATTCCATGTTCAAAAATATAAGGTCATTCAAAAAATGACATTTCAATAATGCTATTAAAAGTGACCTTGTATAGCCGAGTATTCGCTTCTAAACGTTTCTCCACCTGCAACATTTAACAAACCGCTATCTTTGTAAAACAAGCTCCAGTATACAATGTTTATGTTAAAAGTTGTAAAATTACGGCGCCCCGGCCCGAACTTTGTTTTCAATCTAAAATTGTGCTGATATAATGTAAAACTGATCGTGATAAAGGTGAAACTTCCAAATGGCACGCACACGTTTCTCATTACGATTCCACGAACAATTTCACCGTGATATTTCATATATGCAGAATAAAGGTGGCTTCGCTATATCGTACTTAAATTGTTTTAGTAATTAGAGGAGTCTGCCTATAATACTTAATAATACTCTTTAGTTAACAACACCTTCTTTTTGAATGTTTTTGGCTAATGGTGAATTAGTTTAAAATATATATTTTTTTTATTTTGACAGTCTTTGTAATATGTAACTCGTTTTTTTTGGCTACTAATATATTTTTACTTTATAACTTTAATGTTAGTATTAAATACTTATCTGGTTAACGCACTTTATAATTTATTTCGACGGCCACAGTACGCTCATATAATTTGATGTAATCATACCACAGTTTTAAACAAAAATTTTTATAAACAAATTTTCAAATCGCGTTGCTATTCACAGAAATGTTATAAAATAAATCAAATCTATGGAGTTTGCAGGTGATATCTAAATATAGGAATGTGTTCATAATCCAATCCGCGATGTAAGATGTAGGTACTAAAAAGTTTCTTTCACACCTAACACTTTTATAGACATCTTTAATAATAATAGAAAAGACATTATACTTCAACTCAGCAATCTACTACTTTATTGTTAAATCTGTATTCACATATAAAGTTATGTCTATCCCAGTAACATATTTTACTTATACTGTGCAATAAAGTAGGAATTTCAATCATTAATTCGATTATAGTGAACCGCAATTATTAAAGATTGACTTATAAAAAAACTTAAGCTTGTTGAAGAAAATTTAAATTCCAATAGTGTATGTTACCTTACATTGACAAGTTTCTTTAAAGGCCACAAAGACTCCCATTGGTAATAATTTATACAATTTTTCGATTCGAAGTGTATAGCTGTATATGTGTATTCTGTATATATGCGGAATGTTTGCAACAAAATATTTAATCCATACAATTTCATATTGTGTCCACCCACGCCAAGCGGGGCAATTACCCGATACAAACGCTGACGTTTTATGAAACACTAAATCAATCTTTAGTCCGATCCAAAAATTGTTTTTCACAAAATGTGCAACACCGTTTAGGTGACAGTTTTTGACATACAAACACAAACAAATTAAGCCTTAATATGTAGATAGTCTTCACGTGAAACATGATTTTAGTATTCGCGATTGAAACACGTTCAATTTTACAATCAAGCTACACTACTTTTTGGAAAAATCTGTGTGTCAAATATCGGCAATATCAGTTCCAATTTTTACGGCTTAATTGAGCAACAAACAGATAACGTACGACTACATTTTTGCTGAAGCCAATAAAAACATCGAAATATATTTAAGGGTAGCTGTAATGCTAAAATACTTAAGTTGTACATGTATATAACATCCCTCAATCGTTAAAACCTCGTTTACAATTCCGATGGATATATTTGGCAATGATACGGATTTTAATTTTAGATAAAGCTGAGATGTACTTATAATTGTCTTAGAATTCTACGAACCCAGCACTTTTGGCAAAGATCACGTCTTTATACCGCAAAATTACAAATTCTGTGTACGTATTACGGGGATCGGTGAGACCAATTTTAAGACTTGTGATGCTAATCGAAATTTCGTGAAGACCTTTCTGTATAATTAGGCTTTTACTGTTTGTAAAATGTGTTTTTACGTTCAAAATAAAAATTATACGATTAAAAAATCTCGGGCTAATAATTCGATTTATTATTGAAATCAAACATATTCTTTACGGACCTCCGTGCGTCTAACACTAAAAATTATAAAAATTAGAACTAAAGTATATAATTTTCTGAAGTTAATAGTAATTTATTTTCCATTCAAACTTCTAATTACACGTTGTATGGTAAAAAGTCTGGCGCGAAAGCTAGTAATTAATGTTGTTCAAGAAATTTTGCACGAAACACCTTTAACAGCAACAAAACTCATTTCAAAATGTGCGCTTAAAAACTAAGTTTATGTTGTCATGTTTGGAGTGTATAAGCTTAATACGCTTTAATACAAAACACGAGTTTGAACGCTTTAAAACAGTGGACCAGACGAAAATTTCAACGGTGAACACACCTACAGAGAAACTGTATTATTAGCGTTTTTGCTTATAATAAAAGACTGTAATTTTTAGATTGCGTTGGTCCCACGGCATAAACGAGCGCAGTGCGATTGAGATATTCTGGGTCTGCACAACGAATG
The DNA here is from genome assembly GCA_030295005.1 of Cephonodes hylas. Taxonomy (NCBI): domain Eukaryota; kingdom Metazoa; phylum Arthropoda; class Insecta; order Lepidoptera; family Sphingidae; genus Cephonodes; species Cephonodes hylas. The sequence goes on along the minus strand of AP025367.1, from coordinate 9,117,786 downwards.
AATAACATCGGGTTATTTTATCAGATGTATAACGGAGTCTGTAAATATGCCCAAGTACGGACAATAAGCTATTACGTAAGACTAAAACCACTGTCAGGAAAACGTGGTTGCAAAAAAATACCTCAGTTTGCCCATTCCGAGAATACAGGCGTCAGTGTATCTCGACTGTCCAATTCATTATAGAATATTATCTCGCTGTAACACCCTAAACTGTCAAAAGAAATGGCATTCATTGGATACATTACAAGTTTTTTTTCTGAGGTATATAAGTGGTATGTCTTTCAAATTAAAGCTGATGCAAAAAGTTTTGCAACTGAAAATAATCCTGTGGGAAATAAACTGCTGGCTCGAATATTCCAGTGCCTGGGTCGTGTACGATGAGCATAAATTTTAGACTAAATGTGACCTGCATCCACTCACCGTCTACCTGCCGCGCTGTAATTTGTTTTTGTTGCATAAAACTCGCAAAAACATCGACAGCTGTGTTTAATAGCTGACTCCTGTGTGGAATTAAGTTATCTAGATCATGGCCGCCTCAACAAACTTCGACTTATGTACCACCTGACGTAAAGAAAGTTTCGAGTTCCCATGTGCCAACACTAAAAGACATACCATCTGCTTAGCATCTTTATAGCAAACAGATAAAAGTCCGTTCTTTGAGACTAAGAATTTGATATTAGACAGCCAAACCTTTAGTGCGACCTGTAATAAAATTAATTATCATTATTTTTTGCTGGCGCATTTAATTGACAACATACCCGATAGTGAGCATTATGCTGTGGAAAATGAGCCTCAATTAGCATAAGACTTTTATCTCTGGTCACTATGATGCCCTCATGCCGGCCTGCTTAGATGCTTCTTCACGTTACATACCGTTACTATACATACATATATGTACATACAAGAACGTCTACATCCCCAAATAGATAAGATTTTTAAGGCACTATCGATAGAGGAGCCCATTTTCGGGACTTTCCTAAGTTCTGTGCTGTAATTGCATGTTGCTATGGCAGATTATACTTCCAATTTATGTGTTAGCTGGCAGATAGTTTATCATCTTCAACATAATCTTCTAATCGATTAATGGATATTAGCCGTACAATAATAGATATACTTTGCTTACCGTGTGAAGATTTATCGCTTGTATTCGTTTCTCTGTTTTATGGCCAACTGGCGACCAAGGATACATATCTAATTTACGCACGACAGTCATCCGTTTATTAACTAGAATCGCACACACGTAATTCTGTCAAGTGAGACTTAAGGCACTAGATCACAGCTAGGTCAATACCCATATGTACCGTCAATAAGTCAATCATTATCAGTTTAATATTTAGTAACAACAGGTACGGTGTAAGTAAGCATTGAGTAATAGGTATAAAATATCGTATTTGAGTATCAAAATAGCATACTATTATAAAAGAAATAAAACTAACAGTCACTTCCCCCTCGTGTTTAGCGACGTCTTAGATAACTAAGTCTTACCTTAATATTAAAATATATCTTAATGTACAAATAGCAGAGGCCTATGTCCGACAGTGGACGATTTGAAGGCTGTTGATGATAATGACCATGATGATGATGAAGACACCTTATTTTTAAATTAAAGTTTATTGCCTAACCCAGGGCTTCCCAAACTGTGCGTCGCGACGCCCTGGGACGTCGCGGCAACATCCGAGGGGCGTCGCGAGGCGATCGGCAAACATTCGCTGTCCGTATTTTTCTGATAACCTCATATTACGCTAACTACTGCTGTTTTTATTTCCAGTAAAGTAGGTAGTTTTGACGAGGGGGGGGGGGGGTGCGTCGCAAGAAAAATAATAATTCTGTAGGGCGTCATAGTGTAAATAAGTTTGGGAACCCCTGGCCTAACCTATTCAATCAGGTTCAACCGTAAACAGTGTTGCTTTAATAAATAAATGTTTAAGTTTGACACATCAAAACCGTAGAAGACTTACCCATCAATGTTACATACTTGTATGTACCGATGTCTAAGTACGTACATACATAAATGTTCGCATCTTAAGAATCCTTATAAAAATATTCATTGGGATCCGTTGAAGCTGGCGGGACCTTGCCGCAAACATTAATTTATTATCTTTGTGTGTCGAACCTCAATAGCATGGTATGTTTGCTACCAAAATCGTTTATAATTTAATTTCAGCATAACATTTTTTTGTGTAGGCTCGTGATTCTTTTACCAAAGTGAACGGAACTTGAGTTGCACGTTCCGATTATTAGCTGTGCAAAAATTACTGCTTTAGGTGTAAACATAAAAATACAGCTTATTTTTGCACATATACCATATAAAATTAAAATGTATGTATATTAGACATATTTAGCAGAAGATTGTTAATTTGGAGTAATATATTAAGCCTAGGCCCTTCTTTTTTATTTTTATGAAATACCTTAATATTATATTTTAGTTTTCAATACAAATATTATAAAACGAAGGGTATTTTACATTTGTTTACCTTCTCATGGCGTGTGTTTTCGCGGAGTTGGACTTTCGATTAATTCCGTGGTCTGTTGTGGTCAGTCGGGGACAAGTGGTGTGTTGTGGCTGTATAGTGAATCATTACCGTCGGCGACAACCGACTAACTTTGGCTGCCCCGGTAAGTTGGCTTAACAAATTCTACACCTTGGCTTGGCTATCGTTGCTTTAGTGATTATTTTGCCGGTGTTCCGCGATTTCTATACCTACATACTCTAACTCTATTCTATAGATACAGTCATTCGCTTTTATTTGAATGAGTGAACAGAATTCACATTTAATATTTAATAAGAAAAATACATCCACACGACCAACTCAAGTGTGCCTGTATTTTGATTTACAAATCTAAATAATTATTAATAAATAAACCAGGTAGGCGAAGTCTTGCCCGATGTTTCGCTTACATGCTTAAAGCCATGGAAGAGTTTTACAACAGGCCTTTAGAAAAATAATATACTTACATAATATGTATGTATGAAAGAAGGTACTGTAATAGTTAGTGCTTACAACATAGCTTTATTCATACGGCATCAAATGTGTACAATAAGTCAATCTAAACTCCTCCTACGTGTAACAACATCAGGGCTGTCTCACCCCATTTACTTTTGTTCTAGTAAAATTTAATGAGGTTGCTATGTTACTAGATATTTTTTCCTATTTATTAAAACTCGCTTCGCGGCATTTGCCAGGTTCATCATTGGAGCTCTTTCAGTTGAAATCTTTGTTATTTTGGGAAAGACTACATGAGTAAATATATTTTGTCGCTATGAGGAAGTTTCAGAAAAGGTTGCCTGAGCGCCTCTTTATTTAAACTGTAATGTGACCTAACTATACATATGTATTGATATCTGATAGTCCTGAAGGACTCTTAACTTTAATGTACTAAGACCCACTAAAAACGTACCTATATAGTCGAGGGGGAACTATTTCAGTACCTTCACTTCTTATTACCCTGATCAATATGCACTACGCTTTACACAGTCCTAAGTTTGTATCTTATCTTTTTATTACGTTTAAATTTTACTGCTACGAACAAAAGGTTAAAAAACTATTTTAGGGTTTTAAAGTTTACCTCTATTGGCTTTTAAAACGATTAAACTGACGATTTCATTTACAACAAAGGAGAATGACACCACGTTTAAATCTTAATATAAATTTTCATTGCCAAATAATTTCAAATAAACGCCAGAATTTCAAATCTAACGCCTAATTTATTGCCTCAGCGATTATAACATGCTACCATAATCCTATCATGTCCTATCTATTTTATCGTAATACAATGGTCTATTTACATATGCCGTTAGAATGACAAAGCTTAACTTAACGGAGTTTGTGTTATTAGTGTTAAATGATTAATGCACGCGATATTTGTATGTGTCACAGCAATATATTAACCGTGGTGACGTTTTAATTACTTTGGCTATTATAGAAATAATTCAAACACCAACTCCAGACAAAAACATCGCGATGATATTAACACAATTAATTGTGTCATTCATAAACGGAAATATACCAATAATTATCATATTTGTTTTGTATGAATAAGGTATTTTCCCTCATGAGAAATGGAGCTCTAAAGTTGCAAATGTAATTAAATATTTATCATCGATATTCTTATTCATATAAATTGTATTCAGTGGACAATTTAACTGTTATACAATATACATACATACACTCAGGATCAGTGTTTTTAGGCTTTCTGCTACTGAGAACCCCTTAAAAAAAAACTATAATACCCGCCCTGGGTATTCCGAAAGTTTGTGATTTGTCTTAACTTAAATATTATTATATTTTAATTTTCGAATTAAGAATGTATTGACTTTGACCTGTTTCCAAACAGGGGCGATAAAGATGACACATAACTGCTTGGATCCAGACAAACTGAGTCTCGCCGTTTTATCGCCACTTAACTAACATCCCTTATTCCTAACCTTATGCGCAAGTATTTGTTTTTGTGCAAATGTAATAACAGATTTTACTCACGACCACCACCACCCAGTCGTTCACGACCACGCGTTGAGATTACCACTTAATACATCAACTTTACAATAAGTTAAGTCCATATTTCCCAGTGCTTGGCTGAAAGCCGAGAACAGTCGAGATTGGATGCGCCTAAATCCACCACGCTGTCCCTAAGAGGATAGACGTTTATGAAGAGATAAGAGATATGATATCCTAAGAGGATAGGATGAAAGTTTCCACACAATGATTTTTTTCACCAAATCGTTTACTCGAAAACTAAGACGTAAGCTGGGCATAAATGGGGCGACTCCCGCAATGGAGTCACGGCTTCCTCATCCTACAGCCTGAGAAACGCTTTAAACCAATTATTTCAATAAATAAATTAATGCCTGGCGAGTGAGGTAATCCTTAACTCATGCATAACATCGCAAACTATGAGTAGAATTTTGTTCACGCGGAACTAGTGGACGAACAATGAACACGATACGGCGCCGGTTTCGCCGGAAGCGCGGCGGTGCTGCGCCGGTAAACTGCGGACGGCGTGCGACGTGCGCACTGATAACCAACATCGACACCAATACCACAACGATGAGCCCACACGATATTATTACAGCTCTATTATTCATCAACCATTCAAATGATATATGAAACGTTTGTAAATTTAATTCCAAAAACGTTGTGAACGGTGAAAATGAAAGTTTGGTTGATCCGATAAATGTAAAGATAAAATACCGTGACGCGTTAATAACATTAAAGAAGTGTTGGTTTATTAGTTATTGTTTCTTGTTAAAACTGCGGTGCCTAAAGTGTTGGAAAAGAGAGAGAGAAAACCAATGCATTCTCATAAAAGAGCTTCTTGACTGTCCGCAAAACCTTCTGATCGTACAACCTGTGTCCAAAATATAGAAGATCCCTCATCTCAAGAACTTAACCATAAAACATGAAATGGTTATTGCACTTTTAATCGTATGACGTTCAAAAGTGCAGTATATACGATCGCTTTTATACTATAGTACCGTATAAATTAAAGAAACGCGTTTAAAATAAAACTGGCCTTTGCGGTTTATATTACATTTTTAGTTTAGACTTTACAGCCGTCATGACTATGCGAGGTCAGCACATAATAAAATAAAGATTTCTCTGTATTTAAAGACAATTTTAAGAAGAGCTATTTTTTTTAAATGATAACTAAAATGTTTAAAACTTGCGGCTGGCCACACGTATAATAACTTTTATTCAAGAGTATACATATAAATAGTTACGTAGGTTATATGTCATGGATATATTAGTACACAAAAGTAATAGAAACAGTTCTCTGAGGTGAAAATTTAATATGAATTCCCTCATGACACATCAAAAAGTGTCAGAATGTTAGTAAAGCCTGGAGAAAACATTATTTATTTATAGGTCTGTCTGACTTTTTACGTCTGCTATGATAATAAATTTCGTTTTGTAACATGTTATAATGTAATGCTCTCCTTATTTCAATTCATCATACCGCAAACATATCAAATAAAGTCAATATATGAGTACCGTTACAAAAATAAAATAATAATAATGTAATTGTTTAGTCTCACAAAGTATGTCTACGGCGTGCATTCGAATTCCGGTTGCATGAGTTCTACCACCAAGTTCTATCAGCATTTTTTATATTTGTCCAGTGAATGATACTAGACCCACTTACTTCATCAAAAGCCCTCAATTCGTCCACTGCTGGACATAGGCCTATCTTACAGCACGCCACTATGCTCGATCTTCGGCTCTCCTCATCCAACTACTTGGATGGAATTAATAAAGATATTTGGTCGTAGTATATGCCTCTTTGGAGGTCCAGGACTCAGTTTATAAATGTATACTACTAATAAAACTAAACGAATAATCGTAAGCAAACCTTTTTTCCACTACAATTATATAGGTTGCAATAAATGCTTATTCGATTCTTCATCGGAATAAATTCTACGTAAACTGTAACACAAACACATTTTATGGAAATATGATTTGTAAAATCCGCCAGATTTACGGTAACCGACAAAGCATTTTCTTCCGATTCCTTTTCTGTGTGCATTGGCAAATTTGAGAATAGCTTTATTCAGCCAAAGCACCGTCATTACGAAAAAGATATTCATGCGAAGCAAAATCTCAAGCATTATTTCTCGGCATTGTCATGGGAAATCGCGACGTTTTAGAGCTAAATTGTGTTACGTATAGCTGAAATGTTTCTGTCTTATGCACTTTTTTGAATTGCATACAAAAGGTAGGTATTTGGGTGAAGTATAATCTTAATGCGTATTATAATAAAACTATTTTTAGAAATAATAATCGCTGAAAAAATACCTGCTTTTTCATGGTTCAGTGCGCCGGTAGATGTACTGAAAGAGTGTACTAATAGCCTAAGATCCCACCACGAAATTACTACATACATTATGACGTGAGTCAAACATACATTTTTACATTCGTGTATGAATAGGAGAATACACTGATATACGGCAGCCAGTGAAAATATGCCCGCAAGTAATTTTAATTAAATTAATGAAAATTAATTTTTGGAATAAAATTTCATGCACTTCGTTTTTAAATAAAATATAATCCACGTCATAGCTATGCATGTAAAGAATTCTAAAATCCATAGGTGCCGTTCCACACTCAGCCGCAACTACCCCGCAGCCAGGTGCAAACAGGTAACATTATGGAGTTTTTTTACACTCATAACGTGCTCGGATGATTTTGGTATCAAATTAAAGCTGATTTTTTTTCTAATATGATGATATATGTCTGCCTGCGAAATAATAGCCGCAAATTAGCGGTGCCATCTGTTAAAAACGCGAAATAACCGGGATAAAGTGTTCTCAGCCGGCACATTTAATAATATTTATTTCAAAAAATAAGTCGGGTTCCTTCAAAATAAAAATTGCACGTTATCAAGTATATGTTTTTCTTTTATTTCATTAAATGAATGTATATAAATTAAATGAATGTATATAAATTCATTATATCATTATTATTTTTTAGGGTTCCGTAGCCAAAATGGCAAAAACGGAACCCTTATAGTTTCGTCATGTCCGTCTGTCCGTCTGTCCGTCTGTCCGTCTGTCACAGCCGATTTACTCGGAAACTATAAGTACTACAGTGATGAAATTTGATGGGAATATGTGTTGTATGAACCGCTACAAAAATATGACACTAAATAGTAAAAAAAAGAATTGGGGGTGGGGCCCCCCATACATGTAACTGAGGGATGAAATTTTTTTTTTCGATGTACATACCCGTGTGGGGTATCAATGGAAAGGTCTTTTAAAATGATATAAAGTTTTCTAAAAAACATTTTTCTTAAAGTGAACGGTTTTTGAGATATCAGCTCTCAAAGTCGTAAAAAGTATGTCCCCCCCCCTCTATTTTTATAACTACGGGGTATAAAATTCTAAAAAAAATAGAGGTGATGCATGCTAATTAACTCTTTCAACGATTTTTGGTTTGATCAAAGTATCTCTTATAGTTTTTGAGATAGGTTGATTTAACTGTAATTTTGGTTAAGTTATTGTGCTTACACTGAAAACGATGGCTGAACCTTATAAGATAGATTACACACCTCTTCTCCAAAATTGTATAACCACTACAGGTGAAACTCACCTGGATAATATATTTGGTAATTTTAATTGTGAAGCTGGTGTATATACTTCTTTATTCAGTTATCACAAGCCGATTTGGGCACGCCTATAGCACGGAATATTTATAAATACATATATAAAATTAATATTCATACATAAAAGTACAAGGCAAAATATCGGGAGAGTTTAGGCTCCATTCACCAGGTGTATAAATTGACATAATAAGTTTATTATATTTTTCATTATTATGTTACCAACCTTAGCTCAGTTATCTTGTTGTGTATTCACATTGAATTATCACTTCCTTTAACAATGAAGAAAAATATCGCGATGAAACCGGCTCACCTAAAAGTTCTTATGAATTTCTTAGGTGTGTAGTCGGCCAACCCGCACTAGGCCAGCGTGGTGGACTACGGCGTAAAAACCCTCTCAAATGGTAGAGGAGACCCGTGCCCAGCAGTGGGACGTGTTTTGGTTGATGATGAATAAGTTTTAGCGTCATCTGGGCAAAAACAGTGTTTTTCGAACCCCTTAGAATTGATGAAAGACCCATCGTACAAATATGTAAATTACCAATTATTTTAGGAAATATTGTTTGCTAAAAAGTTAATTAAGAACATTTAAAGATTTTTGCGTAAATTTTGATAAGTAACAAGATAACTGAGCTAAGGTTGACACAAATTCATTTTAGAGTCATTTTCGAGGCTCAAAATGCTGTTAAATTTATAATATATGCAATGAAAAAAAAATTGACTGAATTGAACATATCCCCGAGCAAAACGTTAGTTAAAAACATTTAAATAAAAGAAAAACATATACTTGACAACGTGTAATTTTTATTTTGAAGGAATCCGACTTATTTTTTGAAATAAACATTATTAAATGTGCCGGCTGAGAACACTTTATCCCGGTTATCTCGCGTTTTTAAACAGATGGCACCGCTAATTTGCGGCTATTATTTCGCAGGCAGACATATATCATCATATTAGAAAAAAAATCAGCTTTAATTTGATACCAAAATCATCCGAGCACGTTATGAGTGTAAAAAAACTCCATAATGTTACCTGTTTGCACCTGGCTGCGGGGTAGTTGCGGCTGAGTGTGGAACGGCACCTATGGATTTTAGAATTCTTTACATGCATAGCTATGACGTGGATTATATTTTATTTAAAAACGAAGTGCATGAAATTTTATTCCAAAAATTAATTTTCATTAATTTAATTAAAATTACTTGCGGGCATATTTTCACTGGCTGCGGTATATCAGTGTATTCTCCTATTCATACACGAATGTAAAAATGTGTGTTTGACTCACGTCATAATGTATGTAGTAATTTCGTGGTGGGATCTTAGGCTATAAGAGTATCGATTGAGAAGAAACTAATACATTCTTAAATTCACGGAATTTCAGCTGGTATCAGCAACAATGAACAATATATTTATTCAATGAGTTGTTCGAAGTATTAGATTTTCTGTTTATAGATCCTTTCTTCATACTGTCTTCGATTTTCCAGATATATGGACAACAAAATTCTTTTAAGGCGAGTCGAATGCTTGTTAGCAATCGATTTTTATTTTTATTTTGAATAGAATTAAATATAATTTTCTATTTTACATTGAATACTGTTATACCTCGTATTCTGCTTATATTGTGCACACAAATTTCAAATTAGCTTCAAAATAAATAAATAATAAACTTCTTTTTTAAAAATTAACAAAATGTGTTTTGACTATTTTTAAACAGAAATAATAATTCAATTTTATTATTGGATACAAACAACTCTTCTTTTACTTAAATAAATAAGCTTATAAAAATTTGTTTTTCAGTAGGGCTACCATGACCTCTTATTGCGATTCAGTTTACGACCTAAACTGAACTGAATTGTTATTTTGTACCATGACGTCTATAATGCGACTCAGTATAGGTTCAACAGCTTTGTAACAATTCAGTTTAAGAATTGAATGATATTTGACTATTGTTCGTTCATTTTCGTACCATGACCCTCTGAGACGACCTAAACTGAATCGCTTAACTGTCAAAATTTATTACTTTTAGCGATCCATTTTAAGTTACTATTTTGTCAACAGAATTGAAAAGTTTTTATATCTTTGAGGACTTTTGTGACCATTTTTAACGTTTTATGGTAAATAAGTGATTGTTGTTGAAAAATTGTGATTGGGTATTGATATTTTTACAATCAATTTTCATTTATACATGAATAATAACAAGGGTGCCTGAAGCTGCTGTAAAAATCGTTTTAGAATTTATGAAATGTGATAATGAATCCTGTATATCACGACGTAAAGAAAGGTGTAAACTTAGGGAACACTCGGATCCATTTGAAGAATTCGATGATACAGAGTTTAGCAAAAGATATCGACTTTCTTAACAATTGACTTCAAGTTTGTGTAAGGAGTTAAGACCTATGTTCAAAGAGCCGCTAAAATCTACCGATCTTTCCGTGGAGAAAAAGGTAAGAAACATTAAGAATTAAATATTTGTTAGATACTCCATTGCCAACATGCTTGGTTTTATCTCATACATGTATATCAAACAACTCAAAATTAACCTAAGATTTCAATATTAATACATTTTCATGTACATTACACTACTTACACACCTAAAATTGACGATTGTAAGTGGCAAGGGCTTGCCCACCATACTGTCTTATTACAGGTTGCTGGGATAATACATAACAAATGTAGTTTCTTTTCTTTTTTTTATTGATGTTAGTAATAATAATTTGATGAACCTTTATTAGAATTTTTACTAAAACAATAATTTGTTGCAGGTTTTATGAGAAATTCAACTTTCCTGTTTTGGGGTGCAAAGACTATACAAATAGCTATAATAAAGCCCACTGAACATGAAAAACAATTCTATTGTAGGAAACATTATCACTCATTTAGTAAGACTAATCATGTCTTAAAAAACAATAATTGTAATAACAAAAACTTCGTTCTATCCATATGTATGTGTCATGTTTTTCTAGATATGTGATGCAGATATGCAAATCACCAGGATCGATGCCAGCTATAGAGGCGCTACACATGATTCATTGATATGGATTGTGCACCCTTTAAAATAAATTTGGACAGTCTTTATGAATCTACTAGGTTACTTGGTGAGTTCTAATATTATTAATATTATGGTTGAAAAAAGTAAGACTCAATATTATAAAGTGTAAATAATTTGCTTAGAAAATTAAGCTAAAAAACAAAATTGTTAACTTGTGTGTTAAAATGTTTACTTATAGAATATTCCTTTACATTTTACACAAAAAGACCACAATAAAGCATCTAATAAAATAAGTATGTGTAGTTTTGTATATATCTAATATTAGCTTAATTGGTAAAACCCAAAAGTTTATTTCACAAATTGCATTAAATTAATTACTATGACGCTTTAAAAATTGTTGTTGTTTTGTTGCAGGAGATTCTGGATATCCATTAAGAAAATATGTCTTGACTCCAGTTATTAATGCAGACCCAGGGACACCAGAGAGCCACTATACAGCTCTTCATGTTTGGACAAGGAACATAATAGAAAGGACTATTCAAGGCTTTTCAAGGCACATTTTCATTGCCTTTTGGTGCATTACGAACCAAGAATGGCTCCATCTTAATAATAAATGCATATGTAATATTGCATAATATTTGTGTTAAGCTAATATGCCTACCATAAATTTGATTGATGAAGATGTCACTAGAGAAGAACAATTAGCTATTATTGCCATATACTGAGTCTGATAATTTGAATCACAACTACCTTAGGCAATGTATAGCTACAAGGAACAGCATCATACAATGTCTGGAGCATGCCAATTTAGTTTAAAATAATATCGTATTTACTGTATAATGCAATATATTTTTGTAAACCATCTTATATTTGTATTTTATGTTTTATAGTTGTTAATAAACTACATCTATCTTCGTCTACCTCTTTCTCGCATAATTTCTTTTATTTTTCTTAACAAAAGTTTTAAACTGTTTAATTGTTCCACCCTCATGGGAATCCGCAACTAAGGCGCGACGGGCTTTTTCTGCCGTCATAGGTGGCTCCCGACTTGGTTGTCGTCGGCGTAAGGCCGTAAGTGTCCGCTGAATTTTGACGGGGGGATGGGGAAATTATAATACTACTTTACACCCTTAAATACACCACCCTTTCCAATCTTTCACAGCGCCATAACCATTCATCAAATATTCTTCGCGAAAATTCCCTTGTTAGTGATATTTTGTTATAGCCCAAGAGTACCTATATCTTTGTGTTTATAAAGAAACAACCATAAGTGCTTGAGTTAGCCATAAGTAACTCTATGCTGTGGAACTTTACTATATTGAAAAAACAGCACTTGAAATACCGATGACGATACAAATATTTTTGTAAGTGAAATTGGTAAAAACTACATATAAGAACTCAATATATTAATTGATAATGCTAAATATGTATGTTCAAAAAGTCAGTTACCCCATTGTTTAATACCATTTAAATTGAAATTTATTATAAACATAAAATTGACACATCAAATCCACCGCCACCTCAACCTCGACTTGATGATGCGAAATATTGAATAACACATGTTCGAAACTTGAACCAAGTTTTAATGTTAAATTCTTTAAAAACTTTGTACCGATATAATTTATCTTACTACAATCAAAATAATTATAAACTCCTTTACACATCACTACAGCATGTTTTTTTACAAATGAAGTATTATAAATAAAAAATAGACGTAATAATTAGGATTCAAATAGTAATCATAAATACCGATAATTTGCAATGTAGAGTTTCAAAACGCACTCTACTCTGGTGGATGAAACAAACGATAAATGTATAGAGTTATCTCTTTCAATCAAAACGTTTCAGTTTTAAGTTTCGTTCATTCAAACGATTCAATTGCGACTTTGTTTAAAGTACGTCATGGTACGAATATAAGCGATTCAGTTTAAGAACCTAAACTGAACTGCTCTGCAATTGAATCGTTTGTTAACCTTTTGACCGCCACGCATAAAAACACTCGCCGTGTCCCCCACGCCAAGCCCTCAAAACTGCATTAAATACCTAAAAAAATACAGGGATGGGAATCGCATGTCGATAACGTTTTATTTTCTAATAAAAATAATGTGCCTAAATCTACCAACATATTGGAAATGAAGTTTTTTTTTAAACCCACATCAAACTAGTAATTTTACATAGCAAATACTATGGCTACAACATACAACGCTACTATATACAACGATGTTTCTTGAAGATAAATACATTAGTCAAAATATAACACAGTAACATTACCCCAGCACTAGTCAATAGATGTTGTCGGCTCTAGCCGACATTGGCGTAGTCGACACGGTGTTTTCATACATGCTCGCGGTTCATTATAGAGAAGGGACGCGCGCGGCACGGTGCACGATATTATGTATTAGCATCAAAAATTAAATAAAATATTAATCCGTCAAAGATTATTTTAGGAACTACATTGAATACAATTACTTATTTTACTTACAATGTTTCGATGCGATGGTTGTATTGTAAGAAATTCTTTAGTAAAAGCCGCTTTTGCAAAAAATATATCATAAATCTTTTATTTTTGTTACTTCTTTGTTACTATTACAAAGAATACACGAGTGTTATAGTAAATCATAAGACTACATACCAATTGCTGTCATAAACGTTCATTTAATTTTAAATAATTCTTCAATTAATTAATCAATAATGAGTTGTTTATTTTATTATAAATATCATATAATATTTGTTTTATGAAATAATACAAAAAAAATATATTTACTTCGTACATTAGCGCACAGTTTGCTTATTATTTATAACAAATTAGCACAACACTAGCGGTCGGCTCTTGCCGACAATGGCGCCTGGAGTCCATCCAATACGGACTTTTTTTTGGCATCTTTTCTCTCGTGGATTTCTCACATATAATAAATATTTATAGGTAGGTTTAAGGTATATATGAATTATTATATCCTTGTTACTTCAATAAATAAGATACGATAGACAGAAACTCATTTATTGAACAAATTTATCGTTAAATAATAATGCTACTTTTATGTCGGCTATAGACGACCGTGGCGTAGAGTGCACGGCGTTGCATGTCGGCTATAGCCGACAATGGCGTTCAAAAGGTTAAAAGGTCATGGTAGGCCTACAGTTGCCGCATACTGTCATGAATTCGTAAGCTTTTTAATATACAAACGCGCTACTAATAAAAATATTTTATTCGGAACGCAAATAAAATTCCTTTTATAAAGGGTGTGAATGGAATGCTCTCAAATCCGAAAGAGTAGTAATATAGCCAAAATATAAAATAACATTATTTAATAGTTTTATTCAACATTTTATAGCAACGCACTTACCGTTAGCCAACAATGTATACAAACTATTTCGTCTATGCGTCATTTGCTTTATTACACGTTTATGTAAAGTTATTCAATGAACGTATTTTGAATGAGATCAATCATTTATTTCTTTTTCCTGACATGGCGCTGACCTGGTACTAAATCATTCTCAAGTCATCCTAACTTCAGACTATCTCTAGGTGAATTCTGTCGATTATTTTTATCGACCATTTTTGGCTGATACTGAAAAAGGACTTACGAAAGTAAAAAAACATTTTTTTTGTATTCACCATCAAATTATGTTGAATCTTCTCAAGAGCGATTAATTACCCCATACACTAACCTTAAATTCTGTATAACAGAAAATATTACAAATAACATTAATAGACCCTGAAGAGGCATTCCGATCTTGATCATAAAATATAGTTTACTTTATCTTACTAAAAGTTAAGACTTTTACGTTTTATATCGATATAGTGTGGAATACGGCCCCATTTGGAAGACAAACGGTTAGCAGGTACGAAATATGTTCTATTTTAAAGCTTTTATTCCTACAACAATTTCCTGAGGCTCTGTTTTGAAAATCATATATTTGCAAACAAGTGCAAGACACTGCCATATATCACTCGAGATGAGAAATATAGAATGTAGGTTCAAAAGCGGAAAATTACGCTTTTGCTACATATCTTCTTGAATTAGAGTGATAGTGCATGCAAAATGTTATTCCCTTATAGAAAAATGCAATTGTTAGTTCCATATGTAAAATCAACGAAAAATCATACATAGTCTCACGTCCAGATACAGGTTCCCCAAAGCAGCAAACATAAAAATTCTACACCGAAATTTCTCTCGACCTGGGAATGGAACCTAGAGATTTCTTGATACTAGGGCATATTATATACTTGTGCCACGAGGCTATGAGGTGCCCATGAAAATAAAAGACCTACGCAAAGCTAGCCGGAATAATTTTAGTTATTTTCTTAACATTTAATGATTCACTTATCTTGAGAAACCTGCACGTTAAGATGATACCATATTGTAAAGGAATGTGAATAATGCTATGAAAATAATATTATCATTGTAGCAATTCATCACTGTACACAATATTATACACAACAACTCCTAAGAATAGTAATAAGATCAGCCTATGAGAAGTTTCTGCTTCATACATATATTGTGTGCCGTTTTAGTTATTTGTACTTTCAAACAACAAATTCTTATTCCAGTAAAATTCCTTGCGAAATTTAGGCAAATATCGCTAGAACTTCATGCCTCCGCTTCTACGCATTATATCAAAGTTAGCTAATTCATATCTGCCCTACCACAGTCTAGAGTTATTACGCCTCTCATCTTATGTACACATATTTCGCATCTTAAAAACACGTGCTTCGCTACGCGTACATTACGGGTACTTTTAGCCCCTCACAGTGGTTCATTCCAGCTTCTAACAAGGTATATCTAAGCTTTTTGCCGGCTTGCTTTTATCTCTTCACTTCTTGTTGTAAGATGAAAAAGTTCATACTTTATAGTTCTCATTTCCTGATCCTCTTTTATCTCCGGCACGACAAGCGCGTAAATGTAACAAAACACTAGCAGCATATTGTGAAATAAGTCCTTATCTATGATCCAGTGTTATTCAAGGACGTTTTGGGGTAAAAGGATTTTACGATCTGCCGGGGTACGTGGGGCGCGTACTAAGGAATAAGGACGTGAGCCCTGTACTACCCGCATTACACAATGGATAAACATTACCTACTAGTTTTTCATGCTGCTAACTGACATCTAAGTTCTACTTGCACGTCACATTTTGGGTAAAATACTTTTGGTAATACATGATACTAAAGCAGTAAGTTACATTTTATGTTACTATTTTATGAAGAACTGTGTTTTGAATTTTGATTTTGTGTGATTAAATCTTCACTGTTTTGTATATTTCCGTTACGTTGCCGTTAAATACTTCCATACAACATTTATAAAATTTACGAAGTTTAATCGTGTTTTCATGTTTATCCGGGGATTATTTGGTATTTAGCAAATCCGACGCGAATATACCAATCAAACTTCTGTTGTCGAACTCATCAGGCTCATGACCGCAAATCACAACTTTACAGCCGAAAGCCGACAACACAGCGCCACAACGTAATTTAATCTGTCTCTGCAAACACTGATTTAAATATTCTGCATAAAGTTTAATGAAATGGTGTTATAAAAACTTCCAAAAACCTCAAACATGGTTTGATACATAGTTTAGGTCATTAACTCTGACAAAAGCCAATTAGAGATGAGCGTCCACTAAAATGGAGGTGGCACCGCAGCACAAAAGTTTTACTTCAAAAATCCAGCTCATATGAAACTACGTCTAAAATCTGGGTGCTCAGACCTCAGCGCTCAATAGTTCACTGGTACGAATTTGGCTTTGAGGCCGAAAGTCACGGATATAATTTTAATTTGCTTTGTGAATTTATTTCAATTCACGTCGCCAGACTTCAATAAGTTTTTTTTAACATTTCAAGTGTGGCATTTATAGATAAAAATTAAGCATATGCAAATATTGCATATACTCATATCTCTATATAAAGAACCAGTTTCATTAGCGTGAGTATTGAGAACTAAGTCTCTGATTTTGTCTGACCCGTCCCTGTGACGAATATTTATAAACCAAGCATACATTTGTTTTATGTGTATTCTTGCTCGATGTTGCTTATCTAGATTTCTAGGTGCCTGTTACTGTGACTATGTATAATTTTATGGGGTCAGTTTCTTACTGTGTTGGTGTTTATGGTTGGGTATATTTTTTTAATAAAATAAAATCTAACTAAGATCATATCAACTTTTTAAGGTCAGTTAAAATTAAAAAAACAAGTTCTTATTTTTTACCATGATACATCTCAGCAAAGTTAACTTGAAAGTACAAAAGTGTTGTGACATTGACTGGCATGAAAGGATTAACACAAATTTAAATTAAATTTTATATTCCGAACACTAGTGACAAGATGCTATTAAAGCTATTTCATCTACACTCCGCTTAGTCTCATCCCAAGTAATAACTAAGATAACTTTTCTCACCTAGTTTTCAGATTTATTCATTTAATTATATTAGGAGGGAGCTTTGTGAATTAGTTTCTATCTTCTAAGATTACAAAAACTATTTAAAAGAGCCCGATTCATTACAAAGTAATGAAAAAGGTCTTTTTTTCCAAAAATAAAAATTTCAATACTTCTAAATGATTTTATTGTGAAAAAAATAACAACCACTACATATTCAGAGAATAGGCCTTCAGAATATGATTTTTGAACGCTATTCTGTCGAGATGGTCATTATAATGAGTTTTACAGACGCCTAGGAATAAGAAATGTAAATAATATGACGTATGTGGTGTTGCTGCGAGGATACATACGTGCATCTAATCGCTTGTGGCACGTGTGCACTTCGGTTCAGCGATGTGTCCCACGATTATATGAGGAAACTGGGGAGGAATTCGCTCCTCAGATATTAAAGACAGAATTATAAGCTCATAGCTTTATCTAAGTTTCGTGCTTTAATTTTCTATACCTTGTAAAATGAAGGTTGTTAGACTAATAATATTCGTAGAATGGGATAGTATAAAACTGTATAAAACATATATGATATGAGCAGTGGCGGTACTTTCATAAAAGCCTGAAAGCCCGACTTGCCTTACATAGTTCCGAATAACGAACTTAACGATTGTTTATTTATAAAATAACGCTATAAACGTGAATGTGAGTACTAACCGGTAGATATTTATTAGTCCTACGTACTAAAAAAAATATGCTGCTACTAAATAAACATTTGGGCTTGCCTTGGTTTGACACCCTAGGCACGCCACTGGATATGAGTTGTGTCCATCACGAGCATTTTTCACATAGGTATTAGAATTAATTATTTACGAATGACGACACCCCCTGTTTTCAATTCTTTTCGTAAAGTAACTATTTAAAACACAAAATTTATGTAAACGCTGACACAACAAAGATTTTTTTAACTAACCAAGACTAACTGACACAATTAAATCTGGATCCATCACAAACTATGTATATTAACAAATCAGTTCAGACGAAACTTGACATTTTGCCCCTTCGACACTGTAAATATTAACGATACGATTGTGCCACATAATAATATCCTCATAGTCTGTACTTCACATACGTTACCTCTCTTTATTAACGTTAATGAAACACCCATTATCTGGCCAAAATTTTGTATGAGCTAAGCAACGATATTAGCAAGCTTTACGGGATTACCATAGTTAATGCGGTGCCAGCCCGAGCTGTAGAATGGGACCACGTCATGACTTTGCCCTGATATTGTATCTGACTAAGGCGTAAAATCGCTAGGTGAATGGCCCTATTCTGTAGCAGCGCTTCACTGGAAAACTATTCGGATAACTTTAGGAGCGCACAGATAAAATGGTATAAAAAAGAACTTAGCACTTTCTGCTACTCTGGTGCAAGAAAGTGATAAGATGAAAAGGTTTACGTAATATTTTAGCACTTTTTGAAAATTATATAATAGTAATCTTATTATAATTCTTAAAAAGTAAATGACACTATTCTTAATGGTCTTCTAAATGTAGCCAAAAAAACAAATAAACATGACCGTGAAACTAATAGAAACAATCATTTTTATGCTATAAATAGTCAAAGTTACTCAATAATAATTTTCACAGATAATTGTTTACTTTATAATAATCAGTTCCTCTAAAATTAGCAGTTACTCTTAAAGAGTTATATTATTATCTAGTTCTACTATAAAAATCCACGTAAATTGTTATAAACAAGTAAGAACAACCCGAATAAATATTTCAGTAATGAATATGACACTACAAAGTGGTATGGTATTTCTGCGGCGAATTTTTTTTTCCCTGACGGAATTATTGGATACACGTAGCTAACTTTATTACATGTCTCTTCATAAAAAATCCTTCAAAGAATTTATTATTTTCTTTTACCAACAAGAAATTGTATTTATAGTCTCACATCGCTATTTGTTGTAACATTATAATAAAATATATGGCGATCCGTGCTCCTATATTTAAAAATTAATTAATTTTCCACCATCATGATTTATAGACATAATTATATCCCTCATGTTTTTCGCCATAATGCAAATTCAGTCATATTCATTATGATTTATGTTCAATTTGGTGTTTCGCGGCGGTCCGATGGGCAGGTATGTGTTGCTATTGCAGAATTTATCTTGCAATTAGGAGAGTTTGCTAGTTTATTCATAATTGGTGCCTTAATGTTGTTCAGGACTTAATGATCTGATTTACTGATAGAGAACATGCATTAATTTGCATTAACGTGTTGGGTCTGCGTCTGTGAATTTTATGATATTGAATAGTCTTCGAGCTTAACAGTGTTTGCTGCAATTGTCGCTTGAAGCGCTAGCTTTACGTCAAACACGACGCTATTGCACATATAATTTAAGCTTGAAAAATCAAGAAGTCACGCTTACAGCTAAATAAGTATTACGTAAATGTAATTAAAAACATGAAAACAGTTTATTAGAATACATTCGCCGTGAACAGACGTCCTCAATGGCCCAGAGGTGTCCACAACGCTAACTTAGTGCGGTTACACCGACTTCACATTCAGCAGAAGTTTCTCACCAAGAATTCTCAACTGTGCAACTTTACGAAATCACCACTACAGTGCGACATTATTCACCCCGTAAATATAAACAGAAAAGGAGTTCCAAGGTCTAAATTCAATTTATTAATGAAACATTGTGATTTACTGTAGTGTGCCTGGATAAAGATTCCAGACCCAAATATGTATTTTTCCGTTCCTAATCTAGACGATAAGAATATAAAAATACTAGAAGCGTGTTTACCATAACGGCACGTCAAAAAAATGCTCCGGCCCGCACAAGTTCTGATAAAGGTTTTTACAAAGATTGTTGGATTAAAGTAAGGATTAATTTCAGCGTGAAAAGTTCCACATCCCGTGGCGCGGCAAAGTTCCTGACTTCGGGTAGTCCACAGATAATAGTTGAGTAGCAAGTTTAATTACTTCCCATTTTGAAGAGCTCACGACGCTCGTGATACGCCCGGGGCCGCTGCAAGACGGACCAAGCAATGTGTGGTCGGCAACTATTTCATATAAACTACCCAAATAGCTATATTACGCCCAGAAATCTGAGCATATGGTGCCGCAATTTCTAGCTTCGTCATTGGAAATCTGCACCCATTGACAGACTAGGCAATTTGCTTACAACAATATATTAAAACCATATCGCGTGGTTCATTTTGCAATCCAAATTTGCTTTAAGTATGTAAACTTTGGTTCTATATTTCGTATACATGATGGTCATTGTTAACAATTAGAAAATTCGGATTTACCTTTTTCTTGTTTTTAGCAACCGTTTAGTTACATATATATTTTATATTTACACTGCTAATGTAAATTTCAATTTAATTAGTAATTATACAGTACAAAATGGTAGTACTATATATTATAAAAATAAAGCCCACTTATGGTTTATTTAAAACTTTTTTATTAGCCATTAAGCAATATTTTTCAATTAAATCTAACTTATACTCTTCTTACCTCTTTCTATCATCAACTATCGTATAAGATACTTACTGCTCTTTTTTACATTAAAGGCTGTCAAACAACCTTGTTTTTGCTCCCTTCTCAACATTGTAACACTCAAATGTTCTACCCCACTTCGGTTCAGATTACACTCTATCTCACCCGTAACTGCACCTTATCTTTTCACCACCATCAACGCAACTATCTACCAGTGATTCCATTTTCCTCTTTTTTAATATTCGTAACAATTACTTCAATATTGATTAAAAGTAATAAGGATATACAAAATTAACTATCTTTTTATATCCAGTATTGTGAGTGATCTATAAAAACAAAAAAAATTACCTTCGTCATATCTTTTCTGAGAGACATAACAATGCTATATTCAACTGCGGCCTATTTTATACATATTGTATTAAAATTAATTTCACATAATTTGATTTTATGCTGCTGTGCTAAATTTTAATATCTTGATAATTTATTTCATAAATTGCGTGGCTCCATCCAATTTTATAGAATACAAAGTCAAATAAAATGTAATGAAATGTCATTGTTAGAATATGACGAGGTGGCTTAGAGGACGCATAGCGCGTTCTGTAACCTTTGAAACAACGCCAACGCTTCCCACGAAATGACAGCTCTCTAGCGGTCAGTGATCAATAAATTTTCGATACAACGCATACTCAACTCATAATCTATATTTTATGTAATATTAAACTACCATAGCTAAACGACGGTAATTGGTATGTGAGATCCAATGATCCTGTTTTAATTTTCTTAGTTCGATTACTAAGTGGAACTCTCAATACCAACATAGAAAATGTGCTTAATAATCTTTATTTATATCTTTTTTTTTTATTATTATGTGGAATTGAACCTGAAGCGTTCTAATTTCAATTTGCTTATTTTTACTTATTTTTTTTTTACACTTTCTTGTATAAACAAAAATAATATGAAGAATCTCAATATATAAAAGCAAGAGGGAGTTATATCACTCGAAGTCATTTCTTCCATACAACCTTAGGAAAAATAAATAGTACTAATAATTACAATATGTTTTAAAAGATTGAAAAATATATTAAAAAAGAATTATTATAACTTGTAACTTAGTTTAATTTTAAGCCGAAACGAAAGGCCGTCAAAAGAATACACTAGGTATTTTTCCAACAATTTCCTTACCCCTTTTCTTTTTAAATTCCTCGCTTGTTCGCCGGACCGATATTATAAAAAAAGAACCACAAAACCATGCAACTTTTAAAGTACTAGTTCTTGAAAAACGTATAAGAGCCAAAAAGCGCAGCCGCGAAGTTGTGAGTGGCGGAATAAGGTCCAACCATCTTACAATCGCGAATGTAAAAGTTCGGACCGAGTGCAGAAATGTCTGTAAACTAGCTATAGTTATGATCGCACTGCGGTAGCTGGCTCATTAGTGGGCACTCCCTAACACAATGACTGTGACCAATCAATTGCGGTTGGTGAAACTTCTGTACCGTTTCATTAACACTTAGGTCATGATCGATTTATATTCGTTTACGTTTCGATACCGCCCGCTTTGTAATCGATATAATCAAAATAATTTCGCTTTATCGATACGTCTGCGTCGGGACCAGGAAAATGTACCGCAGCCCAATGGACGCAATTTACATATATTCTCATTGAACCAGACAGAACGACAAGCGGAGTACGCCCAAATGGCAAATTGCTTACTTAATGCTAACCAAGTTATTTTGTTACATAAAGAACGCTAAACAAGGTATACTGTGTCATGCAAATTTAACAATTGATTTTTAGCCTCATTTTTGTTTGTTGCACTGACATGATAACACAATGAATGCTATACATAATGTAAGCTTATATTTAAAATTTGATAAATTCGATAATAATTTGAGGTCCAACTACGAATCACTAATCAAAATGTTTAGTATTACCTATATTTTACGTTATAACTATTCCGTAAGGTTTTAATAACACGAGAAACAAAAACTAATCATGTTGAAGTCGATAGGCAAACACCACAATATTCCGCATAGATGATCAAAAATTATAATTCAAACTCATTCACAGCCATCGGCAAGATATTAACGAGGAATAGAACAAACAGAAAATCCGCAAACGTTAAATGAAAGAAGTGCAAATAGCCGTTCGAGATTCAATATTATTCCGCGCAAATTATACCATTGGGTTAAGAATTGGGACGTTCGCAGTAAAGGGAACATTGTCTGGATGAAGTCAGCGCGACCAATTGGACGGCATATTTTAATAGCGTCTGGCGACCGGCACGCCTTAATGTTTTCCTGTTTTCCCTTAATGTGCCTACTTAACGAACTAAACTTTCTTATCGAATAGACCAACAACTCGGCCGAGTTTCCAACTAATATCGTAAAATTAATATGGTCTTTTGTCATAAAAGTGCAATCGACAGAGCGAAACAGTTGTTGCTGGCTATAAAACATTAGTTAACAACCGTAACAGCTTGTGACTTTATAAAACACAAGTATAAAACGGGTGAATTTCAAACAAACTATATATGAAAACGTAGCGTTTATTGTATTTGACAGCTTTGATATACAATGTGCTTTAACTGATTGTGATAAAATGGGAAATTATTAAAAAAAAAATCTCTGACAGCAAACAAATTATATGGGTGTCTTTCGTTAGATGAAGAAAGTCAAAGAATTGAAGGAAAAAAATGCCGTTGTATATTATGTGAAAATTCTCCAATCAAACATTTTATAATTTCATTCATTTCGACCCACACTATTACATGTAAGTGTATCGACTTAAACCTCACAAAATCAAAATAGGCTTCAATTTAGAAACGCGGGATTTGTACTTATCTAGTTGGGGATACCGTAAAGTAAAACAATCATGTAAAAAATAATTCCTATGTCAAAAAATATGATTTTTATTAGGTTAAATTATTTTGAAATCCACTTTCCAAATCTGAAATAAAAGGACACAACAAATGTGTATAAAAATACTTATCGTGTATATTCATATTTCGTTCAACCAAATTTTTCAGAAATACGTATGGAAATGTAAAATCACATTCTGTTACATTGTTCACTTGGCTAAACGTAAGTGATATCTACGTGATGAATATCGGTTTACCTTTGAATTGAGCAAACTAGACGGAAAATCTTACGAAACGGATATAAAAAGGTAGACTTGCAAATCTTCGGCATGCGCGGAAATCGTCAAAGTGGATACTTTGAATGTCAGACGCGTCGCGGCAAACGGTTGGCATTCGGTACCTACATGCTTTTAACAGCGATTTTAGTGGCCCAAAAGTGTTATAGCGTTTCTAACTACAGTATTATAAAAACAGCTCGATTTCAGAAGATTATTCGTCGTGATCGTAATTAGGCATCTGTCGTAATAATTTTTATGCCGGCACGAGATAGTAGCTATCTAATGGTAAGCAAAATGTTACCACGAATTGTACCAAGAATTACTTTAAAATAATCGCCTTTTATACTTAAAATTTTAGCAATTCACTTCCAGTGATAAAAAATTAAAGGCAATTTGCATAATAAAAACCCATTTCCACTGATTCTATCGAAGGCCCGTCTATACAATAAGACAGCTTGATGGATGTGAACACGATGTTTTGTCGGATTTCGAACCAAACGACTGACGAGGCAATTTTATTTATTAAACCGTAAGCTGGGTAAAAATGTAATGCCTCCAACAACTCCTCAGGGATGTAGTTTCATTATTAAATTTATCCTTATCATTAAAAAACGAAACGTTTTTTGCTTTATTTTTTTAATAAATATAATGTAGTAAATGGATAGACACAACTACGAAATTTTAATATCATTTTCAGGCCCGAAACATACCAAACTGTATTTATTATATATATGTTTTGTGGAAAGGCTGGACATATTATCATAACAAACACGACTCTTAGTAACATTACGTCACCCGTAGGACTTGAGATTCTATGACAGTGAAATATCTGGCCACTCACAATTTTTTGGTTTATTTTACTCAACTTCAAAATGTCTTGGAAACCTTCAACCTTTCTCATGTATTTTGAAAAGTTAGGCTAGGTTTACAAACTCGATAAATACGAACTATTAATATTAATCCTATCCCGCCACAGGCCGTTTACAGCTTCTGCCCTCAAAGGGATCTCGTAAAATTACCAATTTTTTTAGTCTTGCACGAAAAACCCTCAATAAGCTATAACTAACGCAAAAAAAAGAACATAAATGCGTGAACAATAGGCGACCTTATATCTGAAAGCGATATGATCCAGACAACCTTTAGACAGATCGTAAAGCCTAAACTATTTATGAGGATAGTGTGCCACTCATACAGATAATAAAGTTAGCTGCCATAAAAAGCCCCTACTACGCCATGACTACACAAATAGTAAATACGGTCTGTTCGCTCCAACAAAGAGATTATACCAGCAACAGCATTTTAAATCAGAACGCTAGCCGCTCGACAATAACACAAAGCGATGATATATCAGTGTCACGGTTACATTAATATAATTGGCTGGTAACTGCCATGTTTTTTTTTGCCACTGCAAAACGAATTAGCCGAACTTAACACAAGTGCATAAAGCAACCGAGTTATGAGTAGTCGCGATCCTTATCACCACTACATTGTGCCAGGCAATTTTCTGAGCCGCTTATATCCCCGAGTTACGAGTGTATTCGCTAATATATGGGTTTCATTTGGTTAAAAGCTTTATACATTTGGTGTTCCAAACGCAGTCTCGGTGGCAGTGCCATCATTAAAATTATTTTGTCACCAACAATAAAATTATCTGTGAAATCCAACTTCCATAAAGGAGATTGATGTCGAATATCCTTAATGTAAATGCTGTGATTGTTGATACAAATTGGACCGTATCGCTTTTGTATTTAATTTGGTAAGTGATATGTAATTTTATGTTTATATTTTATGGATGAGCCGGATTCGGCTGGCGTCTGGATAGTAATAATACCTAATTGCCATGCGGTTTATTGAGTTGTGCCTGATAAGAAATGATTACGATCACGTCTCACAGACTTCATTTTGCGTATTTGAAAACTTACCATAAAGCCAGACAATGTACAGTCAAAAACTAATAAAATTGATAGCCTTGTATATTAATCATGTGCAGACCGCACGTAAGTCTGGGATGAGTGTTGAATAAGTCTAGTAAAGTTTGGAAAGCCTGAATAATTAATATACTTATATTAAAATTTTACTACATACAAAGTAAAGAGTTATTAAACATCACGCATTTACCTATTAGATACATAGATCGATATACCTCATTACGTAATTAAAACATGATATCAAATTAATTAATTCAAATGATAACGATGACGTATAACTAATTACGTGTGAAATTACAGCGTCGCAAACATCCACTTGAGTTTAGCTCAAAGATGGTGGTTTGGTTATTGAGCCGTGCCAATTTGATAGTTAACATGTCTATGATAGTCCTCGCGTTGCCTCTAACACAACATCGGAACCTACAGAAGTGCTATATTATTTTACCTGTATCGTTTAGCATAAGTTAATTTGGCAATGTATTTATAATTGTAAAGAATAATCCTAAAAACATATCAAATTGCTTAATTTGATTCATAATCTTTTGTGATTATTATACGGTAATGTAATTTAATTACAGTTTTTGAATTTTCAACATTAGCCTTTTACTTTACAGTGCAGTGCAACAGTGCAGTGACGCACAAATACAACCTACACACTCGTATGTATGTAGTTAATCGCTCGACGAGCGCGCTCAGAGTTCGTGATTTGACAATTAAAATTGTGGTTCACCAAATAACTAAAGTTTAAATATGAAATTAAATGTTTTTATTTACTTTTGTATTAAGTTGGCATACAATAAGGTATTTTTATCTCCGTTACATTCAAATCAGCAAGTACCGTATTTCAAAATTTAATCAATGTTTGCGATATTAGTAACAAAAATCATAAGCATAAACATAATTAATTCTATAAACACAATACAAAAAAAAAACTTAAGAGGTACGACTTCAAATTTATCTTCAAAAATACTTTTACGCCCTTATTTACAATTTACCAGGGTATGTATCAACAAAATACACATCCTAATTGAGTAAATATTCTATCATCTATAATTCACATTCACGTGCGAGTTGGCGTATTACATTCCCTGCTGAGACGTAACCCTTCTGAATAGATCATTTTGGAGCGATCGAGCGGGCGTCGCACGCCGGATGGCAAATGGTCGGGGCTATCAGTATCTACAATCATCGAATCATCCGGCTAAAATCAGAGTTCACACTCCGAAACTAATTACAGGGCGATCCTTTGATTGAAGGCTCTCGCGAATACTCGAGTATTGAACAGAAATATCTAATACAATACGCAAAGTTGTTGAAATATTATATGTGTGACGTGTATGTTTATTTCAAGTCGCTTATTGTTGTTAGGTATACTTTGTTTCCGTAGGTTTGCATTATATTGATGAATATTTTAACTATTAACAGGGAATAATGTCTAGTCTATGCCTCAGTGGATACCACTTCAGTTACCGTAAGATTCAGCAATTTAGCCGGGCCAGATTTTAACTATACGGTAAAGAGTTACACAATATTATAGAAAAAATATATTTTTCTAACAATACATCCATTACAAAAAAAAACAAATACTTAACTGTTGTAATTAACACTACAACTTAGTATTCCTTACAGAGCTTCTCGACAGTGGAATATCAGCTTGTTTGAGAGACAGACCTACTTGTTTGGTAAACAGCAAACAATTGGACAGAACTACAGAGCTGGGCATTAACAAGACAAACAAATCATTCGGAGAACATGATGTGAAATCTGTTTCAGATTTCTCCCTCGGTTTGACTTTGTTTGCTTCCTCCTCAGTTATATCATCTTCTAGGGATGCTAAGATTATTATAAATTCAATTTAATTCTACATTTATGTGTAAGTGCAAAGAGTGAAATAATGTTAACTGAGTACACTGCAATACGATAACCTCTCACCAGTCAATTCGTGCATATTATCTGTGAAAAAGTGATACCATACTGTACAAGCTTATATATTAATTTATCCATAGACCTTCTCCATTTTAATTGCTTACATAAATATCTATGTAGTATGAAATATTTTTAATTTTATTTTTATCAATACGCTACAAGTCCAATTGGATTATATAATTTAAGAACGCACGCGGTATTGACACATTTCTGTGACGTACCGATGTCGAAAAATCTCGACTGATATTAAACATGTCATTTAATATTTCTCTCTGATCTCTGAGCAACAATTTTGAGTGTGTCGCCCGCATGTGCTGCATGATTGAAAGCTGCCATACTGCGAACACAAAGTATCCAATATCAAAAAGAATTTACATCAAACAAGCCAGCGTTCGGTTTATTTAAACAAAAAGCGAAGCAAAGTTTCCACGTAGTATTTTAAAGACAGGTAATTCGCAAAGTAGCCGAGGCAGTCCATAATGCAAAACTCAGCAGAACTGCAAATGCAATTTCTATTCAGGGTGCGAAGGTATCGAATCCAGACGCCGATTGCGGCCAGGTAAGAGCGAGTTAAATCGAATTTACATTGTGCCTATCTTCTTTCCTCTTGGAAAAATTATAAAGCCCGCTCAATGTATTCGAAACTTAAACAAGACGTGTGCTAACTTTGTACAAATCTGGATCATTTATAATCTCTTGGCCATACAATATGCAGTTGTAAGTGCCCCAGGGCGAGCCCACGAAGAGACGCCGTAATAAGCTTCAAAGAAAATTCCCTGTTAAAGGAACGTTCGTTAAATGAATCTGATTTTCTTTGTAAAGAATAAAGCGAATCTCGAAAAAAGTCTCGGTCAATTCACAACCGTTGCTGTACCCAAGGGAGTTAAAAAGTTACCCACGTCACCAAGCCCCCAGACTGACACAAAAAAAACAGGATTCAGTGAAAAATTCCGGATTTGGTTTCGAAGTTACATTGCTTGTATTTTCACAGAATTATCACTGTTTAGTAGATACAACGACTAAAGCAATAAAAAATCAAAAACATGAAATATATAGAGTATATAAACTTTATAATGCTCTATATAGTTAGTTAGTTAGTCTCTATACTATTGCCAAGTAACATCACAAACTCTTTCGTCAATTAAAATTGCTAAAGTATCTAATGAAAACCGTCATATTTTCAATTCATAGTAAAAAACAGTGGGGTAAATTACTTAAAATAAACTAGAGAAAGAAAGGCTAGTTACTATATAAATTCGTAGGTAATTAATAGTCATGTACATTAAATATTAATAATATAATACGTAGAGCTTGTATTCCTTGAGGGAGTAGGCAGAGGTGCATTGCTGCACCCACATTTTTTCGTATTTTTCCATACTCGGTGCTGCTACTGAGAATTTTCTGATGGATAATCCCGTTAACACTACCCGATATGAATACTAGATCATACGGCACATATTTAGATCTCGAGATAATGACCTCTTATACAAACGAAATAGCGTGCTTAATAAAATGTAACTATTCGCGTAATATTTGAAAACACATAATTTCGTTTAATGTTCGTTTAACTGTAATAATAACAAAAAAGAGATAACAATAATGGGATCAATCGAAACGGGTTTAAAATTCATTTAATGTTTATTTTTCACGAAACCGTTATTTGTAACATGAGAAAAATCGTAATATTTGTTTTTTATCTGAAGTAATATTATTATTAAGTAGAACGGTTTGTATTTTTGTATGATTTTAAGGAACTTCAAAACATACTTAGCTGATCAGAATATTTTTTATATGGACGGTCTTTGTTACCGCTTGTACAAAGTAAAAAAGTTTTTGCATACTATAATCTAACAAATTTTAAGAACCGAATACTAATGCGTGTCTTCTAGTGGTTATAATAACCAGAGGCTGATTGGCTGCCTACATAGAATTTATACATGTAATCAAGTAATAGTCGTATTTCTAAAGCATCCAAATCTCTCAATAGAACCCTTAATGTTCTTGTGACATTAATAAATTATTTTGTCATAAAAAATAACGCGTTCGAATACGTTGAACAATTTTGTACAGTAAGGAAATATTTTTACGGGTAGGTGGTAGTAAAGTAGATAAAAGTAAAACGAGCGTCTCGAGCGGGCGGCGAAAGGGTTTAATCAAAGCGAGACTGCCCCTACGACCGGGGATGTAGTAAATAGTCCATACACCCTCCAACACTTTCCCGCAAGAATTTTCAGAACAAAACTTGCGGGGAAAAAGACGTACGTGGCGACTTACGATGTATTTTAAGCTGAACTTAACATTACTAAGAAATCATTACAAACAACGAGGAAAAAACTGTTTTAGTATATATATTTTTGTAAATTTTACTCTGGTAATAATAAAGTATTGCCTGTAATTTCATTGTATTTTTTTTGGATATATCACTTACGGTTGATTTGACGTTAAGAGCCTTCATAAATTAAATTTATTAACGTTTATAAGTGCAACAAGGTAAAAAAAAATTAGCGATTTTACCTTTTTGCACTCCAAGATTTAACTACTAATATAAATTTTACTTACGACCTAAATAAACACCTGGTTTATCACAGCTCAATGACTCTACAAAATATTGTATTTAGAATTCCAATGGAACGCAAAATGTTTGAATATTTTTTTTATTTTTAAAACTGTTTAAACGGCGTCCACTAAAACTGAGGATTTAACAAATAGCCAGGCACTGTAGCAAATCAAAAAGATTAGTTTGGTTGGCCGTTTTTATTTACATTGAAAATGGCAGTTGGCTAAAATAGCAAACTATTAAATATTCCTGTGACCAACATAATGCGATTATGTAGTTTAGATATACATACATAATATATTGTGAGCCTTACGATTACGTTTAGCTTTTAAAGTTTGAGTAAGTGAAGTTTCAGAGTTTTGTTAATAAAAAAGAGATATTACAAAGAAGGGGCGCAGTATGAGAATTTTTTCTACAAAAAAAAAATATATTCTCAAACAGAAAGCTGCTTTCGTAAACCGTTTAGGGGAAAGGAGAAATAATGAATTCCTACTTAGGGTTTATTCCACGAGCCTTAATTTAGCGAGCTATTAAGCTGCCCTCTGCTAAGTGGTAGGAAAGTTGCTACGGATGCCTTCCGAAACCCTCCTTGAGGTTACTGCAGTTGCATGGATTCCATAATTCCGTCCCCAGAATGTAATTTTGTTTTCTTCGCCATAATAGTGTTCTGACGCGAACCTATCTGTATTCTAAAAAATCTTTCCCTACCTAACTATTCATCTTAAGTGTGTGTATTATTATATTGGAACCCGCACATTTTGTATAAATTTTCTACCAGTCTGCCTCTTCTTTACGTTTAAATACAGCACTAATAAATATTCGGGAATATTTTTTATCTACCTAGGCCATTGATTTATGTGCAATTTTTGGCTCAGTGTCCCCGACTGTCCCCAGCTGTTTTGAAACTATTTTTATTTGTAACAAATATAGTATGTTATTATGCATAATATTTTTATGAAGTTCAAAGAAGGGAATTATGTCTAAATTAAACCACTATACTCTTGCGTATTCAATGAGTTACTATATGCTATAAGTTTGAAATTCATATGATTATAACATTTTTAAGTAGCTATATCTCTTTGAATTATTTTTATGAAGAACATATTATTTTGACAACGAGGAAGTGACGGTAATTGATCAATGTTCCGCGGCGATGCGGTCTCTATGACTTGCCACAACCAACTCTACCATGCGCTTGACACATCGTTTTTCTTTAAAGAATTATATTTACCGATCATTCAAAAGCTGATTTTTGCCTATTCAAAATGAAACTTTTTTTACAAGTTCGTGGTTTAGTGTCAACAAGTATGAGCCTACGATTTAGAGGTTCCGAGTTGGATTTCTAGATGTAACGATGTATTTCTTGGATTTTCTTTGGGAGTTCTTAAAAGCAAAACATATTATTTACATATGCCCCAAAAATGACAATAGGCCGGCTTCTTATTACGTAAGACTTAAAACTGTCTTTGTGCCCTATTTATAAACGATATTTTATCGATTATAGTCGATAATATATTCGAAAAAATACGATTATATTAAAATAACTATTTCCAATATGATGTCGCCCAACTCTTGTAATGTTCCCGTCAATGTAAACAGAATGATCTCAATTATATTTGACGCGTGACCAGTCTGTTAGAAGAAAGTTTTAGACATTAATTGATTATTACATGGCCCTAGAAAACTTTCATCCAACTGTAATATTCATCCAACTGTTAATAATAAGTAGAACGCGTTTAATGAAGTTAAAAAAAATAGTAAAACATTTATGTGTCTCTATAAACGATAAAGCTTACTCCTTCAAGAATGTACGAAAATTTTATTTAGGTGTATAAAGTACTCTAGTCCTAGAGGAGCAGTTTCATGACTGGCGCAAGTGATTCTATTGTAAAGTTTTCATAAACTTTACTTTTTGATTTTACCTACTTAAGCTCAAAACATTATACGGTTTACTAAAGATAAGACGGTAGTAAATCGTTCGGCGAAGATAACATAATTATCGAAAGAATATCACCCTAAATTATTCTGTATCTGTGTGTATAGTTACGAATTCGTACGTTTTAAAGTAGGGTGCGAATATCTCGTCCGTAAGGCGTTAAAGTTTAACCCCGTATCTGAGACAGTGTATATCGCAATATTAAATTGGCTCGCCTTCTGAATGTGAAGCTCCCTCCCGAAGGGCCGCCACTTGTGCAAATGTTGCTTCGTTGTAGACGTGAAAATTCCTTTAACCATTCGTCGAATCTTTCTGACAGGGACACGTTTTATGTTCAATCGGTGAGAATGTGTTCGAGGGTACCGTAGCGTACTATAAAGACGGGTGCATAAACATCTATAAAACACGATTATGTACGGAAGGAAAGGCGCAGTAAAAAGAATCATAAGTAGGATTTCTTTTTACGATCAGTCGAGTAGAATATGCCTTTATTTAGCCAAACTTGCCTTTTGCATTCCGTAAAATAATATAATAGATGAGGTGGTGAATAACGTTTCAAAAGTTTATGTTAATAACTTCTTGTACAATTTTCCAGGGCTTTGTGAAAAAATTCTTGAAAATATTTTTTAGCCTCGAATAGTTGCTATAAGGTACTTAAAACTGTTTCTTGTTACGGTTCAGGTAAGAAAACCTAAAAGTATTTTAACAATGAAAATAAGAAATGTAGCTATTATTAAGCCTTTCTATCGAAGCTTTTTTTTATTAATATATAAGTTAAAATGTGTTAAATTAACTAAAAATGAACCTAATCAAAATACATACTTAACCAGGGTATTAATAAAGTCAATATTTAATAGAAATCATAATAGTTCCACTATATCCAAAACACGTGCGGAGCAATCCGACGGAGCGATTGTCGTTTGTTTGCTGATGAAATTGAACTTTTCGCCAGATTACATACACGGGTTAATCAACTTAGGTACTTGAGCAAACAACGAGAACGTCATCTCTTTTCCGAGTTTGATGTTTCGCAAATTGGCTCCATTTTTTACCATTCGTCTCACTAAGGCTATATTAATTTTTGTAAGCCAAGTTATGAGAGCAACAGTTCAGAAAATACGGTTTCTGTGTTTGAGTACTGCTGCTCAACAGTCAAGAAATGTTTAATTATATCGTTCAACGTTCGCGTGGTTCTAGTACATTTTATGAAATTCATAAATGTAATAAATATTGCTCACGGTTTTTACTTTAATGTAAATAATTTTAAATGCTCTAGTTTGCGAGAATTGTTCAAAAAATTTCCCGCAATAAATTCACACGATTATTCACGATCACAATTATTGTTTATTGAATTTTTAACTGCAAAATGTAACGTTTATTAAATTTCGACTTTTCTGAATTGGTGAAGGTAATGTCGGTCACAATAACACATTAAAACATTTTTTTGTTTTATCAAAAGTTGTTTCTATAGATATTTTTGACTTGAGGTCCACGCTGATCATATTAGAGAAAAGTTTGCTTTATAAGACAAATTAAACGGCAATGATAACCATAACATAAGTCTTTAAAAAAAAGTTCAGTGAAGTGAAACGATAAAGACAAAATTCTCCATAACAAGCCTCTCGATACTGGCACTAAAACACGTTACAACAAAATAAAAAGGCAAATCAAAAAGAACAGTAAAACGAACAATAGAGAACAATATTCAGTCCGCGTCATAAAGCAACAGCAGCTGGGGCAATAGTAATACCGATAGCCACGACATAACGCACCCCCAATTGAACTCTAAACAAGCTAACGGTCATCGCAACTGAAGCGTGAGTTACTGCCTTATTGCCAACGCTTTCTATAAAATAGACATTTTATTAGAAATAACCTAGTTCACTCGTATAATAGTGCTGTCTGACTAATCTTGGTATGGGAAAATGGTGTTATTTCTCGCTCTGCTTTTTGAGTTTAATGATATCTGATTTTAGATCTTGTTTCGGCAGAAATAATATTGGTTAGCGTAAAATAATAAATTAGTGATTATCTGTTTTGTTATAGATGTTTAGCGTCATTTTTAACGTGGTAATTAAATGCTCCATCATAAGGAAAAATCTTTATTCACTAGGTTGCACGAGATATGTCTCAATTAGCTATATTAATTTCAAGAAGTGATTTATCAGTAATTCCTTCAAAATGCTTAAATACTCATGCACCAGAAAAACCTTTAAAATCGAAAAACTTTTCGTATAAAACCGATGTTGAAATCTTTTTTAAAGAAAATGGAAAAGCACACAAAATTAGATAAAACGCAATCTGCTTGCTTCCGGCAACGTCTGCCTCGAAATAAGTCAGTTGTCAGCAAATCCATTTAATTTGACACTGTCACTTTGGCAATTGAAATCCCTAATGCCAGACTTTATAGCTACATTTCCGGGAATATTTAAGTACTTAAATTATATTAATTACTACGTTACAGTTACAATGTGATAGAATTTATTATTAATTTTTAATTATTCAAATAATGAAATACACCCAACAATAGAATATAACAGAATATTTATTTTATAAATTGAATAATGTACAGTCTACACTGGTACAAATCGAAAAAAATATCTAATTTATAGAACAATCTATCAACAATCAACTGATTCTCACTTATGTATAGAACTTTTTGTTCATCACTTCATATGCATTCATTGGATTATTTTAAGTCCTTTAGTTACTTGGGTCACAAAGAGAATCATAACGCACTGAACTGCCTTGTCTGAAACAATAAATAAAGTTGTATTATGTGTTACAATATCTTGATGAGAGTTGATCCAGTAAAAAGTAAAGGAAAACGTGTTCAAACACTCAACAACACACATACTGTTTCCAAAAGTTAAACGTTTACTTAAAACAGTAATGTTTTCATTTAACAACTCCGTTGATTTTCTTCTATCGTTATTGTAAGAATAATTCATGCGTGACGTTGAATGCCTCGGAGAATGTTTATTAGAAATATTATTCGCAAAGTAAAGAAGTCATAAAGTAAAAAGAAAGCTTCGCTAGAACATAGCCTGGAGCAACATAAGCCAGTGTGTTTACAGAATTTACTCCCACAAACAAGTCTCGTTACTCTTTAACAATGGGAGCGGTAACCAAAAACAACATTTTGGTTTTACGTGCCGAATTAAACACTGCTTCAGCTTCAATATTATTCGCATTTTTTTCGTCTTATATTTATACCATGCATATGCAACTGACGGATGAAGGAATAGAATGAGATTTATGTAAAAACTTGTGGATCGACATGCTTTCTATTAGACCAAATGGAATCTCATTTTCGTGATAATGTTGATGTCCAGAGGAAAGCTGATTTTGAGCTGGCATTGGGTCCTGTAATTGTTACTTCAAGCTATTAAGCGTCCATTGGTGTGTATAGACCAGTTCAATTGCATAGAGTTCTCAGTTTCACTCATCCAAAATGCTGCCAGCTACTTAACAATGTTCATTGAACCTTATTTTTTTGCACATTCAGCCCTATGCTGTTATTTTAGTGTTCATTACATAATCGTCAAATAATACCGAACCACGAAATTTTACTTGATAATTCCTAATTAATCTAAGCAGAATATTGTCATACGATTCTCATGAAACCAGAAAAATAATCTCGCTATTAAAGTTAGTTTAACTGGCTATCGGAACACGTATTTCATTTCCGATATTGGGTTCACTAATTGGAGAAAGTTTTTAGTACATAAAAAAATAATAAATTTCACTTAATAGCTGTGCTGAAAGCAACTTTACACTGAATTGTACGTATACTCATTATATGGAAAATGAAATTTAGATTCCATTTAATATAATTATAAATTTCATTTTAATATACATTAAGCTTGTGATTCCTAAGGGATGAATATATAGAGGAACATTTATTTATCCCCATTTTAAAAGTAGTGTTTTTAAAGTGCCACAAAAGTCTTAATCTATATTAAGTCTACTCCTGTCATCGGCACGTCACTAGATTCAATGTTCGCTATAAATTAATGCTTCACCCGATATAACCTGCGACTTTCACGTTGCACAGCATGGTCTGTCAAGGCACCAAAGATATTTATGTGTGTAGCTCCAAATTAAAAATGCCTTATAGTTACGCATAAATAGCGCAGCATATATTTAAGCGGCAAGTGCATAAGACAGTCCAATCGATCTTCCCGCTTCGATTACCTGTTTAATTTATAAGCAAATTTATATTAAAATTCCGTAGTAAACACTCCCTGTGGACGGATGGGGTGGAAGGACGCACGTGGATAATTGATCACGTCTTAATGCTGCCGGCTGAGGGCGCACCCACCCCCGCCCACCAGATTAAACTGATCTGTTATTATTTCTCAGACAGCCCTGCTTTTGTCTAGCATAATAAAATATTTTTTGCACAACGCGAATTATCGGCGTAATAAATTGAATAGAAGTACGTAGAATTGTGCACCATTTCTCGTTCACCACATTCACAAATAAAGGTTTTATTAGACGCAAATGATACCGGATCTGAGTACATAATTTTAATATTTATATTAAAATTTCCAGCATTTGTACATTCATTTTAATACAATGCTTTATTTCTGAGTTTATTATTACAACATTTCATTCAAGTCAACAATATTTAATTCAACGTTAGAGGTTTCGTACCGTAAGTTAATAATGGTCCAACGTAGAAATGAAAGGTTTGTATAGTGGAAGCGACGGCACATTACGCCTGAGAAGAAATCTGTAATTACATTTTCAATCCATTGGTAAAGGCCTGGAGGCAAGATAAAAATTTATATGAAATCAGGAAGATGTTATTTGTGGCGTTATTAAGTTTCTATTAAGTTTTTCTTTTAAGAAATTCTCAGTAACTCCACGGAGCCTGGAATGGCGTCCAAAAAAACGGCAAAAGGCTCGCCCCCTATTACGTGGAAGTTATACGTACTTGGCTTGGGTACAGAATTGCACCTCTGCTTGTCTTTTAGAGAAATACAAGCGTGAGCTTATGAGTATAATTTCTTCTTGATAACTATGGGCTGTTAGCAGTGGTGTGCCTAGGGTCTCAAATAGAGCGCCGCTCTACCGATTATAAGATAGTCAAAAATACGACAATGAATAGGTTATAAGCGGTAATTTAGTCGCGAGCTAAAGTCCACATTACGTGAAGAGAACAATGATGAACCCTAACCCGGTTCTAATGTAGATGTATATAAAATGTGATCACAACATCGCCATTGTGACCGCAGTTTACTAGCCACGAATAATGTGCCCAGAGAATCGCCGATTAAATTTATGCTACGATAAATTGCTGAAAATAAAAATAGGAATTGTTGCGTCATTTATAGAATTTAAATTTAATTTTATAAGTGTTGAAACTTGCAATTTTTTAATATGAATAAAATAATTTTATACCGATAAATAAATTACAAACCACTGGAATTAAGGATTAAATGTTATTAAATGTGCAATTCATGCAATTGTCTGTAGGCTTCTGTGTATTGTTTTCATACATGTGGCTTCATTTATGTTAATAAATGCAGAAATAATACTATAGTTTTGTGGTGAGGATGAAAGTGAATGAGAAAACAAAAACCAAGTGAACAATACATGAACCGAAACAAATGATTTCGTGATCTGTTATTTTTGTTTCATACACAAAGTAATAATTCCTAAAAATGGAAATCAATATTTGTTTTTTTTTAGTTTAGGATTGGAACTAAGTTTTCTTATTATATCAGTACATAAGTTGTAGAAAATTCAAACATTTTTGCTGATAAGAAGTGACCATTACGCCCACGTTTCCTCCACTGTTCTTTGAACATTGAACAAATCCAGGAAATTGAAGACTTTGGGGAGGTGAAAATAGGGGAAGGAGGGCACTAAGAAAAGTTTACTCCGAGAATATAACCCACAGGATATAAATAACTAAAACTACGAACAAGAATCCTCAACACGTGTAATAATACGTTGAATTAAAACACACACAGTTCACTTTCGTGTGTTGTACTAATTACACCACATTTCTCAGAAGCTGTTTCACACGTTTCATGCAAAATATCTCAAGCAGTATATTATTCTATAAATACAGTGTGAGGGAAAACGAGTCGCACCTGCATACAGTAGTCTGTGCCAAGTCATAATGCTCTAATGAGAACCCAGCTGACATTTGCTTGCAAAGGTCAAGTGACAGTTGGGCTATACTTATTCTACTAGTAATTAAAATGAAACTCATTATTTATTAACAAACAAGATCTATTCATTACCTACTTAATTTGCAGGAAATATAAATTTGGGCCCAGAATCTAAAGAAAAGTGTATAAGGAATAATAAAAAATATGTTTTTGATTATTCCGTGTATTTTTTAGAAAAACATATCGTATTTGTTGGCACAAGATGGTACCACTATTTTTCATAAAATTGGTGTGAAATAACAACTTCGCTCTGTTCTTTTGTAAGGCGGATGGTTCTATCATCTCCTCGTCTTATATTCTAACCTCTTCCTCCAAAGTGATCAATAGTTTATTAATTATTATCCGTAGAGCTAGCTCATAATCACGCTTAACTTATATATTCCGTGTATTTATACTTGAATCATTTCCGTGTCGAATTAACGTCGAAATTAACTATTTATGCGCTACGTTAGAAGCTCTAATCCATGTAATTACGACAAAGATAATGCGACAACCCAGCAAGGTAACACAACAAACGAATTAACATTCATTTGACGTCGACGTATTGAAGTTTGCGTTCAACATTCAGCTGAGTTTCGAGCGCTAACAAATATTGTTCATCTGTCAAACTGTAAGAATACACTGTTCGCAATATAAATTTATCGTAGACAATAAATCGTGCGCGGATTTATCACCTACAATACAATGCTTAAATGCTTGAAATTTAGGTTACGAATCCCGATTAAACAATAACTATTGTCAAATGTTTTGCCTATGTTACGAAAGATAATATGACATCTTCCTGAATAACTTAAGTACTTATATAAAGGTTGATTTCATAAAGTTATGCGCGATAATGGACCCCCCTAATTATGTATGATTTGCCTTAGTCTTTATACCTACTATTTAAATGTTCTTTCCTGAACCCTTTTTAACAACATATTTAGAACATGTAGCACTCTTCTGGTCAACGACCACAAACTAGCGTAAAACATCTTACTGCACCCATAGTTTCCAAGCCGCCTTAATATAAGCTGGCCTTTTAAAATTATTATGAAATAAAAATAAAAATAGAGTCAAATCAGCCTGATACTGAGGTCTGCATCATACAAAAGTAACTCATGGAAAGAGATAAAACCTCAAAACTGACGTCTACTCCGGTTATTAATATTATCGATGCTGGATATTATCCATTTATTATTCAATACTTACCATTTCCAAGACTTCACTTCATAGCATACTGATTTGCTACCCTTAACATTTATCATTCTCATTCTCCTGCCCTGCTCCCAATTTTTATTTGGGGTCGGCGCAGCATGTTCTGCCCTTCCACAAAGGAATGAAGGACAAAACATGCTGCATAAGAGTTTTGGCAGATTTTTTACGGCCGGCCGCCTGCCTGACGCCAACCCTCCTTGAGACTTTCATTGTTTTAGGAATGGGGTAGGGATAGCGTGTGTTTGGGTACAGGATATTTGGCCTGATGGTAAGGATGCTACATGCTAGGTCAGGGGATGCCCTTCCGTGATCTGGCCAGTCATGGAATAGGGCTACGAGTACGCGAACTCGGCCCCCCGAGCTGTTGCAGTCACCTATTACTTCCTTATCCGTGACTGTAGCATCCTCAACCTCAGGCCATATGTCCTTAACCCCAATATCCTATATTCACACACACACACTATCCTTCCCCTATTCCTATAACACTGATATTCCTGAGGAGGGTTGGCGTCAGGCAGGCGGCCGGCTGTAAAACACAAGCCAAAACCTGTATGCAGCATGGAAAATAATAAGCGAGGCGACAGGGCTAGGGCGTACCCCGTAGGCGACGCGCAGGGGCAGCACCCGGTCCCTGTGCGAAATGGGCAAGGGTTGTTGCACCAGCCCGGGCGGGTGCAATGTAAGACGCAAGCCCGGGAAATGAGATTGAGGTATGCAAGTTGGAATGTAGGGACGATGACTGGTAGGGCAAGGGAGCTAGCGGCTGTGTTGAAAAAGAGAAGAATAAATGTGGCTTGTGTGCAAGAGACAAAGTGGAGAGGAACGAAAGCTAGAGAGATTGGAGAAGGATATAAGTTTTATTACTGTGGAAGTGACGGGAAAAAGAACGGTGTGGGAATTGTTCTGGATGAGAACTTGAAAGAATGTGTGATAGATGTGAAAAGAATAAGTGACAGAATGATTGTGGTTAGGATGATGGTGCAGAATTTGATGTTGAGTGTGATGAGTGTGTATTGTCCTCAAGTAGGATGTGACGACGTAGAGAAAGAAAGATTTTGGGAGGAATTTGATTGCGCGATGATGGGAGTAGATATGAATGAAGAGATAATTATAGGAGGAGATTTTAATGGGCATGTAGGGAAAGTAAGACAGGGGTATGAAAGTATTCATGGAGGATGGGGAATTGGGAGCCGAAATAATGAGGGAGAGGCTATACTCCAAGCGGCTTTAGCTTTGGATTTGGTAGTTGCCAATACCTGGTTCAAGAAAAGAGACGAACATCTCATAACTTACAAAAGTGGACACCATCGAACCCAAATAGACTACTTCCTCCTCAGGCGCCGCAGTTTTAACTGTGTGAAAAACTGTAAAGTGATACCTGGCGAGGAATTGGTTTCACAGCACCGTCTATTGGTATTGGACACCAAATTCACAGTTAAAATAAATAAATCCCATACCCGACCCCCATCCAAAATAAATTGGCATGTACTGAAGAAGAATGATTGTGCAGAAGAGTTTAAGAGACGAATGATAGAAGACA
The DNA here is from genome assembly GCA_030295005.1 of Cephonodes hylas. NCBI lineage: Eukaryota > Metazoa > Arthropoda > Insecta > Lepidoptera > Sphingidae > Cephonodes > Cephonodes hylas. The sequence goes on along the minus strand of AP025367.1, from coordinate 9,076,418 downwards.
TAATGAAGATGGGCGATATGCAGACCTGGAGTGTGAATGATTGTTGGACGGAAATGAGTAACTGTGTAAGAAAGGTAGGAAAGGAAGTGTTAGGAGAGTCAAAAGGTAAATACATGAGAGAGAAGGATACATGGTGGTGGACGAATGATGTGCAGAGTGTACTGAAAAAAAAGAAACAAAAATTTAAGGAATGGCAGAGCGTAGAAGTGGAAAATGTCAGCGTGAAAGACCGAAAGAAGATTGAATACGATGAATGTAAGAAAAGAGCTAAAAAAGCCGTAGCTGTCGCCAGGGCAAAGGCACAAGACATATTATACAAGTCTCTGGAAAGCCCTGAAGGACAGAAACAAATCTACCGGCTGGCTAAAGCGAGGGAGCGAAAGGCGAAGGACGTATCGCATATGAAGTGTATAAGGGATGAAGTGGGAGAAATTTTGACAGATGATGATGAAATTAAAAATAGGTGGAGAACCTATTTTGGACAACTAATGAATGAAGAGAATGATTGGGAGAGGCGGCTTGAGGATATACCAGTGAATGTGGGGTTAGTAAGAGATATAAGTATGGATGAAGTCAAGAGAGCTGTATGTGGAATGAAGAATGGAAAGGCGGTTGGACCAGATGGAATACCAGTAGAAGTATGGAAGGTTTTGCAAGTAGTAGGGTGGAAGTGGCTGACTTTGTTCTTCAATAAGCTGTTACTGGACAATACGATACCCGACGAATGGTGCAACAGTTATTTGGTGCCCATTTTTTAAAACAAGGGAGACGTTCAAGATTGTAACAATTATCGGGGAATAAAGTTAATGTCACACACTCTGAAAATATGGGAGAGAGTAATTGAGCGACGCCTGCGAGAGGAGTGTGAGGTTTCACGGAACCAGTTCGGTTTTATGCCTGGCCGTAGGACAATGGATGCCATTTTTGCAATTCGCCAGTTGTGCGAAAAATACAGACGAGCACATAAAAACTTGCATATGGCATTCATTGACCTCGAAAAGGCTTATGACCGGGTTCCTCGTGAAGTTGTATGGTGGGCCCTTAAGAAGAAATGTGTGCCTGAGAAGTACCTGCAGTTGATCCGAGCCATGTATCGCAAATGTGAAACCCAAGTCAGGACAGCCGCTGGTCTCACAGCCAGCTTCGATGTCGCTGTTGGTGTGCACCAGGGATCGGCTCTTAGCCCTTACCTCTTCCTGTTGGTTATGGATGCCGTTACGGCAGGTATACAGGAAGAGGCACCCTGGTGCATGCTGTTTGCTGACGACATTGTGCTGGTGGCAGAGAGTGGCCACGAGGTGCAGAACAGACTGGAGGTGTGGCGGCATAGACTTGAAAATTTTGGCCTTAAAGTCAGCAAAACGAAAACGCAGTATATGTTTTGTGACTATGGCGGTCTTTCAAGTTCTGTGTCCGTCACACTTGATGGAATGTCGATACCAGTCTGTTCCGAATTTCGCTACCTTGGGTCACTCATGCAAAGTGACGGGGACATAGACCGTGATATAAGGCATAGGATCAACTCAGGATGGATGAAGTGGCGACAGGTCTCAGCCACAATATGTGACCCGAGAATGCCCCTCAAATTGAAGGGCCAAATATACAAGTCCATCATAAGACCTGTCGTCATGTATGGATCAGAGTGTTGGGCTACGAAGAAGACGGACGAAAGGCGACTGCATGCAGCAGAAATGCGAATGTTGCGATGGATGTGTGGGGTGACACGAATGGACAGAGTGAGGAATGACTATGTTAGAGGAAGTTTGAAAGTAGCTCCGGTGATAGATAAGTTGAAAGGAAACCGTCTGTCGTGGTATGGTCATATTATGAGGAGGGATGAAACGTATGTTGGAAAAAAAGTGATGAGTATGAGTGTCGAAGGATGGGCTAGCAGAGGAAGGCCAAAGAAAAGATGGATGGAATGCGTGAGAGGTGATATGAAAGAGAAAGGGGTGACTGAAGACATGACGGCTGACAGAGATATTTGGAAGGAAAAAACATGCTGCGCCGACCCCAAATAGACTTGGGAAAAGGGCAAGTGGATGATGATGGTAAGGATGCTACAGTCCCGGATAAGGAAGTAGTAAGAGACTGCAACAGGTCGGGGGGCCGAGGTCGCATACTCGTAGCCCTGTTCCATGACTGGCTAGATTAATGGAAAAGGCATCCCCTGACCATTTGCTACCCTTAACATGCTAAATAAATAAATGACCTATCTACGATCAATAATGTTTTAATATATATGTACAATGTACATTGTAAATTATAAAATAATATACTCGTAAACAAGCAATTATTTCATAGAAAATTGTTGAATCAAAAATATCTTATTTCACGTAACAACTCAATACCGCCACTAATGGATTTTGACCGCAGAGTTAGTAAAAACAAGCTAAAGAAATATAATGAAAAGTACCTGAACACCGCACAATTTATTGCAAGCACTTAGCAACTCTCGGGAAACACACACGTTAAGTCAGACACTAAAGCAGCCCCTCTCTAACCAATTCTTAAAATATTTTGTTCTTTACTCCAACCGTAAAGGTAAAACTTTGATGTGATTGTAAAAATGTTGAAACACTCGAAAATTCTAGACACGAGGCTTGTTATATTAAATTTTTACTTTCGTTTTCTTTTAAAGCCTTTTATTCATCTCCCTTGTGATTCCCTATCAAGTACATCTGAACATGAATTTTATAAGGCACTTGGGGAGCAGATATATTTCTCAGATCAAAAATGGTAACTAATGTTATTACAGATAGAGGTCTGTAATCTAAATGCTGTGCATAATGTTTATTCTACGTAAAATATTTGAACGTGTAATACAAAACAAGACATACTCTTAAAATATACGGCTGATATCGCGACCGAACGCGGCAGTGATTTTCAAATCAATTTACATAATACTCGTGGCGTATACTTGAATTTAAAAATCAGCGACGTAAGAAAGGATTGTGAGATAAAGTTATCCGGGTTTTACCCGCCACCGTCGCCCCTCGTATGCAAAGTGACGGCCGAGCGGGGCATGTTCCTGACATAAAATGCACGCTAAAGGGCGCACACTAGCTACAATATCCCATTTTCAAAGACCACGCAAAATGTATGCAGGCCAAACAATTTCCTGCTCTGAGAGAAAAAAAAAGTCTTAACGGGTACACTAAACCAAGCGTCTAATTTACTACTATTCATCTTTCTAACTGGCTATCTACATAAATTACATACTCTTCAAAAACTTATATTATGCCATGTAATTATGCTGTATAAGTAAGCTTAAAACGTAACTACGGACATTTTATGAACATTTTACCAAGTCAATTTATAAAGTTGTAGACTTAAATGCGCCGAGGGCAGCGCCGAAATTAATAACCAAATTAATGAAGAAATGTGACAAATATTTTAATATAATGAATTGACGGTAACTGATTGCATAATCATCATCTCGCTCTTAGACTCTATTAGGCTTTATAATTTATAATGACATCTCATTATTCATATTAGTGAACTACGAAGTTGGTAGGCATTAGGTGTTTACTCACTAGTGCGTTTTTGTCAATTGTTTGAGAATTACAATTTTTAAATATTTGTTCATACTGGCGGTCTCTATTTACACTCTGTACGATCCGGAAGACTTGAGGTCAATATCTGGGTCTATTAACAAGTTTAAGTTAACAACACGACGTCTATAAAGGTAAATGCTTGCTATGACTTTGAAACACGTTTGGTAAGACGAGTGTATAAATACACCTTGCCTTGCAATTTCAATAATAATATTATAATTAAGACCTTAAAAAATTGACTTGAGATGCAAGAAAATAAAAACGGACTATTTTCGCAACCGACTTAAAAATTCATATTTGTCAATGAAATTGAGTAAAGAAGTAAAGAAAACTCAAAATATTAAAATAATGTTGTCTGATAAATGGACTGTCTGAGTAAATAATAAGATAGCACTTTTGAAAAGAGAAGCCTACACCAAGGAATATATTTCCAAGCCACAACTATCATGTTGTTATTGCGCATTCATGTCACGTAAAGATTTAATATGTTGATATAACATAAATAATGTTTTATTATCGGGATACATCTTTTATTTATCACTCACATTTGCCCGCGGCCTCCAAAGTGGTTTCACTCGAGCCGAATTCGAGTAAGTCCCACAGGAATCGATCTTCAATCCCATATAAAACGTCCTTTATTGGCCAACATCTATTTCGTTGCCAAATGTCATCAGAATCAACGCGAGTGATTGGCTTTGCAGTTGAAATCTTCACATCAGTCTATTATTCTAACACGGCAAACTATACCTGCTGGTTACCGCGTTGCAATACAGATATACTCGTAACATTATTCACCATTTCCCTTTACCGGCCAGCTATAATTTTTCTTCACGCTTCTAAGTCTCGTGTAATACAAATCACAAATGGAATGCTTTGATATAAAACATTTATTCGCCGCGTTTCAAAATGCTGTTATTTTATTGCAATGTATCAGTGTATGAATGCATCCGCTCGTGTTCTGTAAGACGCGTTATCCACCTTCGGCGTGCGACCGAGAGAGCATTTTATTTCCCGGCTTTACTGCAATATCGGGGATAATCCCCGTTTCTGCAACTTGTGTCGGTATTCTTTTTTCCTGTGCAAACACGTATCGGTTACATAGGAATTAGACGGCGCAAAAACCTAGCTTCCGACTCAGTGCTCAGCGCATCGATTGAGAACTTCTTTGAATTAAACTTTGATGTTATTTCTTACTTTATATTTACTGGCAATGACTTTGTGCTATTTTAATTATTTTATTACAAAATCTCTTTAGTTTTCTGTTTCAAACACAAATCTATATCATTTTGACTTTGATTTTTGGTCTTTTTGTTAACCAAGTAAAATAATCAAGACAATTCACTTTCCCCTCCCACTTTAAGAAGCTCACATCACCGAGTTTCTACTCTTGTGGTATTTTAAAGGAAACGTTGGATTCTTTGTTATTTGAGGCGAGTATACTGCTCTTTACAATAACTCAAGCTAACAATTTATATGATCGGCCTACTGAACTACATGTTACGATATAATAGGTATGTAACAGATTTGCAAATCATTTCAGTAAGCTCTGTTTTTTTTTTATCGTTCGTTTAGCTTTATAATAAACGTGTTTTAATAATCTAGTAACGGTATAGGCAAACGGTTTATGTTTAAAAGATGAAACGATTATTTTATTCAGAAAAATAACATCTAAACTAATAAGGACATAACCAAGTAGTTGACAAAGAAATACTTTCGCATAACTATGTAAATCCGTCTATTTCACCCCATTTGAACAAATCCACTTCGGGGTAAATTGAGCAAATTTCTAAAAGAAAAAAGCAATTTTCGTATTCAACGCCTGCTAAAGCCTATTTCAGCGTCACGACAGAGTACAAAAGTATTGTTTATGAAATAAACAAGCGCCAAGTACCTGTCACGGAAAGAACATATTTTATTTTTGCCAAATTATTATCGTACAGTTCACCGTTTTTGCTACCTGTCTTTATATCTACAGTATGTATAGCATTTTGTTAATATTTTTATGTTTTATTTAATGGAATATTTTGCAATCCCTTCCCCTACGTTCATTTATTGGTAGCTGTAAGCTACCAAGCTATCTTAAGCTGGTAGCTTAAGACAATAGATTTTAGTTTATCGAATATGAAAATCTCATTAGCCTATTAACATTCCACAATTTTGCGTTGTTTTACTCTACTATTCAACAAACTTGAATTCATTGCTGCCAAGCAGTTTTAACTCTTTGTTCATTCCACACGTTACTCGTGAAGTAAAAAGTGGACTGCATGTGACATCAAAATTGCAAGTGCAGTAAAAATGTGCACTGGTCTTGTGAGGTGCATTGCATAGGGAAAGAAGCATTTATATTTTGAGCGCGGCTGGCGAGGCCGAGACACCGAGCCACCGACTTCACCGACAATATTAAAGCCTTGTTTCGTTTGTGTTACGCATTCAGTTTATTACTTTGGAACTGACGCTTAAATGTATTGTTCAAGAATACGTAATAGATCTTTATGAATGAGTCGAATAATTTATTCATAATTTAACACTACTTGCGTGTAGAGTTCTTAGTCGTTCTACTGAGAGAAAAGACCAATGTATTAAATACGTTGTAAATGTGTGATCATTATTCGATAAAATAAAAAAGTAGTGCTACTTCAGAAATTTTAAAATTCATTAAGTAGCAATAGGAGGAATGCGCACGAAAAACGGCAGTAAGCTTACCCCCACTACCCGAATTGCGGGTTCATATATGAGCCTCTGCTGACCCCTTCGGGGAATATATGCGTAAAACTCACAAATCTATTTTGTGCCAACTAAACTGTCACGTGCTTACGAAATACATAATTTCAAATACAGCTCCCGAAATATTTTCATGAAACATTATACTCTAGAGGAGGTCATTGCGCGGTGCAGCGGAATTTCAGACAAGTAAAAAGGATCCCCCATCTGTGCAACATTGTGTGGTAAAAACGTCTGTCAGCCAAACCGAGAATATTTCACATCGAATAAATGATTTGTCAAGCTTTTTCCCAACATTTGCATTTCACTTTATCTTCCTCTTGTGTATTAAATTTACTTCAATTTATTCTATACCGTGTATGCCGCTGCCCAATGCAATTCTACATTTAATTTGGCTTGGAAATATTAAAAGAATTCACAACCTCATTCAGAAAATTATGTTGTTATTTAGATGATCTCGCTTTAATCACTTTAGAATACATGAATGAACCGGCCCGTTAAATGATAATAACCAGGGCATCGAGCGTAATGTGGCGTTCTATAGGGGAGGCTTATATCCAGACACAAACCGGCTTAAAGCATCACGTGACGAACGTGATAAATACATGTAGATAAAAATTAGATCCGAGCCGCGAGAATTCAATTTATAAACATAATAATATTTTCCCAGATCGCAATAAAAACCATTAACAAAAACATGTAAAAGCAGCGCTAACTTTATACTATAATAACATACTTGGACCAAAAAAAATGTATACCTAATAATATTTGACTTATCTAATGAATATGATAGGCCTATAAGAGAAGAGAACTTTAGTAAACGCGAATAATTCGGACATAAATAATACGTGATGTGGAATTTCATAAACAGCGGCATAAATGTGTAATTTAATTTTGTTTCTTGAAGGTGTGGCTGGAGTTCCGCGCAATCTAAGTTTTTAGTTGACTTAGGTTTGCTCGGAAGGCAGAAGGTTTAATAACCGAGTATTTACAACGGTACACAAACTCCTCGTAATACTTGGGTACTTACGCCATAACGTTAAACAAGGTATCCCCGAGCCCATGTTGTAATTACAATAACATCGAAAAATATTACTCTTGTTTTGTTGTTTAGTTAGATGCGTATTGCACTTGTAATAATGTGCTTATACATTCATATTTTCAAATTCTCTTTCAATTTTTTTATTATCTTGTAATAAAGTTTAATTTGTTGCAGATTATCACATCGAACACAGAAAAATAGTAATCATAATTCGTAAATATAAAAGCAATTAAAACTAAAGTTAAGCATATTCTCTATTCAACAGCAGCAAAATGTACATACAATATCAATACAACACCAATTACTCTGCCGTGTAAACCAGTTCGCGTTGTGCCGGACAGTTGCAAAATTTATGGACAGATATCCTGACAAAGTTCGCAGTGAGCTGTTAGGTGCAACTGCAGACGGCAAAAATGAATAAATAACGCATCACATTCATACTCCAACAACACACTCGGTAGTTGGCGAGTATGACACGTCACGAGCTGGCGCATTCGAATACATGTATATATTTATTTGGGACGAATTTTTCGCCTCCAAATTAAGAGTAATGTTTAATTGTTCACGCCTTGAAACTGGCTGCGACTGGAAAAATACACAATGCACTTTTATGCTTCTAATATATAATAGCATTAATAATTTTGCAATACGTGAATGCATACAGAGATTTGTAGAAATGGTCTTCTACAAGGCATCGTAATGGTGACCGTATCGCCGTTTACCGGACACCTTGCCCTGAGACAAGAAATTAGAAATCTTTTCCGCATCTGATTTCATACAATCGCAGACACTTCTCAGTTTGTTATTTGTTGGAAAACCCTCGCCTTTAATTACTTTTTTAATTAAAAATAAAGCTTCACTATTTTTATCACTAGTCCCGCACCAAGAATCTGGGTATAGTAGTGTATTTGTTTAAAAGCTGAATGATATTCGTCTTTATACATACAAGTAGCACACAATCACATTAATATATTCATAATGACATGTACATAGACAGACCTCTGAATATGAGCGACTTTTTGCGTAACTGGGACCAATTTTACAACTACTGTACGACAGTGTATGTCATACGTGCGGGTATAAATACAGGACCGACAAAGCAATTGGGGTTTTGGCACTATCACTCATAGAAAGGAACGCGATAGAACATTAACTTGCTTTTACTATAAGGCCTTTTATTAGTAAACAAGTAGTATAACAAAGCAACAAATCCATCTACCCGCAGTTCACAAGTTCTACAAAGATTCGGCGGCCATTGACCGTGGACATTACTTTCGCGTTATTGAAGGCAAACATTATTTTCTCATTAAACACTGTACCCTCTCAGTTTAATACAGGGTTGCCATTTCGGCTCGCATTGTATAGTTTTCTGACATTTTCATACAATATGCGTGATCGATCAAGTCGAGTTTATTGTATAGAGGCTATTTATTAACGCCTTGTCGATAAAATGCTCGTTTAAATTTCTGCTCTATTTTCTTAACTTTAATTTTAGAAAACTTTTCTTGCCATATGAACTAAAAATAATCAAATCTTGCCTAGATTTAATATTTTTTAATAATTGTGAATATTTTCTAATGACTCTTCTAAACCTCCTTTAAATTCCTTAAATGCGTCTTCCTTTTTAAATATCCTTATGGTATAAATATTTTTTTTTTTTTTATTTCATTGAATAGAAAGAATATTTTTTTTTTAATGTACTTAAATTAAGAACCGTAACTAAAATATACACTCGCTGTAGGAAAACAGGTTGTTTCTATCTAATATTACGTCTGCTTCAGCACAAAGCTTACAGTATTACATAATGTTTTTTAAACAAGGAAGAACTTAGGGTATATAATACATATATATTAAATAATACTAAATATACAACCTATGTAAAAAAACCTACGACACATAATCGCATTTATATAAAATTTTAATAATCCGCTCCGCTTTTGAAGTACGTCGCCACAGACAATAGTATGAAACTTGAACAGTAACTTTTTGCTGCGCGAGTGAGAAACACAATGTGCCAACCTTGGGTCGGAAAGACGTCGGATGGTCTCATTTGTCAGATAGGGCCGCGCAAGCGCCCGCCATGTAGGAATTCTAGTTAAACTTACACTACATTTAGACGAACTTACATAGCCGTGGAGCGATGAGCTCCCTGAACTTTGCCCGCCTTTCATATGTGAATATGCTAACCAATAGCGATTTTCAATCACAAGCCAAATGTCTTGCAATAATTACAAAATCCGGACTGTACAGGCCTTTGGAATATATGTGTATGACTTGTTTGGCTTTCATTGAATAAAGTTTCTTGGTTGTGGATAGAAAAAAATGAATACGTATCGTATATATATAGTTAAAAGAGATAGTTATCGATTCTCCGGTTTTGATCCTGGTAATATTTTTATTATTAAACTGAAAAAAATTAAAAATTGTTTTTAATCAACTGTCAATTCTTAAACAATCTCATATACACTTACCTAATCAAAACGATAAAAGATGGTATTTTTTTTATATTATATACCCGGTTCAGTGTTGATTCATATGAAAGAAGAATAATCCCTCACCAAAGAGTAGAGAAAAATCCCTCACCAGTTGTAATAGGTTATGGGACCGAATAATATTTAACATTTAAACACTCGAATACATTTGATTTTGTGAGCAATTTAAAAACGTTTATATCGACATAAAATTACAATACACTGTTTTCAATAAAATAAATTTCAAATAACAATGTTTCTTTTCACTGACGAAGTAAAAATAAAAGACAGAAAAATTCCAACAGGTACCTACGTATTCAATCAAAAAAACAATTCCCGTTCGCACCTTTGTTCTCCCCAGCCGCAAATATTTCCAATACAAAAAAAACGCGAAATGCGAGTCCTTCGTCAACAATACTGTTTCAAATCAATCATTCCTGACAAATTATACTGTTAGATATCTCGGAATGCTGTAATTAAAAATCAAAGTAAACAATATCGAATCTAGGTAAGCAATAATTGAAACTTAATTAAGAAAACCATAAAATAAAGGAATTATTTAATTTTATGATTTTTAGTCACTACTTATTTTAGCTGGGCGCTTTGTATTCTAGACTTCATGTTAATACTAAAAATTACTTCGAACTTCGAACCTTTGGATCGCACGGACATACTTGTCCCGCAAGATATATACATGTGGGATGTTTAAATAGTTTAAACTGAATTTCACGTAAATCGTTTATTACTGAACAGCAAATCTTATAAAATCTTTAACGTACACATCTTCATTCGAAAAATCTTTTTACAGTTATGAAAATAATTAACGTAACTCACAACAAGGTGGCCAGTTATATGAAAAATAAAATCTAGCACTAAACTAATAACCCTTATTGTACATTCATATAACTGTGGGTACCGATGAATATTATTACTGGAATTAAAACCTTATTCTTAGAAAAAGAACGAAAACAAAAAATCAAGCTCGTAAGCGCATTCGTTTTGTTAATTGGGTGAAACAGAATAAAAGTACTTAGAAACTATATACTACTACAGCAATACTGCTGTTCCGTGATTCTTTTAAAGTACACTCTTAGAAAAATCTCTCTACCCTGATTTGAAAAGTTAATGTTCAGTTCAGGAAGAGTAATAGCTGAATCTATACTTTACATTGTAAACTAACTGTATACTATACTTTATTCCTAATTGAAATAGTTTAGGAATTTTCTTATGTTAGTTCATCAAATCAAATCGACTCAATAGTTTTTGAGTTAATACCTAACAAAGATCCAAAAGTACCATTCTTTCCGCTACATAATAACAAAAATTGGTTACAGCGCAACATCACCACTTCCTTCTCCTTAAGTGTGCATGACTTGTAGCCTGACAGTAAGGACGTTCGAAAGACCATTTATCTTCTTCAAATAAAGCGCAATATTAGTTGGACAAATTGGATATTATCTTCTTTTCGTTTTATATATTTACGGCAAAATCGAATTTTCCCTTCGCCCGTTAAAATTCGTACGGTGAATAAAGCTGCGTGTCCCACGGGGCAGTCATCGGGATTCGGGATTCGGGCTTCTAAATTGGATCGGAGTTTCTCAGTCGCGATACTTCGACGTCCGCTTCGAGAGGGCGCTTGTGAGTGGCGTGATACGCATCGATGCCACCCACTCATACTTATTATCTAAACGCGAGAGTACATGTACCTAACTCGACGTGTTTATAATCAATGCCTTAAATCATCATCTGTCTAGCTATAGGATCAGATTTTTTTTCGGAATAGCAAATAGCGAAATTGAAAGTTATTATCATACACTTTTTTATTTTTGAAGCAAATCTAGCCAAACTTGATAATTAAACACTATTTTAGCAAAAACACAATATGTATACGAGTATCTAAAACATTGTACAAGTAAAAGAAAAACCTCACATGAAAACGTGCACACCTAAAATTTCTCAGAATTTTCTTAGTAGTGTGTCGTAACATCATATTCATTCATCATATTCATATAATCTTCATATTAATAATATTATTACTTCATCAACCCATATACACCCACTGCTGAGCACGGGTCTCCTCTACCATTGAGAGGGTTTAGGCCATAGTCCACCACGCTGGCCTAGTCCGGGTTGGCGGACTACACACCTAAGAAATTCCCAAGAACTCTTAGGTGTGCAGGTTTCATCACGATGTTTTCCTTCACCGTTAAAGCAAGTGATAATTCAATGTAAATACACACGTAACTTCGAAAAGTCAGAGGTATGTGCCTGAGATTCGAACCCCCGACCGCAGAGATTCTCGACCGCGCGCCCAAACCTCGAGGCCATCACTGCTTATATATAATATTATTAAGAAGCAGCATATTATGGGGACTTAAAGCAATTCTCGCGAACTAACGACAGCCCGTGCATACCAATACCTACATCTAAGAAATATTAATAGATATATTCATACCAGTTAATGCGCAGTCTAGTGCAACTACTTCCAAGTTACCCTTAGCGATTTTGACTTCATGAAGATTTCAGTCACTAAACTTGGTCGCATCTCTTCCGGGATCCAGCCAATCCAACCCAGTTGTCGAACTTCTAACGTGCTGCGAGATCCCACAATAGATTGTGAATATAGTAAGATCTAATAAGTTTATACTTTACACAAAATTTATGAAAATGAAATTTATATTTACGTTCCGATCATTTCTTACGTTAAATGATTTATTTGTTATTAAACAACATCTTTATTCAGATTCTTATATTTTGTAATGTAAAATGTTGTATTTACTTCATCATGACTTGTATTGGCCCGGTCACTTGATGGTGGTATAGACGTAGAGAAACTCGAAGGTGGCGGAAGCGCCCGCGCACATTCTTGAAATGGCTTTACTCGACTGGCCGTACTTAACATTGTTCTCACTAATTCATTCTATTTCATATATAAATAATTAATTTGATCAGCATCAAATAGGAAATTATGTATGTTAAAATATAATTTGTCCTTTAAAAAAATATTCTACATTTCGTCCCTAAAGTTAGTTTGATTCTGCCTCGTGACCCCGCAGCAGAAGTTACACCGTGCGATATAGAGATCCTTTAGTTCGATTCCGGAATCAGGCACATCTTATCTAAATAAATAAATAATAAATACACCCAACAGTCACATACATAGTCCTGACCCCACACTAAGATACAAGTCTTGTGTCGTGGGTATCAGAAACTACGAGAGACTTTTCGGTCTCACAAACACCCAGACCCGAAACAAATATTTGTGGATCACACAAACATTTGTCTCGGTGCGGGGATCGAACCCGCGGCCGCTCGTTTCGCAAGCTGGTGTTTAGTCAACTGCGCCACGGGGCTGTCCATCTGACCTGACTGATTTTTCCAATAGGACATTCTTAATTTAACGGTGTTTAAAAACGTCGACTGATACAAGCTTGACGAAATATGGGTCTAGAAATACCTTCGTAGACAGGTGTGAGAGTACTAATGTATTGTTAAATTTAAGTTTAATATATATGTCGAATTTCTCGGGAAGAACAGAGGGCTTTGTCCAGTAGCGTACTTATAGCTTAATAATTACGTAGAAGGTGGTTTGATTAATTTGCATGAAATGTGTACCTATCAAACACAAATATGTCGACAAAATGTAATTTCTGATTCCAACGGAGGCAGAACGTAGCTCGAGCCTTTATAATTATGCACATACATATATGAAACATAATCCCAAAACTTTTTTTTCATAATTTTTTAATGAAAATTACATAAATTTATATTGCAAAGGATAGATAAAGCAATACATTATTTGTTCAAGCTTGAAACTCACAGATGAGAGCGTTTCCGGGAAATTTTATATTAATTATGTTGCAGGATTATAAAATATATTAAACTGTATTGTAATATGCTTAGCAAATCACACACGAAATAACTATTCTGTCTATTGCTGTTAAAATTTTAAATTAATTATTATTAATGTACATAACATTATTACATCAGCCATCAAGAACCATCAGTAGTTTTTTTCACGATTTTAATTATTTATAATTAACTAGCTTTTGCTCGCGACTCAGAAGTTCAGAAGAGAAGCGAGTTCAGAAGGAAAATAAGTTGTAGTCTATTTTACTTCTCTGAGTCCTATTTATCTCCATACCAAAAATCATACAATTCGGTCAAATGTGAAACCGTAACGCATCGATCGACGCCTTGTGCATCATTATTGCGCGCTTGATCAATATTTTAAAACTGCAATATTATCTTCTAAGATACTCAGTGAAATCAAATGGTGTTGTAAGTGGACAGCGTCACGTTGTGTACCCATGCTGGTGCAGCTATGGTACACGTGTGAGGTTATGTGATGAGGTAGCGACGAGATAAATAAAACAACTTGTCTTAGTGCGTGCTAATGGGTGACTCTGCGTGACTCATTGTGTGCAGTAATCTTTATTCATATTTATATTAAAATCTGACCTAGATTAGGTTCGATGACAATGCTGACGATGTTATACTGACTCCACAGTGTAAAGGGCAATTTTATTTAAAATTTAATACTTGTAATGAATAATGTATTTATTTGGATAAGGATTAATATCATATTTATAAATCACCTTTACAAATAAAACTTTATTTTAAAATAAATTTGGTTAAGATAAAAAACGTTATAGTGAGCCAACCTTAAAGAATAGACATATGCTGTCGCAGACTTTTTTTTAGAACTTTTAAAGAAGAACATTTCACTCATACAATATTTTAGCGAAACTTTAACCGTTTCCGCAGCGCACGCAGCGGAAGCTCACAAAAAGAAAAAAATGTCCCCGATTTTGAAACATTCTTTATTGCTGCTCCGCTCCTATTCGTCGTAGCGTGATGTTATATAGCCTATAGCCTTCCTCGATAAATGTGCTATCTAACAGTGAAAGAATTTTTCAAATCGGACCAGTAGTTCCTGAGATCCTAGCGTTCAAACAAACAAACAAACAAACAAACAAACAAACTCTTCAGCTTTATAACATTAGTATAGATAATAAAAATAACCTAAATTTTGGAAAAAGAAATAGAAGAACTAAGCACAAAAGTAAGCACCCTGGAAAGACAATCTAGATGCAAAAACCTGGTCATGTTTGGGGTGGAAGAATGCGAAAAATCCTATCACGAATTAGAAGATATAGTGATCGATATTATAAACAAGTACTTCAAACTCCCATATAATAGATGTCACATCGAAGCAATCAGAAGACTAGGAAAAAAAGGCGAAAAAGTGAGACCGATTATAATAACATTTGCTACAATGGGCTTCAAACTTAAGGTTCTAAAAAACAAGTCGTGCTTGCAGAATACATCATACCATATAAAAGAAGACTACCCTATAGAAGTTCTAAACAAGCGCAAAGCATTGCAAGCTCAATTACAGAAGGAAAAAGAAGCAGGCAATACTGCATTTATAAGGTACGATAAACTTATAGTATTGACTAAGAATGAGAGCGACTGTCACCAGTCAATGAGTAAGAGGAACCTGTCTGCATCTCCGGAGATAGTACCACCACACTCCAGTAACCAAAAAGCTCAATACAATAGCAAACAACCACAGAAGAAATATAAAGCTTCCAATATGAGAGACTATATACTTCAAAACCAGAAACTCACGTATAACCAAACCGACACCCCGCAAGAACAAAAGTAAACACATACAACACAGACCAATTTAGCATAGCAACTACAGACGGCCCCTCTACTCCCCACTCACCTCCCACCACGGCTGGTCACCGCGGGAGCGTCAGACCACAACCCTCCAAAGAATATTCGTTCCAGAAACACAATTTCAATAAATATTTGCACCCTCAACGTCAGATCATTATCAACACCTGAAAAACTGCTAGAATTGAAGACAGCTCTCAATGACATAAAACACGACATACTGGGCCTGTGCGAAGTGCGCCGACTAGGTGAAAATATAATAGAAGACGAAAACTATATTATATACTACATAGGACAAACAAAAGGTCTGTATGGCGTAGGTTTCTTAATAAAAAGAAAATATAAAGAAAATATCATAAGTTTTTACGGGATATCTGAAAGAGTTTGCATGTTGGAAATAAACCTAGGGAACGTACACTTCGCAATCATACAGGCATACGCACCAACAGAAAGTTCAACGCAAGAAGACTTAGATAAATTCTACACAGACTTAGAAGAGGCTCATGATTTGATCTCTACACAGTATATAATAGTCATGGGCGATTTTAACGCACAGATCGGCAAACCGAAGTCTTATGAGAGCAGAATAGCAGGCATTCACGGTTTTGGAAAGAGAAGCAAGAGAGGAGAAAGACTGGTTCAGTACGCGTACGAACATAATCTGAAACTAATCAATACAATGTTTAAATTAAAAGCTGACCGACGATGGACCTGGATTTCGCCAGACAAAACAACTAAAAAAGAAATTGATTATATAACAACAACGAAGCCTAAATTGTTCACAAAATTTGAAGTTCTGAATTCTTTTTCCTTTGGAACCGATCACAGACTCCTGAGAGCAACGTTATGTTTAAGTAGGGAAAAACAGAGCAGAAGAAACTACACTAGTCCCAGAAATCCTTTAAAGACCGGAGATGACATAGACAGTTATTTAAAAAGCTTAAATGAACTTATACCTGAACTTATAGAAAATCAGGAGAGATATACAGTTACGGAATATTACACTAAAATAGAAAACTCTATATTAACTAGCCTAAAAAATAAAAACCAATCAAGAAAAAGAAAAATTCTATCAAATAAAGCAATTCAATTAATGGATAGAAGAAGCACACTACAAAATAAAACAAATCTAACTAAAAAGGATAAGGAAGAATTAAAAGAACTATATAAAGTTATAAATAAAGAAATCAGACAATGCTATGAAAACCATAGATTTCGCATACTGGAAAAATGGATAGAAAGCACAAGATCAGCTAAAAAGGCATACAGGGAACTAGAAAAGTCAAAAAAATGGATCCCGTCCCTCCAGAGCGGTTCTACTATCTGCAAATCTCGAAATGACATCATTAATATAGCTACAAAGTTCTATACAAGCCTTTATAGCTCTACACCAGGCATAGCGGAAAATACAGAACAAGATCAACTAAAAAATACATCAACTGTACAAGAATTTACTGAACTAGAAATCCTAAAACAAATAAATAATTTAAAACGAGATAAAAGCCCAGGACAGGACAATTTGAGTAATGAGTGCATAAAAATCGGTAGAACGCTTCTATTAAAACCTCTTATAATACTCTTCAATAAAATACTGGAAGAAGAAATCGTGCCAGAGCAATGGACTGAATCGGAAATCATTTTACTGTATAAAAAGGGCGACCCTAAAGATATAGAAAACTACCGACCGATAAGCTTAATGTCCTGCCTGTACAAACTCTTTGCATCCTGTTTACTACACAGAATATCGACACAAATAGACTCATGCCAACCTATGGAACAAGCGGGATTCAGAAGCGGCTTTAGTACAATAGATCATATTCACACCGTAGACCAGGTCATCGAAAAGTATGTGGAATATAGAAAACCACTATATATAGCATTTGTCGACTATAAGAAAGCTTTCGACTCTATCTCTCATAATAGTATCTGGAAAGCATTAAACAAACAAAATATAAACGCTAAATACATACAAATTATCAAAAACATATATGTTAAATGTACTAGTAGAGTCAGGCTAGATAGAGTGGGCACTAAGATCAGCATTAATCGAGGAGTCAGACAAGGCGACCCTATATCACCAAAGCTATTTATAGCTGTATTACACAATGTAATGGAAGATTTACCGTGGTCAAAGCAAGGAATTAATGTGAATGGGAAATACCTAAGCCACCTACGGTTTGCAGATGACATCGTCGTGTTCTCTGAAAGTTCATATAAGCTTAACACAATGATTTACGAACTTCAGACAGCTAGTGTTCAAGTAGGGTTAGAAATGAATTTAGGAAAAACAAAAATCATGACAAACAGCGAGATGACACCAATCCTGGTTAACCAAGAGCCACTTGAGTATGTAGAGAGTTACATTTACCTTGGAAAACAAATTTCATTTAAAAAAAATAGAAACATAGAGGAAATAGAAAGGCGAATAGCTATTACGTGGAAAAAGTATTGGGCACAAAAAGAGATTCTCAAATCGCAACTTCCATTTAAATTTAAAAGATTAATTTTAGATACTACAATTCTACCCTGTCTAACTTATGGGTGCCAAACGTGGATTTATGATCACAAGGCAAGACATAAAATACAAACAGCTCAGAAGGCAATGGAAAGGAGATGTTTAAATATAAGACTGAGAGATAGAGTCAGAAGTATAAAAATTCGGAAAATAACCAAGGTGAAGGATGCTCTACATTTTTCACAAAGTCTCAAGTGGAGATGGGCTGGGCATGTTGGGAGATACGAAGATAATAGATGGACAATCAACACCACAAAATGGAAAGGACCGCATGGCGTGAGAAGTAGAGGTCGCCCGGGTGCCCGGTGGCAGGACGAAATTATATCAGTTGCAGGAAGGGACTGGATGAACACTGCTAAAGATAGAGACAAATGGAATTCTTTGGAGGAGGCTTTTACCCTGAGGGGGTCCACATAGTAGATAAACATCGTAGGAAAGACATATAGGACTAGAAATATAAAATAATAAACAAATATGTAAAGAAAGAAAAAAAAAAAAAAAAAAAAATATGTATATGTAAAAATGTAAATGTACCTAACTACTATGGTGGAATGAAATAAAGCTTGTTATTATTATTATTATAATGAATAATGTATTTATTTGGATAAGGATTAATATCATATTTATAAATCACCTTTACAAATAAAACTTTATTTTAAAATAAATTTGGTTAAGATAAAAAACGTTATAGTGAGCCAACCTTAAAGAATAGACATATGCTGTCGCAGACTTTTTTTTAGAACTTTTAAAGAAGAACATTTCACTCATACATTATTTTAGCGAAACTTTAACCGTTTCCGCAGCGCACGCAGCGGAAGCTCACAAAAAGAAAAAAATGTCCCCGATTTTGAAACATTCTTTATTGCTGCTCCGCTCCTATTCGTCGTAGCGTGATGTTATATAGCCTATAGCCTTCCTCGATAAATGTGCTATCTAACAGTGAAAGAATTTTTCAAATCGGACCAGTAGTTCCTGAGATCCTAGCGTTCAAACAAACAAACAAACAAACAAACAAACTCTTCAGCTTTATAACATTAGTATAGATAATAAAAATAACCTCATTTTTACCTCTTACGAAATAAATACATCCCAAACCCTAGCTATTTATAAAATGTTAATTACAAACCCAAAAATCTCTCTTTCGGAACGCGAGTAACAATGGCCACCAAATTCTGCATACAGTTTGCCTGACGGAGTACATAGCTCGCTTTTTATCCCACGAAAATGAAAGTTCCCTCGGGATAAATATCACGCACGCGAATCTGCACGTAACAATAGATCGTGGTTTATATACAAACGGAATCGTGTCGTATTTAGCACAAACTACACATAACTAGCAATGCACTACCAAAAACAACGTGAACTATGAACAGAACATGTGCTGGACTTGAGTTTTCATTAAACTTGGCCCGCACTACCCGTTGTACGGCCTCATAAGAAATGCGGACTTAAATAAAACTTTTGCTAATAGAGACCCCAATAATAACAGTAAAAGGTCTCGTAGCTTATCTAGATGGCATATTTGGAGGATATCCAAGCCATTTAGCACGGCGCGACAGAAATACCACTTTAGACCCAAAAGCAAATGACGTGAAAACATAGATATTTATGGGCGTCGTCCTTAGATTATGGGGGGCCCAGCGGACTGATGAATGTCAAGCCTCCCGCTTAAATTACATTATTTATGGACATTTAAAAAAATATATATATTCTTTGCTATCCGCTTTTGTTATTAGTCTTTTTATGTCTTTGTTATGGCTTCTATTTGTGTTGATAAAAGATACTGGGGATAGTTCCTTCTGTAAAAACATAATTTGCAGAATGAAAAATCTATTTTTGTTTGATTATTGTGACCGACTACGCCACAACCAAAGTAGGTTTTTTTGATCGAACTCATGTATCTACAAGGACTCTTTTTAACGAAGGGGATACATCTCGATTCATCTTATCACTTTATACTTACTATGATGTGCAAAATTTCCTGCATTGTATGTCATTAGGGCTATTTTGGGAAAACTTTTAACCATAATATTTTGAAGCATCCAAAAAAAATCCAATCATATGTTAAATATCTCGCACTCTATATAACGAAATAAGTTTGAAAACAAATACTTTTTTGTGTGAATGAATTAGAAAATTCTATTTCTACCGATCTTGGTATTTTATGCCCAACATTAAAACGAGTGTCTTGCTTAAAAATCAATTCGGCATGACAAGGACTGAGTTGGGCGCGCTTGCTCTGACATTGATTGGTTATTCCATCCAAATGACATTACACTGTTAAAATTGAATCAAACTCAGTCGAGCCGAAATAAGCTTATGGTTTATAATTACTCTAGTTTTAGCTACATGACATCGTTGACGAAGAATATTTCAGAAAAGTATAGTAGATATTTTCTGTGTGCAATATGGATATCTCAAATATCAAAACTTTGTCTGTTTGTTTCGCTTTCGCGCTTACACCGCCTAACCAATTTATATGGATATTGGTATGAATATAGTAGAAACAAACATGTATCCGGAAAAGATATTAAGTTCCTATAGTATGATCTAAATACAAACACTTAATAATCCACTGTCTTTTTTTCTCTGAATCTTCTGAATTTCATACATATTTCTGACCCCAAATAGACCACTAGAGACTTTTCGGTCTCACAAACACTCAGACCCGAAACAAATCGGCCTCTCATTTCACAAATTGTCTATCCAACTGCGCCACGGGACTATCGAATCATAAATATTTTCAGTGAAGAAAAATAAATCATTCCTAAACACTTTAAAATGATACGAAGTCGGACCGAGTCGCTAGTGCAAGAAATAACAAGCTGTATGTTCGGCATCATATATGAGTTTGAAATCTGTAAATTCCGCACCGACTTTCAACTCAGTACGTTAAGCGGCACGTCTAAGTTCAAAACATGATCCTCTGCCACGCCAGCATTAGGAACTAGTTGCCAACTTATCAGCTATTTCGTGTAACGCTATTTTGCGGCGCTCAGCACACATATTAATCAAACTAATAGTTTTACCGGTCTTGTACGAGTACACCGCATTGTGTACAAGTCTGGGGTGTGATTAAATCGCTAGAAATGTAATTGTACATAGCCCTCAATGACATAATTTGCTTATTCGCCTCCGATTATCGTAGTCTTGGTTTGAAGTTTGGAATTAAGTTGTTAATTGCTTCTGTAGCTCGGTTATTCATGTTTACATACTCTTAAGATATTTAATTACATACATATATGAAATGTCAAAAAGTGAAAGTAAAAATGTCGTGTCCTATCCAATATGATATAAAAACTGTATAGCAATAGTAAAAATATTATATTGAATACTACTTGATTAACATGACAAAACGTTTATGAATGGACGAGCAAAAATAAATATGTTGTTATTAAACGAGGAGTGCTTTTGTATTTTAATAAGAAGTTTGAAACAGAGATGAGTTGTCGTAGTTGTTATAACTTCAGCCTTTTGCTACTAAATAGTTCTTTCTCAAAGGAAGTTATTAAACAAGTTCAGATAGAAAACTTACTATGTGGAAGCTGTATTCTTTATTTATGTACGTTTATACGTTACAATTATAGATAAGGGGCAACATGCTTGGATTATTATAACGGAAGAGAACTTCTAAGATTAATATTATTTTCTTAGATAAACAAAATTGTTTCTCTGTTTATCATGAAAAGATAGGCTGATTTTTCAATACTCAGCGATTAATCTATACGAATTAATTTAATTTTTGCATAAATAAAAATCACTAAGTAACTTTATCTCGGTTAATTATTCAGACTATGTTAGAAATATATACGCATAAAATTATATATAAAAACAATTCTTATCAATTTACAATAAAGTACGTCCTTTTTTTGATAAGTCATCGATTTATTAAAAAGTTTCGTTAAGATAAAAATATAATTACAATAAATAACATTACTAATACATAAATAAAGGCACTTAATATTTCAGTTTTATTTCAATGGGATAAGTAATTTCTTTGTGGCGTAACTCCTCACTCAAAACAAGAAGAACATTACACTTGGGACGAAATCTTGAGATCTGAAACAGAATAATGCATCGGTGATACAAAGGAACACGCTGCTATTCCAAAAACTTGTACTGAAACTATGTTACAATACGCTTCAAATTCATTATGAAGCATTTCTTGTTTCTCCACGCAGCTAACTTTGAGCATGACCAAAATATTCAAGGCTTTTTTTTAAAGAAACGCTCTTTTTTTACAGGGTGTATAGAGATTGTGATCGAAAACTAAGGCAAGTAATATCACACAATCCAATTGGCGTTAAAAAATCGATAAAAAATGGTGTTTTCAAAACAATCTTAGGTATTAAATGAATGTGGTTGTTAGAAAAACGTCAACATTTATTTTCTATCGGGTTTTTTTTAGCAGCAATGGGTTCGTAATCTCCGTAGCTATTACAATAAAAACGTAGTTTTCGATTACGGTCTGAGTACATCCTGGATATACATATAAAGACACGTATGTATATACAGGGTATGCAGAAGTTCATATTTACGTCCAGTTTATGCCAATAGTATTTGAAGTGCCATATTGCAAAGTAAAAATTGTGCGCCTATTGCCATTTTTTGAGTAAATTTCTTAACTCTGTAGTACTATCTGCACCCAAGGCTTTATTATTTTTATTTTGTTGTTGACCGCAGAACTTAGCAACAAATAAGGAATTAAATAAAAAAATATACAAACTTAATGCATTATTGTATTGACTTTTTTAAAATTTAATAACAATCTTATGTATATCAATTATGTCTTTTATTATTATGTCTTTTTATTTGCTGTTTCCGACGCGCTGCTAGAAAGAATTTTTTAATCGAGAAACAACGAATTTGGTGCATACACCAGGCCAAATATTTGTTGCATCACCATTAACTTTTTACTATTTCACTGTTTTTAGACCGACAATTTTTGGGAAGACGACCAAACAATTGCGTCTGATTGTAAGGTCAGTAATAATTATGTGCCTACCTAAATTTCGGTAGCGTGTTTAGGATATACCTTAAATTAATAAATTAATATACCTAACTTTTTTACTCACCTTATTAAACCCTTTAGCTCATCAGGATTCCACATTCAGAAATATTCTATATATCAAGTTGCTTGGCCGCAGTT
Source organism: Cephonodes hylas (assembly GCA_030295005.1). Taxonomy (NCBI): domain Eukaryota; kingdom Metazoa; phylum Arthropoda; class Insecta; order Lepidoptera; family Sphingidae; genus Cephonodes; species Cephonodes hylas. The sequence goes on along the minus strand of AP025367.1, from coordinate 9,053,278 downwards.
GACCTGTTAAAATAAAACAGAAAAAGTAATGTTTTTACTGTGATATTTCTCGTATAGGTGGCATTTATTTGATAACACTATAAAGAAATCAAAATAAAATATGTTTGAAACCAACATATACAGAACATTAAATAAAAAACAACAATCACCTCAGATTTTTTTAACTTAACGCATTCTGAACACAACCAGTCACCTTCTGGTGGAGTTTTAATGCCAACACATCCGAAGTGATACCATTGGTAGGCGCAATTAGGTCCGTCACACCCTATCATCCTGGCATCCGGAATATATTTGCCACAAAAACAATAATCAGACTCCCTCTCGGAATAATATTGTGAATCATCAGAGTCGTTGCCAACGTCTTCTGTGTTTATTGGCAACACATGACATATATGAATTGCGAATCCCCAGCGTTTCAAGCCACACATTTTACACCAAAAGCTCTCCGTCCCATGACGCCAATATAGATGTTCTAGCAATTGTTTGTAGTCACCGTAAGGCATCGCGCAACTGCGGCACGTTAAGGCGACAGACGTGGATTTTAGAGGAGAACTTTTTGAAGTTTTCATGTCGTTCAAAACTCCAACTTTATTTATGGATAAAGTTATAAGATAGTAAAACTGATACGAAAGTTTGATGTTGGCAACACAAAAAATATATCATTGACTGGAATATCTAATCTTATTTAAAATAAACTGGCGATAATTAGTTTGTACGAATTGCTTATCAAACGATCGTAACTTAGCAAAGGTTTAAAAATTAATGACGGATATGTCATAATCTCCTTCAATTTATATATACTTTTCGTTGCCAATAAGCAAATTTTACTAATTAACTAATTGCTTAATTCCCACTTCAAAATTTAATTTAAAAAAAAGCAAATATAATAAAAGTAATTATTATCATTGCCATAAACAATAGCCCCACTTGATGACTTAAGCTTTTAATGAGGTTATTTACTGAGAAAATTATTTACCTTAATAATTCCTTCATTAAATAAGTACGTTACAATAGAACTTGAAAAACACATTTTGTTTCATTAAATGCCATTCCATTCGTGCATTAATGATTGACAATTTTTCCGAAGGAGTTCTCGCAAAAGATTTCCAATATTTCGTTCATTTTTCATCCAGCAGCCAGGCTGTGAAACTTATCCCAAAGTTCGCTAACCCGATGAAGTACCTACCGTCAAGATCTTTCCACTAAGTAGAGGGTCTCAATTGAAATAGCTGTTCTGAATAGAGCGTCTCCCGTTATCTTTTTAAATAGACGCGACACAAAGAATCGAACATAAAGGTTAGGTACCTTGAAGGCACATTTCTTATACAGAGATTGATCTTTATGTAGTTCAATCGAGTGAATTTCTTTGCAATATCATTTGTTAGCATCTTGGATTTAGCCTTTGTAGAACTTTGCGTGGGTAATAAAATGTGGAATGCGACTTAGGGTTGCAGTGCTGCTTGTAAATTACGTCGTAAACCTAGGCTTAAATTATGTCACGATGACTAGTGTAACTGACATTCACACAAGATGTCTCGGCTCTGCGGTTGACAAGTCGTTTGCACACGTGGATATAATATTAATCTGTTGTTACCTTACGCGTCTAAAATTATGTTATATCCTGACTTTATATCAAGTTACGAGAAAGCACATAAAAAAATTGTATATGTTGAGAAAGTATATCTAGGAGAAATATCCATAACATTGTAAACATCACGCTTTGCTTAACATCAAGCCACGAGCTTGTATCTATAACGTACGGTTTGATACGAACCAATAGGTTTACTGACAAAAACAAAAGGCGAACCGTGAAAATGGAAGGAGAGATCTTGGAACAATATCAGTTCAGTAACGACAGGGCACATTGGCGCGACTGTAAAAACAGTGCGCAAACGGCTGTCCCCAACACGCCTCGACATTTGCCTTGAATACGAATATATCTGCGTCTGACCTCATTCAATATCCTTTTTCCAAGCGAACAGTTTTATCGTCTTTGTTATTTCCACCCAATGAACACTAACCCCTTGAAGGGAATGATTGTGACGTGCACACAAAAATCTTTCTACTCTTTAAGCTCGTAAATCCCAAAGAAATATTTTATTCTGAAATCCATACGGTTTAAATGTGCAATATTTCTACTCGGGCCGTTTCTATTGTACATTCGCTTAATACATTTTATGAAAAGGATCTCGCATTGTGGCTGTAAGAAAAATTGCCAATATGTGATGTTTCGATAAAAAATACAAACCTTTATAGCGTTATAAATGGGAATCGAATAAGCTATGATGGCGATGACGTGATCGGCGTGCTAATACGAAAACTATGATCCTATCGACTGTTTCAAATAAAATGCAACCAAGTCACGTGACTAGTCTGCGCTCGTTACTCGGTACATATATTTGAACAGTCACATTCGTATTGCTTAATGGCTACGTAAACAAACAAAGCAATTTAAGGAAACAAAACTTTATTTGCAAACAAAATACGCAGACCTCCGAGTTACAGAGTACGCAGAAGCAAGCTAGATGTGTCCTTAACTTTACTCACCTACACAGACGGAGTCTTATGGCATAATATGGACACTTGTTGTCGAAGCTCATTGTGCATCTAGTTAACAAAACCCGGAACTTTGAATAGCCGTATCGGGCAGCTTGTTAAGAGTTAACAATTTATGTCAGTCGGCTGTGAATAAATAAGGTAAAGTTGTTTAAATGTTTAGAATACATAGCGAATAGTAGGTATTGTTGTGTTTTCCAGTAGAATAGTACTTTTCCAGCGGGTGCGGTGGCGTCCGAGCATTCTTAGAGTAAGTTGTCTGAAACTTGAAACTTCTACACAATTCGTCGGCATCACTTCGTCGTACTTGGGATTAAGTTTACAAAATTTCATGTTCGCTCCGTCGATTCGTGATTTATTGTTGACTCTATTCGCCGGACTTGCGCGTCCGCCGTCATAAATATATTTCAAAGTAGTTTGATTTTAAAATGCTATTTCAAACAGAATTGAAATATGTTTTTACAACTTTGATGATGTGCGGACAGTTTTACGACGCCATACATATCGGGTATTTTTATTTGTTTGCACCAACAGCTCGTCGCCGGTAAAAATAATAAGTGTGATGGATATGCAATGTAGATTTCATTATTGGACATAAAACAATATTTCAGAACATATGCAATTAATTTAAAAACTAGGATATGCATCTCCTGTACAAAAATTGAATTTTTCGGTGCATCACTCTCTAACATCTAAGACACGTAAATCAATAACATTAAAAAACCGTACTTTTAAAAAACTAAACAAGTACCTATCAATAAACAGCTTAATCATATTAAAAAAAAACCGTAAGGCTTTTTAAATTTTTCCTTTACATTTTATCCAATAAGAATGGAACTTGAACCGTAGACCAAAGTCGTTAAGAATAACTGTTTCGTAAAATTAATTAAGCAATCGACAGTGATAAATTAACTAATTTCAATATAATGGATGATGCTATGAGATATGAAGAATAAGTAGTATTTATACCGAAATTAATTAACGCAGCAATAAAATGACATTTCGAAAATTGTTTGAAAGGATAAAATTTATTTCTAATAATTTCTGAATATTAGAGATAATATGAAATTGAAAGCCTTTTGATATTTGAGCTATTTAATTTATCAAAGAGGTTTGATATCAAATAGATCGACGCTGAATGATTTTAAGACCGAAAGTTCTGTTGATTCGTTGAATAATTCAATCTGTGAAGCGATGAAATCGTGGTATTAATACAATGTGAACGAGCCGCAGCATTGAAATAACTCAGTATTTTATTGCTGAGCGGGAGTTCTACTTGAACGCAATCTAACGGAGAATCACCTATAAAAGTACCAAACAACCCTTTTAGGCAAATATTTATTTTATAGCAAAACACTTTTGTTCAAAGTACACCCTCCTCCGAGATTTTATTTTTTAAGTAATAATTCGCACACCTCGCATCGAAAGAAAATTAAGCGAGCCAGTTAAGGAACTGGCTCACGTGAGCAAGGGCTCCCGTGTCATGTTTTAACCGCAGCTTCATTAGCTTAGGTACGATTAAAAATAACCTATAAAGCCGAGATTGTGCGGTTAAACAACGTTTGACTGGGTGACCCTTTAGCCGACCGCAAGTGTCAAAAAGTCGGGACCCTTCCTACGTTAAATATGGGGAAATAATGCAATCTGCAGAAATCTCACACATGTCAACATTCTCTAACATACAAAACCCGAAAATGTCAAATTGAGAACTAAGTAAAGTAGTGAAATCACTACTACACTACTTGGCCATCAACATGTAAATCAGTTTACTTAGGAATGTAGACGAATATCCCTTAAGCACATTGTACATAATGTGTAATAGACGAGATTAACCCGTTAGCGAACTAAAGGCCAAAGACGGAGCGTTGAAGCCGATGAAATCTCCGCCGACGACGGCGCGCGTAAACGGCATATAAATAACGTTTTATGACATATTAAATTCCGCTAAACGTTAAATATGCCATTTTCATGTTTGAAGTGTTCTCACAGAGAAAAATATTAATTTTGCTCCGAATACGGTATACGAAATACATCCGCTTATCCACATGTACGTATGTACAAACATTATTATTATATCTGACGGAATCGGAATATCCTATTACACTGAAATATATTTCCCGAGCTTCGTATTACACTGATTTGTGATATGAAAACCTTATTAAAACCTTTGTCAAATAACGTCTGCTTGAGTACCATACGCTCCTATACATAATCTGATAGAACTTTTATTTTACTAAGCCCTGTAGATCCTTTTTTCGTCGATCGTAAAGGGGAAGTCTCAACCGCGCTGAAATAACGCGTAAAGCAGGTACTTCATCGTAGAATCAAAATCCTTTAAGATCTCGCGCCGTTATAATTTTATGAGTGTTGCATTTCTTTACACATTTTATGGCAAATTGCTTTTGTGTCAAATTAACTGGTTTTGCAATGATATAATCGGCGTTATCGTGCTATGAATACGTAATGTTATCATAAGCTTTCTAAATACCGTGTAGGTTATACATAAAATTAACGTCTTAAGGTTTATCCCTTTAGATTGCAGATAAACCTAAAATAAGATCGCATGTTATTTACACACCAAACATAACAGATTAAAATTTTGACAAACCTTTTTTATTTTTAACCTCTTTCTTTTAAATTTTATAGAAAAAGTATTTGCTAAACTGGTAACGTTAAAAACATTTTCTGATATTGCACGACTAACGTGCCAATGAAATAACAGTTTGCCTCTAAGGTTTACTTGTGAAGCACCTATTGGGTGCTTAGGGGAGCTACTTACGATGCAAAAAACACCTTTACAGGTAAAGCAATATTTCATGATACTCGTAGCCAGCAGTTTTATTTTCGCCGCCGTCATCGGCATAGGGAAGATGAAAATCCGAGAAAATCCTTCAGGGACGCCGACATTAGCATATTTATTAGTATCATCCAAAACGAGTCCGCGCCAAGGATCCCTTATCAATAATGACTTACGACGAATTATAACAAACAGGGAATTTAAAAAAAAGCAGCGTAATTACATAAACTTTAGGATGTTATGCTGAACTTATAGAATGTATGTTATATTATAAATAACTATCAAAAGCATGTCTGATATTTGAGCAACGGTTCAATTGGAAATTATCGTGGCATTTGTCGTGATTTTAAATTTAAGAGACACGTTGCATTCTAAAGTTTTAACAGTTAATTTTATCGCTCATTCTACTGCTTGCTTTAATATTTAAAATATTAATAATATTACCAAGTATAGTGTAGGCAATGAATCGCTATAACTGGACTAACTTACTCCTATAAATCAAAGTTGTAATCTACTATATGATCGTATCAGTTGCGGTACTTCCATGGAAGCCAAAAGCGTTACACGTTAACTGTGTTGTGTCTAGTTTATAATTTTATTAGGGGGTCAGTATATTCTCATTTATATATCAAATTCTCAAATAGAATTTTGCAAAGCTAGCAGGCTTTTAGGCTTGTATTGAATTACCGCCAATGAATTATATATAATATAGCTTAGAAAAAATAAGGTTTTAACATATTAATATTTGTTTGCCGAAATTTAATGGCCTAAATGTAGCCCTAGTTCGTATTCCTAGGCCATAAAATATTGAACGCGGGAATCAAAGCGAAATTTTTTACCGCGCTTATTCTATATGATGTTTCTTCTTATACTGATTGTTGAATATGAGCAGTACATGTACTTATACACATACCATCAATAATTAAATAAAACAAATGGAAATCTAAGTAATATTATATAATAAAATATGAATCAACTCACAGATGTAAAGACATCTTTAAATCATTTTAAAAATATACAAAGGAGCAATTCTCAAACAAAGTTATTAAAATATTTGCATCCGCAACAAAAAGAAGTGATATCATCCCTCGGCACTAACAGGGGTGGAGCGGCCCACAAAGAAACATACTGTCCGTAGTCACAGCACGTACTTGCAACAGTATTGTTTTACATCAACACAACATCAAGACAACTGAATAGCAAGAAGCCAGCAACTAAAAGCGTAAACATACTTAATCAATTTTTATTCTGTTGCATTTTGATCGTGTAGTTAGTTATTCTTTTATTAAATTTAAACTAACTATGACAGATTAGTTAGTTATTCAATATCTGTAATTCTATTTTCCTATAATTTGATTTTTGATACACCGAGACAGTATGTTTGTGTGAGCCATAAATATGTGTTTCGGGTCTGGATATTTGTGAGGGCGAAAAGACTCTATTTTCAGATACCCAAGAAACAGGACTTGTATCTTGTGAGGTTAAAACAATGTTTGTTCCTTCTAAGTGTATTTGTATTAGTAATCTGATACTATAATATATTTAATGATTTTACTTATAATCGCTTGCAAGATAATGATAACGATCAAATATTGTTGATAGTTTAATTTTGCTTTAGCTTGTTTTATCAAACGGTTGAAACTACTAGTTCCAATTCCAATATTTTTTATGGCAGTATCAGATCTAACTTCTGACTGTACATTTTTTGTTTTTGACAATACTGGGCTATATATTTGGTGATAGGCATTCAAAAATATTGCAACCAACAAACTAGCGCCATCTATTAAGACATTGTTGAATGAAACAGTAAGCAAAACAAAATAATTTACTTACGTAATTAAACAAAGCTAATTAACATTAAAACAACCACATATCAAAATGTATTTAGCTGTTGTTGTTAGGAATACTTATAATTTCCAGAACATCAACATCGTTATCCCAATTATCTTTCTTCAGTACAATTATCTTAAACAAGTAGCGACATTTACTTGGCACTGTGACATAATTGACATTACTAACGGTTTAATACCCATCTTCAAAGAAAACAATTCAGGTGTGTTAGGAGTTCTAACCTCGCTGATTTCAAATATAATTTAGAGTTTAATATCTAAATATAGATTAGATGTTACTAGGAAAATGGTAAAGGATTGTTCTTATTATTATCATAAACCGACTAACACAGATAAACAAAACTTAAGACAAGTGCTTCGCTTGTGTCCACTGGCCTAAGATGAAGCACCTAAACACTCAGACGTAGGCCTTACGGATCAATTTTGTTTTTATGATTTATTAGAAAATATCTATCTATTTATTGTAACGTATTTTTTATTTAACAACTTGACATCCTTATACTTCGCTCAATGTAAAATGAAAGAAATTAGGGTAAAACCCTACATTAAGGGAATTGTTTATATTTAAGTCAACAACGTATTATGCGCATAGGAACATACAGAACCACACGCCTGTATTTCTCCAATATTCGCCAATTCGCCAGTTATGTATGAGTTCCAGGTAACAGGGGTTAAGCCTATTGCGAATTTTCGATTACAATTTCAGAATTCGTGCTACTTATAATTTGCTAATGCAAAAATTTAATAATACTCGTACTTTGCCCGATCTAGAAATCAAATCCGGGAACTCTGGAACTTACGGCATGTACTTGTGCCTAGCGTCACGGGGAAGTCAATATAACAATTATCTTGATATAGACACAACGTGTGTTCGCAATGACGACCGATTTTAAGTGAGGTTCGGTTCAAACAGAATGTTTATTGGCGTAAAATTATTACGACTATTTCTCACCAGTCAACCCAATTATTCCGTTCCAACCTATTTGAAAGCGGATGTACATGGGGTGATTGGTAACGTTATACATTTGTGTAAATCTCTACGTCGGGCTTGTAGTATGTGTGCCTACAATGGTTGTAATTAGAGATAAAAATATCATCATCAGTCTATATTATTATGTACGTCCCACTACTGGGTACGGGCCTCCTTTACTATTGAGAACTTTGAACATAATAATTCCTCACATATTGAAGAGAAAAAAATAGCATCACTCATGGACTAAATAAAGATTTTTGGTGTAAAGCGAACATGAACTCAACAAAAACACTCCGACCTCCAGGGCAGCCCCTCTGTTACGGACTTACAGTACAGATCCAAGATGATGACTGCTTACATCAGACCAAAGAACAAGTAATCATCACCGTCCATGAACATTTAACACCAACGATACCAGATGAATCTTCGGTGCGTTGCTGGCCTTTAAGGAAAATATTGGCTCTTATCTTGAAGGTTCCTAAGTCACATATGTTTGGAAATACCGCCGTGGAAAGCTGCGTCCATAAAAATGTTACGCGGTGTTGAAAACTCCGTTTGAACCGCACTATTGAGGAACGGCTTTCAACCAATTGGGAAGCGTGGAACTTGTAATATATATAACGCTGATATTTAGAAACGGAACTATCTCCCGGTATCACGGCACAAGTGCATGCCGTGCTAAAATGAGGCTACGGATTGGACAGTGTTGGTTTTTCCGTCAATAAATTCTCAAGACAAACTGTAACGGGCTACCCCTTTTTACGCTTTTCTTATGAAGCGTAGAGGGCAATACTAGGAAAGCAACAATTGCATTTATTTCATTGAAGACTAAAACTGAACCTCATCAGCTGGGCCTTCGTCAGCTCTCAGTATGATTGTGCGAGTGGACTAGAGGTGGTCGTATGCAAATATAATTGCGGCCCGGTGCAACGGACGGGCGTGCATTAGTAGCGCTTTGTGCGGGAATGACTCGGTCCATTTCACACCGCTCAGCAAATTAGCCGCTTTCGGCTCTACTAACTACGTCCAGCCGGATTTCACTATGGGCGCGCGATCCCCAGCCCAACACGTCAATAATACCGTAATATTCTTTCACATATCTGTCAAATAAAAATCATTATTTTACGTACCATATTTATTATTTATTGTGCTGTACTTGTTCACCACAAATTTAACTGCATTGTAATCTTCTATATTTAATATAAACTGAAAAGAAAGTTTTAAGTAAAAAGAAAAATGGAAAATCAAATTTCAATGCTAAAGTAGACAACGCAACTAAAGAGCCCCACAAAAAAAATTGAGATGCTTATACTTTGCAAAAATCTTGGAGAAAGCCCGCTTGTAGAAGTAACACGGCAATTTTATTCATCGTAATAGAAAATTTAATAATCTGCATGAATGTTGAAACAAACACTCGAAAAGTTATGTTCGGATAAAAAACATCTGGCAAAAGAGTCATTCATGCAGAATATCATTAACGCTTGCGCGAGTCAAACGCAGATCATTTTCCGCGCGAGTGCCAGTCGCTTGCTGCATACAAACAGAATCACAGAGTGAGCGCTAAATACGCCCCGTGTTCCAATTAAGTCTGTCGTTGAAAAAAATACGGAATTAGGGGCATGTTCACCCTTTGCATTTCACCAGATTGTGGACGCAACCATGCGAGTGCCACCGCGCGATTTCCGAACGAAGTTAGTTTAAAATTTGTTCTAAATTCAAACGAAGTCGCTCTTTGTAGTTCCCTGTGGATACGAGATAAGGCTATTTTCGTAGTAAATTTTGTTCTCGTATTCGTTTCGCTTCATTGGTTTCGAATTAAAACTGCTATTTTATAGTTCCCAAAACAGTAGATATTACCCTCGAAATGGCTTACTAAAGAGACATTTTAGTACTTTAATTTCTTTCCATTGAATCCTTTAGATAAAAAAGGCTGAATGTAATGTTTCGATAAGATAAGCGAATATCCATGTACGGTTCTCTTGACATTATTTACCATAAACACTTTTGTGGAATTCATGCTACATAAACTCGCTATTTAGTTTATTAGTCCCGACAATGCTGTCTCACAAACCTTTACGTAAAGAAAATCCTTTTCATATTCATACTGTATGGCCTATTATGATGTCACCGAAGATAACCCTGAAGCGGGTCGTAAACAAATGTTTTAATTTATTAAATTGTCAGCCCAACCTCCGCTCTAGCTATTTGTCCCAAAGTTGCACCATAAAATATTAACAACGAGTCGTGTGAGTTCCTGCATAAAGCACTCTGGCTAACCGTTTACACCTCGTGGAATTAAGTAGTTACATACTTAATTAAAATCTTGAACCCGACGCTATTAATAACGGATACACTTTAAAACGGTTCAAGTGTTTCTTTCACAAGCTCAACCTCGGCTCTTATCTCCAAGCGTGAACTGTAAGAGCGAGTGTTAAGTAAACATTTAGTAAAACTGTGTAATCCTTAGGGTCTTTGCTCACAGGCGTCCGCGAACCCTGTTCCATCACTTAGGGCGCGCTTAGCAAGCAAAAGATCGCTTATCATGTCTCTTTGTACACAATGATTAATTGTTATTGTCCCGTTCACGTTCTCTGGTAAAATTGAGTCTGCGACAGGTTGTACAGGTTCTGCGTCGTAGACTAACAAAATATTGTTCACGTTGATTTATTTTGACCGAGCATATATTTATCGGGAAGAATGATTTAGACATGGTATTGGGTCAAGCAGACAGAGTTTCTTTTTTACACTTCACGTATTATTTTTTGTCGCAAAAATGTATTCCTTTAATAGGCAATATTTAATAATAATAAATACATTCAACAGTCACATACATAGTCCTGACCCCACACTAAGATACGAGTCTTGTGTCGTGGGTATCAGAAACTACGAAAGACTTTTCGGTCTCACAAACACCCAGACCGGAAACAAATATTTGTGAATCACACAAACATTTGTCTCGGTGCGGGAATCGAACCCGCGGCCGCTCGTTTTGCAAGCTGTCTAACCAACTGCGCCACGGGGAGAGGAGGAGGGGAGAAATGAAGAGTACTCCATGACTGGCTAATAGATCTACCAACATCCACCAACCTAACTGCAAGGAAATGTAAATAATCATTTCACTTGCACTTTTCCAATTTTACCAGAAGTAATAAAAATAACTAGAAGCAATGTTATATAGCCGTACTTGGAAGACTAAAATAAAAAAAAGATTCGTCAAAACTAAATATTTCCTAATTAGCACGATAAACTTAAATGAGATATAAATATGCATATAGAATTTGTTGGTATGTAAATACCACTTCAGCAAGTTTCTTCAATTGCTTAAGCTCCACAACTGGGTCAAAATCCACCTATCAGTAATTGATTTGACCGCGGGAAATAGGGCGTACTCGAAATAGAAGGCTTTACTAACAATTAAGCAATGAATGTTAAATAATAACCTCTTTGCATACACATCACACGTCCATTTCGCCTTTGTGATATGAGATTTAGTAAAAAAACTACCATTCATTAGGTAATCTTACATAAAAGGTAAATACGAAAAAAGGAAAGATATTGTTTAAGCAATAATAAAAAGTCAATAATTTGCTCTACGCAATAGGTATAATCCAGAACTTAGTTGTTTTCGACACTTTTTCGTATTTCCTGGTTATGCTTACATTGCTATGCTCATTAAAAATTCAAGATGAGCAATAAAGATGTTATTAGAGGAGAGTGAGAATTTATTAGGCGATATCAAAAGCCGCTTTATCTGGCGAGATGACGTAACATTATCGCAATATCCGTGCGTCGTCGGCTGTCCCGCGCCATGAGAATATCAAGAAGATATATTTTCACGGAACAATGCCTCCCCGGTATCTCAATTTTCATTTCCCCTCGGCGGGACATCCGGTGTGATTTGTAGCACAAGATAATATACAAAACGGCGGCTTCGCGGGACGCCTCGACACAGCGTCAGCGTAAAATCTAGGCCCTCTATCTTTATCTTTGATACTTTAACCAGTACATTTTTCTTTATCGAATATCACCCCGATCCCTTCCAGCTTTGCTTACACAAAGTGTCCTTCCGTAAAAGAATTATACTTCGTCGGCTATCTAGATAAACAGCTTTCTCATGCGTACTTTGAGTCGCTAAATAGGATTAAAACGAGCTAACAAAATGTAGCGAATTACATGAGTAGCAACGCAAAATTTAATTTTATCTTAAGCTCCCAATTAATCGGCAAATAATTTACGAGAAGATTTTACGAAAGGCTAAAGTAATTATGTAATCTATTTAAGCTTTTAATTCCTTTACAAAGTCAATGCCTCGAAGTTTGATATTCATAAATAAGATCATTTAGCTGATTTTCGAAAAAGCGTTTTGTGCACTCAAACATCCTTTATTTATAATTATTATTATCCTGTTAGTTATGGATTTGGAAACAAAATTTTTGCATAATATAACTTATAATACAATTGTCTCATGTAAACATTCAAATATATCAGCTAAATTCTATAGTGCCTGTAATGTCCTGATGTTTTAGTTTAGTTTGTATAAATAAAACTACAAACGCTTACTCTCAACAGCGTCTGGCCCGTCCACTCGGTCCGATGTCCGGTGTAGTAGTCAACCGGTTTGAGTGGGGAACAGCGCTTATATAATAATTTGTATTCACAAATACCTTACAATTTACTATTAATATTACTTGTACTCTACATCCCTTCCCTTTTCATTTTTTTTTAATTTTATTTGACATTTCATTCTTTCAATCTACCGCACCGTTCGGAAGGCAGTTATCACTAGAGAAGAACGGGCAAGAAACTCTAGCGTTGCTCTTTTCTAATCAAGAAATAGTTTACAATGTAATATAGTCGATTCTCCTCCAATTTTTAGGTGTTTGATATTCTCCTTTATTCTTGTCTAGTTGCGTTGATCGCTGCGTTGTAGACAACCGCTTCGATGATTCTGTAGTCTTAGCGATCCTTAACTTCTTGGTTGCAACTGAAACAGTCTTAAAACCAAAGGAAAGCAACGTCCGGCAATAACATAATCGTTTCAACCGGCTTTCCATAGTGGAGCTGAAATGAAATTTATTTCAAAACATGTTAATTTTCGAGTATCGAAAGGTCCCAAAAATAGGCAAGCCCGTAGCTTGGGTAGGTACTTGTTTATTTAGATTAACTGGCAATTATCTGGGCACAGAGTTAGGGGAGATTTGGTGCTGACCCCAGAGCACATACATTACATATAATATGTCTGAACCAATTTTGGCTCACTATACTTTCGTTGGCAGTCGTGTTTTCATTTTAACGATTCCGGGATGACCCCGTGACTAGTCAAGACTACTTTTGGTTTTAACCTAGTACGAATAACAATTTAATTTCGTCGTAGCAATCTTAAAAACAGTCAATTTTCAAAGAACTTTGTAGTTATTAAAACTCCTCATGAATAAACTCATTGACAAATTTTCTTTAATCGAAAAGATTTTGAAAATATATAATTTTTTAATTGGCATTGTTTCATTTTACGTTAAGAATGTCATAACAATAGAAACAATAGCATTACAACAAACCCGATCAATTTACTTATTCCCAGGGCCTATTATCTTCAATAAAACCTGAAATCGAATAATGTGCTTTGTGAAGTTTATCATTAATCGATTGTTTTAGAATTACTACTTAAAAGCCTTTGGAAGTTTGTTATACAAGCATATACACTGCCACATAAAAGTTATTAACTTTCTGGAGGTGGGGTATGTGTGGGACGTGATTACATTTGTTCCTGGCATTTCCATTGTATTAAAATTACATAAATATATGACCTCACGTCTGTATTTCCCGAAGGGCAGAGGTGCATTTCTGCACCCACATTTCAGCCAGGTAAGTATCAGTCCTTCGCAATAAGGGGCAAGCCTAAAGCAGTTTTCCGATCCCATTTCTAGCCGCTGTGCTACTACTGTCAATTTCCTAATGAAAAATTCAGCAACTCTGCTTGACCCGGAAATCGAACCCAGGACCTCAATCGTCATTCAGTTCAATCGACCATATTGTGTAAAATTGTAAATAATATACATAAAATGTAAGTTTTATTTCTATTTTAATTTTTCGTTTAATTGATTAGGATACTTTTGGCCGTATATTATGTTTTATTTTTTTTTTTATTTATTGTTTAAGCAACACTAACATTGTGTTTACACAATCATTTAAAACATATTCTAAATGTTTCGTAAATATATTTAAGATATCGTGCTTGCTTCAGTTGCCTCAGTATTATTGCCAGGAGTTTGTGATCGTTAATTAAATCTAAACTTTTTTTTTTTTTAATAAATCAATATGTATTAAAATACGCAACATCTAAACTAACCTAAGAGTCCTTTTCTCGGTCTGACAACGTTTCTCACGTTGTTTCAGACTTATGTTGCCATAATAAGCACTTATTCTTGTCTTTTTCCAATTATTACAGCTCCTAGTACAAGTAGACAAGCATTGGCAAAACTATATTAAAGAACTCATAATATCCAAATATATGATTGAGTCATAGACCAGTTTCAAATTGGTAAATACTTTAATTGGTTATCATACCAATAAAAAGTATATTCGCTTTTTTGGCTAGCTTTGATTTATTAACTCGCGCAAAGGTTCACTCTTTGTTTTTAAATTAGGGACCCACTTGCCCATGTAGTTAGCTGAACCCGGAAATCAACTACTTTTATAATAACAGACTTTTTAAGTGACTCGATATGCAAGTAATTTTGTTTAAAGTTTTTATTTCAATATCTGCACTAGAAATTATATAGGTACTTTGATTATTTCGCATAATTCTCGCGCCCTATCAGTCTCATTACCCTTAAAACGACAATGTCTACAGAGTTGACTATAGTAAAGAAATAATATTATTTCTGAAGTTGCTTAAAAGCATTCAAGAACGCATATAATCCCAAACGAGATGTCGAGTGTCGGATTAGGCACAGACCATGTGTGAAAGATATAGGTAATGTAACTACTATGTTTACTTAACATGCATTGATGAAAATAATTCTTTAAATTTAACTTTGAGAACACTTCGGAATAGCGGAACTTGAGGATAAGCTGTTAATAAGTCTTAAATGTTTCTCTTAAAAATATCTTTACCACCTTGCCTCATGCATGTGCAAATTATAATCTCCGTTCGCTTTTCGAAACAGGTACTTCAGGAGAGATCCAATCGGATGGACCTTCAACAAATTAAATAATGTCTGTATTAGTTTTGGATTTTTGCATTTTCTTTCCATTCAAAAAGGACATTTAATAGAGTTAACATCATCGACTACTTGGATTTAGGATTTGGTTTAAATTTCTCAACACATGGCACGATAATTAATTAAGTCACACATATGACATAACACACAACATAGATAACATAGGTCGCTTTACTTGTTCACGGCTCCTATTACGTTCACCGAATCAAAAGGGATCAAACTTGTTAAGTTTTCAGCAAACTTATTTGTTCAAAAATAATATTGTTAAATGTTAATGTTGAATTCTACATCAATTTGATCAATGAGACACTCAAGGGTCATAACTTAATTCTTAAGTCTGACATAATTTAATTTACTTATGTTTATTGTCTTTTCCAGAGTGCTCCCTTAGAGAGTTAGAAATATTCGAAAACGATTCTTTTAAGATGCAAAGTATTTGAGTGATTTAACGGTTAATACTTATCGTTTTCTTCTTTATTTTCATGTTAGACCGCCCGAGTGCAAAACATTGCCTCCTTTGCATGTGGCTTAGTCACACTGGCTGCCTTAAGAGATAGCTATGTCATAATTCTACTTTTCCCATAGTAAACTTATTAAAGCTGGTTGACTCGAGAGTCCTTAAAATCTTAAAATCTTAAACTCATAAGTAACCGTCGTTTTAATATTCATAAAGTTACTTTAGACTCTAGACACTGTTCTGATTTTCTTCGAACCGTATTTTCTTTTATTATTTATTTCTTCTGAAAACAAATGTTTTAGGTACCGTTTGGCGAAGCAACTACCTCTTTGTCGTTCCGATATTCATCGTACGACCTCTTGATCCTTCTAAAGATCACCTAGGTATTTGTTTGGCAAACCAAACTACCTCAGTCATTCCGATTTAACGTCAAACGACTGCTAATCATTTAGGTACCATCTGGCGAACCAAATTACCTCTTTGCCGTTCCGATATTCATCGTACGACCTCTTGATCCTTCTAAAGATCACCTAGGTATTTGTTTGGCAAACCAAACTACCTCAGTCATTCCGATTTAACGTCAAACGACTGCTAATCATTTAGGTACCATCTGGCGAACCAAATTACCTCTTTGCCGTTCCGATATTCATCGTACGACCTCTTGATCCTTCTAAAGATCACCTAGGTATTTGTTTGGCAAACCAAACTACCTCAGTCATTCCGATTTAACGTCAAACGACTGCTAATCATTTAGGTACCATCTGGCGAACCAAATTACCTCTTTGTCGTTCCGATATTCATCGTACGACCTCTTGATCCTTCTAAAGATCACCTAGGTATTTGTTTGGCAAACCAAACTACCTCAGTCATTCCGATTTAACGTCAAACGACTGCTAATCATTTAGGTACCATCTGGCGAACCAAATTACCTCTTTGCCGTTCTGCTTGCTCGCAATTCTGTTCTTTTGCTCGTTGGCTTGTACGGGAATTTTAATGCCGTTCCACCGTTACCATAATTTGGATTACAGTAGGACTTTCAATAGTATCAGTCTCAGACTCGGCCTCATTATCACGTCAAATTGGTATTTTGAAAAGTTTGACTATTCAGTCATGTACTCGACATTTTGTAGATTAAAATAAAAATTAAAGAAATATTAATCATCAATCTTTATACGTCCCACTGCTGGGCACGGGTCTCTTCTGCCATTTAGAGGGCTTAGGCCATAGTCCACCACGCTGGCCTAATGCGGGTTGGCGGACAATGCCAATAAATATTACTTCATTTCATTTTATAGATTGCGGGGAGTTTTGCATACACTGGCACGTTTCTATTTTTGTACAGTTAGCGTTGAAAAATATAAAGTAACATATTAATAATGATACTTTGGATTGAACACGACTTGCAGTTTTAAGATAGATAGGTACGTGATGCGTATGATACTATGGAGGGAAGAATTTGTTCAAATGCACACAAATAGTTGTTTGTTTTTTGTAAGGATCTGCTGGTGCTTTGGATTTTTTTGGGATGTATGATTGAAACTAGTCGAATATGTAAAATATTTTGTAATAACTTCTGTTTAAAGAAATACAAGAATTACAGGTAGTTGAAGACCAGGTATGCCCCAGTCTCTCTCTTTTTTTTTCATAATTAATGATTGTTATCAATAATATTTAATAATTATTATATTTATTATAAAGTAATAGCATCAATCATACTTTATCCATTACTTCGTAATATTATATGTCATGCATATTATAATTTTGTTTGCACTTACGTACTTAATTCTCGTCGCCAATGTAATGTCCTGATGTTTTAGTTTAGTTTGTATAAATAAAACTACAAACGCTTACTCTCAACAGCGTCTGGCCCGTCCACTCGGTCCGATGTCCGGTGTAGTAGTCAACCGGTTTGAGTGGGGAACAGCGCTTATATAATAATTTGTATTCACAAATACCTTACAATTTACTATTAATATTACTTGTACTCTACAGTGCCTATATCTAAGAATGGCCTCTTTTTCTAAGAGAAAAGAGTCGACATTCTCGTTTTTGGTTAACAATTAGGCCAACCGTGAATCACTGGATTAGAATTAGCTCATATTGGGAGGTCACAAACTTTCGTCGCACCACTGTGATAAGCTTTACACATTGAATATGTGATGCTTTCTGGTCGAAACTCAATATCATACCATTCATAAAATTAGTTTTTGGATAAAACTTTTATGTGTACCTGACAAATATATTTAAGGACGTGGCTAAATACAAGTCAATCCTATTAATTCACTCTGTAAAAATATAGAAAGTACGTTCAAAATAGGATACTAAATTAAAATTATAATATAAGACTTAAAACGAAGAATATAGGTAGTCAGGAAATCTAAAAAAGGAGAGATCGCTAAAAATGTGAAGTCGAGAAAAGGACTTGTATTCTAATTCAGGGTCAAGATTATAATATGTGTGAACTAGGTATATCAATTACCCATCATATAGTAAGCGTTGAGATTGAGGCGAATATTCAAGAATCTCCGTGGACATGGTTCAAACATAAGGCACACAGCTCGGATTTTTCAAAGCCGTAAGTGTATTGAAAAGTTAATTGTTCTTATGCTTTTTGATTTTTGTATTTATTTACAGAAGGAAAACGTACGTAATCTTTCTAGAAATATTGGAAACATAAAGGCAATTTTTTTTTTTTGTCCTGAACTATCTGCAATCAGTCACATAGACTATAAACAGGTATGTTGTAAGGCGTCATGAGGTATACCTAATGACATAAAGGCAATATAAAAATATTAAAGATTATAATGAGCGTTTAAATACATCTGCTCTGTTAAAGTTAAACTTGTTTAATACAACATAATATTTTGTTGCAGCAAACATGACAACATATCAAAGAGACTTCACTACAGTAGACATGACAGGAACGAATGAATGACTAACGAGGTTGACATTTATTTAACAATCGCAAAATACTTTGATGGAAACATATATTACACAGTGGCAATTTAAAATCATTCAACTGTAGAAAATCTAACCTAGATGCTATCTTAACTGTCAAGTAAAACGTTTATAAATTCATAAGTAGTTGTAAAATTCTAATTTATTTAATGACTGATCATTTATCATTGTCATCAATAGGAACGTTTATATTGTCTTAAGCTTTGTAAAGTCACCTACGCCAATGGTCTTTTATGATTGCATATGCAGAGTTTTTCTGATAGGTAATTCTTAGTAGCAGCATTGAATCTGGTAATCGCCAGCTGATACATGCCTAAAGAAATTTGGGTTTAGTAATGCACCTGGTTTAGGCGCACGGTCGATAATCTCGGTGGTTGAATCCGTTCAAACCCGAGGCACCATCGCCCGACTTTTCTTGTAATTATTGATTGAGCTTATAGACCGATGTTTATAAGCTCCCATTTATTGAGATCAGAACTTTGCTTCATAAAAAACTTGATTTAAACAAGGAGAAGGCCGAAAAGATCCAGTTCTTAAGCGTTTTCCGTTTTTCATGTTCCGTTGCATACAAACCATGCGTAAAATAAAAGTCTTCACGATAATCAGTTTTGGCTCTACATAACTTCTTAGTCTATATAAGCACCCATATATTTTATCTCAAAGATTTGAACTTAAGACCGCGAAACCAAATCAGGGTGCTAAAACAACAAAGCCGTCAGCCAAGTTACCCATTGACATAAAAACAACAAAATATATTTCTAAGATGTGTTCGTGTTGAAAAATGTCTATAAAAGAATAAGAGTAGTTTCACTCGGTCGTAAACACTACAATAAAGTTTAGTGGCCACTTACTACTATGAGAAACACAGTTTCACGCCCTCCATGTATTGTCGACTTCCTACACACACCCAAATGTCGTTTCTCATTTATATAATGTGCGCCGAGACAATCTCATTAGGAGACGTTCGGAAATAACCAGTAATCAGACATGTGTGTCAACAATGTTTTATTTTAGTTTAGTGTTTGTATCCGCCAGAGTAACGTTTACCTAATAAAGCCTAAAAAAGCATTGGCGAATATATACGGTTTAAAGAAGGCCGGCATTATAGGATCGCCTGGTAAAAGATAATTGTAATTGTTAGAGAATAATTTTAAAGAGAAAGAATGATGATGAATTTTTAAAGAAATAATTTGACCAGACCGAATAGAATAGTTATTCCGATGCCCTTTGATTAGTATAGTGCGATCCAAATATCAACTGAAGAAAAACCATTTAAACACTTCTAAGTCGCCGTTATTTGGCCTGCCGATGGGACTTGACAACAAAAATAACACAATACAATTAAGAATCCTCCGATCTAAACAACTCCTCCAAAACGAAACTATAAATAAAGAAAATACAAACTGTTTAACTTCCGACCAGCTGAACTTATGAACCCCACAAAATTACTTTTTAAATATTACCAGCATAAACTTCCTTTATTTCGTTCCACTCTACCTTTTTGTTAACTTATAATAGCTTTTCATCTCGGGTAAATGCACCGCTTCTCAAGGTTTACCCTTACATTTCATTACGGTGAAAAACCGTATACAACCGATGTTATTACATAATGTACTTTAAAGCACAAAAGACACACAACACGTGTAACTGGTCAGTTAGTGATTTATAAGGATAAGGTACCGTCCTTTCCATCCCTTCTGAACATTGTGACTTCAAATATAACTATGAGTTATTTATTCATTCTAAGGTCATTTGATTAATAACGTAATAATTTTTATCTATTTATAAAAATGTAACTATATTTTAAACATCCATTCAATGTTCAATTCAATTAATCCAAGACGTATGTCGCAAGATCAACCCTTGAACTCTGACTATAAGCGACAAACATACTAAACATAACATAAACGCTAAGAGTAAAAAACGTTGAAAAATTCCTTTTTAAATATCCTGAACCTAAGAAACCTGATATGCCTTTGTGTTCCCACAAAAATGCGAGAGTATTTAAAATCTACCAACCCTAATTAGACCAGCGTAATTGGATAAAGCCTTACTTTGCTCAGATTTAAAGTTCTTAGTAGTGGCTATTATTTGCATTGTATAAAGACTACATTAGTACCTATATATTTTTTAAGCGACAAGGGCTATCGAATACTTAAAATATTTATACCTATTAGCTAAAATATAATTAAATTGACTGTGACATCCTGTATGAGCGTTGAAGTGTGAAGAACCTACTATCAAATCGCAATCTAAGTTTCAATTCTATTGCGCTGTAGATCTGAATATAAATTGAATTTGCAGCCACAATAGGGCGAGCATATTGTCCTCCCAGGACTTCACTCAGGGGGACCGTTTGTGCTCGACAAATTGATTTATTAACGTGGACCAAAATTGCAAACGAAAAATCGCTATATTGCTTAGATTTCAAAATGGCTGGAAGTAAACTCATATGAAATGTTAATATAACATTTGCTTATTTATTTCATAAAAATCCAACTCAATAGTCATATGGTGATAATTTTGTATAATTGTATAATGTCAATTTTTGTTACAACTATAGAAAAATTAAAATACTAAAACATTTTTTGAAATTGATAGCTAAATTTAAATAACCATAGGTGCGTATTTGTAGCTCTTCAATTCCACATAAACTATTAACTAAATCTTTAAACCATATCTATTTCCTGCAAAGGTATTCTAGTTTAAAATAAAGCGCACTAGATAAACAATTTCAATAATACAGAATTAAGTGTATGGTAGGAGTTAGAAATCATTCATGAGCAATAACACCCATTATTGTTGGTCGGGCACCTCAGTTATTGCCGCGGGATAGGATTATTGGCAAATTGTTCCGTTCGCATTCCCAACCGGCTCGCACATAAAATATTAAGCACCTTATGAAAAGAATCCCAAAGTCGTGACTAAGATATTCCTAATAATGCCGTTGACCTATTTACATCGATGTAAATCAATAAGCGTTCTCCTTTGCGCGTTCTTATTTCTTGCCTATTTTAAGACCTTCTAAGTAATTTTTATTCTGATAAATACAGGATATTGTTTTTTAAAACTCTTGAATATGTGTTACATAAACATTCTAATTACAAACAAAAAACAACTTAAAATTCCGATGGCGGTTTAAACTTTCATTTCTAAAATATAAATAATACACTATCGCTGTCTAATTTTATAATGGGACAGATTTTCAAGCTAGAAGTTAAAAATAGAACAAAATAAAGTTTGCGTTAAAAATACTCTACATTAAAAACACTTTATTGCGGATTATGTAAACCTACGCATAGGATTATTTTAAAAATCGAATTTATTTAAAAATCGTATCTTAGCCGTTAGATAGTTTTATACTTTACTTAGATTATCCTACGCAGAGCCTACTGCGTTACGTTTTATAGAGATCATGCTTTAGTCCAGCAACTGATGCAGGTTGAAAAACTGCTGATGTCTTTGAAATCTTTGAAGAGGACTCTCAAGTGTTCTTGAATCATTTTTCTTGCCTTACAACGCACCAAAATTTATTAATACGCCTACGAAATCTTAAAGACAACTTTGTGCCCCGCTGGTAGAATCTGGGACCAATAGTCCGGTGCTCTTGACAAATTTGTATATTAAAGTCACAAGAACTATTTAAGGAATAGGTCGGCATAATTATGCGGACTATTCAGCGCAGTCGACTACTGGTTTTGACATATCTCCACTTACCCAAAAAGTACACATTGAATAACAGTGCATAGAAAAACGAACATCATTATATGATTCCATCCGTACCCAGCAGCTACAATTCACGAACTTCTATTAAACAATACTACGTAGGAGGTACGATACTGAGATACGAAGAAGCCTGCGCTCGCCTCCGAAAATTTAAATACAAGGTGAATATTTGCTTTAACTAGGTAGTAATGGTCGATTTCTGCCTCGCGAACGGATGTTAGAAGCTATAAACCGAGAGATAAGACTCTCAATGCAGAGCGCGGACGGCAACGAAACTGCTGCGCGGACTTACTGACACGTTAATGTGTGAAATCAATTTTCATTGAGTTTTCATGGCTACTTTTTATCACCAGTTGCATAAAACGAGGGTTAAAGAGGATACTTATCACAAATACAATGTTCCTTGTATAAGTATATCTCATTATAAATAACATAAAATACCAAGTATTTCAAATTTGCAACGGTTGAGAGTAGTTGGGGCATAATATACCACCACGCAGGCTGAATACTTTTTTTTTTTTTTTTTTTTTTTTTTTTTTTTTTTTTTTTTTTTTTTTTTTTTTTTTTTTTTTTGTTCTCGAGGGGAAAGCTGTTTATGGCTCTACTTCCCGCCAGCCCGGGGGAGGGGGGCGGGAAGCGTATGTCGGGGTCACCGGTCTTCCAGCCCGGCGCGCGGCGACGTCATATCCGCGCAGGTGTTAGTGCCGGGCTGGGTCCCTAACAAAATCCCTAAACCGGCATACCGACCAAAACCCCCCGGTGGCCATCTCCGCGCCAGGTTGGGCGACCATGGTACGTGAGCGAGAAGCGCACACCGTTAACCACAGCCGCCCGGTGCGCCTCCGAGACGAAATTGTCTCGGCCGTCTCGGAGTTTTAGGGGGCGCAGTTGCACCCCCACTTCATGGTTCGGGCGCCTCGGTTGTGGATGGGCGCCCGCGACGTGCACAGGCCACAGTGCCGCCGCCCCTCTCGGGGTCACTTTCAGTGAGGACGCGCTGCCCCCACAGCACGTCCAGCGACCCCAAGGGCCCCTTTAAGTCGCCTTTTACGACAGGCAGGGGATACCGTGGTGGGATTCTGACGCCCCCTTGCCACAGGGCAGGCAGGCTGAATACTTGACATACATATGAAACGACTAGTGAATATCACTAGGATAGCGGGTTTTCTTCGATGTTCATTATTATCAGGAGCAAATAAGAATTTCAAAAGATAATTACTAGTATTTTTATTTCAACAATTTCTAGGCAGGTACACCACACCATACTCCGCACCCAATTAGTAGACTACTACATTCTTGTAAATGTTTAATAAATTGAAACTCAATTGATGGTTGTGCCAATAGCCGAGAACTAATACGAGAAATAGAATTATACCTAACATTTTAAAATTAATACAACGTATTTGTGGTCAGACGTAGGAGTGATATACATACGTGGGATAACGTCAAACAAATTACTGTTGCAAAATATCTCGCTACTTGAATTGAAGCAGCACTTAAATAAAACCACTGTTTATCCTGAAGCACAAGAGTTATCGTGGCAGGCGTGAGGAAGGATAGGTCCTTATAATGAAAAACACAGTAAACTTAAACAACATTTCCCTTATATAATTGTAAACCATATTCAAGTAAAGATTAAATAATAAAACATATGCAAAATTTATTGTTTGTATAAAAATTGCCATAAATAAGCTTGTAATTTGTTTTCCAAAAAATTAGTAATATATATATATATATATACTCAGCCTATTGCCGTCCACTGCTGAACGTAGAAAGGTGGCGGGTAGCGGATGGATGAGGGCCGCTCAGGACCGGGATGGTTGGCGCTTACTTGGGGAGGCCTACGTTCAGCAATCATATAAGCCTTTGATAAATATAATAACAGCACCGACATTAAAATTTATTACATAGATATGTTATTGTTACCTCAATCAGAAATATTATAACGAACATTAAAACGGCTCCGTGCTTTAAACCGAAGTGGAGACAATACCTTGAATAGCTGAGCATTGTGATCGCAAGTCTTTGTTCACTGCTCACCTATCTATGAATCCTATCGCCTCGCCTTATTACATTTGGCCTTACATCGCGTACTCAATGTGAAGTATGCTTCACGTATTATTCTGTGTCATTACTGCACAGCTATTTGATACCTAAAGTATATCTAAAGTATGAGTTTCTGATGAATTTATAAACTTCGGTGATTTTCATTCTTAAAAAGCCAACACCTACTGTCAATTGCTACTTGTTAAAAAAAAACTTCTCGTAATTTTAAAATACATATACTCACACCTGTATTTCCCGAAGGTGTAGGCAGAGATGCTATTATAAATATATTTTGTTATAAAAAGCAGGAAATATAAATTCGTTGTTATCAAGTTAATTTCCTGCTTTAAGTCCTAAATAAAAAAGGCCAAAGCAAAGAGCATTCCGCTACCGCCATTCGCAGCGGGGTAAGAGGAAATGAAAGTCATAAGTCGAAACATACGAATGTACTGTTCGTTACTGAAACCCATCAGTTCCGGTCATGTTACGAGCCTTCGAATTTGCGTGCAAATAAAATTGCTGTGTGTATGGATGTTGTCGCAAACTGGACTCCCCGAGAGACGGACGACGTAAAGCGGCCGGGATATAAAACGTGGACTCGCCCAAGTCATCTCCTGCGGATGTTTGCCAGGCACTACGTATAAACAACCATGAGCCATATATTACGACAGCCAATTTGTTGCAAGTACTCCACTTTCCTTGTTTGCACAAAAACAGATATGTATAGACCCATGAAACGCTTCGGCAGAGACTTCAATAAACAATATGTACTGTGCATTTGTCTATAACCAAAGATAATAATTTACATATATGTAAATACTCGATGACTTAAAAGCAGAAATCAATATCATAGAATTAACACTCTAACTGAAAACTCTGTTCATCGTGCTACAAACAATTGTAACTTTCCCTACGAACAGGTTGTAACTCGACCAAACAAAAGGCTCACAAAGAACAAGCTATTTCCTTGTTGAACAATATTACCTCACAATTGCGATAATATCTATCCCCCAGTTATACTTTTTAGCCGGCAGCGTTTCTGCGTGGTCGCGGCAGGAGATTTTATAAGGCATAAACCCTCAGATAGCGGCAGTAAAACTTGGAAACTGAGGCAATATGCCAGCTCCCTGTAGCCGGACTGCTTTGTTTTAAACTGGCTGGGAGGGTCGCGACGTCAATATCTCCCAATAAATGAAAAACCACCTCAAGAAATAAAGAGTTTTACTGTGAACATAGTAGTTTCTTTTCCACTGCCGCTACGTGTACCAATTTTATAGTTTGACGAATAAAGAATATAAGGTGCGATGTTGTATTGGTAAACATTTGTTTTTCATACATAAGAATAGAGTCTTATGTTATGTCACGTAAGTAAAAGCCAAGCAGTTTCAAAAAAAAAACAATACCAAGGTTACGTTACGTAAGTACATTTCTATGAATTAAACCCTATTGAATTGAATAAGAAACCGCTGAAGATGGAAGAGCCACAAAATTATATTATTAGTATATTATTATCGGAAATCATTCGTTTAAATTATTTAAACTAATCGATAATAACTTAAATTGTACAATCTTTAAAAATGTTACAAACATAAATAATAACTCAGCATTACAAATTACAATAAGCCAGGTAACTTCATAAGATTATAGTAAAATTAACTATATAAATTGTCTAAAAAAAATATTATCATATGTTTTGATAAAACCACACAGACGTAAAAAATAACAAATATTATTTATCCAAAGCCAGAGGCCACTGTCGCCACATTATTTGTCCCTAATATTTTCATACAGCAAATATGATATCGTAACTTTTTATGGCAAAACCAAATAGTGTCATCAGTTTCCTGAATGATCCTAAAGAAGTATCACTCTATTACAGGGGAATAATACGGTCCCTCCCAAATCCGTTTATCGCTACAGTGGTAAGGCTCTCTTGGAGGCGATTCAGCCTGTTTAGATACATTGCACTCGATATACTTCGCGCAAATTGCGAATTTAGGCCGCCTTCGCACAATTTAGTGTTGATACTGTGGATAAAGTACATGAAACAAAATATCTCCGTGTTGTAAATTCTGTAAAATCTCAGTGAAAATCTACTGTTTCTCAGCACGACTGTATTAAAGCTTTGTTTAAATATTTTCGGTGAATATCCCCTCGGTTTTTGTATTTGAATTTCTCTGAACGGCAATTTCAAAACTTTACACCAATACTTCATGCAATTCAACAAAATATTATAATGACACGTAAAATATGCAAGTAAAGATAAATTAATAACAATAGTTTTACTCATAAGATATTTTATAAACTATAAACCTATTCAAAATGTAAATTCTAATGCGATTAGTTAACATATTTGTGGGTACATTATGTACATACATGACTTCACCGGCTGTATTTTCCCCACATAAATGTTGGTTTCACAGAGAGCCTATTGCTATTTTTCGGACACATTTCCAGACTGCGTGTTGCTACTGAACATTTCGTAATGGAAAACCCAATAACATTTTCTCTGACCGAGAAATCGGACCCGAGACCTCTAGATCAATTCAACGGCACAAAAAAGTTGATTTTGAAATCCTAACCCACAATAGCCAGTTTGTGTATTGGTTAAAATATAAATCCACAGTATACGAAGCGTGACGACAGCGATACTAACTCCGGTCTATGGACGGTCGTAAATCCAGTAAGTAACCGAATGGTAGCGCGACCCGAATGCGGCCTTCGAATTTGCGTATACAAATAAAGCAGACATTTTTCCTACTTGAAAAATAAAAATAACATGTTAATCAAAGCGTAAAAACATTACATATATATTTATAGACTTTATGGTTCTATGCGTAATACTCATTTAGCTAAATTGGATCGTTCTCACTGAATAACTAGCACATTTTATATTATAGATGCGAAATATTATATTGCAGGGTTAGCCAACAATAATGCGTATAGAATAATACTTTGTACGTGATGCTGCGACTGTCCAAAGGTTGACCTTTGTTCCGGTTTGTAGAAAATATACCTACAAAAAACAGTGTTTATGTTTGCATAAAAATACTCTAGAAATATACATATCTATCTTCAAACTTTGAATCAAGCTATTTACAAATCTATATTATACACAATAAGAAGCGTAAGTAAATCTTTTCCTGTTTAAAGATTTTAAATAATGTATTCATATATGTATGTAAGTATAATACGCCGAAACAATATGCGATGTTATGAATTATAATAAAAGACCAAATAAATAAAAGAGAATATGAGTGCCAATTCATGGGATCATTTACTATAAAGACGATTGGTTTTATGATATAAAATATGATTTACGCGACTGTAAGTCGTTCGGCTTATCTAACTATTTTGTTCTGGCCGCCACGAAGCCCTCTCTAGTTCCACGTTAAAGTCGCATCGATACGATTAAAGATTTCATCCCGCGATATTGGACGATCGTAATATTTTAACGATGGTCCAACCCTGCAACTCCTTTGTTTTACTGCCCTTATTTTATTATTTATCGAAACATTTGATATAAAAGTGCCGTTATCCACAATTTTATGCCGTAATTTATTGCTTAACCTGCAACTACCAATAGCTTTGTCTTTTTAGATAATATATATTTTTTTTATTCGGTAAGTTTCATTCACGACGAAACATTCTTAACATCACAAATCAATCATTAGGTAGCAAAATATAATGAAAACTTGCTGTATTTACAGGCTTATAGAGATTTATAAATAGTTATGTATTTTTTATGAGTCCCTTTAAAGTGGTTTTTACCTGCAGTGTGTCAAATATCAGTAAGGGGATTTACTAATTTATATTTTGACTAGGATTTTTAATTTTTAGTCTTATTTATCATAGAAAATCGTCACAAAATAATAATTATCTTATGTATTATTTGATGAGAAAATATCCAGAGGTTCAATTTGCTAAAGTTCGGACGCGCGACTATGGAGGGATAATCGTGACTATCTGTATGTCGCCTCTCTGTATGTCCTTCCTTCGACTGCTTTGTCAGCCCGGCGTACAATCGGGAGGTCCCGGGCTCCATTGCTAAATTTTGCAAGGGAAATATTAAGTATTGTTTTTCTGTGTCTCTAAATGGATCTCTTAATTAGTGATGACCTCGAGTTTCAAGCGTCGTCATAGTCGAAACACAAATCTCGACTGTCGCGGGTTCAAACGCCAGGCGCATACCTCTGATTTTTCGAAGTTATATTATACATGTATAATGTATTTACAAAGAATTATAACCTACTATTACGGTAAAGAAACTATCATAAGGATACCTAAACAACTAAAAGTTGGATGGGAAGGATTAAGGCCTAAACCCTCTCGGCTGTAGAGGCCCGTGCCCAAATATGGGATATATCCATAAACATAAGTACCTATGATGAACATACCGTATGATGAACCTAAATGTTATTAAGGAGCCATAAGATCGACTGATATTATGTGAATAATATTATCACACAAAGTGTGAATGCGGAAAAACACAGCTTCCCACATAAGAGGTAATGTAGTGTTTCGAATTTACCTGTCAGGAGTCAGGACTGACTACCTGACCCAGTAAATGATATATAAACGTTTTTAAATTAATAAGAAATCAATTTTGTTTATGAAGCTACCGTCCATGTACGTGTTAAAATATAAATACGTGCACGCGCTACGAAATTTGCTGACCCATCAGGAACTGCAAACGAAGGTACTTATAAAGTAGCATCGAAACGATTATTAGGTATTTTGTGAATTGTGATGTGAGTGATACGTGATTTACAATGTTGCAAAATGGAAACTCGTCTTTGGCAATACTGCGTCGTGATTAGTTATATAGCAATAAGTTGTTAGTAACTTCTTACATCTGAAATGTTATAATGTTTGATAAACACGACTTTTTAATTCATTTGACTCCAATTTGTGTTGTAGATACATTATTGGATATAAAAGTGCAATTTTGCTTTATTATTATAAAGATAATGTTTGTTAAATAATTTGTTGTTTAATAATGGTTTGATTGCAGATTCGACGGCTAAACCGATTTCGCTTAACAAAATCCTGGAAATAAACCAAAAACAAATTGCAGAGGCTTCAACTTCAAAAATACCAGGTATTTATCAAAGAATTTTTGTATGATTAATATTATGCTTTAGTTATGAAATTATTAAATACATTTTAGGATTTCCTTGAGATTCCGCGGCATAACGGCACGAAGCCCTAAATATTAGGATTCCCAGGTTCGATAACCTTGTCCGGTAGTATCTTCTGATAGATAACACTGGACAACAGCATTTCTGATGATTGGGTTATGATATATGAAATTGGTCCAATTTTCAACGACAATTTCAAATCAGTAACTGAAATTTTTGTATGAGCTCTAGTTAAAAAAATATGACACATGGCTTGTTTTCATATTAAAACGTTATAAATTTTGGGGATAATCCTTCTTTTTCCAGGTGAAGTCGAAAATACCTTGTTTTTTTTTACTTTTTTTTCTAAAACTAAAGGCAGAAAGCTATTCTGAATGCTCTAACAATAGCCAGCCATCATATATGTGTTCCAGGAGCCTTGATAGCGTTCCTCAATCGTACGAATGTCCTGGTGAAGTCGCTCGCTCTGTTTTTCACTTAGATTCCCAAAATTGACAGAAAAATAAGCTTAGATGGTTATGAAAATAGTGTACCTCGATGCTCATATTACTTCCGAGCCTTTAATAGTGGCATAATACTTTTTGGACGTCATAAGATACGTCCAAACTTTTCTTATTTCACAAAAAAATCTGTACTAACAAAACTAACGCATTCCATGCGTTTTTCTCACTATCTGTCACAGTCTTCATCAAATTAGCTGAGTGTATTAACGATTTCATCAGTGACCCGTCAAAAATACCCGCTAAATAAATAAATACCAACTTTTATCTTCCCTGCAATCAGTTTTTGAAACTTTTTTAAATTAAAAGTGTCAGTTTTCGCCACAAAATCCACAGATATCTCCAGAGAAGGATCGGACTGAGGTTCAGGTTATATAGTAGGACTCAAAACACGTCTATAAGCGAACCGTAAGGATGGATATTCCCATTTAACTCGATTTTTACAGCTAATACTAGTTATGTTTACGTAGCAAAAATTACTGTTTTCGTGATGGTTCACGGCTTCTTTCTACATGATAGCGGTTCAATCTATTCCTTTTCCTATTTGTCCTCAAAGTTAGAGACTCAACACACGTTTTGCAATACTTTTGCCGTATCTAAGATTTGTTGTTTATTTCCAGGGAGTGTCGAAAGTAACTTTTGTAAGCCTCAATTATGAGCTTTGTCACATTCAAAGTCCATTATTTGTACATATATTCTCCGCAAATGAAAAAAAAAAAATACTCGAATCATTCACAGAAACTCGTCTTTACTATGCCATGTAAAATTATATTAAAAAAATAATAAGTTTGAATTTATGAGTAATTTAACACGGTAATACTTTAATTGTTTTGTGATAGCTATAACTCGTAAACTAGAGCTGATACAAAAAAACTGAGGTCATATCTAGAATCAGCGATGTCAAATTAGTAAACATCAAGTGATAAAAGTCAATCATCATAGAAAAGTGTCAATTTTGTTGTCCAGTGTAATTTACACCAGCAGGATGGATTCTGGAAGTGTGTCCAAAAAACGCCAATAGTGACGTTCCTTATTATGAGGAACTTGAAAAAAAAGATGGTTGAGAAATGTGTTTAGCTCAGATCTGAGGTTTAGATTTCGTGTTGCTTATAATCCACAAAATATGTAATAATTTATCCAGTCAGTATTTTAATGCACAAAAATATTTACCTATTTACATTTTCTTTTTTCAGAGAAGTCCTATCAACATTACACATTTGATAGCTATTTGAAGCCTAGAGCCCAGAAATTAAATATACTAAAAGAAGCAGGTATGTATGTATTAATAATCTTCTAAAATTATACATTTGTAATTCATTTAATTATTAACGTCAATTAAAATTTAATTTCAGGCACAAGTTTAACTCGATTCAAGAAATTATCTCCATTAAAATATAGAAAAACATTTGAAATTAAAGCACCATTGAAACCAAAAAAAATTAAGCGGTCTCCAAAGTCTAAATACAAGCGTAAAAACCAATCTATTAAAAGAGAAATAAACGGGAATGGGGAACTTAATCAAAAATACATTCCCCTGCTTAAAAGTATTGGCATGCTGTTTGATAATCTTCTTACAGACGACAGCAAAGCCTATGAAATTAAACCACGAAAATACAAACGCAATAGATACAAATCTATTTTTTCCGAACAAAGAGACGGATTGGAATGTACATGCACTCCGAGATCCAACAATGAAAACTCCAAGTCGGCAGAAGCGACAGTTGCTATCGAGACTCCTACCATTGAAATCTCGATTGATTCCGAGAATGTCACCATTATCACGACTACCACCGAGACAACCGATACTACTACCACTAGTGACGTCGGCAGTATCAGACACAATCAGAACGTACCCCTATTATTTCCAAGAGATACCATTAGCGGTTGGGGAAACGATTATGGAGTCAGTGAGAGAAGCAGCTCCCCATATCACTGGAGCGTTGAAGGAAATTTCACCGGGAATTATGGAAATAGTGAACATAGTACCGGATTCAGAGAAAATGGGCCCGCTGCAAAGAATGGTAATGAAATTGCCAGCAATGCTACACGAATCAGTGCAAGTGGCGATGGATCCCATGAAAGAAGACGCAGAAATGGAAATAATACCCGAAGTGCAAATCCTGGATTCACGTCCATCGAGACCAACGTCATCGCGTCACATGAAGACATCTCAAGGATATATGGACACCTCCAGGAATATCAAAGACAGGATCAATTGGAAATGGGAAGAAACAAAACAGAAAGCTCAAACACTCTATCAGAACTTATTCGAAGACTACGAGGATACGTATCCGAGATCGAAGTCACAACAGACTCATACACCTTACAATCCGAAAAAATTCATAAAGAAAGCATCATCAATGTCACACACAATAACACCAGTAATCAACGATTCCCTGACAGAAGTAGCTCAAATACCGAAAAAGTTAAAACAGTTAGTCCAAGAAATGAAACAATGACATTAACTAAAACTTCAACAAATTTCGATAGAAATACACTTATAAAATCACCACCAGTAGTTATGATAATAGATGGATATAGTGTAACTAGACACAAAAATGGCGAAAATAAATTGGCCAAAAAAGCAATTCATATACACTCATAAATGTGACAATAAAGTTTAATTTCCTTATATTTTTAATAAAAATTTTACATAATTTGAACTTTTGCAGTCATTTTTTAACGACGTCCCTTTTTGCCTTTGCTCTTGTTGCTAGTTTGAGTTGTAGTCTGGGCCTGTTGTTCTGCTGGCCTAAAAATAAATATTTCATATTTATATTAATTTATATATATTAGTTCAGTTAACATCCATATTGGATTATACTAAGGACTGAAAATCTCGGAAACAGTAAAATAGAGTGGAATTGTGCAGACATTTTCATTTTTGTCACTAAATCACAAGCAGGTATATATGAGTATCACACAACAAAATGAATTGTATAAAAAAATATATAACTACATCATACTATTTTAAATACCAAAATTCAAACTATTAATGTATAATTATGAACCAAATAACTGACTTACTATCTCTAACAATCTCTTGTTACTTTTATTTTGCCATTTCTCCACATTAGGATTACTATACATTTAAAAGCCAGTGCAGCTACCTCTCCAAATTAAAACAATTTTTTGATCATTTGCAAATACCAATGTTTGTTGAGTAAATATGAACATAAAATTACAAGTAGAATATACTACTGAAATGTATTTCATGAATTATAATATAATGTCAATTAAATGACAGCCCCAGTGGCACAGCTGGTTAGACACCAGCTTGCGAAACGAGAGGCCGCAGGTTCGATCCCCGCACCGAGACAAATGTTTGTGTGAACCACAAATATTTGTTTCGGGTCTGAGTGTTTGTGAGACCGAAAAAGTCTCTCGTAATGTCTGATACCCACGACACAGGTCTTGTAACCTAGTGTGGGGTCAGAGCTATGTATGTGACTGTTGGGTGTATTTATTATTTTGGTTTTTGCTTCCGCAATCTCAGCAAGCTGGTTTCCTAATGGCGGTTACGGACCATGGTCAACTAACCGTCATTGATGAGCGATCTATACATCGTTTACTGTCAATTGGTTATCACATTGTCGTTTACTGTCAATTGGTTATCACATTGGTATTTATTATTATTATTATAAATAGTAAATATCATATTGAGCTTAAAACTAGCTTTTATATTATAAAATTACCTATTTTGTCTAGTCTTGAGCTTAGGAATAGATTCACCAATGTGTTTCATGACAGATTCTCTAGTTGCAAACTCTGGGTTTATAGGAGTTCCATCATCATTCTTTAATTGTACCCGGATTCTGCCTCGGTACAATATTTCCTGTCAAGAGTAAATATAACAAAATTAAATTAGTCAGAAAGTATTGATGTAATTACAACCATCATCATCAACAGCCAAAGGATGATGACTGCTGGACGTAGGCCTCCCCTAAAGACTTCCAAAGAGCTATATAAGAAGTGGCCTGCATCTAGGGGCTTCCCACAATCTACCTTGTAGGTATGCTATACTTACCGGTATGTGTAAAAACAAAAAAAAAGTGTGAATAAATTATGTGATATATGAATAATAATGTAAGTGTCAAGATAAAAAATTAAAATTTTATTTACATCACGAAAACATAGCATATTGGATACAATGTTTAAATATAATTCAGATAGCTATAAACATACCTTGCTCCTTTCCCGTGGGTAGAGTTTATTCTCGACGCCCACTTTGAGCCCAGTCGCCAATAGTACGTCTCTTATCTCCTGATGAGTAGGATTCTCCACGCAATATGACTTAGCCAACTTACGTCCTTGGGCAAGTGTCTTTTTACTGTTGAGGTAGGCTGGATAAATGCAAATCCACCTGGAAATTGTATAACGTTAAAGTTTTAATATCCAAATAGTGTTCAGAGAATATAAAATTGAATGCATTGGTTACCTTTCCACATCTGTATGTTTCTTTTCTGGGTTCCAAGAAGTTATCATAGCAGCCATCCCTAAAAATTTAGGAAAACGAATAATGTATAATATACAACAATAAGCACGAAGTTTTAATGTCTTCACAATTGAAAAACAGTTTCGATTTTTCTAATTTGTATGTTGTGACATGACGACACTTGGCACGTATTGACATTTACCACGGATAAAAAAAAGATAGGTACATACAGAATACAGATTGTATATAATTGAAACATGAGCATAATATATTATAAATTATCACACCAGATGAATCCTTTGGGCGTCTGGTACCGAGTTTTGGAAGGGATACGTAAAGTTCTTTTCTTGGGTTAAAGGAAGGGTTATTTTTTATTTTCTTGCGTATAAACCATGAACAATTTGAAATAAATTAAATATATATAATTTGTGCTGCTATTAAGAATTGGAACTTGAAAGTTGATATTCATCGGGGCTTGAGACAAAATGTAAACAAAGAAAACAATGTTTCTTAAACTTTTCTTTCACAGTTTTATTTATTTTTATTTAATTTAATGAAGAGTTTTCCATTTGTGCATCTAGCAGCTAGCTGTATTGTTTTTATGTTGAAAGTCTGACCCCATAATAAAAACAAGTTATACATTTAGTTTCTGAACTTTGTTTCTCTTATTCACATAGTTCATGTATGTACAAATAATTGCACTAGTTAAAACTTATGAATAACTTTAAATTTAAGAGAGCAAGAAACGAAATGAAACACCAAATGTAACAACGGAATAACATGAATTCAACAAAAATACTGGGAAGCAGCACTCTAGAGTCTAGACCCAACAAGTTGATGAAATGCGTTTGAAGTTTGGGAATCGAGTCGTTTTTGGGTGTTTTAACATGCAAACAATAATAAATAATTAATTTTAATAAAAAAAAAACTATTTAAGGCATTTATGATATTCGAATTCATATAAGTCTAAAAGGATTACTTAAGTTTTACCGGACCCATACACCATCAATAATATTGATCAATATTCTGATTGTACAATATTATTGAACGTGTAGGGATAATATTGAAGCATTGCGCCGTGATTGAGCAAAAGATTGATGGAGCTTAATTTTTATTGATCAATATTTTTTTATTGCGCTGTGTAGGGTTAATATTGCGCAATATATTTCTTTTTTTTTTCTTTTCAACAAAATCACCAGCGTGGCTTCCGCCAAAACTTCGTCGTCAGACATGTTGCTCGCACGAAAATATTGATCAGAGTGGTTTATCAATTTTATTGACAGAAATAATTGAACGTCTGGAATCAAAGGGGGTGTTCAATATTATTGAACAATAAAAAGATTGTTCAATATTATTGTAGGTGTATGGGGCCCCTTACAGACATCATCCTAAAATATAATTTACAGTGTTGTCAAAGTATTACTTTCATACTTTTTTCATAAAATATATTTACTTTATCGATGGCGACCTTATAAAGTACCTTTTAATGGTTTGTTTACCTTTTATCCCACGACTCCCTGAATAGGGTATAGTGACATATTGATTTTAATTAATTACACGAAACCTTATAGATAAAGGTATTTCAGATAAAACCGTATGAAAAATTTAAATAGTTCATAAACCTAGCCCTTGATAGCCATGATATTATTGCTAAAATAATATTTTTTTTTTATAAAATCCTAGTTTTCCCATAGTACCTATATATGGCAATTGGCAAAAGAATTTCCCAACAGATGAACGTCTCTACTTTATATCAACACTACAGAACAAAATCGCCTTTAGAAACTACGATACTAGCGACAACATTGTTAACGTTTTTTTAAAGAACTAATGCGTTAGTTACTCTGACGTTCAATGCTCATTCTATTTATGGTTGTGACTTGCGATTCTCAACCTTAATGTCGCAATGACAGTAAGGACTAAGGAGTAAATAACAAGCATAAATTAGCTAATTATTACTTTTATTAAGGTTAGGATAAACTAAAAAGGTTTTAGGAATCTGGTATTATTCATCCTAATAGATTTTTATTTATCTGAAGTTGGTAACATTTATTTCGCGCATGTACAACCGTGAGCCGCCCGCCCAGTCCACATTCACCCCTTGGTTGTCTTGGCGGCATAACTTTAATAGCACCAGCTCAAAATATCGATTAGTGGATTCCTTTGAGTCTCCCTGCTAAAATCGAATGTAAAGATAATTAAGGTACCGTGGAAATAACTACCTGAATATAATAAGCTTTTTGCAATCCATCACCGTACGTGCTAATGTATTGTGAGTAACCGAGTTCTTTAGTTACGATGTCTCTCTTGTCTGTAAGTGACAAATACATCATTGTAGCCAGAGGACGTCGATTAGATTTTTTCGATGATTCTAAGCATTATATTGTTGAAGCACCCGTCATTGAGAAAGATGGTGCCCATGACCATATTTGCGGCGTTGTTACTTCACCTGATTCTAAACATGTAGCCATCATAACATCGATTTCCAAACTTCTATTAATATATGACCTGGAGGAACGGAAATTACGGCGGAGTTACACATTACCACGAACTGCCAGCAAAATAAGATTCAGTCCCAATAACAACGACGTGTTGGTCGCTGATAAAAGTGGAGATGCCCTCATTTATAATATTAGTGAAGAAAAATCGGGCACTAAGCTTCTTGGTCATTTAAGTTTGCTTTTAGATGTATTGCTTACAAATGATGAAAAGTTTATTATAACTTGTGATCGAGATGAAAAGATAAGAGTTACTCAGTTCCCTAAACCATATGTTGTCCAGTCTTATTGCCTTGGACACAAAGAGTTTGTGAATCATGTTGAATTACTACCGCATGACCATAACTACTTAACAAGTTCTTCTGGAGATGGTACTGTAAAAGTGTGGAATATTGAGGATGGAGAACTACGCCACACAATTGACACTAAGGATTCCATCGACAAACAAACCAACATTGATTTTATTAAACTCATGGATTTAGAGGGAATAGAAGCTAAGACATTACCAGTTGTACATTATGCTATTACAAAAATCAGTGACTCTTCCAGCATGTTGGCTTTAGGTCTCTACAATTGTAAGGAACTGCTTATCTATACCTTGGAGACTAATGACAATATTATGCATCATAAATTTGAACATCGCTTAAAAGTGCAAAATTTCCCTGGAAGTATTGTATTTTATGATCAGAAGTTATATGTGTATGATAACATTGAATGTAATGTTGTAGTCTACCAGAATACATATCAAAATGGGAAGGTTTCCTTTGAATTGTATGATCACATTATGGTATTTCAAAATAATACCACTATTAATGCTGTATGTAGTTGTTTTGAACCAATTACTGAAACTATTAAGATGTTGTACAAGAGAAAATTTGATAATGTACAAGAATATCAAGAAAGGAAACGTCAGCGCCTTGAAAGAGCTCAATAAACTCATGTAATCTATTATTTCATTTTTATTTTATTTCACCCTTTTCTTTAATGCATTTGCAATACAAGCAGTGCTTTAGAGTTTAAAAACAGACTATTTAATTATTCGTTTTTTTTTACATTTGGGATTTAACAACACATTTCCCCATATACATAAATATTATATATGCATTTAATGAAACCCACATAGACATTTATTATTCTGCAAAATCAAGAAATATTAGCTTGTGAATATAATAATTGTTGAGGGCAGGAAAAGAAGATTTTTTTATCATTGTACATTTTTATATAAATAATGCTATGTATAACATTGTTTTAATATTCTTTGTGTTAGCCCACACATTGATTGCCGTGGATTCATTTTACAACAATGGTTACCTATCTATATTACTTCTTGTAAAATGTTATTTTTGTTCTTTATTGACAAGGTTTTTTTTATACCTACATAGACTAGCATTTGCCCGCGACTTCGTCCGCGTGGACTAAAGGGTTGAGTTCAGAAAGTAAGTTGCAGTCTATTTTACTCCTCAGATTCCTATTTATGTCCTTACTAAATATCACACAAATCGGTCAAATTGTTTAAAAATAAGGTGGTGAAAATGTATCAAATTAAGATCTTTTCACTGGAACAGTTATCGGAAATCTCGTTGAAATTTATGGAATCATAAGAAACTCCTTTACACTCAGGATCACGTATTGTAGATGATTAATTTATGTTTTAATATGATAATGATCCCAAACATTCAACCAGAGTCTGCAAAGCCTATTTTGAAGAACAAAAATCAAATGGCATACTTGAATTGACGGTGTGGCCTCCGCAGTCACCAAACTTATCGCCATAAAAGCGAAATTGCGTTTACCACAGTGTTCTCGAGTACTGTGGCAATATCTTAAAGGAATTATGGAAAGAAATCAGCGCCAAGTGCTTAAATAAATTACTTGTGATCAGATAGAAGAATATAATATTGTTTATATAATAAATTGAGATGAGTTGAGGGCTGTTGATGATGATATCTATACTAATATTATAAAGCTGAAGAGTTTGTTTGTTTGTTTGAACGCTAGGATCTCAAGAACTACTGGTCCGATTTAAAAAATTCTTTCACTGTTAGATAGCACGTTTATCGAGGAAGGCTATAGGCTATATAACATCACGCTACAACGAATAGGAGCGGAGCAGCAATAAAGAATGTTTCGAAATCGGGGACATTTTTTCCTTTTTGTGAGCTTCCGCGGCGTGCGCTGCGAAAACGGTTAAAGTTTCGCTAAAATAATGTTTCAGAGAAATGTCCCTCTTTAAAAGTTCTAAAAAAAAGTTCGCGACAGCATATGTCTATTTTTTAAGGTTGGCTCACTATAACGTTTTTTATCCTAACCAAATTTATTTTAAAATAAAGTTTTATTTGTGAGGATGTTTTTATAAATATGATATTAATCCTTATCCAAATAAATACGTTATTCATTACAAGTATTTAATTTTAAATAAAATTGCCCTTTACATCATTTAATTTCACTGAGTATCTTAGAAGATATTGCAGTTTTAAAATATTGATCAAGCGCGCAGTAATGATGCACAAGGCGCCGATCGACGCGTTACGGTTTCACGTTTGAACAATTTGACCGAATTGTATGAATTTTGGTATGGACATAAATAGGACTCTGAGAAGTAAAATAGACTACAACTTATTTTCCTTTTGATCTCAACCCTGTAGTCTACGCGGACGGAGTCGCGAGCAAAAGCTAGTAATAAATAAGAATATGGTTTTATTTCAAAGTTTAACTGACATTTTAAATGAGTACCTAATCATTCTTGATGAAAAACGAATTTATCTTATATTATTTCTAAAGTTATTGAGAGTATTAAAAGTACTTCCAAACTTTTTGTCGGTAGTGTATATTAACAAATTTAAGAGAAGCTAGTACGTTCGGGTGATATATTAACAAACATTCTTGAATTTAAATCTAGGTCGGAATTGCGTTTTGAATGTTAGGTTTATTCTGAAAATGTCCGTGTTAGGGCATCAATTAATTATTATAAAATTTTATTTAAAATAATGTCAATAATTACGTAAACTAAAAAACCTGCATATAATCTAGTTTATGTAAAAAAACATTTCTAAAATAAAATAACATTACCAACCAGGTAGTTCTTTATTTTCGTTACAATTCAAACAAGAAATATGAAATGTGCAAGTCTCCTTGGGTTGTACAAAAATAAATGAAACCTAACTAATATTCCAACATTTATTAGTTAAGCTAACAAGTTAGTCTAGTTTTATTACACTAACAAAAAAAAAGAAGTCACAATATCACAATTTAACTAAACACAACAAGGCATGTTTTAACTAAGTTATAGATTTTAATATTTGTATGTAATACTTATTGCTTTTAAAGGAGCAAACTTCGATCTGGTCGTCATTCCAAGAATACATCAAACTTACATGATATAATTTGTATAATTAATGAATAATACATAATAGGTATCTAATTTTTACAGTCGCCATATCTAAATGCAATAAATAGAATCTGGGTTATTTCATATTTATCTAGACTTAAGCACGTTAGCGAAGTTGCGCAGTTGAAAGCCAAGATTATCGATTTCATTTAGAACACTATCTACTTCATTTTTGAGATCCATCAAATCGGGTAAATTGTTACAGTCTGGGATATTTAATAAAGTTGTAAATATCTTGTCCCATAAACTGACTTTCATGTACCTGAAAGAGATAAACATTTAATGATTTGTACTTATTGTTGCTGTAATGAACTTTTCGTTTCCTATAAAAAAAAATGTTTTTTGCATTCATCCCATAACATTTTTAACAATTTAATGCCACATAAAGACTCATCCTACAGGGCTGTGAGTTGTGACTAAGCTTGTAAAGTTATTTAACGATACACCCACTCCTGTGAGGGGCTGGGACATTACTCCTTTTCTACACCCTGCATATAAAATACAAATCACATCAAATACTTTTATATATTTATAAAATGCCTTATACTGTAATATGTTTTTACGTATATATCATTTTCATTTAATTTAAATATGAATTCCCTATAAATACTGACTGACGCTCCCGTAAAGCGTTCTTCTTAATTAGTCTACTTCTTGCCATTTATCGGTCGCTTGCGGACTATGATCGTGAAATGTAAGCGTAAAAATTAACCACCATTAATTATTAATAACTCACCTTGGCAATTTTTTGTCAATATTCCATTGCCCTAAGCGATGTGCTACTTTCATATAGCTGCCCATTAGGATCACATGTATTGTCCCAGCTAAGCAGTACAAGTCTGTTTGGTAAGTCCATGGTTTACCTTCCCGCATTTCCGTACAAGTGAAACCTTCCGTAGCGATTAGCTGAAAACATATTATGAAAATAACATATTTTGAATATACAAAAACCAATATATTCTTTATGTATAGAGAAGAAATGTTACTTACTTCTCTAAAGGTAGTGCCTTCCGGAAATAAGGACATATCTATTGCGCATCCTAAGTCAATTAATTGTAAAGATGGGGTTCTCCATTCTTGGGTAGGTCTAGAAAAAGAAAAGTAGTTATTATAATTTCGGAAACATTTAAAACATTTCAAAAACGTTTAATTCACTTACATCTTCATGAGCAAGAAGTTGTCTGGTTTAATATCTGCGTGAATGATCTGCGCTTTATGCAAATAGTGAATTATAGAGAGCATTTCTGACGTGAGTAGAATAACAATGAATTCATTTATACATTTGGAAGTAGCAGCTCTTATTTTATTAGCAACATCTAATAGTGATCCATACTTTGAATATTCAGATACAAATAAACTAGCATTTTCTCCTAAGAAGGCTGTACTGATGTCCATATACCCAGGCAACTGGAAAATAAAATACAATATTTACTATAACTTTCTGATACAATGATTATTGTAGCTTTATATTTGGGAATTATTATGTATCAAGTATCAACATTGTGATTGTTTTCAACATTGAACAAAAAAAAAATTCCATTGGTCTTTATATAATGTTAAAACCGAAATTGACAATAGCCTTTATATACTCACCATAAAAGGATCCTTTATCCTCGATTTGATTTCTTGACATATGTAAAACTCCCAAGGTCGACTGGGCTTTTGATATTTTA
Organism: Cephonodes hylas; assembly: GCA_030295005.1. NCBI lineage: Eukaryota > Metazoa > Arthropoda > Insecta > Lepidoptera > Sphingidae > Cephonodes > Cephonodes hylas. The sequence continues at coordinate 9,011,060 of AP025367.1, read as the reverse complement.
CAGCAACAGATTTATTTGTATGAAGATCCTGACAAAGGAATACTGCCCCATAATTGCCTTTACCAAGTTGCTTTTCTATGGAGAACTTATTATTTCCAACACTTATAAGTGTGGCTAATTGCAATTTTGGTATTGATCTGACTTCAACATAACCATCAGCATGAGTCTTATTTGGGAATTTTACATATTCTAATAAAGATTCCAAAAGTCTCTTATTAAAAGGATCTATGAGTTTCGGAAATTCTATGTCTGCTGGTCTCGGAATATCACTGGTCTCAACTAAAGAAATAGAGTGAGTAGATTTAAATGCTCCACATTCCATTGAATTTTCACTATCTATATCCATTCCATAACCATCAGACTGCATATCAGATTGTCTGGAATATACAGATGAGATTCTACCATCTTTAGTCACTGAGTCACGACTGTCTTCTGACTGGACTTCAACCCTATGATCAAAGTCTAACTGCCTCTTTGATATGTCTTTTTGTTTTTCAAGCATATGTGACACTTTTGCAGTTTGCAGAGGCGTCACGGTCTGAGCTGTCATCCCATCCTTGCTGTCAGAGTCTGACATGCCTGAAGAAGGTGGTATTTGAGCTTGCTCTGGACTGGATACATACAAATTTTTATGCATCTTCTGAGATATATTTGGACTGTTAGTAAACTTGGGTGTATTTGCATTATCTTTAGGTTCATTTCTGTTTGAAATAAAATTAATGTATTGATTTGAAAATCCAATATCTGGTGAATTTTGTCCAAGCTTAGTGTTGGGTTGGTCATGTCTCACATTTCTCAAGGCTGCTGTTGGACTTTTATGATGTGTTGGATCTTTTGTTTGTGTATTTACTTTATTGCCGACTGTTTCCGACATGGTTGTTTCATGCGATTTTATAGCATTAGCATTTGCATGAGTATCATGCCGCATTTGCAATTCTGAAGGATCTTGAGGGCCACTTGCTCTCTGTATTGAAGAAAGATAACTATTCTGGGAATTTTGTGGACTTTGGTAAACTTGAAATGATTGATTGTTGGCACCACCATATGCCCCAGAACCATTATCCATTATTGGTTTAGGTGCTTGTCTATATGAGTTCTGCATTACATTATAACTCTGATTTGAAGCACTATACATACTAGTGTTACCATATTGATTCTGCATATGGTAACTTTGTTGATTATACCCTTGATTTGTTTGATTAGTTCTTTGATAGTACTGAGCATTTTGATACTGGGTTTGATGGGGAGGGCTTTGAAAAACAGCTGGTTGAGGTTGCTGTTGCTGCTGCTGATTAGCATAAATATGTTGCCTATCTGACTGTGATGTATATTGATATTCTTGGCGGTTGCCAAAACTTTGCTGAGGACTCATCATTGTATGTCCTGGACTGTGATACCCCACTTGGTTAGAGTATGTTGGGCTTTGAAAGCCTGGTGGTACAGAAGAATTCAAGGCATGAGGGCTCTGCATACCAGTATGTTGGGGACTGTGATAAGCATTGGGATTAGGGCTTGCATAACCCTGTTGAGGTTGCTGATTGATCATTTGGTTGTTTCCATATCCCTGCTGATAATTGTAGTTCTGCTGATAATGATTAAGCATTGCCCTCTGTGACTGAGGAGAAAAACCATTATAATTTGCAGGCATAGGTTTTTGGTATTGGTGATCATGTGAGAAATAAGGCACAGAGGTAGATGGGGCAGATGTGGGCACTGATTTATTTTCTGGCATTTCTCTTTTGGGATGAATTCTCGCAAATTGTCCATTTACAAGTCGGGGTTGTGTTGATATAGAACTCCTTTTTGATGTAGTTGGTTGTTGAGGATCATTGTTGTTGTTATACATGGAATCAAAATTTGTAGTATAACCAGTAAAATTGGTTCTAGTAGATTGACCAGATGAACTTGAACCGGATTTACTAAAATAAGACAATAAATTTATTAGTATTAAAAATGTATAATAATGTAAATGGGAAATTATTTAATTGGTATTAAAAATGTATAATATTTAGTGTTACAAAGAAAGTTTGTAGAAACTTACCTGTTATACTCTCTAGTAGCTTCCATTATAACTGATAATCCAGTTCCTTGATTATCAGTTGGAATCTGTTCCATTGCATGTTGCCTAGATATTTCCTCCCTTTTCATCATACCTTGATCAACTTGTTCCATAACACTCTCGTCCATGGTAAATTTTGGTACTGATGAGAACTTGTTAGCCTGCTCAACAGATGTCATTGGTTTTTTAAATTGAGACATATTTGGTGTGCTTGCATCTTTAATGTTGAAATTAAATACTTGGGTATTTGAAGGTTCTTCATAATATGTTGTTTTGTTGACCTGTTTAATATTTAGAAGTATTAATATATAAGTATAATGCAAAATAAATTACTTTATATGATCTGATCATTGTTCTAAATATCGTAAATAAACACTTCATGTTAATATTACTTAATAGTAAACAAAATTGTTATAAAGAAGATCATACATTTTGTTGAGTAACTGCAGCAGGAACAGTAAATTTGTTTTCATTTTCATTATTTTGGGGTAAATTTCTAGCATCAGCAATCTCCATTTTTTTCTTGTTATTAATTGCCATTGTTATGGATCTATCTTCATGTATGTCAAAATTTGGTACATCAAATTGCTGGACTACTGGTTGCACTATAGAAGGTTCTGTAACATTAATCATATATAAATAAACTTATCAGTCACATCCATAGCTCTAACCCCACACTAGATTATAAGACCTGTGTTGTGGGTATCAGTGAGAGACTTTTCGGTCTCACACACATATTGGTGAGGTACACAAACATTTGTCTCAGTGCAGGGATCGAACCCGTGGCCTCTCGTTTCGCAAGGTGGTGTCTAGCCAACTGCGACAAGGGGTTGTCAATAATATATTTCATTTATGGCTGTAAATGTAGTATATTTTATCTTTGTAGCATGATGTTAAGAGTATTACTTACCATTATCATTAAACAAGTTCCTAAGTTCCCATCTTGCTTCCTTTGTGTTAACAGTTACAGAATCCCCAAGAAGGTTTGCCATAAGGCTTCTGTCAAACTCTTCCATCAAATTATTTTTACCATAGTTTGTACCAGCATTCTCTACACCATAATTGCTAGATGCTCCATACTGATTAACATGATTTTCTTTATCCATATTTAAAGGTTTTTGATTTTCATCATTTTTCTTTGTAGACAGTTCACTTAACTCTTTAGAGTCTAAATTCACCAAGACCTTTGGTTCACCAGGTGAGTGCATGTTTGTCACTTTAGTTATATTTTGCAATGTAGGTATTGTTAAAGGCATTAGCTGCCCTAAATGGTCTTGTTCTGGGTCTAAAGCACAATTAGCTAGTGTTTCTAGTGCACTACATTGGGCAAGGGTTTCATTTATATTGTTATATGATTGCTGCACTTCAACATTTTCAATAGTTTCAGTCTTAGTATTCCTTTCTAGATTATATTTTCTTGATTTGATTTCTTCTAAACTGTACTCTGTGTCATCGACATACACCTACAAACATTATTTATAAAATATAAAATAGTTAACATTACTCAGTACTAATGAGTATAATCATGAAATCAATACAATAAAATTACCTGTGACTTATTATAACAAGGTATTTTTGTTGCATCTGGTGGATCAGGTACACAAAGCGGCACAGTAAATGATAAATCATCCATACAATAAGGTATGTGATTTGTTGGTAGTCTTAGAACATCATCTTCATCTTCATATGCTTAAATAAAATACAAAAATGTCAAAAAGTTAGTATTGATTTTGTGCAGCCTTACTAACATTACAACTTTCTAAGTTTAGCTAACTAATTTTAAATAGTTTTGTGTAATGATTTACTAATAGGAAATGAAATTATATTTCAATGTAATGAACACTATAATTTACAAAATTACTTACGAGTAAAAGGTAGAGGTTGGGATGGCACAACATTAGAATGCACCATTTTTGTTTTGGGATTAGTCCATATGCCTACTTCCTTTTCATTTTCAACATTGCTACATGCTTGAACTAATGAAGCTGGACCAGGATCATCAGCCACAGGCACTGCTTGGGATGTTGATGGTGCATCCTAAAATTACATATATATTTTTATGCCAGTACAGTGACATTGTGATTAAGTATGACAATGTTTAATTTGAACACCAATTGAATAATTATTACCTTATTCAACCTTTAAATCTAAGCAGTGATGGGCTTGAGGTTTGGGCGCACGGTCGAGAATCTCGGCGGTCGCGGGTTCGAACCCCAGGCACACACCTCTGACTTTTCGAAGTTATGTGTGTATTCAAATTGAATTATCACTTGCTTTAACGGTGAAGGAAAACATCGTGATGAAACCTGCACACCTAAGAGTTCTTAGGAATTTCTTAGGTGTGTAGTCCGCCAACCCGCACTAGGCCAGCGTGGTGGACTATGGCCTAAACCCTCTCAATGGTAGAGGAGACCCGTGCTCAGCAGTGGGCGTATATGGGTTGATGAAGAAGAAGAAGAAGAAATCTAAGCATGGTCCATATTTTTATCTATACATTTTAAGCAATTATGTTTGTTAAAATAAAAACCAATTACCTCATAAACATTGACCATAACATTGGAATTAGGCATTCTGTTATCGAAATTATTGGTCTGCTGTCTCACTACTCCAGGAACAGTACTTCTGACACCTTCTCCAACTCTTTGAACTGGTGCACTCGCTATATTACGCCTCTTGAAAGACTTTAATGATGTTAAGGCCATTCGAGTTTCGGCCAATGCTGATGCGGCCTTTCTTTTGGTTGGAGAATCATCATGTAACATTCTTTGAGCAAAAAACAATTGGAAATTCCTGAAAATTCGAAAGTCATCAATGCTGTGTTTGATTGAAATTTAAAATGCATTTCATGCGGTATTTGCATTCTTATATATTAAGACTTACAACTACAGTATATAAACAAACTGAATTAATTGATAGCTTACATGTGAGCCAGCTCAAGCTCATCCAATGGTTGTGCCTTAGCTTGGAGTCCTAACATGTACACTTGATTTGCTTTTTTGTAATCACTGGATTCTTCACAGTAACAAGCCCAGGCTCGATAAAACTCAGCACACTCTACTCCAATACCAGTGTTGTATAACCTTTGGTATATTTCCAACGGACTTGATAAGCAATCCACCTGAAAAATTAAAATTATCCCAAACCTCCAAATTTGTGAAAAGCTTATACAGTTTATGAAAAATTTGATACAAATTATAGACTATCATATGTACTAACATTATTATATATGTACATTAGGGTGGGTCGCTGTTGTATGAAGAAATTTTTTTTTTGCCTATTTGTTTAGTAATAGCAATAAAAACATGACCCACTTCTTTTAGTTATAAAATGTCGAAAAAAGAACTTTCTTAGTACATTCCTTCTACCCGCGCATTAATTTTGAAAAAATAAAATATTTTGTTTTTGAGTATCATTTGGACGCCCGATCTTTGTGATTTTAAATAAAGATAGTTAAGGTAATTTAAAAAAATACGCAGTTGTAAGACGGAAAAATATATAATTCAAAAGGAAAACTAAACATTCAGAGACAAATCATAAAGATAATTTTCCTTACGTTAACATCTTTCTTACTTCAAACTTAGGCATTTGTTTTCGAGAACGAATTTTGTTCTTTGTTATAGCTTCTATCGTTTTTTTGTGATAAAGCTGTCAAAACCTTCTATTATTGTCTTTACAAGTCACTCGACAGCTTGGGTATCATATGGTAACCTCAAAAAAGTACTTCATCATCACCACTTGATACTAGGAGAGAATAAATAGTAACAGCCGAAAAAAATATCAATATTGGTGGTTGGGAATAAGTTTACTGCCAGCCAATCAAATCAATATATGACGTAACGTGTAAATTATTTTTAAACACTTCAAAAATCTGAAGCTGACTTGAATCAGATGGTCCTTGCCTTTAAAATGGATCTAACGGCGAGTTCTCTCACCTATGTTTCTTCATCAGACAGCATAGACAAAAGTAAATTGTCTGGGTGTGCAAAAAAGGCATTCCACTTAATTACAGGATCAAAAACACTCCTTAGTTGTTGAGGAAGATATTTAAAATAAAATACAATATCCAGAAGTGTCCTGCACCATCTTTGCATAAAAATCTTTAATTTAGAACCAGATGTGTGAATAAGCTTTGACCACAAAAGTTGCAAGTTGCTTTAGCTCATTCGCAGGATTTTCAGTTGATACATAACCGCAAGGTCCTATTTGCCCTTGTAAGCCACCTGGCATGCAACAATTTTTAATAAAGAGCGATTTGAGAAATCAGAAGGGCATGTGCCTACAACAACAGCCAATGTTATGTCTTAAGGTAACTTTGATTAGACCTTAGACCGTTTATAGTTAAAATATTTGGTAACATAACTCCTATCCTTTTAAATATTACAACAGAGTGCTTCAAACAATGATCCAGTAATTTGCCAATCGCTCCTGAATAAGTAGAAGGTCCTGCTGTAGTGCTATCAAGTTTTGCAAATAAATGTCTTAATGTTGATTTATTCACGTGGCTTGGAATGGCATGTCATAACAGTAGACAGATTCTTGAGGGGTGGTATTTTCTTCTTTTTTGTGTCAAGATTTGATAAAAGTTGAGGCCAAGTTTGTTCTTCATCATTTATTCAGTTGTTATTGATGAGTCAGGATTAACTAATTTGGTGGACTAAAACAATTACGCTCGTGATCATATGACTTCAACCCTCGCATTCCCCGCCAGTTTATTCTCAAATGTTGATTCGATTATTATGTATCATTTCGTTTATTATGTAGCTAAGCAATAAATATAATTAAATATCGTTTAGTTTTTCAAAAATACACTCATAGATGAAATCTGATTTTTGCCCTTTTTTTTCAAATTGAAACGTAATGCGCGGGTAATTAATATTATATAAGTTTGTTCTTCATCATTTATTCAGTTGTTATTGATGAGTCAGGATTAACTAATTTGGTGGACTAAAACAATTACGCTCGTGATCATATGACTTCAACCCTCGCATTCCCCGCCAGTTTATTCTCAAATGTTGATTCGATTATTATGTATCATTTCGTTTATTATGTAGCTAAGCAATAAATATAATTAAATATCGTTTAGTTTTTCAAAAATACACTCATAGATGAAATCTGATTTTTGCCCTTTTTTTTCAAATTGAAACGTAATGCGCGGGTAATTAATATTATATAAGAATAAAAATAAAATTAGTAGTTTGTTAGTCTCTAATCAGGTCACGTTTTCATCACTATTACAAAACGAAATTCCGAAAAAAAAAATTTCGACCCACCCTAATGTACATCCAGACCCATATTTAACCAGTAGTCCTTCCGCACATATTAAAAAAAACCTCTACTACAGATTATCGGATGATTCAAATTCCATATTATTAGTATAATATCATAATAAAAGAGCCAAATAACACGTTTCGGAATTAAAATACACTGTGGTGTTTTTGTTGTGTGCAACAAAGTATATTTCGAAAAATCGTAAACATTGATTAAAAAATCATAGCTTCAATTGCTTCGTAGTCTTGGGGCACAAGTATAAGTTGTACGATATAGGGTTCCTTGGTTTGATTAAAGTGGTATCTCCCAGGTCAGTCGCAAGCTTCTACGCCGCCTGTGTGCAAACCTCTTTACACTACCCTACGACTACATACTCTGAGTTTTGTCTAAAAAAGTTTCTTAAACAAATTTGCCAATCGCGTACGTTGCACGCCCGCTTACGGTGGGCCTGGTATCTTCGCCGCAATAAAAGGCAAGGCATGAAACGTACAGTTTAGAGACATATATTTTTCAAACTAGCTTTCATTTTTGTTTTGGAATGATTTACGAACTTTGCATATCTATCACTATTTTTATTCCTTAACCAACAATGACAAACCAGTCATACAGTTTTCTATGTATAATAAATCAGTGGTTATTACACACGCACTAAAACACGTATTGAAATGACAAAAACACCTGCTATCCGAAAAATTAAGGACTTGATGGAATTTTAATAAATGGGCTGTGACTTGGACTAAGTCTGTTAGAAGTATCAGCTGGGGATTGTTATCTTTTTATACAAGAAGTCAAGATGGTTATGCCAATTGGTTAGGAAACAAACATTTGTATCATATAGACTGTATATACAGTCTTAAAACAACCAACTGAAATCAGTTGCATCATAAGCTACTATTATTTCTCACTGCTCAACATATATTCTTAAACTGGCTTGATTTGAAATAAATATATATAACCTAATTTGAAAATGAGTCCTAATTGCATATTATTTCTGATAGCCTTTATTCACCCTGACATTAACATGCTACCACCCAAAAATATTGCTTCATGTAACTTGATTTTTAGGGCAGATAGTCCCAGCTGTCTTCATTTAGTGCTTAAAGTGGAAATGCTTAATAGTACTATGCAATTATATTGTTATTTGTTTAAAAAAGTGTTTATTCAAAGCAATAACAACACAAATATGTAGCATAAAGATTTTTTTTTAAGAATTTAGAACATTTTGTTTAATGATCAAAAGTTATGCAGTTGTCTATAAGACTAAATCTATGTATATCATGTAATACATTCCCTTAGGGGTTAAGCCCTATACTAGCTTGGTTGATTCCCACAACTCTTTCCTTGATGTGCTCATGATGTAAAAAATTTATTCACAATGATAACCTAGATCATATCAATCAGCAAATAAATACTTCCAAAAACAAGATGGCTGTATTTTTATTTTGTAACCACATGTACCAAAAAGAGAATCTTGGTCAATCAACTAATCCTTCACACAACAAATGTTTATATAACCATATATTTATTCTAACTGCACGGGAGGAAACCTGCACACCTAGAAAAATCCTTAGGAATTTCTTGGGTGTGTAGTCCACTAACCCGCACTAGGCCAGCATGGTAGACTAAAGCCTAAACCCTCTCAATGGAAGAGGAGGCCCAAGCCCAACAGTGGAACTACACATACATATAATTACATGTGCTAATAATAATATATGCATATTATAGTCCTTGTTATGATAGATGATGTCTTTTATTTCACTTAAAGAGTTTAAATTGGAAGACTTTTGCTCTGTCACATGTATCAGTCATAATTTTTTGTTTGTTTTATTATGTCCTGAGCTAAAAATAAGGTTCCGAAATCTAGACAAGAATAATGACAATATGAACAACTGGATATACTAATGTATCTCTTATGCAAGATTTTTCTATCTTGATAAAACAGTAATTTACAGAAGTATACTCTTCTTAAATTTTAAAATATCATGTAAAATATATTTGCCTTTTTTTTAAAAAACAATTTGCATATTAAATTGGGCCATGTATAATTTCATTTCATACATAAAGTTCAAGGTAGAAATTAATGCATAGCAATTTATGCAATTAGAGAAACTAATTAAGAAGAAATCTTCACCTAAGCAGGGAATCATAGGAAATTGTTCAATATTTAGGACTAATTTACACCAACATAGTTTTATTCCCAAGAAATATTTAAAAGAGCATGGTTACATAAAATATTTTACCAACACCTATAGTTTGAATCGTATTACAAAAGTGATCTATATGGTTTCAAAAACTCATATCTAGCGACAATTATTTTCAATTTATAACAAAAGTATGTTAAATGTTGCTATGATATAAACCTAAATGCATTTAATACAATTGAATATCATTGAACACTTTAATTATTATAAATTAAATATTTTTTAAATTCTCAATATTAAAATGAATAACTTACATATTTAATCCATAGCTTGACAAATCTTCGATCTTGGTAATACCTTTGATCAGTTTCAAATAACTGCAAACAGTCTTTGATTAACTTGTCAATATGGCCTTCATGACCATGCTTGGGGTAAGACTGTTCTACCCATTGAATATAATTGAACCATGGCTCCAAAGGGTCAGGTCCTTTGTAGTTCCTGATGGCTGCTTCATGTTCCCTGTGGGCCACGGGACACTGTTTACTATTTTAAATAATTCGCTATGTAATACAATCAAATGCAATGAATATCTCCTATTAAACAATATTGCAATAAATACTCGATTTATCGCAGAGTTTAGTGCAACACTATATATAATGAGTAAATAATAATATTATAAACGAATTGCTTTACTCTTTCTGTAACTGCAGCTGTTTTTGGGCATCCACATCCGACTGAGCCTGCAACGCCGTACCCAATTGCACTAGGTTCCTTCCACCTCTCAGGGGCTGAATGTTTTCTTTACTAACGTCAATGTCCATTTTTGAACTAAAATAATGCTGAAATATCACAGCATAAGGGATAAACACAGCTTACGAAGTCACTAATAAGTATTTTTTTCAAAACTAGGTTCCCGATCCAAACTCAACGGTTATGATATAATAAACCACAATAAAGAAATAAGCAAATTTAGTTTTAAAGAGCAAATATATTTTACATTGGATATTCACAAAGTATTATTAGCTTTTAGCTTTGAAAATCTGAAAAAAAATTGGCGACTACCAACTGAAGCACCAAAAACTAGCCTGAATTTGACATACTCTATAGATTTCATTGTCTATGGTGGGATTTGAATTTGTACGTAAATATGTCCGTTACAAAATTGGGTTATCAAAATCTCGCATAGTAAACTCTAATATTATTATTTACCTTACTTATTGTTTACCCAATAACAATGATAATACATAATATGATTAAAGTATAATAATGAATGGGGTAAAATTCTGATAGATAAAATTAAAATTTATATTAATTTAACCTTAATTAACGAGTCATATTCCTATTGTCTCATAATTTTTAATAATATACCTAATGTAAATAAAAAAGAGATTAATTTAATTAAAGAAATCGTCTAAACAAAATATAATTTAGAAGATTTTTTTAGAACATTATTATTTATTGCATTTTCAAACTTATATAGTGTAATAATTTTAGATGCTCCATTGCACAGAACACTACACTCCATTGTGTCTTATGAAGTTATAGAATACATTTTGCACTCGAACATTCGTATTTGTAGGTAAGGGAAGAGCGGGCATGATGGGGTTTCGAGGCAAGACGGGGTTCCGCACAAAAAATAAACTAGATGTTTGTGAATATAAGGTAACAACAAGCCTCTTACGAGTAACAATCAGCGCGACAGAAATCGTGAGTGGGACTCGCCTTTTCTTAACAAACGTTGAAACGTTTTAACATTTTATGGATCTATTTTTGTTAAACATCAGATTTTAAGGGAATATTGTCTCCCCATCTGTGTATTTTTAGTTTGTTTTGTGAGAATTAATGGCCTTCGTGGTAATGTTCAAATTTTGCTACCCTATAGTACTATTTTTCATGTGTGTATTCACATTTTAATTATCACTTGCTTTAACGGTGAAGGAAAACATCGTGATGAAACCTGCACACCTAAAAGTTCTTACTAACCCGCACTTGGCCAGAGTGGTGGACTATGGCCTAAACCCTCTCAATGGTACAGGAGACTCGTACTCAACAGTGGGCGTATATGGGTTGATGAAGAAGTACTATTTTTAATAATTAACGATGAATTATTAAAAATTGTGATAAATTTGTTTTGTAAAGGCTGTAGCAAATCATAGTTAATTAAATAAAAGTTATTTAATAAATAATAAAAGTTAATTTTTCTTAGATACCGCATCATGCCCCTTCCTCCCCTACCTAGTTATTCAAGTACCTGCGTTCCTTGGTAGGTACCTAGGTAACTGTTTTCTAAAAAAAAACTTTATATTATATATAATTAAGATTGTAATGTTTATCTATCAGAGAATAAGATGTTATTTAGTATCTACGAGTATGATATAAGTATTTTAACGCATCAAAGTACTTACCTATTCCGAGAGCCGTTTGCTTTAACCGCTTTGTCTATAAAAAAAATTAATTTAAAAACCGATCCCATATGTCAGCTGTCACGATGTTTATGAGCTATCTGTTATAATTGAGTTTTACGAAATATCTGAAAAATAACTACAAACAATTGCTTAAAAGAAAATCTGTTACTCGATTATAAAACATTTAAATCGGGGTACTACTTACTTTAAAAAACATACATAAAAAATGTCCTTGCGGATGCATGTGGAGAGAAAGAAGGCGCAAGATGAAATGCGTCGATTGATGGCAGAACGGAAGAAGAAAGATGTAAAAACAGTTAAAATAGATAATCCTCTTGCGAAATACAATAGCGCTGGACAACTAATGTGTATGCTTTGTTCATCTGTAGTGCGTTCAGAAAATGTTTGGCAAATACATCTGAACAGTAAACAACATAGAGAAAACGTTGAAAGTGCTAAGAAATTAAAACAATTGACGAATAATTTTACTGTTGGAAAGATAAAACATAAAAATCTTAGTCCTCCTAGAGATGCACCGCCAGAAAAAAAAATAAAGAGCATACTTAAAAATGCCACACCAACTCCAGTTGTTGTGCAGAAACCAAAAAATACAGCGCCGCAAATTTTATCTCATCATGATGAAGAAATTAAACGAGCACCACTAAAACCTTCTGTACCATTGGCAAATACTGATGGTATGAAAGTTGTTAATATTTATTATAGTTGAGCCATAACACACTATTGCATTAATGGGACTACTGGTAGCCTCTACTTTAGTGGAAATTTTACATACACTGTTTTCCTAGCAGTGTTGTAGGAAATTATATGGTATCATAAATTATTACTATTTTTTACTCTTAGTCCAAGTGTTTTCATATAGGGTACTCTCAGTCCTTTGATCATGCAATAGAGAGCCTCCAGAAATGTAATGACATGGATTTCCAATAAAAATAACAAAATGGTTTCACAGTATATTGAATTGACGTCATAACCTCAGTGATGGTAGGGTTTTTCAGAATTCAATCAAAACATAATATGAAGATAGATACTTAAACTAGAAATAACATTTGTTAATTTCTATTATTACATGGTAAATTGAAGCATTATTTAAAGCAGTAAGGGAAAAGGAATACCTACACAAAATGAATGAAAACAAACATTTGTTAATAAAAAAATATGCAACACAGTTTTCACTTGCATGCCATCAAAAAAAATAATCAATATTTCAGGATATGCTGTAGAAGAAAATTTTTGCTTAATAGCAGATATAGATTTGATGTCATAGTATATTACTTGTATCCCATACAAATTATTTTAGTGTATTCATTTTATATCAGTAAATAATAGACACATTGGGTATTGTAAGTTATCTTTTTTTTCATGCTAGGTGAACAATCATCAGTGGAATCACAAGAATCTAAAGAACAACCTGGTAGTGATGTGCCTATACCTGAGGGATTTTTCGATGATCCAATTTTAGATGCAAAGGTGAGTGTCACTTAAGTTTTAAAATTCATATTCAAAATGACATGGTTTAAAAAAGTATACCCAACAGTCAAATACATGGTTCTTAATTCACACTAAGATACAAGTCCTGTGTAGTAGGTATCAGTATTCAGAAACTGCAAGAAACTTGTTAATCTCATGAACACAATGTCATCATCCTCAACCATGTATCAGCTTCTGTGTGGCCTCTTTCTCTACATCTGAGAGGTTTTAGGTCTTAGGGCACCATACTAGGCTGGTGCCGGTAGGAGGACTACACACCTAGAGATCCTTAGAACTTTAAGATGTCTAAGTTTTCTTACTTTGTTTTCTTTTACTACCATTTAAGTGATAATTATTATGTCATAAAACATTGGAAAGTGAGGCATGTATGCCACAGATTTGTACCTATGACCTTCAAGATTCTCAACCACATCTATAAACACTATTACTAAAAGACACTGCCCCAAATGTTTATGGATAAGACATAGGAGTTAGGATTGAACCTGCATTCTCTTGTTTTGAAAGCATATTTTGTTTAAATATAGTTATACTAGCTGTTGGCCACGACTTTTATCCCTTAGACTACAGGGTTGAGTTCAGATAGAAAATAAGTTATAGTCTATATTACTTCTCAGAATCCTATTTATGCACTTGCCAAAAATATTTTAAATTGGTTTGGTAGATCCAGAAACACTCATTATTTCTGGATCTACCTTAAATTAATTTCTTTCTACCTTAATTTAAATAACGAGAATATGTACTACATTTTCTGAAATAGAAAGTATCCTTTGTTACTTCCTAGGTTACTATTTATCTACATACTAAAAATCATTTTAATAGTCGCTGTAGATGCAGAAATACCCATTCCCATGGGAAAAGTTCATTTTCCAGGATAAAAAGTATCCTATGTTTTATCCTGATATATAAGCTATATTATTGTAAAGTTTCATTAAAATCCATTCAGTAGTTTTTACATGAAAGCGTTACAGAAAGACACACAGACAGACAGTAACTTTCGCATTTATAATATTAGTATGGATAAAACTATTTCATATCAAACTAGCATTAATTTATGTCTATAATATGGATATATAAAACCAACACAAATAATATTAGTAAAATACATGTAGCATAATTTTTTTATATTTTTTCATTTTTTTTTGTATAAGTTTATTATCACAATATATTCAAATACATCATAGTATTCTAAATATAAGCAGTCCCTGTAATGTTAATGTTTATAGTGATTGTTTACATATCAAAAAGTTCTTCAAAAGCTTCATGAATATGTTCAACCATATCAGAGGCCAGCATACTACGACCCTTTAATTTAAATGCCTTCTCATTACACAATCTTACTAATGAAGATGCAGCATAGCTTGATAATGCAGCAGCCACTAATGACTTATTTTCAATTACATCTACCTCTACTTTATCAATATTTGTTAGAGTCCAGTGTAAAAATGTGGCTATGGATCCTGATAGAAGATCGCCTTGACCACCACACCTTCTACCTGATCCTCCTATATTCAAGTTCCAAGCCACCTCTGGATTTTGGCTTAAAAAAACATCAGTAGCTCCTTTTTTCAATATAGTAATGTTTTCTTGAAGCTTTTTTACATCTATTTTATTAGTTAACCTTTCAAATTCAATTTTGTTCGGGGTCAATATAACAGGAGATGAAAAACTGGATAGTAGTTTAGGATTTTCTGTTATCAAAAATAAGCCATCCGCATCTATAACAAGAGGTATTTTCTTATTTTTGATAGTCCCAATTAACTGTGTGACTACTTCAAATGTTTCTTTTTGTCTGCCTAAACCAGGGCCAATAACTATGGCATGAAGTCTGTCAAACCAAGTTACTATTTCTGTTATGGCATCCTTTTTATCAAGCAATGGATGGACTATTAACTCAGGGCTATATGATTTAATAACATTTGCAGCTTGTGAAGCACAAAATATATGAACTAAATCAGCTCCAACCTGAAAAATAAATTTTTAGTTATAATTTTCATCGAAAAATATAGTTATATCCTAAATTTATAGGTACCTTCGTATTATATTTTTTTTCTAAATTGTTTAAAACAATAAAAGCTAAGTAAACAGAATTACTATTTAAATTATGTAGTAGACTAGTGCAGCTTAACCTAGTATCTACTAACTTTTAACGCGCTAATTCCCGCAAAGTATGGGGCACCCGTATATTCCAAAGATCCGCCAACAATTCCAATTCTGCCTGCTTGACCTTTGTGACTGCTGTTGTCAAGCAATGGTTTACAAGCTTTAATTATTCTCAACATGCTCTTGCGATCCATTGTTAGTAGTTGGTAAATGCGAATAGTACATAAATTAATTCCTATAGTTTTCTATGAATAACCCTTATTACTGTGTTCTTAAAATATCACTATCACTAATCACCATAGCCTTTTGATTAGGGCTGTGTTCCGTTATACACTACCAAATATGCTCATTTTATAAAGAAATTCGTTCCTTTATTGACTAGACGTGTGAGTTGTGACGCTGCGCCGCGCCGTGAAATTGCGCCATCTCACTGCGCCGGATGTGTTGACACAGTTTTTCAAAATGACTTAATCACTTCAAGCACAAGTTCCTGACAGTTGCCCCAGATTTTGATAGTTTGATCTCTTATTGCTTGACCCAATGAGGCAAAGAAAGTTTCAATACAGATCAAATTTATATTGGATTCGAAATATTGCTCTACTATATTTAAAATCTCTAACAGTGACTGAAATAATGTAAATTAAAAATGTTTTAGGTGAGAAATATCGAATATAAAGATCCTAAAGAAGAAGAATGGGAAAAATTCTTAAAACAGATGAAAGAAGAGACTAGTGCCTCTGCAGAAATAATAGCAGGAGAGCAAGAAGAAGCTACAGCCGAACGACAAATTGATGAGATTGATGAGCAAATAAGAAATTGGTCAAGGTATAAATCTCATCTTTTGTCTCCCTTCACATTATTCAAAGATGGGATTCTAATAATGGCAATTACTAGACTTTTTTAGTGTATGTATTCTATTATATTTAACCATTTGCAGGGTATTAGATCTCGAGCTTAAAAAAGAAGAAACGAAGAAGAAGATCAACGAAATGGAGCAAATGAGCGTTGATGATGATGGAGAAACAGATAACGAAAATGACATCGACGAATTTCTGGATTGGCGGGCAAAAAAGTCGTATTCATAACAAAAATATTTTAACGTAGATTTTTGTGATAAACTATTATATTTTAAAAATACATTATTCGTTCATACTGTGCGTTTAATTTAGAAAAGCAATTGAAGACAGATACTTAACAACAAAATACTATTTTAATGAAGTTTATTATAAGTAGTTTGAGATATTTGTAAAATCACGGAAAATCTTTATCTTTCCTCCTAATTGTTCCCTCATTCCAATTAATGACTCAATCTTATTTATCAATCCATTCTCTTCTGTGTCACCCGATGCTTTTTATAATCTTCTTTTTCTCTCTATCTGCCCTTACCGGATAAAATTAACCTTATGGCAACATCCTATTTCTTTTTAAAAAGCTGGAAGCTGCCTTATTTATTTTTACAAATGACGTGGCTGTATGATCTCACCGTTTTGCCACTCCTGTTTAGAAAAATAATGAAAAACAAGCTATTGTCATCGCTGTCATCCAGAAAAACAAGAAAATTGTAATAAAAGTCAATGTGCGGTCTATTTTATGATTAGGGTGTAATACCTTATATTTATAGATATAGCTAAGCATATTGTGAAACCAAACGCCTACCGTGTCTGGCTTTTGATTTTTAAAAATATAAATAGCGCTTTTTTTTTTCAGAAAAAAGGCTAATCTAACTAATCTCCTTTTTTCGATTTGTTATTATCCCGGGTTGCGCTACAAGCTATTGTTATTTTTGTTATACTGATCTTTGGTAATTGAAAATGTCGAATGAAGATACAGAACAATATAGAGAATTCATAAACAAACTACAGAGAGATGAATACCGGCCTATTGCTTTGAATGACATAAAGAACTTACTGTCTTTTAAATCCTCGCCAGAAGTAATTTCTACTATAAGAGACGTTGGCATTTCAAAAATAGTTCAGTGCCTTAATGTGGCTGATAAGTAAGTACTATTAAAACTGGTTATACTTAATATGTTTAATAATTTCATTTTTTTATCTTTAAGTTTTAATATTTTGTTTTATATAATCTACATCACAAAAAATACATGTTAATTGAGGATTTGCCATAGTGTTGTTTATAACATACTAGACTGAAAAAGTTAATTATTCAATTTGTTTTTACAAAAGCCACATTCTGAATTAGTTTCTTGACTTGTAGTAGAGTTTCTTAACCTTTGTAAATAAAAAAAAAATAGTTTGTGGTAACCTACTAAGGCAGACTAAGGCTTAAAACTGCTCAATGGTAGAGCCGGCCATATGTGGGCTGATGAGAGAGAGAGAGATTGTTTACAGTTTTAATATAAGTTATTATTTAGCCTGAGATTTATATACTTTATAAGTTTTGTTAAAGTTAATGTATTTTTAAAACAGAAAGATGTTATACATTCTCTATAAATCTCAGACAATATGTTGTATGTTACTCAAAGATATGATTTTTTTTTAATTCCAGGGACCATGTAGACTTGACATGTGAAGTTTTGAGGCTATGCTTTGAGAAATTCCAAATTGGTGATGTTGTGAAAAACTATGTCAGTCATATAATGTATTTACTGAGACATGACAAGGATTGTGTCCGAAGACTTGCAATTGATGAGGTAATTGTGCTTTACTGTTTATTTTAAAATGGATTTTGTAATCTTATGAAAATTTACATATGTTTTTATTACATTACAGATCTATAAAGTTATAACAACTGATCCACATTTATTGCCAATGCCAGAATACATTGATGTGTTTGTAGCAACTGCACAATTGGTTAGTGATAAAGATGTAGGTGTTGCCAATAAGGCAATTATCATAACATCAGCTTTACCTTCTGAAGCTTATCCCAAAGTGTTGGAAGAAATGAAAATTGCACTGGAATATAATAGCAGCAGCAAGTGTAATGCTCTTGAGGTATTTAGTATTAATTGAAAAATTTGCTTTGCCACAACTGCCTTGTGTTTACAGCACAAGTATTGTTTATGCAATCTAGAGACCCTGGGTTCAATTCATAAAGTGTTTTTGGGCTTTTGCATTAGGGTATTCATAGCAGGAGTGTGAATTCCAAAATTTTTCCTGATAAATAGGCAACAAGCTTTCATCTTCATGGCAAAATGCTCACATGCATGATATAATCATGAAAGCTTTCAAAAATTACATCTATAATTTATAGAATCTTTAAATTTGTCAATAAGTCTATATAAAAAGTCATGAGTATGTTTGTATATAATAATTATTTGAATTACAAAAGTTTTTTATAAGGTATTTCTCAGCTATGTGGAGACCATCAAGCTATCCTATGTATAGAAGTGGACTATTATTGTGATCACTAGAAGTGGGATATAAGTATGTGGGCTGATGATAATAATAATTTATGGAAATATTGTGTTTCAGGTTATAATAAATATATCATCAAAATCATTGGAATTATTTAATTTGAGTGCAGATTTGAATTATATAAATTTTATGGTGTCAGAGTTACATTCAGATGATGTTCTGTACCAATTAAACATTTTGGAATTATTATCAAGACTTGCTGTAACACCTTATGGCATTACTTATCTTGTCAAACAAGGAGCATTGAAGTCTATAGCAGAAATAGTATCTGGATTAGATAGCAATCCACTTGGTGGATTATTAATACCAGGTATTTAATA
The DNA here is from genome assembly GCA_030295005.1 of Cephonodes hylas. Classification (NCBI taxonomy): domain Eukaryota; kingdom Metazoa; phylum Arthropoda; class Insecta; order Lepidoptera; family Sphingidae; genus Cephonodes; species Cephonodes hylas. The sequence goes on along the minus strand of AP025367.1, from coordinate 8,991,884 downwards.
ATTTTTTTTAATCGTCCTAAAGAAATAATGAAACTACTATTTATTTTACTGTAAGGTATCTAAGAAAAGAAAGTGTAAGACCACTGTTTATTTTATATTCAAACATATTTGAATTGTTTTCAGGATATATGAAATTTTTTGGTTGTATTGCTCATCATTATCCAAGAGAAATTTTTGATAAGTACCCCGTGCTGCTAGAAGCTTTGTTTGGTGGATTTGATGCAAGTGATCAAACTATATTACCTGTAGCATTAGACACACTGGGCTTCATTGGTACTACTATAGAAGGAAAATTATGTTTAGCAGCAGCAGGTAAAAAGGATTTTGTTATTGATTAGTTTGGTCCTTATTATTTTACTATTGTTCTATAATATTTTGGTATGTCAATTTCGATTAAATGTCATTATCTGTTAACCACATTTATTTTGGATATTTCATTTCAGGAAGTAAATATATACAGACTGTGGATAAATTATGCCAAATTGTTCGAAACAGTCAAACGGAGATAAAAGTACGAGCCTTATATTGTTTTGCAAATATTATAAGTGTTGATAAAGATCCCAGTGTTCCTAAGACTGGGCCAGTTGACCATAGAGTTACATTAATGACGAGAGAATGGTTTCGAAGTCTAAGTGAAAGGCCACCCTCTATGGAAACTGTGTTTGAACTTTGTAAAAACCCATTTCCTGACATAAGATTAGCTGCATTCACATTACTTGATTCAGTGTGTCAACATCAGTGGGGTGAAGAATTAGTTGCAAGAACAGCAGGTAATGTATACATGTAATAAAATTGTAGAATTTAATAAGAAAATGTATTATTTATTAATAGAAATTTATTTATTAAATATTTCAGGTTTCATTGAATATCTTTTAGATAGGTCTGTAGATTACACAAAAGAATGCAAAGAAGCAAAATATGACATTATTAAAAGAATTTCAAGCTCTGCTGCATTTGATCCTAGTGTAATAACAAGAATGCAGACATATGTTGAACAAGGTCCATTCTATTCCGAAAGTCAATTGGAAGTGGCCATGGAAGAAGCTGATTAAAAAAAACACTCAGTTACATATTTTTAATAAATGGCATATATTTATTTTCTAATTTCTTAAAACTGTAAACATAACATAAATGCTATGTGCTAAGTTGGTGAAATAAATAATTTTAACATGCAAAACACTAAATCCAATAAAGGTTTGGCAATACAATGTTGTTCAATAAATAATTGTAATAAATTTATCATTTTTTCCTTTTGTTTTTGGTAGTTGTCTCCTTTTTGGGTGGAGCTTTTCTCTTAGTTGCTTTTTTATTACCTCCATACTTTGCTGCTAGATCATCAATAAACGAATCAATTTGCTGAGCTCTAGCCTCTTGTTTTTGCCTTATCATAAGTTCTAAGCTATTAGCTCCTGAAAAGAAAATATAGTTAGATCCACAAAGACTAAATAAAATTTATGTATAAAATAATGATTGTCCCATCAGTATGGTAATAAGAAATATAATAAGTGTGTAATGATTTTTATAAATAGAGGATGAGAGGATAACTTGCCTGACTTCATCCCTAACTCCTTTTTTAATTCTTCAGCTTCTTTGGCTTCACGGTTCTCTTTGGCAATTCTTTTTTGTCTTTTCTTTTCGGGTTCATGTGTGAATGCCTTATACGCTGGAATCTCTCCACTCTCTATCATTTCCTATAAAACAAAATTTTGAATAGCAGATAAATGTTTGGTTTAACATTTATCAAGTGAAATTATAATTTGTTGTGATTTTGCTTTTTAACAATTTAAAGATGTACATTGAGAAAAATAAGCCAAATGACCAAAAATAAGCCTTATATGGTTATTAATATAATTTAACATAATTGCAGTAGTTTTTAAATGTGAATCTCTTATGAATAAGATCCATCCTCATTATCAAGATTTAAATTCTGCCAAATTGTATACACTAGACTTGACTTGACTTAGCTAGGAATACTTACATTTAATATTTCTTTAAGTCGAGGTTCATGTTCTGTTCTAGCAAATTGTACTTGATCAACAATGTAGTCCATGTTGCCTTTGCCTGCTAAATATGCATTTTTGAGATCTTCTCTCTCCTCATTAGAACCTGAAATCAGACAGAATATGGTTTAAAATAATTAATGAGTGCCCAATGAGATTTATAGAAATATCTGGAATTTTTTTGTATACTAGATTTTGCCTGCAACTTTGTCCGTGTGGACTTTAGGGTTGGGTGCAATAAGATAGTAAGTGAACCTATAAATTGTCACCTAATTTTCAAAAATGACACCTACTGAATTAATTTTTTTTTCTAAGGTTCTGCTTTTATCTAAACTAAGAATAGTAGATCCATAAATTATCTCCCAAAACCCCACAAAATTTCATTCTTAATAATATTGCTCACTTAATTACTAAATTCGTCATAACTATTAAAATATTATTATAGTCTAAATGATGTATTGTTAAAAACAAAGTTAAATGAGTGTTAGAAATGAATTATCATTTTCTAAATGTATTTATGGTTTAGTGTTTTGGTGACACTGACTTAAAAATTGATATACTTGACAAGTATCGTTATATTTTCGACAATTCATACACTGTCTTTAAAAATTATAGCCTGTGTTATTCTAATTTATTAACTTTATTATTGTAAACTTTCATTAAAGTCAGTGGACTTTAATGAAAGTTTACAATAATTCACACAAAACTTACCAAGTGTGGTAAGTTTTGTGTGAAAGAGGAACAAACATTCATTCATCAATACATATCTTTTTGCATGTATAATATTAGTATATAGCAGTTAGCAAGATACATTATCCATATTTACCAATATATTCTTTCTCATAAGCTTTAATATCTTCTTCTGTTATTTTTTTGAACAATACCCTCCAATAAACTGTCCAGTCTTTGTCAATAATATTATAATCATCATCATCCACACTCTTCGTTTCATTGTATAAAGTTCGTCTGTTTTTATCGCTTAGAATTTCATGAATACTTCCCAATACTTTAAATTTTTCAGTTGCTTCAAGTTTATCATTTTCACCAACCCGATCTGGATGTACTTTTAACGATAGTTTGTGGTATGCCTTTTTCACTAAAATAAAAACAACCATTACAATAGCTTAATAATTTTAAATAATACTTAAATAAAATATTGCACCAGTTGTTTACCTTACCCTCTTTGTCGGTAGCATTTTCTGAGATTTTTAGGACCTCGTATAGATTTCTTGTGCCATAATATTTCTCACATAATTCCAACAATCCCATAGTGAAGGCGAAAGCACGTTGAATAATCTTCAAACTATTTGTATTTTACTTTTACTATAAATTTACTTGTCCAATCAATCTACTTTACGCGCGAAATAGGCTTAGTTTGACTGTTTAGTGTTTGAAATTGACTCGAAAATCGCAACAAATGTCAAATGCAACCCCATTGACAATTGAATCTAACTTTTTTCTTATGTTAAATGAGGGGTAAGGGTTCTAAATCATACAAAATAAATTGTTAACGTATTATTACTTTTTAAAATTTAAGATTAATAATTCCTATGCCCTTATCTTTGCGTTCAACAAAGTGTTAAAATGGTAAAAATGATGAGTTATAGCAATAATCGATAGCAGGACAGTAACTTTGTCAAGAAACAACAGAAAATTGTTAAATATACGACTCATTGTGACCACGTACAATATAAAGTCATCAAATAATTGCAAAATGAGGTGAAAAAAAATTGTTTTATCTTTGCGATTGTACGCGTTTATCATTGTAAAAATGCATTAAATCATATTATAAAATTATTGTTAATAAATATCCTTCAAAAGGTACAATTTTGTTAACGTTCACGCTTACAGAAAAAACATGTTTCAAATTTGAGGTATGAGTTACAATTATTTATTGAGCTAGGTGAGGATGACTAAGCTTTAAACTTGCTATAGTAGCGCCACCATACTCATGCATTTTGTCCGATATCTTATAGTTTTACGTTACCCTTCTAGGTATAGTCTTGGCAGGATATTTGGTATAAGATTTCTGTTGCAGTTTCGTTTATATTATTTAAAATTTATTTTGAAAAAATGAATAAATTTATTACTTTCATCATCATTTTTTATTACTTTCACGCAAGATGCAAGATGTATATATATTGAAATATAACAGTGAAAGATTATATGATTTTTTTTTAGTAAGGATTATTAAACATTTCACATACACTTAGACTTTACACACATACCTTCTATATGTATAACTTTAAGACTGTTTTTCTCGAAGTAGTAGTGTTTACAGGGTGTATTCAGACCGTGATCGAAAACTGAGGCAGGTTATAGCTAAAATGATTACAAACCCCCTCTCGCTAAACAAAGTCCAGAATTTGCCGAATACGGTCTGAATACACCTTGTATATTTTTTATCATCATTATAAGTATTTGTATAAAATGGATTAAATTGTGTTACCGAGTCTAAGTACGATAATAGGCTCGGCCTCTTTTATGGCGAAATGTGAAAGCAGATACGCACCTCTGCCTATCGCTTCCGGAATTTATAATACCGCCATGGTAAAAATGACATGTGACAAAAAATTTTCCCAGTGCGGGGATCGAACCTTTTAGAAGTCTTGAAGAATCAATTCTCTGCTTCTTGGCTTCAAGTTTCGCAAACAACTGCGCCACGGATTCAGTAGAATATGAATTAATATATCTCTTTATTAATATGATCCATATTATTATCTGTTGAATTTCTTTAAAGTAAACCCGTGTCTTTTAAGAAAATCATTTAAATTTACTTTGAAAAAAAAAACTACTATATACCTACATAGGTATATAACCTATATCACTGGTCACTGCCTGTAACACTTTCCCCGTCCCAGGATCTCTAAATTGCACGGCACGTGCTTGTACTGTGAGACGACGAGGCCGTCACACCTTTTCGTATAGATAAAAGCACTTTACGGCTCTCTATTTTATAACTTTCAAGACCAAAAGAATTATTGTGTTCAATTATTACACCTATTTTGATGTGTTTACGTTAACTTACAAGCTGTTCAAGGAACTATTTTCGGGCGTGTGTCATTGCTTAAGTAGCTCACATAGCAATACCAGTGACACCTAGATAGGATGAACACCTTGATAGGATTTAATATCCCCTTGCCAAAAGCCGGGTATTAGTGGATATCCAACGTAGCTCTGTGTGGAATGGAATGAGTGAGAGGTACTGTACTCAGACCTTTTTAATACTGCTCCTGCGCGAAGCTGAACCAGTTCCATAATAGGTATATTAAATTGTGAATTATTAATTATCTTTATTTAACGGCGTATGGTGATATTAAAATGCAGTTTATTTCTCGGTACGTTAAGTTGTCAGCGACTAAAATAGCTATACTTAATGGTCAAATTTATGTCCAAATATAAATTTCTACTATGTATTTTAATTGTAAAAACTCTTTGGTTAGATACAACGACATATTACGAAATATTCATACTTTGAAAGGTGATTTATACTCAATTGTTTCAAAAAAAATAATAAGGCTGCTTCTGTTTGATAAACATTTTACACTATTTCGTGTCAGCAAGATCGACGTTTTGTTATTCGAAAATATTTATGGATTCCAAAACAGAAGGATCTGGAGATAATGGTAATAGTCAGCAATGTCCAGGTGGTGCTAAGACATGTGTTTTATCAAACATCAACATTGACGATTCAAGTAAAATGCATCCAAATGACAATGAGGCTTCTACTGCTCAGATGATTGATGACAGTGAAATGAAGCTAAAAGAAAGAATCACACAATGCAAAATGGTAATAGATTCACTTAAGCTCGAACTCAAGGAAGAAAAAAATAAACTCCAAAATAATAGCATGTCGATTAACAATAATGCAGAAAATGTGATAAAATGTAATACATCAGTTCAAAATGTATGTTCACCAGAGATGTTAAATACGGATTTCGGGATTTCGAATGATATATACAGTGCCTGCATAGAGAGTAAATTATATTGCGATGAAAGTTTAATGGAATATGAAAAGCAGTTGCAAAAATATCAAAATACCCTGAACATGGCTCAGTCAGAAAAGAAAAATGTCATCCGTAAGCAAATGTTAGCGAAAGCGTTTAAATTAAAGCTTTTAGAAATCGAAAATCAATGCAACGTTGAATTGTTACGAGTTAAACAAAGTTTACAATGTTTGGAGCCTTTAAAAATCATTGCTAGCAAATGGAAATCGAATCCTGAAAGTACCTTTGAAGATAACAGTTTTGAATCACTTTCATTATATCCGGAACTTAACGCTTATCCCGTATCTGAAACAAATTCCTTCATAAACTTTAGTACAAAACATTCCGACGAGGAAAATGATGAATGTGGAAAAAAAGTTGCTTAAATATTTATTTACTTCTAAAATTTTTGCTGTTTGTGTTACACGTGTTATTATGTAGATATTCTAGACGAAAAACAAACATAAAGTAAAACAAGATAATCTAATTTTCACATAAAAATTGTAGTATTTGAATCCAAGTTATTTTAATTAATTAAACGAATTTAAGCAACAAAATATTGTTTATTAATTATCCGTTTTGTAAACTGTGAAATTAAAATCAAAATAAGCGCCAAAATAAGGTGTGAAAATCCGATTTCAATAAATCAAAAACTGAGGAGGACCTCCATAGTAGACCACACACATGCAGGCACGCGCTTCGAATGCTGGTGACTTTTTATTCTCGCCGCTCGAGGCCCGATCGTGTTCACTCGGAGCTCGTCGGCTCCCGATCGTCAGGCTCTCTGACATCACGCGCGTCTGTCTGCGCTTGCGCTGCGCCTGTTCAGTTAGGAACTTGAACTTTATTTTAATAAGATTCCAATTTGTCAATTAGAGGGCATCGCATGAACCGAACTGGTTTGACTTCTTTACACCTTGTATCTTTATGAGTTTCATTTAAAAAGTGCTTTTGAATACGATATTGAAGTGCACATGAAACCCTATGTTTAGTAGGTGTAGTGCGTCTTTTTTTCATTAAATTATAAAATTAAAAGTATTTTGATAATGTCATTGTGCAAGTTAATAAGTTAAGTAAAATACAAAAGATATAATAACGTTTGTCATCTAAATTTATGTATGCAAATATTTTGTTTGAAAACGCTGTAGGAATCATTGCATGCTAAGATGGCAGGAGGAAAGTGTTCATCTTCAACGTGTGTACACGCTGTATTACTGCCATTCATGAGCTTGGAATTTTAATGAGAAACCTTTTAGTATTTAAGTAATACTTTTCCGTTAAACTATTTTTTCACCTAATTTAAAAAAAGCAAAGAAGGTAACCACGTATGGACGTGTAATAAATAAATACTTCGTTGCAACATTAAATTAAATGTTAATGTTAATACGTAATTTTATGCGTTTAAAATAATAAGAGTGTAAAAGTATGTATTAAAAGAACGCTTTTTAGTAACAAAAGCATATTCATTTCGCTCCTTTATTAATAATGAATTCTTTTCATTGTTGTCCATCTACTACTTTTGAGAATATTTTTTTATAGTAATGATTTAGTATTTTAGTGAACTCTAATTATTTTTCGGAAGTCGTTAACAATGTAAAAAAATATTATGGGAAAAATATTGTTAAGCAATTCACATATAACATTTTAAAACTTAGATACACTTTAAGTCTGAAGTACCGACATGCCGACGATGCGAAAATATGCAAAGTATTTTGGGTGAGCAAGTTTTGATTCTGCGTTTCTGCAACCTTTAAACTTTCTTTTTTTACTTTTTAGACTTTGGCATTTAAGCGCATTCCATGTCGCCGAAGAGCTACTTCAAGATGGGTTATAATATATGAAACAATAAGAAATCACTTTACTATACTAACATGGGTTCGTATTAATTATTTATAAAAACCGTTATTAAGTTCCTTGGAAATTTCTACAATTTTAAATAAAATGGTAAAATATTAAACGTTTGATATAATTCAGGCAGACATATCCTTATTTACTTCTGTGGACGGATATCTCACTTGAAGTTCGGCGTCGGACGACAGGGCACCCGTGTCTGTAAGCACGGTCTCGAGAGCTTTATGGAAGAGTAAACAATTTAAAACACTACACGCGGGCATATTGGTCCAGCACTCTCCTCCATTAGCCTTCGCCGACACCTTGGTCGGTCCTTTGTCGAAAATAATGTTTGCTCTCTACCAAAGGGAAGTAGTGACGAAGGTGCGTGCGCGACACTTGTCCGCCACTTGGTACAGTTTGCTTTGGCTGCCTTAAAGCGGCTGGTAATCGGCTTGCCGGTGTTTTGTTTATAAGTTGATTTAAGTACGTGTAAAGCAAATACGATTTTAACGGTGTAATATTTCTAACACCCATTATAAAATTTTCCATTACTAACACTCCGGTAAAAGTTTTATTTTTAAACTTAGAATAAATTTTAAAACAGATCGGTTGAAGATAATTCTTTAATACCTATAAGCTCTATTAAACAATGCCTATTCATATTGTAAAAACTTAGTAAATCTGTTGTTAATTCTGAATTACGTGTGTTAAATTTAAAGATTTTATTTTAATAAAACTACTTTATTGGAATAGATTAAATTGTGTTTGTAGGAGGACACTTGCTTTTTCTTATTCATCTTGTTAAAAGATATAGTACCGCCATAATATTTATTAAAGTAACTTATACAATTATATGCCGATGCTTAAAAAAATCGCCATACATAAAGTCTAGCCCGTCTCCCGTAGGGATAGGTAGAGTACCTATAGAGCGCCAAATGCTAAGGTCCAAAACACCTTCGCTTCTTTAAGCCACTATCCTCTTCTGTTAATTAATATAGGCAATACATATATTCCCACACATCCCACACGTTACACGCAAGTTTTATAACTATCACTTTGAAATTTAATTATACCTGTATTCGACACGGGAATAGAATCCTGCAACTCTCAATATTATACATACGTACATATAGAACTATGTGTGTTCCAAGAAGCAATCGGTACATATTTTCATTCATTAAAAATACGACTATTACCTGCAAAGCAATAACGGTATCACATTCTTTTGTTGTTAATGGAGTATTTGTGCAAATTTTTGGGTATTCAAAAAGGGTTAAAGTAACGAGGTATCTTATCCTAACCTGACTTAAAGTAAACACGGAAATGACTTATCGCCAAGTGTTATCAGTGAGCGGTTTGCAAAGCTTTGTGCGTTTCGTGTGAGCACGTTGCGTTCGCACCCTTTTCTAAAATGCACCTCACTTTACCCAATTCACGTGAATCCCTTCCGACTAATTTCGATAAGAAAGTGTGAACACGTAAGCGTGGTTTTTGTTCTCTTGTTCTCAGGTTTTGAGTTTAAATGAGTTACTAATGTTATTGTTAAAATTGTCTTATACATTTAAATTATTGTAGTATTTTTATGGTAATAGGTAATATTAATAATAGTTTCGTTGTAGTGCCAAAAAAATAATATCGCGATGCTAAATATTTTTAAACATTTGTTTTTTTACCAACAGTATATTAATATTTACAATAGCATTGTCTTCGCATTGAATGGACATAACTTAAGATAATTCATTTTGTTATGAATATGTGTTCGTTTATGTTTTGTCTTCGGAGTTGTTTCTTTTCCCCATAATTGAGGGACTTTGTAAAATGAATCTTTCTTCATAGCCACTGAAAATCATGGTAATTTTATTGTTCAACACTCTGTGAACATCTTAGAGTTTTTGTTTTTCTTTTACTTATTTCTGTTTTTTTTTTTTTCGTCTGGAGACACGGTAAGTAAGAAGGAGGTATCGACTTTATATGTCGTTGTCATAGTTTCTTTTCCAATATATTAGTAAATTTTCAATACTTTTTAACCCTCTATAACTCAATAACATAGATTATTTATTTTTATTTGTTTCCGGGTAAATAAAGTAAAATAAAAATATAGGTGTTTCATAGCTTTTTATTTTTTCGATTATTTTCCACAAAAAGTAGAAAAACAGGGAGTGTTGCCTTGGGGCAAGATTGAAACATAAGCTTTAAAATAAAATAGCAATAGTCAGTCCCAATTCCAGACTAGGCATGTAAACATCTTAGACCACAGTGTCGCTTAACATCAGATGAACTGGTGGTCAAATGTCTAGACTGTCAGAGATAAAAAAAAAATAAAAAAATATACATGAGAAGAAGTTACGAGAGGTGGTAGTTCCTGAAGCAGTTCTTAGTTTTGGTATAACATAGAGCAACTCCACATTTCTCACATGTATTATGAGTAAACCCAGTACACTTTGGGAACTTACACCTAATTTTTTTTATCCGACCATTGGGGCCAGTGCCCAATTTGGTCTTGTCGTACCGCCATAGGTGGTGCATGCTGTGCAGGTCCTTTGTGTATGTTTGCTTGTATCTCATTTTCCAGTGAACGGCGACTAGACATACTAGGCTTTATACCTAATTTGCAAAGAGTTACTGCAACATCTAGACGAAAATCTGCTGATGGCAAACGACATGAGATACCTTCGTCTTTACAGACTCTTTTAGAAAGCAACCATGCGTTTGCCATTGTGAGATCCAAGTAGTGATAGAATAGACGTATTTGCCATCGTTTGCTACGCAACTGTATCTTGTATATCCCCATGATGCTGTCGATAAGGTCAACACCACCCATGTGGCGATTATACTCTCCAACAACATTCGGCCGTTTTATGTTCACGTACCTGGAATTCTGTTTATCCCATCTGCGAACATCAGTTTCAGGCTGTGTTCCAGCAGAAGTAGAAACCAAAGTGACAATTTTATCCTCCTCTAAAAGGACTCTAAGAGGACGCTTACGTGCTGCTCTGGAACATGATAGAACACCCATCTATACTCACACAAACTAATACGAAATAAAACCCCTATCCGTCAATGTAGCTTACGGGCAACATACACAAATGTTTAAAAAAGAGCAAAATAATTAAAATAAACGTTACTGATATCGTCAAATACCAAATATTAAAACACTTACCTGTCCATGTTATTGAAAATAAACACTAAAAACTTGAAAACACTATTTTTAAATATTTTTCAATTGCGAGCACGCACGAACTTTTCAAACCACTAACAATTTTTTGAAAATACCCTCATATATGACAGGTAACGCCATCAAGCAAATATTTTTAGTACCTATTCGTTACTTCTGTTTGTAGACTACCCTATACATTGCACTAGAATGTCAAAGAAAAAATCGTATGAATTTAGTGGTGGGTCAAACGGTATGTTGCTTACAGTCTACATCATGATACAGAGGGTTAACAATGAAAAAATCAAAGACATGATCTCATTACAATAGCGCTGATTAAAAATTGAACAGTTCTTTGGCTGTGAATTCGATACTAAATAAAAATCGCGACGAGAGTGCATTAGTGAAAACTATTTTGTTTTGTTACATGTAGGTGTGTTGTTTGATTTATATATCGTTATAAACTATAGATTCTCCAATGTTGGTGCAGACAAAGGGTCATAATATCAATAGTCTTGTGACGTAATGGCTATGTACGTTGACTAAAATGAACTACGTACTAACGCTGTTCTAATTGTGGTGAACCACATTATAATTTAACATTTTATTAGCGACGCCTCTGTAATATGAATAAGTAGGAACAGGTTTTTTCAATAATACGTATTTCCCAGTGGTTAACGATTTGTACAAATAACTACTTATATCATTGTAAGAATTTTCCCATTTCATGCTTTAAAATCGTGTTGATTGTATTTATTATCATAAGGCCTCTCATTGTAAATCTTGTCACCAAATTAGTAAAATGCGGATAAGTAACGTCTTCTTAATATTGTAAAGATAAACGCTGACTTCTTCTTAGCTCGGATTAGGTAAATTATAATTAGATCCATTTGTATTATTGTGAATGTTTTGAATAGTTTTTGTTAACTTTCCTTTTTATAAGAGATGCATTCGGGCTGTTTTACTGTGGCACAAGATTTTGGTCACTCCTATTCCTGCTTCATCAAAAGAATCAACAAACAAAAAATAAACTGATTATCATATTAGCCGTTCTAAAATGTTGTCGAAATATTTTTTAGACAACGTCTGTTCTTGATTATTCTGAGTCCTTTTACATAAACGAAAATTGGTCAGCTAAGTGTGTTGAGTGTCGAGAGATGCGATTTATTGATGCTCTCTTTAGACATCAGGTTTACAATTTGTTGTCATATTCCTGTGGGGCAGTCTTTAAAAAAGTACGCTCTCTCTCTCTGTCTCTGCCTATCGCCGTCCACTGCTGAACGTAGGCCTCCCCAAGTAAAAAAGTACAATATAAAATAATTAAAAATACAAAGAAATTTTAACGCATGATAAAAAACCCTAAATGAATGTAATATAAATGGTGGGTAAAACTAATGAAAACATGTGGGTTTCTATAAACATACACTTGTATTATATTTGAAAACAATTACTGGATAGAACATGTAAACACACAGAAAATGGAAAATCCAATTTCTATATAGGCCTGGTGTTCGTGATGTTGCAATACACAAAGAATGACATATTTTGTTTGCTACAAATTTTGGAAATACATGTGACGTCTTTATATTATTGGAGGTGTATCGTACGTACAATCTGTTATTGACATATATATTATACAAGCTGTGTTGGTGGTTTCACACGCGGTTATGGTTTGTATGTCGCAACATGAAGTAAGAACCATTAATATGATATTCATCACGAAAATATGTATTCAATTTGAAAAAAAACCTTTCTGTGATCCAGAATCCAAACTAGGTATATAATATTAAGCATAGATAAAAAATAGTTTAGATAACCACTATAAAGTACACCGCTTAATGTTATTATATTTGGCCTTAGCTTATGTAGATGACACAGTCAAGAAGGTGGTTTGTTTAAAAAAAGAATGTATTACCAACTATGCTTAAATTTCACCACCAAAATAATTGCTTGATTGGTTTGGTTAAGCGTAAAGTTTTCATTTTATAACTTAAAAAAATACATACTTTTGCATAAGGAACAGGTATGACCATACTAAACTAATATTTTTATGTTTGTTTGTACGTTTAGTTTGTGCAATGTTTGCATTTCCAGAAATTGTCTCAATTTGGTTAAAAGTTGTGGAAGCTATACGCTGTCGCACGTATTAGAAGGGCAACATTTTTGTTAAGTTAAATGATAATAGTCGATAACTTAACATTGAATGTATGCAATCGGGAGTAAGTAAAATTTGCTTGTTTTGAAAGCATCATGAATTCCTATAATACAGGTATGATTGATTGATTTTCCATATACAATTTTTGTGATTGATTTTTCATATACAATTTTTGTGATTGATTTTTCATATACAATTTATTTATAACAAAGGAATCAATCAATTGCCCAGCGGGATAAATTAGCACGTTAAAGTGGTGACGGTTTGGATTCCTGGGTCAGACGGTCAAAGTGGTCGTCTTGTTAGGAAACTGAGAGTAGTTTAGTACTTTTTGAAATTACCTTGGCATGGCAAAGAGATTCACCACATCCGAGGGAAAGAACGACGCTGTCATAACGGAGCATTAAGTATGAATAGACTTTCATTACTGGATATTTTATGCCGGCCTTCTGACATGCTTCTCATATTGTGCTCAAAGGGCATCTATGTTAAGTTATAGCAAAGTATTTTGTTCTACACTTAATTGAAGCTTTGCTTTTCAGTTGATAACTCTCACATAGCGAGATGCCATAAACAACTGTAATATGTACCAGATCCTTTTTTAAATGAACAATTTTATATTAAATGCATTCCATAAATTGTAAATCATACGTAAAAAAAAATTACTGACTCATGTGTATCTCGACATAAATGAGGAGAAAAGAAAGAGAACCGCGAAATTCTCATTACTTTTTACTTGGCTATGCCATAAATCAACTTATGAAAACAAGACGTAGACCCGTTGTCTAGAATATTGAGATAGTTTGCAATTGGCTGACTCGCAAATTCCGTGTCACTTCCTTAGAGCATAAACGCATATAGAGAATTCTTAAGAAAATAAACATAGTGTGTAAAAATAGCTTTCGTTTAATAAAAATAATAATATTGTGTACCTTAACCATCAAAAATTCGGAAGAATTAAACAGATTTTTCAAATTCTAGAAAAATGTAAAAAAAATTTATGCCAAACAGAATTGACACTATTAAGACACGCCAATTTTTAAATATTAGAATTTATTTATATAATTATTCACTTTTATTTATTTAACATTTTATTTAATGATTTTTATTGTTTATTTGAATATTTTATATTTCTGATTTATTTTTGTAGTTTTCAATAAAGGAGTATATTAAATAAATTTAAACCGGTCTAGTCTAAGGGCTTAAGCCCTTCATATAGACCTGCCGTATATGGATTGCAATGGGTATATATGTTAAACAACTGTGTTTGAACCGATTAAGTTTGGCTATAGTCCATGGCGCCGCACCAAGCGAAGTTTTATGCTGTTCAATAGACTTCTGAATTAGACCCAGAGTGATTCACTATAATGAGCAATAATCTAAGGCGTTCATTGATTGATAAAAGACGCAAAGGCCTGTCATTAGCTGTAATTCAAGAATCCCCGTAATTTTAGGGCATGATGTGTTAGTCAGAGGATTGTTCTTGGGACTTGGGGTTGCATATGTAGGTACCCGTTGTCTGTATATTTCAACGGTATATTTTAGACGTATGACAATTATAATTTATTATTGAAGTGGTAATTGTTTCTGATTGAATAAATAAATACACCCAAATGTAAAGAATGAAATGGCGGATAAGTGGCTTTTGATAATTATCACGTTAAAATAATGTTTGCAAATAATTACATAAGTATATAACATACCTATAGGTATACATACATATTTCCGTCTGTATTGCATTTCTGCGCCCATATTTTTCCAGGCACGTAACAGTACTCAAGCACCCAGTAGAAAGACCCAATACCAGACTCCATGCTGCTACTAAGAATTTCTTAATGCAAAAATCTTATAATATCTTGCCTGGCACGGGAGTTGGACTCTGAACTTTTAGATCATATGGGGCTTACTAGTGCCGTTAGACCACGAGGCAATGCCAAAAAATGGCTAAAAAATCTTGTGCGATTTCTCTTTTACAAAATACCGTAGCTTGAAAAGCTGCTATATACATTGTTTAAACATTTTCTCTTCACGATCTGAGTACCTGCTGTCTAATGTTCAGATTTGCATATTATGTGTGAATGACACATCTACTACAATATTGGTTCAATGTTAATGTGTAGTGCGTAAAAGAGACAGAGTAAGATTAGTCTATAATTTTTTAAACAATTTTGTGGGTAGATAAATTATATTTTTGGAATTGTGAGTAAAAAATCGATTGACATAGACATGTGTGAGCATGTGTGATTTGGTTGAGCACAGCGAGCGGATTGAGCACGGTGTTGGTGGGATTTTCCTGAGTGAATGTGTGACGTGCGGAGGTGAGCGTGCCGAGTGCGAGATGCGAGGTGGTGGCGGTCCGAACGTAACGGCGGGCGGTAAGCAAGGGATGCAATCTCGGGTTCAGTGGTGGACGAACGATCGCATCGGGCTGCGGCAGGCGGCTCTCAGTGTCGCTCAGATCGCGACGCGCGGTGGTCGTGCGTCGAGCGCGTGTGGAGTGATGTCTGCGAGATGAGGCTGTCGCTGGTGCTTCTGTGGCTGGGCGCGGCGGTGGCGTGCGGCCCGGGCCGAGGTTTCAACCGCCGCCACGGACCGCGCCGCATCACCCCTCTTGTCTTCGGTCAGCACGATCCGAACACTAGCGAAAATAAAATGACTGCCAGTGGCCCTCCAGAGGGTCGCATCACCAGAGACGACGAGAGATTCAAAGACTTAGTGCCCAATTACAATCCGGACATCGATTTCAGGGACGACGAGGGCACTGGTGCCGATCGGCTCATGACTCAGGTGAGTTTTCACTGGTTTTCAGTGACATTTCCTTTCGCGCCGGAAACTTATTTCCACTATAGTCGCGGTCATGGTGCTGTGAAGTTTTAAGGTTTCAGCAGTTCGATGAGAGGTGCAATAATATTATGATGCGGTCCGTTATAATTGTTGGAAGTTTCTCGCTAAACAATGGATTTCATGAAGCGTCCGCTGTTTTGAAAACATCTCCCGGCGCGCGGACATGACAATCGCCGGTGTAAACATTACACCGGTGGAACAATGGGAACAAATTGCGGGCGTTACGGTAGCTTCGTAGCGAGTATTTCGATTGTAGTGCTGCAATTACGCAGGCTTTGTCAACAAATATTTTGGCTCTGTGACTAATGGATGAATGATGGATTCTTTTTAATTTTGATGCCATGCCGGTAAATATATGGCCGTCGTAAAAGTTGGTGTCGAACATATTCAGCCTAGTGCATCGTCATTCATGAGGCTTTGTGTTACAATAAGCATAGCTTTTGAAAAAATCTTAAGAGTTAATTTATTGTTTGCAAGTCTGTCGCTTAGTTGTTTTAACCAGTAGTGTTATTTATTTATTACCTATAGTTATTTATGCAACTGAATTTATTGTCTTTAATTAATTCATGCGAAGTGCTTATTATTATGCAGTATATACTGCTCATTCTAATTTAAACTGGATGCGCCATTTAAGTACAGTTGTAAGAGAAGTGCTAAATGTAATTTTTATACAGTTATATCCATATTCCATACGTAGATATAAATAAATAAATCAAGTAATACGTGCGTATATCGTCATTCTTGTGCGTATACGCAAATATTGTCCATGAGATATATGTATGTATTTACTTAAGTAATCAAATTTCGCGGTCAGCACATAGGTAAATAACGAACATTGAGTACCATAAAAAACCGCTTGCATCGAGTTGCCAACTTTACGTAGACAAAAACCGCTAAGTGCCTAGAATATTTAATATTATCTAGGTATATTCTTTTGTCATATACAAATGTATTCAACCGGCAGTGTATTTAGTGTCTTGTCGGCAAAATTATTCAGACACAAGGACATGTCTGTGCATTTCAGTAATATTGCATAAAAAATTCTAAATATCATATAGAGTAATTAAAAAAAATGCATTTAGGAACATAGTATAATGATTTATTCAAACAGATCCACAAGGTCTATAACCTATTTAGCTAGATATAAATGTGACCGAAAAATAATATGATTACTTGTATTGATTTGATGAAATGCAGCTAACGGCAGATGCCTTTTAACCAGCGACATTTCTAATGCTTCACGCTTTATTTCAATTATGCCACTCAGTTGTTTGCTGTGACTTATAAATAAGTGACTGTATCACACTCGTGATTACGTTAGCAATAATCAAGAAAACAGAAAGTAATGGAATAACAAAAATGTAAAAACAAACACAAAAGATGACGAGAAACAAATTTTCAGCCTTCAGTAGTCGACCTCGCTCTAATGGGTCGTCAAACACAAGCGAGTGTTGACAAACAAACAAGGCGTCGTTGACTGTTCGTATTTCCCGAGCCTCAATTCTCTCACATTCGACATTACCGACGATATCGATAAAGCCGGCTTTTCTTTTAAACACAATGACAAAATACCGTAAAAGTTAAATACGTAGGCGTTAGTCGATAGTGACATAAATGTCGAAAGCACGGGAATCCGATCCAAGATGTAGGTCAGTTTGTAATATGATATTCGTTTGTATTAATAGGTCAATCACTAAGCTATTGACTTACGAGATGTTTGCAGGGTGTGACCATATTACGACAGTCATTTTCTACGTCCATTATTAGAAAGATGTTATGTCAATGTTAGTGTTGTATGTCGCCCATCCCTGTCATTAGGGTGGATTGGAGTATAAAGTACGAAGTATGTGTGACCACCACTTTGTTAAGCATAGGTGGATAGAGCAAAATCATAATAATTGTAGTAAACATATTTTGTATGGAGACGGGAAACCGAATACATTTTTGAATCTAGCGCCGTTGGTTTTAAGAATCAAGATGATATTATAATAATTATCTACTTAGTTATTATTGTCTTTTTAAATGCAATAATATTAAAAATTGGGATGATTTTATTTGAAAATGTATTAATACTTTTACATTATGTGAGTAAAAGTTCTAGGAAGCCACTACAATAATTGCTTTCCATTAAACACATTAATCGACGGACAATTACGATAGATACTTCCTATCCGAGGACATTTTACAGCTCTGCAATAAAGTATATTGGACTATTCGACTCAGTAGGCGCTATTTTATCCATAAACGTGGTAGTTATTTAATACACAGAATTGAAATCTTTTTACTTAGTTGGCTTAATATTCTTTATATAAATTAAAATATTGGGATCATCAATGCCTCATTTCTGCTTAATATGAGTAGTATTTAAACACGTGTTTTGCTATGAATGTATGACGTTTAATAAATTAGTATCGGCACGATAAGAACCACATTTGCATAGTAAACGCTTCGCTGAAATCAAATGTGACATGTTTATTGGAGCTGCTATTTCTGATTCATCAGGTTGATGCAATGTCAATCGATTGTTGTCAGGACGTACCGAACCAACTTGATTTAATGCTCAAGACAAGGTGTTTATGCTTATACCTCAAAACTCAAACACAATACTGTTTTGCATTATTGCGAATTGCGATCACATTTCATCTCGAGTCAACCTAAATCCTGAAATAGTGGTCGCATGTTCAAGGATGCTATTGTTTGGCCGGTTATTCGTAAATAATGACTCAAGTGGCCGAGTGTACGGCAAATATTTTAATGAGTATGTATGTACATTTGCCTGGAATCCAGTTATGTGCAGATAATAATCGGTCCGAAGACTATACGGACAATCGGTGCGTGTGTGCGCGTGTGCGTGTGGAAGAAAGGCCGGCGCGAATCCGCCGTCGGTGATGTTATGTGCTCGCCGCGGGCAGCACATAGCCCGAGCCGAGCCGAGCAGCCTTGCTTGCATTCGTAAAAATCTCCAAACCGGTTCGATGCGCCACCATTACTTTCTTTCTGCTTCCAACGAGCCTCCCATTTAACGCGGGCCCACTTTTTATCAGAAATCGGTATCTCCGTCTAATAGTATTATTTATTTCTCATAAATAAAAAGGAATATAAGTAAAGTTACGAGTAGCGCGTACGTTACACGCCAGATACGTCACAGATAAATGCTTATGTTCCTTCGGTTGCGAGTCGCGCGGTTGCGCGTCGTTTGTTGCGTTGCGCAACGTGCGCAGTGACATCTCGAGATTTATTCAGCTTCAACTAGCTTGTAATCTTTATTTACAAACAATTGCTCGCATTTACATTACTTGTTGGGTATATGTAATAAGAAATTGTGAATGCATTTTGCATTGGTACCTACAATATATCCACATATTCACCATCCACAGACAATAGTACATTTCTAAATCAGCTTCTGGCAATTGTCGTTCATAAAAATATTTTGCCTTCCAAGAGTCAAAGACTATATAACCGTTTATGTTTGAAAAATATTGCACATGTTTCACGACAAAAACACTCTTTCAATAGACTCGAGGGCTAGGCGTTCAAACCGCAGAATAGGTGCGCAACCGCACCGGCTGCTCTTCACTGATTCCATTCGGAATTACTTACCAGTTTATGTAGGTTTTTATTTAATATTTTATATCCACGGACGCGAATAAGGTTGCGGAGCGAGAGGGGATGAGGCGGACATGCGGGGGTTGAGGGACATAAATATCTCGGTGATTTATGGGCGAGGCGGTCGCGGGATAGGTCAGCATTATTCAATTTCGTATTTGAGGCTCGGGTTACAATGAGCTTTTACTGCGGTGCGCGCGCGCAGATAGCGCGGCAATCGCAGCCGACCGACTCACTTTTGTTATCAGCCTTTTAAAGCCTATTATTGTAATCCTCAGATAAGTTGTCACTTTATCGTTTACTCCAGGACAAATATTGTCTATAAGACACTTCACCTACACGACGGAAGGGCATCCAAACCACATTCTGAAACATACAAACAAATAAGTAGAAAATCAAATAAACATTTTATAAATGCCCGTATCACTTTAAAGTCACTTAATTATCGATTGTTAATATTTAATTTAATTTCATTGCCTGATACGCTAAAGTGGTTTAATTTGTTAGCAGCAAAGACACCGCCGGCCAAATTAGATACTTTTCGGCTTATTAGCGCAGGATAAAAAACGGAACGAGGCCCGATCGCTTTGTGAATAATTGACCATAATCAAATTAATCCTAAAATTCTACGGTGGGTTTACAACGTTGTAAAATGTTATAAAGACCTCCTGACAGCCCTGGTATAATATTGCCTTTTTATCAACTAACTCAGTATTTAATAGCGTAAATGACTAATACAAACTATGTTACAGTGATTATTTTTCCTTATAATGATATACTATAAAGATATTATGAACCTTTTTTCACAATAAATTCTTGGGCACCATTGCCGTTTTTTTTAAATACTCTACTTTTTTCGCTAACTCTCTTGAGATATTACTTATTATTACTCATTAACCTATATCAAACGATTCATACAGTTTGTGAGTACATTAGATATGGTACTTTTTTATACAGCATGAGAGATTTTTTAAAAGAATGCTGTTTAAAATGTGAAGATTTCTTATTTCACGCTCAACCCGTTGAGACATGATTCTCGGTTTAGTAACAACTTTTATATACAGTTGAATTAGTACATGTAGACCGCATATTAATTTTTTATGGATGATGTTATCTGCGTTCAAGGAGAATTTATAAACAGTCCTACATCTTAAAAAGATTGCAAATACCTCAAGATCTTATATTCGAGGTTAATATACTTAAATCATTTTGTTTGAGTAAAATTTTATGAATTGCATTTTATAAGTCTGGAAGCTTTATTATTTAAAAAGCTTAATTGCTCATTTTTTTAGAGTCTGTTGCCAATTTCAATTTCCGAAATTGCCACTGTACATAACATAAATATGTTATAATACAAATAAGAAAGTTTTTATTCATTTTCTTTTTAAAAATACAAAATGAGCGAAAATACGTATAAAATGTTTGATTTACATTTAATAATAATTATTACATTAAATGTTTAATTACCCAACACGCTATATTTCTCTTGACCATGAGGTGAGGCATTCGTATATTCGATTATTTTTTACCTTAGATAAATTTTACATGGATGTAAAGCATACCTATAATGTTGCGACTTGTAATAGCAGTTTTAACCTATTACATTTCCTAACATCTTCATTTTCTATTGTATATGCTGTATTTCAAAACAAATAAATAATCCCTAATGGGCACGGTAAGACATCGTGTAATAATACTGCTGTTTTTCATCATTTCCATAAAGCTCCTTTCACACAAAACCTATCCAAATGATGAATTTAATTTGGTCATATTTCATTACTTCAAACAAAGTATATTCACTTCGATGGTTTAACCCAAATAATAATAGTTTTAAACGATAGTTTGATTTGAATCGATTTTCTTTTATGTCTAGTGGTAGGGCTATATTTCGTAATCGAAGAGTTGTCATACATCAATTAGATTACAATGGTTATATTGCCGATCAGAGATTAATGATCGTTTTTTTTTACTTTTTGCTTAGAGATCTCAAGGTTATGCGAAAGAGGGAACACGAAGAACGATAAATTCTACCTAGTGACTATGGACGATAGTGCGCGGAGACATAGGATTAGCGATGCCGAAATAGTGGTCACAACAAAAATGCTTTTTGAACTAAAATCAATATACAATAGCACAAAAAGCAAATCGTTTTAAGCAGTAATTGAACTTTGTGTACAGTTAAAAAACAATGTTTATTTTAGATGAGTAAGTAAGCAAAACGTGTATTCGGTCGTAGACGTGTGCGCAGTTTTTTAGTTGCGCCTGTTACTTATTAATAAAATAGAGTTAAGCTTCGCTTGCACAGTTAAGCTCGTAACGTTTGCAAGTTTAACTGAAGAACACTTGTTCAAATACACGCCAAACTGTTCAAGTGATAGGTCTTTGAACCGCGCTCGTGTTTGCGGTTTGTTTTATATAGTTGCTTCTTAAGGTGGCGATAAATTAACGATTTGCATTTCTCTTACAACGTAAACAGTCCTGATAGATACATGTAAACACAAGTGTGCTAGTACCTTAGCGTGGGCTGTACACATGTTCTATCCGGCTCACGGCTGTAGGAAGTGCATATTAACAACAGCTTCTCCTTCAAACGTAAACAATGGCCAATAACTTATAATTTTTATACTTTCGCCCTAATTTTAGCGCACACATGTAACCAATATCTCATTTTCACGTTCCCTATTATTTAACTTCATTATATGGTTGGTAATGTTAAATACTTTTAAAAACACCGATTAGTTATAATGACTTGTATTTTATTTATTTCTAACGGGTTTATGAGCACTTTGTGCACGCAGACAATATTTGAGGAAGCATCGACTTGATAGTGTTAATTTGATTTTGGGTATTCACGAGTTGTTAAATATTTGATGATATCTTTTATTTGTGTGTATAATATTAAATTCCAGCAAACTCAGCGTTAAGATTATTTATTTGTGTTGACTATATTTCCTCAAAAAAGGCAGATAGCAAAAAGAATTTTGCTGTAGGTGAAAATGGTGTAATGTCTCGCCATTCTCCGTAAGTTGAGCAGATCCAATAAGCATTTTAATCGTTTTTACTGTTACTGATTGGCTCTTTGCTTACTAATTGGTTGTTAGTCACGGATATACTACGTATTAGTGAAGAAATTACCCAGTGTTGGGCTTGGATATTATTTTGTATCTGTTCAAACTAGCTATTGGCTCATACATAGGTAGGTAGTAATTTAATTTATGCAGTACAGTAACCAGTTACAGTTTCCTCTTTCACTTTTGTTCTTCTTTCTTTAAGAAATTAATAACTGTGATCAATGGAGTCCGAAATTTCTTCAAGACAATACCGAGACCAAAGCTTAAATACATAACAATTTTTATTAATAAAATGATATATATTAATTAATAAATTCAAATTTCACAAAGGATCCGTAATTTTCTTCGTTTCATAGTTTTTGAAGAGATTTTCCGCTGTAGGGTAAGATGTGTTATAATATCGTCGCAAAAAGCATATTCTGTGTTTGCTCGGGTGTCTTGCGTATGAGACGAGTTTATTTTAATTACCGTTGTAAATATTTGTCCAGGTACAATCTAGGTGTTTGTGGTTATCTTAGCGTTATCTGCCAAACCTCAGTCAATGCTAAGGCTCGAGCCACGGAATGACAAACATAATATACGGCGACAGTAATTTTATGATTTTCCCTATTCCTCGCTTAAAAAGATTTAAATAAGCCAGTCTAAGTAAATAAGCACCTGCTCTATATCTAGTTAGTTTTACTGCTTGTGATAAGAGAAATATTTTACTTGTTAACTTAAAATATGGTTTTATGTACGTTCCTTAATGCTAATTGAGTGGTTCAAAGGCATCTTTATCAAAATAGACAAGCATAAGTTAATCATCCATGTAAAGTTTGTACTAACTTAACCGGTTTTAGAATACTAAACGCGAAATGTATGGATAAGTTAATAAGTTGCTTTTGACTTTTCTTTTGACACCATCTTTCACCGAGAAGTCCTCAATTTTATTTGTTATCAATAAATAATTCCATATTTAGGTATTCATTCGCAAACTTATTATAAAAATGAACTAAATTTAATTTACATTACTCATTAATGTATGCCGAAATATCAGCGCGTTACGATTTATGGCTGATTATATTGGCATCAATCGTAAAGGAGGTTTGATACCCTGTAATGGCTCGTAAATCGGAGGGACTTTGTTTGAAATACAGTGAAATGGGCCATCGTTATAAATAAGATGTTGTTCTACCGGGTTTTACTTCTTGTCTATAATATATTGAGCTCTATATCTACATCAGTAACGGACACCCTATTTAATTTTTAAGACTTTCTTTACTGGGTAATAACGCGCATAAAAATCTTTGTAGCATAAGTACAAAGCTGGTTGTCCGATATACCGAAACCAAAATAATTGATAATAAATTTGTTTTAATAGCAGTTGAAAGAGAAATATAAGTAAATTTATTTCATTTTGAACATGTTTATTCTTTCAACGTGTGTAATATCTTTACTTTTACCTATTGGCTTAAGCGTTTGCCAAATAATATATCAATTGAATGTAGTATATAAATTTCAAACTGTTTTGTGCTCTATCGATAGTTCCTCGTGATTTATTGCTTTCAAATGGATGAAATTCTCTTCCTCAATTTTGCAACATGTTATGATTTGATGGATATGATATTATTACTGTGATTCACTGGTGTTGACTGGTGCTCTAATCATTTCCTAGCTACGATTCGATCAATATACGTTCATTCGTGTAAACAGTTTCAAATTGGTAACTAAGTTTATTACATCTTCAACATAATTTACGTCGCATCTATTAAATTTTAAATTACTTTTAAAGTTATTGTATGTTATACAAATAAATATTAGATGAACATCACCAACAAACAAAATTACTGTTTAGTAGAAGAGAAATTCTTGCGGAAAAATTACCCTTCATCCGTGTATTGAAATAAATATAATTATAGTTTTGATACTTCATGATTGTTAGAAATAATAAGTTTGCACAATAATTTCCCATCGAAGGCTTCGTAAGAAAGTTAAGTGGCCGTAAAAATCAGGCAGGGCCGTAGCACAGCGTGTCGATCGGCACTTAAATCTTACACCCAATAAAAGTACGCCTTGCGCGGGTACAGGTCCGTAATTGGTCCTCCTGAACACGATTGCGCTCAGAGCCACGGACGATAACCGCGGACAATACATTTACGACTCTCATTGGTCCCGTTTAATGATGTGTGACAAGTCGATCTCGAGAATAATAAGCTTGTAATTTAATTTTTACATCATATATCCACTTTACTGCAATGACACACGTGTGGGAGCTTATTTACTTACATGATATATTATCTTGTTAAATTATTATCGAATCGCTGGTTATTCTAAAAAAATCATTCTCATTTGTTCAATACTAAAAAATGGTTGAAGAAAGCTTTTACGAAATAGTTGGAGTTAGTAAGGTCGGAGTCAAGACAACTTTCCCGAAGCGCAGGCGCCGCGGGATGCCGGCTATCCCCCGCGCCCTGCGCCGCCATCACCTTTATTTATATTTATTTATCTTCCCTCCATTCACCGAGAGCCGCCCTTTCGGCTCTTTTTGTCGACCGTAATACGGCTGATACAAATATTGTGAAGGGACTGCGGTTTGACTAAATTTATTGTGTTACAATTTGGTGTGGCTCGGTGGGACCCGCATTTTGAAAACATAATGCAAAATTCTTTTAGCATTTCTTTCCATTTGTTTGATGAAGGTGCATACTGTCTGTCGGAAAAATACGAAACGGTGAGAATGTGAGCGAACGTTTGGTTTTGTCGACAAATTAGCACCTAATTAGACGACTCCATTTGAGCTGCTCGGCTGAACATTCAAATCGAAAATAAGGCGGTAGCCCATTCCGGAGAGAAATTTACACTGGGAACGTCTTTTCTCATATTTAGCAGCGTGCTTTTGATGAGGTGCTCCCTTTAAAAACCTTTGTTATAATTGCATTGGATATTACCTCAAAGGCTCAAATATATATTTATATTTCTTAAAGATTACATGAGTGAGACTAAAACTAGTTACGTAACAAGTGGTGATTAATTACCCTGGCTGGGCATCAAATCGTCACTCCATCTAAAAGTTCCGATACAGTGACGTCCCGAGGATCAGTTATCTATCATGATAAATGGCGTATTTATTTATCCGACGAGCCTAAATAGCTATGGTAATATTGGCCCTACAACAGCACAAAAGGTAACAAAACACAAAAGTTGAAAAAGGTAAACCGCGCTATTTACAAAGTGGCTAGCGAGGACCACACAGCCACAATCGAGCCGCGCGTGCGACTCGCCGCTTCACAATAAAAAAAATTGTTCCCAACATAGATCTTTTTTCGGTTATAGATCTCGCATTTTGGTGGTGTGATTTGTGACGTACAGAAATGTTAATGGCACGTCCTATATATTTCCTTTTTGGATGCATCATGTCGGGAATTATTTTATGAGTTATGCAAAATGGAAATGATAGTTGCGCAGAAATGAGTAGATCTCATTATAGGAAGTGGCACTCGTGTTGTGGATTATCGTAAAAACGCAAATTGTTTAGTTGCGCACGCGGCGGCCGCGGCGGTGTTTACG
Source organism: Cephonodes hylas (assembly GCA_030295005.1). Taxonomy (NCBI): domain Eukaryota; kingdom Metazoa; phylum Arthropoda; class Insecta; order Lepidoptera; family Sphingidae; genus Cephonodes; species Cephonodes hylas. The sequence goes on along the minus strand of AP025367.1, from coordinate 8,965,689 downwards.
CGATCTCCGGCGCACCCGCTGACAGACGCTGAACAGAACCGGCCAGTCTTTGACACCGAACCCGGCCTCCGACGTGCTCAACTTATTTTTGGATAGATAAGTAGCTAATTCACTCATACTATGCATTGTTTTGCTCTTTGATCAAGCTGATCAACGTTATAGATTCATCTTCTCAAATCAGATTGTAATCTTGGGTTCAATAACGAACGATATGGAACACAGGGCGAGCTATTTTTGTTACAGTATAAACAATCATGAAACATACATATTTGGAACATTTCACCGCCTTAATCACTTGAAAGTATCCATAATTTCGTGTGAGTTACATCAGAATGGAAATGATTATACTGAATTCGATTATATTTCCAAACATCACACAATACGTGGAAACAAGTAAAAACATAGTATTGCGTTATCATTTTTGAACATATGCGCTACTTTAGGGCACATCTAATTGAACGTAGGTGCAGCGGCGGCGGCGGGCGGCCTAACCTAATTTACATTAATGCAAACGAGGAGCATTGTTCAGGTGTGAAACGCCAGTGTCAACACGAGGCCTCTACTCAAATAGTTTATTAGCTCCACCCAGCGGTGTTCTGTCGGACAAACCTTTGTATTACTGACAGCCCTTTAAAAGACACGCATACTTAACGCTTAAATATGACTATACAAGATGTCGTAGTATGCATACAGACATATGTAATAGAATGTTGATAATATGTGCTACATATACATTATATCCTCGATGGGCGTTCCTTAATATCCACGAGTGGTGTTCACGCAAGGTACACGTTAGAACATCACACGATTTATAAATTTCACAATAATAATATATTAACGCAGTTCAATTTACAGATGTTCACGCAAATAGTCTGTATGACGTTACTTTTCATTTCACATTATCGAATATTATCAATAAGTAGCCAGTATGTAGTAGAAGATATTTTTTTTAATGACACACGCGAGTAATAGTTAGAATTAATCATCAGAAACATAAGTTTCTGGAGAGTTCGTGAAGAGGTTTAACAATTTTATCACCTCTTTACATTTTCTTTATAGGAACGTTTCAAGAGTCGATTAAACGCCTATAAATGTTTTTGATTGTAAGTGCATGCGACAAATTGTATTGGTCAGGGTGTGGCGAGGTCGTTGACTGAAGGTGCCCCGAGTTGCGGTCGACTGAAATACAAGATGATCCCGGCGGTCAACAGTTTGTATGTCAACTCAGGCTCCGCGCGGCGTAACAGACCACGCTGTGGTCACTCCGGCAACATTATATCGATTTTGGCACAATTTCTATTGGTTCATATCGAACACTATACCGGTACCTTACAAAATGCACTATCATTAGTTTAAACCTTTATGACGTATCCGACAGTTAAATCTTTCTCTGGAAACATTGTATTTTTAACACGGGTCGTGTAAATTCAATCAGATTGTAATGCGAATGGCTTGCATAAAATGACGTCATTTAAGAGACAATGGTCGATCGTAAATTATTGTGACAATCTGCCTCATCGGAAATTAATCTCGCCATGTCGTGTGTCATGTATATCGATGCGATCCGTCCGTAATAACATATAAAAAATTACCGATTTAGTCTCCGACGAAGGTAAAGTGCATTCTTGTGTAAGCTGAAGTCAATTCGCAAGAATGTGCGAATGTGAGTTAGCGTCGGTTATTGTAACCACCGTTCCTCGTCGTGCGCCGAGAACGGCTGAATCACGCTTTGTCTCATAATCGCTAATTAACTTGTATCTTCTATTGCCATTTGTATTGTACATACACACCTGTAAAAGGTGGTTTGTTGGAGTATCATTGTGGAGCCGAACAAACTACGTGTTTTTGTTTAAAATTGGCGGTCGCATACATTTACAGTTTAAGTAATTATCTTTAAGCTTCGTAAAGGCAACGAAAGAAATAAATAGCATTTGTTATATCTGTAAAGAATAACTACTCACATTGATTTAAAATTAATTTTGGCAGCAGAATTTTCATTGCAAAAAATCATTTTGAGGCGATAATATTTATTCTGTGTTAGCTATATTATTGAGATACAGAAGTTTTGCTAATGTGCGTCCTTAAATATCTAGTGGAATTCGATGTGGGCGCCGTATGGACATGATTCATTTGTTTGCTTTATTAATGCTGTTATTAATATTCATCCATATGGTCCACTCAGAAAGTTTACCTATCGAAACTTTTATCAAAATTACACCATAGAAAATGTTAGGAATGTATTTCTATTCTAATCACAATATTTTTATACAAACAGTTTTTGGAAATTCGAATAGGTGTTTACTTTTTAACGGTATTACCGAGAACATTTTATTTAGTATTACAAATGGCGGTTTCTGAAAGCTGTTAAACATAGTAAAGTGATTGAATACGTTAGCTTTAATCAATCTCATGAATATAAGCGTCCAGAATGTGTCGTGGTCATTTTGTTTGTTATTGAATGGCTTCACATGCGTGCGATTGGTTTTTTTACGAGGTTGTTGTTGTTTATATGCGAATGCGACGGTGGGAATGTTCCAAAGTGGCTGTATGGTTACGAACTGCAACCACTATGACAAGAATTTGAAAACAAATTGTACAAACTGTAACAAATGTTTTACAATGCCCGTTTATTTTCCAACGCGCTCAGTAAAGTAGAACTGTTTAGAACAGAACTATTACGGCCTATTTCAATTGGTAATTTTCTGCGTTTGATCTAATGCGTCATGTACAACATTATTTAGCTTTACTGGTTTTAAATCACCTTGCCGCAATTAAGCCATATATTTGTAGTTATTTCGAGTTGTATGTGTAAATACCCTCCAATGAAAACTATAAATCATTGGTTAATTGGATAAGTTCAGTATTGAATTCTGTTTTAAACAGCCGTCAGTTTTTAGGGTTTCAATAGCATATTTATATTTTCATTTCCTTAAATGGTTTGTATCTTGAACTCTTGACGTAAAATCCTGTCATAAATCTTTGGTGTAGCCTTCTTACAAATTTTAAATTATTTGAGAATGAAAATAAATTATTTTTAATGTACTGAATTTATTATTTGATTACTTTGATTATTGTATCTAAAACAAGCTTTAAAATAACAGAATGAATTTAACTCGTATTCCCACGCTATTGAGCCCATGATATTGATTTTCAAATTATATACTAATAATGGTCACGTTTTATCATTTTAAATCATGTTTATATTGAATAATAATTGGCCATATAACAAAAACTTTCACTTTGATTCAGAATATCAGCATATGAAATGTAACACCGCGTGTAACGATCTTTCTTATATGAATGCAAGTTGCTTGGTAAGTGGAGTCGACTTTATTTGGTCTAGCGACAATTGTTTCCCGGCAGAACAATGCTTGCGACTGCTTGCAATTAATAAACTAATGGGTATAATTGTAAACTTGAGGCCCTGGTACTTGCGTCATTATTTTGACTATGATCGACTACGTGCTTCCGATAAGGCACATTCATTATTATATTAGCCTTCATTGTTTTATAAACTGTCGCGAGAAAGTAGAACTTCCGCTTTCTTATGCGATATGAAGCTGCTACTTGCATATATTTTATGCAAGCCACAAAGATGCAATAGAGTAGGCTGGAAATTTGGTGAAAATAAAGAATCAATGACACGATGTTGATTTTTACGATATCTATACTAATATTATAAAGCTGAAGAGTTTGTTTGTTTGTTTGTTTGTTTGTTTGTTTGTTTGTTTGAACGCTAGGATCTCAGGAACTACTGGTCCGATTTGAAAAATTCTTTCACTGTTAGATAGCACATTTATCGAGGAAGGCTATAGGCTATATAACATCACGCTACGACGAATAGGAGCGGAGCAGCAATAAAGAATGTTTCGAAATCGGGGACATTTTTTCCTTTCTGTGAGCTTCCGCGGCGTGCGCTGCGAAAACGGTTAAAGTTTCGCTAAAATAATGTATGAGAGAAATGTTCCTCTTTAAAAGTTCTAAAAAAAAGTCCGCGACAGCATATGTCTATTTTTTAAGGTTGGCTCACTATAACGTTTTTTATCCTAACCAAATTTATTTTAAAATAAAGTTTTATTTGTGAAGGTGTTTTTATAAATATGATATTAATCCTTATCCAAATAAATACGTTATTCATTACAAGTATTTAATTTTAAATAAAATTGCCCTTTACATCATTTGATTTCACTGAGTATCTTAGAAGATATTGCAGTTTTAAAATATTGATCAAGCGCGCAGTAATGATGCACAAGGCGCCGATCGACGCGTTACGGTTTCACGTTTGAACAATTTGACCGAATTGTATGAATTTTGGTATGGACATAAATAGGACTCTGAGAAATAAAATAGACTACAACTTATTTTCCTTCTGATCTCAACCCTGTAGTCTACGCGGACGGAGTCGCGAGCAAAAGCTAGTAGGATATAAGATTAGGAATATTATTAGGATTATAAAGTAAAGGATTTTCAATTAAGTTACTATATATACTATAGTAATAAATACTACATACTTGATAAATTTTTAAACAAGCGCAAAATGTACAATATGGTCTAAAGTGGGTTTTCCCGTTTAAATTTTCCTCTACTTATGAAGTCGTTTACCTGTACCTATCATAGCCACGTATAGTTTAACTACATAATTATTGGATCAGTATTAGGAAAGCATATATAAAATCTTCTAAAACAAGCGGTAAAAACGCACGACCCAGTAACTAGAAACCATCAGTAGTTTATTGGACGAAAATAAAAAATATACCACCAAATTTGATTGAAATTAATTAAATAGAATTTAAAGAAAACTGCAATGAAATGTTAAAAGTGGGGCTCTATGATAGTATGCTGTGCAGAATTATTTTAGTAAGAACAATTTTGCGACGAAGGCAATTATTAATTTTTTTTTATAGTTCAATCACAATGTACAAAACTAATTTCTAAATAATGTAACGACACTACATAACAAGTGTTGGACACGTCCCGACACGGGCAGACACTAGTTTTCTTGCCCAATGAGCTGTAAATACAAAGTTATTGGTCATTGTTTTAATACAACGCCGGACGAAGCACGACTATTAAAATGCGCGATGCGTTGACCTGAAACTGTTCGGATATCTTTGCGCATCTGGTGGACCTTTTGTCCTCAAACTTGTACTTGAACTTAAATATCCTAACCGTGACTTATGACTATGCTTACTAGTACTTCGTGAAGAGCCGCGCCACGGAAATGCAAATCTCATATGTATCATATGAAGGATATAATATCTGGCTCGTTTTTTCACACGATTAATCAGGCTAATTAAATAAGTAACTTTTGCATACAATGATAAAATGATAAGTTTTGCCACTGTTATACTTTCACTACGCTATAATGTACATAATATGTATGTATATAGTTGCGCGTCTTTACACATACGGTATTTAACAACATAGGTTAAAAATAATATAAAGTTAATTCATCATACAAGCTTAAAATACAATAATGACTTTTGCAGAACATAATTTGTTTAGGTATTGGAAGGAGGATAATTATCTTATTAGTGTTGTCGTTAAACTATTGCTTTGCAAAAGACAATAATGTTTGTACTGCGCAACACTGCTAGAATTTCGCACATCTTAAGTTGTAAAAACATTAACATGTTTGATTGTTATTTCAATGACTTCGTATGCCTTCTAAAATCGAATACCTTATAATAACGTAAACACTGCATGTTTAGATTTTATCCATAGAGACTTCTCAAATTGCGTGGATAATTGTAAATTGAAGATTAAATTATACTATTCACCCGTTTAAATCTTTAAATAACTTTGGCGTATGTCTTCCACATTATCCAAAGGGACAAGGATCTCCAGAAGTCTGAGCAATTTTATTATGGCAGTTTAATGCAGCGAATCGAAATATATCAGACTTGTCTAAACAAAGATTAACCCGACGCCTTCATGGAAAGTAATACGAATATTTTTATTTTGAAGTAACAATTCGCGTGATGTAAGGCTCGAAATCCTTTGAAGGGCGTGCCCGATTAAATTCGAAATCGCAGACTTATCTGAGTCGGTTTGTAAGCGCAGTGTTTGGTGGCAATAAATTATCGTGTCGGAACACAAAAGATGCCATTGTGAAGTCGACACGGCGACGTCTGATAACGATCACACGACGGGACCTAGTCGGAGCGCTCTGGCCAGCGGGTACTACACTTGCTTTTCACTACGTTTATCTTACATATTTGCGCTTACTACACAAGCATCATCTTAGTTTTGCTTCATCAAAGTCACCTATTCTTAAAATTACTCCAAGCTTTCGGAATGTTTTGGATTTAATTGGTGCGCCTTCCAAATGATGTTTATTAAAAGTCTGAATTACGGCAGAGTTTAAATAGGACAAACATAAAATTAACGGTTCGGTTCTTCGCACGGTTCCAGTTCGTGATAAAGCGCAAGCTCGGGCGACATGCTCGTGTGTTCGGTGTTCGTCATTTTGCGTCCAATTAATTTAAATAACTGCCTCCTGTCGAGCTACCTGCGTGACTACCAGTTCAACACCCTTCTCTTATTCTTTTACTTTTACTATTTATTTTTATTTTACGAAAAAACACTTATTTTCAATAAACGTTTTTTTTTTTTCGTCTAGTTATTTGGTAACTACTAATCTACTATTTATAATGTGTCTAGTTTTTTAGCTTTGCAAAGTCAAATTCTTAGTTCATGGTTTAAAATTCAGTAACAAATCAAACACTAAAATTTTACTACATCAGAAATTACGTTTCCGAAGCTTTCGTAGGAAAAGTAGATGTATACGTAACGGCTTCTTTTTGTGGAATGCTGTGTTATTTGCCGCGAAGATATAAAATCAAAGGTTCCTTTAAGTAGTGCCATAATAATTGCATAAATAATAGCTTTTGTGTAAGAATTTTAATAGTAAATCGACGAAGAGTAAAAAAGCGGCAAAGGTAAGAATCGCTAGAGGCGTGTTGGCGACAAAGTAGGCACGTTCCAATATTTTTTTAAGGAATAAAAGAAGCACTTCTTATTCATATATTCAGTTCATTATGACCTTAAATAGATATAAGCGCTCTAGACTTTCAAATTAGCATGTCTTAAAAAGTGAATTGATCACTTAGAGGCCTTTCATTGTGTTCGCTTAGGGGGACATTTGTCTACTATTATATCGAGCCGGTTTTTTCATGTACCTGCCTACATGGCGCCAAACTATTCATATTCAAATTGGTATTTCGTGTTGGGTAATTTTTAACATTTATTTACAATTGTGTAATCCGACCACTTGAATGATGAATTGAATGAAGCTGTATGAGAGAGACAAATTGATGCTTTCCTTTCCACAAGCAATCGTATTATTGATATCCAATGGACATTGTAAGCATTATGCATTTAGATAGGATCTTACTTATATTTGATTCGGCATGAGATAATATATAAAATGAGTATGTCATGTAATTGCTTTTTTTACACCAGCTAGTGACATTTAGACAGTTAGTTCTTTATAAGTACAAATATTACCGGACCTGATTAATTGCAATTAGTTTATTTTTAAAAAAAATTAACTCAAGTTTTAATTTAGTATTTACTGTGATTAACTGTAGCAGTTTCAACATTCAGTAACAAACTATATGAGACTACTATTTGAGAAATCATTGGCGGATTCCGTTCTATTTATCGTACATGTTATGGTGTATGCTTATAGGTGTATACGGTATCTCACATTCAATGGACCCTCCCATACTCATAAAATTGATGACATGTATGTATATGAAGAGAGGAGAACATTTTTCAGAAGATCGCATGCCCCGCTGCGGGAATCCAAACCCGTCTGGGTCAAGCAGCTTATTCATTAGCGCTCTGTTCCTCCCACCAATGGCGGTCATTTTAGTTTATTTATGGCCGCCACGCCGAGGTGAGACCCCAATTTCGCATGCGCCTCTGGCCTGATAATTATACCCTAGCCACGTCTGAAAAAGGACGGCACTTTATAATCAATATGAATACATAAACTTGCCACGGTATCCTTGGGCTAACGCTTATAACTAATATTATACCTTCACACTAATGCTTTTGGAGTCATTTTGCAGTCAGTAGATACTGTTCCACTTATCTAAAAGTAAATAAGGCCAACCTCACTGCATGTAAATTAAATATGACATTTAAAAATCGCGCATAATTTCCTTTATGAAATTAATGCCTTTCTAAATATTCAACTTTACAGTTCTTGTTTACAGTACCGTAACTAACTAAAACATTTGATTTAAACATTATTCGTTTTATAAGAAATATGGAATTGTAATGTGCCTCTAATCATATGGGAAATGTTAAGTTATCTCACGAAGTAAACACATAAATCTTGTACCGTATTTACAATTAAAAAATTTAAGTCTTTAAAGAAGGACACTTATTCACTGCCATTTATAAGGTCTTTATGTATGCGCACTATAATAACCAGTAAATTGATACCGGCTATTTTTTACTACGCCAATACGTTCTCAGGTGATATTTTATAACAAGAATAGCCTGTCGATAGGTAACATTACGTTTGAGTAATATCTATAATGTACGTAATATCTTATACTTGAACGCAATTAGCAGGAGCTCTAGCAAGCTGAAAGGATTGTCAATACACTAATTGAATAATTTTGCATTCATACAATTTGATTGAAATTAATGATATTCAAAGACGTATGTAAGTCGTACGTATATAGGAAGTATTTTAGTAAGTTACAGTTATTTCATGCTTAAGAAATCGGCCAGGCTGACTTGTAAAAAAAGTTTTGTAATTATTTATAATATATGCATAGAAAAAAAAAACAAATTGAACACTTTTCTTAGAATTAATAATGAAATAACATTAAAACAAAGAGAAGTTAAATCCAATAAAGCATATAATGTATGTAAAATAAAATTTATTGAAGACATACACGGAATGTCCAACATGAGAAGGTCGAAGGATGTGGTGGCAAAAAGCTCTCTCGTGTCCGCGATGTCGAGATAACATTAAACTGAGCATTTGTTATCCTTATCTGGTGGCCGAGCGTGGCTAATGTGCTGGAGGCAGATACACTCGATCGATTTATGTCGCCCTGGCACCCACGACAAATTGATAATTAATTTACGAACGATGTCTTTGATCGCGCCGAATTCTTTTTGCGAGCCTCCGCTCCGTCCTCGTGTCGGATGCTTGCCAGTTTGCGAATGTCTTGGCCAGTTCGAATTTCTAGTCTTCTAATTAGCTAGTCGTTTTGTGTAAAAACAAATACTTTTGTAATATGTTAAGGGTATGTTGTAATTGTTTTAAATTACCTTTTTATTGAGCTGTACGACATTAAACAACTGTTTGGTGAACATAAATTACACGCAGACGGGTTTTTTAATTTTATAAATTTCACCTCCTTTGAAAATTTAAAGATGAATGAAAGTCGGGAAAAATATTTTTTTCGCTAACTCTACCTAATGCTGATTTCATAACAAGCAAAAAGAATAAATTATCAGTTAATATAATATGCTGTATTATTAGTTGTTTCCATTTAAAATGCAGTTAGAAATAAATTTGCGTAATCGCGTGAGTCGCGGCGCGGCTGGTTCTCACAACAATGCCGGTTGACTGATGCTTGACTGTGGCCGCGCATTGTTCCCAGATAAGCAACATAAATAATCGACTCTTCTCCCTGATGGACTGACTTATGGAATGTTTGTATTTAGAAAACTTAAAGAGATTTCCTTGAAATTCTGTCCACTATATTTTCATATTTATAATTTTGTAAAAGTATTTTACAACTAAATTTATTAAATATCTATTACTGTATTTATATGACGTAGAATTTAATTCAGTTTTATTTTTCTGCCATTTAATTGGATTAAAACAATCCTTATACCTTGCTGTATTTTTACGTAGAAATTATATATAAATCTTTTTCATTAATAAGTATTGAATATGCGAAGCTCAAAAACGCTCTGTGTATAAAGAGACTGCTGGGTGCTCTATTACCTTTGTTTTATTTATTTCTCAAAGGACAGAGACACCGATACTTGATTATATTTTTATTACTGCAACATATACTACTTTATTCACTTTTTATATAAAGTGTTGCTGTATTTTATTCCGTATTAAGTGTTCATACTTGTCCTTGTTTTTGCGGACCATAAAATAGTCTATACAAACATATCTTAAGATACAGTTTCATAGAAAAATGTCCAAGGTTTGTCCGACTATTAAAAAACGATTTCCCTTTCGGCAGGTATTTAACGAAATCACAGACGACACCGTGTTTGATTTGGGCACCAGGACAGCCTAAAATGTTGAATCTTTTGTGTAATACGATACTAACCGCAGTCGTGAATTTGACGCGACAGCATACGGTCAAAGCGCCCTCACTTACAAAAAACTTGCCATTTGAAGTTACTTCACAACCCTAATAAATGTGTTAGTAAAATATTTAAATGGTAAAAAAAGAAAATTTTATCAGTTACTCACGAAGCGGTAGTCATTTCACACTTGTGATTATAATATGTCGCAGTAAAAGGACGTGTGTCATAAAAATATGCGTGTTGAGCGATACGTGGTCCTCTACACATCTCATAAACACCGCTCTAATCCTCTAAAACAATGCTAATGGATCTACGTAAAACCCACCGCCTTAAGTCCTGTCAACGCATTAAACATTCGACCGATCGCCTTAACGCATCGCTCGCCACCAATAAAGTTGACACTAAATTAGAGCTTTTATTTCTTTTCTACCTCAAAGCACAAATTTGTAAATAAATATTTTATTATACTTGTTCACTGGACGCATTTTAGTGTGAGCGATGAACACGGGTTCACGTCAAAACATCTTTATCGGGTTATTTGTCTTATAAAATATTATCAAGAGGCTCCTCGGGACCGTCAGCAAAAGTGGACGTATAGTGTGATACGTGTGCGACTGTTTACTTAACGCCCACGTGACGTGATCACTTCGCTTTGGACTCGGGGATAAACAATGAGAGCCGCGATTGCTCCTCAACCGTGTAACAAAGATGCTTTATTTTTATTCGAGCATGAGATCCGTTCGAGAATACATCGAAAGGTGTGAACCGCAGTCGCCGACCGTACCGAGCGGAGTTGAAGATTAGTACGCGAGCTACGCACCGATCCATACTAAATCCGACGCGACAGCTGGAGTTATGAACTTCTGATGTACTGATAAATCAATATATCATTTTATTGTTATAGCGGAGGCGCGAAATGAACACGAAAATGCCGTTTTAATTATTCTGTATTGTTTTGTTCACGACTAATTCTCGTTTTTATTTTTTCTGCATTATGGATAGTCTAACATCGTTTACTTATTCTGCTCATGGTTGTGATTACATTATAGGCAAAACAGCGTCGGCGCTGCTTCAAGTAAAAGCTCACAACCGGTCGCGTCGGAAGAGGCGGGCATCGCCTGCCGCAATCACGTACTTGTCGCGTTTTCATCACCTGCTCGCTAAAAGTGACGTAATTACGGATGCAAATCGATCAACAGCAGTTATCGACTCGACGAGGGTTGGCATGACGCTGTAAATTAGCACTATACGCCAGTTAAATGTTTATGGCCTTCCGCGATTTAGCGAAAAAGGCTGTTTAACGAGCTACCAATGTGGCGTGCACGATGCTCACTGAACACTCGCGGTCAGCATTCACCAGACGAGCTAAGTATCTCAAACTTAATTCTTGCTATTTCAACACATTCTTTCAACTCATTCACACACATCTATGCGAGATATTATTGTTATGTAATATTTATGTGAACGTATGGAAATTTATGCGTCGTTTGCTCAAATCTTAGAAATTTTAAATGCAAAATAAGGCGGTGCCACACAAACTTTGTGGTGAGAAACAAAAGATAACCACACGAACTTGATAAATGTCGGAAGCGTGGATTCCATCGCTCATTCGGATGACTTGCAAGTAGTGAGCATGCTCTCATTGACTCCGCCATTGACCCCGCGTCAGCCAGCGTTAGTGATTACAATAATATAAATAATGGAGTCACATCCGTCCCGGGGGTATTGAAGTCCGAGAACATATGATATTGTAACAGAAAATATATTTAATAGATCGGTCTCTGGGGTGCGTTCACCATTGGAACCAATCGAAGGTGAATAGAAGGTTGTGTTCATGGACATTGTAGAGCGTTGTCAATGAAAGCTCTTGCCTTGTTTGTATTCAACTACATGTGTCTGTATGGGAAGTTTGAGGAATATCTGTCAAATATTTGTTTTCAAAAACATCGCGTATATTCATTCCAAAAATAAAATTAACATAACACCTGTAGAAAAAGACGCTTGCTCCAGTTGAGTGAATGAAGTGTAACATTTCATTAACAGAGACCCGTGGCCCAAGCAAACACACTATCGGTGTCTTGTTTCAAAAGTTTTTTACCGAGTGAAAGGTGTCCACTTCTCCTTAAAAGCCCTGTAGACTATATTCGTTAGCGTGCCTTTACGCGCGAACATAGTACTTACTGGACAAAGAATTTTAAACAAAATTCTCTTACGTTAATTATGTAAATTTAGTTCCTTGACTTTGAGATATTTGCTATGGTGGTGCTAAATATTTTGTTTGCTTAAATAAACATTGAAAGTTGAAATGAATTTAAAGCAGACAATTATTACCTATAATGGATTTTAATTTGTTGCCATATCGATTAAAAATTGCTTATAAGGTCCATTACGTGCATCCAAGGATTCAAGTCAACAGAGGACGTAAAAACCTATTCGCATTTTTGTGCTTATTGTAAGGGCGTTAAAACATGATTTTGTTGTAAATAACGGTAGATTAAGCTCGGAATAGATTTTTGAAGCTTATATTAAAATTAATATATAACATACTGGGCAAGCAAAAATGATAGCGATTTATTTAATAAGACAAATGATTGCAAACCGCAGATCATCAATTCTTAATAATGTTAATAAAGTTCGTTCATATGATATTAGATTTTATTTGTAATTTGTTTGTGAGCCCGTCCACCACGCCGCAGCGTGGTAAGAGAAAACTGACGACGGCCGCATTAAAACAACAAAGGGTGATATTTTCCGTGGACAAACATTAAAGGGCTTTAAATATACAGACACAAGTGATGCATCTACGACATGCATATTTATGATCTGTTCGACAGCTCGTGCGACACTAGGAATTACGGTAGACAAATATTTGGATGGTATTTACCGGTGTTCTACGAATGAACCGTACTTCTTGTCCCGCAGTTTATATTCCACTAAGAATAATTGTGATTTTAAGTACTGGAAACATTTAAAGGCGCTACCCGCCATCACTGTTTTGCAGTTTGCCAATGTTATTATATTCGGCCACATATAATAGAAAAAATACATAAAAATGAACCGGGGGCGGTACTAGTGTGCGAATCACGCTTTGCGGTCACGATAACCATTTGTGAGTGTGAATGAGCCACAGAGACTAATAAGCATTGCCGCTACGCCTAACCCTATCATTCTCCTATACAAAATATTCACCATTGTTACAAAAACAAGATGGTATTTCGGCGTTTCGGATATCATTTCGCCTAATTTATACTTTGTGGCATCAAAATGTTGTTCAGCTTTGAGTCAACCACATGTTTTTGGAACACATAATTTTTGCAGGTACCTAAACATGAAGGGTCATAACGCAGGCTATAAAAATCAAGCATTAAGTGGCCTTATATTAGTTAAAGTGCTTTTTTGTGCTGTTAAACTGGTGGAATGATCTAAAAAGATATTTTCCGTGCGCATATACCTACTTAAATTTTTAATACTGCGATATTGAAAATCAATATAAAAATCAAGTTTGGACAATGTGGGTAATAAAATAATCGGTAATCGTTCAACCGCATTCAACAAAGGATTATTTATTATTCCATTTAGTTTTTGTGCCCGCCTCTGTAATTAGACAATAACGGATATTTATTTGTTTACGTGCGAGAGAAGAGGCTTGCGTCATAAATTAATTATGGGAAATATTCGGCGATGGCGGCGGCTCGAGTGGGCTCGATTTACCCGCTAATGTAAGGTAGACGTTGCGGGTTCGCGTGAACAAAATGAACGGTCGGCATCACAAAAAAATGCCCTTAAACTATTTGTTGTGGTTTCCACAAAAAGATAAAAAATGCGACATCAAAAACCAGTCAGTATTGGTCGGTGCTTTTCGACTCCAGTGGCCTTGTTGAAAAAACCATGTGTTAAGGAATGTAAAGAGCCATTTAATTATCCTAATATATTGTTATGGTCGCAGAGGGAGACGGTTATAAATTAACGATGAGTTCCTTCTAGGGTGAGGTGGCGAATGGCGCGCTGAGTTCAGATCCCATCATTAATATGCAACGTTATCTAAATTATTATTTACAACTTCTCATACTTTATTCAGGTCTGTACTTTTATACATATATACTAGAATGTAATAAATTTAACTACTACCAAGTATGCTTTGGACCTACATTACGCAGCCGCTGTTTCAGTGCAATGATCTTTAGCATTTTGCTCTATTTTTACAAAGATTCCATTCGACGGCCTTTATTATGAATCCGAATGTGCTCAATCGGTTCAGGTAGCCTGTAGTCTCGCTTCAAATTTTGACCTTAGGTATTCGATACGGTTCTTATATTTTTTGTTAATCAATATAATTGAATATGAGCTTTTGATGTGGTGTAATTTGATAATTTGCAAAAATAAATTTATTCGTTGATAAAAACTTGTTTAATGTTCGATTCTCATTGGACGTAAGTTTTTATGCACATGGCTACATATTGAGTTGATGATAATGGTGATATTAGGACGGGTAGGTATCGTTTGAGGGGATAGAGCGAGGTCTCGGAGGCTTGGCGTCCCGCTGCGCCCGAGCATTGTGATCGACAGCTTGTTTACTAAAAATATGCATAATGAATTTATAATGGCCTATTGGACCTGATACGTCGCCCGTGGACTCTCGGAGCTGATACAATATTAAATATGTGTATATCAAACATGTGTACATAAGGCGCTTCGACCTGTTGTAAGCCGAAACATTCAATGAAGTAATATATTCCTCTAAGTGAAACATTCATTGCCCTGTGATTGTTTTATAATCTATCTGAAGCAGATAAATGACATGTTAAAAATGTAGTTTTATGATTTGGATAGTTTAGAAGTTAATCGCAGAGACCACAACCGAGTGAGGAATGCAAGTGTTAAGATGGGTGCGAGATGTTTAATTGCGCCACCGATGTGTTCCCACGTTTAAATGCACCAAGTGTTTGGAGAAACATTTAGCATTCGATTGTTTTAGTGCGGACCGAGACGTCTGCTGAGAAGCAAACATTGAGCTTCCTGACCAAACCATTCCCCGCGCCGCGCGCCGCCCGCCGATCTCACAAAAAAATTATATGCTTATGAATTCGTACCAACTGAATTTGGACTTTTATTCTTAGAAATGTTAAGTGTAAATGGCGCTGGGGTGGGTTTGAAAAAAATCGTCTAAGCCATGCCGCGTGCAATGCATGCTTTGCATTTCTAGAAACTATTTATTGGTCGGTTAAATGTTCGTAATTATATACGGTGCTTGAAGGTATCTGTTGTTGTGTGTGATGGAATACATCGAGCAAGCGGGGCGCCCGGCTGGGCCCGCTCGCCTCTATGCTCGATTCGTTACGTCAATCTCTAGGTTTTTTCACAACGAAATCTGCATAGAGTGAGTTGACACCGTGGCACAAAGCCATCACGCGGCGCACTCCGCATTGTCCACATTTCTTTATAAATATTGTGACATTTCCTTTATTCGCCCCGCGGAGTTATTTTACAAACAAAATTGTGTCGACCCTTTTGTGCGGCGTGTATTAATTTGATTTATTCTTACACGACAATATGCCCAACATCCTGTTGTGTACGGTCGGCGACGTTTGTCAATTTGTTAACACATCTATTTGGGTTTTCTGCAGCTAAATGCAAACAATACCTTTGCATGCTTGTGTTGTTTAACATTGAGGCTAAAATAGTCTCTGCGAACAAAGGCATTGCATTATTTTTTTTTTAAAGTCACACATATTGTAGTAATGTAATTAGCACTTAGTCTGTCTCGAATCAAAATGTCCCCATATAGAGATATCACATAACGTGTCAAAGAGAAGAACAACTGAAATTATAACTATTAATGGTCATCGACAACAAATTGTTCAAATTGCAACGCATAACGCATATAATTCTATACATAAGCAATATAATGATGATTAAATATTAGCAAAAGAAGAACAATAAGTTTAATGTTCATTCACATTCATCGTTGTGCTAATTGCAAATATACATGGACTTTATGAACTCAATACATTCTTTATTTATCAACAAATATTATCACAAACATTTTGTGAGACGGAAAATCCTTTGAGTGCATAACATTAATATTATGACGTTATTTTAAAACTGTTTGTTCTCGGGACAAATATTTAAACAGTTGCACAAATTTCAACAAATCACGGTTCCTCACGAATAAGAATCCAAAAAAAATCTTTTTCTTCATGCATTTGATTTAACAAAGCGCCAATTTTACTATTTTAATATGATATATAAAAAAGTATTCCAAACAGCAGATTATTATTAATATTAATAGCACCCAATCACTAAATTGTCAAGTGAATAAAGATTGTGGTTTTAGTTGATCTTCATTTTGTATAGCAGTGTATTTAGCTACCAAAGCAGTGAGAGTAAACAATTTAATTTGCCTTTATTTAAATCTATTCAGACTGTATCTCAAATACCACAGTAACAATAATCCAAAATTTATAAACATAACAAACCTCTTTCTTTTAAATAAAACGTATACGTATTACTTAATCAATTATTGGAAACATGTATGCTGTTGTATTATTGAAATAAATATTTTGTCGTAACATTTCCAGAGGTGCAAGGAGAAGCTGAACACGCTCGCAATCAGCGTGATGAACCAGTGGCCCGGCGTTCGGTTGCGAGTGATCGAAGGGTGGGACGAGGAGAATTCCCACCTGGACAAGTCCCTGCACTATGAAGGTCGGGCAGTGGACCTCACTACTAGCGACCGAGACCGAAGCAAGTACGGCATGCTCGCGCGCCTCGCCGTTGAAGCCGGCTTCGACTGGGTGTTCTACGAGAGCCGCTCCTACATTCACTGTTCTGTTAAAACAGGTGTGTATAATATCATTTAATGCATTGTCGCTGACAAACAATATAGCGTAGGAGAATCTCGCTTGCGTAATAAATCGATTTGTTTGGGTGCTTGTTATGTTGAAAGTATGCGACTGGTACATACACTTTCATAGATTTAAACTAGTTTGTTTTACATACTTCGGTAGGTAGGGGAAGTATTTAATAAATACTCAGTCACGTAGGTACCTACGTCCGATAGGCAGTCTTCTTCGAGAAGCGGAATAATAAAAGTTAAAGCCTTATACTCTTAAAGAGTGTAGAATTGTAAAAATATTGTAACTCACGTATCCGAAATACATTATATCGAAATTCCAAACAGGTCTGAATACGTAAATGAAAGCGGATAATAATTCCTCATTCATAAACACGCTATTTCGTAGCGCGTACAACTGCGTTTAAGTCTTTTGTACGGTGTCGCACTGCTGACTCCTTATTTAGATGTTTCGCTTTCAATGTTCCATTCACGGAAATCAGTTGCGTTTATTTATATTTTCTGGCTTTTTTAATCGATTTGTTTTAAAAATACATGTAAACGTGTTGAAGGAATTACAGACTAAACATAAAAAAAATCGGTGACACGAGACTGTGTCAAACGGGAAAATCCAATTATCACACTAGGAGTACATAACTGTTCAGTGTGCAGGCCACGGGTCGGATCAAATATATAGTTGAACTTTACAAGAAGAATGCATCTCAGACAGCTTCCCGCGCCCGCGCCCCGGCGGTGTCGATCAAACGGACGAACGAGCCTCTTGTTAACGTCTGTCCTTTTCTCTCCAGTGGCGAAAACTATATCTGTCCTTCTCATGCGCGGCCGCATCGCAGCCAATCCCCCACTTCTATAATTACACCGGTGATTCAATGGCTACTTATATCTATATATATGTATGCGGCATAACGATGAGAGAACTTTATATGTATGGCTGTGTTTTTAGATATTATAGAAGCATTCCGGCGCGCTCGCGTGGTTTCAATTAATTTCGCAGATGATGGCCGTAAGTGGTCCAACATTAAATTGCGGATGAAAATATCACATAGATTGCGTACATGCAACATAGTTAATACAAAAGTTCAATAACACAATTTGTATTGACGCACGTAACTTTAACATGACTTTAAACATATGCAAAGGAATTTTATATGCGCAGTGTCATTAACGTAATCCATTATGATTTCAGTAATGCTAAATTAAGTAAGCGCACTCATCAATCGTACGCATAATACCTAATGATTACTACCAGAGCTTCAATTAGGAGTGGGCGCGAAACATTGCTTAATACATAACATTACGACACCTAGATTTCAAACTATCCATATAAATCTTAATATCTGAGAAGTTAGCATATTTCATACAATTTTAACGCAAGTAAATTGTGATTCCAGAGTAAGATACGCCTAATAAACTTAATTTGAATTTAATTACTGCCGCAAAGGAATTAATAATAAAATTTTACAATAAATGGGTGACAAAACAAATTTAAAATCGTCAAAATGTATTTGAGAGCGGCCCAAAACGATAAAAGGCAGCGGTGGTATCAGAGTAAGGCAGTGCGATGCGTCGCGGTTCCTTTCGGTTCGGTCGCAGGCAATTTGTTTGAATGTTTATTCATTTATTCCGGCGTTTTGTATCTGCCTGTTTTAGTATTAATTTGGATCTTATAAATAATTAATGTGCGCTGTAAAGTAAGGTTGCGCTTCGTAGTCGCGCCGCTGCTGGTCGCGGTCAAGGACGCTCTGTGCACGAGCTACCACTCTTTCTTGCTTACTTCATCCGCATTATAGGAAAACACAACGGGCACCATTCTTAAATTAATTTTATTTCTTAAATAAATTACTACCAAATTCATAGAGAGAAAATATAGTTATACCTGTATATCCATCACAAAAGATAGTACTAATATCAGTTACTTGTATTTTATATAACTCCCCTATAATGAAAATATGACACACACTTAAGCCATAATTGACCGTTTTGAGGTATCAGGTATTTTTATTTATGTATGTCAGGACTTATTTAAAAAATGCGGATAAAATTGCCATCACGTGCCTGTGTTGGAGGCAAGCAGCAATTATTTAGGCCCAACTTATCGGTTGATAAATTTCATTGTAAGATGTTTATTTTTGCCAGGTTTATCACATAAATAAACTTACTAAACTATGATATAAAAAAGTAAGATTTAGAACACAATAACATTTTAGCCAAAAAACGAATAAAAAATACATTTATTGCGCTTCTTTTGTTTACATGATTTAAAATATTACTATTAAATAAACGTTAGAGCATTTTAAAGTCCAATATATACATATACGTTGTAACGTACATGTACATATTATCTACATTTGAATTTTCATGTTAGGAAAGCATTCTTAAATTTTATGATTAAAGTTTATTGCTAACAAAAGTATGTATCAAGTTGAACGATATTAAATCAAAATTATTAAGCAGTGCCTGGTAGTTCTTTAAAGTTTTTAATATACCTCTTTCATGTCCCCCTACGGCGTTAAAAAGAGATAGCGCATTAAATGGCCTATTACAGGCTCGTATATTAAATTAAAGTATCGCACTGATCATCTCGGCGCCAATAAAACTATGCCGGGAGATTTTTGTTTTCTGACTCAGATTAATTGGTTTTCATTGGTCGAATGTTTCTTTTATTCTTATTTAATTTTAAACTTCTGCGTTCTTATTTCAAAGAAACCGTATATAGTATACAGATGTTATGAATCACTGAATGTTGCACAAATGTTAAACTTGTGACGTGAACAAGCGTTTCCGTAGGCCGTCATGATTAAGGCGATGGACATATTTCGCTCCGAAATATTCTCTTTTGGCAGCAGATGGTAAATGTCCCAACAAATATACAAAAACAAAATCGTCTTTGACAAAGAAATAGATGAACTGTTTTATAAAAAGATTTCTGAAACTAAAAACTAAAATTGGAAAAGTGAATTGAATAGTATTAGTCATCATGCAAATCGATTTTTTAGATCGCATATAAAAGTACCGCTGTGAGATAGCGGTCATCACAAATTTATATATTACAAAGATGATGTTCTAATAGTGAAAGTTGACCAGTAAGTGTCGACGAATGTTGCGTAATATAAACCGACCACTCGTATAATATGATACCTTCCTTACCTTAACCTCCTTTGATAAAAGCGCTCCACACAACAGTGAGCTTTCTTCACAATTAACTCATGTTAAAGTTTTGTAAATTCTACTACCAATGTGCATATATTTAACATTTGTAGTAAGAATATAAAGCAAGAAAAGTTTTAAATATTTATTATTTTTTGATACGAACAAATTGTTTTAATCAAAGTTTTTTGTTAACGTGATTATTGATTCACCACTTAGAACCTACGTCTATAATAAGAAATGTAAACTGCGAAATCCGTTGATATACAAGTTTATTGAATCACCATGATATGATAATAAACTGTGTGAAGTTTATTTGATTGTGTGAACAACATTTTTTGTGTTATAGTCGGCATGAATTAATAACGCAGAGATCAATTTCGTATAAGTCTGTTAAATTGTATTCAGTATTGTATTTATATATTTTTAATTTACAGAAAAATAAAATTGTTACAAAACATCCATATAAAATCTAGCCAAAAAATAAGGATAATTGGAATTATTGACGTGTAAATTATAGTGCGAAAATGTAGCACTTCATTATTTTTAAATTAGCCGAAACCACAATAAATACTTGAGAAAGAAAATCCTGCAAAACAATTACATGTTTTTTTACAACGGTGATTGAATGCGTAACATTCTCAGGAATTTATTTTATTAGTATTCCACAGTAAATCAGAATCAGCGAGTTGAGATTTACCATTTTCGTAATAACTAACGTACATTAATATTGTGTAGATGCGCTATCTTGTCTACTTTATAATATTTATGAGTTTTATAACGCAACGACTCCCGCGAGCCCTCAACTGCACATTCATTATAAAGACTTCAACGCATTCAGTTGTTTGACAAGTTTCATTTAAAGTCAGCGTTACTCACCACATAAATAGTTATAGCAATTTATATACGTTTTATAATCATTTTAATACATACTAACGCGTTCGGTTAAATTACTATAAGCACGAGATGAACATTAACTGGTTCTGGAAAAGCTTTTACAAGATAGTTAACTTTTGATTAATATTTAGGAAATGCTTACTATTTGAGATTCAATATTTTTCTTCTGAAATAAAAATGTAACCCACTTTATTGTATAATATACCACGAAATAAAAAAAAAATATCCTTTTTAACTTTTCCCGCTTTATTGGAATCATTCATTCATTCGCTAAACTAATTTTAATTTATAAATCTCAAAGAAATATAATGAATTATTTTGTAAGAATACTAGTTAAAGAAGCTACGACAAACAGGCGATTATTAAAAACAATAAAACAATTTATTTTTAATTTCCTACAGCATACCATCAAACTTGTTTTACCCTGTATAATTGTATTCAAAGATTGTGATTCTGAGAAAGTATATGATGGGTAGTTTGTGTTGTAAAGTTCGTTAAACACAGGAGAGACTCGCGGTAAATGGGCCGTGACAGTGGGTGACCGGGTCGTGTCACGACTCGGTGGAACCTAGTCGGCAGGCGCGTTCTACAACATTTTATTGTTCTTCCGGCTATTTGGTGGTATTTAAATCGCATGCGACAAGGTGTAACGCATGATTCACTGACTTGTATATTATAAATTAAAAAATAAGTTTTCATTGCTGATATTGCTGATTATTGCAAAGAAGATAGTTAAATTTCAAAATTTTACAAATCAAATACACTAACACATTCGAGTAATGCTTAAATGTAAAGTGGGTGTAGTAAGTTGAGAGTGAGTTCCGTTTCCACCCGAGCAGAGATAGGATAGAAGCGCGAGTGAGCGATGTTGCGCAGTCGAGTGCTCGCGGGGCATGCGTATGCGTGCGAAAGCCTCCACTGACACATGAGACGCCACATCCCGGAAGGCTGCGGCTAAATTCCCGCTCCGTTCCCACACCTCCGCTCATTTTGGATTTGATTATAAAGTTTAAGGACCTTTAGAACGATGCCCTATAATCTGTACCAGCGTTAAAGATTAGATTTGACGTCATCTACTAATGTATAACAGTACACCCTTTCTTTACTGTATCAGATACTTGTTGCGTGTGTTTTTAGGGATGTTGAATAAAATTATAGTAATCCATCAGAAAGTTTTGTAAAATGGGTGGATTATTTTTATGTGTACCTACAGATGTGTACAATGTACACATATATTAAAACTTTAATAATTTAATAAACCGTGATGAAATAATAATTTAATGTAGCATCATTATGAAAAAATAAAATAAAAAGTTCTTTTAAACGCAATATAAAAGTAAATAATAGGAACAAGTAAATCTATTCGTTCTGACACTTTTAAGCATCAGTAATGGTCAAGAGTCGAACTACTTTGAATATAATTTATTATAAAATATTGTTTACTACTTTCTTGTCTCTTTTATAGCAAACATAATATGAATATCACCTATCCCACGATGCTCTCAAATGCATAATCCTGTAAAATAAGATCGACATTCGCTTTCTGGAAAATATAAAATATGTAATATCTTTACGTTCGCGAACAGCATTAACCGTGCGATACCCAAGCGCGTATGAATCTTCAATTTAAATAGACAGACATAACTCGGAACGTCAATATTTCTGACTTACGACAATCGTACACCAAACATACATAAATAAATATTGCATTAGGAAGTCAGTATCGTTTATTTGTTATTTAAATCATTTTGCTACTACGGCAAACCATTTGACGGTTGTACACGGTATGTGCATACTATAAATCGTGTTTTATTATTTGTCGAAAGTAACAACTGTAAATAAGCAAAGAACATTTGTTTTCATTCCTTAAAATATGTTGAAACGAAAATCGCCTCATGAAATTCAACTTTATTTTTAAATTTTGAGTATTTTAAAATAAACGGAAGCTATATAGTTAATATTATTATTTTACATATTTTGTTATAATTTTGATTTGACCGGTGTTCACCATTCGATTACGCTTTTGGTGTTGATAATGCACACTTCTTACTATGCGGTATATAAATAGGTGTTCATCCAGACAAAACAAATACACCACACGTTTATTTATTTTCTTATTTTACGTTGGAAGATACAGCGAGCGTTTGCGCATGATTCATAGCCTGTACGGTTTGGCATTTGCATGACCACGCGTCGGCTAATTGCTATTCAATATACGATATAAATCAGGTACAGTTCTGCCGATCGGATGCGAGCAGAGCATCTCGATGACCTTACATTGTTGCCCGCAGATATGGGGGTTATCTATACCGAATTAGCTTCTTTGTAAAACGAAAAATAACGACATGCGCTCGGCGAGCCTTACATTACTTCTGCTGATATATTGTGTGCGTTTAATGTACTGAATTGTGGAAAATAAATGCTGAAAAAACGAAAGGTTACGCTCGCGCGTTGTCAATCCAGGACATAAATTATGAATAGTGTCACGTGTGTACATTTGTCGAGTTGGTAATGTATGGTCACGCGTCGGTGCCGTCGGCCGGTGGGGCTCCGCTGCTCTGCACCGCCTAGCTCTCCCGGTGGTCCAAGCGGGGCGGGGTCTGCGCGGCCACTCGGCTGCGCCGGCGCTCTGCCCCCCGCTCGCCTCCTCGCCACGGCGCCCCGCACGCGAGCCCGCGCCGCTTATCGCCGCATCTTCAGCCTAATGTTACTTACGTCACTGTAAAATCATACATTCACTAACTTTAAAGCTTTACATTAATTCAATGTTTAAAAGTTTCATGATTAGAAATCAAATAACATAAACGCTCGAAAGTTTTTGATATATTAAAATTGAGACTAAAATTTTACTGTAGAAATGGTAAATACAAACAGAAACATGCGATAAATAAATGTTGTTACACGGATTGTGAATAAAATTGCGGTTTAAAGATGTTTAAAAAAAAAGGTCCGCAGCTATTCAATGATTTGTCCGATGTATCCACCCGACAACAAACAAAATGTTGACAACGAGCGCTTGACTTTGAACGAAATCTAATTTGTGTGGTTATTGTGTAATGTGATCTGGTCGGGATTCATGGCTTTGGGAACAGCTTGTGGACGGGATCGACGGAATTTGTCGGTCGGTTACACAACAAATCAAAACTTAACGAGCTCACGCAAACCATACCGGGATTTTTTGCAATTATACTTTTTGTCGTGTTCATTTGCGCGTGTAATTGTACCACCCACTGTAATTGTTGTAAAGCATGAAGATTGGGCGGTGGGCTGTGTATTTTAGACTCGGCTAACACGTACAATCATAAATTGCGACAGTACATAACCACTGGAAAAAAGATTTAACGAATGTTACTGGGAGCAAATAATCGTTTTTTGTAGAGTTGACGAAGCCGCAGATTATGGACAGGTACAGTTTAAGCTGGACAAGGATTTAAATAAATACTATTAGATAATAAGCAAATCGGGTTTCCGTCCGTTCTCTTTGGATACACTTTTTTCGCGCAAACAAAGCGTCAAAAGAATTCGCAAAACGGATTGAATTAGTTTATCTAACGCTTAAAAAAGTTTGTCTTGGTGCTTAGGCGCTGGATCGTATTTCCTAGAAACGTTTTTTGTCTTTGTGTGTTTCATGGAGAGATAAATGTAAGCATGTCCGTGAGAGCGGCCGGGTATGGGCCAATTGTATTTGTTGTAAAAGACAAAGTAAACTTTGTTGCTATACCTACCGATAACCCCCAGGAACGGCAACTCCGCGATTCCTTTTGTTTCGTATCTTATCGGATTTTAATTACGAGCGTAGAGAAATCTCGTTATTCCTTAAAGGGATATGACTGCCCCGAGCTAATTTACTATCGTTTCTGTGCGCTTTTACGTTAGCGGGTTTATTTTATTGCTTTTGTTATACTTGTGTTCGGTCGGTCCGGCCCTATTGTCTGTTAGAAACATCCATCGCAGGGAATCAATTTTATCTATAGTTTTAGAGGCCATTAACTTGTTAGTAAATGTGTTGTTTTATATTACAGAATCGTCAGTAGGAACGGGTGCCGGGTGCTTTCCAGCTGGCTCTATGGTTCACACGGAAAAGGGTCCGAAAGATATCGCTACAATTCAGAAAGGTGATCGCGTGCTGGCGGCAGATGATAATGGAAAAATTGTTTATTCAGAGGTTAGTATCATTTTTTCAGTTCATTTTATAAATTAAAACTTTTTTTTTATTTTTTTTTCTCTTAAAATTTTAGTATGAATATAATCCCTTATTCCATGACACTTTGTTATCTCATCACTCGACAATTCTATTACTATATTGTGTTGCCATAATCACTTGATGAACTGGTTTAGAAAAGAGGAATACTAATCATAGTTTTAGGGACCTTATATACTTGCATTAATACTGCTTTCGGAACCATGTGACTAATTACAAATTATAATGTACAGTATAATTTTTTTCTTTAAATGTTTTCACCGCAATAAAGCTGACAAGATTTCTATTCAGAAAATGCTAAAGATGTTTTTTTTATTATAACTCCAGGTTCTGACGTTCATCGATCGAGATCCAAACGCAACTCGGCACTTCATCGAAGTGACTGCCGAGAACGGAGTCAAAATAACAACCACGCCATCTCATCTTTTATTACTCGCTGCAGCGGACGGCTGGCGAGAGTCTTTCGCAGCAAACATTCAAATAGGTGACGTCCTTCTTACTAGGGGACCGGCAGGAGTCATGAGGCCGTCAAAGGTCGTCGGAACTCGGTTCCTAACCAAACGAGGTGTATACGCGCCCCTCACTAATCTTGGCACAATAATAGTGGACGACGCTTTAGCATCATGCTACGCGCTGGTTAGGAGTCACTCGCTCGCCCACGCGGCTATGGCGCCTCTGCGGTGGATGGCCGGCTGGAGCGGTTCCACGGAGACAACCAAAGGTGTACATTGGTACGCCAACGCGCTGTACTTCTTCGGCGACTACGTGTTGCCGACGTCGTACAGGTATCGTTGATTGAGTGTGCTAATGTATCAGGACATTTAATGAGGAGTACGCAAGCACCGCGCGCGGGACGTGCATCAGGACTCTTGTATATAACGCTTAGTGTAAATATGAACGTGGATCGGAGGGAATACGAAACTGTACATATGGCTCGCGAACACCTCCCTGTTTTCAATATTACGAAGACGACAACGATTGTAACTTATCTTTATAAGAATCTATTTATAATATAGTTCTAAGTGTCATTTTGCAAAATATGCAGTAATTATTTAGTTAACATTACGATTATTTGTAAATTGTGTCGGTATTGTTATTCTGCACAATGCAGAAATACTTAAATGTATGCGCTTATGTTTTTTTAAGTTACTGTATAAATAATTATTAATGGAATACATTTTAGCGAATTTAAATGATCGCTTTTGATATGAAGTATTTCTCGATGCAAAACAATATTCACAAATCGGTGTATCGGTGTGTCAGCGCGGCGGCTCGACACACGCCACACAGTAACGAATCGGAACCAGACATTCCATAACTACTCTTTACCTACTTACACATATTACAAATGATGAAAATGTGATCACGGTACCTAAATCAGTGCCTTAAGATTTATTATTTATTGTTATTTATAAGCTAAGTGTCTATTTATGAATTGACGAAAATATTTAGTTCTAACTTATTTTTTCTGTTCATTGTCAACTTCTAATTAACTAAACGCTTTACCTATTTATTTCCTCATCTGTCGGTCGTTTCTTTTCTTTTAACTTATTACTTGTACAATTTAGTACTTTGAATGTTCCTTTCCTGTGCATGATTTCATTTTGTACCAAGTTGCATCAAAATGTTTCGCACACGGAGCAGCTACAATGTATTTAGTTATATAGGTGTTTAAAGTGAAAATGTAACCTGGTAAGACGGTTGCCAAAGCTGTATGTGGCAGGCGTCTTAGTTCGTATTCGCTTTACAATTGACGTCAACTCTTATGTGTAGATCATTATCATAGATCTTGAACTGAAGTATGGGTTCCTATAGATTGAATTTAGTGGAAAGTAGTAAGAGACAAACATAACATTTAGGAATTAATCTAGAACTGTGTGTGTTCTAACATTTACATATATTACATTTGAAATTTTAGCTACAAGACTAATTCTTCTTTCAAGTGGAATAATGCTTATATAGAAAATACTAACAAGAATAGTAGGTACCTAAACGAATGCAAGAGCTTTAACTAATGTTTTGACAATAGGATTATGCCATAATGTTTGCCATATTATTGTTAGTTTTTAAAACTAACTTGTCTTGATTTAGGCCACACATTACTTTTATTAAGAAAAGTAATTAATACGAATCCTTCAAATGTTACATATTATTTGAAAATGAAAGTGTTTTGTCCATAACTACAAAACATTTTATATTTTGACATATACTTTAAAAATGAATTTTACTGATAAAAATTATTCCAGTAAAATGTGTATTGTTTGTAAAAATATACTAAAGTGGCACAAAACTTATTTATAAACGCATTAGCCAAATGAAGGTGTTAGAATAAATTGTATATATTTATTTAACCAGCATATTGCATTATATAACATATTCTAAAAAATCTTTACAAGGCAAATTGTATACGTGTGGTGATTTTGAAAGATCCTTTCATTGTAAACAAGTTTTGTTGTGTCAAATAACTAAGTATATAAAAATATAATACATGCGGCATGTAGAAATAGTTCGTGGTCTATTATAATTGCGTTTTTGCTTTATTTATTTATTGATGTTTTCTCTGCAGATGAGGTTTTGATGTCCTACACGGTTTTTCCTATTATCGTGGTATTATGATGTATTATAGAGCTTCTTGAAAAGAAACAAATATTGAATACATGTAATTCGGAATATTAGTTAACATCTGTCATATTGTGAAGATGTGTTATAACGTCTAACTAAATAAAATGTTGGCTTCGTGGACATTCTTTGGTTTTATTTCTTTGTTCAGCAACTTCACTATTGTTCTAAAGGAGAAACCTAAACCTATTATTTTATTAATACTAGAGTATACAAATCAGACTGTAGGTACTTGCTTTTGCAACAATATTGCAAGTTTATTTGAAATATAATGACTGATGCCACCCTATAGAGTTTGGACTCGATAATTGATTTTTGATAACCTTGCTTTAAATTATGTTTAAGTTCTAATATTGACCCTGTACCACCACACAACCGCCATTGTAACTCTTGTGCTCCAGGATCAACAGCAGCATGCACAGTATTGACGCCAAGCAATGAAGGTAATACAAAAGATAAAATACAGGAGTTGAAATTCCAATGTTGAAAAAAAATGTGGAATTTGTGTATTACGCACAATAGAATCCAACGAGAAATATCTAGTTAAATAATTTCGATTTCATTTAATTATTATAAGCAAAATGTTCGAAAAGTATATACCTAAAGGAAAAAACAGAACATTAAAATGAAGCTTATACAGATAGTGCACAAAGCTTTCAATTACAGATAGACCGGATCAAAAGTTTGCCAATTCTTCTGTTATTTATTATATTTCTCTATGGCATTATATATTAATTTCATAAATTAAAGTAATCATTATTCTTCAAGAAAAGAAGATAGTCGAATACTGCCATCTATAATTTCATGTTAGTACTTCTTATTGCTAATAATTGTCGTAATTTTCAGACAGATGGCGCTATTTACTATCTTGCTATATAATATGTAATAAAATAATTGTACCTAAGATTAAGCAATGCATATAGTACTTATTTTATGTTTTTTACATATATATGCATATCGCATACCATTAATAATAAAACAAGAGTCAAATCATTTGCGAGACTAAATATCATCAAATAACCGGCACCATGTACATATTTAGGAGCAAAAAAGTTCTTGAAATACAAATACATACAAATAAATACGTAAGCAAAATCGATAAGTGGCTATTATTTTCCACTAACACTTTGTTTGCGATAGACCAACAATTTATAAGACATAAATCTAGCAACGAACAAGGTCAATGCTTGATCGGGAAAGTGGCGTGCTTCTGTTTTTATACGATTATAAGAAAAGTCACTTCAGAACATCTATGTATACTCATTGTGTTGATTCTCCTTTTTTGCGATAAATTTATTATATCATAAATAATATCGAAGGGGCAAAGTTTGAATAAAGCTCATTTAAGAAAATATCACTGAAACCAAGCCAAAGAAGGACTGGACTGAGGACTAGTTTGAAAATCTTTTTAGTTTAAATGTCACTTTCAGCCATTGGCAATATGTTTTCTTTTTAACTTGTTCTTACAATATTAAGTATATTTAAAACTCAATTAGGTATATACATAAGTTTTGTTATATTGTATGACTACCTAAATTCGATAAAACAAGTATTGTAATTATAAATTAGCCATTTTATTCAACAACTTTTAAGAACGACTTTTAAAAACATATTAAAGATTTTTAATAAAATATTTAATAATCCTTGCTTTATGAAAGGTACTTTGCTCTAGGGGGTCATTGCTTTTTTGTAAGGAACAGCTGTACAGAGTGTAAAAAAGGTTATAATGCGATTCTTCTAGTTCGTTAACCCTCGTAAGTTTTTTAATAATTTGGTAAGGGACACGTAACTACAAAACTTATTTAATTGTCTTTATAAAAATGTTCAGATATATATATAAAAAAGTAATTTCGGATAGCGTAGTATTTGAGGAATAATAAAACGGTTCTGCTTCCGAAGTAGGTTCGAATAAATTCTTCGTCCATTCCTCATTACAACTGTCCAAGTTTTTTTTTTTATTATTCGGGCTTCATTTCAAAGTCGACTCTCCAACAAGTAAGTTTTAAGCGAACAGTAATACGAAAGTCAGTAGCCGCGAATCTATGACTTTCATACTATGTATGTACTTGCAGCATATATGAGAGCAACATTATGTAAAATATTATAATATAATATTGCAACAAGAGTAAAAAAAAATGATAATTTATTTTTACATGCACTCGAAATACAGCCACAGGTATAAGTGCAACATTTTATCATCAGTTTTTTCTTACCTTTCTAAATTCGGGTAAACCAAATTTTTGCAGTCGCATAGAATTCTCTAGTCATAAAAACTGAAACACGTTGCTTGTTCTCTGTATTTTAAACGATGGATCTCTTGACCGGTCGCATCAATGAATATGGCTGTATCTCTATTTAAACTTTAAATAAATAAATAACCTCTAAAAACAGAACAAAGCAATGGCTTTTAATATTCCAGTTTTGTAATAAAAATGATTATAAAAAAAATACATCTCTTTTTATAGATTCCAAGTGGGACACAACTCTAAAATTGTTTCACTGAAAGACATTAATACACGACTCGCAATATAAATAGCAGACCAACAAATAAATTGCCAGACTAAAAACAACGGAAGGAAAATCATTCGAATAAGAATGGAGACGACCTGCTTATTTTCTAAGTGTAGCGTAGTGCCCCAGTAAGTTTCGCCTTCATTTTCTATAATGGCTATGACATACCTACACTGTATTCAAGTTCTATTGCTAATCGAATGGTAAAAATGAATGTAATTTTTATATTTTTAAATGTATTTTTTAAAATAAAACTTTATATGTAAAAATAAGATAAATAAATGAGAAAGAAATACAATTCTTAGAAATGTAATTAGTAAATGTATATGTTGGATACTTGGATACATAATTAACTCTATATTTGTTTGCTTCACAAAAATGCTTAAACACTGACTTAATACATATTTTTAAATTAAATAGTCGATATTGAATCGGTTGTAATATTATATTATTTAGTTAATATGTTTTCAATTGCAACAATTCATTTTATTACTACACATTCCACTGAACGCCGCTTGAAAATTACAGTTTCTGTTCTGAATATTACTAATATTTGTGAATTTAGTCTTTTCAATGTTAATTTTGATATTATAAATAATTGAAAATATATATCTTCTTCAACATAAGTAATTGAATTTGTTATTACAAAGCATTCAGCATCTTTCATATAAGGAAATTCTTTTTCAAATAACATTCAACCAAGCCATCCACTTTTGCTTTTTTAATTTGAACTATGCAACGGATTTTTTTAAAGTTCGGATTTTTTTAACTTAAAGTTAATTTCTTCCGCAACAAATTATAATTTGCTTAGCCGTATCCCGACATCTGTGACGGAAAAATTCCATTCTCGTAAAATTAAAACACAACTAGGAGTATACTATGGTTTATTTTTGGCTTGAGAAACTGCAGAGAAAATAATTTTATAATAATCGTAAAAACAAATCTTAAGAAGATAGGTAATTAACCCAAAATTTGTGTTTAAAAAGGCCAAAGAACTCTAATAGCTTATTAAGCTTAAAATTATAATAAAGTTCGTTACTTCACGTTTTTAAATAAGAATACAGTTCAATTATCTATTATACGAGGGTCAATCCTTATCGTCGATTAAATGAATCGAGATAAATGATCTCAACAATTTCATATAGTTTATTGTTGATTTGTACGAAAATATTGAATCGAAAAATTACGTATTCTAATATCGGGTACTTCATGGAAATTGAAGTTACCTACATATTACTTTGACAGGTTATCGTACATCGTAGAAATTGGAAGCCTTCGAGCTTCTCGGTAACATCTGTTCTTTTCATTACCTGATGTCTTTACGATTGAAAACCTTCATAGTTCTTTAGTTAAAAAAAAATGAAACTATGTGAAAATGTGGAGATTTAATGTGGGTATTCCAATTAGAATAAATCTCTTTTATTCATATTTGATATATATTTCTACATCGCAATACATTTATAAATATTTCTTATTATATTTACAAACTAAACAAATCGGCATATATAAGCATATTCATTATCCATACATGACATAGAAAGGATTTTTGTATATAGCTACGAGAATTGTTTGGTAGGAGCGATCGCACGAAGAATTTTTTAATAAACAATACAAAGGGTAAAGAATAGCTCAGTTTATGAAAAGCCACAGTCTAATATACTGAGAGCTTTATTCTTGTTACTTTTATCCGTTGACCGTTTCTCTTTAACATTAGCTTTACAGCTATTGTTTTCTGATATTAATTTTTAACAAACTTATTAGAAGTATTCCCGTTCCATCGCAGGTTTTTATTCCAATACTGCGCGTGTGGCTTATAGTGAGATGGAAATGGAATATGAGTTCTTTGAAAGTTCCCATTTGCCACGATTCTAAACGTAACGTGGTGCCCAGTATCTGTGTATATGAGCGCTCATCAGTGTAATTTCAGCTTCAAGAGAGAGCGCACGTCCACATCTCAATATACGCTTCCTGCTGAAACACTTGTAGTAAATGACAGATTTCCACACATTTAAGTTTATTGTAGTTAATATCTGACGTGTACTACCGTAGCTATCGGGTTTTATGTTGTAATATCTTGTATTCGGAACATAGAAAACTATTTGCAAAGTTTTTATATTAAAGTCGCAGAAACGGTTCCTTTTAAGTTTATTGATGAAGTGGCACCAATGTAATTGGATCTAAAATATTTCGCATTATTGAAGGAAACATAACCCAGAGTTTGTCGCCTATTAGAATAATGAGGTAAGTGATTTTACATTAATGTTTGCGTTTTGTCTTTTTATGGCGCTCGCTGTACTTAAAAGATTACATCAGCTCATTTTCACATACCATTTGCCGATTCCTATGGTGGCTAGTGGAGTCAACAGTCCGTTAATATATTTACGAGGAAATATCTGTTTATTTTATCTCCGGAATATTTATGGGAATGGCGCTATAGGATTTACCATCTCCGCTATCAAAATTATGTATCTTTAACCAATATCCTTATGAGCACGTCTATTTATATTAATGTAGTGCTTTAAAAAACTAAATATAAATGCATTTTAAAAGGAAATATGAAATTTAGTATGTAGCTTTTAAGACGAAAGTATAATAAAAAATCCAATGAAAACGATAGATATGGTGTGTACATGAATAGTAATTAATCAATCTCAGTAACATAGGACAGATTATTTTAAAAAAGATATAAAAAAAACACATATGATCTATTTATATTTTGCTTCGAGTTAGTAAATTTAATCATACAATTCAACAATCGCTTGTAAATGTTTGCCGTTTCAAATTGTTTCATAAACGATAAGGATAAACAATTAGGTAAAAAATATTTGTTGAGTCGGACTGCTTCAAATTTCATAAAAATAAATTACGCGAGAACAAATCAGAGACCAATTTTATTCAAACGGGTGAGTCGGCCCTTACGAGCCCGAATGTAAATGTCGAAATTCTCTGTGATTCCGTTTTTGTATAGTATTTGTAAAGAGAATATAAATATTGTGTGTAGATACGAATATCCGTTTTTATACTAGAAAACCTGCCAGTAAATATAGTGCCGGCCAAATAAAGTACCAAGTATCAATCTTCTATCTATCAAGTATCAATAATATAGAACCATTCCTGAAACTTTTGATTGAACTGCGTGAAAGCTTTGCTTTAACTGTAACGATGAAATATAGGTAAGGTAATGGGTTCTCTCTCATGAAAAATACAGCCGATTTTTTTATTACATTAATATTATATATCATAAAGGTTAGTCTTTAAAATAATACATAATGATTAGACTTTCAAAAGTTACTTTTTATAGTCTGACATAGTACCTATTTTCGTTGAGTTACCTATTTTAATCTGCTTTAACTAAATACTGTGTTCAGTGCATAATCAGCAAAATTGTGAATTAGAGCTTTTTACTAATGCGGAGGTCTTTTTTACATATTTATTTTCCAATGTCTTTGGAATCCTAATTCTATAAACATAAAAATCATAATAATATCTATAAAAATATGTGATTGTAACAAGGATAAATAGAGCGAAATATATTGTAAACGCAATTGATAAGAGGAGCGTAAATTTCTCGAATATTGCTTTTAAATCGAATAATAAAACTTTTACGCGTCAATGTGCGACGTCTGAGCTTAACATAATTTGATTGAACATGGCACAATGTGTGCACAGATACGATATCTGTTGTCTGCCAAAACTAATTTGCTTATCGGATGAAATTAAACAAGTATGCGTGCGTAAATGCACTATTAGATAGAATTAATAAAATGTTGGAATAACAGACAACCATAGCTGAATGGTTCATGTTGATAATTATAATTTTATACCATCTACTTAAAAAGGTTTTTCATAATTCCGCAAAAGGAAAAAATATTAGGACTAAAGCCTAAACCCCTAACTGGTAATAAAGCAGGACCGTGTCCAGCTGTGGGACATATATATGTATACGTGCTGTGTATGTATACAAGTCCGTACCACCAGGTACAGTTTGTATGAATGAAGATGGGTTATAAATTCTCGATTTTTTTTTTAATAGATACATATTTTTGATATCCATAAACTTAAAACCTACCTGATTTTAAACATTTTTTATTAATAGAACGCCATATTATCAGGGAACAACAGTGACTTTATTTTTTCGTATGTGTAATGCAAGTCAGGACCCATACATGTCAGAGTAAAGATTGACACAGCGTAAGTCTAATTAATTACAACAGCTTAGGGATTCTGTCTGTTCCCTAGAGCACGGTAAATTACTAGAAGGGCAATATAGTACATATGTTCTATTTATATTTTATGTCTAATTACTTTTATAACCATATTGTTAAAAGAATAATTTGACAACGCTGGTTATTAAATGTATTCAAGTCATTTATTTACAGGGGTTTATTTTATTAATAAACTAAAAGATTTTAGGTCTTGCGGTTGTATATAACACTAAAACAATATAGCTTTCTTTATAAGCCCATAAACGTCCCACTGCTGGGCACGAGCTCCTCTACAATTGTGAGGGTTATATGGCTTGACGCTGATTCTAAATCCCTGATTAATAATGGTAATTGTAAGTATAGAATGGAAGCATTCGCTATTTGATTCCCAAGGATCTTTTTCATATTGCTGATTTAATTAAACTGTAATACTAGAAATATACTATTTGACACTCTTCAAATGAATTTGTCCATTGGAGCGCATTCTAACGGTTTCAAATTTCTGTTTGCAGTTGAATATTATTTGATATTTAATTATAATTGTGTAGAAAATATGCTAGACTTACTGTTATTTCCGGGTTCAATCTAGTGTAAATTTATGTTGACATAAATAAAAATTGTTCGAATTATTCATTAGCAATAAATTGTTTCAAATTAAATGTTATCTGATTTTTCCTATATTTTATTTTTTATTTTTAAATAAATTGTAAATATATACATCATGACAGACATCAAAAACATACGTTTCAAAGTCTTAATATTCTCCGAATTCAGCAGCAAAGTTGTATTGAGAGCTTTCTTGAGGAAGTTTCAATAATCACGGTCACGGCGCGTAATCAAAATAAGTAGTTCTTCGTTAATTATAACACCTCTTAGATGTCTGCTTAAATTTGTTGAAGAGGACTCAAATAAGAGATATACAAATTAATTCAATATTATACTTTCGATTCTAGGCAGACTTTATATAAAAGAATATTTTTTCAAACTTATAACTTGAATTCGTATTCAGTGGTGTAGTTGAAAAAAATGCTTATTAAATAAAATACAAAATTAAACAAAACATAAAGACGTCGATACATACTCGTATACCATAAATGTTAATGACGTTTTAACTACGAATACAAAAGCGGATTAACTCATCGGGTTTAATTTTAATACAAAGTAGGTACCTAATTAATATCAGAGATCGTAAAATATTTTTGGTATGTAGCTTATTCAATCTGCATGTTTACTTATCCGCTTTCAATTTGACGAGATGTCTTCTAAAAGAAAAAGACACTTATATACATAAATGCCAAAAAAGAATAATAGGCCATAAAATTACACTGAAATAACGAGTCTGTGAACTGAGGAGTTAAAAACATGTAATTTCACAATTTTACGCTTCTCAAATAATTTTAAAAGAATTCTTTGACTTCGATGTTAAATATCACTGCTAAGGTAAAATTAGTTTTCTGAGGACAAAGAATTCAATTACAAGATGAAAGTCCGTCTCTGTAAATCGCTTATGGCTTCGCGATCCAAACATACCTCTTCTACACCTATAATTAATAAAAAAGAGAAAATTTTATTCAAAAGTAAGTGGAATATATCAAAATGGGTTATATTTAGCTTATATGCGACGGTTAATATTTCTATTAAAAATGTTTCAATAATTAGATGTCGATTATCTGTTTGACTCTTGGTCGATGTTTTTACCATTGTGCTTCTTGTAGGCATATATAATTCAATTGATTTGTGACTTTTTTATTTCCAACGTATTAGTAGACTGACCTTGGCTGCTTTTTGAACATTTTTTAAAATTCCGTGCGTCTATTCAGGTGTACATGAAAATGTCGACATTATCTTTGCTTATGAGTATAAAACTAAATAGCGTTGCTAACAACAATTTTGCTGATAGAATAAAGCACGCGATTATATAGCGACTATCGTCCCACGTAAGGTGTTAAATTTGCCATGATAACCAACGTGACAAGCTAGGTGTCAGGTTCCGTGGTCAGCCTTTAATCATCCAATTACCTATTAGGATAATTATGGCAATCGGAGAACGATAATTAATATCTACGGGTCAAAAACTCTCTTAGCTCTGCATTGTAAATATTTCTTACTATCAAGAAAACACATGATTGAATACGAACCAACTTAATTACACATAGGTAGTGCCCACTAAACTAGCTACAGATTTGTGGCTTTATACTATTTAAAAATATTAGAACAAAGTTATTAATAACTAACGTAAAATGTAAAATAACGTAACACAGGCACGCACGTAATTTATTCCATCTCGTTCAATCCTTTTATCATGATAATATGATGTATGCTATGCATTCATCAACTTTCCAGAACGGTAGTGTAAACAAAAAC
Organism: Cephonodes hylas; assembly: GCA_030295005.1. Lineage (NCBI taxonomy): Eukaryota > Metazoa > Arthropoda > Insecta > Lepidoptera > Sphingidae > Cephonodes > Cephonodes hylas. The sequence continues at coordinate 8,928,587 of AP025367.1, read as the reverse complement.
GGAAAAATTATAGCAAAACGTTTAATAAAAACAGTTCGATTTTTATACAAGTTATGAATATTAGCTGCAAGAGGTGCTCTTCCGAGGAACCGTAATCCGGCTTTAATAAAAAATTATTGCAATTATTGAAGCCTAACCCCAGATTATATGGTGCCTTGTAAATGCGACATATAATGCTTTAGAAGTAGTTTTATACTCAAATCTACGGGGTTTATTACAGCAACTTTAATGTGTCAAATTACGATGCGTATAGGTAATGTAATTCGTAGTTCATTGTCACAAATAACTATAAGTCATTCAGAAGTTGGAATGATGTGGTTTAATCATTTTAATCTCAAACTATCACAATAGTTTGTAGTAGTACCTATAAAATTTTAAGTCAAAGCTTTCATGGCACTTTCCATTGATGATGCTCATTGTTAGGCGGAAAATTAAAATTGTTTAGATCAATTCCAAGAAATACTACTCTTGTCCCGAACGTAAGCTATGATCTTATCCCACCATGCTTACTTCGCAGGGAATGATAGACTTAACATGTTTAGGAAATACTTAGTAGAGTAGGCTGAAGTTCTCTTAAATTTTTTTCTCAATCTTATAAATTAATTGGCCACGTCCATAATAAAAAAGTCAATACTTACTACTATTTACTTACTATGGCCTAGTTAGTATTAAAAAAATAAAACCGTTTTGCTTGTTATAGAAAACGAACGTATTCACGAAAAATATCCATTTATACCACAAATAAGGTGACAACAAATAAAACATGAAATAATATTTCGACTCTCGCATATTAAGCTTTACTAGGAAAACAAAATGTTGTTCCACAAGCAATTTCTGTATGAGAAACAATTATTATTATTGTCGTTGTCTTAGACATGAAATGATTTATTTTGATCTGATATGAGACTAGATGAAAGAAATGACAATTGTACCAACGTTTCTTGTTTGGACGTTGGATAAATGTATTGTGCCATAAAGTTGTCAACGCTTATATTATAAGTAGGTATTTTGTTAGTAAATAATGTCTGCTAACTTGTACTATATTGTTGTACTTACTTGTATGTCGCCACAAATTTTTGGTTACAATATACTACACTTAGCGCAATTTACAACATCAAAAAATCGGGTTTACTTCCAATTAAGCTATCGCAAATGTATACGTATCTGAGCGTCGAGTGTTATGTGTGATAGGCTCTACGTAAATGTTATCTAACTAATAACTGCTGGATTTTCCCATGATTCCACTTAACAAGTAATTTCATTGTATCCAATGCTATATTTCAAAGCTGATACAACTATCTGGACATCCATTCAGTACGTGACCCGAATGAGTGGCGTAATTCTGAATAAGAATAGAAACAAACTTATTAAGTTCATCAAACCCATTGACACGCGGTGGTTTAACATAAACCGAGATTATGCTAGTGAAGCGACGAATTACCACCCATTACCCCAGTTTCTGTTTCGATGTTGCGGTCAAAACTTACTGACATTCGTATGAAAGTTTAATTTGTACACTATTCCTGTATCACTGAGAGAAATATTTCACACCATTAAGGAATCGTTACTAGTTCAGCCTCGGGGCTAATTTTAATTGTTTGGAACAATGCGAAAATAAATGTGACGTGACGCATTTGCACTACACATCCATGGAATCTTTTCAAATGACGTTTCAGTTATACTCAGTTCACAAACCAGGTCGTACACGCTTCTACACTTTGTAAACTTCGCCAAACTCGGCCGGTTCCACGTCAAAGCATAGCACATAACAACGCCTACAGATACGAACTCAAAATCAATTTGCTGTATAACTTTATTAATATTGTTATGTACTTAACGAATTATTAATTTACCTACTCACAATATTAATATTGGCCGTTTTTAATCTCTTTAAGTCGATCCAATTAGACTGTAAAGACGTACCATTCTTTATTAAGTATACTCCGGGGAAATAATGTAGCTTGCACTACTGGAGTGGTATAAAAGCTCGAGCGGCTATTCAGCAAACGAGTTAATTTTCTTAGTGAGTGGTACTTTTTGTTTGGTATTTTTGAATAAAATCGAACGAAGTGGACGGTTTAAGATTCAATAAGATCAGATCACCAAGTTTAACTCCTTTAATGTAGTGTAGTGTCTAACTTGTCCAAAGAAGTAACATAAAACGATTGAGGGTGATATACAAAAATATTCTTTCCCAAAAACACTCGTGTAAAAAATAATGTGTCCCTATTAAGCGGAATGTAAACAGATCGTAAAGCTCAATCATGCTTGAACGCGTAAAAATTCAGATCCGGGGGATCGAACGTAATCTTTTGATTAAATTCTTATCTGCGTGGATGTATTTTGCAAGTCGTGATGTGATTTTAATGTAGTTACTTCTGGATTGGCTTTTTATTCGCATGAATGTTCATATGTGCTTTTATATGTTTGAGTTCGTCACAGAAAAGCCGCTTCATATTACCGTATAAGCTCGACTGAATGGTATCTTTGAATTGCAAAATACTGACGTAAAAATACCGCTTTAACATTGCAATTCTTATGACTGTTAAAAATTGCTGGTTCAACGACCCTCAAAAGGCGGAATCGCATGTTACACCAATCTGAAAATTGTGAATATTATTGAGAAGAGGTGAATACCTACCCTGTAGGTATGTATAGGTAACTTTACTCTTGTTTGATCATATTTTACCTTAAAAATAAAAATGACTCCAATGACATTCAATTTTCAACTTGATAAACATATACCTTCTTTATGCATACTAACGCATAAATGAATCATTTTATACAATATTAGCAGAATGTGATTATTATTCCTCTTATGCCAATTACATAAACTTCACTAATATACGAACTTTGTAAATATTTTTTTGATTAAACTAAGGGTTTTTTATTGTATACAATATTATCCTTCCCCCCAAACCGCTTGAAAGTGTTTTGAAATTTTCCCTTCGATTACTCAACCAAGTAATTCAATATGTGTAACCTCGACACGTCAAATCATTAGCAGTCAATTAGACAAGCCAAACTAATATACATACGCTGGAGCCATGTCGGAATGACTCTATGTCTCAATAATATACGCCAGCTTGGACTAAGCGCGGTGTTTATTGCCTGTTCTGCTCTCAAATAGCAGCAGTCGTTTACATACGTCACAAAATTTATGAGCTGCTTGTTTTCCCAAGAATAAGACCGAGTAAAACTTAAAATTTTAAATTTAACTAAGTAATAGTATTTTAATCTTTGTGACAGACAAATAAAAAGGAGAGTACCGACTACCGAATGAGATATATAATTGCGAAGTAAAGGTTATTACGTGTATGATTTGTTATTGATGTTGGATTTGTTTACCATTAGAAAATCGAATTATTTTCTGCCGTAGCCTCCCAGTCTGTTGCTTTCGGCCTACAATTCTATTTTTTCTCTAGTACCCGTGGCAATCCCAAAAGACATAACTATTTCTAATGGACATTAGGAGAGGCCTTAACAAAGAACATTTTTTCGTAAAATTGCAGCGGGACAAAGGCCGTCCCGACCTAGATTACAATTTCCTAGTAACTATCTATCGTAATGAAATTTTCAGTGAAACAAAAAAAAAACTTGGTATTTGAACTAATCCATTAGACACACCCAAGCAAAGCACGGGGCATAGTTTTTATGAACTTCCAGGCTGAATGCAAGCTAACCAGTATTTCATTGGTGTTTACTATTTAATTCATCGTTATAGAAATAGATGCTATCGATATTCACGAGTATTCTTCACTCTTTGCTCATTTTTCCTGTATACAGCTTCATAATTAGATCTGAACCACGTTCAACGTTGAATGTATTGAAGGGTGTATTCTTGTTTACTACACAGCGCAACGAGCCCCACACACGTAACAAGTTCATCTCTATGCATTCCACAATGTTGTGACGTAAACATTCTCTGGCCGTAAATCTTTGTGAGGTAAATTTTCCTCACAACAGGAACTATCGTTAATTGTTTATTCCGTGTTTTTCATTTCATGTAACTTTTTTGCTTCCTTCTATTTGATATAAGGTTGCATTCTGTTCGCAGACCGTCTTCACTAACGTGATTGACTGTTTCATATGATAAGTCTGTAATTTTAGTGGATTGTCTTCAATTACAAGGAAGTTAATAAAAAACTTAATTAATTAATAAATCAACGTGTAGAAGGTATATATATTCCATTTTTATTTCAGTTAAGTAAAACCAAATGCATAACAGTAAACTTTTTTAGCAAATGGCTACAAAAGAGATGCTTTTGTACACATTTCCTGTGGTGTATCGAATGTATTTATTAAAAATTATTTATTATTACAGTTTAATAGCCTCGGTATGGATTACAAAAAGCGGAGAGCAATTTACCCGTGTTCCGAATTAGTGGGCACGAGCCTAAATCGTCCTCACGGAGGGCATAATAAATGTAGGAACTGTGCCGAAATTTGATCCGCATATCAGATAGGCGCGATTGTGTCCGCAAATGTATGTTGGGACCGTTTTAATATGTATCAAGTTCAATAGTAGTCTAGGGTTTCAATTGTTTTGTAACCTTTAATAATAGTATGATTTTCTTACTTAAACAGAGTGCTTTTTCTGCACTTTGTAAACCCATCGGAGTAATTACTTGTATTTGAGAAAAAATATGTAAATTCATAAGCCTAAAAGTCTAGAGAGTGAAAATGTTTTCCTCAGTTCTTTCACAGACCTGCGAAAGCATTCCTAAAGTATCTTTTAATTACAAAGACGCTATCCATTGTTTACTAATTTAATTGGGAAATAACAATAGTTTTTGTTTTTAAAAGTATAGGAATAATTTGTATTTTGTACAGTTAGACAATTAACAAAATTCAATCAAAAATAAGTAGACATCCAAATATTCACCCACGCGGCTTTCGAACTTAGCAGTATGAGTATGAAAAGGTCACTTGTACATAGTATAAAGCAATCAGCTTTTATTGTTGAAAAGGATGGGAAAAATACTAAAATGCTCCGCTTTATTCGTCTTCACCTAAAATAGCACCTTAATAATTGCCATATCATATTGTTTTTTCTCATAAATTTCAACAATACAATTGAAATTAAATAATCAGTTATAATAAAGTTACAGGATAAGTTGTAAGGAATCGATGTGTCAAATTTTAAGAATGATAAAAATATCACATACTTATCTTTATTTATAAAATTGATGTAAAAATAATGGTGACCTTCATATAAAGCGCGTGCATCATGGTTAAGCAAACCATAGATAGATCAAATTATGTTTTGTTAGGTTGGAATATCCAAAGGCCGTTTCTATTTCACTGCACGTAACTCGAAGTAATAATAACGGAATAACTTTGATTGAGTTTATTTATTACTATTGTTTGGATCTTATATACATTATTACATTATACACACATGTATATGTGCAAGTCTTTGAATGGTCCTTTAAGTACCTGCCCCGCCTAATACAGAGTGAAAAGTTATATTTAAACAAGTCGCAGAATAACCTTCTAAGTCAAATTATATCTTCTAAGTAAAATATATCTAAGTCAGATTATATTTCCACCTTTAAGACCTGGTTGGATTAATAATTTTGTTAGTAAAAGGCATATTTTTACAGCTCTAAATAATATTGTTGCAATGCTGTGTACCAAGAGCTGCAAGATTTATGTCTAACAAAAAAGTTAAGGATCAAATCCGCCCCAATCATACGGTAAGGTAATGAGATAACTGACGAAAAATTTATGCGTTTTTCATATATCAACTTCTTTTTTATAAGTTTCGAGTTAATATTGCAACCCTGCTCAAACGTTTGATTGTTTAATTTAAAGTTCGGCTTGGAGATATAAAAAAAAAGAACAAACGAACGAAAAACTTTGTCCTACTTTAATAGACGGATAAAAATGGGTTTAGCTGAGAACTTAACTAATATGAAGTTACTACATATTTATTGAGTAGCTTTTGAAATTAAAAGCATACCACCAAGCTTTTTTTTTTCTGAAATAAAATCTCTTCGATAAACATTAACTTATCCTTCCGTAAGTTATTAATACAGGGGTTTTTTGTTAATTGCTACGCATGAAAAGTTAAGCTGGCGAACAAAAAGTTTACTAAATAATGACTGTTACCATAGCTTCGCCGTCTGATTTCAGTAAACTGATTTTTATATCCTGTTGATATCTTAAACGCACGATTTACGAACGATTCACGAAAGTTAGATAATTAATGAAATCCCTGATAAAATTTTACATTACATTTTTAACTAACATATAAAAAAATCTCATACAAAGTTGTAATGTGGTGGTAAACGCACCTGCGCAGTTATTCGTACCCTTTTAATTAATAATTAAGTCGTATTTAACAATGCATAAATCTGACATCTTATTTTTCACGGCTCAATAAAACATGTTCCGTATTATAGGAATGTCGCGCACGTTGAGGGTTGGAAGTGTCACCACAGGCCACAAGCTGCGGCGGAGCCACGGGCGCCGAGCAAATGTAATTACACAAGCACTCCGTCTTAGGCGCATCACAAAGTGTCTATTATGTCGGACGAGCAATCGAGAGTTCTTCACTTCTACATTAAATATGCACCGATTGATTTATTCCTTTTTCGACGTTGCTTTATGCTTTACGAACCATGCCTCTTATACCTATCATATTGAAAGTACTGAGATGGAATTTTACCTATGAGTTTTATGAAATATTATCTTTGGATCCCACCTAAGCGAAGGATCAATCTTATTAAAATACTTAGCCTATTTCCTTTCCATACGTCCTATGTAAACGTCCGTACAAAACATCATCCATATTGGTTAAGCGACAGACAGAGTGAGAGCAAGTTATTTTATTTTTAACATTACAATATTAATACATATTAAAATAAATATAGATATTCATAGATATATTCAAATTCTTTTTTTTATAAGTACATTCTACGTGTGTTCATCACCAATCGAAACAAATGATATGGATTGTTTGCTAATTTATTTCACAATCGCTCTGAGAAATACAGTCTTGTTCACCTAATATTTATCTTGGAAATGTTTTCTCTATTTAAGTATTCTCATTTACAAACATAAAAGGTTAGTTAACATCGTGGTGTGCTATAAATAAAGGATTTAACTTATACATTTTATGGGGCCATAAATTCTGCTGCATTAGTCTACGTTTGCACTTTGCAAGTATTATTTTATTGTGCCATTCGTACGTAAAATGATTTATGTTTCAGGAGAATTCAGTATTACAAACACGAATTAATTACGAACGGTTTTATATTGACCCAATTCATAACAGTTTGACAGTTATTAATACTTGATTATTATTGGAATTCTTGCATAGTTTCAAGCGTAAAAAAAGTATTCAGTTGTAGCAATGAAAGCTTATTCGGAAATTTCATGGTCGCAAAAGATTATTTCTTAGCTCAAATAAAAACGGTTCTTAATAGCACCGGACGGACTTCTGTCCGTTTACTTACTATAATGCTTCTAGTCAATCAATCCTTAATAAAGTAGTTCTGAAAATAATACTCTTTTAATTAGGTACATATATTGTTGACTAGCATAGCAGAGACTGAAGAATCACTAGTGAATTTTTTTTTCAATGGTGAATTCGCATAAATTTAACCAATAGTTTCACAAGTATCATTTGACAGATCAATTCCCTTTTTTCAGTATTTTAAATGCCATTTGGAATAGATCGACGACCTTTGATGCCTTTGAATGAATGCTCTTATTTGATCACTCGTATTGAAGTATTAATTTTCTACGTGAAAATAGTGTGCAAAGCGTTTTAAGCTCACCCGTTAATTTCAATAATTGTTTTAACAACACTGGTATATTTAATATAACTCGAATTTCCACGTTCACTATTTGTCTACCTCTTATATTATGTATTATTAAGTCTTATAGACTTACCTAAAACGGAACACCTCCAGTCCACGCACATAAAACAATTATTATAAGTACATCATATATTTTCGTTATTTTTTTCCGTTCACAGCCGCCCGTTAGAATATTTTGATTTCCAAGTTACTCAAGGAAATTGAATGTCAACAAACAAGTCAACTTTATTCCGAGAGGCTTCATTGTATCCAACGAAACATTATTTATTCGCTAAAGAAAATATTTTCAAGCGCATTTGTTGTTCTGGTTCCATGATTTGCAAACGTTCTTTTCGTTTGATTAAGTAAATTTATTTTGTAAAACTAGTTCGCAGCGATGGAAGCCAAACCAATATAAGACATTGTTTCTTTCGTGCCGGGAATTGGCAAACAGGAACAAATCGTAAGAAACCATCACAGTTCTTAACTTCTTTTAATTATTTTGTTTTGTACGATGTTATCTTAAATTTTAATTTGAAATAGAAGAAATAGATGGGCTTAACGTAATCTTTTTAAATTGCATAGGGTCAGTTGTAAGATAGGATTGAGGTGTCAGTTTAACGTCTATAAAATAAAAATTATACTTTACATCTAATATAATATTTTCAATCGTTCGGTAATGACTGAAGGTTCATTTTAAAGCGATTAACTTTAGCCCAAAATTCGTTGACCTTCGAACTGAAGTGCCTGTAAACTGAGCCCGACTGATAATTGTTCGCCGTATACTATTACACATATTGAAATGTCAAGTGACAAAAAGTAATTTAATTAGTAATTACATTACACAAATATCCAGTCTAAGGCTTTACGAGTATATCTACCTTAATTAGCTACGACTTACGAGCTTCAGCCTTTCAAGGCGTGATTTTAATTTATTCGTACAATTTAAAGTTTTATAATTAAATTTATACTTATCACACAAATAATGTAGTCCTCGTTTGCGAAACGTGACATCGAAAATTTAGGAGAATCAAATTTTTCCTACAAATAATTTTATTATTATTTGATGCAATTGTTACTAATGAAAATGATAAAAGGAGTTATAAAATCAAATGATTATGTATGTATGTAAGGTTTTAAACATTTCATTAAATTTCTCTACCATTTACATATTTATGAATAAGAAATATTATATTACGAACAAACTTTCACGAAGAACATACTGAATACTATTTACTTTCATTTGTAACTAAACTATATTTAGTTCGAATTAATTCAGATAGTGGTTAAATATACATAACTTTATTTATTAAATTGGTACATAAAATTATAAATAAAAAAAAACAAAAAACGACAATCTGAAAGACGCTCAATATCGAAGTAGGTCAATGAAAGAGCTCCTTAACTAACCGTATTATATGTTACATATGGGATAAAAGCTTTTCACACAGCAGCAAGAGCAATATAAATATCAAAAGAAAAAACACAGCCTATCGGTTATTATTCAAAAAGCCTTCCAAATATTGAATGCGCTATTGTTTATTTAACACTGCATTCAACTATAAATAAATCAATTTTGTAAACAATCGAATAGCACAAGTCAAGTTTAATTTGAAACACTTATTGTAATTAAAAAATAGGAAATTCAAATACTGACATAAGTGAAATTGACTGAATTCTGAAGTCTTTTATTAATCAAATTCCGTTTCAAATTGGTATTTGAACGATAGTTTTCATTCATGGTTGAAAATTGCTCTATTTTGTTTGATGTAATAATAGTCCGAGTTTCAATGGATTCTCAATTCGACAGTCTAAACAAACAGCCAGTCCGTCCTAGTTAAAACAGGCGATTGTTTGAACAAGTTACGTTCAAAATGTGTAATCTGTACGCGACGGGGAAGTAACAATTTAAATGATTAAACAAATAAGATTTCTTACTGAAACACACGATTATTTATTTTTCTTACTGATTTCATTTGTAGAGAATATGAAAAACGACAAACTTTCTATCGCTTTCGAAAGTCCTAAAGCAAAAGCAGGGAGACAGAGGTCTTAAGATAAGAAATAACTTAACGAAATTAAAATACAACTTCCACTTAAACTCAGCATTAACCTAAAATGTGAAAGCTGAACGGAGTGCTCGTTTTAACTTTTGTTTATCTTAACTTTGTTTGTGTACCATAAAATACCTCTGCAATTGAGCTAAACGCAATCAAAAGTTTAGAAAGCCGATACACCGCGATGCGCATCGAACTGTATTAAGGGACTTCACTCGAGTATTAAATAGTTCATAAATGAGTTTCTTCGCATATAGCTACTATGTTTATATATAATATGTGAATGTATTTGGTGCGATAATTACAGTCCTTGATGATATTATTGCCATGAATTATGTAATAGGTCGATGAAACATCAATATTTAATAATACCATAATGATGACAATCTTGATCTACCACATATACGTTATTCTACTTGTACGATTTTACCCTTTTATTTACATTAAACGAGGTCAAATTATTGTGTTTATTAAGAACGTAACTCAATTTTCCCAGTATACGCAGGAAAGAAGCACAATAATTACGCCTTATTATTTAAAACATTGAGTTTTATTCATAGGGGACTTTAAGTACTTTATGCACGATTATACTCTAAAAATCAAACATACGAAATCAAGATCATGATGTAGTTTTTTAAAATAATATATTTATTAAACATTAATTAAAGTTAAACACATAGTATTATACTACATACGTACGTACATGAAAGAATATATGCATGGACGAGTTCACCATACACGTAGAGTCTGCTATCTCTTCGTCAGTTCCATCGACAATCGATTTAAAGTCAAACATAACAAAGAGCAATAGGAGGAATAAAAATTAGGCAAAACTGTTTCGATCTAAACTTTCGCATACGGAGAATATTGTAGTCGACAAATTATAAAGCAATACTAACATAGTTTAAACTTAACTGTTACAAAATCTTTATTGTCCTATTATGATACTCACATTTTGGCTCGCTACGGAGACTTTATTCCACTCCAGTTAAAATGTTTTGTCCCGAGTGTCGCTTAACATTCTGCTCGAGATATCGATAAAAGTTGGCTTCTCGTCTTAGTACATTAGCATTTGTCTTCAAAATCTCTTTCCGTTAATTTACTCAAGTTCGCTCATCAAAATGATTTCAACTTCAATGGAAAATTCTTAAGCATAATCTCTGAATTTTCACATTATTTATGAATGTATGGTAATACAAAGGTATGTTTAAGGTTTGCGGAGTATTGTTGTAGTTATGCTAAACTACACAAAGCGAATCAGGTAGGGAGAATGCGAGTATAATTAGGACGCTAAGTAAACGAAATGGTAGTCTTTATTCAAAGATCTATAAATAGTTTAGCAGTGTTAATGGAAAACAAGCAGCTATTAGCTTTAGAAATGCCTCATTTACATCTCGGAAGATAACAACGACGTCAATGGTAAATAGTGGTTTTAAATTTCAACATAAATCTAGTAAAGGGTTATTATTAAACATTTAGTTATAAATAAATTATACCAACCATATAAAAAAGTATAAAAATGTTGCAAATAAAATTAAACACAAATTGTAACAGTACCTTTCTTCAAACCATTTCACACAAATTTTATTTGTAAAACGGCAATAAATTTTCGTACATTGCCAAATTACAATTTACCCATCGATGAGGAGATTTATTGTTTTTGTAACTTTTATCGTACAATATTGATAGAAATATAAACACATTCGTTTGGTTTACGTCTAGTTATGACGCAGCGTGCCACAAGGCGCAAACAACCTTGCAATTTCATGACGGCGTCAATGGATTTACAAAATACTGTTTGAAATGAGAAAAAATTGAGATTTTTGTTAGAGGCCACGTTTAAACCACAATTGCATTTCTCGTGTGTATGAAAAAGAATATTAGATATACCAATACACGTTGTATTTTACAGAAGTGAGGTATATGTATAGTTATAGGTAGGTACTATAAAAAATATTTTTCCTTTATCATCGACACATACAAACACCTTAGATAAGGATTTTAGGTCGGTACTGCGTTATTTATGTGTATTCTAGTACACTTAAAATCCCGTTTACTCGTCTAGGCACAAATTAAAAGGATGATTTTACTTTCCCGCCTAGTTTACATTAAGGAATATGAAAAAGAAATGATTTCTTTCTATGGATTTTTCTGTAGCTATGAAACACGGTAACATCTGAATTATAGCGTCGTAAGCCATTGACCTCATTTCTTTTACTATTCTACCCATAAAACACTGGAAAATAACGTATCCTCTTCTGGGTTTATTTAATATCGACGGATATTATGAAATCTTACGCTCTGGGCCTTATGATCATGCCATTTTCACGAAGAATAAAAAAATATTAGAAGTGTTAGGTATTCGGGATTTTTTATACATAATCTATAAGTAATTATTACAATAAACTCATATTTGTCATTTTAAAGTTTTATTATGTTATAATGATCTATTTGTTGAGTTATGATATTTTATATCACTATAAAATATGTAATTATTTAAGTAATTTCATTAACATAATACTGTTACAAAAACTCTGTAGGTAAGCATTTTGCAATTCCCGAATCTTCCTCATTTTTATAACGTCAATCACACGTACCTATTCAATAAGAACAAACTAATTACAAAATTCTATTTAAGTAAAGTTAATTGGTGCGAGGAAAATTTACACTCAGCAAATTAAATCGATTCATCTTGGCGTCCCTTTAGGAAAGTTCTATAAGTAGAGAATAATGACACATTTCGTGTTAAAATCTTTTAGATATAACTCTAAATTAACTTAAGTAAATGTAATTAATTATTTTGAATATAAAACTTTGTCTTTTATTGCACAGCGAGGAATCTTAAATTTTTATTTACTGTTATAAGATTTGACGTAGGAATAATTTAAGGTAATAAAATTAATACCATAAAATAATATTATTTTTATAATATCAAGGTATTTTTAAAGAACGTTAAGAAATTATTGTAAAGATATCTATGAAATGCCAATCCACTACCTTTTTCAATACTTACGAGATATTTTGGTTAATACTTGTCTATAAAAAGAAGTTGTAACGCTAGATAATAGAAATGTTTGTCTCCTTAATATGAAAAAACTGAAGTCAGCAAATGTTTGTGTTCACACATAAAAAGCACAATAGAAAAACTTATTACGAAACGAGACAAGTGATGAATAGCTAGGCGTCATACTGTCGTAGTCATGATTTTTATATCTTTATATTATTGTAATAATGTAAGCACTGTGTGTACTGATAGCAGTGATGGCCTCGAGGTTTGGGCGCACGGTCGAGAATCTCGGCGGTCGCGGGTTCGAACCCCAGGCACACACCTCTGACTTTTCGAAGTTATGTGTGTATTCACATTGAATTATCACTTGCTTTAACGGTGAAGGAAAACATCGTGATGAAACCTGCACACCTAAGAGTTCTTAGGAATTTCTTAGGTGTGTAGTCCGCCAACCCGCACTAGGCCAGCGTGGTGGACTATGGCCTAAACCCTCTCAATGGTAGAGAAGACCCGTGCTCAGCAGTGGGCGTATATGGGTAGATAAAAGAATAAGAAAAAGAATAATGTAAACCTTTATTTCCAGATAATCGCCGAACCTATGAAGATGGGCCGAAATTCAGGTGGTGTGGACGCCAACGGGGAGCTCAGAATACTTCTTGTTGTGACTGTTATTGTCGGATTGCTTCTCATGTTTTCACTGCTCATGTGCTACGCGTGCGTTCTTAAGAGATTATGTTGTGGTACTCCTAGAGAAAGGGCGAAAAATCTTGCATGTGCCAGAAGAACTGAAAGCTACCCCATGGGTGACGTCACACTGCTTTCGCAGCCAACAGAAAGTGAACGAGTATAAAAACTGTAACGAATCATCTTGAAGATTTAGTGTTCATTGATGCTCCTGGCATCTCTTCAATACAGGGTGATTTCAACTGCAGCCATCTATAAACAGACGCTCAAAGACTGATTCACTCAGTTAATCCAAAGAGATGTAATTGTATTATTGCGCAGATTATAAAAGACCTCTGTACGTTAACCTGTAGAAAATATTCTTTAAATGTATTGATAAAATAGGTTTCAATATGAATTGTAAAGGAAGAAAAAAATCCTCGTATTAGAGAATTGTTCAATCGAAATTATCGACAGCGTGGAACACCTAAACCTTCTAAATCTACTTAATTAGGATTTTCAATCAGGTCTGGTCTAATTCTAAATTCGCCATTTAATATTTTTCCCAATTGGTTTGTTTAATAACAGTACGTTTTAGTTTCATACATGTACCTACTTTGTGTTACAGTGTTTTAGAAATCTATTTAATAATGTAGATAGTCTATTGATAGTATGAAGTTACATAAATGGCTTTTTTATGGTTTCTTATTATCATTATCAGCCCAAATACGTCCCACTTCCGGACACCTTCTCTACAACTGAAAGAGGTTAGGTCTTAGTCCACCTAGCTAATTTAGTGCGGGTTGGCAGACTACAAACCTAAGAAATTCTCAAGACTTTTTTAGGTGACAGGTGTCCTGAGTCTTCCTACGCCGTTGCTCTCCTTTTATGAAATAGAATAATAATGCTTAATTAACGTACTTTGAGTGTGCAGCTTAACCATTAAATATGTTTCCTTTGATAGTTACGTTGAAAATTTTTAAATTGTGTACTGTAATTTGCGTTAAATTTTTCCTCACGTAAGATCATTATCTTACGTTGTTTGTTACTTATGTTAATTTAGCATAATTTTTTATTTTAAAAATTTATCGATACTATGTACATGACTATAATATGAGAAAAATGTCCTCTTGAATAGTTTGTAAAAATCAAAGTTATGATCAATGTAGATAGTAAGTAGTTTGTGTGAAGGAAACAAAAAATCTATGATACTTAATACATTTTATTTTACGTTTATATTTATTTTGTTTTAAAAATAGACAAATTTACATTGTGTCTATGTCTTTTTTCTATTTATAAGGCATTAATCGAGATTTTTTAGATCGAAAGTGTGTAGCTCCTGAATTGATTTCTATATTAATACAACGTATTATTTAGTTTGTAAATCAGAGTAATCAGTTGTATTCTTATTAATAAAAAAAAACATGAATCGCACACTAGTGTTCATTATTTTGAATACTGCAGTATGGTACAGAAAAATCATTTTTATGAATATAAAAAAAGATCTCTCTCTATCTCTAATCGGTTATTCTGACGTCTATGTATAATAAATTCGCTTGCAGACATAAACTACGCTACATTTGTTACAAGTATTTTCTCTTGTATAATTTGCTATCACAGGCATGTTAAAACTAGATATATGACTAATATGAATGTTAAATAATATATGTGAAAAATACATACATTTTAAGACTCTCTATGTACAATACAGAAATTAAATTACTTTAACTGTGTACCTATTTATTTGAAAAAATACTATTGATTTTATTCGAAAAATAATGCAGCAAGATAAGTTTTAAGTTACAATTTTGACACTCTGGCCGGTATATTAATAGATTAGCTTTCAAAATTACTATAACCAACATCATAAAACTCCAAGACACAATTTCAAGTAATTTTAGCTATTTCAAAAATTTCAAAGCCTTAGGATAAAGAAAAAAATATACACTATTCATTGAACTTTCATATAGTTAAAGGTTATGGCCTACTTAAATAATAAAATCATATTCAGGTTGTCCATAAAATAAATAGTTTATTATAATATACATAACATGTCTATTTTCATATAACCACCGTACCATTTATAATAACAATAATCAAATAGATTTAATCAAACATTATAAAAAATATATACTAATAAAGTTTATTACAATTTATACCTCAAAAAACAACAAACATTTCGTTTTATATAGTTAAAAACACATTTTCAATATAAATTTTGATATTTATAACATTCCAAGGTTGCAATCTACAAAATCTTTATCAAAGTTAGAAAATATAAAGTCAAATCGGGAAATGTAAGGCACATTTGTTGTCATTAAAAAATTGGCATTCACTACTACTAAATACATACATAGGTATGCATTTACAAGTATTGGTTGCAAATATTTTCTGGCTAATATTATAATTACACCATATGTATAACTTTATTACATTTTTAAACTAATACATGGTGGTGTGGAATTTAAAATCATGTTAATGTTTCTAATGTATCATGGCTTGATTTTTACAAATATAAACTTTTATAACATTGTATAAATAATTTTAAGAACAAACTTTTGATTACATCTGTATAATATATTAATATTGATATATAACATGTGGATCACAATTAAGGAGTGTAACTTTGCTCCCTAAGCACTCCGTGGACCATGGTCCGTAGTGACTGAGGCTTACAATACTCTTCCAGCCAATTGAACACTCCAGCCGAGAACTCAGCAAAGTTGTTTGTTGGAACTGACTCGAATGACTCAAACAGTTTGTCCATGATACCTTGGAACTAAAACAAGAGGTTTATGTTAATTTATATAAATCAAAAAATTTACTGCCCTTAATATCAAGCTTTGAAAGATTATTTAAATGTGGAGTCACTGTCATAAGATTGTAGTAGATAGTTTATGGATGATGTGGTTTAGAAATAAATTACGGCGCTATTTTTATATACACCTATTATTATAAAGCTACGACGATTACGAAAAAATATGACGACATACGACTGCCTCATGGTCTAGATACAAACAGGTACCGTGCGGTCTAGAGCTCCTGGATTCGATTCCCGGGTCGGTGTTCTTCGGCAAATATAGGCTATGTATGTATGTACGAAAAAATATTTCGATTTTCAAAGTCACTTCTACATTCCAATAAAGCATATACTTATTTATGTAGATCCATTAATATTCCTTAATAAAAGATATAGAAAATTTTACATAAAATATAAAACAAAAAACAATAAAATGGTACTTACAACTTGAAACTTATCCTGATCTGTCAGTCTCTGTTCATTAAGTCCCGGTACTGAGTGTTGTGCTTTTACAATCTGTTCATAATTGGCCTGCATAATACGCAACGCAACAACATCTTTGCGTAGGGCATTCCTCTCTTCTTCTTGCCTACGACGCTGTTGCAGTAAGTACTGAATGTAGTCTATGGATTTTTGAAGAACCTGCAATAAATAAATATACAATATTTACTGAACAATTATAATTTTAAACTTCCAAAATGACTCAGATTTAAAAAATTATTAGAATTCTATTCTGACTGAATATACAGACCATAATCGGAATCTAGGGCAAGTAATAGGTAGCTAGCTATTATTAATGAGATCACAAACCTATTGGCTTTTTATTTTGTCAGGTTTTTTTTTATGCCAATGTTTGGGGTAAGCTATGAAAACTAATGTAAATAAATAAGTTCACCCAACAGCAAATACATAGTTCTGACCCCACACCAATTAATAAGTCTTCTGTTGTAGAAATAAAAAAATACAAGAGACTTTTTGGTTACAAAAACACATGGCCTCTCATTTCACTAGCTCGTGTCTAGCCAACTTCCCCTGTAGCCATCTGGGTTACAATGTTAATAAAATAATAAGCACTATGATATTAGATGTGAAACATTGTTACAGAATCAAAAGGTAACTTAAAAAGGAATTCATTAAATACTATGTATATCTGTCAAATTGGATGGATGTATCCATGCAGATTTTGTGTATATTTTAAAAATAATAATTACATGGTTACATTTACATAATATCCTCATGTGATACACATTACCATTGCAGATTTTTTTATACATCTTCATAAAGGAGCATGTCAAATATAAATATTGTTATGGAAATATTTGTTGATTTGGAGAACTGAAATTCAAAATGTAACTAATGAAAATAAATTTAACTATGCATCTTACTTATTGTTCATAAATATTGGTTCCATTCTAATATAATAATAGTCTGTTTATCTTTTTCCAAAGTTTAGTGCAATACCACTCAGCTATATACCAATAAATATTAAATATATGTAAAACTATACACTTAGCTACATATAGAAATAAAAGCATATGTTTTTTCTTATGGTAAATAAATTCTGAGAGATATGTATTAAATAAATTGTACACATTATATCATTACCAAACACAGACAACTGATAACCCTTCACTCGTCACAAAGGTAATAACTGATAAGCATATAATTATTACTCACAGCTGCCTTGCTAGGTTTATAGCCAGATGCATCAGTTTGTTGACATGTGGGTACCAATTCTTGAAGAGAGTCATAGCCTTTCTTTATAGCATCTCTTCTTTTCTGTTCTGCCTGTAAATTTAAAACAAGTGTTTGATGATATATATATACTATGCATATGCAATATATAAAAGTATAAATTGTTTTGCTAAAATCATTCTTTTACACAACTTATGTTTACCCAGCGTTATATTAAAAGTGCAAATTCATTGCTTATTGATTATGCCCCACATAATTAAATAGCTTTGATATTACTACCAAGATTGTTATCTAAGCTGACATTTTGACATATAAATAAATGTGTCACAGTGGAAAGTTTTATCAAGGGATAATAGATAAATTGTAAATATTGAGCTTTGTAACTATAGCCTTTTTCTATGGACATGCTGAGCTGAAAAAAGAAGCTTTAACTTAGATAATATTTTATTAAACCGAAACGCAACATTAGGGAAATTTATTTAGAAAATTCTTAATTTTAGGGCAGATTCTGATTTTTATTAGTTCTTTACAAATTGTCACTACCTACCCAGCAATGGGCACAATGATCTCGTTTAAAATTTAAATTAAAAATATTTTTAGATTCATATGTCTACACAAACTTTAAGATTTAACCATCACATAAACCCAATAACTTGGTGTATTTCTAAACAGATATTTTGGGTAAACTCTAAGTTATGAAGGCTTTTAATGTTGGTATTCCTCATATAATGATATGTTTAGCAATCACACTCACTTGTGTATGAGCCTCTCGCCTTCTCTCTTTAAAACTGAGAGCAGAAGTCTTGTTGTCACCACTGTCATCTTCGTCTTCTGTATGTTTAATAAGAATTATTGGTACAAATAACTATTTAAGTGCCTTTATTTATTAAATAAGTAAAACTATAGCCTATAAAAGTTTTACTATGGCAAAGTATATTGATAAAGACTTATATTGTAACACAACAACAAGCATAAATATCGAGGTAAAATATTTAATAAAAAATGTAAATATATCTTCAATCACCTGTGTTTTGGTTAGAAGACGATGGAGTTTGGTGTATATTCTGTATTGATCCACTGCTCCCACATCGAGGATACATTTTTGATATGTAATATCTAATTGATAATAAAACAAACTGACGAAAGTTAACACGTGAAATAAATCTTAACTCTTATCTATTGGGTATTATGTGTAATACAAATGTATCAAGAAAGAATTGTCGTGAGGTAATCCATTTTAACTAGGTAGAAAATGCACAGGGTAAAACATCATAATATTAATAAACAAACACTCTGATGGTAATTCATGTCAATTATTATAATTACGCAATAAAGTACGCACAATAAATATGTGATTGATCTATCAAATAAAATCAAAACATCACAGACTTGCCAGCTTAAAATATAGTAATAGTGACGTCAACTCCAAGATTTTCAATATAAAAAAAAATACTGTAAAATGCTTGTTACCCTTAAGTTTCAAATTCAATTATTTTAAAGAATGTAATAATTGAGTAAAAATAAGTAAAGAAGAGTAAGGTATACCTTCGCATTTAGTTTTTACCCAATCATGTACCTATAAATAAATTTAGAAATACATTATTTTATTATTGATACATAAATCAATGAAATCTATGTACAATATATGATATAATGTACATGGCGTTACGTCGAAAGTGCAATGAGTGGTTCTAGTCTTCAAAAATAATATAGTTTGAAGCGACTCAACTTGCGTCGCGTGTTAATGGTTTATAGAAGACGTATGCGCAGATATGTTTACGTTAAAAATAAATACATAAAACACTTAAGATAAACCATACTCATGGAATAGTGTAAGTAATACCTAGATGAATATTTACATATTTATGTACATTAATTTTTTAGCGTATTAGGCATAATTTTTCTTACCTATCGCAAAACCTGTGATGAGCATTTAGCATGAAATATATTGCAAACAACAAAGTTTAGTAACAACTAAGAACTTAATTGATTTACTTACCTGCCCACTGGAATATTTTTTTAACGGGCTGTGTTGGCTTTTTTGTTGGTTTGTTGTGGCATGTTGGTGGTTTATGTAGAAGTACTTTTCTAGTTGTCGTTGCAACCGTTCATTCTAATCTCATTCATTCATTCCATCCATGTCTATGATCTACGAATCCAATCCAATAAAAAATATTTTTTGTGAAAGCGTAGCTCCTATGAAACTACTGCGTCTCATTATAATTTTGTTTCTAAAGAAAATTTCTATTAATTTTAACAAAAGATGTACATGAACTCTTGAGTGGGTGATATTTTTAAAGTTTTATTTTAACTAAACATGCCATGTATAGATATCATACGTAATTTCTTAAGTGATTAGGTACCAATCTAGTCATCCATGGCCACCATTTTAGAATTTACTCGGTGGTGTTCAAAGTAATTTATTTTTGTTGTATGAAAAATGTGCATGATTTTAGCCGAGAGTTTAATTATTTCGGAAAATATTATCGCCCCTTTCTCATAAACCGTTAATTTAACAAAGGGGGATTGGGTAAAATGTGTTTTGTCGGGAGATTTGAGGCCACTTTATCTAATGGGTAGTTTAGTTTTCAGATACTACAAAGGTTAACATTGGCAAACATGGTGTCAACGAGGCAGATGAGTAGTGTGGGCGGTGGTAATGGGAGTAGTGACGGGTCGGGTCCGTCTCATCCAGAGCCCATGGCAGTGTCTCGCGTGACCCGTCACTCGAGTGCCTTGATGCCAGGAGCTTCTTCGCCACACGCCAGTACTTCAAAATGCACTGCTATAGTGCCGGCTCCTAAGACTTATACTACGAATTTACTAGATCTGCCTGTTGAAGTGATAGAGAAGATTTTTTGCTATTTGGGATTCAAGACTGTGTCCCAACTCAGAATGGTTACTATAAATTTTGTTAAATTATATTTGAGTGTGTGGAAAAAAAGGCGACACGTATTCAATTCTAAACCAGATCTATAATTTAGTGTCTCAGTTTTTCAGCTTTCCAGACAACTTGTTTTCATTTCATTTTTTAAAGTTGTGGCTTGTATAAACACGATGTTTCGTAGGCATTAACTTCTGATAGACATTCTGGATTTTACATACATGCAACTTCATGGTTGTGGTTTTGTAACTTAGATATTATTAATGTACATACAGGAAAAGTGCAAAACATAAAGTTTTTATGTTTTTTCAGAGTATTCAATAGAACTTATATTTTTTATGCATTTTGCACAGAAGTTTATGCATATATTATATTTTTCTTAGTTAATATTGAAAGTCACTGTTCTTCATCTAATTAAATAAGACTGTTCCAACAATCACTTGTTCAAAGGAATTAGAATTGATATAAAATTATCTGTTTTAGGTCAATCGCCAGTTCAATACAATATGCAGTTCCATTTTAAATTCTACATTTCAACGTCTACAAAATCAAATGTTGCATAGATTTCAATCAATTAAGGCTAAGATGCCACGGAGAGAGTCCGCCCGTAGAAGCCATCCCCTAGCATGTGAATCGGATATCATTGAAACTCTCCATATGAGACTGAGCTTACTGCAAATGACATTTGGTAAACATATTGAAAGGAAACATTGCTGTTTCTTCCCAGGAGAGGTAAATATATATTTTTTTATTTTGCGTTTTTTTCTATTGTGAAAATTATTTTTTTACAACAAAAGTGGAAAATCAAAGTAATTTCCATATTACTTTAATAAGGTGAGTTATTGGCATAGTTCATTGTGTGAATGTTGCAATCATATATTTTAGAATTTAACCTATATAAAAGCTATTTAGCAGCTATCTAGAGCTTCTATGAACTTTCATCAAAGAAATCTGTGTTTATATAATTTTATGCATGTGTAAGTTTTGTATAAATAAGTGTCTTTCTTTGGTAAATTGTATAATTTGAACATGGTTAGCTATGGTGAACATAACTCCAAACCTACTGGCTAAAGTTTTAGGGTTAAATGAAGCAAGTTGACTGAATTATATACTGTATGAGTTCTTTTGTCTGAATGCTCAACTTGAGACATGATAACTTTTCATATTCTTTTCTTTGTTGAAATTATATTTTGCTGTGGAATTATGGAAGTAAATAATTTGGAAATTAAGTTTACAATGTGATAGAATATCATTATTTGTTTTAGAGTTTTACATCCATTTTGGTTTACTTACTATTCCAATTTAATAATTGTAAGGAAAATTGCATATGTGGGTGTAAAAAAAAAATAAATGAAATGGTACAATGTGGTAGCTAGTTTACTCTATTCTTTGCTCATTGTGCAAAACCTTAGTGTTCAGAATGTATATTTGTTCCTTTTATTTTAAATTTTTTATTGCTGCTCTGCTAAATCTACAAGTCCCAAATAGATTGCTGACTATGTAGCTTGAAGCTTTAGATGCAGCACACTTTTCTCTTAGATACTGTTCTAAATCTAGTGTTTCTTGGTTTAGCTGCGTTATTATAATATTTTACTCATTTTCCTGTGTCAAAGGAATGAGGTATAGAATTTGGTTTGTCAAATGATTCAGTTATTGCAGAAATATATTTACAATAAAGCTTTATATAGGTGTTCTAATAACAAATGGTAGGTACAATTGTACCTTTATAATTACTTATTCAATTATCCTTATTCACATGAATGACTCAGTTGCAATTTGTTTAAGCATAAGATTTCAAATATGTGTAATGTACCCAATAAAAAATAGATATAAAAAAGAGATTAAGAATGAAGAGAGAAATTTCTATTATAATATGTTAAAATTTGCCAGTATACTTATAAATAAATACAAATACATTGGTGTAATCTACCTTTTACATATTAGTAGAGTAATTTTTATTATACAGTTTATTAGGAATGTGGGGCATAATAAGGAAAAAATGTTTAAAGAAAATTAAAATGTAAAGTTACATTGCTCTATACATTTAAAGTTTAGTTTGTTCTTATAAAATTATGATACCTCAATTGCTTTACCTGGTTGAGTTGAGTGGAGAAAATCTTTATGTGCTAGACATAAATTGATATAAATATTACTAGTTACACATCAATTCAATGCTTAAGGATTTCCTTTGAAGTTTATTAAAACTATAATAATGAAGAATTGAATTAATGTACATGCTATTCTGTTTAAAAAGTTTAATTGACACTTATCACTATTTTATAAAATGATATAATTTTATCTTTGAGATCTGTATACAGTATATATTAAACAAAATCGACTTGAATCCTTGCAGTACTGAGCATTAAAGAAAAAAAGCAGATGTTTTTAGTAAAATCTATTATACAAAAATATATTGTTTTGCTCCTATTTGTATGGCAGATCACTTCCTTTATAAAGTAAAAAGTTTGTTCAATAATTTTAAATTTGTTTTAGATATTGGATGAGGTGTATAGTATTTTGTCATATCTCAAAACAACAACAAAACTAGCACGGCCTTACAAAGTAACAGATGAACTGTTTGACTTAACAACTATGGCAATGGAATATTTCAAAGAACACATAGAACCAAATTTACCTGAAATTACATACTTTGGAACCGATTTCTTTGATATCACAACAGCATTTTCACGTAAGTACTATTGGTTTTGCCTTTTGTTTTAAGTGTAGTTTTATGTCTTTCTTATGTTTTATTTGCCTCACAATAATACAGGTAATTGGTATCTTATTGGAAGATAATTTGCAAATAGTGATTTTAAATGATTTTTTACTATATGGAATGATTTGCTAATTCTATGAATCCTTATATTTCCCTAAAGCAAAAATTTAAGATATTTGCTATGATCGCAAGTACTTGCCAGACTTTTCAAAATCACATTTGTTTCTAACATTAACTCAAAAAGAAAGAACACACTTAAAAAATAGAGTAATAAAGCAAAATTGCAATTTGATTTATATGTGTAGATCGTAGGTATAGATTAGCATAATTATAAGTGTAACATTATCACTACACCACAGCCATTTAATGGGTTATGCGCTGTTATAATTAAATCACAATGTTTGTATGTAATATGTATCGCTAATTGCCTCATCTCGATGATTTTTCCGTTCCCAGCTATTTTTACATGACAAATATAATAACTGCATAAATCTTCAGTTATGTAACCTACAGTTTTTTTACATGTTCATAGATTTTTTATTTCTTCATCATGAGATGTATTGTGTAGTCCAAGTAGTATTATACATTGTCAAAAAGCAATGACTAGTTAATTATAGTAGTTGTTTAAGTCATTATGTAAAAGATATTATGCTTCTTATGTATGCTTACGCTGTTTAAGCGAATGTGAATATCTTAGAGAAGCAAATTGGGTTAGTGGTATCCTTGATCACTGACTAAGATCCATGTCGTTTTTCTATGAGATAGTGGCACAAAATGGCCGATCACTCCATTTGTGGTGACTCAGTTCACCCCTTAACACGTTCTCTGCCAGGAAACAGATGCATGTTCCCGTTCAGGCCACGTCAGTCAATATCTCCGTAAATTATAACTAAAATTCACTTTTGGTCACAACGTCATATATTTAAACATGAAATCTATTTATTAAACCAAAAATATGTTTGGTTAAATTTGAATGGATGTCCGATTTTCTTGTTGGCCTAAAGAGAAATTTCGCTGTCGGTCAGCACTGACTGCGTTGGCATAAAAGCTGTTCAGTAGTTGGTGTATGAATGTGTGTATGTGTGTATTCCAGCGGGCGAGAGCAGCAAGTCGTACATGTGCCTGGACTCCCCGCCGGCCAGCGGGTTCGAGGCGGCGCCGGCGCCGGCCAGCGCGGCCAGCGAGCGGCGCGTGTCGGCGCTCAACCTGTACCTCGAGGAGAGCCTGCCGCCCTCGCCGCCGCCGCCGCAGAGCAACATGGTGCTGCGGAAGCGGATACACCGCATCAAACAGGGCATGAAGAAGTAATGCTCAGCACTCACTCACTGACAAGGGCCTATGTTACTATTATAGCATATATTTAGCTATGAATACTATAAGGTTCTATGAGTTATTTGTGAATTAAACTATTTTATGTAAAACAGAATTATGTCGACACTATAGGTAGATGTAACAACTGTGCAATAATAAGAAATATTTATACTTTGTATACAAAGTGTAAAGGTGGCCTTAATGCTTAAGGCATTATCTAACAGTCAACCGTAGTGTGGTGAAGAGATAAATGAATAGGTGTCAAGATATATAGTCTTATTAGGCGCAGCATCTACATTCTCGTGTAGTAAGCAGAAAGAGCCTGTATAAAATCTGCCATTGATATATAACTTTTGTTAGAACGAAAAATTAAATTATAAATTAACTATTGCAATTAATTTCATAGGTACAATGATCAATTGTCAGCGTTACGAAGCGATCTGCGGAGCTGCAAACGCAAAACTGCCCTTCAACAGAAACAGATAGCGGAGCAGCAGAAACAAATTGCCGAACAACAGAAGCAAACGTTAGAATACGCTAATCGCCTTGACGACTATGACAAGAAGAATGAAGAGACTAGCCGAAAATTTCAGACTTTGTTACAGGTATAATTCATTATACCAAATTATGTAGTTTAGTTTGAAATTTATATAGTTATAATATTAGTTACCACACCAACAGACAGAAATAGATATTTATTGTTGTTAAGTAAATAAAAATGCGCCTTACCATGGGTTACTTATATTCTTATATGGGATACAAGATTTTTTAAATAAAATAATTGTTACAAATTTAGTTCTTTTACTGGTGCCATATGGCAAAATATGGAATCCTTTTATTTCATATTCTATTGTTCCCTCGAAAAAAAATCCTATTAGAATTATTCACAAGATAGTTGGTGAATATTCAAAAGATATGTGAAACTATAGACTTAAAGTATATGTATCTAAAGGTTTGTGTACACTTTTTACACATAAATGATGTATAAACTTTTTTAGTTTTATTACAAAGAATGTTTTAATTTTTAATTTGTCTTATGTTAAAGTAATGAATGAATTTAGTAACAAGAGTATGTTACTTGTGAACACTAGGCATACAAAATATTGATTTATTTACTTTGATATCCGATCATATGTAAATAATAAATAATATTTTAATACAATCCCATTTGGGAGATTTGTATTATATTTTCTACACATAATTCTGTTTAATTTTTCAGGAATTAAATAAGTGTAAAACGGAGCTGCAGTACTGGCGGTCTCGGTCGCCGGCCGTCCCGCCGCTGTGCGCTGAATGTGGCGCCTCCTTGCGATTATCACCCACTTCTTCGTTGGCACAGGTGATCCTTAAAAAATTATTAAATACATCAAAAATCACAGTGACCATTTTTGAATGCCATGAAAAGTATCTTTTTTTTTAAAGAATGTTTTAGAAATGTTTCATACAATTTTTCAGTGGTGTTTTATTTTAATATAAATAAAATTTAAAATAAGCAATATATTGTATCTCCACAATCTCCTATCCATGTTCAATTGCTTAACTTAACTGGCTCATACATGTTGATAATTTTTCTAATATATTGGTTTTTTAACTCAGAAATATAATGGTTACAGTGGGCTGCCGGTACGAGTGCCGACACCATGGAGGCAGAAGCGAACGCGGTGAACGTGGAAGTGGCCGTGGCCGTCACCACCAACGCCGGACCGGAGTCTTCTATAGACCTCAAGCCCGAACCGAAAGCGAAGGCCGAGACCAAACCGGAGACCAAGTCCAAGTCCGAATTCAAGTCGGAATCCAAATCCAAGCCGGAATCGAAACAGGAGACGAAGTGCAAACCGGAGAGCAAGGCCGACGTGAAGCTGAAGGAGTGCAAAGCGGAGTCCGGCAGCGAGGGCTCGGCCATGACGCCGCCCAGCCGCCGCCGCGCCTCCGCAGACCACGCGCACACGCCCGACCGCAAGAAGCGCCGCTTCACGCGCCCGCGCAAGCTCTGAGCGCACCCGCCGCCCGCGCCGCCCGCGCCGCTGTCTCACGGTAACTATCGCCTTGTCCGGCTGTGTAGCGCTTCACGTGCCACTTTAGGCGTACGCGACCGCTCGTCTCAATCTTCAGCGGTCGATCGATGTTCTCTCGTGGTTGTTCATTTTGCATAATTGGACAGATTACCTTTTCAATATCGTGCAGTTGTGTAAAATACGAACAGTTTTAAAAGTTGTCTTCGGTAGTGTTAGGATTTGATGTTGTCGGAGCAGGGACTCCTCGCAAACTCGCTTTTGACGCGGGCACATGTAGGCCAATACGGTGAAAGATTGTTGAATAATGTTATTATAAACCTCTATGTACGTACGACGATCCGCAGCCACTAAACAGTAATTGATGAGTTAATACAGATTGTATTTGCTCACATATGTATAATATATAACATATTGACTTATATCCATAAGTTGTATTAAATATTAGGGATATACTTATTGGTTAAATGTTTTTTCAAACCTGATAACGATTCATTACCACAAGCTGTTTCTATGGTTTTTAAAAAGAGACTTTTTAGAATTGGGGACCGTTCAAGTATTACGTAAGCAGATTTATTACAATTATTTACCCCCCCATCCCCCTTGTCAGCAAAAGTAAGCAAAGCTCTTACCCCCTACCCCCATGCTTACGTAAACATTTTTCAATTAATGTATTGTTTTTTTAAATATTGTAATTATAAGGTTATAATTATAATTTTAAAAATAAGAAAATAGATTTAGGATGGAGAGATTTTACTGATATGGTATTCAACATAGAGTAACAAAAATATTATAATCTTACAAACATAACAAACTTGTTTTAAATTTTTGGTACACATATTAAATTCAAATTAACAGTCTTCAGTCCATGAAACCCGAATCCATGATTCTAAGTTTTCGATGACATTGGATTGCTTGGATTGCTGCTCAGTGTTGTAAGTCTGCTCACTTTCTTCCGATTTTGGAATGTCTACGTCGTTCTCATCGAGCCATTCAACATCATGGTGCTCTAAATTTTGAATAATGCACATCAGTTCATTAGCACGACGAGCAGCGACACTTACAGGTCTAATTTTCCTATCAGTGTGCGTGTTTACTTTTTTATGGATCTTCTCGATGTGACGATTTAGTGACTTGACGGAAGCATGATAAAGACCACACGTTTTGCATGTTCGACTTGATAGCCTCAATTTTACCGTTGGACAAAAATAATCGTAGGGCATTTGCAGGAAATCTTTGAGTGAAGCACTTAAGCGTAGAGCTAAATTGACTGGAAGATTAAGAAATTGTCCTCCTTCATCCAAAACCAAGTCATTAACTGTTTGTTTTACTTTTACAGGTGGTGGAAGAAACCTGTTGTCTAGTAATCTAAATAGGCCACTTCTTGGACGACAGCATTCTGTATTTTTACATTTTACAATTTGAAGCAAGTATTGGCTTTCACGTACATGTTCTGAATACCATTTAATGTCTGGAAAATCAGGAAGATCTTGATCACCTGCCTCAACATATTTTGCAGTAACATTATAGCCATCAATTACCATTGAACTCCATATTTCAGCTAATACAGTTCCTGCGAATTCGAAATTAGATCTTTCTAAATGTTTATCAATTGTAACGCCACGTTCATCCAAATGAGACCCAAAATGGTCATGAGGCAAAATTAAACCAGCCAGTTCGCGACTAAGAGGAGCCATTCTGCGCTCTACTCTGTTATACGCACTTCTTCCAGGAGCATTGGTAGCTAAAAACAATGCATCGAGATTATGTCGCTTAAAGTGTTGTATAGCAAACCCTATGACTTTTTGATAACGCGGATTTTCATCTGGCCCTCCATCAACCGTCATGATTACCACTGGTTTTACTAGTCCATTGTCAGTTTTAGCTAATGGTCGAAACTCTTCAAGTTCGAGAAGCGTCTCGAAATCCTGAGCATGAGTATTAGCAGTAGATGAACTATGCTTTCCACTTCGAATAGCGATATATGTTGGTCCAGAATATCCAACGGCTTGCGGTTGTCCTAGCATACTGGAAGTGATTTTGATACCAGCATAAACAGATGGTATTAATTTATGACGCTCAGCGATTACCCAATCGTGATCAGGCAATTTGACTCTATATTCCATGTGCATTAGAAGAGGTGCTTGCTTATTTGCCGCAGTTACGCCAATAGGGACTCGAGCTTTATCATCTTGAGATATGAAAAATACTTGATCTGGTCCAAGTATGGATGCTATGTTCTCTAAATAATTAATTGATGTTTCAGCGAACTTGCTATCTAAGTGGCTCTTGTGAAGATCAGTTTGAGCCCGGATGAGCTTAACAGGGACTGTCGATACATGTCTTCGTCCCTCTACAGAATTAGATTTTCTGGGAATCAAACGAAGATATGTCCCACTGCGACTAATATCAAATCCTATTTTACGTAATTCTTGTGTGAGTTCATCAAGAGTTTTTACGCTGCGAATAGATTCCGTTCGTCTTCTATCATCTGCTGCACTCCCAAATAAAGCTATATCCGCAATTGTTTTCAATAGTAATGGTTGATTGCTTTCAAGATTAGGACGTCCCACTGAATCCCTCAGAGATAGTCTTTTTTTTATTTCTGGATTTTCATGACAAATATCTTCTAACTTTCTTTTTATACCATCCCTGTGTTTCTTCTGGGCAACTGCGTTTTGAACCTTTCTGTTTAAAGACTGTTTTGCTGTTTATTTCGTCGCGCAACTTAATGATCTGTTTATCAACTTCAGCACGGCTTGGCATAGTATCTCTGGCAGAATACAAAGCATTCAGATTTTTTTCGAGTAGAGCAATCTTATTTTTCATAGCTTCCTGAGAAGGTTTTGCTCTCTGTTTATCTGCATTTTCATTATTTTCGCATTGCTGTTGTGATTCATTACCGGGTTTTATTTTATCTTCTTCCTGTTTTTTAATATTTGAAGCTGGCTGTATAATTTGTGTTTTTTCTGCAGGTTTATAGGTAGTCGTTGCCTAAAAATAAAAACTTTCTATTAATTATTTTCTTATTAAGCTGCATAAATACAAAGTATGAAATAAAAACAGCATTTAAATATTATTTAAAGACCTTAAATTTATTATTTAAAGGCTAAAAATAATTATTATTTAAAGGCTTTAAATAATCTAATCTAATCGAATCGAACCCATCACATACAGAAAATTAACACCTGTATTTTGTGACCAATTGACGGAATCAATCATAAAAAATCCATACTAATATTATAAATGCGAAAGTAACTCTGTCTGTCTGTCTGTCTGTCTGTTACGCTTTCACGTAAAAACTACTAAATGGATTTTAATGAAACTTTACAATAATATAGCTTGGGAATGGGTATTTCGTGAACTACCAAAGCGAATTGAATGATTTTTGGTATAGAGGTTGATAGGGCTCACAGAATTAACATGGAATAATATTATCCTGGAAAATGTATTCCCGTGGGATAAACATGTTATAAATGGGAAAATCTCTCTGCACTTAACCCTAGAGTCTACGCGGACGGAGTCGCGGGCAAAAGCTAGTAAATCTATATAATGAACATTACCTCTATGCTTCGAGATAGGCCATAATATTTTGTAATCATAAAAACGTCTAAATTATTGTTACAAAATGTAAAAAGAAACTTCTTGGCGACTTTTAATATTTCTAGTACTCAAAGGTACGTAAAATTATTTCGTCACTCACCTTAGAAAAAAAATGTAGTAGATTGGATTTATTCCTAGTCGCCGCTTGCAATTCTTCTTCAATTCTCTTAGATACAATAATATCTAGTTCCTTGTCGGACTTTGCTTGTAATTTATAATTGCGCCACACTTCGTTAACTAATTTTTGTACATTTTGTACTTTCGTACTTGTATGAGATTTCTTAAAACTTTCAAACAATTTTTGGTATAACTTGGATTTGTCTATTTGAAACGACATCTTATTTAAACATTAAACTTTAGCTAATGGAATCAACAGTAACACAAATGTTAACTTGTTTTGCTATGCTTACAATACGTCTACTCGCTATAGGATCCAAACGAAACAATACACTGATAGAGGAAATTTAGGCAAGTGAATAGCGCGCGGTAATTCCCCTACTCGGTTCTAAAGCGAGTGCCTAGCCGTATGCATTATTTGCGGGAATTCCCGAAAATGCGTTTTGATTTCAAGCAAAGACAATGTAGGGTTGCCATTCGGTAAAAAAAAAATTACTACCGATGACGTAATCATCATCTAGACTCCCCTGCCCCCCATGTCATCCAAAATAAGCAAAGCAATAACCCCCCCGCCCCCTTATAGTGCTTACGTAATACTTGAACGGCCCCTTGTCGCTAAAATATAGATTTTCAATACAATGACACAAATGAACCACTATTTCTCCCAATCTATTAGAATTATTAAATAATTTCAATGGTAGTCTAGATGTATTCACATTAAATATTGATTAACATAATCAAGTAGTACCTAGGAACTGTAGAAATGAATATGTTTATACCATTTCCCCAAAAGAATAAAACAAATTTTAAGCTTTTCATACAGTACATAAGTAAACATTTCTAATTCATGGATTATTACATTTATTAATTCAAACTGCTTGGAATTAAAAATATTTGGTTCCATGTAATTTCTTATGGGGTTATTTACATTATTCCAATGTTTTTAGTGACCATCAATTAAGTCAGTAGCTGGAATTTATATCACATAAGAGCATTTATTTAACATAATTAGTGTCATAACTATTACAACTACCATGCTTAAATATCAATGAATTAGCCCAATGGCTTCTAGTATGATCTCTTGATATATAAACTCTTCCAAAAAATACATCTAAAATACCAATTTAAGAAATTTGTTTTCGTCATTGTTAGTGTTTAGGTCACGATTGGGCAATATTGGATTGTTTGTATTTATTTATATCATACACAGATTACAGCAAGTTGTAAGTTATGTTTGAACAACATTTTGTTTCATATGCATGTTTTTAATTTTATTTTTTATCTGTAGACAATGCAATTTAATGAAACATATGATATGCAGGTAATTTTCAGGGCAGTATTTAAATACCAAATGGCTAGATAGATTTCTTTATGATGAACTATGTTGTAAATTATAAAACAAATAAATGATGAACACTGGTCAATACTGCAGGTCTCATTGAAGTGAATAAAATTCAATGAAATACTATCATACATAACTATGAAATGTGCCAATATGCTGTGTAACAGTTATTCAAAACAGCTGAAATTTTTATCAACATAAAAACAACATTGTGTAATCAAATTAAGCTTTTTGTTCACTTCAACGATTTATCAAAGTTATTCTTACCAAATTATGTTTGAAGTAACTAATTTTATTTTAATTTTCTTTATTTTCATAGCAATGATTATAGTGTAATGCAAGCATTAGATAATAATCAGTGTTGTGGCAAATCACTTTGTTAGCTTGATTAGTGTTAGTTAATTTAGGTTTTACAGCCCTGATTTATAAAATTCATTAGTGTAGGCTTTTAAACTTGTGAATAGAGGTGAAGGTTGAAATGTTGTGTTTATTTGTAAATATTCTAAATGTAAAATGACATGTGTAATGTACAAATACATATATTTATGATTGTATAAATATACAAACCATGTAAATTTAATATTTTTGTGACATGGTGTATAGTTAGGCGACTGTAGTTGCATGATAAAGCTATTTTCCATACATTGTGTTTTACGAGATATGCTCCCAGGGCTTCACACAATTCTTGCATCATGTCACTAAAAATCTACAAACATATCAACCAAATTCATCGAGTCATCAGCCAGCAGGTTACCCAGAATATACATGTGTAGTTCACTATTGTATTCTGATTGAATACGCACAATTTTTATTGTCATATTTATATTTTTTTACTATTTACATAATATACATTCGACACATACAACTTGAGTTTGTGAGCCATTCACCTTTAATTGTGGTACTGTTCTTGCATTTTATGTACATAATTCACTCATGTAGTTGAACAATTTTGCGGGTGAGGTTCGTGAGTGGTCACAGCTTGATTGACTTTAGTTTCTCAGTAAAATAATTTGCTTGGTATAAAGGCCGGGATTTCATTATAAAATACTTGTTATTGGTGATATAACCTAGTGGTTTATTACATTAATGCTGGCCAACTTCAATTAATACCGTTATTCATTTTATATATTCTTTCAATGTATAAAGCCAACCATGTCTTAACTTCTTACAGGACCTTGTCTGACCTAATACTCCTTGTTGTAGGCAATTTTTTTTTAATGTGTTATTTTTTGCAAAACTCGCAAGTCAATCGAACTGTACTGTGTATACATTTTAATCGATTTGTCGGTAGGCCGGGAAGATTTGGTTGCATGTAATGACTTAATGGTATTCCCGTTAGATTGAGTGACACTTCAATCTCCGTAACATTGATTTGTGGTAGTTGCAGTATATAAATTTGATCTCGGGCATGTTTTCCAGGTGCAAGGAATATGACGCTTCACCTACTTGGACAATAAGAATATTAGTTACCATATGTCTGCCAGATCAGCTACAGCAGTGCACGTGCATCAGAACTCTTTCTCCCTTTAAATTTATTGCAAATAATATTTGAAAATCTTAACTTTTATGTCCTAAATGCAGAAGTTGAAAAGTATTGATGCACGTGCGCAGTATGGCAAAGCAAAGCTTGATCAATATCTTTGCGATGTTATATTCGTGTATATAGTTTGATTGTACATACTATGTATGCCGTGTGTAGAGCTGTAGATTGTTACAAATGCTTAGAGTTTTAAGACATATTATAGAACTCAAAGAAGTACACATATTATTTTAATTTGTGAGGTTCAGAATCTGTCGTTCCGTCTAGATGTGAAATAATAAAAACTTGTCTACGTTTGACGCATGGAATGGTTGAAAATGCCCATGAGTATTTCTTCTTTATACGGTACTGAAACAAGTTTTTGTCGGTGCAATTGTGTACATATATATATCTAATATGGAAATAATGGCTATGATTTTTCAACGATATAATGACGATCGATACTTGATTTTCGTCGCGGATTCCTCACGTAATATCGAACTATTCCTTTTAATTTATTATATTTCGATTTCTATTAAAGGTGAATGTTGCAAATGCGTTTGGTTAATTATAATTTTATTTAGCCAATTTATTTTAGATACGTTGTGTACATAATAACAAACCTAGTTCTAAGTAGACCATTTAAAATCATTTTCCGATATGCATGTCGATCTTTCTATGGTAAATGAATAGCACTAATCCACTGAGGATGGGCCATGTCTTGTTACGAAAGATTAAAAATGTATTTTATTGTTAATTATCTTTTATTATAATTTCTTGACAAGTTTATATTGAAGAAAATCTTAAGCAATGTTCTAGTGCTGGAACTTTGTTCGAAATTCAACTAAACGACTGTACCTACCTATAAGGACGATTTAAATCTGTGTCTTGTGATAATTAATACCAGTTTGGTAAACATTTCATAAATGTATTGTAGAGCTTAATGGACGAAGCGTAGTTTCTAATGTTGATCAAGAAAAATCGTTATTGTGCCTAAATGACTTGAGTACTTAACTATATCACTGTAAAATATTATCGACGTGATGAGACAGTCGGAGTGCCTGGAACTTTGTGACTTAGAATCTAAACCATGTACAACGGCAGACATTTTGCAGACACTGTCGTACTGCGGGCGAAGCCCCACTTGGTTTCTATGGCCTACTTTTATATATATTTATTTTCATACGTTGAAATTCATGAATTTTAAATGCGTTAGAATTCCGAGTCACATTTCAGCCAAACGACTGATCAAGAGCTTTAGAAATTGGAAATCTATTGCGCTCACCTGCGGCTAACTGAATACTGAACTCAGTTATACTGAACTGATTTGTAAACTTCCTTAACTCAATATTTTTTTTACCTTCATTAGTAAATAAAATTTTCACTCAGTAGTGCAATACGAGAATATATCCATTGAATGGTGTTATTTTGAATAAATATGCAGTTTTATTAATCGAAATAAACTTTCTAATAGATGATGTAGGGCTGTAAATTAAGGTTAAAATAATTTTGTTAGTAATGAGTAAACCTTACTACAGTGCAGTAAAAGCATATACGGGAATCATGTTGTGCTCAGATAGAGCATACACAACCAGCAAGACTGTCAATTGCTGTAGATATCCCTTTATTATTATAATATGGTATAGTATTTTTATTAGACAAAAATACAATAAATGTGTGAAGTCCAAAATTGTTTCAATTTTACCTATTCCCTGGGACGACTGATTATCACAATACAATTTTAGTTTTTAATTTTTCTTTGGAAGTATTAAGTGTAAAGGGCGCCAAATACAAGATTTTAAATTCTTGTCTGATTGACGAAGAGTACAACTTTTTAAATATAAAAAAAAAACGATTAAGAGCAAAGGCTTGGAGGAAAGAATATTCTGAAAATCATGTAAATGAAAACTTCTAGACGCTGTAATAATTAAATAACTTATGACCGCCAAAATATGAAGATTAGAAATGCTGATATGTTGTAATAATTAAAAATTCATACTTTAAAATCACAGGTCGAATTTATGAAATAACTCTCAAGCTTTTTTTGCAAAATTCCTTTATCAGCCTATATACGGCCCACTGCTGGGCACAGACCTACTGCACCAATGAGAGGGTTAAGGCCTTAATCCACCTCGATTGCCTAGTGCGAATTGGTGGATTACACACCCAAGAAATTCCTAAGAACTTTTAGGGCCGGCGCTCACTGCCGTCATAGCATAGCAAAGCATTTCTTTAGTAAGGGCCGGCGCTCACTGCCGTCATAGCATAGCAAAGCATTTCTTTAGTAATAAAGCTATTTTGAATCTTATTTCAAGGATGTCAAAATTCAAGTTAATTTATTACGGTACGCGATGGCGCGGCGCGTTGTGAAATGACGCGAGATGCTACAGCATGCCGCGTCATTCCACAGCATGCCGTAGCGCAACGACACAACCAACTTCGAATCCGCGCGGAGCAAAACTGATACCGGAGTGGTTGGGCTTTCAGCGATGCCACGACATGCCGCGGCATGCTACGGCATGCTGCGGGATGCTACGGCATGCCACGGCATGCTGCAGTTGAATCTGCTATGCTATGACGGCAGTGAGCGCCGGCCCTTAGGTGTGCAGGTATTATCACGGTGTTTTCTTTCACCGTTAAAGCAAGTGATAATTCATTGTGACTACACATGTAACTACAAAGTCAGTGGTGTGTGGCTCGGGTTTGTATCCGCGACCGCTGAAATTATCGACCGTGTGCCTGAATCTCGAGGCCATCACTGGTTTTTTTGCTTCGATATAGGAAAATAATTAGTGTTAATTCGCACTTGGCATATACGCAAGTATATAGTTATACTTATATGCCTTTTATTAAATATAAATATTTTAAAGATAAGACGCCAATTATATTTGTAATATTTACAGGTCTTACCTATACACCAAGTACAAATGATAGGATATCACATGTCAAAGCAATTTTTTAAGCTTTACTCTTGGATACACGTAAGTTCCCTTAAAATAATTTCTTATAAGGTGTGAAATCAGTTATTATTATTATTGTAACGATCACAAAACTAGAGTTCACGTCAGTGAAAATGTGTTCGAAACGCTGTTAAAGATGGTACAAAAAAATACAACCAAATTAAGCATAATTACCTACGTGAAGTCATAATAGTTGGAAACCTATCTAGGGCAATTATTAAGAGTTGTTTTTTTTTCAATTACAGGAAATAGTTTACACGGTTATAATACATTTTTGCTCATAACTAATTTTTGTTAGTCATAACAGTCATCTTGATTTACGCAGTTTTCAATAATATTTTAGGCATCCATTGGCTACAATCTTGTAACATTTAAGTCATCATCATCAGCCAATAGACGTCCCATGCTGGATCCCCCGATCGACTTCCAGAGTAATCAATATGAAGCGGCCTGCATCGATCATCATGCAACATTAAAGTATTTCAATAGAATTAAAAAAATCTTTTAAGATATATTCATTCATTTCAAGCGATAGATACTTATAAGAGATGCTAAGATTAAAGTACTAAAAGTTAGAGAAAAAGGTCGTGATGGCTCCGATTTTTAGGCACAACGTCAAGTCAGTCTCACCGATCGCGGGTTCAAACCCAGGTACACATCTTTATTTTTTAAAGTTATGTGTATTTACTAGTAGATAGGTATAGCTTATTAAAATGTCAAATAGAAGCCTACTATCGCTCTTAAGCTTAGGAAATTATTCTCCCATATGTTATGTCTGTACGTATTTCATTAATAATTACGTCCAACGAGGTCCTATGTTACAATTTATACCTATGATTCTTAGGAAAACGTCTATTTTTTTATTTTTCGTCGGGATATTCTTTAACGCCAGGGGTTTTGTTATCAACTTAGCTATTATCTGCCTTAGTTTCTGTATATCATGACGGTAAGACCAATCGGAGCGGAGCAACAGTAAACAGTGCACATAGGTAGGTTTTTAGGTTTTATGCGGCCAAAATTGAAAATTTTAAACTAGTTACAAATGCAAAATGGAATATTTTTCTACGTTAACAATAGAACAAGTGATAATTAGCCGGTCTTCTCGGCTTAAATACCCGCGTGGGGGACGTGTGCAGGTGGTGGAATCTTGTTAGTCTCCCGCTGCGCCCGCGCTTTCGCTGTTTACGTTGTTAATGTGACTTGTTTTCGTCGTTAATATTTTTGATTTGAAGAGAATTATTAATGTAAACAATGTGGATTCGAGTGCTTCAGGTACATACCATTATTTATTATAGAAATTGTCAACCTAGTATAATAAAAAACACTTTATTTTAAACCTCTAAAACATACAACGTTTTCTTGAAAAAATATTCTTGATTTTTGAATTTAAACGTAATTTAGTTATATTATCGCTTCCTATCGCCTCAAAATTATTTTTTATTATAATACTTAATACTCTTTTCTTATGATTTTGATAAAAATCAGCTGCAGGTAGGTGCAGGTAGGGTAAAAAAAGTTATGTTGAAAAATGTTCCAAATCATTTTAATTTTCATTTTCGTCGTAGGTTTTCCTGGCTCATCCGGAATAAAATTAGTCACCCGTCAATTTCTCTACGATAAAATGCAAAGCCAAAGTAATTTTAGAAACGATTTCAAGTGGATACGTTATTGATGTCAAGAAATATGATGAATACGCACTAGATACCGCCAAATTATACGTGAAGCATTATTGGTGGCACCCGATGACCCCTACTTTGCACAAAGTGCTCATACATGGTACTGCCATAATAAAGAATTCCATCCTTCCAATAGGCCAATTCCCGGAGGAGGCTCAAGAGGCCCGAAATAAGCACTTTCGCATGTATAGAGAAAATTACGCAAGAAAATTTTCCCGCGAACAGTGCAACCGCGACATTTACAATCGACTATTATTGAGCTCTGATCCGCTCATTAGCAGTATTAGTATAAAACAATGAAAGGGAAAAAAAAATGTCTAATTCCTTTTCTCCGTAGACTTTCAACATGCTTTTACCCAACAAACCAGATTCCGCTTCACCAGAATCCTCGGACGATGAGGACCTGGAGTAACGAATTAGCATGGAGTATGTGACGACTGTCAATTAATTACTCACTAACGTTTAAAATGTACGTTTATGATATATATTTTTTAATATATGTCACGTTAGGTTTTTGACATTTTTTTTTCATAAATATTATATTTTCTTGAATTAAAATTAAAAAAATCAACAGAAAGTTGTTTTGCATTATCAATTATGTCATATAGAATAGTTTTAGCAAGTAAAATAATTTTGGCCGCATAAAACCTAAAAACCTACCTATGTGCAGTGTCTACACTGGGAAAAAGTATTTAAAGGCTTAAGGATTCACTCACGGACTTTCGGGCAACAGCTTATATTTGTGCGTAAAATGCGTACAGCTTACCGATTGACGATTTAACTATTATAGCTTTAGAAATATGTGTTATTCTTTTAATTTTCATGCTTGAATAACCAATTTTTGTTTAATAATAAGGGTTATAGTTGAAATACCTTACAAAATCACACATGGTTTTTCATTAATCACTTTGTACCTACATTTAAGCACATCCTTCGAACTTAAGGTGAAAAATACCTTTCACCCATTAGCAGGCATTTTTTACCCCGTGAATACTTGAAGTATTTCAATGAATATCTTATACGTAAACTTTTATAATTCAAGTTTTATAAGTTACGAGTCGACCGCTATTCCTTTTTTTTATTATTTTCAAAATTGTCTGCCCATTTTATTTGATTAATTACTATTATAATAAATACACTTATAGTATATATAACACGCAACTTCATCTAATGTTGTGGTGTCATGCATTTTGCAGTCCGGAAAACTACACACCGAAAGCAGCTGACGTCCTTTCATTATAGGCAGGGGAAGTTATAAACGAGGGAAATCGTTGGCAGCGCACAGTTGTCTGTCGCAGAGGCGAGTCGGCGTCGCCGCATCTGTCTAACAACAATGAGCGTTGTTTTAATACGTAATAAATTAAGTGGTGCAAAATCTCATTAATTTAATATTCAGAAATTAAAAGAAAATAATATTTAAAAGTGCCCATTTAGTGAAAGCAATGAAAATAATGATATATATACTTTTCGCGCTCGCTATTATGCAAGGTATGTTGAAATATATTAAATATATGTGATTTTTTTTTTATGCTCTGTTTCGAAAGCTAAATGCATTTAATAATATTTTGTACACCTATATGTATAATATTATGATTTCTTACAAAGATAAGTTGAAGTAAGCTTAAGCCTTTGAGTCCTAAACCGGCAATTATTATTATATACTGAATATTTATATATACTTAGATTTTTAAATATGTTTTTGTGGAAATTTTAAGAAAAAGAAATAAATAATTCGGCAAATTAGCTAAAATCTACCGAAAGTAAATTCATAAATTTTGAAAGCTCCAATTTGCAACAAAGGGGAACATAATTTTATTAATTTAATATAAGTTTTTAAATCTTATTTAACTTGATGTATATAAGAAGACAAATTTCGGGTAACGGAATATTCACTTCTGTCCGAATAGCATCGGACTGCACTAAGTGCAAAATGCCTCTAGATTACACATCTACTTTGTAAGACACTGATCAGTAAGAAAAGGGTGCGGGTTCATTCCTCGCGCGAGATAATTTTTTGTGACCCAATATTATTTTCGGGTTAGGTGTCTGTGAAACCCCAAAGTTGCTCGTAGTTTCTGGTCTCCATGAAACATGTGTTGCATGTTAATGACTGTACAGGACTCGGATGCCTGTCGGTGTTTTTATTCTTTACACACCGTGAATAAGTGTGTCACGTTCCGGGAACAGGTGTATCTATCAATTTATGAATAGACGGGCAATGTTGTGTTCCTATTGAAAGAAATAGTCGTGATCATTTTCCACTAACCAACTCTCTACTTGAACTGCATTGAACTTACAATCAAATTTTGCACGGACATTTTGCCGCGCCAGGAAAATACATGTAATAGATACAGGGGACTAGCGGAGGGGATCGTAATTGGATGATGGATAGCAACGTGATTGGATGTAAATTACTCAACAGTCTTGATTCTTCGGAGAGCCTGTACGACCATGGCTCCCCGATCTTACAACGTTTGTAAACATCGTAGTCATTAAACAGTTGCGAGATGGATTTTAAGCAATGCTAATAGAATGTACATTACTTAAATTAAACGTAAGTCGTAAATTAACGTAGGAGTTTACTTGAGCAATATTTCAATGGGTCAGCCCGATCGGGATTACTATTTTACGGAAAAAACTACGTATTGCAATGTTGCATTCTATGAGTGCGATGCCGCGATATCACATTTGGTATTAATACTGAGCCGAACCAAAACTAGTCACGCAAAGTTATTGCCTCTCGCGAGCAGCGTGTATACATCCGATTTGGTAAAGGTATATGTTGCTATGTCGATTATTATGATTGTCGTTTATACTTTTTGTAATAAGGACTGTATGTTTATAAAAACCAAGCGACCCACAGTAAAGTAACTCGGTAAACCTAATGGACTTTCTCGCCTAATGTATTTGATCTAATAACGGTACACATAATGCAACTTCATAGGAGTAAAACATGCGTCATATTAGTTATTATCTATCTGTTTTATATCGATGTCCTTTGTTGGGCACGGACATATTCTACAACTCATTACGCATAATTGAAATATTCCTTGGGGAAAAAGTACCTTTTTTCTTTCACAAAGACACTTGCACTTCAACATTGCTTTTAGTCAGTTTGAGAACGAAGTATGTAAACTATAATATTTACTCACCCGATTGTACGGAATGTAATTAATTTCAGTCCCTACTGATACATAAATTTACAATAGAGAGGTCATCGTAAACTTGTGAGATATATGGCCAAGAACTTCAAGCAGATTGAGGCCATAGCGACTAAATGTATTATTGACATATTACCACTTTCATAACGTCATATGTAAACTGAAATATATAATAGTTTTATTATCAGAAGTCGTGTTATTATTATTAGATCGTATGCTCATGCGTGCTCGTAAGATTTTCAACGGCATTGGAAAATTTTGGTTCCATAATAATGTGAAAAGTTACTCCATCAACTATTTTTTTGCTCTCAAACGTAATATAATATCCGCTTCGTACGTGGGCTTAATAATATTAACATTAAAAGTATAGGAGGTTAATGAATACGTTTAAAATATTTGAATATTTTTTTGTGTAACTTAAAAAAATATTTACAATAAGTACGACAACACAGCCGATTTCTTTGAGAGTGGTTTCGAGGCAAATGACCTCCGACGTGCAGCTATTTATTTATCACTATGCCGTAACACGCTTTAAGTTGTTACACTTATTGAAAAAATATATAATACTTAACAATGATGGAAATGATGTAAATGACCAACTAATAATTTGGACTTCATTCTAAATTTATTGGCTTTTATTCAAATTTGTGACCGGCGAATAAACTTGTGACACGCTTGTTGCTCAGAGAGTTGTACTAATTCATAGCATCTTTCTGTATTGACATAATGAAGTGATAACATAATTGAACCTCAAGACGAGCCCAGCGCGTTGGAAATAGAGTCAGCTGGCCAAAAACTTAAGTATCACCAGTTGATACAAATATTATTTTTCATTTACAAACACAAATATACTTCGAAACAATAGAGGATTTGCATTAAATTCGAACCTATGGCTGCCAGGATGGTATCATAGTCCGCGAGGCCATCACGCACTTTTACCACGATATCATCAAAAAAGATAAAATACAACATACTTTTGTCGTGTGTACCCATTCTTGTCTTGTTCACATAACATTCAGATTTAAATTTGCATGAATAATCAATAGCCAAAAAACCGGTCAAAGGACATAAAAAATATTGCAAGATTTATTTAAACTATAAGTTGCATAAGAATCTCCCGGTAAAAGTGGTTGCATTAATCTCGTTCCTTGCGAAATAACCACATGAAAAAGGCTATTCATTTCTATAAGTTCAGTATCTCCATTTTGCGATAAAGATTGCGAATTAATTATCCGGCAATTGAAAGGAACTGCTGTCGATGTCGTAATC
Organism: Cephonodes hylas; assembly: GCA_030295005.1. NCBI lineage: Eukaryota > Metazoa > Arthropoda > Insecta > Lepidoptera > Sphingidae > Cephonodes > Cephonodes hylas. The sequence continues at coordinate 8,885,987 of AP025367.1, read as the reverse complement.
CGATAAAATAGTAATGCAACCTATTTATCGAATATTAACTTCAATACTTATAAAAATACGTTAACATTAAGGGAATTCGGTACCTACTTACATAGGTGAGAAAACTTTGCAATAGAGTGACGACTCCCGGTAATTGAGTTTATTCTCAGATTTTATTAGTCATAACAATTAACTTCGGTTTTTGACGAGTTCAGGAAACACTATTCCTTGTTTATTTTATATTGTTCAAAGGAAAATTTGTTTTCAAACATACCCTTCCTGTAGGTATGTAGGCCATAGCGACACATAGTGAAATATTTGGGCTTTACTTAGACTCCATATTTTGTTGTTTTTAGCCAGAAAGTTAAACTATTAATTTTATTTTTGAACAGTCGACACAATCCTTAGTTATAAAATCCCAAGTATCATCATACTTGAAATAATTCTTTTCTCCGTTGATTCATGATTGTATCAAGTATTTTTGTTCTTACTTATATGCGATTCAAATTAGGAATAGATTTATGCTAAATATTTATGTGAAATCTGTTAAAGCCTGACCAGGTTTAGAGGTTTATACTTTACTATTACATACTTATCTTATTATTTATTGAAATCCGCATCCACCCGGATACAGTAATTAAAATGACCACGATAGAAAAAACGTGTAAATCTCGCGATAGGCGTTCATTGTTTGCGTACGTACTTCTTGCTCTGTGAACATCCGGTTTTGAGCAGTCCATTATACGTTAGATGGCCGGGAGAAAATTTCCCTTCAGTCGAATGTCCATTCACATAGTCCGCTGCATCAAGGCAAAATAAAAAAAACACCAATTGACACTAAGTTGCCTTCATCAACATGTGTTTAGCAATATTATAAAAGGTCGATATTGTCAATTTCAAACCCCCTAAAAATACAATGAGATATGCCTACCAAAAACTGTAGGCATATCTCAATGTATTTTTTTTTTTATTCAAATTCATGTTTAAAAATGTCACGGACGTCACCATTACTTCAACATTAAAGAATTACCAGATGTATAGAACATTGCGAATATGTAGTAATAAAATTTAGTATCGGTTGTCTGATGTTAAAATTAAATACGTAATGCATTGTTGGGATTATACTGTGTGTTACAAAGTAAATATTTTGTAGGTTCATAAATATCCGCCAAAATGTTACTCAAGCGTTTAATATTTCCCCAAAGCAATAAAACATTTCCTGAAACCAGAATATTCCATACACGATTGTAACACTTTTATAATAAAGCGGTGTAAGAACCAATCATTTACGCTAGCGGTGACAGTTTGAATGATGACACTTCTAAGAACGACGATTAAATATTAAATGAATTGGAAATGGGTTCATAACTTCCACCTGACGTCTCACATAAAGTGTAAACAGGTTAAAATGTGACAGACAGCCAGAGGTCAAATGAGTCCAATAACAATGCAATCGTTTATAACTAAACGTCTTTTATATATTAAAAATATTCCTTAAATTTTCGTTTCAACACTGTTACAACACGTATCAATGTCATATTCCTTTAAAGGAATGGCTGGATAAAATATTCCCCTATATTTGGAGAAATCTTTACGCGTGGGTGAAAATCGCAATTTGTTGCAAAACGGACTGACATTATTCGTCTGGGATGGTTCACGGTTAAATATTGTTAAACATTTAAAATTAAATTAATGTAATAAATTTCAATTCGTAATGGCCTCGAGGTTTAGCGCATGGTCTGCTCAAAATTTCGGCGGCAACAAGTTCAAACCCCAGGTACACCTTTGACCTTTCGAAATCGTTTTCACCATGAATTACCAAGTAGGTACTTACTTAGAAAATTCCTACTTCTTAATTTAACAGCCTGCACTAACCCAGCGTGGCGGAGTAAATCCTAAACCTTCTCAATTGTAAAGGAGGGCTGATGAGAATGTTATATTTAAATTAACATACATATTCGTTTAGCTTGTATTGTAGTCTAGAGACAATTGCTATGAAATATATTTTGGCGTTATAAAGCATTTATGTGAGTTGGATCAGAACCAAGACCAATTACAGCATAATTATATTTATGTACCTACCGTATTGCAATAAATAAGTCATTTATTTACAGGTCATTTTTCTAAATTATATTGACTGACCGTGAATTTTGCATACGCAATTTTATATGTACGCGGCATGCAATTTTAACTACTGCCTAACTAAACAACTTAAGTGAACATTGTTCTGATTGCAATGCGTACAAGGATATATAGGATATGAAAATGGAATGTACAAATTATGCTAGACGACTTTTGTAATAACAGCTCATAATTCTCCCATTCAAGATGCAAGGCAACATCGTAGTTTAAAGGATTTGCTGTACCTTGGAGGCTTGTATTCGTTAGTACATGAATGATGGAAATCATTATAGGTAATTCTGAAGACCGAATGTTAGATCGATAAACATTTAACGGGCTTTTTCGAAAGATGAATACCTACTGCCAAAAAATGGTACATCACCAGTATCTACTAACTAATACTTATCTATTATAAGTGCGAATGAATATTAGTTTGCTACGTTTATCGCCATATTCGCTAAACCGTTTTTATTGATTTTCTGTACAGAAATAGAAGGGGTTCATAAGAAAGTTATAACTGTAAATAATCCCACTTTTATAAAATATTAATAAATAAGGATCTTAACATCAAATCATATTATGTATACAATTATTTTTGTCCGCTAATTTTGATGATCGATGAAAACACTTACGTACCAACGAATTATTAAAAACAAAACCAGCGCTAATAGATTGTTGGATAGTGGTTTCGCACAGTTCATATTTCTTAAATGAATTAACGCCTCATTCACAAGGCAGTGACTCAGTCGTTGAATTCGCTTTCTATTACATAACCGATTTTAAATCACAAGCCGTTTTGTTTCATTTTACGTTTATAGAGGAGTACATTATACTCGGTGTGAAGATTATAGAGGCTAGGGAAAGTATATTGAAGTATATCTGCGCACTCACTACATTTATTATTTAATCCAAAAAGCCATTTTGATGTTCGAGTTCTGTGATATATGTAGGTAATGCGGATATTCTGCACTATTTCCGATAGTTTATGTGTATTAGCGGATCTAGCGCATTTTGGTACAAGCGCGGTATGTATGAAGAAAAGATTAAGAGCTTGATTATTCTAAAGCAAAACTGCGAAGGATTTCAAGAGCTAAAAAATGTTTTTAAGGAACACGTAATTATAACGATGTTAAGAAAACAAGAACAACAATTGCTTACAAAGTATTTTTAAAAGAAATATGAAGAAAGTAAGTCACGATACTATAAATGGAGCTTTTATTATTGGTGTCGCTTCACGAGCGGAACTAATTGTTCACTTTGTAATTGTTAGAGCACGGCTTCATTTTGTACTTACTTTTACTTTGTTTTCGGATATTTGTGGGGTCTGATTGGTTTATGTTCGTTATAATTATTTTAATGATCGAATTTTCTTTTATATTGTATTCTCTACAACATGTTATACTATATATCATGTTTTCTTCATCATAGTCAGTTCACACACCTCCAGTGCCAGACAAAAGCCTCCCCAAAAGACCTCCAGAGCTGTCTGTAAGAAGCGGCCTTATCCAACAATTATATTCCAGGCAATATTGAGGAAATATGTGTAATTATAGGCTATAAAAATAGCATTATAAATACATTGAAATAATGTATTAGCACTAGAAAAATTGAAGGTTTTGTTATAAATTATAAGGGAATTGATTAGAGTTTGCAATAATTTTGCAAGAGAAAGCTATGTTTAGAACATCGCATTATTGTCACAGATAGAATCTCCCTCTAAACTGAGACTATTCAAATAGACCATTGGCTACTGCTACGGCTGAAAACAAATGAAACTGGTATTTAGATAATCTTTACTTTAATTTTTTAATTAAGGTTATTAGCGCAGTTTTGATCATCAACGTCCTTTTAAATACTCTAACCATAAAGTGATAAAGCCCAGCATCGCACAAAGTCAAAGTCAATGTTTTTTTTATTTAAATAGACTTTTACAAGTACTTTTGAATCGTCATTTTAACACTATTTTTAAAACTAGTACCCTGTTCCTTACGTATAATTGTTATTAAAGGTATACTTTTGGAGGATGCGGTTGGTAGTTGTTGGTAGTCTAGACAATCAGTCTAGGCACTTTGGCATGGTGTTTCAAAGAGGTTTAATTCCAGTAACTGAAGTCAAATATCTAACCGACGACATAAAGTCTGATGGTAGCTATTATCTTTATAGCTGAGTGTAAACACTACTTACGTGATAAGTGCATGTAATTAATACAACTATAACACTTTACAGATTAACATCTTGATTTCATCGCAAGGAAGTTGTCGTAGATGGTAATTACTTTATAATTTGAGCAATCTCTATAGCTTATTTTTGTGTAAAGTTAATCTGTAATTGTATTTTTAAGAATTAATATACATTTATTAACCTTGTTGGAACAATTAAAATCTTACCAAAAAAAATTGTACGAACGTGATACTTAATCGTTGTATTTAGACAAAATGACTCTTATGGAATAATTTAATAATATTATAATATTCAAATAATGTTCTATGATATATAAATGGAATATTATTTAAATTAAAATTTCTTATGCCTTTATCTTTTTCGTGGTCTCACGGCACAAGTATTTTTAAGAAATGCTCAATATTAACACAGAGTCTGGAAATGTCCCGGTAAGTCTGGAATAGATTTACCGCCTATTTATTATATTACGTGGGACCAATAAGGTACCCTTACCTATTGCTTTCCATTCCGGAATTGATTTACTTATTAATTCATCAACGTCATTGTTCACTGCGGATAGAGACTGCGCAAAATAATTTACATAAAATGTACAAATGGTTACGTTATCATTCAAGGCAATCTTGAAAAGACTACCATGTCCTAAAGATAAGACGAGAAATAAAGAGCAGCCGAAATTGCAGCCTTGTAATTTATTAGCATAATGCATACTAAACATTATATTTCCCGATGGCGCGTGATGACCTAGTAGATTAGGCAGACGGTCAACAGAGGCAAGTTTTTAACTCAAGTTCTGATTTTCCCGAGTTTCTTATAGATGCAATGAACTACAATAATTTTAACGGTGAAGATAGGCATATTAAAAAAAACTAGATGCTTGAGATTCTCCCAAAAGAATTTCGGAAGGATCAATGACCCATAATAGACCATTATGGCGGTTAGCTGTAGAAGTTCCTGATAAAAAATGTCGCCTATACCGTGTAACATAATTTCTAATATGTTCATTATAGTATGAATAATGGAGACAACACGTGTCGCGTGACGTGAGCTCAGCCCTCGGTACACGACCAACTTGCTATTTAATTCATGACGGGGCTGTTTATAACGCGATTGTCTGCAACTGTGAATATTCTATACACGTTTGTATATTGTTCAGAATATGTTATATGTTGGCGTGAAAAAAAATCTGTCACATTAATAGGATCTGCTATATTACGTGGGCTTTAAATCAACTAGCGAGATGCTGACTTAGAAATATGCCTGTACCTGTTTCTTTGTTATCGGCATACAATTAAATCTATTTTCAAAGCATTGCTTTTGTACATTCAAGTATGGATATTGATGTGTACCGAACTAAAACATAGGCAAGGGAACATTTTTACCAATTTTTTGTTGACTTTGTTCTCATTTCCCAGAATTCGCACAAATATTTTAACGATTACGAATTCCATTCCCACAGAATAATGATATAATATATTCCTAGCAGGCAGTATTTTTTTATAAATTGAAGGTTTTTGAATAGCCGTGAATGAAGCCGAGATGGTATAACCTCTACCACGTATAAATCGCTGGTTTCGTCCAGCACCTTCACGTTTCGCTAGCAATTAACAATTTGAACACAATGTAAAACCTTCTAAAGTGTGTCAGGCTAAATTGGAAGACAATCGCCTACGATAACAATTTCAAGCAATGGTAATCCTTGAATCAAACGCCGTGAAAATAATAAACAATTATTGACATTGTACGCACATTCGGGCTTTCAAAATTGCCCTACCTACAGTGAACACCTGTTGGTGAAAGTGGTCGCGGAAGGTCTGGCTTTGCTCTATCTATTACACGTCTGACTAGTGATTCCTGCCGCGTCGGGAAACGATTCTTAACGTGCACCATAGCGCATACAAATAGTGCCGTGACCGTTGGCAACATTGAAAGGTCATTAAAACTATTATTATCTGTTTAGCTACCATAATTTATTTTTATCAATGAACTTGTCACGCGTCATTAAACGTTACGGTACACACAATTGAACTGCACCAATACAAAATCGTCGACAGTTAGATACAGGTCTCGTGTCTCGTGAACATTTTTTGTAACGAATTGCCGTGAACTGATTAAATAGACTAAAACTAAATCATTACGCCCAAAGAAATTTGCCTTTTTTAAGTGGGAAAATCCTTGACAGATTATATTACTCTTGCTAGCCTATTTCTGTTGTAGCTTTACTAGTTCGTATCGTAGTTTTATCTGACCACTGTCATTCTGCACTTATTAATTACCAAGAATGTTATCATACCTGTCGGAAGAAGTACTACAAACTTTGATTGCTCATAGTACCTGATTATTTTTACGAAATGATAAAATTGATTCACTAGTGACTAGTGGATGTCCTTTGGCGAGTAGGTACATAAGAAACAGAGCACTTAGTTTATTTTCGCTGGCTAATTTTTGTATTACTTACACAATCAGGTGAAAAAAAATATTACAAAAATATGTTATTATAGAAATAAATAAAGTAATCCAACAGCCACATGTACAATTCTGACCCCCCTTTGGGATGCAGGTGCTAATATTTGTGAATTACATAAACATTTGTCTCGGTGCGGGATCGAACCCGCGGCCTCTTGTTTTGTAATAGTTACTTAGCCAACTGCACCACGACTCACGAGGCTGTAAAATAATATCTGGAACGAAAAGGTTTCGTGCTGCGAACTAAATTATATAAATCGATAATAATGTATTGTTTTATCGTTAGAAGAAACAGACATTTATCAGTCCTACTTACCTATATGAATAAAAACCGATCTTCGCGGTGGAATAGTACTGACTACTGCCACATGGATCATTTGATAATGCAATACCTACATAATGACAGTGTTCCGGTGTTCAAGTTTGATACAATGGCTTTTATGTTCACATAAAGCAACGTGTGTGATCACTGCACGTTGTTGACGAAGTTCTATCTGTTTATTTAATAACACATCCAGATAGCAACTGTTAAGATGCGGTAGTGTTATCGCTTTTGATAATTGTGTTCAACAAATAATTTTGTTTCAGCGCCCAGACTTACTCATGGCGAAGACTTCGGTTACGATGGAAACACAGGTAAAGTATTACAATATTTAAATTATAAATTCATAGGCTCCTGTTATTGTGATGGTTAAAATAAAGTTATTCAGTTTGTTGGGGCCGTCTAAAGACATAAATATGGCATCGCTATTTTTGCGGCAGTTATTCTAGATTACCTCTCCAAATTTAACACCGCAAACTGTTTTCTGTATCAAAGCACTATAACCATAGAAAATATTTACTATATTCAAATGCGATTTCGGTAACCTCTACTTAACAAATAGATCAAACGCTTGTGGTGAGATGAGCCTCTTTGAACGTAAAACATCTCATTGCTCATGATAAAAACCAGCGTGCGCATCGCACCTCCATAGTGTTTGATGACACTAAAAGCTATTAGAGAATAACCATTTTTGTGGGCGCAGCAAACTTGATAAAATGGCTATATACTCCGTAATTTTCTTAAATTAATATATACTATAGTCGTCATTGTTTAACAAACATGCAGACTAAGCCTATTATGTTTTGGCGTAGGTATATTTTCCTTTCATAAGCTACTAGATGATTTCAATTAATTAGTTCGTGTAATTCCGGTACATTTCGCCAAACTAATAAAGTATTTTAATAAAGCGTTGAATGTGTCAGTTATTTATATTGTTTGTTTGTACTACAAAACAAATTAAAAATATGCTTTTTAACTGTAAACTGTTTGTGCTGGCCTTATTTCATGCTTATTTGACGCACTGCCCTTTATAATTCTGTTTTTCCTGACAAAAACTGTGTCACTTAACTGAGAGCTATTACATTTATGATAGCTTAAAGGTTAAATTATTTGAGTAACATAAAGGGATAACTACACAACTGGTACCTTGAACTCAATCTATTGTTAGGGCATTTCGACTGCTATACTTTAAGTAGAACCCTAAAAGTAGTATTAAAGGCTATCTCACATCCATTAATAGTTGTCATTGTAATGACAACTAAGTATAAAGTAATAACATAAAAAGTTACTCACCTAAATTACATCTACTTAATACTGACGAACATTATGTAGTCACAATTATATCTTATTTATTCTATGGCTGACATCTACTACTTATAGATAAGGGACATTCCTGATTGGTAGTTAAATGTTACAGCTAATTAAGGCGTGAAAGAACTATGTGTAGTAACTATTGCTATTTACAGTTATTTCATTACTATAACACTGTTTTAAACTGACGTAGTCCAAAGTTGTTAAATATGTAATATTAGTAATCATTAATCAAAACCTAACTCACAGGACGGTGTGAAGTGATACTAATGCTAATTAATGTTATATAAGTTATACAGAAAGGCCGCTTTATTAGCAATGACTATGTAATAATACCAGAACGAAATGTTGTCGTATCTACCTAATTCAAACATTACATAAATGTATTAAAGCATTGATAATATTATAAGTTATCCGTTAAATACGCGGCATTGCATACAAGTAACGGTGTGGTGATTTTGAATGAACACTAGATGCCTACACATATCAATTATCAGGCAATATAAGTATTATTATTTTATAAACTATTATTTAGGCATCAAAATATTTTTTGCACATAAAATTTACCTTCTCATTTATTAATATCCACTATGGAGAAAAGAGAAGAAGAAAGTTATGATTTTCATTTTATAATTTCTAGGTCCTACTTATTGGAGCGAGAGGTACCGAGAGTGCGCTGGAAAACACCAAAGCCCAATAAACATAAATATTCTGCGTGTGAAGCAGGTGGTATTGCCTGACATCACCTTCATCGGCTTCGACGATTCAATTGACGATGTTCACGTCACCAACAATGGTCACACAGGTAAATACCATAATATAACCATAATTCATGAAATGCATTTTAATGCGATTGTCTTGTTGGCTCCGGGGCGTGCAATTAAAACGACGATTTTATAATATTTAATGAAATGTCATCAAACGCATGGCAGTTTTCTAGTAGTTTTCCTATAGCTGTAGATAATTAAATATCTATAACATTGACTATAGTCTGTATTTTTCTGACACACACATTCAAGTCCGGTATCCGCGTGGGCAGAGTTTAAGTCCTTAGTAGCGTATCGCCAATTTGAAAGTTGAGAGATGTTACTGAAAATTTTCAAGCAGAAAACCACTAGGTATACCACTACCCGATCCCTCAAACGCACAGCATACGCATTCGTCGCGGGATCTACGGAGACAAATTTAATAGCATTATTTTACTATTTTTAAGTCTAATAAACTGCGTAATATAATTTTGTAGGAGCACGTGCATTCACTCGCCTAAAATAGTATAGGTATAATCACTTGACTTTTTATTGTCCCACGACCATGTAGCGTGGGATATGTAAGTACCTATAGATCTATTATTATACATTTAGGAATACCTAAACAAGTTTGGAGTATAATTTGACGGCAATATCATTCAATCAGCGCATGCTTAAAGTTTTTATACGACTTACAGCCAAGTCGTTAATACATCGAAACAGCATTACGAACACTTGCGCACGATCCGGAATCACGTTTGACGGGGCAATACTTATAACTCATAGACGTTATTAGATCCAATTTGATATACAACAATTATAAATAATACTTATCACACGAGGAAAAAATTATGAAATCAATCTTTGTTCCTTACACCATGCCAATTAGGTATAATTACTGTGCAAATATCTGTATCAACAATATACTAATCAATTTCATTATTTAATTCATAGTTTTAATCGAAGTAAGAAATGAGCCACACCCGCGCGTCAGGGGCGGTCCTTTAGAAGGCGACTATGTATTCAGCCAAATGCACTTTCACTGGGGAGACAACGACACCTTTGGATCAGAAGATAAGATCAACCACAGAAGGTATGTTGTTGAAACCTAATCGTCAGTGCTATATTACCCACATACCGCTACAAGCAATGAATTACAAAAAACACATTCAACTTGCGGTAACTTTTTGTTAATTAACCACAATGAATACTTACTACACTTTACACGCTTGAGTGTTAATGTTAAATTGCGCATGTTATACTTATCAGTCCTTAATTGTTGAAGTACACTTGCAATACTGCGAAACGACAATTGTTTTGTAACAGTAGAAACGCAGACTTTGTGCACTATTTATTTTTAATATCCATACTTGTCCTTAAAGGATCGCATAGCAAATTACGATGATTGATTAATTAAGGTCGATAGAAGGATTTCATTTAAACAGTGAAGCAAACTCTTAAGGCTTACATTACATTAGAATTTTTAATTTTTTCCTTCTGGTCTGCTCCATAAAATTTATACAAACCTAATTATTTATCCGAAAACCACCTGGCATTACATTGCTAGATATAACTGAACCGTTTTTTAATATTTGCATATCGGAAACTAGTAACGGGATTTAAAAATTATACACGCATGTTTTAGCCCATTTATTGTGTTGACGTTAGTTACTTAAGTCTTAACATCATATTTAGAAGCGGAAGACGAGGTGAGCGATATTGAATAAGATGGGAAATCTTGGCAAATAACTTATAGATGGGGGAATTGTGAATAAATTAACTTTATACACTAGTCAAAATCATTATGGTCAGCTCACTAGTAATTACTTAAAATACAACTTGCAAAAACATAAGATAGTTATTGTAAGGTCACATTGATGCATAACAGATTACAAAAACAAAGGAACGAGTATGGATGCCTGCAATAAAAACAAAATACTGTTGTAATAATGAAGTGTAATGACATACTTGTTAATTTTAATTTTGTTTTACCAGTTTTCCCATGGAGCTGCACATGGTTTTCTTCAAGGAAGAATATAACTCTGCTTCTGAAGCTGTAAAGCACCAAGATGGCTTGACCGTTCTGGCGTTCTTTTATGAAGTAACTAAAATTATTGTTATATAAATGAATTTTGACAAATTATTAGAATATTAAAATTGCACGATGAAAAAAAATCTTAATAAGATTTTTTTCAACATTTATCGTAATATATCGTATCGTAATTAAGAAAATTTGCTTTTTGTAAAAAACAATGAAATTTTAATTTTAACTTTTTAATTGCATTACAGCTCGATTATTATAATTAGGTGTTCGAGGTCTAATTATTCTTCGATTTCCTTATTGTTCTGAATGTAAATTCACGTTAAATAATTGCAAATTTTCCTGTTACAGTTGGATCGTCATTTACACCCGGCTTATGACGACATAACATCAGCATTGATCAACGTGACTGAGCCTTACACGTCTGTAGTCATGAGCCACCCTTTTTCTTTCCTCAACATCCTGCCCTACGATTTAAGAAGATACTTTACGTACAGAGGCTCATTGACTACTCCTCCATGTTCTGAGGTCGTCATTTGGTTGGATTTCGAGCAACCGATAAGGTTGACTCACGAACAGGTAGATATTTTATTGCTTACTCACTTATCACTGTAACATTTTGTCAAATTTAAGCCTAGTTAGCAAAATAGTTATGGAAGTAAAGAAACAGGGGCAATTTGCATTATGTGATATTATAACGCACAGATAATTTTACGATAATTTAGTGGAACCGTCCTTGATGAAACAGAATCCTATTGTATTTCTTACTACCAAACTTTTTGTGCTTATTTTTTGTCATGTTACTTGCAATAATTTTATTGAAAACATGTTTATTTATATTATAAATCGTTGACTGCATGACGTACAATATTTTTTACAGATAGAAACATTTCGAGAGCTGAAATCTGCCCACGGCAAAATAACCCATAACTTCAGACCCATACAGCCCATTGGCGACCGAGTCGTATTCTATAATATAGATAATAATTATTACAACTATAATGAAATTGACGATCCTGAGGAAGATGATACTAAATCTGGACGAAGGAAAAAGGGAAATAGCGGTGAAAATGTACAAAGTAATTTCTGTAATGTTATTATACACATTTTATTCCTATTATATTTAAGTATGTAAAAATGTAAAATAGCAATTTGCATAATAAGGTAAATATAGCTTCGAAAGTAGCACTAAAATAATATTACTATAGCCATTGTCGTTTAAGCATACACGTAGGTATACATTTAATTTAAAATCATAAAACACTTGCTCGAGAAACTAGATAAATAGTACACCCAATAGTCACACAAATTATCATTGACACATTTCTAAACTGATGATACTATTTAAACGGTAAGGTCGTGAAAAGCTAAAGAACAAACATTTCCCTCCAAGGAGAGTGAACTTGGGATCCCTGATATCACAGTCGAATATGAAAACAACTGTGAAAGTTGTGCCTCAAGAGAGATGATAACATTTAACGTTTATTTTTTACATTAATAATTTTAATGAACAATATATTACACATTAACTAGTAACATTACTATGTAAAGATAATGTAGTTACCAAGCAATCTCTAATATATGTTATACAAGATTAGTTTTACGATGTCTAGCTTTGTGTTTCTCATAATGATGATAATTTGGACAATGACAACAATCTTCGTAAATTGTGATAAGTACCTGTCTCTGTTAGACGTAGGACGACGAGATTTCACGTAATCATAAAAAAAATTGGTTTAACAGTAACAGACAGTAGGTATGTATACTTAACTTAATTATTTGTATTAAATTATCCAACTTCAATGGAAAAAATCGAAAATGGCTTGTTATAAGTGTATGTGTATTTGAACAAATGGATTATATAATGACTGATACCGAAATATAGCTTTAGTACTACTTTATTGTTCTGTGATATTAAAATATTTTTATTTAAAAGATTGTATTATTGACATATTTTTATTCCATTACGTACTTCGAAACAGCAAAAAGCACACTTTAAAACAGTGTCAATAAATCTTTTTCATAAGCAAACTTCAAGTGCACTTAAAGGTTAAATCTGAGGTATTGTTAGTTCACTGACACACTTGGTTTTTACACTAAACTTAAGTATTTTTTTATTTCACTCAATCTTCATCAGTTGCTCTGTTGTCAGTCATAGTAACCATTGCACCTAAGTTATCTTCGTTGCCTTGTTTTAATCTTTCCCAAATCAATTCAGCAATAGCTTTTTGTGTTCTTCTCTCGAGCTTTTCTAGTTTTTTAGCAACATCTCTTTTCAAATCCCAGTCTGGCTTTCTTGGTGCTAAACTTGATATATCCAGATCTTGCAAAACTACCTGTAATTTAAATAAAACGTCAAATAGTGAGCGCAGAATAATAAATTTAATGTTCGAAATATATTTTTTTTACATTGAGAATTAGGAACGAATCTAAGCAACAAGTTTAGTCGTAGCTTGGATCTTAGGACATTATTTGTAAAAATAATGATTCATTGTGTATATATGTATATCATCTGAAACTCTCCAAGAAAACAAGCGAGGTTCGTTCATGAGCTTACGCAATATTGTGCTTGAATGAAGAAACTTTTATTAATATATGTTTTTTACTCAGAAAAAAAAAATAGAAGATGTTTGAAATCTAAGAAGATCAAGCCAGCATATATGTACATAGGGCTCATATTAACCATTTACCTGGAAGAAATACGAGGGGGGACCAAATTCTTAACACGAATACTTAAACAAAAATATTTTTCGAGCGCTTAAGACAATATACCACTGACGCTAGAGAATGTTGCCTTGAATGTATAATATGGATTTTAAATGATGTAAAGAAGTATCAACATATGAAATTGAAATACTGCCAATATTTGACATTATCGTGTAGCATAGTTAGACCAAAACATAGTGGAACAATGCCAATGACACTGGTAGCCATGCCAGTGAACATTACTTATCAATTGGAAAGTATCTGGTATTTAAGTTAGCTAATAGTGATGTTATTGGCACTTGGAATGGAATTCTGTACGTCATTCTCAGTCGTGGCGCCACTAGATGTAGCTAGCATGATAAAAATAATCTCGTATGTAATACGAAATCATATAATTGCTGCATAATGATTTGTGAAACCAAACAAAATCTCGGCAGTCGGTTCTTTCCCAAACTCACACCTCTCATATTTCGATATTAGATGTGTTTACAATGCATTGTTATATAATTTAATGCCATAGGAATCATTTAAAAGTCTTCGTAGTGGCGGACTAAGGCCTTAACCCATTTCTTATTTTTGAGAGGAAAGCGCCTTAAGCTCCCTGTTTGGTACCTCGGGGGAGGCCGAAAAAGGTATGTCGGGGTCACCGGCCTTCACGAGCCAGCATATCAACTAAAACCTCTTGATGGCCTCCTCTTGCGCATATTGGGCAGTGCGGTAAATATAGCGCGGGCGCCCTTAATTGTTTCCCGTTGCCGCCCAGCGCTCTGTCCAAAAGTGGACTCCTCTTGGGATCATCATCAACCCATATACGTCCCACTGCTGGGCATGGGTCTCCTCAACCATTGGAGAGGGTGTAGGCCATAGTCCACCACGCTGGCCTAGAGCGGGATCATACATCTTCTATTAGGGAGGACCTCCCCCGTGATATGTGTTACAATACCGATGACCCCTATTAGTCGTCTCTTAAGACAGGCAGGGGATACCCCTAGGTCAATAATGGGTATTAGTAATAATTGCTTTATCAAGGGTACAATGAAGGCTTATTTTTTTCTTATTGACCAGTTTCATTAACATTTTAGTACATTTTTTACTTTATTTATTTATGCTTCTTATACAAAACATTGTATAAAGGGGGACTTAATGCCTAAGGCATTTTCTGTCAGTCAACCATAGGGTGGTGCAGAGATACTTGATAGGTGCATAAATATTACTGTTCAGATAATATGCTTATATATAAATACAAATAATACCTTATGCTTTGTATTTTACACAGATCAAGTCTGAACCTAACATGGGAAAATTTCATCATCATCATCATCATCAACCCATATTCGCCCACTGCTGAGCACGGGTCTCCTCTACCATTGAGAGGGTTTAGGCCATAGTCCACCACGCTGGTCTAGTGCGGGTTGGCGGACTACACACCTAAGAAATTCCTAAGAACTCTTAGGTATGCAGGTTTCATCACGATGTTTTCCTAAAGCAAGTGATAATTCAATTTGAATACACACATAATTTCGAAAAGTCAGAGGTGTGTGCCTGGGGTTCGAACCCGCGACTGTCGAGATTCTCGACCGCGTGCCCAAACCTCGAGGCCATCACTGCTTCAATTTAAAATTTACTCATATTGATTTTATGGTTTTAGGTGATATTTTTAAAACATTGGCATTTTATCATTTTAATATGAAACCCAAGATATATAAATGAAATAATGTTTGTATCCCTGAAGATGGGAGTTGGGCATTTCTATATATCACTAGCTGTGTTTAAAAATCTGTACCTAGCATCAAAGTTTATTATAAATGATAAAATGACTGCTCAATTGTCTAGGCTAGAAAAAATGATAATACCCAATATATTGTATTAGATTTACTGCTAAATAAGAAGTATTTTCATTTAAGTTTTTAAAATTATAATTAGCAAAGTATTTTATTTTTAAAAGTGCTAGACCAAGATAGTATATAAATAACAGATATGTTTTTAGGATTAAAAAAAATCCAAACAAATTGTATCACACAACAACAACCACAACTTATATGGGTCCTTTCATTTGTCCATTGTCTAAGATAATTACTTGGACTGTCTTCATATAGGAGTATTATCTTTTATCATAGAATCACAGGCCTATTCTTTTCCTTGCAATTAAAATTTCTCTAAGTTGCACAAATGTTTGGTTTTAGGACAATGATTATTACCTTTTCTTTACCAGCGTCTAACAAGTCTTTCACTTCTTCTTCAATTAGAGCTGGTGCAGCATCCATTAATTTTGATTCTTGTAGTGATTCATCTTGGGGCTTGTAGCTCCTAAACTTAGGTCTGAAATATTAATAAAAATGAAATGCAATTTTTTTCTTAATATCTCATTACCTACATTAAAGTATGTAGTCGATTTATTTACTTCGGAAGCGGTGTAATTTCTTTTTCTGTTTCTGAGGCAGGCTTTTCGCTGCTTGGATTTTTACGTTTTAAGTTTTTAAGTCTTTCTTTTCTTTTGAGCGCTTGTTCTTCTAAGCTGCCAACTGATTCCATTGTATCCATTATTACCATATTTAAAGCAAAAAATGCGTTAAAATTCTATAAAATCTTTATTTTACTGTAAATTACTTGCAAACAAACATTAAAAGTTCAAAACAACTAACAAGTAACAACAATCGCCATTTGGAGGTTACCTGTCAAATATGACAGTATGTCTTTTAAAAAAAAAGAGCAAGGAATCATGAAGCCTTTTGACTGCTAAGCATGTTTCATAAAATACATCGATGAAAGCGAAGATTAACAAAAATTATAAATTTGTTAAAAAAAAAACAAAGCTGAGTAGGCTGGAGCCTAGGGCAGTACATTTTAGGGGGTGGCAAATTCTCCCCATAAATATTTTTTGCCGTATTTTTTATAAGATATAGATTATTTTAAAAACAAAGAAAGGGCGAAGAACAAGAAATGGCAGCAAATGTGTTAATCCGCTACTGCCCATTAATGCCCTTTACAGCCTAAGAAGTGCTCCGCGATCGTGTTGTATGGAACTAAATATAGAATTCTTTTCCAGAACAAAGTAACATATATAGTAGCATCACTGCTGCGGTAAGTCTATAAAAATATTGTTAATGAATAATGATCAAAGTAGCCCATTAAATTTGATTATAAATAAAACTTAAAACTTAAACAGAAAGTGTATTTAAAAAAAAATGTCTACTGCTAAGTCCCAATTATCACTCATAAGCAAAATACCTGCAGCAGCTTTCGTCTGATTCGGTGTATTACCATAATCATCTGGTTATGTTACTCTAAACAAGAACCTTAAAGTTATAGCTCACTACCATTTGGAACCATGTAAATTTAATTTTTATTCCACCACTAAGTGGCTTTTTTATTCCATTAGATAACTTCAGCTCTAGAAACTACTTTAATACTCATATCATTCAGTGCCACACTTATATACATTATTTCTTAAAATAATGTTTCAAAATATATTATAGAGTAATATGGAGTGTGGATCAATAAAATAAAATAAACATGTGGTTATAATATTTTTCATGAGGTTCTAGTTACTGTAAGGCTCCTGCCCTCCTTCATTCCTATCAAATATCTGGTTCTCCATAATTGTCGACCAAGACGTTTACGGGGAGCTCATCTCTTTAAAAATAAGTTTTATTGAGATACTAATACATTTCTTAGAGCTAATATCAAAGTAATAATTTCAATATAAAAAATAAAAAACATCTTATTACATTAAATTTTATTTCATAATAAGTATGTTTTATAATATATTTACAAAACTTATAAAACATTCCATTTTTGATTATGTATTTGACTCATATGCTTAAAAGTTTTGATTAAAAAAAATCAGAAAAAGAGCATCATAATATGATGAAATAATTATAATTATTAAACGGGAAATGGTTATGATACAATGTTTTTAGAACGGCAACATTCTTTTTCGAATAACAAAATAAAAAACTTGAACAATAAAGAATTTTATTAAGTCATTATCAATAACATGAAATTCAAGAAATGTATTCATATATATTTTTTCAATTATATTCTGACCAGAAGAATGAATGTCAACATTGCACCTCTGGAAGTTGTATCATCAAATTTCAGAAGAGAAAAATTAAATCGATCGATCTCATAAACACACATTCCAAATAACAAAAATCTCTTTGTGGGCTAAAACATTTATTACTTTTTAGAGGCTGTCATGGTCTTAAAGTTTATTACGTGAAATAGCTATAAACTTCCGGTCAGCTTATACATAGAGTTGATCTACTGTTGTAGCTTAAAATATCCTACCTATATTACTTATGGCAGTTCGTAATCGTTATATTAAAATAAATAATTCTACACTAATCTAAATTTAAAATACTTATTAGCGACAGAATATAAAATTGTGTAAGTAACACGTTGTACAGTTTATATTGGAAATTAATCTATTTGTATTGAAGGATGTGTCTTTGGTTGCAATGCTGAGGGTTAGAAAACAACGGTGTTTTCTCATGGATTGTATACCAAAACATTTTGCTATTTATTATCTTCCTTAAGAAGTCTGTAACTCTAATTTATCATTTTTGTCTATTTCTTTAATTGTGGCTTGTTGATTTGTTTACGGCATATGCCCGTTGTAATGTAATAAATATAAATTTTCCACACTCTAAACAAATGGTCTTACGTGTCGCCTATTGTCAAAAGTTAGTCGGTTTGAAAAAATATTATTTAGTGGAACTCCATGATTTAAAGACAAAACTTTGGATACTATGTTTAAATCATCAGTGTTACGTCCGTTTATACCAGTTTGCATTAATAACTGCTTGAGATCCGAGTCGGAACCTATTTGATTTGATCGGTTTTGTTGGATAAAAAATCTATTTGACTGTACTGGGTTAAAAGTATTGAATCTGTTGTAATTTTGTTGATTATTAAATCCAAAATTGCCCACGCCAGTTTCTTGCCGGAACACTCTTGTATTTTGTTTTATTCCGTTAGTTAGCGGCTCATTCAATGATAAGCCATGATGGAATACTTGAGCTGGCGTAGGGTGTAGAAATGAGCCTATACCTTGAGGTAAGTGATTTTCTTGTAATGGAAATTGAGCGGGCTGTTGACTACGTAAATGGACAAGAAAATCAACAGCCTCTCGATTCGGAAGCTGTTGATTAATAACAGGGCTTTGTTCTATTGGTATACTAGGTTGGATTGTCACTGGCGGATTCTGTGGACGCAGTCCGACATTTTGATTTACTGGTTGAAGCTGCTGTACACTTTTCTGTATTTGAAAAGAGTTTGCAGAGCTATCGGCTGGAAAATTTTGTAGTTTGTACTGGCTTTGGTCGAAGAAATTATGTTGGAGTCTTTGAGTTTCCTTTTGTTGTAAAAGATATTGCTGTTTTCTCAAAAGCTCTTCTTGTTGTCTTTGTTGTAACTGAAGTAAACGTAATTGTTCTTCAAGAATTCTTTGTTTTTCTTCTAGTTCCCTCTGTAATGCTAATTGTTGACTGATAAATTCGTTTTGATGTCCTTGATTTATGTTGACGCTTTGAAATGGAACGCTAGTGGTTAAAGTGTTTGTGGGTTGTGGAGTTAACAATTTTTGACTATTTCTTTGTTGGTAAATGGGTATAACTTTTTTAGGTAACCCATGAGCATCCTGGTGAACAGTGAACGCTGCTACTAATGGAGCCTGGTATACTTGTACATCTTTTTGGTCAACTTCTTCAATGTTTTCACCATCATCATTGTGAGTCGGTTTGGGTGTGGTTGTAGTCGTAGTGGTAGTCGTTGTTGTGGTTGTAGTGGATGGAGTAGTCTTGGTAAATGTAGGTTTGGTGGGTTTTTTGTCGTTATCAGTATTGAGATACGCTGAACTTGGTATACTCCGAACTTGCTGCAAATTGACACTTGTATCTCTAGTGTTAAATATTTCTGCAAACGGTGACGTTGTTGGACGTGCTGCTGTTGCCTGGTTTTCAACGTTGCCGGTAGTAGTACTTAAGATTGAAATGTTACTGTCTAATAATGTTGGTGTAACATTACTATTGTTTGAAAAAGCTTCTTGACCATTTACAACGAAGGAGTGTATTTGGATAGTTTCCTTGTGAGGAGCTTCACTATCAGTGAAGTCACTGCTTCTGGGTGTTTCGGCGTTAATTCCAGTGGTTTCGTCAGTCGCTTCGGATCCCGTGGTAAAGCTGTCACTCTCTTCAAGTTCGCTAAGCGCTTTAAGTAGCGCTTTTCTGATGTAAGGATCAAGGCGCGCTGACGGCTTCGTTTCGATATTATTCAACTTGTTATTGTAGTCGTCCGTTGATGTATCTTGGGCTGTACTTAGAGAAAGCACCGCGAAGACAACTATCACCGGCACCTGGAACACAAAATAAAACATATTAACCATCAACACCTTCAAAATCATAAATATTTCTTGTTTATTATCCATAACTTAAACATATGACAGCCGATGTTTGTAGTAACCATAGGTCTTTGTTATGAATTATGACCATAGTCTATGAATACTGTTTACAATAATAAATAATAATGTTTTAGACTCCTATAATATAATATGAAATTTTGTGTTTTATTTTCTATAAAACTGTCTTAAATTTATTTTTAAGTAGTATATTTATGTATGAATTTATAATCATCAATCATACATAAATATTATCAAACCAACAAGATTATTATTATTACGCAAAAAATAAAGCGATCGAAAAAAGAATTTATTTGATATGGTTACTATTTCAAAAGGCAAAGATATTATTTTTTTGTTTTAGAGTTAACTTAGATTTTTGTATTCATTCGATTGTCGGTTTAAGTATCTAATAGTTGGTTAGGTGTATATGTAATGGTTGCTAGGTAGGGCGGGTCAAGCCTATGTAAGAAGCTGAACAGCTTTCACGACCACAACAAACCAACTTATACCATAACTACTTAAAATACAGGAAATCCTAGGGATTTTAAATTTTATGATCATTGGGTTAATCCTATAGGTAGTTACTACTTCTTATATAAGAATTTTTGGTGAAACCTATTTTCAGTTTTTCGAGTTCAATATTTTATTTTGTCATGTTCTCGAAATTATTATTATTGTTTATTCATTATTTCGATGTTATTTCATCTTAAGAATATGGAGGTAATAATTATAATATGTCTCTATTACTTTTAAATTTGTATATTAAGGGCAGAAGAGGTCTGCCTTTACAATTCTAGATGTATTGCTACATTAGGTTTAGCAGGCTGTTTTTAAGTCCCTTGTCATTAAAATTTTATAGAGAAAGCTCGGAAATTGAAAATGTCACGCGGCTCACTTATGCTATCGGGAAAGTTTATTTACACGCAATTCATACGAAGCGTATAAGATTAAAGGATAGAAGTTTCCAACGCCTGTTTCGTAGTTCGTGACCTCGAAATAATTTTTCTGTAACAGTCTACGACAATCATCGCTAACATCAAAATTTTATGAATCGTAATAAATTGACAGTCGGAAGTTCTTCTACAATTAATAATAATAAAAATATAATGAATACAATTAGAATTTCCTACGTAACAGTAGTATCGACAACAATCATACAACGGCATCATGCATAATCGTTCCGACTTCTAAGTGCATGTCGCTAAATACTGACAAGTTGTTCGCACGGAAAGTATCATTATACGTGTTCGAATTAATAGAGTTTTTGTGTTTTGTCTGAATATTTTATGATACAGGTATGTAACAACAATCGTTACATAATGAAGACTTTGATGGCACCATAAACGCATCAATATTACCAAACGCAATGTGGTTAATTATTAAAATATTGTGACCGCCTCTGGGCATTTGTTGCAAAACGAATCTTCAGAAGAAGGCGACGCTTTCACCGGTCGTAAGTCACGGAGGCAGCGTTCGCAACTCGAGGAATGTCAGAATCAATAACGCCGCACCCATACATCACACACGCCGTGTGCCATAACACTACCCCGTGAACCACACCTTCACCTTCTTCTTAGTTACCTAATTTATGGATACATCTATAAATACAGGTCAAAAGTTTCTTAGAGTTGTAGATTCTATAGAATATCACAACGTAAGGAAATTGATGGCACTGCAAAACATTATATAAATATGTTTGTGTTACTCATAATTTGAAGAAAGCGTGCAGTAATGAATAATTTAGGCAAACATTGCAGAATGAAATGCGATCGCAATCTCCTACAAGCTAATCTTTTTTATGCATAAATCACTACTGTTTGCAGTTTTAACAAGTTGTACCATTTACATACTATCGCAAACCTTGACTATTATAATAAAAGGCAATAATGTCTTATTATGTAATATCAACGAAGTTTTTCGTACGTGATTTCTTTAGCAAAAAGAGGCACCGTCTATGACTCAGTTGAACCCACTTATAAAAAGGCCCTTAAATGTTTTAAAAATGTATTTTTTATGTAGTACGTAATTAAGTAGAGGTATTAATATTACAACAGTATTTATGTACAACAAATCAAAAACTGACGGCATAAATTCAAATATTTTATTCGAAAGTCGACCATAAATTAAGCTTAATATTCACCTGTGTCACACTATCCATCCTTATATTATAAATTTGTAAAAAAAAAGGATTTACTATCTATTACGATTCCACGCTTAAACTCCTAAATTGATAAGGGTAAATTAATTAAGAAGATTGAGGGATCTTGTAAAATAAGCTTGCGAAAGAAGAAGCTGATTCCAGTGGGTACCAGAAATATAATCTTCTCAAACAATTGATAGCCCAATGTCACAATAATATGGTTTGTGGTTACCTATATCGCTGTTGAAATGGATGCCAAAAGTCAAATCTGATCTAAAAACCAAGCAGTTTACGTAAGAGTTTTTGTCAAAATATCAGTTTAAATTTTCATGTCGTCTGTGCTAATAGGGCCAATTGTAAAATTAAAATATATGTATGTCAGACTCACCCGAAGTTTTGAATGAGAGTTTAAGGCGCCCTCTCCTCTCAAAAAAGATCATATATCTACGCTAGATATTTACGAATGACGCTTATTGTACTATGAAGTATGACCGAAGATAATATTGAATCAATTGCTATCGAACGAAGTGTTTTACTATAGGCAAACTAAAGACAATTGAAGTGTTATGGCAGAAAATTATGGTAAGTTACAGTTAATAGCACTTGCAATACATTTTAGGTATTGGTTTATTGAGGTTGTTTAATCAAATGTCTATTGTTTATGACAATTTTGCATATTTGTATTATTATCGCAAGGCGTTTTCTTATTGTACGCATAGTATAGTCAATATAGTCATTGTTACACAAGTTTGTTTCTTATAAATAATTAAAAGTCAAAGTGCAATGCACCTGCCTGCAATGCCTGTGAATAGAATGCATTCACTTGCATCGGTGAAAACTCTAGTTCGCTTTCAATACTTGATTTTGACCTAAGATTATATTATGCTCGACTGGCTATAACTCTAATGTATACATTTAGTCACGAAAGAAACTATTCTAAAACTTTAGTATTTTCAATATTAAAATAATAGCTCAAACGTTAGAGAAACAGAAGAGGTTTAATGTTAAAACAAACATTAACATTTTTCAGTGACCGTAAGTTTTTGTATTATTCATCTTTATGCATATTTATCTTGGCAATGTGTTTGGAATAACATAATATTGTTTTTTACGTTTCTTGTCATAGTAAGGGTCAGTGACATCTGCATCGTAAACAAAACGACCAACGTTACCATCAACGCATTCTTATAACCGGTTTTTGATGTCAATTGTTTAGAAGATGTTTTTTTTTTCTTCAAATAAATTCAATTAACATAACTGTTATAAACAAAACTTTGTGGGCGTCATATAAAGTTGCGTAGTAAATACGCTATAAAGGCACGTTATGGTGTATCCGTGGGAAAATTAAACATGTCTGAGCCACTGAGATAAAGAATAACTTCGAATTAAGAAATAGGCTCTTGATGTTATTCAAATCCGTATGTGGCAAAGTTTAGAGGTATTCATTCAATATTAAATAATTATATAAGGTGTCACTGTCAACAAAGGCAAAAGTTCGCTTTCTATGATTAGCGAAGATTACTTTGGTTATTTCAAAAGAGTTCCATTTCACTGCCTATTGCTCAGGTATCGATGATTTATTATAATCATTCATTGTGTATAATTGCGTGCTTTATTGCAACAGATACTGATTTAAGTATAGGCTTATTTGCTGTATTAGCGTATCGTTGCTATCAATAAGGTCATCACGTAAATATAATTATATATCAACTTTCAATAAATATCTATAGCTATTAGTACGTTAAAGTTGCGATTAGAACAAGTGCTTTTGTTTGTGAGAACAAAATTATTGACGATTTTTAATCATGTTTTTAGTTAAAAGCTAACGATAAACACAAGGTATAAAAATCTTGAAGTTAATTCAATTTTAGGTCGGCTATAGGGGTCCGGTCCAAATTGGACGAAAGTATGTATATACGTATGTAAGGTACGTATTATACCTTCTAGGCAGAATGTCCAACGAACGCATAGTCGTCTTTATATCGCCGCAAACAACGGGCGTGGGAATCTGTACTGGCGTTCTACCAATAGTCCGCCTCTGGCAATCCAGTCCATAACCGAATCGCGATAATGTTGCTTTACATCGGTTTTATGAGAGAGATCGAGCTTTATGTAGCTTTACCGCTTGCGAATAGTAGAGTCCGTCCCACAACTTCGTAGTTTTGGTAAATAAAACGCACCTAAGATACACTTTGCTCTCAGGGTCATAAGAATATCCTGTATATCACCAACATTTTGAATACATTATATAATACAATTTGGAACAACACCGTTGCGACTTTTGAATAGTCAAACACAATAATCATAAGATCTCTTATTGTAATAGATGATATACTCGTTATATTTAACAAGTGCTGTCATAACCTAATGTAGAGGTTAAGATGAGTAACATAATTTAGAGTTGCGATGTGATAATTACTAATGCAAATTATACTGCCGCCTTCGGCTAAACAACTTATTGCTTTACATTGTTTTAATGACTATCCGTAGAGCTCTAAGTCATATTGCACAAATCACTGTTCTTTTTACTGATGTGTATATATCATATTGTACTTCCACGGTATCCGATGTTTAGCCCCGAATGGATCAGATAAAATAACAGCAAACATTGGTGATTATCTCTTACCAATTAAGCATTATATCGCTCTCTCACATGATTATTCAGACCTCCTGTAAAGATCTCCGTACTTAACAGAAATTAAATTTACTACGTTTTTTATAAAATATATTGAAAATTCGAAAACATGGAATTAATCAATAAATGTTAAGTCTATCAAAGATCAAACCATATCTTTCGATTTTAAATATTATAATTAGCTGGTTTCAAATTATTATATAACCTAAATAAGATTTCTCTTGAATTTTTAAAGGGTTTATGCTGATTATAAAATATAGTTACTTAATTAGTAGGTATCGATAGATTTAATAACAATTTAATTTAGTCGCGGGCTTCTATTTTGCTTTTATCCTATTTTAGATGTGTTCATTATTTCGCTGTTTTCATTTAAGTATAAAATCAATTCGTTAACAAAATACATAGTTTATAAGTTATTCTGTAGTGGAAAAACGAATGCTTTAAACATCAAGTTTAGTATACGTTGCGTATGATGACATGTCATGGTGGCTAAAGGTATTACAAAAGAAATCACGAACTATATCGTCATGGAGAAATACAAAGAGGAATTATCTACGCAGCACCATACTTGCTTAAAGGCATTCGTGATGGGGCATGAAATCTTGTGCAATTGAACACACTGGTTAAATCTTCTACGTTATTGTAGTGCCCAATATGTTAAGTTAAAACGTGGTAGGGGACTTAGCTCACTTAAAGATATTCTTTGTATCTCGGGTATTATAATATTAGTCTCAGTCGACGATTGCGCTTTCGGGTTCGCTTTCCATAAAACTTATTTTGCACAGTTGAGCCATTGGTAAAAGACAATATTTCACTAATTGAACTATTCAAAAGAATTCGAATTGCGATCGGTACTTAGAAAATCTATACGTTTAAATACATTAGTGTAGCTAATAACAATAACTGAAAAGCTTCGCTAGCAAAAACTAACTTTTAATAATCATTTTATATAGCTTAAACATATTTCAAAAATATTTTTTCCACAAATTTTACTCTGCTTCCAAACATCAAACGAAAAATGATATACAATTTATTCAAATTAATAAAACGTCAGACATAACTTTTACTCGATTTGATATTCATTTTAACTAAATGTAGAAACCACGTACCTTCTGAAGTTTTCGTATAAATATATCGAGCATTAGATTATAGATAGTGTGTATCTGTAAAAAGAAACCCGACTCGTCTCTACGACAAACGTGATAAATGTTATATAATAGTTTTAAACCGTTTTTTGTCGAGTCCCAATTCGTTGTATGTCAATAGAAATAGATATTTGTGGTCATTGCATAACGGATAATGTTTACTTAAAAAGGTGTTAGGCTTTTTATGCTAATTAAATTGGATATTCGACACTGAGCCTCATAGATTTACGTCGCTCTATTTGTAAAGTGAATGAAGTTGTGTTAGTAAATAAATGTTAACTTGCCGAAGAAATTATTTTTACAAACAAATAGTGACTTCCCTCAGCATGCATTTTTCTAGGAAATAGAAATTCGTCTCTGATAATAATTATAATTTAATTGTAAGTCAGTATGGTACTACCTGCAAAGAGTACGATTTCGTATAGGTACTTTACGCAACTTATTTTATCAACTGACCTCGTAATTATTTTTCTCTGGACTTACATATGCCAACCATACATGATACAGTACAGCAAATTACGAAGTGATAAGATATGTCACAATGCGCTAATTAAGCTCTAAAACATCAACAAGTGTTGAAATAAACATAAATTTTCTCGCCCTTTTGAGTAAAAATGATATATTAAAATAGAATAAACATTAAGTCAATATGATATAACACGATGAATATTAATATAGACAAGACTTTCACTCAGTAAGAATTAAATATAGAGATGCGAGAAATGTCTGACATGAAGACAATATTTTAGGGGTTTTGTGGTAGTTGTATGCAAGTGAGACGCATTTAGTGAGCTCGGCGGGCGCGTAGTAGCTCTCGCTTCGTGACTTGTGATGCATGCGGCGGATGCACAGATACACACGTTACAGCTTTCCAACTGCCGACTCTACGTGAGTTGGTGGTTTAGTTTTTGGCAAGTGACATACTTGTGAAATGCTATCAAACAGATTATAATATTGCAAAATAAGATAAAACTCACTTTTAAAATCTCGCTTTATTTTATTGTCGGCTTAAGAATTGATATCAGACAATACTTCTAAACAAAATTTATTCAATATCGAACGTTACGTTAGAAGCATCACGTTTTAGAGAAATTGTTTTTTATTTACTCAAGAGTCAAACTTTATGTTCATCGTCGAAGGTTATGTAAAATGTCAACATTCTAGAACGTCTATTCAAGTTGTTTAGGATGCGGCCGTTTTCACTATGAATGAGAGTTTTATTATTATATCACCTGACTTAATTTAGAATGAATGAACGATACCTTTTGAAATCTTATAGACCTGGTATATGCATAAACATCGCTAAAAATAATATAGCATTAGCATTAGAGGGAAAGATGTTAAATGCAACTTTCGTTTAAATATTTATTTTTAAGCATATGCAACATGCATAATATTATCTAACTCTTGTTTTGTCTGTACCAATACAATTACAATGAAAAGCGTGAAAAAAACATTTTCAAAGTACGCTAATATTGATAGTAACAGTTCTCATTCCAATTATCATATTCGTGTATTAATGTAATTATCGATATTTTATACGTAGAAATGACACGATTTTCTCCATCGCGATTATATAATAGATCTGAACTGTGTCTCGAATACGGAATATATGCGGAATTTTACGGACTGGTTCTACATAGTATAGACATAGAAACGAGGTAAATTGATTCAGAATTTTAATTTATTACGGATGTGAATGCTATTTTGTGATGTGACTCGCGGATGTTTGCCTCCATCAAGTTGTGGGGCAATTAAAAGATGCTTATTCAATTTTCCACATTACGTCACTTGCACACCTTATACGTGTCAAATAGGCAACCCTAGTAGAATTTCCGGATGCAGTACAGAGAAAAGGTAAGGTTCGCATCCTTATATAAAACTGAATTATAAATAATTAAAAATAAGTATTATAGATACTTGAAATAATAGTTCTAGAGGGAAAAAAATCCTATACCCGGTAATGTTATTAATAAAGTTAATCAGTAGAGCTTGACATCATTTAGACGTAAAGTTTTGACATGATATAGTCAGTATTAAAGAAAGGTCAAGAATATATTTTAGCATGCGTCTAAAACATTCGTATAGTAAAACAGTGGACGATTCCGCGCGATGGAAACTTGGAGTGAAAGTTTACGTCATCACAACGTGCAGATTTTGTGCAAATTGCCTTCCACTGTTGTGCACATGTTACGGGCTCGTAAGAGAAATAAATGAATATGGTTGAAATCCTCTATGAAGCTATTTTATGATTTGACATTTATATATTAATAATTTTTTAAAAATGTGAACCACTCGTATAGCTTTCGATATATTATTGACGTAATTTATTGAAATGTAATTGATATATATTTCTAAGTTAAGTCATTATCCATCCATCAACTAATTAAGGTCCACTGTTGTACATAGGCCTCCCCCAATCAACTGACAGTCACAATTCTTAGATAGTTAAGTAATATTTTGCAATAACTATAGCTAGTTAGCTAATATATTAAGTGAGTATATTAGTTACGCGTAAAGAGCAAAAGAGAAAGACCCAGCTTTACATTATGTTTGGTTTAAATCAGTGAATAACAATATCTATTATGGTACATTAGGTGTCCGGTAAATCGCGCGTAGTTTATGCACTTCGTTTGGAATACCAAAACAAATTGCACCTTCTGCAGTAACAATGAGGTTGTGATTATAATGCGTAAAACACAAGATTTGCTTGTGCTGCGTACTGAATGCAGTCAGTGTACGCATGATGAGTGAATGAGAAGATCGTTGAAATAACTCGGAAAGCCAGCGAATACGTAATGGCATAATGAGTGCAAGTATGTCTTTCTTTAAGCAGGTAGAATTATGTTCAAGTTAACTTCCTATTTCACACATACAATACCAGCAGCACGTAATCCCATTTTTTATCTTGAAAAAGCGTGTCATCATGTCTATTGTAGTATGAAAACACAACATACTACATATTTGTCTAGACTCTATATATGACAAGTTTGTTTTTGAGTACGTTGCGACGTAATAAATAAATCATGGAAATCCATTATTTCGTTTTTTATATGTAGACATTTTACTACGCTTGCTTGTCATGCTTGTCCACTGTTTCTCATAGTAAAATCTGACCTATGGCATTGTGAAACGAAAAAACAAAAGCGCCATGAACCTTGAGCTTATTATATGCTGATAATTAATAATGAGATGTTTCTCATACTTTGTTATAATCGTATGGCTTAGTATAATAGTTGATCATAATCGTGCAGTTGCCATAGCCGTGAGAATTTCGATAAAGCGGTTTCGAAAAAGCACTCGCAGTCGGTCATGTTAACGATTTAAAGATCACTTACAACAGTTAATTAAGACAGGCCTAGTTTTATCAAATATAGAGGTTAAAAATGTTCTTTTGTAAATTCTTTCATGGATGTACGTTGTGAATTCCGTGCTTCCATTGTATTAAGTTTTCAGTCTAATTAGTAAAGTAAAGTGAAGTTTATGTAGTGACTTAATACCGACTTTGTAAGACAGATAAATGCATTTATATTGTGTGTTAAGAAGAGATAACAGTGAATATTATTGTATGTATTACAAGATACAAATAAATACACGAAATAATTTTATTTGGGAATGCATTTTCCAACATTTGTACCTGGATAAATTGAATCAATTATTGCAGTGAAAATTTCGTTTATGATCAAATAATTGTCTTATTTTATTCGTATGTAACAAAATATATTCAATAAGTACCTGTAGTAATTGAGATTATAGCTTTTTATACTACTCTACATTGTCATAATTTGTTGTTTTATTTGGCCTTGTAAAAATAAAGCAGATTAAATTTGTTTCTTTTTTACACCATGCTTAATAACAGTTTTAGCACAGGTCATTCTGATTACAGATACTCAATAAAGAACAGATTAATAGTAAAATATTTTTTAAAGATGTAGCTTTTTATGTACAATAATTTCACCAATTACACCCAAGGCTATACTTACGCAAATATTACAGACCGACAAGATTAACGTGTTCGCGGTAAAATTGAGGAATAATTTAAATTTCGGCCGCAAATTAAAAATGTAATTAAAGATGGTGTCACTTCGTTCTGCTTCTTAATGCTTGTTATGCAAGGGACATTCATCGCCCCAATGACAACATGAAAGCTTTTTATCACCGGCGCTGTACTCTAATTGCTATTCTTAAGTATTATTTATTTATTTATTTATATTCTTTATTGTTCACCACAATAATACAACATTCATACAAGTAATTCTAAATAACGTAGTGTCACAATTGGCGGCCTTATCGCTGTCAGCGATTTCTTCCAGGCAACCGTTAGATGGACTGGACAGATCGGAGGCATAATGTGGGTGTCACAATTAATGTGAATATTTTATGATAAATAAGGTATAGAAAATCAAAAACTACAAGTAAATAAATACTATATACTAATGCGATAAATATAAACAAACGTAAAAGATATACATAAATATGATGTATCTATATATACATATATAATAATATATTACATAAAATATATACAATATACATACATATAATAAATATAATATATCTAAGCAGGAGATAAACTTTACATATTGAGTGATAAAAAATGATCCTTGACGAGTTTTTTAAAAATAAACAAAGATTTGGCTTCTCTTATTTTGACTGGCAGATCATTCCATAAGCGAGCAGCATGAACAGTAAAGGACCTGCTTAGGAATGAAGTGTTGTGCTTGGGGATTTCTAGTACCAAGTTCTCTGATGACCTAAGAGGTCGTTCATGTGTGCTAGAAAGAAATTTAAAGCGATTTTTAAGGTAATGAGGAGCAGTGGGAAGGAATAAGATACAATAGAGCAGAGATAGTATGCGAGTATTACGGCGAGAACGCATAGAGAGCCACTTGAGCTTAGCACGAAATTCGGAAATGTGGTCATATTTACGAAGTCCAAATATAAACCTTATACAAAGATTTTGAAGTCGCTCAAGCTTTTCAAATTGGGCTTCGGTGAGATCAAGGTAGCTAGCATCGGCATAATCAAGGAGAGGAAACAGAAGAGATTGGACCAGCGCTATTTACGTTGGAATAGGCAAAAAGTTCCGTAATCTCCTTAAGGACCCCACAGCAGAAAATAACTTTCTGCTAATTTCTTGCAATTGGGGGCCCCAGGATAGGTTTCGATCCAAGATGACACCCAGGTTCTTGACTTTGTCACTATATGGGATCACACATCCGTTAAATGAGATGTGAGGAAGGGTAGCATCTATTTTCGAGACCATCCTAGGGCTGCCAACAACAATGACCTGGGTTTTTGTAGGATTAACAATTAAGCCGTGATTCCTACTCCATTCGTTGATAGAAACAAGATCTTTGTTGACTGCCGTTATAGCTTCCGCCAATCTGTCTATCGGAGCTTGGTAGTAAATTTGCAGATCATCTGCATATAAGTGGTAGGAAGAAATGAGTTGTTTAGAAATGTTGTTAATAAACAACCCAAAAAGTAATGGAGATAAAACGCCGCCTTGAGGGACGCCAGCAGATGTGTTACGCCATGAAGAGAGATCATCATCGACTCGTATTCGCTGCCGACGCCCCATCAAGTAACTACGAAACCAGTCAATTGCCTTCGGAGATATGTTATTAGAGCATAGAGTTTGCAGTAGTATATCGTAGTCAACCGTATTGAAAGCGTTACTAAAATCTAATAACGCTAATACAGTTAATTTTCCGTTCTCCATGGCAGCTCTAATGTCATCTGTAATATGCACCAGCGCAGTAGTGGTACTATGCCCAGGACGGAAACCGGATTGTAAAGGATTAAGGAGGTTATTAGTAGCAAGATAGGAGCTAAGTTGTGAGTGGATAAGATTCTCAAGGACTTTGGACAGGAATGGAAGGATAGATATAGGACGATAATCAGAAAAAGATGCTGGGTTTGTTTTTTTGGGAAGAGGAATGACTTCAGCATCCTTCCAGGAAGACGGGAAATTAGAACAGGAGACAGAATAATTAAGAATATGACAGAGGACAGAGATAATTTCGTTAAGAATAGGAAGTACCATACTGCGACTGATGCCATCAGTGCCAACTGCATTGGATGAAATAGACAATATACTCTTTTTAACATCACGAACAGAGAATTGACTAATGACAAATTTGGGAAATATTGGGCTTGGAATAGCAGAAAGATCTTTAATAGTTTTATCTTTAATAGCCCTATCAAAATCGGGCAATGCCGTAAAGTGAGAATTTAATGAGTCAATATTTAGATTATTGGGAATGGAATTTGTACGAGATTTTCCAACGCCCATAGAACGAAGAAACTTCCAGACCTTGGCTGGGTCATTATTTTCTACAGAATTATGGAAATGTCGGCGTTGTGCATTCCTACACATCTTATTGCAGTGATTTCTGATGGCCACGTAGCTTTCCCAGTTGCTACTGTTGGGTCTCCTCTTATATCTGGCTTTGGCTGCAACTTTTTTCATCATGTACATTATTTATTTATTATTACACTAATCTGCATGCTTTCAATACTTTTTGTTTTTGTTGTAGTCTAAGCAAAGGTCGCATAATGCATTAAAGTCAACATTGTTAAGATTTTCTTTTAAACGAAATGAATTAATAGTGCTATTTTATTTGAATAAATGTAGTGTAGTCTTAGCCAACGATAACTTAAGTTCTATTACTATCATATGAAACGAAATGAAATTGTTCAATGCGAGAATTCATTACATAATTGTAAACAATCAAACGACCACGTCAAGTTCGTGTTAATGTTAAGCAGTAAAACTTTATGAATAAAATCGTCAAATATTTCGTCATCGAGGTCACGTATGTTGATCCTCAGAAAAAATAACTGAAGTGAAGAAAGCCACTGTTAAGGGCCACGTAATGTCATTTATCATACAATGGAGATTGATTGCTATTGTTGCATTGTGAAATATGTTGTTTATTGTTCATCAATCATGCTAGCCTCAAATTATTCATAATCAGTTACGCACATCTAAGCGTGAGTCCTCTGTCCAAATAATAAATCAATTAAGACATATGTTAAGAAACTATTAGGAACATTCTTGCTTACTTCCTCTAAAATTCGCAAATTTGCATCACTTGTATTCTAAGAAATTTGCGTAAAAATACATTATGAACGCACTTTGAAGTAAAAAATGTTAATGGATGTTTGAATACGACCATTGACAGTGTACATGTACATGACCTAAAAAATATGTAATAAATTGTTTGTGAAAACGTCGTAATAAACATTTTTATAATTTATGCTAATGATGTATGAATTCCCATACTTAATAATTACGCTCTCATTGATAATATTTTTCTACTACGCAAAGATACTCTTAAAATTCCGTATCATATCAAACTTTTATATAGCAATCCTTCTTAGGATTATAAAAAATAAAAAGGTAAAAAAATATATACTGTGAAAAGACTGTATAATAAAGTAGTCGAAACTATTACGAATCGAGAAGGTATATTACGAGTCGAATATCTACATGATTTCGTTAAACTTAAAGCTAAACTATTAATTAATCATGTATCATAGGAGTACTAAAACCGTTGAAATTTTGAATGAGTTATCATTTTGCGTACAATTTTATCTGACAATTAACAACAAATTATTGTTATCAAAGTGAGAGATCGTGGGAATATTATCATATTCAAAGCAAAATTTATTTGCTTTCACTGTCTCACGGCCAGTTCTTTGAACGGAATTTTACGCTTCTTTAAGTTGTTTTCCACTGGTAATTTGGAACATCATAGATCGCCTCGGTAATCAAAAAGATTTGTTCTTTGTGAAGGTGTAGATCGAATTGTACACACAATTTTAGAATCCAACTATAGCTATTAAAAATATTAAGCAATTCTGTAACTATGCATATACGTATTGTGTGTTAGTTTGATTACATTTCCATTCTACGAATTGGTTATATTATGTTCTTGTACATATTTATAACGAAATGATAAGAGATGTATATTTATGAATATCTATTTTGACAGTTAATCTTTATATCCAAACTGAAAGAGACAAACAGATTTAGAAACATGTTTAGCAGATTATATTCCAGGATATGGATAAAGAGCGCTTGTAGAAAAACAAAGAAAAACTAATCGTCCAACTCGGAATTCGAATTTTTAGATTGCAAAAATATTTTCATGTATTTAAGTGCTAGCCGCCTGCATGGTGGAGGTCACGGGGGGAGGCCTATGTCCAGCAGTGAACTAAAATTTGCTGATGATGATGATGATTATGAAGTGGTAGAGTCGGCTTGTACACAGGTTCAACTATAAAATTAATGGGCCAGCTTTATTGAGATGGTATCACTATGTCATAACATTTTGCTGTTGCTTTTATATCGTTGCATGATGTTATAGGAGGTCAGAGTACCTATTTGCAGGTTGTCCTAGACTCACTTCTTGCCTGTTCCATCCCTCTTAATACGTAATTTAAAAGGGCGATTACTAATCACCCCGCGGGTCGTCTAAAATTACGCCTAAAGTTATAGTACATCTACGTATTACTTAATCCACTAAAATAATCCAAGTTTTAGAGGCACTGCTACGTCGTAGACATATGGGCAAGTGGTAGGAATGTTCCTTTTATCAGCAGGATCATAGAGGTTGTACTTGTACCAGAACTATATTACAAAAAACTAAGGAGAAACTTGCGACACGATGTCCGTGCTCACAATACTGTGAGCATTAAAGAGACAATAGAGCGGAACGGAGGCTCCAAAGTGTTTGCAAGAGACTTGTCTATTGGGCAAAGACAGTTGTCTAGGCTGAAGACGGAGGGCGGCCGCGTAGTGTCGACGAGGGCAGAGGTTTTAAGGGAGATCGAGAGGTTCTACGGACAGCTTTACACCTCGGTTGCCAAGCCCGCTGTTCGCTCGGCCGAAGACCCGAGAGCCGAGTTGATCCGCCACTTCAGCGATGATATCCCGGACATCAGCCTGTGTGAGATTGAGATGGCCCTGAAACAACTTAAGAACAACAAGGCGCCGGGTGAGGACGGAATCACTTCAGAGCTTCTGAAAGCGGGCGGAACGCCGGTACTTAAAGTCCTTCAGAGGCTCTTCAATTCCGTTCTCGTCGAGGGCTCAACGCCAGAGGCATGGAGCAGGAGCGTGGTGGTACTGTTCTTCAAAAAAGGTGACAACACCTTGCTGAAGAATTACAGGCCCATCTCGCTCCTGAGCCATGTCTATAAGTTGTTTTCGAGGGTCATCACAAATCGTCTCGAACACAGGTTTGATGACTTCCAGCCGCCCGAACAAGCTGGTTTCCGAAAAGGCTTTAGCACCATAGACCACATCCATACGCTTCGGCAAGTTATCCAGAAAACCGAGGAATACAACTTGCCGCTTTGTTTAGCGTTTGTGGACTATGAGAAAGCCTTTGATTCGATCGAGACGTGGGCGGTGCTAGAGTCTCTCCAGCGGTGCCACATTGACTGTCGGTACATCGAGGTGTTGAAAAGCATATACAGCAACGCCACCATGTCGGTCCGAGTACAAGATCAGAGCACGAAGGCTATTCCACTACAGAGAGGCGTGAGACAGGGAGATGTTATATCTCCGAAACTTTTCACTGCCGCGCTGGAAAACGCCTTCAAGCTCTTGGAGTGGAAAGGATTCGGCATCAACATCAACGGCGAGTATATCACACACCTTCGGTTTGCCGACGATATTGTAGTCATGGCAGAATCGCTGGAGGACCTTAGCACTATGCTCGAAGACCTCAATAGAGTCTCCCAACAGGTGGGTCTTAAAATGAACATGGACAAGACGAAAATCATGTCGAATGTCCATGTTGTGCCCACCCCAATCGTAGTTGGGGGCTCGACTCTCGAAGTTGTAGATGAATATGTCTATTTGGGACAAGTGGTCCGGTTAGGCAGGTCCAACTTCGAGAGAGAGGTCAATCGTCGAATCCAACTCGGTTGGGCAGCGTTCGGAAAGTTAGGAGACGTCTTCTCGTCCAATATACCTCAGTGCCTGAAGACGAAAGTCTTCAATAGTTGTGTGTTACCAGTGATGACATATGGCACTGAGACGTGGCCTCTCACTAAAGGCGTCATGGGTCGGCTCAGGGTCACTCAACGAGCTATGGAGAGGGCTATGCTCGGGGTTTCCCTACGTGATCGAATCAGAAATGAGGAGATCCGTAGGAGAACTAAAGTAACCGACATAGCCCAACGGATTAGCTCGTTGAAGTGGCAATGGGCCGGCCACATGGCGCGGAGAACTGATGGCCGATGGGGCCAGAAAGTTCTCCAGTGGAGGCCACGTACTGGCAAGCGCAGCGTGGGACGTCCCCCGACAAGGTGGTCCGACGACCTTGTCAAGGTCGCGGGACGTCGCTGGCTGCAGGCGGCTTCCGACCGTTCCCGGTGGAAGTCATTGGGGGAGGCCTATGTCCAGCAGTGGACCACTAATGGCTGATATGATGATGATGATGATGATAAGGAGAAACTTATGCTGTCATGTTTCATTTTCTGTGGGATTTTTGGATGCCTTTCCTATCCACAAAACTTAGAAAAATGTATGAGTTTTGGTTTGGAGATCGATGCCAATATGAGAAAGACAAATCAGTAAGTACTTAATATGTGCTTAACACAATCGTCTGTATCTTAACCTTCATTATATCGTACCAACATTATCAACCCAATAAATTAGTTTCTTTTTTGAACATACGATTTTCCAGTACCAAGCTGTACAACAATTACATGACATCTTAAAACCGTATCAACGTGCATTGTACTGAAGCGACGTAACATCACAGCGTAGTGTTTCTAAAACTATAGAGTGCACATGACTATATGGCCAAGTCGTTCCACACAATATGAAGAGAATACACTTTAGCGTTACATAATCGGTTAGATGCGGTGGTGTGATTATAAATACGTTCTAAGATTTGTTTCGTAATTTTAACCCGATTAAACCGTCGAAATTGGTATAAAAGTAATAAATTTTGAATAACTACCACGGGAGAAGTTTCACAGGCTAATTAAAAATTCATTGTATTAATCAAGCAGACGCGATGACCATACATTTCTACTAAATAGGTAGCAACTGCTTTAATAAAATAGCTGTTGAATGCCGGGCTAATGGATATTTTATTACATGGGGATATTAAAAATTAGGAATAATGTGACCTACCACAAAAAAAATGAAAACAGTTGAGATGAGCCACACAATATACTTTTGCTACTCAAAGTTTAAAAAATCACAAATGTAATATGCTATAGAAATGGCTGAATGCGGTTTGGACGGTCGTTTGCGATTGTATAGTCTAGATTAGAAACTGGAAATGTCATCAAATGAATCATTTTCTTTTACAAATGTGAGCTTACAGGTTGTCGACAGTCGCGACACGTGTTCGCCGGTAACATATGAGGAATCCTTAATAGCCATCATTCTCTTCCGACGATTGATGTAAACGAGCGCATCGCATCATCACGCATTGCTTACGTAACCAGGGGAAAGCACATTGATAATAATTTATTGTTAAAAGTATAATCAAAAGAATCTCCGTTTGTATCCGGACGTTTAAATGATTTTTTTATTTTATTTTTAAGTGCCGTGACGGGTATATGTACGTTAACACAGTTTATTGTATTGATGCTATTCGTAAACATTGTTGAAACCGCCTATATTTTTTCAAAATTTTATGAGTATGTTTGTAGTGTTAAAACCATAAACAAACACCGCACATTAAAATAGCTTCGCGTCTTCAATAACGTTGGCGTCTAATTTGCATTTTTTTAAGTTGAGTAAATTAAAAACTCATTGGAAATAAAATAACAAAATATAAAATGAACAAAATATATAAAATAACAAATGACTTTGATTTTATTTAAGATAACACGCCTTAATTTGAGGAAAGTACTATGAAAACACATATAAGAACATCTTTGGAATGAAGTATTCAAAATATGATACTCAGTAATTATACTAGTACATATAGGTATCGACAAAAGCACTTAATGCATTAATTAATTTTGTTTAATTATAATTTATAATAACTACACCCGATCTCATTTTTAAGTCATCCCGCCATAACGTTGCTAAACTTCCTAAAGTAATCTGCAGTATAATAATTAAAAATGTTTTATTTTTACAATTAATGACGCATTTCTTTTCAAAAACGTATTAATAAAATTATTATTTATACGGAGGATAAACAATATTGTGCGTCCTAAACGTTTTTGCTTACACGTGGCAAGAGATAAAAAAACGAAGTTTTAAAAAAGAATAAACAACACTCACGAAACGCATTGTGTCGGCAATCCGGGATAATTTTCCGGCACGTATTCCTACAGCAGCGTCGAGCTCTCGTTCGGGGTGGCGCGTGCGCACGTGTGGCCGCGAAGCAGTTTCACTGTGCACTGCGGATGCGTGAAAAGTCGCCAGACACCCGTCGAGATCACAAGTCACAGACCCGACATGCCAAAACAACCGCCGATTGTGTAAAATGTCACATCCTACAACGAGGATATGAATGTGACAACAATTACAATAACCACTTACTCATTGAAACACGATTCATTCCAAAACAATGCCGAATTTCCTTGTGAATTGTAACTTTTAAGGAAACTTTATGACTACTTTATTCATTCAGTTTTCAAACATGAGTTAAATTAATATTAAAAAAAAAGTTATCATCCATAATAAGAATAAAAGAAATATAATTCATAAATAAATATTATTGTGTCACCATTTCGTACCTTAGTTTTTAATAATTTTTAATAATGTAGTAAGTAGCGAAGGCGATGGTAGTTTAGGCGCACGCACGGTCAAGATAGTCGCGAGTTCAAATCTCATCTCTGACTATTCGAAGTTATGTGTGTATTTTAATGAAATTATTGCATATTTTGCCGGTTAAACTAACCCTCTTAGATGTAAAAGTGGCCTGGGCGTAGCAATGGGACACATTATGTACAATGTACATGTAGCCTGAAAATAAAGATGCTTATTTGAGATTTTGTTTATCCTAAATCGTAATGTTATACGCAGACTTTTAAAATGTTGAATCACCAAAAATGTTTTTTACCTTAATATAGAATATAGCAAAGTAAATTCGGTGTGTAAATTAATATGAATTTTATGAAACATTAGACATGCTGTTTGAGTAATTGACGCTATTACCTACATATAGCAGAAACAATTCGTTAAACCTGAACGACTCCATTAATGCACGCACATGAAATGACTTTATTGTGAGCCATAAATCTTTTGTGGTATTATTCAATATTAGTTTTCAATAATTTTAATGATGTGAGCATAGATAATTGTCCATGATTATAAATGCAGTCTTTAAAATAATTCAGGTCTCGAATAATTTTATTAAGAGTTCAAGTGATTATACCTAACAGATGGAAATTCAATGTTCAGAATAACGCCTATATCCCCGAATGGATACGTCGTAACCCCATTATCGACCGTAACTACTTAAACAGGTTACGAAAACTTTAAATTAATTTTAATTTTTAAATTCCCCAGTATAACGCAATGTTCTTTTGTAAATTAGGGTACAAAAGATATGTTATTTTGTTTTTAAATTTTAGTTTACTTACATTTACTCCCGACATTCTTGCTCAAAATCGCCTTTATAATTTCTAAATCTTACTTTAATAAAAATGTTTTATATATATATATATTTTCCTTGTTAAATATCATTATTCTGTCCAGAATGAATCGCAGTTTGTATAAAGCATCGGTAACCGTTTAAAGATATCCAATGAGTCATGAGATGCAAGTGGGTGTGTAAGTGAACTGGGATCTCTTTAGTATGTTGTGCGTAAAAGCACACGTAATGCCGTGAACAACGAGTGAAGAGGCTACGTAACGTCCGTGGTTTCTCGTGCGAGCTAACTAAACGCGACAAAAGTCATATCGCATCAAATGAGCGTGACCAATAATAAACAAATGAGTATAGCGAATGTTTTTTATTACAAAATTGTTTAATGTGCTCGTTGGTACTTTAATGTAAAGGAAACCGAATGTTCTAGGAAACATCTGACTTGTTCATAGAGATGGCATTGATACGGAATAAAACAGTTCTTTGTTTTAAAAACGATAATTTTGAAACAACACATTTATGGGATGATATAAAATAAATACACTTTCATATACATATACCATTCATATATTTTTTTAAATAAGTAATTATGACGTTACTTGTCAAAATGTAAATATTTCGTAAATTAATTCAATTCAATTTAAAAATATCATTAGTGAACACCAAAAATTACCTATTCGATACCCTTTAATTCATGAGGAAAGCGATTAGTTATATAACGAAACATTTTGAAATAAGGGAGTAATTCCATTTTTAAATAAGTTAATGCAGTCTTAGACCTTTAGTTGTATTGGAATAGCAGAGGTCAAAGTGCGGGTCCGGTCCGCATGCCGCACGGGCGCACCGCCGCGCCAATCGCCAGAGAGCTGCTTCGCTCTTAGCGATATTCATAAACTTTCTTTTAGCTGGCCTTAGCACTGTGCACATACATTAACGGATTCCGTGACGACAACTATTGTACTTATTATGAAAGTTGAACCTGGCTTAAGCATCACATTTCCGTTCATTACAAACAATATATTTTGCATTTAGTAATTCCAAGATGATGATTACTTTCCTAATTAAATAAATATGGTTTAATATATAAAGTTTGGTTAAATTTAAATCGCAAAATTGTATAATACGTCTTAGTGATGGCCTCGACGTTTAGGCGCGTGGTCGAGAATGTCGGCGGTCGCGGGTTCGAACCCCAGGCACACACCTCTGACTTTTCGAAGTTATGTGTGTATTCAAATTGAATTATCAATTGCTTTAACGGTGAAGGAAAACATCGCGATGAAACCTGTACACCTAAAAGTTCTTAGAATTTTTTTAGGTGTGTAGTCCGCCGACCCGCACTAGGCCAGCGTGGTGGACTATGGCCTAAACCCTCTCAATGGTAAAGGAGACCCGTGCTCAGCAGTAGGCGTAAATGGGTTGATGAAGAAGATGAAGAAGTTGATTATTATACAACACATATTATTTGGTAATCAGTGTTACTGTTTATTATATTTTGCCGAGTAAATAATAATTAAGCTCCTAGCTATACAGGTCGTTGTCGTAAATTATAATTATTCATGACACTTATATTATGACTTTTTTAATTTATTGGCCTCGTTATAGTCGATTATTAGCGACTTTAAAAGTGAAGAAAAACTTGGGTTTTAGAGTTGAAAATACTTTCCACAATAGTTTCGAGGATTTATTATGTTTGCAAATCTGCTCTAGAACATAATATTAATAGGTTACAA
This sequence comes from Cephonodes hylas, assembly GCA_030295005.1. Taxonomy (NCBI): domain Eukaryota; kingdom Metazoa; phylum Arthropoda; class Insecta; order Lepidoptera; family Sphingidae; genus Cephonodes; species Cephonodes hylas. The sequence continues at coordinate 8,844,481 of AP025367.1, read as the reverse complement.
TGATTAAAGATGAATATTAGTATAATTAATGATTAAACGAACTTACCTGTACGTGAAGTTCTATCATAATTATACGAAGTGCATCGTCCTCGAGATTAGTAACGTCGAATATGTGTAGTTACACGTTAGTGACACCACTCTTTGCACTGGCTGTTCGGAGATTTTAAAATTTTCTTTTTACTTGTCACTACGGCTTCTAGATTTTTCATTGAGTTCAGAGTCTGAAGCCACCACGTTCCAATAGGACATTTCTGCAGCAATTTGGGAATTCATTATGGGTGGGTGGGTGTTACTAATCTCTTCGGACGATGCACTTCGTATAATTATAATAGAATTTCACGTACAGGTAAGTTCGTTTAATCATTAATTATACTCGTGCATCGTCCTCGAGATTAGTAACGTCGAATATATGTAGACCTTGAGAGATGGCTGTGGAAATGTCAACTGCAAAATATACTTTTGTATTAATTAATTTCTTGTTTAAGTTACTTGTTAATGAAATCATGATATTACAAGCAGTCGTACGTTTTTGGCACTTTGTGCCGAGTATTATTTATAATTGTCTATAACTAATGAATACCACTCTGGTCATACTCTGATAGCACTGCCGCGGCGAGTGCTGTTTCGTTATGATTGATAATCAACCTGTTACAAAACTTCCCGAACACGTTAGAGCTATTGCTCCAGCTCGCGTTATAGGTATGTAATCATCTACGGATAAGACACCTTCATGAGCTTTTGACGTTACCGCGTGTCTCATGCTATGAGCAGAGAATACAGAGGTGTCAATCCCATTGTCTTTCAGGACAGCTTTTATCCGCTGGATTAAGGATTGCGTGGCTACCGATTTTTGAGATTTTTTAAAACAGATATACATATTTGGGCATATTTTCGGTTTTGCCTCTTAAAAGAGTAAGAACAACGGTTGTTATTAGCTCGGCCTAAAATCTTTTACGCGCTCCGGTATATTAATTATGATTTTTGTAGCCAGGATTTATTGTGTTTTAAAATTGATCTTTTCTTTTTATAAAGTCTGTATAATATTTTGCGCGTTAGGTCTAAGCAATAGTTATTTATCCGTGGTGCGTTAATTACGTCTAATTTTTTGGTAATTGTAATTGTATTTCTTTATGTGAGGTTAAACCTCATAGTTCAATGCTTTGTCACCCGCTTTGCTGTGGAGGGAAGTGGACAACTCTTTATTTTCCATCTCCTCCTTTACATTGCTTTTCTGATTAACTTCGTTGCGGGATTGTGACAATTTAGGTCCTCTTAGATTCGCTGAGCTTCATTGCTCGGCGCCAATACTTTGCGTGCCGCTGTTGATCCTGGAGTACAGGAGTTGCAGTGGCGGGTGTGTGGTGAGATAGGGATACAGTTTGTACTGTGATACTAAAAACATGTTTAGTAAAGGTTTCTACTTACAAATTTTCCATTTGAAAGTATTGACTTAGATAATTTAGTACCATAGACGTGTTCCACGTTGTGTTTTACTTATGTCGTGACGGCCCAAGCTGATAAATTTCCCTGAAAAAACTCGTGATGCTCATCCTTTGAAATTACAGGCCCTATAATATTATATTAGTGCCAGGGTTGATCTACATTTATTCAATGTAACGTATTGTTTGCCCATATTACATATTTCTGTAAGAAAATATGTTAAGGATTACCGCCTCATATAAATCGTTATTAAATTTTTTCTTCCTTTTAGACATTTTAAGCTGTATACAGTGACAGATTACTTATTTAAAAGAATGCGTGTCGAGTGGTGGCGCACTGAGACGTGAATGAAAAATCTAGAAGCCGTACCCGAGTAGAAATCAAATAAGGCACAACCAGATCATGTATCGGGTCCTGATCAGGATAGAATAAGGCATGCCCGATCCGGCAAGCCCGATCAGGACCCGATCGGGACCTGATCAGGATAGCCTTATTTTAAATGTTTTCAAGTATTGTAAGGCAAGCCCGATCAGGACCAGATCGGGACCTGATCAGGATAGCCTTATTTTAAATGTTTTCAAGTATTGTAAGGCAAGCCCGATCAGGACCAGATCGGGACCTGATCAGGATAGCCTTATTTTAAATGTTTTCAAGTATTGTACGGCAAGCCCGATCAGGACCAGATCAGGATAGCCTTATGTTAAATGTTATCAAATATTGTAAGGCATATTGGATCAGGACCAGATCAGGATAGCCTTATTTAAAATGTTTTCAAGTATTGTACGGCAAGTCCGATCAGGACCAGATCGGGACCAGATCAGGATAGCCTTATGTTAAATGTTTTCAAGTATTGTAAGGCAAGCCCGATCAGGACCAGATCGGGACCTGATCAGGATAGCCTTATGTTAAATGTTATCAAATATTGTAAGGCAAGCCCGATCAGGACCAGATCGGGACCTGATCAGTATAGCCTTATGTTAAATGTTGTCAAGTATTGTACGACAAGCCCGATCAGGACCAGATCGGGACCTGATCAGGATAGCCTTATGTTAAATGTTTTCAAGTATTGTACGGCCAGCCCGATCAGGATCAGATCGGGACCAGATCAGGATAGCCTTATGTTAAATGTTTTCAAGTATTGTACGGCCAGCCCGATCAGGACCAGATCGGGACCTGATCAGGATAGCCTTATGTTAAATGTTTTCAAGTATTGTAAGGCAAGCCCGATCAGGATCTGATCAGGATAGCCTTATGTTAAATGTTATCAAATATTGTAAGGCAAGCCCGATCAGGAACAGATCGGGACCTGATCAGGATAGCCTTATGTTAAATGTTATCAAATATTGTAAGGCAAGCCCGATCAGGACCAGATCGGGACCTGATCAGGATAGCCTTATGTTAAATGTTTTCAAGTATTGTAAGGCAAGCCCGATCAGGACCAGATCGGGACCAGATCAGGATAGCCTTATGTTAAATGTTATCAAGTATTGTAAGGTATATTGGATCAGGACCAGATCGGGACCAGATCAGGATAGCCTTATGTTAAATGTTTTCAAGTATTGTAAGGCATACTGCATTAGGCCAAGGTCTGGATCAAATAGGGCTAGCCTGGTATTAAAAAATATTCAGTATGATAAGACATGTAGTATCAAGCCCAGATACCGTTATCCTAATTGTCAAATACAATTCAAAACTTATTATTGTTTTGGACGTGAACGGTGAAACTCAACTCATGACGTGTATCATATCATGATTGCCATATTTATGTCACGGTGTAAATTTTATTTGCATCAGATCAGGTTATACTGGTAATTTATTTTACAAAAATCTTTTACCATAAATTTTGTTTGTCAATAACGAATTTCTACAACGTTACAAATTCACAAACATTATCTCTTTGTAATATTAGTATAGATTTGATAACGCATGAAAAGTATTTTATTTGTTATGGCAACATTAGGTACTTGATAAACCGACAGGCGACAACAGGAAGTGTAGGAATTAGGTGCATAAATAGAAAGTTACTTATTATCGTATTTATTTTTTTCCAGAAAATGTTAGGTAAAATAATACGTGATAAAACCATTATAATTAAAAACAAGTATTGCGGATGTTACTAACTTGGTGCGCAACTTAAAATAATGCAATACCGCTTTTGGGCATTTCCCGCCTTTTACTACAAACGGCAATTCTACATACAGTCTAAAGAACACGGGAGTTAATTTTTATTTTATGTCAAGAAGACGGTATCAGTGGATTGAATTGATTGAATATGCCGATTGGTATATTAATGTAAAGATTAAATAAGTTCATTACAAAAACTAAATCGCCTTAACAGTAGTTACAGAATAATTAATATATTGTGTGTTTACCAAAACAAAGTGTATCAAGGACTATAAACTTATATCTAGACATTTACTAAGTGTGTATTGTGTATAAAATACTAAATTGTGGAGTAAACTACTTAAGTAGATAAAAATTTACATGTTGTGTGTAAAGTTTCGTTATTAAATTGAATTACCTAAAACATTCAAGGATAGTAAAAAAGTATTTAAAAATACATTACAATTCTTTGCTATTTTTCATTATAAATTTATATTTCAATAATCCGTATTTTTTTTCAGATGACATTATAGTTTTATTTGTAAATGATTTATCCAATGAAGTAATTGATATAGTATCAAGTTCTTGGTTAGATCATTACATAGAATATAGTGGTACTGGATGTAAATATTATATGCCTGCATCATTGTTAAAAAGTACTAAGTATTGTAAATTATTACAAACAATAGTGAAACATTGTGAAGAGCCTGATCCGACAAGACCAACATTTCATGTTCAAATATGTGGCACAGCAGGTAATTTATTGTTATTTGAATTATAGATTTATGAGAATTGATATCTTATTGTCAAAACAATAAAACAGTAATTAATTTATACAATTAATGTTATCAGAAACTATGAAAGAGGCAGAGGAAAAATTAATAAGATTGGAAAAATAACCCTATGCTTTCTCTACTGATAATGAGCAGTCCACTAAAGCAAAAGCAGCTGCTGTTGAAAAAACTTTCAAAATAAAAGCATTATCAAAGAATCAATTAAAAATAGATAAAATATTCAGCCAAACAGCTTTGGAGTTAACCGATAAACCCACTGAAATTTGAGGTAATATCTCTTATTTAAAATGTAAATATTGTTGATTAATTTCTAATATTTTTTTACTAATGATTTTTTTTAACAAAGCATGTTAACTGACATATTTTTATTATTGTTAATTTTGATACAAATAATTAAGTTATGCTACTGTTGTTTTACTTTTAATAATAATAGTACATTATCAATAATTGCTGATAATCTATTTAGCATCTTTATAGTAATAAATCCAAAACAGAAACTGAAATGACTATATTAGCAGCTAGATCATCAACAAAAAATACTGTATCCAATGGTAAAAAACAAATTAATCATTACAATACCTATCTAATAATTATTAGTAACTAAGGTCATAATATGGATTCTATTCTGAAATTGTGGAGTGTTGGTAATTGTTATAATATTTATATTTACATCAGTGTTGGAATTTTGATATTTTAATAAATGTATAATCAGTGTAAAAATTTGTCATCATTCTCCTGCCCTGATCCCAATTCTTGTTTGGGGTCGGCGCAGCATGTTTTGTCCTTCCTACCTGTGTGGAAGGACAAAACATGCTGCATAAGAGTTTTGGCAGATGTTTTACGGCCGGCCGCCTGCCTGACGCCAACCCTCCTTGGGAATTTCTATGTTTTAAAGGGAATGGTGTGGGGATAGGGTGTGTTTGGGTACAGGATATTGCGGGAAAGGATATTTGGCCTGATGGTAAGGATGCTACAGTCCCGGATAAGGAAATATTAGGAGACTGTAACAGCTCGGGGGGCCGAGCTCGCGTACTCGTAGCCCTGTTCCATGACTGGCTAGATCAATGGAAAAGGCATCCCCTGACCATCAGTGTAAAAATTTGTATTAATATAGCAAATAAGAAATAAAATATATAATAAGCAGATATGCTTACAATTTGACGTCTTAAATTCCCTAATTGTTTTGATAGACTGTTATAATTATGCCTGAAACATTCAAGCAAAGAATCTGTTAAAAATAAAATATATATTAATACAGTGTAAAAATTTGTATTAATATATATTTTATTTTTAACAGATTCTTTGCTTGAATGTTTCAGGCATAATTATAACAGTCTATCAAAACAATTAGGGAATTTAAGACGTCAAATTGTAAGCATATCTGCTGTTGTTGCCCAAATCCTGTCTGAAATTAAAAAGAATAACAGTACTCAACTGTTAGATTCCAGTCGATTAGATACTGAAGGATCAACAGATGTGGCTCAAAAATTAGAATTTCCACTATCAACAATGGAAAACTTTGATAAATTCAATGAAAAGTTGAAAGACAATAAAAAAATGTGAGTTTCTAAAAAACTATACTCTTATATATAAATATATGAAAGAACTAATATTTGCTCTATCTGACCATATTATTGAAATTGTCATATTTAAAAAAATGCTCCTCATTATAAATAATAATAAATTTGCTTTTCCAGAATAAACTTATATACTTTTCCATTGATGGAAAACACTATTACCCATAATATGGGCAATATTATTCGTTTTTTACATTTCAAGAGATATGGCCATGTCATATGTAGCTGCAACTCCAAAAAAAGTTTTAAAAGATACAACTTTTTTCACTTTGGTAAAAAGTATGTTAATCATTATATAGTGCAGGATACTTTCATTGATACCAAATTAATTATTTCTTAATTGTATGTTATTACTTTATAAATATTAATATTTTTTATTATTATTACTTATTAAATTACAACATAATTGAATCAAATTTTGTATTTCAGCTGCAATGAGACAGAAATTTCTAAATAAGCAAGATATTCCTGACAGTAAATTACAGCAAGCATTGTCGTCAATATTAAATAAAGCTAACGATTGGGATGGTTACTGCTTAAAAAGCCTTTTTAAGAAGGTCAATAAAAGACACTAACAGCTTTTATTTAAATTCCTTGTATTTTTTTTTATTGTTTAAATATGTTTTACCATACAAAAAATAAATAAATTCATTAATATTGAGTTGTTAATTATTATTATTTATTATAATATTCAATATTTATAAAATCATTGATAATTAAATAAATAACGAATTGATAAAAAATAAATAATAAAATGTTAAGTAACATATTTATAATAGCTTTTGCTCGCGACTCCGTCCGCGTAGACTACAGGGTTGAGTTCAGAAGGAAAATAAGTTGTAGTCTATTTTACTTCTCTGAGTCCTATTTATGTCCATACCAAAAATCATTCAATTCGGTCAAATTGTTCAAACGTGAAACCGTAACGCGTCGATCGGCGCCTTGTGCATCATTATTGCGCGCTGGATCAATATTTTAAAACTGCAATATCTTCTAAGATACTCAGTGAAATCAAATGATGTAAAGGGCAATTTTATTTAAAGTTAAATACTTGTAATGAATAACGTATTTATTTGGATAAGGATTAATATCATGTTTGTAAAAACATCTTCACAAATAATGCTTTATTTAAAATAAATTTGATTAGAATAAAAAACGTTATAGTGAGCCAACCTTAAAAGATAGACATATGCCGTCGCGGACTTTTTTTTAGAATTTTTAAAGGGGAAAAATTCTGTCATACATTATTTTAGCGTAGCTTTAACCGTTTCTGCAGCGTACGCAGCGGAAGCTCACAAAAAGGAAAAAATGTCCCCGATTTTGAAACATTCTTTATAGCTGCTCTGCTCCTATTGGTCGCAGCGTGATGTTATATAGCCTATAACCTTCCTCGATAAATTTGCTATCTAACAGTGAAAGAATTTTTCAAATCGGACCAGTAGTTCCTGAGATCCTAGCGTTCAAACAAACAAACAAACAAACAAACAAACAAACAAACTCTTCAGCTTTATAATATTAGTATAGATTTCAATAATCCGTATTTTTTTTCAGATGACATTATAGTTTTATTTGTAAATGATTTATCCAATGAAGTAATTGATATAGTATCAAGTTCTTGGTTAGATCATTACATAGAATATAGTGGTACTGGATGTAAATATTATATGCCTGCATCATTGTTAAAAAGTACTAAGTATTGTAAATTATTACAAACAATAGTGAAACATTGTGAAGAGCCTGATCCGACAAGACCAACATTTCATGTTCAAATATGTGGCACAGCAGGTAATTTATTGTTATTTGAATTATAGATTTATGAGAATTGATATCTTATTGTCAAAACAATAAAACAGTAATTAATTTATACAATTAATGTTATCAGAAACTATGAAAGAGGCAGAGGAAAAATTAATAAGATTGGAAAAATAACCCTATGCTTTCTCTACTGATAATGAGCAGTCCACTAAAGCAAAAGCAGCTGCTGTTGAAAAAACTTTCAAAATAAAAGCATTATCAAAGAATCAATTAAAAATAGATAAAATATTCAGCCAAACAGCTTTGGAGTTAACCGATAAACCCACTGAAATTTGAGGTAATATCTCTTATTTAAAATGTAAATATTGTTGATTAATTTCTAATATTTTTTTACTAATGATTTTTTTTAACAAAGCATGTTAACTGACATATTTTTATTATTGTTAATTTTGATACAAATAATTAAGTTATGCTACTGTTGTTTTACTTTTAATAATAATAGTACATTATCAATAATTGCTGATAATCTATTTAGCATCTTTATAGTAATAAATCCAAAACAGAAACTGAAATGACTATATTAGCAGCTAGATCATCAACAAAAAATACTGTATCCAATGGTAAAAAACAAATTAATCATTACAATACCTATCTAATAATTATTAGTAACTAAGGTCATAATATGGATTCTATTCTGAAATTGTGGAGTGTTGGTAATTGTTATAATATTTATATTTACATCAGTGTTGGAATTTTGATATTTTAATAAATGTATAATCAGTGTAAAAATTTGTCATCATTCTCCTGCCCTGATCCCAATTCTTGTTTGGGGTCGGCGCAGCATGTTTTGTCCTTCCTACCTGTGTGGAAGGACAAAACATGCTGCATAAGAGTTTTGGCAGATGTTTTACGGCCGGCCGCCTGCCTGACGCCAACCCTCCTTGGGAATTTCTATGTTTTAAAGGGAATGGTGTGGGGATAGGGTGTGTTTGGGTACAGGATATTGCGGGAAAGGATATTTGGCCTGATGGTAAGGATGCTACAGTCCCGGATAAGGAAATATTAGGAGACTGTAACAGCTCGGGGGGCCGAGCTCGCGTACTCGTAGCCCTGTTCCATGACTGGCTAGATCAATGGAAAAGGCATCCCCTGACCATCAGTGTAAAAATTTGTATTAATATAGCAAATAAGAAATAAAATATATAATAAGCAGATATGCTTACAATTTGACGTCTTAAATTCCCTAATTGTTTTGATAGACTGTTATAATTATGCCTGAAACATTCAAGCAAAGAATCTGTTAAAAATAAAATATATATTAATACAGTGTAAAAATTTGTATTAATATATATTTTATTTTTAACAGATTCTTTGCTTGAATGTTTCAGGCATAATTATAACAGTCTATCAAAACAATTAGGGAATTTAAGACGTCAAATTGTAAGCATATCTGCTGTTGTTGCCCAAATCCTGTCTGAAATTAAAAAGAATAACAGTACTCAACTGTTAGATTCCAGTCGATTAGATACTGAAGGATCAACAGATGTGGCTCAAAAATTAGAATTTCCACTATCAACAATGGAAAACTTTGATAAATTCAATGAAAAGTTGAAAGACAATAAAAAAATGTGAGTTTCTAAAAAACTATACTCTTATATATAAATATATGAAAGAACTAATATTTGCTCTATCTGACCATATTATTGAAATTGTCATATTTAAAAAAATGCTCCTCATTATAAATAATAATAAATTTGCTTTTCCAGAATAAACTTATATACTTTTCCATTGATGGAAAACACTATTACCCATAATATGGGCAATATTATTCGTTTTTTACATTTCAAGAGATATGGCCATGTCATATGTAGCTGCAACTCCAAAAAAAGTTTTAAAAGATACAACTTTTTTCACTTTGGTAAAAAGTATGTTAATCATTATATAGTGCAGGATACTTTCATTGATACCAAATTAATTATTTCTTAATTGTATGTTATTACTTTATAAATATTAATATTTTTTATTATTATTACTTATTAAATTACAACATAATTGAATCAAATTTTGTATTTCAGCTGCAATGAGACAGAAATTTCTAAATAAGCAAGATATTCCTGACAGTAAATTACAGCAAGCATTGTCGTCAATATTAAATAAAGCTAACGATTGGGATGGTTACTGCTTAAAAAGCCTTTTTAAGAAGGTCAATAAAAGACACTAACAGCTTTTATTTAAATTCCTTGTATTTTTTTTTATTGTTTAAATATGTTTTACCATACAAAAAATAAATAAATTCATTAATATTGAGTTGTTAATTATTATTATTTATTATAATATTCAATATTTATAAAATCATTGATAATTAAATAAATAACGAATTGATAAAAAATAAATAATAAAATGTTAAGTAACATATTTATAATAGCTTTTGCTCGCGACTCCGTCCGCGTAGACTACAGGGTTGAGTTCAGAAGGAAAATAAGTTGTAGTCTATTTTACTTCTCTGAGTCCTATTTATGTCCATACCAAAAATCATTCAATTCGGTCAAATTGTTCAAACGTGAAACCGTAACGCGTCGATCGGCGCCTTGTGCATCATTATTGCGCGCTGGATCAATATTTTAAAACTGCAATATCTTCTAAGATACTCAGTGAAATCAAATGATGTAAAGGGCAATTTTATTTAAAGTTAAATACTTGTAATGAATAACGTATTTATTTGGATAAGGATTAATATCATGTTTGTAAAAACATCTTCACAAATAATGCTTTATTTAAAATAAATTTGATTAGAATAAAAAACGTTATAGTGAGCCAACCTTAAAAGATAGACATATGCCGTCGCGGACTTTTTTTTAGAATTTTTAAAGGGGAAAAATTCTGTCATACATTATTTTAGCGTAGCTTTAACCGTTTCTGCAGCGTACGCAGCGGAAGCTCACAAAAAGGAAAAAATGTCCCCGATTTTGAAACATTCTTTATAGCTGCTCTGCTCCTATTGGTCGCAGCGTGATGTTATATAGCCTATAACCTTCCTCGATAAATTTGCTATCTAACAGTGAAAGAATTTTTCAAATCGGACCAGTAGTTCCTGAGATCCTAGCGTTCAAACAAACAAACAAACAAACAAACAAACAAACAAACTCTTCAGCTTTATAATATTAGTATAGACTAGCTTTTGCTCGCGACTCCGTCCGCGTAGACTACAGGGGTGAGTTCAGAAGAAAAATAAGTTGTAGTATATTTTACTTCTCAGAGTCCTATTTATGTCCATACCAAAAATCATACAATTCAGTCTAATTGTTCAAACGTGAAACCGTAACGCGTCGATCAGCGCCTTGTGCATCATTACTGCGCGCTTGATCAATATTTTAAAACTGCAATATCTTCTAAGATACCCAGTGAAATCAAGTGATGTAAAGGGCAATTTTATTTAAAATTAAATACTTGTAATGAATAACGTATTTATTTGGATAAGGATTAATATCATATTTATAAAAACACCGTCACAAATAAAACTTTATTTTAAAATAAATTTGGTTAGGATAAAAAACGTTATAGTGAGCCAACCTTAAAAAATAGACATATGCTGTCGCGGACTTTTTTTTAGAACTTTTAAAGAGGAATATTTCTCTCAAACATTATTTTAGCGAAACTTCAACCGTTTTCGCAGCGCACGCAGCGGAAGCTCACAAAAAGGAAAAAATGTCCCCGATTTTGAAACATTCTTTATTGCTGCTCCGCTCCTATTCGTCGAAGCGTGATGTTATATAGCCTATAGCCTTCCTCGATAAATGTGCTATCTAACAGTGAAAGAATTTTTCAAAATGGACCAGTAGTTCCTGAGATCCTAGCGTTCAAACAAACAAACAAACAAACAAACTCTTCAGCTTTATAATATTAGTATAGATAACAATTCATATTTTTTTAACAAACAATTTTTTCATGACTATAATATTATATTCATGTTTTTTAAAAGGACCGGACTGGGCATACTCAATTTGGATCAGGCAAGGTATTACATGATACAGATGATTGATTGGGACCCGATCAGGCATTCCTAGTTTGGACCCGATCAGGCATTCCTAGTCTGGACCCGATCAGCCATTCCTAGTCTGGACCCGATCAGGCATGCCCGATCTGGACCCGATCAGGCATTCCTGATCGGGTCCAGACCAATGTTCTGCGTTACATGCCCGATCTGGACCCGATCAGGCATGCCCGATCTGGACCCGATCAGGCATGCCCGATCTGGACCCTATCAGGCTTGCCCGATCTGGACCCGATCAGGCATGCCCGATCTGGACCCTATCAGGCTTGCCCGATCTGGACCCGATCAGGCATGCCCGATCTGGACCCGATCAGGCATGCCCGATCTGGACCCTATCAGGCTTGCCCGATCTGGACCCGATCAGGCATGCCTGATCGGGTCCAGACCAATGTTCTGCGTTACATGCCTTATCTGGACCCGATCAGGCATTCCTGATCGGGTCCAGATCAGGAACACGAAAAAATTTCTACTCGGGTAGTAACAAGTAAAAAGAAAATTTTAAAATCTCCGAACAGCCAGTGCAAAGAGTGGTGTCACTAACGTGTAACTACATATATTCGACGTTACTAATCTCGAGGACGATGCACGAGTATAATTTATAAGAGTACTAGCGACCCGCCCCGGCTTCGCACGAGTGCAATGCTGATATTTAATGGATGTTATCATACATATAAACCTTCCTCTTCAATCACTCTATCTATTAAAAAAAACCGCATCAAAATCCGTTGCGTAGTTTCAAAGATTTAAGCATACAAAGGGACATAGGGACAGAGAATGCGACTTTGTTTTATACTATGTACATTGTAGTGATGTTATTAATTTGCCAAGTAATGATAAATATGCACTCGGTTAGTTTCGAAACTGCGGTAGTAAATTATTAGTATGTAAATGCACTAATGTTTCTATCAGTTATAAATTACTCTCAAAACATGTTGATTGAATCGATAAGACGCGGTGTAATGGACCTTAACGCATGAGAAGCACCTCGTTTAATGCAAGAAATTGGTCAGTTTTAATCTCATTAAGTCATTAATAGTTACCTACTGCTATTAGAATTAATTTCCAGATTTGAATATTCCGATAACGTTCTTCAAACATTCATATTAAAAATATAAGGAGTAGTTCAATATTGAAAAAATATATTTATAATAAAGTTAAAGGCCAAAATTGATTAGTTAAGTTAAATAAGATTCTAATATACTATTTATGTATGTCTTAAAGTTATTTTAAGAAGACGCAAGATATTTTTTTGTTGTTGAGACATTTTTTTCCATAATTTATTCTAGTTTCCTGTCCGGCCTCTGACTCGAAAAGGAAAGTGATGATAAATATGCAAAAGTTTATAACACTAGCAAAATATTCTCGACTAAAGTTTTGCAGCGAAAAAATAAATCAAAATGCTTGTTTGTTGCAAGTGCATTTACATGATAAGGATTAAATCTGTGGATGAAATGCTTTTCGGATTAGCTACCACAAGACAAACTTGCAGCCGCACCTTCCTGAACCGTCAGACTTTTTACTGTTTTATCGTCATTTCGTCATAGCTTGAGGCTTTCTCCTGAGTTGTCATTTACATACGCATATTTCTGTTTGCATTACGGATTTCACCATGAACCGTCGCACATAGGTAGGTTTATAGGTTTTATGCGGCCAAAATTGAAAATTTTAAACTAGTTACAAATGCAAAATGGAATATTTTTCTACGTTAACAATAGAACAAGTGATGATCAGCCAGTCTTCTCGGCTTAAATACCCGTGTGGGGGACGTGTGCAGGTGGTGGAATCTTGTTAGTCTCCCGCTGCGCCCGCGCTTTCGCTGTTTACGTTGTTAAAGTGACTTGTTTTCGTCGTTAATATTTTTGATTTGAAGAGAGTTATTAATGTAAACAATGTGGATTCGAGTGCTTCAGGTACATACCATTATTTATTATAGAAATTGTCAACCTAGTATAATAAAAAATACTTTATTTTAAACCTCTAAAACATACAACGTTTTCTTGAAAAAATATTCTTGATTTTTCAATTTAAACGTAATTTAGTTATATTATCGCTTCCTATCGCCTCAAAATTATTTTTTATTATAATACTTAATACTCTTTTCTTATGATTTTGATAAAAATCAGCTGCAGGTAGGTGCAGGTAGGGTAAAAAAAGTTATGTTGAAAAATGTTCCAAATCATCTTAATTTTCATTTTCGTCGTAGGTTTTCCTGGCTCATCCGGAATAAAATTAGTCACCCGTCAATTTCTCTACGATAAAATGCAAAGCCAAAGTAATTTTAGAAACGATTTCAAGTGGATAAATTATTGATGTCAAGAAATATGATGAATACGCACTAGATACCGCCAAATTATACGTGAAGCACTATAGGTGGCACCCGATGACCCCTACTTTGCACAAAGTGCTCATACATGGTCCTGCCATAATAAAGAATTCCATCCTTCCAATAGGCCCATTCCCGGAGGAGGCTCAAGAGGCCCGAAATAAGCACTTTCGCATGTATAGAGAAAATTACGCAAGAAAATTTTCCCGCGAACAGTGCAACCGCGACATTTACAATCGACTATTATTGAACTCTGATCCGCCCATTAGCAGTATTAGTATAAAACAAAGAAGGAGAAAAAAAATGTCTAATTCCTTTTCTCCGTAGACTTTCGACATGCTTTTACCCACCAAACCAGATTCCGCTTCACCAGAATCCTCGGGCGATGAGGATCTGGAGTAACGAATTGGCATGGAGTATATGACGACTGTCCATTCATTACTCACTAACGTTTAAAATGTACGTTTATGATATATATTTTTTAATATATGTCACGTTAGGTTTTTGACATTTTTTTCATAAATATTATATTTTCTTGAATTAAAATAAAAAAAATCAACAGAAAATTGTTTTACATTATCAATTATGTCATTTAGAATAGTTTTAGCAAGTAAAATAATTTTGGCCGCATAAAACCTAAAAACCTACCTATGTGCGTCGGAGCCCACGCGACGCGCTGTCTGATCAGCGTTATTGATCCGTCGATAGCATTGCGTTTGTTCAATTGTTTTTGTTTTGGATAGGTCCCCAGATCGACTTGTTTATATAATGTTACATATAGCTCTTATGCTTTACTAATCGTGCTCCTACATACAGCATCAAGTGACCCTATGGAGGTGTACAGAAATTGCATATTAATGGTTCTTCTTTTTACATCCTTTACTTTTATTAATATATTGTTCTAAAATGTAAAATTTTCATTAATAATGGTGCATTCGCATTCATCAAAATCTTAAACGAGATGAGGGATTCGATACACACGAGTTCCGAAGATGTTTGTGTCAGACCTGAGAGTTACTCGAGTCGCCCGTAGTTTTTGGATGTCATTTTATAATTTCGTAGAATTAATCACGTTTCCCAGCATACTGCGAACCGTGATGTTATTATAAACAATCAATAATTGTGTTAGAGAAAAATATACTACTATAAATTTCCTTGGATGTTTAATAGCCTTATAAAATACAAACACGTACAGTGACATTCACGCAACGGTTGTAACAATATTTATAGACTTTTTTATTATTAGTACGGAACGGATATAACTGATGAGTCACGAGAGACCTATTATACACAAAATTTGTACATTCTAACGACATGTGAATTTTACATACTACAAGCGTGCAGACGATAATAACAACCATTTATATTTATGCCTACTTGTAAAATTATGGAAATATTTAAATCAATTTAAAGTGGGTTAATTCATTTAAAGTATATTCTATGTTTATTTTGTTACTATTTAAGTGGCTACGTATGTATTATAAAACAGTGGCTAATATTTGGCAATTTTACAAACTGGGGTCCATTTTTTCCAATATCTTGCGAGAACAACCTTCTTTCATAAGCTTGAGCTTGAAACATTTATTCTTTAATTGAATACTTTTATTAATTTTAAGACAATCTCTTATTGTTAATTGTGGCTGTTATTAGAAAGAGTAAATATAACATAGACTGACGAACATTTAGCCAGACGCTAAATAATACCTGGGTTGTTCGTTAAAAATGTATCGACGTGACATTTAACCAAATTGTAAGATTTGCTTCCCTTAAACAATAAGTAATAAATAACGGAAACATTATAATGAAGTTCAAAGACACAATTATATCTTAATCTGAAACATATAATAGCTACGAATAACAAGAAAAAAATTAGAAACATAATATGTTGTGTTAGAAAGTCTAAGAGAGATGTAAAAAGTACTCTAACTTATAAAAAAAACAAATGAATAAAATAAAATAAGATTACTTAAATAAAAAAACAAAGACCGATATTCAAGATATATAAGCTATTAAAAAAACTCATTGTTGTTTTTACCTATTATACTTAAAGACTTACAAGACTCACAAAAAGCTTAAGCTCATTTGTCGTTGTTGTTTACTTAATATTTTCAGTATTATTACTACCATTAAATAAATACTTCATATTTTATTTCGGCAAATCGTAACGATAATAAATCATAATGAAAAACAAAATGTTACATCGTTGTACTTTCATCTTATACGCTTTCATCAGATATATACATATCTTTCCATAGTATATTAAAAATTTTGGCCTTTAGGAATTTAAATATTTTGAACTTAATCTTTATTTTAAGTCTAAAACGGTGATTGTTACACAGACTCATAACGTGACAACAAATAGCAATTCTACATCAGACACCAACAAAACAATGAAGATTGTTTTAATATTATCTGCAATTATCTTCGATATAACAATAAAACTTGATTATAACACCGATTGCCTTGACAGTGAGTGAATATCCGAGATGTACAACCTGTGCACCGACTCAATAGCGTAGGTCAAAATCAAGTCGAGCGCCCAGATGCAACCATTGTGCAAGACCACCCATCGAGGTCATTGGAATGTATTGTGTAACATCTCCAGAACTGTTCTATTAAAGTGCTCGTGATAGAATAAACAAAAAAAAAAACATTGGAAACAATAAAAAAGAAATAAAATAAAAGAAACCGCAGTAATATGTTTGGAATACATTGATCCCGCACGTTTTTTCTCTATACTATCATTACTTAGCTTTATGTTGCGTATGCCATAAAACTAAAGAACATACACGCTTTATAGTTAATCTAGTATAATTTAGATTAGACTAACATGATATAATAATTACACCTTACCATGACATTCTTAGCTGTGACCCCACACTATGATGTGAGACACAAGAATAGTCACGCTTGTGTAGTAGAGCCTACGAAAATATTTTCGTTCTCACGAACACTCAGTGATGAAACTAATATCGGTGTATAAAAATATTTGTTTCAGTTGTCGAGCCCGTGACCTCTCGTTTTAGAGTAGCGATAGCCTACTTATGCACACCGTCAAATGTTATTAAAATTTATTAAAAAATATTTAAATTAAAAATATCCAATAAGAAATAAATAGCTGAGGAATAATTTCAGTGTGTTCCATGAACAATAAAAAGCTGTATATTTGAAGGATCTATATAATTTTTCTACATGGCACCTTACATAAGTTGGTTATTGCTATAATAGAAACAAGATAATGTATTTCTTTCATAACAACCTTATCAAAAACCATGAGGTACGGAATTTACGTAATGAATTACACTGGCATACCAAAAGCTATTTTTTCGTACCCAGTGGGCAAAATGACGCAGAATTCCGTAGTAATATGTAATTATTGTAAGCTATTAATACACTATATGTACTAACAAGCAGACACTCAAACCGCCACATCGCTACCTGTGCGTTCTACCTGTGTTTTGATGATACTTAATATTGACATAATACTGCCTTATGTATACTCACTACCATACATTTCGGTTACAAGTACTCATTAAATTATACAATTTTTATACGTAGTTTCATACACGCAGTTCCATTCAAAAATTGTTTAATTAAATATTCACTTGGCACTATGTATAATACATTGTAACTACCCTAATATGTAGAGTTGAAGAGAGTAAAATTCTAAGGAACTAATGTATTTAATTAGTTTTAATTGCTTGAGAAAGTTGTCACATTTACGCATTACAACATTATGTCTTCATCACTTCTAAGAAGGTCCATGATTGAGATATTTCCAGAATGATAATATGAGAAATATAATTATAACACTAGGTTAAAGTAACCTACAACATCAACACTGTTTTTTAGGTGTATTTATATAATTTCTTATAAATTCAGTAAAGTACGCAATATATTTTTACATAATCCTTTTATCTAAAGTGTGTGCACTGTTTTCAATAGGATAAGGAAGACCAGAAAAAAATGTACCTATGTATACCACACACAAATTTACACTGCAAAGTACAACAACAAAAGTATTGTTACACAACGGCTTTCTGTGGGATGGTGACCTATGAAGTTGTTCATTTTAGTCTAAATTACTTAATCATCTACACAAACTAATACTCTAATGAAAATCTTAATGTCCTGTTTCATGGAAACGGCTTCTATAACATTTACACTCAGCTTTTTTCATTTATATTTGAAACAGCTATTGGGTGTTGGACAAAGGCTGCACATACAACAACTGGGCTAGATTGCTCCGGGCATATCGTCCACGTTGTTGCGGAGCGCCGTGTCCCGGCCGCCCCCACAGCGACGCCCAGGTAGCATGGTGCTGCTTCACACTTTCTGCAGAAGTTCGACGACTCTCCTAGAACATGTATTCACAAGTATTAATCAAAACTTTTCAACCTATTTTTAATGTCAAATTGCAATTTGTGTTATTCATTTTGCAAAGTCTGTAATTAGTCAAATATCTACATTTAGTATAAGTACGTATGCAAGTTCCATTAAATAACAAATACGTAGCGATATGTTTTACTCGATTTTTAAGTCTTATTACTTTTACCTCTTTTTGTACACATTTCACACGCATTTGATGTTTTAATTCTCTTAAGTAATCATCATTGAGAACCTCGCGCCACCTATAAAGAAAGATTTATGTTGTAGGATAAGCTCTCATTAAAAAATATTGCAAAATATGAATATCGTATTACGAATCAACATGTTAATAAAAACCATTATTTCGTACATCTGGCCACTCGTAGATTTTATCAATGGCTGTCCGGTTAATACGTGTAGTATGGGACTAATGAAAACCATAAATCTTCACCTGTATGATGTCACACAGTGCGTGTTCTTACGTATAGAAAGCCGTGATGCAACTGCGCACCATCATTCGGAACGATGGCGGTTGTAACAATATTGAATAAAAATGTTTTTAGCTCATCGACATATATAAATACAGATAAATCGTTCTTTTGCTACAATCAAGATAGTATTAGCGTAAATATACAGGGGTACCTACATCCTAGTAAACTCATATCTAATACTCGAAGGAGTACAAATAGTCTGATAACCACTTTTCTGATAACAATATCTTCTGAAGTATTAAAAGATTATGTAAATATTTTTTTGTTCGGACAAGGAGTAAAAACTGAGACGTCCCAATCCTAAGCCACAGTCTAGTGACAGAGTGGCTATTTGTTACGTATTAAATTTTCGAAGTTTTTTTTAAATGTAAAAATCAAATTCAACATTTTTTTTTATGCGAAACCTATACTAACTAAATAATCTGATTATTTGTAAATACCACTTTAAAATGTTTACCGTAAGAAAACACTCAGACATTTACCCTAAGCCTCAGGCATTATTTTATCACAAATTAAAAACAATATCTTACACCAGCACCTTTGACAAATGCCATTGGGTTTCTAATAATTTTCGTTAAAAGGTCATGTTCTGTGACCCCATGGAATTAAAAGTCCATTATTCTTTAACAGTGTCAGTATTGTTCAAAATTCTTTAAAGTAGCCGGAACTTTAAGCGTAATGTGAAACGGGTCGACATTTTAACACACATTGTTAACAACAATAGTTGTATTTAGCGGCTCACTGACCTTTGGATTAAAATTTATTTTAATACGTACTGGCACGGTTGTTCTGGTGGCCGCGTTACGTCACTGGAAGGCAGAGTTCGAGCTCCGACTCTCCTTCTTCTCGCCAGTAAGGGCACGAGCTCTATGCCGCCTGTCACTCTCAAAATAGTTGCTTCTGGCGTAGGTTTTTTTTGATTCACTTCACCATTACTACCTTGACCATCATAATCATCAAGACACACAAGATTCACTTTTTCGCCATTGGATAATCTTTTTATAAACTTTTTCTTCTTAGGACTGCGTTTGTTTTTACGGCTTGAGCCATAAATAGTTTTAACTTTTTCATCCATTTCTCTCCTTCTTTCTCGATCACTTCCAATTGAACCGTCATTGTAATTAATACGTGGTAGTTTATCAATTGCTGAAGATTTAACATTTTCCTTATCATTCATATCCACTTGTGGATCATCGTCTCTCTTTACTTTAGGCAAAGTAAGCGAAGATGGTTTTGCACCTTTGTGATCGGCTTTCAGTTTACTAAAAATTTCATTGTCAGTCCAACCCTGCGCAAGAAAAATTTGATTTTGTTTTTTTAATTATGAAACTAAATTTTTAGGTATCTTACGCTTACCATAGACTTTGAGAAATTTAATCCAATATTGCGCGGGTGCCTCCAGATTGTTCCTCCGGGCCCAGGTTTTCCCCACGGACCGTCCATATTAAGCTAAAAAGGTAAAATAAGGTAGATATTGTATTCAAATGAAGCTTTTGCATTTTATCAGTCGGCTTACCAATTTTTGCTCGTATGCCAAATCTCGTTCAATTTCTTCTTTGGTGGCTTTCCGTCTCTCTTCAACCATATTATCTAAAATTAATAATGCAAGTACAAATATAAAACATACACACATTAAAGGATAACCAAATAAATGATAATTAAACAAACTATGTCACCATAACATTTATATGCGTAAGTACGTACCTAGTACTTTCTTGTACAGCATCTGTTGGTTGGGAGATTTTTTATATCGGATATCATTGTCTACACTTTTGCGCAAATTTTCTGCATAACATAATTGTGGATCTTCTCGTAGTCTTACTGGAGTTTGATGTTTTCTACGCTGTTGTGAAGAAGCCCACTTTCTACAAGCCTCATATATGGAAACACCCTAAAAATATACTTGAGCTTTAAATTTCTAACTATAATAAGCGATTTTCTGTGTTTTACTGCATTAGACAGCAGTAACAATATTTAAACTATACTGTACTTTGCTTGACGTACATAACGGTAAAAACTCGTTAACTTTGTCAGTTAAAGGCAATTTGTATTCAGCAATTATGTTTTCATAAAATTTTTAAAGGTCACGAAATACCGCGCTGACGTGGCGATATTGAATTTTGCGATATTAAATAGTGATCTGGGTACAAACATGGATGAATAACTTATAATATTGCAACTATAACGTCATATTCTTATGAGTATTTTTTTTTAATAAGGGCCACGCTTTTACAATTTACACATTTTAATAATTTAATAAGGGCGTTTTGGCTCGTTTTTTTCTGAGTTAGCTCCTAAACTAACTGCTTTTATGCCGCTTTTCATTAATGACTACGCCCAAACATTCAAGTCATCCTACATTACCTTAACTACAACCACGGCACCCGCCTATTATAAATAAGTGCTCGAGTATCACAGAAGGATTGGGTACCGTAAGATTTGTGGTATAATAAATAAATATTTCTCACTCTAAGTTCATCTTCAGGAAATATTCCTGTGGCTCGTATATTGGTGAAGCGAATGCCTTGTGGGTTGGGCGCGCCGCCGCCCGCCCGGCCCCATGGCTCGTACGTCGCCAGTTCCTCGCGCGCCTGCAGTTGTACCAATGTGGGTCACCAGGTCGAAAGCTGTCGACTTTCTAAATGTCATGCCGTGTCCTTACTTGTCAAACAGTCTGTCGTTACTTCATATTAAAGCAATAAATTTGATAGCTGCATTGTATGGACCTCCTCTATCAGTTATCACACACAACCAAACTTGTCATAGCATTGAATGTTTATAATTACGTTATATTTACTAACAATATGAGATTTAGTCTCTTTTCCCAATAAATTATCTTTCTTTTGTAGTATATAAAATTATATTAAAACAAGACACGCCACATATGCATATAGCAGTTCAAACAAATACAGCTTTCTTCTAAGAGATAACAAACACACAATGATGATAGACGCTTAAAATAGCAAACTGAAAACAAATAAGTCAATATATTTTAATGGTGTATTGTGGTGTGGTTAAAACTTTTCTGTGTCTTTGTAAGTAATGACAAAGAATTATACTACTAAATATTATATTAGTAATTATAGGATGATAAAACATTTATCAAACCTTTTTTTGACTCTGAAGTTTATCCCTGGCCCTTTGCTCGCGAAGTTCTCTCGCTAGTCTTTCACCTTCTGCTCGAGTTTTCTCAGCTTGTTTACGCTCGCGGACTCGACGTCTCAACGATCCCGATGTAGGGGCACTCAGCCTCCTACAAGTGTTAGAAAAATATTTAGCAATAAAAAATATCTTTATTATGCATTTGAACTACTTTTTCTAAACGTTTTCTACGTAGTAGACGTAAATGTTATTTACTTATCTCTATAATACATGAATCTGTAAGTAAATTACATTATTTTGAATTCTTAAAGGTCTTGAATCCTACTCAACTGTGCAAGAAACTTCGTATTTATTTAAGACCAAATGCAGTCTCTAACAGTCGGTACATCAGGTTTAATAACACATTATTTAAATAAAGGTATTTTTTTTTAACTTTCAAGAGATAATAGTTTATCATATTAGTGAAATTTGAGATAATGCAATCACTATCAAGAATTCAGAAGAAACTTATGCAAGAAATGTATTGTCATACTATACAAATATAAATAATATAACTAGTAAACGAAGCCAAGCAAAATACTAATTACTTTAAAAGCTCACTCTTTGCTTCGGTAAAACCAAACGGTATCTTACCTACGCAATCGTTGTGAGTGCAAAGCAAACATTTAAACTACGGTTTCACTTATCCCAACAAAGAATTTCATATCACATAACCGCAAATTAAATATAATTTTATTTTTATCATAAACAGGGGTATAACAGATAAAATACCAAAAACAAACATTTTCAAAGATTGTTACCGAGCGGTAATTCCCTTACAACTGGCGATTTTTCAAATGACTCGCGAAGTCGGGACTATTCAGTCTGAAATTGTGCACGCATTGATGCGTGTTCTCATTGTAACCTACGATACGACTTTAAGTATTACTTTAAAGAATTATTTCTGACTTTAGAAGGATTTTTTTAACAGTACTGTATTTTAAATTAAGATTGGTAGAGACTAAAAATAGAGTTATACATAGTACATATGTTGGTATAATTAAGTATTTTACCAATACTACTTAAGTTCTTAAATAAACCGTTTATGTCTAAACTATTTAGTATAGTTACGCAATAAGAATAGGTAAGTTTAATCACATTTATTAAGCCAAAATATTATTTTGAAACTATTATAAAAGAATAAATAAATAAAAAAAAATGTACTTACCAGAATCAAAATTATCTAAGCACGTACACGTTCACCCTATTTCGTCCTACAAATGTGTATGAATTTTGAAGGTGCGATACGAACATGCAAATCATCAACGATAATTAATTGCTTTGTGAGGCCTTACAATGCTAAATAGCGAAGAAAGTGTCTGTATAATGTTTCTTCGCAGGGTTTACTTAAGGTCATTGAATCTATATTTATGTTAGTAAAAAAAATCAAAAAAAGTATTCTTTATAGATGTATATCTTTTGTATTGTTTAATATAATAAAATTAATAATCAAAATATAAAGATAATACATGAAACTTGGTGAAAGTAAAAGGTAAATTGATTTCAAAAGTAATTTTTAAGATCAATCGATGCAACGAAGTTCTATAATGTCGCAAATTTATATATGGCGATATCACGTTAAGCTCCTTCCGGGAAAATATGAGCAAAAAGTTTCCATCACATTTCAGAAACTACTTTTAAACAGGGTGTAAGGTATCATTATACGTGGATTAGATAAAGGCACTTTCAAACATAAGAAAATATAATATTAACATATGCATATGTTTTTTAAACCACATGCACTATTGAATATCAAAGGTATTACATATATTGCAAAAACATTTAATATATGTTTTTTTACTGGGTGAAGAAATGGATATTTAAAAAAAAGGAAAGTCTCGTTGTCCTTAAAAAATAAAGGTTTATTATGGAGTATGTATTTGGAACGTTGCCAAAACCGAAGACAATTGGTATTTCTCATGACTACAGTCACGCTATCATTTGTAGAATTGCGATAAATTCTGATGTCCTAGTAGTAAGTAGGTGGTAGTACATACAATTAATGTTTGTTGTGTCCATTCGCAAATGATGTCAGCAATTTTACACGTTTTCTATTCCCGAAGAGCCGTATTTGCCGAAATTCTGTCAAGTAAAATTTCTTAAGTTGCAAGTGTTTAAAATTTTATCGCAATATGAAATGAGACTATTAACAAGTAGACTCAGTCCTGCTTCTAATATTGTTCCTAGAAATAAAATCTAAACCATTTTGTCCGTTCAGAGATTTCTAAATGGTATTGTGCACCCTGGCAGCAAAGTGTACCGCGATTAACAATACAGTTTTATATAATGAATAAATATTTTATACAACTCTCTCTTTGTTTTGTGTTCAAATGTTAGAAATCGACTGCATCACAAGTCCTTTTCTAGATTACATATCTGTTCAAAGTATAAAATATGATAACTGAAAGAGTAAGAAACAAAGAAAAGATTTGAATGTTGAAGGATTCAATAATTATAATTTTCTACTACATATAGGACATAGGTATATAAAATCTACTGTCCTGAAATAGGGACGCGTATGGCATAATAATGAAGCATTTGTTGAAGTTGAGCCAGTAGAAGTAAAATGGTAATGTCGGAGTGATGCCGTATGTGGCGGTCGGTGCCGGGCGCCGCCATCGCTCGCCGCCGCGCGCCGCGCTGCATGCACACACTACATGCCAACTTGGTTTTATTTTTTTGTTCGAACAAATTCGCGGTTTTCGAATACGGGAACTTACGACACTGGCAGATGCCTTATCTCACATTAATCGAATGCCGATTTGGTGTTCCGCCTCCTGTGCGGTCTTGTTTACCCATCATCAATATCATCATCAGCTCATATATGTCCCACTGCTGAACGAGAACCTTTTTTACAACTAAGAGGCGTTAGACCTAAAACCTAAATACCTAGGACATAAACTATTAAGGTTGTCTTACGAATAAATAAGGGTTATCAGAAAAAAAACGATATTATGTAACTAATGTTTATATTATTCATGATTTAGCATTTTACAGAGTAATAATATTTACAATCGTATAAGCTACGTACATGTGTACATACATAATATAAATAAAATTCATTTACTCCCATTGTCGTTTTAATGTACAAAAACACACCTCTACCTTCGTTTAACGTATTGGCCGACATAAGGACCAAAAGCACTCGGCTTCGACAGCCGAGTTATAATTTAATTCTTGCAAAAGTATTGTCTGCCTGTCGGTGTTGTTTCGAAATTGCTATAAACGCCGAAAAAGGTCAATTTTGCAATCACAAAATTGACGTTTCACGGTATTTGGAGAATTTACTTCCATCACTTTATATTGTGGATACACAATTATCATACGTATAGCCACACTAAAATTATACAGTAGTAATAAGTTTAATCGAACATAAACACATGTTGCACGTTAATAACTGTCATTTGCGGCAGAGGATCGGCGCTGGGGGATCAGCATCTTTGTTTTGGTTGTTATGTCGGCTTAATCTATATTGACTTATTAGTGACTAAAATTTTGTTAAATAAAAAGAATATCAAAAATGTTTAAAAATACTGTGCTCTTGGTGCACTTCAATCCGGTATTCAAAAATACCTCATTATTGTGAAACATTTCACAGAACCATAATAAAAGTTATTTACAATTCTAACCACTAAATTAGCTAATATCATTTTTATAAAAGTGTCTAGATGAGTGGAAGAAACCTGTCGGGACGAGTGGTGCGGCCGAGCACACTCGATGTGACACGCCACGCCACGCCACGTGTGGCACGCCACGCCACGCCACGTGTGCCACATCGACACTTGCCGCGCGTCCACTACACAAATTGAGGTAATTGGTTTTGAAGATAAACACGGGTAACTTATCCAGTGACTTTCAGTATTTACACATCAAAATATATATAATAAGAAATCATTGAATAATTTGAAATTTTAAATAATTTTCCTTTGATCTTGTCGACATTACACGTGCAACACACCACAGGTACTCTCTAACTCTACGCTTACCTACTTAATCATTGCACGATATAAAAATAACAAGAAAATAATATCGTATAGACGACAGGCTAATTCTAGGCACTAACTTAAAATATATGCGACGACATCGCCGAACATTAAATATTGCGACCATGCATCGGAAACTAACACGTCGAGGCAACAGCGTACAGTACAGGAGATTTAAATTGGTGCCATTAGCATTAGCCGCGCAAACTATGTACAGTCATTAGTCGTAATATCGTTATTCGTCAGACGGTTGAGCACATTATCGTACACATATGTACAGCGGTATTTGGTAACGAGTGGTCTCGCGCACGCAGGCGCGGCGTCGCAACGTTCGGCCGCGGACCGCGCCATTAAGAACATTTTCACAGAAAACTATCTTAAAATAAATCAGGTCACACAAGTGAAGGACGCGTAAGGATAAGTACAAATACATAAATAAGCACACACATCGCGACCGCTGCACATGCCGCGACCGGTGCACATGCTGCGACCGTTGCACATGCCGCGACTTTTGCACATGCCGCGACTGTTGCACATGCCGCGACTTTTGCACATGCCGCGGCTGTTGCATATGCGGCGCCTACTTGATCCGATTGAGCACGAGGTCTGCGGTGACGGCGAGTCCCTTCTGGTAGGGCGAGTCAGCGAGGTCGGCGGCGAGCCGGGCCGCCTCGGCGCCGTGCTTGCGCGCCAGGAAGCGCGTCTGCTCGAGCCCGCGCGACTTGTGCACCAACTCGAACGCCTTCTCCACGTCGCCCGCCTCCGCGAACCGCCTCATTATCATCGGGTTCAGCTCCGGGTACTGCGGAATGCAACTCACATTAATGTTACTCGATAACGTCTACAATACACCTATTGCGAACTCATTGAAACAGCATTACAATAGATGTTATGGGTGGTAAGGTAACCCACTTATTTCTCGAGGGGAAAGCTGATTATGGCTTTACTTTTCGCCAGCCCTGGGCGAGGGGAGCGGAAAGCGCTTGTCGGAATTACCGGATTTCTAGCCCGGCGAGATAGTTAAAATTCAAAGGATATTATGTCCAGCCAATAATATTCGTTGTACAAGTTGTAAATAATTAAAAAAAATATTTTACTAAAAAATAATGAATAGCAATAATATTAAAGTGCAATTACTTTTTCGCAGGCGAAGAGGACAGGCGCGGTGGCCAGGCCGAGCTTGAGGTCGGCAGCAGTCGGTTTGCCCATGGCTTGCGCTGACGACACGAAGTCTAGAAGATCGTCCACCAGTTGGAATGCCAAGCCCAAGTTCCTCCCATACTGGAATGCCAATTCGCATGTGCTTTCATCGGCGCCACTCAGCAGCGCCACCTGGGACAAAAACAACAAAAAATCACAAATCTGTTGTTATGGCTTATCAAAATGAGCCAGACATGTCAATATACGTCTCTACCTATCGTGTCATTGAAACATTAGTCAATATTTAAATCCAAAATCACTACTTGTATACCATAATCGTCAAGTGGTAAATCCACGCTCCAATCATTGAATATATATCTTGTCCGATATAAAATAGCAACTTTTATCTAATAAAACGTTCCACAAACATTAAAAATCATAACGCAACTCGATTTATTATTGCAGCGATTTAAAGTTTCTAAGATTTTACACGGGATTCAATTTATCTCTGTACAACATTCCAAGAATATTTCAACCATTTTAATGTAAAAACTTGCGACAAAGTTATAATCCCTTTGGCAAGTAAATTAGTATTATATAACGATTATCATATTTAAGCACTTATTTTGCCCGTGCGCAGTTATGCAATGAAGTTAAGATAATGTTCACGAATAAATCTCAATGGCCTGTTACGTGACTGATTACGATTTGCATTAATTACTGCATGATTCAAGGGGAAAAACAGTGGAGCCGACAAAAGAATAGTATTCATCGTTTAGTGACGAAGATTATCTGTTCAAACGTGTGAGGAATACTTACTGTATCCATAATATTTTATAATAAGTACTATACCACTCGTAAATCTCTACCAAACCAGAAGTCTGCCGGAACGATTCGATTCAATCAAAGATGAGGCCCATGTAAAAGTAGAATATACGAACTACTAACAAAAAATGACTGCCTCATGGTCTCGCGGTACAAGTATGTGCCGTGCGATCTAGAGGTCCTGGGTTCGATTCCCGAAAAACGGCAATAGGCTCGCCCCTTATTACGTGGGACTGATACATACCTGGCGAAATGTGGATGCAGAAATGCATCTCTGCCTACCCCTTCGGGGAATATAGGCATGAGGTATGTTTGTTTGTAACAAAAAATGACCAATAAATTGACTACACAAAAAACTTTATATTTAATTAATCAATTATCTTTTCTCATCGTCTTAAGTTCAACATATTTTTTCCGTCAGACAATCTGTATTGTTATAAGCTAAAGCCACGACGCAACAGACCTTAAAAAATGTGAGAGCTACTTTTAAGTTAGGACATGTACAATGAGGTAAAAAATGTATTCGCTATGTGCGAAGTGGGTGGTGGGGAACGGCAAATCGATCGTAGCGCACGATGTGGCAGAAATGTGAATTAATTCTGGGCTGTCATGTGTCAAATTGCTTTATTTTCATGAATTCCTTTGTATTTTTAAGTAAAAACGTAAAAAATTGCGATATGGGTCACAGTACATGATGTGTCGTAAATTGTAAAAACAATGGGAAAAACAGTTCGTGCAAGTTTTATTCGTTTCCAACATCAAAATGGACATTACAACAAAGATATAATGTTTCAAAGCAGCAACATGTTTGCACTTGCCACTTTGGTTATAAACACAGTCGCACTTAACATTTGTAACGACACGTTCATCATCTATCTGGAATTAAAATAAACAATAAAATAATTAATATAAGTAAGCTGACATGAAGCTAACTCAGATATACTATTTCTATAACTTGATATGTAGGTAGGTATGTACTCACATTTAATGATGTTTTGTAGGGAGTTTGTGTCACAGACGTTTGTCTTATGATCAGAGCTCTTATTAAGAAGCTTTCTCCGTTCGTTCTAAGCTCTTCCACTTCTCTCACATGCTGTGCTAATACCAATTTCTTCCCCTTCACAGTTTGAGGTTGGAAATTTAGTTCATGTTTAATCGATGCAAATCCCGTACGTATTATAATGTTCATATTTTTGACTAGGAAGGAAATCACTAGGTATAATATACACACTCACTTTTTACGATATTCTTTTAATTTTGTTGAAAAACTAGTCGAAAATCGTTATCAACTAGATGTAGTTGACATGATTTGACAGATCTCAGTCCTGAATAGTTGTGGCCACTAGGGGCGCTGTCATCGCGCACACAGCGAATACACTGTATATACTATGCATATACTCACCGCTTTGACAGAGTTTGCTATGAGTGAAGCGGTTTTTCTATATGTTTTCGTGAGGTAGTGGGCGAACCGCTCGTTTTCTGTCTCTTTGCTGCCGAGTTGCATGAACTCGCCTTGCACTAAATCTGTTACCACCTGCAACGAAACATCAAAACGTTTAATGTCACTGAAGTTCGGAAAATCGTAGCTTGCACGGATTCTGCCCTGTGGCAAGGGGGCGTCAGAATCCCACCACGGTATCCCCTGCCTGTCGTAAAAGGCGACTTAAAGGGGCCCTTGGGGTCGCTGGACGTGCTGTGGGGGCAGCGCGTCCTCACTGAAAGTGACCCCGAGAGGGGCGGCGACACTGTGGCCTGTGCACGTCGCGGGCGCCCATCCACAACCGAGGCGCCCGAACCAAGAAGTGGGGGTGCAACTGCGCCCCCTAAAACTCCGAGACGGCCGAGACAATTTCGTCTCGGAGGCGCACCGGGCGGCTGTGGTTAACGGTGTGCGCTTCTCGCTCACGTACCATGGTCGCCCAACCTGGCGCGGAGATGGCCACCGGGGGGTTTTGGTCGGTA
Source organism: Cephonodes hylas (assembly GCA_030295005.1). Lineage (NCBI taxonomy): Eukaryota > Metazoa > Arthropoda > Insecta > Lepidoptera > Sphingidae > Cephonodes > Cephonodes hylas. The sequence goes on along the minus strand of AP025367.1, from coordinate 8,814,528 downwards.
TGCCGGTTTAGGGATTTTGTTAGGGACCCAGCCCGGCACTAACACCTGCGCGGATATGACGTCGCCGCGCGCCGGGCTGGAAGACCGGTGACCCCGACATACGCTTCCCGCCCCCCTCCCCGGGCTGGCGGGAAGTAGAGCCATAAACAGCTTTCCCCTCGAGAACAAAAAAAAAAAAAAAAAAAAAAAAGCTTGCACGGATTATTAAAAATCACATTTACTTCGGTCCTAACGTAACATTAGCATATTCACCGTTAAAAATACTGACTCACGGAGGTAGTAATTTATAAATATTTTTTAATCAATTTTTTATAGTACATAACAACTATGCATGAGAAAACAATACTCAAGGTAAATGCAGTGATTGTGTTTTTAAAGTAATGTGAACATGAAAACGAAATTGGACATTATAGAAAATTAATTCATAAGGTGTTAAGAAGGTGTTAAAACTGATGCCATTATTAAAGAATTATTAATTCCATTATTAAATAATTATGTTTTTGTTATACCTTATTAAGTTATTACGCATAGATTGCATAAGAAACGAAGCGTAAGAAACGCAATACTGTACAATTAAAAAAATTATAAATACAAATAAAGAACACGGTTAATCCATCCCAAGAATTCATAACGGAGGATAAGCCGAGCACGGGCCACTAGCGATAAATTTTTGAAAGTTAGACAATTCACGTCTTGTTTTTATGTGGCCTTGTATTAAAAGCAAAAATCATCGCAATTTGCGGTTACATTACAACAATAAACATAAATGCCGTGTCTTACACTTCTTAGAATGAATTATTCAAACAGTCCCGAGTAAGTAAATAAATTTCTAAGTATGACCTCAACTGTATTTAACACCTACACTATGAGTCTTACACAGGAAAAGTATTATTATTTATCGCTTTACTTGAATTATTATCACTCGCAAATTACCGAAAAACGAGAAAGAAAATCAATTGACAGAGATAATTAATCAATTAATTATAGATAATTCCTATGCGAAGAATAATTCCGACAGGATGCGTGGTTTGAATTAATGTTCCGGGCAAATTTTATTTGACCCCGTTAGAATACGCATGCACGCAAGAAGATTACAAATAATTATACATACATGAACGTATATTTAGGTTATGCTTATATCTTAACCGTCTAGGTAAGCAACGAATAGGCTGCTCATACGAAACAATTATTTTCATGGGCACCCATCAGAAAACGCGTTTATTAAGTTTAAATGGTATTGTTTTTAATCTTGGAGTACATTATATTGTATGTAACATTTTTACATTTGACAGAACGCTTTAGAAATCATTGGGAGAGATCTTAGTCACTTTTCATTCAATGAAACAAGTTATTTGACTACTTGTACTGCAACTATTATATGCAGTACACCATAAAATAACAATAACACATAGAGCTTGTACAACTTACATTATCCTAGATAATATAGATCAATAAAATGTATCATCGCACTACAGGTCTTATCTACATTGTATGTTGATTGATATTACGTCCATATATGGTCCACGTCATACGATTATGTGAGATGATGTCACCGATAGAACCAATAGAAATGGCATTCATAAAACGTAATCGCGCAGCAACAAGGTATTCAATGAATCTCATACTATTATATTCAATAGAGGACTTCAGCCGCGATCACAATGGACTCTTGCTTATGTGAATTCGGCGTGACGTCAAGGGATGGCCTGTTAAGTGGACATATTTGGCCTCTATTACGTGTTACTTCGCGGTATTGTTCAAATGAATAACTTGAAAAAACGACTAATGAGCAATACATTGAATTAGTAGTTTTTTTTTTCATGATTCTTGACAATTTTGAATGTAAAAAAGCAACGATTGTGGAGTTCGAATAGCAGAATATGGCAAAATTGATCTGAAAATATTATTGTTATTTAGAAAAAACACATTTCTGTGTTAATTTAAAACAATGGGCAGTAGAGTTATAACACAAAGATTTTAAATCTATAATCAGAATTGCCTATAAGAAATGTTAACAGCGTTTGTTGCATAACCATTAAGCAAGAACTCTTTGTAAATGCCACTTGTGCATATCCTGCCAACTTAACCCCTAATCAGTGTATTGTCATTATGAGTCGTCGCTAAATTCGAATTGTATACATCTTCTACCTATTCCTAAAACTACATCATCATCATCATAATCATCAACAGCCCTTAATTCGTCCATTGCTGGACATAGGCCGAAGATCGAGCCCAGTGACGTGCCAAGAGAGACCTAAAAACACAATAAAATAAAATAAAAGAGTATTATTTTTAAATCAATAACATTTAAAAGCCTTTGATATAAGTACTGAGTAACTTCTGACCTTGCGGTTATTAAGTACCACATGTATTTTCAACAAAACTTTAATCATAAAAATAGGATATAATTTTTGTCTACGGCTCATTATGTATAATTATTAATTATCCGTAATTAAAGTTCATTTACGCTAACTTAACACGAATTTGGATAGTATTTTGAAATTCGCATTCCTATTCCGTTAATTAACGTAACTATTTTTCTCACAAATTACTTTCGCGCGTATAATAACTAAAATACTTTTTGTAGCTTCACCTTAATTTCTCTTTCACTTTGATTTCTAAATTGAAAAAGAACAAAATACGATTTAGTTTAAAATCCGCGGTTGTAAATGTGTTTAAAGATCGAAGGCTGAACTTACGCCGGCGTTTTGTGGAATTTACCCGTATAGATCGCAGGTGATGTATTGTTAGGAATTATTATTCCTGAAGCTGCCGGGTTTGCCCATTAAGTTTTCCTTGATGTGAGTTATTTTAGGTCACCAATAAAAGTTTAATGTTATTAACCTTATTTACATTTAGGTGTAAACAGTGTACAGCCGTGACGATTAACTATTAAATTTACACTGTTTTATTTTTCGTATAAATGTTGGCTCTAAGTTTTCGCTTAACGGATTAGCTCGTTGAAGTGGCAATGGGCCGGCCACATGGCGCGGAGAACTGATGGCCGATGGGGCCAAAAAGTTCTTCAGTGGAGGCCACGTACCGGAAAGTGCAGCGTGGGACATCCCCCAACAAGGTGGTCTGATGACCTTGTCAAGGTTGCGGGACGTCGCTGGCTGCAGGAGGCTTCCGACCGTTCCCGGTGGAAGTCATTGGGGGAGGCCTATGTTCAGCAGTGGACCACTATTGGCTGATAATGATGATGATGATGAAGTTTTCGTTTCATATGTATATGAGAAGTATGTGACTTTACAACAGGCATAATTTGATGATGTACCTGGCTAAGCACAAGTGTGACGTCATCGCTGCGCAGGCGAGCTATCATCATCGACGCCACGGCGAGGATGAAGTCGCCGGCCATCGCCACCTGAAAACACAAAATAAACACTTCAATATAATATTTATTAATTTATTACTTTATATTAGATTAAGATTTAAAACCTCTCAGTAGTAGAAGAGGCCTGTGCACAGCAGTAGGAACGTATATGGGCTGATGATGATTATTTATTTATGAACACTTTATTGTGCACACGGAGATAAAGTAATAAACAAGAACACAGCGGCGAAAAAGTACAATAGGCGGTCTTATCGGCTTCGATCTCTCAGATACAACCATAAAATGGACATAGTAGATCCACTATAACATTTTTTACTAAACGTAAGCCCGACATCGGGTAATAACGTAGATAAGAAAGTTTATTCTCAGCTGCAGAACACGTTAAGAAATTGAAAAGTCCAAGCAGATGATTACAAAATTTTGAGATACGTTATTAATAATCTACGCAACGTCTATAGCCACGGTCGAATTTCTTACATAATCGTCCTAGACATGAATAGTTTTTCGTAAACTTTGTCAAATTTTTAATCAACACATTTTTTAAATATTATTTCCTCATACATATTGTCGAAATAGTAAAGATGATTAAAGACCATCAAAGTGAATTATTTGCTATTATTTTCGTGTCAAAATCAATGCATATATATGTTAACTGTATATGTATCGATGGTGGCATTTCTCCGCTTGGCAAGAATGTCGAGAAAGTTGTAATGTGGCTGCATACTAATGCCGCGTGCGTAGAGTCGCACCGGCCCTCGCTTCCGACTCAGGAAGGTGTCGATGCGAACGACACAATGTACCGTCCCACACAGCAGGTACATTCAACACTGGGAACCTTTTTTTTAGTACTACATTCCATTTTATGCTCACGCTAGTAATTGTTAATTCTATTTGAAATTGCGATTTACCTTTTACAGTTTTTCAGTATTCTAATCCATTATGGCTTTAATCAATTAACGGACTAATATAGTAAACGATAAAAAACATATCGCAGTCTTCGATCGGGCGATTGTATGAATTTGAGGATATTATGTTCGACGATGAGTAAATACGGCTACGTAACAATGTTTTATCACTTTTGAACATTCTGTTGCGTTGTTTTTTGTGTACACTCACAATTGGGACGACAAGCCGCCTTTCAATAGCAGTGGACACTCGTTGACCTACATCGAGTGGCTGCATTTGTGCCATCGACCGCCTACTTTAATTTACATCCGATTAAAGGGATTTCTACATTTATAACAAACCTCCTGTTATTCGATAGAACGAAATTGTAACGGGATCTCAGATTGGAATGCAGTTAAGTTTATTGAAATAAAGAATAATTCACACACAAACTAATGTCTGTTAATGTCTTGTTATTAAATAAACTCCTATTTGATGGTATTTACAGATTTCTCTTTTAAAATTATTTAAAAGTATTTACCATTTGGATTATAATTTCAAATTTTCATATCAAGTTTCATAGCGTAAAGTAATTTTAAACTATTGTTATCGTTGTCCACAATAAAAAAGGGATGACTACATCAAAAGTGAATACCATAAATAGTACGTTTTCCATTCACGCCGTTAATTCGACTTTAGTGACGTGTTAATAAACTCTGTATACATCAAGCGTAATCAAGTGCTCAACTTCTTCTTCTTCTTCTTCATCAACCCATATACGCCCACTGCTGAGCACGGGTCTCCTCTATTGAGAGGGTTTAGGCCATAGTCCGCCACGCTGGCCTAGTGCGGGTTGGCGGACTACACACCTAAGAAATTCCCAAGAACTTTTAGGTGTGCAGGTTTTATCACGATGTTTTCCTTCACCGTTAAAGCAAGTGATTATTCAATGTGAATACACACATAACTTCGAAAAGTCATAGGTGTGTGCCTGGGGTTCGAACCCGCGACCGCCGAGATTCTCGACCGCGCGCCTAAACCTCGAGGCCATCACTGCTTGCTGCAAGTGCTCAACTATGTGTGCTTAGTTAATCAAATTAAAAAAATGTGAAAGTGGTCAGACGATGACGCGGTGCGTAATTCCATAACATAGTAAGGTTGGAGGCATCCGGTCACGAATCCGGTTTGACTTGGTGACACACGCCGTAATTTTAATTGAGTTTTCACATGCATTGTCCACTCCTGTTAGTCAATATACACTATCAATCATGAATTCTTCAGAGTTTTCAGCAATGATGTAATAATGTGTATATTAATAAGTCACGGATAAAATTGTTACAATTCTTTACGTGTCGTGAACGAGTGGTGTACTATTGAATATCGTGAACATCGCGTAACGATATAGTTTACATTAATTGATGTAAAACGGGACCGCGTACGGGAGCGGCGGCCGCGTATCGTACGCGCTTCGTTGCGCAAATCAGTGTACATATTAACACACTTTCTGCCACGGCCGTCGGTTGACCGGACTAAAAACGCATCCGTTACTAGCAAGTCTACCAGTCTGGTAGACCAAAAACTAGTGACTCGACCTGTGTACGCTATGTCTGCAGCGGCGAGCACTTTTTAATTTTATTTTAGCACTTCAAATAGCATTGTCATTTTTCCTTTTACAAATATTTGTGTCGAGTCTGAGAGTTTGAGATCGAAAGTTGCTAACAGGTCGTTATGTTCATATCTCAGTGAAGGTCAGAACTATTTTGTTGAATATTTAATATATCTGTAGATTTTTCTATCTAATTAAAACTAAATGATTGGTATTTATTACAGAATGATGCCATTTTTAGATTTACGATATAAATCCAAAAAAGTCTATAGAATTATAATGTATGAACGAAATATGTAGGTAACTCCCATGATAAGAGTGAAAGGCTTTTACAAGAACGCGTCGAAAGTCTGCCCAACGTGAGCCACATGAATAATTTACCAGAAAAATCTCTACGATTTCACGTCGCCTTAATTCCGAATGCGTTGTGATTTCTATTCTTTAATTCATTTACACCACTACATTGTAATGTATGATAGAGCATCGTGTGAATTATTTATCAAATTTCAGGTATAAAAATTACCTTAAAATCATACGGAACTGCTTGTTCAATGTTTATGTTACCAGAAGACTCGAAAGTTGAAAACAGTTTAATAACAGTTCCCCTTTACAAGGTAGTGTAAAGTCAATCACCTCAACAGTAACCAATTTTCCTTATTGGTGACACAATACAAATAGCAGAAGAATCAAAAAAGCGTTCCGCCTCCATATAAATTAACTGTTTGCATACATACATTACATTACCTACAAGGGGAATTACATACTTCGTGGCCCACATACTTATAGTTTTTAATTTTGATTACTGGCACATTAAGATTCCACAACAGCGGAAAGATGGAAGCTATTATGCGAGTCGTCAGATGCCATTACCAAAGACTTTACATTGGTTGCGCCACCACTTAAGTGGGCCTTACAGACTTAGGTGTACGTCGTAGTAGCGTTTCGCAAAGCAGCCTTGACAGTGATGGTGTGGACAGATGGCGGCGCTGGTGGACGGAAGGTGAATGTGGCGGGATGTATGTCAAGCGGGCGGCCTTGACTCCCCCCTCATCCTACACGTAAGCGGACAGTTTCAGATCACACTTCGATTCAACCACTACACAACTTTATAGCAAATTACACCGACTCAACGTTTCGTCACGGTTCATATTACCCAATTTCGTTTATAAAATGTCACAAAATATTTATAAGGTTATTACCCCTGTTCTCAGCATAATCGTCTTTGGTCGAGGATTTGCAAAAGCTACTTGCATTGGTTGGTACAACTTACAATATTTAAGTCGTATATATAAATGATTAATTCTTGGTTAAGTCATAGTATACATGAGGGTAACTAAATTGATCGATAGACGTTCGAATTACAGGTGATCGAGGGTATTTCGTATCGAGTGAGTGGAAGGTCCGGTGAGGTTGCGAAACGTGTGGTATCTAGTGGCGATTAGTGGCCAACGAGTGAGCCATCGTTTCAACACACCTACCGCGTAGTGGTGGCACGTGTACCGGTAAAAATCCGGTTTTTGTAACAACACTATAGTTTATAATCCTACATTTCTACAAATATTTGAACATAACATTACTCTTATATCAAATAACGTTGGAATAATTCGTTGTTTCTCTCCACAGAAAAAAATGTTCATGGATCTCTGTCCACCTTAGAAAGTGTAAACCGGCTAAAAATTCCATCCTAACCTCAACGTGACCAAGGGATTATGGGACCTCGAAAGATGAAGAAACTCATCCAAATCCATTAAGCACGTTGATTTTAAAGCTTTTTTAAGATAGGTTTTATTGATCTATAAATCTATCCTTATTATTCAATTGCCATTCTGCCCTTCCCTTTTGGCTGTGGCGAAGTGTTGTGGTTGCGAAGTGGTTGTTTTGGCGAAGTTAAAATCTGTATACCTAACTAGTAAGTTATTAATACTTAACTTGTTCAATAAACAAATAATTATGATATGACATTTTACTGACGTCAAGAGGCTTATTTCAATATTTGTAGAATTAATGCTTCATATCCATTTTACAGTACCATTACGTGTTTATTTGAAATACAATTAAAAAATAATAGTTTGTTTAACGCTGACTTATACCTAAAAAAAAGCTTGTTATTAATTCTATGAACAGCTTTAAAATGAATAACAAAAAGCAATGCACACACGATAGAAAAAAGGCTTTATGTAGTAATATGTACATTACAGCTTAAAATCAGTATTTATAAATTAATAGTATCTGCCAAACATATTTCGGATACCGGCATAGCCACATCCCTAGCTCTACCATCGCAAATATAACTCACTAAAAAGATAATCGAAACGACCTTTACAGACTTATACGAGGTCGTCATGTTAAAATCTGATTATAACACATGTGTTAATGTAAAATGTATTTGATTTGCACGAATATTTTATTGAACCTTATCTCTGGCGAACTAAAATTATCACATCAATAATGGGCGAGGGAATAAATTTACAAAGGTTCTTCTTTCCTACTCAACCTTCAGAGTCCTCTACAATCTAATATCTCTAGGGTAAGTGGATAACTCGAAAAAAATACCCTGTATGCCATGCCCCACCTATTGTTATGCTTGGTTTTTTAAACAGTCCTATTTTCTATTAAAATCAGGCCAGCAGATGAATGATTCTTTGTCCGTCGTCTACAGGAGTATTGAAAACATAAAAGTACTAAAGGAAAGTAAAGATTTTAGTCATTGTAATATACATCATTTACTTTTACGTGAAATAGATTTCGTTTAATAATTTTCCTGTTAGCCTAAACATCGCCCTATCACCCGATTTCGGCTTAAGGATAATTTTAGAGACACTTTTCTAACGCAAAGGCACTGTCCGGGCTGAAATATTGCGTGCACCTCTGTTATTTTTCTACCGACAGTTTCGAACACCATAGCGACACCTTTGCTTATTTTGTAAAAATATATAGGTACTTAAATTTCAGCACACTAAAATGTTCAATGTTCTATATCCGCGGGTAAATAGACAGAAGACATATCAAAACATAATGGGGAAAAAAAATGTAAACAAACTCGTGAGCACTAAGGTCTAATCGTGTGGTCGCAAATGGAATGAAACTACGCAGCATGAGCGCTTCCGACCCACATCCCCCCCGCAATCATCTTCCGGCCCCCCGCAAAATACTGTTACCGAGACCAGTTTTTATTTAACACTCTTTATTGAACATTCGCCTCGGTGGGTCACTCGACGAAAGTGTTGGACGAATTTTGCTTTCGTCAGAGCAATCGGTCACCCCATTACAATTATATAGAAAGTAATAGTTCACAAACTCATTCACAAATTCAGCGAAATTTATGTCACATTTCGCACGGTTACAATTACAATATATAATATTATAAATAGAGCACAAATACGATGGCTGGCATACAGAAGATTTCAACGACTGTTAGTCGATGCGCGCAACTTTAAACAACATGTATTGAAGATTTATATGAAGGAAAAAAGCACTCGTAAACGATATACCAAAAACAGGATTATTTTGCTATATGTTATAATTCACTATATGTAATGATTTCTTAACTCTTCTTCTTATTCGTCTTCCTTGTATGTTTTATCTTCGTTTTATCTAATGGAAAAACGGTATATATTCTCAAACTCAAGCAATCATTGTGGGGAGCTCTCGACAAATAGGTAAGATTGTCTGGACTGATCTTCCTCCGGTAACATTTAATGGTGTCACGATTTCTTTTAATCAGACCGTTAAAAACCTAGATCTATTATTAGACAGCAGTTTGTCTTGGGGTTCGCAACTTGCAGCCACAAGTCGAAAACTTTTTGCATCTGCTGCGTCATTGAGAAGGCTCCGTAATTTTCTACCCCCAGCCACCAAAACTATGTTAGCCAATCTCTACTTCTTCCGGTCCTTGACTATGCGGATATTTGCTTTCTCGATTTAACGGAAGTGCGACTCGACAAACTTGAGTGGCTCCAAAATTTTTGTATAAGATTTATATTTGGTCTCCGCAAATATGATCATGTCTCCGATTATCGCTACAAGCTCAAGTGGCTTCCTATTAGCCTTCGTCGGAATACTCACATTCTTTCCCTCCTTTATAATATTCTTTTTAATACCACTACTCCTCTTTATCTCAAGAATCGTTTTGAATTTCTCCATTCATCCCATCTGTTTTCTTTGCGGAAAACTCCTGTTCTTGGCACTGGTTTTTTTGACTGCTCATTCACTGTTCAGGCAGTACGCTTGTGGAATGCATTGCCGTCGGAAATTCGACAAACGCCATCACTCAACATTTTTAGGAATAAATTAAAGACTTATTACCTATCTAAATCTAATTAGTTGTTGTTATTGTTTTATATATCGTAATATCAGTATTTTTTTACTTTATTTTATTTTTTGTGTATATGTATTTATTTATGTATATATGTATGTTTGTAGTATGTATATTATATTTGTATTATGAGTATAGCCACATGTATGTATATTTTATATCATTTAAACAACCCCACATCATGTTATTCACTCTTTGTATATTACATTCCGCCAGGTTGTCTTTTATCCACTGTTTTTTTTAAGTTGTTTTGTATTGTATTTTGTGTTTAAATGGTGCACAATAAAGTATTTATCTATCTATCTATATTATTGCGTACAATCGAACAATTCCCGGTCAGACTTAAACGCTATTTTCTTTTTGCTAGGATATTCTTAATAGTAGCACAGAATTCCGAAATTCAATTACCCGGTAAAAAGAAAGATGCCTCGCCCATTATTGCATAGGGCTAGTAGAATGTAAGTTTAGAAATGTACCTCAGCTTTCCGCTCAAGATACATAAGATTGTATACCTAATACTATAAAAATATAAATTTAATAAGTTTAAAATTATAAACATTTTGTATCACGACATAAGATGTATAATTTAAGAGGCAAAATGTCATTTCAAATTTATTAATGAATTTCATAACATTCTCAAAATTGCCTAATAACCAGTTAACCGAAATTGACAGAAATGTACGCCATTGATATTATGACGATGTCACACCGAAAACATGTCCCAAAAACTATAGCGCAACCAAATGGTGTGACAAATCTCCGTTCCATAGCAATCGAATTTAATACTTCATTACGGAAAATATACCAAAAAAAATGGAGCCGAATGCGGTCAAGGCCCAACAACTAAAGAGTTTTTGATCCAAGGAGAAAGTTGAATGATTTAATAGCCGAAGAAAGGCTTCTTTGTACTGACTCATTACATATATTAGGAGTCTAAAATAATTATCTGTTATGGCTAGTCATAAGTAATGAAATATTTACAATAATTCTGGCTAGATCATTTATTAAAAATATGAAATTTACAACTGCTTTATTATGAAAACAACAACATGAAGCAAGACAATGGTTAATAAAAAATAAACCCACCAACACGGAACGAGGAATTAATGTTTCGAGTGTGTTTAAAGCAGTTGTATAAGGTAAGGTTGGTGATGACCGGTCACCGCGCACCTGAGAGCTGTGTGTCGGCGTTGATAGATGATGCTCCGCGCGCCGCCGAGTGAAAGCTACCATCGACCTCTCACGCGTCCTTCCGATCGAGAGACAACCGCCGAGATAGTAATCCACCGCGTTCCGTGTTTAATGATAAATTACCGATTCAACTATATGACACGTTAAAACAATACTACAAATATTTTAAACGATAGCATATTTCAAAATATCTTAATGATTAAATATACACTTGATGTTTTTCTTAAGGATTTACCGGTCACTTTAACTTAATATTTCTTAAGAATTATTTATACGACGGTCAAATCAATATTAATAATTATAATTAACCAGTCTGGTGTGATATACTGGTATACATGTTATGTACATTGTTTTTTAGTATACTACAGCGCCGCCTATTTTTTGCGAAATAAAGTCTACATTCTTTACCACTAGAAAATAAATAATATCTTGCTTATTTATAGGTGATTGATTGATATATGTTAGTATGTATAGCATTACTTTGTTTTGTAATATTATTAAGATGACATATAAAAAAGCTCTACTAAAAGTCACAAAATGTACGACAATAATATACTAGCAGACGTATACGATACGTTTAGTCTAACCAGTTCTCTAATTGGGCCCAACCGTCCTAACCAAAGTAATAATGACTTTTTACTTTTTAGCATTTACAGCGGTTAGTCCTTTTGCGCATAGAGACAATGCCGCACAATGGATCAGGAATTTGAGTAGGTATCTTTGCAAATTTATTTATAATTCGAATTACGTACGCTCCTCATTTAAACTCGCAATTCCATGCAGACAGAGTGAACAATAAGGTACGCGACATATTCTGAACAATGGTCTCACATATGATAAGAATCACCAATTCAACCGCTGACGTTGTCTGCGTATCTTCGATTAAATGATTCGCATATACCGCCTCTTTTATAGAGCAGACATATTTTAATTATTTAAAGTAAGCTTCTTCTCGTGGGTCAACAACCTGACGTCGCTCTATTGATCTTAATAATTCCAATATTTATATTACGCAATGTTCAGTATCCTCACGTGTATGCGAATTAGCACGTTTATAATTTGCAATTTATCTTTAATTTTGCCCACGTAACAAGAAGAGTCAACAATTCCACATCCGTGCTGGCAATACGATCATTAACGACATAAATTGCAAACAGGCGCACCCTGTTGCCGTGGCACCATATTTACACGAATTGTATGTACACGTACGCATGTATATGGCGGGCACAACCGGTACTAGCAAAATCAACATTTGACTATTTGAATTACATAATTCGGGTTAAGAGATCCCTAGTCGATTTATAAGTAGTAATAAACGGCTTTGCGTGTTCACATGTTTAAATCCTTGTGTGTGTCCGTTGAATACTACTTGCGTTTGCGCAAACACCCACTAATTCTCCGTAATATTTGATTCAAACAATATGAGTGAATGCAAGCCAGATAAAGTTTTAAATGTAACATTCATATACATGGGCAACGTTTTTACTTATTCAGACATCATTTTTTAGACTTAAAATCTCGCGCACCCTGGGTTACTTTAGAAAATAATGCAGTGTTTTGTTATACACGAAATTCTTTCTGCTTACGCCACTTTTAAGCTAGATTCTAATCTCAAAGAAGTATAGTAATAAGGAATTTAATACTAAGGACGACATAGCTCACATTGAACAAGTACCATCGTACATACGCACTATTGTCAATTCACGGAGCGTTACAAACTGAAGATCACATCGCCGGAAGACATAATCGCAGGACAGGAGTATTTTGTTTGAAGGGCGAATAAAAACGCAGACTGCCTACAAGTAGATTTAATAAGATTAACGGACATACGCTGCCTGTTGCAACAAAGGTACCTCCAGTGCTGAAATAAAAACGGAATTGTTGTATTCTTTGTTCTAGATTCATTTCTATTCTAGTCATGTATCGCCTTTGTTTTATAAGAGTTATATGTCCAAATTGAAGTCAATGCATAGAGGAACGCTGAACACAATAGTTACAAGTCCGGTATGAATCCGTTATTCAAGGTACATATATCTTGATATTCTTGTATTATCTTTACACCATTACTGGGTGAATTTTACATGAAGTATACACACGATTTTGCAAATATAATGCACTTGGCCATCACTCACTGGCCATCGAGTGTAAATAAAAAAACAATACATTTTTTAAACAAATTTCACGATATCAATCAATCGCCTATTGTGGGGTTGAAAGTAAATCAGGAAGTTTTGGTTTCTTAACGTAACTAAGTTAAGGATTAAATATTTTTACATAAAAAGTAAAATGAATGTTTTAATACAATTCAGTGTTTACATACTAAAGCGATTTTTTTCTTAAAACGTGGAATGAAATCGAAAGTTTCTTTTGGTTATCGGCCAAACCTAATATTGTGACAATGCTGACGAAAATTGCCTTGACCAAACTAATAGCCATAATAAGTTTAACAAATATATTCATTTAAAGACGGTAACATTACACAACGGTCGTGTTTCAAACATCACGCTAGAATATTTGTAACGTTTTATTTTTAGATTTGATAAATTGAGGGTTTTATACGTCATTGTAATCAAACATCACAGGTCCAAAGATTCAAGTTAAGGAAAACATGGCAAAAATAAATCTATTAAAGGACAAGATTAAAGGAGAGTAAATGACTTAATCAGTGAAGGTAAAATAGAACTAATAATTATTATAATAGACTAATAAACTCAAGGAAACTCGTGAAGTATGAACCTTTCGTTAACACGAATATAAAATCTAGTCCATACTGATATTATTAATGTGACGAAGGCCGCGGGGCACTTTCACCGAGGGTCGTTCAGCTTTCGGTCCACCACGAGCGTGTAAGTTGCGTCTGCAGCTGACAACAACGCTCTCCAAGACTATCACGGACACTTTATATAGTAGCTGCTTTAGCTATGTCTCGCTCACTTGGGAGACGACGGAGAGGAACAAAAAAATTATAAGCACCAATGATCGTTACGTGGTACGATACGTGGTAGCCCCGTCGAGCAACGAAGCGGTTACGTCTCGCACTACTTCCCACAGATTGTATTTATTTTCATGTTTAGGGCAACAACCTGTGGCTAAGTGTATCCTCCGAGCGAAACAATATGGGTCAAGATACGCGGTAAATAATACATTCATCCATACACCATGACCGTGGCACATTTACACAGTTAATTGAGGTCACGTTGACTTGGCCTTTTATGGTCTATGAAATTGAAATTGAATATAGCAAACACACAAATCTAACTTCACAAATATATATCAATATTTACACGGCAAATGGTTAAATAATGGGCACTCGCTTGAGGCCTAAACCAATATTGCTAAAGACAACAATGAAACGTCGTAGAATTTTTTCCATTTCCAATTTTAGTGAGAGGTATATCGGAATACAAATATCTTATTTCAATTAACGTAATAAAAAATACCAAATTTAATTGGAAAAAAGAAAGTCGGATATTTTTTGATACCGCTAGCGCAATTGCGTGAAACCCATGTATCGGATGGGAGAATGAACGTTCAATGACTTCATTGAATGAACGGACGCGATCTTAACCTACATATTGGAAGTCAAACACCTTCCGAACAAAACTATGATTGTTGCCATATCATTGACGCACTTTTACTTATATTGCAACCTCTTATATTTTTGTACAATCAGAATTAATCTCTTTGAAAATAAAAATACTCTGTCATCACATCAACTGGACTTCTATTATACTTGATAGTAAACGATGTACACATTTAATGATGTTTTATTCTTTTTATACTTTTCGACTGCAAATCTAACTCCAAGAATACAAGTCTTAATGGATTCCATTATTGTACAAAAAAATCTGCTTAGCAACACTTTGTGTATAGTGTCAATTGCTCCTCGCTTTAAATGTCCATCTGTACTTTCCATATGGCGGTGATCGACGCGACATCGAACACATATAAATTGAAATTCGGGTTTGTCCCATTGTGGCACCGCATAGGCATTCAATACGTTTATAAAATTAAATATTTCACTAAATGTAGAATCACAACGAAGCGATTGTAACTTCATTTTATTAAACCTTGAAATACATATAATTATATTTTTTTATTCTGTATATACAAAGAAATATTGGTGCGTATTCACAATTGCCTGGATAATACAGCTTTTTCATTTTTAAAGTGTATTATTATACATCCTAGACTTGTCCAAGACGAAATACGAGCGATAAGACAGGTTTTTTTTTATATTCAGTTTAGTTTATTTCAATTATTTTTGTTTATACAAGAAAAATTAAAGAATTGATTAATATAATTATTAATGCTGTCATAACATTTTTAGCGGCTTTTGTAATTAAAAAAATTAGAAAAATGCACAAAGTTTATTTTCGTGAAACTGTATACTAGGACTGTATTATTAAAGTTTAATCATACCCAAATTATTAACGAACTCAGCCTAGCCCAGATGAAGAAATATTGCAAGGCACGTTAATGGAAGAATTATAATATTATAATCACCTGATTGATAATGAATGTTGTATTACAATGAAGCATGTATCAAAATTTAGCATTAGTTAAGTATTCAAAGCACGAATGGAATTTCCTGATGAAGACGATATTATAGTAATCTGCATTACATACAAAACGACGACCTTGAAGAGTACGTTTTATTCGCAGACGCTATGTCATGACGTCTCTCCCAACAGAGGAGCGATTAACGAATATATAATTAGCTATGGTCTCGGGTTGACGAGGCTATCGACAAATTTTTAAACAAACCGAAATTTACACGTACTTATTTTTAAGAAGATCCAATGATGGATGAAAATTTACTAACAGTTATGCAATATTCTTATTATTTATTGCATAAACATTTGCTTCTTATTTCAGTTTAATTGCATTATTAATATTGCGGAGCATCCCAATCATTCATGAGATTATAATGTGATAATGTAGTATGTAATCAATATATTACTGGAACATGTTTATTTCTAGAATGATGAATACAGAGGTACATAAGGACGCAAATAAAATTCACGTGTATGAGATCTCCGCAAGTAATGTTTACAACAAGGCACGCAGAACAAATGATCTAAGAAGGTGATGCTTACCTTTTTGTGATTCCAGAGCACGTTGACGGAGGGTTTCCCGCGGCGGAAGTCGCTTTGGTCGATAACGTCATCATGGATGAGCGATGCAGAGTGGATCATCTCGCTTATCATCGCCACTTGCCTCTGTGATGGCAGTAATGCACTGTATAGAAAAATACGACTGTACAACACTGACACAATTACACAAAAAACACATATAACCTAGTAATTATTTATTATTGTCAGTTGTCACTGTAGTATATGTTAAAAATCGTCATACAATGAAAGGTAACCCACATTCCCTCGGCAATAATACAACTTTTTAAAAGAAGAAATATCCCAAAAAGGATTTTATTCTTCGAACTCTATCGCTAACGCTAAATAGCTAGTGGTTCGGTTTCGGGCCGCGCGCATCTTTATTGTCTATTGGATTTAAAAAAACTACAAATTGTACTTTACGAATCAGTTCATATGAAGAATATTGGATTAATCGTAACATAAGTTTTGAATAAATAAGTACTTTTAACGTTACGTAGGTAGACGTAAGGATCGTAAAGTTGCGTAATTCAACCCTCAGATCAGCCCAAACAAGCTAATTACACACGCACAACCAACTTTACAAGTTCGTTACATGACGAGACAATAACTTCTTATTAATACACCAACCATATCAAACATTCATACAAATACGCATTCAATTGAAACGTTTTACATAACATTTTTAACATCTAATGATTCGCTCAAGTAAAAAATACCACTATTACGCTTCATTCAAAAGAATTCAAGAATTTATAAGAATAAAAACAGCTAGATTGATTTGCCCGAACAAGGTTAAATTTGTTTTTACGCTTTTACGATAAGCGACCTCTAGTGTGACAATAGATTTACCTACTTATTTCTAGGTATAATCATAATCTAAATAATTTGTTAATGTTTAAAAGTGACGCAGCTATCAAAAGTTAAAAAGAGAGGAAATGGCGAGTAGTGTTAGCAACGCAGACGATTGCATCAATTGCTTAGAGTAAAATAGCCTTGGAGTGGCGTATGCGCAACATAATATGATTTATAAGACGGTTCTGCTTTAAAAATTGTCCGATTCGAAGCCGTAAAATTTTTAAATAATGTAACCAAAATATCTACATAAGCTAAAATGTTAACGTTAAGTAATAATTACCAATACGTCATTACAAATACGATTATTAATTCACGATGGTTGGAAGTGCATTTTATTTATTTAAAATGGTTAATTTTCCGCGATCCTCATAATTTAAATATTCCCAGCACGTATGGTCCCCTCGGTACGTGTGATGCGTGCATTCCCTGCACAAATGTTACACTTGCTATTCATATATTAAAATTATTTTCATTATCAACGTAGAAACGCGGTAGGGCCTTTTTAACTCGGTTTTTCCTCTTCACAGGCATTTTACTCACGTACTTTTATCGTCATTTACATCGGCTATTGAAAGCGACGCTATATTTTTATTGCAACCGTCTGCATCTACAATTATTATTGCTCTACGTGATTGAACTATTTTAGCACGTCTGTTTTACCAGCTGGTTTTATCTAACAAAATGTTTAAAACATCGTATAACTTTCAAGAAATAAGTTTTTAAACATGTTTTTTTATCTATTATGCAACGTTCGATAGTATTCTAAAACTGATAACAAATACGACACCACACCTTTAATAACATCCATATCATCGATGTATGGTAAATGATATCTAACACTATCGTATGATAAGAATTCAATTTCTAACAAAAAAGCGACAAAAATTATCAATGTGACGTGTTAAATAACGTTGTATTTTTATTGTGTATGTGCTTCGTATCAAGTAATTAAACGTAAGAGTATTTTAAATTGAATATAACGGAAGAAATAAAAATTTTAGAAGAGAAAATAATTTGTGCCATTCTCTTACGGCCCACTGAGTACCCGGCAACAGGCAGAATGAACGTGGCCATTCAGTTTAATAGAATAAAACAACCACTCGTTCAAGGCCTCCGACAAGACATTGAACTATAGTATGCGCGGTCTGATGATCGAACGCAATCTGAAACTATTGGTAAATGGACAATTAAGCAACAAGTTCAATGAATTAGTTGCCGACGAAAGGCGACGCTTTATTGGTAAGCATAGTAGTCGGAAGAAAGATTTCCACAGACGTTGTTCGATAAATATAACGTTAATTTTAATTTGTACCACACAACTTAATACTTAAGTCTAATCAGCTGTTTTCCTTAAAAAAAACATGACCAAGGAAACAAGTTTGACTGGAGTAACGCAAACGGGCAACTCTGGGTTTACATACGCGTTTTCTAACTTTCCTCAGCATAAAACCACAATTTTTGTAAACAGCTCCATCTCACCATTTATAGTATGTCAATACTCGTGCGAAAATATTTACTATTTTAACGTATAAACGCAGATAGCTAAAACACCACACATAAATGATATGCTCCGTAAAATAATAATTCATCTATTATTTACAGAATGAGTGAATGGTTTACGTATTCTCGTTATTATCAAATACGGGTATCTAATCTATCAAGAATGCATGAAAATAAAAGACCAAACTTTGTCTCACCTGTTTTCCCCATAAACGTGGTAATTGACAGCCCTCGCCATGAGTATCGCGACCATCGGCCTGAGCGCCTTGCCTTGTCCATCGAAGTAGTATGTGGCTATAGTGTTCAGTTCTGCTTGGTTCGTGTTCCGCTCCAACTCCTGAAGGCAAGAGATGCTACAGTCGAGTTTGGATCTAATCTTCTAACCGATAAAGTTTCTTATTTGCTGACATATTACACAAGGGAAATAATTATAGGTTACGCAAATATTTGTGATGATACTCAATAACAACGATATGCTATGTCATTGCACGACATTGAAAATTGAATTTATACATGTAACTTCAGGTCATGTTAACATCAATTTTTGGGTTTCGTAATGTTTAGTATTATGCGTAATTAAACCTGACACATAATAAATGTATTTATAATATAAATACTATTTCTTCAAAAGTGTTCATTAGTCAACTTTTTCACACATTACGTTGCGAGATATTACTTAGACGTCTCACTAATACACTGCTATTGAATTACAATGTAACATTACACCTATTACTTACAGCTCAGTCACGTGATAAAGTGTAGCTTTTCACTTTTCACTGACTTTCCAACTTATTCCTATCATTAATTATGAAATGAAAAAGTCTTGTTTATGCGTACAAATAAAATTGTAGCATCGTAGCACAGGGAAGTGTATGACGCGAAAATATACTGTCTTGTAGCTACACGCTGTAGCCCTTGCTACGAGACCTATTTAGGCCGCATGAAATTTTTCTTTACAAAACATTCTATACTTAGATCTCGGGTACTATAAAAAGAACGCAAATGTTTGAGAAAAAATTACTCGTTATTTCATATTATTACTAACACTAATAACAAAATACGACCCCACCACGTACCAGAGGTGTCACGATGACATAAAAGCAGCATATATAGGAGGTGCAAGGATCACATAATTTTCACATTTAAAATTAAAGTTTTATAGTCAAGTTTCATGATAATTACCAACATTAGCACTATATGAAAATTCTTGCAAGAAATGAGGTAAATTGCACATATTGCCTTGAAATAAGACCATTCACTATAGAACATACAAATATTTAATGCAACACATTTAGTTTTAAACAATGACATTTAATTATTTCGCCAGAATTTGCAGTCGTCTTAAATGATGAATAATGATAATTGACATTTAGTGATTCCTCTGACTGGATTTATAAAGTATAGATATATTAGGCTAACATCTACTATCACATCTACACAAATCTCTGGAAACATATTAAAAGCAGGTGACACTTGTAAATAAACATAATAATGGTTATATTATTAGCTGATGTCTTTCACAGCTTTTTAAGTGTATGTGATGCATTACAAATTGCTTTACATTAACCCAGTGTTTATGAGCATTTACATTTTTTGAGTTGTGATGTGTGACACAGTGTGAAAATGTGCACCGATTATGTTAACCACAGTGGCATTTTTCTACGAGTTGAAGGACTCAAGGTAAATTTCAGCCAGGTCGTTGTGTAACCACCATTAGCTCTACCTTGGCGCAAGATTGACGCAAGTGTCCTCTCGATAGCGGACAATGCAAATTTCGGCACTGCAAATTCACTACGACTATTATGATTGTTATACATCAATTTCATTGTTCAGCCGGCAGAACCACAACATCATCCGTTCTAAAACCAGCATTGAAATATTATTGCATTCTTATGTACGAACTTATTAAAGCTTGAACACTTTCTATCTAAAAATAAATAATTGAAAAGCAACTAATATCATGCAATAAAAAAATAACAATTATAATAATTAATATATTTATTATAATTTTTGTATGATTTCATTAGTGTCGAATTGTAACGAAATTTACACAGTCTCGTTATATAAGAATATACCGTAAAAGAAAATTAGAAGTGTTGTTCGTTTATCGGTCATGATTTTATGTAAACTTCTTTACTTTCGCCCAGGGGGCAACTAAATCTCTTATAGACCTGCAAATTATGAGGCAAAGTCATGCTGACCACTTCTGTATTTGTAAGCATTACCCTTGAAAGGTATTCTATATATGTATTGTGTAATACAGCAATGCTATATTATTTAGAGTCTGCTAATTGGTCTGTGAAACAATTCTTCAATGTCGTAGGCGTTACAAAACTTCCACAAATCTATAGACATAACTTTATATAAAATTAACATTTTCCGATATGACGAGTTCTATTTACATTGGAATTATAATACATTGCGAACATTTATGATCTCTGTTTTTCCCCCAAAAAACTACGTGTTAATGCTCACCATTACAATCAATTTACCATTAATTCGTCATAAAGTATTAATAAAAGCGGACATCATTTATGTGAGTAAAAAAATATTTGATACTGATTACGACAATCCACTGAACACGTATAGTAAACGAACTATTGGCTGTTTAATGACTGTAGTAAAGTAAAAACTGCATATTGTACTCTGTGATATAACGCACGCCTAGGTATGTTATCACTAACGATATATCTTAACATTTGCCGACCACACCTCGCTTGTGCTTTTGAGAGTGAAAACATAGGTGAGATTTGCAACATCCGTCTAAATGCAGCTGATGTTGCAAAAATACGAGAAGGCATGTGTCACAAGGAAGTGAGTGTGTAGAAATATGCAACTAGCTTCTGTAGCAGCCGTGTAGGGGCCTAGTTTAAACAAGTTTTCCAAACAGAAAGCCGACCAGCGAGTCCATCGACATCATACACATATCGATTAAAATACTGATTAAAGAAATATATGGCAACGTCATTTTTAAAAAATGCTTTGACGTTAATTTGAAATTACTGGTGTAAGGTAGAAAACTAAAGAAAATTAACCACAATTAATAAAAACAAAACATGTTTAAAAACTACACTAAATTTATATTAGCAACACATTTTCAAAGAGCTATTTATTTGTTAAAGCAGTGATGGCCTCGAGGTTTGGGCGCGCGGTCGAGAATCTCGACGGTCGCGGGTTCGAACCCTAGGCACACACCTCTGACTTTTCGAAGTTATGTGTGTATTCACACTGAATTATCACTTGCTTTAACGGTGAAGGAAAACATCGTGATAAAACCTACACACCTAAAAGTTCTTAGGAATTTCTTAAGTGTGTAGTCCGCCAACCCGCACTAGGCCAGCGTGGCGGACTATGGCCTAAACCCTCTCAATGGTAGAGGAGACCCGTGCTCAGCAGTGGGCGTATATGGGTTGATGAAGATTTATTTGTTATAAATTTGTTTAGTTCAGTATAGATATGCTGGATTATCTAAACGTAAACTAAATAAGTAATTTAAGTGTTTAAGACTTTTCATTCCTACATATGCATGTTTTTAATCTTTATTATAAATATACCGATGTAATAGAAAGAAAAAAAAAAACAGTGGAAACGTGTAAGTGTATAAATACTATTTAATTCCTTGAACTTTTATTGTTGCAAAAAGACGGGTTGGCTCGTTTTGTTCTGAACCCATATTTGACAAATTAATGTAAAATTTGGGGATGCGGCAAAGATTCACCAGGTCATGTCGACTCCTATTGACCCTGTAGGTTAATGGTTAAATGGTATCGCGATGTGCGAATTACACAACTTGCTGCGGCCAACGTTCTAACACGTTATGACTTTGACACAATTGCTGATCAATGGACACGCCGCTGACCTACGGTTCATTTATATTTTTTACATTAATGTGAATGCGTGCATTATATTTATTGATTGCCAATTTCATATATTTTATTGAGTATCATAACAATAACGCTCTGCAGCGTTCAAGTTATTTAATTATAATTTATTGTCATTCATTGTTGATACTATACAATTAATAAAATCAACGTTCCGCCTGTTAATAGGTTTATAAAATATTTGTGCGTTATTGATACTACGTGCAAATATGCTACGTATATAATGGCTATCATCGAGCCAAGGTCAGTATAAAACTTCCAGTACTCATTGTTATTCAGGAGTTAACTGAAATAAATGTCACATTCTTCACTGGTTTATCATAAATATTTTAGAATTATGGATAAGTTTCTAGGAAATATTTTAAAATAGAAATTAACTCTAGCTTTGTCTCATGCATAATTAAAAAATTCACGATTCGTATTAACTATAATAACAAGGAGAACATTACACATACATATTTCAATTAGTACACGACACCGAATTACAAAATACGTATTGCTTACTCTAGAACTGAATGTCGAACAGTTCTCAATAATTTCAAGCAGAAGTAAATATTAAACAGTTCATTTGGTTGTCACGACGCGACTAGTTAACGTATTGTAGTCATATTGGCTAGGATGTGGGTCACAATAGGTTAACAACAATATAGGGATCCTTACCGATCTTATGTCCTCATATATTCCATTTAAATCGTCTTCTAACAAACGGTATGGGTCAACTATTTGTGTTCCGTAATCGGGAAGTGAGCCGGTGCTTGTGCTTTGGAGACTGGAGGCGAGGCGCCGCCCCATGCCCACGCTGGCCGCGGTGCCCCCGGTGCCGCACGTCGGCCCACATGTCGTTAATCTCTGCAACAAACAACACAACACATTCGCTAACTTCTTTTAAGGTTACACGGTAAACTACACTGCAATCAACGTTGCCAACATCAAGATTAGACAGGCTTGATAGGGGCGTCACAATTGACTAAAATATTGATTAAAAAAAAACAGTAGTACAAATACACTCCTATCCTTCAATCGATGATTGGAATGTACGTATGTACATACGAATGGCCGTATGCCTCGGGCAAGCCACTCGCAAGTTTGGCATTCCTATGGTATAAATTGGTATTGCACATTAACGCGGTCAGTAGACTTTGCCATTTTTAAATAACAAGCTTTTATTGCGTCTGAGTATAAATAAATGAAAATTAAAAATATCAGAAATTCAACCAAAAAGGTCTTGGCTTAGTTGTTAATATGGATTCATGGGATAGACATTCTTTACAAAACAATAGGCTAAAAATTCATACTCTATTTAAGCAATAAGCATTAGGAAATGTGAAACTTTAGGATAAACAAGCTATGGTGACACTTGAGATGATATGACCACTACACGTCCAGCTGAATCAACGACCATTGCAGGGAAGGGTGCGGCAGGTGTCCTTAACTATGTATCGACTACAGCGGCGGCAGTGACCGCGATACGCTGTTTCGTAATTCGGTTTATGCAACTGCAAGCGAGTGCAGTCTCTGGCTCGCCCGATGGGCTTCGACTGGCCAGTTGCAAAACTACGATATGTACCGAATGTGAGCATTGCATGTGGCTACGTACCGCATCATTATACATTGAAAACGAATTCACTTAAAGACGAGACGAAATTATGGAACTTGCTCGTAAACACTGATTGCTTTGGCGCTAGCCAATTATATTTTTCCTTGTCAAATGTCCTACGGCTTAAAAAAAGTAAAATATTTTAAGTAATGTGTAAGTGCCTTTATATTTATGGGAACAGAAAAATATATATAGTAACCTTTTTTCCATGACAATAGTCCAAAACTTCTCAACAAGTAATCCATTATGTATATATGTAAATTTTATTGCGTGTCAAAGCGCTCAAATCAAGAAAGTCACCTAACTACTATCAATGTGAAAAGGGAGAAGAATAAATAACGTAAAGGTTACAAAGTAGACGATGCAATGTCAATTTTTAAAGCACTATCCCGGTTCAACTGAATGACTGGTGTTTAATATAACTGCTGTTAGCTTTAAGCATTTATTGCAAAAGTTACTATCAGAACTCATTAATCTATCGGTTATAATAATTGAAGGATACGCAGTTATATTTGATCATTAACCTTTGCCGCTTTCATTATTAACTAACCTGAAAAGCGAAACAATTTAACTGACCGTAACGAATTGCTCATTTTATGATGCTAATATATCAAAATCATACTTATCATACGTCCATATTTCCAATGTCACATAACGAATTAAGTAAATAAGCCGAGAAAATTACTTAATTTCGAGCCTATCAGAGGAGTCCCAAAAGCAAATGTGCTAGTTTGAACAGCAGTGAAGCAGAGGAGAGATAACTTTTATGATGTACGAATATTCTGCCTACAAGGGACTATAATTATGATAAAGTGCTGCTGAAAACTCTCTCAAATAGCATACTTCATATAAGTGCTCTCACTATATAGTGCTAATATTATCTCAGAATGATTTAAAAACAAACATATAGCAGTTGAGCTTATTGTTTAATCTTATGAATAGCAATTCGTGAGATTTTACAGACTTCATGAGAGAATTTCCGAACACGTTACCTTTCGTTCGCACTACTCGCACTTTAACCAAGGTAAAAAGATGCAGAAATATGAAGCAATGTGTTGTTTAGAAGTATAAATCGGATACACGATCTTGGACAGCGTTACAAAATTAAAATTTTCGGTTACGATTTATTCGATATAATTACAATTTTATTCACGAATTTGGGACAGAATTCGTAGTATATGTTTATGATTGCATTTATTTCTGCTCACGAACTCGTAAAAGGTTAATACAGTGCGACTTTTGACGTCTTTGAATAATAAATCGCTTCCATCTGATTGCGTACGCGTCAGAAATAATACCGTTCATTTTCTTACACATCAATGATTTAGGCCCTATTCGCACGAGAGTTTAAACAGCGTTGCGTTATAACCCGGCGTCGGCGCTTTTATAACGTCCTCAATATGATCATTCATACGGACGCTTTTAAATCACTTTCGTCTCGTCCTTCGCTTTAGTAAGACGTGGGAATGGTTGCTGCTAAATTACTAGCAATAGCGATTTGTGTTGCTAGAAGACGAAAAAGGAAACAAAAGACATTCTGAGTACATCCTCTGAATGTTCATTCATACTTAAAAGGATTCATACATACAGGAGATACTTAAAAGGACAGTTTGTGACACGGTACGAAGATTTGAGGCAATATCCCAGTAACTTCTTTAATTATTTTCGAATGAGTATAACAACATTGCCTGGAAGAGATCGCCTTGCGCGATAAGGCCGCCCTTTGTACTTTCTTTTTTGTTTATTCTTAAGTTTAATTTAAGTTAAAGGTGTACAATAAAGTTTTAAATAGATAATAATAATAATAACATTTGACGAATTATTGGAAATAGTGGGGCCTCAAATAACATTCCAAGATACTAACATGCGTTTGGCTATACCACCTACACTACGACTGGTTGTAACACTGAGGTAAGCAAAACAATAAAACCAATATACAAAGCAATCATAATTTAGTATTAATTGAAGGGTCCTCTGCAATAATGATAAATGCCCTTTTTCTTTTGGTTTAAGATAATTTGGTTTTAAATTTATAAACGGTGTAAAAAATTAATGAATGATATTTTCCAAATAAATACATACTTTAATTTTAATAAATAACAGTTTGTTATCTTCAGGTCCGAGCTTTTTACACAGTTCATAAACTTAAAGCCCAATTATGTTGAAGCAAAAGAAAACGGACATTCATCATTATTGCAGTGGACCCTTCAATTGTTACAGAACAAACACGTCCGACCACTGAGAGAGCGCGCGGCGTACTGATCGCAGCGCCGGCGCTTTTTTAACGCTCGTGTGAATAATAATAAGAAGTTTCATACGACCTATTCCCAGCGCCCTGCGTTGAAAATGCAACACAGCTCGATAAAAAACCGTCGCGTCTTAAAAGCGCCGACGTGTGAACACGTACTTGGGTATGCATATGTTCTATTTGAACGCTTTTTTAACGGACGTTAAAAAAGCTCTCGTGTGAATGGGGCCTTAAAGTATCTAATTAAAACATAAAACAATTTGATTTACCGTTTTCCAAAAATATTTGTATATTTTATATATAGCTACTTTTATATATAACTTTCATTATGGCATTACGGTACCTTCATATTCAATGGCTTTATAAAAACTTTAATCCTCGACATTATTGGCATTTCCTTTCTCAATGACGAATTTGTTCTTTGTTAAGTTGCGATAAAATGGCACCTAAGATGACCTTTAACTTGACAGGAAGGGCGATCGAAATGTCGTCTTTCCTCAATAAATACTTCAATAGCAGTTTACTCATTTCCTACTTGACCTCGTTGAGACGATGCACTCTTGACCTTTAACGATTATTATTTTCTTCATAAATGTACTGCCTGAATAAATGGATATTATTTATCGTTTAGGAAATGGAGCTATGTTATTCTCACAAAGCACTTAAAGATATAAATATCACTTATTCAACAGTTATTCCTCGATAAAATATATTTATGGACATTTCATGTGTCAAATATTAAATCTTCTAGATTTTTAAAGCCAGGATATTAAGATTTCAAGAATTAACTCTAAGATGTGACTGAGAAAAATGCGTGTATTTCTAATAAATTAACTATTCACTTCAGCGGTGAAGATCGTGTGTCA
The DNA here is from genome assembly GCA_030295005.1 of Cephonodes hylas. Taxonomy (NCBI): domain Eukaryota; kingdom Metazoa; phylum Arthropoda; class Insecta; order Lepidoptera; family Sphingidae; genus Cephonodes; species Cephonodes hylas. Next base: position 8,787,130 of record AP025367.1, on the reverse strand, counting down.
ATAGGCACACCTAAAAATCTCTTTTAGTTATAGAGGGAGCTTAAAAATAGCTTTGGGAAGTTTATTAGCTGAATTAAAAAATATATATATATATTGAAATAAATACAAAATAAAAAGATGATAATATATTTTGTGCTCAAAACCCTCATCATTTTCATTAATTTAAAATAGCTTTAATTCCTTATTATCATTATAATAAAAAGATCGGCCGTTCGAGTCTTTATCTTCCAAGCTTTTGGCTGTTTAATTATTATCATACTGAGCTGTTGTAAATTGTTATACATAGTAAGTAGGGTTTGCAATCCCGCACCATTTTTTTTTCCCGCGGGAAATTTGCGGGAAACTTGCCTTTCCCGCGGAATCCCGCGGGAATTCCCGCAAAAATTCAAAAATGTAAAAATATGCATATAGTAATTCTATATTACCTGTACATTAGTTACCCACCAAAAACATAAATGTAAAAAAGGAAAGCCAAGTTCAATACAAAAATTATTCTCGACTGTGGGCTTCGCCGCAAAAAGAATGGAGATCTAATTGAGTGCCAAGTTCTATGCAAAATCCAAATATAAATAATAGGAAAAAAATATAATTATGAACAAGTATTAAATCTATTTCTGTGCTTTATTAGATATCTATATGTAGCCTAAGGGCTGACTTGGCTAGTTTTCTTACACGAATGATTATTAAGTACCTACTTTTACACAGTAACGGAAGAGCCTTATGTTCGATGGGTAGTTTCTACCAGCAAGCCAAATTTTCGGAATAATAAAATAAGAACCGAAAGGTACCAGGTTTAGAACATGCGAAGGCTATATAAATTGTAAATGAAAACTAGCCAAGTTAACCCTTAGGCTACATATAGATATCTAATAAAGCACAGAAATAGATTTAATACTTGTTCATAATTATATTTTTTTCCTATTATTTATATTTGGATTTTGCATAGAACTTGGCACTCAATTAGATCTCCATTCTTTTTGCGGCGAAGCCCACAGTCGAGAATAATTTTTGTATTGAACTTGGCTTTCCTTTTTTACATTTATGTTTTTGGTGGGATATCATTACTTTTTGTAAAGAATATTATGCAGGTATTGAGATTTTAACTAACTGAATCGGTATTTTTAAGCAGTGCCTATGTTTATGTGTCGCTCGGGAGCGCTTTTATGTATGTACATTTATTTGTGTTCTGTGTATATTTATTATATTATATGTGGTGCCGCGCGCCGCGGAGGACACCGTTGTGTTCGCCGGTTGTTTAGCGCGTATTACAAGTTTTTTGTATGGGGACACCACTTATTTTTTGACTTAACTTCATTTTTATATTTCTGATATATAGCAAGTGAGTATACTAATACATATATTGGGATAGTTTTTTCAAATATCTGCTTGTAACCGTTCTAACGCTACAATTATAAAAAAAAATGTATGGGGACCCCCCCTATTTTTTTACTTTTTTCTATTTTTAGATTTTTTCCTACGTTTACACATAATTACCGAGCTGTATTCTAAATTTTATCCTTCTAGGTCATCTGGAAGTAGGTTAGGTTTAGGTACTATCAGTCAGTCAGTGCTAAAATTTACAACTTTTTGACCTCCATATCTTTATAACCGTTTGAGCTAGCTTCATGAAATTTGGGCTTCTAGATGTCCTTATAGATATAATTAAACACACGTAGTTTCAAGTGTTTACGTCAAATAGGTTTTTAGTTATAGAAGGGTCAAAAGTGGCGCCAAATGGTTCGTGTAATGATACACTCGGCGCTGGCTAGCCAGTTTTACTTGAACTTGGCTTGACACGCTGCCGCGTGTCTAGATACTATATTTAAAAAAAAATAATAGAGACATTCATAAATTTATCTAATAGAAAAATTACTTTTTCATAGTTCTTATGAGGTAAGGTAGGAGGTTTGCAATCTCGTATTTCCCGTTCCTACATTCCTAAATAGTAGATAGTAACCTAAACAGCAATTAAACCCTCGAGGTATAGGCGCGGTCGAGTATCTGGACGATTGCAGGTCCAAACCCCAAGCACACACGACTGACTTTTCCAAGTTACCTATGTGTGTATTCACAATTTAACGGTAAAAGAAAACATCGTGCGGAAACCTGCACAAAATCAAACTAAAACTAAACCAAACTATTTCGCAAACCATCGTGGTGGTTAAGACCTACACTCTCGATGGTAAAGGCTACCTGTGCCTAGGCGTGGAATGTTTATGGTCTGATGATGATGATGAACCTTACCTAAATAATTATTACTACCATTCAGTTATTTATATACTAAGCCTATCGCCGTCTTTTTTTTTTGTCTGGGGAAAACTACTACTAACAAGCAGGATATGTCGGACTTTTACGAACTAAAAACCTCATGGTATTGGTAGGTACTTGGTTACCACGTGCAAAGGACACCGGGATCTCAAGAAAGACAAATATCGGTAAGCCTTCTTGCGGTTTGCTTGTATGCTCTTCACATATACATTTCTAAAAAAACATTCTCTTAAGTCTTAACTTGTTCGAAATGATTAGAGGTTACAGCGCTAATTTGTCGGCCTCTTCGTCTTCGAGTGGGATCGGCTTTTTCACGATCCCGCTCTGCAGCCTCTTTCATTGCCATGACAACCTCGCAAAACCTATCGCCGTCTACTGCTGAACATAGGCCTTTTAAAAAAAAAGCGTCAACCATACTGGTCTTAGCCATCCGTTACCCGGTTAACTGTTACCTATTGTTGAGTTATTTACTTTATCGATAATTTACTGCATCGATTTCTGCTAATTACATTGTGCAATCAATAAACGAATATACTAGAAGACAAAACTTTTAGTAGTCTTTTGTAAAGTGTCACTTTAATTGGAAAGTTACTTTTTTTTCTAACAAAATAAACAAACCGCCGCACATTTCAATCTTTTATTTGGTTCGATCGATTGATCGATACTGTCCGATGCGCCCGCACTGTTGGGATGGAGCTAATAGGCCGTCGTCAGTGATAGCTGAATTACCTTGCCGAGTCATAAAATTTCCGCGCGGAATTCCCGCACAATTGCGGGAATTCCGCAGGACTTAAAAATATGCGGGATCCCGCGGGAATGCGGGAATGCGGAATGCGGGATTGCAAACCCTAATAGTAAGTAAGAGCTTCTGCTTAATTTCTGTTGTAAGCAAAAATAAGAGATAGTAATAGTTACCAACGTTGCGGATTAAACACGCGCAGTAAAAGGCTCTTTTCAATCAACCGACGTTAATCGATTTTATCAATACGAAGCGTTATGAAACGATCCTTTGGTGACATTTATAAGAAAATTTAAGCAACCTCTGTTACATATAAAGAACTTGAAACAACGGTCACGCACAGTACGCACCCGAATATATGTGTTTAAAATAATAATACAAAAACAAATTCGTGATCGATGTAAATGATGAAGAACATTGGCGCACGTAAAATTGCATGTGCCGGCAGGCGGCAAGCGTACATAACAATTAAACTACGATAGAAAGTGATTGTTTGGAACGCTCTTGCGTACCAACCTGTGTTCTTACTTCTTTATATAGAAATGAGCTGCAATTGACACGTACTTAGCCATGACATATGGCCGACGTGGCAGTCTTTAATCAGATAAGTCTTCATTTTAATTACACTATTTAAAATCAATAACATTATTAACATGAAGCTAATATTGAAAACAAATTGTAATAGTGAAATTACTTTATGTTCTACTTACTTTTAATACCGTCTGTTTAGCTTTCACGCCTAAATCATTAGACAATACTATTCATGAATAATAGAGTAAGTGTGACCCTTAACAGTTTTTTTTAGTATAACATTGATTTTTCAAAGTACATTACAAGTAACAGAGCAAATGAAGCTGATTACAAATAAAAGGGGTCCAAAAATTTCATACAATTTGGTCGAACCTTCCGTTTCAATAAAGTTCTAGTTTTTGTGCACATCCAACAACATAAATCAAGCCTGCAAAAGGTTTGTGTCGCGCGCAATCGTTGAAGCTTGTGACGTAAACGCCACCTTTAAGCAGACACCAAGTTGCGGAATTTGCAAGCGCAAAATATATTTGCCATTCATACGACACAAACATCGAGTTATAGGATGCAGTGTCCAATACTTTTTTTAATTTTATATAGGAAAAATAAATACACAAAATTTTGCTGTTGTCTCAAGGCTTGTGGTCTAAATTCTAATCCCCCAGTCAAAGTAAGTAATATTTCTATAATAGGTGTCAACACAACTACATTTATTTATTTCAAAGTAACAAAGCTCATAATTAAACCGACTTAATATACAGACTAACACCAATATCCAATTACCGGCATATTTGATTTTTAGCAATGACACGTATAAAAAAAATGCAACATTGCTGGACGTTGATATAATACTTCCTTAAAATCCGTATTCCTGTATAAACAAATCACTAGGATCATATTACTCGGTCATAGCCGTGACATTACAATTTTAAGTGTAGTAAAATATTGTAATGAAATTATACCATAAAATACAATGATGACATTTAAAGAAATTAATGCATCTTCATTAAATTGACGTAATATAAACGTGATTTCATTCCGGAAGAAAAAGTATTTTTAAAATTGATAAAATAAATATAAAAACTAAAAATAAACATATTGAAATAGTAAAAACTTCTAAAATAAGAAATCAAGAACCTGGTTGAGAATGAAACTCTCACCATTAATGTTAATACATCAGGCTTCAAATATTTTAAATAGTATCTATAAGACTATACCTATGGATGTCCCTGAAATACATATACATATTATACATTGTTTTACTCATGTACCTATACATACTAGTTTTACAAAATTAGATTGTTCAAAGAGCAGAATCTTCTTAAAAATTAAATTAATGAAACAAGCCAAAAAAGTCATTGTTACTCACATTGTGGTTTTAGGGAGCTCAATAATTATGAAAACATCAAGAGATATCTTTCATAGTGTTAACGTTAACTTAAATTTATATTATAGAATAGCTTTAAATGTATTAGCCAAGGACTCTACACCGTAACCTATGTACATATGTATGTATGAATGCACATGTCATGTTGTCTGAAGAAAAGATTTCAACGCGCTCGAAATTCTCGAATGTTTAAACTACCGTACAGAATCAAATTAAGACGATCTTAATTCGTATATTTAGATCGATTTACTAAATATAGTATACAAATTTATTTACATATGTAGATTTCAATAAAACATTGACCTAATCGGCCTATTCGTACAATCGATGCCAAGATAGAATTTTAAATGAATAGGTATTTATTTCGGCTGTTAAGGCTAATAAAATTTTAAAATGCAGCGATAGGCAACAAGTAGCAATAATGCACCTTAGAAAATTAAATAGACGGGCAACTAACACAATCAAACTTTCATTAAAAAATAAATATTAAGATTATCTTTGATAAGTTACTAACAGCCGTAAAACAATGTTTTTTTATTGAAAATAGCATTTATTATGTATAAATTCTAGAGTTCACTACATTCGACCGTGTAAATAAATTAATTGAGCATAACATACCACCTTTCACGTCAAAAACAGTATCGGTTTAGTATTCTTTTCAATGTACATTAGACAATTGACTTATCTTGTAATAAAAGTAGCGTAATCGCGAAGAAAATCTGGAGGAGCAACATCCCGTACAAAATGAAATATTTTATTATATTTTATTATTATGTGAATTCTATTATTATGTGATTTTTTATATTCTTAACAATAGTAAAAGCATAGATCCTAGGAAGCTACACAGGTTACACACCACTGTTAAAATATGAAATTGATTGTACTGACTTTGAAACAAAAAGGTCACTGTAAAGTAGGTTAGTATTAATATAGTTTATAGTGCGCACGCAACGTCAATTAAAAACATTCTAAGTATTTGTACATTTTTCATACTATCTACTAATTCTACAGCTATTCACAGGTGGTGTGTCAAAAAGGGTCAATGTTGCGCCGCGTCGGATATTATGTTTAGATGAGAAACGAAATTGCTTTCAGACACGCGATGGTGCGCTCGGTCTGCCTACACAGTCTGCACCATTACAATATTTAGTCTGGGAATTCTGCGATGGCGAATGATTAGAGTGATATTTTCCAATAACCGTCACAATATTTAAAAAAAGCATAGGTACATATTAATATTATTTTTTCATCCGATTTCATCAATATAACGATAAAAATCTCCAAAAAAATGAACGTAATAATCACTCAAAAGTAACGTGAAAACATGAAACGAAAATTTTGAACATAACCTCTGTGGTCTTTTACGTACTTGGTAAAAATAAATTATTGTCTATTAAATTTTATTTGTTCGACTACCAGGCAACCGCAACTTAGTAGTAAACTGCAGCGCTGTATTACTCAGCTGCGCTATGAAACCGTTCACTGCACAGACAGAAGTACGCAATCTTGTCGCCGTCAACTTTGTTATTTCTACGTATATGTATGTAGATTGCCGCGAAGTCTTAATGTAAAAAAGTGATCATTTATTTTATTGAGTAATTGACGAATACATCAAATGTAGGTCTTCACAAAATAAAAATAAACTTCATACAGTCTGTTTGACAAGAGCGTGTACGGCAAAACTCGGGAATGAATTGGGATAAAAAATAGAAAAAAAATACACTCATTATACATGATATAGACAATGAAGCTTTATTATTAATAACTTGTCCAGTCGCCTCCATTATCAATAATTGACTGGAGTCTTCGAGGCATACTTTCTACTAATTTTATTGCATAATCCAGGGACAAAGACCTCCAAATAAGTCTAATTTCACGAACTAATCGTTTTCAAGTCCAGATTTTCTTTCCTCGAAGCTTCAACTTCATGAGTGCCCAAACATTTTCTATTGGATTTGCATCCGGCGACTGTGATGGCCAATCTAGTACTTCAACGTCATTCTCTTGTTTCCACGCTGTACAAAGACGACTCCGATGTTTCGGGTCATTGTCTTCTTGCAATAGCCAATATATGTTTTTCCTTTTAAACCACTTTTGAGCAGATGGTAATAAAGCCATTTGATATATTTTGACCATTTTAGCTGCATTTAAATTACCTGTAAATATGTGCAAGGTACCAAATCCCTGTTTTGAAAAACAACCCTAAACGTGCACCTTCACCGGATGTTTAACGATCCGCTGGATGAATTTATTGGCGTGGGTACACCAGGTATGAGTGATAGACGAACGTGCCCAAAAAGAAGCTTCGTCCGAAAAAATTACATTGTCCCAATCCCGGTCCAAATGTTCCTGCGCCCAAGTGAGTCTCTTTTTAACATGATTTTTCGACAGTAGCGGTTTCTTTATTATGCTACGAAATTTTACATCATGAGCCAGTAAACGTCTTCTTATAGTATCACATGACACATTAAGGCCTTTTTTAAGCAAAACCGCTTGACCACCACGTAACGATAGGCGAGAATTCTTTTCGAATACCCGTAAAATCATTTTGTCCTCCTTTTTCGTTGTTTTTTGCGTAGAGCCACGATTAGGCAGATCGTCGACATTTTTTACTTCAGAATAGCGTTTCACCCACTTACTAACAAATGTCTTTGACTTTTTCATGTATTTTGCAGCGGCTGCGTATGACATTTTGGGTCCTTTTGGATGCAAACACAAGAACACTGCTTCATAACGTGATGCGTACGTAGCACTCATGACGAAATGCGTCCTCCTCTGACAAAGATCGAACGACAACTGAAACTCTATACACAAAGCATCTGAAGGGAAGGGTCTAGCTACCTGCCAAATTTACAACCAAGCTTCTAGCGGTACCTAAAAAAAAGTTTTGCCGTACACGCTCTTGTCAAACAGACTGTAATTCTAAGCCATTGGGACAATCTTACGCTAATGTACAAAGCAAACAAAAAAATATACTTGCCTACATTCGATAACGTAAGTAGCTAACCAAATGTTGAATGTGTCTGACTAAGAGGAGGGGTTTAATGATTGTGGATGCAATTACCAAGTCTCTAGTCCGTGGCGCGAGGTATGTGGGTCGAAGACGGGCCCCACCTTACTAGGTTATGAATCAAGGACGATACGCTTGTAATGATTGTTTGAACAGTTTTAATATTTATAAAATAAATACTTAGAAGGCATAAATTATACTGCTTAAATAACATGCAAGTACTTAGAGGTCAAGAATCGGGCATATCTAATAGCTAATTATTAAGTCTACTCGAAACTGGTTAGATTCGTATATGATGACATATCTATGATAATGTAATAAAATATGAAATTAAAAAAAACTAAAACCATGCAATAAAAAAACTTTATTGAAGGGTTTTACGAAGATATAAGAACAAATTATTAAAAAAAAATTGCGTTTTCAAACATTATTATTCAATACGTAAGAATTCAATAAGAGGACTAGAGCAGTGTTTCCCAAAGTAGGACCCACGCCACACAGGGAGGCAATTTAAAAATGGAATTTATTATGAAGTCCAAAGGCTGTTTGAGTTAATAAAGTTAAGAATCACTTAACACAAGTGTTCATTTGTAACTGTCAACCTTTTTTTAGTAGTTTTAGCCATGGTCCTACAACACGCACCGTCTAGATGCAACAGATTTGTAATTAGTCCTTTGATGCCACCACTAAGATATATATATATATACTATAGTCTTCGATTATATTCAAGAATGTAATAATATCTACATCGTACACCCGTTCCAAAAAAACCTACACTGGATTCACGATGTTTTTAAATAATTAACGTACGAATGTCAACACAAAAGACAGTACGAAAAAGAAGGTTAAGGGTGTCTCAGGCATGTACTTTTTGTAAAAATTACGTTAATGCGGAAGACGGATGTTGGTCAACATGATGAAGTACTTAAATTAAAATTAAATTTGCGAATATTATTTTTTTCAGCCATTAAGGTGCAATGAAGAGTTTTGCGCTGGTACAATGATCTCTTGCTTAACCTTGCGGGGCACACCAAACAATAGTTGATTACACCCTTTTAATCATAGCTGCTTTTACTTATCGACCGTAATCAATGGCTTTAGCAAGGACATGCAAGTTTTAATTATAGCTTCAAATAACATGATATTATATGTACAAATGATCGAGTGAAATTACCAATAAACATCATTCAAAAGTCCGTTACTTGAAATAAATTTTAACCTTATTCATTTTTGCGCTGCTTTTTGGAAATAAAAGTGTTTTTAACTATCTTTCACCACTTAAGCAAGCAAGGTGATCCCTGAAGCAGCATTTTCGATAATTATGCTATGCTGAACATCGTGTTTGTGTGTTCAATCTCTGAATATTGTTTAATATCAAAATTTGTAGAAACACGAGTATGTCCAAAGATACTGAGATGTACTTTAAAGTAATAAAACTCGAAATAAAAAATAAAGTAATCATTCAAATAAAATAAATTAAAAAAAAAAAGATATATTTAACATGCAAATTCAATCGGCATTAGTAGTTTATCTATTTGGCAGACGTATAAAAAAAATTATAGTGTCCCATAAAAGTAAAACCATACAAAACTTTGGATAAATGATTATAAAAATCTTATCAAATAACGTTGTCACGTACTTAAACTACGGCAATTAATGTTGCCTCCACAGACGCTGATGAGTTCATTGTTTGCAAGTGCCAACCGAAACGAGCTTGCTCAATACTACTAGCAGCATTAAGTTATTGCAAGGACATCGGACATTATAGACATAAGCACTTACAATTTACGAGATGGGTATAATGTATATTTATTGACGACTCTTACAAATATAAGGTAAAAATCAAAAATAATTCCAATATTGTATTAAATCTATAAACCCAAATGTACATCGCCTAACAAGCAGCATTCAAAAAATATTTCTCAGTTATCCGCCCAAGGTCGAATCTTCGGATGTCCAAACTTTGGTTCCAATACCGTCGAACTCTTTTAACGTTGGCGCAATCGACATTAAGATTATAGTAGAAATGGCTGCCGTGAATAATTTGATGACTTATTGCGAAATTATTTGGGAAATGATGTTTGTCTCATAACTTAATTCACAATCATTATTTTCTCATTAAGTGAGTAACATCTTTGGAACTTTTTTTTGCAAATACGATACCCTACATTGGAAGGTACCAAGATATTGCTTTACAGATTTCTATGCCCTTTTGTATTATCGTCACGTAATTAAGGATTCACCAAAATGTTGTAAGCCGAAAATAACATGCTGCATAGAATGCATTGCCGCAAACTCTTATACAATGATGTCGACTGAACAAATAGTTTTGTGTTCCGCATTTCTACTGAGCTTCATTTACGTAGGACGTTACGTGTGGCATTAATCAATCAGCCAATGCTGCCAAACAAATAGTCAACCAATTCAAAGAAAAAAAACAGGCGATAATTATGTCAATGTCTTGGGCAGTTTTAATTATATCAATCAAATAAATGGAACAAAACATGAATACATTGGCATCAAACAGTCACCGCGGTATAAAGAGGGTCAACGTACGACGATCTGACTAGAATAAAATAAGAAAGGCTATGGTTCCTTCAACAGGTTACTTACCCAGTTCTCGTGTTATTAAAAATTCAACGAATCGTCACACAACTTTCACTAACATTGAGCCCAAGCATGCAACAAACTGACATCATAGAAATTACGCTAAAACACCGAAAGAAACGTACCCAAAGCTACAATCGTTTGTACTTGTACGATACTGGTTCTCTTTCAAACTAAGTTTATCACTGTTACTGAGACAATATTGAAATAATGTTATTTCAAATGAAGGAGCAAATGAAATATTAATGCGAAAAATAATTGTTGCTTAGAAAGTTTTGTGCGAGCCGTCGAGATTGGACATTGCATGCTCGCACGCTGCGCGAGAAAGCACGACGATAGCGCGCGAACTACTTAGGGTTACCATGTGTTGTCATATGGGTGGAGCACATTAACTTCACCGCGTTAATTTGTCTCTATACTTGTCTAAAACATTTATTTACTTAAAAAAAATGATTTTATAGACTATAACATATAACAATTGCAATTAAAAAACATTTCAGAGCATTAATAAATAAATGAGGGAGAAGACAAAACCGTGTTAAAGTATAGTAAACAGTAACTACTCTAATAAAGGACGTGAATGTAGATTTAATTATGGTATAATGACAATTTTGTAATAAGGACTGATAAAACCGATGAATCAAATATCTGTCTGCTAATCGGCAACCCTAGTGAAACTCGACTCAGTGTAGAAGCATAAATCTGAAATCGAGGACATCAATACGGGATGTGAAAACAGGCACTAGTTCACTGAGTAAGAGAGCAAAACAACTGCAACAGACAAATATTGCCCTTTAAAAATTTAATTCATTTAAAACACGAATGAACGTAAGACACCAAATAAATATAAAACTGCAATGTTTTATATTGTGCAAGATAAAATATTCATAATTTATGTATTCATTTTATGGTTCTTGTTTTTTATGCCGAAAGTAAAAGTTCGAAACACTATGTCTGGCGGTGAAAATCATTCAAACAAACCAAACAAACCCGCGTCGTTTGCGGTGCGACCCACTGTCCACCAAGATTTCACTTTTTAAATCTCCAATGAATGAAACAACTTAACACATATCAATAACATAGAACAATGTAAATTGCATTAAAGAATTGATTTAAACAGTCACATCTTATTTATAAAAATCTAATTTGAAAGATCAGCTGACATTAAGAGGTTAGTTTATGTCACGCTATTATGTAAAGAGGATCAAAATGTTTTCTTTAATAAATGAAAGGATTATTCAAATTAACCTGCCATTGTTTGTTTTCTATGAGACTAAAATAATAAAAAACAGTAGGAAGAGTAAATATACTACTTTCTTAAATTCTGACCTGATAAGTCTTCCCAAATATCCTTAAAGGAAACGGTCCAGGTGGTTTGAGTTTCACAAATACAGTTTGCTTTCGAACTTTATGTCCGAACTGACACATCAACTTATCTTGAACACGAGCACAGAGCCTACTTGAACTTAAACACGCCATTGTCACAACTGCAGCGAAACGCTCGAGAACATGAACTACATAACGCATACAGCACACAATCGTTCGCCTTTTCCTCCCCACTTTTTAAGACAGCTGATTGTCAAACGCCATATTTAAGTTGTGTTGCTAGCCTTAAAAAAATAATGGCTGAAAAGTTTCAAATAGTTTAGTCTACTTATGTTTTCGTTATATCTAGGTACTGTTGACAAAGAACTTTACTGCAGTCTTTTTTAATCGTGGTCGAAAAACAGAAATTCGGGCCAAATGGAGCAGACCTATACCTAAAGAGAATGAATTGGCAAAATACCTACTCCCCTTCTCTTGTCACTCGATAAACTCATGACTTGTTTAGATGCTGAAATCGTCCCACTCGGAATTTTTCATTTAATTTTTAGACTCTGATGGTATTGAAAATTACGTAATAAAACCGCAATTACATTTTGCCCGACTCCAGAATTAATACTAAAACGCTAGCTCGCACAAGACATGCTTGTACCTACCTGGAAACCACGAGACAGTTTTTTATTTTATTTATTTAGAAAATCTAGAATAACAATTTAGAAACATGGAATTGTAGAATGAGGGATGGCGCCTGCAGGATTATTGTAACTATGTCGCAGACATCAAAAACCCTTCTAGATCACAACAACGAATATCAAAACAATATATTGAATATAAAAATTACTTTCAATAATAAGAGAATTGATTGATAAACTCTGTTTGTAACCAACTGGTGATAAAAGGTGTAGTTTTAAGTTTTTGTTACGAAAAATAATATTTAAAGTGCAAATAATTTTAAAATTTAACATCCATGGATCAAAATAGCATAATCTATGGATTGACACTGACAGCTAATTTTAGGTTAATTATCTAGGTATCTGGTATTTAGTTGTAAAAAGTTGAAAGCAGAGTTATATATCGAGCTACAAAGCCACCGAGAAGTCAATATGTTTCCTCGTTTATCACAAATTATAAAAGTTCTAAAAAACGTGGAAAGGAATTTCTTTCAAATCATAGTAAATAATAATCCACCGAAAGGTACCTCAATGTGAACCAAACTATTTGGGATTTGTGAACTTTATTAAAAAATACTTGTACAATTGTTTTATTTTTCAGAATTTGCATTGGCATATGTGCATCAGAGCGACCGCGCAGGATCATCGTATAAATTTAGTATTAAAGATTTAATTGGAGATGGTCTTCTATTGGCAGTACCCAAATTTAGAAGAACTATTGAAAAAAGGCTAAAACGAAAATTTGGTTCTCCTGAATACGTATGGAAAATGCTTGTACCAAAGACAAACATTAAAGTTTGTCATGAATGTGGTCACCATCATGAACAAGGGCGCCTATGTGGTAAATTTTGTTAATACCAACTACTAATTGAATAGCAAGAGGATTTTTTATAATAATTTCAATCAATACTGAAAAAAATATTTGTTTCTTCATATATAAAACTAGCTTTTGCCCGCGACTCCGTCTGCGTAGACTTTAGGGTTGAGTGCAGAAAGATAATACGTGAATCTTTATTTCTTCTCATAAGTTCTATTTATGTTCATACCTAAAATTATATAACTTAGTCGAATGGTTTAGGCTTGAAACCGTAATAGACTTACAGAGTTACTCTTGCAATTATAACATGTACCCATACCCACGGGAACACATTTTCCAGGATAAAAGTATATCATGTAAATTTGGTGGGTATTTATTTGATTCAGTAGATCTTGAGTATACCAATTCCCACGGAATTACTACACTTTCCGGGATAAAATGTATCCTATGTTACTTTTGTGGGCCCTATCTATCTCCATATCAAAAATCATTCAAATCTGTTCAGTAGATCCAGAAATACCCATTCCCACGGGAATACTACATTTTCCGGGATAAAATGTATCCTATGCTACTTCTGTGGGCCCTACCTATCTCCATACCAAAAATCATTCGAATCTGTTCAGTAGATCCAGAAATACCCATTCCCACGGGAATACTACATTTTCCGGGATAAAATGTATCCTATGTTACTTCAGTTGGCCCTACCTATCTCCATACCAAAAATCATTCAAATCGGTTCAGTAGGTCCAGAAATACCCGTTCCCACGGGAATACTACATTTTACGGGATAAAAAGTATCCTGTGTTACTTTGGTGGGCCCTACCTATCTCCATACCAAAAATCATTCAAATCGGTCAAAAGGTTTAGGCGTGAAAGCATTACATAGGCAGTTTCATTTTCGCGTTAGAATATATGCTCATCCCAAAGGAACCCTACATATTCCAGGGATAAAATGTTGTTCATGTTACTTCATAGGATTTCATTTATGATCATACCGAGAATCATAAAAATCGGTCGAATGGTTTGAGCGTGAAAGCGAAAGAAAAATATAGGGTTTAATACCCAATCCCTCGGGAATACTACATTTTCCGGGATAAAAAGTATCCTGTGTTACTTCGGTGGGTCCCATCTAACTCCATACCAAAAATCATTCAAATTGGTCAACTGGTTTAGGCGTGAAAGCATTACACAGGCAATGTTACTTTTGTGTTACAGTATATGCTCACCCCACAGGAACCCTACATATTCCCGGGATAAAAAGTTGTTCATGTTACTTCATAGGATCTTATTTATGTTCATACCAAAAATCATAAAAATCGGTCAAATGGTTTAGGCGTGAAAGAGTAAAATAAATATAGCGTTTTATACCCAATCCCACGGGAATACTACATTTTCCGGGATAAAAAGTATCCTATGTTACTTCGGTGAGTCCAATCTATCTCCATACCAAAAATCATCCAAATCGGTTCAGTACTTTTTAACCGACTTCAAAAAAGGAGGTTCTCAGTTCGATTGTTTTGTATGTATGTATGTATGTTTGTCCGCGATTATCTCGCGTTTGGCTAAAGCTATTTGGATGCGGTTTTTTTTAATAGATAGAGTGATTCAATAGGAAGGTTATAGGCTATATAACATCACGCTACGACCAATAGGAGCGGAGCAGCAATAAAGAATGTTTCAAAATCGGGGATATTTTTTTCCTTTTGAAAGCTTCCGCCGCGTGCGCTGCCGAAACGGTTAAAGTTACGCTAAAATAATGTATGACAGAATTGTTCTCCTTTAAGTGTTCCAAAAAGAAGTCCGCGACAGCATATGCCTATCTTTTAAGATTGGTTCACTGTAACCTCTTTTATGCTAACCAAATTTGTCCTAAAATAAAGCATTGTTTATGAAGTTGTTTTTATAAAGATTATATTAATCCTTATCCAAATAAATGCGTTATTCATTAGAAGTATTTGATTTAAAAGAAATTTGCCCTTTACATCATTTGATTTCAATTAGTATCTTAGAAGATATCGCAAATTTAAAATAATTATCAAGCGCGCAATAATGATGCACAAAGGCGTCGACCGGCGTGTTACGGTTTCACGTTTAAACAATTTGACCGATTTGTATGATTTTTGTATATTTAAGTAAATGGGACTCTGTGGAGTAAAATACTACAACTTATGTATGTTCTATCTGAACACAAACCTGTAGTCCACGCAGACGGAGTTGCGGGCAAAAGCTATGTATAATAACATCCATTAATTAAATATCAGCATTGCACCCGTGCAAAGCCGGGGCGGGTCGCTAGTTTAATTATAATTAATATAAAACAAACAATATATCATTAAATATCAAAACAAGGAAAGGTTACTAAAAATTGTGTATCACCACATAGTATATCAGTATTCACTAAAAAAACTTAAAGTAAATTCCTATTCCAACTAAAAGAACTTAAATCACTAAAAAGTATGAAATACAAAAAAATCAAATTAAAAACAAAACAAAAATTTTTAAGTACTTAAACTATATTTTTTTATGTAAAAAGGAACCGCCTTCAAAAAACCAACTAAAAAAGAAAAAAATAATTTTTATTATGAACACCTGTATTTCAATTTTGCATAAGCAAAATCATGTATATAATCAATCAATCAACAAATAAGAATATAAATTAATAATTAACGGTTATATGTAAGTATTACTTCTACTTTTTGAAGTCGGTGCCAAACCAAAATATTTATAGGTAAGTATGACATATGCTGGGGGGGGGGGGGGGTACTCCACCCGGGCGGAGCCATTAATATTAATAAACCAGCATTCTTCTTTGTCATGAAAATTTGTTTGGCACCGATTTCAAAAAGTAGAAGTAATACTTACATATAACCGTTAATTATTAATTTATATTCTTATTTGTTGATTGATTAATTATATACATGATTTTGCTTATGCAAAATTGAAATACAGGTGTTCATAATAAAAATTATTTTTTTCTTTTTTAGTTGGTTTTTTGAAGGCGGTTCCTTTTTACATAAAAAAATATAGTTTAAGTACTTAAAAATTTTTGTTTTGTTTTTTTGAGTTTATTCGTAACAAACATACAAAAATACAAACCTTTCCTCTTTATTATAATAGTATAGATAATTTTTGTGAATCCTAATATTGATCACACATTTTTGAGATTCATGACCCTTGTTCTTTTTCATTGCAGAGAACTGCTACAAACAAGTGCAAGAAGAAACTAAGGAAATACAAAATAAGATTCAAGAGAAACTTGGTAACAAACCCATTGAACAAGATGTTATTGTCCTCTATGAAGGCGAAAGTGTACCAGACCAAGTATGTTACTTCCTTCTTTTTCATCACACATCATCAGCCCATATACATACCCTGCGACACCACCTTCACCTTGTTGTCTTAACTAAATACCTAAGAAATTTCTAAGTTTTAGGTCTGCAGATTGCCTTACAATAATTTCCTTGCTTGTCAAAGTATCTAATAATTTATAATATTGTGTTTACACAGTACACACATATCTCTGATAAGCCAAAGGTGTAAAGCCTGGTGTTTTTACCTGCAACTGCCAAATATCCTAACCATGTACCTAAAAAGCCTTACTTCCTAGAAAAGCTATCAATTGTTTGATTTATCTCATAATTAAAACAATATTTTCATTTCAAAAAACAATTACCAACAAATAATATTTTTTATTGTCTTTTTCTACTTTTTATGTACATTACATGAAATAGATAAATAACAAAATATCATTACCATATTCACACATTTGTTTGAATTGCTTGCAGCCCAAAGAGTTCTGGAAAGGCAAAAGAATTGTTGAAATGAAAAAAGAAAGACCACAATGGTTTAGTAAAAACCTTCTTCAAAAGTCTACACAGCAGCCATCCAAATCCACAGATGTAAAGCCTACAGATTTAGCTTAAACAGCAAGGAAAATGAATTTAGAAAGTAGTATATTTTTCTTTTTAGATATTAAAATAATGTATATAAAATTTTATTAGACTTTTGCTTTCTACTACTTCTCCCTGATGTATGTGTTTAGTGATAGTATAGGACAATCATAACAATAAAATTCTTTATTATTGTATCGCAAAAGAATATTTAAATACCTTAGAATATTTAAATATTTTTTTATTTGAAATTATATTTTTATTTAGTTAATTAGAAAAACAATTTATATTTAGTTAAATTTGTACATGAAAAATATTACGCAATAAATTAATCATCTTAATAGGTTACAAATTTACTTGTAATAAAATATTTATAAAATCACATTACATTTTCAAAGGAATTAGGGATGTTCTCAAAGTTGTCTATAACAGAATCTGGCTCAGTATCTCCAATGAAGTGGTTTTCAACATGTGATTGAAATTCATTGAATTCAACATCATTTAAGAATGTTTCACCACACATGGGACATACTTTATCACAGTGATCTTCTATGGCTTCTTTTTCATCCATCACACTCTTTTTACATGCAGATGAATTGAGTTCACTAAAATTGTTATTATAATTGCTTGAATCTGCTGGAGTTGCCCAGTTTGCAAGACTATCACTTGTTTCAATTTCTTTGTGTTCAGATGTTGTAACTTTTGCATTATTGGCAAGACACGATGGACATTTGTAACCATCTGCAAGTAAGAAAAGCACATATCATTTTTATTTAGTTATTTAAAATAGTTGCTATGACTGCACCTACACAATTGAAATTTCTTTTCAAGCTAAAGAAAAGGTATGAATTTTATTATGAAGGTATTATTTAATCAATTGAATTTTAGTACTATATAGGTAACATGGTTTATCACAGTAGCTATATAATTTCTACATGAAAATTACAATAATATAAAATTGGCATATAATAATGTTTAAATTTAAAACCAACTTACCTCTCAATATTGTCTCAAACCGAGTCAACAATAATTTTAAATCTTTTTCTTGCTGAGCCAGTTCTTGTTTGAGGTTTTGTAATTTTTCTGTTTGGCAAAGTATTTCTTTTAATGAATCTGTTGCTGGATCTTCAATATATGTAAAACCAACAGAATCTATATTTAAGACATCATCATCTTCTTGTAACTGTGCCATTTGCTCATATTGTTCTACCAATTGTGATTTCTCTTGAGCATAACTATTAATTAATTTAAGAGAAATTTCTTCTAAACTCATATCAGAATATTTTTCTTGATAGTTGGCATTACCTTTAGGTGTACTATGAATATATGTATTAGTTCGGACAAGAGGTTGCTTGGTGTATTCTTTATTAGGCTTGTCTGATTTTTTTAAATTAGATATCTTAATCCATAAATTTTTATTTTCACATGATACCATGAAGACATGATGCATAAGCTGTGACTTTTGTTTGTTGAGTTCTGCGATCTTTTGCATCAGAGAAATTCTTTCATCTTCTTGCAAAGGAATGTAATTCGAACTATCAGATGTCTTTGACACATTGAGCCGGAGTCGCATATTGTCATTTTCTAATAAGTTAATTCTTCGTTGCAATAATAAACATCGATCTCTCATTGCATGCAGAGCTAGTTCATGAACACTAATATTATTGTAGTCACCTTTAAGGGTTGTTTGGAAGGTAGAATCATTATTAAAACTTACTATAGATGACGACTCCATGAGGATGGAAATGCGAATTTATATTTGATTTTAAGTAGTATACCATAGATTTGTCAAAACTGCAAAATTATCTTCGAATCATAGTTCTTACGAATAAAAATGCCACTTATTACCAGATAAACAAAGCACTTATCGATAGAAATCAATTTCTACCAACTGATCAAATATAACATTACACAGTTGCCAGTTCTCTAAATTACACGTAAAGGTGAAAAGCACTCTGTGCTACATACCGCCACATTATTACTATCACAACTAGAGATGGCGTTATAATCGCAATTGTCGTTATCACCACATAATATGAAAAAGGGTACAAATCTCTGACATTTTGAAGTTAAGTATGTGTGGAATCAAAGTAATTTATCATGTCCGCTCTTTACCGATGAAGGAAAATACTTAGAGGAAACTAGCACATCCAAAAGTGCTTAAGAATTTCTTACGCGTTAAGTCGGTCGTCCCGCAATTGGGTAGCGTGGTAGACGCGTAATTTACTTTAATTTGTGGAGGAGGCCTGTCCCCAGCAGTGGGCCATATATCAGCTGATGATGATGATGATCTTAATTCAAATCAAGTCACATAATAACATAGTCTGTATAGTAGTGACGCAGCGTGCCCATATTTTTATTAGTTACAAAACCCATTCGACATTATGAAGACTGGACTAAGTCGGTGCACCTATTCAGCCACGTTTATAACAACGAAAGGGGGTACAATGCGACGTTGAAATGCATAATATCTGTAAAATTTATTAAGGATCAAACATTTTTAATTTTAGAAATAATGTAAAATAGCTTATACTTATACTCGTGTAAAGTACGAAATAAGGTTAAACTTAACGTAGGTACAGAACGTGTATGTAATCTAGATTCTAGATTATACAGACAGGTATACGCAGTAAATTACATTGGATACCTATTAAGGTATACACTGTACAGTGTTGTTAATTTATAGCGAGGAAGAGGCGATTGTCTAAACGGATAGTTAGTTAAACCCACCCTGCTCCGTCTCACATGAAGCAATTAGCTCACTGTATTTGGCCTCACATTTTTTATTTTTTTTTTAATATTTGTTCGTCGTTTTTTCGTTAATGTTCGAATTTAATTTTTTTTATTTTTGTTTGTCTTTTATTGTTTCATAATTAATTACATATAATTTTATTTATTTTTTAGTTAATAAATAAGACACAAATTGCTTTTATAATCGAACAATCATCAAGAGTGGTCGAACAATCGTTAATTGATCTAAATTAATTAATCTGAGTGATAAAAATAAAAATATCTGGTAATGGTGTGAACTTAAGTGTGAACATTTGTTTAATTAATTATAAATAAATAAAAAACGAACACGCAATTTTTACATTCGAACATTAACGAACAAACGTGAAACGACGAAAACTTAAAAATAAAAAAATAAAGAAGGTGGGCCAAATTCAGTAAGCTAAAGTAATCTGTGTCCTCATTTTATATCGTAATGTTGGCAGTCCTACTGTCTATAATCTATGTCAATCTCTGTGCTTAGGGATGGGCAAATGGAAAAAAATATCGATATTTATCGTATCGATATTTTTCAAATATATCGATATGTATTCTTCATCAACCCATATACGCCCACTGCTGAACACAGGTCTCCTCTACCATTGAGAGGGTTTAGGCCATAGTCCACCACGCTGGCCTAGTGCGGGTTGGCGGACTACACACCTAAGAAATTCCTAAGAACTTTTTTAGGTGTGCAGGTTTTATCACGATGTTTTCCTTCACCGTTAAAGCAAGTGATAATTCAACTTGAATACACACATAACTTTCGAAAAGTCAGAGGTGTGTGCCTGGGATTTGAACCCGCGATCGCCGAGATTCTCGACCGCGCGCCTAAACCTCGAGGCCATCACTGCTTTTTAAATAAATATTATCAAATGTGCCGGCTGAGAACACTTTATCCCGGTTATCTCGCGTTTTTAACAGATGGCACCGCTAATTTGCGGCTTTATTTCACAGGCAGACATATATAATCATATTAGAAAAAAAAAACAGCTTTAATTTGATACCAAAATCATCCGAGTACGTTATGAGTGTAAAAAAACTTCATAATGTTACCTGTTTCCACCTGGCTGCGAAGTAGTTGCGGCTGAGTGTACTACGGCACCTATGGATTTTAGAATTCTTTACATGCATAGCTATGACGTGGATTATATTTTATTTAAAAATGAAGTGCATGAAATTTTATTCCAAAAATTAATTTTCATTAATTTAATTAAAATTACTTGCGGGGATATTTTGCCTGGCTGCGGTATATCAGTGTATTCTCCTATTCATACACGAATGTAAAAATGTGTGTTTGACTCACGTCATAATGTATGTAGTAATTTCGTGGTGGGATCTTAGGCTATTATTATTTAAAAAAATCGAATTGCTTGACATAAAAAAAGAAACAAAAAAAACATTATTCAAACCAGTATTTGTCTGATATTGACATCAGGAGCACTCTTTGTTTGATGTGTTCCCCTGTTAATCTGCTCCTATCATTTGGCACAGCCAAATTTACCACTGAAGCTACCCTTTCAGATGAAACTGAAGATGCTTGACAAATCAAATATTTTAGAGCGATATCCGAGAGAACCGGCTTGAAATGTTGACAATTTACCCAGAACTTTATTGGGTCAGATTTTCTTTCTAAAAGTGGTTAGTCCAAATACCACTTCAATTCATTGGGGACACAGCTCCTGCTTGGAACCTCTGACGAAGCTATGTTCAGATTTAATAATTTCTCATGTCTGGACCAGATAGAGGACCCACTAGCTTGTTCTGATGCTGCTTGATCAGGATTTTTATCCGGAGAACCTCTATGCCAATGTTGTCCTCCATGCCAATGTTCTGCATGAATCTCGGCACTAATTTTAGATATAGCATTTGACACGACAATTGGCGAGCTAAAGTGAATACGCTTCAACCGAGTCATAGAGAGTAGAGGTGTGTCTAAAGTACTGTACTCGTTACTCTGTACCCGTTACTTTATGAGAGGACCTGTAACCGTTACTTAAATCTTGAAGTACTGATGACAAGTACTCATGTCGTTCCTTAATACCTATGTAGTATTCAATTCAGTAATACGTCTGTCCTCTCATAAAGTAACGGGTGACTTTGTACTGCGAGTACTGTAATTATATCATAAAAATAATCTTATCATTTATCTTATGAATTAGTTTTAGTTACTTTAGTATCTAATACTTTAGTTTATTAATAAACATTTATTGTTTAACAAGTAATTGCGTCATTTTATTTATGTCCTCACAAACTTCACATCAACCTGATTACTATTTATAGTTCCTAATAGTATGATTAAGTTCTAAACTCATTAGTATTCATTATACTTTGAGTACTTATCTCTGGTCGTCATAATACCACTCTAAGGTTACAATTCCATTCCAAAATCAAAAGTACTCATGAGTACTTTGAAGCCAGTATTTGTAATCAGTACTTCAGAGTACCTGTAATCACTGTAACGAATACAACCAAGTACTCATTTAGCACACCTATAATAGAGAGTAATAATGAGTAATTTTTGTTTGTGTTTGAAGCAAAGAAACTAAACCCATACAGCCTAGTACATATTTTCTAAATGTAAGAAATCGGATTGGTCAAAATCATGATGCGACGCATGAGCAGACAGCAGAGCTTTAAAAATATATCGATTTTGATATTTGAAAATAAATATCGAATATCGCGGGAAAAAACATAGCTAATCAGTATCGATATTTTTCTGAAAAAATTTCGATATTTTGATATATCGATATATGGTGCTCTTCCCTATCTGTGCTTGCCTTGGTAATTAATTGGTATTATTTGCATTGTTGAATGGGTGTACTTGGCCATTTATTAAAGCAGAGCAGAATCTGCTTTTGTTTTTAAATATATTTAATAAAAAATGTAAAAGTTTAAAATCAAGAAAATAGTGCACGATTGTTCTATAAGATTTCGAATTGTGATGGTGTCAATTTGATTATTTACACGCATAAATCATAATATCTGAGATTAAAATGAGTGTTACTACAAATTTGTAAACAGTGAATCATTTAATAGAGCTCGTGTAACTTATAACGAGTTTTGGCAACGTAAGTATAATCTAGTAATTTTATTCATCTCCGATAATTGGCGTCAATGTCAGGTTTTCTTTCTTTGTTTGGATTAAGACTTTAGATTTATAAATAAGTAACATAAAGTAAATTCGTCTATTCTGCTTTTAATTCTTTGTTACATTTAGATTATATGTTAGGATTAATTGTTTACTCAGGTTCTAGTTTGTTTCGTAACCTCGATATTATCAAATATTTCCGTTCCTACTGTGACACACAACTCAAGTAATCATACAACAATCTGTCTAAGAATCTTACACAGCACATAAATATTTATTAATCATGACATTACAAACATATTCCAATACCTAAATTTGAAATGAGTATGATTTATATTCAATAGTATCAATTTAATAGTCATAATAGAGCAATTATTGCATTGCATATAGCATTTTTTTTGTTATTAAAAAGTAATCAGGTAGCTTTTTAGGGCAAGTTCAAGCATATGATCTGCATCAGCAAATTCAAGTAATACAAGTCAAATAATAGACAGGCTTACTCTAAACATATCCAATGTAATGTGGTAGAAGTGGCCTTTATCTCCCAAAATACAGTCCCACATGTGGCAAATTGTTCATGGCTTTGACCTCTGTACAGATCAAGGTGCTATAATGTCAGTCATCAAATCTCATTTTAGTTAAAAGTTGTTACTGTTTCAGGTATGAAAACAAAGAAATGGATCCATTTATTTATGTTTGTTAGAAATTTAGTTATGTATGTTAGAAAGTATAATCTTAACTAAACATGGATATGTATTACTTGTTATTGTATATCACAGTATACTAACAAATTACAATAACAAACAGCAATAATACAAATTAGGCATATGTTGACATAATAATTGTATAAATATGTAAGAATGTCTATAAACTTAGCTTTGGCTCATACTAGGAAAGTTGCGCTGTTCATTTGCCAGAAGTAGAAATTTTTTGGTATACAAACTCTATGTCTAGAACATAATTTATTTTTCTAATGATAAATTATTTTTATATTAACAAAGAAATTTTGGTATCAATTGAAATTAAATAACTGAATTGTTAATTTTTGTAATATAAAATTAACAATTCAGTTGAATATACAAGATTCACACCTTCAACCTGGGTAATTTTTGTATCAAATATTACTTTATATTTTTTCTTTAACAAAGTTCACCAAACAAGTGTATTACAAGTAGATTACTATGTTATAGATTAATTAAAAATTAAAACAATTACTTGAATCATTTATCTTTGTTTAGAGATCGTTACTTATGTACACTCATAAGGTCATGTGTAACAAAAAAATTGTTGCGCAATTTTTATAGGCTGAAGATTCAATTATAGTGGTTGTTGAGCAAATAAAACAGATGTTTAATGTGATCTGCATCTGAATGCTACTCAACAAATAATGATGACGACAAGCAATACAGTAATAAAACTTAAAAAAAAACAAACAGGCTTGAGATTTTAACCACTGAACTAAATCTGATTAGATAATTAAGGTAAAACTCTAAATTAAAATTTAATACATTCAGCTTATTTCCTAAGGTTTCTGGTTGCACAGTTTTAAAAAATTTTATTATGATTCATATAGAGATTACTGTAAATCGCTGAATGATGCCTTTTATTTTCTAATTAATTTGAAAGAATGTAGTGTAATGTTGTAATGAAGCTTGTAATGAATGTATTGTAATGTAGCTTTATGTTGAAAAATAACTTTAGCACAAAGTTTTAAGTAAAATATACATTATATTGTGTAATATTATTGCAATTTATGTGCCTACCTTTTATCCTTGGATCAACCAAAGATTGACTGTTAGTGAACTGTTGCATCCTGTGGATGGCTATGGCTGGTTTTTTTTAAATATTAATCTGGGGTGAATATGACAAGTCTGATCCGCCTATCAAAAAAGGCTGGCAAAACCACTGCCTTAAGCATTAAATCTGCAGGTATATCTAGGTGTAAATAAGTAAATAGTTAAGTATTGAATTTTAGTTTATTCCTGCAGGAAAAAATATTTTGGTCAAGAAATCTTTACTAGATTTTTTTAGAAGCCCTATTTTTTTCTTTAGATTTTGTGTTGGTTCAATATAACTTTAAATACCAGTAATGTAACCATTAGGTTGGCAACTAAGTAATTGCGGATTTCACTCATAGATGGCTTCAATTGAATTTTTGGATTTGCTGGCATAGTCCAAGTGTAAAACACTTTTTGTTATTTTATAGTTGGCAATTTAACTATTAATCGGTAACAAAAGTTTTTTGATCGATTGCGTAGTTTTCGTTTGGTGTTTGTTGAAAAATGGATAATCAAAAAGAACATTATCGTCATATTTAGCTTTTTTATTTTCGCAAACCATAAAAAAGCTATAAACAGCACATTACTTTTTGTGAGCTTGCGATGCGTTTTCCCTTTGCGAAAAAAAAGTAAAATACGATGATAATGTTTCTTTTCATTTTTTATTTTTCATCGAACACCAAACGAAAACTACGCAACCCATCAAAAATCTTTTTTTACTGATTGATAGCTGAATTGCCAACTATCAAATAGCAAAATGTGTTTTACACTTGGACTACGCCAGCAAACCTAAAAATTCAGCTGAAGCCATCTATGAGTGAAATCCACAGTTACTTAGTTGCCAAGCCAATATTTTGGGCACAATATCTTCTGTGAATTCTTTGATAATTGTTAGAGTAGCATACCTTACCTTTAATATATTAAAGATGATTTTTTTGGCAACATGAAATTGGGACTTGGGAATTGGGACTTCAAACTTACTCAATGGTTTGTGTAGTTAGTGGGGTATACGCACTAGTGATACAATTTATTTGCAAGCATAGGTTTAATTAAAACATCCGTGCTCGTGCGTTGACGTGAGAGAAGCAGCCAGTTTGTTCATTTTTCATGTGTTAAAAGCATCAAGGTAGTACTCGATGTAATATCTGTATGTAATAGTACTAAATTCAAAGTTAGTATCTCTATCCTAAATATACTGTTTGAATTTAACTCTTCTATTAAATCGCTAGTTATCAAGCAATTATACTGACTACAGATAATGTCTTCGGAGATTTTGTTGTTTTTGGTGCTGGAATAATATAAATACGATGATAGTGACATAATATTAATTATACGTAATGTAAGTTATTTTCAAATCGTAACAACATAATGTTCTTTGGTATAATTGAAACGATAGCAGCATTTATGACTAATAAATAGGCTCTTGTGACATGCAAACGTAAGTGTCGTTTGAAAATTGTTATGTTTGAGTTTTATCTAATAAAGCAATCGTATTCAAGTTATAGTTCTTAATGATTCATACAACTTTACACAATATGTACGATCCTGTGTTTTTAAAAAATATTTATGCGCTTCTTAAATGGTAATATTGTAAACACTTAGAACGAAACACGAATCAATTAAATAAGTCTTCCTATTTTCAATAAAAAGTCTGTTTGCTGCATTTTTGTCCCTATATAGGTTTACTTTATTTAAGGGTAATTGTATGATTTTTGGTATGGACATAAATAGAACTCTGAGAAGTAAAATAGACTACAACATATTTCTTACTGAACTTAACCCTGTAGTCTACACGGACGGAGTCGCGGGCAAAAGCTAGTGTATGTATAAAATAAATTGGGCTTGAAATTCAAATTTAATAAGTACTTCATTTCTATTCGTTATTCTATGAATGAATTAAATAATAATACATTGATTGTCTGGATAATATGTTTTCTATAAGGATGGATAGGTATAATTGATCATGTAACAGACTAAATTATGGGTGTAAACTGTAAAATCACATAAAGGACGCACACTGCATCGCATGATTGTTTGTCATGAATGAAACACATTATGTTGGATATGATATTTTTTTAGTTTGTGTATTTTTTGACAATCATAGGACTAAACCATAAAAATGTGATGTTTCATAAAATACATATATTCCTCAACACCATTCTCTACAGTCTTTGTTAAAAGTTATAAATATAGTGAAACATAAGTAACAACAACCCATTTAAAAATATATATATAATATTGACAGCCCCGTGGCGCAGTTGGCTAGACACCAGCTTGCGAAACGAGTGGCCGCGGGTTCGATCCCCGCACCGAGACAAATGTTTGTGTAATCCACTAATATTTGTTTCGGGTCTGGGTGTTTGTGAGACCGAAAAGTCTCTAGTAATTTCTGTTACCCACGACACAAGACTCGTATCTTAGTGTGGGGTCAGGACTATGTATGTGACTGTTGGGTGTATTGGGTGGGTGTATTTAATATGAGTCTACTTATAACTATGCCTTGTATTGTCTTGCAATGTCTACGTTTGACGCTTATTAAAACAAGACATAATATTTTAGTTATTACAGAAGTTCGTATCTATAGTATTTTTTACAAATGAGAGTCATAGAGTTCTTGTCAATAACAATCAGGGGAACTCCCTGATTGAACTGAACGGATAAATAAATTCGTCGAAAAAAATATCTTACTAGGACTTCCCCATTAAAAGTAGAAATATTTTAAAAGTACAAAATAACAATCAGGGAGTTCACCTGAAATTTTTTTCATCGACGGATGTATTTATCCGTTATCATTTATATTACGACTAAAATGTTTCATTAAATTAATTACCACCTAGACAGGTCGCGTATTACAAAACATATTAAGTTATATAATACGTTGCGTCAAATATTTGTTTAAGTTATTCTGATTGATTTTAAGAACTATAAGAGTAAATGAGATTAAAATGTTCGATAACAATGTTCAGTATTTTAAAGAAATTGTACATTTTATACATATACACTAGGGTGTCCCAGCTTAGTAGGGCGATTTTTTTTTCTCGAAATTAGATACGCATACCCTCTATATTTTTTCTAATTGACCCTAATAACTCAAATACCAAATATTATCGAAATTGGATAGCGGTAACCCGTGCCGACTTGATGGCAAAGTTTTAAGAAAAAAATTGTATGGTAATTGTAGAGCACATATAAAAACTCAATTTTTATTTTCAAAATTATATCCTATTTCACCGGTATTATATATTTATTATTAAAACAGGAATATTTGTGATATTTTAATTAAAAGGTTTCATTTTACTGTTAGGATAAATCACAGGAAAAATTCCTTTAGTTTCCCTTAAAAGGTGATTTTTTCACGCAAATGTTGTATCAGTATAACTGCAATTTGCAGTATCACTAGCGACTTTTAGTGTCACTATTTATTTCTTAACTGCTTGAAAAGAAGTATAACTAGTCTGTGAAGTAAGCAACTCATTGAGAAAAGTGTCAAAATATTTAAAACGATTGAAGAAAAGCAAGACTAGTTTTTGATCGAAATAAAGTCGTTTATATCTTTCTAAAAAAGTAAATCACGCAGATATCTTTCCAGGGGATATATGAATTGATGGATCCTCTTTAGTTAAGCTTTAAAATATTATCATTTTTGGTTCCTGGTCTCCATCATAGTGATATAGAGACAAGACAGCTACTTCATGAACCAAAGACCAAAAATGCTGAAAAATATTCTGTATAGTAATTTCTGAGTTAATTTTATTGACAGTTTCCCAGGGTTTCAAAGTATTAAGCAAACATAAGTCGTGGTAAGGTGCCGTCACTGATAATATACAATGCATCCAAGCCTTAACATGGTATATAGCGATGCAAATCTAGATGTCTAATAGTGCAACTTTTTATTAGTAATTTACAATTAAAAAATAAGTTACGACATTTTTAATCAATTAATTGCTTCGGCCATCATGGTGTCTGGTACATAGAACCTGGAGATCGAATAGTCAATTTTCTTTCTGTATCACCACCAAAGAATATGATTATAGCTATAACTGTTAATTCTTGATAGCCAACCCTTAAATTTCCTTCCTAATTCTTTCCGGTAAAACAATGCATATCTATTTATATAACTATATCTATTATCTAGATTTATTTTTATCAATTAAAGGGTACTGGCGTGTGCAATATACAAAAAGTAGTCCAAGCTTGTAACAAACTCTTGACGACACTGTACGAACACATCTTGCGATTTTTCCGCATTATTTGTTGATCTCTTCAGAGTCGGTATAAGGCAACTTATTTCTTAAAATTAGTTTATTAAAGCTTAAATAGGCATATAAGCCCTTTAACAAAAAATAAATAATCTCGAATAGTTAGATTTGCGCTTGTACAACATTCAATTTTACTTTAAAAATTTTATTAAACAGAACTGCCAATATTTGTTCTTTACAGAGAAGTTTTAAGCCGTTATTTTAATGTTTTGCACCCCCCGATTAAAATTTGCCTTTGAAATCTTAATCTGACATATTGATTAAACAAAAAGAGGCGTTTACCAATACAATAAACAAGCAACCACGAAACTTCCATGCGAATATTGCGACGCGCCGAAGTTCATACAAAGTATGTAAGTACTGAAATACATGAATGCAAGTCGGCACGGGTTGCAGTGGTCCTAAGTTCATGAAATTTTATTTATAAGTGTTTTAACACCATTCGAAAATAATTAGAGGGTATGCGTTGACAAAAAAAGACTTTGATTTTTTTGGGACACCCTAATATACACGTAAGTTATATAAGGTGTTGAAAAAGCGGATTTAATCATAAAGTTAAATAGTAGAAAGTTGGGAGTGAGACAATATCACTTAATCAATTTAAAACAATTGAATTCAGGATAAAAGCCGTCGCACGTCGCTCCAGTACGCAACACCACGTATCTAATGGCCCACTACTCCGACCCCGTTCATAAATACACATAAAACATGCAATAGGCGCAAGTTATAGGCGATATATGAGGCAATGTTAAATCCTCACCACAATCTTATTAAATATGATAACTCGAAACGCATTGAGATTTTGGAGCAAACACAAAAAAATATTTCAAATTTGCTTGGAGTTCTTCATGTATAAACAACGTCGCATACATTTTATTGTGATGTTATACTTTTTTGAATATGTGATAAAGATCAAAAGTGATCGTTAATGGCAAATATATTCAATAGCCTGCATGGCCCTTTTCACCCTCCTCATCCATAAGTGTATAGATTCTATGTTACACGGCGATTAATCTATTTTATGAAAGTTATGATTAACAGCGTGTTCATCAAATTATATGCGGCATACATTTGCGAATGTTTTCTACATTGGCCGCTTACGGTACGCCGCTCCACTTTCACTGTTTGTACCACAAGCCTAAATATACCATACCCACACGCTGTGTGACCTGTTTAATCTACATGATGGCTTCAATTGTTTAAGTCTGCAGTGCTGATTCGTGTTTTGACAATATTCACTGCGACTGCAAAATGAGGCGATAGTGTTTACATAGGAAGGAAAAATTATTGACCTCCTTTACGCTACTTGCTTTCCGATACTGTTTAGTGAACGATTAATAATTAATTTGTGATTTGTAATTTGTTAATACCACTTGAGATTTGGTTCGTAATGAGTTTTATCGGTTGTACTAAGTTATCAGTGTTTTATTTCGGAATTAAGGACAGTTTTTTCCGATTGAGGACTTGACAATATTAATCCTGAATCGATTGAATTTACAATAACTTGTGACTTAGTATTTTTTTAAATATAGTATTTTTAATTTGAAGCTATAACGAGGTTTGTAATAAAACTTTATTTCTGTATAAAAAGTACTTATAAAAATGTTGGCATTGATACTATCGGTCTGTGGCAATAACCTTAGCATAAGTAATCTGCTGTTTTATTTTCTCTGGTTTCTTTTCAATGGTCACTGTCAATTGTATTATATACGCAATGCACGGGTGTTTCGCAGTCAATCTTTATAATTTTTCCTTGCAGTTTGAATTAGTTGTAATTGCTTGTGTGTGCTTTGTGTAAATACACCCTTTTTTTAATATTATAATCTCTGTAAGAGAACCATCATACTACTGGATGACTCGAAGCTTAAGAAATAAAAACCTAGCGTAACAAATTTATTATATCTGATATAACTTTTGGTTGATATAAATCGAAATGTAATAATGCTTTTGTTCACTTTTAAGTCAGCTGTAAATATCTTTGAATAAACTTGTTATTTGAATACTCCAGTGGATTGCCTTTGAGATCGAGTAAAACCTTTTTTATTAGGCAGTCAAAAAGAATTCCGCCAAGACAGTAATTTTCTTTGTGTATTTTATTGAATTGTAATTAGC
This sequence comes from Cephonodes hylas, assembly GCA_030295005.1. Lineage (NCBI taxonomy): Eukaryota > Metazoa > Arthropoda > Insecta > Lepidoptera > Sphingidae > Cephonodes > Cephonodes hylas. The sequence continues at coordinate 8,755,881 of AP025367.1, read as the reverse complement.
ATATTAGGTATGCAATATACATACATTGTTCAATCTGCAATGCTTGACGCATTTTGTAACGTGGTAGCTCCTGTTCCACGTATGTGTTAGTCATCGAGAGATAAATCGTCCCAGTAGTTACTGCTGCTGTTCATGTTTGCGAGTCCCGTATTTGTTTTTGTTTTATGTACTGGCTTTAACCATAAACTATACAGTTTAGTTTGTATATACTCATTGGTGAGTCATAAAAAACATCTTGTTATAATAAGACGAGATATAGCGAGCATTTGACTCACTCATGACCCCCTATTTAACCTAATCTATTGTATCATAGATTTTTTTCTAGAAAAGATTGAGTTTCCTATAACACTATTCTTTGCCACTGTTTTCAATATATGTTTGTTATATTATTATTTTGAAGCCAATGAAATGCTACTTAGACTTAGAATTAACACATAAAATCCGTTGTGTGTACAGAAGTTAAAAATGTAAATAAATAAAATACACATTCATAAATAATATGCAATAAACAGTCACATGCCCATAAATAATAAAATAACAAATAAAATACACAGCGACATCTACTATATTAACTGTACAAATAACTTGCATTTACGAGATTAACGGCCGAATACTGAAACGCTACTTAATTTTAAGTCGATTTTAACCGACTAAAATAAGACGAGATTAGACGTTTAAGTTCACCTTAAGTTTTAAATTGCGTTTCAGTATTCGGCCATCAATTTTATAATTATAAAATTAAGTTGTGCAGAACCTGTTGTTTTTGCAAGATAAATACCGATGTTTTAAGTTTTCCATAGAAGATTTTTTCGTTGGCGCCGTTCAGTTGAAACTGATATTTTTATCCTTCGTTCTTTAAAGTTAAAAAGTTCAAACGTTAACTTCAAACCCATGTTTCGAAAATAAAAATGCAGTTATGAAACTACGCAATTCTATGTTTTGTATATACACGTACATTTGACGTAGTCTTCCAAGCATGATAAGCACGATTGTCATTCAGATAAAATCACCGCTTAATGAGCTCGTCTGGTTATCTGAACTTAGGAAGAGCAAAAAGCATTATGCAATTAATAACAGCCATCGTTTGTCTGTAAATAAACGTTTTAGATATTTGTAATAATAAGTTCGCTAAAGTCAATAAAAATCGTACTTAAAGATGAATGAATTGAATTAGGATGGGTTTATTCATTTAATGCATTAAAATAAACTTGTCTTTTCAAAGTGTTTAATTTCGTTATGTAGGAATGAAACAATATTTCTCAGTGTTACTAGTGTCCTTTTTCTCTCTCTTTATTTTCTTTCAAAAATAGTAGAATATAGTAAAAATATACTAAAAGATAAAAATAACACAAATATTTTTTGCTCCATCCTTGAATTGTCTTAAGCTCCTAATTATTTGTGTAACTATGTACGTAAGCATAATATTACGTAATGTATGTAATTTATTTAATTTATTAATTTATAATGAATGATTTTCAGATTTATGGTGCGAACATATCACTGCAAGTCTTGAATGAACAATCAAAACCTTTTTCGCATAGATTGTGACGTAATCACTTGTAACAATAGATTTGTTATGGAGACACTCCATTGATTTGCTTCAGCCGTACTAGAGATGTGGATAAAGGCTTTTGTGGTGTTGTTGCTGGTGGGAGCAGCTTGTGCACTCTTGGAAGGACCTAATGTTTGCACCAGACAAGAACCGTAAGTGTTTTCTATATGTGGAACTAACTTTAACACAATACCACCAACATTTATATTTTATATTATTGTTATCAGCAAAAAAACAATATAAACTGTGGGACCATGTTATAATGTAATCTCGATTTTGTAATATGATTCACACTCCCTTCTATTGACGTAAATACTGCTTATGTTCGACGATATTAAACAAATTGTAATGACATTAATTAATTAATTGAACAATTCAATACAATTTCCCTCTGCATAATATGCAATTTATTATCAGTAATGTTATTTGTTTTACATTATGCTTTCCGTATTAGGCATTTGTCTCATTAGCCTAGATTTATCTAACATGGTCTGAGTCCTTATGGTTGCACTAAAGTCGTCTTTGACGAAGGTAGCTGCTTGTTTGTGACTCTGAAATTAGCAAAACGGAGGTCACAGCTCACCAGTAGAGCCATCATGGCCGCTCACCGCTTTCCCTTTGTAGACTATGGAAAACACTACATTTAAATTTTAAGACCGAAGAAATACTGAAAGAAGTGTCATGTTAGGCTGGAGTAAAGTTTAAAACAATTTTGAAAGATTTTTATTTTTAACTATTACATTTGCTTTCCTATAACATGCCGAAATAGAACCAAAAGTAATTTTTCAATAAAATTTTACGGTGTATATAAGTAATTATTTGCGTTTCTTCAATAAGCAGGGATAAAAATATTTACTGTACGCCATTTGTTTACTGCAAGCTTAATAAGACGCCCTGAGATATCTGATACAACCCCCAATACCGACAATTCTTGTGTGAGGAAAATACAATACGTTCCGCTGATAACAATGAACTGGTGGCTAAAACTGTGTGCTAACTCTTTTCACGCAAATAGGTAGTGTCATCGAATATAATATATAAATATGCTATAGCAACTTGCGTACTTCTAGCTTTCTTGTCGTATTCATATTGAATGTCAATAACATGGATGTGGAATAGTTAATTTCATCATAGAGTAACAGTTTAATTTCTTTAACCTTGTTTAATTTGATTGAAACATGATTATATAAAACATGTGAAGCATTGTATTATTATGCGTAAAGGCAGAATCACGAAATCAGCAGCCAGATTTGCGGATTGTTTCCCACTCGGTATCAATTTATACAAATGGTCTTACAGTTGCTTTTCTCAGGAATGACGTTCGGGCAATGTGCTAATATTATCCTCCCGTCTTTTGGCAGCTGCATGTAAACGTTAGCAAACAAAATACAACATTTACCTCTAAATGTTTTCAATATTTGCTTCCTGCAAATTCAAAAGGCAGTATTCATGAAATTCGCGCTTGTGTAATAAGTCCGAACATTTTTATTTCCATCATGATGCTTTATTGATATGATTGCAATTGTTCTTTGTCAACATACACTCCCGTTGTTTATTTATTTGTGAATGCTCTGTGGGGTGACTGAATGCTGTTGTCACTCGTTCGGTCAGTAAACTTTATCGACAGTTTCTGACCCGCATCCCGTGTAGTTATTGATTTATAGTTATTATTCATTTTTTTGGACATTGCATTTTTTTCAAACAAAAATTAAATGTAGCATTATTGTTGAATTCCGTTTTCGAAATGAATTTGCAGTGGATCATAGAGTACTAAAATATTACAAGACAATATTTCCTCTATCTCATGGATTACTCCTCATGCAGTTAAGTCTCAGTGAGGTTGTATGCGTTGGTGAACGTCAAATACTATAAAATATCTTATATTAGCTCTGCATGTTCCGTCACGTCAATTTCGTTAAACCATGTGATAAAATCATTTTATAAATATACACGGCCTCATTATCTGAATTAGCGATTTGAACTCCCAACTGTCGAATTGTTGGTACGTCTATTTTAGGCACTTTTAAAGGAATTGTATCGTAACCAAACCATCTGTTCATCACATTGAGTTTATTTATCATTTAAATAGCGTTCATAATGTTCGCATGAATCACTAATCTTACTTAACCATTTGTCCATTTGGATTCTTTTCATACTTTAATTTAAAATAATTATTATCTGCGTTTCTATTTTGCAAATATATAATTTCCTATTTCAACTTGTATTTCAGGTATATAACGACAATACGGATAACGGAACGACAGCCGTATCAAGAAACAGAATATTCTTGGTGTCTGAGTGTTCCGCCGCGATGTACGAAATACAAAATAAAGTTTAAAGAAGTATTTAAAACCCAAACGCTGGTGAAGCACCGGCCTGTGGAAGAATGTTGCGAGGGGTACGCGCCGGACGCGCGCGGCGAGCAGTGCGTGCCGGTGTGCGTGGACGCGTGCGTGCACGGCAAGTGCGTCGCGCCCAACACGTGCTCGTGCGCGCACGGCTACGGGGGGCCCGCCTGCGACATATGTCAGTGCTCTTCATTAACATTCATTAAACCACACGCTACATACCACGCGCTATTATCATACTTTACTAGGCTCAAGTGTTGAGTTAACAATTCAATTGACACGTTTATTGGTTCGCCTGGCAACACTGGCCGTATCAATTTAAGTTATTTATTCTTCACTATGCAATAAATGTACTCATTACTTCACATCGTTGAAATCGTGTTAATAGAAATGTCGAATTCTGTTTTATATCGCATACGGTTGGTGTGTAGATCGAGTAGTAAGATAGGTATTGTAATTGCAGCTTGTCCGGACGGCAAGTGGGGCCGTAACTGCCAGCACGAGTGTCGATGCCTGAACGGCGGCACGTGCGAGCCGCTGAGCGGTGCGTGCGCGTGCGCGGCGGGCTGGCGCGGCGACGCGTGCGAGAAGGCGTGCGCGCCGCCGCACTACGGCGACAGCTGCGACGAGACGTGCCGCTGCCGGAACAACGCCACCTGCCACGCCGCCACGGGCGCGTGCGCCTGCCGCGCCGGCTTCACGGGACCGCTGTCAGTACCAACACATATCACATTCTACACTCATTCCTTAAAGAGACCTAAAGCACCGTCTTACTCTATTAGACTCCTTTTGATAATACGTAAATATTTCTAGAACTTACATAGTTGAAAAATGCATAAAACATATGTTCTTCTTTACAATTTATTTAAATGTGTAGTTAACACATCACATCATCAGCCAAAGTACGTCCACTGCTGGACATCGGCCTCCTCCAGAAACTTCCAAAGTGTTCTATTGGAATTAAGTTAATAAATGGTGCAATTAATTTAAATGAAGTGAATATATCTAGATTATTGGATTATAATTTTTTTTCTAGATGCGAGGAGCTGTGTCCGGATCCACAAACTGCGTGCCCGCAGTCCTGTCCGTGTCAAAATGGCGGAAAATGTCACATATTAACGGGCGAGTGCGAATGCCCACCTGGATGGACTGGACAAGTTTGTGCCAATAAGTGAGACTTTTCTTTACATAATAGTCATAGTTTTCAACTAAATATTGTAAATTTATTCATCAGAACCTTCGAAAATCCAATTGACTAAAAAAAGAAAAACATGAGTTTATTCGTTAATATAAATCATGATACCACCAACTTACAATGACAAGCCATTGTGTCAAAACCTGCTCACATACAAAGTTTTAGAAATTTCTACGGTGTGTAGTCCGCCAAACCTCACTAGGCCATAGTGATGAACTAAGGTCTAAGCCCTCTTAGTTGTAGAAGATGTCCATACCCAGCAATGAGACTTATATAGACTGATCCATTTTGATCAGAGATATCTGATATATATGTTTGTATTTAAATTATTGTTATAACAATATGCTTTTGTTTTAGGTGTCCGGCGGGTAAATGGGGAGAAAACTGCGGGAACACTTGCAAATGTGCTAATGGGGCCGGCTGTCACCACGTCACAGGGCGGTGCCAGTGTGAAGCGGGATTCATTGGAGAGAAGGTAAAGCCATATTTATTTTTTAAAGATGTATGCGATTCCATAATCTCAGAAATTTTCGAGTTAGTAGTACTATAGGTTTTTATAACATTATATTCCGTCCAACCGTAACTGGTTTTCATAACTTAGTCACTAAATGTCACAAATTCCACGTGACTCCAGTAAATACGAGTAAGTACTCCAGTAAGTATGAATAGTAAAGTTTTAATTAAAATATCCTTTGTTTTTTGTAATGGATATTCTAACCATACTGTCGCATTTTGCGGTTATACTATCATTTTATATTGTAAAATATAATTGTACTCGTATTCAGACGAATTAATGGTTATATTTCCTCAATTGTGTTAAAGAAAAATATACCTAAATGAATGTTCTAGCCTTTTGAGATATTCCTAGTAATACACTTTAGCTAAAAGCTTCGATCAAATATATACTAGATTGAGGATCGCAAACAAAAACACTTATCTTAACTGGCACCGGTTGCATATACTTACACATTTGTTTTTCGGACTTCGATATGTAAAAAAAAGTATTTAAATAAAAAACCTTAATTCTTAAAAAATAGATTTTACATAGCTTAAATTGCATTTAAGACGTTATGTCATTAAAACAGAGAAAATAGAAATGACATTTTAATGTTGACGTGTTACCGTTGGCAACGATTGGAACCAGGGATGTTATGGAGCTCTGAAATAAAAATATATCCGTAACCCTATCCGTTTTACATGTTTCGGATAGTTTCGGATAAGAGTGAGGTCTAAATAAAACGACATGTTTCGACAGCAACATTTGCAGCTGTTATTTATAGTCATAACATAACCTCTTTCATAACTAGTTAAACTGTATACAACGTAATATTTGTGTTTATCATTTACTTCAATCTTATATCCGTAACCGAAACTAACGGATAATCCGAAATAATTACGTATACATATCCGAATCCAGATCCGAAATATACACGTAACATCCCTAATTGGAACATACTAATTTGAAATAAGACCACACTTCTTGTTGTGCTCTTATTTTTCGGGCCGTTTTCGAAGCGATGATCCGATATCTAATATATATTTGATCGAAGGCTCAAAGTTTTGCCCCATTTAGATTCTTTTAATCTTGACTATTAATCCTTAGTTACGCTTTTTTAACTCGAGACAAAAATTATTGTGCTTTGGCCCCTGTTAGAATATTTTGATTTTTTTCTCCGCGTGCCGGGCCAGTAGTTCAGTGACCCTGACATACGCTTTTCGCCCCTAAAGCTTAGGGTTGGCGGGAACAAGTTCCATAATTAATTTGCCGTTAAAAAAAAATTTTGATTATTATTTGATCTTTGGGTTTCTAATTTTCTAGACAGGTTTAAAAATGTTTTCACTGTAGGAAATCAGAACTTATAATTTAAATACCAAAAATACTTTTAAAAAAATGCTCCCTTGTTTTATCTAGCTAGTTGTTAGCTTGTCTTAAACCGTGTCTAATGCGATACATACTTGTTTCGCTCATACCATATGATGTGAATTTGTTAGTGCTTGGACATCTGTCCGGTGGGCACGTACGGCGTGGACTGTTCGAAGACGTGCGCGTGCGAGAACGGCGCGTCGTGTTCCCCGCGCGACGGCTCGTGCGAGTGCCGCCAGGGCTGGCTCGGCGCGCGCTGCGACACGCGAGCCTGTCCCGAGCACAAGTGGGGGAACAACTGCCAACACGACTGCGAGTGCAACCCCGCCACCACGGAAGTGTCAGTAATACTTTAAATATATTGGAAATCATTGTTGAACGTTTCGATGTTTATCATGGTAATACGTTACATAATTGATTTAATTATAGTTGTTGAATACTTCGACGTAAACTATGTATTACAATAATATAAAATTTGATTCATTTAACCTGTTGGTACAGGTGATTTTTGTGATGGGTAACCTAAAGATTAAGTTGCACACCAACGGTCTTCCGTAAATGTAAGCCACATGTATAATGTTCGTTGTATCAGTGTATGTGTACGTGTACGTGCGCAGGTGCGACCCGTGGACGGGCGCGTGTTCATGCGCGGCGGGGTGGGGCGGCGACGCGTGCGCGCGCCAGTGCCCGCTGCTCACGTACGGCAAGGGCTGCCACTCCACCTGCCGCTGCGAGAACGACGGACACTGCTCGCCCGTCAACGGTACGTAAACATACTATCATCACATACTACTTCAAAATTATTATCGCTTTTTTACCTAGTTGTAATAGGGTCAAAATGAGCGACCCCTAAAAACTATCCATCTTCCCTTATCTGTTATGCTATTTTACTATAGTTCACTTTTTGAACCCAATCCAGTTAACTTTCGACTCTATAATTCCATTAAAAGTTTGTTTTTAATTTGGTCGTACACAGTCTAACCGAGGAATAATAAAAACATGAACGTGTAAATGTATGGTGTAGGTTCATGCCTGTGCGCGCCCGGGTATCGCGGGCTGCGCTGCGAGGAGCGCTGTCCGTTCCCGCTGTACGGCGACAACTGCGCCGACACCTGCGACTGCCACAACAACGCCACCTGCTCGCACGAGACCGGAGACTGCATCTGCAAACCTGGGTATACTTTCATTGTGCTAAACTATAAATATTATGTTGCCTACAAAATACCTGAAGTAAATAAGATTGTTTTTGCATTTTTTAAATTTTTTTGTTATTCATTCGTTGTTACAGATTCTTTGGATTGAAATGTGATCGACCATGTGACGGCAAGACATTCGGCTCTTCCTGCAGGCAACAATGTAACTGTGAGAACGATGCGCCATGTAACCCCGTTACAGGTGAGCTTTTTTTATATGTTAAATATCTATTTAACGTAATGAGTGTTGGGACAAGACGTTATTACTAAGATAATTAAAAAATTACAGGAATGGGTATCTCAATTTTGTAAATTATAATAATTTTAAATTTCAATGTAGTTGTTAAGTTTTCCGTTTCAAAATTGTCACGATAAACCCAAAGTTTAGAAATGAGGCCAGCAAGCGGCAGTAGGCTTGTTGTCTTTGTCGTGGAATTTTGGAGTAAAAATTTGAAGTAAAAATAATTGATCATAGTTACATCATAACAAAAAACAATACATACATATAAGTTACATATCGCACTAGTATTACAATAGTGTTGTAACTCAAAATACATCGAAATTGACATAACACTATAATTAAACGTAAAATTAATTTCCTCACAAGTCATTAAAACTGTCATTGGAATAATGCAGAAAATGAATAAGTTATGGCGTGTTAAGACATTATCCATGACTGACCGGTAGTCTAACCCTCCATCCCAATATTGTGTCATCTTTAGTTGCGACCAACAGTGATCGAAAAAGTGCATGCCGCTTGTTGCATTATTTCGAGTTCCAACGTTATCACTGGATCAGGTATGTAAAATTCATAGTTTTATTTTGAATTAATACAGTATTGTTGATTTACACTTGACATGGTTTTGTTCTTATTTTTAGTTAATACACTATTACTGATTTACACAAGCTTTAATAAAAATAATATTTCTACTTAAGACACTATAATTGACTAAGTTAGTAATTTTTGACATAATACAGTTTTGTTGAATTATAACTTTAAATCGATTTTTTGCATGGTCTATATATTTATTAATAATAATATTTACTTTAAGTTACAGTATTACTTACAATTCGATCGAATGTGTAGCAGTTTAATGCAAATAAAGCTTATAAACTTTTTTATTTAAAAAATTAGAGTTACTTCACTCTTTGTGACAAGCATCAGGTTGGGAGGTGGGTAGGAATGTATTTAACAAAATAAATATTTATTTAATTTGCAGGTTTAGTACCTATCCATCGAGGGCCACCAGTAGAAGGCAAATGACGAACTTGGTGTGAATTCATCACCGTCATTATTGTCACAGGTGAATAAAAACGATCAAACTGCTATCCAGGTAGAAGACATTGATACTACGAAAGTGCAATCGACACTTTCGACACCGTCATCATCTACAGTTCATTCAGTACTTCAACAAATCGACGTAAACAGTTCCCCGAGTATGATTGTAATCAAAAGAAATATTACATTTCACCCATCCACTAAGACCAGAGCGACGATGTTGATTCCCATCATGATCCACATTTCGTTCCTAATTCACCAAGAAAGGAATCTAGGGTAGATTGCTAAGAGGTCAAACAACAAAATGTCCAGGTAGCTCTTTTTCTGGAAGCTCTTCTTCAAGCGGCATGGATGATAGAGTTGTGAATAATGTGAGTCCCGTTGCTGGAACCAGTGGGCTGACTACTGAATCAAATATTTCATCGGAATAGCAAAACAATAATACCTGGGGCAGGAAGAGATGGAGAGGATACATATTGCGAGACCTGGAAAATGCAGGTTAAATTGTTGTGTAAAAATAAACGAGACATCAAGACAAGATTTTGTTTGCTAAAAATTGATTAAAAACAAAATTTTAATTATAAATAGTGTAGTTTATCAAGATTAGGTAAGACTGTTTTTGTCTTGAAAGGTTTATGTTATTTTACAAAATGTTTCAACTTGTTTTTAAGTAGGTATAGGTAGACAAGCATTAGTTTTAGTACACTATATTTCAATTATCACAGCTAAAAAGAATAATCTGGTTTTATTTAATAATATCCTAACCAAAAAAATAAAGAGATCGTATTAAATGGTATATTTTACTACCATTTACTCGGAATTCGTTTTCGATTTATTGTTGTAATGCCAAAAAGTGAGTTTAAAACGTAAAGAAAATGACTTATTCAAACTGTCGTAACACAAAATATTTCAACAATAATGACGTAATTAAAAATAATATTTTATTTTGAACATTGTGCTTGGAAAAATACTGTCTTAACTCAAAATTCGTTAATAATTTCCCTATTATTATTATTTTTTAAAAAAATTAAAAAGGTAATGCCTTCAATTTCATTCCAAAAACACATAAAACATTCATTATATTCGTACCTATTACAGAAAGTGACAAATTAGTTTTTCGTTGATTCTGAAAAATCGTCTTTTTTGAGTTACAACACTATTGTAATACTAGTGCGATATATAAAAAGGGGAAAGCTGCCTATGGCTGCGTTTCCCGTCAGCCCTGCGGGAGAGGGCGATACTAACGCACCTTAGCTCAGGACAGTGAGTGTCGAACAGCGACTGAGTGTATGTTGAGTGGTTGTGTGTGCGCGGGCAGGCGCGTGCGTGTGCGGCGCGGGGTACGTGGGCGCGCGCTGCGAGCGGCGCTGCGACGCGGGCCGCTACGGCGCCGGCTGCGCGCTCGCCTGCAACTGCGACGCCAACGCGCTCGCCTGCCACCACGTCACCGGCGAGTGCATCTGCAAACCTTCGTGGAGAGGTCAGTCCATGTAGTTACTAATGCTATCCCCATAGCGGCATATCTCGGAATATTTCTACTGATAAATTATTGAAAAAGCAATCATACTATAAGCCAACAATTAAGATTAAATGCCATTATTGATTCCTTTTAAGAATGACTTGATTGTATTCATCCATTCAGTAAATTTTTATATTTATTGATAAAAAGTAATGAACGCTTATTTTATTTATACTTTAAAATTGTTTTTCATTTGGAATATGCGAGAAAAGTCTTCGTGAATATATATCCATTTGCTATCATAGCAATTCACATATACAGCACTAGTTTATTATAGTCTGTGTAACATTCATTTAGATATCATTGCTCTGTAAGCTAAAATAAAATTATATTGAATAAGGTCTTTCCAGGAAACGTAAGTAATCACATTGTAAATTTTGCAACATAAGTACAGGTATAATTAAGCATGTGAGAAAATGCTTTAAATATTTTGACTTGAACACTCAGCAATTTAAATTTTAATAAAAAGTTTTTATATCTCACACACTTTAAACATTGAAAGGGACCAAAAATAAACTGCTGCACCCTAATCAAGTTCTCGAGAGCTGGATGAACTTAATTGTTAAATGTTTAGTAAGGTTTTGGCTTATTATTAATATTGGCTTATACTAATAAGCTAAACATTTAAATGCAGAAGTGAAGAACGCAAGTGATTATCATAAAAAAATTATGCAGTTGTAATCTTTATTACATGTTATATGCCATACCAAGCTAAAGTACCTGTATAACAGGATACATTCCAATAGGTCAACATTAACCAAATTTATGTTAAAAATGTTACAACTTCAGTATTAATTTCTAATTAATTCAATGAATTAATTGGTCACATTTTTGTATGCTACATAATAATATAATGATGGCTCGTGTGGTTAGCTAGAATTTGTGATTGCACATTTTTTCAGTGGCTATTGATGTTATAAGCACCTTTCTGAACAAGAAAAGAAAAAAAGGATACTTATATTTAAAATTTTAACATTTTTTAATGAATGCGCATACACCTACCACATATTCAATAAGATTATGGAACTTAAATTATGACTCAACTAAAACCTGCATTAAACAAATTATATAAATAAATAAATAAATAATAATATTGGCTTTATAGTATTTCATGTCATTAAAGCAGATGTATTTTTTACTTTCTATTCATTATAACGTGAATGGTAGATAGTTTCACGTGAGTGAACGATAGCATGGTTTTGTTTGTAGTTTTGTGCATGTTGTTTTAAATGAATGAATGATTTACCAGTAAAATAAAACCGCAGCAGTTTTTTTTTAATGTAGCATCAATTAAATTTAAAAAGACGTAATGTTTTTTCATTAAAATATTCAAACGCGTGTATTAATAATATAGATACAATTACTCCAATGTACAATTATGTACCTACTTCCATTTCGTTTATTCCATCCAAACGTTGCCTGGTAGAAATCGCTTTTAGCGATAAGGCCGCCTATGGCTCCACGTTGCCTTTTATTTTAAGGTTTTTTTTATTGTAACTTATTTTTTATGTGGGTACCAATAAAGTGTTGTCTATCTATCTATCTACTTCAGTAGCTCACACACTGACATACTTCGCCGAAAATCAAGTGTGTTATACCTCTAACTTTTCGAAATTTTACAAATACATGAAATTTATAATATCAAATTCTGAAGTGTGTTAAGTTAGCTAGCATTTGGTCAGTGTAGTGAGTAGTCGAACATAGGGTTATATTGTAATATGGAGGTGGTCTATCGGTCCCGAAGTAACAGTGTACATGTGCGTGTGTGAAGTGCTAGGAGTACTCGGAGTGCAGAGTGTGAGTGCGTGTGCAGGCGTGCGGTGCGAGAGCCAGTGTCCGGCGGGGCGCTGGGGCGCGCGGTGCGAGCAGCGCTGCCCGTGCGCACACGGCGCGTCCTGCCACGCGGCCAGCGGCGCCTGCCAGTGCGCGCCCGGCTGGACCGGCGCCGCCTGCGACCAGCCCTGTCCCAACGGCACCTACGGACTCGACTGCCAACAGACCTGCCCGCCCTCGCCAGACGGTACACCCCCAGACAAACATCGCCCCATCATAATATAGGCTTCCATTTTCCCTCCCAAATACGATCTTTTCATCAATTTTGATTCATCGATTCACTATCTATCGATGTACTGAATCGAACCGTCCAAAATAAATATTTCGAACCAATGCCCATTATTAGATATAGTCTGCTTCAATACTATCGACAAGATATTGTATAGTCGGCATAAATCCTAATTTCCGACATTCGGTCAAAAATGTTAATAATGTCGTCTAGACTAAAAATCGATATATTTGCTGCAAAAATAATTTTTCGGTTCATCGATAACACATTACTTATTCTAGTATCATTTCAATTGCATTCATTAAATACTACCAATTTCATTTTTATTTGCGTTAATGATTATGCTGCGAAATATTCGATCTTATTTGTGTCATGACTCTTATATACTAACCTAATATTATCAGTTCACTTTAAAGCTTGTTAAATATGCATGAATATATTTTTTCGTAAACAATGCATGATTTTGACGTTGATATTCACTGTGTTTTTCACTTGTGTATTTGACAATTGAGTGAAGCATTTCATATTACATTACTAAAGCATGTGACGAAATAGCTTTTGTTTGTACACATATACAAACATTGTTCTTTGTTCATATGAGCATAATAAAAAATGTTTTGTTGAATGAAAGTTATTGTTTATCAGGCAACACAACATGTGATCCGGTGACTGGCAAATATTCGTGTCCCGAAGGCTACACGGGTTCGACTTGCGAGTACCCGTGTCCATTAGGAACGTTTGGACTCAACTGCAAAAATAAATGTAATTGCAAGAATGGTGCTGATTGTCATCATGTTACTGGTGAGTGCATGTACATACAAAATTAGATTAATTTTCAATTCTAATAAAGGTTATAATTGTAAGGCAACTGCCTTGATATTCTTATATTACAGCGTTTATTAATATGAATGTAGTATTTATATTACACACGAATTTGATGGTACTAATATCGATATTTAATAGAAAATTGTCGTGACGATATTATCGATATTTTATAACAAATATCTACATGTTGACATATCGTTTCTTTTTCTAAAAATAGATATTAGTAGATACTGATAAACAAACTATTGTATATTGTTTTTTTGTTACGAATTAGATTACTTTTTATTGTTCCGTGAATGCCTCTCTTATACAGGGTGTATTCAGACCGTGATCGAAAACTGAGGCAGGTAATAGCGAGGATGATCACAAACCCAGTGGCGATATTAAAAATCCCGACAAAAAATAAAAATTTTGACGTTTTTCATACAACTATCAGTGTTAAAAAATGTGGTTTGTATGGAAAACCTCAAAAATTTTATTTTTTGTCAGGATTTTCTTTAATGCCAGGGGGTTTGTAATCACTATCGCTATTACCTGCCTCAGTTTTAGATCACGGTCTAAATACACCCTGTATTTTAATGTTACAAATGTAATGTGCAAAAGTTTCGGCGATAAAGCCATGTGTACATGTGGGTGTATCAGCGGGGCGTGTAGCAATGTGTATGCGCAGGCGCGTGCCAGTGCCTGCCGGGCTGGCGCGGCGCGGCGTGCGAGGCGGCGTGCGGCGCGGGCTGGTGGGGCGCGGCGTGCTCGCAGCCGTGCCGCTGCGCGCACCGCGCCGCCTGCCGCGCCAGCGACGGCTACTGTCTGTGCCCGCCCGGCTACACCGGACACTACTGCACGCAGTGTACGTACACACTAATTACACTGTTTCACAACCTTTCTTAGTCGATTAAGGTGTGCCACTTTAACGTTTCTAAAACTTTTATACCTCCCCTAAATAATTTTTAACCTTTAAAAATTATCAAGTTCATTTTTAAATTGCCCCTTTAAGTATCAAATTGCTCCCCTGCGGAGTGTGAGCCCCACGTTAGGAAACACTGCACTAATCCATTATTCTGGCTCTATTTTATGTTTCAGTGTTTACAGCTATGTTTCACCAGTAGGGCTCCTCCCTAAACGAGAATCGACCTCTACATGGGAAGCCATTCGAGTATTGCTAATGTTCTACATGTTTGAGCAGAGTTTACCCGTGTAGTGTAAGGGGTGTAAGATTTATACGTAATATTTTGCTTACATAAATATTTTTTTTTGACCAGTTTGTCCCGAAGGCTACTACGGAGCCCACTGCATGGAGGCTTGCAACTGTTCGTCGGTAGGCAACTGGGCGTGCGACCCAGTCAAGGGGTGTATATGTCAACGCAACTACATCGGCGAAAACTGCGACTTGCGAGCTAGCGATGCAGTCGTCATTGGAGAAGCTAACGGTAAACACGCAACAATATATTACACTAGCCATTAAATTACACACCGATTATATTGTTTCTTTCAGATTATTAAAACTAAGTCTATTGTCTGGCTATGTACCTAAAGTTTTTTTTATGTAAATATTGAGTCGTAGAAAGAACATGAAAAAAGGGCAATTTTTGTCAATTACAATATAATCTTTTGAATGAAAATAAAGCCTAACTTACAATATCAAAATCACAACAATGATTTTTTTTTGATGTAGTCAATAATTTCACTGTCCCCTATAGATTTTTTCAAATACTTTCTCTTAAATGTGTCAACAATGTGATGATGGCTGCACGTTTGCAGTATCGTAACGTGTGTATATGTGCAGCAGGCGGGTCGCACAGCGGCGTGATCGCGGTGATGGTGATCCTGGCGCTGGTGTGTCTGTCGGGCGCCGTGCTGGTGCTGCTGTACTACCGCAGCCGCGTGCGCCACCTCAAGCGCGAGATCGCGCACGTGCACTACGTCGCCGACCCGCACTCGCAGCCAGGTACCAACACACATACATTTTTTTTCTCGAGGGGAAAGTTATTTGTGGCTCTGCTTTCCGCCAGCCCTAGGGGGGAGGGAGGCAGGACAGGCGCCACGGTGTGGCGACGTTCCGCCTGACGCAGGTGTTGTCGGGGCACGGATGCTTCGGCCACTACCTGTGTCGGGTGGCACAGAAGGAGGAGTCGACTGTGTGTCACCACTGTGACAACTGTCTGGACGACACAGCCCTGCACACTTTACGAGAGTGTCCAGCCTGGGAGGTGGAGCGCAGCGCTCTCCGCGCTACTGTTGGTGGCGATCTCTCGCT
Source organism: Cephonodes hylas (assembly GCA_030295005.1). Lineage (NCBI taxonomy): Eukaryota > Metazoa > Arthropoda > Insecta > Lepidoptera > Sphingidae > Cephonodes > Cephonodes hylas. The sequence continues at coordinate 8,739,790 of AP025367.1, read as the reverse complement.
CCCGGCCGTCGTCTCTTCGATGGTCGGGAGTCCAAGGTCCTGGAGAGCGATGCTCTCCTTCTGCGAGTACGTCATGTCGCAGAAGGAGAGCGCGGAGCGGGATCGCGAAAGAAGCGATCCCGCCCGTCAAAGACGTCAAAGAAGGAGGCGCCGGGTCAACAGAGACAATTAGACCCGGTGCCCTGCCCCGTGGCAAGGGGGCGTAAGAATCCCACCACGGTATCCCCTGCCTGTCGTAAAAGGCGACTTAAAGGGGCCCTTGGGGTCGCTGGACGTGCTGTGGGGGCAGCGCGTCCTCACTGAAAGTGACCCCGAGAGGGGCGGCGGCACTGTGGCCTGTGTACGTCGCGGGCGCCCATCCACAACCGGGGCGCCCGAACCAAGATAGTGGGGGTGCAACTGTGCCCCCTAAAACTCCGAGACGGCCGAGACATTTACGTCTCGGAGGCGCACCGGGCGGCTGCGGTTGACGGTGGGCGCCTCTCGCCCGCGTACCGTGGTCGCCCCACTCGGCGCGGAGATGGCCACCGGGGGGTTTTGGTCGGTATGCCGGTTTAGGGATTTTGTTAGGGACCCAGCCCGGCATTATAATGATATCCATATGCCATTCCTAATTATATGATAAGTTGTAATTTCACAGGTTCGTCATAACAGTAGTAGGGCAATCAATTTCATACTCATGGACCAAGTATTTAATATTAAGTCTTTGAATCATTTTAATAACTCCGATTTTTACGTTAGTTAAAAGTATACTTGTTTAAAATTGTTAAAAAATATTACATTTACATTTGTGCTAAACATACCATTATGCCATTAACAGAGCAACAACACTTCGACAACCCCGTGTACTCGTTCCAAAGTTCGACGCGCAGTGACGACTCGGCGACATTGCTGAACAACGCGACGCCGTTCGTCAACAATCTCGGCTCGGGAAGCAAACTCAGTAACACCGCTATGGAAAAATTGAGAATGCAATCTTCAAGCTCCAGTGACAGTAAGTATTGATCGACTCACATTAAATTATAAAGTACTACAAAGATTTGCTCGTAAATGAATTAATCTTATAACAAATATTGTTTTGGGATTTATTATAATATTCGAAAATGATGATTTATGTATGAAAAAAGATTTTTTCAACTAATTTTGGTTACATTGAAAGTTATAGTGTAATGCTCACAGTGTATCATGAAATAATTATGCCTTATTTCATTTGTATTGACTGATATCAATATGTGTATAAAATATCCAGAAAGTACTTGTTTTCACATAATATTTATTTTTTATCCACAGCTTATGACCCATTGAATTCATTGAAGAATAAGGATGCCGATGCAAATAATCCCAACTTATATCAATATGTTGACGATAACAAATTGGATCACGTTTATGACGAAATCAAACACAAAGAGGGTTATGGTAATTATCTTATTTTAATTTATTCACTGTGTATGTTGATTATTGTCAAATCTTGTAAATTAATATTTTTATTTAAAGATATCCACGGTGGAAAAGGAAAGTTCAAGTAACCTAAAATATATAGTTAATTTCCGTTGTAAACCATAGATTGCCTCTTACAGAAATGGAATACGACCACCTGAACTACACGCCGCCGGCCAACAAGTGGAAGCCGCACTACCACCGCATGGCCAACGGGTTCGGCACGGGCGCCGCGCAGGCGTCCGCGTCGCGTGACGTCACCGACTCGCCGCTCGCGCCGCCCATCCCGCCGCTGCCCAAGGTGTGCGCACCCCCGCACCCCGCGCCGCTGCTGCCCCCGCAGCCGCCCGCCAGGACCGACACGCTGCCCGACACCGCGCCCGACACCGCGCCCGACACAGCGCCCGACACCGCGCCCGACACAGCGTCCAGCACGCCGGCCGCCACGCTGCCCGCGCCACTGCACGCCGCCGGCCGGGCCACGCCCACCATCGCCGACAACAACACAAAAAACTTATAAATCTTATTCAAAACTCAACCTTATGACTCGGAAAAGTGTTCACTCTTCGTATAAGTGCTTTAAACGTGGCATCTACCTGTGCAGTGAAAAATCTCGTTATTTTTATGAAATTTTTAATATTTAATAGATACATATTTTGAAACGATTTATTAAGATAATATTGTCGTCGGCGTGCTAGATGCTGACTCTCTAGATTTTATTAATGAGCGGTGGTTAAACTTTTTTAAAGCGTTTATTTTTTAATCTCGGCATTTTAATACAATTTTATTTTCGTGATTTTATGTTCTGACTGTGTGTGTGTCCTGTGACTCAACGATTAATTTGTTTTAAGGATGAGATCTTGGCATTTACATATATTAAATTATATATTTGCTGACTAATACATTTATTTTTTTAGTGACATCGCTTTTTGAGTTTCTTATAAAATATGTATTTTGAATGAGACGATGCGATGCGAGTGATGCCATATTATCATATTATACTCAATTAATAATGGTTGTAAAAATGTAAAATAGTATTGAAGTTATAATAATGCCACATAGAAGAAACTTTTACATATCGGAAATTGGTATCCATTAAATATTTATGTAAGTTATAATATGTTTTGACAGTAACTGTATTTTATATTAGCCGTTAGCGTATTGATTCAACATATATCCAGAAAATAAAGTTAAAATTAGGGCACCATGTTTTGAATGTAATATTATCAGCAATAGTTTTATCACCAATTTGAACTCTAGAAAAGTCGTTGAGTACGTCAAAATGTCTATAAGTAATAAAATTTAAGTTAAGTTAAGTCTATAAGTAATAAAATTTAAGTTAAATTTAAGTTAAGGGCGCCGTGCTGGTGCTGCTGTACTACCGCAGCCGCGTGCGCCACCTCAAGCGCGAGATCGCGCACGTGCACTACGTCGCCGACCCGCACTCGCAGCCAGGTACCAACACACATACATTTTTTTTCTCGAGGGGAAAGTTATTTGTGGCTCTGCTTTCCGCCAGCCCTAGGGGGGAGGGAGGCAGGACAGGCGCCACGGTGTGGCGACGTTCCGCCTGACGCAGGTGTTGTCGGGGCACGGATGCTTCGGCCACTACCTGTGTCGGGTGGCACAGAAGGAGGAGTCGACTGTGTGTCACCACTGTGACAACTGTCTGGACGACACAGCCCTGCACACTTTACGAGAGTGTCCAGCCTGGGAGGTGGAGCGCAGCGCTCTCCGCGCTACTGTTGGTGGCGATCTCTCGCTCCCGGCCGTCGTCTCTTCGATGGTCGGGAGTCCAAGGTCCTGGAGAGCGATGCTCTCCTTCTGCGAGTACGTCATGTCGCAGAAGGAGAGCGCGGAGCGGGATCGCGAAAGAAGCGATCCCGCCCGTCAAAGACGTCAAAGAAGGAGGCGCCGGGTCAACAGAGACAATTAGACCCGGTGCCCTGCCCCGTGGCAAGGGGGCGTAAGAATCCCACCACGGTATCCCCTGCCTGTCGTAAAAGGCGACTTAAAGGGGCCCTTGGGGTCGCTGGACGTGCTGTGGGGGCAGCGCGTCCTCACTGAAAGTGACCCCGAGAGGGGCGGCGGCACTGTGGCCTGTGTACGTCGCGGGCGCCCATCCACAACCGGGGCGCCCGAACCAAGATAGTGGGGGTGCAACTGTGCCCCCTAAAACTCCGAGACGGCCGAGACATTTACGTCTCGGAGGCGCACCGGGCGGCTGCGGTTGACGGTGGGCGCCTCTCGCCCGCGTACCGTGGTCGCCCCACTCGGCGCGGAGATGGCCACCGGGGGGTTTTGGTCGGTATGCCGGTTTAGGGATTTTGTTAGGGACCCAGCCCGGCATTATAATGATATCCATATGCCATTCCTAATTATATGATAAGTTGTAATTTCACAGGTTCGTCATAACAGTAGTAGGGCAATCAATTTCATACTCATGGACCAAGTATTTAATATTAAGTCTTTGAATCATTTTAATAACTCCGATTTTTACGTTAGTTAAAAGTATACTTGTTTAAAATTGTTAAAAAATATTACATTTACATTTGTGCTAAACATACCATTATGCCATTAACAGAGCAACAACACTTCGACAACCCCGTGTACTCGTTCCAAAGTTCGACGCGCAGTGACGACTCGGCGACATTGCTGAACAACGCGACGCCGTTCGTCAACAATCTCGGCTCGGGAAGCAAACTCAGTAACACCGCTATGGAAAAATTGAGAATGCAATCTTCAAGCTCCAGTGACAGTAAGTATTGATCGACTCACATTAAATTATAAAGTACTACAAAGATTTGCTCGTAAATGAATTAATCTTATAACAAATATTGTTTTGGGATTTATTATAATATTCGAAAATGATGATTTATGTATGAAAAAAGATTTTTTCAACTAATTTTGGTTACATTGAAAGTTATAGTGTAATGCTCACAGTGTATCATGAAATAATTATGCCTTATTTCATTTGTATTGACTGATATCAATATGTGTATAAAATATCCAGAAAGTACTTGTTTTCACATAATATTTATTTTTTATCCACAGCTTATGACCCATTGAATTCATTGAAGAATAAGGATGCCGATGCAAATAATCCCAACTTATATCAATATGTTGACGATAACAAATTGGATCACGTTTATGACGAAATCAAACACAAAGAGGGTTATGGTAATTATCTTATTTTAATTTATTCACTGTGTATGTTGATTATTGTCAAATCTTGTAAATTAATATTTTTATTTAAAGATATCCACGGTGGAAAAGGAAAGTTCAAGTAACCTAAAATATATAGTTAATTTCCGTTGTAAACCATAGATTGCCTCTTACAGAAATGGAATACGACCACCTGAACTACACGCCGCCGGCCAACAAGTGGAAGCCGCACTACCACCGCATGGCCAACGGGTTCGGCACGGGCGCCGCGCAGGCGTCCGCGTCGCGTGACGTCACCGACTCGCCGCTCGCGCCGCCCATCCCGCCGCTGCCCAAGGTGTGCGCACCCCCGCACCCCGCGCCGCTGCTGCCCCCGCAGCCGCCCGCCAGGACCGACACGCTGCCCGACACCGCGCCCGACACCGCGCCCGACACAGCGCCCGACACCGCGCCCGACACAGCGTCCAGCACGCCGGCCGCCACGCTGCCCGCGCCACTGCACGCCGCCGGCCGGGCCACGCCCACCATCGCCGACAACAACACAAAAAACTTATAAATCTTATTCAAAACTCAACCTTATGACTCGGAAAAGTGTTCACTCTTCGTATAAGTGCTTTAAACGTGGCATCTACCTGTGCAGTGAAAAATCTCGTTATTTTTATGAAATTTTTAATATTTAATAGATACATATTTTGAAACGATTTATTAAGATAATATTGTCGTCGGCGTGCTAGATGCTGACTCTCTAGATTTTATTAATGAGCGGTGGTTAAACTTTTTTAAAGCGTTTATTTTTTAATCTCGGCATTTTAATACAATTTTATTTTCGTGATTTTATGTTCTGACTGTGTGTGTGTCCTGTGACTCAACGATTAATTTGTTTTAAGGATGAGATCTTGGCATTTACATATATTAAATTATATATTTGCTGACTAATACATTTATTTTTTTAGTGACATCGCTTTTTGAGTTTCTTATAAAATATGTATTTTGAATGAGACGATGCGATGCGAGTGATGCCATATTATCATATTATACTCAATTAATAATGGTTGTAAAAATGTAAAATAGTATTGAAGTTATAATAATGCCACATAGAAGAAACTTTTACATATCGGAAATTGGTATCCATTAAATATTTATGTAAGTTATAATATGTTTTGACAGTAACTGTATTTTATATTAGCCGTTAGCGTATTGATTCAACATATATCCAGAAAATAAAGTTAAAATTAGGGCACCATGTTTTGAATGTAATATTATCAGCAATAGTTTTATCACCAATTTGAACTCTAGAAAAGTCGTTGAGTACGTCAAAATGTCTATAAGTAATAAAATTTAAGTTATGTAACCCACCAAAATCAGATCTCTTTTCATACGCCTACTAATACTTGGAATAGCACACTTCTGGATATTTTTTATTATATAGATTGATGTATTCTATTCAAAACATATAAAGCAATTTACCTTTTATATATATTCGTGTAAGTATTTCAATCTAGTTAGTGGCAATATACACAGCCATGTAATTAAAAATTACATTATAAATCAATTGTGGAAGAACTTGTTACATTCCGCTTATGTATGTGTACGTTTATTTTTTCTGGAGGTTTATCGCTTATATTTACTTGTTAAATTATTTACATTTTATTTTGGAAATCGTTGATGTGACTCATTACATTTTATTTTTAGTTAATAATATATTAAAAAAATCAATGCCGATCAATGAAATTTTGACTAAAATGTACAGTAAAAATTGTTATTGTAGATAATATTACAATGAGTGGTAAGAAACGCGCAGTATTGGAAAAGTTGCTCAAAAGTGCCAAATAATACAAAAACTATTGTAATTATTATTTGTTTTTTCGATCTGACTCACTATTAATCAGAATCGCATAGATTATTGAGGCAACAGTGAAAAGAGACAGTAGTATGGGTAATAAGAAAGTTACTCTCGTAAAGAATTATATAGTACAGTAACAAATCATGTTTGTATTTTTTAACATTGTCAGTACATATCGTAAGATCCTAAATTATCTGACAATAATTTTGTAACTATTTACATTGAGTATTGTATAAGTCGTATTTAATTAAAATTATGTAAGTAATATGCGTATACACGTGGATGATATTAGACAATCGTTAAATATTTTAATTATTTGGCACTTTACAAAGTGTTATGAAAAGTTAAGAGAAATACTTGTGATATATTTTAAGATAAGTGGTCTAATAAATCAGTTTTACTCATTAACATTTATGACTTTTATTCATTTACCGAGATACCTCTACTATTCTGTGTCATTGTCACTGTCATTTTTGGTTATATTCTGGTTATACATGCTGCGAAAAAAATAAAGGATTGTATTATTCAAGGAAAAAAGGAAGTGAATACTATATCTAATTAAATAGATAATAAAATTATATAGATTTTTGGTATGGGGATAGACGGGACCCACCAAAGTAACATAAGATACTTTTATGTCTTTTACGCTTTCACGCCGAAATCACTTGACCAATTTAAATGACTTTTAGTATGGGCATAAATGAGACTGGCGAGTAAAATAGACTAAAACTTATTATCTTCCTGAACCCAACCCTGCTGTCTACGCGGACGAAGTCGCGGGCAAAAGCTAGTAAGTAACGTGCCATAGGAAAGGGTTATGTCCAGCAGTGGGCATCTGAAAGGCTGCTAATGATGATAATGATGTTAAAGAAATTATGACACTTCACGTTTGTTTTCTCCGCTACTTTTAAGCAATTTATACCAAAACATAAAGATAAATCACAAGAATCTTTCAGTAAAAATGAATCAACAACGGCTAAACTTGGCAACCTTATATTTGTCGTTCTTAATGAATGCCCAATTCAAAACAATACTAAAAAAAAGAAAAAATGTTTTTAATGAATCTATTGTAAATATTATTACTTATTTTCAAAACAGTAAAGATGATAGTATTTTCAGTGATGTGAATAAAGAAATTAGAAAAATAGAAAGGATATTAATTATCCCTGTGGTCTGAAATTTGCCAGAATATAGTTTAGAACAATATGAAAATAAGATTTCGCAAAAGAAATTAAACATGAATCATAGTACCACCTTCTCAGTCGGAAACAACTCGATAACTAATTTTACAATTCATGAAAATGATTTAAAACTAGTCGATAATATACGACAAAATATTTCGAACCATTCAAAATCTGTTGAGAAATCAATGGACAAAATGATTAATTCGTCAACCGTTTCTACCTCAATATATGCAACAGCCAAAAATAGGCAGCTAAATCACAGTATTTATAATGTCACCACTAAGAAACCTCATGAAACTGACATCTAAAACTTTTGAAATTGACGCATGGAGTCCTTCAAAATCGACTATCTTACCAGTAATGAAAAATAATTTACCCCATTCAAATGATCATTTCAACAGAAACACTTCTAATTTACTAATTACAAATAGTGATATTACACTAATTTCTTATAAAAATAAATCTACATTCTCAATTGATTCTTATTCAAAAGATATTCTTCATACTACTGAAAACAGTAAGTTGGTACACAAAAAAAATTTAAATGAGGAAATCAAGTATATAACAGATCCTTCGGAATTATCCAAGAAAGACCGAAAAGTTGTACCTACGTTGGATTACCCCAAAATTGATACTAAACAAAAAAACACAAGCGACAACAAAAAAACCAGCAACTATTACAACGGATGATTTTAACTATGTAATCCAGCAATATCCATCAAATAATAATTATGATAAGGACTTGGATAATCAAGAACTTATAAAAGCTAGTAAAAGATCTAAAATTGTAATGAAAAAAATGCTCAAGAATGAAAATAAAGCTAAGAGTGTTTTTGATCATCCAGATCTGTTGAATTTCGGAAAATAATACAGTAACAAAATGTACATCAACGTAATATAATAAAAGCTGTAATATAATAAATTCTATATGGTCTTACAGCATGACTTTTCATAAATGACGTAGTAAACGTCCATATTCATTGTCTGGTTGGTTGCATATAATCATTTTAGAAGCGATTGTGAGGTGGCGAGAAAGCCGTCCTTCATATAAATGTTACAGTTTTTTTTTGTTTTTCGGTATTAATAAAGTATTCACAATTTTTGTTGCAGAAAGTTAATAATATTAAAAACTACTCAGGTACAAAGGTGATAATAAAATTATGTTTGCTATGTATAACGATTTTATTAACAATATAAATAGATAATTACAAACTTATATTTCTACAAATTGAGCTGCGCTACTCTACTGCGAGCAGTCCAATGTGCTTAGTTTTATTTAATACTCATTAAGTTATTTCGTTTTTATGTCTAAACTACGCACCGATACATTCCTAATCCTGTCGAACTCTTATTGACACCGGCATTACTACATCTTATCGTCTTTATACATAATACACGTTATTTTCTTCAACACAAAAAGCGTTTATGAATTTGCTTTATGAATCATTAGTTTTTACTTTTGTACAAACATATTTTTTTATTTTGATATATTTTTATTTGTTTTTATTAAAACGATCAACTTCAATTCCTGCCCAAAATAGACACGTTTGATACGTTTGACAATAATCAATTCCGTGTCTCTATATATACTTAAAAAAACATTTTACTTGTTTACATATTATTTACATATTTGTGTATTATTTAACACATACAGGTCCCCAAACAAACTGGTTTTAAATAAAAAAGATATCCACGTTTAGTAAATAAAGTGCAATGATTACAGTGGTGCAATAAAGTTGAATACCCATTTGTATAATTGAGCAATCGTCACTTAAATTAAATTATTATGTTGTACTTATTATCTTAAGGGTATCCTTACACTGGGCTTGTAAAATGTCATTATGAAAGTACACCAATACAAACTTGTTGCCTCCTTAAAATTTGGTTTAATTTTTATACCAACCACCACTGTAACAGAATATGCGATATTCTGTTGCGTTTCAAAGTCTCTATACTTCTTATAAATTATAAAATCGATTATGTTAATAATTATGACATGTTCTATTCTACGACAAGTACAGTAAGTAGTAAAGAGTAGAAGTGATTACTTAAGCGATAGTCGCAATACATTACAAGACAGACTTACAACTAAGAATGTACTTCTATTTCCCTCTTAACATTACTTATCTTTTCGATGTCTACACAAGCGCTACAATAGTAAAAGCATGAAACAAAATCATGCATGTTGTAATACCCTTATAGGAGTAAGCAGGATGTTTATTGAATATTATGAGGATCTAGAGCCTCCAGAGGGAATCTAATAAATTAATTCAAGTCGTCTACCAACGTATTTTATTAACCTTGAAGACAGACGATAACAATTTGGTGGTGTTTCGTTTCTCTGTTACGGCTAATTCTAAATACCTACTTTATATATTTGTACAGTTGAATATTCGTTGACAATATCATAACGTCAGTAACAAATTAACGTGTACGCAACATACAGAACATGATTGGTGTAATAACCTGTTGTCACGGCTGAATTTTTGTAAACGCTAGATCAGTAATTAGCATAATTGCGAGGATGAAAGCAATGATACATAATTGAAAGATATGAAATTACTTAATATTAAGTCTAGATATTAAGAAAGATTAACAGGTGTCGTGGAATAGAACACGTTTGGGCGGGACGGGTGTGCGTTGGGTGTGAACGACACAATGGTAATATACATATAAGCGACTGTAATTTGTTTCCAAAGCCAATAAAGCCGCTGAAATAGCATTTACTGAAGTAAGAAACTACGAACACAGCTATTTCAGTCTTTTCCTATTTGTGTTAAATTTGTTATCCGACAACTAGTTTAAATTAATTCGACTAAAATTTTTGATCGTATCATACATTTGTAAATAATAATTTACACATTAAAATAAATTTATTATATTTTAAAACATAATTTATACTTTAAAATGTGTATAAAACGTCTATTTATATTATTTGTATGCTTCAATTCAAAAGGACGTAGCGACGTTACGTCAAAATCACCCGCAGTTATTTAATGTTATTTACAAACAAATTACAGCCTGTATACCATCGTTGATTTGTTATTCTCCATATCTACTGGCACAATATTGATCAAATATCATAGACATATATATGACATCCCTAATAAATTTTAATGAAACTGTTATATAAAACAATAACATTGAGTGGAAATTTTTCTAATCTGTTTTTAAACCCATATTCAGTAAGATGGGATATACAAATTAATAATGTTTATATTTTTTTTCGTAATTAATAAAAGAAGATGTTACCCGTGGAATGTCATATTGTCATGTTGTTTATAATATTGTGTTCTTACGCCGGCGGTGGACACCGCACCAGAGACGACGTGGCATATTGGTTGAAATGCTTGTCAATTGGCACTCTGTCGTCGTATAACGTTGGCGCTTGTAGTATGATCCCAGCTGTCCCCACTAATACTGCTAGCGTGAAGATCCAAAGGAACAACCTGTCCAACACCATCGCCACATACTTCCAATCTTCTTTTACCTATGAGAATGAATAAATATCATTGTCATCACCATACATACGTCCCACAGCTGGACACGCGCCTACTCAAACAGTGAGAGGATTTAGAACTTAGTCCACCACGCTTGCCTATTTCATGACGATGTTTTCCTTTACCGTTAAAGTAAGTGATAATTGTGAATATATAACTAGTAAAGTGAAAGGTCTATGCCTGGATTTGAACCCAGGGACTGCAGAGATTCTCGCGCGCCTAAGTCTCGAGGCGATCACTGTTAATTGAAGATGATTAAATATAATTTATTCTATTTAGAAATCCATGCTACTAAAAACAATTTACTGCAGTTCTTTGACTGCTTATTTAAAAAGAAAAAGGCCAGGACTTCATTATGAAAGTAATAAAGGAATCAACATGCCTTAGTAGAATCTTCCAACATCCTAGTGTGTTCAGCGATGAAGCGCACGCAGAAGCAGGTCTTGTGCACCTCCGGCGGGCAGGCGGAGTGGCTGAAGCCGGGCGGCGGGTCGGGCACGGGGCTCAGCGTCTCCTCCTCGGTGCCGCTGGTGACGCCGCCCAGCGCCGCGCCGCCCTCGCTCGACCCGTGCACCAGGCAGCTACCGCCGAAACGATTGCTGTCGATGCTACCGCCATGTAATTCACTTTACATTATGTTTTCAATATTATGAATATTTAAAACTAATAGGATTTTATTCGCTTTGCATCAAGTACCAAAAAATCTAAAAGTAGCGTTTATAAAAGCAAATTCCGAGTGTTCTTACCCCGAATTAAGGTAGGTAGTGTGAGTCAAGTCCTCCTTGCTAGGCGTCCTAGTGAGCGGTCGCGGCGGTGGCGCGGCGGGCGGCGGCCACGCGCCGGGCGCGCAGCAGTCGTCGTCGGCCGCCGCCAGCCGGTACGGGTACAGCGGCCGAGCAGCGCCACCGCAACGGACTACTACACCGCACGCAGTGTAACGCGACCTTTTCATAAACACATACTTACATTACACATTCACGCTTGCAATAAGGAGATTTATAGCGAGAAATTCTCTAGCCGTTTTTCGGGCGTTTTTCCAGACTTCGTGTGGCGACTGTAAATTTCTTAATAAATTAACCTACGAACATTTTTTCAAACCCGGGAACCGAACCCAAAACCTCTTGTTCGCGCTGCGAACACTTCAACCTATGCCTAGAATAAGGTTACCAAAGTACTTTTTATGTCTATAATAGAGTTAAACTTGTTTATATATTGCACAGTCACCTTTACGCAGGATCCTTGATCGTTGCAATTCATTACAATCTCACGTACCAAGTATTGACATCTTTCACAATTCCTCACATAGTTTTAAGAAAATTTTACTAGAGCAATGTTCTCAGTAAATTCAGCACATTCTCTTTTTTTCCCTGTTTTCTTTGTTAAATATTTCATTGATTTGTTTTTTGTACGTATTTTTTTTTTTGTAAATTATTATTGTTGTTTCTATATTTTATTTTTATTTTGTATTAGTTATTAGATTGTAATTTATTTATTAGTTGTTAAGTTTTTCACTATTATAATTGTAAATTATGGATTGTTTATCTCAATTAGCTATCTTTATTATACTATTTTTGGTGTATGCTATGCAAACAATAAGTGTCATGTATATCAGATGTAGTACGTAGGCAAATGTCAACCCATAATTGTATTAATATATGTGATGTGGTGGTGCTATATATTAAATAAATAAATAAGTGAAGTAATAATAATCATAAATTTTGTTGTTGTTTGAAGAACATAAAAAGTTACTGATAATTTTGTGCCCAATTAAGTTTAAATCTCTAAGAAAGAGAAGTTATGCAAAAGCACATATAACTATATTCTGCGCATAGGTCGACTTGTGCCGCAAGACCATGAGGCAGGGTAATAATATAGTATCCAACAAATATTCTTCATTAATGTTAGAGTAATACAAATAAGAATATATACTTGTTTACCTACAAGTAATAAATCACTTACTTCTGATTAATTTCTACAGCTCCATTCAACCTTTTGTGATTACAGTTTGTGGCACTAGTAAAACTATGATACAAATCTATTGCCGCCATAGGTATCTACTGTTATGATTTATATATTAAATTAGTAAAATCGGGCGATAATCAGCTTAGGAGATTCATGACTAGGTACTATTGAATAACAACGAGCAATCATTCAAGTTCCTACGTCCACAAAAGTTATTCTCGCCAAATTGAGCTTCGCATCCGTTTAATATACACCAGCGATTTAGGTAATATTCGGTAAGTTGGCAACCACATCGGACCGGTGCCGACCTATTATACCACTTGCCTACGTAATAGACATCCATTCCCTAAGTGAATTACAATACCGAGCGGTTAACCGCACGAATCATCCGTGGCACAGTTTATTGATGGCGATGCTAAACAAGTGATATTTTATATAGCCACTTTAATTTGCTATTGAAAAGTTACTGTATGTTCGAGGATAGATAATGTCGACGCGTGAGTGTTCGCAAATGTTATTGAATGTTGGGGGAGTTTTATTACATTTAATGGCCCACTCAATGTGATTGATCGCCATCACTTATATATATTACCTACATATTGTTGCAAGTGAGTACGACAGCCCCTTAATGCTGGAACTTTAATACTTTTCTAGCTTACGAAAATTTTACCTTATTGTATTTATTTTTAAAGTCTAGAAAAGCCAGACAGTAAAACTCAGTAAATACTGAGTATGAAATGTAGCGCTCACCACACCGTAACTGAAGTCATGTATTTGTCGACTTCTTTTATAAATATTTTAAGAGTACAAGTAAAATGCATGCATTGTTAAAATAATCAAAATATTAAGCCACTAGAAAAATGTTGTTCCTCTTATACTTATCTCTACATTTAGACGACTTGCATCATCTATACTATCTATACTAATATTATAAAGAGGTAAAGTTTGTGAGTTTGTATGTTTGTATGTTTGTGACGTTGTAGAAAGTAAACACGGGATCTACTGAACCGATTTTGAAAATTCTTTTACTAATAGAAAGGTACGTTCTTTGTGAGTGTCATAGGCTATATATTAGTCCGAAAAATGATAAGACTTTTTCGTTGTAGCAGAATTTGTGATGTAAGTCGGAGAAAAAACGGGCGAACGAAAGCGTTTTTTGCAAACGCTGCCTTATCCATAGGAGATATATAGTTGAGTCCTAGGGAAAAGTTGTAAAGCTTAATAATGTCTACAAAAAAGTCAGCGATAGCATATGTCTAACTTTTAGGGTTGATTCACTATAACCTCTTTTATGCTAACTAAATTTGTTAAAAAATGAAGCATTGTTTGTGAAGATTTTTTTATTAAGATTATATTAATCCTTATCCAAATAAATGCTTTATTTAGCATAAGTATTTCATTTCAAAGAAATTTGGCCTTCTCATCATTTGATTTCAATGAGTATCTTAGAAGATATCGCAGTTTCAAAATAATCATCAAGAGCGCAATAATTACGTACAAGGGGCCGACCGGCGCGTTACGCTTTCACGTGATTTGACCGATTTGTATGATTTTTGGTATGGGCATAAATAGGACTCTGTGAAGTAAATTAGACTATAAGTTTTTTTTATTCTGAACTCAACCCTGTAGTTTACGCGGACGAAGTCGCGGGCAACAGCTAGTTTCAATATAAGCACAGTAGGTAACAAGAAACCGGATTTATTAGAGATTAAAATTTAATATTTTGCTTACAACTTAAGTTAATAACCCAAGGAAACAGCAACTTGGATAAGACGCAGGACACACGCCTTAAGAGGAGAAAGAAATAAAATAAATGTTAATTAACGTGTTGTGGTAACATCTTCCTACTAAGCTGCCTGTGAATTAGATCAATCAGGCATTAAAAGGAGGAACCTATTTTTACAAGCTTTTAATCAACTTGCAACGTCATGTATGTATGTTCGTTCAAATGAGACCTTGCAAGTTGCAATTCAATTTTGAAGCAGATATCGGCAACCGATGGAACTGAAACTTTAGAAGCGAAGTTTACTTGTTTAGTTAAAAAAGTAAATTAAGTAGCCTGACGTGATTGACTTAAACTTTTAAATTTTAGTTAAGTGTCCAAAATTCACAAATGTTTCATTTCAAAATACTTTTTGCACGATCAAAATGTATGATGCTATTCAAATAGAGGATTTTAAGTGTTGCAGTCCTCTAAATAACAAAGTTGGCAAATATCCAGCTGCGGGACAATGTATTTGCAGGCCTGATATTATAACCACAGGCAAATCGTTATATAAAAGGCTATTTAAAGAGTTTTCTACCCTGCGATGTCAGCGCTGCCTAACAGCGGGTCGTCCTAATCACATATTATGCACAGTTTCAGGTTTAACTCGTTAATGCAGCTATTCAACATTTCTCGCAGAATGTGTGGGCTGTTTACAACTCTTATGACTTTTGATTATGAACATTTTCAGATTCCGCGTTGCTACAAATAATTTCCTTACGGAAGAAAGTAAATAATGCGTATTAGGTACGTGAGAATTGAACTGATAACCCCGTAATCCCACGTGTAACAATTATACCGTAATTTCGCATTTAATTTTACATTGTGGGAGTCCACGCACATATCGGGGAAATGGATTATGTTCCTGTGTGGTTGCTTTAATTATTGACCAGAGTGTTAATTGTTAACTTTCTGTGCTAACACATTCATTTATGATCATTGCAGATGGCACAATTTTGTTATTTGCGTAGGTTCACTTTTTATTCTAAATAATTAATGTATATATTTTAATCCAGGCTTTATTATACTGACTCGATGTCAACAGTCGCTTGCTTCGTGTGATCGATATCGGCGCTGTGCAAGCTAAGCGTGGCACAGGGCAGTAACATAATTACGCGATGCAATACGGAAGTGCGGCCGGAAGCAATCTGCGTGAGCGATTGATTAAATGGCGGCCAGTTAAATGGACTAGAGCAAGGCGCGCGACTGCACAGCCATGTCGATTTAGTGAAGAAGTAACGGAGATATCTATTTGGTTCTATAATTAAAAGATTTACCTACGTAATTTATTTAAAAATACATAGTCTCATGATGGATGATGATATGTAATGTAGGTGTCACTAATAAATACTCTTTTTAATTATTTTTTTACTTTGGCGAGATATTTTCATGATAAAAACACCCTGCATCAGCATCCTTCAATTTAGTGCCAAGTTTTACGTCCATCATATAGATTAAAGTTTAGGACTGCCGTTGTTAGTACGTACCTCACGTTCTAAAGTTCCATAAAATTTATCAGTTTTGTGTTAAATGCATATGGCCATTATCACATTTTATAAACTCTACATCTGAAAATACAATAATTAACCATTTGATTTTGCATAGACAAGGCTACTAGGTGACCTCAATTTAAATGATATCCAGCCTCCAGTATCGGCGGGTGTTCATTTTGTTTTAATTGCATTAGAATCAATCGGAGGCTAGAAGCTGTCGGAACATTTATACAATAATAGAGCTATAAACGGCGTGAAGTATAAACCACGTTTGACCCGAATCGGTTTTATCCAAGTTGGTGCTAGCACTAAGTCCGGTGCTAATGTATTTACTCACCTCGTCGTGTCGAACTTATACTGCGGCCGTTTCATAAACAGTAGCCGTGGCAGGATGTGTATAAAAACTCTTTTCACCCACGGCGCCATCCGGTGCGTCTGCGGCGAACGGAAGTGGACATTCAGCACCACTACCGTCACACATATACTGCATACAAGAAAAACAATCATTACAACATCGTGGAAAAGCTTTATGAAAACATTGGTTTAATGGTGTGAGATAAAATAATGAAGATATTAAGAACCCCACTGAAGAAAAACTCTGACGCTATTACTATAAATGCAAATTTAATATATCTATATTAATACTTGATTATTAGGCATCCAAAGCGCTCTAATTGACTCGTTTTGTATAAGCAAACTTTTCGTATATTTTTGTAGATTCTCGTTCGTTCGTGAGTAACAACATAAAGATATGAACCTTATTTAGTAATAAAAATCATAAACAGCCAAGTTATTGACGATGTGCCAAAATGAGCCCCGTTTTATACAACCCTATTTTCATCCCCTGGAGTCTAATATTTTTTAGTCGATGAACCCCTGGCTTCAACGCTTAATGTAATTTGTTGAGGGCGCCATTAATTTATTCGTTGGATAGAATATTTACAGACAAAAGAAAAAAAACAGATTCTGCAAGGTGTTTGTAACCGTTACAGCGCAATTTTAAATGCGAAAGGAGTGTCACAAAATTATTACATAAATGACACAGCTCCTGTCTATAACAGTTTCAAATGTTTTTAAACAACAACTTTTCCGATAAGTGGACCTCATTTCACCAAAATTATTTAACTAACTAAAGCAAATAAACAAGCACGAAAGCAATATTACAGTAGTATAATATTAAATATACATTCAAACTTTCTGTTAACAACAGTTCGTTGACTTACTCAATAACGGAGAAACACAAACAAGCGAATCTAAATTTATTTGATTAAAAATATTGTTTGGTTGATCTTTGTTGTTTGCTATTTACATAAGCCGTCGGTTATACTAAACAAATCTGAACTATTGAGAGGTTTACAGGCAATTCTCAAGTTAGTCTTATCACTTGGCTAATAGATTAATGTAATTCGGAATACAGATAACTAAAGTTAATATTTAATCAACTTTTATTCTTTGTATTATTTTAAAAGATTTCAGCGAATTGATAATATTTATTGCTATTTTTTGGTACCTAAATGCAATGTAAAAATCATATCGATTGGCGAAAGATTAACACAATACACCAACTCTGCAACATTGTCAATTTTGGAACACGACAAAGTGAATTCTTTATTATTTGCTAATATTTAGAAGTAAACACTATTAAATTTCTTAATAATCAATAGATTTTTTATTATATATTTTCTAATAAGAAATATAGAAGCAAGCCTCGACTCATTTCTGGAAAGTGGAAAGTTAGAGATATGCAGAAGTAGTGACCTTACCTCTTATACGCTTAAGCTGTAACCGTGGCTTACATAAATTTGGATTTTAAATATCCCGTCCATAACAATATACATCATAAAAGCGAATTTACTTCCGAAACGATCGCCTCCGGTCTATTATAAGTTCACTAGTTGACAACAATTTTCAACGCATTATCCATAGAACCATTTCACCGTCGAGCGATTTTATACGTTTGAACGTTAAAACGTGATTTTATCACATTAATTCCTATTGAATTATTCTTAGCCGTCGTACTATTGTCTCATGCTTTCATTATTAATTACAAACTAATTCAAAATACTTAAAATGACATACGTAGGACCAAAGTAACACCCTAAGCCTTCTGTAGGCGAATGTAATAAATCCGATTAATAAAATTGATTATTAAAAAAAGACTAGATCAAATTGCTAATCCTGTCGAATAATATTTACTAATGGAGATATGTACACTGTTAATACCCTGAAAACGTGTTTTGAGACATAGGAGATGAAACAGGCACAGCAATGTCATAATTAAAATTAATTAATACTGTAATATTCACTTGACACCCAAACCGCAGTGGTTCATATGTCGTCACTCCTCGACACCTACCGCTTTGTATCACTATATCATGTTGCCGTGATGTGGTTAAGTTTGCTTTGACAGACGGGAACCTTCTAGGAAACATTTATTGGTAACTATTTGATGTTATAGCCGGTTTTTCTTTTTTATTTATTGTAAACTACAATCGTAATATATTCAGCCGTTTCTGCGCAGTGATGCCAACATAGAGTTTAAAAAAATCCCCAAAACTTGCTCTTGCTATTTACGTAAATACAAGTAAACGATTCTAAAATTGGTCTGCTTCATTTATAATGTATATTTGTTTTTGATATTAATTTATATTATTAGAAACAGTTGACTATATCCTCTAGGTCACTATGGAAACTAAAACCAAAATCGAACATAATGTCAAGATGGCGTAGCATAATACCTATTAGTAAAAAATATAATGTGGAAAAAAAATACATAATATTTTTAATTGAGGTATTAAAGAGAGAATTTATACGTTTCGAATAACCGCTACTGATAAAATGTTAAATACAGTAGTGCGCCAGGTAGCACTGGCACAAACCGCAGCATGTGTTTTGGTTAATCATGCTGAATATCCGCGTTTGGTTATGTAACCCCTTGGTATTTTATTGTTACTCGTAACTGCAATGTTAAAAAAATCCTGGAGGTCTTCATTTTATATTTACCAATACGCAACATAACGTTTCGCCAACTCTATTAAACCTGACGTTATGACGGTGAAAAATTTTTCAGTTTGATTTTCAGACATACGTACTGTAGAGTCCATACTTTTTTTGAGTAATAACTTTTATGACCGGTCCAGGAATTAAATCTTCCTAGATTCCTTGGGAAAAATCTCATTGGCCTTTTTGATAAATTTTGGGTTATTGAGTTGCAAACATTAACATTATTATTTAAATGGTAGAAAATGGCTACGTACCTGATAGATACAAGTATCATAGCGAATATGAGGTATTTTCCCAGCAGGGGCACAACCAGTGATGTAGGGGGGATGATCTCCACCACCAATAGGAAGAACACGTGAAGGCTAATAAGTATTGATATGGACAGGGTTACCTGTTGACAAAATAAAATATTTTTAAAGCTTCCAGCTTCTTAGGTGTCCTAAATAAAGCATTAATATTGAAAATCAATGTTTTGGTAAATTTGTTCAACCAATGAGTCTTTATAATCCCTGTCCCGACTGAAATAAAATTCATGTATATTTTAAACAAGAAACTTTTGTTTTGACTCATAATGTTGGCAAACTGTAGAATTTTAGGAGGAAATTTAAAATTTTTATAAGCTTTTTACCATACTATCTGTACTTATCTTTTAAAGCCACACGGAATGGCTTGTAAAAGATTGCCTCTTCTCATAACATCACCCACCAAGATAAGTTTCACACACGCGGTACCTCATATAATATCTATTGTTTAAGATTGTTGGATTTTACATCTTAAAGAAAATTGAATAAAAATCTATACGTTTTCTTTCTATAAGTTTTTGTTAATGTGGGACATCAGACAGAAAGTCTGAATATTTTTTACGGTTATTAGCCCATTATTTAAAGAAGCGAACAATTTATTAGGATTCCTCATATATATTTACTCTTTAAAATAATGTGGCTGTAAATAACGTTAAACGATATGTACATATTTCATAAAGTATATAGGAGATTCATTTCTAAGTCTTACCTTTTCACCGCTGTCTGAAGGTAAGTAAAAAGTGAGTACTGTCAGAAAGGATATCCCCATGCAGGGAATAATGATGTTCACTGTATAAAATAACGTTTTCCGTCGCATTGTTATGTTGAACGTGATGTCCAAGTACGGCTCGTCGCAACATGTGTAGAATTTTTCATTCCTGCACAAAAATTGGTAAATCAATTTATCTCTTTTGTACCATTTGATACAGAAATTCCGAAATGTTTAAATGGACGTTGAAAATCTAAATTTTAGGTGTGTCTATAGAGGTTGAATAGATAAGAATTATATAAAAGACGAGCTTCAATAGACGATCTTATCGATAAAAGCAATCTTTCCAAGACGGCCTTTTGTGAGGTAAAGTAAGTAGTACTTGAGGGTGAATACTGTTAAGTTACTATTATATATTTATTATGGAACGTACTTTAATGATTGAATTAACGTAAACACGAGTGAAATTCGGCAATACGAAGTATACGAATACTTGTAATAATTATTTTTCTGAATCACATTACCCTCTGATAGTATTATGTGATGATTTTATAAATAACTATAAAAAGAATTAGAGAACTATTCACTTAAAATTATAATTGTGAATTTTTAAATTTCTTTACAATAAATCAAACAATTCTTCAGACTTCTCTAATCTCTTTAGTCGGTAAACTGTGAATGAAATGAAATTATTCAATCAGGATTTTGTTGAAAAATGTACGATCAGTAGGTAAGTGAAAATTGTCTCTCGTACAAGACAGTTGCCTTCCTCCTCTTTGCGTTCTTCGGTTTTCGAAACTGTTTACACAAATTAAATTATGATGAAAAACATTGTAACGACCGATTTTTCATGAAAGACTCTTAGCAATTGTAATACATAGATGCAATTTAGTTGAGTGGCTCGAGCGGCGTGCTATCAAAGGGGTATGAAAATGTGTTTTATATCGTTTCAAGGGAAATCATCGTGAGTGAGCGGGACATGACGCGTAGTGACCGATGCCGTGAAATGCCATTTACGTCACGCAGTAGATTTTGAAAAAAGTGCCAAAGATGTTGCTTCAAACAAACATCTACAAGGTTTAGCGATAAGTTCTACTATGAACTAAATAAAATGAGGCAAAAGTACGTACGTCGGCTTAAATCATATGACACCCTCATTTTACCTGTAATTCTTTCTTAGAATACTTTCCCATCAAAGAAAATAGGACCTAGAAATAAAGTCTCTCATCTTTGTAAAACATCAATTGATGTTGAAATAGGTTGAAAGATTGTGCTCATTTTCTACGTGCCTATACATAAAATTAAAATATCTGCGTGGTGTTAAAGTTCGCGGTATTTCTTTTCGCTTAGTTGTTCAAATAAAAGGGAACCCTTATTTCAAAATGGCAGATGTATTTTATCAATAAGAACGACGCTTTCAGGTCTATAAAATATAGCCTAAGAGTCAGTTAGAGACTACAATATTTCTTCTGTTCCATTTCAAGCGACAGACAACTGAGACGAATTCGATAATTTATTCAAGCTCTTGTTACAATCGAAAATGGACTTTCTTTCTGTAAAAGTAAGAGTTATTACGCTGTAATGGCCGCTAACAGCAACATTCAAGATGTAAGGGATATGACCGGAGGCTGTGGTAAGTGGATTTTCCTGGGTTACTTTAAACTAGCGACGCCAAACGTATTTATGGCTTATTGCCTTTGTGCCGTCAGAATAATAAGATTTTTGGTTTAAACCCAATAGCAGCATGCTGAAATTACACCTTTTTGGCATAGATGACATTATAGCTTTAAGATTTAGTGAGTAGGTAATTCTTAGTTTAATGTTAATTTAAAATACATCTTGATTGTGAAAAAGGTTCGTTTCTTCAATGAAAGTTAATTGAACAATGGGAAGGGGCAACAGTTATGATAATGATTACAATTTGCATGAAACAAAACAGAACGTCGCCAGCGCCCGATAACTTCTATTTCAAATTCGTTTCAATTATCTCCCTTCAAAAGTTTTTATCATTTCGACTTTCTTATGCTGCCCTCGTTCCGCCGAATGTCAAAAACTTAATTTTATAATATCAAAAGCGTTCACAATTAAATTAAGAAAAGAAAATGTTTTATTAAAAGTTTTATGAAATGAAATGAAAAAATGAAAATGAAATTTATTTGACAAAAAACAGTTACAAAAAATATGGTACAAATAAATGGGCTATACAATTAATTACAAAAAATGGAGCATTTGTTTGCCGAACTAGGTGTAAACCTGTATTTCAGCACACAGTGCCTCTCCCCTTGTTTTTAATTAATGATAGCCGCTTAATAAAGAGAGTTTAGTGTAAATTTATGTTCCTCTCTGTGTAATTAGTGAGTGTGTGTGTATGTGTGTGAGGGTGAGTGGTTCGACTAGAGTTAGTAAATAATGACGGGGGGAAACAAAACCATATAATTTTATAGAAAAATAAATGAATCAAAAATAGTAATATCAAATTAATTAATTTTATTAAAATTAAAATCATTGCAATATCGCTAGAAGTTGTTCTGTCTCTTGGAAATCAAGTTTTAGTAGGATATTTAAGATAGTGCTTTTACAGTTGTGCTTATTTAACGAATATATGTCAACCATTTTGTTTATTTTATTGTATAAATACGGGCCAAGAAAACAATAGAATCTTCGAAAAAAGGAAGTACGAAATTTGCCCCTATTTCCTACACAAACTCGGTTTTCTCTGCCTTTAGTACTTTTTTGCGGATCATATTTAGTTTCCACGTGTTGTTTCAAAACAATTGCAAGAATAAAAAGCTGTCTCACACTGAGGACTTCGCAGTTCTGATAAAGAAGCTTTGTAGGGTAGAGAAAGGGACGAAAAGTACTTACTTTTAGTACTGCTCGTTGTGCATGTTCTAAATGTTTAAGTGTTGAGAAACAAGCACCACCCCAAGAAGTTATGCAATAGGATATTAGCGACTGACATAAGGCAAAATAAACTTGTTTTACGACTTTAGGCTCAGCGACATGCCGCACGCATTTAAAGATTGAAATTAATTTACGTATTCTTCCCGATAAAACTTCAATATGTTTTTAAAATTAAGGTAAGTATCCAAAATAACTCCCAAATATTTAATTATATGTACTCTTTCTAACTTCTTACAAGAACACTTATTGGCGTCAGGTCCAAGGCAATTGTGAGCAATAATATTATGATTGGTTAGTTCAGAACCGCTAAAATTACGAATAGAAAAAGTCATGTATTTAGTTTTGTCAATATTTAATGTTAGAAAATTACGTGAAAGCCAGTCAGATACCTTATTGAAAGATTTTTGGGAATTAACAAAGACCTCACGCCAATTGGGACCATGAAATAGAAGTGCAGTGTCATCAGCATAAGATATTATTTTACAATGTAATGAGTTATTAGAGCATAAATCGTTTATATATATTAGAAACAGAGTTGGTCCAAGAACGCTACCCTGTGGCACTCCAAAAGTCACCTCTAAATATTCACTCATATATTTCCCTATAGTCGTACATTGTAAACGATTAGTAAGGTAGCTATTAAACAGCTTTAGTTGAGTGCCTCTGATACCTATAGCCTCCAGTTTGCGTATCAAAATTGGGATAGCGACAGTATCAAAAGCTTTTGCTAAGTCTAAGAATATGGCTAAGCATTTATTACCCATATCAAGATTGGTGGCAACAAAATCAGTAACTGTATGAATGGCATCAGAAGTAGATCTAGCACAACGAAAACCAAATTGATTTTTAGACAGAAGTGAAAAAGATTCCAGATAGTTTATAAGCCTAGCATTTATCAATCTCTCTAAGAGTTTGGAGATAGAAGGAAGTATAAAGATAGGCCTGTAGTTACTTAGAGTGCGTTTATCACCAGTTTTGTGAATAGGAATTACCATAGATTTTTTTAATATATTTGGAAATATTCCCATCTGAAAACACTGATTAAAAATAAATGTGAGCGGAGCAACAATGAGTGATCTGAATTGTTTCAAGAATTTGTTAGAAATTTTATCAAATCCTACTGCACAATCATTTTTAAGATTAAGTATTAAACTATTGACTTCATTTACATCTGTTTCGGAAAAAGCAAAAGAATTACGAGATTGAGTAAAATCATGGCTATTATTAACGTCAGGGTAATGATTAACAATAATTTCTTGAGCCAATTTTTTCCCAACATTCACAAAATAGTTATTAACTTCATTTACAGAACTAAGCGGTGTAGGACCAATATTTAATAATTCTTTTGAGATTTGCTTGGATTTAGCAGTATTAGTAATGTTTTTATGTAAGTTATTGAAGCCCTCTCAACACAAACAATGAAATAACTTGCAGTCATTCCTTAGTTGTGGTTTACCTATCAGTACGTCTTATTTATAGAACGTGATTATTTGAATTTTTCAAATTATGAATATTATTTTTTTTGTTGTGTTTTTAGATCCTAGATGGGTATATCCAAATGTCGTAGGCTTATTCTAGGAAATGATGAAACGGCCATATTTGCGTTGAAATTATGAGTCTCGGCTGATTTTACGTTAAAAGAGGCTATGCGGCTGTGGAGATAAAGTGTTTTGGATGTGAAATAAAGGATATTTAGTGGTAAACTGTGGCCATGTCATGGCCCAGGTTGTCTGGAGGAGATTGCTATGAGCGATAAGACTGACTGTCCACTGTATTGTAAGTTGTTTTGTATTGTATTTCGTGTTTAAATGGTGTGCAATAAAGTGTTTTATCATGTGAGTACCTGACTGCAGGGACCTCGAGTATGTCCCACTCGACGGACATGTAGAATTCGGAGAGGTCCACCCCCACCGACACCACGTTACTGCCAGCCTGCTCGTCCATGTGCCTCAGATCCACCTGCATACACACCTTATCACGTAACAATGTTATTCATATTCATCTGTTATATTCATTTTCTATTTATGTTCTCTCTACTGTACATTATCTTTTTGTTATTCAAAGTATTTAAAAACATCTGGATTTATATCCAATGTAATTTTCTAGGATTAAAGATTTAAAAGGCCATTATTAACATTTCTAATATTTAAAGAAATTCTAATAATTTGAAATTGTATTTTTCTATATCAAATATGTCATGGTTGAGTTGTCTAAGATACATACATACCTCGTATGTAACGTTATGTAAAAAAGCAACAACATCAATTGCACATAATACAAATAGTTAGTGTTAGTTCATATAGTTTAGTTCATTATTTAATCTACTTAGTCTACAGTTAACGTGAAGCGAAAACACTTTTGTTAGCTATCGTTGAATTACTTAACTTCAAAACGAATGTGGTTAGTTTTCGCTTTACGCAACTTGAAGTTTTTAGTATCACACAGACAATGGTATTAACTAATACAGTAAGATATTTAATTATCACTTTTAATAGTTGTATTTAATTTAGATACATGCACTTTGTCACACAATGTGTAATTATTTGGTCTAAACCGTATTAATAAACAACAAGTTTTGCTATCACAGACCGTGTGAGTAGTGATGCATATAATACTAAATTAGAGCATTTCATATATTACTTCTGTATACGTCCTGACGACCTTCAATGTAGATATCGCTAACAACAATACCACAAAGTGTGCCAAGTGGGATGTACCTGTGTACAGACGGAGATCAATACACATTAACGACAAATCGACACATTTATCCTCAGTCACAAAATACAACAATATTCGAAATCATGCGAAGAAATAACAACGCTTCAACACAGTTAACACCGAATAACGAATGAACGTGGAGTTTTCGACAGAGTAAACAGGGTAAAGGCGGGCTCTGCATCAAGATGTTTTGACACAAGCGTATCGATTGGGCGCCGCGGTTCGCGCTCTTGTCACTGCCGAGATGGCACATTTAAATATCAACGATTAATCAAAATGTGGTGCGGAGGGCGAAAGCGCCGGCCCCGCCGCGCCTGTGTGTGTCGCGCGGACGCAGCGTTCTTCAGCTACGGACCCGCGCCTCGAGCCACCACGCGACGGTCGCACGAGCGCGCTCGCGAACACACCTCGCGTCGCGTGCGTGGCACGGAGCGCGAGCCACTCTCAAGTGTAGTAACATGCATGCAATCGACGCCTCGTTAACCAATCCGCGATTACAATCCCGGATTCGATGACGACGCGTCACCGCTACTTGTAACAATTAGCTTCCAGTATTGTGCAACATGAATTCCGTGTTAAATATTGAGTGGATTCGTTGTTTTTCTTTTTAATGACACAGGTTGATATCATGCAATGAATTGCCAGCGACACCCTTGCAGCTAGTGGAAGTCGCTAAGGGAAAGGTATAAAATATGCAACATGATGGCTATTTATGCTCGAAAGTGTATTGAGCAACAAGTGAGACTTCACATAGATTGATTCCACGTGCTGTGCTTAACTTGTTCGCGTGTAAGGTATCGTGTGAAGCTGTGTAAGAGCTGCGACCGCGTATTGCGGCGAGCGGCCGCCGTGATCGGGAATGCAAGAGGTTTGGAGACAAGCCGGGCCATGCAGTGAGTCAAGTGTACATCGACGGACAGGGGCATGCAGCAAGCGACTGTGTGCAGTGTGGCCGACGAGTCTGTGTGTGTGTGTGTGGCGCGAGCGGAGCCAGCGGAGGGAACGTGTGAAGGTAGGTCGTGAGCTCGGTATGTCACCCCTCCACGCCGACGCGACCATACCGCCATAACACATTTTACTAATTAATTAAAAAAACAGAGTATAGCGCGGAAAGGCCCATACGGAGCGGGATATGTTGGAGGGGACGGATAGAGTAAATTTTTGCATCCCATATCACCTGGCAGTTTAATTTTATACCTTTCCGTGTCGAGCGAGGAAGGCCGAACGAGCTAAGTGGAACCGGCCGAGGATAATCTGGAGCATTCGTGGCCACGCACGTCGACATACCGCTACTCCACATACTTTAAACATCACCATCGCAATAAAAAGTATTGTTGCAACATGTCACAGCTTGGGAAGGAGTCGCGGGCGGGGAGCGGGCGCCGCGGGGCGTCGAGCGCGCGCTCTGCGCCGGTGCGCTCTGCGCTAGCGTCGTCGTACAGTCAATATGTAAAAGTGAGTTAAACATACCACATGGACAGAAATGTAATAATAATTACACGACGAATTACTTTCGAGCCAACAAGCTATTGCATGGACATCAACCGGGACGGCGGGCCCTACGGCTACGGCCCGCGCGCACGGCACCAAGCAGCGTACAGCGGGGCGTCACCTTGAAGCCGTCATACGTCCAGCTGCCTAACTTAAGCACACAGGTTTGCACGTCGTAAGGAAAGAACTCGACGTCGATCGAGCACGAAGACTTATAGACGGCGGGCGGCTGCCACACCACCATGCCATTGTAGTAGACGGTGGCCTTGGTCATCAACGTCACCTCGTAGTTGCCGTCAGCGCTGCGGACAAACAGAGCGGTCAGCGAGAGCGGTGAGGGAACCTCGCACAATTACCTTGAATCCGTCGTATGTCCAGCTACCGAACTTAAGAACGCATGTTTGCTCGTCGAAAGGAAAATATTCCACGTCTATTTCGCAGGAAGACTTGTAAATCGCGGGTGGCTTCCATTCCACAAGCCCCTGGTGATAGATGGTCGCCTTGGTCGCCAACGTTACTTCGAAGTTGCCGTCGGCACTGCAATGTTAACGCACGTTTACAAGCCGGCACGCGGCCCCTACGTTACACTTCGTCAGCAGCTGTACGCCAGTACGTCAAGTGTGCGTTCAAGTTGTGTTCTGATCATGTTTATCGTGTTCGAAATGTGTATCTTCTCAGTGTACTTTCTTTTCGCTAAAATTGAGAATTAGCACCGTTTCCTTTTTCTCCTGTACGTTACATGTTCACCGTGCGACATTATTTATGATTGTTAATACATATTTATCTCTATGCATTTCATCCTTTCGAGCTAAAGAGACCGTTTTCAACTCTATTATAAATATTTGTCCCTTTACAATTGCTAAATATTACTTTGGACTGTGACTATCTACCGATAAAATATCAAAAACTAAAATATAATGCTTTCTGTCATAATTTTGTTTATTGTAACATCTATAAATATAATTGTTTTTGTTTGTATATAATCATTTTACGACAACATACGTACGGATTTCCTTTAGTCATCTCCATCAGCCAATGATCAAACCGGCAATTTAGTCTGAATAAAGCAGTGCAAACATCGAAGGCAACTAAAGACAGTTAAAATTAGCAATACCTAAAAAAGTTACAAAATACTGTACATTTAGTTACAACATATTAGCTATACGACACGTAATGTACATGCATTTAGATTGTATTTATTTTAATATTTTATTAAATTCATTTTAACATTGTTATCATCCTTATTTAATAGGACATGTGTGATAATTAAAAAGTGGTAGGAAGCTTGTATGAATTGATGATGCTAAATAAAATGCTATTAACTTTACATAAACCAACGCAAAAGGAAACCCTTTGAGTCGGTTTTAGGACTAAACGTAAAAAGGTGTGCATTAGTTGCCGCGGTTAGTCGGAGGCGGGGAACGGAAATGAGCCAAGATTGCTATCCCGGCCATTTATCAAAGTCCAACGCTTCTAGGCGTTGGGTCACTACTGAATGAATGCTAGCAATACAAGAATATGTTTCTATTGAATGAATATGTAAATAGAAATTAGATTTGATACAAAATTGATGATACTTCCATCTTTTATGTACAGGAATGGAAAAGAGCTTTACGAGAAAAGGCAAATATGTAACTGCTTTGTAGTTTGAAGGCGATGTAATAAAAACTAGCGTAGATTGGTTTGCTGTTCCTTCTATGAAACGGTAACAGTACAATGTATATGAAATCTATGCTCACACCTAAATATAAGTACAATAAGAATAACGCGTGTTTTAACTCACTGCAATGCTCTTTTAAGTTAAACTACACAGAACAGAATTAAATGATTGCCTATAAAATGAAAACATATTACTTTTTATTGTAAACTACATAATGTGTTCCGTATGCCTACTGTAAAAATAATGAAAATTATAGCGATTATAAAAATCAAGAACGCATGCAGTGTCAAAGTTGCCTGACGTTTTATGAGTGTGCATTAGACTGGAAGAAGGAAAGAGTGGTGCTTCTTCCTATCGCGCTACAATGTAATGGGTAGGGTATAATGACAATGACGATATCCGATCTCGGCCGACTACGTGCCTGGAATAGTAAAGCCGAGTTACAAAGGAATACCAATACGAGACATTAATAATTCTTTTTTAACAGCGTAGTGTATTAAGGTAGCGAATTGGATAATCTATCACGTATTTATTTTCAAGACTGAATTGTACCATTGAGCGTTGCTACGTTATATTCACATCGAATGCTGGATTGGTTTTCAAATTTCTCGTAAGGATGCAAATGACCGACAATTTTGTGGTGATAGCTTTAATGTGTGTAATTTTAGTGTACATTACAGCCAATGAAGTGAATATTAAATAATTAAATATGATGTGAATATATTATGATTTAAACAAATTATTAATTCGAATACTCGCGTAAAATCTTTTCATGAGAAATGTTAACAATACTGTTATAGTTTGACGAATAGATATAAATTATTCGATTTAGCGTTTACTATTTATTTTTTAAGTTGACAGAATTACTTATTGCGAAAACTACTAAGCTTGTTTATGATAGTTTTACTAATCAACATCTAGTAAAATTTATATTTTGATTTGTTAATAAGAAATTTAAAATGTGTAGAACGATTATAAGGTACTAAATTGATTCTATCATATACCGATTTATAAGTTTTTAAACTGCCTCTCTTTATGCATAAATATGTTGTTAAAACTCAATCTTTGAAGGTAAGCTAGGTACGTAAGTTTAATCTTGATACGGAAACTGAGTTATAAAATAAAAGTGTCAATATCGTTGCGTGCTCACCGAAGGGAGGAGGTGCGCGCCAAACTAGTACTTGAAATACTTGCTTTCAGCTTTTTTTTAGCGCCATTTTGCTTAAACAACTATAATATCTACAGCATCTCCTTGTTTTCTTTTCATAATTAAAGTAATATGGGCAAATTTGACATTGAATTACAGATGTACTTTATATACCTTTTAAAAAAAAGTAAAACAGAAGCGATTTCGTTTCGCCAATTCATTTCGTCCCATAGCCTATTCGAGCAATATAAAAATTAAATAGGACTGTTTAAACGAGTAGTCTTTCAAACCAATATTAAATCGGCACTGTATTTCCCGTGCAGAAAATGGTACAAACTCGACGGGCGCGAATGTGCTGAGATTCAGCAAAATGTGATTTGCAAAATGCAATACTGTGGCGACGGATCGCTTCACAAACTTATACTAGACAAATTATTTTATGGGTTTCAGTGCGATTTGTTGTCAGAATACAAATCTGTTTATAGGTTGAATAATTAATTGATTTGTAATGGATTTCAATTATTTAATCAGAGACAATTTTTAAAATTTATTTGAATAGGCAATTATGAGGAATATGTGATATAATAAGTGTATTAACCAATTACTCTTATCATTAATATTTTTCATATTTAATTGCATAAAAGTGGTATATTTCGCTTTTTGTTCGTAGCAATTTAGTGAAAAAGTACTGTTATTGTGTTCGTTACTAAATTGTGCCTAAATTTTCGACGTGTTTGTTGAATGCATAATAGAGTATTCCTGCTGAGTCAGTTTACGCGAATGTATTATTTTAGAATAGTCAATAATGTGAGAGTTCTAGAGGTGTATGTGTCATAACTAAAATTAAATAACATAAAATTTTTGTATATTATGAATTGTGAGTCTTAATTAAATTTTGTGTTTTAAACGCGGATAAAGCAGCGCATCATTTGTACATTTATTATTAATAAATACAATATTACCGATTTACTATTTAACTATTAATATACTACTACATAAATAATGTTTCATACAAACGTCGAACAGTAAATTACTAAAATAACAAGTATACAGTTTATCGTAGCGAATTCAACTTTGAAAACATTTCAAAGTTTTTCCATCGGAGCAAAGTAGTAAAAAGTAACAATTTTACGCTTTCCCAAATCATCCGTGAAACTGACTTGGTGTTGTTTGAAGTTTGGACGTCTGCTCGTGCAAAAAATAACACGTTAAAAGCTCGCGCACTCACAAACCTGTCATCGTGGAGTTATTTACGAAATTAATAATGCGGCTCGCTCGCTTTATAATATTATTTATTTTCAATTAAAGTAATTAGTCCGGATCGCTGCTTCATCCGCAAATTAATTTTATTTTAATTTTATTTTGTCGCATTATCTAATGAGTGTGGTTTTCGGGTCTCACTTATTGTAGAGCACGATGTCGGGTCTCCAGATGTGGTCGGAGGGCACGTGCAGCATGTGCACGCCGCCGTACTCGCGCGGCTCCCAGCGCAGCTTGTAGTCGTACCACGACTGCTCCACCCACAGGTTCGTCGTCATTATCTGATTCTTCAGATTCTGCAAAACGTAGTTATCTTACTAATATGATATATGTAAAATAAGGTATTTAATATTAATTCGAGTTCTCGTGGTCTCACGGCTCAAATATGTGCCGTGCGAAGTAGAGGTCTCGAGTTCGACGTTCCAGTCGCATAAAACTTTACTGTATTCATAAGATAAAAGCTATGAAGTACATTAGAACAAATTAGTACAAAAGCTCGTCCTTTACGTAGGTATACAATTGACTGACTTAGTCAAATAAACAAAAATGTTTTTATCTGAATAGTGTTCTGGTTTGTGATTCATTAATTATTACTACTTCATCGGAGTTTCTTATAAATAAACGCCAAAAATAAGTGGTGCATATAAATTATACGAAGTGGATGTAGATGTTTGTTATATAATTTAGTTACAATGGGTATAACGTAACAGTAAATTCAGCGCGCGTCGTTGTCTGCACTCCTAAGATTTGTGTGCAGTTCGCTTGTTCACGGAACGTGAAAGCTCCCTCATGAGCTCTTAAGCCACAATGCTTTAACAGTCACCAGTAATAAACGAACTCAGTCTGCCACAGTACAGATGGTAAAGCGACTGTGTTGAGTTTGCTCTAATACAACACATTCTCAACTCACAGTACTAATTTAAACTTTATTACATATTTCTCTGAGTTATATGATATATACCTATCTTAAAATGAAACTGTACCGTCGAGCCCAGTACCATCCATGTATGCCCATTGCCCATACCAAACATCATAAGTAAAGTAGTTTCAAATCAATTTATTATAATCTTACACAATCATAAATACTATTTCCTCTTGCATTGGTGCAAGCCAGAAGAAACCCGTTTAATATCTAGATTCAGTCCAAATAAAAGCGATATTCTGTCCTTCTCCCTATTTCGGCTTATACAAAGTATCGAGATCATACTGTCTCCTCGGTTTCGTAAGTAAACTTTCGTGTGTTTTCGTTTATTCAGCTTTCATTCTCGGGAGATTCCAGGTTACTGAGTTTTTCCGTTAGAATATTTTAGACTCAAATTTTCTGTAACAACTCAAAGTCTGGAAATATTTATCCAAACCAAGATACGGGCCAGAGAATATACCTATATTAGCAACCAGAGTTGCAAAAAATGCCAACAACTATTATAAATATATCTCCACTTCCTTGTACAAGGGTAAATATAAATATGTCTAATTTGAGACTATAATTTTATAAATCAGATTTTATTAACACAGCAGCAATTCTCTAAAAGTAACAAATGGTATGGTAATAATATTATATCTATCACAATCTTATTAAAGTAAAACAGTTAAGCGAATTTGTCTTTTAGCCGTATAAGGCCACATTTTTTTCTTTTCACCATGGGTGTTAAATAAATTAACCTTTTAATATTTCTTTAAAATTACAGAACTGTATATAAGCATTATAATATTAACCTAAATTACGGGGTAAGCGGAGGAACTATAATAACCGTAAATATAAAATACTCGGCAGCATTTAACCTTTCTCCAGCAAACAACAGAATAAAGCCGCAGAATTTAAGCTCAACCTCTATTGTCCTACCGCGCTAGTTACAGTTACATTTTGCATATTGTTCTCTTCGTATTTTAATTTCATTTATTTCAATCATATTATAAACTGTATTCGCTTTTCAGTTACTGATATCAAGAAATAGCGAGTTATTAAAAATATAAATGCATAGTTTCATAATCCCACGATTGTTATTTTAAAGTTACATCGATTCGGCGTTAAAGCTACTAAATAATTAATTTTGAAAATCTTTTTCAAGATGGTGGACTATGTCAGGCAAGATTTATACGTCACTTAGATAGTAGGCAAGCGAGAGACAGCTTCCATTATAATAATTGAGATAAAAGCGTCTTTACCGCAATCTCACCACTTCTTATCTTACCTAACGTTTACACCCTGTCAGAGATTTTCAAAACTTATTCGTGAAACTTTTGATGGTATTACCGTTCATAGTAATTTGTCACTCAAAGAAGGAGTTTCTTTTCCCTACCTATTATTATTTTTCACACTTCGCTATGGTTGGCTTAAGTATGCTTGTATTGTTTGTTAACCGGGTTTGTTCAGTGTTTCACGCACCATAAAAGTTTCTGTTAAAATTATTAAAAAAAATAATAAAATATGCGATGATAAGCGATGGCTTTTAGCATTAAACTTTTTGAAATGGTTACATTGTTGAGTTTCTTAAATTCAAACAAATTATAAAAATCTTTGAACGGATTATAATTAACCAACTTACAATTTTTATAATAATATAAAAAATAATATAAATCACGTAAATGTTTATATAAATTATGTATTTTAATGTGAAGCAAATGTGTATTTCAATGACGTATAATATGTGTGATATGTTAATGGCAGTCGAAGCTATTAGTGGTGCTTATGGGAGTGTTGTTCTCTCTCATGGAATCTCGGAGGGTGAATATTTTATTCTCCGCGGGGCGTTATCACCGTCTGTGTTTTCCCAAAGGATATTAGATTTCTCTTACGACTACCGAGACCTTTAGTACGCACTGAGTGAAGACAACTTTACCTACCTTTTATCCATTTCGTATTGGTATTGAAATCTTATATAATAAAATTCTCGTGTCACAGTTTTCGTTCCCATACTCCTCCGAAACGACTTGACCGATTCTCATGAAATTTTGTGAGCGTATTGAGTAGGTCTGAGAATCGTCCAACATCTATTTTTCATCCCCCTAAATGTTAGGGGTAGGCCACCCCAGTTTTTTTTTTGACAACATTTTTAATTTCTATTTTTTATGATGCAGCATACAAAAATACGTACAATCCTTAATTTTCACCCTTCTACGATCAACCCTTATTTTTTAATAGCCATTTTAGCTCGGAAAATGAGACTGAGGTATGCAAGTTGGAATGTAGGTACGATGAATGGTAGGTCAAGGGAGCTAGCAGCTGTACTAAAAAGATAAAAAATGGTCAACAAAGAAGACTTACGAAAAACGACAGCATGCAGCAAAGATGCGAATGTTGCGGTGGATGTGTGGTATAACACGGAGTGACAGGGTGAGAAATGAATACGTTAGGGTAAGTCTGAAAGTAGCTCCTGTGATAGAAAAGATGAAAGGAAATCGTCTGTCGTGGTATGGGCACATTATGAGAAGGAATGAATCATATGTAGGAAAAAAGGTGATGAATATGAAAGTGGATGGATGGGCGAGCCGAGGAAGGCCAAAAAAGAGATGGATGGAGTGCGTGACCGAAGATATGAAAAAGAAAGGAGTGAATGGACACATGACGGCTGACAGAGATGTGTGGAAGAAGAAAAGATATTGCGCCGTCCCCAAGTATTTAATTGGGACCAGGGCAGGGGGAAGATAATACCTAAGTATTTAAAAATTAAATTCTGTTAATAGGTAACAAGGCATTCATTGACTGGTAGGGCGATACGAAGTGTGCCGGGACAGCTAGTATTTGTATAATGCTTGGCTGGTTTTGAGAAGGTGTCAAAGTTACCATAGTAGCACGAAATGTAAGCAACGCATTATTGTTGATTAGATTAATTAAATTATATGAGCCTTTACTTTGTACAGGCCTATGTAGCGAAAGTTCTAGGTTTAGAAAAGGACCTCTGACTGTTTTACCTATTGTAACATTATTTTAAATTTTAATGAACAACTGTAGGTACCTCTTCATAATTTTTAAGTTAACGAAAATAAATCGGGGCGGTGAACCATGTATTTGCTGAATCATTACTTTCAGTGAAAATACTAGCACGCATTGCCCACAGTAATCCTATATATAATTCCATTTTACTAACAGATAAAAACCATAATCGGCTTGTCTACGAAGCCTAATGAAGGGTCCATTGAAAGCCTAATGAAGTCTCGGCATTTATGTAAGAAACTTAGGGCGCTCCAGTGCGGCAATTAGGGCATATCTCCTACATGATGCAGTCTGCTGCGGCTTAAGTGGGGCTTACGTCAAACGATAGATCCTACGAAGACGATGAATATAATATTACAAACAATCTCTCACCAGAAGCTTTATTATCGATCGCACTTGCTTGCCGCTATTCAAGATAGCTTCAGGTTGCTATTACAATAAACTATTATTAGCATACTAATAAAGTTTGATATTACCAGTAACGAGGATAACCTTCACGAATTGTAATAATACGTACTTACCTATTAGTCTGTATAATGTTTGAGCTTGTTATCTATGCAAAGTTTCGATGTTTACGGGTAGAAGTTGAATTTGTTAAGTGAGGTTGTATAGTTTCCAAAACAAACTAGCAAACTCCTTTACACCTATTTTAAATTATAATTTTTCATTTATTTTTTTTAGCTATGAAAAAAACTTTACTCTACTGATGGTGATCAATTATAAAAGAGTCATTAAAATTTGGATACGATAAATAAAAATCTATCTAAATTGTTCTTTACGTAATTGCGTGTAGGTACAACGGGAAAATGTAATTAGCACCTCATTTGCCAGAGATATAATTTTCATTAAGCAGACGCACAAAAACCTCACCCCAACGCCCACCTACATTTCATTTCATTCAATGTTTGTTTTTTAAAGCTCAACAATGTGCGCCACATTACATTATTGTGGAAACAAATCAGTCAACGTGTTTGGATACAAAAAAGCATGTCACACAAGTGCAATAACATTTAGATATGTTCTACATAAGTAAGTCCATAAATCTTCTACAATTGTGTACAATAAAACTTCATAATTTGTAATATACCTAGATATACATTATAGGCTTTATATAAAGAAGTGGAAATAGATTCCAAATATTCATTTTTATCGTAGCATCAGTTCTTTGTAAATTGTAAAAAGATTTTTTTCCGATTCGGCTATGGCTGTCCTAAAAAACCACTGACCGAAGCGAGGTTGATTTCTCACTGTTGTATTTTAGTTTTGTAAAAAGTGGTTGTTTTCTAAATTACGAAAACTCAAAATTAAAAAAAAGGAAATTTGTTTTATAAAACAATCACGAGTAAGCAAAAACCTAAGAGCTTCTATAAAAATAGCACAGAAAATGTTTTGGTTTTCGTAGTCAACTATGGCATGCACGCCAAAGGCTTTCTGTCAATCTAATTAATTCAATCTACGCTCAAATTTACAAGTGCCTTACTTTGAACGCGGACTTGTTTGTCGTTTATGATTGTTCATTAAGCATGCGGATTTTACTATGGACTACTTACATAACAGGACTGTTACTATAGGCAAATAAATGATTCTCTCCTAAATTTTAACCTTTAATGTAAGACTAATAGCCTAAAAAGTCTTCTTTCTGGTACAGACACATTGGCAATTGTTCTTGGCTTGTGATTAAAACATATGCGCCCTGTTAAAAGACTCTTAAATGAAATATTTTATGAAAATGGTGAAAGAATCCCAAATATTTCAACATCCGTAATACCTACCCATTGTTTTACTTTTTGATACAAGAAAAAAGTCTTGTGTATCTTTTGTGAAATTACACGGATATATTTTTATTCTTTGAGTTAAAGTAAGCTGAGGCGTAAAGCGATTACCCGGGTACGTGACGAGACGTCTATAACCGGCACGCGCGCCTATTGTAGCTTTTGTTGGGTTTTGTTAGGTAAACCCCTTTGACCGTTACCTGGAAACGGTTCGCATATAATCCCTCGGGATTAGGACTGCAGTATCGTTTGTATCCTGTTAATTAATAACTTCTTTTTTATTATTTTATTCACGACTGGGATCCGACTTTTGTGACCCGATGTTCGCGTTTGCTTGATTTTTAATTTCATTGTCTCGCGTTTAATGTATACATATGTATGAAATTGCTACATTATATTGTTTTATCAACTAATGTAAATTTATGTAAGAATTGTTAATTATTAATAATTGTTAATAATTAATTACCTATACTGTAAGACCACAAATTTTTTTAAAAGCCTAGCAATTTTTTTTACTATATTATTGAGTTAGTGATTTTGAGACCCTCATCAACGAACACTTGCTCTACTAGTATCTCGTAATTAGTCTAGCTTTTAATAGATGACATAAGGTTTTATGGAATGAGAGGACGAAGACAATTCTTGGACCTCTGCCAACCTCATACACATGAACCAACGAATGAAACATTGCTGCTGCTGTCGTTTCATTTCGGTGAAAAATATCTCGATTTTCGGATGTCTCATAGCAAAAAGAGCCGTAAATTTCTAACCGAAAATGTCCGATCCTGTATTTCACACGGATCCTGCTATAATCAGTTTAGGAGACATCGTTGATGCTTCTCACTTACATCAATTTCCTATGACGAGATAAGCGTTCGTATCTCCGCAATTAATATATTGGTGCAAATATTTCAGAGTGTATTTCGAGTGTTTTAGGTATACACTACTTTAGATTTCAACAACATAAATAAAATTAAAACACAACACCACTTGAACGGACGGCAGTTTCCTATTTTCTCTGTCGTACTAACTTGTGAAATGAGATCGCAATCGCTCACTATTGGGTAGCTTTATATCCCCACTATGAGCGCTAGACGGAATGCTTTTTTATTCGATTTGGCAAGGTTAGTGATTTCAAAGTAATTGATTATCGAATTTCCAACAAATTACACCAATCTCAGCAATGAATCTTAGTTATAGAACGAATAAATCTCAGCATCCAAGCTCTTCCTAAATGCAGCCGTTCACATGTTACAAACTACAGCTTATATGTATATCCGCAGGACGATAAATTTGTCTAAATGCAGAGTGTTAAAGCTATGAAGTTCTTATAATTAACATTAAATACAATTTATATTATATTAACCTTGCCGATAGTTAATGTTCTCGTTGGTCTTAGGCGAGAAGTTTTACTTAAATAAAACTGATACCTCACCTTTTTAATAGGATTTACATTGTACATATAACCTAGTCTTTCTAATACAATGAAAATAAATGAAAGCTTTCCGAATGTATGATGTTCTAAAGAATGTAATGAAATATTGGATAAGACTCAAGCCTCAATATACAATAGTTTAATTGCCACACTACTTCCTGCCCTAAAAAGAGTTTGTGAAGAATGTATTTGATAGCCAAAATTTCATTGAACCAACATCTAAGCTGTAAAATGTAAGGCATGGAAGAATTTACAAGCAAGTCAAATGCGTTCGGGAAATCGGTTCGACTAGCGCGTTCCGCAACTGCATCACAATGAACACTCTAAAGAACCGATCGACTACATCTCTCCCCTTTTTAATAATAGATCCAAGCTTTGTATTGCACGCTTCCCAACTATGTAGCAATTTCAAAGTCAGCACGAATGAAAAAGGTTTTGATTCATCTAGCTTGTAACATTAATCTTTGAACTAGTTCGTCATTCCCTTAGATATTGCCTTACTTTTGTAATGTTGAAATTTTCTGATGAAGCATGAAGAAGCAATTAGGCACATCTGTATAAAATGACGATCCTGAAGAGGTACTCACGCCTCTCGTTAGTCGAAGTTGTTTTAGATAGGACTACGCTTTTATATGGCGCAGTCTTATAAAAGGAAAACTTAGTAGTAGTAGTAGTACGCTCCCTGCTATAAGCCAGTGAATGCAATCGACTGCCCGGCTGTCTGCTACATCAGCTATTTTAGGCTTCGCATTTTAACAATGCCTTCCATTCTAGTTACTTTTTGAAAAGTCTGCAGCTTTTGTGTCATAACATTTTTATGGTTTGGTAAAAGAGTTGCAGCTTAAGATCTGTTTTAAATTGTGTAATAAAATATGTATATTTATGGATGTAAAGTATGTATTATGACGATGACCGGATCACAACAGTGGTACTTACTTTAAAAATAACAAAATCTTGAAATTCGTGAATGTTGAATACAATAAAAAAAAATGTGACCAAATGTTGTTAAAACATTAACCGTCCGTTACATAATACGAATAAATTGCTATGATCATTATGCTGATAGCATGTTGACTTATCTTATTAAAAAAAAGGTCCAATTTGTTTTTTAGAAAATGATATTTATTAAATTTAATGATGGTATATATAGGAATTATATTTGTTTTCATCATAAAAAACGTTATTTTGGTTTTACGACACCCGTCTGTTCGTAATTCATTATAATTATAAATGTAAATAAAAGAAGACATCTATTTCATCCGTAACATGTCTACTGGATCATAATAAATTTTATGCTTGAAAAAGGACGGTATAAATAGCCATATAGTGCTATTCCATTTATTTTATTCTCGTTATTTATGAGAGTTGTCGTTGATACATGTAAACGGAGGCAGCGCGATATTGTGAAGCGGCTAGACGGGTCCATACAAATAGAGGTTTTGAAAATATCTATATTTTCACGCTTACTACAATTCTGAAAACACAAGAGTGCTACAAAAACTGGGTCGCGTGCCTGAGGCGTTGATGCAATTCACGTCTATTTAAATTCCAAATGCGGTGCGCAAGTGCAAGCAAGGTATGCACCCACACTGCACCCTGGCCAATCCTCGATGTAGGTCACTCTGGGCTGATGGATATCACCGGCCCGCGTCGGAGCTCGGCGCAGCAGCGGCAGTCGGCGCGAGAGCTCGAGCCCTGTGTCGGTACGAAACGAGGTGAACTTACAACATCGATGAGCTGGCTGAGTTT
Source organism: Cephonodes hylas (assembly GCA_030295005.1). Lineage (NCBI taxonomy): Eukaryota > Metazoa > Arthropoda > Insecta > Lepidoptera > Sphingidae > Cephonodes > Cephonodes hylas. The sequence continues at coordinate 8,699,357 of AP025367.1, read as the reverse complement.
GAGTTTGATGCAAACTCGGAGGACGTCGGTGGTGTTGACGACCGGGCGCACTAGTTTGTTGTAGTTAGAGAGGAGGTCGTCGTAGAGCCGCTTGGCATCGGGGTTGCCGGCGGTGGCGGCGCGGAACAGGCAGCAGGCCGCCAGCCACCACACGAGCGCGGCCATCAGCTCGCGGGCTCGGCCATCGTTACGTAAACGCTCGTGGAGACGAGGGCGGGCGGCACGGGCGCGGCGCGGCGCTGACTGCCGCCCTGCGCGCCCCTAAACTCCCCCCCGGCGACCCCCCACACACCCCTCGGTGAACCCCCGCACACGCCTACGCCGCCGACAGCCAAAGAATCATAGCCCGACATGCGACTCTTTTGTGTTACTGCTCTATGATAGCTTTAATTAACACGAAACACGTAACGAATGTGAACCTATTTGTGTGTGCCACCGAACTCAATTAATTAATGCTATTATGAAATTATTATCAATGAGTCCTTTAATGGGTTAAATACAAATATTTTAAAGATTGTTTCCACTTTTCATACTATAATTCATACGTATTTTACCTATGAACTTTATCAAAATATTATTTACAAACATAGTTATGTCTGAGAGATATTTTCTCAACTGTGAAACCTAAAGAAATTAATCTCGCCATCGTCGTGCGTGTGCACTGATCCCTTTCCGAATGTGTGAATAAAGCCTAATATAAAATACGCATTAGCAAGCATGGAGTAATATTTAAATGTAATTGTAATGGGGCCGCGGCGGCGCTCGGCGGGTGCAAGTATCGCGGCGGCGCGGCCGAAGGCTTCGCTGAGATGTCTGATCTGTGCCCTCGCCCTGCTCCTACTCTCTCTATAAATATACGAGTCGATAGCGCATCGCATTCCTCTGTCCGGTGTTTGTTGACGCTTACAACGCAAACCTTTTATCTGTGATACTACGATACGCGGACGGACATCGCTTTTCGGATATATTACATTTATATTTCATAAACGGATAAAATGTGTCTTACCATTTCAACAAACGCGTATTTTTCCTTTTTTGATGCGTAAATAGCTACCAATCATCAATGTTATGAACGCAGAAGAGAATATTTTTGTTTAGTACGCTTTCGAAAATAACAGAATAGAATAGATACTAATATAAAATTAATTATGTAAAAAAATATTGTCCATTTTCAATACTAAGAAAGTGTTGGGTTCCTGCACCTCTATTTATCGAAGTAGTAGAGAGCGAAATTGCGAACAAAATCCAAAGCATAATAAAATTACCAAAATGACAACCAACTTCAAAGAAAATCTTATAAGTTTATGATAGATCTAGCCCAGTAACTGTTAATTAAACAAGATAAAGCGCTGGTTTCGCAATTTAATGTTAAATGAATTCATAAAAGGTGCCCGAAGAGCACAAGGCAGATTACAACGCAGCATGATAAACGGGTAATTCACTGGCATAAATTACAAAGTGTAAGCGTGCCCCGACCAGCAATGGATATACTTACAACCATCAAATTATGCCATGAAATAAACTCGCTTGTAAAGTCACACATGACATATAGGAGTTTCAGAACACTGATTTATTTTTGACAGTGATTAGGTTATTCTGTAATCTCAATCAAAGTATAGGACGGTTAATATGTCTTTTAATACAACAAAAAAAAAAACAAAATAATATTTTCAATAGTAAATAACTCATAAATTTTAAAGTGCATAGAAATATTTTTAATATTACGCTATAAATAGAAAAGGATAAAAAACTTCAAATGCTAGAATAGACTTAAGACACAACTCAACTAAACATAAATCAAAATTACACGAGAAAGGTCTTAGATTCCCGCACGCTCGGAACACACAGAAACGTTTCTTATTTACAGGATATATGGGAGTCCTAGATCCAATAAGTACACGCTGTTTACAGTCAGATCTCGGAACGGTGCATGAGCTCTTTTACTTTTCGGAATAAAAATGGCTCGTATATAAAAACACATTTATCGGTCCAACACTTAGGCCGAGGTCCAATTGGTCGTCCGGTCGTCACAAAGTGCCTTTTAGATAAACCCGCCCACTTTATCCAATTTTGTGTCGTGTAAAATACATTACTTTTCACTTTCGTTATCGGTGATGCTGAGAAAAAAGCAGCAAGTATTACGCCAAAATAGCTCAGCTTAAGTAATTTATAATTTAACACTTGAGCTTCAAACATTTATTGATTTTTTATAGGACGATCATTTTTGCCAGTAAATTTTAAAAACATAAAGGAATCACGTGGCTGTAAGAATTACTCAAGAAATCATTACATATGACTTAGTAAAATGATTTGCAATGCTTTATTACACGTAATTAAGAATTTGGTACTAGCATTACAAATGATTTGGTCATTTATTAATATAAATATTTTTCATATAATCAAACGTCCTTTTTGAAAAGCTTTGGTCACCACAGGGATAAAAATTATACAACGTTAAACAAAAGCCGAAAGAAAATCGCTGACTTTACTTAATTTAAATTAAAGCTTAGTGGGTATAGCGGTCTTTCTCGCTGAATATCTTTACGCAAATTATTCAATTCACCCCGGGGCAACATTTTTTTCCAGATAATGGTAAGCTAAAAAACTTGTATTCGGCTACAGTACAGTACACATTATAAATAAAAATTTGGAATAAGAATATTATGAAAAAGATATTAAAATTAAATATATAACATCTTATTTTCTTCATTATTATATCTGCTTTAAAAATATTTTTTCACAGTTGTAAACTTGTAATTACCTTTTTTTTTCAATGCTATGGATGTTTTTGGATGTACCTACTAATATATTGTTACGTGAAAGCAGTTTTGCTCAAAGACTACAACACGATGAATGGGAGAACTAACGTCGCTCATTAGATGTCAAAATACAAATCATCCAGGAAATAATATTTTGTAGTTATAACCTCCGTAGTGCGCATGTATATATATTTATTTCATTAAAGAAACTACAGTGAATAAAAAAATTGTATATAATATTCGAGATACTAATAATAATCTTTAGGTTAATGTAACTAAGTTATTCAATGTTCTTGATGAAAAGGCTTATTTCTCGCCCCATTTATCCTTAAAGGGCTTATTTAGACAGTATTAAATATGCACAAATCTGTACCTCGGGGGTGTGCTAACAGCCACATTGTTCCAACTGAAAGTGAAGATTTATACAAATGTTGTAATAACGTAGATAATAACGGGGTTCATCAGACTGGCAACCCAACAATTAAGATAACAGACTGCCATTCCTCTCGAACCAACAACCCCTCGACGTTTGTAAACTTCTTTTAAACTTGCCCGTCTAAAGTGTTGTCTGCAGGATACTTTAAGGTCGTGAACCTCGTATCTATGAGCATTAATTTCTAGTCTGGATACTACACATTGTCTTTAAAATTATGGTGATGTTGATATATTTTCTTTCTTTGCAATTATAAAACATTCGATACTTAATTAGATCAAATAGTAAATATAATATAATAATACGCAACAATGTATTCAATTTCGAAAAATATTATACTCTTCATTTAAAAACTGTGAATTATAAGGTTTAAGTAAAGTTTGCAAACAACTAGAATGAATATCCCGTTTATCTCCAAGGGCTTCCCTTCACCTGATAACGATCTTTACAAAGGCGAAAAAATATTATTCTTGTTTGCACAAAGCGACCTCAATCCGCCAAGCGGAATGACTGGAATGACGCGGCATTCGAACGATGAACCGCTCGTTTTTCACTCCTCTCCCGGATTTCTACTAAACACAAAATGTGTTTTGTTAAATTAGCGCCGTCGGATCGCAATTTAAATGATTTATTTTTTGTGATTTATTTACTAAATTTATTTATAATGCCCTAGTCTAAGGCTCGAAAATAAAAATCTAAGCATGTATTTATATGGAATCTGAGTACTGATGCATATATTGATGAGAATATGTGGAAGCATTTTGATATCCAATTTTTTAATTTGATAATCACTAAGCTCATTGATATCGCAGACTTAACCGATTACGGCGTAAATTTAGAATGACAAACTAATTTGCTAATCAACTATACACTTTACATATCTTCATTAAAAAAGTAAAAAAATAATCATAAAATTACTAGTAGAGAATTTTTCGATAAAACGAGCACAATCGCGCAGGACAAACCTCGAGGGCACTCCACGCGGTTTTGTCAAATCAAGGACAATATCCTTCTTTGGTGTTGCTGAATTCTTGGAGTTGTCGACCCTTCACCATTTAATAGATACGAAATATTCAGCGAACATTTACGTAATACTAACACTAATTTCAAAGGTACACTTCGCTCGACTGTCTCCCGATCTCGCGGGAAAGTATGTAATGTAGATCTAGGCTTTGTGTTCTAGTTGAGTCGGAAATGTGCCCGAAAAATGCCAATAACGTCGCCCCAATTACCTGGGACTGATAGACACCTAGCGAAATGTAGTTGCAAAAAAGCATCATGCATGGGAATAGAGGTGTTAGGCTATGTATTTTTGTATTTAAATATAGGTACTATGCGTGACCAAAAAGACGAGCCGAGGATCTCTAAAGCGCCCTATATACGAGTACGTACACTTATTCTGAAAAAGCAACGAGTTGGTCTGAATCAAACATTAATGGTAATTATGTTCTGATTGCAATTTTTTTTATGCAGGAACTGACAAAATCGCGACTTTCTTCTTCTGCCTCGAACTGTCTCATACGTTATCATCTAAAGTTGTAAAAAAATAAGTTTCCTAATTATACTAATCGAAACTATACCTAGTATTGTTGCTACCAAGCCTTCCTACAATATTATCTTTAACTATTAACTTAATAAAATTGGCAATAGATTCGTTCCGTACGAGTTCCCATCATTCAAAGTATTCTACAGACTTCTTTGTGAAAGTATTCACCCTATGCAAATTACTTATATGAAAATTCTTGCGCTTTCATCTTTTGTAATGCAAGCTATCTATGGAAATAGGTCCTGGCGTAAATGCATTCTTGGAATAAAATAGGAATCATGGCTGATATGTAAACGTTTATACAAACTAATAAAATGTAAAATTGTAAAATATTACGAGACATAATACACGAAAACGTAATTGTCTAATTTACGAATATTTATAGGTAACATTCATCTAAAATGATTTTTTTGTGTAAATAATTTTACTTTTACATGGAACTTTTATGTAGGTACAATAATTCTCCTAAAGTCATAATATGCAACTGTCATATTCAGTTCTCTGTTCTCATATCAGCAATCCTTATTTATGAATTGAAATGCAGCATCCGAAATCAGTGCAATTGCAGTATAATAATTACGTCATTAGTCGTTTTCCGCCAAGCTACTTCCAAATTCTGAATGAAAAGAACATTAAACTTTTATTGGGATACATAAAAGCTTTACTTTTGAGCAGATAAATCGTAATGCCCTCTTTATTGCTTTCTCGGATTATGTACACCGTTGTTAACTCTTTTGCGATGTTGTTTTGTTTTTGTGCTACGACTTTTATTTTTCCTTATGATATTTTTATTTTATTATTGAACACTTGTCGAATGACTGATAGAAATGTATTTTACAAATAAATCTATTCTAACTACTATACATTTGTATCCACTTTGTAATTATTATTATATATTTAATATTTATAAATGAAGATAACCTAACTTACTATACCAACAGTAATATAAATTAATATTAACAAAGGGAGGAAAGTAAACGACGCGCCTTATTCGCGTACATACCTAATATGTGGTCGGAGTTTTTAAATATTTACACGTACACGAGCTTGAATGTAAAGGTAATTGTGCGCAGGGGTGAAATTTCTGTTTAATGTGTCGACGTTATTGTCTTTTATATTTCAATTTAGATAAAACACTTTTTATTTTAGAAATTTTCAAGTTCTTTTTGTTAGCACCTGATGGTAATCCAGTGGCGTCTAATGAAGACTAGCCGACTAAGGGGATTATCGAATATGTATAAAACTTCCACGGGTTCATCATGCTGATCTATTTGATATTGAATAATTATATTATGGTTATAAAGTTGATAAAAGGCTTAGCACAGTACTGAAAAATGTACATATACTCGAAACGCTAAACGGGAGGTTATGATAAAAGAGGTAAAAAGGGGAACAGAACAAAAGGGATATATAGTTGTTTTCTTAAAGTCCTACTTTTCTGAAAGAAATGTTGTTGCAAAACTATTGCTTCTTGTTTTTCTTTTCAACACGTTATGTACTTGAATCTTACTTAAAGAGTGACTTAATTCTTTAGTAACTTTCGTGTATTTCAAACCTACCTTCACTTACCAAAATATAACAATTGTTGTATACAGTGAGTAATTTCTGAATCTCGTAAACATAATATTTTAAATTGGAAAAAGGTTACTAACGTAGTAATTATGAAGCTATGAGCTTCAAATTTATAAAACATACACGTTACCCTCTACCCTGCTTTAACATATGTATTTTCAATTTACCTACTGTAAAATGTAAAGCCTAATAGAGTTAATTTAAATGTAAATAACCATTGCTTTGAACGGAAAGGGACACGCTGAATATTTATAATGATAAAAAATGACATTTATGTATCATGGCAAAGCCGTGTAGTATCACGTCGATTTCATTGTTTTGATGGCTTTGAATATAAAATGCTTTTATCTTAATCTAATCTGTCACCCACACCATAGTTCTTTCACGACGCAAATATTTTTAAATGTCATCGTTCATCCATTAATCAAATATAGAACGTAATCTACGTTATATGTTTGGCCCCATCTTCAATATGAATTAATGTTATTTTCGTAACGCCACTAGTTGTGCGGCTCAGCTATGCCTGGACGCAATTATATAAAATTAAGTAACACATGTCTTTTCCATATCAGAAAATATTCAAATCGGTCTAGCAATTTAGTCGAGTAAATGTATCAGAAAAACAAATAGACAGACCTTTCGCATCACTACATAGTATAAAACAAAGTCGCTTTCTTTGTCCCTATGTCCCTTTGTATGCTTAAATCTTTGAAACTACGCAACGGATTTTGATGCGGTTTTTTTAATAGATAGAGTGATTGAAGAGGAAGATTTATATGTATGATAACATCCATAAAATATCAGCATTGCACCCGTGCGAAGCAGGGGCGGGTCGCGTATTAATACGCGTACTTTAAATAATTAATGAATAACATAATGAATAACCCACCGATAAGACACTCGAAAATTTTATCCTCGCATGATCGTCTAAATCAGCCGAAAGATTTCGAACGACGCACTTTTCAAGTGCCGAATATTAAATGAGATTTAACGTTTAAAGTAATGCGTAGGCACGCCGCAAGTTCCGACGACTTTATCACCTTTTAATATGTGTTTTACGAGGGACATGGCGGGTCTGAAAAACGGGAAACCTTTTCGTACCGTACGTGTGCAATCTTATTTATTATATGAGTGTATTTTTGCCATTGCTTTTGCAAAAAACTTGACTTAAATGGATATTTTATCCACTTATGGAATAAGATTGCGAATAAAATAAATTATTACAATTTGTGTAGTTTGCAATTGCTTTTAGTATATAGTTATTTATATTCTATAAACGGTGGAACGCTTGACAATTCCCAATAGGTCTTTTATTTTTAGTTAATATGGATGCGACAAGCAGATTAAACCGTGACTAAAAAATAAAATCACCTTCACACGGTGATCAAGGTGGACCCCTTGGAGTAAGGCCGATGGTTCCTTATGAGATATGCATACAAAAGTTATGTTACGGTAACCAAAAACTAAGACAGGCAATAGTTACAGTGAAATAGAGACGTCTTATATATTACAAAAAACAATTGATGCTGTGTCTTGTATAACTATGGTTAAGTTAGATTGAAATACAAAATGATAGGACCGGCTCGACGTAGAATAATGTAACTGTCTCGGAAAACTTGAAATAAACTTTCCGATATTGCCGAAGTCTAAGCCCCATATTCTCTGTCCTCCTTTTTCCTACTCGTTTCCCATGACTTATAGTTTTAAATATTCATAGATACTCACGAAATAAGATATGAAAAGTTAATCCACATCAATAACATGCCTGGTAGTAACATTCTTTTCTTTTACCGATACCAAAGTGCTGCTAATAGTTATTATAGAAATGATTTTATTTACAGGGATGAGTGAAAAGATTAGTATCATTTTAATAAAGACTTAAATGTACACCACAATAATTTTTGCATTTTCTTTTTCTTATGTACTTCGGTATACAATTCTTAATTCAAATTTTATATCTATTCCTTGGACATTTTTAGGAAAGCGTATATTTTAGTATTTTTAACCATAATAAATACTTAATTTTAAAATTGTTTTTTTTTTAAGGAAGAAGCTATCTAGAACTAAATAAAGGTATAAAACGACTCAGGCACGAATATTGGCAACGTTGGTAAGAGAACAGCTTATTCACACAGAGCTAACTATGCGAGGTCTAAAAAAAGATACACTGTAACATCCCGTTTATGATCATTGTGTTTACTGTTTACATAGCCTATAGAGTAAAGTAGCTCCATTCATCCAATGATATATAATGTTTCTCTAAATAATTTCAAATTGTAATCATTTTATATGAAGTTTTTTATTTTTTTTGGATAGCGTATGGCGAAGTTGACAATTCTATATTTTATACCGTAGTCGTTTACTATTTTTATAATATTAATTCGTAATTAATCCAGAAAACCATAATTTACAATATCTGATTTTACTTTACACATTAAACATATTAATTATTCTAAATATAATATAATAAGCATTGCAAATAAGGTTAAACGTCTGTGAAATCTTAGCTTTTACGTGATACTAAACAAAATACCAAATTTGTAAAACAAAAGTATGTATATCTTAATTGTCAATTTCCTTTTACACATTTTTTTTTATTAATTCGTAACGTAAAAAACGCAAAAAATAACATTACATCTGCTTGCATTCTTTGAGCAAGTATAACAAATAAAATGGCTGTAATTTGAGCCAAGATAATAAATCCAGATTAATGCAGGTTTCAAAGCAAAACTAAATTAGTATTCCCCTTACCACGAATGCATCTTAATAAGGCGAATATCTATGTCTGTTACCGAGACGAGGTTGGCTGTTCCAATTTACAGATTGCCTTTCATGTATTAATCGTATGCTTCCGAGTCTTGTATATTACAGCCATCCAAAACAAGCCTCCTCCTGCCGCGGTTATGATTATTAGTGTTCTTTCTTTTATGGCAATTTATTCTTACTTATACTTTGCGGAATTTTGGTACAACTTAATAATCAAACCCCATTCATGCTTTTTCACTCCGCGAACCATTTTTAGAGTTACACACTAATATGTTTATATAAAGGTACACTGGTTCATTAACTGCAAATTACAATTTTTAATACTATATATTTATGCCAAGGAAAATATATTAAACCTAATTGAAGTCATCACACTTCAAAATCTAAAGCACCCTAAACTATGCCACGAAATCTAAAGCGTAACACCACATTCATTGACTGTTACGTGCTACGAAATTCGCCGGAAGAGCTAAGTATTAGTATGAATCTTAAGTTTATTTTTTATATCGAGAGGGCTAAGGTTCGATACTTTGCATTGAGTAATGCGTAGGTATGTGTACGTGGACATTTGATGTCAGAGCTGTGATCAAAATGGTTTAGTTATACTATTGAATCAGATGAAACTACGCTTTAGAATACCACTATTTTACATAAAACAAACTTGAAGCACCGAATTTACCATCGCATTTCATTTGGTAAATGGCATTGCTGAAAACTAATAATACGGTAATCCTTTCAAAATGTGTCTCTCCTTTTCCCATGAGGCAACCAGACTATTTGTTAGAGGTATGATCCACTTAACATTTGTTGGCCTATTTATGTATACAAGTTCTATGTATTTACTTGGGCAAAATCAAAAATAAACATACTGCAACAACAATGAATGTAAATGGCAAGCTGATAAATCAATAAGCCATCAAACAAGTTATACATACTTCATGGAAGATATTCATTCGGTTACCGTTAACCAAACGAAACATTAATTACTGAATGTCGCCCGAAAAAGCAATTTTATCAGTGAGAGACAGCTAACCGCTTAATAACTCTACGGTACAAAATAGTAGTTTTTTAAATAAATTGCCACAAAGTGCTTCGCATAAATATTGAAACAATAATAATTGAAAGACATTTATGTACAGACGTAATCGACGTACATATGTACATACATAAATGGCTTTTTTTACAAATTCTATGAAAACAACATTTTGTAGGAGAGTAACACAGGAAGAAATATTTATGTATATATAATCATTAAACACTATTTATCAATAGCTATGTAAAGTTAAAACAAATATTACAAATTATGTTATATTTTCAAGCTCATAACTTTGATAAATGTGTGTATGTAGCTCTTCGAAGGTACAAAATTTATTACTTTGCGTCTCTACTAAGAAATAACTTTAACAGAATAAGTGATATTCCTTCTGAATAGGCAGAAAACACATTTTTTGTTTTCCTCCACTTGCGTCTAGTTCGAAAGTGTTGGCACAACCAACATTTATCAAATACTCTCACATTACATTTTCCTATGAATCGTCCATGTTTTCAAATACAAAATGTTAGGTATCTGAGCTTTCGACAAAGTATCTTTTTACTGCTCCAAAAATGTTATTTTATATTATATTGTTATCTTATATTATATATTGTTTATGTCATCATCATTCGCCTGCCCTGGTCCCAATTAAATACTTGGGGTCGACGCAGTATTTCTTCTACTTCCACACATCCCTGTCAGCCGTCATGTCTACATTCACCCCTTTCTCTTTCATATCTTCAGTCACGCACTCCATCCATCTCTTCTTTGGTCTTCCTCGGTTCGCCCATCCATCCACTTTCATAATCATCACCTTTTATTCCTAAATATGATTCATCCCTTGACATAATGTGCCCATACCACGACAGGCGGTTTCCTTTTATCTTTTCTATCACGGGAATTAAATGTTTATGTAAAGTGCTAAATAATTTCTGCGAAGGACATTGTGCTTTTGGGTTTTTCTTTAAGAAAAACCTTAGTAGCAGATCAAGAAAAGGATTTCATATTTTTAAAACTTCCTGTTACAATTTTTTTTTATATTTAAATAATAAAATCTACTTTTACTGTTGTGAAAGGTTACGCATTGGTTCACTACACTGGCCTAGCGTGGACTACACTCCTAAGAAATCCTTAAAAAAGTATATAGTATGTATTATGTAGGTTTCCTCACTATACTTGCGTGCAGTATTAAAACTTACTTCTACATATAACTGGTTCATGCGCGCCTTGCAGAATTATTTTAAAGATTTTTTCGTTTAACAAGTACGCTTACTATAGTTGTCTTTTACTATATTTGTTTAAAATGTACAATATTCCGTTAAGCTATTTGTTTGTAGCTTAATAGAGCAATAAAAGAACTTAGTGAGGTAAAGCACTACTGTGCCTACCAAAAATTATACCAAAGAATTAACTTTGTGTGTTACCGTGTACGTATGCACAAACGACATTGTAGTAATAGGGTCAAGTGGAAACCAATAGAGGGGATTAATCTTCCATAATTGGCGATTATACTACTAATTCGGGACATTAGTGATGCGCGCAACATCATCGTCATATCCCACAGGATGTTCACTGCGGAATGCTGACGTTATACATATTATGTACATTGTACATATTTATAAATTGTGCTCCTAACATGTTCTTATATAATGCAACTACCATTAACCGAAATTGCATACAATACAGCAGACTGCTGAACTAGACTTTCATTATAAAATAACTATAAAACATATGCACAGTTTTTGATACGTTTCATATTTTACTATCATAACATTGACCATCTACGGGCAAGCATTATCGTATAAAACGTCACAGTAGTTACATTTTGAAAAGTATATCTAAGTAAAAGTAAAATATTTAAATAATACGACGTTTGATCATTCTTTACGTGGTCCAGTTATATGTGAGCGATTCTCTGTAAACTCGTAATCGGCTGTCCCGACCGATTTTTTCAAAAAGTTATTAAATTATTTAAAAAAAAATCACTCTCAATGAAACTTTAACCCCGAAACATTACGGGCCCTATGTTTTTAGAGCCATAACTATTTTCATTTATTTTCTAGACTTCACAGAAGCTCTAAAAAAACAGTCCCCTGCCTGTCCCCATCACTGCATTTCCACCTAGAAATGAGATTTATGAAGAAGTTATTGAAACTACATACATTTTGCAGTTAATATTATAAAGAAAAATAATTAAATTACATTTTTTTCGTAAAACAAGGTCTCATTACGAATTTCATTTATCTAATAAACTCCTGTAAACTTTGTCCTCAAAATTTTCAAACAGTCCCCTGCCAAAAATTTAAATCGATAAATTAAATAAACTATAATATTTACGAACATTTTTTTGATGGCAACCAAACGCAATGGCTGTTAAGTTGGCATTTTGACGAATGCGCCGTTGATACGCGATTTTGTATAGTGTCAGAACGTTATTTTGTGAGGTGAACACGTGCTTGGATCACTACTACACACAGTCCTCTGGTAAGTCATAATATGTATGTTAATTACTTTATTAATTTCTATATAAAGTTTATGATTATATTATTTGTGTCTCAATTGATCGGTAGAGTCCTAAAAAACTATTTTACATTATTTTTGTAACTATTTTGAAATTTAACCGAAATAAACAGTCCCCTGGCAACAGTCCCCTGCCTGAAATCGCAGCAGGTGCCTGTTTTACACAACAGGGGACTGTATATTTTGCGTATTAGTTGTTTTTATGTATTATTTGTGTAAATTTATCTGCTAATCTGTTTTATTGATTTAAGAATCTTCAAAGTATCATTCATGGTCTCGCATTATTTTCCTTTATAAACTTAAATTATTTTACCCAGGGTGATCGGACGCACGTGATATGGTTCCTAAAAAAAAAAGTTATCCCAAGAGGAATTACTACAGAAAAAGAGAGAAGCAGAGCGATTACGTTACCAAAGAAAAAAAAATGATACTCAAAAGAGAGAAGAAATGATCGTTAGGATTTGATAGATGTTTTCTAATATGAATAATTGTAAGTATTTCAATGAATACTAAATAAAGCATTTAATTATTGTTAGTATAATAGTATGAATATGTTGATCTCAGTGTGTACAAAATGTTTTTAGCACTTAAGTTAATTTTTGATATAAATGTTTAAAGAAAGTTGTTTTCCTGTTAATTTTTTTGTTTACTGTTGATGCAAAAATATGCTAAAAATAATAAATAATTATTGATTAATGTAAAATGGCTTTTTATTTTAATATAACAGACCCTTGTCTCAATTAAAAGTCCCCATTCACTTTTAGAACAGTCCTCTGATGTCTCAAACAGTCCCCTGTCATGATTTCTTGGAAAATCGCTAATAACTCTGAAAATATAAATAAATTCAGTAGGAATCCTTATCTAACTAAAATAATAGTTAATTTTCTTCAAAATAGAACACGTTTTTTTGGCAAATGTTAAAAATAATTGTCAGGACAGCATTTGTATGGGACCTGTACGAGTTTATAGAGAAATGCCCATGTATGTTTACCTAGGTGCTTAGCCAATAGCCACAATGTAAGAAGATGTTGTAAGGCGAATATTACGTAAAATCGCATGGAATCTAAAAGAGAATCAATAAGATTAGGCAAAAGATCACAAAGTTAGGAATAGTAAAATAGATAGTAATGAATAAGCCCAGAGGAAGTAGAATGAAATAGTTATGAGCAGGATGAAATGGTGACCTAGTGAGTAAATATACGAGTGTTAATAAAATACTGCAACTCGACAACATTCTAAAATATTATTTAAATTAAACTAAAAGCTAACTTTCCGAAACAAAATGCGTGAATAATGCGAATTGAATATCTTGCTCTCAAACCCCGTTATGAGAAGAAGAAAGCAATATTTTTATGGGGCATAAGCTGTTGTAAGAGCATCAGACATAAGTCAAGTTACGTGACCAGACTGAATATTCTGTTTTTGTTTTGCTTCTATACTAAAGCAAAATTCGTTTTGCTTTTGATACTTTGGTTTTAGCCGTACTTGACAAGTAATAATAATTTTAAAATGCCTTATATTAAATTTATAGTCAATGTAATAAATATCAGTAAGGTGATACTTTAAAAAACACAATAATATGCCCACACACGAATAAACAGTTAAATTTTCATATTCAAAATATGTATAAGTACAAAGCAACGCACTAAGTAAACAAAATACTTAAAAACAAAAACAAAATGGCCAGGCTCTAAATTTTATATGATAAAATTGTACATCTCAAAATAGTTTAGCTGTGCCTATTTTATATCAAAATTTTATTATTTCACAGTTGCTTATTCTTTTATTCTCAATACAAGGCATAGATAGTAGCATTATGGATAGCATGATAGCTCCTTTAATCATTCTAATATGCTACCCTATTAACCTCCGATTCTATTCAGATTTAGCTGAAAGCCACTTTAATCCACTTAAGCATAAATTCGAAGCGGTCCTTTGAGGATAGCCGCTAAAAACAAGTGTCTTGAAGACACCGACGGCGGCACAAAAATACCTGATTGCTCCATGTAAAACACGAAAAGATTTCATACGAAACACACGTCAGGTGGTCTCCAACACGAAAATGAAAATAGTATTATTTTTGGGATTTTCCTTAGTGATGGTTTTAAGTATTACAAGAGGTAGTGATAGCATAACAGAAATTTCAAACAATAGTTTAAAAAGAAGTGTTATGCAAAATGAAACACCTAGTTCACTTTATTATTTCGAAAGAGAACGAAGCAAAAGATCGCTTAAAGCTGGAGATCCAGTATTTGAATACCGGATAAAGGTTTCCGAAGAATCTGGAAATGTAAGTTCTAGTAACATTTCTGATATTAATGAACATGAATTACTTATCGCTGAATTCAAGCGACACTGGCCGGTGTGGAGGTGGCGGGTGTATGGACTTTTCTACGACGACTATTTGGATTTAATCAATGAACATTGGTTACGATTTCCACCACCGAATGAAAACTTGCAAAAGATTTTAGGAGGTACCTACATACTATTCACAACGGCGGGCTGTTGGGGCAATATCGTCGTTTTGTTCATGTATTTTAGGTAAGACTTTCTGTTTATTTAATAAAATAAAGAACTATGAAGTTATACAACTTTAATATTGAAATGATATTCAAAAGAATGTCAGTATAATATTTTCAGAATTTATGTTAATTGGTGATATAATTTATATCAGTGTTAGAAACTACCTTTCTGGCAACATTGTGCTAATTTTAAAAGTCGGAGGTTGTTACATTCATTTAAACTAATTCTTGTTTATAATTAAGGATGAGTAAAGGTGCGCAATTATGTGTGTATTCACATTGAATTATCACTTGCTTTAACGGTGAAGGAAAACATCGTGATAAAACCTGCACATCTAAGAGTTCTTAGGAATTTCTTAGGTGTGTAGTCCGCCAACCCGCACTAGGCCAGCGTGGTGGACTATGGCCTAAACCCTCTCAATGGTAGAGGAGACCCGTGCTCAGCAGTGGGCGTATATGGGTTGATGAAGAAGAAGAAGAAGAAAGGTGCGCAATTGAGGCAGATCCCAAAAGTTAAGTAATTCGTGCTTCTGTTAACTTTCGTAATAACTTACTTAATTAGTATCGCTCTTATATAGTAAAGTGCAGATTGGACGCAAACCCCAAAAGTTTCATTACTTTTGCGTCTACCAACTTCTGTAATATCTTACTACCTTCTAAATTAATTTTGTTTTTCATGGTAAGAGGAGAGTTATCTCTTCGTTTTATATACTAAACAATAACACCGTCATAAAGTTGTATTTTCTTTTGCACGCTACGTTTATAAAAGTATTAGTACACGCCATAACATTGTAAATTTGTTACATGGTTTACTTTATTGATTAATTCACGGAAGAAGTAAACTATAATTCGGTTAACGTTCTACTTACAACTATAGTTTTGGTGCCGTTAGCATTAATAATGAAAAAAATACATTTTAAGTAAAGCAGCCAGTTTAATATTTATTTTTTAATATCTTTATCGAACTTTGAAGAATCCGAATACTTTTTATTATATGAACAGGATAACAATAGTCTTATCATCCAATACCGCTTATAAGCTTGTATCAAAATATACTGCATAATACATAATATTCATTAGAATGAATAGACAAGCCAATTTTCCGGTTGTTGTTTGTCTAACGTACATTACTAAAATGAAAGAATAGCAACCTTGCACAAATATTGTGTACCAGAGTAAGCTTTGCATTATTTCGTTGATTTCTTATTATTCGTATAATTCATTTTATTTCATATAATAATCACCAAATGTAAGTTCACTATGTAATTTATATACCTAGGTAGGTATCGATATTATGGGTATTTTTTTAATTAGAATATCGTCATTTAATAATATAAAAAATATTGCAATACAAACAAAACATAATAATGTAGAATTTAACCCGTGTAAAGTATTATTTTATTACTACCCGCTTGTAATGCATTTGAAAATACTGTACCTATTTATTTTTCTTGTACTTATTTTTGCGGTAAACGTTGACATTACAAAACATTCCAGCAATTCCATTTCACGTTTGCTGCTTCATAATAATTGTTATGTATATATATTGAACATCATGAAATACAGATATGTGAAAAAGGCAACGTGTTTGTGAAGATGTAATCGCGCCGCAAGGACTAGTTGTGTTCCCTTGTGATTCACTCGAGTACGCGTAACATTTAGTTACGGAAAGCGTCGTGAACGGTTGTGTCCTATTAATAACATATGCATCTTCGTCAGAAATAATCATGTACGTTGGCAAAGAAGTTTTTTTATTTTTATTATACGCGATGGCACAGTGTTTCAATTTAGATAATTTACGTCAGCAAAGAAATGACAATAACAGTTCAATTGTGAAATATAATGATATGTGTGAATCTAGTGTTTTGGTGTACTTTAAACATAAAAAGTGTGACGGTGAATTTCGATGGAGACGTTGGAAATTAAAGCAGTGGAAAAGACGCCGCCGAATGGCTGATACAGTTTTACAAATATTTAATAATAGCGAAGAGTTACGGGAGATTAGGGCCCCCATAGATGACTTTGATTCCCAGCATTTAAAACATAACTATAACCAGAAGATGGACAGTCCTTTGATTAGAAATTTTAAAAGACAGTGGCCGGTAGATTTATGGCGCCAGTATGGCTTGTTCACAGATGATTACTTGCAGCTAATCAATACACATTGGTTGCAATTTTCACCACCTCATCCACTGTTACAGTACTTTTTAGGACTTTTGTACATCGTGTTGGTTAGCGTCGGATGTTTCGGAAACGCCTTCGTGATGTTCATGTACTTTAGGTTAGTTCAAGACGACTTCATCCTATGTATTGAAAAGCACATTGCACCTTAAATGACAGTACGTAAAGTATATAATTAGTTATTTCATTTATTAATACAGTTGAGAAATATTTGTCAATCTCATCAAAAATTGTATTCCATGATTTTAAAAAATCCATGATAAAGCAATCAGTATAGCAATAAAATCATCATTTAGCATAATTTTTTATCGTGAATATTCAATTTTTCATATTATTCAATATTTCATAACTGAATAAACTTAGAATATTCTTTGACTAAAATTACCTACCATTAAAATAATCTTTAAAATATATTTGAGTGATTTGAGTCCAATCACTCCGAACTACAACAATCAATTTGTCACAGACAAATATGTTTTATTAAAACATTAGACAAATGTAAAATATTTTCCCTCCGGGTTAAGAAACGGAAGGATAGTTACAAATTGCTCTGCCCGATACTGTAAGCTGGTTTCATAAAAGAAAAATGTACGACGAAAAGTTTTCTTACTTGTTACTTATATTTTGCGGTTGTTGAGCAAAGTTTTATAGGAAGGCTACGCGCATGAACACATTATGTACCTACACATGTATATATGAATATCAACAGCAATTTCTTTTATATTTACACTCCATTGACTTTCCATAAATTTATTTCTTGCTCGAGGCTTTTCCGTTGTGTTACTGAAAAGATATATATCGTAGCTGTGTCTCAAAAAATGATGTTTCTAAAAACGTATTTATGTAGTTATAAGAATGTTTTATTGTTGCATGCTAATAACTGTAAAATTTTTATTAGTATCTGAAGAATATAAAAATCAGATTAGATCAATACAATCACGTCCTAATTCCGTTCAATTCTTAACGGGCTCGCCGAAAGAAGTACATAATCCTCTCACATTAGATATAAATATATATGCAAAATCACAAATTCTGAAGATTTGTGTACATAGATACGTATAATTAAATAATAATTATAAAGCGTTACACCTAAAAATATAAAGAGTAGCTATAGGAAATGAAAATGTTTAGTGTTTTAAATACTGTGGGCATATTTGACTGATTCCAACTTCCAATAAACCATTAATGTTCCCCTCTCTGCCAAGCATGAAGGGTAAATTGAAACTTTGTGCGAAGTACGAAGTTATCGAACTGCCTGCAAACTAAGAGAAGATAAATGACAATCTCTAGGCACAGTGTTATTAACTAAACAGAGTATGTTATGGATACAAATTGTTCTATAAATATTCACACCTCAATTGAAAAAAACAATAATGGAAATTATTTTTTAAATATATAAACGTATAAATAAAAATATAACATACCTCATTGACCTTTTTGAGTCCTTTTTCGATAAAAACTACTTTTCAATTAAAGTGTAGGACAGCACAGTGTAGTGTAATAAAGATTTTTTTGACCTATTTAACAATATATATATGTATTTGACAATTTTAACAAAATAATCGGTAAATATTTTTATTACATTTTCTATAAAATAAAAACAAATATAAAAATAATAATTGATAATTTTAAGCCACCTTCCATTATTACTCACTACTTTTTGAATAAAATAGTAGACTAACAACAATTTATTAACCTAATTAGCAGCGAACGTATCGTCGGCTATTTTCGGTACGTGACATCTATGAATATCTTATTAGCAATATACGAGGAAGTTTACTTATCCGTTTCCGCACGACGCACGTCCAATCAAAGTATTCGATTATCAAAGAAAATAATTATTAATACTACATTTGTTTCTCGCCTTTGCTTGTTAAAATGCCAAAGCGTATGCAAACTTATGGAGCTATAGCTAATAATTTTGCGAATTATACCTAGAGCGTTACAAAGACGACGTAAGACAGGCGTGAGAGTCAAATTTGTATGCAAATGAACTAGGGTTTGTTACTGAACAAAGGTTATGAATTATGAAGAATAATTCGTTTTAAATCCTAAGTCTTAAAATACGTCAAAAACAAATACGTTAGTCAATACATACTGTAAATGCTTATTCCCTAAATCGGTTGATTTGTTTTCAAGCCAAATTATCTGCTAAGAAAATTCGAGACTGGAAGTCAATAAACAACTTTTTAACAATTTTTCAGACTGGAATAAGAAATTTTAAAAAGAATAATTTTCTGCATCGCCTTATTTAAGAAGGCCTACTCTTTCCTTTGCAAAATCGGCTAAAAAGACTTGGTGATATTAAATTCCTCTAATATTTCATTAGCTAGAGTATTGCCGATATTGGAAAAGAATTCGATACATTTTTGTCAGTCAATACATTTTTGCGGCGAATGGCAAATAGTGAGACAATCTGTCAAAGTATTCTACTTTTTATTGTCTCCAGTGTTATATTATGTATTATCCGCCAAAGCTTTTTTAAGCTTCGTAAGCTTTGCTTCGTAATGAAACCTGCACACCTAAGAGTTCTTAGGAATTTCTTAGGTGTGTAGTCCGCCAACCCGCACTAGGCCAGCGTGGTGGACTATGGCCTAAACCCTCTCAATGGTAGAGGAGACCCGTGCTCAGCAGTGGGCGTATATGGGTTGATGAAGAAGAAGAAGAAGCTTTGCTTGAAGAGTTTGTTTGTTTGTTTGAATACGCTAATCTCAGCAACTACTGGTCCGATTGGAAAAAATCTTTGTATGTTAGATAACATCACGCTATGACCAATACGAACGGAGCACCAATATAGAATAATTTCGAAACAGTTTTTATTTTCTTTTAAGTGCTTCCACATTGGAAACGATTAAGGTTTCGCTAAAATAATGTATGACAGAGTAGTTTTAGTTTAAAAGTTCCTAAAAAGCCCGCAAGGATTAATCCTTATACAAATAAATAAATTATTCATTCTTTCTTTACCCAACCTCTAGACTACAGTTTTGCTAGTTTTCTTATAACCGCCTAAAAATTCGCAACATTTTTTTGAGCATTCCACTTCGTTAATGTTTTGGTAAAAACTAAACCCTTATTTTTGGCTAAAAATCTATTACATATTTTCAGAGCATTTTTGATATTGTTAGTTACATGAGCGTTTTACTAAAAGACCTAAACCGCTTTTTAACGATAGTAATTTCACTTAATTGCGTAAAATGTTACAAGTGTTACTTATTAGTATTCATAGTGGTATTTCAACTATTTGAGACGAATGACGCTGAAATTAGAAAGGGAATAAAAATTCCTTCAAGAAAAAAATGAAGAAAGATAACTACTAAAAATAAAAGAGTTCGGAAAAAATAGATTATCTATCGCGATTCGCGACCCTTACATTTTATTTTGTATTTATGTTTTTTAAAAACCGCATAAGAACTAGAGTACAAATAAAAGTTTGTATGTGTTGGTACAAATGATATCTTTGTAAACAAAAAGTGAAGAAACAATTAAGAATACTTTTCATTAATTATTCACATATCAGTGTAATCATCCAACTAGCCGATGGTAAAAAAGCTTATATCCTTCTTTTTTTCATACCAAAATTTGTTAGGCACTTTTTGCCCAAAAGATCATTCTCCGAACTAAAAATATCATATTTAAATATGTTTATTGTGACCCTAGGACCATATTAATAATAAATAATTTCAGATGCCGGACATTACGGACGCCTGGAAACATTCTGGTGGCTAATTTAGCCCTGAGCGATTTCATGATGCTTGCAAAAACACCTATATTCATTTTTAACTCGTTCAACCTTGGTCCAGCCCTTGGAAAATCTGGTAATTTTCTTTACTCTCCCATACAAAGGTACATGATAATTGTGTTATAACTTCAGTTTTATCTTGATAGTGAATTACGAAATTGGATAAAGGAAGCTACACACTCTATCGTGTTTCGGAGTAGGCACAACACATTTGTGAGGATTACTCTATCGTTTTTCAGATCTTACCTACATGCGGTGGTATTTATACCACTTTCGAGAAAATTATATTGAAGTTCTATCAACAACCGCAATTATTGTATCTTTGTTACCACAATGAAACACAACGAATTTAACAAAACATACAATACCCATATAAAAATATTCTGTTTCAGGTTGTGTGGTCTACGGATTCATCGGTGGACTTACGGGTACTACATCTATCGCGACCCTTTCAGCAATCGCAATGGACCGTTACTGGGCTGTTGTTCGTCCTTTAGAACCTCTTCGAGCTCTAACGGCTATAAGGGCCCGACTTTTGGCCGTTTTTTCATGGCTGTACGCGGGAATTTTCGCAATAATTCCAGCTTTAGACATAGGCTGTGGGCACTATGTTCCAGAAGGCTTTTTAACAAGCTGCAGTTTCGATTACCTCACGAAAGAATTACCACCTCGCTACTTTATCTTTGTATTTTTTTGTGCAGCTTGGTTACTACCATTCTGTACCATATCGTTTTGTTATATACGCATATTCCGCGTCGTTGTCAGTAACAGAAATATTACTACTCAAAACCAAGAACAGAGGCTCTCGTCAAAACATGTTAAAGAACGCACAAAACGTAAAGCAGAAATCAAGCTAGCATTTTTAGTAATGGCAGTTATAGCTTTATTCTTCATATCTTGGACCCCATATGCTGTCATCGCTTTGCTGGGAATTTTTGGTAAAAAAGATCTAATTAAACCAATAACGTCAATGATTCCTGCATTATTTTGTAAAACAGCTGCTTGTATAAACCCATTTATATACATAATAACACATCCGACATTTCGTAAGGAATTCAAAAAATTATTATTTAGAGATAAATCTAAACGTATGAGAGGTACTTTCAAGACGTTAGGGTATACGACGGAGGTCAATAAAATACACAGACCCAGTAAAGATTTAAGCGACACTGACGTCGAGATAATTGAAATGAAAGATATACCCTTCAAAGACCCAATGGTTGATGTAACTGAAGCGAAATTAATTACTATTTCCGCTCGTGTTACAAAACGCGAAGATTCACAGAAGAGTATTAGTATGAAAAGCTTCGAAGAAAGTATTGTTACACCTCCTTCGTGGTACTGCAAACCTCAATTTGCAAAAAAGAAAAGTTTCCGCCGAAGTACACCTCGTGGCGTTGCACTAGATGACGACCCAATAGTGTAGTAATAATAAACCCATTTATTTATTATACATACTCATAAATGTCATCATAAAACCACATTTTTTGTGATCCAAACAAAACTAGACCGAAAACTTTACAAGGTGACCGAAAAATTAAGGCCTAGGAAACCCATAGCTAAAAGATAAACAAATAAATAATATGAAACACAATATTTTGTATTATTTTAATAATAATGTGTGTGAAGTGTGCTTGTCATTATAAGTTTATCTATGTATGCTAAACAATTATTATTTTAACATATGTTTATTAAGTCTATTATTTTTTATTTATTAATATATACATTGTACATATTATTAAATTATTTTAATTTTGAATTTAGTTTTCGTAGCGCAGTTAACTGGAAAACTAGACTAGACCGGAGTACACTGGTCACTGGAACACGTGAGACCGCCTGTTCAATTCTCTCAAAGAAGCTCACATTTATGACAAACACATATATTTGTTTTGGGCTGAATCTTTTTAAGACTGAATCATCTGCGCAGTTACAAAATATGTACCTATATGTTTGTACCTATGTAATAGATATATTTTTATTACTTCGTAAGAAGGTTTGGATAGGGATTTATTTTATATATTGACTTAATACTAGAAGATTTTTCTACGATTCTATTCTCAAAAATTGCCGAACACAAGTGAAATAATTTTTGGTATGAATATAGAGGAAACTGGGGAAGTTTGATCCTTACGGGCGACTGGGTACACTGAATTTACAAAGCAACGAAGTGCAATTGAAAGGTTTAGAGTGGCTAAACTGGTAGTTTGGTACCCGTCAACTTTTTAAGAATGGTACCTACACCTGCCAGATTTGACACTTTTTGCAGGTAGCGGACGATGTATGATTTGTGTTGCTGAATCTTATTTTTCGTAAGTTTTAATTTTAAATTATTAAGAAAAGATGTTTACGATGTTGTACGGCTTTAATACAATTTCAAAATACTGTTTTATACTAATTATTAAATGTTTTGTAACCTAAGTGCTGTAGGGTACACATGGTCCTTGTTATTATGGGACACTTGATCCTCAATTCTATTATGGGATCAAGTGCCTCGAATTTACAAAACAAGAGAACGTGCACGGAATGGAGCACCAATCGATAAACAAACATTGACGTTGGCTGTGAATGATATTATTGTTCATAAAAGTTGTAGCGGTTCTTCGAATGGCTACTGAATTCAGGATTAGACTCAAACAGAGGTTGGCTCCGCCACTAATTAAATAAAATATTTAAAAAAATACAAATAGCGAGCAGAAGAACACAAGACAGTGATTTCGATTTCCGCACTGGAAGTCGAGACAATTTTATTATGCTCTTACTATTACGAGACTATAAATGCCAATGTAATTTCAAAACGTGTATGTTTAAATATATTATTATTGTTTGTCCTTGGGCTCTTGGACTCATTTGAATCTTTCTATATCATGTGTATAAATCTCAACACAAATATACTATAACATTACTGCCTACAAAAATAGCGACTGTTTGAACACAATAACTTTTCTTTAAGACAATGGTTCCAAGCCGGTTGTAACAATCCATTTTACTACAGCATTTGACTGCAACATGCCTCCATCACATCTGAAGAAGATTTTTCTTTCTGCCGAAGTTCTGCTATCCTATGTTAGTACATGAGATAGAGTTTGGTGTTTTGGCTCTGTTACATTGACATTTTCGTCGTAGTAGATATTTTTATGCTTTTTTATAAAAAGCAGTGATGGCCTCGAGGTATGGGCGCGCGGTCGAGAATCTCGGCGGTCGCGGGTTCGAACCCCAGGCACACACCTCTGACTTTTCGAAGTTATGTGTGTATTCACATTGAATTATCACTTGCTTTAACGGTGAAGGAAAACATCGTGATAAAACCTGCACACCTAAAAAGTTCTTAGGAATTTCTTAGGTGTGTAGTCCGCCAACCCGCACTAGGCCAGCGTGGCGGACTATGGCCTAAACCCTCTCAATGGTAGAGGAGACCCGTGCTCAGCAGTGGGCGTATATGGGTTGATGAAGAAGAAGAAGAAGATATTTAGGTACTAATAATTCCCGCATTGTAAGTTAGTTATGTAAGTAGGTACATTGCAGTTACATTGGTCATTGCTTTAACACCTATTCAGGATTTTACTAATTTCTATTAAGCGTACAAAGCATGGAATCGCGAAGGATGGAGAAATATTATCCGACAAAAACTTTTGTAGAGACCTCACAACTCATTAGAAAAAAGGAAAACTCTGCGAAGTGGTAGAAAGCTATTACAATTTGATTACTAACTTATGTGTATATGTATGTAATGTGTGATGCTATATATATTGAATTTTTCTTTCTTAGCTCCTTAAATAAAAATCAGTCCATCAATATAACAATTTTTTTATATCATTTTTATCTCATCTCATCAGCCTATCGCCGTCCACTGCTGAACGTAGGCCTCCCCTAGAAAGCGCCAACCATCCCGGTCTTCTGCAGCCCTCATCCATCCGTTACCCATATAATTATAAGATATTATGTTATCATTTTTATAAGATCCATAAAATTTTACAAATTTACGTGCCTTCAATTTTCATTACAACCTGGAGGAATACGACATATTAATGTTTGAACCTTAAAAATGCTACATTCAGCCTAAGAAAAAAAAATAAAAATAGGTATAACACGAAAGCAGGCCTGTCTCATTTTTATTGAAATAAACATTAAAATATTAGTAATCATTACAAAATCCCCTCATAACCTGCCTTAGTTACCTTTTTATTCTGCTAGGCAGCGTTATAATTGTTTTTGGTTATACAGTCATCAATAAACACATAGACTAAATACTTTACCTACTAAGTTAATCAATGTTACCATAATATTGGCTGACTTACTATTTTTTTATTTAATACCCACGTATTACCAATATCAAAATTTACACGCTAAAAAGTGTGCTCATCATAGTAAGAAGTAGTAATAGTCAAAGCTTTCTATGTCGAATTTCTCTGCTTGTCCATATTCAAGAATTAAACAATTATAAAACGTCAGATGAACTGTCACTTTAACAAATTTCTACAATGTTATTGAATATAAATAACCTATCCACAAGAATTTTTAAAATAATATTGAAAGAAAAGTATGGTTTTGTACGACAATATAGCACCAAACACCCATATAAACTTCTGTTTTTTGGTTCTGATAATATATCATTGACAAGTTTCAAAAAAGTCAATGAATTCAGGTAAATTAAAAATCTTTTTTGTTTTCGGTCTTTTGTAATAGTTGTCAATTTATTTTCCGTAATTAAGTTATCTTAACAAGTCTTCTAATTCAACAGGAAAACTGAAAACTACATAGATCGCCTGGACCTCGTAATAACCGATACCAAATCAAAATATAGAACCCAAATAGAAAAATATGCACAAGAAGAGAATATAAGGACATTATTATGGCCATTAGAAAACTTAGAAGCCGCTGAATATGATCTCGGACTTATTGTAGCTTTTGGTCACTTGATTAAAGCCAATCTCTTAAACAAATTTCCTTTGTAAGTATACAAGTTACCTAAGAAAGAACTAATTAGTAGTTCCGTACAACGTTAATAACACAGGACAACAAAATCAAACTTTTTTTGTGTTGCATGAAGTTTTTCAATTGTTGTTTACTAATTTGGGTGCGCTGATTTCATATCTGGCCTCAGATTTTTTGTAGCAGCTCTAGTTAGTGAGATACAGGTACCGTCTTGAATTTACCTAAGAAGTCAATAGTTTCTATCAATAGCGGTGTAACTTAACTATTTCCTTTCTAAATTTCATTATGTCTTCCTCAATAAGGAAGTGGTTAAATAATCCTGGTTGTTTTTGGATTATTTGTGGAGAATATATGTTCAAAAATTTCGTTTAAATGTGTCGGACTTTATAAAAAAGGCATATTTCGACGACTTTGGGATTCTATTGCTATTAAACGTTAAAGCTTGTATACCAAGTTTGGTACGTAAAAGTTGTGTTGAATCCTTGCGACTGTGGGCCAACAAAAAAAATACCCACTTTTAAATTCAAAGCTCCTATGATTTGGCGTGAACTATCCAACTATCATGACGACTGTTATTTTTGTGTAACGAAAATCATACGTTCAAACCATAAAAATTGCTCTAAGTGGATATATCCAACTTAAAATCTGCCATAAGACCAGTCTTGAGTGTTAGTGACAAATCATCACCACAGCAGTCACATCCATCTTCGGAGAATCCAGACCAGTGAAGTGGACAAACCAAAAACGACGACGGTGGTAATGACAGTGATTTTATTTGCTACGGTAGTCCCTGACCACTAAATGATGGTCTAAATGACTTAATCAGGAACCTTAGACTGTCCAAAACAGCAACAGAAATTTTAGCTTCCCGATCGAAGGAAAGAAACATTTTTGGCAATAGGATGTCTGACGGCTGCATTCAGCATGCTGAACAGTTGCTGATACCCTTCCAGCGGCTTGGATGGAACATGAGTGTTAAGCTTCACTACCTTCACAGTCATCTAGACCATTTTCCTGAAAATCTCGGTGACTTCTATGCGAGGAACAAGGAGAGCGCTTTTACCAGAATATTTACACTATAACAGAATGGTATTGGGGGTACTGTAATGAACATATCTCGGTTGACTATTGTTGGAGCATTTAAAATTGTACTCATAATACATCTGACTCTAGAAAATCCCAAAAAAAGGAAATTTTATTCGGAATTAATATATTTAATAGATTTTTTAAACTTAAACTTTTTGCATTTTCAATGAAAAGCCATGTCACTTCATAACTCCAAAACTAGAGCTGCTACATAAAAACGGCATATATTTTTGAAATCAGCGTGGAAAAACTGTTCAGATTCATGTATAAAATCTCATGCAACAGATATGCTGTTTTCCAGTGTAATATTTCTGAAATGTTAAATTGGTATTTTGTTTTTGTTACGTGTGTGTGAATATTTCTATCAAACGAATTCTATTTTAATAACATATTAATTTTATTCTAGAGGCATGATAAATATTCATCCTAGTTTGCTACCACGGTGGCGAGGTGCTGCCCCCATAATCCACACATTGCTACATGGTGATGATGTCACTGGAGTAACACTTATGAAAATAAAAGCAGATATATTTGATGTGGGTGAGTTTTATGGAGATTTTTTGCAAGGACTATTACAACATATAATAATATATACTTTCAGGTTTACTCAAATTTAATATAGATTGTGTATGTTTTTTCTGTAATATTGTCACATATCATCAGGGTTGGGCAGTATTTTAATTACAAGTAATTAAAATACGTAATTGAAATACAAATACGTATTTTGTATTTGTATTTCAATTACTTCCTTAAAATGTAATTTGTATTTTAAATACTTGAGGCTTTAAAATACATTAATATTAAAATACAATTAACCACCATGAGTGCAATAGTGGTAAGTGGCAAGAAACAGCATAATCCTCTCAATGAGTGAAACTAGGACAGGACGGGGTGGGACGTCCCCCGACAAGGTGGTCGGACGATCTTGTCAAGGTCGCGGGACGTCGATAGCTGCAGGCGGCTTCCGACTGATCCCAGTGGAAGTCATTGGGAGAGACCTATGTCCAGCAGTGGACTTCGATAAGCTGATGATGATGATGATGAATCTTTTTTTCCTCATCTTTCCAGACCATGCAGATTACTTATTAAGTATTTTGTAATTTGTATTTGGTATTTTAATTACAAATAGCTAAAATACTGTATTTTGTATTTTATATTTCAAATACCTTACTTAAAAGTATTTTGTATTTCGTATTTTAATTACTTGTGATAAAGTATTTTGTATTTCAATTAAAGTAAAGCATGTATTTTGCCCAGCCCTGCATATCATCATCATCAACCCATATATTATGTCCCACTGCTCGGCACAGGTCGGTGTTGGCGGAATACACACCTAAGAAATTTCTAAGAACTTTTTAGGTGTGCAGGTTTTATCACGATGTTTTCCTTCACTGTTAAAGCAAGTGATAATTCAATGTGAATACACACATAACTTCGAACAGTCAGAGGTGTGTTACCTAGGGTTCAAACCGGCGACCGCCGAGTTTCTCGACCACGCACCTAAACCTCGAGACCATCACTGCTCAGCACATATATCTTCCATTAATAACAATTTTCTAAACATTCTGAGCAATCAGTATATTTTAAAAATAGCCTAATTCCTATTGTAATTAATTTTATACACTAAAGTGGTTTACATGAATTTAGTTTAATACTTTTTATATGTGAACAACAAACAAATAAATAAGTAGGTGTAACAATTTGCAAAGAACATCTATATGAAACTTAACTAGGAAGGAGTAATCAAGCTTTCAGCTAATCAAGAATTTATTTTCAATTCCAGGTGAAATAATTAGTCAATGTAAAGTACCTGTATCACAAGATATTAAACTCCCAGAGTTGACAGAACAATTGTCAAACATAGGAGCAGAAATGCTTGTAGATTGCTTAAGAACTTTGCCTAAAAGCCTTAGCAGTGCATATCCACAGTCCAATGAGACAGTTACTTATGGTAAGCAGTATTTGGCTCTTCACAAAACATATTTATCATCATTAGCCCATATGTCCCACTGCTGGGTACAGGCCTCCTCTACCATTGAGAGGGATAGGCCTTAGTCCACTATGCTGGCCTAGTGCATGTTGGCAGATTCTACACCCAAGAAATTTAACAAATGCAGGTTTCATCACAATGTGATTTCACCATTAAAGTTAAAGCAAGTAATAATTCATTATGAATAGACACATAACTTCAAAAAGTCAGAGGTGTGTTTCTGTGGTTTGAGTCCACAACCGCTGAGAATCTCGGCCATGCGCCGAAAAAATGAGGACATAACTGCCTCTAAACTTATAATAAAGATGTAAATACACACACTGACTTTAAGATTGCTTGCTTTTTTAGGATTTTTTAATTCTCTATTTTATTGTTTGTCCCTCAAAAAGATCTCATCCTAAATTGAATAAGGTACACAAACTTAAAGGCATAATATGTGTATTGTGTGACATTTTTAAGATTATGTTTTCTCTCGTAGCACCAGCAGTTGTATATTCCTTGTACTAGAGCTCAGTTCATCTGGTACCCAGTAGAAAGATAATGTTAAACCCTTACCTCTGTATCCTGTGACTAATAATCTTGGGTTGATGTCTTCGCAGACTGATTTGGAACGCCGGTAATTTTTACACACCGAAAAAAATCAGGTCATCAATTGGTGTGGAAAAACAATTATGGGATATGTAT
This sequence comes from Cephonodes hylas, assembly GCA_030295005.1. Lineage (NCBI taxonomy): Eukaryota > Metazoa > Arthropoda > Insecta > Lepidoptera > Sphingidae > Cephonodes > Cephonodes hylas. The sequence goes on along the minus strand of AP025367.1, from coordinate 8,669,594 downwards.
CTCTATTCTTAAGTTAAAGCAAAAACAAAATCGAAGAGATCAGCCAAGGTTATAATGCGCCCTGGCACTCGTTAAAATTTATTCTACAATTAATTTATAATTTAGAATGTGGACGAGAGCATAATACTAAAAGATAGGATTTAGTAATATTATATAATGTAAAATTTTAATGTTTAAATTAGTATGCAAATTCGGCGATTCGAAATTTTTAACATTCATATATTATTGTAAACACCTAATGACACCATGTGGAAGAGACAAGTAGAAAAACTTCTGTGCTTTGGTTATTTTGATATAATTAATTAGGACGACTTCTTGAACCTCCAGTAACATTGAATATTTCATTTTATCTTTATTATACTATATCTAGATTATACAAACTCTCTCGCGACGATCGCGTTTTTATATGCGATAATGCCACCATAATTATCATTCACTTGTAGCTTATTAGTTTTATTTTCAATAATTGGGACTATGTTTTTTGAATACTCCTTCAATTTGTTACAGCAAAGAAAGTCAACAAGGCTATTAGTGATGTACGGTGGCATGAAATGACCGCACGTGATGTATATAATTTGTATAGAGCAATATACGGCTTGTATCCACTTTCAACGAAATTCAGAGACAAGCATTTGAAACTTTTTGATGCTTTTATACACGATCCAGATGAAATGGATTCTAGTAAGCCAATCGGATCTCTAGAATACTATGACAAAACGGATGCAGTAAGAGTTTTGTGCAAAGATAAAAGGTACATTTACTTTCGATCTCTTCGAATCGTTGGTAAGAGACAGATAACGGCCCTAGATTTTTACAATGGTTATATTAAAAATATGCCGACGGAAGAAAGACAGAGTCTAGTCGTTAGAAATTAAGGAAATAAAATAATTTAAACAATAAACAATTATTTTATTAGTCCCCGTGTTAATATAAAAGGAACGAGACAACAAATTAATGTATCGTTACACCGATGTATGATATTATATTACATAAATAATATATACACTCAAATAAATTTGGTTTATGATGTAATAAATAAGTAAATATACATATCCAAGCTTTCACTAAAATCATCCCAGTTTATGATAATAATCGTATATAAATTTAGGCTTTCACATAAATAACAATATTCAATTAGTATAATTCATATTACTTAACTTACATAGGAACATATTTTTTTCATGCACTTTTAATATGGTTGACAGTTATTAGTAAATCCTACCATAAATAATGAAAAAAGGGAGAAATAGACTAAGGACACACATTTAAATTTTAAATATACAAAAGATATAAGAACAGCACGGTGGGTACTCTATACTAAAATTACTCTAGCAACTTGCATGAATTACATAGCATATTTTTAACCTTTTGACCGCCACGCATAAAAACACTCGCCGTGTCCCCCACGCCAAGCCCTCAAAACTGCATTAAATACCTAAAAAAATACAGGGATGGGAATCGCATGTCGATAGCGTTTTATTTTCTAATAAAAATAATGTGCCTAAATCTACCAACATATTGGAAATGAAGTTTTTTTTTAAACCCACATCAAACTAGTAATTTTACATAGCAAATACTATGGCTACAACATACAACGCTACTATATACAACGATGTTTCTTGAAGATAAATACATTAGTCAAAATATAACACAGTAACATTACCCCAGCACTAGTCAATAGATGTTGTCGGCTCCAGCCGACATTGGCGTAGTCGACACGGTGTTTTCATACATGCTCGCGGTTCATTATAGAGATGGGACGCGCGCGGCACGGTGCACGATATTATGTATTAGCATCAAAAATTAAATAAAATATTAATCCGTCAAAGATTATTTTAGGAACTACATTGAATACAATTACTTATTTTACTTACAATGTTTCGATGCGATGGTTGTATTGTAAGAAATTCTTTAGTAAAAGCCGCTTTTGCAAAAAATATATCATAAATCTTTTATTTTTGTTACTTCTTTGTTACTATTACAAAGAATACACGAGTGTAATAGGGTCAATCAACTTTTAAATGTACCATCAATGATAGATTTTATATATCATTTTTTTTTTCTTAAATTTGTATATTTTATACGTATTTGTTGTTGATAATTATTTATATTTAAGGAATTCAAATAGAGCAGAACAATTTATGGTAAATTTTACTCAAAAATTCACATGACTGTAGTTAAGATAGTCCCTTGGACATTTAAAAATTCAGTCAAATTGTTAATTTACTTTTAAATATTAGAATCATATTTGAAAAACCTTACTGTTCTTTTAAAGTAAAAATGACGATAATGTGTCTTTAGGAGATAAGAAAAAAGTGGTTGTCCAGTGGACATAGACGTTTGTCCATAGGAAATACTCGGGTGTCCAAAGGGGGCTCTATGATGAAAATCGCCTGTATTTCTTCTTTTATGTAATAAAAAAACAACTATTTGAAAATAATTATCAGTATAAGAAGAGAAAATATTGAATAATTCAGACAATGATCTTGGATGTCCAAGGGACTGGTGGTGATATTTATTAGTCTTTCCGCTCCCTGGTAATAAATAATAATATTTTGAATTAGGTCTTACGCACAGTAAAAAATGTACATTAAATTGAATATATTCCACTTTAATTTACTACAATATATAAAATACAAAAGTTTTTGTGCTGGTTGTCCAGTGGACACACAATAAAGCCACGCTCTTTTTCAAAATACACTCGGTCGACTGGCGCCGCGGAAAAGATAAAATCAAAATCGGGGCTGGATGAATGTTGTCACGAAATAAATCGACTTGAGTTCCAGGCAGTAGTCACGCCATAAATGTTTGGATTTTGGAACTTTTTTACCGTTATCCGGTGGAAGTCAGAATGATAAAATATAATAGGGAATAAAATAAACATGCAAAAAGGTCGTTAAGGTTTTAAAGCAAACAAAATCTATTTACTAGCATCATAGTAGATATTGTAATTAATAATTATGTTTCATTGTAATGGATTGCCATATATAATTTTTTTGGAAAAATTAATGTTTCATTGTACTAACCTACTGAGGGACAAATTTACATAGTACTGACAGGACAGATAAAAGTTGATTGACCCAATAGTAAATCATAAGACTACATACCAATTGCTGTCATAAACGTTCATTTAATTTTAAATAATTCTTCAATTAATTAATCAATAATGAGTTGTTTATTTGATTATAAATATCATATAATATTTGTTTTATGAAATAATACAAAAAAAATATATTTACTTCGTACATTAGCGCACAGTTTGCTTATTATTTATAACAAATTAGCACAACACTAGCGGTCGGCTCTTGCCGACAATGGCGCCTGGAGTCCATCCAATACGGACTTTTTTTTGGCATCTTTTCTCTCGTGGATTTCTCACATATAATAAATATTTATAGGTAGGTTTAAGGTATATATGAATTATTATATCCTTGTTACTTCAATAAATAAGATACGATAGACAGAAACTCATTTATTGAACAAATTTATCGTTAAATAATAATGCTACTTTTATGTCGGCTATAGACGACCGTGGCGTAGAGTGCACGGCGTTGCATGTCGGCTATAGCCGACAATGGCGTTCAAAAGGTTAACAGTAGTTCTTTAGTATATTCTAAATTGTGGATCAAAGTATTTGGAATCAATCACAATATCTTCTTCGCTAAAACCCAACAAGTTTAGCTGCGAATTGGAAATCAGATGAAATAAATCTATATACAAAAACTTCAACCTATATTCCATATTATAGTCATATTTTACTTCTAGGCGACTCTTACCCTGGAAAGAAAAATACAGTTTAAAATATCTTCCATTTTTTAACATGCATTAAATCATATCTTTTTGTCCTTTTTATATTTTATTTATTTGAAAAATGTATGCCACTTGGGCGAATAGAAACAAGAAATATAGTATCAAAAAGTAATACTCACCAGGGTTAATCACAAATCTATTCTAGGTAGGACTGAACAAACAAATTGATTACAATGTTAAATTTTTTTATTCAAATCTGGAATCAATCAAATGAATTATGACAATGTAAGACCAGTGACCTTAAAATGAATTTTGACCTCTAGGATTTTTAGGAATTTAGATACCTATCACACAGTCCAATATTGCAAGCATAAACATTACCATATTATTTTTTAAAATAACAATACAAAATTGTAGAAACAAAACTGTATTTATGGTAATTTTAATGATACGGCACTGTGTACAAAAAAAGTAATTGCAAGAAAAACAGAAGCCTTAAATCTTACCTCTTTAATTATTTAGCATATACAGCAATGTGATTTTCTAACTATTCGTAGCCTGCAAAAAATAAATATTCTATATCTTTGTGAGCACACGTTTGTGACAAGGCTTCTGTTTCCTCTGATACTCGTGAATCGGTTCACTTGCATGATTAGGTATGCGGCGACAAAATGAACGTGTTGGTGATTTTACAAATCACAACTATTAACAACTAAAATGATTATGAATTATTTACATGACTAATGATAAAGTTACAGTTAAAATGCGTGTTCAAGCTGCCGTCATAGTACTTAATTTTGCTAGAAAATTCATATTTATCATTATAAAAACTAACTTTTAATACAAAAAGTACAAGAAATTCTACCTCTTAATTGACTATTTCGAGACTAGACCGGAACGCGGTTTTGACAAATGTTGTCTAGTCTAAGTAAAATTTTAACACTTACGTCTATTTTTTAATGCAAAGCAACTTCATCGAGCCAATTTCAAAATATTTACATAGAATAGTCATGTCTGTAAATTTCCGTATTACAACTAAACAACAATAAATTTGTGACTGTAACACATGGTTGAATGAATATACAAATAATAGCAAATGATTCGTGCAAATATGAATTTAAAAGCGGCTCCAACTAGAGACACAGTTTAGATAGAACAAAAAAAAACACAATTCACGCACAAACTCTCCAAACTGAATTGGAGTTAACCCAAATACTTCAACGTTTTATAATTCTAAATACGTTTTATGAATCTATACGTTTGCAGATTTATTTCTATACAACTATAATAAAAGGGCGGAGGGGGACTAACAGGTTAATTGAAATGAAAACCACTAACTTCTATCTCCTCACGAGCATCTAAGAATAATAAAAGAATAATGCAGTCTTCGTTTTGGCGGACTCCGTTAACATTACTGTGTGTCTAATTAGATATTTGGAATCGATGAATGATAAATGCATTTGGTGCATCACACGACAAATGCGAGTCTTGTGACAACAGAACTGTCGAGGCACGTCACTCAGGTCACAGAGAACATTTGGGCGTCGGCTGTTTCCTAAAATATTAGTAAAAAAAAATTACTACCTCAATAATGAGTCATGATAAATGATTAAATAATAGCATTCAAACAGAAAATAATTACAAAGACAGCCGTTCCCAGGTACCGATGACTTTATTTATAGTAAAGTACGTAAAACAGCTGAACATACGAAATAAATACTCATGCACACAGAAGACAGACAAGCAAGCGTATTAGTAGCAACAGAATTCACGATCATTATTTTTTAATAAATGCTAATATTCTTTGGAGCAAATCTGAAAAATTCAACCACATCACATTACATGGAGTTAACAGGAAAAATTATTAAGAATATAATAATAACAATAAAAGTACAAGTGTTTCTAAAACAATAATTTATTTGGTAAACGCTACGCTTTCAGTTAGTCATTTGGATACATCACATTTTATACTACAGGGCAACGTGCAATAGAAATACGTAGACAGATAAAGAAACAAATAAAGATAAATGATATATTACATGATTCTCGATACATGAGACATTATTCAATAAAGGATTTCGTATTTAGCACCTACATTGGACTTCACAACATCAATATACGTTATCTCAACAAGCTACCACTCGAATATGTTCATTTATTCCGAAGCTACTAGGCTAAACATGATAACAGATCCGCGTTGACGAAATTTGTTAGCTTATTTGACAGATAATACATCAGAAACGATATTGTATCATTCATTGAATATTACCAACATAATATTAGAACAACATGTGTCAGTAAGTTTTATACAACAATATATAAACTACATGCTCGGCATTGATAATGAATTGTATGACTGCAGTGTGTAGATGTTTTCGCTAGCACGCGAATATATAATTGAACCGACGTCAGATACGCTGTCGCTAGGAGCGTTTACTTACAGTTTATCAACTAATTTCTGATTGCGTGAGCATTTTACATTAGAGTTTTAATCAACGCGTCAGCACCACCACGCTTTTGATAATGAACGAGGCTATTAAAAATGCCGTCTAGCTGCTATTTTTGCAAATAAAATTTAAAACAAAGAATGTTGAAAAAGGTTATCCAATAGAAAATAAATGCAGTCATAAAAATCATTAAAATAACATTACGTATAATAAAACTTTTTATATGTAAGTACTAGCACCCTGTAAAATAAACATACATATACAATACAACGTTATGTACATAATAAGTTAATCGGCTCTAATCTATACAGTTATGTAAATAGGCTGTAACTGTGTAGTCTAGTCTAGAAGCTACTCAGATAAGGAAGCGGATGCAAGGAATGGCTCTTACATGTGCTCGGGATGGCTGCGGATGCAATCGATGAAGTCGCTCGGCTTCAACTCGCCGCGACAGATGCGGAACACGGCCGTGAACAACGGGAACCTGCCGCCCGAACAAACGTTATGCCACACATCCCACGGTACATACTCACACCCACATATCTCAGGTACACACTTTTTGAAGTTTGGATGTATTCACAAACAATAAATTATCACGTAGTTAAACGGGGAAGAAAACATCGTGTGGAAACCGGTACAACTATAAATTCTTAGGTGTTTAGTCTGCTGTCGTACACTAGGCCAACGTGATGGACAAACATTCCTTTTCAATAAACCTTCTCAGCTATAAGGGAGGCCTGTGCTTAGCACTTTTTAGTGCGCTTAGCAGTTTTTAGATCAGCCTATATAGGCTGATGATGATGGGTCATTTAAAGTCATAATCGCCTCTAAGTTTAATCCACCAATACGCGCTAGGCCAGTGTGCTGGACTAAGGAGAAACGTATTTAGGCTGATATTAATAGATAAATGTGTAATTTAAGTAAGTATAATACTCTTATCGAAATCGATTTGTTAATACGAGGTACTTACTAAAGTTAAGTACAGATAGTTGTTTAAAATAAAACGATGGTCAATGTGGCATTTTGCTAATTTGCAACAGCGAAGCATAAAGTGGCGATATCATTGAATTAATGTTTCCACTGACCTACGTCGCGTGGATACCGGCCAAGAGATTATTTTAGTCCAACCTACAGTTATCTGACGTAGAATTACAATTGTTCACATTATCAACGTGTCAACTGTATGCAATTCTGTGATAGTCTTAAACTATATTTATTTAGTGGCGTGTTTATTTTTGTCGTATGATACGTTTGATCAGGTGGTTTCTGGGCACAATTTAATATATCCATGTAAGATGTTGCCAGAGGTGGACATATGACTAAAAACACTTGAAAAAATATTTCAATAATTAAAGTACATGGTAATTGTAGTTGGCTTTTCGCCAGCTTCCCTTGTGATTCGAATTAAAAGCCAAAATATAGTAACCGACTTACTTATTTTCCATATTTTTGTTAGCCAACATGTGGTTGACTTCCTCAGCGGTGATAGGACCTTGCAGTTTCTGTCCGTTTAGCATCTCGTCTTCAAGCTCCTTGATGGAGCGGCCAGTTTTAACAAACGCTTCTGCTACTCGTCTGTTTCTGCCACCTGTAAAAGTGCATTTTAAAGTTTGGTTAACAGGAACACTAGTTTTCTAACAACGGTAAATCTTGAAAGGCGTAATGTTTTAAACACTAATGGTTATTTTATTACCGTAATTGCTGCTTCAGTAAAAAGTATTAAGTAAGGATTTTCGATTACTTATAGTACTATAAATGAAAGCTAAAAATATTTCAATATGCTAATTTTCTTTTTTAATCGCCTTAGAAGGCAGACGAGCAGACGGCCCGCCTGATGGCAAGCGGTCACCGCCACTCATGGACTCTAATTCAGTTCTGAAAGATATTTTGGAATTGAACTAAAGAATTTTATTTTAATACATATATCAATATATTATTTTTGTATCTAATTAACATTTTTATAAGTGCCCAAAACAATATACTTATTACATTTCTCTAAAGATACGCTATTTCTTATTTGGATATACATATTTTACGTTACAATATAATAGGGCTGTACAATATAATATGGTTTAGCAAAATGCAGCACATTGTATTGCACCGCATGTCTCTTGCTGAGCAGTAAACCGAAATGACATAGACACGAACCAAAGACATCGGATCATTATCTTGTACAGGAAACTGCTCGTCAGAATAAGACATTGTCCAAGGCTAAAGCTATACTCATGTAACAAGGAAAATATTTTTCCTAACAAGAACGTCTATCTTAGCCCACCACGACTGCATACCATTGTGATATCTCTAACAAAAACAATGCACAATGATATGACTATAAGTCCATAAGCCAGATCAGTTGGTAATAAATAAACATCACATGATTCTAAAGAATGTGTCACACAAACGCGCTGGGTTAATCTTCGATAATTATGTACGTAAGTATTCATCAAAGAGAGTACAGATACTGCCCTATGTAATATTTGCATTAGAATCTTAGGCGGTTGAGTCGGTTAAACCCCCCCGTCACTGGTTCCGTGGTTTCTTTGGTCCGGATATGCTACACTTTCAGTCACTTTTGCGAATTTTGGCACAGGGCCATAGCTTTAGTGGACTGATAGATCGTTCGTCATTCTTGTAATTTATATTTAATCACGTTATATGTATTAAGTAATACTCGTAAATAACGGAACACATTATGTAACTTCAACATTATATAATTCAAAAGGTTTTTCTAATGATATAAATAAACTATAAAAGAAGCTTAAGGAAATTTATATAAAAGAATGTCTGAGTATTGCATCTTTTGTCTTAAAGAAAACTAATAGAAATAAATTAATAAAAAAACCGTAGCCGTGTTCCAATGTAATATAACTGTATTAGGTCAATTGTGTGGGCACGGCAGAAGGTTATCGTAGGTGAACACTCCATATAAATAACTGGTAAGCTGTAGTTATGTATTGAACGTCGGTACTCGACACCGCACATATCTTATCATAAAACATGGAATTGCTGAAATATAAGTACTAATATTTTGACAACACACAGAGTAATGTATCCAATAATGTTTGTTTGGCTTGGGTTCGTGCGTAATAATTACGTAAGAATAACTTCGCTAACATAACTGTTGGCTTGAAACGCTAGTTATACAATTACTTACAATTATAAACTACCAGTAAATTTGCAGCATAATTAATAATACTGCTTGCAAATTGGTGAACACTATTTTCTATTTAAAATATTCAGAAATATCTTAATGGGTGTATACGAAAGCCTTCATAGCTATTGGTGAATACATTTTTAAAAATATACATTTACAACATATTTTTTAAAAAGTTGTGTATCTACCAAAATAATCCAATTTATGTTAAGTTAATACGCAAGCAACGCTAAAACTGATGTCAATATATTTTTGTAACAGATGATATAAACTAGCCGTTATACGACTATCATACCATATTTTTGATATATTTTTTCGGAAAAGGAAGATCTTTACATTTCAGGGATATAGTGAAAATCAAAGTGTTTCAATTAAAATGATACGTTTAGGCTTATGAAAATAATGAGTTTTACGTTTTATTGTATACCATTTGTTATATTTTTATACATACAGGGAATATATTAAATTGGGAAGAAATGTAACTAGGACGAAGGAACACAAATCAAACTTTCGAATCAAGTATTTTAAAAATATGCTGATTACACACCCAATACTACTTATTATATTATTATTGCTCAAGCATAAAGTCAACCTTTTCGCGCTTAGATATGTATTACGTAATGAGTACTAGATTCTTAATAGGTACCTAGCCGCAACAGAGGTGATTATAACCAGTAAACATACGTTTTGCAGAACGTGGCTTTCGAAATATTTTATTACAAACCCTCTGTAGGTTTGTTATAGCTGTGTATAACTTAGTTACGTAAAATTTCAATGCAGTACAATACATTGACATGTGAAACATAAAGCCGTATTCTGCTAAGCAATCCGCTATAGTGTTTCTAATTTGCACGTTATATTGATTTTTCGCAGGCCACGTTTCTACTCAAATTTGCTTATGTGCTTCTACTCAAATTGGGTTATGTGTGTGAGTGATCTGTAAATATTTAGCTACCTATACATTTGCGTGAGATTACGTCCTCTTGAACTCGTGCCTTACAAAGATAAGTAAATAAACAAATGTGTCACTTTGCTCATATCATAGTGACTTGTCCGTTATAAAGAAACAAGGCAAAGTTCGCTGAATGAACTTCGGACATTCATGGCGAAGAATAAATTTTATAATTTATTCGAACAATACTCGACGTAACGACGGAAATCATAAGACTAATTACTATACTTGAGTCATATTACAAACACGTCGGCAATTAAACAATTACTAACGGTAGGTACGTAACAGACAAACAAACAATGACACAGTACTTTAGACACACTTCTTTTTCTATTGATTAGGTACTTTCCATGACGCAGTACATTTCATGGATGCAAATATATTCAATTTTATTGGAAAAACCTAATGTAATGTAAAAAGTCGATGACTGTTATTGCTATAGTTACATCTAAGAAAAAATATGTAAGTAAATTTAATTACAAATTTTTGAAGGTCGCAAAATACACGATACAAATAACGATGCACAAAAAAAACAATAAGTACAGAGTTGAAGTGTTATGGCAACCTGAATAAAAATATGAATTGTTAAAAATGTGTTCTGGTAAAACTTTTAAACAGATAATTAACTTAATCTACTATTCATTAGGCAGATTGCAATTAAACAAATTTAAATTCCAAATCAACAAATTATATTTTACTAATTTATGTTATCGACCATTTGCCGTAAAATAAAAAACAAAAGCCTTCCTAGCATGTATAAAAGCTCATAATATTGGACTATTGGGGAGAATTAACGTGTTACCCTATTACATTATCACGAAACTAGTTGGTATGCTATGTTTTGCAATTAACATACTATACAGAGTATTTTATACTTTTTGATATATTAGTCAATGGCGTAATTAAATTGGCTTGTTCATACTGTGTGTTGTTACATAATATAAGTAGCTCATATTTAAAATACCAATGAACCATTCGTAACCTTTCAATTGTCCGCCCCGTGGGGTAGTTTCCTAAACACCAACTTGAGAAATCAAAGGTAGTTCGATACCCGGAAAGAGTCAAATGTTGAGTGATCCAAAAATATTTGTTTCGGCACTGGGTGTTGGTGAAACCAAAAAGTCTTTCGTAGTTTCTGATTTCCACGACATAAGAATTTTATCTTATTGTAAGTGTGGGGTCTGAAGTGTATGTGTGTGTGACTGTGTTAGGACATTTTTTTTTTCATTTAGGGCTGAAACTGCGTTACGCGGGCCCACGTGCGGTTTCATACAAAAGTGCTCCGTCGCGGGGATCCGCGCGGGCGTCCGGCACGGGGAGCCGCGCCTCGCACCCGCGCGGCGGGGCCCGCCTCCGTGCCACGAGAACCGTCACGACACGACTGCACATGCACACCGTTAAAATTGAACTATCGAAACTGCGTAAATCCGGTCCCCCGCGACGGGCGCCCGCGACGGGGACCATCGCGTTCCCACGGAACCCGTCCGCGTCCACGCGAGTAGACGCGCGACGGTTGCCCGTCGCGGGTGCCCGCTTAACGCAGTTTCAGCCCTTACAATTAAAATTATATAATAATACGATTATAACACTAGTAACACTTAAATTATACGCTACGGTCCATAAAGAAACTCATAAATATTCGTTGGACAATACTCAACTATGATGGTTTTATCACAAGCAGTTATCTTCATTACCTCCATATAATTAATTATGCGTGCATAGTAGAATTCGAAAAATGGCATCTGTTTGTATTGGCATTCAACCAGAAACGTTCATATGACCCATACAATGCCAATTCGTAAGAAACTCATTGAGCTTCACTACGAAACCTTAGCAAGATAAAATAGTTTCATAACGTTAAAAAAATATACATCTGACTAGAAAGGAGGAACGTTCAACATTGGAAGGCCAGTTGTACTTAATTTTAATTGATACTTTGCCAATTAAGAGAGTGGAACCTGAATTCAATATTATTACAACGTAAGATACTTGCTATCTAATCATTGATACGAAGTCTGAGCATTATTTATCATTATGTAATAACATGAAGTAAGATAAACATTTACCGCTAACATGTAATGTTTTTCTCATTACTAGATGTTTTGTTTGCAGACATCAACATAGGTAAACATAATATTAATAATGTATTTTGAGATATCGTTACGATTATTTTATCATTTACTTGGTCAGTAGGTATAGTATCAAGAATTTAGAATTTTAAGAACATACCTTAACTTTATCGGAAATTTATTCTAATTGTAACAGTTTAGGTATAAAATATAAAAAGTAAAGGTTTTTTCCAGCTCATCCTACAATGTTAAGATTACAGATGAATATTGTAAAGTGTCCTTTCGACATTTCGCTCTACGAAAAAAAGAGGTGGCGTAAATTTACTATCATTATAAAAATATATTTGGAAAGGAACTCACCATAACACGTCGTGATAAGATCGGCCACACCACAGGACTCGAAGAAAGTGCTCAATTTGCTGCCGGGATAGAAGACGTCAACAAATTTGATCATCTCCATGAGACCCAATCGAATGACAGCCGCTTTAGTGTTGTCGCCAAAACCGAGACCATCAACAAATCCAGCTCCCACCGCTACGATGTTCTATTTAAAAAAATATATATTTTAAACGGCATTTTGACTTCCTCGTTGGTTTAAAATTTCATTCTCGTGTGGGAGACAGGGTATTGTCGGGTTTTTTTCCATGAATATATTCTAAGTAGCAGTAAAGAGTATGGGCATGTGTCCAAAGACGCTAATAGTCTGAATAGAATTTGAAATCCTCCTGAATGACAAACTCTTTCATGGCTAAACACTACATTCAATTTTAATTGAATCCAATACGCGTAGATGAGAGCATGAAGTATTTCCTCAATAGGGCACGCTATATTACTATACGCGATACTTCGCGATAAACTACTTTCCTGCAGTAAAAACGCACAGAACGAAGATAAACATGGATAACTTAAAAAACGATTTTGAATCATTTAGTTATAACAGCCCATAGGTGCTTGAGCACGACAGTCGATTATTTTGAACGAACGGTGTCTTCACTTACGCGGCAGGAACTTTCCACGCAAGTGCTTATCTACACGGGTTTTATGGCAATAGTTAACGTAATTTTATTAAAAGATTATTCATATAACGTTAGATAATACGATTACGATTTAGAAAAAAAGTTATAAAACAACATTTTATGTATATATGTATGTATATGAATTTTATCTTTTACATATTTTAAATAGCATACCTTTAGAGCTCCACAAATTTCGACTGCGTCTTCGTCATCGACAACGACAACTCTGAAATACTCAGTTTGAATAATGTCTCGCATCATGGGAGCTAGCGTCACGTCTCGACATCCGATAGTAGTTTCGCAGAATTTCTCTTCAGCCACCTATATATAATTTAGTTTTATTACGTCTCCTTTAGAGTTAAATGAACTTTTTGATATTTTACAACATATACCTACGCATATGGGTTTGCAATTGGAAAACAATTTGAATATCCAAATAACGGATTTACTATTTAATGCAGTTAAACATTGATTGCATTTTGTTGATTTACTTTAATAAACCAATATTATATGTTCTAATACATTCTTTATATTTTCCAACAAATGAATTGAAACCTGGATCCTGTAGTAAACTACTTTCAATATTGCAAAAAAATTCATTTACTTTAAGACAAGATTTTTCTCGGTTTTTAAATAAAACAAGAAAAGATATGATCACCTAATATTTTACAGTAGCAAGTGTAATTATTATTGTTTTTTTTTAAATGGCTCCTAGAAATACCTTAGCTATAAAAATTCTTAGATCAACTGTGATAATGGACTTGGCTTTCTAACAAACACTATTTTGAATATTGAATGTCCTCCAAATAATCAAAACAGATAAATTAACAAGTCAGTATGAGCAAAACACACATTACTTGTATTTTAAGAATTAATTTGCAATTATTTGTGATATGTACAAAACGTTATGAACATTTTCTCACCTCGGAAGCAATATTGGCGCCCATGAGCACAGCACAAGGGATCTTCAAACATCTAGTTATAATGTGGGATATTAGGTCAATGCCGCCACCTTCTGCTATGTCAAAGCCCTGCCAAATAACTCACATTCATACATATTTAGCTTTTAGTGACCTGTAAGAGGAACGATACTTCAAGGTAGACCAGTTTACATTTTAAGGTCGATGTGGTAAATGGTCGCAAACGCAAGTGAATAGAATGGTAAAAATTTTGTAAATAAACACATTTTCTGCATTACATAAATATTTTATACGAAAAATGTTATTTTATATTAAATTTGTTTCAATTAAATAATTAAATGTATACATAATTTGACAATCATAATAATAATTGATTTAACTTCTATGTAAAACCAAATTTTTTTTAGGTGCTAAAAAAATTTAATTTGCTTCATTAACAGCCCATATACGTCCCACTGTTGGACATGGGCCTCCTCTACCCTCGAGAAGGTTTAGGCCTTAGTCCACCAAACTGTCCTAGTGCAGGTTGGTGGACTACAAATCTATGTAATTTTTATGTGTGCCGGTTTCACCACAATGTTTTTCTTGACCATTAAAGCAAGTCAAAAAATTCATTATGAATACACACATAACTTTGAAAAGTCACAAGTGTGCGCCTGGGGTTACAACTGCATCCGCCAAGATTCTTGACCAACTGCCTAAACCTCGAGGGTTTTTTAAAATCAAAATTTGCTTGATGTAAATAAATTGAAAAATACCTTAATCAAAGATAATGCAGCAGCTGTTGGTTTAATTTTGCCAAGAAGGGTAGAACAAATAGTTCTGACAAACTGGTGAGGTACTACAAAGATAAGAAGATCTGCATCTTTTGCTGCTTCAACCACATCAGGCACAGCCACCTACAAAACTCATATAATAAGTAACACATAAATAAACTGCAATAATCTTTAAACAAATATAATAACTAATATAGCAATTGCTATTCTTTTTTATGTTTAAAAGTAATTAAACACATATATGCAGTATTTTTTTATCAGACAAAATTTTGTTTTATAACAATAAATAAAATAATTTAATTAAAATCACCTTTCTCTAGAAAGAAATATTAATTTAATAAATATACTTGTAACATAAATTTTTTTTATCCAATATATTGTTGCATTTGGCAGAACATTGTGATCATGAGTCATGACAAGGTCAATATCCAGGGCTGCCAGATTGTATAATTGGATACAAATCTTGTATAATCGGATGGGGTATTGTATCCATGACCACATTGTATAATACGATACAAAGGCACATGTTCACATTTAATCAATAATTTGTGCATTTATCACATATCATCAAAAAAAAACAAGAACTGCATATGGTGCAATGGTTATGTATAATGCGATCTCATTTTGTATAATTGAAAATACTAAACTATACAGTTTAGTATAGCAGCTATACAGCTGCGATTTATTTGCTGGCAGCCCTGTCAATATCCTAAGAATTACAAATGGCTGAAAATATTATTAATGTTGTGGATTCTACTGTACAACTTGCAGTTCAATTGCTTGGAGTTGGATGCATACCCATGTCACATGTATTGTATTATTGATTACACATGATCAATTCAAACCAATAGATAAGAGTAAAAATGATTGGCCATCATAATAATGTTGGTTGTACTATAAATACACTTCTATGACCATAAGTAAAAGAGGGCAATAAATAATGCTGCACAGTAAATGATTAGAAAGATTATGATTTTTTTTTTATTTTACCATAACATTTAATCATAACTTTTATGATTACATATTCAAGTAAGAGACATGTATGTGAGAATAAACAAATAAACTAGCAAAATATCTATTAAGAAATAAAGAGATTCATAAACCAGTAATACATGTTTACATTAAGATATTATCTATCAAAAATCTATACTGTAACTATCTATTTACAAACACATTTTTTTTTCAATGTTAGCAAGTGTTTGAAAAAAGGCTACTTGAAATAAGAATTTTTAGGATATTATGTTTTTATAAATCATGAATCAATGTTTACACACTACATTAAAAATTAATTAATTTGGTATGCAGACCGATTATTTAAATTATTATTATTGAAAAATTAATTTCAATTAAAATTGAATAATAATAATCATATTTTTAACAATATTGAAACAGTTAAAATTCATCAGTCCTACATACATTACATAACAAGCAGAGGCCTAGAAAAGTGAGATTGGCAGTGAACTGTCTCTCATAAGGAAGTGTGACAAAAATAGAATTTACATGTGCAAAACATGTGTAGTGGTAGTGATACTGTACAGTAATTTCAATGTCACAATAACTAAACTACTCTGAGATACCATTGTTAAACCTATTGGTTTTAAAGCTTTATTAGAATTATATTTTCTTTTAAATTTATATATCCTTTATAATTAATTACTTTAATTAAAATCATATTTAAACAAAAAAATATATAATAAGAAAATATTTTGATAGAAATAGTATAAAAAAAAACAATTAAGTAGTGCTTACCACATTTGGGGGCAATTTATGACCTGGAAGATATTTCACATTTTCATGGGTTTCATTAATGATTTCTGTTAATTTTTTTCCTTCAATCATTTCCTCATAAACCCACATAGTAACCCTATCCTCGAAATTCGGTAGTCGTGCGGCATTTCGACCTACAATTTTCGCAATAGCCGAACCCCTAAAAATTTAATAAAAGATGATATTCCAAAAGAAGTTCAAAAACAATTAAATACATAACTACATTTTACAAAGATTTAATTTTAATTAGGTATTTGGAAAGGCATCGAATCCCAGTTATGTCATCATTCCTTCAGTGTATATAATATAGTCTCCTTTAGGTCATTCAATTCTATATAAAACTATTTTATACGCAATATTCAAAACACAATTAACAATTATCTCACCAATTTCCTGATCCAACAATACAGACTCTATTCTTTATTTGTTTCTCAGCCATTATTTACACTATTTTTTCTTTTTATTAATGAAAAGCACAAGACACAGCACCGATCAACAGCTGCAGATTCACAAACACGAGTTGTGACTAAATTATTCCGCTGTTCTGTACTGACTACTGACTGTCCACGAACAAAAGCAGTGACTGACGTTATCAACTTATCACAAACTCGTTATCAACATTCAACGTTGTAAATCCACGCAGAAAGCCACAGACCAATAACTAAACCAAATAGCAAACTGTCAAACTTGTAAAAACTCTGTCAATTCTGTATTCATTTCAAATGGGTTAAAAATAATTCTAAATTACAATTTCGAACTAATGAATTTAAAATTACCAAATTAATATGATGAAGAAAATTAAGTATTCACAGTTTAATCTGATTATAATATCCTAATCATTCAATTCCCAACATACTTTTAGTAATGTGATGCGCCAAGAAGACTGTCAAGCTGAATGAATTTGATTTAAATGCACAATTTTTAGTTGGGCTTAAATGTCATAAATCATTTTAAATGTTAGCATAGTTTTATTATGATAAAATGAATGCATAGCTAATTCGAATGAAACAAAAGAACAGTTTAATAATTTTAAAATTTACCAAAATTTATGTCATCGCATGATCGTGCTAAAATTAATATATAATTGTAAATTAAGTTCAATTTTAATAAGATCCAGCCTAATGGCGTCCCGTAAGGTGCCCCATACACCTACAATAATATTGCGCAATATTCTGATTGTACAATATTATTGAACGTGTAGGGATAATATTGAAACATTGCGCAGTGATTGAACAAAAGATTGGGAGAGCTTAATTTTTATTGTGCAATATTTTTTATTGCGCTGTGTAGGCTTAATATTGCGCAATACCTATACCTATATACTTTTTTTTCTTTTCAACAAAATCACCAGCGTGGCTGCCGCCAAAACTTCGTCGTCAGATATGTTGCTCGCACGAAAATATTGATCAGACTGGTTAGTCAATTTTATTGACAGAATTTATTGAACGTCTGGAATCAAAGGGGGTGTTCAATATTATTGAACAATAAAAAGATTGTGCAATATTATTGTAGGTGTATGAGGCGCCTAAGAGAACCGTGTGTCCAATAGAGAACGTGAGAAAAGTTGTCGGTGAAAAGTTTAAATTGGATAAATTGTTATTTTTTCTTTTATATTGCAATAAAAAAATAGATCATTGAAGATAATTTTAGAGAACGCAATTTTATCTTTTTTGAATACAGTGTGGAAATTTTCTTTGCTTGAGAAAGAAAAAATAAAACGGTGTTTTTTTTTCTCTGTGGTACTACTGTAAAATTAAAAGTGTACCAAATAAAGTTGTTCTATCTTTTTCTCGCTCTAAGGCTGCAACCAGTAAAACTAAATGCATTTCTGGTGAAGTGTGACAGAGAAAAAGATAGTTGGTTATGACTTCACAGATTTTCTATTTGGTCGCAATCGAATTCAAGGCGTGGAATGTTCTGGAATATGCGCGAGTATCGACTAGAAGAATAATCTTTTCGTTGAAACGTCATTCAGTATAGTCCCGTGTGCGCAGAATTAGGTTGTCCTGTGTGATCCACATTTTGTATTTTAATAATTCGTGGTGAACCTAAACTCAGTGCTTTTGAAGGGTTTCATTTTGTGGCGTTTGCATTTATTCTAAGTTCATAAGGTAACTGTGATAGCATTTATATTACTATATATTTTCGGAACTTAGAAACGTGTATGTTTCTTAAGAATCTATGCACGTTTATGTTTGCGCACTAATATAATATAAAAACGCCATTTTCGTCTGTATCGTGTTTAGTGACGAAAAATCGATTTTGTCTAAAAGTCTCAATTCATACTTACGTGGTAATATGATTTAATAAACTATGAGTATTTCTTTTTACAGGTGTGTTAAAATGGATTCATTACACTTGTTAGATCTCCATTTTGTCTTAAAATTGTAATGCCTATATTTTTAATCAATATAGTTGAACAAAAGCCAGATCAATCTTATTTATGTTAATCATCATCTATAACCTAAAATACTAGAAATTTCTATATGTATCACCACGGATACGTTATGATGATATATATTTTTTCATAGGTATAGAAAATGGTGAAAGAAACAACGTTTTACGACATCTTGGGGGTAAAGCCGAATTGTACTACGGATGAACTAAAGAAAGCCTACAGAAAATTAGCTCTTAAGTATCATCCGGATAAAAATCCAAATGAAGGCGAAAAATTTAAACAAATATCACAGGCGTATGAGGTGCTTTCCAATCCGGACAAAAGACGCATCTATGACCAAGGTAGGCACTTTGATATTGATTTTATCTTTAAATGAATCGTATTGTTCATTGAGCTTAAGGAATTATTTACATATTACTCTGCGTAATTAAACTCTTCGGAATTGTTATAGCTTATTACATAAAAAGATTGTAATGAATTATTTTTTATTTGTTACTAAATATTAAGTGATCATTAAGTCTGTTTACTTATATAATGTTTCTGAATATAGCTAATATAAACATTTTATTTTTTATTGTTTTCTGTTTATTTAAAACTTTTAAGTGTTAATAAATAAAGTTAGATATAGTTAATGATTTAATAAATGTTTAAAAATATTTCTAAGTAAGCTATAGTTTTTTAGAATTGTTATTGTTTTTTTTTACTCTTAAGTCAAACCGATGGTCACCGCACCATATTGTATTGTTATGTTTTTAAATAATTGTATTTGGTTTCTGCGATACAGGCCTAGAGCCTAGTGCAGAAACCGCCAGTATATGATTTATATGTAGCAGCTTTTTTTTATAGTAAATAAATAAATAAATAAATAAATAAATAGGTGGTGAACAAGCACTCAAGGAAGGTGGGGCTGGGGGCAGTGGTTTCTCGTCGCCTATGGATCTGTTTGACATGTTCTTTGGAGGAGGATTCAGTGGTGGTCGTTCTCGGGGAAAAGAACGAAAGGGTAAAGATGTCATCCATCAATTGTCGGTGACATTAGAAGAGCTTTATAGGGGTGCCGTACGTAAACTTGCACTCCAGAAGAATGTCATTTGTGAAAAATGTGAAGGTCGCGGCGGCAAAAAGGTAATGCAATAATTACATTTAGCCTAAAAATCTATCTTATGTATGACTGGACATAAATGGGCCACATGGGATTGTGGAGCCTTAGGTTCAATTTCCAAGTTTAGGTTTAGGAATTTCTAAATAGCAGTTTTGGAATACTTGTTCATATATGTGGAGCATGGCTGTGGAATATTTTAAACAATTAGCTGGTTTATAATTTAAATAATTACAATTATTAAATTCTGAATATTTCTTTTTATTTTGTAAATATTGTTCTGTCCACAGGGTGCTGTACAGACATGTCCTACTTGTCGTGGAACTGGAATGCAAGTACATATCCATCAGTTTGTACCTGGAGTAATTCAACAAACACAAACTGTATGCAGTGATTGTCGAGGACAGCGAGAGATCATTGAGCCTAAGGACCGCTGTAAAGTGTGCCAAGTAAGATATATTCTACTAAGATCACTTTAATCTTTTTTGTTGGTATTGTAAAAAAAAAAGTTTAACAGAAAGCATATTATACCTTTTAATAAAATATGCAAATATTTATGGTAAAAATGAAATGAGATGATAGGAATGTACCCATATTGTGCTTTGATTTCCCATAAATATTTTTTTTTATGTTACAGGGCCGTAAAACTGTGCGTGATCGCAAGATTCTTGAAGTACATGTAGACAAAGGTATGACTGATGGCCAGAAGATTGTGTTCAGTGGTGAAGGTGACCAGGAACCAGAGCTTGAACCTGGTGACCTTGTTATTGTTTTAGATGAAAAGGAACATGAAGTAAGTCTTAATAAAAGTCTTAAAAACAAACAAAAGTCAATACTTAACATATTTTGAAAATATATATATTTTTCTTTCAGGTATTTAAAAGATCCGGAAATGATTTGATTATACGCTTAAACATTGAACTTGTGGAAGCTTTGTGTGGCTTCCAGAAAGTAATCAGAACTCTTGATGACCGAGATATTGTTATTACTGTAATGCCTGGTGAAGTTACAAAACATGCTGATGTGAAGTGTGTGATGAATGAAGGTAATTTTATTAATTATGCCTAATAAAACCATAATTATTATTAGTATAATAATGAGTGTTTCATTAAAAAAAATTGTATTTGAAATTTAAGTTAATGTGTCGATGGATTGGATTTTTTAAGCAAAATATGAAAGCACTTTGCACTATTAACCCCTCGTGTGCCTAAGACGTGGATCCACGGCTAATAAATTTCGTCGCTTGTGTGCCTTGAACGTGGATCCACGTCCAAACATTTTACACGCAATTTAATGTACATATTAAACTCTAAGCTTAAGAATCTAACTTGCATCGAAAGTGTAATGAATTAATGTGTCTCTGGTGAATATGAGTGAAGGATTGAGCCGCGGGAATTAAATGTAAAAAATCATAAAGCTAAGTTGATGTGAATTTCGGGCGGCCGGGCACACGACGGTACTTTTTGCGAGCGCGACTCAGGCACACGAGGGGTTAAAAGATCAGTTGTCTTGTCTTTGTACCTAAATAGTTACAAGAATATGAAAATATGGTTAATACTTTTTTCAAAACAGCTGTTTATTATTTTATTGTTTATTTTTACAGGTATGCCCATGTACAAAAATCCATTTGAAAAAGGTCAACTGATTATTCAATTTTTAGTCAATTTCCCCAATCGCATTCCACCTGAAGTTATACCTGCTTTGGAGAACTGCTTACCATCCAGACCAAGAGTAAGTATCTTAGTTTGATATTAATCTCTCTAAGAAGTATCTTCAATATACATAGCACACAATTATAAACATAAACTTGTTTCTTTTTAAGGTTGAAATTCCTGAATTAGCTGAGGAATGTCAGTTAATGGATCTAGATCCAGAACAACAATCTCGACGACGGCGCACGCACCATGGCCACGCCTATGAAGAAGATGACGAACATCCTGGAATGAACACTGTCCAATGTGCTACTGGTTAAAAGTTTAGCTTACATTAAAACTATCAATGGACCTTATCCATTCTATAATCACAGTAGCTTTCGAAATATAGTACATAACAATAATTCTTGACATAAAACTGTATACCAGAGATAAAACTCCATGTGTTTATAAATTCACTTTTTAATTCAAAATGGAATTTAGTAGAAGTGGGTTTTGGAATGCTTATCAGCAGTATACAAATACATAGTTACACTGTTGAAAGGAAGAGTAGTTGTATTGAATAATATTATGTTTAGTATATTAAAATAAAATGATTCTGGAGATAGTGTTTATTGTAGACAATTGTTGTTTGATGACAGACTTTGTTTAAAATTGTGGTGGTTTAAGTATTTGCTTTGACTTTAATTAATATTTAGAAGAATAATGAATGAAAATGTTCTGGAGACAGCAGGTCCATTGATATATTACATATTTATTTTAAAATGGTAATCAATACTGTGATTTTGATTATGTGTTTCTTTAGGTAATATAATTTATGTGTACTCATAAATTCCTGATAATTTTAGTGACACCATGTTATATTGTATCTTAAACAGTCAGGCTTGAGTTGGTTTAGATACTGTGTACACAGTAAAGCAATTTTTTAATTACTCTCAACATGTCTATTTGCCTCCTTGATAGAGATGTATGTCAACATTATTGTTTTTTGTAGGTTCCTATATTATATTTATTCTTTTACCTCAATTATAGAAATCTGTTATCAAATCCTCTCATCTGTGATTGCGTTTGGTGAATGGTATAGCAAAATTGTATCCAGTGCGTTAATTGCCTTTGTTTTCCATATAGTATGTTTAATAGAATAAAACCTTTCGTCTCAAATTTAGTTTTTTATTTTCTAAAAATAATAATTTACTTAAACCAATTTTCGTTTTGTTACCAGAGATTTAAGGCGGTTGCGTTTATGATTTGTTTACATTCTAACCTATTACTTTGATTAAAATTATTATCACTACATATTTATATGATTTTAAGAAACTGTTAAAACTAATCAACCCTTTTATGTGACTTCGTCCGTGTAGACAATAGGCTTAAGTTTAAGAAGAAAATAAGGTGGTAAGATAAAAATAAGGTAAGATTCCGCCTCTCCGAGGATTTTGTCACGTATTAGCTCACTAATCGCGCAGAATATTAAACTAAGGGCCGGCGCTCACTGACGGCATGGGATGGCAAAGGATTTATGTAGTAATTAAGCTATTTTGAATCTTATTTCAAGGAAGTTAAAATTCATGTTAATTTATTTCGATACGCGATGGCGCGGCGCGTGGAATGACGCAGCATGCCGCGGGATACTACGGCATGACTAGTCATGCCGTTTCATTCCATGGCATGCAGGGCTGCCAGATTGTATAATCGGATACAAATCCTGTATAATCGGATGGGGTATTGTATCCATGACCACTTTGTATGGTATAATACGACACAAAGGCATACGTGGAATATAAGTTCGCATTTATCATCCTAAAAAAAACAAGAACTATTTTGGAGGGCCTACTTTCTATTTGTTTAACTGTCATCCTAAAAAAACAAGAGCAGCTCTGGATTGTCCAAGATTCTTCTAAAAAAAAAACAAGACCTGCACAGAAGAGTTATTTATAAGTAGCTTTTGCCCGCAACTCCGTCTGCGTGGACTACAGGGTTGGGTTCAGAAAGAAAATAAGTTGTAGTATTTTACTCCGCAGAGCCCCATTTACTTAAATATAAAAAACTAGCTGTTGCCCGCGACTTCGTCCGCGTAGACTACAGGGTTAAGTTCAGAAAGAAAATAAGTTATAGTCTATTTTACTCTTTAAAGTCCTATTTATGCCCATACCAAAAATCATACAAACCGTAACGCGCCGGTCGGCGCCTTGTACATAATTAATTTATTACGCGCTTGATGATTATTTTGAAACTGCGATATCTTCTAAGATACTCATCGAAATCAAATGATGTAAAGGGCAAATTTCTTTTAATAGTTATACTGAATAACGCATTTATTTGGATAAGGATTAATATAATCTTTATAAAATACCTTCACAAACAATGCTTTATTTTATAATAAATTTAGTTAGCATAAAAGAGGTTATAGTGAACCAACCCTAAAAGTTAGACATATGCTACCGCTGACTTTTTTGTAGATATTATCAAGCTCTACAACTTTTCTCTAGGACTCAACTATGTATCTTCCATGGGAAAGGCAGCGTTTGCAAAAAATAGTTTCGTTTGCCCGTTTTTTCCCCGACTTACTTCGCAAATCCTGCTACAACAAAAAATTCTTATCATTTTTCGGACTAATATATAGCCTATGACACTCACAAAGAACGTAGCTTTCTATTGGTAAAAGAATTTTCAAAATCGGTTCAGTAGATCGCGAGTTTACTTTCTACAACGTCACAAACATACAAACATACAAACTTACAAACATACAAACTCACAAACCTTACCTCTTTATAATATTAGTATAGATATTTAGATGCGATGTAATCTATACTTAATATTATAAAGCTGAAGAGTTTGTTTGTTTGAACGCTAGGATCTCAGGAACTACTGGTCCGATTTGAAAAATTTCACTGTTAGATAGCACATTTATCGAGGAAGGTTATAGGCTATATATCACCACGCTATGACCAATAGGAGCGGAGCAGCAATAAAGAATGTTTCAAAATCGGGGACTTTTTTCCTTTTTGTGAGCTTCCGCTGCGTACGCTGCAGAAACGGTTAAAATTTCGCTAAAATAATGTATGACAGAATTGTTCCCCTTTAAAAGTTCTAAAAAAAAGTCCGCGACAGCATATGTCTATCTTTTAAGGTTGGCTCACTATAACGTTTTTTATTCTAACCAAATTTATTTTAAATAAAGCATTATTTGTGAAGGTGTTTTTACAAACATGACATTAATCCTTATCCAAATAAATACGTTATCCATTACAAGTATTTAATACAAAATAAATTTGCCCTTTACATCATTTGATTTCAATGAGTATCTTAGAAGATATCGCTGTTTCAAAATAATGATCAAGCGCGCAATAATGATACTCAAGGCGTCGACCGGCGCGTTACGGTTTCACGTTGAAACAATTTGACCGATTGTTACTATGATTTTTTTATATTTAAGTAAATGGGGCTCTGCGGAGTAAAATACTACAACTTATTTTCTTTCTGAACCCAACCCTGTAGTCCACGCAGACGGAGCTGCGGGCAAAAGCTATTTTGTATAATTGCAAATACTAAACCGTATAGCTCTGCGATTTATTTGCTAGCAGCCCTGATGGCATGCCGTAGCGCGCCACTGCCGTATAGGTGTATAGGCGGTCGAAAATTAGTTTTGGTTTTCATTATATGCGATTTTAGCAAATCACTTCATTTTTCATAGTCCATCTATACTAATATTATAAAGAGGTAAGGTTTGTGAGTTTGTATGTTTGTGACGTTGTAGAAAGTAAACTCGCGATCTACTGAACTAATTTTGAAAATTCTTTTACCAATAGAAAGCTACGTTCTTTGTGAGTGTCATAGGCTATATATCAGTCCGAAAAATGATAAGACTTTTTTGTTGTAGTAGGATTTGCGAAGTAAGTCGGAAAAAAAACGGGCGAACGAAACCGTTTTTTGCAAACGCTGCCTTACCCATGGGAGATATATAGGTAGTTGAGTCCTAGAGAAAAGTTGTAGTCTGTAGAGCTTGATAATTTAATTTAATGAGCTTGAGATTAAAAGGTTCGTCAATTGCTGGCTCGTGAAACTGCGGAATGTTCACAAATATAACTTTCTGTCTGTTATTGTTTTATATTTATATGTATTTATATATGTATATATGTATGCGTATATGTAGTAATATTTATTATATTTTGTTAATTGTATAGTTTTAACATTTGACACACCTGCCTCATCTCATCTCTGCATCACCCTAGGTTCGACTGTGAGAGAATGCCATGCTAGGCATTAAGTCCGCCTATACAACCCTGTATAAAGTGTAAATAAATAAATAATATCTACAAAAAATTCAGCGGTAGCATAATATGTTTAACTTTTAGGGTTGATTCACTAGAACCTCTTTTATGCTAACTAAATTCAAGTCATAAAATAAAGCATTGTTTGTGAAGGTATTTTTATAAAGATTATATTAATCCTTATCCAAATAAATGCGTAATTCAGTATAAGTATTTAATTTAAAAGAAATTTGCCCTTTACATCATTTGATTTCGATAAGTATCTTAGAAGATATCGCAGTTTCAAAATAATCATCAAGCGCGCAATAATTATGTACAAGGCGCCGACCGGCGCGTTACGGTTTCACGTTTAAATTTCATTTTTGGTATGGGCATAAATAGGAATTTAAGGAGTAAAATAGACAATAACTTATTTTCTTTCTGAACTCAACCCTGTAGTCTACGCGGACGAAGTCGCGGGCAACAGCTAGTTCTGTAATAATCATAGAATTTTCGCATGTTGTATCTCACATCATTAAACAAGTTGCTGAATTCACCATTTGTAGATCTTGTTTTCCACAAATTATGCACCCAGAATTATCTTTTCGTCTAATTAGCAGTTCTTATTTGTCTCTTCATCTTAAGCTAGAAATGCTATTAATACTAAATTACAGTCAACCTTAACGACACAAACAACTTCGAATCCGCGCGGAGCAAAACTGAATAGGTACTGATACCGGAGTGGTTGGGCTTTCAGCCGTCAGCGGGATGCCAGGGCTCACGGCCTGCTGCAGTAGAATATGCCGTACCATGCCGTCAGTGAGCGCCGGCCCTAAATCGACTCGACTCGACTGGGTCAAGTACAAAGTCTCTCTTTTTTTAACGAATGGAAAGTCATTGATATTTACATCACAGGGAGAATATCGACGGAAAGAATGTCTCGTTGAATTGAATTCTCCTTATCTTTAAACCATAAAAAAATTATGATACATCATCAAAAACAATTCGCCACAATATTCAAATAGTTATTACGCGTATCTGTTTGGGCATTTGAGGTTTAGTTGCGCGTCGCATCCGTCTCTGCGGTCGCGGGGTCAAATTCCAAGGACACAACTTTTCAAAGATATATTTTATGTGTTTTAAAAGTTAATTAATACATTAATTTACATTATAGTCAAGTATAGCAGATTTAATGCAGGTCATAAGGTTTTCGTATTATTAGGTATGAGACAAAGAAGAAAAAGAGGAATAAGAAATACATTCTGCCTACCTCTTTCTTCGTAAGGGTGTCAATGCAAGTATGTTTTAGAAAGCTGAAGCAAGTGTTTTGAATTATAAATTGTTTAATTAAAAGCAGGACAGATAAAAACCCCCAACACTCAATCATCTCTTCACATTGTAAAAAGATTTTTAAAAGAACATTATTAATTACCAAAAAATAAAACTATGCAAGCATGTATTTGTATACAGTATATTTATTAGCTTTGTCACAATTTTGAAGTAAAGAAATGTGCTGATAAGATATATTTCCTAAACTTTTGTAGGGCTTTTACAAAATATACACAAACTTATGAAACACAGCACACAAAACTTGACAGCCCCCGTGGCGCAGTTGGCTAGACACCAGCTTGCGAAACGAGAGGCCGCGGGTTCGATCCCCGCACCGAGACAAATGTTTGTGTGAACCACAAATATTTGTTTCGGCTCTGGGTGTTTGTGAGACCGAAAAAGTCTCTCGTAGTGTCTGATACCCACGACACAGGTCTTGTAACCTAGTGTGGGGTCAGAGCTATGTATGTGACTGTTGGGTGTATTTATTTATTTATTTAAACTTGCACAACTATTATAATATTTTTTTAATCCAAATTAAGTAAAGCCATGGAAGCTTTTAACAGTGGTGGTACTTCCATAGAAGCCTAAAACATGGTAATTGGTAATGTCAATCATATAATTGTTTATTGTGGGTTCAGCATGTTCTCATTTATATATCAAATTGGAATTATATAAGTCAAACTGAGCTTTTCGGCTTGTATAAAAGTACCACCACTGCTTTAATGTTGTCTCTAAACAGACAGAATTTACTCAAAAAAATTGGGGGTTTCCAATTTGACAGAATACACATAGTGTTATAAGTTATAACTAGTTATGAGGACATAGTTATGATCTTGAAACATTATTTTACCATTAATAGTTCTTATAATATTTCAATCTATACAGAAAGGCATATCCCTTATTATTTCCTAGTGCCATATAACCACTATTAGGTGAAAAATTTACAGTTTCTACTTGGTTATAGTTCTGTGTGTGAATTGGAAAATTGGCAAACACATGGTATGAGGGAATATGTACTAGTTTTACCGCATTGGGATAGAATGAAGAACTTGCTGCAAGTATCTCCGATGATGCATTAAATCTGAGATTAGTCACTTTGGTTGTAAGGTTTGATATTGTTTTAAGTGGTGATGGTTCCAAGCTATTTAAATTTGATGTTTGATATATATTAACAATACCCTCTCCACTGCCAGTAACTAGTAATTTACCACATGGACTAGTTTTTATACATGACGCTGAAACACATCCACTATCATAAAATTTTTTCATTGTTCGGTATGTAGATAGATCCCAGATAGTTATTTCTCCTTGTTCTCCATAACTATATAAAAGTTTGCAATTATGACTGAATGTTACTGAAGTGATATTTGAATTATGTTTTAATATCCTCAATAATTCTTTAGATGCTGCACATATTAAATATACTTCATCTAGACAATCAGATGTAGCTAGGTATTTACCATCAGAGGACAATTCAAATATTTCTGGTCTTCTTGATGTGTGTGGTAACTGTACCAATCTGGATTCAGCTTTGACAAGGTTGTAAATACAATAATTGTGATTTGTTTTAGATGCTATAAAAGCTTCTGAACCATCTGGTGAAAAATGAGCTGATGATATCTTCCACTTCTTTAATTTAAAACTGTGAAGTTTACTATTGGTATCACCACCAATAGAAAATAATGAAACAATACCTGACTGACCAGCTACTAATGACACACTCATAGTAGGATGAAATTCTACACAAGTGATTGTGGGTCCTTCATTTTTTGTTTGCTCATTAATTCGAGGAAATTTTTTAATTTCCAAAAAATCTTTAGGCAGGAGTTCAGATTTATTTTTATGTAGATGTCCAACTGTTCTTAAAATTTCATCATCAGCATCATCATCTTTTTTAACCTTTTTGTTTAATTTTGCCCAAGTAGGAGTACCCACTAGGGTGGAATATTTTTGTTGTAGTTTTTCTTTATAAAGTGCTTTACTATTAACATTTGGTATAATGTTAGCACTAAAATTTTCATCATCTTCATCAATCCAAGCTGGCTTTTGATCTATTTCATTTGGTGTAACAGTTCCTTTCGTGCCCGATATTAGTTTTTGTGTGAAATCCTCGTTTTTACTGAATAGGAGATGCGACAACCTGAAAAACGAATAAACGTAACGCTTTATTCAAAACTAAACACAATACAAAATATATTGAGAGAATTGCAAAATAATTTTAACTTTGCGTATATGGCCTGAACCCCTCTCAATGGTAGAGGAGACCCATGCTCAGCAGTGGGCGTATATGGGTTGATGAAGATATTTGTCATAGTAGTTGAGAATTGAACCTCAATTTTTTATTATTACTAAATTCTACAAACTCTTGATATGTGGACTTACCTAGACTCATTTTCGTCTAATTTAGACAGTTTTCGTTTCATAATTATTTTTTATTGGTAACAAAAGAGTAGAAGTGATAATTAATAAAAATAATTCTTAAGTCCTGAAGTACACAAATGTAACAGTTAGGTTATAACAGGTTAGGTTATATACTCTGTGAATTAGATTGAATGATTTTTTTTAACTAATATATTAATTACCATAGGCATTTTTTGTGGCTTTCGATATAGGTTTTTGAGTTTTTTTTTATATTTTTACTGGTATTATAAAACAGATTTGAAGCGCATATCACTCACAATAATATCTTACTTGAGTTATTTTAATGAGTCAAAAATATATGTCTTTAAGCTTTTTTAAAATGATATTTCCTTGTACGTTTAATTTTGGTAATAAGTATTAAAAAAGGAATTTCATCATAGAATAGAAACGGCTTTAATTTAAAAGATACGATGTCAATTATTAACACAAGAAATTTGTAAACATCAAATTAAAATTATTATTAACCAACGAGAATGTCATCTCGACAATATTTTGAATACTATGCTAAAAGATGGCGCTATTGCTTTTTATTGTAGTATATTGGTTGAATAGTTTCATAAATTACGAAAAATAGACTCAGGTGTCGCTAGTTGTGTAGTCTGTCTCTTTTTTTCATGTAGTATTAGAGGAAAATGGAAGGTTATTTTATTGTATGTGTATATGTACAATCTTGCGTGGACATGTGTACTGTACGAATTCTTTCCTTTCATTCGTTATTTGCAGTGTTTCACTTTGTAAGCATCGCTTTCATTGCGATATATTTGTTTTTATGATAAAGTAAGTGACTGTGGTTTATAAAGAAATCTTTATCGTGGAGAGTAGTGATCGCATTTTGCTCCTTATAGCTGTGATACAAGTGTATACATGATGATGAAGCGGACACATCTCGCTATGTGACCTTTTTACATATTGTGGACTCTGTAGTGTACAATATGGGATTTCGTTAAAGATTATAAAAGTGCAAACCGCAGCTCCCTGTTTATTGTCGAGGTGATAATTGTTTTACAATGGGGTTGAAAAGGGCTCCGCCATAAAATTATCAACAGGGTCATTTGTCGATCGTAAAACTTTAAAACTACAATTCATGATTTCGGTACAAAAAAACGTAAGTGTTGACGATGGTGAAGTGGCCCCGGAACGGGAGGTGGCCGACAAGCGATGATCGGAGGGCCGGAAGCGATGCAGAGAGAAGTTCCAGCTGGTCCGTCGGAGGATCACGTCGCGGCACGCTCAGCTAATGAGCGGCAGAGTGACGCGGCGTGTGATGTGTGTGCGCGATGTCGGGCAAGCCCGCGAGTGTGGGCGCGTCGCGAGCGGGAGTGGCGGGCTCGTCGCGCGTGCTGGTGTACGTGGCCGAGCCGCGCCAGCTAGAGGCCGGCGCCGCGGGACCCGAGCCGTCGCCCGCACGCCACCCGCCGCTCGACGCGCTCTACTTGCCCGATAACCTGCAGCCTCATCTCGCACTGCCTAGAGGACCCTCTTATAGGCCACAATTGGACAGGTCTGACCAGCGAAATCATCCAAATGCTATATTCTTTAAGCCTTTGAATGACACTGAAGGCAAATTGGGTGTATATGGGGCTGTAGATGGTGTGGTACAAAAAGCGGATCTTTGTCCTAGCTCCCAGCAGTGTGTCAAGGAGACCAGCATAAAAATTGATAATAGTAGAAACATAAATCTTGGTGGTGCTGTTGTAAAACGTGATTGTGCAGAGCAATTGGGTATAGATTTTTGTGGTGTAGAAACATTTAATAGCCGACTACCTGTAGAAAATTTGGATGCTGCTACATATACAAGATGCATCATTCCTGGAAACTCAGATAATACTATGCATCCTATGCAACAGGTAGAAATTCGGCATGGTCAAAATGAATTCAGTGAAAGTGTGACAGTACACAGTGGTGACATAGTGAATTGCAGTGACAGAGAATTATCAGTAGGGAAGGGCTTTGTGAACTATCAATTTTTGGAACAAAGTGTGTCTCACCAGTCCATAGTGAATCAAAGTATAAGTATTCTAAATCAGCAAGTTGGTGTTAATCGTGGAATTATTAGTGAAGGTGATGGTGGCAATGGTCCGCAACTGGTTAGAACTGTAGATGGTATGGTCTTGGCAGTGCTGCCAGCCCCTGTTGTATCTCAGCCCAACGATTCTGTAGACACTGGCTCTAGGCCGGTGCAATCTGAGACTACACAGACTGTGACAGTGCCCTTGGGTTGGAGAAGGATTGTGAATGGTGTGTCCGTACTCTATATCAGGTAACTACATTTCTATAATTAAATAATGCTTATCAAAGGTAAGGAAAACATCTTTTGTTAAGAAAAAGCTAGGCTTTATATTTGTAAATAAACATAACAGGTTTTTTTTGTAAATGGATCACCCAAAGATTAATTTCAACTTTTAAGTGGTGGGGCTTAATTGACTTCAGACTCATTTTTAATAATACCTGTATTGATGGTTAGGTTTAAGTAAGACCACAATTATAAAATGCTAGATTCTGTGGTGATTTATTAGATATATAGACTTTATTTTCCTTTGTATATATTTTTTAATATTCTCCTATGCGTCATGATGATATCTATTTTAAACTTGGTAATATATAGGTATAGTTTTAAGCAATCCATTGGAAACAATTTGTCAGTTCTAAAAATTGTTGCTTGCTCTAGCAATCACCACCTTAGCACATTGACTTACATGACATATTGACTATTTATACCAACAAAAATAAAAATGCTTGGGATTATAGATGGAGGAGATTGACTTTAGTCATATTTGGTAAAAGTTATTATTGATACTGATTTGACCGGTAGTTTATAACAATACTTTTACTGATTCTTATATTGTTATGAATAGCCTCTATAGCAATGTGGGACTAGGTCTGGTGCATGACACTGATGCAGGATATTTGACTTCGCTTGCTGAAGAATTTGAGTAGGACTTTTTATTTCTATGGTTATCCCATTTTCTTTTCTTTCAAATAATAAACTAAGCCAAGGAAGGCCAAAGAAAACATGGATGGAGTGTGTGAGGGTAGATATGAAAAAAAAAGCATGACCGAAGACATGACGGCTGATAGGGATGTGTGGAAGGACAAAACATGCTACGCCGACCCTAAATAAAAATTGGGAGCAGGGCAAGAGAATGATGAATAAACTATAGATGGTCAGTGTGTAGTGTTTATCTGATTGGCTATGGGTTTTTCTGTATTATCAGTGAGGTAAATGTCACATTTTAAATGTTGATGAGTTGAGTAGTGAATATTAGATAAATAGGGAAGTCCAATTTAAAGTTATTGTTAATCTATTATAACAATCTGCTTTTTTATATTATCCTATCAATTTCCATTGTCCACACAAAAATGCTTCATATTGGTACTGAACCATTGCTTAGGCAAGAAAGTAGATAGATATTCATTCACATTTACAATATTATGGTTACTGTTTTATTGACATAATATGTGAAATTTGAAGTCAATTGTTATTGTTATAGATTACAAAAGTTGCTTTGTATAGTCAAAAATTGTTTAGTTTCTCCAGGTTTTGAACCTGTATCCTAACCCATGGGTTATATTCTCCAGAATTTTTGACAGAAAATTGTGCTCTTTTTCGATCTTCATATATTACACATATGTATTCATCGTAAAATGGTATGATTAAAAATAAAATATAAAAACAATAAATTTTAAAGGCAGACATACATACATCTACATATTATCTGATTAAAAAGGCTATGATACGGAAGTGCTCTTATGGTAACCAAATTTTGATATATTTTTCGCATTACTGCGAGTCACCTAGGTTTTCAGTCTTAGAATACGTTAATTGTGGATCAAAAAGATATGGTTTTCGCACATGCAAAATTTAACAAGGACCACGTTTGACAGTCTGGCTTCTAATATAAAGAATCGAGTGTAGCACAACTATATTTCACCGCAACGTACATTATTTACGGATCAATCTGTATATCCGATATCGTAAATTTTACTTATATGTATGCATAATGGTTTTGTTTTTATTTTAAATAAATGCTACAAATTTTAATACGAGCATAATTAAAGAAAATAATTTTATTATTATTGTCATGGTTTACTTTATTGCAATAGCACCCTATATATATGTATATTTTTACATATCTGATGATAAGTGACATATGTGTTTAGTTTTGGTATAGATTTAAAACTCGCTGGAACAATATCTTCCGTTTGAACTTTTACCAAATTTAATTTAGTTTGAGACTAGTTTTGTATGAACATACAAGTTGCAATATATACGAATGCTGAGTGTTATTTCGTAATATTATCAAAATTAGGTTGTTACTCAATGTTACAGAGAATTGTAGTAGGGACGATAAATGCCAGGTGCATTGTTTATTGATATTTACCTGAGGTTATGAAAATACAAAATTAAAAAATTATCCCGTAACTTTAATCTGCTAATTTATAAATCTATACGTACTACTTTTTGTTAACTTTAAACAACATATTTACATTTGTACAAAATGCCTGCAATTCATTATGACTAATATTAAAGCTTAAATAGCGAGAAAAGGCTACATAATTTATTTCAAAACCAGTGAGATCTCTCTTTACTGACTAGTCCGACGTGATCGTCATTATTGTTAGAACCGTATCAAACCGAAGCCGAAAAGTCGAAAAATTAGAATTGTAGTGCCGTAAACAAAAATAGTTTTTTTTTTATAACTTTTTCGATATACAATAAATTTGTTTCAATTAAATAATGAGTAGATATCTATATAACGATTTTTTTTGTCCATGGTAGTCATAATATTGGTTAAAAGCCAGCTATGGAACAAGTATTATCGAGAGCAAAACATTATAAATGAATGCTATTAGCATAAAGTGCAACAACTGGGTTTTGTTGAAAAGAAAAGTCATTTTAAGCATTTTATTACTAATCTATTATGTATGACTTATCTGTCTGGAAAAAAGGTTAAATCGTCATGAACACTTTTTTGGTGGTTTTATACTTTAAGGAGTAAGAATTCATCATAGCGGTATAACATAATTTTGTTCTTGTAAGATAAGCGTAATTTTAGATTTCCAATTTAGTATGGTGGTTGTGATGTGACCATTCATGTTCTACTCTGTAGGCGTGTTGTAATTTCGAAGTTTTTAAATAATTTACAATGTTTTCTCCACAAAGACTCATCGAAAGCTCAATCAAACTACGGAGGCCATCATAATTTTAATATAATATAGCAAAGTATGAAGCGGTTAAAATAATATACATATAGTGCATGGTATACTTTGTTCACATGTGTTATTAATAAATGAATATTGCAGCGAAAAAATAAGCTGATTAGAGTTCATAACTTAATTAAACAATCATCTTCAAATAATCGTGTATAAATATAATTTATCGAAGCACTAATACTTATAGTATAAATTAGTTTTAACAATATAGGGTAAGTGACCCGGTTGTGGCCACCGACCCCTTTGTGGCCATTTAGAACTTCAAATCGTTATAACTAAGGCAAAGACAAATATATTACTCTAAGGTTTACGGGAATAAATATATCTAATATTGGTAAAACTGATAGCGTTAACAGCTTTGATGTGTCAAACTTCACTTCAATCCAACAAGTCATTATTTTTTGACGAGCGTCAATTGTTATAAGTCTTAGCAAAAAGGCTAAGGCGAGCGGGTGAGTAATCAATCATTATTTTTTAAACCCTTCTTATTTCTTTAATGTTTATGTTAATCCTTCATTAAGAATACACTGTCTAAATAGTACTAATGATATTTTATCGCTATTTGTTTATTAAGTGAGATTATGAGAGTGGCCACTAATGGAGCCAAAATGAATGAATTTTCCCATCTTTGGCCACATGACTGGCCAAGAGTGGTGTACGTAGAACTCCACTTTTGACCTTAATTACTTAGCTATTTTGATATACATAAGTAATCTATTAATTTTCAGAGTTACGATTATAATGCCTCCATCGAAATTCAAGCATTAATTCAAGCAGAATTCCAGAATTCAGAATTAATTCAAGCAGTGATGGCCTCGAGGTTTGGTCGCGCGGTCGAGAATCTCGACGGTCGCGGGTTCGAACCCCAGGTACACACCTCTGACTTTTCAAAGTTATGTGTGTATTCACATTGAATTATCACTTGCCTTAACGGTGAAGGAAAACATCGTGATGAAACCTGCACACCCAAAAGAAATTCTTAGGTGTGTAGTCCGCCAACCCGCACTAGCCAGCGTGGCGGACTATGGCCTAAACCCTCTCAATAGTAGAGGAGACCCGTGCTCAGCAGTGGGCGTATATGAGTTGATGAAGAAAAGAAGAAATAATTTTAATTCAAGCTGAGATATTATATTTCATATTTGTCGTCAATATTATATTAGCTATTTTTCTCTAAATAAAGACTGTTGGTCGTAAAATATGCGATTTTCGAATAAACTTTTTATTACTTTGAATTATCTGCTTTTTATTTTTGATGATTTTTGATGGCCAGAACTGGCACATGACTGTGGCCAGAAATGGGGTAAATCTGGCCAAAAGTGGCACAAATTCCCATTTTTTTTTCTTTTCTACAGGATTATTTTTCCAGTGAATCATTATGAAAAAAAATGTCTCCTTACGCTAGATTTATATATATTTAATCACTTTTTACAAGAAATATGTCCGTGATACCAAAAACTGTAAAATGATAGAGCCTCAAAGTCTAAAAAATTCTTAAAATGGCCAAAACCGGGTCACCTACCCTAATTGTTTAACAATACATAGTTTTGCGGTAATTAAAACCTTGGCGACGGACATAAGAGCAAACGAGCGGCGCAGATCGTGTGTTAAGCTAAATCAATCGGGTACAAGTGGACAAACCAGTCCGGCAGCTGTGCGCTCCTCAGATATGGTATAAGTGACGAAAGATACTGTGAAACCACTGAGCTTACTTTCTACGAATGTACTATAGATTGACTTTGGTTTATGTTTCAAATTAAATAAATAAATAAAATTTAGAATAATGAAATCCAAAATATGTTACTACAATATTGCTTTGCTTTTTTCGAACATATAAAATATCGAGTCGACATCTGTCAGCCCCTTTTAATATTATCCTATTAAAACGAAAACATTTATTCAATTGAAATATATGATTGATATTTTATAGACTGGACAAGTGAATAGGATATACGTTTAATTAGTATATACTAGAGAAAGTACATTATCGAAGACAGGTATAGATAGAAGAGCGGTTATTATTGCCTTCTTCTTCTTCTTCTTTATCAACCCAATTACGCCCCTAAAACCTAAAACCCTCTCAATGGTATTATTGCCTAGGGGTAATAATTTATTTTGAGTATTGGGGTCAGTGCGACAAGGCATTATTATTTTATCAATAAAAAAATAATGCTTTATTTTTCTACAACTAAAAGTTATATTTATGTTGCTTAAATTTTAATAATATCAAGGACATGCATATAAAAAAATAGTAATTATGGAACAATTTTAATCGCCAAAGTGATGCAATATTGTAAGGCCAGCTGATTCGACAATCGGCAATTATTTTTGACAGTAGAATACTTTTCTATTGATAACAATCGACAATAGACTTCGGAAATAAAAGATTGATTTATGATCGGCACTTTCGCAAAAAAGATATTTTTTTTCGAAAGTCGTTTAGTGAATACACGGATTTCTCTTGCCTTCTTTGTAAATGTTGCACAATGCTAGCTTGATCTGTCTTCTATGAACATATGAAAGATCTCGATTGTTTCGCACATATTTAAAGGGCGTAACTTAGGACTTGGTCTCGTTTACAATTTGTTCCAAATTTCCTTTACTTGAACAATGGATGGTACCATTTACCACCCATAGCGCATTCTTGGTACCTTGTTAAATATTGAAAACTAATTATTTTTACTTATTGGCGACATCGTTAAGATAAAGTTATTAAAAATCCAATTATTAGTTGGATAAGCATAAAAATACAAAATGTTTAAGGAGTAATAAATATAATATAAACTCTACCTGCGATCGAAAGAGTTAGTTAAACTTTTACAATGTCCCTAATTTGAACTTTATGATTGTATTAAGAACTGAATGGCCATTGTGGAAGACAATGTTTTACTTGATTTTTTTTTAGTACTCCCTTTTTAAAAACGTAATTTTCATATATTGTAATTTGTAATGTAAATAATATATGTGTAATGACTTTTTGTAGCCGTGATTTCTAAGTCATTTTTTCATAGAGCGTGGACTAATTGTCAAACTTGAAAAAAATATACCTTTAAAATGTACAATGAGAATAAATAACTCTCTGACAAAACCGTGTATTACTGTTTTATTTATTTTTTCTAAGCTAGATATAAAAATGATATTTAAATCAAAGGTTAAACATTAAGTATAAAAGAAGCGTAAGGATAAATCTGTGTACTAAAGTAATTTGATCACTATTGGCATAACAATTTACTATGTATAAAGTTCTATTGATTTTATTATTTTCCCGTTGGTTTGGTAATGGATTATTTTTCTTTGTGTTTATAGAATTGAATAATTATCGCTTTCGATATAAATTTTATACGGAAATGGGTTGATGTAGAAGTACATTAAACTTAACACATGTGTACAAGATTTTTATCCATTCATGATATTTTCATTAATTTTTGTAGATTTAATAACTTCATTGGCTAGTTGTTTAATGTGCGGTTATATTACACTGTTTTAATGTTTTCACTATAATTTTAAATGAAATAATGACAATGGCGCCGAAAGGTAAGATCATACAACGTTGACCTCCGCTTCGACGCGGAAATAATACGAATTACGTAAGCCAAGTCGAACATTTTTTATTGCTCTATTAAATGAGGCACGCCGCCGAAGCTGGGTGGAGAACGTCTCAGCAACAAATAAATGAATTAAACGTTTACTATATGGCTATAAGTGGTTTGGTTTATTATGCGAGTAAAGTAATGCCTAATTTAAAGAGGTAAATTTATTTAAATATATATATAATAGTCTTCGCTATTTACAGTAATAATGATCATTGATTATAAGTCCATGTCTCTGTCGATGTGTTACAAGTTTATTTTTAGATTGATCTGCAGGAAAACAAGTCCGAGAACTAAGTGAGTCCTCGTTCAGTTGAGAGTTTGTTTTTGTGTGCGTGTGGAATCGTCATTAATCTTGTAGCACATTGTAACAAAGACTGATAAATAAACAGTGATGTCGAGTTGCGTAGAAACCGGCGCAAGAGTATTCCGGATGCGCCTGCCGCCTGCTCACATGGGCTCCAGACGGACGAAGCAAAACGAAACGTGCGTTCTTAATCGTTCCCACAGAAATGTAGCTGAGGGGAACAAGTGAAGGTTGCAATGCGAATCTAACAAAAACATTTTAAAATATTCGTATAAAAACTAGGCGAAGTTACACGTACTGCAACATTCAAGTGAATTATTTATTTGTTTTTCGATGCGATGTTTCGTTTCGCTTGGCATGTGGCAGGTGTTACTTGTAGACTTGTATGAGTGAACTTACTGGACAACATTTTATGCACCTCTTTTAGTGATACGACAGCAAAATGGCATCTTTTTAAGATATCAATACAAGTTGTTTATTCAGGTTGAGAGTAAATTATTTTATGGTCTTAAACTGTATACAAGAAGAAGAGTAGCATACTTTATTTTATATTGATTCTTAATTTTCTGTTAGCGAGTAAAGAATTCATTAGTGTAAACGTTAGGAATGACATTTTAAACTTATATATAATTATAGTTTATAAGTAAATTAAAATAATGAAACGTTAAACGTCTGAAAATAGTTAATTAGGGTATAAGAAAAAACATGATTGCCACATGACGGTGAAGTTTGGCATAATAATGTTTAAGATATGGCTTAAATCGGAAATAGGTGATTAATAATTATTAATAATCAGTCATTACAATGATAGTCTCAATGTTATCTGTAGAATGTTCGCAAATCGTCGAAGGTAACACGTAGTTCGCGTGCCAGTGCCACACAGCCTCGGCCGTTCACCTGTTTCTAATTCCAAGCACTACTATGCACTACAACTATTAAAGGAGAAAACCAGATTCTCATAATTACATGTACATATCTTGCGAATTTGATAAGATTGTAATGTTTTTAATCTGAGTAATTAGATATGGCGTTTATTTTGTGCTGTTATAATATTTTTTTTCCTCCCTAGAATATTTCTTAAATCGTATACAAATAGTTAATGGTCGTACAATTTCTTGGGAATGTTTTGTTGGTTACAAAACTTTATGAAATAAAGATAACTTTATAGTTATTATTTCTTTATGAAGCTTATAAAATGTGTTATTAGGTAATGTGTATAGAGATTCCATGAGATGGTCAGACGACCTGATGAAGGTCGCAGGCCGTCGTTGAATGCAGACTGCCGCCAACAGGTTACATGTGCAGCAGTGGACTACGATTGGCTAATAGATTGGATTGATAGGTCTACTGTAAAGGATTCTTTATTATTAGCACCGTTTTGTTTATATTTGAATAGACAGCGAAACTTCTTTACTGCGTGTCGGGTTAAGAGTGTCTTTTATTGAACGACCCCGACCCATATCATCCAAGCTCCCCTCACATGAATAAATAAAAGCTCAATTTGTGGCTCACGCGTTTAACCGATATACGTCGATGTTAACATTTTAATATATTGACCTTCACAATTAACAACCTTCGATCAGTTGGTGAAACATATCAATGCCCATGAACGCTAGTTGTATGTTCGATAAACTTTGTTATTACAACCAAATTTTTGCGGAATTATGAAATATAATCAGCATATCCAAGTTATGATCCAAGCCCACTTTTAATAGGGTTATATAAATTCTGTAATATTGTGGATCAAAAATAGCTCGCTATTACAAGGTTCTATGTTACAATTTTAGTACTTATTTAGTTATGAATACTTAGAGGTTCTATATAACATATATTATATAGTGAGTCAGCGATATATTGCAGCAGCTGTAATTAATTTATATGATTCATCAGTGTTTCACGGTGCTTCTAACAAAAAATACTTTTTAATTTTTGTATAGACTTCAATTTAGGCCACTGTTACATGAAAAATATTAGTGTTCCTGCGAAAAAATATAACGCTAATCCTTTTTTTCATTCTATCGAAGTTGCAAGAAATAGCTAATTTATAATGTTTGCATATGGTCCTAGTATATAATGGCCAGGGCATATCAGATGCGGCGTTAAAACTTCCTGTGTCAGTATTGAAAAAAAATCTCGAAAGTAATCATGTTATATCTCATTCACGATAAGTTGATTCTTTTGGCGTATCGACTAATGATGGGAAACAGAAAATATCGAGTAGTTCAAAAATATTGCGTTTTAAAAAACTGCATTATGTGTGAAATTCTTTATTACTTTCGACATGTAAAACATTATGCAGATAAGCGATGGTGGGTCAAAATTCATAATAAGGACCTATTTAACATAACAGGGTTATTTTTAGACCTCCCGCCAAATTTAAATAGGTGTTTTAGACCACGAAAGTAAACAACTTCCCCAAAGAAACACGGGTCGAAAAGTGAAAAAAAATTCAGACCTTCTACACGAAATCAACCACGTGAGCAGTTTTCTATGGGAGGGTCGAATTATTTACCACGTTTCGATCCATGTTTCTTTAGAAAAGTTGTTTAGTTTCATGGTCTAAACAACCTATTTTAAGTTGACAGGAGGTCCAAAAATAACGCAATATGTAAAAATTAAGGTTGAAAAATTAAATAGTTTTATCTTTAAAACAGTTTTTATTAAGAAACTGGAGCACAGCCATGATCATCATAGTGTTCAATAAAATTATCGACGTGGAAATCGATATGAACGATGTTACGTTCCTTTCCGTCCGACCGATGTAACATTATACAAACGTCAATTAGTTTCAGTATTCCTATTTTAATTTTACTTTGAAGCAATAAAGTCTCAAAATTTTCGGATAACTATAGAAGATATAAATCTTTAGGGACTTTTGTGTTGTATGTATTTTTTTATATTTATCAAATCATTAAAATAATAAAATAATACGTTTTATTTTTCAAAGTCATGTCTCAGAAAAATTGA
The DNA here is from genome assembly GCA_030295005.1 of Cephonodes hylas. NCBI lineage: Eukaryota > Metazoa > Arthropoda > Insecta > Lepidoptera > Sphingidae > Cephonodes > Cephonodes hylas. The sequence continues at coordinate 8,627,516 of AP025367.1, read as the reverse complement.
CATCTGCCAAAAGAATCAACTTATCGTGAATGAGGTATATTTAAACAATGTTTTGTGTGCTCTGTTTCCTCACCTGCTTCTATAATTTTTGAGACAGTGAAACAGAACATAACTCAATAGTTAACGTACGTATATAAATGTACAGGGTCTTAAAATCATCATATTTGTGTTAAGTACTGAGGGACTACACCAACGGGCCATTAGTTATCATTTAAGTTTTATAAAAAGGGGGCAAGCTTAAGGTTTTATTTATTGATGAAATTATGATGTTTAGTTTATTTATAACTAAACTATGAATTTGCCAACTCTACTAATTACGGTAATGGTAATTAAAACAAACTAATTCAAGCGTGGTTTGTAAAATAAGCGAGCTGCGTGATATTGTACAACTTCCAGTGAGTCATTCAGGGAAACCCTTTCGTGACTCAAGTTGTTATCGTCCGCCAAGCATCGACATTGGCCATTTGATAACGACGATTTTGTCGTTTAATCGTAACAACGTTGTGTGACCTATAATTTTGGTGCTTAATGCAAAAGTTTTTATTTAATTATAAGTATATTTCATTTAAGTGAGTCAACCTTAAAAAATAGACATATGCTGTCGCGGACTTTTTTTTAGAACTTTTAAAGAGGAACATTTCTCTCAAACATTATTTTAGTGAAACTTTAACCGTTTTCGCAGCGCACGCAGTGGAAGCTCATAAAAAGGAAAAAATGTCCCCGATTTTGAAACATTCTTTATTGCTGCTCCGCTCCTATTCGTCGTAGCGTGATGTTATATAGCCTATAGCCTTCCTCGATAAATGTGCTATCTAACAGTGAAAGAATTTTTCAAATCGGACCAGTAGTTCCTGAGATCCTAGCGTTCAAACAAACAAACAAACAAACAAACAAACTCTTCAGCTTTATAATATTAGTATAGATAAAGTTTTATTTGTGAAGGTGATTTATAAATATAACTAGCTGACCCGGCAGACTTTGTTCTGCCAAAACGATAAATGAAAGACCTAAACTTTTGTATAAAATGATTTTAAAACAAACAAATCGGATCCGTCTATAATATAAAAATGAATTGCTGTTCGTTAGTTTCACTAAAACTCGAGAACGGCTGGACCGATTTGGCTAATTTTAGTCTTGAAATATTCGTTGAAGTCCAGGGAAGGTTTAAATGATAAAATATGGAAGAATTGCGGGCAATATGATAAAAACAGGAATTTCATTTTCCCATATAAACTGTTCTATGTAATGTCCTGTCAAACGTTAAATATTTATCCCTTCAATGCGGGTAATTGTTCCCTCAAATTAAAGAACGGATTGAAATAAAGGGTTCGAATCGACAACATATATCTACAATATTCGAATAATTGCATATTTTACATTTTAAAAATGAAGAATAGTGTCACTCATTAATAGGGATTGACGTATTTGTTGGTTGTCAAACATTTATGTCAGCGTTCAGAACTATTTGTTATGTAAAATATAAAAAGCCTAATTATTATTATCTCCTTAGATGTGCCTGGTTTACAATTTACAACTGAGGGCTCAGTAATTAAACCAAGGCTGAAGCCTTTATAAATGGTAAAAAGCCAAATAAAATTATAGTAGAATGAAACGCATTGGAAAAGGAAGAGAATATGTATTACAAAAATGGATTAATCAATTTGTACAATCCGTTTATATAAAAATGAACAATCTTCCTTTCTGTGTCTGTATTTTAATTCTCTCTCTCTGGTCATCAGTGCGGTTAGCACGTGAGGTAGCTCTTCGTACATTTGATTGACTTCCTAAGTCAGGTCGTCTTCTCCTCGGCATCGTAAATTATAAAGCACAAAGGATTACCAAAGTAAAGAAAGTTCTCGCGCACGTAGCCACAAAGATAGAAGGATGCACTCACAGATATCGTAACACAATATCGTTATAATTTTTTCCGTATTCTGAAGTTCTCAAATCTATTGTCAAATATAAAAAAGGTAAAATACAAAAAAATAAAAATGTAATCTGACAGATCAACAACTGAAGTTAGTTGTTACGGAACGCGATATAAGATTCTCCAACGCGCACGCGAATTTGAACTTAATGCAGCGGTAATAAATTACAAATTGACTCTCGATATTAATTACAAAACATTTGTATGGGAAATAGAAAAGGGCTGTTTTGAGGGATTTCCCAGCAATTATTTGATTTTTTTTCACCTTTTAAACCTTCCCTGGACTTCAACGAATATTTCAAGACTAAAATTAGCCAAATCGGTCCAGCCGTTCTTGAGTTATGGAATTACAACGAAAAGTGGCATTGATTTTTATATATATAGATATTAATCCTTATCCAAATAAATACGTTATTCATTACAAGTATTTAATTTTAAATAAAATTGCCCTTTACATTATTTGATTTCACTGAGTATCTTAGAAGATATTGCAGTTTTAAAATATTGATCAAGCGCGCAATAATGATGCACAAGGCGCCGATCGACGCGGTACGGTTTCACGTTTGAACAATTTGACCGAATTGTATGATTTTTGGTATGGAGATAAATAGGACTCAGAGAAGTAAAATAGACTACAACTTATTTTCCTTCTGAACTCAACCCTGTAGTCTACGCGGACGGAGTCGCGAGCAAAATATGTTTATAAAAAAACATATCTTACTTTTTGTGTTCATAAAATTTAGCTGTATATAAATGTTATGTTTGTTCTTAATTTTTGTAATCTTATATAAATCAATTATTATCTCATAATTGTTTCCATTCTATAACAGGCCCACATTTATTATGACCATTGACTTCTAACTTTAAATCTAAAACTGATAGAATCTAAGAGTAAACAATGTGAAATACTTTAATGATTGAATACATTATTTTTATATATAAAAAAAAAAGAAAATTATTATTTTGGTGCGTCATAAATTCAGTTGTACAATAACAATTTAGCTTTGAAATTAATATTTTTTTATGTCTGATGTGCTTAAAAACAACTCTTAGTAACAATGCAATTGCAATAATTCTCTTCATTTTTATACATTAATTTTATCATTTTAAGCTCGCTTTTAGAACAAAATTGATGATTAGTTATCCTTAACACTAGAACTACCGACGATTGACGTATACCTACTTCTACCGGAGGGGTCAAAATGACTTGTTTCTTATATTACTAAGAGACATATAAGAAAAGACAGTAATTTTTACGTTTTTTATATATTTTGTAATTTTATGAACAATACTTGAATATTATCTGATTAATTACAGTAATAATGAATAGCAGTAATTTTTTAAATAATTATGCATAAAAGTAAAAAAATACTGCCTCGTGAAATGTTTCGAAGTAATTCTATGGGTTCAAATATTTCTGCAGTTTGCATAATGACATACTTCTAAAACTTTACATATATTTTTCGATACAGTTAGAATGAGGTTCAATGGTCAGGGGATGCCTTTTCCATTGATCTAGCCAGTCATGGAACAGGGCTACGAGTACGCGACCTCGGCCCCCCGAGCTGTGGCAGTCTCCTGCTACTTCCTTATCCGGGACTGTAGCATCCTTACCATCAGGCCAAATATCCTTTTCTGTAATATCCTGTACCCAAACACACGCTATCCCTACCCCATTCCTAAAACAATGAAAGTCCAAGGAGGGTTGGCGTCAGGCAGGCGGCCGGCCGTAGAAAATCTGACAAAACTCTTATGCAGCATGATTTGTCCTTCCTTCCTGTGTGGAAGGACAAAACATGCTGCGCCGACCCCAAATAAGAATTGGGAGCAGGGCAGGAGAATGATGATAGTTAGAATGAGGTTACAGCGAATATAGTTGTACTGAGAGTTGTGTTTCAATGTTTCTGATAGACGACTGAGTTGTATATGGCAGTGTTTCTGATCGACTGAGGCTAAGCGCACACTCATCGATTTCGATCGTACGGAAAAACATTGTACGATCGAAATCGATGAGTGTGCGCTTAGCCTGACAGTTATTTGAGTAAACTTAGCTGAAATAAATACCGCAATAAGGAATATGCGCAAACAGTGCAGGATCAGATCTTTCAGAACAGATTTTTGAGTTTGAAAATATTTTATTTTACGACTAGATGATAAATTGCTACGCTAATGAGTACCCAGGTTTAATGGGTGCGTCACGAAATAAAATTATAAACTTTCGATTTTCTAGAGGTATTATGACAAAATAACGGTTTCTCTGTGTATATTTCAGGCTATGTGCCACAAATAGTTTCCACGATACAATAGAACAGCACCGAAAACCTTATTCCGTGGGGGGGTCAAAATGACTCATCTCGGTACATGTAGGTATACTGCATACAATTTTACAACAAAATAATAAAAAAAAAGAAAAACTGTTTTACAGAATTAATTATTTGAATGTTTTAGCAAAAGTCGTACAAAATTTTCAGAAACAAAATGTACCTGAAATGAGTTATAATTATAACAAATGTCAAACAAGTCATTTTGACCCCCTTGGTAGTTCTAGTGTTAAAATAGTTATGCTAAATGAATTTTCAATAGAATAAAATGTCGTGTTATGTGCACGTTGGGCGAATGCCAGAATATTTCACCCACTGTTGTACCGAGGCCCGACGACCACAAAGGAAATGGGATCAATCACCGTATTACTGGTCAACAGTTTATGTGCCACAGACACGGCTAGCAATTGCTTTCATCTTATTTGCTATCTGTTCTAATCATAAATAATTATTAGTTTTAGAAACAAACTTTACGGTACGGTATTAAGCCTATAACATATTAGTTTTATTAACGTTATGGTGATAATAATTTTAAGTATATTTGAAACATTAACAGACTTGTTCCCATAAAGAAATAACATTGGATACGAAAGATACAGATATATATTTCAAAAAGAATTACCGTTTTCCAAAGGTTTCCAATTAAAGCAATAGTTTATTTAGAGGTAACGTGATATTATATTATTTAAGTTCAAAACAGCAAAAGAGCGGCCATCGAACGAATGTTCTATATACTAGAACTTTTAACATAAGATTTTAAGTCGACTTGACTATGTATGAGCAGGTACTTACAGTATAAAGGAAACTTAAACTTTCCTGTAGATAGCTAACACCCAGAAATAAAAAGAAAACTGTGGAGAATTTATTTATAGAGAATGCGAATAAATCTTGAACTGGTGTATAGAAACGGACTTTTTCTCAAATATTAGAAATATAGTCATACTTTCACGAATTCAAAATAGAAAATTTTAAGGCCGTTTTCTTTTGTCTAACATGTCATTAGTGACGTTTATCCGACGTTACCATAACAGGGATACGATTTATTTATATATACATATCTATATGTCATCGAAGAGGATAAAATTAAAGTAGTTGCTGTTAGTATGGTTACTCACTACTAAGTTCTCAAGGCTACGGACGATAGACTGTAGGCATAAGTCAGTCTCGTGTGGTTGGTGATCGTTTTCGACGAATTAAATCTGACGCAAACGCTTTAATTTTGATTGATATTGTATTTTCCTGCTAAAAAGAATTAAAATTCTTACGGAAGTTACTAAAACCATATCTTTTTTAACATATATTTAAACCTGTTCTACTATTTGTATGCATATTATGCAAATAGTTAGAATATTGACTCTAAATATTGAAACAATCTTAACGCCGTTTACCTAAAACAACATGATACGTATGTTATTTCATGAGACTAACATTCTATCGAAAGTTGAAAAGGTCTCAAATTAAAAAAAAATGAGAAAAAAACTAATTTTATTGAACGACGGATGTAGTGAATTTGCATATTGGGTAGCCACCACAAGGTGTGAAAGGGTGTGCGTGTATGGCAATTATTAGGCAGCTGTCTATGTATGTGCGCACAGCGGTACGCACTCCCCCGAACTTACACGCGATTCTAAAAAGGCAATTTCCCTATGCACCACCCGACCGCGATTCCCCTGTGCAGTGGTCAAAGCCGCAGACTCTGGGCATGAATAAAAAGCGGGTAAACAAAAATCTTTTTTGCGGTCGCGGTTTACCTTTACTGAGTGTACCAGACCGTGAACAATCGCCGAGAATTATCATGTGGAGCCTTTATGAAAGAGGCTATTTGTAAAGCGAATCGAGGTGCAATAATGCAGCCATAGTATGTTATGCTGTCATCGTAAACGGATTGTGTTCTTTGCAAATCGTTCTTAATGGCTCTTTTATCAGTGTTTGGAAGTAGACTTTGTGAAATGTAAATTTTATGCGCTCATATATTTACCTTTATATAATATTTAACATTAATAACATTGTCAAATAAATTAAACTGTTGGAAACGGTATATTAATGTTTCTTTTAAGTATCGTTGATAGATTTTTAGTTTTTTTTGTGTAACCATTTTTTTTTATTTAGCTTTTTTATTGTTGTAATTTAACATATAAGATTTACCAGAGTCTATTAATGCTACAGCCTTTTTATCTTTTACTTCTTCTTATCTTGAAATTTCACACTTCAAAATTAATATTTTTATCTTTTTTGCTGTCTTATTGTTTCTCCGCTCTTTTTGATCGTAGTGCAATAGACCTTAAATCGGTGAATTGATTATTAAACTCAAGAATAATATTTAAATTTTTATCATGCATTTCCAGAGATTAATCTATGGATTGGTTAAATACTAATAAGAAAACATAAAACAAACAAAATCATTAGCTTTATATATAATATATGGTTATGATATAATTTAATGATAATATATACAATTATATATTATCATTAAATAACTCATACATAATATGAGTCATTAAGCTTTAATTACAAATTTTACATGTAAAAAAAACGCACTTCATATTTCCAGCTTTTATGGTGTTGTTATATTCTTATTACTTTATAAATATATTTTATACATATTTTAGGTAAATCCCATCAAGTGTCCATGCTGCCGTTCTTTGTATTTGCCTTTTATTGTATAATTCCTTGTCAAATTAGCTGAGCGCTTTTTAGTGCACCATTAGTGTCAATGTCATAAAAAAAATAATTTATCTGTAAATTTCATTATTATTAAAAAGGAATTTTTACGGGCACATGTAAAAAATATTAATACTGAAAAAACGGTATGTCTGTCGAATGCGCGACGCAATCAGCTAGTTATGAGATTAACTCACCCAGCTAGATTCGCATGCTTGCTTCACTAGGAGCGGTTGCTTGCTTTTCAACGTATGCACTTTCAATAGTTTGCACGAGTCAGTGCATCGCTCCCCTCGGTAGTTAACAAATATACTACTCCAATTGAAATCGATTTTATATTTTAAACCAACTATATAGTTGTTTTATATTCAATACTAGCTGTAAAATTCAACCTACTTTATGTTGTAATGACAAAAATGTTATGATAAAATGCAATAATGTGTACTTTTATAGACATACAAGAAGTGTCTCTTCAATTACTTTTGTGTACTAAGCTGAAGAATGAAGCTACTTTGAACGCGTAAAAAGATACTCATTTCATTCCTTATGTCTTTTGTTTTAGTCCAAGCGGCACTGCATTAAGTACTATATCACAGCTTCGGGAATATCTGCAGACAGCTGGCACTTGTAAATGTGGACTACCTTGCCCATTGAGACCGGAGACTGCCTTCAGTTTTGATCCAAAGGTAAAAATAACTCATAATTATTATTCGATTATAACAAACCTTATGGCGATCTTAAATACCAGATAAAAAAAGCAGTGATGATGGCCTCGAGGTTTAGGCGCGCGGTCCATAATCTCGGCGGTTGCGGGTTCGAACCCCAGGCACACACCTCTGACTTTTCGAAGTTATGTGTGTATTCACATTGAATTATCACTAGCTTTAACGGTAAAGGAAAACATCGTGATGAAACCTGCACACCTAAAAGTTCTTACTAACCCGCACTTGGCCAGAGTGGTGGACTATGGCCTTTAACCCTCTCAATGGTAGAGGAGACCCGTTCGCCCTGTGGTCGGGGGCGTAAGAATATCGCCACGGTATCCCCTGCCTGTCGTAAGAGACGACTAATAGGGGTCATCGGGATTGTTAGGCGTATCACGGGGGAGGTGTGCCCTAATAGAAGATGTATGATCCCGAGAGGAGTCCACTATTGGACAGAGCGCTGGGCGGCAACGGGAAGTAATTAAGGGCGCTCGCCCTATATTTACCGTACCGCCCAATATGCGCAAGAGGGGGCCATCGAGAGGTTTTAGTCGATATGCCAGCATGGGAAGGCCGGTGACCCCGACATTCCCTTTTCGGCCTCCCCCGAGGTACCGAACAGGGAGCTTAAGGCGCTTTCCTCTCATTAAAAAAAAGAGGAGACCCGTGCCCAGCGGTGGGACGTATATAGGCTAATGATGATGAAATACCAGATAAATGTACATATGTAGGTACTATATGATAACATGTTCGGAAAATGCACTATAATATTGAAGTGTCTTACAAAAATATAAAATGTCGATGATGACGAAATGATATTACATAGCATTCAGTATAAACCGAACCAATATCATAATTTAATCACAATTAAATAATAAATATTGTGTATCCTAATGTTATAAAGGTTTGTACTTTTGAACGTTTGTAACAAATTAATATTTTTTTTTTAAGAAAAAATTAATATTTATGCGATTAAATATTGTATCGAGTTTAAATTTAAAGGTGAAGAAGTTTTCTTATTCTTGTAGCCCTAAGCCTTTTCCACCACTCGTTTTAACATTAATTTGTGAAAGTTTCGCTTAAGTCCATTAAACGCTCTTAAAAAAAATGAAAATACACGTATTGCGGAATAATGTCCGCAATTAAGTTTCTAGATATCATTTTAATTATCAAGCTTCACTTACAACTTACAACGTAAAAGTTTTAAAGAGCTCTTGTTTCGAATTATTCTCATTACTCATCGTTATTGAACACGAAAAAGCTATTTTTATTGTACTTCACTGAATACTCTTGTTATTACCTGCATATTGTAGATAATGAGAGGGTTATTATGCAGAATCGACCGACTGCCACAAAAGATTTATATTTGTTTTGTTTGTATTGCTGTACAGGTGATCGGTTGTATTTCTCTTCTTTCAATTTGTGTTAAGCGATATTATTGTTTATTTGACAGCCCCACGGCGCAGCTGGTTAGCCACTAGATTAAAAAAATGAAAAGCCGCGGGTGTAATCCTCGCCACGACGAATCTTTGAGTGATCTGTATAATATATTTGTTGTTATATGAAATATATGAACAGCTTATTTTTGTTAATTCTGTTGACTACTCCACCTTCAATAATATATCTTCAAAGGTAGACTGGCAGAAAATGCCTACGGCATTAAGTCCGTCTTTATACATACGTGTATATAAAGTTTAAATTAATAAATAAATAATAAAATAAAAATTATGTTTCCTTAGGAAGATGCAGGGCTTACTGCTAGAAGGTTTGATCATTTTCAAAACTAATTATGCAATGATCTGACGATATAAGTAACGCGAAGAGGCTATTTAAAAATGTCTGTCGTTTGTGCAAATCATCCAATAAAGGTGAGCGAGCTCTTGCAGTTGTGCGACGGACAAGTTAATTCTGTCAAAGCTCGCTGCGACCTCCGCTTCGCCTTTGTGTGCACTTGAAATGTACAAATTGCACCGCCGCGCGTAGGGGTGGGGGGAGGTCGGTGCACTCGCCTTCTGTACCCACACTCAGCCAGTCTCATCGATTCCTCTTTGTTTGGAACATTCGTCTTAAGATGCACTTCGCAAAACCTGGATTTTTTACTCAGAACGGATGGCGTCATAAATCCAGCGTCCTATCATGTCCTTTTGTAATGACATCATTGTCATTAGAAAACTGCAATTGCTGCTAATATGATGAATAAATTAAAATTCTTATATCTCAAGTTAATTTAAGATAAAGTTTGTGGTCTTCGTTAAAAATGTGACATGTACCTACTATATTATTAGTCGTGTTTATTCCACCAAATTACAAAAATCTTTTTCCGAAAAAGTGAATTTGCAAGAACCTTAACTTGCATTAGGTTATAACATGAAGTATGAACATCTGTAGGATTTCAGCTAACTTTATTTAAACTATTAGGGAACTTATGCCTATTTATTGGCATATTCGAGTTTTTTAGTCCTAGATACCTAATTCACTTCAGTCATACATAATCAGAGGATATTTTGCCAGAATAACGTATAATGTTGATATCCATTACTTATTATAGAATACTGTTATTCTTGTTTACCATATTTTTTATACAGATAAAAAAAATGTATCAAGATTAGGTGTTAAACCGTGATATCGAAATTTGTGTTAAAAAGATGTATGCTAATCATAATATACATCTTTGTATTCAAACCGTGATTCGAAACTAAGGGACGTAATAGCAAATGTTATTTAAAACCTGGCATTGAAGAAAATCTCGACAAAATCTAATTACATATACAAATATTGGAACCTAAAAAAGATTAAATGATTATGCCTATTCTATGCGAAAACCAGGGCACATAGAATTAATAACTGTAGCACGATGAATATTGCACACATTAATCGGGTAACCTTATAAGTTATAAGGCGTTTGAAATTAAACTGATCTCTTTTATCAAGTGGTCATAAACAAGTTTTTATTACTTCAAGGTCTTTTAACGTTTTCCATATTAATAAACATGTTTGGTTTGAACAAATGCGTCGATAGATGTTAGAATCTGTGGTTTGTATAAAGAACATACTATGATTTTTATTTGTATCACAACTGTTTCTCGTGTCTTATCTTAAAAAAGTTTGCTCAACATTTCTCAACAAAAATAAGCGTTAGTCTCTTTTTGGCATCATACTAGATACTTAGATATTACTACCTACATCATATTATTGGGGGAGGCCTATGTCCAGCAGTGGACCCCCAATGGCTGATGGATGGATGATAAAATATTTCTATAATGTTTTATCATTAAAAATACTGCTGAATTGTCTTTTTAAAAAGCAAGTACCTAGGACATAGGTTAATATTCTTGGTTTTTGTAAGACCAAGCGGCAAAACCTCTTTCTTGTGTCTTCAACCTATATAACACGACAGGGCGAAACGTAGGCAACGTTTATATTACGTTAGTTATATACATCTTATATATAAAATTCTCGTGTCACAGTTTTCGTTCCCATACTCCTCCGAAACGGCTTGACCGGTTCTCATGAAATTTTGTGAGCGTATTAAGTAGGTCTGAGAATCGGCCAACATCTATTTTTCATCACCCTAAATGTAAGGGGTAGTCCACCCCTAAGATTTTTTTTCTTATTTTTTAAACAAAATTTTTAGTTTCTATTTTTTTATGATACAACATACAAAAATACATACAATCCTTGATTTTCACACTTCTACGATCAACCCTTATTTTTTAATAGCCATTTTAGTAATTTAATCAAGTCGTGTTAGTTACACGCTTAAGTGATTTGGCTGAAAATTGGTGGCGAGGTAGCTTAGAACCGGGAATAAAACATAGGATACTTTTTATCCCATTCAACAGCGTTCCCCTGGGACTTTTGATATTTTCTATATTTCCATACAAAACTTTCGTAATAATGCTTAAGTCAATTTTTACTTTAATACCATACAATAAAGTTTAATATCATAATGAATCGCTCGATGTGTTCCTAAGCGCAAATCTCGAGAACAGCTGAACCGATTTCGCTGATTCTTTTTTTATAATATTTCTTGAAGTACGAGGATAGTTCTTACGGAGAGACAAATTTTGAAAATTGCCTGAAAAGGTGTAAAAACAACACCTTTCTATATTCCCATGCAAAACATTCGTAATAATACTTAAGTCATTTTGAACTTTAACACCATACCAAATTTGCTGTCAAAAATGTAATGTTTATCCCGTCGATACAGTTAAAGGGCAAAGGCCCTCTCAAATAAAAGAACGTATTAAAATAAGCATTTTGAATCGTCAATATGTATCCATAACATTCGAATAATTGCGTATTTGAGATTTAATAAATCCAGAATTGTCATGACAATGGGTTGACATTTTTTGGCTGTCAAATATTAAGGCGTGCGTTCAGAAATTTATTTTGTGTAACTAATCTCCTTGGTTGTGCCTAATTTTTAATTTTTATTATGCTTGAATATCTAAAATACTCTAAATCTCTTTCAACAAATCTTAATAAATGGTTAGGGGATGCCTTTTCCATTCCATCTAGCCAGTCATGGAACAGGGCTACGAGTACGCGACCTCGGCCCCTCTCCTCTCCTACTACTTCCTTATCCGGGACTGTAGCATCCTTACCATCAGGCCAAATATTCTCACCTACAATATCCTGTAACCAAACACACGCTATCTCTACCCCAGTACCAAAACAATGAAAGTCCCAAGGAGGGTTGGTGTCAGGCAGGCGGCCGGCCGTAAAACATTAGCCAAAACATTTATGCAGTATGTATAATAAGAAAGGTGACAGGCCTAGGGCGTCCCCCGTAGTCGACGCGCAGGGGCCGCACCCGGCTCCTGTGAGAAATGCACCAGCCCGGGCGGGGGCAACGTAAGGCACTAGCCCGGGAAATGAGATTGAGGTATGCAAGTTGGAATGTAAGTACCATGAATGGTAGGTCAAGGGAGCTAGCAGCTGTGCTGAAGAAGAAAAAAATGGCAAACGAAGAAGACTTACGTAAGACGACTGTATGCAGCAAAGATGCGAATGTTGCGGTGGATGTGTGGTGTAACACGGAATGACAGAGTGAAAAATGAATACGTTAGGGTAAGTCTGAAAGTAGCTTCTGTGATAGAAAAGATGAAAAACCGTCTGTCGTGGTATTGGCACATTATGAGAAGGGATGAATCATATGTAGGAAAAAAGGTGATGAATATGAAAGTGGATGGATGGGCGAGTCGAGGAAGGCCAAAAAAGAGATGGATGGAGTGCGTGGCTGAAGATATGAAAAAGAAAGGGGTGAATGAAGACATGATGGCTGACAGGGATGTGTGGAAGAAGAAGAGATACTGCGCCGACCCCAAGTAAATAATTGGGACCAGGGCAGGGGGATGATGATATACCTAAGTAATTAAAATTAAATTCTGTTAATATGTAACTAGACATTCATTGACTGGTAGGGCGATACGAAGTTTGCCGGGACAGCTAGTACTCTTATAATTTTTATACACAGGGTGTAAAAAGACTTACCGAAAACAAGCAATAACCGATGTGACTGTGATTACATAATAAATTATGTTAAAAAACATAAGTATTAAATGTATCTGGTTAGTAGGAAAACATTACAATTTTTATTTTTAATGGCTATCACCTGTATTTGGTTTCGATCACGGTTTTTGTACGTATACTGTGTAAGGTAAGAAGTTAAATAATTTGCTTTCAAGTTAAAAAAAAAAAACAGTTCTCAATAGAATAAGGGTGTTTAGTAGTAACAGTAACATTATAAGTGCAAAGTCGTTACGATCCTTGTGAATCGTGAAGCTAACATCGACCCTCCAGTACTCGGGAACGATATCATCTCAGCTACCCCCTCAGCTGTAGCCAAGACGTTTATAGTCCATTATTTCGCTATTTACGACCGATATGATTCCAAATATAATTTTATATTGAATTATTTGCAAAAGTATTTTTTGGGACAAAAAAATATAACCTTTTGTATTGTATTGTATGATTCCGGCGTTGAAGTGCTTTACTTTAGGCTAATTTGGATGTATTTAACTTAGCATTATTAAGATAACATCAAATTTTATTATGTGTAAATCTACACCATCACTTCAAAAAATTACTATTTACTTGTTTTCTATTATTGAATGTCACGTATGTCATTTCTTTGTTATCATAATATGAAAAAATGCATTCTTCATAGCATTGCTTGGTCCTCATTCTCGCTATCCAAGAAACTTATTGTATTTGCTGTTATTTCATCTTTCTCAGAGAACAAAGGAACACGTCTTTTCCGCGTGGCAACCGCTTCAAGTGACATTTAAACGATCGATGGAGGTCGTGATCCCGTGTTCAATGTTGTTCTCTACTGATTTCAATCATAACTTTCATGTTATTAATACAGTGTCACTGTTTATTGTGTTTCCATTATGATCAATGAATTTGCGCATTAATTAATTGCACCAGCAAACGCCATTTCGTATTGGAATACTGCCTTAATATATTCAATATTACAAGGGTATAAGGGTCATTGTTTCTAAATCTTCATCTACAATTTTATGATATGCTGAGTCTGGTTTCTAAACGCTGTTAACTTTCTCAAAGCGCGAGGTGAAAGTGGCGATCGCGCAGGGCAGTACGTAACATTCCGGGTTGATACCAAACGACCGACATGTAATTTACACTAACTTAATACTTCGACAACATCATGTTATATTCGATTTTTCCTTGTTTGTATTTAGTTAGTTATTGTTTTTTAGTTATTGTAATAAGAGTACCCTTTAACGACTATCGCTTTCTGATTTTTTGTCCCAGATAACAGAAATTAATAGAAATAATCTGTTAATTACCTGTACACACAAATATATTTCGTCAATAACCTATACAAACCTGTAATCTAAACTATGTGTGGTTATGTAACAAAATTTCTGTATTGTATTTAAAAATATCATATTAAAAGACCCACAAATACAAAATTTGTAATATATAAACCGGAATTGTACCCTTTGTTATAACGCTAGTCTTACTCTAGCTTTCCCATTTGACCTGGCGCACATTAGTGTTATAATATTGGAGCATTGGGTTTCTGTTACCGCATCGCTCGTCAGTTGGCGCGCGGGTTGATCAACGCATGCATACAACTTACAACATACGGCACAATAAAATACATTTTAACGTCAGTCGTACTCGCAGCGGACACGCTTCGCCACCCCGATGAGAGATACGTCGAGTTAGCCACCGTGTGCCGACTTTATCTACCCGGAGTTATGTTTGTTTATATTAAATTACACTACTGCTTAGAGGGTTACGCATGTTAACCAGCATTAAAGTATATTTCAAATATTTTATGCGGAATGTTACTTGTGTATTTTAGTCCAATATTATTTCTTCTTAAGATGAAATACAGTACCTACACGTAAAAATAATAACTATTTATGCACTACCAGTAATTTAAAAGTAGTAAAACTTAACGTACTTAAATTAATAAATTTTTTTGAGTTTTTTTCTCATAGAATATAAAAAGAACATTCGTTAAATTTCATTTATGAAAACAGCTAGATATTTATTATTTCAACTAGACTACTATCATTCTATATTGTTATGACTATAAGTGATAGGTAGAATTGTAACAAACTTTCCCCTCAAGTTTAGATAGGCGGTCAAGGCCTAGAATTTACTTAACAGCTGACGCAGAGGTGACTATTACCGTAAATATCGCATGGACTGTTTTCTGCAAGTAAAATAATAATCAAATTAAAAGATAAAAAAAATCCTTTCCTTCCTTATTGTAAATGCATATGTGACTAACTTTGTTTCTCCATTTATTTTTCTATTTGTTATCACTTAAATCATTTTAACGATGTTAAGAAATTCGTTATATAGAGATATTTTTGTAGTTAGCCATAGGTTTCTTATTTAAGTGATAAGTTATAATGACAATTCGTTAATTTTTGGGTCGCACAATTGTTGTCATGGGAATATTATCCATAGTGTAAATGTTAATTAATTCTTTCTTTACTTTCTATTTATCTAATTAGGACATTGTTAGGAATTTAAAGACTGACAACAATAGGACCTTGCAAAAGAACAACAATTGGAAAAAGCGAAGCGCGGCCCGACTGCTAGTATTGTAGAAACTGATTATGAAAAGACAACGTCACGTGTAGAGGTATCGATCCCGGGATCCCGAAGCCCGGGATCACGTGATCCCGGTCATATTTCAGTCCCGAAATTTTCGGGATTAAATTCAATAAATCCCGGAATTTTCGGGATTGACATATTTATAATAAAAATCAATAAAAATGTGCTTTCTAAGATCATTAAACAAGAAATTACTCTTTCTGAGGCTAGTTTTACACGAGGCAATAATTTGGAGAAGACCTATAAAAAATTATAGACGATTCCTCCAACTTCCATCGAGTCTGAACGCGCTTCTTCTGCTTCTACATATGCCACAAATTAAGAAGTATGCTTTCGGATGAGACGTTGGATGCGTTGTTATTTCTAAGATTTTATTTTCGTGGGTTAAATAAGCAATTTATAGTTCCTATATTTATATTTTATTTAAAATACATTGATCTCTGTTGCATGGTCTTTTTTATAGTACAATGGCGTTTCTTTGTTTAGATAAAAGGGCTTAGTTTGTTTATTTTATCAGAAGAAATTATAATTTTGTTTTATTTTTTAATATTTAAGTAAAGATTTAAAATAAAACATTTATTTTAAAATGCTTTACTTTCTTTTTGTTACCACTTTTTATTACTAATACAATTCCGGGATTACCCCGGGATCCCGGGATTAACTGTTGATAATCCCGAAATCCCGGGATTACAGAAATCGACCGGGATCGAATCCCCTAGTCACGTGGTATTCCAAAAGCAATACTTCATAATTAGTATTAAGTATAGCCGACCCCAAATAAAGTTGGGAAAAGGACAAGTGGATGATGATGATATAGCTGTGCCCGCGGTTTTATGTGTTTCACTTTTGGATCTTCATTTCACTCTATTAGAGGGTAAATTTTCAAAAATCCGTCCTTAGTGAATAAATAACTAAAAATTTCTTCCTTACGTCACATGTTGAAAGCTTGTACTTAATTTCACGATTCTAGACACAAGCGCACCGACTGTGCGTTATTTTAATGTCAGTCAACAGTAGGTTTTACATAAAGATATAATTTTAGTGCTGAGGTATTTAAATTAAATGCAAAAAAAAATTGGATTATTTTACTGTAGCGACAGGTTTAAAATTTTCCAACGAACACGCCTATTTAACGATAAATTATGTTTTACAAGTCTTATAAAATGGAGTGAACAATTCAGATGGAATAAGCAAGTATTAATTAGAGCGAAGTCATTAGTTGACACGACATGTTCCGTATGGGACGTGTCTGTCGCATCGACGAAGCCGCATCCATCATGTTGATTGGTTTCATATTGAAATGACCCGCTGCATTGTATTGCATCAGCTTATCTATCTGTCCAGACGGACATCCCATTAAGGTGGGTTTGCTATTAACTCTCGCTAGGACAAAGACTGTATTATAGTTTGTCAGATATGGTGGTCTGTGTACTTCTCTTCACAATGGATATTGCGACATTGTAGAGATTAAAGCAGAATCTATTTTGTTAGTTTGGAATTTTTACAATTTCAACATTTCTATTTGTGGGCGAGCTTTTTACTGCGTGACTCAAACTTCACGTTTCACTAGGTAGAACATATGTGTGAGTATTCACTTTTGTGAATGTGAATGTACTCAGTATCACTTAAATTAACTGTGGAAAACAAAACATCGTGAGGGAACTTGGACAGATAAAAACTCCTAAGGATTTTATTAAGGGTGTTAACCCGCTCTACGTTATCTTTTTTAACTACGGCCTTACCCCTTTCAGTCGTGGAGGAGGATCGTCTCATGTAAGTAGAATTACAACGATTTGTCCATTCAATGTTTGCATAACCCATAAGTCATTACTTGACGTTTAATTGTAAAATGTGATTGCACTTTAACTAGTACAAGGATAGAAGCGACCTTCTGTTCGCCGGATGAAGGCACTGTACACAGTCATATCTGCAGTTTTTATTGAGCAACAGTACCGGTTTTTATATTTGCATTAAAGGATTGAATTTGTTCTTGGATAAACTTTCATTTTGTATTGTGGCAGCGCTAATGGGACTAAGTTCTATAGGCTCTCTCGTTACTTGGGCGTAGATCAGTTACAATCTATCCTAGACGCTTGGCCTGATTACCATACATAGTTCATAAATTTCTATATGACTATAGGTTCATACTTAGGTTTATACTTACCAGTAAATATTATTTTTCTTTTTTCCATGTTTAATTGTTACGCTTTCGCAATCTTCTATAAAATATTAACTGAGTATCACTTCTAAATAAATTGATTTATTTGTTTTATTGAAATTTGTAATAAAAATAGTAAACTATGAACTGTCTTAAAGGCTAAAAATTGCACGCCGGTACTTAAAAAGTAATCCTGAACTTAAAGTACCATCCATAAATATATGTAACCGGTGATTTTATTAATTACAAATGTGAAAAGATACTTTAAAGCATGCTGTTATTGCATGCAGATATACAAAAAAACGCACTGCTCCTATAAACAGACCCAGATAAGGTTGTTTTGTATGTGATACAGTTCTTATATTGGCTTCTAAAAAAACGGAGACTCTTCTTATTGGGAATACATACGTCTGAGAATTGGAGAACTCATTGATCTCGTTGGATGATTGTATGTATTATTTCCCGTTTGCAATCCTGTTCCAATTAGCTGGAACTGTACTGCTAGAGGCTGTCCGAACTTTATTGTAATTATTTAAGTACTAGCGGACCCGTGCCCACTTCGTTGGGCAGTAAATATTTTTTACTTATGATTAAATTATCACTTTGGTAAGGTAACACTGATTGTTATGATTTATTTTCCGACTGCAAACAGGAGAGGTTATATTTTAACTGCTTATTTTTGTGTGTAAATGAAATCATTAAAATTGAACTTATTATGTTTATTTTAATTTTTCAAAACTTCTTTGTATACTAATATTAGACGTAATGTTATTATTGGGTACCAAAATATGTATATTGTCTTTCAAGAGGTCCAACCCAAGATAAGGCAACATAATATCACTCAACAGATAACAGCATAGTCGCGGCTCCATATTTATGTCGTAGTTTACTCTCCAGAGGCCTATTTATGCCCATACCAAAAATTATACAAATCGCTCAAATTATTTAAACGTGACACTGGAAAGCGCCGTTCGGCGCGTTGTGAATCATTTTTGCGCGCTTGGTCATTATTTTGAATCTGCGATATCTTCTAAGATACTCATTGAAATCAAATGATGTAAAGGGCAAATTTATTTTAAATTAAATACTTATACTGAGTAATGCATTTATTTGGATAAGGATTAATATCATCTTTATATAAAACACCTTCACAAAAAATCCTTTATTTTAGGACAAATTTGGCTAGCATAAAAGAGGTTATAGTGAACAAACCCTAAAAGTTAGACATACGCTACTGCTGACTTTTTTGTAGGCATTATCAAGCTCTACAACTTTTCTCTAGGACTCAACTATGTATCTCCAATGGGTAAAGCAGCGTTTGCAAAAAACACTTTCATTCGCCCGTTTTTTCTCCGACTTACTTTGCAAATCCTGCTACAACAAAAAAGTTTTATCATTTTTCGGACTAATATATAGCCTATGACACTCACAAAGAACGTAGCTTTCTAATAGTAAAAGAATTTTTAAAATCGGTTCAGTAGATTCCGAGTTTACTTTCTACAACGTCACAAACATACAAACATACAAACATTCAAACATACAAACATACAAACTCACAAACCTTACCTCTTTATAATATTAGTATAGATGTAACGTTAAGGATGTAATTTTTAAGTATCTAATAATTACATTTTGCAAATTGTTTTTCTTGTTTCGTTTATATTGTATTTGCAATTAGTTTAAATGTGGCTTACATATTTTTTACAAATCAAACTCATAAACTGTATGCAGTGCAAGAGGAATTAGCCGCTAGTAGTTGCAACGTGCCCATTAGCAAACGTTCTTACCGACGCACCACTTACTTAGACGTCGGGAACGGCAATTTCCTCGTTTTGCACAAACACTGTATACAAGTTTTGTACAGCTGTGTCAGCGGGGAACGTTAGAGCAATTTGCGTGTGCAGCCGTGCACAGTGGGCGTCCGCTAGTAATGAATGGCGGACGCGTTTGCAGATCAAGCACAACACTATCGCGAGCAAACGGTGCTCAAAGCATGCACGTCGCTAAATTCGCATATGCATGTTTTGAGCGCAATTCATGCATGTTTGTGAAGAGGGTACTTGGCAAATCAAAACTCCTTTTGGGATCATAATAAAATAAAAAATCGTCAATTCAATTGTCAATCGTCATAGTCCAAGATGATGAAGTATTTTGTAAATTTGTGTTCGATAACTTTTGATGAATTTTCCTGAATTAATTAACGACGAGCCTATTGTCAGATTTCGTACAAATATCTAGAATCTGTGCTGCTATTGAGATTTCCTAATGGAAAAAAACAACACTTTTTCTGACCTGGAAATTGAATCTAAAGCCTTTATATTCGCACATACTAGCGTATGATTTGCTGGATATGAAAACAATAATGTAATCCATACAATAGTTAAATGATATTAAAATGAAAGTCTCAAGGTCTTTCAAACGCTAACATGGCGGGCAAATGGCGGACTATTCTAAATTCATAAACCAAAATCAACAAAACTTAGTTTTATTAATAACAAAATAAATACACCCAACAGTCACCTACATAGATCTGACCCTCACACTAGGTTATAATAAGTCCTGTGACGTAGGTATCAGGAGACTACGAGAGACTCTTGCGGTCTCAGAAACACCCAAACCCGAAGCAAATATTTGTGTATCACACAAACATTTGTCTCGGTACTGGGATCGAACCCGCGGTCTCTCGTTTCGCAAGTCGGTGTCTAGCCAACTGCGCCAAGAGGCTGTCAAAAACTTAATTCTTAAGTGTAATTGAGTTATTTTCATACTTTTATATAGTATTTTAATTGCTGTGATTTATACAAATCTAATATTAAAAAGTGATCCTGGTTAATTTAATTTAATTTTTATTTTGACCATAATTCAATCCCAACACTTTATTTCTATATAATCCATAGTACCTATCTGAGTTTGGAGGGTGAGACGTGATAAGTATTGCAAATATGCAAGGTGTAAACAGATCGTGACAATGACGATAATGAATATATTAAAAAATCTCTCTGAGGAGTTTGCATCCTTAATAACCCAAATTTGTGCTACAATTGCAACATAAGTGTGATCATAGCGTATGATCCAGGAGGATCCGATATAGTCTTAAAGGAAAATTTTAGCGCGAAGGCTGAAAATGGATTGCTGTGTCGCCTACGCTGCTGTCTATCCTAACCTTAGGGGTGCATCCCGAAATATGACTATTTGTTATATACGACAGTTATGCCATTTGCGTGGCCAAACTTTTACAACATAATAATCTGAATACATCATTCATTATATTGATGAGAGCTTTATCTAAAGTGTTTCATTATAGCTCCGTAAATAATATGATTCACATGACTTTTCCAATCTTGATTGCAAAAACGCTTTGAGTTCCTTTTTTATTATTTCGGATTTAAAGAATAATCATATTATTTCAGGTGGTTAGTAAACCGTACCAAGCGGTTTCTGGAGCTGAGTTGACGAAATTGTGCAATCATAAACGGAAACTACTGGCGACGCTGCAGGCGCGCTCTCAGTCACCCGCTACCCCACCGCCGCAGAACGTTGAACAGAAAAAAGGTAATAGGATTATTGAAATTTAAAATATTTATCACTACGTATTTTTGTGTTACAATTGTATTATAAAAACTTTTTTGTGAAAGCTTTAGATGTTTTTGCAGCGCTTAATTTTTTTAATAATTTTCACTGTCATTTCATACTTGGCCAAATTTTAATAAGGCAGTCTCTGAGCGGACTGAACTTTAAAATGGGGGTTTAATTGATGAAAAAAGACTGCTGTACAAACGAACATAATTTACCAAAAATATTAATCATTGCGTGAACTTAAAATATATGACAACACTTTGCTCTTTATTTAATCTAAACCTAAAGAAATAATTTCAATCGTCAAACACTCAGTTCTGACTCCAAACTGTTATATGCTAGTGTAAAAGTAGATATCAATAACTATGAGAAGCTTTTTATTCCTACAAAAACCCAGACATAAAACAAATATTAATAGATCACACAAACATTAGTTTCTGGATGTGACTAGGGGCCCCTCATTTCCTAAGCTGGTGACTAGCTCATAGCGATAGGGCCCAGGAGGTCAGAAAAAAAACAGATTGTTTCTACCACGCGCCTAAACTTGAAGGCCATCGAAGTTATGTGTGTATTCAAATTGAATTATCACTTGCTTTAACGGTGAAGGAAAACATCGTGATGAAACCTGCACACCTAAAAGTTCTTAGGAATTTCTTAGGTGTGTAGTCCGCCAACCCGCACTAGGCCAGCGTGGCGGACTACGGCCTAAACCCTCTCAATGGTAGAGGAGACCCGTGCTCAGCAGTGGGCGTATATGGGTTGATGAAGAAGAAGATGTTTTTTGTGAGGTATCCAGATTGCGTGAGATAAGTAACCTATTAATGTATTTATGCATTTATTGAAGTATTTTAATTCGATTCAAATAGTAGGTACCATAATTGTATGGTTTTGGTAATTGTAAGTTCCATTGGGAACTTATTGAACTCAGATTTTGCGCTAGTTTCCTAAATGATCGCTCTTCTTCGCCCTCACCCAACTCAAGACGCATGTCTATCTGATCAAACACAGCTGGCGGCTATTAAAACGCTTGTTCGGGCCCGAAACGAGGTCCATCGCTAAACACGGCAATGGCTGACTGACACTGATGTAGGTCAGACTCGGTATGAATGCATATTACTGTTAAAATGCTTAATTTGCAAGTACAAATTACGAGTGAAATATAAAGTCACATGATGTTTTGAATTGTTTTTCAGACATGTACAATGCAAAACTATTAAGCCTATACACATTAATAAATCATTGAACAACATTTTATGTTAATCATTATTTATGGCATTAGTTAAGCGATGTGTTTTCTAATAAAAAACTATTATTTGGTGTCCACTATCACGAATCTTTATTATTTTTTACTATATGGATAAACGATTACAATATTATTCTCGTTAAGTTTAAAACACTAAACCACAAAGAACAGCAGGTGATACTACTACGACAGTGACGATTTACAATACATTTCAATGGGCAAATTTACGGAGTGTAAACCCTGAGCTTGGTCCGTCTTCATCCAATTAACGCGAGTGTGAATCGAACGGGATTAGCCCGGAAACCAGCGTCCCGTGCATTACCGGTTTGTCTTTGATACACGTTAAACCAAACGTAATTTATCATGCACGTTCAGGGACGGATTGATTCTACCTAGTTTGTTCATGATGGAATATTTAAATGGACTGATTCAGTTTAATTTTATAAATGTATTACTTTGGTTATTAATTTTTTTTGGTACTTAGGTACCCTCTATACACAAGAATTTACTGATGTGTGGATAATTGTCTCATTATCCATTTCTACAAGTATACAGTGGCGTAAAAGTGGTTGTACGTAGTTGTTTCTCGTAACAAAGAGGGAAGAGCGGTGTCTTTGTTGTTAAGTGGCAGTAGGAGGGTGTGAGGTGCAGGGGTGCATTTAGTGCGGCATGAATAGCGGGTAACTGCACTTCGTCAGTCGTCCGTCCGGGAGTAACAACCTGCAATGCACCCAACCCCCCTCGCATTCCTTGCTACTTTATCTCGACTTGTGTGTTCCAAATCACATTTCATTTTAAAGTGAATTATTCATTTGATTTTCTGTACAAAATATTGTACTTTGAAGATTTACCAATTCAAGTTTCTTTTCTTTGCTTTTATTGAAATATACAAAAATTATATGTATTCAAATGTGTAATTAGATTAAAACCTTGAATTATGTTTATTTATGTACATTTAAGTTGTATAGTAAATGAGATATAAATGTAATTCTCCTAAACAAAGCATGTTAGTAGAAACGGATAAATGTCCAATCGGCGGACCGCTGAATTGCGTAATTACCGTAAAGGAAGTCTCCCGTAGAGTGTAAACAAAAACGCTGGCGAGTCGATGAGTGGCGGGAACAAAGGCGGGTGTAATTTGAAACAATCGGCGGTGGTGCAGAGCGGCAGAGCGGCCGGTGGCGTGGGCGCGCGCCCCGCCGACTATATTGATCTGACGAGCCGCGGCCACCCTGCGCCTCGCGCCCGCCACCTCGGGGCCGCCCGAGCCTCCCTTCCCCACTCGCGCAACCCGGATTTTAATTGCAAATCTGCCAGATAATGTGCAAATAGATAACGGCATTATACTCGGCTCGCTAACTAATTTTGGAGCGCTATCAAATTAAAGCCAACATTCTTTTGATTATTCATAAACCCGATTTTATTTTGTACCGTAACTGTAAAAACCGTCTTTGAAAATAGATTAATGCTTGGTAAGTTTATTCGTTAATTTTATTTATGTTGGTATTTGTACAAATACCAAGTCTTAAGTGTTTTTTAGTGTAGTAATACGTATCAAAAAGTAATGCTCGATATCTTTATGTATTTGGTTTTCAATATATATTTAAAAATTTTCTTACGTACTTATGATTCCTTTAAAAGTCGTGATTGACTCGAGTTAGAGACAGACATTTGAGAATCTCGACGGTCGCAGGTTCAAACCCCAGGCACACACCTCTGACATTTCGAAGTTATGTGTATATTCGCAATTATTTACCACGTATTTTAATGGCGAAGTAAAATATCGTGATGAAACCTGTACACCTAGAAGTTCTTAGGAATTTTATAGTTGTGTAGTTCACTAACCTGCACTCTCAGTGGTACAGAAGGTCTATGCCCAGCTGTGGGACGAATATAGGCTGAAGGTGTTTGCTTAGAAAATTGAAAATATGGCCATTAAACTGAAATAACTATTAACCAGTTGAAAACAATGAGTTAATGTTAATAGGAAGCTTCGCTGTGTTTGAAGATGACAAAAAGACATTATTTATAATATAATTTTGTCGGCCAAAATGCGATGGGAGGACAATATATTTTAATGCAATAAACTAATAGCTGTAATTTATTATTTTACTGCATTGTCTAAATTTACTTAAGTTAAGATCTCGCTCAAGCAAATAAAAGTACTATATTTTTCACTCTATTCAATTTGTTAGGTCGTCTAGAGATCAGTCCAAAGTCATCGGGTCGGTTTCACCGCACCTCACGTACATCGGTCAAACATCGCGTATTTTATGAGCTCTATTCAGCGTTGAAGACATTAAAATGTCCATGCTTAGGGAATAAAATAACTTCAACTTCGTTTTATGTATGATATATTCACATATTCTAAAATAGAAAAGCAAAGAAAAAGTTAATGTGGAACCTTAAAGGCATAAAAATGTAGTCGAATGTAATTCTGGACGACTTTGTTTTTTATATATTTACTGCCATATATATTTTTAAGAAATTAAATAATTACTCTGATTAGGAAATAGTTTTTTTTTTTTTTTTTTTTTTTTTTTTTTTTTTTTTTTTTTTTTTTTTTTTTTTAACGAGAGGAAAGCACCTTAAGCTCCCTGTTCGGTACCTCGGGGGGAGGCCGAAAAGGGTATGTCGGGGTCACCGGCCTTTCCATGCCGGCATACCGACTAAAACCTCTCGATGGCCCCCTCTTGCGCATATTGGACGGTACGGTAAATATAGGGCAAGCGCCCTTAATTGTTTCCCGTTGCCGCCCAGCGCTCTGTCCAAAAGAGGACTCCTCTCGGGATCGCACATCTTCTATTCTATTAGGGCGCACCTCCCCCGTGATACGCCCAACAATCCCGATCCCCTATTAGTCGTCTCTTACGACAGGCAGGGGATACCGTGGCGGTATTCTTACGCCCCCGACCACAGGGCGAGATTAGGAAATAGTAACCGTTTCTTAGCCGTTCTTCTCTATCATTGATTGTCTTCCGAACTGACTAAACTAAATTTTAAAATTATTGAATCAAAGCAAGCAGTGATGGCCTCGAGGTTTGGGCGCACGGTCGAGAATCTCGGCGGTCGCGGGTTCGAACTCCAGGCACACACCTCTGACTTTTCGAAGTTATGTGTGTATTCACATTGAATTATCACTTGCTTTAACGGTGAAGGAAAACATCGTGATGAAACCTGCACACCTAAGAGTTCTTAGGAATTTCTTAGGTGTTTAGTCCGCCAATCCGCACTAAGCCAGCGTGGTGGACTATGGCCTAAACCCTCTCAATGGTGGAGGAGACCCGTGCTCAGTAGTGGGCGTATATGGGTTGATGAAGCTAGCTTAGCTATGGCTTTTAACAGCGTCCGCGGCGGGGTTGAGTTAACACCAGTTTGCTAACGAGAGGCCGCGGGTTCGATACCGAACTACAAGTCCCTCCTGATATCCGACAGCAACGACATAAGACTCTCAAGTAAAGCCATAATTATGTATGTATCTGTTGGGTGTATTTATTTATATATTATTTAAAACATTTTGTTTGTGCCTTATTTATTGTATACATTTATTTATTTATGTGTATTTATATTTTATTGTGATTCTATTTTCATGATTCTTTCTTTTTTTTTTTACTTTTTTCTTCCACTTTTTCTAAACACTTTACTCTACCCTCTTTACTTTTATTTCCTGATCTATTATCCATCCAAAGGTTGTCTGTAAGATATTGCTTAGAGCGATAAGACCGCCTCTTGTTTCTTGTTATTTTTATATTTAGTTCTTCTTTTATTTTGTAACAAGAAAGTGTTAATAAATAAATAATAAATATTTATCTTTATTATTCATATGTATATTGAAAAAAAGGATAATTATAATTGCAGTTACCGAAGTGGCGACACTAAAGAAAAAAATGAAGAAACGGGCCGGCTTCGCCACTAATGTTAGTGTTTCACAGTTAATGGTGCAAAGAGAACGTTCCCTCGGCGAGATAAAGGTGCGTGCTTATTTTCTTAGAAAGTATCCGTTTTTCATGCTGCTTTTTAGTATTCGGAATTAAAAGAACTATGTTATTTCATTTCAGCACCAAGATACGGAGCCTAGTCGCGAGGTATCGTCTGCTATAATGACACAACGGGGTAACAATACTCAACAGTCTTGTATATCGACTTATACTCCCGCACAACAAAATAACATCTGTCAAGACGGTGATATTCGACAAGATACACAGGTTCATAGAAGCTCCCATTACCTAACTGTAAACAGCGGCTGGATATCTCAACATCAGGAGAATGCTGACAACGGCCAGAAGGTCATTCAAACCAGTGCTGTTTCCACAAGTTCATCTATAAATGTAGGATTGCCAGTTTTAGGTACGAATGGACAGATTATAGGTGTAAACACTGGTCTCAATAAGCATACACTAAGCTATAAAAATATTTCAAATGTGTCGCAGAACAACCTGGAACAAGAACAAAGGGATGAAAAAAAAGACGCTTTGCCTAATTCTCAGTCTGTAAAACATCCCTACAAAGAAAAAGAGTCACAAATATTTTGCGGGTTAAATCAACCGCTCACGCCAGAAGTAATGCAAAAAATTAACGAACAACAACAAATATTCATACAACAGAATCAGAAGCAAATTGAAATGGCTATGAAAGGATTTAGAACACAGACTACGGAAAATGTAGCACAAAATAAACAAAACCAAAGTCAATACATGCCGCAAGGCCAACTGGTCATACAAAATGGTGCTGTAGTTAAAACAAATCCAGCTAAAACACCTCCATGGCAAGTCAAAAGAGCCGATGCTAGCTTTCCTAATCCAATTACGAGTCCGGGTCCAAAGTTACAAAAAGCAGATATGACAGACTATGAGGAGGTAAATACAAACATGTCAGAGGATTCTTCTAGTTCATACAGTTCTTTCTCAAGTAACGAACAAGCAGTTAGCCAAGCAATGTGTTCCCGTGTACCACCTTTACCTCAACATTATACAATGATGGGGCAACAATGGCCAACTACAGATTCGAGCAAAAAGAAGTCTAAGGTTAATAAAGGAGGTAAAAAGAAAAATAGTCCTTCTGAAAGCAAAGTCGTTACTTATTCCAGCAATGGAATGCGTCTTTTACAAGAACAAAAAAGGATCCCATGTGATGACCTATCAAGCAATAGTGTTCCGTCTTTTATGGAAGACCCCAATGGGTATTTGGCACAGCAAACTGTGTTATTAAATAACACAATTTCTAAACAAGTCGGTATTAACTCGTCTTACGATAGTAATCAATATGACAATACGAGTAGTAACAATTGTTTTGTCCCACAAAATCAAACAGATAAAACAAAGCAGGTTATTAAATCCAATGAAATGTCAAACATATACAGAAATAATGTTTCTAATCCATCACTTTCGCCCACTAGTATACCAGATAGCAGCATGTTACCGGACAATGTAATGCCACAGTGTTGTAAAGGGTGTAACGTATCGATGAAGAGCAATAGTCCTGAGTACACTGACTGTCAAACGAGGCTCAAGTACATGAAACATAATATGTACAAAATGGAAATAGATGGCAACTCTAGTATTTCTAGTCCTAAACATAGTTACGAAGATAATCCTGTAACGTCAACATTTATTGAACGTAGTCCAACGTTAAACGAAAACTGCAGTCCTATACAAGCTGGAACTGTTAGCACTAGTAACGTTTCACTCACAGAAACATTGCAGCCCCCAGAACCATCGCCTACATTGTCAAATAGTTCAAGAAGCACAGATACGCCACATAGCAGCGGAAGCAATAATTCGCAAATGCAGCCCAATTGTACATATCCTATGCAGAGCCCAGCTTACTCAAATTCAGGTTCATGCCGAGATAATTTCAACAGTAATCCTTCTACGCCAGGAAGCAGTCAAGTTTATACTTACAATTCGCCTGGACCGCCAAACAGCCAGTCAATTACTGGGACTCAGATGATGCATTTCATATCAAACCATAACGTTAATAAAAATCTTATGGAAGTAGACAACATATCAACAATGGTGGGAGTTAAGTCTACTGTAAAATCACCTCAAGATTTATATAGGCTAGAATCCCGGCGAAGAATAGAGAATACAATGCCAGGCTACTGCCCGCCACCACACCTAGGCGGTGGTCCTGCTCATTCGTTAATACAAACATGTTATGTACAAACATTCGTTACTACCATGGCTAGTGGTTTTTCAGTGACAAGAGACACTGTGACATCAGTTCTAGCTGGTAAAGCAAATACAGCAACTACGTCAATTAACGCTTCCCAGGCTAATTTCATAAGGCCGCCACCACCTCCAAGCGTCAATTTAGCAACTTCTTACGCAATTCCAAACAATCAACCAGATCCCTTTATAAACTCTGTAAATTTGCCAACCAGTTATCCTTTGCACATTGCGGGTACAACAGCACAGAGTATGATTACTAAGTCTCCCCTTGAAATGGTGCAAAATGTAATTGGAAGTATACCTTCTAAATCAGAGCCGTCAATCGCTCAACCTCCGGCGTTATCTCACTTAAGAAAATCATCATCGAATACACCTGGTCAAATCCTTATATCCTCCACGGGTCAAATCATTGTATCAAATAACCAAATGCCGCCACCGCCTCCTAAGACTACAAATACTACGTCAGCAATTCAAAGTTCGAGTTCTGTGACCAATGTTAGTGCATCTGTGACCCAAGTGATTCCGACAGTAGGCACAGTACAACCGATGATGAATCAACCAACTGTAGTAGTAAATGCCCTGCAGGCGCCATTCGTTCTTCAGCCTCCAATGGTAGCGGTAGATGGCCAAGTCGTACAACAAAACTCTATGTTACCACAAATTATGACAGGGGGTATCATGTCAGGACAATCGCCAAACGAAAATCCTAGGCAGCTTGATGTAAAAAATCACCACAGTTTCGTACAAGGTGTCGCGATGTTGTCACCAGAGAGCTTAAAGAAGAGAAGTAAAAAGAAGAAAAGTCAATCTGCCAACATAACGAACGTTTTACAAATAACTGCACCGCAGCCAAATCCAAATAATATAATGGTGCATCATACTTCTCCTCAACCAAACACTAGTCCACAATTTTCACCTCGCAATTTCCAATTATCTCCGAATAATAACATATCGCCTACGCCTATGTTACAAGCATTGACTATACTACCAGGAAAATCTGGTACTCCGGCCCACATAGTCATGAACGGACAGGGAAACACCAACAATTATGGGTCACAACAAATAATTGCCAACACTTCTCCATCGCAACAGATCAACTTGCTCCAGCCGGTCAACCTATTGAACAATCCCAGCGGTGTGATGTCGAATTTTCCAGCTTTTCAACAATTCATAGTGCCGAATCTAGGCGGAATGGTGATGACGGCGGACGGCACGGCCATCATTCAAGACAATTCATCCGGAATGCCGATGCAGTTACAGTTGCAAGCTGTCAACGGACAGAACGTGCTCACCCCGGTACAGAATTCGGGCGTATTCGCCACCGGCGCCAACGGCGGAGTCGTCATTCGAGCTCAAAACCAACAGGGCAAAATAATCCAATCTCAACACAGCCCGGGAGCTCAGTTCCTCTCTCCCAACGGCCAAGTCGTCATGAACGGACCCGGCTTCAACGGGCAGCTGAGTCCCCTGCTCGCCAACCTCAGCCCGACCGGCGTGACGTTCAACGCGGCGCCGGCGCGGCCCGGCGGCGTGCAGGCGCAGGACTACATCCACGCCGCCCCGCCCGGCCAGGCGCTCATGTTGCCGCTCTCTCCCAAGCGCGTGTCGCTCGCAAACGCGCCGCCCGCCCGAGGGAATCCCACCTTCGTCCACCAGAACACCACCATCGTGCAGCAGCAGACCACGCTCGTCGCCAACTCGCAGGGCGCGCCGCCCGTCGCGCTGGCGCCCGCGCCGCACATGCGCTCCTTCACGGACGCGCTCGTCGGCAAGACCAAGGCGAGGAACTTCGGCGAGTCGGCCGCCGAGCACGTCCGCGTCGAGGAGACCGCGGAGCGCAAGGCGGCGGGGGCGCGCGGGCGGCTCGCCGACTGCGACGCCGGCGACGGGCCCGAGGCGCGCCACTCGGTGTCCACGCAGACGCTGCTCAACCAGGCGGCGGGCGGGGCGGGCGCGGCGGGCGCGGCGGGCGGCGGCGGCGCGGGGGGCGCGGGCGGCAGTCCCCCCGACACGACGACGCACAGTCCGCTGGGCGCGCTGGAGCCGGCGCCGAGCCCGCGCCTGTGCGCGTCGCGCTGCTTGTCCACGCAGGCCAACTACGCCGACACCACCACGGAGTCGCCGGAACCCGCAGATGCTAACTCTTCGGTCAGTGTTACGTTTACGACGATAGATTTGCATTTGGTTCAATCTTTACCTACATATATTGAATCATCTCCGTTTTTTATATTAAGCGGATTTTGAAATTATTTGAGTATTTCAATGTTAATATCACAATTTACATCGACACTGACTGTTGTTGACGCAATTCGCAAATAATATAGTTATTAGAATATTCATCATTTACCAGCGTCGGTACTTCCACAGAAGCTTAAACGCGTTAAACGTTAATTGTGCAATGTCTAGTTTAAATTTGTTTATTATGGTCTTTTTTTTATCACGAGAGGAAAGCGCCTTAAGCTCCCCTGTTCGGTACTTCGGGGGAGGCCGTAAGGGGTAGGTCAGGGTCACTGGCCTACCAACTCGGTGCGCAGAACATTTGTCCGCATACCTGAGTTGGGTCCAACCAAAATCCTATGCCAGCATACCGACTAAAACCTCTCGGTGACCATGACGTGCATTTAGGGCGGTTTTGTGGCATCTCAGGACCAGAAGTGCCCTAAATGGTCCGCTGCCGCCCAGCGCACCGTCCAATTATGGACCCCTCCAAATTGGGAGGGCTTGGAATGCCCTCCACTTAATCTATTTGGACGTTCGCCTTTTGCGAACATCCGCGGCAGTTAAGAGGTCACGTCCTCTGCCGCCAATCTCGGGGTTACTATCATAGGGTACCGCCCCCGCAGTACGCCCTGCTACCCCAGTACCCCTGTTAGTCGCCTCTTACGACAGGTAGGGGATACCGTGGCGGAAATCTTACACCCCCAATTCACAGGGCGGGGTTTATTGTGGTCTCAGGAAATCCTTATTTATGTCAAATTGCTTTTAATAAATAAAGATTTAAAGCTTATTTTTTTCTAAGATAAGCTTTTCGGCTTCTATGGAAGTACCGCCAATGTCATTTACCTCGATTAGATCTCACGATAAAAATCCGTAATATAGCTTAATTCCTCAGTAATTTCTACAGGTTTGAGTTCAGAAAGAAAATAAATTGAAGTTACTCCTCAGTGTCCTATTTATGTGTGGGTCGCCGCCTTGTGCAAAAAATAGCGATAAAAATTCGATATCTTCTAAGATAGTTATTGAAATCAAATGATGTAAAGAGCAAATTTCGTCAAAATTAAATACTTATAATGAATAACGCATTTATTTGAATAAGGATTCATATAATCTTTATAAAAATACTTTCATAAACAATGCTTTATTTTAGAACAAATTTGGTTAGGATAAAAGAGGTTATAGTGAAATCCTAAAAGATAGACATATTTATCGCTGCTCCGCTCCTATTGGTCGTAGCGCGATGATATATAGCCTATAGCCTGTAAATGCCTATAGCCTCCTCAATAAATGTGCTACCTAAAACTGAAATATTTTTTCAAATTGGACCAGTGGTTCCTGAGATCATAGCGTTCAAACAAACTCTTCAGCTTTATAATATTAGTAGATTCTTGAAAAATGTATCCTAATCCTTTAAATTAGTGGAGCGTTCTTTATTGTATTTATGAATGAATTCCTACGATATGATTTCTTCTCCGGAAAAGACAGGCGTCTGTTTAAATGTATGTATATAAAATACTTTTGAAAATATAAGACTATCATAAGATAATAATAACATATTCCAATTGTTGTCGCCTTTAATTTTTCTAATTTAAATAAATTATAATCAATAACATTACGTTATTGCGCTTCGGGTCACGAGAGATGCCTTTGTTTAAACATTTTAAGTACCTGGAGCATCGTACGGGTGCAATTTTGAATTTCGTGGCCATCTTTTAGGAACAGTAAATAGAAATTCTATATATAAATAAGTTTGACTGGCAGAGAATGCCATCGGCATTAAATCCACCTTTACAAATATTATAAAAAGTGTATATAAATTCAAAAAATTACGACAGTCGTAAATTTCTAAGCACCATGGTTCGTAAATGTGCCTTATATGTTAAATGTGTTTTAGGCCTCACTTCGCCCGATCGTAATGGTGTAAAAAAGTAGCATATAGGGGACATAGATTCCATTTTTATCCATACCAAAAAGTATTCAAATTTGTCGTAAAAGCTTTTTGGGTTTATTCGTAACGCAATTTTTCGTAATTCGTTACTTTTTCTCAATATAATTGTTGATATAGAAAACATATTTAGTCGTAGTTTCTACGGCACATCGAAAATTTATAATATTTTATTTATCTAACCCAGACGAATTACTTACCTTTGTATGTCAGCAATAAATGATAAAATTGTATGTCCCAGGCGATGGTCCAATGCGTGTCGAGCAGCGAGCAGGACATGGCGGAGGCCCGCGACCACGCCTGGTCCGCGCCGCGAAATGAATTCAATACTGACGCCGACACGCACAGTAAGTCTACATTATCTAACATCTATCTAATCATAACCATTCTTATTACCAAATTCACCATCTTTTAAGAACGGATACATATTTGTATGAATTAATGAACTTTAATTATATAGGTTCAAACATTATTATGGGCGAAATTTTGTTAAAATTTGATATTAAGTTTTCTACTATTGTATTGACGTGTAATCGTTGCATATCACTGGTATGATACAAATTAGTAATATTATTAGAAACAATTTATTGTAATCATGCTCTTGAATTTGTATTATTTCCAGGTATGATTTCAAATATAACTCTAATGCGGTCCAATCGACCTCACAACACCGTCGAGTCTACCGAATTACATTACAGCCATAATATGAGTACTTCTTCTGTGAACAACCAACATATAATGCCTATGACGTCTAATAATTATTACGACAGAACACACTCATATAAGAGAAAAAATGAATTTGGAGATAACTCCGTGTACAGATCGGACAAAATAATGAGGAATAATAGCTACAATGCGGTACATGGACATATGAAAGAGCCAGACTATGATACACTAGGTATAAGTAGCCATGATAAGTCGCACGCAAGGCATTTCCCGTCTGGCTCTGGTTCAGATATGTCACCTATGCCAAAATTATTCGACCGACATTTAGGGTCCGGAGATGGTAAGTACGCTTCTAAGGATTCTTGAATAATTATAACTTCTTATGCTTCGAACTCTTTGCAACTTATTAAATGAATCTGGCAGAAACTCTATTCAGCAGTATAAATGTTCATTGCGTGTCGATCATGTGATGACTACATTATAATTATGTGTAACGTGTTGTGATTAATGCTTGTGGCTATTAAATTTGATTGGACAAAAGCATTTCTTTACCAGTGCTCTGGATACACTAACTTTCAGTTATTAAAATATATCCTTGTTGTTCATTACAAAAACTTACTGTTTTATTATCACCAGCTACATTTTCTTTTATTTTTTTTGACAAATAAATATAAATATATGTGTATTAAATACATCTTTAGAAACTGTTTATTTTTTTTAAATAATATATATCCTAAATTTATTGAGAACTGTAAATATGATATAGTGCGATCATTTCCGCTTTTCTTTCAAATGCCTTGTGATGCTATATCACTTGGATTTATTGTCAAAATCACAATACTAATATTTTTAAACAATTCATTTCACGCTTTGGTCACAGCTAACAAAATTCAAAATTATATAATGTTGTGTCTTGTATTGGTTTTGGATTGCTTTTTTACCTTCAGATGTACTAAATTAAACAAAATACCATGTAAATATATACTTATCACTGATTACGTCATAATGATGTGTGTTGTGGTATATTTCAGCTTCTACATAATGCAATACTATTGGTCATTGGTTTTCTTTTGGTTGGGTTAATACAAGATACAGCTGTTAATAAGGGTGTACTGGAAACTAATCAGAATAAAACAGAGATGTTCAGCGTTGAAACGTTCTCACCAGGCTTTCTGTCGCTTTCCATTGCACCACATTTGAAGTAACAAAATTGGCTCACAAATTGGGATTCCATTACTAACGCATCATTGTTAAGCCATCATCATTTCATCTGTTCACCATTGTAAGTAAGCACATTTCACTTACTTCAATAATTATCTAAACTCTTAAACTTAAAGCTTCGATAACAAGGATAAGCCGTGTAGCCAATATACATGTTGAATTTTAATCTTAAAAATATTAATCACCACTTACAGTTCTCTTTCATTTCGAATATTTCAAATGCAAATCCACATTTGACGCAAAAAATACGTCTTCAAAATTTGGTAAACATTTTTGAACTTTTAACGGTGACGGTGGAGGACGGTGGAGGTGTTTTATTTTTGCAATGCAAAACGAACGGAGGCTCAGTGAGGTGTAACGTCAATAGATACTAAAAGCGAAGACGAAGCGGAGGACAAGCGAGAGAGCGGGCCGGACGTGGCGGGCGACCGGGGCGCGCAGGATTTCCAAGTGGGGGACCTCGTGTGGGGGCCCGTGAAGGGGTACTCGTCGTGGCCCGGCAAGCTGCAGCGGCGCTGCGCCGACGGGCGCTGGAGCGTGCGCTGGTTCGGCGCGGCCGGGGCCGAGCGCGGGCCGGCCGTGCCGCGCGCGCGCCTGCTGTCGCTGTGCGACGGGCTGGAGGCGCACCACGCCGCGCGCAACCGCCACCGCAAGTGAGTCGCCGCCGCCACTAACCGCCACACTCATTAACCCAACCCAAAGAACCACCGTGACCAAATGCTACATCTGTGTGAGCTGAAATTGCCCGAACCGTCGATGTCTCGTTTTATAATAGGGTGTTTTTCGTTTTATTGAAACAGGAGTAGAAAATTAAACAGCCTCCTCGAGAACGCGATACAGGAAGCGATGGCCGAACTCGACAAGAAGAGTGAAAACGTCATCAACGAACCGGCCGAAGGAGACGTGCGGGAGGAGGTGACCGCCGACACCTTCGCGACGGAGACGCCGAAGAGAGGAAAAAGGGTGGACAAAGGCAAGAATAAAGATAGACAGCAAAAAAAAACGATCGCGAAAGTTTCTCCCAATTCTAATAAATCATCAGATGCTCGATTACGCAGTTCTCGATAACATCTTTTTCGCTGTTAATACTCGTATACGCGATAAACTGTCAGAAATTTATAAATGAATGTTTTAAGATTGACCATTAAATTTAATAAAGATGATGCTAAAAAGTTGGGATAAAAGTTTTGCATATATACATAAGAATTAATACACTGTATATGTATGTGGGTACCAAGGGTGACCATATTAAATGCCATTATACACGACGTTATGATACATTTCTAATAAGACTAAACATTGGCACAATATGTGCGGAACATCATCACATAATCAAATTACTATCATCTCAATACGACATAAACATAAAAATGTAGCTATATTAAATTTAAATTAATTCTAGTTAGAACAATTACTTTGAGATTCTATATATGTATTAAAAGCTTAATTTAAAAAAAAAAATCGTTACGATTATATTATTTACTTGCTTACCTATAGGTGACTCTTACCATTCCTTAAAAATGATTGGGATCACAAAGAATGTTTGCGAAAATTATGATTGTCGTCTATATCAGTTTTCCTTCGGGACGTTAGATGTTCCTAACTAAATGTGTATATTCAAAATTGAAATGACTCCCACTATAAAACAGATGCTAAATGTAATAATGATTTATCAGATTTTATAAAATACGTTGTAAGTATAGTGTAGATTTAAAAAGATGATTTTGAATCATTGTTGTTCCGCGTAATATATTAACGTAAGTGATAACTTTAAGTAACCTCACTGGATTCTCATGATATAAATTATAAATTCCACGACCATCATCGATGTCTTGTACAATTATAGTAAACTGTAAATTATTAAGAAATTTTGCTATATATTCTGTAAATTATGTGTTTTGTTAGAAAGTAATAAGTATAACACGATTTCTAGTCAAAATATTGAACATATTGAAATGTAGATATTATAGATGTGTTAACTGACAATAACGCTGGCCTGGCGTCCGCGGCACTGCGGGGCGCAGACGATACGTCGACATTGTTTGGGTTAAATAATTAATAAGTACAGATGATACATTATTACTTTCGACATTGTGCTACTTGTTTACGTTATTCATTTTATATACTTCCGTTAAATGTTCTATTATTGATTGGTATTATACACAAATCCACTTAGGTTGAAATTTTCTTATATGAGTTGTATGTGGAAATTTCAATACACGAGTACAATATTTATTATTACATTACTTTCAGTATGGAAAATTAAAGCATGGTCACATTTTGTAAGAAATTTTACAATGTTTGTTGGAACGAAAGGCCTATTTGGTGATTTTCGGGCATTCGAGATTTATAGTTGGAAATATCAAATCGTAGATTATGATATTACATCACGGAGATAATCACATTTTAGCCTAACTGTAGAGACTAAACGTTTCCTCAGTTTTTAAGTTCTAACTATAAAATAGTCACTGTAGTAGTGTTGCTTAATTGATAAGAGTTTAATTTGCGGTACAAGGGAGATTAATTTAGAATGTTTCTAAAGTGCTTATTATTTACAAGTGATTGGTAATGGAAACAATTATTTAGGCATACAATAAATAAAATCGCGATAATTGGATAGAAATGTTGCAGGCGACATATTTTGTTATAATTTGTTAATCCATTCACTGAATAAGTAACGTGTAACAGTGTATGTTCGTTATACGTCTAAGTAATTGGTTTCATTTACTTGGAAATAATATATAAAAGGTTTTTTTTTATTGTAGGTAGACATATTATTAATAGATCGCATCATCACAATTACATTTAATAGTTAAATTGTTATTTACAGTCATTGTTAGATTTATCGATGTGCTAAAATAAAGAGATCTTTGGATGTCCCATAAATAAATTACAAGGAATTAATGTAGCTTACTGTTTTTGTAATATGGTATTTTAAACTTAGAGATTCCAATTAACTTTCCTATATGTGACTTCAAATATCGGTATAGTATTTAATGTTAAAAGGATATTGTTTATTATATTATAATCGGATAGCACTTCTCCGTGAGATGGTATTATGTACATAATTTTACTGTAGTTATGTATAGTATATTATTTCAATGAAATTAATGTTTTATAGACTAATATACAACATAAGATTATTTATTTGTTTTGCTGTGTACATATTTTTTTCAATAAAAATGTACCTGTTTTATTTATTGTTTTTCGTTATTTAATCATTGTAGTTACCCCGGACACACTTTAAGATGAGTTTGATGATGAGACGCTGAAATGTGTACATGCCTTTTGTCCAAAAAGTTAGATTTATTTATTTATTTACACTTTTTACAATGGTTATTGTAAAGGCGGACTTAATGCCTAAGGCATTCTCTTCCAGTCGGACCTTGGGTGATGCAGAGATGATATATAGCGGCTGTGCAAATAAGATTTTTATAAGTATACATACACTAATAAATTCAATACAACTATAATAAAATATACATATATAAATAAAAAACTATTATGAAGATTCTGTGATTCTCTTTATCAGCAACTCACGAACCTTTGACTTGAACGACTGACGAGACTTGCACATCCTCACCTCTAGAGGAAGAGCATTCCATAAAAGAGTCGATTGTACGGGGAAAGAGGAGTGGACAAGACTAGAAGTGTGAGAAGGACAGAGAAGAAGGAGATTATTCTTAGAGCGAAGATTTTTGTCATGGTTAGTATGTAAGTACTGAATGAAGTCGGATAAATATGAAGGTGCAGTAGAAGAGGTAAGAATAGAAAATATAGTCAGAAGTGCTCGCAGCTCACGCCGCTGCCGAATTGGCAACCACCTGAGCTGTGAACGATAGGACGACACATGATCGTATTTACGGAGATTAAATATGAATCGAATGCAGTTATTGAGAAGTCGGTCAAGTTTCAAGATCCCCGAAGGATAATAGAAAAATGAAATAGGGTTTATCTACCATTTATGTACCATACTCTTATGTATTTAAGGGCAGTTTGTGTTATTCACTGGCCGTGATTCTAGAATTGTCGGGTAGGTACACCATTTTACAGCTGCTTAGAAAGAGCAACATTTAAATCTGTAGTGAAATTCCTCATAGACCTCATGAAGTTGAAAAAATATTTGTCTCCTTGACTAACGGAATGTGGGTACTCGAGTGTGATACATTAGCAATCTATCATACTATATTAGAGCTAACATTATTTCGTGGGCTTATAATTTTTTGACAACTTAAAGTTACTCTTACAAAAAATTATGTAGGTAATCCTTACCACGCTGGCCTAGGTGCGGGTTGGCGGACTACACACCTAAGAAATTACTATGAACTCTTAGGTGTGCAGTCAGAAGTGTGTGCCTGGGGTTCGAACCCGCCACCGTCGAGATTCTCGACCGCGCGCCCAAACCTCTAGTGCCTAGAGTCTAGACTCTAGGCCATCACTGCTCTCACTAACTGCAGCACTCAAATAATTTACAGTCTTTTGTTTTATTTAGAATTAGTTATACAAATGGCTTACAATGTGAAGGACAGATTACCTACATTATAACGATTCGATAAAGATTGCACATGCTTGACATATTTCGATAACTTGGCGCCATTCAAGCAATGACCTAGTGTGATCTACGTGCGTAGCTACTATACATGTGGAGAATATTCAATGTTTAGTTTACTAACGTTGACTAGCGTTTTGAGGCTTCATGGTAACTAATATAGTGGTCTGTAGAAGATTTTTTTACGTATGAAGTAGAGTTGGTAATCATTTTCAACAAAGGCAAATGGATTTTAATTTGAAATGCTTCTGTCATTAAGGTAAAATTTGAAAAAATGCAATTAAATTCACATTTGCATTCAAAACATTTTCCATGCTTTAAATAAATTTTATAATGTTCAGATCAGCACTACCCACATCTTATCTTCAATTGAGATCTGCTTTTATTGTTAGATAATGTTTTGGTTAACAAAATATTTTTTCCACTTTCAAGCAATATCACAGATTGACGCAAGCGTTTCACAGGAACCATTTTTACGATTAGTCGACACATAGAACATTTTATATTTAAAAAGCTATTGGTTTATAATTGTTGCCAGTTTTATTATTTTTATTCTAAATATGACCATCACTTACAGATGCACAATAATTAAGATGAAATATCGGTAGAACAAAGTGAACCTTTTTGAAGTTTACATGAGGCAAACCTCATGATTTAACATTTTCAGGATGAAAGCTACTAGTGGATGGTGGCAAATATACATGGTTAATAGTGCGGTAGTGTCTTCGTTCGTATGGAGAGAGATTTTCTTTGTAGCCGTACATTTTTGGCATAGAGGTACGATATGAAGCCAGAATTATCTCGATCAATTTTTGGGCCATAGCTATATTCGTGATTCCACGCCCAAGTCTTTTTGTGTTCGGCGGAGTTCTCATTCCATTACGGCTTTCGCAGTCATTAATGCTGGAGTATTCCATGGATTTAATTATCTATAGTGTTAAGCAGAAGTTTTTAGTTTAAGTAATTGTTGACAGAATTTGGTAAAAAATGCTCAGATCTGATCTGACTTATAAATAATAAAAAGCCTATTTCTAAACAGAAACTTAACAAAATTTTCAATTTTATTTTAGTTACCATTGGATGAACTCGACTTACATTTAGTATACTTAGGTATCAGGTCAGGGTACAAATACATCATTGTTAATTTATTTTTGTTTAAGTATTTTATAGATCTGTAATTTATTTATAAAACTCTCCTGTAAGTTGTACAGTTTTTCTCAATTTTTAGGATTGTTTAGATGTCTGGTATAGTGGGTGAGTAAGTGTGGTCGTTTTCATCATCAGCCCATAAACGTCCTTCTACTGGGCATGGGCCTCCTCTACTATGAGAGGGTTCAGGCCCTAGTCCACCAGGCTGGCCTAGTCCGGGTGGCGGACTACTTTTAATGTGCTGATTTCCTCACGATGTTTTAATTCACCGTTAAAGCGTGTGATAATTCATTGTGAATAGGTATATAACTTCAAAAAGTCAGAGGTGTGTGCCTGAGTTTCAAACCTGCGACCGCTCAGAGTGAAAAGTACCAATAACAAAAACAGAAAATTTCCTTATGTGGTACGGTTTCAAAGAATTAAAAACCTGCACTCGTAATTGACAAGGATTACCTGCATTCTCGAGATTTGTTAAAAAATAATCAGTTAGAGGTTTTTCTCTTGTTGTATACTGATTTTCTTTTAATCCTATACGTCCAAAAAGTACTGGTCGATTCAACCTGATATAAGTTCTAACAAAAACAACATGAAGCGTGTCATAATCAACCTTGTGTCTTGGAGGCAAAAAATAGTTCTTTAATCTTGTTTGTCATTCAGCCACGAGGGACGCATTCTCATTCTACGTAAGTATGTAGGTACTTGCATACTTTTAATTTAATTAAATTTAAAAAAAAACATTTTTATGGGTAAACAACAGTTTAAAACAAAAAGCCAAAGGACTGCGCGCCGTACTGAGTAAAATGTGTGATCCACAAACAAGTACTTTAAGTACAGCTAATAGCTGTTAATATCCGCAGAGACTTGTTCTTTCTTTGATTTATTCTTCCTATCCCCTCATTTTTTCTTTCTGTCTACTTCTTGTAATTAAAGTTTTTTATTATACACCTCCTATACTGTATGAATTCAATCATGGGTAGTATAAAAATAAACGAAGTTTAATTAATATTTCTGTGAACGTATGCATATTTTTTTCAGATTTTGTACTATTGAGATCCGTAAACAAACTGTCCTAAACGCCGACTCGCAATAAAAATGTTCCATGCAATATGTTCGGATTAAAAATAATATTGCGCCTGACGGAATGCATGACAAGTGGCCAAACATAAAAATGTATATTTCGACAAGTCAGTTGAATATGAGTTTTATTGTGTTGTATGTGAAAATGAAAACTTACCTACATAAATTTAAGTCTGTATTCCAGAAAAAGTTGGCAAAGGTACATTTCTGCATCCACGTTTTGCTATTTGAACCACGTAATAGGTGCCTTTTGCTATTGTACGGGCACATTTCCAGACTTCTTTGCTACTTCTGAGAATTCGCGGGGGAAATCCAATAATACCTATAATACTTAGTACTCGGGAATCGTACTTAGGACCTCCAAATCGCACGGCAAAACTTGTGCCGCAAGAACATAAGGTAGAAATCGTTTACTGTATAGGTACTCATTTTTATATTTATTTATCTACAAAATTTACTACCTCAAGTATACTATATAAATTTACTTATACCTATCATATTTGTTATTGTATATAACAATCAACAATGATATACATATTGAACTACGTAGGTATTACTCAGTCACATAGGGTTCCTGTAAGTTACAAATCCCAGTCACTACATTGACAAAACATGCCGTCTTATGCAGGTTTCGGTAGTAGCTACACATGGAACCAGACGGGAGCAACAAATCTAATCGCCATTAATCTGCTGCGACAAACGATCGGCCGAACCGCTGGCAAATGAATGGTCACTGAAATGAAGACTTATGGCGCAAACATACGTATCGTTTGGACATTTTTTTGCAACTCTGAATTTGGTCTTATGCTTTTTATTTATGAAAGTTTATGAAATGTATTATAGTCAGTTGAGATGACGTGTTAGAAGATTACCTATGTATTCGGTTGAGACGGAATTTTGGGAGTTGCTGGCCCATATTTTAGGCTAACACTCAAGTTTTTAGTAGTTTTGTAAAAACCATTATAGAGTAGTAAGGAAACAACAGGGAAATATAATCAGTAGGAGATAAGTGTCCACATTTGTTTATAAACATACATCGCGTATAGTTTTTTTTTTTTAATTAGTGGTAAGAACACATGGAGAAACAAAGAGAAAAAAGGAGCATATGGAACTAAAAAAACTCCATGAACTAAAAAAATGCAAAATTGATATTTAACGACGGTAAGATAGTACTTAGTATGATTTACAAGCTTAAAAGGACGCTAAGTATAAGCATCTATTTGTTCTTTTTCAATTAAGGGCGCCTATGGCGTTGAAACATATTTGTTTCTGGCGACAACACTTTGTATTTAAAATCTATTAAAACTATAAATTCATAAATCATAGTTAATAATTATCTATGATGTATTTGTACCCTGACCTCATGCCATCTAAGTATACTTAATGTAAGTCACGTTCACCCTACGCCCTTAAATTTTTAAGGCAAGGTTATAACATAATCCATTATATAATTGTATACATACCATTACTTACGGATACCCCACGTCTCGCACAATTCACGAGTAATTCCTATTCATCACATTTATTCACTCACGTTACACGTTTGTCTGTAGGGAATATTTTATCTTGTCAATTCAGAATTCGAATTCTGGCCGACTTCAATAGACACATAGGTACATACAATATACGTACACGGAAAGTAGATTTAACTGGTTTGTTTTTTGTGTGAAGTACATATGTAGGTATCTTTGGTAAAGAATAGAGTTAGCCCTGTCGTATATTGTCTTCTGGAAAATATTTTTTAGTGTAATTAATGTAGCCAATGATGAGAAAACAGTTTTTTTTGGATAAATTAAGGTAAAACTGTGAGAGAATTCCTGGGTTCTATTTTTTTGTTGAGAGAAGTAGTAACCTTTTTATGCAAGATATTCCTAAGGCGCAGTACAACAGGCTAAAAGTTCGCGCCGCCTTTCAGGGGAGCACCGTGTATATAGGGAAAAGTATAAAGTACTAAGGGAGTAGTATAAGTTTGAATCTTCTTCTTCTTCTTCATCAACCCATATAA
Source organism: Cephonodes hylas (assembly GCA_030295005.1). Classification (NCBI taxonomy): domain Eukaryota; kingdom Metazoa; phylum Arthropoda; class Insecta; order Lepidoptera; family Sphingidae; genus Cephonodes; species Cephonodes hylas. The sequence goes on along the minus strand of AP025367.1, from coordinate 8,583,818 downwards.
GACGCCCACTGCTGAGCACGGGTCTCCTCTACCATTGAGAGGGTTTAGGCCATAGTCCGCCACGCTGGCCTAGTGCGGGTTGGCGGACTACACACCTAAGAAATTCCTAAGAACTTTTAGGTGTGCAGGTTTCATCACGATGTTTTCCTTCACCGTTAAAGCAGTGATGGCCTCGAGGTTTAGGCGCGCGGTCGAGAATCTCGGCGGTCGCGGGTTCGAACCCCAGGCACACACCTCTGACTTTTCGAAGTTATGTGTGTATTCAAAATTGAAGTTTGAATGATGTAGGTATATTTGTTTGTATATATCGCCATTATTGTGTAAAATAATCTAAACCATATTGTTATATATTGACTCTTTATTGTTTTGTTTATTATAGTATTTGCAAGTATTGATTATGTGCAAATGTAATTAGAAGTTACAGTACCTGCCAGTGAGTGTTTTCGGATATTGCACTTAACCACACAACGCACTTTTCCACTGTGTCTTATATATCACCACCGCACATCGCAAGAGTATGGAGGCTATCGTTTCACAATCCATGAACCAAATCATCCAGTCCTTTAATGAGCAAATGGAAGCATTTAAGGAGCAGCTGCCGAAGACGACACCGCATTGCAATGCACCAGCTGATGCCTTGGCGAGTAGCTTCAACACGTTCCGAGAATTTATGTTAAAGTCCATGAACATTCTCCAAAGTCAAATTGAATTACTCGCTAAACAAGTTGACCATTTGGAAATGCAGCGGCGCCGCAAGATCCTCCTGCTGCATGGTCTGCCGGAGGTACAGGATGAAGATACTGCAGCAGTTGTTGTCAAATGCGTGTCGGAGAATCTTCGAATATCTGGATTCACGGCAGATAAACTCACTCGTTGTCATAGATTGGGCCGTAGCAATACGAACCAACCACGTCCAATCTTATTCAAATTAAATGACGTGCTTCTTCGAGATAAATTGTGGTCTTCTAAAACTAATCTCAAGGGTTCAGGAGTCACATTATCTGAATTCCTCACAAAAACGCGACATGACATTTTTATGGCGGCGAGGAAAATGTTTGGAGTCACCAAATGCTGGACACGGGAGGGCAACATTTATGTTCTTGGACCCGACAACGTGCGACATCGTGTCAACAATACGAAGGAACTCGATGCTATTGCGCCTGTGAAGACGACAACACCGTCCAAAATAGCAACAGGTGGTCGTATGACAGCTCCAATGAAGACTAGACGAGGCGCAACAATTAAAAAATAGTTGCGTATTGTTTTACAATTAAATTTTATCTCTTGTTAAGATACTTTGTGATATCTCGTACTGATATAACACATTACTGGCGAAACTGACACTTCTTGTTGTTGTCAACAATTTTTTTTTTTTAATTACCCTCATTTATGTGTATTAAATATTTTGTGTTTCATTTCATTTTATGTGAATGTCAGTTTCTTAGCATTAAATATTAGTTGTTCTTTCTTTTTAACTAGTCAGTACGAAAGCATTTTTTTTTTTCTATTTATATTTCTATTTTTTTTTATAATTATTTTTATGTGGTTTTGTTACATTCTTTTTTTTATATTTTAAATGTTAGCACAACTGGCAGGTGAATAAGTGTGAATAATTTTGAACTATTTATTAATTTATAATATAGTAATACTTTAATTTTACATGTTACACAGCAGCAATTTAAATGATAGCAATGAATATTTGTCCTGTTCCTCATCAGTTACCTCAAATGAAAGCATTGATAGTTATAGCAGTATACCCTCTCTTGAAGACTCAATTAACTCTGTGTTTATTGATGGTCTAAAAAATTTTAATGTACTACATATCAATGCTCAGAGTATTCCGGCACATTATTCCGATATGCTGGCATCGTTTAATCATAAAAACATCCATGCCATATTGATCTCAGAATCATGGTTGAAACCTTGTCTTCCTTCGACGTCTTACTCCTTACCAGGTTTCCAATTGATACGTAATGACCGGGCCAGTGGTGCAGGGGGTGGTGTAGCCATTTATCTCCGTGCTAACATACCTTTTTCAGTTTTAAGTATGTCTGCACAACCCCCTCCGCCTAATGCTGGAGAGCATCTTCATATTGAAGTGACTCTTGCCCACACCAAAATTCTTCTTGGCGTATATTATTGCCCGTCATTACGTGTCAATTTTTTTTCTTCCTTCGAAAAACTACTAGAGAACTTCTCTGGTAACTTTGATCATACTATAATTATGGGAGACTTTAATACTTGCCTAATTAAACAAGATTTTAGGTCAAATTTATTGAACTCTGTCGTGAAAGCTAGCAATTTAACTATTCTTCCTTTAAACGCAACTCATCACTTCCCTAATTCTACACCTTCACTTCTTGATTTAATTCTTGTCTCTTCTTTTAATCATGTTCATGTGCATGGTCAATTACCAGCTGATGCATTTTCGTATCATGACTTGATTTTTCTGTCATATAAGGTTCGACCGCCACGAAATCGCCCTAAAACTATACTCCAACGTAATTTTGGTGATATTGACATGGAGAAATTGCTCAGTGACGCAGCTGAATTAAATTGGTCAAATGTTTTTAATGCGACCTCTATTGATGACAAAGTCAGTGAGTTCAACAACATTTTAGTTACGTTGTACGATGCACATGCTCCTATACGTCCTGTTAAAATTAAGCATTCACCAGCACCTTGGATTACAGATGATATTAAGGCAGCAATGAAAAGAAAAAACAATGCAAAAGCCAAATTCAAGCGTTGCCCTTCTGATGATGCTAAAGCAAAGTACATGAAGCTTAGAAATCACTGCAATAGATTGTGTAGGGATGCACAACGCCGACATATTCATGAATCTGTAACTAACTCCGAACCTGCAAAAGTATGGAAATTTCTTAGATCATTGGGAGTTGGAAAGGCACGTAAAAATAATATTCCTAAAGATTTAAACATTGATTTATTATTTGGTGCGGTTGTGTGCGTCGTGTTTTACGGCGGAAGATATAGAAAGTGCAAAAGCGTTGCTTTTCGAATCGTTAACAAAAAAGAAGAGAAAAGTAATGCGCAAAGGTGATGGCCGGTCTCAGAGAAACCTATATGATATTGTTACTATTTTTAAAGAAACTGACCCTGAGGAATTACCGATTTTCGTGGCTAAAGAGTTACAAAAACTTCCTCCCGTCTCTTTTGACCACATTGATGCTACTCGGCTTTTAAAAGATATTCTTGTGATCCAAAAAGACATTAAATTGTTAAAAGAATCCTGTGTCTCGGTTGAACAGTTTAAAGAGGTACAGAACGATATAATATCAATTAAACAAAATGCATTAGTGAATAGATTTTATGATACCAATAATGCCAAAAATACGGTTGTCTCAAAAATATCTTCGGACCTACCCCACAATGTGCAAGAAAATCCTAAGAACAATGAGAGCTTCGCGGACTGCCTGTCATTGGACAACGTCGCAGTTATGTCTCCGTCGCACGCGCAGTCCACGTTGCAAGCTGTCCCGCTCACACAGACGATAGGCACTGTGAACGGAGAAGCGAGCGTAGAACAGCTAGCGGAGGCCACTGATAACACCGTGGTTTCGAAGGACGAAACCGCGCTTGCGCCTGAGCATAGGGAGGGCCTCAGAGCTATCAATATGATCGCGTCGACACCTTCAGCGAACAAAGTATTATCTAATATAGTTAGTAATAATAAAGCTAGTTGGAAGGATAAAAAGCCGAATAATGAATGGAAGTTGGTACAGCGAAATAGATTTAAAAATAAGACCGTTATTGTGGAGGGAAAGGCTCGCAGTAACCAAAATGAAAAGTTTAAAGCGGCGGATATAAGAATACCGTTGTTCTTGAACAATGTTGATAAAAATACGACAGAAAAAGACATAGAAGAATATGTAATGTCCAAAACGCAGGTAAAGATTTTACTGCATAAAATTAATATGAGTATACCAAGAAAATATAATGCCTTTAAAATTAGTGTGCCAAAAAATAAGGTCTCAACATTTTTACAAGATAGTTTATGGCCGGAAGGCGTGTCAATAAGAAGATTTTTAGAATACAATAGAATTAATACCTCTAATTATGGCGAACAATATACAAAAACTGTGCAGTAATACAACTTTTATGAGCTATAACTGTAAATCAGTTATGCGTTCTATTGATTGTGTGAGAACGTTATGTCGAACAGCTGACATAGTAGCCTTGCAGGAAACGTGGCTTATGCCACATGACATTACGTTTCTAGGGGGAATAGACCATAATTTTGCCTACACTGGAAAATCGGCGGTGGATACTTCGGCGGGCATAGTGCGCGGGCGGCCCTACGGTGGTGTCGCTATACTGTGGCGCAAAAGTGTGTTTACGTGCGTGTCGGTCGTCGAGTGTAAAAGTGTACGGCTGGCGGCTATTAAAGTAACGTTAGAAAATCGCCACTTTTTAGTGTTTTCGGTATACATGCCCACGGAGGGTACTGATAACTTAGTTGAGTTTACTGACTGTTTAAGTGAAATTAGTGCTATAATAGACAATAGTGGTGTTGAGTCGGCGTACATGCTTGGCGATTTCAACGCCCACCCGAGTGCGTCGTTCGGTAAGGAACTGAAGCTGTTTTGTTTAGAACAGAGTTGGCAGTGTGCAGACATTGAACTATTAGCGCCGGACTCGTATACGTATGTAAGTGAGGCGCACGGCACCAAGTCTTGGTTAGACCATGTTCTGGTGACTGATGCTGCTAACTCAACAGTAGTTAATATAGATATTAGTTATAATACTTCTTGGTCAGATCATTTTCCTATTGTTTTAATATGTAATTTAGGTAAATTAGCTATTAAAGTTAGTCAAGATAGTTTTAAGGTAAATAGGGTTATATGGGGAAATAGAAATAGTTCTCAAATAGAGCAGTATCGTAAATTATGTGCAATGAAACTACGTGATATAGATTTTCCTTTAGAATTTAGAAAATGTGCTGATTTTATGTGTCATGATGTTAAACATAGGTTTATAATAGATAGTTTATATAATAATATTGTAGATATACTAACCAATGCAGCTTCAGTAACTTATTCATGTAATTTAAATAGATTTAAAAAGAAAAATAAAACTTTTCACATTATAGGCTGGAACAAGCATGTTAGAGAAGCTCACAGGGAGGCTCGGTTATGTTTTCACGAGTGGGTTTCATTCGGCAAGCCTGTTAGTGGTCCAGTTTACAATAAGATGCGTGACTCGCGAATTAATTTTAAAGCTAAACTTAAGTGGGTACAAAATCACCAGACGCAAATTAAAATGGACATGTTAGCTATGGAACATAGTAAGAAACATTTCGGTAATTTTTGGAAAAAGACGAATAATGTGAATCCAAGACCGGACGTTCCTGTGAGCATAGAGGGTGTTAGCGATCCTGTTCATATTGCCAACCTATTTAGGAAGCAGTTTCAAGTTCAGGGCGCTTCTGTGTCTGCGAACACTGGAAAGATGCGCAATAAAGGTGAGGGGGAAGGTATTGTGTTGTTTTTGGCAAGGGACATAGCGGAGGCCCTGAGGAGTATGAAGCGTGGAAAATCACCAGGACATGATTCTCTCAGTATAGAACATCTACAACATGCTGGCGTTCACATGCCCAGGGTCCTTGCTATGTTGTTCACTTTCTGTTTGGGTCACTCGTACCTACCTGAAGGTCTAATGAGGACGGTAGTTGTCCCGATCATTAAAAATAAAACGGGGGACGCGTCTAGTTTAGGTAATTATAGGCCTATATCTTTAGCGACTACTATTGCTAAGGTGCTGGACAGAGTGCTTGACGTACAATTACAAAAACATGTCAAGCTGCACGATGCTCAGTTCGGGTTTCGACCGGGACTGTCCACTGACTCGGCAATACTGACACTCAAGCACACTGTTCAGTACTACACTAATAGAAGTACGCCGATATATGCGTGTTTCCTGGACCTCTCTAAAGCGTTTGATTTGGTGGGGTATGACAGACTGTGGCAAAAATTGTCAGAGGACACGGATCTTCCCACCGAGCTAATCCTGCTTCTTAAATTTTGGTATGGCAATCAAACCAACCATGTTAGGTGGACGGGAGCGGTATCTGACACGTACAGGTTGAACTGGGGTGTGAGACAGGGTGGATTAACATCCCCGATTCTTTTCAACCTGTATATGGACAGACTGATACGTGAACTCAGCAGTACCATAACAGGCTGTTCTATTGATGGAACTATGGTTAACAACATAAGCTACGCTGATGATATGGTGCTGCTGAGTCCATCGATCAGTGCCCTCAGGAAGTTGTTGGCGATGTGCGAGTGTTATGCGGAGGCTCATGGGCTCAGGTACAATACCGCAAAAAGTGAGGTAATGGTCTTCAAGGCTGGCTCAAAATTCTATAAAGACGTACCACCGGTCTTCTTAAATAACCAACCCCTAATACAAGTGCAGAGGGTGAAGTACCTGGGTCACTGGGTCACCGACACTCTCAGTGATGATGTCGACATAGAGAGGGAACGTAGGGCGTTGTCAGTCCGGGCGAATATGCTGGCCCGTAGGTTTGCAAAATGTACCGCTCAGGTAAAAATCACATTATTTAAGGCATACTGTCAGTCTTTTTACACCTGCAGCCTATGGGTTGGGTATACGCAACGGGCTTGCAATGCCCTGCGTGTCCAATATAACAATGGGTTCAGGGCACTGTTGGGGCTGCCGCGTTTCTGTAGCGCGTCGGGGATGTTTGCAGACGCCGGTGTTGACGGCTTTGCTGCAATACTTAGGAAACGAGCTGCATCCCTGATGCGCCGGGTACGTGGCAGCCCTAACAGTTACCTGCAACTCATTGCGAATAGAATGGAGACCGATTGTCCATTTTTCGCAACATGGAGTCGCCTACATGTGGCGAAGTAAATTTTTGTAGTTTTTAGAATTATGTTTTTATTTTTAAATTGTTTTTATATATGGACTTTATTGTGAAATGTGATGGTCTGAAATAAAAGATTATTATTATTATTTATATACTTTATTTATTATTTCTACCATTGCTGGCGAAAGAACCAATTGCGCAGGCTTGTGGCCAAAACGCAACTGATTATTATTGGGTGAATATTTGAAATTGATGACATGAAAAGATGATTTATGGGTTTAGGTTTCAATTGATAGAAATTTACGGACTATTCGGCAAGTATTCAGGATAACAGCTTTTTGTAAAAGTGTGTAAGTGAGTGGATGTATCTGAAGTATTTTAAGGCTCTTATGTAAATACTTAGGAATAACGCCAGTAGTGGATACAACAATAGGAATAGTACGAACGGAGTCTACTCGCCATTGTGTCTTTAGCTCTATTGCCAAATCGGTGTATTTAGCTATCTTTTCTGTATATGTGTTTTGTAGGTTGTGTGTATTTGGTACTGCAATATCTATTAGGAAAACAATTCTATTTTTCTTGTCATGTACGGTGATATCCGGTCTATTGTGGTGGATGGTCTTGTCAGTCATAATAGTCCTGTCCCAGTAAAGTTTATAACTGTCCAACTCTAAAATTATTTGGGGTGAATACTTGTAATACGGAGTTTTAGTGGTTATTAAACCATATTTGTAAGCTAAATATTGGTGGACTATTGCAGCTACTTGGTCATGTCGGTGTTTATAATCATTTTGTGTAATGGATTTGCAAGCTCCGGTAATATGTTGAATTGTTTCAGGACTACTATGACAATGGCGGCATAAATCAATTTGTGCTTTTGGGTCTTTAATTATGTATTTCCGGTAATTTTTGGTGTCTATGGTCTGGTCCTGAATGGCTATCATAAATCCCTCCGTTTCAGGAAACAATTCTCCTCGCTTGAGCCACGCGTTTGACGCAATTTTGTCAACGATCGGGTTACTCAAGTCGAGGCGATGTCTCCCGTGAAGGGATTTCTGTATCCATTCATCCAGTTTTTGTTTAACACTATTTTCTTTTAATTCTACTATTGACTCTGCTAGATTGAGGGGCGTATATTTACGGTCTGCTTTCACTACCGCTTGATGTAAGCTCGACTCAGGTGCCCTGGATTGGAAGAATTCTCGTAAAGTTCTAATCTGCTTATTGTGTAGGTTCTGTAAGTCTATTATTCCGCGTCCACCTTCAGACCGGGGCAATGTCATCCGTTGTACGCAAGCTCTTGGGTGGTGCTTTCGGTATTTTGTCAAAAGGGTATTGATATTCCTCTGCAGATTCTTTATGTCTGTCTGTGACCATTTAATAATTCCGAAAGAGTATGTGAGAATGGGGATCGCGTATGTATTAATACCTTTAACAGTGTTACGTGAATTTAAATAAGTGTTTAAAATTTTATGAATCCTTGATCTAAACTTTTCGACGAGAATATTTTTAGTGTCCTTGTGGTGTATCTGTCCAGTTTGGTGAAAGCCTAAATACTTATATCCTTCTATTTCATCTACAGATTCTATTAGCCTATTATCGTTTAATTTGTAGTGATCGTTTTGAATTTCACCATCTTTAAAAGAGAGAATTTTACACTTATCGATTCCAAACTGCATACAAATGTCTGATGAGAAGGATTGTGTTATGTCTGTTAGTGTATGAATGTCTGCGAGAGTGGAACTAAACAGTTTGATATCGTCCATGTACAGCAAATGTGAAAGTGTGTATTGGGTGTTATCGAATTCTATTTTATATCCTTTTTCAGTATTATTTAAAAGCGTTGATAAGGGGTTGAGTGACAAACAAAACCAAAGAGGGCTAAGTGCGTCTCCTTGGAAGATTCCTCTTTTAATGTTAATGTAATCAGTTTCTACAGTTTGGTTATTAATGTATAGTTTTAAAACAGTTTTCCAGCGTGTCATTGCAAATTCTAAAAATGATACTATTTGTGGGTGGATTTTATAATGCTTTAAAATATAAATTAACCAGGTATGTGGGACCGAATCATAAGCTTTTTTGTAGTCGATAAACATGCTGTACATGTTGTTTTTTGTAGCGCGAGCTTGGTTGCATGCAACGGCATCAATCGTGAGCTGTTCTTTACAGCCTTGACTATTTTTGCGACACCCCTTCTGTTCTTCAGCTAAGACCTTATTTATGTGTACATGGGAATATATAAGTTCACTAATGCACGATGTCATAATTTTATAAATCGTCTGGAGACATGTTATTGGGCGATATTTGGCAGGGTTGACAGTATCGGACGGATCTTTAGGTAACATATAAGTGATACCTTCAGTAATATAAAGCGGTAATAAGTGAGGATTTTGAAAAAAATTGTTAATATGTTTTAATAGAACTGAATGTGTACTTGTAAATTTTTTATACCAGTAATTGTGTATTTTATCTGATCCAGTAGCCTTCCAATTATGGGTCTTGTTTATAACCCGTTGTAATAAATCTATGCTGATTTCGCCAAATACCATGTCAGGTAGGTTCGTTAATCTACTTTTATCTTCTCCAATCCATGAGTTACAGTTATGTGTAACTGAGTTAGACCAAATACCCGACCAATACTCCTGTAGCGTTTCTCTGCTGGGTACATGATTCGTATGGTTATTAGAAGGTAAGTCATTAATGCTGTTTTGATTTAATTTTCGATAGAATATTTTTTCGTTGTTCTGAAATAACTTATTTTGGGTCTTTCTAAGAGTGGTTTGTTTATACCTGCGTAATCTACTGGACAAAACACTTAATTTTTGTTTTAATGTGTCAAGATAATGTGATAAATCAACATTAGGATTTTCGTGTTTTGAATGAATTTTAAATCTATTTACTATTTCGTCTACCTTCTTTTTTAGACGTGGACTCTGGTTTCCCTTAATATATTCAGTTAGCCTCCCTATATTGGTCCTAAGTTTATTAATTCTAGTGTGCATATTCACTTGCCATTTAGGTATTTGGTCTTTGGGTCGTGAAGGAGCATTCAAGATTCTTATTCCGTTTTGAGTAACCGCTGTAAATGCCGCAGAGTATATGATAAGCTGTAGAGTCTCAAAATTGGTCTCATTACTAAGAAATTTAGGTAAAACATTTGTGTTTATGAAATGAACAATACTAGAAAATTTTCGAGATGGTTTTTGTCTGGGAATTGGTAATCTTTGGTTGGGTTCAGTACTTCTGAATTCTGCTAAAGTTTCGTTAAAATGATTTTCTATTTCAGTTTGGATCTCTTTAGACAATGATGAATTTACTTCTTCATTTTCAACACTTTCATTAATATCTTGGTCTTCTATTGCATTAGTGTGAATGGTCATGGGGTTAGTAGGCGTAGAATTTTGAGGTTCACTTAAAATTATATCAGATAGAATTTCATTATCTCTATTTTTTGTTGCTTCTAAAATTACTTCCTTTTTTATTTCTTCCAGTCTTTCTTCTGATATGTATTTGTTATTAATTATAACTCTGCGCTGGTCAGCGATTCTTTGCACGGAAACATGAGCTATGCTTGGGTGTAAAGCTGTAACATCGTGATGTAATTGTTGGCGGTACGCAGTTAAATTTGTTTCCAGGTTTGTAATACGATAATATGTTTTGATGATACTTTCATTAATGTCAGTAGTCCACCTGAGTCTCTCATTGTTAGTAACTGTGGAAGGTTGAATGTCAGTCCCGGGATAGATTTTAAGGTAATTTTCTACTTCTAATTTTATCTGTTTGATTTTATCATCAGAGAGTAAATTTTTTTGAACTATTGCTCTACGTTGGTCTCCTAGCCTTTGTTTACTTGCCTGCATATGTGGATACTTTTCAATGAATTTTGCATACAATGGTGTTAAATAGTTTTTAACGTCTGATTCTAATGATGTGATGATATAATAGGTGCGTAAGATAAAGATATTCATCTCCTCGGACCATTTCTTACGCTTTTTTGTTTCTCCTGGGGCGGATACAGGAATGTCGGCAGATATTGCCTCCTGCATAACATCCTCAGGGGAATTGTCGATAGATGGTGATGAAGAACTTTCAGATGAGTTATGAATATTATCAGCGTATGATGGTGGTGATGATGGTATGGATGAGAATAATGATGACAGCGGTGAAGAACATGATGATGATAAGACATGTGGAACTGCAACAGTTGTTAACTGGGCAGTTTGTTGCGACGCGGTGCCCTCCCCAGAATACGCAGGGCAGCCCGAGCCCGAGGGCCCGGGGCGGGATTCTCCATCGCAATTTGCTCCGGTACCCGCCTGGGGTATTGTCCTGTTTCTTAGGCGCATCGCATGTATGAAATGAAATACTAGAGCATCGTTGGTCATTGGTAAGTGTTTAGTCAGTGACTGCCAATGTCCGCCCCTCACGTGGCAACAGATGGTCGTGCCGGACGTGACGTTAGGTTTCTGAGGGGCTTATTATTATTATTATTATTCTCAATTTCTATGATTCTCAGCTTTCTAAGCTGGCAAAAAATAGTACACACGGGCCTGGACCAAGTGTATACTATTGGGTTTACGTGTTATTTGGGACAACTGAAAGGTTTTGTCCATGTTCTGTATTTGCATTAGGATCTGTATTTAAAAATTTTCGGACCAATCTGCAGGTATTTAAGATGGTAGCTTTTTGCATAAGGCTGTAGGTGGTGGATGGCAGATCTATCATTTCTATAGCCTTATGCAAATGTCTGGGCACTACTCCTGTGGTAGAAATGACTATTGGCACTATTGTCACTTGTTTTAGTTTCCACATCCGGGCTATTTCATCTTTCAGATCTACGTATTTTGATAGTTTTTCCGATATTGTATTTTGTAAGTTATGTGTATTGGGTATGGCTATATCTATTATTTTCGCTGTCTTATTGTGTTTATCTATAAGGGTAATGTCAGGTCTATTGTAATGAACGGTCTTGTCTGTTAATATTGTTCGGTCAAAATAAAGTTTGTAATAGTCATTTTCCACGACAGTTTCGGGCTTATATTTATAGTATGGCTCTATTCGGTTGTGATCTATTAATTTGTATTTTTGGGCTAGTTTTTGATGAATGATGTTTGCTATCTGGTCGTGTCTATGTTTGTAGTCTGTCTGTACTATGGCTTTGCAAGCACCTGTAATGTGCTGGATAGTTTCTGGTGCGCTGTTACATTTTCTACATAAGTCGGAAGCTAATTTTTTAATTATATATTTTTGATAATTTCTAGTTTCTATAACTTGGTCCTGGATGGCGATCATGAAACCCTCCGTTTCTGGGAAGAGTTCTCCTCGTCTGAGCCAATCGTTCGACGCTATCCTGTCGACGTCTGGTTTGCTCAGATCTTGGAAATGTCTCCCATGAAGCGATTTTTGGGTCCATGCTGCTAATTTTGACTGTCTGTCTACTAGTTTTTCATTGGCTTGGGCTAATGGGTCAGCAAGGTTCAAAGGAGTATATCTAAAGTCGTTTTGTACTATGGCATTATGTAATTCTGATGTAAGTGATTTGTCATGAAAATATTTTCTAAGGTTGGTTATCTGTTTATTATGTAAGTTGGCTATGTCTATGAGGCCTCTACCTCCGTCAGATCGTGGTAGCGTGATTCTCTGCAAGCATGATCTTGGGTGATGTTTTCTGTACTTGGTCATTAATACGTTAATCATTCTTTGGGTGTTTTTAAGGTCTGTCTTTGTCCACTTTAATATACCGAATGAATAAGTTAGAATCGGGATGGCATATGTATTTATCGCTTTTATCATGTTTTTGGAATCTAACTGTGTTTTTAAAAGTAAATTAAGTCGGTGTTTAAATTGTTGTGTGAGAGCAGTTTTAGTCTCCTTGAAAAGTATTTGCTTAGATTGATTGTAGCCTAAATATTTATACGTACTATATTCATCTAAAGAATCTATCTGTTGTCCTGTGGTAAGGGTGTGGTAATGTTTATGTACTTGCCCTGCCTTAATACAATTGATCTTGCATTTATCGATGCCGAATTCCATACAAATATCATTGGAAAAATTTTCTGTTGTTTCTGCTAGTAAATCTATGTCATTTTGAGTGGATGCATACAGCTTGATGTCATCCATATATAATAGATGTGTAAGTTTTCTAAACTCATCAGTATTCTGTGCAGTTTTATAGTTAAGTGGGTAACCAATATTTTTTGTATTTAAAATATTCGATAAAGGGTTTAAGGCAAGACAGAACCACAGAGGGCTCAGGGCGTCGCCTTGAAAGATTCCGCGTTTAATTCTAATGGTATCTGTTTGTAAATATCCGTCGACGGTTTTTATTTTTAAACTAGTTGTCCAATTTTTAGAAATATTTTGCAAAAATTTTATCAGATTCGGATTTACTTTATAGATATGCAACACTTTAAATAACCAGGAATGAGGTATTGAATCATAGGCCTTCTTGTAATCTATGTACATCGTAAAGATATTCTTCTTTTTATTTAAGACTTGTTTTAATACGACTGAATCTATTGTTAGCTGCTCTTTACAACCTTGGCTAAATTTTCTGCAACCCTTTTGTTCCTCGCTGAGTATATTATTAATATCTATGTGCCTGTAGATTTCTTCAGCAATGCAAGCAGTAATAATTTTATACAGGTTTTGCAGACAAGTTATTGGTCTGTATTTGGCGGGGTTCCGTGGTTCATTAGGATCTTTCGGTAACATATACGTAATGCCGTCTGTGATATATTTTGGTACAGTTTCCGGTTGTAAAATAAAGTTATTAATATAATCTAGCAAGAAAGAATGTGTAAATGTTAGCTTCTTGTACCAGTAATTGTGGACATTGTCAGAACCGGGTGCTTTCCAATTCTGTAGTTTATTCAGGATATTTTTAAAAGTATCTAAACTAATTTTTATAAAGCACATATCTGGTATATTGTTAGACCTATTTTCCTCTTCTGTTATCCATTCGGCCTGGTCATTATGCTGAACAGGGTTTTCCCAGATATTCGCCCAAAATCCTCGCAACTCATCTTCTGGTGGCATTGTGCTTTGATGTACTTCAACATTTGCTCTATTTAAACTTCGGTAAAACTGTCTTTCGTTACTAGAGAATTTAGAATTTTGGGTTTTTCGAAGGGTGCATTCTTTATATCTTTTTAATCGATGGCTCGCTACTGCTAACTTTTGTTTAAGTGTATCTAATACGTGTGCCGGCTGGCTGTTTTCTGGTTCATGGGTAGCGTGTTTAGTATATTGATTTAGTATTTGATCTAAATGCTTTAGTATCCTATTACTTCTATTTCCATTTATATATTGAGTTAATTTTCCTATATATGCTCTTAACTTTTCTATCCTCTTCTCAATTCTGACTTGCCACGCTGGTTTATGTTGTCTGGTACTTACGCTATTATTTGCCCTATGATGAATAATTTTAGATCCGTTAAATTTTGCTGCCGTGACAGCACTACAATATATAACTAACTGCAATGTTGAGAAATCAGTATTACTATTTAAATTTTCGGGGAGAATAACATCATTGAGGTATTTTAATGCTGTGGCTAACTTTTTAGATGTTCTTTGTTTTGGTATATATGGTCGTTCGGTGGGTTCCGTATTTCTAAATTCAATCAGAGACTCGTTAAACACTAAGTCTAAAATTTTGTTTCTATTTGTACTGCTAGGGTCTGTGGGAGCAATATTCATATTAGTATCGGTTATATCGTTACTAATGGGTACGGGGGGGTTTATTTCCAAATCTATTGTCGATAATTCATATGTATCCGTGGAGGTGTCTGGCACATTTTTACTATTTTTGGGGCTATTACTTTTTCCTTGGTCATCATTACAGGGGTTAATTGTGGAATGAATAATCTGATTCTCTCTGTACTCAATATGTGGTTCTGCAATTTTATTTATGTTAGATTTGCGGTATTCGGGTCTATTTTCTAATTCTAAATCTTCACTCACTTCTTGTCTTATCTCTTGTATTCTTTCTTCGGATACATATCTATTATTGACGATTGCACGTCTCTGGTCGGCGATTCTTTGCTCAGATATATGTTCAAGATGGGGGAAATGCATAATAAACTCACGGAACATTTGCTTTCTGTACGAAGTAAGGTTGGTTTCAAGATGTGTAACTTTAAAGTAGCTGCGTATTATTGTTTCGTTTTGTTCATTGGTCCACTTCATCCGCTTATTTTGTGACGAGAAAGTCGCATTTTCTATATTGATGGATCCTATTGGTGCATTCGGATTATTGGGGGATGATAATTTCGCTCGTATTTCATCATAAATTTCTGTTATACGATTTTGCGGTATCAGTTTATTACGACTAATGGCTCTCCGTTGATCGCCAATACGCTGTCGGCTAACGTTAATGTTCGGAAATGCTTCAATAACTCTAAGATATAAAGGTTCTAAATAAGCTTTGGTATTGGTTTCTAAACACGTTATTTCTAGATAGGTGCGCAGAATGAATTCGTTTATTTCATTAGACCATTTCATGCGCTTATTTTGAATGCTCATGGTGGGAACAGAGTTTCCGACAAAATTTGTCGTCTGTGCAACATCCATGACATTTGTGGAAATTATGTGGCGGTCTTGGGTTATGGGTTTATTGGAGTTAATTACCGAATCGTGGACATCTCGACTGTATTTTCTGGAATCTTTAACAATATCTGATTCTACACGGCGTCTACGTCCTATTGATCTAAGTTCGTATCTACTTTCAAGTGATGCGGATGTTATTTGACTAACACATGAAGATGTTGGTGAATTAGACGATGATGAATTTGGTGATTTGTGAAATGAATCTGATGAAGGTACGTCAGCAAAAAGTGAAGAAATACTAGATGAGGGTGATGATGATCTTTCGGCTGTAGTCGACTTATCGAGGGGAGCCCGCCTGTTCAGCCCCCCGTCGCCAACGGATCGTATGCTGTGGCATCCAGCGTTGGCACCAGATGCGCCCCGGCGACCCCCGGGAAGCGGCCGTAGACTATATCCTTTATTTTCTTTCTCCATTAATAATTCTCCGTAAACGGGTGTTTGGGGTCGTTTGTTTGAGTAGGTGTCCTAGATGGTATTGGACTTTGTGGTTACTATGTAGTACCAACTACATGTGTTTTAAAGCTGTAGGTGTAAATTCAGCTGTGATACAGTTCCTCTACTCGTAAGCCCCCCCACCACGACAAGGTGACCCCATGGGGGGGTTATTATTATTATTATTATTAAATCAACATTTTTCCTTATCTACTCATTTTGACGGACCTTCTAAGTCTGTCACTTTACAACATCTTTCATCATTGCCTGCTCCTAATTTCTCTTTTTTTGATTTTAGTCAATTTACAGCTTGTGATGTTAAGAAAAGCATCTTGTCAATTTCATCTAATGCAGTCGGTAGTGACAGTATTAGTCGTAAGATGGTTAATCTCATTCTGGATGAAGTCGTCACCGTTATAACCCACATCCTAAACTACTCCATTTCTAGTGGAACTTTTCCTTCAACGTGGAAAGACGCTCAAGTTATTCCCCTCCCTAAGAAAATGAACCCTTCTAACTTTTCCGAGTATCGTCCCATTTCTATTCTTCCTTTCCTCTCTAAAGTCCTAGAGCGTCTAGTACACCAACAACTTTCGGTTTTCCTTACTAAAAACAACTTACTCAATCCTTTCCAGTCCGGGTTTCGGCCTGGTCATAGTACCGTTACCACTCTTGTTAAAATAACGGATGACATCAGGTCTGGAATGAGTAAGGGCCATTTGACTGTGCTGACACTACTCGACTTTAGCAATGCATTTAATAATGTTGATTATGACATCTTGCTGGCAATTCTCGGTTCTCTTAACATATCTCCAACTGTAATTGACTGGTTTCGTTCTTACCTGCAGGGACGTCGGCAGCGAATACGGGTTGATGACACCTATTCCTCTTGGTGTAATTTAACCGCGGGCGTTCCGCAGGGCGGCGTTTTATCTCCTTTATTATTTGCGATTTTCATTAATTCTATATCCAACAAACTATCTTCTTCCTACCATCTATATGCAGATGATTTACAAATCTACACTCAGTCTCCATTGCAGACATTAAACTCAGCGATTGAAGCCACCAATAGAGATCTGGATTGCATTTTAAAATGGAGTAAATCATACGGCTTGCTTGTAAATCCTCTTAAAACACAGACCATTATTATTGGAAGCTCTCGTATGATTTCGAAAATTGACTGGTTTAATCTCCCACATGTAATTTTTGACGGTGTTCATATTGAGTTTAGTGTTACTGTAAAGAGTCTGGGTGTTGTCCTTGATAGAGAACTATCGTGGAGACCCCACGTATCAGAAATCAGTCGAAAAGTTTTTGCATCTGCTGCTTCCCTTAGGCGACTCTCTAATTTCTTGCCAATTATCACCAAAATTGACCTAGCTCGATCTCTTCTACTCTCTCTACTTGATTATGCCGATGCCTGCTATCTTGATTTGTCAGAAGACCTGTTGAATAAACTCGAACGACTTCAAAATTTTTGTATACGGTTCATATTTGGTTTGCGCAAATATGACCACGTTTCTGAATTTCGCAAAAAACTCGAGTGGTTGCCTATCCGCCTTCGCCGAAATACTCATATCCTATCTCTTCTTTATAAAATCCTTTTTGATCCTTCTGCTCCTTTCTACCTTAAAGAACGTTTTCAGTTTCTGTGTGTCTCTAATACTCGGTCACTGCGTTCTACTAACACCTATCAACTTAAGACTCCTATCCATTCCTCTTCCTTCTATGATAATTCTTTTTCTGTACAGGCTGTAAGACTATGGAATGCACTGCCTACTTATATAAGACGTGCTGATTCGTTTCATATTTTTAAAAATCTTTTAAGAAAACATTATTTATCTTTCACGTAATATATACTATAGTATATTGCTGCTTATTGTTTAATATTATTATTGTATTATCACTATAATTTTCAACTACTTGTATATATATAGTTATTGGTACTTATTTATATTTATTTGTATTGTATGTATGTATATGCACCAACAATTATTCTGTTATATTCACCTGTCTGGTTGGTTGTCTGGAAGAGATCGCTTAAAGCGATAAGACCGCCTTTTGTACGTACATTCTGTTTTTGTCCATGTATAGTTTTTTTTTTATTTTTTACTATTATTATGTCTTGTTGTGTGTGTACAATAAAGTTTTATTCTATTCTATTCTATTCTATTCTTTTAAAATCACTTCATCAAATGCGTATATTTACCCACTACCTATTACATTAAAATACGAGTAGGTACATTATCAACGTATTTTTTTTCACAAACGTGATGGTTCTCATACTTTTTTATTTTAACTTGTTATTCAGCTAGAAGTTCAGTTTATTAATATGATATTCAGTAATGTTATTGATGGATGGAATAACAATCATATTGCATAGTTGAAGCTTAAAGAGGTCGATAGGAACAACAACATCGCATTATACACTTCCAACTAACTGTATTGAATGGTGTTATAATGTACAATAACCGTATTAATAGATATGTATGTGTCAACCGGTTGCCGATTGTGTTCGCGTCATTAACATAGCCGCAAGCTGCCACAAACGCGTTAATTTTGTTGCCTACAACCCAATCTGGGATCCATATATGTACACGTATCCGAGTCAAGTGCTACACTGTAAACATCTATGCATGTTCCATTGTTATTGCAGATGCTTTTATATGAGCCCATCTTTGCGACTGTGTTAGTTTTGAAGTATCATTAAATTAATTTTGGCATATTATTGGTTTACGTAGAGTGAGCACAAATAATTTTGTTGTAACTGTTGTGAAAAACGGATGTTTAGGTAATTCTATGTATTACACTGGACAACAGCATTTCTGATGATTGGGTTATGATATATGAAATTGGTCCAATTTTCAACGACAATTTCAATACTGTAACTGAAATGTCTGTATAAGCTCTAGTTAAAAAAATATGACATACGGCTTGTTTCCATATTAAAACGTTATAAATTTTGGGGATAATCCTTCTTTATTCCAGTTGAAGTCGACAATATCTTGTTTTTTTTTACTTTCTTTCTAATACTAAAGGCAGAGAGCTATTCTGAATGGTCCAACAATAGCCAGCCATCATATATGTGTTCCAGGAGCCTTGACAACATTCCTCAATCGTACGAATGACCTGGTGAAGTCGCCCGCTCTGTTTTTCACTTAGATTCCCAAAATTGACAGAAAAATAAGCTTTGATGGTTATGAAAATAGTGTACCTCGATGCTCATATTACTTCCGAGCCTTTAATAATAGCATAATACTTTTTGGTCGTCATAAGATAAGTCCAAACTTTTCTTATTTCTCAAAAAAATCTGTACTAACAAAACTAACTCATTCCATGCGTTTTTCTCACTATCTGTCACAGTCTTCATCAAATTGGCTTAGTATATTAACGATTTTATCAGTGACCCGTCAAAAATATCCGATAAATAAATAAATACCCACTTTTATCTTCCCTGCACTCAGTTTTTGAAACTTTTTTAAATTAAAAGTGTCAGTTTTCGCCACAAAATCCATAGATATCTCCAGAGAAGGACCGGACTGAGGTTCAGGTTATATAGCAGGACTCAAAACACGTCTATAAGCGAACCGTAAGAATGGATTTTCCCATTTAGCTCGATTTTTACAGCTAATACTAGTATTACATAACTAGTTATGTTTACGTAGCAAAAATTACAGTTTTCGTGATGGTTCACGGCTCCTTTCTACATCATAGCGGTTCAATCTATTTCTTTTCCTATTTGTTCTTTAAGGTAAAGGACTCAACACATGTTTTGCAATACTTTTGCCGTATCTAAGACTTGTTTTTTATTTCCAGGGAGTGTCGAAAGTAACTTTTGTAAGCCTCAATTATGAGCGTTGTCACATTCAAAGGGCATTATTTGTACATATATTCTCCGCAAATGAAAAAAAAATGACTCGAATCATTCACACAAACTCGTCTTTACTCTGCCATATAAAATTATATTTAAAAAAATAATAAGTTTGAATTAATGAGCAATTAAACACGGTAATACTTTGATTTTTTTGTGATAGCTATAACTCGTAAACTAGAGCTGATACAAAAAAACTGAGGTCATATCTAGAATCAGCGATGTCAAATTAGTAAACATCAAGGGATAAAAGTCAATCATCATAGAAAAGTGTCAATTTTGTTGTCCAGTGTTATGTATTCAAACTAAAAATATTCAGCTTTAGAATATATTAAACTGCGTTGTAAATTAGTGTTAAATTGTATGGATTTCATATAAATATTATACCAAAAGTTTAAATTGGTTAAGCTTTATTTAACTGCGCAGTTTGAAGTTAAAAAACGTAAACAACGTTTAAAACAAACCATTTATTGTTAAAACTTATAGAAAATAGTAGATATATTTAAAAAATGTGAAAATATCTGCGTCCGTGTCGGTGTATCATTATCTACGTATTGTAGGTTGGTATATCTGAGCACACGAGTCTGCCGCACCTAATGTGGTGTTGTGCCTGGTGTGCGTTGGCAAGCGCTGCGCTGTCGATGTCGCTGGATGAGATTTATAGTTCGGCCACCGCCCTCCGGACGCGGGGCCACTTCGGCCGGGGCCATTTCTAAAAAGCTATTCACGTTTATTTTTCTACTCTTCCTAACAACTTCACAATGATACGCATTTTAAGGTAATTGACAGGTATAAACTACAGTGACGTAATTTATTGATATATACCTTCTTTCTTCTATTCTTAGTGCTTAAGTGTATGTTATTAGAGTTAGACGGATGAGATTTTCAAATCCTTTTTCTAATTTACTTGACCGGAATTTGGAATTTAATGAGATAACAATGGAAGCGAAACATTTTATGGCCGTCTGGGAAAACAGGCAGTCTTGTGGAACATCATGAAAAAGTCGTAAATGTTGCGTACTGGCGTGTACGAGTGAAATTTTCTACTCCAACGATCGTGCGATCTGCGGAACATGCAAAATTTTACGATTCTTGCTTCCACTCTCCGTTACGCCTTCTTCCAGTGCCTATTTTATTTTATGGTCCAACTTGTTAAATTTATTGCAACGTGTATGGATACATCAGAATTCAGACAAAAAAATATATTTAATGTCTATAATGTTCACATGTATAATATTATCCAATTCCAAATTAGAAAATGTTTGTATATAGATTATTTATTATTATCAACTTACCTTTCATTAAGGTCTTCTTTGAAAACAAAAAAATAATATTGATTATTTGTCATTCTGTTCGTAAATGAATGCATTCTTAGTCCGGTGGCATTACTAGCTTGTATAAAAAAGCCATTCAAACAAAATATTCGTTTGTCACACAACTCTTTCTCATGATGTAAGCATCATAACCACGATTGTTTAATAATTGCATTATAGAATTTGTTTCAATGTCATGAACGTCGTTAAATCTCTAGGTTCGGTAGCCCGGCGCACAAACATCCAAAATAACACAAAATATTACATTTTATCTTTTAGCTTGCTAACTTTACATATTAAAATTCTTAGTCATCCTTTTTTTCTCCTTCCTTTTTGCTTTTGTACCTTCAATAAGTTCATTTCTTAAATTTATATTAGTACATTACAAAACGTTACTTTTTTACTATAAATAAGTATCCTGCCCAAAATGGTAAAATATGTTTCATTTGATGCAGTTGTTTTATTTATATCTTAATCAATATCTATTGTATTTGTCTCGTTAGGGTGATAACTCAAATTATGAGCCAAATTTATGAATCGTCACTGGCTGTGTATAGTCTTAAAAAGAAAAGGCAGAATAACGTTCCAATTTATAATAATATTTTCGACGATATAAAATCACCCGTAGTGAGCTTTAGATTGTCTCTTAAATATTTTTCAATATAAGTCAGTGGAAATGTTATACTACAGTATATAGCGGTTGAATGATGGTATTTACACGATACTAACGAGCGCCTGTCGGTCCTAATTAATTTAGTTGTCATGTACCTTATGTAAGATGTGTCTAACTAACTCCTTTACCTACTCAATGACTGTACTTTGTATGGAAATTTGTTTAATAACGTGCTTGATTTAATAAATTATTTTTAATTATGAGAGATTTCGGTACAAAGGCATGCTTTACCTAGTTCAGTTTTGGGAATGCTAATTTTATAGCTAAGTTAAGCAAAGAGGCATTCTGTCTCTGAAAATCGGTGTAAATGTTAATTTATAAAATTTTATCAGTCTCTTTGGGGCTAAGAAGTCGGTTAGAAATCGAGGGGGTAGCTTGTAGGGGTAATCCCACATTCCTAATATATTTTGATCAGTATCTAATATAATTTATTGCCTAACAATCTTCTCTATGACCGAACAGTGTGATACTCGTGACACAATAAGAGAAAAGGTACAGTAATTCCTACCAATGTGGTTCTGTTAGTTTGCTACTGCATTGCATCGGGCAGTGACCGGTCGATACAAGTGCTATGAAGATAATAGGCCTTTATCGAGGTTGCTGGCTCATAAAGGCATTTTCCAATGTCCTGGATTCGTGTCGTAAATTGGCGCGCTTTTGGGAACCCTAATTCACAGGTTTGTTTGAATTAAATTTCTAGCGCTAAAGTCTAAAATAACACGGTACATACCTTGTAACTAGTAGGGGTATATACATAAGTACGTAATTATAATTAATTATCTGGAACAAAACAGTATAATAAACATAGGAAATGTTAACGATGTGAAAACTTTTTTATTAATGTATGTTGTATGCTTAATTTTAATTAATAAAATGATATGTTTTTGCATGGATCTAGGTACTGAGAGTGGACAATGATATAAGTTATGAAGAAACTGCCAACATATTCGGTATAAGTCAAGATTAAGGTATGTAGACAAGTTAGGTTATAACTTTAACAGAGGGGTCCCTATCTGTGGGACGTGTATGGGCTGTTATAATAAATCTAACGAATAACAATATAGTTACTACACCCCCGTTTAATCTGAATTTTATTAAAGCTTGTACCTAAATATCTTCAAAGAAAAATTTTGCATAAAAAAGGAGGTAAAAAATCCTGAAAACATTTTCTTACAATACTAATTTGACGCTGTGTTTGCTTAAAAATTAATTTTTACAATGACCTGGTAGTCTCCGCTGCTCTATCATCTCGCAATATATCATCATAAATCACGTTAAACGCCGCCCTGGATATTTGTTGGCGTGGCGTCTCATGCATGCCCTCAATTTGAGTGTTCGGGACTGTCGGCCGAATGTGTCCCGTGCTTGCTCGCCCCAGATATGTTAAATAGACAATAGATCTGTTTACTTAGGTCAGTTTGCGGAACTATTTGGAATGTACTGTAAGACACGCGCAAACGTGACGCCATGAGTGATGAGCAAACGTGGTGAACTACACAAGCGTCGCGGAACATGTTTTGTATGTGAACATGAACATTTGTGATCTGCATTTAATAAATAAATATTTAAAATTCTAACAAAAACACTGGACTATTACCCTTGATTTGTTTTCCAATTTATATATTCCACCAATCCGATCCGCCAAATGTTCATAATTTTTGTTTGGTGAAGCTATATTTTGAAAGTAATGGGGCGGCTGCTGTGCGAATTGTAATAAATTACCTCCCGTTTATCTCGCTTTCGGTCCAATTAATTAACTATATGCGGACGCAGGTTGTGTGTTCCATATTGGAATCGCACTTATTTAAATAATTGAACGAGATTTTATTTTAATTAATATTTATCGAACAGAAAGCAATGCGCGTTATTTTAAATACTTTTGTAACCGTAATCTTTATATTACAGGACTACTTTAAAAGCAAACTACGTAGGATGGAGTGGAGTGGATCGGTTTTCGCATACAAAACTTTCCCGCCTAGCTTCTTCGCTTGTTAAATATAAATCTAAGTTATGGATGTTGAAAAATCATTCTCCGCGTTATAAATTGTATCGTAACAGCAACTGGGGTGAGCAACAATGAAAAATTGCACACGCTGTGTAATCGTTATGTCGAAGCAGAGGGTGCTAATGTTGGAAGTTGGAAATATCACGTAAAACATTTATTATTTTCAAATTTTCGCTGGTCCATGCTCACCATGAGTCAGCTTTTTTATGTGTACACGAATCTTGTAAATATGAGTAACAATTATTTAATTTTCCTGTAACAGTTCAATATGTTTGAAAATAACTCAGAATTTTGGTTTGAACTTATTTTAAGTGTTCGTGATTTAAAGACTAGTCATATTATTATATTAAATATTAACTTAAAGAAAACATAATACCTTTAAAGTTTTGTTTTTGAAATATCTAAATGTGTGAATTGGGTTTGACCACTTACTGATTCGTGAAATTACAAACAAAATTACATTTTTAGCGGAGTCACAGTACAAAGCCCCTGGAAAGCCTGAGACGTGTGGGCGCTTTTCCCCTTGTGGACTTACCCTCGGGCGAATTATAAGCCAACGTCTCTTGAATACTAACAGGGTCGAATAAAAATTCACCCTTCAGGTAGCCGCGGTTAAGTCGACAGATAAGTTCGTCTTACAACTTAGAAGACAAGGATGAAATCCGGCAGAAACAAATCAATCCCGCAATTGCAGGAGATCAAACTAACAGGTAAACAAAATACTTTGAGTTCGCCTGTTGTGTTGATCCTTGGCTAACAACGTGGAAGTAAGAAAGTCTGAGTTCCAATAAAACATACGGGTTGATTTGCGATAAGTAAATATAAAAGTTTTTATTATTCTTGCGTTCGTGGATTATTTGTGAATTCAGTATGGTATTGTTTGTGTAGTGTAATTTATGGTTGGATGTTTGCGCGGCCTATTTCCCGTCACGTATTCAAGACGCAAACGAGGATAGATGTGTACCTATATATAGTACTAACTAGTACTACTGCTCCATGTACGAGCTCGTAGCGACGATAGATGAGATAATTTACTTTAACTTTAGTTATCTGCTTACAATGTAAATTGAGCGTGTTCTCTTAGTTAATTATTATACTTGTGGTTACAGGTACGGTAATAGGCAACGTTTTCGCCCCTTTTTTCTCGAGAACAACAACATCATTTTTTAGTTTATGATACTAAAATTTAGTTAAAAGAAACTTCTGGGATCGTTCGTCTTATTTCTATGTGATTGTTAAAAATAAATATGGTTCTTTCTAGGTTTCTTGATTTTAAGTAAAAAACAAAAGTACTAAGGAGATAGCGACACAAAGATAGATGTTATGATTATTGTAATAATATTTTGTATGTGATTATCATCAGCCTCTATACGTTCCGCTGCTGTGAACAGGCCTGCTCTAGAACAGATAGGATTTACGCGCTTGCCTAGTGCGGGTTGACAAATTTTTGTATTTGGATAAATAAACACAATTTCCCGATATAATGGACCTGGAATATTTTTTTTCAAACACCTTCAGTTTAAAGCATGTAGGTATAGTAAATCATGGCTTAATTTTATACTTTGTCTCCTCTGGTAATACTGGAGCATACGGCACTAAAGCGGTAGTCACTACACTCGCTTTTTGAACTCTTACTAATATGTTGTACGAAAAGCGGCCCCTTTACGTTGCTTACAAAAACCATGTTCATTACTGCTTGAATTATAAATACGTACGTGCACACTTTGTGGCCTCATTAGGCAGTAGGTCTCTTCACCAAGTCATTCAGAACATGAGTGTTTCCCCACTGACACAAATTCTTTGTGAAACCACGCCTTTTATGAAATGAAAGACATACAGCAATTTTAAGATAGCGCCGAGAACAGCTCCTGCGTTAGTTTTTCGATGCTTTCATACAATTAAAAGTATCACAATAAAGTGGTTGTGAATGTAATGGATTTTATATTTAATACATATTTTTCTGACGGATTGTTTTATTAAAGAAAAGATTTCAATGCTTCCCGTAAATAAATGCGGTAGGCTAAAATGTGCCCAGGCAAAGTTAAAACATTAAAATTAAAAATAAATATTCTTAAAACAAAACAAGTAGATGTGTTTTAGAGACTTTAATTTATCAAGAAATCGTATGTGAAGTAACAACTTACTGTAAAATTTTATGACAAATATATTCGAGTAACATAGTTTCTAGGTGAGGCATTTTTATAAAAACATTCAAATGACGAAATTTTTGATTACAGACAAGTCGCGACAGTTATCGTCATTATTCGGTAAATAATAAATATAACTCTTAAATGGTAAAAATATACATAACAAAAGAGCGACTATTATAATAATGCCAATAATACCGAATAGTTGCTAACTTCTATAAAATGAATAGGGTTTAACTTAGAGATGAGTAATAAGGTTGTAAGCATTCTTGGTGCACTCGTACACAACTAATTGGCTCGCGTAACTTGAACGGAATAAAAATCCATTTGGTGCAATGGCACACTTGAACAGATCCTAGTGTTGTTCGTTTACTACACCATTAACTTCAAATTTCTGCTTCAATGGAAGTGGCACAATTTTTCTGAAATGTTCTTGTAGGTAATTTCTACTTTCGCTTTAGCGTTGCTTTATTCAGTAGATGTATTTTAATCTAATAAATAAATTATAGTAAGAGTAAATTGATGTTCCACTTTAATAACGCTTTGAGTGTCTTTATTAATTCGGTACGGAATACACTACAAATATTTATGTACATGTTGCAATTTTGTCTTTCGTCAAAGTAAAAAGTTTAATGAACAAAGTACCAATATATGGACATTGGACAGCTTTGCATTAGGTATCTATTTGTTTTTTTTTAAAGTTACCTTTCTAAAATTTAGCAATACACTAGTACAACATAGATACTATGTATTTCTAATTAAATTGCATTACGAAGGATAGCATAACCGAAGGTTTAATGATAATACTGAGAGTAAATATATATATTTTTTTTATCTTCAAGCCTTTGATCGGCCTTTACCTTTCTTACAATTTAAAGCCACGAAGAGCCAAAGGTCAACCCTACAAGATTGAATTAATAAATTTAAGTAGTGTATTTGAAGCGAAGTAGTCTAACATTAGTGACATAAATCTTTAAGTGATTAGTATTCGCTTGGCGTATTACTGTCGACGTATTTACGCGCGATCGATAGTTCAGTAGAGTGCGGGCTACAGCACTATTTCGCATCTTTCCACAGAGTCAGGTCACGTACGTAGTGAATGAAGGATCTCTACACGGGGCGACCTGCAACGACTCCAACCTTTCAAAGCTCGCTTGCCCACCCGGTATTTATTTTGCTTGCGGCATAAGTTGTACTAGAGGAAACCCTATCATAAGCTATTTCGAGGACATTTATTGCTTGCGGATCCTTTTTGTGACATTTTTGTTTGAGCTTTAATCATTGCAATTGAAAGAGCTTTGATTATAAATAAAAAAAATGATCCTTTTGATTTTTTTTAACCAGCGCGGCGCAAATAGCATGCTGCGTTAAAAAACCCAAGCACAATGATTTATGTAGATTTATTTAAGCACATGTAGGTATAGAGGGTGTACCGTGTAAGTGAGTTTGTATAAATAAGCATCGCATTGCAAGGGTCTTTGACGTACATTTAATTAGCGCGGTCCATTAGTGTCGGTTGTCCGTGCAAATAAAAGTCGTATTATGAATAGAGACCGTGTTGGAAATGTACCACATAGTAATGTGATTGAAAACGTCACTGACATCTTCGATATTTGAGCTAGATAAGATAATTTGGGGATTTCAATGTAATCTGTAAATACAAACCTAATTACATGATTAAAAATAATAAATGGAGTATAGCCCAAATTTGGGTTGCGGGACTTGCGGGTAACCCAAGACCGAGAAAAAAGGGCGGATATTGGGAGAGGGCTGCTGGACACATTCAATCATGGGTAAATTTTGGCTGTGAATGTTGATGACGATAAATTAAAAAAATATTTCTACGTTAGTGGTGAACGAAAATATAAATTTCACTTTGTAATAGAATATAGTAAAATTAATTCTTTAAAATGTAAAATGCCTTAAGAAACATTGAGGGTATTTTCTGCATTACATTCCTTTGTTTAAAATTTGAAGTAAAGTTTTTGAAATTCTAGTAAAGGTAATCAATTATGTAATTAAATATTGCAAAAGGATTAGAATACGCATTATTTACGGCTCTAACAAAACGAGGAATATTGTATGTTTTCCTATTTCACGAATGAACTTTGTAAAAACGCCAGCAAATCCGTTGGGAGTTATAAGTTTGAGCATTGTTTACAATTGAATCGAGTATTGAAGTTTTAATTACCCAATTAGGTGCGTGTCCAGCCCAATACTGCTAACTAAACAGACTTTTTCGTTCCAATTACAGCAAGTTCTCACAAACGTACCCCGTGGGGTATAATCTGACAAATAGTTTCAAAATTGCTAAACAATAAAGGAACCATCGGAAATAGTAACACGTTTTCCGTAATGGTTTAATTTACCGATGGCAATCTCTGAGGATTTGTGAGGAAATTTTACAAACCTATAATTTAAAAATATAGATGTTCAATACATATAACTTCTATTTATAGGAGTGAATCCTTTATTTTTTAACTATATAAATTTATGTCAGTCTTCTATCTCCGTGGCGAAATTATCTAAAATCAGTTAGCGTTGCCTTTGATTTAGTA
This sequence comes from Cephonodes hylas, assembly GCA_030295005.1. NCBI lineage: Eukaryota > Metazoa > Arthropoda > Insecta > Lepidoptera > Sphingidae > Cephonodes > Cephonodes hylas. The sequence continues at coordinate 8,555,359 of AP025367.1, read as the reverse complement.
GAGGAAATACAAAACTCCCATATTTTTTAATTATACAGAAAAGACATAATATAAAAACATGGGATCGCTATGTCTTCAACAAATAAATAATATTATGCAACCCATTTTACAATCACTATTTAAAAGAATACGCATGATAATGTTTTGACTATAAAAAAATAGATGGCATTATTTATTTGATAGCACCCAGACTCGAAACAAATACGTGAGGTATTCTAGCATTATATTATGTCTTTATACAAAGAAATGACGATTTTATCCTCTTTAATAAAATATATATGTACCTACCGTACATGATTTGTACCGAAACTTTTTTTGTATCTATTTTAAATGCCGGAGGAACCACTTCAATAGTTAATAATGAATACACCTCACACAACATTTTATCTCTATTCGTAAGGTTATCGTGGCATGGCGGCACGAATCTAGGAAGACGTGTGATATCAGCGGACAATAGAGCTGCAACGTAACCGCTGCCGCGCAGTCAGCCCGGGCTGAAATCTTTTGAGCTCCCCTCAGACGGAATAGACACAAGGTTTCGTGAACAAATTCTACGTTTTGTTTTTTCTCTTTTTGTATTTTATTGAAATGTTTTAAAATGTCAGATGCATTCGATGTTAAGATGAACAATGCAATTTTTATTATTGTATTTTTAACTTGGTTACGGAATGAAAGAGTTTCATAAATAGTTTAATAACTTTAGAAGATACATTATTCTTAAATATTACTTGTGCTCCACGGTTTCATCCATGTCAAAGTTAATTATCCGTATGTTTTTCTAAATTACGTAAAAGTATCCCATGCTTGACTACTTACCTACTAGTTATGCGCTAAACTTTATTCATATCCCTTTACAATTTTTTCTACTTTACTTACACCGACTACATACTACATACTATGACAGCCTCGTGGCGCAGTTGGCTAGACACCAGCTTGCGAAACGAGCGGCCGCGGGTTCGATCCCCGCACCGAGACAAATGTTTGTGTGATCCACAAATATTTGTTTCGGGCCTGGATGTTTGTGAGACCGAAAAGTCTCTCGCAGTTTCTGATACCCACGATACAAGACTCGTATCTTAGTGTGGGGTCAGGACTATGTATGTGACTGTTGGGTGTATTTATTCATTTTATTTACTTTCGAATTTTTATAATAGTACGATAAATAAAATAACATGAGGTAAAATTAATTAAAACATGTATTAAATTATTACATTTTCATTTTTGCTTGAGCATTTCATTGAAATTCCAGCCCCTGTTTTACCGAGTTTGCAACACTTCGTAATCTACCTTTGCAGGGATTAACGTAAAATCGACGGCAGCGAAAAATATTCTGCCCTGTATCGACGCGGTGCGGCGGTTAATTACTCTTGAATATTTATTGGTCGTTTGAATAAATCGCCCGCGGTGGATAAGCCTTTAGCTCGTATTATATACGTTTTTCCAACTACTAATTTCTGACTTCCTATTGAAACAATCACATGACTCCTATGGGATTTGAATAAAATATCATGAAAAGGATATTTTCAACCATTAAATAAATTCACACGGCAAGAAAGTTAGGAGATCGTTATTCGCATTTGTCAGCGTTAATTTTTACCATTATTCATTAGTATATAACGTTCGTTTAAAGGAAATGTTTAGGGTGAGAACCTCCAACGGGTTGGTATTGTGAATAGCCCCTGTTTAGTAAAGTCAGGGAAGGGAATTACTTTCGCTGATCCCCAGAAAAGTTTTACTATTACGGAGCGCAAGTGTGATCCCTTTCGTATTACTTTTATGAGTACGCCAGCAGTTGACGGGACCTATGCAAATGTTATTGCGTTTACTAAGAAAACATTGCTTCAGGACTGAAGCAGTCGGCATCTACCGCATCTATAACCGATATATTGTTAGCTATATTTAGCCACATGTGGCCCATATTGGAAATGTGAGAACGACCCGATAGGTGTCCGCCTATATGGCGCTTCGATTTTTTTTATGCCGGCTAGCTCAATATAACCAGTCGGGCAAATAAATTGGCTTATTTCTCTCAATATTTGTAAATAATTGCGATTTGTAAAGTATCGATTTCACATACAAAATACATCTGTCGGTGAAATTGAACGTATGGGAGTTGAAGTAGCCTGCGCCGGAGAGATAACCGGTAATATTGTAAAATACTTAGTCGAGAGGAGAGAAAGCGGGCCGCGGCCAATACTAATGAATCAACTCTGGTGGAGGCTGGCGCGGTGCCCGCCGAATTCAACTTTTAATTGATTTGACATTATTCCGTTTGTGGATCCAGAGCGATTTCGACGCGCCCCTTCAATTATAACTCATCTCCCAATGAAATGATCAAATGAAAATTAATTTGGGAAAGTTAAATGAAGTTGTTAAAATGCCAAGGAAGATGCCATTGAACATAACAAGTGTCATCGCATGGTCCTCCGCTAAGACTAAAGCCGTTTGATACCGGCGTCGATTAGAGCAAAAATCAAGTATCTAATATTAAAAATAAGCTAGAGGGACTTTATAAAAGCTCAATGGAAAACCCATGAAGAATCTGTAAGCAAAAATCTTCATTCGCATTGGGTGACGCAGTAAATAATTGTCACCGCACACACGTAGATAACATAGAAGGGGTTTCTTCAACGTTAATTGATTTGTCTAAAAAATATTTTTTAAGCGTAGTGGAGCGCGAGTGCAGTGCGCTGACACAACGGCATGCCACTCACATGCTCACATATCGTAAGTGGTTGGAAATTGGAAAGTTTAAGCGATAGCTTGCGAGGCTCGTTCCGAAGTTGCAAATGAAAAGTTAATGCACAACTTTGTGACAGGCGCGGTCGCGGCCCTGCTTCGTTCGACCCCTTGACACTGTTGAAATGAATCTAAACTTTTTAATTATTTGCTACGACATGGTGCCAGAAATGTATCACCCAGCCGGTACGACCCATGCCAGGGATAAAAACAACACAAAACAAACAGCCACATACGAGTACGTAATGAATCATATTTTCGATGTATACATTTTATACAATTTACTAATTCATTAAAAAATATTCTAAAGGTTTGATTTAATATTTAGCTACGTTTGCAAAATTGCAAAGCAAACCTTTGCAAAGCAACATTTGGTTTAGTTATTTATTTATCAATATTTTTCGACAACTATGCACTTTAATGGGATAATAAATGCTCTACATATTATGTAAAGACTATAAGCTTGCTAGTATCTTAGGCGTAACTATCAGACATAAGAATACACTATAAAGAGAATTGAACCTGAAAAGGACTTCATTTGCGAGTCGGCCAGTGTTATTATTATGTACAGTAGAATCGGTTTATTATGACTCCGCTTATATTGACCGGTTATTATGACGTAATTACACTACGAAGTTTGGTTTTCATATTATGAAATTCTTTATAAAAAAATCGGATATAATGACTTCCCTTACAGTGACATGTCGCTTATTATGACCCATTTTTAATAAATTATGTCCGGTTATAATGACCGACATGATTCTTTACAGCTTCGGTAATGTTTACCTATTCAAATATCAGAACATGAATTTCATGAAGAAGATGACATTCCTTTATCTTTGTGGTCACGAAACCTAAATTCAGATTCTTTAGCACCACCGGAAATGTGGGAAGATTATGTTGACATCGATAGCGGTCTCCTCACATCCGAAAAACCCATCGATGAAAATATCGTACAGAACATTAAAGCTAAGGAAAAACTCGAAAGTGATGGGGAAGAGGAAGTCGAGGAAGTACTACCTATCGTAGAAGAGGCATTAAAAGCTGTAGAATTATTATCACGATTTGTTCACAGCAATATTGAAAATGACAATTTGACCATAGCGATAGTAGATCATAGTTTTTACAATAAAATGATAAAACAAAAGCAGACAAAAATTACAGATTACTTATAATAAAAAATACACTTGTGTTATAATGTGCTGATTACGTGCAATTTTGATTTAATATGTATCTGTACATATATTATAACTATATTTCTGTATTAAAATATTTAGTTACATACATATTTACATAAAAAAGGTGTTTTATTTCACAAAACGCTTTGTATGAAGTCCGCTTATTATGACGTGTTTGTCAATTCCCTTCGATGTCATTATAAACGGACTATACTGTACATTACGAAATACTCGGTATATTTTTATCGAACCACACTTACACGGATAAGTGAGTTTAATCACGTCAGTTCACTTTAGTGGATTGTACTCATACAGGCCGTTTCGTTACTGCAGCAAACCACAGAGGCGCGCCAAGCGGCACACCCTCGCCACGTCCAAATTAAACGCGCACTTATACTCGTTATAAAATTACATTATAATAATAATATGAAGAGGCTACAGCCTGTTTATTTAAAAGCTCTCTATGTATGGGGATAATTATTCGATACAATATGACCACATAGATTACAAATTTGCTACTCGATGTTTTGGTTCTTTAATAGTAGATACTTCAGATACCGTTAAATTTGCATCATTTGATACACTGCAGGTAGTTACTTTCGCGGCACATAGAGCGATTGAGAGATATTGGGTTCGATTCTTGTGTCCGCCAAACTGCTGTTGGGTTATGCGTCAGAAAATTCATTACATCAGCCTAAGACGAATGCAAATCAGTGATAATTGCGAGTATTTTTGGGGATCAAGTATGCCTTTTAACGATAAAGAAATTGAACAGAAGGAAAATAGATTGAGAGAATAAATACATAGCTCTGTAGAGGTAAGTGTATTTTTAGTCCCCAGGTTTTCCCAGTTATTATGTCCCATAATAGGGCCGAGCTCTTTGTATTTATTGGCTTTATTTGCGGCGCTTTTATTTCGAATGTCAAAACGTATTCTTCACCATGGCCTGACTGCTTATCAGAATAGTAGGTCACCCAAAATTTGGCGATGACAAATCCGGTGCGAATTAAAAGTTTGAACATTCAGTGTTTTCACTTCGACTTTTTCTATTTACTTTTCTATTAAACTTTGTTTTCTGTAGATACGGGATGAGGCAGCTTCGAGATTTATCTACGCGATACCGTTCTATTTGGCCGAAGGAAAATTCAATTTGGTTTTTACCTGAGGGTGCTCCGCGCGAACCCCCGCATCCTCTCTTTAATGTTGTTGGATTCTTCGCAAGGAAACATAAACGTAGTATTTTACTGCTTACTTAGGGCGTTTTATACCTGCCTACGTAATAATTAGGGCCAAAATAAAAAGAAACGCTGTTCGGAATATTCAATGTTTTTGTTAATTAAAATTATTCATTGTTAACTTTATACAAGATGAAACTAAGAGATATTAAATTTACTGACTTTTAGTACCAACGTACCTACAGTAAAAAACCAATTGACTTTTTCCGGTAGCCATAATATATAATACTTATTTCTAATCTTCAATCGTGGCACAGCACTTTTTCCTTAAGAAAACTAAGTAGTATTTCAAGCTCGTAGAGTTAAAACTTATGGATTGGAATTGAACACATGACCTTCGCGGATTTTGTATCTACTGCGTGCTTATTCTACGAAACTACTTACCGTAAAAAAGTTATTACTTTTTGCTGTTTATAAACTGAACGCCTCGATTTTGTTAGTGTCCAAAAAACAATAAATAACATTACATTTTATAGCAATTCTCCAAAGCAACTTGTGGCGAATGCCAAATTCTTTGCGAGACGCCAGCGGCTTGGATTTAAATTTGAATTGCTGCAATTTTGTATTCGTTTTGTTGTTCCACTTATATTGTTCGCTTTGACAGACAGAGTTTATTTCATATACGTATATGTTTCCAATAAAAGATGATAAATATTTTTCATGAACACAAGAGAAACATGTAAATGTTACCAATAATTAACAAACCGCCAGCGTAGTGTTTGTCATTATGTCATGTAAACAGACAGATAAAATTAGTTGCTTTATTTACTGGTGTAGTTATGATAAGTTTGCAATTTCATAAATCCGTCGAAGTTTAAAACAGTTCGTAGATTCGAAATGACTAAGGAAACACAATTTTCGATTTTTCTTGTAGGTACTACAAACCTCTTTATTCTTATAAGAACGTAAATGTTTAAGGCACGTCAATATTATTACAAAAGTGAGATTAATTGCACCACATATAAATATGTATACTTTACCCATAAGATAATCGGTAAACACGTATTAAATATGGAATACTAGTTTGTTTTAAAAACTACGAGTAAAGGCACATTGCGTTTCATTACTCTAGATTGAAAAAACCTTAATTGTAGATGTGTTATGCGCTTTGTAACACGATAACAGCGTTAATTCAAGACAGGCTGATTTTCTGTGCTTAACTTTTGTGTTTTTTCTTTTTCTCGCACTCAGTACAATTTGTTACTAAACTTTATAAAAATTGCTTATAGGTACATATGACGACAATTTAAGAGATTGGTTCCTTTAAGACGATACAAAAAAAAAACATTTTAAATGTCAACAATGGAGGAAGAAAAACAGTTGACAAAAGCGATTTTACTGTTTTCATTTACTTTCCATTATTCTTTAACTCGTTTGTCATTCTTTTCTCTCCGCCCGAGGCGCGTAAAGAAGAAGAATGGCGGTTGTTTATATTTACGCAGCTAAGTGACTACGACTAGGAAACATTCGCAAGAATAAAGATTCATTCCTCAGTTACTCAATAAGAAGGGTTGTATGCAACTTATTAAAAAGCCTTATGTGTAATCATATTTTACCAGTAGTTAAGTGATATGAGCAAAATAAATATAATGGTTTAGAACTTAGTTGTTTATCTTGGAAGTAACAAACACAAAGTCCATCACACTCATATTAATCTATGCTTATGTCAGTTATCAAAATATATTTCAATAATAATAGAGAAACGACTATTAATACGTACATGTGCGTACGTAGTGACAACGATAATAAATATAAATGAGACTTCTGAAGATCTTACAGCGCAAAGCACTCGCTTCACTATCACTTCTCAGGGTTGGAATTAATCACTTAGGCAGACAAGCTCTCGTCCCGCTGAGATATCGTTAATTTAACACTTAAAACGTTTTTATTCGAGTGGATAATTGCAAGGGGGCGGTCGTAATGGTCCACGTTCGGGCTCGGCAAAGATTGATGGCGTGCTGTGTTAAAACATTAAAATCGCTGACTGAACATTTGAATAAGAAATACTTGATGGCTTGCAGGATTAAGGGTAAACGGTCGTTTGTATTTTTAACCGACTTGAGAATAGGGGCAGGTTCGCGAATCGTCCTTTTTTGAAGAGAGGTTTACTGAAGTTTTACGGTGATGAACTGTTTGATAATACTTTTTAGAATACATGATAGTAAATATTAAATATTTTTTCCTTGCAGGGACTTTCCATTAAAAATAAAACTATCAATATCTAGCTTAACTACATATACCTGTATTATTATTTTCACATTATAAGTTATAAAACAATGCACGCAAGCAATGGTAAGGAATTATACAACTCAAAACTACTTAAAATCTTAGTGACACTAAAAAAGTATAGTAAGATAAAGCGGAACTATGTACTTACCTACTTATGTAGGTACTTCCTAATGAGGTATTTGCTCACGCTCATTTACATAATTAAAAGTAAATTAGGGCTTGTATTGTATATCCATTAACAATTGCAGGTTGGCCTCGAGGTTTAGGCGCGCGGTCGAAAATCTCGGCGGTCGCGGGTTCAAACCCCAGGCACACACCTCTGACTTTTCGAAGTAATGTGTGTTCACATTGAATTATCACTTGCTATAACGGTGAAGGAAAACATCGTGAAGGATCCTGCACACCTAAAAGATTTTAGGAATTTCTTAGGTGTGTAGTCAGCGTGGTGGACTATGGCCTAAAAACCTTCTCAACGGTAGAGGAGACCCGTGCTCAGCAGTGGGCGTATATGGGTTGATGAAGAAGAAGAAGAATTGCAGGTAGTCTCTAGTATTAGCAGTCATTTATTATTATTAAAACATTCAGCGTATTCAGCAAACAAAAGAAATATGGTTGTACGGGTTCTATTGGTACAATAACAGTATTATAGCATCATTCTCTAATAGCCTGTTTATTTGGTTATATTGCACAATATTTGCAATATTGAATGCGTTGAAACACACGGTCGCGCTGCCATGGAAGGAAAATGCCAGCAAACGGGTTTCCGTATGAGAGTATATTGCCATTCGGAAGCGGGACGATATTGGAATTCTTATGTGAGATAATCATATAACGAACTATCTACGGAGCAAATTATCATAGAAAATAGAGAAATAATAAGAAGGCATGGAGTTGAAACGACTTTCGCCAGGAAGTATCTCATCTCTTAATAAAATTATTAAAAGTTTTAACTATTAAGCGGGCATTAAAATCTTTATAGTTTAGATCAGTTATATCAACATAAAAAAGAAACTAGGAATTCACCTGTAAATCCGACTCAAACTTGGCTAATAATAATAAGTACAAAACACCTTCAAACTTTATGTGTTTTGTCCAAAATCTATTAGCCAAATACCGATTATGTGTGGTCGTATTTTCGCTTCAAGCGTTCCCTTCTACAAAATAACCTAAAAGTAACATTGCGGTCAGCTCTTAATGATAATATACAGAGGGTAAAAACATCGTGATCGAAAACTTACCGCACCCATACACCTTCAATAATATTGAACAATATTCTGATTGTACAATATTATTGAACGTGTAGGGATAATATTGAAGCATTGCGCCGTGATTGAACAAAAGATTGAGGGAGCTTAATTTTTATTGAACAATATTTTTTTATTGCGTGGTGTAGGGTTAATGCGCAATATATTTCTTTTTTTTTCTTTTCAACAAAATCACCAGCGTGGCTGCCGCCAAAACTTCGTCGTCAGATATGTTGCTCGTACGAAAATATTGATCAGAGTGGTTTATCAATTTTATTGACAGAATTTATTGAACGTCTAGAATCAAAGGGGGTGTTCAATATTATTGTAGGTGTATGGGGCCCCTTAGACAGGTAATACGTATGTATTACACATTTAATACTTATCGAAGACAGGAAAATGGCTTTCGTCGGAATTTATTTTAGCGTTAATGTGTTTGTAATCACCGTAACTACTTCCTGTCTTACTGTTCGATCACTGTGTTTTTTACACCCTGTATATGGTACAAGTATGTGGTCTGTTGGGTCCGCGGGATAATTCATGTGTACTTACTATCCCGTAGTCCAGGATTAAATTTTTGTATCGAACAGTGCCGCAGGGATTTATCATCAGTAAATTTTCAATAGGAGCACGGAATATATTCCGTGTTTGAGTTTGATTATGGACAGTAAAATATGTAAAAATCTTATCTTACTTATCACTTGTAATGGAATAGCAAAGAAATAGTATTAAATTGCTGAAATCAAAAATAGGTTTGCTTAGAAATCTATAAGGATAATAATAAATAGTAGGGTATAAATAAAGGATAAGAATGAAAGTTACAATGGAAATCAATAATTTACATTTTAAGACTTTTATTATTGTACAGATATAAATTATTACAATATAGCTCAAATAAAAACTTAATCTGAGTCTTCATCAATAATAATCCTTCGTTTTTTCTTCAAATGCTGTGTTGATAAAACTACATCTTCATTGTCTTCGTCGTCCGAGTTGTCTGTAAATAAATCAAGTTTAAATCTGAAACCATTTTGTGTACATAGTTTTTGCACTTCCTCGCGGAATACTTTAGTTTAACTTTATATTTCCGGAACCCTTGGCTTATTACACGCCGCGGCGAGGGTTTACCCTCCACGACTTTAAATAGCTTTTTTGTATGCCGAGTACTCTTGTAGCTTCTACAGGAAAATCATCGCGAACATGTCGCGACATCATTGGCGTACTTCATCACGCTTGCGTTATTTCGGCTAACACGTCATTCCAGTACGTTTTATATAAACATTTCGAAATAGTAAAAGCAGTTACGTTTTATATGAAAAGTATGAAATTATGTTCGATGATTAAGGCACGTGAAAGGTTTGCTTTCTTAAGTATAGTATTAGAATCCGCTTTTTATATCCTCAATATTATACCTATTTGCTTACGAAAATAATGCCTTAATAGTAATTGTTTTATGTTGCATTAATTTACAGATTACGGTCATTCTGCGGCGATAGCATAAAAACAGCTGCCCTAAATTTCTTAATGAAATAGCCTGATCGATCGGCCTTCTATCACAACCTGATACGTAAATAAAAAGTCAGTTTTGCTAAGGCGTTTACTTAAGTAAGAATTTGCTAGAGACTTAATAATTCTAAGTCGCCTTCTATTTCGTACATTTCCCTTAGCCTTCAAAGGACTATGCAGATGCAAAGATCATCATCATCAGAAGCATCGAGATTCTGAGCTACAAGAGTGTGTTGTTTGATCTGATTGGTGAGATGGGTTCCGAGTTTGGATGGACAAATTGCTATTGAGTTATTCTATTCTCGATATTAATAGAAGTTCGGGTATCCAAACTTCATTTACACATTGTAAGGAAATTAAAACGGCGATTGTCCTCTCCTGTACTACCTTAAGATAAATGAATATATTAACAACTTACCGCTTACTGTTCTAGGTATATTACTCAAAATATCTTCAGTATCGGGTAAGTTTTCCTGTTGAAGTGTTCTTTTAGCGAAGGACAATATGTCGTCGTCATCGTTTTCTTCATCTTCGTCGATCTTCGCCATTTTCTCTTTACTAGTACTGACGTCGGACTCAACGCTGCGACTTCTTTTACGGCTGTTAGATGTTCCTGATTTACTGATTTCATTGTTTGTTTCTCTCAATTTTCTCAAATTGTTAAATAAATCCTCATCATCACTGGAATCCTCATTACTAGAGTTCCCATTTTGAGTGGAAATGTTCGTATGAACTTCATGCGCAGTATTAACGTGCACAGAAGCATCAACTATGAGCTCCTTGTTTACAGCTTTCAGGATTATTTCCCGACGCTTCCTTATTGTTTCGAAATGTAAATTACTGGGAATTCGCCAATACTTTTCCTAAAAATAAAAATACTACTTTATTTTTATTTCTTACTGCATTCGATTTTTAATGAATCAGTAAAAATGTATATTATAATGCGATCTTTTTATTTCAGTCTCGGCTCTGGTATCTAATGGCACCCATGATCAATGCTGGCCAACTGAGAGACTGGCAAGAATCGGTAACGATTATCACCCACCAGTCAAAACTTTAATATAGCCTGCTGCCAATTGAATTTGCTCAAACTTATCACGGAATGTCGGACCTTTTTAAAATTCATATGAAAAATGACGAATTATCATCCATATACAAATAGTAGTGCAGCCCGTTGTAATTAGTGAAATAATAATTAAAATATTACAATGTGAATAATTAGAGGTCTACCTCAACCACATACGTCAATATGTTTTATAATTAATTGGAGAGCTCCAGCATTATAGCTGTTAATATTTCGATTGGGATCGTGGCGGACGCGGCAATGGCGGTGGAGTGCCATCCGACCGACCGATCCGCAGCAAGAATTTTCTGTTTGGTTGCACGTAATTTCGAATTGGCGATACTTAATAAACGATCTTTTTAATGAGTATAAATTGATACAATATTGATCTAAAAATTTGAAGATTCAAAGAACTTTTAGACACGCTGAGGTGACATTGGACTGCTGGTGGTTTACTTGGCTGTTAGACTATTGGTAACGAACAGCGACCAGTTACGGTTCTCATTCCAGGATCTCTACTCTTTAATAGAGGCCGGGGCCATTTTGTCAGCGAGTAAGAGGTAATATTTGAATCCAGTTAACCGTATTCGGACCGTATCATAAGAAAATTAACCATCGTTTGCCAGAGACGTTACAAAAAAGTACAACATACTTTACTGAATGAGGACTATAACAATTTGGAGTAAATATACAGCTATACGTGACTAGAGGTATCGATCCCGGGATCCCGAAGCCCGGGATCCCGGGATCCCGGTCATATTTTAGTCCCGAAAATCCCGGGATTAAATTCAATAAATCCCGGGATTTTCGGGATTGATATATTTATAATAAAAGTCAATAAAAATGTGCTTTCTAAGATCATTAAACAAGAAATTACTCTTTTTGAGGCTAGTTTTACACAAGGCTATAATTTGGAGAAGACCTATAAAAAATTATTGATAATCCCTCCAACTTCTATAGAGCCTGAACGCGCTTTTTTCGCTTCTACATATTTGTGCCACACATTAAAAAGTAAGCTTTCGGATGAAACGTTGGATGCGTTGTTATTTCTAAGATTTTATTTTCGTGGCTTAAATAAGTAATTTATAGTTCCTATATTTATATTTGATTTAAAAACATTAATCTCTTTTGAAAGTCTTTTTTATGATATAATGGCGTTTCTTTGTTTAGATATAATGGCTTAATTTATTTATTTTATCAAAAGAAAATATAATTTTGTTTTATTTTTGAATATTTAAGTGAAGATTTAAAATAAAAGATTGATTTTAATATGTTTTACTTTCTTCTTGTTACAACTTTTTATTACTAATACAATCCCGGGACTATCCCGGGATCCCGGGATAAACTGTTGATAATCCCGAAATCCCGGGATTACAAAAATCGACCGGGATCGAATCCCCTATACGTGACCCATTATGTTTAAGTAATAATAAAGAAAGTATTTGAACATTATATAAATATCTAATTTGTGTGTTTTTTCAGATAGACTCATGCTTTTGAGGCTGCTAAATATTTTAAGACGTACCTACAATATTTTAGTACATTACTTGATTGTGGTTGCGAGCGTTTGATTTAATTCGCCTAAATGATTGACAAACGACATATATCCTAGTTGACCGTTCCTTTCTATTCCTGAGATAACTGTTAATCTGTGTGGGTTACACCAGAGATTGGTACTTAGAAATAGTTGAACTTATACGGAACGTTGTAATGTTGAGCAAGTTTCGATTGAATTAGCGCACGTGAACGTGTACAATACGCGGGTTCGAGTCACAACTCACAAGGCATACCTCATGCGATTTGAATGAGGATGACACTCAAAGTAGTTGCAGGGTACAGGTGTGGGCGCCATGGTACAGTTACACACAAACCGCGCATACATTTCCACACGTTCATTAGTTAAGGAGCTGTTAGTCCCGCTTTGATGTCGGAGAACGGATCCTCCAGCGAATAAGCCCCGTATTATCCCGTCTCACTGTCGCTTCATATTTACTTGTTTGCAGTGAACAAGTTTTTTTAATTGTACGAGTAAAATCTAATTCTCAAGGCGAGCCATAATATTAAAAAAATGGTTGATAAGATGAAAAAAAAACGAGAAATAGTGTAGATAAAAATAGTTACTACGAGAAATTATGTATTTTTTTACTTGATTTAAAATGTTCTACTCTTGAAAGGTCCGTTTTACATATACATATTTTATATGCTAGTCATGTCGTATGCTATAACCCAAACTAATACTTAAAGAATAAGTAAGTTCATGCGATTGAGACTTTACTTTTAAAACAGTAATCAATAAAATAACTAATTAATAAGTTAATATTAACATGTATCCACAAATCGTCGAGACACAAATAAAACAGTCAACCGAAGCTGATAAAAAGTAGTATATAGTGACCTGTTCGTCGCTGGGCGGCACTAGTCCTACCGCCCGCAGCAGTGTCGTGAAGAGTGGAGTCTCCATAGCCTGCACCGAGTGTGCGGCGATGGGCACGAGCGGCGTGCCCTCCGCCCCCGGGGCGAAGCCCTCGGCCTCCTGGTCCAGGGCCACCTCCTCCAAACACTCCGACAACCAACGCAACGCCTCACTCTGACCTAGGTTATTACATCATCATCATCATCGGCACATATACGTGGCTGAGCACGTGCCTTACTATTGAGTAATTGAATTTAATAGTTATTAAAAACGTTGCCACACCAGAAATTGAACCCGGAATTTCTACATCGCACGACAATCACAATAAAAATACTGCTGGTTTATTCTTTAACACAGAATCTGGTTCATTAAAGACAATTCATTAATTACATCCAGCAATCACATACATAAATAATCAAAAGTCTCTGTGCGGAGGTTGAATCCGAAGTCTCGCGTTTCAAAGAAATTCGAACCAAGGACTTAATTTAATAGCTTTATGTAATAACAATATTTTAACATTTCTACTTTACTTCAATCAGGACGAGAACGAACCTATCATCCAGATTTCAATTAGCACTGATTTACATTCGTATTCCGAGAGAGTGTGTAAGTGCTACAGCCGAATTCAATTGCGATAATTGATGTACTGTATCAGACAAAACAATCATAACACTAAGAATGATTGATTAAAATGTTATTGATTTTGTACGAGCAGATTGGACGTACAAGCGACGTTGATACGTACCGTTGTCTACCGCCTTCACCAAAATGGCTGCGATTTCACCGGCGCTAAGTTCCATCCTTTTATCCTTGTTTTTAGTTTTATTTGGTTGTTTGACCTTCTCGGCTCGTTTGATTGGCTTCTTTTTTAAAGTCGGCGAAACGTCGTCTTCACTGTCGGAGCGATCCGATAGTTCCGATTCGGACGACCCAGCTGAGGTAATAATATTATATATATATATTATTTTGTGGCAATGAGTAGCTTGCGTCCCTGCAAAACATCCTCATTGCCGTTCCGAGGATATTTTATAACATCAACAGATAATGTACATAAAAGTGTAAATTTTACTTTGTTGTCGGGTGTCGCGTTTGTGCGCTACGCTCGTTGAGTAATTTAAAAATTCCACCGTCATAAATATTCCGTGTTATTACGCAGACCTTATTTACTTTAATAAAGGATACAAAGTAAAGGAAAGCCCGGAACAAATTTCACGCAGGATTTACTCTTCAATGGGCTATTTGAAACTTATTGGAAAGCTAAGAAAAAGTTAAATCTGAACCCGTCTAATGACATCGCGGAAAATGTACTATTGTGCCAACATCGGCTTTCATCTATAAACTCACATAGATTATAATTTACTACGTCGTAGTTTTACAATTGTTAATATAGAGACTTTTTATGTATTTTGCTCAACACATGACAATTGCATAATTACCGTAATGTAATAATCTCATAAAATATGTTACTGTAATATTAAACGATCGGATGTCAAAATTAAATGGCCATTAACGTTTTATCGTAATGAGGTGTAATTTATGGGCAGTATGTGTAACGCATAGGCGTAATGATTCATTTATATTGCACGGCAGTTCCCAAAGGACAGTCGCTTGCCATACAACATGTATGAAAGTTGAACTGACCAGACACCGGTAAGTGGTGATTAATTTCTTAGCAAGTTTTAACGAATACTCAAACATCCATCTGCAATGTTTTCAATTAAGTGTAGTTTGGAAAGTGGAAAAGCGAGAAGCTCGGTACAGAGAGCGTGCCAGTGCAGAGTATAAAGTTGTTTGTACTCACAGCGGGATGTATGGCCGGTGGCGCTGCTCTTAGCGTTACTTTTGTTTTGTCTCTTTTTACGACATTCCTTCTTATCGTGTACGATGTTCAGTTCCAGAAGCCTCTCCACGTAGCTCCGTTTCTGTCGCTTGCGCGGCATGCGGGGAATTATGGCGCCCATCGGATCTGCAATAAAACTGTTCGTTACGTCTGCACAACAAAGGTTCATTCCGATCCGACGCTAATTGAGAGGAAATAGATGAACGATCAATATTTATTTTTGCACTGAGCATTGAGCCTTCGCAGAGGGTTCATTCAATTAAACAGCCGACAGCGGTAATAAATATTTGCATGTCTTTTTATAGGCTTATTTTTGTACGCGTATATTTTTTTTTTTTAAAGTTCCATAGATTGATTTGTTTATACGAGTTTAATAATTTAAGCAAGTAGTGTTTTCTGACACAAAGAAGTATGTTAATAAATTGAAAACTTAACAAGTTTGCTTGCTTCAAGGCGTTGGTTTAATTCTACATTGAGACAAGCTTCCTAGACTTTAGAGGCAATATAATAAGTCATAATAAATTTTACTAACACCTAACCCCTTACATAAAATCCTTTACACTTAAGAATATTAGGCGGACATAAAAACTTTAGTTAGACGCCAGTTAACTTCAGTTAAACCCATGGTTTTCGACCACTGATTAGAAATATTTGATAAAAGCACATTTGAAAAATATTATCGATCTGAGTACACTACAAGACGTTATTTATAGTTATTTTACCATTGGTGTCTCGGTACTGGTCCCACAACTCTCTGAGCAGCAGATCCTCCTCCTCGCTGAATTGTTGCGGCACTTTCTCTCGCGCGCGCTCTTTGTTGCTGCGTTTTGTGGGAGCTTTGAATATCAGACCCAATTCCTTCAGCTTTTTTATGACGGAACGGCGGGTGCGCGTTTGATCTATCAAATTCTCCAGAATCCAGTCGATCACATCTGTTTGAAGTAATAAAATGTTTATTTAAAAAGGAAGGGTATATTTTGTATTCGTCGATATTGTCAACGCCTATATAAAACCTACAGTAGTGAAATGCGTTCCGAAATCAACCTAGACATCGAATTTCGAGCAAGACAGAATAATTGCGTCAATTAGTGAAAGATCGTTTTTCCCCAATCGCCATTCCGAAACTCATTGTATTTACCATCAAGTGTCAATGCGGTTTTACCTTACTGAGTCCGCAACAAAGCATGTGAATATTTCATTACTAATATAGTATATCAAGAACGCTGTTTTATTACATTTAATTTATTCCAGTTTTTATTTTTCAATTTATTGTTTACCAAACTATATAGTTACAAACATATTGCGAGCTGAAAAAGTTGTCATAATAATATGTGAGAATAATCCTTTCATTGTGAACACAGCATGTATAAAGCAAAAAACTACCCAATAAAAACAAATACTACGCGCCAAGTTTGAGACTCCACTAGAAAACTCATAAACGAGTGTGAAGCTATTGAGCACTCATACAGCGAATGCTCAGTTACGTTAGAGCAACACGAGGCCGTAAGGTTTCGTGCATAATTTTGCTTTGTTTCATATTTGTGGAATAGAACGTGAAAAATGGCTCATTACTTATGCAGCATTATAGGCAAGCTTTATTTACGATGTTTTACGAGCGATCGTGCTCTCTCAAGTGTGATGCATATTCACATGACGCGGGTCGCTGTATTTCACCTTTGCGAATATTTTTGCGCTAACATTAACCGCAATGATCATCTATAAATTCTACCTAATACATATAAAGTTAAACTGGGGTTTCAATTTGAATTTGTGTAACTATGGCCGGCGAGGTAGATATACTAAAATAATATTTGATTTTGAAAGTCGAGGGCGTCGCGATTATATTTATGCAAAGGGTTTCTAAAATTACAAGAACAATATTCGACTGTTTAAAATAATTTTACTCACCCTGATCCGTTTGGGGGTTTGTTTGATTTTCCATGTAAAGCTGCCGGAGTTCCTGCTCCTGCTCTTCAGTCCAAGTACCTTTGCCTACTTTATCCCTTTACAACATACATACACAATTATAGCAATACCATTATTAAACAAGAATTATAGTAAACTATTAAACCTCCTTTAAAACTCGTTACCTGCTGTCCACATACAGATCATAACCGTACTCCACGTCCAAAGCATCCTTCGAGTTCTTCCAAAAAAGTAGTTCGATAAAGACCTTCGGGTTCTTAGAAGCGATTTCAGTGAATTTTCTGAAGACAAATATTGCGAATTTCTCCAGTTCCTGGCGAAATAACTGCATTTGAAATACGGATGAATCTTTTCAAATCTTAAAGCGGAACGTTTAACAAAATACATGTGGATTCCGGCAACATTCCGAGAAAATACATATTGCATTAAAGTGTGTCCGTAATACAACTGTGATTTTATTTAATGCGACTAAGACGCAGAAAAGCGAAAGGCCGTTTTCTATTTACTCACTGATAGAAATCAAATTTTGCCAAGGTTAGTTTAGATTCCCGATACATTCAGGGACCGACAACACCCCAAATGTACGAGGGGCGATAAAATCTGTCTTACGCCTACCTCGCCGAATATAAAAGAAAGACAAAAAATATCTGATTTTGGTGACACGTGCGCCGTAACTTGTAATATCGAAAACACGTAAGCTATAAGAATCAGTTAAACTTATCTACAACTCTATAACATTATTTCTAGCAAAACTACTATTATGTAAATGTAAAGAACGAATATGAAATCGCAAAGAATATTGTATGCTACATACATGTGTACGTAGTTGTGATATTTCTGGGGGAGATAAAAATAATATAAGTACATTTAATACGAGTGTAGCTACAGCTATTACTGCAAATTATTCTGTAACATTTTTCGCAAAGTAATGGAAACACACACGAACGAGTTTAATTTAATTTCGTTCCATTTTGTGAAGAGTAAAAATTTTAAAGTATTTTTATCGTTACTTTTTCATTGTGTATGTACGATATGAACAAAAAGGCTTTGTAAGTGAAGAGCTGTGTGCGAGTGACACGACTTCACTCCGTACGGCGGCGACTGATAGCACGTAAGGCTGGGTATCTATCATGAAAATATAGTTAGTGCTATGAAAACAACGCATCTATCGATAACATATAGCACCATTGACTCGATTTTTTTTCAAATTTTGTTTGGTATACCTTAAACTGCGGCATGGGGTTGTGTAATATCTTCTGGAAGACGAGGAAGAGCGTGGCGTGGAACAGCATGGCGGGCCGCTTGCAGTCCCACGCGACGCGGTGCAGCAGCTTCACGGCGCAGTGGTTGGCGAGCGGCGCGTTGGAGCCGAAGCGCGCCAGCAGCGCCGCGCACGCGCTCACCACGCGCGGGTGGCACAACCTAACGCAACACTTCACTCCTGGCATGCCGCATGGACTCACTTTTGCAAGTCTTGCGTAGATATACAGCCGCATAAATATACACGGTGTATTCAGACCGTCATCGGAAACTTGGGAAGGTAATAGCTATGATGATTACAAACCCCCTGGGGTTAATGAAAGTACAGGCAAAAATTATAATTGTAACATTTTTCATACAAACTATATTAATGCCGGTGGTTATATGGAAAATGTCAGTTTTTATTTTTTGTCGCGATTTTCTTTAATGCCAGAGGGTTTGTAATTACCTGCCTTACGTTTCCGATCACGGTCCCAATACACCCTGTATAATTCAATTTATCAAAGTCATCAGCACCTTTTATTAGGTGATTCATAGTAGACGCACAGTCTTCGAAAATATGCCCAAAAACCGGCAATAGCTGATCAGCGATCATGTATGACCTAGTTGGTGGCATGTAAATTCTATCACGAAGTTTTCATTCAAGTACAATTACGAAACGTAAGAGGTATGTATTTTTCTGTATTTGAACTACCGAGCACCGTCTTAGCAGTCATTGTTGTGTCTTAGCATTTCGTATATAAGTCAGCCATCGCTCAGTTTTCATTAAAAAAGAGCTATCCATTTTTATTCTCCGGTAAGTTGGCATTAGCTGCACTGCGCTCGCAGACATTAAATGTCACAAGGAGAGAGAACGAAATTGTTGATCTCGTTTCATATTTTATTATTACAATTTCTTTGACGAATAAGTGTAATGCAGTTTGCGAAAGCTGAGCACAAACCACGCCAGAAACCCATTCAACCGAGCTATGTATAAAATTATGATTGCGTTCAATTTATTATCTTAAAGTTGTTATACTTTGATTAGGGGCAGTTATGCTTCTTTGAAAAACTTTTGTTAACAACAAAGTATACCTTTGTACGAAATCTTGGAAGTCAAAGTCACTTTCGACAATCGCCGATGTGTTCTCTTCCTCTTCCTCCTCATCTAAAATTAAAATATACCTAATTAATATATTTTCATCAAATCAAAACATAATTTTTATGTGCACACTTACCTTCTTCTTCGTATTCAGAATTTTGTTGTTCTTCCAATGGATTGGTATCTAGACAAAAAGAGGTAAATTTCAATAACGGTAAAACAAGACGAAAAAATCGTAAAATAGCTACTTTAATCTTTACCAAGCAAATTGGACATTATTATCATTCTAAAAAACGCCTAGAATGTAAATTATTCCACGGCTAAGTGGGAATACTCTAGTTTTAGTTCAACAATCTGCTCCAGTTTGGTTGGTTCAGTAATTAGTGGAGTAATAAAAACATGCAGGTTTCTTTACGACATTTTCCTTTAGTGTTATGTCCGTAATTTAGTTAAACAAATAGCATACCATTTAACTCGACGCCGAGATCTGTGTTGTAGATAGTTTCTAACATATCGAGCTCTTCATCTTCCGTTATATCGTTAGCGCCGAAGATCCCTTCCTCCGGCCACACTTCCCTTTCAAATACATCATTGAAATGAACTTGTGTCATTTTATTTACGCTCTTTCCTAAACGACTCTAGTACAACTTTGTATATTTTAGTTGTATATTTAAAACATTGTATTTCAGCCCTTGCAAATAGGAGTTGCTCTGTTAAGGCCATGTGATTGGGGTTTATATTACGATACTCTCAGCGCTGAGTGGCAAATTTGCGCAAGAATTAAAAAATGACTATATGTAGGGCGTAGGCATACATCTGCTTATCTCTCCGCTGCTAAAGACGTGATTGTACGTACGAGTATGTTTAAATGGATGCAACATTAATAATTAGCTTCAAGAATATTAAATCACAGAGTAACGAAGCTGACTTTAGTAAGCAAATAGCGTGCAATCAATGTTGGCCAGTAGTTCTCGAACTAGAGCGCTTGTATCTTGGGAATCACTATTTTGATTATTCAACATTATGTCCTGAATATGTGGCAAGATGGCAATTGGCAAATCAATATTTCTGTGTTATGAGACTAGCGTATTACATACACACATACATACACATTCACGCTTGCTTCACTAAAGAGAAAAGCAGAGATGTATTTTTGTACCCCTTTTTGCGTACTGTTTTAGGTCCCCGTATCACCGTTTTTTAGGCAAATTTCAAAACTGTGCGCCATTATTGAGAATATTTTAATGGAAAACCTCAATAACACTTAGTTATTATATTAACATACATCTACTCAATTAAAAATAGAATAAAATGTTCTTTTATTCCTTTAAAGTAAAATAGTAACATCACTCCTGTACACAACATTAATAATAGGACAACAGAAAAAAAAAACACAATATCGGCAAATATTTTAAATTACCAAAAAAAGGTTAAAAGTTACGTAAGGTTTAAGTCTACTATTAGTAGTGCCATACAGTTTTACAGTATGCTTAACTCTCTACAAATCGAGCGACCTAAAGTTAGCTTCCTGATCTCTGACTAAGTAGTGATTATTTTTCCTGACAGGCCAATGTTTGTATTCCCTAAAAATATTTTTTCGGGGCAAATTTGTTTGTAGACCTACAGAATAAGAGAAACCGTCATGTGCGATTGAGTTAAAATTTCATACCTGGCCGCTCTGAACATTCCAATGGCGTCTTCAAACTTGTATGTTCGCATCAGCTTTTGTATGTTTTTCATACAATCTTCTCTGCAAGGATGAAAAAATATGTTTTTTTTTTTAACTCTATAAAGCTAAAGTGTATACATCTATAAAACTTGGTGAAAACATCTGAAAAATCTTTGCGTTTTAAAAGTCACTTAAAAGTAATACCCAAGTAAGTCAAGGAGGAGTATGTGGCACGAATTTTCGTAGTTTTGCTGGCGTCGAAAAACGGTGGAAGTTCTATGGGAAGATAAGAAATACCTACTATAGTACCAATTTTTATTTAGAATGCAAATTTAATTAAAGCATGGTCGTATTTTTTTGTAAAGATTAAGTTAGCAGATGTTTTGTTAAGATTAAGTTTTGATATATGTTGATTAGAACAACGTTTTTGCTTTTATTTATATAGATGTTATGCACAATGGAGAGAATAAGTACTAAGCTGTTAACTTTAAATATGGTTCACTAAAAATTTTAAAGCATGAAATGCGAATATTTTTTTTTTAACAGTTAGGACTATATAATAAAGAATTTCGTGCCGTGGATGTCAGAAACTACTAGAAATATTTCGATGTCACGAACATCCAGACCCAAAACAAATATTTGGGGATTACATCAACACTTTTCTCTTAGCAGGTATAGAACCCGCGGCCTTTCGTTTTGCAACTTGGAGTCTAGCCAAGTGCGTCACGGAAGCTGTTAAAAGTTCACAAATAAGAAAGGTACGTACAGCTTTAAAAAGATCAAGGGCGACTTTTGAAGGCTTGCTTTAAGTGAAGCTATTCAAATGTTTAGCCGAATAAAAATAACGGTAGAAAAGTTTTTTAAACGTGGATTCACGAAATATACCTGGATTTGAAGTCGCAACTGTGATGGTTTTAAATGATTTTTTTGCCGGTACTCAAACCAATAACGTTTTGCCTAGCATAGCATTAGTTTTTGCTTGTATACATTTGCATATGAGACATACAGAGCGCATTGCCTTTTTAGTACCCTTTTAACCTGATTCTTAGCACAATGAGTTTTAAGGGGATTAAGTGCGGTGTTACGACACCTGGTGTTAACGCGCAAAAGTAATGCTTTTGGCGTAATGTTTATCCGATAGCAATATGCATGGATATACAGTGACGGCTTTTTCTTATTGTATCGGGTTAAAGTTAGTCAATTAAGCATCTTCAATTTTGTTTTGGCGAAAAAAATAACAATATTTTAACCAAAAAATATACAACAATATAAGCCATTTTTCTATACTAATTTTATAAAGAGGTAAGGTTTGTGAGTTTGTATGTTTGTGACGTTGTAGAAAGTAAACTCGGGATCTAAGTCGCGGGCAACAGCTAGTATATAATATAGCTAATATAATATTTTGGCAATAAAGAATGCTGAGTTTGTTTGGTATGAAGTGTTGTACGGAGGGGAGCGGCAGGCAGTGAGACAGTTACCGTTGTTGCAGCGCGGTGCGCGGTGCCGCGGCGTCGTAGGGCGGGGGAGCGGGGGGAGCGGCAGGCAGTGAGACAGTTACCGTTGTTGCAGCGCGGTGCGCGGTGCCGCGGCGTCGTAGGGCGGGGGAGCGGGGGGAGCGGCAGGCAGTGAGACAGTTACCGTTGTTGCAGCGCGGTGCGCGGTGCCGCGGCGTCGTAGGGCGGGGGAGCGGGGGGAGCGGCAGGCAGTGAGACAGTTACCGTTGTTGCAGCGCGGTGCGCGGTGCCGCGGCGTCGTAGGGCGGGGGAGCGGGGGGAGCGGCAGGCAGTGAGACAGTTACCGTTGTTGCAGCGCGGTGCGCGGTGCCGCGGCGTCGTAGGGCGGGGGAGCGGGGGGAGCGGCAGGCAGTGAGACAGTTACCGTTGTTGCAGCGCGGTGCGCGGTGCCGCGGCGTCGTAGGGCGGGGGAGCGGGGGGAGCGGCAGGCAGTGAGACAGTTACCGTTGTTGCAGCGCGGTGCGCGGTGCCGCGGCGTCGTAGGGCGGGGGAGCGGGGGGAGCGGCAGGCAGTGAGACAGTTACCGTTGTTGCAGCGCGGTGCGCGGTGCCGCGGCGTCGTAGGGCGGGGGGGCGGGGGGAGCGGCAGGCAGTGAGACAGTTACCGTTGTTGCAGCGCGGTGCGCGGTGCCGCGGCGTCGTAGGGCGGGGGAGCGGGGGGAGCGGCAGGCAGTGAGACAGTTACCGTTGTTGCAGCGCGGTGCGCGGTGCCGCGGCGTCGTAGGGCGGGGGGGCGGGGGGAGCGGCAGGCAGTGAGACAGTTACCGTTGTTGCAGCGCGGTGCGCGGTGCCGCGGCGTCGTAGGGCGGGGGGGCGGGGGGAGCGGCAGGCAGTGAGACAGTTACCGTTGTTGCAGCGCGGTGCGCGGTGCCGCGGCGTCGTAGGGCGGGGGGGCGGGGGGAGCGGCAGGCAGTGAGACAGTTACCGTTGTTGCAGCGCGGTGCGCGGTGCCGCGGCGTCGTAGGGCGGGGGGGCGGGGTGCGGCGGGGCGGGCGCGGCGAGCAGTGCGCAGAGCTGTGCGCGCGCCTCCTCCCACGCGGGCACGCTGGGCTCCGGCTGCACGCGAGGCTTTGGTTTCGCTTCTGCACACCATCATAAAAAAAATCAAATACTCTAAAACAATATTTTCTACGTCATTATAGCTTTGCATAAACGTTCATATTAAGTCTCATATTTTTCATACGAGCCGTAAGCTTGAAAGGAGGAGGGTAGACTATTTAAAAAAACAATATCTCTTTAAAGTTCAATGTTTAGGAAATGGGTGCAGAAATAAAAAAAACTTTACAGCAACCTTTGAATAATTTGACAAGACTTATCTTAAGTTATCATACACTTTCGTGTAGTGTAGTTACCCCCCCAAAAAAATACATTAAGAGCACCCGAGACATAATATATAGAGGACATAAATAGGATATAGACCTGACAAAACTACAAAGAGTTTGGGATCTGAACTACAAAAGTCTATGAATACACAAGTTAAAATATACATCTACCAAATGTTGAATATTTTATGAAGAACTTACTTTTTGATTTTGTCTTTTTTCTCACTTTTTTCTGAACAACTAGACCAGTTTTTTTGCAATAATGTTCCAGCATTTTCAAAAATAGATGGACTGTTTCTATTAGATCAACTAAATAAGACCTGCCACAATACAAAATATAAAATTATACATACATATTTTTCCCACAGCATGAAATTCCTTAATCAATCAAAAATTAAACAAACCTTGGCATCTTGTTTTCATCATAATTTAAAAATATACTTAAGATAAATTCTCTATATTCCAAAACATAAAATATGTTACTTTTTAAAACTTTGGCAGATTCTTTAACAGAAGGGTCAGTGCTTTTCTCCATAGCCAGCAAAGTGTTCAATAACTCTTTATATGCTCTTAAAGCCAAGTGCAATCTTCTCACCCACACTGGAAACTTCTTCTTTTCCATTTTGATCATATCATAGTACTTTTCCATTTGTTGCTGTACATAATGGAACATTGGGACTGACATTGTTTCACTAAAATAAAAAAGTATTCTGAAGTTACTGGATGTGAATACATAGTATTCAAATTTTATGGATTTTTGTAAGTACCTGACTAAACCAACTTTAAAATTATGACCTCTGTTGAATTCCATGAAAAATTTCACAGCCCATAAATAATAGGATTCATCATTTTGTTGCGCTTTAGCCCTCACCAGGACATCTTTTACATAATGCATAAGAGGATTGTATGAACTGTTCAAGAATTCTATACAAAATTCTTTCAAAAATAACCTGAAAAATATTTGTCATTAAAAATTTTTTTTATAGCATATGCGTAATTACTCCACATATTTTGTGGTTGTTTTTGACATAAAATTAACATGATTTTATATCATTTTGCTGGGTTTAAAATCATTTTTTGTATCTCATTTATTACTCACCTGATTGCAAATGCTGACCGCCTTTCAAGGGTTCCATTTTCCATTGGTCTTCGGTTTTTAGGTTTAACAAGTTTAGACTTTTTGCTTCCATTGAAATCCAGATTGGATATTTTAGATAGAGGTTTAAGGCAAATAATTTCATTATCTGATATGGACTTCATATTTTGTACTACATATGTGCCACCAAAACGGGAATGCCTATATAAAAAAATGCGAAAGTCAAATTTAATTATTAAATGTATTTTAGATAATGCATGGAGACATAGGAAAGAAATGGACAAACATTTATTTTTTAATAAATATAAAAGAAACACTTGACCTACCTTGTAGCAGAATATTGTTTGACCTTACTAAGCCTGTTTTTAGTTTCCATCATTCTCAATGACAGGAGCTCTTGATCATCTCTCAGCTTCTCATCAACACTTCTTTGCAATGCTGCATCAGCTAAACTAGTTGGATTTTGTTCTCTCAATAAATGAGAGACAATTTCAATAATATGCATAAAGTATTGTTTTTCATTTTCTGATGACATGTACAGTATAATATCCAAGATTCCTGACTGATTTAAAGCCCACAGTACCTAAAATATAGATATTATAAATGTAATTAGTGTCTTATTTCTTTGTCTCAATTATTAATGGGGCTTGTTTATTAAAATGATAAATTGACCTGGTCATGCACACTGGCATCATTTTCAGGTTTCCTTTCTCTGTCTAAGTCTGCAGGAACGTGTAGTACATTTCTTATTAATATAAGTATCCTTTCTATAATGAGACCAGTGTCTTCATCTCTCTCAGACCAATCCTAGACAAAGAAAACAGTAAAAAAAATTAAAATAGGTTTTTTCATTACACAAAGCAATAAACAGGCTCAAATTGATGTATGTTATGTACATAACACATACATTACACTTTTTATACTTACAATTTCCAATATTTTGGCTAGTTTTTTTGAAAAAATATTCCATACTTCAACCTTTGTGAATGCCTCTTCTTTATAGTATTGTAAATGTAATAATATTTGTAAGTAATTGTGTCTGGCTGTTCTCTCTGTAGGCACTTCTTCTCTATATAATAATAAAGCTGGATTTGTTAAGTTAACCAGTAATCTGCAAAAAATCATATCACAAAATTACCGTTAATCAATCCCCTCTAAAACAGGACACTTACAAGTAGTCACAACACTTTAACTCTTTAGTGAAATGTAGTGAAATATTAGATACAGAGTTAACATCCTTACACCAATTCTTTATGGCACACTAAAATTTGGATATGTTAAAATTATTACAATAAAACGAAAATTAATAATAGATTTGGTTCGGTTTTATTACATTAATGAACAAAAAATGAATTCCGTATTAGCTAAATAAACAATTATTACAACTCTTACTTATGAATCTATTTTTACCTTAAGGTTACGTCGAACAGCTCTTCATTTTCCCAATGATCCACCAGCATTGGTAGCAAATCAGTTTGTAGGACTTTAGTTTGACCAAGATGCCGTCGTATTTCATGATCTTCACCATCTCGTCTTAAATACCTAATAAGATCTTTAACTGTGTTTAATGTATACTCATCTATTAAATACTTTCCTGATTTTTTGTCATAAGTTCCCAAGGCATTGCAAGTTGCAGAAAGTTCAGCTGATAAAAGTGACGCCATATTTTTGATAAAATACACTAATTAAATCACATTCAACAGTTTTTCACTCATTATTATGGTACTTTATAAAGTTACAAAGAGAATATCAGTTTCCCAAGTTATTTGACAACTGATTTAACTGACGTGAAAATGCCCGCGAAATATACTTTTGCGAAACATAAAAATTTCAGGCAAAGGAATACAATTCGTGCGGCCTACTTTGCTCAAGTTTTATTAAATACAGGTTATTAAGTTTTGTTCTATTATTGTCTAGTTGCTTTAATACATATCGCACGCTTAATAATATAGTGACCTAATTCAAAAAGCCGAGTCTAAGGTAAGTAAATGGGGAAAAATATTTTACTTCGTCTAATACATTTCGTAGAAAATATAAAAAAATCATTATGTTTAAAAAATATGTGTACTAAATAGTTACATTACATCCATTACAATTTTATTATTTAATCCGACTATATTTAATCACAAAGTGAATGAAGGTGGAAATACAAAATTTTGAATTAGGTCACTATATTTTTAAGCGTGCGATATAGTTTTATTGTTAATGATTTCATACCTTTTAGTTTCTTATGTTTACGTGTATATTGAAATGAAATTGACTTTTGCAGATTTCATGCGTTTTTAAGTAACTTTCAATTAAATCCGCATTAGATAGATTTATTACGATAAAAAAATGCTTACCATTACTATTGAGGAATATGTGTTTTTATTTAAATAAATACTTATCAGCTGTTACAACTGTAAGAAATAATTGTTTATTTATAATAACACGAAAAATTAATTACATTTGTAACATAATATACTAACTGCGACCAATAGAGTACGGTGTTACCTTGTTAGATTCAATTTCGGGGGTAGCAGCTTCAAATCCCAGACACACACCTCTGGCTTTTAGATGTTACTATTATGTGTTTTCTGATGGAATTGTCATAATATGCTGTTACAGAAGTACTTAAATACATGTTGCAATCCGCAACATCGGAACGTAAGAAAATATCAAACTGCCTCGATGGCCTAGCCCTTCAGTGAGCAGCGAGCGACGGAGAGATTCGGGCTAGTTTCCCAGGGTAGGTAAAATTTTTTCATCTTTACTTTTGGAAATTGCCATACCATTTAGAACACATGCTACACGTTGTCTGGAATTATGCCCAAAAAACGGTGATAGGACTAAAACAACAACAGGCGAAACGTGGGGGTAGAGATGAAAAGTTACTTTTTCATTCGTTTTCTGCAAGCCCATTTTTGATTCGATATACATGTTTGCACTTAAAAAGTTAACGTGCAATTATATATTTCGTTTCTAAGTGGAGAACAACAATAAAGTGTGTGGACCATTGTTACAAACTGACTGGCAAAAAAATCGGTTGGCAACTAATACTATAATAAATACAATTACAAGAGGTTTCGCTCGCCTATTAGAATAGACGACTTAATCCCCTCTCTCAAGCTTGGGGGATATTGAATTTCTATGCGTAGGTGGCCATCAAGAAACTGACTGCGACTAACGTTGATTAATCTTAGCGTTCGCAATCAATACCCGCTCTTACTTAAGCTATGGGGCTTACTAAGCCAGGTGTCTTACTAGACACAAGAGGGAATCGTGCTGATGTGATAAAATATATGTAAAGAAGTTACAGTTTCAATTTAATGTGTATTTTTTTTTATGAAGTCACTATGTTTCCCATACTACTTTTTTGTGTGTGCAACTTCTTAATATTCTTAATAAAATGAACAATATCCATGTTATGTAATATTTGTATTGTCATGTAAGTTGCGCTACGTACATAAGACGTAGATGTTCATGGGCTAACTAGACTACGCGTTCTGAATACAAAACTGTAGCAAATCTTGCGTTTTGCATTCTAGCTATTGGTAGTGAGACGAGATAATCCTGGCTATTGGTGCCGTGCCAGAACGTACCCTGAACATTGGCTGCCCGCCAGGGATAATGGTCCCGACATCCAATGGATTTGCGTACAAAGCTCAATGTAAACCGCCGAACTAACAAATTAATGATGGACAAAATGAAAACAATATACTCATCGAATATTTATTTTTAAACAACTAATATAAACGTTAGAGTAGCCACAATGCAATAGTCATTGTTTTATTGCTCTCGTGGTTAACTGTTGCCTCATTACACATCATGCAATCATTTATTTATAGCATAAAATGTCAGATACTTCTTTTATTAAACACATAACGGTAACAAGCAAGACCTTCAATTTATATTTAATTAATGTACCGTTAAATAAACCTTATTAAAAACTTTCCTAAACCAACAAGCATTTAATTAAAATTATAATGTAAGTATCTTCAGCTGTGTGTAAAAATCATTACTGTTAATGACCTTTATATCCCCTCAGAGAGAATTTTATTTTTACTGGTCGTCCCTTGTAAATATTTTTACCCTTTTGCCGCTACGCAAACAGTCTTTGATCCTTTTAATTGATATTTGATTTCGGTTAGCTTCCCGAATACAAAAATAACGTGAAGTGCCACGGTGTCCAAACATGTTTCATAAAAAGAGAATTTCACATGTGCCTATGTATGTTCGGCTGTGGAAAGCGCAAAGCCTGCCACTAATTTTTCATCAATGTGGTCTATCACATAGACTCTATGTGATTTTAGAAACTTGATCAGGTAAAAATATTCTGGAAGTTACCTATACCTAATATATTAAAGTTGGATTCTAATTTACAAACCAAACTTTAACATAATACAAATAAAATAAATTGTCCGATTAAGTACATATACATACATACCTATGTCTATGCATGTCATACCGTCACGGCTCGAGATGGAAAGTTTAATTAAAACTTTATTTTTATCCTTACATTTCCGTAAAATTGACTGAGGTACAATAATAAGTTTAGTCGTAAAATTGACGAAACGGAAAATCCATTTGCTCACCATTTTTCTTCCCTATTAAAATACTTTTTGCAGTCGTAGAACTTTTTGCGAGGAGTATAAAAGGGTTTACCCACCGCAGCGAGACGGAAAGGCTCCGTGCTCTTTGGGGACCTCGAGCACAATGAATGTGGCATAATGAAACTGTACCCGTAGCGATTTTATCATTTATTATTGTTACTGAATGAAGCTACTCAGACGACGTACTACCTACTACAATGTGCTACAAAATTATTTGAAGAAGATTTGACATTATTATTCAATTTTCTGTTGCGATCAAAATTTGCTTAGTCGTACTTTCAAAATAATTCATTAACAATCAAATCTCATTTGAATGAAGCCTGCGTACTGCCATCATTAATCACGTTGTATTTATTTGACTATGCCCAGATACTACTTTTATAAATTGTAATTAAAAGGTCAAAGTAAAAGGACTTACGTTTAAAAATAAAACACAGTAAGATAAACATTTACAAATAAATAACAAAAAGGTAAATTATACCTCGTTAGAAGAGCCGCGAGTAAATCAGGCGTGAAATGGCTGTAAGTAAACCGAGTAAGTGCCCCCCTTTACTACCTACCACTTTCTGACTTTTTAACTTTGTCATCTAAATGGTGAGAGCAATGTTGTGCTCGGTTTCGTCTCGTTTTTCTTTATATATTAACATTATTATATATTACTTTAGTTAAGAGTTCTATCCACTTGACATTTTGCAAACTCGTTATGAATTTTGGGTTTGATGTGTTTGTCGTTAAGAATTTACGACGACTCAAGACACAGTTGCGCGTAATCCAGACCTTTATGTACCTATAAATGACATAGAACAGATACCTCTAAGAGTAAATGAGACTCCAGAGGTACAATTCTGTTTGGTATCCTAGAGAGTATATTTAGAAGGCATTAATGTTAATGCCTACTTATTTGCTTAGTCAAATAGAAAAACAAACAAAAAAATAGCCTGACTGCCATTTATCAGCACTGTAACAAATTAAAAGCTTTGTCGAAGTTGAGATAGATATCTATTAGAGATGCGCCGAGTTACATTTTTGCCGAGTAACGAGTACCGAGTTTTACTCGGTTCAATTTTTTTTCAACCGAGTACTCGGCCGAGTAACTCGGTTCAATTAAATTTCCAATTCGCGCGTGGTACATTAGAATTTAAATAGCCTGTTTTTGGAGGCCGGTAACGTCTACGAAGAATAGAGGAATAGGCTGTTACCAGAACGTGCAGCGAGGCTTGTGTTCCTGCATCATAACTTCATCATCAACCCATATACGCCCACTGCTGAGCACGGGTCACCTCTCCCATTGAGAGGGTTTAGGCCATAGTCCATCACGCTGGCCTAGTGCGAGTTGGCAGACTACACACCTAAGAAATTCCTAAGAACTCTTACGTGTGCAGGTTTCATCACGATGTTTTCCTTCACCGTTAAAGCAAGTGATAATTCAATGTGAATACACACATAACTTCGAAAAGTCAGAGGTGTGTGCCTGGGGTTCGAACCCGCGACTGTCGAGATTTTCGATCGCGCGCCCAAACCTCGAGGCTATCACTGCATAATAACTTAGCATTATCCAATTTTAAATACTAATTATTTTTATTACGTACTATAATTTTGATTTTATTAATTGAGATATTCAAAGATTTCCTATATTACTAAATAATTTTTGATTAACACAGTTGTTTACGAAATGAAATAAAATAATATTTATTGAATCTATAAAATGTTTAATACATCACTTAAATTCAGTCATTTCAAATTTTACCACCCTGTTCACAACCTTGTCAAGGTCGCGGGACGTCGCTGGCTGCGAAGGCTTCCGACCAAACCCAGTGGAAGTCATTGGGGGAGGCCTATGTCCAGCAGTCGACTTCCATTGGCTAATGATGATGATGATGACTGTTGTTTAAATTATATCTACCGAAATATATTGCATTTCTTAAACAGAGTATACTCGGCATTCAAACCGAGTTATTCGGCCGAGTACGAGTATCAAAAAACCCGCCGAGTACGCCGAGTACCGAGTATCAACCGAGTACTCGGCCCATCTCTAATATCTATTAAAGAGTGAGTTGTGTGGACAATAGCAGAGGTGGTCATTTCTCGGCCGCGCACTTTACTCCTCCAGTCGCAGGAATGTAATCAAGACATTCATCACAGACTGGCGGAGCGCATCGCTCAAACCAAAACCGTGCTAGGGTACCGTAAAAGAATGATTACATTTTTACGTTTGACTGATGAGATCGTTTTGTCCTTGCGCTGCGTTCGTATCGTATTTTCAGAAATAAGTACTGATAAATTGTATGTCGCTTTTGTATTAAGATTACCGACAAACCACTTTGTTGGCTTATGTTCCTTGATTTTTACGTTTTATTTTTCATCGCTTATAATAAAATAAATAAATAAATACACCCAACAGTCAACAAAAAAAAAGATTTGTTGTACCAATTATGTGACTAAAAAAATTAATACTGCGATGTACCCGCGCGGTTTAATAGTCTTAGAAATTTTAATTTTGAAATATAATGGCTCATAAATCGGTAAAAAAAATTAAAGCAATGTTGGAACATCATCATAAACCCTGACAATTACAGGTTTGAATCATAAATGGCATCAAGAAAATGGATTTCTTAAATGTATTGAATCCTTAAATGGTGAATGAATTTAAAACTCGCATCTCTGAAAGTTGGTCGGTGAACTACTTAATGTTTTGCACATAAATGCAAAACAAAAGATTTTATTTCCGTTATCAGTAATAAAAATGTCTTTATTTTGGCCTAAAAACTTCGTGTATAACATAAAAAATTGGAATGGTATTGGAATGTAGTGCTACTTTATTGAAATTAGGTATATCTAGTTATGCTTTTATTCGCGGGGCACCCTAGAGCAGTAGCTCATGGCTGGGCAACCATGCACGACACTAAACGCTCCTCATTTTTCTATAGTTGGGGGAAAATTGCTGTCGTATTTCCGGCTCACATGTCCTTAAGCCGGAGACAACGAGATTATCCGCGGGGAAATAAAATGGAGACACGAGAATCATCAATCTTTTCCTATACAATCTTGTTGATGGAACTAACTAAATTGGTTATTATGGTAAAACTACGTTAAATAAACTACTATCAGGATCTTATTGTTGTCATATGAGGCTCGTTTTAATCCCAAAACCAATTACTTTTAGAATTTAGGTTGAATATTATAATATAAATTTTCCTGCAATCTTTTGTCACGTGGCAAACTTAAGAAATTTGTAATTGTGTATTGTATAATTACTGTCGCTGTGTTGACGTGCGTAAGTTTAATCAAAACTTAAGGCTAGACTAAAACTCAACCCACGGGTGTGGAGCATATCGAAAACGACAATCGTAATTATTCTAAGGTACTGAGATTAATTAAATTCTGGTATAGTCTGAGTTTAATAATAATTTTATTTGTATACAATTCGTAACAAGTAGCATTTACATATTAGTATGTACCTATATGAATTAGAATTCTTCCGATATGTCCATTCTCTTTAACATTATTTCATTTATATACCTAATATTTCCATATACATCAAAGTATAAGATTTATTTATGTATTATAATTGTAACAGTGACCATCAGTTTTGAATTTGTGCTGTCGAATTTATGTTTAAAGCTACGTGGCTAACTACAAAACGGAATAATTAAGTTGAAATAATGGTATTGTAATAGTACCTAGTCGGAAAGTAATAAAAGTAATTATGGTGGAATAAGTAAAAGTTGGCGGCAGTCCCACAGCCGTTGCTCTGGCCTAGCAAAACTTGTACCAATTATGGCTGAGGTGGCCATATTATTACTGCTTCCCCGAGATTGTCGATGCGTAAATTTCTAAATCTTCTACTAAAGGACATTTGAATTCATATTGAAAACGTAATTACATTTATTTCCAAGAAACCTATCCTATTTTCATCGCCGTTACAGGAATCAGTTGATTGATTTTAGACGAAAATTTCTAGGGACGAAATAAAAATAAGTCTTTCAAATCAAAGGAGTAGGTTTTAGAAATAACATCTTTGATCACAGACAAAAATACAACTGTTGTCATTATGAAACACGTTATTATCATGATTTAGTTATTATTCATTCTATCATATAAATATTTGTTTGCTTCAGCTAATAAATATTATGTTTAACCTTTAATACATAAGAACACGGTTTAATCTGATATTTTCAATGGTGATATTTTAATTTGATCATAAATCATCCAATATCAACACTCAAAGATACAAATCCAAACTCACGTCAAGATATTTTATATTCGTGCACAAAATGCTTCAAGAAACAAATTCCTATATAAGAAAATTTATTTTTACGCTAATTTAGTTCATTTGTAAAATGATTTTAGAATTTTACAAGTATTATATAAATAAATACGTTTTTCACTTCAATTTGATTGTAAAACGGCCGTGGTTAATGTACATAGTACAATTTTCATAGTATGTCGCAAACGAAGTTTAACTGCAAGTGCGCGATCAAAATCAATACAGATTACGGTAGAGGCGGTGTATTTCCTCCTTAAGATGCCAAACGTTTAAATTTAATAGGCTATTTCTAATCACATTACGGAGACAGTTTGGGAAAGTGTGGGAGCACGGCCACCCTGTTAATAGCGAAAGTACTCCGCTAAGAGGCGCCGCTAGGTCTTATCTCGCCGCTTCCGACGACGTTGACTTACATTTAATTGTCCAAGTTTTATTGTAGTCATCCTAATGGCAATATTGAGGCTGGGAACTGATACCAAGCTTTGAATAACATTACAGATACCCCGGCTCACGAGCTTTTGTATGAAATTGTATGTGCCCTAATACTCCTTTACATATGTGCAACTGAGCATTCTTCCGGTTAGTGAATGCGGAAAGTAAGATTACCATGTTTTATTCGCTTTGTCTACGGGGCTACAGTGTTATGCACACAATTCGGTTTGTTCAAAACTAACTATATCCACTTATTTTAAATATTTGCTTAAAGCATCTAACTATCATATTACTTTCTGTATTAAACATACTGTAGATCATTTATACTACATCTTTATTATGTTAAAAATTTGAATGGTAATATTCGAAGCTATAACAACATAACTTTAAACTAAAAATAAATTTTCACAATTGTCGTTTAGGGAATTTAAGTTATCAAAGCCACTTACTTTTGTCGCTGCTAAAAATTCAAAGTGAAGTTTTTAAGAAAATTTTACAACGGGCTATAATGGGTGAGACAGGCTATAAAACCATAAAGTTAAAAGCGTACATAGCAAGAGAGCGGCCATTGGCTCCTGCTGCATGGAACTAGTGCCGAGAGAACAATTCAATTTACTTTTATAGCCCGAGCTGATCCCTTCGTGAGGATCAAGTTCCTCGCCGGGAACTAATCATCGAATCCGCGCCTTCATTTCTTATCTTTTTCTAACAACAGATTGTTCTAAATCCCCATACTACAACCATTTTATTTCTGATTTATCTTTTTGGAAGAAAATATTTAACTTCCGTTGAAATATTTTTCGTGTAAATTCCTTTCTCAGTAAGTAAGTAGGTAACCCTTTGAATAATGGAAAACAACAAACTTCATTTTGTTATAAACAAAAAGAATGCAGACAAAATCACTCAAAAGTATTCAGGCAAATAAATCGTTTGACCCTCTCGCGTACCCTGCGAACATGTTAGAATGTATCTTATTTTGTAGCTCCCTCTGGTAAATCACTCATGTAAGTAAGTAAACCAAGAAACCAACGTAGTTTGAAAAATTGTTCTCCGAGGAGAGCCCTAGCTGCAACCTTTTTCTTGCCTTTCCCCTTACTGCCTAAACTACTATCCTTCAATTTACTCCAACGCGAATAAAAATAAACCTCAAATTGGTAACAGGAAACTTATCATTAAATAAAATACTTCCGCTGATTGAGATTTTCGTTAATTACATATTAAATCGCCTTATTGGGGTAAATTTTAAGGTGAATAATGCGAGTTCCAGGTTTTTCTAAAGTAATAGAAGTTACTATAATTAATATAAATTATTTTCTTTAAAGATTGAATAACTAAAGATTTAATAACCCCTGTTTTGGCAATTGTTTTAGGTCTTACATAATGGGGGCGAGTCTAACAGCGTTTTCGAGCACATATTCAGACCGTAGGGCTACTATAAATTCTAATGGAAAGTGCAATAAGAGCTTGCTTGAACTGAGATTCGAACCCGGTTCCTATAGATCCCACAGGATACATTTGTACGGTGAAATCACAGTCGGAGGGACTTAGGCAGTCTCAGAAATGAATAGCGAGAGGTGTCAAAACAAAACTTTATGCTAGTAGGCGGAGACTTATGAAGCGCCAAATTTCCAAGCACTCTTTTTTCTCATCGTCAACAGAGTATATTTTTTTCGTGATTCTTTAACCATTCATTTTTTCAATATGGTCAAACTATTTGTGTATCACGCACTCAATTTTCGTCTTTAAATCGATCTCAATTCCATATTTTCATCCATTTCCCTTACTCTATTTTCAATTTCATACCTCACATACTTCTCAGCGCTTCTCTCTAAAACTGGTTTAATAATAATAATATAGTGTAATTAGTAGTGCTTGCTACTGATAATATGAAAATAGAAAATTCTAATTTGATTTCTTCGACCCGGAAATAGAGCATAGACTTCAAAATTACGCGGTACATGACACATGCGTGTGCCGCAAGACCATGAGGCAGTTACGAGCTATATATGCATTTGCTCTATTATAATATCTACCTAATTAATTATGCATGTTCACGGGGTCGAAAATATAAACAAAGCCGAATGCCATTTGGCACTAATTAATACAACACCTATTATAACAATCGAAATGCATTTCGGTTAATTATTCACGGTATTAATGAAGTTTGTCGTGAATGGACCTAATATGCATAAATTAAACTACAAGATGACTTCATAAACAATATTGTAATTAGTGTTTCCGTGACGTGACAGTCTTATTAAAAGAGAAGTATAGTTGATTTAGTTTACAAAATTAGCTGATAATTTTTTAGGCGTTATTATTAGTTTTAGGCGTTGGTCTCGTGTTAAAAAATGAATACTCCTGAATTTTGAACACAAGTTTGTTGAATTAGACTGTGGTAATAAAATGAGAAAAGCTTATTAATAAAGCCAATATACATTTTATATTTGTGCACGTGAACGTACTCTACGTTTCGGCGAAAGATTATTAAGATTTTTTGTAGCAGTCTGAAAATGATCGTCCTAAGCGCAAAATTTCGAGGAATAATTAATATTTTTTTAAAATATGTCATTTGCAAGGCATTCTTAAAAAAAATGCATTTTGATTGAATTTTGTTGAATATCCCAGTAAGTTAATAGGCGCGTCCCATAAGTACCTACGTTGGAAGTCAAAAAACATTACTGTCGAATCCTGGAAGTCAAAATATATCTACACAGATGAACGTATGTGTTTGAGAAGAATTGAAATAACACTCAAGAAATTCTATATATTATGAGGTTAATATGGTTTATGCAGCTTTGACAAAATACAAAGTGAACAAAATAGCAACACGCGATGAATCGGATGCTTTCCGAGAAGCGCGACCAGACTCCGAGATGGCGCCGCTCTTTTATCTGCACTAGGCTTCTCGCTTGTGAATTCCACGTAGTCTAAGAGTCGGTGGTACTTCGACCTTCACATACCTCATAACAAGATAAGAGGTATTTTTTTAACAAGTAGAATTTATAAACAAATATGCCTATAATAACATGCCTATGAAAAAGTGCGCAGAGCATATTTGATTTAATTAATTTTATTATTTAATCATTATATGTATGATTTTGTTCATAAAATATATGTTTTGTAACTAACATATGTAACCTTTGAAATGATTTTCGATTGGTTAGTATATCGGCGTAGTTGCTTATATTGACTTTCCTGTCACCCGCTTGTCAGATAACCAAATATAGAAATGAGTAGGCAAACCTAGGCATATTCTGCGTATTAAAAACTCATTAAATTCATTTGGTTATCAACAAATTGAAGGTGATAAAGAAAATTGATTAAAATTAATTAAATTAAATTAAATATAGTTATGACCATTTTTGATATGCAAGTTGTCATAGGCATATTTTACTACGCATATGAAAAATTCGTCTCATCTGGTTATCAGATCGGTGAAGTTCGATTTACCACGGTCTCGACGGTCGTACGATATCCTCCAGACAGCTTGCCTCTACTATTTTCTCGTTGGTCAAGGAAAAAGTAATGTCTTTGCTGGAAATAAAAGAATAAATACTTATAATTTTCTTATGGCCCTTATAATTTACTAAAATCTTTCTCAATTGAGAAGTTTGTCTTTGCGGTCAAATTATATACAAGAAGAGGACTTAGTCTAATAATAAATACGACATACATTACCATCAGGAAAAGTACTGCATTACGTTATAATGAGACAATATCAAAATGTGGAAACTTTGCTAACCAATAACGGAACTGTTCGGTGAAATATCATATTTGGTAAAGGGAATGCTGTGTCAGCAATACCGGGTATTTATTGATTATACTGAAATACCACGTAAACGTCAATTAGTACTCATTAGATTGTCTGGCCCCAACTGTCTCGCAGTATTTAGTTGAAGTTCCGGCGTAATGGGTATTCGGTGTTATTCCGATATAAACTCGCGACCCGTGCTATCCCTGACCTGAACAGTAACTCTTTAGAAAGTTGTATTATAATATAATATTGGAAAGAGGAAATATGTATGTTGCTTTTATAAAAGGTATTGGCTGGGCTGGTTCATTCTTATATTATATGGTATTTTTATGTATGGTTAATGGTTAAAGATGCAATCTTTATAAGAAAAAAATAACGTTAACACCGTAACACGAATTATGGGAGTTGACAAAAAGAGATAAAAAGTATACTAATATGAATTACTAAAATAAAAATCTTAAAGAACCTGCAGTTGATTGTAATGTACAAGAATTTGGCTAAACAATTTGTTGCATGTGCGGGTTGACTTCCTTTAGAGTGGGTCTACATGAAAAAAGTTAACTTGTAATATGTACACCGAGTGTTGGGGAAGTTAATAAACTTCCAAGCCCCTGCCTCAAACCCATTGATGTTGGTTGAACAAAGTACATTAATGATGATTCTTGTGAAAACAAAAGTAATCGCAGCAAGTTTTATGAGTTGACCAGTGGGTCCCCGGACCTATGTAAATTTTATCGTTTCGCTGAACAAAGCGTCTCCCCCGCAGTTTGCTGTTCACCCCTGTTATTATTCACTTACTAAGCAACATGTGGCAAGGTACAAGTGTTACATCTAAATATTTACCGAGAGCTAGGCCGTTATTATAATATAACACGTGCTTATACATTCAAACATGGCGACGGTTTCCCCCAACATACACAGCGAGCGTGACGTTAATATTGTCAAATGTTTGTTGTATTGTACTTTTTAATTTATGGGTTACTTTATAGGTATTTATATTTTATCTGCCATATATTTCATAAAGCTGTAGATTTTCTTTCCTTCAAATCACGTATTTTTTTGGGCTATTTACACAAAGGCGATCCGCCAAAGGTGCGATCATCGATCGTACCCTATTTCACAAGGAGCATCGGCCGACTCTCATTAGATAACGTGAACAGCCAAAAATATGTCAATTTATCGAGAAAAATATTTAATAAAAAGTTTCGTATTGAGTAGATGTTTATTAAAATCGGAATATTATTATGAAGAATAGTCTGACGGACCTTAGTTTGTCCACGGCACGTTTTCCATACTTTATTGAATTGAATATTGAAATCGTATTTAGTGTTTGTGTACTGCACGAAATACCTATATTACTTTTTTAACAAAAAAGGCCAGCTACTTCCTTATATTTTGTATAAATAGTTTGTATGCTGCAAGCATTGCAACGTCAAAAACTGAAAATATCGTACAATTTGTATTTTATTGCGAGTTGTAAAATAGTATCAAATTGCCATAATACTGAACTAGCAAAGTGCACTTAGACTAAGTTGTACAATACACTTCCCGTTGCCAATGTTTCTTTTGAACACACTGAAAATTCAACTCTTGTCCACCTAATGTTAAGTTGATTATAAAGCCATTTCTTCGATAAGAGCTCTTCATTCACTTAGTTCTCACAAACATCTTCGGTACGTTGAAACTTTTTACACTCATTCATTTTCAAGTTGGTAATATAATATTTAGTAGTTTTAACTTTCAAAATGTATTTATTGTTGTCAAAACAGACAATTAAGAGATAAAAGAAATGCTATAATAATCAATCACAATAAAGTAAGGAACAAAGAACAGACTCCCTCTCGTATTGTGAAGGGAGGTCTGAGCGCAGCTCTGGGACTGGTTTAAGCTGATCATGTCACGTCAAGTCACGTAAAAATAAAACAAAGCCAACAAAGAACAAACAAATTCAGAACAAAAAACAGTAACGCTTTTTTCTTTCAAAGATATTCACAAATTGAAATTTATTGTATAGTTTAAACATAATACCTATATTTTTATTGGAAAAACAGAAAACGAAGAAAAAAAGCTAAAACAAAACAGATAAATACAAAAATTACGTCATATTGTGGAAACTATAAAAATGTTGCGAACTCATCTTCTTCAGCGCCAATATAAGATAATGGAGCAGGGTCAGGCTGCCCGACCAAATCCTTACCCATTTATGGTAATAGAGTTCGACGGCCATGATTTGCAGAATAGTTACGGTTATGTAAAAATATTTCCAAATACTTATAAATATGTTTTCGTCAATAAACATTTAGCCGAAAATGCCGTAGACATGTACAATATAATAAGTTTATTTTTTTTGCGATGTTATGGTAATGGCAGAGGAAAAAACATATTTTTACGTATTAATCCAGTCAAACCCATTGTAAAATAAACCTTCTTATTGTGTATGTTTAAATGCTATAAAGAGAGACAATTAATGAAATTTACGGCCGTGTAAGTTCTACGTATAAAACAAATAGAACGTTTGTGTAATTAAAACTATATTGTTGAACATTATATTTGCTTTTACTTTATGAAGTTAATTAAGTTTTCTTATTATTGAACGAAATACAAAGATGCGCCACATATATAAGCTATCTTATTAACTCGATACACTACGAGATCGTTGAACTATTTGTATAACGGTAATATTAAACCGTAACATCGTCTACTCTGTTTATTTTCATGATGGTAATTAGGCTGTATACTGTAATATATTGTACTTTCGTGGCTCGCATATAGCATATAATATTGTATTTAGTGTAATATTTATGTTTCACTCATAAAGATGAAGTTTGCTGATGATAATTGGGTTTAAACTCGCTCTGGACCAACAGCGACGATCACCGGGTTTCAACCTCTTTTGGAAAATATACACTGCTTTGAAACAGTATCATTCTTGGTAAAATAAAAAGGTACTCAGTCACGTATTGCTAATTTTATTTAGGTAAACCTATGTACACATAGCTTTTATATAAAAAATCAAAGTACATATATGCGTTTGTCAACGATAATAAATACCCATCCGTCGAGGCAATTTATTCTTTATAAAGAGTAGGTACGGAGTTGTTAAGTGGAGTTATCAAAAAGTATAGCCAAAGTTAGATAGAAACTAGCTTCGCCAACTTAGTTGGGACATTAAAGTGGAAAACGAGGTCGTTGTTATTGCGATAGATTAACCACTAATCTGTAGTGTAAACAGCAAACAAACATAAATAAACGTCGTTTAGACGTCGTCGCCGATTGCGCGGAGATACAGTTCCGAGCCCGAGTGGTGAGCTGCGAGCTCGGCAGCTCGGCGCGAGGAGACGTCGCCGACGGAACACTGAGAGCGCGCTCCATACGCCCCTTGTTTGTCTGTCAACACAAATATTGAAAATCCATTAGCAACCGCCGTTCGAGCGCAAAAAAGTCGATATTAAAAATAACAAAGAAATCCGGCCGTTCACAGTTCCCCATCCGAGGGGAAGTTACTTTGAGCTGTTTGTTTGTTATTTGTATAAATGCACAAGAATTTCGATGGATTATTTCGTGGATTAAAGACACAGAGCGAGCCGTGATGAGATTTGGATTTATTTGACATTGTAGATTAGAAATATTTTTCAATGTTATAATAGACACAAACAACAAATAGTACAGCTTTCAAATCATATTGCTTTTATACGCCGATATTTGTTTTTGTAGTTGAAATTGACAATAATACTTAGCTAATAAAAATATAAAGATCGCAGTAATAATGTTGTGATACTTTTAAATTGCCTTATTACAGCATAAAAGTTTTATAAGTGGTAGAGCCATATAACGTAGCCAGTGTAATTTATTTTAATTTACATAGTGATAGCTTGGCCGGAGAGACTGCACGAGTTAGGCTATTAGGAAACTAAAATTAAAGGATTCTCTGTTAAATCTACTTATCTCCTTTTCTACCATCTTTATCTTTCAATGTGCCTAGGAGATAACGAAGGTTACTTTGAGAAATATCGAATTATAAATCAGATCTGGTTATTAATGTTGAAACATTTTTACGAGACGAAAACTAATTTGGCTTTTGGTTGAGTTCCGCGAGGCGAGCGCGGGCGGCGTGAGGTCACCGGCCTTCCAGCCCAGCGCACAGACACAACTGTCCGCTCCACGCAGACGACTTATTCCGTCATTCATCATCACTTTCTTATCTTTCACACAAAGGACAGGAGAAAAATGTACAATTATTTAAGCAACTCTACGCTTACACATGATTTTGCGCATTTTCTGTCCATCGTATTTAGTAACAGTTTAAGTTTAAAGGCTGTATTAACTATGAACTTTGGTTTCATTGATATTAATGTTGATTTTGTAGGCTATTGATTATATTCGGTCTTATGGGCCTTGACTCGCGCGATATTAACTAAACCGAGATGCGATAAATTATGTAAATTATTGTGCATTACGGTTGCCGGAGGCCCCCGTGGTATTGTAGAAAAGTAGGTACATGTGTATGACAATAAAGCGGTATGTACTAGAGCAGAGATACTGAGTAGTAATTATACATTATAGCAACTTAACTGGTTGGTATGTAACGTAGCCTAGTGTAACAATGCGGTACAAATTGGCAGTAGTGTGAAACCACGCGTGTGCGAGAGGTGCTTGCTACGTCGGCGCGCACAACGCTAACTAATTGCGACAGACAGACACGAGTCACGACTGAAGCCATGCGAATATATACTAACAATTGAACATTTTACACTGCTTTACCTCGAATTTAAATTATATCACTGTGCATTACTGCCCATGTTTAGCTAAAAATAAAGATTTTCGGCAGTCACATGTGCTGCAAGTATGAGAGACTCTAAGTCGCTTTCAGTTGGTTTAATTCTCTTCCAAGAGATTTTGTATTAGAGCAACGTTAGGCGATAAGCACCTTACACGGCCACTATGTAATATATAACGTATTGAACTTAACCCGACCACCTGTGGAAAGCATCCAGTGGGTTTCCGATTACGAAGATATATTTCTTAAATTTAAGGATGAATTTAGTTTTAGTCTCGTTTTATATTTGGTAAGATTATTTTTGGTATATTGGAAACTGTTGACTAGGTTACTGCGTTAAAATTGAGTTGCAAAATTATAGAAAGTGGAATTCAATTTTCAATCTCAAATTTTCTTTACTACAAATAAATAATTCGCTGTATCGATGTCTCGTGGCTCAAGTGTGCGCAATGCGATCTATAAGTACCGGATTCAATTTTTTATAATAGCAAAATGTTTTTCGTTTTCATATTAGAAATCTTCAATAGTAACACGGAGTCAGAAAATAAGCCCCAATGCTAATTATGACCTCTACTTATGGGTTTATGAATACGTGCATCAATACATAAAAATGTACATATACATATATTATCGTACAAATATTTGTTTCAGTTGAATCAGAAATGACTCTCATCGTTTTCGAGAGCTTAAGTGTGGCTGAGTAGCAAAGTCGGTATTATTAGAAATGTTCGATAATAAATTGGTAATGACTTTGCTGTTATTTTATTTACTTACATGTTTATACAATTAAAATACTTTATTGTAAAGAGATTCGTTGTTTATAACATTCATAAAATAAACTCTAACAATCGGTTCAGTTTAAATTCTAAATTTTCTATGAAATTATTCTAACTAACAAATCAAATTCAAACCATTAAACTGTAACGTTATTTAGTGGCAGCCCACCGCACAAAGTTCCGTATTTATGACTTTATTGGTAAACCAATTAAATGACACACGAGAGAGTTAATAATAATGATTTATTATGCATTAATTGTGCTGGAATTCCAAACAAGCCGTTGAAATTCTACATTAGCTATATATTAATTTAATTAGTCGTATAATAATTGAGTTCACAGTTGATATCCCCGGGGTAATGTCACGTGTCCCGGCTACGTTCGGGGAGCAAAATCCAGTTATCTTCGGTGATTGGGCCCACAACGCCTAGCAATGCGATTAGACAAGGGATCAATATCAAACTACGCGGGATCGAGCTTCCAAACAATATAACATATGTGCGGACATTAATGCCTTTGTTTTCAATACTAATTATTCATAAACTAAGATTTTAACTTTCCCTTTTAGAGTACACCT
This sequence comes from Cephonodes hylas, assembly GCA_030295005.1. Classification (NCBI taxonomy): domain Eukaryota; kingdom Metazoa; phylum Arthropoda; class Insecta; order Lepidoptera; family Sphingidae; genus Cephonodes; species Cephonodes hylas. The sequence continues at coordinate 8,510,867 of AP025367.1, read as the reverse complement.
TTTATAATAGTCATCTTTAAAGGGTGAAAAGAAAAATTGTTACGTTGACATAATTCTTCTATATAATAAGACATAATGTGACTTGATAAGACAACATTTTATCTAAACCAAAATAAAGTTAGGTTAGAATCCTATATGCAATGGAAACCTTTTTTATATAATGTCATGAAATAATGACTACTCCGTATGACGTACAATAATTAATTGAATGTGATGGTCAGCACGATGCGGTCCAAATGATTAGTTTTAGGCTAAGACACAGACACATATTTATTATAATGTGCTTCAAGTATAAATCCGTTTTAAAAATTATAAAGTGTGTTTATGTGCCATTTTTTATGAGTAACAAATATCCAACTTATAATAAAAACATGAAATTAAAAATATGCAATCAAATTAAACAAAAATTATACTCACTCCCTTTTAATTCGAAATTCCGTTGTACTCCCCGGGTATTGATGGTACAAGCGATTAAGACGAATTTCGTTCCGCCCAAAGCTTGTTATTTCCTAAATCGACTTGTATACCGCGCTATTCCTTTTTGTTTTAATTAAGTTTTGGCTTTATTGTTCATTATTCAACAGTTTATATTCTACTCCACATAGCACATTATGCTTGTAGGAAAATTACATAAAACTGATTTATATAGAACATTTTCCAGCCGTTATTAACAAACATTGGACTTAACTGAAGTGAAGCACTTTATTAAACGTTTATTATGGTGAACGTGTCCATATCATAACTATTCCGGGTATTTGAATAAATTTCTCAAATCACCATTTTAAATTCAGAAGTAATAGATATATTTCACCTTCGATAGCTATCTCTAGACGGCCGTGAGTTCTTTGAAATAAAAGTTTCGAGTGAGACCGTGTATCAGAAACCATTATCATTTGCTATTGGCTCCGTACGAACGCAAAGAAATGTGTGCCTTTTACGTTTAGAATACAAGCCAATTGTCGTTTAAATATTTCAAAAGATCTTTTCTTGGAAAGAAACGTTTCTGGTTCACGCAAGAATTCATCCTACATCAAGTTGTTAGAAACAACTGCCTTCTCGCCGTATTTCTTCGCAAAGTGTCTAGAATCGTGTATACGAAAAAACGATTTATCCTAAATCCTAAGTGGATACATGTAAACGCCTACTGAGCGCTAAATTATACATTCTAAAAGTCGGCACAGAATCGGTAACTTATTTTATAGGATTCTGTATGAGGACGCTTTTTATAAACATTTTTTATTTATTAGAGCAACGCTTTGTGTATTGATGTCTATCCCCTGTATGAATAGATTGGTTCATCTTGGGTGATATCAAACTTTCAACACAATATAGACGTGTAAGTTTAAAAACTCTCATTATGAAAATGGATGCGTGAAAGTCTGGCAGACGAGCTTACTAGGCTGTCAAAAAAAGTAATTAAGACCTATGTATCTATGAATTACAATGTAGGTTAGATACTAAAGTATTATAGTATTGTAAAAATTTAAAGACTTTTTATTTTTCAATAAATAGTTGGGTAAACAGTCAAAAGAATAATTTGGTGAAATATTGCCATGGTTTTATTTTAAGTCTGTTATTTTGTGAGCTGTCCGCTATGTTTAGAGTTAATACCACCGTTCCATCTAACGTTGTCTATGTGTGGAAGAATAATAAATGTCCTCTGTACAAAAAAATAGGTACTACGCGGGATTGCAGCGCGTAGCTTTGATTCGGAAATAGCATCCATTCCGCTGGTCTGTGTCCAAATGAATGCGTTTCACCTTTATGTGTTACAGTAGCGATTATTGTCACGAAGTAACAATATTACTTTAAAATAATAGTTTTATTACATAGGCTTTGATATTTAATTAATTTTACACGGGAATTAGTGGAAAATGTGAATTATTTTATTACAAATATTATATGTATGCGGAAATCATATACCAATTAAAAGTTTTCACCAAAATCCATTTATCATAATGACGAGCGCGTGGTTGAATTGACTAAAGAGTCAATCTTTAGATTTAGATCCAATTAATGCCATTACTACCACCTAATAGATAACTGCATAGATAAAAGGTATCGATAAACGCTGTTTTTAAAGCAGAGAAAAAAGCAATTGAAATACCTAAATACAAACCCAATCCTACTACTATTATAAAGGCGAAAGTTTGTAAGTATGGATGTATGGATGTATGTATGTATGGATGTATGGATGTTTGTTACTCTTTCACGTAAAAACTACTGAATGGATTTGAATGAAACTTTACCACAATATAGCTTATACATCAGAATAACACATAGGATACTTTTTATCCCAGAAAATGTAGTATTCCCGTGGGAATAGGTATTTCTGAATCTACCAAAGTGATTTGAATGAAATTTGGTATAGAGAGAGGTAGAGCTCACAGAATTAACATGGGATAGTTTTTATCCCGGAAAATTAAGTATTCCCGTGGGAATGGGTATTTCTGGATCTACCAAATCGATTTGAATGATTTTTGGAATAGAGGTAGGTAGGGCTCACAGAATTAACATGGGATAATTTTATCCTGGAAAATGTAATCCCGTGGGATAAACATGTTATAAATGCAAAAATCTCTCTGCACTTAACCCTAGAGTCTACGCGGACGGAGTCGCGGGCAAAAGCTAGTATAAAATATAGTTAGAATTATCATAAAAAAATTGGAATGAAAGGATTTCCTGGTACAGCACAGAATCGATAATTAGATTTTATGTACTGATTATATTATTTTTCTAATAATCCTAATTCACTTGGTACTTTAGGTATTAATGTGTTCAGTAGTGGTTATGTTTCTATTTTTAAATTTTATTTTACTTAGCTGCAACTGAAATTGAGTGAATAATTAATCTTATATATAAAATTCTCGTGTCACAGTTTTCGTTCCCATACTCCTCCGAAACGGCTTGACCGATTCTCATGAAATTTTGTGAGGTATTGAGTAGGTCTGAGAATCGGCCAACATCTATTTTTCATCCCCCTAAATGTTAGGGGTAGTCCACCCCAAATTTTTATTTTTTTATTTTTTAGACAACATTTTTAGTTTCTATTTTTTATGATACAACATACAAAAATACATACAATCCTTAATTTTCACCCTTCTACGATCAACCCTTATTTTTTAATAGCCATTTTAGCCCGGGAAATGAGATTGAGGTATGCAAGTTGGAATACAGGTACGATGAATAGTAGGCCAAGGGAGCTAGCAGCTGTGCCGAAAGAGAAAAAAATGGTCAACGAAGAAGACTTACGAAAGACGACTGCATGCAGCAAAGATGCGAATGTTGCGGTAGATGTGTGGTATAACACGGAGTGACAGAGAAATGAATACGTTAAGGTAAGTCTGAAAGTAGCTCCTGTGATAGAAAAGATGAAAGGAAATCGTCGTGGTATGGGCACATTATGAGAAGGAATGAATCATATATAGGAAAAAAGGTGATGAATATGAAAGTGGATGGATGGGCGAGCCGAGGAAGGCCAAAAAAGAGTTGGATGGAGTGCGTGCCTGAAGATATGAAAAAGAAAGAGGTGAATGGACACATGACGGCTGACAGAGATGTGTGGAAGAAGAAAAGATACTGCGCCTACCCCAAGTAATTAATTGGGACCAGAACAGGGGGAAGATGATATACCTAAGTAAATAAAAATTAAATTCTGTTAACATGTAACAAGGCAATAATTGATCGGTAGGGCGATACGAAGTTTGCCGGGACAGCTAATAGGATTATGTATTTAGCACTCATCAAGCAACAACTAATTTACATTGAACTATAAACAATAACAATAAATGAAGACGCCCTTCATAATAGAATTTGCTAAAATATTATTTACCAGTTTCATGTTATATTTTTAATAAGAATTGCCTTAAAATGTTATTGTATAGTTAAGCGCCAAGCAAATAGGCAGAATAATGAAAATTCTAATATATAATAAATTGTGGTAATTATTCTCATTAGATCAAACTATTAAGAACGCTTTGTTAAATGTGAAGGGAGCATGAGTTAAGTTATATACAAATTATAGCCGAAACACAATTGTTTGAAAAAGTAGCATTAGTCCTCTTTTGGGGTCATTATGTTTATACCGAAACAATGCTGTGGTATAGATTACCAATACTATGTATGCGGCCCTAACACACGTAAAAAAATGCACACTTGTGTGAAGTTTAAACGAGATTCGCTAAATAAGATTTGTAAGGGTATAGACGGACAAAGAACGATAGATATTGAATTTTCTTTATCCTCAAAAGTAATGAGATTTGCCAACACGCGTACGTTTATAAAGCTAGAATCCTCGGCTGAAGCGCGAGTAAGAGTAAAACTATTTTGTTTGATCGTGTAAAAATAATTCTGTTCTTGTATCTTCTCCAACAGCAGTCATTGTCAATTCTTCAACAAGAAAGATTTATCAGGAATATTATTACTTTAAATAATAATATAACATTCATTAAGTTTTCTTAACAAAATAATCAACGAGATATTCGATATTAATGTTATTCAATATTAAAATATTTCTACCTGATCAAAACAATATATCAGTTCAAAATAGTTTCAATCTGCCTGTGAAAAAGAGTTGTCGGCCTATTTCCCTGAGTCAAATTTAAAGAATTTGTTTAATACATTAGAATTAAAGATTTAAAGTTAAAAATCTTATTATTGTTTGCGATATAAAATGGTTCACTGCGATTTTATATTTCTTTCGCACCGTTAATTATTATTCGTAATAGTAGCTAAAACAAACGATACAGGAGGAATAGTTGCACTTTCAATTTAGAATTAATAAGAAATCAATGGACCCTTGAAGTATACGCTACTGGTTACCTAAACCGAGGGGATGATATCAATCGTGATTTATTTACGAACATCTCCCGCCGGATAGGGCGCAGGACGCTACGACAAACACTCGTATGTTAGGAAAAAGCGCTATATGTGCAAAACCTTTTCGCCTCTCAGACCATAAAAAATTATCCTTTTTGGCAAGACATTTGTCGGTCCCCACGATACAGCATTTATTTCCAGAAACAGTAATTTTATTGCTGTGTAATTTAATACAGTTGTAGAAGTTGTTTTCTCATAGCTATGACAAGTCAAAGAAGATTCGAATCACTTTATAAATTCAAACTGAGCTGGAACCCAGCGACAGGGATTTCGCTTGCGTAAGAGAACATGTTTTGTTTTTGTATAAGATGTAATACCTTTATTATTACCCTTGCAGAATTATTCTTATAACTATTTCAGTCCATTCCAAAATATGCAAATATTCTAAAAGTGTTTCATTTTAATAACTTGATAGGGACTCTAGTTTATGCTGTGAAACCTGCTAAAACGACTTATACATACATATGCTGGTCGATCGACTGTTGCTGAAATGTTGCATCTTTAATAAACTAATTTGAGGCTTACAAAGCTTATGCAACATGTTTAAGTCGGTTTTATCTGACGAAGGAAGAAAGGGTATAAAATGTTTTAAAAACATATTGATCTGAGAATCGATCCCTTAGTTTGTTTTATTAATGAACGTTTTATAAATAACCGTATCTTTTTGTACACCCAAATGTGTGTTGTGACAATATATTGTGGCCATGAGGCATAATCATTCATGACCTATTTTTACCATGTATTTTTTCATGGACGTAATTCGCTTGAAACTTTCCCATGTTTTGAATTATATTTTTATGAAAACAAACGAGAAAACGTATCGTATACCCCGTATGCTCCGACTGAGGCACAAAACAACGGCGCCCGTCTGACAAGCTTTCGTTTCCGCAACCTAATAGAATCAACATTGTGTGTGCTACTCGACACAATGCCTGTGTTATGAATACATAACGAGACATTAGCCCGCATATGTTGTGAGTGTTTATTACCTACACAAATATTATATCGTCTCTGGTAAAATTAAACAAGCCACTGTAACAACGCCTTGCTGTAATATTATAAGTATACAACGTGTGGTTTACAGGGAAAAATACACTTCTGTCCCAATATAATACAAAAATATATATCAATTGGTCTTTTATCTTAATTTTCATCTGGAAAATTCCTCTTCACACAACATGTTATAAATCGGTTAAATAACGTCCATTTTTATCATTTGTAATGGTGATTGTAGATAAATAAATAATAAAAACAGTTTATTGAAGTTTTAACAATGTCATATAAACCATTTAGAGCTAGTTTACATAGTAAAAAAAAACTATTTATGCTAAGCCATATATCTTGTATTGTGGTATTCTGTTAGCTCACATATATGGACGTATAAAAATTATTTAAATATATTTATAAATTCAGAATATGTACGTAGAGAGAAGTTTAAAGTTACAAGTCTTACAAAATAAGTGTTTATCAACTCAAATGCTTCATAAAAAGTTAGTGAATGAGTGAGATGAGTTAAGCTATAGAGAGATCGTCCTAAAATGTTCCTAAAAATTTCCATGTACAAGAATAAATTCTACAGATGATCTTTTTTGGAAACGCGATGTACGAGTATTGTAAATACTGTCCAGCCATAAACTGGGCTCAGTGTCCGCTGATTGTCAAGGAAAAGCTTAGTCAAATGTAATAAACAGAATATGGAGTTAAGGCCAGGCCAGGGTCGTAACAAGGTATTTAAGTAGAACTTACGATATGCCCCCGACTCCAATAGCCGCCGTAAATAACGCTCTATCTGTGAAGCGCCGCCGCGCACACTGCCAAATTGCTTGGCAGCCTTCTCAGACTTCCTCTTTGAATAATATTATAACGAACCATACAACAAAGCAAAAATAAAACTCATTACGTCCCCCGCCTCAAAACACACCCAAAAGATTGATTGAAAAATATCCAATTTAACCTATTCAACTTGTTGTATTTTATTTTTAAACAAATATCTGCTGTAGGTAGTCACTCTTCACGACCAATGCAATGTTTAGTAATATTAATTTTAATTACTGTCTAAATTGAAGAAAGTGTGTGTTGCCCAGTGAAAACTAAACAGCAACAGAAAAACCAAACTATAAAATAATTATGGTGCAAACTGCTCCTCATCTTATGCAAACCGCGCTCGTTAGGTAGGTACCTCAAAACACGGCCAATTATAGGTGTGTTACCGACCTTCAAGGAATAATGATGAATAAAGAAAGGGGCCATGAATGGCGGTAATTGGCAATTTCCATGTCCATAGGAGACGAGACAACTTTTTTGAGAGAATAGTAAGACAGATGTGTTAGTGTAATCATATAATAGTCAAAGATAATTGAAGCATGTTCGTAACACTTGCATTTCCTAATGCAATACCGCTTTCCGTAAATTGATTGATCTTCTGCTGCGACAAAAACTTTTGACTATAGTATGATTTATTAATACCGAATGAAGTGTGTAATTTTTAACAAATAGCCAATAAAAAAATATTTGAAAATAAAATTTCCAAAGTTAAATTGCAGACGCTCTATTGTTTTGCAATTTCCAAAATGTTTTTATGAGCCAGTCTGTTAAATGAATATGAAAATTCTTCGCGAACTAAGTTATACGAGTTTGTGCTGCCTCGCTGTTTTAATTACTCGAGAAAACGATTTTTTTAAAGGCAAATTATAAAAATCCAGGACTCATTAGCTGACAGCTGTGCGTCAATTAAACGTAAAATATAGTCCTTGGAGACAGGCCCCCGCTTTCCTGTTTCACCCCCGTAACGGTCCTCCCCTTTCCCAGTGCTACAACTCAACCCTCCCTCCGCGTTCTCATTACTGAAACTCTGAATGTACAATTTGTTCTGAAACAGACACCAATTGCTTCTTTTAAAACCGTGGCCACTCATTTAACTCGAATAATATGTATGTACAATTAATAAAAACATACCAAGACAAGCAACTCGCTTCGTGCCAATTTATTATCACAATTTGCAGACATTCAATTAAACTAATTAAAAGTCTTTTGGGCCGAAGACAAAAACTAATAACTCCGTCATTTTATATAATTATAATGTATGTGACTGTCAAATTAGCTTTTGTTAATTGGAAATTTAGATCAGAAGTCTCATTTTTCGCTCTTGCCTTGCCGTGACATTGAATTAAGTTAGGCAGTATTCTAGTAGACGACTTAATGTTTTATCTGTAAAAGATCGCATGTCGATTTAATAAATAAAACGATTGAAGTTTTAATGTAAATTGTAAACGCTTCATCAATAGACATAAATTTATTCAAAACAAACAACAAAAGTGATAACTTATTCTACGTTAATGATTTATTATACTTATCTATTGTGTCGTTGACTTTATAAGCCTTTTTCGTTAATTTAATTAAATGACAAAAGCTTACTTAGCTAATTAAGTACTAACGAGTATTCAACTGAATCTTTATAATAAATTTGTCACCATGGTGAAATAGTTTCTAGGCATGATTATTACGTTTTGAAATAAATGTCATCACATAATTATGTAGGTATTTTTTGTCTGCATTGTGGTCTCGCGGCAAAAGTATGTAGGTATGTTCCGTGCGATATAAACTTCCCAGGTTCGATTTCCGTGTCGGACCAAAGGAGATTTTTCCATTAGGTAAACCTAAGTAGCAGGAAGTCTAGAATTGTCACCCGGCAGTAGGCTCGCCCATTTTTATTTGCTACTGATACATATTTGGCGAAATGTGGGTGCAGTTGCGTGAGGCTATGTATATTTTTAGTAGAGATGCGCCGAGTTACATTTTTGCCGAGTAACGAGTACCGAGTTTTACTCGGTTCAATTTTTTTTCAACCGAGTACTCGGCCGAGTAACTCGGTTCAATTAAATTTCCAATTCGCGCGTGGTACATTAGAATTTAAATAGCCTGTTTTTGGAGGCCGGTAACGTCTACGAAGAATAGAGGAATAGGCTGTTACCAGAACGTGCAGCGAGGCTTGTGTTCCTGCATCATAACTTCATCATCAACCCATATACGCCCACTGCTGAGCACGGGTCACCTCTCCCATTGAGAGGGTTTAGGCCATAGTCCATCACGCTGGCCTAGTGCGAGTTGGCAGACTACACACCTAAGAAATTCCTAAGAACTCTTACGTGTGCAGGTTTCATCACGATGTTTTCCTTCACCGTTAAAGCAAGTGATAATTCAATGTGAATACACACATAACTTCGAAAAGTCAGAGGTGTGTGCCTGGGGTTCGAACCCGCGACTGTCGAGATTTTCGATCGCGCGCCCAAACCTCGAGGCTATCACTGCATAATAACTTAGCATTATCCAATTTTAAATACTAATTATTTTTATTACGTACTATAATTTTGATTTTATTAATTGAGATATTCAAAGATTTCCTATATTACTAAATAATTTTTGATTAACACAGTTGTTTACGAAATGAAATAAAATAATATTTATTGAATCTATAAAATGTTTAATACATCACTTAAATTCAGTCATTTCAAATTTTACCACCCTGTTCACAACCTTGTCAAGGTCGCGGGACGTCGCTGGCTGCGAAGGCTTCCGACCAAACCCAGTGGAAGTCATTGGGGGAGGCCTATGTCCAGCAGTCGACTTCCATTGGCTAATGATGATGATGATGACTGTTGTTTAAATTATATCTACCGAAATATATTGCATTTCTTAAACAGAGTATACTCGGCATTCAAACCGAGTTATTCGGCCGAGTACGAGTATCAAAAAACCCGCCGAGTACGCCGAGTACCGAGTATCAACCGAGTACTCGGCCCATCTCTAATTTTTAGGTATTATTTTTTATCGATAATTTTGTAAATGGAGAGAATTCAGTAAATATGATTGTATTAAAGATTTAGGATTCTAACAAAGACAAAATTTTCATATGTGTTAAAATCGAGACTGCGAATCATATCTTCTCTATGGTGAGGCCGTTTAAAAACGTTATCATATGGCACATAACTACTAAAAGCCTATGTGATAATAGCAACGATCGAATCAGCAAAAAATACAATGTTTATTCAAAGCGCCAGTCGAAAGACGATTTTAATTGGAAACCTTAGGGATTTCTTGCTTTAGCTAAAGATTATCTGTTAATAATTTTAAATGTAACCGCCGTTATGCTAAGAAGGAATTTAGTATAACACTATTCATAAACGCTGTTACACCTACGTATTCAAAGTAGTTTTGCGAGTGAGTTTAATGTTTTTGCAACGCTAATTAAAGACACCGGAGTGCACTTGGAGTAATAATGCATCGCAGGTATAGTTTCACAGTTATAAAATATGTGGTGCTAAGAGCGAATTTATGTAGTTGCTGAACGTGTCTACAGTCTAGCTTAATCCGCAGCCGAGATTCCTGTAAGCCGCACAATTTAAGTAAGCCGGGCCCGTTAGAAGTTTCATTTCCATTATACGTTCATGGCGTCGCTTTCCTAATGTTTCTGCGCGCGAACCATTCCCACCCTCTATTCCTAACTTGGTAACTTTTCCTTTTCAAAAAGTTTCAAATTAAAGCTAAGAAAGTGACTTCATAAATCCATTTGAAACTATTTTTATAAGAATGAATAATTCTATAGTTTTCTTTACTTTCTACTTTTCTCATCTTCTTATCACTCATCCGATATTGTGAAAATAAATAAATTATTAATTGTATAGTATTTAAAATAATTTTGGCGCATCGTGAATTTTTTGTCCCCTGAGCAGTGACTTTGGGATGCTTATTAATTAATTTTCATTATATTTACTTCCCAAATGAAATTTTCAAAATGTTTATACCTATTTAAGTACTAGGAAAACTTTCCTTTTAATGCAGCCATAACATAATTTACTTACCATTCCTTATTTGTACACTGCGACGGCGATAAAAGTACTTAAGAAGAAACTATGAACATAAAAATGTAATTAACGTTTAATATGAGAAAGTTTCGTAGAAGTCGGTTCAGTTTGAGTTTTCCTAAGTTATTTAGGTCTAGGAAGCCTTCGAAACATTGCCATTGTAATGAACAAGCTAGGAAATTCTTAATACTAAGTTTTAATTTAATAAGAAATTAATTGAATGGATGAATTAAATTGTCACCAACAGTTATTAACGTCGGAATGGTCATTAAACAATTCAAATACTTAAGTAAATTTGTGAAAACAGTGTTTTTGGCTATTGATGATACCGAAAAAGGCAGTATAGGTACCTAACTAGTATGATAGAAAGTTGATCGCCGCTCTCTACCAGCTTAAAATGGCACGTCTTGTATGTATGCAGTTGTAAATGTAATAATCCACTGTGCTTCTTGGGATTTATATAAATCACAGATCTACATAAATCGGCCTTCTATGGATACCTATATTAAAATATCATTAAATTTTAAGAAAGCGGTATTCACTAGTCAGCTTACATAAAGTGAGTCGCCTGCTTGGTAAAGTTTTAAACTTCTTTGTACTGTCAGAAATGTTTATTATTTTAATAACATTACTTACTTCGTCTAAAAAGTTATAACCACTTCGCGTGTTTCGTGGCTCATTGTTGGCGTAATCTTACATTTTTAGATTCTTGGGTCGTATTTTTGACTATATTTGCAAATTATTTCATGGCTATTGTAGTAATTCGTTTTCTTTGTTAATTATTACTTAAATATAATGTTTGCAGTTATCGATATAATCTAGAACATATTAAATATTTATAGGTTCAGAAGAAATATAATAGGCAACCTCTAGTTATAATCGTTTAAGAATACTATCAATCTTGCTTTGTTCATACGGTTTTGTAATAGAATAAATTTTTGTAAGATAAATACCGGTTTTTCATGGTATGGCTAAGGGAATGTTTAATATTCAATCAGTGCGGGGTCGCATTGTGGCTCTTCCCGCCACTCCACATTGAGTGGGGTAATAAAGTAATAAATAAACAAGTAGGTTGACGGCGGCCCATGATTCAGTCCCAGTCGTGATCCGCACTGACATTTTCGGCGATTTAATGGAAATGTGTTTGAAAATTAATTATATTCTGCAACGGATAATCACCGAATAAAGCCTATTTATATTATGTTTATTAATTTCGAAGTTCATTACGCCCTCTTTGAACAAGGTAATATAACGTGTATAACAGTATTAAGCGAGCCGTCTGTGGAATCCAGGTATACAACTTCCCAAAGTTATATGTATTCTTTATAAGTAATCAAGTATCTAAACAGCAAATAACTTAACATGAGAAAAGTTGCACATTCTGTGTCCAGAGTTTACAAAAAATAATGCATGTAGACCTACGTAGTGGACAAGTACTTCATGATTTTTGTGACGTACATATGTTTATTCCGTGATGAAACGTTAGTTCTTGGTAAAAGTTGCGTTATTATTTTATTTTACAGTGGTGTATCTATGTGCCAGTGGTAGATTTTCCGAGTAACCATTAGATTCGTGTTGATTCTCGTCATAAATCAACAATAAACAACCTTCTCTTATGTTGAAATGTTTATTTTCATCTATAAATTTTACAGTTCTTATTTGCAAAATATTAATTGAAATAGTTCTATTATATGTTAGAGAAAAAAAAAACTGTTTTAGTATTTCCGCAGTTTGTTCTAACACGCAGTTTCATAAAGAAACCCCATCAGTAGTCAGAAATTCGAATCAATAGCAAAAAAATATGGCTTTTAGTTGTTTATTTCTCCACATTTATCACACACCTATAAGGTCAGATTATACTGCGGCGACTGCTAAATATAGGTAGATACATATTTTACTATTGAGAATTTAATTAACATCAAGTTTGTTGTAATTTCTTAGGGCTAGCAGTCTGTAGGTTATTACCGTGGTGATAGATGTGTCCTTATTAATATTAAATTGGAAATATTTACAGCATATTAACAAACAATTGGATGTGGATTTATTTTTAATATTTTTATAAACTTTAGTACCTACCCTTTGTATCTTTACAAAGTCCTATCTATCTTCATACCAAAAATGATTGATATTGCATCTTTGGAGAAAATGTTAAGGCATCGAAGGTCAACAAATAGAAAGAAATCCTTTAGAATTTATAATACAAGTATGGAGTAGATACTTACTCAAAATAGAGTCGAGATAATTATTAACCTTAATTTGTATTTAAAAATCGGTCTATATTGATAATGTGTTGAGGGAATCTTCATTGTATCGCTAATAATTATTAAATTACAATTTAGACGCATTGTAGAATTCTCTAATGGTTTCCATCATTAATCACGAAGATATTGAATTACGTAACCGCGTAGAATTGTTTTACGTTTAATTATGAAATTATTGTTTAGCTACCTAGTGAAAACCAAACAGTTGAATAATTTTCGATACCTTTATTCAACTGTTTACTTTTCACTGTGCATTCATAGTATGTATTTCATTACATACTTACATGAGTGTTTTTCTTAATTTGAAAGCAGACGTTTATTTGCTAATTAATTAATACATTTTCAAATGATTTAACTATTTATTCGGTTATCCTATTGGCTGAGAAATCCTAGAACAGAGTTCGAGATTTTGCGACCGCATATACCTAGGACAGAAAAACAGAAGATTAAAAAGAAATACATATTCATCTAAATTCAATTTCACAGAAATATATTATTATAGTTACGGAAAACAACAGTCCGACCATGTTTTGGCATAAAATCTGTATGTTGTTAACAATAATGAACGTTGAAAGAGAATCACAATAGTAGGTACAGGTAGGGAGCACAACGAAGCCGTGATCATTAATCGCTTGTGTAAATAATTACCCGCTCGAAGGTTGTTGTTTAGACGAGGAGGATGCCTTGACCTTATTTTTGGAAGACTAACGAGCAATTCTATGGCAAGAGCTGTTCTCATTATTTCGCTCGCGACCTGTCCCTGTAATTACACACAATGCGAACGTGGCCGTCTCTCTAAATAGCTAATGAGTTATTGTTTGCTTCATTAGTGTCGCTTTCTTTAATTATAGCTGATAAGACGCTTGGCGGTGTGTTTTCTTTTGTTAATAGAAGTATATTCCAAACATAAATATGTATATTAGCAATTACTTTAGTTTATTTTTCCTAATAGTCGTTCATTTAAATGCACGGTGAATTTATTAATCACATTGGAGTTTGAAAAAATAAAGATTTATTCATAACATTATATATAAAACAAACTAAAGTTGCAGAAACAGGCTTCACAAAGTTTCCGATTGCCGACTATGTTCGTATTCCGCTACAATAGTACTCTCCAATCATAGCTATATAATTCATGGCTAGTGCGCAACCGCTCATTGCGGCTATCTCTCAAAGTTAGCTAGCGAACTCCCCGAAGAAACTACTCAGAAAATTAATCTTATCTCAATTTTCTCGTGTTTTCCTTCTCCACTGCGTTTAATTGTGCAAGTTTTAATTACATGCAAACTGAATGCTCGAAACCTACTTGGGCTTTTCTATTCATCGAATACCTATCTTGTAAGCTCGAATAATACCCTTCAGCAACGACCAGCTGCCTAACACAATAATGTATGTAATTTACAACATTACCCTTGGAGTGAGCTTTATAGGCTGTTAAGACATGACCGTACTCACAAAAAATCTATAAAAGCACTCTACGAGTAAACAAAAGCAACTCTCTGTCCATAAATACTTGAAAATTACTTCCAATGTTCAGTTCAATATGTGAACAGCAGTTGGTGTGCGATCTAACTTTTCAAGGACCTTTCTATAAATATTTGAGAGTTACGCCCAATGTTTTGTACGATATGTAAGCCGGCAGTTGGAGTGTTCCGGAATTGCAAGTCGAACAAATTACGTTGAAAACTTTAGAGCCCCGTCACGACTTAGTCTGTCTACATATTTACCATCTGTAGCAAATTAATGCTTTGTATGTTGGTGCCAATATTGAACATACTCATACTTATATGCAGTATGTTTAGCTTTTGTTCCGAATACATTTCTCTTTTTATAAGGAGCAAAGGCGAGAACAAGCTGCTACCGTCATTAATCAATTCACACTGTGTTTCTAGCGAATATGAAAATGAATTGTATGAATAATAAATTATATCCACAGACAGGTATTATTCGAGAAAATTGTTTTCGCTACCAACACATGGTCTACTTGTTTAAAAATTCAGCCCTGTGTTTTGATTATTTTATATACGTACCAGAAATGATACATTGTCGTGTCAGTTTCGTATTTACTTCATCTGCGGTTTGTTGCTTTCTTTGTTAGGATTTAACCATAAACTGTATGAGATTACAATTTTTTTACGGTGTTCTAGAGAACTACAACACATTATGAAGGTTAGCGTTTAAATTAGAAATCATCTGTGTGCAATCACGGAAATAATTCTAACTTCACCATAGGATACAATTAAATTATTGGGTGTCTGGGTCTCACAAACATGAAACAAATATGAGTAAGTATTTATTACTGGATTACACAAACATTCTTCTTATGATTCAAAATGGCGCCATAGTGATGAAATAAAACAAAGAAGCTTTTTTAGTAACTGTTATTTATGTGAATTAGCCCACTTAACTATTATTGGCAACTCGTGAGGTCATTGCACGGCGAATGCGCTGTGTAGTTATCACGAATAGTGACTCCGTGAGAGGAAGGACGGCACACATGGGCTGCGTACCTTAAATCTGTGTTAAGCGTATAAATTCTAAACGACACAACTACGCCCTTCACTTTTTCGAGGTGCACGAGAAACGCTTCCGTATAAAATGAGTTTGAAAAAGGTGAGCGGCTAAAGGATTGTAAGAGTCCACATACATATATAGGTACATGGGCATATTTATGTAACTGGATTACTGTAAGCCACTAGGCCTTGCTTTTATATCCAGTCCACATTCTTCGGCTCCCCTTTGACGGCCCAAAGGAGAGAAAATATCAATTCTGTTCTTGAAATAAAAAAGAGGTCGATCGTAAAATCCTTAACTTCATGTTGCGTCGACCGCACATACCTAAATTTAAGATGAGACAGGTAAAAGTAGTACATTAGGTAAATAACCGTTTTTACTACGGCACAAGTTAAGAATACGAGTATGTCTATACCTTTTCCACTTTAGATCGTTGAGGTAACAACGCAGAATATTAAATTAAATCAAAAACTGATTCTTTACTACTAGCTACGTTAAACATAGTAAATGAAAAATACATAAGTAGTATGTAATGTAACCGTAGCGTATGTGTAGTGCTAACGGTACTGAGGTATATTAGTAAGTCTTTTAAACTTCGCTGTTTTGCTTTAATTTATTGCTTTACTAAAAACGATTCTTGAGTTTTAAAATGCTCTATATTGTCGTTTAGAAATCACAGTTTATAACACATTATTTAAATAGCCCGGAGCTACTTATAATAAAGTCGTTATGTTGAAAGTTTTACTCACAAGTCGTAAGTGTGCTTGAAGACAAGTGCAATTTACGGCATTTTTTATGATTTGTAGATTCATAACCTCTCTTTTATTAAGGCGCCGTTGCTTATCCCATAATATCTTTATGAAGAAGGTTTAAAATCTTTTCTTTCTCGTTTCATTTTTTATTACAACGCGTTTATTGCACAATCTCAGGCTATATCGTTTTTATTCTTAACAATAATAAAACATAATGAGAATACAATAATGAGATAAAAAAATATATACATTGATGGATCGTTTGGATGCTACACCAGAAAAGATAATTAAAAAATGTACTTGATAACAAAACACACTCTTTTGTGAGACGAATAAAGTTCGTGGAGGTTAAATTTGCATGACCACAAAAGTGTCGAATCATTTTATGCATTCATTCGTGTTAGACTGTTAGGCAATTTGGCACTGGCATTGGCCGCCAAACCCTCGTAGGTGACTTGAAAATTTAAATACGTGCCAGTTGCCAGCGATACAATATGAGATACATTTGTATGCATATTATAATTTAGGAGTTATGACATATTAATGGAAATGAGACATGTGGCCGAGTGGGCACAGGTGAAGCAAATTGGGATAACGTGCCCCTCGTATCGATTTTTAGCTCTTAGACGTGACGGGTGGCGATTCAACAGCTGCGTCGAGCACAAATTATGATCAGCTTCGATAACAGTTATTTCAGAAGTTTCTAGAGTCTTAAAGCGAATTCCATTTTCTAATATATTTGCTGTGTGAGATACATATGCAATTGAATTTAACAATGACCCGTTAGATCTTTTACATTAAAGTATTTTTATTTCCCGTGTTTAATAATACCGAATGTACATAAACTAACTAACACTTAAATACTTATGGTTTTTTGATGAATATTTTAGATTAATTTATTTATTTACTCTTAATACATTACATGTTAAGGTAGACATCAATAAAAAACGGCAAGCTATGAATATAATTTCGGAAAAAATATAGATAACCTTTCATGAAAAAATCAGGATGTAATGGTAACTACTGGTGCAAAGCAAACATATTAACGGCAACCCCAGAACTAAATCCCATTTTATGTAAGAACAAATAGTAGATAAAATTTGTTTTTCTGACGAAATTGTTGTACCGAAAATGATGCCCATTTTACGATATTGGCTACTAAGTCTATTATAAAATTCCATCTTCATAGAATTAATTTGACATGAAACAAAAACTACGTAAAACAAAAGCGGTTGGAGGGATGTCTGAGCCTCCGTAATGGAATGATCGTCCAATGAAAAGGCGTCGATTTCTGATTTAATTTAGAACAGTAATATTATTTGGTGTAGGCACTGTAACTGGCAGAGGGAGATAAAGGACTTGCGAAGTGAGGGTCGTCTTCAATGTGCTCGCTAAATCGTAATTGTACGCTCTCAAGTGCATATCACCTGCATTATACGGGCCAATTGCCAATTTCAAGGCAAATGAGACTTTTTTTATATCTTTACTGACTTTAAACGGTGTGTTAGACTTCTGAAAATTTTAACATCATCAGTACAAGATTGGTTATTTTCAATTAATATTCTCATTTTAATATGTCTTAGAAATAAGGCAACTAGGTCATTGATCAACCCTAACCAAAAAATAGATGGGTAAAATCTGGAATATGGTTGTGATAGCATGGAACTATTTTAATGTGTCTAAATTGAATATTTAGATGACCTGAATCCTGTGAACCGTATTGAAAACTTCCTTAGCACACAAATACCATAGACAAACACACACATAGTCCCTATCCATTCAAGTCTGATGTCATAAATATATGAAACATTAAGTATTTCTTTGTTTCGACTCACAGACGAAATACATTTTCACCCTTTTTTCAATTGGCTTCGTACCGAGAATACTACGTTATTATATATGTTGGTAAGTATTATGTATTCTGATAACATATTTCTGTAATATTTTTTTAAAATTTCACTACCTGCATTTGCATCCATAATTTTTATATAGATTGTAAAAAGAATGCCAGCAACAAACAGAAGATGCGACAGTCCGTTGTGCCCAGCGAAGTAATCACAGTAAAAGTGTCCGTAATGCGCTGTTGCCTCATTGCCCTCGCTTCAATGACCGGAAATTTCCAGATAAGTCCAGGCCTAACGCGTCAAATATTCCTTCCTATTTCCACTATAACATTCTCCCCAGCGAGAAACGATTTGTCCTGAATAGGTAAATCAAAGCTCTTTGTTGCTCGCCGATATTATTCGCATCAAATAAAAATATATCTTTACAAAGTCGGTTTCTATTCGCACATGGCGTCGGGTATTTTATTGCTATGCTTCAGTTAGTAAAGCGTGCGTTGCAAAAAATAAACATTCGTTCTTTAATTCCGGAATAGGGGGCCAACGGTGACAATAAATTGACGGGCGAAACGTTAAAGGGGTGCAAATCCCTTTGCAAATGACAGGTCGCGTGACCCCGTCGGTGGCGGGCATAGGACAGCCGGCGCCGCGGCACGCTCTTGATCCAATCAATAATTGCATTCAATTACACACCGGTGTGACTCACTCACAATCACTACCCTTGACTGTACCGGGCTCTTATAGTTTTGGAGCACCTGCCTTGGGCCGTACCCCTTCAATGAACAAAATATAACTATACATTCAATCTTTATTCAATTTCACTATTCGTTGTTATTATGATTATAATGAGATGCTAATAATGTTTATTTCTGTATTTTGTGTATTTCAATCGAAACGTCACGGTATGTATGTTTCAAAAAAGAAATATTTTATGGTTGAACTGATTTTATGTAATTTTCAACTAATCTTTTCATTTATCTTGCGTGTGATATTTTTAAATTAAATTTGATTGCTTTAATATTTAGATATATTATTTTAAAGGAGTTTTGTTAGGTGTTCTACCTGTTTTTCACGCACACTTCTAGACTTCAGCTGCTAGTGAGGATTTCCTAAATATTTAAACTATGCAAAGCTCCGCAACACCGAAGAGAACGTCGAGTAACTTGTTAATAATAATTAATTAACAAGCTCTATTTTACCGTAAACAAACATCTAATCAAAAATAAGTAAATAAGTTTAAGATAATAATAAGGCTAAACACACTAATATTTTGGATAAGGACATTGTTATTATTATCCCAGTTGCCACATTTCCCGACACCAAATACCTCGGAAATGGACCAGGGTGGTGTCAGAAGCCCGTAATTTATTTTTACGCATGTTGCAGACAGATTTGGCTTAAAGCTTTACGACCGGCTTCCTCTCTGGTGTGAACAAAATGAACTCCCCAGTACAACAAATTAGGTAAAAAACCTAAGACAATTTACAAAAGATTGGACGACCGCAGAAAAATTCATAACAGTTAAAAATACATAAAATAATACATAAAAAATGACTCTGTAAATAGTAATATTTAAATTATAGCCCACTGATGGATCGCAGGAACGTATTTACCTTTTACAGAAAAATTTTGTAATATCAAATATTAGGTGATGACATAATACTATAGTAGTTATTTTGATCATGCAGATACTTTGCGATATTTTCAACAATGTCTTCAACGTAAATAAAGATACTTTTTACATCACGAATACAAGGCCGTGAAATGATTTTACCGCCCTCATTAATAAAAAAAATAAAAATTCGAAAATGTGTTGTCATATTTTAAATATCGTTGAATAAAATTGGAAAGAGAATATAAAAAAAATATATTTACCAACGGAAAGACACAATTGCAATAACAAGCTAATACTTATCACAATGTTCGCCGAATCTAGAATAAAATGGCGTCATGTAACTCGTCTTGCATCATTTGTTACTAGTTTATTCGGTGGCGTAGACCCAATACTGCTAAAAGTATTCAGCGCGGAATAAAACGAAATCCTGTGCCATCACGCTGCAGCCGCTCTATTTCTACTGCAGTCTAAACAAGCTATATATATCGACCCTCTATCATTTATAAACCAACCCGCATCTGACTAGCGTTAAATCTCATTTCATTTATTGAACTAGATGAATACCATTTCACGTCATTTATAAAATTATCAAAAGCCTCGTCCACTTAAATGAAGCATAATGACGAATGGAAAAAGAAAATGTTGGGTAGAAAATATCCGCCCCCTCTAAAGAAGATAATGTTGCCGGTAAAAAAATTGCCACCAGAAGTTTGAATGTCTTCCTATGGACGCATTAATTATTTCGAAAGCTGTAATTACTATTTTGTCTAATGACAAAGAACAGACGGGTACAGGAGATCTTTCTCTGAGTTTCATTGGACTATTTAAATTAAGTTACAATAATGTAAATGAGTTTTTGCAAAGCCGTTTATCATGACGTTGCTAAAACTACTATTCCTGGTAAAATTATAATATTTACATATTATATATCTTTTACAAACGTAAACATTTTATTTCCAAATAGTATAGTAGTATAGTATTTGTTCTTTGAAGTAAGAACATGAAAATTTAGGATAACAGCTACTGAACAGCATAAATAAATAATGACACGCTTCAGATTTTTTTGATATTCATATTTTATGGAGAGGTAAATGAAGGGCGAGATATTGTGTGGGAATATTGTAATACGCATCGCTACTTTTGTCGACAGTTGTACATTTTTTCACTATAAAATACATGATTCTCTTTTCGCAACGCTATATACCAATGTTGCTTTTTCTTAAAGAAAAAAATATCTGTATGTTTCATCAATATGTTGAGTGAAAGTTTTATCATTAATTATATTTGCTTGTAGGGATATCTACCCATATTAGGTTTTACCTACTCATCATAAATATTCCTCCTAAAATAGTAACTATCATTACTTTATAATAGGCGTTATTATTGAAGATGACAAAAAATATCACCATTTAATTAATCTATTTCACTCATCATCTCATACAATCTGAATAACACCCATAGCCCCAAAGAGCCAGACGGAGGTTTATACATACACTGTACGCCGGCTATTAAGTCCCATCCAATAGGCGAACATTTTGCCGATTATCGGCCACATTTCTACACTCCTTGCTAACTAGGTATTGAACCCGGGACTCCGGGATCAAACACTCGTATGTATGCTTTAGGATTAAAGACGTAATTCCCTCCGCTAAAATGACAGACAGGCTAAAAAGGGAAATTTACATTTGTAGATATTACCACTACAATGTAAAAACACACAGAGACATGAAACAGATATGTACATGTCGCTGTGTTAATCAGAGGTCGATTTGAATATGTAACACTCTACAGTACTAGTATTCCCCAAAGGGCGCTCGTCTGATCCTGTTAGCGTACAATATTAGGTACTAGAAGCGTAACGAGACAGAAGTTATTTCATTAATGTTATTGAAAAATAGTCGTTAGTGAGAGTGGAGTGGAGTGGTGCGGCGAGGGCGGCACGCTTGTGGCCGCTGAGCGCGTTGAGTTTCGCTGGAACTCTTCGTATGAAGTTAATTGGATTTTTCCGTTTGTCACGCCGCGTACGTGGCCTGTGTGAATAATAAGCGATTTAATAGTATTTTGAACACCTTCGCATATTCCCCGCGTTCCTACATAACTAATACGACGCCCCACGTCGTTCCACCACAAAGTACGCAGAACGTTATTACAAAAAAATAACAATAAATGTAACAATGTTAAAAATAAATATTGAGATTAGTGTGCGGATGTAATCTGCTTCAACTGAAGTGAAATAATAGTCACACAACAAAGGCTTAAGAGCTTACCTACGGTTCTACTTATAACCGAGGTAAACTCCAAACAAAAGTGTACACGGGGGCAGGTTAGTAAGTGGCATTAATTATTCCCGTTTCACATGTCAAATAGAAGGGGAATGTGTAAATGTCGGGGCGAATCATCGCTTGTGCCTAAGGATACGTGACAAGTAATTGGGCTTATTTGTCAATTCGAAGACGCACACAACGACAACACGAGTATTGAAAATATTTGTTGATTACATTTTCGCAACCACTTATACATAAATGTATGTATGTACTACACAACATTCATTTAATGACGGAAGTCGCAGATCGGGCAAAATGGATGCTTTATTAAACTTTAAAAGAATAAAATTATTATTGTATCACTTAAAAACTACCATGTATAATAGAAACTTACACTCATTACACCGACTCATGGTATGATCTTACGCTAACAAGAAGACTTTTCAAGCAGAGTTTATTACAAAAGCCATTACACTTACAAAACTTTTTAGATAACCCTTTAATATATTAAACATTTATCTCAAAACTTTTGCAAGTTTTTTTAGTAGCACCAAGAGGATTAGATAGGGTAGGTGTTTAATAAAGGTTGTCTAGAACATTGGTATTTATAGCGCGATAACGGCTTCACTTAATCCTTATTACAACTGATTCTACAGAGAATAAGTACGCCCCAATAATAAATATTTATTTGGAAACATTATCTCGATTAGCAACGAAACAATAAAAGTACACGGGCATTTGGAATTACCATGATTGGGCAAAGAATAGCAACATAAGGAAACTATTTCGCTTATTAAAAGTTGTTTCGTCCTCCGTCGTATAATCTGCTAAAGTTATAAGTTATAATATTTCCTCCTTAAGAAAAATAAAGAAAATATAAAAGTTATACCAGTTGGTTTGAAACTCAGTTAACCCAGAACTGTCTGCAAAGGATTTGAAAGCCGTCTCAATTACTGAGCTAAAGAAAGTTATCTTTATTCCATGTGTGCCTTATTTATTCTTTTTGAAAAGTTTTCTTGTTACTTTTTCTCGTCCTTTAATAGCGTAAGTCTTATTTCACGGGTGATTGCGTTGTAATGAAATAGATAAAAGGACTTTTACTTTGGCGTTGGTGCGAGTTGCGTAGTAAAATTCTTTAATATTGTATTTTATGTACAAATAGCTGCAATCAGTGAACCGCGATCCACATTTGTGAAGTTGATTACGAGCAACGAATCGTGGCCAACTTTCCAGGCTTATAATAAACAGAGACACGGAAAATTATTCACTAACTTTGCCCCGAGCGCAAAATTTATGGTATGTTTACCGCAAAATTCTCAACAATGAACGAGTCGCTTGGGTTTTAAGCTTTACAACTTTAGTCAATGCGGTCTAAAATTGGGTTACATCTAGCCAATAATATCTACGAAGACCTATCGATTTTACTTTAATGTCGCAATTGACGAACAATTGGCTATTCTTAGAATAAAACCATTGAGAATCTATTCAGAATACGACTCTTTGATGCAACATAGAAAGATAAAAGTCAATAGATACAGTAGAAACATCCCTGCTGCTTGTTGATATAAAGCATGTAAAAAAGGTTTAGTTTTTGTATGCTTCCGTAACTATGTAATAGTAGATATGTATGTAAAATTCCACCAAAAATTATAAATCATTTGCAGTAAAAAATAACTTTTTTAACGAATATATAACCGCCTTAATAATTTAATAGGCATACTCAAATAATAAGATGCCACTTTAAACTAATAAAATCTATAGCGTACCGTCTCAAGTAAATACAAAAAACTTATATCGATGACACAAGTCACAATACATTTTTATTGAATCCTAACATAATGAGCGCTTGTATTAAACAAAACACTATAATTTTATAGAAATCTCCTGTAGTTACAAACTATGATGGAACACCACTCATGTAGGACGCACAGCAACTTCGATCATCCATTTAACCCTTAAATGCATGATTTTTTTTTTCTTAATAAAAAAAATCTCATAGGTAATAGAAGTAGTAAGGGTACCGAAAGTGATATAAAAATAAAAATAAATGTCCATAATAATTATTTATTTATGAAAAAATGGTATGTTGCCAATTGGCAACAATATGCGTGTAGGTATTACTTAAGTAAGCAATAGTAATACCTAGACAGTATCTGTATTTGTGTGAAAAAGAATAATTTTATATATTATGAATTCCGTTTTGCTGAAACCTTTGCACACACCATTCTTATAGTTCTTTCAGATTCTTACAGTGATTCTTGTAATCGCATTTTTTTCGTAGTAGCCTACGCCATCCGTCCGCACTTCCTTACTTGGAATTGGCTTCATAGGATCGTATCCTTTCCATTTCTACTTGATTCTCAATCATTTGAGAGGCCGGTCTAACTCTTCTTACAGTCTCTAAACTTCTTTATTGACAACGTTTATATGCCAGCTCAGATATGAAGTCCGCCAAAGACGTAAGTTTCATCCGTATATTTCCAGTCGCCTTCTTATAGAACGCAAGAATTGATCACGGCCATGTCTAACATATTATAGAAGAACAGGGGAATGTATCACTTGCGGGACGAAAAATGTATTGAACTAGTCCGGTATCTCCCCTAAAACTGTCCATGAGATCTACTCTACCTATATGAGCGTTTTAGTTGATTATTATTTTTGAACAACGTTCGTTGAAACGTTTGAACGTTGACATTTTGAACGTTCTGTGGTTATTGTCATACCTCTTTACCGACTTAGCAAGATTGACGCGAGGATGATTTGGTTGTTATCTTTCAACCATGTCACATCTACATACACACCTTCATACGTAGCTACTTTACTCTTCGTAAGAGGCTCTGGCAATAGTATCTTTATTATAATATTTATGTGTTGGTAGTTTAGAATTCTTACCTAATCGGTTTCTTTGTATCGTAACTAAGTCGAAAAATATTTGTTTGGCCAAGTAATTAAATTTTCTGAAATTTTCTGCATATCAGCAAAAAAACAAATGTTGACGAGATTGTTTTCATCTATATCAGATGAACTTTTTCATCCTGCTATAAAAATCCTATTTTCTAATGAAATCAGATACTTTTCCAACATTTACTATTAAATCGTGGTCGGTTCATACTAAAAACAAAGAATGATACATCCTCACCAAACATATAAATCTAGGTAATATGTACTCCCAAACAATGTACAAACGCATGGTGTAGCCAAACGGCAACATACCGTTTTCTTGTAAAAAATCAAAATATAAACACATTCAATTGAAAATGTATCAAAATATTGGAAACTTACCTTTATTTTTATCTAAATTCTATTTTTATTTTTATATATGTCTATTTATTCCGACAAAATAAGAGTCACAAAATACACATAAAATCGAAAACAAGAAATTACTTGAAGTGAAAAGTTGTTACGAATTTTTTTTTAATATCCGCGGTTTTATAAGTATCTATGACAGGTATTTGTCTTTGTCAATATTTGTTTTGTTCAGAAAGTGAAAAATTAAATGATATTGATCTAATAATTCAAAGATAATCGTACAAAACCGGTTTGTAGACATTTGGCAACAATATGCATTTAAGGGTTAAATCGACACGACAGGCAGACAATCGTGGTGGCATGGTGGTGTACATCGCCAAATCTTCCTGCCTGTTCTAAGCCTATCTCAAATTGATTTCTATAGGTGAAATGATGTCATGCTGTTACCCTCGTCTAGCCACAGGTCAAAGACCGAATGTAATTTTCATTAACCTATCCACTATAAAAAGTTGTTTGACAAGTTTTAATGTACTAACTTCTTACTTTTTACTGCTTGCGAAAATTACAGAAACTACTTTCGCTAATTTCCCGTGTTACCTAGGGATATTTAAAACTATATCTTAGCTGACAATACGAAATTATGGTTATAAGATAAAACCAATCGATGTTTAGACCTACGTTGTTGTGGCATAGACATATAGTATGTATATATAATATGTATGTACGTTTGATAAGTAAGCGTTTTACCTAAAAGGTGTTTTTGAGATTATTGAATAAAACACGATTCATTTACTAGCAAGAAAGAAAACTGTTTTATTATTGGCCATAATAAAAATAAATATAAAACAAACAAATAGCGTTAGTAAGTAGTTATAATTTATTCGAGATTAGTTGTTTGAACTAAATATATCTAGTACGAATGACACAGATATTAAAATACTCTTCGTTGAAAAGCAACTCATGAATAATTCTCGCAAACTATAATATTACAAACTGGCTAATACTCGTACATAGAAACGAACTTCCGAGTATGTAACAATGAGACCGTATCTCAGATGTACAATATTTGTTGTAAAGTTCAGTTCTGCGAGGATGGTTTGAAAATTCTGTTACTGGAGCATTGTATGTGATAAAAATATAAGTTAACCACCAATATCGATTTATCATGATGAATACAAGATTAAAATAAATTGATAGAGCAATTAGTTTAAAAAAACACGTACGTTTTAGCGTCGATCTCTGCTTGGTACGTCCATAAATACTCCACAACTCGGTACCTCTGTGTAACCAGAGTCAAAAGGTCTAATTTCTGCATCCAGGAAAATGTCTACGTGATCCACGAATGTTTATTTAAGTACGTTGATTTAAAAAGTATCACAAGGAATTCGGAGTCCAAGCAACATTATTCTACAAGTCATATATATGTTCGCCTTGAGTATATTTATCCTTTATTTATTTATAAAGCTTAGAATCTAGGCAGGCATTTAAATCTCAGTGGGACCAGTGCCTTCCGAGGAAATGGCTGCAAGTAAAATATCCAACAATGTTTTTTACAAGAAAACATTCCATAGTTGGCTAGTATTTACGAGAAAAATGTTCCTGTAGAGTCGATGTTTTCAATTCAAATATTTGTTGCATTTATTTTTATAAATGGAATCTCTGGAACGGCAAAAATGTAAAGTACCGCTATCGTGGTCGCCCTTACTTGAAACCTTTTAATTAAAAACTCTATTACTTCTACGACCAACACACAAAGCATTTTAATAGTGCAAAGATCTTGTTTGCTAACGTCAATATATAATAATTGTTCCGCAACAGTTTTGTAACAATAAAGTCACATAAAAGAATATGCGATTTGTGTAAATTATGTTTTAAAACAGTCCTACGCTCTACTCTAAGCTGCCACGATCGGTTATCAAACAGGTAGTTTACACAAAATCAAGGTTATTAATTGCCACAACCATGTATTTTGTGACTTATTTTTTGAATACCCCAAATAAACAATAATTTTACACTACCATACTTGGTGATGGGACAATTTAAAGATAATTTTAAAATGGACTAACCGCACGTTAATACAGTAGATGCAAAGAGTCATAAAATGAAACTAAAAGTCAGCATTTTATAAATAAAAAATTAAATTAATAATTCAGTTAGATTTGAAAAAAAACTGTCCGCTAATTGTATATTCCTGGTAGCGCTGTGAGATTTGTTTACGCGAGTCGACAGACTTCCATTGAAATATCGTTAGCAATAAAATAAAAGGATATCACGTTAAATATTTTTTTTTATTTTGACGCATAAAAAAACATAAAATTTCACAGTTTTCTAAGCATCTTTACTGAAGTTATTCGTAAGGATCTAATAATTGTCTATATAGGTCACTGGTGTCATATCGCATAGTAATTTAGCATTTCAGAGAATCCAATTGTTCTTAGTATCTTTAGTATAATCAGTATACTATCATACTGTAAGGGACAGCAATATCCTTTAGGGATAAATGATCTCATTATAACCTATAATTTTCATATACGAATTGATTATATTATCTTACAATAAAAAAGAATTACTCTCTTATATTTCAGACATGTTTGCGGTAGAATCGCGTTGATAATCGAAGTAGAAAAATGTTATATGAAAGTTTATGTTCGCAATTCTATGGTAGTGCTTACGGGAAAAATTCTGTGTAAAGCGAGGTTGACACTGGAGCCAGAAGCCCATGGTTCCGGCGCATGTACGCTTCCGATTAATTCTTCTCATGAATAAATTACGGCCCGTTCCGGCTTCGCTCTAGTCTAAAACATGAAAATCAATGTTTGTGTGGATTTTTATGAGCTCTCTGAACGTTTAACCACTTATAATAATTAACACATCGTTTTTATGAGTACATAAAATGTTGTAGGCGTAGTTCCTTGATACTCTATTTTATGAAAAGATGGAAATGTGATTGGTTAGCTAGAAAAGATGCGAATACGACAGTAAGTCGAGTGCATAGACAGGGATCCATGACGCTGAGCAAAGGTCACATCGTTGGTTGTAATAAATACATTATATAAAACTGTTCATACACTCTTTTCAAAGTCGTGTAAAAATATAAATATCAATAACGTTAACGAAATAAAATAAATGATAAATATTTAATTTCACTCGAAAATGTATGTGACAAACCGAGAGAGCCGATTAATAATAACGTGTATTATGCATGCATATTCTATCGCCTCGCTGGCGTTGCAGGCTCCCAGGCTACTGGCTTATAAAATTCTGTAATGATCATATTTAAATTCACAAAATTGCAGCGTTGCGATAATGACAAAGTAGATCTTGGGTTTTATTCCAGAATGTTTAAAACTGCCTGTTTGACTGTCTGGCGGCTCAAGTGTTTGCTGTGCAATCTAGACGTCTACATGGTGCATTAATCACTACTGTAGTGACTTGGTGACAGAATGGCACCTCATAAAAATACAGGTGTGAATGTGTGTGTGTGTGTGTGTTTCTTTAAACTAGCATTATCTCTTATAAGAATAATTAATGACGGTTTTTTGTAATTCAGTGGTATGTTCTATCCGGATCAAATCAGCCTACTCCTAGCGCTACCCTATTATCATCTCATCTATTTAACTTAAGTTGTTTTTTTTTAATCCCATCAAGGAGATACTCAATAGATCATGTTCACAATTACCTCAGTTTTAGCAATATTCATATAGTAGAGACTCGTTGTAATACAGTTAGTGACATAGACACTGAACACCCCACGCATTTCTTTACCAACCCCTCAAAGGCAGCTTACAAATTCATTTCTTCCAGCTGAGTTATAATAAAAGTTTTCTAGATACAGTTAATATTCCAAGTATTTGATAATACAATATAATATACTTATTCGTTATAATTGCTGCACGTTGGCAGAGACTTAAAGCGGCTTTAGATTTCAGACGGTAAACGTTCATTCTCCATACATTACTCATAACCAAGTGAAATTCACAGTGACAATTTGGTTACATGCATATGTATATTACGTGCTTGGTTGCAAGGCGGCGACGGGGCACGGGGGCACAAGGCAAATGCATTTCTACGTGTGGTGACGGCTGTGGTGAATTTGCCGCACAATCTAACTTCCACTTAGGGAAAGTTGGGGTCGGGTAAAAATAAATTGAATTCCTATTTGAATACTCTATTTATAACATATAGCTTGAGCCAATAATAACTTTTACCTAAATTGGATTTAAAAACTCTTTATAAATTACTTATTAAAGCTATTAATAAACACGTAACGATAAACTAAACGTTCATGTACTTATAAATTATTATTAATCTTAATATTGTGTGTGGCATCAGTGAAATATAATTTAATATACCAACAGCTATGTATGAGGTTGAGTACATGTGTTATTATTTCCCAAAAACCCGCCGGCAGATATTATAAACACTCATTATCTTTACGTCGTGCCGAAATCGATAACGTTGTTATTTCACAAAATATTCCAATATCATTTAAATAGTGACTGCTTAGTTAAGGTACGGCATTGACGAACAGAATATCGCGCAGTACTGAAATAATTTATATATCACTTATCTCCAACAGATACTAATCGGGCTTCGCAGAAATCATTCGATGTTGAATTTATTTTCATCCACTCTTCAAGTAGCGTGGATTAAATATTTTATCCGTACCTTCTCAATTCTCGTCAGCTAAGTGAGTTTGACATCTTCATAAATAAGGCCATGATAACCTATAAGAGATGAAATCCTTTGCCGGCAGATTACTGAATTGAGAGATAAAATATAACGCGGCGAAATTTATTAATACTAAAATATTCATGACACTATATTAACGGTAATTAAGTAAAAGATACGCTCCTTATTAAATGGATATAAATGCTATATTGTACTTACAACAATAAAGCTTACATATATCTTTATACGACATTTACCTCGAATAAGCGAAACATCATATCGTACTGTGAAGAAAATATGCTATTTTCAGAAACCACCGCTTGTGTAAAAGAGTTTTAACAGCATCGCGGCACATACAATGTTCATAAATTAGCTTTTATCTGAGTAACCGGCTCATTAACAGGGCATGTTGCACTCCTATCGCGATGCACCGTCGCGCATCGCTGACCACTTTATGTACTGTTACGTTCAGTGTACGTGCTGCCACCAACTCCCACGGTATCACTGCGAATATATTGCACCGATCATTTTAAAATGAATACAAATTATTCTCTGCGTAAAAGAATAGTAGCAGTCTGCTTTTCAACGCAAGGCTTTAGTAATCCTAATTTTCGTTCGTCGATATTAGAATCTCAATTGATGAAAAACGTTATGAGATATACGTAGGTATATATGTATGTACATGTAAATATACCAAAAGGAATTCTTTAGCCTAGCATTTCGATCGCAAGGTAAGTTGAAATGACATTACTGAAAAAAAATTATTTCGTTCTCATACTAATCTTCTGATGCACAATACTTAACAAATTGACTAGCAATCAATTTTATTTTGTTTTCTTTTTGTATTATCATAAATCTAATTTAAGAATAAAATGTTATAAAAGAATTAAATTCTGAGTCTAGAATTAGATAATTGGATACAGGAACCGTTCTAATCACAATTAAATTGAGACCATTATTACTGTAACAAAGGAAAAATAATGGTTTCAATTATTATAGTCACTTGCATTCGGGTAAATAGTTTCATATTGTGAAACGCTTAATTACTTCGCATTATTTATTTATACTCAAATTAATTTGTTGCCGTTTTAACTTAGTTTTACCAACAATTGCACTTCAAATAAATTAAATAAGTGTTGCTTTAAAACTATATTTTGATAATTGTCTTTTGAAGGCAATTTTAAGGGAAAAAATGAAGTGCTCGCTAAAGAGAGGATTTCGTTACGAATTGCGGTCTCACAACACAAGGATTAATCTAAGAAATTTTAGTTGATTAATTTTAGGTGTAAATGCTTTTTGCGAAAATCACGAAAAGTGATCATTATCTGAAAGCTTTTTCATTATTCCTTTCTGCGCTTTATAAAGAATTCGGAGCCTTTCGAAAAGTTGTCACAGATAAAATGTATTAAAAGATTCAATAGGTAAAGCTAGCAATGACTTAGGTAGGGATTGTGTTGAAGTAATTTAACTATGGCAATATTAATTTGGAATCACTGAAGTATACGACAGCATATAGGAATATATGTTTCGTAACGTATAACGTGTTTTTTTTGCAAATTAATTAAAAGTCATGTTTGAAGAACATTAAATATAATTTTTAATAACTATAAGATAATCGCAAAATTTGACCAAAGATATAGATATCCCTTGCCATTCAATGCTAAATCTGGATAGCATTGTACTTATTTAATACTATAAAACTTAATATGCGTGGATATCACGATAACGCCCTAATATCTATATCGGCCCACATCTATAGGCTAATATCTATAGTTTCCATAACTAAGGGGGGGAGAGTTAATTTGTAGTCCAATAGATCCAATAGGTAGGTAGTTATGGTAATATAGTCCACGTGGTTTCGTACCTTATATTATTTGATCAAGCCGACCTACGGCGTAGTACGCACTTACTACGGCGTAGGTGCAGTAATGGCGAAGCGCTACGATGTTCATTTTATTAAATAAGTACGGCTGGGTTCCTATCCTAAGCCTTTGGGTCAAGTGGAGCGGCCACGGTGAGTTGGCATGAAGCGCCCACAATGATCCACAGCCGCCGACTGCGTCTTCGACACGAAAAGTGGCTTGGTTGTCTTGGAATTATAGGGGGCGCAGTTTTACCGAAACTGGGTTGATGAGCTTGATTCGTGCGCCCTGAATGTGAATTTTCAACCGCGACGGACACATGCCATCGTGCCGCTGACCCCCTCGACGTCACTTTTGGTGTAATCGTACTGTACCCGCAGGGCACCCAGCGAACCGAAGGGCCCTTATGAATCGTCACTTACGACGGGCAGGTGCATGGTGGGATAATAACGCTTCCTGGTCATTTATTTCCTTACGATGTATCATATCTAGAATTTTGCGGTTTTTTTGAGTAAAAATAAACTCTGTTCTGTTACGAAGCATAAGTAAGCTTAAAAAACGACCAGCCCTGATTTGGTTAACAAATGTTTTTCCTATGAATGTACAGTATAAGATAAATTGAACAACAAGAAAACGTAAAGAAAAATAGTTATTGATTAATATAATCGTATTTGTATGAAACGAACGTGCAAGTCAAACTAATTATGGTAATATTTGTGTTCCGTCGACGATATAAATGTGGTTAGGTAATCTGTTTAGGGAATCGCCTGAGACTCTTGAGAGCGCCCTAACCAAACTAACAGAATCTGACCGGAATACTAATTAGCCGAGTGCCATCGCTTAAATATTCAATGAAGATACAGTCTTTTCGGTTACTTAATTAACTGTTAATCTATTAATATGAATTTCATTAGATTATTATTCAATTTGACTATGCGAAACTTGGCGTAACTTTAGAACCTTCGTAACATATATTCTAACTTAGCAACTCGTAACACAAGTATGTATGTATAGATAGTCAACGAAAATTACTATCACCAGGTTTAATGGCGAAGGAAAACGCAAAGCTAGGGCAGCGTAGAGTACTGGTGGAGTCGTAGTGGTGACAAAGATCTAACCCTTCTCGTTAATAAAGGAGGGCTGTGCTATGTGGTCTCTTCGCATTAAAATCAGACGGAAAAAGGAGAAGAATACCAAAAATTCAAACCTGCAACGGATAAAACTGTGCTTTATTTATCCTTGAGACTTTCACACACTATTTTATTATATCTGTACTTTTGTATACTTGCATACTTGCAGCGACAACCGAAAATTATTATACACTATATCCTACGAACATGATTACATTATGAGAAAAACTTGCGAGAGCTGGGAAGGTGGTGTCACTATAGGTGGCACCAAGATCTCTAATCTTCGCTATGCAGACGACACCACACTGCTAGCTGCCAACGAAGACCAAATGGCGCAGCTCTTAAACAGGATGGAAAAGATTAGCGTAGAACTTGGTCTTAAGATTAACCATGACAAGACTAAATTGATGGTAATAGACCGAGCCAACCAGTTGCAGATGACAGGAGTCCTACCAGTCGAAACAGTAGAAGACTTTAATTATTTAGGATCTATCATTTGTAACTCAGGATCCTGTGAAAAAGAAATTAGAAGGCGTATAGGTATGGCCAAAAATGCAATGACACAGCTGCACAAAATATGGAAAGACCGTAACATCACGAGGAAAACAAAATTCAGACTAGTCAATTCCCTAGTCTTCTCCATATTCAACTATGGATCAGAAACTTGGACTTTAAGAAAGGCCGATCGAGATCGTATCGATGCTTTCGAGATGTGGTGCTGGAGGAAAATGTTACAGATTCCTTGGAACGCATTCCGCACCAACGCATCCATTCTCAGCGATCTCCAAATAAAAACCAGGCTTTCTACCATCTGTTTGCGCCGAGTACTGGTGTTCTTTGGTCATATAGCCAGAAAGGATGGAGGTAACCTCGAACAATTGATGATTACTGGCAAAGTCGAGGGCAAACGTCCGAGAGGCCGGTGCCCTATCAGATGGTCGGACCAAATCTGCTCGGCGACTAATTTGAGACTCTATGCTGCGCTCCACAATGCCAAAGATAGGAACAGGTGGCGCAGCATAGTAAGAAGAACGACTGCTGTTGGTGCAGGGGATCACGACCCTCAGCAATGAGGTGAACGACGCGAGGAGGAGGATATCCTACGAACAAGATTGGAGCTGCGTTGAGTTCAGTGGATAAACCTAAATAAAAAATATATACTATAGAATAATGTTTTAAATAATAACAAAATTTAATACAATTTATAATAACGTCAATGTCACTTATGGTATATTATTTTTAAACAAGCATGAAAAAGCGAGAACACCACACGTTATGGTAAGTATAGTACAGTTCAAATAGTGTCGATTGTATGTGGCACTATTTTGTTTCATGTAAACCATACATCGACAAGTTTACCTTGGAAGGAGAAACACTTGGCATTGTCATTATTGTGGGATTTATTCCTGAGTAGCCTCCTACCAGTAAACTGAGAATTCAGCAATCTCAATCACCTTAAGTGTGTAGTACCACCTCGGTCGGTACTATCAGTCAGTCTACTCAAGCAAGCTCCTTCTAACTGTCATCGATTTCGACAAGACGTGACAGTTCCACTTTAAACGCCAATTCGTCATTACCTTATCAAAATTTTGTAACGTGTAAACGGGATTTATTTAAAATAGTTTCATAACGGTTTTGCACACATTGTCCTGGCATACAGAAGAAACTTTTGTCGGCCGGAATGCTAATTACCAAACTTTTTGTCCCATATATTTGCAAATTTTTGCGTTAATTACCAATATATGATGTAGCGGTTTACACAATGAGGAAATTATGTAAGTTAATGTCTTTGTTTTATATTGCAGCGCAACATACATAATATGATGATGATGTCATGCCACATACATATATGACACGCACGAAGATGTATCACCAAGCCGGTGGAGAATCCCCCATCTCCCGTCACTTCATGCTCTGTTTGCACACCAGTACCGTTATTTAGACGCGCCCGCATAAAAAAGCATAATAAATTGTTTAACTCTTACACTCATTTTTTTTTTCTATATTTTTACTAGATATTAAACAATTCTCAACGTCCTATTGAAACAAAAGCACAGCGTGTCTAAATAGAGAGGCAACATGTGTTCGTTATTCTCCGAATGTGTCTCAAGTGCACCATTATGTTTCACCACTGTGAGGTGTCGAATACATTCCTTGTCAATTCCTTGAGGACCGCATTGCAGCATTTGAATTATTTATCAGTAGCCTTTGGACAGAGCTCTGTCCTCTATATAAATAGGCAGGCTATTTTAGATCGCACGATTTTCACTATTATACGTTTTATTGTTCTGCCAAACAATACGACGAACTAGCTCGGCAGTGACATAATTTAATCAATGTTAGCACCGAATGAAATGTTGAATGCCAAGTCATGTTCTCGGATGGAGTAGGTCTGATTTTGCGGGTACTTGCTCGCGCGTGTTATGTACAAATTACCATTTATAATATGCGACAGTAACTATAGCGGTCACATTTTTACGAATACACTATGTGATTATGTAATCACGAATGAAACCTTAGATATAGCCTATTGTTTTATAGCTATAATATCGCCCAACATACATTGTACAGCTGTGAACTTCTTACTAGGTAGGTTTTACGTAATAGTAATACAGATACTGTAAGATAATAAATACCAATTTTAGCTTTCTATATTGACAAATAACATTATTTGTATAATTACTGAGAGCCTGCAGATCTGCTGAGAAGTGTTGCAGAGCCTCGTGATTTACATAAACGATCCCATTGACAAAGCGTCTAAAATAGACACAAATGAGTCACCTATTTGTTTTGAAGTCATCTCTCAGAACCGGCTAATTCTGACCCACGTCCCCATATTTAAAAGCAAAAAACTGTAAAAAAATGTCAAACAACTCGCTTGTCAGCCGACTTAAATGATTTTAAAGAATAAAACGTACGTGACTGTATTCATAACCATTCCATTAAATGAATTCAAATATTCCCTTGTATAATATTACGTACAGTTTGACGAAGATTTCACAAAAGCCTTGTTTTCACAGAACAGTCAACCCACTCCTCTGTGCAATATTTTTCGAGCTTCACAACGAAATCGAATATAAATAAAAGACGAACAAAATGGAACGTTTCTTACGAATGTATATGACACGACTCGTATCTACAACAAATATATTGTATCACAAATGATCTTGTGAACTTTTTTGTGTAGCGTCGACTTTACGGCCAAAATATCATTAATTTAATTAAATAAACAATTTATTTTTGCTGTATAATTTAACTGTTTGAAATATAAACGTATGTTAAATTTCAACAAGGAAACCGCATAGCAAAGTGATGTCAGCAGTTACCCATAGGCATCAGAAACAAGCGGACCCGAGAATAATCACCTGTCGTTTAAAACATATCTGTACTGGCTGCAAAATTGAAGCGGGCTGTGTCCCTATCAGGCGGAAACATTTGGGCGCGCTGAGTATGCGCCACGGTCGTATCTAGACATTTATGTCTTTGCACCTAGCAAATATTTCAATACGGAAAACTTTACGCAGCTATGTCAACTACCAAGTCTAGCCGGAATATCAAGAATGTCGGGGTATGTTTAAGTACTCACTTTAGCTTTTGTCATATAATGCAATAGCAAACATTTCCTATTTTATAACAACCTTTTCTGTTTTATAACATTGGTTCGGCAATGGAAAGTTTAAAAAACAAAGAGCGACTTATCTAAAGGTTACTGTGTATCGACATTGCTGAATCTCAATCTTTGGATCTAGGAGCGAAGCCGTCTTTTGCAGCACGGTATAGTTATAAAGCTTTCACCGCCATTATTTTTTATTGCACGACATCCTACTAACCTCATACTTAACGTCACTTTCATAGTCATTTGCATTGAACTGTATGTATTTACTTTTATCGCAAAGCACGTTCACTAAGAAGTACATCCACAAATAATATGTTCCTATTTATTTTTACTCAGTATTTTATTAAATAAAAAACTCAATGATAGCGATACCGTAAAAAATGGATCAGCACAGCGTAACAAGAACAAGGATGTCTTTATGAAATTATGTTTTGCCCTCCGTTGAGTGGGTGACGTTGACAAATGACACGAGGGCTGTTTTTCACTGTCAAATCGAAGTGACACGTTTTCCCCTGACTGCGGAGTGTAGAATTCGAAAAGTGAAATAAATACTCTGGAAATAAGTCACCGGAGTATAAAAACCGTAGGCAGTAAGTATTATATTTGTAAACAAAAATTCAAATCATTGAACCTGACCAAAGTCTTGTCATATCCTCCAAAAAAATAAAGGCTTAATGCAATATCGTAAATCTAGCTTGCTGTTTGATTAAGACAACAATAGTATATACGCGTGAAGAAAAATACAGCACAGAGTACTCTTTTTCAGCACAACAGATAGGATATCATGCAGAACACTCGCTTTCCGGATATTGAAAGACTGCTTGCAGCTGGCGCCGGCTATGACAATTTCGAAGACAAATGTCAAGCATTTTATGACTACCGGGCAGCGCACTCTGAATGGACATTGTAAATTGATTTACCTACCGAGAACATGGGCCTGCTTGATAACGAGGCAAGTTATGACGGGTTACAGAAAACATTTAGAAACAAAAATATGTTACCAAAAAAATAATAAGGTAACACACTTTAAAGCCAAGCTAATTAGAACTGTAACAAAATTAAGTAAAACTTGCATAGTTCTAAACATCCCGGCAGTCAATGTGGGACAATAGCCACGCACGGTCTAAATACAACCAGAACCCGAATTAATTTTAAAACCCTAATTTCCTCACAAGTTCTTTTTGTCTTTTGTGCCTTTTATAACACTACAGATACTGTTCTTGTAATTAGTATTGTACTTAAAATAAACTTAGTAAAACCTGAACAAAAGGCACTTGGAAAATGTGCTGATACGCTACTCAGCTAGATGATATCCGCAATCTTGTGGTGTATTCTCCGAGATGGCTTATTCAAGTACAAACGCGTTGAACACGTCTTGTCGGCGCGATGTGCCAAGAGGTTCATTGGCAACAGGAAATTGACGGAGACCAAATTGTTAAATCTGAAACACTGACGCATTATGACAGTCTATCAACATTTTAGAGAAAACGTTTAAGGGAAAGGTGCTCTTAGAATATAATGCTCCTAATTTAACTTTAATGCCAGATTCAAGTCTACTTTATTGACTAAGTAGATTGCGACGACAATCGTTAAGTTTTTGTAATATTTTCTTTATATAGGTATATGTAGAAGCTTCTCATATAATAATCTATACTAATATTATAAAGAGGTTAGGTTTGTGAGTTTGTATGTTTGAATGTTTGTATGTTTGTGACGTTGTAGAAAGTAAACTCGGGATCTAATGAACCGATTTTAAAAATTCTTTTACCACTAGAAAGCTACGTTCTTTGTGAGTGTCATAGGCTATATATTAGTCCGAAAAATGATAAGACTTTTTGTTGTAGCAGGATTTGCGAAGTAAGTCGGAGAAAATACGGGCGAACGAAACCGTTTTTTGCAAACGCTGCCTTACCCATGGGAGATATATAGTTGAGTTTTAGAGAAAAGTTGTAGAGCTTGATAATGTCTACAAAAAAGTCAGCGGTAGCATTTGTCTAACTTTTAGGGTTGATCCACTATAACCTCTTTTATGCTAACTAAATTTGTTATAAGATAAAGCATTGATTGTGAAGGTATTTTTATAAACATTATATTAATCCTTATCCAAATAAATGCGTTACTTAATATAAGCATTTAATTTAAAAGAAATTTACCCTTAACATCATTTGATTTCAATGAGTATCTTAGAAGATATCGCAGTTTCAAAATAATCATCAAGCGCGCAATAATTATGTACAAGGCGCTGACCGGCGCATTACGGTTTCACCTTTAAATAATTTTACCGATTTGTATGATTTTTCGTATGGGCATAAATAGGCCTCTGGAGAGTAAACTACGACATAAATATGGAACCGCGACTATGCTGTTATCTGTTGAGTGATATTATGTTGACTTATCTTGGGTTGGACCTCTTGAAAGACAATATACATATT
The DNA here is from genome assembly GCA_030295005.1 of Cephonodes hylas. Classification (NCBI taxonomy): domain Eukaryota; kingdom Metazoa; phylum Arthropoda; class Insecta; order Lepidoptera; family Sphingidae; genus Cephonodes; species Cephonodes hylas. The sequence goes on along the minus strand of AP025367.1, from coordinate 8,471,921 downwards.
TTGGTTTTGAAAAATTAAAATAAACATAATAAGTTCAGTTTTAATGATTTCATTTACACACAAAAATAAGCAGTTAAAATATAACCTCTCCTTTTTGCAGTCGGAAAATAAATCATAACAATCAGTGTTTACCTTACCAAAGTGATAATTTAATCATAAGTAAAAAATATTTACTGCCCAACGAAGTGGGCACGGGTCCGCTAGTAATAAATAATCGCATTCCATTTACTACCAATAATATGGCATTAATGAATTATTTCAAACAGGTTACAACCAAATGTAGCATTATCATTAGGAGAAATCAGTTTGAATAGGGACAGGTAATCATTGGCGCGTATTACATTGGGTGTGCGTAAAAGCCAACTCGCTAATATCACATTAAATCCGACGAGGTTTATCTGACGGGCTGGCCCCGACCTGCACTAATCCCGGAATCCAGGCCCCGACTTCGTGTCTCGTTGGGATTACCCGTGTCTCTAGCTGACCAACGTAACAATAATCGTGTACGCTGAAATTGGACCTTTTATTGCTTTACCTTTAATGTTCGTTTAAAATTTTTCTCCATGTCTTACATTAACATTAAAGGTATTTTTCAATACAATACGTTACTTTTGTATTACACTAGTTTTATGGTCCGGTTTCGCCCGGGCGCAACTATAAATCCTGTGCTCATCACTGCCACACTAAATATAGGAATACAAACCTGTTTCTTTATAATATTAGTAAACATTTTAAAAGGCTTGTTGTAATTTTCTGCATAATTTTTCATGACACAAAAAATCTAAATCAAATCTGTTTAGCTGTGTAAAGTAAGACGAGTTTAGTCATATACACACGCACACAGGCGTATTACGTTATATTGTTATAATACAATAAAAATAAAGTGATATATTCACAAAGTGTTACTGAAGGTTTACATTTTTATAACAATTTTCAACATACTTTAAGTAATGAAATGTTCAAAGCTTACATTGCGCGGTCTCAGACACACATATAGCTCTGACTCGTGCGATAATTCATAACTGTCGGCAGCTTACAAGCGATTTACAAAACATGATAAACGAGAGAGAATATTCCCGCAACTAATCTAGCAATATAACGTAGCTTACATTTATATCTAAACTAGAAGCCCACCTCTAAATATTCAGCTCTAATACTTCGCTGACCTTTAAAACAATTCTAAGAGGACTCACCTGTCTTCTAAATAACTTACGTTCAAAATTCTTGCCTGGCACATAAATGTCTAAGTAAACTTTACAAGATGGTGAAATCATTTAGTGTAATAAATAATATTATAATTATTAATCGTTTGTTAGTATTCGCCCAACTAGCTACTACCATAAATTGTATTACAAATCTGCCATAGTATGTAATAATGATACACTATACTATTATAATGTACTTTCAAATACTACTGAACAATACTAAGATTTTATATGTTTATTCTTTGAACCGCTTCATATAGTAGATAAATGATAAAACCTAGCCGCATTTCATTTCCTTTTAGCTTATACTGCTGTACGAATGTGCGACGCTACGTGGCTGTATTCTGTGTCATCGAAAACCGTCGTGAATCATTTTTGAGTTGCGTTCAGTAAGCAAGATTGAAGCCCATGGATAGTCACCAACGATAATAAAGTATAAAATCAAGCATACTGACACACATAGATATATAGTATTTTCTGTTCATTCTGTTGCATATCTGTTTTGTATCGAGCTTGCTTAGTTGAGTAGACTGATGAATGATAAATGTGCTTTTCTTGCTAGTCGCCGAGTAAATACGTAATTACTCGATAGAAAATACTGCTATACTCATTGCTACCTCTACGAATGTCTGAAAGCGGTCATGGACGTAATAATGACGAGTGAATGAAGCAATACAGCAAATCAAAATATTAAAAAAATAATAATTCGTTATTTTAATTAAAAACATACATGTTTACGGTTTATATTTCCCTCGTGAAACATAATTAGAGTATCTAAATTAAATTTGAACCAAACGCAAACACTTTGTTTCACTTAGACATTGGAATAAGATATGAGATGTTTAATAAAATGTTTTAAACAAAATCTTTGAAGGTTAAAATTGAGACTATTATATTAAGGATCTTACAATGTGCCTGTGTGGATATTTTAATGTAAGTAACCAATTCACTGTCGTGTTAGTAAGTCACTTGCATAATAAGCCACTGCAAAAAAAAAACCTACTCCTATAAACCGTTCAATAACACTTTGAATAAAATAGAGTTTCGTCACTAATTACATATTAAACGTATGGGTATACCTTTGCTTTATTAATATTTTTACCTAAAATATGTCGGTTGAGTATAATCACATATCATACTAGTAGTAGTAGTAGTTGTTAATTCTAAATTAAATAAAAAATCGTTCGGGTCTAGAGTCTCCAAACAAAGAATAACAGACCCTTATTGAAAAAAGTAATTCTATTCGATATAGCCCCGGTAAAACTCGCCTTCTTGAGACACGAGTATATTTAGTGAAACGCTGTCAGGGAACCTATTGGCTCGATAACCGTAATTTTAGCCAAATTCACGCAGAGTCGCGCTACTTTTTGCCGCCTTCATTTAATATTCAAGGCTCGAAGCACATAATTCGTGGCGGTGATCACGGAAAGAGGCGGCGGTGTCTCGTTATCTCTTTTTCTATTCGTCACAGAAGTTGAAATAAATTTTATATTAAATTGACATTAAAGAGAACTTTGAGAATTTCCAGATAAAATATGCAAATTTATAAGGCGACGCTTTATGTTTATTGCATTTCGATAGCGACACAGCAGTTATTTGTGGGGAGGGCAGGAGGAATAAAGTACGTACACCTACATAAAATACACTTTGGGACCGTCGCGCCGGTGAGTAGATATGGCATATAATTTATGACATCATACGATTTGGAGTTTCCTCGTCGAGAAAATCTTAACCAAGTAACGTTTTAAAGAAAAGCAAATCGACTAAATCAATGCCATTACATAATTACTTTTATAATGAGGAACCAGAAATACAAAATAATAATTTTCATAGTAAAATGGTTTTCGTATGTGTTTGACACCAATATCAAAGGCCTGTATGTTCTTTGTTCCCCTAAAAAAACTTTATGAACAATGGCTTTACATGCGCAGTATTTTAAAAAACAAAACGGCATCACTGTGTGAATTTTAAAGGAATAAAACAGCGAAACGTGTTTTCGTTTCATAGAACCCATAAATTCGCGGCGTAGAGTAAGTTACGCCTTATTTGGCAGACGAATATACTTGACTCGATGTGGAGTGATACCTCCCCTCTCAAACCCTTCGCAAGAGCACTCGTATTCAGTAAATCGAAAGTCGTTACACAAAAACCGAAATACATTTTTCCCTATCGCTTATAGAGCGACGTCTTCCCCTTTCGGCAACATTCAGGGGTGTTTTTTGCCTCTTAGTTGCTGTTATCAGATCTTCACGATGCCTCTTAAATAGATTCAATAAGCTTATTCGTAATTGATTATAATCTAATCATATAGTACCTTTGCACGTATATCATCATCATCATCATCAACCCATATACGCCCACTGCTGAGCACGGGTCTCCTCTACCATTGAGAAGGTTTAGGCCATAGTCCACCACGCTGGCCTAGTGCGGGTTGGCGGACTACACACCTAAGAAATTCCTAAGAACTTTTGGGTGTGCAGATTTCATCACGATGTTTTCCTTCACCGTTAAAGCAAGTGATAATTCAATGTGAATACACACATAACTTCGAAAAGTCAGAGGTGTGTGCCTGGGGTTCGAACCCGCGACCTCCGAGATTCTCGACCGTGCGCCTAAAACTCAAATGTTACTCAAACTTAAATGTTACTTATTTTCCAACATTATCTGCAACTTATTTCGGGATATGCCGCAGTGGAATGTTTACGAAACATTTAGTTATCTACTGCTGAGACTAATTCAACTATCTACAAGAGAAATAGGAGATAAGAGAAATATTTACTTCACTTATAATTCAACGCGAGCAGCTAGCGGACGTGCTCTGTTGTTATTAATTATGTCAATATTTGTGTTGCTGAAGACGGGATAAGTACCAGAAACTTTGTTATTTATTTATCTGCAGAAAGGAAAGAACCATTAACTAATTGGTAAACGGATTACGTACGCGTGTCAGGTCTTCAAACTAAACGACTATACAAAACCCTTAACACCCTAAGGTTATATTCACACGCCCTTAATAGTCCTTAATGCTTCTTTCATACTTCACATTTCTTTGCAACTCTATTAACATTCATCGCTTGAAAGGAAAATAATTGAAAAGTATATAAAGATCATCGTTTTATGAAAATTAAATGAGAAAAATAAAGGAAATTGCACGAACGCGAAGAATGTAATTAAAACAGCAATAAAAGATCACATTTTACAGCTTTTGCACGCTCCGTTGTGTACTGCGTAAAGGTTATTATCTGCTTTTTAAACTTTGCTTTCAACTGCGTGAATTAAAAACGAAAATATAAAACGTTGTGCCTTAATTTCGTCTGTCTCCCACGAAACAATAGGAATGGGGAAGTGCCCGTGGCTTTTAATGCTACATACATACCTGTAATGTGCCTTATATGTGGCGGAAAAATCGCTGCCCATTACACGTTTTGATTTCCAGTGAACGCTCTTTTGTGCCTGAGTAATAAATGTAGGTAACGAGTGGGTTAAATTGTTTGAAAAATAAAGTTATTAAATATGACATTTACTCGTGGCAGAACTTGTTACTTTAAAAAAATAACTATCCCTTTATCTTTAATGGGATCATTATTGATTATTCTATTGTACACTTTTTTCTTAAATTAAAAATTTTCTTACATATAATTAGCGACACTTTGGACATGATCAAACATAAAATCAATAGAAAAGATTTAACCAGCAGACTGCGAAATGCAAATGAGCGTACAATTGTGGGTAGTTTTATGAAAGTAAACGTTTGTATAGCTCGGCGGGAACGGCGCGCGGCGGGCGACGCGTCGCGTCAGCGCTACTTGCGGCGACTAATCTTTTAACATAATACTGGAACTGTATTTGTACCCAACACTGACGGTTCCATTTGATTATATTATCTTAACACCAATGTTATTCAGCGTAAAACATTCATGAGCAGTGATTTGTGAAAAGCTTTTCGTGTTCCGTCATTATTAAAGTTATTAAAAGGTGGAACGAAGTAAACGTTGATTTCAATAATTACTACAAATCTGTTAGATTTACAATTTTTATTCAATTTTTTTAATTGCATTATATATACCCACCACCATTATATGACCGTTAAACTGAATAATAATTGCTAAATGAACAAATATTATTATAAAAGTTGTCAACTGAACAGGAAAACTTTTTTCCGGTCGAACAAAATCAGCCGCAGTTTCATTTCCCAAAGGGACGGCGATAACGACCCTACTTGTACCTTTTACCTTTGTTTTCAATTATTCATACATTAAATTTTACCTACTTCATTCTCTGGGTGACGCAGATTATATCCCTTTGATTACATTCAATGCTCAATCATTTTTCTTTCTTCTTTTAATAAAAGTTTTATTCTGTATTTTTATGAAGATGTTTATTGATTTCAGCAAGTCTAAGTTGCGTGATATCGTTAACAGAAAGGACAACAATTTGTGAAGTTAATTAACTGAACAAAGCGTATTCGCTAGATAATGATCTTTAGTATTGTTCTACGAACAAGACCGGATTCGTCTCCTCCCGACTTTCTTATCGCAAAGTGTGAGTTATCCTCGCTAACCCTCGGTCGCAGTTTAGCTGTTAGTGCTCTGTAATCTGATAGATTATTACCCACATACAACCTCCGCGATAATGTGTTCAGATTATAATAATGGCCATGAAACCAGTTATAGCACCTCTGTAATTGCCCTATTATGTGTAACATATTTTTTCCTGGCCATATTAACACAATATGAATATTCAATGAAGGTACAATATACGAAATATACCGTATATTTCGTATAATATACGATAGTGATGATAGTAGGAATACCCAAAACGGAATTATTTGTTTATGCCTGCAATTTCATGAAAGGTTAGACAAGGGTTAATCCCAGAAATAAATGAATGACAGGTGTGACAGTTGGTGGAACAGATTGCTGAGTCTACTGTAATTCCCCGTATTAGTGCAACGTGAACAAGCGTTGATTACGATTATTTCGAAGTGCCCCTAGGCCGTATCATCCTACGCAATTTTATTGACCGCTCATGATGGTTTTAACTCTTTTATCCTTACTTGATTTCGAATCGCGATAGGAACACAAATTGCAATTTTGGCATATTGTTTAAGTTTCATGATAAATAAATAGATATTAAGTTATTCTTGTGCTTTATATAGTTTTAGGTGTGTAGTCCGCCAACCCGCACTAGGCCAGCGTGGTGGACTATGGCCTAATAAACCCTCTCAATGGTAGAGGAGACCCGTGCTCAGCAGTGGGCGTATAGGGGTTGATGAAGATATAGTTTTAGTGCAGTGATATACCAAATAATGGAACGTCTCATCTGATGACAGACATTGTTATTGCTATTCTGGCTAACATGCTTTAACATCAAGACTTATTGCCGATGAAAAAAAATAAAAGCTAAATTAAACATTTTAATTTAAATTATTTTATTACACACTTATTCATGTATATTATAATATCTTTACAATGTCTTCAACGATACTTGTATGTTTAGGCATTAATCATAATTCATATGTATTAATGCAAAAGGTAAAAATGTGTTTTTCGTGAAATATTATATACGATAAACACGTTTTTGTACTCAAATATCCTCGTATAATACAATTACCACTAACTAATCGCATTAACTCACATGTAAATTAGTGGGGTACTTGATGCTTCGCCTGTATTTGTTCGTGGAATCGGCTGGCTGGCGTCGGGTGTCCATCACTGTAATGGTGTAACTACACAACTACTGAGTCAGAGTAAATTGCAAATGAACACTCAAATACGACCTGAACCTACAAATAGTTTGTGTTTCCAACAACTAATTACAACTATTTATTATTCTAGTTCATTTACAGTAGTACAAGACTTATCTTTACTTTTAAGATCATCTCATAAAAATAACGTCTAGGGAAATAAGAGATGTTGTATTGAGATAAGATGCGTAGAAAGCAGAGTATTAACATTGATGGAGGCTCTAAACACACTAGAGCACAATAATCCACGATCGAAGAGCTGATAATGACGTCTGCTATATACGTGTGCCTTTGTGAGTCGAGTGAGGAAACCCGGGGGTAGTTAAGGGGTACATTCCACTTTTCCTTACGAGCGCTTGCATACCATCGCGCTATCTACTTAAAATGGAAGCCGCATTAACCTCGATATAAATAAAAGAAATTTCATTTTTATTCGTCCATTTCACATAACGCTTAACGATGATAATATTATATTACTTCATTATTAATATAGTTTCTTAGTCTCTTTATGGAATACGTGAGCGCCAATCAAACCAATATTAAATCCGAAGCTTTAGCGTTGGCGCGTCTCACTAAGCCCCTTTATTTGTTAACTATTAAGCTAGCTTTTGCCAATGGATTACTAACTTTATGTCGTGATGGCGAGGCGCGTTGACGTGAGTCTCTGATTCCGGCTGCCAATAATAGGCACGTGATCCGCATCACCAAACTACATGTTCCAAAAATCCTCATGCAATCGGCGTTACTTCAAACATACGTACAATAGAATTTCGAACTTTTCATTCCATTAATATATCATATTGCAATATCTATGACTGAAAATTCAACTTTAATGCTATTATTATATATTTAATTCTATATGAACATTGTATATATCTTACTTAGGGTTGTTATTGCTGCATAAAGATTTATTTAATTTCTTTAAGATTTGTAAAGGCTCATAGAAAATTATTTGACCAAGGCCGACTGCTTATACTCTTCTAGAAATTGAAACATCTAATAAGTTTAAGTATTATTGATGAACAATAATACTTAAACCATCATGAAACGTAAAAACTATTTTAATGAATTTAGTAAAAGAGACATATCGGACTCGACAGAGATTTACGGGCTACATTTTAAATGCAAGTAGGTAATAAAGCAAAAAAGCTAATTCAAATAAAAATCCAACGCAGTTAAAGTTATTTATTTTTTAAATATAAATGAGCTTAAAAGCAACAAGTACTCTCTGCCCGACAGTAACTTAGACCAGACACTACTTCAAAGTCCGCCGGCATGTAAAGTTATAAAATGAATATTTTTAATTAAATCAACATGAAAACGTTTCCAACGCGAAAAACATTTCGAATGCAGGAACCACGATGCAGCTTTGAACTAAGTAAGGCACTTCGAATACAGATGTGGTCTAACACAAACAAATTCAAAGCAAGTTGTCGTGCACAAAGATAACCTGAATTTAAATGTTGGCTTATTATTACAAATCATTATTACGTATGTAATAACTATGCGATATATTAGGAAACTCGTATTGACAAAATTATGTGAACCGAGAAAACCATAAGGACAACTCGGTTTTCCTCAAATAATGTTTGTGTATTTGTATCGTCTCAAGCGTCACGTTTCAGATGGTTGTCATAAACAGTTATTAATCATCGTGTCAACCGTGCAACTTCAAAGGCTCGCTTAATCAACTGCGAATGGTTCGAGCTTCTGTATCATTACTCACTACGCTCGTTTAGACATTCTTGCCTGACGCACGCTTTAGTAATGTGAAACTCGGCCGTGCTTCATAGGAACGTGTTTCTAAAACTCCAATTATATATCTCAATATGGAAGTTTCGCTCTCATCGGCGCCATTGATGCGGCTTTAAATATTACAAGCCTTCAGTCTGCGTGTATGTCTGTATACTGTGCTCCCACAGTTCCTGCCAGACTGCATTGTTAGACTTTACACCGAAGTTATCCGGTCAAGTTAATAAACTCGCACTTATTTAACCCAACCGTAAACTTTTATATGTATTATAGGTACAGTTAACTGTTCCTTCAAAGATATGTATGAACCACGTTTACATTCAAGGGCATGTTTTAAACATAATCAATCCACCCATAAAGACCTTATGCCAAAATAAACATATTAATTAATAAAAAAATCACATATTCATTAATAAAAGTTTTAAAAAACTACTATGTATGTATTTCAATTTATTAGTTTTCTATATATGCGTCACTTTGATTTATTAACGTTAGCAGCTGTTGTTAAATTATATATTTCGTCACAGTGAATATTAAATGACCGGGCTAATAAAATATCGGTAGAGTGGTGAACACGATCAGCCAACACATTATGCACGCCTCGTACAGAAACTGCATGGACTAAACAATTTCATAGTTCATATCTCTGCCACGCCATTAAGCCGTGAAATGTCATTTTAAAAGCTTTACTCGGTATGCATTCTCATATATAATGACAGTTTATTTTCTAAAGAATATCAAAATGTTATTAATGTATACACAACGGGCACGCCTATATTATTAACGTCTATATTTGAATTTTTGCCTTTATCAGACAATTCAGTAATGTGTACTTTACTTTGATTATTTTCATTACAAATTTAATAACACTTACCCAAACCGAAAATCAATTCTGGACTTCCTAGGCTGTATACATGTTTTTGCCTGCAATTTCATGAAAAATTATGTCTCAATATAACGTGACGTGAGGTCAAAAATATCATAATATCCATACACGTAGATGCACATACAGATATCTACCCACGCCTTCGCAGCATTCCCTTTCCGGAGAATCATGTCCGTATAGATAAAATGTACAATTTCCTCTCGCTCCTCTATAATGTTCTTAAACAAAGGGTGCGTTCTTGTGGCCAACGTATCTTTATACTAATTAAACGCAGGGTTTTATTATAACTTGTTAATTAAAATTACTATTCATTCATTCATTAATTACATATTAATATGCATAATAATATTAAAAAGTCAGATTTATTTAGAAACAGTAATTAATCACTAAAAAGTTTAGACTTTCAGACCTCCATTAATGAACCAAATTTTTAGTAAATATCGTTGTTTTTAAATTAAAATATAAAGTTATAATTTAATTTTGTGAATAATACTTAGCATACATATTGACCATGCGCCGAAACATTTGACGTCATAATGGCTTACTGAAACATTAGCACGCTTACAAAGCCCAGTCCGACAATAAGCGGAAGCTGTGAGGTTAAGTACGTAGCAATCGTTTACGATCGAAGTTCACGATTCACTGGAAATAATAAAAAGATACAGTGTAACCGAGATAAATGTAGGAATCAGAGGGCTATTAACATCGTTTTGCGGATGAGCGCCGACAGTAATTGCCGTGTCGGTGTGCGGACACAAAATTTATGGCGTCCGCTGCGAATAATTGAGTCGATTCTATGTACTGTAACTTTTGACACCTCCAAACGTAAGCTATTCATACAAACGTTTTTCAAAGAAACGAAATCATGAGTTCATTAAGATATAATGCAACAAAGAAATTGTATCATATTTTGTTGCCCCCGTGTTCGTGACACAGTGAATTGTGATTTCAGAAGCTCAAACAGGATAATACTACTGTTTGCTCCTCAATTGGCAAAGCCGTATCACGTCGTCAGTAAGTAACGGGAGGCACGAATTTGCAGTTCTACCAAGGAAATGTTTCTACTATAGTACAATGACGTACTTGCGAGGAGCCGTAAGCGGATTATGAGAGGTTCCGAAGTAGGCTGCTTTGAAACTCGCAAGAAAAGCAATATCCATTATCTTGGCGGGGCTTTGTGCGTCGACCGCTGCGCATTGTCGGTCGCTTGCACCGCGCCCACCGGCTATATTGTTTGACTAGGGGGAATCAAACCATGGCGTACCTTCACGAAAAAAGTGTATTTATCTCTTTGGCCATATTGGTTCTGTAAAGCCGACGAAATTAGCAATTTAATGTCGGAAATACTGGCATTCATGTTTATACAGCAGTACAATATCCTCCACCGAGTTCGGATCTTTTTTAACATTGTGCCTGACATAAAGTTGGCTCTAAGTTGGCCCAATGTGACCTAATTTCATGAATTTTACAGTGGCAACATCACACCTGTGCTACCCAAATAAAAAATGAGTTTATAAATATGTTCTTTTTAATTAGATACTGCTGATTTTGTATCCGATTCTATGTACCTTTCTGATTGTCTCTTTGGGGAGTTTGCGTAATTTGATGTGTACGATGAGGGGAGTTCTACTTCCACTTCGCCAACAAGTTATGTTTTTTTTTTTTATTCGTAAACAGTTAATAGCATATAATAGAACCTGAATACGCCCAGTAAACGGCTATACGCTTACTCTCTACTTCGTAGAACTTGCGAAATGTTGGCATAGCAGTATATCTTCTTCGTAAACTGCAGACATAAGTGTATGTATGTACGTACTGTTATTTTATCCTCATGCAAATATTCCCCGTAGCTTTGAACACACACTTCGAAGGAAACATCGAAATATTTCTGGAAAAGCAACTCAACGACCCGTCACATTTTTATTCAAATGTCATATCAGCGAACGTTCGCATCGAATTATTCTTCTTATATGACACAAAATCATGTCGTAAAAATAAACGCAAGGTGCAGTCAGTGTCCTTAATTAACAACAGCGGTAAAAGTATACGGTTAGTGGGCGATGATAAAGGCTAAATGAATTTAATCAGTAATGTGATTACCATTAGACGTCCATTCCCCGCACCGCACGCACATCGGCCACAGGATAATAAACATTTGCACAGTTCTCATTGTATATGTACATTAAAGCGGAGTTATAGCGCGCACTTGTGAAGTTTGTTGTTATGCAACATGCTGTTAAATAGATTACCACTCTAAATTAAACTCTTAACTAGTGCCGAGTAAATACTAGTTTATTTAATTTTCGTCCATTTTAAATAATGTTTTATTTGCGGAATGCTTGACCGTGTTTATTTTTGAATTAAGGCTTAAAACTTTTAGTAACTGAGACTTAAATTATATTTAGATCTATCTACCTAATTAAGTCGTTGCTGAGTAACTTTTCACAGCTTAGATATGGTGATCTTTGTTAGTTTATTTTATTGATTTATATATCTTACTCTTCTTTTCAGGTTTCACTAAGCAAACGCTGTAATTAAAATCGCTGAAATCATAGTCTATGACAGCCTACAATTTACAGTATACTATAATAAGTCACATTGTGGATTGGCTTCAAAGGAATTCCGCCACTGCAGTGTCGTAATAGACGACTTATATGGATAACCGAGGTCAGCAGGCGCGCAACGGGGTCGATATTATCGTACAATATCACAACATAATATTTTAAAAGGCATTACAGTCAATTATTATCTTGTCCGTCAAAACAAAAAGGTAAGGAAAGGTGATGATGCGTTTTACACCGTCATACTTAATTAATTTGCAAGCCTATATGTTACATGAAGGTTAGTAATATTACAAATGTTAACATAAAAATTACTCTACACTCTATCGCACGAATAATAATTAATCTATTTACTGTCGTATTAGATCCAGATAAGTGACTATCAACAAGACCTGCGTACCATAATTTTGAGTTTATTTGATATTTTTTTGTAAACTCCAATGTGGCGTTATATAAAACAGATAGTTATGTAGCCTGATGGTATAACTCTGTTTCATTTAGCCCTAAAATGTATATATTTATGTGTTACACGTAATTACACAGAGGCTAATAATTGGATAAAACTAATTGAATAATTAATATTCTAGTTTCGAACGACTAATGTTTGTGTAATTCAAATATATTTTGACGAGTTTGAATGATGTGGTATTAAATTTTGCCGATAGGTATTGTTAAATGTTAAATATATGTATTACATTTCCATCACTTACTTAATGTTATTTATGATTTGAGCAAACGTTGGTATTTCAAGCATGATTGTTACAAACGATTTTAAGCAGAAGCATTTACGTAATGCAAATACTAAAATCCAAAAACCTGGCATTACCTGTCAGCTTACTTATTTGAATTTAGTATGCACGCGGTAGAAGCAAAGTTTGTTCCTAATCGTTCCCAGCTTAAGCAGTATTTTGAACTTGCTCTCAACTGTTATTTAATGTAAATGCTGTTCAAAACCCACTACTTGCATTAATAAATTGTTTACGGACAAAATCTTTTTCATAAAGGCAGAAATTTTCAGTTTGGAATCCAGAGACTATTCAATTTTAACATAAAAACTATTTACTAAAGTATGCAGTATCTCACACACTCCCACTCGAAAATTACTTCTTCCTTAGTACCTGAATAACCCTTGTACGCTCTCACCTGCATGCATTAATATAATAATTAGTCATTGTACTTGTAACTCCGTCCGCGGAGATGAATATGTGATCAAACACTGTAATACTTTTTCTAAAATAAAATCTTGCATTGTACACCTCTTTCTGATTACTTTAATCTCTAAATTTAATGCATAAAAAACAAAATGATTTATTGAGATAACGTTTTCATCAATCCCAATACTTATGAAGCATCAAAGTTTGTTACGTTTTAAAAGTTGTTCCATACCTAATATAAATTAATACCTAAAGTACAGAATTAAGGTAGAAACCATAGCAGGGCGTGGTATTATCATGTACTATTTCGAGTACATTTAGAGTTTTCACAAACTCCAGTTGCAAACGAACATTCATATTTATTCAAGATCAATAAAAGTTTGTCGATGATCCTGTGTGCAATATAGAAGCATTGCAATATCATGGATCTGTTACTATATTAGCATTCCAAAAATACAAATTGACACGAGAAGAAATAGAGTGCTACAACCTAAACGGCCTCTCCAATTTAGAGATAAACTAATTTTCATTAGAGACAAAGGTGTCACGATAAAAAATAGCGATCTTAATGAATCTAGCATTATATATTTTTTATAAGCTGCTTCGGCGTAAAGCTGCCACTCGTGTACTACAGGCCCACTAGAATGAACATATTGGTTTCTCATAAAAAAACAAATCAGCGGATATTTCATATTACACCTATTTAAAATGCGGTAAGTACACTATTATTTTCACACGTAACATGTTAAAGATTTTCCATAATGATACACCCGACTTTCTTGAGCACAGTCACCGGCGTTCATCAAGTTTTTCTCTAATCCACGCCCAACGCAGAGCTCGCAATGACATAGGCCTTGGCAATGATGATTAGGCCAAGTGCCTAGCCACCAATCGGAGTCAATAGTTCCTCTCACCTCCACCCTCTCAATAAAATATTTTAATAAAGAAAGAATTTATTTGGTTTAAACGGCTAAAGGCACGCCAATGTAGAAGGTTCGGACCGTCCAACGTGTACCGAATACCTATAACTAAAACTTAATTATCTCTTTTGATGTACGAGCATCATAAAAGTGAGTAACTCAGTCCCGTAGACAAAACATTGCCTTCATTTTAATTTATTGTAAATATTTTAATAGAAATTAATTAGGTTATACTGTGTTCAAACAACAATATCATGAAACTTATAAATAGAACTATCGCCTTGATTATTTCATTATATTCTCAAATCGAAATTGGCTTAATGTAAATTAATTGAAAACGTGGAAAATAAAACATTTTTGTTTTATTCCTCGCGAACATTTACAGTAATATCTTAGCGTGTTTTAAATGTTAATACAAAATAAGATTATATAAAATTAGGTCGAGTCTAAGAGGGTCTAATTTCGACCTCGTCGCTTTTTATAACAACCTTGCAAAAATATACAATGTAATTCCCGCTCCGGAATGAACAATACTCGGATAATGAAATATCAACAACGGCTTACTACATTCAACAACTTTTTTTAATTAACGTGTTGAAGTTTCTTTGTAGTACCTAGTTATCATAACGAGTCAAAAATTAAAATGAGAGATTTTTCAAAGAAAGAAGTAGCCTCGGCTACTTAACGACGTTTCTTTAACGAAAGAATAGCATACTGAACATACGAGTTAATTCTACAATATGTTACATAAACACATATGTATATGTACCTACATAATATGTGGGTATAAGATTGAACGTTTCGCAATTCATATTTCAACGGAACGTGGCCGCCATATTGCGCATAGTTGTTCTTTCATGAAGTTTATAAGTGGGTAATCCACACATATCATGTACCTCGAGCACTGTTCCATGTTTATTGTCAAACAGGATTAAAAGGATAACACACATTAGGCTTTTCTGGAACATTAACTCCACCGCCGCTGTAAATAAACGACACACGTTACACTCTAATGTTTCATTGTCGTCACCCGGCCTCCCTTTCTGAATAAATGAAACCCTGCATTTGATTCAATATTTTTATTCCGTTGCCCTTGTTTTCTTTGCGACCCATTCCATGGTTTACAAAAAAAAGTTACCTTTTTTGCTGCCCGCTACACTCATTTTTGGATTTACTTTTGCCCTTGATTAATTAAATGTCACACAGTAGAATAGTAGGGATTTTTAAAAGCCATACATTTGAATTGAAAACGCAGTCTCACTGACTAGGACAAATATATTTTTATTATACATATAATACAAAGGTATATTTATTTACAAATAAAAATGAAATGAAGAAAAACGCTAGTCCAGGATTTTGTAATTACTGAAAAAGGGAAAAAGAAAACATTATGATATAATACTCATAAGCGTTATCGCCACGACTCCGGAGTTTTATTAAAATCATAAATCCCATGTCAAATGCACCCGCTCTCTGCTAGCAAGACTGAATAAGAGAGATGTACAATTGTATTTCATGTAAATCTGATTCATTTAAAAAGTCACTTAATGTAAATAAGAATCGCAGTTGTATATTTTATTTACGCGATTTCTTTTTTATTTTCTTTTTTTATTCGAACAAAGAAAATTGAACTTTTGTAAAATATTTAAAGCGATTTAAAAAATTTATATAAACGCGTTGACAATTAAGTAAATCCTTAGGTTATAATAGCAATTGTCGAAAATCTATGAATTTTATGTTGGTAATGCCGTCTAGCCGACCTTTACCAATAGATTAAGACTGAACAAACTACGGCTACATAATTCTTACAAAACTTTAGAATGTTTTACTAAAACCCGATGGTTCAGCTTTTCAATAGCGCAAGTAACTTTAGTCTATAGTGACATAGAAACTGATTAATTAACTCCTAATGCTTTTTTTTTTTTTTTTTTTTTTTTCGAGGGGAAAGCCTCCTTATGGCTCTACCTCCCGCCCCCCTCTGGAGAGAGAAGCAGGAAGCGTATGTCGGGGTCACCGGTCCAGCCCGGCGCGCGGTGAGGCCCGCGCAGATGTTATTGCCGGGCTGTGTCCCTAACCTTTCCCTAACCATCACCGGCATACCGACTAAAACCCCCCGTGGCCTCCTTCGCGCCAAGGAGGGTGACCACGGTCTGTGGGCGAGAAATTCCCCATCATTAAACCGCAGCCACCCAGTGCGCTTCCGAGACGAAAAGCGTCCCGGCCGTCTCGGTGAGATAGGGGGCGCAGTTGCACCCCCACAAGCTTTGTATGGGTGCCTTGTTTACGACTGGGCGCCCGCGACAGACAGAGGCCACCGTGCTGCCGCCCGTCTTAGGGTCACTTCCATTAAGCGACCCCAAGGGTCCCTATTAGTCGCCTCTTACGACAGGCAGGGAAGACCGTGGTGGGATTCTTACGCCCCCTTGCCACAGGGCAGGGCGCCGGGTCTAATTGTCTCTGTCGACCCGGCGCCTCCTTCTCTGACTTCTTTGGCGGGCAGGATCGCTTCTTTCGCGATCCCGATCCGCGCTCTCCTTCTGCGACATGACATCTTCGCAGAAGGAAAGCATAGCACGCCACGACCTCGGACTCCCGACCATCGAAGAGACGACGGCCGGGAGCGAGAGGTCTCCACCGACAATAGCGCGGAGAGCGCTGCGTTGCACTTCCCAGGCTGGACACTCTTCTAATGTGTGCTGGGCTGTGTCGTCCAGACAGTTGTCACAATGGTGACACACGGTCGACTCCTCCTTCTGTGCCACCCGACACAGGAAGTGGCCGAAGCACCCGTGCCCCGACAACACCTGCGTCAGGCGGAACGTCGCCGCACCGTGGCGCCTGTCCACCCACTGGACGAGGACAGGACGCACTGCCTCGACGGTCCTAGCACCAGCACTGGGATTCTCCAGCCTGGTTCGCCATTCCTCCACGACGGCCGTACGGAGGGAGGCTTTCAGTGCCTCAACCTCTCTCGGGGCCAGTCTGTCCCCGCGACTTGACGCCTCCTCTCGCTGATGGTATAGACGCGAGAGGAATTTGGCGTCAAGGTCCCACGGCAGGGACCCGGCCAGAACGCAAGCCGCCTCGTGGGAGATCGTGCGGTAGCCCCTGATCAGTCGCTGCGCCAGCGCACGTTGAAGTTTGCGCAGGAGAGCGATGCACCGGCTGCTCAGGGACTCGGCCCATACTGGGCTTCCATACAACGCCATAGACCGCACGACTCCCATGTACATTCTTCGGCAGGGAATGCCCGGACCTTCCAGATTGGGCAGCAGGCTGGATAGAGCTCCTGCCACCCGCAGCAATTTTGGCTGCAGCGACTTAAAGTGGGCGCGAAACTCCCATCGACTATCAAGTAGCAGCCCAAGATATTTGAGCTGCTTGCCGATGGGAATCTGCACCCCTTCTACAACGATGTGAGCCCCATCAGGTGGCCCCTTCCGAGGCCGGTGGAAACAGATGGCCTCGGATTTGTGTAGAGCCACTGTGAGGCCCAGACGCCGAATTCTCCTCGCCACGTTCCCAGTGCCAATCGTGGCGAGGTCGGCGGCCTCCTGGAAGGTCCCGCCCATCGCTGTAACGAGCGTGTCGTCGGCGTAGCAGAATACGCCGACACCCAACTCCTAATGCTATGCCTTCTCCTTTCCTTATTAAGTACCCTTACATTTTTATGCCATAAATATACTACTCCTAGCGCTTTGTTATGAAACATTGTAGCATCACGTGCAGACTATGATTTCTTCATAAACAGTTTATTAAACGAAGTTTTAATATTTATGTAAAAAAAAAATATTTATTCAAAGAACCAAAGCAAAGCAAATTGCTCAAGATTCTTTAAATAAATAAGTTTTCTTTTAAAACCTAGGATTGTAGTTTATTTCAATGTACTTAACATACTTTTGTCAAGTCTCTGACACGACAAAGTATAGAAAGTTTATAGTGGAACTTGTTGTCTCGTAATAATATGGACGATTTGCGTTTTAGTTTACAAAATGTAAGTTTTAATGCTTTTCTTAACTTGAACTATATACAGACAGAAACTAAATATGATCTACCATTGTATCTATTATTCTCTCTATAAACAAACATATGTATGTGTATTGTATATGCTACTACAGTCTCACATGGGTTTATATAACAACGAACAACAAAATGAGATTATAATTCATTTTTATTTTATGATTACACTAATTTTGGAAATGTCACCAATAGTTCAATAGGACATGCTCATTACACAGGATGAAAAAAGGCGGTGACGACTAGGCAATAGTTACGATGATAACAAACACATTGATATTAAAACAAATCTCGTCAAAAAATTAAAAAAAACCGTTTCAAAACCATAATTTTATTTTAATTACATCAATAAATACTTATGTATACGAATATTTACAAGCACAAAACTACAAAATTCAGAATGTTTCGAGTGTGGTTGTCATATGACATCTATTTTCAATATTTCAATTTTCTACGTCGATAAGTAAGACGCTCAATGCATACAAAATTGAAGGCGCATAAGGAGTATAAAATTCATCGCTGGCTGAATGCCTCGCTTTCAATAAATAAGGCAATACAAAAGACATTTCAACGGTAGTTAACTGTAACATTTAAGCGAACGCTAGTTCAATTTGCTTTATTTGCTAATTAGTAAAGTTTCTCCTTTGACGCAGAGAGATGCTGCGATGCGACGCCATCGTGCATGAATGCAGAGCCGACTTCTCATAATAATTATTATCATAAGTGAAGAGTCAGGCTACTGCACAAAGTCGTTAGTGTCGTTCGCAAAACACCCACGAGCTAAATTATTTCATGATTCAAGCTTCTAAAATTGAGACATAATATCTTTCTAAAATATGCCTGTTTAACATAAAATTCATATATGACGCACGCACGAAAATATTTATCCGTAAAATTACATTTTCACGTTTAAATTTCCAAGTCTTTGATGAAATAAAAATACTTCAATGTACCAAAGGCTATGAGCCCGCAGAGGATTTAAAGCATACGGGTTAAAAAAAAGGCATTTGATGTAATGAGGAAGATAGCACGGTTGAAATATCTTACATTTATTTTTCTTCGTACTTTGGGAAATTACAGACGAAATAAAATGGTTGTGCAATAAAACAATTGTAATGGAATAGTATTCGAACGTAATAAGGAATAACGTAACGTAGAGTTTCTCTATTCTTGTGACTGTTTTTTTCTGAATAAGTTAAATACAAACCCCAAATTTATAACAAAAGTTTCAGAAGTGCCACATTTTATTAGAAAAATTTACATCCTAGTAGATCAATACCCAATACGAAAGTTGGCATGTATACCTACCACACAACCTAAAACTGTAAGGCCAAGCCGCAGGCGGATTGGACTGGGCTTGGAATGGACCAACACCACCAGGGCACCACTCACTCACAAAAAATAGGTTTGAAAAATACCAATGAACTTAATATGGCAAGCAACATCAACGTACTCCCAATTTAGTGATTTTGTTTATTTAATACATACACATATGTAATACACAAAAATGAAATATTAAAATTATGCTTACTTCTGAACAATTGTCCCACATAGGGCGGCCTTATCGCTATTAGATTACTATTTCAAGCAACCTAGAAAAAAAGCTTCATGTTCTACAAATGATGTAGGACTATGAAAGCTCAATACACAATTTTTTTTTTATAAGATGAAATAAAATGATTTGCAATAGTCTGCTTTGCAACTACTAGTGATGGTACGATATAATCGTGTAAGACAGTATCGTGAATTGCATCTTTATTCCACAATATTCAAAATACTATGATAAGCTGAATAACAAATTAAACGGCATTCCACCACATACGTAACACGGTTCTCAATACTGGGTCAGGCTAATTTACCTACGCTATTAATTATGATTGGTTATATCACAGCAACTGATATTAATATATGATTTCCATAACTACAATTACATTTACATTTGAACGTTTACAATTTTGTCAAAATAATCGCAACTACCAATTACATTTGTTATTGAATTGCAGACAAAGATAATGTCAAAATGAAGCGGGATTATCCTGTCCTCGTGTCGATTCGTCTGTCCCCAGTTAAATCCCCGCTCGCGCCGGTGAATTTTCAATTATCCTCGCTCGTCTTTAACGATAAGTTGGCAATGCTTTATTCACCAGAATATTATAATTCATTTGGCATTTGTTATCAGTGAATTTCAAGTAATGAATGCGTACCAATGCATTCGTCAAAAGTATAAATTGTCAAATATTCGGTGAGCCACGTACAACTCTGCAAACTGGGTTATTTGCGGGCCTTTCAATGGCGGCGAGGTGCAGTGGTTGGTAATTAAGCACGAAACAACATCCATTAATGACGCCACGTTCACATGAGTGCTCTCGCATAATGTAACAAGTACTTTTTAAACGTATAACTGATTTTCAATAAATCTACTTTTTACCTGCTGCCTATTATAAAAATCAAATATTAAATGGAGGAATTAAAAGATACTATCAAATATGAACTCTTAAAAGAAGTTCTTATAGTCATAGGCTCTTCTTTGAAAACTCTGTATGTAACAAAAATTCAGAACGTCCTATATGTAAAGCACTTTTCGCGTCAAGTAGGTGTAATGTTCATTAATTACCGTGTGTGCCCATATTCACATTTTTACACAATCCAAGTATCTATCAATTTGTCGATCAGTATTAGTAGTAATGGTTCTAATCACATATTTATTGGACACATGGAAAGTTACAAAGTAACATAGATATCTAATAGTTTCTGTTTCAAACATCACTTTTATAGTATTGGAGCAAGTATCCACACGAGTACTTCCCGGAGTTCGGATTTAAAGAAAAGGCACCTGGCTTGCGAATCGATTTTCCTACAACAAAGACATAGTATCAAAGTTCATTTCATCTAAGATTAATGAAAGAAATATTGCACATTTGTTACTTCTCCTATATAAATAAGTAATGCATAACACGTTACACGGTGTACTGATAACTACTAAAATAATTTACAATTTTTTTTATTTGCAACAATTTTTTTTCTTTAACCTATGTGTGTTGGTAAATCTTATAAGAGAAAGGTTCCTACCTCTCAGGAAGGCAATTTAATATCTGTTCAAGGCAAATGTAATGTAATAACTTCGTAAATATGGAGGAACAATAGAAAGTAAATTAGTTTTTGGGGAACAGAAACTCAATTGTCAAAAAGGATTGCTGTGCTTCATCTGCGATACAAGGATTTATTTATTTTGGTAAAAGTTCTGATAGCGGCTCCTTTGTTTTGTTTTGTATCTGTTTGAGCTACTTTATTATTCACGGCGCGGGGAACTCATCCGATATTTGTGCTGGACACATATCGGGAATTTATGTGAGTCGACATTTAAATGTATAGCATGAGTCAAAATCTAGCAACACGGTTTATGTGCACTCAGCCATCGCATAGTAATGTCATAGTACCGGTACAAAACAGCTTGCGCATTTAGGTTCGTTATAAAGCTGTCACTGTAATTAAAGGATAAAGGACTGCAAACAATGTAGTTACCGATATTCGAACCGCCGTCGGATAGCCACTGAAGTTCCTTGGGAGTTTGAAGTCGAGTTTGTCTAGTCGCTCATATTATAATGTGGGATGTGAGATTATGACCCCAACTAATTTCAAGTTTCTAAACTTCATTATACGCACCGTTGGAGATCCAAGGTGATGATAAAATGATAATAAAGACTTGTAGGTATTTGTACCCGACCACATCGTTATAGCGTCTCTTGAGACTTCGCCTTTTCATAACTAAATCTTTCTGTTTATAGCAGTCAATTAGTGAGAATAATTCTCATTTATAATTTGAATAAGCGATAAAGTCAATGGGAATATTTATTAATAGATCATTATAATTTTCCATGAAAGTAGTGATGGCCTCGAGGGTTAGGCGCGCGGTCGTAATTGTCGGCGATCGCACACATGAATTTTCAAACTTAAATTCACAATGAATTATCACTTACTTTAACGATTAAGAAAAACTTCGTGATGAAACCTGCACGCCTTACAGCTCTTAGGAATTTCTTAGAAGTAAAGTCGGCCAACCCGCACTAGGCCAGCGTGGTAAACTAAGGCCTAACCCTTTCCAGTTGTAGAGGTGGACCGTGCCCAGCTGTGGGTCCTATATGAGTTGATGATTACGATGAATTATTCTTGATGATGCTAATGATATATTTTGTATGTTCATAAGAGGTAAAAATATCCACGATTGTCATTGTTAAGTATATTATTATTAAAAGCGCGGCGTCGATATCTAAATATTTTGTAATGGTCAATTTGCACGATCAAATAATTTGGTAATGCAAATCCAGGGCGCCATCAATTCGATGATGCTGTAGGTACTCGTAGTAACACTGAAAAAGCCGTGCTTTTAAATTCACTTTGATCACTACCATTCTTGTTAAGTCGATTTTAATTGAAGAGGCAATTACTCTTTTAACTTGAGGGGTCTTGACAATCGCATTATAGAAATTGATTGTAGGCAATATTAATTGAGGAATGCCATTGACAATTTAGTGGAATCATACTACAATACATTTCATATTGGAGAATAAGGTATGCAAGACGAAGTAAATCAAATTTGTGGGTGGAGTTATATTGCGTAGACGGGATAAATTTGGGTCGTCACGGCACAGACAAGCTAAGCCACGTAAGCTCTAATGGTCCCTGTCTAATTGAACACTACAGTGGTTAATTACTAACGCACCGGCCCTGTCACCGGACGATCTTCTAAACTAAACACATACAAAAGCTTTGCCGTCGAACAACATCAAACTTCGCACGAGTTTAGCATTGGAACGCCCCAAGTTAACTGATTTAACCGAACTTGTTTAGATCTAGACTGTATCGGCAACCTTTCCCAATACAGTCCAGACGTTTCAGATGACTTTCGTGACTTTAAATGGTTTATTTATAAATTGAAAGAATCTATAAATAGATTTTCTTTGTAATGAGTAATAAGATGCGAGCTTAAAATAAAAAAAAACGGGCCAAATAAAATAAACGTTTTGTATTTTTTACCTTCAAATCTTCTATACAGCGTATTGTATACACCATCTTATGTATAAAAAATATTAATGAGAAGAAATTGTATGGAAAGAATAATCTATTACGTAACAAATACTTACTAAAAATTTTAGCTTATATTTATTTATTTAAACTCTTTATTGTACACATTTTAACAAACAGAATATACAAAAAAAGAAGAGGAAATGTACAACTGGCGGCCTTTCACTCAAGGTGATCTTTTCAAGGCAACCATAAGATGGATATATTGAAAGAATTTAAAGTTATATTGAAAAAAAATATATGTAGGTACTTTGATTTGACAAATTATACAATATATGAATTGAAAATAGTCATTTTCGTTCAATCGTAATCATACATCGTACATACATAAAAAATACATTCATGGACCCTAAACCCCTAAGGTTCAAAATATTTTCAAACACATCCAACGCTGTAAAAACTAATATTGACCAGATATTACATCGGGGCAGTGTAAAATGCCGTTTTCATGGTACAATTTGTGAAAGTACAATATCCGCTATAAGTAGTGGCAACATGTGCATTGCGTAATCACATATAGCTTATAATAAAGTATGGCGGGACATGTATTGCCTCGGTGTTCTCGTTACGATGGCAGTGCTGTGGATGGGGCATATAGCCTTTTATAGGAGTGTAGTTACCTAGGCGGCATCGTGTGTGCGATTTCATTTCGTTTTATTTGAACTGTTGCCCGCTATAAGCGGCAGTAGACTGTAACAGGGGATTATTCCGTATTTTTATTACTTTTAAAATCATTACGTTAGATTCCCTGTTCTGTCCGTACACGTATGTTCGTTGCGTTGTAACAATGTAAACTCGAATAACGACTGTTCCAAAAATCACAGTTAAATATTGTTTGATAGAATTTCAAACTGGATATATCCGTATTAATAATTATGTTAAATCTTATTAATTCAGATACGTGTATCTAAACGCAAGTATGATGTGAACTCATTACTGGATTATTAATATTAAAAAGCTAATTATATGTTTGTACTAGATGTGACTCGCCTAATAAGTAATGGATAACATATGATATTAAAATGACACATATACATATAGGTATGCACAGCGGCTTTAAACATAATCGGTCTTTAAACAAAAGTACAAAACAAAAACAATGCTAATAATAAGGTAATTTCGCGTTCATTTTTATACTCATGTCATTTTTGTTCAAACCCTAACACACATTTTCATAGAAAATAAAGAGCCATCTGCCGCGGCTTAACTATTTCACTAACAAAATGACGTGTCGGCCTAACAAGAGTCATAAGAATAAAATAAAAATAACAGCAGGATATTGCGCGCTCGTTATCTCCCCGTTTGGAATAAACTACCGACACACAATAATAGCTAGTACAATGCACTCAAATGTTTTTTATTTTATAAACAAACACAAAGAGATGACAACGTCCGAGGCGCTACAGCGCACTGGGCTGACAATGACGTACAACGCTAGTTTTATTCTCGCAAACACAATAATACTTAGAGCCCGGAAACAAATTCGTACTGTATATTCTCTAAAAATAACAACCACTATGTTCTAATCGTCTTATTCGCTTTGTTATATTCCAAATGGCTGCGAACCGGGAGATTTATCAGTGCAAATTACTGAAGTGAATTTCTGGGAAACAAAATTAGACTGAATTCATGTATACAACACCACAATAATCCCCACTCAAATGTGATAAAAAGCAAACACTATTTGACTTTTTTATGCTTCTATATCTTCATCGATACGTATGTATTGACTTACTAGCATGCTCGTACATACATATCAGTAATGATATGTTATAATCATAATAGACTCAAGTTTGTAACATTTTCAGAATTCATTGTAACGCGACAAGGTCGATAGTCAGCTCGCACCCCGCCGGCGAGCGTTAGACGATTTGTGTAATGTATAAATAGATTTTAGGTTCCCCTACCACAGTCTTGGAGAAGAATAAAATTCAAATGTTAAGTCTATTGAATACCTTACTTGTCAAGATCAGCCAAAAGGTTTACTAATATTTTATCCCACAAAATACCCACTAAGTTACAAAAAGGACTGGCATCATTATAATGCTATTGTCGCTTTTAGTCAAATCGATGAGCCTAAGAATTTGAGATAAAATTGAACTTTTCATTTATCATTTAGGTATGAGCTATTAATTCTATCAACAATCTAGTAAAACTTAATAAATAACCAAAATACTTGCAATAAACATACGTAATTTTGAACAAAAATAACAAGCTGAATGAAACTAACTTGTAATACGACTATACTGGTTTATTCATGGCACAGTAAAGTTATATCCCAGGCCGAGGTCGCGCCGCACAAAGTGACTTGTTTTCAATTCACATTTAATTACTCAACAGAGTACAAAGCTACCATCAACATTTGTTACACGCTTGGAGCCTCTTTTGTAACCACGATTATGTATAAACTTTCTTGCTTTCAAACCTACATACATACATATACAAATGCGATGTTACACATTCGTATTCCGGATTAGCTTGGACTAATTACGTGTTTTGAAATAAAAATTAACATTGAGTATGTATTTGTAAAGCAGCACAAATGCATGAAATATACGTTTACATTATCACAAAATAAAGTAAGAGACCAAAGCATTATTGGTAAAAGTTGACTCTTATAAGAAAAAAGTCAAATGTTCTATTCTAGTTTTCATGAAATGAAACTGTTTATCATAAACAATTATAAAGTCAATGACATGGGTAAGAAAAGTATCATAGCTAACGTAAAGTAAAGGTGATGAGCTTTATATAACAAAGCTAAAGCTACATAATAAGCGTGGAAAGTAAATTTCCGCGATGTAAACTGTGTAACTCGCCGAGTTATGAAACGCGACTGGTATTAAGAAACAAAGATGTAGTGGACATTTAAACGGGGAATGCAAGAAGTTTTTCGCAACAAATGCAAAATTAAATTTAAGAAAAAGCAGAAGAGTCTTTGTTAAGAGCGGAAAGCTAATAAGGAGAAAAAGTTGTAGATGAAGTTTTTCGTATCTGAGGATATTTTCCTTATGAAAACATCGAGAGAGTTAGCTCAGATTGCACTGGTTTATTTTACCCGCGACTAAGGTAATGAATTTACTCTTTATCCACGTTAAATTATCTACTCAGTTTTTTATGAACTCAAACTTAGTAAAAGACTATTTAATTTTAAAAATGGATTAACTTGGCTCAAGCACAATGTGGATTTTGCAAAAATTCTTTGTGAAAATCTACCGCTAACGGGTTGTTAATTATAATTAATTGGTGGAAAAAATAAATAATTATACCCTGTATACAATATGCTCTCTATAAAAACATAGTTTGACTAGGATAACCAATAGATATGAACAAAACAAAAATTATGGATGATAATATTTTTTTATTATATAAATAATATCATTATTTTAATTGAACAAATCTCCGCATATTAAAAAATAAAGCTACGTACGGTATATACACGGTGTAAAAATGATTAAATCAAAATGTTATTAAAATACATGTGCACACAAACCCCGAAGCCACGTCCGGGTTCTTGTTTAAGCCATTGTAAATCCGATTTATTGTTATTACGATTGTACAGATATTATTCCCCTGCGCCCGTGAATGAGAACAGATTCAATGTGAAACGAAGCCGTGCATGCAACATGGATATCACTTTATAAATATATTTTATAGAGTACAAAGTACTTTCGAAATTGTTCCGTATGCCGCGACAACCTACGAATGACTTCGACGTTGAAAGTGCGTATCGATGACTCGACAAAGATATGATGCATATCTACCGCCACTGTATTATGAGCCTTACGCCTTGTGAGAACTTCTTATAATGTGAGAAAAAGTTTTAAAGTAGCAGGGTTCTCGTAAGCATGGTTAGTCCGGTTGGTTCCATAAATCACGCGATGGGTGGACAGCTACGTTACTTATCTGTGAAAATAGTAATGCTTCACCTAACGCTATCTTGTATACAGCTTGTTGACCACTGATATTTTTCCCGTTTTATTAGAAGGTATATTTTTATATAAATCTAATTCAGCATAGAGTAAAATATGAAAATACATACACACTACTTATATATGATAATAATGTGTATTTTGATCGCAAATACGAAACTTTACTCTTAAATATGTATTGTTTCTTGAAAATCTTTATTGAAATTTAATGTAAAACTAGGCCCGTGCAAAAGGTTTTTATTAGAAGGTAGTCTTAAGTGTATTTTCTATGTTTCTTATCTGCAAAGTAATAAAAATTTATCCTCTCCGTAATGTACATATCAATCAAATTACCTTCCCGAAAAATTCTATTTATTTACGTTGAATTATGTATGAATTTGCTGTTCAAAGAAGCAATTCTAAGAAAGTTTTATGTAACTCGGCGAATATTAAATTTGTAAATGGCGACAGAATATTCAATTTATCAAAGGGTAGCTCCAGATTTTTATGCTTAAATACGCCACCTTTTGAGCCCTCCGTTGATATTATATTTCTGAACTTTTACAGCAACAAAACGGACGAGAGAGAAATATTAAGAAAAGTAAACAACATAAAAAACGTTTTCAAGCGTAGTCAAGGAAAGACATGCGTAATTCAAAAAATTTACCCAACTACTGTAATAAGCACGTTATCAATACATACACTTGATACAATGTGCAAATATCAATTAATCTCTTAAACGAATTTTCTGAACTTAGTTTGTCTACTATCCTCTAGACCTGGATTTCCTAAGAGATGTTTGAGTAATGATTGCTTTTCTATATTCCTAATTTTTGATAATGCAAGTTAGTCATAACCTTCATCTTTCAGACGAAGTTCGAGGCGATAAAATCTTTCTTTGTAGATTACAGTTTTTTAACTCACTTTATATTTTAAGTAACAAAAGAAGAGAAATAGTATCTATGACCTATGTACAGTACAATTTATTAAGACACTACACATAAAAGTTTTCAAATATTTCAGTGGACTACTTAAAATAAAGATTTTCTTCACAAGGTAGGTAACTCATAACTCTGAGTTGTCAATAATTTAACCAGTGAAATGACACTACGAAAAATCCTGTATACTGAAATCAACTGCGCAAAAAAATTAAATCTCAATTGAAGAGAAAGCCCACGTCCATGTCAGACAATATTTAAATTTTATTACTAATATTTACATTTCTTTAAAATTGCTGAATATTAGGAATCTATTTTCCGTTAGAAGCAAATAGTTTGTCAAGTCAATAAAAAGTAATTAAAACTAGTTGGCCAAACTAGTTTCTGTAGAGTTACAAGGCCGTAATGGGTTTGAAAAGTCCGTAGTGGATGTAATAAAAGTTATTCAGACGGAAATATTGTAATAAATGTATGTTGCTACAAACAGTCTCTGAAAATAAGCCTATACATACATAAATAAATAATATTATTTTTTTCATTACATATACAGGGTGTATTCAGACCGTGATCGAAAAGGTTATAGCTAAGGCGATTATAAACCCGCTGGTGTGAAAGAAAATCCCAACAAAATTTTTTGAAAAATACGTTTTCCATACTTACCACATACATTAAACATCGATGGTTGGTTAAAAATCATATATATATATATGTATGTATATATAAATATATGTTCCGAATTGGTCAACAATATATACTCTTCCAAAACAACCTTATATCGAAAAAAAAAAAAATAGTTAAAAATTGTTAATGATACCTATACGAAAACTTTACAGAACTGAAAAGAGAATTTAAAATAAATACAAAATTAATTAAACCCGATGTATATCATTCGTTGAAAACAATCCTTCCTGTGTCTAAATAGCTACACGAAGTCGGCAAAGCTTTAATACACTACTCCAACATTAATTGGCACAACTTTTCCGCACAGCAGGAACTAAGTCTGCCTAATGTGAAACCGCAGCCAAGATTTACCCATTATTCGTAATTGCTTTATTGTTTATTTTTCTATATTTTTTTATATTAGTTCATTAAGAGCGCTATTTTGGCAAATATGTTTTTCCAGGTAATCTGAAATAATAATCTTCTTTAACATTTTTTTTTCTTGCGCTACAGACGGCAACCAAAAATTGTCGTAAGGAATTATCATGGAATATCACATGATTTAGTGAAATTGCCGTTCAAATTTAACTGTAAGGGAATTTAAAAAAATACACTGTAAATATTTCTAGAGGAGAAATTAGAATGTGACTGGCTTATGCAAAACATGTTATATGGCTTATTCAGCTCCCACCCGCCATTTGTCGTGAAAGTGACCCGGATAAAAAGGCGTCAAATTACCAACGTCAAATTCCAGTGTCACCTGAGCCAGCCGGGCCTGCCACCGCCATTTTTATCCCGCTCTGAGTTAATATTCCGTGGACGTCCATCGGGAGCTAGCCATGTAACGGACACCTGGATTCGTGAAGCAACGAATTATTAATTTCATCCGAATGTGCGCTTTTTATTGCAAGCTCGTACATTCATTTTGAATACATGTACCGTTTTATGTTACTCATTCCAGCTTTACACACATATTTACAAGCGTAAAGTTTTAAAATTTAATTTGGAACTTGCTCTCATAAATGTGTCATGGCTGAGTATAGGTAAAAATGTGAATGTAAGTATAATAAAAAAGCTTTCAATAAATATACAAGATCATCAAGATCAACATCAGGCTATAATGCTACATCAGTATCGCAAGGAAATTATGACTAAATTTAATTACAGCTTTATCAAGTTAATTTAAAATGAGTTTATTTAACAAATTAATAGCAAAATTACATAATTATACATAATATATAGCGTGTAAAAAGATCATGGTTGAAAACTAAGACAGATGATAGTTAAGGTGTATACTAACATATTGACGACAAAAAATATCCCGAAAATAAATTAGTAAGTGAGGTGTTCCTAACTACTATAAGCATTAAATGCATATGATGTAGACAAGGAAATTATAAATATTTTTTAACTTCAATGTGTTTGCTAAATAATGATTACCAGTCTTAGTTTTTGATCACTGTCTTTTTACACTAAAAACTAACTTTAAACACCAAGATAAATTTACAAAAACTTATTTAAATGTTTTCTGATGAGATAAATACTAATAAATTGCCATCTCGTATTTGTAAGATGAATAATTGTTTTCTCGCATATCAATTCAAATAAGGTGACTCTCATTTCATTGCCGTCTACATCGTTCAATATTCATCAAACAGTCAGAATACCTTTTATGCGTCGTTATTGACTTTAATGTAGCCGTAAAAGGCCTGCCACGTGTTGTGAAAACAATAAATATTTTATCATTCTAAACAATTCTATTGCGAAAAAAAAATTGTTCAAAAAAATTAGACTACGGACGGAAGTTTATTCGAAAATTTATGTAAAATCGTCGAACTTGGGGACAATCGAATACTGATTCAATAGCGAATGAATTCAGTGCCAGGCATTGTGCTTACCATGCACCAACTGCATTCAATGGCTACACTGTCCAATATAGTTCACTCAATGACGTGATTTACATTTATTGCTCGACGAGAAAATACCCACTCAATTTTAAAGTCATAGAGGTCGCGCAATTGCAGCTCTCACATAAAAATCATGACATTTAAATATCAATCGAGGTGTTATAATATTTTGTCGAAACAAGGATGTCTATTGAAGTGACATGGTTGGCATCTTTTTAAAGAAATCCTGAATTCAAATACTCTATAAGTAGTTGAGTGGAAAACTGCTATCGTAGTAGACGAGGTTATCTGTGAAAAGAACTGACATCGCGCGCTCGTGATTTAAGATTCTGGCTGATTTATGAAAGTCAATGGAGAAAAGGCCAACAGATAAAAGAAATACATATAAATCGTCGGAGACATTACAATACCAAAGGCCATCAGACTTGAATATAAATGTAAAATATTCAGCAGCTTTATACGAACTGTAAACACCAATTTGGAAAAATGGCGGTAGACCCATAACTCACACCTCTAAATCATCGTTACTTATAATAGTAAATATAGGCCCTTCGCTTACACACTCTTAAAACTATCCTCGATTCTCATCAAACCCACACGTAGAAACTAAATAATTTTTATATTAAAGTATTTATTAAAAAGCAATGCGCATTTTACAAAGCATATCGCTTGAAGCAGATAATACAATTGAAAAGCCATTAACTTTGTGTTGGTGATACATAGGTAGCGTTGTGGATGAGTAAGAGATCCTAATCAGACTGTAGCAGGGTACGTGCAAAACGTGATATGTCCCCGGTCGGCATTGTGTTCCATGTGGCTCTAATTCGGGCTCCTAACCCTGTGTGCGTAACCGAACGAACGTGGCGGCGCGCCGTCTCGCCGATACAAATTTAGCTAGAAGAGCTTTCATGTATTTTTCATTATTTCATCTATAATGCTCGCCATGTATGAGTCACGAGAAGTTTAGGCACCGCTTCCTTCCTGAATTTATAATCTCTTTGGAACAATTTCCAACAACAGACAACATTCAGGGTCAGGCAAATTGTAATATTGTAAAAAATACGATTTTTGTACATGTGGAAAAAGTATGTGCATAAAAACGAATGTTTATTCTTTTAAATTTGGATCTTCTCACTATACTAACAAAATTTAGTAACTTGCTAGTTTACAATTTCTCGTAAAACCTATGTGATGAAACCTGCACACCTACAAGTTCTTAGGAAATTCTTAGGTGTGTAGTCCGCCAACCCGCACTAGGCCAGCGTGGTGGACTATGGCCTAAACCCTCTCAATGGTAGAGGAGACCCGTGCTCAGCAGTGGGCGTATATGGGTTGATGAAGTACGGGAAATTGATAATTTCGAGATCTTTGTTAAATAGCGGAACGGTGTATAAGCATAAGCAATTGTAATTAAACAAAAAATAAAATGTAATTTATTTGGTCTGCTTATCTTTTCTTTAAAAAGACATAATATACGATACAAAGTGCTGAGGTACATGCTTGCGTTGAATACTAAACCGGTAACTCAGGAGATGTCGCCGTGGTAAAAGGGTTTGCGTATGAATCCCCGAGCCGCATGCTAAGTGTTTAAGGTATTTTATTCATACATTAGCCTAAAGCTTGACGAGCTTTTAAACGTCATGTAGGAGCACTTTGTGCTCAATAACGCGCCTCCATTCAGCGTGAAAAGTGGCAGTGCAGCACCCGCCTACACTAAGTGCTCTACAGCGCTGCTCATGTGAAAACCACTTGAACCACTGTCGCGCGATAAATTTATTTTATTACACACTCCTGTTATTCTTTGTATTAACCCCAAAAACAATTAACCATTCACCCTCACTCATCCGCATTCATGAATTTAAATTCTTACTACCGTTTACTTGAAGACAAGAGTATGTAGCTGCAATTCATTCGCTGACAAGGCGGCCACACCAGCGTACATCAGCAAGTAGCTTCGCAGCTTAATCTCAGTTAAACCTGCGAGAGAAAAAGTGCAAAGAGAAGCTCGGATTAATTAGTTGAATGTTACATTAGGAGATTCAAAAGTCCCGGTTTCGTACACAAATCCGTTTGGTGGGATAAGCTGATTAACAAGTTAAGAGGATAACCCACTGAAACTGTGGCAAATTTGCCGAAATGAAACAATCTCATTACTCACTACATGTCAAGAGCTTTACACTGATATAAGAGGAATCTTTTGCCGCGGCATATTCATTAAAATAAGTAGTTCTATTTTTTTGTCTTATTTGAAAGAATCAGTATTTAAACAAAAATTTATGAACAGGTTTTTAAAGTATTATTTATTGAAAATAAATAATTATTAGAATATCCCGAGCTAACAATATTCTCGACTTTCGGACATGATGTTTTTAGGCTTAGATGAAAATTAATTTAACAGTTTTTGTTAACAAATATACATAAAAACGATACCCTTAATTTATATATTACAATAAAAATACAGTACATAATTTGCCACATTTTCCCGTACTATTTTTTTTGCTTGCTCAGATTTTCCTTCACAGTATTATTCAGAAAATTTGTTGCAACCGCTTACCGCAAGCGGTAACAACGTTAAAAACGTCCCGCTAGAAAATATGAGAACTACCTCACTTTGATATAATGAAGATTTATTTAAATTGCATAGAGCTTTATTTTTTTCACTACCGGTTGCTTTATTCGCCTACCTTAAACGGACTCTACGTTTCATAATACAATATATGTAACATGAACAAACTACATCTTCAAAACCATCCGGCCAAAATGCTTTATGTTATGTGTGTTTCCTATAATAATATATTAAGATAGTGTGCAATTCACCAAAAATCATTTCTTGGTTAAAAAGCAACAGGATTTTTTTTAATACCAAATTCATGTTGTAATAATACAACGGGTTAATTTCCATAAATTACGTTAGATACGTACTTAAACCCATCCAACACTAATTCTACCCTCGTGGTTATTGTAAAACACAGCAAGGGTGTAATTTGGCAACGCGTTCCGATGTTATCGCGTCGCATTTCCCTACAGATACCGGGTTATTTAATGCTGCTGTTTGGCTCGGCCGCCTTCACAAAAGAACAATCGTTGCATTCTATTTTTGTTCTAATTAAACTGCCATCCGTCGTCATCTCTTGTTAAAAATGTGTCAACGTGCCAATAATAATTGAGGACTGCTTGAGTTTGGGATAGAACTTTCGATGCAGATTTATTTTTTAAAGATAATAAAATGGGCAGATCGAGAAGGTATTTGAAACAAAACTTTATAACAAGAAATCTTAGCGAGTTATTTCTTAAATATTTGAGTATTTTCGAATAAACTTGTTCACCTGGCACCTGTTTAAAATTCTGAGGTGTGGGGTCGACAACAGCAAATTTACGGAGTTATCGGAGTTTGGCGCCTGTCCGGGGAACATGGTACACCACGCCGCGCCGCCGCCGCGTGCCGCACCTCAACTCGCTTCAAATAGCTAACAATCAACACTCAAACTTTCACCAATATGACACTTAAGTTTATTAAATTAACTTCGTATCATTCATCATTATGTAAAGTATTCATCTTTCTGAAAAGTAAAATTCGCGACAATGCAGATCATAAAACTGTCTGGGAAACTGAACGCATAAAAACGTAAACATACGTAGAAATAAAAAAGGCGCATTCCTTTAAATACTTCTTTTGTCAACTTTTTGTTTGTTGTAATTAAAGAGGATTATTGCTATTTACACGGAAAATTTATAAACTGCGCACTGCTACTGAGAATTCCCTAAAAGAAAACAATTCACTTTGTTTAACCTAGATCCTTATGGTTTTCGTACCGAAACACTTAACTATAAGACAAGATAATCTCAAAGTTTAATTTCATATCTGCTGATATAATATGTTCACTTTCTTTTTATGCAAAATTCGTATTGCGAAGTTATCAGTCACGTGGATTTTCATAGAAACAACTATTTAACGTCTCAAACTTTGCTAAAAATATAAAAGTTGGATCTCTCCATATACTTCGAATCAAAAAGTTTTAGATTTTTTTTTATTTACATTGAAGGATATCTGTTTCGGTGGATATATATATATTTTAAAGCGAATCACCAATGTTAAAGGATTTTGTGACTACCATTCTTATATATTTAACAAAATAAACATTAAGTCAAAATATTTGTGTGTGTTTGTTTGTAATATTTTATTTGAAGTGCTATTTATCGATGTCTTAGTTTTTTATTTAAGTGGAAACTGTTTGTAACGTGTGTTTGTTGTGGAACTTGTATATAAGAATTGTAGTGTTGTGTGTTTCCCAAAAATAATAAAATAAATAAAATTATAATAAATTCTCCCTTTTATGCGATTTTTTTACCATATGCATATGTATGTATACATATATATATGTATTTTATTTAGAACTTAGTAACAAAGATGATCATTTTTCCGAAATCGAGACATTT
Organism: Cephonodes hylas; assembly: GCA_030295005.1. Lineage (NCBI taxonomy): Eukaryota > Metazoa > Arthropoda > Insecta > Lepidoptera > Sphingidae > Cephonodes > Cephonodes hylas. The sequence continues at coordinate 8,436,748 of AP025367.1, read as the reverse complement.
ATACAAGCGAAGCAGTGATGGCCTCGAGGTTTTAGGCGCGCGGTCGAGAATCTCGGCGGTCGCGGGTTCGAACCCTAGGCACACACCTCTGACTTTTCTAAGTTATGTGTGTAATCAAATTGTATTATCACTTGCTTTAACGGTGAAGGAAAACATCGTGATGAAACCTGCACACTTAAGAGTTCTTAGGAATTTCTTAGGTGTGTAGTCCGCCAACCCGCACTAGGCCAGCGTGGTGGACTAATGCCTAAACCCTCTCAACGGTAGTGGAGACCCGTGCTCAAGGTATATGGGTTGTTGAAGAAATACAAGCGAAGTTCTTACGCTACATCTAAATGGACCACAAACACACGCTGAAGAGAAAATTTGTCATGACAACAACTGTTTAGTATCTCATTGGAAAGTAAAAAAATATTTTTTAAAATTGACCGCGGAGATGCGACTTTGCTAGCCAACTTGCTTAGTGTTTTTAAAAGCGTCGGCAGAATTAGATATAACCCGACAAATCTTCAGAGCATTACAGATACAATGTCAACTAACAAAACCTTTTGAAATGCGTAATATTTTAGAAGTTTACTTTCTCGTATGTAGTGCGATATGACTGCGCTTTGTTATCATTACGTTAACATGAGCTCTACGTTTAAAAAGGAAATGTTACACGATTTTATTATTGTACGTTATAGCAAACTTTCAGGGAAGTATAATTGAAATACGAGGGATAGTTTGTTTCGCAACTGCTGGCCGCAAGTGAGCATCTTGGTCAGTTATCAGAAACCTCCACAGGGTTACAAGTTGTACAAACCAAACTAATCTAATTAGTGAAAGCTCAGTGTTCCTCAGATTCATATCGCGCCCCTGTTATAATACAACTTACACTGTTTACATACTGAGTTATTTATATCATCGGTATAAAATTATACTGTTCCTCCAACTTTACAGAATCATTATGGTCATCAATCATCAATTTTATCTAATACATACACATTGCTGGCATGTAAGTTAATTATAAAATAGTAGAAAAATATACTTTGCTACCTGTAAAAGGCTAAATATTTCGACTAGGTGCGGTGTTTTTCGCAGTCTTAATAAGAAAACAATGTGCCGCGTCGTCAGTTATAATCCTTATTGTACGACTATCTCTTAAGGAGCCGATTCCTCAATCTTAAATGAACAAAAATTGACGAAGCTTTATTTTTTAAAATGTGGATAACAAACTTACTTTTGAATAATCATAACATTCTGAAAATGGATTCAGAATGGTACATGACTGTACACTTGTAAAACGATCGATTTAATACGATCCCAAGAGGAACAAAGTGAAAGGGGCATCGAACGTCCCCGATGTTTGCTCCTAATTGGATTAGTTCACAAAACTTTGCTCCGGATTCTTTCACCTTGAATTATACGTAAACAGGCGTCGCCGTATATACTTGACATCGCTAACCATCAAAAAGAAAAAAATCCATCCCATAAAATAAATTCCTTATAATATCATATGTTATATTACCTGTATATAGTATTCACCTGCCATTCGTTTTCTAACTTCGATAGGCTGGTGTTAAAATAATCAGGTCATATAGTAGTATGCTATGCGGACATCTTGTGAATTCTGCCGGTGCTCTGAAACCTTTTACCGTATATATCTTGTTAGCCTTGATTCCTATAACCTGAAATCATAATAAACGTTCTACCTCGCACTTCAAGTTCATCTTGTTCTAACAAAGTTTATTATGGCTGAAGTTGTTTTACTACCGTCATTACTGTCATCGTAATTTTACATCCCTTATCTCGATTGACAGAACTCGCTGATGGTTGTGCCCCAATTTGTAATCTTCGTTTATTTCAAATTATTTGAAACAAGTTTCGATCGATATTACTTTCATAATGTACAGTTGTGGAAACTGAACTACCCAAATAAAATTGGTGCAATCGTATCTGAAAAACTGAAACTTAAATTTGGCCACGTCTTGTCGATATGTCAACTATTTGACTGTAAACGGCTTTCCATATATTCTATAAATAAATGGAATACTTTTCACCAGTCCAAAAAACTTAAACGAATCAAAAAAATTCAAAATTCAAATGAACACAATTACAAGTACGAGTATTTATTAACTCATTCTGTTATACAATTTCGACAACAATAAGTTAAATTATATAAATAACGGTAGCATAACAAAAGAAATATATCTGATTTATTAGCACAATTACAAGAGATGGGGCGGCCATGGCCATTGTCTGATCAAAACACAATTCACTGAATCATAAATAACAGGAACAATAGTCAATAAAATTAGATAGCGATGGGTTGCGAATTGGCAAGGAAAATAAATAAGGTTTTTGGAGGAAGATATGAGCTCCTACCTCACCGGGATAAGCTGATAATTCGCGTATGTAGGCACATCACGAAAATATGTCAGTGCTGTATAACTTCTACCTTCCATTCCACTTTTCTCAACATTACTCTCAAAGCATTTTTTACCCAACATTTATTCGCCTCACGTTTCATTATTAAATAATAAGTCATGCTGGGGTGATATTTATGGAGAAAAGAAAAAGTTGGTTCGTAAGAGATCTCGATATAAGTTTTAGTTACCTATGCTATACAAATTGGTGACTTTTTTAGAGACACAAAATGCAATTAAAGTTATCAATACCTAGTCACTACGTTATCAGTTACGACTTTAATCGTTATTTAAAATGCTATGACTAAAAAAACGTACAAAAGTAAAGACAGGCTCTGGAACTTTAGCTCTATTTTGAGACAATCCTCACATATAATCAGATGTGCTGCTGTTATAAGGAATAATGGAAATAAAAACTTCTGATACAAGTTTTGCTTTGTAATACTCGACGTCGCACTTGTCCAGCTTGTGTTAAAATGTAGTGGAAATCGTTATGCATAACGGATGTGCCCTCAGACTGCAGCACTCTGTAAAGACAGGCTCTGGAACTTTAGCTCTATTTTGAGACAATCCTCACATATAATCAGATGTGCTGCTGTTATAAGGAATAATGGAAATAAAAACTTCTGATACAAGTTTTGCTTTGTAATACTCGACGTCGCACTTGTCCAGCTTGTGTTAAAATGTAGTGGAAATCGTTATGCATAACGGATGTGCCCTCAGACTGCAGCACTCTGTAAAGACAGGCTCTGGAACTTTAGCTCTATTTTGAGACAATCCTCACATATAATCAGATGTGCTGCTGTTATAAGGAATAATGGAAATAAAAACTTCTGATACAAGTTTTGCTTTGTAATACTCGACGTCGCACTTGTCCAGCTTGTGTTAAAATGTAGTGGAAATCGTTATGCATAACGGATGTGCCCTCAGACTGCAGCACTCGCAACTTTTATTGCGCGCCACCTGATCGTGTGCTATTTTGCAAATTTTCTCCGAATCGGCTTCATTTTCATTGAAAAGACTCCACCAAGTTTCTGTTTATGGAAAAATAGTTATGTCGTAGAATTCCACAGTAGTGTACTTTTATAAATAAAAGTGTTTCAACATTCTTGATGCAGATAAATATACAAGAAAATAATTTTAAAGGAAAAGCAGAGCGGCACGACGTTGTATTTATATATTCTTATATAAATAACGTAACCAGAAGGCAAAGTGAGAACAGCATAGTTATGTTTATTAACTCAGGGGAACTATCGCAGTACTTTAAATAAGAAGAAACCAAATGAATGAATACCACTAAAGTACCATTTAACTGCTATCGATATGTCTTTTCTATGCTGTTCATTCTTTATGTCTGCTTGAGGTGACAGCGATTTACGAATGTCGTTGAAGATTCCATTTAAGCTCCGATAAGGATTCAATCATACAGTTTATCTTCTAGCCCCTTTAGTATACTTTTAACGTTTATTCAGTCTCTTGATTTAAATCAAACATCAGGATAAAATATCCGTGTCAGGATACAGAATGTAATCGCCACGGAGCACAGTGTCGCGACTTCATACAACGTTTTATCATAATTCTTACTTTGGCCAAATTTATTTTTTAAAGCTAATGTTCTATACGTGTGACTAAAAAAAAGAAGTATAATTGTTTTTTTTTTTTTTAAACTAAAAATTGTCTTAAATCAGCGTCTAAATCTTTTTTTTAATGTTCATTTCATCTTACTGTTGATATTAATAGTATGTAATTGCTTTTTAAATCATTTATTAATTATTTTCTCTTATTTATTCTTACTTTACAAGATCAGCAATTTTTTTAGGAAATGATAAACTAATAGGTCAACAAAAACACATCATAGACCTCCGTTGCTGTCTTTTATTTTGCAATTTTTACGTGCTGTATTTCATCGAATGTGTGTGAATCGAATCGAAACTAATTGTCATTGATAAATTTTTGTCTATACATACTATGACTAGATGAGTAATCGAATCCCACTTGCAGGTCAATTTTTAATAAAAAACCTTCCGTAAAGCTTCTTTCTCCTTTCTGCAGTTTTCACAATAGAGTCGGCAAATTTGTATAATAAGTCTTTAAAAAAATTCCCTCTGCAACTTTTTGTACTACGAACTAGATTAAATAGTAACTCTTCTCTAAATTTTATTATCTTGTAAAAACTCGAAAACGTAGTAGGACGTAATAAACTGATAACCTCTTTCAGTCTTATAGATTTTCTTTACCATAGATCTAAGTCTATCCAAGGCAAAGGCATCAAAAGGTAATAATGTTGACAAACTATCCTTATCAGATGACTTAAGTGATGACCATTCAGCCGCAAAGTCTGGTAGATACATGACTGTCTCAGATTTAAATGAAGTCCAAAATTCGTAGTTGTTTTAAAGCTTAATTAATGTTCTTGACGTTGGTCCTAGGTCTATCGCGTTTCGACGTAATGTTTGCTGATGACATGTCCATTGATTCATTACCCAGACAGTAATGTATCACTACCGTATCTATCGGTAAATAATTATTTAGCCAAGTTATATATTTTATGCTTATTATATCTGATTTTCTACGCCTTGGTCTCTAATACGCACCAGCTCTTAAGCAATGTAGTAGTCTTGACAAAACTATTCTTAATTAAATTAAGAGACTATTCAAGACCATAAGAGTCTAAAATATGATGATAAACAGCATTGTTTTTTTCGTGGGAGTCTGCTGAACGCAAACATTCGAAATCTTTGAATTTTTTCTTGAGGTTTTCCCAAACCTAAAACGCTATAACTTAAGAAGGGCACATCTGAGCACGCTGAAACTTTTCCAGCATTAAGTATACTAAATAAGCTAGCACATATAAAAAAATTAGCGATGTGATATGATGTGATTTTTTTTAAACTCGAATCAAAGTTTTAAAATTATGTTTCTTTTTAGTGTTATGGAAAATGCTCAAAACTTAGTATTTTCACACATCTTGAATAATTATAAACAACAATTCAGACAGCTAACTAACTATTTCAATGTACCATAAAAATAAAACGTCGATAAAAGCTGAATATCACTTTTAAATGTCGCAACAAAGTTGGTCGTGCGCACCAATAATATTTCAATACATCAACAATGTCTAAGTTTACTTACCCATATTTACTAAAGTATTATTTTTTAAAAAATATTACTATTTACATTTGATGAAATAAGTATTCTAGAAAACGTTTCCATACTAATAAGTTGCTTCCAACAATGTTCGATAAATGCATTTATGATAGAGGCTCGCGACACTGTGCGGAGGTACGGAAAATAAATTAAATATTCTCACATTCATCAGGTGATGTCGGTTTATCTACACGAGTTTTGTTACATATAAACCGTATTTAATCCCAAATCTTCGCTGTTCATTACTAAATCATTGTTTAATCATCGCGTTTGTATGTACCTAAAATACAGACATGGTACGATGTAATACATGCGTAATGTAACCCTGTACTGATTGGCGTGAATTTCGTAATGAGTATTTCCGCCGGGCCGCGACTTCGTTGACTAGGTATTACTAAGTAGAATTTCATATGAATTTAAACATATATAATTTTAGATGAAATTTTGAATGTTTTAACTTTATTTTCTAATCCATCTTAGTAATATCCATAATTGGATATTTTTATTATTCACCATTCAATCAAAAATAAAGCACAGGGATAAAAATTCTTTTATTCCTATTATTAAATTATGTGGATCCTGTGCTTTATTTTAATACGATTCTATTAACATGTCATAACATTTACCCACAAAACTCTAAAAATCCTAGATCTTCGTGTAGGTACTTAAAGCATACACTTTCAAATTAAACCTTTACATGGAATACTCAATCGAATTAAATGCACCAAAAGGACTTTGAATTAATAATTTAATAAATTTATTTGGAAGCTTTTTGAGTAACGAATTTTTCTTGAATGTTGTTCCATTTCTGTTCCATATGTTTATGGACAAAGCTATTTCTGAGAAATCGCATTCGTTGAGGTGAGCTGACAAAACTCACAATAGGTATGTATAATATACATACATAATGTACAATGTACTGTAATGCGGTAAATCCGTTTTTGTCACGGTGTTCTGAGAACATACTCGTATATAAACAAAATATCACATACGGTATATTTTCATGAAATACGACCTGTTTTTTCGTAGAAAACAGGGAACTCAGTGTGACGAAAGCGAGATGAAAGTGCCACTGGTTGATGAATAATTTAACGTCTTCAGAAATGGAACGAACATTCAGCCTCTGGCGGTCCTACTTAAAATGACTCGTAATATCTATGTTACTTATATACATATTAATTAGCAAATATACTACTAAATGAAACAAATGTCTTTTAATTAACAAACTCTGTCCAAATTATTACAAATTTAAACATAAAGAAACAAATAATAAATGAGTAAGATTACTGATATTCATAGAAACACAAAAATATGAATATATACTCAGTCTATTGTCCGTCCACTACTGAACGTAGGCCTCCCCAAGAAAGCGCCTACCATTCCGGTATTGAGTAGCCCTCATCCATCCATTAAATATAAATATAAACTTTGAAATTCCTAATTAGAATTATATGTTGTTTCCCGCATTAAGTAAATTTCCTAATCTTGTTTGCATGAACAATTTTCAATTATACCATTCGTCTATTAAATCAATTTAAAAAGATATAAATTATAATACATGAAATATTATAATGTATCTAGTCTTCGATAAAAAGAACAAGTAATGAATCCCGAGACCCGTGACGAAATTAATTAAATTTTGTTTACCTACTTTATGTAATATTAATAAAGAAACAACTGTAAATATACATTTTCCCTAAAGGTTATAAAACAAGCAGATAGTCAAATCTGCCACCCATAACATAGTTGAATCTTCAACATCAATTTGCCTATTATGCTTCTTAAAAGGATACTTTCATTATTTTTTTTGTCCGCGTCCCTAACGCTAATTCTTATGAACACGTTTCGCCATTATCCCACGATAGGAGCGTGACGTTATGTATGTAAGTATGTAATTTGTAATTAGATAATTTATAAATTAAATTTTTACATTGTCCCAAAGCTCATTGATTATGTCAATCCATTAAAGGTATAAAGGAAGGGATAAGTGGTGGCATAAGTAGTGAAAGCTGAAGAGACCGACCGGCCGGGCGGCCGTGACGCTATAGTTTCGATGAATTATATGAGGTCGTTGAATGCACGCTGCGGTCTACGCTCCCTGTGGTCAGGCCCGACCACACCCTCCATACATAACTTAACGTTTAATTACGCTATGATTTTCCTTTTGTTAAATAACCGCTTTATTAGATTGTATACATAGCTTGTATATTGTTTATTATTAAGTCCAAGTTTGCACTTACATTAATTGTTATAGTTACCGCCTTCGGATCACCTGTTTGACTAATAAATGTTCCCCACGTTATTTTACACTTATGAAAATTAATCTACAATTTACCTAATATCATTTACCTACATCATAATTTGTGCATAAAAAAAGTTAACTAACGTATTGTTTTGTTTGACTTAAGTTATTACTTTCAAACCCTTCTTATATATTTATGAAGGCCGACATCAGAACAAAAGAAAGAAAAGCAACTAGGTACAGTTAAGAGTACATGAATAATTCAGTGCTGTTCCGGGCCAGAGCTCCGTCGGGCTTCAAATATACTGTGGCAGATTCATACGGGAGATTGATATATTCAACTTTTGAATGTCTTTCACTTTGTTGTAGGCGCGATCGTGATCAAACGATTATAATAGATCTCTCCCAGCCGTAGCTGAAGTCACTGCGGCGTGTGTTTGAGAGACGCCCACGGCTTCCCACCTACGAGCTCCCATATTTATAACGCTTGAATATAAAAATAATACCTGTAAAAATACAATACCGAAATAACGGTAATTTAAATATATGTAAATACTAAAATTTATGTATGCATACTTATTACCAGAAAATATCTGATTACCTTAACATCCGACTGGCAAGCGATTTCCACTTTCGGCACTCTATATAGAGCTGTAGGTACTAATCGTTGTATTAATTTGTCGTCCACAACAAACAAAACACACGCACCTACGACTAGGTCCCCGAAGGAATTGGTAAAGATGAATCTATGTTACGCCAGTAATACATTATTTTCCATGCTACTGCAGGCGATAAAAACGCAACAACACTTTTCCCGACGCGGCAATCGAAACTAAGACCTCTTAGTAGCACAGCACACAGATGATTCGTGAGATCAACCGGGTTACCCTCTAACTATTTCCAAAGATGTTCTGTTAGCTTTTTTGCCTGTGTCAACCAAGTATTTATAGAAATGTTTTTCTGATTCCGAATTCACGAATCTCTTTGATTGATTTTACTAAAGAATAGTAAACTTCGCTGCTAATAAAAATATTCGCACGAAACCCAACTTCTATCCCAAGTCACTTTAGTACCTAGATTACGCGATATGTATGTTTAACCGATTGACAGGCCTGTTTCTACAACGGTAAGAAGACATAATTTACTCGCAATGTTTTTCTTTACCATAAAAATAAAGATAAGTGAATAATACACATGTAACTATAAAATATCTGAATTTTGTAATAATAAGGATAACCCCTTTAATCCGTTAATAAAGAGAATTGATTAGCGGTATGCTGCGAGTCTTAAGTTCAATAATATTTGTATTAACGTTGCTAAACAATACTTTACGATTCTTATAACAAAATTATTACACAATACTATTACTATTAGTATGATGGTATTAGAAAGCACCTTCAAGCGATATGACGATTCAATAATTCCTTGGCTTAGCATGATAAATTTACCTTCGTGCGGACTTGCTAAGACGCGGTACCGTGCTGATGTATTTACTGCTACTTTAATTAAATGCTTTTATTGGAGCTCGAGATTAAAAGGGTTGGTAATTAAAACCATCTAGGATTAACGACCTTTGTCCCCGACAATTATGATTTATTAAGTTGTGAAATTAAAGCAAAACCTGTTTGTTTGTGCTAATGTAAAATATTTAAGATAGTTTAAAATGTGATCAGAATACAAATAAAATGTTATGTCATAGGTATTTACTATTTACTGACTCGGTTTCTTCATTGTTGTTAATCCTTTTATGTGACATAAAGCCTCGCTTAACTCTTTCGTGTCTATTAAAAAAAAATACATAATCTTAAAATTTTAATGAAAATGTAATAATCGATTTGAAATCGGTGAGTCGCGCAGAGTAGGTAGAATGGCTGGCGGGGATTGAGTACGCCCCAATATCAATATTTAAGCAAAACACAGACGCCGCTCCAAGACTGTTTGTCTTGTGCACCAACACTCATAATAGCTGAAGGGTTGTTTACATTTCACTATACAATCTGGAATAACCTTGTTAACATTCTCCTATTCCTCCCCAATGTAGGATCACATGCCTTGAATTAACTTCTGCCTGTACCCAGAGACTTATATTGTGAGCTTCGTTGCGTTTTAGAAGTCATGCAAGAAAATTTTCATATTTACGAAATAGATTAGAGACTTTTGAATACATAGTTGCAACATTTCAACAACAACTTGCCTGGTCGTTTATCTCCTTTCGTTGTCTTTATCAGGATGAACGCATACATTGCACATGTCGATGCCTGACCACCACCTAAGAACTTATATGGGGCATAGAGTCGTGCCGATATAATATTATTGTAAAAATAATTTAAATGTACTAAGACCTTGTAATAGTGATATTATTATGCATTACTATCGACTGATTTAGGATATTTTTTGAAATAAAAACTTAGTATGTACCTACTTTAGTTGGCATTACTATTGTTTCTGAATTAAAGTTAATATAAAGCAGTTGGTGAATATTATACTGCGTAGGCAGCCCTTCATTTTCCCTGTCAATACAAATATTGAAAGATCATTACCTACGTTCACTTCTTTTATTTCCAAGCGAACACGATTTTTCTTCAAATGAATCGTAAAGAAAATTATTTTCGGTTCATTCGGTTCATTCTGTCAGACTTATTCTGCCATCGCATGAGCGTATACTGCTCTTGTTGTGCATATTTTATATGTATATGTGTGTTAATTGATTCCTTTTAAAATTACGCCATATATAGAAGTTGGTAACTCAGTGTAGGATATCAAATAATAAGTTATTTAATACATTCTATTATTTATTAAATCTCTGACTGTTTGTACATCATAAACTACAATCACGTAAAAACATATATCTACACATCATTGTCTTCAAAATGTTATATATCAAGTTACAACCTTAGGTTTCAGAATGATCAATGAAATGTATTGATATAATGCGTAACATCGGTTACAAACGACGCATGTTAGAGTAGCTCAGCCGACACATAGGTACTCGATCGTCATTATATTTAAGTCGATAAGTGTAACATACAAAACAACTCTATTCGTTTTACATAAGTTACATTACGTATTTTGGAATGTATACTTTATTCAACTAATAAAAAATACGAACAAGCTTTTTTATATTAAAAAACTATAGATATACATATATATTCCGTATCGTCTAGACAATTGCAAAAAAGGAGGAATAAACGCGAGCGTCCGCGAACCATAAAAATAACTTTTACATGTGCAAGATAACGTTTTCAACTGTTACAATATTACCAACAACATACGTTATTATTTAATATTAAGCGGAAGATACATATTATCAAAGAAAATATTTGGCACTTTAAACATTAGACAGATTACCTCCATTTATGCATACATTATAATTACATTAAAAGGATTACTAGGGAAGACATGATCTGCTTTTTCGAATGTTTAATCTATTAACAACTATTCTCGTATTATAACCAGATAAGGTAATAACTAAGATGATATCTATTTCAATCTTCTTCAAAATAGTACTACACAAAATGCAATCTCACTATGCAAGCATGATAGTAATGACAAAATTTGAATAAGATTGCTTGTAAACATAGTCACATACAGATTTGAAACTAAATAAATAATCCTACGTCGACTTTACACAAAAATATTATGTTTTTGACAATTTGAGGACACAGGTATATTTACAGTGTAGACAAAAACAACATCGACTAAACTGTTAACACTAAGTTTTGTACTTATTGAATAAAAAAATATGTACCAATTATATCACAAACACAATCTGTGTCATCCGCAGCCGACCACTCGCAACTGAAACAAAGAAACAACTAGCTACATACACAGTAAACACTTCTTACCATTTTAACTATTAAAACATCATCGGCTAATATATACGAGTACGTCCCTCGGCTGGATGCGGGCCTCGTCAACCATTGAGAGGGTATATAATTTTAAATACTATAAAAAAGTAAAAAAATATATTTACGAGTACGCTTAAGTTTAGATTTTTATATTTAGCAAACAACATCTCAACATCTGTAATTCATTGTAAAGTTACTTTGTATCAAAGCCTAATGAAACCATATATCTTCAAGTAGGTTTACAAATACTTACATATCGCTACGTTAGGAGAGAGTCGTATTCAAAAGGCGTAGGGTCGGCTGCTCGCAAATGTCACCACAGAACTCTGCCAGAAATGTTAGAGACTTCTATTTGGTCTTCGTTTTGTGTATCGATGATGGGCACTCTTCTGTTTCTGTGCTTTAATCGGAAACTTATCCAAAGAATTAAGGACATGACTATTAAACTACATACTGCCACTGTCCCCAAGTATTGAGCATAGTTTCGACTAACAGATCGATAAGGTGAATATTCTATCTTATTTGAAATTGTCATGTTCACTTCATGTAAAGATATATTTTTCAATGGGTTCTTTATAACTGGTATCGATGGATGCGGGCCTGACTGGTTTAAATGTTGATTCTTGTTCACAAAGCTTACAGGCGTGTTTAATCGCTTTCCAGACCTCGCCTGTTTTGGTTCAATTTCATCAGCTTTATAATTAGTTTTCAACTTACGTAATGGCGCAGTTAAAAAAGGTTCTATATCTGTAAACTTATCCGAACCAAATTGATCGTTAACAATTTTATTTTGGTCAAATTTTTTTGCCGATTTCCGCGATTTTATTATGACTGTTTCATTCAAATATTCATTGATCATAATTTTATTTTCATTTCTCAGCAGTAACGAATCTTGTACACTTTGCATACCAGAAGAATACGTTTTATCGATATTATATGTTTCTGTTTTATTTAATTGGCTTTTATTGTTGTTATTTTTCTCTTTATCTCTGAGGAAACCACGTTTTAAATTTCTTTCGGTTTTGTTATTAAGGTAGCCATAGTATCTGAGTAATTTATTAATCATTTCGGTACTGTACAAATTAACTGGTGGGAGGCTGTCACTAATAGTAAAAGTTTCGGGAAATGTGCAATTATACTTAGTTACATCTGTTCTTGCTTCCGAGGTAGAATAATAACAAGTCTCTCCACTGGACAATGTTTTATTACCGTTTATCCAATCTTTAAGCCACAACTCAGCGCTGCAATTTAGGCTGTTTCCATGAAGTCGTATTGTCTTTAACTGACCTAAATAAAATAATAAATCATTGCGAATCTGCGTTAAATTATTCATTCTAAGATCTAAGTACTGCAGATGAGTAAAAGCAGCTAAAGCTGCGGAATCTGCCAAAAATTGTTTCGCCAGTCCGGGGCTAGACTGTAGATGAAGCATTTGTACGCTTTCCGGGGATGACATCGGAAACGTGCCATCTTGCTCTGGCAAGGACAAATTTAAGTAACAAAGTCTCAAATCACGTAGCGATAGCGGCCCGTCGAAGGTGCTCGATGATAATGTTTGTATGGGATTATTCGATAGATCTAACATTTCTAAAGATAATAAATCGTCAAAAACATGATCTTCAACGTAATGTATATTATTATTTTGCAACAAGAGTATACGAAGGTTTGGTAAGTTTTTAAAATCAGGAGTAGATAAATTCTTTATTAAGTTATTATTTATCGATAAATATTTTAATTCGTCAGGTAATGATTTTGGTACTGTGATGAGAAAGTTTTTATTTATATTTAAAAAAAGCAGCATTTCTAATCTACCGATAGAATCATCTTCAATTGAAACAATTTTATTGTCTGAAAAATCGAGAGATTGTAGTAATGGGTAACTATCCAAATCTCCACATCTAATAGCCTTTATCTTATTGCCGATGAGAGATAAAAAACGAACTGAATGTGTAAATGCTTCCGGCACCTGATACAGTCCAGTCCTGGATGCGTCTATTTGCTGCAACCTCCGGCCAGTGCCCACCAGCAGTTGAGAGTCCAATTGCGTGATGCCCAGGTGCGGATTATCAGTTAGCAACAGTCGTGCCAAGTTTGGTAATAACTGCAGAGCTCCAGGTGCAAGTTTCCTCAAATTATTGTGTGAAACGTCCAAATGTTGTAATAACCAGTTATTGAAGTAATTTTCGTTAATAAATTCTATATTATTTCTGCTTAAATTCAGGTGTTGGAGATTTTTTAGAGGTGTAAAAATATTCGCCAAAGTAGTCAAATTATTTTCCGACAAATCCAACGATTCTAATTTAGTCAGTCCGTTGAAACTTTCTTCGTATATATTAGCAATTTGATTTTGGTTCAAATTCAGCTTACGTAAGTTTATAAACTTATTTAAAAGACCCTTATTGACGTACTGCAACTTGTTAGAAGATAAATCAATTTCTTGTAGATTTTGAGCCTTCACATTAAGTTTTACTTTTATAATGTTGTTTTTCTTTAAACAAAGCGAACTTGTATCCAATAACAACACTTCAAAATCGACCAGAGTTTTGTTACATGAATTATTATATAGAACTGTTACTTCGGCCCAAGTTTTATTTGCATACAGTTGCATCCAAACTGAATTCAAATCTTCGTCACAGCATACTGATGTTGAATGATAAAATTTTATGTTTTCTTTCAAGGTAATATTGTAGGAACACGTTTCACATCGTACCATACTATTATGACATTCTGATATATCAAGGCATATCGATGATAAAAATGTTATATGCCACGCCGAAATAATAATATAAAATAAACATATTCTTGATGGCAGAGCCATTATAACACTTAATTTAACTCGTCTTAATTTTTTATGCTGGATTCAACACAATATCGTATTGAAATTTATAAACTTGATGCATATTGTTTTGTTTAACACCAACACTTGCGTTCATTTGTTTTGTACTCAAACAAAACATGTTGCGAATTCAAACTTAACACAAGCACTTAAGTCGGAGCGTGAGCAACCGCTTTACTGACACTCATGCTCGATCAGAGTTCACCCAAGTGCACGGCACCACTCAAAAAAAATAACGTCACAAGGAGCAAGGCGTAACACGTGTCACCGATATAGTGGAGCGTATCGCTAGTAGTGTGGTGTGCGCTAGGTGCGTGAGGGTGCGTGGTGCGTGCAGCGGGGCGGCCGGCGGCACGGCTGGCGCCAGCGGGTCTGCTCGCGAACTGGCGAGCCGAGGGCGAGAGCCGCGGCGCCGGCGCTCTGCCTCCGTCCTTACATCTCTCACAACCTCATTTTTATATAGTCAACTGACTTCCACACCGCCACTATTTATGTCATACTCTGCGCTTCGTAATACGTTATTTTGAAGACGCCAGTATTTGTAAATGTGCGCTATATTTTTCGGACTCTTTCACAGTGATTGCCGCCCACTTGACTTTCGCAGGCACGCGATTTGTCCGGTATTTGTTTATTGTACAAAATTTATTCATTATAAATTAGGTAATTTTAAGTGAAAAACTTACATACATGCAAACGCCCCCTAAATTAACCATTTATTGTATCCTTATAATTAATGACTTGTAAGGATATAATAAGGCTTGCTTGCCATAACTACGGTGGTGCTACTTTGTGGCCATAGTACCTGTTAAAAATGGTTTTGCTCATTAAGGAACAAGATTACACCTTAACAATACGATTTAAGATCTTTCTGCAAAACATACGATACGATATTTGGAAATAGCCATGTTTAGTATAACCTGAACTTACACGTACTTGTAATGCGATAATAAGTGAGAGTAATTCTTCTTTTTGTACCTCAAGCTCAGTAGGAAATATAAGTTATTGAACTTAATAAAAGGGTAATTTTCCTACTTCCAGTAAATTCATTCATGATAGTCACGTATTAGAAAGTTTAAACAAGTATTATTACTCATAAATTTTGATCAAACAAAAAGCATAGATTGATTTTCATTTTAAAATAAACATAATAAATATGTATATATGTATGTATGTTATTATATGGGCTTAAACACCGAACATAGGTCAGAATATTGATTGTCCACTACACGAGCTGTTATGGTCTCAAGGATTAGGTATGCGGTTTGTCAGAACGAAATCTGGATTCTAATTTATTGAATTATTAAGAAGTTCATAGGAAGAGTTGCAAAACAGATAGCTTTCTTCAAAGATTTGAAAATTAGTTTGGAAAGTTAATTAATTGCTTCGCCATTAACAAACTAACATTGCAAGTAAAGTATAGGTAAGTAAAATCATGTAATAAAAACTTATGACGGGATAATAAGTTGGTTAGAAGTTTAATTTTCTTGGAAAATACGGCGTTGATAGAGGTTTATAAAATAAAACATATTCCGCGAAACTATTTGTAATTTACTATTGAAGCGTAGATCCTATAGACTTTGGTGCAGCGCTATGACAGAAAAAACATAAATACACATATTTCTGCATCCATATTTCGTTTGCACTCCGTACCCAACAATACTGCCCAAGCTGGAAATAGCACCCGGGACCTTTAGGTCACACGGCACATACTTATAGCCTATAATACTAATCATCCAATTAATAATCCAAATCGGAAAGTTTCCAGTAACAACACGAATAGAACGACAATCCGTCTAATGTATTACTGTCTTAGCAAGTCAATATAATATAATAATACACCTCTGCCGACCCCTTTGAAGATACGGGTCTGACGATATGTTTGAGAATATCCAGCATTTAACTTCTCCCTATAAAGTTTTAAATAAATAATCTGTAACATAAAATAACTCTTCAGATAGCGTGGTACAGAATATAAATAGTGTCTAGACACATTACTTATGTCTATTTTCCTTTAAGTTTAATGGACGCAATGCAAATATAAAGTGAAAAAATGAGAAAGGCTTACCTTTGTGTTCAATCCTTTATACAGCTCCAAACATCTTCAGTGAAACGTTCGACTAGCATTCTCATGAATTGTTCCCACAAGGCTTTCCGAAGGGACCCTTTATTGCGCTCCTTAATTTGGGTTATTTGAACTTTTCTTGTCCCTTCCTAAATGTCTTAACAATGAAAACATCCTATTTAACCACCAAATATGTATTAGTTGTTAAGAAAAAATGTTGTCTCTGTCATATAATTTAGGTAAATAAACAAAATATACATTACTCTAATTGCTATTTATTTATGTGGGAATATGATTAGGTAGTTCTATTAGAGGCTTTCCTTTTTATACGGTTTACCGCAAAACTCCGACATTTCCTGACTATGATTTATCTTGCGGCCTCTAAGCTAAGGGTCACTTTAATAAATGTATACGGGAAAGGTGGATGGGGATATTCAGGATAAAATAACTTAATATACGATTGATATATGTTCGCTCCGTCCAACAAAATGAATAATGTTATCAAATTATTAGACTTGTTTAATTTAGATATAATCTTAAATCAAACCTGTCCTGACCCTGTCTTGGTCGTATTACCACGTATTATACTGTTTCCTACTACTAACATGACTATGAAGGAAATTAATGTTTATACGAAAATATAATTTATGTAAGAACACCTCCATACACATTTGTTAAGGAATTGCATATTGTAATCATTATCAATTTTATTAACGGCGTACTATTGTGTTCATACGTTTATTCCTCTTATAAACTGTTTAGCAGTTTTAGTTTGTTTAGCGGTCCTTCCATAGAAGCTCAAATGTTTTTTATATAAAAAATTAAATTGTCATTAATCATAGATAAAATCTTCGCCACTCGATGGGACTCGAAAGGAAACATTTATGGGAGTTAGAAAAAGAAACGGAATAAATGTGAAACAGAGCAAAGCATTAGGCTATTAACGACGGGTAACACTAAACGATTCTGTTGAACTAAAAGTGCGCCTTCGGTGGAACAAAATCGCTGTCATTAGGGTAACGAGGGACGGCCGCTGACGCAGCGGGAGTAGCCGACGTAACTCTTTAGCTTGCAAGACCTAATGAACCGGCCATCCCCTTGGCAGCCTGCTCGCGCCGGACGAAACGCTGATTGTTGCCGCGTTTTTACTCGGAAAAAAGCTAATTGCCCCTGCAGTTTCCTAAAGACAATGGCGTCATCTCACTGTCCTTGTATCTAACAAGCGTCGACTATGTAAGTGTATATTTGAGAGAACAAAGGGCGACTTGATTTTGACAACTAAATCAGTTTACGCATTGTTAATCGCCTGTCCGGTGGAGAGACGGGAATCGTAGGAACAGTAATAAGGGTCGTGGCGTAAAACTTTATTACTCGCTCCGGCCCATGAGGCGGGATGCGAAATTACTCTCATTCTCATTAACCTCTCCGCTGCTACCTCACTTAGTGTCAATGTGAATACCTACACTTTTTATTTTGTAAAAAAAAACACATAAAGGTAGCCGTGATAAACGGTAACGTCTTATTTATGGTGGGTTTACCTGCCTCCCACACTGGTCCCGTTAGCCAAGCCTTTTATTAACGTGAGTACAATTTCTTTAGAGGATTTTATGTATACTTCGTTAACAATAGAGCTACGGGAAAATAGCTCGCCATGAACAAAATCGCCTTATTGCGCTATTAGTTAAGTGTTTAACATATGTATATACAGTTATATGATGATTGCCATCTATAAATGTATGAATGTTTTTTCTTATTTTAAGAGTGTATGGACAAACATTATATTTGGCGATCGTTATTTCTTGCAGAACGCCAATCCATTATAATGAGTTAAGCTTTAAAGTTTCTTATGAATGGTATATGTTGTGGCAGCTGCAAAATAATGTTATTCATCGGTAAGATAGGTTTTATATTATCTAGAATTTGTTTCATACGTTAATGCATATTTTTGTTTAAAGAAAATTCCACAAAGTGATAAGACCGCAATTTGTACAGAATACTATGATACTTTTAACTCATCTTTGCATCCCAGGTTTACAATAAAGTAAAGTTAATCATAATCATATGCTTCAAATATTCATTTGGAAAAACTTTCGTGTCGCCAAACAATAAAGCACTTAATTTGTTTCAGAATGAACAATGATGACACAAGATCTAACTAAGTTAAGAATCTTATGAGTATAGAGAGTCCTACCACACACGTGTCATCTATGTAACTCCGCGGCCGACACCAAATGAGCCCTATAGTTACATCTACCCTTACCGTAACGTTCTCCATAAAGTGCACATTATACTGTAATTGTGGTTACCCAAAAAACCTCTGTTATTTAGGTCATGTAAGACACTTTCACAATATGTATTATTAATCTACGTAAACAAGTATTCATTTTAGTAAGTTATCAAATAATATCTAAGCACACAACATATAAAAATGCAGCTATAGATTCGGTGGATTATTTATTTAATACACCCTCGTAGCAATATCTAGATATGTGCCGTCTTCAATTTCTAGGTCGGGCAATGATATCAGATTTTTTCATTCTCGGTAGCAGCTCAGAATAAACTCGACGTGGGTGAAATGTGAAATGCACCACTGCTTACCCCTTCATTAATGTAGGCAAGAGTGTGTTTGACTAAAGTACAGACAAACTTTTACACGTTATACATTATAACTAGGTATTATGTTTTGTTAAAAAAAAAAACATTCATTTCGGTTTAAAATAAATTTGAAAATTATTCACTAAATGAGACTATACAATAAATCACAATATAAATATTACAGTTCAATGTTATTAAAACGCACTGTAGGCGTGTCCCTGTATTAATGAAAAAAGCCTACTAATTGCAACAATTAAAAGCCTCATAGCTATAACACAAATATCCTTTTTGCAAAAGTACTCAGGTCGCAAACTTTCATTATAAAAAGCGTATCAACTAGCGCGGGTGACACTATTAAAGGCGTCGTAAAAACGGTGCCGCACTTTCTTTCTCTTTATATTTTTTATGGCGCTCTGGATGCCACCTACATCATAAAAAGTGAAATATAGTGTCTTAGAGCGGATGCCTCCTCCTCTTTTTATGAGATTGAACTGAAATCCGATAGAAAAGTCAACGTTACACATAGTGTTATACGTTTGTGCCCGATAATACAACCCATTCTGTTATTTTCCTCAATTTTTATATAAAAAAAAAACTTACATGTTCATACCTTAAGAAACTAAGTTTACATACTCGTACCTATAATGTTATTGTATGTTACATATTTATTTTTATCATAATAGTGTCTACTTTATCAAACAAAGACTCAATCGTGTCTAACGTAAAAAGCATAAAGACCTACATAAGAACATATCTATTTGTGAGTATACCTATATCGACGATGGTGGTGAGGTCGTAGCAAAAAACTAATGGGGCGAAAACTGATAGCTTTGTCCGTACCCTTTGAAACTATTGCTGACTCTGTATAAAAAAGAACTAGATACATACACAATCTCATTCTATATCGGATATTGCTTTCGGCAAATGGAATACCTACTGAGATAACAAAAAAGAATATTTACCTTAATTACTTTAAAATGGAGAAGATTTGGACATATACAAAACACTAAACAATAAATAGATAAATACAAAGAAACAAATCGCATACATTTAATACCGATGTTTGTATCGAAAACGTCATTTTTTTGTCGGGATTTTTTGTTATCGCTAATAAGTGTGATCGACTTAGCTATTATTTGCCTTAGTTTCCGATCACTGTTTGAATACATTCTGCATATATTATATATGCCTATACATATATTATGTTGTGTCAAACATATTTAATCCCCTGAACCAATTATTCAATCTCTACATTGTCCATATTACATATTTTTTAATTAAACTAAATACAGAAGTATTAATTTATTTTATTATATATGTTCATGCTTTTTACACGCGTTGTATAAAGGCGGACATAGTGCCGGAGGCATTCTCTAACTGTCAACCTTAAGGTGATGCAGAGATTAAAAGTAATTGCATTAAAGTGAAGGGAATAAAACGCTAAACAAAAATAATAGTAAAGTAAATTAATCATGATTGGTTACTGGAAAAGAAAAGTGAATAGTGGCTTAGATAGAATAAGGTAAAATATTATATGCATGTGAGCGCAAGATATTCTTATGCTAACTAGGTATAATGTTTATAATATTTCTAAATAACATTATTAAGATGTTATCGTTGATCTCGTGGCACAAGTGTAAGTTACATAGGACTGAAAACACAACTGCCGAAACGTAGGCGCGACTTTTTAATAGACACTGTGTATTTAATTTATTTAATATCATTAATATCTTAGAAAAAAATTATCTAAGAGTAGAGAAAGAGATCTGTAGAGTGTCTACGTGGTAGAGAAAGCCCAGTAGTGGGACGTACGTATACGCGTTGATGATGATGGATGATAATAAATGCCTAAGTAGCTCATTATAATTATTAACATTTTAAACATTTTGTGTGGGTGGACCTAGTGCCCTAGACATTCTTAATTATAATTATTACTATGCAGGCAGAAAAATCTAACATATTGGCCTACATAAAAATATGAAAATTAAGCATTTCTCAAGTCGCTATTCGGCGATGAGTTGCAGACGCGTTCAACAGTCGACGCCACATCTGCGACATCGCCCGTTCATTTGAAGCTAGAGCGACTACGAAATACTCCATTAGAGCGCAGCTGTTGAACAAATTTGTGATTGGCAAGCCCTACAAATATTTCCCAGGAATCTCGATGTCCTCTAACATTTAACAACTTCAGTAGTTTAGTGTTACTAAACTGACGTTATTCATGGAGAGCGGTTTAACTTTCAACTACTTCGTAGTCGTATCGTAGTAAGAAAAGTCTAGAAACGCGTATATTTTTTAATCCCTGTCTTAACACACAAATATCAATACTATACCTTAACATTAATAACTAACAGAACGAAAAGTTTATTTCGTTTACATCTACTATATCAGCCAATATAGCACGTTCCACTTTTAGGTACCGGCATCTTTTTCTTTTTTTAAAGGCAATTAAATTTTAGTTTTGTTTTGTATTAGAGATTAAGTGATACTTAACTGGTTAATTGTTATGTTTACTCGTGAGCGAATACGATAGATTCAAACTATTATATCGTTATATTGGGACCCCTCGATACAGGCTTGCCTAGTGAGGGGACCATGTTAGATTCCTAATTGTAGAACAATTTATTACATACGATATCCTTGTATACTTTTTCACCTCTTGTATTCCTGTACGTGTGTAATTGAAGTAATAAATAAATAAACAACGCACGATATTCTACGAATTATTACTTATTTTTTAAGGTTAAGGTATATCCCTATATATGTTATATATGTATATGTACATTCATTGATCGTAGTTGCTGCATTGTTGTCATGAAAATGAAGAATTCAATATGGTAGAAAGGTTGACCCTCCTACATTCCGGACCCTGTCCGTAATAAGGTCTCAGCTCCGAATGCCCATCATAGTACAAATATTCTATTCCCAATAATTAAACACAAAATGGAAATAAATTAATAATCATATCTTAAAACTAAGAACTTTATTACGTTACAAATTATTTTGTTGCAAGCCATTATAAAATTTTTAATTATATTTTAGAGTAGGGTAGACCGAGGCGAATACGAAAATCATAGTAAAGTTAAATATATGTAACTTTTATTAAGAAAATAGTAATTGGTAACAATCCAGCTACGAAATAAACATTCCAAAACTTAAATTTACGATAAATTCTTCAAAATATTAATTAAAAACTTCAAAGAGAAAAATATCCGAATCGCCCCAATTTTCGGGGCGAATGGGATCATGAATCAAATATAACAAAATAAAATATTCTTAAGACTATAAGCATTGAAAACATTAAAAAATAATTAAATAATGAATAACAAGATCAGTATTAATTATGAACACATAAATCACATATGTACGGGCCTTTTTTCCCTTCCATATCAGCACATTTTTCATGGCACCATTCTTGGCATGCATGGCACTGAATCCAATCCTCTGAAGGTGGAATAATGAATACTTCTGAGCAGTAAATGCAATGCCAATTTCTCCGTTTTGCAGATGAACCTTTGACTTTTGACTTTGGCGTTCTTTTATTCTTCTTCTCCATATTTTCTTTCTCATCAGTAGTATTTTTCTTATTGTCCACAGCTTGTTTGTCAGTCTTAAGTTTTTTCATATTTTCTTTTTGCTGAAGATTAATCTTACTTTGCGGTGATGTCAAATGCAAAATTGGTTTTGTAGTTTTACGTTTCTTAAATGCGGCTGGCGGTGTCTTAAAAGGTGAGCGAATAATTTCTTTAATAATTCCAGAAGTGCCGGGTGATTGGGCTGTATCAGGTTGTTGTGAACTGGTAGATAGCAACGGCTCTATATCTGTAACTACTTTTGGCTGTACTGTTTCGGTACTTGATTGCACTTGTTGTGTACTAGGGAATTTTACTTGGGACTCCACAATATCTAACTCTTGTTCACCAATAAACTTGTGGTCAGGGATCGCATTGGCATTTAGTGGAAATATTCCAGTCTTTTCAAATCCTTTTACAGCATTGCCAACGGTGGCAGCCTGGTTCCAAGCCTGTTTGAAAATCCCTCCGAAAACAACCTTCGTAATCCCTTGATTTGGATGTGCATGTTGCCATGATGTAGCTTGTTGATGATAGTATGATTTGAGAGGTTTAAAAAATGATACATCGAGGGGTTGTAGAGCATGTGATGTGTGTGGAGGAAGAAGAACAAGCTCAATGTCTAGAGATTCACATAAGTCTACCACTGAGTAAGTCGTGTGAGACGCGTGTCCATCCAAGATAACAATAACTTTTCTTTGGGTACGGTACCGATTAAAATGTTGCAACCATAATCGAAAAGCTTCTTCATTTATCCATCCCTTTTCTGTCATAACAATTTCAGTACCGGGCGGCATACCAACGAGAAAATCATCGCGTTTGCGCACACCTTTAAACAGAACAAATGGAGGTATGTACTGACCTGTTGCATTCATACAAGCTAAGACGGTTACATTTTCGCCACGTTCAACATTTGTGACACTGACAACATCTTTTGCACCTTTTTGAGCTATAATGTTTGGTTGTCGATTATTAAGCGGAATCCCCGTTTCGTCCACATTGTACACGCATTCAGGTCTTCCTCTTAAATTATTATTATCTACTACTGCCTCCAAAATCTTGTAGAATTCAGTCACTTTTTCCCTTTTCATGCCATCAATCCTTGCTCTTGACAATCCTTCTGGTTTCCGAATAGTTAACTCCTTATTTCTTTTCATAAAGCGATGAAACCAGTCCTGACCAGCCATTCCTACTTTTTTGTTGAATTTGTGTTTAATGTTTTGACGTTCTGCGAATTCAAAAGCATATTTACGAACTGCCTTAGGCGTGATTCCGAAGCCACGACTCGTTAAGTGTAGTAAACGGTTTGCTAGAACTTTTTCGGCGTTCTCATCGAAGGCTGGCTGACCACCACGTGTCTTAATGACACCTCTGGAAGAAGAGACTCTTCTTTGTAAAGTTGTGTATGGTAATTTGTAAATTTCAGCAGCCCGACGTAAAGTTAATTCTTTGGTCAGTACTTTATTTGCGGCTTCTGTCATTTTTTCTTGAGACCATTCTCCCGCTTGTGTCTTTTTTATATACGTGCGAACCATCTACAATGAAATAAAAATGCTTTATTAACCCCAATTATAAAATAAATAATTAAAAAAAGGCAATCCGAATAGCCCCCGATGACGTGATCCGAATAGCCCCATATTAAAGACTTACGAAATAAATATATTTGTCATTAACCTATAATATTTTCTTTAAAAATTAAAACGTTTAGTAAACTAGACCCCTACCCAATCAGGATAAGCCATATAATTCAATGTTTTAACATAAATCTTTAGAATAAATAAAATAAATCGTAAGTACGTACCTTAGATCAATGCCAAAATTATAACGTGCACACACACCCGGCTTGCTCTCCAGACGCGCTGGCGCTAACTGCCTATTCGAAACAAAAAACTGGCGATGGCGGGAGGTGCGGGGCGAGAGGGGCTCCCGAGATGCTAGTTGTTTGTGTTCTATGTCATGCGGTGTTCAAAATATTAACGAATTCCTTATTTTGATCCGATTCACCCATTGATCCGATTCGCCTCGGTCTACCCTAAATGTTTAATGTAAATATTACATTTAGGCAATAGTCCTTTATAGACTTTTCGAAGTTATATGTGTATTCGCAATAAATGATTACTTGCTGTAACGGTGAAGGAAAACATCGTAATTAAACCTACACCCAAAAGTTTTTAAGAATTTCTTAGATGTGTAGCCCGCCAACCCGCAATAAGACACCTAGCTGGACTAAGGCCTAAACTTTCTAAATATAAAGGAGGCACATGCCCAGCAATGGAAAGTTCCATCCAGCTCATATAAGTATGTATATGTGCTGATGATGGATAGACTAATATTAAAATTTACCAAAGCATAAACAATTAATTTAAACAATGTATTTCTTAAATTTATCGTTATAAATGACCATCAGAAGTCCGATAACTAGTGTCGTAGACTGTATATAATCACTTTAAAGCATAGTCACGTAAAAACACAGTGCCCGTGGACTAGCCCCCTTAAAATCTTGGAGTATTTCCTTTTTGCCTGGACGGCGACCACCATTCATAAAAGGTGGAAAGTAACCTAACCTAACGAGTCTTATACACTAATAAGCAGGCGGAAAAAAAACAATGCGGGACGTTAACGTTAAAGGGTCAATTAAGTATCGTCAAGGGATTAACATTGACAAAAATGTACTAATCTTATATCTCCTGTATACTTCATCAACCCATATACATCCCACTGCTGGGCACGGGTCTCCTCTACCTTTGAGAGGATTAAGGTCATAGTCCACCACGCTGGCCTATTGCAGGTTAGCGGACTACACACCTAAAAAATTCCTATGAACTTTTAGGTGCGCGGGTTTCCTCATGATGTTTTCCTTCATCGTTAAAGCAAGTAATAATTCAATTTGAATACTGTGTACATTTTGCCCTAATTTCTGAATTCTATCGTCCACGATTTTTCGACCAAAAAAAATATTTTGCAGGTATTTTGAAATTCTTCCTGGCTCCAGCTCTAGAGAACATATTAAGCTATTTGAAGATTCTGCAGTTCAATCTATCAACTTATCCGCAATGCAGCCACTAGCGTGGCATCAAAACATATGTATAATTCTCAGAATGAAGCCGTGTTGATAATATGAAGTGTATTACAAAATGAAAGCAAGCACTCAGCGGTAAGTTAACTACAAATTTTTATATTCGTCATTTTTAGTTTCATTAATCACATCTATACTAATATTATAAATGCGAAAGTAACTCTGTCTGTCTGTCTGTTACGTTTTCACGTAAAAACTACTGAATGAATGTTAACGAAACTTTACAATAATATAGCTTATACATCAGGATAAAACGTAGGATACTTTTTATCCCGGAAAATGTAGTATTCCCGTGGGAAAGAGTATTTCTGGATCTACCAAAGCGATTTGAATGAAATTTGGTATAGAGAGAGGTAGAGCTCACAGAATGAACATGGGATAGTTTTTATCTTGGAAAATGAAGTATTCCCGTGGAAATGGGTATTTCTGGATCTACCAAACCGATTTGAATGAATTTTGGTATAGAGATAGGTAGGGCTCACAGAATTAACATTTGATAATTTTATCCTGGAAAATGTATTCCCGTAGGATAAATATGTTATAAATGCAAAAATATTTCTGCACTTAACCCTAGAGTCTACGCGGACGGAGTCGCGGGCAAAAGCTAGTAATTTAATAAACAAAAATCTTCAAGCTTAAATAACCACACAACACTTACTTTTAATATCTAAGCCCTGTACATTACCTCATTATGTAATTAGACTTAGGTTTTAATCCACCACAGTGGTGCAATGCACGTTAGTAGGGTAATGAGTTTTTATAAGCTTATAAATCCGACCACGGTTTCTGACACGATTTAAATGCTGCTTCCACAGCTAAAGATAACACTAAAATTAACTGTTTAAGGTGGCTTCTGCAGCATAAAGGGGATTAGAGATAGACAGTGATAACAAAACTATTAGAACCATATTGGTTACATAAAAAATATGGTTAGATGGTACGTCATTGCTGTCCAATTGAGTTTTTACATTATCTCAGAAAAGAGATACTAACCATAAATTATACCCGAGAAGCATAAAATATTTTTAATTACCTAAATATTATAATCATTCTAATTTACATCTAAACTTTCTTCATCTAAATCCACCTTATGAAAGTTTTGAGGTGAGATTGAACATCATTTCCTATACAACACAATCTAAGAAGATGTGGCAATTACAGAAACTACGTGCAGTGCAGAGCTCCGAAACTTTTCTGCTCGTTTACAATGGCACATTTGGCACGATCACATTTAGAAGGTATTATTTTTAAAGAACAAGTACTCATCAATTTTTAATGAAACATTGAAGTTTTTTTCCCAAAAATTATGCCACGTAATGTATAATTCAAATTATATATATGTTGCATTATCTTATTTGTTGTTTGTGTCCTGTATGGTCATACAGGAAAGGTTATTTGTACGAGTTTCACCCCCTGGTCTATTCTTATATTTAATCTCTGTAGCGAATAGTTGGATAAAGCTATAGAGCACTAATTGCCGCTCTGAACATCCCGAGTGCAAATGGCAGCTCGTAGGCGCACGTGTATGTCAGATCGAAGGCCTACTAATTAATATCCCTTTCTATTCTCTGCAGATATTCGTTCTGTATAAAATATTAATGAAAGAGTAAGTCATGTGCTCAAGACCTTAGATAATTCTATATTACATTTCTTAATAATAATAATCTATCGTTCTGTTTTGTCACTTGATATTTATAATTTACATTATCAACTGTTTGCGAATAACCGATACCAATGACTTTTAAACTTCCTTCCATACATAGGTATTTATTAGTAAAGCTTATATTTGAAAATAATTCAGTACTACACGACATCCTTACACCGTCTTTTCAAACTGGCAATTTCCCCAAGATCGGAAATAAACAAACACAGTTGGTTGGCAATATGGAACGTTCTACGAACTCGAAAATCGGATGCGGTTTGAAGGAATTAATTATTATCGGGCCAATGTTCCAATCGAACGCCTCCGGCGACGATGTAGGCGGAGGCGGAAATTTATTTCAAACGTCATTTCAAAATGCAAACCTCCCTCACGGAGCATCGCACCCATGCCTCGAGAAAAATTATAATTTCCTATCTCGTACCTTTCCCTCACCTCACGTTTTATTCACTTATGTAACGGTACTGTGTAAACAACAACTGTATACTCCTTTAACATTTTATCTGTAGGTATATAATATAGGTATATATATACTATATATATATACCTATATTACACATAATAAATTAAGACTTCAATTTAATATTATGTAAATACATAAAATTATTACGCTCTGAGGGAACTAAAAAATATTTGACTTTCTTGTATAATTTACACATTTATTTAATGTTACTTATTTAATGTTACACATTTATTTAATTTAATGTTAGTATACTTTAAGTTAACCCATTACAGCATAAAGTTTGTTATAGCAATTACATTGACTTACTTGTGATATATTAGTTATTTAGGGTCCAATTAATAATTTAGCAAGAAAAACAAAACAATTTATATAATATTTTTGATTTTATGGCCTGTCCGATATATCGGACGCTATGCACTGCGGCCCCTTACACTACATTGGGATGGGATTATCTCTTTCTCTTATGTATCAATATTAATTGTAGTTTTTAGTTTTACGAACTTTATTACATTTTCTTGGAAGAACTTTTGGTAATGGCCTTGCTGTATCAATACAATGCTTTTCCGCCGCTTTCCGAAGTGAATATCTAGTTTTTACTTTCAAATGCATCACTATTGTTCGACAAGTCAGTATCCTCACTGGAAGTCCTTCGAACTTGAACATCCGGCATGTATCAAATACAAACATTAATATTAAAAATATATTAATATTAAAAATATATAATATATGCCCGCGACTCCGTCCGCGTAGACTACAGGGTTGAGTTCAGAAAGAAAATAAGTTGTAGTCTATTTACTCCTCAGAGTCCTATTTATGTCCATGCCAAAAGTCATACAAATCGATCAAATTGTTTAAACGTGAAACCGTAACGCGCCGGTCCGCGCCTTGTGCATCATTATTGCGCGCTTGATAATTATTTTGAAACTGCGATATCTTTTAAGATACTCATTGAAATCAAATGATGTAAAGGACAAATTAATTTTATATTAAATACTTGTAATGAATAACGCATTTATTTGGATAAGGATTAATATAATCTTTATATAAACACCTTCACAGACAATGCTTCATTTTAGAACAAATTTGGTTAGCATAAAAGAGGTTATAGTGAACCAACTCTAAAAGTTAGACATATGCTATCGCGGACTTTTATGTAGGCATTATCAAGCTCTACAACTTTTCTCTAGGACTCAACTATATATCTCCCATATTGCCGCGTTTGCGAAAAACGATTTTGTTCGACCGTTTTTTCTCCGACTTACTTCGCATATCAAGCCACAACGAAAAAGTCTTATCATTTTTCGAAGTAATATATAGCCTATGTCCGTTCTCAGGGTCTAAAGATTGTCTGTGCCAAATTTCATCAAAATCCGTTTAGCCGTTTAGGCGTGAAAGAGTAACAGACAGACAGACAGACAGAGTTACTTTCGCATTTATAATATTAATATGGATTTACTGTTTCAACCGTATCCAAAAAAATTGTTTCAACCGTCCCCAACCCCACTTTTGGTAAAAAAATACTCTATAGTTACAATAGTAATAATAACATATTAAAAGTAATCATTGTTCCTTATTCTAGAAGCATTATAGTAATCTCTTATTAAGAACAGATAATATAAGCAATAATGTAAGAAGTAAAATACTTACTTTTGGGTCTTAAAAAACAATATCGCGTCCTACACAAAACCTCTGAGAGGCAGGGTGGCTCTGGATTTTTGTTCAGACCTGTAGACCACTTCGTTTTCTCTTTGCAACCCTCACTCGCCACGCAACCGTTTCCGAGATATTTGCTCTGTTTCAACCGTCCTGTGTTTCAACCGTACCTAGTCTCCCCTACATTCTCTTAGAACTGTGCATGGGTAATTTTGGGATACCTATGAGCTATTAAAATTCTTAAAATAGAAAAAATGTTATCAAAGTAAATATTTAATAATATAGCTGTTATATATATACCTATAATACTCGTACAAGATTATGTCGATTACAAACAGGAACAATTCAGTCCAGATCAACCAAAACACAAGCTAACTGTCCCTGGCCAGTCTACAATGATACTCATGATATTCGAACTTATGTAAGTCTACTGGCTAATACAAAAACGACATATTACACGCTTTAATATAGCAATATCATATATTCAACATCCTTAAGATATGAAAATGAAACAAATAGGTAATCTGTAACTTCACCAATTCCTATTTTTCAACGACAACTTGAGAGTTAAAATATTATGCGAAAACTATAATGGGTACATATCAAAACTACATTATTTTAACCTGTTACATTTGCTATAAATTTATTTTATAGCGTATGTAATAATAATATACGAGTAGCTATATGTGCTTGTACAGGTATCATACTTTAAACAAAATAATGATCGGAGGCAACTCACTGTTAAAGCAAATATTATTTTTGAAATTTATATTGATAACATTGAGCGATGACATTAAAAGAAGTTTAAAGTAAAGCAAAAATGTAACCAATTCATTAAATTTTTTTCTCATTACAAAGGATTTTTTCAGTGTTTATTGCATTCTAGACATGAAGAAGCTTTGGCTGTTGCGAGTGATGTAACGATGGTATTCTGCGGTTTATTTGAACATTGCGTACGAACGCCAATGGCAAACCAACAGTAAGTAAATCGTCATGTATATACATCTTACGAGTTTCCAAATCGATCGAAATAATTATAATATTAACTAAACCAGACGTGCAGAAAATAATCTTTAAGACATATTGGAACAATAAATAATTTTATTGATTATTTATGTAAAGATACGCATATCCTGTGATGAAGAAGAAAAACACACACGCACGACTCTCCTTTTACTGTTGTTACAACAATTACTTATAGGTAATCAGTGTTGGGCATTAATCAATTCACTTTTAATTAAACTAATCAATTAACTAAAAAATTAATTGCAATTAAATTAACTGCAATTAAATCAATTGCAATGAAACATTTAATTGTGTGTTACAATTATTTTTTTTAATTGATTGATGAAACAATTAAAACTAACAATTAACTTTTTTGCAAATTTTGTTCAAAGGGGTGGTCCGATTCTACAACCGGATATATTTACCCTTGACATATTCAAGTATTAGTAAAAATACTTGATAAAAAAATTAATTGTTAATTGTTAATTTTTAATTTTTTTTCGTAAAATAACTAACAATTGATCAATTGTTAATCGTATAAAACCATGATTAATAATTAATTAGTTGTAAATTGCTGTTACTGCAATCAACAACTAATTAATTATTAATTTTTAATTGTTAGTTTAATTAAAATTTGCCCAACACTGCTTATGATTAACAATTGTAAAAATTTTTAACAGACAATTTAAAAAATTTCGTTAACTATCCATCAAAAGTAACGGTTGGCTATTCACAGAAATTTACTAGTAATCGTAAATTTTTCGCAAACATGATCTCCTCAACTGCCTTTAAAGACCACCACTCTCCTTTTACTGTTTTGAATAATCCTTTAATTATAATAATACGTTGTTACAACAAGTACTTATAATTAACAATTATTATTTGTTCAGTTTTTTAACAGACGATTTAAAAAGTTTCGTCAACTATCCATCAAAAACAACGGTTGGCTATTCACAAAAATTTACTAGTAATCGTAAATTTTTCGCAAACATGATCTCCTCAACTGCCTTTAAAGAAATGCTAGCTAAAGACGAAGATCAACTCAGAAGAAATCTAATAAAGAAGTTAAAATATTGTGATGAAGCTATTATGGATCAAGAGACGTTAAAAGAGTTCTATGACCGGGAAGTAGATCAATCTAAATTATAATTTTCTTACGACAAATCGATGAATGATTTTTTTTTCCGTAACATTATAATTCAGTGTGAAATTATAAATTTTATACTTCTGATACAAATAAATTATTATTATTTATTTGTCTTACGATCGTATGAATACCTACACGTTAACTTGCTCTCATCGTAGAAAACTTCTATGCATCTCTTCGATATCTTGAGCAGCCACCGTGATATCTTGACCTTCCACAGGCCATAAGATTGAGTCACTGGGCTAAGGCACCGGATAATTACCTGACTAATTGCATCATTATACTTAGTTTATTCCAAATAGCGAATATTTTTCAAACACTTGCCGTAATGATTGAGAATTGAGATTGCCGGTAGCACACTATGTTGTGCAAACATAATAAAGAGGTCTTAAGTAAAACCTTTTCTACTATGTTTTTAGTATGTCCTTACATAATAGATTGCAATAAGATCGTCCCTTATAATGTGGCACTTAAATCACAGCCCTGTCTGTCCGCATCAGTGACGCAGACATGCATAGGTATACGGATTTATAAGAAAAATCGTCGGTTCTACAATATTATAAGTTATAACAAAACTAATAGACTTGGCTAGCTTGGTTTTGGAGAAGTATGTCTAAGTGAAACTGTCCCCCATAGATTCAAGTGCATAAGGGCTAGTAGGTATATTTTAAGAACTTCGTCTGCGTCGCCGTTTTAGCCCTTGCTGAAATATTGTAGCTTCTCTTTTGCGTATTGCAGTTTAACCCCTGCAATTATAAAGATAGGTATCGGAGGGCTTAAGCCTGTATGCCGACATGGCGTATTTAGATTACAAGGTAAGACCGGAATAAACATTTGTTAGGGAGTTACTGCACGCCGAGCTTGAAGGCCAGTGTATTACACTTTACGCCCCTCAAGGGCAAGCTGCACGTACAGATATAAACATCAGTTTAGACGTAGACATCAGTCAACTCGATAAAAAGGCCCTAGTGATAAAATGTAGGCTAGTAGTAGCTGAAACATCGGTCATATTCGTCAACGGATGCTGTAGCCTCTCGTGCGGACATCTGTTAGGATTGCTGTTATCTGCCTATGTTTTTAGCGTTGCATTTCCACTTTTATATTTGGCACAATTGATTTGTTTTGCTGTTTTTGATTTAATTTTCTGTTATAAGAAATGGAAACATGATATTTCCGGCCCTAATTTTAAGTACTAACAATTCTGCCCAAATCGAGCATTCTTCAGTCAAAAAAGTCACAAAAGTATGTACTCATACAATTATATTTCATCACGCTATGCTTGAAAAGCGAACGAAACTAGTGAAGACAAAAAGTAAGAACAAAATTCATCAATTTCTGAATAGCATCATAATCTTAAATTTCAACAGGGGATTATAAGCACTATGTTTTGTCTAAAGCTAAACCCATAACGACTCAGGATAGAGCGGTACGACTTACGAGTAATGTAGTGCGTCCGAAAATGTTAGCAAATTGTTCAATTATCAGTGAATATATCGAGAATGTCACCTCAACTATCTACATCCAAGCACAAAATGAATTTCTAGTAATCGGTGAATGAATCATTAGCAATGAAAAACGTAAAATGTGTTGTAATAAATTGATAAGCCTAATTGAACCTTATGTGTTTGACAAAAACATTTAATTTTGTAAACACCATTGTAATAGACATTAGCACATTATCAATAACATTATGTGAACGAGATATGAGTTGAAATTGGGCAAGAGATTATAATGTACAAGTTGTCTTCAAGACCATGCTAATTGGACACATATTTGAATCTAAATACGTATCGAGATCGCGAATCAAATAAGTGAAATGACAAGGATCCTTAATAACACATAAACATACCAAGAAGATTAATGTTGAAAAAAAACTGTAAGGAAAGCAACAGGTAGGTAAAAATGCTATTTATTCAATTATCACTAATTTGTCAGTCAATAACGTATTTGTAAATAATTCAACTACTCAAAAAGAAATAATCAACTGCTTAATATCGGTTGATACTATACTTTAAACCGGTTAATTTAACTCTAACGTGGTTGTATGTTTAATCGTAGATAATGACCCAGCCGTTAGTAACTACACGCGTAGACACCAAGGAAGGTCCAGTTGTTGGACTTGTTGCGAAAAAAAATAATGATGTATATTTTACATTCAGAAATATTCCGTATGCTAGACCACCGATAGGAAACTTAAGATTCTTGGTAAGTACATGTATCATATTTGAAATGGTTATTTTTTTTCTACATACATTCATATTCATACATGCGCACTCGCGCCTTCATACGCCGAGAAGGTAGGCAGAATTGCATTCCTGCACTAACATGTCACCAATTATATTTTCGTCCCACATAATAGAGGTCAAGCCTTTTACCAAATTTTATACACAATTCAAGATTCCATGCTGTTGCTGATTCCCTAATAGAAAAACCCACTAATACTTTGCTCAACCCAAGAATTGAACCTGGGATCTAAAGACCACTTAGCACATATTTATGCCTCAAGACCATGTGGCAGTTTAATTCTTATTAACTTGGTTCAATTATCTACTTGTTTTTAGATGAAAAATTGATCCACAGTAAATAGTAACCCTAGTTATAAATATAATAATGAGGAGTCAATTTTGCAAAATTATAGAACAATATAGCATTTTTATTTTATTTTTTCTCTTTTGTAAATAAATAATTTTTGCAGCCACCTTTGCCAATTTCACCTTGGACTGAAGAAAAGGACTGTACGAAAGAATCAATAATATCCTTGACTTGGTCCTGGGACAATGATATTATTGGATCAGAAGACTGCTTATACATAGATGTATTATCACCTAATATTCAACCAGATAAACCTTTGCCTGTAATGTTCTGGATTGGAAGCTTTGGTTTTGCGTACAATTTGGACTACATATATGATCCATCATTTATTGTCAATCAAAATGTTGTATTTGTCCGCTGTAGTTTCAGGCTTGGAGTATTTGGATTTCTCTCTGCCAATGATTTTACAGCTCCTGGTAATTGTGGTTTAAAAGATGTTGTTTCTGCATTAAAGTGGGTTCAAAGAAATATACATTACTTTGGTGGAGATCCATCCAATATCACCATATTTGGAAACAGTTCTGGTGGAGCCGTTGTGCATTTTCTTATGCTATCACCTATGGCAGTGGGTCTATTTCACAAAGCAATAATTCAAAGTGCAAGTGCCCTAAATAGTTGGTCACTTGCTAAAAATCCAATTCAACCAGTTATGGAATTAGCACGAACACTAGGCATAAGTGCAACTTGCAAATATGAAATACTTGAAGCACTTCGGAATGTGTCTGCTCATGCTATTATGGAAGCTTGTGGAAAATTGGAAAAGGATTATAGTGAAAAAGAAGAAAATGACGTCATATGGGCATTATTTAAACCTTGCATTGAAGTTGAATATGAAGGCCAGTCAGCATTTTTAACCAAAAGCCCAGCACTACTCATTAAATCAGGAAACTTTAATAAAGTACCATTCATAATTGGGAGTAACAATGTTGAAGGTGCTGTCTTGGAGTTTTTTAAGGATGATTATTATAATTTTGAAAGATATAATGAAAATGTCAATCTTCTAGTACCAAAGTCACTAGTTGGAGATAAACATACTACAAAAACCATAGGTCAACAACTTCTGAGATTTTATTTAGGAGGAGAAGAACAACTACGTGAAGATACAAGGGCACAATATTTACAACTTGTCAGTGATTTTAACTTCCTTTATTATGTCAATAAAACTGTAGCACTGCACAGTCAATATGCACCAGATTGCCCCATATATTATTATATATTAAATTATGCTGGAGAATGGTCAGTTCCAAAAGAATTGTATTTTTTTAATTCAGTAGGACATTGTGCCGAAATTCCATTTGTATTTGGAATACTATCAAACAATTCACTGTGCAAAGGCAGCAGAGACTCAATAAACACAAGAAATCGGGTACTAAAAATGTGGACTAATTTCGCAAAATATGGGTAAAGTATACCAAATGTACATAATTTTTTTTTAAAGAAGAAGAAGAAGCTATATTATTCATGCTAATTATCTTTCATCATTTTAGGAACCCAACACCAGATGATGACGATCCATTACTACAAATAACATGGGACCCAGTTCATAACAACAAATTAAATTATTTGAGCATAGGGTATGAACTAACAAAAGGTAGAAATCCTTTTTATGAGCGAATGAAATTTTGGGATAATCTCCATAAAGAACATAGGTTTCTCAGAGCACAAGTATACTTTAATGACCTAGGAGTATTTGTTTAATTAGAAATTACGTCTTCCGAATATTCCTGATATTGCGACTGTGAAAATGCCAAATAATAAAATAGGCCATGTTAAAGTTTGTAGATTTAGTTTTACAACTATTTATGAATAAATGAGTACCTATGGGATGTTAAGCTTTTGTTTAATATTTAACCTATGTCACGGTAATAACAACACACACAGTGTTTTAACTTCATAAAAACGGGCGAAACGCGAGTTATACCTACGCGCCTCGATTTCGGCATGCAGGAAGCCGCGAATGTGTTTTTGGTTGCATAAAATCTACCAATCAAAAAAACAGCATGCATTTTCATTGAACACTTCCTATTTCATTCAGAAAATATTTTATTTGTTTAAAAAGAAAAAATATTTACAACCACAAAAATAGATAGTAAGTCGAAGCAGATTTAAGTAAATGCTGCAGCCCTATCGCACGTTTACGTACCGCGCGGCTGTAGGTTCATTTCAAAAATGCGGCAGAGTTAAAATACTGTATGACAGTATTACCGTGTCTATGTAGTGTAGCATACATATTTGTAAATTGTACAAATAGATCTATATCGGGATTATGCATATCACGTAAGTAATCCTGTAAAAGTAAATTTCACCTGGCTTTACAAACCGTGATTCCTTTGCCATTCCTGTTTACGGTTAAATTTTGATAATAATATATACATATTAAAAAAAAAACTATTTGTTTTATTAATGTACGCAAGGTCTGTAAAAATACGACCTAATAATGCATTTGCAAAAAAGCATTTTAGTGATTCACCTAGGTCAGGACCCAACCCGGGGGGGGGGGGGTCATGACCCCTAAGACCCACCCTCTTGGATCCCGCCCTTGAAATTGAATAACACAATAAAGGAATTTCAGCATGCCAAGCTTACGTATGATTGGACACTATCATAATGTCTGACATCGTCGTTTCTTAGTAATTCTGGTTGCAGGTATTATCTAGACTTCTAAATGAGTGACAACCAATACACTTTATTTTAGATAAGTGGCGAGAGGCGTCTCGATATAACATATTGTCTGTTTCTCTTCGAATTAAATTAGAGTTTAAAGTATCTTATTATTATCACGACTTATATGTATACATTTTTATTCATGGCATTAGCAACACATATTTTACAAAATTGTAGCTTGAGCTGGTATTCCCCACATACATTTTATTTATATGCAAGTCTTACGCTTCTACGTGAGCGCGAAATTTGCTTAGCGTAGGAAGAAGATATTAATGGAAACAACAAATATCGATATGAACGGGAGAAATGAGTGTAATATTGAAGAAAAAGGCAATAAGTAGTAAATAAAAAACTGTTACCAATCTGCAATATATTACGAAAGGATACTTTTACATAACAATATACAAGTATTTTAGTAACAAATAATGGCGTGATGAGCCAATAAAATAATATAAAACATTTGCTACAAAATGAATAAACTAGATGCCGTTATCTACAATATGAGTAATAAAATAAAAAGGCAAACCTCTGTTATGATAAATTACAAACTTCAGCTATACATAAGTGGTGCAAAATATAATTACACAAGGTGTCAAGACAATTGTTTATTCAATAAACTAAAATGCATGGGAAGTAGATATCAAATATCTGTTCTCATCTGCATATATAGATATCTGAAAATAAAAATATATAAAAGCACACTAAGAATTTATCAAAGATTAATGAATCAACTAAGTGGTTTATTACTTCCATCCGTTGATGATGTGATTAATTCAATATTACTCTATACTTTTATTCTTGCTCATAACTATGTTATTTGATTATGCTGTGGAGAGATACATAGTTATGTTGTATAATTCATTACATATGTATATATTGTGCGTATATGTCCAAGATTTATATGTAATACATTTTTCACTGAAACCTTGTTTAGTACATTTAAAAGTTAACAAAACTTTAGAACAACATATTTGAGCATGAATGATATTATCTACAAAAATAACATATTTTTCATGATGAAACTAGATACTTACTGCACAGTGAGCGTCGTTATAAAGCGTATAATTATAATTAATCTACGTTAGAACTGGAAGCCGCCCATTGGCACTGACTGGTCGGCGCTGAACTGATACTGATCTGTAGTCGAGGAAACTGCTGGCGCTAATCTGCCATCCTCTCCCTCAGATCCAAAGTAATTCTCGATAATGTCGAATGATTTCTGATATATGTCTAAGTTTTCATGTGCTTGTAGGAACTCGATTTTGTCCAAACCTAAAAAATATTTTAAAAATAATTTAACAATTACATGACTTGTTATAAGTTATACATATATATAGTCTGATATATGGTATTAAGAAGCGGTGATGGGCTCGAGGTTTAGGCGCATTGTTGAGAATCCCGGCGGTCGCAGTTTCATACCCCAGGCATACACCTCTCACTTTTCGAAGTTATGTGTGTATTCACCAATAATTATCACTTATTTGAACTCTTTCAGGTTTGGTGGTTAGTTTTCAAACCACATGTTTTTAGTTGATAAAAAATTATTAAACTAACCACCTTATTCCACAAAAGCCTTATGTGATATTTTGGCAAAATATTTTTTTTCTTTATAAATAAACCCCAATTACACTAAATACGTATTTGTTTGATTTCTAAAATGGATAAATAAAAAGTGTGGCTGAAAGAGTTAACGGTAAAGGAAAACATCGTGATGAAACCTGCATACCTAAAAAAATCTTTAGACTTTCTTTGGTGTGTAGTTAACCAGCACTGGCCAGGGTGGTGGACTAAGGCCTAAACTTTTAAATGTAGAGGAGGCTCATACCCAGCAATGGAACGTATATGGGCTGACGATGGATAGACTGATGTTAGAAATTTACCAAAGCATTCTTCGATAAGCGCCGCATAGGGGTTGTCACGTTGATCAGACTGCAATCCCGATTTCAATATGTTGTCTAGGCCGTTCAGCGCAACTTGCACTGTTTTAGCGTCAGTAAGCGTCAACAAGTCACATAACGGTGGTATACAGCCTTGTTCAACTAGGTACCTACAAAAAAAATGTTTAGGAAAAATATAGATTTTTTTAACATCGCGGCAACAGGAAAGTTTGGACATC
Organism: Cephonodes hylas; assembly: GCA_030295005.1. Classification (NCBI taxonomy): domain Eukaryota; kingdom Metazoa; phylum Arthropoda; class Insecta; order Lepidoptera; family Sphingidae; genus Cephonodes; species Cephonodes hylas. The sequence continues at coordinate 8,397,665 of AP025367.1, read as the reverse complement.
ACGTCATAACATACCATGACTATGTTAATGAAATTGAAAAAATTACAGCTATTACAGCATAAACATATGTATATGATAACATAATATGCTCATTACGTATGTCTTAGAACCAAGAACAAAAAAGTCAATTAATTTAACAAAACCAAAGGCAGTAAAACAATTTTGACTGCAATACAATACTTCCGAATAGGAGTGTCGCATAATCAAGACGGCCAAATAGTTTTTTTATTTTTCGATGGCAGAAATAATCTTGGGTAGTTAATTCGAAGTAAAATCCTATGATGACTTCTGAATGAGCCTTTTTAATTATATAGGCTTAAATCTCGTAAAGAGTATGTGTGCGCCCACGTATCGCTTGGTGGCTTGGCAATTTTTAGGCATAGTTTAGCATATTTTCAGACGCACCAGACTCTGATTCATGTTTGCTACGAGGAATTACGTAATGTCAAAACTAGACCCCAGTAACTTCAGAAATAGATTACCCATAAGTGAATGCTTTTACCTAATTTGAGCATGAGTACCGCCGCTAGTAGCATTCGTAATAGCCCATGCTGCCTCCTTTCTCGTTTTAAATTCAGCTTGTCTCAAAATTTCTATCAATGCCGGAAATATGTTTGCATCTATTACTGCCTGTAATAACAAAAAACTAGATGTTACAAACCTATAAATATATCATTTCGTGAAATATCTGTAAAAAAATCAGTAGATGTATAGTTTCAAAGCCCTTTTTTTTTAGAAACACAAATTACTTAAATAAATAAATACTTATGCCAGCTCTGCACCCAATGTACAACGGACAATATAAGTGGACCAGAAGCGCCTATCAAACATGCCATTTCAAGACGAACATTAAGAAAAGCATAATACCTGAATTTGTGCAGCATTTCCTGCTGTAATGTTTGACAAAGTCCAGCATGCTTCCTTCCGCAGAGCTTCAGTTGTAGACCGCAATAATGTACGCAGGTTTGGCAGAGGATTACAATTAAGCACTGCTTGAGTTTGAGCATCATTACCTGTCACTATATTGCCAACTGCGCGAAGTGCAGCTGATACTACTGTCGATTTATTGTGCCTGATGATAAGGAATATAATATAAATTTAATGCTGGTTGACACAAAAACAGTAGTTAAATAAAAAAATCGCAAACACAACTCACATCAACAATTCAACTAATCGTCTACAAACACCAGCATCAATGACTGCTTGAATTTTTTCATTTGGTCCATCAGATAAATATGAAAGAGCCCAACAAGCATCGCTAAGGACATCTGCATCAGTGTGATGCAACAACCTCGCTAAAACTGGAATACCTGTTACCAAATCAAATAAAGTATTAATACCTATCATTTCTGCATGATTACACGTTATTTTCTGTAAATGGAATGGTACCTAGTAACAAAACTTGCCTGGTGCTACAGCCTCAAAGTTCGTTGGTGGGTTTTTGCCCCTGCATAGATTTGACAGCGTCCAAACAGCATTTTTCGTCATTGACAACCGCGTATATTTGTTTAATATACTGAAATAATACTTGAATATATTTATCTTTTATAATGTATAGTTAATAACATTACAGTTAATAATATATAGAACATCAGGAAAATTAAAATATGCAAAAAAAATACGAACTCTAGCAGGGGAGGTAATATGCCTGCAGCAAGAACAGTGTCACGACATCGCGGCGAGTCTCCGGCGATGTTCCCGAGCGCCCACACCGCCTGCTCGCGCACGTTGTCGCCCGCGCCGCCCGCCACCAGCCCCACCAGCACGCCCACCGCGCCGCAGTCCACTACCACCCGGGTTTGCTCAGATGAGCCTGACGCTATATTAGTTAGAGCCCAAGCTGCTTCAAACTGAAACGAAACATTACCAATAAATAACATTTTGTACCACACAAGGAATTAAAACATCTATATATTTTCTGCCAAACAAGATTAAATTCAAAACGTCACGCTGAATGTGAATTAGGCATTTTTACACGCTTTTTATTAGCTTCACTTGTATGTATGTATGTTTGTATGTTTATAACCGACTTCTTCGGGCGCGATTTTTACCCACTTTAAACGACTAGATTTCGTTCAAACTTTATAGATTTATCGCGGACCGATGACAATACACTAATTTGATAAAAAAAAAACCGAACTAAAAAATAGAAAATAAATAATAGTTTAAAAAAACTAAAAAAACACGCTTTTTATCGAAAACCGAACTAAAAAATAGAAAATAAGTTTAATAAATATAAATTAATAATAGTCTGAATAAAAAAAAAATATTTTAAAAAAAGCGTGGGGTGCATGGTGTCAATAGTTATAAATATTTTATTGACAGATGAGTAGAGTGATTATCATTTTGATAATATCTTAAAAAGCACCCCACGCTTTTTTTAAAATAAAATAGATTTTTTTTATTCAGACTATTATTAATTTATATTTATTAAAACTTATTTTCTATTTTTTAGTTAGGTTTTCGATAAAAAGCGTGTTTTTTTAGTTTTTTTAATTTATTGATATGTTCTTAATGAGTAAAGTAGCCAAAGCCTAAACAAATACCCTGCACATGTATGATTTACACACTACCGACATAAACAAATATCCTACCACCAGCAAATTAGGCCTCTATCAAGGTTTAGGCAATTAGACAAGCGGTCGAGAATTTTGATGGTGGCAGGTTCAAACCCCAGACATATGCCTCTGACTTTTTGATGTTATATGTGTCTACATAATTCACTAATTATCACTTGCTTTAATGATGAAGGAAGACATTGTGAGGAAACCTGCACCCCTAAACAGTCCCTAGGAATTTTTTATGTGTGTAGTCTGCCAACCGGCAGTAAGCTAGTGTGGTGGACTAAGACCTAATCGCTTTCAATGGTAGAGGAGGGCCATGCCCAGCAGTGGGATGGGGCATGTGTATAAGCTGATGAGAGCTACTTATTTTTAGGAAATAAGTAAAATATCATTGATATTCTTAACTTTTCTCTGTTCTAATATTATAGAGAGGAAGGTTTGTAACTAATAATGTCAATAACTACTTAACCAATATGAATGATTACTATCATTAAACATAAATGCAATATTGGGATCAGCTACTCTTTTCTTCTTATGAATTAAAAAAAATACAACATAGATTCCAATGGAAATTGGTTACTGAATACTGAAATACTTTTCGTTAATAGTTATCTAAAAAGGTTTTTACAATTATTGTTAATATATCAACTGTAGCAACATTATAATGAGTGCATAGTATGAATGTCCTAAACATTGTCAATTTATAATGTTGAAAAATATTACATTCAAGAATAAGAAGTGTCAAACTTCTTTATTTTATTAAACCCACTCAGTTGTAGGGAGACATATTATATGGGGTCATGATACACAACATCATTGTGATGCTATGACATCAGAAAAGTACCATGTATTTTGTTTATTTATTAAGAGGCCAGGACCAAACAAATGTCTATAGCCTAGGATATAGTATGTAAGACTCATTAAAGTGGGCCTTTTTACTAGGAGCCTAACATATTATGACAGACATCTAAATGCCAACATTTGATTAAATGATTATTTATTACCTGGAGAGTAGGATTAGAATGGTTGGTTAAAAATTCAACAACTTTAGGAACTATTCCAGTTCTTATAACTTCCTCTATTGGTGGATTTGGCTCCTGACTGAGAAGTTTGCGGAACTTTTGGGTAGCTGCAACTTGCTCCTCTGGATTGTCACTGTAGAGAGCTGCTACCATTTCTGGGGTGATGTCATCCGAAGGGACAATGTTAAAATCCTCCTAAAAAATTCAACAAATATTTCAAACTTCAAGTGAAAAAAAGATAACAATTGATGTAAACCAAATTAAAAAGCTTTCAAAATTACTATTAAATCTTATCGACTTATATAAAATATGCAGATATAATAGTAATTAAAGGTGACTTCTATTTCTAATGTAACTTCTTCGTAATCTTAAAAATAATTTATCTTGTATAGAAGTATGAAACAATAACAACAAGAAACCAATTCATGTAAATCTGCACCTGTAATGCTATATCTGGAACATTTGGTGCAGGAAGATTGACATTTCTTCTTTTAAAAAGTTGTTGTTCCCGTTTTTGTTTCCTAAGCTGCACTCCTTCTTCCTCACGTCGACGACGAAGTTCATCGGCGCTCAGACCCGCGTTCTTATAACGATGTTTATGGCCACCAGACATCTAAAAACATTTGATATCATCAGTTTTAACGGTATTAGTAAATAAAGTAACAACGTGATAGCGAACTGGAAGTAAAATCTGTGTGAAGATTCATATCAAAATACACATTTTTAAGTATATACAACTTACCATCATTTGTTATCCAATGCCGTATGATTCCAAGGACTCATTAACGTTATGATGTTATCACAAAAATAGATAGCACAGCCTGTTGTCAATAATAGACAAGATATTCAAAATTTTGGAATAATATACACACTAAAAGAATACAAGTTCGTATAAAACAACAAAAAGGGAGGTAAGGGGACGACAGTAAACAGATGATCTCCCTACCACACTTAACATCGTTTTTAAGAAATTCTATTCATTATTTGGATATTACTTACTTTGTTGGAAACAGGAGTGTGAAAAATAAAGAAAAAATATTAGTTTAACTAATCAATCCACCATCGATCACAGAAATAATATGTCAATTAAATTCCGCAGACAGATGGACTATCACGTCATACCACAGAATATATAATAACTCACAACAGTGTAACACCCAATTACTTTATAATAATTTTTAGGCTTGTATTATGTGTTCTTGTTTATGGTCATAATATTAAGCAAATTATGCAAATAAAAGTTTTAGAAACGGATAATAAGATGCAATTGAACTTAATGTACAATTTCTTTTTCTTTATAATTAGGTCTATTCGTCATCTACACTGTACAACGTTATAATAAAAACTTTTTTTTTTCAAAGTCAAATCATCTTTATTCGAATAGACTTTCATAAGTTCAAAAGTTCTTTTGAATCGTCACTGTTAAACTATTTATTTAAGTGATGCCTAAACAATTTGTGTTTTTAAACAGGTAAATAATTACCTTTTATGTTATTTATTTTATTACCAATCAATTACTTGAATGAAGTATGTAGGGTCAGGAGAATAAATTATAATTTGTATGTCACTTCATACTCCAAAAATCTGTATAATTTAAATTCCGTTTTCATTACTACAGCTTTTATCACATTCAGTAAAAGCAAAAGTCAATAACACTTGAGCAAGATTGAACTCGAAATATTTTAATCGCATTCGCCAAACTGTTCCACTGAAATCATATTTTTTTTTCCACAAACAGCGTGTGTTTACAAGCAAAGAAGATACAACAGATGAGTAATCCGCTGTTACCAAAGCAATAAAAGGAATTGAATATTTTCGTCTAATGCGTTCAGGTATCTAAGCAATAATAAGTGCCATAATTATTGTAACTGAGTGGCTGTAATAGTACTATTTTCTAAATAATTTGATGTGGTTTTGTCACTTTGATATGGCTTGAGCTTGAGTTCTTTTATACATCAGTCCGTAGAACCATTTGATCACAATCACCATGGACTTAATACCTAAGTACTTGTAAGTATTAAGTCCATGATTATCACAGACTTCGTTTACGTTTGGGTGACATATTTTGATTTCAGCTTTAATAACTGACTTTATCCGATGGACACATCCTTTACCTGCTTCGATCCCTTCTTGTGCAATGCGCCTCATCATCTTCTTAAATTTAAAAGTGGTGCGAGAAGAGTGCATAAGAGGGGTAAATATTAAATCTGCTCTTGCCATTTGCTGATCACCATTATAAATTCCTCTATTGGACGAAATCTACATCGTAGGGATTTAACCCAAGGAGTTTAACGAAGACGCGGTTTCTATTGGAATCAATTACATAAGGCCATCGTTTTAAATTTGATAAGTAGTTAGCCTCAATGGATAAAGCGCCCCAAATAAAATTACCTCTCGCTTTCAACTCCCTTCACTTCTAATCCCTTCACTTGTTGAACTTGGTGTTGAAGCTCAACATATTACCACCAAGTTTCAAATAAGCATATGGTTTGGCCTGTGAAGGATTTAGAAATTATAAAAGGCCTAAATTAATTGTTACGGATGAATCAATACGCTCAAATTTAAATTGCTTGTATGGAAAGGCTGTTTGAGCAGGTAATCTTTGCGTGCCTGTCAAAAGAAATAAATTAAACTTAGACTCTGTTCAATATTAAATATGACGAGGCTGTATGGGCAAGAACCCTTTGCCTTCCTGGAGAAGGAGAAAAAAAAAATAGACTCTGTTCCGTAATACACTTTAATCTTTAATCTTTATTATACACTACGATCATATGTAAGGTATGAAGTCTGTTAGCTGTGCTGGTTGTAATTTTAAACGTACAGCAAAATACTGGAAACAATCCTTTGACATTTATACAGTATCCTTTGATATTTATAAAGATCACATGATCAAAGAAGTGAGAATGAGAACACCCTACCTTCAAACGCTCACCACCACCTCATCAGGGCTCACCGTCCAAAAATTAATACTAGTCATATAAAAAAAGGGACAGTATACTCTCAACAGTCAACCTATAATAAAACGAATTTCTTATGAGCGTCCAGCTACAAGATGCGACTAACGATATAATCGCGGGAAACCCCTAGGGGTTTCACCTCCTAGTTTTGCACCTAAGTGCAAGCCGTTTCCAAAAGAGAACTAATTATGTCCAATGACGGACTTTTTGCGGCTGATGATTATGAGCAAGCCAATGAGTGCAGTGTTAGTGTATAACGGAACACAACCAAAATACTGTAGCTGTCAGCATGACAGCTTAACTTTGACATCCACAGAGCTGAGAGCTCACTGCATGAGCATAGATAATAAAGGTACTAATTAATGGAAATGGCATGATCCAATCTGTTTCTCTATTCACAATTTTAAAAATATCTTACCACAAGCCAAGGTCAACTCATATCTCAGCTACGCTTCATTGAATGAATTGAGACAGTGTAATCAGTTGAGTATCAGTAAGAATCGAATCAATAGAGTCTCTTTAATCATGAATAGAGTTTTTCGTTTCGTAACAAATCGTAGCCTCACGAGAAGAATGGCTACAGGACCATCTATGGACCCTAACCCTGAAACTAGGAACTTAACTAATAGATACAGACCTTCGGAGTTCCAGAAAACAATTCTTGTTTGGACTAAAAAATACAAGAGTAAGGCAGAAATTCCAGCCTTTGTATCGTACGTTCGTTTCTCTTATGTCACATATACAACTTGCATAGTCATAGCTTATCTCATAAGAGATCAGATTAAATAATTAAGTAATTGACATTTTTAATGTAACCCACATTGCACAATACTGCTCTTATTTTACACTAATTAACATTCAACATATCATTCCTTTTCCTTCATATCCATAGTAATTTGACAGTTGGATTATCAATAATTTTTGTATTTCAGTGCTGACTTAATTGAGAGGTCCCGCAGCGAAGCTCGCATAAAGATAGCTAACGTCCTTATGCTTCTCACTGCTCTAGCAAGTTTGGGAGCAATACTTGCTGGAAAAGCAGCTGCTAAAAGAGGTGAATCAGTTCACCAAATGAATCTTGATTGGCACAAGAAGTATGTAGAAGAACAAAAAGCGAAAGAAAATGCAAAGTAATTGATTATTTTGAACCATATAGTAGTGCTTCAAATAAACAAAAACATTTTGTATATAAATTTATAATAATGTAAGTAAGTAAATTTCTAAATAGATACTGGCAATTTTTCAGTTTTTTTTTTTATTGACCTTTTGATAAGTCTTTTTTTTGGGTGTTTATAATTACAAATAAACTATACATCCCGTACTAATAACTATATTTATTATGTACAATATAATTCGGAAATAAAACAGGCTTTTTCAGTCTTCATAAGGTTTCAGGTTTATAATAACTCCTGCACTTTTCACTGAAGAGCTTTGCAGTTTTTTCTCTTATAACTTCTTCCACACTTAGTTCAGTTTGTAAGAGACGCAACTGCAAGTTGACAGCAATTAATATTATGGTATTAAACTTCACTATGAAAATAAATTAATAAAATTTCTTAGCTACCAATTGGAAAAGGACATGCTAAACTGATATTGATAGAGATTTTTTCACTTGCCATTTTATTTTTAACACTAATGAATCTAACTATTACCAAATTGTTTTTTTAGTCAACAGAGCAAGCCAAAACATGCTTAGTTACTAGTTGAATTGATCATCACTAAGGGTTTTGCTATAAAAAAGGTAAACCACATATTGAAATAATTTCCAGTCATACCTATGAGAAATACAAGTCTCAATGTTCATTAAAAGATCTATTTAATATTGAATCTATGGCTGGACAAAAATTTACTTTCATATTGTATGAGAATGTTTCTTTTGTTTACCAACTGAAATGCAGCCTGCACGACTAGGTCAAATAGTGATCATTGAATGCTAATTTTATGTTAAGTTTTGCACAATACTTATTTTTTTTACAAAGCAGTTAAATTATAAACCTATGTAATAAAAAAAACTTTATATAAACAGCAATCTATGTAACATAATATTTACATCACACTTTTCAGTGATATAGCATCACTTCAACTAAAAAAATTGTCTGAAAATACTAACCTTTTTTTGTTCAGCCTTTAAATTCTTTAGTATATCAAAATCATTTGGTTTTTCATCCTTAGCAACTTTCAAATTTTTTACTGTCTCAGCTGTGGCTAAAATGCAGTTTTTTATCACATTTTCTCTTTCAGTATGACCCTTTTGTATTTGGGAATACAAATCTTGGCAAGCAACCGTGGCATCAACTTTATTTTTGAATGATTCAGTAGGTATTGATGTATTGAGGGCGTAAACTATTTTGTCATCAAGTATACGCATTTTTTTCAAAATATCCTGAGAATTTTTACTTATATTTAGACAGTGATTTAAAGTAAACTTATACAGAAAGTAGCAACGATAAGCATTCATGAAATACCTGAAATTCTAAAAAATCCGGGCAGACCATCATTTTTTCGGTATTGTACAAGATTCTATTTTGTGCAATTTATTTTGTTAAAACTAATTTGTCGGGAACCAAATTGAATAAGAGTTTGCAGGTTATAATTTTTTTAATAATGTGTTTTAAATAGTTCTTCCAAGATACGTCAAGGAATAAGTTCCATTATGCCTTACATGCAAAAATATTAATAAATATATTTTGGTAGAATAAAATAAGTAAATGCAACCAAATGTCATTTAGGTACATAGTTGCGATCCCAAACTAAAATAAAGATTTCATGTCTTGGTTGTCAGGAACTATAAGTGATTGCGGGATCACAATTACTTTTTGTGAATTACACAAAAATGTATTGAGGTGGTTAGCCCGCGGCCTTTTGTTCCATAGTTCGGTTTCAAGATAGGGCTAACTAATTACCTCCTAGGTACACCATGGGGCTGTCAAAGTAAGTTCTAAGTACATCTACCTATTAATATATATATACCTATTAATATTAATATAAATATACCTATCTAAGTTCTTTACATGTGTGTTAGTGCCTGTACATTTTAGGTATAAAATTTTACTTTTAACACTGCAATTCAGTTGCACATAAAACCTAAAAAAATGGCTTAGCGATTAAGTGCCGCCATTAATAACGGTTTAACTTTTTTTAAAGTTATAAGAATAATAAATTAGAAAATAATTTTAAATTTTACTAGACCTAAGTCATCTAAACTTATTTAAAAAAGCTGTTGCCCGCGACTTCGTCCGCGTAGAGTACAGGGTTGAGTCAGGTAGAAAATAAGTTATAATCTATTTTACTTCTCAGAGTCCTATTTATAAATGACGAACTCCCATACAAACTTTCAACCTTTATTTCACCTCCTCACTGGTCGAAATTTCGAAAACGCTAAAACAAATGTTTAATTATTTCTTATCAAGTGCTTAAATATAAAGTTCCTTGGTTTTATCTTTTAAAATTAAGAAATCCCATACAAACTCTCAACCTTTATTTCAACCTCTTCATCCCTTTTTTTTCGCACTAAAAGGTAGCCTATGTCCTTTATTAGGGTCTAAAGATTGTCTGTGCCAAATTACGCGGGAAAGCGTAACAGACAAACAGAGTTACCTACTTTTGCATTTGTAATATTATAGTAGGGATTTTTACTTTACTGTATCTAATGAAACGTATTTCTTTCTATTATTGCCATATCTGTAGGTAGACAGCTCATGGAAAATAGGTACATACTTCTGTATGTTAAACCGCCGCATTTAATACGGCGAAATAGTTTACAATATTATTTTTTATTAAGTATGGCAACATTACCAAATTTATGGCAACCCTAACAGTGTTTTTTTCTCTTTTCATTTCGACAAGTCAAAATGAAGTACGTTCTGTGATGTTTTTATAAATTTATATTCGTTTTAATCTGAATAATCACTATCTGTTTGTATTTGAAGTTCGGTAAAAGTAAAGTGGTGTGTCTTTATTCTTATGTGTGTTTTTGATTTTCAGGATCGGTCTTTGCGCCTACAGTGGGTACAAGATCTACCCTGGCCATGGAAAGACCATGGTTAAGGTGGACGGCAAGGTAAAATAAATATCGATTTTATTAATATATTTAAATAATGTAGTTGATGATAGCGTCGAAATATAATTCTATTGTCGTCCTATAAGTTATTATAATATCCACTGAATTAAAACTTTGTTTATATAAAAATACATACATTTAAACAATATAACCCATGTTTGTTTTTTTTTCATCAGACATTCACATTCTTGAACTCAAAATGTGAAGCCGCTCATCTTATGAGGAGGAATCCTCGTAAAGTAACATGGACTGTCTTGTACAGGTATGTAACTAAGCTACAGTCTTTTCAGTACACTTCGGCCATACTTCAATAAAATGTGACAAGAGGTTAAATTAGACCTGAGTACACTCTATAGACAATTTATATTAGTGTTTATTTTGTTATTTGTGTAATGGTAAATGTTCCCTTTAATGTTTTAAAATTATATACTTCCATGTCTACTATCTTATTCAACATGCATTCACATTGTGTAAGTTATACCCTAACTAAGCGAAATTATTTCAGGCGCAAGTTCAAGAAAGGCCAAGAAGAAGAACAGGCCAAGAAACGTACAAGGAGGACCCAAAAATATCAGCGTGCCATTGTTGGTGCCTCACTTAGTGACATCATGGCCAAGCGTAATATGAAGCCAGAAGTACGCAAAGCACAGAGAGAACAGGCAATCAAGTAAGGTGTTTTCATTATCATTTAGGATTGATAAACTTATGTTTTTTTTTACACATAATTCTCAAACCCACCTTATGACATTTGTATGTATTTTTTTTACTTAATTCAAATTCTTTGATGACTGGCTTTAATATTGCATTAGTGACTACAGAAAATACTCATCTTGCTTTATTTTAAAAGATAAGTTATTTTTTGTAAAGCTTGCTTAAAGGTTATTTCTCAAAAGTTGTGAATATATATTTACCCATTTTTCTGATGTAGATGGATGATTCTTTAACATGTTTCCTACTTTTCTATTGATTATTTCTTTTAGCTATGTATTTAATAATTCTATAATATCCTTTATATGTCATATGGACCAAATATTAATACTGTTGTGATTTGCTGACATGTTTTTACAGAAAAAAATAATTATTATAATTATTAGTGTTAAAATCAGAATAGAATTGTGCTGGCATTCATAGATCATTGACATCAACTCACTTGTGTTGGGCATGGTCTACTACAGACAGGGTTTAGGGAATAGTTAATCAAATTCACTCAGTGCCACTTCAGTTAGTTTTAAGTGTACAGAATTTTTCACAATGTTCATTTACCATTTACATACATGCCAATTCATTGTGAACAGAACTTTAGCATGTTCACATTACTTATGCCTAATAATTAATTATAAATTGGGATATAACGTCAAGATTTTGATTCAATTATGCACCTTAGTCCTGAGAGATCATCTCTTCTATTATCATGTGTTTCCTAATCTATACTAATATTATAAAGAGGTAAAGTTTGTGAGTTTGTATGTTTGTGACATAGAAAGTAATCTCGGGATCTACTGAACCGATTTTGAAAATTCTTTTACCAATAGAAAGCTACGTTCTTTGTGAGTGTCATAGGCTATATATTAGTCCGAAAAATCATAAGACTTTTTCTTTATAGCAGGATCTGTGAAGTAAGTCGGAGAAAAAATGGGCGATCGAAACCGTTTTTTGCAAACGCTGACTTTCTCATGGGAGATATATAGTTGAGTCCTAGAGAAAAATTGTAGAGCTTGATAATGTCTACAAAAAAGTCAGCGGTAGCATATGTCTAACTTTTAGGGTTGCTTCACTATAACCTCTTTTATGCTAACTAAATTTGTTATAAAATAAAGCATTGTTTGTGAAGGTATTTTTATAAAGATTATATTAACCCTTATCCAAATAAATGCGTTATTTAGTATAAGTATTTAATTTAAAAGAAATTCGCCCTTTACATCATTTGATTTCAATGAGTATCTTAGAAGATATCGCAGTTTCAAAATAATCATCAAGTGCACAATAATTAAGTACAAGGCGCCGGCCGGCGCGTTACGCTTTCACGTGAGGAGTAAAATAGACTATAACTTATTTTCTTTCTGAACTCAACCCTGTAGTCTACGCGGACGAAGTCGCGGGCAACAGCTAGTTATTTATTAAAGTGGAAGTATTACATCTTAATGAAATTCAATTCAATAAATCCACTTACTTAAATTGTTTATGTATTATAGTTAAGGAATTACAAATTATTGAATATTGAATGTACAATAAAACATTCCTTATCCAAATACATTTTTTACTTATAAATTTTTGTTGTTTTTAGGAAATATTTTGGGTAATGTATACATACGAAACAAATCTAAAGATGTGTTGCATCCACTAAAACAAAATAAATTTTTACAGGGCTGCAAAAGAACAGAAGAAATCAACTAAAGCTGCCAAGAAAGCAACAGCTCCAGCACCCAAGGCGAAGGCACAGCCTAAAACCAAAGCTGCTAAAGTCAGTCAAAAATCTGCACCAAGAGTGGGAGGAAAACGATAAGAACTTAAATAAAAACCTGACTTAAGATGATTTTTTTTCTTATCCGCTGGTATCTTGCAACAGTCAATTTAGATTCACATAAAACCTTTGGATGATTAATCATCATCATCATCATCATCAACAGCCCTTAATTCGTCCACTGCTGGACATAGGATGATAGATATTAATAAGTAATTATAAAATAACTCATGATCTTGCACATTGCATAGCAGATGTATTTTTTGTACAACCTAGATGTCTTGGAGTTCAATTCTGGAGTTAAGCCCCTGCCCAATAACATTTTATTGGCTTTTCCCTGTAGTTAAATTAAGCAGAATATATAGTTGTACTGAACTGGTGCTCAATCAAGTCTCAGTATCAGAAATTTTGTCTCATGGTTTATTCCAAACTTTTCGCATAATTTAATTTAAAAGTTAAAAGTTTATACCTGAATAATATGCTGTCAAATGTACAAATTCATACCGTTAGGGTTTTCGGTATATTAGAGTATAAATTGTTACTAGGTACCTAATTCTAAATTGCATAAGTGATTGCAGTTTTAGGTCAATGGGAAATATCCCATAAATTGCCGAAATGCATTCCTTACACAAACTGCTTTATCTTCAATATTGAGTATATTAAGAAGTTTGTTTTTTTTTTGTCAGATTCGATACAAGGACTATATTATATAGCTTGAATATATTGTTTTTGTTAAATATTTGCACACATTCTTAATATAAGGGATCTTGTGAGACAAAAACTACAATGTTAAAAATTTCACACACTATGCAGTGTGTGAATGAATAAAATAAGAAATGAGAGACTTATTTAAATAACTCGATTAATATGTGCCTATACAATATGCATAACTCCTTACTACAATCAGCCCTATGTTCTGGAAACCGCTAGATATAAGTGTATATGTTTTATCTATTATTGATTTATGTGAGCCTACTGTCATTTAATAACCATATTTCCAGTCGTCGACCTGTTACCGAGACACTCTTTACTGAAATCTATGTAGCATCTTTCACGAGAGCTTAACGGCTATTGTAAGAGACCCTTCCACCTCTTCTTTTAAGCTGATTTAGCACATTGCATAATCAAGTCTAAATAGCAATTACCAGCAGTGAACTTCTTGTGACTAACGGGCAACGGCGAAGGAAAGTATTAGTTTCTTACTAACCATCTGTGTTCTGTGCAACACCTTATATAAGCCTCTTATTAATAAGTTAGAGATAGTCGTTTTACCAACAAAATTGCCAAGAATTAATGCTAAGTATCATCAGCATCAGCCTCGTGGCACAATTGGCTAGACACCTGCTTGCGAAACGAGAGGCCGCAGGTTCTATCCCTGCACCAAGACAAATGTTTGTGTGATCCATAACTATTTATTTAGATTCTGGATGTTAGAGAGACTGAAAAAGTCTTTCGTAGTCTCTGATACCAACGACACAGGACTTGTATCCATCCTAGTGTGAGGTCAGATCTACGTAAGTGACCGTTAGGTGTATTTATTTTAACAGGATTTGAGATTTGTACGAGCAAAGATATTACAATCAGATTATCTACTTGAAATGAAATTAAGATGATACTATTACAAATAATCTTTATGATTTCGCTATTGTTTATTAGCCATCAGATTGATGAAACATGGCTGATTAAAGTTAATCATTTTGTTTGTGAATTTTCGGAGACCAGACAAACTAGTATTTTTGGCACTCCTGGTTTATTTGTAGATCTAGGATTATTACAGCTAATCCTGATAATGCTCTACAGAGCGTAATATGTGGGCGCCTGCTGTTTCCAAATGTTAATCGTCATTTAACAAAGTGTATCATATTCAATCGTACTTTTGTCAGACATCATAATTACGAAAATGACATAACACCTAAATTTTAATGGTATTGTTAAAAAATAAAACTTTTATAGATTATTAAAGACATTTATTTGCATTACAGACATATCATGGTTCTTTGCATCTATGCAAGTTGATTTATATCTAACATTTTATATAGTTCTGTAATTGAAGATGCACCTATAAGTTACATTTATACAACATGATTAGCCAAATGTATTTAGGCATTCTTGGCTAGGGTTTCAGCCTTGGCAACGACTTCTTCAATGGGTCCAACCATATAAAATGCAACTTCAGGAAGGTGATCATACTCGCCCTGGAGAATCTTAGAGAAACCCTTAATGGTCTCTTCAAGTGGCACCAGTTTACCCGCATGTCCAGTGAATACTTCGGCTACTTGGAAAGGTTGAGAGAGGAACCTCTGAATTTTGCGTGCGCGTGCTACAGTCAGCTTGTCTTCCTCAGATAACTCATCCATACCCAGGATAGCAATGATGTCCTGGAGAGATTTGTAGTCTTGTAGAATCTTCTGAACGCCACGTGCTACATTGTAGTGTTCAGCTCCAATAATATTAGGATCCATGATACGGGATGTAGAGTCAAGAGGATCCACAGCTGGGTAGATACCCAACTCGGCGATGGCTCGAGACAACACAGTGGTGGCATCCAAGTGAGCGAATGTTGTAGCGGGAGCAGGGTCAGTCAAGTCATCGGCCGGCACATAAATGGCTTGCACGGAGGTGATAGATCCCTTCTTGGTAGTGGTGATTCTTTCCTGCATGGTACCCATGTCAGTGGCTAGGGTGGGCTGGTAACCCACAGCAGATGGAATACGACCCAGCAAAGCAGACACCTCAGAACCAGCTTGAGTGAAACGGAAAATGTTATCAATGAACAGCAACACATCTTGACCTTCCTGGTCACGGAAGTATTCAGCCACGGTGAGACCAGTCAGAGCAACACGGGCACGCGCGCCTGGGGGCTCGTTCATCTGACCATACACAAGAGCTACCTTGGAAGTCTTGTCTTTGAGCGAAATTACTCCAGACTCAATCATCTCATGATATAAGTCATTGCCCTCACGGGTGCGCTCGCCTACTCCGGCAAATACGGAGTAACCACCGTGAGCTTTGGCTACGTTGTTGATCAGCTCCATGATGAGTACAGTTTTGCCGACACCAGCGCCGCCGAATAAACCAATCTTGCCTCCCTTGGCGTAGGGAGCGAGCAAGTCGACGACCTTGATACCAGTGACCAAAATCTCTTGCTGTACAGACATGTCCACGAATTCGGGGGCTTCAGCGTGAATAGCGGCGGTCTTGTCTGTGGGAATGGGGCCACGCTCGTCGATAGGCTCACCGATTACGTTGATGATGCGGCCCAGAGTCTCCGCACCGACGGGGATACGGATGGGAGAGCCAGAGTCAAGTACGGGCTGTCCGCGGACGAGACCCTCAGTACCGTCCATGGCAATTGTGCGGACGGTGTTCTCACCCAAGTGCTGTGCCACCTCCAGGACCAGCCTAGGGGAACGGTTCTGGACTTCGAGGGCATTTAGAATGGGTGGTAAGTTATCTTCGAATTGGACGTCGACTACAGCACCGATTACGGCGACCACCTTACCTTGGCCCTTGCCGGCGGCTTTAGCTGCATAGTCCCGCTTGTTCACGATGGCTCCGGAGACCAAAGGTGCTTTTTCGGAGGTGTTGTTTACTACCGTCTTTGCGGCCAGACGGCCAGCTCTGCAGACGGTAGAGAACATTTTCGTTTTTTAAATTCGGTCGAAAAGTAGAAAATAAATTACTAAGGTGGCCACGAAAAATCACAAATTCTTTACGTAACTATCCGGTACCGTCAATGTGATGACCTCAAGGCAAGAGACGAAGAGCAAGGGGCAGAGAAGGGGGAACGGCACAGAATGTGCAAAATAAAATTGTCTATACATTACATGATTCGGTCAATAACTGAAATGCCTGACATTCTCGCTACACATAATGATAAATTTATTAATAGGATGATAGCTTAGAATTGATCGTCTTGTGACCGTGAATTACATAGGAAAGTAAATGTATTTTATTTGCTATCAAGTTTTTGAGCTCAGTCCCTTAGCATATTGATATCTCAATTTTTCTACAAATGATTAGGCTGTACTAACGTATTTACCTATGCCTTGCAAGCAAAGGAAAAACGAGAAGAGTTAATGTCAATTTGACGGAATCACCAACCAACTCCAAAGTTGCCAAAAAATTGTAAAACTTCGTTCTTCATCTACACATGTGATTTTATTGTACACAATAGCACAAAAAAATCTTTTACTTTTTAAACCTACGTCCAAGCTGAAAATGGAGTATATATCTCCGGAAAATGCACCATTGTCAAATGGAACACGGATGTAAGTCATGCTTATTTTTAAGGTTATAAAGGTTTTAAGATGCCCTAAGATATTTACGTATAAATGTAATGTTAGGGTAAATCAATCAGTTGACAAAAATATGAATATCTCTGAACAGTTACACGCTTATCTACTTTTAAACAGACGCTGTAGTATTTAAAAAAACGTAACTATACTTCATTTAATTGTTCCTGCTCTGCTTTTCAGATTATGCTGTCAGTGTGCTGTACCAATAGAGGCCAATCCATCAAATATGTGTGTAGCATGTTTGAGGGCTCATGTTGACATAACTGATGGCATACCAAAACAGGCTACACTGTTCTTTTGTAGAGGATGTGAGAGGTACGCTTTTTATATGAAACATTGCTTGACTGCCTGATGTTTTGTTTCCACTATTTCAAGTCATTTCTTCAAGTCTATCAAAGGTTTCAGAAATAATTTAAGGACATTAAAAACAAAACCTATTATTACTTTAGCTTAATTTTATACTACATATGCCTAGCATTTTTGCAAGATAAAAGGTATAGTATAAACTCTGCCTTAATTAAGTAAGAATATCAGACATGTTCTTTAAAATTTCTGAGTGTCCATTTCTTTATGTTTATATCACATTTTATTTAATTTGTTTATTAGATACCTGCAGCCTCCTTCAGAATGGGTGGTTTGTGCTCTAGAGTCTCGTGAACTGCTGGCTCTATGTCTTAAGAAACTAAAGGGTTTAAACAGAGTTAAGCTGGTTGATGCAGGTTTTGCATGGACTGAGCCTCACTCTAAAAGAATTAAGGTATTGCACAATATTATACATTAAGAAATGCAATGAAAGGTCACAAGTTGTAGAAGAAATTATTAGAAACTTTCAAATTGTTAATATATACAGAAATTTTTACCATATTTAACAGTATATTGAGTTCATAATAGTAGAGTTTTAAATAAAAATATTTATATATATTTTTAAAAAATTATTGTATTTTTTTTAGGTAAAACTGACAGTGCAAGGAGAGGTGTTAGGTGGAGCAGTACTCCAACAGACATTTATTGTTGAGTTTACCATACAACATCAAATGTGTGATGCATGCCATCGTTCAGAAGCACAGGATTATTGGCGTGCACTTGTACAAGTTAGGCAGAGAGCTAATAACAGAAAGACTTTCTACTACTTGGAACAGTTAATTTTAAAACATAAAGCCCATGAAAATACATTGGGAATTAAACCAAAACATGGTAATTTTTATATTCCATTATTTTTTGTAATAATGACTATTATTTTCCACTAATGGCAGATTATAATAAATAATTCTTAAGTGTATGCACCCAATCAGGGCAAAGTTTGTAGGTCACATATCTGTATGTTATCTCATTTATTTGTTTGATAATTTTTTAATTTGATAGGAACATATTTTTGACATAAACAGGTCTAACATCATTTTTTTACTGCTGGTGATAAAATATGACATTCAAAAATAATTAAACATTGGTTTAACTTTTCTGTATCATTACTTATCTAGTAATGAATCATAGAAAAATATATGAAGAACACTATCTAGATCGGACAGAATATATTTTGTAATAATGTTTTTATGATCATTTTGAAAATAATATGCTTTGTTGTTGTAGATGGGTTGGATTTTTTCTATGCCTCTGAAAACCATGCGCGAAAAATGGTTGACTTTATCCAGTCTGTACTCCCTATAAAATGTCAACATTCCAAGAAGCTGATCTCCCATGACATACACAGTAATATATACAATTACAAGTTCACATTCAGCATTGAAATTGTTCCATTATCCAAGGACAGTGTAGTTTGTTTGCCCAAGAAGTTGACCCACCACTTTGGATCTATATCACCAATCTGTTTGGTATTAAGAGTTACCAGTACTATCCATCTAATTGATGCCAACACAGGACAAGGTATGTCTTTATGATTCTAATTTATTATTAAGCAATATTTTTTTTAAGCTGTGATGGCCTCGAGGTTTTGGCGCGCGGTCGAGAATCTCGACGGTCGCGGGTTCGAACCCCAGGCACACACGTCTGACTTTTCGAAGTTATGTATATATATTCACATTGAATTATCACTTGCTTTAACGGTGAAGGAAAACATCGTAATGAAACCTGCACACTTAAGAGTTCTTAGGAATTTCTTAGGTGGGTAGTCCGCACAAACCCGCACTAGGCCTGCGTGGTGGACTATGGCCTTAATCCTCTCAATGGTAGAGGAGACCCGTGCTCAGTAGTGGGCGTATATGGGTTGATGATGGATGGATGAATATTTTTTGTAATCAAAGTTTTAAGTAGAGGCAATTTTTTATGTATTTAAACACTCAATTTGACACTGTGCAGTTAAGGGTGGATCCAGCTTTGGTGCCAAGTGTCATGACCTTGTTACCTTCCTACTGGATCCACCCTTGTGTGCAGTATACTTGGAAATTCTTTTCTTTCACAGTAACAAAAATCTGACTTGATATGGCCCATTATATTTGACATTGATTTTCTGTATACATATAAAAATAGTTACGATTTTATAGAGAATTTTTTGTAGGGCACCTCACAAGTTAAGCTAAGCCACAAAATAAGTAATGATCATATAAATAAAATTCAAAAAACGTCTATCAAATGAAGGGGTAAATTGATACTTTTATACACTTTATAGAGTTACTATAAGATTCCTATAAGAAAAACGTATCAATACTGCATGATACAAGAATTTAATTTGGAATATTTAAACAGGGATTTGAAGTATCAAAGTTGTTTTGACATGATATATCACAATAACAATTTAATAATTAACCCATCGGAGGTCATTTTATAACATTCATTTCTTTCTTCTTTCTTTATCAACCCATATACGCCCACTGCTGAGCACGGGTCTCCTCTACCATTGAGAGGGTTTAGGCCATAGTCCACCACGCTGGCCTAGTGCGGGTTGGCGGACTACACATCTAAGAAATTCATAAGTACTCTTAGGCGTGCAGGTTTTATCACGATGTTTTCCTTTACCGTTAAAGCGATAATGTGTGATAATTCAATTTGAATACACACATAACTTCGAAAAGTCAAAGGTGTGTGCCTGGGATTCGAACCCGCGACCGCCGAAATTCTCGACTGCGCGCCCAAACCTCGAGGCCATCACTTATAACATTCATTTATCAAAACCAAAAAATCAAAAATATAAATAAACAAATACACCCAACAGTCACATACATAGTCCTGACCCCACACTAAGATACGAGTCTTGTGTCGTGGGTATCAGAAACTACGAGAGACTTTTCGGTCTCACCAGCAACACCCAGACCCGAAACAAATATTTGTGGATCACACAAATATTAGAATTAGTAGAAATGTACCTCTACCTACTCCCCTGAGTTTGAGAATACAGTTGTGTTTATGTATGTTGAGTCACTAGTATAGCTCCCTTATTAGCAGTCAGATTTGCCATGAATAAGCTTATTGATCACTAGAAATTTAAGTTTAACGTTTATCTTGATTGTTTTAGTATGTGATTTATCATCAACAAACTATTGGAGGCATCCATTTACACCTATCTGTAACCCAAAACAATTGCAAGAATACATTGTAATGGACATTGATATATTGAAGGAACATGTGAGTAAAAGTGTTTTATTAGAATTAATATAATTTACCTAGTGTAGACCATAAAAATGATTGTAGCTGCCCAAAAACCTCAATTGAGATGTGAAATAATTATGTGGCACACAGTATATGATTTTTTTTTAACATGTTTTGAACATGAATACGATTTTGTTGAAAGTGGTTAAAATACAATGTTTAAATATTTTATCACAGCATTTCCATAAGATTGCTGTACTTATCTTACTTGACTTGTACCATTTGTGTAATTTACATTTTTGGTTACATAAGTATTACCTCTTTTTGTCTGATTATTACATCCAATGCATCTATGAATATGTAAATGTTAATATAATCAAGAATCCATTTAGATCAAATTTTATTCATTCTAGGAAAGAAAATCATTCCCAGGCCAAGGAAATGTTTCCAACAAGCATGTAATAGCTGATGTGTGGGTTGTGAAGGCTAGCGAACTTGGTATGGATGTAAGTCCCGTGCACACAAGGACACATCTTGGACATATTCTGAAACCCGGCGATACTGTTTTAGGGTAAGTTTACATAGTGTATTTATGATATGATATGATACCTATTCCATCCAGACATCAATAGACCCTTATTATATTACATTTTTTTGACACATATTATCCAAAATTAATTTTTAATGTAGTCGAATTCATTTTTTCCTTGATAGTCTTATAATACATCAATAAAATAAGGTATGTTCAACAAATTTGCCGCCCCTTGGAAATGGCCGCCTGCGTGCTGTTCACGCTTTGCACGCCCGCTCACGGCGGTCCTGATAGATATAAATATATCTAAAAAATTGTTACCTTGAAATAATAGTGTGTTTCACTTAATCCGAGATGTTGGTATAAATGTGGTATAGGAATACTTAGCTTGTCTCTTGGATGAGTTGGCAATGAGATATTTTTAAGGTAAAAGGAGACCAGCCTTTATCCTTCCATAGGATGCGGGGTTTCAATAGTTGGGAATATTATTGAGAATTGGAACAAGTCCCGGATATATTATTTTTAAAAATTGCCATTGCATCGCAGAAGCCAATTTATGCTGCGAGACTAAAAATGTACACTCAATGATATAGGGGCTATTATCGAGTACCTATTTAACGGTTATATTCAATAGTATAACAAGGTGTTTTCAAAACGCGAAAGCCATAAAACATTACACATTATTAAGATGCGCTGGCTCGGTTCGAATTTACCTCATAGATTTAAAATTTCACAGCTATTCATTAAAAAATAATGCAATCATTCTATAAAAACGTGGTGAAGATAGATTAAATAGATAACCTATGCATTGATAAAACAGCCCGCTGTGACGTGACATTTAATTACCCATGGGTAATTTTTGATCGTATCTCTTCTAAACAAGTGTGTTTATATCAATTAGCTTATACGGTATACCTAAATGATTATGCATCTTAATCTGTCTATCGGAATGATTTTTCAAATATTTTTGTATTACTCTGTTTGTATATAAAAACACAATGGGTATTTTTTACTGTTTCTGTCTCAAATTCTCACACGGAAGATGAATTAATAAAATTATAATTTATTCATAACATGAATTTTGTCTAATAGATACAATCTTGGAGACTCAAATGTAAATGATGATAATTTGGACAAGTTAGACAGCAGCGTTATACCAGACGTGTTCTTAGTAAAGAAATATTATGGTGAAAAGTCGGCTAGGAGGCGAGCCCGTGCCTGGAAACTGAAGCATATGGCTGAAGGACTGCACGACGGCGTTAGCTCCACTAATGAGTAAGTTATCATTTTAAATACTTTGCTGGAATTTCGATATGTAAGGCGTTAAGTTTTATTTTGTATGATTTCGTGAAGATAAATTATAATTAGGCGACCGTGATTTGTTTTAAATGCTTCCGTAAATATCTACATGTTAGAAATGTTATACATGCGGGCTTGTTACTCTTTTAAGTCTGAACTCTGAACGTCCGCGAGGACAACAACTCATGACTAGCTCTAAATATACGAATCATGAAATGAATGTTGATTTTTTTCTGCAGGGACTATAATGATTTCTTGGATGACTTGGAAGAAGACCCGGCGTTCAGGCAAAACATCAATATATTTAAGGATGCAAGTAAAGTGCCTGTGGATACTGACGAAATTGATCCCGCCTTGCCCTGCATCACGCTAGCAGAAATGTTGGATGACTTGAATATAGAAGATGTTGAAATGAGTACTAATGTTTAATTTATCGTACTGGAAGTGTATATAATGTATACTTACATAATATACGGTACACATTTTTGAAATAAATATTTTGTATTTATGAAATAGTTTTAATTTGAACCTTAATTATAGTCAACAGTAAGTAGGTCTACATAATATCTGTTTCGGGTTTGTGAGATCTATTGAAGTTTCTGATACCTACGAGACAAGTAAGTGTAACTATGTATTTGATTATTTTTATAAGTGTATTGAATTAAAAAATATGTATTGTGATTAAAATCTAATAACGATTAAAGCTATCAAAACTACAGTGCAATATGCATGTAAGTTATAAGTAACTTTTCGAAGCAGACGAATTATATAGATTTACTGAAGAAAGGTGATCTTTTGTTAAGATATGAGTTGATTGATGACAGATTATTCACCAATACACTGATAATATATCCCCAGCTTCATATTGAGTGATAATAACGCGAGAAGCATTCAAGAGTCCTGTGATCATATGTACCCATAGTCGAAGAGGCGTGTCAACGCCTTGAAAAACATTGATACAGTGATAATGACTGAGTGATACGATAACCGATGGACCAAGTAAAACACGAGCCCGCATTACACTAACAACACGGTTCAATATTACATATAAATAATTTCAATGATATCCTAGGTGTAGTGCTTACATATATACGTGGAGTACCGCCTTATCGGCCATTGGCAAAAATCAGTCGGCCAAGATGAGAGTGGTTCTGTTGGTGTATATGATATTGAGTTGTACATTTGCCAATCAACTCATACCTTTTGGTAATTATATTTTTTATATAAAATTGATTTGTGAATAATAAGTGTAACATGAAATTAATTTCTGAAAGTATTGTCCCTCAATTGTAGGCAAGGTACAAGACTTATTTGTGAAATTGATGAAAAATGACTTGACTGAAGACGAATCCAGATTGCTCCAGGATGTATTTGAAATTTTGCATAGGCCAGAATATGCTTCAATGGAATCGTTTGAAAAGAGCAGTCAGAGTAGAATGGTAAGAAACATATCAATTATGAGAGGAAATTAATGCACCATTTTTTATTAAAACCTTTTGTATTTATGTTGGCCAATATTCATCAATGGATGTCAAAAAACTATTCACTATACGCTGTATAGCAACGATAGACTTCGAGGTTCTGTTATTGGTCAAAACGTTGTTAACGTTGTTAAACTATTCCGTCAATAAATTGTCATTGGTGTCACGGAGACTGGTGATCATCAACCCATATACGTCCTACTGCAGAGCACAGGTCTCCTCTACCATTGAGAGGGTTTAGGCCATAGTCCACCACGCTGGCCTATTGCGGGTTGGCGAACTGTGTGTAGTTCTAAGAAATTCCTAAGAACTTTTAGGTGTGCAGTTTCATCACGATGTGTTCCTTCACCGTTAAAGCAAGTGATAATTCAATGTGAATACGCACATAACTTCGAAAAGCCAGCGGTGTGTGCCTGGGGTTCGAATCCGCGACCGCCGAGATTCTCGACACCGCGCCTAAACTTCGAGGCTATCACTGCTTTTTTTACTGACTTGACTATTTTTGCTCTTGGTGATGTGTTCATTAAATTGTTTATAAAAATATACTTTGCCCCAACTACTCTGGTATCTACATCAGGGATGTTGCGGATTCCATTTTTTTCACATCCGCGGATGCGGATGCGGATGCGAATTTTAAGAGGCTCACATCCGCGGATGCGGATGTGGATGCGGATCTGTATAAAATTGATCGATTGGTTGATTTGTATACAATGTTATTGCTTTCCTATTGGTCAATCAGCACGTGCGGTCACCCACTCGACACTCGAGACCGACACGCGCACCTCGCCGCCCCTCACCCCTTTCTTTCTTTTCGCGATGTGCTACACATCCGCAACCGCATCAGCTCCGCAGCGATTTATGCGGATGCGGATGCGGATGTCCAAATCGATGCGAATGTTCCGCATATGCGGATGCGGATGCGAATATTCGCAACATCCCTAATCTACATATTGTGTCAAAGGAAAATATTTCCAGGCGATGCTTAATTTCGCAGTAGGTAGGTATATCATACAATATATCACTTTT
The DNA here is from genome assembly GCA_030295005.1 of Cephonodes hylas. NCBI lineage: Eukaryota > Metazoa > Arthropoda > Insecta > Lepidoptera > Sphingidae > Cephonodes > Cephonodes hylas. The sequence continues at coordinate 8,372,425 of AP025367.1, read as the reverse complement.
TATTGAATGCTCCTAATGAAAAGGCATTTTTTGGTATAGTGGCGATTGTGGCACGCCGAGATGGAATATAAGGAACCCCGACTTAGTTCTTTTTACGGTTTACTTACGGAGCTTTCCCATTCTTCATTCCTCGCTTCTGTAAAGAAAAAGCTGGTATTAGTTTATAATGCTATTAGTTATGAGTTTCCGGTACAGACGCGTGGTCGAGAATCTCGGCGGTTACAAGTTCAAACTCCAGGCACATAACTGTTATTTTTCGTTTAATGAATTATCACTCGCTTTACGGCGTAGGAAAACATAGTGATGAAACCAGCATACCTTAAAAGTTCATAGGCATTTCTTAGGTTTGTAGTCCGCCAATCCGCACTAGGTCAGCGTGTGGGACTGAGGCGTACACATTCTCAATGTTAGAGGTGACCCTTGCTCAGCTGCGGGACCTATATGGGCGGATGATGTGATTTTGTGAATGTATAGTGTATCGAGAGAGTAGCCTAGTAGCAGTACTAGTATACCTACAGTGAGAGTAGGAGTTTGTTAGCAGCAAGTAGCAACCCTAATTTCATCTAAAATATTATATTAGCCACGCAAAGTTTTAGTTATCAGGTAACGTTTGTGGACCCTTCCTTTTCTTCATTGAATTAGTTTAAAACTAAGTATATGATAGAAAATCTGTTTTTAGTTGTTGTGTAAAGAACTATTAGGTATATCTAATACCTACTGTTATAAAGTATCTAATCGGATCGGAATATCTGATTAACTATTGATATCAAATTTATTAAGACGTATTTTGATTAATATTTAAACATACTTTAATACTTTATAATGACAATTGTAGTCAACGATAAAAATATTATATGGAAGAGTTATCGAAAATCACGGCGAATAATGCGAATGTTATCACCAATCATTAGACCATATACGTTCCACAGCTGAGCACGGGCCTTCTATGCAAATAAGGAGGTTAAGGCATAAGAATCCTTCGATCAAATATATACCTAGAAACACATAGGTACTGAGAACACACCTTGAAAACATACTGTGTGTATTTTTGATCTAACTCTAGAGTTGTTTATTTCATAACCCATACTTTTGTTGCGGGACCACGAGGCAAATCATAAAAATAACTCAATGAATTATGGTGCAAGAAGAACTTACATTCAGGATTAGTAAAGGAAGTTTTATAATAATTAAGTATTTAATTATTTCTCATCATTCGCCCTGCATTCCTAAGATCGTTTAAAGTTTGTACCAGAAAGGTACGATTTAACAATCTTTTAGCCAGACCATTTGATGACCATTAACTGATTTGATTGTGTTACCAGAGTCTCGAGTGTTTAGTATGTCGGAGTGCATTTGCTGCCGCAATGGAAGGAATCACCAACGGTCAAACTGATGAAGAAGTTACCGATGTATTCACAACACTTTGTACTTCATTGGGTATACAAAATCATAACGTTTGCAGTGGCGCTGTGGCATTGAACGTTGTGAGTTCAGAATTTATTTTATTTGTTTATTTGATGATTAGGTACATCTAAATTATCTTCATCTTGTTTATTCAAAAAGAGCTGAATTTACAAACCTATTTCAAAAACAATTTATGACATTACACATGGACATACATATAGGAATAATTTACCGAGTACGAGTACGTTTGAGTCTATCAAATAATCCCCCTCAATTTTCAATAAGGAAGCTTCTTTCAGTTGTGAACTTGAAAGACGATCCGAAAAGAAAGTTTTTTATCATCCTTGATCTTGTACTTTCATAAGAGCTTTAAAACTCCTAATCACGTTATGTCATCTTTGTTTTTTAAATGTATACCAGTCAAAGAGAATTTTACAATTTTTAACGAAAAAAATTAACAAATTTTCCATCTTCACTAGATATTAAATAGTAGTGATATGGCTGTTCAAATATTAGGTACGTATTAGGTATACTTATCCCTAATACATATGAATATACTCATGATATTATTATAGCCCATCATTACCTACATTGTAAGAAACATACCACAAGCCACTGCTGCAGCATTTTGCGGATTAGTTTTCCAAACAGCTGATAACCCTAACACATGTCCTTTCAACGACGTGAGATTTAACTGGGAAGTTGAATTACCTGAACGTCCTACAGAAGTAACGGTGAGATAAAATTAAATTTGTAAAAAATCATGTACTTATAATTATGTTAAGATAAAACACGCAAAACTTTTTTAGACTCCAACGTATAGTTCAGAACCCTTGACAATAGCAATTGTTACGGATGCTCATCTCGATCCCTTGTATGAGGCATATGGTGTCGCAGATTGTGATGAGCCGACTTGCTGCAGAGTAGGACAATCGCCTGCTAGAAGTTATAAGTACAAATCAAATATAGAAGAATCTATAATAGAACAAAGCATAGTCAATAATAATGGAAACTTGTCCCTGGATTTAAGCCTTGTTCCTAAGATAAAGGAAATGAGAAAATCATCACAAACAAGGTTTGCTCCCCGAAACGCACAACCAGCAGGATATTGGGGCGATTACCGCAATTGTGATTCTCCTATCTGGGCGTTTGATGATGTCGTAGAAAGAATTGCAGAAACACATAAGGTATTTTATGAAATATTTTTGTTAACATTACTTACAGATGATTTTAATTCTTTACACTATTACTATTTACTGCACTGAATTGTCTTACAGAATATCGACGTGCTGTACTATATCGGTGATACTATTGACCATGGAGTATGGGAAACTTCGTATGAATTAATTAATGACATGAACAAATATCTAGTCGATAAAATAAGGAAGACTTTTGGGGATGATGTTCTAGTTGTGCCTGTAATTGGAAACCACGAATCTCAACCTACCAATCAGTAAGTTTAACATAAGTTAAATAGTTTCTTAGCTCCTAATTATATAAATTTTTATAATGAGTAATTAAATATAGCTTAACCCTCCAGTGCGTAATAGCTCCGAAGATTAGATGCTACCTCGCCTTGCATATACTCTATTCCCAGGTGGATAGATATTAGATACCTATGAGGCTATGACAGCCCCGTGGCGCAGCCCTTGCGAAACGAGAGGCCGCGGCTTCGAGCTCTGCACTGAGACGAATGTTAGTGTAATCCACAAATATTTGTGTCGGCTCTGAGTGTTTGTGAGACAAGAAGTTATATAGTTTTCTGATATCCACGACACAGTACTTGTATTCTAGTGTGGGCTCAGAGCTATGTAGGTATGTGACTGTAGGTGTATTTATTTTACACCTCTGACTATTTGAATTATGACTTTATCCAATAAATATCCGCCTAGATATTTGATTTTTAAATAAAAAAATGTGAGGAAACTTAGTATCCTATGTGTCTAAAGGTTGTGTTTTTACTAGACTAGTTATATAACTACAATGCATTTATTATAGGTTCGCACCATCTTCTGTGAAAGAACCTTACCTGAATACGACGTGGTTGTACGATGCATTAGCGGAGAAATGGGGTTTCTATCTAACTGATACTGCTAAAGAAAGCTTAAAAGATCGCGGTGAATTTTCATTGCTAGTTAGACCTGGCCTAAGAGTAATCACTCTTAACAACAATGTTGCTTATAAATACAACTGGTAATTAATACTTTTAAACTTAACATTTATAGTATCGACAGTCCCGTGGCGCAGTTGGCTAGACGCCAGCTTGCGAAACGAGAGGTCGCGGGTTCGATCCCTGCACCGAGACAAATGTTTGTGTGCTCCACACATATTTGTTACGGGTATGGGCGTTTGTGGCTCTCGTAGTTCCCGAGACCCACAACACAGGACTTGTACCCTAGTGGGGTCAGAACTATGTGACTGTTGGGTATATTTATTTACTTATTTTATTATTATAAAATGTTTGTCATAATAATGGACTAAAAATTTCAGGTGGCTTGTCTATGACCCGTCAGACGGAAAAAGGCATTTAGATTGGCTGGTAGAGGAACTGTACAAAGCGGAACAGGCGGGAGAGAAAGTCCATATCTTGGCCCACATACCCCCAGGCGTACACGATCTCACACACACGTGGACTAGAGAATACAATAAAATTGTAAATAGGTGAGTTAAAAATCCAGAAAATGGTTTTGTCGACGTATTGAAACATCTTGACAAATAAAACTATACCTACAAAGGAAAATGCAAAATGAAATGCTTTTGGTTTGGCTCGTGTTTTTCTAAAAGTATATAATTGTAGTTAACAACACTACAAATAGGTAATATTTTGTGTAAGTGCTTATGTCCAAATATTCACACACAGTAAATACTGGCAAATAATATTGCCTAAGGGTATTTTTATTGAGAATAAAGGACGTCAATAAAGTAGGCCATTACATTATGGTTCAGACTTCAGCACTACTTCAGCTACAGCGAAAAGTTTTCATTTCCTTTATCACATATATTCAGAAAGAACATAAGTAAGGTATTAAAGTGGCAGAAAGATATCGAGATAAAATTTTTTTGACTTAAATATGATATGAAAAAACTTTGAAAAGTACGTCGGTAGATCATAGCTTTTGCACGGCCGCCACGTCATCTTCGCTTCTCCACCACGATTTATTTCGATAGTTAATCTTAAGCGATTTACAACATAATTTAAGTAACTTGTTTTGATTTTAGATTTTCGTCAACAATTGCTGCCGAATTCAATGGCCACACGCACTCTGACGAGTTTAAAATCTTTTACAATGACGAAGGTACACCTATCAATGTAGCTTGGGGAGGCGGCAGTGCTACGAGCTACACATTCTACAATCTTAATTATAAAATTGCTACATTTGACCCTCAAACATTCGTAAGTATAGCTAATTATATGAATGTTTACTATTCAGGCAGGCAGAACCTGTGATTTATTAAAATAAAATCTCTATCTAATCTAATATCTTTTCATTATATAGAATCTCAAGCATGTTCTTATCAATAATGATGACATAGATTTTACGTTACGTAATAATTTTAAGACCCTGTTGGTCGTAGTAAAAACTCCGACATTTATCCAAATAGTGATATCAAATGTAGGTTTTACAAGAAAAATGTTTATTAATAAAGGGGTAGCAAATACGTATTTTATAAATATAATTTATATTGACTAAGTAAAATGAACCTACATCTTAAGGTGTGCTAAACAAATTAGTATAATGTATGATTTTTTCCTTCAATTAATTTAATGTTTATATTTTTAGGAACCTGCCAATATAGTGAATTACGCATATAATCTCACCGAAGCAAACTTAACACCAAATCGTAGACCCCACTGGTTCCAATTGTATGACATGAAAAATACGTTTGGAATTGGTGACTTAACAGCCTCATCAATGGATAATTTGGTACGCAGAATGGTAACAACTAATAAGGAACTCCTTGACATGTATGCGGCATTTTATTCAAAACTAAGCGACTCTCGCTGGCCGTATTGTAACACTGATTGCAAACTTAACAATCTGTGTAAAACAGTGGTTACTGTTCTTTGGGAGAGACAAAAATGTGCAGAACTGAGAAATCTTTACGATCAATCTTGAAATAAGTAATTTAAAATGGTTATTTTCGTATCAATATGAAAAAACTTTTAAAACTGTCACTTCTTCATAATAAATCATTGAATAAATTAAAACTACTGATTACATAAAACGGCCTTTTATTTATAACTACTCTTTAAATAATTACTATTTAATTTTATGCATTTTATATTTACAATATGTTTATTGCGACACTATACTTAACCAGGCAACATTTGGCTTCATTTTTAGTTCTTCACTAGGAATTTTGTCTAACAATGACATCTGAAAACATAAAGGAAACAGATATCATTATTGTGATTCTGCAGGCAATTTATAAGAAAAGTACTCATGTCTTTTAAAAATCTTTGTTACAAATATTTTCTAACTTAATATTACTTACATACATAATCTTATGTCTATATACTGTGGGAAGAGGTGCATTTCTGCAACCGCATTTTGCCAAATATTACAAGCATTACATAAATTGGGACAAATTTTTGATCAAATTTCCCTACTTTGTGCTGCTATTGAGGTTTTTCTGATTTGAAAACCCATAACACTGTTCAACTTGGGATCACTAGATTGCACAGCAAATAAATATGCCATGGAACACAAGGCATTAAATATTATTTATAGTATTTCTGTATGGTTTGCATTTGTAAGGAATCAGTGCCATATTTAAATGAAACTGTGTATACATGTTATGTAAGCTGTAAAAACAATTCAATACACCATTTCTCTTCTTTACTAAATGAATATAAAATGTTTGAATGTTTGTTATGCAAATAACATTTTTATTAAAACTCAAACAAAAATAGTAAGTTATGTGATTACATTATTGTAACAAATTTTACACCTTTACATTTGTTACAGTAATGTAATCAATTAACTTACTATTTTTGTATGTAAACATAGAATCATAAGACACCTCTAACATAATATAACAATGTAACCCCTCTATATGTGTATATTTTATTATTTGAAAACATTTTTAAACACAAATTACCTGATGTCTGATATATTTCACAACTCTTTCAACATCTTCTGCTTTTGCATCTTCAGAGAGTGAGTAAAACCTCCTCCAGATGGCTGCAGCCAGCACTTTATCATCACTAAGACCCTCATCATAGGCCACAAGAGCAGCCTGGAACTGTTCTGATAATTCTGAGACTTGTTTCTTGGCTATTGATGGGTTTGCACCCTGAAACCAATTCAGCAACACATTATCAAGTCATTTCTAAAATTATTTGGTCCCTATATAAAAATTATATTATTTTAATGAAATTACTCATGTAAAATAAACTTGCTTTTGTCTTTAAAATCACATAATATATAAATAATATGCTTGTAATTAGGTAATTGACTAACACATGATCTGACAGTAGTATTCTTTTAATTATTATTCTCACCTCAAGTAATTTTATTCTATTTGACACATCTGCCCACATAGCTTCTACTATACAATTCCTGACAAAGTAGCCATCTCCTTTAACATATTTTTTCTTTTCTGTTGTTGGATTAACAATGTCTTCAGCCATGTAGCGTACCATGAGCAACCAAACATGTAACTCAGTAATGTTAAACCAAGATGCAAATGTGTCTGGCAGATGTAAAGTTTGGAACCATTCCTCATATGCTATTTTGTCTGGTATACTTTCATACAGAAAATATCCAGTAAGTTTCAAGCGCTATAAAACAAAAATTGGTTATCATAAGAACTATACGACATACATACATATTATTTCATACATACATTATAAACTTACTTCAATTACCCAGACTATCTGCTTTTCTCATTCTTAATATACAACTTTGTCTTAATTCACTTTAATTCAATAACTTATTTATACAGTAAATGACATCGATTGTATCATACATATTTTGCATTCAAAGCTTTCCGACAGTAAAGCACTCTTTACTCTTTTATTACTTTATATTTCGTTCATAGGCCTCAAATAACATAGTTTATTTAAATTATGACTTAAAATAAGTATATTACTACGTTTGTAAACAAAAAATATATCTTGGACTTTACTGACCGTCCTAGATTGATCCATCCATCCTACAGCCTTCATAAATTTTTTGACATATCCATCCTCCATCGTTATTGTGCTTTGGTCTCTTATATACATATTGGGAATTAATTTTAAGGATGGTCTTGCATTATTTACTTTTATATGAGTCCAGTGTTGTCGTAAAATCTGAGGAGTAATATTAAAACTACTCAATAAGCGTTGCTTACATAAATGATCATTTAAGTTTAAAAAATACAATGTACAATTGATGATTTATAAAGTAAGGAGGCACACTTTTCTTGTTTTACGTACTATTAATGCAGCGCTACTCCGAAACATCTCGTTAAATTATATGTCTATCATCAAATCCTTAATGAATCTCGTATGAACATATTACAGGTAGATAGTCAAATTATCGTTTATTTGACATTTTATATTTTTTTTAGGAACATAGATTAGAGATTCTCTTCCACAGAGCAAAGAAAGGTTACGCCACCGGCCACAGTGAAAAGTCACACACCGATGATTTTGTGTTTTTAGGGATACCATGTATTGTTTAACAGTACTTCTCTATTGTCGGTACTAGTTTTCCAGTTTTCCTGTTTCTTTTAATAGTCAATAGTTTAAAATCAAGATTTAAGCCTTAATAAATTTTGTGTAAAACTTTGAGGAATTTACTGAAGCATCCCAATTGGACTTGACCACATAGGTAATTATTACCCACCAATTAAGTGCATGAATAGTATAAGCATAACCTACTAAGACACTAAGTGATTTTTGATATACTGAAATTTCATTTATCTTTTAAGTTACAAGCATTAATCACACACATATAAATTTAAACCTATCCTTAAGAGGGTTTATACATATTTCGGCAAAAACAGTACTTTTCGAAGCCCTAAATATTGATGAAAGACCCATCGTACAAACACCTTAATTACAATTATAGGGAATATTGTCATCTAAAAAGTTAGTTAAGAACATTTTAAGATTTTTGCGTAAATTTTAATAAATAACAAGATAACTGAGCTAAGATTGTCATAAATTCACTTTTAGAGTCATTTTCGACGCTCAAAATTCGAATTTATACATAATATATTTAATCAAAATAAAATTTTATTGAATTCTGTATATCCTCAAGCAAATAGTTAGTTAAAAACATTTTAAGATTTAGATTACATATTCAAGTAAATCAAAAATTAAGGCATTCAAAATATTAGGAAATAACTGTTACTATAGCATTTTTTTTACCCCTGTACAATACTCAATTTAACAAAATAACAACTTTCCTTAATAAAAGAACGTGTACTTGAAAACGTACAATTTTTGTTTTGAAGAAATTTTATTTCTTTATTTTTTTATGAATATTTTAAAATGTGCTATAAAACGCCGGGCCCAAGCGAGTGCAAATCACACCGCCGCAAGGCCTTCCAAGGAGAGGACGTATCGCTCTGCGCTACGCCATCGAAATTTGCGTCGTAAATATTTTTACTATTATCTCTGCTTTCCGAACATGTGATCAATTAAACTTTAAAAGGAATTAATCTAAGTGATGTATTTGACACTATACATATTCAATAATTATGATTTCTTTTCATTTTATTTGATATTATGAGTAATAAGTAAGAACCGGCGCGCGCGCTCGTCGCTGTATCGATACTCGTCGCATTTACCTAAACTCGGCGAGCCGCGCGGTGTTTATACGCTCTTAAAAGCGTAGACAAAGACTTTTCAGAAGTAGACATTTCTGCCTCCTCGTTTCGTCAATATTTTTTTATTCTCATATTAGGTGCCCCATACACCTTCAATAATATTGAACAATATTCTGATTGTTCAATATTATTGAACGTGTAGGGATAATATTAAAGCATTGCGCCGTGATTGAACAAAAGATTGAGGGAGCTTAATTTTTATTGAACAATATTTTTTTATTGCGCTGTGTAGGGTTAATATTGCGCAATATATATTTTTTTTTCTTTTCAACAAAATCACCGGCGTGGCTGCCGCCAAAACTTCGTCGTCAGACATGTTGTTCGCATGAAAATATTGATCAGACTGGTTAGTCAATTTTATTGACAGAATTAATTGAACGTCTGGAATCAAAGGGGGTGTTCAATATTATTGAACAATAAAAATATTGTGCAATATTATTGTAGGTGTATGGGGCCCCTAACAGACAAAGAGCCTATTGCCGTTTTACTACCCAATTTCAGACTCCGTTTCATATATAAACCCAATACGATTTTGCTACTTTTGTCGTAAGATTGCGACAGAGAGAGTCGTTATTAATACTGTAGATATTTAATTTTACCAAAAAAAAAATCAGGCACCATTGTTTAATACTGGCCTATCCCCATTAGTTAGATGTAATATTCACCGAAATACTAGCCGTTGCGGATTTTTTTGCTTGCAATACTGTTATTGATTTATCTTCATTTTGTGTCTATGGTTTTTAGGTTACATAATTTATATTTCGGCCGCCTTACTTCTTACCAGGGCGCAGCTGATTATCAAGAATGTTGGGGGCAGTAAGTCGAATTGGAAGCGGCTTTTTAGCCGCTAAATCAGTAGCTGAAAAAACTCTCACAGAATGCAGCAAGATAGCAGCTGTATCTTCTATCAACAAAAGAGATTATGCAGCGAAAGCTGCAGGAAAAGGCCAAGGTAAGGTAGTCGCCGTCATCGGTGCTGTAGTCGACGTCCAATTCGAAGATAACTTACCACCCATTCTAAATGCCCTGGAAGTCCAGAACCGTTCCCCTAGGCTGGTCCTGGAGGTGGCACAGCACTTGGGTGAGAACACCGTCCGCACAATTGCCATGGACGGTACTGAGGGTCTCGTCCGCGGACAGCCCGTCCTTGACTCTGGCTCTCCTATCCGTATCCCCGTCGGTGCGGAGACTCTGGGCCGCATCATCAACGTAATCGGTGAGCCCATCGACGAGCGTGGCCCCATTCCTACAGACAAGACCGCCGCTATTCACGCTGAAGCCCCCGAATTCGTGGACATGTCTGTACAGCAAGAGATTTTGGTCACTGGTATCAAGGTCGTCGACTTGCTCGCTCCCTACGCCAAGGGAGGCAAGATCGGTTTATTCGGCGGCGCTGGTGTCGGCAAAACCGTACTCATCATGGAGCTGATCAACAACGTAGCCAAAGCTCACGGTGGTTACTCCGTATTTGCCGGAGTAGGCGAGCGCACCCGTGAGGGCAATGACTTATATCATGAGATGATTGAGTCTGGAGTAATTTCCCTCAAAGACAAGACCTCCAAGGTAGCGCTTGTATATGGTCAGATGAACGAGCCCCCAGGCGCGCGTGCCCGTGTTGCTCTGACTGGTCTCACCGTGGCTGAATACTTCCGTGACCAGGAGGGTCAAGATGTGTTGCTGTTCATTGATAACATTTTCCGTTTCACTCAAGCTGGTTCTGAGGTGTCTGCTTTGCTGGGTCGTATTCCATCTGCTGTGGGTTACCAGCCCACCCTGGCCACTGACATGGGTACCATGCAGGAAAGAATCACCACTACCAAGAAGGGATCTATCACCTCCGTGCAAGCCATTTATGTGCCGGCCGATGACTTGACTGACCCTGCTCCCGCTACAACATTCGCTCACTTGGATGCCACCACTGTGTTGTCTCGAGCCATCGCCGAGTTGGGTATCTACCCAGCTGTGGATCCTCTTGACTCTACATCCCGTATCATGGACCCTAATATTATTGGAGCTGAACACTACAATGTAGCACGTGGCGTTCAGAAGATTCTACAAGACTACAAATCTCTCCAGGACATCATTGCTATCCTGGGTATGGATGAGTTATCTGAGGAAGACAAGCTGACTGTAGCACGCGCACGCAAAATTCAGAGGTTCCTCTCCCAACCTTTCCAAGTAGCTGAAGTGTTCACTGGACATGCGGGTAAACTGGTGCCACTTGAAGAGACCATCAAGGGCTTCTCTAAGATTCTCCAGGGCGAGTATGATCACCTTCCTGAAGTAGCATTCTACATGGTTGGACCCATTGAAGAAGTTGTTGCTAAGGCTGAAACCTTGGCAAAGAATGCCTAAATTTGCGATGGGATTAAATTGAGGAGCCAATAATTGTTATTCTTATTAAACTTAGTGACACCAAATACTGTTTTGTATTTATTTCATCAATACCAACTTCTATGACATAACCCTATTATTACATAACATACATGAACCCAAGCCTTCATAGGGCAAAAACGAAAGGGCGCAGGTTCAATTCCCGCACCTAATCCAATTTTTGCTGAATGTGCAGTTTGTTTTAACAAATAAAATGTCAAGTACCTATAAGCCAATATTATTCTTATTTTTTACAAGGTGTAAATGAAACCTTACAAATAACCCTCTCATTGTAATCTAATACTTTATTAAAACTGTGTAATAGGTAAATAATAACAAAGTGTGGTAAATATGAAAAGATACACAACAAATTGCCCGATACACACCTGTCCCGAAATCATAAGGCATACTAAATGTATGTACACATGTAGTTCTCCGAAAGTTAAGGTGAGAGTTATAATATGTAGATTTATACCACATATGATTGTGGTATTTTTTTTTTACTAAAGATCACCTCAGACTTAGTTTTTTTTATGTCAGAAAGGATATTGTGCCTAAATAATTATACTAGATCAGCCAAGAATATTTTTAAGGTACTATTAAAACAAACTGCCCCTTTATTTTTTTATATTTATTTTAAGACATCGCACGCTTAAAAATATAGTGACCTAATTCAAAATTTTGTATTTCCACCTTCATTCACTTTGTGATTAAATATAGTCGGATTAAATAATAAAATTGTAATGTATGTAATGTAACTATTTAGTACACATATTTTTTAAACACAATTTTTTTTTTTATATTTTCTACAAAATGTATTTGACGAAGTAAAATATTTTTCCCCATTTACTTACCTTAGACTCGGCTTTTTGAATTAGGTCACTATATTATTAAGCGTGCGACATGTTAGCTAGTGCCTGGGGTATGATGTAAAATAGGAATACATTTTCTAAGAAATTTATAATTTAAATATTAACAATTTTGTGACATTTTACAAGTATGTGTTAAAATTGAGGAATATTTTATTAACAATAAAACAAAGAAGATAGCATTCTGGTTTTATTATAAACGTTTCTAAAAGAAAACAGTATGTATATAACTAAATGTAACATTCTTTACAGCAACTAAATTATTTTTTTCATTAGATAATAAAATAAAAACCATTGCTGTTTATCACTGTTTATCACGTCAAATATACACATGATTAACAAACATCTGCAGTACTTGTGTTTCTTTTATTACTTACAATCTCTATTTCTCCTTCGTCAGGTTGCCTACTAAGTATTAATGGATTAACTGAACTACTTGAGTCACTAACTTCTTTTTTAGAGTTTGAATCGTTTGAGTTTGTGGTTGATAATGTAGGAACTATTTCACCGGTATCTTCAGCAGCTACTGTTCTTGAATCGGAAGCGTCCGAAGTGACTGTAGGCAATTTACTTACTACTGTTGACTCTACTGACGAACGAGAAACTGCACATTCAACTTTAGGCACTTTAACAACAACCACTTGATCAGATGGCTTATCTTCGGTTGAAGAGTTTTTATTTGGATCTTTTAGCTTTATAGTTTGAAATTTCAATGGTGTATTTATTCCTTTTGAACCATCTTGGTTACGGTTTATAGGTTTAATAACTAATATTTTTGTTTTCATTCCAACTTTCGTCAAATCTTTTAAATTTTTATTCATTAGAGGATTTTTTATTACTTCTAGGGATTGACGTCGAAATTGAATTGGGACAACCGTCGGTAAATTTGTTTTTACTGGTTCATTACTTCCACTTGAAATATTTTGAAGTTTATTTGAAATAACGCTATCGCTAGAGTCTTTTACGGGTTCACTTGTTGAATCCTTACTTTTTGACGGTATATCACTTAACTTTTGTATTTTAATTTCTTTATTTACATTTGAACTAGTTTTTTTGTCTTCACTCTGTTCTTTTTTTGGAGATGATTTTTCTCCGTTCGCCATTATTTTCGGTACCATAGGTCTTACAAAAACCCTCGAATTCTTTAGATCTTTGGAAATTATGCAATTTGTATATGAAACTATTTTCATATGAGCTTTAGATTTAGACACAGCACTTTTGGCTAAAGTTACCATAGCGCCGCAACAATTTTTGTTGAGTATGTCATAATTGGCTTGGTGTTCAAGTGGAGCCTTTTTCTTTGTATAACTCGATTTCGTTGTTGTGACTGTTTGAGAATCTCTGTATCCCTGCGCTTCCATCTTTAATAGATTTGATAAATCATATTCAAAATCTTCATTTTTTGGTTTGGTCTTTCTGCGTACAGGTCGCCGAGATGCCATAGAAGGGGTGTCTTCAACCTGTTGTCGCTTCGCTACTTTGTCATCTAAATCATCTAAATCTGATGAATTTTCTTCGAAAACTTTGATATTATCATTTTCCATGTTTTGAGTGTCTTTATCCGGTAACGATGCGTCGTTGCTTGTCTCGTCAGTATCTATAAAGAAAAACACAAATTATTTTTTAAGTGATTGGTGATTTATACTGAACGCAAAGAATACAAAAAATATACATACTTTTGACTGGAGAAGACTTTTTCCTTTTTAAAGATCCTATGCTTTGATTCATTTTTCGTTTTTTAGCACCACTTTCGATTCGCGTACTACTCGATGAGCTGTCGTCCGACATTCGGCCTGATTCACTAGAACATCTACTAGTTTGTCGCGAATCAAGGCTAATTTCATTGGCGGTAGGTTCGTCTATATTTTCGCATAATTCCAAAGCTGTAGGTCCATCGAGAGCCTTGACAGTGCTTAAGTAAAAATCATTATCGCCATTGAGTTTATGAACAACAATAACATGGTCAGGTAATTTTTCAAAGTCGTAATGTTTGAATGGACACAACTTACAAGCGTATCGTTTCCAGTTGTAATGAGTAGCCATATGATCGTACAATTCTTGAACAGTAATTGATTGGTTTTTGCATTTTTTACATAACAATGTATTTAATTCTATATCTGGTTCGATTTTTTGCCTAAATGCATTAAAATTACTGGTTTCCGCGATACCGCTATGTGGTAGTCGAATTACAGGTACAGGCATATCATGCACTACAGGCTCATCTTGTATTACGGCTATTTCCTGAATTTCTAGAATTTCTTGGTCTTCTGAATGGTCCTGTACGTCGGATTTATCCAGTTTTACCAGCTCCTCCTTCGAAACATTCACTTTTTTCACCAAGGGTTCGGTTTGTTTAGAATCATGTCCTGTCTGTTCAGGATCAGATTTTTCAGTACATTTCGAACTATCATCTGATTTGTCGCTATCCTTGCTGAGTTCAACAACATCATCTGCATCTATTTCGTCATTTTGCGCAGTCAAATCTTTATCATTTGTAATTTCAGGAACGGACTGCACATCTTCGGAAATTTTATTTTCTGTAAACAAAAAACTATATGATAAATAAATCGTCAACAGCGGCCGAAATCACTACAATGAAAACAGAAAATAAACATACCGTTTGCGTCGAGCGGTTTTCGACTAGAGGGTCCTTTGTTGTAGTCCCTGCGGATCTGTATCTGTATGCGCTTGGTGGCTCGCGAGCGCGGCGCGCAGGTCTGCGTGTGCGCCACGAGCGCCGCGCGCCGCTCGAACGAGCGCCCGCACCCGCCGCAGCGCGGGCCCTCGCCGTCCGCCTCCAGCGTGTCCAGCCACGCCTGCGCAACGCACTCATCATATTATACTATTCACAGTCGAAGCCTTAGTCCTAGTATGCGGATATCCTCGAACTCGGGATCGAACGCAGGACACACATTTGAGGCACAAAAGCAATATAAACCACTTTACTAAATATTGCTGCGACATCTACTATGTACTTTACGCACACTTATACAAATTTGATTCTTCTATAAGTCTGTACCTTATTAAAATGTATATATTAAAAAATATTATGTAAATAATACTTTTTCACATGAGAATGTTGCAAACATAAACAAATAATCCATTAAAAAAGATATTATGTCCTCAGTATCTTAATTATACCTGATTTTCTCGATCTAATCTCTCTTCTTCTGCAATATTTCGCATTTTCTCTAGCTGGGCCTTTTTCTGAGCGGCTCTTTGTTTTATAATATTCCTACGCCTTTCATACATTAGTGGAACATTATTCATCCTGAATGCTTTTGCTTGTATAGACTCCCTTTGTCTTCTGATTTGTGCTGCAGTTTTTCTGCAATTTATTTTTTTACTTTAAAAAAATACTGTAATGACTAGTTACATACTAAGGGGTATGCAATGTATGCACTTGACAATAGCTTAGCCATCTAAGCAACCTCACTCTTTCTAATTTTAGCAACATTTTTAAAGTGCAGGAAAATGTCTCAAATGCAGAAATAATTCCCAATGGAAGTAAAAGATGAATTAAAATTTTGCAGTTATTCAATATATGGTATGAAGCTTTAAAACTCATTGATACCAGATGTGCTAAAATCTTTACTATAGGTTTAGAATATAACTCTTTTCAAACATTATATAATGTTTTTCATACCTATGTACTTTGAACATATGTCTATAGACACTCCATGTAGTTGAGAAGGCTTCTAAACAATCTGGGCAAGGGTAAACTAGCCGAGAATCAACATGTTTATAATTCAAATGAAACTTGAGTGTTTTTTGAGTTGAAAACTGAAGATCACCTGCAAACCAATTTTAAATTTTAAATGTAAATGCAACAATTCAAATAAAAAACATAATTCTTATTCATTTAGAAGAAACATAACTCACAAATTTTACATTTAAGAATTTCATTTGAACCTTCACTTCCTTCTTCATCATCATCACTAATTTGTATAATATTGTCAGGATCAGGATTTAAGCGTGTGTTCATTTTAAAATTGCCATCACGCTGAAGAATAGCCACACCTCTAGACACCAAGGCATTCTCAATTTCATTCAACTAAAACATAAAATATGACATCAACATTAATGTAAAAGGGAGTTAAAAACAGAAAATAAACCAAAACAGAATATAATAATACCTGTTTATCCCAACCTGCAACTGCTTTTTCACTGCTGGTTTTAGTACTCTGGAAAACAGCAACTGAGGTATTTGGTATTTTCTGTAAAACAGTCTGTGGCTCCTCTTCATGTCCATTTCTTATACCATTCTTTTTAGCTATTTTTTCCAACACATCTGTTAAGTCTTTTGTTAGGGGAATCCTTTCATCTTCTTTGCAGTCTACTTTGTCATTAATGTTCACTTTTAATGACTGTTGATATTCCTCTTCAAGATGTTTAATTTTTAATAATTCAGTAATCTGTTGAAAAATTTGTGTAAACAAAAAAAAATTAAGAAACATTTTTAATTAAAAAATGAAAATAATACTTACTGTTGACGGAGGCTTTGCAAAATGGCCATGTTCATTAGGATTGAAATTCTCTTTACAGTATACACGTTTATGAGAGATGAAATTAGCCAAACTTCTAAATATGTTTCTACAGACTTTGCACTCATACAATATATCACACTCATGTGATAGTAAGTGTTTTAACTAAAACATAAAACACAGAAAATAAATGTACAAAATTACAATTTTCAAAAATATTTAATATTGTACTGAGGTAATTTAATCATTACTGACCTCTTCTGTTGCCCAATCATATATCTTCCTGGCTTGTCTAAAGCCAGTTATACTAGTAAGTATAGGTTTTCTTAGTAAAGAATGGTCAGGACTATCACCTTCCTCCTCATTTTGTTCACTATCTTTGTTACATTTACTTTTATCATCCTTGCATTTGGCCTTATGTATTTTATTACCAGCCATGATAGAGCTACATAAAATAAACATAATTTATTAATCTAATAATAGCGCATATTTAAATTAGCACATCGTATTTCAAGACACACCAATACGTTCTGACGTATTTGAAGCTATTACTAGTTTTGTATAATACTGATCAACCTACTTGACAATAACAATTTATTGTGTTTATCTAGATATATATCCATTTTCAAATTTTATTCTGATTACACACATCATAACACCAAGGTTTTTCACGTGAAACCCACGTTTTCATTTCGTTGAAACCAGCACTGCAAAAACACGACGAGTACCTACCAAAATGATCACTGTCTCTCCCTTAAATATACAAGATAACAAGGGCTTTAGGGCCATAATTTTGACTGAAATAATCTTTTTATATCCCACAGATTACTATGCAACACTTAAAATGTTCCTACTTACTTAGAAATTGTCACAACCGCAAACACGGAATTCTAAATTTCCGACAAATGCACCACCATCACGCCTCCATTTTCAACAAATGAATAGCAACCTTAGTACGTAACAGTGTTCACAATCGTAATGCAATGATAAACCTCAGAATGTAATATTATAGAGAAATCACAAAATTATGCAACGACATTATTATAAATTGTATTTTTACTTAAGCCATTCACAAGATTTTATAATATTCAAATTTATAAATTCTAAAAATTTAGATATTAGCCAATTGATTGAGAGCGAAGAAATAAAGTTTTTAAATTATCTGTGCCACTAAAATTTGTATTGACATCTCAGTTATGCTCTGCATTCTCGAGTGGAACGGCCCATTATAGTTTTACATTTAAAATCAACGTGACTATTTTTCATACATTTTCTTATAATTGAGCAATATAGTAGAATATTGTGTCTTATGTAAATTTTACACACAATAAATTGACTAGCTGCAAGAACGTAAGCTTCATAGTAGAGCTGTTATGCTTACGTACAAGGCTCACTAGCGCTACCATTGTGTACATCGGAAACTACCGTACTGTGTGGGTAGCACGAGGAAGAATAGTATAATATACTATTCCTATTCCTATTATATTTGAGCCCAAGACATTAGTAAAGTTTCTCGTTTTAGCGTCGGACTTTGTAAGCGAGTATAAACAAATAAAAAACTATTATTTTTTGCCAAATATCCCTTATTGCAAAACTTGTGGGATCTCAATACACTTATACGAACTAATTTCATACATAGAAATAAAAATAACAAAAGATAATGTTAATGGAAAAACATAAAAAGAAATCAATAAAGTAGAATCATAAAAATGATTTAGTTGAAGAGCCATATTATTGACTAATATAACGTCATCGATCAATTAAGATTATTTGTCCACAATAAAACATGTGATTATAAGTACCTACTACTAATGTTGTATAGACTGTTTTTTTGTCTTAATATTTAAATTTCAAAGATAAAACAAATTAATTTAATTAAAACATTCATCCGCCCGAAAAGCAATGCTAATGATTTCTTTCAATTCAGTTCTACTTCCCACAGCTGGGCACGGTCCTCCTTTACTAATTCTAATTACACTATATTATATACCGTAAAACGGGGTGTATAGAAATTACGGGGTGAATAGAAAAAAAATCAAGAAAGTTTTCAAGATAATTATTCGGCTATTTTTCGTTAAAGGATTTTAATAGTATTTTAAACTATTACACATCAATATTTTTCCTTAGCGCTGCCAACAATTTTTTAATGTTAAATTAACATTTATCATTTGCAGGTACATTAATTCAAGATTTTTTTTAAGAAACCTGTTTTGAGGACTGGGTGCAAAATATGGTGGTTCCTTATTTTAACAATTTACCAGGCAAAAAGTGCTTAATTGGTGACAACCTGTCTTCACATTTATCAGCAGACTTGATAAAAACATGCAAAACCCACAACAGTTTCGGAGATATAACATCTCTCTGTCTCACGCCTCTCTTTAGTGGAATAGCCTTCGTGCTCTGATCTTGTACTCGGACCGAAATGGTGGCGTTGCTGTATATACTTTTCAATACCTCGATATACCGACAGTCAATGTGGCACCGCTGGAGAGACTCTAGTACCGCCCACGTCTCGATCGAATCAAAGGCTTTCTCATAATCCAAAAACGCTAAACAAAGTGGCAAGTTGTATTCCTCGGTTTTCTGTGTAACTTGCCGAAGCGTATGGATGTGGTCTATGGTGCTAAAGCCTTTTCGGAAACCAGCTTCTTGTGATGGATGGAAGTCATCAAACCTGCATTCGAGACGATTTGTGATGACCCTCGAAAACTACTTATAGACATGGCTCAGGAGCGAGATGGGCCTGTAATTCTTCAGAAAGGTGTTATCACCTTTTTTGAAGAACAGTACCACCACGCGCCTGCTCCATGCCTCTGGCGTTGAGCCCTCGAGAAGAACGGAATTGAAGAGCCTCTGAAGGAGTATAACCGTCCTCACCCGGCGTCTTGTTGTTCTTAATTTGTTTCAAGACCATCTCAATCTAATACAGGCTGTGATGTCCGGGATATCATTGCTGAGGTTTTCCCTTATCACACTATTCCTCAATCTATCTACGAATTTTACTCCACACATGCTTAGCGCTCTCATCTCAACTGCATTAATTTTAATTTCATGCTTCTTCTGCCATATATACATCATCTTCTGCCACATATACATACATCATATCATCATGCCATATATACATCATCTTCTGCCACATATCATGTCACATTTTATTTTAATTTAGCATTTAAAAATTGTTTTGGTTTGAAAGATATATTTTTATTCACCACCTCACATTTTTGCATGTTGGTTAAAAGTATTTTTGTGCAGCCCTAACAGTTTTTCCATTCACCCCTTTACGTGTTTTAATTTACCCCAGTCGTTGGGTAAATAGAAATGGTCAATATTATAATATTTCAATTTTTCTGAAAAACCTCTGATTATATTTTAAAAATATTGTTAAAGCTCTTTTCGTGTGAGTACCGGATATCATATATAATCACCCATGATGAAAAAAATTAGGAACAACATATTATTCATGCATAGTTTGAAACCATTGCCATTCACCTCACATTTACGGTATTTAAAGTATGCGTCCCAAAATATTTACCATTCGTTTTTCAAGTTATTGTATACATGTCTATATTTGTTATTAATTTTATTTTTATGGGGTATCGGAATGATGGCTTAATCGACTTTCACGCATAATGGTGCCAAAAAGTATTACTACTGTAAGATTTTTTCAGAGTTTTAACATTTAATATAGCTAAAAAGGCCTATTAAAACTCTTGTAGCTCTAAAATATTTAAAGAAAATTTATTTATTAATCCTTAGTAGTCATCTTAAATGCCTGTGTATCACTTAAAACTTGACTTTGTTTGCTATTGTCATTCTTAGGTTATAAAGAAAAGGATTACCTATAGTCTTAATAACGATTTTACATAGTAACATTAATCAAAAATTCTTATGTCAAAAACAAATTCTAATTTGTGAAAAACTTCACATAGGTCATAGACTAGTTAAGAATTTGTGAAACATACACACCGAATGCCGGTTTATGTTTAGATTTTACGCGAAGGTAAGGTATTATGGTAGTAGAATGTTCTTTTTGTGAACATTACATTGAAGTTTGGCGTATTCTTACATTTTTCAAGTTTTAATACTGCTACCATAGTAGGCGGCTTATTTGTTTTTTTTTTTTAAGTATTTTAAAGGCATCACCGACCGACAGTTACGAGAGTATATAACGCAATTTCGTGTAGCTTACTCGATTTATGAATAGGTTTGATATTCTGTCGTTTCATTGGTAATTAATTTTATCTTGTAGTAATCCACTTGAGAGAGAGAGAGAGAGAGTATTGGTAAGAATGAACTATAAAATCTTTTTTAGCTAAAATAATGATGGCCTCAGGAGAATCACAAACGTCTGACTATCAAAATAGAAGATGGATGAATATAAGAAAATTGCTAGAACGGTCTGGACCTTTCTGTCATCCAGATTTTGAACCATCTGCAGAGATACTTGAATTTATAATGAATTCTTGCAAAGTCTTAATAGTTGGTGCTGGAGGACTTGGCTGTGAGCTGTTAAAAGATCTGGCATTGATGGGATTCAAGAAAATTCATATTGTGGATATGGACACAATTGAACTTTCCAATTTAAATAGACAATTTCTATTTCGGAAAAATGATATAGGGTTATCAAAAGCAAAGTGTGCTGTAGAATTTGTGAATAAAAGGTTTGGTACTTAATATTATATGTCTATATAAGTTTATTTAAACCATTAATATGTAGTTAGGTTTTATATTAAATAGTAAATTATTTTTGTTATATCATTTCATCATATGACTAATTTCAATGATTTTGTTTTGATAAATTTTCAGTTTATATACAAGAAAATCTTTGAGTCTGCTTATTGTTGATTAAGAATTATGTACTCATATTAATGGGGATGTAAAATATAACAAAGGGAAGCTGAATGCTGGAAACTGCTGTATAATAATTTTAGAGTTTTTGAACACAATAATAATAGGGGATGGCTGGGTTCTAAAGTAGGATAATTTTGTGTTTGAAAAGTAAAAAATTATAGCTTCTATTGATTTTATTTTGTGAAATATTTTTTATTTGATTTTATTGAGGAATATGACTGTCTTGTGTAATCTAATCAAATTTACTATTTTTTTATCTATTTCATAGGTGTCTTTATTATATATATATATATATGAATATGATTCACATATTATTTTTCAGAGTACCTGGTTGTGAAGCTGTTGCACATCATTGTGCCATTCAAAACTTAGATGAGGGATTCTATCGACAATTTCATATCATTGTATGTGGTCTTGACTCAATTGTAGCAAGAAGATGGCTCAATGGCATGCTTGTATCTCTTCTAGAATATAATGATGACAGTAAAGTATTAAGTTATTATAATATTAAGTATTGCATTAACATATGTTGGTTATATCAAGTGTGTATTAGTTTTTTAATTTACAATATTTTATATTTATCACTAATTGTTATTTTCCATCTCACTTATTCCTTAAAAGTTTCTAAATAAGCCTTTTTAGTAACCAGTTCATAGTTTTCTAATCTCTACTAGTCATAATAATTATCACTGACTTTCCTAATAGTTGTTTAATTGTTTCTTATGCAAGTTCAGCATCAATGTTAAAAAAAATGTTAATAATTTGTATTGTCTTTCTGTTGAACATTGTTTCTTTTGGAAGGCTCAAAAGTTTTAGCAAAAAATTACTTCCCAGATTATATTGTAATTGCGTTACTCATTTTAAATTCTTTCACTTTCTTGACATTCAACCAGAGTTACTAAATTACTTCTTTTCCATATTTTTGTTGTAGGTATGGTTGACTGTGTAACCAAAATCATCTAAGTTTATGTAAGAGAAATTCAAGTCAATAGATTTTAATTATTTATTAATGAAATGAGTAAAAATCAAATTGTATTGGTTTAATGATATAAGTTAATTGAGATTTTTCAACTTATTACTGATATAGTTTATAATCAATTTGCAGGAAGTTTAGACCAAAGCAGTGTGATCCCTATGGTTGATGGAGGCACTGAAGGATTTAAAGGTAATGCCAGGGTTATTTTACCTGGAATGAGTGCTTGTATTGAGTGCACTCTTGATTTGTATCCTCCACAAAAAACTTATCCACTCTGCACAATTGCCAATACTCCTAGGTAAGTTTGCTGTATTGATAAACTTAAGGTCATTTTTGGTGATATTGTGTATGGAATAACATGAAATATAGCTTATAGGTGTATAGCTGAACAGTAATAGAATGTAAAGTACTAAAATATGATTACTATATCACCAGTCTACAATCTCATGCCAGTTATCTTATTATTGTATATCATCAGATGAGGGTTTGGAACACAACTTGCTTTTGTGTACACAACTTTGAAAAATCAAATTTGTATGCCTAAGGTGTAAAGTCATTAAGTCATGCACATTAAGTCCATTAATGCTTTAAAGTTATATATATTTAAAGAATTAATGGGTACTTTCATTTTTAGATTACCAGAACATTGCATTGAGTATGTGAAAGTTCTTCAATGGGCAAAGGAGAATCCATGGGGCACTAGCACAGTTTTAGATGGTGATGATCCTCAACATGTTGCTTGGGTGTTTGAAAAAGCTCAAGAGAGGGCTATGAAACATGGAATTGCAAATGTCACATACCGGCTTACTCAAGGAGTTCTAAAAAATATTATTCCTGCTGTAGCCAGCACCAATGCAGCAATAGCAGCTGCTTGTGCTACTGAGGTACTTTTATAACAAAGACATTTGAAAAATTACTTATCAGAATATATTAATTTATGTTGTTCATTTTAGGTATTTAAGTTAGCTTCTTCATGTTGCGTGAATATGAATAATTATATGGTTTTAAACATGGCTGATGGTGTCTATACATACACATTTAGTGCTGAAAAGAGACCAGATTGCATTGCTTGTAGCAATACGCCTCATGTCATGGAAATAGAATCAAATGCAACACTACAGATTATTTATGATAAACTCTGTGAAGACCAAGGATATATGATGAAGAGTCCAGGTAAGTAAAGATTTTATAACAATGTGATTGATTTTATTTAAAGGACATTGGTAATATAATGCATTTTGTTTCGACAGGTATTACAACAGTAATAAATGGACGTAACAAAACATTATACATGTCATCCATCAAAAGCATTGAAGAGAGAACAAGAGATAATTTAAAAAAGAAGGTAACAGAACTAGGTTTGTATAATGGCGCCGACATTTTAGTGGCCGATGTAACAACACCAAATACAATCACAATTAAGTTGAAATTGATTGAGAATGAAGATGTTGAAATGTCTCGATAGAAAAAAGTGGCTTTTATTTTTACCTATGTGAATGTTTATGTATACCTAAGCATTTCAATAAACTATAAGCGCTGTCAATGTATAATTATAATGTCATTGCAAATTATTTCTAAAAGTACCTTACATCAACTTTAGTTAATTTCCTGTGACTCTGCTGAGATTAAACTTGGAATGATAATTGATGTTATGATTGTCTTGTGAGGCCAAAAACACATAGTTCCTTACAACACTAGTACCGGTCTACAAATACATTTCAAATGTCGTTTTACATATTTATCGTTTTCCAACGCCACTACTAAAAAAGTAAAGTCATGCAACATAGAATTCGCTCAAATAATAATAAATGCTTTCTTAGTCGGTAATTAAGAAGGTTAAATAAATGAAAGCGTCAATTGTGGCAACATAATGAATGTAGATTGAAGGGCCGTGAAGAACATACTAAGGTAAAATAAAAAATCATTTCATATTCATAAATGTTTTCTTTCACCATTGAACTACGTGATAATATATAATTCATTGTAAATACGTAATTTATACATAAGTATAACCTTGAGAGCCTGGAGTTTAAACCTGTGACCGCCGAGATTCTCAAACGCGTGCCTACACATCACGACTTGTAACACGTTCAAGTAGTGGTAAACCCTTTCACCTGCAGAGGAGGCTCGTGGCCAACAGTGGGATGTTAAAATGCTAAGGTACAACACCCGCAGCGACGGAAATTAGCTACAGGGAATGCAAGTGGCCTATAACTTGGAGACAGCCGAGACGTCTTGGCGGCGCCGTGGGGGGCTGTGAAATAATTGTAGGCGCTTCTCACTCACACACCGTCGTCACCCTCCTTGATGTGAACACGACCGTTGTGGGGTTTTTGGTCGGTATGCCGGCGGAGAGATTTCTGTGTTAGGGGCCCGCTCGGTATTAAAATCAGTGCGGTCCTAATTCGCCGCGCTTCGGGCTAGAAGACCGGTGAGGCGGACATATATGTTCCCCCCCCTCTCCGAACTGGCAGAAAACAGAGCCACATCCAGTTTTTTCCTCGATGAAAGGAAGATCGACGTAGACGGTAGCATTCTTTAGCTTGTCTACACCTATGAGAAAAAAGCTCGAGGGCATATTTATACAGCATGGGCCATGGCTAATATTATCATGTGCATTTAACGAATTACATAGGTACATCTTCCATAACAGTCCTTAGTGGACAACCTCTAGAGGGCAGCACTTATTATCAGCATAGAAACAATACTTTTAACTTATTTTGTATAATATGAGAGTACAAAGATGTATGGCGATGTAAACCTAATGTTTACCTAAGCCAGGACTTCCCAAACTGTGCGTCGCGACGCCCTGGGGCGTCGCGGCAACATCCGAGGGGCGTCGCGAGGCGATCGGCAAACATTCGCTGACCGTATATTTTTGATAACCTCATATTACGCTAACTACTGCTGTTTTTATTTCCCGTAAAGTAGGTAGTTTTGATGATGGGGGGGGGGGGGGGGGTGCGTCGCAAGAAAAATAATAATTCTGTAGGGCGTCATAGTGTAAATAAGTTTGGGAACCCCTGCCCTGACGCCCCAGGGCGTCGCGACGCAGTTTGGGAAGCCCTGGAATAGGGTATAGTTAGGTACCTATCAGTTCTAAAATCATATGTTTTACTATGTAAAAAGTAAATAATAGTTAATAATATAATACGTATATAAAATTTAAAAAGAAGAAATAATTTATAAAATTAAAAAATCGATACTTTGTCCAATAAATAATTAAAATGAATAGTCGAGTAGGATAGCCGTAATTGTTTTTTTAACTGTAGCATCCCTAATGAATACGTATCTGACGTGGTGTCAAGAAACTCTTCGTGGTGTTGGTCGGCAAAAACAGAAAAGGTGTTAGGGTAACCAAAAAATACAATAGTTTCATATAGATAAGTGAAAATAAATAAAACAATCATGTTGGATAGCATATTTGACGATGTGAAGCGCATGAATAAGCGACAGGTAAAATTTCTTAAAAATAGTTGAGATGACGTTAACATATCGGCGTTTATGTTTTTAAATATTTTTTATTATGTTTCCAGTTTATGTACCAAGTACTCAGTTTTGGTATGATAGTATCCTCAGCCCTTATGATATGGAAAGGCTTAATGGTTGTAACTGGTAGTGAGAGTCCTATAGTGGTGGTACTATCTGGCAGTATGGAGCCAGCTTTCCACAGAGGCGATCTACTATTTCTGACAAATTACCCTGAAGAGCCCGTACGCGTGGGTGAGATTGTTGTCTTCAAGGTGGAAGGACGCGACATTCCAATTGTTCACAGAGTTCTGAAGCTTCATGAGAAGTAAGTATATTACTTTAGGATCTTAGATAGAACTATTTTATAACTTAAAATTAAAGATCCGAAGTCTTGTTAAAGAGTTTGTCATAACAAATACATGTTATTGCTTTGTGTTAATAACTGAACTGTAAGGATTTTAAAATGTTGATATGGGTAGACACAGGTGCATGTATGAACTTATAATTCCTCCTATTGTGTGCTTGTCTCACATAATAGGGAGCAATTCTATGCAGTATTTAAGACATTTATAGACTTTATGCTGCTAATACATTTTTTTAAATGGAAAATGCAACTAATGCTGCTTGATCTTAGAATCAAACTTAAGACTTCTCTATTTCATGCTTTACACACTTATACTACTAGATTACAAGGCAGAAATAGTGAATTATGCTGAATTCTATTATTATGTATTATAACTAAGTGTCCTGAGTGTGATCTGTGTAGTGGCCAAAATATTAATGGATAATGCTTAAGAATAATGAGTAATATGTATTGAAGATTGTCCTCTTTTGCAATGGACAAATATAGAATTGACAGAATTTGGGTGTAGAAATAAACCTCTAGCCATACATGTTTAAGAGTTGATGAATTGAAAATTTATTGATTTTATATTTCAGAAATAATGGGACTGTGAAATTTTTGACTAAGGGTGATAATAACAGTGTAGATGATAGAGGTTTATATGCCCAAGGACAGTTGTGGCTTACTAAGAAAGATGTTGTTGGCCGGGCAAGAGGATTTCTACCATATGTTGGAATGGTTACTATTTATATGAATGAATATCCTAAGTTCAAGGTAATGTTACAATTACTATAAGACCTTATTTTGTTTCAAAATCTTTATACACTATGATATGATCTTTATGTTTATTTAAAAAGTCTATTATTGAATAAATAGCTTTGTTATAATAGAATTTAAGAGTATACTGATACATACATATGTTTACCTCTATAATATTATTGATATTTACTTCAATATTTTACTGATTTATTTTATTTGGAAGCCATAGTAAAATAAATGTTATTTGTTTCAGTTTGCAGTATTGGCTTGCTTAGCAATTTATGTGCTAGTACACCGGGAGTGACAACAGAAAGATCTGAAGTCTTGTAAAGATGTTTTGTAAAAGAATACAAAGGCTCTATGGATGTATTTTAATTCTGTGGTTAAATTAAATTCACTCTAGCCCTTAAATAAAGTTCTCATTTTGTCATATAATTTATTCAATTACTGTCTTCTTTATAATGTATCTGAAAAGGAAGTGTTGGTGTGGTGCTTACCGCAATGCATTTATTTA
This sequence comes from Cephonodes hylas, assembly GCA_030295005.1. Classification (NCBI taxonomy): domain Eukaryota; kingdom Metazoa; phylum Arthropoda; class Insecta; order Lepidoptera; family Sphingidae; genus Cephonodes; species Cephonodes hylas. The sequence continues at coordinate 8,344,557 of AP025367.1, read as the reverse complement.
AAGAAGTTTGTCAAGTTTATGAGAACTATTGTTTTATACTGGATACTGCTAAGATTTAATGAATTTCAAATATGTAAGTATTTTTTGTATTTGGAATTACTACTTCTTTTGATACTTATTGTTAATGTAATGTATGTGTTTTGTATTTATGTTATATAAGTGTCAAGTGTTTTAAAAGTGATACAAAAAAGACAAACAGTACTTAAATTTCAATTGCAATATACACTGTCAATGTAACAAATGATGTTCCAAATAAAAGTGTTTTTCTTTTTATTTCTACTATTTCTTAACTCACCATTAAATAATCTGAGTAGTTAACATAAACAATGATATTTTAAAGTTTTCTAAATTTGACAAACTTCATTAATTGCATAATTACACACACAATAAGTAAATTATGTCATTGGTTAGAGTAGCCTGTTTCCTGTTATTAATTGCAATTTACATTATAATAATATGTTTGAAAAAAATCAGTTAAGCTTTAACATGTTCATCATCATCAACCCATATACGTTCATATAGTCCATGGGGCATGGTAGACTACACACCTTAGAAATTCCTAAGAACTTTTAGGTGTGCAGGTTTCATCACGATGTTTTTTCTTCACCGTTAAAGCAAGTGATAATTCAAGTTGAATACACACATTACTTCGAAAAGTCAGGCGTGTGACTGGAGTGCGAACCCGCGATCGCCGAGATTCTCGACCGCGCGCCTAAACCTCAAGGCCATCACTGCACGATTAGTTAGGTATGCCAAAAAAATTTGTGATTTCGCGTAATTAAATGTGCTTTGCGATCTAGAGGTCCCATATTATGCGTCTCCAGGATTTGGAATGATATGATTTATACGTTCAATTGATATCTATAGAGTGCCTGCTATTTCATTCGATTTCAATTTACGATCATACAAAATGATTTTGTGGATTTTTTAATATTTTCGTCGGGAACAACCTGTTTTGAGCGTCCACTACGTTCACCGACTTCGGTGCTCAATTCACCACGTCTAAACTTAGCATACCAATCCTTAATGGTTGATTTTTATGGGGCAAAGTCGGGAAATTCGTTATCAAGTAAAATTATTGCTTCAACTGTATTTTTTCCCTTCAAAAAGCAATATTTTAACAACAAGCGAAATTGCTTTTTAACCATTTTTGTTACAATAAAAAAAGTTAGTTCACTCAAAATGCTATAATTCACAAACTAATGATCTGACAGCTATCCAATTTGATACACACGTCTTTTAAAGGTTAGGGCTAACTAAAAATCATATGGATTTAATTCTAGTACGACTATTTATGGGTCAGGCCGGGGACTTTTCAATTGACCTAATACCTATACTTAAATCTAAAGTGAGGCGGGGGTGATTACATGTTGGGTGAAGATAAAAAAGCGGTCAATCGATTTTCTGTTTCTACAACTGGAACCAGCTTCCAAATAAAAAAAAAACATGCTTGCATTCATGTGGACGTGAACGTAGGTACTTAGGTACTTCTTTTATTAGTCGATAATTAAGGTTAGCCACTGTCGCACGTTGCCACCCTTTCCCTAGCTACGGCCCTGTGTAACCCAAGGTGTGTGTTTAGCGCGACAACTGTGTTTTAAATACTAGGTACATAATATGTTATCCATACTATACTAATACTAAACAACTTTTGAAATCCATACTTCCATACTTACTAGATAGACAACAGATAGACAACACTTTATTGGTACCCACAAAAGATATGTTACAATAAAAAAACTTAAAATAAAAGACAACGTGGAGCCATAGGCGGCCTTATCGCTGAAAGCGATTTCTACCAGGCAACCTTTGGATGGAATGAACGAAATGGAAGTATGTACATAGGGGTAAACATAAGAATACGAAAGCAAACAATATATATTTTTATAAGCATACATACACACACTCACACATACTCACATCATCATGCTTCATATGTAGACGATAAGGTTTGCATTTTTAATAAACAACTCCAGGCACTTTACGACCATCATGCTCCTGTCAGAAGCATCAAACAAAAACGTCCACCGGCACCTTGGATGTCAAGTAAAGTTCGGTTGATGATGAGACGCAGGGACCGAGCATTTGCTAAATTCAGAAGACGACGCATGGAGGAGAACTGGGCGTCATTTAGGGTTGCAAGGAACCGGTGTAATCAGGTGGTACGTAATGCAAAGCGCCGCCACATCCTCGATAACATCAATTCTGCTTCTTCTGCTAATATCTGGAAGTTTCTTAAGACTCTGGGTATTGGGGGTAAGAGGAATCCTGAATTTCAGGGGACTGTTGGCTTAGATGATCTTAATAACCATTTTAGTTCATCTCCCGTTTTGGATCATCGAGTCAAAAGTCGTACTTTGGAATTCATAGCTGGGTTGTCTCAACCCGATATTGTTCCCTTTCAATTTTCTCCAATGGCTTCGGACGATATTAAAAAGATTATCCTATCCATTAGGTCAAATGCTGCTGGCTGCGAGAAAATCACCCGTCGCATGATTATTACAATCTTAGACCATGTTATTCCCGTCTTAACCCATATTATCAACTTTTCATTTAGCACTGGTGTTTTTCCATCTTTGTGGCGAAAAGCTTATATTATACCTCTACCTAAAATCCCTAATCCCACTCTTGTTACCCACTTTCGCCCTATATCCATCCTCCCATTCCTATCCAAGGTGCTAGAAGCTTGTGCACATAGGCAACTTTCAATGTTTATACACTCAAACAGACTGCTGAGTACACTACAGTCTGGATTTAGACCTTGTCACAGCACTACCACCGCACTCCTTAAAGTGACTGGCGATATTAGGGCAGGCATGGAGGATACCAGAGTCACTGTACTGGTTCTGGTAGACTTCACAAATGCCTTTAATACCGTCAATCACGACATCCTCCTATCCATCCTCTCCCATCTTAAGATATCGTCTGGAGCTCTGGATTGGTTCTCATCTTATCTTCGAGGTCGCCAGCAATCGATACATACCAGAGAATCATCGTCTGAGTGGTGTAGTTCGTTTTCTGGTGTTCCTCAAGGCGGTATTCTTTCTCCTCTACTTTTTTCAATTTTTATCAATCTCATTACTCAAAATCTTCAATGTACGTACCATCTGTATGCCGATGACTTGCAACTTTATACTCAGGCTGGAGTCGAAAGTATGGCTGCCGCTGTCGCCAAAATCAATAATGATCTAGCCTACATTAAAAGTTGGTCTGACAATTTTGGTGTTAGCGTCAATCCAGCTAAATGCCAGGCTATAATTGTGGGTAGCCAGCGTCTGCTATACAAATTAGATCTAGCGTCTGTCCCACCAGTCTTTTACGACGGGTCTGTCATTGATTGGTGTCCCGTTGTAAAGAACTTAAGCCTACTTATTGACTCCAACCTGAACTGGAGAGCCCAGATCACCTCCGTGTGTCAGAGAGTCACAAACACTCTACGTACACTTTACCGTCTAAAGAATTTTCTTCCGTCCAAAACCAAAACTATGCTTGTGCAATCTTTAATCTTTTCTATTATCGACTATGGTGATGTATGCTACTTCGACCTGAATGCAGACTTACTCAATAAACTCGACCGCCTTCTCAATAACTGCATTCGATTCATTTTCAATCTCCGTAAATTCGATCATGTCTCTTCCTATCGATCCAATCTAAAATGGCTTCCGATTCGCCAGCGCCGTAGTTTGCATGCTCTTTGTACACTTTTCTCTATTTTATTTTCTCCCAATCCACCTTCTTATTTAACTCCATACTTTCAGTTCTTAGGCTCCTCTCACAGTAAAAACCTTCGCTCGTCGCACAATCTTCTTCTTCGTTGTCCTCCCCATAGTTCTGATTTTTTTACTCTTCTTTCTCTATTCAATCCATCCTTCTCTGGAATGCGCTCCTGCTCAAAATAAGGTCGGCCACTACACGGTATGCGTTCAAGATGGGAGTTCGAGATCTATTTCTCAGTAAACTGTCAGAGTCATGTTGCTGAGCTAAAGTATATCTATCCTTATATATGTGTGTATATATATATATATATATATATATATATATATATATATATATATATCTATGTATATTATTATTTTTTATATATATTATATTCATAGCTATGTATATTTTTTATAAGTTTGTATGTATGTATGTATGCATTTATGCGAGTACTTTTATCTCTCGTCTACACTAAAAGTTGCTTTCTACACCAACCATGCTTTATCTCTCCACCACCCTAAGGTAGACTGGCAGAGAATGCCGCATGGCATTAAGTCCGCCTATATACTGTTGTGTATATGAAGCTTTATAAATAAATGAATAAATAAAACATACACATACGTACACACACGCACATACACACACGTACACACACATGTTATACTTAAAAAAGTAATTATATACTAACATTGGACCAATAAAAATCCTTAACTTTTTGTCTGAAAGTGTGAGGTGATGGAGCTTTTCTAACAGACACCGGCAGCACGTTCCAAAGACGAACAGCTTCAACAGTGAAGGAGCAGTCGTAAAACGCACTACCATGCACTGGAGTCTTAAGTGTCAAGTTTTCCGATGACCTTAATGAAAGTGAACCAGAGGTATTCAGAAATGTGAATCGTTCTTTCAAATAGTGCGGAGAAGAAGGAAGGAACAAAATATTGTAAAGTAGACAGAGGATATGAGTATTCCGGCGGAGTTTTAAGGGGAAGCCACTTGAGCTTATGGCGAAAATCTGACACATGGTCAAATTTACGTAACCCAAATATAAACCGTATACACAGATTTTGGAGCCGCTCAAGTTTGTCAAGTTGAACTTGTGTTAGGTCAAGGTAACAAGAGTCAGCATAATCGAGTATAGGGAGAAGCAGAGATTGTGCCAACGCTATTTTGGTGGCAGTAGGCAGAAAGTTACGAAGCCTCTTTAGAGAATTATAAATGCGAAAGTAACTCTGTCTGTCTGTCTGTTACGCTATTACGTAAAAACTACTGAATGGATTTTAATGAAACTTTACAATAATATAGCTTATACATCAAGCTAAAACATAGGATAATTTTTATCCCGGAAAATGTATTATTCCCGTGGGAATTAGTATTTCTGGATCTACCAAACCGATTTAAATGACTTTTGGTATGTGCATAAATAGGACTCTGAGAAGTAAAATAGACTATCACTTATTTTCTATCTGAACTCAACCCAGTAGTCTACGCGGACAGAGTGGCGGGCAACAGCTAGTAATATAATATTCTTATAAAACTATTTTATTACTTTGGATAATAACCACAATGTCTATCTAATTCGAAATTGCTAAAATAGGACGTAAAAAGAAATGAAATTTATATTTAATTTTAAACGATGACACGTCAATTTTTTATACGTTATTACCAATCATTTTTAAAGCTTTAGAGAAATTAAATGTAATAAACAAGTACCCATACTCAAAAATGTAAATGTCTTATGAAATACATTTCATTTCATTTCACTTGTACGTATAGCCAATGTAACTACTTAATTACACTAAATAAGAATTTACCTCAGTCTTTGTAGAATTCCATATCAATATAACCTATTAGTATGGAATTGAATGTCATTAGCCATAACATAATTTTAATTAGGTGTCACGAATCTCAAACTCCGACCGTGATTAATACACTATCTACCTATTTATGTGGCGAGTTATAGTTCACAGTAATTACCAGTTCAACCATTGAAATAAGTGGTATTGAATCTGAGTTAAATGCGTAGCATAACGAAACACGGCCCAAATGGATATGGATTCGTAAATATATAAAAGAAATTTGAGATTGATAGTTGCTAGATCCGGTACTGACACTTTGCAGAAGCTGCTAATGATACGGATCACTGGTCTGATAAAATAGATCTGAAATATTGCAAAATCATTATTCATCGCGTCATTCAGAATACATTTACCATTAAAAATGAGTGCTTAATCATTTTATGTGGGCTAGGACGGGATATGTAGGTAAGTGTAATTGTAACAGCTAAAATTAGTTTCCAAGTGACTTGTTATCAAACTAAATTCTCTAAGGGCTTGCTGAAATTTTTAATTTATTATCTTTAAAAAACTTAATAATAAGTATTATGTTTGTTTAAAGTGTAACATAGCCAGCGTTTGGATAATAAGGAAATATTTGAAAACAACACAAAATTAGATCGCATAAGCATTTTTCTAAGATTCTTTTCCTTTAGTTGTGTATTTATATTTCAAATGAATTAATATTGCTATAGATTAAGCAAAGTATTTGCTGATTTGTTACAATTAGCAAATTTAAGATATAGGAAAAAGTTAAAAATATTTTGAAGCCAGCACACTATAAAGATTATTTTGAACGATTTCCTCGTCGAGTTGGCGTAGGTAAAGCTTAGCGTAAATACAGGGATTCGGAACGTTTGCGTTGGCTCATCGGGCGTGTGAATACTTCTTTGTAAATTGCACCTTGCGGGTGTTCGAATTGTCTAGCCACGTTATTTGCAAACGTTTCGATTGATTGGGTTGAAGAAATTCGGTTTTCAAATTGGGACTATCTATGATGCGTTTGTTTTATTGCCTAAATGTTTAAATTTAGCTTTGTTTAACCGTGTAGTCCACACTAGGCCAGGGTGGAGGAATAAGGATTAGCCTCTCTCAGTTGATATATTACAGCATCCCTACATACATACACTTACGCCTGTGTTACCTTAAGGGGTAGGCAAAGGCTCATTACAGCGCCTATATTAAGCAAATTGTGTTTTCGGACTCAGTTCTGGTCCGAGCTGATGTTTAGAGTTTCCTAGTGATTAAATTAAAACATTATTCCCGTCCAGGGTTTATTCGCCAACTTTCTAATTCCAGGATATTAATCAGCAGTCACAATACATTCTGAGCGAGACGTAGACCTATCTCCAAAATTTTAAGCCCATAAGTTGAAATAATTATTAGATTTATTACTGGAATATTTCAAAATAATATATTATGAAATATTTTTTCCTCGTCACTGTCACATTGCTGTTTGGCAAAAAGTGTTATGGCAGTCAACCCTACACGGAAAATATTTTATCAAAAAATATTATAAGTGCATCCTGCGTCAATTGTAGGTAGGTACCGACAATGTTTGTTACATGGTAAGTGTAATTGCAATTTAGCTTTTATAAATAGGGAACACGTTTAACAAAGTTTATATGGTTTTATATGCAGCAGTAAAAACTTTAATGTTGATTCTGAATGAATGCTAATTAAGATACAATTTTAGGTTGCCGTGTTATCAACAGTACAATCTCATGAATTTTGGAGTGAACCTTCAGAAAGTATTTGCAAGTAAATAACTTTAATATAATTAATTTTACTTAATACCATACTTACATAAAATATGGTAACAGCTTCGCGAGGTTTTAGTGACCATCTAAATAAATTACTATAAGTTCGCCATCAATTATTCAAAATATTGTTAACGAAACCTAATTGTAAGAATCTGTGCGGTCATTGTTATACTCGTACAGCTTTCTAGCTTTGTTTTTTTGATTTGTAGACATCATACACTGATAGGTATTATTAAGTCTTAAATATTGAACCAGATATTCACGTCGTTAATTTATTATTCATGTACAAATGAGCATGTTTTATACGAAAACATGATACAGAATACTAAATTAGTCGTTTGAACGGCTATTATATACTGTTTAGCGTAAGTAGATATACATATATCATCAATCATTATTTGCTTCGTTAGGGATATGCAGTAACATTAAGCTAAGTATATAAAATAAATGTTAATTATATATAATCGTTTATTTCTCGAAAGGAAACCTGCTAATAAAGTATGGATACTTTAATAATAATAATAACTCTTTATTTAATCACCACATGTACAGAACAATTACATAAAATAACTTAAACTTAGTGGGATAAATTTTAACTTTAATTATAGATTTTTTTGCGAATAACTACTGAAAGTTTTAATAAAAAATCAAAATCAGTTATAGAGTTTTTACGAGTAGGTACGTACCTTTTATGGGAACGAGGATAATCACAGAATAAGTGTCTCTTTAATAGGAACTATCATATCGCATTACTTAAGAGTATCTTTTTCTTCTTCTTCGATCTTCGAGTATCTTTTTGGTCACGGCACCCCAGGTAAGCATCTTTGAAGAAGTTATGTGTATATTCACAATGTATATACCCTCTTAAAAGGCTCATATATGGGCTGACAAAACGCATATTGCATTTTTATTCTAATTAATTAAATTATATAAACTCACAGACATAGAACTCTCCTTGCAACTACACTGTATCTATCAGTATGTGTTTGTAAGTATATTATGTATATAACCACATATAGGTAAATATGCTATTCTATCTTGACGGTCTTGTTGAAATAAAATATCTCTACATATTTATTTAATTGCTTATGAAATTTGACATTAAATTAAATTTTGTTTTCAATTTAAATCATACGTGATATGGGCAAAAATACCAGAGTTATCATTTATGCGGCTGGTCGGTCCCCGGGCGGGCTGGCGGGCGGGCGGCGTATTCATAAACAAGTGCAACGGAAGTTTGGCAGGGAAGTTTTTGTGTATTTACGGTGTCGCTCGGCCGGGACCACGCCGCTGCATCCCGATTTCTACTTAACATTATGTATGTACATGTATACAGTTTTGGCAAACGAAACCAAAGTTAAATTTAAGCCCATACTCCAATGTGTCGTATTTTCATACAAGCCAATGGGTATGTAGTGCAGCTTAATTCTGTTACATGCACAATTGTTCGTACAGCGTGAATTACGAATACGTATTAGTTAAGATTTTTAATACGTTATTACCGTTCTCAGTAATTGTAAAGGAAGATTATTTATACGACGTAGCTTTTTTAAAGTTACCAACTGATTTGAAATTTTATGCAGGTTATTGCCTATATAAAACATTTAACTATGAAATTCTATAAAAGTATTAAAAGATAATTAAACTTTGTTTTTTCAACTCAAACTTATATAATATACTCGTATAATGTTTATTTGTTTCTCATTGATTTTACAGATTATGATCGATTTGTGAAGTCAAAGCTACTTTTCTATGAGTAAATGTTCTGCATATACATAGGTATGTATTTATGACGGCAGTGCACTCGATGTTATCTATTGTAACAATGTAAGATAAATCTTGTATGAAGTAGAAAGAGGTAATTTTATCTCGGGACTCGACATTACGTGTAAAATAACAACCGGCTAGATTCAACACATAGCAGTGTAACTAAATACATATGTACATGTGCAATATGAATTCGAAATATATTGAGCCGATTTCGAGTAGCTTTTCCTTGGAGAATGGCCAAGAATTCTGGTTGAATTATAGGCTTTGTACGACTATGTAACTAGCATGTGTACTAAATGCACAATATCACAAATTTAACGAAACACAAAGCTATGACACGATGCTAATTAAAAGCGTTAGTCAATTATAACAACACGTGTGATGCGGTTGGAGTGAAACTTTAGCTCATCCTGCTTATTATTTTTACATTGTTATGAGTGTAACTTTGTAATTGTTGCCATGGATGTCACTTGGAGCGTTCAAACCTGTTTTTGATAAATTAAACTCTATTTCTCGCGATATTTGTTAGGCACTGTAAAATCTTCGTCTAATCTGTAAATTCTTTAAGTCCGGCCATTGTGTGTTAGGAAGAAAAATAGTGTAGTTAAGTCAATATAGGATTTTAATAGCTGTTTATAAAATTATATAAAATTTGGGTACAATTTTAATTGTGTTTGTCAGATAATGTATAAAGACAGTGGATGATATTAAAATTGAATTTCGTCATAATTCATGTCAACAATATTATCACCCCATCGAATAGGCCTAATAGTACCGTAAAATAGACTGCCTTCAGTGTGGTTATATAGCTGGCAAATTTTATTTGCTCCTTTTTTGCATCTGCTTCAGAAGAGGTGTCGGTTACATGAGGCTGATGTTTCGGGCTAGGCTTTATGGATCATTCAGTTCTTCCTCTGCTTGTGGGCAGAATCTTTTCCCATCCAGCGCCGAACCACTTTGTGGTCAAAGAGAGCATTGTATGAGAGACTTCCATTAAGCGGAAAGCTATTAATTTGCAAATCTAGGATCTTATTATTAGGATGCTTGTATATATAATCAGTAATTAACAGAACCAGCCATTGACAGAACTGTTCTATTTGTAGAACCGGAAAAAATAACAATCCATAACTTGACAGTCTGAAAAGTTGGTGTGAGATAAAACATACAACAATAATTTTTATGGAAAATAGTACAGCAGAATTCAGGCATGGCCAGTCAAGAAACAAAATTCAGAGCAAGAAAGTATATTTCCCCAGCGACCTTTTACAGAGTCAACAAGCTGTGACTTGGGAAATAAATAAAGTCGAGCGACGATTAATATTAAAAATCTGCATTTTAGTTTTCTTTTATTTTAATATTATTTTGAATGTACTAATTGTATGCAAAGGTTGCATCTTTGTATTCAAGTTCTGGGCCTATCTAAGTGATAAAAAATTGTGAATAGTAGTCTGTTTCGTTTGAGAATTTATTTGTCCATACGGGGTCTTGATTAAGAAGGGTTAGGCTTGTGTTTATCGCACTATCCAGTGCAGGTTGATGGAGTTTATTTATCTGTGAAATGCCATAAGATATATTAAGACAAACCACATGATTTATTCGATAGGCCAGGGAAGGCAAGAAAGTTTAAGGTCACTGTTGAAAAAATATTTTTTAAGGTTCAGAAAGAAACAAATAGTAAGTGCTATTTATTTTTTATTTGGGTTTGAAATCAAATTCTGAATTATAAAATCCAAGACCTAAACATAGGCAGGCTTGATAGGAAACGAATCAAACCATGTCAGATATAAGTAGGTACTTGTAAAACAGGTTAACGAGGCAACCTAAAATAGAACAAGTATTAAGATCGATTTTATGTGGCGTTAAAAACATTTTTTAATTAAAAAACCTACCGTTGCCATACGCAATGCACTTTATTTTGAACAACGTAGCATAAAAAAATTAACCCCTTAAAGTATTTAAATCTGGGGGAATGAAATAATTGATAGCCAGATATCTTGTGAGTAAAGTAATTATGGCAAAGTTGAATTTTTCTTGAATTTTATTTATATTAAATACATATTATGTACACATATTGAGGTGTACAAAATAAATTAACAAAATTGAGTGGTCTACAACAAGTGATGCTTTAGAAGTTGGGACATGTTATTTGTAAACTGTAGAAGTATCTCATTACGAATGTTTTGGACGTTAAAAGTAATCACCCCTGTTTGTTTTGCCCTAAGGAAAGAAAATGCGCTCTAATTATCTTAAATTGGCCTGTAAATATTTAAACAATATGGTTGTACGTAGTATTTACACAGGTGTAAATTGTTAGAGGCAGACAAAGACGAGTGTCAGTAAAGCAGTTAAAAGAGGGTGGTAACTGGTAACATTAGAATTTTACTAGAGGTGACAAAAAATAGCCCACACCATGACGTACTTGTGATATTTTAAGAACTGAGAATAGTCTATGATATGTATATACTTTTTTATATATGTTACAATATCTTTTGCCAGCAACTTTGTATGTAATCTTTATTTTTCTATTTGGCCACATTTTTTGCTCCACCGATCCTATTAGCTAGTAGCTACAGTGAGATTTAAATACCTAATAATTAATTAATTATTAAATACACCCAACAGTCACACACGTAGTCCTGACCCCACATTAAGATACAAGTCTTGTGTCGAGGGTATCATAAACTACGAGAGACTATTCGGTCTCACAAACACCCAGATCACACAAACAATTGTCTCGGTGCGGGGATCGAACCCGCGGCCGCTCGTTTCGCAAGCTGGTGTCTAGTCAACTGCGCCACGGGGCTGTCATATACAGGGTGTATTTAGACCGTGATCGAAAACTGAGGCAGGTAATAGCGATGGTGATTACAAACCCCCTGGCATTAAAGAAAATCCCGACAAAAAATATTTTTTTTGAGGTTTTCCATACAAACCACATACTTTTAACACCGATGGTTGTATGGAAAACGTAATTTTTTTTATTTTTTATCGGGATTTTTAATATCGCCACTGGATTTGTGATCACCCTCGCTATTACCTGCCTCAGTTTTCGATCACGGTCTGAATACACCCTGTATAGCTTACAATCTTCGTCGATAAATGGACTACGATAGTTTTTTTAAATGGACGAGTACCTACTAAATGTAGGGATATCTACCACGCCAACCTTAGCGTTTTAACCAAACAAATAAAAACACTAAATGTTATGTCTTTACGTATATATTTTAGACTAATAATAACACAGGACAACAAAATCAAACTTTTTTTATGTTGCATGAAGTTTTTCAACTGTTGTTTACTAATTTGGGTGCGCTGATTTCATATCTGGCCTCAGATTTTTTGTAGCAGCTCTAGTTAGTGAGATACAGGTACCGTCTTCAATTTACCTAAGAAGTCGATAATTTCTATCAATAGCGGTGTAAATTAACTATTTCCTTTATAAATTTCATTATTTCTTCCTCAATAAGGACGTGTTTGAATAATCCTGATTGTTTTTGGATTATTTGTGGAGAATATATGTTCAAAAATTTCGTTTAAATGTGTCGGACTTTGTGAAAAATGCATATTTCGACTACTTTGGGTTTCCGTTGCTATTAAACGCTAAATCTTGGATACCAAGTTTAGTACGTAAAAGTTGTGTTGAATCCTTGCGATTGTAGGCAAACAAAGAAAAGACCCACTTTCAAATACAAAGCTCCTATCATTTGGTGTGAACTATCCAACCATCATGACGACTGTTATTTCTGTGTAACGAAAATCATACATTCAAACCATAAAAAATGCTCTAAGTGGATATATCCAACTTAAAATCTGGCATAAGACCAGTCTTGAGTGTTAGTGACAAATCATCACCACAGCAGTCATGTCCATTTTCGGAGAATCCAGACCAGTGCAGTGGACAAACCAAAAACGACGACGGTGGTAATGACAGTGATTTTATTTCCTGCGATAGTCCCCGACCACTAAATGATGATATAAATGACTTAATCAGGAACCTTGGCCTGTCTAAAACGGCATCAGAAAGCTAAAACTTCCCGATTGAAGGAAAGAAACATTTTGGTCAAAAGGATGTCTGACGGCTGCATTCAGCACGTTGAACAGTTGCTGATACACTTCCAACGGCTTGGATGGAACATGAGTATTAAGCTTTACTACTTTCACAGCCATCTAGACCATTTTCCTGAAAATCTCGATGACTTCTATCCGAGGAACAAGGAGAGCGCTATACCAGAATATTCACACTATAGCGGAGAGGTGTTAGGGGTACTGTAATGAACATATCACGGTTGACTATTGTTGGAGCATTTAAAATTGTTCTCATAATACATGTGACTCTAGAAAATTCAAAAAAAGGAAATTTTATTCAGAATTAATATTTTTAATAGATTTTTTAAACTTAAACTACGTGCATTTTCAATGAAAAACCATGTTACTTCATAACTCCAAAACTAGAGCTGTTACATAAAAACGGCATATATTTTTGAAATCAGCGTGGAAAAACTATTCAGATTCATGTATAAAATCTCATGCAACAGATATGCTGTTTTCCAGTGTAATCAATTTCTATCTATTCAATACTCCAGTTGAGTATGGTATTATTGAGTGTTGTGGTAATTTCTCAAAAGTAGTATTATGTATAAATGTCTACCAAAAAGCTGTAAGGGCGGCAATGGGAGGCAAAGGAGGCCCTTGTTATGTAGGACTTTTAAACACTGCTGGCGAAACATGGATGCAGAAATCGGTTTCTAACTACTCATTTGGGAATGGTAGCGTAAATAGACTCACATCAATCTTGATTGTTCTTGTGTTTCTCTTTATTTACTACCTATGAGGATATTTTCTCGAGCTAGAATACAATGATATTGGATTTTTTGGCACTTTTTATTTTAGTCCAATAAAAATTACATCCAATTTATTTGTAATTAATGACAAGTCCTTGGTGAAATCTAAAATACTCAAACACATTCCAATATTTTATAGCAAAAAGCTTTTAATATAATATATGTATGATGTGTACTGTTACCAGGTTTAGAAATGATGTATCTTTTGTATTTTGCTTCTTCTATAATACAATCCCATTAAACAATCTTTGTGTGACATACGTGACATCGACTTCACAATTTTTCGCAATTGTGCTATTGTATAGCCGGATAAGAAGATTGAGCAGATAATAAAAAATCGCATTTGTATTAATAATTTTGAAGGCCGAGGCTTGTTTAGCATATTTAATCAATGCAGCATTTAGGAAACCGTGTTGCATTACATTGGATGATCCTCGGCAAAGTAAACTGTGAGACGTTGGAGTAAAGCGTGCCGACGAGCTAATTAACTGGCGCAAGCAGTAAGCAAGAAAAGCTGCCTTAAACTACACTACAACTCTTAGAGTGTCTTAATTCGCTTACACAGTGTTCCGAATTTGTTGTACCAACACTTTAGGTACACTACCGCTAGAGCATCGCTGGAATGTGGGGAGGAAATACCAACAGTATCCTATCTACAAACCGGACTTACATAACATATATGTTTAATGTTTGTAATTGCCGGCTTGCTTTCCATCTGAAAGCCCGAAACGTGTTTAGTACTGTTTATTTAAACCATTTATTGGTGTAATCAGGTTTACACAATGAATTCCTTGATACTATGTACCCATTTTGGCATTTCATTTTGTTTAATTAACTACTAAAGAATGTGGTTGAAACCGAGTATCTTCCTAGAACGCTTGAATGACTTTTCTGCAAAGACAGTTGGGAAAGATTCTACAAGATCCGCAACTTCCAAAGAGCGGTTAATTTTATTTCGCTCCAGTAGCGAGGGAATTTATTAATCATGCTTAGCGCAATACGTTATACAGTAACTTAGCCGAGCCAACAAAACAAATAATTTATCCCAGCGTCTACGTAATATGCATAAGTTGCAGTGCAATATACGCGTGTAATGCCATCTGGCGTTGAATCCGACTGTACTCTGCGTGTGACTGTTATGAAGTATTGTGGAAGAAACTGAATCTTTAGTGAAAATTGAGATATAAGTTTTCCCAGTAGACCATTGATATTGAATTGACTAAATTGTAAACCATTGGTGAAATAAATGTCTATCAACTCGTAATTAGTTGGCAAGTCACACCATTGTATACTTGCCTGTCCACTGCAGGAGTACTTCTGTCTCACAGAAAATTTACGTAAGGCAATTATGCTGAATTTCGATGAGGATGTTAGATTCCCGGAACTTCAATTTGCTGTATGTAAGGTTTAATAGCCGCCATAGCGACCAACTCCTGTGTCGCCTTCTGAGTAGTCGAAGGCAAAGCATTTTGCATTTCTAGCTATAAATGAGTCTGCATAGTTAGAGTATAGGTTATGCTTATTCTACTAACCGCTGTGGGTTAATAGACTTCTTAGATTCGAAATACAATCTTAAAATGTCGACTGTCTCGTAAACTCGTGGCCCAAGTCTGTGCCATGCCAAGTTTGATTACCGGGTCGGGTAAAGTATTATTGAGTATATTTACTCGTATTAGGTAATTCTAAGTAGCAGCACAGAATCTGGAAATATACCCGAAAAACAGGTAATAGGTTTGTCTCCTGTTACGTGGCACTAATACCTGCCTATCTCTTCGAGGAATACAGGCGTGACGTCATAACATTACGTACATTGGTACATATATCAAGGTGAAAGCAAAAATAGAACGAAATATTAGTGACTCTTGGCTATGTAACCCGGAGTTGTCTCCCCAAAGGGAAAGGTTGATTTTTATTCCTGCAACAAGTATCACCAATTATATTTTAAGTCCTGCATAATCAGGGGCTAGATTACCACAACTGGCTTTTCCCCTATTTCGTTAGAACTAAAAACCTGATTTGATAATACCTTTGCGAAGAATATTGTCACTCCGATAATTCTTAGTGCTATAGACCCTGCGAAATTGTCTAGCGCGTAGACTGATAACACATCTTGGTCGACTTTGTCAACTAGTTTTGTAAACTTATACTACTACAATCAGAAGACTTAAATGTAAAAACTTTTGTTTGTATTGTTTTCGCAACGATAAAACAATTCTCATAATAATTCAGGGCTACATTCCTAATCACTTTGTTAAAATACGAAATTGGCCTTCTCGTTGCGTGACTGGGCGTAACGTCGAAGTAATATGCCAAACGAGAAACCTTTAATGAGGAAGACTACCTAATTAGCCTTTTATACAATTTTAGGCTGATGTAAATAATATGTACTTGGCGTATGTTGCTGCACATACTCTGAAAGAACACGATGATCCATTAGGTAAATAAATATAGCCCGATATAATTTTTATATTCTAATTTGTTACATGTATAGGTTGTAATTCTAATACGAGTAGTAGATTAATTTCGGTACGGTTTGTGATAATTTCTTGAATGGCTAACTAACAGGCTACAAATTCTTTACAAGCTTTCTAATAAAGAACTACGAAGTTCTTCTAAATGCAATGATGCATAGGTAGCCTTGATTTCATTATCATTCGTTTTTGATACTTCGATTGCGCAACCAAAATATTAGTTGTTGTTGTTTTTTATTTTAAAGCCGCATTGAACATACGATGGATGTGTAATGATGTGATTTCTTAAAATTTAATTGTGCCTTTATATTGTATTTTAAACCAGGACATAAGGATTGATATAATCTCAATATTTAATCCATATTAAGGATTAATTAAACACAATTGAAAACGTTCTTCTCAGGTTTCTCAAAATGGCTCCCGTCTCATTAGGCGACAAGGTCGGCGTATGAATGGTGGATCAAAGGGATGCTCATGAGGAGTCGCCACTCAAGAGTCGAGTGCTCGTTACCCACCCAAGCACACCCTCGTGCTTTGACTCCCCTTTTAACAATCTTTGACTTAAGTAACACGAAATTTGATTATTGAGATAATATCTAATATTTAATTTTGTCACACGGCGGCCGAAATGAATCGCATTTTGACATATTCGTATGCCTTGAGACGCCCAATATTTGTGTTGGAGAATAATATTTGTTACATTTATTCAAAAATGATTCTAAACATTCATTTATGTATATTTGAGGTTTTTTATCGAAGTAAATTTTGAGGGCTGTCGTTTGGATACTTTGCAATTCATTTTTGATTTTTTTAAACTGTTATTTACTGTTTTACTAACACAGTACATTTTTTTAAAAATTCCCACCCTATCGCCTGTCACATTATAAGTCTTTACAGAGATCAACTATTTTTTTCATTTTTATCCCCAAAATATTTTTTTCTAATAGAGCATTTAGCACTCTTGTATTATTTGCACATAAATTATGGAAATGGTTAAGTTATTGAGGCTTTACGTAGCATCTTTAAATACGGTAGCTCATTTTGTGATGATAGGTACAACTGAACGGGATAGACGGCAAAAGAGATAAGAAAATTTTAATTTTAAAAGTGCCTGCAAGCACTTTTTGTAATTTATCCTACGGAAATAAATTTAGGTCAAAGTTATATTTTCGGTGACTTATTTGTGTTAACGAATGGAGAGAGTAATGTTTGTATAACTTAAATCATGTTTTCGGGTGCTCAATCAATTTATAGGAACACTAATATGAAAAAGACAACCCATAGCTTTGAAATAAAGTATCTACATGAAAGAACTTCTTCTATGACAAACTAAATATAGATTTCATTTGTATCCGTAGTAGTAGTAGGTTCTGTGAAAACAAAAAAATATTTTTCATAATACATAACGAAAAGGTTATTGTCAGTGTTTAGTCAGCAACACAGTAAAAAGAGTGAATGTTTTGCGATGCGGGATAAAGGCCGCAGACAGGCTGTTTCCCTGCTCTCCAGCAACTTTTCTTATAGAACGTCTGATCGCGCAGTCGAGGGACTCATAAAATGAGATTGGCTCAATCGACGACGGTTTATTGACTTATTAAATCGATCTTTGACTCGGACTTGCTACAAACTGAGTGGAGGGCTTTCAATTTTGTTTCATGTTTTGCCGATGTTGTTTTCTAAACTTAGGCATATTTATTTGGCATGTTTAATAGATGTTAAGCTACAACATCTATAAGTGTTGATAATATATTTTTTTAAAAGAAATTAGTTTTTACGAATAATATTTTTAATACTTTATTGAGTCCTACATTAACATGCTATGGAATAATAAAAAAACATTGACTCATTATTAAACCTGGCCATTCATAATTTAGAACATCGTTTGCGCGCACCCTGTTTGCTAGTATTGCGTTACTTTACCAACAATGCTAAAATTCCGATAACTACTTATTTATGCACAAGAACCGTTCATAATAGAATAAGTGGCTTTCGGACATCGGATCGATGAAAGATCACTAAGAGCCACATAACTTTTTAACGGTTTAGCTTAAAATTGCTTGGAGAATTTTAAGCGTGCTTTGGTGTTTGATCCGGCAATTTTTCTGTTATATCCGGCCGGTAGACGTCCAGCGGGCCGTGGTATGGTGGCGCATTATTAATTACCATCTGCCCAAACGCTTAATATTTTACCAGAGTGTAGGATCGCCCTCGACCGCTTCAGCCTTAATCCTCACTTAATTCCCCATATTTTGCCGTTTTTAACGTTTATCCGTAACGGAAACTCTTTTTTAATTTTAATGAGATTAGATAAGTGGGTACTTTTTTAAGACTGCTTTAGACTGATTTTTTTTTATTCGCGTAAGAGAAAAAAGTATCAGTAATAATATAAAGATGTCGTAGTGTAAGTATCGGTCATAGTTAGCAGCATGTTTGTAACTGTTGTATAAAATTTAAAATATAATTTGCGTAAACATATTTGAAACCAGTATATGTACACGTATTAATACGCAAAAGAATAGTTTACATAGCATCGATCTAACTGGAACGCTCTCGAATGCAATATCCGCTTTTAAACGAGTTTTTGGTTCAAAAAACTATTCGGTCTAGTTCAGGTAAAAGCTAGAGACGAAATACGAAACTATATCTTTAGCGTACTTTTTCAGTAGGGAAATTATTCATTTCATGGATTGAGTTACAACAGATTTTGTATTAATACGATTTAAAATAGAAACCAGTATTTGTCGTTTGTATTTCTTTATTATTTTTACATATTCCTTCGTCATCAGCTCATACAGAGAGAAATAAATAAATTGGTAGAGGAGGCCCGTACATATGCCTAAATAACAAAACAGATTTGTATTGTGGGAACTCATTTTAACATAAATTTTGCATCTAAAAACTCACCGAGTATTTGTTTGGATAAAATAAATATCGCTCCGAAACTTTAAGTAGAGTCAGTTTCTTAGTATCTGTGGGTTCATGCCTAAGCATTAACTTTAATAAACGTACAATACTCTAAGCGCATATTATCTTTTAATTAAGCTTACCCAAAGTAATAGAAAAGAAATATTTAATCGGCAAATTCGTCTTAATAATAACACTTATAAGGTTAGAAATTAAAGTGAACATTTCGATAGAGAAACACGACAAAACCCAATATTGACATTTTATTCCACAAAGAGCACTTTTTATCATCGCTAAGTAAATCTTTTAACAAATGTCTGTCGAATAGTGGCTGAATAATTGAAACACTGTCGAATGCTTGGCGACCCTTTCGGCCTTATAACAAAAAGGATACTAAAACCAACTGATAAAACATTCATTACACTGAAACTCCTGGCGAAATCTGCGATAGTTATAATTGACAGTCGAAATCAGATACTCTTCTATAGTTGACAATTGATTTCTTTTTCTTATTTTATTGTTTGTACACGAACTTCAAAAGTCGTATTTATTTTTACACATGCTAAGTTTTGTATTTAATGGTTTTCTTGACAGTACCTATAGCTTCCGCAATTGTTGTCTTACCCTGAAATATAATATTTATTTATTTACTTATTTATTTATTTACACTTCTCACAAAGTCTTTGTAAAGGTGGACTTAATGCCCTTGGCATTCTCTTCCAGTCGAACCTTTAAGTGGTGCAGAGATAAAAAGCGTAGGTGTAAAATTAATTATATATACTACACACGATATTAACATACATACGTATAATAATATGATACGTATCTATATGTGTCTTATGTGATATCGTTAATTTAATCTGAGAGTGTTCGTCTCGGTATTTTATTTATCATTCAGCGCACGGGAAGTGTTGACAGTTGTTAAGCTCGCGAATTCAATTATTGGTAACCGAATATGAATGTCGGTGCTATTTCTAAAACAGTGCTTCTGATTTAACGACGTAGTTTCTAAATGCAAATGACCTTTTTTGATGATACTCGTTTAGGTGGGATCACCATATGTTAACCTTAAAGATTCTATTTTCAAATATATCAAGAAATCAACTAAGGCGAAATCAACTGAGGTGTATAAGTGTCTGTGGCCAGGAGTGTAAGTATATTAAAGGTGTTATATATGTAGGTAGTTTAATAGAGTTTTGTGGATGCTCATCTCAAAAAACATATGGATTAATGTGTTTATATGTAATTTCAGTATAATAAGACACTATTCAGTAAAATATCGTGCACCAATAGTACGATAATACAATATGGTGTTGCGAAAAAAATGTATGACAAAACAGAGCAGATAACATTAATTGCTAATGAACTTTTACAAGTAGACACTTAACTATCGGAAGGGGACTGTTTACTGCCTCATTGGTGTTTCTCTTGACGTGTGATCGTAAATTTTTTACGTCACGATTGAATGGTCCGCCCTTAACTAAAACAGGGTATAAACTTTCATGATTCCAGTTTATGGTACCCATTCGGGTTCATTTTATAAATTATATGTACTTCAACATGTTCCTTTGTCTTTTGTTTTTATTGTGTTACCTTTCATTAACTTTAGGTTGTTATCACAGCGTCTGAATATGAGGAGAAAATTATAAACGGAATTTCGGATTTCTTTATTTTCGTGTATACAAATTATGTAACAATATGAACAATGAAGCAAAAATAAAATAATATTCATCAACGGTCTGCTTGTACTTATAGTTACAATTCTAGCGCACAAAGTTACATCGTATAAAAGAACGCAAGCCGTTATTGGTACGTATAAATATATATAGGTTCCGAAAACAGGACCATTACGTATCGGAGATGATACAAGATTTGTAGAATTAAACGTATTTGTCGTTCGGTAAGGAGAAACATTTTTCCCAAATGTCGGTCGGAAAAAGGTAGATATCACGTCTTCAGTTTATTACACGTCCGTTAGGCTGCTCTTCGTGACCCGGTATTCTGATATACGTGTTCGATAGTCCCTGCGTCAGTCTGTCATTCTTCATTTTATTTCATTACAGGATATGGAGACAATATAAAGAGATTCCGCTGCAATGAGGACACTTCCAATATATTTGATTTGAAACCAATAATTACGCAAAGTAGTTTATAAAATTTTTACTACGAATTGAAGATGCCTATATAGGTATTAAATCTTGTTCCTATATTGTAATAGTTTATATAGTGTATGAGTGTTATTAGCTGTTTAAAATAACGTGTACGGTATTTTTTTGTCTAAATCTCGTTTCCCTATGTTACATTTCAGTTGTTTTAAGTGAAAGGAAACTTTTTCAATTGCTTCTGTACAGTTACTTAACTACATACGTCTAATAGTAAATTTAGACCTTTTTATTTCTTTCAAAGTTGTGCTTTAGACTTTAGCGAAGCTGGAAAACTGTTTTAAATATGGCGTTTCAACTTAATCCTGCCAAGCTTGCTTATACGTATTGTATTTGATGAAAAATTATTATTTAAGAGAATTTTAGTATACTACGTATTTTACAAATGATCATAATTTCTACGAAATGATTTTTTTTAAACTAAGGTAGGCAGGCATATTAAATTAAGGCAGATGGCAACTGATGTAAATTCTGCAGTCTCAGTATTCAATTCAGCAGACTGGATTTTTAGTATGACTTCGTTCAAAAAACGTGATACTGCGCAAGTCGTGGTTTTGTGGTGACTATGTCGAAGGCCGTGGGAAAGCCGTGATATAAGCAGTATTTCCCGAATATAATACAGGAATGTGCGTAATGTTTTAATTAGGTGTCGCATATCCCATCTGTTTCGTTAACGGCAAATTTGCTTGCAGTATAAAGCTTAAAGTAGTGAATAGAACGTTCCATGCCACAATATATTATGGTATACTACGATTTTGCTACAACGTAGTTCCGGCTTAAGTATCAAATTCTGACTAGAACTCGCAAATTGGACGCCTCGGAGAATGTATTTTGGTTAATGATATTGTTACGACGCAGGGGTTCAATACTAGAATAACTGGTATGCACCATACAAAATATTTGTTTCGTTCCGTAACGATAGAAGGTAGAATATATATCATAACATTGGCTTCGAGATTTGGTTTTCCATGCGAAAAGAACAGTGTCACTCACGTCTACAATTTTTATGAAAATTTTTAAATTTTATTTATTTATTTTTGTATAAATAAATACACCCACACATACATAGTCCTGACCCCACACTAAGATACGAGTCTTGTGTCGTGGGTATCAAAAGCTACAAGAGACTTTTCGGTCCCACAAACACCCAGACCCGAAACAAATATTTGTGGATCACACAAACATTTGTCTCGGTGCGGGGATCGAAACCGCGGCCTCTCGTTTCGCAAGCTGGTGTCTAGCCAACTGCGCCACGGGGCTGTCATTTATAAATTTAATATAATTATAATTAAGCGTATATTAAATTGTTTTTCTTAGTCAAAATTTTATAAGATGACACTGTAAGTTAATAGTGAATAGATGTTGAACAACTTTGTAGTCTGTATAGACTACGGTAGTTATGGGCCGGTTTGGCTATAGTGGTACGATTGTATTACAGAATATCGATGTAGACTAAATGCTTTGCTATCGGGTTTAATGTTTTATAGTAAATACTATGCTATCGAGTTTAATGTTATTCTAGAGCGCCATCAAAGTTTCATACCTGCCATTGTTGGTTTTTTGAGTTTCCTATAAATTTAGGTATCTAAATACTATTTATAATGTATATGAGTTATCAATTTTTGTGCTTATGTAGAGAACGACAAATATTAATAAATAGTTTATTGGAATCGTTCGCCTGGACGCAGTTTTATTTAATAAAGTAGGCAATATTCATTCTTAAAGTCCAATCATTTATTCATGCTAAAAATATTGAAATTGGTAAAGTAGGTTTTGAGATTATTCGTTGCATACAACCATGTTAATATTTTTTTGTTAACCTCTTATTTTATTCGGTATTGCAATAAAAAATTACGCGAACAAAATAAATTTATAAACATTTTATGTGATCCGATCAATCGAAATCCATCAATTGAAAAGTCGTATCGTCGTAGCGGAGAAAAGATTATAGCTTTTTCGTTGAGCAGATTCCCTCCTCTATTTTAAGTACAAACAACAATTTAATATAAAAGGCGTCGAAGTGACGCCTACAAAGGGCTCGTCTGATCGGCTGCTCGACGAGGCAAAAACAAATTAATTGCTATCGGTTACGTTCGGATGTTGTAATTGCTTTGTTCTCGCGCATGCCGATTGATCAAGTGAGAAAAATTAATTGAAATCCTTGACGACCTCTACAGACCTCACTGAGAAGTCCATTTTAATTTTCTGTAAAAGAATTCATTATTTGATTACGTTACCACATACACGATTTTACGCTACCTTACTTTTAAAGTTACTTTAGTTGTGCGATTTAAGTTGGATCGTCAGTTCACCTTTTAGATGGAAGTCCAATTCTGCCGGCTTGCTATATTTAACTAGTCCAATATAATTTATTTATTATTAATTGCAGGTGGAAATGTAAAAATACCTGGGTCTCAGTATACTATTTCATAACACGCTGAATAAAAAGTTTTTTACTAGCCCGATATTTTAATTTTAAAATCGCCGTGAGTATTAATCCAAAGTTATTCGTGCATTACGTGAACTTTTTATGTTTCGACGGCACAGCGGTTCAGGTAGCAAGTTTGCAGATAAAATACTTCTAGTGGGTAACGATGTCGGTGATTATGATATTTTATTAGCGCGGTTGGCAGGCTGTGGCTGCAATATGTATATCCGCGTAGAGTGTCATCAACAACATGGAATTAGGCGTACTTTATGTTTTAAGTATGTTGAAAGGGGATATGCATTATGGAGTCTTTCGGCTTCTTCAAGTAGGTACGTGTACGATATTTTGTCTGAGGTTTATGCGTGGAACCGGTAAACGATAGTTGGTACAAAGTGGTTAAATTAATTGCTGTATATATTTATTATACATTTAATTACCTCCTTCCCGTTTTGGGCAATGGGAATTTGTTAATTGCCTACAAAAATTTTTAAAATAAATAATGGGTACATAATTCTGACCCCACATTATGATATAAGTTTTATACGGTTGTTATCAGAAACTAAAAGAGACTTCCCGGTCCCAGAATCACTAGAAAAATATTTGTGGATGGATGCAACATATAAACATTTGTCTTGTGGCAGTGATCGAACCTGCGGCCGGTCATTTCGCACTCCGGTGTCTGGCTGACACGCAGCTGTCAAACTAGTTATTATGATTTAGTACAATGATGCTATTTAGCTGAGTTTATCCCTTTATTTAAACAATTCAGAAATCAAGTGTATATCATTATAATTTCAATTGGAAGATATTCACTCAATATACATACAATATGTTTACGTATAATTTTTATGTACATAAGTAAAATTTGCATGAAGTATGAAGCTATTAAAACGAAATATATTTTTATTTGTAAATCTCTCAAAGGTGATGATAGTTTCGGAAGCAGAAGTTAGTGAATAGTACATATACATGTATATGTAGTTATGTATATGAGCGATTGCTTACTTAAGCAAATCGCTTGTTGAATATGCAACATCTAGTTTAGGAGCTCAGCAAGCACATGCTTAGACTATTAAGTTTGTATATATTCACTTACGATTTCTTGATAATCTCACTTATACGCTGTAATACGTTTTATGCGCAAAGTTATTGTTATCACCGGACTAGAAATGTACAGAATGTAATGAAGAAATACCATTAAACTATTGGTCGAAATATTCTTGTAGCTTTTCCTAGACAAATTCATTTTTTATTATTCTTTGCTTGTGTTTGTTTTTATTACTGTAGCAGCTGTTCGTGAAGCGATGAACATAAACATAAAACGGAATAAATATTGTAGAATCTTTTGAGGCATTTTGTATCTGCGACGCCCAAAATGTGTATTTAAAAATAACGATTTGTTGAAGTCTTATTCTTGGCGTTATCGTTGAAACTGTAAAGTATAAAGTTACTTATCGTTTTTCGAATCTTACGTTTTTTTAATCAGTTCGAGGATTCATTGGAGAAACATAATTTGCGCGAAATTGGATTTGCGTCCAATATAGCTCGCTCCTCCATGACGGAAATGCCGTGTGTGAAGTTCGCTATATGTATTCGTTTTGCTACTGCCTATCCTGTCTGGAAAAAAAAGCGTGAAGGTTAAGTAATTATTTTTATATGATGTAATTTTTTGTTTTATGACTGATAATTTATATACATAATAATATATGTAAAACTATCATCTCTAAAGAAACAAAGTGCGTTGCCCGTTGGTTACAAATAAAAAAAAGTAATTTGTCTATTATTCAATTGATATAAGGTAACTAATCAAAAAGGCTTGAAGCTTATTCTTACATATTCTTACACTTATTATTTATTTACTTGTTCTTACATACCCTTATAGTTTAACTCATAAATCCAAAGAAATGGGCGAGGTACATATGCATTTTCATACACTTGTGTAGCGAATTCCCGCGTGAGAGGCGTAAAGCCTGTTGTCGCTTTTTCGGAAAATTTTCAAACTCACAACAACTTTTGACACGAGGCTGGCCAAGCAGTCACCCACCTACACCATTATAAAACCGTGTATAAAACAGAAAAGTAACTACTATTTGCTCCTGTTTTAAAGGGAGGGTCAAAATTAAACAAAGTTTTGAGTAACGTTTTGTGTAAGATGGTTTAAAGATAACAACAATAACTTAACATAAAATAGAATATCAAAAAACATAATATGAGGTGAAATACTCGATATTTACTTTGACAATCACCCTATTTTGCTCCGCCATTTAAATTCCAACCATCAATTTGAAGATGATTTGTTAGATCAGCTTAAATTCCCAGATTGAGCAATCACTAGCGCGGTGCATAGTATCGAATAATATTATCGTTCGGGTTTGTTTGTGTATCTCAAAATGTATTTATTTAACACTTTCTTGTTTAAAAATGATAATAAGAAACAAAACTAAAAGGAAGAAAACAAGAGGCGGCCTTATCGCTCAAGGCAATCTCTTACAGGCAACCTTTGGATGGATAATAAAGAAGGAAAATAAATAGGGTAGAATAAAGTGTTAGATAGAAGTTAAAGAAAGAAAAACGACTAATATAAGTAAAACTAATAACATAGACTAAATATATATACTTATTATCTATAAAATAAGTAAATATATAACTAGCTATAAAACATACAAATTCATATATATTTATAACATATACCTAAAAACAAAATAAACATTTACAATATACATATAAAATATACAGTTCTTAAACAGGTCAGTAGAGAGAAGATGGATTAGAGAGACAGGTAATGGTCTTTCACTTGTTTTTTAAATGAGTGAATTGTTTCTGCTCATCTTATGGCAGGTGGAAGGGCGTTCCACAATCGAACAGCTTGGACCTTAAATGGCTTGTCCATAAAAGTCGTAGTGTGCACAGCCAGTTCTAGAATGTGAGTTTTGGAGAAAAACAAAGCAATCTTTGAGATAAGAAGGGGTAAAAGGATCAAATAAGATATTATAAAGAAGAGAAAGAATGTGAGCATTCCGGCGAAGCCGTATGGGTAACCACTTGAGCTTGATACGAAATTCGGAAACATGATCATATTTGCGGAGACCAAATATGAGTCTAATACAGAAATTTTGAAGGCGCTCAAGTTTATTAATCTGGTCCTCGGTGAGATCAAGATAGCTGACATCTGCATAATCAAGGATTATTAGGATAATTTAAGTAATTTAAGATTAATATTCCAGCTTTAATTCCATTATGTTACCTCTCATTAATAATTTTGTGTTGCAATTTACATTTTCTTCGACAAATACTATTTACTTCAACGCAATGTAGAAATCCTAGATAAGCAAACTTACTTGAGAGTTCAGTGTTAATATCAATATAGGAAGAACATTAATATCGCTAGAATTTCAGCTCGGAATGATTCTGTGTGAAGATGCGACGCGTTGAGTGTGAAGTGGAGGCTCGTGTGAGACGGTTTCTTGATCGCGGGGCGCAGGCTGCGTTGCGGCGAGAAGGGTGCGGGCGGGGCGTTACGGAAAATCCAATTAGTTGGATAAACATCCGATTAAACTACACACTTGAGATAAGCTCTATTTACCAATTGAAGATTGAACGTACTGATAAATTCAGTTCTCGCATACCTAAATTGTTTGCAATGAATATTGTCCTGACCGCACATTAGTTTCCGCCTTCACGCTTGCCATTGCTTATTATAAATTTATACACGAATTTGGCCGGATTTTACTTAATCTCCCAATCCATGTACATTAGTGGTGACCTGTATAACTATTAAAGTATCGTCATGTTTCGTAAGAAAAACTGCAGGTTATTGTAACTTATTACAAAGTATTAAGACTTATGCTTTAGTTAACTGCTCTGGCTTTTTGATAGTTTCAAACTGTAGATTTAATTACCGTTAAAAAGTTGTGTTTTAAATAGCAATCTGCTATTTTACAGTTTTTCACTTCACTTGTAACGTTTAACGCCTGTATCCTCAACGAGCTAAGCAAAGGTGTATTTCTACAACTACGTTTTGCCATTGTCTCAGGTTCCTATCATCGTATGAGTTAATACCTCACAGCCCCGTGGCAACAGCGTGTACCCTAAGATCGCTGGTTCGATTTTCGGGTTAGTAAAAATGGTACTGCGTTTTTATATTAGGAAACTGAAAAGCATGGAATCTGATTGTGTGGAAATGTACCCGTGAAGAATTTTTACAAAAGTTAAATTTAAAAATAACTATTTCCTGCTTTGAACTTTTAGAGCAACCCTATTTTGAAGCTTGATGTATAGAGGAGAACTCTGTGTCGGACAAGATTGTAAGTTGTTTTCTTCACAAACAAGTTTTACTAAGTCTTTAAACCTTCTTAGCATACGCTGAGATCTTGTTACGTTATACTTAATGCTTTTACCTAGAAAATATACATGCTATATTTTCATCAAATATTATCTACTGATAAATAATATTGATATTATTTCTATCAAAATTATTTTCTTTAAGACAAGAATAGTCGAGTATGAACTAGTTTACCCAGGTAACGAACCGAGGCCATACTTATGTGACTTTTTAAGATTGAATATTATTTTTACTTAAAAAGAAGAATGCGTTATGTTCGCGCGTATTTGGCAATTGGTCTGTCACTACAAACCACTTTCTCACCACCATCTCCGCGTCGTGGCTTCAAAACTTTTTCGCATTGTAACGGTGACGCAAAATGAGAGGATGAAAAGGGAAACCAAAAGATTTTTTTTTAAGAAAATGCATCACAGAATGTGACTATATACTTTCTCAGGTCATAATATGGTGAATTGAGTTTAAACCTCTCTTTCCTAATTCCAGCAAAGGGATATACAATTACATAGACGGCATAGTGGAGAGAATAATAGTTCTAAATTCATTTAGAAGTATTAAAAGTAAAAAGAATCTCAGAAATATTTTTAGAATGAGTTAGCCTGTAAAGTCCATAAATTACATCCTGTTAGGCCAACGTTTTTACTAAAATCCTGCTAAAATATTTTTTATTCGAAAACTGTACATAAAAATCCTTCAAATAAAGTACAATAAGTTCATAAAGTCGATAATAGTTTATTTCATTTTCTACAGAAAACCGAAATGCTGTATCAAATTGTACTAAATGCCATTAGGCATACGTCTCCGTTTTACCCTAAGTTTTCAACCCATAATAATATTTTGCACCGATCCCAAATTTAGAATGATATAAACAATAACCACTTTCATAATACAATTAAAGTTAAAGCAGTAGAGTTGTGTTTATATGAGCTTACATTTCTCGTAAATCATATTTGTACCCTACTAATGCTCTTAAGTGATAGAGCACGGAAAATCCAACACCTTCAGTGAAAGGTATTCAGTATTGGATATCGAAGCATATTCCCATATTATTCTTGTTCTCAGATACACCCGCATGGAATGTTAGACCCTCGTCAGGTTTTACCGAGATGTAATTCAATCTAGGCCACCCCATCAATCTGTGAGTTCTCACGCATATATTTCTGTTGATTTGACAAATGAGAAGGGTGTGCCGTCTTACGTTATGCGGATGAGGTACGAAGGCGTTAGACCGGTAAAATATACCTATTGGCTTATAAGCGGGAAAATTCGTTTCCGATATTTATTGCGCGAAAAACTCTTTTGTTTTTAGTGATTTTGGGCTATAGATAGTTATACGATAGACGTATAGATTATTTAAATAATGTGGGAAGTAAAACATATAATACCTTTTTTACATAGGAAAAAAGTTTACAATTTTCACCTCCAAAAACATTTTTTTTTCAATTGAAAGGGGATTGAACTCGCAGTCTTTTGTTTTACAACGACTCCTATCCAAATTCAATATATTTTTGACGTAGTGATTGTTACAGTAAAGGAATTCTTAAGAGCAAAAAAAAAAAAACTTTCATGGACCTCATTGTCATTGTTAAATGGACTTAAAATAAAATTATTAGAAATATTTAAAAAGGTATTAAGCACCTTTGACTTGGGCGTAAACTTTTTTTGTTCAGTAAATTAAATTTTGTGGATGCTAAAGTCATGCCTGTTAGACGCGCTAGTTGTCATTAATAGGTGTTAAAGAAGTATAGTACAGTTCCGTCACCTTTTTATCTATTTCACTTTTCAGTCAGTTATTTAATGAGATCTCGTTTGATTTTCTTTCGATCAGGATATAGTTAATTCGTTATCAGATATCTGTAACATTACTGACATTAGATCGTAAACGAAACCAATTAAAAGGTGTTGTTTCGCTTTCTTAAAAAAATATCAGAACATTACTAACCGAGGCGTTGGCGATAAATAAGGTGGGCAGGGTCTAAAATAATTAATAAAGATGTTATCTATGTACAATTTGTCATATTTTTAGGGGTCACGAACCACATCGCGGCCCTGATATCGCAAACTAGGATATTAATGGACTCGATTACTTTTTACAAGTTTATGCAATCCTATAAATATCCTCAGGGTTATGAAACTATCTTGTAAAACCAATGAAGAATGGTGTCATAAGCAGAGGTAATTTGGTGACATCTTAACTACTTTTTTTTTGTGTCCAGTTGTGTGTACAAACACAATAAAAAATTCTCGTGAATCTGGTTAGATATAAAACCCAAGTGAAGTTCTTCGTGAAAATATGTTTTTACATTCATCGTTGTACTTGAGCAATTGTTTTCGCTCGGACGTGTTGCGTCCCGCTCAACTGTAAAGAGTTGTTAAGCGTGAAGTCCAAGTGACTAGACGAAGTTTTTGTTGTGAGACAAGTTGTTGTATGCAGACCAAACACCTGTAAAAACTTCAAACAGTTGCACACTGAGTTCACTACGTCCCCCGGTCGTAAATTACGCAACTCGCCCTCATTACCGCGGCCGTCCATCCGTGGATGATACGAGGGTGAAGTCTCCGACCTCCGTACCCCAACTGTCTATACGCACCTGTTCTTATTAGTAAACACGTTACGGGCGCCCCTGTGCAGCGCGCACAAGCTGTGCTGCCACGCACACCCTCGCACGCGTTTATCCCACCCGCTTACACTTATTGAAAAATAAATAACTCATGTCTAAACCAGTTTTACACCGATTTAACATGACTTTTATTGATATCTATATTCCGTAGTATTTATCGTAGGATATTTCTATGAGTTCATCTTATTTGAAATGTATTGTTCCCATTATTATTACCTAATGGTCAATTTTATAAATGTAGCTTATGAAATTATGGCCATGAAGCTTTAGTCAGTTGTAGAAGAATTCTGCTGATTGTGATGCTAAAACATGACGCAAAAATGACATAAAGTACTTTTTAAACGCAATCGACGTCGCGGTGGTTGGCGGCTGTGGCGTTTCCTGCAGTCGTTAGGTAAGTTTTATTTACTTGGGTTTCGAAATACGGCGCGGGCTGGGCGCGTGCCGCGGGGGCTTTCCTAATATGTTATTATGTGAAATAAAACGCGCCACAACGAGACCGGCCGCTCGGCCCACTGACGCGACCATATCGTTACGGCTCCACTCGCCTTATCGACGGCATGAGCACTGCGCCTTAATTAAAATATACGACCGCCATTTAATAATTCTTTCGTCTGGAGTTGATATTCCTTCGTACTAAATGGAAATTTATACGGTTTTTCCTATTAACATTTATGTGCCTGCAGCACTATCGTCTCAAATATGTATGCATATCGAGGAGATTAATTATCTAATTTACCGAATATTTAAATTAGTATTCTAAGCGTACACATTGGTAAACATAGAAACAAAGCAATGCGGTTCCCGAGTATGATTACATAATTTAATTATAACTGTCGTAAGCAGTGACTAAAACTAAGACTGTTTTGGAACAAACGTGTTTTGAGTGTTGCATAATGGAGGTAAAGTTTTTTTTTCCTTTGTCATCGAATAAAAAGTTTAATGTTACGAAACTTAAATTGGAACCCTACCTAGTGGTAATGAAGAATTTATTTTAAGTAGAACACCTATTTTCTGCAGAGGATTGGTATAGAACCACGTGGCTAATTAATGAGCAAATGATATTTTGAAATAGCGTAGTCTGCCGCTACGGTTATATGAATTTGTTTCACGAATATAACGAACCATGTAAAATCTTTGTTATTTGTAGGTGCGTAGGCCGTAGCATTTCGGTGGCGGGTAGTCGTGCGTGTTAACATGTATTAACTACGTAGGTAAAGTTTTTTCCAAGCACAGTATTGCTTAATTTTTGTGGTTTAGAAGTCATGACCAACTGGTATTTAGGTGAGACCTAAAAAGCAGCCAGTTACGAAGATTCAAACAAAAGATTGTGGGGTTCATATGGGTTAATGATTCCTATGATAGTACTACTGCGATAACTTAAGTGTCGATACGAACTTTCAATATTTGTAATATCTATAGTTCGAGTGTCAAGTTGAGACGTTTCAAATAAGGAATGTGTTCGACAGCGCTGTCACGTTCAGATGGCGTGTTCGGGTGCAATTTGCTAGGTCGCACCGCCTACTGTAATAACGACTTCCGTACCCCGTCGTGGCGCCTCCTCAAATTGGTCGCTTATCACCAATCTATGGTGTAGAGTAGAATGTCAGTTGGGTTGGCCACAATTTGTCCACGACACGTGGTCGTTAGTTCTTTATCACTATTTAAAAGTTGTTGCACGGTGAAAACGATGTCGATAGATTATCACTTTGTAAAGGGTAAAGTTTGGTGTAATAAGTCGACATGCATTTAAAGTGAAATTTTAATTAAGTTAACTGTAGTGATTTTTATAGATTCCGCAAACTTTACATAGAAGTATTATTTGTTTTGCAATGTTACTACTTATGACTATATTAAATTTTATTATTTTCAATAAATAGAATATTGATACTATGAAATAGAATATAATACTTTCAAGTGATTTAAGCAGCACAAATGACACATGTTTGAGAAGCAGTCAATACATTAATTAGTGACGGAGATGCAACTATGTCATTGAGTTAGTCAGCCTGTCAATATCCCATCTATATGTAAGACTGATAATTATCTCTTTGCTTTGCTGAAAACTTATTATAGGTAAAAGTTTTATCTCTAACGTCACGAATGATGTGTTTAATGATTAACCAAATAATAACAGAAGTGAAACGCGAATTATTACCACAACTCTAAGTATTCACAAGTTACGACACACACTGAAAACTTTGGTATATTTCTCCGGAGTATGTTCCAACTTACTGGTTTATAGCTTCCAGACATATTATTTCGAAGAACTCTTGGAATTTATTTCACACATTCATCTAGGTAGAGGAGTTTTAGAACCTCCTATCTGGATGCTTAGTTCAAGTAGTAGATTTACACTGACGCACTGAAATCTTTAGTACGTACATTATGTTTGAAGTTTCGCTTACTCCTTGTCATTGCATCTACCATGAAAATTTTCCCCATTGCGGTATTTTGTGATGCAAAATTGGTAGTAATACTTGGGGCAGTACTAGGATAACTATTATGATATCGTTATCGGTATTTTGGTTTAATCCTGAATCAGTTCTGTTTCTTTGTATATAGAGATATATGAAGCCCTGAAAAAAAATAATGACTACATGATATTCGGGTTTTCAAAAATGTCATCTGAGTTTATTTTTAGTATGGTTTGACAAAATCTTAGGTCCACCTGAGCGCGGCCACGGACAAAGTTTGCTTAATTTATTTAATTTTTTTTAATTCATCAATGACTTAGTACATATTTATGTCGATAAACTAGCTGTGTTCTCGTAGTATACAAATGAAATATTTTCTCTAGAAAATAGTGAATAATAATAAGTTTGATTATTTCTTGATTGGTTTCAATGCCGCCTTTGGCGGAGTTTCTCGGTATTTTTTAAATTAATGGAAAATACAACTGTAATTGCAATTAAAGTTTACAATTGTAAGTTTTATGCAAATGTATGAATCCATTAAGTTATTTCTTTGAGAAACGCAACCTAAAATACGAGTACGTGTCATATGATAAATCTGATTTCTGGCTATTAATGCAGAGGTTTATTGTCGCCATGATGCGAGGAAATTGTGTGAATGTAAAAAAAATACTATTTTGTTACAAATTTTGGCTCGAATTATAGAAATCTGGGCCAGCGTGGTGGAGGAGTGCACAACTCCTCACAGTTGTGGAGCAGGACCGGGCCCTCCTTTGAATCGTCCGTGGACTGATGTAGAAAGATCTTCAGACACTAATACCTCATTCCTTGTTGTTCTTCGGGCACAATTCTAGACTCGGTGCTATTATTGAGAATTTCTAGGAAAAAAAGGAATCTGGGACCTCTACATCGATCGGCATATCCTTGAGCAGTGAGAATAAGAGATAATCAACTTAAATACATATATAACTGCAAAAATTTATAAAATACTTATAATTTAGCTAATAATGTTTCCTTTAATAACGAATTATCAGATCTGACAAATATCATTCTCATTTCGAGAATAATTAAATTTGTGTCAGACTCTTTCGTGTTATAGTCGGCGTTTTACCCTTTTGATAATGTACTGACAATTTAACAGATATTGAACATTCAAGATTTATGAAGCCAACTTTATTGTAGTAGCAGATTTTCTTAGTGGTGAACATGCTGTAGGTATCATCAGGCTGTAAATGTCCATAGTTTTGAATTGTTCGCCACTGTTTGCGATTCTCCATTTTTCAACATAAAAAATGGCTCAGCTGGTCAGGGATGCCCTACCAGCGATTTGGAAAGAGTATTAATTCTAGGCATAGGATTTTCTTATCAATTAACCTAATAACACTTAACTTGTAATTTATTTTGTATAGGAACGCAAAAAATGTTTCGGTATTCTATTTTAATACCACGTTTATGTAAAATAAACGGATATTTAATTTCAATAATAAAATCGGGCTTAAGCAGTCTTTATTTTACGAGCAGGCGGATT
Organism: Cephonodes hylas; assembly: GCA_030295005.1. Lineage (NCBI taxonomy): Eukaryota > Metazoa > Arthropoda > Insecta > Lepidoptera > Sphingidae > Cephonodes > Cephonodes hylas. The sequence continues at coordinate 8,309,785 of AP025367.1, read as the reverse complement.
TCTTGCAATTATAAAGGAAATTTAAAGTGTCCAGTTCTTGAAATATGCAGTATCAGTTCGGTCTTATAACTTTCAATCTATAATTTTGTTATTAGATAACGTGAAAACAAGGTAATTATTAGTAGTATCACTAAAATGTTAGTCTAAACGAGCCTTAAACGGTTAAAAGTATGGTTTAAAACCCTTTTTATTGCTATAATGGAATTCTTCGTTAATTTGATCATGTATCGTGAGGATATTAAAAATTAATTAAAATTTCTCATTTACGTTCGTTCGCGTGTAATTTAAGGTAAAATGAAATCAGTTTCGTAATTAATTTGTTTCGCGATAATATTTATTAAAATAATAATGAGAAGTGTCTACCGAAATTAATGTTTTGAAAATTAACTGATACTTAAGTTCAGTAATCTTCAGTGCTTTTCAAAGTATAGCTATGTTGTTTTCTTTGATTTATGAGATCTTTAAAGCTTAGAAATGATGTAAAAATTAAATAAGTTCTTGTATATTTGTTGTGTTGAAGTCAACGAGCTTAGCTGCCAGAACCTAGAAAATTACTTTGTAATTATATGAAAGTATTTACAAGATGTCATGTTTCATGTTAGAAGAATGTGACTTGATAGTTGTAAAGCCAAAAGTTGTAATATGAGGTTTGTTATTAAATCATATAATGTTCATGTGTCACGCACGCACGCATAACTACAGTTACAGAGCTCATTCGTCAACGTTATTTTTTGATACCAAAAATAAAAATCTACATATTGCCACGTCGCACGATACAGCTGTTAGTAACAAACCTATGTGAAAATAATAGCCGCGGTAATAAAGACAGCGCAAAGCTCGAATTCAATTCGGTACTGTAACACGTTTTGCGATTAAATCATTTTAATTGAACCTAAATCAAGTTCGATAGTTTCATGTGCTGTTTCAGTGTATGTCGAAAAGGTTATTCCATGCTAAATTTTGAAGGTCTTTTACAAAACAATAAAAATGTTAAACGTTTATAAATATTTAATAGTCGTACTAATATTATGAGTTAAATTTTAAATGACGTCAATTAACTCAGAACACTCAGACAGGGTCGCGTTTAAAGGATTGCTATTGTATCAAAAGATAATGTTTCAGTAAATTATTAATAATGCTCATGATCATTCTGCTAATGGAAACAGATTAATAGAACAGAGTATGTAAATATATAAATTGTTGAGTAAAAAAACATTTTTTCACAACCTGGCGTGCATAACGAACGCACTTGTGTTGTGCTCAAAACTCTGTGCCGCTGCAAGAATTCTGTTACCGTATAGGGCTGTCGACATAGTTTTGTTGTATCATCCCACCGAAAATTTGCCTCGTGCACGATAACAGGAACACATATTTTTAATTTTATAAAGCGGCGGTGGACCATTTGTTGGTGTTAACTAACCAAGAGATGTTAGAATGAATTAACTTTTTTCCTTTAATGTGTGTTAGTATATTAAAAGTAGTGTCTATTCATATTGGATAGGATAGTAATTTATAACATGGGTGAGACATTTTCTTTAAAAAATATGTATTAATCGTTGTTCTTTGTGTTGATAGGTTTCATTAATTTTACTAATTTAGTTAGTATAAAAATTATATATTGATTGACAAGAAGTGATCGCCTGGTCGAGAATCTGGGGGGTCGCGGGTTCAGGCAAACAATTAAAAATTTTTGGAGTCACCCGCACACCTAAAAGTTTTTAGGAATTTCTAAGTTGTGTGGTGCGCAAAACTTCATTAAGCAAAGTTGAGTAAGGCCTAAATCTGCGTTTGAACAGAAAGCCCTTGATCAATACTTACGTGTACATATATGGGCTGATGATAGTAATATTTTAGTATTTTGCATCGAGTATTACTTTTAATTCATAACAATAAAATATCTGCAACCCTATTGTATCTCCAATAGCTTTATGCCCTTTTAGACTTACTGCGCAAAAACAAGCACTGGCATGTGTTTATCTGTGAATTATAATAATTTAATTTTTTTATTGAATTGTATTTAAAAATACTTTCTATAAATATTCTTTTTATTGGGTTACAAAAATGAGAAAACGAAATGCCAGTTGAAATGAAGTTTAACTGCATCGTTTCAGAATGGTCTTGGCATATACAATATGTAATTTTATTAGGCGCATATTATCAAATAAGTGATACGTACCGTGGTTATTTTTTAATTGAACAATTTACTAACTCCTCGTTAGCGAGGTTAAGCTTTAAAGAAATATAAATAAATAATAAATAAATACACCAAACAGTCATATATGGTACATAGTCCTGACCTCACATTAAGATACGAGTCTTGTGTCGTGGGTATCAGAAACTACGAGAGACTTTTTCGGTCTCACAAACATCCAGACCCGAAACAAATATTTGTGGATCACACAAACATTTTTCTCAATGCGGGGATCGAACCCGCGGCCGCTCGTTTCGCAAGCTGGTGTCTAGCCAACTGCGCCACGGGGCTGTCAATACGTAATTTTTACGTGGTCAACTCATAATTTTCCATGAAACTATTTCGAACCCAATTATTCATTTTCTATTTCTCTACGTGAGAGTTCATATCGAGATACTTTAGTTTGAAACTTGATTTCATATTCGCTAAGAAAGAAAAGGAATAGGTAGGTAATTGTAAAATTATAATGAAATATCTGTTAGACAACTTACATAAGGTAACTTAACGTAATGACGAAAACTTTGCCATTGTTTGACTCCAATCACGTTTATTTTAGTAGAAATTTACGTGAAATGGTTAATGTACCTACGATTTAATCGAGGTTTATTTTATAAACATTTGATTTTGAATCAGAGCTCATATGGTACGTAAGATATCATTTTATATTGGAGTTAAATGAAACACATCACGTGCCACTTATCAAGACATTCAAGTACTACAGCATACAACTAAGTTCGTGGCTAATTGGGGCTATCGACTAAATAAATTTAGTTGGTAATTATTTTTTGCGTATAAAATAAAAATAATGAACCACATGAATAGAGGCATGTTTTTTGATAGAATCATAACCAAGATTGGGCTATTGCAATTAACATATTCTATTTACAATCTTTAATTAAGGACTTGTATAAATTATCGTGCATCTACATACATACTCATTATGTAGCTTTTGTTCTCACCTTCCCACGACACAACATTCAATGTTGTCAAGTTATGTCGTAAATAAGTCTTTCTTTAAAATCTCTTGGTCTTTCATCAAAATCAGTTCAACTTTTTACGAGTATGTCTAAAAGGGTAAAAAATGTATTCATTTCTTCATATAGAGCATTATCAGCAGAGGGTTCCGTTTTAATCATAATGAAAAAAACAAGTAGTCACGACCTGTTTATCTCCATTATATCATAACCAACTCATAAGTTCAACAATAAAGTGAATAATGAACGTTTTCCAATAAAATAAAAGAATCAAAGCTTGGTTTTTGCGTAAAGCAATGATAAGTTAAAATAAAAAAAATACATTGTACATTTTGTCAACAATAAAACTGCTAGTTTTAGTTAAAATTTTCTTTTATTTCTCCAATATTTTGTCCACGTAAAAAGCTTATTATACGGCAAGTCAGCAGGTTCAAATTTAGTTAGAATTACACCACACAACACAATTACTGATTTCCTTATTGTTCCAGTTTGAAAATTATACCTGCTTTTTCTCCCCTGTAGCGTGTCGGCTGTGTACACTTACCCTAAAATTAGAAAGCCATAATAAGTAAATATCTAAAGATTTATGTTCAACATAATTAAACCAATTGGTTGTAACTACATGAGTTAAGTGCGAGTTTGTTTTGGCTGCACACAAATTAATAATTATATTAACTGCTACGTCCAGTATTAATGTTTAGGTTTATATTTTATGTTTATGGTAGTTTCACTATTTCAACAAGATTGAACGATGCTAAATTCTGAAATAAGTGTTCGTAATTTACAACAATCGAATAAAAATAATGTATTCTACTACCTGTTCCAGGAATAAAAAGCCAGTAAAAACGGAATAACACGAGCAGTATTATTTTCCTACCGTATGTTTTATTTGATTATTGCAAAATGGTTTTTATTTTACTGTCTTTGATGTGAGACCCAATTTTGCTGTGCTTAATTTACTCGCAATGCATTTTAATTAAACTTCGCAAGAAATTATGACTTTATTCATGCAAACCAGAAAAGAATATTGTCGAGGCAAAAATAGTACTGTTCTATTAAAAACCATTAGATAAAAATTAGGACTTTGTGAAAGTATTTCTTTTTCTAGTAGTATGGCAATGTGATATCCCAGGTGACGAGAAATGTTGTATGGTACAAAATTGGAGTATCGAGTAGCAAAAACCGAAGACGATAATTTCACATTAATCAATTACAATTATGCCAGGCTCAGAGACATAGAAAGGCCTCGCGTAAGGAACCATAGTTGCAAGAGTCACCAGAGAATGTTTAAAAATACGGTATTCGCTTAAACAAAATATAGGAATCCGACGTAGAGCTGTTCAGTATCATTTGTTTTTTTGTCTAAAAATATTATAGATCGTAAAGTCGGAATTATGTTCAGGTAATATGCAAAATTATGTGGCAAAGAAGTATTACTCAGTACGATGACGCCCTATAGAATGGGTTCTATATAAGTCAAATGTTTTTATGAGCACCGTTGGCTTGGGGCAACCTAACTGCAAAGTTCAAGAAAGTTTTGCAATGAATGAAAATATAACCAAAACATAAAGATCGAATGAAAACGGAATTTATTTTTGCCAAGATTACTTAACATTGCACAGATTAGCCTGTCAGTGAAACTATGAAACTATACCATGTAGATGATAACCGATAAAGGTTTATTATACAAGTAATTTGATATCATTATTCTATATCTCGAATTTTTACCTTGTACTAAGTTTTACTTTCTTCATCTGAAGCAATAAAACGTGTTTACTTTAAACACGTTAAGGAGTCTTACGTTTCGTTTCCGCTTACGCATAAGAAGGTGTCAATCTGAAGCCTTGTTAAGTTTGTGCCGCCTTCTGGAAATTTTACACAAATGTTACATAGCAGGGATGGCACAACATGGAAAATGTTAATGTACTTTCTCGATTTTGCAGTCCCAGCGGAGTAAGCAGTGTCGTGTAATAAGGGCGAACCTCGTCGATTACCAGCTACATTTTTAGACGCTTATATGCATAATGTTTTTACTCCATACAAAAATAGAATCTTGGACTTTCGATCGTACGCGACATTAAACACAAGTGGGCAGACATTTATGTACAGTGTACACATATCTATGACATTTTATGTATATCAAGATTGTTGAAATCTTCGTAACAAATAATGGATTAGATATAACTGAATACAAAAAAGAGTGTCAATTAAATTGTTCGCTAACAGTAAATAAAAGTGACCTCTATAAATTGAATCCACATAAAGAAGGCTGTAATTTCTTTTAAACATTAGTTATGTTTAGTGAGAAAAGTACGGTATTAGCATTCTGTAGAACAGAATTAGGTTAGTAAAGCTTATTAGAAGCCCGTCGATCAAGGCTTGTTAGTTGGTGCGCTGTACACAGGGTTGCCCGTTACAAGTTGCCAATAACCATGTATTGACGTGTACTTTACTATCAGTGCTAGGAAAAAGCCCGTTTTAATGAGCATTGAGAACGAACAGAGATAAGAGAAAAAGTGGTGTCTGCTATTGAAGGTATTTTTGTATATTATTAAAAATACTTGCATTTTAATTGACTGACTAAGATTGAAAGAGCTTCATAGCTCAGGTAAGAACAAAAAAAGTAGTCGATGTTCGGATATTTTATTAGGAAACATCATGGGTATATTTTGTCCAAGAGATCTACACAACTTTTGGAGTTACCATGTGGATAAGGTTACGATTTTTCTTTTTGTCATCTACTAAGCAGTATTAATTCTAAATTTGGATGATTTAACTGAAGAACAGCTTTTTTATTGAAGAAAAGGAAAAAGCGATGTAGAAAGTAAAGTATCTCTTTCGGTCGGATGTGTATGCAATGCACGATTGTTACGCTAATTGCAAAAGTGTATCCAGTCGATCGCACAAACAGAGGCTTTGGTCTATTGTCTACAACTCCGGTGTTTGCTTACTGAACAGTTAGGTCCGTCCCCTTTCAATCATGGATCTACACATCGTACAAGCCTTCTATGTTGTGTTTAGATAATGTAATGCTAGCCCAATTCGGATATATAATTTACCATCGGATAGAAATCTACTGGGTGAATGCCTATGTTAACACGTGTATGTTTAAATTTAGGTCCTGCCTTATATTTTCCTGAGAGATACCTACATTCGTGTATTAAAACATGGAAAGTATGTAGAAAATGCGCTTTACAAAGTTGATCAACATTTCACTGCAGTTTTAATTTCAGTTTGAGCCGCGGTAAGTATAAAACGTACCGCCGCGCCGTATCGAAAATAAATTATACACAAACTTCCAACTTCATGGAATTTTTATGCAATTTTGAAAAATTACTGTTTTAAAACCTCATGTTTGAAATTGGCGTAGTTTAAATTTTGAATTTTTGATTTCGCTTAGTTAATTCGCTTTTTATTTAGTCAATCTTTCAACGACGCCCATGAGGCGTCTGATTTTATAATCTAGGGTAATATTAAAATGTTTACAGCATAACAAGGCTATTTGCTTACTCAGAAATAAATTAAGTGCTGCGCCGTTACTATAAAAAGTCCGCACAAAGGGTTCTTTCAGTTCCTCATAAAACTAACAATATTGTTCGTGGTAACAAGACAAGAACGTTTCTCTCGAGCCCATATTCGCGCTACCATTGTCTCGCTCAGTAGACTTTAGGGGCTTGAGCCCGCAGTGTTAGACTCAACAGACCATTGTTTAGCTTCCTTCACCTGGCAAGACGGATCCCACACAAAGGCAACGCTCGTTTCTACACTTGTGTTTGTTTTTGTTATGCAATTTCAGGTTTTCGAGAACGCCACGTGAGAGTGGATCTTCGCTCGTTTGTGAATTGGAGTGAACTAAACTCACATACTTGTGTCGTGTTATTTCTTCGCTATCCTCGTATTTGAATGTAATAATCGTGAGGCGTTGCTTTATGTTAACACTTCATATTCAGTGTTGAGGATAACAGGGATTATGTTGAATTTAAAAAATCATTATGCAGTTTTATAAAATTGGGAGTGTGTAATGAGGTTTATAAATAAGTATACAAGCACGAGGTTAATTATTTGTTGTTGACTTTCCATCTTTAGTTGTTTGTTAATGTTTTAAGCTTCCACAACGTGATAAATAACTAATTTTTGTTGTAAAATAATATAAAACAAATGGTTTTAATCGCTTTGCGGCACCGTAGCCTATTGCGCGTTTACCAATTCTACAAAGAGAACAAAATTTTTAAACAGCCCCAAGAAAATAACTCAGGCTAAATTGATTATAAAACTAAATCGAGCGGCTCGCGCAATTCGCTTGTGTGCTTGTTATGAAATTAATAAATAAAGAAGATGCCGGAGAGTTTCGAAGCTGTAGTTACTGTAAACTCGTGTTTACTTGTGTGAGATCAGCTTTAATCTTGGCTTGTAAGTTTCCGAACTTAACATCGCTCTGCGCTCCCATTATTTATTTTTATTAAAGTAAATACAAGCATTTATTTATTAACAATTATTTTGTTGGTCAAGAGGCTGATGCCATGGTTGAATGTGCCATTATATATTAAAACAATTTATTGAAGTGTAATAAACTAACGAGTTGAAAAATAAAATATTACTTTCAAACAGTTAATCTTCTTGAATGAGTGTACCTTAGTGGTCACTTAGGAAAATGTAATGATTAAGTATAATTTATTAGTTCTATCTAACAGTGTTTTCGTTTCTATTTTCATGTAATAATAAAGAGGCACTTTTTCTATGTGTTTTATTTATTTAAGGATATTTACATGAAGGCCGGCGTATTTTTTCCAATTGAATTCTAATCAATCCCTTTGAATAAATCCAGGTAAATTAAGGACACGTTTCGCGTTGGACGTCGGAAGAAGGGACGAAACGAATTGATCGGGTACAATAAGATGGAGTATAGGAACTCTATCCCGTGGGATCGAGATTGTCGACTATCGGTTATGGTGTTTGCAAAGTTGTTTACACTAATGATGGATAATGAAAGATTAATGATATTGCTTGGGTGACTTAGAGCTTTTAGTTTAATTCCTAGTAATAGGCCAGTAATTTTGGATCAGGTAGTAAAAATATTGAAATAATAATACATTTTTTGAAATTGTTATGGTAATATCACATCCTCGGAATACTAATATCAATAACATAACCAACGTACAAAAATAGGCTCATTTATTATTCACAACAGTAACATTGCGTTTAAAAAGGAAAGGATGGAGAAGGTCGGAATAGATAGACAATTAGGAATTTAATGTACAATTCTTACCCTACCGTCTTAAAAATTGGTATTTGAGTAACCTACGCCCATCAGTGGATTGAATTAGGCTCAGTACACAGAACTGTAAATAAAAATTGTAGTTTAGACAGTAATAGAAGAGAATATTACAATGAAAGAAGGAAGCTAATTTTAAAAACGTAAAGAAAACGATTAAAATTTTATGTGTGGTTGTGTTCGCGCATATCTTCAAGATTTCCTATTAGAATTTTTTACATATAAACACAAAAAATCGATGTGTAAATGTAATGCGCGGAGCATGGTAAGAATGTAGCTTTATGTGACGTGTATAGCAAGTTGTCTCAACTGGCGCGACGCAGGGGTAATGACAGGAGTTGTTTACGATTGTGCAACATGGTCACTATTTGGTGAGTGACAGACTGCAGTCTCTTGGTGCACCGCTCGTAAATCTGCTAGTGAATTTACAACCTCAAAGTGTTCCGCTAGGTTAATATATCAAAATAAAATATACGTAGAACACGCGAGAATACCTTTTTAAATATAAATGAAATCAATTATCAATGATTTAATTTGTGGTTTACAATCAGCATGAGCTGCATAAATTGTTAACAATTTATTTAATACTATTATAACATGTCACCGCAATAATTAGCTCTAGTATATTACGGCATAAATTATAGTAATATTTAACTTTACTTGTATATTAATTAATTAATATGATGGTAAAATAAAGTAAGGAGCGTATGTATAAGCTTGAATCAATGATAAAATTAGGTAATTTATTGTTGTTGAAAAGTCTCATGACAAAATATTCAAATCTTCCTTCCTTAATACAGATTAGATATTATGATAGTTCATCTTAAATTATATTAGCGGAATGAGAGTCTCCTCTCGTCAGTTGATTTTTTTTTCAATAATAAAATGTTAGGTAAATAATTTTAGGGATTCGAAAGGGTACGTACCTTACAGGTTTTATGGATTTAAATAATAATAATAGGGCCTGAAACGTCCTAATATGAATCGCTATTCCACCAGATGAAATGTGAGGCGAAAGCTGTTGTTTATAGGGGCCAATCTTCCTAGAGCGTGAATCGGCCACGAACATAGGAACTTGTTTTTTTTTTCATTCATAATATTTGCAAATATATTATATATTTTCAATAACACAAAGGTAAAAAACTTTCTAATTTTGTATTTCTATGTAAAATACATACATTCAACCCTGTATTCATCAGAGTTAGGCAGAGGTCCTGTTGTTTTTCATGAATAATTTTACTTTGAAAATAACAAACGACAATTTTCCCGATGGACGGCTCATACTTGTGCCAAGAACCTATAGTTTTTTATTTAAGAATATATCAATTAAATTAGATGATTAAATGTTTGGTTTAATTTGCGCTAACAAAGTTAACTTTTGAATAAATTTAATAACAGGTATTGTAACAAACACAAAATATGCCTCCCAAATCCACTTAATAACCCTTAACGTAAACGGTCAGGTAGCCGAAAATAACCCTGCCATTATATTGCTGCAAATAAATAAAGCGTAAATAGTATTACAGAACGGAACAAAGAGTATGATAATTTGCATAATACTGTTCACCTTTTAGCTTTAGACCGGTTCGAAACTGGTCTGGGCTTGAGCCAAACCGAGTCCATTCTGTGAGCTCAACCAAGATTATAAGCTTACGTCCTTTGGTCGCGTACATGTGCCTCCGGATAAAGAAACGGAACAACATTTCTGAGAAATAAACCATTAGACGAAAACTCTCCGCGGAAAGTTGAAACGTTGAAGTCACGTTCACATGATTCTATTTAGATTTTACAAAATCGTTCATTATGTCTTCCGCTGCAATCCTTTTGATGACGATTACATTAATTGCACTCAAAGACAAGCTGGAATCACAAGAGATCCTCACGAATAACGAGGTAGTGAGGAGCTAACAAAAATGTTTCGTTCGTCTCGAAAACGTTATGAACTTTCAAGTGCAGTTTTTATTTCTACCCTATGAAATATGGCCGACGAGAGACTCGTTAAAAGAACACGATCTAGAACACGATTACTCGTTGGTTAGTCGAGCGACGTCAGCTAACCCGCTTTATGTGCACTTAAAGCTGGTTCCTAGACTTGTTTCATCCACTTCAGCTTAACGCGCATCTTAATTTAAGCTTGATCGGGTAGTAATCTGTGAGTCCAAAATAAAAACTGGTCTGTTCAAATTGCTCTACCTACGCAAATGAATCGGGCTACAGTTTAGATACGAATTTTTTTCTTTTTCCAAGCCAGGTGAATTTTTACAGAATGTTTTTTTTTATAAAGTAAACCTGGTTCTATCATGCAAATTGGTTACTATCAGTAAAATGCTTTTTGGCAGCGCTAAATTTGTCGGCTTCAGCCTCTGGTTTTTACAGCTGAGAGGCATCTTACTTATATCTTAGTCCACCACGCTGTTCTAGTGTAGTTGGCGGACTTTACCGTTATAGTAAAGTCATCATAAATACACACACCATTTCTAAAAGTCAGACGTTCGAACCATGGGTTTGAACCAACGAGTGTCGAAAAAAAACACGTGCCTTAACAATACCGAGTAGTAGACAGTACCTAGTTTCGAAGAAAAATGTTGACTCATGAGTATGAGCGTCGACATTAAGCTCTTGGCCTGTCACTTCACAGACAGTTTTTAAAACAATTGTACCATGATAATAGTACTAGTATTTAGTGCAGTGTGGTGTAAATTCATTCATAGATATATGTATTTAATATATTGTTCTAAGGATACATAAAGAACATGAATAATGAGTACCAACTTAAAAATCTAAATCGTCGTTTTTTGTCACCCCATATACATCCCTCGGCTGTGCACGGGCCTCCTCTTCTATTGAAAGGGTATAGGCCTTAGTCACCCACGCTGGCCTAGTGCGGGTGCGCGGTCTGCACACTTAAGAAATTCCTAAGAACTTTAGGTGTGCAGGTTTCCTCACGATGTTTTTCTTAATCGTTAAAGCGATAATTCATTTTGAATATACAAATAACTTCGAAAAGTCAGAGGTGTGTGCCTGGGGTTTGAACCCGCGACCGCCGAGATTCTTGACCGTGCGCCTAAATCTCGAGGCCATATTTATTTATTTATTTATTTATTTAATTCAGCACAACCACATCACATGTATTAATACATTGGTAGCTTAATAATTAATACTTAGGTACTATATCCGATATATATGACACTTAAGGTGTGCATAACATTCTCCAAAATATTATAAAAAAAAGACAAACAATTAATAATGTGCAATGGTAATTACAAACAACTTAACAACTAATAAACAATTTAAAATAAAAAAAAAATTAATAACAGAATTAAAAATAAGAAATTAAAATAACAACAAAAAAAAAACATAAAACATTAACATGGAGAAAAAAATAAGAAAAAAAATGTGCTTATACTACTGACAATATTGCTCTAATATTATTTTCTTAAAAGTACGTGGGGAATTGTAAAAGATGTCAATACTAGGTACGCGAGATTGAATTAAATTGTATCGATCAAGGATTCTGTGCAAAGGTGACTGAAGCCCTAAATTAGTTTTGGCCAATCGAGAATAAAAAACTTTCTTTATAGTGTGTCTGGGATACAAATAAGGCACTGCTATGGAAATTCTTCCCAAAAGGTCACTACTTTGGGTGTAATTATCTACAATTTTTTTAAGGAAGCATAAATCCAGGACACATCTACGGTCTCGAAGGGCAATCATGTTAAATTTGGCTAGACGTTGATTGTATGATTTTCTGTGAGAAAAACCACTGCAATCGTATGCGAGATGTCTAGTGAACGCTCTTTGTATGTTCTCAATTCGTTGCGAGTGAGCACTATAAAATGGACACCATGCAACACAAGCATATTCGAGATTGCTGCGCACAAGTGCGTTGAAAAGAAGCACTTTGGTCTGGGCCTTGAAGCCAATCGTGTTTCTCCTTAGAAAACCGAGCATTTGGGCGCTTTTGATAACTATTTTATCAATATGTGCAGTGAACTTCAACTTCTTGTCAATGATAACGCCCAAATCTCGGATCTCATCAACTTCAGTTATCGATGCGCAGTCAATCTCGTACACTGTGACAAGCGGCTTTTTCTTCCTGGTGTATTTTATGTGGAAACATTTACCAACATTGAGAACCATACTATTCGATTTACTCCAATTAACAATCTCATTTAGATCTTCTTGAATCAATCGGGAATCACAGATGGATTTAATAGGACGGTAAATTTTAAGGTCATCGGCATATAGTGACATATTGCAGTGCTTTATGCGGAAAGTGAGATCATTAATAAAAATGAGAAAGAGCACTGGCCCCAAGTGGGAACCCTGAGGGACACCAGAGATTGCTTGATATTCTTGGGATTGATACCCATCGACTACTACACTAAGACATCTGTTGCTCAAGTAGGACTGAAACCAACCAAGCAGAGATCCACCTACACCAAAGGCGTGTAGCTTCTGTAACAAAATATGATGATTCACTCTATCGAAAGCATTACTAAAGTCAGTATAAATAGCGTCCACTTGAATTCCCGCATCCACCATTTCAGATAAGTCAGAAATAAAAGGGACTAAATTTGTCAAAATCGAGCGCCCCCTGCGAAATCCATGTTGGTAATCAGAGAGACTATTATTCACTAATGTGAAAATTATGGGATATATAATGGACTCGAATAGTTTTGAAAAACACGAGAGTATTGATATTGGTCGATAATTTTTAACATTAGCTTTATCACCTTTTTTAAACACCGGTATGATACGGGCCTTTTTCCATTCGTTAGGAAATACCCCTTCAGAGACGGATCGGTTGAATATTAAAGATAATGGCAGTGCTAGAGACAGACAACAACGCTTGACAAAGATGGGAGGAATTAAGTCAGGCCCAGCGCCCTTTGAACCATCCATTTTTTTAATAGCATGTAACACGGTTGATTCGGTAATTTGTAATTTAGAAATATAATTATTTGTAATTATGGGTTGGTCTTGCGATAGAGAGGCCATATCTAAAACAATCAATATTTTATATAAATTCTAGACAAAATGTCTAAGATCCGTCTTGCGCGAGATATGTAATGTATGTGTGTAAGAACAGCGTATGTAAAGATGGCGAACTTGACGTGGGTCTACATTAGGAATATTCAAATAGGGGATAAAATAAGTCATGCAAAACAAAGTTTTTCTGAATTCCATATTATAAATGTCACCATTTGTTTCTAGTCTCCTAAAGAATTGTAGGATTACAAATAGTTTCACTATTATAAATGCGTTTGAATTGTTTCGTTTTATTTCACAATTTATCAGCGAATATTACGTAACTAAAATTAAAGAATTAAGATTCGATAGTTCCACAAAATCTAAACTTAAATCATTGAAAAGTTTCCAGCCTAAGCCTCTGAATTAATTGATCACTGCGTGCGAAGTTCGGTGAAATTGTTAATGCTCACTCTGTGGCAAGTTTGTTGCTGTATAGTTCTGAAGTATTACTGACAACAAATTTAGCCAAATTCACCGATGAATATTATATGTTGGTAAAGGCATGTTATTATGTTTTTTTTCTAGTTTTCATACATGATAGGTCTTAAATCTCAATTAATATATCACGAATCCACAGAGGCGAATATTTAAAAAGGGGCTAGTGTTATTTTTGGTTGAAAGAGTTATAAAAACAGTTTTTTTAAGCATAAACTTTTACTGCTATTTTTAAACTTTCTTGCGAGTCCTAAAATAAAGATTTTACATTTATAATTAATTAATGTAGCTTTTAATAAACCATGGTAATTTTTTTTTTAAGAAAACACTATTTTAACATCTAATTTCACCATTTATTTCTTTTACGACCATTTACACTATATTTTATTAGAATAAATATAATGTTGTAGATGTACTTATATGCTACTATAAGATGTCAACTACGTTCATACAAAATTTTTATGAAATCTGTTCAATAGTCAGTGCGGCAAACTCTTACAAACAACTGTATATATATATACCTACCAACTTAAGACTATAAAAAATATTATTTAGTCTTTTTGGCAAAATTTATTTTGAAAATGTTTAAAGAAATTGACAACTAAATATTCACATAACTACTGCCCCCAACACTAGAAGACGGTGGAGGTAATATTATAATTTTCCTCATTTTCTAAATGTTCTCAATCAAATCGCCGCAGCAAATCTGTAGCTTTAATAATTTTTTTCTCTAATAAAATTACAACACAAACCAATTTTTTGGTGTTTCTGATGAAGCCTTCAAGTTCAATGTAGTTACTTCATGATTCTACCACATTTACATTTACTGTCAAAATAAGCTTTACAATTAATATTCAACTTTTCAAATTTTAAAAGTAATTTGTATAACGGAATCTATTAAGTTTTTATCTAAGTTACTTGAGTTTTTATTAAGGAGAACCTTAATTGGTCCGAAGAGACTTATTCATTTTAATGTAGTCGTGTAAAAAAGGTGACACAAAATAAGACTAACAAGAACACTCCCGTCAAATGTTAATTGTGACATAAGTGCCGCCAAATAAGATTTCTCGCGTTGTTTTCCTATAAAGCTGTCCCTCAAATCTTTTACTTTGTTTTGAAGGTATCTGCCCCTTTTCAACTGAAGTTAAACAAATTTTCCGTAACAGACTTTGCCGAGACTCACCTTGAGGATTTGGGAGATCTACGAGGTTTTGTTTTTACCGTTTATTTTTTATGTATGTGTACCTTTTGTGAAGCTAAAACTCTCTAAAAATCCATGTACATTTCCACGTATTCGCCTAATACGCAGAATATTTTATTCTTGGCGGTGTTTACGGTGCTTGCGGATTACGGAGATTATTATTGAACGTTATTGTTCGTTTATTATTTAGAGATCGTTTGTATCACGTTGTTTATGTTGAAATACGACATCGTTCATAATAAAAAGTTTTATCAGTATTCACCGCGAACGCGTAGCCCCCTCCATGAGTGCGATGTCGAATGTTTTCGGCGTAACTCATCCACTCCAATATCAGAGAGATTGAGAGCGCTAAGTTATAGCAGTAACAATTTCGTATTGCCCTATAAAACCTCACTTTCGCTTTATTTATACGTAGTAAAATGATCAATATTCGATATTGCTTTTAGATAGCTCGCATTCACGTATGTCGAACTTTTGTTGGAAACTTTTGCTATATTTATTTAAACCTGTCGTAATATTGTATCTAAATGTAGAGCTGTAGCAAAAAGTTTTGCAGTTTAGATACTCCTCAACACGAAAAATATGAACCTAGTTCGTACAGAGTTCTTATGGAAACAAAGTTCTATTTCGTATTACGAAAATTCCTTTACATGAATAAAGTATTTTTGTTATTATTTATTAATTGTTTCGACTTCTATCTAATTTTTTACGAGGTTACACAAAGAATATTTTCAAAGGTTGGTTTCACAGCGGCTAGTCATTCTATTACGGAATCATATGAGTTATACTGACTCAGATAACGATAAGCCGGGATTCGTTGCTCTTTTCTACATTAAAACCTCGTTAACGTAAGCCTTTACTATTGTTCAGCGGCTTTAACTATGTGTGTTCGCAGCAGCGTGTTCAGTGTGCGGATAAAATCACATAATACCTTATTTTGCGATTGGCTTTTCGAGTTTACCCACATTTAGCCTCATATGCAGGTTTTAATTTTATGTATATTCCATATATTCGTATGAATAAGTATACATTAATTCAAATGGCTAACAATAAGATTTAATAGCAATTTGCGGAGTTAATATTTTTGATTTAGTCACGTTACGACTGATTGCGTTCGAACCTGTGTCGTATGGAGAAAATATAAGCTACGGACTACGCTTCGGTATTTATAAGTAATTTTATGCCCAAAATATGCACATTTGACATTAGTACAGTAATAGCTGCGAAACCATGAAGGTCAGTTTGAAGTCAGCGGCCGGTTATTTATTCACAAATACATACGCCATGCTAATATAAAATAATAGCATACGTCAAATATTTAAATGTTTAAATTAAAGCCTTTAATTACCCTTAAAAATTCATTTCTATTTATATCAAATGTTAATTGCGTAGTTATTATTAACTATGAATTTTACCATTACAAATGTTAATAGCATAATATAAATGCGAAAGTAATTTTGACCGTCTGTCCGTAACGCTTTCACACTTTTCACGATTTTAATGATTTATGGTATGGAGATAGTCAGGCGTTGGAGGCGGACATAGGGTACTTTTTATCCTGTAAAAATGTTCCCGCGCGAGAAGTTGCATTATAGACGTTTGTGTTACTAATGTTACCTGTGTGACAATGAATTTTTAAGCGTATTACAATGCGACTTTCGAAAAGTCGCAGCCAGAAGCAAGCACAACATTTTATAGTTTACTAGCCATTTGTGTATGCTTCAATAGCATGCAAGTGTGAGTTGGAATCGAGGGCTTATGACAAAATAAAATTGTTGAGTTTATGTTTTCATTTTTTGAAGTTCAAGTCGAGTATAAAACATTTATCATACTTTAGATATGTGTGGGTAATTGTGAAAATATTTTCGGACCTATAAAGACAGTTTATAAAAACCTTCGTTAAGAAAAATAAAAATAGAGAGCATTTTCTTTATAACTGCTAAAAGTTAATCGAAACCAATCTTGGTTTATTTGAAAATCGCTAGAGTAGTAGACTTACGAATTATTGTGATATGGAAAACAAACCTGAATATGATTTACCAAGTAATATAAGTTAAAAACCAATAAAATGCAGCAATTAATTATTTATACCCATACTTTTCCATAAGTTTTGAAAAGGTACGGCGACTGTTTTTGTAAGCAATAAAATAAAAAAAATCACAATCGGATTTAAAATGTTCAATCCAAGCGCATTGTTTTTTTTGTATCAGAAATAAACTGAAAGTCTGGGTCATAAATAAAGAGCAAGTTTATATTATTATAAGTCACCTTTAGATTTAACCAACTGTAATGTTTCCCAAGCAACGCTGTTATGCCATTACAGCATTTTAAGTCGACACTTATGGGTTTATTTATTAAATGTTGGCTAGCTATCACATTTTTTTTATTTTGTCAGATGCAAAGTATTTTAAATAAATTGATATTGTATAAAAATAATTAATCGTTGAATATTCATTTTCATATAATTAATTAATATTTAAAAGCCATTGTTACTTTACTGCTTTAGGAAAGCCAGGTGCTGATTTGGCTTCGAAGTCATAATTTAATTTAAAATGAGTTGATGATTCACAAATTGAATCATATTAAAATATATATAGAATAGGCAAATATGTATTATGTACGAAACATATGTTTCGTCCCTCCTCATGATATGCCCATTGCCCATACCAAAACCATGAGCGTGCTTGCGTAATTTTTATCTATAGATGGCTGATATATGGTAAGACCAGTCCTATTTATTGAAATATATATTTGGAATACATCCATACAAGTCGTTGGAACATAAAGACCGATTGATATAATAGAAGCGGATTCCAATGTCACGTATTATGGAAGAATTTAATCTAATACCTTATTAACATTCTACGATAGGACGGCGTCGTGCTTTACGTTTCCCCAACGACAATCGGCATACAGTCAGACCACATGCAGTCAATGCGACTGTTAGACATTCTGAAAATATCGAAATAATCATAAATCCACGCTACTTTTTAACTCATAATTATTTAAATGACCCAACGTAGTAAACTTCACTATTTGACTGTAAGTTCGAGTTAAGGTTAATTAACACAACGAATTTCTTGAATTACAAATATTTTTTATAAACTATAAAAAGGTCTGATTTACATATGTATGTAGATATCGTAAATCAAATAGTTTTAACTGCAGATATTATATAAAGAGCATTGGATGACCATATATCGACTGTTAACGGGATTATAATGCCCATAAACTTACCGATTACATTTTTACGATACCATTTCATCTTCGCCAATGGTCATATTCTTTTTAACATTTACAGTACCGGAAGGCTCAAAATATGTAAATTGCTGGACAACGGACTGCTCCGCCATTGAGTTTCCAATCCTAAGGAGATCCTTATGTTAGGAGATCCTAATTATTTTATGTGTGAAAGTTCATATTCAGAATTAGAATTCAGAATCATTCATTCATTAATTCAAAGGTAGCAAATGAAAAAGGAAAACTTAATAAACAGTATCACATTTGGAGTCCTTAACGAAACAGTGAAGGCGAAGCTGGTTCGCGTGACTAATGAGTTTTTTGTATTTCTTATTGTTTTTCAGTTGTTGACCCTTACCTATCGACGTTCGTTAGTCGTTAGCCGGTAGTGAGTTCCCTTAATTATACTACTAAAATGATTTATTTCCAACAATTGTTATGGCAAAGATTGTTGAGCTCTAAAATTGGATTAGGGTTCATGTCAACGAAATATTTAATTTTGTGATAAGAATCGGAATTTTATTGAATATATGTTTTTGTTATTGTTTCGTGCCATTAATACTTAGGGGTCATTGATGTTTTTGTTAAACATAATTTATGTATACCTATTGTTTTATTTTCCGATACTTAGATGTATCTTTTTATGTAATGTATCTTACTAAATGTAACTCGTATGTTATGATATAGGGTAAACTACTAGTCAATGGACACTACTAGTCATTGGACAGAACACAATAAAACTATATTTATTAAGGTTTCTTCGAAAACAGGAACACTGCAACTGATCTCTTTTTAATATCTGGTTTTTGACATTACATAATAGTTCAAAACAATTGTAATAGAAGGCACTAGTAGCTTGAAAATATTTACTTTCCGTGGCGTCCTCACAATCGGCGTGGTTTCTAGTGAAAAATAAAGAATTTGGTAAGTTTATCTACAAAGTTTTTAACAATTAATTTTCATACCGTCAATTCTAAATGCTTAGTCGTTTGCACAGTAAAGTATTATGGTCTTTTGTGAAGTATTTAATAGGAATTGGTGCCTTTAAACATATTTTTAAGGTTGTAATGTGCTGTCCAATGATTCGATGTTGTTTTATTACAAATCTAATTAATGGACAGGTGTTAGAGACAAAAGTAAAAGAAGAGAGAAAGAAGAAAAAGGAAGAAACTAAACTACAAAAAGAAAATGAAAAAATAGAGAAAACAAAAAAGAATACTAACAGAAGTTCTCAAGCTGTTTCGACAAATATGTGCATGATATGCTGTAGGTCGACTAAGTCATCAAATCGAGTGGTATGTGATATGTGTTCGGTGATATTTCACGTAAAATGTATACCAGCAAAGCATCATGAACACGTGCCTGAAGATATAAGGATTAATCTTTTCGTATGCCATCATTGCTATAAAGAAGATAATAACGACACTCTGGATCTCAGCTCTGAAATGAATAGCGAAGATAGTGGTGACAATACTCAAACATTGTTTGATATGATAATCGAACAAAAGAAAAAAGAACGTTATTAATTTAACTGATTACTGAAGATAGATTCGGTAAGACTGATTAATTCAAGTTTTGTTTCGAAATGTAATTAAAAAAAATATTTTAAGATATAAGAATATATGTTATTATTAATAATTTTCCTATAAATATAATTACAAACAATTTTTAGTTCTTCACTTCCCTTTAAAACCAAATTTCATTGACCATTCTGATGATATAAGAAATCATTAAAGTGTTGTCCATTGACTAGTTGATACTACTGTCCAACAATAAAAATTCTATCCAATGACTATATATTTTTTCTTGTCTTTTTTAAATAGGATTTTTTCGCGTTTTTTATGTTAAATGTAGTTTTTAAGAACTTATTATAAAAATATGCATATTAAAGTAATAGAATAACAATAATTTTTACAAGGATCTTTTTAAACGTCTTCATAAACTATTAAAAACCTTAAAATGATCGTTAAGTGTCCAATGACTGGAAGATTACCCTATGCATGTGCGTTTTAGAAAGAAAGCTGTAAGTTACGGTGCTTATACTTTGATATTATATCGTAATAGAATTTTAAAAAGAGTCTAATGATCTCTTTAATTTCAGTAGTTTTGTAAAAAGTAATAACAAATAAATAACCTTCTTACAATGTTCAACTATCGTTGCTCATTTCAAACATCTTAATGAGATGTTCGTTCAAATATTTAGACTTCCAAACTTTGGTTCTTTACAATTTTATTGTAGTACCCATGACGCATATTTAAGTTGTAAATTATGGAGATTCTTAAATGAGATGTTAAATTGCTAATTAGAAAAGTTCCACCATAAAATGTTTTAGGATAACCTATACTGATGAAAGTTAAAGTATACATTTGATTTTATTTCGAACATTTTAGAGACATTAAACTCTAGACAAAAATTGCGTATTGTGTTATGTTTTAAACCACTTTTTTCAACATACACAAATACTAACATCCATACTTCATGGACAATCGGAATGCGCGAAACAAGTAAATATGTATGAAAGGGTAAGTATATATTTTTTTCGCGCCATTGTTACAATAAATATTTGAAAACACAGCTCAGGGCTGTCGTGAAGTAGCTTTGCTGCATTTCGTGATCTTGGTGAATATTCGTGTCCTCCCGAATAGCTATTACCCGATCTCCGTGCAAGATATAAAAGCATATATAGTGACCTAAGTAAGTGTGCAGTGCGCTTTAGCTAACCGCAATGCTAGCCAATATGGTTAGTATTTCCTAAATTAGAGCATGCAATATTTTACTTAACGAAATAATAAATAATATAAATCAAGCTATGCCTAGAATATGAAAACGTAACAGCGCAATTAAGTGCATTAAACGAATTTTCATGAGAAATTGAAGTTAAAAGATAACAAAAAATGTTTCGTCTAGTCTAGTTGCTGTTTGCTTTCACAGGTAAAGTGTATTTTATAACATTATCCCGTGAGTCCTGCTTCTGGCTGCATTTTTCACAGAATATCCTGGAAAGGAGTAAAATGAACAGCGGCCTTAACTTTGCCCGGGGACTGTCGAGATAAAAGTACCGGCCTCTTATTTGAATTATGGGACTTTGACCGTGCCATATCATTTTATTTTTGCCTGACACGGCGGTTTTAAATCGGGTACGAGTTATTTTTAAGCACTCAGGTAGTTTTGCAAAGATTGATTTTACCGATCCTTTTTACTCTCATTAATGAACTATTTAATACTTTGCATTTTGGACAAATCTGTTCTCAACTGTGTTAGTTTTTAAAAGCAACATGTACATACATTACAATAGTTTTCTACAGAATTTGTTGTATATGAAAAACGTTTTCCTTTTTATACAAAAACAAAGGAATTTGCCTATTTACCGAAGTGGAACTGAAACGGTTTAATAAATTTTCCCTCTGTTCGTTGGTAAAAGTAACAAGACACGCAGTTTACGACAAGAAAACCATTCGCAGCTCAATCTTCACTTGTTCCACGGATATGGTAACATTCAGATGCAGTTACAGGGTAAATTGGGCGCTTCAAACATTTTCAAGGAGTTCCCTTGCTCATGGATATCATAAAAATAAAATTAATCTAGAAATGCCTCCAAAAATATAATAGATCCCCCTTTGCAGATGAATCACGCTTTCCATTTATTAAAAATTGAAGAGCGAAAGTTTATTTGAATGTAGTTTTGAAATTTAATTACATCACATACCAATGATATAATTAGGTACAAGTGTTAACTATACACAGTAAGCTATAAACAATGATTTGATTGGTGAAGTTACTTTATAATTTTACTTATTATCATACTAGTCTAACCGCTTGATAAGAACGAGGTGTTATTTACTCACATATTATCGATAAAAAGTGACTAGAAACATTTAATTTAGAGACATTTAATTAGCAATACCATAATATTGCGAGACAGTTTTCATATTTCAGCCGGCCCATTTATAGCATAATATTCGAACGAGAATGTTAAAGTAACTCTCGTTTCGACTTTTCGTTAATAGGATTCTTAAATTCACAGTGATTAAGCTAATTTATCTATTTTAAGTTATTCAGATTTAAGAAACCTAAGATACAGTTTCAAAGAAAATCATAGAATATGCAAAATGTTCGTCTTCACAATAGTATTTTTAAAATAAATACTTTTCGACGTATCATTCGCTTTAGAGGTGATTGTTACTTCAGTGAAATTTTTATTATTATTATTGTTAAGTAGTTGATAAAATAAATTTAAAAATATATTAATTATTAAATTTGTATTAAATAAATTATTACATTTTTGTTTAAAAATAATAATTGCTAAAATAATATTTTTGGTGTACAATAAAGTATATAAATAAAAAATAAATAAAAAGAAATGCAAGTGTCCCATCTAGCTATTCGTATCTCGGCGCTGGGTATAGGTTCAGTCGTTTGCAAAATATTTTACGGTTCTTGAGATATAAGCTCGCCGAGGTAGGGGTGAACTTGAATATTTTCGTCTCCATTTGTTGACCTGCAAACTATATTTTTGTTTTTATCTTCAGTGTCGATATGAATATGATGTAGATATATAAAGTACTCATATTTCATATGACTTGATTTACATCTAGAAGTATATTGTTGAGCATCTTAAAGTTTGAAAGGCTTTTTGGCCTTGTAATTATGCAAAAAAATAGATTGTGGGTACCATCAATATTTGCCACGGTGCGAGGATCGAAGGCGCGACTTCTCGTGTTGGAAGCTGGTGTCTGAAAACTGAGGTTAATGGGTGGAGTAGGTATGTGTGTATTATAAACCTCGCTCTTTCAGATAACAGGAAAGCTTTTAAGATTTTCTTTTGTGGCAAAATAAAAATATATAATATGTGCGAGCTAACGGAGGCAACAAGCGAGCATTCCACGGGAGCGGCCAGCGAGCCACCGAGCACAAATTATACATTAATTAAAAAAACTTTGAAATAAGTTCCGGGATTAAATATAGGTACATCACAACCCAAAAAAAATTGAAGTTAATGTTGGCGTTAAATTCCTTTTTTTTACGATTAATTATATACATAAATACATAACCTCACAGTTGTATTCCCCAGAGGTAGACAGAGAAGCATTTCTTTAATTTCTCACCTAACATGGGGCAAGTGGGAAAAAATCTGACAATGGGATAATCCTTTATTACCCAACAATTCTTTTTCCTAACATAGCCTCAAAGCGACTCCTACAATCTTGCTAAATATGAGAGACATCAAAAAAAACTTGCTTTGATATGTTCGACTCTACCACGTTCCACATTTATTTTGTAGTGAACAGAGATCAATTAAACTGTATCGAAAATTTACAAACTAAACGAAACGCAACATAGATATGTTTTAGGACGGTCAATTGTTTTAGAATGGTTTTCTGTAAGGTTGAGTATTATTTTAATCGAACTCGTGCATATATAAAGCAGCTCATTTTCTGAAGCCACACTAAGATAAAATAATTGTGATAACAATTGATAACAGTAACTACGAGAAGCTTTCCCTTTTTTGGAATCGACAAGAAACAAACAAATATTTGTTAATTACACAAAAATGTCTTGGTGCGTGAATCTAACTCACACGCTTTCGAGAGGCAATCTGGTATTTACTAACTGAGGCTAAGGAGACTAACCTAAAGTTGCACGGACAGAGATCACGTTGCGAAACAAAGTAAAATTTCTCACTGAAACACTACGTGCAATTACTTAACCACAAAACACAACCAATTCGACACAATTGAGCTGTATAATGTGCGCATGTAACTAGGACAAGTATTTAGTTGAACATGAATACACTACAGTGTATTTCATTGGTTGCCAGTGTTCAATCATGTCTACTATCAGTACAATTAATCCCTTTGTGATCTCAATCAAAGTCTTTGAACTGCAACAGTTTGTGATCACTGTCATGCTTGTGTTTTGCTTAGTTATTATTTAAAGAAATGTGAATACTGTATGTACATACATTACACACACATTAGCAGATTTAAAGATATTGTTTGATGTAATTTAAAAAATATTGTGAAAGGAAATATATTGAAATGCATATGGCTTATTACTTGTATAGTGCTAGGGTATGAGTTTAGGGTTCTAGTTCTAGCTTGGAAACTGAAGACCATTTTTTGAGCCAAATTTTCTATAAAGTATATCGACTATAACTTCTCGGTAACAATTTCGCTCTTTTAAGACGCTATGTGATATGTTGAGGGATAAGTGACGAGGTACAATCCGTCGGGTAAGCCTTGTGAAATAACATAAGCAAATGTGAACGGTACAAGTATTTTCCTCATATTTACGTTATATTTTAATATCGACAGATCACTCAGTATCGGGAATGTAACGTAATATTCCGGACATTTCACCTACCCCTCTTTCGTGTAGGAGTGAAATAATATTATTATTGTTGATTCGTCGGGTGAACTTTGAAATATTTCGCCTTGGGGTGCATAAATATTGTAACAGTTCTGACAACCGTAACAAGCAAAACGGTCCCAAGTTGTCGATACAATAAAAAATAGACAATTGAGCGTAAACTTCTATACGCATAAGGCCTCTTGATAACTTCCGAATGTGTGAAAAAGATAGTTCGTGGTACTAGTAAGTTAAATTTTCGCCCATTTAACTAACAAATATTGGTACGGGTGTGGATATTTGCGCTTATGAATTTATTTCGTGCAATGCTAGAAAAATATTTTATTGCGGATGTACATAAAATCATTTGTATAATGCGATTGATTTAGAAATATATAAACTAAAAACTAAAAAGAAAAATAGTTTTGACCTTGCTTTAATATTGCGATTCTCTCATTCCGTGTCCAACTCGGTGCACTGTTAAAATTTTGTTTTCAGCCATGAACTCATTACATAATTAAGTAGTTTTCTGTTTGATGTTTTTCTTCATTCTAACTTCAAAGTCAGAGGTGTGTGCCTAGATTTAAACCCGCGATCCCTGAGATTCTTACCCCCCCGTGCCACAATCCCGAGATACCATTTTTTTATTTAGCACTACATATACATTATACATATAGATTATGTATACACATTTTTTCGAATGGAGTAATAAAGTAATTGTGTCGCTAAGTATCAATAAAATAATGAAAAATGAACGCTGAAATCCAGACATAAAATAGCCTTTCATCCATTAATGTAATTGATTCGATAATACATGGAAAAAGTTTTTATTTGACAAGGGACCGAACTGTATGAGTAACGTGGAATCTTGGGAAATTGAAAAGGAAAATAGCTTTAGTCGGTGTTTATTTTATAAATGTCCAATAAAATATTACTTCCTTTACTTAGTGCTATGTAAAGCTCGATTCGTGTCAGAGTATTTCACAAGTGATTACAAAAACGCAATGCATATTTTAAAGACTTAAATATTGAATACAACAAGTAATATAATTTGAAAAATAGGGACATGAACTGGTTTAACAAAAATGCCGTGTTTTATTTTAACGTATCTACTTTTGTTTTACACCCGACAAACACAACCTTTTGCACAACCAGAACAGAAATGCAGTGAAAATATAAAAATATTGTCTGTAGTGAGATGCGAGTTGCATCGTATCCCTCCGGGCGCGATTTGGAAATCTCACGCACTAATGGTTATCACTGCGGCGATTGTACTGCCCAATGCCCAGCGCTCGTAAATTACTTTTTGATGTGCTCTACACTATATCTTTAAACGTGAAACTATTGAAATCGATAAGCTTGCATAGATAACTTACAATAATCGTTAACTATGTGATTGATAATTTTAAGAAGCAATGCAGTTATTTACTATTATTAACATTATTTGACATCACGGCACAAATGTATGTTTTTGGGCCATTGAAATTACCAGGATTATTGCATGTGTATTATAAATTTCTTCGAACATTAATCTGGTGATGTTGTTTATTTACGCAGTAACTGGTGTTTGTTCCGTTTGTTGGTTGGTAAATAAAATAGTTTATTACACAATCGCAGCGTGTGAGTGTGCAAGTGCGTGGTGGATTGAGTCGGCCCAACGCGTCCGTAACTTCACGCGCGGCCGCCGCCGGTAACGAGCAGCCACATAAAACAAAATGCCAGCACAGGAGGGATCCTCTAAATTTGCTTAAATGCCAAATAAACTGAGAATTGCTTCGCCATTTGAGAAGAATACGGTTACTTGGTATTTTATTTGATTGGTGAAAACATTTCAACGTGCATAACGAATTTTCCCGCTTTGAGTATTAATGATGTATGGATATAATTTCACAGCACGGGTATAATATGATTATGATAAATAAATGCGTCGTGAATTTTTATTGCAAGAAATATTTCTTATTAATTTAAGCGATCCTTAGAAATATTATAACATTATGAGTTTATATTTTTTGTCGGTAATTTTAAATGTGTAGAATTCTTAAGAATTTTTTTGCGCCGTTTTTATAAGAAACAAGAGCCATAAGAAGCCCATGAGTACTGTTTTATGTAAGCCCAATTAACTGTCGGGCTTTTTTTCAATTCAATGTTCGAAGGCTACGTTGGATGAATTGCGTGTTATTCACGTTTGTAGGGTAAATTAGCGGTAGCACATAAACGGTAATAAAGCGAAAATAGACGAATCGTAAATGCGAAACATTTTACAACTCCTTCCCCACAAGAACTTGACTCGCGATTTGAAACTCAGATAACCAAAAGTTTGATAGGTAATTTGTAAACAAAACATGTATCACAAACGTTGGCCATTTTGTTAGCAAAGTCTTAATTAAAACAATTTGATTAAATCGTATCTGCATAAATATTTGCTTATATTGGAATTTAGTCGTGTTAATCTCAGAAGAAGATAATATATTCTGTCCTGCGGAAACGCTTATAACCTGCAATAATTTTACGTCGACGAGGAAAATTTACAAGCTCGTCTGATCTATATTTTAATATGAAATATTACTGAACCGGTTAGGAAAAATTCTATATTTCGTTTAAGATAATCTATTCCGCATTTCGCAGTGGCAATAAAGCCGGGCGTGAGAGTACATAAATCACATATGTCATAGTTTAATAACGCTTGACAGATTTGAAAGCGCAGCAGATTCGAGCAATATGTCACACATTCACAACGCGGAGCTTCACTTCTCTATCTCTGGCGTTCACTTAGAGCTACGATATCACTTCTCACTAATTCAAAGGAAAAATTTTATTTAAAAAATTATATCTCGAATGCTTTTTTGATTCCCGGATAAAGTTATATTGATAAAAGCTCATTTTTTATATGATTTAAGTTTTTGCCAGATAAAAAGAAGTTTTTTCATTAGGATAAAAGCCACGTCGATATTAATTTTCTAACGACAAAAATTACTTGTAATTTAATTTAGATAGTCATTAAAAAAACTAAGAATTAATAAAGTATGCAATTATTTTTATTAAAAAAGGAACACATTTATAAAGTAAATATTATTTATTATTAGTACTCTATTCAAATCGTAGTCAAACGGTCGCCAAGCAGTCAGCGTGGAGAACATGTTGTAGCGTTCACAGCATCATAATTACATGTACAAATAAATCCTCAAACGCTTTCAGCTACGGATATGTGTATTTTGGTTTAGGCGAGTAAAACCTTGACGGAAAAGCTTGCAATTTATGCATTGCACACATACAAGCGATTTTTAAGTCTAGATTTTATTTTTGTCTTGCTTGGCCCTAAGCAAATAAAACAATTGTCGCACTTGTCAGGAGTACGTTGTGTACGCGTATAATAAATATACCCAGTAAATACAATATATATTCATAATTGATTTAGGAAATACAAATTATATTTAGGAAATTAAAATACCTTAAATATCCTACAAAGACGAAAGTAACACTAACTTTATAAGGACAAGAAAGGAAAGGAGCAAACGAGAGACGAATTGGTGTTTACTGAACGAGCTTAAATTAAGTTTTCATTATTGACTTTATTGAGCGCCTTTTCAAACTTTCTCCAATTCTGTGTTTTGATAGACAGGACATGGGAATAATACCATATTATAACATATCACATACTTGACGTCTTTTGACTTTTGTTGTCTTGTGCTATTACGTATGCGGGGTCTTAAGCTTAATGCATAATGAGGCCGCATCCTAGCGCATAACAAGGGACGCAAAAATGCGCTCGGTTTTCATACATTTTGTATAACCTCTGCGCTAGACTGTACAGCAACGAACAGGCGGATCGCTTACCAAGCTTTATGGCTTACATTACTATTTATATAACAGTAAGTTGTGTTACCGTTTAGAAAATACCTTTACATTGAAATTCTACCGTGACCATTTTCCCAAAGGCTGAATTCAGCTTACACACTTGAAACGATTATGTCTCATATTTACTTGTTGATAAGATTTTTATTAATTTTAACCTAACTTACTGCGGAGAGTACGCTTTTACAATCTATCCTAGACATTAATTGTCATAAGGAAGGTTTGGAAGCTATTGGATTGTTCTTACAGAGCTCTGGTTAATGTCGGTTATGAATTAATGTAAATGTCTACATCAGTGGTTATTCAAATATCAAAATTAAGTAAAAAAATAATAAAACATATATAACCTATTGATGTCGTATTTATCCATGAAAGTTTCGTGAAACAATTAAAAGCAGATTGTGAACCCATAGGTTATCGTTTTAATAATCGCACCTTGATAAATGTATTAAATACAAATGTCACAAAGAGAAAATGATAATTCCATTATATGTATATATATATACTTGAATAGGGGTAGTTTTTTTTCTGGTAAAAAATAAACGATTCGCGCAAACAAATACGTTTATACCAAATGGCGGGTAGAGTATGGGATAGAGCTAGAATCAATAAACATTAGTGACTACACCAGTTCATAATCTAATGGTAGTTAAATTTTACATTCTAAAAGAAGTATAAAAATACGTATAAATAGCCGAAAACGCTTAGTATTAAGGTTAAGGAAAATTTCTGAGGTAGACGTGTAAGAAATACGTAAACGCGAATAATTTGTTTTTGATTGTACGGTGGAAGGAACGTCTACGGTACAAAGCACGTCAGAATTATACCGGTGGAACGTCTAAGGGCATTGCATTGGACCTTAAACGTTATTTAAAAACATTTAGCCCAACACAAATGTGAGTCTCATATAAGCGATACAAAGTTTATTTTCTGCTATAAAAATAATGCTATAAAATTAAATTCCTTTTTATATTGAAGCTATGTTAAACTATTAACCCTTTACTATATACTTACTCGCATGTAGTCACAAGAAGTCCTTTATTGGACATTGGCCTACTCTTAAACGATCAATCAGAAGCGGCCAGCATCTTGCGACGTCTTGCAACCTTTATGAGATCGCCTGTCCATGTAGGCAGACATCCAACGCTGCATTGCATTAATGAAGTTATAATTGTACATATACATATTATGTTGTCTCGAATATATGGCTTAAGGTAGGTTGAGGTGTATTTCTAGGTCCATGTTTCACTATCGTTTAAGACGATTTTGACCAATCCAGGAACCGAGATTTCTTAATTCTTTCCTTGAACGAATTCACGAGGCCAACAACGTCTAGAACTTAGTATTAAAATATTCCATATGTAAAATTTTGTGTCTGTGCGATTATTATACTGCTCATGTTAAGGTAAAAACGCTTCGAAGAGAGTTTGCAAACAAACATTCTTTGGTTAGATAAGTCTACCGATGTTCTCCAAAATAACGTGGTCATCTCTAACTCCTCTATTCTTAACTCTAACTTCTGAAACTGTCCATGGTCGTCCGAATTTACGGTTGCAAAAATTTAGCGTTACCTCATGAAAAAAGTTATAAAACAGATTATATTTTAAAGGCATTTCTCTGTAATGTAATACTAATTTCCATTTGTTTTCTACATAATCAATTCTATCAAACATTTCCAAAATATTTCCAAATCTAAATGGGCATATAAATGTGTTTGTTTATTTAATACATAGATTGCTCTATGTTAAAACGCCTAAATCGAAGAAATGTGACGATAGGAGCTGTATCATTATAGTCATTTGTGTGTTTAACTTATATTGAAGCGAGTAAAGCCGCGGCAAAAGTTGGTTTTAAATAATGGAATGAAATAAGAAGTAACTGAACTTCTGTACAGCCGTTACTGGGATGTTATGACTTATGACATTTACATGGCTTCATACTTATCGCTAATTGAATATTGTTAAGATTCTTAGAATTCCGTTTGAAATCACATTTTTCTGCTGTAAAGTGTTCTGAAATAATTTTTCGCATGGAATATTTCTTAACACTTGTGGTTTAAATTCTGAATATTCAATTCGCCGCTTGACGTCCACTTTTATACTGCACAGCGCACTCTGACTAACAAAGAAACGTTATTATATATCGACATTCAATTGCAACGGTAAAGGTGAATAGGAGTGACGTATGTCGGTATAAATATTAATGGTAGTTCTCAGGCCGGTAGGGTGACCTAGGGGAATTGCAAGGAAATACCCCACCGTTCGCAGAACTCAATTCTATGGCGCCGACTTGCCGGACATTATTTACCTGGAAGCAAAATAAATTATGGCCGTGTTTTTAGAACCGACATGTACATATGTTCGTACAATATTTTGACGATTACTATTAAGGTATTATTATAAAGTTCTATTGAGTCTCTCTTTGCAAAGGCAATTCTTTGGTGTAATTTATTAATGTAAGGCCTATTTCCCAACATTTCTTCCGTTTCTATGCTCAAAGACGAAAGTTACTTTAGTCGTGAAAAAAATCAATGTTGGATATAAAAGCATTTGTCAGGCTTCCGGTCGTTGTGGTTAAAATGTGATTGTAATGAAATATTATTTAGAGAGCGTTAGGAAGTAGCTACTCAAATTACTTACGAGCCATAAGTAACCGATTGAAACCTTTGAAAGGTTGAAACATAATGTTATTGTTTATGATATTAATATCAGCTAACCAATCCCTCAATGTTTGATTATATCTACGCATTTCGCACTTGACATATAATACGTAACAATATATACATAATACATATATTGAAACGTACGCTCTACACCTGCTGTAACTATTATTTATATTAAGTTTAGCAGATTTTACGTTAAATTTGAAACGCTGATTCCTCCCTCCTATATTACAAGAAAATGTTACAATCAAAAGGTTAAGACGTAGGCTTTCCATGAATTTCATGCGTGTCTGCTCCAAGTGAAAGGGATAGCAATAGAAAGGGGTGTTGCTTTCAGTCAGTGGCGTTGCATGTTGCTTGCATCAGTTATATTTGAGCCGTCAGCGGTGACGGTCGCGTGCTGCCCGCGAGCCCGCCGTCACGTATAAAACTTTTCACGGGATTTCGGGAAAGTATTACTCGGTTTAGAAGTTGACCGCTTCCATAATCACTTTTTTGCGTGTGTTGAATGCAATTTAAAGAATGTTTTATCGTGTGACTTAGTATGTTTTTACAATATTTTTTTTCGTGAACATGATTACTTCGAGATTTCCTTGGTTGAAAATATATTAAGTTGGTTATTATGACAATTTCATTCATTACTTGTCATCACATATTACTGGCGCCCAACGTGGTGTATTCGTTGAAGACAAAATTCATCTACATATATTAAGATAAACATTTAAAAAAAGATAAAGAAATAATTCAATAATCCATGGAACACAAAACATGATTTGTTCTCTTCGATTTAATTTATTGTATAGTGGGAAGATGATACTAGGATTACTTGTTCTGGATTGGCTCCTGACAAGTACAACTGATGCCACCACACGTAAGTAAAAGTTATGATATTATTAGAAGATATAAAAATAGCATTCTAGAGGAAGTGTAGTGCAATAAAAATTATTAACACAAAGAATGCCAAAAGGAACCGGCATGTGTATGTTACAAAGCGTAACTGCGGGCTTTTAACTTCTTTTTCATTTTGGTGCATGCTTACAGTAAAATAATTTTATCGTCGCTCTTAAAGTATTATTTTAGATAAGAATTACATTAAGGGTTTTAACTAAAACATGTTCATATTTTTATGAAATTTAATGAATTTTATTTTATGTGTCAAATCATTGATACGATATAGCATTTAGAGATAAATGCACAAAGTTTTTTTTTGTAATGAAACCTTACAAAAAATGTATATTAGGTAAGTTATTTCAATGGAATTACTATTTTAATAGGTAAGTAATTGTTATAAATCAAATTCACCATATGCAATCAGCAACGATTTAAAAAAAGTAAATGAATATGTTTATTTGAAGCATAAATTACAAATACCATATTAACAACAATAACTTAGGAAAATAGTTTTTTGTCCCCAATGGAAGCTACATTTAGTAAAGTTTCCTCCATCTCCGTACCTTCAATCATATCCACAAATAAATACTTCTAACTTCTAAGCATTGATAAAAAACCTGTACTAATTTATCTTTGAATTCGCAATTTCGTCATCCGTGGTTTAAAGGCTAAGTTATAGGAGGCGAGTTTACAACCGGTTTTGGAGTACATTACCAGACTTTTTATTAGTACTGAAAATTTCCTAAAAGTAAAATTACTATACACTTGATCTCATGCCCTAACCTACCGTCGAGGCATTCAGTGAGTCCGTCGGCGTAATTATTTGCTAATATCGGCAGCGTTTAAATTTAACTTAACTGATTCTCAATTGTTTGCTTTTTATTGATTAGTAACCCGACTGAACAAAAGTGTTTTTAAAACACGTGTATGATACAACATGTTATACTACAATGGTTAAAGAAAACATCGGGACCAGCCCGTGTGTGACTTGAATAGCAATTACTTTCGTGTCTGGTTAAAGATCAGGCATTTACTACGGAAATATTTACCAACCATGTAATCTTTTATACGCAAAAATTGATTAATGTACAGCCACCCGTATTCCAAATTATAGATACGAAGTAACTTAATCCAAAATCTATTTGCAATTTATTGCAAGGCACGGGTATCCCGCACTATTGAAATGAGTTAATTTTAGGTTTTAGTTCAGTGGTTTTAGGTATTGAAATGAGTTAATTTTAGGTTAGTTTTAGTTTAGGTTTTAGTTAGGCTTGTGCCGGTTGATCAATTTCACACTACAAGTGTTTCCGCTTGAAAACCCGTTAAATTATTTTTAATATAAAGTATTATTATACAATTAACTTCAAAATCTCGTAGGTGCGTGACTGAGATTCGCATCTGCAATAGCCGAAAAATTCCACATGAAACTGTGCGTCTAAAGTAACTTAATTGTGGCCTAAATTCGAGCGTCATAATATTTGGAGTTGTTTATTTGTTCCAATTATTATTTGTTTTCTAACAACTATTAGATACGTGACAACAGTATTAATCGGCTGTTTTCTTGTTTGTATGCTTATCTAATCGCCTCGCCGAATTTCTAATAAGCGTGTAACTGACTTTGAATATGGATAATTCAGTTTTGGAACAATTATCACAGACGTCTAATTACACGCATTGGATTCGCTTTTGATATTGAATGATTGGAATAGTCTCTTTTTTGAATTGATAATGCTGAGAAATGGTTATAATTTAATATTTCTGTATATAGATAGACAAATACTTTATGTACAATAAAGTATACACAATACAAAAAATAACTTATAACACAGTGGACAATTTGCAGTATTATCGGTCAAAGCTATCTTTTCTTGACAATCAGACATGATGTAATATTTGACGAGTGATCACCGAGAAGTGACGATGTATGAAAAAAAATAGACCTTGATAAGAACTAAAACATGCAATAATAACGGAGACAACAAACACATTGACGTTAAAAAATTTAAAATTCCCATTTTGTGAACAAGCTTTAGTAATAAATGTATGTGGTGATTATATAAAAGTATCCTACCTAAACTTATACATATACGCACAGTACATAAAAACTATCAATTAATAATGTTCATAATTGTTCGTAATACTATTAGGTACTCGTATGCTCTGTTAAAAAGGTTTATATTTCACTAAAAAAATATGACTTGAAATAATGTTTACCATTAAATTATACTATACATTTGTACTTAATTATACTATACGTACGCATTCACACTTTTAAACGCACTGATGTCTATATTTCCCGAGGGGGTTAGCTGAGGTGGATTTCTGCACCCACATGGCGTCCAATGTAATTTTAATTTGCAATAGCCCTCGCCCTCTATTCATGCTTATGCTGGGATCATTGCAACAGAAAAATCCAAAAACACTGTCCGAAACGGGAATCGACCCCGGGACCTCTAGAATGCAAAGGACATAGGTACTTGTGCCGCGCCACCACGAATCACTCCAATTAATATTTTTTATCTTCACAGCTGAACTAATTATAATAGTTAAATCAAATCATTAGAAGGTTTTTCATGATATTTTTTATAGCTTAGAGTGGTTACTTATAATTGGAGTTAAAGGTATAAAACTCAGTCACAGTGCTTTAATAAATGAATAGAGTCGCGTGCCTATGAGTATATGTACTTTAGACGTTTTATTGTATTGGTTTTAAAACGAGCGGCATTTAAGCCATGCTAATTATTTCGTATTCAAAACATAGAATTTCAAATTGACAAACAGTAAGTCAAACGTCTTGGTGTAAAGTTATTAAAAATATGTTTCTTTTTTACATAATATATTAAACGCTAAAAGGAATCACTTTCTATCCATTAATACGTAGCGACCAAATTTGACGTGCAGTCAATTAGAAAGGGCAGGAACGCGGCGGGTGCGCTCATAATTTGTTAGTGACAGCATCGGAAGTTTAACAAGCCTCGTTTTAAAAGTTCATCGTCATGATGCTATTTTGTAAACATTTTGGTAAATTGGGGCATTGTTTTATCATTTCACTTATATTGCATCTGTTTGTTTATTTACCTTTAATATTATTTTTTGTTTACAGTAAAGTTAAGGGACAAAAATATTATTAAAATCTGAAATCATGATATTAATTCTCCTTCTAGTGGACTTGACATCCTAAAACAAACTATTAAGTATATGGAAGAAATAACTTTTTAAAGAAACCAGATGTGGGAATAAACTTGGTGTTTTCTCAACTGCGAGATTAACTAACGAATATAAAATTATATGGTTTGTTGAGAATATTTCTAAATATTTAATAACGCACAACATATACGTATATCATGAATTCATTTCAGTTACGCTTATATAAATGTATGTACCTATGTGTGTACTAATCAATTAATACTATTTATAGAGTTGCTATTCCTTTAACCTCTATAATTAGTTTTTACAGATGTTATTTAACTAGAAATAAACAATAGACATATTAATAAATAAATACACCCAACAGTCACATACATAGCTCTGACCCCACACTAGGTTACAAGACCTGTGTCGTGGGTATCAGACACTACGAGAAACTATTTCGGTCTCACAAACACCCAGACCCGAAACAAATATTTGTGGTTCACACAAACATTTATCTCGGTGCGGGGATCGAACCCGCGGCCTCTCGTTTCGCAAGCTGGTGTCTAGCCAACTGTGCCACGAGGGCTGTCAAATATGTTAATATGTTATAATATGTTTGTTTGGGTAAAATCTTGCAATTCACTTCTGAAGCACTTATATTTAAGCTATTGAGTTGAATTTTGGTTTATAAGTTTAGTTTTGACGAAAATGCAATGTTAACTTTGTGACGTCACTCTTAATCAAACATGGCGGCATGTCCAAGATGGCGAACTAGTAATTTTTAATGCACTGTATATGTGTATTAAAAGAAAAGGGCTGGTTAAGAGTAACTTTAAAAAGAGATATTCAACCAATTGAAGGAAAAGTACGTAAAAAAATATAGTGTGGATGACAGTGCAATGTTAACTTTGTGACGACAATCTTTTATATCATGGAAGTTATTAGTTAGTATTTATTAATTAAAAATTGTTCTTTTTTAATTTTAGGTAAATCAAATAAAAAAAATACTTTTAATTTTTATATATACAATCTTTATTTATTATCGATATCTTATTGTGGATTTGTTATTGTGTATGATTATCTATACAGGGTGTATTTAGACCGTGACCGAAAACTGAGGCAGGTAATAGCGATAGTGGTTACAAACCCCCTGGCATTAAAGAAAACCCCGACAAAAATAAAAATTTTGAGGTTTTCCATACAACCATCAGTGTTAAAAGTATGTGGTTTGTATGGAAAACCTCTTTTTTTTTATTTTTTGTCGGGGTTTTCTTTAATGCCAGGGGGTTTGTAACCACTGTCGCTATTACCTGCCTCAGTTTTCGGTCACGGTCTAAATACACCCTGTATAAAGTTGAAGCTATGAAAAAAATTCATAAAAATAATAACAAAGGAAAACCATTGCTCAACCTGGGCATGAAATAAAGGAATTCGTAGTATTGCTCCTGTACAAAGAAAGCGCTTCTAATTGACTGCTATATCTGGTATTTATTCAAATGTGAAACAAAAATTCCGACTTTACTATATTTGTAAAAATATTGCGTGTTGCATTCAACTAGATCCTGTTACTTTTTTACTCTTCACGGGACGTATTGATAGTTTGATTTTGACGGGACTTCCCTTTCTGTATCACTCTATTGTAGTTGGAATGGAAGCAATGGGACGTACTGATACATATACCTACATATATCTTTTGAAACTCCTCGCGTTGCAGTTTATTACTTTATAACACGTATTTAATATCACCTGCTGAGAAAGGTCTTTATTAATTTTTATGACTTATATTATGTGTTGACTTTTAAATTGTTTATTGTAATAACATTGTTCCATAATAGACCAAGATCCCAGAGCCACCAGACGTTACTTATTTTCTGATGGATGAAATGTGGACCATTGGGTAGTGTTAGTATGTACTACCATCGTATGCATACTCGTTAACTTGGTCGAAGGGCCAATTTGCGGATATCCGCTGTTTGGGGTACCAAAAAGCGTCTAAAAGAATTTAGGAAAAATTGACCCCTTGGGTCGGTCTGTCTTCTTGTTAAAGGTTATAAAATAGCTGTCTGGTGAATTTAGGTGAAGTTAACTCATTATTTTGTATCTTCAAAGCGTCTGTAAAACAATATGGCCGACTGGAAATGCCTGGGAGTATTGAACACTTATTTTAAACGATAGTATCCAAAACATATGTGAAAATTAGTCATGAGAATTTACGCCACGCTTTTGGGTACCCCAAACAGCGGATATCCGCAAATTGGCCCTTCGACCAAGTTAGCGAGTATGCATACGATGGTAGTACATACTAACACTACCCAATGGTCCACATTTCGTCCATCAGAAAATAAGTAACGTCTGGCAGCTCTGGGATCTCGGACTATAAGTATGCCCAACATAAATTGAAGTAAAATAATGTTTGAGGTGTTCACTTGTTTTGTCACAAAATCCTAATAGTTAAACAGTGTCATAAGCAATATTTTCAATGAATTACTTTAAAAAGCTTCACATTTCTTTCAGCGCTGTCGAAAAATCTTGGACACATAAAGTTTACCTATACCCTTTTAATACAGTTTTTATGTATTTGTTCACTGAACTCTATACACAGTGATGGAGGAGAGTAAAGTGAATCACGAGCCATATCGCCTTTCACGCCCATTTTTAGGTTCTAGACTTGATTGATGGCAGAAACTGTCACCATGTTTGTAATACGTTCTCCGAATAACATTTACTTCGAAATAATGTTTGTCTTAATCACAAAGAGCTATACATTTGTATTCATTCATATAAAATACTTAAAAGACCTTTAAAAGGCTCAAACAAAAATGTTAGTTTGACCTAAATATGTTTGTGAGTATATTTTAGTTTCGTGTGTCGCGTGCCACCAAACTAATTTAATAAAAACACGGTTTATTAAAGGGTATTTTGGCATTAACGCTCAGCTTCGAGTCACTCGCTAACGTTCTTAAGTTAAACACCTTATCGAATTACACTTGATAACACGTTTGCTCCGAAGTAAAGTATAGTTATGCTTTATTATTATTTCGTATAAAAGGAAAAACCAACAAAGGCGAACCCAAACAAGTGTTCTAACAGCCGATAAAAGAAAATCACTGTTATAATGACGTTTGGGAACAGATCAAAACGTTATTATTCATCGATATTTCAACTGTATTGTAATACGCGTTGTAATGTGTTCAGAAGCGGTTATTTACATCTTAAATAATGCGTAGAATTCACTCAAAACACAATCAACAGTCGGGGTGCTTCGTGATTTCTAATACAATATTTATTAGGATGCATATATGTCCTCAATTTAGAATGTGCATTATTGCATGTTGAAAAATTAATGTATGTTTGTCCCACAATAGGTTTTCATGTAAGTGGAATTTTGTAATTAAATAGTTATTATGTGCGAATGCATCGAACAGTTTGTTTTATTCGTGTCGCTTATGCGGCAACGAAATAGCAATTTAATTCGTATTTGACTTCAGTATTTCCACATATTTCTGAATACGATTAGCTTTTGCTGGAAAATACGATCAAAAAAATGTTTTAGTGGCATGGTGATAAGGTATAAAATAGGTATTGCTTTTTATATTGGAATCTTTAAAATATGGCGATATCTGTTTTATTAATAGCTATTATTGGGTGTTTAATTTAACCAAACGGAATGTTATTAAATGATCGGATTCGTGGTTATTGCTTGTTATTACTTTTTTATATTTTACAAATGTAAAATAATAAACGTATATTTTGTTTTAGGAATCCGTTTAAACACGTAATGTTTTCGTCTCTGCGTATTATGCTCTTTCGACAACGTTCGTAATATAGCAGCTTCCAATAAAATGGTGGAAAATGTTTTGAAAGACAAAACTATTTATTGAAGTAATTAAAGTTTAGGTATTAATCCAGCGATCGACATGAAACGAAAACGCAGTTATTTTCAATCTTTGTAATTATGTGAACTTCTAAATTTCGCATTCAATTTTAAGCTTTTTGCCTGACACTTGAAACCTCAGCAAGCTGCCTGAATTTGTAGGGATTCAACACTTTTCTTTTCTTTAAGACTCAGTGCGTGGAACGAATCTGAAATGTCATGTCTCACAAGCATTTCCTTACAGAGTCACAAGCGCTGTCGAAACTTACAAACTACAACATTTACTCATATTTGTACTGTATGCCTGTCTTTCTTGTACTTAATTACACCCATGTCGATTTGCAAGTGAAGTAACGAAAACCGTTCTTAGATTTGATATCGGAAACGTACGCCCCATGACTGAGAATCGAACCTGAGGTCTTTTTATCGATAACCGCATACTACCCGCTAGGGCAACAAAGTAAAAAGTTTCAATTTCTTAAAATCAACAAATTTATTATTCGCGTGTTTGATAGTAAAGTAAATACATTATAAATTTTATTTGCTCCTTTTTACGCCTACGAATGACCAATGCGAATAAAATATGATAAATTAAGACTGCTCTTTAAGGCGCCATTACAGTTTCTAAGTAACTGTTGATTTTGTGCTGTTATATTAAGCTTATTGTTTGTTATTAACTTTGACTTAGCAAACAATTATCAAAACAGTATTGTGTATAATCGATTTTCGGGATGATATCGATTCGCTATCTTTGAATATCAATTATTCCTGACAAACCACTACTAGAGAATTGAATGTTCGTAAATTTAATTATAGTTTTTATCTTACTACCTATTTTGACATTGCCATCATGCCGCGATTTTCGTTGTTTTTGTTATATCATCCCCACTACTGGGCATGGGTATCCTGTACAAATGAGAGGGTTAGCGGACTACACTCCTAAGAGTTTTCTCAAAAATCAATTATCATCCCTTATTTTTTTTATTTATTATAAATCTACACAACATAACTTGAAAAACACATACAACATTTTTATATCATCTATGGGAAGAATTGATTAAATAATAGTTTCTTAAATATTTTCACTTTTGTTGTGGCTTGAATCATTTTCAAGCGTGCAAATAAATGTACACTGAAATATATTGTAACATGGTACCTTCAATACAAATAAATATACTTGACGACATTGTTTGAACGTAATTAAAATTCTAACATTGTATTTCGTAACATGCCGAACATGATTTCCCAAAAGGTGAAAACATACCTTTCATTGACCCTGAGTAATAATTAGAATATCCTTTACAGAACTATTTTTCCAAAGTTAAAAGGTTATGTAAAGGTATTTGTTTACATAGGTGCTGATGTTGCTATAGCAACCTTAAAAATCTATTTTCCGAATTAGTGTGAAATCCCTTTAACCGGATTTGTTATTAAAATACCCTCGACGTTAAAGACGGCTGCCAAAAACAACACGAAACGAGAATATCTGCGCACAAATCCAAACGTGTCGTAGAAAAAAAAATACAAGTATTGGTCTTGATTTAATTGAAAACTATGCTTAGAAATGACATGCTAATAATATTACTAGTACAAATGCTTAGCTACGTACGTCAACAGAGACGATCACAATTCATTCACGTTAATAGAATAGTGACAGTGTGTATCATGGTTGACAGTGGTGTTTGAATGCAGTAATGGTGTTTCAGACGAGCCCGGGTTCAGCGCGCCTATAGCGAACGTGACGGCGCCGCTGGGCCGAGAGGCAATTCTCGCCTGCACTGTACACAACCTCTCTACATACAAGGTATGATAAATAGGAGCCCTTTGTGTCTAAATTATAGTGTCATGCGGTATTAGCGTACTGTGACCGAGTGAACGTGTAGTGTAGCGGTTTTGTCGGGGTTTTGTGTTTGATAACAATAACTTTCGATTTACATTGTAGACTTATAGATTTTACTATAAACATTCAATTTTACAATATTTGATTTCAAACGGAAAACGCGGTTGTCTTTACTAGTCTCTTTAATTCATAGTAATAAGTTTTAGTCAGAAAAAAATTCTTCAGTCCTCCCTTTGGTACCTCGGGGGACCAGCGAACGGAGTGCCTGTCCGCTTGACTGAGTTGGGTCCGTAACCAAATTCTACGCTAGCATACTAACTAAAACGTTTCCGTCACGTTTATTTGGTATAATGTCTCGAAGGGTGAAAAGTCCCCTGAATTGGTCTTCCCCCTATAACCGGTGCATTGTCTCTACAAGGATTTCTTATTCATAGATGGACTTAAAATTTGACCTTATTATGGATGTTTTGAAAAGAGCGTTCGTGACAGTTTCAAAGTTACAGACTGTCATACGTTTTGTCACTCTCGCGAATATAATTTTTAAATGGTAATACCATGAACATATACAACAAATGTCTTTTTTTTCTGCCGTTTTTAGCTCAGGACACATTGAATGGAATTCCTTCTTCATTATTAGATACACCTGAATGAAGTTAATTGAGAATAAGATTCAATGAGAGAAAAGCTGTGGACCCGCTTTTCATGACATAAATATTCCGATAGAGCATGGACTTTGTTTAAAAATACATAGCTTAGTTTTAGTCGACTTGCATTCTGACTAAAATTAGGCTGTTAGCGTTTCCCGGAGTTTGAGTTTTATACATATTATAAGTGGAAAATTTGAACAATCTCCATGCTTTGGAGATAATTTTCTATATAAACTTGCAGACCAACACCCTTGCAAATACTTTTTATTGATCTTGCATTAACTTATCTGGAGACATAAGGATAGCATATGAGTACAATATTTCTTCATTTCGCGCCATGCAATTGCTGGAAACAGAGATATAATTATATGTGTCCTGATTGTTTATAATTTTAGGGGTAAGTAGTTATTGTTACGTCAATATTAAATACACACATCAGCAATTACATGTCGAATTCTGGACACGAGCCTCCTCTACAGCTAAGAGGGTTTAGACCTTAGTGCTGAAGCCTTACTCACTCAGATAAGTACATTAAAATTATATTATACCTGAACAAGATTGGTTTTACATGGTAGGTGTGCCTAAAAACTTCCATCAAGTAAGTTATCATTTCCTTCCACGCAATACTTTGAAGGATAAACTAGCGTATATTGTTATAAAAATTTATGTCTCGCCTTTCGTGTCGCAGTTGGCACTTAGGCCGTTACATCACGAACGTTAGGAAACAGCATTACTGGATATTAAATAAAAGCTCCATACC
Source organism: Cephonodes hylas (assembly GCA_030295005.1). Taxonomy (NCBI): domain Eukaryota; kingdom Metazoa; phylum Arthropoda; class Insecta; order Lepidoptera; family Sphingidae; genus Cephonodes; species Cephonodes hylas. The sequence continues at coordinate 8,267,431 of AP025367.1, read as the reverse complement.
GTAACGCACGAATGGAAACTACATACGAATAAAATGAAGTGATAAGACGACTTGATTTATGATATTTTCCGCTGTCAAACTCAATGTTTATACGTCTTTTGCCCTTCAAAGTGGTACACAATAATTCCGTCAAAGGTCAGGCCGCTCGTTGCGTTCACGAATAGAATGAATCAAGGTATATTATCACTCACGCATACCCACACCGTTTAAAATATTAGCGGATGTTTTAAACAAATCATCATAGCTATAAACGTTATTTCAGGCTACCTTGCCATTGAATTTTGATTGATTAGGCGAAAATGATATACCTACTTTGTAAAGTAGGTATTGTAATATTAAAATATAAATAGTTAGGGGCGATTTATTAAAGTTTTCGTCTTCTTGTATAATACCTACAATCTACGTACATACATAAAAATTTTGCAGAAGAAATTGTTAAAATTATTAATTAAATAATTAAGCACAGATATATACAGTGAAAATTATTTAGCTATATAAATATCTGAGAAGAACGCTTTTTATTGAAATTTTGGGAAGGTACATAAAACTTGCGTTCTTCAGTGCACAATTTGATTTTCTATCTTAAAAGATATATCAATTGAAATGTAGTGTAAAAGTTCATCACAGATGCCTATTATATACTTACTAAAATAATATGCAAACATATAACATAGAAGTACTTACTACTCTTATTAAAAAATCCTCCGCAAAAGCAAATATAACATATGTGTATAAAATTACTTATTGAATGCAACGAAGCGCTACAAATTTGCCGCAGTTGTTGTTTGTACTCAAAACTTCTTACTATATTCTTAAATCACTAGCAAAGAGATTTTAAACCATGAACATACTGAGCTATACAAAGAGCTTGCATAAAGCTCTCGCTCATGCATAACAGTTTAACATTTAAGTAGTTTCTTTAATGCATTCATAATGTCTTCTATACAATTGCTCGGAAAATTGCCGAGAAGAAATTATACAAAGAGTAGGTAGGAGAGCATGAATCCTCCTTCTTGCAAATGCGTGCTTTGTTCTAATTGATCTTAGATTGAAGTAATTAAAGAGTCGTAAGATTGTTCAAATGACAGAGTCTGGAATCACGTTCCGTCGGCGTCAATATATGTAGATTGCATTTGGTCGTCACAAGTAGGACGGTTGCTAAATCGAAGGCAAAGTTTTATGTATTTTAAATTTAACAAGGCCTAATTGAGCTTTGATACAAAATAATATGATGAACTTAATGATAATTTTATTAAAACCATTAGGAAGGTATTTGCATATTCAGTTAGAAACTCAAATGCGAACGGTTCAAATCTTTTTATGAATAATAATATGAAAATATTTAATTTCAAAGTAATTCAAATATTTTAATATTTAATGGCTAGTTTGGTTGAACACCCGCAGGCTTTTGACTTAAATTAATATGATAAATAGTTCAATTAAAGCAAGTGCGTGGTGTGATTTATATAATCACACCACGATGAATCAATGAAAAGTGTAGCAAAAATATGAGATATCAATAGTTTTGTAGTTGCGGACTAGTTCAAAATAAAATTATATATTGATGACATTTTTAAAATATTCAAAAGCTTCAAATAATAACGTATTTTTTATCAAAAAAATAAAAGTTCATGATTCTTGTATGAAACTTCTATTTCAGTTACTTCTTAGATATGAGTAGCCCAGTAACACGAACTAGGCTAGCGTGATGGGCTAAGGCTAATCCCTCTTAACTGAAGATAATGATTAAGCCCAGCGTTACAATTAACATTAAGTGATGGATGCACATTGCACGTGGCTTAAAATATAGTATGTATCTAAATAGATTATCGACAGAAAAGTTATCTTTCGCTGGTTGACATAAATTTGCTACTCTGTCTGAAACCAAATGTACTCTAAAATAAACTATTACGATAGTACTGGTACTTAAATAGCTTAGTTTTAGGAAACTAACAAGCAAATACATCATATGAGAGTAAGTAGGTAATTCTCTTCGATCAATTAACAATATTGAAACCTTTAGACGTAGATAATCGAAATAGACACAGAAGAAGACGGGAGGGTGGTAAAGAAGAGAATTAGACCAATCTTGCATTAAACGTTATCACCATAGCTCTAATTGTGTAGAATTAGGCAAGGTTGAAATCAAAGATCTCGCCAATGCTAAAGGCAGAAGAAAGATTAAAAAAAATGTATTTAAAATGTTAGGTAATCTATTTATGCGAATGGTAGTAAATAAGTTTGCGCTCGACTTTATTTAAATAGAATGAAGGTTTATTTTAGCTACAATTAATCTGACAAATCTTTGTGTGTAAGGGTCTGTAAGACGGAATGAGGAATAATGAACATTTTATGACAGGTTGCCTGGCTGCGAGTGGACACGCAGACCATTCTCACAATTCACACACACGTAATCTCAAGGAGTCGCCGAGTGGGCGTGACCCACAGCGATCACCGGACATGGTTCCTGCACATTAGAGAACTTCGAGAGACCGACAGAGGATGGTACATGTGTCAGATAAATACTGATCCTATGAAAAGTCAACTCGGATATTTAGACGTTGTTGGTAAATATGCAAGTCTATAAATATAAAATTATATTTAGGTTGCACAAAATTTATGACTCAATTATTGTATTTTGTAGGCATCATTTAATTGAGTGGTAATAAAAGTTCAAAATGAAATGTCCATGACGTCATAAATGAAGTGTCACATAATGTGCACATGCGGTGCAAATTTAGCGCGCTTTTAATTAATTATCCCATTCAGACATGATTTATTTTTGTCCCGTTAGTGCCGCCTGACATACTGGATCGTGGAACTAGCACGGATCAGACGGTGCGGGAAGGTTCTTCAATAAGTTTAACGTGCGCCGCCACCGGCTCTCCGTATCCACAAATCACTTGGAGGCGGGAACATTCGAAGACTATTAGCGTCTCAGATGGAATTCAAGGTGACAATGTCTTCTTGCTTTTACTCTAATTACTTTATAGACAGATCAGTAATATTTTTATGAAGATCAAATAACTTTCATATTTTTTATACCTTTTTGAGTTGTTTATATTAACTAGAAACAATATTTTAATGAAAATTTTGCCGTGATGTTTGACAAAATATGTTTAACCACAAATAGCTTTACGTCGTTGAAGCGCCACGTGTGAGGGTTATGAAACATTTAAATTAGTTTTTGAGTAATATTTCTGTTTTGTCTTTCTTCATAATTCAGTTTATACGTGTTATATGATACTCTAATAACCGTTTTTATTTTTAGTGACATCTCTTGAAGGGCCAGTGTTAAATATCAGTCGTGTAAACAGACAGCACGCTGGAGCGTATCTATGTATAGCGTCGAATGGCGTGCCGCCCACAGTAAGCAAACGGATTATGCTTACCGTTGAATGTAAGTTCTAGCGTAGTCGGCATAACATCCTCAACATTAGCACAAATATTGCATTTACATATGTTTTTGTGTTTTTTGATATATGGTTATTAACAAATTTATTATCAGTTCCACCAGTTATAATGATAAAAAATCAGCTGGTTGGCGCAGCGCTGGGCACTGACTTAGTGCTGGAATGTGAAATTCAGGCTTATCCGAAACCAGTTAGTTACTGGAGCAGGGAGAATGGAGAGATTCTTCCTGTAGGTAAGTGTCTCTTTTACCTTTCTAAACGTGACTTATGTTTGTACTGTTCGCTTAATCGTTACCTGGTTTGCCTGTAAAACGAACTGTTATTATTTCATAACACAAAATGTGTACATTTATTCCACAATAGTATTAAATTGTAGTTAAAAGTTTGTAAGTAGAAGATTGCGCCTTAAGTTTTTTAAGCTGTATTGAAGGTGTATTGTTATGCTTAATACATAAATATGTATAATTAATACTTCTCAACTATTTATTTGTTCGCATTAAATAGTATTAATAATTGTAGCTACGACTGGACATAACCTGGTTCGACATCGTATGTGATAATTAGTGGACGGAGCTGACAAAATTACTAATTAATTACTGATATAACCAGCAATAATATTCGTATATAAATACATTTATTAATAGTAAAGTCTTACACGTAATTGCTTTCTTGTGTTTTCGCAGAAAAAAATGTAACAATACAAAGTTTTCAAAGTTACTCGTACTTTTTTTTCATTAACCACCAAGTTTTGAAATAAAAAATACAACGTAGTATTTAAAAATGTAGCAATTTTTTAGGACTTTTTCTTGCGAAAGTTTGTTTTGATATTATTTCCGAGTTCTTTAAAAATAACACCTTTGTAGTGCAAGGGCTTGTTATGCAGATGTGTACGGCATTGTTAACTGGGTTATGCAAATACCGAAATGAACTTAGCGGTATCGCGAGCTTGTTTATAAGACTACAGTTTCTTCAAAACATAGAAAATTACTAGATGTATCATCCGAAAAAGATTTAAATGTCAGTTTGCTAACAGATTTTTCCGCGTCTGTTATTTTGTGGAGCGAGCTTCTTTAAAACATCTCATTATTTGCATTTTTACATGTAAAAGTTATGTCAATTTGTCAATGCAGAATATTTGTGAATTATATTCATTTGCAGAATTACATACATTTGTTTAAAGTTATGGGAGCGATAATCTCCCAAGCTGTTTTATATTTTTTTGAATAAACAAAGACTACGTTAGCGCCAGAAATCTTCACGATAAAGGTTTATGCATATTGTTTGGAGAACGAGGCTATTGTGTTTGTGCTTATTACCTGCCATTCGATAGCACAGGGAAATGTGGGCAAACGTTCTCCTATACTGATATGAGCTCGTGAAAATATGTTTACTACATTACTTCGAGGCTTGCTTTTAATTGAACAAAAATATTTTAATGTAAATATTCGTTTCACAGCCGTGTAAAAATGTTATATTAAGATAGGGTTAGATGTGGTCAGCCATATTGACTTTTATTCATACAATGCAATCTAACTCTGCGAAGAGGTCTAAGGAAATTCTGAAATGCGCCTAAAAACGGCAATAAGTTCGCCTTCTAATACAAAGTTATACATAAGTTAAGTAAATTGTGAAATGTGGGTGCAGAAATGCTATTAACTCTTCGGGGGATTAATTCCTGAAGTTATGGATTTACTTGCGTATGTTTTAGTTAGCCAGTAAGTGACTAAATGATAAAAATATATCATATACATTATAGGTACATATTCAGTCTCAACAGATTAGATAAAACTATTACGGTTTCCAGCTAGGTTTTCGCCTCCTTCAATCACCTCATTTCTGAATCAAATAAATGATATGCTATTTCACGAAACATTTATTTTGCTTTTACGCCTCTGTTAAGCAAATATACGTTTGAAAATGCCATGTAAATGGTAAGCGCAGAAAATGCGGGGGTGGGACTAATAGCGACACCACCAGTTTAAACGTAACGTAGTGCGGTAACTGAACCCTAAAACTGAGACCTACATATTTTTCCACGTTAATAAGCTCGTCCCAAATTCACTCAGGGCTATTTTTGTTGTTAAAAAAATAATTTTAGTAATTTTATAGTGCCGAAAATATTTTTTCTGTTTTTATAAGTGTAAGTAGATAACGCAATATTGTAGAGCATTAAAATATTAAACTCAAATAAATTGGCGGCGTTAGCACTTTAAAGGATCACTTCTTGATATCCAAGTCTTGGGCCTATACATAAATCCCTACTTATAACTGGTTTAATAAAACAAAAGTGATTGAATTCTGCCACGTGTTTATATAATGCTTAGTGCCTCATATTTTCCGTACAGGGGGAGGTTTGGAGCCGCAAAAGATCGATGGGGCGTATCGATCAGTGTTACGGCTCGCCATACGAAGGGTCGCGGATTCCGATTACGGAACCTACAAATGCGTTTCCAAAAATTCCCTCGGTGACACCGATGGCAACATAAAGTTATATTGTGAGTACACTTTTTAAATAAAAATATACTTAAAATGTATAAGTGCATTTTTAAAGAGCTCCATGCAATAGGGTTGCAAAATTTTATTTTTAATTTTCTGTGTCGTGCTACTTGACTTTTTATAAGCTTTTTCCATCGTAACATTTTAAGCATATCTTGGGCAGTGGGTACGTTTAAAATTTTCCTCTTATTGGGCGATAATTATGAAGTTGAAATTACATGGTATCAAAATTTTATTCGTGCCAAGATAAAATGTTATTATGTAAGAGTATCGTAAGGGCCAATAAAGACATTAGAGGTAATAAAATTACCATTAGGGCATTATATGACCGGTTCCATTTGACATGGTCTATATTAACATTTCATTTTTCGGTTAGTTCGAGAAGTTGGGAGACACCACTTAACGCGATTAGAGTATAACTGTTATGTAAGTTTTCATTTTCAGCTTATAAATTATGCTGATGGACAAATACATAAGTAATACTGCTACGAATAAATTGTTTATTCGTTTATCTGTGAATTGGACATTTGAATTTTCGTATTATTTTTAAATTTAAAAGGTAATTTATGCAGATTTACAGGTGGCCAATATAGTTTATTTTACCGTCATATGGAACTAAATGAATCATATTCATGAATTATCCTTGTCATATCTTGAATTTATAGCAGCTAACGTTTAACTACACGTTCTTTTAAAATATTATGTATGTGGCTAAAAAATAAATATAAGTTCTTTACGTGGTGACTGACAGTTCATCTTACTTTAACAGGTTAGGGGTGATTACAGTCATTACAAGTGTTTGGTAAAAAAGCTTACAGGAATGACGCAGCAGTATTGCGACACTTGCTTATTATATTATTTAGAAAAATAAGCTTGTTTTTCATTGCAGCTATGCCGCTTCCGCCAATGGAGAATAGAAACGGTAAGCTAACATTAGACATGATAGATAACAATTTTTATTATATGTAAAATACAAATGAATTGTGTTTTCAGTAGTGCAAAGGCTAAACATCGTAGCTGACAAGTCTTCTGAGAGCACACCGTTTGGAACTCAGGGTAAGCACATATGTATAATAATTAAATGTAATCCTGGTTGATTTTAATAACATCTGACAGTTTGTGTTGTATCGCGGGACATTTATGTTATTAACTGCACGGCAATCATAAATTGTATTATAAGTGTCTAAACTACAATAGAACGATAACAGTCACCACAATGCACACATGTGTCTATTCACATTGCTGTATATTTCAATCATTGGAAACGTACACTAACAGTTTTATCGCGCTGACCTCAAATTCTTTAAAAAAATATTTGTATTTTATTAAAAACAGCAATGAATACAGCAGTATACGTTTTGTTATTTTGTTTCATGTACCAGTGAGATAATAAATAAAAGAGAATCCCTAAAAATATTTTCCAACAAAAAAATCTGTTCGCAGGCTAATTAGCAAAATGTTTTCAGATTTCAGGTTACAAGATTACAACAGGGCAGTCTCGAAGGATCGGTTCTGTTACGGTTTTTTGTTCTCATTAGTCATTTTAATCAAGTTAATGACATCTTGAGGGCCATGTTTCCCCGAAATAAATAAGAAATTAATTAAATATAACTCGCGGTACTGAGCTATCACGTAGATGGAAATATTGCTTTGATGTCTAGTTGTCGTCACGTCGTATTAAAACAAAACATTTAGTTGTTCCTAGAATTGTCTTATCCCGTTCCTTCGCATTAGTAATAAGGAACTTCAAAACATCGCTACAGCAAAAAAAGCTCGAGAGCTCGACGAGCGTATTGATTTGTAACCTTTTGCTTGCGTTTTAAAATTGTTGTATTATAGGGTATGTTTTTAGTAATTGTACAATCTGAGACGACTAACAATATTTTTATTTAAAGTAAATTATACAATCAACATATCAAATGTATATTTTGGCTTATATCATGTATATGAATCAATGGTACATAGTTCACTTCCTATTGTAAGGTAATGCTAAATTAGGGACAAAATGTGGTGATTAGAAAAATGTATAGAAATATGACATGTTACTTTTGTTCTAAAGTACCTACTAAATCAGATGTAAATTAGTTTAGATTTTAGGGACGAGTAATATCTAAAATGGCATATCTTTTAGAAACTCTAAAACACACTAGCTAATGAATTGTAGATATTAATAAATTTAAACTTACAAATAAATATTTAATTGTAATGGAAGTATTAATACGTATAGACTGAGTTCAGAAGAAATTAAGCTTGTACATATTTATGAGTAAGATACTATGTAGCTACCGACATAAGTTTGTATATGCTTTTTAAGTTCCGGGAATATCTGCAAGTGGCAGTCAATTACAGCTACATAATGACGGGGAAATATGGGATCAGTGGGCTTACATTGCTTTCGCAAATATAGCATTACCGGAGGAATTAATGTTTGTAACTTTTTTCATTATCCTGTTACTTGTATATCGCTTATATAGTTGACATGTTACTACGGATGTTTTAGAAATACGTGTATTTGCATTATTAGACTTTTGTTATTACGTTAATATTGTCGATGGTATACATAATTATTGCGGACCACTGTTGCTTCCCGAAAATAATAAATTATTTGCATCTACTTTTGCGTTTTATTTTTTTAATGTCTGTAAATAACATTCTATTATTTTATTGGTGTCTAGAATTATATTATTGTTATCGGAAAAAAATTGCCTTACTTTTCTTTCATTTTTTTAATAAACATGCAATAATTTACATACTGACAATTTGGATATCACAAAAAATATGTCTCTTAGAGTGAATTTCTATTTACCTAGAGAAGAAAAAGGCTTTTACGTTTCAGACTACAAATGTACGAGACTATCCGTATTTATTTAAATATGCTGATAAACGAGTTATCTACTCCTCATCATCATCATCATCAGCCAAGAGACGTCCACTGCTGGATATAGGAAGCTGCCTGCATCCAGCGGCATTTATCTACTTTTTTTTATTCGCGTACACTTAAGGAATCAGAGGGTTGTTTCCTGCAATAAAAAAAAAAAACTAGAAATGACATATGGAAAACAGAAGTTGAAGTTGAGAAGCTAAAGATACTTGTGTATAGTGCAATTAGTCAACTAGTTTTTTAGTCGGTTGTCTATAGGATATTTTAGTCGTTTCAAAGTAAAATCTAGGTACCACTGCGTTGCGGCGACGTTCCGCCTGACGCAGGTGTTGTCGGGGCACGGATGCTTCGGCCACTACCTGTGTCGGGTGGCACAAAAGGAGGTGTCGGCCGTGTGTCACCATTGTGACAACTGCCCAGACGATACAGCCCAGCACACATTAGAGGAGTGTCCAGCCTGGGAGGTGCAGCGCAGCGCTCTCCGCGCTGTAGTAGGTGGAGACCTCTCACTCCCGGCCGTCGTCATGTCGATGGTCGCGAGTCAGAGGTCGTGGCGAGCGATGCTCTCCTTCTGCGAGCATGTCATGTCGCAGAAGGAGAGTGCGGAGCGGGATCGTGAACGGAACGATCCCGCCCGCCAAAGGCGTCGAAGAAGGAGGCGCCGGGTCTAGATCCGGGCGCCGGTTAGTGGGGGGGTAACTACACCTCCTCAAACCTGAGGAGGCCGAGGCGCTCTCGTCTCGGAGGCGCACTGGGCGACTGCGGAACCATTGTGGGCGTTCCTAGCCCACGTACCGTGGTCGCCCTACTTGGCGCAAAGACGGCAAGTTAAAAAAAAAAAAAAAGGTACCACTGCGTAAAGCCGTACATTTTTTGTTGATGTTAAGCAAGGATGCACGATATATAATTTAAATAGCGTTAATTTTGATTATAGCCACACAAAATTGATCCAACAATCCAATTTGTATAGCATTATGGCAATACAAATTAATGGTTATTACCACATCAGGGTCAATTCACAGAGTTAACTTTTGAGTACAAAGGCATGTTATGTCTCTGAAGAAACCTATCTAATTATTCCAAATGTCTGCGGTGTAAGAGATACACAATGTATTGTGAGAATATCAAAGAGAAGAGAGAACTGAATTTATATTTAATAATTGATCTAAACCAGTACAATGAGAATAAGGTAATTAGTAATTACGTGCTAGTTGTGTTTCCAGTCTTGTTGAACAAACCACGAGGGACTGGGCTTTGCCAAACATAGAATATTTAACTATGTTACCAAGTGCAGTGTCCTGGGTACCGCATACTCAGCGCACTGAAACTATCGATATTCTCTCGAGCTTTATGCCAATATCATTCTTAATACATTAAAACTCTAATAGTTTTTAAAAACTTACGTGTGTGTCTCATCTTTCATAACCATCTATTTTTCCTGTGGAAGACGTTTTACCATATTAATAGGATATTTATGTGACTTGGTGTACTTTTGTTTATTTTGACGTGAGATTTTTTTTATTTTCTTCTGTGTATACGAATGGGACACTATATGTTGATATACTAAGAAGGACGTGATCCATTCATATTAGGTTAGTCGTTAGTTCGTTTGGAGAAGCTTTGCACAAAAAAAAAAGAAAAAGAAAATAAAATCATTCTTTAGTAGGCACTTGAAAACCGCTATACGTAATTTCAGTCCAAAGCAAAAGTTGTAGCATAATTTTTCTTATCGAATAAAGATTTACCTACTCAGCACTCACTAAAGGGCTGGTCTACAAATTTAAAATCGCTCAGCGTGCTAGTCCACTAGGACTGCATTAGCAGCCAATACTTGGAGTTTTTCCGGTTGATAGAGTTCGTAATGGAGTCATGAAACCAGAGTCATTGACATTTCCCGCAGGATTTGCACGCTATAATGGAAATGGGCCATGTCAGTCCACGGATGGACGGCCGGTGGAGCAGACAAGTGCTACGAGTGGAGACCGCGCTTAGGGAGACGTGGTGTAGGACGTCCTGTACCACAATTGTCCTACAACTCGAAAAAGTTGGCGGTTAGTGCATGAATGGAGGCACCTCAAGACGGGATGGTTGGCCTACTTGGGAGGCCTACGTACAGCAGTGGACGGCAATAGGCTAAGGCGATTACATACTCATTATTTTCAATCATAATTTTACTGAAAGAAAGTTGTGACATGTTTTACTTATTTTCGGCTCGTTTATTTCCGTGACGTAGGTTTTAATGTGTAATTAATTGAAATTACTAAATTATCGTTCTTACTTTGTAGGAAAATTACCATGGTTTTTCTAGCTTATCACTAGGTTAATCGAAAGCAATTGGTCTTTAATTTGAGTAGCATTAAGTGCTAGATTACACAGATTTAACCTTAACTCCATGAAATTAAATACTTTATAAAATTCTTAGGTACTAGCTTGAGCAATTTTAATATATAAATGGCATAAATACACATTAACATCTAATGGTTTCGTTATATCTAAAAGAGTTCTCATAAACGCCCTTTAAAGCAGTACATTTTTTTTTTTAATATGAACTATAAAAGTTATGTCTTAATGAGTATACAAATTTATAATGATTATTAAGAAAGACGTGTTATTGTTCTAGATGTAATGGAGTGCACGAGAAGTGTAAATAGGATAGCCCAACATTAAGTCCATTGTACGAGCAACAGTTTGCTAGTCAACCACATTTCAAACTGTTGGTATTTTGTTTTTTATTATTTGCAAAACTGTCCGAACATAAAAATGTTCAACAAAGCTTATGTAAAGCAATTATTTATAATCCATACGTATTTACTGTTCTGAAGCGTCGAAATAAATCGTCATGACATTGGAATGTAATATTGCGCCAAATAGCTGTACGATATCATGTCGAACACAAATCTCGGTGATAGATACGTCAACTATTGGGAAAGGGAACCTTATATTAGATCGGAGTGAAATATAAATAACATTGATTGCAATCTGCTATATGTATCGTCGACGATTAAATAATATTTAATCAGAAAATAATAGTTGTCGTTGAACCTATATTCATACGTAAATGCTTACTTTATAAGACTCGATTCCTGAATCACAAGGAATGAATTTGTAAAAAATAATATATGTTACCAGGTCCCCAATGAAAAGATTGCTTTGATTTGATTTTACAAACATACATCTTTACTAAAAGCTACTTAAGAAAAGCAGGATATTATTTACAACTAGGAAAGCAAGGACAAAACACTAAATGCTACGTTAATCCGTAATTACTTAATGTTTCATTACGCTATTCAATTCAAGGTTTGTCTCTACAAAACTGCATTGAGTAAATGTTACGCCCAGCGTCATAAAGCCACATGGATTCGCCAGCGCATCGCGTCAGACAGTTAATGCTCTTAATGTCGATGATTTTCCCTAATCGCCAGTGTCGTATTGCTCTTCAACCACCTATTTGGAATTCAACGCCGTTTGCGCCACAAAAGTAGAACTACATTTTTAAACCAGCACGATAAACTGATTTCACCAGCACCTAATGGGGAGCCCGGTGCAGTAGACTGTAGAGCTAGTATAGAGATTGCTACGACTTGTCCTAATCTCTGAACACGACATAATATGTCTGCATGTTACCGTAGTTTGCTTTTACTTAGGTTCTAACAAAGCAGTAAACATTGAAATAATATAAATCTCAAGTTAAACTGTACGTTTTTTTACAAGACCATAAATATGTTCGCAGGTGCACTATCCACTAAGTAGTAGGTAAGTTGGAGAATTTGTTCGTGTGGCAAGGTGCCCGGAACGCGCCGCGTATTCACTGCCTCAATAACAATACCTATTCTTATTTTGTGCCTGAAGCACCATACGAATCCATAAATTATTTTTGTACAAAACAGGCAAAAAATCCAAAAGTAAAGGCTTTCGGCGTAGGTAGTAATTTTATGTCGTTAATATGTTTAATATATGGGCCGTACCTAACACTAAATCTTTTTTTACAAAGGGTTCGCTTACAATACGTATTGGATTTATGTTGGCGTATAAATATATTCACACTTGTTAGCCTTAAAAAGAAATATACATGTATGTTTTACCCGTTGGAATGTTTTTTAAAAGGGTGACATTGTCAATCGTGGCGGTGTATGTCCGTAAATAATGATTGCGTAGGTGCGTCGACACACTTTCTAGCCTTTAAGTGATCGATCCATCGCGAGGTATATTTCCAAGTGTACGTCTCGAAATGTTTCTACATAGCTTCCTTTTTGATTTTGGAAAGAAAAAAAATATCAATCGAATTAAAAACATTATGTTCTGATTAAAATACCATTTTCATATGCACATACTAGCAGAACTTTATTTTTTTAACCATACCTACAGAAATACGCTCAAGATCTTTGGCATAAATAGGCGGATGAAAGGTGCAGGATTAGAATCACTCGCCAGGCTTCCTGTTAAGAAGTTTTCGGTAGTTGCACGGAGTCTGAAATTTTGCCTGGTAAAGGGTAATGGGCTCGCTCTATACGAGATTCTAAAATGAACCTGGTAAAATTTGACTTGAGAAACACAATTCTGCCTACTCTTTCGGGTCGTAGTAGCGTGCTTTTCAGAGTATGTTACGTTTGAAAATATAGGGTATTTTTATGGAGAAACCTAATTGATATCAACCATTGTTAACTGTGGTTTTTGTTAATCATTTTTAAAATAAGTCAATCATAATATTTAAAACAAAATTTAGTAAATATAAAATGGTTGCTCTGCAATTTATCAGCAATCATTATAATAACATAAATGTAACATATAAAATAATTTTCGAACAGTCCGTTAAATATAAAATTAATCGCTTAATTTGGCTTATTATGCGTGAAGTTACATGGATTGTGGTAAGGCCTGTGGCAATAGTTTAGGTAATGATTTGTAACTGTTTTGCCTCAATAGAGTTAGCAATTAAACCACAGGGATTGTCATCTCGTTTTGAGTTTAGAGGTGCGTAAACATTGGTTAACTCGCGAGGCATTCCAAACGATCTGACACGGTTTAAGGTTAAGGGTTTTGTTAAGGGATTCGATTATCCTTTTTCCAATGACATTCTGAGCTTGAAAACATTTTACTTTGGTATTTTAATCTAGTGGCAGTGATGATTATATAATAGCAGTTCAAAAAATGATCTTTATTATGTGTACAGTATTATGTACAGTAAAACATTACTTACGTGCGATCTAGAGGTGCTGAATTCGATACCCGAGGTGGGCGTAGTGGTTTTGGGTTGAATTTTGGTTGGAATTTCCATTAGGAAATCAATTTAGTTCTTCATATTATACACCACTGCATCGCGATGTTGCAGTGTCAATGAAACTTCTCTGGTCCAAACCCCGGACCAGACAATCTGTTATTGGATTTTCCATTGTAAATTTCTCAGTAGATTTGCCCCCTAATGAGACTGATAGGTACAACATGTCCGGCGAAATATAAGTGCAAAAATGCACCTCTTGTCTTTCTATTCAGATAACACAGACTTAAGGTTACGCATATATGCAGATTGCGGTCGAGCTCAAGCAGGCTAATTTAAGGTACATTGATATAACTACATATAATAAATACAACCATTTTTATTACATATCTACCAACCGTCTATGTAAATATGACCCATTTTTGTTTCGTTACTATACAGTTTTCGGGAAAAATCTAACTAGCTTTTGCCAACCAATTCGTCGGATACCAGCGTACAACCCTAAAAAAATAGAAAGAAATTTTATGCGCCACGCGGTGGTTACATTCTTCGCCCTGATTCAACAAGCTGCACAATGTTCACTACTTTTATTGTATAACTGGTTCTTTGACGGGAAATTGATATAAAAAAGCATGAAAATGAAAAAAATAAGTTTGATGATCAGGAGATTCATGAGTCGGTACATGTTTTTTTTTTACTGTCATAGCGTAATGCTACGAGATCGTAGCATAAATGACCTACGAGTAATGTGCTAATTTAGGCCTTGACTTCACGTATTGTTAGTCTTCCCCAAGATCAGAAAGTAAAAAAAAACTGTCTGAGAAATATATGTACATACATACACTCGTAATTAGTATGCCTATTGTAATAATTACAATAAGCTTCGAATGCATCACTAAATAACCAATGTTTCACTCTTACAAAAGTATTCGTAAATCTTAGGAATATATTTAAATCCCGATTGAATCTATTTAAAGCCCGTCTTCTACCCTGTCTGTCTCAGAGCTTGCTAAGTAAATATATAAGGTTGATCGCTTGTCAATATGTGTTTCAGTATAATTTAAGTGAAATCCTCACAAGTGACGTAATGTGCTTTTGATGTTTGTGATACCCCAGGGCGACATCCATTCATTTAGTTACGTTTAGTTGGCCAACTTGACGAACTTACTTTTTCCCAGTGGGTTACTTTGAGCCTTGCGACCGAATCCGCGCTGACAGTGATAACTTCTACTTACAAAGCTGATATATTTAGCGATATACTTTCAGTCAGTAATATTTTAATAAAATAAACTTTTTACTTATGCGTAACCCTAAAACACCGGAACCAAAGAGGGATATAATAAAATCATGCACGCCATGCAAGCACGAGTGTTAATCTGAAGGGATAACATTGGGCTCATTAAAACAAAACCCTGGATTATCAACTCGGAATTGCTCGACTGAGCAATATGAATATTATGAGGTAAAAAGCAATGAAAATTCCGTTTTATCCCTTCTGTATTTCACTTCCCATAAAAACTTGGGATTCCGTGAAATATATTGGGGAAAAAAAGGTCTACACGGTCGATCATTAAAGGTAAATTGCTCTGCTTTATATCCGTTGAAATGTAAAGTGTTGGAAATGTTTGAATGGCACGCTCGAGTTGTCGCAACTCTTCCGCAACCGCTGTTTAGGGAACATTTCACACGAAATTCTTTGACCTTTTAATTTCAATTCACTCACTATAATTAATTGTAAAAAGAAATGCTTCACGTGCCAACAGACAAGGCAGCGTTTTTAAATAGGAAGGCAGAAGAAGTTTTAAACTTCACAAGCGTTCAAAGAACCATTTAAAGTATCCTCGATGTTCCAGATCTCTTTAAACTAGTTCATAGAAATATGGGCCACTTTTATTTAAAGTCGTGCTACAGTTCGTATAAATTAAACTAATAAAATTTCTTCCAGCATAAGTCTAATATCTTGTCTCTAGCATTGTAGGTAAAGAAAATGTGGAAATACTTTTTCTTTGTAGCTGTTTCTTTACGTTCTAATTATTTATCCTCGTTCCTAAACAATGAACGTTATTAAGAGGCGGTGGAAGCTACGAGTGTGAATTTTATTTTATTATAAGTTAAGTATTGCCTTTTCTTTCAGTGTTCTTCTATATTTAGTTCGTAATGGTCGTTAAATAGTAATAAGTAAACTTAGTGGTGAAACACGACTGTTTCCCAATATCCAGTGATTAATAACGTACAATACATTACCATAAGCAAGAATAAATAGTCCTTCGTAAATAGTCCGTGAGCAGGTTAATAAAGTTTGATCAGGGTCGCTGTGTGGCACGATAAGTGACTTTTTCTACTTCTCCAAGACTCAATTGTGTTGAGCCAGGAAAATAAATAAATAATACTGCGAATGCGAGTAACTTACTTATGTACATGTGCCGAGATTTATGCTTCGGCACTCAATCTGTGCGTCGGGAAACGACACAGTAAATGTCGAGCAAATAATATTTTTTATGCAGGTTGAAGGATAATTTATAATTCTGTAGAAGAAACTTGATACATGTAGAAAGCGAATTATAGTCTAATTCAATCGCATTTATACCTCAAACCACTGTAGTAAATAATGGGTTTTATGACTGGTTTTTAGGCAGATATTATCTTATAGGTATATCAAACACATCTATTTCATGGGTGTACAACATTTGAAACATTGAAATTGCATGTAATTATAGAATAGAAAATTACTATGTACACATAGTTGCCTGAACACAAATCATTTTTGTCAAATTAGGCAGAGTTTTGTTTATTGTTTGTGTCGTCACTCACATACTTCATCCTATATCCTTCATGTTTAAAATGACGGCCAACCTATGCCTATGATTATTAGTTGCATCCCATCCAAAAATATCTCATTTGTTATATGATGCGCTTATAGCATAAAATAAAATATAAATTCTTGTATCACGCTTGCATCCGTGTAGTGTAGGCAAAGGTACATATGTTTCAGAATCCTTGTTTTATTATAGGCGAGCCTGCTAATAATTTTCAGCGAGAAAACCTTCAACGCGGGACCTTTAATTCACACTGCAAACACTTGTTCTGCAGTAAAGAAATTTATGTATGTTGTTTATAATATGAAGAACAAAGTTGATTCGACTTACAAAACTAAATTATGAATTTCCAAGACTGATATTAAATTGATCAGTTATTGTGGAACTTGTAATTCAACTGGCGATTAAATTATTCGAACGCGATCCAGGTCGTGCATCGTTTGTTTAGTTTAGTTTGACGTCATCCTAAAACGACGGTGACTACTTGGGTAAGAAGTAAGTAATGTACTCACAGTACAAAGTAAGACCAATTCGTTTCAAATAGAATATCATGATACGAATACCATTAACGCTAGCCCTCAACACACAATTACGTAGGCTGATACAACACATCGTAGCTGTTTCCGGAAAACGTTACACTTGCACGGATTATCATGGTGGCTTATCATCTCTTGAACAATGATCATTATCCAAGTTAATTCAAATATACTCCCGCTAGTAAAAAAATAACCTTACACACTTAATAAACGATAATTTGGGGCTTGCTTCTATAAACATTTCTGTAACCTATGCTTTGTAAAGTTAAAATTTTAAGAAAAAAAAATTAATTTAAATATATAACCTACTAGCAACAGTTGCATACATATGTACATAGCCCTGAATATGGCCTGGTATATTCTTGCTAAGATCCATCTATCACTACTCATCTACCTGAAATATGCGTGTAAATTATACAACAGTAAAATAATTTATACATATTATGTATAAAAAAAGGTATGTGTTAGAAACTAAACACATTTCGTCTCATCACCACGTATTAAACATATTATATGTAAACACAAATATTTACTCCGACGTGGGATCGGAACTCCTTTCTCATTCCAATGCCAGCTTTTATGAAACTAAAGAATACCTTAATTATTATAAAACATGTAATATTTTAGAAAATATATCAATGTTTTCTCAAACATTTCCGGATCATATTTTTTCCACATTTTTATTATTAGTTTAAAAATGTATATGTCAAAGTTGTATTTATAATCTCCAGTCAGGACAAATATTGAATACATATATAAAAACTGAATTACGTAGGAAGAGAAAGCCATTTTGTCATAAAATAAGACATTTGTCCAAATGCGGAGAAGCGTGAAGTGCGCGACGTGACAACGTAAATTTCCGTGCGAAATATTCAAAATTATGGTAGTGTTTTCCATCTTTTTAAAAATGATTTAATTTTTTTCTTATTAATTTTGAATATACGATCGGCTGTAAACACGCGAGTGCCGGATGTAGTCGATCAAAATCTATTTACATTCATGAACTTTGAAACGGCAGTCATTAATTGGCTCATTAATCTATAAACGACAGTGGTTGTCGCGTAAATCGTGCCAAGTGTATCATTTAAGGCGTTCGAAAGCGAACAATAGGTGGTAATCAATAAGAGCTGGCGGTCGGACCATTGTGTTCCTAATGTGTGGGAATTAGCTATTTGCTCCATGACGAAGACAAATTGTATCCCTGCTTCGATTAATTACAGAGCTTAACTGCGTTGTCGATATTAACATATGAGGTGTACGAACATGCATCCCAGTGTGTAACATCTTAATGTATGAAATCGTAATTCTGATGCTAATTATCCGCTTAGTTTATCTTGTACAATTAGACGTATACGGTTGAACAGACAGAATATTTATACGACACATTTGAATCACAACATTGGTTATATAACTGTATTTATCATTTAAATTCGTTACACTTCTCGCCGCGTAGACATTTTACCGTAAACAATATTTCTTTTTAAATAATTAAAAATTAAAATGAGTGGTTAATTAATTTGCCCACTGGTAAAAATAACGGTAAAGTTAATTTGATAACGGGATGAATAAATTACAAGTTTCGTTTGGAGGGTTAGCCAGCAGCCACGTCTCAGTAGCAATGAGCTGGGCGATATAAAAATACGTCAAAGTTCAGACGCTCAGACAACTTTAAATGCTTCTCATTACGAATTGTCAATTGAAATATTAACTTTGCTTTCAAACTTTTTGTTCTCCAACTCAGCTGTGTTTGTGTGTTGTTTGGAAAATAACTTTTGTCTAATTTAACGCTGAGGTTATACAATTCAAGTGTTGTAAGTGGTATTAAGGTTAATTAAGGAAACGCTCGTTTTATGAATGATTGTTATGGTTTGTGTGTTTGTCTGAGGAGTTGTTTATGTCAATTTTGTTTCTTCAATTTATATTGTTCTCTTTAAGACTGGTTTAAATTTAATGTATGAATTATTTTAATGTACATCGCCTGTAAAAAAAGATCTTTACACAATTTAACCACGTATTGCCTAAGTAACTAGGCAATAGCCAGTATAATTGTGTTTTAAGACCTACAAAATGGGGTGGGCAAGCCTACTGTCATTTTTCGAGTATTGACTTTCTAGACTGTGTGCGGCTACTGACATTTACGCAATTGAAAAACTCAACAACACTTCGCGGCCCGGTAATCGACCCCAGAATATTTAGACCGCAGAGTATACATTTGCGCCGCAAGACCGCGAGGCCGTCTTTGCCGTGCCAGTATTAAAGAAAACAGATTATGTCTTCTTACATTGCGTGCAGTTTCAATGCTAACGTTCTTTTTATATGTATGTATGCCTAGGTTACCCCGCTACGTGGCTTTTTCTTGACCATGACATTTTCACATATAAAGGGGAGGGTTGTCAGATGGATGTTGTGGCGCATACAAATCGTAGTTATTTTACTTGCCAAGTTGTAAATTTCATCATCATCAGCCAATCTTAGTCCACTGCTGGACATTGGCCTCCCCCAATGACCTTATACTATTTTTATAATCTTTGCTACGTTCGTAGCTTGGAAAAAATACCTCAATAATTTTCCTTTCAATTCAGAAATCGAAACGATATGCCGTTATTAAAATTAAGTGAATTTAACTTTTTGTGGTAATTTTATTAAAATATAGATACTATATTATTAGTTATTTGCCTCGATTTGTTTCCATCTCAACTCACCTGCACAGAAGTGAGTAACTTTTCTCATTCTGAAATTGTAATAAAATTCGTAACGGCAATGTAAGTGTTGTCGATCTCTCTCCTACATATATCAAATAATGTATTAGTAGGTGTTTTGAGAGGCTGAATGTTAACAGTTATCGTCCCGGGACTCATAAAAAGAGATTGCTTCCAGTCCGGCGACGTTTTATTGACTTATTAACATCGATATCAGATCGTAACACTTGATTCCTTGATCTCCGTGAAATATTTACTCAATATTTTATACTTTGACCTTTGTTGTAATTATATGATAGCGTTTCTTTTCGACATAGCATCAGGAAACCTTATGATATACGGTGAAATAATTCATAAAACAAACTAATTTTGAAATATTTTCTTCTATAGATGCTGTTTATATACATTGTTTTTATTTCATTTGCTTTTTTATGCTTTATATCTATGATTGTCACATTTGTATGAAAGAATTTGCCTGGAATGCTTATAATATGGAACTGAAATCCCATAAAATTTCCCGACCTGGGATTTTAACCAAAAACTTCAATACCACACCGGCAGTCAATGTTGGGACATGAATTGACCACTGAACTGTTTTTTTTTTCATAACATACATAAATACCAAGCATATGAACAGTAATAAAAATTGCATTTGGCTACATGCCTGATCTCGAAGCGCGATAACTTCAATTCGGTGGGTTCTCTTTATCACTCAATTTATAGAATTAAAAATATTTAACAAATATGGCGCTAAAATGAGGAAGCAAAATAAATATTAAAAATAATAGATCCTAAATTAGAATTCAAAGTTATTGTTTCTTTTAATTGTAAAAATATTTATTTTGTGCAAATATAAGTTGATTATTTTTTTTTATCAAACAAGTGCTTTATACATTGAAAACTTATTGTATTGCTTAGCATCCGGCTTCTTACTCGCTCCAGTATCTAGCCTGTAATATTGTTGAAAGCAAATTTATTCAAATATAAAGAAAACACATTCCTTCGCGTAAGTAGGTACGGTAATATTTTACGAGAGCCTTTAATAGTTTAATCGATAATACTTACGTGAAACATTCGTAGCTTATTATCGTTTATAACTGTTGTGTAATTTACTTCTTTTTATGGCCATTATTTCCACAAAAGTTTCATTTTTATGTTTTATAGTAAAGTGCACTGCTATGTTTAAGGAAAAGAAATTGTATGCAAATAGGCAGCCGAAGTAATTGAGCTATGTTCGTGAAAATATGCGATGATATACAAGCCAACTTTGTACGTTACATACTTCTTTTCATGCTAATGTGAGGCGTCCGTCTTTGAAAATTTGTTATGCATATTTGCTATGAGTCGCGAAATATCTCAGCCTTTATGTATTTTTATATTTACTCGTATGAAAACTCACATAGATGTTGTAGGTTCAGTGCTTTGAGTGTTTTTATGTGATGATTAATATTCATGAATATTTATTTATCATAAGATGAATTTATATATTGAGAAGTAATTGTCACATAGGTAGTATAGGTAGTATTACCTCTGTGATTACGGAATATAGATTGACAATTATCCAAAATGTTTTTGACGTGGAATGAATTGTATTAAAAAAAATCTTCAGTTTAAAATCGAAACATTTAATAAAATCACGTATTGCATATACATTCATCGTTGGAAATTTACATTGACTAATCTATTATATTATTTAAATTTAAGATTTGAAATGGTGTTGAAGTGCTCTAAACATGTTTCAAACAACATTTTAAGTGCATCAGGAATAGAACCTCAAAGTTTTCTTTCAACACATCTGTACTTACCGTTCTAGTAAAAAATATAAATACAAGACCACCTTCGTGGCATTAGTGACAGTACATTGAGAAACAAAAAGTCGTGGGCTGGATTCTCGCGTGAATACTTATATCGTCACCAGCCTATATTATACGTTCCACTATTGGGCAAAATCCTCTATACACCTGAGAGTTTATATTACAGTTTTTACGCCTAAGAATTTCTGTAGCACTTTTAAGTTTCCTCAGTATATTATCTGGGGAGATCTATTTTCAGCAAAGATATAGTTAAGTTATAACTGACATAAATGCGTGGTATTACAAAGGGGTAGTGTAGTGTACGTACCTCCACAAGGATTAAGTATTGGCTCGTTACGTCACCAGCAGTCAGGGTAAACACGTCCGCTCTCGCCAACGGCTCGCACTAGACTGTTTCCCCACTACCCGTGTCACCGAGACAAGTATACAAACACTACATCCCTCCCTTAATGTATTTATTGTAAATAATCATTTACTTTTAAACACAAATCACTTTAAGGGTTTGGTACTTTGTCTAGCAAATCTTTTCACAAGTGCTCAATATTTGCTTTATTTCCTTTTTCCTTTTTATTTATTTATTTTTTTTTTTTCATACTTGTCATTACGACACAGATTGCAGCAACACAAGCTCCGATCAATTTACTTACTCAAAATCTGTCTTCGCATAGTCTGTCTACCTTTATTCCTTTTGCTGTCTCGTGGATACAAATGCGTTACCAATCTAGTCCATTTTTCCTCGTTTCTCTCAACATATGATCGTGTTCAGCTTCATGTCCAAATCGTCTTTTTTTTTTTTCATTTGCATAATACATTGTTATATAACAACGACCCACAGCTTATTATTATCAATCTCTCTCTCTAGTCGGTTTCTCATATCTGAGGATCGTAGTCAGCATTAGGGTGACATCTGGAGCGGATGATCGGTTTCCACCGGTTTCTGTCAAGCTCTTCCTTTATGGCAGAGTAGAATTTGGAGGACGACGACTCTCTTACTTGGACGGACCATCTCGTTAGTTATCATCATTAATATTATGTGAAATTTTATGATAAGCTTTTTATTAGTCCGACAAGATCACGTACACTTTTTGCACAGATGGCCTGTACTGCCTAACACTATAAGGCACAGCTTTCTTTTAATTTGAAGCCTGCATCATAATTACGTATGTTTTCATTTATATGAAGGCTCATACTGCCTACAACACAATTATATACAGCTTTACTTTAAGCCTGCATCATAATTACGTATGTTTTCATTTATATGAAGGCTCATACTGCCGACAACACAATTATGTACAGCTTTACTTTAAGCCTGCATCATAATTACGTATGTTTTCATTTATATGAAGGCTCATACTGCCTACAACACAATTATGTACAGCTTTACTTTAAGCCTGCATCATAATTACGTATGTTTTCATTTATATGAAGGCTCATACTGCCGACAACACAATTATGTACAGCTTTACTTTAAGCCTGCATCATAATTACGTATGTTTTCATTTATATGAAGGCTCATACTGCCTACAACACAATTATGTACAGCTTTACTTTAAGCCTGCATCATAATTACGTATGTTTTCATTTATATGAAGGCTCATACTGCCTACAACACAATTATGTACAGCTTTACTTTAAGCCTGCATCATAATTACGTATGTTTTCATTTATATGAAGGCTCATACTGCCTACAACACAATTATGTACAGCTTTACTTTAAGCCTGCATCATAATTACGTATGTTTTCATTTATATGAAGGCTCATACTGCCTACAACACAATTATGTACAGCTTTACTTTAAGCCTGCATCATAATTACGTATGTTTTCATTTATATGAAGGCTCATACTGCCTACAACACAATTATGTACAGCTTTACTTTAAGCCTTGTACAGTTTCTATTTAATTCACAGTCTTTGTATTAAATGTCTGGATATCTCACATTAGTTTCCAATAACGCCTTATGTTCTTTAGCTGTTCATAATATAATATGCCTTCTTTCTTCGAATAAGGTTTGATTCTGTGGTAAAAGTTTAGTCTAGTTTCGGTTTACTCGTACGGTGGCGTATTTCTCATATCTGTCTTGGCGTCAATCCTTCTCTGTTTTTCTTGATGCAAGTTAAACTTAAATTAGACAGGTTTTTTCATAATTTATTCCCTTCTCGTTCTGTTTGTATTGAATTTATCACTCCGTTCGGAAAGCAGCCATTAGTAGAGAAACGGACAAGAAGCTCCAGTGATACTCTTTTCCAATCAAGATACGGTACATAGTATATAGATCATTCTCCCTAAATTTTTCAGGTGTATGATATCTCTTATCCAGTCTATAATAATATATTTCAACTTGCAGTCACTCATACCAGCCTGTTTCAGTTCACTTAGGGAAATTGTCAAATGTCGAGGCACCATCGATTACTATATTGACGTAGTTGTTATCAAACGGATTAGGTGATTCTCTATACACACAATCGCGCCTATCAAGAACTATGTTTTTCTTCCGTGTGACTGTAAATACATCAAATTTATACATGTGATTGTAGACGCAACACCCAACGTTAAATCCGGGCTCATGCTTCCAACTTCTTGGAGAACGTGACCTTCAGAGGCCAATGGTTATCGTCTCAATATAAACAATTTGTTCCAAACAATTGAGACGTAGTAATGGGCTCACTATCCAATCCAACGCAAGATTCCCGTTCTCGACCTGATAACGCTTTTTACGTTCTCACAGACTTATGTTGCCATATGCAGCCAACCTCGACTACTGTAACGAGTACAGTTCTCTGTACAACTGGACCAGCATATGCAAACACTTAGGTTCTATCAAAGGTATCACAATACCTAATGGTCTTTTATTTATTTAATTTAACACAACCACATCACATGTATTAATACAATGTGTAGCTTTATTATTTTTACTTAGGTACTACATCTGATATATATGACA
Source organism: Cephonodes hylas (assembly GCA_030295005.1). Classification (NCBI taxonomy): domain Eukaryota; kingdom Metazoa; phylum Arthropoda; class Insecta; order Lepidoptera; family Sphingidae; genus Cephonodes; species Cephonodes hylas. The sequence goes on along the minus strand of AP025367.1, from coordinate 8,242,617 downwards.
GACATTTAAGGTGTGCATAACGTTCCCCACAACATTATAAGAAAAGATAAACAATTAACAATGTGCAATATTAATTATAAACAACTTAACAACTAATAAACAATTTTATAATGTAATATCTAATATCAAAATTGAAACAATAAAATTAAGAAATTAAAGTGACATCAAGACATAAAACATTTAACATAGAGAAGAAAACAAAACTTCTTATTTTAGTTACGGGCTATGCCCGTTTCAAATAGTCAAGAGCTAATTCGGGTATCGTTCCAATACGAATCTATATTCGCGGTCTTGGCCAACTTAATTTTTAACAACTCGCGTGAAAGTGGAGTGTATGTTCCCAAATCTGGAACCCCTGCTCATGTTTCTAACTTAACTCAGAAAACTTAAACTTCGTCACTAGAAACAGACTCTCAATTACTGATGTATTAAACATTTTCTTCTAAAGGTTTAACTCTTGTTAACATTTCGCATTCTTCTCTCCCAAGTTTTTTTTTTTTTTTTTCAAAAGCTTATAAAATATCAAACACGAGATGTCAGTTTTTTTTAATAGTTTTTTACCACGAGTGAAAACTATGCTGAGTTGAGAAATTGGTTAAACAGACTCCCTCTTTTGGAATATAGCTTTGAACATCCTTGATTTTAAGAAACGTTTCCGCAACTGCATCTATGTACTCCAAGATGAAACTTAAAGTTTAGTTAAAGTTTCTTTTCTAAGACTTCTAGAATCACCTTTTACCACATGATTTGTCGACTTTTAGAACTGCACCCATTATCGATTCCGAAAACTCGAATCATATCTTCGAAAACAGTAAATGAATTTTGACATCAATAGGCAATATTTTTTCTTGATTTTCCAAGTAGCGTCATTACTACATTTTACCACTCGTATTTATAAACATATCTGTTTCCACATCCTCAACATTTAATAAGGTCAACCCCATCTATTCTTCGGATTTAAGATTCTGTTTAAAATTCTAAACAAATGGTACAATATATTTGTTATTCTTTTTAACAAATCCACATTTCAAACATTTTTAGTGCACATTATTTGGTGGTCACGAGACATATAGAATGTTTGTTTTGCTATTGAATTTATCTGTTAGGGCTGCTATTGAATTCATTAATGAGTCTTTGCTGGATTCAAAGGATCAGAATTATCAAATTAACGGGGAACGGTTTTTTTTTTTTTTAAATTTGCTTCAAAATATTATTGTCAATTATGAAGTCGTCACCAAGGATTACACCCTTTTTCTATAATTAGACTGATGTATCATCAACCCATACACGTCCCACAGCCGGGCACAAGACTCCTCCACCATCGAGAGGGCTCAGGCCACAGTCCACCACACCGGCCCAGCGCGGATCACACACCTGAGAAACTTCCGCGAACCCCTAGGTGCGCTAACCTCACCACGATGCCTCTCTCCACCGTTAAAGCCAGTTACACATTAATGTGAACGCACACATAACTTCGAAAAGTCAGAGGCGCATGCCCGGGGATCGAACCCGCGACCGTAGAAATCCCAAATGTCGATCGAAAACGAAACTTCATTTAGGTGGAAGGAACTAGATAAATCTAGTTTAACATCAAATTCGTAGATTTACTTATTTATTGTTTTTTTTTTTTTTTTTTTTTTTTTTTTAAGTTAGACCGCCGATAATACGCGAAAGCATTGCGGCATGGTCACAATTGTTGCCGTATGATATATACCTAAATCTATGCCACGGTTCCACTTCTCCCATCCCAAACAATTTAAAGCTGGTTCACCCTTACAGTTCATACACTCACAATTTATAGGTACATATAAATTGAAAGTACATGCTTTTGTAAGCAAAGTTAAAATATTCATAGCACCTATTTTTTTTCAGTGACTAGTGTTCCAATTTCCATCGAACGATCTCTAGATTTCTTTTTAAAACAAAAAATCATTTAGGTACCCCACTGGCGAACCAAACTACCTCTTTACATTCAGTATTAAATGTATTGGTGTGAACCTAAGCGATGATAATTTTAAATGTACTACATATCTTTATAATACATCTTTATATATGTACTTGTAGTTATTATTTCAATTTTCACTCACAAAGCTAGTTTCATACTAGTTGAACGTAAAACATTCATAAAACAACCAAGTCTTTAATAAAATTGAAGGAAAATTTTTAAATGTTTCTTGCATAATAATATGCTTTTAATCATTACATTATTTTTTCGGGAGAAGAAGCCATTCTGATATTTAATAACATAATGTAAGCGTTATAACCGGATATTTTAAATCTGTGGGTAAGCAGACGCACAGGCGGCGTCGCCGACCGGTGAAAGCAATTGAAACCACATTTTAAATAGATAAGTAAGCAACCGGTTTGAACATTTCTATTAGAACACATCTGTCTTGTTCGACAGAAAAAGCATTTTTAATGTTTTACTTTTAATTTATCACAACGAATTCTTAACGTGACTGGACTTAAGATTGCGGGACCTGCATTATGTTCACTCAAATAAAATTCGGTTATGCAAAGTCTCCTACAATCTGTTTTTATTTTTTTATTTATTACACTTCATTGTACACCATTGAAAAAACAAAAGAAACAATATGAATAGTAACAAACTTTATAACATAGTATCACAAGTGGCGGCTATCTATTACTTAATTTAGTTAAGAATAATTTAGCTTAGGGATAGAGTGTTGTATTTGATCGCACAATTTACGTACTAGTTTTACATATGTATGTAAAATGACCAAAGCATTTATAAACAACTCCATGTATTTACAATTTTTTTTTTTTTTTTTACTTTGTTCTTCATGGAGCACAATAAATATTTATTCACTGACCTTTTACCTCGTCGCCATTTGTAGTGTACGTACCTCCACAAGGATTAAGTATTGGCTCGTTACGTCACCAGCAGTCAGGGTAAACACGTCCGCTCTCGCCAACGGCTCGCACTAGACTGTTTCCCCACTACCCGTGTCACCGAGACAAGTATACAAAGACTACAGGTAGGTTGACGAGTTTTACGCACTTACGTTAGGACGTCTGTTTTCTGGTCCCATGTATGCAATAGGGTGTGAGCTTATTACTATTTTTCGGGAACATTTCTGGTCGCTGGACTGCGATTAACTATCTTCTAATACAAAAAAAAACAACAACAAAGCCTAGGAATTGAACTCGAAAACTCAAATTCGCAGGCACATGCTTATGCCGCGAGACCCTGGACAGGTAAAGTTATTAATAAGATTACTTCAAAACTGTCACCCAGTTCTGTTAGCATATTAAAATGCAAGAGATCTGGTATTGGTGAAAAATATATACAAGTCTTCATTGTGACTACTTTTAGACACGAAACAAATAGTTACAAATCTCAAAACATTTACTTTGTGCGCGAGGGTCGATCCTTTTTTGATTGACTTTTCTTTTCACAGTCGGCTTTTACCCAAATGCGACACGGATGCTGTTACAACAACCGTATAATTGTAAGCAGTTTATAGGATCTTGAAATGAGGAATAAGTTTCAATTGCCCAAAATATTAGCAGAGCGTTAGGCTTGCTAGTTTCTTATGTTTAGTTATCATTTTTATTCATGTCCTCGCACGACAAAGCAACGATACCGCACTTTGTTAGAAGAACGATGAAGTTTCATAAAAATTCTAGTTCATTAAAGATTCGTAACCTTTATTCCATTACCCCATAGTTTAATTAATATTTAATGCAACATAAATTCTGCTGCATTAAATTAACCAAATTATCTTTGCTAACAAGTGACCTTTGTCCATAACATTGGTTACATTTTATCCCGGAATAAGTTCTATTCCCCGAGGGTTGCCATCCCATTTCAAACCGGGCAAAAAGTAATTAAACATGAAATTATTCGGGACTACACAACGAATGCATTTGAATAGTTGTTTTTTTCACCCTCATAGCTTATTGAGAATTTTCATAAAATAAAATGTATTTTATTTAAACTATGTATAGTTTTAATACAATAATAAAAATATCCGTTATTGAAATAGAATTCTACATGGTCTTTTGAATCATTAATTTTAAATATATACTTACCCGAGGGGGTTGGCAATGGTAGATTTCTGCACCTAGATTTCAAAAATAGAGTTTTAGTGAAAGGTAGGTTTTTTGGGCACATTTCTAGAATCATTGCAACAGCTGAGAATTTCTAATCGATGTACTCTCGACCCGGAAATCGAACTCGGGGCCTCTATATCGCACGGCACTTATAGCCGTGAGACCACGAGTTATTTATTTTAATACATTTATTACTACGAGGCCATATAGATATACCTATAGATTAATATAATATAAAAAACGTTTATTTCTATAAATGTGTTAATGGTACATCGAAGCGAGATATCAAATTTTATTCTTTTTTTCCACACTAAAAAGATTGCTTACTTTAACTTCAACATTATTGAAAGTCTTTAACAATTTTAGGGTCTGGTTGTTAAGTGTTAGTTGTGGAGGTAACATAGTAAAATTATTTATTTATACGACCCAATTTCGTTGGTATGCTAGTCGACAAAGTATTTTTGGGTTTTATCGAGACGGAATCAAGGGTCAACGCTTCAGTGCACACTTGCCTGCGAATGGGGTTATTCAACTTGCAGACAAGATTAAGATTTATGAAAATAAAAAAGTTAAAATATTTACACAGATAACGTGCTAGTTTGAAAACATAAATAAGTGCACAACGCTCGGAATTAACATACTTTACAATTGAAATTTTTATGTATGGTTAAATTGTATTACAGAAAACTTTTGCTATATTATTTTTGGTAAAAAGTGTAAAGTATATATGAGGATCGTTATAGTTACGATATAGAAACTATTTTATACCACCTTTTCTTTTATGGAAAGGTGATTTTAATTTATAAATCATACACACATATACTCCTGTATATTGAAGTAGTAGGAAGAAGCGCATTTTTGCATCCAAGTTGCACCTATTGTGACTTATAGTACATTTCTAGAACCCGTGCTGCTAATGATAATTTTTAATGAAAATTTCTACATACCGTTCAATTTCTTAAATGACGTTGAATCCGAGACCGTCTGATTGCACGGCAAATACTTATATTACTAGATCACTATATCTCTCTTTGTCTCTTAAACCGCTTTTACGTGTTACTTTTAATTTTCAGTACGGTAATTAAAATTATTATAGATAGAATTCAATAGTTTCAAATTCCTAAATCGACGCAAACTAAAATCCATACAAGATAATTGCGTCAGTTATTTTTGAATAGCGACTTGGAATTGTGGTCGTAATAGGGCACTTTGGTAAATAATGGCTTGGAAAATTATTTACTGGTTTGTTGGTGCATAAGTTTGTCCACATAACAAGGCCTATAATGAGGCGTAACGTTCGATCAGTGCCTTAGAAATGGCTAGAAGAGCTTTCGTGCTGCGCTGCCATTACATTTGTGTTCATAAAATATTTGCCAATTATAAAAATTTTGTGTTTTGAGCTCGGCTTTGTGATAACGCGTCATTATTTGCTCACGTTGTGTTTATTCTTTAAAAGTATAGTAGTTGGTTAAAATCTTTATGTTTTTTTAATAAGTGGCAAAGACCCTGCGTAATGATTACGTGTACAGGTCAAATTCATTAACAAGACACAATTTTATTTCTAAAGCAGAATATTCTATGGAGAAAACGTAAATTACATCGTAAGTCAAAGCACTATCGTTACCTGTCGCACCGAAGCTTTAAATTTCAGTTAGCTAGGGAAGGATAAGAGAATAAGAAATCTCGGTGTCGTGAAATTGAATATTTGCTTAACATAAATATGCCCTCGACTTTATTATTACTTATTTATTGCTTTTATCTAACGGTATTCATTAAAATAATATTAGTTAATAAAATAATAAACAAAATTGACGGCTTAGGATTTTTTTTACTGGTATATAGTAGAAGTATTTATCAAAAGGTTTATAACATAACTCAAGTAATCTAGAACACATGTATATTTGCTTATCAAAAAATAAAATACAGGATTCCCCTTTAAAAACAGCTGCATTATTCAATCAATACGTATAAAGTGGAGTGGTTATAAGAGAAAATATTGGATATAAATAATTTTCCATTTCTCCACAGATTTCACAAATTCACAGATTTAGAACAGTCAATTACTCTGAAAAACCTTATTTGAAATTAAACTCACACCTTATATGAAATTAAACTCCAATCAGGTAGGGGTTATTAACTGGAATATTAAATTAAATAAACTCTTCAGTCTTGTATTTAATAAAACAAAACTTTTTAATAAATAAGGTGCAGGAAAAAACAAAGCAACGGTATTTAGGCTCTGAATAGAACTGCTATATTAGTAACACTTATACATATTCATTTGAGTTTAACGTGGAAAGTAACAAAGTTGTGTTATTTTCCGCGGCATTCGCTGCCGTTGTGTATGACGCTTCTTCAAGCAAATGAAGTAATGAATATTCATTAAAGAAAAGCCTATACGAAATTGCCGGAGCATTGCTTTTCGCTTACCTTTACTTACATAAATAGCTTGGAGAGACACGTGACATGGTTTTTGCTTTACATCGTTGAGATACACTCAACTTCCTACGAGAGAGTGTCTGAATTCACAATCCTATATTTCAACTTATTTTACCGTTTCAATTTTAAAAAACTTTTATGCAAGCAAATTTTTTATCACGTATATTTTTATTCCGACTATAAAATAGTTATTTACTTTGGTGTCCATATTAAACATGTTCCTTTGTTCTCCGAATTATTTATTTTGAGTATTTTCTACGAATATTGCACAATTATTTCCAGTCAGAACGTATCGTTTTTATTCTTTCGTTTGGAATCTGGTATTCTAGTTTTTACGTTTTAAAATCATATTGAAATAAGATTTCGTGTATATGGACGGTTCAGTCGACATTTTACACATTCCGAATGAAAATATGGACCTTGCATACTGACTTGATGCTAAGTAAAGTACCAAAACCTCGTAAACTATGTTGTGATTGCGCTCTATTGATATACGCAGAACTCCGAATCCACATGGGGCAGCATATTTTACTTTTAAAAACGTTCGTAACAGCTACGTGTTTTAGGACTTCACTTGTGAGAAGTTCTTTGGAATTCTACTATTGATTTATTTTCTGTGTAAACATTATCACATTTTTATTTAATAACATAGTTAAGTTTAAGTTTGTTCACTAATCAAACTGTTGATCATTTTTATGTATATCGCCTATCATTTTTATAATACATATCTATCTATCATTTTGGGTCTTACGGTCACATTTCAGATGAATTTAATAATTATAATATCATTATTTAAAACCTCAGTTTCGGCTGAAAAATATCAGAAATCTCGGACTATATTTTTTTTTCTAACTAGCGGTTTGGTTGTAAATGTTTTATAAAAATGCCCTTCAATCGATTCATCAAAATTGTTTCAGTGGAAGCGTGGAGCCGTAACAAGTAAACAAATCTACTTCTTCAATGAACATTACTCTGGATATCATTCATGAAGTATGGTTATTGGATTGGTACGGAAGCAATTTCAACGATAGTTCGTGCAATTTTGTCATTGTTTCGATCAACTTGTGACACGGACATTGGCTTTGTGAAAGGGCGCTCTTTTACTATCTTTTGGTGTCGTGTTTCTTTATATCGTAGTTTAATATCATGTCTGTGTATTGCTATGGAGTAGATTTTGGGAACGGCACTAGGCCAGCCTAGTGGACTATTACCCAACCTCTGTCAGCTGAAAAGGGATGAAGCTACATATGGGCGGATGATAAGGAAAATGATAATAGAGATTAATAAATTGTTCCAGGGCTATCGACATGCTATTTTAATTTACTTTTCTTGCCTTAATCACATGCTGTTACACTGCCCTGCTGGTAGTAAATAAATATTTTTTGTTGTTACTTACTATGTTGATGTAATTAAAATGATCAGCAATTGTTTAAATGACATGTCTTGATGAAAAATTATTAAAGTGCAACGTTAGTAACTCGTTTCATAAGAATCACGTTATTGGCCTTGTGAAGTTTAACGGGAAATGGCTCATATGTATATTATAAATATATAAGTATAATGAACATGTATGTAATTAAATATAACTACATATTTGTTTATAAAATCGCGTTGGACCTAAATGTACATTTTTATATAACACAAAAAACTTCCAAAGTCGCTTGCCTGCTACTGCAGATAATTCAATTTTCGTTTACATCACTATTTTCACTAAACATAATAAAAATAAAACGTAAATTAATTTAGTACGTTAATTTAGTACGTTATGTATACAGGGTGTATTTAGACCGTGATCGAAAACTGAACCAGGTAATAGTGAGGGTGATCACAAACCCAGTGGCGATATTAAAAATCGCGACAAAAAATAAAAAAATTGACGTTTTCCATACAACCATCGGTGTTAAAAGTATGTGGTTTGTATGGAAAACCTCAAAAATTTTATTGTTTGTTGGGATTTTCTTTAATGCCAGGGGGTTTGTAATCACCTTAGCTATTACCTGCCCAAGTTTTCGATCATGGTCTGAATACACCCTGTATGTACGAACCTCAGAACAGTAAAGAAACTTTACTTAACTACAAATATTAATGAAAACTAAAAGCCATTAAAAAATCTGCTCGGAGTTTTTTAATCACAAAGTGTATTGTTTAATAAATTATACGTATGAACTTTATTTTGAAGTGGAATTAAACTTTATGGTGGTAAAATAAATTATAAATTGCTGAGATAGAATGTGAAGAATGCTATAATTGATTTGGTATAAAACGAAGTTAATGCACATTTGGCACGCACTCCTGAGCTTCGTATTTTTTCCTTCAAAATCAGATAATCAGAAACACATTACAGAAGGAAATTATTATTATTTCGCCCATTTATCTAAGGATGATAGGTAAAAAGCGGTTTCCCGGTAAATGTGATGATTCTCGTTCCATTAGGCATCAGTTACAATTCGTTCTTGGTCACGCGATGGCTGCATTACATAACGTAGAATATTTTGCTCCATCATATTGTAGTTTTTGTAGATTTACCATAATGTTTAATAATAATTTTTGCTTTTTTTAAAATAATTAATCGTTAGTGTGGAAACCGCTAGGTTGAAAATTATAAATAGTGTTCTTATCTTCTTTCTTCCCTTTCGTACTCCGGCTGACTTTAAAAGATTTTTGTGAAGTCGTTGTAATATTTATCATGTTTATGTGATTTATGGTTACCGATTCAATATTATCGCAGCTTATCAACCAGTTTACTTCTTTGCAGAAAATATACAAAATCTATTATGGCAAAGAATAAGTCGAATTCAGCTAAAATAAAAAAGACTTCCTAAAAAATAAGAAAAGCTCATATGACCGAGAGTGGGATTTAAGAAAATCCTTTGTTTATATTCAAGAAGTAGAAAATAAGTAGGACTATCAACAAAAACGAGATCCCCTCAAAAAGAAAACTTGTAATAAGGCATTTTTAAATTGATACTCTGAATATGAGATGTTGTTAAGTTAGCTAATTACGTAAGTAGTTAAGACTGAATTTCTCTTCAATAGGAACTGAATGGATATCACGAATTTTACGGTAAAACAACTGAGTTGCAAGATCTGATATTTTTTACAGTTTATTTTAATAGCTTTAGATTTTTCATTTAGTGCGTTCCTGTTTCAGTGCAGTACGCGAGGTTCACGGTCTCCGCAATCCCAAATTAACAATGATTTACTTACAAAAGAACCGATACTACCAAAAATACAGCGGCATTGTTCCGCGGGTAATGAAGTCTGATTTCATAGGAAGTTAATTAAATGTTCTTATCTATCGAATCCGTTTTAGAATATTATCTTTGTCCTATCAACCTTTCCGGTCCTCTTCAATCTCCGTTGTTATTTTAGGCGAGCTGAAATAATTAACAAGAAATTCAGAAGAAAAATTAAAATATACAGGAATAAAATTAAAATGTATACGAATTAAATATATACGCAGAATTTTCCGGAGGCTAGGAAGAGGTTAATTTTTACGCCCACATCGCCAATTATGTGTTCGTCATTCATATAAGAATGTCACACAGACTATTGTTGTGCTGCTACTCTATTTTGGCAAACAACAAAAATTATTGCCGGACCCGGTAATCATGTTCAGAATCTTTGGATAGCACGGCACGACACTATATTGCAACTTTATCGCAATTTAAGGTACGTTCTTGTACCTACCCATGTTTCGCCATCTGTTTGAAGTCCCCTGGCATAAAAATATTTTAATCCGGCACATTTTCTGTTATTTATGATAATTTCTAGAGAAACAACTGTTTCTCCAACTCCTGTTCTACAGCGTTCTCCTAGAGCGATAACTCTCGATGGATTATGCAGGGCTCATCAAACGTGATGATAGTCATCCCGCTAATCGATACTTTGGTCTACACTGAATATATTATGAGGTCCTGTATAGTTGTCAGTGTTAGTGTAATACAAGTGTTTTAGAACATCTTGGGAGTTGGATTTTTACGGTGGGGAACTCAAAAATTGAGTCAATTTTTGGACCTAGGAAGGTGTAGATTGCTTTAATATTCGTTTTTTATGCCCTTTTTAATATCTTTTTGGTAACAAAGAGAGTTCTTTGCCTCTTCCACAAAAGTAGGAAAATTGTATGATAGGGACTATGGCCTAAACCCTCTCACTAATAGTATAGGAGACCCGTGTCCAGCAGTGGGACGTATATGGGTTGATAATGAATGAATGAGGTATGTGATTAGGTAATTTTCCCTAAAGTCTCTTCTTGCAGAATTATTTAATCTAATAAATCTGATCTACTAATTATATTACCTACATAAATGGATTAGAAAGTAGGTATAACAGTAAAATCGTGAAAATTGTAAAACAATTAGGAAGTTGTGACATTGACTAAGTGAGGCAGTAAAGAATCTAGCCGGGTATAGTCCCGGCGTCGGCTACAAACACTTCTCTTGGCTAATTTCCTGCATTCCAATTAGAAAAGAATTTGTAATGAACTCTATGCCAATTTTCAGCGAACTATTGCAGTGGCGGCTCACAAGTTAGTTCCCATGGCTCCGCAATTGTTTTCGCTGTTACCTCTCCGGACCTAAAGTTGGGCCAACCCAGCCCCGCGTAATGTGCTTAAGTGAATGATGGTGCCCCAGCGAATTCACCTAGTTCAACAATTGGATGTTTTCTGCATGAACTGTTTTATTATTATTTCTAGTCTTCTTATGCCCCTTTCAAGTAAATTTGCTAATAAATATAGTAATTATACTGTTTGTAAAAAAATCAGCGAATATCGAAAAATATTTGCGACTTTAAATACAGGATTAATTAAAAAACTTATTTATTCAGAAATGTGTTCGACTGTTTGTTAACAATTTACGCTTGAAACACTGAACCATGTCTCTGGTAAAATCTACGTTTCCTGATATGAAACAATTGTGTTACATAGTTTTTGAATCCTAAATGGAAATCACTAACAATAGAATTGCACATTTCGGAAATGAGAGCAAGATACTTGGGATGAATAATTAACAAATTTGAAAATTGTCTCCTGGTCTAATGTTCGTGTACTGACGTTACTAGTTTCAGATTTATTTCTCAAGTTTGTAAAAGGATTATGTGTTTGAATTGGAAAAATGTGACTATCGGCGAGGAGTATGACACTTCCCCTGTTCCATGAAACTCAAAACAGCTGGTGATAATGTATATCTAACACGCTTCCATTTAATTCGCGTAATATTTACGATTTGAATACAGCCTGTACAATAAGAGAATGTAGGTTTGATTCCCCTTGAACTTTGTGTGTACTACAAATATTAGTCAAGTAATGCTCGATCTCTCGTAGAATATGACAAATACGACACAAAATATGAACTTTGTGTGGATTTTTTGTTTTTTTTTTTGCTTATAGGGTAATCTTCCAGTCATTGGACACTTAACGATCATTTTAAGGTTTTTAATAGTTTCTGAAGACGTTTAAAAAGATCCTTATTAAAATTATTGTTATTCTATTACTTTAATATGCATATTTTTATAATAAGTTCTTAAAAACTACATTTAACATAAAAAACGCGAAAAAATCCTATTGAAAAAGACGAGAAAAAATATATAGTCATTGGACAGAATGTTTATTGTTGGACAGCATCAACTAGTCAATGGACAACACTTTAATGATCTCTTATATCATCAGAATGGTCAATGAAATCTGGTTTTAAAGGGAAGTGAAGAACTAAAAATTGTTTGTAATTATATTTATAGGAAAATTATTAATAATAACATATATTCTTATACCTTAAAATATTTTTTTAATCACATAAATCGAAACAAAACTTGTATTAATCAGTCTTACCGAATCTATCTTCAGTAATCAGTTAAATTAATAACGTTCTTTTTTCTTTTGTTCGATTATCATATCAAACAATGTTTGAGTATTGTCACCACTATCTTCTTCACTCATCATCATCATCACTATCTATCTTTCAGAGCTGAGATCCAGAGTGTCGTTATTATCTTCTTTATAGCAATGATGGCATACGAAAAGATCAATCCTTGTATCTTCAGGGTACGTGTTCTTGATGCTTTGCTGGTATACATTTTACGTGAAATATCACCGAACACATATCACATACCACTCGATTTGATGACTTAGTCGACCTACAGCATATCATGCACATATTTGTCAAAACAGCTTGAGAACTTCTGTTAGTATTCTTTTTTGTTTTCTCTATTTTTTCCTTTTTTTTTGTAGTTTAGTTTCTTCCTTTTTCTTCTTTTTCTCTTCTTTTACTTTTGTCTCTAACACCTGTCCATTAATTAGATTTTTAATAAAACAACATCGAATCATTGGACAGCACATTACAACCTAAAAAATATGTTTAAAGGCGCCAATTCCTATTAAATACTTCACAAAAGACGATAATACTTTACTGTGCAAACGACTAAGCATTTAGAATTGACGGTATGAAAATTAATTGTTAAAAACTTTGTAGATAAACTTACCAAATTCTTTATTTTTCACTAGAAACCACGCCGATTGTGAGGACGCCACGGAAAGTAAATATTTTCAAGCTACTAGTGCCTTCTATTACAATTGTTTTGAACTATTATGTAATGTCAAAAACCAGATATTAAAAAGAGATCAGTTGCAGTGTTCCTGTTTTCGAAGAAACCTTAATAAATACAGTTTTATTGTGTTCTGTCCAATGACTAGTAGTGTCCAATGACTGGAAGATTACCCTACAAAATCATGAAATATCTTCAAAGCATAACGAAATTTAGTATGCAAATAAATTGGGATTAATCATACACTTTCAAGTTTTTATCCATATGAGTTTGCTAAAAGTATTACCGAAGAGCTCTCTAGTTAAGTGTACCAAGAAATAATATTGTCTCGAACGACGGCGGAGCTTCGTTTGTATCTTGTGCATACTATTAAAGTAGAAGCATACAAGCATTTAATTTTTAAAACACAAACAGACTTTTGCAAGATCAAAAATTTAATTTAATTTTTTATATGGGAGTATACAGAGTTAGACTATTAACTTGGTTCTGCAAAGGAGTTCAAATTGTTCGTGCGTGTTCTTATCCATACACAAAGACTAGTTTAAAAAGTCGCATGTTTTGGCTTCATTCCAAAATTCAAATTAACATACCAACAAAGGTTTGGGCGAACCACAGAAAACTTTAATTCATCAAATGTAGAATTTGTTTTAACAGTTTCAACTTGTATTAGAGTAAACTTCTGGTTTAGCTTTGTTCAATTTTATCCTAAATGCGTGAACCTTACATATTAGTGAATAAGTAATAGTTATTAATTGTATACTTAAGATTCTAGTCTCCGACAGCCGAGAATTTTCTTGACTGAATACGATCCAAACGGTTTGACTTATCGCGGACATTACATGACCTCTTTGCGTCAATCTTACGGACTTAGCATTACAAAATTACAAGATTAGCTAGTTTATTTAAACAGGGAAAAATTGTGGGCATATAAATAATGTAATAAATTAATTAATTGGCCACAACAGTAAAGTCGTTTATATACAAAAACGACGACGTTGAAGGGATATACTTGTATTTTAATTGAGCCTGTGCACTGTCATAATAATTGGATATGGGTACAAAGAGATTCTGCAAATGCTCGACGTCTTTGTTCTAAGATCTGAGCCATCAATCAAGTTGGCAGTTGACGGAACACTTACATTTATCTTTTCTTAAAGACAAGGGCCGTGGACATCGACGTAGTTAACTGTAACTTAGCTTTAATATATATAAGTAAAAGGGGACGAGTATATACCTACACACATACTGTTCTATAGAGTTGCAGAGTAAATAAATTTATTGTATTAAAAATTATATGTTCAGAGGTACTTACAATAAAACGTAAATATATTCATTATCATTATCAGCTAAAGGACGTCCACTGCTGGACATATGCTTTCCACAGAGACTTCCAAAGTGTTCTATTGGAATTAATACAAATATATTGTGTAACAAGTGAATGTCTTAAAAAATATTGTCAGTTTTGAAAAACAACATTTGTTGCCTTGATCATAAAAATTATTGAATGTTATCTTTCAAGCAAACCTCAGTGTGTAAGTTTTTAGGGAGTACTGGAATTATGTTGTAGTAATACAATTTAATTTATAATTACATTTTGGAATATAGTGCAAGTATGAAATTATACAGGGTATGTGCATAATAAGGCAATATATCACTTAGTAAATGGTCGCTAAAAGTCAGGAACTAAAAAGGTTTCCTTGAAAGAAAAATCGTGAATAAAAACTTGGTATTTGGAAAGTTGGATACTTATGAGGTGTGAAAATTTGTTAGCGGGGAATTTTACAAGATTCGCGATTGTATTAGACTAAGACGTGGCTTAGTGATTTTGTGTATTTGATTTTGGTGATATTTCTTTAATTATATTTAAAGATTCAGTATACAATAGAATTTCATCAATGATTACAATAGCGAACTGACATAATATGTACATATAATACGAATTGATAACAAAGCTTCTGTGGCGTAATTGACCAGACACTAGTTTGTTATAAACAAACGTGACGTCAATTCCTGTATATAAATGTTTGTGCTAATCACAAATGTTTGTTTAGGGACTTGGTTTTTACAAGGCTCGCATAGTTTCCGATATTCAAGAAACACACATAAATATCTCTTAGTAACATACCTATTTATGTCACAATATTTCTAAAACTAAGTGCAAAACAAGCTAAATTATACAAAGTAGGCTGTCATCGTCCTACGTCTACGAATAAATTATTCAATGTTAAGTTTCTTAACGCAAATTTCGAATAAAAGGAAATTTATTATTGGCTACATAATTATAAGGAAAATTAAATATTCACGTATAATTGAGTTTTTTTCGTACGATAATTTTTTGTAGAATTTTTATTATTAAAATAGTAAATTAGCATTGAAGTATCGTGAATGATGTTAACGTTCGCGACAGCTCGGGGGCGTTGCTATTCCGTATAATTTTGCTTGGACAATGGGTTATATTATCTTTTTTGGTACTGAGAGATTTTAGTTGGTAGTATGGATTCAACTCAGCTGATGGGACAATTGCTCCACGCGCTGAGTTGAAGGCCAGAGACTGCGACGTGCCCCTCTCGGCCTCCGCTGAGGTTCCTCTCGTTAAAACAAAAGACTCGGTCCTTGTCATATGGGGCTTAAAACGAAATTCACGAAATTTGAGTGAATATATGCACCCGTACAAATAGGCGCGAATGTGTATGTTTCATCAGTATGTAAATTACCATACCCACACGGCATAATTTTTCATCATGATGATGATATCAAGTAATTTTTTAAACAACGTCAAAGGCTTAAGAACAAAAATTAAACCTGACAAGGGGGCTTAGTATTTCAATTTACAACGTATTTAATTGAGATTACGAAAGTTTCATATTGCATTTACGTTCAGCAAATTGAATATCTGGACGCCCGAGATAAAATTTCCGTCCACATTGATATTAATACAGTGTATACGTAAAACCTTTATTACAAGGTTCGTGAGAAATGTGGGAACAGGTTAAATAGGCGGATATGAACAAAGCAGTCAAACAATGATCACGGGAAAGGTTTAAATTTTATTTACTTTCAGTCATTTTACTATAAAGACATTTACAGGAATATAGGACATCAAAAATACTATAAATTTCGATCAAAATACCATGAATATTCTATATAGTATTATGTTGAAACATTTTGTTTTAATGTTTTACGTAATGCATCAGACAATATTATAGAATTATACATTCATGTTTATCAAAGGAGTATTTTTTGTATTTAGTAGAATGTCTATCAAATTAGTGTTGTGAGTTTGGTGTTTGAACGAAGTTTACAACTTGAAACATTCGAGTCTCTGTTGTGGTCGGATTTAATGTTTTATTTTAGTACACAT
The DNA here is from genome assembly GCA_030295005.1 of Cephonodes hylas. Lineage (NCBI taxonomy): Eukaryota > Metazoa > Arthropoda > Insecta > Lepidoptera > Sphingidae > Cephonodes > Cephonodes hylas. Next base: position 8,226,200 of record AP025367.1, on the reverse strand, counting down.
CATAAAACTTTTATCAAAAGCATGGATGTGGTGGGGTCAATATTCTGTCCGATGATATTTCGTTAAACTTCTTATTAATTGCTGCTAATACTAAACTTTTATTAATAAAACTCTCTGTGGTTTAATATATCTAAATATTATTATTTAGTATTCTTCTTCTTCTTCATCAACCCATATACGCCCACTGCTGAGCATGGGTCTCCTCTACCATTGAGAGGGTTTTAGGCCATAGTCCACCACGCTAGCCTAGTGCGGGTTGGCGGACTACACACCTAAGAAATTCCTAAGAACTTTTAGGTGTGCAGGTTTTATCACGATGTTTTCCTTCACCGTTAAAGCAAGTGATAATTCAATTTGAATACACACATAACTTTTGAAAAGTCAGAGGTGTGTGCCTGGGGTTTGAACCCGCGACCGCCGAGATTCTCGACCGCGCGCCTAAAGCTTAAATACTTAACAATCCAATAAGTTCTTATCCCTCATTTACATATGTTTTGGACAAAAAGCGCTCAGAATCATGAAAATATCTGCCCTCGATTGGAATTCAAACTGTGGTTTTTCAATTCACTGTCGGTTGCTTGGCACTTGCATTTAAATGATTACTATAATATATTGTAATACGACAAGGAACTATGTTATATGTAGGTACCTATGTTTTTGATACATAATCAAACTTGTATAGATAGATTGTTACAGATTCTTCGTAACCTATTGATGTCATACCTTCATCCCATCTAATTACATATACATTTAATTATTTTACGACGTTGATGAATTTTGGCCAAGAGATAAATGATGTATGATTTCATAGAACCGCTGTAGGTGTTTTTATTAATTTGCAAATTACATTTAGGCGAGTCAATATTAAAAATTGTTGTAATTACGTTGCAGACACGTTTGAGCGACGTTATAATTGTATTATGAAGCGACTTAGAGCAGGGGCTGCGTTTGTAACTGATCTATATATTATTAAGTTCACGTGAAGTCTCATCCGTATCGCAATATGACGCTTGCTTTGTCGTTTGAGAGTGGGCTGCATTTAGAAGTATTACTGTATAGAAATTTTCTCTTTGTACTTTAGATCTTCAGTTCAGTACGCATTCCCGGAGTAGTTCTTAAAATGAAAAGTATTATTTATTAAATTGTGATTTTCTTGTTACTTTGCTATGCCACTGTGGAATACAAGAGTATTTACTATAGTATAATAACATAAGGATGTTACTATAAATGTCATATGACTTATTTGAAAAAATCTCGTTACTTTATTGCGCGTAAAACATGAAGTATATAAAAAAATCAAAAAGGCACACACAATATTCCGCTATCTAAAATATACCTCAAATTTCGCAGTACATATTATATAAAGTAAATTTGGGAAACCCATAATTACCGGTCACGATAATTATAATTAAAAACAAGATGGGGCATGCAATTATTGACCGAGGAAAATCAATTTGCTGATAATTGATTAAAAGCGTGCTGTTAAATCCGGCCCCGGACTAACGTAGATATTTGTATTTCAACTACGATATTATTACGAGAGGTGCACCTGAGCCGCGGCGCGTGTGAAGTGTAAATAAATCCATAGCTACGTCAGTACGGCGACAAGTGCGCGACTTAGGCACTAGAGCCCTCACTGAGATATGTCAACTAGTCACGTTACAACTTTCAAGGTAAATGGTATGTAGATAAGGTTGCGGTTATTGTGGCCGTATGTTTCTGTAAATTTCGAGTGGTGGCGCTTACCTCAATCTTGTATAATATTTCGACGCCGTTTAACTGTAACATCGCCCAGAGAATTATGTCTGTACACATGTATGTATCTCTATAAGTGGCCTATCAGAATTGGAGAACAAGAGTAAGCGGAAGCAAGGGTAGGACTTGATAACATGAGTTAATAGGAGAAAGCGAAAAACACATAGGTACGCTCATTTAAGAAGAAGAAAAATTTCACCCCAAAAGAACTTTTCTACAATATTATTAATCATTCAATCGGTTGTCGTCATTTTTCCTGGAAAATTGTTGAAAAAACACAAATTAACTAACTTTTATGGTACCTAACCAAAAGTTCAAAAGCATAGAGCGGAGCTATTTACTGTAACATTAAATATGCTTTGGTTCCGTTTGAAACATATCTCAAGAAATGTCTTCTTAATAAATAAAGCGGGTACTGTACATTTAATGAAATTGTATTACGTTTGAGATTTGAATGAGTTTTAAATTAAAATATGAGTTTTTCTTTTATATTATTTAATCTTGGTAAGTACTCCTTTTCATGAATTTTATATTTTCTGTTTTCTTGAAAAATTAATGGAGTAAAATATGATAAAACAAAATAAGGTTCGAATAAAATAGATGTAACGTCTCTCGGTGAATTTTGTGATGTGAAGAGTAACCGTAGTAAAGAGTAGTTGTTCCAACTGCTGTCTAAATAAGATTTGAACTATTTTGTTCTAGATATCAATATTAAAAAAATATCCAACCTAGAAATAAAAAAGATCATTAAATGATAGTTATTCCAAAAAGTTACAAGGTATCTGAATAATAAATTAAGTTACTAATAAAATCGTAACTGCAGAACCAGAGAAAAGCCAGGAGCAAATCGCGATAAATTTATGAGGACGATTCTACTATCCTTGCCGTTTATTTCTAGAGCTTTCTATTTAATTGAATACAAAAGTTAAACGCTTCGAGTCACTTTATTCTCAGGCGAATATTTGCAAAGTCCATTTTCTCTGAAAGTAAGCATTCAGAGCAAGCATTTTCCTTTCTTAATTAGTTTTAAATTACGTGACGATAGCGGTGTTAATTCGCTAATTTTCGTATAAGATTGTTTATTTTACACTTTAGTTGGATTGATTCGTTTTAAGAGCAACGTAGATGTATATTTTCTTTTCATGTTGTTTTTTGTTGTAGATCCTCCTTTGAAATAATTTTCTTTTAAAGAGCACAACTTCAGGAAAAATGTTACATTTATATAAAACTTCAAAAAGCGAATTTTTCTTATTGACAATAATTAATTTAATGAAAGATGTAATGTAAAAGCGTCAGCGAAATAGTCTCGTTTCATTAGTTAAAGTTGTAAAATGCTAATTGTATTAAAGGAAACCTGCCATTATTTTTTTAATAATTACCTAGTAAGGTAGCAACTAGTTAAGAATAAAATAAAAGTGGTTATGAAAAACCCTTTACGTTATTTAAGCGGGAAACCCTAAAAATAATTAAACATTTCTTATCAAAAGACGTCGATGCGGGCTGGCTAATTGCAATTAAGTGGGTCAGATTTTTCTATACAGTTCCCTTCGCAGTTTCATCCTTTCACGAATGTTTTCTTAATATCATTAATTGTATCGATGCCAGTCATATTTATTTTTCATAGAAATATTCTTTTGGGAAAATTGCAAACCAGGACATATTTATTTAATGGAATAAAATTGATATTGTTAAATAAATACGTTTAATAGGTCACATTGCAACATAGACCCAAGAATCGATTTGCAATATACATATCTATGTTTTGTGTTGTTTTGAGACCCCCGATAAGTCTATTCTCTGTCTTCGTCTATTCTAGACGATTCTCTTACCAACGTTATTAGAATACTTGATTTGACAATTTTGGTTGTCAGTCAGTCTATTCAAATGGAAATATTACCTTCGTCGTAAATAGATATAATACATAAATTGCGAGGTGGCACTCAATATGCTGCAAATAGATAAATCGACGTAAATCAATTTGTTTGAGTCGGCAGTTAAAGTAACATGTGTCACGGTCGGCCCGGATCCGGAAATTAAATGTTTTGTATAGAACATTAAACGTTATTTATGTTTATAATGTCATACATTCCCTGCAAAATTTATTATATTCTATGGAATTTAGTACAATATTACGAAGTGTAAATATGTTTCTATTTCGAAAATTATTTGAAATGTACCTATTTGTAAGATACGATTTTAACCCATTAGGTACCAATGTTCCCATTTGGGACATCTCACTTTTTGTCGATTCATTCATAACTACCTGCAATGCTTTAATAATTATTCATGTCACTAGTTTCTACACTGTGTGGTGCTAAATATCAAGCCAATTATTCACTTGAAATTATTGTCATTTATGTGTTGTTGATCAAAGAATGTAGTTTTTACGAGTTTCGAAATTTTCAATTGTTTCCATTTTGATTATTCTGTAACTCGATGTAAGTATTTTATAATTATTGTAAAATAATATCAAATAGTATCTAAATAATAGCTTGTAACTAGTAATTTGATTCAATGGATGGCAGTACTTATTGAATTTCTTTATTTAAATATGTTCCCAAATGGGAACATTGGACTGATGGACTAAAAATTTATTTTGTTATTTTTTTTTTAATATTTTTTTATGTGCTCCTTATTATATATACTCTTTGAAAAATATGTCAAACAATACAGAAAAAAGTTGGTACCTAATGGGTTAAGAAAATATTTTCTTCCGTATCGAAATATGACTATTTAAATGTGTAGCCACTACCATGACAATATTGTGTTCAAGCATTAGTTTAAAATGAAACGTAGCTTGTAAAACTTCTTGGCATTCGAAATTTTCGTATTTTAGTGCCAAAATGCTAATTAACATGGAAAACGACGGCCAGGGAAATGAGCACCCACCGTCGCCAGGAATCATGAAAAGAGTGGTTCCATTAACTTTTATTATTCGCCGTTTTAAAGCGTGTCGTCCAAATTAGTTGGCCCTATTCGTGGAACATCTTCGTAGCGTTTACAGCCGCTCTCATTACAACAATGACTTCTAAATTAATTTGTTTATTGTCGATGAGCAGAATTGAAATGTTAGTATCTTACTTACTTAAGTTTCTATTTTGGGTTTTGCCTAAACATTTTTCCCTTTGTAATGAAAATTAAAATATTTTTTTTTTTAGAACTTAACCTAAGGTCAATGTTTTAGTCTCCGAATTTTTATAAGCCCTGTTTCAGGTTTCAATATTTTTGAGCATAACAATTTCACGAATTTCAGAACGAGTGTCACGCAACAAGACATTTATACCTAAGGCTAAAATTTATCAAACCACTAAAAATCCTTTAAACATACAATTTCACTTGATTCCTTACAAGAGTTGCCGATTGTCAGTCATTTATTATTGTCTATTAAAAGCTACGCTCACTTATGTTACCTTCAGTAGAGAAAGTGGCCAACATTGTTAATCTGAACTAAAGTCCGATCGATTCGACACTGTAAAGTTAGTATACGATGAAAATAAAAAATAAAAAACGACAATAGCCGTCGCATTAACCTTAACTTTGCCGCGACTAGTCTGTTCTCGGGCTAATATAAGTTTTGCGTAGTTGTCCAACGATTTCATAACTCTGGCTGAAGTGGTTCTTTTATGTAATGGGCTTCTAAAATGGTGTTACTACTTCATAACAAACGGAACTGTCGTTGTAAAATGGAATAACTTTATCATTGGTGATTTTTTAAATATTTGTATGCGTTTTTGTAAAAATTGTGTGCACTGTGCGTGTTTTTTTGTGTGTAGTTTTTTATACAAAAAAAAAAAAAACAAAAAAAAAACCAAAAATATTATAAAACCTTAAAAATTTCCTTCACTGTAGATGTTATGTAGGCTGATGACGATGTGTATATTTATTTACACTCTCTTCTGGTTAATCAAAATGCAAAACAGAGCTCTAGGTAATGACCTAGAGCCTACCTAATGAGGTAAGTACCTTGTATAGCTCAATGTGATTTTAAAATCACATTAATCAAAATCTGATATTACTATTCCTACAACTATCAATCGGGAGGATTATTTCTGACTCTTCTAAATGGTAACGTCGATTTTTGATATTGGTTTATTAAGTTATAAAATATTAGGACTGATTAAAATTCACTACACAAATAAAATTGTAAAGGCGTCATATTTGGTCACACCAAACTTTTGCAAATCATTTGACGACCCTAGGGACACAGTTCGCACATTATTTCACATATATTTGTTAATGAAACCGACACCATTTATCAGGGAGTTAAGGTAGTGTAAAATCATAAACAACGCAGGCTTTTTTCTCATAAACGTAAAGCGGGTACCTATGGATTGGTTAGACTAATTACACGGTCTAATTGGTTTGTGTGTCCATCTGTAACAGTGGCTCCGTGGGACGTCGTAGTTAATTAGTGTCCTGACCGAACCCAATGTGATTTGTTTACCGTTTTAAAAGATTTTTTTCAGACACCATTGTACAAGTAACTTATTCGATTTCTGTTATACTGTTGTATTGTAATGATTAACATCAACATCAGCAACAGTCTTCATAGTGTTTACGATGGATTTTATCCTTTATGCGCAGTAATTTTGTACTTGAATCATTTTTTAAGTTAAGCTTCTAGCAAGAAAAGTATTTAAGTTATTTTACTTTTTCCTTGCAAGACATTGTAAGGAAAGATCTCTGTCAACGCTTTCTGCTATACGTTATCTTCATTACTACTACCCTCTACGAATCATCGCCAAAAATTTAATGGAAAAAACCTTTAAGTTTGGCCTTTGTGCATAGATAAAATTGATACTATTATATGTAATGTCACATTAGCAATACGCAATCATCAGTTTCATCAGAAAAATATATTTTTTTAAACATACATAATTTATAATTTCGACGGAGGCGAAGAAAATGCACAAATATAATTACAATGCAAGCCGCAAGTAAAAGTAAGTATCTAATAACGTAGAACATTAGAAAAGTGCTCGTGGCTCCTAGGTCGGCAATACTAGAATAAGGAATTGCAGCACAAATTAGTGCATAGACACCTGCAATTATCGAACATTTCCGCAAAATCCCAGAGGATATTAGAAACGTAATAATAGAGATTATAATATTGTTATAGTAGTTTTGAAATTTTTATTTTTCCGTTGGTGGCATTGCGTATTTTTTGTAAAAAAAAGCTTCAGTAGGCACTTGGATGTTTTTTGGGATGAAAATAGATGGAAACTTTTATGTCAGCCCATATACCTACATCCTTCTTTTAGGTACGCGTCTCCTTTACAACTTAGGATAGACTTAAGTCTATCGTGCTTAGTCAACCATAGCTTAGAGGGGGGTCAAACTACACATAACTAAGAATTTCCTTGCTATTACTCTTAAAATAAATAGTATTGGCTACGAGGTTTAGGCACACGGTCGACAATCTGGACGGTCGTGGGTTCAAACCTCAGACAACTCTGACTTTTCTTGACTAGGTGAAGTGGTGAAATATCGTGAGGAAACCTACACACCTAAAATTATTATGATTTCGTAAATGTGTTGTTCGCTAACCCGCAATAAACCAGCGGGATGAATAAGGCCTTAACTCTCTTAATGCTAGAAGAGGCCGGTGTCCAGTACTGGGACATATGAGTCTGGTGATGATGGCTCTTTGACTAGGTTACGATGGCTTTTTTACAGTTAAGACTTATTATAATTTTCATCTAAAATTTGTGAGTGAAATAAACTCTAAAGCAATCACTGAGTATCTCAATAATTCTTTCATAAGATTGATAGTGTTATACTCGTATGAATCGATAAAATATATATATATAAATAAAATTAGACACAGAACTAAAGCAAAGATCTTCATCCCAACAGCCTTTTGTTCCTAACTAGACGATGGTCGTATTTCAAATCGTCGTTAATAAAGTGATAAAATTGCAGTGTTATAAGTTGTTTAATGCGACGCTAAAAGGCAATGCCATTATGATAACGTGCGGATAGGTCAACAGCACACATAGATTGGTTACATATGTTTACATTACGCTAATCGCCCTCATGCGGCTCGGGTTAAAGTGAGCAAGAAGTCAACCGTTATTAGGGTTGGGAAATACATTTTAAATGTTCTTTCTTTTCCCTGGAAATGTTCGTTTAAATCATATTTCGATTAATATTGAGTGTAAAAAACTATTTGTACTTGGCTGTTGTGTTGCATTTTAATTGCCTTTCGTAGATTTATTGATAATGACTTTTTATTTGACTTCGTTGAAATGTCTTTTCTTGATAACTTGATATGTTGAACCTTCAACCGTCCACTGCTTAACTGCCTCTGTAACTCAATGGTCTAGATATCTTAATACAACAGTAGGTACGTATTTTATTTTAGTTAAAAGCTCTTGATTGGTAATGACAATTATGCCATCATTTTATTAACGGAGGCCTATGATTTAGGGACCTTCAAGTAAAGAGCCTTATCGTTCTCAAAGGCGGGAAAAACACTGATGATTACTCTGGTATTGTGGGTGTTCAGCTGACTCAGGTGCTCATTTGCCTCCCTGCCTAAAAAAATAAATAAAATTGAAATCTGCAACAGGCGATCTATCTCTGTGCATGGGCTATTTCTACCACTAAGATTATTTAGGCTTAAGTACGCTCGTGTAGTGGCTGGCATGATAAATCACAAACATGAAATGTTCGACTGTGACAGTCTGATCTAACGTCAACCCTTTGGGGTTGTGTGATCACGGGCCAACGCTGTTATGATATAATGCGCCTGACCTGGAAATCAAAGCTACTAGAATGTGCTACCAAAGGCAGCAGTCGTAATTAATTAATTCTTTTATAATTCCACATCCATTGCTCTACAATGCGACATCTAATAGGACATAAATAATTACTTTGTTCATGGTTAAATAAGTAATGTCACGTTTAATAATACAAGCTCCAGACCATTACACTGAACAACATTAAAAGCTACGTAAATTTATTTTTGATTTCCATATTACTTGGTTTTGTATTTACGGTTACTTCTCAAAGACTACCTTTATTTGAATTTACTTAAACTGTGACTTGACTAAACCTTGCTCCATGTTTTGCATATTTAAGATTTCGGATAAATATGATTAACATCTTGTTTAGGTTCCTTCATTTAGCCTGACATCGGTTCCTAAGCTTACATTACATTGTAGGTATTCAGCGACTTGTCTGAAGTTCCATTACCCCTTTCTTTGGTACACCTTCACCACGCTACATCGAGTCACGCGATGCTCACATTATATAGTTCCGAAGATTTCCTTTCCACTTACAAAATCACTTTGTATCTTACATTCTTTGCTTTTTTTAATCCTATTTTTGAGTCTTGCAGATTGAATACAAGATTTTATTATGCTCGTTGTGTTTAAGTGATACTCGCTTGTGGAGCCTTAATGACAATGAGCTACTAATAGTGGGCAACGATTGAAGTGATAGACGTGTGTCCGTTAGCCTGCTTTAGGCCAGCATGTTTGCCACTTTTATGCCCCGGATCAAACGAGCAGGGAATGACAAAAGTGTATTAAATATTTTATCATTCAATTGTATTCACGTTGAAACTACAAATAGAAGTTTTCTATATGCCGATGTGGTATTTTTGTCATGTCATTATAAAAAATAGTACATGTAAAAGACGAATATTTTTTTATGATATTGAAGACTATCATTTATCTTACAATTTCGTAGCATTTTACTTAATGAAATAAATTATTCTACACTAATTTTACACGACAAATCAAAGACTAAATATTATTGAAAAAGTGAAGCAAATTGATTGAAAAATAAGTTTAACATTCGCACTATACATATTTATATTACTAAGCGATCAATATAGATACATAATATATTAATGAAATAGAAATAGTTGAGAAACTTTTCCTGATTTATTATAAATTATGATTTCACTGTTCTAAAATACTTTTCTTCCCAAGAAAACGCAGATGAACTGTAGTAACATTTTGATTAAGTTCCTGCAGTAAACTTTATCTGCCTTCATCGGAAGTTGTGAAGAGTTGCGTCCAATATTGTAGTGATCTTAATTGATTTAGTTATACTAATAAATGGTCAAGTTACACGGTACTTCAGCTTTGTTAGCGTTCGTGTACGGAGTTAGTGCACCGTCTACTAGTACAACAACGTTGAAGCGCAATATGATACATGTTGGCCAAATACAATTTATTAACTTCGCCAGTTTGTTGTTCGTCACTGCGGTTGCCATGGCTCTTCTACTTGTTGTGTAAACTGCTTAAACTTGTTTCTTTAAAGCAGATAATCCAATTGCGAATGTGTAAAGTCACGTGTTTCTACACAAACGTTTTACTAGCTATTTTTCAAATTTTACTTGATAGGTACCACACGAATTGTATTTACCGGATATATATGACATATTTCATCGGACGGAATCCAGGACTTCTCGATCATATGTGCCGATTGATGACACGAACAAACAGGGAGGTTGTGTGGTGTGTTAAATTGTGTTATCGAATGCAACAATTATTATAAGATATAGTTGCAACTTGTAACAATACAATGACTTGATGAACTTATTTTATTTTCTTTGCTTACTGTCAATTGTCACTTGTCAATCAAGCAAGCTAGTATAAATTAAGATTCACACAAGTCATTAAACAAAACAAAGTACAGCTAGTAAAAACAGGTCAAAGTAGCAACGTTTAATAAATTGTTGTTTAAAGACAGGAACAAGCATGTGTATTTTTTTCATAATATTTGCAGATTTTGTAATAAGACTTTGCAGCCAGCAACATAATTAATTATGTACAAGAAATGCAACTATAAACACCAACTGATATTATGAAATTGTGGAATATTTGGAACTTATGACGTCTGTCCTAGGGAAGTATTTCCGCGTCAGCTTGACGCCTGCTGCAAGCCAGATACAATTTCACGCTGTGCCAACTTGCAAAATTCGTTGCGAAATTCTAATTTCATACAGAATACCGATGCAAGCACGAAGCTCATGTTTAAAAGCCACGGACATGCTTAGTCAAAGGCTCTGAGTCCAGCAGGTATAAAGCTAGATGCAGAAATCAGAAGAAATGGTAATATAATTTTCTTCGAATCTTTTTTTTTGCATTCTGAAATTACGTATTACGATTATGCAGCTCAGTATAGTAAATATCATCAATACAAAACAAACTTTTCATCCATAGCCATAACAATTACTTCGAAATTCTCTCCCAAAAAAGACTAATTGAGTTAATTAGCAACAGCTATTGCAATTAAGTTGTAATATTAAACAAGAGCATAGGAATTTTCCAGTGGAAGTGTCTTATTAAAAATGCTAAAACTGGCGAACAAGAGTGGATAATCTGTTTGCCGTCCGGCGAATATTAAAGAAGCCGGTTGGTCCGAAAGGTCTTTTGTTGAGATCAAAGCAATCTCACGGCTTCACTAATTGACCTTTGCATTTAAATGGGGTTCTCTTTAATTCACGTTTATTAACTATACGAATTCGTGATGTACGTGTTGAAGAATTAATTTGTGATATAACTTTGCGTGCAGGTGATGACGTTTTTTTGCACAAATTGGACAATAATACAATTTATAAAACAGATTAATCTATTAGCTTCACACATAGTTTATAATTTTTGATTGCCGTTGAACGATAATAAAAAAAAAACAAGATAGGTAGTATATTAATGCGTTTATATTATGAACAAATGTTAAATGAGAATTTCTGAAAATTGATATTTTCATTCTGCAATAAAAGTATTAGTTTAGTTTATTGAATGCTCCAGAATTTTTCAAAATCTGTTTTCGCATGAACGTGAAGTGATTGAACTCGGTAGTTGTTTATTTTCCTTTTCTAACCTACTCTGATACAAAAATGTTTAAGTCGGAAAGCTTTCACGTTACAAGTCATGTTTGTTGAGGATGTTCGATGCATTTATTCTTTGAAAAGACGGTAATGTACGTTGAAATGTTGAAATTGTCGTCCCCATAGTATTCAATGTTGGAATTCTTGCGGGGGTTCTTCGGGCACGCCTCCCGTCGGTTAGGCACCACGAGGCTTGTTCCTAGAACTTTCTAATAGTTTCCGCGAGTTCATTGTACAGCACAATTTGACTTGTTCAGTTTTTAATTCACATATTTGAGAGTTAAAAGTACATTTCTCTGTGGTATTTTATAGTTACAGAGAACTTGGATTTCAAGTGCTATTTCATGCATTGGCGGATAAAATTAAGAATCTTACAATTCTGCATTTTAATATAATAGGACTTGCTTCATCACTTTCAAATAAGTTTTAATTAGTTTATTAAATTCTGAACTATTCTGTGATTCACGTTAAGTATATTATTACATGCAATGTTAATTTGCGATTTATTTGATCCTTCTCTTCATGTTGCATACTGTTGTATTATTTTCGTCTTAACTACGATTCCTATTTACACGTAGCAATTGTCGAACTAAAGATTTTTAAAATATGTTTTGATTATACTTTACGGTTTACTGCTTTTAGTATTCTGTTACAACATTCCTGCCCTGTGATATTTTATTCATAGATAGTGGCCGTCGTTCTATTCATGAAAAAAAAAAGATTTGTAAGGATCCATGTATAAATTTACGATCGAACGCCAGATTTATTGGCCACCTTTTGTTGATTAAAATTCAATGTTATGGTCAAAATACACATGTTGCTGTTTTGTTATTTATATTTATAGCGTTAAGTCCATTTAATTATTTACGATATCGTGTTAATATTGCAAAACTGGCGTGGATAGCGAAATCATTGGAAATAATTGTTGATCCTTTAAGGAGGTTGTAAATAATTTAAGCTAAGTCTTCGCTAACTTGTAGCTCTCCGTACCTGCAACGCTATGTCGAATGGGGTGTTGGTGATATTTGCATCTTGACAGCAACACTTCATTACATATTTAAGCATTATTCAGCACTTCAAACCCACCGCTTCAGTTCGAGGTGGCACTTTACGCTATTAATCTTATATAAGCGCTTAAACTATTAAAGTTTTCGACGGATAAGCTCCAAAACTAACGGCTTAGACACGGGCATTGCTGATCCGTCGCATTACATTAACATTGAAAATTATTTAGATCCAGCTAACATATTTTTAAAACCCAGTTGTTGACGTTTTAATCCTTTTTATTAAGAATTTAACGTTCGTTTAAAAAGAATGACTATAATAGTTAATAATCAGCGTTTTTTGCTCATAGCTTAAGGTGGAAATGTTCTCCAAAGCAGTGCTACTAGAAAGAATATTTTACTAATAATTCTCTTCGCTGTTATTCCCGTGTTTAGTTTTGTTTTCTCACTGAGATGCGATACTGGATAAAATAAAAAAGAAACGGCGGAAAAGGCGCCCGACTGCGCAATAATATTGATTTAAGATTCACCTTTATGTTATTTAGTATAATTCTGTACTGTAGACAGCCCCCGTGGCACAGTTGGCTAGACACCAGCTTGCGAAACGAGAGGCCGCGGGTTCGATCCCCGCACCGAGACAAATGTTTGTGTGAACCACAAATATTTGTTTCGGGTCTGGGTGTTTGTGAGACCGAAAAAGTCTCTCGTAGTGTCTGGATACCCACGATACAGGTCTTGTAACCTAGTGTGGGGTCAGAGCTATGTATGTGACTGTTGGGTGTATTTATTTATTTATTAGTTCAACATTAGGTTTGTGGGTTAATAAAGTGAGTCTTATGAAAGTAATGTGTATATCTCTACTTATTTAAATAAAAGAGAGTACAATACCTCACAGAATATATGAAGATTCTGTTGCATGTTGTTCGGTAAGTGAGATTGTCAGTAGCCTAATTGCTGGTGGGTGGATAATCGTAGTACATGAGTCGATACAACCAACACCGTACTTAAGATCTTAAATCTGTCATAACCCACGCCATTATGTAGCGCTTTGGAGTAAATTTAGAATCAAGCCGACAAAACTATGTTAATTGATTAGATATAATTGTGAGATTGTTTCTCACAGTCCATATTTTATGACTTTACTATTAATGTCGATAATATTTCAGCAGCTATTCGTATACAAAATAGAACTTATTTGCGGCACGATTTGTAAAACAAATTAACTTATGGTATATTCATAGGTGCAAGGTATTATTACAAAGGTGTTAATTTTTACAAAAGTATGTTTTATGAAATGTTGTGAACAAACTCATATTTGGCAGCACAAAGAAATCGCTGCTCTTTGCTATTTTCAATAAATTTTGTATGCATGTTCGTTACTGCTATTGTAGCTCGAATTAATTAAGTTCTACAAAGTAATTAAAATTTATGGTAGTTTAAAAAAATATAAATATTTGTGGAAATTAATTGAATACATTTTCCTTATAAATAATTGCATATTATATTATCATATAGACATACTCGTATTGCAATCCCAGGTATATATCAATGTAAAAACGAGATTAAATAAAGAATATACACACCGAGTTGTAAACTGTTGTAATGTAGGTACAAATTTAACATTTTGAATTGAAAATGTTCATAATTTATTGACGAAATAACTGAGGAGTGATATGAGGTAATATTCATAAACGTATGTCAGCGTAACTTCAAACACATATACGTAAAGAGTGGAAAAAGACTTAAACTTAACAAGTCTGGGCGTCGTCACGACGTTTGGCACACAGCGAGGTAACGTGTCTTTGGAACACAACTACCAGACAAAGTATATATGTACGACTATATGAAGGTATATAGACTTTAATTTTAAGATTAACTGGTTTGTTAGAAAAAAAATATGTTGCCATTAATTAATGCCAACACCACGAGTAATTGATCGTTTATTAATGTACATGAATACCCGTATAATTTAACTTCAATCGCTTTTTAGTTTCGTTTATTAAGGATCTACTATCGCTATGTGAAATAAGTGTGTTTAAATGTTACTCAATATACAGGTATATACAATATATAGGTGGCGGTTAAACAAATAGTGGGACAAACATTATTAAAATAATAACAACTATGATTCAAGGGGTGTTGTATTGTTTGTATGTATGTTAATTATTTCAGATGTTAAATCACTTTGCATAATGTAGGTATTACATCGTCAAAAGCCTTTCTATAATGAAAACTCTTCGTTCGTAAATTAAAAATGCATAAAAATATAAGTCATAACAAGCGTATTATGCCATTCTGAAGTTAGTACGCTGTAACTATTTTTATAAGGATGTCGTAAGAAGCTCAGCGGAATGAGAATGGATAGTGATTCATTCGCCTAGCTTTTCAAAACTAGATGGAAGACGATATTGTAAACAAAACCTTTACAATATACAAACTTCTATTCGCCAGCTACGTTGATAATATCTTTGTTACTTGAAACACTTTCACTACGGCAAATTGTGTGTTTTACAACTCGTTTTGTTCAATCAAAAAATCTTCCTATTTAATATTCTAATCAACCTACCGATTTTCAATTATAGTAATAATCAATGGTAATTATTTTGGAGTAAGTTAGAAGTGGTCTTATATGAAGGAGGTTCATTCGTTTCTTTTCTAAAAATAAACACAAAGAAACACAATGTATTGTTTCGGGGTTCCTTGCTTATGAGGCAAAGCTAAACCCTTGGGGCGACACTTCGGTGTCTGTCTGTCTGCCTGCCACCATAAGGGCTCCTTTAAGTCATGGGAACGGCACTCTTAAAACACGACTAAATGACTGTATTTAAACCAGGATTACAACTTAGGAGTGGTCTGGAACTGCGGTAGCTCGAAATAGAAATGATATGGTTATTTCAATACAATTAGCACTTCTGCAACTACCGTGGAGAAAGCCTACTTGTAATTTATTCTATTGATTTCGAAGCCCATCTTTATCCGCCGGTATAAGTGGAATACGGTCTATTTTGTGTCAGCATTGTACCAATTTCATGAACGTAACGTTGCTGTTATCCGGTTATGCTGTTAAGCGGTATCAAGATCATCGACGACTTGTTTTCATGTTAACTTTTCCAACTTTTTAATATGATGTTTTTAAAAATTTAATACATATAGGTATATATGTAGATATTCTCAGGCCAGTATTCGTACAACCACATTCCGCCACAACAGTTCTACATAATAGGAGGCAACCCTAGTGCCGTGACCGTAAATAATAAAAAAAAAGTTTCATGAAGAGGATAGAATCCAGGATATCAGGTTTTATGGAAAATAGAAAGCGATTCAACTTGTTAGTTATAAAGCAGTAAATACTGCATTAAAACATGAAATACAAAATATGAAAGTGCACTCATTCGCGGACACGGGCGTATTTTATGTAATAAAAATTCCCTGTAAACCAATTTTCAATTGCACTCGTTAGCAACTGTTGGTGCTGTACAAAATGTTGTCTGCACAACGACACGGTGTCAAGCGAGCCTCAGTGTTCGTGTATCAGAGTAAAATCTAATACGTATAAATCGCGGTAACATCAGATAAACTAACTCCGAGGCACTAAGTGGAAAACTTGCGCTGTGTAATTAACAATTCAACGGAACGTAGGCGAATCTAGGAATTTTCATCAGGGGGATAAATTTCATAGAGAATGAATATTAAAACAGGTTATGGGGTTCTACAATATTTGTGTCAACTGCATGTTGTATAATACGTATACAACAGCCCTCACGCGGAGATACCAGTTTGTAAAACGAACGGCCACGAGTTCGATTCCGTACCGAGGCAAATATTTTAGTGATTCACAATTATTTATTTGGGGTTAGGGTGTTTGTGAGATCGAAAAGTGTCTGGTAGTTCCTGATAAATGCGATACAAAACTTGTGTGGGTTCAGAACTATGTGTGTGATAATTGGGGATATTCATTTATTAATAAAAAATTTCTCCAAGCGTAAAACCAACCAACAATTTAAACTTATACATATTTCTTAATTCAGTATTAATTTTACGCTTATTCAGGGTAAGGGAAAACCAAAAATGATAAACTTCTTCGTGTACTACTGACAGCAGAATAAAGACACCAGATTTTAGGGTAACGTGTGGAGAGGTTTTTTTATGGAAGTTTGTTTCAGTATTTTGTTCTCCTTAATTCTCTATATTCCCCTAGAACCGCCTGGGTACGTCCACGGATCAGAATTCAGTCTGTATTAGACAAACTACTTACGTGAAAATTACTAGTCTTGTCTTTATAAAAATCTCTTTCTACATTGTTGGATGTAATGGCTATAATGCCCTCTTTGTAACATTTTCTCTGTGTACTCAATTCACTTTGTGTATAATTTTCAATTATAAAGATGTCTTTGTTGGCATTGATTATATGTCATTTTAAACTATAACTGTGTTTATTGAACTAATATTTACGTTTCATTTCGGGAGTGGTGGGTTAAATTCGTTTCAAGCCATATTTTTCATGTTATCTCTTTGAGATCATAGTAGTGGGGTACGGCTGATACTTTTTATAAGGAAACTCTATATTGGCGCTATATTGGGGAGGCCTACGTTCAGCTGTGGACGGCGATAGGCTAAGTACTACTATGCTGCAAGAACCAGCTGCCTTCTGTGAACATAGGTACACTTCATTGGCCAAATTGTAAACTAAATAACTCAAAACATATATTGCACCAATGTATTTAACGATGCAATATGATATGATGAACTAAATGAGTTAGGCGCCGTGGGTTATATACCTTCAAATTTTCACACCCTACACCAGTAGATATTTACCAATTTTTATGGAACCTAAAGAGAGGAAACAATAGCTGCCACCTCATGGTGTACAGGGAACCCAATGTAACAGCATTCACAAAAATAGATAAAAGCAAGCACCCTTGGTCATTGTACGCCTAATGACCCTGATGACCCATGGAAGTGTGCAAGAGATAGCATGACAAAATTCTTAAAATACATTTAAGAATAAATACAAATAAAATAAAATACACCCAACAGTCACATACATAGTCCTGACCCCACACTAAGATACGAGTCTTGTGTCGTGGGTATCAGAAACTACGAGAGATTTTTCGGTCTCACAAACACCCAGACCCGAAACAAATATTTGTGGATCATACAAACATTTGTCTCGGTGCGAGGATCGAACCCGCGGCCGCTCGTTTCGCAAGCTGGTGTCTAGCCAACTGCGCCACGGGGCTGTCAAAAAATAATAAGAAAGTAATTACTTCATACTTAATTCATACAAAGTCTAACGCGACTTTCCGGTAATACGAAAGCATAGACATAGGCGCATTACTGCATCCACGTTTCGCCTGTTGTGTTTCAAGTCCAATGCTATAGTCGGCGATATATGTCTATTGCTGTTTTTTCGGACTCCATGCAAAAAAAAAAAAACATTTTGCGTGATATTAAATGCACCCATTTGTGCTGCGAGATCTCGAGGCATTCATCTAGTAGATTAATGTTTGAATTCCAAATCAATTAACCGTAGTATTTTAACTGTAGGTATTTGTTAACTAGTACATACATGAATCGAGTTTGTGTGTTTTAGCTCAACTTCCTATGCAGACTGGTACCAACAGTGCACGGAATTTTAGTTCGCAAGCAACGTCGATTATAAATTCTACTGTGGCCTTTATAGTGCCGCATTACAATCTTGTGCATGACGAGCAAAATATAAAACTATCTGAATAAAACTAAATTTTTTATGAAATTTCGGACAAAGTGAAGTACATGTGAACACAGTCTACTCAGGCGACCATATTTTTAATCTTATTACAAAGCAGATATAATTTATTTCGCTATTGTGTTTGTTTCGTGGACTTATGAATAATAACGTCTATAAAAGTTTATTGTGCGCCAAGGACTGCGCTGAACAAAGTCACGAGTACTCCTTTACAATTCTTTAATTGGGTTAACGTTCAGAATAATTAAAAAATGGCCATTCAATTAGCAAAATTTGTTATTCGAATGTTTAGTGGGATGCTAATTAGACAACTTTCCATCTCTGCGTTATGGCCACTCGAACACTGTAGGGTACTCAAGGCTACAGGCTGACGAGTGTAACAGGCTCGCTGTTAAGCTTTACCTTGTCTCAGAGTTGAATTTTTCATTATTGTTTAATTTATTCATGGATTTCAACGAATATTCACATCTATTCTAATAATAGCTGCGTCAATATTGTATTAGATATTATGATTCGTTGTTAGCATAGCTGTAATGTTGTATATTATTCAATAAGATCGGCAGTCTGTATTTGATATACTGGAAGGTGATAAATGGCTGTCTAGAGTTTGATTTATTGGAGATGTATTTCTAAATGGTAAGATTCCATGTATAGTAATTAGGTTGTAAGAATATCATGATGTACACTACTGGAAAAAATTAAAGGATCAAAAAATAAATCCAAATTTTTGGCTGATTTTCAACAGGCCGTAACTTCGAAAAAAATGGTCGTGCAGGAAATTAAAAAAAAGAAACTTGTAGCTCCAAGTATCTAGTTTTTGGATTAATACATTAAAATTTTGTAGCATCAGTGGTTTTTGAGTGATCTTAGGAAAATCAGCAACAAAAAAATTTAACAAAAAATCTTGTTTCTTTTTTTTGATATACGGACGTGGAAAAACATGTTCTTGCTAAACCCGTATAAAGATCAGATACTTTGTTTATGTAGCTTTAATTTCGTTCTTTTAACACCTCGATATGTTTAGTCCTCGCCGAGATATCAGTCTCCAAATGGAAAAGGATCCTTTTGTCTTTTAATATCGATATCTCAGCAACCAATAATTGCACATCAGGTGAAAGGTGCGTTTCAAGAACTTGAATAAATATCCTTGAACCACCAGTTATTGCTTTTTCGAAAAAACGAGAATTCTTCTTGTTACATGAATTTGAAAATGCAACAAAAAATGAGCTTCAGGTGGTGTTTTGGAAAATCAAGCGCTGGATCGAAAATATTGTGAAAACCAATAATGTTAAGTGTGCGTTTTACAGTTCAATATGTCCACGAAAATCCTACAAAGTGCCAAATAAATCCATCCAGCCGTTTTTGTGATTCACTCGATCGAATTTTTGAAAAAAATAAGGAATCACGTTTTTGCTCTGCAAAGCTCATAATTTAAGAAATGAAAAATATTTATTTTTTAAAGATTTTTCCACGTTTCTGTTGTACGAATTTGTTGTTTTGGGGCAACTTGAGGAAATTTAAGTCACCAACGCCAATATTGCCCGTTGTTGCTAATGTGTGTGATTAAGGAATTTTCGAGCAACAATATTCGCATTGACGAAATATTGAATTGATTGGGCGTTTGTTTGTTAAATTTCCTCAAGTTGTTCCAAAACAACAAATCTATACAACAAAATGTGGAAAAAGCTCATAAAAAAGAATATTTCTCATTTCTTAAATTATGAGCTTTGCAGAGCAAAACGTGATCCCTTATTTTTTCCAAAAAATCGATCGAGTGAATCACAAAAACGGCTGGATGGATTTATTTGGCACTTTGTAGGATTTTCGTGGACATATTGAACTGTAAAACGCACACTTAACATTATTGGTTTTCACAATATTTTCGATCCAGCGCTTGATTTTCCAAAACACCACCTGAAGCTCATTTTTTGTTGCATTTTCAAATTCATGTAACAAGAAGAATTCTCGTTTTTTCGAAAAAGCAATAACTGGTGGTTCAAGGATATTTATTCAAGTTCTTGAAACGCACCTTTCACCTGATGTGCAATTATTGGTTGCTGAGATATCGATATTAAAAGACAAAAGGATCCTTTTCCATTTGGAGACTGATATCTCGGCGAGGACTAAACATATCGAGGTGTTAAAAGAACGAAATTAAAGCTACATAAACAAAGTATCTGATCTTTATACGGGTTTAGCAAGAACATGTTTTTCCACGTCCGTATATCAAAAAAAAGAAACAAGATTTTTTGTTAAATTTTTTTGTTGCTGGTTTTCCTAAGATCACTCAAAAACCACTGATGCTACAAAATTTTAATGTATTAATCCAAAAACTAGATACTTGGAGCTACAAGTTTCTTTTTTTTAATTTCCTGCACGACCATTTTTTTCGAAGTTACGGCCTGTTGAAAATCGCCCAAAAATTTGGATTTATTTTTTGATCCTTTAATTTTTTCCAGTAGTATATTACAAAGATCTCAATAGGTTAACGTATGAGTAGTCTCGGCTAGTTACATATTTATAAAAAGTAGTAATCCCATTGAGTTATTGGATAAAATTAGGTGACCGCATAAAGCCGTGCTTCGTTACGGTTCATCAATGATACTCACATATCTATACGTGAAGTACCTAATCACCAATACTCCCATAATCTCTTCATGCTCTACACCACATCCTAGTCAATAACACGCCAAACTCTGTTTTTTACTTTAAATATATGCGTTGGTTAGTTAGTATTGCAGGAAAAATTGTGCTGACGTTGAGCCATTTTACTTCCATTGCTTAGCATATTTTGACTTTTAAATTAAACCATCTATAATCTGGTACTGGGCCGGCGTTGGATTATGACAGAATCTCTCCTTATACAACGACAGTGACGCTTGTGGTGTGCTAAGTACCGACGAGTAATTACGGCGACACTGGAAACCTCGACATCCCGTATACATTGTATGATCAGGCTTTGTACGCGACAATGTAAATTAAAGAACCCATACAAATTAATTTATCATTCTTGTAATCATTTTTAAGGATATTGCATGCATTTATTAATCCATAAACTGTTATTGGAAAAGGTTATCCACCCATTTTTTATTTAAAAATATATGCAGACACTAAGGATCGTGATTTCAGTTCAATTATAATTGTCAGAACTTCGCATTATTCTGGCCTAGTATAATCAAGTTCTTTTTTACAAAATTGTTACGTATCAACAAATAGAGACGATTATTAGCATATTATTATCACCTGACTACGAATAACGATTGTGTGTTTGAAGCGTATGTACATATGTATGTATACTATGTTCTCTCGTAACTACTCAATGTCATTACAAATTTTAATAAGTTATTATTTTTACGTTATTGATTTTATTTTTATAACGCGATGACTTTGAATATATCATTTTTTAAAAACGATAATGACGACATATTGTAAGTCTTATTTAGTATATACTTACTCGTACAATTATATAAAACCAAGATCGTACTGATTTGCAAATTATAAATCGAAACAAAATTAATGGGTTCCGCCTGTAACTCAACCTGCTTCTCTTAATTCATCATATTTTCATTCCTATTCAAATTTGTCTATTTACGTTAATATAAACTAACTGTAAGAAAAATCTAACTAAATGATGGAAGCTTAGTAATCATAAACCTGCAATCTGTTGTTTTAGCTTTTTGGTATGACATGAAAACTCCATATGTTTGTGTTAAAATATGAGGTCCCCATTTTCTAAAGACCCGAAATCCTATGTTTGGTTAACTACGTTCTTCTAATGCGGGTTGGATAAAATATAATTTTAAAAATTTTGAAACATTTCACGTATAATTTCTTCATTATAATTTCTCAACTTCAAATATTCAGAATAACACACTGAAATAAATTGTTCACGTACAAGAAAAGTTATTATCATCAAGCTGAATTCAGCTTGTAGCTATTTTGTATAACACAATTATTATGCTCAGCAATAATATCTTGGTGCAATGCAAACCCAATCAAACTCGGCAAACTCAAACACTGAGAATGTCCTCGTAAACGAGTAATCGAGTGTTCAATTGAGCAAGATCTCGATTATCCAGAAATTGAAATTGAATGCGGCCGGCGAATTGAAAACGAATCTTTAACGAGTAGTGGTTCCTTTTTCCTTTTTCAACTCAAAAGGAGCTTGTTGAAAATTGTAACAGCATTGTCTTTTGTCTTTCCTCTTTTAAGGATTCAATTAATCTCCTTTTTATTACTACCGTCATTAATTACTTATCTTGTAAGTAAGAATACCTTTAATATGGGCAAGAGTGGCTAATTAATTACAGGAAAATAATAAAATCGTCTAGTTACTTTCGTACGTACAAGGATCTGTTGCTGGAGGAGTATTCACTTACCAAGCTACACGAATACGGATCAAAGAGAGCTTTTTCGTGATAAAAGTAAATGTAAGAGTATTTATAAATATTTGATACGTCAAAATATAACTTAATAAACGAATTTAATACTTATTTTGTGAATGGCGTTAGTTTCACACAAAGTAAAGTAAGGCCCTTCCTAGCAAAAACTAATTAAATGGAATTTAAGTATTTCATTAAATATTTTATGATATAAATCATTTTAACCATTCTTAGAAGCAGCATATAGGATCGGCGCGACTCTAAGAAACGGAACATGATTTACTTGGGAACGTATGTTCTTCGTGGTATGCAGTTTATAAACTTGGCGATGTCGGGAAAATCAAAGTTGTGATAAATAGTTTCAAGCGCATAAATATTGACGGGATTTAAAAATTGAATCTGTGTGCTTTCATGTCACATTCAGCTGTACAGATATTTGGTGCACGGAAGGTTTCTAGATATTGAAGCGCTTGACAGCATGGAATAAATATTTTGTACTTAATTGTAAGCGGTGCATTCAAACATGACATAAATATGTTTTTCTCGTATCATTGAGAAAGAGATCATCAACCATCAAGTCTTATATAGGTAGGTCTAAATAAGCAAGTGGTTAGGCCTTAGTCCATGACGCTGGCTTAATTCGGCTCGGATTACATACCTAAGAAATTCCAAAGAACTTTTTAGGAGTCTAGATTTTCCCACGATTGATTCCTTTAAAGTACGTGATAATGCAAAGTGAATTTGAAAAGTCAAAGCTGTTTGGATTTGTCGCACCTAAATTTTGGCTCGCGCCTTAGCCTTGACGCCGAACTCTTTTTGCTCGATACTCGGATATTGTATTTTTTGAGTAAAAAAGAAATAGGCTCTTTGGTCCGCAGTAGTAATGATAGAGAGGGTTTAGCATTTGGAAATGTCCCGTAACACCAAGAAGTGCGGCAATGTGCCTGAAATAAGACAATGGGATCAGATGAGAGTTAAATTTAGGCGTGGCGAAAATTAGTGTAACCTTTGTTTTATACCTTTACATAATCCTTTGATAAAAAATTAAAAAGAGAAGGATATAAAATGACTGTATTTGATAAAATATGTCAATGGTTAATAATTAATGTTGTGTAAAGACTTGTAAATATAATTTGCTCAAATTTATATGTGTACTGGGAGTTATTAAGACTGGCAATTCATTTTCATTTCGGTCATGGAAAGCAGTTTCACTTTCATATTTCTCGAGTTCTATCTGTTATGTTTGCTAAGCGCCTAATTACCCACTGCCTCCGTTTTGTGCCCGACAATGAAGAAATAATAAAGCACGTACAAACACTGGGATGAGCTCTAAAGTTTAATGTCAATACGGCACAGAGGTCGTTCAGCTCGCGTCGAATAATGTCTCTATTTACAGGCAAGATTTTCTGGTAAGTCTATGTGCTAATGTGGCGCAGAAAATACCATTCGATGTGCGCGCTGATATAGGTATAATTTCCATTTTAGTTGTACGGCCTCGTGCTTTGAATATTTTCGCAATATAAACAGTAGCGAGAAGGTATTACACGTGAGATTTAATATTCAGGATTTTTTAATAAAACGCCGCAACTTTGTACGTTGGAATAAGTAACGGTAAAAATTCTTTCCTTTAGCTTTGCACAAAAGTGTGATCAAGAAACTAACCAAAGAATAAAGAAACAGTAATAAAATGAGAAAACAAGCCAGGGAGTGCAATTCGGTTCATGTCGAGCGGGAAATGTTGTTTCCGCACTTTGCAACGAATAACTGTCTCGAGCGCGACCTCTACCTACTGTTTGCTTTGAATTTTTGTAACTGCACCTTTTGTAATAAAACACGAACATTGTAATGTAGCATACATAAATAGCCACTGATGTGACGAGAGTCGGACAGATACCAACGAAACTTTCTCAAAGCTATGTGATTAAGGGAGATTTTATTAACTTCGTAAGAATTTTTGTATTTTACTATACAATATAAAGAGATCATGAGAGACCACATTGACATCTAAGGCCAAATAGACACTAAGGCATTATTTAGTGAGAAACGATAATATTAATTACTTATTAGTCAATACAACTACGCCTTTTAAACTGGAGATACATAAAATCACTTCAATTGATGTTACATGTCACATTTGTTCTTTAAAGCGTAAGTTTGTTAATATTAAGGGAGCGATTACTTTTGATGGCCTTTTGACTGTTGAGTCAAGCTCCGGCAACGATTCTCGCACCGAGGCATGTACAGTGGCTTGCCATATTATTATGGACAGTCACATTTTTTTCATTTTTTTTCTTTGAGCTCATTTAACTGTAATCTTAAGTGGTGTAAGACTTGTTAGAAGTCTTTTACACATTCAAGATACCTCTTTAACTCAAATTTTAAGTGGATTTCAAGTGTTGGAGCATTCATTTATTTTTAAAATATTTTTAAAAGCGGGAGAGTCGCAGAATCGTTGACACGCGTAAAAATAGGAGACGTTAATAATATTATTTTAAAAAGCTATTTAGTGAGTTAGTGTTATAAATATTATTTAAAAGTAATTATTATTTTATTGTTATTGATGGAAAAGTATTTCGGCGTCAATTTTTATCACAATATTATTATTATTACTTTTTAATGGTACTCAGTACAAGTCGACGGGTTGATTTGTTTCCAAAAAAAAAAATCTATGGTTAAAACCCTCCTCCTGCATCCGAATCATTCTCAAAGAAAGATAGCAGAACTTGCCGGAGTTTCTTAGTCCGCTATTAGTAAAATAAAAATAAATTTGGAATAAAATAAGCCACTTTTGCCCAAAAGAAAAAGCAAATGTTGAAGAAAATTGATTGCCACGCAATGGTCTGATTGGAAAATTCGGGATAATTGTTTGCAAAACTGAAAGAAAAGTGGTGATCTTATAACGTTAATGGTTCGGGAATCTGAAATACCAGTTTTTAAGAGAACTGTACCGCGGAGGTTCGCAGAGGAAGGTCTGACAAGTTATCGACGATTTGAGAAACCGCGTTTGACTGAAGCAATGAAAAAAAAACGGCTTGCCTGGGCTTGTAAGCACCATTCGAAGACTGGAATATGATCAGATTTAATACTAGCTTCTATTTTGATGTTCTCAAATATTTTTTTCACAAAATTATTCATACAATTACTTTTTTTGGATGTGTTTCTCAGACGAATGTTATAATAACTCGTTTCTCAAATCGTCGATAACTTGTCAGACCTTCCTCTGCGAACCTCCGCGGTACAGTTCTTTTAAAAACTGGTATTTCAGATTCCCGAACCATTAACGTTATAAGATCACCACTTTTCTTTCAGTTTTGCAAACAATTATCCCGAATTTTCCAATCAGACCATTGCGTGGCAATCAATTTTCTTCAACATTTGCTTTTTGTTTTGGGCAAAAGTGGCTTATTTTATTCCAAATTTATTTTTATTTTACTAATAGCGGACTAAGAAACTCCGGCAAGTTCTGCTATCTTTCTTTGAGAATGATTCGGATGCAGGAGGAGGGTTTTAACCATAGTTTTTTTTTTGGAAACAAATCAACCCGTCGACTTGTACTGAGTACCATTAAAAAGTAATAATAATAATATTGTGATAAAAATTGACGCCGAAATACTTTTCCATCAATAACAATAAAATAATAATTACTTTTAATTAATATTTATAACACTAACTCACTAAATAGCTTTTTAAAATAATATTATTAACGTCTCCTATTTTTACGCGTGTCAACGATTCTGCGACTCTCCCGCTTTTAAAAATATTTTAAAAATAAATGAATGCTCCAACACTTGAAATCCACTTAAAATTTGAGTTAAAGAGGTATCTTGAATGTGTAAAAGACTTCTAACAAGTCTTACACCACTTAAGATTACAGTTAAATGAGCTCAAAGAAAAAAAATGAAAAAAATGTGACTGTCCATAATAATATGGCAAGCCACTGTATGTAGGTATTTGGGTGATCGATAAACGTTTGTTTTTGTGCTACCGAAAAAATAACGTGGTTTCCCCTAAAACAAAGACACGTGCCTTGGCGTGGGGAAGAGACCTATGGGTGTTACCGTTTTTGTATATCGTATTTTTTGTTTAAATTAACTTTTAGGTATCTTAACTTAAAGCAGTGATAATTTCAAAGTTTAGTTTGGAGCCTAGGCACGCATCTCTGACTTTTCGCAGTTATGTTTGTATTCACATTGAATTTCACTTGCTTTTGCGGTGAAGGAAAACACCGTGAGGAAACCTGCACACCTAAAAAAGTTCTTAGGAATTTCTTAGGCCCGTCAACCCGCACTAGGCCAGCGTGGTGGACTATGGCCTACACCCTTTAACAGGAGATCCGTGCCCAGCAGTGAGACGTATATCGGTTGATGAAATCAGATACTATTATAAAGGCGAAAGTTTGTAAGTATGGATGTATGGATGTTTGTTACTTTTTCACGTAAAAACTACTGAATGGATTTTGATGAAACTTTACAATAATATAGCTTATACATCAGGATAAAACATAGGATACTTTTTATCCCGGAAAATGTAGTATTCCCGTGGGAATGAGTATTTCTGGATCTACCAAAGGGATTTGAATGAAATTTGGTATAGAGAGAGGTAGAGCTCACATAATTCACATGGAATAGTTTTTATCCCGGAAAATGAAGTATTCCCGTGGGAATGGGTATTTCTGCATCTACCAAACCGATTTAAATGATTTTTGGTATGTGCATAAATAGGACTCTGAGATGTAAAATAGACTATAAATTATTTTCTATCTAAACTCAACCCTGTAGTCTACGCGGATGAAGTCGCGGGCAACAGCTAGTATAATATATTATCTTAATTCGACCTTCACATAATAAGGATCCACATTATAAGGATTATTTTATTTACTAAAATTTACTCGTTTCGTACCTACTCTAAAGCCTTTATGAAATATCTAATAATCTTTACGGAGCGCGATCCATTTCTAAAATAATATTCAAAGTTTGTTCAAAAATTAATAAAATAATTTTAGCATTAATTTATGCAGAACGCAACCATAAATCTCGATATCGAAATTTATGCAAATAAAATGAACCAGCACGCTTCGTTACACGGTATCAGGCGCTCGGAAAAGATCGGAGGAAGTTCAATCCACACAGATGGATCTTTAATATCTAATTTTATTTCGTATTGCCGTTCATACATATGTTTTATGTATTCAACGAATCTGATTTTGAATTTTGATAACGTTCAGAATTAGTGGTATATTTATAAAGACAGTAGGTAGCCTAATTATAGTTGAAACATTTCTTTGTGGGTACCTACATATTGTGCTACTAATGAAGTATCGGTAGCACGCCCACTAGGTACAATTACTCACCGGGCAGCTTTTATATTATTCAATCAAACAACCATTCCTTTGATGTTTATTGCTTTCCCCCTAAATAATGGTCGGCTATTCGATCAATATTTCCTTGCACTTTAGGGAAAAACCATGACTCGTCCCTGCGATTCATGACGGTACTACTCTGGGGAAAGTGCCTTCATTTTTAAAGAAACTAAACTTTGTTGTAAGAATTTATTTATACGGACGTACGCGTCCGCATATCTTACGCCAGAATAAATCAAGAAAGAAAATAAAGAGACAGAGTAGACGATAACCAAAATGCTTTTAGAGACAGATTCTTAAATGGAATAAGAACAATAGCTATTGTTGGAAATGGACCAAATGAAGGGCGTATTAGTGTAAAGCGTGTTATTCTTGGTGGATCCTTCACTAAAATACATAGAAATGGATTGGTAGCTCCGATGGTTTACAAAGCTGTCGAAGAGACGTTCGATAGCCGCCTGCACTATCTATATGATGTGAGTGCTTTAGCAGTTGGCTTGCAGGGACGTGGTATTGTCGCACGACGCACGTGGAACGTTCCCCTTCAAGACAGAGCAAACTTTCTATTCAATCTAATAATTGCGTTATTTCACATTGTTTACTGTATACTCAACTATGATTAGTTTTGAATAGAATAATTATGTTATTGTTATTTGAGTATTCGTAGAACTGTCAGAACAATAATTAAGGGTTGAAAATATGGTTAATGTACACTGCTTATCTATTATAGCAGCCCATACAGGTAATAATTAAAATAGTTAATAAATTCTAGATTGGACATAAAAATAAAACACCTGTGCACTGCCCTAGTAAAAATTGTGTTGCAGAAGTCAGCATCATTTTGTAACATTATTATCGCCATATGCATTTGCGTTTTTAGCAGAATAACTACAATAAATAACAAATACTTACCATGAAAACAAAACAAAACTTTTGTATCCCACAGCTTAGGATAGGACTACACTGTTGGGAGGGTCTAGGCTTTTGTCAATACAGACCTAGTGTGGGTATTTGGATATCACATTTTCTTGATTACTTAGAGCTATGCCTTATGTTTGCGGGATTTCTCATCGTGCTCTGTTTAACCGTTAAAATGCATGGTAATTTTAGAAATACACTTACCTAACTAATAACTACAGCAATGAACACATTGCAAGGATTTTTGTGAATAAAATCACAAACCGAGAAATGCTACAAAGCGTTGTATATTGCGTTAAACGCCCGCAAGTCCGTCTTACAAGCGCAAATAATACTACTGGGATTCAGAAAATGTTCCTAAAGAGTTCTCTCGATACTTGCTCGGAAATTATTGTGGAAGATTCGTCCGAATATAATGAGGGTAAAACTTCTCCACAAGAATTTAATTTTGTACTCCAACAAGATTTAGTTCAGAGATATTAAACGTAAATTGACCATTGTTGAAAACACCTGTATAATTTTATAAATACCCCAACACTCACACACATAGCTTCTATTTCAATGTATAATCGCATATGGTGCCCTATGAAATGATAAACTATGAGCGATTTTTTACTTGCAGGGCTCTCAAACGTAGAGTATTTTACATGAGGAAACTCCATTTGTATAGTCATGTGATCCTACTATACTTCGCCATATATAAACATGTGTCAAAGTTTACGACATCACGAGAATACTTCTAGAACATCGGCAAGACGGCGCTCACGTTTTAAATAATGAAAAGCGTACACATTTCTCGTTCCATATACTGATTATGTATGTCTTGTAACAGATTCGTGGAGCCTTATGAACATCGGTTTTATAGACATGGACATTAATTCAATCCAATCACGAGATAAAATATTGACTAAATATAAAAAGATAACATCTTAGTTAATACTATTACCTCGTGTTGGATAACGAAGAAGCTAAATAGTTGTTTAACATTATCTGCAAAATAACGGTCTAAACGTATAAAATTCGTGAAGCATATTTCAACAAAGGTGGATCCCGTTGAGAATAAGCCTGTCGGTTCCAAGAAAATTGTCTTTAAAGGAGGAAGAAATAAAAACGTCGCATTGAGATTTATGTTAATTTCGTGTTGGAATAATACCTACTAGACTTAGTGCTTTTACCTTTATCCCTTATATAATATGTTAATACTCAAAAGCAGGTGTATGAGCGTACATTCGTTCAAGTTAAGAAGATTCAAAAGCCAAAAGCGGGATTAGGTTTGAGGGCCTTTTAAGAAATCTACAGAAATAAAGACATTCCCAACAAATGTTACAAAATGGTGAATTTATTTGCATAATTCAGCAAACCTAAATCCTTTGTCCGCAGCCCGCCGCTGAAATAATAAATTTACTCCATGTTCTTCAAAACGTTATATCTGAACAAAATTATTTAGCTATTTAAGAGCAGGCTCTTTGACGGGTGTTTAAATGGCTCCGATTAAAACTCCGGTAATCCCGTTCGTTTTTATTTTTGTAATAGGAGTAACACGTGTCTTTACTTTATCGGAGGTTCTCGTTATAGCTTTTGATATGGAAAATGATGTGCGATGATACTAGTATCTAGTATGTAAGTGGCATTGTGAGAATAATTCTGTGATATTTCACCCCATCGCATTGAGTATTCCGATCGTACGCTACTCCGGCGATTCTACCGCGAGCACAATATGTGTAAATTTAGAAAACGTTTTCGGCACATTATTACGTTTAGGGATTTTCAAGAAAATTGCCTTATTACCTTTTTGAGTTCGATTCTAAGCTTGGATATAGGGGGATTTACAATAACGTTTTGATAAAATACATTATATACGATTGCAACTATTTTGTAGTTCCAGTTTGTAGGGCTATTAGGCTCGCACGTAGCGTTGAATTCAAAACGTCAATAATTCGTTAACATTTTTGTGAACAGGATTTTGTAGCTGGATTATTTTAATGAAATATGTTAGGCTGAAACGAAAATTGTGTACGTGATATTACAGTGAAAATTTTTAGCATTGATACACAAATACATTTTAACGTACACGCATTTCATAAAATTGTAATATAATATCAAATTGTAGTATGACCTAACTAGATAGGTAAGCATTGTGTTTTAGCGGGCCATTGAGTATATCCTGATATCGGGTAACTGTTTCCCATTCATGGGCGGCAAAGCGATGAAGATGTATAAAATCGCGATGGTAAGCCAACACGCGACTTACAGCCAATTCAGTACAGTGATCGCGTCATAAAGCACGCAGGGTTCCGTTAGGTGGATTCGCGGCACGTATCACCGGCTGGTATATATTGAACAAACTAAACAGTTGTAAGAATACCTCAGCCGGGCTCGTAGGTAAATTGTTTCGCTTGTTATTTATGTTTCCCAGCTTGCTAATACGTGCGCGGCTTGTGAAAGTGCCAAGCTCAACGTATTTGCTTTCGTTTACAGTTTTTAGTGTTTGATTCCGCAGCTACTTGTTTCTCTCGCCGTAAATATTTGCCGTGCCAATTGTGACTGTGTGCTGTTTTGTTAATTCATTCAATTATTATTTATTACATTCTGCTCGCGTTATTTTCTTTTAAAAAATAAGTATCCTTTCTTGAATCGTTTTAATATCTAAAACAGGTACACAGGTTTTAAGTGTCAGTTTTCATTGCGTTTTATCTTTTGACTCTAATAGTATGATCATCATAATTCTCAGCAATCTGATGTCTAGGGCTTAGCCTATCAGAAAGAAAAGTGAATTGTAATCAAATACTTAATAGGCCTTATCTTTAGTATCTCTTTGTAGAGTCAAAGTTCATGAGTTCATTTTGTTGTCTATGTGGCATTTAAAAGCCATATGAGGTATTGCCATAGGCTATTATAGAAAAATACGCCGTCTTAAATTGGCACCGTGTTAGATCGTTCAGAGTCCTTATTTAAGATTTATTCAGTCAGAAGTTCTATTGCTGTAATATATTACGTAAACATATTATTATAAAGAGGAAAATGTTTAAAATTTTCGACTGAAAAGATATTGTTCTGTAAATGTCACATTAGAGGAATTGGAACCGGTTAAAGATACTTCGATAATATTTGAAGGATGGTATCAATAGCAGTCATCTAATGAAATATGTGTAAATGCAATTAATTCATAACAGAAATATGTCGTGTAACTACTTTCTATCTATTTTCCTCAAGTTAATATAGCTTGCTTTGGGAGATCGGCGGTAGCGATTGTATAAAATCTGCCTAGTTGTCTGTAGTGATCGTCAATTAACAGAGAGCCATATCCTAATGAGCGCCCACAAACTGACGAGCGAACAACCATTATTGCGGGGTTTTACCGACTTCGCGCGGTTTTAAAGTCAACGGGTAGAAGCCAATCTCACATGAAGGTATTGTGACTTCAACACACACTAAACTAAATATAACCTTTGCGGCTGAATACTTTTTGTTGCGAAGAGCGTAGTCCTGCCGTGACGCGAAATATATTCTAAAGGAAGGTAATTCTTCCTTACTAATATGAGAGTACAGGTAAGATATGTCTAGTTCTCGATTATTCAAGAAACATCTCATCCTTACGATGACAAAAACCTGAAATAGTAACATTGAAGTCAGGTGTGGTATTAATTAAAAGTCCCTAATCGAACCAAATTCGTTGGCGACTACCGCATAACAAATGAGGGTGTAATGGAAGGTTCACAACGCCATCAGTAATATGTAAAGTACTGCAAATATAACGCCACGCAAATTACACCCATATTTCACTGATACACTACACTGGTGTAAAAGTTACGAAAAGGTGCAACTTCAAAATAATTAGTTACCCACAGCGATATGCGTGAATTACTGTTGTACACGCGAATTTTTCTTATTATTTCGTAGTTAGAGACCTAATTAAACGTAAATTATATCAAAATTATTATTTGATTACACTTTCTGTGCTACAGTAACACGCACTCTTACGGTACTATGTCTGTACCTTAGGTTTATTGTTTTAAGATATTTATACAACAGTTTTACTTGGTAGTATAATAAATACTTCATTATTCAATGGCAGTGTGTCCATGAATTTAAGTTTTACGGTAATTTTATTGAATCCATAATAAAATATTAGTTATATACTACTCTACATTTTAACATTGAATTGTTATTTAAAGTTATAACTACCTACATGTAACTTTGACATAAAACTGTTTCGTCAATCGTCACCTTGTCAACACCGTGTATGTTCCTTAACCTTTCGTGAAGGTTTCATGTTTTGGTTAACCTCCTTGGTTTCGTACAAATAAAACGCACAAATGAAACATCTATATAACTGTATTTTTTACCAATATCTTTTTGCAGCACTGAGTGTAGAGATATGCCTAAAAAGGCAATAGCTTCGTCCATACGTGTAAGAGAGCAATTGACGAAACCTCTGCCTACTCCTTCGAGGAATACAGGCGTGATTTTAAATTATGTGTATTTATATACATTTTCGTAGGTCTTATGAGCGTCCAAGTCGTTGTTACTTAAATACAATTGTGGTAATAAGGGTTCTCTATTTGCTTTGAGGAAATTGCTTGTTTGCTTTGCAAATATTTGTTTCGGGGCGAGTGTTTGAGAGATTGAGAAGTTAATTGTAGGTCAACATAATATTACTATAAGTATTTTTTTTTTTTTTGTTATCGAGGGGAAAGCTGTTTATGGCTCTACTTCCCGCCAGCCCGGGGGCAGTGGGGGGCGGGAAGCGTATGTCGGGGTCACCGGTCTTCCAGCCCGGCGCGCGGCGACGTCATGTCCGCGCAGGTGTTAGTGCCGGGCTGGGTCCCTAACAAAATCCCTATACCGGCATACCGACCAAAACCCCCCGGTGGCCATCTCCGCGCCGAGTGGGGCGACCACGGTACGCGGGCGAGAGGCGCCCACCGTTAACCGCAGCCGCCCAGTGCGCCTCCGAGACGTAAACGTCTCGGCCGTCTCGGAGTTATAGGGGCGCAGTTGCACCCCCACCAGCTTGTTCGGACGCCCCGGTTGTGAATGGGCGCCCGCGACGTACACAGGCCACAGTGCCGCCGCCCCTCTCGGGGTCACTTTCAGTGAGGACGCGCTGCCCCCACAGCACGTCCAGCGACCCCAAGGGCCCCTTTAAGTCGCCTTTTACGACAGGCAGGGGATACCGTGGTGGGATTCTGACGCCCCCTTGCCACAGGGCAGGGCGCCGGGTCTAATTGTCTCTGTTGACCCGGCGCCTCCTTCTTTGACGTCTTTGACGGGCGGGATCGCTTCTTTCGCGATCCCGATCCGCGCTCTCCTTCTGCGACATGACGTACTCGCAGAAGGAGAGCATCGCTCGCCAGGACCTCGGACTCCCGACCATCGAAGAGACGACGGCCGGGAGCGAGAGGTCCTCACCGATAATAGCGCGGAGAGCGCCGCGCTGCACCTCCCAGGCTGCACACTCCTCTAATGTGTGCTGGGCTGTGTCGTCAAGACAGTTGTCACAGTGGTGACACACGGTTGACTCCTCCTTCTGTGCCACCCGACACAGGAAGTGGCCGAAGCATCCATGCCCCGACAACACCTGTGTCAGGCGGAACGTCGCCGCACCGCGGCGCCTGTCCACCCACTGGTCGAAGACAGGACGCACTGCCTCGACGGTCCTAGCACCAGCACTGGGATTCTCCAGCCTGGTTCGCCATTCCTCCACGGCGGCCATACGGAGGGAGGCTTTCAGTGCCTCAACCTCTCTCGGGGCCAATCTGTCCCCGCGACTTGACGCCTCCTCCCGCTGATGGTATAACCGCGAGAGGAATTTGGCGTCAAGGTCCCACGGCAGGGACCCGGCCAGAACGCAGGCCGCCTCGTAGGAGATCGTGCGGTAGCCCCTGATCAATCGCTGCGCCAGCGCACGCTGAGGCTTGCGCAGGAGAGTAACGCAACGCCTGTTCAGGGACTCGGCCCATACAGGGCTGCCATATAACGCCATAGACCGCACAACTCCCATGTACATCCTTCGGCAAAGGATGCTCGGACCTTCCAGGTTGGGCAACAGGCTGGAAAGAGCGCCTGCTACCCGTAGCAACTTTGGCTGCAGCATCTCAAAATGGGCGCGGAATTCCCACCGGCTGTCCAACAGCAGCCCCAAGTATTTCAGCTGATTGCCGATGAAAATTCGCACGCCCTCAACCTCAATGTGGGCCCCTGTAGGTGGTCCCATCCGAGGCCGGTGAAAGCATATGGCCTCGGATTTGTGGAGGGCCACCGTGAGGCCCAGCCGCCTAATTCTCCTCGCCACGTTGCCAGCTCCAACCGCGGCGAGGTCAGCGGCCTCCTGGAAGGACCCGCCCGTCGCTGTGACGAGTGTGTCGTCGGCGTAACAGAATACGCCGACTCCCCGGGGGTTGGTACCACGGAGCACCCAGTCGTAGCCGATGTTCCACAGAAGGGGCCCAAGAACCGACCCCTGTGGAACACCGCACGACATTGCTCTTCGCTGCCACCCGTTGGTGCCCGGATACACCACGTCCCTGTCAGATAGGTACGAGTGCACCAGGCGCCTGAGATAGGGTGGCACCACGTGATACCGCAGTGCTTCCTCAATACAGGCCCAGGGCAGGCTGTTAAAAGCATTGGCGATGTCTAGGGACACCGCCACGACGTATTTGCCCCGGGCTACTGCGTCCTCCGCTTCTGCCTTGACCCTCAGAATCGCCGAGATGGTAGATCGGCCACGCCGGAATCCAAACTGGCAATCGGCCAGGTCCGGGCCGATGCTCTCAAGATGCTCGACGAGGCGCGTATGAACGATGCGCTCGAAGAGCTTGGCCACCTCGTCGAGCAACACAATGGGCCGGTAGGCCGACGGCGACTCAGCGGGTCGTCCTTCTTTCTTGAGCAGGACCAGCTTGCCTGTTTTCCACCTCGATGGAAATTACTATAAGTATACCTACACAATAAGAATACCCACAATAATGTAGCATAGAGTCGCATCTTGAAACATACATGCATATGAAAATCTGTGAGGGTGTAATCAACACCAATATTTAAATGTATGTCGTTTTTTAGAAAGGAAAAAACTATTTAGCTTCCTTTTCAGCTTACTAGAATGATGGTAGGGGTATATCAGTGTCGCCTGGCTTCTAGTGTGACATGGATATACGTTCGAGTTAAGACCCTAACCAGCATAGTGTCTAGATAGTAGAGCCTAGTGCGAGAGATCAGAAACGAAAACGCTCGGAATTAAATCAACGCAACCGCATGAAAACCTTGTTAGTGACTTCTCCACCGTAAGACATAGATACCCAAATTACTGATTTACTTCAAAATTTGTCTGTGAACTATTGGAGATGGTCGAATACAGCTATCTGAAACGGTGTGATTAACATGTTGACTCCAGTGAGACGGTCAGTCAGTAACAGAGTGTAAATGTTTTAGAGAAATTAAAAAAAAAAAAAAAAAAAAAAATTACTCTAATCCTAAAGAATATAAGGGTTATCCATCAAGGGAAAAAGTTAACAATTTCCAATGCGTTAGCTAAAGATTTAGTGCTGCACTTTCTCGAAGATGTTAGACTAGCGTGTTGTCTTTTTGGAACATTTAAAGAGAAAATGGACACTGAATTTATAATTGCTTTTGAAGTAGCTATACGGTACAAGAAAAGAAAGAAGAAACGGTACTAGGAGAGTATGGCAGAATCAGAAATAATATAGTATTATAGAAAAAGTATGTACCTACTTTTTACAATAGCGTTATATTTTTATAAAAACGCTTGAAACATAAGGAAGCAGTTTGAATATGATGATCACCGGCTTGTTGACGTTGATGAGCTTCGGATTCAGTTAGATATGCAAAAAAAGGTTGTTGTATCAACGTCAAAAACAAAACAGAACTGAACAGCTAATTGCTGTTATTGCATGTTGTTTTTTAATGAGACAATAGGCATTGGCATTTTGATTGAACTGACA
Source organism: Cephonodes hylas (assembly GCA_030295005.1). Taxonomy (NCBI): domain Eukaryota; kingdom Metazoa; phylum Arthropoda; class Insecta; order Lepidoptera; family Sphingidae; genus Cephonodes; species Cephonodes hylas. The sequence continues at coordinate 8,189,243 of AP025367.1, read as the reverse complement.
CATGTGTTGTCTAAATTACTAGGACACACAGAGGTTCTAGCACTTATAAAATATGAATTCAGTAATCGGTAAATACCAAAAATATGTATATTTATGTAGTTAAAATAGAGATTAAACTAAGAGAGTAATATTTAAGAGGATAGTATTTAGTAAGGGAGTAATATTTTTTGCCCGTAGTGTGATATATCTGGGCTTATAATATCAGCTATACCAGCGTTTCCTAACCTTTTTCAGCCACGGACCCCTAGGAAATTAGGGACAGTTTTCACGGACCCCTTTAATAAAAAAAATGTTAAGTAAGCGTAGCGATTACGAGACATTAGCATTTATGTATAATCCAGAGATGACACCGCGGACCCCCATACATATACTCGCGGAGCCCCAGGGGTCCGCACCACAGGTTAAGAATCGATGAGCTATACTATACATGAATGTACATTTTGTTTTTTTAAATTTGTTGATAATTTTGCAACGCTTACAGAATTACAAATATTTAATCATTTAAAAAAATCTGACACCTACAGCGGAACAGGCGTAAATTTAAAAATTGTGAAAATACGTCGAGTAAATAAAACGCCGTCATCACAAATAGAGTTTAATCGAATGGCCGCCTGATTGTACCGGCATGCATCGCGATAGGTGTTACCGTTTTTATTCCGATATTTGTTTATAAAATTTATTATTCAACTAGGACAGCCGGAATATAGTAGTAAATTGGAAACACAGCTAAAGATTGGAAATAAAATCAGTGATACGCATTTAAAATCAAGAATTAACATATCAGTTTATCCGTTCTATTATCTTTTTATAATGGCAGGAACGTAAACATGGGATTTGTTCTGCATCTTTTCAGTAAACACATTTTCTTATATCGAAAGCTGTTAATAATGTTAGCGTAAATATATTAAAATTATAAAGAGCTTATTTAAAATCAATTTTAATACTTAAATCGTCGCCATTCGACTTCGAAATTGTGATGTTAATTAATTTCGATTGTTACCAACTGCAACCAACGACGCTGAATGAATGGAAAATGTAATTCACTTCTCACAAATATTGCAGAATACGGTTACATCAATTGTTCGAGATGCCAAAAGACCAATTCAAAGATACTAACTTTGATTCTATTATTAAAGAACTAATTGTGTTGCATTGTGAGTATGAAGCTCTCGCATGCTCGTTGAGTTTAAGCTTATTTCTCTTTTATGATCAGACAATGCGGTGGGACGTTTGTTTTTTGTCTATTGTATCAGTGTGACGGAATTTGATTCTGTGAATCTTTATATTTATGTATCGTATGTCTATATTCATAGAAGCAGACAGAGGGGACTGTAGGAAATGAACTAATTCTGTAATGACATTTACTGCACATGTTTTTTTGTGCATACAGGTAAAAATTATGTTATCTCTCATACTCGTAACCGTTAGGAGGTGGCAAGCGCAGCCCTCTGCTGAAGCAATCCATAACTTTTAAAAATATTGATTCTCATCAATAGCGGGATGTTGAGCGCATCCACACCCGGGAAGCATGTTAAATTAAGGCCTAATTTATGTTAGTTGTTGAGGATTCCCATGCCCTGCCGAGGGATTTATATCAATGGGGTGATGTAGATCCTGATGTAGCGGTTTGACTCTATAGAAAAGAAAAATCACCTAAAAACATCATGTGTATTATAGCGGAGTATTTAAGAATTTTCAGCAATAAATATTCAAAGTTTATTTAAGATAAAATTCATTTATACTAATAAGACTTAATTTAGCCAGAGCAAGTAATTACGTTATAAAAGTCAGTTCTAATACAACGTTGGAAGTTAATTCTTCGTTTAATGCATTCTAATTGACGGGCCGAGCTACTGTTTCTAATGGGAAGCTTGAAATTTCTTTTACATTGTTGAATGTTACTATTTGTTACGGCTTTACGGTCTAGGTAATACTGAACAAGCTATTTGGGCTAGGTACGATTTTGCCATTGAACATGTTAAAAATAATTTGAAAAAAAAAAAACATGAGCCGCAGAGATTTTGATGCGACCGTACGCCTAAATAAAAAGGGAAATATCAATCAATCTCATAAACCCACATCACAACTTTCTCCTCTAATGTATGTAAGTGTTCCGAGTAGAAGAAACTACAGGTACGTCTATTATCTAATACCGCTTTCTTCACTAATGACTATTCTTTCAAATAAGATTGTAATAAAATCAAGATTGAGAAAAGGGTTTTAAGTATCTGTAGCACAAGATCCTTAGTAGTGGAAATAAGTCAAAAATGTGCTTAAAAACCGGCAATCAATTGTCATTCGCAATTAAATCTATGAATAAACGGCTTTTTACTATAACATTCCATTGAGGCGGTGGAAATGAATGAATAATGTATATTGTTGTTCCAGTAAAACTTATTCGTACTGATGTAGCGAAATGCTTTGCTGCGGAGGCTGTGAAATACAATAGGAGGCCATATTTCACAAACCCACTTACAATTCTGTAAGTTAAATTGAAACATTTCATCGGCAATTACTTTATTTTAGTGGTTTCTTAACATTATAATATTGGCGGTGTTCTGTAAATTTCTTGATGATAATTTTAATTAATAGTGATGTGCTTCTTATTCACGGAACTGAAGATTCTAGGTCAAAATGGGCTCTTATACACCCACCACCTTAAAGAGTTAAAAATACAGACATGTTTTGTTACGAAATAATAAAGAGAAATTGTGTTATTAATGGAAGTTAAACTTGGTTTGATTACAATAAATTGAAAAAAAAATACAATTAAATAAAAAGCACAAGGACAACCACGTTCAAGTAAAGTGCTAAATATGAATAGAAGTTCCGAAGTTTTTCAAAGCAAGATGTGACCGCAGCGAATCTTTTTTACAAATTCTTTAAATTTCTAGACTGTCTTGTATCTTCCTTATATTGATAAAAAAAATGAAGGATTAATTATTGATTGTGCTACCCGAAGTTTTACTCAAAATGCGGTAGTACATTTATTTCTAGGCGTTGTTGGTTTAATTTATAGTTTTTGGACTACAAGAGGGTCATAGAATTCATAAATATTTAAAACCTAAACAAATGCTTATGCTATTATTTTTGTCTTTACTTGACGACTACGCGACCTCTCGTTTCGAAGCAACATTATAGGGTCATCTACGCTACAGGATAAAAAAATATATACAAATTTTCCAGAATCAATCTCGTATTTGGTCGTGTACCACATAGCGCAAGGTGCTTAACCCGTCAATAAACCCACTAAGTGGGTATTTTTTGAGGATAAAACCGTGCAAACGAATAATTTTAACCAATTGGCTATCCTTTCTAATTGACTTATCATGGTAGTGCTTAGCAAGCTATTCTATTTAGATCGTGCTGCACTTAACTTTAGCTTCGGCTAATTGAAATTATTCTGTACTTATAAGCCAAAAATATCCAATAGGTATCTGTTCGTGACATATGATTAGTAAAGCAGAAATAAAAGTTTAACCGTTTGGCAAACAAAAATGCAGTGATTCAATACTGTGTGGCCATTTTTATCCACAAAATTTTATTCATATACGCGACAGTTCTATATTTAGAATACACAAGGTAGTTCAATGCGTTCAAATGGATTTTTTATGTAAAAAAATAAAATTCAAAAAATGTACCTCGAAACATATAAATTGAGAGTGTTTATAGTCACATTGTACTCAACAAAAAACATAATATATTGAAGTTTTGAAATAAAAAGCAAGGCTATTCCGCGTTTCTACAGTAATTGAAATAAAAAATTAAAACTTATCATGTCATCATTGTTGTCGTGAAATAAAATATACAAATTAACTTCGCCTTTTTTATATTTTTCGAGTGTAAGGTGTCACTTGTTCTATATTTTATTGCAATAAAATATTTATACATTGCCCTTTTATATGATCATTTTTATGGTTTTTATCGAGGAAAAATATAAAGTCGAATAAAGATCAATATAAACAATTACTCATCATATTTTTTTTTTGTATATTATTTGATAATAAGTGACTCAAACATCTTTTGATCTCGATAGTTGGAAAGTTCTGATATTGTTGTTACGAACAAAGAAACGAAATCATATTATATTTATGTTAGGTACATTTCCTATTTAAATGTCATATTTATGTATATGTACGCATGAAAGCAGTGATGGCCTCGAGGTGTAGGCGCACGGTCGAGAATCTCGGCGGTCGCGGGTTCGAACCCCAGGCACACACCTCTGAGTGATGTGTGTATTCACATTGAATTATCACTTGCTTTAACGGTGAAGGAAAACATCGTGATGAAACCTGCACACCTAAAAGTTTTTAGGTGTGTAGTCCGCCAACCCGCATTAGGCCAGCGTGGTGGACTATGGCCTAAACCCTCTCAATGGTAGAGGAGACCTGTGCCCAGCAGTGAGACGTTCATGGGGTGATGATGATATCGACTGTAGTGTAAATAGTACTAAAGATAAATATTATTTTTCACCTCTTATGTGGATCACTTAGTAATAACAGTTATTTTAGTTTCATAGAGTATCACATACGTCAAGATTTTTTAATGCACGTTTTATAAAGTTAACTCGAGACTTTTTTTGAGGTAATTTTTAGATATCCATTTGCCTGAACCAGGCCTAGTAATTTAACCTGGGACGTTTAATATAATGTATTTTGAAAGACGTATATTTTTATATAACCAGACGTCTTAGGTACCTGAAGGAGTACGTAGAGGCGCATTACTGCAATACTTTGCAATTTCGTTAATTGTATTTTCTTCCCAAATAAAAAGGGGCAAACCTTATTCCGTTTTCGAGCATTTGTCTAGACTCTGTGCTGTTACTGATAATGTCCCAATGAAAAAAGCTTTCATTTTCTCGACTACTTATAGTACTAAGTACTCGAGTAGTCGAAATACTTATAGTACTAAGTACATATTAGTACCGCGAGAGCATAAAGGCGTCGTATAAATTCCAAAGTTTGAAAGTCACGACATTGTAATAGGAGAATATTTAAAATTGCTATTTTAGTTTTCCAGGGAATTTCAGAATCCCATATATAAATATATTTTTAGGGGTTCGTACGTCCGGGAATGAAACCTCGTTATTTACATTTTTATGAAACATTTTCGAAAAAATCTGAAGCCATAAAATAAACAGCACATACTTTTTGATTTTGGAAACACATTAACTGCTTGTCAAAAAAATCTCAATTGGTTGGTGGGTTTTCGATCCCCGCCTCTTAACTTGATTTTTTGACCTATTTTTTTTTTGTAACGGTATTACCTGAATATTAAGAGACTAATTGTATTCGCTGAGATATATAATAATCCCCAGGTTGTGCTAACTGTATCTTTAATCAGATTTAGTAGGTGCAAACCTTTTGCCGCCTTCGAGACAACGTTTTCAGACTCTAACGAGTATTTGAAAAAAAGGTAATTCCTCCCCCACCTTATGATTCCCATTGCTTTCGATCACACACTGCGCTCTTATATCGGTGGACCAAAGAATAACGCATTACTTATTGTCTTGGTATTTAGATTTATCATATATTTACATTAAGATAGATGTTATATTATATTAACTATCGGGTGATATCTGCGTGAGCGTGAAAACCTCACCGCGGAAGCTCTACTCATACTTTACCGGTTTTATTTTCATTTTGCGGTTCGGTTCGTATCGTTTGAAATTGTTGAATTCCCGCTGCGGATTGGATATTCCTTTATTCATACGCTCAGCTATATAGGATGTTCTATTGTGCATCTACAGCGTTACTTTTCAATTTTAAGCCGATGTCACAAAAGAAGGACAGTATTGATCCCGAAGTATTTATTCACTTTTTGAAGCCAATATTGACATCCTCGTCTTTCTCACAGACTAAATTTGTGAAGGAAAACATCGTGATGAAACCTGCACACCTAAGAGTTCTTAGGAATTTCTTAGGTGTGTAGTCCGCCAACCCGCACTAGGCCAGCGTGGTGGACTACGACCTAAAACCCTCTCAATGGTAGAGGAGACCCGTGCTCAGCAGTGGGCGTATATGGGTTGATGAAGAAGAAGAAGAAGACATATGTATGCCCGTACAGTTAGCATGTATTATGTTATTTTGTATGTAAGTATGTAGTAGGCCAAACCAATTAAACTTGTTCTACTAATTACCTGTTTGAATCCGCATCTATCTTAATGAGTAATCCTATATCTTGTGTGGAATTCACTTTAATCGTGAGTCGATCTTTACACTGAACAATCTGGAATACTTGAATAAATACATCTGTTTTAATTAGATCGCGAAATGAGAAATGTAAGTCAATCTGTCTTCTCATATGTTTATTATATGTATTTCGAGTGGTAAGCCAGCAAATTTTGTTTTATTTTGGGACTAATATGCGACACGTAGTACGAAACAAAATTCGTGGTCTGCTTTATCGTTCTCTATCTGAAAACCTTTAGTTGTCTCACGATATAGCGAAACGAGAGGCCGCGAGTTTAATCTCTGCAGCTGGACAAATGTTTGTATGATCCATGCATAATTATTTCGTTTCGATGATTTTGAGACGAAAAAGTCTGTCTCAGTTTTTTTTACACAGGAAATACGACTAGAATCTTAATGTGGTGTCAGGACAAGAATGTGACTTTTGGGTGTATTGATTTATCGTTTTCATTAACGCTTGTTTTGTTGCGAAAGTTGACGCATATTTAGTTGACCGCTTAGTGGTTGGATAAGCAACTTCGTATGGCAGCGGCGTGCACGATTCCATTGCCGGTAATCAAAGTTTTAATTTGTTGCTGTACGAATCGTTAATAGGTTTATTTACGGCTTTAGGGTTAGATTGGTCTCACTGTCGTTGCATATTCGCCACCTTTGCTTCATTCTGCGAAGATTTTAATGCAAGTAACAAAATATCCGTTATATTGAGACTTAAGTCCATTATTGTCGTGTTGTTCCAAATGCTAAATCAAGAGCACTGATCGTTAATTAGTCAATCATATTTTGCTAAGGAGCTCGATACCCAGAAAACAAATTCGCAATAATGGACTTGATTAGGATGGAAACTAGGCAGCACTAGCGGCAGGTTGATTTTTCGCGAGTCCATCGGGGATCTTTTGTCAACTTGATGATGTTTCGCCGAAAAACTGTTTTGGTCTAGTGTTAGTATGTTGGTCTAGTCAAAAGACTCCGACTAAAAGGGTCCTCACCGCGATAAAGTGGATCCTCTTATAGATGGAATAAATAATGAAGTATGAATAAGTATGAATAAATAATAAGAATGACCAAATAGTAAATTAATATAAGAAATGTACAAGTTGATCCGCGCGCATTCTACATCTACTCTTGCTATGAAAAATATAAACATACTTACCGAGAAAAACTGGCAAAATAATTAAAATACTTTTTGCTTAACATAAAATAATTTTTACTTAACACGGTAAAAAATCTTACGTTTAAAAGTACACACAACCAGACACAAGTCACTAGTCGGCAATCGAACTACGAACATGAAAAGCAATATCTAACGCGGACGGGTTAAACCGTTGCCGTACAGTGATCTTGTGCGGGGGGAAGTAGACAACTATGTTTCTAACTGCTTCTGTTTATCTTCTTTTGAGTCATTTCGTTCCGAGATAAAATACAAATTAGATCTCACGTAATACTGGGCGAGACTATTTCTATTTTTTGCAAGTTTCAAGGCTCCGTGCTGCTACTGAGAATTTCTTAATGGAAAAATATCCGGGAATGAAGTGTCGAGAGACCATGTTTAAAATCTTACGAAATCATTAAGTTGTAGAATATTTTGACATCTAGAATCTCAGGGGGATAGCATTTATTGAATGTCAACATAATGATGTCTCTCTTTGCTTGATGCCCTAAGTGATCACTACAGAGCTGATAATTTAATCATCAGGTTTTTAAATTTTCTGTGCTGTTTAAATTCTAAAGACGTTTGAAATATTTTATGTATACAGAACTCTTGGAAGTTAGAGGTATATTCTCACTTCGTCAGCTTTTAAAGCAAAAATAACTTCGATAAATAAGTAGCAAATTTTTATTACTTATCTGGATATGGATAGATTTCGTAACTTTGGATTTATTTTCCAAGCATCATTTTTAGAGCGACATTTTTTTGTAATTTTCTTATAACAAATTAACTTTTCCTTTTGACAGAGTGTCCTTTGTGTAAATTTCAGACAAGGTTTGATTCTTGTAAGCCGAGGAATATTAAAGTTGATGAGAATTTTAAATTTTAAACCTTTTTTGCCAATTATGTAAATGAATATCTGTTTTAGTTAGCCCTTCTTTCTTATTTTAGGAAATGCTTTATCCATTTTAGGGCAAACTTCACGGTTGTTTAATTTTGTTCGATTACCGTATAATTGACGAAAGCGAACTATTTATATTATTAAAATAAACTTTTTTCTTATTGCGGTGTTGTAATATGAAAAGGTGGTGATATACTATTTTATAATACATATATCTCGTCGGAGAACAAGGAACTTGGAAAGACAATTGGAAACTTGATAAAAAAAAGAAAGAAGCTATGTATGCATTTGTGGGGTGTATTTATTTATTATAAAAAAATATATACATATAATGTCACGAAACAAACAAAATTACCTATTGAGGTACAAAGTTTATGATAAGTTGTCATATGAATAGTACTTGTAATATGTCTAAGCTACGTCGCGTCTGGCGTCCGCTAAACAATCAGGGCTGGCTGTTGGTTTATCAACTGCTGTCAAGTTGCGACATCATTTTATTTATACTATTTCCCCCTCGGGTATACAAGCGTGAACGTATTCATGTACATGACCCAAGTGATTAATGGGGCATTGTAAAAAAATACCCGCGAAGCCTGTAAAATTCCCAATATGAGAGGACAGTGTGATAATAACTATTGAAATAATGAAATCGCTGAGGCATAACCGTTATAACTTGTGTATCGGGTACGTTCGTTGTAAAATAAAACTTTTTTATTGTGCCTAGGATTTTTATGGCAAATTACGTAAACTATATGCCTATTGCTTTATCGCATAGGCATTCATACGTGACTCGTAGACACTCATGTCTGAATTCTAGTTGGATTACTTAAACTTGGTTAAATGATAGAAGTATAAAATATCTGAAAAACTTTCCTTTATAATTCCTTCCTTTGAATTCCTTTCCTTTATTTTTCCGTCCTTAACAACGCAAATAGTACAAACAGACATGCCAAGATTGTAATGCTATAACAAGTAAATTTCCGACGTTATCATCGAGGGGAACCGAATCGGTCAAGCATATGGTAAGTTTGAGATTCATATCATTGTTATGAGAACACTTAACCTTAGTTCGTACATTCGCTGTTCTAGGAAGAGAGACCAAATTATAAATGAATTCATATGGATTACTTATTACTATTAGTAAACATAAAGACAGTCATAAGTGGACAAAGTTTCACGGTAAGAGGTAGATTAGTGTAGATTAGGGGTCCAAGAATTCACATACCTGTACCTCAGTACCCCTCAGTACAGACTGGAAGATTGCTGTGTGTTGTGGCTCCCACCAAGGGCGATTACTAAGTAAATGGCATTACAAATGTCGTGGGTGATTATTTTATCTGAACGTTTGATTTTCACTTCAGGACAATTCACTCCGCTCCATCTTAGAAAAGTCAGCAATAATTTCGGACAGTGGGTCGGGCGCAAGCCGAGTTATTCGACGCGCTTCTTGCTCTGTAATGTCTCGCACCATCATGTATCATTGACAATCTATGTATAGGTTCTTAATATGGATTTTGGTCCTAGCTTTGTCCTAACATCTGTGTGAGCGAAGACAATCGGAGATCACGACGAGCCCAATTTTTGGGTGGCCCAAGGTCTTAGAAGGGAACCAACACGTTGAAAGATAAAGTTTGTCTCGTAAAATTTGAAAAGCTGCATTATAACTAATAATGAAAAGCTGTCTGGGATGTTTATAATTTTAAAAATATTGATATTTTTCCTAATGTCGCAAAATTATCTGTGTTTTGCAATAAAGGTATGAGTGTATATGAGTTTCATCATTATCATCACAGCCCTTAAATCGTTCACTGCTGGACATAGGCCTCTCTTCTCTCCTCATACAATATGAGTTTACCCCAGGGTTAAATAATCCTTTTTTATATAATGGAAATAAATACGTTCACATATTCAGTCACAATACGACAGCACAGTTGCTAAGAAACCTTTGAAATGGAAGGCCATAGTTACAATTGCGTCAAGTCAAATATTTGTTGTCGGGTCTATGTGATGTCTGATACCCACTCCACCAGACTTGAATTAGAGTAGAGTTAAGTGCGGGTGTTTGTCGATTTTATCTTACATTTTAGAGTCACGCCGTAGTCATATAGGGCTGTGGTGTGTATGAGGCGCAGAATCGAGTGATATCAATGTAAACCTTTCAGAAAAATATCTTAGTCTCTGCTAACTTTTTTGGGGAATACAGCCGAGATTGTGTATGTATCCATGCGTCAATGAGTTAGTAATTAATTGTCCTATACGTTGTAATTAAATTCACTTAATGATGCTTATTGATTTCTGTTGATATGCAACAGATAATAATTAATTGCTACCTTTATTGTCAATGTGATTCCTAGAACTAAGTTTTAGTAATTATTTGAACTCAAAAACCTTTCAAACCAAATCAATGGTACTACAGTTTATGATACATGTTGTGTAGCAATTTTTTTATGATTAGTTGACCTGAAGGATTTTTGTATAAATATAAATAAAACATAATAAAATGGTGTCAATAACTATTTTCATTGTTGTATATAATATGTTCCATGATTGGTTTTTAAATGTTAAATGTATCTTATAACATTGCTAAAAATATTTGTTAAAGATAAACATTTTTGTTTTAAACAGAGATCTAAATAATTCAGTATATTATGCGAATAAAACGCCATCTGTCGCTTTAAGTACGTAACAGTATATTGCGATGCTTACAACAAACTGGCAATCTCATTAAAATTGTCAACTCTCGGTAGTCGTAACTCCTGTGAATACGTATAGATGTCACGATTTAGCATTTTTATGTCCAATACTTTTATTCGTAGGCCTATATTCTTACTGGCTTCCAAGTATTTCAGAGCCAGTTACATTATTTCAGTTTGGTTTCAATATTATGATAACTTATTGGAGGAAACTGTTGACATGAAATTTTCAGAGTTCTTGGCTTATGACTTAGTAACATGCCCCTTTGTACAGATGGCGTTTGTCGTAAAATAAATATTTTTTTATTATCAGTGAATTTTGAAACGTACGTTCATAAATTATTTTGGGTTCACAAATACTACTATAAAATTCAAATTTTTGTTCTAAATCATGAATCAAATATATGAATAGTTTGTCAAACATTATGGTATATACCATTTGAGTTTCTTGCTTGAGGTGGAAAGTAGCATTCCGCTAGATCATTCAAGTCTGAAGTTTTAATAATACCGGGAATTGTGTATTCTATGAAATATTTATATTGTTGCTTGCGCATGTAAACGGAAATAATATTACGGATCCAATCACTATAGTATACGTTTCATTTGTATGAGTTGTCATAGGCAATATTGTGATTAATTTACGTTTTAATTTTAAATCATTAATGACAGTTAAGATGCGAAATTTATAACGTAGGAATAAGATTAAAATTTATTAATAGTAGGGGGTCACATAACGTCTATGTCACCCATCATCACATATTGGCTTACTGGATAAAAGGCCTTTAATGGAAACTAAGTAACACTAAGAATGAAAGCCCTCTTTTTACTGGGTAAAAGTCTCAGGATGTTCTTGGATACGGCCCGCTTGTACACACATATTTGTATTTGTGAGGGATGACCATGTCTAGTAGACGAGTCTTACAGCTGATGATGACTTACAAGTTCTGGTTCTGTGGTCCATTAAGAACCGAATGTAATGAATAAACAGAAATTACAGTGCTTATGAATACATTCATTCATAAATTTCTATTTTAATAAAAATGTAGAGTCGCTGACCCCAAACGTATTACCATCAATGTATGTGTCTTTTCACATACCATCAATACATGTGAAAAGGAGAGTGTTTAAAAAAATATATATTGTTATTATCAGTAGCTTACTTCGAAACGAAAACTCTTGAAAAAAATTAATTACCGTTTGCGGTTTATAAAGTACAAACATCTGTACATATCAAACTTTTACTTATTACCAAAGCTAAAATTAATAAAATAAAATATGTATTTATTGATCTCCGGCAGAAGTTTCAGCAGAAGCGATTATTTGTTAGCACGATACAATTAGTATTTATCATATCAATCAACCATATCAGTATGTTTTGTATTGTATTTTTTATTTAAATTGAAAAAAAGTGTCTATCTATCTATCATATCACGATCAACAAATATAAAAATATTGCTAACAACATTCCTTGAGATCCTAAGTGGTGATATGATTAGATACAAAAGTAAAAGTTATCTGCACGTTATTTGCACGATATCCGAATGATGGCCATCACATGCGATGCACGAATAAGTTGTTAAACTAATTATCACCAGTGTGTCAGTTTAATTTTTAATGTGTGTTTTATAAAATTATCGAGTCGAGTACCATTTCGCTGTTGCTATCTTAATAATAATTGGACAAACATTCGTACGAATGTGTTAAGTGTACTTACTTGTACTATAATAGGTATTTATGTATAAAAATGATATAACCATTTAGGATTAGTGACGTGTAATGCCACGTCACAGACGCGACGGAAATTTAGATGCATTGTTAAATATGAATACTATTTTTGTGATCATAAATTTACACATAAATTTTTCGCACACACAGGCATGTTTGGAAATATAATAATATAAAATATTTCATCAGCGGCGAGATAGAGACTTTTATTGTTTTCGTGACCTCAATTAATGTAATCTTAAAATATACAATACCAATTGCCTTAAGTGGATAAATGAGTCATTTTGTTACAGTTCATCCATTAAGCTACTTTTTACAAAGTAATCTGCATACTGATTGACTATAAAAATTTTAAGCTTTTGTTGCGAATTTGTTTTGTGTTGATCAATCTTGAACTACAAGTTTTATATGATAATAAGACCTAAAAAACTAAACTAACTAAGACCTTCTAGGTTCAAATTCATGGTAGGTGTTTCTCTGCCTATTGTTGAAAAAAAATTAAGATTTAAATATAGAGTTAGTACTTTAAATAATCCTCTATCTTTATTAGTCTATTTTCGTCCCACTGCTGGTCTCGGAAGTCCTCTATAACTCAGAGTGATTTAGAGTTTTAGAGTAACAGTCTTCCTCACGATATTTTCTTTCACCGTTAAAGTAAGTGATAATTAAGTGTTTACCCGGGGTTTGAAGTTGGAACCCACGACTGGCGAGATCCTTGGTGGCGTGGCCATCACGTTTTACTAATGGATCCTTACATATTTTCTATGCATTGGAATTACAAACACATATTTCAAAAGAATTTAAAATATTACACTTACATTTTACGTTGGAATGGCATGGAAATAGCTGGTTCCTTGTAAAATAACTAAGATGTCGGATATTTATAGAATGTTTGCAAAATATTTTACCTTTTATTTTTGTTTTTATGGACAATTATTTGCGAGGTTATTGGACATACGCGTGTTATTAATAATGCTGTGAATTAGCGAATTTAGCACTGTCCTAAAGAGTGGGAGCTGAATAATGGGACGGCAGGTGTATCCAGGTGTTTTACAGTGCTGTTTGTATAATATTCTAACATACACATAATTATAGGTTCTTTTTTTCTATATGAGGGAAGTGTAAATCGGAAAATGTTGGTTTTGACACGTTCAATATTTGCTGTACGCTTTACGTAAGTGTCCCCGAACGCTCGACGCGCTGAGGTCAGGGGCATCGATACAGCTCGTGTTTGGTATATTTTTAACAATAGTTACCTTCCCAAAGTGATTAGAAAACTAATAAAGCAAATTTGTTTTTATATGAAATCATTATCTACATCCTGAACTACATGGTTACTAAAATAAAAAAAATGATTTTAAAATAGATTTGGATGGACAATAAATAACTATCTTTCGAGAACAGAGCTGTTGCTTCCTACGTTACCTTGAATTGTAGTATTGCAGGGTCACCCTTGTCAAACATTTATTGACTACTTAATCCGAAAAGGTTGTACTCCGATTGTACCTCTATATGAAAGTGAGGTTTCAAAGAATATCTCTTCTACTATGGCCTTCAGTAATTGACAAGATTATCCATTTGTTATTTAGTTGAAGACGTCACCTGCATGATGCAACTGAGGAAACTGCATGTAATTGACGCTAAAACCGTTTACTATGAAAATCAGTACGACGTGCATACGATAAATCACTGAATTGTTTTAGCAAATCATTGCTTTGTTTTGATCATAAGAAATATAGAGGTAGGTAGTTCTAGCCCTACACTAATATATGAGTCTTGTGTCGTAAATATTCGAAACTACGGGATACAAATAAGTGTAGACATATTAGTGGTTCACAAAAACATTTGTCTTGGAACGCGGGTCCAACCCGTGGTGTCTAGTCTCGTGATCTGGTGTTTAGCTAACCGCACTCCGAACGCTGTCAATTTTGTCTTTCTACACGAGACTGCATCGTTCCTTTAAAATATGAGTTAAAGGGTATTGTTCAGCAGGTTATAAATTGTGTTTGTGTAGTACACACACGAGGAATAAAGACGTCATTCAAGTCTGGTTATGATGAAGATGTTATATATTTTCCATTTGAAGTTTATTGAAATAAATATACATTTGTATATAAAATGTTTTTTTACTATAAAATGTTTTTCACTTTAAATGTTTTTTTACTTTTTTATGTATACTATATAAAAATCCTGTATATTTATATTTACTAACAAAGAAAAAATACCATATGTACACTCATTTTTGTTGTAGGTACTTTTACATTAAGATGCTATGCACACAAATAAATTGCAATTTGTCTGTACCTAATACTACGAACGGGTTTACGATAGAAGTTGGTATTTGGAGTATTGCCCAGATTATTTAAAATTTATTACGCGGGAAGTCTGTTTATGTTGATGCATTCACCGCGAGAACGATGTGTAGGTAATACTTAAATACTCAGACGCTTCTTACTAAGCTTGTCACGTGTCGCCAAGCATGTTAAAAAATTCACGCGGACTATTATCAGATATTGGAAAACAGTTGTCTAATAATTATATATAAAAGGAAATAATAATATTTATGTCTTCTGCAAAAAACAAGTTTTACCTAAAGGTCGTGCTCTTCCATTTTATTAAAGCTATAGAGAAAATGAATTAATTTATATGATAGCGGAAAACATAGTATATACATTTTTGAAAAACGTACAAAATATACCGGTAATTCAGTAGAAAAACAGTTTTGTGAATTGAGATTTAAGTGGCAGGATTATTGCAGAAAGACAAATTTGTTATGTATAGGATATTATTTATTTTAAATATAAATATAGTAACTATATCTAAATAACAACTCTCACATACTCTTTGCTAATACTAGAAGGCCATTCTCGACAGCAACATAAATTTCATACAATATCACTGAGACCTTCGAAATGCTGGAAATTGTTATTGATAGGCCTAACTTCCTTGTAAAACCAAGGAATAACAATACTATCTACAAAGTTCCGAAAACCTGAGCACAGCGTTTCCGAATCATCAGTCGAGTAACACAACTGTCACAATAATTTATAAAATACTGCTATGAATGAATGAATATACCGTAGGAATAATTTACACGAACACTGTGCCGATTCGAACTTGCGGCTTTGGTTTAGCGAACAAATTCGAAGCAGTTTTGAAGATGCTGATAAGAGGCCTGAAGGTAGAGGATTCCGCCTGGTAGTAGGTGTTAGGCTGTTGGTACTGGTACTGGTATTGGTCGTTGTACTGGTTGTAGTATTGGTTGCTGTACTGATAGTTGTAGCTCTGTGTGTCGCCAGTGCTGTCGGGGATGACATTCGAGATGTAGCTGTTGCTGTTCTCCTGGTACGATGAGGTCGTGTAACTGGCCGCTGTAAATAAAAGTTACTATTAGTAAAAAAGAAAACATGCTCGTTTAACACAAACAGTTTATTTAGAGAGCGTAATAATCGTACTATATTCTAGAATAATACATAAATATAATATAGATTTTTCAAACCAATTTTTCTAAAGTACGTACTGCAAAATTTTGATAAGTTAAAATTCAGTACGTACCGCAAAGACCGGAGTATTTTCTCGAGTCAGTAAGGCCGAAGCTGCTGCAAGAGGGATGACCCTTCTCATAGGGATTTGATCCGATCACGTTGCCTCCAGGACCGTAGTTGCAAACGTAGAGTTTTGTGTAACCGCGGGACGGATCGTAGTAGAAGGTGTAGCCGCAGCCAACGTGAGATGTTTCGCCCCATACCAACTACAAGAAAAATTAACATAGAATAAGTATAATGTTGGATAAATGTTTTATTGCTAAAAAAGATAATAATTTCATTTCGATCATTCTTAATTTTTTGTAACAGGATCCTCACCTGAGAGTAGTGCCCGGTTCCGTGTCCACCAGTGATGGGTTTGAAGCCGTATATGCGGACTTCATCGAACCACGCGTTGATCTGTTTCTGGAAGTCGGGCTCTGAGTCAGATGGCGAGGATGGAGGGCGAGTGGTCCAAGTAGCTGCAAGGTTTTGGCCGACGGGGAACCTCCCAACGTCACGCTGGTTGGCGCGGTCATGGGCCGTGATGCACTGGTCCGCCCAATGTTGCGCTGTAGCCGCTAATTCGTCGTCCCAGGTCTGAAAAAGATATCAAATTCAAATACGCCCTCACGATCTCCTTAACGCCTAACTCTAAAACAGCCTCACGTTTTGGCCAGGCGCCAATTTCGGTCTAACTAGTAGGCGAACCGGACATTGAACTTTCGCGAGGCCGAACATTTACAACCGTAAAATATTATAATTTTCTTTACGTCATTCTGTACGACTTTAAATTAAATATTTGACACAAATTGACATGGGTCACGTTTAAGGCTAATTTAATGTGAAGTTTCTCGATCCAAACCGATATATTAAATTTTAATCATAAAAAACAAATTATTTTATTGGACTATAAAAGCGGATTATCCATTTATCCTTATTAATTGTTTTATTGGCCCGAACGATATATATACATTTATTAATTCGCGCTGAAGGTATTACATAAGATGGTGTAAAAACTGAGCGGAGCTGATGACGCTTTGAATTTCATAAGCTACATACCATTTCCATCATATTGGCTGCTGGAGGCTGGCTGGAGACTTGCCCCAAAGCAACGGATTGTCTAAGGCGATTGTGCGCGTCTACGATTGCTTGTTTCTCGTACGCCGTCAAACCGCCAGACTCTATAAATAAAATTAAAACGATTTTAATATAATGAAATTCGAACATCAGCCATGAACTCTTCTAGAATAAATTTTCTTATCAAAACTACTATTGTTAACTCATAAGGTGGTTCCATTCAAAGTGTCAAGGTAACATTAACATAAGTGATTTCACAATCCCTCAGATTTATTCGAGTATGAGATCGATGCGTGCTAAGGCAAGTGTAAATGACAATAAAATTTTACGACGTCCACCCATTCCAGTATGTTAATCCGATTGTCATTTCTTGATACAACTGGTTCGAAAATGTAGACTGGGTGGCGGCGAAGAAAATTTATTGCTTACAGGATTTCGATATGCTAATTTTACTGTAATTCATTTGAGATACCTCTTTGCGTGATCGATTGTTTATAATAATAATTATTATAAGGGATTACAGCCAATTTTAAACGGTAATAAAACTTAAGGTATCAACATTATGAGATATATAAGCGAAAATAAGACATTAAAATGCTTAAAAAAATTAATAGCAATTATTTTACCACTACAAAAATAAATAAATATATTGATGGAACAAGTAAATTTAAAACTTTATGTAAATGAAAATAACTTACTTATTAATTGTTTCCCAGCACCACAGCCTTCTGTTGCTGCGAGAAAACCTCCCAAAACAAACAACACTAAGGACATCATCTTGTTTTCTTTAAAGTTAGTTCACAGAACACTTTGAAACTAAAATTGAATACACGTATATAAGTTGAGATTCGCAACTAAAGTTAGATTTATGTTCACTTCTAATTTACGAAACGTCGAACTTGATTGAATGTTATATATTCCCGGTGATCCGCTGCACTACGTGCGGCGCGCTCCCCAGGCGTTAGCAATCTGTGCGGCGAGCTGGCCACGCGACCGCTTAAATACTCGACGCCAGGTTACCATGGAGACGGAGCGACGCCGGCCGCCCGTTGCGTCTGCGCATCGCCCGCCTTCACCGACCTGGCCGCCACCAGCGCCTGCTCACAGCCGCACGTATCTACATACCCCTTCAACATCCCTTTAATTTTCGTACTATCTGACAAATTGAGTCATTTTAATAACTTAACTCAACAAATTAAATATCCAATTTATCGACTTTACACTCCGATCGATCTATTCATGGATCGTGCAGTATCTTCACTTACGAAATAAAGAAAGGTTATAGTACCATCGAACGGCTACTTTTTATCTCCAGTAATAATTTAAAACTCATTATGCTGCACACGGTGGTTGTCAATGAAATCGAGTTCTTGTGATGTGTCCGAACTGAACGTGGAAATATGTTGACAGATATTGGTCGAAGCGGAAGTGGTCTTTAACCAAAATTATAGGCAGCTAAAAACAAGGAAAGAATAATGTGTGATCACCCTTTGCGTCAAAGGCTTCCTCAGGCCGCCTCTAGAAAATTTCAACATTTTTATTTTAAGATTTTCGGAACATCGCAATGACAATTTACGTAGTGAATATCCAATAATAGACATGATATAACATCTACATAGGTAATTATTATAATCACTATTAATAAGGTGAGTCAGGTTGCGATTCTTTGGGTTCATTTAAATTTTTGATTGCGATTTATTATTTTATTGACAACGTCCCGTTTTAATGACAAATGTATCGTTTGATAATTTGACGAAAGTGATAAATAATATTACACTATATTCAGCTTCCTTGGTTTTGAAAATATCAGGTTTATTTTATACTCAATGTATTGAATATGCATGTTTTATAAATTTTGGTTGTTTTTGATCATTATTTATAATTAAACTGAAGGTGCACAATTTCTAAGAAATCGCTACAGAAAGTCGTTAATATGGACAAATATTGGTCAAAAACTTTTAGGTGACAACTTGTCTGTTACCAACCAATCCGGTTTACCACCTGAGGTGAATATCTGTATGTTCTTCGTTTTGCATATTAATGACTATCATTTTATTGACTTTTTATTTTACGTGACGGCACACGGGCTGAGGACCATTATCTTTTTAATTAAATGATTCGATCTAATCAAGCGTCTGCAAATCATCATAATATTTAATTTAAGGTTTATAATGTCACTTCATCGACCTTTAATTCCACTTTAGCATTGATGGCAACCGCAAAATGTCTTCGGAAGTAAATAAAATATATTCGTCCATACTTTGTATGGTATAAGTATTTATTTATTATTGTAGCTTTTTTTTTTTTTTTTTTTTTTTAATACGTACCTATATATTACTTGGGGAGGCCTACGTTCAGCAGTGGACGGCAATAGGCTGAGTATATATACCTATATATTTGTAGAAAAGCTTTCTAAGGTATCTGAGGTTTGAATTTAAATATGATACTTTTACACGCCTGTGTAGTACCACTTAAGTCGATCTGAGACTTATATCTGGGACGTTATTATTTTACGCCGCAAAACTATATCGTGAATAAAACCATACTGGCAAAAGTTGCACTACATAACTGTAATTTCCAAATATAAATTTGTTTTAAATCTAAAATTAAATATTAATGTGTAGATTCTACGAGTTGTCAAAGCTACCAGTAGAAAACTTAAAAAATGTGCATATATTTTCACGGTTATCCATATCATCCACAAACATGCATTATTTTAAGAAATTATAAGAATAAAAAATATTTTTAATGAAAATGTAAGTCAATAATAGCATCCAAAATGTTGCTAAAGTTGGATAAAAAACGAACAAGTGATGTAAAATGTCGTCACCTGCAGGTGGTATTGCAAATCGATATGTTAACACATTAAATATTCCATTTGAATTTGTAGAATGGTCACATTTAAAAAAATATCAACAGTATCTTTACATTGGTAGTCGAGTAACTTTTGCCCCATATCACATTTCAATGTCGTTGATAGAACATGGCTTCATCAGCTGTAATAAAAATTGTGTTCATTTCTTTTTCGTTCTTATCCACCTCAAATGAGCAAAATGATTCTACATAAATATTAATTTGGATTTACACTAGTCTGGTCTCTTCTATGGTTCGATTCATTTCACCAAACATAATTGAACTGACAAATGTTTACTTACGATGTTTTAGTTTGCCGCTACCGTGAATAAATTATAGATATACACTTCGAGTCCTACCATTATCAGTTTGAACTCTGGACTATCGTATTACCAATTGGGTATTTTTCTAATTGAGCTAATATCACTGTTTCTTCAAAGATTATAAAGTTTTGAATGAAACAAATGGCTATACGCTATTTGAATGACAATATAATAGAGGCAGACTAAAATTAGCAATTCTAAGCGTGTATAATTGCTTAGACCTTGGCAGTGGACTCTGTTGATCTTCTTTGGAGGTTCTTTTTACAACTCGATATTTGTGTCAATAATTTTTGCATTAATAGCAAAATGTATAATTTCTCAAAGGCCACATGTAAACCTTGAGATTGACATGTGCCCTTTGAAGTATTAAGAATTTTATGGAGTTACGGAGTAGTACTTTTACTTTGAGACGTTGTATAAAACTAAGTTTACGAATAACTACGGGAGGTCTACTATATTATGTGTATACACCCGAACAGGTTGATATTCGCACTAATACTATACAAAAGATCAAATATTATAATAAAAACGTTAAAATATTCACGTATTCCTTATCTTTGATAGTAATAACCCATAAAATACAGTGGAACTCATCTTGAAAGTCAAAGCCAGTTTGTGTGACCTTTAAATAAATGGCCTTATTAATATCATTAAACAAACCAGTGAAAACGTTATAGTCATTGATCCCTTAGATGAAATTATTCCTTATTTTACATATCATGTGTCTGTACAAGAAGAAATTGACCTTGTAGTCGTAATTTGTTTAATTGGTATAAGGCACTTACATGCCTGCACGTGGCTTAATAAGATCTTACTTTGCTATGTGTTAGAATAAAAAAAAAACTGAGGAAATGAGGATAACAAAATTTAATTTTTATGTGCAAATGTAATTGTTTACTTTTATGAAGCGCTGATTTACAATAATGTAACCCGTCAACAATAAAAAAAACAATTAAAAATGAATAAACATGTCGTAAATTGCAAACTAATTGATAAAAATATAGTTGATATATGGTTGATAAAATTAGTTTTTTATATTCATAGTGAAATATTTTTTCATAAAGCATGCATAATTGGCTTGCATAATTTAATAATCAAATGACCAAACTGTAAAACTGTTTTTGTCTGAGATGTAATAACTACTATATTTACTATGAAGAATGAAACGACAATGCGAGTATATTTTCGCTGTGTAGTGGCGACTAAACGGCTAAAGCAACTTTCCGGCGATGATGTATAGGTATTGAGCAAGCTTCAGCACCGGCAGACAAAGCGTCGGCCGCGCAGACACAAGTATCGCATGAATTAAATACTTGGATTTGTAACTTGTTTACAATTGTATATTGTCGACGACTGACAATCATCACATGTACACACAATAGCTCGTAAATTATGTGTAAGATTTAATGTTAGGTATGTTAGTAGTAAACATTAATTGCTAGATGAAGCTTTAATTATATACATATTAGCACATATAAAATAAGGAAATAATTTGTATATTAATGATTGCTGATAAAGTTTGATAAATGATTATTTGCAGCGGTTAATAAACAAACAATTACGTATTATTCGTGTTCACTTCGCGTGTCGAGTTGATAAAGTCAAGGTGTGAAATAGGCTTTGAATTATAGCGCGCGGTTTAAGCTTTCCTTTAGCTGCGATTGAAGCTTCTTTGTGTCATCACGACTTTACATAGGAAGGC
Organism: Cephonodes hylas; assembly: GCA_030295005.1. Lineage (NCBI taxonomy): Eukaryota > Metazoa > Arthropoda > Insecta > Lepidoptera > Sphingidae > Cephonodes > Cephonodes hylas. The sequence goes on along the minus strand of AP025367.1, from coordinate 8,167,104 downwards.
GGTTCAGTCGTGCCAGCGAAGTCATGAGCAAAACTACTGATATGCAAATACTAATGGATGAGGGCTTGTGGCTTTGATTTCCTCGTTGGCGGAAAATATTTGCGTACTCATAAGAGTGTTTTTAAACTGTTTACTTTTTATATATATATTTTGTAGTGTTAAAAAAATATTTTTATAGCAATATTTTCTTCCATATTTTCGATATTTAATATTTTTTTATATCGTAGTGTAATACCTTAACTTTAGCAGTACTCACTACTCATAATTATTTATATGATCCCCTGGAACATCCCACATCTAAATGTGGTAGTAAACCGTAATGTAGTTAAGTTTACTATGTCGTTTATGCTGATCGCTTCGTCGAAGTGTATTGTATATGGTAATAAGTCAATATTGCTCTTTTTTATTATAGTTACGGAGTCCGTACGTAAATGACATCTGGGTAGCGTGTATTTGTTTAATCAAAGTTTGTTCGCGGCCAACACTGCACATCCTGCTAACGACGAATTTAAATTAGGAAAATAGATTCCTAATTATTATTTCGGCCGTATTTTACGACCGAGATCATTTGGAAATCCACGACATCGTACGAGTATATGTCATTATAATTTTTCACATCAGTGGGGAGTCTGCTTTAATATTATAATGTCACGGAATTGATAGGTTTTAATTTACTTACAACTATTAAATCTTCAAGTCTCATCTCGAAGTGATAATTTAATATGTGTTCATGACATAACGTGTCTTGTTTTTAAGTGTTAATGCAAAGAATAAAAATAAGTACAAAACACTTCTGATTTGACAGTTATAGAATACTCGTAGAATATGAGAGAGCGGGTCCATTTTTTTTTTAAGTTTCATAAGCTTATTGGTACACCCGTTATAAGGTCCTTTAAACTTTGGGTATGAAGAGATGAGAAACACTAGGACGTGTGTAGAGGAAATGGAATGTTACCGGTGAATTAATTCTAACGATTCTTCGCCGCGATGATACAATATTATGGAAAACTAATTTATGTTTTTTTTTCTTCCTCAAAAGCAGACCAATAACGGGCGTCGATGCTTACGTCTCCGCACTTTTTTTCTCCTCATAAAATAATGTCTTAAATTTTCTGAGTCTGTAGTTACAATTAATTAGTTTAGTTGCTTCCGAAGCTATAATTTAAATTAACCCTTAACCGGAATCGCTAAATTGTTCCACATTACTGGAATCGTGGGTCCAAATGGACCCATTAATTAAAATCTTAATTATTTTTTTATATACCTGAAATTACCATCTATATGGGTTCTAACTAAATTAAAACAAGTCTTAAGTAATATATAAATCAACTTTTATTAATTTAAATCTTTAAATTATACATTTTTTTTTTACTTTAATCTTAGGTGCAACATTTGGTAATTATTTTTTTATGTCGTTCTTTGACCACATCAAACAATAATAAAAACAAAAAAAGTTAAAAAATAATAATACTATAGGGCTTTACGTATCGTCCCCTTAATAAAAAAATAAATTCTTTGTGAAATTAAATGAAAATAAAAAAAATGACAACCTATTCTCAAAGCGTTAAATCGTTATCAGTCTCTTACTATTTTATGTAAGGCTAGGTGGTGTCTTAGACCACTTAAACCTATTTTTGCCTCTGTAAAAAGTGTTAGATGACAGTGAAATACTTTCTTCTTCACTTTCTTCTTCGACATCGTCAGATGAAGAGTCACTTGATTGAGCAGTGGCTTCATGTTCTGGATATTCGTTGTCGCTTAGATCATCCTCATCACAAAGTACAAAATCACTCAAAGGTTCTGGGTCTGAATCATTTTCATCCAACAATAATTCCTAAATATCGTTCTCTGTAAGATTACGCGTCATTATTCCAAAGAAATGCCTAAAACAATTAAGAATATATAAATATACACATTGAAAAAAGAAAACGTATCAGGAATCGTGGGTCCAATTGGACCCAACGATGGCTTATACTTACACTTCCAGTCAATTAAAAGCGCCACACGTCCGGCACCCGCCGCACCTTACGGCGTAATGACATTACATTGGCGCGAAAATGTGTTGATGCGCGCTTTTAGAAATTAAACGGTTTTTTTGTCGTCGTCGGGTCCAAATTGACCCACGATTCCGGTTAAGGGTTAAATAGCGATAAATTATAATTATAATCTACCTAATTAATTAAAATGAAATATTAAATATCTTGAAGATTTTTCTTGTGTCGTTTAGCTACTTAGTGTGCATTTAGGAAACAAGCGTTCGTGACAACATACTTATTTGCAGCCGATGCCCCCAAACCAGTTCCTTCTTCACATAATAATAAATGATGTTATTAATGTAAAAATCAAGTTTACACATGTTGAGGAAAAAGTCGAATTTTTTTATAAGATTTTGTTAAACTTTCATGGAATTAATTAATGTAACGTTTTATAATCATTGTTCGCAGAAGCTCTTAATGAGACTCATTAATTCGGCTTGTATTTTTATAGGACCGAGACATATTGAGATCACGAAAATCGCTCTCATAAATAAAAGATGCAAGGTAATAAATTTGTAAAAACAACATCCATTCAAGTTATTGTACTATAATAAAAGCAGCGCGATGATAATATAAAGGTCATGGAGGTTAAATGGTATAAATACTGAACGAACTCTAACGCTAATTATTATGATAATGTATTAAGTGCCGATTGTCTTGATGTGGTCAAACCGGTCAGTGGGTTCGAGTCTAGGCATACATTCGAGAACTTTCTACTAGTTTATCTATCGGTATAAGCCTGTTACTGGTCTCGGGAGGCTTTGCCTATCACGATGACCTGGTACTGATTGCCAAATTACACACGTAAGAAATATCTTGTGTATTGTAAATATACACATAGATTAAAAAAATCTGAGATTAGCTTGGGATGTGGCCCAGCGATTACTGATAATATTATTAAATTTTTCTTGCGACGTTAACAATATTATTATAAGGCTTAATTTAATATTGTTATTTAATAAAACGTGGTAAGGAAGTATGACACAGATTCTTGTTTGATATGCAGTGACAAACATCGTTGTGGTTACGAGAATCACTTAGCTAAAGCTTACTGCGGTTTTATTCATTATAGTGTTCTTACAGGAAAGTGATTCACCGCCGAGTGTAAAACAGGATCCCTCGACAAAAAGTGCCACACTGTCTGTTTGGGCGACCGACGCTCTTTTAATTATGTAAAATGTAATACCTTATACGAAAAGTATGATTATGCCCGAATATTTGCATAAAATATTTTATTAACTTGTTTTAATTATAACAGCCTTTAATGCTTCACTGTGTGAAATTTACTTATATTTTTTAAGTTCCTGAAATAGAGTTTCTTCAATTAATAAAAAATTCTCAGAACTTTTTTGTTTGTTTTGTTTCGTTCACTTTCTAAATGCATTGAGTAAAGTTGAGTCACTTAAGCTGACAGTAATGAATACGTATCCTAAACAAATACTTCTATGAAATGTCATGCATATGTTTAGAGATCCAATCAGCTATGGATCTGTTTATAAGGAAAAAGTTGCTACTATACATAGATATGTAATGCATGGGTAAATGTATAGGTAGATACCTATAAGGACCAACAAGTTCATAACTTCAATACGCTATGACTTGCGAAATGGTTAAAAGTAGCTGGGAATGGTTCGTATAACAAACGTGTATGGTTCCCGAGTTTTTTTCTGGACCTTGTTTAACACGCTATCGTGTGTCCTCAAATTCATAAATATGACAAAAGTAGAGCTGTAATACGACGAAATAGGCACATTACGTTCACGTTAACGGTAACTTTGCTAAAATATTTTCGTTAACAAGTTATACGGCATTCAATTTAAAGAATATTTTGCTTGTTAAATTTGACAGTTTAGGCATACTGAGAAGCAAATTGCGAATTATAAGAGATAAAATAAATGATAAAATGGGTTTTATATCCAAATAGCATAGGTAAATAGATATATTTCGCACACAATTTTTTTATGTCATAGGTACTTCATACACTCAAAAGATGAGCAGGCGGATGATTGGATTGTTACTAATCATGGTCATTGTGATCTATGACAATTTCGACAAGGAAAAAGCGACAGAAATGTTTTGCATTTTTTTGAAAATCCTTTGCAGTGCCCATAGAAGAAGCATCGGGACACAGCAGATGATTTTATTTAGAAATTATTATTTTAATACTCTCTAAATATAAAAATAAATATTTTTATTAATACAATTGCTTTTGACAAAAATAGAAGTTAGCAAGAAACCTGGAAATAAACACTTTCAAGGGTAAGCTTCTTTTGCATTAACTCTTAATAATATATTCTATATGAACTACGTTAGCAAACAATAAGATTTGTTTAGTCAGTAAAAAATCTAAATAAAAACGTACCGATCTCAAGCAGCGTGGATTGTTTGCTAGCAACAAACATTTTGCTATCTTCGTGAGTCTTCGCAAATATAGACACTAAACATAAGCGAGAATATTAGCGAAATTTTTTACTTGCATCTTTTATTTTTACGGATACACGTTATAGAATCATTGTCATATTTTGTATTATTTTATCTAAGAGAGGGAGAGATAAAAAAATAATATCTTTATTGTGTTTTGTATTTTATTACATTGAAGATTTTAATGGCGCGTGTCATACATACTTTGTTACTAAACTCATGATATGATAGTCCTAGACATATTTCTTAGTTTTACGCAGTAAATACAACCTACTACCCAAAGGGGTAGATAGAGGAGCATTTTTGGACGAAAATTGTACCAATTATGCTTTTGTCCCAAGTTATAGGTGGCTAGTCTATTGCTGTTTTTCGGACATAATTCCCGTAACCAATAAAAAAAACCAATAACGCCTTTGCCCGACCCATTGATTTCACATCACATACTTTTACCGTGAGACCAGGAGACAATAACTTATAATATTCTTTTAATTAATAAAATGACAATATAACAATAAGTTACCAAAAATCTTAAAAATGTTAGGTAAACCCTTTGGGTGTAACCATTTCTCCTTTTAGGTGGATATATAAGTTTAAAATGTGACTTTAAACATTAAGAGAAATAGATTAAACCAAAATTAACCAAAATAAAAAAGAAACGATTTTTAAAGAGTATAATATAAAACTGGTTAGCGAAGTCAATATTTTGCTGACAAAAGAAATTTTAAAGTAAATGTTGCCGTGAACGAGCGGGAAGCTTTTTGATTCTTAAATGACATTCCACGACGTGTATAGTGCATTATTATTACATGAAAATGGCATTATCCGGCACTGGTCGTAAGTAAATTTTAAATTAAGGAATCAATTACGTGGGGTTGAACCAGCCTGCATGACGTCATCAGCTTAATTAAGTATCTGTTGATAAATACTTTCTCAAGGAAAAGAAACCAAACAAAGAGACATAAAAGTATGCAGTTGCTCATTCCAGGAATAAATACTTCAATAAATAAAAGACGATCTCAAAGATTCTTGTTGTTTATGACTTGAATGGTTAACATGATGAATCACAACGTGAAATGCGCAGTAAGTACAACAAAAAGTATACAAATGAGGTCGGTGACTGAACACCGCGAGCTTTTAATATTTTTACCTTTACATTGTATCGCTTTGACGCTAGCGGCCGTAAACGAAAACATCAGCAGTGATGTGTTTATTATCACTACCTTCGAATTTTCATAATGTAATAAACGCTTGTGTTAAATTTTACTGGCATTTTTGTGACTTTTCTGTTCGTGGTGTTAATTAATCTTTGCAGAAAGGTTTTTTTGGCTGGTTTAGTTGCTGAGAAATGATTTCTACTCAACTCTAATCAACCAAAATAATTTAATGGACTAATGTAGAACGCAGTTATACTAATTATTATATTAATAATATTGTTTTAGGAAAATCAAGATTTTCAACACAGCTATTATTAATGAATTTTGATGGCTCAGGATTTTTTTATGTTTTCCAAATATTTATAAAATTGCAGATAATAACAAATGAATTATTCTATCTTTGGAATGGGGGTGAGGTTTACATACGTTATTGAATTTATTTTAAAAAACCACAGCTTATAAAATTATACTTCAGTATTGACTGTTACTGAGGTGCAAAACGTTTTCTAATACCACATAAACTCAAATTGAAGTTGCTTACTCATTGTTCCTATGTTGTATACACATGAATATGATTGTATTAGTGATTCAGTACGTACCCTGAGTAAAATGTTTGTTGATTTGTAAACTGTCACTTGTACGAAATATTTGAAAGGAATAATAAAAGTGAGCGCGCCTACCCTGCACTCTTTATAGAAACCGTATGAAACTTTACTCGAGCAATAAAAACTAAATATATTGAAATATCAGGTTGTAATCAACCTTGATGATCACAGTGTCAACTGCTTCTTAGCGATGGTACTAACAATTACAGGGTAAAACAGTTACTCGTTTGATTTAGTTACATCGCTTTGTTATAAAATACGTATATTAATATGATTTCCTGGATCAGTGTGTTAAATATTCAACATTTTGTACGTTTTCAATAAGATAAATTTAATAAAGAGTGTAGTATATAAAAAAATCTAAGATAAGATGTGACAAATATGTATTAACATTTCACAGAAATTAATAGTTATGCCGAAATGGTTCTATGCACTTATTAGATCAAGCTATTAATCACATATTTTCATGAAGGCAATTTTATATGTTCATATTATGTATGTATAATTATCGTCATCTAACCTCATAAGACCCAATCCCTTTAAGATGTAAGGTCTATCCGTACCCGACTGTAGGAAAAAATGATATTGATGTTTTTATACAGAACCCTTTAAAGACACAATGTTGATCATGAGAGATGTGCGCTTGCCAACGGAAAACCTTTACTAGCCTCTTGCCAAGAGGCAAGTCGATATGGGATTTTCCAAGTCTCAAATGCATACATGAGCTCAATAATATATTTAAATATATTTAATACAAGAAGGAAATTTTATCACATCGTTTTACTGTCTTTTTTTCTACAAATATCACTAAAAAGCTGTCAGCAAGAAGAAAGCGTCATAAAACTACGATAGAAGCACAGGTGTTTTATGTTATAAAAATAACGATTACTTTTAGCCGCTATACATTATCATGCGGTCGTAAAAATAATATTATTGATATAAAGCCTTGACACATCAATGGTTCGTTTTCCTTATTTATAGACAACGACCCTGAAAGTTAAGAAGACCCTTTATCATAGACACATTTTAATGTGTATGACTTATGTTGTTCTTCCGGTCAATGGTGACGCATCCAGAAAATAAAACTCATGCTGAAATAATGTACATGTGATCGCCTATGTGTGGTACAGCCTCGCTGCGTCGAAGCCAGATGAGACTTCAGTACGAATAGGATGATCTCAGTCATGGTATGATTATTTCGCCGAAGACGGACGTTAAGTGACTTATTGGATCTTCTTTGGTGACATAAACTGTACTAGAATCGATTTTCCGTGGATTTACCAGATGTGTCATACATATATTTTTAATATAAGCTTCTTTGTGCAAAGCCAAGTAAAGTTATTGTCAACCGATGATTAGAGTAACATTGTAAGTGTAAAATAAGGGCACATTTGGGAATAATCGTAATACCACAAAATATTTAATATCCTTAAAGAATTAAACTGATTTCCTACCTGAGAAGCTACATTAATGAAAATGACACTACCCTAATCAGATACAATTATTTAATGGTACAATACATTTTTATATCATATTCATATATAAATAAGTATAAATACAAACAATCCGAAGTGATCACTTGTTAATTGCCATGTTAAAAGTATTTTTTGGATCTTTACCAAGAAATTAGATAGTTTCTTGTTTTTCATTTATTCACAGGCTACTGTGGTTTTATTAGGAATAATTCATATCATTTCCTTATACTTTTCTAAAAAATGGCATATGTTTGACGAAGCGTATTTTCACATAAGCGATTTTAGAGTAGCTAAAATTATTTTCCTGTTGATAGATAAATAATATGTTAACATAAAATTAATCCTATACCAATACAAGCATAGTGATTGCTTTGTAGTCTCAGGTCACAAGTATGTATACAACACGGAATCTAAAAAAGGTGCTGCTATGCTTCTGATGAATTGGGGTTCAGCATACATCCTTGCTTATCCCTTTGGGGAATACAGGTGTAAGTTTGTGTACGTTAGAACAGGTATGAAGTTAACGATTCAAATGCTGTTTCACCCATACTCATTTTCATACAATTTATTGATACATTTGAAAAGAGTCACGCTGCAATTTTCTTGCTATTGGCTCGACCGTATTAGCATCACGACGTAAAGCAACAATCTGAAATTGTGCCCTATTATAGAGAGATATTTCACAATTGGTGAATCGTTATGTAAGTATGAAATATCTCCAGAGTCGTGACTTAGTGCTTGAGCCTAGAACGGGTGACAATGAGTTTTCAAAGAGACTCGCGGTTTCATTACTAGGTTCGAACTTGTGGTATAAAAGATAGCATCATTAATATGTCAATGTGAATTGCTTTATAGTAATGAAGCAACAAAATTGTTCACGTTTTAAACGTGTATACGAACGTTACACGGTAGTCGGTAGCTAACAGATTTTTATATATTTAAAAAATCAACACGTGTTCGTGTGCAATAGAGGTGTCAATTAATTATTTATTTATCGCGTGTAAAGTGCGTCCATCCACTGTAGTTAACACTACCAACAACGCATTAGTTTTACAATATGTTTTTAAATATTTTTGTGTTTTGGTGTTATATTTTATGATATATTAAATAAGTGTATGCCTTACAAATATTACTTACAAATATTTCTTTTGCGAGCAAGACGAGAATATTTTTAATGTAACTTTCTTGACCGAGTTAATCATGATGGTGTTTGAAATCAAAAGCGCATATTTCCAGTAGCACGGAATAAATTGCTAATTTTTCTTTGAAATCGGTTGCCGAATCTCATCTGATTGGTAACAAACTAAATAATGTGTTTATAAATAGATTAATAGAATGAACGTAAGCGTATGAAAACCTTTTTGTCTTATTCATACACAAACAATTTTTTTCTGATTTATGTAATGCGTTGAATTATGTAATAACATCTTTTGTTCTTGCACGTAGTTTAAAATGATCGAATATTTATAATATAAAAACTAATACTTATTCCAATTTCTTAAGGTTTTAAATGTCATGTTTAGGAGTCTGATATTTACAATTTATTGATCGTATTACCAATTTAGTGAAATGGAATTTCAATCAGATGTCTTTCCCACACATTCTTACAAATTCCAGAGCTGTATGTGCGTGGTTTGGCACCGATGCCTTTAATAATTGTCTATTCATAGCCTGACACACTATAAGTACCTACATATTATGTCTGTATGTATATGCATAAGTTTATTGTATTTCAATTGTTTTTACTGCCTTTGATCTCTTAAAGATGAACAAGTTTCGTTACAAAACCCATAAATTCAAGCTTTCAAGTAAGTCGCATCAATTTTTCTTTTGGTATCTTCAAAATTACAATACAATTTAGATAGATAACTACAGTATTTTACTTATCTCCGGTATTACTTACATATGTGCCATTTATCAGGAATTCAAACGTGGTTTTTCAATAAAATGTCTGTGACTATGATGTCACCTGATGAAATGTGATGACATTGTCGAAATCGTTTTCCTGCTGTTGAGATAGGTTTACTTTATTTTTACCCAAATAAAGAGCCTTGGCCAAATTATAAGCAGTGAACTAGTGGTCCTCATAGAAACAATTAATTTACATATAATGGTGGCTCAAGCCTTTTATCATACAACATTTTTGTATGCCAGGGTGGTGCATTGCATCCCACCCTTTATTCGCCGATTTAACCCCTATTCATTCACTTTAAAATTATCGCTAAGTAAAGAAATAAGCACGTCTTTCTTTAATTTTAAAATATATGATTTGTGCATATGCACGCACACGCGTTCAAGTGGATGACATTTCTTTATTTTAATAATAAGGAGGCCATTCTTGATGAGTGTAATAAATTTTGGTGATCACCAGTAACAAAGCAGGTCATAATTTACCGTTAGCAATAATAAAATGTTACAATCATAATAAATGTTGGTAATACATTTCGTACATTTCAATGTATTATGAATCTTGTTTTGATGGCCAAACACGTGTATCCTATTGGATAGCAATCGCCAAATAATAAATAGGAATATAGTTTCTAGAATTGATGGCTATCAAAACCCAGCCTTAAGCCTAGGTTGTTTTTTCAATTTGCCTGGAGAAGCATCCCGGCTGTCATAATTGTGTTGAGTGACGAGTGTGTAGCATATCTCATAACTCGAAATTTTATTTACAGAGCACCTTATTAACAACGAAGTGCGGCGTTTTGGGTTTATAAAGAAAAAGTAATACATAAGTAATATTAAACTAATCCTGTGTGATATTAAACAAAGGGGAAGGTAAAGTTTATCATCTCTAAACATGAGTGAGATTGCCAAGGACACAATAATCTTTTTCATTCTAACATTTTTCAGCAGTCTCATAAGGTTGATGGAAAATTATGTTAGTGTACCTATTTTTTGAGTTATGAATTCAGTGGCAATACGTAAGTAGCTTACCATTAGTTGTTTTTAACCCCCAATTTTTTTACAGGTATGGGTAATTGTTATAGTTATTATATTATTGTATGAAGATTCCTTAATAATACACGGATTGAGGTACACGAAAGGTTTGGCTCCTTACGTGGGTATTCAAATATTTAGCTATCGAAACATAGCTGTACAATCTCAGTTAGTAAGTATATATAGAGATATATACTTGAAAAGCAGAGGCTTTTCCGTTTAGGAATGTAAACGTATACATACTCGTACTTCATCAAGCTCCGCCTAGAGTAATCCTTAAGTTAAACTATAAAAATGTTTAATTCATGACGTGGTTAGTTGGCGTATCTTCGAACACATGCTAATATTTATTTTCAATTAACAATACCAATACTTCATTGCAAAGGATTGTGTATTCAACTAGCGTATTATAGGTATACATAGCTCAAGATATATTATTTGACGTTTTTTACTCAACATCGCCCGCGTGGAATTTCTAATAAACTGATCTTCATACTAATTAGACACAACGAAACGCTATTCCTATTACCAATAAAAGTGATGGAAAAAATATAATTTTCAATGCATGTGAAAATAATATGAAATAGTAATTGTTTTTGCAACATTTTAGGATGACTCTTATCCTGCGCCCTGTCCTCGTCCAGTGGGTGGACAGGCGCCACGGTGCGGCGACGTTCCGCCTGACGCAGGTGTTGTCGGGGCACGGATGCTTCGGCCACTACCTGTGTCGGGTGGCACAGAAGGAGGTGTCGACCGTGTGTCACCATTGTGACAACTGCCCAGACGATACAGCCCAGCACACACTAGAAGAGTGTCCAGCCTGGGAGGTTCAGCGCAGCGCTCTCCGCGTTGTAGTAGGTGCAGACCTCTCACTCCCGGCCGTCGTCTCTTCGATGGTTGGGAGTGCGAGGTCGTGGCGAGCGATGCTCTCTTTCTGCGAGCACGTAATGTCGCAGAAGGAGAGTGCGGAGCGGGATCGTGAAAGGAATGATCCCGCCCGCCAAAGGCGTCGAAGAAGGAGGCGCCGGGTCAATGGAGATAATTAGACCCGGCGCCCTGCCCTGTGGCAAGACTCCATTATGAGAAGAAAAAAAAAAAAAAAAAAAAAAAAAAAAGGATGACTCTTATCCTGAGTTACGCTTATAAATAGGTTATATCCAGCTGTAAAAATAGGGTTAAATATTTATAAGGGTTCTGCAAAATAATTTGTTCGGAATATTCCGGTCCTTTTAGGGGAATTCTAATAGACTAATGCTGTCCACATTATACACAACCCCATAAGTTAATTGCACATTATCAACAAATCAACAATTTTGTTTTTGTAAAGATTATAATACAAAAGTTTATGTATCTGAGCGATAAGCCTCGTCCAAGGCCAAAAGCTAAAGAGGCGACATCACAATTGCACTGACGTTTCCTTAACGCATTGATTTCTTTATATTAAAACTTTGAGTGTTAAATCTTGACGCTACAGTGAAATGATATCATTTAGTAATGCCTCAATAATATTTATATTGTTTCTAATCGAAAAAAGAGCAATAAAGGAAACATAAATATTGTATTTCTTATTTTGGATAGATTTTGACCCTGAAGGAGATAATAGGCAATGTGTTAACATGAAAATATGTTAAGTTTCTGAGGTATTATTCTCGAAAAATCAAAACATGTAGTTTTATTTAGACTCCGCCCTTATATGTGACTATCGGAAACTTGTGAAACGGATACGGTTATGGATATATTTTTTATTTCGGATATCCGATTGTTTCGGGTACGGAGCTCCAAAATTTTGTATTATTATGATATTTCTGACGACATCAAGAAATGCTTATTCACTCTTTAGAAGACTGCTTAAACACTACAATTAAATAATAGCTATGACAGTTTAATTTCATACATGAACAGAATGATGATACTCGTATGATGTGAAAATATTTAAACGAAGTAAATAAACATTGAGAAATTACATCGTAAAAGTACATACATTATACAAACTTCTTAGGTTTCAAGTACTATTATTACTTCTAATAAGCATACATACGTCAACAGACATATCCTTCATGCTAATGACCGTGCAAATAACACTTATTCTCGTCCAAAATCGACTCTTATTGAACAAATGGAAGTTTTTGAATGATCATTGATTGCGCCTTGTAAGGATTGCAATTTGTTATCGATTTCCTTTACCAAGCAGAAATGTATAGGCATTTAGGAAAATATTCGTTCTATTTGTAGTAAGTTTCTACCCAAACTTAGGTACATTCATATATGCTGCGTATCATCGCCTTATATACATTTATGTACATTGTAATGGGTAATTAAGTTAATTTATTGTGTAAAGCCTAGTCCAGTGTCACCTGTTTCGAGCCAATTGCAATTGATAGGGAATTCTTCCATTTCCAAATTAAGTCACATATTGTGGCACAATTACTAATTGCAAAATTGCTATTACATCATTGAGACCTTGGCTATTTCTAAAAGAATAAAAATAAATAGAAGAAAAGAAAGATTTGGTTTAATTAAATTTATACACCCAATAGTTATATGTACATAATTCTGACCCCACACTAAATAAAAAATGGGTAATGGAAACTACGTACTACAACTACAATTAGAGAGAACTAGATACATAATACTTATGCACAGAATGTTTATTTGAATTTTGGAGACCTTTTGGTAGAACGTAGAGAAATAGAATTAAATAGAAGAGTAGATTAACCTGTTTGTAGCATGAGAGGCCTCAGTCAAGGAGTCTTGTTTCGCTCATTCTTTCTTGCACATCAATGATGACTAGCCACTTAAAAAGTTAATTGTCACCTAGATAAAAGGTATATGTTTAATCAATTATTAAGTACAAGTATATATTGTGATGATACGAGTTTTATCCAGGCTGAGTAATATTTTTTCTTTGACATTTGTATTTTATAACTGTAAGCGCGTATATTAACGGGGCATTTAAATGGGCGTGGATAATGCGATAAATCAATGTTTTGGTCAACATTATGACACATAATTATATTTCTTTTAAGAAGTAAAGTTTATAATATGACCTTGTTCAATTTCGATTGGCCAATTACATTAATTCTCAGAATGACCGCAAAAATCAGGACGAAATTTACTCTTATACGTGTCAAGTATTTAGGTTTTGGAAATTGGGCAATTTATTTAATTCGATTTGTCTGTGCACTAACAGCTAAGAGAATCTCAATGTTAATAAATTACGCGAGCACTTGGCTGTGTTCGACATATTGACCTTATAACCTTTACTTTTACTGTCACCGTTATGGTTCATAACACCATTTTAAGACTGGTACAAGATGATCCATAATTTATTACTTTGAACATAAAAAGGATAAAAGTTACTTTAATTTTTTTTTATACAAATTGTAAAGTCCTTTATAATTTTGGTCTGTAACTTATCACTAACATTGTCCGCCTTTATATTTGATTATAGATGTCATGTTTGATATCTCCATTTTGATCATGCTTTAGACTATGCCTTAGAAAAAAATCTAGATTGTTTTATCTCTGTCAATCTCACTTTTTGAATAAAATGACAAAGCAAAGATGTGCTCGCGCGGCGTAGGTTGCTCGAAGTCAAAAGTGTTATTTACCATTGGTTAAATTGGCACTTTTAAATATTGCGAGATGTCATTTTTATTTATCTTCAATCATGGATTTAAAGTTTAGATGCTTATATATTTTTTAAATATTGTCGCTTTGGATTTGTTTATCCATAACTTATTATTTTTTGTTTTAGAGATCATGCTGTGAAGTCCTGTTTTGACATGCAACGCTTGTACTTATTAATTTTCCTGGTGCATTGTGAGGTCGAATAACCGTTTGTTCGTCTCGTTGGAACTTTTTATATTAACAGTGTTGATAAGTAATGAATTAGTATTTGTTGGTATATATATATTTTAAAAGATACACATATTTAACACTTATATGCATGATACGTTCATTTCCGTACTAACGTTTCGCCGTTAGTGGTTTTCTTAGGTAAATAGGCGACTTTTATGTATTATTTTCGTTTTCGTTGCTCAGAATTCAAATATAAATCGGGATCACGATGCCGAAAAATTGTAAATTACAAATAATTGTACACGAAAAACTGCCATTACGCAGTTTTGAAAATAAGTCACAATGTCTAGATTATGGCTTAAATCTCAAGAACTAATATTAGATTTGTTTTTTGTCACCAAAACTCAATCGAGACTTATATTATGACATCCAGTGAAAATGCAAAGAAGCGTCTAAGGAGGCTGCCGTGAAAATATCGAGAGACAAAGAAAGAAGTAAATCGTCACTTGATGACCTATTAGAACAGCATTGAATCCATCAGCCAATTTATGTTCATACACTTATTATGTAGTACATAGTCCTTCATCAAGTGGTTCTCAAGAGACCCTCTAATGGGGTTAGGAGAAGACGAAAGAATTCTAATTTGCTACCAGCAAGTGACAGTGACGTAGAACAAAAATATCATCATCACCTTATAGTTACCATAAGGTATAAAGGAATGTGTTAGAGTAGTCTCAGAAAACGACTCTATTCCTTAAGGACAAATCACACTGCATCCTTTGATTTACTGTAAACATTTGCCGTAATGCTAATAAATTCAGCCTTTGTTTTTAAATGTAATGTGCATAAGTTGGGTAGAATACAAAATTGTCATGAAGTTTTATTTATGATCATTTACACAATATTTTATAAAATATATTCGAATTTTTAATGTTAAAACAACAAAAATGTAAAGAATAAATTAAACAATAATGGTTTGGATGAGTTATTGTGTTAAATTATGTGTTAATAAGGCAACACCTAATGGACTTGACCGCCTCTTGTTTATCATATTAATTATAATTGTTAAGTTTTAAATAAATTATATAATCGATATGAATTAGGAAGGGGTCAGAATGATATATTATCAAATTAAATTTGTCAGACATATGTATGAGATAAGATATTCATAATACGTTTTAGTAGCTTATTAGCGAATACAGTTATTTTTATATTAAGACCTAATTATATTTTATTACTATTTTACATATACTTTATAGTTGTTTAATATTTTATTGAACATATAAAACTACTAGTTTGTAAACACTTCAAATGTTAAGCGTGTCATGTTTTAGATAATTTTGGATTGCCATCTTCCTTAACGATTGTAGAAGAATAGTTTATTTCATTTTGTTTTGTATATTTTGTCGCAATAAGACATGTAAATACTCTGTAATTCGATGTTATTTGCTTTATTATTAAACACCTAAAACTCGATAATCAAACCCAACCGTCTTTAAACTATATTTTATAATTTTGTAATCTTATGCTTTTTGAAATTGTCTTTACTACATATACTTATGTCATACCTTTTTATTTTTATTATCAAAGCTCTTAAAACTTCTACTCATGTAGAAGTCGTAAAAGTGACTCTTAGATAAGTCGTAGAAGTCATGATACCTTCGAGGATTGGACACACGGATGAGAATCTCAAGGGTCGCAGGTTCAATCCCAGGCACACACCTCCGACTTTACAAAAGAATTATGACGTTCTTTAACGATGAAGGAAAACATCGTAATGAAACCTGGACACCTAAGAGTTCCCTAGAGATTTCGGAGGTGTGTTGTTCGCCAATCCGCGCTAGGGTAGTAGCCTGAGGCCTTATCCCTCTCAGTTGCTGAGAAAGCCTGTGCCCAGCAATGAGACCTGACGATTACACTTAATCTATTAAGGAAATGCTATATTTTTTTTTCTGTTATAAAACAATGGTTCGTTAAGATATCCAAGATTCTGAATCTGTTTAATTGTAATTTAATCTTCAACATTTCTTGATTTTGTAAAATATGTTTTACTTTCGAACGTTTATGCGTTGAATGTCAGTTGTTCCGATAGGAAGCTATACGTCTATATACATCATCAGCCGAACATGTTCTAATTTAATTATATAAATGATTTCCACGAATTTGACCAAGTAATGACCAAATGGTTTTAAAAATTTGATACAGGTAAGGTAATAAATGTCGTGTTTCAATTTATGTGGATTGTATTTGCACGTCAACATGATTAATAATTATAATTTATGATATAAATTTATTAAATAAAATAAAATAAATGAAACGAAACGGCCGAATACGCACCTGTCATAAGTCATGTTTTTTAATCGTTTCTCAAAAATCATCGGGGAACCTATTTAATTGATTAATTATATTATTTACTATACAGTAACCTTGAGTGGTCAAACCTTGGTCTGATTGTTGGATATCCACACCACTTGAATAAATTAATTGTGTGATTGACCCAGACGGGCGAGACAAATGATACCTCGTACGTTCGTCCTTCCAGCCTGAACTACATCGTGGTGGACATGTCTCATATTAATATTCAAGCGATTGTTATCTTAAATTTGATCTTTTATCTCATTAAAATATAGTTGTAACATCGCATATGATAATTAAATACATTTTGTTATCTTTTTTATAACAGCACCAGTTTATTCTGTCCATAATTTGAAGTTAAGTATATAAAAAAAGTTTTCTGACTCATTTTAAATTCCTTTTTCAAACAACATTAGTGCTCAAAATTACGTGAATATTTTACATATTATTTTGTTTATAAGACGAAAATAGAACAATTTTGTTGATTTAAAAATAGCAGTGTGGGTTGCTAAAAAAGCATCCAAATAATAGATTTTTTTTTCAAAATAATTAGTTAGAAAATTAGTGTGACAAGATTTACGTAAGGCTATAAGATAATAACAAATAATATGTTTCTGTATTATAATGAGGTTTAGACTAAAACCCTAACTTCGCGAGATATTCTAGATAAATGGTATTTAGTCACTCAATTTGCTGTAGGTACTACGTTTTACGAAATTCTAGTTTACACGATATAATCCTTGGTATTTTTGTTGTGTTTACTCCGAACCTTTTGTTCGCGAAGGACTTCCGCACTATAAGCGCCCACATATTCGCCAAATGAGAATAATCATGTAGGTAGGAAAGTAAATAGGTTTAACCATGTGCTTTATCAACACTGGACACTGTTATGCTGTTTGTACATACAGGAATTTGTACAAAAATGACTACTTTATACAGTCGCAAATTTATTTATGTATCTTAATATATGTATTTTGCATTTAGTTCTTCATGATATGTGCTTCCGATATGAAAGTATAACCTTCTGGAAAATCTTAAGTATATTTAAAATTGTAAATATATTGAAGAAGATATCTTAACATAATAGCACAATACACTGATAAAGTCAGAGAAAGAACTGGTTCTATAAAAAAAAATTGTGACAAAAATAAAAATTACGTGATTCAACAAAAATGTGAGTAAGAATAAATGTTAGGTTTTAGTTTTGTTTCTCTTTCATGTGTAAGGCCGTTATCTACTAACAATATTTTACTTGTATACATATTATAAATTAAATATTTCAGATAGGAAAGTTAAGACAAAAGAGAGACAAACAATAAAACACTTTAAATAATTAATTTTACAGTAAGCGATCAGTCTAGCCTTTGCTTTTGGGACTTAAGTTACTTTAGGGAAAGTAACACAATAATTATTCCCATCTAGGGGCATTAAGTTTAAGCTGTGAAGCCTTTCAGTTTACCTTTGAATACTTTTTTCGGGTTTGTTGTAAATTTTTGATACGCGATACATATATTTAATAATTCTTATTTCAAAATCTTCGCAATAAAATAACAAAATCCACCCCGAGAGCTTATAAAAGTATAATAATTTAAAAATGTTTGAAAACTTTGTTTAAGCTAGTCAAGTATTACCTAAGGATAGAGTTACGAAAATAAGTTAGTACGTCCCTGGATGTTATTTTTATGTTTCATCATAATTGCAGGAGAAGACAATGATTGTATTTTTAAATATAAAATGTGTTAAGTCAATATACCGTGGATCATAAGCAATTTATTTGATTGGGTACCTACATAGTAACGCAGCATACATCCTGAAGTATTATTACGTAAGTATAAATTCTTAAATATCGGCAATTAATATGATAATACGGTTTTTAATATATTAGTGAGATATGGTTTGGTGTACAAACCGGTGTGACATGTGCACGGTACATTCGTAGACTGGGAGCCGGCGTTCATAATGAAAATTTATGTTTTTTTTATTCCTTTTTATACATCATGTTAATATCACCGTTTATTATTCACACGTGTTCATTAAACGAGATTTGATGAACTTTTTTCTAATTAATATGCAAAGAAAATGGTTTTATAATTAGTTTTTTAATATAGTCATTAACATTGTAATGAGGTCCTGTGGTGTTCAATAAGGCAATATTTTTTTGTATGTTAAAAATATTGTTATGGTTTGTTTTTTGCAGATAAATATAGATATAAGAATTTTTATTATCTGGCTGCAGATTATTCATCAATTAACCTGTAGTATCATATTACCTTGGACCATCAAATAATAAGTTTTAAGATCACAAATCGAGACACGTGACCAAACTTACTTGGGTCACGCTGTTAATGATATCATTAACAAGTATAGGACATAGGTATATACCTATATTGCTGATATCACATTGAATAAACCAGTTTTTAAAACCGTTTCTATATTTCGTACCCTCTTTCTAATCTGTGTACTAATTCTGACTCAGTAGACCTTTACTAAATACAAGTTTTTTCGGTTCGGCCAATTACTTAGTTTCATAGAGCAGTTTACCATCAAAGGTGAGTTAGATTGTACCGATTATAATTTTTGTGATCCCAAAATATCAAAAATGACTTTTCCATTTCATGGTTCACATTATGTAAAGTATTTTTTTTTATAAAAAAGACGATTACAGGTAGAGTTATAGTAAGATGCTATAAGCGTATTATGATAATCATCTGATCGATCGATTGTATTACATTTTAAAATTGTTATAACATAATTTTCAAGTTTAGGGTTAAGTGAAAGAAGAGATGAGTCTTGGTGAAAAGCGATTCGAGAGTGAAAGGCTTGTCTTGTGTGATGGAGTATTGGACGAGCATAGAAATGCAAAACCTTTAAACTATTGACGAAGTGCGCGGAAAAACAGTGAATACATGCCGCTACTAGTTGCTCTCAAAATATGTGAGGAATGCCTTCACATCATATGAAATAATTGATCTCCTGTAGGATATTGATAAAGAAACAAACTGATATGAATGAAACAATGATTTTGCAAAAAGCGCAGGACACGAACTCTTTGACTACAACGGTTCAAATCTGTCGTAACAGAGTTGAAGGCCAACATTGTACGATAGTGAAATGTGACTCTACTTTTCTTTAATATTTCAAATTGAATAAGTCAAATGTGCCGATTATGCTTACATGATTGTTTAATAATACAGAATTATATGTGTGCAAATAACTACGAACAATAATTTGGCCCCGCATTCGTGATTCTGAAGACAAGTCATTGTTTAGCACATTTTATTAGGTATATTAGCGTGACAGTTCATTCCACGCAGTTCAAGGTGTAATGTTACTGTGAAGTTACAAGTTTTTTATAAGTTTCCGGATGCTCAGACCTGATCTGGAATTCAAATTCGGTTAGTATCTGTGTTATTAAATTTTTGTTCGTTATTAATGTTTGTTTTAAAACTGTTTAATGCCATAATAGGTTACAATTGCGGGTAATTTTTATGAACAATTTTTGAGTAAATTTTAATGAAACCACTTAACGTATGAGTTTAATTAGTTCGTCAAAATGGAGATAATACTTGATTGGTTTTAGTTTTACCTAAAGAAATGTAAATTTTGCTCTTTATTGCTTATTTGATTCGAGAAAAACACTAATGGGCAAAATATTCGTTTGAAGGATAAATTACTGCGTAAAGTTATACTCTTTATAACCAATTGAAAGACAGAGGTTGTCGGCCTCTTAAAAAGTAAAGTATCGAATTGAATTAGACCCAAAGCCCTTAAAACGAAAGTAAATGCACTCGCATCGATGCATATCTTATTCAAAATTATGCAAAAGGTACTGAAAAAATAAATAATTATACTCAAAAGAAAAGAATCTCATGATGGACTTTTATAACGAAAATACATTCCGTAATTAAATGTCGACAGATAATTAACGTAATTACACAAGTTATTTATGATAAAAAGGCATTGGCTCCAAAATTTAAGACGACAAAAAAATGTCCATGCGTGCGTCAATTATTACGTCGTATGATTGTTTTCTATTTCCATGTAATCTTTGTGTACACAGCAGCGGTTAAAAGATGTCAAAAAGTAACAGGAAAATTGTTGTTTTCTTCAGTTATCACTCTATGGAATCAGTTATTTATTTGTTCTGTCCGTGTTAAGTACGTCAATCTTTAGAATAACAAGCGGTATGAAAAATATGTTGCACTTCATACTAATCTGCGTACATGTAAATCATTTGCAAATATTTTGCACGTACACTTTTACTATGGAGTGGAAACAACGTCATAACTCGTATCTTATATGGTGGGAAGATAATATTGACAAAGTCAACGTGCGAGTAAAAAAAAGCACGTGTTTGTGAATCCAAAACAGTTCCGAAATTCATTATAATCTGTCGACATTATTTATTCAAATTTAATATTGTTAAATTTATTTTGAATATTTTGCCTCTATTTTACAAAGGCATAAATATACCAGCATTGTTTTCTTTTTTATGTAAAAAACTTAATTAATTCAATCAGTGCAGCAATACGGTTGTATGAAATATGTTTTGAAGGTGCGGCATAAATTTAATTATAATTTAGTTCTTAATCAAAGATTTTATATTCCTTTTGGAGGACTAAAACTAAAGAACTATATGGGTATTCGTTTATAATTTGTGGGTTACTGGTATGAATACAATTACGTTTGGTGCAGTCTTGTATATTTATTTTCACGGTTCTTCAATTTTTGCGCTTCGAATAGGGTACGATATTGTCTTTTGCGCACAGCTTTAGGCTACTTGTAATTTGTTGCTACAGGTAATTGTCTAATAAAAAAGTCAAAGTGCCTTATTCGGGAATTTTACCGACATCTTAATCAGTCTAAATGAATGTCTGGTGTGTACGATTGTGTTAAAAATTGGATTAGTAGAACACTTTATAGGCTAGATATTCATATATGTATAAATCACAATAGGCTCTACGCCATGCGACCGCACCAAAATCCACCAATCGGCAAATAGTTCACGGTCACCACCGTTAGAAAAACTGTCACAAAGTCGTAAATACGGAGATTAACTTAATTTAGAAGGTCTTTCACCGGACAAAATGAAGTTGAATATGGATAATTTAAATTCTAATTTTATGTGAAGATGATAGTCGAAAATCTTTTGTGGTCGGCGAGAGTATTGTAAAATAAAAACCTGATCTTTTGTTCTTAATATGATTCCATGTTGTGACATTTTTTGCTAATTCTAAATTTAAAATATGACAGATGGCTAGAGGGTGAACTAAGTGATGCATGGTACATTGAAACTTTATTAAAAGATGTCCTATTTAGCAGTATATTATATGTCTCTCACAAGTTCATTGACACTTAACACATACCACTTTTTAAATTCGCAGTTTTCGTGTCGCAGTTATAATAGTTAAACACTAGATTGCGGAACGGCAGGCCACTGATTTGAACCCCAAATCACGTTAAAACATTGTGTGATCTATAAATTGTCTTATTTAGACAAACAAGAATGTTTTTCGGGTACTTGATTGACATCCTGAGCTAACTAATACAAGGCCAAAACGTGTAACGTAGTTTTTGATAGACTGACACTAGACTTTATATCGGCTTACAATAAAAACTGCTTAAAATTATTGATTTTTTAATTATCAGAACAATGATGTTACAAACATATTATGTCTTCTGTGTGTTTGTAATATATGTATTAGTTGTTTTTTAGTTTTTTTTTCGTGACCAGAGTCTTTGAACATAATTCTAACCCCTGTCAAATTAGCAGCAGAAAATGCAAATTCAACGTAATCCAATCAATGATAATCGAATAACTGTGTAATAAAGGTGTGTTATTGTGTCCACGAAATATCAGCTTGGATAGCTTGTTAGGTGAAGTGGAGGACAACGCGGGTACGATCAGGTCAAAAACATAATTTAATTGATAAAAGAAGATGTGTGAACCCTACCCGCGATTGTAATAAAAAACATTTTTATTAATTATATATTAGCCATCAGCATTCCTTCCTAAGTGTTATTGTATTGTGATCGACATATACGTTTTTGTAACAATATCGTTTAGTTAAATTAGGCAAAAAGGATTATACGCCTGAGTTATGAGCATGCAATATCAACTCAATCTCATGTTGAGTATTTTAAAATTTTCTTATTTTATTAAACCATTATGGTAGAGACAAAACACTTAAGTCTTGATAATATAATAAAATAAGATGAAAAGATTGTTGTTTAATTTAATCGATTGTTGTATTGCTATATGCTTGTATTGCGTAAAAAATATCTGTGTTTAAATGCATATTCATTCATAACAAAAACCAGAGTTATTTCTTGCTTGGGATTCGAACTGGTTGATAATACTTGTATTTTCAGCTGCCCATGCGTCTAATCTGGACTCCACTATACTATGAGCCATATACAATACACAGAGAGAATATTTTGATATACATAAATGGTTAGTAAGTGTAATAATTTTTGTTTAATATCTAAATTAATCATGAGAATACAATTTAATGTTTGTAGCATGATTAAATAAGTAGTTGTGTGGCATACTTACAAAGAAGTCTGCATAAAATACTTCAAAGGTAAAAAGCGTTACAAATTACGCCGGCGCGGTGCCGCAAATTGATTCTACATTGTTCATTTATGTATCACACACTGAATGAAATTCTACATATGTATGTCTGACGTTAGACAACTACAAATGTTCTGATATTAATCGAATAGACGCAATGGAAGTTATCCAGATAGAAATTAGAAAGAAACATAAAGGTATTTAAATTAATTGTTTTGATCTACTTGCATATGGAATTTGAAATATAGTATGATACTATTCTATATTCAAATGACTTTTTGGAAAAATATAATGTAATACGGACCGTAATTACTACATTGAATAATTTGCAAAATGCCACTTTGACATAAGTTCGTGAAGTACCCAAGATAAAAGTGTTTAGTTTCTTATTCAGATTTATTTTCTTTAACTAATGATACATAAAGATTTGTATGGTTTTATTTATTATAATTCTGTTCCAATAGTATTTGCATTTGTTAGAATAAGAATTAAAGCTTATTAAACTTTCGAATTGATGAAAATAGATGTCAGAAGTCAGCAGGTCGCATTACATTTTGATCGAAACTGTGTCATACAAATTATTGTAAACAGCATTATTCATAAAAACGCTCATAAAAGCATATCTTTATGACTTTATTTTACGAGATTATGCATAAGATGGTAATATGCTCTTAAAATTACGTATATTTTATAAGGAAATTATTCGAACAAAAGATTTTTCTCTATTTTTTCAATAAACACAATTTTATTACGTGAAGACTCAGACACTGAAGATAATTAACATAAGGAGTCATAAATCATGTTATTACTACGTCAAAAATCGAATTACCTACTATAAGAGAAAATATTTCGCTCTCAGGAAAATTAAATAAGTTAAAAAAATATTGCATGTTGCTTCCGTAGTCACGATGCGCAATAACACCGAATAAATGTTGCTTATGTGTGTATGCCGAAGTAGTACAAATATTGAAGTAGGAAAATAATAATTCTCTATTATAGCAGTTTAATATTAGTTTTTTCTTGATAGTGGAAAAGGCCTGGGAATATTACTGAGCAAGTCAGTAAGATATTTGCCTCTCAGTGAAGTAAGTTGCATTTACGTGACGGGTTACTATAACGGCTCCTGGTCGAAACATCAATATTTGTACCGAAATTACATTGGTATCAGGTGCAAGAATGACCTTTATATTATTTATGAAACAACAAATCGTGAGGGATCTGCATACAAAAGTCTAAGGAACGTCTTAAGTGAGTAAACTGCAAACCTGCATTAGGTAAGCGTGGTACATTAAGGTCTCTTTCTTGTTTAGGAGGCCCATGCTCAGCAATGGGACGTACACGTGCTGATGGTAAATAGCACTTTCCTTTCGACGCCTCAAATATACCATTGGTGATTGACATAATGAATAATGAAGTTGCGGTTAATAAATTTTACAATAATAACTTTTGCACGTGTAAATCAAATATTGTGTGAATACAAAGACAATATCTAGATGGATTGTTGATTGTGCGAATTGACTTTTAGCAATAGCATAAAGCGTATACAAAAAATTAAATATTACATTTTTATAAAGATTTTATGGCCTAATTTTTATATTGGCCCGGTAAAGTGACCGCCCCAGTGTAAAATAATTTATTTTTCCGTATCATTCATTAAATTAAAATACATCGTGTCACTCTTTTATCACATGATATACACTTTAAGACTCTGTTGCTATTATGCTACATAGAATTTCCTAATGAATAATCTTACTTTGTCTACACCGGAATCGATCCCGATACACGAATACTCAGCATCTCTAAATCGCGCGGCAAGTACTTACTGCAAGGCAACGACACAGGCACAGAACGGTTATTTAATACCAAAATCGTGTATTATTTAAGAGAATTCAGAATTGATCTCATGAAATGTGCAGAAATTTAACCTGTACACTTCGAATACGTTTTATTTCTCTCCCTGATACATCTCCATCCCTGGTTGCCTTGTACTTTTCTAGTCTACAGTATTCCTTAGTTTTAGTAATGTGTGCAATTAAATAAATAAATAAAAAAATATAACAAGGAGTACACAGCTGTCTAGACTTTTCTATATTAAAATCATTACTGTTACTTTGGATAAAAAGTCTTTAAGTACAAATGAAAGTCTTTGTTACGTGTTTTACGATCCCATCAATTCTTATTAGCTTAGTTGTACCGTGTTCCACAAACCTGTCTACCAACTTAATTTATTCCACTTTTACCATGGGACTTCGTTCCGTATTCATAATAATAAATAGAATGTTGACCTCTGTCAGTTATTAATTAATATTTCTCGATTAATCGTAGAGACAGCGTGAAATAAATCTCAATCTCGAGTTTTATCTCATGATCTCAAGTATGGTCAGGTGGCCAAAACGTCATCTTCTTTTTATTTGCCGTTGGAAATTTACGATTCGTGTATAATATATATTGGACGGTCACGTTGTGTTATATATGTACTTATGTTAATTTGTCGGTGAGGCTGCAGACAGAGTGGCAACAACTCGCCGAAATTCAAGCGACGATGACCAATATGTTTATTTAGTACGGTTTTGATTAAATAAATTTGTTTAAATATAGGTACCTGTGCTGGCTAATTTAGCATTAATCATTAGATGTTATTGACGCACCTGCAGACAATATTTAATGTTCTTCTTCTTTTTATACATCATAATCAATATTTATATCTTAGTAATTATGATTTTTATTTCTTTTTTACCAATTATGACTATTTATGAGTGTTTGATGAAGTATTACATATTTTAATAGAGGAAAGAAACATACATGTCAAGAAGGCATCTACAAAGAAACATGTTCCTGGTTTTGTTAAATCAATCCAATCTGATATTAGTGTGTAAGTAACATAATCTAAACGTGAAAGATGCTTATTTCTTTGATAAGACAATTGATATAACTTCATAAAGTCATATATGTCCTATTAATTCAATTTTTAAATAAATTTATGTATAGATCTCTATTCAGACAACATGTGAACGACATTGAGATAATTAATTTGCCTTACCGTAACTGGGAAGAGAAGCAATTTAATTGTTTAAATGTTGCAATGTTACGCTTTGTAATTGTAAGCGAAATCATCACGGAACACGGAAAATTTTGTGTCCATTTTCAGAACTATTCCACAATAGTCTTATGATAAGTGCAGAATAATGGTGTCGACTTTTTTGGAAATTTTAATTTATTTGCAATTATGATGATTAACAGTTATGTCTTATTTCAATTTGAAGATAATAATTTTTGACATTTCTAAACAAAGAGAGACTAAGAACTTAAAATTAATAATCGAACTTAGTAATCGATATAAAAATGTAAACTGCACTATATTTTTGGTATGATGACTAAATCTATACGGTTTTGAAAGTGCGCTTGCCGCGAAGTAATACGAGAATATATGTTGTAGATTACTTACTTAATGAAAAAATATATTTTAAAATTATTTTACGCGTAAATTTTATTAGGATTGAGGAATATTTATGGAAATATGTTTTAATATTGTATTCTTGCTGTATCTTTTTAACCTCCTTTAGAGGCCATATGATGAAAAAGTAGAGTTTACTTTAGTTGATTAGACTGTTACACAAATTGACGAAGGACAACTTGGTACTAGCACGGTTAAAAATAAGTAAGCATTCGAATATGATAGTGGTATAAGCAAGCGTGTTGCTTCAAAGATAAAGTTACTGTGACCAATGTAGGATAGGAATTATTAAATTAATAATTACGCATCCTATAACTGAAAATAAAGTAAAATACAGTATTGTTTCTTTCACTACTATAAAACACACTTCATGGTTATGCATCGTACCGTTATAAACAAAAAAGTTCATCAGTCTCACCATATTTCTTGTTGCATTTGACAAGTTTAAAAATTTTCGATCGTTAATTTTTTATGAGTGTTCGGAATAGCGTTTACTTTAGCACCTTGTTAACCTTCGGTAGTTGTCCAGTCATCTTTCCAAGTGGTACCTACCGCAGGCATGCCTACAAAATTATTAATAACATTTCTTTGAGCTTCTTGAACAAGTGACTTAAACAAGCATCCACGTTCCATAGTTAAGTTATTAAGGACATAAATTAATGCTTGTCTTTTTTGAACCACAGTTGTGGCCACTTTATTCAACAATCTGAAAGTGACCCACTACGAAATGGGCAACCATAAGATTGTGCTTAAAATCTAGACCGTATAATTTAAATAAACACAGTCGTAAACAAGAGGTACAGTTGTATGTAAATAAGACACTTCAAATGTATTTGAAAGCGTCTTGAATCGATATTAGAATTGAATTGCAGTGACTAAGTTTTTCGAATATAATTTAAGCCAAACATAAATTTCCAGTTTTTGCGCCAAAATAAGAGTTTGCATTTAGATTAAATCAGGTGTCAAGTTTCATCTGATTCGATCGGACAGTTCATTGCAATTTATGAAATGACTTTTATTATTTAATACCAGTGTCAACAACAGGTGCATCAATAAAGAATAGAAATTATAATTTCCTTTTGTTTGCGACTTTACAAAGGGAAACAGAAAAGGGTGGATTTTTGGAAAATGACGTAATGGCATTGATGTTTTTATGTACGGAATAAATTATTATAATGACTCATTTTACTGTATCGGTCCATTTAACAAACTACGTTATAAACGGCGTGCCTAGTATCGGGTCAACAGTTCAAGCGCAGTAACAATATTTCTTCTACTTTTTAACATTTTGTAGACATTAAGTAAAACAGTAAATGATGTCACGGTTGGTGAGTCACGTCTTATTTCAATAAATAATATTCAACAAGATTCTACAATAGAATATTTACATATGCGCTAAAACGTCGATGCTTTAAGATATGGCTTTATTTCGTTTCCTAAACAGTCATGTTGAAAAGCGGGCGTGGTTCTTGAAACAATTCGCATATCAATGAATGGCTCGTAGTAATTTATACGCCTATTTCTATAAACAGCTCTTGTGACAATATTATTTTTGGTTATTCGTCAAGTCGAGTTTCTATTAGCACATAATGTCTTTCAAACTTGTTACGCAAATTGTTTCCATTCTTGTCTGTTTGGTTTTTAGGTGCAAAATTAATTAGAATACGAAATTGTTATGTGGCGTTACTGCCGTCGCTGACAATGTGTCATTTTGCAATATATCCTACAGATCACGCAGTAAAGTTACATATAGATAAATGCTCACTTCAAACACACCTATAACTACTGAAGTGGTAACCTTTTAAACAAATATTATATTTTGAAAATCAGCACCTGTTAATTGACCACTTTAACTTAAGGCTCGGGTTTACTGATGGTCTTAGATCAGAACAGATCTACATCTGACATCTCGAGCAAGGTAGTTTGATAACACACATAATCAAATATGCTATAAAATAAAGTATGACTGCCTCGTGGGCTTTGTATCTACGTCGGGAAAAGTGTTGTGCATTTTTTTACCTCGTCGTCTATTTCGTGGAGCTGATACATAGGTACACGGAGAAATATGAGCGCAGAAATATCTCCACTTTTTCGTGGAATACAAGCGTGATGTTCTGTATATAGATTAAAAAAAAGGTTATTTTTTTACTAATCTGATTTAATTGCTATTATAATTTACCTACATGAATTGTATTATATTTTGATTTCATTCACAATTTTTTTACATAAATCATTTAGATGCCGTGCTTGTTGAAATAAATAATATATTGCCTATTTAATTTTCTTTTAGAAATCCGATAGCTGTTTTCGAATAATTTTATATAAGATTAATGTAAGAGTTTAACCTTGTGGAGGGTTAAACTTTTTTGACAGTTGTTACTTTTACCCATTATTTAGCTACAAAAATAAATTGGTTCTCACTTTTTTATCTACGTTTTCGCATAAAAAATGGCGAAAGAAGTTGTTTGTTGTTATTTGCTCGTGGCTTGTCTTTGATTGATCACATTATTTATTTAATTTAGAAAATAAATCAATTTGATAACGAACATTAGCTCCTCGCTACTTGCAAAATAGAAGCGGGTTAATTACACGTGGTTTGGATGTAACTATATGTTTGCCGCGAGTCCGGAAACGTTCGTTTGAATAGATGACAAGACATTTGCAAAAACCGTTTGCGGCACCTCTGTGTGATTGAAAATGATAAATTGAGATGCGTGTGGTTTTTTATCGCCACAAAAAGTCAAGTATACATTTTGGCGCAGCTTTGAGCGGTCAAAAAGTATATAAATACTGATGTCGGAAGCGTTGAATCGCTTTTTTTTATGTTTGAACAATCATTAATTAGATGCCTTTTTATTGGCTCGTTATCGACGTACAGCTCTGATATATGCCGAGTGACAGATTTATTACACGTACAAGGTAATGTCTTGTTCACTCTTCCTGGTGCTAAAGATATTTTGTGCATCATTGTTTTGCGCCTAATTTTAACCAACAAATTCGCAACCGATAACCTTTGCAGATTAGATTTTTAAAATATGTCTGTTTTTGCCATAGTGTTTATTAATGTTTTCGTATTAACAATTGTGTGTTGTTTGTTTGCGTGTTCCTATTTTTATTTATTTCATTACTCATTTTATATTTATGACTTTGGCAAGTAACGTCACTCAGCTAGGACACTTGTGTTTTTATGAAACGAGGTGCTGCATATTCGATACCAAACCCAAGACAAATATTTCTCTCTCTGAATCTGGACTATGTGTGCGATATTTGAGCTTAATCGATATATACATACGTATATAATTAGGTAAAACCCATGTTCATCTTTTTTACGAACATTGGCCTAATAATATTTGTATTTAAAATACTGGTGCAGAGTTCAAGGTGTGCAAGTTCCAGCATAATGCTTGTAGTAATTTACTGTCAATGAATACGTAATGCCAATAAATCGTAGATGCTATTGAACAGCTATTACTATTAAACCAGAAATATTGTGTAGCAGCTCTGTACATAACCTAAATAAATCTAAAATTCAATGGATTTTTTTAAATTATATATTTTTAAACAGAAGTGGATTGTTCGATAAAGAAAGTCTATAATGATCAGCGATTATAAAAATTTCACTAATAGTATTTTATTTTATCGTTTTATGGCGAAATTTACCCATACACTCCAATAATTACTATAATATTTATTCTTTATTCTGATTTCGTACTAATACGATTGAATTTGCCTAATGTACTTTAATAAATTTGGAACAATAGAATCAAAAACGGTAATATAAAACGCCGATAAATTGTAGTCTTTATATTAAAGTAAAATATTGATTAATTACAGACATCAGTTACGATGTAAAATATGGCCTGATTCACTTCGAGGGCTAATTGAATACAATTATTTTGTCAAAATTGAGAGAAAGGATCAAAAACGCGTTAATAAGTCATAGAAGGTGATATTTATTATCACATTTTGATCAATAAAGTGGCACGGTCGGAGTTCAAAGGCGGCCGCCACTGAATTGATACTGTGTTCCGTTTTGTAATCGATGTGTCGCATAATTCATGAACTGACTATACGTAGACGCACACATCTATTAGAAAAGACTTAAAGTTATTATCTTAGCATCAATTGGGAAGGAAGTAAATGAAAAAAATACAAAGTCATATTTATACACATTATCTACAGTCATACATTACTCCTTCGTATTGGTGAAAAAAGAATATACAGTGTGGGTTTAATTTGAAATTTCAATAAACTAGTCGTGGCTCTTTCGTTGAACGTCTTTAATAAGTGATTCTTAAGAAGTTCGACGCAAGTGATTTTCTTTTAAATATTTCCTTCGTTCTGTGGCAGGTTCTTGGTTCGATTATGCTACATGATCTCAAGATCCTGGTTTGATTCTCAATTCGGGAAAATGTTATCAAATTTTCGGCAATAGGCACATCTCCAATTACTTCATGAGACTTAAAATAAATATAGGTGGTGAAATAAGACTGAGGAATATACCGCTTCTTACCCCTGGGTATAAGTGCGAGTGTCTGTCCGGACAACATAACAAGTTGTGGAAATATTTTTTATTCAATATTCCTGTTTCGAAACATTGTAAACAAAGTCAATTTAATGCGACGATAAACGTGCATACCGTATAATTCCATGGCGATTTGCAACCGAGATACACATTTAAAAGCGTTCATTTTTATTTTATAGTCATCTTTTCGACCCTTTTGTGGATACGTTTGTCGTGACGCGACAATAAAATGTGAAAGATTATAGCGTTTAATCTGATATGATTAAAATGTCAAACCTCCACAATAATTCCGAAGTTGCATGAAAAAATGACATGGCATTTCTATGTGCTACATATCGCTATGCGAGAAGGCAGCCTGTACAAGTGTATGTGTGAAAGGTCAGGGCAGCTCAAACTACACGGTAATTAAAGGTTATTTTTG
The DNA here is from genome assembly GCA_030295005.1 of Cephonodes hylas. Lineage (NCBI taxonomy): Eukaryota > Metazoa > Arthropoda > Insecta > Lepidoptera > Sphingidae > Cephonodes > Cephonodes hylas. Next base: position 8,135,340 of record AP025367.1, on the reverse strand, counting down.
GCGATAACCATCAGTAAAACAGTTACCTACGTGCGCGAAATAAAAACCCGATGGTTCCACTTCAAGAAACCTTGGGAGGAAGGGCCTTCGCAAGTAAAAAGTCAACGCGTTCATGAATCGCTTTAAGACAAAGTTGAGGGCTGGAAACATTTTAGTGTCAACAAAATTTCTTTATAATATTGTTTGTCGACTTGCATAAGCATTTTTACGGCTTCGATATTTTTCGTGTGACAGCCAATTTAAAAGGTAATAAAATCCTCAAATATGAAGATTATTCAAAGAATCTAAAAGCCATGTGTAGTTAGTTTTATTGGGGATCAGCGCACTCATGATACATAGTTATATTAAATTATTCACATTTCTTGAAATAAGAAGGAAATATGAATATTGTTTCGAATCGCTAGTGAATAATCCATCCAATCCATTGAGATCGTCCAATAAATTTTAGTAAACCAGCGAGTCAAGGCGACTTGGTGTGTGTTTTTATAAACGAACAGCGAGTACATCGGATCAATATCCAAATAAATTTGCCAATATAAATGACATCACAATAAATGATCAATTTTATACTGTTTTCCCTGAGTCATCGTTGTTTTTCGCATTCAACATTAATAATGTTGTCCAATCGGATGTTTCATTCACGAATTTATTTGAGCACCGTCGCATGTAATCTGTCCAGATTAATCCGAGATAGCTCTTTCTACAATTATTTCGTTAATACGTTAAATGTTCCTTTAGAAATGTAAAAGAAGATAAATATAGAGAAGTAATTCGTCGCATGTGTTGCGGCAGTAAATACTGTTACAGTCAAAGTTGTCTCATGGTCCGCTAGCATAAAGATAAATCGGTCGGCACAAATTAAAGGGAAGCATTAAATATCCTGATTTATAACTAAAATTACAATACAATGGACATCTTTAAATTTATATATTCTTTTCAATAATCTCTTGCATTACACGTGAAATTACATTTCGACGTAAATTTTGTGACCATTTGTCATTTGTGCGAAGTATGGGTGTATGGGTAGCGTAAACCCGCTTTAGGAATTTTGCGTCGCTTAAAAATGTTAAAATGGCAAAAATTTGCATAATGGTTTTGTTAATGTATTCCGAATTAAATGGACTCATATTGAAATAGTGGTGTCATCATGTTGGGCAGACTTCATGGCGTCGACTGGCTGTGCCCACTCGTTTTATAATCGTTTTACTTATTTACGATATCATTTTAGATTCATCTCAGTAAAATGCTAAGTTTTCGCGACGATTCAATTCAGTAATCGGCTATAAATATTGCTTTACATATCAATGGGACATATCAAAGTATTTTGTTACTGCGTATTATAGAACAAATTTGATATTTGATGCTGAACTGTTACATTTACATTTGTAAATGATTTTATTTTTATAGCAGATAAGATATAAATTAAGATGTACCTAACATAACAAGTTTAACACATATAGATCGAGTATCACAAATAACAACTGATAAAATTAAAAGTAGCAATAAATTACAACTCTATATTTAAATAAATATAATTTCAAGTATTACCGTAACATTTGTCTTTCATTTTTGGATCTGGGCAAAGTTCTTATTATCCATTATGGTAATTCGTACAAACCATATGTTAGAGTTGTCTCCTTTAAATTTTTACTCAAGTAAATGTATGAATCATAAACTATTATAATGGCCGAACTTGTATCAAATTGATATCTTTTGGGTGACAATCTTGACCCACGAAACGTTTAATAAATAGCTTTATTCTTCCATTTGCCACTGATGTTTATAAATAAATTTTAAAATGAATTTGGTGAGTTAGTTTGTATATTCATGTTCAATGGAAGGACCACTTAGTAATATATAAAGGAAAAGAGGTTTCTTTTTTTTCCTCATTATTCGTGAAGCATTTTGGGTGAACACGTTTGGCATGGTGAATTCAATTAAGTGTGACTAAACTTATATTTTTCTGATGAGCCGATTTCAATAAAAACTAAAAGGGTTTAGAAGAAAAACAAGACCGTCACAAGACCAATTACTAAGGCGCTGGATAAAATGCATTAAAAGAAACACTTTGGAAGGTTTGGAAAACTAACTTCTCTATACGGACATTTCAACCTTTGTTATTTTTTTTTTCTATGATGTTGATTTAAAAAGGTTTTCTTTGTAGTCCACAATTGAGCCTAAGTATATTTTGTCTAGGTATCGCTAGTTGCTAATGACATTTTACGAATGTTGCTTAAAGTATACTTTATTCATTAACTCGTAGAACTCCTTACTTGTCAATGACCTTTAGCAGGCCTGTGTCCGCATTTTTTAAAGTTGATATACAGGATTATTTTGCTTTTATCAGGAAGTCCAGCAACTTTTTTTATAAAACACTCGAAGAGATAGCTGCTCATCTAAAGGACAGTAGTTCCATTTCTTCTTAATTTCTACAAAATAAACGGTGTTTTGCAGATTTTACTGTAATAAAATTGTGATGGCCTCGAGTTTTAGCCACGTGGAGAATTTCGATGGACGTCCGTTCAAATCGCAGGAACACACCTCTGACTCTTCGAAAATAAATGTGTATTCACGAAGAAGAAAGAAACTTCCTGATGAAACCTGCAGTGTGTAGTCCACCTAACCACAATACCTAGGCCAGCGTGGGGTATTAACGCCTAAATCCTCTAGTTGTAGAGGAGGCCTATGCCCAGCATTGATACGTATATAGGCTGGTAATGAGGACGACTATTAAAATGCATCCAACTTGTGTTAAATGATCTAAATAAATTAGCGGAATCATTCACCATCACTCGATGTTAAAGATTTCATAATTAGATTTAGGCTCCATCAGGTGAATGTAGCACTATGCTAATCGGTTTTCGTACCCTACAATATGATTCAACGATTGAGGGCATCTGTACTCGGTTAAAGTGATATAATGCGTTCCTTCAACACACGTTCTAACACTTTAATCTCTTTTGGGACCTTTTATTACTTGCGGAAACATTATGTAGAAGGCAAAAGCAAGTTGTAATTTTTGTGCCAATATCTTATACACCGATAGTTCTTGACCTCGGTCTCAGTATTTTTTTTTCGTGAACTTTGGAATTTATTGAGTATTCGCTGACGATTGAAGTTGCTATATGTGTTTCAATATATTTGCTGTTCGTTGTATTATGGTCGAGCCATATGCACTCATACTGAGGTGCATTTCTGAACCCACTTTTGACAATTTTATTTTAATTCCACGTAATAGGGGGTGAGCCTATTGAAGTTTTTCGAGTAGAGTTTCTGGTTCCTTGCTTCCAATAGGAATATTTTAATAGTATTCTAAAGTTTCATTAACTATTTGACCGATAGGGAAATCGCAATCAGGAAGTTTAGATCATTTGGTATATACTCGCCGTAAGTTACGTTCAGATATTTTCACGTGTTGGCCAGACCATTTAGACTTCATTCGAATTGTATAAGATATATAAACACGAATAAGTTAAGTCTAAGTAAAGGTAAGTCAGATACAAAATCAATTCCCAAACCCAAAGTTCCCAAAACTCACAACACTAAGTATTATATTAAGCCACTCTGGATTAATCTGAAGGAAGCCTATCTAAATTCTTTTAGACTTTGGATTTCTTACTGTATGATTCATTGTATTTTTTTTTTTATGTAAAGACCTAGTATATAAGTTACGAGTTTGATACTAATTTTAATGTTTTGTATTACTGCTTCATTATTGATCAGCTTCTAACGTAAACTAAACCACACAGTGACATCTATTGGAATTTTCCATAAACTGTTGACAAAGTTATGAGTGTTTTCTTTCAGAACGGTATCTACGATGAGATTTCTTGTTTTGGTATGTTAAAAACGGATAACAGATGGCGTTTGGGTGCCAGTAGTAAAAATTAACCACCAAACCAAATTAAATACTGTTTACACAGAGTCTTGTTACAATGTTATCGAAAATTCAATTTTGTTTTGTTGCTGTTGCAAAACAAAATAATTAAATCAAAGGTTTTTTAATCAAATTAACACCTTAACTCTATAATAAGATAAGAATAAATTAAAAAAATAAAATAAATAAGAACATTAAGATAAACTTAAATACACTCTATAAATACTGGGTAACAATTTTGCAAGTTCTCATTGAAAACAGCTTTAGCGATTGGATCTTGCGTGTTTCTCATCTTGATCTTTGTATTATTATTAAGTATAACTTCATTAAATGTATCTAAAGCAAAATTGTTGTGTGGATGTGCGATTTCCATATCTTTTATCTCTTTTGCATGACCGCTGATAAATCCGAGTTCTCTGCAAATAGCTTCCAGTTCTGTTTTGGTGTGATTCGGGGTATTATAGCACTTTGAGTACCAGACTCCATGGGAACGAATAATTACTTGACCCGTGCCGTAGCTGCAACAAAACATTAAAATATATATATATATTTAAGTGACGATAAGCTTACACTCTTTATAAAAAGGGCCCCCATTAGTTCGGGAGGGATTATTGATTTTAATTTATCATCAGCTGTGATATATTTTATTTATTGACAAAAACTTTTAGAGTTGTCTCATAAATGCTATTCATGTATTGTTCCACTTTTTGTCTGTGTTGTAGACTTTACCCAAGACGACAGCATAGAAGACCCATATCTACATAATTAGAAAAAAAAATTGACCGTTTTTTAAATAATATAAATTCTTTCATAAAAGTATGCTCATAACTGAAAACTCTAAACTTTTACTTTCTCATATACCTAATTTAAATTATATTTGGTGTTCAAACTTCGTACTCCCATCCTAAGAACGAAAGTAAACAGTCAGCTCTACAAAAGTGCTTGTTTCTTAAGGGCCATATAAAATTCACAAAGCTCTGTATACTTACGGAGTTCCTTCCGGAGCACTGAGACCAATGCATGTTTGTTCGTCTTCCCCGTTGGGACAATCACGGATGCCGTCACACACCATATCTGGGGCTACGCAGTGATCACCGTCGCGTGTTTTTCTACTGCATCTGTGTATGCGCAGATTATTTTTTAGATAAAAGTTTTTGTAGATAAAGATTTTTTTAGATGGCAAATGATAACAATGTGAACAATTTTATGCGAATAGCTGGTAGTGCTTTGGAAAACGTGTAAGTGTATATATTTTCGAAACTGAATGTCTGACGATTTATAATTTAATGTTAGCAAGCATTTATAATACTATTTTGAAACGAGAAATAATAATATGAAGTAAAAAATACCAAAACTTGGGAAGTCAGCAGTGCAGTTGGTAGAATCTGTTTGTAAATGTTTCGTTTGTACTAACTTGGCTCCCTATATCCACAATTCCAGTTAGTGCATGGCGTTATAATCAGAATTACTTTTCTTTCTAATTTGTCGAACCTACGAGTAATAAGCATAGCGTCTGTTGGGTCCGATGACTGATTTTACACCTACTTGAATGTTTTCTTTGCGTAACATTTGCAGTATACGGGATCTTCGTCGCTCCGGTCATGACAATGCAATACTCCATCACAGAGCCTGGATGGGTGGACTCTAGCCAAGTAATTGGAGCACGTGGTGAAGCCAGGCTCATCAGTACCATCTCCACAATCGTCGCGGCCGTCTCGGAATAAGGATTTCGATATGCATCTACCATTACGGCATTTCATTTCTCCGGTTGCACATTCTGAAATAAAAATAATGTACGTTAAAATTATATTAAAAGTAAATACTCGTATTCCACAGAGTAAACTGTACTATTTTAGAAAATTGCAAGAGTTTCGTGCTCTTTCTACTCTAATGGAAAGTGACCTTAAAAATTCGAAGTATTTTATATTATTATATGACATTATTATTATATGACAGCCCCGTGGCGCAGTTGGCTAGATACCAGCTTGCGAAACGAGCGGCCGCGGGTTCGATCCCCGCACCGAGACAAATGTTTGTGTGATCCACAAATATTTGTTTCGGGTCTGGGTGTTTGTGAGACCGAAAAGTCTCTCGTAGTTTCTGATACCCACGACACTAGACTTGTATCTTAATGTGGGGTCAGGACTATGTGTGTGACTGTTGGGTGTATTAATTTATTATTAGGATACAATATATAGGACTTGTTCATAATGTCAAAGGGGCATTAGCTAAACACAAAGAAGTTAAATTATTATATTATAATTCGTATTTACAATTTATTGTTTACATTTGTAACATTTTAGTGTTAAATGCCTATACCACTAACTGGCCATACATCCGTACTCCATACTGCTACATGGAATCATTAAAAATCAAAACTCAATTAGACTTTTCGCTTGAAATGGATATTGGGCTGCACGTACCGCTTTATACCGCGGAACTAACAAGGCAGTCTAAAATAAAGTACACATGCTAACCGTATCAAATAAACATACATTTACTTTAGGGCACAATGCTCACTCGATTCAAATACGAAATAATTAATTCATTTATTTATTACCATAATTTATCCATCCTTACAGTTCACCAATGCGATTCTAACTAAAACAATATTACAATTTCATTTCTTTCTATGCACATATATGCAGCTTCGGTGAATTTCGACAGGCCACAATCAAATATATCAATATCTTGCACAATCACGTTCAACCATCTAACAGCCCGTTAATAACAAATTAATCAAAAACAACACAAACGAAGGAAGTTGTTAAATAAATTAAACAGAAGGTAAAAATTAATGTATGTATTCATATCATTCAATTAAAATGGCTTTTTAATTTTTAAACGAAGTTTTTCTACATCAATTTTCTTCTATCGATCACATACTTGTAGGAACGTAAGTAATGTTTTTTCATGGTGTTTATGTATATGAAATAAATAAATATAAGAAAACACATATCTTGAAAGAATTTAAGGATTCGATTGACAAAAATATTTTTGTAGGTTTAAAATATATGGTTAAAAATATTAGGTAACATGACAATTAGGTAACTTCTTAAGCGTTTAAAATTTAATTATTCGAAAGCTACCTACCACAGCCTGTAGCATATGGGTCTTTGCATTTATTGTGTTTTTTATTGCAAGATTCTGCAGATTCGTCGGTTCCGTCCTCACAATTTCTGACACCATCACACACTTCGTGCAAACCAACACATCTTCCTCGACTACATCTGTGGCCCTCGCAAGTATCACTAACGATTTGTTCCATTGTTTTATTGACCATTGAATCCAAGATAACACTTTCTTCTGAAAATTGTGCAAGAAAATATTCAAATTTAGCATAATTGTAAACAACATGCATAATTAATAGCCCATATTTGTCCCACGGATGATCATAGGTCTTTACTACTTCGAAGAAGGTTTAGGTAGAAGTCTACAAGGCTGGTCTAGTGGGGATTGACGGACCCAAGAATTTTAAGATCTGCTGGTTTCTTTACTTTGGTTTTCAGCACCGTTAAAGTACGAGATAATTCATTGTCACTAGCACAAAATATACAACAAATATCTTAAAAGAATGATAATTGTATGATACCTTTATAATGTTTTATTTTATTCTTTAAGTTTTCAATATCGGTGGCCAGAATATAATTTCCGAGGCCACATTCTCCTCTGCTATCCACGAAAGATGCCACAGGGTACCAGCCCTGTTCTGTATGGCAATTTATAATGCCAGCCCACAGATGATCAGATTTTACTCCAGGCTAAAATATAAATTGTAAATTGTTTAGTTGATCATGGAATTAACATGCATATTGTGTAAATATCAAAACAATACTAATAAATAAATATCACTTACCTCACAAATACTTTGTTTTTCTTTCCTTTTGAAACAAATGTTGTTCGAAGAACAGTTTTCTTTTGTTTCTTCTAGAAAAACATTGACAGTTCTATTCTGTTTATCTTGTCCAACAGCTACGCACATATTATTTTTGTCATAATTGTTGTTCCTAATGAACATAATAATGTATTTAAAATAATTGGCGTTTATTGAGATGTGTCTGAACTTCTAAAGATTTAAGGCGGTAACTGGAACCAGTAGTTGGCGTCGCCTATTATACCAGAAAAGCTCTGCTAGAAAAGAACACACTTAGTCCGTCCACTAAATGGGACCCGACAGATGGATCTTCAACTGGGTACCAAGATTGATTTTTCATGGACCATCTATTATAGAAAATTAACTTTTATGTCGAAACCACCAGTAAAGGTAAATATCAAGTAAAAGTAATAATTAATTACTTACGAAATCGTTACCAGCATAGGTTTCACCATGTTTGAGTATTTCGCAGGTTTATTAAGATGCAATAAAATTATTTTATTGCGGTACAAATCTTTTTTGTCATCAACTCGGTATATTTGTTCATGAGGCCCGTTTGTGACGCTCAGTATTCTTCCAGTGCCAAGAATAACATACATCAAATCATTGCTATTCCTAGAATCCATATGAAATACATTAATTGATATTTGTACATTAAAAATTAAATGAAATTAAAAAAATAATAAGCCAGTATGAATTTACTTACGTATCCCAAAGGCAATAATGGCTAATTAAAACCCACGATAGATCAACTAATACACCAGTACATTTATAATTTCCTTCTACATATATTTTAGCAATCCAAGGCCACATCATATTCTCTTTGGTCGATGTGGCTCGATTAATAAAATTTTCTTCAGATTCACCAAAGTTCGTAAACAACGTTTGTTCGCAAGACACATATAAAGATTTACATGTCTTTGTTATATTCGGGACACATTTTTCGGGTATTACTTGTGGCTCTTTTATAATAATGTGCTTTTCTGAGTCTTTCTCATTGCTTCTGTATGCAAAGTTTACAGGAACACTATCGACGTTGCGTTTTTTCCTATTGTCATTTGATTTTCTATTTATAATTTCATCTTCTTTAATATTAATATATTTGATAATATATCTTTTTGCAGCACTGTAAGAAGATAAATAAGTATAAAGTATGAGTTGATGACATGAAAATTAAATAATATGTTATGATTTATTTTATTTTGCACCTGAATCCTAAGTAACGACATATGTGAGTTGCAGTTTCATCTATATCAGCCAGCGACAGTGTGTCGTCACAAACAACATGCCACTTGTCTTCATGTCTTTTCGTAACGTAGCCTTCTACATTAATTTGAGGCCGGCCATCGATATCATATTGTAGCTCAATACCGTTTGACAACGTAACTGTAATGAAACATAATGTTTTCTTACTAATATGTTTATTACAATACTATATTATAGTTGTCGTGAAAGTTTTATTATTATACTTACAGCAATCTAATTCATCTTCACCTTGTGGACATTCAGGTTTACCATCACATACATATTTCATAGGTAAGCAAACTTGACTACGTTTACACAGAAAATATTCCTCTGGACAAGCAACTGAAACAAAATTATTTTAACCACATTATTTCATAATTATTAATATAGCAAATTAAATTAATATAGCAAATCAACAAAACATTCAATTGAGTCGTCAGCAAATGGAACAACATACAGCAGTCAGTTTCATCTTGTCCATCGGCGCAGTCAAAGTTACCGTCACACAAAAGTTTATCATCGAGAGTTGAAAGGTAATCCATACAAGTACAGCCAAGTTCATCTGTACCGTCTTCACAATCGGATTTTTGATTACAGCGCAGGTGATATGGGATTACTTGAGTTATGCTGAAATATTAAAGTAAATTGTCAAAACATATAAATTTTAGCAATGGAGTCATGTGCATGAAAAGTTTTATTTGTAGTTTTAGTATAATTACCGTCCACATTCAAATTCTTTGGGCATTCGATGTTTTCTTCTTATTACTGGAGTTTGAACTTCCGAAAAAACTATTTCTTCCATAGTATGAATTATATGTTTTTGATCCTCAAAATCTATCAATTGTTTTGGAGGGAAAATATGACTTTTATTGTTTTTATTCAAAATATTCGTATTGGTATGTGAAATATCATTGTCGTCGTTTGTAAAGTTTTCTGTCGATGCTTCAAACTCGGGTATTTCTGTTGTCGGTAATAACTCTATGACGAACTCTTCGGATTTTACATCTGAAGTATCTTTTATATCTGTGATAGAGTTTCGTTCAATTTCATTATTTTCTTGGCTGTTGAAAAATAAATTGCTTTCCTTAAACCCTTCAGGTGTAGATGGATATAAATCCATCAGATTATTTAAGGTAGATTCAAGTTTTTTATCAGATGGTATAAATGTTGTACTTTCTGTAGTTAAATCGAAATTAACCATTGATACACTGGAATGGTCACTATAGTCAGCTTGCTGATCAGATTCAATTTCTAAAATTGATGATCTGGACTCTAACGTATCTCTGGAAAAATGCATAGTGACACTTTGAGAATTATCCGTGCTTGTAAAATCGATCTTATCCGTAGTAGTTGAAAGTGGAAGGCTTGTAGTCGATTTTCCTGGAGTACTAATCTCCATTTCTTCCGTGCTTATTGAAAACGGAAATTCTAACGTTGAGGCTTCATTAAAATCAATTTCTAAGTTGTTGTGCGTTTGCTCAACACTACTGTCTGTAGTTTTTTGAGTGGTGAAAGAAATCGTTGATGGTGTATTGATGATCGTCGTTGATTCGGGTAAAGTCACTGTATCAGTATTAAAGGGGTTTTTGGTAACATCGATATTTATTGGTTTATCGGTGATGAAACTGTTCTCTGCTCCTTTTGTTATTCGGCTGACTTCAGAGTTACTGTTATTTTCATTGCTTTTAAACATTTCATTGAAAAATATATTATCACCAAAATTACTGGCTGATTTTTTAAAATCACAACCCACTTCGTCTTCCCCGCCGAGGCAGTCCACAATTTTATCACATTTTCTTTTGAGAGGAATACATTTTGATATTCCAGTTGGACATTTGAACCCTGGACAATCTTGAATGGGTTGTACCATTGGTAGCGATTTAGAAGCTAAAATAAGAAGTTTATTAAATTATTTTTTTCGGCAAATCATTGTAAAAGTGTTAAAAAAATATTCTTACCAATGTGATATCTAATCCACTTAACAAAAAGACTGACTCGAGTGTAAACTCCTGGCTCATCTTTACGAGCACAGCCATCACCATGACTCACGATCCCAGCAATATGCCATTGTTGTGAATTCAAAGGATTTCTGCACAAAAGCGGTCCTCCACTATCACCCTAGAATAATACAACAAAAGGTTAAGTATATTTGTCTGAATATGGACTGCTCTCTTATAAAAACAACTTTCCAGATTGTATATTTTGGGTAAGAAATGCTTTCAATATTCAAGATATTTTAGTAAATGACAAATAAATAGAACATAGTGTGCAAAAATAGACCCATACGAGTATTTTTTTAATTACCTGGCATGCATCTTTTCCTCCTTCGACAGGCCCTGCGCATATTTCCTTTCCAGCCCTGTCGTCTCGATGTTTGCAACTTTCCCAGATTGGTACCTCTACTTCGCGCATGTGATCCGCTTGAGAAATAAACAAATATTACTTCGATGTCAATAATACTTTTTCTATACGTAAATTGGAAATGAAAATTGAGGATAATAATACTTACGATCCGGTCCGTGTTCAAATGTTGCTCCCCATCCCACAGCGGTACATATTGTGCCTGGAGGAGGTCCCCACAGCCAATCTGGGCCTGCGGTGTCGGGTCCTGGCAAGCACACAGGCCGCACCCACCGACTAAATTGAATGACAGGTTCGACCCTTAACAATGACAGATCGTTTTTCATGTCTATTTGTCTATAATGTTGGTTTACGATGACGTGGGTGACCTTATGATTATGTTCTTGAGGTGAAAATGAAAAACGACGGAGCATTCCGACTTGTATTTCGTAATAGTGCTCCCAGAATCTAAAAGTAGAAAAATATGATTAGGTGTCATATAAAAGCACATACAAATAATATATTAAGGACGCAATGTGCCATATTTAGGTGGAATGAGTCCCAAATTGTTTCGTTATGGTAATGAACACAAATTGCACATTGCAATGGTTGCGCAAAATATCTTTATGCTATTTTCATATGAATATGTACTAAGTAGGATGCAAAACTCTGAATTTTAATCTACATTATAGCATCATCTTAAATAATATTCCATAAGCAACAGGACACGGTACATTTTGTTATAAAAATACAATATAAGAGCAGCATTGGTGAAATTTATGTACGTAATTTGTGGGCGTCATTTAAGTGTGATGAAATTCCTGCGGCGCCTGAAGCTTCAGTATTTGTTACGAATGGCATCCCATTCAGCTATTGCGTAGTTGTTGGCGCCTGTCTTTTACAGCTTACGCTATTAATTATGTGCAGGAAGCTTTGTTTATCTTTACTCTGTGTTTATAATTTTCTATTTATAGCTCTTATTTCAATCTAGTATGTTTCTTACATCTTATTTTGCACAATTCGCATTGGAAACGAATTATGTATTACGCGCTAAACTATGCTATAGACAATATACTCAGACGGAGGACAAGTGCCATTGTAGCGTTAGAATCGTTTAAATAAGGTAATGGAAGGTCCATTACCTTCAATTGTCTCCACACATCTAATTTAGAGATTGTCGGTAATAGATGTAAAATGTATCGAAAGATTACTTACTTGTGGACGCAATGGGCGGCAGACATGACCCAATTTTGAGTTAAAACTACTCCGCCGCAGTGGAACATGCCGTCCCTGTAAATTGCCACCATCCAGGGCCACGCTGCAGGCTGGCTCGGTCTGCCCCCAACCACCCTGCTCTCAGCCCTCCTGTTTCTAATATATTCCAGTATGTCTTTGGATATCGTCTCGTTGAAATGGAACATGTCTAGCGATCGCTTCACGTGACGTTTTCTCCGGTTCCCATAATACATTAAGGGATATGGACTATTCGGTAATAGAAATCTTTTATTTCTCCCAAAGATGTGACTTTCTATCACCGCATTCTGAAATGTTAGATGAAAAAATCAAAATTCACGATCATTAATAAACAATACTAAAGTGTGTACGCATGTGGACACTTACAATGGTGTGTGAGAACACATTTTTTAAAGTAGTTTGCAGAAAGTATTTTGCATACTCATTTTCTCTGTATATATAGTTATTTCATTTATTAATATAATAAAATTTATAAAAACACTCCCCATAGCATACCCTGATACCATCTTTTAAATCGCTCATAATAGAATCTGTCGCTGTTTATCGGGATTCACTACTTCGTGCAGCTACTTCGAATTTTATAATAAGTGATCGCGCGTATCGATTTTTGAACCATTTAAAACACTATTATGCAAATTAGTAACAAAAAACAATTACCTCTCGTAACATTTGGGACGTACTTAATACCCTTGTTCCGCACAATAAGTCTGGACAAGTGACGTAAACAGCGGATGAATTGAAACACGTGTCACTTGTCTGCAAAAGACCTTCAGGGCCTGTGTTTAGGTAATGAACCTTTATTAATGGGTCTACTGGCACAAGTTGAAAGAAAGGAGGTCTGAAATGAAAAAAAGTACATATTCATTTACCTGATCTATTTGCTGACGCTTATAGTGAAAACCCGCTTCTTGTGTCACACTTAGTTTTTACAAATTTTATAGAAACAAATATTTGTGGATCACACAAATATTTATCTCAGTGGGGGGATTGAACTTTCAGCCTCTCTTTTTGTAAACTGGTATTTACACATCTGCGCCCCGGGGCTATCAGAATAATAACCGATATCCTATTACGAAGTTTTTCTACATAAAAATACTATTTTTGTTATGTTGAAAAAATTTAGAAATTTCTATTAAGTGAAGTGCTGCTTTCGGAAACGTCTCTTATACCTTAAGAATTTCACTTTACCTTATTATAATGCCCGTTTCCCTGCGACACGCGTCATGCGCCCACATATAAGGGTTTTTACATACGGCGTACCACTCCCCTTTATAATTTCTGTGTAAAAATCCTTCTGTATTGGAAATGGCGAATAACTGGAAGCAGCATTAGCACAATAATTATCAAACACAATATTATCTTTAACAATAAATTTAACTCTTGACTCATTAAGGTAAAAGTAAATGATATTTTTTTAAGGATATATTAAAAATTATATTGTTTACGTACCGGTTTTTCGTGTAAACTTGGTGCTAACATATTACATTCTACTTCATCCCTTTGATTAGGACAATCAGCGGTATTGTCACATCTTTGATCTTTAGAGAAACATGTACTTTGGGAGTTAACGTCCACATCTTCACAGCTGAACATGTTTTCACTACAACCTTCAAGAAAATTAAAATACTTTAAAATAATATACTACGAAAATAATTTTGCCAACTTGTCTGTCACGCTTTTACGCCTACATGGATTAATTTATGTCAGAGAATTGTTAAACACACATAGAAGGTGTCGGAAAACTTTTAAACACATTTTTATAAACTATCTAGGTCGACTTAAAGATCAATAATTCAAAACTAATATATTGTATTTTTATGAGCTCAACAATCACTTCAACTTAACGAAGTAATTTCAACGAAAGGCGGTTAAGAACACAAAACTTTCCCCTCCATACATAATTCCTTAAACAAATCTTACCAAAACATCCCATTTCATCTTCACCGAATGGGCAATCGAAGTAGCCGTCACATAGTCTTGATTTATCTACTCGGTGCTTGCAGGCACATCTGGCTTCATCGCTTGCATCAGCACAATCTACATTTCCGTTACACCATTTGAAACTCGGAATGCAATCTTGTCCGTTATCACAAGCCACGGTACCAGCACCACAAGCAGATTCTCGAGTTGAAGAATTCGATATTTGTTCTTTTGACAACGCTTCAGGTCTAATAAGGAAAAAAAATATATATATTTGAAGTTTAAATCAGCTATGATTTTGATGTCCTGATGGGAATTGATAAAGATAACACAGTAATTATGCCAATACATTACGCAACAAGATCATAAAGTATTTGTAAAAAAAACAATTGAGTAAATAATTTAGATATAGTCATTGCAATAATTTTGTCATAGTAATATTTTAATGAAAATATTGAATACAAAATAAAAAGGTTTTTATTATTTTCAATAACTTACTTTGGTGTTAAAAAGTTCATTATTATATTAACATCTTGAGGATGTAGTTCAATTTTTCGGTTTTCAATGTCACGACCTTGAATGAAACTTGGTGGGCCTGGTGGAAGATATCTAGAAAATGAGAAGCAATCATATCTATCGAAATATTTTCATTCAAATAATAACATAAACAGATTTAAGTAAACCATAAAGATATATGTAAAATGATTAACTAGGTACCTCGAGGGTGGCAATGGCGGTTCATAATGAGGTCCTAAATATTCTGTAGCAGGTACGTCGTATATCCCTGTTGAATAAATTAAAAAATGTGAATCGCGCCAAGAAGTCAAAAGTACTTGGAGCATACGAACAAAGTGTAAAACCTACCATGTACATGAGGATAATTATGTTTCAAGAGCCTTGCTAACAAGCAAGTGTCGGTGAGATGCGATGCAGGTGCCTGTGAAGGGTGGATCACACTTACTGGATTACCATAACCATACGCATAATTTTCTCTACCGTCTGAGTGAGGTATAGACTCCAATATATTCTGAAGTTTACGAATAGAGCTTGCTTCACGTTTCTTTAATGTTTCAGGTATCACAGATATGTGCGGGTTATTACTCGGTTTGTTGAACTCCTTACTGACTTCAGAGCTCTCTGGTTTTAAATTTATTCTAGCTATGTTATCGATTAAATCATTTTTATCATTAAAATTAGTGTTATCCTTATTTTCGATCTTTCTCAATTTCGCAAAGAGACCTTTACAAACAGGACTCTTGCTGTCATAATGACATAACAAACCATATCTTGCAATCATGTCTCTTGTATTTTGTATTTTGTTTTCTTGTAACTTCCTTGCATTTTCTTCTACTGCTACGGCAGCAAATGGAAATACATTACGTTTTCTTCTCTTTCTTTCAGTTCTTGTATGATTTTTGAGACGAAATGTTATTTCCATGTCATCTTCTTGTAAAGTTATGTTAGGATTTTCTCGTATTCCCGTGACTACGATTATTTCTGTACTACGAATTGTTTCTGGAATGACAATGTTTAATAGATAAACAATTCACATTTATATAAGACACGTAAACCGATTTTAAACCATTCATTACTTACCATTGTTTTTCATTAATTTTATTAACAAAACATAGGAACCTGCACCAAACATAACTAATAACATCGCCATAATCACTTTCTTTATTAGAGGCAAAAAACATTTTCCCGTGTCTCGTGAACTGCGGACTGAAATACGGATTACATATGTTAAAATAAATTATGTGTATTATGGTGTTTTTGAATAATTAGAAACAAAGTAGGATCGTACCATTAGAATTTGTTTCGGCTAGTTCCATTGGAGGTAAGCCTAATTTGTCAATAGACCTTTCCGTTTTTATGTGTTGGCTTGTCATCTGAAAAATTAATGAAATAATGTTTTTAAAATGAGTCAAAGCTGGCGCCTTTACATATATGCAATGCTTGAGCCAGATCATAGACATTAAAAAAATATTTCTGAATGATAAAAAGAAAATAATAAATTAAACTTTACATTACATCTGTCTGAAAGTGAAATAGTTATTTATTAATTACGGTTTTTGTACATAGTATTGACATCCTTAAGGTATCAGACACACAGAAACACTTGATGACTAATCTGCAATAAGCGATGTATTTCATATTGTTAACATCTTATTATGTCTATATCGATGTAATCATGATAAAGGTCAACAAGAGTGCCTCGCCCAGTCGTAATAAGACTTAACATCGTTATTGCCTTAACCAATAACGCTATTCACAGAAAACGATATTAAGACCTCTTCTCTGGCGTAACTGGTATAGGCCAGTCCATAAGACGACTGTCTATGAATTCAAAACTCACAATGAAATACATATTTGTTGCATTTATTTAAATAAAAGTGACACCCATACGTACATTGCAGGGGCTGTCGAACTCAGTTCGCGCGCCTGTACATTTACAATAAAAAGAATTCCCTCCAGTGACTATTTAGAATCAAGTATTCCCCTTACCATAATTCCTAGAAATCACTGTGTTAAAAAACTGATTTACCCAAGTCAATCTATATGCATCTTTAATACAAAAACTCTTGAGATGATAATAATTGTGAATTATAATTAGCATTTTATTTGGTATGAATTATTTCGGTGCTTTAAAAATTAAAATATTTTTGCGTTTATATTTCGTAATTTTTAAATAAAAAATAAGATATGCCACTTATACTTGTAAAAGAAAATATTTTTAATAAATATGATAACTTAATAATATCGAATGGCATCTACCTCCTTGTAGTTCAATCAAAACACTGTTATGAGTTTTATAAACTTACTTTTTGTTAGTACTAAAATAATCACAGATCACGAAAACACATTTCGTTACAAAATATTTATAACGTGTTAGTACATTTGTTCACAAGTACCCACTGTCACTCATACAATGAGGTGACCGTGTCGTTTATGCTGATTGTCGGATTCTGGGGTAGAATCATATTTCACACGTAAGTCATTTGTTTAAACGTAAACAAACACGTTTCGATATTTTTTGTGAAAAAGTGATTTAGTTTATTGGAAATCCTAATTAGCTTTACACGATAATGAAATAATTTAAAACTATTTTTATTAGTTCACCATATCTGATAGAAAAAGTGTACGACATGCATACATACATAACCTCATGCATGTATTTCCCAAAGGGGTAGGCAGAGGTGGATTTCTGCACCCATATTTTGACAGGTATGTATCTGTCCCACATAACAGGGTGCGAGACTCTTACCGTTTTTGGAGCACATTTCCAGACTCCGTGCTACTACTAAGAATTTCCTAATTGAAAACCCAATGACACTTAGGCTGACCCGGGAATCGATTCCAGGACCTTCAGATCGCACGGCAGTAATTGTACCGCGAGATCATGAGACAGTCCTAAGTGTACTACTTTTCGTCATTTAGGTTTAAGTCCAACGTATGCATAGTATTTTTTACACTTGTCTAGTCACTTATCAATTGAAGCAGTCTTACAAATTAGAGATGGTCAAACTTAACGCACTAAAGATAACATATCGAGGCCAGATTATACCTTAAACATTTTAAGTTACGTTCTAAAGGTGCACAGTTTGTTAGCTTAATCATCAAAATAATGTACCTTACGTCGATGACCTGATATTGATTGCGAAAGAACCGACTGACAGATACACTTAATTGCAAATTTTTGTACACTTTCGAGATTCCATTGGAATTCGGTTTAGATGTAATGCATTACTGAATTAACATATGCATTTAGTTTCTTTCAAAATGGTATAAAAATGTCTAGGATATTATCTCACTAAACGCCAGATTTATGTTGGCTTGTTGCTAAACATGACAAGTTATTTATTATAGTTAAATGTTTTGTATTGTTTCTGTACAGTACTTGATTTCCGTACATAGATAATCTACCGTCCGTCAAGAAGACGTTCCACGATTTCTCAATTTGCTTACAGTAAATACAAACGCGTGTAATCTTAAAATAATAGCGTTTTCATATTTGCTATAAGCATTACCCTTGTCAGCTGTCGATCACGGCCTATTTTTTCACCCTGGAAAATGCAATGGGCAACACAGACTGGTCTATCAACTTTTAATATAAATAAGTTATCGGCTAAAACGTTTTAAGAAATTCAAGCTATAAGGGCATAAACCAGTGATCTAAAGTAAGCACTTTTTAAACTTTATACATGTACTTCCAAGAATAAATAATTATACGTCCGTAAGGTAGTAAAATGGGTAACATGGTTACCTAAACTCAACGTGAGTCAAGCCGCAGGCAAAAGCTAGTTCGAAACATAATCTGTGATGTCTAAACTATCCACTTTCATAGCACTAACTGCCCAAACCATATGCTTAAGGTATAACTTTCTAGACACCCCTCAAAGTGTGCGTAGGGAACGAACAAAAACTCGTTAAATGGGACTTGGCAAGTACTTGTCTCCCGTCGTTTGTAAGGCGCGGTCGGCCAGAACAAATCAATTAGTAATAGGCTATTCTAGACACGTACGATCCATTAGGTAATTGATCTTTATTTCGAACCAACCCTTGCCTACCAATTGAAATTTATGTGTACACAGACGCTGCCAAATAGTCCTTGAGGCGTTTTTTACCATCTGATTCTGTCATTTAAAAATGGATGCAAAAAATAATATGGGAATCAAGTGTAAATAATAGTTAAAGAAAGAAAATAGACTGAAATTAAACCTTACTTAAGTGGGCCTTAGGCCTTAGTTCACGCCGTACTGTTTAATCATTATTTAGTCTGTACTAAGTCTGTCTATATAAATAAGAATTTCTTTGTACAAAACTCTCAGAGATGCACGACTTTTTGACTTCCAAAAGTTTAAAAAGATTATAAAACATACACTATGTAGTAACTCCTTAATTTTAATAATTATTAACTTTGTAGACACATTTTCTTACATATCTATAAACGGCTAGTAGACTGCGTACAAAATAATTTACGCTCCAGTAATTGTTTAGTTATATGTATCTACTTGGATAATAAATTATTAAGATGAGAAATCAATGATCTTAGGAGTCTTTTGTAGCATAAAGGCCTGACAATGAATATTTTATGCTAAGTGGTTCTTAACAGGGCGAGACACTTTTAGTGCAGTACGTATTCCACATAATACATTACTTTTTTACAAACATCGTGATAGAAAGTAAAAGAAAACAAAATAATGAATGGCCATCAAAGGTACCCTGTGACGAAAGGATCGCATATTCGCCATCTCCGGACGAAAGCGATTTCCATAACAAAGAACACTTCGACCGGTTTCATTTAAGCCTAAAGCGGAGTTTAATATTAAGCTGACTTTACGGGAACAGTTAATACGTGTTATTTTTACTCTATCTATCGCATGTAAATTCTGTTTTATTCTTGCTATTGAAAAGTCTGAATAATAAAAGAATGCGGCACTTAACTAAAAGGAAGAATAAAAGAAAGTATACCATTGGCTGCCATTATTTATTTTAGGCGAATAAATTCTTCTCAGAATTTGTTTCCTGCCCTCTCATCACAATTCGTTCTTTAATGCCCCTTGATAAATCTGCTTTAATTCATTATAAAACTAAATTTACTCGGAAGATAAAAAAATCTAATATACAAATATATACAACATAAATAAGACTTAACATCTGTAACAAAAAGATTAACTACGATAAGCGGTCGTAGCTGCAATCTCTTCTAGACAACTTACGGTACTAGAATGAAAAGTTTCAGTTGCGTCAGCTGCTGATGTTGTTTTAAATATCTAATTTATTTATTAATTTTAGATTGTTGTATAAGATGGGAAACTAAAATTCAAATCCCCAAGCCTTGTTGCTTAATTAGAATTCCTGCGATGGCTTATCGTAAATTCTAAATGCCAAGATAAGCATTGTACAGTTGTATAATAATAAGGCTACAGTAATAAATATTGAATTTCTGTATGTTATAAAGATTTTTGTTAAATTTTAATTCTAGTCAGTCAATACTTTTAATTTAAAAAGATCTTATGAGTCGATCAACATATTTTATACTACCATGGGCACAGAATGTATTATCCAAATATAAATATTAAATCGTTGTCAACGAGAAACAGCTCAAGACATATATAATGTATGTAGGTATGTAAATTGTACAAAGGACCATTAACTAAATTATTTAATCGGACTTCTTTGCTCCGTAGTTGATTGAGCCTCCGGCCATTTTATCTGTCTAATAGAACACATTTTGAAACAATGCTTTGATAGTAAGTAATAGCAGCGATGAAAACGCCTAAGGGGGTATTTTGTTGTCTGTTATACATCATATTGTCGTATCATTTTACTTTTTATAGAAAGCCTGCAATAAAACGAGGATGGGCAGTGGGCACAACACACATCGTCATGGTTGTGCACAAATACCTATGTGCATATGTCCATTAACATGATTTGGTTTGCAGTCACGTGGAAAATTGCTCGCTTTCTATCAACCAAGGAGGATATAATGTAAAGGGGTCAATGAGAACTTCCATTCGTTGTGTGACCTTGCAGAACTGTTACGTGCCCCTGAAAAATTGTGTTCGTATCATCAGTCTATTATCAGCTATTTTCATCTTCAGGATTATTTTAAAGGTGCTTTTCATTAAAATTCCTCGATTTGAACGAGATTTTTTAAGTTATAAAAAAATCAAACTGATTCATCTAATTCAGAAAAATTACATGAAACACATTGTATTTTTTTGAGTCCTACAAAATAAGTATTAAACATTGTGTACCTTTAATCCACATACGATTTTAGTTTCAGCCTAATTAACGTCCATTTTACGAGACATGGGACTAGTGACAGACGTTTGAATACAGTCACAATGCGATCTCGAGCCGAGTTCTTTGTGGTGTGGGTGATAGCTTTGTCTGTAATTAATAGTTGCCACGGAGAACAAAAAGATGATACTGATACGTATCTGAGCCGTTTTATTGCGGACTTGTGGTTGGAGGGAGCCGATATCGTCCGCATTTTATGGAGAGATTGTTCCAAAAAGGTAACTATTTGTCCATATAACTTTTTCTCTTGACTTAATTTTTTAATATACTTACATCCATTTATTATACATATTTCTAACTAAAGAACCAATATTTTTCCTTCAAGCTTCGTAATCTTTAGGTTCTTTTTGTTATAACGAATTTCATTTGGGAAAAAACGTATTTGTCCAATCTTTTAGATTGAAATGGACGCAATTAAGTACACAAAGACGTAATATCTATGAGATCCATTAAAGTCTATTTAAGGACATTGAACAAAGTGTCTGTTCTACTCATGTTGATATCTCGTATAATCTCTTCAATAGCCGCTCAGAATGTAGTAATCGGCTTAGCCAACATTGGATGGACGCGTCGCTCACTCTGAAGGAATTAACGAAGCATTTATAAATATTGCTCTACGCTTATCTTCTTTTCCCTTTTCGCTTATTCATACGTGGTTATTTGTGCGATATTGCCGAGTGTAATAAGAACGCTAAATGTGCCTTCACCATGCTTTTCTTTTTTCTTCTTTTAATACACATTAATGAACTATGTACAAACAATAGTAAATATACACTGCCGGCCAAAAGTTTGAGACCACCTTAATCAAAGTAGGAAAATGCGGGGAAAATTGAATAAAACGATATAAGAATACGAATATAAGAAATCAAATGCTTTAATATACTAATTAAGTAGTAATTTAAATACAGTTACGCTAAAATTTTGATTGTAATGTTAAAAATGGGGTTTATTATTTAAACTGATTTTTCATCAAAAAATCCACCTTTACATTTTATGACTTTTTTTACAAGTCTCGGCATACGAGCAATTAATTTATTGATTGTTTCTGTTGAAATATTCTTCCAACTGTCTTTAAGTATCCGCCAAAGGTCTTTTTGAGAGGACGGACACCCGTCACGCACCTTTCTGTCCAGCTCTTCCCATAAAAGCTCTATGGGGTTGAGATCTGGACTTTGAGGCGGCCAGTTCATATTTTTTAATACCCCATCTGTCTCTTTTTGTTCTTAATATTCCCTACATAACTTTGAGCTATGTTTGGGATCATTATCTTGTTGGAAAATAAAGCCATTTCCAATAAGCCTTAACCCTGACGGAACAGCATTTTTTTCTAGAATTAATTTATACTGCTCTTTTTTCATAGTACCTTGGATTTGCACCAAATCTCCAGTTCCATGGCCCGAGAAACATCCCCAAACCATAATAGAACCACCACCATGCTTCATTGTTGGCACTACACAGTCTGGCACCATGTTTTCATCAGCTCTGCGTCGCACAAAAACTCTACTTTTTGTACCAAATAGTTCAAACTTGGATTCATCAGTCCAAACAACTTTTCTGAAATCTTCTTCAGTCCAATCTCATCAAGATTGGTCAAGGGCCCACTGCATCCGTTTCTTTTTGTTTTGTGGTCTTAACAGGAGTTTTCGAGCGGCAACGCGACCAAATAAATTAGCATCTCTTAATCTTCTTTTCACTGTAGTTAATGACACAGGTTTAGATCGGGATTTGTTCAGTTCAGCACGGATTTCTGGTGCCGTCAGCCGTCTATTCCGCTTGCTCGTGACAACGATAAAATGATCCTCGCTAGAAGTGGTAGCTCGCGGCCTTCCCGAACGTGGACGATCTTGATTACTGTTAGTCTCCTTGTATCGAATTATTGCATTATGAACACAAGTCTTCGACAGTTTTAGTTGTGATGCTATCGCACGTTCAGATTTGCCTTCGTTATGCAAAACAACAATGGCAAAACGAATTTCACTACTGATTTCGGGTACTTTTCCCATTCTTAACACGTCTTTACACTACAAACTGTAAGTTGAAACTAAATTAAATAGAAAACGATAACTTCAAGAAAAGTCAAGTAAAAAACATGTTTAAACATGTTAAGATATTTTGGAATAATGGTTAACGCAAAACAAAATAACCACCAACCAAACCAATAAGTACAATTATAAGTTACAATAACTCTACCATCTGGTCCTTGCGCGGCACTCATTGATATGTTGAAACCAGTGGCGTGCCTAGGGTGTCAAACTAAGGCAAGCCCAAATGTTTATTTAGTAGCAGCATATTTTTTTTGCTACGTAGGACTAATAAATACCTACCGGTTAGTACTCACATTCACGTTTATAGCGTTATTTTATAAATAAACAATTGTTAAGTTCGTTTTTCGGAACTATGTAAGGCAAGTCGGGCTTTCGGGCTTCTATGGAAGTACCGCCACTGGTTGAAACAATATGCCTTTGTAAAACGACGACTCAAAAATAAGCAATAGAATGACTTTTATGACACTATCTGGCAACAATAGAATGAGCACGTGTTCAAATTGCTTTTTTATCACAAGTATTTTTTAGATATTTCAATCAATTTGAAGATTTTTACAAGTGTTCTCAAACTTTTGGCCGGCAGTGTATAATTATCCTCGAATATAAAAGTGAGAAAACATTGACGCTTTATCAAGATATCAAGGTGTTATGAGTGATGGCCTCGACGTTAAGCTGCGCGTTTATTGAGTCACCATCTTGTGACTTAACCGTTCAAATCTTTGATTTTTTAGTGACGTGTGTTCTTATTGAAAATTCGCATTTAAACCCTCCAAGACTAAATGTCTTATGGGATTGTTTTCAAAGATGTTTACCGATATAGAGCAGCGTAGTCGACTTATTTATTAAAACATTTTGTATTTTACGGGGAAACTTGGTAAATAATATTTATTTAAGAAAATACTATTACATGATAATAATAACAAGATAAGTCTGACAAGGTTTTGTAGCAAAAAAAATATATACATATGTTGTAAATATTTTATAGTTGAGATTAAAACAATCTTTTGTGACACGATGAAAATAAGTGAAACACGTGTGATTTTAAATGTTGACATTTTTTGTGTCGTTTTGTAATTAATTATAGAAAAAAAGTGTCTAACATTGTCCAACACAGGTATTCATGAGATATTGTTGATTAATTTCAATCAGTTGCTAGCGTTATAGCTGATAAATTGGATATCGATAACAAACACGGGAAAGACAAACCCTAACATTATACATTACACCCTATTTCTACACAAAAATGTTTTTCTAGAAAATTTTATACTTAATGTAAATGTAACTTAATTTTTCCATATGTGTTACAGAAATATTCGAAGGGTTACTTTATATAAAAAACATATTTGCGACATTTAACTAAACTGGACAATCTCACTATCTCTTTCGGGATTTATTCTGTGATCTTCCTCACTCACATATAATTTAATTGACTGTTTGTCAGTAGACACGCTGCAAAACTAGCTTTGTGCTATGCAATCCACAGATTTATTCTAGGTCGACCATGGTTATTAGGCTTAACTAGTCAGAAACTTTAATTGCCACTAACTAACTTTCTGCATGTAGTTTAAAATTTTGCCCTAAATGGCAACAAAATCGCCCCATATAACGTGAAACTATCACATACCTTAGGATATGCGGGTGCACAAATACTATCCACTGCCTACTCCTATGAGGGATACAGAGCTAATGTGCATATGTATGTATGTGTATGTATGTGTATCATTTAATATGCGATAGACGTGCCCGGTCCTAGACATTCGAAGCTTATAAGGTTAGATTATTTGCGATATTCAATACATTCTACATAAGATACTTTTAGAAACGCAACCCAGCAATGATACAAACATTCCCATGTTTGATCAACGGGCCCGAATAAACATTTACCTAATCATGTAGTATTTTCTTACGTTTTAAGGTTTTATGTCTGTAGAAACTATAAGTACATATCATTTATACATAGTTTCCTGTTTTTTCCATGGAATTAAAAAAAGGATTTAGAGACGCGTTGGTGGTTAAACACCTGACAAATTCATGTGGAGAACATTTTAGGACAGATATATTTTTTTTCAATTGTATATTCGTTATCTTTCAGAATCAGGCTTAACAAAAACTAGGTGACCTGCACTGAATCTAAACTTTCTAACTCTTAATAAAAGTTGAGTAGTAGATCAGACACTGACTGAACCTAAAAAAGGACAAGTTAAGAAAACGCGATATATATTTTCAAGTAATCTCTACTAACCAAAATAAATCGACTCCACTTATGCTTCGTGAATACGCTCCCTTATAAAGCTTTTTGCATAATATGTTTGCAGTTGATGGACGTGAAGGATGTCATCGACCACAAAGAGTATTTCCCCAAGTTCGTGAGATGTATGAAGCGAAAAACTCTACGGGCGTTAGATCGTACACTGAGTCCCGATGTCGTCCCTATTGGGGAAGGGGTCAATTTAGTTCGGTTCGAGCTTGTCGACCGATCTGGGAATATCATGCCAGAAAACTACACCAGGTATGCT
The DNA here is from genome assembly GCA_030295005.1 of Cephonodes hylas. NCBI lineage: Eukaryota > Metazoa > Arthropoda > Insecta > Lepidoptera > Sphingidae > Cephonodes > Cephonodes hylas. Next base: position 8,109,462 of record AP025367.1, on the reverse strand, counting down.
TTCATCATATAAGTGTTTAGGCAAACTGTTACTTGAGTTATTGATTTTATCGAACCAAAGTAAATATGTCTAGCAAATTGGATTAACATCGGCATGTAAATTTAATAAGTAGTATGAATATGTACGCATGAGTCGGATGTTACTATCTACTTTCGAGAATCAAATGGAGTTAATCTTTTATGTTTGTATGATATTTAGATGTATAAATATGTAATATGTTCTTTCCTAACTGCCATATTTAATGGACATGGTTTGCTCTCTTACTTAATTAATTGCTATTTCAATTATTTTTATAAGATAACACCTGTGTTACATTTGTCGCAATTATTTGCATACAGATTTCATAAGAATGATATTTTCCAAACATAAACTGACAGTAAGAATGATCACAGAGTCAACGTAGCTTTGCATTATAATATAATATTATACGTACCCCTTTTCTTACATCTTATTTCACCTGCTCTTGCCTTTCTCTTCCCCTCAAACGCGTTATAAGCTTGTGCCGTGCAATTAACGATATCTCGGGTTCGATTCCCGAGTCGAGTAAAGTTTGGTAGCAGCACGGAATCAGGCAATTGTGCCTGAAAAATTGCAATAAGATCTGATCCATTTATGATACTTGGCAAAATAGGGTGCAGCAATTCACCTCTGCCCACCTCTTTGGTAAATATCGGCGTATAATATCTTGCTCTGTGCCTAATACTAAAGAAAGCCTCACTTTATTTGTTCATATTCGTAACAACAATAGGACTCTTTCCTATTCACATTTATCTATACCTATTCCTGTCGGATAATTTCTCTTGAGCGTTGGATCGAGAGATCGTGCTTACGGATGGTCGGAATAAAAAATCCACCCGTCAGGTTAGTGACCTCGAAACAATTCGTCAACGTCGCACGTAGAGTGGATGTCGCGTAAAAAATTGCGCAACACGCGCTCCAGTTTCACCGAAGTGGCGAAAATATTGATGCAGCGAACGCCCCTAAAAACAGCGGGCAGTCGACGTAAAAAAACATTTTAACGTGTTAATGTCCGCGGCGCGTAACTATTTTAACAGCGGCTATTAAAAAAATAATCAAATACACACATTGTGGGACACAAAGCCTTTAAACTTTAGGCTTTTGTTTGAAACTGATTTATGCGTGGGTGATTTTGTTTTTCCCTACCTCTTAAATAGTACATGTTTGTTCTTTCTAAAACCGTTAGCTGGGTTGTACCGCAAGATAATTGCATGTTCTGGGTTCGATATCCGGGTAAATTGATATTGCAATTTTCTCTGTTACGTGGCAGCAAAACACAGCGAGCCCAGACATACACCTCTGCCTATTTCTTCGAAGATACAGGCGTTCATGTGTGTTTCTGTAGTAACTCATGTAATATTCTTGCTCATTTATCTGATGGCTATATTGTTTTCTTCCCAAACGATTGCAATATGTATAAAAGAAATCTTGGTAGAAATACGCACCCTGTTGAAAATAAAATATATCCAACAATTACATTCATAGTTCAGACACACACATATAGGTCTTGTGTCGTCGATAAGAAACTACGAGAGACTTTTTGGTACAACAAACATTCAGAAACAAAATAAAACAATTATTTGCATCGATATAGATCCACGATACACTTTTTTACATTATTTACATGTATTTACCATAAATTTACAGCTTTTGGACTGATAGTGAGTTGGAAGAAGGAGATTGGCGTACACTCGCTCTCCAAAGAATGGCGAAAGTTCTTCGGACTCATGTCATCAAGTTTGATTTTGATGATGGAAAATCTATCGAAAAAGGTTAGTGGCTTCAAAATAAATACCGAAATCAAAATAAATTCACATACCGATTAATTTAATGATCTCGCGGCCGCAAGAGAATTAAGTTCAATTCCAGGTCTGTGTAAGCTGTGCCACTGCACAGCTGCTAATATAAAATTAAACTTTAGTACTACCATAGTGTCTAATTTTTTTTCTAATATGATAGGCTTGTAAGGCAGTGTTGGGCGTTAATCAATTAACTTTTAATTAAACTAATCAATTGACTAAAAAATTAATTGCAATTATATAAATTGCAATTGAATCAATTGCAATTAAACATTTAATTGCGTGTTACAATTATTTTTTTTAATTGATTGATGAAATAATGAAAACTAACAATTAACTTTTTTGCAAATTTTGTTCAAAAGGGTGGTCCGGTTCTACAACCGGATACATATACCCTTGACTTATTCAAATATTAGTAAAAATACTTGATAAAAAAATTAATTGTTAATTTTTATTTTTTTTTTCGTAAAATAACTAACAATTGATCAATTGTTAATCGTATAAAACCACGATAATTAATTAATTAGTTGTTAATTGCTGTCACTGCAGTTAACAACTAATTAATTGTTAATTTTTTATTGTTAGTTTAATTAAAATTTGCCTTAAAAAAATGAAATATACCTTCAAGAGAATTGGAGTGAGAGTACTACATTTCTTAAGACTAGATACTTTCACACAAATCGCAATAAGACAGGCAGACTGACAAAGTAGACATTTCTTTATTATATTTACAATACAATTATATTTTTCATTCCGTATTTTCCTGTTATCTCATCCAATTTGATAAGACAAAGTAAAAGGCATTACATTAAACAAAGCAAAAATATTTATTAAGTGATATTTTGCTGTTTCGAGGGGCCGTGGCATAGGTGTGCGCCGTGAGTTCGAGAGGTTACAAATTCAATTCTTTAGACAGGCAATGTCGTATCACTTTACACTATGAAAATTCTCATTAGATTTAGTGAGTATGAAGCCTTCAGACATGCCACAAAAAGAGTAATGAGACTTGCCGTGTGCCCCTTACAAAGTGACACTTATACTCATGTAAGAGAAGTAGCTTTAGAAATAGACCCCCATTTGTCGCTCCGGTGATTAATGGAGTATTTAGATATGTATGGTATTTTAATAAATTTAATAATTTTACAGTTGAATATCGCGGCCGCCGGCGCCATCAGATGATGACAATGATGATGTTTGGTGTTGTCTCTATCGGGATGGTCCTTGTACCAATGGGCTTCCAGTTTCTGGCCGTTCTCGGCGGAAAAGCCCTTCTCCTAGCCAAGATGGCTCTCATTCTTGCTTCTATACAAGGACTTAAAAAAGTAAGTATTACACTCTATTTATGCATAAGTTGATCTAGTAACTTAACAACAATAATGCATTAAATATTTATTTAACAAATCGAAGATATTATATTAGCATATTGTACTAATATATAATAACCTAACTGTCCATTACTAATATGTATTTGTTTCACGCAAACAATAATCTCTGTAATATTGATCGTCAAATGATCTTCTTTGACCGACATTAATTAAAACACATATTATCCAACTAACAGATTACTGAAAACTAAACATTCTTTTTTAGGTAGACAATAATAATGATGGGTATCATGGGTTTCAAGGGTATCATGACAGGGGGAAGGTATGAACTTACATTAATGGTTTCCTACTTCTAAATCTTAGTGGCGATAATAATTTTAATGATGACACGTATAGGCTTTACAGCACTGATTACTAATTATCACGAAGATAACCCGTTAACAGATGTTCTGTTCCAGATCGCTGCTAGTCCGCTGAGCTACGGTTTCTACCACACCTACTCTCCGTACGATCATTACGAGAGGCGAAGCCATGACGACTGGCCGCCACCTGCAGTTACTGCCACGCCTCCCCCTTCGATGTTAGTTCACAACCCGTGGTCAGACGCCGATACTAGCAACGTGAAATCTGATAGAATACACACAGCAACACCTAAATATGAACATAAGGAAACAAAACGCAGCGCCGACACGGTGACTTGGAAGCCGGAGATCCCTAAAGCTGTTAAGCAAGAATCGGAGCCCAGAATTTACCCGGTATACACACAGCCGAATACTCAGCCTATATATACGGCTATTGATGCACCGACACCGCTCGTAGATTTGACAACACGGCCTGGAGAGGTTCAGGCAGACTACACCTTAGACTTGCCTTTCAACAGGCTGACATTTCAGAATCCCACTCCTATGGTTTCATCTTGATGTATTCGTTCAATTGTTTAGAGCATTGTATAATGTAGTTACTAGTATTTATTCATATTTCGCTCAAGTGCTATATCCTAATCGATATGTTGGGTACATAAATTATAAATAAAGCATGTTAGAGATGTGTGTTGTTTATTTTTTATTTTACGTAAATATTAAATATGAGATTTAGATTCAGAAAAACAGTAAACTTAAATAGCTTTTTTATTAATCATTCGTGTTTAGTTTGGGGTAGCTTGTTTGACTTTAAGTTTTTAATATCTGCTCAAGCGTATTGTTCACCAAGTATGACTTATTGATTTTCTTATATTAAAAACTAGCTTTTGCCCGCGACTCCGTCTGCGTGGACTTTAGGGTTGAGTGCAGAAAGATAATAAGTGAATCTTTAATTCGTCTCTTAAGTGTCGTCCAAAAACAGTTTTACTTTGAAAGAGCTATTTTCGAATTTATAATATGTTTATTTCTATTTTTAGGACTATTTTTATTGTTACTTCACGGAGTCCTATTTATGTTCATACCAAAAATAATATAACTTAGTCGAATGGTTTAGGCGTGAAAGCGTAAAAGACATACAAAGTTACTCTTGCAATTATAAGATGTAACTTCAATGGTTCAGTAGAACCAGAGAATAACCATTCCCGCGGGAATACTACATTTTCAGGGATGAAAGTAATTCTACGTTACTTCAGTGGGTCCTACCTATTCCCATACCAAAAATCATTCAAATTGGTTTAGTAGATCTAGAAATACCCATTCCCACGGGAACACTACATTTTCCGGGATAAAAGTATCCTATGTTACCTTAGTGGGGCCTACCTATCCCCATACCAAAAATCATTCAAATCGGTTCAGTTGATCTAGAGAATAACCATTCCCGCGGGAATACTACATTTTCAGGGATAAAAGTAATTCTACGTTACTTCAGTGGGTCCAACATATCCCCATACCAAAAATCATTCAAATCGGTTCAGTGGATCTAGAAATACCCATTCCCACGGGAACACTACATTTTCCGGGATAAAAGTATTCTATGTTACCTTGGTGGGCACTACCTATCCCCATACCAAAAATCATTCAAATCGGTTCAGTAGATCCAGAAATAGCTGTTCCCACGGGAATCCTACATTTTCCGGGATAAAAAGTGTCCTATGTTACTTCGGTGGGTTCTACCTATGTATCTCCATACCTCCATACCGAAAATCATTTAAATCGGTTCAGTAGATCTAGAGAATAACCATTCCCACGGGAACACTACATTTTCCGGGATAAAAGTATTATATGTTACCTTGGTGGGCACTACCTATCCCCATACCAAAAATCATTCAAATCGGTTCAGTAGATCCAGAAATAGCTGTTCCCACGGGAATCCTACATTTTCCGGGATAAAAAGTGTCCTATGTTACTTCGGTGGGTCCTACCTATCTCCATACCAAAAATCATTTAGATCGGTTCAGTAGATCCAGAAATACCTATTCCCACGGGAATACTTCATTTTCCGGGATAAACTTTATCCTATGTTACTTCGCTAGGCCCTAGGTATCCATTCCAAAAATCATTCAAATCGGTCGAATGGTTTAGGCGTGAAAGCATTACACAGGCAGTGTCATTTTTGAGTTACAATATATGCTTATCCCACAGGAACCCTACATAGTGCCGGGATAAAATGATGTTCATGCTACATAATAGGATCTCATTTATGATCGTACCAAAAGTCATATAATTCAACCAAATGGTTTAGGCGTGAAAACGTAAAAAAAAATATAGAGTTTTGTACCGAATCCCACAGGAATACTACATTTTCCGGGATAAAAAGTATCCTATGTTACTTTGGTAGGTCCCAGCTACCTTCATGCCAAAAATCATTAAAATCGGTCAAATGGTTTAGGCGTGAAAGCATAACACAGGTAGTGTTACTTTCGTGTTACAATATATGCTCATCCCACAGGAACCTTACATATTCCCGGGATAAAATGTTGTTCATCTTATTTCATAGGACTTCATTTATGATCATACCAAAAATCATAAAAATCAGTTAAATGGTTTAGACGTGGAAGCGTAAAATAAAAATAGCGTTTTATCCCCAATCCCACGGGAATACCACATTTTCCGGGATAAAAAGTATCCTATGTTACTTCGGTGAGCCCCATCTATGTCCATACCAAAAATCATCCAAATCGGTTCAGTACTTTTTACGTTTATTCGTAACAAACATCCAAAAATCCAAAAATCCAAAAATACAAATCTTTCCTCTTTATTATAATAGTATAGATTATGTATATAACTTTAAAATATATGAGAAAATAGCATTTTACATTTACGTGTAAAGAAACTTACAATGTAAATCAAAATCATTTCTTTGTGAATTTAATACGATTGTTATTGCATTGACCTATAGTAAACGAGACGAAATTTCTAGAAACCATTATTGTATCGAAATTACTGATAAATTTACTTCACATCTTTTATAAAATAATTTTTCCTATTTAATTTTCTTGTTATTTGAAAAATCTTTGATCTAATATCATTTTTATGTTACCAAGAGAAAATACAATAAACAAGCTAAAATACGGTTGTTCTCGTTTCGAGTACATTCAAAGAATCACAAACGAGAACTCTGAGCTTGAATCGTACGTTTTGCATCTTTCACAAATTGCCAATCGATGTAATCAAAAGCTATTTCCTTGTTAGAAGAGCAAAACGTTTGAGTTTCCTTAACTGCTATGCTTAGAGAAGTTGTAACATAATTTGATTGTCGATAGATAGGATAGCAATGCAAAAAAGTAAATCTTAACTTTGTTTACGTTGTATATAACTAAGAGTTGTTAAGAATGTAGGACTTTAGAAATATTAGAAAATTAATATTATAACTGCCTCTTTTGGCAAAAAAAGTCGATTATGAAGCAACTTGATTATTTTTTATGCTCAAAGCGTCAATTTGGTAGTCATAAGTTGATTCAAAGACCTAAAATAATTATTTAATATGTATATCTCAAATTAAAAGGAACTATAATGTAAACATTTATCAATTATTAACTCTTTAGTTTGATTTAGAATGAAAACACTAGTGTATTAGGTGTACGAAATATTAGTATTACAATGAATATTTATTTGACATTCTGATTGTTTTAATGAGTCACAAATATTATTTCAACGATAAAAATTAAAATGTATTGATGATGCGCCTGCAAAGTTCTTTAAAAATTATATTGAAAGCATCTTAGTGAAATTAGCTTGAAGTTGATGTATCGAGGTCGCGAAGTCTTATTACTGAACATGCAAGAAATATGATAAGTTCTGTTTAGAATCCGGAGCAAGTATGCGGTATACTTGCTTTCCCTTTACAGCATCTAACATGAATTCTCATATAATCTTCTACGGTTTCGGCTATAAAGTATAACATTAAAAATTACATTGTATTCAAATTCAGTTCTTTAAATCCAGGTAATTTTACTTGCTCTCTATTGCACGTTGATTTTAAAATGGATGGTGGTATAATCAATTGAGTTCGTCTGGTTTTTACTACTGACCAATAGAAGTATTACATCGTAATTTATATTTTAATAAGAATTTTTAAATGACTTCGTGAAATGACACTGTACATACTGAAAACATTTGTTAAAATGTGGTTTGCCTCGTGAAATGTATGAAATGGACATTTGGTGCGAATAAGTGAGCAAGTATGCGACAATGTTATTTAAAAGAGAACATTATAACAAAGGTGGAATATTTGTGTCAAAGTCAAAATAAAAGTGTTTGTCGAGAAATTTAAAACAGTAGGCCTATGTTGCTTTGGCCTGTTATATGACAAAGCAGTATGAAATAAAATAATTTGAGCATGAAAAAAAATATTGAAGTAAATACAGAATCACTCATGACTATATCCGGAGGAGTATACAGACAGGAATTCTTTTAAGACCCAAGTTATTAGCCGGCCAGATTATTTCGATTATCTCTAACACATTTCCAGACCCTATTAAATTGATAATTTCCCATAAGAAAATTCTAATAGCACGGTCCGATAGGCGTATAGTTAATAGTATAAAGTCCCCGTTATGTATTCTGGAGCGCAAGGATCACAGTTATTAAGCAGGACCAATGAGTCGAAAATAATCATTAATATTAAACCTACTAATAAATCTAACGTTTACATTGGTGGAACTTTTGTTACATTTGTGTGCATTCAAAGAGTGCCGTGTAAACCCAGATTTAACAAAATTTTATTATACGCATATGTCAATATGCATAAAAATGGTCCAAACGAATTGATAATTCAATATAAATTTATGCCGCAACCCATTATATACATGTGTGTTTTTTTAGCGCATTTTTAACAATGTTTTAAAAAGTTATTCCAAAAATGGTTTTTATATGAATGTCGTCGATTTATTTCTTTTTTACGATAAACATTATGTTTAAAAGGGTTGTATAGATGTTTTTCCGTCGGAATACACCCCTCGGCATTTACCGATTTACGCGACCTCGTCAAGTACACAAACATTTTATACGTACGAAAGATTTACTTTTAGAAATAAAACAAAGATATTTTTTATGACTGTAGGAGCTAATGCCTTTGGTGTCACTCCAACCTCTTAACTTGCGCTCTAAGTTACATTTATTTACCGTCTACTCGATTGTATGGCAGTTTTATTGATATAACATTTAATGGAGAGCCCATTTGACATAAAAGTGACGGTCGTAAATATTGTTTTGTATGTAACTCACTCTGTGAATGTAAATGACGTAATAAGACTTATAACAAACTTACTTTCATGTGCAGACTTTTGATATAATGACTCGTTCATGTAAAACTAATGATTTTTGATGATTAGTTATGTTGAGTTTTTTTTTTTTAACTCGTTTTCGTTTTGCAGAAGTTATTAAAAAACATTTAACATTTCAGCCCTTTTTATAGTGATGGTAAATGACGAGCGCATACATATTTTTAGATCATTTGAAAAGTAGATAAGATTTTGTTAATGTTTCAAAAGTTATAAGCAACAAATATTTAACCATACATAGTTTAATTTGACGTATTTGACAGTAAATTTAACTAATGTAGAGGGATTTATAAATTCCATTCTCGCATACTTTAGAATTGTTGGCACTGAGTGTCCCAAACTATGTGCACTTAAAACTTTATAAAGGCTCTTTGCGACGACGCTGCTCTATGATGGAAAAATAATCTGACGAACAAACTTGCGTACTTTAATAATATGAAGAATTTAATGAGACAGACTCGCATACCAAAGAGAAAATTTGTTTCCAACGAGCTGCAGATATCTGTCTTTTTATTAAAGTATTGAAGAATGAATAACTATTACACATTACATACGGAAAAATACTGATAGAAAATTGTGTGGGATGTATATGGGCGATGATTATACACATTCACGCCTGAATCCAGAAAAAGGTAGACAGAGACTATTGTTTGCCACAAGTGATCCCGACATGCTATCGTACATAAATTATAACTTAAGTTCTACCTTTTTATTAAAAAAAACAATGGACCAATCGTTATCAGCCCATTTACTACCCACTGCTGAGCACTGGCCTCCTGTAACATGGAGAGGGTTAAGGCCTTCGTCCACCACGCTGGCCTGGTGCGGGTTGGCGGACTAAAAACTGCTTAGCTTCTGCTGGTTTATAGCGGAGACTAAAATTATTATTTTAAAATAATTTAAAATAAACGTTTTAAATTTTAGATAATTTTTTTATTTTATAATACTGAATTTCAAATAAACGTGACAATTAATAACATAATCTGGGTGCATTAATTGGCATTTAAAAGAAATTGAACGTAATGCTTGAGTAATACAATAAATAATTGAAAAAAATAAAAAAAATGTTACAATTTTTTTTGTAGTAACACATGCATAATTTTTGCATACACTTGCAAGTGGGACAAGGGTATCGACTATGGACCCTACAAACTTGGTTTTAGGTTTCCACTGACCCTCCTTACATATCAAAAATATGAAATTACGTCCTCTAAAAAATAAAGGGTAAGCCTAAAAAATATAATTCCTATTAATATAATATAATTCCACATCCACTTGAGTGGCGTTGTCAGTTATATTTTAATATAGCTACTTTTAGACGAGCAAAACATGTAGGCATTTTCCTAACATGGCTTAAATTCACAAACATAATATTAACAGTTGCTTGTTACCCGCGGGGTGATTGAGCTAAGTGCTATATTAACTTACAAGCTTTACTTGTGAACCAACCCCGGCGAAACAAAGGTGGAAATTGGAATATCAACACACGTGTGTGATGATTTACTCAACTATCTTAATATATTAAAATGTAAGATGGGAAGTTAAAACTAACTGATCTTTTTAAATCACACTTAGACTTGACCATTACACTTGATTTCCTTATAAAGGAAAATATTATTCCGAAAATAAATTTCGTGACATCGAATTTTGGGAAACATCTACTAAGTAATAACACTCAATATTATTTCAAAATTCTCAGTAGCATCACGGAGTCTACATATGAGCCTAAAAAATGGCAATGGTCTCGCCCTCTATTATGTGGAACTGACACACAATTATGTATCTGTTCCCCTTTGAGGAAAACGGGCCTGAGGCTATGTATTTTAAAAATATTACATGCAATACCTTGAGGTTTGGGCTCGCGGTCGAGAATCTCGGCGGTCGCGGGTTCGAACCCCAGGCACACACCTCTGACTTTTCGAAGATATGTGTGTATTCACATTGAATTATCACTTGCTTTAACGGTGAAGGAAAACATCGTGATGAAGCCTGCACACCTAAGAGTTCTTAGGAATTTCTTAGGTGTGTAGTCCGCCAACCCGCACTAGGTCAGCGTGGCGGACTATGGCCTAAACCCTCTCAATGGTTGAGGACACCCGTGCTCAGCAGTGGGCGTATATGGGTTGATGAAGAAGATGAAGATTCTTCATCTAAAACGTCACGGGCTTAAACGGGTTAAAAGTCAACGGGTATTACATGTCTTCAATGTCTTCATTGAAGACATGTAATACCCGTTCGATCTTTTCTTTACTGAATATTTCATAAGGTTGTCTATACATTTTTGGATATTAAGGCCAAATACTACAATAATAAATTACAAGTTCAGATCAATATCGAGTAAAGTTTGTACTCTGATACTTTATAGTTAAATCCGTCCTAATGGACTAATGGACAGACGGCGGCGGTACGGTTAACTTAATGGCTTTACCGGCGTGTTGTACTGCTTGGCTCTATCGCATGTATGCATTAATAATGGATTACCTGTATTTATAACACTGGCGCCAATAATACCCAACGCCAATAACCCCTTCACGTCAATAGTAGATTTGGCATAATCCTGGATAGCAAGGACCGGCATCTTAAATGCAAAACACCTTACATCTTTTAGCCCCTTCTAACGCATCTAAAGGGAAGGTGCACAAAATTTAGGAGGTAAATATTAACATAGAATTCATCCACACCAAGATGCATATTGTCTTGTTGATTTTTAACGGCAAGATATTCGCTCACTGCAGAAAATAAAAATACACATAACATTTTATCCTAGAATAACTGCCGCGAGACGAAAATCGATTTGTTGTCGTATTCGAATAAAAACAAAAAACTTGTTGAGTTTAAGAAAACAAAGTCAATTCGATTACTTTACTTAAACTGGTACGTTCCAAAGGCAATCTTATAGAGTTGTCTTGATTGAATAACGAAAGAACCCTTTTTCAAACTTTGTAGATTTGTAAGCTGATACACAATCAGCTTACAAATAAAAGGCTGGAAAAAGAATGGGTGCTTAAGAATCTGTCGGCATGTTTAACATAAGATTTTACGCCGTTGAACATCTAGGACAAGGAGATTCTGCAATCAAATATCCATTAAACTATTCCACTTTTATTACAATATGCAAAGGATGTCGAAGAATGTCGTTTATTAAAGAGCTCTATTCAGGCGTGACATTTGAGCTGCATCGTAATTTTCCTGAAAACAAAATAGTTCTAGTTGTAAAATACTACAGTCTTAACTTGAAATATCCGATAAATTTTAATAGAACGAGAGTTAGCTCATCGTTAACGTTGCATACATGATGCGTGTTCATGTTTGTTTCATATGTCGCGCATAACATTTTCAATAAATATGCATATTTCTTTCAAAACATCACGGTATAAAATCAATGAATATAAATGTGATTATTCCGATCTACATATACTGATGTAATTCTTTATTAACTTAAAATAAAGGGGGTTTTAGCCAATCTTTTTTGTCCTCATTTGTTTGTAAATATATGTACGTTTTATCAGGAATTCGTAATATAATCTTCACTACATCATTTTCTTTGTATTTATACATAAATAGACTGCCTCGTGGTCTCACGGTTTAAGTACGTTCCGTGCGATCTTAAGGTCCCGGGTTCAATTCTCGGGTCCAGCGAATTGTTATTAGAATTTCTATTAGGGAATTATCAGTAGCAGCACGGAGTCGCACGCACATTTTTATGTGCGTGAAAAACGGCAATAGGCTCGCCGCCTATTACGTGGGACTGATACATACCTAGCAAAATGTAGGAGCAGAAGTTCACCTCTGCCTACTCCTTCGAGGAATACAGGTGTAAGGTATGTATGAATGTATGATTCAGTAGAGTGAAACTTTTGGAGCATCCAGGATTTTTAAGAGTGTGGTCATACTACGTGATGGTTAATAGCTTCATAAAAAGCATTTTCAACCCTTATAAATATCATTTTAAACCAACCAAGTTAAAATAAAAAATACACACGATGTTCATTATCTCGTTTAGTCTATTTAATTTTATTTGTTCTCTTTTGTAATCAGCATCATTAGATTTTGGTTTCGAAATTCAATGTGCTACACAACACTAATTATATCTGGCCATTATGTTTCCACGTGTTGGTTGTTTGATATCATAATATCTTCAAAGGTACATTTTCATTTGAAGCACTGAGTACTCAGTTGGATTTAATACTTGCTGCTTCATAAACAAACAGCTTAAAGTAACTGAAAATAGATCGGGAAAAAAACAGTTGGTCCATTTTTCACTTTATAAAATTAAATTGTTTATTTTTTATCCTTTTTATATCTTGTGGTAATTTGAGCTTTATATAAATTTAATATTGAAGGCGAGGAAGATTAAATTATCGCTAAGCAGAATTGAGAATCTTGCCGGGGATTTTAAATTCCCAACGACTTTGATGTCTCTATCAGAATTCTGATAGCCCTTATCAAAGGCAAAGAGGTCCTGCCATACATGTGCTCTATAATTATGAAGAGTGCACCTGTCAAAAAATTGTAAAAGTACTATATAGGTAAAATTGTGTGTATCTTAAGCTATATTATAGATTCTATCGCAGAACAAGAAAAGGTGTAAAATTTTTACAACCTTAAAAATAAAAATTATATTAAATGATTTATTTTATATGTTTTTATTAGTATGGAAAATAATTATACAAGTTCGTAAATGTAGCCACGATTAAACTCACATTGTTAGTTTAAGGTAATAAGCGAACTGGAAATGCCGAGCCTAATGCAAAGCAAAGATAAACGTCAAATTATTATACGAATAGAATTTATCCTACGTGTACATTTCACGAGAATATTTCTACATTTATAGTACAAACATAGTAAGGTTGAATTGTGATGGATGGATACTTGTCTACTAGTGAGAGTAACACACAAGATATATTCCTTATCAAAAAAATGGACGACACCCAGTGTAGGTACGCAGTTTGGTAACTTTATTTTAGCCCAAAAAAAAAGACCTTTTTTTTAATGGTTCGTTTTTACTTTTTTTTTATGATGCGTATTATGTGAGAAGTAAATTTCAAAACAATCATTTGATAAATGTATTATTAAGAGTGCATTAACTTTAAACTCTAATGAGGTAGCGGGAAGTAAGTTTCAACAGCATTTAATTGCTAGAAAAATAATTAATTAGTTAATAAGTCTAATACGATTTTTCGAGAACATTTACGGGCACAGTGGCGCTACTAAAAGTTTTCTAATGAGAAAGTCAAGAACTAGGACCGAACCGGAAATTTAGCTCTAGATTTCTTACCCGGCACTGATCTATGCCGTAGTGGCAACGACGCAATAGTTTAATAGTAATATGAGATATGATTGCCTCGTGAGATCGCAGCGTGAGATATATGTACTGTGGGATATAGAGGTCAAATTGGGCAGTTTTATTGTTTTTTTTTATTGGAACATTCTAAGTTGCAGCACAAAGTGCGAAAATATGCCCAAAAAATGGTAATAGTCTTGCCCCTAATTATATGGGAAAGGTCCTGTTGAATTATTGGTGCAAAAATTTAACCTCTGCCCACCCCTGCCGGGTATACAGGCGTGAGGTTATGTATGTAAATATATTTGATACAAGATAATTGGAGTTCCACTGTTAAGCCACTTTGATGTGTAAAACTTGTCAATACAAATTGCCCCTATCCCCTGAAGTCACAACATAATAGAGTCATTGCATATTAATGATGTAGGCAACTAAACACAATTCGTGACGGATCCGTTTTAATTAAGCATTTACATTTGGCGAGGATTGCAAAAGTGGGTCTAAAAGGAAGTATGTCTGAATATGAAGATAAAATATCTCAAATGGCGAATAAGTATCAGAGCCGAGCTTTAAAAATGTCGTTTAAAACAATATTCAAAAACATAGCTCCGGTATTATATTACAAGTATGAAATCCGCAGACTCTAGTTTCACAGGTTGACCAAAAAGCTGTGAAGACTGAGTTTTATCGTTTCGTATTTACTTAGAAACAAAGAAAATATACTTCCCTTTGTTATGTAACTGTTTGTCATGTCGTTTAGTATCATTTCGAAATTCAAATACTGATATTCAGAGCTGCTCTGTTCGCAGTGCGCGATACGCGGAAGAGATTGTACACAACATTAAAAAGTCAAATATGTACATTATAAGCGTAAGTAAATAATTTTTGTAGCAATGTTTGCTTGTATAAATACAGTTAATAATGGTATTTATTTGTCCATCACTTGTGCTCGCTATCTCATTTACAAATTACTACTATCGTGAAATACGTATACGATATGTAACACACAAAAAAATTGAAGTAGATTCGCTTTAAATAAATTTCCAGTGATATTTTTATTCACATGATTTTGCGCCGTTTTGGGTATTTTACTTGTCACCAAATCGAGCATAATGTTTCTTAGTCATAAAATTCTCAGCAGCATTACTCAATCCGCCAATGTGCTCAGTATACAACAATAGAATAAACCCTTATTGCGTGGGATCTTAAGAATAGTTGGAAAATCGTGGGTGTAGAAATACATTTCTTCCTACGCTTTTGAGGATACGGAAATGAAAGATTGTGTACAAGCAAATAGTCTGCGTTGAGAATATCTAAGTAAGGTAGGTAGATAGGAACTGTATTTCTTTTTAATGGCTTATTGTGTTAAATTACATGGACAACAGGTTTTCCAGCATTCTAATAGTATACCTATTATGAGAAGAAAAGTTATTTCTAAAGGTGACATACTCGTACATTGCCAACCCGTGATTGAAGAGCAATAATTATGTTGTGGTTAAGACTTAAGAGATTGCTGAAATATTGTTTTTACACTAACGTTTTGAAATTTTACAGGGAACAAAATATTTTTTTTCACGAATAAAATTGAAATCATTCTCATAATATAAGTCGCGTTCTAGGGCACCAGTACCTTATATTTTTCTTCTTCTAAAGAAATATTAATGTATACCTAATGAATTTCATGCTACTCAACATGTTTTTTCGTTCCGAATTTTCGCTCAACAAATAAAAGACGTAGATAAAGTTATGCTTGTGTTTTACGCAGATAACGCTTTAGTCTTGCAATTGTATTGGCGAGTGTTACACGATATTCAGGAAAATGTTCATACCCATCACTTTGCACGTTATATTTTTCACACAAATTTATTGGTGGAAACATAACAGCATTCCTACAAAATAAAAGGACTCATCTGTTGGATGAAATTAGGAAGTGTTCACAGGCAGTGTGTTAAAAAGTTGTTAAGCGCAGTGGTGGTTGCGCAGTAGCATTCGCCAACCCTATAAAGGGAAGGGAACTCTCGCCCCATTCACAAGTAACCTGACGTCGACGTCACGGTAAAGTTCGGAGTAGCCCATCCAATAACTTTGAGCCTCGATCTCGGGCTCATTATTGTGAAGTGACATTGTTGTGTAAAGTAAAAATATGAGAGCGTTTCTATTAATTGCAGCGGTTGTACTCGCGTGGGATGCGATTGACTGCCTGTATTTACCGGTGAGTGATTTACAATTAATACATTAAATTTTATTTATTGCACTTGTACTTATTTTATATTATTTTCTACAAAATTATAGTTTCATTTTTTAATGGGATTGTAAATTATTAAGATTTTAATAAATTGTTAATTCGCTCATTGAAATTAAATACTGTACTCAGTGAAATTAATCCGTTGAAAGGGAAAATAAACTTTTCCCATGTAAAAGTTAAGTAATGCTCAATAATTAAGGCATCAATTAAATCACCCCTCAAGCTCAGGTCCGAAATTGAAATCGTATATTTTTTTCGAACATCTCGCGAGGTATCGCGTATCAAACCTGATATCTTTTCCTGATGATGGTGAAAATTCACTTCCCAATAAATTTGAAATCCGATACAATCTTGGAGTTTTTGTTGGGATCATGTGGCGTTAGGTAAAATTGACCGGAACAAGGCTTTGATGTGGTTTATTAGATTTTTGAAGAAGGCAGGCTAAGCTCTGTATTGAGTTTCAAACCGACGAGATTTTAGACGCTTAAATTATAGGCGTATATTGATATCTTATTATTAAATGGTTTAATTTGTAACACTATTTAAAAAAATACGTAATAATACTTCAAACACATGAGGGCAAAATATACTATCATTACATAATAGTAAAATATTAAAAAATAATTAAATGTTTAATAAAGTAAAAAGATGGATTAAGTCTATACCTCCGCAAACATTGCGCCCGTAAAAGAATTATATTAACTTCTAAGTTGTGATGTTGAGGTACCTACTATAAAACTTTAATGAAAAACGTAACCTTGTTTCAGTATTTATCTGGGTAATTGTGAAAAATATCCATATTAAACATAAAATACTGCTCTCAACCTTTTTAAATGACGTCCAATAAATTAAATTAGTAGTATAATATATTAAAACATTATTGTTTGTACATAACAATATCGTTTCTAAATAAATTCAGAAACTATTGATTTAATTGTTTATATGGATTATAAAATAAATATAATAATATTTTTTTATTTATTTCTCTTTTAGAGATCACAGCAGTAGGGTACGGCTTGTTCTTATAATAGGGAAATCCTGTGCTATACGAACCAGCATATTGGAAAAGAAAATAGTTACATTTCTTTTAATCAACCGCAAGTCAAAACAAAATACTAACGAGATTAAAAACAAGTCGTGGAATACACAGAATCGTTACACAGAATGCTATAGAGGCACGTTGCAGGCAATTTGACTGCAGACTAAATAATCCGGCTTGACCGAGCTTGTTCCACTATCACATAGAAAACAGACATGGAGTATTATAGATTTATGTATCCACTGAGGGTGATTGTCGGCGGCTCAAACATTTTCACGGGACAGCAACTTGTTTTTACCATTAACAATGTTACGGTGACATAACTACATTACACGGTTCACGCAATGGCCTCCAGATAGAATATTAAATTGCCTCTGGCAGTTAATGTTGATATACGACATTGTCATACCGAACTGCATCAATGTTTAATGCGGACTTTATTATTATTATTCAACGCAATTGTTTATAGTTTTATAAAAAAAAATACAATCACACAATCCTGATCATTTTATGACTGTCAAAACTATGCGCCACTTTTACGGCGTCCTAAAAGTATTACAAAATAAATATTTGTGGCCCACATATAAAATTCTATTATTATGGTATATCAGCTATTTTTCAAGCTGGTCTATAATGAATTGAGTCTTAAAGATTATCGAAATTGTGGTTGTGAAGTATAAAAGTAATGAAGGAAAGACTAGACTGGTGATGAAGCCTTCAGTCTGACCTTAGCTCATCATAGGCATTTACCAGTCATTTATACCAAACAACTTATGAGTTAAGAACTAATAAAGTAAATTACTGGTTATTTTCTTTTAAATTTATTTGTGTGTATTCTTAGTGTACAATAAAAAAGAAGTTATTAATAAGTTCATCTTAGCTTAATAGTGACAAAAAAAAATCAAATTCAAAGTTTTTACTCATTCTCAAAAACTTATTAATTCGGAATATTCCATTTTAGTATTGATAATATGCTTTTTACAATCTCTTTGATGTTACAATGAGAGCGGTCCACAGATGTTACACCTACATAATAAATGCGGTGAATACTGAAAAGCTTAATATTACCATATTTATTGAACACTTACTCCTCAAATAAAATTGAACGTAGAACAAACAATCATATATTTTTGTTTACACAAACAGATGTCATGGAGTGCGAGATTGTCAATTAATTTATAAACTAATTATGAAATATATTTGCACTACTCCCTTTAGTGCGCCCTCAGTAAGCAGAAACCATTCAAGATATAACCGATGTATAATTTTTCGTATATATAAAATATTTATTTGTGAAATGTAGATCCATCCTAGTTTTCACCCATTACAAATATTATTTTTGTACCAGCTCTATATCACATAAAAATTAAAGTAATATTAGTCAATATAGCAAGTTTTTGTCCCGTATACAACTTAATAATTGGAGCAAAAACTGCGACAATATTATATAAGTAATAATGAATATAGCTTTAGGCCTACGAAAGCAAATTTAACTTATTTCAGAAGCGATAATCGCGCCGCGTGCATTTCCACATGTATTTTCTAAGTGCTTTGTAATTCGACCGGCTTCAATCCCCAAAAACCTTTCTTAAGTGAAACGTGGATGTTTCGGGACTGTTGCCTAAACTGATCAAAGTAATATTAAGCACTTTGTGGTCAAGCGTTTGATTGACGATGTCTTCCCACGTCACTTGCAAACTATCCCACTTTAGTTACAAAATCAGTAGCTTGAAATCAACGTATACTATTTTTATCAAGATGTAAAATTTAGTTCTTAGGATATTTTTATTACTTCTATCTCTAGCTTATTCGGAACAAGCTTGTAGAACGTATCTAAGGTGTCGTATAGAAGGTATGAGATGTTCATTTCGTGATGTGATGCTGATGTTCAACATCAGCACGTATAGCTAGAATTGGCAGGACTTGGGCCTCCAATCAGGTCTAGCGTGGATTAGCCATCTACACAAACCTAAAACAATTCTGGCGAGGAACTCTTAATGGTACAGAAATCTATACAATATCATCGGTCACCACTTAAACGCGCAATAACGAATTATAACTATGAATATAACTTCTATAGCTGGAGGACGAGGAAAAATATTAAATTTGAGACCTCCGCGCGCCTACCCCTTGAGGCCAAAGAGAATTAAAATTACTTTAATACAGTACCTATATATGTAGGTACCTACTTCGCTGGATATGTGCCTCGGGTGAAATTCCTTGGAGAAAATTCATAGGTGTTAAGGTTTCCTTCTACGTAAAGTGCACTTTAGTTTCCGATGAAACGTAACTTCTGCGAGGTAGAGCCTTGGGGTCGACCTCAATCCCCATATTGGCAACCCTGATAAATTTACTAAGTTACGCAGTGTTATGTTATATGTTTGAAGAATTTGGCTTAAAGCAATACTTAATATATTTAGATTCGATTATTGATAAAGTAGTTCTTTGGTCCAGGAGAATGAGGTTTTTTGTATGGGATTATAAGGCTCTGAATGTAAATATTATGATTCCTATGTAATAAAGGCAAGCCTATCTCCGTTCTTGGACATTTCTGCACAATTTCAGACTTCACGCAGCTACTGAGATCATTAATTTACACTTTCTACAATTAGTATAGATGAACTCAATGCCCAAGGTTCTCTTTTATTGTCAAGCCTAAAGTAACGCGGAGATGAAACGAGGCAGATGAAATAACAATTTATAATCGAGCTTACTTATAGAAAAAATAATAATACTTTTCCCGTCCAAGGATTCAAACCCGGGAATGCTAGTTCACATGACACATACTTGAATGGCGAACGGCGATATTGCAAAAAAATTTATAGATAATTAAATTTAAGACTAAGTACTGTAATTAAAGACAGTAACAGTTGTCATAAGAATTATTTATAAATACTTTTTCTGTTTTAATTTAGAGATTAAGTAGAACAAAAACTTATCAACAACTAACTTCTAACTGTAGGAAGCTTTAATATGGCAGCTACTAAGCACCTCAACATAATGCCAGGTGTAGCACACAAACTTCTCGCAACACAAGTTATAAAACTGCGAAGTAGGAACATAATATCCTTCATACTTTTGTATTTCTTAGTAGTTACAAGAAGTAGCCAACATAGTAACAAACAAAAATAAAAAGGAATGGCGATATAACCCATTTATCCATCGTAAGATTTTCAGAGATACTTAGTGAAAGCCACCACGTTATTGTTATTTTAATGGTCATAGAAAAGATGCTCAAAAGCAAGTGTACTTTTGAATCTCTCAATATCTTGGCCCAGGGACAATTGTTCTTGTCGCCTTTATGATAAGTTATCATAGGATAAGCTGAAATCTTACCGAAATCCAAATAAGCAAATAAATATTCGAAGAAGTAATGTAATACTAATTAACCAAATGCTCTAAAAATAGAACCATTATCAGTATCAATCGCCAGATATTATTGCTGGATATGAGTTGAGAATATTGAGAGAAAATCTATCAAGTGCATTGGGTAAACTAATAGCCGTATTTCAGGCACATACAAATATATGTAACCTGCCCACTGCTATTGAGAATTTCCTAATGGAAAAGGCCAATAACATTGTCTCAACTCGGGAATCGAACAGGTACTCAGAACATAACATTCATACTTGTGCCCCGAGACCACAAGACAAAATAAGGTGATATTTTATTATGTTAAAAATAAGACATGAAACATAATTGAAATGAAAGATGTTGCACTGATATTAATATTGCGTAGAACGTAATAAGTATCCAGTACCTATTTCCGTACATGTTAAATCAAGCATCCCGAGGGAACTTATTCTACATTTGTTTTTAAATTGCATTTAACTCGCTACTTCTAAAGGATAATAATATAACCGTGCACTTGCAATTTATAAATTAAGTTTTAACACCTGAAATGAAATGAAATATTCGTTTATTTATCATGTTGGGAATAACATAGCACTTATGTTTAAATTATAAAAAAAGAATCAAATTCATTGCCAATATGACTTACTTTATTAAGCTATGTGTTTTAGTTTATGTTTGTTGTAAAAGTAATTTTTCGTTTAAGTACTAAAAAAATAACTAGACTATTTCACATATGTATGGACACATTGAGATAAACATACGAAGATGGGTAGCTAGGGGATGACTGGACTCACATTTTTCGCGTAATAGGTGGCGAGTCTAGTGCTTTTTTCAAGCATATTTTCAGACTGCGATCTACTAGTAACAATTCCCTAATGAAAAAAATACTATGCACCACCTGGGAACCAAACCCGAGCCCCCTAGATGGCATTGCTTACACGCGAGATCAAGCACCTCATTAGTCACCTAGTAATGGTATAAGAAAAAATGACAACATACATAACAATATTTTATAATTAATTACATATTCTACTTTATGACGATTTCCCCCGGTTTTATGATCAAAGTTGTAATAGGATTGAGATAAAGTTAAACCACCATTAGGTAGTAAATAACGTTGTGCTGGATTACAACATTTTGTACCTATTTTACGTGTAAATATTGTGCAGATGGCAAGAGTAACACGACCTAGAACATTGTTTATTGAAGGATAACACTCAACAAGAACGTTCGCACTAAACCTATTTTTATTACTGTGTGGATTTTGATAGCCAAATGTTAAAATATGTCACGTTAATGATGAGTACTATATCCAACTATAATGAGCAGCTATTATTATAGTCTATGTCTTTACTTTTGTGGAGTAAAACATTGATTACATACATATTATTTTTACCGAATTCGTAATAGAACTGAGGGACCATTTGATCATTTGGCAGCTATCTCTCTAATGAGAAAAACACAATCCTATAACTTTTCGGTATCCGTCGGGCTTACTTAGTTTGCCTTTTTTGCGGTTCATAACTTTAGAAGTATTAGTGTTATCCGATCAAATGAAAATATAGATATTAGGAAAAAGTATTACATTTTTTTCAAAACTGAGATTCTAAAAAAAATAAAAAAAGTAATAACACTGAGTTATTAAATAAAATATTATTAAATGCCATTAATATTTTCTTTCTTATTGAATCACAGACTTCTAACCTTCGTTTATCCATTCAAAATCGACACGAAACATAATATCTACGAACTTCGTTAACATTTCATTCACAATATTACTCCTAATAGTTTTTTTTTGAACTATTAGCTCTCAAAAATACTTTGTGATATTTAAACAAATTGGCGTTTGATTTTCAATTTTAAAGATTTATGTTGATTCCAATGATTATTGATTTGATTCGCTGACGCCACATTGGATATTGACGTATATTTCTAATAAATGACGTCCATTTTATTTGTTGTTTTATGTAATAGTTATTATCGAACGCAGGATGATAACATATAGGAATAATTTTTGCGTCACGTGGCAATTTGCATGATAATTTTACATGTAGCGCCAACAAAACGGGATTTTTTGTTTAGATCTGATCTGAGTTTTAATAAAGAGCACAAAAAATGATTCACTCGGATATAAAAGCTATAAGAAAAACATCAATATATTTTTATATTCTTGGACTTATTATTAACTCGGAGGCATTGAGAAATAAAAGCATAAACAGCTTTCCCCTGTACAAAAAAAAGAAAAAAAAATGTGTAGAGTGAAAAATATAATATTTGTTTATTTAATCTGGCAATTCAGACTCAAAAGTCCATCAAAATTTGTGTCACAATTAAATGTCCGCTGTAAGATTTGATCATCTAATAATATTACAATATGATATGATGACTGCATTAGGAAATTTTCTGTTGAGGCCTGAAACGTCGCTGATTAGGTCTCCGTACGGTATTCAACCAATTCAATATTTGTATGGCCTACAAACTCGATAATCTCGCCCACGATACTAAAAATCCAAAATATCGTAACACATCAGCACAGAGCGACCGATGTTTTCGTTCCAATCACAAGATTCTTTGAATATATCCTTAAAGATTTTTTCTTACCTTTACATTTTTATTAATAAATACTTTAAAATTGAAGTTTCTTTTTTAAAAAGTATCATTAAAGATATATTCAAAGGAACTTATGATTGAAACGGATAACTTTTGTCTATGTGCTATTGAGTAGTAACTCAAATATTCTATAGAAATGTCGAGGTTAAATGAAAAGTTATTAGGGAATATTAAAGTGGCGAGCAATATTCTATTTGCAATTTCAGGAACATAGCTACCTCTTGCGCTACCATTTGGAAACTAATTCAACCCGTTTGATATAATTATTACATCTTAATTAAAGCACTAACTTTATGTCTACAAAATACTGAGAATCTTCTTTAATATAATCCAATAATAACATTTATTTATACACATTCATAATTAGACGCCGGTTTGGGCAAATTGTATTTCTACGCCAAAATTTAGCTAGCAATTAAATCTCGTGTAATAGGTGGACCTATTATCCTCCATTCTGTATGGGTCGTATTTACAATGAAATTTAATGCCAGTATTCTCTCAGCAATTAAAATATTATGTTTATCTATTAGAACAATAATTATAAATGTTTTAGATGTAAGTATTTATAACATAATTATAACCGGCTTCGTTGGTCCTACGGAATAAAGATGCGTTTGCGATAGAGAAGTCTTGAATTTGATTGCTGAGTCGGTCAAAGTATTGGTGACTTGTTTCAGTAGAAATTCTTAAAAGAAGTATAGGAACGGCAATGATTCGACACATAGGCGTGGAAATACAAGCTTCCAAACGTGCGTATTCACATGCAAATTTGCCTCACAGAGAATACAGCCATTAGTGTATTTACCTGAAGGGCTTAGAGTACGATGAACAACTAAAGCCCACGATTTTAATGCTAGCAGGTGGTGTGTTGATAGTATTATAAAAAAGAGATGCATAGGAAGGTAGTTGGGGGAATTGCCGGTAAAGACGGTTGAGCCTGTATTTATCCGAGGCCCCCAATGGCCTAGTAGTCAAGCTTTTAAAATGAAGAGCCGCGGGCTCAATCCCCGTACCGTAAATTTATTTTTAAAAGTATGACCTCTGTCTGTGAACACTATAGCGAATTCGTTAATAATGTATATAGTGATGAATGAATAAGTTTATAATTTTATTGATGAGTCAATCAATGACCTTTAAATGTCAAACACCGTGCTCTTATAAAATGACGTAGATTTATCTGCCGCAAAAGTCGGAAATGTAAATATTTTTCAGATCAAATTGTCGCTTCTACTGGAGTACATATTACAAGATTTATTTTAACTGAATACGTAGTCAAATAAGACAACAAAGTACGGAATTTAAAATATATAGTAGTGACATGCTTCTTCGTTATAAAGCTATGTATAAACAAAGAAAAATGGAGACTGAAAACTATTCAAACAGATTTGTGCTAGATATTTCTTATTTTATAGATGTAACCATAATTGCAGAGAGCAGTCCGTATACAGCCTGCTCTTAAGTGATGGGTTCTACCTTGACCTTAGTAATTAACCTCCACGAATGATCAAACCTCATACGTCATATTAAACTAGAATATAACAATATCATATCGACTTTGATCGTTGATTACGTTAACTAAATATATTTTTTGTATTAATTTATCAATCAAAGCGTTTGTAACGTGGACAATAATGAGCCTTAAAAATTATAAAAAAAGGGTAAATGTTTATCGATACGGACTTTTGACTTTTACTCCTCAGCGATTCAGAAATTTAGTATAAGCGGACTGTTGAACTTGCCGGTTCATTGCTCGATCTCGTGAAACTATATTGAATCGAGCAACAGGAAGGTAAGATAAAGTTTTATTTTGAACTCCTGCAGTCAAAATAGATTCCAGAATTATTCCTTTACATTTATAGTGCCTCTTTGGTAATGGGATTTTATCAATTTTAATTGTCATTTACGAGAGCTCTTTCTGATTTTATCGGTGTGGGTAAACATAACAAATAAAGCAGTTTCAAACAACCTTCAATTCACGCAGTAAAAACCGGGCTAGCGTATGAAAATTGTACCTTCATGCATACATTTTTATGATGTGCGAAAGGTCGGAGCAAATAATTATTTATTTTATTTTATACTTATATGGTTGACGACATAATTTGATAGGTCATTAAAGAAAAGGCACAAGTTTATTTTAAAATGTTATTCTATTCTTTAAACCATAATTATGTGGTATAGATATACTATTTTTTTTACACCAAACATGAGCAATATGGCTGATTTAGTGCCACTGACTCATACAAAGATTGAATGAAAAATGTTTTACATCTTTTATTTGTTCAGTTTTATTGCCCGTCGTCTATCAACCCTTCCACAACTGGTTGGCATACCACATTCCCGTATCGATGTGATCATAAGCTCTAGATATTATTCCTTTACTGATCCAATGAGATTTATCGTTTTCTTATTAAGCTTAATATAATATTATTTAGCAATTTGAAATCTTCATCAAATATTTGTCTTTCATTACAGTTCAAATTTCTGTGGACAGCGCTAAGCTGTTTTATTAAATTGACAAATTTTACCCTAAAGATCCTCATTTTCTCCAAACGAATTGAAATGTTCCTCCCTTGAAACTTAAAGACTTTAATATTTTGCAAAGTTTACCTACAATAGACTTAAACAGTCTTTATAATTTGTTGCTATTTTAAACTAAATATTTTAGGTTAAATTCAAAAACTTAAACAGTATATATACGATGAAATGTTTTTTTGACGCAAATAATTAACCACTTAAAAACCATTTTAAGTTAAATAAACCAATTTAAAATGTAAATGGACAAATTAGGTTATCAAAGCATTATGTTTTCTCTGTTTGTGGACGTGTATTAACTCAATTTAAATAAATGGTTTTTATTAAAGAAAACGCAAAAAGATTATAAACGTTTTGACTTAGCTTTATTCTAATCCAAAAACCAATCACCTTACATCGGATTTAATTTCAATATCCTAAAAGAAATTGCGGATTAAAAAGAATGAATAGTAAATTCAAACTAAATGACATCTCTTTTAAAAAGTCTATTTACTAAAGTCTCTTCGGCCTCTTTACCAGTTACTTCTTTGTTGAAATGCGCGTCTACTTGATTTTATTCAGTTTCAGTAGACTTTTTATTGACCTTCCGTTTTAGCTCCGTTCTTTTATACCATTGGAAAATATTAGTTCTTCGTTTGTATGCTAAAACGATTTAAAAATTCTACGAATTATCAGCTTGTAAAACGCGGTTTCAAGGCTAAGCTTTATTTGCGATGAAGTGTGATTTGAAGTGATAGCATCCGTCGCCAACAATATTATTTATGTGCAATAAATAAACTTTTATTGTCGCTGTCTGCTGGTTTATTACAATAAATTTATAATGATGTGTCGCGGGGGACGGGTGTGCGTCATAAACATGTTACTCGCTGTTGTTGTCGTATCAAATCAATTAATGAATGCAGAGGTACATTTCACGCCTAATTTGATCAATAGGATTTCATATTCATTCATAAACGTGAGCCGCTTTTGAATAGATTTTGCTTGATGGAACGACACTTGATATTAATCGAAGTCTAGACAACATTTTGTCTCATCTCCAACTCATTTCCTGTGCGCTATGGTAAAGACTTCAATCGAAAATGAATAGAGATGAAAAGAAATTAAGTACTTAGTTGAAAGTAGGTAGTAGGAAATTAGCGGAGAAAATATGTAGTTGTCCTCAGGAGACATGCCGGGTTAATTATAAAATTTGAGTATGTTTTAACTATACACTACATTATTTTACATTGTTCACCAATGTTCATGAATGTTTTTTATTATGTTCGAGGTCGAAACAAGCTCCGCTTCCGAGGAACTAATTACAGTTTTTTTCGCTTAGATGTCTTTGAGTTTTGAGTTTTTGGATTCCATCTTATCCTTTCCTATCTTTTATCAGATAACATAAAAAATATTTTTATAATAAGTAAGCCTCTCATTTACTATTAAAATAATGGTATTACTTGAATTAAACAGTGAGAATAGTAGAGTTTATTATTATTTTATTTCACTCAGGTAATACAATTAATGCATTACGATATGCACATAATATGCAGTTGAAAATTTTGAAATTGAACAATGCATATTAATTATGAAATTTGAAAAAGGATATATTTATTCATTTATTTAGAACTTTATTGCACACGTAAAAAAATAAAATAAAATGAGATACAGTTAACAAGATGCATAAGTACAATTGGCGGCTTCATCGCCTAAGGCGATCTCTTCCAAGCAACCGGGAATGGACACGTAGAACTATAAATGTAAGGTAATAAATATAAGTGTACAAAAATAATTGTAAATAAGAGAGAACAACAAAATATATATTTCAATAAAACAGATATACATACACACACACATACATACAAACATACATACAGAAAATCATATATACATACATAGATAAGTCGTAATTTAGTGTGACAAGTAATAATCTTTTAACATCTTTTTAAAAATAGGCAGTGACTACATACATTATAATATAATATCATACATTATTAATTTTCAGAAGTTTTCAATATTACCCAGGCAATTGAATATTGACGCCTGAGGCAAGAACAAAAAAATGTTTAAACTTTAGTTATTGCTTCAGTTATGTGAAATGTGAACTGCGTATAAAAGGTATAATAAAATTCATTGCATATAACAGTGCACGTTATTGTATGCAATAGCTTCGATGAAACGAGACAATCTCGACTTGCAACGAGAAAATGGCATCGACGTCAGGTTATGCTCTGAGAAACCCATTCCGCACTAAGCAAGAGAGTATTAAACAGTTTCTAAGTTATGTGGTTTAAGAATCTACTAAGTCGGTTGGTGTATTCAAACTAACTTGCAATTATTAATTTCAAAGTTTTAAATCTGACGACTGGTAACAAGAGTATTTTGATATCATCAACATAAAATTGCGAGGGGTACGAGAGTACTTTACGCTAACACATCTACTTTTAAAATATATATTATTTTTGGCTTCTTTTTCAACAAAGATCGATGATTTTTAAACTTTCATTATTCCTAATGTTCCTTAGCTTAACTTAACTTAATATACAGTAACTCTGTCTTAACTGACACATTTGAGCGCATATCTTATTTTAAGAACTTTAATTTGGTAATCTGCTACCTACGTCTTTAATTAATTAGATAAAGTTTTAGAACCATTGAGTATAGTATAAGAGGTTAGACTTCAGTCTTTGAAGGACCTTTCGTCCAAGCTAACGGACTTCGCGAATCTAAGTATGTAGTTATTCGTAAAGCATGCTCATGATCTTTTCAAAACAAATTCCAAAATGTTAAATTCACTGGTAAAAGAAAATAACCTGTGTATTCGTAATGATTATACACTTCGCAATGTCACAGAGTTGTTCCTGTTAGTCTGATTTAAGATGTCGCACCTAGAATTGTTATGCATTACAACCTTAACCACGAGACGATGCGACTTGAATACGCATTTAAACAGTTTGAAAATGCATGCTCATACCACATCTCATATTTCAACGTTTAAGATCGGCTATACACGTTTATGTGTCAGGTTTATTGGCAATAAGAATTAGGATGCCTCATATCGACGAGTAGAGCCGAACATGTCTAATATAATCGAATTAAAACATACGCGAAGCCATCGGAAGCACTTGGAGTAATCAAAAAGCTTTTCAATTTGACACGACTGACTTTAACGGGTTAGTTGCTGTGATATTTAGCAAACGTTGCTTAAATAGATACCTAGTATTTATGTAGTGTTTTAATATTATAATTTCAATTTGAGTCTATTTGATCTTCATCTGTACCGCTAAATCAATCTTGGTAGGTAAATCTTAATCGTTAGATGGGGCCTTCAATACGATTTGATATATCATTACAGCCGGGAAAAGAATCGTTTTTTTGTTTAGATTTTTTTATCAAAGTTATTAAAGCCTGAATAAAAGCAAGACTAATATAAATTAGTCCGCCAACCCGCACTAGGCCAGCGTGGTGGACTATGGCCTAAACCCTCTCAATGGTAGAGGATACCCGTCCTCAGCAGTGGGCGTATATGGGTTGATAAAAAAAAAAGAATAATATAAATAAATTGAACTGCTAAACAACTTACATTCAGATTTTCAATTCAGCAATTTCATCATAAATCGTCAAAAATATACGGAATAATATTCCTATAAATAATAATTCTGCTTTCAAGTTGATAAAGGCAGCTAAGCGACTGTCACGTTTCGTTTCATTTTTTGCTGAACGCTGTCATTTATTACGAAATTGAATCTTGTACTCCAATGGATTAGATTTTGCGTAAATAATATTTATTTTCCCATAAAATCAGTACTTGCTCGAGACTTATTTTGAGAATCATTTTTTGCTAAATAGCAAGAGTAATCTCTTATCGTAAATATAATACTTATTTCTTTTTTTATGTTATATATGCGTTTGTTCCTTTCTTCTCTGCCATTTATTAGTTTTTTAAACAATGGTTGATTTATTGTAACGTGGTGGGCAACACAATATGTTCCGCGCAACTATTCATAATGAGCTAAATATATTATTATATTAACCAAATATTGCGTAACCTGAAAAGGTGATGAATGTTTATGATAATGAATATTAGTTGAAATATTTATTCACGTTAATGTATTAATATTTGAAATTATTCTTCTTTATGGTTTGGCATTGAATTAAGTGAATATTTAATCGCGTGAATAGAGCCAATGATTTTTTTTACACGTTTTCAGAATATCATAATACATATGTACATACAATATAATACATTGCGCCTAAATTTATAAATGTTTTTGTGCCATTAAAGGGATGTTGTTAAAGTATCACATTGAATATAATATTAGACTCCCAGGGGTTCCCGTTGTGAAAATTGAGGAAGTCACTTAAGAGATTTTTTCTCGTTTTTTTGTCAATTTTCCTTGAGGATGAATTTACGTGGCTTTGATCTAATCCTAAATACCACGGGCTGGGCCCTGCGTGTAAGTTAATTTATTTTTAATTAATAGCTTTCATGCTTGTATAATATCAAATAATGTTATGTCATAGTAGACACTACACATTAAATAACTTTTTAATGAAGTCATATAATATTAAACTTTTTAACCTATGAATATGAATGAATAGCCTAGAGTATTTTTTTGTATTTAAATTGTTCTTGATTAGCCATTAACTTATAAGAGAAAAAAATACGGTACTCTTTCTAAGTGTTAATGCAACACGATTTTTCCTTAATAACCTGCTTTTGTTGATGTTTTTTGTTACGTCCGATATAAATCAAAACCTGATGACGTATTAAATTGTGTTTTGGATTAAAATAGATATTATGTCTCTATTTAGAAATAGATTCGATAATATTTCTAGAACCAGTATGGTTAAAATTCAAAAAACAAGTTTCTTACATGTAATTATTTGTGGTTAAATTATGTAACACAAAATCGAAGTTTTATTGCACGGATCATTTTAACTAGCTACTATAATTTTGGATTCACGTTGACCTTAATAATATGTAAAGCTAAATCTCGCTTAAGTAATATTGAATGTTATTTGACTACAATAAAGTGTATTTATTGCTCTAGCAGCATATGAGAAATTACCATACCGCTACATTGGTTTGTATCATTATATCTAGCTAGGTTTTGGCCGTGGCGTAGCTTGCTTTACTATATTATTATTTAAAAAATCATACGAAAAACATTTTATAGGAAAAAAAATATTATCCTCGAGTAAAGAGCCTTTAAACATCCATACTTTTGTGCCAAATGTCATTAAAATCAATAGAGCGGTTTAATCGTGAGTCTGTAACGAACAAACAAACAATTAACGAAAGAATCACTTTACCCTTTATTGCATGATAGCCCCGTCGCGCAGTTTATTGAACTGAGGAGTCTGTTTTAGATTCTGAGGCATAGCGGAGTTGCTTTACGTGCATTTTCAATGAGACAGTCAGACCATGCTGGTTGATCCGATTGTGCTTTTCTTACAAACTATCATTGTAGCCTTTTTTCGAATGACTGTCGGTAGAAATGAGTCTTTAAAGTAATCACTACTGTGACGGATTTTGAGCAAATTCAAAAGAGGTTAACAGAGACACTTAATTATTCGAAACTTTTTCGAAACTTCAAAAGCATATCCGTTGCGAGGTAGAGTTTATTTTATTTGATAAGAACCTTCATTAAATAAAGATGAACACGTGTGTTCAACATAAACTAACTTTTTAAGTTAATAAGACACATGGGAAGTTTTAGTGAGAAAAACTTTAATTGAACAGCGCTCGCGAAAGTTGCTTATATACCTTTGGAAGAAGTTCCACGTGCGTTTAAAGACTAGAACCCAGGTTGAAATGTTTGCAAACATTGCAAAACAAACTTCATCAAACATTAAGGCAAACATTATTTTAGAAAATGTACACAGTGAAACTAATGTAGTAGTTATTTGTGTTTTCACTTTTGTTCATGTGAATAGTTTATGTTATTTCTTTGCGATAATAGATCAATCATCATTATTATTAGTTCTTTATACGTATCGTGAAAATTATGTAGGTTAGTTTTTAGTGCATTGCGTTAATCTATTACAGGTCGTAGAACTTCCAGTTCTCTAAAAAATCCTTGTGAAGCAAAATATCTTCAGGATTCTAATAACTAACCAAGTTTTCCAATATGATTTATTCGCGACGTACTATAATGTGTTTTGCTACAAAGATATGAACATTCTATCTTCGAGAGAGTGTATTAAACTGCACGAATTACTTACAAACACAATAATACTTTTTCCTTTGATA
The DNA here is from genome assembly GCA_030295005.1 of Cephonodes hylas. NCBI lineage: Eukaryota > Metazoa > Arthropoda > Insecta > Lepidoptera > Sphingidae > Cephonodes > Cephonodes hylas. Next base: position 8,077,320 of record AP025367.1, on the reverse strand, counting down.
TCGAAAATAATATTCAAATAAGCGAAGCAGCATCTCAAAATTATATTTTCGGTATTCCTTTATCCTTTTATCTAAAATTCCGTTAGTAAAGCAACAGGTAGCATAAAGTCGTTCAAAGAACAGATAATATAAGTGTCTTGCATCACAACTTCGGCTACCAAGACGGTGACAGTCAAACGTAAACATGCTATAAATTAATCAAAGTCAATTTGTATAAGTTAAATACCTTTTGTAATACATTTTGCAATGTTTCTATGGTTGGGAGTGACTGAGTAACTTTGTTCATATTGTAGAAGCTTGATATACTGTATATTACCTTTCTATAAGGACTACATATTTTCATTTTGTTGTTCTCTGTTACATTATGTATTTTCACATTATTTTTTTATATACATCATATATTATTGTTTCGTGGTATAAAGTATTCACATATTTCTATTTTTCTATAAATATTATTGAACATCATTTGCAAGTAGTACAGCTGGTTTGTGTAGTATAATGGAACCAGATTTATAACGGACTTATTTTATTATGATAAATCTCTTAAAGATTTACAACCTGTCGATAATGATACACGCGGATTAATTTATATTTACATTAATTGAATATTTTTAATAAAAATGCAATAATAATTTAATTTATTTTTTATGTTCACCCTTATAAATTAGCAATATGTACTATTTACTTGAATTTGCGTATTAATAGTTGAGTATGAATTTATGAATAAAACTATATATTTTTTGAAATAAAAAAAAAATATGTCGTTACAATAAAAAAACAAGGAATTTTTGTAGAGTTAATATTAGAAGAAGAATACATAAATAGACAATGGAACGAGGAATAGACGAGTTTGTGTTACATAATTTACACTTAATATAACCTGTTCTTAGATAATAAATAAACAATTTAATGACAGTATTTAATTTATTGTTTCAGTATTTTATTATATTAGTCGGTCGTTGATACGAGAGTTGAGCTTTTAAGAATAAATTTGTTTAGATTTTTGCATTGGATCATAGTGATGTAGTTTAGAATCGACCGCGTACGAGTATAAGATTGGTGGTCGATTTTTATCTTTGCGATGAAATGGCAGAACATCCATTTCCAAAATCCCACACGTCACTTCCAATTCATATTTCCAGACACTGGGATACTATTGACTATTTTCTAATGAAAAGCCCAAAAATGCTTTTCCCGACACGAACATCGAACCCGGGACCTCTAAATCGCGCAGTACATACTTGTTCAGCAAGACCACGAATCATCTAATCTCTTAAGTGTATCTCTTACGACGCCAAGCTTCAGTTAATTGACCTCATTAGTCACTACATCCATTGGTTTATAAAATGCACAACATAACGTACATAATATGTACATATCCCCTTGTGCGATTAGACCGCCTTTTGTAATAATATAGCCAAATGTATTCCATGGTTTATCTTATGAGTACAATAAAGTTTTAAATCAATAATATATAGTATTATGTCCAACGATGTACCATATAATAATATTTTTCCAACGCTGTGATTGAAATCCTGCGGAAAGTATCGAAAATATGTATAAATTAAACACGATCAGTATATTAAGTATAATTATAAAGGAAAAATTGAGTTGGAAACAATTTCAGTAAAACAAAGCTCCTATTTCGCAGAGAAAAGGACACCTAGCGCAGTCGACTGTGATACAAAGCCATTCAATAATATGACAAAGGGCATACTCGTACCGTGTATCAGTTTGTAATGGTGCGCGTGGCTTCACATTGAACCAAATGGAAAAGTGAATTTTAATTGGAATGCCAAAATGCTTGAAATATTTACTTATAGTTATTTGGTTTGAAATGTATGATAAATGCGTGGCCGCATATTTACATGTAATTTCACATTTCCATTTACTCTCTACAATCAGAAAAACGGATCACGTGGAAGCGAATGGACTGACAAGATTAATTATACTGTTAGTATAGATTAATTAGATTAATTATACTCTTTTTCCAATTCTGTCTTTTTCTAAGTATTTAATTATTTAAAAGGCCGACAACACATTTGCCTTACTAGGCCGTCAAACGAGAGATTGCTGCTTCATTACCCGCGCCGAAATAAATGTTTGCGTAATCTACATGTACTTATGCAGACAAGTCTCTTATAGTTTTTGAGAACGACACAAGATTATGTATGTATATTTTATGTGTCGAGTATATCTAAAAAGTACGACTGTCTTAATGGATTCGTATTTGCTATTTATGGTTTTAAGGACGTTTATGACTTTTCTTTTATAATAATTTAATTAATTCCAATAATTTATGTATTTAATATTTTAATCTATTACAACTTATATTCTTGTTATTTGTTCACACGCCGCTGGCTTAAAAAAATATAATTTAAATTGCGTTAAATATTTTTTGTGTTTATACAATTGGTTTTATTTTGACGTTCTCTTTTAAAATGCATTCTACAAGCTAATTATAAATTGGGAATAGTTGGAGCAACTCAAATATTTCGAGTACATCTCGTAGTGACCTCAAAATAGCCCTACTGTTAAGAGCAATTCGCCAGTGCTTTTTACCGCGAGTTCTGCAAACGAAACGGAATAATAACGAAGTGTCTTTTGTTTTCAGATCAGAGATCATAATTAATACAGAGGCTTAAGCCTTACAAAAAAAAGATAGGATAAAACTTAAATGTTTATATTCAACTTGTTATACCAATACATCTACTTTCGATGGGTTGAATAAATATTATTATTATTACACCCAACAGTCACATACATAGCTCTGACCCCACACTAGGTTCAAAGACCTGTGTCGTGGGTATCAGACACTACGAGAGACTTTTTCGGTCTCACAAACACCCAGACCCGAAACAAATATTTGTGGTTCACACAAACATTTGTCTCGGTGCGGGGATCGAAGCCGCGGCCTCTCGTTTCGCAAGCTGGTGTGTAGCCAACTGCGCCACGGAGGCTGTCAAATATGAACATCCTGTTTGGTGAATTTGTTTATACCACAGAGTCAGGGATCTGATGAGGGCAAAAAACCTCGTAAGAGGCAAAAATTTATTCACTTCGAATTTATTTACATGATACATACAAGCGTTGGTTATCGTTAAACATAAATGTAGATCTATGTTTGTTATAAACAAAAGAACTCAATAAACTTTCCGTAATGATAGTAAAAAGAGGTAGCTCTATATTTGTCAAATGTTTCTTTCTAATCAAAATCATTTTGTTAAGCGGATACAAAAAATATGTAAATCAACTATTTTGAATATTTTAGAACTTACTTTGATTTGAAACAAAGTTATTATACATAAAATAATGAAACGGTTTATTAGCACCTAAACCTGGTACTGGATAACGTGATCTTTATTTATGATGCCTTAAAAAAATATTTGGCTGTTCAGTTGTATGGCGTTCACGTTCTAATGGACGAAAGTGCTCAGCCATTACATTTAAAATCACTCAAGAGCAGAGGCTTATTCGGGAGATATGAGCTTTGTCGGAAATAACAATGAATATAACACTTCTATTTTTGGCCTGATCTATGAATGGGTCGGTGGATTGTTTCTTCACAACTTTATATAACTACATAATATGATTATTTTGATGACATATTGCGGGCACTTCACGTGATAATGTGTACCTGAGAGAAAGAACAACGGTGACTGTTGTGAGACCCTTCTCGAATTAAATTTTTAAATTTCTTCGAAAGCTTTTCTAAGACTTTTTTACTTCATGGATATGTGCGAATTGTAAATCTTATAGACTTTGGTAATCTAATACGACGAGACGTTATGACATTTTGTTCCACGACGCTCACTACAATAACTTGCTTAGTGGTGCTGACAAGATGCGCAATTGTGTTACCTTGTTAGTGAAGACAAAAGTAATTTGCACTAACGGACATGATTACATAAACGTGTTAGAAACTTTGTGGGGCCACCTGTACACTTCATACAACTTTCGATCATAACTACTCCGTTATTATGACGGGATCTTGGACTAGTTTTACTGTTTTTTATTTTTTATATCAGCAAAGAAAAGCGAGTCCTTGTGTTTGATGGTGAAACATACTTTCTTCCCACTCCTTAAATGAATTAGACTACCACACTCTCATAATAAAAACGAACATATATGGGATTTGAGTTAGTGACCGCCGAAACAATGTCCTTGAGCCTAGTCTTCAAAATTTCCGTTATTCTCATTTTCCATCCGATATCATTTAAATTTCCAAATTTCAATAAGATTTTTCTTATTTGTCCACAGAGCAAGGAGTTTGGTCATGTAAGGAATGCGGCCCCTGCATTGTCCTGGTTTTCAAGAGTACGCCGCTTATCCAGGCCTGCACACCGGGTTATAGATCCAGTTGAAGGCGAGTTTTTTTATTCTAGTTCTCAACCTATTTACTTAGTACTTAGTACGTTCAGTACGGTTTTTGAAAACTAAGTGAGAATAATTCTCAATATAAGTATAATAATTAGATTCAACCAGAGCTCCCTTTGGAATATAAATTAAGCGATACTTAATATTAAAACTAGAAATGTATTCTGTAAATTTTTCATTGTAGTAACCGTTAATATTTTAGTGAGCAAACTTCCAAACACGGTAATTTTTAAAATTTGTAAATATTAATACGATTCTCTCAACCTTTACCGTGTATTACGTTACCCTTCTTTGTTATGCATTATTCGGCTAATCCGCCGTTGGGTACTTATTTAACATTTGCCTTTTACGGGTATATGCCAGGATAATCTCCTTTTATTAATCTTTTTTCAAATACAGACTGCTTCTTAGTGACGTCGGATGAAGGAGAGCTGTTCTTTAAATCGCCATCAGACGAGCCGTCCGTATGTGGTATCTACATGATAGCCGAGCCCGACAAGAGGATTGAGGTCATTTTCAACTATCTTGACGTGCCATGTGAAGATGGAGGACTTGTTGCGGTAATATATTCTTCTTCTTCTTCTTCATCAACCCATATACGCCCACTGCTGAGCACGGGTCTCCTCTACTATTGAGAGGGTTTAGGCCATAGTCCGCCACGCTGGCTTAGTGCGGGTTGGCGGACTACACACCTAAGAAATTCCTAAGAACTTTTAGGTGTGCAGGTTTCATCACGATGTTTTCCTTCACCGTTAAAGCAAGTCATAATTCAATTTGAATACACACATAACTTCGAAAAGTCAGAAGTGTGTGCCTGGGGTTCGAACCCGCGACCGCCGAGATTCTCGACCGCGCGCCTAAACCTCGAGGCCATCACTGCATATTACAATACTCAAATATGCTCTCTTGGATGGAAAAGAAACGAACATACCGAGATTAATATTACCAATGCAAAGGATTATTCTTGACCTTTTTGGTGGTATTGCTTAAATAAATTAATTTGTTCTGATCGTGACAAAAGTGTAGCTGATAATTTTCTATGAGAATATTGGTGTTACGAGATATCTTCGAACAGTTTAAGACAATAAAAGCCACGCTATTGTTATTAAAAGCCAACACATTCCATGAGAAACATAACAGCTTTAATGTAAATAAATATAATAAATAAGATTAAAATATACAATTTCTATCTCTAAAGCGTCATTAACATATGGAAGTAAATTAATAATTATACAATACTGTTGACAAGACATTTAAATTACCATAATATTCGTCTATTGTTAATGTCAAAACGATTATGTCATTAGACGCCGGTCATAGTCCAAAAATAGTCATACTACTTTTAAAAGAATGTTGTTTAGTTTTCTAGCTGTTTAAATTATGTCATATGTTATCCTTTCTTAGTTTCATGAGATGCTGCATGTAACAAGTTCTTAAAAAGTTGGAGAGATGAGATTGCAAGTTCCTCCTTGAAGCTATCTATTAGATTAATAATTTGCCACGTATGCGCGCTTATAAATATAAACTTTCCCAACCAATACCGTCATTTTGTAGCAGCCTGTGGAAATTACTTATACCATTTATCATAAGCCATGACTGTTGTAGTAAGTACAATTCCAAAGTTAAATTAAATTTGCAGAATATGGAATAAGGTTGTCTAAGAAAATTTAATCCAAAGTTAGGTCGCCTGAAACAGAAAAAAGTTGTTTTACATTTATAATTTGTCGTAGTGGGTGGACGGATGGGAGCTCAACGGACAAGTTTGGCCTGCAGACGCCTGGGATGATGAGAGGGTAGTAGAATCTTGTGATCAGCGTCCGCAACGCAAGCTCGTGTCTCGGCAGAACGCTGCTTTGGTACAGTATCGCGTGCCAGCTCAAGGAAAGGGATTCGCGGTCACCATACGACATATAAGGAACCCCCGACGTAAGTATAAACTACTAATTATGCAACTAAGTTTAGGCTTCAGTTCTAGAGGCTGGCCTAGTGTGGGTTGGGTGACTACACACCTAAGAAATTCCTTAGAACTTATAGGTGAGCAGGTTTCATTACGATGTTTTCCGTAATCGTAAAAGCGAGCGACAATTCATTTTGAATACGTCGAAAAGTTAGAGGTCTGTGCCTGGGGTTTGAACCCGCGACCACCGCGATTCTACACCGTGCGCTTAAACCTCGTGGCCTTAAATAAATTAACTTGGTTCAAATAATCCTATGTTTGGTTTGTCACCGTACAACCTGATATTGATTGATTGACTGACTGATTGATTGATTTAGTTTTACCTAAAAAGGCGCCTGTAAACTAAGAATTCATATATCGGAGACCATATCACCAATTAAAGTATTCGTAATGTTGAAATTTCTCACCCATTTTCTGATAGCCCATGATTATCACATGACTTTTAATTGTATTTCTCTTTAAGCATGCAATGTGATGGTGTTTGGCTCTGAAGGAGTTTATACTCTTCGCAACCACGGCGAAACTGGCAACTGTTCGCTGCTAACTGTGTCTCCAGCTACTGTGCGTGTCCTCGATCTCAACGTAGGTCAGACCATAAAGAAGGGACGCCTGCTTGAAATGGAAACTGGAGCTATTCATCACGTAAGTAGTTTTACGTCTTATGGATTTTTTGTTGTAGCATTAAATGGTTATGTTGGTAGTAACTTCTATGACATATTTTATAAAAAGGTAAGAATCATTCTATAATGATTCTTGAACCTGTGTTCAAGGGAAGGTATAGCATCAATTTGTGTTTATGCAGTGTTGACAGTTTGTGGTTAGACAGGTGTAGTGCTATGTCAATCTTATTTTTTATGATGGCCATATTATCGGTAAGTTATAGTACCAATAACAAAAATTTAAGATTTTTATTAAAATAATGATTTAATATCAGTTGTAACAACTTCGTTCCTCGTGACGTAGTATGTATATATAGTATTTGAAAACAGTTTTTAAATATAACAGGAAAAGTTAAAAAATGAGGTAAAATTATGAGGAAAATGTAAAGTTGAATTTCTGTTAAAAGCTATTCAACTCACTTAATCTTTCGATTAAAATATAACTTGTCATCTAGGACGACTCGATCATCCTCAAATAACTTGCTGCATTAGTCATTAATCTAATTTATTAAACGATAGACGTCCGAGGATCATTTACATAAATGGGGTGACAAGAGATGAAGGCAAACAAATCTTCCTTAAGTGACGCGATCAAAGCTCCAACCTAATAAACGCAAAATTATATTGCGCGCGTCAGATCGTTTTAAAAGTTTTATTGGCGGGATGAAATGGGTTTGATGAACACTTTCGACGTCTCTCAAACTTTATAGATTTAAATCCTTAATGGACTCTCACTAGTACATATTAACCATTATTATTTAAAAGGAGATTTAATTGGGAATTAATAAATCGTTTTATAACAAGCCCCTGGCACAATGAATTTATCTGTATAATTAAAATCTTAGAGAGCCTTCCGACTTCTTGGGGAGGTAAAAATGAATTCTAACTCACTGACCAAAGCTAGTGAGCGAACTTATTTCCGTTTCAGGTGCAATTTAAGACTCACTGCTGTTACTGTGAATTTTTTCATGAAACGACTCAATACTTTTTTGCCCGAATCGAAAAACGATCATCATGATTTTCCACATTATCGGCCAACGTGGTGGTCTATTTCTATCTATAATATATTATGTATTCTAAATCTTGTATATTTATGATATCGAAATAATGTATTGATTGTATTTTGCGTCTTAACTGAATAAAGAAATATTGTAATTTATTCGGCTAAATTTGACTTTACTATTTGATAATATGGTAATTAACTTGAAGGATGGGTTGAGTAATGTTACTTCTTATCATAGACCGTTGACACCGGCAAATTTTCATTGATCGTTTTTTTATTATTTACATAGTGCATACATAATTTAAGTTTTATTTAATTTACTGAAAAACAACTTATTCATTAGTCCTGACAATTCAGTTTGTGCATGAAATGTTGCATCAAAAAATAATATCAACCGTCTACATATTTGTATATATGTATATCTTATTCAGGGGCCTCAATAGGACTGTTACTACAATAGTAAACTGCACAATCGGAAAATTTCATACGGCATTTAAACCGCCAAAACAAATGTTTATTAATATGTAAGCGTAATTTTTGCCAAACTTTATGAGGCGAAATTTTTTTATTTTACTTAACCCAGAAATTGAACCGAGTTTTCAATAATCAATACGGCGGTGCTAACGAAGCTGTCGTTAGCTATCACTTAAACGCTTGTTATATGAAAAATAAGTGGAAAAATGTTGGAAAAACAGCAATTTCTTTGACGCAAAGCAACAGGTAACAGGAAATTAATTTTAGCATCGATTAATGCCGACTCAAGGAAAGCGAGACATTAATAAATAACAGCAAGAATACCCCAGTAAATTATACCTTTACGGGAATTGATTCTAGACAGGACACTTTATAAGTTCTGCTTATTTGTCATATTGCAATTCTCTTTGTACTTTATTTTACATAGAAAACAATGTTAATATTAGATACTAAATACATTTCATTTTTATTACTACTAAACTTTCAAATTTCTATGATTTATATTTATGTTTGTCCTCGAATCAAAAGTATTAAAAAATCTCAGCGGTTTCATTTATGTAACATCTTTAAACTGCTTAAAGGAATAAAAATTTTATTATCCGTCGCGTTTTTGTGACTACAGATAATCTTCATGGTTATTTTATAAACATTATTTATATCCAAAGTTTTCCACACTGAATATTCCAAAGTAATTTATGTACAAATCTTCCTATTCAAACTTTTATGGCTTAACTAGAAACTGGTCATAAAAACTTTATAAACACAAAATTCATTGTTAAATTCAGCTTATCTTATTTCCAATCAATCACATAATAACTAGTTTGTATATTATATTTAAAATAGTGTATGAGGGCAATGAATTTAGTAACAAAATTTTTCTCAATTGATACCACGGGAACAGCTTTTATGAAGAATGTTCAAAGTAAGGTTGTCACGATTGAAAATTTTTAAATATGTGTATATAGATAATATCTTTATGCCAAAATGTGACTGTTTTAAGCAAATCCCATTTTGAAATCATGTGAAGCGAAATCATACTTTTAGGGTCTTTGGTTAGCTTTTGACTTTACAATAGTTTTCCCGATAATGATGTTACCCGAAACGGCTGTTCTACTGTCTGGTACATCACAAGGTTCGGAACGTGTCTAACTACCACTAAGGCAACCACATCAAGCTGCATGTAACGTTGGATGGGTTTATTGCGTCACTCGGTGAAAGGATGTGTAGGTGGACGTAACCCGACGACCTATTACCAATCTTGTTCCTTAGTAGTGGCTTTTCCTGAAATCTATTTGACTGCGCGTTAAAATGATTGTTCCGATTCAGTGCGTACTAGAGTTAATATAGGTACTTATAGTTTTATAAAACGAAAAGTCTCTATTTTTATATGTTTGTAACGAATAACCGCAAAAACTATTATATTTGACGAATTTTAACGACTTGTGGTAGAGGTATATATATATGGATGGAAACTTCCCAAATAATATAGGTTACTTTTTCTATTAAAATTACCTACCTTGAGGCGAAGCGGGGCCCAAAAAGATTTGTAATACGTTTACGAAACATATTGCTTAGAAAGTTATGACAGGCGTTTTGTATTATTATTAATATATTTTGTATTAAATTCCTGTGGAACGGGCACAGTATTCGAAATTGCGCCAAGGCGAAGCTAGGCTCTATTCCAACATATACATAACTTGTAAGGTGTAGACTAAACTTGCGCATGATATATATATATTATTTGTATAAAAATTGTAATTTATTCTGTAACTACATATTTTCACACGTCTATACGCTTTCATCAATATAAGTTTATTGCTTCATAAAACGGGTACATTTCACAAGTGCCAAAGTACCATATATAATTTCAGATATTCTTCAAAAAAGTTTGGCACGGTATTAGACATAAAGTTCTATATTAAAAAAAAAAAACATTGTCCAACCGTTTACGAATAATGCCGACTTATGTGACTTTAATAAATTCGGTATTCAATTTTACATACTATAGATTTTAACTGAGGTATAAACAAGAAAAGCACGTAACACTAAAGTTTCTTGCCCGTTCTTTTGTAGTAACTGCCTTCCACACAGAGTGATACACTACATTTTGAAATGACTGAATCTAACTGATGTATTTGACATTTTATAGATCCATTAAATATTATTTCACTGTTTTAACAGCATTGATAGACAGCCCTAATGAAACCATCTGTCTGTCCAGTGCACAAAGCGCGGCTTGGCTGATTATGTGGACATTGGCGGCGCCAGCGGTCTTGACCACACGAAAATGGAGGTTCTCGACAACGTGTGCGGACTCGACTCTAATGAAGGTAACGCTCCTAATATAGAGAAGTGCTCGCTGCCCTCGTTACATTCCTTAATTACATTCATGAGCTCGTTTGAAATGTTCGTTTTTTAGTTAACTACACCCTCTGTAGTTATAGTGATTAACTATTTAAAAGTACAGACGAAATACTGCCTTTAAATAAATAACATATGTTTGCTTATGAGTTTGCGTTATTTGTTAGATAAACTGAGAGTCAACAACATTAAAAATTGCATTCAGAAATCTAAATTGCTTTTATGAGCATAAATAATATACCAAATGATCGTTACATAACGTAGTATTTTATCGGAAGTATTATTTTATGGACGGTCAAATGTTATATAGGTAAATGAAAAAGCATACAGCTCATGATTTTTTAAATTTACAATAGGGTAAACCAGACATACGTGCCACATAATTCAAATTTTATATTTTAACCTCTAATTAGAACTTATCGAAAGGATTCATTTTAATTTAGCGTTGGGGCACTGATTCATTTTTTAATGTCTTTATAAAAAGTAAGCAATCCGTTTGTTACCTAGGGCTGTTTTAGAAAATTGAGATTGATTATTACGTGTCGCAATTTTTAACGGGTCACGGCAATTTTCGTATCAAATTAATCTCATTTAAGTTGGTTGATTCTCCTATGTGCCAATGTTCACACATGATTGCGAATATGAACATTCCGCACGTCATATCCTTTGGGAATGCAACCTTTGGTCAGATGAGCGTTTCAATATTCTCGATAGTATGCACGTTACGTCTAGTGTTAACTTATTATACAGACTATTAAATCAAGGAAGAGTTTCTGTGCTTTTCATCGTTTTAGCCGTTGCTTATTAGTGGAACTTAACGTAACAGCTCGCATTTATTCATTAAATATCATAAACATGGCTACCTACCCGTAGGGTGTTAATTTTACTAATTGTAACTGCTTTTTTTATGTGAAACTACGTAAAGCCCCATAGTTCAATATTGTGTCTCTCGCTTTGCTGAGGATGCCATGGAAATATACAACTCACAGCTCTTTTTTTCCAACTCTATACGTTCATCAAAAGCTTTACGTTTTATATTACACTTTTGTTCCCAATTAATATTACACCCACAAATTCTATTTATTGTAAACACTTTAATTTTTTATACTAAAATGAACGATATTAAAAAATAACTATTTTTGGTAATGGGACGCATTTATTTGGGAAGAAACTGAAAAGCTTGTTTGTCCAGCACTGATTTTTTTTAATTTGATGCTTCCTCTAACATCCAGATGAGTCAACAAATCAGTATTAAGTATGGTGTAAAGTTGAATGAAACCGCCAGCGTGCTGTAAAAATGCACGAAATAACTAAACTTTAACACATTATTTTTCGGCAGCTCGTCGCTCGGCCCTCATCGCTTGCGAGGACACAGTAGTGCGGCTGGTTTCAAGCGGAAAGTACTACAACTCCATCACGCTGGCTTTCGCTCCACTTTCCGTCGACGACATCGAGCACGCTGACTTGTTATGCGGCCTCAACGACATCTAAATCAAATGACATTTGAATGAACGCCTCGTAAATCTCGCTTAAGGTACAACGTTGTAAAGTTCGTGTAGATTTGTTGTTTGTGTTACTGGATCTTATTCACTGTGGCAACGCTCTGACGGAACTAAATTGATTTCTAAAGAAATTTATCGTAAAAAAAAATCGCAAATAGCAACAATATGTTTATGTAAAATAAATGTAGTTCGTGAAGATTTATCGTGTAAGTAGACAGTTGAATAAAAATATTATAGCCAGTTATTATGTAATCGAATCACCTTAGAAACTGGTATAAAAATAGAGGAAAATTAAGAATAAAATTGTTTAATAATGATCATGATAGCCCCCAGGTTATGACCCCGTCTAGTTATGTAATAAAAATGGATTACCGACAACAATGTTTATATCTAGTCACAAATAAATTATAGATGTTTTACACACAAATTGCCAATAAATAAGTGTATATGTCAAATTGTATTTTATTAACACACAAATGATTCGCAGCTTAATATGAAAATCGCCCAGAATTGTCCGGGCATTTTTTGGAGTGCTATTATTCAGTTTCAATCCAGCGCAAATTGGAAGCATAAACCCGAAATACATTGTGTGGGAAGTATATACAAACTGTTCGGAACACGCTGTCCTAAACAAACACTCTGGTCAAACAAAAAAATCTTGTTTACGCAGTTTTTGTCCCAACTTAAAGTGGACGTAGTTTGTTACAGCTGTTAGTGACACTTTTACCCGTAAAGTAATTGCCTTGACATACTTTTTAGTTTTATTGTTTTACTATATTTCGATGCTATGATAATCGCTGCTATTAAAAATCTATCAGGCGCTAACACTTCAACGTAGTTAAAGGAGTGAGGAATAATAAAACGCGATGTTTGTTAAATTTTATTGAGTAATCTTCTGAATAGATTAATAATGAAATATTTAAAAGCAAAATATGATAACTATTGTCTAACAGTATTCAGATAAAGTATTATGTCTCTGCTACATTCAAATAAATCATCTTCGTGCAACTGTACAAACGAATTTATATAATGACAAAACTCTAATAAACATCTAATATGTTTACATAATATTCAAAATCTATAATGAAATTGTACTAACTTAGTTAACAGTTTCGTATAGGTGAAAGGCTTAACGCGTGAAGGAAGTTTACATTTCCTACTCAAAGCCCTAAAAGCACACAATACATTGAAATTCAAAATACAAAAACAGATATTGTCGTCGTCAATCGCATTTTAGTTGTTCTCAGTAGTACAAAATAAATGAGTGCGTACATACATACGTATTATAAATTAGCACCTAAGTTGTTAAGCAGTACCTACGTTTCACTTCGCGTACAGATATAAGCTTTACACAAATTATATGAAACATTTACCTAACAAAGAATACATTTGTAGATTTTATCTAATAGACTACACATTGAATAACCTGTATGACACAAAATACATTATTTACTTTATTAAATCCATACATTTAATCTACTTATACACGCAAGTAGTATTATCTGACAGCCTGTTTGAGACTCAATCATTTAGATCGAGTACTATGGTGCTTCTATTGGTTCATACTTGCGTCATTCATTACTCTCTAATTACTAAATAAGATTGAAGCCGTTTGATGACACGAAAATATTTCAAAGAGTATTGTGCTGTTTTTCCTGGATATTAACCTAAAGTATAGCTTTTAGCACATGTCCTACGATCACATTGAACCTAATCATTAACATTTATGCTATCTACGCTACAATGCCTACAAGAATATCTTGTCTACCTTACTATATTACCTGATTTACTTTCATTACGAAGGGAAGGGATATAAAAGCCTAAAATCCGGATTGATAACTACTAGATATCTATATAAAACAATAAACATTAAATATGTCATAAAATAGAATAAATAATCGAAAATATCTCAATGAATTTTGTAACGATAATAGAAATATTTTTATTCACATTTAATAAGTTCGACGAGAATCTAAGATTAATCAAACTTATTTGGAAACAAATATTTAATTCCTATAAGCAATAAATATGTTTTTATTTCAAAAGAATTAACAAATATGTATATTCTCAACTTGAAAATGTTTTGAGCATAAAGTTGAAAATAAGTTAGGCTCCTTTAAAACGATCAACTGTTTTGGTATAATCTAGTCTATTGATTTATTTGACTATGATATAGTTAAAAAACCTAAGTAAGAACCGCCGTTCCATCTGCGCAATAAAGTTTTAAATTACTATAGCAAATTATAGACCAATCGGAGAATAGTGGAGATATTTCGTTGAGAGCCAGCGATTTATAATAGACATGACTTTCCAAGTCATTCTTGTGTTTGGAAACGCATCGAAAATGGTGAAACAAACTTTTTAAATTGATAAACTTTTTTCATTCATATTCTTATATCATCATAGTTATAACAGGTTCTATGTTAAGTCTGTAATAATAATAAATTAATTGGAAATCGTTAAATATTCCATTACAGGCTTTATTACCGTAGTAATGCTTTATGACAAATTACCTGTTACTGTCAATTCGTCACATGAGTTATAATTAAACCATAGTAATTACGATTATAAAGTTGGCAACTGAACTATTTTTTATAATTACCACATATAGTTTCTGATTTACTAAAATACTTTACAATCTATGATTACATTTGAAGCAGATCACTATAGAGTATACATTATAGCAATAACATTCATTAATACGCTCTAAAAGTTATTTTTTAAACGCCATGTTTTCGCGGCGATGTTAAGAATTTTACATCGAAACGTGTAATGACACATTTGTCTATTTATTCATTCGTACTATCATAAAATGTTTGCAATTACAGACCCATAAGCTCTTGTTATTTGAAGTATCTACTTATATAGAATTCTTAATTAAATCATTTTACACATCACTATTACTAATTAAAGCTATCCCATACAACTTCTCAAATTGTGCCTTAATTTTACGAAAAAGCGAGTGTTGTGCGAATTTTGATGACTTTACATTAACACTGTGTACTGACAGACAGCTATGTTATTAAGTTAACATACATTCTACTGTGATAGAGTATAAACGCATTGAGAAATTAAGACACTACACTAATGCTTATAGTACAAAGGTGGTTTCACAGGTAAGTGTCGATACAAATGGAATGAATAAAACAGAAACGGCTACAAACAAAACGAATGGCTTAAACACGTCACTTCCATTATGACTGTTTCCAACACTTTGTTACTCGCTCAGTGATAGTAATTGACAATCGCATAATAGATATTATAAATATTTTATTACCGCTAACTTTTTTCTTTAGTACAAATATGATAAAAGTATAAAAATTGTTACTAAGTTCATAAGATATTTTTCACTTAAAGCATCATTAAGCTACAAATCACATACTGATATGTCATTTTTCATCATCAAATAAACAAACTGGGCCTGTGTTCGTTCTAGAAAACGTTTTGTGACTATAAGAGTTAAATTTTGAAAATGTTTCAATATTATTAGGATAGTTGCTAATTTCTACGAAGGAGCACTAATCCTGTGTTAAATACGTGCTATCTCTGTGGATAATTTAGCACTCCACAAAGTCATATGCGGGTAAAGACGCCTACAACAATCATACTCAGTCAGTCAGTACAAGGATCGTGGTTTACATGTGCTTCTATATTCGTACGTCGCGACTAATTCTTAAGAAAGGACTATTTACAAAATATACTATCATCTGTTCGAAGTCATAAGAATTTAGAGTTCATAAGATCTTCAAGTGGTTCGAATTCAATAGCAATCTAAATACAATAGTAGTAAATATATTGTTAAAAATTCTTCTCACAATATACACTCGACCGATATAAAATCTTAAAATTTTGCTACAATAGAGATATGTATCATTTGCTTTTAAGCAGAGGCACACATTTGATATGTATAGTGATATAACGTACTATAGTGTGTGAAAGCATCGCTTCAACAATCAAAGCCGACATACTCTTCTAATTTAACATCATATGACACACAAACACATACTAAGGATCATAATCTGCCGATGTGTAATACTTTTATACCTTATAATTATCGTTACATTAAATATGAAATATATTAACTAAATAAAACACCACATGCGACTACTAGATACAGGAACATCGTCAAAACTAAACTTCTTTTATCATTTCAACACATATTTGCTAAGTTCATATCATGAAGCAGATTACACGAATAATTGATTTATTCAATCCTAAATAAACAATCAATTAATATTAAAACAACATTTTTGGATTTTAACCACACATCGTTTCAAATTCAACGTTCTAAATATCGGCCCATTTTATCTTCTTTGTTTTCGCTTTCACAAAGATTTTTCTTTGTATTTCTTCAACATTCACATATTATATATATCTTGCATTATATACGTATCGTTTCGTTTTATCAAAATATTAATTGAAACTTTATATTTCAACTCATACATAGCCACATACTTGTATACTTCTGA
Organism: Cephonodes hylas; assembly: GCA_030295005.1. NCBI lineage: Eukaryota > Metazoa > Arthropoda > Insecta > Lepidoptera > Sphingidae > Cephonodes > Cephonodes hylas. Next base: position 8,060,518 of record AP025367.1, on the reverse strand, counting down.
TATGTATATTTCGAACTTAACTGTTCACCGACATTCGATTCCATTCCAATACGTAACAATCGATTTCCGTCTATCCAATTCATAACTCATTTACTCGTTGAGTGACCGGAACAAACCATTAGTGATAACATCAATGACATAAATATTTTTTTCTACTATGAACATCGAAACATGTAAATATTCACTTTAAAAGTTCTTTGTTGTCAGCTCTAGTGACAAGACAAGTTTTGTGTTGATTTACAACGCGACGGTTGTTGCCAGTGTCGTGAGCAACACTATGGGAAGTGTTGTTCCTGCGACACTGCTGTAGGGTCCGGTGACAGCACCATCACAGGGCACATGCTCCAGTTCTAGAAAAACATCAAAGGTAAAAAGATTATTATTAAAATTTAAATTGAAGTAGGAATGTTTTAAGATAGAAATGAAAAAACAATTTTACATTCCAGAGTAAACTTCTTGCGGACTATATTATTACTGTACTTATATTCTAGTTTCCTTTTTATGTCTATTACAACATAATGGTTAAATCCCCTTGAAAAAGTCATAAAGAAAATTGTGATAGCATACATCACAGGAACCTGTGATGTATCCCAAATGCATAAAGTCAGAAGTTAAACTATAAGGACTGTAAAGACTGCAACAAATATGTTTATGTAATAAATTCTTATTAAAAGACCTTAGTAATTTTTTAGGTGTTTTGTCCGTCAACCCGCACTAGGTCAGCTTGGTGGACTGTTATTACCATTAAGTTTATTCAAGAAGTCGTTCCAGAAGGCGCAGGCAGAAGCTCGTGGACCGCGAGGGCCTGCCGGGCCGCTGGTCCCGTCGGCCGTGTACGTGTAGTAGTGCGGCGACGAGCGAGAGTACAGGGGCCACTTCTCGTCAGACTTGTGCGGTTTCCTAGAAGAGGAATTCAAATAATTTTATTCTTTTTTGTTTTATGATTTCATCTGAAATAGCGTGGCAAGTGTAGTTGAGAGTGGAAATTGACCGCTTATTTACACCTACTTTAGTTATTGAGTAGGTACGTACTATAAGTAACTACATTACTAAAATGGCTGAATGAAAAAGACTTATATACCTATTTAAGGAACTTTAAAAAAATATATTTCAAATCATACATGGCTTTTTATTAAGGATTTTAATCAAGACATATAAAAGAACGAATGTTTGGATGAAGCTAGGTAAAACTAGATAGAAAAAAAAAACAAAAAAACGAATGATTCCAAATTTAAACAAACAGTATCAAATTATGTCTTATGTTTACAGTCAAGCTATCTGGCGTATGCTCTGAAACGTACGTCGCGTCGTTCAAAACTGAATAGAACTAGATGACATGTGGTTTTCTCTGCGTCCCTAGGGAACAACGGGATGACCTTATGCTCTACGAAGTCGACCTAATTTTGAGGATTGCCCGGCGTGAAATATCCAAAAATAAGGTCACCATCGCGACTTTAGTTTTATAGTTTCACTAGAGGTCTATCCAAGCTTATTATTAAATTGTAGTTTGTTAAAAGTATTAAGAATCAATTTGCTAGTATTGCCCATCTCCAAAATATTACCTCAACTTCTAAAGCATTTAAGGTGAGTTTTTCTTTACATACATTTTTGTTAAAAGATTTTTTATTAACGTATTGTCTACAAATGATGAAAGCCGCAACGATACACAAATATTTTTTGGAGTACACCATTATTTCTTCCCAAGCAGCAATCGAACCCGTGGCCTTTCGTTCCGTGGGTATCTATCTAACTACGCCAAGGAGGATGTTGTTATCTGACCTCAAACTACAGCGTAACGTTACATAAAAAAGAAAAAAAAGAACTGTACCCAGTCAATGCAAATCTGGTGAAAGACTGCATAATGTGAGCGGCCAGGTCACGCTCCCTCGTGTGGTACTGCAGCGACATGTTCAAGGGGTGGCCGAACACGTACTCCATCTCGTCGCCGTGCATCACGCCCATCCACTCGCCCCACAGACTCGTGCTTGTGCGCTGGAAACATATAAAAATAGACACACTCAAAAAAAAATTGCAAATAATTTGTTAAAAAACTGATTATATTTGTGGTCTCAATTATATCGAGTGATTATAATCGCTATTGTTTTTGAGGAATGCTATTTGATGTTTATCAGTAGCTTTAAATACATTCTTAAAATTTATAATTTATCCATAAGAAATTATGTTATTTTAATGTAATTCTAGAATCACCTAAACTAAGCAGCGTATCTTAAATATGTCTAACAAATAATTCAAGATTTACAAAGCAAGTTAAACAAAACAAAAAATCTGTTTAGACTTCATCCTACATATTCTATCCTATCAAGTTAATGACTACACAAGTATTATTTACTGCTACGGAAACAATAATAAAATACAAGCCCTTATTCAGAAGTCAATTTGGGTTATAATAACTTAGCTTGTATAACTCCATAACCTTTATCCTGATTCACCCACTTAACACATTTAGTACATTTAAACAAACTTTTGAATTAACCAAACTTCTTGAATGGTGTTGTAAGTTATACCGCCTACTGTTAACCACCCACACATTAAACCATATTTGTTGACATTGCCAAGTTAATCAAAATTTGTGAATTTGCCCGTGAAATACCGCCCACTAAGTTTGGAAAATTTGGCAATTTTCATTACGCCTACACATCCTACATTATGTTATGTTACATTAAACTAGCTGTTTTAAACTGTAGAGACGTCTATTGCCCTGCAGTGTGAAATATTTGGGATGATATAGACATAAAACATAGACGATACATTCATGATTGCATCTCAAGGGGGTTGGAGACATATGAACAAACCAAACCACGATTGTCTACAAAGGTGAAGAGACTTTTGCTGTTTAGAGAATAAATTTATCAGTTTTGTGTTGTTACTGCCAATATGCTAATGGGTAACAAAACAATACACCTTTGACTCGGATATTTTAACCGACTTTTCAATCCACGCGTTAGTAATTTAAGCAAAATTTACTTCTTCTATTAGTACACTGTACACACATACTACCATAAGTTTATATAAAACAGACAAAAAAAATTTACGACTGATACTATGGTGCTTCCTTCTGATACTAGTATTAGCGAAGGACCACTAGAGCCTAAACAGATTTATATACAAAATCCAATCAAATAAAGAAGGTAATTTTAATGAAAAACTAAACATGTTAGCCGAGAGATTTGTGTGGTATTAAATTAAAAGCGGCGGTTTGTTGCGCGAGGCCTGCTTAATAATTCAAAGCGGGAGACCTGGTTATGCGTCGTCACGTCGGTTCATAAACTATATGTGTTATCATGAGGTCAGTCTGTCTTAGATAATCTACTATTAAATATCCACAGCGGCTTTCCGGTTATCGATGTATCTATAAATGAATGTAATTACGTAGGCACTAGGGTTGTGACGTCAACAGCTTTCAATTGTTCGGGCATGATATATAATTTATAAGCCGTTCTCATAAGTACATATTTTATTTTAAGAAAAGTTAGTATGAGATAGTTACGAAGTTATAGCTCTAAAAATAACTTTATTAGAATCACCCACTCATTATTAAAGTTAAACAAACTAATTTAAACTGAAATATGGTTTGTCTTCTTAGTTATGAAAGGTTAAACTCAAAGTGTTTTTAAGCATCTTTTAGTTTAACTCAAGTTGTATAAGAGATATTTCTTAATTTATGTGGGATGGCACATATGTAAATAGTGCTGTACAAAAAAAGAAAGAAAAGACGTTATGACATTACTATACAACTATTAGATCTATGTTAAGTATGCTTAAGATATATAGCCAAAAAAAATAACATCAATACTCATACACTTTTCGAGACTATGAAAATAGCGCTTGCTTTTTATTGAGAAGGAATAAGGACGAATGCAGAAAAAGTTGCTCAGACAGAAAAACATTATACAACGTTACTAGTGTAATCAACTCAAACATTATAAATTTTAGAAAAACCTAAGAAATAGTTAATGAGCCTGTACAAGAAATTTGAGATGCAGATGTAAAGACATTGGAAATAAAGGTACAATAATAAACTAGATCCAGAGACGGGAGCAGAAATGGAACGGCGACAGGTCACAACCCGAAATAGCTCGTTGTTAATCTGTGACCTTTGGCCCCGGTAGCCAGGCTCGACCCATGCCTAATTTATTAAAACTACACTCGTTTGTTACCGGCTTTGCAAATAGCATTTGTGCTTTTCCTCATAATGTTGGTAGTTTTAATTTAGTCTTCATCCCTTGTATATATATCCTACCAAATCATTTTAACACAGAATAAGAGGGGTATCAATGAAACATTATAAATCATAGTGATTGGATAAAATATACGGACAATTAAAGATTAACATTTCCCATAATAAATTATCTCTTCTGAACGGTGTAAGAAATTATCAAACGCTCGCGCAGTGAATTTATGTAGTTTGTGGAATTTAACACGCAATACATCAGCGTGATACAACGGTGCTCAGTTATTATTAACTAAATTCTCTTATTAAGTCATGGGATAGATGAATAAACACATATTTAAAATCAATAAGATATTGAAGAAATCATCGTACTCCTTAGTTTATAAGGGCTTTTTTTATTGGAATTAAATTCGAGAAGTACATAGGTATACTAATTTTATTGTTTCACGTTTTCTTTTCCCCTCATAAATAAAATAGTTTAGTTTTTTTTTTCTTTTCGTAACAGGGAAATATTTGTCTATTATATTTTTTTTACCTAAACAACCGTGCGTCATGCTGCGTTATCTACGTGCTTCGAAATCGACAGCTACTGCATATTAGACACACGCAAACTCTATCACAGCAGGTCCGAATAAACAGCAGTAAATCCTCAATGCAGACCGTAAAGATAATGACGAAAAATTAGGGAGCTACTATTTTATGTGCGGTAGAAAATGTAATAGAACTTAGCTACCGAAAAATTCCCGAGCTGCTTTATTATTCATTGTGTAGAAAGACAAATAGTACTCGGCGTCACTTGGCTTGTTTTGGTGACTCGTGACCCATAAAGAGTGTTCGCAGTCTCGGCTCGTCTGTCAAATCGTTATTTGGACGACAAATCACGAAAGCCGCCGCCCCTGCTAACTTCCTGATTTATTGTTGGCCATTAATCTTTTTTTATTCATATCGAGGTCAAATGTGGCAGGTTTGCAGATAAGTGTTGCCAATTTCAATAATCAAGAATCTGATGAGAGTGCACCAATTAAATGTCGACTTGAAAAGGTGATTCTCAACCGCTTTGCATATTTTTATATGCAAAGCGGTTGAGAATGCGTGTGAAACGGACACACATATATCCATAGAATCCACCTGTTACTTAGGCCATGATTTAAGAAATAATACAGACGATCCTTTAGCCATTATATGAGCACATTTCCATACTTATTCGGGGTGCTATTAAAACTTTAATAGCTAAATAACTTAACAATATATTGCGAGAAATAACGTCAGACCACCACCTATGAATTAAGAGACACATGTCAAAATCGCTGGAACCTGACGTACACCAGGAGTGATAACTTCTATGCGCGTAGGAAATTACACAGAAAATTATTAATCTTATTTGCCTTTCTAATCTTTCTCATTTAATCGGGAATGTAACTACAGGCAGACTTTGAGCTACTTTAATTACAAACTATTGAACGAGTAGCCATCAATTTTACTAAACTGAAATCAATAAATGACTTTGATGTACTAGAATACGCTTTTCCTTTATGAAATGTTTGACGTAGTTACGTCCCACGGCCAAAATTAGATAAGACGTCGCTTCAAAAGAGAATTTACCCTGTAGAATATAACAGTTATTTAAAACTTGGGGCTCAATCTATTTTAAAGTCAATTCAAATGTTCTGTTTGAGATACTTTATTGATTTGTACCTAGCAATTGGTACCAGCCAATCTTGAATCCTCTGTTCATACCACAGTAACGAAACAAAACGCCTGTCAAAGATTTTGGAGCAACATCGTACGTGAATGTTTTAAACCATATAGGACCCTGCTCGGTTCGGGCGTTACTTTATCATAAAGGTAGCCTATGTAACTTCAAAAGTTCCCATCTATATTCAGACCAAAAAATATTAAAATCTTAGGTAGTTTAGTTGCGTTTATTTGTTACAAACATATAAAAACATACACCTCCTCCTGTCCTCTCCTTTTTATTATATTGAAAATAGACTCCTAAATTTCGGTCATCCTTAACGAGTAAATAAATATTGATTCAATCGTTTTCGCCCACTTGACTAAGGAATGAAGATGACAATTTGTTTCCCAGCTTGACCTACTTATCTTCTGTCTGATTAATTTTGTCGCAGATTAAGGAAGGTAGGGTCTCATACCCGGCTTCCTTTAATGTGATATTATTTAAAAGCATTGAAGCAGAAAAAGAGTAAATGGTAATGTAAGGTATTGGAATTTATACCTTAATTCATTGTTTCCCGAAGCATACGAGACACGGCAGTAGGAATTTAAAAAAAAGTGCGTATGAAGGAAGGACAAGAGACATGGTTAAAAATTTTGGGTTTCCGAATATTACATTCTTTAGTTGTGAGTATCCATCTTGTTTCTTAAGGGTAGGAAACTAGTCTGGATTCAGTATTTATACAAAAAACAGCAATTGAACGGTCAAGGTCAAAATCCTTATCAATATGGAAATTATCAAATATCTTACTCGGCAATTTTATACCGTAGCCAAATTCAAATTCGGATTAGTATAACATCTGCTTGTTAGTTTAATTTATTTAAAGGGTGATTAATTTATAACTAGATTTTGTACATATGAAATCATCATTAAGTCTGAGTCTGTAATGATGATCGCTAAAACGTTAATTCATACAGATATTTTATACATAGGTTTTACATGTATGTACATAATAGCTAAATTGCATTGCTCAAATGCATTCGAAATTTCTCAAATTAATATTTTTTGCCAGCGATTTAATTCGAATTCATGCAGCAAGTAAATCTATCGCAGTACCAAATTTACCGCAAGACTAATTTATTGAAAAAATATTATTTCATAAATTACCAATGACAATATTTTTAATAATAATAAAATTATTAATAGCTTCCTAATATGTGCCCTAATGGTGGCATGATGTTTACATTTTTTACTGAAGCCAAGGTGAAAGCGTACTCGAGTGAGTTGTTAAAAAGTGTCATATCACACGCGACACCTCGGGCCATCTATTGTATACAACCTAGCCACTTTCACAGTCTTCAAAAGGTTTCAGAGGTTGAATTTTGCCCTTACCTAAAGAATTTTAAATAAAAGTAAAATGCATAGTTGGGGACAAGAGAAAAACAAATTTTAAGGCTCAAATTAGTTAGAGCCAAAATAAGTCTTTGAATTTTTAATTCACATTAATTTGTCTGTAAGAAATAAAAATTTTAGGGTATATTACTTTAAACACATCATCATTCCCCTGCCCTGCTACCAATTTTTATTTGGGGTCGGCGCAGCATGTTTTGTCCTTCCACACAGGAAGGAAGGACAAAACATGCTACATGAAGAGTTTTGGCTGATATTTTACGGCCGGCCGCCTGCCTGACGTCAACCCTCCTTGGGACTTACTTTTAACACAGGGATTATTAATTAACTTTAATTTTAAAGTGTGAACTCAATTATATTAATATATTTATTTTCCAATATAACATTTCCACTTTAATATCAATTTGTTAAGAATTGAAGAATTCAAGAATTTCATAAGTACAGCTAAACCTATGTTTATACATATACCGAGCTAAGACACAGCGTAGGTATTGCCCAGACTACACAATAGGAACACGTCTGAGAGGTCATTCTAAAGAATTGAATGACAAAAGGAGTAAAAATACCCTAGGGAAGAGCGAAATAGAAGCACAATAACAAAGGCGACGGTACCAATAAAGTGCCATGCAGTAGAACATAAAACACGGAGATTTAATTGCGCAATAATTTCTAAATGCTTTACCATTAAATAACTAAGAAATAGGTTCGTATTTGTAGAAAATTAGTCTATTAACTAAGAAATAATATGTTTTTTCCCTCCATCTCGTTTTTTTTATTAGATACATAAAACAGTGTTTAGAAAACGAAAACGTAATTAAAATTAATGAATAAAGGGCCTATTGCAGTCATTCAATATTATTTACCGCTGGGGACAGGGCATCTCTATGACTGGTATAGCTAATTAAATACTATATTAACACAGTTTTAATTCCTCGTTAAAGCATGCCATAATAAATTACTTGCAAACAGAAACTTTATAAATGGCACATGTGAACCTCAAACTCCACTCTGCAGTCTTCGATTTGAAAGTCCGGATAAGGTCTTAATAATATGCAATCGCTTCATTCAAAGGAGATCCCCGAGGTGAAATCTGCATATTTAACAGTCTTGTACAATAACTTCGAATGTGTGGGGACTGCAGTTCTTGCTTAAGTTCGGGATGTAGACTTAAGCCCAAGTTAGCTCAATATTACATGAAGGCTACACAATTTCATTCTGTACATAATTTGTTTCCTTCCAAATTTTTATATTCGACGAATGTAGAAAGATAATTTCTATATCATACCAAAAACTCTTTATACCGAATTTTAACTAACGTTATAAGTATTCATTTTAATATTAAACTTCTCCTTTTCCAAAAATATACGAATAAAAACAATCTCTAATAAATATTGCTACAATCATACCTCGCCGTTACTTTATTGTGATATTGCTCCAAAATACAAACTATACCCACCATATAACTCTTCCAGCAGTGACTATACGGAAACTTAACATAGTACATACCGCACTATGGAGCACTAAAATAATAAATGAGCGCACACGGGCGCACACCTCATTATGTTACTGCTTAATACATGTATTCCGTCCTCCACACGTAGGACGCATAAAAGCGCAACTTTAAAATAATAAAAATCTTGGTCCATTTTCGAAGTGAATTCTTTTCAAGTCACGGGCATATAAAATACTTCTGGTTGAGCGCAGCACGAATTGAAATTCTCTTTGAATTCAGGTGCAACGTCAAAGCAAAAAGCGTATATGCGGCCTCTCTATAAGGGCCCTCCCGTCTGGTTCGTTAGCCAAATTAACGTGTTAGCCCGGGACCGGTTTTGCAGCTTAGAGTACGTCTTCGGCACAGGAATTCCTTTGAAATGTCAGCAGACATGTCAGCTGTAAAGCGCTCTTTACGATGATGACGTAAATGTTTTCGCACCTTGAGCTAATTGCTCGTACATGTTTACAGTTAATCATTTATTTAAATAGCCTTGACCGACGTGTAATACCTTTCCATAAAATACTTAACATCTTCACTACATGGCTCAGGAAATTGAGTGTACCGATGGAGAGTTGTACTTTAGCTGGGTCAATAGCAATGTCGACCAACAAGAGGTGAGGGACCCTTAATTGTCCAACACCAGACCACTTTAGAAGCAATTAGGTGTACTTGAATTCATCCTCATACTGCATTTGAGCAAATTATTACGTCTGACGATAATTTGCTAGTTTGTTGTTGTGGTCATGATATTCTCGCATAAAACAAAATGTAACAGCTATATAAAGAAAGAATACATACGTGTGTGAAATAATAGTAATAGACATCAACTCCGGAATCAGCGAGCACTTCCGCGAAGTAGTTAGTGGGGCAGACAAAAAAGTAGTCGCCTACGACGTCTGCAATCATCTTCTGATTAAGATAGCCGTCTGTTATTTCTTCCCAGTCGGTGTACTGTAAAAAATATGGTCTGTGTTTTAATACATTTAGAGTACCTACTTGTTTGTAACAACATCCTATAACATGACGTACCAATACGCAACTACGTGAACGAGTATTGTTATAAAAAAATCGACAAGCCTGTGTAAGAAAAAAAATACATTTTACATGTCAATTTTGGGTTATAGTTTTCTTGTAGGCTTATAATTGTTTGTTATTTTTTAATTTGCTATTTTTTTTTCAAATGTAAATAAAATATTTTTTCATATAACACGGTAAAAAAATCTTATTGAAGCGAATGATACGATGGCAACATCTTGATTGGTAAATTACAAGAACAAGTGCAGCAATGAGAAGTGTGTTTTTGCATTATTGACGGTAATTTGAGATAGGAAATCCTATTTAGTTGCTTTTGATGTGACGTAAGTGGCGCGGCATCGGCTAAGTGTCGTTTACCGCTATCGAACCATCTCACTTTTTAACAATTGTGGAATCAACTCGTGATAATTCCAACAATTTTAGGACTTGACCCTCGTTACAAAGAATTATGGTTGTGGACGTAATCCTTGTCAAGAGCTGTCAGACCGAGCAAAAACGTAAGCTTAAATTTAATGTTAACTTTCCTGAACACGGGATGGGATTAATAAACATTATACTTACTTGAAACACGATCGCCTCCCTCTTGATTTTCGAAAAGTCTTTGAATATAGTGTCGACTATTTCTAAGAACTTTTCCCTTTGCAAGAAAGTCGGCCCGTCTTTCTCGAAGTAGTCGAGGAAATCGTACAGCAAAAAATACGTTCCTGGAATAAAAGTAAATTACGTTAACGTTATCAAATACATGGGAAAAGCGTCTCATAGGGAATAAGACACATTTGGCAGGAGTATCAGTATCTTGAAAGATAGATGCAAAATAAAAAGTCCTTTCTTGGTGTTTACTTAGATTTTTTTCCTGTGAGAAAAATATCTGTTGAAAATCTTTGGTAAATACATATAGATTGCGTCAATTTATTTATGCAGTATTCATTAGGTGTAGTGTCCGAATATATAAATATGTAGGCTTAATAAGTCGACATAGTAGTACTGGCCAACTAAAATTCCGATTGTAGACTGGCCGATTCCAAGAGAATCACGTTGGTAAATAAGACCACAGATACAAAAATCCTTCATTACCGAAATATGCCTTATTATAATTTAGAAAACTTGACTTTCAGTCAAGAAACGAATAATAACAAATGTTTGTGTGATCCACAAATATTTGTTTGGGTCTGGGTGTGTGTGAGACAAGACTCGTATCTTAGTGTGGGGTCAGGACTATGTATGTGACTGTTGGGTGTATTTATCGTACGTAAAATAAATATTACGTAACTATTTTTTTTACTAAAAGACGTCCACGCTGGACAACTTCACTTCCAGTATGTTCATTTACGACGTCATAAATATTGCCAAGAAGAATGGTCGTGCGCGTGGTACCTTACTTATCATTAATGCATAGCTGTACATATTACCGTACACTATATTTCAAAGCGACCTCACCCATAATTTGGTTTACTTTCATTAAAAATTACTTACATAATCTGACAGTGCGGTGCGCGTTATGTGGTAGAACAAGACAAAAATATTACGTCACAATTTATGTACCGGGGGTTAAAATATTTATAAAGATTTAAAAGAGATATAAAGGAAACAAAGACATTCAAATAGGATTCGGTACGATCTTACAAACGGAGTACGGTTATCGATTGGTGTCTCCGGGGAAACAAGAGCTACAATGTCGGGGACTATTGTTTTCATTTGATATCGAATTGAAATGAAAAATAAATAAAACTTTATTCCATTTGGAAATAACATGATTGATGTATTTTATTGTGTATATATGTCCTTAACAATTTATCAAACCTATTTTTTTTGAATGCGAAACAAAATATTATTGATTAATTTTTTTTAAATTGGTATTTCGAAAGTGTACATAGTATTCCAATCTTGTTTCTTCCTTAAATAGATCTTTAATAATGTGTTCAATTTTTTTATTACCTGCCTAGTGTGTGTGGAATACGATCCATTTTTAATATTTCAGAAATGGCTAATCATTAAATCTGACTTTAATATTGAGGTGACCCAGTCATAAATATCCAATTCAAAAACGATACTTGACGTCTGAAATAAATACACTTTTTATTGAATAAAACATTTTATGCTATCTTAATAATCAATGAGAGCTCTCAAAATATTTGTGAACCGTGAAATATTTGTGACGCCTTAACGAACTACAGTTGACACGGTATCGTCTTGATTGGGGCAACAAACCGGAAACTGTGCTTGTTAGTGTTAGTGGAATACATACTGTGTACTGACATACTGTGTATGCATGCTTCTGTTAGGTATAAGCTCATTTCCTCGCAAATATGAGAGTGTCGAGTGAGACAACAAACGATGTTTGGACAGAGCAACGTTTTTGTATTTGGAAGATTGTAATATATTTGGATTGTATTTAGCATACAGAAGGGTAAATGTATTATTCTTATTAATTTAATACCTAATCATTCCCGAAAAACTGAAAGTATATATTAATAAGTCATTAAAAATATGTATGGCTAATTAATCTTTAATTTCTAACAAGTCAAAAAACAATATGTAAAGCAATATTATGTACAGTATAATACATAAACAGGTTTCAAGCACTAATTTTCCAATTATTTCCGATGTTTTATTTTTTATATCTACTAAAGCCTAAAGCCAACAGTAGAAAAGGCTCGTTCTAAGGAGTGAAACGTATAATATACTTGTCAGTAATTATTAGATTTCACAGAACACGTAGTGGCTAGTTTGTGGTAGGCCAGTATCTATGCATTTACTGGTAATGCTACTGTATTTAGTAACAATTGTCTCTGTATTGGAATTTATAAACTGTGTACGCAATATGTTAATGTCATGTCATTTAAATCGCTTTTTATTGATTTTCAATACAAATTCCAAAATTCCTATCCATATACTATACTTATACTATCAACCCATATACTTCCCTCTGCTGGGCACATCTGAGAGAGTTTAAGTCATAATCAGTCCACACTGGTCTTGTGTGGGTCAGCGGAATACACAACTAAGAAATTCCTAACAACTATATAGGTGTGCAGGTTTCTTCACTATGTTGTCCTTCACTGTTAAAGTATACGAGAATTCATCGGGAATACGCTTAACATTGATTTCCAATACAGATTGAAGGATACCTGTACTAAAAACAAAAGCTGATCCATTTAGACTCGCGTTACGGATATTTCATATTTCTGTCATTTATGCACGTGGCGTCCAATCCCTTGTTGGCGACTAAGCAACTCCGTTTGCCCTTGTAGTAAGACAAATACTAATTAATATAGCTTCTGTAACGTTTTGAAACACACATATTCCATTAGACACGACTATTCGCAAAGTAGTACACAGGAATTCGTGGAATCGATTTAAACCTTACCTTTGTTTGTGCTCGCTTCTGTGTTCTCAAAATGTACGTTGTTGTGAAGTTGTAATGTGTGGTTTCATGCCTTTGTTAAGCATTTGAGCGGTACTATTTATTATTACAAAAGGCCCTAAATATTTCTACTACAATTAAATTATAAATCTTTATCACATAAATAAAAATCTTTAACACACTTAGGCTAGTTTATCGCCAGTTTGTAATAAACATGGTTTCGTCTCAATTTTAAAGAAATTCAAAATTAATAGACGCACACTATGACCAGATTACTGTATGTTTTTACACATGTGCCTTCGTAAAAAAAAGCAAAAACTCTGTGTATAAAAAGCCCATAACTGCCAATAAATGTCCGTCGTTTATCCGCGCGAAGGGACTGAGTCGTCGTCATTGGCAGGTCAGGGGCAAATAGAAGTAGGCACTCAGGCCCTACAAAAACAATTACGCCTCCAATTTGATGTCGATTGCTTCTTTGTTCTATAACTCCATTTTAAATGAAATGGCGGCAGCTGGGTATAAAAGGCGGAGCGCAGAGATCAGTTATGTGTTTTAGAATAGACGTTTAAACCAGATGAGCTCATTTATAAGAAGTAAAACATCTCATACGATCCAAGGAGTTTATTATGTTAAGGCAATAATTTTGTAACTTTTTTACCTACGATTTGTTGTATGTTAATACTTTATATTTAAAAGGCATTTTAATAAATTCCTGGATCATGAAACATTAAAAAAAATATCTGGATAAATTTAAAAGATAAGATAAAAATAACAAAAAAAAAAATATGGAATTGCAGTTGTGACCAATTGTAAAATAGATTAAAGTTCATTGCTTCTACCACTTAGATTCAAGCTAATCGTAGTGATAATTTTTTAAGTAATTATGCATTCGAATATGGCGTTTATCCAAAACACTTATCCGATGGGTAAATGCAAAAACCAACACAAAGTCACAAAGCGAGCCATTAAATATGAAACCTGCACGGAACGTCAGCAGCTAGCTTTACATCGCCTCGGGAAATTATTTTAACGACAACTCTAGAATTCTTAACAAAACAACGCTACACTGGTTCTGTCGTGAAGAACATTTTACGATTGTAGGGCTCGTGTCAACACGCTCGCCGATTAATATTTACAATGTTGCATTTTTAAATTTGCGCTCGTTTGCAATTGCGTGTGGAAAAAGTATTCTGTATCAGTCGATCCATCTTCTTGTTGAGTATTGAACTATCCTATAGTAGAAAGGAGTAATTAATCCAACTCTAGAAGGAACTCGGCTTCGTTTAGGTCAGGGAACGACATGTTCAATTTGTTTTGTAACAAATATTGTTAGTACTGTAATCAACTTGTCTAGATAATGTTTCCGAGAAGTTCGTGCTTAATTTGAAAAATGATGTGACAATAAGCATTTATTTCCACATGAGTATAATGTAATTTCGTTCAAAGAAAAAGTAATCAAATATCATGCTTTTCGAATCCGTAAGCAATCTCTGATCGAATAACCTCGCATGGAAACCCCGTATATTACTACAATTATTAGCAAAAATGTGTCAAAAGTTGTACACACCTCGTATTAGTGCTTCGAGGCGTAAATAATTCGTATTGACAATTGTTCGCTTACCTCCGAGAAAATACAAATTGTTCCAACAATTTCTATCTAAAAATCATATAATGGTTTTGTTTCAGTGAGTATAGAAACCTAATACGTCCAATGCCACTTAACTGATCCTCTCTCAATACTTATCTCATGGAAAATTTACAGAGGCGGATTGGACCGCGAACAACCAACGTGAATAAAAAGTGCCTAACCGTAATAAAACGGGAACTAGCTGCATTATATGTGAATATTGTAAGCAAACAAATCTCACTAGTATAAAATTGCTTTTTTTATCTCTTCCAGAAACTACCTGAAGCCATATTTAACCAGGAATATAGTAAAGGAAACTCGTGTCTTCAATAAAATGTTGTTGGAATTGATAAAGAAACGCAGAAGAAAAATGTTGCTTCGCGACAATATTCTGTGCAGTTGTCAAAGTCCCGTCACTAAGCCGACTTATCATAATTCCAGTATATGAAAGACTGTGTACGTATAGCTTAATTTTATTACACTATTTTTTTAAATAATTAAATAGCTGCCTTCACAAAAACCACATTAAAGAGATAAAAACGAGTATTGAATCGTTTCATAACAAAAAACAAATCTACTTAAGTTTTTTTGTCTACAGGTGCGTGTTATTAAATATTAACCTATATTAAAAACGTAATAGATAATATGTCACTCATCATAGCTCCAATCACGCTACGTTTGCGTGTTCTGTTTTTGCAATTTCATTGCCATCTTTCAAAACAATATTTTAGCCTTAGCATCGCGAGCCGGCGTGATACGCAGCAATAACAACAAATAAATAATTTATACAATCCGTAATTTCAAAAACAAAAAATATCATTAACATAGACGACGTATCTCAAAAGCATTTATTTACATTTGAAAAGTTGGGTGCAAACGGAATATCTCATTTTCTACGACTTGTTTTTAACTGAACCTGAAGACGTCTCTAGAGAGGTGGGGTGCGTAGCAACGGCCCGAGGGGGGCAACTATGGGGTGGGGCGGGAGTACCGAGCATCGAGCTACGTGGGCGAGTCTGTAGTACTTTGTAGTACGACTAAAAATCCACAGCATGTTATTGTTGTGTCTACATCGGTTTGCGCATGCGCGACGCCCTGGCACCGGCTGCTCCTCCGAGCTGCTAGACTCGAACGACCTCGAACTCTACACTTGATATTAAACTCATAAGCCTTTAAAACCACATGTCCGATATGAGTACGTTTGCGGATTACGCGCACAGAACGCTGTTAATCGCTGCATAATGTTATTTTAAATTGTGGTTTAATGGAACAATGGCTGTGAGACCGCGGATTGGTAATGTTCATAACATATGCGGCCCAGTTGTAACGACCGACTATGACGTACGAGCGTGTGTTCGATTTCCGCCTCAAAAAATTATTTGCAACATATGACTCATCTGCATCTGCAGTATTGTGATCGCAATGACTGTCTGCGTAATATTTTGTCATCTAATTTATGTATGTATAACGCATTGCGCAAGGCAATGACTGAAACTTTAGGTAATAAATGGTAATCTAAAAAGCATTGAAGCACGACAGTTTTTATTACGACGGCACATACTAAAAAAAATTATAGTTTCAATGCACAAGTAAGATACACTCATGATTTTTTATTGTTGTAATGTAAACTAGAACAATTTTTTGGTTAACGTTTGTAGATAACAAATATGCGCATATTTTAAGTGTGAATTATTTATAGCGTTTAAACGCAAAAAGAACTAGAGGAAAACTTCATGAAATCTGAGTGACTAATGTCCACAACAATATGAGCTTATAAACTAGCCGGAAAACAATGAAGAAAATATGGAAGAGTAAATTGCTATTTTCCTGTAAATTTTATTTAAGTTTATTTACCATGAAAGAAACTCACCTTCATCTTGATTGCTTCCCAGAAGTACCTCGGTGTTATGGAAATTGCCCTCTTTCATCATAGTGTCGGGATCTTTAGGCAGGAAAACGCCGTCCACGGTAGGAGCTGAGGGGAATCCTAAGATACCCGTGTACGAGTTCCATTGCTGGACCGAAATTGTTTTAGCATCGACTCCACGCATGCAATCCATCACTAAACTTGGATCGGCAGATAACAAGCTGCTATTACAGTTGCAGTCATCGACGAGCACCTTTCCTATTTCCTGAGCCCTCTCTCCGGTCATCCAGCTCCAAGGGGCGTTCAAAGTACCCGACTGAAGAATTCCTCGTTTAAAAAGCCCTTTCATTTCTGGTGAAAGCATGTGCAAACTCACGCTACCGCCGCCAGCCGACTCACCAAACAAAGTGATTAAATCAGGGTCTCCACCAAAAGCACGTGCGTTATCCTTAATCCAGCGAATCGCCAGCTGCTGATCCCATAAACCCATATTACCAGGAGCTTCCTCGCTACCGGGTGAAAAATATTTGTTCAAATATAAAAATCCGAACGCACCAACCCTATATTGCATTGAAGCCACTATAACATCACTGGAAGAAGCCATTATATCTGCTTTATATAGGTCAAGTGTTGCAGTGCCGCTCATATAGCCACCACCGTAAATCCACACTAATATCGGTACTTTGGGTCGCTCCGTAAGAGGTTTATCTTGATGATGGCGAACCCTTAAGTGCTGCGGTACCCATATGTTCAAGTATAGACAATCCTCTGAGATGTTAGTATTAGGATTCCACATTTCCTCTCCTTCAAATCCTGGGAAGTATTCATATCTTTCTTGATAGCAACTATTAGGCATAGATGTGGCCTCTAAAACTCCATGCCACGGTTCAATCGCAACAGGCTTCCGAAACCTCAGCGGACCAAGAGGAGGCTTCGCAAACGGAATGCCGGTAAAGATATGAACCTCTCTGCCCATAACAGTTTTTGCGTAACCCTTAACGAGCCCGCTCTTGGTTTCTACGATAAGAGGGTCATTATGAAAATTCTTTGGTATGGGAGTAGTCGTCGGCGTGGTTTGTGTCGTAGACGTGGTCGTGTCATGATGGTTAGCCCATGACCTTCCCCATGCACTCGACATATAAAAACACAGCAAGAGCTTGGTGAATACAATTTTCCTGAAGCTAATCATTTCGAATGACGTTGTTGAATGGGCACTTAACGAGATGCTTCAAAGCACAATCGGAAGTAGTCCGCCAGCCTAATGAGGTACTTGTTGAAACACATTTCTGGCTTCACTCCGGCGCTAAACAGTTGTGGTCGTACCTGAAAACAAAAACAAATTTTATGTTAGTATACAGAGTTTGGCAGGGCGATCGATCGTCCCAGTAATAGTGTAACACCGCCTATTAAACTTTAAAAGCTTTTCAATGTATTCTATCTAGACAACCAACGCATAGCCGCACTAATATTTTATCCTTACATTGTAATTTAATTACAAAGTTTGTTCTTTACCAAGTTTCTACATATGAAATATGAAGACGTGTTACAATATCACCGCATAAACCGAAACATAAAGCCTTCACTTCGAATCATATACAAATAGCCAAAAACATTAAGTTTTGTACGTATAAAAAGTAGGCGATTCTCGAAACCATTACTTGGATTCAAAAAATGTACAGTAACTGTCGTGAAAATGATAAATCAATCACAATCAAATTGCTGAAGCGTGAGTGGAGTGGATTGTTCAAAGGTAATGGCGCCATCCAGTGGATTAATATTGTAGGGTTGCTCGGAAACGGAAATATAAATCTTGTACGTGAAAAATATTTGGTGTTAGTCTACTCGTTTACTTTCAAACTTTTATGCATCAGTTCGGCCCAATACTTAGTAATAATAGGATTATTACTTAGGAGTAAAATTAATTTGTTGATTAATGATTAATTAATTATTTATTATAAGGCTATATATTTATGGCTATACAGAAGTATAAAGCAGTAGTGCACTTTGTGATTCCCTCCATAAAAATCTTATAATTTCTACGAATTAGTAGCAACGATTGGCTTCGTTCTCTAAACGAATATCTAAACCCGTAACAAATATTTGTGGATGATACAAAAATTCGAATCAAACCCGTAGCATTACAAATTTCGCACGAAAACTGTCCAAAACTATTTATTGACACTTCATATGCATATCGTTCGAACTCATTTACATGAAAAACGTTTTATGTTTCAGTACAGCAATATATTTTAAATAGAACGTTTGAAATTCCACAAAAACAATTTCGGAGATTCAACAGATAGCCGATCGAGGTTTATCAATTCACTTGGTGCGGAGGGTCGCATTTTTTCTTCCATTTCGGTTTCGTTTCGGTTTGTCATTATATCATCGAGTGATCGCATTGGTCTCCGGGGACGCGTAACGGTTGGATTTGGGTACTCCAGGTATAAACCACAAGCGGAACGGAAAACAATTATTGCTACCGGCACAAACACGTATTTATTGTGAATAGTCTTTTGTTTTGAGGAAGCAGTAATCAATGTCAAGCCATAATGTTTTTTAATTCTAGATTCAAAAGATTTTTATGGTCTACGGCTTCGATATTCAAAATGAATGAGTATTATAACTTTATTGAATGTTTACTGTTCACTGTTCTTGTTGGTTCCTTCATCATAAACAAATTCAGCTCATGCAAGATACTGGCGCATATCAAAGTACGCTTGTCGGGATCAGTGGAGATCCCTCGGGAGGAGTGTTCGCTCTAAATTAACTTAGGGTTACTCTGTATGCAGACTGTCGTGCCGTCTAACGAGGTCCGAGACCCTATGGAACGGGTTATACAAGTTGTTTCGTCTAAGTTGTGCTGCTTAAATTTTCGGGTCTCTGCAGGGACTCGGGAAACCTTCGTGAATAAATTTCTATAATAGCACTATAGAATTTTAAGTGTGACTTTTTCTATCGCTAACTTTTAATTGACGATATACTTTAAATAAGTCGATGGCGTGTCAATGGTTTAAATATAGTCTAATAACTGTCATTACCTGCTAATGCTGCTGTAGTATATTGTAATGACACAATCATTGATTGCGTTGTATTGACGATAATATAAAGTCATTGTTATTGATGTATGCAACGAACACTGAACAAGAATGGATAACCCGACAATAGCTCTGTCATTATCAGGAGCAGCAATTATTATTTAATAATAACGGTAATGAGGCGCTTTAAAATAAATTATGGTGGTTACGAATAAATATCTATAAAGCTACATATTACAATCGATTACAATTTAATATAATCGTTTGACCGGTACGTTATAAGTATATGTAGAAAAAAGATACACTGCATCCATTTTATATTCTTTAAATTTAAAACTACAAACAAAACTTACGAGCTACAGTAAGTAAACAGTTAAATTGTATTTAGGGTCATATAATGTAAGACTTTATGTAAGCTGTTGAAATCACAGAGCAAAGAAAAAAGTCAAAGTGAAATATCAAATATTTCTCTCTCAATTGCCAAATAAACTGGCTTTTTATTCAGTGCTTTAGCATTTCTCATAAAATTGCGTAATTCGGCATGAAAGCATGACTTGTTACACCTTTTATGATATTTGTTACTTAATGTATCTTAAAAACTGTGGCAATATATTTCTTATAAGCCTTAATGACAAACATTTTATTAAATTTTCAGGATTTAAATTCTACATTTTGAAAAGTTCATTACAAAAATAAAAGCATTAAGTGAATTATTAACTCATTATTAATATGTTAAACTTTTTAGATAGTAAAACAATTTATAAATAATAATTCAATAACAGAAACCAAGTCAATAAACTTAAATATCTGTACCAGAAATTATAAAATATATATCTTAATTAATTAAACACCCTAAAATTTATTTACCGAAGCCGGCATTTCAAAACGTGTCCATTATTTAATTTCCCGCGGCCCAAATATTCCCATTAATAATGTAACAAAATTCACGTTGGCTGAATGCCATAATGTCTGTGTGACTTTAATTTAATTTCCCAACGTCGCCCCAGACATCATCTTGTCGATATGGCGCCTGCCTTAGTGGAGAAGAGGAGGGCAGGGGCGGAGAGAGGGGTGAGGGGGGGGGGTCCGTGGGAGGGGGGGAGGCAAGTAGGCCGGCGCGCGCCGCTCGATAAATCGATGTGAGTAATACAATGCTATGCGGTGGTGCGGTGGCGCGGCCTTGAGCGCCTGCAGCCTGCAAGACACACCCCCGCTCTACTTGCCAAGTTCATTGCCAACTTAACGTCTTCATGACTTATCTATAACTACTCAAGTCTGTATGACTCTCTCAAATTTTGCGCTCTTCGAAGTATGTTCTATGTGATAATAGGGCGCTATTTGGAGCTAATTATTTTTTATTAAGTGCCAGATTTACGTGCGTTACAAACGTAATGGCGCTATTAAGATTTATGGCGTCGATTACAAAACTGGAGTTCTTTAGCAGTTATTAAAATAATGTTGGGGTATTCGTTTCTTTCGAGCATTCTTTAATAGCTATATTGGTTGGTTGTTTTTTATAAACCCCAATTTTTAGATATGCCGTTAATTACTCTACTGAATTGTAATCTTCTGCAATTAATTAGCCACGGAAATGTTCAACGAAATAATAAATGAAGCAAACCTTAGAGTTTTCACTTTTCAACTGAAGCGGTCTTGTAGCAATAAATTAATTAAAAAGTTAAATTTATGTACAACTTGGCTTTCAACAGCGCAGTAAAACTGACCCACATACGGCTTAAAGTAGGCAGAGCAGAGTTCAAGGTCGATATAATTTTCATAAGGCCGATTCTGTAATGACCGTTAGAACGAAAACATTGGACCGATCGATACCTGCGTGATTGTCACGAAGAAGACATAAAGTAACTTAAACTTCGCCAACTTGGGATTAGTTTTATGTATCTAGTCGACGAAAGCATCAGCTGAATATGCTACGAAACTTTCAGTCCCCTTTTGAATGTCAATTTTATTATCTTTTGTCAGTAAGGAATTTCGAGACACCAAAATTGTTTGACTGTATGTAACTTCAAACCCGAAGATAACGTAAATGTTAATTCTTCGTTTTCCTTTCATAATTTCCGAATACAGATAATCAAAAATCAGTAAATATGACTGCCTCGAGGTATCGTGGCACAAGCATGAGACGTGCGATCTAGCGGTCCTGGGTCACACAGTGTTATTGAGGTTTTTTATTAGGAAATTTCCAGTGGCAGCGCGGAGTCAAGAATTGCGCTCGAAAAATGGCTCGCCCCATTAGCGATACGCAGGTGCAGAAATGCACCGCTGCCTACCCCTGCGAGGAATACAGGCGTTCGTATGTAAAATTTATAATCGTTAAACTATTTTCTATTAGAAATATACATATATGTATTTACAGTAAGTTACAATTACTATGTACGTGACGACTGACGGTGATGTCTCATCACTCATGTCATCATGCTCTATAATAGAGGGGAAATAATAATTATTATAAAGGATCTTTAAGGTTTTATAGCATTTAATAATAATATTTTAACACTTAAACACTTTCAGTTATCAAAAACGGTGGAGCGAGACCCAACTCTTTAAGAATTTATAGTGTATGACTTTTCGAACCCCGAATTTACTAGTATAGGTAGTAGTAGTATAGATAGTTTAGTTAGTATAGATAAATTCTTTCTATGCACTTATTTCTAATAAAATATTGAAGAAAGACAAAGCTTTCAAGCCCATATATTCTAAATCACTGTGTACTTACATGCATCTTCATGAATAATTTATTTTAAATCTGAAAGAGGTCTAGCCTTTCCATTACTAACAACATGGCTTATGGTATAAGCTTTTACATGTAAAAACGAAAAAAAGTAGAAAGAAAACTGATTTTATCATGTTGTTATGAGACTCTTTCGAGTTCTTTGTATTGATTAGGACAAGGGGACTTTACGCACTTGGGAGAGGACGATAACAAAAACACTACTTGAAAGGTAGATTTCGTTGAATGGTTTTATCAATTCAATCGAGTAAAGGCAACCTTCCCGGAATTTTTCCTTAAGGTTCAGTAAAGTAATTCTGTGTGTTTCAAAATTCAAATTCGCAAATATACGTGGTAAGTATTATTGAGATTATTTAAAAAACTTATGCCAATATTGTATTAGTCTGTTGCGGCAGTTTTTAGTGAAACCATTTCCATTTCATAAATTTCAAACGAGCATTTGGGATGGTTATTCTAGTTTCTAGGTCAGTTGATTTGACAATATTGTTCGATGCTTTTACGAATAATTGAAAGTCTAGTATATGTAACAGTATGTGAATAAATGCTCTTATTTACAATTAGAACAGGTATTTTCAGCGGAGACCGTCCTTCGTAGCTTGACTACGATGGAAATAGCAACAAGGGCGCAAAGGTGGGCGCGAGGCCGCAACGTCATTTATATTTTAGTCAATAACACTCTTCTAGACATCGTAAAATGCGATACGAAACTGCACCTTTTGCAGTTGCATAATAATATTCGTGTATCACGACACATTATCAACCATTGACAGCGGTTTAGGCAGTTCCAGCGTTTTTCGATCAGATTTGAAAAATATTAAGATTGTTGAGAGATCGAAGAAATGTTTTGTGTTTTTATTATTTATTACAATTTTCTTCTGTGCCTAATTTGAATTGGCACCCTTTATTTGTTTCTTGTTTTATACTGTTTGAATTTACAAGTATTTATTAAAATACCGCAACAATTGCGTAAACCCCTTTTTCACGAAGCAGTAGTATAAATTACGAGCGTTGCAGTCGAAATCAGCCCGGCATGAATATTCCCTTAACATTTTAATAGCCCCGTACAGATTAGACTTGTGTTATGGAAACGGCACATGAATAGTGTCACCAAGTCACGCCATGTGAAAGCGAAATCTAATTTAATTCGCAATAAGTATGCTAATGCTTTTGCCAATAATCAAAACTTGCAAATGCCTTTTGCTTTGGATAGTAATGTACGCTTAATCTTTACAACGATTTGAAAAGTAAGGAATTGGTGCATTAGTCTTATATAGGCTGAAAACAAAATTCGTTATATCGCAAAAATAACTTATAAAATTTCGTGTTATAATATTCGTTTAGAAGAGGAAGAGATTAATATTACCCGATTAAAACTATAATGTAAAAGGGTGTCCACATAGGATTACTGTCTATTAAGAAAAAGTTCCAAAATTCACTATAACATAGTTCAGGATCTTATATTTTACCTCCTATTTCTCCGTCCCAATTATAATAACAAAATCAAACCAATTATACTCTTCTTTCTTTTGAAGAAAAATGATGCAAATTAACTTTCAAGTACTACTAGTTAGCAATCGACTATTTTTAATATCTCTTATATTCTGTTTAAATAAATATCTTTACAAACGCTCTACCACGGTTTCTAAGAGATATAAATTGCGCTAGTTCTTTAAGATTTTTATTCCTTCATCGCGCAAAACCTATTTTATAAGACGCCATTAGAAATATTATGCGCAGTTTGAGGTACTTTTCATCTTGAAGCGAGGTTAAAAAGCGGAGTTATGAAATATTAGCGCTGCGCTAGAAAACTGCGCTACGTGATCAGAAGAGACAGGCAAAGCGGTGAGATGTCAAGATACAGGAAAAAACATACCTTCATATTATGTACTTCATATGTATGTAAAAACGACTGTATGTTATAGTCTTTCTAATTAATTATTTAACAAATACGTACAATAGCCACGTATTTCACTATCTCTACATCAATAACAGGTCTTATGTCACAGATTATAAGAAATTACAAGAGAATTTAATTCGAAAAAAAAAAAGATTAACAATCATTTAAGTCTAATAAAACCTGAGTCCTTAAATAGTACCTGATATATGTAACTAAATATATATAATAATTCGACCAAAGCCATGCAAAAAATAAAAATTAGCAGATGGAGGCTTATAAAATTTGAGTCACATTTTTTACCTTACTTTTTATATTAACGATACGCATTTACGTCGCGGCTATCAACTCGTTTTTTTATAGGTAAAGTGTATTTTTTTCGAGTCCTGTGAATGAATTTTGCTACCAACACGCTTGTATTATGTTAAATGTAAATCGAGTAAAATAATAGCCTTTCACTTATCTTGAATGTCGTTCGCTCTCAAAGAGATGTCAGTGTAAAGTTGAATCCTTTGATGATGTTTCCCTCGGGGCCCGGCGAAAGATACTACCGAGAATCGCGCATTATGTAAAATAATATGGTAACTATTTATGTGAATACTCTGTGTAAAAGATCCGTGGTGTTTTGGTTAACCTTAAGGCTAATAGATACAATGTCAGCGATAGTAATTTTGATTCCCAGGCACACCTAGTACTATGGAAAAAATTGTATCACGCCCTAGAAGTGGGGATCAAATAGTGAAAAAGCCTTTTAACCCGCTTATTAACACTAGCTATCAGATTTTTTTATTGGGACGCTTGTCTTGGATCTCCATCTACCATCGTGAGAGAAAAAGGTATGTTCTGTTAAAAACCTACTGGCAGGTATCATTTTACTTCGTTTCAAAGTATGCCAAATAATGTATGTAAATCTGAACTTTGTGTAACTTTATCGAATTTTAATCAACTGTGATTGTGATGAAGTATACATTGATGGTTATTACAATATTGATATAGAATGTTAGTACATTACCTATTAAAAAAAGGTATCATTTTACTTCGTTTCAAAGTATGCCAAATAATGTAGGTATGTAAATCTGAACTTTGTGTATACAGAACTTTATCGAATTTTAATCAACTGTGATTGTGATACATTGATGGCTATTACAATATTGATATAGAACGTTAGTAACCTATTAAAATGACATGAGTGATTAAGCATTACCGTTTGTTTAATATCCGTAATGGTTCACTACACATACAAACTAAACTTCACAAATTACATTGAAAGATTACACACAAATATCCACTACTCTTTGGCGCAATTTTTTAAAACTAAAAGCACATTCTCGTCGATTAAAATAACACGAATAATCTACATTAATAACATGTTTTACGAGCAATATTTTTAAAGCAAGTAAATTATTTCGGAGCGATTTTCTTAGTGGAATTTCTTAACGAGGTTATGAATACGGGACCGACTTAAAGAGGTGTAAAATGTGGCACGAAGGACAACCGCTGGAAAAGTTCAGGTATTTTTAAAAAGGTTGCTTTTAAGTTATTTAAACGTTGGTCTCAGAAACGTTACCATGAAGGTGAGTAGGCAAAACGTTTTTATATTGCATAGGGGTTTTTCCTTCCTCTTTCTGCTTTATGGTTATGAAGAGCTTTTATCGATACAATATAAATAAATTGACTTTACTTACGGTACCGCATCGTCAGAGACAACACAAATAAATTTATGAAATAATGGGATAGCTACTTGCTTTTAAGGACGAGTGACTTGATTAACCTAATTAATGCTCATTAATTTTAAATTCAGGTACAGGCACACATACAATAATTTACGAATACACATGTTACGAAAAAGCTTATATAGTTTGTGTACGTGTAATGATGAGCGACTGATTTGATGACTGAATGAATATATTACATAAATTTTGTATGCCGTACTGCTAACCACATTGAGACTAGAAGAGTCATGTGAGTTTTGAAAAGTGATCGATCGTATTAGCAATGATTTAAAATAAAAACCGTTCAATAATCGTATCGTGCCGTAAAGTAGGTACCACAAGAATATCATCACGGCCAACAGTTATTTTTTTCTTTGCTGTTGATCCTGGTGCACAGGAGTGGCGGCTGTATGATGGGATAGAGCCATATTTTTTTTTTATTTATTTTAGGAACTTTGACCCACTTTCGATTATGTTAGTTTCTTAGTTTGTAGAGTAGTAAAAGAGTTCTTCATAATTAGTTTTAATAAATGAGGGTAACCACCATGTAACAGTAATATGGTCTAAACCCAAGTATCCTTAAAAGCAGCTCGTGTTTGAGCACGCTACTCACGTAGTTAAAATGACATAATAGTTTATTGTTTATCAAATAATCTTCTAAGGATGTAAATAAATTCCAATAGACGCAACGTATCGAACGCCTTCAATCCTGAGTCCTGATTGTCGTCATTAATAACGACTGCGAGATGTTTTAACATTCTCAGCGTAACGTAAGATTGATTAGCCATTCTGGAGCACTCCCCATTAAGTGTTCGAACGAAGTAATTACATACTATATTTTACCAGCTGGGTTCCAACGAAGAAAAGTCGTGATTTTTTTTTATTATCCCTAATTTGCAATGGGGTATTATGAAGGTCTTTTTATTCCTTATAAAATACGAATTAGAATGTGTACAGAAGCCCTCATAAAGAACAACAAATGTAATATTAACTATCTAAGATTTTTTTTCTTCATGCTTTACATCATGTGTTAAGTATGCACAGTATGCGAGAATGACTGAAAGAACTTCGTGCGTCATACTCTTGCGACTGCATGCCCTTAAGCGCAGATGTATTTCTGTTTTTAACACCCACGTAAACAGCGGCGAGCCTATTAACTTTTACCGGCACATATTCAAACTGCGTGCTGCTATAGAGAATGTTCTAATGCCAAGCCTAAAATCCCAAGATATTAACTCAATACCGAGACAAATGTTTGTGTAATCCACAAATATTTGTTTCGCGACTTGGTGTTTATGAAAACGAAAACGTCTCTCGTTGTCTTTGTTTTTGATTGTTGGGAGAATTTATTATTATTTATTTGAAGGACTAAAAATATCATTAAAAATTAAAAATGTTTCGATACTTTTCTCGAAAATATTTTTCCTTGCACGATCTCATCAACGTGCTGTAGGTACTTTTAGAAAATTACACTACTCGACTAATCACCATTTACGGGAGCGAGTTTAATAAAGCTTAAGTCTCTTCAGACTTGGATAAACCAGAACTAGTCCCAGTCATTTAGGCTTAACCAATCCCGCTTTTAGTAAGTATTATTATCATATGACATTGTAAACTCGCCACGTGCAAAAGCATTATTTGATGGTAGCCACGCTTTGATTTTTAGAGAAGTTCTGACTAAACAGTTTAATCTTTAGGAGTATTTTTCGCGATATGATATCACAGATTCGGTCAATGCATAAAAAAAATAGGAATTCAGAATTTGTCACTATACCTATTTATAGTGACAAATTCTGAATTCTTGTTTTTGTTGTAATACTAAACAGTTGCAGTTGATTTATATTTCTAATAAAAAAAGTTAACGTCGATATTACTCACGAAGATTTCAAAGCGATCAGTGTATCAAAAGTTTAAATTAAAGTGAGAGGTCTTATCAAAGAAGGTAAGGAGTAAACAGAATTCAGCAGACCTAACAACTATACTAAATGTATTTCACCAAGTTAAGTCCATTCTTTAAGCTGAAACGATAGTAAAGAAAAACATAAAGCTACTGGCCAAAGAACAAAGCTTTACTTCATTACAGAAATGTATTATTAATAATTTCTAAATTAATAACATTTGTCACGTTTCTTTTGGCAATTAAATATGTATTCTTTTTTCATTCTTATACTTTTCTTTCTTTTGTAATTGCATAAGGCTTAAAACAGGTATCGTATTGAGACTATTTGAATTCAACATATTTTGATTTTGACATGTAAACACGGTACTACATACTAATGAATTCTGTGGGTGGTGTACTCGATAACCTTTATGAAAATTATTATTCAACGATAAAATTATTATAATTTATTGATGGCCTCGAGGTTTGGGCGCGTGGTCGAGAATCTCGACGGTCGCGGGTTCGAACCCCAGGCACACACCTCTGACTTTTCGAAGCTATGTGTGTATTCACAATGAATTATCACTTGCTTTAACGGTGAAGGAAAACATCGTGATGAAACCTGCACACGTAAGAGTTCTTAGGAATTTCTTAGGTGTGTAGTCGGCCAACCCGCACTAGGCCAGCGTGGCGGACTATGGCCTAAACCCTCTCAATGGTAGGGGAGACCCGTGCTCAGCAGTGCGCGTATATGGGTTGATGAAGAAGAAGAAGATAAAATTATTGCCGAAAATAAATTCACAAGCAGAAGTTATGCAAATGAAATTGGAGTTTATGATAACATTGGGGGAGAGATTTAATTATCGACGTTAATAGTGAAGACTGAAGACATACAGAATGTTACAATAAAAATCTCTTGTTTTTTACAAATTAGAATGCGCATCGACCTGTTGTTTCAGTGCAAGACATGGGTGCTATAGATGAGCGCGCAGTACTATCTACGACCTAGTCTTTATTCGTTGTATCACGTTGAGCTAAGGGGAAGTTTTTAGACTTCTTATTATGCGTTGTGATTATCTGAGTCATACCATGACATGGATAACAATTGGACAATTTGCACATCCGGTTTACTGTTTTCCAAATAAAACACGTTTTATTGCATAATATATATAAAATATCTCGTCGGGGCATTATGTAGTAGAAATAAAATATATAAAACTGACCTCACCTATACTACGGCTTAAGATAATTTATATAGCTGCTTAAAAAAACGTAGTATACGTTGCCATGTAAAAAGTAACAAAGAAACATTCAAGTCACGGATGGGGGCAGGCGAGCGAGATTCAAAGCAGAATTGAGTTTGATTTATGAGTTTCACGAGCCTTCGTACCCTCGGAGATGGCTTATTTGCTTATAATGCCCCACTTTTACATTACTCATATCTTTAATATGGCATTTTTATGCCAAATTACGTTACAATACTGTATAGTTGGTTTTGTGCCAAAAATGTGCGTCGTTCGATCGAGGGCCGATTTCTAGTCTGGGCAAAATGTTTTTTCTTGAGAAATTCTTAGTATCCATACATAAATAGTTTTAGTTAGTTGAATATTATAATTATTGTACACAGTTCGGAATATAATAATTTTGATATTTTTTCTCGATGACAAATTCTCAGATTTCTTATTACTATTTTAACTCGTACAATATATGTACCTTAATATAAAAAAAATCAGAAACAAAAATATATGCATACATGTGCATTGAAGAGCCTTTAACAGCGCGCCACTTATAATAGTTATACGGAATTATTCAAATTTACGTGGTAATTCAGTATAAGTTAAAGCTTACATTTGATTCTGTCCACATCTCTATAACTATTGTGACATGCGCCTAAAGATACACATTATCCAAATAGGAATAATTTACTGCTAGCTAAAGCAGAAGCGGTAATTTAATTTTATAACGTCTTGTATATAATTATTTATTTTTGAGTCAGAATATTTACGTTTATATGACAAATTGTTTTTTTTTCAATAAGGATGTAAAGCATGAGTTAATTAGAAGATTATTATTCGGAATTTTGTAAAGCAATCTGGGCTTTTGGACTTCTATGGAAGTACCGCCATCGCACTCAAGAACAAAACCGTATATTGCGATGCTAATCATGTGTAAATGTCAAAAGTTCACGCACCCAAGGACATGAAGAGATATCACGATAATTACTCTTTTGTACTAATATACACGATAATTGTTGTAAAGTGAAAATAATTATTGTCAACCGTCTACGCTACGTTATTTATTATGAATGTCGACACCGAGCTGGGCTCCACGGTGTAATAATAATGGGCACGCGATCCAACAAATTAACCTCTGTTGAAAGGAAGCGACATTTCTCTTCACTATCACAATCTCTTTTGCCAAAAAATATTGTGAGTACGTGCCGTACCATGACTTACTTTATAATTTATAACGTTTCGCTGGAGTCCCCAACTTAATAGGTAGGGGAATATGCATTATATTAATTTACAATCTTTAGACATGTTATTAGTTCTATTTTTTTATAGAATTTAACAAGGTTATATATGTTTTAACTGTAGTGTTAATGATAACGACATATAAGACACCGGTAAATGTTTAATTTTGTCATAAAAGTAGCTATGTACTTAAAATATAGCTACATTCAATCAAACTGTGATTTAACCCGCTAAAATCATGAGCATAATTGCAATAATTTCCATTAAGAACATAATATGAAACATAAACCAAGTATTGTTATATGAATAAACTGCATAATTTTAATTGAACATTTGAAATTTGAACTGTCTTCCATAGTAACTGGTAATCCATAAAAAACATTGTAGCTACTGATGACATACCATTAACTGGAATTGTCTATTTCCTCAATCATTTCTTTGCATCGCGATTGTAATTTGAAGAAAATTTAGCAACAGGATAAAAGCTTATGAAACGTAATCAGATAGACGTAGTCGTCACAGCAAATGCCGGCTCGTTTGGTGGTTTTCTATAACCCTTGTTTATGGAGAAACAGGGGTGTTGAGTTCAATAGTCTATTTATGGAAAGCTGTAGGCTGTATTTGATCACGCTACGACTTACAATTATTAAAATTTTAAAATATTTAATATTTTTGAAATCTAAATAATCGATTGATTAGCAAAGTCTACAGCATGATTAGAAAGAAGTATCATAAAATAAATATGTCACCACGAGAGGATTTCCAGTGAGATTGAAGCAACGAGGTGCGGACACGAGAATTATAATGATGACGAACACGTACAGTCAACATATCATGATGTTCCACGTCGGAATCGCGGGAACAGTCAAACAGTAGAAAATATAGCACATAAATTCAAAACAAATGTGAATTCATGAATAAAACAATTTCACTCGAAGCCTACTTATCTATGTATCAACATAAAAAATATTTTACGGTAAAATGTTATTTCACGTAGGATTATAGCCTTGGTGATTTTCATATTTTATTCGGTGATATTTAATATTCCGGTGAGTGTGGTAATACGTGTACGCATTCAATGAGAAATGGGGAGGATAAATATAAGTATTGGCGTGACACAAAATATACACGATGCTAGAGATGAAAGACGTCAAACGTGGTCCTGCCGAGTGAACTCAAGTGAAATACATGAAAATACACATATATGTACGTGTATTAAAAGGGAAAGGTCACTCACTGACCAAACGCGAGATCTGACCCGTGAAGCTGAAATTTGGTAACTTTTTTGACAGGCTGTAATAAGAGGCCCGCTCGTTATTTTATATCTGTCGCACGTTTAAACTGTTTTGCATGATGATTATGTAATTTCGTTTAAAAACTTAAGTCTATTGACTAGTCTCATAGGTAATACAGACATGATGATGATTAGACAGAAAACGACCAAATTTTATGAAAAGAATATATATTCCATTCTTATGGCAAAGTGACACTGAATCTTATTTACTATGTAATCTCCCAACCAGAGAAACCGCGTTCTCTCGTTTCGCAAGCGAGTATCTAATCAACTGCGCCACGGGGCTGTCAAATGTATAATATCCTTACCAGCAATTGAATGTCTACCTAAACATACACCTGTTATGAAACTGTATTATGAAATCATCATCGAATTATTCAAACGTAAATATTCAGCATATGTGTTACCGTCCGCGGTATCACTCCCCCGCACAGACTGCGTGCCACCGTCACTTCCGTAGTTCCTTTGCCTCAAATCAATTGAGCAATTTCGTTTTCGTGGAATCGTGTGTAGCCGCCGCATTTGACGTTTTCAAATGCCTTTTGTAACGTAGTCTGATTCTTGTCAGTGGCGCCGTAGTCATAGCCTGTCCGACTGTCAGGCAATCTTCATATGAAAAGAATTTTTATTTTAAATTCATATGACTTGTGCTGGGGTGGTAGTGTTTTGATATAATGATTAAATATCTTTAAAGATTTTGCCATGGATTTAAAGCAAACGTTATTATAATAAAAAAATACTTCACCAGTTAAAAAGAAACACAGTTACATGACAAATGATCATACAAAGTGAATGTTTGAGAATTTCATAAGTCAACGAACGCGAATTTTCTATACCGCTAAATTGACTCTAAAGAAATTTGGATATTATCACTACATAGTATAAAACAAAGTCGCTTTCACTGTCCCTATGTCCCTTTGTATGCTTAAATCTTTGAAACTACGCAACGGATTTTGATGCGGTTTTTTTTAATAGATAGAGTGATTGAAGAGAAAGGTTTATATGTATGATAACATCCATTAAATATCAGCATTGCACCCGTGGGAAGCCGGGGCGGGTCGCTGGTTTTCTAATATAAACAAATGCGAGCAAAATCAAATTGAATATTACTTGTTTGATTTATGACAAATTCAGTATTATTCACTTAGCACGTTTATATTGTTCGTCAGCTTATCCTTAGTAGGACAGTTTGATATCTACACGAATAACTTTAATCAATACCACGATACCTTTTAGCCGTGACCTTTGTGATTAGCATACTAAACTAAGGCACGAACAGTACTCGTCTGCATAGACATTTGAATATCGTACGTCTATACCTCATTCTTACTTTACGAAAAGATAAATGATCGTAAGAACAAAGAAAAATCGCATAGATACTTGTGGGCTTAAGAATGAATTGACTACGTTTCTGTAAGTTAATCCTTATTATGTTTGGCCCCGTTGAATAGCCTATGATGTTAGTAAAATCGAGACTCGCCATTACATGACATAAGAGAAAAAATTGTCACAACTACCTACTCATGGCAGCGTGACTAGAATCAATAAAATGGCATTTCCCAAAATAAGCATTTCACCAATTGTTAGCCTTAACTCTCTTTTAGTTAAATAAAACGTGTGTGAATTCACGAGAAACAATTATTTAAAGTTATAAACTGTAAACAAAAATAATAAATCAAATTATGAGAATTGTTTGAAATATTATGCTGAAGCATAAGTGAATAATTATAGAGTGAAATTTAATTTGATTTGCGCTACTGGGATTCGGAATAATATTGGAATTGCAATATCGTTTGATTTGATTTAACTCACAAAGAATATAAATAAATTATAATTTACAAGTTGCAGATTTTAGGAAAAGTTTAAGTTTTCAATCGTATTTAAGTACGAAAACTCTAAGCTAACGACCATATCAACCTCTACATCGAATCTCTTGTGGCCGTGACTAAGTCAGATATATTATCAGGAGGGTTGGTCAATAATAAACCAGGTTTACCTCTTACGGGCTAATCGACTTCACAAATCTCAGATAACGTTTTACGTGAATTCTCAGATACTAATAACCGCACGATTTTTTCTCCTCCAATTTAATTACGTGAATATTCTTGGGTGCATAGAAAAAATATTGAAAAGTTACAGTTTCTTGTGATTTCGAAGTAACGATTTAAAATTTGGTGTGGTCGCAGAAAAACCGCCTTAGATTATTATGACATAAAACTGCATATATAACCATATAAATAAACATAACGCAAATAATTACTCTACTTATCACATACATCGTGCAATAAAATAACGTAATATACTTTAAAATACCGCTGCGTGTCGCTAGCGTTGATAAAATCGAGCGTGAAATTGAGTAATCTCCATCGAAAGTAATTTTCCCAGCCCCTCAGTGGTGGAGGTGTGACGACACGACATACGCATCGAAAGGAAGTCTAGCAATAAATTGTTTCGTCATAACTCGAGTGTGCTTAGAATAATATAAATCAATCAACATACCCGTTACAATTGTGCTCTACGAAGCGACGCGGTCGGCAATGGTAGTGATATCGAGTTCCGTGTGGGGCTCGCTAGGGTTGACGAGCTAATGGTATTAAGTTTCAAAGTACCTGAGATATGACGCCGTTTCTATCGGACATAAAGAGGACGAAAAAAGTTAAATAAGTTCAGAGACATTGAAGCATTCGTGGGGCATTTCACCTTAGCGTCGAGGAGAGGTTATTCTAACTCTTTCAATTTCGCACGCTCGCGCCAAATTGTATTCCCTTTGTTTGGGCAATGTGCTTAATACTTCTTTTTTATTTGTATGTGCGAGAAATATTAAGTAGTAAAGACTACTGTTAGTTCTGCAGACAGGCTATATTTATTAGACAATCGTCACATTTTTTAAAGGTTGGTCTCAGTTACCGTTTATTTTTTTCCTAAGATACTCAATAGAAATAGTTACAAAACTTGATACCTAAATGACAGCTTAACCAGTCACGGACTCTCAAATTTAACACAACAAAGTCACGGCAAAATCAACCAAAAACATAATTATTAGTTGTTGGAATAATAATTATTCACACGTAACTTGGGTAAAATATGAAAATATTAAATGATATTTGATAATATCAATTGGTTTATAGATAATCTCAAATCGTCAACCCTAATTTGGCTGTACGCGCAGCCCACTTCGCACGTATCACTCCCGCTACTCTACGCATACTACGGACGCTCACATGTTAGGACAAAAATGTTTACATTTATACCGATTAACGTCCATATCGTCTACGAAAAATAGAATTACACAGCCGAAGTAATGCTACGGCGCACCGCCGCTACGAAGATTTACTATCGATTTTCTATAAACGTTCTACTACTGAACGTTATACGTTCTAGGTCCAAAATTAATTTTTAATTTTACTTTGAAGCGTGACATTAAACAGATTAACAATCTGTGATTATAGTGATGCATATCTCTAAATAATGATGTGTTATACATATAAAGAAATCAAGACGCAACAATCCCAAGTTAGTTTTGGTCTCCGACACCAAGAGAAACCATTTAGGCTCTTCTGGCCATGGGATTATGTGTCATATATTAATAAATATAAAAGTCAAGCTTATTAAGTAAAAGAAAAAAAGAAATTCATATAAAAAGCGCTTCTTTGAGCCCACGCAAATGTGGGATAAGTGCAGGCAGACGAGTGGAACATTACAGGCCGATATGGATGGATGAACAAAAAGCACGTAGGCTTTATACGTAGGTCTCTAGAAGATATCCCAGCCTCTTTGTCATTACTTATGTAATCGTACAAAGGGCACTTGACGGTATGAAACCACTTCCAACAATATGACAAGTTCAGCGATCTTATGTAGTACAAAGTTTTTCGTACAACAAGAACACAATACACGCTAGTTATGATTTTACAAACTTTCTAGGCTTTGTGTAATTTTAACCCTTACATTACAATTGCGAAAACTAGTTTGCATCTTACGCTTTAAGTTTTCATCTGATTTTGTTGAAATTTGTTACAAACAAATTGGATCTTGGAGACTGTTGAGCTACTTTTTATGAATAAAAATGTTAGGTAAGTGAGGTATTATGGAGTAGCGAAGGTCGTCGCGGGAGTTTAGCTACTTGATGCTCTATTTGGATATCACTTAGGAGATTGTAATTTTAAAGTGCCAATACACAATACACATAGAGTGTATTCGCAGTTGTACCTAACATATGTATGTAGTTCTTATTTTTATCTTGACCTGATGCATATAATTATGCAGGGTTGCAGTTTTTGTCGTGATCAGATTCACATTAATCAGTTCCACAATATTATTCCCATAGACAATACCATTACTCAACGGCGCCTAATAATTAAATAATCAGAATATACATCGCTCGCATGGGTACCATAAATGAGTAATTTAGAGCAATTTATTATGTAAATTTAATGCGGGCATGGTATTGCCTCTGGGAATCACCACAGTTGTATTGTCTGCATGAATCACAATATTACGTGTGCCATGTGTCCCAGATTTACGAATGTGTATAATTAGACACTAGGTACATACTATTATCATTAATAATACTTCATTAGTTCTTTACTAAGCACCCCTTATGACTTTTGAGAAATGAAAATTGAAAACTGAATTTAAAGGACTAACTAGCCAAACGAAGTATTAATGTATTTTTTTTTATAACTATAAATACTACAGTTTATATATGACATTATTATTCCAAAAAATTTAATTATTATTTTTTATCTTCTCTCACCACCGATTTTTAAGAAATTGAAACTGATAAAAACTTTCATCTACTATCATTTCCAGAAAATTCGTTATGGGAATAAAATCTATTCTCAATAACACATTAAGACAAAAATCTACGTCATTAACTCTATTACCCTAACCTTTACAGAAGTTTAAAATAACAGCACATAATCTTGCTTTATAAGCCAAGGTTCCTTGAATATTTACATAGCCGCAAAACTAACTAAGGTAGGCCACAAGCACGAGGTATTGCGAGGGCATTATGAAAGTAAACTATTACATGTAGCACGTAGACGGTAGGAAACACGAATGCTATGCGAATTCCTTCATACTTCCATGAAAAGCTATATTGTTTGCGATGAAATTATGCACGAACGTAATTTTATCGGTTATGCCTGGCGAAATGAGGGTGAGGAATATCAATTCTTTGCACCAATTATAGGTGAAGTAGGTATAGTATAATATCAACATTTCTTAGAAACTTGATGAATCTAGTATTTAAGTATTGTGCCTAGTTTCTTGGTGAAGCGTAGATCATTTAATAGAGCAAGATGGAACACTGTTTAGATAACTGCAAATATTTCTTTATCAGCTAGAAAAATGACATCTGAATGATCAAGGTTCTAGGTTTTGTTTCTAGGTTGAGCAAGACAAAACGACTGGAAGTTAATATGATAATTACGTCGATGATCAAACATACCTCTGTTTATCTCATCGACGATACAGGAATGAGTTTATGCATGTGTAAATCTAGGTGGCTTCTAATAACCTATATTAAAATCCCCGTGGCGTAGTTGGCTAGACACCAGCTTGCGAAACGAGAGGCCGCGGGTTCAATCCCTGCACCGAGACAAATGTTTGTGTGATCCACAAATATTTGTTTCGGGTCTGGGTGTTTGTGAGACCGAAAAGTCTCTCGTAGTTTCTGATACCCACGACACAAGACTTGTATCTTAATGTGGGGTCAGAAGTATGTATGTGACTGTTGGGTGTATTTATTATTTATTTATTTATTATATTACACACAATCTAAAACTCATACCTAAATATAAAATCATTAGTCTTTGAACATTTTGCTTGAAATTAATTTAATTAATTCTTGATCTCGCATTAAACATTCCCATCACATAACTGACAAACAAAATACGTGAGATACATGAGAAGCACAAAATTCGGAGGCAAAATAAATTGATACTGTCTGAAGTTTGGATGTTTGGGATACCGTTGGTACATTTAAATAACTTCCTTCTCGACATAGTTACAATAAGGAAGACGAGAAATGTATTTATTAAGGCTATAGTTAATAATAATTAACGAAACACTTATATATTATAGCACTAAAATACTTTTACAAATACTTTTTATTCTTTGATGGAATAACAAAGTTTTTAATGATAAAGTAACACTTCCAAGTTTCAAAAGGAAAAAATCGTTCCCGCTGTAATCAAAGGTAATTTCGGAGATGTTATCTTACGCTTAATTAAGCATCAAAGCTCAAAGATTAATGAACCAAGGGCCCTGAACGAAATTTTCTAGTACCCAGGCATTAAAATTGTTTACGTAACCCAATTCGAAATATATCGTAATGTTCTCAATTTTTTAATTATTGTTTTCTAGCATGGGTATGTTTTGTGGCATTAAGTGCATGTTGTTGCCACCAATACAAAAATAAAATTACCACAATTCATTACTATTATTCTTGGAGCTATAAAAATAAACAAACTAGATATTGCATTAATAATATTATTTTTCCAAAGCTGATCGTTTGTCAGAAATTCTTCTTCTTCTTTATCAACCCATATACGCCCACAGCTGAGCACGGGTCTCCTCTACCATTGAGAGGGTTTAGGCTATAGTCCACTACGCTGGCCTAGTGCGGGTTGGCGGACTACACACCTAAGAAATTCCTAAGAACTCTTAGGTGTGCAGGTTTCATCACGATGTTTTCCTTCACCGTTAAAGCAAGTGACAATTCAATGTGAATACACACATAACTTCGAAAAGTCAGAGGTGTGTGCCTGGGGTTCAAACCCGCGACCGCCGAGATTTTCGACCGCGCGCCCAAACCTCGAGGCCATTACTGCTTATTATTGTCAGAAATTATTTAAATCTAATAAGATTTATGTTTGAATGACAATTTTTCTATCTGCGATGTGGCTTTTAATTACAGAAACGGTTTAAGCTCATGTGGTTAAATCTACATGTATGCTTTGCAAGTGACAGCGCCGTATTGTTCCTAGCATGAACAACTGTTAGAATATGCAAGCGACACTTAAATGTAACATGTTTCTAATAAAAACCGTTGAGAATTAATATATTTTAAGAGATTGCTACTAAGACCAGCCGGTTCAACGCTAGGTACAAGAAAAGTTTTATTATTTTCAATTTTGCAGTTTCAATACATACCCAAGTATTCTCTAAGATTTTTATGTTAAATTTTTCATGACACAATATGTATATTTTTTTGCAAAATATGTAGTTCCTAGTTATTAAGTTGCACAATAAATGCTCTGTGCGTCTATATCGACGAAGGATAGACAGAATCGCATTTTTCAAGCTAATAACTCCTTAAGAATTATATATTACGTTAATCGAGCACATTTCCAGACTCCATCTATCCGAGAATTTCTCGACGAAACTTCTCGATTGCATTTTCCAGCTTACATCGTAACCTGATATGTAATAGTTATATTCTCATATTCTAAAATGTTGTTAGAGTCTGGCTAGATAACTATTTACATTGATTACTTCACACAAACATTAATTTGCAACCGAACGAGCTTCCTATGAATTAATCATAAATTATACGCCCGATGTGGCTGCCCAAACATATTAGGATTTACAACCTCGACCACGACGGAATATAAACTATGATTATTAAAATTACTACCCAAATATTATAGGAGTCAATACAAATGTGGTGGTTTATTATGCTTCCATTACATAACAACTCGATTGATGATATGTTTTTGAATATAACATACGAACGTGTCGAAAAATAATTGCAACCAAAAACTAAAATTTATAGAAAACAAAAAAAAACAATATTTTAATTGGAAGTCGGAATGGTGTTAAATAAGGCCTCATATCCCGTCATAACCATATTTAGACGTTACATACATGTAAAACGGCGAATACTTAATGGTTACCACTCATATTAAATGTGAATCAACCCATTAAAATGGGATCTGAACACCTGAGAATATGACTAAGCTTTTTTATTACATTGCGGTACTAATATAAAGTTATTCTAATCATAGAGCTGTTGTATCAACGATATTTATTTCCGCATCACTAGAATACTAATAGAATACTAAAGTATTTGTATGCAAGCAGGGGGTTAGAAGTAGTAGTGGCAAAAAATTACCTCTGCCTACTCCTTAGGTTTAGGCCTGAGCTCCTCCTTAGGGAGATATAGCGTGAGTTTGGATGCATTTATGTTTCATTGTACTTTATGTAATATTCAACTTTATGTAGTGCACACCAATGTCTGGACTTTTCACGCACTGATAAAAGAAACGATTACCAATCGAAGGTTAAATATTTTCCCATTAGAAAAAATACTGTAACATATTTGTTACTTACTCAAGCAACAAGCTTAGAACAAGCTAGCAAGCCTTTATACGTATATGCAGGCATAATTTCAAGAATTTGGTTCTACGGAAAATATCCAACCAAATTCAAACCCAGAACCTCCGTATACCATTTTCATACATAGTGAAACTAAAAAGGCTGTCTATTCAGTCAATTTTCAATGTTTTAACAGCCCATATAGATGACGTATCGCAGCCATAAAATTGTTAAATTTTTGAGTGACACGGTGCGACAAAATCCATCAATCTACTGTTGCGCTATAAATTCCATTTTATTATTTACTTTGCTCGTGGTGTATCATATATTCATGTAAATTTGAACTAATTCTATTAGTAGGGGAGCCGACGATGCTAAATGGGGATTTACTCGAGCGTCATAGAGACCTATTGGATTGCAAAGCTTAGATGATAAGAAGAAAAAAATGTTATATGATATATATCTTTTCATCGGTGGGGAAAGCGGGTATAGATTGTTAAATATGTAAAAAAAAACTGATGCGTGGACATCCTCGAGCGCGTCAGATATTGATAGCATCATTGCCCTACGTATTTTTAATAATGTACGTATCTTAATCTGATCGTTTCCATGATGGGGGTGGTTGTATTTAAGGATTGAAAATGAAGAAAAAAAAAATTTTATCGAGCGCGTCAGATTTTCTAAGGGAGTGTTAAGTGCACCAAAAAAAAAGCTCTCATTCAATAATCTGACGATTTCGATGTGACGCAAACTCGTGGCCATTCTCATAATATGCAAAAAAAAATCGCCATTTGGATATACTCAAGCGCGTCAGATTAAGATATATATGGTTCATCTTTATGTTCTATACGTACTGTCTCATAATCTGACGATTATCTAGAGGGATTCGGCTAATCTGACGAAAAAAAAAAATATTTTTTCAATTTTTTTAAATCATTGAACTTAATTAATTGAAAAGCTCAGGAAATAGCATGCAAATAAATAAGTGTATGTTTTTTTAGTACAATGCATGTATTTATAAAGAAATAATTTAAAAAAAGCTTAAAAAAAAATATGTTTTATTAATTAACCATCATCTTAGTTGCAAGTAGATATTTTTCAAATAAAAAGTACTAATTGGTATGCCAGGTCATATAACCAATAAAATAAAAAAAGTTTGCGGGACATTGATGTTTCACTATTCTCCATTCATTGCTCATACATCTGTTAAATAAAAAAGTAGCTCCCACATCCAGTCTAAATAACCCAATTTAAAAAGTATAGGCTCATGCATTAAATGTAATGCACGGATGTCTCAGCGAGTCCGAAAATGTATTATATATAATGCATGGACAAGTAACGTGCTAAAATAGCAAAAACGCCAAAACGTTGGAAACACGTTGAAAATTATAGGTACGTTATGAATACGTTGGCGTCATGGCATCAGAAACCAGAGTGGGGACGGAGTGAGAGAGTAATAGATAGAGAAAGAGTGCGAGAGGAATAGAAACGCGGAGAAGGAAATAGCATCACGCAGCTGCACTCATTTAACTTTATCGACGAATTTTTGTTATTTCGGCTTGCGGAAATCGTCAGATTATATATTTTTCGTTACTCTTGAACTATTTCCTTCAAAATAAAAAAAAAATTAGCTACGCTCGAGAATGTCGAGATGACGTTTTTTTTTTACAACTTTGCTGCCCTCCCCTTTCTTTACGTCACGCTCAAATTGTCAGATTAGTGGAATATACACTTTTTAGGACGTTATTTACTCACCCTACCTTAATCTGACGCGCTTGAGAATATCCGATGGTCAATTTTTTTTTACTAATCTGATCCTGTATCCTTCATGGGCGGCCTTATATATGGGGCTCATGTTTGGTGGAGGTACTTAACCGGGTACAAGGTATCCTCCTGTATATTAATCTGCCGCGCTCGAGTAAATCCCGAAATCCCCTCTTCGGCTCCCCTACTATATAGTGTTATTTAAAATCTAAACAGCGTGGTAGAATTAGACTTATCTCCCCTTTTAAAGCCCAATATTGAGACGTATTTAAACTATAATTATCTAAGTACAAGCCGCTAAGCCAACAAAACTTTTGCTAAAAGACCCATTAAACTAGGGTCGATAGTGGATGAATGGATGGATTAGATCATAAACCTCCGACTTTTGAAAGTTGAAGTTGTATTTTTTTCTTAGTAACCTCTCGACGTGGCCAATACTTATACTATATATTTGCTAATACTTTTTATTTTGCTATTACTAGGATGACAGAAGTTGAATGTAATATTTAAAACAACAGCAATTTATTCTATTTTTATAGATCAAAATATCAATTATATAATATAATAGAGACACAATATTAAAAAAATTAAACCGACATTCTAATTCGACTGCATGGTAACTTAATGTCATTAAATACTAGAGCTGTATTTAAAAAAAAATGAAAGAGCATTTTCCAACAATTCCGAGGTAATAAAATTCACACAATGAATGAAAAGCGAGCATCACCTTCAAAATTTAACGCCAGGGTCAGCTCATTACCAAAGAGGCAGCATTTAAATACTGCAGTGCAGCATCCTCATTCAGTGGGCAAATATAACGGTTAGTCTGTGTTGTATTAAACTCTTCGAGGTTATTACGAATTTACAACGCGCTGAAACGATGATGCATTTCTGTCAGCGTCAGCGAACGCGAGCCCACGCTCCAACCGCATGCAGCCATTAGGGAAGGGACATTTGTCGACATACTCTGATTTTATCGTTGCTTTTG
The DNA here is from genome assembly GCA_030295005.1 of Cephonodes hylas. Taxonomy (NCBI): domain Eukaryota; kingdom Metazoa; phylum Arthropoda; class Insecta; order Lepidoptera; family Sphingidae; genus Cephonodes; species Cephonodes hylas. The sequence goes on along the minus strand of AP025367.1, from coordinate 8,017,739 downwards.
CGACGAATTTCGGACTGCGAACTTATTATGTAAGTTGTTTACCTCCATGAAGTCCTGGTACATAATGGTTACAAATTTATTATGAATTATTCATAGATTTTGTAACTTTTAGTCAACGACGAAGGCGGTTACCAGTAGAAAATTTTCCTGTAAACCACAGCTTTCAATGCATTATATTAGCAAAATGGAGAGCTAATGTGTTTCCAATATTTCATGATATAATTTAATTACAAAACACTATTAAACTAGTTTTCTATAATTTTGAATATCAGTTTTCCAAACCTTACTTTGCAGAACTAATTTAACTTTGAACAATAATATGTATATTTCGATTCAAAACTCCGCTGGCATTCAAACGACCATTTACAATTACCAAACAAACCTGTGTACAAAAAGATTTTTTTTTCGAAAACATTTAACTAAAAACGACGTAATAATAAATTGTCTGACCGTTTCATTATGGAATTATGTTGTAATTGAGCCCTAAAGCCAAACTGGTGTACCTAAACATTAAGTCCGATTACCTTGGCTAGGTCCTTAGACAAGTGCTGACTAGTAACTGTCAACAAAAGTAACCTATTTGGATGATATCAAGTCGCACACTACGCATTTAGAGTAAATTACAGGGACGACAGACCGTGACATTATAGACTACAACACGTACCTATGTAGACATAATAGGTAATTACGTAACATACGTATTCAGAAGTACCATTGTACTTAATAGGGTACGAACTTTAGTTTTTACTCTTGTTGAATATAGGGCTAGATGTCCCAAAGTAAATACTTTGGTGGTCTAAATGTTCCATTATCATAGGAAAAGCTCTCTTCTTCCTCTTTCTCTTTATTTATTTGATTGTATGTATGTCTTATTTATCTATGTCTTAATCAGGCTTGTTTAGAATCAAATGTAGAAAATTGTTGACATACTGATCATAGAACGTGACACGTGTGTGATTCACAATGGCGGGTTTTACTCCTTAATGCGTTAGTCGATATCCGGTTGGATACGTATACGACCACATTGTGATATACATATTATGCGTGTAATAGGAGGTATCTACTACCATACGTCCTATTATGTCGTCTCCACGTCATTATTACACAGAAGCATGATAGGTAGAACATTGTACATAGATCGTTTGTGATTACATGTGGGATTATAATTTTAGCCCAATATATAGCCTCGATTATTCTCAAAGCATATTATCTGATTAGTTGCGGCACCGTGTTTTTTGAGTTTAAGCGTCAGAAAATTAGCTACGGCCTTTTGAAAACGGTAGTCATCACTTTTCTGGTTGCATTCTTTTGTAGTTTCCACATCCTTGGTTTGCGAATTTGGCTGCTAATCATCTTAAGCTCAAAATTTTATGTTGGGACCCTCTTTCTCCCTCTTCGTTACTTTATTCTCATAAGGCCATATTATAAGACTTGTTAGATGTTAAATCCATGAAAATTCTGATGAAGAACTCTTAACGTTCACCTAAAGAGAAGTTCCTGCACCGTTAAAAGACTTTTAACTTACATAGTAACAGTAATTCTTACTGTGTTTTTCTATAGAGCTCAAATATCATCAATTCACATTAAACCTGACCTTAATAAAGTAATATTGACGTACATTTAATTTTAATAAATTCCGGAACAAATTAAACAAACATTGCAGCTCATAGTTCGCGAGTGGTATTGTTTTAATCGAGTAAACAAAACCGTAGCCCGCTTCACTATTAAAATTGTGACCTACTTTAACGTGCCAGTAAAATAAACAATTTTAAACACGTTGTTGTGCATCCCTATTCCGATTTGCAGCTGTGAATCGAGACTGCCCTCTGCTCAGCGCGAGATTTAATTGAATTATTTGAATGAACCCGACGCTTCCGCCGCCCCGACCCGGCCCACTGTGCAGGATATACCAATTGTCACTTGAAAATATGTATTTCTGTTCATTTACGTTGTATTTTTATACGCTCAACGCGTTGAACTAGTTATTTTTGTATTTAATAGCGTATATCAAACATTTGCCGTGTAATTTTAAGTACTTTTTGTAGTAATTGAGAATAACTTATACATGATCTTTGTCTTCATCATTGTCCCAAGTACGTCCCACTTCTAGACACGGGCCTATTCTAATATTGAAAGAGTTAAGGTCTTACAATTAGTCCACGACACTGGCCCAGTGCGGGTTGGCGGACTACACACCTAAGAAAATCCTAAGAACTTTTAGCTGTGCAGGTTTCATTACGATGTTTTCTTTCATCTTTAAAGCAAGTAATAATTCATTGTGAATACACACGTAACTTCTATTAGTCAGAGGTGTGTGCCTGGGGTTTGAACCCGCGACCGCCGAGGTTCTCGACCGCGGGTCTAAATCTTGAGGCCATCACGAGTTTGCATAAGTAATAAATCTAAACTTTATTTTTTAACTAGCAAACTCGCTTATTTGATGTTTAATAAATCAATACATAAGTAATAAGTATGTATAATTGCTGCGATAGCTTAATATTTTAAAATTCGGTCTAAAAATTATTTCATTTTTTTTAATTTCAAATTGATGTATTTTTATTTTACCCAATATAAAGTAATATTTTAGGAAAAGTATAACTCTTTTAAATTTGTGATCGTTGTACCGGCTTCATCAAATCGTCCCCCAGGGCTTTCAATTCCAGAGGGATGCTTCTAACGAACGGGACATTTATAATTAAAAGACCTTTAATATTTCATCACTTTATATTGAAACGAAAAGGCTGTTGATAAGAGAAAATTCAAATATTTGATTTAATTCCGCTTCCAAATGCTTTTGGGCGAGTTTATCTATCTTAAAACAGTTTCTAGTATTCGTAAGGATAAGAAACCTTCCAAAACGTGCATTATTTTATTTTATTATATTATTTTAAAACAAATTATAATTTCTTATTATTGACAGATTGACATTACTTTGCATTTGAAAAGGTAAAACAATATATCAACCTTCCTAAACATGTACTTGTACATATACCTCAATTAATTCAACTATTCTCCTTCAAAATATCGATCCGTTTTAATTATGTTCAGTTTATTTTCCTTAGAAACGTAAACAAGCTAATAAGATAAACACAGTTGTCGCGTAAAACAAAATGTATGTAGGTACACATTCTTAACAGAAAGTTTGCTTCGATTCATTTTAAATCATTATCAGAAACTTTGCCAGTAAAAGCTGAGACATAAGTTTCGATTAAATTCGGATGAATACCTGCTTTATTCAATGTCACCCTTGAAAATTTATTCGGAATAAAGAAAAGTATTTTCTTATTTGTCTTAGTTATATAGTTACAATATCTGAATAATAATGTTAAAAAGTATCATGTTCTAGCCTATATTTTATTATTTTATCATCAGTCCCAATAAACATAATGCAATCTTTAAAAAATTCCAACCTAATCTACGCGGTATTGCCGATGTTTCTAGCAACTTCTTATCCCTAGTTTTATTTTTTAAGTTATTTAATTTGACAGAAAACTATCCCTGAATGTAATACATTTTTATTATTCATATGTCTACGTGTAATTATCATCATATTAGTTGACAAGATCCCATCTATTAGTATGTTCAGATTAAGATGCCCGGATAGCTTAATTCTCTCTATAAGTCCATATTATCTCAAATTGCTTTAAACCAATGGTCACAACCAGAGAACAAACTTTTTATAATTAAACATGTCTGAAGTCCTAACATTATTAGCGGCTATCCCTGAATTGCGTTAGAAATCCATGTGGCGACCCTACGCTTTATCAATTTATCCTAAAAGATGAGAATTCCGGTTTTCTTTTGTTTTTTCCTTTTTGTATTATGCTAAGAGAATGTTGATTATATAATGTCTTGCGCAAGAGGACAGACAGCTGATGGGTAAAGACAATTCACGGAGAGAATTGTGCATTAGCTTTGGAGACAATTTCAAGCTAAAATTAATATTTCATAACTTCTTCGTAGAATAATTTGTTATCAGTTTTTAGAAAATAGTTATCTCAATATTTTACAATAATACGTCTTGTTTTTACTTTGTAGGTGCGTTTACAAAGTTTTTGAACAGTAGTTGCGTTGTACGTTGAAAGTTTAAATTCGACATGATGTACTTATAACCAACCAAATCCAGTATCTTGAATATATTTTTTAATCTAGGTATAACTCTAGCTAACGTAAATAGAATTCATTAAAAAAATATCAATTCATTTATTTGGTGCAGCAATAATAATAAAAGAAAATGTTTTATGTTTTGTAAGGCATGCAAATAATAAGAGCAATTTAAAAAAAATAACTATTAAGAAATCATAATTGGCCTCTAATTGCGTCATATCTACAAAACAACACAATTTTATAAAATCTAACAGTGAATAAAAAACAAAAAAAACTACGAAGCAAAACAAATATACAATTAAATAACAATTATTCATTACGTACATGTAGAGTACAAACACAACAGGTGTCAAGTAGCCGAATGATGACCTTGAGTGGATAGTTCGTATAGGGGGGTGTAATCGACACTCGGAGTATATAGGTACACACACACTCACTCGCGTTTTGTAGAGTAATAAATTAATAGGGTGGGAGAGAGCGTCGGCCGCGATGCGACTCCATCAGCGACACGGAGTAGACTGAGCGCCGATGGAACCGGTCGCCGAGTACAGGGGTGGCGAGCTTCGTATAACGCTTTCCTCGATTTTAGAATTAACAAACACGAGGCTTTATCGCTTGGTCGATATCTACAAATGTCTAACCGTGATAGCGTTTTGAAAATTGGCTTTATGTTTGATTACGCTCATTTGGGTGCCATAATAAATATTTATAACTGCCAGTCTGTAGGGCTAAAATATTAGTGCTTGGTAATTTTTAACCTTCTGAACCTGAACCATCTGAACCAGGGCAGTACTAGAATCTATCATCGTAAATAATTTATGCCGTACAGATAAATACAAGAAGAGACTAAAAGTAAAAATGCATTTTTTACATTTTTTGTAGGAATACTTCAACTCTGACCTCACTTGCTGTGGATCCGCTCTTCCGACGGGTATTGCGCCCAGGGCAACTTATACGGTATAGATACTTACACCACGTGGTTAGCTTGCGGTGAACTTTCTAACGCTTTTTTATCCATTGCCTTTTAACTAAGCGAGTAGGCCGCGGTATTTCATTTAAACACATTAATGTACATCAAATTTTTATTAGGTAACTAAAAGTTCGCGCGACATTTTAACGGATTCTCAGTTTCCGTAGAGCAACACCTCGAAAACGATTAAATAATTGCAGATTCGCGGTTGTTGCTCGGCTCGTTCGTGAATTTTCGACGAAATTGGAGCATTCAGTGAGAACTTTCTTGATTACATTGAACCTGATGAATAAATTAAAGATTGGTATTGTCCAAGGGTGCGCTTTAAGGGCTGTTAGTTTACATTTACCAAGCAAGCATTTTACCACAGGTGCCTGCCCTAAGTAAATACAAGTTCATGATTCACACGGCGACGACACGTTAGACGGGAACGTTTTAAGTTTTAACGTCCATTTCCTCGTGTACCTTAAACACTATGTTCAAAAGCTTTTTAGAATTATGTTCCATATTAAGTTTTGACAAAAAAGGAGTGTTACACCTATATGTTTTAGGAATAAAAGGAGGCAAACGAATAATTCGTGTGTGACACGATCGGTTCAGTTCTTAAAGTTATATTGTAAGTTTATTTCTCTACGACTAAATAGTATATTTCTCTGCAGGTACACATTTATAGTCTAGACTTTAGCCTACCACCCAACATTAATCTTGCTCACCAAAACACAGTGTATTACTGATCACAAGTTTTTTTTTCAGTCCAAATAGAGATTCTATGCTGTAATGATGCTAAGCGAATAAACAAAGGTTGATCACAGAATCTTAATTAGTTGCGTATGTCTTTATGAAATTGACATCATACATGTATTCGGTGGTCGCTACCTGAAAATCTTACGAAAAATTTTTTGATCGGATGCTCAATTACGAATTTTACATATTAAATATCCTAGGAAAACTTATCCTGTCCTGATACAGTTAAATAGAATCACTTTGAACGATGGTTATTTTTCTTTTCAAAGAAATACTACGATATGCTGTGATAATTGCAAGTTTAATAGTTCATGGTCAAATTCATATTGGACAGAGGTACAAAGGAAAATATTTTTTCCGCTTCAATTTTCTAGCCTTGCCATTCAAATTTAAAAATGAAGACACAACAAAGCGACTTTTGTTTGAAGACTACAATTTTATTAAATAATTGCTATCTTGTGGTCTATTGAAACATCGTTCTATTGTGGGCATAGTGAATCGGCATGAGAGCTATGGGGAATGACAATTATGGTTGAACGTAACAGGCAGCTCGGCCGACAATCTTACGCTAGTTGCATGTGTAATTTCAGGAGTGGTCCTTTATGTGCTGCAAATAGCTGCCGTGGAAATTTACCGCAGCTGAATTATAGCTTTATGTCGAGTGAAACGATACATCTTTCCTCTATACAATTCTAATGCCGAGAGAGAATCTTGTGAATTAATTTATTAATTAATCCAAATGTGAGCGTTTTAACTAATTAAATAATAAAAACTACTTATGTTACTTCCATTTCCCAGGGCTTTTAAAGGTTTTAAGTGTAGGTCCTTGGTTGAACATTGCATATTGCAGCAGCTGATGATCGATTAATCGCTTGATTTTGCACTTAAGATTTACGAAATAAAATTTTGATCTCAAACTCATTAGTTATTCAAATTCTAGGATTAATGATATATCCTACAACCAACGGGGGAAACCCTTAAATGCTTATATTACGGCTTAATGTATCCATATACATATTATGTATATAAGTGTGTAAAAATAACCATAAAAATGTGAGACAAAGTAGGCAGTCTTTTAATAAATATCGTAAAATAAACATAAAAGGAAGACTTTTAAAATAGACGGGTCGCACTTCACACAAACCCTAGCATTGACCCATAATGTTATATGAGAGTAAGTAGGTTGTGCATGATGTTCTCATTATAAATTATGAAAATAAGAAATTAACTAAATCTCTACATAAATTATTATTATTATTGGTATATTTTGTGCTTACAAACAAATAATAAAAGTAATGAAAAAAAAAACAAATTTTTATCGTTTGCTTATAATCTAAAATTAATTAGCAGAATGCATTTCTAAAATAAAATACATCCCGTATTTGCTTTCTTTTACTGTCCCGAAATTGGCGATAAACGTATTTTAATCCTACAACAAAGCTCACATAATGTGATGAAATTAGAAATGCCAAAAAGAATAGTCCTTGACTACATAATTTTAAGCACAAATATTGTGACATTAATACTTCTTACCATAATCTAGTCAGAGTGGGAAATGCACCTTACTTTTTGACTTATTTTTTGGAGCATATACACATTTGTAATACTTGACGTTTCGACAAGTGCCCTCGAGTTTTTACTGATTCGTTTCCCGGATACTACCTCTACGTTTGCGAATCTGACGTTCGTAAATTTTAAATACATACATTATTATTTGTATCTATGTGTATAATTGAGCCCAGCTTCAACTGTCGGGATCAGTCAACGGTTAGCTATTGGGCTTCGACTTACCAATCTGCAAATTCATGTTTAAAAAACTGTTTTTAAGTTGTCATCAAAATGTTTGTTTGTTTTTTTCCGTTTTAGTAAATACGTTCTTTATAAACACATACCTGCGTTATTTTGAAGAACACTAAAAATAATAAACACTTGATTGTTGTGACTTGTGGCTATCGCTATTAGGTGCTGGCAGCTAGCTTTCTCAGTAATTACTCAGTTAAATAAGAATAAAAACTTTAGTTGCAAAAACTAAAAAAGATTGAGGCTTAACTCTGCCACCGTATGTCAAATTGCGCTATTACTTTTAAATCCATACTCAAGATATACAAACAACCATAAGCATATTATAAGTTCTGTAATGGAATCTTACATATTTTACTGTTACCTGTCGTAAATGTAGCTAAGGAGCCCAATAGGTAACAATCGAATAAGAATTTACCCAAAAAAAACTTAGTTTAATATCAACGAATCTGTGTCAAAACCCTGCGTATGAAACTACATGTGTATAACGTTACTAAACACGGTAAACACCGTGCTAAGTGTCATAATTTCCATCTACAATATAATATAATAAAAACGGTGTTTAAGTACATTTTGTTGCTGTTAAACGGTATCGAGAATATCAAATTATAACATTTCATTTACGGCGTCAAACACGATATAATAGCTTTTTCCGGCTCATACATTTTATATTGAAGGTCAACATTGGAAATAGAACCTTGAAATCATAGCGGTTGTTTCGAAATTATTAATAGGTTTAGTTAGTCTATAGAAGTAATTCAATATGACTCACCATTCATGTTATTTAATGACGGGGGTCAGTTTTTATATTGTTTTAAAGAAAGGGTTTCGATTATCTGGTACCTATTAGCATTTGTATCAGGTCTAAACTAAAAATCATCAGCAGATGTTTTGTGACTACTATACTAAAATATTTTTACAAAAATAAATCATAAGTGATATGATATGATACTACCACATCATACTAACTTTAATTAGTCATTTATCATATGTTCTACCAAATGATTCACGGCGGTCGAAAAGTGTTTGTGGTAAAATATTCAAACTGGAATGGAATTAAAATGTGTGAACATTTAATTTTTAATTAAAAATAGTGTATTACTCACGCTCTAGTTATAACAGAGGATATAGTTATAACATGGGAGCACTCAGCATTCGCGCAACATATTTAAAATTAATTAATGTAGAGGAAGGGTTTGTATAAATAAAATAACGTTGATTAATGAAACAAATATAATTATTTCATTATGAAATTAATTACCAACAAATCCATTTTAACACGTTTCAAACCATTTTCAATTATGATAGGGAAATGTGCCTTTTTTTAAGTGCCAAATTTATTATTTAATAATGCTACATATACATAGTTACAGACGACAGCATGAGATCATTGTAATATTAAACAACACGTTAACTGAACAATAAAATTACATTTATTATTCACCAATATCAGCGGTAACCATATATGTGTAGCTAAAAAATTTACGCCTAATGGTAACACTACAACACACATATTTATTGCACATTTAGAAATTTCGTAAAGTGTTTTTGTCTTTTTTTTTCTTATTTTTAGAGATCCAAGACATTTACTATAATTTTGCACATCAATATTAAATGAAATAATATACACAATAGCATTTAATTTAGATCGTGGTATAATACACATCCAAAATATGGAACTATACCTAAGTTAGTTTGGACAGTGAAGATATTACAATAAATAAATTATGAACATTTCGGTAGACAAAAATTCCCATGTTGCAAAATTAAAATCTTGTAAAACAATGACTTAATAGTTAATTGTGTTAAAATATAAAACAGGACGATCTGTTTAACAATAATAATTATCTGAAATATACAAGTAAAAAAAATATATTATGTAACAGTTATGTACTATCAACTAGATTTCAGAATAAAACCCGAAGCATAAATTATTCTCTATAACAAAGACCATTTGTAATTCTTAGTGCCCATCAAACACTAAACCTATTCGGAAATACAGACAAATAATATTGACGAGCTCGTGTAGAGAGAAACTCATGGAGTCACTTATCTCTTCAATTCAATCGTTCACTATAAGATTGGATAGTTTGGTACACATGAAGTTTAACCCGAGGCAAGTTTACATTAATAAGGCCATAAATCAACTTTACACATGTATTACTCTATTGTATATAATATGAAAATGACAAACTGATTTCTAATGAAATTACCTAACTAGCGTTTCGGGTATTTTAAATACATCAACGATTGTCGTCTCGATAACAAACCGTTATAAAACTTGGACGTATATGAGAAAAAATTATTTATTAAAAAATCTACTTTTTAAAACACACCACCACGTCATTGCTTCTCGGTCGATATAAATCTCATAGAAATTAAATTACGATTAAAAAACACCGTGTTGCAATTTGGGAATGGCCAAACCACCAAACTCCTTGCATTCAAAACACCTTACAATAAAATTTATACTTTGGTTTCTAAGAGACACTCGACCAACCACAAGACAACTTTAAAAATACTGGACAAAATAAACTCTTATGTAATTACCTAAACCAAATTATTGCTGATGTCGGTATATCATAGTGTAATGTGACTATATTTATAACCTATGGAAGCTTTAATAAATAAAATGTCTCTGAAGAACAGTTTCTATCACATATCATTACACTTTGTAGCACCACACGGTTAATAGACCCATCTACGTCTACACTTACCTCTATTCATTGTTGTATATGGAGATGTATAAAAATCAATACATCTGAAAAATAATTTAAGGTTGGTATATTATAAAACATTCTGTATATTATGATTAAAAATTAAATAAACTCTCTTATTGTTTTATGTCGTAAACTATTGAGACTGTGTTTTGGCTTTTAAAACTTTTTTAAATCAACACCTATTCATAAATAGTACTTATTGACTGCGAAACTCCTGGCCTACTTTACTTCTACCCGAAAATCAGTCTATCTACGTTCGATCGTCGTTGGCTTGCTTGTGGAGAGACTTCGTGTATTCGTGCTGTATAGATGATTCATCTTAAAATAATATCACATTCAATGCAATCACCGCAAAACATTACCTACAAGTCAGTGCCTACCGGTGATCCCTTAATCACGTGCTACACAAATTAGCTTTAGCTTTCAGCCTCCGAAATGGCTCCGTTTTTATACTCCTATCGCTCCTTTCCGCCCTCTATCCCCTCGGTGAACATTCAAATGATCGCGTGTAGTGGTTAAGTCAAGAAAGTAACAAATAAGTACGCATTAATTCGATAAACTGAATGAGAAGTACATTGTTAGTCTTAATTTTCTTTTCATACGAGTGTCGAAAAAACTGACTTTATTCAACAAAATAAAAATCGACCATGATGTTATCAGTTAAATGGAATATATGCAAAATGGAAAATATAATATGAACTCGAACTCATGAGCTTCAAGGTGATAAGACCATATGTGAAATTATCACGACTCAGGACACAATATTCATTGGACGGAGACAATATATAAAACGCTTTACAAATGTTAAAATTGTGCGTCATTGTAACGATGACTGACTTTCGACAATCGCATCCCTTAGCGTAAACAGCTCTCCTTGCAAAGAAGTCCTCCAAAATATGTATAAGTAAATTAAGTGTACAATAAATAATGCCCGTTAAGCTCACAGTCGATGGTAAAATAATCTTATGAAAATTATATAAAAATATTATGTGCCCATTTATGAATAACACAATGAAGATATGTTACAGCTTCAACTCATAAATAAAATGGTAAAACGTTTTAGATGTCATTAAAGTCCTTTTGTAAAAAACAAAAATCACTTAAACCCTAATTTATCACATTTGACCTGGTTAGCACACGCATATATACATCAACCGTTGCTGTGCTCAGTATATTTTAGAATCTGATTTAAAAATTAATTTATATAGTATTAGAGTTAAAATGTATGTTACACGAACAGATAATATAAAGAATACCACACCAACATTAAACACTACGAGAATTCAAAATAATGAACCACTCAAAGTAGCATTTAATTTTGAAACATTCAAATGGTTAATATTATAAAACTGGCCTTAGAATATCTTCGGGATACAAACGAACGCGTACTTTGAGTGGTTAATGACCTTAATCCTATAAGACACTAAATTACACCACAACATCAATAACTACCGCTGAATAATATAATTATAAAAACAGTCAACATCAATTTCGAATAATATTTATATTATAAATTTGACATAATGGCGAAATATCTACATTATACACATTGTGAATGTTTTATTACGTTATCCCAATAGTAATGTATAAACTCGTTCAGAGAAAATACGAAAACTGATCGTTGTCCTCCAATACGGTGGCACGACGGCGAGTCAAACAATGGTCTCATCAGAATTACTCATCGAGAGTCGCTTCACATGAACAAAAAACATGTTTGATGAATGAACTTACAGAAGATCAGTTTTCGTCGTTACTTTGATAGCAATTAGAGTATTTCGATAATAAAAATAAAAAATTCAGAGTATTGCTTCTCGTTTATACTAAAAGTTTTCGATTACCTACGTTATTTATTATATCCCTCTGGCAATGTCACTATTATAATCAATATATATGTATATATAGCATACACTTTATATATAACTGTATATTGTATAACAATGAACAAATAAAAATATTTTAAAAAACGTTAAAATCATCTGCTAAAACCGGTCTATGACAACAGTAATAACTAAATCAATTAGACTATATTAAAGTTTTCCTTTTCACATTATGTGTTTATTTCGTTGCATTGACTACTTATATAAATGTTATTTTAATGTACGCAAAATAATCCTATAAAAATATTGTTCCTGTATACCTGTGTGTGCAGAAACTATTCGCTCGCATATCAATAACACTATAAATATTTTATACATAACTATTTCTCTTATTCTATTTAATTGACTGCGCATCTTAAGCTGGATAATAAATGAAAATTTATTAACTATTCCGTATTAACAAAACAACAGAGACGAAATGTTGAAGTATATAAATCTGTGTGGAAGTATAAAAAGTTGTCATAAAAAATATCACAATATCGGCAGTTAGTATTAGTTTTTAGGGTTTATGTGGCCAGAACGTCATGATATGCGAGCAAGATAGTTTTAATAAATACAATTCAGTTAACTCCACGCAAGAGCATTTCTTTAAACAATTATCTAGCTTGGGGAAAGTTATCATTCTGCTTGAAATGTAAACATCAACATAACCCTGAGTAGAATCCGTAGTATGAAAGGTAAAACAAGATGTTTACATATAATCATCGATAATTATTTACCTACTTCAATGTTTATTTTTATGAGGTACATATTTTGGCACAGAGAGATTTCTTAAAACTATTATTTTATACGTATGTATATCTAAATGTTACATAACGTTATTTTAAATTACATAAAACATTTTTTCGATGTTCTAAAACTTGTTTGACTGGTCTTAATCATACAAATCACAGTTTTTGCATTCTCCTACTAACCTATCGTCGCGACTACCAATTTTCTAGTTCCGTTTCATTGGAATGAATAATCTTAAAATAGGCAGACATACAAAAATATGGCAAAAAAACTTAGCTTCGGCATCTCTTGAAAACCGGACTGCAATTCACATAATTTGTTTATACCATCAACAGAGATAAGTGAAAAACTATTTTAAAATCTTCGTATCTGCATGTGCGAGAAATAGTAAAAGAAAATACCTGTCTAGTTCGACTGAGAAATCTGTGAATTAAAATTTACACATTAAATCTGCCAGTAACGAATTCAAGATTTTGGCGTATCGACAATATAAGAGACAAGCAATATAGTAACAAAATCAAAACAGGTTTTGCTTGTAGCAACACAATGTCAGAGTGAGTTAACATTCCACATTTAGATAGTAAGTTTTTTCTCTGCAAAATATTGAAATTGTTTTTACTTTCTTAGGTTTTAACGTCAGTCTCGACGCGAAACTTGCTTTATAAAGTTAAGTCTATTGTTCAACGGCAAACATATATTAGAAGTAGGTATTCATTATTTGCTATTAGAATCAATATAGAAAATTATTTTGTAATATACATAAACGACTCCAAAACGAAAATTGACCTGTAAATTTCTAATTAAACCTGCTTAAGTTTATCCATAATTAGGTTGTAAAGTTTAAAAACATTTTAAAAAATATTCCAATTTACTGTTTTAATATGACTCGGTCATTAACTATAGAGGTATGAGAAGATTTGAAACAGGACGGCGCGTTCCGGCGTTCGAAGTTCAGCGGGTATTGTGAACGTGAGTGGTGAGATGCTTGGAGAGATAGTCAGCGCGGGCGAAGCACTTGCCGCACGCTTCGCAGTGGTACGGCCGCTCGCCCGTGTGGATGCGCAGGTGCCGGGTCAAGTCGCTCTTGCCGCCGAACGCTCTCCCGCAGAATAAACACACGAAGGGCCGCTCGCCCGTGTGTTTCCGAACGTGCAGCTTCAAATTCTCCTTTGACCTGACGCATTTTCCACAGAAAGGACAGGCGAATCTTCTCTCCCTGTCTCGTTGTCTTTCATCGCTTTGCATAAATCCGAGGATGCCTGAATGCGAGCTGGAGCTCTCATGTTTGCTATCAGCCCGTGACTCGCTCTCGGAGCTGTCTGCCATCGAACTGACGCTAGCGAATGATACGGGAATCCGCCTTCTCTCTTCAGAAGTGTCTCGTTTGGTTTCGCTGTCGACGCCGGAGGTGCGACAATCGGCAGAATCATCGACAGTGACGATCGAATCTGCCGGCCCGTTGGAGTCGACGGTGCTGTCTTGTTCGGCGTCTCTTATTGCGTCTGCCGTAGGAGATCGCGCATTGTCAGTTCGTTTTTTCTTCATAGATAAGTCCATCTCACCGCACTGCCCTATCAAAGCTTCGTTTGTGCTAGATACGTGGTCCGTGCCTTCGGGTACGTCGGTGTTTTTCGTATGAAGTCTTTCCAATGTATGGTTGAGTCGATGCTTTTTGAACGACTTAAGATAGCGAAATTGCATGCCGCAGACATCACAAGTGAATAACTTATCAGCTGGGAGCCTCGCTCGGTGGTTCTGTTCTCTGTGCTTTACGTAGGCGGATCTGTACCTGTAGCTCTGGCCACATTGTTCGCAAACAAACGGCTTGTCGTCGCAGGACGTTTGCGAGGCGTGTTGCAGAGCCGCGTGACGTTCCAGGAGCCACGTGGATGGAAATGAAGCCAAACAGACGCCGCATCGGCGCCGCTCAGAATGCATTAAATGCCTGCTCGGATAAGCCATACAGTCGTCGGAGAGGTACCTGCGGAGGCGGCAGGCCTGCAGCGCCAGCAGCGGCGACCACAGCGGCAGCGCGGTGGGGCTGCGCGGCGGGATCGGGCTCGGGATGCTCGGCGCGCACGACATGTCCAGGCACATCTACAACACACAAAAACTGCTCGCTTTCATTCCATCTAAACCTGGACATAGACAATGTAAAACTCCCCCACGTACCTGTAAACTCGGTGGATGGGTCACTACATGCAATGCAATAAAAGAACTATGTTGTAATGATTGTAGAGCTTTTATTTGTCAAAATTGTATTTTTACAGCTATGATATGCTTATATTTGTTTCAAAAGTTACATTGATCAACAGCGATGGGTCTCTGTTTTGACTGTTGCACAATTGACAAAATATTACACCGTTTGATCCTCGGTTCCTTTTGATATACTGTAACCATCTTTTAACAAAACTGTACTGCTCTTTGTTACATTATGAACTATTAATAATGTTAAGGCAAAACAGATTTCTCTAATCTAAAATGTCAACAATGATTGTTAAATAAAACAGCTTAAGAAAAATAATCATAAGTTTCACTGATGAAGAAACAACGATTAATCATTAAGCTCTATAAATAAAGTGGACCTACATTATTTGAACTTGTGCTTATATTATTTTATAATAGCATAATATACGTAATGGTAAAGCGGGCTTACCATAACGCGATTCAACAACATGACAACGGCTACACGTAGCCTTCGTTCCACTCATAATATGCTGCATATTATGCTAGTATAAATATTAGTCACCAAAGTTTATACTAAATAATTTATATTAACACATTATAATCATTAAAACAAATTGTACCAATATACAATAATTAATACGCCTACAGGAACTTAGAAAAATTGCAATATAAGTTCTATATTTAGGTATGCCACTTAAAAAAATGGTAAGTTACATAACAACTAACCAGTTCACGGTCCCGCTGGCTCCTAGCCTCCTGGTCTCCTCGGACGCAACACGCAACTTAACAGTATTATCTAAGACTATAATACGAAATAAATGTATTGTTAGATTGGTCGTGAAATGAACTTTGCACTGGTTGTTGTTCATCACAAGATTGGAATGCGCTATCTACGGAGATGTTGGCGGCGGCGGCTCGGCTCGTCCGCGCTCTTCGCTGCATCTACGGTACCATACCATACAACATACGTCTGGACAGAAGAAATTGCGCTAATCACATATCATAACGCAACTTACAATTTTCACCATAAAAATTACACGTTTTCTCTATCCGCTACATATACTATGTATATTCCGTGATTTGCAGCCTTTATATAAGTCTTGTATAGGCAAGAGGCACTCTAAATATAAAACTGTGGTCACAATTTATTATATAAAAATGAAACTACATCGTATCTATTTGAATCCATGAAATGTTCGTGCTAGTGTTTCCTTAAAATTTATGCTATGCTCAGGTAGGTGTCGAAAAACGAAATAAATCTACATAAAATAGAGGTACGGTGCGTACCATGATCTTCAACGTATACGTATATATTTGTGCTAACGGCGTGTAATCTCTGCAGGGACGTGGCAACAATTAGTAAATGTTAAAATTTGAATAACTGCACTTGGGGGATAATCTATTGCTCCAGTGTCACGTACATGTTTCAACACTCACCACACTGCCTATATACAGGTAAATACATACATATATATAATTCTATTTATATTATTACTCCATTAATAAATAGTATCTCTGAAAGTTAGGAAACAAAATAGCATTTTAAACGGCATTCTGTACTATAAAAACTATTTGATAAAAACTCGTACAAATTTGTTAATACGCATCATTATTAGTCATTTATTTATTGCTATTATTTATTTGTGTAAATTGTAAATATTCAATCTTTCTTAAAATAAGAAGAGGAACATTAATCAAGGTTTCAATATTGCTACAAAGTTTGGTAACGTTCGACTCTGTGAAACAAAAAGAGTGCAGCTTTTCAAATAGCAACATTGTCTCATTTTCTTACATACTTGTTTACTTTAGAAATTTCCAAATACTAGCTCCGGGAAGTAGCGCATCTACCAATCTATCACCTAAAATGCCTTTAAATATCGTGTGATTTTTAACAATAGACCAATTTTTTTTTAATTTTCCGCATTAATTTCATAATAAGTAAATTCGCTAAACTTTATACAGAATTGTAAAACAATGTTACCAACCAAACGGATACAAGACATCGTTAGGTATTTAAATTCATTTCAAACTGAATTCCGAATACGTACTTGCTGTGCTTAAAGTAAATAAATTTAAATACCCAGAGGTGAATGGAATGTTATAGTTGTTCAAACCGCACATTCTCGTCATCCACGTCAACAAACGTTATTTATCTATTGACAAAACGAAAGACGCGTAGATCTAATTATCATTACCACGTGCAACTGGAAGAGCTTTCCTAAGGACACTACCACATCATTTATTCCTTACTTATTTATCGTTACATACTGTCCAAACGAAATAAACTAAGTCATAATATATTTTGATACTCCTACGGTACTCACGGCGGCCACGCTTCGATATGACTTTACGCGAATTGCTTCTTAAATATATTACTTATGCAATATCGGTGGCATTCCAAATAATAATTAATGAAACTGGAATCATTTTGGAATGTTAGGCGTTTGATAGTAGACACAAAAGCATAATTTTGAACATTCTCTTAGACAAGACTATTCCTTATTCGTCCGTTTCCGAAGGCACTAACTATAAAGTGATATGAAATGACATGTATGAATATTAATTTATAAGAAACAACTTATAAATGTAGCAAATAACATGAAAGATGCATTTATGGATATGTTAGTGTCTTTAGATTTGGTGTAAGTCACTAATTTTCTAAACGACGCCTAAAACTTAAGAAGTAAAGTGAGATCTTGAATATAAAAAACATTAATTTCATACAAATAAAATCATAACCGCAATTTAATTTAATTTAGTCTTTTCAAATGACTCCAACAAAACTTAATTTTAATTTTTTTACGAACACACTATCACTGAGAAACGTTACCTAACTATAAGCGTCTGCCTTCCTTACCTACGTTTAAATTTGAAATAATTCATAATAAAACTTTGATAAATTTCGACCGCCATACATAATAATCAAAAATTTTCAATCACACACTGAGATCTATATATTTAACTCCCAGATGTTGCAATCTTATTTTTATATAGTATCACAGATCTTTTCCTTAATTAACAGTAATACTTCTTTTGATAAAACCGAAATTATCAATTAAATACCTAATTACAGATATTATTAAAACGCCTACATTCAAATAGAAACCAATAAAACAATTAAACTTATAATTTTGTATATATGTTTTTTCAATATTTAAAATAAGAATTCAATTATTTGTAAATTTTATGATATTTTTGTCAAAACAAAATATGATATGTTTCTCGACCAAATGATTGTTAATGGTAAGTATTTCTATAGACTAGTAATAAGTAGTCATGTAAATATTTCACGAAAGCGATAATTTAATTTTCGCTTCAATGGGAATTTAACTAAAGCGGTCCAGCCATAGAGTACCGTGGGCAACTCAAAAAGAAAATACGTTTATTTTTTTTTTTTCAATCCAACTTACATACTAAAGTGAGCCAACATCCAATCAGTACCAAATCAAAGCTTTAGATATAATACATATATTTTATATACTCTGTTGTGATGCACTGTAAATTATATTTGGGGGGAAAATTTAAATATTCCGTTAACACTGAGCCCAATAAATGAAGCCTATTTCTAACATCATATGATAAATAAAATTATGGTGTCGTCGTAAATTAAATGATTTTACGATCCATAAAATATCCCTGTATTTGACTCTGTTGAATTTATTGAACACAATGATTAGTGTGAAGAAATTCAAATACAGCATACCCATAGAGTTATTGCTACATTTTATGGTTTATTGGTGAAATAAAAATGATATAATTTAAATTATGAAACACCATTAAGTTGACACAAATTGACAAAGTATTAAACAACTGTCAATTATCTGGAATTAAGGAAATTACTTCATTCATTCATGATTTTGTCAAACAGGAGTAAATTATGACGTCATCAATCATGAAACTCAAGCTCTTTTCCAAAAAAACCTATTTGATAAATAACAAAATGTATCTCTATCATTCAATAATCTAATGTAAATAATTTGTAATTATGTATCTGAATTAAACATTAATAAAATGTGCTACTATAACCAGCTCAACGTTTGTCACGTTTGTTGTTTTAATCAATTTAGTATCGACGTTCGTAGATAAAATGTATTTGAATTTCCCCGAGAAACAATGTGGTTCTGCAGTATGAAAATAGATAGAAAAATTTATATATACTTATAGATATTTACCATGCCCCTTCCATCTCCTTTTAATATTTAAATTGTTCCATTTAATATCCGGCGAGTACAGTGGTACCATTATAGGACGGAAGAGGCATGGCGGTCGAACAAAAGAGTGCTTAAAGCTTTGATTCCCATGATCACACATCCACAACCCTCCCCGTGTTTACCAAATACAGAGCTACCGAAGCATTTTACATTCTAATAAATTTCCTAAAAATCCGATATTATCAAACTATATGTTATTTACATTTATATGTCGTAATATTGCTTTTGAATTACCTCAGGGGAGCGTGCGTCAACTTCGAAAGACATAAAATTAGTAAAAATCTCAAATCCCTAACTTTATAATTACCAACTATTGAGTGCATTATTTCGTATGTTTTCTAATAATTATAAATAAAGCACTCATTATCAATCTTCAATTTTGTTTATAAAATCAACTCTGACACAAAACTACTTTTAATAAATATGCAAGTCTCTAATGATTATGTCAGCTCTAAAGTAATACGATATCTTACAATTTCATTTTTTATTTTTCGCAAAGTTTTGAAAATGGCAACCAAACTCGAGACGAAGCCTTCTTCGGTATACAAACACATAATTTCTAAACAAAAATATCAAGCAAGAAATAGAAACAGAAGCTGTAATTTTATTTCATCGCTATGAAACAAAATAGGAAGTTTTACTTCTCTAGCTAACTTTGGCTATGCCGTGTAAGTGACTCATTACGGAATGAGTTCATCATTATTATCTAAAGCATACAGAAAGCACCTAATTCCAAAAGTTTTATCTGAAAAAAAATCAAGCAAACCATAAAGAACAACCGACCAGCTTTCTGAAAATAAGTCTAAGAAGTAACAACTTTAGTGTCAATTATCTATTAGTGAAATATCAAATATTATTCATATCATTCAGATCACAGTTGCGGCATTTAAATCACATTCTTAAATAATTACAACATATTGTCCTCCATTTGTTCATTCGACCATCACTTCGCTAACCATTGACTATTTCCAACAATAATGTATACTGTCGGTGAATATATTATCGAAGGCTAATTGTGCACTATCGCGCTCCCAGACTCATTGATGCGGACTCTCCTCCTCCGTGTCCACGGGACTCGGCGACAGAAATTTGCGCGCATACTTGGGATAGTGAGTCTTCTCGTGCGCCTTCAATATAGTGGACCGGGAGAAGGTCTTGCCGCATAAACCACATCGAAAGGGCCGTTCACCTAAAAGTAATAAATTCACATCAGAAATAAAAAAATACTCCAAACCACGAAAAAAAATATTCTACTGGATTAAATATTATAAAGAATGTATATGAACGCATACTAACCTGTGTGTACTCTACAGTGATCTTTCATATGATGCCTCAACTTGAATGCTTTTCCACAGAACTCGCACTTGAATGGGCGGTCGCCCGTATGCACCGGCAAGTGCGCTATCAACGAAGACACGTCGGGAAAACTCTTGCCACAAAACTTGCACAACACCACGTTCCCAGGCTCCACGGGACCGATATCCAAATCTAGCGGAGATTCTTCTGCGTGCATCGCCATGTACGGAGGTTCACTGTACTGTCCTATCATAGGCAAACCCATGGGTCTGCCTAAAATGGCATCACGGTACTTGAGCGTATCTAGCGTGTGCGTGGTCAATATATGCCTGGTGAGTTTGCTCTGGTGGGGGAAGGCTGCACCGCAGTGCATGCAAACGAAACCCCTCTCCCCCTCCTCAACACGTCCCCTACCGGACCCTTCGTACTCCTGCAACCACAAAAAAGAACATCAACTTCTTTTTTCTCTTGTTCCTTTTTCACACGGACCAAATTGTGTGTGCATTAATTCTACCACTACGTTTCTAAATTGAGATGCAGTCTCGATATATTTTTAATTTCCACTATCTAATTAAGAAGTTGACGCTCATTTTTGCCCAAAAAATGTGCAGGAGTGACCCGGGAGCCGGCTACGCGTAATGCCTTGTTGTTTAGCAACGCGCGCGCGTACTGAATCAGATTCGTACTGTAACGTATGCATGTACGAGGATATGGCCAAAGTTTAAATAAAAAAAACTGCTCATAATATATATCAAACAAATGAATGGATATAAAAAATGATGGCCAACAAAATGAAGGTCAACTTCTTGACAGCAAGGCATAGTACTCGATGTTCAAAATAGCGCAGCATATCAAACAAGCATGCATGTAACAAAACAACTTTCACATGACACACCGACGCTAATACAACTGAATATCAATTGCAAAACATTTTAACAAAACAAAACATTGCCATCAACTCTACTAGACACGGCGGATTAACTACCAATACCAAAAACCAATGGATGAAATGCATAAAAATACATCTCAAGCAATGTTTTACACATATATTTTAGCTTTTAGATCTGGCCAATAAATATAGTAAAAATCAGATTAGGTTGACACATCTGTGACATATGAACATACATACTTTATTCACAATTTTAACTAGCTAATCAACATTTAACAGTTGTCTTTCATGAAATAAATAAGTCAGTCACCACATAAGAGTTTTAAACCCTAAGAAATACTTATTTCCTTTTTTTTCATATCGTCAATTCAAAAACAATTCTGATCCCTGAGTATGTTAAACCATTATCATGCAGGTTAAAATAATGTTGCTGAACTCTTTCATACTATCACGATCTTTTCCACACCAAATACTATATACACTTCATGCACATCCATAAGAAAAAAAAGCAATGTCATATTTTGTATAAAAAAATACAACATTGATACATCTATTAAAGTAATCACAATCTTATGGCTCCATAATATATGAATCAAAATGTCTTTATAAAGATCTTGATTGTTTACTTTTCTAGGAGATTACATGTGATTACTTTAGCAATTAATCTACAACAACAACAACAATTTGCACAACAGCAGTACATACCGATTCATGTTGTAGCCGATATTCTGATGATGATTCTCCGAGTTTTTCTTCAGAGCTTCTCTCCCAGTCTACTAATTCTTTTTTAAGGGACTGAAACAGTGGTAAGAAAGGCTATTATTTAATAGTACACCCTATTTTCCCACTAACAGTGTTTATTACCTACAACAGTCAGAGCTGCAAATATATGGAAACAATATCGTATTATCAATAAAAGATTTTGTGACAAGTAAAAATGAAAGGATTGTCAAATATTTTTTTCATTGTAACTTTCTTACAAATTAGTTTGTAAGGATTTAATAATTACTTCAAGCACCATTTCTGAATATCATAGGTAAAAATTGCTTATCCCAGTGTAAGTTTTAAACCTGCAGCCGTTTATTTGATCGACTGATAATAATTAAAAAAATAACCTGGATTTGTTAAATTGACAATTCTATCTTCATCTATAATATAACAGGATTGATTCCCATTTTCTAATACCCACAACACAACAGTTGTAACTTTTGCAGTCCCAAGAATAAGTATGTGGCTTTTCAGTATTGCAATTATTTGCTATTAGTATTAAGATATAACTACTATATTTTTAGACATGTAACTGAAAATATGGTCTCAAAGAAGTTGTCTTTGTTTCTCAATCCTTACCAAAGGTGCCTGTTGAACGGGTGGAAGTCCTGAAGGACCGGGAATGGGTTCACTCCTTGGGCTCGGCAGTGAAGGGTGAGAAGGATGTGGCAGCCCTGGATGAGGTATTGTGTTCAGCACACTCAATCTTTCTACTGGAGAATATCGTGCTCCAAGGACGCTACTGTGACTATTAATAGTCATGTTTATACCTGGAAAGTTTTAAGTAAAGTTTCTATTACCATTAATGATATTAAAAGTGTTTCATATCTTTTGTACTAGCATGCCAAATTAATCACATTAAACTTACATGGCCAGGGTTCATACTTAATATAGAATAATGTATGATGTTATCCTAATTTGTTTAAATGCTTATTCCTTATACCCTATTATGGTTTCCAATAATTAAATACTGTAATGTGTGTGTTTAAATTTTCATGTCCGTATTTTTTTTTAATATTACGTACAAATAAACTGAATCATAAATTTTAAATGGAGCTATTTTTACAGTTTATATTTTAAACATTGATTTTAAATGAAATTTTTATTCACTATGTATACATGTTTTGATTTGACCATTTATGAACTTATAAGTTATGATAGATTTTATTACCTCCTTCGTCTCCATAATAACAGACATATAATTTTATCATACGATACATACATACAAAACTTTAATCGCTTTTTCTGAAGTTTTTGGATAAAACATGTGTTTGAAGTCCATTTATGACAAATATCATCGGGCGAAAAAGAAAATTTAACCAATTTTATAGACTGCATATTTATATTCTATAAATTTACACGATTGTGGATATTTATTAGATACACGCTGGTGTAAACAAATAATAATTCAGGAATGCGAAAAATGAATTTTTGACACTTTTTGTCACGGCGCATCTATTGACATAACTGTACATATAGTTGTACCCGATTAATCAGTTACATTAATCGAATATACAATTTAGGCGATTTGTAAACATGAACGATATAATAAAATGTATGTGAAATATGATCATATCTGCCTTATTTTGATGATTTTCCCGTAGCTTCCTCAACTAGAAATTTATATTTTGTGTTAATTTTTTTGTATTTGATAGTGACCAAGAACGTATTTTGGAATATATAATATTTACTTTAAAAGACTTCACAGGGATATACATACAGATTGGCTTGACATATTTAAGCTCATAGTAATAAGGTATAATTCATGATATCATTATAGTGAGTTATTAATTTTAATAAAAAAAATTAAATTAAATGCATAAAATGACTCAGTTTTTATTATATTATGTAACAGTAAGATGTATTTTATGTTTTAATAATCATTTGCGTCCTACGGACAAAAAATGCCATCTCTGAATGTGACTGCTTCAAAAATCACTTATTAAACTATAAAAGGAAAATAATAGTAGCTTACTTTTATTTATTTTAATATAAGCTCTAAATAAAATAATTGTGCTTTCCCATCTCTAAATTTTTAAGAGTAAGGAATTCTGACAGTTAAGGAAAGTTGGTTAAAATATAACACTAGATGGCGTTAAGCGTATCATATTTATTTCATTTCGAAAAACACCAATTACATTAATTGTTTTCAATGCCGTTTCCTAATGTAGAATTTATTAATATCGAATCTATTCAGTCAAAATAATTGCATAAAATGCAACGATAGTTCTTAATGTGTTAATACTTATAGTACTTATTGATTTTTGATCCAAGTAAGACTCATTTTGAACACTTATACATACCAACATTCTCATTTTGTGCTCCGTTTGATCTTATCGACGCAGAGTCATCTTCTGGCGATGACGAACGCATGGGTTCGTCGGGTGGTTCGTCTTTAGGCAAGGGAGGGTGCGTAGGTGTGGGGGTTTCTGTTGAAGTTTCAGTTCTAAATCGCCGTACCGAAAGTAGTGGTGATATTCTGGAAGGCGACGTCTCCGGTGCCTCTCTTTGATCTCGAAGGTCACGGGTCTCCCTAGGGTCCCTGACTTCACGTAAATCTCGGGGTTCACGTATTTCTCTGACGTCTCTGGGATCTCGATGGTCCCTCATTTCTCTAGGCTCTCTCAAATCACGAGCGTCTCTTGGCTCCCTAATATCTCTGAGGTCGCGAGGTTCCCTCATTTCGCGGGGTTCTCGTTGTTCCCTATGTTCGCGCGGTTCTCTAGACTCCCGCGTGTGACTCTCTCGCGAGTCTCGAACTTCTTTATTTTCTCTCTCACGTGAGTCTTTTATGTCGCGTCTTTCATCTTTTTCCCGGTTTTCTCTGCCATCTAATCGTTCATGCAGCTCAGGACCCTCTTTGGTGTCTGGAGCTTGACACTCATCCATCGGTTCCGGGACGCTCCTTGTATCAATTCCGGCTGCGCTTAAAGTCGTCATTTCAGCTAGTCCTTTAACCTGAAAATTTTAAAACATAAGCAGTTAATAATTTTCATTTACTTAAGAATGCTTTATTGATGAATGTTATCAGTTGGTGCATAATGTCAGATATTTTTTTTTTCATTTTCACGATTAGTAGGCCATATTAAATTTGTGTCCAGAGTATCAAAACAAGAATGATCAAATTGTAAAATCCAATTTATTGGAGGACCTCACCTAAAACCTCGCATCTGCCCTTTGTGAATCGTCATCAGAATGTTTCAGAAACATAAATAAACGTGCAAAATACCAGATGAAAAGATACCTGGAGGCTCTCAGCGGTTTTGAGAAGAGCAGGCAGCTGACAGTACTGGACGTTGACTTCGCCCTTGTACATGAAGTCGACGAGGGTGCGCAGTTCTTCCAGGCCCACGTCCTTGAGTATCACGATAGGGTGACGCGACGGGTGGTCCACGAACAGCGAACGGAAGTACGATGAACACGCGGACAATACTACCTGGAATATTATTGAATAATATTACGCATATCATTCAACAACTTGACAAGAAAGTTTGCGTCTGTAATTATGAGAATGAAATGTTTATAAACGTTGGGTACATTTCTTTTATACTATCACCATCAGCCCTTATATTTCTTTTCGTGCCTAGAAAGCACAGACCTGCCTCACAACTAAGAGGGCTAAGGCCATATGGTTGTGACTTGAACCCGCGATCGCCGAGATTCCCGACCGTGCGCCTAAACATCGTGACTATCACGTCTGAATATACTATAAAGTGAATTCCGTTATAAATAAAGACGCATAATAACAGTACGTAGGTATATTCGAATCTGATTACGATTAAATGCAAGGATTGCAACCACTTGGTAAGGCTTTTGAATTTTTTTTGCGATTCTGATCTTATCATTAGGATAATTAATAAATTTTGTAATATATTTTATAGCTATATCTCATCGAAAATTCCCAATGCACCGACGTTGAACTAACATATAATTAAAAAAAATAATATGTATCAAATTAATTTATGTTTTACATTTTTTTATTGCTTACTTAATTTTTTTTTATTCTGATTAAAGTAAATAAATAAATAATATTAACGGTTGTGATAAAAAAAAAATGTTATTTCTACGGGTCACATTGAAGGTCATAATAGGTCTTAATAAAGTGTAGAAATACATCAGGAAATGAAGTTCCATATTCATAAAAGCCTAAGAACATTTCCCCGTTTATGATTATTTATAATACACATTAAATGTGAAATTATAACACACTCTTACAGTGTAACAATACCGTGTAGTAAAATTAAGCGTGGTTGCTTTTATACACGTGCCTTTATGCGAGCAAACGTTATTACTCTAATAAAACATTCTTGAAAGTTAGCCTGTTTAAGTTAAATGAAACGGATGCATGATATTTTATACCTGAATTTAAGTAAGTAATATTTTAATGGTGAAGAAAGATTTCTGAGATGAGTCGACCAGGTCAGTGACACAGCGTCCTCAATGTGTATCGATTGATCTCGCGAGGATTGAAAGCCTACTTCGGTCTTACACTTCAAATGGTGCGTGCAACAAGATGGAATCAAAGTGCAAACAAGATCTTTGTCTTTTAAATTTGAATTGTTTCGATACAGTCTCCATCTATCTATTTACAAGATTAACCAATTATTATTAATAGTTAACATTATTTGTTTAGTTATAAAACAATCGTAATAATTTGATGGAAATTAACGACAGTAAGGGCTGTAGCTACAAGTTTTCGTAATGTCGGTAAATTAAAAGTTACTGAAACTATTGTGTTCAATCATAATAATAAGTCAATCGCATTTTTTTTTAATTGTGAACCAGAACACATTATATGGTAGATGGCGATTTCTTATTCATTATACTTTACTTTCACATTTGGACATTAAAATAACTAGACACGGAAATGTACTTGGTAATGATTGAAATGACAGAGTAAACATATCATTTTTTTACTCAGCAAATCCACAGTAAACACCCGATACAGTTTTATCGCTAAGCACAGAAGCTTGCTACGCATGAAAGGGCAACCGAAGGATCCTTAGTCAGTGGACGGACAGTTGATACGTACACAACTGAGTGGCAACAACCGTAATGTACTGTGTACCGTAACCGTAGTATCATATGGATGTAATGGGTTAAAAGACTTTTTATTACAGTAGCCAATGTAAGTCCCAATTCTGGGCAATGGCCTGCTCTACAACTCGTAGGCCTTATCCCCCCACGTTGGGTTAATGTGGGTTTGCGGACTGTGTTTGTAAGAAATCGCTATTAACTTATGGGTATGCAAATTTTGTCACTGTGTTTTCTTTTTAGCACGCGATAATTCGTTTGGAAAACACATAATTTTGAATAATCAATTATGCCGAGGGATTAAACCCATGACTCAACCGTGCTCCTGAGCTTCGAGACCATAACATAAAATATTTTTTACTCGAGATATTTGTTGGAGAGCTCCAGATCACGTTGGCTTCTTGAATTGTTTTCTTAATCGATAATGTGATGGATATTAAACCGTTACTTTAATTAGCCATGGCCTCAAAACTAAGAACTCATCGATACATCTCTATCGATTATATCAAATCCAACATTTTTATAAAACACACTATATCTTTTTTTTTTTTTGTATATTATGTTTGTTAAAAATGTGTACAATAAAGAGTTTAAATAAATAAATAAATAAATATATCTATTACAAAAAAAATATAAAAGGGAATATTGTTACTGCGATATACATTCAACTATATGTAAGACAAGTTACCTTATGAGCCCTTATGGAGGCACCCTCGGAGCATGCAAGCGTGACGTCCACCAAACTCTCGTCGTGCAGCAACTGGCTGAATACTCCCAGCAGGTTGCTCTGATGATTGTTCCACCTTAGGCAATAGTGCTCACTTCCCATGTCTGAGCTAGCTCCCGCCGCTGTAATCAAACATATCCTTATATTAATATAACATTCTTTTAAACACCTCTACTGCTAACTAATTTTAAAAAAGTATATGTACGAAGTAAAGGTATCTGAAAACGGAAAAAATGAGAAATCCATTATTTTGTGCTCAATCAAAAAGTGGGACCAACATCAGTCCAGGGATAACCAATAGTCATCGTCATCGCACGCCGATACGCTGAAAGATTGTAATAAATAAATCGAAACCAAATTATCCTTTTTTTTTAAAATATAAATCTATACTATTATTATAAAGAGGAAAGGTTTGTATTTTTGTATTTTTGTATTTTTGTATGTTTGTTATGAATAAACTCAAAAAGTACTGAACCGATTTGGATGATTTTTGGTATGGAGATAGATGGGACTCACCGAAGTAACATAGGATACTTTTCATCCCGGAAAATGTTGTATTCCCGTGGGATTGGGTATAAAACGCTATATTTATTTTACGCTTTCACGCCTAAACCATTTAACCGATTTTTATGATTTTTGGTTTGAACTTAAGTAAGATCCTATGAAGTAACATGAACAACATTTTATCCCGGGAATATGTAGGGTTCCTGTGGGATTAGCATGTATTCTAACGCGAAAATGACACTGCCTATGTAATGCTTTCACGCCTAAACCTTTTAACCGATTTGAATGATTTTTGGTATGGAGATAGGTAGGGCCCACCGAAGTAACACAGGATCCTTATTATCCCGGAAAATGTAGTATTCCCGTGGGAACGGGTATTTCTGGACCTACTGAACCGATTTGAATGATTTTTGGTATGGAGATAGGTAGGGCCAACTAAAGTAACGTAGGATACATTTTATCCCGGAAAATGTAGTATTCCCGTGGGAATAGGTATTTCTAGATCTACTGAACAGATTTGAATGATTTTTGGTATGGAGATAGGTAAGGCTCACAGAAGTAGCATAGGATACATTTTATCCCGGAAAATGTAGTATTCCCGTGGGAATCGGTATTTCTTGATCTGCTGAACCGATTTGAATGATATTTGGCATAGAGATAGGTAGGGCCAACTGAAGTAACATAGGATACATTTTATCCCGGAAAATGTAGTATTCCCGTGGGAATGGGTATTTCTAGACCTACTGAACAGATTTGAATGATTTTTGGTATGGAGATAGGTAGGGCCCACCGAAGTAACACAGGATACATTTTATCCCGGAAAATGTAGTATTCCCGTGGGAATCGGTATTTCTTGATCTGCTGAACCAATTTGAATGATTTTTGGTATGGAGATAGGTAGGGCCCACAGAAGTAACACAGGATACATTTATCCCGGAAAATGTAGTATTCCCGTGGGAACGGGTATTTCTGGACCTACTGAACCGATTTGAATGATTTTTGGTATGGAGATAGGTAGGGCCCACAGAAGTAACAAAGGATACATTTTATCCGGATTTCTGTGGGATTTCCGTGGGAATCGCTATATTCAAGATCTACTGAATCAATTTGAATGAATTTTGGTATAGAAATAGGTAGGTCCCCCCGAATTAACATGATATACTTTTATCCTGGAAAATGTGTTCCTGTGGGTATGGGTACATGTTATAATTGCGAGAGTAACTCTGTAAATCTGTTACGGTTTCACGCCTAAACCATTGGACTAAGTTATATAATTTTAGGTATGAAGATAAATAGGACCCTGTGAAGTCATAATTAAATGTTCCCGTGGAATAAACATGTTGTAAATGCGGAAATAGCTTTTTCAAAGAAAAACTTTTTTTGGACACTTATGAGACGAATACTAATAATTATCTTTCTGCACTCAGCCCTAAAGTCTACGCAGACGGAGTCGCGGGCAAAAGCTATTATAAATAATAAGAATTGGTTACATGTGAAAAGGGTCACAGACCTAAATGATAGTATAAAACTTATTTTTATAGTATTGTGCGCCATCCAGTTGCCAGCTGCGTATTCTAATATCATAAAAGAGAATCAGCTAATCATTTAAATTTATTTTTCAATAGCATTGTTAGATTTATATATAACGAGGCCTATGTCCAACAGTGGACCAAAATTGGCCGATGATGATGATGATGATGATGATGATGATACAGTTAGATTCATGATCGCTTAAAAAGTGTATAGAACTTTAGTAAAGAATGGTTTTATCTAGCACGTGTCTACTTTTATCAGTTTAAGGCCTATTTTGTACACGAGTCTTAATTATCAACGTTTAGTGCCGGCGTTGTGTATTGAAGTGACTTCTAATCTCGAGATTGGATTGTTTTCGTCTATAACTATAGATATTGTTTTACTCAGCTATTGTAAGTATATTTTTTTAATAGTAAAGAAGCATAGGTACACTTAATATTTCATGTCATAAATAAAGTTATCCGAAAATTGATTTTAAAGGTTCGCATATAGGGCAACTTTCAGCAAATAACGCATCGAGTAAGAATTTAATATATCCTCATAAAAAAAGATTTTTTATTTATACGAGACATCCAAAGCGCTAATTGCAGCGTTTACCCACAGCACGGGCAGCAGGCGGAACTGTCAGATTCTCTAATGAGTACAAAATGACATTATAGTGTTGTATATTTGCGTGATTACAGTTTCGCGCCTACACGCGCGATGATAAATATAGTTGCGGGAGTACCTACCTAGTGTTTATACGTAGGCGTTGGTGCGCACACGCGTGCGTTGCGGCCGCGACGCAGTCAAGATCAAGGGCGCGCGCGATTGCGCAAGAGTTGGCGGTCGCACCGCACTGCAACTCAGTGTGATGTCATCGGGCCGTCTGCGTCCCCCCACTCCTCGCTCTCGCATCACACGCCCGCTCTAAAGGCCTCGGACGCGGAACATTCTATTTTTAATTTTTTGACCGTACGTCTTGTGTGCTATTATGTTATGTCTGGTCGACTTAATAGTAATTTTTATTGAAGTAGGTCCAGACCACGGCTCTGTCATTATCAGATAATAGACGTCGACTGGTGTAGACACACTTTTTGTTCGATTTTACATTATAACAGTAGGTCGTATATTATTAACTTCACTAACACGGTACGTTTTAATATTTGCTAAGTGTTTTCCGGTACGCTGTCAGATAGTAGAAACTAATCCCTAGACTCGCAATTTTATTGTATTTTACTGCGGGGGACTATTAACTTTTTCGTACTCGTTATCTGTACAGCGTCCGTAAGCTGATTTTGATAACAATATCTGCTTTCTTAACATGCATTTGATAAAAAATGCAATATATCGTCGCTATGTCGGTTATCGCATCGGGTCGTGCATGAAAGAGGCACATTTTTGGCGGAATCGATTTTTTGCCTATCACGAAGTGCTAAATGTAGGTACTGAATTTAATATTACAATTCGATGCGACTAGCATGTTAAGGCCACGTGCAATTCAAATTGATGTAATCAAAAATGAGTTTTTGTTAGTGTTTGAAAAAGAAAAAATAATGGAATATAGTTGAAGTTTAAAAAACCTACGACTTTAACCTTTGATACGATTTTTATGTTTCATTAAATGCACTATGTCGTAACGCATAACAATCTACCATAGAAACATCTAGAATAAGCGTCTAACGCAATGATGAAGTATCTGATCGTTCTTAAATCTATCCATCACTTAATTTACTTTACAGCGAATGCATTCCGATAATTGGTAGTACTCTATTCTCCTGTAATATACACCTTAACTTCAACCGTAAATTGATGCATAAGGAACTGGGAAATAGCAATATACACATCTCTTGGCCTCCGATACAGCTGCGCGTACAAAGGCACTCACTAGACACAATACATTCGCAATTAGTCGCATACCTATATGAAATACACCTGTACATACATCGTAATTCACCTTTCAAACAGTATTACGAATACTGAGGCTGACAAATGATCTCGTCTAGGAAATGAAAGCCGAAAATTTCAAGTGCGCTAGTCCTACATACATACTGCCATTTCCTATTGAAGTTAGCACCGGTAAATCTGTATGTCTACGTATATTTACCAATGCACATTTTGTAAGTGTGTGCCTATTTATCAAACGAATATTGAGACTTTTTTTTATATCCGTACCTCAATGATTTTAGTTTGCCCATGCCCCATGCCAATTGAACCCAAGACGTCGCGATAGCACGCCTCAATAGCTGAGTAATAAACTTAAGATAATTTATAGCCTCCACTTCTGTTTATTATATAAATATTTATAAGTTTTTCTTCTAATAAAGAATTATTAAACATTCAATGCATATTTTTATGTTGGCACGGCATAGTATTGCGACGCAGCAACGTCCTATCCAAATATACTAGATACTTCACACAAAGGACAATTAATGCACCAATATTAATAGATATGTTGGTTATTATTTAGCCATTACATCGCTAGCATCTTTGATCATTATTTCCCAAAACTACTAAGCACTAAAATCATCCTTGAGACTTGTTTCTGTTATTTTTTTGTGTCTGTCTGACCCTTTGTCTATTTTTTATATTAGCTTGGAGTATGGGCGACGTCTTAGTGTATTTCGATATAAATTGTACCATATATCGTTGAATACCTATTGCGTAGTTTGTACGCCAGTTTGAAGTCTATGCGGGTTTGGTCCTGAGACAAACTGTGTCGTTCGATATTTGATCGTATAAGAACGAAATGTGTTAGATACTTTGATGCCAAAGACTGTAGTTATACAGGGTCATTCCGTGTGGTTGTTGGGTGTAAATGGGTCAATCAACTTTTATCTGTCCTATCAGTACTATGTAAATTTGTCCCTCAGTAGGTTAGTACAATGAAACATTAATTTTTCCAAAAAAATTATATATGGCCATCCATTACAATGAAACATAATTATTAATTACAATATCTACTATGATGCTAGTTAATAGAT
The DNA here is from genome assembly GCA_030295005.1 of Cephonodes hylas. NCBI lineage: Eukaryota > Metazoa > Arthropoda > Insecta > Lepidoptera > Sphingidae > Cephonodes > Cephonodes hylas. Next base: position 7,984,677 of record AP025367.1, on the reverse strand, counting down.
TTTGTTTGCTTTAAAACCTTAACGACCTTTTTGCATGTTTATTTTAGTCCCTATTATATTTTATTATTCTGACTTCCACCGGACAACGGTAAAAAAGTTCCAAAATCCAAACATTTATGGCGTGACTACTGCTTGGAACTCAAGTCGATTTATTTCGTGACAACATTCATCCAGCCCCGATTTTGATTTCATCTTTTCCGCGGCGCCAGTCGGCCGAGTGTATTTTGAAAAAGAGCGTGGCTTTATTGTGTGTCCACTGGACAACCAGCACAAAAAGTTTTGTATTTTATATATTGTAGTAAATTAAAGTGGAATATATTCAATTTAATGTATTTTTTTTACTGTGCGTAAGACCTAATTCAAAATATTATTATTTATTACCAGGGAGCGGAAAGACAAATAAATATCACCACCAGTCCCTTGGACATCCAAGATCATTGTCTGAATTATTCAATATTTTCTCTTCTAATACTGATAATTATTTTCAAATACTTGTTTTTTTATTACATAAAAGAAGAAATACATGCGATTTTCATCATAGAGTCCCCTTTGGACACCCGAGTATTTCCTATGGACAAACGTCTATGTCCACTGGACAACCACATTTTTCTTATCTCCTAAAGACACATTATCGTCATTTTTACTTTAAAAGAACAGTAAGGTTTTTCAAATATGATTTTAATATTTAAAAGTAAATTAACAATTTGACTGAATTTTTAAATGTCCAAGGGACTATCTTAACTACAGTCATGTGAATTTTTGAGTAAAATTTACCATAAATTGTTCTGCTCTATTTGAATTCCTTAAATATAAATAATTATCAACAACAAATACGTATAAAATATACAAATTTAAGAAAAAAAAATTGATATATAAAATCTATCATTGATGGTACATTTAAAAGTTGATTGACCCAAATATTGTGTTATTCAGAATTTGTATCTAACAGCGAAGTAATAAAAAATAGGCGGCAATGTAGCCGTGAAACTAGTCGGTACTGTTGCCACAACCATGTGCGACCTTGATCGCACAATAGTCTAGTGTATACGTTTAAGGGAGTGGACATATGATAGACCTATGCAGTACCATCTACGCATGACAGATGTGCGCTGTACGTACCAATAAAACTAATTCCATTCAAACAGAACTCGTTATCGGTGTAATGAGTTGCAAATTGTTCTCAAAACTCGTATGTTCTGTATATGAAAATTAAAATGCGGGTGCATATGTAAGAACAAGAGTTATTTCTTATATATAATTTTTCAGGTTAGTCTTATTGTTTATAAAAAATAATTCAATAATTTTTAATTGAATTTAAATTCGAATGATTATGCTAAATCGAGACATTAAATTCATGGTGTTCACAGTAAAACAGCTGTTAATGAAACCTATTGTTGCATATTTATCAAACAATTATCACTATAAACCATTGTAGGAGCTTCAAGATTGTTTTAATTTTATGAAATTCCAAAAAAATTGTACAGCATTATAGGTAATTTGTGAGGCACAAAGACATGGGAAAATTTATGCCTGCAATCAAAATGATAAGATTAATTCTAGATAAAGCATGACAAGACATGACGTAAAATGCAACGACCTCTATATCGCCCTTAATTTTTTTTCACCTACCGATATAGTTGCAGTAACCCGCCTAGCAATATCAGATATCTTCCTCATTAACTTCGATGGAGGAGATCGATCGTTTCGGCGGGTATTGACGTCACTACGCATCCTGAAAGTGCAATGTGTGGATGTAGCCTTACGTTACACGCGCAGATAGACGCGCGCTGCGTGGGGATCAAGGTCGCGGTGCGAAATAACGCATACGCCCCGCTGCACGAACGCGATATCTTCTCGCATTTACCTTCTAATCGCTCCGTTGCTAGTCACATGCTTGCACAAAGGTAGCGCAACATTATTCCATTTTTAAATCATTTTCTATTTTAAATCTTTTTCCGTTTTTAAATCTTCTCCATATATTTTTAAACGCGGTTTTTATTGCCTATCGTATAAGGGCAATTATTGGGGTTCATTAATTGTTTCATGGTTGGAATTTTTTTTCAAGGGCATAGCAACGATCTAAATCCATCCTAACTGAATCCAAATAGATTTTCGACTGGTAATAACATACTAATCGTCACTATCATAAACACAGGCTGATCCCATAACGCAAGATGCGGGACTTATCCAGGAAGACACTAATATCGTACTCTAGCATCTGTTTTCATATTGAATCGTAGTTATGAATTTAGTGATAACGTCAGGGGTATTAGCTAAAGATCAGCTGTGGATTCTGTTTTTTTTTTTTATTTCTAAAGTAGCAAACAAAACGTGACTATTATTTATGTTTGAAAAAAGGACGGCTCGGCATGTGTTAGGTATTACTACGATAATGGGTGCATGACATTCTGTGTTTACGTATCTATTCCGCTCTGTAAATGCAGCAAAGATGATTTCTAAACGTTTTGAGCCTATACAATCGCACTATCTGCGCTCGCGTTTTATAATCTGGATACAATTGACTTGACAATGTGTCTTTTTTATTAATGTTTCCTTTGTTGTCCTATTAATCCTACTGCTAAACTTAATACTCCTCTACAAATGACAGAGGTTAGGCCTTAGTCCACGCTGACCTAAAACTGATTTGGAACTGGACACCTGAAAAAAAACTTGAAAAAAAAATTTCTTTGTGTGCCAAAGTATTCTACCCAAAAGGAGCTACTATTGCACTTTTCCAGATTCCATTCTGCCTATGAGTAGTTTTTCGCAACATAAATTTTGTATGACATATTTTGTACCGTTTTACCTATTATATATTTCCCAAATACAATAACTATCAAATATAATTTGGGAATCTACTATAATAGTTCGTGGCAGACGGTTTTTTTTATAGCTGCACGCAAATTTTGCCGCCGAATTGTAAACGGCCGATGTCGGCACTACATCCGGTCGGGCCTAATACCTATCGAGATAAATTTAGTGTTATAACGTGCGCTTAGCAACGTTCAATATTTTGTATTTACTCACATCACATTTTGCACTTCGAAGGAGCAAATCGCAGTTACAATATTATTTTATTCTAAATCAACGAATGTAATGTCCTTCTTCTTTAACAACCCATATACGCCCACTGCTGAGCACGGGTCTCCTCTACTATTGAGAGGGTTTAGGCCATAGTCCACCACGCTGGCCCAATGCGGGTTGGCGGACACACGCACCTAAGAAATTCCTAAGAACTTTTAGGTGTGCAAGTTTTATCACGGTGTTTTCCTTCACCGTTAAAGCAAGTGATAATTCAATTTGAATACACACATAACTTGTGTGCCTGGGGTTTGAATCCGCGACCGCCGAGATTCTCGACCGCGCGCCTAAACCTCGAGGCCATCACTGCTTCTAATGTAAATAATTTAATTTTCATTATAATATTTTTAAATGAAATATGTTTAATTTTTTTAAACAAGCACCTAAAGTTATCAGTTTTTTTGTAACCTCTGAAAAATGATTGTCATTTTGTAACGCTACACTGTTGTATAATGTGTACGTTTAACATTTAAATTCAGGTATCTTGAATATACAACAAAGTGTTTAGGTCTTAATCCACCAAGTGCGGGGTAACGGACTGCACACTTTTAGGTGTGCAGGTTTCCTCACGATGATTAAGTGAAAATTCATTGTGAATGCACGCATAATTTCAAAGGTACGTGCCTGGCGTTTGAATCCACAACCGCCGAGATTCTCGACCTTGCCCTTAAATTTCGAGGCCAGGGCTACTTTATTATAGGTATATTTTAGAATCATAGTCATATCCATACACAATAAGATGGCAGTACATAAGGTTTTTGGCGTTTTGGGATCAGCCTATCCCACTGAATTATGAGTGTTGTTCGTCAGTCAACAGTCAATTCGTACCGCACTGCCAATAGGTGACATGTGGTCTCTGCGCGGGCATAAACAAAGTACGTCTTAGTTTATCTATGGCAGTAAGGGCTTTTACCCCTATTAGTATTAATGACAATTTTGATTCTGACATTGCTTTACGTACAGAACTCTGTGTATTTGTAGATTGAAGTATTCGCTACTTAGTTATAAGGTAGAGTTTAAGCCACATGGCTTTAGGTTTAATCGGACCTGTGACGTAAACTATTAACTTTACCTCTATAATTGAGTGCAAAGCAATTTTCTTTATCGTAGCTTGATATCCAATGGTTCTTAAGCGGTAATAAGTATCCCTATCTAAAATGAATTCTATTAAGAATAGGCTTAAATGGCTAAACATCTAATCAATTACACCTGGATATTAACATTATGTGTTTCGCTGCATAAAGTTTTGTACACTATAGCGTCTACTTTCCGTGACCTCTGAGGCTCAGGTCATATGTTTTAATTTATCGTCATCCGGCGTTTATTACCTATTAGATATATCTTTAATTTATTGCAATAGTAATATGGTTATTAATATAAATTAACGATGCGATGGATAAGCATCTGGAATCTTATTGTTGATTGACTTATTTACTTGGGTAAGCCAAAGTATTACCCTCGAAACCTGGGAGAAGTGTCCCGAGAGAGGCCAAAAAACGCGGGTTGAAAACAAATAATATTATATGGTCTTTCAACTAACGCTCGTGATATATTGGATGAATAAGTAGGACGTCATCATGTAGAAAAAAAATCGTGTTTGTAGTGATAAAAATAATTAATCTGGCATAAAAAATCACGAACTATATCGTACGAATTTAGTAATACCTGAAACAAGTTAAATACATTTTAAGGAACTTGTTTGTGGCGTAAAAATCTAGTAAATCGTTACTTATCAGCTGGTTCTAGACTATGTTGCTTCTGAAACATTACAACAGAGCAAATTAGTTTGTATGTTAGGTCTAATTTTTTTATTGAACTATAATTGGTGTAAACCTTGTCGACGACGAACGCATAGAAAGTAACTTTTTCAAGATTAATAACAGTTGTTTTTTGTTTCACAAAAGTACAAGTCTTATTTGTGCTCGAAACCATAACATAACATGAATTGTCATGAAGGTTTCTATAAACAAGAAAGTTAAAGTTTAGATTGATATCAATAACAGATAATGCGCTCGTTTAGAATAAAATCTAGAGTCGCTCCGTACATGAACTGTAGAGCACCATAAGTCGTCACTTCCGCTTGTTGTCAATTGGCAACGGTTAGACTAAGGCTAATTTTGAAATTATATTCACCAATCTATTTGTTAAAATATCACCAACTCCAATACCATTCCTTAATAACTTTTGTGAGGAATAAAAACCTTGTGTCGTGAAACAAAATTTCTCGTAATTTTATACGAATGACGGTATTAATTTAAGTTTAGGAAGGAAGTTGTTACTATTATTATATTAATTAAGAAAAAAAGGCTGGGAATTGATACATAGAAAGTTTAGCACGTACACTGTATCATCATCATCATCAGCCCATATTCGTCCCACTGCTGGGCACGGGCCTAAAAACTGTCTAAATGGTAGAGGAGGCCCCGTACACTACATAGGTATATAAACATTAAATTTCTTGGTCTCTAGTCAATAAAGTAATACTCTAGATTTTTTCTAACCATTCCATTCCATCAAAAATGTTCCGGGTGACTAACTTCATTATTTGCTACACGTTGTAGCAATTTTCTTTCGATAAATGATAAAGTGATATAGAAAAATATAGAACAGCCTGCATGGTTGTCATGGCAAGATCAGTTCGGAAACGTTTGAGGTATTTGCAATTTTATTATAGACAAATATTTATTCGATTTATAAATATTTGGTATCACAATATCGAACAGCCTCATTCTACTACAGTAGAGTAAGCGCTGATTTAATTAAAATTTATTGAATATTATTCTATTGAAATATGCGCACTATCTTAATATTAAAACTGTTATTTTACATTTATACATAGATTTTGGAAAATAAGACACAAAAAGACATTCTTAATTATCAGAGACAGAATTCAAGGCCGTGTTTTTTTAATCTTATGTTTAATAATTTTTAAAAACTATGTAGCTTTAGTCTGAGAACTGATACCTACATTTACAAACTACATTCAGGAAATAGACGTATCGATGAATAAAATGTGAACAAACATACGCCACTTTTGCCTTGGTTCGCCAGTCTGGCACGTTAGTGATAATTGTATGCAAAATGAATGCATTTGTCTTTTTAGGATGGCCTTAAATTATACGCAAAGCTGAAAGAAATAAAAATCAATATCGTCACCCGACTCCAGACAGGTTACACACATATTTGCATAACCTTGCAAGTGCTTTTGTTATTTTAATTATATGTATCTTTTGTGTCTATTACAAAATTAGTATTTCGAGAAATATAATTGAGTTTGCAGTTCTTTTAACGGAATCATGATTTGTTTTATTAAAGACTTTTTCACCGTGCTAAATGGTCCAAAATCATTAAAATTGATTGAATGTTTTAAGTCTGACAGTGTATCTGTGTAACTGAGAGACAGCACTGCTATCTGATTTAAAAACTATGTAGTAATGATGTCTCTACATTACCACATTTGGGTTATACCACTTCATTGGGATGACATTGGTTCTTTATACGGTTAGCAACAAGCTGTCTTACTCTCTAAAATATCGATTCTAATTCTTACACGAAAGACATTGACACTCTCGTTCAAATTGAGTTTGCGAGCACATAATTTGAAATGTAAAGACTAAAAAATATACAGAGTGTGGAAACTATATATAGTAGTATATTAGGAGATCAGAACTAGACTGAAATTTAAACACTGAGTAGAGTACTATTATGCTGTAAGATTATTATATTACTTTCCTTTTATATATAATCATCACCATAAAAAGATATGTATAAAATATCAATAGCAAACGCCAATATGTCATGTACCAGGACCTACCCGAGTATATCCAGTGACAAGCAAGGCAGCAAAATTTGGACAGTTGAGAGACCGCAGTTTCTATCTATTACGATTGTCAATATCTATTCTTCCACTTTATAAATAATTTTGCTTCACATTTCTTTGAATAGTTTATTATAATTGTGCAGGTCCTATAGAAATAAACCCTAATCCTAAGGGATTAGGTTATAATAAAACGTCCTAAGGGACGTTCGGCAACGTTGGTATAAATTTGATTAGACTATGTAAGTGACCCTCTGGATGATTGGAAAATTCTGACACGAATTTAATAGAATATCACGTTCACCGACATTGCATCAGTGCATTTGATTAAAGTTTGTACTTGCTGACAAACTTGGGAAGAAAGGAGATTTGTATTATTAGCATTCGATGTAAAAAGATAAAGCGGTGAGTTACCTGGTAAACTTAATTCTTTGGTGTCTTTTTTTTCTTAGTTTCTTGAAAACTCTTATATCCGATGGTTTTGGAGGAAGTATTCTCGTAAAAGACGAACTCATATGAAGATATTTATGGAAGTGGAAAGCGCGAAAGAAGTGTGCTTGATAGATAAATGGACAACTTGCCAATGACAATTGTTACGGTTGTATTTCGCGTTATTATGCCTTTACCTGCCTTCATTGAAAATAAGGGTGAGATTATAATTGTTAGGGTATTTTTTAAAAGTTTTTTTTTTAAAGAACCTCATATTTAGCAATTCCAATTCATGATTGATTAAATAAAACAACACATTATAACCTTCTTGGCATACTTTATAACAAAGTCACGAAAGACATATGCAATATGCATACATGCCAAAAATACTCAATTCTTTTTTTTTAATAAACCTTGATTGATAAAAAAACATTTTGAAGGTCAAACACTGTAATAACTTTCTTTATAATAATTATCTTCACTCGTGTAATATTATTTGCACTTTGGAGTCATGTAATACTTTCTACACTACTATTTTATTATTACATAACGTGTTAATCAAAAATGTAAAATTAGAATTCATAAATATTTTTTGAATTATACCATTAATCATTATCAAAAAGTTATAAAACATTAATAATGTGTAAATTTAAAAGAGTCTGACTATTTATGCATAAATCATGTTAAACATAGACAGTATTTTGATTCCAATATAACAAATAATTTTATTTTCATTCTTTTTTATTTTAAAAATTGATGTACATTTCAAATTTTGTATGTAACAAAATAATATTTAATTATGCAATTTAATATGAAGTACTACTTTTTTTGCTTGGTTGGTTTTTCTAGGTTACAAACTGTCAAGGTGTAAGTCAGTACAAACTACTGGGTTACGTAGCTCTATGCTCCATTAATTTCTCTTAACTAAAAGTAAATATTGTTCCTATTGCAAATGATAGTAAAAAATGGGTATAGTAAGCACGCACGCATTGTTCAATGCTGAGATTGCAGTCCTTTAGCGAAGTTGCATAGCCTTAGGGCCTAGACCTCCCAAGGATCGAATTTCCGGCTCTAGCTGAATGTACTACTCATTTAGCCTCTAAAATACAAGAGGTCTAATAACCCTGAATCCTATGCCACATTTTTTTCTCTTCTATTTTGCAAACTTCGCTATCGCACATACAATTTCCTATATAGGCACTAGTTTATTCAGGAAATCATTTTTCCGTTTTCATATACATTTCTAAGTCAAAACGAAAATTCGAAACAATTTTTACTTTTCATACTTCAAGCTGCACTGATAAAAAATCTTGTTTATGCCTTAGATTTTTCAATCTCCTTAATAAATTTATAGAGCTGAATAAAGTTTATGCTGCAGTTTTCTAAACGAATTTACTGAAGAGCTGGGGCCTTACGGAGCTCGGTTTTATTTCCTTCGTTCTGAATCTGTCGTATATTTTTTATATAAGTGTAAATGTAACTACGAATGTAATATTTATCAGATCCAATGATGTGCACAGAAATCGCGCGGGCGTTGCATATGTTGCGCCTACACAGTACGATTTTTGCGCTGAGAAACGACTATCGTCTGCCGGCATCGTAATAAATCCTTCTCATATATTATAGAAATTCATGTCACCAAGTTGGGCGTGACAACTCCAAACGTTCGATTTATATGTTTCAATTTACATGATTGAAAATTGTTACGGATCATTTCGTTTTGTTTTATACATTAAATAATATAAAAGTGTTATTATAATTTTTAACTGCAGTTGATATTTTGTTTGGTCAGTGACAAGAACTCAAAGCTTAATTTTTCCAAATGCTCTATGATTTCAAACGATCACGTTGAATTTTTTTTAAGGAAGTGTTTTAATTCGCATAACTCCACTCATATTTTTACGTCAAACTTTAATAAATAACTAAGATCGCAACGTTTGCATTAATTTTTATAATAGATTGAAATTGTAAAAAAATCCCCCCAAAAATGGAATGAATTGTGACATAGAATTAACAATTGCAATTGAAAATGCATTTATTTGACTTTAGTAATTAATTCTTGACTAATTTCTCGAAATTCAAGGATAAAATTTACCTAATTGCGTCATGATTTATCATAATTAACAATAAAATGAATTCATTGTTCAATTATTTTAAAAGGAAATTCAAATAGATATAAAATTACATCATTGAAACTGCAGGAACCACAATTATTTTTAAACTTAATGTTAATTCCTTATGTAATGTCATTTATAAATGCGAACAGCAAATACAGTTTTGAATACATTATCCTGCCTAGATAGGAATAATGCCTTATCAATTCTTAGGCAGAAACCATTTATTCAAACTTGTAAAATTATTTGTAATATATTTGAAAGATACAGTTTTTTACTATGCAGCGCCATTAATTAAGAAAAAGTAAAATAAAGTTGCTCATAGGAAGAATCTATTACTGTTTTTGAACAAATTTCAAAACTCCGTTTCGTTACTGATGATTCTGAAATAAAAAGTCCCAATAAATGTTGGTCTAGTGAATCGAATCCAGAATCTCCAGCGCAATGATGAACCCTTGTGCCGTTAATATATATATAATATATATAATAATGAATTAAACCAATAATCAATAGGCCCCGTAATAATACACCAGGACTTCACAACTCGCTATAAACTCCGTAGGCCAGCTGTACTGACCTAGAATAAAAATAGCTCGACTTAATCAGCACTTCCCAGAACGGGTATGGTGGACGCAGATTATAAGGGTTCCGTGACCTTGTTCTGACATTTAGGTGAGATTGAAACGTTTTCTATGGTATTGGCCATACGGATTATAAATAACCATTTACTTAGTAACCATTTATTTTTTTAGTAATTTTTAATAATGTCTAATCTCATCGTCAGTCGAACAGCATTAGTGTCCAGCTACCGATATATTGCGGTTACTAGAAAATCCTCGGAAGCACGGAGTCTGAGAGTGCACGAAAAAAGGCAATAGACTCGCACATAATTGGTGGATCCAACTTAAAAGCTAGTTACCGAGACATAAAATCTGGTAAAAATCGTAATACTTAATCTAGTAAAAGTTTTTGGGAAGGGTCTTAACTACAGATAAAGTGATATAATCAATCACAATGTCTCCTTAAAGAAATAACGCTTCCTTTTAAAAATAAATCCTAATAAATTCACGTAAGATTACTCGTCAATACATTGAACATAAAAAATTAAGAGTCTCTGAAAGTTCATTGAATGTCTGTATGCCCAAATATGGTGCTGTTGCAACACACAAATAAGTAGGTAATAACAAAATTTACATTTATAATGTTGATATCATCCCGTCTGGGAATTTTAATTAATTCTATAATTTTTCTATGCGATTTAGATAATATTTATAATATTCATGGTCTATTAATTTTGACGCTCTACAATTTTTAGCATAATATAATTTACATACACACAATAAGAGTTTCTTGAGAAAAATATAATGGCAGAATAGACACACCACAGTGTTTCAGATGGCATGAACTGTAGCGAGGAAATGATGTTTAACGAGTGACGCGAGCATCTCTCGAGGATCTCCATAATTATGGCGGCCGGCTTAATTGCTTCTTCAAACTCCGCCTAAACGACCCAATATTGTAGAGACACGGCAATGCGGTTTATTTAAATAAAATTAAGAAACCTATTTAAATCACATATACCTATTTAAATAAGCCAAACTCCGATGCCTGTTTGATAATTATACTAAAATAAATTTTCAACAAGTTACTCGCCGACTGTCTCATCATATGGCAAATTATTTGTAATTATAATTATAGTGCCAGACACGGTGAAATAGATAAAAAACGTGAACGCTTTTATCGAATGTTTAATGTATGCATTTATACAAAAAGTCCAATTTAAATGTTACTCGGCAGTATTATGGTTTACAGTCGCAGACACATGCGAGGATGCATGTCTAGTAGAAACATCCAAGTATACATACCTACAGACATTTCGGCGGAGTTTTTTGTTTGTGTTCTGGCGCGTAAAACCTGTCTAGCTTGGGTTTAGACGAAACGTTAGCAGTTTTAGTCCGTTACGTTTGAAATGCATATCCGCGCGACCCAGACGTTATCGGATGAGTTTTATGCAAATTATTATTATGTGTCTGCGACTACTTCACTCAAATTAATGTAACTTTTTTTGCTCTATTCTTGCGTCTCCGAGGTCAAAAATCTTTGGCTAGACAAATTTATCATTTAATTTAGTCTTTACGCCGTAATTATTATATTAAAATTTAAACTAATATTTAAATAGTATTTCACATAGAGTTAATCTCTACTGTATTATATTATGCAAACAGACAGAACTAAAATTGCAATAAAGACGTAATTTATATCGTAATGGCCAAAATACTGATGATGTGTGTAATAAATATGATTTTCCTGCTCATTTGATGCCAATTAGTGATAACGCACGCTAAAGGATTTCTATAGATGCTTTCCCATAAAATTTCGACGCAAAGTATTATTTATCGACTGAATAACTTTTATACGAACCAAACCTAAATATAGAGTCGGTAGCTTTTCAATATCAAAATTAATAAGCATTTTAGAACACGAATTTTTACAATAACATCGATTTTTATTCATTATATAACATAAATCCACATTATATATTCACATTGGCTTATTTGAACCTAAAGCTGCTAAAAGTTCAAATTGCAAATATATTATTAAGGTGACGCGACGTCGAGAAGACATAGAGGCACTGAACACCACTTCAGCCACGGCGTTCAAAGGTTGTATTGTTCTTTTTGGGTCGTTCGTAGGCACGTTTATAGGCTCATTGGGATTCCCAAATAACTATGGGCGCAAAAAATCATACCACAATGCGAGGTCGACGTTCCTAAGAAACACGACACAGTATCTGACTACAGGGTCTGCATAACTGTTATGATGTAATGATGTATAAATGCTGTTTTGTTATAAATATAATTTTGGACCACCGAAATCGCTTCGGAACCAATTACACTACTTTTTTTGAGAGTGAATGAATGCAGCGTAACTGAATTTTAATAACGTCATGTTCATTGTGTTTTGGTCATTCGTGCACTATATTTTAAGTCATTTTTTATTGACGAAGTAAATAGAATGATGAGTTACAACTACTTAGTTGTAACACCCAATATTCTTAGTGGCCCTGGCTGTCAAACCTAACGTTCGGATTTTTATTCAAACTAGATACAATAAATTATATTTTTGAATTAGACAAACATTTGTCTGAGTGTAGTGATCGAATCTTAAGAGCCTTGTTCAAGAGAAATGAAAATAAAAGATTTCTTTGTTAGAATTGGTACATGTAGTAGGATGCCCATGACCCTTTATGGTATTCTTTTAAATTCGTAAAAGCTTCGTATTCGTATTCGTAATAAGTTGATTAGATAATTATAAGTATTATTAAATTAGAAGACGTCATCTAATTTTTGTGACATTGTAATTTATATCTATAAACTTTCAACAAGCGAGAGGCTACTATCTCTAAAAATTCGGTACAAATTTGACCACAGCTAGATCTTGAGTTCTGAGCAAGAAAAATAACATACACGAAGCTGCATTATAGTAAGCTAGGTGCTTATATAGTAAAAAGAATAGACTGCGATAAACATCATAAATAACAAAAAGATAATTCAAAAAGAAAATAAACTATTCGAACCAGACCATCTTGAGTCATAGAACGATATAGATACAGACATAATATTGCGTTTTGTGTAAATTGCTTAAATGTTAACGACCTTTTGAACAGCAATAAAAAACGACGCGACTATGTCACGTAGTAACAGCATTGCCACCCGAAATATTACAACATATGAACTGTTGTCCTGCTCACAATTTTATTACCGATCTCGTTGATGTAATATTTCGGTCGGCTATAAATTGCAAACTGTGGCCAACATTGGATACTTAAAGTGACAAAAGAATCTTCTTTTCATGCAATCCTTATTATACATTCTAAATTGCATATTATCATAAAATTCTGCGTAAAATTTGAACGGATTTAGAAAATAATAAAGAAGAGGCAAATCATAAAGCAATGATTATTAAAGAGCTTCAATTAAGTAATAAAATTGTTAATAGATTTTTGGTGTCGTCGTATTAAATGCTGATACTATGTAGTAATACATTTGTATAATAATATATAATACATATTAATGCAAATAGTTTACGTATGTCTTGGAAATAACAAGTAATTAAACTGATGTACATTACAATTTGTACGTATAATGATAGCACAAATGACAAGTTTCGCAAATGCATATATTTATTTTTAATTCATTAACTACCCCTTATAAAAATACGCCTTATATTTGCTCTCTCGCAAGCTTAACCCCCTGCCTAGCCCCTCAGGGATAGAGGCTTTTAAGCGAATTAATTATCTCTAAGACTGCATTGGAATTTCATAAAACAAAAACATCTAAACGAAAATCTAGACAAATAATTTACTGCACGGGAATCGAACCCAGGACGCCTTAAACGCACGTCGCACATTTACACCGAGGAAATACTAAAGTTTAATTTCAGAAGATAATAATTTTGAACTAACAAACTTAACGTAGCTATTCAGATAGATATTTAAGTTGTTGTGGGGTGTGTCTGTTGACTTTACATTTATTCACGAGAGTTATATAGGTCAAGATCCGTTGTGCTCTAAATACTGTACCGAGGAAAGAAGCTTGGCAAGTTTCTGAGAATTACTGTTAAACACTAAAGAAACATATTCACAGAAAATTTATCATGACAAGTTAGGCGCATTAAGTACCCACTTCAATCATGAAGTTAAGAGGGACAAATATAAATATACGAAGGTATATTTTTTTTCTTTAGAAGGTGGGATATATATGTCATTTTAAGTTCCTTTTTTGCTTAGTTTATACGATATTATTGCACAATTTCGGACGCCGTGCCGTAGTAGTCAAATGCTAATAATACTTTGTTTGGACTAGGAAATCACTAAACGAGAGACTCTGGGGCATTCAGTAATACAAAGAATACCTAATTATTATTTAAAGGTATCTTTTTTGTATAACGTATTGAGTATTCTATGCCTAATAGGCAGTATTTAGATTAGGAGGCAATTGAGATATCCTACAAATCGTACGACGATAATACAAATAGGTTAACGATAGAAACTGGTAACAGAGGCATTTCATACAACATTGTTGCATATTTCAATTGCTTTGGAGTCCTCAAGAGTAATTTATCGGCTCTCAATTTAAGCGGCTTGGCAAACACTTGTATTACAGATAATACTTAAAATCATATATCTGAAGGATATAATATATGTATATTTAACATTTTTCACAAAGGTTTGGCATATACATATATATGGTTAACTTTATTGAAAAAACTCTAACTCGATATGCGATAAGGTAAAGATATAATACATTACCCTCAGTCGTAGAGTATGGACTGGAAAGTCCGTCTTCGAATACAAAGCAAACTCCTCTGATTTACTAAAGCTAATTTTGATTTTACTTATGATACTAGCAAATTTTATTCTTGGAAAGAAATATAAAAAACACAATTAAAAATCCTTTACTTTCCAAGTTATGTGAAGGTTGCCTATTCGCCTAACCTTTCTCGACGTTAGAGAAAAGTTATGCCAAACAGATCATATATGGGTTGATAAACTAGACAGAATAGCAATTTACTTAGTGTGCGGTCTTAGAGAAGTCGTGACTCACTCACATAAACGAACATAATGTTGTGTTACAATGATGCGATGGGCCGCGTGGATTAACGGTTCAATTTTTTTACATAAAAATTTCTATCTGTGACCTTATAAATAGTCTACCCGTTCCAATTAAAGGGTAATGTACAGTTCATTCTACCACATGTATAGTTATTACCAACGCGAAATTGATTCTGGATAATAAATGCAATAGCACGTATTATTGAAGTTTTTGTGCTTCCGACGCGCAATTGGTTAGTGGTCAGCATGTGGAATTAAAAATTGCAAATTCGATCTCCGCAACGAGACAAATAAAATTTAATTAATTGTATTTATCGCTTCGGACGTGTATTGACTAGTAGTCTGAATCATAATGTATGACATCCACGTCAAGCAAGGGATCAAAATTGTTTGTTTTACAATTAGAAATATTTATTTATTATTGACATAAGACAAATATGAAATAAAGGGCATAATCTATATTTATATCAAGCCATTTCTGTACAACGGTTGGACATTCTTAGACCTTCGTCTTAACTGACTAAAAGCGGGATGGTATCCTTAGATTTTCCATATAGAGACTACTATGTTTTTTAAATAATTTCAAAAAGTAGGAGAAATATATTTTGGATCCAAACTCCCTCCTGCAAAGGCAGTGACAGACACGCACGCCTAACCTACTACGCCTGCACGCATATGTATGCTAGTGTGCAAAAAGTTATAAGATCATTAATTGCATGAGCTGGAAAGAAACTAATAATTCACTGTTTAATGGAGGCAGTACATGAATATTTTAAAGGGCCTAATGCACTACTCTCTAGTTAACGTTTCGTTTTGTTTTTTAACTTTTTTGTATAATTAGATTTCCTTTTAAGTAAATAACAACAAGGCTCTGTTTGTGTGCGTATTATTTAATAAAAGCAATATATTGACACAAACATTGCACTGCAAATTGAATATTCAAAGACTCTTTTGGCCTGTAGCAAAATATTTTCCCATCTTGGTCACGGAACGTAAATGCTCTTCAAATAATTTCCGGTAGATGTCTATACGTTACTTCATAGAAACGGACGGGTTTGAATGACTTCTTAAAACCAATCCCTTTAATTTTGGCTTCGTTATCAAATCTTCCTTTCTTATATCAATTTCAACTGATCCTTTTCTTCCGTTAGTTTAGTTTAAATTATTTTAGAAATTAAGAAATTATTAAATATAAAAAAGTCATTGTTTTCCTGGTTTAATTGGGTCCTTGAACTTGCGAGATCCTGAGTTTGATTTCAAGGTCGGGCAATAATCTTAACATCTTTAAAGATTAACATAATAACTAAATATTGCATAATTTTATGAAAGAATTGACGTCAGATGACCGATCGTAACATAATTGGCCAATCGGATCTTAGCATTAAAACTTCTGATTTGTACAGGCATAAAATAATCGCAAAAAATAAATGAATGAGCAGCAATTTACAGTCGGTTGAAAAACGATGCATTTGCAAATTCTAGGCCAAATAATCTGGAAGTTCACAAGGATATTAACATCGAACAAACGTATATATGGTAATACTAGAATTGATTAGAATCAGATTTTACCCAATTTACATATTTAATGTTATGACATTATAATGGCGTGAGCTTACATACTGTGTTTGAACTTATCGGCTTTGTATTGTAATACCTTATACGAGAGTGTACACTTAACATCTGAACAAGAAAGCTCACGACCCAGTTGCGCACTACTTCAGAAAGTTAGTCCCACTGACATTCTAAAGGAAATGTTTCGGGCGAAATAAAATGGCTATACGTGTACGTGCTCTTTAATAGAATTGTTTGATCTGTTAATCTTAAAATGTAGTGAATACTTGATTGGATTTTTTGTTTGCTTCCCGAACATGTAAAAATAAAATGTTAATATAATAGTTTAGTTCATGATATCATTTCAATGTTGGACATTATGATAATCTTATTATTAATTTTAGATGGAGTTGATAATAATGGCGATTAGTAAATCTGTAAACTTTATTTCCATCTATTAACAAATATTTAAAACAGTCTGGTTTTTTACATAACAAATCAATAATAGATTGAATAGAATGGTTTACTTTTTAGTTTCTTAGATAATAAAATACATGTCTACATTTTTTGCGAGCCTTCCAACACACACTGACCTTGGGCAACAGCTTAAAACTATATACCTTAAAAGTCAATAAACTATGTGTGGCATATTCGCCAAGTCATACTAGGCTAGCATGATGAGAAGTATTAGCAGTTTGAAAAGTCCATGGCCAGCAGTGTGACGTACATTTTCTCATGCAAATAGAATAAAACTGCAAGAATTTCATACAAAAATTGATAAAAATATCGGGAAAGTTGTTAAGGAAGATAACAAATGAAATTAATATAATGACATAATACGAATTACTCTTTATCAGCATGCATTTTATCAATGTTATTGTGCACATTAACTTACATTTGTCAGCGGTACCTGTTCATCTGAATTCATATTAAGATTATTGTATCGAATGTGCACTTTAGGATTGATCAATAAGCACCATAACTAGACCAGCAACCAATAAATTTTGAGTTCTATACCTGAGCCAATCTATTAGATATTTTTGCCTACATGTGAATACTATTCAATTTGAGTTTTTTGTAATCCTTTTTTTAAATAATGATTTTTCGGATCTTAAATAAGATAAAGAATGACGAATACTTCTCAAACAAAATTGGTATCTAAAATACATGCTGCGACTATTATAAAAGGAAAAAACGGAATAGTAAAATAGGTCCCAATATTCAATCTAACTTTTGAGAGCTAAGCTAATAGGTTTTTTTATACCAGTCGAGGTCAGTTTATTTCTTGACGTAGCAACTTATGCATGATTCATCAAATCGAATATTATTATCTCCAATTCGCTAGGATATCACAAAATTGCTAGTTTGTTTTGCATTTATTGGCTTATATTTTTAAGAGCAGAGGTCTCACAAACAAAAAGCTGATAATAAGTGTCCACTGCCTGCTATATATAAACTATTCAAAACTCCTTTGACATACATGTGAAGTCGTATCTTGATATTGGTTTAAAAAATCGTGGGAATAAGGAAAATCAGACAAAAGAAAAAGACAACTCATAGAGTAAAAAACTACTTAAATTCTTTAAATCGATACATTTAAACAGAAAATAAAAAAAGGATCAATTCTCCTAGAATATAATTTATATGTAAAAACATTTGCAACTTTAATTCCCGTATAGGGAGCTTTTTTATTGGCAGATATTCCGCCGGTGCTGAAATATTTTTGTCGAAGCGTTCGAATAACTTTCAATTAAAATGGCCGGTTGAGTCTACATATTTGATTTTTCACTATATTTTGATAATATTTTCACTATACTAGCTTTAGAACAATCAAATTATTGAATGCCTTATAACAATCTAAGGTAGATTTTTTAATTGTTTGTCTTTTTTTTTATAATATTTTGGAGAACGTTATGCACACCTTAAGTGTCATATATATCGGATGTAGTACCTAAGTATTAATTATTAAGCTACCAATGTATTAATATATGTTATGTGGTTGTGCTGAATTAAATAAATAAAAAAATAGATGCAATATAACCACCCTTATCAGTATTTGAAATCAGACAGTTCCTATTTGGTGCTTCCATTTCATGCTATCCTAGTTCTATAAATATACATCATACCAATCAATTGTACATTTCTTAGATAAATTGTATAATTATTCACGTCATTTATAAAACAAATGTTTTACTACCTAAATGAACCTAAACCTAAACAAATGTGTTATTAAATGTGTTAATACTTTTACCAGTCTCGTCATTTACTGGAAAGGGACTACAAAGCCCTTCAATAGACATCAACGGGTGCTAATGAATTAGTAATTATTTTTGTTTTTTTTTTCGGATTTAATTTAATGATTATTGAGGAGGTCATCGACTTTTAGATATTAATCTAAATAAGCCATAATTATTTTTTAAATCTTGAGTTTTGTACATATTTTTTTAAACTTTTGACACGACTAAATGGTTGTGGAAAGATACCGGTAGCTTTTTAGCTATTATTTTTTAATAATAGCAGCAAACTTTAGTAGGATAATTTAGTTCTTATTATTATACTATCTAAAGAAACTATTGTATCCTGTTATATTCGGAATTATATGAAGAGGGGGTGATATCTATTAAATATTAAGGATATCATTGTCTAGCAATGACACATATTGTTTAGAAGACCCGTTGACATAGTTAGCAAATCTGCTTCTAAAAATAGATAAAATTTTATTCGTAGTATTAGTTCACTGCGCAATAATCAGTCATGGTCATACACCAAAATCTAACCTACTTTATAATCATCTGCAATGTCACTTTTAATAATACTGTGCGCTATAAATATTAGCGTTAGTGATATAATAATTCACAGTTCCTCAATGTGAGATAAGAAATGTGCCAAACGTAGAAACAACGTCCTGACCTAACGCAAGTAACAAGTTGTAAATGTAAAAAGAAGAACAAGGCTAAAATCAATTACGTCACGCAGATAAGTGCTTATACTCGACACAAATTAAAGTGATTGAATGTTTTTGCTTAATTTATTTCTGGAGGTCTGTAGGTGAAGATAACAATAAAGATTTTGTGGGTGTAGGTTTTGTGTCCTTCAATCTGTCTGTATGTCAAGGTTGTTTTATCAGGAAGTGCTCTAACTTTATGAATGAGATATTTATATTCAACGGATTTAAATATTTCTTAGAATTTTACGTTACCATTAAATATAAGGAAGCAAATATTGCCTACTTCTTCACTGATCACGATGAAATAAAAATACTAGCTTTTTCAACGATTTTAGCAAAAGAAATGTGATAACAGTAGTTAAGCGAAACCTAGATACGAATAATATGTTTGTAATAATAAATTAATTTCGTGTTACCCAAAATAAAAAAATACCATTGTTTTTTTTTATCAAAATTATCGAATAGCGCCATATTACGTTTATGAGTCTCATAAACCTGCGTGACGAGGTTTTTTGACTTCAACATTTGCAAATTTAAATCAATGACGTTTAGCAAAGAAACACATTAACTATGGGGAGTATAATTAATTCTACTGTGAGTAAAATATTCATGCTTACGTCAACGGTGGTTTAACAAAGTTTAGTATTTATACGTAATCGTATAAACAAGTGCCTAAACATCGTTTTCATTGCAAATCAGTTCGCACGTTCACACGCAGTGAATTTAAAATATTTATGTAACCAGTCCAATCCATCATCTCAAAAATCGGTACATTTACTAAAACCTGGGGACGGATAATTCAGGTTATCACATTTTTTATCAATGCATATTTCGGCGTGGAATTATCTAGCGTTTCGCATACGTTCAAGGGTAAAGTCTGCGTCGGAGCACACACGGGCGCAGCGGCTGGTTGTGTGCGTGTAGACCCGTGTGTGCGCTATGTGGCTAGGCCTATTGTGAGTGGAGTGCATGTGTTGGTGCGCTTTACTTGTGAGTGTCGGCGACGGCGGCTGACTTTTTCGATTGCAGATATAGTTGCCATGCCCGAAATATAACACGGATGAAATTCGCGTCAATGCTAATTGCTAGGCATTATAACCGGCGCCGGCGCGACGTGCTGGCTCGCTTGCACCCGCCCGCGCATTTTAGATAATAAATTGTGATTATTATTTGCTGCCGTATTTTTATTACATAAATTAGGAATTATTTTATGTCCGCGTTTATTTCTATGCTTATATAATCGAAGTTGAGGTTTTATTAAGCTAAAAAGATTCTCACGTTGTTCATAACGTGCATTTAACAGAATAAACTTATTATTCATAGATTTTTACTGGCATTGATAGCGCTACGAAGAATTAATCACACAATTCCACGTCCCTAATATTTTATTACATTACCTTAAAATGCAAAAACCTTAATACCAAATCTTACTCATATTTCAAATTTACCAAGTTTAGTTAGGTTGCTATGTGCATTATTTGTTTAGGTCACATTATATCAGTGTAAATTTTTTTTGTACAATTCTCCAAAAACTTGCAACATCAATTACATGTTGTTATGGAACACGTCTGATACGAGCTATGACCTGCGCAATATCTTAAGTATATTATCAAAGTATTATAGTTTCAACGTCAGATATTTTTGATCCATCGCAATAGGAGCTATTAAGGAGAGTTCTGTCAGCGCACGGCCAATGTTTGTTTTTGATTGCAGCTTTCCTGTCACACGGTATATTACATTCATTTTCATTTGCCAACAAGGCACATCAGCATGGCTAAAATATTTACTGTAGAGTTATGTTAATATCGAACTCGGAAATCACACGATGGAAATGGCGAAATATATGATAAGTCTTGTGGACGTCTTAAAGTTATTGCTGATAAACTTAGAAAAAATTAAGTGAAAATACATTGTTAACATTAGAGCATTCTTCATTTTTACCAAAGTGTCATTAAACCGCAAATGTGTGTATAGATAAAACAGTTTTTTTATACTCAAGCCAAGATTAACACTTTAAACATAATTTTTAAAACTGTGAAAATACTATTCTGTAACATTTTCCTTCTTGTGCGAAATATATCCTAATATGCTGTCCCTTGCTTCACGATACTACCATAAAAAAAAGAAAGCAATAATTAAAACATGATTTTAATTTAAATATATTCTACAAGATTTAAAGAATTAAAAAGAAATTGCGTCTACAATTCTTCTCTTCTTGTGCATTTGATATTGGCAAGACAAAGTACCGCTCTACCTGATCACAAGTGCATTACCGTCCAGATATAGTATCAGAGATAATAATCAGCCACTGTTCGAAATGATTATGTCAGCCAAAATAAAATATTAAAACAAAAGGAACCGTCTAGAATTATTATCAAACAGAGAAGTTTTATAAATCTATTGCATGGGGAAGATTTTAAAGATAGTCAAGCCAAACCTCTTATTATAAATTTATTACTAAAAAATAAACAATACTTTATGTCATGAACGTAATTTGTGTCCTTGGCAATGTCTTTTATATATGTAACGCAATTAACTCATTCAGTAACAACGGTAGATTGTCTTATTGATAACCGAATGCATATTTGTTACATTGTTGTTATCTTCACTTAGTTTGCTCTATCATTTGAGATAAAAACGATATAAATAATCTATTCCTTATTTAGCAAACATCATCCGCGTTTGACCACTAATAAAATAATTCGTGAGTAAAACGAATCAATCAAAATATATCCAAACAGTGTCAAAATCTTAAACTGACAACAGAAGTGTTCAAAGTCCACCAAAGTTTATTCAATCAATATCTTAAGATATAAGATTTGATATTAATAATTTATATCTGTAAATTGTATTTAGATTAGATGCATTAGATATTAAAGATTGAGAATGTCTGTTTGTGAGAACGATTTTCTATAAATATTGTTAACTAAAAAAAGAAACGGCCTACGATTTCTATATGTTACGATATAATATGTTACGATTTGTTTTGAAGAACTTTTTTTGAAATGATCGAATTAAATAAAAAAACTAAATTGTATTAAGATTACGGAACAGTTTCACGAATTTGTTTTACGATTGCAATAAGACAATATATTTTATGTTGCGCACGCTTTATAGATAACTCTTATCAAAGATGATGCCCTAATTAGAGAACCGTTGACCCCCAAAAATTTACTTATAATCACGCAAATACACGGACACACATCCCAACATTATTTTACCTTAAATATGTATGTCCTTATTTTTGCTTTAAATTTGTATCCCAGGCATGTATATTCAAGACAACTACGAACAAAGTGTAAAATCGGTTACATTTTCGATTAATTGTGAATGTATTTAGAAAATAATTTGCAGTAACAAAACGCAGGTAAACCATGATAAAAGAAAAAGATTATAAATGTAATCTTGCAAATAAGTTAAAAAATCTAAATAGAATTACTTTCATTCTATGGTGCATTGCAATAATTGACAGTATATTTAATTAATATTTATGCGCTTAGAAGAAACAAAAACAATTTTCCGCTTGGTGGATATATTAGATTTGCCTTTTAAGTAAATAATTATCTTAATGAAGCCAGGACGATTATGTAATAAAATGAAAAGAAATATATGTCATTAAATATTGCAGTCGGCTTTACTTCCGTAAATGCTTCTTATGAACTTAATCTTTAAAAATCCGTCTTTTAAAGTAAATGCACTTTTATTACCCCGTGAATATTAATAATAATGGAGCGGAGAGTTCCTAATATAGTTTATTCTTTTTGACTTATAAATTTCTATAATCACCAAAAAAATCATAAATTAAATGTTTTTATAATTGTTTGCCAGTAGTTGCATAAGGAATATTTAGAATGCAGAAATATTGAATGTAGTATTACATTGTGCCGTCGGTATTTTATCTATCTGAGATTTTAATTAACTTAGATGTTGTAGAATAATTGTAATTATATAAAAATGTATGTGTTCTTTTACGCAACAGAAACGACTGTCCAATGCATTAATCATTTTTCCTTTAGTTCGTTATTTTTCATTTTTAAGAAAATTTAATGAGTGATTTTTGCGTATTTGAGCGAATTTTTGTTCACAAGAAAGTGCGGCTTAAATTAAAATACATTAAAGCCAATTATATCACTGGAATCACGAAGGTGCTTCAATAAACACGATGTAAATACATTCAACACACCTGCCTCATTTCATCTCTGCATCACCCTAGGTTCGACTGTTAGAGAATGCCATGCTAGGCATTAAGTCCACCTATACAATTTGTGTATAAAGTGTGAATAAATAAATAAATAAATAATAAATTTATAACTACCTGAATTTAATGCTTATTAAGCAAGATGTTTACAAAGATACGAAAATCCTCGTGCATAACGATCCCCCATACAGCGCGGTGCGTGCATGCGAGTAAAAAAATCAATTTCCAATGCAATGTTCTACATGAATAAGTTACACAAAGTGTTAGTCGTAGTGCCTACACACTGTGCTAACGTTCCGCCAATTACTTGTCAAAGATTATATTTTAATGGACCATAAATTTGAGTTCCCGTTTATGCAGAATATATTTTGAGAAAACAGCATTAGGATTGCAGATAAAGATTCATAAACATAAATTTTATGATGTAAGCTGAAACGGAAAATATGTATATACCCTTTCTCGTTTGATGTGAACCTGAATCGCTACTTTTAAAGTATATTATTCGATCAATTTATCACAATCATCTAGGAGACTTGCTGGTATAGTCCAACGTTGCAGCCTAAAGCCTGAAGTGACATCACTCGATCAAGCTTCAATCATTTGTAGATATGATAAGAACACGGTCAAATATACGCAAAAATAATACATTATTCTTAATAATGTAAGAAAGACATCTCTAATATATATTTCAATAGGCTAATTTTATCTTTTGTGTCAATCAATTACCCATATTAGACTCTACAGTTAAATTTTCCGCATTAGAAGAGAATTAGAGTTAGAAATTTACAACTCAAAAAAACATATGATATGAGCTAAATGCTACGTATTATGAATTTCATATATTTTTAAAATATTTTAATATAATTTGTTTTGTTCCATAAAAATATCTTAACAAACCAGAAACATGCGACTTTAAGTAAATGTGCTTAATTTGTTTCGAATATATAAAAGACTAGTTTCCGACAAGAAATAATAAATAAACATACGTATAATGATTAGTAACAAGCATCAAATGGTAGCTTTTGATGTTTTAGCACTATTCATTATCTAAATTATAATTAATTAACTCATACATATATTTGCATTGATACAGCTCAGTTTTTATATTATATTCAAAGTTGTATTATTAACAAGGAACTTAACTGCAATTTAAAGAATTCGCAAATATATGTTCAAATCAAAAAGGTGGTCTTTTAAAAAAAAAATTGTTTGATTTGTCAACGGTCTATGCTTTGACAAAATTGATTATTTTTTATTACCTTCGGTTTATTGTTATGAGTTCATCATCTATTAATACTACTTCTATTAACTATGGGTGCATCATAATTAGTTTGTAACTTCTGTTATCAATTGTATTGAAATGGTAGTACATGTAGTTATTTAATGGCTATATTTGTAATGGGAAGTTACACTTGAAATAGTGAATTTTGGGTAACCTCTTTTCAAAACATAAGCTATTAAGGAAGAGCAACATGATTTTTTATAACTTTTAAAACAAGGTTTTAGTTTAGCATGCATAATATCAAAATTAGCGAATCGACCGTATCCGAACACCATTATCTTGACATATTTACATTTTCAGTCTAGTCATTTAAAACAATGTTCTTTTTAGCGGTAATAATATTCAGCGAAACAGGAAACAGTTATAGATTTTGGAATGATAAAAGTTTGGACTGATAACGGCGGGAAAACGCCAAAGATATTTACCGAAAAGAGAAATGTGCGCGACGGCGGAATGACATAGAGGGGTGCATTTTTTGGCAAGTTCAAAAACGCAAGGGCACGCACTCAGGATGCTTGACATTTGGGGTAATTGCATAAGTGTGCGTGACATAGTAAGGTATTCTACATGAGTCACTGTTGAGTTCCCTCTCACGTGTTTCAGACCTACCTATAGCGAACGTCGAGTAGTGTGCGTGTACAGCTGAAGTATGAGGATGCGCTAGGGCGTGCTGTTTCTTCGGCGGGCGGCGCACAAACACTCACAATCAAATATTCGTCTAACCTTGATGCGAATCGGCGCACTCCGGGTTCCATCCGACGACTGTCGTCAATACAGACGGGCTGAAGGGCTCGCTTCAGGCGTAACAGTGAAAGCAACACCGGTGGTGAGGCTGAGATGCGTATTGCGCGGGAAGAGATCGCGGCGCGGGCGTCGGCGTGGAGCCGGACGGCAGGCGCATCGGCGCGCCGCCACCGGCGGTGTAGTCGCGGGGCTGCGGCGCGGCGGCCGCGCTACATGTCACTGTGCGGCGAGCGCGCTGTTCGCGCCGTGGTCACCGACTCTCAGTGGCGTCGCCGTCCTACTGTCTGCCCGACGGCCGGGACGGCGGCGCGCGTTGCACCGCCCCGCTGCACTCCGCCTGCCCCCCTGGCGCTGCGCCCCCCTCGGTCGACCCCTCTCCCTCCGCCGCGCTACACCCGCCCCGCCCCGAAGAATTTTCCGCATCGGGCGGGAAAAATCGATTGTGCAGCGAGCCCCGAATAATTTCGGCAAGACGCACGGCGCCCTTGCGTCCTCTCCGGCGGCGGCGCCGATGCCGGAGGCCGAGCCGGTCAAGCGCACCGCCTTTCACTCTGCCACATCAAAAAATAGCAGTTAGCTCTTTGTTGCACAAACACCCTATCACCTGTGTCCGAATCAATTAATTTTACTATCCTATAATTATATTTCTGTAACATAGTTTTGTGTAACTAGATTCATACATGTCAAGGTTGATATTTTAAAATTTTATTGAGCATGCACTTATTCATTTTTGCGATTTAATATAGAAGCCAAATTATCGCCTTTTTTAAATGTAACATATTCATTTCAACGTAAATACATGCACTACATACATTACAATATTACAAGCAGTGTAACATCTTACAATACTAATAGAAATACTTAGTCGATACTCAGAACTACAAATCACGTAGTCAGAATTTATAGATAGTTGAAGAAGTTTCACTACGTGCAATGCAGCCAAAGTTACGTAAAGGTGACTGAAGTCGCGCTTCTGCCTACCTACAGCGTCGGCTGACTCATATTTTTCAGTTAGCCAAACACTGTATTTGTAAGGATTTGTGGTGAGAAAAATGGGAAGCTACTATAGATATATGGAAATTTTGTTATGAATATCGTGTGCACGAGGCTGCATGTTATGTTTATAAAATTATTTTATGTTTAATGTCGCGCGTTTTGTCTGAGATTGACGACCCAATTAGCTCAGTATAAACATTTTTCCAAAGCGTACATTTCGAGGTGTAATTCCCAGTCAAAACAATTACTTATTTTCCAATAGACTCTTAATTAACCTTTCAAGAGATGGGAGTTTTCTTCGAAAAGTACATGAAGTAATGTTCCTTGAAGGTTTATTAGGGTACAAATGTGATTTCTGTGAATGTTTGTTTTACTTGGTTAAATAATTATTAAATTATTTATAATTAACTGCGCTATTGTGAGTTGCTAAAGTTTTCATTCCGTTTCCTTAACTTAAAGCTAGATAAGTTTCTTTTTCTAAAAATATGACATTGCTTTTGGTTAAAACTTTTATATCAAAAAATATTATAATAAAATACTACAAAAAAAGACACGTGGCACAACTCATAGCTCCTTAATTCAAAATGGATATATCAACGAAGGTAGAACTCAGAAATTCGCTTTTAGTTTAAACAATTTTAAATACTAAATAATTAATTCTTTTATAAAATACTATATCTCTTATAATATTAATCTGATACTAGAATAATATTCAAAGTAAATTTGTTATAATAGATCATCTTGAAGCTGATAGAGCCATGCCGCACTATGATTGTCTGGCGAAACTTCCATGCTGTTGTCTCAGAAAACTTAGGTGAAATTACTCTGATCATTGGTCAGGGATATTATAGGAATCCCAATTTACTGGCGTTAGAATATTTGTATCCATGGCTTACCCTTATGGCTACTCCTTAAGGCTCCTTATGGCTCGTCCTTAAGGTCAAGCTTAGTAACCTGGTTAAGTGTATCACGTATTAGGAACAAAACAAGAGTTATTGTTTCAATTTATGAGAGAAAGTAATAATTGCCTTACGCTGTTTAATTAGGACCGCCCTTCACTTTTAGGTGCTAAAGCGTTGAACGCAAACTGCAGAAAAAAAAGAAGTGACGTTTTTACAGTTTGTCCACAGCGTTGCTCCAAACTAGTTAATGTAACTCAATAGTTCCTGCATCTTATTGCCTGCTAATAAAAGTGAAAGTTAGGACGGATGCACAAATGTTTGTATTTCTTTCACTCAATAGTTAAACGGATTCAAATCCATGCAATAAAATGTTTTCATAGTTTATATCCTAAGGGGACGCAATATACATTCGCATTTTGTTTCTTATTATAACAGGATATTTCAGGATCAACAGCGGCATGCACATTATTGACGCCGAGCATTAAAGCTCAGCCAATTTAAGAGAACCTAATTTGTCATGTTCCTGCAACGAAGTTAATAAAAAAGATATTAAGGGTGAGTTGGAAATTATTAGATCGTATTTAGTTAGTAACACAATTCGATATTAACAAAAGATTCTAATAAATGCTAGCACTTTTTTCATCATGTAAGCAGCATCGCTTTGGTTAGAAAATTAGATACTGTTTCAAATCATGACGCTCTGTCTTTTTATCCGCTGCACTGTCTAGACAGACAACCGAGCTCGTCTGAGTGGCAACTTTCGAGTTTCCGTTTCAATCACCGATTCAATACACATGATGGATATAATAATGAATGAAATATAAATCCTTATATGTGACACTATCGTCGTATAAATATGGGTGACGTATAAGTTGCCGGTACTTTGAAACAAGCAATATTCTAATTCTGAGAATGTTACAACAGTTGTCGGGTGTTGTGTTTCTCATTTATAGGTAAACGGTGTGCATTGTGAACAAATTTGCTTGGGTTTAAATTCATTTTGCATTCTTTATTATTTATAACATCAATATGACATGCGAAAGTCTGGTGAAACTGAGGCAAAGTAATCACAAGCGCTCATAACCACCCACAGCTTTAAGGGTTGGTGGGTGTAGATGATGCTACGTGGGTGGAAATGGAACAAAAGGGTATTGATGTAGATTTTAGGGACTTCATCTAGTAGTTTTACGTCTGTTTTGTAATCAACACTAGTCCCGCCGTTTTAGATATTTGTTATGTTTTAATGTGTCTGCGTCGACGTGCATATAATATTTTTTATTGACATGCTTCCTAATTAATGAATCAATCGAGTTTTAAAATGCTAATATTTATAAGTTTCTTAAAATGGAACAAGATAACGTATACTTCTTACCAGTATTATCGAGCCGTTTCTTTCCGCATTTAAAAGTTTTTTAAAAGTATTTTGTTACACAAAAAATCTATGTTAAATACAATGACTGATTATAGTACCTATTGAAGAATCGTTTTTATCAGACAAATTACAAATCAAATAAAAGTGTAACAAGACAACGCCGCGGGTTATTGTATTGTAATTGAAAAAATACTTGTATAAATAAATGCAGGTTTAATTTCCTTAATATTTGAAATAATACCATTAAACTAAAATAAATAGGAACTAATTTTTTTTAGTCAACCGCCGTAAAGCTTTTAGAAAATATTAGTAAATTAACCTAAATTAACAAATTTTTGGTCACTGACAAAAATCATTTTGTGTTTGTCGCAGGATACAAGGAAACACGTAAGTATTTTTGTTCTCGTACATTTTTAGATCTTTTATTACCGTGGGTTCGAACTACAAAACAATAACCATAGTTATAGTGAGAAGTTTGTGAAACTTCACAAACTTCTTTTCATCCACTATACCAATTGTAGAAATTGTTTACTTTAAGTTGTTAATAGATAAAACAAAAACAAATATTATGCCTATATTAACGCATTGATATTATTTATGTACTGCTATCATTGTTTTTAATCTAATTGAAAAATCGCGTCCGCACAAACTCGCTCCAGGCCAGTGTTATGGACTAAGGCCTAAACCGTCTCAGTTGTAGAGGAATTGACTGCGCAGCAGTAAGACATATTATAAGGGCTGATAATGGTTATGGTGATGATGAAAAAATGACAAATAAATATTAAGTTACAATAAAACCCGTGAAACAACATCAAGAATCTTAATAGTGTTTTATCAAAATCTCTGTTATCATTTATAACAAATGTTGATTGTTTTGAAAGTTGCCCTTGCAGTTTAATCGTATAAATCAATTAATTGCTACCTGATACTCATACAGTTTGTTGTGAATCAAAACATAAGATAAACTGTAATCCATTAATAAACCTACAGCCACGTGTAAATGAAGGACGTATATCTAGATATTACAAAAATAGTTGTTATTAAAAAAAAAACAAAATTCACAACATACAGAAAATTAAAAGTAGTATTAACTTACTTTTAATCTACAACATACTTTTTTAAGAACACACAGTCAGGCGTTTATACCTTTTGGGATGGGGACAAATATATTTTGAAAAGATTTTTCGTCAGCATCTTTCAATCGTATCGACTAGTATAAATGTTTACCAGTTTATCATCCAAACCGATCTTAGATCAAACACGAGACTTCTCAACACTTGTTAATTTTATTATTGTATTACCAAGGCACAAAATAAAAAGTACACAAAACTGTTGTTGGTTTGTTACATAAGACTAATACCAGAAAGTACGTGGGTGGTGGGGCGAAGGCGTGCCTTTCCACTGGAATCCACCAAAAGCAAACTCAGCACTTTTGATTCCAAGAATCAACAACGTGAGACTCGATCGCGAACGGGATTCTATTCAGTGTTGCCCGATTAATGTGATTACTTTCATTCTTCTTTCGAATAGACCAGTGCAATTTTATTGTTAATATAATCAAGTTTGTTTGCCAAACAATTTTTAAATTTTATGCAAATTTACGATTAATCTGTCGTCTTTTCAAATCAGTTCCACTATTGAAGACAATTTGGACGGATAAAAAATAGTTGAAAGTACATTTTTTTAAATTATATAAGTTGATTATTAGTTATAGATGATACACACTGTGCAGTATAGTTCGTATGTGAAACAAAGACTCAACGAACAAATAAATAATTACTCAATACACCCAACAAAAAGACACATAGTTTTGATCCTACGCTAAAATACCAGTATTGTGTCGAGGGTATCAAAGACTTCGAGAGATTACGGTCTCACAAACTAATTTTTTTTACATCTAACTAACATTTGCTTCGTCGGGGGGTTCGAACCTGCGACCTTTAGTTCGCAGTCTGGTGTTTAGTCAACTGTACCACGGACACTGCCAAAATGAATATAAATTAATTGCCGAATAAATAAATTGAATATGTATAAGTTATGATAAAATTCTTTATGTCCCGAAATAACAGTTGAACAAAGTTTCGTAGCGTTCTACAGTGTGTAGAGCCTACAGTGTGGTTATTACATTATGCGTGTATGCTACGAATGTCACTTGATATTTGAAGCTAAGGAATTCCTCTCGACACGCGCCATACAAACTTGTACTTTCCCAGTACAACGACGCTATATTTTAAAGCTTAAAGTTGATCTTGCTATTGTTCTATTACCTGTATTACTTTATTTAAATAATATAAAATACGAATAAAGTGAAGTTATTAGATCACCTTAAATATAAGCTCGAATATAAAAATAATCCTAATAAATAATGTTGGTACGAAAGTCAGTAAGTTTAGGAGCAAAGACTAAAAGCCTTTCAAACACTTACCCACTATAAAAGAATCAGTAAACAGAGAGGAGTTGCAGTAAACATTAAAATTTAAAAATATTGAATCTTTAAATTCATTGGATACCCCAAATATCTTCAATTGCCATCTTAAGAAAGCAACCTATACACAATCAAAGCCGTCACGAATCTAAAACAATGATTTTATATTTAAGGGTCATAACAGAATGCACAAAATAAAGTTTTGATTTATGTCAAATAAATATTAGCTATTAGAATAGCCAACCAATTATTTATTACCCATGAAAATATTTTAGTAAAGATTAAGGATATAGCTTTAATAAAACCGTGTTAAGTATTTGTCTCTATTGCAAATGTGAACCCACGAAATTCTTAGTTTGGTTCCGGATGAATAAAACGTAGATTGTTGTTCAAAATTTGCTACTTCAGAACATTTTTTGCTCGGTTTATAAGTTTTCAATTTATTCTCAGCTTCGGTTTGTCATTAACATGATGTCATAATGCTAATAGCCTTGCTCAATAAATTGCCTAATTCAACAAAAAAAAAGATTGAAATTCATAGCGGTGGTTCCTAAATTAGCACGTCCAACCTACCAAACGAAGTATTCATGTCTAAAACAAAGTTTCTATAAATATTAGACTATATAAAAATGTGTTGTACAAGTCACTACCTGGAATAGACCAAGAAACGTTTAAGAGCTGAATCTAAAATAGAATTCCAAGAAATAGAGTTCAGGATTTCAGCAACAAGAATACCATTTAAATACGAAAAAATATTAAACGATTGTTTCTCTCTTACATTTTTTTACCGAATCATACAAATCAAAAGAAGAAATTATTGGACTGAGAATCAGAATTTCTGAATTCAATTCCGAGGAAGTAGAAAATATGTAGAAGGTTTGCTGTCTTTTAAGTATGGCTCAAACATAACTGGATAATTGTTATTGTAGCATTGTACACCTTTGCCTCTTTGGCGACATTGTATAGATAAAATGAAATTCGTTTAGTATACCTCAGACTTGAGCACTGAAGCAATCTTTGGCCAATATATTATAACTGATGATAACTCTAGATTACAAAGTACGGACTATGGCAAAAATAAATTGTACAAAAATTAAATCTTTGATATAATGCCATTACTAGTAACGAACTTCCGAGTATCAATTTAAGTCACTGCATGCATTCATACTAAATATTTACGCAAAAAAGTTAAACAGTTTAAACAGGAAGATGCATCCTATTGAGATAGTATTGTGACATTTTTTAAAGTAAATTAGCAGTGCCTTGGACATCACGAGGATCTATTCCCGTCCACGATTACTGGTAATTTCATTTGGCCATGAAACAAGTTGATAAACCATTTAAGTAAGTTGTTAGTAAATGCACTGTAAGACGGTTTCTTTGATCCCCCGATATACATACATTCACACTTCTAACGTACAATAAAAAAGCTGGCTTAAATTTGCGAAATATTATAACTCTAAGGATTCACTATGAATTAGCAAGTATTTTAACGGTGAAGAACAATACAATCAGGAAACCTACACTATAAAAATTCTTAGGAATTTATTAAATGTGTAGTTTGTCAACTCGCACTTAGCCAGCGTGGTGGCTTACTGTTGTAAAGGAAACCCGTGAGATACAGTGGGACGTCTTGGGCTAATGATGATGATCATAATTCTAAGGATACCTTGAAATAGTATCATAATAAACCTGGATGAGAGTGACATAAGATGGGATTGATTCTCTATATTGACAACACAAGTGTTTAGGTACAGTGTTATCACTTTGTCATGCCAGTTTTAAAAATGGACAAATGTAACAATTGACAGCCCCGTGGCGCAGTTGGCTAGACATCAGCTTGCGAAACGAGCGGCCGCGGGTTCGATCCCCGCACCGAGACAAATGTTTGTGTGATCCACAAATATTTGTTTCGGGTCTGGGTGTTTGTGAGACCGAAAAGTCTCTCGTAGTTTCTGATACCCACGACACAAGACTCGTATCTTAATGTGGGGTCAGGTCTATGTGTGTGACTGTTGGGCGTATTTATTATTATTATAATCGTTTTTCAACCATCAACAATATTTAGATTAGACAAAAAAAAATTCGTATGCCGTGCCATTACAAAATAATATGAATCTTATAAATATTAACATCGTGAACTCTAAATTGCTGTAAATGTATTCAGAAAAAAACCATACACACGACTTTAGAATCTAATTTCATAATTTACAAGAACAATAATTTATATGAAAAACAATTTTTATATTATCTACCAAATATTTACACTATTCGTCGTCATAAAATAGCCTTTAATGTTGCAATTGCTCACTTCCTATTAGATTTAAAGCCAGACATGCCTTATACGCTTATTAAGACTAGCGTCTATAAGAGTAATAATATGATGTAAGGTTGGGTGTTGTGATGTGAAATGAAACGCTCTGACTGCTCCTTAGTCACTAACTCTTTAATATCATAAGCACTGGTATTTATAATAATGAATACATAAACATACTTACTATACTATATACTACACCTTCCCCGAAAAGAAAAAATAAAATAATGTTATACATTCATTTTATGCTTACACTGTTAACATTACATCATTTTATTAATACGCTACATGTTGTACAACACAAAAATTTTACTTTTATTAAGTGAAAAAAAAATACATTATAATTCTAAGTCATATAAACATTATAAGTCATTTCTAACGCATAAAAAAAATAAGAAGGATACTTTGGTGAAATAGTATAAAAACAATTAAAAAAACTAATTAAGACACATATAGCTTAGTCCTGTTCTTATGAACTAAATCACTTTTACCATCTTTTAATATCTCAACATTTGGCTCAACATCTTTTATAACTTTGTATGGCCCATTATAAACACTTTGGAGTTTGTTTCCAGTCTCGTTTTTCACTAACACTAAATCGTTCTCCTTATACGTAATAGGGTTACAATTCAAATCGTATTTGTTTTTTCTTAATAATTTAGATTGCAGTAAATTTTCGTACGCTTCTTTATGCGACATTTGCAATCTGTACTTTAATTCTAATGGATAATTATCATAATTATAAAGTGGATCTACAATGTTTTTATTTAAATTTGAGGGGATATGACACTTTTTTCCAAACACTAATTCAAATGGTGTAAACTTTGTAGCAGTGTGAACTGACGTGTTAAAGGAAAAACACCAAAAGGGTAACCACGTACTCCATGACTCTGGATGGTTATTAGTTTGAATTCGCAAGAAATTACCCAAGCATTTATGAGTATTTTCCAGAGATCCAATTGTTTGATGATGATAAGCGGTAGAATGTAAAGTGGTGATTTCCAATAATTTGCATGTTTCTTTAAAAACACTTGACAAAAATTCAGTACCCCTATCCGTCGCGACTCTATCAGGTATACCATATCTGAGTATAAAATTATTTACGAAATTTTGTGCCACTTCTACAGCACTTTTCGTTACCATAGGATATGCTTCGACATATTTAGTTAATTCGCATTGAATGGTCAAGATATACGAATAGTTATGATCATCTCTGTCCAAAGGACCTACTACGTCAAGAAAAACTTTTTCCATCGCCGAAACGGCTGTGGATGTCACAACTAACGGTTCCTTAACGTAATGCGAACTGTGTTTTTGTGTCTGGCATTTGTCGCATTTTCTAATAAATTCTTTCACATCCCTCTCAAGACCAGGCCAAAAGTAATATTTTTTAATATTGTTATACATTCGTCTTATACCAGCGTGGCCACTTGTTGGTAAAAGATGAAAGTCGTTCAATATTACTTTTTGGTCGTCTCTATTTTCAATTCTTTTAATATTATTTAGGATGCATAATCGTGGTCCGGACCAATGTGTATAACTTTTTATTTCATTTACTACTTTTTCTATAAAATTATCATAATATCTACCTCTTACAAAAATTAATTCGTGCACGTTAATTTTCTCACAAAAATCTTTAAGTTCCCTCACAAAAGCGACTGGCGTCAGTTGTGATTGGGATTTTATAAACAATATCATTTTTGCTGACGAATAATAAAATACGTCATTCTCGTATTCTTTGTCACAACATCTACGTAGCTTATTTAAGCTATTTTTTTCAGTAAATTTGAGTTCAACAGATATTTTCGGTTTACTGTGTATTTCTACAACTTTCGGTTGCGCAGGCCGATCGTCGGTAGGAACACCAGCACTCCGAGAACTCTGTGAATCAACGTATTGTTTACGTTGTGCTCTCGTCATTACGGTAATAATGCTTTCATGCATAAGTTTTAATTCTGTCGAAGTTATAGGCAGTCGTGACATTGCATCGGCTGCTATATTCTCTGATCCTTTTATATACTCTACTGTGAAATCATATTCCTCCAGTAAAAGTCTAAATTTCATAAGGCGACTGGAAGGATCACGCATATTGAACAGATAAATAAGTGGCTTATGATCAGTTTGTATTATAAAATTACGACCATACAAATATGGACGAAAATGTTTCACTGCCCATGTTATCGCTAATAGCTCCTTTTCCACTGTGGGGTAATTAACCTCCGCTTTGTTTAAATTCCTACTCGCAAACGCAATTGGCTTTTGATTTAAATTACATAAAACTGCACCTAATGAATGTTGCGATGCATCTGTTTGTAACACAAATTTATTATTCTCCGAAAAATCTGGATACTGCAAAATCGGGGGAGAGCTAATTAAGGATTTTATTGCCTGGAACGAAGTTTGACATTTATCATCCCAGTTAAACGTAATATTTTTCTTCGTTAAACGAGTTAAAGGATAGGCAATAAAGGCGAAATTCTTAATAAATTTTCTGTAATAGTTTGCAAATGCAATAAATTTAACTAATTCTTCTACATTGTTTGGAGTTGGCCAATTACCTAATGCTTTAATTTTTTCAGGGTCGGGTAACACTCCATCACCCGAAATAACATGTCCTAAGTACAATATGTCTTTTTTCAAAAATACACATTTATGTGGATTTAATTTTAAATTTACCTGGCGAAGCCTAGCAAAAATGTCAATGAGGTTTTTGTTATGTGATTCTAAATTTTTACCAAATACAATAAGGTCGTCTAAGTAAACAAGGCATTTCTCAAAAGCTAACCCTGACATTGCAATCGTCATCATTTTTGAAAATGAGTTAGGGCTTGTTTTTAACCCCATGGGCATTCTTGTCATCTGGTATTGTCCTGAAATCGAAGCTTTAGATCCAATTGTACTATTTTCGGCAACTCGAAATTGTCCTGTACTAAATGCAGTATATTTTCGGCTTTCAGGATCAAGTTCACATTGATAATATCCGTGTGAAAGATCAAGAGTAGAGAAATAAATAGATCCTGAAAGAGAGTCTAAAATTTCGGCAATATTCGGAAGTGGAAATTTGTCATCTTGTATATTATTATTTAATTTCCTATAGTCTATTACAAGACGCCACTTCTTGTTTCCTGTACTATCAGTTTTTTTAGGAACCAGCAATATTGGGCTCGACCACTCACTCTGACATCGTTCAATTATGCCTTCTCCTAACATATGGCTAATCTGTTTGCTTATCTCACCCTTTTGCGTATACGGAATTCTATAAGGCTTACTATACACTGGTTGAACATTAGACTTTAAATTAATATGATGCTTGTAAATATTTGTCGTAGTTAATTTGTCTCCTGGTAACAAAAACACGTCAGAAAATTTTGCACAAATTTTTTCAATAGCTAATTGCTCTTCACTATTCAAATGATTGAGATTCAATAAGCTAAACAATTTTTTAACACGTTCTGCGTTTAAATTAGGACATTCATTAAAAACACATATGTTATAATCGCTAACTGTTTGCAAAATTGGCTTAATATCTTCAAGTTCAACCTCATTTTCACTTGTATTCAAAATTAAAATAGGTATCATGCCATTTAAAGGTTTGACTAATGTGCTAGCTAGAAAAATTCCTTCGCGTAATTCAGAAGTACAAACTAAACACTCCTCTTTTACGTCAGTACGCACATAATGTACCGATTCAGACCTCGGCGGCAAAATAAAGCAATTTGATTTTCTTTCCTCTTGTGATTTTAAGGGCAACACTATATTTTCATTTTGATTATTTTTAAATGTAATAGTTGAAACATTAAGATCAAGAACTGCTTTATACTTAGAAAGATAATCTTGTCCTAAAATGGCATGTGCCTTACAAGGCAAGGAATTAAAAACATAAAACTTATGAGTAAACAAACTTCCCGATGAATCATAACAACTCCTAATTGTCAAATAAACATATCCAATTGCTTCTATTGTGCCTCCGATTCCGTTTATCTTTACATTCTGTATATGGATCGGTATATTAAATGACTTGACTTGTTTATATTTGATAGCAGAAATTGAAGCTCCAGTATCTATTAGGAATGAACAACTATAATTACCAACTTGTAATTCAATGCAACAAGTACTGTCGCTTGCACAAATGTAACTGTTATTCACGAAAAAATTTACTTTGTTCATGAAATGAATTTTCTTCAGTCGTTTCTTTGTTTAGCACATTAACATTGGCATTTTGACGTGGCTTTCTTTGAAATACTCTAGAATTATTATTTAAACTAGGGTACCTACCTCGATATGACCGTGACTGACCTCCCGTATTATTTTGATGAGGTCGGCCGCGACCTCGGTAGAATGCAGCACCACGGTTAAAGTTCCTATTATTGTACGCACGAGCATCTCGATATTGACGGTTACCTCTGAAATTACTGTTATAGCTATAATTATCAACTGACGAAAAGTAATTATGCCTTTTTTTCCTCATAGTCAACACTTCCCCTGATTGAGATGGCATTGTTATCTCCTCGTCTATCGCTGCCTGTACAGCATCCGTCAAAGAGTCGAAATTGCGAGCGGCTATGATTGTACTAAGCCGTCTATTGCGCAACCCGTCAGCAAAACGTTTAATAGCTTGTTTTTCATTTAATGGTTGTAAGATTGCAAGATGTTCCGCTTTGCCATCAGCCTGTGCAATAGACAAATCCATAAATATTTCAGACAATTCTTTTCCATAATCATCGATAGACTTTTGATCTTGGCGTAAATTTTGTAACTTATTTTGTAACGCAATGTAACTTTTTTTGGGCAAAAGAATTGCGCGCATGTCAGTTAATAATGCATCTATGGATGTATAGTTACATTTAAGTTTTAATTTAGCTGTATGTGAAAGACGATTTTTTAAAACAAACTTTATCAAATTAATCTGGCATTCCTCGTTGTCCAAAAGAGAGCTATAGTATTCTATACCATCTATCAATTGCTTAGTCGTCAAAACATCATTGTCCATGACTGGTAATAAACTTAGGGCGGTTTTTAAATCGAACTCCATTTTGGAAATTAATTGCTTTTTAGATGTTGATTCCGATGATTTACTACTACTCATACTAGCAGTCAAATGTATATGTGTCTTATTACAAAACTCTTTTATATCTGAATACAATACTTTTATTTTATCTTTATAATATTGTATTAATAATAAACTTTCCCCACTAAATTCCTCTTTACTAATTTGTTTATTAATACTAGAAATTAAAATAGAGTATCTGTTATACACAATATCTGCTTCTGTCAACTTTTCTCTTAAGCGACTTGCAGTTCTTTTTTCATAATTCAACTTTACTAAATTTTCTTTAATAACCCTCAATTTTTCGAATATATTATTTAGCTCTAGGGCCATAACAAAACATCACACATAATTAAACTTAGTTCCGTAGCATAATAAAAATAATAAAAGTACCTTAAATTATTGTGGGTAAACACAATGTCTGTATATAAGGACACATATAATAGTAAATTTGAGTAGTGACCCAAATTTTCGGTGCACATGTACGTATTTCATCACTTTTCACGCCTTTTTTCACCACTATGTTTGTTCGGTAGACATCCCTTTGGCTGCACACGAAGAACATCGAACTCCTTCCGTGTCGTCTCTACGTCGAGTAAATGACCTCCTCAGGTTTTGCTGAATTATCCGATTGTCAATCCAGTTATGATGGCATCCTTTGTAGCACTTGTACGCAAAATAAGCTGCACATATGATTGCCAGGCCAAGAAGTATCATCATGACCGTGCTTATGGCCGATAAATGAAATTGTAGTTGTTCGGTGGTAGCTGAATTGGTAGATCCGATTCCATTTTGGTTAATAATAACTTCTTCGGTTTTGGGTGTGTTGGAGTTGCACATCTTTCTTCATTAAATTCAAAATATTTCAATTAATTTTATTCGCTATTCACGCGCACGCAGCAAATGCGTCCAGAACGCGACCCGATGCCCCGCGCCAAACATGGCAGGGTCGCCATGTAAGGTTGGGTGTTGTGATGTGAAATGAAACGCTCTGACTGCTCCTTAGTCACTAACTCTTTAATATCATAAGCACTGGTATTTATAATAATGAATACATAAACATACTTACTATACTATATACTACAATGAAACATTACAAAATTACTAGCGTTATAAAAATACGCGGCCATAAACTACGGATCAACAGCTAAGAGCATAATGGCCGGCCAAATAACATGATTATTATTGAAATTGACTCATGTATGTGGTCTCAGAATTGTTGCAGTATGCGCCGCGAACGACGACTGAATCATTTTTTGTGGCGCGTCTACTTTTTAGCGCACAAAAGCGCGTTAGGTACGTTTTTTCTGCAAGCCAGTCGCGTCGTGACCTCGGCTGACATTAAAAATATTTTACGCCTAGCGCACACATGCAACCAACTTTTGTATGTGAAGAAACATACTGGCTTCAACAACTAGATAAATCTATTTTTCTATTCTATTTTTTATTTTGATAGTTACGAAAACATAACATTTAATGCCTAACATCGCTACGCTTGCTAAAATATCTGGACAAAAACAAATCTATAAAATTCCAAAAAATAGCAGGCACTCAGAAGATCTTAATTTTTTTTCGTAGCCCGTATATTTTCATTTATAATATATTGAA
Source organism: Cephonodes hylas (assembly GCA_030295005.1). Classification (NCBI taxonomy): domain Eukaryota; kingdom Metazoa; phylum Arthropoda; class Insecta; order Lepidoptera; family Sphingidae; genus Cephonodes; species Cephonodes hylas. The sequence goes on along the minus strand of AP025367.1, from coordinate 7,944,236 downwards.
TTAATTTCCATCGCATTATAATCTACGCTATTAAGTTCACAGATTATCATCTATAGCAGACAGCCTTGTCCGTTCCTCAATAAGATTTCATTTTGCTTCGTGAGACGCTTAAAAAACTGTTTAATTCTATATTTTATAATATAAGAAATATTCATAAAAGTATTTATATGCTATTGCAACTATTATATGAATAATTATGAACTGCAGAATAACAACTCGGCTTGGTTGCCGCCTCGTAGACAAATCATATGTAAATTTTGCCTTATTTGGCCATTTTATTTCCTTAAACGATAATATATGTGAGATAGCGTCTGAATTTACATTTTATAAATATTATTAGCAATGGTATTGCTGTGAATTCTAGCATTTTTTGCAGTACATTATTTCACGCGACAAATATTAAATCTGTAGATAGCTTGTCATGCTTGTCTCACTACCTTGGACTTTTAAAGAGTAAAGCCTTAGTCTACCGAAAATTTTGGTACCATTCCGTTTGTGTATAAGTCGTTTTTTTTTAGTATGAAAATTTCCATACAATATTGTCTACCACTTTTTGTTTAATGAAATTTACCTTTTACGTCATGCTGAGGTTAAAAAATTAAAAATTTCTACCATAGATTTGAATCCACAACTTCGATTCTACGGACTGCTCTATTTCACAATACTTTGCGATTACGAGATGCCTATATGAATTGTTTAAAACAAGTGTGTCGGCCCGACCTATTTACGCACTTGAGATACTAACCCGAATTAAATTTGTGCCACATTTCGATCGATATTTCTACGAAGTCTATTACAACGCACGCTGTACAGCCTAGTTTTACATTTTATAATCAATGTGTTTCATTAAGTGTTGCACGTGTTACTGACAGAGTACTGTCTCACACTTCTTTAGTATTTTGTTTCTGTGGTAGTAATTATCTAAAAAGTGGCAGACAGACATTGCCGTGGGTGCAGTCTTCATAAAACTATATTTCTACCGCGATTATGTGCAAGTGGGGACTTAGCAACATAATTTTCCTACAATTACCTTATGTTTAAATGTCATCTTTATGGTTTGTTATCTAAAAAAATCGGAATCGTTACTGAAAACTATCTTAAAACTGAAATGAAATGAAATGAAATGAAATGAAATGAAATGAAATGAAATGAAATGAAATGAAATTTATTTCACAAATAACATTATACATTCATAGAGTAACAACAGGCCCCAAAATAGGCAAGCCCGTAGCTAAACTAAAAAATACTTCTATATAGATATTATTATTTATTAGTAAAATGTAGAAAGAAGAGGATGCACAATGAAATAATGATGAAGCTACCGCAGATTTCAGTGACGCAGCAACGGCGTTCTCAGTTGTAGAGGAGGCCCGCACCCACCAGTTGGACGTATACGAATTGATGATGATAATCATAAGTAACAGCAAAGTTGAACTGCCATACAATAGACTGCTCTGTATTTAAAAAAAAAATTATAAACGTTTCCATAGAACATAGCATTACATCATAATATTCATGCATAAATCTAAGCAAATAGCCACATTAAAATGCTTTTAAATTTCGATTCTACGCAAACGAATGCGAATTAAGAAACACGTATAATATGTCAATATAAACAAAATTACATTGGCACGTGTAATGTAAAAGTCAATACCATATTTTGATTACGCTAATCACGCTAATCTCTTACAGTAAGGTTACGAGAGAAAATCGCTTCATTAGTATTTCATTTGCAGTATTATTTGATAATACTGCAAATTTGACAACTAAGATTAGTGATATCACTTTGTAATCAAAACAAGAAGTGAAATTTGTGTAATCGCGGAATTACCATTGTATAACTAAAACAGTTGGTTAACTGTTGCTTGTTCTATTAGGTCCGTGAGATTGGTGCATTCAAAAAATCTTAACCCTTCCTATCTTAATACTGTTAAAGTCTGGTCATACACCTTCCACCGTCGGGTTATACATAATAATAAAACGAGCTGATTTTCATCCATGACGTTCCAGTGAGTTAACCGCAGACAGTCTAGAAATTTCAAAAGATGTAATAACACATCGTAGAAAATTCACACCTACAATAAAACACATCCAATATATACGTTTCATTACGAAAAATGGATGTATTTCGGATGTATTCTGACGATATATATAAAATTGTCATGAAACTTTCGAGCATCGTTTTCTATACATAGATTGACACTTTGGAATTAAAAAAAAAAAACACTATAAAAACTTCTTAAAATAAATATTACATTGATAATTAATTCACTACGCTTTTTAGAATTATTTAAAATATAGCCTTAAAAGCGTATCTGTGGCGCCCAATAAAATAACAAAACATGGTTACAAATTTGCAAATGTTTTTTATTTCATATAATTTCTCGGCATAGTGATATTAGTATACATTATGTAGTCACTTAATTTACAAAAAAATATATTCAAAGTCATCATACCTAAAATTGCCTTTTCAAATATGTGTAATGATATGTATATTACGTCAGTTCATTGAAATTAATTTCGACACTTATTATTTCTTTACATACTCTAGTGAAGTCCTATTAATATGTATAAAACAACATAAATCTTATCGGACATCCGAAACATCGAATTAACATATTAATTGATTGTAAAACATTTTGCCTCCACGCATTGAATTTAAATATTAAATCTTTTGTAACATTGCCAGGAGACAAATTTTCAATAAAATGATATACCCTTTAGAAGAACTTTAATTGAATTGTATCGTTACAATTTTGTAATAAATCACAAAACCTAAAAATTAAATAATACGTCTTTATTTTAAACAAGTGTGTATTTATTAGTTTTCATATTTTTGCTATTCAAGTATTTTTTATTAACTGCATCTAATTACAAAAATTAAATATATATTTCCAATCGACTTGATGTCGGCGTGGGAAAACAGTTATCAGAATTGGGATCTGATTACAGGCAAACAAGAAGTCAATGACATATTGAGGAAAAGTCTCAGATAGGTACTTGCCTATAAAAAGCATAAAATCTACGTGACGAATCTAATGATTCTCTACTACGCTTCGAATTGCTTCATGATGAATCACATTTGGGGTATTTACGTTCAAGGGTACATAATTTCTTCAATAACAAACAAAATTACAAAATACTCACTGACAGATAGCTGGTTGTATGTGTGTTACGTGTTAAAATATGAAAAGAGTGCAATTTTTAGACGCATTCTAGTCGCTATAGACACAAGGCCAGACTATCTTTGCTGGTCAACGAACTCTATTTCGACGTCTGTAAGGCAACAGCTATTAAGTAAAAAAAGAATTTAAAAGCTCGAGTTTATAAACTGCATCGAATGCTAAAATATTATTATATCATACTTTGGTGTGCGATGTTCAAATGATAGCATGGACGTGTGTTATTAAAATTTATTAGTTCGCGGATTTAGATTTTTGAAAACTTTGTGGAATAAAAAGTAATGCGTTACATTCTGCGTGATCTGTGGAAACTAATGGCGAGGGAGTAATTAACAAACATTTTATTTTATTTTTGGTGAAATTTATAAAATGCAACACATGTGATTTACCGGTAAACATAAACGCATTAACACGAATAAATTAGAAGAAAATGTCACAAGCTGCATTAGAAAGTTATAGAAACCAAGATTATTTATGATCGGCGTGTTTATTAACAATTTATAAATGTGTGTTTAAACTAGCAAGCCGGTGCATCGACATCGGAGACTCCACCTGAGGTTAGACTGTATTATTAAATTATTTTAGAACGTTCGACGGCCAATGTATTCAAGTGGGACGCCAGACGCATTAGCGCGAATTCCTAAAACCGACTAGACTTGTTCGTATGACTTCTTTTGTTAAACGGCTTTCGGTCCGTCCCGCCGTCTGTAAAGCCTAATTCACGTAATGCATTCAAGTATCGTTAACCGTGTCGACTCAACGTAAATAATTCTAACTGAATCTGCGGACTATGATTAATTCTATCTATTTTTTTCAGGGAGGCTATATTCTTCAATACTCGGACATTGCCTTTTTAAATTGAAGCACTTCGTGCTTAAACCTTTTAAGTGGAAGTGTGTGAACAACAGACGTAAAATTACATTTAGTTTGCTTTTTATAATCATGCGTTTATATTTACGATTTATACATAACTGCGCACAGTTAGTCCTATCATAATAAACGCAGGTGCAAGCTGAAGCTAGAGAAAGGTGTCTATCAAGTGACTTTCTGTATTTTTTGAGTTCCGTTCAATAGTTTAGAGAATCCTCCATCAGGTCAGTGAACGTTACCATACTTGTATGCATATTTATTCCGTCATTCGCTGCGAGAAACAGCATTTGGGATAGATGAGTTCATGTTATCTACGAGTATAGGTATGCAGTCACTAAAATAGCCCCAGGAGATGATAAGAGCGTCGTGACACCTGCGCTCGCAAAATTATCTAAAAAAACAATGTCGTACATCCATAATAGAGCACACTGTGTATTGAAACCGTACAGACCATCTATTTAACCATCTGCAAGTCTGTCTTTCTTTATAGACAGTTTACATTGGAATCAGTAGGCGATTTATTTTCGGTGCAATTTTGCCAGCTGTTACAATACGTTGAAGGTAATATTCATTCAAAATTCGTAGCGTAGTTTTGAGTGCATGGTAAATTTTATTTTAAGTTTTGAGTTATCCATTTTCATAATTTGAATTAATGTTTATTTTTCAGAATATTATTACAACCTTTTTGTTTAGTATTTTCTCTTGGTTTGGGTTTGTGACAGTATTTCTTATTATTTTTATGATTAATGATAGCAGTGTATGCATGTGTAAAGTGCATGTCGATATCGCGTCGTGTTCTGCTCACCTTGTCCTTGTGACTGCGATCATGCTTACAATATCTGATAATGTTCAAGGCGAGGTGACCTCGCTTAAAATTTACCTTTTATACATTTTATTATATTATGTATATTCGAAATATGAAGGACGCGTGGATAATAATACTTCAATTGAGCATTCAATAAACGTGCAATATTTAATGACTGTTTGATTGTTATAAAGTATCAAAAAAATAAGTAGGCAATTTTTCATTACATTTCGTTATGTATGATGTAAGTAATTTTTGATACAAAATAGAAAAGTATTAAATTAGAAGAAAAAGATAAAGTATCTTACTTTAAAAATAGGAAAGTGAATTAGTTTATAACATTATCATGCCTATATATTCATTGAACTTAATCTAACAAATTTTATTCTATTACGAAAGAATATCTGATTTCTTGGGACTTGTGGATTATTAATAGCTCCATAGAACCGTTTGCTATAAACTCAAGATTTTTCATTATTTCTCGATTCATTATAAAGACCACACTACAAAATCGAGACATGCATCGTTCTGTGTAGCAGCAAGTCTTTCATATTTTATGAATGTTATAATTTGGAGTATGATCAAAGTTTTAAGATCTATTGGCTACATTTTATTAAAGTGTGTTAATTTTTTTTATTCTGAGAATAAGTTTTTAAGATTTCATCAAATAAGCCTAATTGAACAAAATATTTATGGTTATCTCACAAATTTTAAAATAAAGTAATTGACAGAGCGACCAATGATTGCAAAGCCAGCTTATTATCATTTATTGATTCAGAAAAAAATAAAATTAATTAAAAGACTAGCTAAATTCAAGTACCTAGTTAAGTTCCAATGTGGAAATATTCCAACTTTTAAGTTATTATTTACAATATGAAATCTCTATTATCAGAAGTAGAATACGAAGCGTGAGAGATTTCTGTACAGAATTAAATTATTCTTTGTTCTTAGATCTTGCTGTTGATCTAACTTTCATATTTCTATGCATGACGATGAAGATGCATATTATTCCATACACGCATACATATTATAATTTGTTAATATTTACCTCTAGAAACAAACGGTAATTTTTATCTTTGTAATATTTAAATCTAATTTTATTTTAAGTAAAATAAAAAATATATATATGAGAATTAAAAAGTTAGAACAATTACATTTATTTATAATTTTAAATAAATTTTATTTTTTTCAGTATAATTTTATAGAACTCCATAATTTCCAAGAATTCAGATTAAGTTAAAATGAAAATTTATCAATAAAATTTAAAATTTCCCCAATTGCTGAAATTGTTTTATGTTAAATACCATATGCATTATAATACACACAATGAATCAAAATAGCTTTAAAACAACGCTCTCATGAATCGTGTGACGTCACGAGTGAAAAAGCGGGAAACAAAATGCAAAGCTGCGAACATGTGAGCGACTCGTATGGAAAATGAAAGTCTTTCGACGCGAGTTTCATTCAGGCGAAGTTGGCTAGCTCGCGGCTGCTGCGAGTCCCAGTCTCGGAAGCGACTGAGCAGACCTCAATGGATAAGCCTTCTTACTGCTATTATCATTCTATTTTTAAAAACATTCTTTCTTTGACGTTTATGGATCTATAGTATTGCTAATGGATTTGAAACGATACAGTTTTTATTTAAGTCTAATGCGATAACAGCCAGTACGCATAAAAACTAAATCATGGTAACATTTAAAAATAGCCTTGATACACAGAAGATGACTCTGCTATGTCTATAGATGGTTGTAGTTTTAAATATAGAATCACCGTTAGTTGTGGATTCAGAAGCAGGACATTGAAATAAATGTATTTCACTTTGATTATTCTTATTGTTAATTCAACAAATATGGTTACAAATAACTTACATTAATAGTAAAGCCTGCGAATTCTAGCATTTTAAGTACAAATTAGATCAAATCATAGAAAGAAATGTTAACCGCTTTAAATGAAACATTGCAATTTGAAGTTGTTTGCGATGGCTTAAACCGTAGGGACTAATTAAGGCAAAATTATGTAATAAAAAACTTAAAAAAAAATCGAATTTGAAATATTATTTAGCAAAGAACTTTACCAAGATCATTATTTCTAACAACGAGCTTAAAACATTTAAAAAATGACAGTACAATAAAAATATTAGTGCGCAGTGGAAACTATTGAAAACATTTCATACATCCTTGTGCTGAAACTTAGCCAGAGCACTAACTTGGTGTTTAATAACACCTCCAACAAATTACATGCACACTGTGAATGCTGTTTGCGTATTGCCCTACTGCTCTACTTGAACCCACTACAAAAAAAGTACCACTTTTTAACCGCGTAATGGTTACGTGCTAAGCTCAATTAAACTAAATTAACATCTAACTGTGGTTTACATTGCAACTGTGTTTTTGACTGACAGTTTCGAGAAACAGCTTAACTTATCCATTGCTGTTTTTAAGCAGATATATTAACGCTTATACCCCAAAAGGGTGGGCATTATTCAAAGTCCAAAGATTTTGTTTATTTGCCGAAAAGTAAAATACTCTTTTATTTTAAAGTGAGTAAATGATGTGAGAATTGGCGTTTTTATCAAGAATAAATAAACTACTCAAGATATCTTAATGGAGAAATAGATGTATGTATAAAGCTTAGCAACAGTTGGCATATTGAAATTTCTTGTTGAATTTGGAGAAAATGAAACACAGTTAAGGTTCAATGCACTAATTTATCTATGCGTCGCGATAATGTATTGCATTTGTATTTATTAAATTTGCTGTTAGTCACAAAAGAAAGAGAAAATTTTATGTGAATTAAAATGCGACAACATTAGAGCAAATTTCTAACGCATACAACTTTCGATAAAATTTATAATATTTCATACGAAATCGTGTCGAATTAATTTAAATAAAATAACGGTTAAAGAGCACAGAATTCTTGTTGCATTTTTTGTGTGAGTGCACCAACCCACCTGGGTGCGTCACCTACGCTCTTGCGTCTAGAATAAAGACAGCCGTCTAGAAATTTCTACCTCGTATTCCATTTTACTGAGCTACTTTAATGCTTAACGTAGGCGTTTAGTATCACCGCGGTGGCCAATTTTAATTGCTTGTAGAACACCTCCTTCGTAAACATCGCCGTGGTATTTTATGACCTTCAATTGTATAGGGTCTTGAGCGCTCACTCACGTCAATAATTACGTCATTATCTTCAATAATTATTTTTTACCGATATTACCTGTTCAAACGTTGTTAATTAAGATTGTTTAGAATAGAATAGGCGGCTATAATCGTTCACATGAATGTTCATTTAATTTTCACCCTACGTCCTTTGCAATTATAAGGACAAATTATGAATTCATTTACATGCCAACCAATGCAGTTTTCTGACATTGCATTAGAAAGGGTTTAATAATTTATTTAAATTAATGCAAACATGTATTAGAAAAACTTATAAGAAATCGACTGTAATAAAATCCGGTAACAATATTTTTGTATAGAAAACCATTATTTATTGTAATAATTGCGTTATTACGCCGCAGCCGACGATCGCAGGAGGAACTTTGTGTTCCGATATAATACACTTGTGTAGCTCGTTGTCATTCATGCTGGATGCAGTTTGTAAAGCTCATCGAATCGGTGCAACAGTAGCGACAGTAAAGCAAGTTTTCAATGTCACGATTTGGGGTCTGCCAATATATTATATACTTATACATAATATACGTGTATATAGAGGGCACATAGCACTATTTCTATGAACGCACCCCACCGATTGTAATCTGGGTGAGGGGCGAGGCGAACGGACCAATCGCTGTGCTCCCGTGACCAGAAAAGGGGGAGGAGTTTCGCACCCCTAGTTTTCTAGGGGTTAGTGTGCTTCCGCGGCCAACCTAGTTTGCCGTAACCCTCCGCACGCCGCACACTCCCCCGCACCCACTAATTTAGGGTTGATCAATCGGGCGCGCCGTTGCCTTTACGTAACCGACACCAGACAAATTTCGTGCGATGCAGCGCTCCCCGCCGACAAGATACCGGCTAGACATACCTCAGCAGTACGCTCAACAAAATCACTATACATCGCTGTCTATCAATTACTGCATTATATTATAGATGTATATTCCGAAAAGTAATGTATATTTAAAAATTCTTAAATCACAAAAATCGAATCGATATTTTCATGACAATAATCAAATTACTACTTATACAGTATAAATTAATGCCTTGCAATAACGTAAAATACATTATAAAACAGATTCGCACAATGGGCACAAACAAAAAATAAATTGGTATCTAATTACTCATCACGATATCGTTAGTATAGTTGGCACCATCAATGAATGAAAACTGTGACAACTGCATAAAAACATCGATAATCTACGTTAATATAATCGTCCGCTAAGAATATTTAAGCAGAGTTTTCCTCAAACAAGTCAATCTATTATTTTTTGTTTGGAACGTGGTTGCTACCTTAAAGGCCGAGCCGCTTGATTAAATTAAAAAATAACTACGAAAACCTCTGCAACTTACTTAGAAAAGAAAGCATTGACGTAGAATGATTCGGAAATACCCATATGAACGCAACTATACTCTAACAAACATTAACTTGAACAAATACTTAACAAAAAATTGTAAGACTCCATGATTCATAGATATTAACAAAAAAATGTGTATAACACTTATTATAACCATGTCATGATGACTTACATAAACATCAAAGATTATCTAAAAAAGTGAAGGTACCTTTAATAACAAATAATTCATGCGATTAAACTACACTCATAGTGTTTTGGGATTTAATTCATAGAATTTGAGAAAATAATTAAAGACGCCTGCAGTTTTATATTTCCTTCCTTTTTTTTTTAAGACGAATAACATAAACCTAAATATCTTTATGTTGTCGAATACTGTTATAAATAAAGCCATGCATAACGCATTAACCTTTGTTTTTAATTTCAAAATCGCTATTTTGAATAAAAATGTAGTCACGATCAAACAACATTCGAGATTAAAGCCCTGTATACTTTCTTATTATGTTCCACACATCTGCAGAAGTCCAATTCTATGAGCGACACAATAATTTAAGTCACATTAAGGAAGTCAACAGCAAACAGTTCCACTTACGTCAGGGTTCCACAACACAATACGGTTAAATCTTATGAACACTCTTTTCATTACTTTTCATAGCGCGTCAATTGGCAGTGTCTATGGCGATAGAAAAGGAAAGGGGTCACGTCCAATGCCACAAATTTAAGGTTATATTTGTATCCAAAAAATCTTTGTGGAATAATTATATTCAGTTGATATTATGACTGTATGTATGATCGTTGTGAATAATAATTCTATTTTAGACAATATTATTATACAATTACTATAAATTAATCCAGACTTGCATATAAAATTGACCTAAACATAATTACTATAATCCTTTTATTACAACATTCGGACTTTATTATGATTAAATCTTTGCAGCGGAATCTTCCATATTGTAATTTGTTTGCTCAAAACCTGCAGAACGTTCACGCTATAAAAAATATTCGCTCTTAACCACTTTTCAGAGCGTTTTTTTACACCAGGCGTGGTTACGCACGGCTGAGTTAGGATTTCCCCCGATCGTGTAAAGCCAGGGTCAATGACTGTCTACCGTAAGCTCAAGTAATAATCACACATAATTACTACTTTTCGTAAGTGATAGATAACATCGTAATAACATTTAATATTCTATGTCGAATCTTCTTTCTATTTGCATCAATATACGTAATAAGTTTGCGTTATGCAGGTGGTACCTTGCCACAATGCGTATTGGAAACGAGTTTTTTTATCCAATCCATTTTTACAGTTAAATAGGAAAAATAAAATCCCGGCACATGATAAAAAATGACATGGTTCAGTAACCCATTTATAAAGGCGAAATAAAAAAGCAGTAAAAACTAACTTCTTTTATGCAGCAGATGCTGTAGACGACGAAAAATTTCCCCAACACTTTAATAAAGAATACACGTTCCAAAAAAATCCTTGTAATATTGATTCGTCATTATAAATGTCAATGGGAAGGTTTTAATGTTAGAGATAACTTATGTCCTTCCTTTTAATACAATAAAAAATTAAATAATCCATATACTTATCACAAAAATTACATAAATATCTGTTACACGTGTCGTTGTTAAATCAAAATAAGTTGTTAAATTAAATTATAGATAAATTATATCAGTTATTCGAATATCTCGCAAAACTCGTGTATTCGGTGCAAACTGTGCTTCAGTGACCGTGAACGGAAGTATCAAGGTAAAGCACGGATTCCTTCAAAAATAATAATTGATATCGGAAAGTCAGTTCTCATTTCCTAGGTTTATTTCAAAATACAATATAAATAAAATTAACACCATATCTTTTGTTTTCAAATTACAAATTTTGATAACAATAATATGAAATTATTCTAATTTTTTACACCACCATAACCGTTGACGTACAACAAAACTACGGTTCAAAAATTTACATTTTCACAAGTTAAGTCTTCATTGTTGCCTAGGAATATTTAATTCAATTATTTATTCATGTTTTGTATTTCTAAGTTTCAAGAAATACGTCTTAATATTTGAATAAGTATTATAATGATTGCGATTTAAAGTAGTACGCAGGTTTGAGTAATTTATAAAATACATGCTATAGACAGATAGACACGTTGTACATGTCTTTGAATATAACATTGGATAATATTTAGTCTCTGTCAATCAGTACATTTGTATCTGCAATAACCGATTGCCAGTGTTGAAAAAAGAAAAAGTTTACGATGATACACTTTTTATTCGAAGTACGCGGGTAATTAATAACGAATTATCGTAGGTCTTGTATCGCCCTAGACACTGCTTCGATAATATTTCCCAAATGCATATTATTAATCGGGGCAGTATAAATATTGTTATCTTAAAGAATTTCAGTGCGAATGCATTCGCCGAATATTACATATAGATAAAAAGTATCAGCGATAAATAATAATCTAGCGATAACTAGAGGTCATTGTGATATCGTAGAAATTCAAAGGCGAAAATTAATTGACATTTAAAATCCTTTGAATATAATCTACGTGAGCGATATCTCATACGGATTTAGTGATCGAAAAAACAACATATATATTGTGAGTCTCGATGCGCCGACGAAATTGATTTAGACTGATCCGTATTAGGTCAATAGACTTAACGTACAGCGCCGTGAGTGTGCAGTGGAGTTGTATTAAATAGTATTATAGTCTCAATATCGGCATCGAGAGATAGCGGAGATCGTGACGCGGCGACTGCGACGCGCCTTATCGCCGCATCGACTTCGTGGCCGTCGTAAATAATGTGCAACTTTTCCCGCCACGCCCCCACTGCCCAAGGAAACAAAAACTATAGAGTCACTTATCACGCGCCCTCATCACACATATTTCTTTCCTACTCGACAACACAGCTAAAGTGTTATCCCGGATAAGACTCTTGAGATTCCCTACCTGTCTGGCACCTGATTAGATCAATTGGAAATATACCTAATTAATATCCATGTAAAAATATTGGAATAATTATAATTGTAATGATTAGAACTTTTTATGGCGGTCATAAGTTAAAGGTACTGAAGTGGGTTATAAAAGCTGATTGGTTATTATCAATCTTAAAATATATACGAGAAGACAGAAAGGCTAATGACAGTGTTGTCAGAATGTCCAATGTCTGAAGCAAAATAACTAAAACACAGAAAAATTTTATATTATACACTTCGCATAAAGTTTAAAATAATTTCAGGCAAGTTTATTTTCGATATAAATTGTCACATACTAAAATATCCTCTAACAAATAGCAAGTTGAGATTTATTCATCTGGTGGCACGATAATTGTCGACCCCCCCCGGGAACCTCTAAACACTAAATAACCCGCCAACGAATAATTAATCAATAATTAAATGTCACGTTTTGGGATCAGCCAGTATGGGTCGGGTTTCAAGCAGGTTGGGACAGATTTGTCGACCACGACCAATATTTCGTATAGACAACATGTACTAACAGTATGAAACCAGGCATTGAATTTTATTTTTATGTAAAAAAAATGCGCAATACCAGGCAAAAGTCAAAACTCCGCTGAATACTTAACCTGTAACATAATGTAGGTAAGTTTCAATAAGTTATTCATTATCTGCTTACGCTACATGTTATCCTTGCTTAATACATGAATGATGCATGTAATACTGTCTGAAGGCTAATATTGAATAATTTTAAATTTAAACCGGTTTGCAATTCCTATTTAGACGTTTTACACCGTCTAGCCATCCAGGTAACTCGTTCGAGACTAATAAAATTTAATTTCGTCGTGATAAGCATTTAAAATGGTGCATATCAATAGCCTATAATGGCAAAATAGCGAATACTTACTTTATACTGCATTCTTATTTTCCAAGTGCAACTCAACTTACAGATACAAAAATACATTATAAATTTCAATGTTGTGTAAGTTGTATTAAGTAATTTTCAGACATTTTACAATCTAAATTAAATAAATACTATATAAAATTATTGTCTAAAGCGGAAGCCAACACAAGATGACAGATATTTGCTCAAATAGCCTAGTGTATCAGAGACAACTATGCAAAATTATTAACATATATTTAAAAGCCAGTATGCTTTTGTTGCCAAAAAAAGATTTTATTTAAAAATTTAAAACGCAATATATTTTCTTTAGTTCTTTAGTTAAAGAACCTTGAATTTATTTTGTCGATTTCGTAGAACAATTCGTGCTAATATCGAAAAAAACTTTTTTAGTATTCAATTTCGTTTCCCACTCCACGGTGATATTAGGCTGCGCACCCACCTAGACAGTGCAGCGGTCGGCCAAACCGCGGTAACACTCTATCGTAGTCGTGGCCGTGGCGTTGTTTTTGACTGAAAACGGTGCACGCGCACTTCATGTTTTACATTGGGCCACCAAAAATGACATCAACACGCTTGTGGTGCGCTGAATATTTTTTAATGACTAATATCTGTTTTATATTACATTTAGCAGGGTATGTTATCGTTCTAGAAGTAAAATTAAAGTTGTTTAGGGTAATCATTGAGAAGCCGAAGAGAAAAATATATATCTCTAGCTGTGAAGTCAATTAACATATGCCATGTTTCGCGTCGCTGTTAGTTATTCAAAATTTTAATACCACAAATTATGCATATAAATTTTAACGATAATAATTTGTTTCCACGGTTGATTTTAAATACCCGCATATATCATTTTCTATAGTCTGGTTTTGTGTCGAATAGGAATAATAAAATAGTGTTAAAAAATTTAATATTAGCTAATTAGGACCTACGTTTCGCCGATGCACAATCACAGCGTTTGCGTCTTTAAATTACAAACTCATACAACATACATATTACTATTCAATAATATATCAATAATTTTGACAATTCTTACAGATTACTTCTTACAACTGTATTTAAATTCTATGAAGCTTTATTAAATGGATTGTCCCAGTTAACCCCAAAAAGACACCTAAATCAGTTACATATTGCCGTATCTCATTACAAGTTACTACACAGCAAGGCCTGAAGTATTAAAATTACCAATATATTTTCTTCATCGCTGTTGCGATGCTTTGACTTACAACCTGCAACTGTCCCTAAACCGCCCTGTTAAAATTGTTACAAATTCGTCTTCCAGTGACTTATTATTTTTTAATAACAAAATTTGATTGAGTATAACTTATTACTTAATGTACAATATACTCTATCTACCTATGAATGCAACCTTCCAAAAAATCCCTGTCAAAATTAATTTGTTAGTAACATGATCAAAACCGCCGTTGGTGTAGCCACAAAGGAGGTTAGAATGAGGCCCGCATCGCAAGGCTCGTCGATAGTCCGACTAAAAGCCGACTATGTTTACAGGAGATCCTGACCACTAGCCGCCGGCTACGGACAAAATTCTACACGGACATCACATTTATAAGGCTCTTAAACAATTTCGCATAATGTCTTCTTTTACACAACGTTCGATGTTTATTTTATATTACACAACTTACTTTAAGGAGGCTGAAAAAGACGTATTGAATTATCTTGACATTCGCGTGAAGTTATGTTTATGAATTGTCTGTTTTAATATTGTGAACTTATGTTTTCAGGAATGAGTTTATCCATTTAAATAACAAATATCTATAGCCATAGTCATGCCTGTATTCTACAATTAAGTAGGGTCAGTGTTGGGCAAATTTTAATTTAAGGGGGTAGATGCACTTAGAATTTTTGAAAAATCGATTTTTTTTTTTTTCATTTTCTTAAAGTATGATGTTTCAAGAATATTGTCTGAAAATTTCAAGTCAATCCGATGAATAGTTTTCAAGATATTTAGTAATTACTGAAGCAACATTCAACCTCTCGGTTGTGAATAGAGCAGGTAGCGGACGGCAGCTGCAAGCGCCCGGTTTTGTCACGCCTATTATTTTGTATGAATAGAATAATTTCAAGTATTTTTAGAAGAAGTTTTAGAAGTTTCAAAATCTGCAGAAGCTCTATTATATGGTCCAGGTATTGATGATTCAATATTAATATCTAAATAATTCTATTAGGCTACAAATTTTATGTGATAAACGAGTGTAAGCTAGTCGGACTAAATTTTTCTAGCAAAAATTTTTCAAAGTTTAATAACTCGATGAATATTGAATTTAACCAAATTTTGTAAAGAATACTTTCGCTTCAAAAATTCTTAAAACATACGAAAATAAAAAATCAATTTAAAAAAATGAAATTTTTCAAAGAAATTATTTAAACAATTAGCTATAAACAATTAAATGTTCAAATTATCAGCAAAAAAATGTGATATTCGGATTTTACAGATAAAATTACGCAAAATTTAACTTTTTCTATTTAATTAGATACTTAACACCAAAATTAAACAAGATCTACTTTTAAAAAACTTTAAACGCGTTTTTATCAAAACTGTGTTTTTCCATTCGGTGCCCAATTTAACTCGAAAACCATTGGGTGGATATTGATGAAATTTTAATATTATCTTTTTGGCATTAAGAACTAGTCTTTAATCGAAGGATATTGATTTTTGTTAACAATTACTATATTTTTTAAACAATTAACTTTTAACATTTTATCGAAAATCAGAGTCCAAAGTTTCGAATGCCACCATTTTGTAAATTTTCAAAAAAAAAAAAAAAGCTTCGATTAAAGACTGGATTTATTATTAAACTAAAGGTTTCACCTTGGTTTTTCGAATTCAGATGATCCAGAAGGCTGTTGTGATGGTCACCGCGAAGTACTACTCGCGGGAGAGGATCCAACCGATATGGCGATATTTTAATAAATAATATGTATTTTTTTTTTTTTTTCATAAATGTTAAGTTAAAGCATTGTATAAAAACTCTGTATAATTTATTTTGTAAAATAAACTTAATTACTGTAAAAAAAAAATTTTTTTAAATAGGCCTTTTTTTACGCTTCTGAGTGCATCTACCCCCTTAACTAACAATTAAAAATTAACAATTAATTCGTTTTTAACTGCAGTGACAGCAATTAACGACTACTTAATTATTAATCGTGGTTTTATACGAATAACAATTGATCAATTGTTAGTTAGTGGAGACAGTATAGTTATTGGCCCCTGTACAGTTATTAGCCATTTCAACTTTGCTATCAAAAAACTAGCAATATTCTATACTAATAGTAGATTTAAAAATTATATAATGGCGACACTTTTATTCTCTGTCATAAAGTCTCATCGAAATTCCGCTATGTGGTTTGTTTGTTTTCCGATGTGTAATGTTTTGCCGGAGGGAGAAATTCAGTTAAGCGATTAAAAATAATGTTAAGACTGCATATTATTTTTGGCGGTATATTTTGAAATGAATGTGTAGTTTGTCAATTATTTTTACTTCACAATAGATGGTTTTTTTATGCGTTATAACCATATTAAAGGTGCAATATAACTTACTTTCTTTATAACTACTATGTTACGGCCAATTACTGTGATTTTGAGTTTAATATTTTTGAGTTCACACTATTCTTAACATGTATAGTGAAAGTTTATATAAAGTACCTTCTTTTGTAGTACATTAACAAAGCAACATAATGTCGTGAGTTTTATTTATTTTCAGTGAGGATATAATTTTTTATGTGTTTTTGTTTACCAACTGGTCACTTAACTGGCCGATAACTATACTGTTTCCCCTATTTTACGAAATAAAATTACAATTAATTTAATAAATAAAACAAATAAATAACAATTATTTTTTATTTACCAAGTATTTTTTTCCAATACTTGAATATGTTAAGGATATATTCGGTTATTATTCCCTATTTTAATTTTTAACCCCCCAATACTCTGAAAATAGCATATTTTGAAAGCTTTTAATTTACTAAGTTTAGTGTCCCTACTTAGTCTTAACGGGTATATGAGACAAATAACATTAAACTTCTACACCCGGACTACCCTTCTGAACAAAATTTACAAAAAAAAAATTGTTAGTTTTAATTATTTCATAAATCAATTTAAAAAATTGTAACACGCAATTAAATGTTTAATTGCAATTGATTCAATTGCAATTATTTGAAATAAATTATTTTTTATCCAAGTTCAGAAGATCGAGCCCAGTGGCGTGCCATAGGAGAGGCCTATGTCCAACAGTGGACGAATAAAGGCTGATGATGATGATGATGAAATTATTTTTTAGTCAATTGATTAGTTCAATTAAAATTTAATTCGTTAATGCCCAACACTGGTAGGGGTGCATTTCTGCACCCACATTTTGCCAATTTAATTATTTATTTTTATCTTACATTTTATTTATTAATTGGGCTTAGGACTAAGCGAAAATAGGCTGTCACTAAATGCAATTTGTTTCAGACAAACTCATTTACAAGATATATTTAGCATATGATCTTATATTAAGAAAAAGAAGATGTAATATGTAGGTTAATGAGTAATTTTCTTCTTTTTATCTTCTTAAATCACACTTCTAATGAAGAACTCAAAGAAGGGTTGTTGTACTGTTAATTTTCAAAATTCTGGTGACACGAAAATCGGTTGCATGATGATGAAAAATTGTCAGGATTTTATTTAATACATTGATTTGCTCTTAAAGCGGTTCGTATGCATGCCTTAGTAAAAAAAAACTAAAACTATTTAATAACAACGTAGAGTTTTTTTTCACAAGGCAACGGAAATGAGACTTCGCCTGATGTATTTGTACAGTCTACACATTAACTTGCGGTAAATACAAAACAAATGATTGCTGTTAATCTACGTTATTTATTTACAGAGCTATTGAAGCCTGTGTCGGCTCTACAGAAAAACCCATCAATGTAAATAGCCATGTATTATTTTTTAAGATAATTAAGTATTGTGTCATTCCATTATACATGAAAAAATGGAAACGGCACTGTATTACAACGGAAATACAAAAACGTCAGTTGAGGCACGACTAATCATCTACATACTCGTACATTTATGTAAGCATTTAGCATGCAGATGTTCTTTTAAGCTAATAGAAACTTAACAATCAGCAGACCTAATTACGCAAATTAAAACGAGACAAGAAATTCTTAACAACCGTGAAATGAGACATTTACTGATTGCAGTCGTAAAAAAATACATTAGCGAATTTTGCAACTGCATATTTTTCCCGCCTATCACAAATTCGAAATAGCCTTGAAAATGGTGACATTTTAAAATGCTAATGCCAATTTTATGCCTAGCCCCGAATCTCAAATCTAGAATGAACATTAACCTAACATTTATTGACTTGATCACATTTTTAATCAAGGAAATATAGAAATTATGATATTTACTGCAAGGTGGTGTCGCGGCATGGATATGTGCCGTGCGTTCTAATGGTTCGATTCCTGAGTCGGGCAAAGTTTGTTTGAGGTTTTCCGTCACAAAATTCTCAGTAGTAATTCTCTCAAAATTGATACATACATAAAGAAATGTGGATGCAGAGTGTTACCTCATTAGCCTAGACTAACCCTGACATTCCCTTTAGGGGAATACAGGCGTGACGTTTTGTATGTTATATATATAAATAAATTTGACATAATTATCATTTTAATACATAAGAAATATTTACATACATAGAATTTTACATAAAGATTAACATGTTCAGATGGGTTTCTGAACATCACGTCATTCCTGTAACTTTCAAAGCTATTAATTTCCGAACAACCGTATGTAAATATCAACCACATAAGGACCAGTTCAGAAATACTATCGTCTCTACGCTTTTGAAGCTAGAAAAATATTTTCTAATGTATAGTAAATTAACGCGAAAGTATCTTTGTGTGTGTCTACTTATAATCGGTTGGTAAAAAATCTTCAATTTTTATTTAAACAAGTGGTGGACTCACACCGTAAATTATTTCGTGTCTCAAGTTCACAGTTTGTACAGTGGCTACGACGTACAGTCGGCCTGTTCTAGTTTTATGCGCTCCTAGTGCTCTGCAATATTTGAGACTGTGCAGCAGTCCGAAAATTGAGGAAATCCAATATCCATTTTTTTATTTTCCACAACCAGACAAAGCGGATTTTTATTTAAGAAATTATATCATAATCAATTATTAATTTCTTCCTTCTAATATAGTAACATTTATAATAACGTAGGACTCTACACCAATTGAAAATACGTAACGAGTAATAAATAAGTAAAGGAAGTAATTTTTATACGGGAAATATTTCATAAACGTTGTTAATCTATTTAAAAAAAAAATTAACTTCAACTTTGTCTAATATAAGCCTTCATGTAAAATAGAATTTGCAAAGCTAAGTGCAACATTAAGAAGTTCGTCATCAAATGTTTACTATTCTGGAAGGGAGCTCACATTACTGTAAATTACCAAAACCAGGCATTCATTTACGTGATTTTTTAGCTTTCGGACACAGCAACCTTAGGCCACAATTTTATAAAAACGTCCAATATACCTCGATACCAAAGTCGCCCAAATTTGCCCAGTGTCCTAGGCATGAAGTGTTAAAGTTACTTTCGGATTTTTTTATGTATGCTACCTGTACTTCGCTTCTGGCGATATCGCGTATTTTTTCTTCAGTTTCAAAAATTTTTTTCATGCTTAATTTAGGAATGGAGAGGATTTGTCGATGTTAATGATATGATTTACTATTCTATAATCGAAATATGGTATCTAATCTGTAACATCACTACATACTCGTATACGATTTATTTCCTGCACCTAAGCAGAAAGCACATACTCGTACATTCCCTACGAATGAGTGATATTAGGCCTTTGCTTAAACACTCGTTTAGGTCGGGTTAGTATATCTATACTAATATTGTTAAGGTGACGAGTTTATTTGTCTGATTTAATGCATCACACAGTAACTATCGGTTCATCGGTTCTCATAGAATCGGTAGGATCTTATTAAGAAATATTGCAAAGTAAAACATAAGTTTATGTCATTGAGTAAGATTATTTATCAAAGACGAGATTATTCTTCGTAGAATACGACTACTAACCACCATATTAGGATGGTCAAATCGCAATGGAAAATATACAAATGCAAGCAGTTTGTAAATTAGCTCGTACAAAAAAACCTTTATTCGCCATTGAATGAACGACTTCCCGTTTCTCAACTCCCCTGCTGCGCCAATAACTTCGTTATATACGTACAAGCCAGTTTCTAGGAAAAAATATATTGCAGTTTCTTTTTATGTTTCATTTTATTAGTAATGATTTTGACGATTTAGTTTTAGTTTTATCTATCGACCTTGAAAACATCGACGTTTATTTGTATGGCATTTTTAAAACGACAAAACAAGAAAATAACTACATTAATCATGTATTTATTCTTTTAATACGCGGAAGTAAAATGAATAGTACTTAAATAGGATTAATTTTAGTGTTATCTTAATTTTGGATTCAAACTCGTTTGATAAAGATACTGTCGTTATTAAATCCAAAATCGAATAAGACACACTTTAAAAAATCTAGTAAAACCTACTTACTAATCATAAAATAAAAAAAGGCATTTTACAAAAACCACAAAAGAATTTCCCTTATAAATAATTGGTGTATATTATAGTTAAATAATATAAGAATATCCAAAAGACTCTCAATCATTATTTTTGTGACTAAATTTTTTTAGCCGTTACACACGATGACCTTCTATTTCGACTAAGCCCAGACTTGCCTAACCTGTTCGCTTTTAGATTTTTCTATCTATTATTATCAAAAGCCTAGTCCGTATTATATAAGTGGGTCTATAAATCGATTATTGCGAACTCTTTGGTTTTACATATTTCGTGTTGGGACGTAAGAAGTAGCCTAGAGCAAAACGCCATTTTTTATAACAAACGGCCAAAGTAATTTCTGATGACTGTCAGACAATTAACTATACAAGCTATTTGAAATAAAATTTAGAAAAAATATTTAAATAGCCTTTCACGACTATCTTTTATAGTCAATTTTGTTTACGACATGCACCTTCCTAGTTCCCTGTCCATGAGGTCCATTAAGTACATGGCTTATAATTCCGCAGCTGCATATAAAAAGGAGACATTCAAATTTTACCCGACATCTAAACTAGATACCTACGTAATAGAAGCATTACACAACCCCAATAGATCCTATAATTTAGGAGAAACAATTTGCATAGTCACAACGCTTTCTGTCTGGACATTTTAATAGTCTTATTTCGTTAATATTCGATGAATGGGTGGCGAATAGTGTTAAAACCAAGTCTAGACATCCACATGTCTCGGATGTTTGATAAATGCGTCGAGACAGCCTAAGTTGCAATCAGAAAGTAGACGAAACCTCTATAATTAGATGCAAGAACCGGTTCCCTACATATTTGTGCATGGTCAAATATCAGTGAAACACTTAATTTTTTCTACGTCTATGTTTTTTAAATTAGCTGCCTGTTTTTGCGTTAGAAGCATAATTGCACATGTATAATTTTGGACTGGGATATTTGATATTGAAATCGCTTTATATCACATTTCCAATAAATTATTGATATAAACTTGACAGCCTTAAAGAGGTAGTTTGAAGAACCGTGAAGAATGTTGAATGAGAGACATCGGATAACGAATTAAAATATTTTTAATGCACGAATGTTTGTTTCGGATCGAGTTCCAAAAATACATAGATAGAACTATGTATTATAAAAAGCTTACTACTAAAATTGGAACAAGATAATAATTATTGGGGCAATAAATTATGATTTATAATGATTGATATTTGCACATATTTTTAAAATTTGTAATATAACGCAAGTAATTATTTCATGTTTTTATTCTTGCTCAAATATCCAAGAAGCCGATATTCTCTGCTTGACTATGTATCTCCTGAGTAACTTATAAGATCGATGGATCCTATAAGTTGATATCTCAATGATGACTGAGCTTCAAAATGGGCTTTGTTCGGTCGTCCTTTAATTAAATATAGAAAAAATAAACATTTTAAAATGAGCATTCTTATTCACTATTTATGCCACATTTAGTGCATAGCTCAAATAAATAAAGAAAAACAACATTAAATTAAGTCAAAATAAGTACTGTGACCGCGTAATTCAATCTCAAAAACACAAAAAGGACTCGTTATTTTCTTCATTGAATATTAAATCATGACTTAGAGTTAATAATGACTTAAAGGCTATTAATAATGTATAAATAACCCAACCCACAAGAGTAGCACCCACTTATTATAAGTGTCAGAGCACGTTGGTAGTGAAAAATCCGTTTAATGTTTATTTATTTGTATTTTTTTTCAGACTACCAAAAATATCAATGATTTTTCAACGAATACACGTTCATTCCGGAAATAAATATATCAAATACGTGTAACTTAAAAATTGTCAAACGTAGTTCCAGAAATTAATCTATTATACTATGTCTATGTAGAATATTTTATACCCAAATCAGAACAAAAGCAACAGGTACTTTGATACAAAAATAAAACTGAGAAACTCTCGCTTATAATTAACTCCTCGACAATCCGCAGCATGCCTGTTCATATGATAGATAAAAATGTAAAAAACTTTCTGTCGCATCTTACGATCTATCTTTATTATCTTCGATCCATATTAATAACTTACGTCTTATATTAATTTGTGATAGTTAAAACTTTAGTCTACCTCCCTGTTATTACTCCTGCGTATCTACCTTTTACAAAAGTCTAACATTCATGTGTTGAGTCACCTAATTAATTAAGATAACCCTAATAAAAAATGCAACATACAGTTACATTACACTGTTCACTATCTCCGCGATAGCAATATATACGAATTCAAAACAACTATGGGCACACTTTGCGCACATTATCTAATGATATAATTCCAGAAACTAGTCACCTGTCATTTGGATGCACGAGGGAAGGACAATCGAACGCTCGCAATGGAATTTTTTGCACTTTCATAAACAGCAGATGTTGCAAAGGCCACTGGACTAGACTTCGCGATTAACGGTCTACGCACGCTTTTGTTCAAATGTTTCAGTTATTGCCATAGCAACCTTATTTGGTACATGGCGAGAATAAAATGCTTTGTGATACTTATCATGCGGTAATTCTACATACAAGTGATAAAAAGTCTACACTATTACCAACTATTAGGTATATAAAGTTGTGAGAGATATAAAATAAGTATGTTAATTGCTCGTTCGTGTAGGGACGTAATTCACTTAATATCAATCAACAAAAAAACCCAGACTGTGGTCTTAAATGCACGTTAGCTTTTTTATATTGCCTAGGTTTTTGTAAAGAAACATCTGTAACCATAAGTTGGGCTTATTTAGTAGTTATAAACTATAATTTAAACACTTTTTAATATCTATGAAGTCAGCAAAACTCGTTACATTTCTTACTAACAGCAATTTTATTGGATAATTCGCTTCTTATCAACGTATCACATATCTTCATGCGGCGAAGAAATATCGAAGCCACATCATTTTCATAAAATTAGTAATTTATCACACTTTTTTAACCTCATGCAAAATGGCTTATACGAGCATAGGCTGTGCCATGAGATTAAAGGTTCGTTGTTCCCAATTGTATCAATATTCGATTATACAAACATGATTTTTAAATTCCCTTAGTTTCTTACAAATTCTAACATATTCCTTAGATCTAAAATCTTCAGGTCAGCCAAACAAACATTAAGCAACTTCCATGAAATCTGTATTTGAAAAATGGACAAGATTATAGCATAGTTACTTTTAAAAAATATGCCAATCAAAAAATAGAAATTATACACAAGATACTTAATAATATATTTCTTATTACACAGGCTCGATTATACCTTAATGACGAGATACATCAATATTAAACGGCAATTATATTCCGTCAAACTAGGGTTGGACTCCTAGTATATTATAAACAGATGTTCGAAGTAATGAAACAGAGAGCATTAAATATTACCGCAATTTCTTCGCTTTTAAATATCGAATGCTCATTTGAAACACTCCGTTATGAGACAAAAAGTTTTTGTATCTTTTTTGCGAGTCCTTGGCCTCCATCGCGCCGTCTGGTTGACATAGCTGTATCTGTGAACAACCGCGTATCAATTTTAAATTTTCTATAATTAACAAAAGTATTATAGCTTTATAGGTTATTGAGCAGCGTAGATAGATATGACATGACGTGTGCGTTTCTATAGCTACACAAATACTTATATATTATAATCGTATTAGCATAAAGCTTATATCTCTGAAGGGTCGACAGAGGTGCATTAGTATTGTGTTTTAATACATGGGGTATTGGTGAGTGGCCTACTCACTATTGTTGTTTTTTGGCCACACATCCATACTCCTTACTAATATAAAACCAAAGACTTCAGATCCGGTAATGGAACTAACTTTTACCTTGAGACCATAAAGCAAAATATTAGATGATATTGCTGCAAACATTATTGTCTTGTACGTGTAAATAAATTAACAACTAAATATAGATAATAATTTTAGTTTATCCAATTAGCACTATTTTTAGATTTTAGCTGTATTATTTCTTCGACAATGAGATATTATTGAAAAGATATCAAAATGAACTGTTAGTAATTAATGAGGTAATAAAAAGTCTTATCGTTTTATCTTTTCATACAATAAATTCGCTGCTTTTACAAATGTCACAGTTCGAAGTATAAATAAAAAAGAACTGCTCTATTGCAATTTCCTTAAATATATTACCTATATTAATTATATCGTTGATTTTGCGGTACAAGTTTACACCGTGCACTTGATCGAATTTTCATATCGATTGGGACACATAAAACTATCCGAATCATCTGTATATCTACATGCATAACCTAAGTCCTAATGCATGAATTCCCTAGGGGTAGGTAGAGGTGCCTTTCTGCAACCACATTTCGCCCCCTACATATGTATTAAGTCCCACGTTATAGGGGCCATACCTATTGCCGTTTTTCGGACCCTCTTCCAGACTCCGTACTGCAACTGAGAAGTTTTCAAGTGGAAAAACCGAACAACACTGCCCGACCCGGAAACAAGTGTATAATTATTATTTATTTCGGGTAATATTCGCAAAAACGCTGGAAATTGATTTAGTATTTTCTATGCATTAATTATATTACTAGGTTTATAAAAGGCCAATGTGACGTTACAGAAAGAAACGGAAAAACTTTGGGTTGCACAGAGTCCTTATTGAGACGGTTTGTGATTTCTTAAAACAGAATTTCTTTGTCTAACTTTTGTCATGTTATTTGTATTCTCACCTCTCGCGAAAATGACTTTGCAGAAGGCTGGTTTTAGCTTTTATATATTTGCATTGTCGTTGGGTGTAATATTGGTAAGTGATCATCATTGTACTTGTAAGTGGCGAATTATATTATCCTAACACCAAAGTACATAGGTGTCCGCAGAAGTGGAAAGTTTCTCACGAAAAAAACTCGCATTCTGAGATCTGTTAATATATTAGAATACAAACAAACCAGCTTAACTGTCTCTTGGCGGAAATGGTTAGCTACTATAAGAGGCCACGTTGTTGATAACTGCACAACAAATCTTTGTGTGATCGGCAAATATCTTTTTCGAGTCTGGGTGTTAGTAAGACCGAAAAGCCTTCAGTAGTTTTTAATCCCTATAACACAAAACTTTTATAGTAAAGTAGGTGCTATGTAAGTACGTTACTTTTCGTGTATTATTATTATTAGTCTATATTGACTGGTAAAATGCAGTCACAATCCCTTCTTCCAAGTCTACTTAGAACGACTTGCATATTTTATGTCAACTATAAACTGCCACTTCTTTATTTTATTTTTTTCAATAAAAATTGATTTTTTTAATAACGTTAAATCAGCAAATGTTAGGATTTTTCTCTCGACTGTGCACCTTAGCCCCGAGAATTTCATTACTTACAATTCTTTACTTTTAAGTTTTATTTAAAAATTGGCATTTACAGCCTATTGACTAGTAATGTACTGTTATAATACCTACATAAATCGAGTTAAGGACCTATTGATAGCACAGCAAAATAAACAAGATCAGCAAGGCTGTCACAACCCCACACCGTAAATAAATTCAAACACACCATAAATAAATAAATTCGTTAAACATTTACAAAATAGCTGTACAACCTTACAACATGTAAACATGACCTTTAAGTAAATAAGTTCAATTAAACGTAACAGAACAGCCTTTAGACTATTCGCCCAATACGACATTTGTATAGTATCACGTGGGAAAGCACACTAGAGCAGGCAATGCTTAAACTATGCGCTTCAATAATATTATGTGCATATTATAACAACTAATGATCAGGCGGAGTCTACTGACGTCGCCGGTAAAAAACTCTCAAAATAAATTAATTGCTTGAATAAAAATTATGACCTTTACGTTTGTTACGTGGATAAAAAGTTTTTATACAAGTGCATACAGGAATTTTTAATCAACCGCGATATTTTTTTGGTTATTTTGATCTCGAATGTAGGTTATTTCTTTCTTTTTCTGCTTGTCCTTATAAATTACTATCCAATATTCATATACATAATTCTGACCTTCCACTCTTCCAGCAACGTGTTTTTATCGTGGACATCTAAAACTGCAAGTAAATTTCATGACGACCCAAGAATTTTTACAGGAAAAATAACATTATTCTCGATGTAGGGCTCGAACTCACTCATATTTCCAAATATGCATAAAAATTTGGTTCCTTAAGCTTCATGAAAAACAGAAAATAATGTTGTGTTTTGCATAGGTATAATAGAGCCAAATTGCTAGGTGCGTTAACATACTAAGGATAATTAACTATGTTTTCAATAATCTATTAATCTACAAAGACTTTTAACGAAACTAGAACCGCCTACACGGTTTTATTAAAAAAAATATCTATTTTTGCAGTCACGATATGATAAAGGTTATTCGCAGGCGTATAACTGGAAGAACACAAAAATATATACATACCTATAATACATTGTGTAAATATTTTATTAAGAACAAGTAAGGATGGATGAGGGCTGCTCAAGGCCGAGATGATTGGCGCTTTCTTGGGGAGGCCTACGTTCAGCAGTGGACGCCGATAGGCTGAGTATATAAGTAATGAAAAAACAATATACTTTTACTTCTGGTCAACCAACTCACTGGTTGATTGCTCCTATTTTTCGTATCGTGATGATATAGCATAATCCTTACTTGAGAAATAGTGTAACGAATAGAAAAATGATCCTTTAACTTGAATACGTTCTTGAAGTTAGGACGTTCTATCAACCAAACACTCTTCAGCGTTATGAATTAAGCAGTGATGGCCTCGAGGTTTAGGCGAGCGGTCAAGAATCTCGGCGGTCGCGGGTTCGAACCCCAGGCACACACCTCTGACTTTTCGAAGTTATGTGTGTATTTAAATTGAATGATCACTTGCTTTAACGGTGAAGGAAAACATCGTGATGAAACCTACACACCTAAAAGTTCTTAGGAATTTCTTGGGTGTGTAGTCCGCCACCCCGCACTAGGCCAGCGTGGTGGACTATGGCCTAAACCCTCTCAATGGTAGAGGAGACCCGTGCTCAGCAGTGGGCGTATATGGGTTGATGAAGAAGAAGACGAACGGATTAATCAGATTTGAAATTAGCTTTTAATCTCTACATCTATACCTTGATTTTCAAGTTTCAGACATTACATAATTAATTAAAACGAATTCGAATAACACTTTAGTATGAAATTTATCACATCAAATCAAAATAACCGTGTAACTGTATATAATCACGTCAATTAATCATTTAATGCTTCTCATTTCCATTTATACACATTAATCAGTATTCTGGATTCATTTTAGGAGATTTATATTGAATTCTTAAGAATTTAAATTTTCAGGTAGCATCAAAACATTATTTCCTCTGGAACAAAAACTATTTCTAGTTCTTCGTCTAAGTAGACATAAAAATTGGAACCACAGTGGAGTATAAAGTGTAAGTGATAAAAAATAATCGATGTTGTTCGTCGTTTGTGACAATCTGTCTGGAAAATTATTCCCTTAAATACTTTTGAATTAATACAGTCATAGTGATGACGGCAAAGTATAGTCACGTGGCCGAGAACCTCGGTGGTCGCTGGCTCAACCATCTACCTCATAATGAATTATCTCGTACTTTAACGGTGAAGTAAAACACCGGGAGGAAACCTGCAAAACCAAAAATTCTTGAGAATAACTTAGGTCCGCCAACCTGCAGGAAGCCAGCATGGTGGATTAGGACTTAAACCCTTTCAGTTGTAGAGGAGGTCTGGGTCTAGCAGCTCATCGCATATTGGTTGATGATGATAAATCAGTACAATTTTTAGGACTTAAAAGCGCACCTGCCTAAAAACAGATAGGCATTTAATACAAATTTAATACAAAGATTCACTACTGCATTGCCCATAGTAATGACCATAAAAATAATAGAATTTATTAAGTAATGAACTTTATCATAAAAATATGATATTTTACCGTTGCATCGTAAATATTGGCCTTTTTATATCGTTGTGAAAATAGGTGTGTTTGGAGTTTGCATGTTTGTTGCGCGCGGTACGACACGCAGCCGCACAGGACGATGTAACATTGCGTGTCCCTGCCGCTTGCATTTAGCTTGCAAACGGGTCAAAGATGGATTTTACATGAGGTAATTGCACTTTTTTTAAATTCACGATTATTAACAGGTAGATTAACTGAGCAAGCACAATATAACCTAAATTCACTTGATACTGTATTTTTGAAACTGTAAGGTTATTTTATTATTCTTAGTATAAGTTCCTTTATCATTGTTAGGCAGGTCCTAACCATGAGTCGTGGACGTGACCTATGCTACTATACGTGCTACAATAAGTATCGATGCGATGTGCAGAGGTGTTTTACACCTTCTTTTCGACAGCTGCTTCTGGCTACTGCTGACTCCATACGACTTCAGTTGTCCTTGTGATATCTTTCTTCTTCTTCTTCATCAACCCATATACGCCCACAGCTGAGCACGGGTCTCCTCTACCATTGAGAGGGTTTAGGCCATAGTCCACCACGCTGGCCTAGTGCGGGTTGGCGGACTACACACCTAAGAAATTCCTAAGAACTCTTAGATGTGCAGGTTTTATCACGATGTTTTCCTTCACCGTTAAAGCAAGTGATTATTCAATGTGAATACACACATAACTTCGAAAAGTCAGAGGTGTGTGCCTGGGGTTCGAACCCGCGACCGCCGAGATTCTCGACCGCGCGCCCATACCTCGAGGCCATCACTGCTTATATCCTTGTGATATCCTAAAAGAATAACCTTATGATTGTCCGCCTGAGTGCTGCAAGACCGCTTATCGGCAAACGTCAATAATTCTGTCCATAAGGCTATATTATGTTTAGAAATCACAAAATATTACAAAAGAGAATATCTTCAAGAACAACAATTGTTGTAGTGAAAGTGATGATTTTTCGAATTTTAAATTGCTTAAATGTTTACATTTTTATTACGTGTTCGTAATAGCCGAGATGTAATAATTACAGCCAAAGCCTGTTTTAATTGAGACATGCGTCAAAGGGACTTATTAATACGTCAAAAGATAATAAACGGAACATCGGAATTAATTACCATTGTAATGAAAATGAAAATTACATAGAACGTCGTGTGATTACAAAAAAGGGATTCACTTTATATGTAAACAAATATTTTTATTGCCCCAACGGTTTGTATACAAATATGTACAACACATTTCAATAGCGGTATAGAGACATTACGTTTAATTATTGTATGTTAATACTTGATGATAAAACACTAGTTAACTCGAGTTTTTAGATTCTGCTAATGAAATTAATTATCGCTAGTTAAATGAATAGAAAAGTTGTTTTTTATTCTGCCACGACAATTAATCACAAGAAAATAACACCAATTAAGAAGGGCGATATATTAATAAAACAAATCAGATGATTCACCATAGACTACCATCATCATCATCATCATCATCAGCCTATAGACATGAGTATTCTGAGTGTTCTGTCGGAAGCGGCCTGCATCCAGAGACTTCCCCTGATTAGCAAATCGTCGTACTTTGTATAAATTTTATATAAATCGAGATAACATTAATTAGACTGTTACGTTTGTACTGTTACGTAGACACCTGTTACGTTTGTAAAAAATGTTCGTAACCATTGCAGCGTTTGAAAACCTTTAGCAGTATGACCCAGTAAATATTGTGCGAGCTCGTCATCGAGTTGATAAGTATAATGATGCGGATAATTGCGCATCCCCGATCCTTGCTGAAGGCGCAGGTTGCGAGGTTCCCATGGCGCATGCGCTGTTGCGCACGTCCGCGGCCATTATCAATTAGGCGGCGCGCGCGCGTGCGGCCTGTCATTACAGCCAGCGCACGACCACGCACCGCGCGCACTTACAACATACGATTCCGTTCGTGCCTTATTCCTTTGCATATTAAGCATTTTTAACTCCTTGACTGATACGCATGGCTGTTGGTTGAAGACTTTGCTGTGAAACGTAATGCTGAGAGTTAAATACTCTGGCAATTTTTGTGTGATTCAGATGTATCTGCATTCAATTTTATCATAACTAATTTCTTGCGTTTTACAAATTTTTAAATTTACAAACGCTTTTACCGAATTTTGTGCTAAATTATGGTTACCAAAAATTACGAATTAATAACAAAATCGTTTAGGAATTAAGAAAAAATAGCCCTAAAATATAATTCAAGAATCACCTGACTGACAAACTAAACTGAATAATGAACAGTGAAATATTGGTCGAAAAAAACTAATTAAGTTACTAATTCGACGTTTACATGGCACTTACTTAAATTATTTTTCTGTGCACGATACTTTTTCATACATTAATTAATCCAAGTAAACTTTTTGCGAACTAAATGACATCCAAATCGGACGTATTTCCAGAATTGCGCAACATCTAAATATACACAAAGTTTGACATTTAAAATATTAGTGCGAAAGGATACATGTTCCAAGAGCAGGAAATAATAAATTGTAGAAAATTAATATCGCAAACGTGGTTTGGCAATGTGCGCCCGAGACGCTGGATGCAAATGGTGAGATCGCGAGATAGTGCGCGCGACCCGCGTGCATTCAGACAAAAACGTGTGCGGTGGCCCTTACGGGGCTTTACTCATCTGATATCATTCTCTAACTATATAAATTAAAACATTATTTCCCTTGACGAAACCAGACTCATCACATATTAAACAAATCTTGAGAACATTTTACTCTTATCTGTTAATAAAGAAAGTTGTGTTCGCAGCCTATTTTGTATTGGCCTTGTCAGTTAGAGATTATGCATTACGAATATATACAGCTGTAGAGAAGACCCGTGTCCAGCAAAGGCAAGAATATGACCTGATAATTATGATATTTAACTAGACGACTAATACATGTCAGAATACATGTACATAGTACGTATTATATACATATGTGAGTATCATCATACATACATACACGTAGTATACACATACCGTCTTGAAAATAGCCCAACCCTGTTCCATTCGCATATGAAGTTTAGTACAACGCAGCCTAATTTGTTGTCGGCCTTTTCGATTAGCGAATAATCATTACAACACCTTACCAGTCAACACAATCCAACTAGAAAGTTTAATCGTATGTAAACTAATTCCGGGTCGCTTCTTAGTTTATGTGGGCTGCCAGTCATGGCAGCTTTACATCCATCTTTAACACCTTGTTATCTTTATAAGCTTTCATTGACCGTACAAAAAGTATCGAAGTTGATTATCGTAGACTTTCAGTGAAATAATAGATCCTAAACCAAACAAGACGCAAACCTATTTCTTTCACTGAGTAAACTTTTTATTTTAGGTGCGTCTTGTGATAAACAATATCTTTTTAGGTCATTTTAATCTCTTTTTACTATCCACATGGCGCTGTTGTTTAAAAATGTAATACTCTAAATTTTCTTTCAATTTTGGTATTATTAAATTAGTGAGCCATAAATATTTACTTTATTTTAACTCTTTCAGTCACGCTTTTAAATTAGGAATATGTTGGATGTTTCAATTATTGTTTTGGCATTATCTACAGCTAAAATATCACTGAAGGTATGAAAAAAAAATCTAAGTATGAAGGCTTTCGAGGAATGAGGTGGTTAGTGGCACTAACCACCGTGACTATTGATAGAAACAAAACAATTATGAGTTACTTATATTATTTATTAATATTATATGTTATAATGAAATTTTCCACAGCGAAACTAAGGTAAATTTTTTTTACATTAAAATCTGAAAAACAAGCTTCTCCCTTGCGTAGACAAAGAGGCACTTTGCATATACTACACTGCCATACAGTACGGACTGGAGATATTTTAGTGCTGCATAGACAGCATCTTCTTGATGTGCTTCTTTCAGCTTGATGACGACTCGATTCAAGACGAATTTCTGAAGGGACTGTTGGCTTGTAACGTTTTATAAATGCAGGGCCTAGAGAAGAAGCTGTAGAATTGCGGTTGGTGTTCACTGATTCGGGCCTTTGTTTGTCCTTTCCTAATTGAGTAGCGTAAAGATTAGTTTGAAAGCATAAAATATCTTGTAAATGTTCTGTCCAAAAAAGGCGAAATAGTAGAAGAGGTTGTACATTCTCCATGCTAAGAATTTGATCGGTTATTCCCACACTTTCAGTAAACTCACCAGGTATGTCCATTCTATAATTCTTCTTCCATTTTGGAGCTATTGTAGCCGGTCTGTTTGAGTTTACGGTGTTAGACTCTGTAGATTCAGGATTCCGAAGTACTAAGTTAGACAGAGGGATGTCATCATCGGAATCAAAGTTGTCATAATCAGTCACTTGAACTTCTCCAATCGAATCGCCTAACACCAGCGGATTTGGCTGATCTTCTGTATCCTCATCGCTACAAATACTCTCGCTATCTGAAGGAATATCTTCCAACAAGTATTCTTCGATTTGTCTATTATTTAGCTTGCGCGGCATACTGAAATAAATATAAAAATACATGAATACTTACATGCCTAACTCATATGTAGATTAAACCTATAAAGCTGCAACAGTCACGGTGGTTAGTTTACTAACCACTATATTTTCGTCGTCAATACACATTGAAAATATAAAATTAGTGATAGTTTCATACACATACATATGAAATAGATATAGGAGAATAAGTTGAATACAAAACATTAAAGAAAAAGGTTACTTACCCGCTTCACAGATATTTTTTATCAAACACAAGAAAAAAATTACGTTAGCGCAAGTTTCGAATGAATACAAATGAACTGTCATTCATCGAATATGCCGCCAACCGGTCGCATCTTGTCAAAAAAGGTACAAACATACATGATAATTCACGCGATTGTCGGTAGATGGTGTGGATTTTAATATAAAAAATCGGAAAGAGGTGGTTATTGACACTAACCACCAAGACTGAAAGAGTTAAATGAAAAGTCGAAAAAGATCCCTTAGTTCCTGTCTTGGCTATTTAGTTAGGACTATACATATGTATATGATTTTATTGACTCCATATTGCTCTTTCATGTTTTAAGAAATTTTGCATCTTATTCAATTACAATAGCTCTAGACGACTTGATATTGTGTGTCAAATTTTGAGGAAATTCTCTGTAAGTAATGAATTATACAATATGACTGCTAAACATATTCCCTGCACTTGAATTTGAATCTTTACATAAACATAATAATATCTCATTGTTTTTCTCTTTAAAAAAATAACACAAGGCTGACGTTTAAACTAATCTGGAAGCTAACATAAAACACACGTATAAAATTTAGCAAAAACACCCATATTTGCATATTTAATACAATATCAAGTCACACAGTCCCAGATAATTTTTATGTCGTCATAAATCACGTTTAATTACGGTATTGTATTGTATTAAAACTGTATGTGTTGAGATTTACTATTAAAATATTTAAATGAATATGATTTCAATCTCTGCAGAAACACTTCTATACGCGCACAAAGGTTAAAGAAAAAAATCTTTATTGTAATAATTACACTGGTATTATGTTCAAAACAATATAGATGTAAACATGACTGTGACAAAAACTTAAGTTTTTTTTATTTATTTTTAAGACCTAAAAGACAAACAATGATATGATCGCTTATAAAATATTATTACATTTGAATAAAGCTCACCTTCTATATAACGATCATTTTTTCCAACTGCTTGCTATAGCTGAATGTTCCCAATAGATATAAACCCACATGATAATCAAACGCAGGACTATAGATCGAAAAAAAATTCTCCGAGACCAACGCAGTTCGGTTAATGTTATGCTTTTAATAACATAATAATCACTTAACAGTTACAAGTCTTGTGTCGTGGGTATCAGAAACTATGAGAGACTTATCAGTCTCAAACACTCAGACCCGAAACAAATATAGTTTGTAGATTACATAAATAACTATATACTAACTTTATAGATGCGTCATTCTATGTCCAATCAATACGCCTATGGAACTCGCTCCCTTTAGAGATCAGGATGTGCACTAATCGCTGTACATTTAAGCAAAAGGTTCGTCAGTTGCTGGCTCGTGAAACTGCGGAATGTTCACAACCATAACTTTCTGTTTATTTCTTCTTCTTTCTTCTTTACTGTTTAATATATATATAGGTATATATATATATGTTTTGTATTTATATGTATTTATATATGTATATATGTATGCATATATGTAGTAATATATATTATATGTCTATATTTTGTCAATGGTATAGTTTTAATATTTTACACACCTGCCTCATCTCATCTCTGCATCACCCTAGGTTCGACTGGGAGAGAATGCCATGCTAGGCATTAAGTCCACCTATACACAATTTGTATAAATAAATAAATAAACACTAGATGCGTGGATTGAACTCGTGGCCTCTCGTTTCCCAAGCTAGTGTTCAGCCACGGGTCTGACAACTTTTAATATTACCTCATAGTATGCCCATCGATAAATAAATATACATAACAATAAGTAACACAAGGCGTATAATATGCGGAAGTATGTGAAATCCAATTGAGAAACAACTCACAAGAGCCAATGTAAATATAGTCAAAAGTAAAATTTGCAATTAAGAAAAACTGATAATATCAACGTCTACGATGCAGCTAGGAAATAAATGTGGGAATCCAAACAATCACATACTCAGTTAAAAAGCTAATAACTAGGTTTTTACGACGTACACACGCTATGCTCATTTTAATATACAGAAATATTATTTATATGCTAAACTTGGCTTGAAACAATGGCTTGAATGCAAGTTCACAATACATTTTTAAGCGTGCGTGAAAACGGCTTAATGCGTGGCAATTGCGTAAAATACGCCACGGGTATTCCTGATGAGTAAGCCTTTAAAGTTATTAGAACATTTGGGGTTTTTCACTTGTGTTTTGTGCATTGTTATTCATTTATTTGTGTAGCATAACCTTGACGATGGAATGCATAAATGAATTTGTTATTGGGAAATAACATTTTGTACATCATGAATATGTAATTAAATAGTATTAAAAGAAATTCGTAACGTAAAATCCTAAAAATACCAAAACAAAACCTCTACTCAAAATCGCACGCAATTAAAGTATGAGTAAACAATGGCGGGCATTTCATTACCAGTTGAAGTAGGTGTAGGTATATGTATGGGAGAGCCGGTAGAGCCGCGCAAATAGTTAACGAAAGCGGCGCGGGCGCAGCTTGGTCGTGCAGTGCGCGCGCTGCGTGGTCGTGAGAGCTTGCGAGATAAGTGCGAGGTCGCACAACGTCACGAGCGCGCACGACTAGCGACTAGCACAAAAGAAGAAAGAGGAGTACAGAAGACACGCGCCCTGCGACACTAAACGCTTTAGGCAGCGAACACATGCGTGCCAATATACTAACTGTTCTCACGCACCTTCTATGAACAGTTTATACGCGTTTTAGTCTCGATTAAACTCGAAATTACATGCAAAAAATTTGAGCGATTAAATGTTACACACACAAGGAGATATGGAATTACGGCCTTACAGTATACTTATTATAGCCATACGTTCAGCAGTGGACGGCGATAGGTCGAGTAGTAGTAGTTATATTAATTAATTTATTTATCTATTACTCAAGCATGCTGTGTCCTGCTCTATTGGTTTTCATGTAACATTAGAGAATACAAGAAAACCATGTTTAAGTAGTAATTAAATTAACTAAGGGTTATTATTAAGCAAGGTTATTGAAAACACGTTATAAGTTATAGTGTCTATGTTTGACCTTAAATTTGTACTAAGATATTTCGAATATAAAACCGTGGATATACACCTTATTAATATAAAATAAAATATACCTTAATAAAAACTAAGAAATTATATAAAATCCTGCAATCAAGGCTTAGCATTTGATTGTTTAACAAAGTCGATAGAATTACGCCGAATCGCTCGAATGTACGTTTAATGTTTCAGGTAGTATGACAACAAAATGTGGAGTCTTTGCTTCTGGTTTGAGTTGAATTTCACCTAACTTAAACGATACAATCAGTATACGACTAACATACAAATTTCTTGAACATTTACATTTAAATTCATATTTAGAACAGAACATATATTATGATTTAGTTAAACACATAAATTAACAAATTATAATGAATTTTATTTCACGCTTAATAGTTTTATATTTTGTTTAAAAGGTTGTTTATGGTTTATTGCTCATTGGCTGACTTAGAGAACAAATCACACTCGAAAAAGCTTGATCTAAGTGCATAAAATATTGCTCAAGGATGCAACGCTAATGGATATTTCTAAATGAATACAATTAATATTTGCATGAAGATACAATTACTTTGCGACAAAAAATAAGATTATTATTTCAACCTTCTGTATAAACGATGTTGTGTTATCAGCGCCGAAGCCCGGCAGACGAATCGAACAAGAAACAATAGTTACCTACACACCGTGCAATGAAGTCACTCTTCTAATTAAGCTTCCTATACGATAAATGCCTCACAATAACTTATCCATTTAAACATATTCTAAAAAGTGCATTAAACCTGTCTGCGCGCCAGTGCAGATGGCGATCGAATTAATTTTCGAAAGCGATCTACAGACTTGGTAATATAACACGACTGATAAAGGTGTCTGCGTATTTTAATAATCATCTAATTAATTCATTTTGCCAGACACATATCCACATAAGCTATTAGTTTTGTAACTAACTTTTTCTGAACGTCTCCTTGCGGTGAAAATAACAAAATAAAGCGATAAAGTTGTGTTTTCTCTGTCCACAACGGTGTTGTCTGCGCTGTGATTATATAAATAACCTTTCTAATTCTCGATATATTAGTAACGGTAACTATAACGGTCTACTGAATTTCGCTTTTTGCAACCCGTCTTTAAATTTGGTGCAGTCCTGCATTATGAGGTCGTTTACCCCGACGTCTGCTGATTAGTTTAACTAGACTCGTTAATTAAAACAAATTAATTGCCACACAGCCATTTCCTGATAATTTCCCTTTGAAATCTAACATACAGTAGCATATTTTTCAATTACAGAGCGAGTTCACAATGCACAATTATGTATGTTTATAAAAACGTCGGGAGATCGGTCCGTCCGCGTGTCGCATTTTACATCTAAATTGGATCGTAATTTGCGGACCTTTCCTTGATGACGACTGTGTAATTAGGGCAGACGTCTTTATCTCTCACCCGAGATATAAGAATACTACAACTTGCGCGTTGTTTTCCGTTGTCATCTGTAACAAGAACACGGAAAAAAGTTTCACAACTGTCAATCAAACTAGCTTAGTACCAATTTCACAACTGACTATTTTGTTTTATACCAATTACTGTAAGGAAAGAAATACATTCTTATTCAACAAAGTTTGAATCGCTTAGAGTTCTCAAATGTAATAGGCTGGCGACATTGCGGCTTGCCGTTTATGCCTCTGTAATGTATAACACATTGGCAGCTATTAAATATACCAAGCAATTTGTGTTTTTAGATTACGTATAGTGTATTAGAGTTGGCGATAAAAAATATCCCACATAGTAACACAGACCTCCAGTGTCGCATGCACCGCATAAGGTAATTATAAAAAGTGTGCAAACCAAAGGTCATATTTTTTTAGAGTAATTCGCAATTATGCGTGAGCACTTCTTTGCTTGTACTAGGGTAATTAAAAGAATTAGAACCCATTACGTTTAATGCTCCAGTAAAAGATTAACTGATAATGTATATTTTCACAAATGGCCAGGAAAAATACCAATAGATGCTGATTCATATGAATTCTGTCACGTCTAGTGGTTCAATTACGTAAAACGTCAAATTTGTTATTTGTTCCTTTCACGGATTTTCATCCATTTGAATTGATGACGCCAATAAAAACTGTAGGTCAGGAGACCTATTTTAGGTAACGTTACACTTACAATGTTGCTCGGGTGGGCAAAAACTAGCCTGACTTTTTATATTTTTTTTCCGATAATTTCAAACATCTCGCATCTTGAACCTAACATGTAATTACGTTGCTGAATACGCAATACACTTCGTGACTTTATGCAAGTTTGTTAATTCGGTTAGCAATCTCACAACTGAATCGAAACTCAATATAAACTAATCGAAATTTCCACCTCGCATCAATGACACATAAATTTTATCACCGCACTCTTTTGTAGGTGTCAATCGCGTGCTGCGACACCTATTAGTATCTCATAATATTTGGCGAGATGTTAGCCGCTGCTGCAAAATTTTACGTACAATGCTGCATGGACATTGACTTGATTTATAACTGTGTTTGCTCAGGTGTTAATGTATAACATAAGTGGGAATTTAAAAGATGAAATTTGATTTCAATTTATAGCGTCGCATACTATGCCGCATTGGTACCAAGAATCGATTGTCCACTGCAGTTACGACCTCGACCACCTAGCGAGCACGCAATCGTCTCGTTCCAAACCGACTAATGATTACAAGGACATTTTTTTATTGCACTTTTTATATAAATACTCAGACATCCTCATTCAGAGTCATAAAAATTATTCAAATTTTATTCAACTGCCTATCTATTGTTTTAAACAAAATCATCAATATTAAACTTCAATGATAATGAAATTACGCAGTGTGACCTCGTCGCAGTTTTTGCTAGTTTTACAATGTATTTTATGCACTATTCTGTAATAAATAATTGCTAACGGCGTACAAAAAAATGCGTGAGAGTAAGACTTCCTTACCAGCCCCGTAGCGCCTGCGATCTTAAAATCGTGGGTTCAATTCCGGGTCGGACAACGTTTCATAAAGATTTTGAGGTTATAAAGGAAAACATTTACAACCTGCTAACTTCGTGGTGCAAAGCTAACACACACAATGTTGAATCTAATTCATGATGCTAAAACAACCGTTGCAGAAACACCGACTAAAATCATCGACATTTTAAATAACAACATGTTTACAACAAATACCGTTATAAATATTTATAATTCCCTTATATATAAACCCAATAAAACTTTACCGAACCCGAACTCAGGACAGCACATACACGACAAATAGGGACTTGTAGCGCAAGATCACGAGATAGAGATTTATTATCATATATTTATTCTAAGTTCTAATAACCCATGTATATTGCCCAGCTATAGGAGGAATAGACTAATAGCCATGCTCCCAAAGACAGACCTACTATCTCCAAGCTATCTAGGTTATTGTTTTGTACACTACAAAAAGCCTACCCAACGGGAAAGTGCATTGAATAACGATGTTAGCCCAACGATACATTATATCTCTTATCTGAAGGCATTATGATATTATGACATCATTATCTCGCGCTTACTTGGAGAAAATTTATTATTTCGCACAAAACTTAACGCCTTTAAAAGAGAAAATCTGCATACAATACCTGAGACACAATTATATTTGGCCCCAAGCTAAAGTCTACGAGAATTCGCCTTGTTTTACGTAAATATACTTAACATCAACATCGGCAT
Source organism: Cephonodes hylas (assembly GCA_030295005.1). Lineage (NCBI taxonomy): Eukaryota > Metazoa > Arthropoda > Insecta > Lepidoptera > Sphingidae > Cephonodes > Cephonodes hylas. The sequence continues at coordinate 7,904,051 of AP025367.1, read as the reverse complement.
TTAGATTAACAAGTATTTGCCATGTTATTTGCATGGCAATGTAGCTGTTCACAGAAAACTTTTTTCATTACAATTTATTTACTAACAAAGTGTGACTCTTATTAAAACATCATAATTCTATTAAAGTTCATTAATCATAACGATTTATCCTAACTCTCTCTTATATTATAAACACAACAGAGTTGGGAACGATTTTACGTCAAGTTTAATTAATTTTCAATGTGGTCCAGTGTACCCATCTTCTGATGTAATCCCGAGTACCTTGGAGACAGCCAAGGCTACTTTTTCACCTTTAAATTCCAAAGCGCCTCCAATGATACTTTCTACTCTTTTTATCGTAAGCAAAATGTTTACAAAAGCTTCAGTAATAATTATCAGTCGTTAGATGCAGGTAATAGCAAAATCATTTTTAATATCATTAATTCAGTAATGATAAACACTAAACACACATCACCGTCACTAACAACTTCGGATTTTACGCTAGTTTTTTAAAGGACTAGTTTTATCTTTTATTTATTTAGTTTATCTTCTCGCTTCTTGATGTACCTAATTGCCTTGCTGTGGTTCCGTACGTGTTAAGTACATAATTATTTGTTTGGTTTGTCTATGCATGTTTTTTAAATCATACAAATTCTGTAAGAATATGTTACATCGTGTAACTACTCATTCCTGACGTGGCAATCTCAGCCCTAAAAAAAATCAATACTTTAAAAAGGACAATGCAGCGTGCATAAATAATTTTAACGACTAATTGCTTAATTAGAATAGTCAATAAAAATTAATTATAGCTCGCTACAACGACGATGGGAAACACCGTTACAAACTCCTTCAAACTCTTCATAAGAATTGCAAAATGCTTAATGTATGAGATCATTCAGTATGGAGGATGTAACCCTTTTAAAAATTTCAAAGATCTTTATTTAACACTGAGACAATCAGAAACTTATATTTAGCCGACTAATGAGACAAAAGTAGGCGATAGTTCACAGTTCACTTTCAACTAACTTACAAGGTACACATTTAGTCATTTTTACAGTTACAGTCATTTTGCTATGCCCATCTAAGAAATTATGAATAACCCATTTTCCTTCCCTTTTTATACCCCCGTACTTCATAATAAATCAGATTTAATCATTCCTTTGATGGCCTTTAGGATCTGTTTACGATGATTATTAAAATTACCGCCCTATTAACACCTACTCACACTTGACCAGTTCTATAAATGAAGCCATCAGTAATTTTCCTCAGTGCAGCCACATACTCATATATTTTTATTGTAATACAAGCCAGCGTTCACACGAATGAGTCACAGCTTAATGTGCGGCCGCGTCCATACAGAGGCCATTTCTCAATACCGTCGTGCTTACTCGGTGCATTCTCAGATCAATGGGGAATCGTGTGACAACACACCTGCGGACTACCACGCGTTGTTGCAATCACGGTAGTACCTTCACCGTATAAAAACAAATCATAAAACAAAAGAAAGTGGAATAATCGTATGGTAGTTTTCCTTTGTTTTTTTACGACGTAAATAAGCTGGCAGTCTAGTTTCAGCATAGGGTGCACTGATGGCCATTAATAGTTGTTTGTACAAATCAAAATTGAATGGTGGGTTAATCTAATCTATGATTAATGATATCCGCAAGGTGGCTGGCAGCGGTTGGATGAGGAGGGCCAAAAATTACTGGAATAATGTTCCAAGTAATCAGTTATCCTTATAACAGCTTTCTGAAATGATGTTCTCTTGAACCTTCACTATTATCCGTGGACATGCGGGCTCAATACTGCCTCTAAAAGCTTCTGGTATGAATTTGACTGTTACGGATTTACGACGAGATTCATCTTGAGATTAAGAAATTAGCTATTAGCTTTTCTGTGAGTATTTATATGTAAAAACGCACCTCTGAAAGAAAGCCTAGTGCTTAAAAGCGTTAAAAATACTATATCATTGATAACACGATAATGGTCACAGTAATATTATAAACAGGCTCCATGGCGCAGTTAGCAGGTTGTGAAATGAGAGGTTGCAAGTTCGATCCCCGCACCGAGACAAAAATTTGTGTGATCCACAAATGTTGCTTTCGGGTCGGAGTGATTGTGATATCTAAAAGTCTCTCGTAGTCTCTGATAACCACGATACAAGGCTTGTCTTAGTATAACTAAATAGTCACATACGCATGCGACTATTTGTCTGTATATTACTTATTAAAAAAAAGCTTTATATGGTCCATTGAATGAACAAATAATAATTATTAACAAAAAATGTGGAGATTCATCTCAAAAAGTTATTAGGCGGGTAGTGCAAAAATACCGAGCATTAGGCCGCGCAAACCGCAAATTAACACGCAGAATGGAAAGTTTTCATTTTTGCCAATTCTATCTATTGTTTTATATGTTATTCTTTATTTCAGCGAATAAAATCTGATGTTAAAAATGGTCATTAGTTTTTTATTTGCCATAGGATTAATTTAAGCATTATATAACAATGACGCACTTTGACTCACGATTAATATCTTCAGAAAAATTAATTTGAACATTTTAATTCAAATATATGCATTATGCATACTTAGATTAATGGCTTCAAAAAAAATATGCAGGTTTATAAGAAGGCATGTAATTTTCTAGTCTATGATGCTAGTAAAAAATATAGTAATACAAAAGGCTAATTACACAATTCTCGGCCTGGGAATGAAATCTCAAAATTCCCGATCGCACACCGCACCAACATGCAGATGAGGTTAATTATTTACGGTAGTTATTAATCTCCACTATTTACATCTTATTTTGTAAGTTTCACGTGTTATTCCGTTTTGCAAAGCGAAAGTGAAACGCGCTAACTTGTGGACAAGTTGGTACACCTTCAGATTTCCGTAGGCGTAATATACGAGTACATTATATAAACGATCAATGAAGTTACTAAAAAAAATAGACATATTATATTCTTTTTTAGAGGCGGGCAAACGAATAAGCCGCCTTAGCTATATGTACTTGTAAGAAATACTTGTTCTTATTATCAGCTGTCAAAACACCAGTCAACCCACTTGGATGATTCTTTGATATTTAGTAATTTTGGGATTGAGCTGTGTCCTATCGCTTTTTTCTTTAAGTTTTTGTTTTATTTGTTATATTTTCTGTGTTGGTAGTTCAGTCTACAGTCGTATTAAGCACGAGTCCACCACATTTTTTGTAATTGTTCTTGCTTGCTTGTCTTTTTTTACCCAAAATGAAGAACTCTACACAGTCTGCAAATGCGTCAGACATTAATTTGGTGTTAATTCATTGTATAATTAGTTGGAGTTATCTTATAAAAATACGAGTATGTACTCGTAAAATAACATACACAATATACTTAATAGCAGAGCACCGCAGTATGCTAAAATATAAAATTTCTATCATTCAAACAGAAATGAAAGTAAAAATATTTTATTCTTGTGAAATATTTTATTCTTATTTCCTTATTATGAAATATTTTGGATCCACATATCACAAAATTTTATAATTTATTTAAATGTCAAAGCCATTTAGTTTGATATGGAGGGAGAGGGTAAGATTATTATTTTGTGTAATTCTGCCATACATTTTAAACAGAAAATATATTTGTACGAGTATGATCATAAATATGAGAATTGGTACAGATTTATTTTTAAAATCTTTCTCTTTGGTTGGGCGGGAACAAAAGTGTGATGTATGTAGAGATCCAAATTCGAAAAACCAGAATAAAGTCTGGATACCTGCACAAAAAAGGTAATCAGCCTGCCTTATTATGTGGATCTAAAGAACTTGCGGAATGTGGTGGTAGAAATTCACCTCTGGCTACCCCATCGGGGCTACAGGTGTGAGCGCATTTATGTTTTAATTACTGTAATTTATGGTTTATAGCTTTGAAATGTGCGTATTATCCAATTGAATAACTCAAAATACTTTTATAATAGCGGTTTATTTGCGAATGACATGAGAATGCTTGCGTTGCGCTTACTATTCTTTAATGGGTATTACTGTGAAATGTAAAAGGTTAAGACTGTTACTGACCACTAACACGTTCTTATAGACTACGGCTCATTTATCCAAACATTAATTCGAGAGAGAATTTTTCATATGACTTTATGATATCATCATGTTTTTGTTACAACATCAAAAAGCTATAAACGGTACAATTCAAGATTTATTGTCAGGGCGTTTATAAGAAATTTAATGTTAAAAGTGAATTTTTCATTACGAAACTTCGTACCATGTTGATTTTTATTGAGTCTATCAAGAGATATACGACTGACTTTTACTATTTTTAGGTCTGAACATATACGTCTCACTGGTTTCCTCTAAAAATAAGAGGGATTAGACCTTAGTCTACCGCTCTGGTCTAGTGCTTGAATTGACGTTCACCACACTTAACTTAAGAAACTTCAATAAACTTTTAGGCGTGCAAGTTATCTCACAATAATTTGCTTCACCGATATAATACTTCAAAATTGAATGCATCAAATATATGTTTTATTAATGTTCTAATATTGCTTCATACAAATGTATGTATTAAAAAATAAAATACCGATAACATCAACTATAAGTGATACTATCGACTCATATATACATGCATCCTATTTGGCAGCTTTACAATTTTTATTGCCACTACATTCTACATAATAGGTACCCAAAAGACTTCGCGTAGTGGTCGAGGCCACACGGCAGTGAGATAGTGTAACTGAAAATAAAATTAAATTCACATGTTAATTAATCTCAGTTTCAGAAGTTAGTTTAATGCTATACTTACCATATACCTTTTTTATCTAAGTATGTTTGTCTGTTTGTTTCACTTTCACGCCTAAACCGATGATCCGATTCGAATGATTTATGACATGGCGATAGATAGGAACCTTGGGAAATTATCTAGAATACTTTTATCCCGAAAAGTAGAGTGAGCCGCCTGAAAAGAAGTGGACCTGTATATTATTTCTGTTTAATTCTGTTGCGGGATCATGAAAAAATAGGTTCCCTTAGATTCGTTGAGTTCCAGTGCTCACTGTCAATATTCAGCGTGCTGCTGTTGTGAGCACAGGGGTTACAGTCGTGGATGTATGATGGAATAGGGACAAAAAATATATTAATACAGTTATCTAAATGCAAATTATGAGGAGACAGTTCAAGAAGATGTGATGCTTACACAACTCGCATCTTTTAAATTACGAACGGCAGCTATTTCGCCCTTACTATCCCTTCACAGATGTGAGCTTGTCAACTTTTTTATCTGACGTGTGTCGCATACATAATGGACACTCACACATTAATAACGTATTTGTCAATGTAATTTGAAACGACTGTACGTGACCTTTTCGTGGGAATTTGTACAAATGCACCAATGTTAATAGCAAGGTGCATATTATCGTTTCATCACGAACAAATTATTATAATATATTAATCACACGCTAAATCCTGAAGCCAAGGTCACCAATGACAACTTAGGATATTCATGTGACATTTACATCTTACTGCATTATGTGAATTCGGTGTATTTCTAAACAATACTGGATTTTTTTTTTAATTTGGAAAAATATATTAATGTAATTTTTTTTGGAACCAAAGCCGTGACTATCACAGATACCGTGAATATCATTATTATACGTTTTATCGTCAGGCAAAAAGGGCAATCGTCCTTGCTAAAGGATTTTTAAATAGTCATGTTAAAAGGGACCTACCAGCGGTACCCAAAGCACTAATAGATATTTATTGACTTGATCTGTGAGGAGTCAGATCATGATAAAACTTGCTAGCCAGTAAATTAACAAGAAAAAAATACATATTTTATATGTTTATATGAGCTTGGCTATATGTCTGCCTCGTTCACCCTGCAGCACAAATGTATCCGAATTCTCAGATGCAGCCTGGAGTCTAATTAAATACCCATAAACTAAAATTGGCTCCCCTTTTGACTTTTAAAACCACAGCTGATAAAATGTAAATGTATAAATGCTCGTCTAATTACCCCTTACCTCTCAGTTAAGTCTTCGACAGGCCCGTGACGCAGTTGGTTGGATACCAGCTTGCGAAACGAGCGCCCGCGGATTTGATCCCCGTATAAAGACAAATATTTGTATGATCAACAAATATTTGTTTCGGATCTGGGTGTTTGTGCGATCAAAAATCGTAGTTTCTGATACCCACGACACAGGACTGTACCCTAGTGTGGTGTCAAAACTAAGTATGTGGCTATTGGATTGATTCATTTATTTTCTTAAAAACTTCTTGTTATTCATTTAGAATTTCATGAAATGCTTTTGTGTGAAACCCATAATATTTATGATAACAAAATCAATTTTAATAATAAATCCATCTACCCACCTTGTTATGATGAAGAAAGATAATCCCTGTGCAAACAACAACAGTTTTTAATTGGCCATCGAGTCTCAACAAAGTATTATTTCTCAACGCTCGATCACTGCGTGTTGTTTTTTCAAGAATTTCTTCTCAATATAAGAAAAACATTCTTAATCTCGCGTTTTCACCTACACGACATCATTCTTTAATGCGAAGATTAGAAAATATTCCACTTTAATTTGTAACATTTTAACTTCCTGGGAGTGTGGTTTATATACCTACAGATGATTTGCACGAGGAAAGCGAGAAGATGTCAATCCTAAAAGATTTAAATAAGTTAATAACACGAATAAATTATTAATTTATTTATCAAAACATAAGTTCTCTGTGTGTGTGTCAACTTTCTTTATCAAACAACAACTCATCTTAATTTGTTAAGTTTTCAATGTTCGTTAAGTTTCGCAAAAATCTTACGTCCGACATGTTTATGTTTCTATAAATTTTGAAAATCTATTCTTACGTACATAGAATTCTCTCGTTACCTCCTACCAACCAGTGTATTATTATGGTACAATTTTTTTTTCGAAATCCTAGAAGTTTTCTCATGGGATTTGAACATGCCTCACTTGACCGCATTCCTCGTTATCGACCCCATTAAGACAAAAATTATTATTCTAAAATTGAAAGTTGAAGGATGGACAAGCCGCGGAAGGCCAAAGAAAAGATTGATGGAGTGCGTGAGAGAAGATATGAAAGAAAAAAGGGTGACTGAAGACATGACGGCTGATACCCTATGTGTGGAAGGACAAAACATACTGCGCCGATCCCAATGATGTTTATTTGCGAAAATGTAAACTCTACCGAATAAGACTCTGAAAAAATACATTCCAACAAATATATTAGTAGGCCGAAGTGAAAAATGCATCGGTAGGAAAGCGGGCAAGCCGAGCCTAGTCAGACCTTGCCAAAATTAACTAGCAACGTTGGCAAATCAATAAACAGACTCAACGCTGACCCAATGAAACTGGAGCGATGAGACTCTATAAATAACAGTTTCGTCTGCAACTTTTATACAAACGCCAATTTAAATTTCAGCTTCAAATCAGCCATGAACATCGAAATGCTTTTGTCCACCTTAAATAGTTTGATCTCGATTACATTTAGCGTGCTTTTAATACCACGTTCGCTAACTACGTGACGGTAACTTTACTTGATTCATAAAAACAACAATGGATGACAAAAAAACGTAATGTCCCTTATAGGTTGAACTGTGCGTATCAAAAGCGTTGACAATTGATAAAGATTCCTCGCAATCGATTACTTCACGGCTATATAATTCATTGAAGATTTTATGGTGATTTATTTTTAGCTCGGTGTATGAGTACAAGAGCGCAGTGACTTCGTCGGAAATTGTGCGAACAGTACAGCGAATTATGAATGGAGGTACAATTAAAGCGTCGTAACGGGCCGACATAATTGTGTCGAGTGACGATAGATGGCAGTTTTTCCTTACTTATTGAACATTTTTTGGTAAAAAGTTTACATACATTAACAATTGAAGTTTTAAGTGCGATATTTTTTGCCGTAAATAATGGTAATAAGTACAGCGAGGCGACCAGACTCGGCAAACTAAATCCGAAACACCCAATAGGAAGTATAGTGCCGTTCCAAGAAACAGATTATACACTGGTAATGGAAGACTCGGATCAACTTACATTAATCAATATGTTCATAATATTATAGGTACAAAGATGAGCTAAAAACATTTGACTCACACACAGGCATAACGTGTTAACCTAATTAAATAATCCCGTAGGACATCGGTTGGTGTGCGAGCTGTTGTTTTGTTGTATCCGCGTATATGAAAGCAGCGATCCGGCTCATGCATTATTAAACACATCAAAGGAGAAAAATCGAAATGTTCACCGGCTAGTGAAGCGGTTTTCCGGCCGATTAGCGACACACGGATGTATCAATTATCATGTGCAATCCCCACCTACCGGCATTCAATGTGCGCACGCTTTATCGATTTTTTATTAGCCGAATTAAATTCTTATCGATATGGACATGGACTGAATGTTGCATGGGTAGGGGTTTGACGATGAAAGGAGCAGTCGCAGATTTAGTCCTCATATTGGAAATATATTTTGTGATAGAAAAGATATGTCTCGAGTGCGGGAACTTGAGGGCAATAATAGTTTTTTTTTATGCAAAGCTTGTTTACTTTTCCGAGGGAAAAATTACAAAACTCTTTAATTTAATATTTTTTTATAATTTCCAATGTAAATAAATCTTTCGTCAATATATTATAGATAAGTATCATTGCAGATTTACTCAGTCGGTGGTCGTGGATTCGACGCCAGCAAACACGTTTTACTACTTCGACGTTACGTGTAAATAAGCAGTTAATTATCTCCTATTTTAACGTTGCGAGGATACATTGCAAGAAAGTGTGCATACCAAAATACCCCCTTTAAGAATTTCAAAGTATGTAGAGTCTTAACAAGTGTCCGTCCAGTCAATTCAACTTAAGATGGGGGGCCTTAATACAAATGTAAATCATATTTAGTTGTTAATGCGATTATCCAACAGTAAATTCTTAAATAAGAGCAGAACTTGCAAACTTTAGGTGTAGAAATAGAATTCTGCCTTTCTCTTCGAGGAAAGACACGTTCAACCCAAAGCAGCATCGTATATTTTTTGTCAAAGATCTAAAAAAATTAACAAGGCGAAAAAACCCAACTGGCTGTATTTTTCACCAGTACGGATAAAGTTAGGCTTACTGCATGCGTGTTTGACTAAATTAGGCGATGTGCGCCCGTCCGACTTTTGTCAGGGCTAAAGGGTGATTCGAGCGATATACCGTCTAACTTTTTTTATCCAAGTGATCGGCTTAACTGGCTGTTCCGTCCGGCTTTAGATATATAAGGACAGAAAGTACTACCTGCTATGTATATCTTACATGGAAATTATTAACTAAGCAATTATAGTTGATTTGTATTATAAGCAGAAATTATCCTTTGTTTATAATTAGCTTTCAGAAATTTGCATAAAAATAAAACATAATCTGTACAAAGTGTTAGATACTTTACAGTTAAAAGCTATCCTTTCAGCAAAAAGTGTATCGAAAATAAATCAATACATTCACAATCCAAGGCTGAAAATATAATCCAACAGCGGACAGGCTAGCCATACCATCTCAAACATTCTGCTACTAATGAAGAAAGTTGTCGTAATAAAATCATTATGTCTCCAATGAGACGGACATTTGGATGTTTATTCGAAATATGCAAATACTATCAGCGATTATTATAGTTAAAGGCTATAAAACTATCTCAATTTAAACCTAGTTTAAATTGTGAGAGTCCGTCTACATTTTTATGAGATTTAATAGTTTCGTCATTCAAACCTGAATAAATCATAGTTTTAACCGTATTAAACCATCGATATCTGATTAAAAAACATTTAAACCTTATTCAACCATATGATGTTTTTCTTTTTAAGACAGTATTTACTGCCTATGAGGTATTGGACTTCCCTATATTCTTTCAAATCGTATCGTCTTCTAGAACTTTCCATCTATGTGAGTGACCTACTTGGCTTAATATGTGGCTAAAAAATCTCAGCATAGCCTAAAATAAATAATGTTACAACAAAACGTTGAGAACTAAGAGTGAAGCGAATAAACTCCGGAAGCATGCGAAAATGTCTTTGATTGTTACATTGTTAATACATTGGCACCTCAGTACGAATCCATATTAACGCTAGAATAATTCGATTACAGCGTCCAGTGAATTTTAAACCCTCATAATCTCATTGATCTTGACTTTTAAACGTTAGACGTAATAGAAACGTCCTAAAAAATATAATTCAGTAACTCTTACAACCTCGGATTGCAGCTGTAAAAATATATTCAGATCCTTACATATGTACATCATCACACGTCTAGCAGTCAAACATGTATGATGATGATCATGCTGATGATGATACACATTATTTCCACCTTTCGAAAAGTCTAATAAAATTTATTTAATACGTCTTGTCTCACCTTTTGCCGTTCAGGCAGCAGATATCCAGACTAAGTGCTCTCACTGAGAAATTCGTAACGGACAATAACAACTTCAATCGAACCAGAAATTGAACCGCGATGTCTCGATCCACGCACCAAATTAGATGCGAAACCAACGAGGCAGAAAAAAAACACTGTAGGAAGAGTGTTGAAAAGTTAACGCGCCATTTCGTCTCTTTGTAGTTAAGCGGTAGTACTTCGCAGGGTGTTTTTTTAAATCGGAAAACGTATTTATATGTAAATAAATAGATAAGAAAATAATCGCTTAGGCGTTGCGAGCGAGATCGTTTCTAATTAAATAACAAAACCTCGTACAAAAAACAGTTTAGGCGCGGCATACTTTATACAAGTCGTTAAATCGCCAGTTATTACAGCAAAAATGTAAGCCTCTGCGAAGACGATTTTTTATTATGCTAGTTAACCGGTCGCGTGTGTTTAGAACGTGCGTGCGCGCCGGCTCGCCTATTCAATTACGGAAAGGTCACAGCGTTTGTAGGTGCAGGCGCAAGATTATCGCTCCTCACCTGTCCCTACGCACACGCCGGAGCTGTTACTATTACTGTTTTGTTATTAAAATGTTTTGTCACTAGCAAAAAATATTCGCGGCTACTTACTACTATCGAAACTTTATCGGCTGCCTAATTAATTGACTTGCAAGCACGATACTACTGACTGTTGGATTTTTTTTATATATTAATTTGTTACATGAAAATTTATACTCTCAAACCAACAAGGGTAGGCAGAGGTGGAATACGTTTTGATAGTTGCAACATTCCGCTTAATAAGGAGTAGGTTTGTGGTACTTTGCATATTTCCAAATACCGGCTCTAAGAATCGCCTAACGAAAAAATGTATTAGATCCGAGAATCTAAATTTGGACGTTTCAATAATTTACGCCACATCGACAATGCAGTTTCCATTAAATTTCATCAATAAATGTATGATACTAATACCGAGACAGAATATGTGGTAAAAAGCTGACATCACCAACCGTTAAAGCAAGTGATAATTCAATTTGAATACACACATAACTTCGAAAAGTCAGAGGTGGGTGCCTGGGGTTCGAACCCGCGACCGCCGAGATTCTCGACAGCGCGCCTAAACCTCGAGGCCATCACTGCCTATTGAGAGACCTACATATACTGTTGTGAAAAAAGTGGGGCGCTTGTGCAATTTTTCATTGACAAGCCCCTTACAAACAGTAGCTGATAGAACAACACATTTTTACGTTAATTTCTCTTTTAGTAAGTTGAATTGCATTGTTTGTAATAAAATGGAAATAAACCTACTTGTGTATGTTGCTACAGATATCTTAAATAGTGTTTCTATAATTAAGTATTTCAAAAACAAAAAAATAAAATACGCGCGAAATGCACCTAGCACTTAACTTATGCATTAGACAACCTTCAGCATTGCATACAATAAAGCGAAAAAATGCTAATTACATTATTTGGCATATAACTAATTCTCAAAGACATTTATACATGCCTGTTTATTTTCCGGTTTCTCGGTTGAATCACATTTGAATACAATAGGTGTATGTACAAATTATTGAGCCACGCATTGGACAAAATTGACCCTTTTTGCTATTAGCCCATCTTATTGAAGTCAACCTTATTGAATTGGCAAAACATCCTAGATACTTCTATTTTTTACAATAACGACTTTTTTAATTAGCACTGTGGTCGCATGTTTCATAGCAATGTTGCATATGCCAAAACTACGAAAATCTTGTTTTTATCCAATGTCTTCGAATACGTGATGCGGTTAGAACAATTCACATGGACACATACGAGTACAACGATCTTGGCGCGGAAATTGAACCTGAGACTCGCATTCGAGCCTCAGAAACTAACATAAAACAAAGGGCAAGGATGGTCTAACAAAATTATACGTTTCCCCTTTGAAACAACTTAATACCTCGAATTTTTTAAAATTTTACCGCACTAACAAATTAGCTCAAAATTATATTCATAGACTCAAGATCTATTCTTATATTTAGTACGAATAAGATTTAAAAATGTGCTAACCGAGATATATTCATAGTAACGTAATAAACAGATGTTAATCGCAAAAATTGACAAGTAATTTACAAGGCAAAATTTACAGATCCTACTGTTGGCCTTAATAGATACACCCGCAGCACAAAATATCGAAAATACCGTAATGGCTTTTAAAACTAATCAACACATCCAAACCCGTTGCGCATAAGACAGCTGCAAACCACATTCAAATAAAGCAACAAAATAAACTTCCTTCCCTATTGTATAACTCAAGTCTTGAACCTAGTACATCTTTTAAATCTCCATTTTGAAATCAACTCGGATCCTTTTAGGAGATTGAATCTTTTATTCACCATTTTTTTGGACATTCCATCTTGCAATGAGTCAAGAACTTTACAAATTCATGGTTCTGAATCGTTTCCTTTCAAACTTGTATTCATTGCAACAAAAACAATTGAAATTAGTATTCACAAAATTTAATTCTTTTTATTCATTTGAATGCATCGTTAATCAACATGTGTGTCTAGCATGGTTACTTATGAAAAAAAACCTTGAATATTTTTTTGCACAATAATTGTAACCTCTTTTGGTAGGACGTAATTTTGCCTCGTATTTAATTTATTGCGCAAACTGTTATATAACCCAAAAATTAAAAAAAAACTCAAATCTTTTGGTTTTGTACAGTGCGGAAATTTAATAACAATGGCAATAATGTCTAATCTATCAGCTTAAAGTACTAAGATAAGGTTATAATAAGAACTTTTAAGTCATTACTCTAAACAACTATTAAGACTTAATGTACAGCAAAATTATTGTTTTATTAACTCAAAGTTAAATTGTTTAATTGAAATAAAAAACCTAACTTATCACACAATCTTTGGTCTTGGTGCGGGCACCGAAACCGCAGCCTCTTATCTAGCCAACTACGCTACGGAGCTCTCTTTGTACTTCCACAGTATTATTAATCATTAATACTAAAGTACCACTGACTGTCTATTATTATGTTGAACTTTCGCCCTTTATCATTGTAATAGCAACTGGGTTAGTATGGAAATAGAATAACCATGGAAAGACAAAGTCTACTGAAAGTAATAAGTTTGCAGGCCTTATCTTGTTACTTTGAAACCATTTTTTCAATGACTAAGACAAATGTCACCCCATCGCTGAACAGATTTCTAAAGCAATCCTTCATCCGTGCAATGGATATTTTCTTTTAATTTATTAAAATCTTGGTCAATAAATAAGACGCAACGCTATTTCAAATGAGTACATTACTGCATTTCTCATGACACGACGCCAGCTAAATAAGGCATACTCTAATAAGTTGAATAGTATAAAACGTTTCGTAGTTAAAATTCTCCCGGCATTCGTTTTTACGCAAATGTAACAAAATAAAAATGCCAATCATGAAGGCGGCAAAAGAAGGACTTTCAGCACATTACCCACATTAACGCTTTCCTACTATGATTTCGAAGACGATAACTTCATACAGAACCAAGCCATAATATTTTTTATCGTATCCTTTACACTTTTATCTTTACGGAGACGCATACAAAAGTTTGGAACAAGGTAATTATGACACCTCATAATTTTATTAGGTCTACTTAAATAACCTTTGTACTAAAAATGCCATCAAAAACATGGAAATATCATCTAAACACCTCTAATCTTGATTGCTTCGAATGACTTAAGAATTTAATCTAAAATTTTAACTACCATATGTAATATCACTGCATATTGAAATTGATTCCTCTGATACATACATACAAAAGAAGATCACAGCATAAATAACCTAACAATATTTTTATTGATGCAGATATAAAAGCGTCGCTAATCTTAGTAGGTTCAAACTTTAGAAATAATTCATAGCATTCTCATACACATTCACACTACTTGTTGAATAATCATAACATTAAAGTGTTAATGAGCACCATGTACGCATAATAAATACTATAAAAAGTCATGACAGGTATCAACGGAATTTTCGGTTTTTATTGTCCTAACAGTAATTAAGGGTGCTACCGAAAGCTTTAATGATCTTATTAATAATTAATTGATTCACGTGCCTTTTACTCACATCCTTGTTGAGCAACATTACCGTAGATTGACGTTTTATTGTGGGACAATTTTTTATTGAAAACTGACGTATGTTACGATGGGCTAACCTATGTACTGGAATGTATTGCACCATCGTCATCGTCATCGCCTTATTGCGCCATCGTCTTTGTCACCGCAACACAAAGCATGCAAGCGCTTCTGCGAAGCGACCACCGTGTCACCGTGGGAAGCCACCGGAGGGGAGCCTGCCAGCCATGGGCCATTCCTCATCAAGAGAGTCTCTCCAGGTTCGATCGCCGAACAAGACAGTTAGTTTAAATCTAGTATTGTAACTTTAATTAATAAATTAATTTTAAGTATTTTGGTTTTTTTTGAGACCTCCGCCTGCAGCCTCTATAATTGGCGCAGTCGGTAGGATAGACAAGTAGAGTCAGTGTATCGTTCACGGCCGGTGTCTACGCGAATCCTACGTGAGCTGCGGGCAGAGGGAATCCAGAAATCGATTCGTCAGAATAAGCCAAAACTATGCAGTAAGTGATCTGATTCTTTCAAGTCCTTCCTGATCCTTATTTTATATAATTGTGTGTACTTTGTGTATTTTATTTCAGTGTATTTTATTAAACTGTTAGGTTAATTAATTATTCAAGATTTTCCATCCGCGAGAATCTCGTAACAGTAGGCTAGGTGTTAATAATAGAGTAAGCAGTAGGCTTAGCGCTTTAGACGAACGTAGGAATTTAGAGGTAGATAGTTTCAACATGGCTCAAACTGATATAGACATAATTTACAAATCCCTTAGGCTTTTGCCCGAGTTTGATGGTAACTCGAATATTTTAACTAGATTTATAAATTTATGCGACCAAATAGTTTTACAACATTTCAAGACAGAGCGAGGATATGAGCTGTCGAACTTAGCTCTAATAAATGGTATCCTCAATAAGGTAACAGGACCTGCGGCTAGGCTTATTAATTCTAATGGCATTCCTGAAAATTGGCAGGGGATAAGGAGCGCGTTGATTAATAATTTCGCAGACCATCGCGATGAAACCGCGCTTTACAGCGATTTGTCATTGCAAACGCAGGGTTCTAGCACCCCACAAGAATTTTATGAACGGTGTCAGAATTTATTCAGTACCATAATGACATATATTTCACTTCACGAGACTCTTAGTACTACCATAGAAGCTAAACGTAATTTATATCAAAAGTTAACACTGCAAGCTTATTTGCGAGGTTTAAAGGATCCTCTAGGTTGCAGGATACGTTGCATGCGTCCCGCGACCATAGAACAGGCTTTACAATTTGTACAAGAGGAGCTAAATACTTTATATATGCAGCAGCGTAACGATAGTACTCCCGCTAGGAAAGATACGCAGCATCCATTTAATCTAAATTTACCGCTTAATAGTTTTGTGCCAAAACCTATTGGTTTTAGCACGCCGTCACGTCAGCCGATTTATAACGTATCCGGTCCACCGCGTCTACCACCAATACAACCCCAGCCATACCAGGGTTGGAGGCCTAGTGTTAGCTATCAGCAGCCCCGAGGCCCTACTCGTACTCAGCAAATTATGCGTGCGCCACCACAAAATTATAACCCGCACAGTAATGTTTTTAGAATTCCTAATAAACCACAGCCTCAACAGCAATCAGGTAATCCGACCCGTCCAGTACCAATGAGCGGCGTCAGTCATTATGTACCTAAAACTTTACCACCCCTTTTACAAGGGCACGATTGGCGTAAATTCGGAAATCCACCCCCTACTGGGTATTTTAAGAGCAGGGAGATGAATTTTAACGAGTTAGACAGTGGATATGATTATTACTATGACAACGACTATGATAGTTATGACCAATTAGATTATAATAGCCCTTATTACGAATATCCATATTATCAGGAGCAGTACCCCTGCGCTGAATCAGCTACTGTGGAAGAAGTAGGCCAGGAGTCTAATTCAGAGCATGAAAATTTTCAGCAGGATTCGAAATTAGAAAAGCCAAAATAGAATTGAATTTTCATATTCAAAGACAGCTAGGTTATATTCAAATAGCCGATCCACCACTAAAATTACTTATTGATACTGGGGCTAATCAATCATTTATCAGCCCCCAAGCGGTCGAAAAATATTTTAACCATATCCCATTAAATTACGAACCATTTGAAGTTACTAATGTACACGCCACTAGTAAAAACGATTATTCAATTACACTACCTTGTTTCCCGGAATTTTGTGAGCAGGACGATATAACGTTGTATGTGTATAATTTTCACAACTACTTCGACGGATTAATAGGGTTTGATCTACTAGACGCATGGAATTCTAACATAGACCTTAGAAACAAACAGTTAGTTACTCGCAACGCGACCATACCCATTAACATGTACGACTCTCGTAACGCAAATCTCTACGAGGATATTATTCCAGCTAATTCATCTAGGCTTGTTAGATTGCCGATGAATACCTTAAACGGAGATGTACTAGTTGAGACTCAAACAATTTGTAATTGTATTATATCAAATTGCCTAACCAAAGTAACTAACAATCGTGCATGGGTTGAACTTACTAACCCCTCAAATAATGACATCATTTTTTCCATGGATCGACCAGTTCAAGCTAATTTATTCAATATTGAAACAGAGTGTATTGAGTTATCCGATCGTGCTAAAGAAGTAATTTCCCGTCTTCGTACCGACCATCTAAATCCCGAGGAACGCGCTAACTTAGAACGATTATGCGTAGCCTATTCTGACGTATTCTATATTGAGGGAGAGGCTCTAACGTTCACTAATAAAATAAAACATAATATTAAAACGACAGATGAAATCCCGGTACACACAAAAACATATAGATATCCTTACGTCCATCGACAAGAGGTTAGAGACCAGATTAATAAAATGCTACAGCAGAACATTATAAGACCATCTGACTCCGCGTGGAGTTCCCCTATTTGGATAGTACCTAAAAAGGCAGACGCTTCCGGTAAAATTAAATGGCGCCTTGTCGTAGATTTTAGAAAAGTAAATGAGAAAACCATTGACGATAAATACCCCATCCCCAATATTACGGACGTACTTGACAAGCTCGGTAGGTGTCAGTATTTTACAACCCTTGATTTAGCCAGCGGATTTTATCAGGTCGAAATGAACCCCCAGGATATACACAAGACAGCTTTTAATGTTGAGAACGGTCACTATGAATTTTTAAGAATGCCCATGGGATTGAAAAATTCTCCATCCACATTCCAACGCGTGATGGATAATGTTCTTAGAGGCCTTCAAAATGAAGTGTGTCTAGTGTATCTTGATGACATTATAGTCTTCAGTACCTCCCTTCAGGAGCACATTGTTAATCTGGAAAAAGTATTTAAAAGATTGCGGGAATCCAATTTCAAAATTCAAATGGACAAGTCCGAATTTTTAAAGTTAGAGACTGAGTTTTTAGGGCACGTTATTTGTAAAGAAGGTGTTAAACCGAATCCTAATAAAATCCACGCTATTAAGAACTATCCCTTACCGAAAACTACCACCGAAATAAAACGCTTTCTTGGATTATTAGGTTACTACCGTAAATTCATCCCGGACTTTGCACGTGTGACTAAACCACTAACTCAGTGTCTGAAAAAAGGTTCAAAAATTAATTTAGATAAAAAGTATGTAGACTGCTTTGAACACTGTAAAAATCTTTTAACAAATGACCCCATACTTCAATATCCGGATTTCACTAAAGACTTTATACTCACTACAGACGCATCTAACGTAGCTATTGGTGCCATATTATCTCAGGGTTCCATAGGCTCGGATAAACCGATCGCCTATGCATCTAGAACTCTAAACGCTAGTGAGTGTAACTACAGTACCATAGAGAAAGAGTTGTTAGCTATAGTGTGGGCGACCAAGTACTTTAGGCCTTATCTTTTTGGACGAAAATTCAAAATTGTAACCGATCACAAACCATTACAGTGGGTAATGAATCTCAAAGAGCCTAATTCGCGTCTTACGAGATGGCGGTTAAAACTTAGCGAGTACGACTTCACCGTTATCTACAAGCAAGGGAAAAATAACACTAATGCAGATGCCCTGTCTAGAATTGAACTTAATAACGAGGAGTTTATGTCGATCGTAGTTAATCCATCTGAAAACGAACCGTCAGACAATTCTAGGACATTAACGGCTTCGGAAGTTAATGATAGCTCTAGAACTGCCACTGTACATACTGATGACGAGAATCCTATTTTAGATATTCCTATTTCAGACTATCCCTTAAATAAATTTACTAGACAATTAATTATGAATGTGGTAGGTGACATAAAAGGAAAATCAATAACCACAAGACCCTTTGAGACCCATACGCGAATAACTGTACAAGTTTCCGAGTCTAATCTTGAGGAAGATGTTATTAACGCTATCAAAGAATATGTTAACCCTAAAATTAAAACTGGCTTATTAATTAACCCTTACTCAGCTTCATTCAGAATAATACCTATTATTCAAAATATATTCAAAAACTCAGCTATGAATATAACGTTAACCAAAACCGAGGTAGAGAACGTTCGGGAATATTTAAGACAACAAGATATAATTAACAAGTACCACGACGGTAAGACAAACCATCGGGGTATTAACGAAACGTTTCTAGCATTGTCTCATAAATACTTTTGGCCGAAAATGAGGGAGCATATAACAAAATTTATAAATGAATGCACTGTGTGTGGCCAAGCCAAATATGACCGTAACCCTATTAGACAACAATTTCAACTCGTTCCACCCCCTACTAAACCCTTCGAATTAGTGCACTTAGATTTATTAACCATAGAATGCGAGAAATATTTGACGATCGTAGATGCTTTCTCCAAATACGCACAAGCTTATCATTTAAGAGACGCAACCGCTATAAGTGTCTTGCAGGCACTACTTAACTTTTGCACCCATCATGGCATTCCTATAACGATAGTTACTGACAATGGTACCGAATTCACTAACCAACTCATTGCGGAATTTCTCAGAGTTCATAAGATACAGCACCATAAAGTAGCCCCGCACGCACCTAACGAGAATGGAATAGTTGAAAGATTTCATTCAACTTTGCTAGAACATCTTCGTATATTGAAACTTAGTCATAAATCAGAGTCAGCGGTTAACCTAATTTCATATGCCCTTCTAGCTTATAATAGTAGCATTCATAGTTTAACAAAATGCAAACCCATTGACGTTATAACGGGACACTTTGACCCTCGCGATTCATTTGACATAGATATTTCATCCCGATTATTACAACAATACGTTATTAGCCATAGGGATAAAATGGCCGAAGCCTACAGAATTATACACGATCTCTCTAGTGCCTCACGTGAGCAATTAACTAACAACCGAAATAAAAATCGAGAGCCAGAAGCCGAGTATAGTCCGGAGCAACAGATTTTTGTTAAAAATCCATTAGCTGGCCGACAAAAACTCGCGGCACGATATACTCACGACGTGGTTATGGCCGACCTCCCAATTCATATTTATACTAAGAAGAGGCGAGGTCCAGTCGCCAAAGCTAGGCTTAAGAGATTACCTAAGACAGCCCAATTGTTCCAGAGTGCTGCTGATCCTCCAACTTCTCTTGGCAACAACCCTGGCGCAAGAAATAAAACTTGAAAGCCTCCAAGATGGGCCCGGTATTTTGCCATTTAAATTGGGACGTGCTAGGATAATTTCTCATTATCATTCTTTTCTGCAACCTGTTAGTCTCTCAAACTTAAAGGATAAAATATTTTCAATTACCACCCAGTTAGATTATGTTAGCTCCGAGTTAAATAATAAATATAATTCCCTATATCAACCCCATTTAACATACCTCAGAAACAAGCTTGATAATGTCTTAAATCAGTTACAAACTTTTGAACCCAAACGCGTAAAGCGAGGTCTTATAGATGGTCTTGGATCTGTTATAAAAAGTGTAACCGGTAACCTAGATTATACCGATGCTATTCGATTTAATGAAGCCTTAAAAACCCTTCAGGATAATCAACAAAATTTGTTAATAGAAATAAACAGTGGTATCAGTTTATCTAAGAACTGGACCACCCAATATTCCAAAGTATTAGATAGTGTACTCAGTAACCAAAATAAGATCACTAAATTGTTAGATGAGATTAGGAATACCGAAGTTGCAAGGGATAATGACTTAATAAAATACGTACAATTTTCCCAAGCATTAATTATTCTAAGTGATAACGTAGACTCAATATCACTGGAACTAGGAAAGCTAGAAAACATCTTAGCCTTCATAAGGACCTCCACTATGCATCACTCGGTGTTGGATTTGTCTGCGATACGTGCTATGGTTAGCAAGTTAAGCAGACTATATAGCAGAGATAGATTAGTAGATTTAGATATAAGAGAATACTATGATATAATTAAGTTAGGATCTTATTATGTAGGTAATAATGTAGTAATAGTTTATCGATTTCCAATAGTTTCCCCATTTTTATATGATCTGTTTAAACTTTCTATAGTCCCTAATAAACATAATGAGATTCTTGTTCCCCCCTATCCATTCCTAGTAATCCATCAAAAAGAATTCAGATACATAGAGGCTGAATGCCCGAAGACCAACAAGTGGTATTTATGCGCTGAAAAGCATGGCTTACAACGACGAACATCTGAAGATTGTATCCATCAGCTAATTACCAGCCAGCAAAGACACGGAAACTGCAAGCCTATCTCCATACAGCTAGACGAGCCCGCCTATGAAGAGTTAGACGAAAAACACTACACCATTAACTTTCCCGGCGCTACCAAGGTTCACTTATCCTGTGGACAACACATGTACCAGACTCTACAAGGCAGCTATCTCGCTATAATACCACACCAATGCTACCTAGAAACTCCGCAATTCACAATCTCCAACATTAATAATCGATTGAAAGGACGAGCCCTCAAGATAATAGGTTTATCTAACAATACCGATTCCGCCGCAACATCTACACGATCAGCACTCATCCTTAAGACCATCGATCTCAATACTTTACACCAAATAAATACGAAGATTTCTCAGCAAGATCCTGTAAAACTAGAGAAGAATATAGATTACAATATCTACCACACCACTATCCCTATGTATGTAATTGTAATAAGCGCAGGAGCTCTTATTTGTTCCCTCTACTACTGCAAGCAACGGCGGACAAAGTCGGAAGAACATGCTGAAAATGGCCCTACAATGCAAGCCTTACCAAGGACTACAGGGGTTGCTATCATTGATCAACCCCCAGCTCAATTTACGACCAAGTTCGCAAATAGTCGCTGTTCTACGGGGGGAGGTGTTACGATGGGCTAACCTATGTACTGGAATGTATTGCACCATCGTCATCGTCATCGCCTTATTGCGCCATCGTCTTTGTCACCGCAACACAAAGCATGCAAGCGCTTCTGCGAAGCGACCACCGTGTCACCGTGGGAAGCCACCGGAGGGGAGCCTGCCAGCCATGGGCCATTCCTCATCAAGAGAGTCTCTCCAGGTTCGATCGCCGAACAAGACAGTTAGTTTAAATCTAGTATTGTAACTTTAATTAATAAATTAATTTTAAGTATTTTGGTTTTTTTTGAGACCTCCGCCTGCAGCCTCTATAATTCGTACGTAAACAGTCCTGCTTGTGTTCTCTAGTCACATCTGCCTGTATTATGACAACATAATAATTATAAACGTGACATTAAAATATAGTAATACAGTTTTTGTCCTTTGTAGAAGTATTCTAGAGCTGTCTTTGCTGTCTCGGAACGGACTTATCCTGTCTACTATCCCCAATGGACTTCAGTTTACTTCAAGTTGTATCTGTTTATGTGTGTGTATGTTTTTAACTCTATTTTGTTCCTTTTACCTTTAGTGATAAATAAAACAAGATCTAATTCCTTTGTAGTGGTACCTATACAATAAGAAAAAAATTAAGGATAAAAAAATAAAATAATATTTTATAATTACTATAATCTGCTACCTGCTACCCCATCAGCACATATTCTCATGACTTTGTTACCCACATATATGTATATCCGCTCACATAAAATGGCATACCGACCAAAACTTTTTATTATCTGTATCAGGAACTATGTACTTTCAAGGTTTAATACCAAACGCATATAATTCTACACCCAAATGAAAAAAAATAGTGTTTTAGTTTCCAATTAGGCATTTTAGACCACTTAGTCATGGACTTCCCCTATAATAAGGCTGAAGACCACTCTGCGGCCTTATATGGCTTAGACCACTAATAATACTTTCAAAAATTCTAAACAGGACTACCGGACACGCAATACTGTACTACTACTACTCCTCGCGTTACTGTCATAGAAAAAAAAATATTTCAACCAAAATGGCTTCTAGGAAATAATTTATAGATGCAACCGTATTTAGTATCTGCGACTTTCTTAAAAGCTTTGCATATCCGGAGCTAAGAACTATGGTGTATAAAAAAAGTAATTTATGTTCATGGACCGGCTGATGCGAATCAATTACTTGGTCATTAACTACATGATTAGTTATAGGTAAAAAATACATTAATCAGATTTGCAAAATGCATTTAAATTTTTGCCTCCCACTAACGTGCCACACGCTCAAGTGAACTTAGAAAACATTAAAGCACCATATACTTGATTAAGCCCTGCATTATAACATTAATTATTAAATAGCACTCTCCGGGGACGTGCTGGATTCCAAATACAGTCTTTATATTATATTGTAATAAAATCGTAAATGCTACGTGACGGTATCTTTACTAATACTAAAATATTCGAAAATCTGTGATATAAAATATTGAATTTCATTTATGGAATGACGGTGTATCGTTTTAAAAAGACCAAAATTGACATCTCTCAGTTTTAGACGTGATGATATGATATTATCAGTGTCGTACTCAAAGATATACTGAAGTTTGCTAATATGAAAAAGTATTGTTTCTAGACATTTATTGTCGAGCTGGATAATTTCAATACTAGTCTTAGCTGTCGTAGTAATACTAGAAATTAAAAGGAATCAATTAAATTTTTATACGTCGGAAGATAAAAGGAATCAATTAAATTAAAAGGAATCAATTAAATTTTTATATCGAGGAAAAAATTAAATTTTTATACGTCCCATCTATTGTTGGGTTTCTCTTTATAAATTTGAGGCAACACGCGATCAGTAAAATTCTTTGTTCAACTAATCTATTTAATTACAGTTAGTGTTTGGTTTTGATTAACTTGTCTGTTATGGATGTCATTCAAGTTAATTGTACATACGTATTTTCTAATCTAAACCCAACTGCAAAATATATAGGAAACAAAAATTTCTTTGCGTTCTTCTTTCCTGCAAGCTTCTGCCTAAACAACTTCGCCACGAAGGCTTTCAATAATATGTTAACTATGATTACACGCCTGATTTCTTGATAACCATGTGCAATGCTCGCTAGACACCTGAAAAGAAGTAACATATTCAAAGGAAATATTCAGACAAACATAATTAAATTAAAATATATTCTTGGTTAAAATTAATAATTACAATAGAAGATGAAAACTCCATTTTGTAAGGTGGTTTACGCTGTTCGTTGCTTGCGGGGTCGGGCTCGATGACCCGAAATAAGGCTCTGGGGGGTGGTGTTGCACCTCCAACCCCCCTTTGATGGGCCCCCCGCCCCCCACACCTCACCCGCTGGTCCGTGCGCCGACCTCTCATTCATTACGCAATAAAAGTGTTCCGTTACCTTCTATGCACAGGGAGACTGGAGGCCGTGAATTATACATTCTCGCTAAGTAACTCCGTTCGTCTTTGCGATGTGATATATTTAAATTTAGAATATATTTTTCCGCCTCAAATATTTCCAGCCAGTATTTAATGGATTTATATTTGGAATATTAAAAAATCTAGATAAAAATAATGTTGCTTTAAAATTTTATTTATTTTTAGATTCATGTGCAGTAGACGTTGAAACAATATTATTTTTTTTTTACTTGTATATTAATGCGTTTGATGTAATTTGATATTTTTATTATGTCTGCATAAAACAATCTTAAAACACTCTTATTTAACTTTATCAACCAAACGAATAAGAATACTGAATCTTGCTTCTACAAACTACATGAATTTCTTTATCACTGGCTTCATAATTAATTCGTATACATAGGTATCTCGGTATGGCATATGTATTGCTATAATATCATTTAAAATATTAAGGTATACTTCATTAAGCTCATCTACTAAATTTGTAACATATTATGTTAAAGTCAACACCACTTCCAGACACAAAGCAATTTGTTCAATAGTCACTATTACTTTTCGCCACTAGCGTTTATACAATGTTTATACACAAACCTACTTGCAATAAACAGGGGAGAATAAAAAAAAGACAAAACTTCATCTAACTTCTCTGAAATAGCATACAAACATTCGAACGGCGACAATGAAAAACAACGGAACAGATGTATGAAAATATCTCTTTGTGTCTTGTAAATTACATAATGAATTCTTCTCACGTGCCATTTACAGAGCATTATGTGACACAACCTCGAAGTGATTTGCAATAGGAATAAAAGTGCTCGTAGAAAATTGGAATAAATGTTCACGCGTTAAACGACCGTCTCATAATGCATGCAAAAGAAATGCACAAAATCCCGACGGCCTTCGCAAATACAACAAAAAGAACACGCTAAGCTGTAAATTATACACATATTTAAAAACTAAAACTATTTTTCATATCCATTCAAATGTAATGGCGTCTGAATTGTTTTTATGAAACTATTCTTAGTAAAACTGTTATTTCGCGGTACATGTTAACATGCTGTTTTATTTTATTCTATGCGTCTTTATACACGTCAATTGAATTATCTGAGAAATTATTTAAATATTTCTGCCGATACTTCATATAATTAAAGTTCGATCGACGAACAAGAGGCTTGTAATGAAATCTGTCAGCCGCGCTCATAAACAGAAAAATATGTCGAAAGCAAATATTTAAACCATCGTAAAGTTTCAATCATTTTTTATACTTAAGCCCCTTATCTTGGTAATCAAAAGAATATGACGATAGCTCAAGTAGCATGAAACTTTCATAGTTTTCTAAAACTTTTTATGAGCGCTAGGCATCTACTTTATTTTTTATCGACCTTTATTTTTGCAATAAATTACTAATTCGATAAATAAACTATGTTAACCCAATTACGATCATCAATTATGGAATGTGAAAAACATATAATTTCACGAAATAAACTCTTTCCATTTAATAAATAAATGTTATAATTTTCCTAACCTTGACTATAAGCATACAATTTTTCAATTACACGCTTCTAAGCACAATTCTACCCCCAGGAATAAACTTACATTCTGAACAACAAAGAATAATTATCCTAATCATATTTTAAAATATAAGACGTGGCTCGTGAATACTACTGCTAACTTTTATATCCCATTCAGACTCACATCCGAAACAAATATTTGTGAATCGCTCAAATGTTTAGGTATTTAGACGAAGTTTTGAGTCTTTGGCCTCGTATCATAAAACCAACTTTATACCAAATTAGGATGTAATAGCCTGTTTATGCTGTAGTTTACAACTTTTGATATCTAGATTGCCTACACAAGTTTTAAAGGAAATTCTAATTGGTATTTTCTCATGGGATTTTATTTTTATAGATCAAAAGAGATATTATTTAATATATTCATTTATATTTATTAAATCTTTATTACCTCTGTCACAGAAAAAGTATTGTAGATAATTATACACATTAATATTTTAAATATTATATTATAAAACTTATTAACCTGATGAAAAATCGTTGCAATGACTAATTAATTTATGCAAATAGTGCCTCAGATTCTAAACTCAAATTGAACAGTCAGAACTTTATTAATGTCATATTTAATGCAGTGATTCATTTTGAGTAAATATTGCGCAGTTTTATTTTTTAATTTAAAGTGTAAAAAATATTAATTGCAGATTGCAATTCTATTTGATTTCGAATGGAATTAGAAAAACTGGATGTGTTTAATTATGTATCTCGTTCCCACAGCTAATAGTTGAGATTGCCGTGAACTATGAAATCGTCTTTATATTTATTTTAATGTCAGGTGTTTAGCATATTCTGTATCCTTAATGTATGTTAAAGAGTGAAGTGTGTAATATATTATGCTAAATATTTCAAAAACTAGCGTAAAGGATGACAGTGCCGGATGCACACGGCTACTGCGCCCAATTATAATTGACCTTGTTCTCTCCTTGTCTAGGTAGCACCAATTACTGTGCGTAGATCGAAATTCTAGTATAATAACTTTTATTACCAAAATTATTACTGCTTCGTTGTTTCCGCGCCGTCAGTGTGGGGCGTATGAGAGATCCCAGGTTTGATTCTCAAGCAGGGAGATGTTATTAGGTTTTATATAAGAAAATCTCACTAGAACCTGACGAATTGTGAACCTGTGCATCTTTAAGAAAGCCTCTGCTTACCTCTTGGGAGATACAGGCGGAATACGTGTTTGTTTGTAGAGTTCAGTAGTCCGGCGCTTGGTTTATTCTAACACGGTTATGTCTAGACTTTTTATCAACATCTATTAATAATTATTCGAAAAGTTATTTAGTTTTTGTTTCTATTTTCAAATATTTCATCAATTTATTTATTTATTTATGCTTCTCAAACATAAAAGTATAAAGGCAAACTTTTGCCTAGAGCAATTTTTAACTGTCAACTAATTTAATACTTAAACTACGAATTGATTGTTGAAGTCGTACTTTACCTCTTTTATAAATTATAATTACAAAGAATCCTTTATAGACTGCAGTGGGGTAACAAAAGAATCAAAAGAGGGAATAAGGCAAAAATGAAACTAGACGGCGGAAAGTTGAGTGCAGCTATGAACGCCCTCAAAAAGTGGCATGTCATTCGACAATTTGCACTAAAAACGGCCTTGGTTACTCCAGACGGTGCAGTCACGAACCTACCTACAGACAGTGTACACTCTCCGCAATCAATAATTCTAATAACATCAGCTTCTATGACTTTAAAACTTATGACAAAGGCTAGGGATTAAATATTATAAAAGTATGTACTCGTAAGTCACACTCACTTTGTATAAGTGTGCGTTTTACGATCGTCTAGCCTCAAGTTCTATTTATAAGGGGTATTAATTGTTTTCATGAATCCTGTTTGCCTCCAGGCTTAGGAGTGAGGATGAGAATCTCGGCGATAGCGGGTTCAAGTCTCCGGGCACACACCTCTAATTTTTGAAGTTATGTGTATATTTGCAATAAGTTACTATCAGCCGTATACTGAAACACTACTTTATTCTAAGTCGATAAAAACCGACCAAAACGTTTAAGTTCACCTTAATTTTTAAGTTACGTAGTCAGTATTCGGCCATATCTCTTTTAACGGTAAAGGATAACATAGGAAACCTGTACCTACATTTTAAAGTTCTTAGGAATTTCATAGATGTACGATAGACTAAAGCCTAAACCTTCAGCTGTATAGGAGGCCAGCTGTGGGACGTATGTATTAGAGCTCATAATGATAATTGTTTTGTTCCATTAAAAACATAATAATAACACTGGTCTGCAGTGAAATCCTCCTTTAAAAAAAATTGTCATAAATATTAAGATTCCAGTGTCCTGAATCTATCCCCGTTGGCCGATTTTTTCCATCACGTCTAGATTTTTTTATATGAATTTTTAAAATTTCAAAAATTTGAGTTTTCTTTACAATTTTTTTGCCCGTCATTGTTACATAAAGAGTAAATACAAACATTGTATGAACAAAATCTGTTTTAGCGAGTTGTAAGAGAAAGAATGAATGTGCTTTTTATGGTATGGCGAAGGTGATTTTTATGGTAGTAGGTACATTTTTTTTTTTTTGTTCTCGAGGGGAAAGCTGTTTATGGCTCTACTTCCCGCCAGCCCGGGGGAGGGGGGCGGGAAGCGTATGTCGGGGTCACCGGTCTTCCAGCCCGGCGCGCGGCGACGTCATATCCGCGCAGGTGTTAGTGCCGGGCTGGGTCCCTAACAAAATCCCTAAACCGGCATACCGACCAAAACCCCCCGGTGGCCATCTCCGCGCCAGGTTGGGCGACCATGGTACGTGAGCGAGAAGCGCACACCGTTAACCACAGCCGCCCGGTGCGCCTCCGAGACGAAATTGTCTCGGACGTCTCGGAGTTTTAGGGGGCGCAGTTGCACCCCCACTTCTTGGTTCGGGCGCCTCGGTTGTGGATGGGCGCCCGCGACGTGCACAGGCCACAGTGCCGCCGCCCCTCTCGGGGTCACTTTCAGTGAGGACGCGCTGCCCCCACAGCACGTCCAGCGACCCCAAGGGCCCCTTTAAGTCGCCTTTTACGACAGGCAGGGGATACCGTGGTGGGATTCTGACGCCCCCTTGCCACAGGGCAGGGCGCCGGGTCTAATTCTCTCTGTTGACCCGGCGCCTCCTTCTTTGACGTCTTTGACGGGCGGGATCGCTTCTTTCGCGATCCCGACCCGCGCTCTCCTTCTGCGACATGACGTACTCGCAGAAGGAGAGCATCGCTCGCCAGGACCTCGGACTCCCAACCATCGAAGAGACGACGGCCGGGAGCGAGAGGTCTTCACCGACAATTGCGCGGAGAGCGCTGCGCTGCACCACCCAGGCTGGACACTCTTCTAATGTGTGCTGGGCTGTGTCGTCCAGGCAGTTGTCACAATGGTGACACACGGTCGACTCCTCCTTCTGTGCCACCCGACACAGGAAGTGGCCGAAGCACCCGTGCCCCGACAACACCTGCGTCAGGCGGAACGTCGCCGCACCGTGGCGCCTGTCCACCCACTGGACGAGGACAGGACGCACTGCCTCGACGGTCTTAGCACCAGCACTGGGATTCTCCAGCCTGGTTCGCCATTCCTCCACGGCGGCCGTACGGAGGGAGGCTTTCAGTGCCTCAACCTCTCTCGGGGCCAGTCTGTCCCCGCGACTTGACGCCTCCTCCCGCTGATGGAATAGACGCGAGAGGAATTTGGCGTCAAGGTCCCACGGCAGGGACCCGGCCAGATGGTAGTAGGTACATAGGCGCATGCGCAGTATTCGCTGTGACTTCACATTTTGTATCAAATATTTTGGTAAGTTTTGCATAAAGGTCATATTTTCTATATTGGTTTTGAGTATTTTATATGTAGTTTATATATTTTTTATGAGCAGAGCCAATAAATATAAGATAGATGTTTGATATTTTCATAATATTGTTCGTTAACTAAATAAATATTATATTGGAAATCTACGTGTGGTACTTAATTGTATGTCAGATTCCATGTTTAGAGCACAAAATATGATGAATTCATGCATGGAAACAAGAAGGAGCAAAAAAAAATTTTTTTTTGCAGACCAGTGTAATCTATAATGAAACAAAAAATGTGTACAAGCAATAATATCACCCAGTACTAAGTGATTTCAAAACGCAGTCGGCATTACGTGGGTTCTCTACCCATCTTCACGTACCTGTTCCGGAATCTAAGAAATTCTAATAATAGAAAAATTTTTTTGCTCGAATAAAAACTCGTGGATTACAGAAATACTTGCGTCGATGCAAGGGTCGATCCCACGACCTTTCGTTTTACACCCTGACCTCTCTCCAACTACGCCAAGGTAAAAATAAATATACATATAGGTATTTATATTCTAAGCTTTCAGACGCGTACAACATTGTATAGTGGCTAGACGAAAAACAGTAACTAGAGTCTACGGGTCATATCTTGACTAGAAACCACAAATTATTTCAGGTTTTGACAATTCCCAAGCAGTATTTGGTTGTCGCGTGATTAAGACTAGTAAGTTAGAAATATTGTGTCAATTAAATAATCGTCACACAAACCGCATATAAAAATCTTCATTCAAGGATCTATTAATTAATAAATATAATTATATTAATATCATGCATCAAAATTTTTGTTTTAGTAAGAAACACAAGAAGCTACCATAGTTTGGGAGAATATTTTTACCTTCATGATACAGTCGATACAAAAGAGTATCATCTCCCTTTACTCGACACATACGAATGCCAACCTATTGAAATACTTTTTTCCGATACGTATTCTAAGGATCAAGGGTAATTCAGTAAGGTAAAGTCAGTAGTAAGGTCAGGCCAACTGTTTCACAACTTCATGGCATGGTCAATATATTAATTTACGGACATTTGGTTTGACCCTAGGTTGGACTTCATAAAAAACTTAATGAAGCACATTTACAACTAACGAAGGAACTATAAATTAAAATTTATTTCAGTATACTATTGAATTCCATGTTAGTTAAAATAATAAAAGGTACAACGTTAAACAATTTATATTATTGAATTAAAATAAAAAAATATTCCAACAGCGTGTTCGACACGCATTAAAGGTTTTGTGTTCGTGTGTTCATTCAAACGTAACATTCAATAAAATCCTTTGGTCGTCGCTTAACTTTCTATTTGTAATCCATTTATGCCAGCACCAACTCAATATTCCTAGAAGAAAAGGTTTATTTATTTGACAACATTGATTTATTTATTTAAAGCTTGAAATTTTTCATTCGGCTAAATAATTATATACAATTATTATATAAACTAAATGCCTTCATACGTATAAAGTAATCGTGCTTATCATAATTTTTGATAAAAAAAGTCGTAGGAGTACCTAAATCGATAAATGACAAGAATATAAATGGGTGTATGTTGTGAGATGAAATTGTACGTCGTTCATGCCTATCCACTTCATACCATGTACATATATATTAAAAAAATGCACTTCAATTTTAACTACAATTCATACGCATATGGTAATAGACAAGGAGAAGCCTTCCTATAAATTGGTTATCGTGGAACCAGCTGTAGCAATAACTCGTAAAACTGACGGTCGGTGGGGCAGAAAGTTTCTCAAGTGGAGGCCGCGGACCAGCTAGAGCAGTGATAAACGTCAACCTACAAGGTAGACCCTTGACTTAACAAAAATCGTGAGAAGCCGCTTCCGAAAAAACGCAGAGTTTTTGGGAGTCTTTAGAGGTCTATGTCCTATGTAATATCTTATTAAAAATATTATTTTCATGCTTATACACTAGGGTGTCCCAGCTTAGTAGGGCGATTTTTTTTTCTCGAAATTAGATACGCATACCCTCTATATTATTTCTAATTGTCCCTAATAACTCAAATACGAAATATTATCGAAATTGGATAGCGGTAACCCGTGCCGACTTGATGGCAAAGTTTTAAGAAAAAAATTATATGGTAATTGTAGAGCACATATAAAAACTCAATTTTTATTTTCAAAATTATATCCTATTTCACCGGTATTATATATTTATTATTAAAACAGGAATATTTGTGATATTTTAATTTAAAAGTTTTCGTTTTACTGTTAGGATAAATCACAGGAAAAATTGCTTTAGTTTCCCTTTAAAGGTGACTTTTTCACGCAAATGTTGTATCAGTATAACTGTAATTTGCAGTATCACTAGCGAATTTTAGTGTCATTATTTTTTTCTTAACTGCTTGAAAAGAAGTATAACTAGTCTGTAAAGTAAGCAACTCATTGAGAAAAGTGTCAAAATTTTTAAAACGATTGAAGAAAAGCAAAACTAGTTTTTGATCGAAATAAAGTCGTTTATATCTTTCTAAAAAAGTAAATCACGCAGATATCTTTCCAGGGGATATGAATTGATGGATCCTCTTTGGTTAAGCTTTAAAATATTATCATTTTTGGTTCCTGGTCTCCATCATAGTGATATAGAGACAAGACAGCTACTTCATGAACCAAAGACCAAAAATGCTAAAAAATATTCTGTATAGTCATTTCTGAGTTAATTTTATTGACAGTTTCCCAGGGTTTCAAAGTGTTAAGCAAACATAAGTCGTGGTAAGGTGCCGTCACTGATAACATACAATGCATCCAAGCCTTAACATGGTATATAGCGATGCAAATCTAGATGTCTAATAGTGCGACTTTTTATTAGTAATTTACAATTAAAAAATAAGTTACGACATTTTTAATCAATTAATTGCTTCGGCCATCATGGTGTCTGGTACATAGAACTTAGAGATCGAATAGTCAATTTTCTTTCTGTATCACCACCAAAGAATATGATTATAGCTATAACTGTTAATTCTTGATAGCCAACCCTTAAATTTCCTTCCTAATTCTGTCCGGTAAAACAATGTATATCTATTTATATAACTATATATATTATCTAGATTTATTTTTATCAATTAAAGGGCACTGGCGTGGGCAATATACAAAAAGTAGTCCAAGCTTGTAAGAAACTCTTGACAACATTGTACGAACACATCTTGCGATTTTTCCGCATTATTTGTTGATCTCTTCAGAGTCGGTATAAGGCAACTTATTTCTTAAAATTAGTTTATTAAAGCTTAAATAGGCATATAAGCCCTTTAACAAAAAATAATTAATCTCGAATAGTTAGATTTGCGATTTACAAAATTAAATTTTACTACATGAATTTTATTAAACAGAACTGCCAATATTTGTTCTTTACAGAGAAGTTTTAAGCCGTTATTTTAATGTTTTGCACCCCCCTATTAAAATTTGCCTTTGAAATCTTAATCTGACATATTGATTAAACAAAAAGAGGCGTTTACCAATACAATAAACAAGCAACCACGACACTTTCATGCGAATATTGCGACGCGCCGAAGTTCATACAAAGTATGTAAGTACTGAAATACATGAATGCAAGTCGGCACGGGTTGCAGTGGTCCTAAGTTCATGAAATTTTATTTATAAGTGTTTTAACACCATTCGAAAATAATTAGAGGGTATGCGTTTACAAAAAAAGACTTTGATTTTTTTGGGACACCCTATTATACACATTAATTAAACTACTTTACCTGACAGTTCTCTTCAAGCGATTCCTTTGTTTTTCTTAAACTACTAACCCTGTCTAGCCCGGCAGATACTAAAGTCTAAAGAACTTAAGCCTAACTAAGCCTCTTCTGAACTCTAAACATCCAAAAGACCATTTTCAAAAAATACAAATTCTCCAGTAAAACTAATAACTCCAGTCAAACGTAGAACGTAAAAAATCGCAGTCCTTAATATCGCTGAAAAATTCGATGTTTTTGAAGTCCATTCGCCTCACGTCCGTAGCACTGTATACCTACATACCCACAGTATCTCGATACCTAAGGGGTGGTTGCACTCGACATCAGCATGCAGGAGTTTTGGAGCCGCCTCTGTGTCATTGCCTTTATGACATAAGAACTCGCTCCACTTGTACTCTGGGCAATGAACTGATTGCGTATTGAATTTTCTAGAATTTTCACACTAAAGCATTTCTCATAATCACTGTTATACTCTCGTATATTACTGGCTGAAATGGTAAAGTTATTCGATACGATCACATAACACGAACCAACCTAATTATTTGAATACGGTTGGAAAAAAACACACGTAGAAGTAGTAATATTTTCTTGGCATATAACTAGTACACGGGTTACACTGTAAGATGCAAGTGATATGGAAGTTAATGCCGTGCTAGTTCTAAATAATTTCATTAATCTTGTCGAAACACGTCACAAGTTTCATGTCGTGCATCGCACACAATCTTATATCAAGTTTTATTAACAGACTTCGCCAGTGTATAAAATTTTATGCAGAGGTTACATATCACAAGGCTTAAGTGAACTTACTTAAGTTCACACATCGTTTACAACATGGAAACTTGGTGGATTAAAATAGCAAGTTAATACTTTTACCGAGCCAATAGACTAAACAATTTATAAAAATAGCGGAAGTCATGTTAGGTTCTTACTTTTTCGTTTATAACCATGTAAAACATTATTATGTACCAAAATCTAATCAATTCACAATTCAACATTTCTGTTGGATAATTTGGACATAAAATTTATTAATAAATCCTTGACTTAAAAAATTTTGGATCGCGAATGCTTTCAGAATAACCTTCAGTGTTTTCTGAAAGCAAGTATAAGAGACATGGAAACAAAATAGATTTATAGCCACTCAGTCACAGTTCTTTGAATAACTTATTTAAATATTTTAATAAAACGACAAAGAGTCGTTCAATTTTTAATACAAAAATGTTGCAATTGATTTATTCAATCTAGATAAAGAAGTGTTCCTTCGTTGTATATCCCCGAGGCAGTTAGAACCGAGGGTAGCTAGGTTCAGATTGGGCGCGGTCGTGCGGGAGGGTCTGCGACCCTGCGCCCTCGCTCCCGATCCAGGTTATCAACATCACAACCCTCCCCTCTCCCCCCGCGCACTCTTGACAACTCCCCGCCCTTAGAAACGCTGCAGGGATTTTCTAGAACATTATGTGAAGACGCTTCGGCTATAAGAGAGTGCGTTGACTCCTAATAAGCTCCGCATTGGAACGTTCAACGTTATTACATATTTATTAAAATCCTACCTCGTGCTTCTCGGAGAATGCAAAACTAACCTAATAACTTTATTGCACTTTTTATCACAAATTTTCATATTTTGTCTTATATAAAACACCAAAATTAGTAATAGCCGTTATTGGCATTGGACTTAGTTGTATAAGCTCGTGATAATATTGTACAAAAAACATGTTTTTAGTGCAAGTTACGTGCATATACAATAATTTGTTCAAAGGTTACTGAATAAAATACACATTACGAGAAAAATATTCAAGGCCTCTGAAACTATGTGGTATTTGTTTCTTCTTTTGAGACTATTTAAGAATTATTGTGATAGTTATTTTAATATAAAATACGGTTTTATTACGCCATGCACCCATGTGCACTAAAATTGCGGTATTGCATGACACTAGTTGAGGACCGCGTGACATCGCATCGTTCATAACCAGTTAACGACACACAGTCTAAATAAAATAAAAAGGAAGACGCTATAAGTTTGTGGAAATATATCCAAACGTATTTTTTATTTGCCGAACGTAATTTTTTAATGCCAACATTTGAACAAGTCAACGATTGTGTTTCCAAACAGACGTCAAGATACGTCATAACATAGTAAGGTTTTGTTGGATAAATGCGTGAAATATATTGTTAACATAATAAAATTACATTTTGTAACTTTTTCGCGAGCTAAAACTCTCCCAAAATGGGAAGTAAAGAATAAATCTAGTAATGAAACTGAAATAATATGAGTAAGATAAAGTTTTGAAGGGACCCTTTTATCACCATTTTGATTAATATCTTGCAGTCACATAATATACCGTATATGTTTAACATCATATATGTAATTCAACATTTTTATGTAGTCATGTGTCGATGTATGTACGATTTTTAATTAAAACATTTTTTTACGATATGCCTAACTACTCAAACTTTACCTTATTAAATTTATGATTAAAGTATCTAAAAATATTCAACTTTCATTCATTCTTATAGTAAAATTGTGGAAACCATCAATCTGTCTACCTGATTTAGTAAGCCATATTCACTCATAACCTAACACCTGAATTCCCCAAAGGGGTAGGTAGAGGTGCATCAGGTCCACGAAATGAAAGGCATCCCCATTTTTTGGGGTCGTTTCTCTATAACACTTTTCCTGACCCGGGAACCGAACCTCTAGATCTTACAGCACATATAAATGCCGCTACACCAAGAAGCAGTCGTCTTCGTTCATCGTTTATGTACACGATGAATATCGCGCCGGTTTTCTATAAGATAAAGAAATCAATCCAGTCCTAAGCGCCCATTCAAGCTCCAACTTCATTTCTAACTTATTACCGTAAAGCCCCACTTTGTATTTTTTACCCAATAACAAACCTATAATATCAATAAACTTGCAGTCTCGGTTGTTGTGCTTGTCCCGTTAACTATAATCCAGGAATAGAGAACAATTTATCTTTTGTTTCTGTGAGGAAATGATTTATTCTTCGATAGAACTTTCCATTGCTGTTGACAGGGTTGTAAAGAGTAACAATCGGCCCATATACGTTACGTTATGAGTTACTTTACTAGAAGGGTTGGTGGACTACGCACCTAAGATATTTCGATTATGTAATTCACGATATTTTCCTTCACCGTTAAGGTACGTAAATTGTGAGTGCACACATTACTTCCAAAAATCAGAGAGGGACGTAGACTATAAAATTTATAAATTAATAATAACAGCAGTTTACACACACTCTTCTTTATTTCTAATCTATGCGGTCTAATAATACCTAGACACTTGTCTCGTTTCAGGGATTCAAATTGCGTTTGTGTATAACTAGCTGCGAACCAGAATAATTTACCAAATGTGTTGCGAAAAT
Organism: Cephonodes hylas; assembly: GCA_030295005.1. Lineage (NCBI taxonomy): Eukaryota > Metazoa > Arthropoda > Insecta > Lepidoptera > Sphingidae > Cephonodes > Cephonodes hylas. The sequence goes on along the minus strand of AP025367.1, from coordinate 7,867,399 downwards.
AGCTGAACATTGGGCCGTTCGATATATCAAAATCAATCAAATCACTCTGCAGAATATAATCCAGTATAAGATCCAGTTATAACATTATATAGTAAACATTCCTCTACTAAAAAATAATGTACTAGGAGCATTTTTAAAACAATATTAATAAAATAGATGGCATTCAATTTTTATTGTTTTATGTCATGTTGCCTTTACGTGGCCGTGTCACGCGTGCCAAAGGTTCACAGCGCCTGCCATAATAGTCCGCATAGGCGGTATACTTTTATAGATATGATATAATAATAGAACAGCGTAATTCTAGCGTTTGTTACAGGTTCTGAAAGTGACTCACGCCACGACAACGCTTTTGCGTGACGTACCCAACCAGCTCTGCGTGACTCATTCGAATGCACCTAATGCACACACAACTCCTACCTACAACGAAATCCGGGGTTGAGCACTCCTTACTACATAATATGTGTATGTACCTGCTTATATAGATGGTTTCGATGTTCTGCTGTAAGATAAGAAGCTTTATTTGTTTTATGTTGTAATCCCTTTAGTACTACAGATATAGGTATTGTACATAATATGTTTGGGTAGCTTAAGGGTTGCAACTCCAAAGACTTTTGTGGTATTGTATGAGTACTGACGTTAAAAAAACGAGTCTGTCGGTTTTATTTTTAATTTGTATTTTACACTCGAATGTAGAAACTATAGGAATATGTTGTACAAGATGTCGTAAAAGAACGTCATGAATATTTACTTTTCTGTATATGACACAAAAAATACAAAAACCTCTACGATTAAATATCATCTAATAAACTTCTATATACAAGGGTCGACCGTTCTGCTTAGAATGGACACCGACCATCGAAGCTCTGCAAGTCTCTGTGGAATTCAAGCATATATTTAACATGCAGTTGCCCTCTAAGGTATTGAATCCTTTACAACTAGTTTCTCGTATACTTGTTTACCACGAATGCATACAAATTATACCTAACCAAATCTGCTTACATAATTATACTCGTAAGCTTTTGACAACTCTTTTTATTTGAGGGTGGGCGGCCGGGGGTGGTATTATTGCGGCAGGCGGGTTGTTACACAAACCATCATTTTTTCTTATTTTGAAAACTTGAACCACGAAGATGTTTTTTATATCTTGTGTCGATTGTCTCCTTTATTAAAAAATAATGAGGCCTGTGTTACCATTAATACGTTGACATGTTATATTTTCATGAAATATTTTCATGCGCGCAAATGTGTTGCATTCCATCATCAGCCAGTAGGTAAACTGTTATATTGCTTCTAAATGCTGTAAATATTCACCATTCCTGTAATGATTCCTCATTTTCCCATACATTGGTCTGCACTATACTTGCTGTGGACGATACTGTGTCTTAAGCAAGAAATTAAGTATCAAATCTTTGAAAGTAAAGTTCGTAAATGAAAATTGCTTAATTAAGAGTTAGTCCCAGAAATTTTGCGGCAAAGTCCAAGCTTTGTAAACTAAAGCTAACTAATTATGTAAAAGACTGACAGCAGGCGCCTAGTAAGAATAACAAACGAATTCTTGAATAAATACATTTAAAATAACATTGCTTCTTCTCTATACACGCACGGTTATAAAAAACAATTAACAATAAAAGCAATAATTCAAAAAACTTCAAAACACTTAAAAAATGGCATGTTGCAGTGTACAAAACCTCCAAGGTGCAGTTATCAGGATTACGCGAAAACAATAATTCTTTCAGTTTTGACACCACATTTTAACACAGACGCCGTCGAAAATATATTTTGTATTATAACAGGTGATGTGGGAGACCTACGTGTATTTACATAACATTCGTTTAAACAATGCACTCATAGTTAAAAATAGTCTTAAGTATTGACCTGTTAACACCTGATCGTTAAAAATACCTCGTTTACTTCTTTTACGTGCGTGACTGATACAAAAGTATAAAATTGGCGCCTAATTAATGGTGTCTCGCGTGAAGTTTTAATTTTATGTAATAGAAGCCATAGGACGATGTAAATGACGCCTAACTGCCTTGCAGTTCCATAACAGGCGAGTACTTTGTGCAACGTGTAAATAGGTATTTGTTTAAGTGTCAGTAGTAATATTTTTCATGTAGTAGTAACGTTGAGCACGCTATGATTGCTGTATTGCATGACCGCTCGCTCTGCGCCCATCACCAGCTTATGGCGACACTGTCCGCTCACACAAAATACAATGCACAGCTATATATTAGAATTATATCAACAACTGCACGTGACATTTTTGTTAAATAATTTCACCTAACATTGTATACTTATGAACCCGTTTTAGAAAGCTTGTTTTGAATATTTTATAATGATTTAATATTAACTTTGAATGTATCACAGCAAACCGATGTTTATGTGTAAAATTTAAAATGTTCGAATTTCCAATAGATATTTACACTTGATGCTGATTTTTTAAAAGTAATCAATGGCTTGTCAAAATTCCTAGTATAAACATTCATTTGCAGTCTTTTTGTACTTTTTTGTACTATAATAAAGCCATTATAGCAAAATAGAGCTTTTTGTTGTAACGAACCAAATATTAAGATTGAATAAATAACCAACTGCTCATCATTTTATAACTGTCGGCGCTCCACGAGGATAGATTTTGAAAAATACAATTGAGTACATTAAAAAACTCACTACCATAATTTACAATTGAATAAGATTAGAAAGGAAATGTCAGCATGCCTAGCGTGCCGAATTTAGGACTAGGGTATCATATGTTTGACACGGCCGCTTCTTGGTTCGAGTAGCGTTTATTATGATGACTTTTAAAAATGTCGGAAAAATAGCAGCCCTTCATTTTTATTTGAAATTTTTATCATTGGTCATGTGATCATAGTAGTGTGACAGACAAACAGCAATACTCGTCCCCATACAAAATACTACATACATATTATTTCCCTTCTAATCTTAGGTCAGAAAATGACAGAATGTGTCATTTTCAGTGGAAGTTAAAAGCTTGTAAGGAAATTCACCGCGGCAAGACCATTTTTTTAATTTCCTGAAAATGTTAAGACCTATCCTGCTACTAGGATTAAAGGATTAAAATACAGCTAGTGAAGTACCTAAATTACGTATGGAAATTAATAGCTCAAGAAATTATTTCGGAACAAATAGAGCACGGTAGACGATTTTTGTACCCACGACCTTTTTATACTTCCGCGAGCTAAATTATGATCTTGACATCATTATTTAATCATTAATAGTTCGTTATCTACTCAGCAGATGGCGCCGCGATGGATTGTAAAGACCCAAGTTTCATTACTTGTCCAGTTTCAAATTACGCAAAATTTAATATATTTTTTCCTGTCTAATGTTATTCGATAACAGACAAATCGATACAGGTAAATAAATCATTCTCTCTTTTTTCTTTGCTAGTCGGACAGGAAAATAATTTATTGAAGCAAAACATACTATACTTTGATGCGTACTCAATTTCGTTTTTAGAAGATGGTTCTTTGATATTACTTGTTAGTTTTTTCTACTACATATTTAATGAATATTATAAACTGTAGGGGTTTGTGATTCACTTAAAAAAATGGCTGAAAAAGGATTGAAGAATTTGAAAAAAACTATCAGGCCTTCAGGCAAACACGAGAATATCGATTCAAAAGGCCAATGAAACGAGCCAACAAAGCTTTTATGTCACCTTGCCAGCTGATACCATGTTTTGTACCAGAGGCTCTCAACGTTTTTCACCCAGTTTCGAACTCTCTTTAAGTTCTCGTGACACTCTGACATACATGCATAAATTGATTTCATAGATGAAGGGAACTGCCTAACTACCTACTATACCAGCTTGCAAAACGAAAGTCCGCAGGTTCGATCCCAGCACCGAGACAAATATTTGTGTGATCCACAATTTTTTTTCGTGTCTGGGTGTTTGTGAGACCGAAAAGTCTCTCGTAGTATCAGACACCCACGAAAAGGTAGTTGTTTCCTGGTCTAGGATTAAAACATATACATATATGACTGTTGAGTGTATTTATACATTTACAGTCGAGAAATACTGGTTTTAACCAACTGCCACAACACTATCACTAAAATATTAAAACTGGGTGTTACGTTGACGTAAGCCTCGCGAATTACTTTATTATGTTATTATTAATTACTATGTTGCTACGGTGAAGCGGAAATTGGCGAGCGTATCGCGCGATCCTACTACCTAAGTACACGGAAAATTGATTTATGCCAGTATGTAATAAGATTATAATAATATAATGCATACCTATTCATTTGCACAAAAAAACTTAATTAATAGGCATTCACAATACATACATTTGACTTTCTTAGTTCAAAAATTAATTATAGAAAAGTTTACTCTGCCAAAAATTTTCTTACAAAAAATGTATTATATCACTCGGGAACCGAAACTGGGACCTCTCAACTGCCTGCACTAATTATAATTTCTTCTAATGAGCCTGTATACTACATATAGTCTTAGTCACAACTGAAATTCTAACATTTTTGTTTACTCAATTTTAATAGTTACATACAGTACACTCGTTAAGATCGCAAATGTAATGGAGAAACAGCCTTTGACAAAGTGCTCGCCAATATTTGATTACGTTTGCTGTTCTGTTACATCGGTTGCGAAGAAAAGCCGATTACATTCTTTGTCTTATTGTGGACAAAGCATTTTGTTCTTACATCAAAAGTAAAATATAAATTGAGTCTGGATGTTTGTAAGACCGAAAAGTCTCGCAGTTTCTGCTGTGACACAAGATTTGTATCTTAGAGTAGGTTATGACATACATATGACTCGTCTTGTGAAACTGTACCAAAATTGCAATAAGCTGATGAAAAGGCTAACTATTCAAATTTTCTTCAACCTACAAAACTAAAGAATAAATAAATCAAACTCAACTCCAGTCGGTGATTTCGAAAAAACATCCATAAGTCTGCTTCAAAATCTGAGTAACAGTAAATTGAAAAATAAATAAAAAATTCAACCAGCAGTTTGAATAAATTACACCGTATCATACACTTTCTCTAGGAATTTTTGTACTCGGTTTTCCTCATCACGCATAACACCTCGGAACAACAATAGATGAATCACAGTCTAAGTTACTTGGCGCAGACGATTATCGAAAGGCAGCGTTGAATGAAAATGAAATTGAGTCGAGACTGTTCCGAATGGATTTCTTTTAGCAAATTAATCTATTAGAGTTCCTTGTGTATATTATCGTCTTATTTTTTATTTTATTTAAATGTCAGTATCATTCTATTGCCCTGTTACCAATTTTAATTGGGGCTGGCACGGTTTGTATTATCCTTCAAAATATCCATGTCAGCCGTCACATCTTCATTCACCCCTTTTTCTTTCATTTTAATTAAATGTCATATAGCCTATGTACATATATAGGCGGACTTGATGGTTAAGATATTATCTACTAGTCAACCTTTAAGACATAGTAAGATATAGAAGGCGTCAATATAATATTAAATACTATTTATGAGGTAGTTTGACACGACAGCTGTGCGCGACATCTACTAAATAAAATATATAATGTATGAGAAAGTAGATAATAAGCAATATATAATAAACATAACTAAATATATTGCATAAGAACAGTAACTAATATGATATTTTAAATAAGTACTTTGTGTTAATATTAACTCTTTGTATTCAACCGCCTCGTGGTTCGCAACGCAAGTATGTGCGGTGCGGTCTAAAGGCGTAAGAGTCTACGAGTTTTTCGACAAGGAAGTTCTTGCTGTCACGGCTAAGGTACCATAGCTTAAGAAAATTACTGCGAATCCGATCCCCACACCGAGACAAAAGTTAGCGTGATGCTCAAATGTTTGTTTCGGATCTCAGTGTTTTTGAGATAAGAGGTTAATATACCTACGACACATGTGGAATTATGTATATGACTGTTAAGTGAATTTATTTCATATTATATTATCATATTCTCGACATACAATATCCACATCTCGCAGACTATAATGATGTAACAATACATTATTTACATTTCATTAAAGTTACCAACGATTCTGCTATAACGCAAAGTAAACATTATTCCCCAAACGCAATCAGTAACAAAACTCGAACCCCGGCGCCGGTAGGTATGCGCTGTGTTTTCACATTTTCTCTAGCTTCATCCACATGTATTATGTAAGTTGATGCAATTTGTTTAGCTACGAATTAATTTAGCTAAGCATCCATGTAGACGTCTAGATGGCGCTAGTGCGCACAACATAACTTTACAGTTCCGAAGCTCCGTGCAACGCTGTATCAAGTTGTTCACCCCGAATATTATTAAAAATTAACCATTAATGCAATTGGTTAAATTTATCATTGTTTAATATATCATTATAGCATGTTATGATCCAATGTTTACGAACTGAGATGAATATACTTTCGAAATGTCTTTTAATTTTATTGACGCGTCACTGTCTTAGAGTATAGATTTTCTAGCGGAATTCGAATCTTTAGGTGTAATACTCGTGGGTGGACATACTTCTTCTCCATATACATTCTCGTAGGGAAATAATGCAGTAGTTTCTCGTTGCCTTTCACACCAGACATTTAAGTGGGTATGACCCTAAAGAATGAATGATCTCCACCACAGTTACAAAATCTTATCAAAACTTAGCCAAACTTCACGTAAAGCATAGAATAATTAGAGAAATGATTTTGCAAGAATACCGCAACTACTACGATTCTACCAAGAGTGTACGACTAAAAAGAATAAAAATACGGACCAAAATTTCTACACGCAAAACAGAGCAGACCTGTACGGTCTACTACGGGATACTACGGTAAAAGCTCTTAGGACTTACGCATATTACGTCTTTTCTTTAATTTAATAAATAATAATAAATACACCCAACAGTCACATACATAGTCCTGACCCCACACTAAGATACTAGTCTTGTGTCGTGGGTATCAGAAACTACGAGAGACTTTTCGGTCTCACAAACACCCAGACCCGAAACAAATATTTGTGGATCACACAAACATTTGTCTCGGTGCGGGGATCAAACCCGCAGCCGCTCGTTTCGCAAGCTGGTTCTAGCCAACTGCGCCACGGGGCTGTCAGTTTATATATTATAAAGATAAAGAAATACTGTTTACCGTTTAGTCTAATACTTTCCATTAGTCCAGCATTACTTTAACCCTTCAATTATTTAGTAGACCCACTACCATCGGTGGAACTATGAGCTTACATATGTATGTACAATAGTGGCGGCACTTCGCCGTACATCGTTTACGCGTTAATTGTGTGATGTCTAGTTTCTTAATTGTATATTGTGGCGTCGGGATATTCAAATTTATATGACGAATTGCTGAGATTTAAAGTATAAAAGTAAGTTAGGATATAAGTAAGTATAAGTCAGGAGATAAGTTTATTCGGAATTATGCTACTAACATATACATAGGCAGTTGCGCAACATTTTCATTTCCCAGTATACCTTTCAATAAACATATATACACCCATAAGTTCCTATGCAATTTGACACGTGTGAAGTTCAACAAAGTAAAATAAACAATAAACAGGCAATCACGAGTCACGATGCCGATGTACGTAGTTTTTTTACACAGCACTAACAGTGTAAAATTGTACGTGTGAACACTATGCCAACAATCCCTCAAGCCTTAACTACTTAACGAGTTCGCCTATGAGTGCAACGTGTTGTTTTTTATGTTTTCACAGATAAGATGTGCACCTTCAAGGCAATGCCACTATAAAAATAATCTTGCAGACGTGACATTATCCTCTATCTACAGTCACGCATGCTAATATTATTGCATACCTTGAAAAAACAGTTCATTACGCGAAACAAAACTTTTTTGCTGGGGATAGTTAGTTAGAAGTAACGCTGATTTAGAAATTCGTGCTCATCTGAATGTAGGTAAACCCACCATTGAAACAGGATACAGAATTGTATCGGAATGAACCTATTTATTGGCATCGACGTGCAGAATGGCAATAGTTTTCCGAGTTTGCTGGACTAATGAGAGAGAGTACGCAGTCGTTTTATGGATGCATTTAACAATGAGTTATGGACATTTTGACATACCGGTATAACATATTATGTGATTGGATCTGCACATAAATTATTCACCAGAATAAAAGTAAATTCCCGTTTTTGATAAAGCAATATTATGCTAATTACTGACGCTAAGGGTTAACGCACGTGGCACGCGTTTCCAAGTTCTACATTGTTTGATTTTACTTTGTGTTTTTAAAGTTGCAAAACGTTTATATGTTTCAAAAATACAAATAATATAGTCTTTAATTAATATTTTTTTAAATAAACACAATATTAAGTACTTGGTCCAAGATTGCATTGGAAACAATCTACTTTATGCCATTCAAATATAGAACTTGATAATAACAAAACACTATCGAACTTCGGAGGCGGTCAATTGAAAATAATTGTATCGTCCATTATTTATTTACAAAGCCGAGCAACCGACGACGGTAATTAGCGATTTGCATGTAGTCGATGGTCAATTAGTCGTCTCCGCTCCACTTGCCTCCACAACCCGTCCCCACTTCGCACGGGGTTCAAACTCCGGCACAACCTTTACGCCCGCCACAGAGTAATATTACTCCCCCAGCACGCCTATTCGAACTCGCAGTGTCCCAATCTCCCGTTCGGAATATCGTGCCGCTGTGTAAATTCTACAAGTTCAGTATACAAATACGTACAATAGGAAACCGCCGGATTTTACGAGCACTTGCGACTTCTAACGACATTCGTCTCCCATTAAGTAGGGAAATAGGAAGGATAATACCCCAAAGCGCTGCAGTTTGTGGATTTAAGTTTTAGGTTTGTACCTACGTAATTAATGGCAGATTTGCGGAATGCATTTTTGTTTTACGCTTATTTAAATAATGTATTAGTTCAACTTAATCTGTTTGTTATTTATTGTTGGAAATTTGTGGATTCGGAATAAGAATGCAGCGCCAAAAACTTTACCTAGATGCAGCTTAAAGAACCAGTTTTATATGTAGACTGTGGTCCACAAACCGTTTTGTGTAATCTAAGTTATACTTAATTGAATCCGTGCCGGTACATTAGGCTCTTATTCACTCATTGTCGCAAGAAAACCGTTGTAAATGGACCATAGTCGTCATTTATTTTTACTACGATGACACACCGAGAGAAAGTTGTGCCAAACACATTATGAGCCTTAAACATCCCATCAGTACTAAACTTAATATAATTTAATTAACTACGCGTCACAAATATGCAGCTATAATTTCATGGTTACCGAATACCGGCAAATATGTTTTCATTTTCATACGAATGCAAATCTGCATTTAGCTGAACTTTATCACTTTAGACAAAGTTTGTATTGCCGCTATTTAGCAATTAGAGGCATCACATTATGCCCGAATATGCGCAAACTATGCTGGTTAAGGAGCAAAATTTAAAATGTAAATATTGAATTGTACCGTAAAACAAAAGTTGGAACTACTTTGCTAATCCCAAAGGTAAGCGACAGTTTAATTAAACTCATTGCGGGTTCGAAATACAGACACAGATTTGAGACATTTCTATGTTATTGGAATTTAATTACTTATTGTGTTTCACAGTATAACAAGAGCGAAATGAAACAAAAAACGTTTATTATAATTTTTTTGGAAAAAAATGCTTACGTTCAAATACTAATATAAGATACGAATATAAATTACAATAACAAATTTAAATAATGAATCAATAAAACAGTTTTTTTTTTAAATAAAGGTATGTGTACACTATCTGGTGAATATATCGAACTTGCTTCTCGTTTTCATTCTGCTCCTAGTGTGCACTGTGCATCAAAGCGGTTTATCGTAGGAAGTTAGGCAACGCTGGAAAAAGCGCCGCTTGGTGGAGTGCTCAGTGACGCCATCTAGACGTCTACATTGGCAGCGCACTTGCCATCACTACCCGCTAAATTAATCTCGTGAGGTTCCACCAAAGTATACCTATTAGTCTAATACGAAATTCTTTTCAACAAATATTTTGAAATCGCGTTATATGGATTTACGATGATATATAATCCATCTATCAGTCGCGGTTTTAAAAAGGATTATAAAACATGAAGTCGAATAGAGGAGAGATGAGTTGAATAATGTTTTTATTTTAACCCTCTATTCTCCAATATACATATTACCGTAAATGGTCAGACTATGTAATGTTAGGTACAAGGGTATCATGCAATATTCCCACATACATTACATATATACTCCCCTCAAAAACAGTAACACTTTAGCTGACTCAGAACTTCCAGATCTGTAAAGATCTCTTTTAGATCGCACGCACATACTTGAGCCTCAAGACCACAAAACTGTATTCAAATTTATTCTTGAAATCTTAACCAGAGGATTTCAATCAAGTCTTAAACGTATTATCTGCAACGCAGCATCATTTATAATTATTATTACCGTTACTTTACATACATCCTTAAGCCTGTTATATATTAGTGTTACGTCATGGCACATTACTTTACACGTGTTTACAATAAAATTTTATGTTCATGCCTCTATTCTGTTGAACTATAACTCTAAAAATATATAGGCAATCCATGTGCGTACATCCACATAACAATGCAGGTGATGTAAAGTGTTGTGTCATCACATCCAGAATATATGCCTTGCTCATGTTACGTCAAAATATAAAATAAATTAAATGCTAAGAACCTTTCAGCAATAAATAATGATTGATTTTATATTATGGCCGCAGGGACTTGTATGTGCAATAAAGAATTACCAATCGATATAGCATATCCTCATTAGTAAAACATATTTAATGTTACATATGACGACGTATGTTTTGTACAGAGAATAAAATAAAAGAAAATACAAATTATTTTTAAAAAGTGTTAATAAAAATATTGTTATATGATGTATCAAACAGTACTATTTTAAGAAGAAATGTGTCTTACCAGTCAACAAACTTGAATGAATAGACACAATGTGTTTTTGTTTATTCTACTAAATATATTAATGTCCATATCGATGTTTTGAGACGCTAACACTATCACAAAACTGCATAGTGTCATTATGTAAATCACTTTAGAAATCATTAAAATGATACAAAACTGGTTCGATGCGACTATTTTAATTTATTACTTCCACTCAGATTTAAGCGTAGGTGTCTTTTTTCGAATGCTAGATTTTCAACGCTATTTTTTATTTTTTTATTCTATTTTATTTTATTGGAATAGTGGCTGGTCAAGGCTAGGCACACCTAGCAACATTTTATACGTATAACGCAAGCTATTGCGTTTTATTACTGGATTGGAGACATAAAACTTATTATTTTATTCTCTTATCTATTTGTTTTCTGGTAATTTAGAGGTAAACTTACAGATCACACATATTACGATTTATAAATAATAGAAAAATATATTAAAATCTGTAATTTGATGACGTCATAGAGGTTTTATGAAGACGCGTAACACCTGTTATAGGCTGCAGTAGTTTTTGGGTGAAGGCCTAGCTAGCAATTGACGTACCTATTACCTTGACGATGATTTTATAATTTATTTTACATATTACATCTATCTTGTATTTCACACTCTTATCTGCAAAAAGGCAGACAATTTATTAGGATATAGAAGAATTATTATTTTTCCACCAATTTTAGAAAAAAAAAGAACACAAAGTATCTATACGTAGAGATAGTAAATTATACTTTCCCAGTGTCAATGGTATCGTGTTGTGATTCTAGGAAAGCATTATAATCGTTCATGGTTCCAATCAAAGTCCAAAACTCAATCACAACCTAAACAGCTTCTATATAATTCAATTAAAGATCTTAACTTGATAAAAAAGGATTATTAGGATCGAACAACTGTTCTACGGTTGTATGACGCAGTAAACATATAAACTTGCAAATCTCTTGATTCGATCCGAAATGTACGAGTATTTTTATTGCGTGAATCCAGTAAACTAGGAAGCAAATGTGAGTACTGAATATTATATAGTCTTTGTTATCTATCAACTTTTTTAAACTGTTCTTGTAGTAACAATGCCAATGTAGGAACTAAACAAGTAAGCCCACATTATTATTCCCCGGAAAGGTAGACGGAGGTGCATTTCTACGCCAATACATATATATGTATTGGGCCTGATATATATTAGGCCCACGTAAGAGGAAATGAATCAATTGCCGCCTCTTTTTTATGATAATACCCAATAACACTTCACCCGATCCGGGAAAGGAACCATTGAACTCAAGATCGCAAGGAATATTGTTATAAGGCGAGACTAAGAGGTAGTGTTGTATTAACTTAAAATAATGGTTATTACATGCATCTAAAAAATCAAAATAATGGAAAAACTTAGTTTTCGGGTTCGATTCCTGTGTCGAACTAAAGTTAAGGTAAGTTTATTTGATATTTTTTTTCCAAAATTCTCCGTACTCCATCGGTCCGTACCAGCGTAAAATCCGAAAACAAGCTCAAACTTTTAATAATTAAAGCTCCTGAATACACCACTGCCCATTCAACGACACAGTCGTAGGTATGTACAATTTACATACCTACTATGTCTATAACGTAGCATACCTATAGTAACGTAATTACGTATGTTCTATATTATACATTATTTTTCATTTTTAAGTTTCACCTATTATTGGAATAAACATTGAAACAGAAATTACCACCAACTACAATGTTGCAACAACGTGAACTCGAGAATTACAGGCGCGGGCGGCAATTTGCTGATTTGTAACATTCACATAAACGTGACAGCAACACCTTTTCCATAAAGAATATCAGAAATAAACGCAGACACTGCCCTTACAACACCTGTACAAATCAATCAAGAGCTCATTAACCTGTCTATAACTAAAATGGCATAAGATATCCCAAAATGGTATACCTAATTCTGTGCGAAATAATACAAAATGTTTATAGACTTAATTTTAGACTTCGTCAAGAGATATTTAAAATATAATAAATGAAACAAAAATATAATCACGAAGTTGTAAATTGCAAACTATTTTTATGTCCCAGATATCGCTATATGAAAATTATGAATGTAAATATTTATGTAATTAATTGGCTTTTAAAAACGAGACATAAATATAATCAAAAACTATATTTCTTTTCACAAAAGTCTAGTTACATATAATTTGATTAGCATTAGATAGATCATAAATAGCGATAAAACTGCCTACTGTAACAATATCTTATTGCTATAGTTGTTTCTATAGAGTATAAAAAGTATGTAACTAAATTAAAAAAAAAATTAGCACAACTCAACTCACCCAACAATTCTATATTCCTTTTACTATCATTCTCACATTCTTCCGTCATTTCACGACCTAAACGCTTTACCTCTCTTCTGTACTATACACGTACGAGACTACCCTTAAACGTCACCATCCACCCCTAAGATAACATTCCAATCGGACTAACTCTGTCCTAATCTAACTCACCATTTTGCCTGACACTTTCTTAACCTTTGACCTTTTTTCATTCTATTCTGCATTGGATATATTGCCAAGAACTTAAAGTGCTTTTCTATCATTAAACCGTAATATTTGACAGATATATTACAGTCGATGCGCTCTTCATAGTAATAAAAGAATGACGATTTAATTTTCTTTTTATTGTGATTTGTAATTATATAAAAAAATACTATTGCAGTAATGTACATTTTTGAGTTGATAAAAAAAACATTTTCATTTTTTATTAAGTAATACAAATTTAACAAAAGAAAATAAGCAATGTAGTAAAACTTTCCTTTTAAATATTGCATTCGTCAATGTACATTGAATAATTTCATTTATAAATGATATTTCTGTCTGCCTGCGTAAGTATCGTCAGTTTTCGTTTTACATACAGGCAAAAATACCAAAAAGCGGACCGTTCTAAAAGGAAATTAAAGGTATGACCTCGCAATTTTCCGGAAATACAATCATAATGCAAAAGTTATATTAATGACATGATGTAAAATTTGTGGATGTAGTTACCCAACAATTCACCTTATTATGTAAGAAAATAAGAGATAATTTTGTTTCATCCACTATTAATGGAACTTAGAACGTACAATGTACTTTCCATCCTATAAAAATACGTGCCTCGTTGGTTGTAGTTCAAAGCGCAATTTCCACATTAGGATATTTTTAATTGGCATACAAAAGAAAAAGACAAAGGATGGATGGAGACAATGTTCGCCTGCAACATATCTAAAAAGCTCATTAATCCGAGAATTACAGGGCGCAAGAGTATTTTCGCTGAAAAATCCGTCGAGTCGTTTTTCGTCCATAATCTCGCGCTGTCCTGCACTTCTGCACTGACGTTGATTGATGCAGGTGCAGTAAGAAACCTGCCTTCACTGCCAGGGTATTACTCTCGTCTCAAGCAAACGACCAACTTTAAAACTGTTCATGCGAAATGTTTTACCGGCTTTTTTCCTCAATCAAGACTGTCAGACTTGTATTTCAGCGTTTGTGTTTTACAAATGATTCTTGTTCATTTTTGTACTTAATGATTATTAATTTGGCGATTTCAATTTCCTGCAGATAATATAATATCTGTTTAATAATTCCAAAAATACCAAAAGTAACAGCGGAAAATCCAACAGGAATAATTGTTATAAACAGTAGGTAATTCCCACTGCAAAATTTACATATTTTAGATAAAGATTTCCTCATTTGTATTAAATTAAGTTTTTTAAACGCAGCTAAGTAACGTCTTTATAAAAAAAATTAAATACGAGCCAGGCCGCGATAATAAGATTCATGAAATAAACATACCAGTATCTTAAATGGTTTTAAGAAAAACAATAGAAGAATATTGGTGATAACGATCAAAAAGTTTCGCTAATAATAAGTGATTACAAAAATTTAATTGAATGATTTCGAATATGCGATTAAAACAAAAGGCTTAAGCCACCGATAATAATATTACTCGTACAACAATTTGCGTTACTGACGATTCTGTAATACAAGTAAATTGTATCGACTATGACTGGCAGAAACTGTAGTTTTACTTAAGTTTGTGGTAAGTGTTACCGCGCCGTTTGAGCAGGCTTATTATTGTGTTTATAAATAACAAGAAAAATACATAAAATATTATTTTAATATGCTTGTCAAATAACACGACAAACAATTTTTATAGGATTACGACAAGCCATCACAAAGACGTCCCGACAGATAATTAGTTGTTAGCGTTGCTACCGACATTTGCAATACACGACGCTTTGGGATCGCAAAAACATCTGCACTTGTGTATGCGTACATAATATACAAACCAAGATTTTAGATATGCATGCTTATATTATCGCTTATTGGAACTCTTTAAGGCTACGAATAAATGCAGTATAATGTTCGCTTTATTCCTTATTTTTATTCAGCGCAAGGTTTAAAATTGTTAAAATAAATAAATTGCGGGAAGCTGCTGGATGCAGGCCGCTTCCAAAAAAACGCTTTGGAAGTCTCTGGGGGAAGCCTATGTCCAGCAGTGGACATCCTTTGGCTGATGATGATAATGATAATGATGAAATATACATTCTTTCTATATTTTTATAACATGCATAAATGTAAAATAAAACAGACGAGCAGAAGTAACGTACATTAGCAAAAAGATAAAGTAGCTATACAAACAATATATGGAACTGAATAGTCTATATGTTACTGATCACTTATTTCACGTATCAAACGTAAATATATTTAATTAATAAAAACGTAAAACGACACAAAACGTGACGTCGGTGCGCTTGTGTAATTAAGATCTCCAGTGTGACTGCCGTGTGTATTTTGCAGATCAAACATGTTCCACTTTTGCGCTAGTGCTTATACACTTTATCAACAGAGTAAACCACTTTAAAGCTACCCTTTACCGATGCATAAAACTGGACGCTCCCGTGAGAAATCGTTTTAATACTCAAAATCCGCTTGCAGTTTCAGCGTTTAATGAATTACGTCGGGTGCAGCCTCCGGCGCAAGACGTGCATCGATCAACGTCGCACGCCCGCCTTCCTCCCCTTAGCACCCACTCGCCCCCTGTCTCCCTCGCCACCGGATAGGCGCAGGGAGACGTCCCCGCACTGCCCAAATAAAATATTCGCACGAAACCCTCTACCCGCCTCAAATATAATTTGACACCGACGTGAAAACACACGGCAACATGTCTGCAATGGCGCAGTGCACCTTCACTATCCCCGTCGGTATCAATTAAAACAAACCGATAATTTATAAAGTGAAATCGTAATGATGGTCTATCCACTTGGCATTCAATTTAGAAAGTCGAACAGGCGGTGAGTGTTCCCAGCGATGGGGTATTACATTTCAATTGCCATGTTAAATGTTGAATATTAATCTACGGTACGACGGGCACTTTAACACGACTTTATCATACAAATGTATTTGTACCGAACGCAATCATTTAGTTATTTCGCTTTGAAATCTATGCGCAGTTTACGAAATAGGTGCTGCTATATATGGGGACGTGGTATGTGTAGTATGTGTACGTGTACAGTGGTGCGGTCTCGCCCAAAGGTTACATGGCTACATCCAAGCTACAGAGCGGCTACGTGACGCCTCTGAATTATAAGAAAATGCATTTACGGTAAAGCCACAGAGTAAAACGAAGAGCGGAGTTTCGTGCGCTTCGCCGTGCTGACAAACTTTTTGTTTTATTGACCTGTATTGACTTGCTGTGAAACCCGACTTAAAAGTAGTGCCTTTAAAATATTATTTAATATTGTCGTTTTTTTTGTGATAAATTAGACCTATTTCCTTTTAACTAAAGTAACTCATGCCGGTGAGATGTATGACAACGACTACGTTAATATTGCTCTTCATTGTTATGGATAAATAATCTTCTTCAAATTAAAAATTAATCACTTTTTATTTTATTCACATTTTTTAATCGGAATATTTTATTTAAAGTTATTATATCTAGTGGAAACTTAACTAGTAGTAGTAGAATTTATATCGAGTGCGGTAAGACACCCCCGGTTCATTTTGGTTCGTAGTAGCATTGTCCGAAAGTTGACCTTACGCAACAAAAAGAAGCTAGCAAACTTCTATCGGCTGATGAGAAAATGACTCAATGATTTTCTGACTAATGACATTTTATTCCAGCCAAGGAAATAGATGCTTATACGGTTCTTTTATAGCGCTAGATTAGAGAATTTATGGAGTTGACATGTAAACCTTATACAACTATACTGGCACGGCAAAGTCGCCACCTATTCAGTATATAAAATGATCTAGGCAAACTTTGAAGATGCAAATATAGACATTTGTGAACTTTGGTTCACCTATCTTAAAGAGTAAGGACTCCTTCCTTACTCCTAACTTCCTTAGGAGTGTAACTACAAATATGTAAACACAAAATGAATGTTGATATTAGAGTTATTTTACATTTCATTAAATTATATTATCTTTTATTATGCTATCTCCATCTATCTAAAATTACCTATTTCTTTATCTACCACTCTTTACTGGGCG
Organism: Cephonodes hylas; assembly: GCA_030295005.1. Classification (NCBI taxonomy): domain Eukaryota; kingdom Metazoa; phylum Arthropoda; class Insecta; order Lepidoptera; family Sphingidae; genus Cephonodes; species Cephonodes hylas. The sequence continues at coordinate 7,849,957 of AP025367.1, read as the reverse complement.
AAAGTGAAAATTAGGAACGATTTCTAAAAAAACGTACTAAAGTAAGGTTTTTTTAAATTTTAATGATCACTGTTTTTGTTCTTTTATATACCTATTACATAGTTTTTTCTAAATATTGTTATTATCACACACCTTCTTAAGTTCCTTGCAGTATGTTATAGCTACAGAAAAAATCTTATAGAACTGCATAACTTCGTCAGTCGTTTTACCAAAACCAATCAAAGTCCACGTTGATCTCACAGATAATTTCATTAAAACCATAATTACGTATTTTAAAGCACGGATTATTAAACAAGAAACTGTAGCAAGAAATGTATGCAGCTTACTTGCATCCGAGCTTATCGCATCTATCAACGTCCGAAGGCTTTCACGGAAGGCTTTGTTCGCACGATGTGGGCGCCCAACCCCCGCCCCCCAACCCTGCGCCACCCCCTCACACCCCCAGACGTAACAAACAACTTCGGCTAACTCCTACAGCCCCCCAATTTTCTTTGTCGGCCGATACCCGGCTAATATGCGACGTATTACTCATCGTGATTTTGGCGTTTTAATTCATGTAGCCGTAACATGTTTTGTGTTTGGTTTTGGGATGTTTGTTTACGTGTTCAATAAGGAGCTTTGTGCGAATAGGTTACTTTTAAGTAGGTTATGATTAAGTGATAAAGTACAATGAAAGATATAATTAGATAATTAATTTGTTTATCGTAATTTCACAGGATCGATAAATTAATTATTCAAAAATGTTATCATAAACTCAAAATATATTTTTTTGTATAGGAAAATAAATAACAAAATTTTTAGTAAATACTATATTTTAACTACACAAAACAATTAAAAAAACCTTTTCAGAAGAATGCCAAAAGAATTTAAAATTTAACCAAATATATTTCCCGTTGTCACTCGACGCTGTAACCCAGTACATCGAATAATACCAACCTCCTTACTCCAAAATAACACGGAGAAAATCATTAATTACGTACTCGCTTGAAATGTATAATGATTTCCTTTTCGCTGAAATAGCTTCACCGAAAGCAACGCATTGTGGCATCCGAGGCAATGCAGGGCACTGCATCGATCAACGTCGTGCCGCTCCGACCGATACTAATGGGCGCTCAGACCGAGCCCAGCAAATACCTACCCAGCCTCGTTAATGTTATAACCTACGTTCTACATTTTACTCGGAATTTGATCACATTTCGGTGCTCTATCTATTTTATAAATACGCTTTACCTAATGTATGTAGATACATTCCCACGTCTGTAACTCCGTATGGAGGCAGAGGTCCATTTTTTACCACTTTTGGAGCACATTTCCAGACTTCGTGATAATTTTCTAATGGAAAAACTCAATAATATTCTTCGACGCACATCACCCACTCGACGTTAATGTCATTTTTGAAATATGCTCCTCGTGATACCCACCGCACCGTTATTAGAAGATGTGAAAGTAAAGCCTGCAATCCTTCTGCCCCGAGATAAATGAATGTAATGTTTGTATGGTGTACCAATATTTGTGTTTGGTGTAGTGGTTTGTTACCCTAAAAAAATCTGATAGTTAGGTACTGATACTTTTTATTTTAGTAACTTGGCTTTTCGTTCATACACAATACGTATAATTTGCAGTGTGGCTCGATGCAACTTTGCAACTAATGGTGATTAGTGATAGACAACAAATGTAAAGTACACGAATCTACTGTATCAGATTTTTTAATCCGGTATTTTTTTAATTTTTTCATCGGCCGGGCTTGTAATTGGTTGATGATTGATGGTAAACTAATAGTGACTGGAATAGCCAAAGATCTAGAGGAAATATTGCAAATGTCGCAGGAAGATTGTCTACAGTCGTTTCGAACCGATCCCAGTGATCTTTGACCTTTGTCTTTTTTCAGACAACATCATAGTTTTATGGCTTAATGTTGTTTAAGTCTCACTCACTGTATAGTCGAGTTTTTATGGCTTATAAAATGTTAAATTTGCGAAACTCTAGATTGAAATAAATTGTGTCTAAACAATAAATTGCGCTAAAAGTTTATCAATTTACAAGACACAAGACACCAATACATCAACTACTGAAAACACTCTATAAAATACACCCTCAAAGCTCATTTAATGAAGGTAAATACAAGTGGAGCATAATGTAATAATTTCCTGCGCGACTGGTAAACGGATACGTACGGCGTAGTGATTATTGTAGTAATAAAGCGAATGCGCTTGAGGCAAGACGCTGCGGCGCGGCCTCAGGTGGCGCGCAGTGCCGTGCGGCGGCATCGATCAGCAACACGATACGATCACCACCCACCACCCGCGCCAATTCTCATTACTATAGACAAACAATTTGGGGAATTACCATGCATTCTCACATTTGTAAGGCCTTATTGTGCAAATGAATTTTCGCTTAAACGATGAGGTAAGATGATAAGAGCAGTGATGGCTTTGAGATTAAATCGCACGGTCAAGAATCTTGGCGATACCGGATTTAAGCCTCAGGCACACACCTCTGACTTTCTGAAGTTCTGGTTGTATTTACAATTAATTTTCACTTACTCCAACGATGAGGGAAACATCGTGAGGTAATCTGAACACAAAAAAAATACTTAGAAATTTCTTAGGTTTAACTCCGCCAACCCGCACTAGGCTAGTATAGTGGACTAAGGGATACACCTTCTCAGCTATAGAAAAGGTCCATGCCCAGTAAAGGGACGCATATAAGCTGACGATGACGATGCTAAGGGCTTATTGCCTAACCTTCTGTAAACGTTAGATTTATTTGCGTACACGATGTTAATAGGATTTGTTTTGTGTGTATAGTTCACGTTTAAGATTAAGGTGTTAAGTTTCCTTAAGGTCGGATGTCACTGCTTTCGAACTAGACGTAGTCGAATTCTAAAGAACGTATCCCTTGGTAAAATTAAATATTCTTTGTATTCACCGACCGAAACGCATTAGTTTTGCTAAAAGGCATGTACCATGTACTATTGTTGTAGTCCTACCAATAGTAAGATTCAGAATATTTTACCTACTTTTTTATTCCTAACTCCCTTGACTCATTCAAGGCGGCCGCTTGAGGTGCTTTTTCACGCTTCGATTAGCTGCTTCTTATACAAAGAATCTATAATTTTCTATATATTTGTTTTATGTGTACTAGTATATTGTTTATACATGTAAATAAATTCATGAGAATACAAATTTTATGGCTTAGATTAAAATCAATGTAAAATAATGAGTTACTGTGGTAAATTAGTAACTATAGAATTAATAAACACCAAAATTAATTTACTGCATCATTGATTTTAACTTATTGCTTTAAAGTTTTGTATATGTGACAATATTGTACATAAAGAAACGTTCCATGCTAATTGACGGAGAGATTGATACACCCAAAGAATTTAGTTGAAAAACGTATGACTACTTGGGAATGTCATTTTCAATGATAAATTGTGTGAGAAAGACGTAGATATATTGTTCACTATTTGCCAAAGGGATCGTCCGTTCTATCAGAACGTTTTATCCTTCTACGTCGGGCGGGCGTTTAATATCCGAACCGATGCCGTCCTCTGCGTCTTTTTGCCGCGTGCCGAGCGAAAAATAATTGATCGATTCAACCATTCCGCAGCGGGGCTTAATGGCATGACGTAAACAGGATAGCGGCTAAGCAACAAATTAATGTCAAATCACCTAAACTGCATTTTGTATCCTTACTTATTTCCAACATTTAATGTCAATGTATATAACTTATTGCGCGTGGCCATTACGCAAACAATATATTTATAATAAATGATTTAATGTAAATTATTTAATGGTCAGAAATTTATGATTAATTATAATCAATTTAAATCCTAGTACAAATTATGTTTTGAGTTTTGTAATGCCAAATAAAATACTTAAATATTTTTAGTTGTCAGGACTGCTTATCTGGTGGATTCAACTATTTAAAATAGAATACATTTTTTACCACTTGAATATACATATGGATAAAAATAAACAAATGAAAATGTACCACGACGAAAATTCACGTATTTTAGGAAGCTAAATAGTAGCGTTAATTTAAGAACCTCTATTATTTTAAAAATAAGATCTTTGTATAACACGGTAAGTTTAAAGTTTCACAGTGCCTCGATACAAGATACTAGTCGACATAAGCAGAGAACTTGCGGCCTTTTGAGAGATACGCGGCCATTGTCGGCCTATTGTGAGCGAAACAATGGCCATTTCAACACCTTACAATAGCTCGAGTTAGCTTTGTGAAAAATTAACTCGCGCGACCTGCGTATCATAGTCGAGCTTCCGCCATGATTCACTGGATCATGTTGGACATCACAACTGTTATAATCTTCTTACCATCGCCAAACATAATACTAATACAAGTAGTGTCTTGATCTAGGCTTCTTCCAAAAAGTTCGTATAGGAAGAAACTTGAAACTTTTTTTAGCTGAAAGCTGAAAGTGATGTCCTAACTTTTAAAAAACCGAAGAGTGTCTTTATATGCAAATAAAAATATTTATTTCACCTTCACATGAATGTGCTTTTGTTAATACCTTTAATAAACGTGAATTAATGAGCATCGCTGGCGGAAGGAAGGCAGTTGGTAATGAGATGATTTCGGTTACGTAGCAACTCAATTTGGAAAATGATATAATTATCGCGTAAATTCAGGAATATCGATACGATAGCAATCCCGTGAGGTCTCAGTACAGCCCAATTAGTCGGCGCAGACTTCCGCACGCCTTTGCCCCAGTACTAATAGGCAAGATCTGAGAATGAGGACATTTACATGCCACGGTTTTAAAATTATAAATTCTTAGGTTGAAATATCTTACATGCTAATCATATCGCTTGCTCATATCCATTTTGCTCTACAAAATCATCAACATTTTCAGCCCACATGTACCTACAAAATACATAATAAGAAATTCTGAATGCTTGAGAATTCTCAAGCAACAGAAGATTGTTTATTATTGTTAAATTCCAAATGTACTAGGATCAATTCATGATCCACTTTTTAACACGAATATCTCACTTATTCCATTCTATATTGTAATAAAATGGTTTTAATCGCAATATACATATATATCTTAAACATATTCAACCAACTATAAGTTCAAGTTCACGTTTTCAAATTAAGAACAATCAAGCTCTTTAACATTTCCTCTTCTCAATCTAAATCTCTCTAATTGTAAAGCTAAATAGAATTAACACGAGCAGGACACTTCAAATTCCCTTTATTGATATGTAAAGTTTAGTAAACAATTGTGAATGTCGTGTGGTGTAAAGCGGGCTGGAGTAGTAAGGGATTATAGGCCCGGCTCAGCACACAATTACGCGGGTCAAGCGTGCACTCGCCCCGCTCTGCCACTATTCACAAAGCTGACGGCAGACAACTCTATACACACATTAACAATATACTGGTGCACGTGATACAAATACTATTTTAATGGTCAAATTATAAATACAAGCAAATACACACAACGAAACAAAAGACAGCGGTGATTGTATAATAAATTAACTTCAGGTTTGTTTTAATATGCTTGAAAGAATCCTTTATTTAATTTACAACGCAATTAATATTCATGTGTTAAATTTTAATTTTTATAGTTGCTTATACTTTCAATATTTATTACCTATTATTAAAGTAAAAAGTTAGGTTTTTTCCGAGTGAATCTTTGAATAATTATTTATAATCCCCAAAGTATTTATCGTTCCGCTCTTACATAAACGTGACCTCGAGTACATGTTTATACACAGCCCGTTTAATCACGAATGCTTGTTATTTCAACTGAAATGTATTAGCACGACCGTTAGGAACAATGACGAGCTTCAGAAAACCTCGCAAAATCTTAACGTGGGAAAGCAAGCCGGAGCGCAGTTGGCTGGCCGTTAGCGTCATAAACACCGATCCATTTCACTTAACTGACTCACAGTGGAACATTATGTACAGTGATGCAGGTTTTAATTGATCATTTTCATATTTTTTTTGCGATGTTAAAGAACCTGTCCTGGAGTTAAGGATTCGGCGGCGCACTGGTTGAAGAGTATTGGTGAGATCAGTAAGTAGGCTTAGCTTAGTTTGTATTCTGTTGTTAGGATTTATGAAATCATTGTACAATTGGGTTGACCTGACTGCATCAAAACCTCAGTATCTCAAAAGATTTGCAACAATACTTTGCATTTCATCCAGTGTCGTTGTCGCAGGGCACTTTGCTTATGGTGGGTAATTAGTATCAAGCCAAGTAGAGACCACTTTAAGTAAACTGCAAAACTTAAGGTGAACTACGCAAGCACATCAGTCATTACGGATTTAGCTTGTTTTACCTTACACTTACTATTAAGAATTAGTGTCGTAAGGTTACCGTCGGAGAAGAAGGTCCAATCTAAACGTTTTCCGAATTATAAATTTTCCTTAAAGATCAACGTTGGCAAGCAAACTGTTCTACAGCCTAATGGTGCGACAAAGCACGATCTAGCGAACTTTTAGGACCGCACCGAATTAGGGGCCACCACGAACCTGTCTCGCCGTAAACAAAGCTATCTACTTCGGTTATTGGAAGAATTAAATGGTTTTTAACTTTAAATATTGTATTGGGAATTTTATTTACTTTAAAAAACGCTATAAAATTAGATACCCATTAAAACAAATAGAGAAAGTTGTGTTTAATACCTAAATTCTGAGGATAGCTGCTAATATTAGGTAGATCTTGAATTATAAGAGGCCTTACGACATTTATTAACTTAATAAATAACCGACACATACATAGTTCTGACCAATCTAAGATACAACCCTAGTGTCGTAAACTAGGAGAGACGTCTCGGTCCCACGAACACGCAGATCCGAAACAAATAATTGTCGATCACACATTCAAACTCGCGGCCTCTCATTTCGCAAGTTATGGTTTAGTTGACTGCACCACGGACGCTATCCCATGACGAAGAATTATCGGAATTCGGTTTAGGTGTATTGTAAATTAAATAATGCTTAGTAATAGTCTAGTCAATGACGTAAGACTAGAAGCGGAACATCACGTCCTAAGCTTGATTCTCACATTGAGACAAATATTTGAAAGAATTGTACGTGCTGCTATCTGGTGCGGCGTGGGACCGCATCGTAGGTAATATTTGATACGGTGAATACAGCAGGTCCTAGTTCTAACTTATTAGTATGTATGATGACAGTTGGATAGTCAGCCAAGTTACGCAAAAAATGTCGTTAAACATATAAATAAAGAAAAAAATCACGATAAAAATTGCGATTTAAAGACTCAGTAAACTCATGTGTCGAACTTTGTCGCCACTTAAAAGTAATAAATTTTTTTTTGTGTTAATATATTTGTCGTCGAAAATTTATTTACAATACTTTTTCAATACAAACATAGGAAACAAAAACAAAGTATTTCCCTACTACAAAACTTACTATGTACAAATTGACTATGACAAGTGTACGCATTAAGCCGGCATTCTTGAGCGATGCAAAGCGCGATCACGACCGAGAGCCACGTAGGTAACAGCGCGTGAGATGCTCAGAGCAAAAATCTCCATGGCTCTAAGCAACGGAAAAATAGACCTATCCGTTGAGCGTCATCCAATGATAATAGCTTTCTGATCGTTTCGGATCATAGGATTAGATGCCTCTTCTGCTGCGTTTATCTAATAACCGTATTTACTCCGGATAAACTGTGTCAACTATTTTGTTTATTTACTGACATTGTATTGGTTAGGTTGTTGTAACCATTATAAAAATAACTCATATATACAAACATCTCACGCCGATATTCACAGAAAAGCAGCGGAGTAGCATTTTTACACCCACACTTTACCAGGTATATATCAGTCCCAAGTAATAGAGGGCGAGCCTATTGCCATTTTTCAGTCACACTTCCAGACTCCGTCCCGCTATCGAAAATTAATAGAAAAACTCAATATCACTTTGGGCATTGAACCCGGGACCTCTAAGTCGCACGGCATTTACTTGTGCAGCAAGAATACGAGGCATTTAATATTTTTTATACCACTTAAGTGTAAAAATTGTGGTAATTAAAAAAAAGCAGAGTATTAATATCACCATCGATCATACGGAACAAATTCTTGTTGCGCTAAGAGACAAAATACAGTAACACGCACGTCTCTTCTGTGTTCCTAGTACTCTATCTCGGCTCGTTCAAGCTGATCTGTTAGCTAACAGCAGTCCAAACAATTACTTTAACAACATCCGTGCAACAGACAGAGGTCGGTTGGATACATGAAACGGCGCGCATACGGTTCATATTGTAATTGGTATACACATCTGTATAAACTGTACTGCCTCCTCTCTATACTGTTACAATTACTGTTATGATCTCTGGATACAACTATTCGTACTTTTGGTTTAGTGTGTGATAAAAAAGTTGTTAGAAACACTTCAACGCTAGAATCTCAGAAACTACCAATAAGCCGGTATACGCCCTTCTGTTGGCACGGACCTCCCCTGCAACCAGCAATTAACTCCTGGGATGAAGATGATAAAAGTCTTCTTTTTAGCCTAAACTCGCATTCATTTTCGAAGGCTCAAATGCATCCATGTCATCCCTTTTTAAAAAATGTAGAGCTCCATTAAATTAATGAAAAACTGTTGATATTTTGAGAATTCCACAACGAGTGTAGCCTATAAATAAAGTATCGGGTGTTCAGACTGCAGTGCACAGCCGCGGCACGCACGGCGCGTGGGTGCACGCCTTATAACTCTCCGTGATATATCCCACGTCGGACACGTACTGCGGAAAGAAACTATGCTTTTTAACTTATTACAAATATCAAGCAAATATTTTACATGGCTGACACAACAACAAAAAACCTGCATGGCTGTGCCGAGTGACAAAAGGACTTTTAATTTAACACCTTACTTAATTTTTTTTGTCTAGCCAGTATCAGAAAAAAAATTAAAGTGTTTATAACGGTTAAATGTTTAAATTTAAAAATTATGATAAAGTACGTATCAATTGAATAATATACTAAACGAAGACAAAACCAATGAAGATTTAAAAAAAGAACCGCAATTTCAGTAGCTCTACCTCGAGTTCCAATGGCAACAAAAACATTAAAAATATATTTTTCATTATCATATTGCTCGTGAAAACAGCAAACAGTATTACAACTATGAAAAAATCGTATACTATAGTAATCTTTAAATAATTATTCATATAAAACATTTATATTTAAAACGTTATGTTGACAAAACCCGTTGCATTTGCGATCAAGGAGTCCGTACGGTTTTTAAGGGGACTGTTTATAAAAATATAAAATATATAAAAATTACAATTTAACAGTAAGGCAAAGGAAACCTGTTCAAAATGATTAACTATGCTTTATATTTACTCTCTCTATAATAATATGAATCTGTAATCCTAACGTTTTTCGCATAAATCTAAACGCAATGTTCTTAAAACTTTATGTGGGTTCGTTTATGTATATTATGGTGCGGAGAATAAGCCCTAGATTGAATAACTGCACATAACTGTCGGCAATATGTCTCGGATGTAAAACAAATAGCGAGTTTCTGCGTCGGTGAAGTGCTGCGTGAGTCGTGACGTGGCCCACACCCGGCCGCGGCGAGATACGATACTTTCACTATACATACTTCACCCTCGTACTTACAACCTGCGTTCTAATGTTATAAATGAAAGTCGCGATTGAGAAATTCGAGATGTTTCCAAGATGTCCTTTGCAGTTTTAAATTAATTCTAGCATTGATGGGAAAGTGAATGTCGAGAAGAATGAGCTTAAATGGTTATTTGTGAATCCGAATCGAAGGTATTGTTTTGTTCTATGCCAAGTTTGGAGTAAATTTTGAATTGCAACAATTCTTAACAACATAAATTATTTTCATAAATTATTTTCTCCAGATTTAAGGAGATATTCTTTTTTAGCATTCCTAACATCAAAATGTCGAACGATAACTGTTATAGACAAATTTAGTGAAGCCATGTTTATTATTGTTTGTATTTACCATGAACGTAATCGCATTACACATTTAAGACAGTAGCAATACATTTTTGGACATGAAAATGCTTGTAAGATGACAGTTTTAAATTATTTTTTTCGGTAACATTATTAGGCAACGCTGAATTTTGGATCAACTGGATTTGGATGAAGCATTCATAGAAGACATTTAAATTCATTAATCGGCAGGTGCAGGTTCTTACGTGACACATTACGTCAACAACTTTTATATTACCTCTAGAAATTTTATTATTTCAATTCAAAGAAATAAGATGCGCAATAACTCGGCAATGTTAAAATATAACGTAACTCAAGAATTTATCTGCAAATAAAAAAATATTTAAGTAATCTTCAATTATTATTATGGCGTAAATGTAACGAGTCTGATCGATAAAGATATATGGTACCTCACTTATTTGTACTTTTTGCCAGATATTACCGTGGTTAGTACCTGAATCTAAATATATTCTCATTCGTATTAATACAGTATATGAGCGTGTATCAACACGGTGCATTATAAATAAAATAAATTAATGAGCTCGGTACCCGGTAGTTAGGATTATCTTATCGTTGCGAGCGGGGAGTTCTGCGCTTGCGCACAAAATTACGACTATCCTGCGCTTACAGCCCGCAGCTAAAATAAAATATTATTTATTCAATTTACGTAGATACTTATCGTGTATGAAATAGCGACGATATGGAAGTTTACGTGAAATAAATTGTATTAAATCGGGACGTTTAACATTGTTGGGGCCATTAGTCTCGTTGAAACATGGCTAGTGCCGAGACAATTCGTACATCTATGGTTTCGGTCAAGGGATAGCGTGCCAGAGGGCGACGAGGGCGTTGCTGGAGTGCGCAGAGCCCTCGGCCCACACACCCGTGACCCGACCCACGCGCTCTGTCCATGTGACTATTTATTTACGTTTGCGCTTCGCCTGCGCTGTGTTTATTAATTGTAAACTTCATCTAGCCTGTACTGTGTCTGCATATATTGTACCGGCACGTATGTACCTTTAAATACTTTCGCATTCCTTGCAACTTTAAGCCTTTATTGTATAACACCGAAAATATGTTTAGAAATGAAATCTCAGAATTTGTTATTAATTTATACATTAATAACTTTAATATTATGGCACAATATTATTAGGGTATAAGTGTTTAGAATGAAATGCAATGAAATATTAAGTACTTAACATTTGATCTATGAATAAATGATTTCGAGACAGGAAAAGGATGCGTTAATTGAATTTGCGCTTTGATCAACATAAAACGTGATTTATGTGCCATTTATAGGCACTCTCTCTATCTCGGAACAATTAGTATTTACGACCTCCTTGTTTGTCTAATAATGATAGGTTCGTGAAGTGCTTACTGGTAATAATTGTCCGCAATAAATACATTTGTATGAATGTGTGCAATTTCGCTGTAAAAATTATTTACAATAAATTACGCAAGGATATATAAAAACAAACAAATTTTTTATTTCATTTTTAATACACAATTATCTTTGCTAGTTACAGTTGAGGATCGTTAGGAACGCTGAGAAAAATTCATTTCATTTAAATTATTACCTTTGTCACCTAACCGTATAACATGTTTACCTGTTGAAGAATTAACACCTGTCGTATTGTTTTTAGCACTGCTGCGAATTTTAATCGCGTGTCGACATTTTCCTATATGTCTTAAAAACTATATAACATTACTATTAGGTACTCAGTAACTGCCATCATAACAAATACCTTGCATACAAACACGCTGACCACATACAATGCAAAAAGTATTTAAATATCTTTAGAGCCCGTTTGCTTCTGTCATTATATGCTCCATATGAAGATTAATCTTACTGTTTTGTGTCTTATAATGTATTTTAAATGACACGGCAAGGCGATGGACCTTACACCTCAGGATCAAAGGGATTCCAATAGTGTAGATTGAAAAATCTACATTATTTAATATTATTTATTATATTTATTTATCATTAGCCCTTATACATACGTCATGTGGGCCTTAGTCCACTACGCTGGCCTAGTGCAGGGATGGCGGTCACTCACCTAAGAAATTCTTAAGAACTTTAAAATGTGCAGGTTTCAACACTATGTTTTTCTTCACCGTACCCAAACGGATTTTAATAATACCATGAATAAACAAACAAAACGCTCTCTATTTAGACGATATAAATGTGACTGAAAATTTTATGTAATCCCATATAAAAGTTCTAAACTTAAGTCCTATTAACCGAGGAAAAATATCGAGATATCAGTTTTACGCTTCAAACGCCCTTCGAGCTTAATGCAAGGACAGACATCGTGCGGTAAGATTACAGCTCTTAAATCTTATAAGATAATGTTATATATTGTATTTACTACGTCAGTTACGTAAAATTCAGCCAAATACTCGTAGTTATATTTTCGCAAATACGAAATATAATAGTATATGTAATTTTTATATATGTAATTATATATGTAATCAGAAATAAGTACACATGCTGTTTCCTACTTTTGACCAATAACAATACTAAATCTCATCACTCATCAAACAGGCGGGTTGGTTCTACCAACATGCCGGCACTTACTCATATTTTAGTATGGACATATTTTTCAACTACGAGCTTTGTAAATTATAATGTGCGTTTAATATTATATTAATCTTCAATTAAAATATATTGAATATAATTTCACAGCAATATATGCCTGTATGCCACGTTTTTTCTAGAACTACTTGGGTTTTAATAAAAAAAGAAAGACCATAAAAAATCGAAACTACGTCAGATGTTACAGATTCATTTATGAGTAGAACCCACAAATAATCTATACTAATATTATAAAGCTGAAGAGTTTGTTTGTTTGTTTGTTTGTTTGAACGCTAGGATCTCAGGAACTACTGGTCCGATTTGAAAAATTCTTTCAGTGTTAGTTAGCACATTTATCGAGGAAGGTTATAGGCTATATATTATCACGCTACGACCAATAGGAGCGGAGCAGCAATAAAGAATGTTTCAAAATCGGGAATATTTTTTTCCGTTTGAAAGCTTCCGCCGCGTGCGCTGCGGAAACGGTTAAAGTTACACTGAAATGATGTATTACAAAATTGTACTCCTTTAAAAGTTCTAAAAAAAAGTCCGCGACAGCATATATCTATCTTTTAGGATTACTTCACTATAACCTCTTTTATGCTAACCAAATTTGTCCAAAAATAAAGCATTTATTATGAAGGTGTTTTTATAAAGAGTATGTTAATCCTTATCCAAATAAATGCGTTATTCATTAAAAGTATTTAATTTGAAAGAAATTTGCCCTTTACACCATTTGATTTCAATTAGTATCTTAGAAGATATTGCAGTTTTAAAATAATGATCAAGCGCGCAATAATGATGCACAAGGCGCCGACCGGCGTGTTACGGGTTCACGTTTAAACAATTTGACCGATTTGTATGATTTTCGTATATTTAAGTAAATGGGACTCTGCGGAGTAAAATACTACAACTTATTCTCTTTCTGAACTCAACCCTGTAGTCCACGCAGACGGAGTTGCGGGCAAAAGCTAGTAATATTATAAAGCTGAAGAGTTTGTTTGTTTGAACGCTAGGATCTCAGGAACTACTGGTCCGATTTGAAAAATTCTTTCACTGTTAGATAGCACATTTATCGAGGAAGGCTATAGGCTATATAACATCACGCTACGACGAATAGGAGCGGAGCAGCAATAAAGAATGTTTCGAAATCGGGGACATTTTTTCCTTTTTGTGAGCTTCCGCGGCCTGCGCTGCGAAAACGGTTAAAGTTTCGCTAAAATAATGTTTGAGAGAAATGTTCCTCTTTAAAAGTTCTAAAAAAAAGTCCGCGACAGCATATGTCTATTTTTTAAGGTTGGCTCAGTATAACGTTTTTTATCCTAACCAAATTTATTTTAAAATAAAGTTTTATTTGTGAAGGTATTTTTACAAACATGATATTAATCCTTATCCAAATAAATACGTTATTCATTACGAGTATTTAACACAAAATAAATTTGTCCTTTACATCATTTGATTTCAATGAGTATCTTAGAAGATATCGCAGTTTCAAAATAATGATCAAGCGCGCAATAATGATACTCAAGGCGTCGACCGGCGTGTTACGGTTTCACGTTGAAACAATTTGACCGATTGTATGATTTTTGTATATTTAAGTAAATGGGGCTCTGCGGAGTAAAATACTACAACTTATTTTCTTTCTGAACCCAACCCTGTAGTCCACGCAGACGGAGTTGTGCGCAAAAGCTAGTAATCTTTATAATTTCATATTATAAATTTCCACAAAGGAAAGCTGACCCATCCGATGGTTGCACATAAGATAAAAATCTACATAAAAAATGCAATAGGCTACTTGAACTTAGAGTAGAAACTAATTAAAAATAAATATTTAAAATACCTGAGGTACAATTTGCCAATTCATTTAAATTGCCTCTATTTGCTGCGCTTGGCACATTAATTCAAATATAAGTTAGTGAATTTATTGCAAGCAGAGGTAACAGAACGGCCAGCTGGTCCGTAATGGGACGGTGTAAATACTGATTAGTCATCAGAGGTAAAGTTCACACCGAAACACTAATTTTGTTTACTTCCTATGCTCATGCAGCGTTCAAACTAGGAGCACTTAACTAAATGAGTGTCAGAATGCAGGTGGAGGACACCTGCATCTTGATTAGTGATTGCACTTAGCTCCTTCCACTTGACACACACTGGATTAATACTCGTATATCAGCAAATGTGAGGTTTTAATTAATTAAATGACTCTGCAAATGCTCTTGCACTCTATTCCGATTATTATCTGAACTGTCATTTTGAGCCGGCCTCTAATTACAGTTATTATTGCGATACATATTTGAATACGAGTAATTTTTGTTATATTCAAGATTTATTACCTTGTTAAGATAATATATGGAGGTGCTATCTACTTTTTCCATACTTTAATTGTTATTTCAAATTGCCTATTGCATGTTTATAGAAAAGCTGGAAATGTTAACTGTTTGTAGGCTTGTTACCTCTTTAATACGCAAGAAGATTTAAGAGGTATTGATGAAAGCTCTAATAACTGGCTATAAACGGTTACAATACTAATAATTATCGGTGCAAAATAATACCTCCACGCAATAAATCTTCAGTGACATTAATGTGTGTGATTTAATGAGGTGTAGAGGTTGTCAATCAAATTATATTAATATATTATTAAATACTTCTAGTACATATTCAATTCCAAATCGAATAAAATATTATATGTATCCCATTTTATTATGATTTCAATCATTAAAAAATACACACAATGTTACGTTAGCTCAAAAGCCGCTTTTTTACACACCATAGTGCAATTCTTAATTTAGTGTCGACTGACGATAAATGATTTGACTATCCTTTACTATTCGGGACCGTTATAACAACCTGTTAACAACCGATCCCAAAAGACTAGCATAGTTCATATTTTATGTAAAATTAAGCCTTTAAATAATAGATCTGCATTTCCTCGCTAACATTTCCTCAGCTTTATTTTAAGGCCTTAAAAAATTGTAATATGGGAAGAGTCTATTATCCGTAAAGTTGGTAATTTGAAGACTCAGACCCGGAATTTCCCGATAATTGTGAGGTGCCATTGAACTCTTTTTATAATGTAAAGTAATTATAACGCTTGTGTTATGTTGTGTATGTGTGTTATGTTAGTACTAGAAATAAATGGAATTTACAAAAAATATCTGAATATAAAACCCGTAAATATATTTTTAAAACAGACGCACTAGTATTTCAATCGAAAAGAACTCGAGAAGGCGCGTGTATATCATAAAAGCAACACGCCTTTAGCTCAGGGCTTCATTTGTTTAAGCACCGCCGCAACAATACCAACATTTATTTCATTATTATTAAGGCTCATCAGCCCATATAGTGTGGGTCTTACTAGCTGAGAAAACATGATTGATAAATTCGACATATTTAAGGTTCATCAACTAACTCAGGCGAATGCTATCCCAACTCAAAAATAAATCCAGCAACTCCGGTCATTAATTTGCCTGCCACACGTAAGCAACTACGGCAAAATCACCCAAAAAAATTATCTTAAGTCTAAAATATTGATTTAAAGATCTTGAAGGATTCATAATTATAACGGAAATTGTCAGTACTTCGGCGCCGGCGGTAAAGCTTCTTTACTACCCCCCCCCCCCAGATCCCCCCAACTTCTTCTCCCTTTAGTTATATTCGCAGACAGGTTAAACAGCCTGTTACCAAGTGATTTGTCAACAGTTTTTTTTTGTCAGCTATAAAATCTCTGTGTTTCAACTCGATGATGTGTAAAAAATAAAACTTTGGATTAATCTCCACGCCAATTTAGACATCTGACGGAGCAGCACTCAATCATTTATTTTCCTGACGCGCTGAACTCTAATACAGATTATTACGGAAACCGGTCCGAATCGAATATAATCACAGATTGCGATTCATCGGCTTTCATAACTGCATCAGTCTACAACGCTTTAAATTGCTTTCTCATTGCGAATACAATGTATCTTGTATTTTTAAATAATTGTATAATTACTTTATATCATTTACACCTGTGACATGAACTACTGAATAATGCATTGAATATAATCTACTTTACTTAAATTACCGATTTCATTTCCCTAAACAGTAAGTGAGTGTAAGCAACCCACAATTTCCAATTATGAAGTAAATTATGGTGCATTGAATGCGTGACGCAATTGCCGAAAATTATCCGTTATAAAGGGCTCCGCGAAGAGTTTAACAATTAAGCCGTTGCAAAACAAATGATGAAGACATCCCACAATACATCGTGAGTCGTGAGCAAATCGAATTAAATCAACCAGTGGCTGAAAAGAATCGTTTCTTGGCACGAATGGACAACAATGCCTGTTATTAAAAAAAAGAATGGTGATAAAGAACATGTAATTTGTTCAGTAATTAATGCGGTACGGTGTGACGGGGCGTGAGCAAAGCTTCACATTTCGCATGTAGAAAGCCATGTTTGTCTGATATTAACGAACAAGTTACATCGATAGCGACAAGATAAGAAGGCATTACTTTGTATAATTAATTGTGACTAATTGAGAAAGCCATTAAATGCATTTAATGTAAATTTCCTAAATTACATGAACAAAGTTTGAAAAGCAAAACGTTCTCTGCAGTTGTATAAAACGTTTCAAATAAAACGTAGAGCTGATATGAATGACCAGCGGTAAAAAATCTCATCTGAAATGCGGTTGGTGGCTGACATGCGAATTGAAATTAGTTTGTCAACCGATGTCATGCTACTCAATACCGCACCTCAATACTTGTGCGCTCTTTTATTATTTTTACATTTTTCTGCGTCGCTACCCAGGGTTTCAACAATAAAAACTCGCAATGATTTTTTTAAATTATAAATCTCTTTGTTTGATTTTGACGTGAAATTGAAATAAGAAGCACTGTCCAATTATAAATTACCTATAATCACGTAAAATCTAACTTGAATTCAAATCTAATCGTTAATAAAATTATAATATATTAT
Source organism: Cephonodes hylas (assembly GCA_030295005.1). Classification (NCBI taxonomy): domain Eukaryota; kingdom Metazoa; phylum Arthropoda; class Insecta; order Lepidoptera; family Sphingidae; genus Cephonodes; species Cephonodes hylas. The sequence continues at coordinate 7,832,460 of AP025367.1, read as the reverse complement.
AACTTTCCGTATCTTAATATTTTATACGACATTATAAAAGATAATAAAAGAATGATGACATAATAAAATAATCAAGAGGAGTCAAATAATAGTTGCATGACATATATAAGACTGATTTTAAAATACAATTTGTTTTCGTGATAATAAAATACGTCAAAATTTACTACACCAGTGAGTGTTTCTTTATAATTTCAGAAAAAATAAAAAACACTTAAAATACGTTTCTAGAGGGCGGTGTCAAATCAATGATGTGTACTAATTTACATCCTTATTTATTTTATTTGGTTTATTATGCATAAACAATTACTTTATAGGCGTACTTAATGCTTCAAGATATTCTGATTAATTTGTCAATTTTCGTTTTTAAAATAACGATTTAAAGCTTAAAGAACGGAATTTTGTTAGGCTCTGGGCTTTTGGGCTTTTTCGGAAGTACGGCCACTGTTAACAATATACATATAAGTGTCATATTATTATGCTTATGGGTCTATTACCAGTACAGTAGACATTTCATTTTATTATAATAAAAATTTTCTGCCTTGTTGACACTGTCATTACTACTTATCTGCCTCATAACTGCAGTATTGTAACTCTTGCTTTCTCGCTTGATAAGTAAAAAATATCTCGTCAAAATAAGACTGAATCATCATAAAGTGTCTCCTAATTCACCTCTGATGACCCCTTTTAAAGACACAAGCACGAAAACATTAAATTTTAAACCCAAATAACTTCGAGTCAAATTTTCTCATAAATAATATAGCTATTTTACAACTCCTGCACATCAATCTACTTGACACCTGATATTAATTTAACGAGTTACTTAATGAACCTCACACAAATGTAGAAAACAGGAATAAAATAAAACAAGTGGTACATACAAAAAACGTATTGTTTTTATTAGAAACGGCGTGCATACGCACGTTTGCACCCGCCATTAAAGGATGTGTTGCACTGAACACGCTACAAACCTATTAACTTCCGTAATATGCGTAAATCATTATCAACAGTTATGGCTACTTGAATGATCATCTTACGTCTTACTTCTATTTAATTTCATTCAAACATTATGATATTAAATGTTTAAAAGGGTCAAGTAATTATAGATTACTTTTTTTCTACAAGCAAATAATAATGGAATCATATTGATATAATAAATGTAGATGTAGGTATAAACATGTCAATATTTTGTCGGGTCTGAGTGTTTGTGAGACCGAGAAGTCTCTCGTAGTTTCTGACACCCACTACACAGGATTTGTATCCTAGAGTGGGTCAGAACTATTTATATTACTGTTGGGTAAATTAATTTATCTATTATATCATCATATAAACCCCTACCATTCAATGGAAGAAGGAGGAAATAGAAGATAATAAAAACTTCTTGATAGCAGAATGTTCATACTTAGACTATGGTAGAGACCATATCCAAAGTATCAAAACAGGATGGCATAATAAGCTGCATACACATTTGACTTTACTCTGAAATTACTCATAATAATACTTGTCACTATTCGTTTTTAAATAGTTTTACATAGTCCAAATGCAATAGAAAGGATAACGCCGCGTAATAAAATTATAATAAAGGTCAAATTCATTGAACATTGAAAAACTCTTTGTAATATTGTTAATGTGAGAGCGAATTTATTTGATGAATAGCGACTATATTGGATCTGACTAAAATTGGTCGGTACATGTTTACAAATTTGTAAATTCTTTAACTTATTAATCTTGTACATACAATCATGTATCTTCCGAAAGTTGAAAAGAGGCGCGCTACGAGTACTGACAGCGATCCTGTTGCTTATACAATAGTATTATCCAATGCTGTCACCTACATGAAGTTCACCTATTTTTACCTACTAAATCAATAATTCATTTAATATTTTATAAAATTATTTCCACTCCAGATTTAAGGTAGGTAATTCAAAATTTGATTAATACTTTAAAATAAATTGACACTATTTATTCCGCATTGAACTTCAATTGCTCTGCAAATATTTCATACGAATGCGTGCTAAGCACTCAAAGGTTTTGTTGGCGAAGTCTAGAAATTGTCTTCTGCATACATCGCTTTTAATCGGACAGTTGACTTAAGGCAGTAACAGACAGCACGCGGCATTAGTTATCGAGAGTGACGTTCCAATAGAGCGCGTCGTTTGAGAAGCACGGCCTGGTTGTCTGCAACAGGCCTTAGCGTCCAATATGAACTGTGAGCTCATGAATGAATCTGTATACTGTTGCAACTAATGAGTGACAGCTCTGGATTATTCTGGCTTAATTAAAGAAACAATGGCGTAGCTTAAAATTAAATTAACCGTCGCTCACATGGGAGTGTGGTGGAATATGATCTTTTCAGGATGAATGTTATCTTTCTGAATGGCGAATTTAGCGAGCAGGTGTCCACTCAAGATATTCTGCCCGAGCTAGACCCCAAAATACAATCTTACGCTGGCTTTATTATGGCAACGATTAAAACCTCAAAGAGAGCAGTTCGAAATATTTCAAGACCAGAAACGCCATGAACAGTTAACTTTCGACCGACGCATTCCAACGATGTTAAGAACTCGCCTAAGTTAAGACCCCCTCATTTGAAACTACTTTTAGTTGTAGGTGATCTACCTCGAGAGTTACGAGTTCACTTGCTGCCGGTAATCTCGGGATCACCCTCGACGAGAGCGTGCCACCCTCGCAACACGCCGATGGTCACTTTAACGTACCTCTTGTTACAGACGAGAGCAGAAGGATATATGACGAGTTGATTGATATATGAGCGCTGTAAATAAGTAGAGCTATATTAATTAATTCCAATATAGATTGAATATGATAGCGATTAAAGATGATTGATGATTTGATTTTCATGTTTTCGTCCTTTACCATATAGGAAGACATAATCACGTTCTAAAAACCCTAGGCGAAATCGGAATAATTACTTATGGATTACCTAAACATTTCTCACAACGTCACGATCAACTAATGTTGCTTCATAATTGCTTATTCAATCATTAATTGTCATATATATTTTTTACAAAACAATGCATTAATTCCTTCTACGCACGATATTCACTTCACCACGAAAGTGTCAACAAATAATTAATTAGATATTCAAAGTTTCATACACCTCTGTTCAACATATTAGAGGTGAACTCTGTTGCAACTTGTTTCTTACACAAATCTGGAATAACTTTGCATAGCATGAATCACAAAAAGCGTTCGCACGTAAAAGATGCATAAAGCGCGGCCAGCGGTACGATTTAATAAAATACGCGCGCATAGATGTAACGATTCGACGTTCCAGCTCTCTCCTGTTTTCATATGTGATGTTAGCAATATTGAGAGTTTTATAACATAATTCTTCTTAAAGCTAATATATTCTTTGTATGAATTTCTTACATTGTTATTTAAAAAAACTTGCCCTAGATAAATATCAAACGCGATCCATAAGAAGTCAAGTTCTGACCTGCGTGCATTAAGTATGTCAAGATAAAACTTGAAATGCATAGATTAATTAAAAGTTAACCTACTTTGACATGTAATAAAAACACATTTGCAAAGTTGTAAAAAGGCAACATAATATTTACATTTTACACCTGTTAAGTTCATTCGCCCTGCAGAGAGTCGCGTAATAGCGTTTAGTTTGTATTGATCGGACCAGTTGATCGTAAAATAGTGGAGTATTCCAAATATTGGTAGGTCTAGGGTCGCGCGTGCGGGCTGCGCGCTCCGTGGTCGTTTTGTGGCGCATGCGTCGTGACCGTGCGCGCGCGCTCGTCACGCGCCCGATGCGCCGCGCCGCCAAGCCGCACTATTTTATCGCATTAATTATTTTCAAAAGGATTCCCGGAGAGGCCACATTCTTAGCGTATGCCTTGTCAGTTATGTGAACGACGTGAAATTATTGTCGGACTCGTAATTCCTGAATACTTAATACCTGTCTCTTGTGTGAATTGAGCAGCATATTTCAAATTATACAAATAATTTGTAAACGTAGATATGTAACCAATACTTCCGTCTAACTATTAATTAGTAACTGAATATTAAGGTTTTAACGTAACAGCACGCTCGGCTAAAATTATTAAATCGACATTTAAAAAAAGTATCTCAAATATATAAAAAATAAAAATACCTACTAGTATACGAAATCCGTAAATAATTTATTTTAACGAAATTCGTCGAAATTTATGATATTATGTTTATACATAATATGCTTATACATATCATAAATATAGTTGGACACCTTTTTATAAAACAAAGGCCACAAGTTCGATTCCCGGACCTGAAACAATATGTTTAAATGGTCAACCAATTTCTTTTTTGGGTGTGGATGTTTGTGATCCCGTAAAATGCGACTTAATGCATGATTTGTATTTAATAATGGGATTTGATTTAAATATATGTCTGTTGGGTGTATTAATTAAGTAGTAGTTTTTGCATCTCGTTAAAGAAAGAGGGTACAAAGAGTATTACAACCATTGACAGTTACAATAATTTTAAATTAAATGTGTTTGACGACGACTCCATGGTACTTATTAAGTAATTGAAAAAAATATTTACATAATTGGAGAGTTAATATTTTTTATAATTAATATTTATTTTCATATTCTATATTTTATTGTCCCGCCGCTCATGTGAGTATATTCTCGGTAGTCAGGAAATGAGACCGAAATTTTATAAAATAAATAAAAGCTATTATATAAGCAATAAAAAAAGTAAAAACTCATTTATTTTGTTTGTTACAGCATATAATGAACATTTTCAAAAGATTAGGTGCATTGAATTGGCCTCGTTATCACTAAGAGTAATCTCTTCCAGACATCCTTGTATTGTGTGTCTGTGTGAGTGTGTTTGAATGTTGTGTGTATTAGCTGAAATAAGATTAAATTTTAAAACAAGAGTTTCGTTTCAGATTTACGGTTCTTTCAACTGCATCAATAGATCATGTCGACACCGTCCTAACAAATTATTGTATACAAAATGTGCTTCATCATGTTCAATACGCTATTTTGCTCGGAATATCTAATCGTTGGCAGAGAAATACTTATCACTTAGAATTTGACGTATCTCCGACCTTCTTAATCAGTTTTATTTCAATTGAGAACACTTTTAGTGGGTTTTCTTATTACTCATAATTTTGGGACATCAAATCTCATGAAGTTAATTTACCAAACCATTTAAAAATATTATATATTTTTCACATTATACGTAATTGTACTAAGTACGGTTTATAACATTTTTTAAACAATATATTAAAATATTTATTAATAAACCCAAGGTATCCAAAGTTAATTTAATAATAGTAATTATGAGCAAAAAATCTGCATATACTTAAAGCCATAACACGGCAAATATTTCTCCCATGCTGTTCATGTTGTAAATAGTATTATCCGGGTTTCTAAACACGACGCTGAAAGTTTAAATAAATAACTGTTTGCGGGGCGTGCAGGTAATTCGTCCGTTATTGATTGGAAGAATGCCTAAAGATGCGGCCACATACAATAACATTTCATAGCGGACTTTACACCTGCATAGTCGTAATACAAACATTGATGTTTTTGGCTCTTGAAGGTTTGATAAATTGACAACGTTATCCACACAACAGTCCAATATGCGACCCCAGGATGCCTCTCAAATTGAAGGGCCGAATATACAAGTCCATGATAAGACCTGTCGTTATGTATGGATCGGAGTGTTGGGCTACGAAGAAGACGGACGAAAGACGACTGCATGCAGCAGAAATGCGAATGTTGCGATGGATATGTCGGGTAACTCTGACTGATAGAGTGAAGAATGAATACGTTAGAGGAAGGTTGAAAGTTGCTCCTGTGATTGATAAGCTGAAAGGACACCGTCTGTCGGGGTATGGACATATTATGAGGAGGGACGAAACATATGTTGGTAAAAAAGTAATGAGCATGAAAGTTGAAGGATGGACAAGCCGAGAAAAGCCAAAGAATAGATGGATGGAGTGCGTGAGAGGAGATATGAAAGAGAAAGGCGTGACTGAAGACATGACGGCTGATAGGGATGTATGGAAGGACAAAATATGCTGCGCCGACCCCAAATAAAAATTGGGAGCAGGGCAAGAGAATGATGATGTTGTCCACACAACTAACTATTACTGACTTGACTCGTGATAACACTCACGTCAACTTACTCGTTACTATCCATTCGAAGGAGCAGGAAGAGATTTGTTTTAAATCCCCCCCATATATGCGTTCGTTCTAGGGACCATATCTTGACTTTTTGCCTCTTGGAAAATCCCTGATAAACCCTAATAAAATATGGCGTAGATGGAAATCGAAATTGAAACCAAACACTGGCGTGCACTAAATTTAATTTTGCAGAACTCGAAACACAGATGAAGAAATATACTTAGCTGCATAAACCCTACGGAGATATATGTATGTAAACATAAAAATATTCTCGTATGTATCGTTGCATGCCCATTGAAACAAACTTGAAATCAACATTCAATTTATTTCATACGTATTTATCCCAATCATATTAACGAAAAATTCACAGAAAGAGTAGTTCACCGACAAAATATTAAAGTTTCCATTAAAAACGCCAACGAGCTATGTTTCATTTCGTCGCTCAATAATTTATGAGTTGTAATGACACAGGGAGTGCACGTACATTAACGTCACATTAAAATCAAAGGACGAAGTCTCACTCATTCCATTTAAACGTAAAACGTTGGCAGACACAAATGTACAGAAAATTCCACAACAAAAACCGTAATACAATGAACCATGTGAAATGTGCCTATGATGCGATTACGGGAAGCGTATGCAAAAACGTACAAGTGTGTAGGCCAGTAAAATGACCGCAAAATGGAAGCTCACAATGTAAATCGCTTAGAGCGTTGTATGGCTGAGCATACGCCTCATATTCATGTGTTCGTTAATTTCAAATTAAATTTTGATTTAGATTTTTTTGTAAGCTATAGGAAACTTGAACACTTTTACCCATCGTTTGTAAGTAGTGGCGTGTAGTCTACCGCTGCTTTATAAAAACCATAAACGTAAGTCGTAGGTACACATATTTCTTTAACTTAATTTAAATGCATAAGTCAAAAATCTTTAAGGCATTAATTTGTCTGCATGAGATCGAATCCTCAAAATCTCGCTAAAAAATATTCATAGTCATCACCGAAAATCTCAAAGCCAAAAATTTTAAATTGCATTGATTTTTACCTATACTACATGAAACTAAATTCAGAAAGAGATAAGTAGAATAGATGACATCAGATAAAGTTCGAAAAATGGTACGACGCGACGTGTTACACGCTCTAGAACAAAGGCATTGGCGATGGAAAATTACCTACCGAAATTTCTACTTCGTGCCGGCGCAAAAACTTTAAAGAATTTCCTTTGCTTTTAGATTCCTTGAATGGAATACATTGTGCAATAAAATAGATTAAAAATAAAAAAATAAACACAGACACTCTCTGTAGTCACAGCAACAATGTAACTTGTAATTATTTTGTGTTTTTGTACGAAGCATCGCAGTGCAAAAACCGATTTAAAAAGGCGTCATAAATAAATTATTGTGATATTCCAATACGATTTCAAATAATTGCGCTTTTACGCTTCAATTGTTTTTATCCTTTATCATTCGAATGTAGTTTATAATTAGTTATCCGCTGCGAACAAAATATATACGACAATAACGTATTCATTACTTGAATTTCATATTTAATGAAAGTAGTTTTAGTTACCATTTATATACTTATGTACATAACTTGTAATTACAATCGAATAAAGAAAACAGTTAATTTATTTCCAGAAACGTAAGGTACCGGTACGTTTTAATAGTGACATTACATCAACGTCAATGCAGACTGATCGAGTTTATGATGACGTCATGCAACTGTCGCAATCATTGCACCATTTCTTGTTTTTGCTGACTTTCCAAGTTTATTTTACGATATGTGACGTGTTGCTGTAAAAGTAAGCTAACAGTTATGTAAAAAAATAAGTAACATCTTCCTCGTAATTCCATCTAGGTCCATGATTACAAATTGCAAGTAAACAAATCAGTTCGACGGTTTAGTTGCTAAAGCGTAATAGAAATATTGCGTTATTTTCCAGTTTTGAACACATGTACTGATTATTATTAATAATAATATATTATCTATCACAGCAACCATGATTATCTTTATAAATAATTCTACACAGGCAAAGCTAAATCTATACTTTTAGGGTTTAAGTAAATTAAAAGCAATTCACGGAGAGACGCAAAATGCATCTTGAGATAAAAAAAAAGACGACGCGATCGTAAAATTCGTCTCGTAGACCGAAAAAATACGCTACGTCTTAAGAACGTGGCGTGCGGTGAAGCCTTATCTAGTCTGAGAAGTGAAGCGGCCGCCACTTCTTGTTATCTACCGTCAGTCGGGACTGCGGCCCGAGCGTCGCGGAAATTATATGGCTGAAAGGTTTTCTTAAAAAATGTCTACTAAAGTTTTTAGCTTGAATGTGCTGGGGTATTTCAGGCTAATTTATTTTCAAGGGTTAACTGCGGAGACGTTGATATCCTGAGATAAATACTGTAGTTACATTCGAATTTATAATATAATAGTATAGTGCCAGGCTTATTGCCAATGTAGTCTATCTGATGGCGATTGGTAAAAAAAGGTCAGGGCCATCCCAAGACTAGCGACTAGCATCCTTAGTGAGAGATAATTCTGATCATCGTTATACTACATTAACTCTTATTAAGAATAGTATCTAAACACTGCACTTACTATCTTCTACGCGATTTATATTTATAAGCCTTGAGCCATAGCTATCGCATACGTTAAAAAACTCAAATATTAATAAAAAATATCTGGGTTTTAAGATCAAATCATCGATCTCTTTAAACTTAGGAGATGTCTCATCTGTACTGTCACATTTTTTTTTTCATTAAATTAACTCACACACCACAGTATAAAGCAAACTAAATTTGTTTAAAAAAAAGGCAATTGTTACTGAGCGACTGATCTGAGCACAGTGCACAACTATTGAACAAATTACGCTGAAATGTATCACGCAGATTTTTCTAACGTAGTTATCTGCGAACAAAGGATTATCCAAGGTTTACCCTCAAAGGGGATGAACGGAGCCCAATATTTTTATGTAAACGGGTTGCCTAAGTAACGTAAACGCAACTGCAGTCAAAAGCTAGTATAACAAAACAAAGATAATTTTTCAATAAAACAATGGCAACCAGTAATCATCGTTTCAATGATAATTAATCACATCATTTTCAATGCTTTATAAGAAAATTCAAGTCCTATTTGTTTCGGCGATTATATTGCACTGACAAGTGAAAAAGAATCACAATACTCTAATATATTCGGTGAGTCAGCTTCAGTTCATTTACATAGCAAATACCAAATATTAAATATAAAAGATAACTTCTTCATGACTCATCACAGTACGATCAAATTATGAAACATAAACATTCTCGATAAGTGCTGTAAACTCCGCGTCTGGTTATTTATCCCTGTCGTTCGCAAGAACTTGCCTGAAAAATATGTAAAAGCTCGCAAACTATCCCTCTTCCAAATAGTCCGACAAGTCGCGACGATAATCATAAACTTGGTACACACGACTAGTTTTATGAAACACAAACCGTTCCATTTCCTATGAAAATGCTAGATCCGACGGCATAACGGTCATCCGCACTTCTTTTGCATGTGTAAAAACTATAAAAATCAATGAGGCGAAGCGATTTACATCCAACAAGATTTTATAAATGGTGACATTAGATTAATAAAAAAGAAGATCATTTCGCCCGTTAAAATTCTCATTAGCTTGCGAAAATAAAATTGTGTTAGTCTTTTACTGCACTTCTTGTTCAGTCATCGAGCTGGAGCTAGTAATTCCGTTCTTTTGCACAAAGCTATTTATTTGTCTGCGACTGTTACCTACTATGTAAAATCACATTTTTCAGTATTAAAATTGGCGTCTCTTTTTGTTGGACGCAAAAACGATTTATCAACTTTCGTCATCATCAGATACTGCTAAGCATAGCCCTCCTCTACAACCGAGAGGGTTAAGGACTTTTTCCACCACACTGGCATAGTGCGTGTTGGAAGACTAGGCCAGTGTTATAGAAGACTCAGAACGTTTTCCCTTACCGTTATACAACAGAATTATGTTCCTTCAGAAGTCAGAAAGTCTACTAAACGGAAAATATAATATTACGACAAAAATTAACAATAATCCTTTGTCAATATAAGAATTATAAGCAACCACACGCCACGCTAACTTCGAGTAAACAGGTGACTGTTGCAAAAATCTTCCTTGTTCGAGTTAAATTAGTAAAGTAACACAACGAGCGTATATTGTAATTGGCTCTTTAATCTAATGACAGTGAACGCGTTCCCTGATCAAGATATTCAGGTCGGACAATCCCCTTTGGGCGAGTGTATGTGTTTGCTAAACGTATTAAAACTGAAAATTCTATTGTAAGTTACGTCATATGTATATTTACGTACACACACCATGAACATGTGACGCATAATAAATAGATAGATAAAATGCTACTACTACACACAATAGAACTATCAGAGGTACTCTACGTTGCTGCTATTAAATCAAAATTGCAGCCTTTTTCAAACGGAGAATCGAACCCTAGACCCTTCTAATTATATATATGTTACGGGTAAAGCTAGAACATGGAGTAAACCTAGGTTTATTCGGGTTCACCTAGGATTACTCAAGCTTTTTGGATAAAGTCCGAATATTTACTTATATTCGGCGTTTACCCGTATACAACTAAGTCTACCCAACACTGGTTGGGTAATTTTCGTTGTTGGTCTAATATTATTCGAACTAAATTTTATTTCGGAGTTTACCCATACTCACCTAAGTCTACCCAATGTTGGCTGGGTAATGTAAGGTGTTGCATCATTTTTGTGTACATGATACGAATGAATGTGCTTATGGCAGTTATAAAAATTACTGATGATCTTTATAAGCTAGGAAACGAACGTGGAACTACCGAAGAAATGTTCTCAAGGAACCAGTTTTCTGTGTGTCAGGATAAACTGATCGATATTGAAAATATATCACCTGAAATAAAAAAAATACGACAACTTGCAAATGAGCAATCGCTTTCTGGAGGACAAGGCTATAAAAGGTGTAATTGCAAAACAAAATGTGCTACGAAGAAGTGTATGTGCGAGGCCGCAGGAAAAATCTGTAACTCAAAGTGTCACGGTAGTTTGTCTTGCTTAAATAAATAATATTATGTACTTAGGTATCTATCATGATATCATTAGAAATTTATTTTTGTTTAATTTTTTTACTTGCCTCCATGTACATTATGTACGTGTGATATGATAAAAAATGATGATTATTTCTTGTAATTTTTTTCAATTAAACCAAAGTTATAAATGCACTTATTTTTAATTTCATTAAATATTCAACATTACCCAGCCAACATTGGGTAGACCTAGGTGAGTATGGGTAAACTCCGAAATAAAATTTATTTCGAATAATATTAGACCAACAACGAACATTACCCAACCAGTGTTGGGTAGACTTAGTTGTATACGGGTAAACGCCGAATATAAGTAAATATTCGGACTTTATCCAAAAAGCTTGAGTAATCCTAGGTGAACCCGAATAATCCTAGGTTTACTCCATGTTCTAGCTTTACCCGTAACATATATATATACTCAGCCTATCGCAGTCCACTACTGAACGTAAGCCTCCCCAAGAAAGCGCCGTCAAGAGACCGCGTTTAGGCAGACGTAGTGTAGGACGTCCTGCAGCACGATGGTCCGACGACTTGAGAAAGGTGGCGGGTAACGGATGGATGAGGGCTGTAGAAGACCGGGATGGTTGGCGCTTTCTTGGGGAGGCCTACCCTTCTAAATGTGTGAAACAATTTCCTTTATTACCGTTTACAGTGATTTTGGAAAAAGATACAATACATAATATGTTCTAAATATTAATTATTATGTAAGTTCCATACTCACATAATGTAATCATTAATAATATCGCGGTAACTACTTCAAGGTCGCATTTTTATGTTTAGTATTAAACAGGGTAAATAGAGTGTCATTATACTTTTTCGACAGTTTACAAAGAGCAGTCACGGTTACGGCTCATTTGGCGCCGTCTGAGTGGTTCACGAGGCGTTTGTTATCACGATATTTTCCTTGTTTACCAATTCATTAACCAACATTACTTACATACTAGTCTAAGACTTTAATAACTAAAGTAACTGTATAAAATAAATATACATAAAATTAATGAAATAAATCAAAAACCAGCCCAATTAGTTTATATACGTTAGTGTAATCACCCTCTCATCGACGTATAACTGAATGTTCTACGACGTAGCTGCGTAGCACGTACATAGGTCTACGTCCGGACGTTGAACTTGATTTACCGCCGCCGAATTCGCATGCACCCTTATTGCTTATGAACTCCGCATAAACTCCTCTTTCCCAGGTCGAAGAGTAATGTACCGTAGATGTGTATTACTGCATTAGAGCAACTAAGTAACAAGACCACGTATTAATTGATATAGAAAAGCTAACGCATCGTATACTCAATTACTATTAAATTTAAAATTATATAATCTAACCTAGAAATAACAACAAAAGCCTCGCTCAAAAGTAAACTATCCATCAATAGTGAGCAAACAAACGAGTCACCGTCAGCCGGTACCAAAAAACTTAACAGTCGAAAGCAATGGCTGACACGTACATAGTATTCTGCGACCATCGATTGTGAGTGTGCTCTAATCGTTCATTTTTATCGAGTCGGGCCTCGGGCGTGATAGATTATCCTTTAGCTTCCTTTTTCCTTTTAGAGAGCGTCGACCGTCGGCTAGGAGGGGGCGAGAGGGGGGAGACGTGGGGTCGGGGGATTGCACGAACCGCTGCACTGAACCGCCAACGTCATTGCCCTGTCAACTGAACAATACTAAGCAGACGACGTTACGTATACCAGTCAATACGGAATAGGTGCTAAAATAAAGCGAGGTCGATGAACTGGTTCGGCGTAATCGCGTTTTTGCTCCGACACCACGCAACATTTCCTACTGGCTGTTTGTAATTTCAGGAAGTTTGTGCAACAGTTTTTTTGTCAATAAATTTTTATTTCTCATACGAATTAGCAAACACAAGTGTTACTGTAAATTCAATGAAAATAAAATAAAATATAATAAGTAATTTTAATTAGTCAATAAAAATCAATGTAACAAAGCGTGCACAATAATAATAAGTTAAATCAAAACTATATTCAGTTTCTAGTTGATTTCTAGCCTCAACTCGCTGCCTTGAGTATTAACACCCTGTAAAATATTTGGCAGACGAGCAAAAACTGTCAATTTCACTTTAAATAAAAAGTTGTCTACCTACTCGTATTTACACAAATATTATAAATATCCGCGCCATTGCGCACAATAGGCAGCAAACAATAACCGCACTCAGTTATAAAGTAAAACCCGAAAACATTATTCATCACGACAAAAAGCATCAGAGGCACCGACGTTTAGTGTTTGTATTCACAAGTTGGAAACTACATAATAATATCCTAATAAGTAATTAATTAATAGTTAATGTGGTAAACAAGTAACAGCTGCGGTGTGCAATGAGGCGGCGCGATGTACTTTAGTACTTATAATATAATGTCTAGTCTAGACTCACATGCATGCGTCACCCCACAGTTCTCACGCAACGCGCTTTGAAAATAACTGCATTTCTTTTGTGAACTTTTTGCACGATTCTAGTAAAAGTATTTATCATTCCTCATGACATATAGTGTACCGTTAAACTATAAAATGAATTAATGTGCACGCGTGTGTTTTTAAAGTAATTATTTTTATAAATCGTGTGTGTGTACTGTGTAATTATAATGCATAATAATTTTTATTTATAAGCATGCCAAATAATTAAAGTTTAAATACCATTAGCTTGATAAATTACTGTAAATATATAATTATTCACACACATCACATTAATTTAGCCTTGTAATACCTAAATATTTTCTTCGAACATTATGAAAAATCCTCTATATATATACCTCGTTTATTCCTAAGTTTCTCATTAAATCATACCGCTAACACGTTTTGTTCGTAATAAATTCTCTTTACACAAAGTTTTTAACATTTAATTTGCGTCGCAATACCTACTTCTAAGTCGCGTGTACACAGCAACATTTTGTACTAAAACATTAGACAGAACCCAATGCGTCATAACAAATTTCTGGAGCTGTAGCTTAGTTCGTGCAAGCCCACGAGACCGATGTAAGGGGGACGGGAGGTGCCCGCCCGAACCACCCCTCGTTTCCCACGCAACGACCTTTGTGCCTCGACGATGCACTTTGACAGACTTTACTAATTCAATAGATGGACGCTGTGTGGCTTGAATCTTTTTGATGTGCTATAATTAGTTTTTCTTTTTAATTTGATTATGAAATCTCTATAATTTGTAATTAATGTCTGGTACTGGTTTGTATATAAGTATGGATGTGACAAAGGATTTGCAAAGATAATTTTGTGTGAAAAAATATTTTCTTTTTTTATAGTTTTGTATGGTAATAAAAAATATGTTGTGATGTGTGGAAACTCCTATTCAAACAGGAAAAAATGAATTACTGAATATTATCTGCGATTTTTCCTACAATTACGTAACTGGCATTCTAAATGAAACTATTATCGAATAAATACCAAACAATATCCAAGCATTATAGTATTTCCAGTCAAAAACCAGTGATATATGATTATCAATTATTATACAAAATTTCATTGTCGACGTGATGCCTAACCGCTGCGTCTTACTCATCCTAATGAAACCTTCCCTGACCTAACTTTTAGAAACAAAGCAAAAGATGTTCCTTTCAATTAAAAGTCGAACTAAGAACTCCTTACATATACCTATTTCAAATTTAAAATTCGAAGTGTCCTCGTACCATGAAATGAACGCCACGGAACGAGGTAAGGACGGCGGCGAGCAAAGCGGGCGAGTGGGCTGGTGGCGTTGGGGTGGCAGGCTTGTTTTGGTCTGTTTAGCCCTACGACCGCCGCACAAAGACGACGACCGATCCGCACACTAATTCAAAGGAGATCGATAGTGCACCCACCCAATGCGCCCTTTAATGCCAACCTCATCATGTGGCGATAATTAAAATGTTTTGTTCGTTGTAAATATTTCAGGTTTGGGTATAATACTTATCAGATACCGTATAACCAGACTCTAGCATTCTTAAATATTATGAATACTGTAACCTACGTAGATTATTAGACACGCCAATTTATTTTCCACTCTTAACATAAGATTCATAAATTAATAAGTATTTTTATTGACCAACCTAGACCAACTTAGTTGAAAGTATAGTCCGAATTGAATGTTGAATGGTGAAAGATAATCAGAATTATTTTTAACCATTCCTTACAAGTCATTTGCCCTTGTAGTCGAAGTAGTACGTAGGTATGTATGCACTATCTGATTCAAAAATATGAGCTACGTGCATAGAAAGTTTTATTAGTAAATCGCCTTACAGACGAATACGAATAATACTGGCGTAAGTTCAAAATTAATTACGTGATTTTTTTTTGTTATATAAGCTATAATAACATAATTCACCGAAGATACCACAAAAATTGCTTTAGATTTCAATCATTTAGCTTAACAGGACTACTGTATAGATATTGTTTATTTTAACTCACCGTGCTTACATTACATACTGTACTTGTGTGCTTCAGCAGACGGTACGTTGTTAGAAAGTTTGCTTATCTTAGCACTAACTTCAGTGTCAAAGTGAGAATGTAAATTTCCCTGTGCGTAAAAGTCAAAAACAGTCAAGCCGTTTTAAGAGTTTAGTACAATGCAAACGAACAAAAGAATTATTTATAAAGAGAACGAATTTTATATTTACTTAAAGAACTTGATCGAGTACAAGAAAAATGGATTGTAAGAAAACATGGGATTTCCGAAAGAATAACCGACTAGTGACTATTAATCAGAAGTCAGATGTACTTTATTATTTTTGGAGTAATAATTTGACAAGCTTTTAAAAAGTTTATATAATTTGGCTGCTTTAACAAAAATTTTATACCTAATAGAAAGTAAACAACCAATTAATGAATATTATTAATTAAAATAACATTTTTTTATGTTTTGAATAAATTAACACACATAAATAAGCTTAAGAGATCAAACAATTTTTATACCTAAAACGTAATTTAGTAATGTATTTAGATATAAAATTACGTATTTCAATCATCTTCAATGTACCAGTTTTAATTTTACATATAGATATCACATACAAAACGTTCGATGTTAAAAATACAGACTCGATTCTTACGTAAATATATTTAAAATATTCTTTTCACAACATACGTTCAAAGAAAATACTAAATGAAAGTGTTTCGTTGCAGCGGATTCATTTCTTGTAAGAACTTTAAACGACCTTCGTGGAGGGTGGTTGAAGTTTCAGTTTCAGTCGCAGAGGGCGCCACCCACCCATCTTGGAAAATTTGCATGATTAGACGCGCCACTAGATGCATAAAAGAAACGAGGTAAAATAGAAGCTGAAATAATAAGTAAAAAACTGCATTACAACGTTTTACTTATTATCAGACAAAATTAAAATTTAAAGAATATTCAAAGGTTAATTGGGCTTTATATTTTATAACTAATTAATTAGAAAAATATCCAAGGTTCATGTGTTAATGTCAGTAGCATGATTAAATAATAGTATGTAAAAATGAGTTTATTAAAATTCCTATCACTATAATTCTAAAACCGCATATCTAAAACCGTAGAAGGTAGGTACACGTTGAACGTGAACTAAAACCAATACTTCACAAGCCGAAATTGGAATCCACAACAAAGGGACGTCAAAGAAACTAGCAAGTGCACGCGTGCAAGCCAGCATAAAGAACGAACGGTGCACGGCCGAGGAGCCTCGTGCGTCCATTACCCCCCAGCCCCGGCTGGGAGGCAGGGTGGCTGCCGAAAGTGCGGGGGTGGCAAGCATCTCGCTCACTCTCGAAGATGCATCGAGTTTCTGGACGAAACCACACCGCGTTGCCGTAATGGTAATGAATTTCGTCTCTATTTGCTCGGTACACGTTGATCCCTTTTTAATATAATTTTCTCTGCAACCTATACCTGCATGGAGCTTCGAATGTCCCTAATAAATACCACTTTCTACTGCGCTACGTTTAGTAGTAAACGTGACTCAGCAGGCGTTGCTGCGGAATTGATGAAGTACATTATCTGATCACGTGGCTTTTACTAAAGCTGCACATAAATGACAATTTTTGACAAACTATAATCAGACGATAATAAACACAGTCCTAACACTAAATGCGTAACGGTAATTAAGTTTTTATACATATTACAGAGTCTAGATTAAAGTTGCTGAATAAATATCATAAAACAGTGCTCACGTAGACATTAAAGGTCCCAGATAGAATTACGAACACAATAGTACCTATGATGTATTTTGTTGTAAGTACCAAACCCAGTCACGACATGCCCCTGCACCGATAAATCGCATTATGGCCCACGTGCAAGGAATACATTTTTAATCTTGTTTCCTTTATATTATCCGCCTTAGGCAAGCTGCAGTGTTCCTCTAAAGTATCTTCCAACTCTATATAAAACGCGCTTCCCATAAATTTTATATAAAGCTATATATATCTTGAAGAGCGAACCTTCCATTTACAACCTAAATGAGTAAAATTCACGGCGACAGTAATATTTTTCATTTCCAGCTTTGACGAAATAAACGTTGTACTCAGTGTGTAAACATATAAAGGGAACGTTACCAAAAACAAACACCACAAAAATCGCGACGACGTTAATAACGCTCACGTTGCCATCCATAGCTCTTTTCATTCGGTATGAGCCTGTACAGGCTGTGTCAAAGCACGTAATTAGTATTTAGGAAGGTGGTAAGAAAGGCGAGGTCGTGGGCCAGACGTCGGGTATCGATCCGACGACCTGCCCCACGCTCTACCACCCGAATGGGTGGAAAGTAGGGGGCCACGCACATCGAGCCACCAATTGACACACTTAAGGTAATACTTGGCACTTACGATGTCGTCTCAGTATCTGATCACGGAACGCAAACTGGCCTTTTGCGAATTCACTGCAACAAATAACCACAATCGTTGAACATTGTAAAATCTTAATACCTAACCACTTTTACCAATCCTTTATCTATATGGTGAAATAAAAGTGAATCACCATGGATGACATTCATAATGTTATTGTATATCAACAAGAAACTAACAGAAAACAGCTGAAAGTTACAGAATGCTCGACCCAGTTGGCTCCGAGCCCGCCACTTTAATCGCAGCGACATTGCTCGGATAGGGACACTCTATGTAATAAAAACACAAAACACCTCAATCTGATTATAGTTTCGTTTCTGACTTAATTTAATTCAATGACTGATTTAATTAGCATTAAGTACCTATATCTTTCCTGTTCTACAATTATACATAGCAAGATTAATATTCTTAGACAAAAATTTAAACGAAAAGGACAAAGAATTTATGTATCAAGTCGTTGAATACAATATAAGCACCTTTTAAAAACTGATCTTAATATTAGATAAAAATAAAAACTATGGAAATAGGAGTATCAAATTTGATACGATCTTCATCGACATAGGAATATACATAGGTATATGCCTAAAGTTAATTGAAAAACATTATAACATTGTAAAACGTAATAGCTAGATAGCTTATTTTCAGATTCAAATACATCTTTTTATCTCACTAACAATGGCGGTACGTTCCCAAACTAAATTCTTTGTTCTTTATAAAGGCAATTTCCGCCAAAGGAATTACGGGTGAAAATAAGCAGAGCACGCAGATTGTCCGGAGCGACATCGCGTCGGCACTGCACTTTAGGGGGCTCCAGAGAGGGGTTAGACATTGGGGGGAGGCCGAGGGGTGGCGTAAAATCACCCGCAATCATTTATACCCGAACTGCCTGCGGAATTACTAGCCGTCACAAAATTCACGACAAGACACGTTCGCTTGGCTTATTTAGTTTTATACTTTGAAAGGAGCAAATCAGGGATTTGAACTGATATATGAGGTTTTAGATACGCAATTCCAGAAATGTGTACTTACATTTATTACAAATAGGTTAGAAGTGGAAAATTTACTTTGATCCGAGAATTTCTTTATATGCCTATACGCAAACTTTCTATGTTAGGTACTTACATACATCTCAATATTTACATAAGATAAACTACTTAAAATATGCTTTTATTGCATTTCTTGAGGCGTAACATTACTTTTATAAAAGTCATTAGCGAAAATATGACTTTTTGGATATTCATTCTGGATCTATAATAGTAACTTATAGATAAAACATTTGTCATTGTGTATCTCATTGATATGTAATAGTTACATAAACACAAATCTAAAAAAATAGTTTAGAGTTATTTACGCGTAATGCTTTTTACGTGACTCTACTCGTATTTCATGAAACTATAAAAACAAGTAATGAGTATCTTAACGAATAACTGAATACATCCACTCTCTCATCTTATGTCTGGTAAGTTATCTTTGTAAATACTCATTAAAATTCCCACATTTTACATAAAACAATACAAAGCGTAACTAAACCAATGAAATCGAGTACATGTGTAGTAAGAACTAATATTGTAATGGGAGTTTTTTAAGAAGGTATATTGAGAGTATTTGAGTTGCGGCGCGAGGCCACGTGGTGAGATACGACGTAGCTATTTGTGTCAGGAGCTTGCATCCGTGACCCAGTTTCCGTCCACCCCTGTGCGGACCCCTCCGCACTGACATATATTTTGGGGTAGGTTACGTCAAGTCAACCATTCCGCACGGCTTTTCGGCTTATTCGTAATTAGTGTAAGGGATCTAAGTAATACATTTTAGTATACATATAACTTCTTTAGTGTTTACTTAACGAAACCTGGTATATTTGTATAGTTTAATTTAAAGAAAAGTATTTATGATTTTCAAAAATATCAAATTTTTTTTTTGTTTACAAAAATGAAATATCAGGTATTCAATTATCAGGTATTAAAAAATTCACAAATAATAATTTGTGAATATATTATTATCCTCTTACAAACTATGTTAAAATAATAATCGCAATGGTATGGCTAAATCATATCTTCTGCATCAAAGATAAGTTCTTGCAATAATAGAAGATACTTTATTACAAGTTACGTATAGAAATGTCTGTGATTAAAATGTCTTAATAATATAACAAGTTATTGTTAAAGTTTTATGAAGATCATTCCGGCTGGGTGTGCTGTGAAATTAACCATAGATATTACAAATCGGGGTTTAATGATTTAAAAAATAAGAAGCCTTCATACACAAATTCCTATAATATGAAAATAACCAGGTCTAATTCAGCTAAAAACGAACAGTTTAAATTTTAATGTAACGTCATGTATGAAAAAATATACATACTTATTTCTTTTAAACGAATACGTACTTAATACCCGAACGCTTCAAGTTGAGATTTTTATTCCGATAATCTTGTATGCCGCCCAGGCTCTATATATTCTCAAATTAGCATTAATAATGAACAGTTCGCACGACGCTGTCACGATCACCTCTAATTGCAATATCTAATTAAACGGAATATCATAATAATTGCACTCGGCTCTCCGCTAATCCGACCGGCAAATTAGACGCATACGCTCGTTATCTCAATAATGAGCTTAACGAGTAGACCTGAACGAATCATGCGTGCTTTTGATAAATCTCTTCGAAATAGGATGGTATACTTCACAATAAAAACTCAGTTTCGTATAATTCATAGTCGTATGCACATATACGTGACTAAAAAAAGAAAATCATCATTTTTGTTGAGCTGAAATCGCAGCAATTATATTACCAGTACTTTTTATAAATCTCCCACTAATAAATTAAACCATAAAAGTTAATTAGTGTAGTGAATTGCGGAGCCGCCTTTTTTAAAAATTTAAATGCTTCTTTTATAGGTAATTATGATTCATTGATTGGTTGCTTATCTATTTCAATGAAACGATTTTTTTTAAATCCCAATATTCAATCGAAACAAGCCGAATGTTACATATTAAAACAATTGTCATAGATTAGCTGATCGCTTTTTAAATCGGCATTTTTATATTAAAGTACCTATGTTACAATTATATAAGTACGTCAATATAATATTCACGTACGTTACGTAAGATAATATTCATGACATACCTATACATATTGTATGTTCCTGATACGAGGAGAATTCGATGTTTTAATAAAAGTGCTTTAAGCGTTTCCTATGATGTTTTTCAATTAAGACCCGTCAAAATATTCAAACTGATTTTGACCTTAGAACAATATAAAAGGCAAAGAATAAATAAGGTATTCACTATCGCACACCTCAATTTGTTATAAGAGCGTACATTTTTCAACCACGTATTGTGTATTTTCTAGTGTCCCCTTAATTGCTTAGTTACCTACATCATTTTTATCTAACACTACACGTAAAAGTGATGTTCCACAAGTCAAACAATAGGTCGTTATTTCAAATACCTATAGACACTTGGATTTTACATACATACATACATACATAAACTCTCGCCTGTCTCCCGTTAGGGTAGGCAGAGACTATAGAGCGCCAAATGCCACGGTCCAGACACACCTCTTTCGCTTCCTCCACTGACATAATCCTCTTCATGCAAGCTTTTTTCATAAATGCTTCATGCAACTTGGATTTTTTTTATCATAACTATTAAGAAATAGTACGGGATCAGAACGCTGTATGTGAGTGTCGGTTATTTTTGTAAATTATTATAACGAACACATACACTGCCGGCCAAAAGCTTGAGACCACCTTAATCAAAGTAGGAAAATGCGGGAAAAATTGAATAAAACGATAAATATAATAAATCAAATGGTTTAATATACTAATTAAGTAGTAATTTAAATACTGTTACGCTAAAATTTTGATTGTAATGTTAAAAATGGCGTTTATTATTTAAACAGATTTTTGATAAAAAAATCCACCTTAACATTTTATGACTTTTTTTACAAGTCTCGGCATACGAGCAATTAATTTATTGATTGTTTCTGTTGAAATATTCTTCCAACTGTCTTGAAATATCCGCCAAAGGTCTTCTTGAGAGGACGGACACCCGTCACGCACCTTTCTGTCCAGCTCTTCCCATAGAAGCTCTATGGGGTTGAGATCTGGACTTTGAGGCGGCCAGGTCATGTTTTTTAATACCCCATCTGTCTCTTTTTGTTCTAAATATCCTCTACATAACTTTGAGCTATGTTTGGGATCATTATCTTGTTGGAAAATAAAGCCATTTCCAATAAGCCTTAACCCTGACGGAACAGCATTTTTTCTAGAATTAATTTATACTGCTCTTTTTTCATAGTACCTTGGATTCGCACCAAATCTCCAGTTCCATGGCCCGAGAAACATCCCCAAACCATAATAGAACCACCACCATGCTTCATTGTTGGCACTACACAGCCTGACAACATTTTTTCATCAGCTCTGCGTCGCACAAAAACTCTTCTTTTTGTACCAAATAGTTCAAACTTGGATTCATCAGTCTAAAGAACTTTTCTAAAATCTTCTTCAGTCCAATCTCATCAAGATTGGTCAAGGGCCCACTGCATCCGTTTCTTTTTGTTTTGTGGTCTTAACAGGGGTTTTCGAGCGGCAACGCGACCAAATAAATTAGCATCTCTTAGTCTTCTTTCCACTGTAGTTAATGACACAGGTTTAGATCGGGATTTGTTCAGTTCAGCACGGATTTCTGGTGCCGTCAGCCGTTTATTCCGCTTGCTCGTGACAACGATAAAATGATCCTCGCTAGAAGTGGTAGCTCGCGGCCTTCCCGAACGTGGACGATCTTGATTACTGTTAGTTTCCTTGTGTCGAATTATTGCATTATGAATACAAGTCTTCGACAGTTTTAGTTGTGATGCTATCGCAGGTTCAGATTTGCCTTCGTTATGCAAAACAACAATGGCAAAACGAATTTCACTACTGATTTCGGGTACTTTTCCCATTCTTAACACGTCTTTACACTACAAACTGTAAGTTCAGACTAAATTAAATAGAAAACGATAACTTCAAGAAAAGTCAAGTAAAAAACATGTTTAAACATGTTAAGATATTTTGGACTAATGGTTAACGCAAAACAAAAGCAAACCAATAAGTACAATTATAAGTTGCAATAACTCTACCATCTGGTCCTTGCGCGGCACTCATTGATATGTTGAAACAATATGCCTTTGTAAAACGACGACTCAAAAATAAACAATAGAATGATTTTTATGACACTATCTGGCAACAATAGAATGAGCACGTGTGCAAATTGCTTTTTTATCACAAGTATTTTTGAGATATTTCAAACAATTTGAAGATTTTTACAAGTGGTCTCAAACTTTTGTCCGGCAGTGTATATATAATATAGAACGACAGCCGCACTTTTGACTTTGTATTTGTATTGTATATTATTATAATTTCTTAATTTTCTCTTTTCATGAAGTCGTGCACCACACACCTAGTTTACATCCCACGAAATAAGATGCGATCCCATTACTTGTTTTCGGACATTTTTTGTACTTCGTTCTGGCCTGAGAATTTCTTAACTCATTAAAAGCGGAAATCGTAATATCGTTCAGCCATGACACAGGCTGTAGTATAAAAGTTATTGACATTGTAACATGTGAACTGATTCATAAATAGTTTTCTATTTCTACTACGATTTATCTCGACGGTAGTTTAAAGGCGGGAGTCATAGGAATGCCATTTATCTCGACTATAGCTTGTAGTTTTAAGTATAAGTAAATATTTTAAGTATTTTTTTTATGAATACACAAAATACCGCCCGCTCTAGGAAGAAAAACGAGGCGGTGTGGTCGCCGTGCTACCCAGCATACTTTCTTCAAGATTTCCGCATTTACTGTGTTAATAAAAAACATTTTACCCGCTGCAAAAATTGAACTCGAGCCCCATCAATAGCAGGGCACACACTTATACCGCGAGTCCACGGGCAGATTTCTTTTCGATGGTTAAGTTAATTTTGATTTCATTAACTACGTCATTTTTCAGTCCTACGCGTTACCTGTTCCTGTGAAAGTATTTATAGCAGTAAACTGTTTTGGCTATTATTATAGAGATAAAAACATCTCAATTTATTATATCTTAATAGTATAAGAAACACAAAGAGGATAAAATGAAACAAAAACTAATACAAAACAATAGTTTTATTTCTTTCTTTCTGTGTCTAGCACAAAACGCATGAGTGCATAAAGATTCATACATATATAAATCAACTTGCTTATGTGTCTAACACATACTATATTTACAAACCTAATGTTATAACACATGTCGAGTATAACTTAACCTAAACGGGGATCTGTCAATAGGATAAATGTCATAGAAAAATCTAACTTTGCGTGGGTGCAGTAATTCTTTACTCAAGAAATAATTTTATTGCTTTGAACTTTATTGCTTTCTTGTAAAACTACTTGTTATCAGGTAGCGGTTACTTACTCATCTATACTAAATATTTCTATTCGGTGGCTAACAATTATAAATACAAAAAATATCGCAAAATGCAACTAGCTATTTATTATTTATTAGTGCTGTTCTCGTATTTTACGCCCATAATAAAATAGTAACATAAAAAAAAGAAAAAAAATATTTCCAAAAACGAAAATTCAGTCATTCCAAAATGACTTAATAAGGTGCCTTTTTCTTGATATATTATATAAGATGAGATCGTTATCAAAATCACCATTAAGTGTCCGCAACTCTTTTAAACAAAAAAATAATTCGGTTTGCTAAGGACCATGTAATTTCTTCAAAACGGATTCTATATCGATATTTTGAATGTTTGCAGTCGCTAAAAGATACTGGGTGTCCGGTTTTGCCTTTTTACTCTCGTTTGAAGATTCGTCAGATCCATTACTATTTTGAAGCCTCTTCCGTTTTTTTGACTCCCCTTTGTCTTGGCTTTCCGCTTTCTCGTCGTCCATAACATTTTCTGCAGTTTCACGCTCTGAATTCTTTGGACTAGTTACCTTTAAAGGTGTATCTAAGCTAGTCAACGTCGAATCAAATATTTCATAGCACTGAGCTTTTATAGAATCTTTGAGGGGAGTATATAATTTGTCAATATTGGATATTGATTTAACGGCATCTTCAATTTCCGTGTAACTATAGGGATGGTCTTCTTCCGCAGGCTCTACTTCAAATAATGAATTAAATGGGGTGGCTCTCAACCTAATAGCTATGCCATCCTCGATACAAACTTCCATGGAAAATGTATCTTTTAAGGTTGCTGATAGGTTATTACATGTAGCTTCTCCATCATCGTCATTAAACGTTAGACAGCGCCAATTATCAGTTTCCTCATTAGTTTCTTGAATGGACAGTTCTACTTCATCAATATCTTCTATGTTATCTTGGACTATCTGCAATTCATTTGTGGCACTAGTATCTGTGTCAATTGTATGATCACATGTAGACTCATCTTTCGTATGTTGTTTTGACTCTGTTTCTGGTAGCTGGACTACGGTAATTAATTCATTGCGAGGGGGAGTGTACATTAAATCTCTTTCAATTATTTTTGCTGTTACTTCATCAAATGCTTTTTTGTCCAAAGGAGTTTGTAATATATTGCTGGTTTCTTTAATGGGATCTTCTGCGACCGTGGTTTGAATGTATTCTTGAATTTTAGATATATCTTCACTTTCGCTTACGTTTTTGTGAAGTTCATTTAATTTGCCATCTTGAGAACCGTCATCAGACCAACGCAAATTTAATTGCTCAGTGTCTGAATCCTGAGTATGTATGGAATTTGTATCACGGGTTGTATTTTGTTGTTTATTTTGGGTGGTCGTTTCTGGCGAATCGTGTCCAGAACTTTCAGAGTTAAACGTTTTACTACAGTGAAGTTTTCTTGGAGTAGATGACTTTCTTCTTGACTTCGTGGGAATCGACGTTACCATAGTATTAACATTAAGATTTTTCTCTTGGCTAATAGTTCTCTTTCTTTGTAATTTTGGTGAAATACTCGATGTCTTTTTTCTAGGTCTTCCTGATAAATTCTCCTTGGTAGGTGTGACGCGTCTTGGTTTTATCTTCATAAACGTTTTGGGTTTTTCTTTTGTTATAGGTGACTTCTTTTTCCTAACACTTTTTTTACTGCGCTCAGCCTTAGTAGATTCATGAGGTGTGTTTCCCTTATTTGTTTTATCTTTTGGTGGCTTATTTTCTAGCGAACTGTTGCCATTTGTCGTTTCACTGCAAGAAGATGCCACATCAACCTTATCTTCAGCATCCCTTACTCTATTGCTAGAATAATAAGATACATTTTTTGCACATTGTCGCACTGGTCGTGTAGTTTTTTTGTCAATGTTTTCATTTTTCAATACTTCTGTATGTAATTCTAATTTAGACGATGTTACTGGGCATTTTAACTCTGGTATTGGCATAAAATCCTGATCATCAGGCTTATAATAAGAACCACCACTAGAATAATCTGTTGGCCGAGATGAATAAGAGGAAGGTGTAGCTTGTATAATTTTTGGACTATTAAAAAACCTAGGCGTTGGTATATTCATAATCTTGATGTCAGACATTGGCTCATCTGGCATATCAGGGCCTAAACATCTAGGAGTTTCCATTTGAATATCATAAAATACTTGCTTGTAAGGAGTTTCTAATAAATCAGAAATATTTAGCTTTGATCCTATGACATTATGCAAAACAAGTCGTTCTGCTTCAGGTGTATCATTTTGTTCATTTTCTTTACTGTGGTTTGTTTTGTCTAATTGTTTTGCTTCTGCATCTTTCTTGTTAGAACTTACTGAAGTTGGTTCCCACTCAACTGCTGGTTTTATATTTATAGTAGGTTTTACAGGAACTGAATCTGGCTTCGTTGGAAGCTCAATCACTTCATCATCTTCTTCCAGAATTTGTCTTATTTTAGTTTTACGTCCCTTTAGCTTTTTATCAGAAACATCTTTTTTGTCTTTATTTTTATTGCCTTTGTCAGTGCCTTTTTTCGTAGATTTTATCTTCCTTCTCGTACTCTTGAAACTCGATTTAGTTTTATCGTTATTTGTTACCATAGCTCGTAAATCATGGTCCCAATTAGTTTTCTTTTTACTCAAGACAATGTCTGGACTATCTTTAATAGGTATTGTAACTAATTTGTGAATGCCAGGTTTTTGCATATTATTTTCACTTTCTGATAAATCATCTTTATCTGACAAAATTATATTGTTACTTTTAGTGACAACCACGTCAACAGGCTTATTGTTAATTTGTAAGGCACCTTGTTCCATTATTGTCTCTTGCAATATTCTTCTTGGAGTTGTGAAGTCAAGAACTCTTACGTGCGAAGTACGACGAGGAGTCGAAGATGATTTTCTCAATGGAGGCATTACTAAAGGTGTGTTAGTTTCAGCTGTACATGTTGTATTGCTATCTTTAGGCAAGGAAGTCATTCTTCGTTCCACAAAAGTATCTACAGTTTTTATAAGACCAACATCATCTCCACCTTGTCCTAATTCTTTAAGTTCATTGCCTTCAGTATTTCTGGGTGAAACATCTATTTGTAGAGGACTTAAAGTTTTATTAGGTGGATTGCTTTGGACTGTTCTATTATTAGAACTTTCAACTGATTGTTTATCCGTCTGTAAGTTTGCCAACTGTGATGGGCCTGAAATATTAAAATAAATTTAAATTATTTAATGTACTAAACATTTCCAAGAGAAAAGGCTGTGGATCCTCTTTTAATATGCTTTATATAAAACATATAACATTCTTGTGCCCTCCTCATAAAAAATTAAATAAATACTTATGAACTTATATGTATACAGCAATTTTTTAAGTCATTCACTTTGTCAACATGAGAAAGCAATTTTTTTTTTAATAATTTGTGATGCAAAAGATTCTTATGCAAAACTTCCAAAAAAAAAATACAAATGTAGAAATTGTATGTCTTACCAGTGGCAGGGACTACAATAATTGTAGGCATCGCCATAATTTCATCTTTGGTAAAGTTTTGTGGGTGAAAATTAACAGAATTTGATCTATAAGCTGGTGTTCCATTGATAACAATTGTTTGCATCTTCATCAAAGGTGTTGATGTAGCATTTCTTGAAGTAGCTATTATCTTTCTTTCATTCTGGTTTGTATTATCTACTTTGACATCAGATAATATTTTGACTCTCTGTTCATCCGGTTTAGAATAGATATGGCTGTGTGATGCATTTATAGCTGATATGCTTGCACTTGGTGGAGGAGGTAATATTCTATTAGTTGGTTCGATTTTAAAGACTATTTGCTGCCGAGTTTCTGTCCGACAGTTTCCAATATTAGTTATTGGTGTCCTGAAAGTAGATAAACGTAAATTTTTCAAGTTGTAAAAGTAGGAATAGAAAAAAAAATTCAACCAGAACTTACTGGAAATTTATATTATCTGAAGTACTTGAATCAGGAACAGTAACACTTCCATTTTCACAGCCTGCTATAAAAAGTATATGAATGAGTATCATTACAGAAAAAAAACTTTTAAAAACTGTGTTAGAAAATGTGGAGATCAATGCTTACCTCTGACACCAGAAGCGAAATTTTGAAATGGACTTGGTAGAACTTTATCTTCTAGTAAACTGTTGCTTTTATTGTTAATTGGTAATGTATTTTTGGCAAGGTTAGTATTACTGCATTCACTTATCCTTTGTATTGAACCCACTATGCACTTGGGTTGTACCTGAAACATTAGAAGAAAAAATATGGTTTAATAACAACTTTCATATAGTTTATATATTTGCACTTGCAATTTTTATCAATAATCAACCATAATTAATATGTGCTTTATATCAATTTTTTTAACATATAAATAGAGTGAAAGTACACAAAACGAGTTAATGGACAAAGTTTGCTTTCAATATACATACATATTAATATTTTTTAAAGTATAATTTTTTATTGTCTTCAAATTATTGAATCTTATTGCAAAAATAAATACTTTATTAAACTTACATGTGAATTACAGGGTTTTTCAATGTTTAAATTACTTGTAGGGGTATTCTTGATGGGAACAAATTGTTGTGCATTACAATGACTAATGCAACCAGCTGTCAGTAGCTTGCTATGATCATTCTGAACATTATTTCCACAGGATTGTAGAGAGTGTTTGGGTTTCTTTTCTAAGGTCTTTGCCTGCTTTCTTTTCCTAATAGTTAAATGATTTCCTGAAAAAGATACACAATAACTAAAAAGAAAATAACCTTTCTTTATACAATTCCAATTATGATTTATGTATTTACGATTATTTATACATTTTTAAATACACATACCTGGTAGATCATCCAATGAAGTAGTTTCAATAGAACTTTGCATAGAACTTTTTTGTAAATAAGAAGATCCTTCATTCCCAGTGGTTTGTCTGCATTGTTTTTCTTTACATACACAATTTGTCAACTTCAATGAATTGCACACTTCACATCCCCCAGCCTTAAATGGAATATTGTGTTTCTCTGGGCTGAAATGTACAAAAAAAAAACATAACCTAAAATATTTATATAACAAATTATAAAAGTTAATTTATAAACAGATTTACAAACAATCACCTGCTCTTCCCTCCAAAATCTTGTGCATATAATTTATCAATATCAATATTATTAATGAGAAACTGAACTATCTCTAATAGATTAACACACTGGAACAGTTTCTTTCTAAGAAGAAATGGCTTGCAGGTTTCCACTGTCAAAGGAAAAAACAAAACAAATTGGAAATTAATAAGTTTTAAACAATTGGTCATCATTAAGACCATTAACAAAAACATCTCAATCATCATGAGGAAAAATTTCTACAACTGATGACATATTGTGGTGATATGTAAAAATATAAAGCAAAAAGAGTATTATGCCCTTTAAGTCATTATATATGGAATCAAGTGCCCGTTAAATTGGCACTTGTTTGGACTGGTTTGACATCAAAAGCACATCATCATGGTTGTTTATCCCCATTGTGGATCATTGGACTTAAAAGAATCAAGTTATGGTCTTAGAATGAATGAACCACTGTTAAATGTCTCTTATATGCTAATAATGAAGTTTTACTTGCACTATTAATGTTTGCCGAATTATGAAATAGATTTACTGTGCAGAAGTGAGTGGTGAAGTCAGTCAAGGATATCCAAGCTGCACTCGTAAATGTCTTATAGGTTATTTATTTATAAGAGTCTTTGAAATCAAAGTGCATGTATGAAGAGGATAATCTCAGTTGAAAAAGAAGTGTTTGGACCATAGCACTTGGCATTCTACAGCCTCAATCTGCCACAACAGACACATGTTTATGAATATACATATTTTATGTCAGTATAAACACAAATTGCAAATGTACTTCCCAAATAGCTCGAAATTATTGTTATCTTTCAAACGGAATCATAGGCTATTTAATCCTTTTTTTTTTTCACCCTTTTAGCAAGTATATATTTTACAAATTATTTAAGTACACTTTTAAACTAACAAAAGCTAGGAATTAAAGTGTCATTTGCCTTACAACCTAAAAGACATTTGGGTAAAATGCATTGCATAAACAATATAATATAACAAGCTTTGTTTACTAGTCACTTTGACAGAAATTCAGCAAATGTAAAGTTCCTAAAACATTTTTTTTAATAAACATCAATATTATCCATAATATCCAAAATACTATGAACACCATTTTACTATTCATTAAAACTAATTAACACATTAACTTTATGAAAAATCTGCATTAGCTTAAAATGTAAGTCAAGGTTTATATTATATATTTTGGTTGGAAACACTTAGTTATATAACAAGATTACCATAAGGGTGAAATATATGAACATTATATCAAGGGGGGTAAAGAAATAACTGTCCAAAACTGTGAAGTCTATATTATAACTTATTCAATTTACGCGCAAATTACATGACCTAGTCAATTCTGGTTCACTCATTTAGGCGAATTAACTGAACCCACCTCTTTTATGAAAGCACAATGCATGTATTATTACCACAGAAGAATGAATAAGTATAGGATTACATACCATATATTCTTACAGCCCTATATTCTGCCAATATATTCTTGAGAGATGTCATAAATATCCTATCGTATTCATTACGCATAGCGTCCAAGTAAGGGCTCGCTTGTAAAAACTCATCATATGCCGTCATCAATTGTTCCTCGGCAAGATATCCTGAAATAACGGAAACCAAAATAAAACATCATCTAGCATAAATACATCAACTGAAACCACTTCCCGCCAAAGTTCACACTTACCAAGAACAAGTTTAGCTAAATCTTGAGATGGAAACGGCGGTATAGCCATTTTTAAGTTAATTAATGTAACAATCTAAGTCTCGTTTAACCAAAACTACATTTAAGTTAACAACAAAATTATTTTACTGCGACAAAAACAGTTGAATCTAAACCACGCACAACGGCACAAGCCCAAAACAAAGACACAGATAAAAAAAATAAGTCAATATTTCTGAGATAGTCGTAAAAATTAAACTTACTTGTTAAATAATAAATAGAAATTTAATACAAAATATTATATTATGTTACAATAGGCTAAATTATAAATAGCATTTAAGAATAATATTTGAATTCAGCCATGAATCTGGACGGCACGATAAGATTGGCGATTATTAAGAATACGATTGAATGATGAGAGAAATGATCTCTTAATATATTACCGCAAATCTAGTGGTTTAAATTTTTGCTTAATGATAAGAATATGAATAAGTATTAAGTAGATTACTGCCAGTTGTAGTTCCTACAAGGAGATATTGTTTGATTTTTAAATTATTAATTTTTAACTTTACTCTATGAGATAAATGAACAAAACAAGGCACTATTTACCGATCGAGAATCATTACATTTGAAAGCATTTATTATTGATGTGTGTCAAGCTTGTGGATTCAACAGTTTTTAAAATTCTGCAACAACAAAGGGGCGTCATCCTCAGGAAGTCAATAATTAGTTAATTACCACCAATACCACTTTGAATACCTAAGTACCTACTAGTGATGTAAAACGTTTAAACTTTTATTTTTTAGACTTACTACTGTTACTTAATAAAATTATTTATAAATTAAAAACATATATATGTTTTTTTAATTGGTAAAATTGCAAGTAAAATTATTATTAATTAACAAATATTTATATTTCTGGAATACATTTCCCAAGTAAGTTCGATTATTTGACATCGTGATTCTTGACGGACATGACAAACGAAACGCCATGTTTATAATTGGTCGCCATTTTTTATAATCAGTTGCTTGATTTGTTCATTATAATAAATTGTTTACCGTTATATATCTAAAGTAGGTACGTTTGTATCAGTCCTCCTTGTGTACTTAACAGTTTATAATATCAACTAAATATGAGTAGTTCAGTTTCTACACCGCTATTTGCGTGCTCCCGTTGTTTCTCGAGACATCCTTTCGAGGAATTATCTCCAGGTGAACAGCTTTGCAAGGTTCGTATAACTTTTCATTGTTTACATATTCTTGTTTAAATAAAAAAATCGTAGCGACTGTAAGTTATAAAATATTGCAATCGCTATACCGTTACTTTGACGTCAGTTCATGACGCATATTATCTTTGTGGCATTCCAGGAATGTCGCGGTTCATTCCCAGTTGTCAAGTGTACGTACTGCCGCTCAGAATTTCAACAAACAAGGTCAGTGTCGTTTGCCAACATCAACTCTTAAATTGCGTCATATTTTGTTTTTATAAAAACTGTTTACTTCAATTTCTAAGTGCGCCACAACTAGTGCTCTCTCCCTGATCCACATTCGCCAATATTTCCTGTGACACTTATGATCTATGCAAAAAGCACTCAACAAGCCTCTAAGAGAAAGTTACGGTTTAAAGACATAAATTACATAAACTGTGTCAATATCATTTCTTAACTATGTACTGGATTATGTTTAACATGCCTATAGTAATGTTTTATGCATTTTTCATTCAATCTAAATGCCACATGGAATGACTATATATACCAATACTATATCATTACTTTAATCACTTTCTTTCATTCTTATATAAAGTTAAGGTTGTATCATAAAATTTTAATAAATTGATACATTTTCTATTTTGTGTTTTGAACCTTAAAACTCCTAACAATTAAAAATTAATTGGAAGGACCACATGGTCTTTGTTTATGTTTTCAGCAAGTCCCTAGCCTGACTATAATATCAATATATGAATAAAAGTTTTCACTTTTATTCATATATTGATATTATAGTAGTATGCTAGAGACTGCCATATTCCTTCCATAATAAGGTATAATTAGACATAATATGTGTCAATTGTACCATCTTAACTTAAAAACTATGTATTCTCGTATGAAGTTAAAAATCTATCTGGCTTACTTGAATAAATTTGTTTTGCAGTAAAGAAAACATAACACTTAGTTATATTATTATTGTTTTTTATTTCATTTTTATGAGATTGGTTGAATGATTGAATGAAAAATGAATCAAAATTATAAGGTCAACAAACATTCATCATCAGCCAATACATACTTGAGGTGTAGGCACGGTCTTTCTTTACAACTGTTAGGGTTAGGCCTTAGTCCAATATGCTGGCTTTGTGCGCATTGGCGGACAAAACTAACATAATAAAATTATTTTGTGTCAAAGCTACTTCCTCATGCAAAAGAGCTTACAAAATAGGCTTTAAATTCTTACATACCCAACAGTGTATGCCAAGTGTTAGTTGGACTTATTTTTTGGCGACTATGTTATGGCTCCATATTACAACCATTATGCTGTTTTTTGGCTTATTCACAGACTCTATGCTCCTTATGAGAACTTTCAGTGGTATTTCGGCATTAATTTTTTATGTGGACCAACCTGAGGGTAAAATCTGGGTGGCACAGACATATGTTCCAGCATTCAAGTTGATCAAAAATAACTTTCTTTTGATTTGAAAGATATATCGTTAAAACAATTCTTGGGCATCCACAAAATGTAACTGGCAAGGATCAGATATTTGTTCTTGATTCTTAGCGCTAGCGTTTCTAGCTCAATATTTGTTCCATCCGCCATTGTCACGTGATCGCTTTAACACCCCTTTTTGTCGACGGTTTTAAATAAAACCGTACCAATTTCATAACAATGTGAGGAATTGTTCGTTTGACTAACAAGGGCCCCTAATCAAAATCCTACGTCATACCAACTAAAATCCATCGATAGCAGTCATGCAAAATGCACAAGCATTTTGAACTGTACGAGATAACCACCATCCTATGACCCTGCAAGTTGGAGGGATTGAGATGTGGGGGACATCCTGGCCTTATTTAGCATGCTCAGTTGCAGGGAGCGTTTCAGATATTCGCAAGACCATGTGCTTAAGCGCACATATTAGGAAAGCCTTCTGTAAACGCGCACCGCTCCCGTTGGGGTCCCAGATGTGGTTAGACAGTTTCTACGGTTGGCATTTGTCGCTTACGACAGGCAGAGAAAATCGTGGCCATGGTTAGCCGTGTTGCACTCGACGCCTTTAGCTTTAGGTGTCGACGAAAGTGCTCGTTTTATTCTGTCTAGTGTTGCCCAAACGCAAGAACAAGACGAGACTTAGCCAGTCTTGGTCTTGGTCTTGCGCCAACACACCTGGTCTTGGTCTTGGTCTTGGTCTTGGTCTTGCGCTCCCAGTCTTGGTCTTGGTCTTGGTCTTGGTCTTGCAGCAAGAGTCTTGCAAGTCTTGCAATTACCTATTAGTCTATTACTATTTATTAAAGTTTACTTTGAATCTCAGAAAAACTTATTAGAATTGGAACATTGTGAGCTTGAATTAACATAGCCATAGTAAAGATCAAGCAGATTAATAAATAACTGAAGATTTGATAAGAAATTCGAAAAATCAACTGATCTATATGTCGTTTTCCATGGAAGTAACTGTTTCTTAATAAACATTTATGATTTATAAGCTTACATTTGCTAAAACATGTAAAAAAGCAAATTAATTACAATAACTTGACTGTATTTTAAAGAACCTAAGAATATTTTAACCTACGCCCTGTGGCGGCAATCAAATAGTGTCAAATATTGTGATTTCGGCGCGGCGGCAACGATTGTTGTATATGATTTCAAAAGAAGCCGCCGGCGCGTGTATCATAACCATGTACTTCCGAAAAGCGGCAAATTACTTTGAGAAGTAAGTACAAAACCTTTGATGCCGCATGCCAAAGTGCCGATGGTTAAAACATAACTATGCATGCACTCAGTTTGATTTTAATGAATATTTTTTTATTCGCTATGTAGGTATGTTTATGGTATTAGTCGTAATGCGCATAGGTCCAGTTTTTCATATTCTTTGATACAGTTTTTTGCGTCTCATAGAATTCCTAAGCGTACCTATACACCGAACTGTTACACCTAACTACTCCGTAAAATAGCGCTAAGTCCTAGCTGCAAGACGCAAGAGTCTTGCAGGCTATGTCTTGTTCTTGCTCAAGTCTTGCACGGTCAGTCTTGGTCTTGGTCTTGCTAAAAATACGCGGTCTTGTTCTTGGTCTTGGTCTTGCAAAAACGCAAGAACAAGACCAAGACTGCAAGACCAAGACTAAATTTGGGCAACACTAATTCTGTCTAAGCACACCTCAAGGTGGATAGATCAATAAATCAAAGATATATTCGTCGCTTTCGTCGTCTCAGGCAGCTAGGCAGTTAGGACGACTAATGCCACATATTTCTTCTAATAAAAAAGAGCTAATTAAGAATAATAGCCATCTAGCTCGTATCGTGGTCCCCGACCATCCTTAGAAATATTTGCTTCTATAGTTGCCCTCCTTTGATTATACAACAAAAATTTATCTAAGGCGAGTTTTTACTAAGCGGTCGGTTTCCTTTCTAGCCCTTCCTTTGTTAACTGTTCAAATTCTTTAGAACGTGGTTTAAATATTGGTTTGGGTGCATTGCCCCGCATCAAGCTTTTTTTTATAACTAGAAGAAATAGCGAGAAATTTAACTTCTACTTCGGACAGTTCTGTCCGCGACATTCGACAGGTCACGCGCTCTGTCGCACATTTTGTGGTCTTTTTCAGTCATAGCGTACCGCCCCTGTAGCATGACTGACCCATGTAGCCCCTGATAGTCGTCTGTTATGTTCTAACAGAGGACACGGTGTCAGAACTACAACCCCAATCCACACGATGGGCCCAAAATCGAACCAATATACCGTTGTAATATTTTTATTTCTCCACATTGCTACAGGACTAGAGAGAAAGCCCGCCCACCCTGTTAAGGCATAAAACCTACCTTGAAGAATATTTGTGTTAATTGTAATTGAAATATTTCAGTAAATCCAATACTTCGTCAATATGTAAAAAATGTGAAGCAAACGTGAAGGCGTATGGGAAGCCCACAGCGTGTGAATATTGCAACATTATAGCTGCCTTCATTGGTAAGATAGTTATTTCGTATTATTCGTTTATTTACTTCGAGTAACATGTTGGGAATTGCTAATACTAGTTATATACGTACATTACTAGCAGTGTTGGGCATCAATCAATTAAGTTTTAATTGAACTAATCAATTGACTAAAAAATTAATTGCAATTAAATTAATTGAATTTGAATCAATTGCAATTAACCATTAATCGCGCGTTATAATTGAATTATTTAAACTAATGCACATCAATTGCAGCTCGCGATTAAATTATTGCAATTATTTTTTTCAATCGATTAATGAAAAAATTAAAACTAACAATTAAATTTTGCTATTTTGTATGGAAGGGTGGTCCGCAAACGATGTAGATGTTTAACGTTAATTATTTCATATACTCTTTAGCACTAGGTAGAGACACGAAACTTAACAAATCCGCACATGCATGTACCCAATACTTAAACTAATACTTGGTAAAAAAATTAATTGTTAATTGTCAATTTTTTTTTCGCAAAATAACTAAAAATTGATGAATTGTTAATTGTATAAAACATTGATTAACAACTAATCAGTTGTTAGTTGCTGTCACTGCAAATACAATTAATTAATTGTTAATTTTTAATTGTTAGTTCAATTAACATTTGCCCAACACTGATTACTAGCAACTTGATATTTACCCAAAGTAAGGGTTTTATACCATATTTAAAAACCTTTTTAGGTTTTTTTTTTATAAAAGTGAGGTAAAATATGAAAAATTTTGTAGGCAATAAGTGTCAGAGGTGCACTAACTCTGAGCGTAAATATGGGCCGGCAGTCACGTGCGAGCAATGCAAGCAGCGTTGCGCTTTCGATAGACACGACGATAGTAAAAAGGTAAATCATATCACCAATTAATATTGGTACCGAAACAAAGGCGATAGATTAAAAAGATAATTTATTATTTAGGTGGATGGAAAATTACTTTGTTGGCTGTGTACCCAGTCCCTTAAGAGGGCCCTGGCAAGAACCAAGCAACATCTGTCCTCTGTTGACAAACACAAACACAGATCGCACAAGTAAGTCTTATATTGACGGGGACCAGGGCAAAAAAGGTTTTAAAATTAAAGATCCATGGGGTAGGGCCTCCAAAAAGAACCAAAAAGCAATCTTGGTATCCAATAGCTTGGATATTACAATTGAATGAAACATTTATGGCAAATATTTACAGCATATAAATATTTTGCAGATCTAAAAACAGCCACAGGGAAAAACGCAAGTCAGACATGATGAAATCAATTAACTCAGGCGATTTATCCTTAAATGATTGCCAGCCTTTGGAGAAGAAACTTAAGATGAATCCAATGCAAGGTATCTATCAAATAACAGCATAATTGGGATAATTTTTAGTTCTTTTTTTGGGTTTTGTTTGTATATAAACTGTAAATAGTAGAAATAATGTTTTTGTAGTAATAGCTTATTTAAAGCAAACCAAAACTCTAAGAGTTTTTTTTTTAGTTTAATAGGGTCTTGCTATAAGCCTAAAATCATCACTAATTAAAACTGGACAAATATTGAAAAATATAGTATACCAGTTTTGATGTTGTAAATATCAATAATTGTGCTTATAGCAAACAATCCCATATGAAGGGACCTGAAATTAGAAAAACAAACATCTTTAGTAGGTTTAACTTTTCCAGGCGAACTCGACCCCAACAGTTCGGACCACGTCGTGGCGATGACTCAGTTGAAAGAGACCATTGCTAGTTTGCAAAAGAAGGTGCAGCAAAAAGACATGGAGTTGCTGGCTAAAGACAGACAGGTAGGATTTGCAAATTTTCAGTCTGCATTTCCGAGTATACAGGTGAAATATGCAAACGTAAAACCATTAAGTAGCGACGTTGTTAAAACTTACATGTTAGTGACTGATATTACTTATGGGGAATACATTTATTTACTTATTTCATGCATTATCCTACACAGGTTACTTATTATGCTGTAGGGTAGAAATAAAATTAGGAATGATATTAAATGTAAGACGAATCGAAGTATTATTAAGAGATAATAGACATAGACACCACACTTGGTGGACGATACGCGAAAACTATTTCTATGACACATTTTGTTTGGACGGAAGACATAACGATCACTCGAAGTCACTCGGATGGAAGATCGCATATCGGCCCCCGGGTGTGGCACAGCTTTTAGAATTAAGAGAAAAACACAGCAAAACGAGACTGTGAATACCATTGAAGACATAAAATAATTATTTCAGATAACTGAACTAAAAGCACAACATCTAAACAGCACCACTGACCTTCGTACTGAGATGAAAAATAAAGAGCGCCTCAATGAGACAAAGTTCAACATGATGAATACCAAGATTCAAAATTTATTGAAAGAGGTCGCGACCCTTAGCAAGTCTGCCCGCAAGAACAATAAGAACACTAAGACAGTGCTGGCCAACACTGAGAACAGCGGCAGCGGCACCGACAGTCCCAGCACCAACTAGAGCCCACTCTCATCATTCTTTTCATTTTTATAAATAATGGGAAATACTTTCCTCTTATTTTTTTACTCTACAAATGTTTTTATTTGTAGAATTTTTCTATTGTAAGCGACATTTTAATTTTTAATTTTAAAATTATTCATTAATAGGATTTTTACCAATTACATATGTATGTATCGAATAGTTTGCCAGATAAGGGTTAATTTAATTAATGTAAACTGATGCGGGTTCAATGGTATTAAACAAAGACTAGTACATTTTCGTTTAAACAAATTGGAGATTATTTTTTGTAACCAGTTTACATTGATTTGTGCATCTGAATGGCTTATGTAGTGATGAATATCTGCTGCATTCTATTAATGTTTTTAACCTCTGTTAATATTTCTTAAGGGATATACAATTAATATCTATAAGGTAATAATTTGATAAAGTTTAAAAAATCGTCAATAATTAAATCACATTGTGATAAAAAGTTGTAAGGTACAAAGTAATTTTATTTTGTATTATGTTATCATTTTGTTCTTTTATGATCAAAATTTAAAAAACCTGTATATTTCGTGTGAGTTTTCTCCTTGATTGGAAATATAGAAATCAACTGTCGTAATTTTTTATTTTAATTTATTAATTAAATATAGTTTGTAAGTGTAAATTTATGGATAGAGATAATAATTAAATAATATTTAAGATTTCGTTGTCACTTCAGTAATAATATCAATTATAAAATCCTGCGACTCTCAATAAATGACAAAAGGACATCAGAAATAAATGACAAAAGGTTTACTTTTGACATCATAAAATCATGTATCTTAAATTGTGTTCTGAATTTGAAACTTGATATAAATTATCATGTATGGTCTTCGACATTGCAAATATTATTAATTACAAGCAGAAATGTATGCAAAGCTTTACACCCGAATTAAAAAAGAACATAGTGTAAATATTCATACCAAAGTGTAAATGCATATAATACCAGCAGTGTATTTTTTGCATATTTTATATGAACAGTGAAACAATAAAATTAGAATTATGTCTGTTTAACACATAGTTAATTAATATTTTGTAATGTCCGTCATATCAATTAAAAAACAATAATTATGTTGATAGAGAAAATAGTAAAGCGATTGATTGTAATTGTAATTTCTATTAGTCATAAATGGCGCGTCGCGTCCAATACACAGAATGTAGAATGCGATTTGTGTGGTTATATCATTGTGTTAATTATGCTGTATTGAGAATTTTCATTGTGAATGTATGTGTTTGTAATCTAATAAATTGTTTACAACAATAGTTGTCGATGTTGTAAACAGAAATTTTAGTATAGATGAATCTGAATATAGTAAATTCACCTGCGTCTAAAAGGAACCTTACTAATGTATGTGTTTTACACGTTTGTTCGATGAAGATTGTAGTATATGTAAACTGTTTACTTGATTCCATGCATAGTGAAATTAAATAATACCAAAATTTTGAATTAATTAGAGTATTACATATATTATGTTAGTCTTATCGTAATTGTGTGTATAGGCCTAATTGATATAATTCTGTAGTGTAGAATGATACCAGAATTTATTTGAAAATGGAAAAGCAAATACATTATTGATTTATTAAAGTAGTAATCTACATCTGACATAATTACAGAAGATATTGCCATTGAACAAAGTTAAGAGAATTTAAGAAACATTGTCATGAATTTTTAATAGTAGCATGATTGGCATCAAATCAATTTAACATGTTCATTTAATTTAAAATTTAGAGGCTATCATTGTTAGGACATATTGTTAAATCGACATGTGTCTTAATTTTAAGTATAGTGATAGTCAAAAATCTTTTTTGAACAAACAATTTTTGTAATTATTTTCTTGTAATTTCAATGTGTAAGTAAAACGTAAGCGGAAATAATTACACAATGTTGGAGCTGATTCCAATAAAACTACAATCTTTTGAAGATTAGGTTTATTAGAGATAGAAAAAAAACGGACGAAATAAAGGATTAAAAGTAACAATAATTTGCTTTTATTACAATCACAAAGTAGTGTTATAAGTAGATAGCCAATTTGTATATAGGTATAGGATAATGCATGAAAATATATTTTTTGAATGTGGGCGTCAGTCAGTCACTATTATTGTATTTATTTTTTGAACTGCAGAACTAATAAGCGAAAGGAGCACTTAAGGTGAAAGTAGGTGTCTGACCATTGAAACAGAATGAGTTGCAAAGTTTAGGATATTCAAGTTCACCTTATTAATACCTAATTGAAATACACGACTTATCAACAATGCGCGCTACTTTGACGTATTCTAAGTAGAATTGACGTTGAAGGAAAACGCCAGACTTATTTAGAAAACAAAGCATGACATGATAAGAGCAAAAGAGGGACATTTGAAATAATAACAAAATCATTGTGTATTGCTTAAACACGTTCAAGACATTAGATGATTTGATATGGTGTCCATCTTAATCTCATTGTATGTGACCATCTCGTGCATTTGTAAATGTTTTGTTTTAAATGTAGGAAATGTTAAGTTGTTATTGACATATCTATAAACGATTATTACGTTTATATTTGCTGTTAGGGTCGACGTTAGTGATCTATGTAATATTAATGTACTGAATAAAATCGTGGGATGAATAAAATTGACATCTGTACTAGCTCGTTTTTTTTACACGCTTTTTATTAGCTTCACTTGTATGTATGTTTGTATGTTTGTAACCGACTTCTTTGGACGCGATTTTGACCCACTTTAAACGACTAGATTTCGTTCAAACTTTGTAGATTTATCGAGGACCGATGACAATACACTAATTTGACAAAAAAACCGAACTAAAAAATAGAAAATAAATAATAGTTTAAAAAAACTAAAAAACACGCTTTTTATCGAAAACCAAACTAAAAAATAGAAATTCTCTAATTTTAAAAAAATTTATTAAAACTAATTTCTAATAGAAAATAAGTTTTAATAATTTTTTTTTAAATTAGAAAATTTAAAAAAGCATGTTTTTTAGTTTTTTTAAACTAACTAAAAACACGCTTTTTATCGAAAACCGAACTAAAAAATAGAAATTTTCTAATTTAAAAAAAAATTATGAAAACTTATTTTCTATTAGAAAATAGTTTTAATATTTTTTTTTTTAAATAGAAAATTTCTATTTTTTAGTTCGGTTTTCGATAAAAAGCGTGTTTTTTAGTTTTTTTAAACTATTATTTTTTACACATTTTTCAATTTTTTCTTCAAATCAGGTACACATTTATTTACAATTTTTTTTTTAATTCAAGACATCTTTTAATGCAATTATTGATGTAGTTAATATGAACAAATGTTCGAAAATTAACTCAGTTCATCAAATTTATGTGTCGTTTATAGTTTCTAAGTTTCTTGGCGATTTTGAGACTAATTCTATAATTTTTGGGTTTCATATATAAAAAAATCTAATACGTGTATACTGTATATACATATCATACTCATTATTAAAAAAATGAACATCAAGTTTTCTAAAACAATGGTTTTACGTTTGAATGTAGTAAATGGGTTACCCCTTAAAACGTCATCAAGAATTATAAATCAGGAAGGAAAATGATAAAAGGAATACACAGGAGTTATTGTTGTATAAAGACAAACGTGTCATATGGCCAATCCTAATAAGTCCATATTTACGTTACGCATAGTACGTGAAATGCAACGGAACTAATATGAGTCATGAAAACAATAAAGGTTGTGAAGATATTGCTATGAAGTTACCTCCTAGTTTTTAGTTTCCATAGAAGTACCGCTATTCTACATAATATATCGGGGACTCATGCCCAGCCTTCGAAACTGGCGGCCGCAAGTTTGATCCTCGCACCGAGATGAATGTTTGGGTAATCCACAAATATTTGTTTCGGGTCTGGGAGTTTGTGGGACCGAAAAGTCTCTCTTAGTTAATGATACCTACGCTACAAGACTCGTATCTTACTGTGAGGTCAGGCTTATGTGAATGACTGTTGGGTGTATTTATTTATTATTTATATGATTGATTGTCCTGTGTGTGGAGTAGGGTCCATTTAATAAAACCACGGATGTTTCTTTGTGGACGTCACGTTAATGTGTTGTGATACCATAGTCCAGAGGCGCCCTGATTTTCTTCCTGAGTGGCTTCAGATGCTATTTGACTTTTTTTTAGTTTGCTCACTCAGAATGAGCGCACATTTCGGTCTCGATAACGCTAAAGGGGCACAGAGAATTTCAGCTTTTTTTTGGGATTTTATTCGGTCATCCGAAGACATCAGAAGAAGTCTTTCTATCTTTTTACTTCCGTCACAAATGACCTCTAGTTTAAATAAATAGGTTTAAATAATAAATAAATAGGCCTTGTTTAGGTGCGATAATATACGCAGAAGGATTAATTATGAAAAATGCATTGTATAAATCAATCGTACTGCAATAGAATTGGAAACCCCTTTGTTTTGATCTCAAGAGGCTATTATCTGTTTATAGAGACACGAGATAAATGTCCAATGCAACGATTGCAAAGAGTTTAAGAGCAACAA
The DNA here is from genome assembly GCA_030295005.1 of Cephonodes hylas. NCBI lineage: Eukaryota > Metazoa > Arthropoda > Insecta > Lepidoptera > Sphingidae > Cephonodes > Cephonodes hylas. Next base: position 7,789,059 of record AP025367.1, on the reverse strand, counting down.
TGTTCTTTCTCCCAGAGTTGCAAGTCGGAAAGCCCAATGTGGACACCTAAACCTTATACAATTATAATTCTTATATTGTTTAACGTTTCTCCCCTGACGGTGTGCACAGCACATTACCCATAGGAAATTTGCCATTTAATTAGTTCTTCAGAAATCCCTACTTACATTGTTTCAGTTTTAAAACGCATCTGTTGTAAAAAGATATGCTTATGCACTTGTTATTTCCACTTAATAACTGGTTAGCGTATTGCAATTTTGTCTGCAATTTCCAGACATCGTGTCTTAGATAACCGTGATTTGTAAATGAAAAAGCCTCACTTTTTTCCGGAATTCATACCTGGGATAAATAAGATCTCCGCGGGGTCAACCTAGGAGTCTAGCTGTTAAATAAATTTGAAGAAATTGGGTGTCTTTTTGCATGTGAATGATCCCAATTATTTTGTCTATTTTATACGCTTTACCTTTTGTTTAAATACAGTAGCTTATTTCAACAGTCGATTAACAGTATTGTAAAAACCTACGATAAAATTAGAAGCAAGTACATATGTGCGATAATGGATCCAATCGGGCGTTCATAGCATTATTCGATGTAATTGTACGAATATTCGTTTAAACTGATAGAGGCTAAAAAACCTAAATTGTATAAAATGAGCTATTCGATTTACACATGTATTTGATGGTCTTGTAAATGGTTGGTAGGTTCAATACCCGAAAAGACTCTTGTATGTATAATACACTGATCTGTGCCACACTTATTGTCAAAAGGTTTGGATTAAAATAAAAAAGTCTGTAACAATTGATAGTACTTCTTGGTAGTGAAATTATCAAGGAAAACTCAAAACCCGAGACTCCTAATTTCTCATGACATGCACGCGGAAAAAATGTGTATTATTTTTTACTATCCTGCAATGAGTAATAAGTAGGAAGGGAAATCATAAATAATTTTTGGAAATGATTTTAACTGACCTAATAAAATATTAAAACCGCAAACAATACTTAATTAGCGACGTTTAATCCAGTTTTGTATTGTATGTACGTATGTATATATACATTGTACACTCATACTTTTTAAGAGTTCTGGGATCGCACTTTTGTTCGGATTTAATAAATTAATACACCCAACCGTCACATAAATAGTTCTGACCCCAAACTAGAATACCAGCGCTGTGTCGTGGGTATCAGAAACTACGAGAGACTTTTCGATTTCACAAACACCCAGACCCGAAACAAATACTTATGGATCGAACAAACATTTGTCTCGTTTCGTGGATCCAACCCGCGGCCTCTCGTTTCGCAAGCTATTGTGTAGCCGACTGCGCCACGGGGCAGTGATTGAAAGAATATTTGTAGTGATCTTCTTGTACTGATTATATTTTTATATGATTTCCAAAGTTACTGTCATATTTAGGGACAATCATGGTATGCCCGATACGTGACAATAATATATGTACATTACAACTATATACATACACACATAATTGCTTTATCTTCTAATAAATGTTTCCGAAGAAAATTTTGTGTCTTTCTGATGTGGTACGGTAAATCGAATCTATGTCTATAGATATTTTAGGGCCTAGTCAAAAAAATGGAAATAAATTTAATTATAACATTTATTGTCATACTTACGTAGTTACATCCAGGCACGCTTGTTCGCTAAGACTGTTGGCAGAGTTGCAACCACACACCCTGTGTTGTTTACTTTATTTATTTTTTAAGTCTCACGTAATAGGTTTGCTGTTGCTATTATTCGATCACATTTCTATACTACTCTTATCATGTTTTTTTAAAAAAACCCGATAAAATTTTGTTTGACTCGGGAATCGAAATTGGGGCTTGAAAAATGGCACGACGCGCACTTAAGCCGCAAGACCACGAGGCAGTCCATAAATTTGTCGAAAATTTTCTTGAAATGTAAACACGTTTATTTTTGACGTTAATTTTGACAATCAATCTAAAACCACAGGCATTGCCGATGCTTTAAATTACAAAATGTAGTTAAACTTAAGTCAAAAAATAAAAAACCCAAAAGAAATCCCAAATGCAATTTTAATTTCTTACATTATATCCTCAATCAACTATCGATTACTTTTAAATCACAAAACCCCGATACAATATAGTACACTGTACAGACTACATTTGCGATATCTCTTACTGTCGTTTTCTAAGAACCATCAGCGAAAGTAAGACATCATAAGTGAATTGTAACTACTTGTACCGATTTTTTTCTGGTACTGTCAAAAAAACAGTTCTCATCTGCACTTTCACCAGTCAACGAACAAAAGACACATGGTTTAAATTAATTATATTAGTAATTTTATTCCTTCCCAGAATGACTAATTTTTTCCTGTCCCGTTTTACCTACCAGTCAACCCTATAATGACGAGTGTCAATTATATTTCTTTTTGTTAGTCACCAGAGTGTGAGTACATATAAGTAACATGAGCAGCAACGGTTACCAGTCAGTGTTAGTCGCGATCGTTCGGACGGTGGTAGCACATACAATTGAACAATGGCTTTACGCGAGGTTTTTCTTTTGGCCATTCTGTGCATAGAATTGTACCATACTAAATGTGAGCTCTTTTTTTACGACTAGTTCACTTGAGTTACCTTTCGGAAATTTGGTGTTCTTCACTATGTCTGTATAAGTGGTTAACATGAAACTCCGAAAATAAACATACCATTCGTGGTCACTTAAATATACCGTACCACTTTAATTAATAAAGTTAATTACGCGTTGTTATCGTTTAATTTATTTCTTTTAAATACATATAAACATACTACGGAATTATTTTGATACAGTTAATTTGCCTGATTTTTTTGCACTGCATCGCCCTCTGTGCCAACGGATCCCTGATTGTGATTATGCATTGGTCCTGCGTTGCTCGCAGGGTCTTTGGCCTTTTCCAAACACTCTTACAGTGTAAACATTGCATTTAGATTGTGAGTGAAGTAATAACATAAATATACGATTTCAGCGGTACAAAAGCTATCATGTAAGCAAATCAAACAGTTCGTGGATGGGCATAATTCAAGACGTTTCCTGTTAAGCAAAGGACAAGTGTCGGGACAACCGGCAGCTTCCGAGATGAAGTACATGGTAAATATGTTATCAAATACTTACATTTTATATTTTGTAGTGTATTCAATGCTTTTACAATGACCATTTGCAGTTTCAAACAAAAAAATAGCTACATTAATGAAAAATAAATTGGCTAGAAATCACTTCGGTGTTTTTGTGTTGAATCTCATTGCCAAGTTAATTATAATAACTAATTTTAATAATTCAAATCAAGTTTTATTTTTGATTACTGTTGATAAAATAATGTAAGTCACATAAACGAAAACCATAGTAAAAACTTGAACATTTATGAATGTCTTAATGATTCGAGTTGTAAGTTTTTTAAGTGCAGCTTCAATGTTTTTTATGAAGTGTAAAATAGTACAATATTTAAACTGGCTTCGACTTATTTATATTATTAAAATTGAAGTATTCGTTTACCGCAAGTTTTTTTGGTTAATATGCAAGATCTATTCCTATTAATTTTCATTACAGGTTTGGGATGATGAATTAGCCGCTAAAGCAGCTAAATGGGCGGCCGAAAATCGTGGTTACCACAATCCCGATACAAGTATCGGTAAGTCATAGTGATAATAAATACGTACATACATACATAACTAAAACTCCAGCCTGTATTTCCCAAAATTTTGCAGAGGTGCATTAGGTACTGCAGCCACATTTCGTCATGTATGTATTATGGATCAGTCCCATGTGATAGGGGGCAAGTCTATTGCCGGTTTTCAGGCACATTTCCAAACTCCGTGCAGCCGTGCTTCTACTGAGAATTTTCTTATAAAAAAAACCAATAACACCGTATAAATTAATTCTGCAATTAGGTAAAACCAGTGAATTGGAGTACACCTATATATCGTGGAGGGAAAACTACTCCCGAATTTTTGATAACGCTGTGACACATACACGTACTCGTACATACATAAACAAATAATAGCATTTTGGTATTAAACTCGCTTTGATTGCGGGAAACGGAAAAAATATGATTGCGCTATAAATTACAATCATTCATTTTTACGATGGTAATTTTGGCTGACCCAGAAAAGATTAAACTGTCTCTTAGCGTATTCTCTTAGCAGTATATCTTGGCAGGTATATCGATCAAAAAGCAGGATCTGCAGTATTTTTTTAAATTTGCAATTAAAGCCTGCATTTGATTGTATTTTAACTAAACCACCATACAGCGCTTCAAGTAACAATATACGAAGTTGCAAATAAATAAAAAATCCGTTAATATTCACTGGTTTTTTCTACTTCCTGTAATTTTGTTAAAACTGAGTTACGGAAGTTTAATAATTAGGCCATCTCAAGGCAGCATCAGTTATTTTAAGATTATTAGCCCTAAGCTACTTCCTGATAACATCAGGTACCGGAATGAATGGACCAAAAATAATGAAATTAAATACATATTTTAATTATTTCCCATGTTTGTACTCATTATCAGGCTTTTGTTTTGAATGTATTGTTAAAACTATTTCTATTCTCTTTCATGTAGGTAACATTTATAGTACTTGACTAGGATAGCTTTACATTATCAATTCATTTTCTATATGCCAAAATCAATTCATAATGTAAAAGACTATAATACAGTAAAATTACATTTAAAGATTTTGATTTGATTCGAAACAGACTTAGCTCGTTGGTAATTCAATAAAAAATATGAGGAACCGAGAAATATCAGTTCAGGTAGTTCAGGTTTTTACGTATAAAAAGTCTATCCATTTGTTTTCCAGGTTCTGGTAGATTTTCAACCGGCGAGAATTTATACTGGTTTTCTACAACTGATAGTACCTACAAACTGAATGTGGACAATGCTTTGGCCGCTTGGTGGGACGAACACAAGGACTACAAATACGGGCCTCTGAAGGAAAGTGATTTTCACAGCAAAAATCAAATTGGGCATTATACACAGGTAAGAAATTCACTAATTATTCACTTATCTATCTTAATTATAGCTTGCCTTATCACAGTCAGGGAATGGCTTATACATCAGAAGATAACGCAACAATATGTTCTTAGGTTTTGTTTTCGTAAACCTATCTCATTATTGATATTGACGAAAGACAGTGCCCCCTTTTTTGTTGCGAAATTTCTGTTTGCACAAATTGATAAGTTAAAACATTCAAACATTAGACTTAATCGGATATGGAGTTTATTTATAACTATGAAATATATGTAAAAATATATGAAATCATAATTACTACTTATCATCGAAATATGTCATTATCAGCCCAAACAGGAACGGGCCTCATGTACAACTGAAAGGATTTAAGCCTTAGTCCACCACGGTAAAAAAATCCCAAGAAGTTTTAGGTGTGTAGGTTTCCACACGATTATTTCCTTCACCGTTAAAGTATGTGTTACTTAATTGTCAATCTGTCAGATTTGGAACCTGCGACCACCGAGATTCTCGACCGCGTGAACTGCAAAATAATCTTTAAAAAAGCCTTAATAGCGTTGAAAAGCGTATCGAAATTTGAGGCATGCTTTAATAGAGTAAGCTGAGAAACAACAATAGACCTGCGTTGTTTAACGTTGTTAATACAGATAAGAATAATTTTGTCATGTGCTGCCTAATTTCGCCTTGTCTCAAAGTCAAAACAGAAATACATCTATACAAAATCTCCGCCAAAACGAATTTTTGTCATCGAAATTCATTATCCCACAATGGAGTATGCCGTTAGTGCGCTCTGAATGTTAAACTGTACAAGAATGACATTCAGAATGTTAATCAAGTTTTTGTTTCCACATGTCTGCCTGTAACGAAACTAAAAATATCTTCCGTGATTTATGACAAATAGGTTAATGGGTGAATGTATTGAATAACTCTTTCCTTTAAATAAATTACTAACAAAATAACTGAATGATTAATATAATTTTATGCGTAACAACTTAATAAGTTTATTTTTTCATCCATTTTTAATTTTTTTTCCTTGTTCATGTTCTAAAAACCATATTAAACACCGGTTTTCCGCAAGTAAGCAATTCTATCTGCCAAATCATCCGTTATAATCATATATCTCTGTACGCCAGTCAATAATTTACTCCTCATGTTTTAAGTTGCATTACTTAGCGCTTTTTCGTACCGTTTACCTTTAGGTCTTGTTATACAAAGTAGTATGTAAAGCTGTTCTCAATGGATAAAGTGATGTTCCCACTTGAATTTCAGTTATTATAATAATAGGTACAATTTTGGATATAGAACATGGAAATGAAAGATTTTTGTTTTAATAATAATTACCATTATTAATTTGGGTGTTTTTTTTTTAAATATATTCATAGTAATTGTTTATCAGTTTTATAAATTATATGCTAGATATAAAAACATATTGTTAAGCGAAGTTGATTGTGTATTCATAATTTGTCTCATTGTATGCATATCGATCGCAAGACTCATTGCGATTTTCTAAACCGTTTGACCTTCTTTTTACGTTTCTTTTATGGAAATTAATGCTTTTAATGTGATGAAAATGCGACGTTAGAATCTATAAGTGATATCTTTTAAAAATGTGGACTCAATGCAGTTGGTTCACTATAATTCGTTATAAATTAATTGTACATGTTACGTGTACAGTAAGTGAATAACTTGTCGCAGCTCTTTACATTTTTTTTAATTACGACATTTTTTGCACTGTTAGGATTTTTAAGGTAATTTAGACCCAAGGGCCATAGATCAGTACGACCTGCGCACGAGGCAATCACGGTTCCGGTTACACCAAAATACTTCGGAAAAAGGCATTGAGACGTATGAGGACTCTATTAGGTGATCACAATAATTATTTTTAATGTACACAGGCAATATAAAATATGTTTGCTCTAGATGGCGTGGTCCAACACTGTGTACGTTGGATGTGGAATGCTGCATACAGTAGCGGACGGCTGGAACAAATACTACGTGGTTTGCAACTACGGGCCCGGGTAATGATTTCCCTACCTCCTATGCAAATTAATTCGATATGTATTCAACACAGGCATTTGAGATATTCATGTTGGCATTTATAATCAAGACATTATTCTAATATTATTTTATCTAAGTACATCATGTGGTTTTTATTTCCACAAAAGTTAACAACACTAAACTCGTACTTTGTGATACTTAATATTCAATATATATTTTTATGTAGTCGACTATCTCAACCTAGACTAAGACAACGTTTTTTGTGATCCACAAATAATAGTTTTTGACCCACGACACAAGACTTGTATCTAAGTTTGGGGCAAAATTAAGTAGGGGGTTGTTGAACATAAAAAACACGATAAAAACAAATCTTTAGTCTTTTGCAATGCGCGAGACAATCAACTTAGATGTAATGATTAATTCGTTTATTACCTATTTATAACTATATAACTAGTAATCAAAGGAATTTATGTAATTGCGAGTACAATATCGTACACTAATGCCAAGTTTGTTTACCTACACGGAATAGTAAACCGCAAACCACAAATAATATTTTCTTTTTTTTACAGTGGCAATTATTTAGGACAAGCTCCTTATAAGTCTGGCTCGCCGAGTGGTAACCTATTGTGCGCCATAAAAAATTGTAGTAAGCCCTACGGAGATACCTGCTAAATGGAAAAAAAACACCAAAAGGTGCAAACAACTACACGACGGTTATAGCCAAAAAGATTCTTCTAATTATAAGTTATTTATTTCTTTGAGATTATAATGTATACTACAAGTACTTTAGGGCCCATAATAATGTTCATCTTTTTTCATTTCATTTCTTTATTTACTCTTTTGTTTTATTAAAAATACAGAAAAAAATGCTTAATAATACCAATTTCCATATTCATTGCCATTATAATAATATGAATAATTTAGTAAATATTATTGTAAAAACGAGTTGTAAGACAACGAGTCATTAGTGCAAGTATGTGAGATGTGACTGATATATTAAGATAATAAATATATTTTGATAATCATAGCAGGTGTTTTTTTTCGACATTTGTATAGTAAACCCTTGACTTATAACTAATATACCAAATAAAAAAGTTTGTAATTTAGATAATTTGGTTGTTTAGTCAGTAAGCGTTCGTAATGTGTGATCGTGAATTGTTTTTCATTGGTCTGTCCATGGCCGCTAAATTTATATCCTGTGCGTTTCTCGGTGTTGGTAAGTTATTTAAAATTATTCGTATTTAACGTCTACAATTTAGACTCTACATACGTAGATACATATTTTGTATTATGTTCTGTTGACCATTTTTTGTCTCAAATTCTATTTCCATGAAAAAGGTAAATAATAATGATTATCACACTTATCTCCTCAGAGTATGCAGAATATTGACTTATATTTTAAATTGAGGTCTTTATGTACCATTGATGACCGTAAATTGGTATTTAAAACACAAATATATTAAGGCCCATTTTTTATGTTTTATCTATCTAATTTTTTCTTTTAATATAAATTGCTACCACGTAGACATTTATGAAAGTGATATGCAAAAAAATAAATTAACTCTTAATTTATTTTATTTTTTGATTCAACGAATACTTAAATTCAAAAACAACATCAACAAGTAAACAATATAAACGAGTATCAATGACAATCGATTGGCCTACAAAAATATAGCTCCTTTTATTTACCCTGAGTCGATTTTTTCTACACATTAGGTATTATTATCTTAATCTAATTGTAAGTACACCAGCTATGGATTTGATAATGGTTTTAACTCAGCTATCAGTGAAAGATAACGATAAGATGCTCTTAATAATCGTACTAAAATTTGATAAATAAATTACCTAAATACTTTAGACTCATAGTGCGGTGTCTAGTGGATGTGATTAAATATGGTAAGATGTACATTTTCAATTGTTGGTTTCATAATTTTCGTCATCATGGGTAAATTATAAGATCTATTACCATTTGACTGTTAATTGGGCTAGGGCTAACACGTGCGATCAAACCGGGTTCAATTTTCTGGCTAGGTAAAGTCAGGAAATTCTCAAAAGCATATTAAGTTCGGAAATTAGTACTTAAAACATGTGTATACATATCTACCTAACTTCATGCCTGTTGAAAAGTCAGAGACACCATCGTCCCTCATATCGTCAGTCTCACGTAATAGGGACGAGCCAATTGCCGTTTTCCCGGCACATTTCCTGACTCCATGCTGTTACTGACATCTGCCTAATGGAAAAGCTCATCATAGCCTTACTCGTGAATTGAACTCGCTACGTCTAGATCACATGTGACATACTTGTGCCGCGAGAACAATAGGCCTCCAACATATACAACGTACTTGATGGAGCATAAATGTTGTCATGAATCTCTGTTTCTAAATTTGTAGTTTTCAATGTAAGAAATAACTGTCAGTTAAATTTTAAAAATATTTTACGTGTAACCACATGTAATTCTAGTCTACGTCATAGAAAAATTAAAAAAAACATCACATTACATTATTTTCAGATTGAATTTATATTATTGTTGAGTTTATTCTCTGCGACATGGGCAACCGAACCACTTCAAGGAAGAATTGTACAACCGCCTTTGCGCGTGGATCTCCAGCCGCCTGAAGAAGTTTCACGTCTCAGCACAAGGAATGTGTTCCAAACATGGATTCGAATGCCTCTGGATCACTTTGACCCACAAAACAGAGATACTTATTTAATGGTATGTACCTATTAATTATGTTAACCGCTGTACGCATAACCTGTTTTCATTGATAACTGTATAGATACTCTTTACAAGATATAAGATTTACAGAAAAGTATTTTTTTTTGTTAAATTTCCCTCAAAAGTTGCCGTCTGAGCTGATTGCTAATAAACAAATAATACACCCAACAGTCACGCACATAGTCCTGATCCCACACTAGGATACGAGTCTTGTGTCGTGGGTACCAGACACTATGAGAGTCTTTTCGGTCTCACAAACACCCAGACCCGAAACAAATATTTGTGAATCACACAAACATTTGTCTGGTTGCGGGGATCGAACCCGCGGCCGCTCGTTTCGCAAGCTGGTAGTCTAGCCAACTGCGCCACGGGGCTGTCTGCTGATTACTGAGTACTAGGGAATGCAATCCCGATTCGAGATTGCAAATTCGAGATCCCGCGGGATCCCGGAATTTTCAGGATCCCGTCTAGTTTTAAAAAAATAATAAATTTGGATGAAAAAAAGCTAATATGTAACTGCTTGTTTGTGATAGTGAGGTTAAGTAAAATAACATGTTACTCGAAAGAAAATAAAAACCTTTATTCTTCAATCTTACCAACCAAAAATAATTATCAGGTTTTAAAGAAATTAACATAGGTAAATTAGGTAATCAAAATAATAAACATATTTCAAAGGAATTGGGAAGTAGTTACCTAAGACGAGTAATTTTCAAAACTACTCCTTAAGAAACAAAGGGTATTAATAGCATCATCTGCTAATCGTCCCCTTGTTCCTCCACACTCAAATAAATCCATTTCTTTTTTATGGTAGACTCTAATTTGTCTAAGCTCGTGGACGTGGACATACATACGTGCAAAAGGACTTTTAGACGCTCGTTGTGTAGCGTCGCTGACTACTGCCGCCCAATCCCGTCAATCTCGAACGGGATCTCGTCATATGATGCGTCGGGATTGATCCCGAAAAATTACCCGAGATCTCGCGAGATCGGGATCCCGCGGCATCGGGATTGCATTCCCTAATGTGTACTAAGAAAGGAATGTAATTCCTCGACACGTTAATGGGTCCAGCATTTTATACTAAATAGAGAACTTTTGCTTAAATATTCTATTATTAATTTATTTGGAATTTCCTTTAAAAATAATACTTCAAATCCATTTGCTTATTTGAACTGCCATAGGTAGATTATTATTATAATTTGTATATTTTGTCATTCCATGAATAAGTTACTGTTTATACCACACTGATGAAAACGAGTTGGCAAAATATTCATAATGTAGGTACTCATACGAGTTACGACACTTTTGAGTAGGGAATATATCTATATTCCTACATCTGTAGGAACTCGTATATGAATATAGATATATTTAAGCTTTTAGAGTTGTGGTATATTATTCACAAAACCACAGCTACAATCTGGCACAGTGGCGGATTTACCAGTAGGTTGTATGGGCTTAAGTCTGAAGGGGCGGAACAATATGAACAGCCTTTTGGCAGCAAATGTGTTAATCCGCCACTGATCTGGCATTAGTATATTTTCCATATGCTCTCTTAATTGTGAATATTACAGATATTAAAAATATTTTTAGCGGTTTATGTTTAACGAGCAATTCTTTGGAGGCGATGGTTACCCAGTATTCATTCTTATTGGAGGAGAATGGGATATCAACGCAGGTTGGCTGCTGGCCGGCAACATGTTCGAAATGGCTAGGGAAAATCATGGTTATCAAATCTATACAGAACATCGTTATTATGGGCAATCATTGCCATTCTCGTAAGTATTTACTATAATGTTTTTCGTCATAGTAGTAGAAAGTTACAAAACCAAATATATTATTTTACAAACATTGCTTAAAAGCCGGCAACACACCAATTCGTCATGTATCCATATTATAAGAGTTAACCACTTCTCTTAATAAAAAAAATATCTGAACCTCTTCTTTACATCAATATAGTCAATGATGTGTAAAATCAGTTTTAATTTATTCCAGGAATTTCACAGCAGAAAACTTAAGATTCCTGAACATCGATCAAGCGTTAGCAGACCTTGCATACTTTATACATTATCTTAAGAGCCAGCCACGATTTGCTGAAAGCAAAATAATTATGTACGGTGGTTCCTATGCTGCGAATATGGTTATGTGGTTCAAAAAGCGCTACCCGCATTTAATAGTAGGTGGAGTCGCATCAAGTGGGCCCATTTTGGCCCAAGTCGACTTTCCAGGTATTATCTTTAATGAAATAATGTCTGTTTTTAGCAATAGCGTTCCTTGGAATAATATACGCGTAGGCAAAGTTGTATTTTTCCTTATTCCAAAATATTTACCAACTTCACTGTATGAATCATACTTGCAAAAAAATGTTTGGTAATGCTAAATTGTGTTGTCAGTGACGAGTGTGGCCTATATTTCTTGGTTTTTTATTAAACTTAAAAATTACCGGGTAATTTAAGTTTTATGCATTACAAGGTTCATTCAAGTGCAATACATGAGTGGCTTTTTTTGAGCCTGGGGAAAATCCTCTTGGATTCCGAATATTGAATTCCAAGCAGGCTGTCCGACTTTTACCGACTAAGAACCCCATGGCTACCGGGATCTCAAGAAGTACACATACCGGTCGATCCTTCTTGCGGTTTGCTTATATGTTCTTCATATATTCATTTCTAAAAAATCATTCACCTAGGGTGAACTTAGTCGAAACTGATTAGAGGTATTCCAGCGTTAAATTGTCGGCTTCTTCGTCTTCGAGTTGGATCGGCTTTTTCACGATCCCTCTCTGCAGCCTCTTCCTTCGCCATGACAGCCTCGCAAAATCAGGCCACGGCATTCCATGATGAGGAACTTTTCAGTATCTCTGAGACAATTGCTGGCAAGCAAAGATTTTCTCCTATTCTACTAACTAGGATCCGCCGCTCCTCAACCCAAGCTTTGTATTCAGCAAGTGTGTGTGTAGCAGAATCCACAACACCGATGTCGCAGTGGAAGCAATTTGCTGTTGACTTACGCCCTATCTTACACAAAAACTCGCCAAAGCATAATACATGAGTGGCCTACATCTATGTCTTATTTGCTTCGCCAGTAGATTTTAGCAACAAAATACATAATTTCATATTTCTTATGTTATTTTTAGAATACTTAGAGGTTGTTCATGAAGCGTTTTTGCTAGAAGGTGGACAACAGTGTATTAATATAATTAACGAAGGTATACAAGAAACTCTTGCTGCAATACAAACTGAAGAAGGAAGACGTGCCCTAGAAGCTGCTTACAGGTAAGACTATTGCTGCAATTTTAAGTAAGACTTAATTTGAGTTCTATGTTTTTCTTAAGACAACATTTTCCCTAGCATCATAAGTGATGCTAAGTTTTTCTAAGGAAAAACAAATTGTTTTTTTTTCACCCGTTCAGGCACAAATCATATCATCATGTGTATAAGACACTAGCTTTTGCCCGCGACTCCGTCCGCGTGGAGTACAGGGTTGAGTCCAGATAAAAAAAAATTATAGTCTATTTTACTCCTCAGAGCCCTATTTATGTCCTTGTTACGGGCAACGTAATTAACTGAGTGTTATTAATAAGGACCAGCTATTATTAATAATGCTCGACGGCTCGTGGTCCATGTAATAAGTCAGTGTAAGTTGATAATACTCTTCGAGAATGTGCTCGGATAGATTCTTATTTTGATAGACAAGGTTTCCAGCATTGTAACAGTAGTACTGACTGTAATTCAAAACGTTGTAAATGTAAGAGAATTCTTTTAATTCCAAATGTCACAAAAGCTCATCTAGCAAGATAAATAATAATAAACTTAATAACTTTCTTGCACAGTCCTTAATTATTAGATATTTTTATTGATTTTTATAAATTTACTTATTTTTCAACTATTATTATTAAGTAATATTTTTATCAATATAAATAATAATGATGATGATAATGAGGTTATTACATTTTTTACTTTTTATTTTTTAACTACTACGTTCAATAGTTTATTTTTTGTTAACTTTTCATGAAAATTCTGTAAGTCTAATTTTATTTAATAAACAAACACACTACAGTTCACCTATTTTATTACTTTGCCCAAGATAGGGTGGGCATTATTCATAATGGCGGGGAAAAGTGAATAATCATGCTGTTTTAATCATATTGTCCAATTTAGTCGGGCATTCTGAAAAAAGACCGGTCATTATTAATAGTGCTCGGACTAATCAATTTAATGAATTAAAATCGGTCGGCGCCTTGAACATGAATATTGCGCGCTTGATCATTATTTCGAAACTGCGATCAAATCAAATGATGTAAAGGGAAATTATTTTTAAATTAAATACTTATACTACATAACGCATTTATTTGGATAAGGATTTAGATTATAATCTTTATAAAAACACCTTCACAAACAATGCTTTATTTTAGAACTAATTTGGTAAACATAAAAAAGGTCATAGTGAACCAACCCTAAAAGTTAGACATATGCTATCGCTGACTTTTTTATACGCATTATCAAGCTCTACAACTTTTCTCTAGGACTCAACTACCTATACATTTCCCATAGGTAAGGCAGCGTTTGCAAAAAACGCTTTCGTTCGAACGTTTTTTCTCGGACTTACTTCGCAAATCCGGCTACAATGAAAAAGAGTTATCATTCTTAATCATCATACTAATAAATAACCTATGACACTCATAAAGAACGTAGCTTTCTACTGGTAAAAGAATTTTCAAAATCGCTTCGGTAGATCCTGAGATTACTTTCTACAACGTCACAAATTCACAAACGTTACCTCTTTATAATATTAGTAGGTATAGGAGTATAGATAAAATAACGATTTATATTAGTATTCAAGTCTATTTAATGTTATAAATGCGAATAAGAAATATTTGATTAAAAAATTAATAATACAAATTAATTTGCACAAATATACTTTATTCAATCTAATGTAATGTACGTATCACCTTCACTGGTTTTATAGCAACCATACGTAATTTTAAGATTAAGTTTTTAAATTCGACTTTGATATACATGGTTAATAATCTATTTTCTTGCAGATTATGTTCACCAATCGATTATGATGACAGATTTGATTTGGGTTATTTCTCCGGCCTAATCTCTTGGTCATTTTCAACTGCCGTCCAAACAGCAAGACCAGGAACATTACAAATTTACTGTAATAATTTAGCCGGCGAGGTTTACGGTACAGTCTTTTTACCTTAAAACTTAAGGGGGGAGACTCATGTAAATGCCTCGAAATCGGTCATTTTTTAATATTTTTTTAGCAGTGATAAAATAATTTGATTGATTAGAACTTTTAACACAACTTTATTTAATATTTTAAGATTACAAAAAAAAATATTTTTTTGTTTTTTAATTTAAAATGGCGGCTCAGCATGAGTTCTTACAGGCTGCCTCCGACGCGAGGTCCAAAACTGCTCCATTTGTCACTCATCAACCGTTGATCTGAAACACAAAAACAAAAGTTATTTTTTCTCAGGACATATAAACGGAAAGGATAAACCTATAAAATTCGATAGAAAACGATAAAATCCAATATAAAATCAGCCTTAAAAAAAAAGTTACGATTTAGGGCTATTTTTTTTATCCTTTTGACCCCAAAAAAATAAGTAATCAACCTGAAATACCTAAAGTTTTAGGTTTATCCTTCCGGTCGTGATGTAGAGAAAGGCCTCACCAAATTTCAAATAAATCGGTCAATAATTTTTTGAGCTACAACACGAGCAGTTTTTCAAAAAGTAGTTTCGAGATAATCGCGTTTAAAGTTTCAGTACAGGAAAATGAGCAGTTTTACTGAATTATTAATTACTTACCGACTAATTTGCAATTCCAGGTCCATATAACAGTCCTTCTGCCTCTTCAAAAAGCAGATTTTCATCTATTTGATGTTGTCTGCGAGCTGAACGAGCATCTTTGGTCTCTGAAAGGCTTTTACGATTCTGTCGGGTTATTCGCGCCTCGTCTGTACTATCCGCAAATATCTTAGCATAAGTGCCAATACTCAGATTCAGAAGGTTAAAAGGACCTGAATTTATTGTTTTATTACCACATGGACATGTGACAACAATTTTAAAACCAAGACCTCTGGAACCACACTCACTGAATTTTATCTTCTGATTACAAACCGAGCACTTCACAATTTCAGACAAAGCTGTAAACACTGTAAAAAATTCAATTATCCTGTACCCGTGTAAAGGATTAGTTATGATATCTTCACTATCACGGGCATGCAGTTTTTTTCCACTGGCACTGTCATTATGGCTTATACTGGCTTCGAATTTTTCACCTTCTTTATTGGCGAATTGATTGCCCTGATACTTTCGTTTCCGGGAGTTATTCCGTGCAATATTCTCACGTGTACCTTTTTTATAATTCGGCATTTTTACTTTTCAAAATCGACTGAACACGAAGAATTCTCCAGCTAAACTAAATATATTTCTTGACTAACGGTTATTCGTCTACTAATGTTACACGTGTGCAGGAACGTAAATATATATATATATTATATATATATATATTAAATATATATATAATACATCTACACAAAGGGATTTCCTGGGATTGAATGAAAGAAATATTTCCAGTTATTATAATAGAAAGGTCCTTTTCAAGCGCTCCGACTACCTGGCTCGTTACTTGACAATACTTACTCCGGCCCGCTCCATTGTATTAGCTATAACTTTGTAAATAATCGAGATTTTTTTTTTCCGGCTCGTCAGTACACGCTCAACATAGTATACTTTCAGAATATCGAAAAAAAAAAAAATCGATTTTTTGAAAGTTTTACATGAGTCTCCCCCCTTAAGAAGTTAAAAGAAACTTCTGTATTCTACAAATTTCTCTATTATGGTATGAGTTGTGGGAAGATTCAACAATACATTTTATTTTATAGGGCGAACACCAATGGAGAAAATGGGTGGAATAATTGCTACAATCCAAAATTTGGCTAGTGGATCTTGCTGGACTGCGACTTTCCAAGGATTTCTTAATAGTTATTCAAGAGTGGGAAATTGTAAGTAAGAGTCGTTAAAAATTAAGCGTTTTCATATATTTTTTATCTTACATTTAAATTTAAATCAAACGGAAGTAAAGCTTGTTTTCGAAAAACTATTAATCAGTGTACTGTCTTCACGTCATAATTGAACTGCGCGATTAGATATTTCAAAATATTTTTTTTTGAGCCTGGATTTTTTCCTTATAAATATTTAGATCAAATTTATCAGAATTCCAGGTTATAATTAATTTATATTTTCTCTATCAGCTCGCGCTTGGTATTATCAGACATGCACAGAATATGGGTTCTACCAGACAGCACCGAGTAGCGGAACTGTTTTTGATCCATTGGTTTGGTTAGACTTACCTTTCTACGTCGAAGTGTGTAAACGAGTGTTTGATGAAAGGTAAGCAGTGCGAAATCACTTTATCTTAAACAAAAGTTTATAAAAATGAAGCGCAAAATTAAACAAGTTTTAAATATAGAGGTTTTCATGATATACGACGGGGTAATAAATGGTGAAAATTAGAGATGCGCCGAGTTACACTTTTGCCGAGTAACGAGTACCGAGTTTTACTCGGTTCAATTTTTTTTCAACCGAGTACTCGGCCGAGTAACTCGGTTCAATTAAATTTCCAATTCGCGCGTGGTACATTAGAATTTAAATAGCCTGTTTTCGGAGGCCGGTAACGTCTACGAAGAATAGAAGAATAGGCTGTTACCAGAACGTGCAGCGAGGCTTGTGTTCCTGCATCATAACTTCATCATCAACCCATATACGCCCACTGCTGAGCACGGGTCTCCTCTCCCATTGAGAGGGTTTAGGCCATAGTCCACCCCAATGGCCTAGTGCGAGTTGGTGGACTACACACCTAATAAATTCCTAAGAACTCTTAGGTGTGCAGGTTTTATCACGATCTTTTTCCTTCACCGTTAAAGCAAGTGATAATTCAATGTGAATACACACATAACTTCGAAAAGTCAGAGGTGTGTGCCTGGGGTTCGAACCCGCGACCGTCAAGATTTTCGACCGCGCGCCCAAACCTCGAGGCCATCACTGCATCATAACTTAGCTTTATCCAATTTTAAATATTAATTATTTTTATTACGTACTATAATTTTGATTTTATTAATTGAGATTTTCAAAGATTTCCTAAATTACTAAATAATTTTTGATTAACACAGTTGTTTACGAAATGAAATAAAATAATATTTATTGAATCTATAAAATGTTTAATACATCAATTAAATTCAGTCATTTCAAATTTTACCACCCTGTTCACGACCTTGTCAAGGTCGCGGAACGTCGCTGGCTGCAAGAGGCTTCCGACCAAACCCGGTGGAAGCCATTGGGGGAGGCCTATGTCCAGCAGTCGACTTCCATTGGCTAATGATGATGATGATGACTGTTGTTTAAATTATATATACCGAAATATATTGCATTTCTTAAACAGAGTATACTCGGCATTCAAACCGAGTTATTCGGCCGAGTACGAGTATCAAAAAACCCGCCGAGTACGCCGAGTACCGAGTATCAACCGAGTACTCGGCCCATCTCTAGTGAAAATTAATATGTTCCTTTTCATATCAAAACAAAAACTGATTTCGTGTGTACGATTCAAATCCATGACTGCACATTGTCGGCTAACATGAGGTTTATTCATTTATAGATTCGACGAGAAGTTTGTGAACGATGCAGCAGAGCGGGTGAACTTGATATTCGGGGGCTTGGAGCCCGTAGTAAACAATACAATAAATATCCACGGATACATTGACCCGTGGCGCGCGCTCGGAGTCTATGACAGAGACCTGCACGAAACATCGCCCACTTACAATGTAGCTAGGTATGTTTGCAAATTTAAATAATAGATATTTTGCGTCCAAACATAGTTAAAACGCGCCACAAGAAATTTGTCTTGTTTACGAAACTGTGATAAGTGTAAGATCAAGTTATCGTGAATGAGGTATAGTTATTTATTTTATTTTAATAGGAACTGAACTCCTCTTAGATTTTAACGTAAATACTGATTCTTTTTCTGTAAACTGTACATCATACATAGTTGTGGCATAAATAAATATTAAAACTTTTAGTTTTTTGTAGATCGAAATTGGTTTTATCCACACTCCCACTCATTTTTAGCAATTTATTTTTTAAATTTAGTACCCACCGAACTTTATTACATAATTTTCACGAGATTGGAGTACAAAGAACTCTATTTTAATATCTGTGTATTTTTTCCATAAAATCAATGTTTTTTTTTTCACAGAGCATCGCATTGCTTCGACATGCGAGCGTGGTCTGCGTCAGATACAATAAGAATGACGCAGGTCCAACAAGCAGCGAGGAGAATGATAGCTCGTTGGCTTCAATAATAATAATTAATAACCAATTAAAAGAGTTTATGCAGTTTTAGCGTGATTTGAGCAAAACTAGTTCAAAGCCCTTAAAACTGATCTAAGACCTATCTTACGAATATGTTAATTACCAATTATTTTAGGAAATATTGTCATCTAAATTGTTGGTGTATAGATATTTGTTAAATTTTAAGATTTTTAATAATTATCACAAGATAACTGAGCTAAGGTTGTCATAAATTCTATTTTAGAGTCATTTTTGAGGCTCAAAAATTGGGGTTGAATCCTAAGATATTTAATAAAAAAAAATGTTGTTGAATTAGATATATTCCAAAGCAAGTAGTTAAAAACATTTTAAGATTTAAATCCCTTATTCAAGAAAAAGGAAGGAATGTAAAATATTGACAAATTACTGTTACTATAGCATTTTTTTATCCCTGTATGTTACTCAATTTAACAACATAACAACTTTGTTTGAAAAAAGAACGTGTTCTTAAATTTGCCGCCGATATAAATTTGCGCCGTTAATATTATCTCTGATTTTCGAACATGTGGATAATAGAACTTCACAAGGAATGAATCTAAATGATGTATTTGACATTATTATAATAATAAGAATTATTATAATTAAATTTAATTATGATAATTGTTCAACGAATACTTACATTTACATTCAAAAACAATATTAACAAGTATACAATATAAACGATTAATTATCAATGACGATCGATCGGCCTAGAAAAAAATATAACTCCTTGTATTTACCCACAATTGATTTTTCTATACATTAATTATTATTATCTTAATCTACACCTATGGAATTGATAATCGTTTTAACTCAGCTATCAGTGAAAGATAACGATAAGAGGGTCTTAACCCATTTTTGGCCAAACAAAAAGGACAAAAATAAATATAGAAATCTCTTTATTTACATATAGTTGGGGATACAAATATGTGTAAGAATGACAAAAATAATAAAAAATATACCTATATAATTTTGAAATTATAGGGGTGTTCCTAAATTGACACAGGGGCCACTTATGAGATAGCTGATAGCTCATATTGTAACGGATAGCTCAACGAAAACGCTTTAAAAGTTTTTTTGGAACGTATTCGGTGCTGCCCAGTTGTAATCCCTCGATGTTGGATGATGACGGGCAAGCAACACGGTGATGAGATGATTGTCTTAAGATTAAATCTAGCTATACTATAACTGATCTATCGCATCTTCTTTAGACTGAGCATGTAAGGGTCATGTATTTGGTAATGCCACGTCTATGATGTATGTGAAAAGAACCCACCACCATTTTTTTCCATGGACCCCAACGCTATACTACGATATTGATGGGTCCATTTTCAGCGAACCAAAAGTATCTCATTATTAGTATCAAATCTATAGTCAAACTCTGATCTTTCGACGTTTCTTTCATAGTTCTCTCGTTTAGTAATTGATCAATGATGTTGGATAAGTCTGAGGACAAAAAAGAGTACACTTTAGCTAAGGAGGAACAATCAGCGCTGACTAACTTCGTGTTATCCCACTTCAGGTATGGTACTTCAGGTGCGCTACCGGTGGTTTAAATATTTGCGGTCTACTGTTCGCCGCCATCGGCGGTTCACCATCACTGCTAGACTCAGGGCTCAGAAAGAGTACCTACATTTTTATGAATGTATACATAATACCCCCGTTTCTCGTAGAACATCAATCTATACTAATATTATGAATCTGTAGTTTGTTTGTTTATTTGAACACGATGATCTCAGGAACTACGGGTCCAATTTGAAAAATTCTTTCAGTGTTGGACAGAACATTTATCGAGGAAGGGTATAGGCCATATTTCATCACGCTACAACCATAGGAACGGAGCAGCAATAAAAAATGTTTCAAAATTGAGGTTTATTACCTTTTGCGCTGCGGAAACGGTAAAAGTTTCGCTGAAATAATGTATGACAGAATTGTTCTTTTTTAAAAGTTCTAAAAAAAAGTCCGCAACAGTATATTTCTATCTTTTAGGTTTGGATCACTTTAACCTCTTTTATTCTAACCAAATTTGTTCTAAAATAAAGCATTGATTGTGAAGGTGTTTTCATAAAGATCATATTAATCCTTATCCAAATAAATGCATTATACTTTATAAGCATTTAATCTAAATGAAATTTGCCCATTACATCATTTGATTGCAATGAGTATCTTAATTCTTAGAAGATATCGCAGTTTTTAAATAATGATGAAGCGCGCAAAAATTATGCACAAGGCGCCGAGCGGCGCGTTACGATTTCACATTTAAAATTTGACCGATTTGAATGATTTTGGAGTAAAGTAGACTACAACTTATTTTCTTTCTGAACTCAACCTTGTAGTCTACGCGGACGGAGTGACCGGCAAAAGCTAGTCAACAATATTGAAATCATTTGTCTATCATCAAAACCCTCTCCATTGTCATTAAGAACAAAAAGTTCCTGTGGAAATATAGTCAAATCATAGTCCAAGCCATCGTCACTATCTTCCAAAATTATATTAACCTCTGCCTCTGATCCACGCTAGTTGTTACTGATCCTATAAGGTAGTTAGCACTTTATCCTTATAAACTGAAAAAATAATTTTCTTAGTATCTACACTTGTAGCCAGTGTGGCCAAATTGGCACAGTAATGTTTAAAGTGCCATTAAATGGTAAAAAGTGAATTATTATTTTTTAAATTGCGGTTATAAGATTGGCTACTTATTGTATTAGCTACAACAATTTACGATGATAAACTTAATATGTAAAATATAATGATTACAAACAGTTACTTACCTCGAAGGCTCCATCAAAAGCAAAATTCGATCAATTTTTGCAATATATTTATAATATGTAACTTAATTATTGAATTAGTATGTAATCACCACACTTTCAACTATCCAATTATGTGAGAATTTATTATCTTACATAAATACTTTTTTCATATACCCTCAAAAAGTAAGTGTTCCCAAATAGGCACAGCGATCACGAATGGGTTAACAATTTATCGTACTAAAATTTGATAAATAAATTAAATACTTGAGACTTATAGTGCGGTGTCTAGTGGATGTAATTAAAATATGGTAAGTTTTTAATTTTATCAAAGTAATTCTTGCTTTCATACTTTTCGACATTATGGCAAAAATGGTAGTGTTTTGTCAGGAAATTCTCAGAAGCACTACCAAGTCCGGATATACATACGTAACTTCACGCCTTTATTTCCTGACCGGGTAGGCAGAGGTGCATTGTGGCACCCTCATATCGTCAGTCTCACGTAATAGGGGACGGGTCAATTGCCGTTTTCCCGGCACATTTCCTGACTCCATACTGTTACTGACATTACCCTAAGTGAAAAGCCCAACATTGCCTTACTCGGGAATTAAACTCGCTACGTCTAGATCGCATGTGACATACTTGTGCCGCGAGAGCAATAGGCATCCAACATATACCACGTACTTGATGGAACATAAATGTTGTCATGAATCTCTGTGTTTCTAAATTTGTAGTTTTCAATGCAAGAAATAACTGTCAGTTAAATTTTAAAAATATTTTAAGTGTAACCACATGTAATTCTAGTCTACGTCATAGTAAAATTAAAAGAACATCATGAGTCATGACATGCGCATTATTTTCAGATTGAATTTATATTATTGTTGAGTTTATTCTCTGCGACATGGGCAACCGAACCACTTCAAGGAAGAATTATAAAAATGCCTTTGCGCGTGGATCTCAAGCCGCCTGCAGAAGTTTCTCGTCTCAGCACAAGGAATGTGTTCCAAACATGGATTCGAATGCCTCTGGATCACTTTGATCCACAAAACGAAGATACTTTTTTAATGGTATGTATTATTTATGTACCTAAACAAATGTACTCATAAACTGTTCTCATCGATAACTATATAGATAATCTTTACAAGAATAGAAGTAAAAAAGAAGAGGTATTAAGGAAGGAGGAAGAGGTATATATTGCCCCCAAAGTTACCGTCTGAACTGATTGACTGAGTACTAAGAAAGAGCTGTAGTTCCTAGACACGTTTATGGGACCAGCATTTTCATACTAAACAGAGAACTTTTCTATTATAAGTTTATTTGAAGGTTTGTAAATGGGGAATTTTAAATTAGATACGCTTATCATTTTTTATCGTAAGTGCATGTGTCCGCTGTCCTCTACTGCCGTATTTTCGTCACGCTATAACATACGTTATTTTAAATCACGCAGCGGTGATTAAGCAATCTATATAAAATTATGTTTATTGTAAGGACAAAATCGGTTCGATTAATTACAATACTACCAGAAATACGTCTAAACTCGTGGTCTTTGTAATTTCTCGAAAATAATTGCTGCTTTCTTTCCAATTAGGTACTACGTGTTCCTTTAAAACAAATTCTACAAATTCATTTGCTTATTTGAACTGCTATAGATTATTATACAGGGTGTATTTAGACCGTGATCGAAAACTGAGGCAGGTAAGACTGATAGTGATTACAAACCCCTTGGCATTAAAGAAAATCCCGACAAAAAATTATTTTTTTTAGGTTTTTCATACAAACCACATACTTTTAACACCGATGGTTGTATGGAAAACGTCAAAATTTTTATTTTTTGTCGGGATTTTTAATATCGCCACTGGGTTTGTGATCACCCTCGCTATTACCTGCCTCAGTTTTCGATCACGGTCTAAATACACCCTGTATATAATTTGTATATTTTGTCATTCCATAAGTCACTGTTGATACCACACTGATGAAAACGAGTTGGCAAAATTTCCATAATGCAGTCTTGTTACAACCCTTTTGACTGTGTAATAGGGATATATTCGTATATATGTCGCAGTTATCTAGCTTACTCAGTCATTCAATTAACAGCCTAGCCTGTTTATTGAACGGCGCTGTTCAACTAACGGCTTGAATGATGTTCAGTCATTTCTTTAAACAGCTAGGCAAATGACTTTTTTTTTTTTATCACGAGAGGAAAGCGCCTTAAGCGCCCTTGTTCGGTACCTCGGGGGAGGCCGTAAGGGGTATGTCGGGGTCACTGGCTACGCCAGCATACCGACTAAAACCTCTCGGTGACCATCACACGCATTTAGGGCGGATTTGCGGCATCTCAAGGCCAGAAGTGCCCTAAATGGTCCGCTGCCGCCCAGCGCACCGTCCAATTTTGGACCCCTCCAAATTGGGAGGGCTTGGTATGCCCTCCACTTAATCTATTTGGACGTTCGCCTTTCGGTAACGTCCGCGACAGTTAAGAGGTCACGTCCTCTGCCGCCAATCTCGGGGTTGCTATCATAGGGTACCGCCCCCGCAGTACGCCCTGCTACCCCAGTACCCCTGTTAGTCGCCTCTTACGACAGGTAGGGGATACCGTGGCGGAATTCTTACACCCCCAATCCACAGGGCGGAGCTAGGCAAATGACTTGGAGTGATAACATTTAACTACCTGCCTACCCTGTTCATTTAAATTTAGTAATTAGTATATTGTCCAATTTCCATATGCTCTCTGATTTGTGAATATTAAAGATTTTAAAAATATTTTTAGCGGTTTATGTTTAACGAGCAATTCTTTGGAGGCGATGGTTACCCTGTATTCATTCTTATTGGAGGAGAATGGGATATCGACGCAGGTTGGCTGCTGGGCGGCAACATGTTTGAAATGGCTAGAGAAAATCATGGTTATCAAATTTATACAGAACATCGTTATTATGGGCAATCATTGCCATTCTCGTAAGTTTTTACTAAAATATTTTTCGTCATAAAGGAAGATAGTTACGAAAGAATTAATTATATTTACAAACATTTTAACTTGAAGCTTAAAGGCCGGCAACGCACCAATGCCTCATGGTTCCATATTATAAGTGTTGATCAGTTCTTTTAATAAAAAAAAAATATAAAAAAACTCTTCTTAACTTCAATATAGTCCATGATAAAATATTGTTAAATCGGTTTATATTTATTCCAGGAATTTCACAACAGAAAACTTAAGATTCCTAAACGTCGATCAAGCGTTAGCAGACCTTGCATACTTTATACATTATCTGAAGAGCCAGCCACGATTTGCTGAAAGCAAAATAATTATGTACGGCGGTTCCTATGCTGCGAACATGGTGGTGTGGTTCAAAAAGCGCTACCCGCATTTAATAGTAGGTGGAGTCGCATCAAGTGCACCCATTTTCGCCCAAGTCGATTTTCCAGGTATTATTTTTGATAACAATATGTCTTTTTTTAGCAATAGCATTCCGTGGACTAATATAGACTTAGGCGGAGTTGTGTTTCCTGTTATTCCGAAATATTTACCACCCTCACGGTTATGTATGAACTATAACTAGGTATGTTTTATTTACGAGTAAATAAAACGTTTTGTAACGCTAAACTGTGTTGCCAGTGACGAATGCGGCCGATATTTTTTGGGTTTTTATTTAACTTAAAAATTGGGGAGTATTTTAAGTTTAAGCGTCGCGTTTAAAGAGGCCTCGCAAGGCAGATTACGTGCAAGGCCATGAGTGGCCTAGTTTTTCGTCTTATATGCATCGCCAGTAGGTTTTAGGAACAAAATACATTATTTCAATTTTTTTAATGTTATTTTTAGGATACTTAGAGATTGTTCATGAAGCGTTTTTGCTAGAAGGTGGACAACAGTGTATTAATATAATTAACGAAGGTATACAAGAAACTCTTGCTGCCATCCAAACTGAAGAAGGAAGACGTGCCTTAGAAGCTGCTTACAGGTACCTACGACTATTGTAGTAATTTTAATTAAGATTTTATCACAGTTCTATGTTTGTCTTAACACTACATTTTCCCTAGCAAACAATTTGATTACAAAAAAAAACAAGAGAAATTGCACAAATATTATTTATTTGATCAAATATAATTTATAAACCTGAACACCCTAAGAGTTCTTAGGAATTTCTTAGGTGTGTAGTCCGCCAACCCGCACTAGGCCAGCGTGGTGGACTATGGCCTAAACCCTCTCAATGGTAGAGGAGACCCGTGCTCAGCAGTGGGCGTATATGGGTTGTTGAAGAAGGAGAAGAATTTATGCCTTGAGTGGCTTTATAGCTATGTATTTTTAAAGGTTAAGTTTTTAAATTCAACTTTGATATCCATTGTCAATAATTTATTTTTTCGCAGATTATGTTCACCAATCGATTATGATGACAGATTTGATTTGGGTTATTTCTTCGCTCTAATCTCTTGGACTTTTTCAAATGCCGTACAAACAGCATTTCCAGGATCATTACAAACTTATTGTAATAATTTAGCCGGCGATGTTTACGGTACAATATTCGTCTTTTTACCTTATAACTTAAGAAGTTAGAAGAAACTTCTATTTTCTAATTTTTCTATTATATAATGGTACGATTTGTGGGAAGATTCACCAATAAATTGTGTTTTATAGGCCGAACACCAATGGAGAAAATGGGTGGAATAATCGCTGCAATCCAAGATGGGGATTATTGCTGGATTGCGACTTTCCAAGATTTTCTAGATTATTATTCAGAAGAGGGAAATGGTTAGTAAGAGTCTTTTAAAAATTGAGCGATTCCATATTTTTTTAATCTTTATTTAAATTCAAATCAAACGGAAGTAAAACTTATTTTATAAATCTGTGTATTGTCTTAACGTTTTAATTGAACTATGTGGAATTTTTAATTTTGAGAGTGGCCTTAAGTTCACCATCAAAATTCTCAAAACATATCAATGTATGGTCAGGGAAGCTCCTATCTAGCGATCATGGCCTGCCCTAGAACAGGCATTACCAGTACGCGACCTTGGCCCCCGAGCTACTGCAGTCACCACCAATCTCCCTCTCTGTGACTGCAGTATCCACTCCTACAGGCCATACTTTCCTTTCCCATAACTTCCCACCCACCCACAAACCTCACTCCCTTCTCCTAGTTAATAATGGGCAGCAGCGTCATCAACACGTATCCCCTACTCCGGGTTACACTGGGACATCCTGGGGTTATCGAAAGTCCGAAGAATCGGGGAGGGTAAAATAACCTTGAAGTCCGGTAACCTACTCTTCTACCGGGGGGACGACCAACAGTCCCGAGGAGGAGTCGGATTTCTCGTGCACAGGTTTCTCATCAACAACATCGTATATCGCGTAACGGAAAACGCAGCGTGGGACGTCCACCGACTACATGGTCAGACGACCTAATGAAGGTCTCAGGCCGTTGTTGGATGCAGGCTGCCTCCAACAGGTTACTATGGAGGTCTTTGGGTAGTTGTATGGTAGGCATATGTCCACCAGTTGACTTCGATTGGCTGATGGATTGGATTGGATATGAATGTTATCAATTAAATTTTATATTATCCCCCACGTTATTATTTTTGGACATATCGCATCCATATTAACAATCTCAACCAAGCATCATTGCGACGAAACATCCCGCTATGAGCTTCTAATGTTTTATTCGAAACATCGATGTTTTAATATTACGATGCATATTTTCGATATAATGTCTCATGAAAAATTGTTTTTTTAGGGCAAACAATTGCCTGTCTGGTTTCCTTATAAATATTCAGATCAAGTTTATCAGAATTCCAGGTTACATTAAATTTATATTTTCTCTATCAGATCGCGCTTGGTATTATCAGACATGCACAGAATATGGGCTCTTCCAGACAGCACCGAGAAGCGGAACTGTTTTTGATCAATTGGTTTGGATAGACTTGCCTTTCTACGTCGAAGTGTGTAAACGAGTGTTTGATGAAAGGTAAGAAGTGTCAAATCACTTTAACAAAAGTTTATAAAAATAAAGCGTTAAAATCAAACTAGTTTTAAATAAAAAGGTTTTAATAAAACACGAATGGGGTAATAAATGGTGTAAATTAATATATACCTAGTCATATCAAATAAAAACTGATTTCGTGTGTACGATTCAAATCCATGATTGCACATTGGTGGCTAAACATGAGGTTTATTTATTTATAGATTCGACGAGGAGTTTGTGTACGATGCAGCAGAGCGGGCGAACTTGATATTCGGGGGCTTGGAACCCGTAGTAAACAATACAATAAATATCCACGGATTCATTGACCCGTGGCGCGCGCTCGGAGTCTATGACAGAGACCTGCACGAAACATCACCCACTTACACTGTACCTAGGTATGTTTGAAAATTTAAAAAATATATATTTTGCATCCGAACATAGTTAAAACACGCCACAAGGAATTTGTTTCTTATTTACGAAACTTATGTAGGACTTATTACCATATGCCAGTTGGGATAAAAGAGAGAAAATAGAAATGTCATTTTAATGATGACATGTTACCGTTGGTGACGATTGGAACCAAGGATGTTATGGAGCTCTGTAACCGGAACCAAACCAATCGAATATCCGAAATAAAAATATATCCGTTCTACATGCTTAGTTCGTCCGTTTTACATGGATACTTTCGGATAAGAATGAGTTTTAAATAAAACGACATGTTTCGACAGCAGCATTTGCAGCTTTTTTCATTTTTGTGTCATAACACTACCTCTTTCATTACTAGTTAAAACCTGTATACAACGTAATTTTAGTGTTTAAAATTTACTTCAATCTTATATCCGTAACCGAAATTAACGGATGATTCGAAATAATTTCATTTCCATAACCGAAACCGATATAATTTTATTCCTATATCCATATCCGAAATATTATATCCATAACATACCTAATTGGAACATACTAATTTAAAATAAGACATTTTTTGTTGTGCTCTTATTTTTGGGCCGTTTTTGAAGCGATTATCCGATATTTAGTATATATTTGATCGAAGCTTACACAGCTCAATTGATTGATTACTATGTAGTCACGACAAATTACAACAGATGGCGTAATTTTTCTTCGAACTAACAAGAAGCCCTGATTCGTTACCAACTTAAACATTTCATAAGCGGTAACGAATCATAATTTGATATTTTTTCTGGCTTATCGTATTTGCGATTTGTAGCGCGTAGTAATCCCTGAGCGTGTTACTAGTTATTTATTTTGTTTTAATCGGAACTGAACTGGTCTTGCGATTTTTGTACGTAAATATTGATTCTCTTTCTGAACTAGTTTATTTGAAAAATGTTAATAGATCATTACATTGACTGTTGACACTAACAGCACTGTAGGCAGGGTTGGGCAGTATTTTAATTACTTGTAATTAAAATACGTAATTGAAATACAAATACGTATTTTGTATTTGTATTTTAATTACTTCCTTAAAATGTAATTTGTAATTCGTATTTCAAATACCTGACGCCGAGGTATTTTGTAATTAGTATTTTAAATACTTGAGGCTTTAAAATACATTAATATTAAAATACAATTAACCACCATGAGTGCAATAGTGGTAAGTGGCGAGAAACGGCATAATCCTCTCAATGAGTGAAACTAGGACCAGGCCTCCAGTCCCCGGCAGCCCCACTATTCCTGGTTACGGTAGCGGCCATGGTAAAGGTGGTCGGACGACCTTGTCAAGGTCGCGGGACGTCGATAGCTGCAGGCGGCTTCCGACCGATCCCGGTGGAAGTCATTGGGAGAGACCTATGTCCAGCAGTGGACTTCGATAAGCTGATGATGATGATGATGATGAATCTTTTTCTCCTCATCTTTCCAGACAATGCAGATTACTTATTAAGTATTTTGTAATTTGTATTTGGTATTTTAATTACAAATAGCTAAAATACTGTATTTTGTATTTTATATTTCAAATACCTTACTTAAAAGTATTTTGTATTTCGTATTTTAATTAGGGCAGGTGACCCGGTTTTGGCCATTTTAAGAATTTTGTAGACTTTGAGGCTATATCATTTTACAGTTTTTGTTATCACGGACATATTTCTTGTAAAAAGTGATTAAATATATATAAATCTAGCCTAAGGATACATTTTTTTCATAATGATTCAATGGAAAAATAATCCTGTAGAAAAGAAAAAAAAATGGGAATTTGTGCCATTTTTGGCCAGATTTACCCCATTTATGGTCACAGTCATGTGCCAGTTCTGGCCACCAAAATTCATCAAAAATAAAAAGCAGATAATTCAAAGTAATAAAAAGTTTATTCAAAAATCGCATATTTTACGACCAACAGTCTTTATTTATAGAAAAATAGCTAACATAATATTGACGACAATTATGAAATAGAATATCTCAGCTTGTAAATTAAATTCTTTCTTCTTCTTCTTCATCAACCCATATACGCCCACTGCTGAACACGGGTCTTCTCTACCATTGAGAGGGTTTAGGCCATAGTCCACCACGCTGGACTAGTGCGGGTTGGCGGACTACACGCCTAAGAAATTCCTAAGGACTCTTAGGTGTGCAGGTTTTATCACGATGTTTCCTTCACCGTTAAAGCAAGTGATAATTCAATGTGAATACACACATAACTTCGAAAAGCCAGGGGTGTGTGCCTGGGGTTCGAACCCGCAACCGTCGAGATTCTCGACCGCGCGCCCAAACCTCGAGGCCATCACTACTTGAATTAATTCTGAATTCTGGAATTCTCCTTGAATTAATGCTTGAATTTCGATAGAGGCATTATAATCGTAACTCTGAAAATGATTACTTATATCAAAAAAGCTAAGTAATTAAGGCCAAAAGTGGGGTTCTACGTGCACCACTCTTGGCCAGTCATGTGGCCAAAGATGGGTAAATTCATTAATTTTGGCTCCATTAGGGCCGGCGCTCACTGCCGTCATAGCATAGCAGATTCAACTGCAGCATGCCGTGGCATGCCGTAGCATCCCGCAGCATGCCGTAGCATGTCGTGGCATCGCTGAAAGCCCAACCACTCCGGTATCAGTTTTGCTCCGCGCGGATTCGAAGTTGGTTGTGTCGTTGCGCTACGGCATGCTGTGGAATGACGCGGCATGCTGTAGCATCCCGCGGCATGCCGCGTCATTTCACAACGCGCCGCGCCATCGCGTACCGTAATAAATTAACTTTAATTTTGACATCCTTGAAATAAGATTCAAAATAGCTTTATTACTAAAGAAATGCTTTGCTATGCTATGACGGCAGTGAGCGCCGGCCCTTAGTGGCCACTCTCATAAACTCACTTAATAAACAAATAGCGATAAAATATCATTTGTACCACTTAGACAGTGTATTCTTTATGAAGGATTAAAATAAACATTAAAAAAATAAGAAGGGTTTAAAAAATAATGATTGATTACTCACCCGCTCGCCTTAGCGTTTTTGCTAAGACTTATAACAATTGACGCTCGTCCAAACATAATGACTTGTTGGATTGAAGTGAAGTTGGACACATCAAAGCTGTTAACGCTATCAGTTTTGCCAATATTATATATTTTTATTCCCGTAAACCTTAGAGTAATATATTTGTCTTTGCCTTAGTTATAACGATTTGAAGTTCTAAATGGCCACAAAGGGGTCGGTGGCCACAACCGGGTCACTTACCCTACTTGTGATAAAGTATTTTGTATTTCAATTAAAGTAAAGCATGTATTTTGCCCAGCCCTGACTGTAGGTGTAATAATATGTAGGGATCATAATAATATTAACTACATACGTATAAAGTACTAAGTGAATTTAGCCGTTAGTTATGTAATTATTGACACAGCGCATAGATATAGCGATGTAAGAGTATCGTAGGTTGGTAAGGTTTATTCGGGAGGTCGTACGAATTATCGTATGTCCGGCGGCACGGGCTCAGTATCCACACGTTATTAATTTTCGGCAATTTTTTGTTAAGTTTAGTAATAATTTTATTATATGTATAATTATGACGAGATTGGAGTAGAGTGTAACTTGTCCATGAAATCAATGAATATTTTTTTTCACAGAGCATCACATTGCTTCGACATGCTACCGTGGCATGAGTCAGATACAATAAGAATGACGCAGGTACAACAAGCAGCAAGGAGAATGGTAGCTCGTTGGCTTCAATAGAGTGTAATAGTGTGAGAAATAAAATAAGGAAAATAAAATACTTATGATATCCCGGCAAAGTTCCGGGAGAACATAATTTATTAGTTTGAAATTCCACAATCTGTCAATTGATAATCCACAGTACGTTAATTAGAAACTTGAACAGGTCGAAGTTGAAACAGATCAAAAACATAATCACAACTAGTACTTACTAACCGCCCTATCAAATAAACTAAGTTAATTCCTAAATGTCAAATGTACGGTTAGCAATTCGCCTAATTACACCTACGGCGGAATTACAATTATCATAATTAGGAATAAATGCACAGTGCACTACTACCCTGGTGCAGTCGGTGTGTTTTCAAAATGGCTCTTTTCCACTTCAAATCCTTTTCGGAAACACAACACAAATTGCACAACGCGAGAGATGAGAGCGACAATTAGCTATTGAGGGAGCTATTTGTCAGTATGGAAGTTATATTTGTCAGTTTAGGACAGCGGGCAGGTCGCGCGGCGTGCCACGTTGCAGTGCGGCGAGCGGCGGCGGGGGGCGGCGGGCGGCGCGGCGCTGAGGCAGCGTATGGCGCAGCTGCACCGCGCTCGCTGCACTGTGACTACACCAGGGAAGTAGTCTACTCTACTCACAAATCGTACAACTTACACTGTAAAGCTCACAATGAAAAACATTCGAGAATGTAGGCAGTCCCGTGTTTATAGTCGTCAATTTCATAAAGACAAATTGCGCCAATGTCATTCCAAAGTTCATTCGCCTATGATAAAAATGGGCAGTGTAAATATAAAATACAGATCACAAATCATCAATCATAAAGGAACATATGTAATCTTAAACAATAAGACTGCCGATTAAACCCGTGAACTAACTCAAATTCAGAAATGGCGGCACCGTGTTGATCCTATCAACTAAACTAGTGAATAC
Organism: Cephonodes hylas; assembly: GCA_030295005.1. Lineage (NCBI taxonomy): Eukaryota > Metazoa > Arthropoda > Insecta > Lepidoptera > Sphingidae > Cephonodes > Cephonodes hylas. Next base: position 7,756,212 of record AP025367.1, on the reverse strand, counting down.
TTAATAATTACGATGAATCTCGTAAATGCAACCGTCTTGGGGTAGACAACCACCGAGGCACCGTTCCATTGGCGAGGCTCGATTCACATAAACATTAATCATCTAAAAAGAGAGACACCTGCGGCATACTTGCGTCTCACTACAATGACACACGTAGATTAAGTGTTTACAATATACTGGTGAATATTTACAATGTTCTAGGACCCTAGTCCGAAGTCATTCTACAACCAAGGGCTTAGGATTTTCCCACGGGAATCCTTCTCGGCCGAAGTGACCATAAGTACTCGTTCTCTGGTAGATTGGTGCACGCAAGTTCAATTCCCTGGCGACAAAAAATACATATATATCAAATATATGCAAAGCATGTTCGAGAAGTTTCATTGAAAAAGTATTCAATTTAGGCAAAATACTGTGGCACAACACTCACTTGACTATTTTGCCTGGGCGTAGGTCAAAGTTCTTCTGTACAATGGAAAGCAGTTCCTGCTGTGTCTTGTGTGAAGTTCCGTAATCGAACACGGTGATAGACAGAGGCTCCGCGACTCCAATAGCATATGCCACCTGAAAACATATTATATTAATTTAAAGAAGTTATAACTTGGGTTAAAAAAATAAGACTACATGTACTACATTTTTACATGTACATTGCACATGTATTGAAAAAATTGGCGAATGGTATAAAGATAATGAATGTGAACAAATTTGAGTAGAAGAATTATCATTCTGATAATGTTTTACAATCACCCCATCCTTTTTGTGATGTCTTTGTTTTCTTATGTACATTATTCTCAATTGAAATTGACTAAAAACAAACATATGGTGCTAATAAAAAAGTGTTAAGCATTGTGTAGTCCAAATGATGGAAAAAGTTGCTCAAGACTGGGATAGCAGGGGGTTTATCAATGGATGGCAATGGCTGAGTATACGTAATGTGAGTGTATATCGCACCTGCACCATGCAGCGGCGGCACAGGCCGGCCTTGACGAGTGACTTGGCGACCCAGCGCGCGGCGTACGCGGCCGAGCGGTCCACTTTGGTGAAGTCCTTGCCGGAGAAGGCGCCGCCGCCATGCGCGCCCCACCCGCCGTACGTGTCCACGATGATCTTGCGCCCCGTCAGCCCCGCGTCCGACTGCAACAACCATCACACTAACATGTCGCACTAACTTCTCACAATTATTTATGTAGCACCGCGAACTTGTCCACCAACCCACACAAGGTCAGCGTGGTGGACTATGGCCTAAACCCTCTCAATGGTAGAGGAGACCCGTGCTCAGCAGTGGGCGTATATGGGTTGATGAAGAAGAAGAAGACCGCGATCTTGCCGACCAAGCTCCCGGGGTTTCTGGCAAGTCTTTTCCGGCTCCGAGTTTGATTGGGAAGTTCTTATGCGTCAACTTTATAGTCTGGACCGTCACCAGGTCAAAACCAATTGTTCTTAAATATGGCGAACAATTATGCTGTTGGAAAATTCGCTTCAAGAGAGGCTTGGTCAAAATCGAGTGTCTTTTTTTTTTCAATAGGTATGAGGGCGTCAATGAGAGTGGTATCAATATACCGATTGAAGGTTGTATCAATATAATATAACCTTCAAATTGCAACAAGTTATCGAACAAATCGGTGCATATTTAATCGTAATTACAGCAATTTAGGCCTTAATTCATGCAAAAATAATTGATTTCTTTTTACTTCTCCTATTATTTAGAAATTAAGTGCAAACCAAGTGAATTTGAGCAATTACGGGTGATGTTAACGAGTCGCAAAGAAATATTTCATGCTTTCTGTGATATATAAACGCGTCTTACCGTAAGTCAATCGCTTGTCGCAAATAAATATTAATAATTCAATGTGTTTACATTCGACACATACAGGCAGATAACAAGCGATAAGTCGTGAATGCGGATATTTTTGCACTTAACTTGTTTTAATAATTTAAAGAACAATTTGATTAGATTCACATGAAAAATTAACAAATAATAAGACGTAAAAAAATTAATGGATACATAAAAGAATCCACAATTTATGGTCACTTTTAACTAGTCAATATGATAATTTATGCATCACTTTATAAACTTTTACAACTATAATGTTGAAACTTTTGTACTATACATGTTGATAATATTTAACTGAATGCAATGCTGTACATATTAAAAAAATTGCACTAGTAGTATATGTTCATTACCACAATATATACATCACTTATGACAGCATCAGATTATATATCATTTTTAATACAGTATAATTATAGCTAGCAATAACAAGCAAGAAGTTAGTGTAATAAACAACTTTACTGCAGTATAAAAATAACCTCAGTGAAACAAGATATTGATTACTACACTCATACAAGAATACTGTAGAAACAGTAGTTCGTAATGACCTTGAAAACCATTTAATATTTGTAACACAATGATTATTCTGGAATTCTTTCTACCAAAAATTTGTTTTATGAATATAAATATTTTTTAGCCTTTTAATCATACTATTTTAATGGTATTTAAGTTAATCTGAACATCAAAATACGTGTCGACCTATGCATTGAATAAGATTACTTATGACTAACACCAGACTACTTTTTATGTCTATAATAGAGTCAAAATTGTTTATATATTGCACTAGTGAAGAAATAATGATCATAAATTTTCTTGTTGTTTAAAGAATATAAAAATTTACTGATAATTTTGCGCCCAATTAAGTTTAAATCGCTGAGAAAGAGAAGTTCTGCAAAAGCACATATAACTATTCTGCGCATAGGGCGATGTATTAATTGTACCACATAAATTCTTCTAGAAAAACATGACAATTAGTTAACATGCTATCCATTAATATGCACCATTAATCTAAACTTGTTTAGCTTAAAAAATATAGCTAATCAAAATTTACAAGATCGAATATTTTTAAAACCAGTTTATGCTTATATAAATTCTCAGTTTTTAAAGGACTGACCAAATTTGCATTGAGGTATATCAAAACCACATTCATTATGTTTTTTTTTTAAAAATTGGAAGCAAATTGTATGAATAAATCTTTTATTATTCATTATCTGTATGGTACTGACGGAACCTCAGGGTCGTATTGTTAATACATATAGATAATCTTGCTTATCTTTATGATCCATCTTTAGCATGTTGCGAAATTACAATGGTTAAATGTAATTACCTGGTCACATGTTATTAAAAATCTGTATATGTAATGGACTAATTTTGATGACAGCGGGATGAGACATATAGTGTATAGTTTTGTATAAACATAAAAAGAAACATACCTGTGGTCCACCAATGATAAACAATCCACATGGGTTGATATGGATAACGGTCCTGTTGTCCAGATACTGGGATGGTATAACTTCATTAATGACCTTTTCTTTGATCTCCTCCCGTAGATGATCCAGTGTAATCTTGAAAATCATAACAATTCAATTATGTAATAGAATTAGATTCACAATTATAAACAATCATAATCATTACAATGTAACTCATGAATAATAAATTGCTGTGAATAATTGAGGCATTTTTTTATACTACACTATTGTTAGTGTTGATTTGCAATTCCTATGAAATAGAAGTACACTTGCACTAAAAATGCCTTGAGATTATGAGGCTAGATTCTGAGGCTAGAATTAAAACTAGTTTTATCCTTAGCTATTCTCTTATTTTTATTAGTGGAAAATATACCTAGGGTAGATGTTAAGATATATGCTTGTTGCAGTTTTCAATTTTAGGATATTTTTGCAGATTACAAGTTTAAATGCATTTTTTATGAACAAAAAAAATTTACCAAAAATTAATTATGGTAAAGATTTATTAAAAAAAAGAGTAATTTAGAAAGATTTATATACTAGTTTAGTTTATATGTTTAAAATTAATTTGCATAAAATATGGCATACCTTGTCAGAATGTTGAAGAGAAACCACAACTGTATGCACTCTTTGTGGCACTGTTGCACCACCAGCAAATACATATTCACATGTAACCTGTCATAAATAAATAATTTTGTTTTAAAAAAAAAACCTGATATGTTTCATGAACTACTTTTGCAAGATAAACTATTCACGTCAATGTAAATAAAGATAAGCAGAAACATGAAATGTCATACAAACAATACCTGTGTTTTGGAGTCAGGACGAGCCCACCAGAACTCTCCGTTTCTTCTCAATTCAGCAATTTTCTGATTGAGCCTGTGAGCCAGCACCACCGTCAGTGGCATACATTCTTCGGTCTCGTCAGTAGCATAGCCAAACATCAACCCCTAGGGAAAATAAAGTGTATGTAGATAATAGTAACCTCATTCATATGTTCTATTTTAATTATGTTTTTATGACACAGGCAGTCTGCAATTGTGATGAAAAGGAAATCCCATGTTAACAGGCAAATTCCAACGAGTACAAAGATTATAATGTCTTGTACCATGTAGTCATTGGTTTCCTTAAGCATGCAATAGGTATTTTATTTAATAGCATAAATTATTTTAAGTACTTAATGTAAACTGATTCATATTAGTGAGAAAATATTGAGTATTTATTTATTTATTTATTTTAAACTTCCTTGTATATACACTAAATAAAAATAAAACTTAACCAATAAGGAATAAAACAAGAGGCGGCCTTATCGCTCTAGGCAATATTTTAAAGGCAACCTTAGGATGGATAGTAAGAAAGGAAAAAATAAATAAATAGTATATTATATTTTTTGTTAAGAGTATATTTTTTGTTATCTGATATAATTCTAATTTTGGTTGTTAATTAATCCATGAGTAATTATATGGATCTAAAATACCCGTTACTGTCAAATGCACATAGTATACTTGATGTCACAGAATGATAAGAGCAGGTGAGGAGGGCTTTATGATTAATTCATGATTCAACACAGTGGAAAAGGATGACGACAACTTTTAGCAGTAATTGATGTTTACCTGGTCTCCAGCCCCAACTTCCTCCTCATTTCTATTCTCATGCACACCAGCAGCAATGTTTGGTGACTGTTGGTCGAGAGCCAGCATAACACTGCAGGTCTTGTAATCAAAGCCTGGCCCCAACATGCTCATTGTTAAGAATATCTGACGCAATCTTATGTTTCAAAGTATCTTAAATCTAACCCTTTATCATGATTTGTATGAATGGTTTACTGTTTCAGTTTATTTGTGCTGCTGACATATGGAATCAGGTCATATAACATTCATATTTTTTTGTAAACAGATATTTTAGTGGTTGTGAAATTTGATCCCTAAGGCATTGTATTGCAACACCCAGTTCATGCAAATGAAATACCAATGTATATAGGAAACAATTTTGATAACCCATTTTTGCCTCATGCAGAAGGCTGACCATAATTTGTACCTGATCTCCAGCCCCTATATCTATTTCCTCTCTGTCTTGGTACACCCCTTCAGCTATATTTGGACTTTGCTCTTCAATTGCCACTAACAAGTTTAGTGTACGCCAATCAAAACCTAGTGTGCATTGAACAATAATTACCAATGTGCTATTGCGTTTACACGGAAATATGACAATATGTTATATGTCTAGTCAGTCTGGCTGGACGCCAATACACTGTATTTATCGCTAAACAACCAGGGCCAGTATGCATACCTTTAGATGAATCGTCATAGCCGATGTGTTTCACAGTTTCTCTGACAACTTTTTGGTAATCTACGTTAGCCTTAGATGTGATCTCGCCACATAGCAGCACCATGCCGGTTTTCGTGACGGTCTCTGTTGATAACACGTTTTAATTAGGGAAGTGCCGTGTTATCGCACTTAAATTATCTATGTGTTGCGACACTCACCACAGGCTACTTTGGCCTCGGGATCTTGTCTTAGATGTGCATCTAATATAGCATCACTGATTTGATCGCACATTTTGTCTGAAAACAAATAAACATTGATAATTGCATACAGTTACCCTTTTACAAACAAGTTGAAAATTTCACCATTGTTTGGTTCAGACCACGTGTTGCGATTATTTTGACAAATGCGATTCGTGGTTGTCCACGGCTGGAACCATGATGTAACAAAACAATAATGTACATCACACATGATGGACGACGTCTAGTCTACTTAACCTAATGAAAATCCATGACTTTGTAAAAGCAGTGGCCAAGTTGGAGACATTCCCCTTGGTTTATCTATACATTATCTACGCACATGTTCGGTCGGCCATTTTTCGTAAGTATCGTACAATTGCTGCATTAAATCATGAAAACTAACCTGGATGACCCTCGCCGACAGATTCTGATGTGAACAAAAACACTGATCCATCTTCCATATCATAGCTGTGTCCGTTTGTTTTCGCGTATCCATTCATTTTTGAGGTCTCCGGCATTCTGAATTTAGAGTTAGCTCACAAAAATAACCCGAAAGAGTCCCCCTATATTAACACTGTGGAAAAGAGGTCTGCCGCGCGATCACGCTGATATTTATAAGGTCGGAGAGGCGCCACAGGGTTGTTTATTTCCACCAATAGAAACGTTGCAGTCGTTTGGCGCAAGTGTTGCTATTGGCTAAAACACTTTGTTTTGACTGTGTCAACCTGCAATAGATAACAAAAACCGCCCGCTAATTCGGAATTCCATGATTACACTCGTACATATTCCTATCAGAAAATATAAGGATTTTTGTTGCGAGATTTGTGAAATTTATTTAACACTCTTCCATTGCAAAATGTTAAAAAATACCCCTAATTTAAAACGAAAACGATTTCATTTGATTTTAGTAAAAATATATAACAATAACATTTTTAAAATTATACATTAAAGAAAGCACATTAAAAATGATTTTAATATCTAATAATATAAAGTGCTTCCCCTTTTGTGTTTATTAAATTTTTTTAAATTGTTGTTTTTCCTTACGAAAGTTCGATATCTTCGCTTTCATAAATTTGAAAAATTAATAGAGGTGTATTGTCACAGAAACTGAGTCTATCGGATTTTAATAGACCTGGAAGAATAAACTTTTAAGCTACAAGAACTAAATGCTTTCGAAATTTTCAAAAATGAAATCTATTAAAAATAATCCTTACAAATGGAACGGGAAATTTATTGTATCACTCATTGCACTGTTAAAAACTAATAAAATGATATAGGTACTTAAAGTTTGAAAAACTAAAATATTGTATTATTAAAAGAATTATTTAAAAGTAAAAAATATGAATAAAAATATAAAAATCCCAAACCTTATTTAAATCGCCTAATGAACACAAAATCACTGTTTTTTGTCGCTTTTATATTTGGCATTTATAGGTAGGTAAGTAACGAGCACGTGTGATGAGATCTCGTCGCAAACTGAAATCTTAGTATTGGTTCATGTTTACTTAAGCACATCAGTTAATGACAACAAGATATGCACTTTTAGTGTTATTCTCAACGTAGTCGGGCAGCTCGGCATTTTCTTTACAATATTATTAAACATGCGTGTTTTGATAAGTTATGTCATAGAGTAAAAATCAATGATATTTCAACGAAAGATATTATGTACATTGTACCTACCTACATACTCCCTAGCCCCTATTTTCCTAAATGACTATTTCTTATGCAATTTGTTAAAACCAGGATTTTGAAGTTCCTTATGGAAGAGCGTGAAATTATTTCTGTTTTTAGGCGCATACACAGACTCCATATTGCATTTGATAATTTTGTAATGGAAAAACCCATCGTCACTTTGCAGAGGTCACAAGTCAGATCAGGATACTTATGCCTAGGGTTCGAAAAGAACTAATTGTGCGGTTTTTCGAAAATTACTTATCGAAAGATATGTACCTACATTAGGGTGTCCCAGCTTAGTAGGGCGATTTTTTTTTTCTCGAAATTAGATACGCATACCCTCTATATTTTTTCTAATTGACCCTAATAACTCAAATACGAAATATTATCGAAATTGGATAGCGGTAACCCGTGCCGACTTGATGGCAAAGTTTTAAGAAAAAAATTGTATGGTAATTGTAGAGCACATATAAAAACTTAATTTTTATTTTCAAAATTATATCCTATTTCACCGGTATTATATGTTTATTATTTAAACAGGAATATTTGTGATATTTTAATCTTAAAGTTTTCTTTTTACTGTTAGGATAAATCACAGGAAAAATTGCTTTAGTTTCCCTTTAAAGGTGACTTTTTCACGAAAATTTTGTATCAGTATAACTTCAATTTGCAGTATCACTAGCGACTTTTAGTGTCATTATTTATTTCTTAACTGCTTGAAAAGAAGTATAACTAGTCTGTGAAGTAAGTAACTCATTGAGAAAAGTGTCAAAATTTTTAAAACGATTGAAGAAGAGCAAGACTAGTTTTTGATCGAAATAAAGTCGTTTATGTCTGTCTAAAAAAGTAAATCACGCAGATATCTTTCCAGGGGATATGAATTGATGGATCCTCTTTAGTTAAGCTTTAAAATATTATCACTTTTGGTTCCTGGTCTCCATCATAGTGATATAGAGACAAGACAGCTACTTCATGAACCAAAGACCAAAAATGCTGAAAAATATTCTGTATAGTCATTTCTGAGTTAATTTTATTGACAGTTTCCCAGGGTTTCAAAGTATTAAGCAAACATAAGTCGTGGTAAGGTGCCGTCATTGATAACATACAATGCATCCAAGCCTTAACAGGGTATATAGCGATGCAAATCTAGATGTCTAATAGTGCGACTTTTTATTAGTAATTTACAATTAAAAAATAAGTTACGACATTTTTAATCAATTAATTGCTTCGGCCATCATGGTGTCTGGTACATAGAACTTGGAGATCGAATAGTCAATTTTCTTTCTGTATCACCACCAAAGAATGTGATTATAGCTATAACTGTTAATTCTTGATAGCCAACCCTTAAATTTCCTTCATAATTCTGTCCGGTAAAACAATGTATATCTAATTATATAACTATATCTATTATCTAGATTTATTTTTATCATTTAAAGGGCACCGGCGTGTGCAATATACAAAAAGTAGTCCAAGCTTGTAACAAACTCTTGACGACACTGTACGAACACATCTTGCGATTTTTCCGCATTATTTGTTGATCTCTTCAGAGTCGGTATAAGGCAACTTATTTCTTAAAATTAGTTTATTAAAGCTTAAATAGGCATATAAGCCCTTTAACAAAAAATAATTAATCTCGAATAGTTAGATTTGCGATTTACCAAATTCAATTTTACTTCACGAATTTTATTAAACAGAACTGCCAATATTTGCTCTTTACAGAGAAGTTTTAAGCCGTTATTTTAATGTTTTACACCCCCCTATTAAAATTTGCCTTTGAAATCTTAATCTGACATATTGATTAAACAAAAAGAGGCGTTTACCAATACAATAAACAAGCAACCACGAAACTTCCATGCGAATATTGCGACGCGCCGAAGTTCATACAAAGTATGTAAGTACTGAAACACATGAATGCAAGTCGGCACGGGTTGCAGTGGTCCTAAGTTCATGAAATTTTATTTATGAGTGTTTTAACACCATTCGAAAATAATTAGAGGGTATGCGTTGACAAAAAAAGATTTTGATTTTTTTGGGACACCCTAACCTACATCTAATACAGGCTGTGACCATCTATCGCTTATTAAACTATAAATTTAGACAAATTGAACATTACGTAAGTTGTCAAGAAAAAGTTGTTAGGTTCAAAACTGAGGAGGATGCTGTTAAGTTGTAAATTATCATACTCTTATTTACCAAAGCAACAGATTAAAACATTGAATAAATTATATCATTGAATAAAAAAGATTCACGGATGGGTGACAAAGACAGTATTGATAAACTTTGAACTATCAAACACAACGCAATGGCGATAATTTTATTTTGATGGTCGTCATTACCTAGATTTATCTAATCTCAAACTGACGCAATTATTTGCAATTAGTATGAGGCATAACAGGCACGTGGATAAACAGTTCCAAGGGGTTTAGTCCACTGCACCGTTACCTAGTGTGAGCATATCGTGTTTTTAATACAGCACATAAATACGCTTATCAATTCAGTGTATGTTACTTAATATGTAAGTGTATTATTTTCTTCAAGACTTATTTCGAATTATATAGTGAATATTGCGATTTAAAAGTAACGCTTGTTAACTACAAAAATGTGTATTTTAGTATTTATAGACACAGTATCATATTTGTTAGGAACTGCAAATTTGTAGCTTCCTACACCCACGATGCCGGGCACGTTCTAAGCGTATTTTCGAGATTAAATATTATGCGTACTATTGCGTGTAATTACATATTATGTTCAAATAAATGCTTCTTCCTTATTTCCTAAGTATTTTTAAGGACGGCGAGTTTAAATTAAAAGTAATATTAAAGTAAAAGCATTATTTAATTTAAGTAACTTAAGGGCGCTCCAACATTTTTGACGCGCTCGATTTCGTCGATCCGCGGCGAGCGAGCGCTCGCCCGCCGCCCGCGCACCACACGCCGCCGCGGCCGCACGCACACACTCACATCACATTCACCGCGCCGCCGCCTGCGACTCGTACGCGTCACTGTCTCGCCCTAGTCTTACCGTGCGCGCCAAAACACAATACTGTTCAATTATTGGTATTTACGTATATTTATATTATTGAAAATGTGTACAAATTAAGACGTGTATGTGTTTAAAATATAAAGTATAAAGTTAAAACATATCAATATATCTATTTATACATTGACATTTAGCTAGACATCAGTGGCGAAACTAAAGGCCGCGGGTTCGATTCCGCACCAATAGTTTCTCGTAGTATGTGATACTTACGACTAAAGACTGATACGGGGTCATTGAGATAATATTACTACGTATAGAGAAGACACCCTAAGCAAAAATCATGCACCATTTTATGACGAGATAAAACTAAAACCGCAGCAGCACTCAAATAATCAATTAGCTGTCTAACCAAATGAATACAAGTGTAGTTTTCTCGCGACTAAAAGGTCGAAAGCGCCGTGTATTTCATGGCGCTTACGCGTTTCGTTCACATCCTTCAATGAATTGTCATTTTCATAGACTAACACAAATGAATGTGATTCCTGGATGTATTTATTTATAACTAGCTGTTGCCCGCGACTTCGTCCACGTAGACTACAGGGTTGAGTTCAGAAAGAAAATAAGTCATAGTCTATTTTACTCCTCAGGGTCTTATTTATGTCCATACTAGGGAATGCAATCCCGATCCCGCGAGATCGGGATCCCGCGGGATCCCGAGTAATTTTTCGGGATCAATCCCGACGCATTATATGACGAGATCCCGTTCGAGATTGACGGGATTGGGCGGCAGTAGTCAGGATTTATTTCAGTGTGGAGGAACAAGGGGGCGATTTTTGCAGTTCGCATATAATTGCTTCGCCACGCTATTGCCAACCAGTGTTGAGTCGGAGAGGGCATTCTCAGCAGCGCGATACATTGCAAAGAACATTAGATGCCGTTTAGCAGATGATACTATTAATACCCTTTGTTTCTTAAGGAGTCATTTTCAAAATCACTCGTTTTAGGTAACTACTTCCTAATTCCTTTGAAATATGTTCATTATTTTGATTACCTAATTTACCTATGTTAATTTCCTTAAAACCTGATAATTATTTTTGGTTGGTAAGATTAAAGAGTAAAGGTTTTTATTTTCTTTCGAGTAATATTTATTTATTTATATAGTTTTTGTACACTATACAATAAAATAAATATAAAACATTAATGAAGCATAACGAATACAATATAGGCACAATAGGCGGTCTTATCGCTAGCTGCGATCTCTTCCAGACAACCTACGCGACTGAAATGAAAGGTCGTAGTTCTGGCAGTTGTCTTCAGAATTGTAAAAAAGAAACAGAAAAACATCTAATAATGTATATCAATAACAAATACATAAACATACATGAATGTAAAAAGAAGATGTGTTAACTTAACATTGCATAGAAGATATTGGTGTAAAGATTGCTTGAGTAATTTACAGAAATAAAAACAACACTATTAATAAAAGAATATAAATACTAAACGACATACATATACCAATACGAATTTACTAAATAAAATATAAAGTTAAGAATAGTAAGCTCTGAGAAGTGTTTTAAAAGTGGAAAGCGATTTAGCTTTACGAATTGTTAGTGGCAATTCATTCCACAGACGTGCAGCATGGACTGTAAAAGAATTATTAAGAAATTTGGTACTATGCTGAGGAATTTCAAGTGTTAAATTTTCTGAGGACCTAAGCGGTCGTGCATAAACGGAACCTATCTTTAAGATAACGGGGAGCAGTGGGATTGAATAAAATTTGAAAGAGTAGCAAAAGAATACGAGTATTTCGGCGAAGGCGGATAGATACCCACTTGAGTTTATCACGAAATTCAGAGACGTGGTCATATTTTTAATATGTTATTTTACTTAACCTCACTATCACAAACAAGCAGTTATTAGTTTTTTTTAGTCATCCAAATTAATTATGTTTTTAAAACTAGACGGGATCCCGAAAATTCCGGGATCCCGCGGGATTGATATTTCTAATCCCGCGGGATCTCGAATTTGCAATCTCGAGTCGGGATTGCATTCCCTAGTCCATACCAAAAATCATACAAATCAGTCAAATTACGTGGAACCGTTACGCGCCGGTCGGCGCCTTGTACATAATTATTGGTCATTATTTTAAAACTGCGATATCTTCTAAGATACTCAATGAAATTTAAAATCAAATGATGTAAAGAGCAAATTTCTTTAAAATTAAATACTTATACTTAATAACGCATTTTTTTGGATAAGGATTAATATAATCCTTATAAAAACATCTTCACAAACAATGCTTTATGTTAGAACAAATTTCGTTAGCATAAAAGAGGTTATAATGAACCAACCCTAAAAGTCAGACATATGCTATCGCTGTCTTTTTTGTAGGTATTATCAAGCTCTCCAACTTCTCTTTAGGACTCAACTATATATTTCCCATGGGTAAGGCAGCGTTTGCAAAAAACGCTTTTGTTCGCCCATTTTTTCACCGACTTACTTCGGAAATCCGGCTACAAGGAAAAAGACTTATCATTTTTTGGACTAACATATTATAGCCTATAACATCCGGAGATTGATTTCTACAACGTCACAAACATACAAATTCACAAACGTTACCTGATTATAATATTAGTATACATAGTATAGAAGTATAGATTATAATTTATTGACTGCCTCGTGGTCTCGCGGTACATATATTGGCTACGCGATCTAGAGGTCTTGGGTTAGATTCCCAGGTCGGGCAAATTATTATCGAGTTTTTTTATTGGCAAATTCTTAGTAGTTTGAGTACTTTACACTGGCTCCTTATAGACATGGGATTGAAAACATTTTGGCGAAAAGCTGGTTCAGATAAGTTCGTAAATGTATAAAATGTGCTGTAAGTGGTACAAAACGGATTCAGTTAAAAACTTTAATAAATGCCACAGCGGAATTTGCCTAGAGTCCGAAACTTTAGGCCTGCAATATACATGTATCTACATAATACCTAGTTGCTACATATTATGCTAAATATGAAAATACCCGAAAATTTTCCCATTCGTGTATATTTTTCGGGTATTTTCCTTATTTTTTCCATATTTGGGGTTTTTCCGGGCAAAATCCCATCTATAAACCCCTTGGACTCCTATTTATGCCCATAGCAAAAATCATACAAATCGGTAAAATCTATACTAATATTATAAAGCTAAAGAGTTTGTTTGTTTGTTTGTTTGTTTGAACGCTAGGATCTCAGGAACTACTGGTCCGATTTGAAAAATTCTTTCAAGATTAGATAGCACATTTATCGAGGAAGGCTATAGGCTATGTAACATCACGCTACGACGAATAGGAGCGGAGCAGCAATAAAGAATGTTTCAAAATCGGGGACATTTTTTTCTTTTTGTGAGCTTCCGCTGCGTGCGCTGCGGAAACGGTTAAAGTTTCGCTAAAATAATGTATGAGAGAAATGTTTCTCTTTAAAAGTTCTAAATAAAAGTCCGCGACAGCATATGTCTAGCTTTTAGGATTGGTTCACTATAACCTCTTTTATGCTAAGTAAATTTGTTATAAAATAAAGCATTGTTTGTGAAGGTATTTTAATGAACATTATGTTAATCCTTATCAAAATAAATGCGTTATCCATTATAAGTATTTAATTTAGACGAAATTAGCCCTTTACATCATTTGATTTCAATGAGTATCTTAGAAGATAACGCAGTTTCAAAATAATCATCAAGCGCGCAAAAATATGTACAAGGCGCCGACCGGCGCGTTACGGTTTCACGTTTAAATTATCTTGCTGATTTGTGTGATTTTTGGTATGGGCATAAATAGGACTCTAAGAATTAAAATAGACTACAACATATTTTCTTTCTGAACCCAACCCTGTAGTCCACGCGGACGGAGTTGCGGGCAAAAGCTAGTTTTTTATACGTGAAACCGTAACGCGACGGTCGGCGCCTTGTACATAATTGTTGCGCGCTTGATGATTATTTTGAAACTGCGATATCTTCTAAGATACTCATTGAAATCAAATGATGTAAAGGGCTAATTTCGTCTAAATTAAATACTTATAATGGATAACGCATTTATTTCGATAAGGATTAACATAATGTTCATTAAAATACCTTCACAAACAATACTTTATTTTAGAAAAAATTTGGTTAGCATAAAAGTGGTTATAGTGAAGTAATCCTAAAAGATAGATATATGCTGTCGCGGACTTTTTTTTAGAACTTTTAAAGGAGAACAATTTTATCATACATTATTTCAGTGTAACTTTAACCGTTTCCGCAGCGCACGCGGAGGAATCTTTCAAAAGGAAAAAAATATCCCCGATTTTGAAACATTCTTTATTGCTGCTCCGCTCCTATTGGTCGTAGCGTGATGATATATAGCCTATAACCTTCTTCGATAAATATGCTAACTAACACTGAAAGAATTTTTCAAATCGGACCAGTAGTTCCTGAGATCCTAGCGTTCAACCAAACTCTTCAGCTTGTTAATATTAGTATAGATAGTATGAATTGGCAATCGCATGAAAACATAATGTACTTATCTCAATTTAGTGACTGACCCTGTTTACTATCTAGTACAAAATACCCGTCAAGACGAATGAAACGAGCCCATACTCGATTAGGTAGGATTGTTTAATTGCCGAGTTCTTATGAACATCTTTCAGCTCCGTCATCAGACCCTCGATACCATCTAACAGCAAATTATTCGACAAGACGAATCAAACGAGCCCATACTCGATTAGGTAGGATTGTTTAATTACCGAGTTCTTATGAACATCTTTCAGCTCCAACATCAGACCCTCGATACCATTTAACAGCAAAGTATTCGACAAGACGAATCAAACGAGCCCATACTCGATTAGGTAGGATTGTTTAATTACCGAGTTCTTATGAACATCTTTCAGCTCCAACATCAGACCCTCGATACCATTTAACAGCAAAGTATTCGACAAGACGAATCAAACGAGCCCATACTCGATTAGGTAGGATTGTTTAATTACCGAGTTCTTATGAACATCTTTCAGCTCCAACATCAGACCCTCGATACCATTTAACAGCAAAGTATTCGACAAGACGAATCAAACGAGCCCATACTCGATTAGGTAGGATTGTTTAATTACCGAGTTCTTATGAACATCTTTCAGCTCCAACATCAGACCCTTGATACCATTTAACAGCAAAGTATTCGACAAGACGAATCAAACGAGCCCATACTCGATTAGGTAGGATTGTTTAATTACCGAGTTCTTATGAACATCTTTCAGCTCCAACATCAGACCCTTGATACCATTTAACAGCAAAGTATTCGACAAGACGAATCAAACGAGCCCATACTCGATTAGGTAAGATTGTTTAATTACCGAGTTCTTATGAACATCTTTCAGCTCCATCATCAGATCAGCATCATGTCAGCATGATATAGCGGCGTCATGCGATTTAAAATTGCAGCTCAGTAGGCAACTAAAATGAGTGAAACTAAATAAAACATTCTATAAAATAATTAAAACTAATTACTTATATTTTATCTTTATGTAATAAAACTAATAATTTTAAACAAATAAATTCACCCAACAGTCACTTTTTCAGTTAGACTCCGTACTAAGTTTTGTATTGAAAGTACCAGAGACTACGACATCCCGGAGCGGGAATCGAACCCGTGGCCTTTTATTTAACTGCGCCATGGGTCTGTCAAATAAATAACCTAATAATAATATCTAAGATCTTCACAAGAGGGCCAATGTATTCATAATTGGCAACAGCAAATTATTGGATTATTTTTTAAATATGACGTATAAAAACCATTATCATTTACTGAACTTACGAAATTATTTACACTAAAATTCAATGTCATATAAGGACACATAACCCAATTCAAATTCCAATACTACAATACGTCCGAAAGAATACTCATTCATTGATTGTAAACAACAATGTTATCTATCGGAACGGCTATTGGCTCATGCCTGTTCTATTGCTACGCTCACACACACATCGATAGGTAGTTATTTCGTTGTCAACGAGAGGGGGGTAAGCGACGAGACAGCGACATAGACATGCTTCCAAGACCGCGGCTCACCGCGGAATGGCACTCGGTGGGCGAAAAATGTATGGGGGAATTTACATACGTTGACGTTTTAGCCTATAATTAAAAAACTATATATTTCTATGTCCAAAATGTTTACTATTTGTATTGAGGAGTATATAGGTCGCAATATTATGTATATTTAAAGTCGAAACATTGATTAATTTTAATGTATAGGGTACCTACTTAGACCCTATTTTTCTCAATTTTGAGCGATCATTGTGTTGGTAAAATCGTCTTTGTGTATACATTTTATATGATGACATATACTTTTTTTTAATTACATGTATAGATGAATATATGCTCTTTGATTGTATATATGATTTGTTAACATTTGAAATATTTTAATTCAATAAAAAGGCACGTGAAAAGCGTCGATTTTTGCATAAAAGTGTAATAGCGCCCTTAAAGTACCATCCTCTGCTGTTAAATTTAATTCAGAAACTTTATAAGTACCGAACCATAAAAAAGTTCTTTTAAATTTTGAACTTTTTAGTATCTACTTTCTTCAAGTATGCCATCGGTACCTGATATCATCCAATATCCTTTATCAACCGCTTGGTGCGTAAAACGAGTATGTATTCTCAAGGAAAGATCAGGTGCAGTAGCGGGTTTGCTGATTGTAAAATCAATAGAACCAATGTCAACTCCAATACAGGGCTATGTAATCCGTTTGGCCAACATTTAGAAAGGATATAAAAGTTATAAATGAAAAGAATTTTATAAATGTTATGTTAATGTGAGCAGTTTTCTATTATCTTCTGGATCCTATGACGCTAGCAAACTACATGTTTCGTATTCTAAATATGAGATAACCTTTCAAAGATTACGTAATTTTAACTGTCTCATCAATTGTTTATGTGGTCTTCTTGTTGGTCCTTGTATAATGTTTTATGTTTTTACAATTATGATTAGAGAATACATCATCATATTGATTTAAATAAACTATCAATGACGATATCGACTAACGATGTACAACATTTGAGTAAAAAATCACCATTTAAAGATTTTTTATTTTGTTGTTCATGTCGTGGGGCGCCCTGCCGCGCTTTGTTACAAATAATAAACTACATATGTAATCGTCGGGATCTTGCGACGTTGCTATGCAGAAATAAAAAAGATTAGGCCAAAATTAATTCTTGATTCATAAACTTAGTTTTGTTTGAAGAATTAACTTTTTTAAGTACGAGGTTAAATTTAATATGTCGGAATCATCTATACTTTTGTTTTTATTTGAATGAAAGAATGAATTTAAGTAGAGTGATAATTCAGAAATACATGATTATAATATATATAGAATGGAAGAATTAAACATTTATTTAAATAATATGTATATGCGATAATGTATAAAAATTACGTATGTACGAGTGCAGTGAGATCAGTAATTCAACCACTTATTTGTTATGACCAGTTAAAAATGCGAACATTCGATTTCTCTCAATGATGAATGTATCAGACATTATGGCGCCCAGATTGATATGCGTGGTGCTGTAGAATGCATTATAAATATTTTCTTTTATATCAAGATTTTATTAATTGTATTAATTGAAATATGACAAACTTAAGAGTTTTAAAAGCTACCTGTGATGTTATGTTAAATTAGTACCTAGCAATAATATAAATATGTTTTGTTACTGTGTTGAATTAATAAAGATAGATACGTATGAGGTGATTTTATTAAACAAAAAACTCTGGTTCATTTCATTTTGTTATGATAATCCTCTAGTGTTATTTTAACTCGAACCTCTCAACTAAATAACAGATAAAACTTATTCATCAATGTTTTTTTAAACTATTTTATTATCAACGATTATATTCTACATAAAAAGTTTATTATGTAATGCTAGGTATTATTCTTTATCAGCAAAGTTTATTTTGTTGGTATCTATTGTTCTACATTTTCTTTCGAGATTTTCTTGACATATAAATCGTGTTTATCGTATTTGTTTCCAAAATTGTTATTGTTCTTGAACTAAGCATTATACATACAGTATTTTACGTTAAAAATATGTGTATAATTATAAATTATGCATAACGATTAGGTGTAAATATCTAGAGAATAATCTTATAAACAAAACACCGTGTGATGAAATATTAATATTAAATAACACGCAGTTAAGACACGATAATATTATTGCATAGGTCATCACAGAATATATCAATATGCTTCTATTTATGAAGATATAGAAAGGCATATCAATTCATGAGGAAAATTAGTGAAACATGTGATAGCACAGGTAATGTTAGTGCATTTTCTTTATAACAATTTATCTAGGCAAATGTAACTTACTTACTTCGAGTAACATCCATTTTTTGTTTATGTTAATTTTGATTTTTGTCAGGAAATAAGCGGATCCTTCAGCGATAAGGATTTATTACTACATCACCAATAACTGCAAGTATAACAGTTTTATTTGTCACATTTTTTTATGGGATGTATAATAGAAAGGATGAAACTTTACACTTTTCAAGACTTTCGGAGTGGTACAACTTGCACCAGCTTGCACCAGCACGGCATTCTGTAGATATTCTAAATTGACTTCCGTGATGTTCTATCTATCGTAGATAGCCTGAGACAATACTTATAGCTTATACTATAGCTTGTCATTAATCACTTCTAGATATGCATCAAAATTCTGCAAGGTTCATAAGAAAGTTATCGTTTTTTTACTCTTCAGTAAAATCTTGAATGCACCATCACTTTGATTGTCTCCGGATAAGTTAATGCAAAGATCTAATCGGGCGTAACATGTGTAACACTAGTGACCTACTTCCCAATAGCAATATCTATATCGGGAAATAGAGTATTTTATTGCATATATACTTAATCAATACTTCTTCTTAGTAGGTCCTGATGTTTCTCTCAATAGATGTGACATGGAAGTCTTTTCATTGGCTTCACAACTCGCCATGCTCAAAAAATACAAAACAAGTAGTCTTATTGTAAATTATGTATTTTTTGACAAAATATTGTGATGTAAGTTTAGAGTTAATATTATAACTACTGAAGATTTCCATTGCTGTTTTTATTCAATTTGCATATCTATGAACTTATTGTTGCGCTCAACCCGTGTTGGTTGTCATATAGACAGCATAAGTTTATATAACTAAGGTATGCCATGTCATCACATGGTTCTGCTAAGTCCTCTATGTGGAATTAAGAAACTTTTCGCCATCTGTAAAAATATGCTGAACGTCATGGATTAAAATATAATGCGTTAATAGTTGAAGTCATGGAGAGGAAAGGTTAGCCTTTAGTTGCATATTTAGAAGTTAAGCTTAACGGTGCAGCTATGCGTACGGTTCAATAAGTTAAGTACCTGGGCTACAGTTTAACCTCTGAATTTAGAGCCGATGACGTCATAGAGAGAACGAAGAGGGCTAGCAGTAAGAGAGAATATAGCTCGCAGGTTAACTTGCCACTCATAAGAAGTTTATCCTGTTAAGATCATATAGCACCTTAGTTTATACTTGTACTCTATGCTCAGTTATATTATAATTATGCATTTCAGGCGTTGAGGGGGGTGCCGCAGCTCTACAGCCCTTCTTGGAATTTCGTATTTATTGATTTATGTTACAACGGGCAGAAGTCGCACTTCACTGATCCGTAGGTCCCGTGGCAGTCCCCATCTGTAAGAGTAGGTTTGACTGTATATATTATGTCTGAAGAATTATTGTTGTTTAATTTTTTAAGAAATTGTGCGGCAGGTATTGATTAGATATGATGATTTTATTAGTTTGTTACCTAGTAATTAGAAAAAAACATTAGATAAAAAAAATTAAGACACTATTATATTACATTAAAGTTAAAAATAATGGGTTGAAGACAGCAGTTATTTATTACTTACAAGAGTTTCACTGCTGGAATTGGGCTCTCAATTTGGCAGGGTGATATCAGACGTGTCAAAAGCTTTAAAAATATTGAACTTAGCTTAAAATGTTTTTCCTCACTTCCAATGCTTAAGTGCAACACGACGAGGAGTAAATTAAGTAGGTAAATAAGTTGATGTTATTTTTTATGCTTTTTATTGTATAGTTATCTTGAGTTTATACGATTATAAAGGTACATTCTAAGGATTTTAAGATTCAACCTTAATTCTTGTCGTCTTGAAAATAAACTATTGGATAGACCACTGATTAATTTTATTAATTGAACTGAATTTCTTTTTTGTAAGTGTCAGTATTGCTGAGACTATCTATATCTAAACTCTTGATTATAGTTTGTTTCAACGACGTTAATATGATTTAAATAATTTGGGTTTACAGTCAGAAACAGTAGATGACAAAAATTTATTGTTTTGCAGCGTTTCTCACGACAAGTCTGTTTGACGTCAAAGAAACATGTTTTGCCAGAAAAAATATAACATTTGATTAAATAAAATACTAAGAAGCTTTGTAACCAAGAACTCTTTTATTTTGTATTCAAGACATCTAGCGTTTTGATACGATTTCGCATTCTATATAAATAAAAAAATAGTATATATAGCTCTAAATGGATCTGTGTATCGATCAAACAGACTAAGTCTTAGCATTCTTGTAACTTGATTTGATAATTGTAACTTGATTTGATAAAATACATACTATAGATTTGAAACTCCGTAGTGCATTCGTCTAGGCCCTAGACACTAACTTGTGAAATGAATTGTCGCGGGTTCAAATTTCGCATTAAGACAAATGTTCGTGCGGCCTGCAAAAAATTTCTTTCGGATTGGTTGGTTGTGAGACGAAAAGTATCTTATGTATTCTCATAACCCCGAGGCACGTGATTCTTAGTGTTGGTTGAGAGTGCTCATACATAGTGATGTATGAGGCCGTAAAGTGTATTTATATATTTATTAAACATGTAATTAAGCGGAGGGATCGAATTTTTTTGATGCTCTAAATTATTTTGTGGATAAATTATAAACACTGGATAAAAAAGGCATATTTATTTCTTTTATATTTGGAACGTGTTTAATTGCAGGGAGTCTTGTTACTAGTTTTTAATTTCACAAAGGGAAGATACAAAAGTGATTTTTTATCCGGTATAAACTACATAGATATTTTATCAGAGAGCAGGGTCTAAGGTCAGTTGTCATCTCGCGACAGGATTTCATTGAATACATAAACATTTTCTGGTCACAGCGCATTGCAATATTTGATAAAATTTCGTTGACCACTACCTAATTATCACATGTTTATGAATTGATTTGAAGTTATTGCAACATATTTGGCTGTTACTTGCAGCTTTTCTTCACAACGAAATAGAGTAAAATATTAGTTTAAAATATTATTGTCGATCATATTATAATGTACTTATATACGAATATAGTAAAAATGAAAATTTTATGCTAGAGTTATTCGGTTCGATTCTTGTCCTTGAAAAATAATCATATCCTAAATGTTTGTGAATTGTGATGAATCCGAATGATATCCGAAATTTTTGTTTGAAGAACATTCATAAATACTTTTGTATTGTTTCAATGTATAATATATTTATATTAAAATATAAAATAAAACAATAACAAACATAAATAGGCTGTGGCGCTAAAGAGTCTAATAAATATTTTCATAGATATTAAATTATCTTCCAACTTGCAATTAATTTATTGCAGTTGAAAAGGTCAAATGATTTCATATAGGCCGACACGTGTCAGTCTAAAGATGCGTCTCATTTATTACGTAATATTATAAACATACCTAGTAGAGAAAACTATTTTTAAAAATCTAAATTAAAAAGGGGAAATCCATGTAACAATGAAGTATTTTTTTTTTCAGATTCATGTTCCCACCATCGTTGTGCTGATTACAAATTTAATTACAAAATTGATGTACATTAAATGAAGATTTAATTATGTTTTTGCTTTTAGTCCGCATAGCTTCATTTTTGTATTGATACTTTCCCACAAGAAGATAGACGTTAAGGTTCACCTTTCTAAGGTGGGCTGTATTTGTATGTGTGTGTCTTTATGGGGATAAAAACCCTCCAGAAAGCCTTTCGGAGCTGTGAAAATGTAATGTTACTCAGATGCGAGTCTCTGTTCATAATAAAAGGAGTATAATTTTTCTCGTATTAATGAATGTTTTCTATTAATTCGTTTATATTTGAAATTCTAAATATATCGTGTCACTTCATTTTACACTTATTTACTTATTTTAAAGCCATCGACAAAAATTTCATTTTGTGATTTATTATTGAAATTTGGATGTATGAATACGTTGTTTTAATAACATATCCTTATAAAAAGTATATTGCTGAACAAAGAAAAAATATATGTAACAAGATGTGTTGACTTGGTCAATACACAAAAAAATATCAATAAAGTTCTCGTACCTGAGGGGTAAAGGAAAACGAATTATTATTACATATTGGTATAGGATGCATGCAGTAAATTATTTTATTAAATAAATACATATATATACACTATATTTTTTGTTTCTTTTATAATTATTGTCGACTTAGGTCAGATTTAACATGAGATAGACTGTAACATGGACAATTGGAAAATCTACATAATAATCGCTTGTTGAATGAAGGAAATCATGTTGCGTTATTGAACCTAAGCCCTCATAATAATGCAATAAATACGAGACGATTCAAGTTGACTGCTCTCAGGCAAAAATCGATAACAATTATCTTTCACCACTCGACACAAATATTCTGACCTGTGTTATTGAATATATAGGTACACTAAAGTTGGTGGTTGCTGTCGAGGCAGATACAAAGTTCCTACCATAAGAATATCTCAATGTCCAGGAATTAAAATTTGCTTTATTTCAAATTGTCGTGAGGTAGCTTTATGTAGCACCTAACTCGTGCGTGGCTCTACCATTTTAAAAAAAGTTATGAAGTTTTAGTGTATAATTTAAAATATTTTTATTATTTTATTCCGCTTATTCTGGGGTGTGCTCAGCAGCAGTAGCAATATCAAGAGAGCCAACCTGTCTATTTCCAATCAATATACCTACGTAATATCTGCGAATGATCTGAAACAACTAGCATAGCTATTTGTTATTTCATTCTAATGAAATTCAGACGTTCTCGGTACGGAAATAGATTTGCTGATTTTTGTCCGTAACCCGTATATACTACGAGTTGTTACTTCACAAAACTAAGATGTTATCGGCTGCTACTTTGTTATACAATTTTCAATGCTATCATTATTCATAGATCAATGTGCTGTTTATTATGTGTACGGCGCGTGCAGGAAGTATGCGATTTTTCAAAGAATACCATATTGTTATTGTATTTCTTAAATGATCAAAACCTACACCTCAACTACAACTCAACATGCTACTTAATAATATAGCGTTAAAATCTATGAAGAACTTTGATGGAAGTTTATAACATTCACTGGACATCTTAGGGTCGAAATAATAAATACAATCTCCTGGCTATATAGGACTAAGAAAGGTCTCTACGCTACGCCATCCCTCGGCATTTTTGCAACCACGCAACATAACAAGATTCGTCATTTCAAAACATGGAGTAGGGTAATGTAAAAAAAAATATTGAGAAAAAGGAAGCCTGTTTTTCTTTAAAACGTGGGAAAGGTTAAACACCTATTGTATGAGGCTTAATGGAGGTCTTGAACAAGAGCCTTTTATCACAAATAAGTTATGCAAACGAATTTATACGTTATCACGTCTTACTTATTCTACTTTTTTCTCTCATTAAAATTTTAAGTTTTAAATACTCTGGCTTAAATGTTTTTGAATGTATTTTGTGTGATAACGCCATGCATTAGCATCATTATCAAATAACGAGCAAGAAAGTGGAATTAAATTTAATTTATAAAAATACCGATTATTTAAGGTGCTTCCGATACAGAGTACCTATATACCTTTTTGAAAAACATGCCATTCAATTGCAATTGATACTTGTACATTAATAATAACTTAAACTTAAAGACTCTCAAAAATGATTGAAAGAATATTCCTTCCTCTTTTCTGTAACACTGCGGTTAACAGTAACCAAACATTACTCATCATCAGCCTACTGCTGGGTATAGGCCTCCTTTACAACTGAGAGTATTTTTAACATTGATAAACCTTTAGTTCTGCGAAAAGTTTTGATTAGATAAAATAGATTGCGAAGAGTTTGGGAAAAATATGATTACTTTTGTCAGCCATTTGGTGAAGAAGTAAGCATTGCCAGTGCGGCTTTGAATATCATCACAAAATTCCGATTTTCAAATATGTAAGTAAATCCTGCATAGGGAATGGAAGCAAGCATCAAACACTGTAGGTAACCTAAAAGGAAAATGTGTAGTGGAAATACCTATGAAGTAGTTGCACCGGGAAATTCTTAGGTAGGTATGTGATTTACATAAACGCACGGAGCCCAGCGTGATGGACAAAGATTTAATTCTCGCAAGAGTAAATGATAAAACTATTAAAGTGGAGCTGCGAGTGGTAAGATACGCATTATTCGTCACTCGACACCCTTATATCCCCTTACTGAGATACCAAGTAACTACCAACGCAAAATGAGCTTGCGCCCGGAACTCAAGTGTAGCACGCGTAATTGCGTTGATTGTTGATACCATATCTTGTAATTTTAATGGGTCTGAACAATTCTCTTTGTTGACCTCATTATACATAAATCCATTCAGATTCATTGAGATGGATGAATTGGCAAATTTCATTTTCTAATACAACAAATACATACGCCTTATGAAAGTATACAGCAAAAGTTGCTAACAATGCATATTGCTTGATTAGAATAGGCCAACGTGTATTATTTAAATGATGAAAGATGATAATTCTTACAATAAATACAAAAACATTTAGGATCAGACGGTTCGATTTCATACAAAGCAATGTCGAAATCTTTTCTATCAATTTATCTTGGTGATTAATATTTTTAATGAAAATCACATTTGAGATTAGATAATGACGCACAAGTGATTTTGTTCATTGAAAAAACCAACTTTCTTGCATTTTATTAGCGATATCAAAGTGAAAAGAATTTATTCACTCCAATCACAGCGTAATACATATGTATTAATCTCTAGATATCTTTAGATTGTGGAGGCAGATAATTTGTAAACATGGATTGTTTAGCGCAATTATTAGTTCGATTGTCGCCACGAATCAAAATACAGTATGATGAAGACAATTGACAAAAGCTGTTATGGATTTTCTCCGTGTTGGAATGTTTGATACTGTCTTGAGCACACGCCAGATTGTGTTAAAGTGCCTGTTGTTATTTTAAATGATTTGAGTGAATTATTTAGTGAAAGTGCTTTTTACTTATTTATCATTATGCACCTATTTTTCAAAACGGTGTTTTTTAAATATGTTTGGATGTACTAGAGTATTGAATATTGTTCTATGGACTTTTATATTGCAAGCACTACAGGTAATTTAGTCGTCAAAAAATTATTAATGGGTAACTTTTAAGAATATACTTGTTATTAGTGGTGAAATATTTAAGGTTGAAAGTTTGCTGGATGAGATAATTGATCCTGTCGAGTTGGATTTCGATATATGGCACCAGCGCGACACACGCCTTGCAATTTCTAAAAACAACCAACCAAATTGCGAAAGGCGAAATATCTACGTGTGTGAGGTAAGTTTTAGTCAAATATCGACATTTATAGTAAAAAAATATTTAGAAAATATAAATCTTATTTGAGACTTTATTACAAAATGACTAACTCTCTATGGTATGTTATGGGTTGAGACCCGGATATAGATAAAACCGTTTCATATGATTATCAGGAAGATCTAATTGAAATGTACGTCAATTTCGATTCTATTCTATTTCATCTGAATCATCGTGACTTTAGGGCCATTTTAGATATAAATAAAATCAATCAAAAATGATGTCCACAACATCAGTTCGCATTAAACAAACTGCAATAACAATTCCTAAGACAAAAAAGTAATTCTTCAAATCATTAAAATATTTTGTTATTCATATGATAAATAAAATGTTTGCCGCATGTCAAAGTGATTGAGTTACAGATTATCCGAAGTTTTACTTTCGATAGTAGGACAATCCCCTGCATTAATCCAATATTCGTAATGCCGTTGTGACTTGGGAGAAATACATTGTCATAAATGTTCTTATCATATTTATTATTATTTTTCTACTAACAATGTGAAGTAAAATCAGTTCTGTAAAACGTATGATAACACACATTTAGTTCCTTGTTTAATAAGCTACGTTAATCCTTTATTTATTTATTTTTATCGAGATACCTCCGCCTTTCATATTATTTTGAGATACTGTTAATTTTCTGTCGAATATTACTAATATAAGGGTTAGGGTCGTTTACAATTGCAATCAAAAATTACATACATTAAAAACATAGCATTTAGCAGTAAACGATTGAGTAATATTTAAACTCATGTCTTCTGCACGAAATATTTTGTCCATATCCTTTTATTTTCTATACATACATATATAAAAGTTTATCTATATTATATCGATACTATACTTATATACTCAGCCTATCGCCGTCCACTGCTGAACGTAGGCCTTCCTAAGAAACCGCCAAACATCCCAGTTTTGAGCAGGCCATCGTCAGACCATCGTGCTTCTGTATACTGATGCTATTCTTACTATGATAATAGAAAGGAAAAATTGGTTTCTTAAAAACCGATTAACTTATTCAAATGATTTTTTTAATGGACATAAATTTTATCTTGGGAACGGACACAGGCTACTTTTAAAAGATATATCCTGGTAGATCGGAAATAAAGCCGCAGTAAATAGAAAGCAGTACTGTTATGCTATAATTTAGAAATGTGTTAAACTCCTTGTTATTATTATTTTCATTTCTGTAATCGAACGTTCAAAATAATATTAGCAATACCTTAAAATTGACGATTCTAAACATGATACAAATCTATTTCAATAAAGATTATATTGCATATGACTTTAAGGTAGAAGTAAATAAAGTAATGTCAATGACTTCTGATCTTCACTATAAACTCCGCTAATTTCTATGTTTTTTTTTTATATAAAAAGGTATCAAAACTAGATGGCGATCTGGGGATTATTCAATACCCATTCTTTATAGATGGATATTTACAGTAGATGATAAAGAACTAAGTAATAGGGTTCTAGGTACTAAATAATAGGGTACGAGTTTTAGGGTCATAATCAAGTAATATTGTTTTGGCAATTTTAATGTAGGATAAATATAAAATATCAATAAGAAATGGAAATATGGTTCCACGATACAATAGACCTAAGGGATTTGAATAATAACATGTTGTTGCCCAGCAGATATCTAAGGATTTATCATCATCATCCCATACACATCCCATTATGGGGCACGTGCCTCCTCTACAAAGAAGAGAGTTTAGGCCTTTGCCCGTCACGCTGGAATAGTGGGTGTTTGCACTAACAAAACAAAAAACATTCATTTGATTCAATAATATTAATAATAATATGATTTCGCAATGCAAATCAAATGCTGAGTAACAATAGCAAGGTTGATTCATGTAATCATTTTAGATAATCTTTTAAAAATCACAAACTAGCACAGTGTTTTATATGTACGATTATAAGGAGTGAATTACATAAGGTGCCTTAGTTGGAGGACTTTAATATTAAATTCTTTCTCTAGGCAAGAATACACTGAAGAAAAATACCTGGTGGTGGTAGAATATTCAAATAATAAGTATCGTTCATAATTAATTAATTGATAGACCAACATTTCTTCTTCATCAACCCATATTCGCATTGCGCATTGAGCTAGTAGAAAAGGGTGATGTCATGTTATAATGAAATTCACTTTCATTACCAGATTAACTTGACAGTCATCAATAACCCATACACGTCCCACGGCTGGGCACGGGTCTCCTCTACCATTGAGAGGGTTTAGGCCATAGTCCGCCACGCTGGCCTAATGCGGGTTGGCGGACTACACACCTAAGAAATTCCTAAGAACTCTTAGGTGTGCAGGTTTCATCACGATGTTTTCCTTCACCGTTAAAGCAAGTGATAATTCAATGTGAATACACACATAACTTCGAAAAGTCAGAGGTGTGTGCCTGGGGTTCGAACCCGCAACCGTCGAGATTCTCGACCGCGCGCCCAAACCTTTATAACATACATATAACATTGCACTACCAGGATCAACTTTATAAGACTATTAACTATTTATTAGGACGTCGAGAACTAAGTCTATCTCCTCTCATTTATAGACCAGGCCTGTGCTCGACGGAGGGACATATAATGTAGATGAGCTAGTATTTGTAAAGGTACCTGGGTATCATACACAAGATGAAAGATCGGAATCACACGGCAAATTGTGCCAAAGGTCTTACTTGGTATTGCTTTACATATTTTCGTAATAATAACTGAATTAATCGATCACATTTCTTTACTACTGTTTACGTATGCCACGTGCGAATCAAGGTTTCGAATTAAATTTTTTGGTCCGGCGATGGGGTTTTTCAATGAGAAATTCTCAGTAGCAGCGAAAAGCCTGGAAACATGCTCGAAAACAACCAATAGGCTCGCCACCTGTAAAGTGGCACTGATACCTGGCTAAATGTGTGTGTAGGAGTGCACTTCAGCCTACCCCTTCGACAAAGGCGTGAGTGTGTCTATCTGTGGATATGCATGTAATATGTATTTATTTATAATTCATACCGTCATGTATATTCCAGGAGCCGCCTGATATAGTGCTTCCCGATGCTCAAAAGACCTGTAACTATCGCAATGTACGATATCAAGAACAAGTATACCGCTGGATGGCAGGGCGAGGCTGTCTGCTGTACACCCCTGATTTTCTCTATGAAGGCGGAGTCAATCCTATCAACTTGAGTGCCGGATGTTTCTACGGAAACTGGTTTGCTCCATGTTTGGAATTAGTAAGTAATACAATCTTGAGTTCTAATATTATCGTGTAATTTTACTCCATTGAATATTTATTTAGTTTGAATTGTATCAACAAATTTGTACAGGCTGTTTAAAGGTCGTAATCGAAAAGTAAGCCAGGTAAAAGTAAGGGTGACTACAAAGCTATTGGTGTTAATAAAAAACGACAAAAAATTTAAAAATAACAGCCTCCTCACAACTACATGCATTTAATATTTATGGCAGGTAATACTTACCGCCTTAGTTTTCGATCACGGTCTTTAAATACACCTGTATGTTATTAAGATTTGTATAAGGAAAACCTACATGTTAGTAGGTAATTACTTGAATGTTGTAGGTTTTACCAATACCCAGACAAGAAAAACTATTGGTGCATCATATTAAATTTGTCCCTGAACTCCTTATAATTTAGTAATTATATCCAAGCTGTCATTTTAATCATATTATATGATGGAAGGTTTTATATCCACACTTATATATGCTAAACTTGATAAACGTCGTTTTGTGCCGCACATAAGCTAAACTTTATTTTTCATAAAAGACTGGTAATCATGTAACCTTTTATCAGGTTGTTTGTTTTTAGTGTTTTAAATGGTACGTGCGAAGTGTCTTTAACGCTTAATTGAGTGATTGTACGAAAATAATGAATAATAAGTCAAAAGTTGATGCGATAACACCCATCTTCATTAAATGATAATAATTTTATTATTCGTGCAATGTGTATGACATGTAATATTTCAATTTACGTGGAGAAAAAACACCTTCACTTTAAAGTTCTTAATTGTAGCTATGAAGCCGCTCAAAAGTAGTTTTGTTTTATTGTGTTAATGTGGTACTACATAGATATTGAATCTACTA
Organism: Cephonodes hylas; assembly: GCA_030295005.1. Classification (NCBI taxonomy): domain Eukaryota; kingdom Metazoa; phylum Arthropoda; class Insecta; order Lepidoptera; family Sphingidae; genus Cephonodes; species Cephonodes hylas. Next base: position 7,725,999 of record AP025367.1, on the reverse strand, counting down.
GTAATTGCAATGCGGTCCACTCATTTGTCGTGATTCATATGAAATGACTATGAAATTCATCAGTCTAGAAACACTTTGTTTATTCGTCACACTTGTTACGATCATAAAAAGTTTAATGTTGGTAAATCGCATTCCAATCTACTTGTTTCAAACTTTACTGGCTTTTCAAAGAGAGTATAGAATTATATTGGTATCAGGAAATTGAATATTAATGATCAACTGTAATAAAATTTAAGTTTGTGGTACTATTTATAAAGAATATTATAATTAAATGAAGCAAGCACACTTCATCAGTTTTCCTACCATGCTAGATGCAAATACATAATATTTTTGGTATTGGTCCAATTTGTTATTTAATATTATTAGAGATCAAGCGATATGAGTGAAGGATATATTTCAGCCAAAGGAAGACGGAACTTGCGGTTGTTATCCATTTGATCCAGGTTTGGAAGAAGTTTCTAGAATAGTTCGAGAAGCGTTGATCCCTTCAGCTCAAGACCGTTGGGAAAGATGTTTTTACGCGGCCAGGGATTGCTGCAGCCATTATATGCCCGAATACATAAACACTACAGGTAATGACGATAGCGTTTCAATAAATTGGCAACTCATACTTAGTTGGAATTTAAGAGAGGTATATCTAGAATTTTGTTTTTCTCAGTCATGATTACTAATAGTTACAAAAAGTCTCAGTTATAATTAGGAGTCGTTTAACGTTTTAATTTCACGCAATAAAGGTAATTCAGTTTTTAAAACCATCTCTTTATTGCAAATTGTCACCAAATATAACTGGTAAAATTAATCTTTCAACGTAGTAGAAGGTCATGATCAAAAGATAATAAAACCAAATATCAGTCACAAAAGTTTAAACATGTGGATGATGAAATATGTAGCTAAGGTTTGAAAAGGTTTCGAAACATCCGGCTTTGCACTTCAGATCCTAATCAATGTGAGGCAACGTACGACGCCTGGACTTGTTGGCAGGAAGCTGACGCCGGTACCACGGCTACGGCAGTATGTTCAGAATTCGCTTACTCCAACGCGGGACCATCATGCCACCGTAAGTAATTGCATTACTGAGATAAATTAGACTAGACACCTTGTGACATGCAACAACACCAAATGTAGTTGCTTCGGGTCTTGGTGTTATCAGGCGTAAAGTTAATCGTGATCTTTCATAGGCACAACACAAAACTTGTATATTAGTTTGGGGTCAGATCTATGTATATTAATGTTGGTATTTTTGGGTAGATTTCAGCAGCAGAGAATGCTTACCAAATGCGACATGGTCACCGCAAACGGACTACAGTACTTGCAGCATAAGACCTAGATTGCTGCGACGTTACCGCTACCACATTGGTATGCTGGTTTTCTCCATTGTTTCCTGTTTACCTGCAATATTTGTCTTCTTCTTCTACAAACGTCTTCGTGTCACTCGTGTCGCGCTGCATAGAAACTTGCTCATTGCAATTACATTGAGGAACATCATAGTAATAATCAGTAGAAGTGAAGTAAGTATTGTTAAGGGATTTGATATTTTTTAAAAATAATGTCTTAAATAAATGCGGATATTGATATAACAATTTAAAAAACACAACAGCGTAGTGTAGGTATCATGTTGATATTAAATTATTTATATCTACGTTGTTTTTTACTCCTACCGGATTTGGAAAGAAATGTTAACACCACTAATTGTATGCCATGAATTTATTTAAACACATCTGTCTCGATTGTAAAGGGTATATTATGCAAGACTGAAAATCTTTTTGGTCTACTAACCGGTGTGATTTAAATAGCGTTGATTTTAAGCTCCCTGATAAATTTTATATGAGTAAGATTCGAAACGTAAAAATTCTCTTATATGATTTCATCGCTGTAGATTTACATCGACGAGATCTCCAATACTGGAGATACAGTGATGTCCACCCATGGTATAGCTTGCCGAATACTCGCTGTAGCAGAAAGGGTTGCTGTCAACGCTGTTTTCATATGCATGTTGGTAGAAGGAATCTACTTGCATCGGTTGATTGTAGCTGTCTTCAAACAGAAATTAAATACAAAATGGCTTTACGGAATTGGAGCAGGTTAGTATATTTACATGACGTAATTTTTGATAACATATCGGACATGAGTAACGGGTGATAACCGGCCTTCATTTTCGGGAATAGTCCAATTATATCCTGTATCATCATTGATAAAAAAACACGAAGTTACTCGAACAGTTTGTTCAGAGATAACAGTCGTAATTCACCCGGAAGTATTTCTGCCCATATCTTGAGGTCAATTAATTTTAGCTCCATACAGTCCATACTTCAAGTATTTGAATAGGCAGACTTATTGGATCCAATTTGGTTAACATCTAGAATAGATGCCATAACATTTTATAATGTATTTTTAGAAATTTCTGTTAATTCTGATAAAATAATAATAAATAATTCTGATTCCTTACTGCGTCCCCAGAAAAAATTAACAATCACATTTAATAACTTTGATTATATACCATAATTACACGTGTTCCATCTTACTATAGAAGACGAAGCATTTAATAGTGCCCTTTTATTGTAATTACAGTGGTAGCCATAGTGCCGGTCGTTGCTTGGGCAGCAGTCATGGCAGTTTACAACGACCACTCCTGTTGGCTCGTCTACACTGTGGACCACGTTCAGTGGATACTCGACGCTCCGAGGATCACCATTCTTTTAGTAAACACAATTCTTTTCATCGATGTACTAAGAGTACTATTAACGAAAATAAGAAACAGCGAAAACGCAAATCAGTTGTAAGTGCTCTAGTTCCCTTAATTTATTTTAGATGTCTTTAGGTCAATGTTATCGACTGGGGTTGGTATTTGAAAAACCAAATGATAACACAATTGTAAGCAGTTTGACATTCATAATTAAGATTTATTAATAGATGAGTAATAAAAATGAGAGAAGGCATTTTTTGCGACAAATATGTTTATATGAATTGTGACCTGTCAGATGTTTGCTTATATGGATAATACCGGTATCTAGTTTAATGAGAGCATGTTGTTACAACACTGTCTAAAATGATATAAAAATGTTAGCAAAGTCCGAACAGTGAATGAATAGCAACGGCTTATTTTTTGCATTATTTCGAGAAACGGCGAATTCTATTGCACATACTACTGTGTAAAATATTTATTTCATTAATTTGGACTCTGTGGACGATACGCTTTATTACTTTTTTTATTATTTCGTACCCATTTTACCAATTTTGGGCCTCTAAGGTCTAGAATTAATATTCCTAGCTACTGTAAGCAATATTTAAAACTTAACAGAACCATAAAAAATATTTGCGCATCAGATTTTCAAATTTAAGTGTGTTATGGATGCTGTGTGCTGACATAACATCTTCCATTCAGTAGATTAAAAAACTATGAAATTGCTTTTTTATGAAATTGAAATGGGTTTTTTAAATGTTCCTAATTTGATAACAGAACCCTAAAAGGCGGTTCAATCTGTTACGTAATTTTTATCGCCGGAGAATTATTAAATTAATGAAGAGACCTTCGCATCGGTCACCGGAAATCTAATTAGGGCAAGAATATCATCAAAGATTGCATAATAATTACATAGTCATACGCAATAATCCTCTTAGACGTAAAAGAGTCCCGTAACGTAGTATGTAGTACATGAAGCTTTTTCTTCGTTATTTCTTTAAAATTTTAAACCTATATTCTTAAAAATATTACATCCACGCAAACTTTGAAATCGAATAAACATATTAAATGTAATTTTTATGATAATTTTGTTTTTATTATATTGTAGGTTTTTAAATCCCCTACCCCTCCCATAAAAATAATACCGCCAATTGAGTAAACGTACAAATATGTCTTTTGTAATTTTGTATTAATAAAACGATATTTTAACGACGAATATATACTTATGTATTAAGTTTTTTATTAACCATAATATTGTTTTCAGGAGTACTGCAAAAGCGACTTTATTCCTGATGCCGCTGTTCGGTACGCAATTCCTTCTGACTGCTTTTAGACCGAACACAACGAATTGTACATGGGAACAGACATATTATTATATAGCGTATGGTATCGAAGGACTCCAAGGTTTCATCGTTGCTTTGCTTTATTGTTACGTGAATAAAGAGGCAAGTATTGCATGTTGTATGCTTCTTTCAAAAATAAATTTAAATCTTCTTTTTCTTTCTTTTAGGAAAAATAATACTGAATATAGATAATTCTAAATACGAGTACCTACCTGTCAAGCTTCATACATATTAATGATCTAGAACCTAGTAGTAAAGCCAGTCTTATATTTTTTCTATCACCCAATTCAACTTACCTATTTCTCATTTCTAGGTACGCGTATTGATTAAAGCAACATACAAAAGAACCGAAAATGCTGTTGTGTCTCGTATTCGCAGAGATTCAACCTATCCACGTGTAAGCTCCGAGCCTAGTTCAGATAGGAGAATCACATGTAGTACGGGTTTGCCTTCTAACCATGAAGAAAATCTCAAAGAGCACTATGCAACAATAAGACCAAAGCTACATGTGGCGGAAATAATATCAATTCAAGCAAGTGAAAGATTAGCTGAAATTCTAGATCCCGTGTACGAAACGATACAAAATGATCGATGTAATGAAGCCTACGATTCCTTGGAACGTTCGGACATTGATAATGACTCGGGAATCATCCCAAGGAGGAATTTCAAAAACGAAGATTATTATAATTTTACTAACGCCTCTAGTATTCCCATAGAGTGCCAAGATTGGATAAAATGTATATCTTCTCCTTCAAGTAGTGTTTATAATAATTCCTTAAGTGATATCGAAAATAAACATTATGACAGAAAAAATCCAAATCATCCGAAATTACAAGAAATAAAGGAAACTCGCGGAAAAATCTATGAACCAGACAACACCCCAGACATTGAACCAGAGAGTAATGTCAATGATGGAATCAGTAACACCGAAGACAACGGTTATTCAGAAAATGATATAAGTGCTAAAGATGAGATGCTTAATGAAATACTGCAATACATTAAAAGTAACGAAGATGATGTACAACATTTAGATCCAGATCGGCTTTGTCCAAATAGAGACACGAGGGACAAAATTATTTTTGTAGATGAATAGTTAGATAGATATTAGTATAGAATAGTAATTAGTACCGTTTTAATTTCATATTCAATTTTAGATATAATATATAATGAAAAATTAAAAAAGTATAACATTAAAGGCAGTTTTATATTATCTACACTTTGCATAAAGGTAAATAGTAATTCACGCAGAATAAGACACATCTCTTAAAGGATGGCAGTACTAATAATATACTTGCGCAACCTAATTGGTAATACGTCTGTTTTGGCACACCTAAACCTCTGACGAACATTAATTTGTCTGTCAACTACTTCGAGATCTAGATCTTTATGAGCTCCGCTTACAAAAGTGAGTGTGTTGCAGTTTTGTACACAGTCGATTGCGAGTTCTTTAACAGTTTAACCGTTACCTTTCAATTAATTTATAATGTTGACCAAATTGTTCATGGCGTTAGTTCTGTGTTGCGGAGTTCAAAGCTTCCCCGATGGGGCGCCAATAGACGCGTGCGTGAAGGAACGTTTTAATCAACCAAATCACGGCCAACACAGGACCCAGCACCCTTCCACATTACCCTATAGGATAGTAGCTTCATCAGCAAATTATGGACCAAATACACAAATCACAGGTGCGTGTACGAGTAGATTAGATAAAAAAAATAATTGAATTTCTGAATTTAAAAAAATGATTACTATCAAATGATACAATATTTGTGCTCTACTTTAGTTGAAGTGATTCGAAAAAATATGTTGATTGATCAACATAAAAATATATCACGAGAAATAATTATAACTATTTTCTGAATTAATTCTTGCTTTGAGTGTTGTAAATAGTTATATATGTATCTTAATGCATATAGTTCCAAAATATAGAACTTTTAACCATTTTTGAATAAAAATATGTAAAACATATGAATAGTTTTATGCGTACTGTGGGCATAATTTTTATAAAAATATAAAGCCGGTTTAAACCTTCCAATGTGTCTTCTAATATAATGAATGTAAGTGGTCACAAAAAAGCTATTACAAAATTAAAAATTACAACATTTAAAAATAAAATTGCTCTAATTGGTTTCGATCACATACGTGGCCCAACCGACATGAGTCTGGTTACGCAAACCTAATACACATGGAATTGTAGGTCACAAGACCTATGGTGGATGGACCGGTTAGTCTGAAATAGAATGTTACTACCATTTATAGAAAAACAGTTTTTAATAATCGTCTTTATCTAGAAAATGGTAAACGTATATATGATTTTTTATCCAATAAGTGCTTTAACCAATTACATTAATAGAATATGAAATTTAACGATGTTCTAATTATGTATAAGTAAATGTGTCAGCGACAATTTCAAAGTTCAGATTTTTTTACTAGTTTAATTTTTTTTCATTAAAAAATCCATATTATTTATATTTCGGCATTTATTGTAAGTGACGTCAATAACGAATCGAAGTAAGATTATAAAACTAGATGATTTTATTTTTTATTTGAAAATATCATATAGATCCCTTAACATAAAGGTGAAGCTTTCCGTAAGTATTGAATAATGTTACCAAGTTCCAAGGTGGGTGCCAATAGTACGATTCTTCAGTGACATATTTAATTTATTTTGCGATTTATATTTCATTATTTGATAAAATTATTTATATTCTCTTTAATATAATAACATATTTTATAACAAGACTGCGTCATTTAATGTCATTTATCGTTGTGATTAGGTAAGTTATTGGAACGCATATTATTCTGCAGCAATATTTAATGTCACATTGGTTCTATTAGTGAAACGACGTGTTATAAACTATCGAAATATATAAAACTGATTATTTCGCGATGATTCATTACTTGTGTTTGTGCGTACGTAGCAACTACATGTTCACATAGGATGTGTAAAAACAATTTCAGTGACAATAGAAGGAGCGCAGCCGTTCAAAGGATTCTTCTTGCAAGCTCGCTCGGTTGAGACAAACGAGTGGTTGGGCTCTTGGGAAAATACACCCAACACTACACTGCTACCTGAATGCTCAGCTATCACACATGCAGACCCTAAGGAAAAACTGAGAGCTGTTCTTGTGTGGCGAGCGCCGCCAGATGCGCACGGCAGAGTATATTTCACGTAAGTTGATCGATTTTTTCATGGAACAGTATACTGCAAAAGCTCTTTATTCGCGCGGTGTACATAATATGTTCTGGGTCTAATTGGATTCTATTTTTGCGCGTTTTCAAAGGTTTTTGGATTGGAATCTTTTTTTATATGTACTGATGTAGGGATAAAATACACGAATAAAGAAATAATTAACCATGAATATAGAAATTTACTCGCAGTTTTTAAACCCGCGAATAGTAAACAATAATGAAGGTAGCGCGAATAAGAAAACTTTAGTTTATTTCATTCCTTTTTTTAGAATATGACACGGATGTTTAGCTCTTGGTGCGTAAATACGATTTTGCTAACGCGAAATTTACTCGTTCACTTCCTTCATTATATTCATGAATTCTGAAAAGTAAACAATATTTTAAGATGTAAAAGTCGAAGTCAATCTATCTATCCTAAAATTTTAATTAGCGCAGTATCGGTTTGTTGAATTGTTTTGGGACTTTTAGTTCAAAAGTAAATTTGTTCGTGTAGTGTTCGAAAAATATTTTCAATACATTCATTAATTGAGATATTCAATGTATTCAAGATGCATGCGATTTGGCGCAGCGTACAATATTCTCAAATAGACAAGATTCTCGCGATTGCGAAATGTCTAAATTGATGCTACATTAGAAGTCCAGACGGGCGAGGTCACCAGCAATAGTTATTATAGTTTACACCACATATAATTATTTCAAGGTGTTTACACGCATTGAGCAACTTTACACCGGTTTGTGATTAGAACGTATGATCTGAAGTAAAAATGTTAACTGAATCTAATTCAAAACGGCTAATTGCATTCGGTTTCCTTACATGGATTTTAAAATCGGACTTGATAACGAGGTCGTTGACCCGTACCCTATAGCACTCCTTTCACTCACCGTACACACAGTTGCGTAACATGAATGAGCTGTCGTGATGAGTGGTTTTATTTGTGACCTTAAGATAATGTTTGCTTCTCGGAATGCGATGTGGGCGAAAATAATAAGATGGATATTGCGGCGTACGTTATAGTTGTAGTAATTATTATAATCACGCAGTGTAATTAGCGATGTCTGGAACGATAAACCGTATTCAATGGCGACGTTAAAAGTGATTTATGAATTCTAAATTGATCCGTTTTATTCAGATCATGGATAATTAAATTAATTACTGTCAACAGAGCGCTTTTCGTAAACAATTGCGAAGTTTATATAGGTATAATAAACAGCCAAATAAGAGATTCATAAGAAAGCCGGAACTATTGAAAAGATATCTTATCTCCCAGTTTATAAAATGATTAAAAAAACAAAACATAAGAAGATAATGACATAATATACGAAAAATATGAAAGACTTGCTTTCTGACTTAGATCAGTCACTAGGTATTTATCCTTTGGTTTTTATACCTACTGCAATATGGACGTTGCGTAGGATATCCTCCCTTATAGAAAAAACTATACAGTTTGTACATAAAAGTACTTCCTGAGGAAGTCAGTCCTAAAGGAACAAGAGTGCGTTGTGCGCATTGAGCTAGTAGAAAAGGGTGATGTCATTTTATATTATAATGAAATTGACTTTCATTACCAGATTAACTTGACGGTCATCATCAACCCATACATGTCCCACTGCTGGGCACGGGTCTCCTCTACTATTGACAGGGTTTAGGCCATAGTCCACCACGCTGGCCTAGTGCGGGTTGGCGGACTACACACCTAAGAAATTCCTAAGAACTTTTAGGTGTGCAGGTTTTATAACGATGTTTTCCTTCACCGTTAAAGCAAGTGATAATTCAATGTGAATACACACATAACTTCGAAAAGTCAGAGGTGAGTGCCTGGGGTTCGAACTAATGATGTGCCAACTCGGAAAAAACAGAACTCGATTTAACTCGAGTTAAAATCCACATAACTCGGGTTGAACTCGAGTTAACTGACAAATGAATGTTCTTTCTATAATTTTTACCAGTTTATTTCCTCAACTTCGCATTTATAGTTTAAAAAATTGGAACAAATGACATTTTTATCTGTTTCAATTCTTTCAGTTTTTATATTATTTATTTATAATGAATTGACAGAGTTATACTAATTAAAGTAAGAAAGAAAATTATTGTTTGAAATCATTTATTTATGTATTTTTGGCTTGAATTTTATTTATAAACATATTTATATTTATTATCAATAAAACTATGAAAATATATAGCAGACTTTTAAAATAAAATCAGACTAAGATTATGATGCAGGTATGTACAATGTACATAGTTATATTAACAGGCTGATAATTGTTTTACAAACACAATATTTTCAAGAAAATTAGATAATTAGTATCACAAATTCTTTTTTAACTTAAATTATATACTTGTCGGAAAATAGGAGGAGGGGCCGGTTTGACCAATTTAAATTATAACGAACAAAACAAGAATAACGGAGGCCATTACAGGAAATAACACAAGCTTTAAATGTGCAACTCTATTTATTATCAAAATTAATCTAGTGCCGCTTCGCAATGTGTCTTTGCTGTGAAGAAGAAGCGGCAAGAAACTCCCTCAGCGTGACACAATACTTTACTAGTTGCACTTTATTAAAATAGCTTCACATAATCATTATTTCTTTACAATAAAACAGAAACAATACAAAGACGATATTACAATTAGACTTATTGGGTTGAGACAGTCCTGATTTGCTAAGAGCAGCAGTGACATCATTATTATGGGAGGACGTTATGAGAAGAGTCAGCTTCAATCATAACTCCTTGTTATTTCCCAATAAATTAGATGTTTACTGTCCGAGCGTAGACGCAAGACTTCGCTCTGTGACTGACCGCCCATGACTCCTTGAGCTATGGTAGCGCACGCCTTCTTATAATAACTTCAACAGGTGGGGGAAGAGCAGTGTTGTCAATTTGTTTTTCCTCTACCCTCCGACATACTTATAATTTAGTCTTAAATACATAATATGTGACACTTGTTATGAATGAATTAACGAACATAGTCTCACACAAATGATCGGCAAACTACGCTCCATGTCGGTTGACGGTTCCATTCGATTTACGAACTCGGGTCAGAGAGAATTCAACTCGAGTGGGTTCGAGTTACGCCCAACTCGAGTTAGCTCGAGTTACTTACTCGAGTCGACCATCACTAGTTCGAACCCGCGACCGCCGAGATTTTCGACCGCGCCACCAAACCTCGAGGCCATCACTGCTTTTACTCACTTTGACGGTAAAAAATATATTTTTTAATCATTTATTCAAAAACTTTGGTTACGTATTTTAATACAGTGCACAAACAAGGCATGTTTTTAATTTGGCCGGAAAAGGTAAACTTGGAAAAAAATACTCCGAAGGTAACCTTATTTGCATTCATAACACGTAAAAATAATACTAGCATCATTTGCAGTTAAAACATAAACCAGGGTACACCAATGAAGAGCAACAATTTTTTAAGCAGACTTACGTTTTCCTTAAACATAATTCCAGTATATTTATTTCAAGAATCGTTTACTGGGCTAGAGTAGGTGTAATAACTAGGTTTTCATAATCAGCCCACATACATTCCCCTGCTGGGCACAAGACTGTTAGAATTGCGATGAGTTAGGCCTAAGTCCATCACAGTGGCCTTGTGTTGTGTCGGTGGACTACAATACATGTAGCTATTATATCTCATTCACGATAAGTTGATTCTTTTGGCATATCGACTAATGATGGGAAACAGAAAATATCGAGTAGTTCAAAAATATTGCGTTTTAAAATACTGCATTATGTGTGAAATTCTTTATTACTTTCGACATGTAAAACATTGTTTAGATAAGCGATGGTGGGTCATAATAAGTACCTATTTAATATAACAGGGTTATTTTTAGAGCTCCCGCCAAATTTAAATAGGTTTTTTAGACCACCAAAGTAAACAACTTCCCCAAAGAAACACGGGTCGAAAAGTGAAAAAAAAATTCAGACCTTCTACACGAAATCGACCACGTGAGCAATTCTCTATGGGAGGGTCGAATTATTTATCACGTTTCGACCCATGTTTCTTTGGAAAAGTTGTTTAGTTTCATGGTCTAAACAACCTATTTTAAGTTGACAGGAGGTCCAAAAATAACGCAGTATGTAAAAATTAAGGTTGAAAAATTAAATAGTTTTATCTTTAAAACAGTTTTTATTAAGAAACTGGAGCACAGCCATGATCATCATAGTGTTCATTAAAATTATCGACGTGGATATCAATATGAACGATGTTACGTCCCTTTCCGTCCGACCGATGTAACATTATACAAACGTCAATTGGTTTCAGTATTCCTATTTTAATTTTTCTTTGAAGCAATAAAGTCTCAAAATTTTCGGATAACGCTTATATCTTTAGAGACTTTTGTGTTGTATGTATTTTTTTATATTTATCAAATCATTAAAATAATAAAATAATACGTTTTTTATTTCAAAGTCATGTCTCAGAAAAATTGACATCTGCCAAAAGAATCAACTTATCGTGAATGAGGTATAATAAATGCTTAATTTTAAGATGTATAGGTTTTCCACAATCCTAATCTTCTTCGTTAATGTACACGATCATTTATTTCGAATACACACGTAAATTCAACAGTCAGACGTATGCGCCTGAAGTTCAAGCTTCCAACCGTAGAGATTTTGACCCAATCGCGCGGCATACCTTCAATGCACATCATCACCATCATCAGCCAAAGGACGTCCACTGCTGGACATAGGCCTCCCCCAGAGACTTCCACAGCGTTCTATTGGAAGCGGCCTGCATCCAGCGGCTTCCGGACCGACGATTTTTACCAAAGGTGTTGTGAGTGGACGTCCGACACTACGCTCACCTATTGCATTATTATTTAATGCACACATCACAACTAGAATTTACGAAATCTTCCATCAACTTATACTTCAGCACTCGTTTGTTTTCAAGTAAAAATAACTTCCATTTATGTAAATAATGAATGCATTTTTGTTACAGAGGCACAGTGCTAAAGTCATACACCACATTTTGGTCTAATCTTGTAGCAGAAGCGCCGCAAGATCCTTCACAGCTTCAAATCCTGGGCTGAAAACCTCAAACACTTACGGAGAATAAAAATAAAAAGTTATATCGTATTGCAAACTTCTTAAAATCCGCATACCGGGACTTTTCAATACGACCTCGGCATACGTTATCACTAATGTGTAAATCATTCCGAGTAATAAAAATATTTATCTATTAATACCGATTGTTTAATTCAAGGAATTGAATATGGTAAATAGACCCATTTTTTGTTTCCTATATAAGTGTAATAAAATGGACAGGATACGAGAAAAAAAACACCACATATTAATGTAAAATAAATAAGTATATTGTTAGTATTGTATCGAATAACATAAATGCTCTCTTACGTCATACAAAAATCGAGAATTTTCATAGTACAGCCACAGTTTCGCCGCATAACTATCGTAACCGGAATATAATGGTGTAATGAAAAATACTCACATTAATTTTAATTAAGCGAATCAGTCATTAAGCGAGGATAAAACAAGCGTTGTCATCGTGCGACTGTTAAAATACATTAAATGCGCAAAATACGTTTAATTAATCATGAGATAACTAATTAACATGTTTGTTATATCGAAACGTTTTCGCGCATAAAATTCAAAGTCGATAAAAAATCCAGTTACATACTCCGTCATCAACATTAAAATACAAAATAGTATTTATAGGCATTGCCAAGCAACTCCGTTTCGTCTAATAATCTCATTGAATAAGCGAATATCCTAAAAGTCTATGCGAGAAAGCTACGCCGATGTTTTCTGCTTCATAACAGGCCTTTTGATGTCCATAAGGTCGCACAGTTCGTTCCGGACGGGGCGCAGCTCCGACACATCGCGCTCCCAATCCGTTTCAGCAAGCACCGTCATTACCTGGTGATAATACTAGTAGTAAATCAAACTGGTACCTGGTACTTTTTTATCTGATGAAATAAAGTATGTAGGTATACATACCTACATACTTTATTTTAGTCCTTAATTTTAGCCCTTTTTACAAAAAGGGCGAAAAATTAATATGTTGAGTGACTGCGTTATTATTCATGCATGACAAACAAATAATGCCATTTAACATAAGTAACATATCATATGCTTTTCAGCAACGATTACTATGAATCTTTGTGTGCATAAACTTGAGTTCATTTCTATTGTTCTACGACTTTTATTTGTCAAATTAGCAACTACCTTTTCAAATAGTCAAATAATGCAGTAAAATTTTATCTATCAACATATTGATTCAATTTAAACATTTTTACATAAATTTATAACTTTGCAAGACAATCAGAGTATTTACAATACATTATCACGGAGTATACTATGAAATCTATATTGACCTTCCTTTTAACCCTATAGTAAGCAATGATAATAATTAATTAATAGATGTATTTAGCATGCAGTTGTAACGTGGCCTCTTTGTACGTCTTAGTAGCGGGTGAGGATTGCACAATATTTGTTAATACCAATTCTACTTCAATCTTACATGAATGATGTAATGATAAAAAAATATATTTTTAAGTTATACTATTTTAGGCTGTTTTAAGTTGATTATGTAAACGAATAAACATTTTGAAGCTGGTTTATGTTGGCGCAGATTATCTCGATAATGCACATCTTCATCTTATCCAAAACATTGAGGTTACCTGGTTCAAAGTAATCCATATTAAGCTATTATTTATGTCATACTGTCATGAAAACTTTTTTGATACTACGCATTCATTTCAAATGGAACATTGTTTGAAGTAATCTTGATGTTTATTAAATAAAAGTGAACAATATTTCATTTATACAAAACCATAAAAATCAAGTCGTGATTTTTCATGCTTATTTAATTTTAAATATTTATGAATACTATTTGTACACACAGACAAAATTATTAAAACAATAACATATATTGTAGAGTAGTAAAGTTAGCGGTATTATCGCTCAAGGCGATCTTTTACAACCATAAGATAGACATGAAAAAGATTTTTTATTTTTTGTAATTTTTTGAAAATTGCTAGAGAAAAAGAATGAGAGCGAAAGAGAGAGGAAGAGAACAAGAGAGAGTAAGAATGTGAGAAAAGAGAGAGAAAGAGAGAGAGAGAGAGAAAGAGAGAGAGAGAGAGAGAAAGAGAGAGAGAGAGAGAAAGAGAGAGAGAGAGAGAGAAGAGAGAGAGAGAGAGAAGAGAGAGAGAGAGAGAAGAGAGAGAGAGAGAGAGAGAGAGAGAGAGAGAGAGAGAGAGAGAGAGAGAGAGAGAGAGAGACAGTAGTCAGGTGTTACCTGGTCGATGTTGTCCTGCGGCACGGAGCAGACGTCCCCGTAGAGCGTGAGCGCCTCGTAGAGCCGGGCGGCGGCGCAGCGGCGCACGTAGCGGTCCGCGTAGCACAGGTAGATCACCAGCTGGCCCAGCGACTTGCTACACACCACGCCGCCCACCTAAAAAATACATTACGGCACGTCAACAATACTTTACTGTCACATCACCAAAACCCATTCATATTCATAATACAGGGTGTATTTAAACCGTGATCGGAAACTGAGCCAGATAATATCTAATGTAAATACAAACTGGGGTTAAAGAAAATCCCGACAAAACATAAAAATGTTGACGTTTTTCATATAATCATCGGTATTAAATGAACGTTGTTTGTATGGAAAACGTCAAAATTTTAATCATTTGTCGGGATTTTGTTTAACGCCAGGGGGTTTGTAGTCACATTAGATATTACCTGCCTTAGTTTCCGATCACGGTCTGAATACATCCTGTATCTGAAAAAATATTTTATTTCTTTGCTATAAAACATTCTAAAGCATTCGTATCAAAATATTATACTAAACGTTTTGTAAGACATCGCAATGAACCATTAGACGCCAGCTTACTTATATCACTATACAGTATAATTTTTTTTTCACATTTTCGACATTTGCTCTTGACTTTAATATAATAAGAGGTTTTTTTAAATACACTTAATAAACATGGGCTATCCTCACAATTACACTAAGCGTATAATTTTTATTTACCTGAATTAATTGACAAAGTACGTTGATAGAATCCAAGAGTTTATAAATGTTCTTTCCCCCTCTAAGTTCTAGCTGGAGGTACTTCAGAATGTCCATCGCGAATGTGGACTCAGGATCCTCTAGTATTGGTGATATTGAACCTTTGGAAAAAAAAAACATATTTAAGTAACTATATTTAGGGACTAACTAACTATAAGGGAAGCAACTATTTAGGGAACTATACAATTTAAATTTTACAATGCCAATGTTGCTTCGATAATTCGATTCTCTATTTGTATAAATAGAGGTGGTTTCACCGTTGAAATTTTTTATAAATCGATAATCAAAATGCAACCCCCATTACAATTTGCACAACAGTACAACAAAAAAAAACAATCACTCCACGGAAGCTCATAAGCAAAATAGCAAGTAGAATTAATATTCACTGTAATAAAAAGGGTTTGGAAATCAAAAACTGCATACCTGAACTGAGTAATCTATCGAGGAAGTTAAACATGGGCCCAGTAATGCGTTTCACGTGCAAATTGTCTGCAAACACCTTAATAATAGTATCACATATTGACTTCAACATTTCTTTATTATCGTGTAGATTGTTTAAATAAGCATAGAGAGACTGCGTCGTGTGTTTCACCTGAAATAAAAACGTTAATTATTATATAATAAGAAAATTAAAAAGAAACATCCACCACTGTTAAAGTACGTGATAATTCATTCTGAATATATATTTTTTCTATTCAATACTAATCAACTATCTATTTTGGAAAGAAGATATGTCAAACGAAGAGCGAGCAAGAAAGTCTAGTGACAAATCTACTCAAACCAGTTACATATTGAAGTCCTATTATTGGGCACAGATCATGGCCTAAATCACTAGATTGGATTTCAAACATATGGAAAACTATTATTCTATACTACAAAAACTTAAGATACTAATCCTCTGGTATCACTTACCAGACTCTCAGTAAGCTCTCCAGCGCTGACGACCAATCCCTTGACAACGCTGTACCTATACTCCTCAAAGTTGAGTAGTTGTACAAATCTCGGCATGGTATGTCCGGGGAACAGCCACAGCACCACGTTGGAGCTCTCGCTGGGTACACGTGGGTCACTGTCGTCTTCTAGATCTTTCGACTGCGGCTTTATTTCCACTTCGTCGGATGAGATAATACGCTTCAACGCTTCGTGGTGTGGGATGTTCGTGATTGGGGGATCACTGCGGATAGAAAAAAATATATGATAAAAAGGCACATTTTTAAGAAAATGTTCATGTGTAATCAGATCGTGATCGTAAACAAAGGTAGGTAGTAGCTGCGGTGATCACAAATTCGTTGGCGTTCAAGAAAATCCCGACAAAAATAAAAATTTGACGTTTTCCATACAACCATCGGTATTAAATGTACGCGGTTTGTAAGGAAAACGTCAAAATGTCTACTTTTCGTCAGGATTTTCCTTAACACCAGAGCATTTGCACTCATATAGATATTACCTGCCTCAGTGACCAATCAGAGTCTGAATACACCCTCTATATTTTGGTATTATAAAAAAGTGAAATTTAGAAAAAAATATTCAGCCTGTTAAAAGTTACAATAATTTAACCCTGCTGTCAAAGTTTTATTTACGGAATGAGCTTTTTCGGTCACGTGATATTTATTAAAAGTTTCAATAGAGGTAAACAATTACATCTAAAAGAAATGGATATACCATGAGTAAAAAATACGTATATTTCGTTCTAGTAAATTGTTTGTTTAGATAAGATATATCGATAGTTGATAACAAACTTGTATATGAAGGAGGTGAATATCCTGCCGGCGTGTGCTCGCGTGCGGTCGATCTTCTCGACGGCCTGCTGCGCCACGCCGCACATGATCTCACGCATCACGCGCGGCTCGTTCAGCTGCGGCGCCTCCACCGCGCACTGGCGGCAGATCGACAGCAGGCCTGACAACAGAACCAATGGCTGTGATAATGTACATGTTTAAACTGTATCTTGTATTATTAAGGAATTTTAATTTTATTGGTCGTAATTGCGTAAATGATACTTATACGACGAAGTAACAACAACACATCTGATGACAATATTAATTATTAAGTATAACCAAAACATTCAAAGTTCATAAAAAAAAATAATGAGCGGTAGGTTGTCATTCGATATACAGCTTTTTAGAGCACTAAAACAGTATTTTATTATAGTATTAGGGATCTTTAGGAAAAGAGCCTTTATTTCCCTTAAGGGCTGGCAACACACCAATGATTCCTATGGTATTGTGAGTATTCAATACGAGCATTGGCCATATACCATCAAAGTCAAATGATTTTTATTCAAGTAGCCTTCTACAACCACTTTTAAATTGTCAATATTAAATTACATTTTAATAACATCAGGTTGACTCGATTTTTAGTCTCATCATCATCACCATCATCAGCCCATTTTGGTC
Organism: Cephonodes hylas; assembly: GCA_030295005.1. NCBI lineage: Eukaryota > Metazoa > Arthropoda > Insecta > Lepidoptera > Sphingidae > Cephonodes > Cephonodes hylas. The sequence continues at coordinate 7,708,344 of AP025367.1, read as the reverse complement.
CACTGCTGGACATAGGCCTCTCCTAGTGACTTCCACCGGGGACGGTCGGAAGCCGCCTGCAGCCAACGACGTCCCGCGATCGTTTTAGTCTCAATAGTGATAACAGCGCGTATTACCGGTCATGCTCGCCTCCCGCACCCAGGCGCCGATGTCGCCGCGCATGTCGACGGTGTACTCGGCGAGGCAGCGCAGCAGCGCGGCGCGCAGGGCGGGCACGTGCGCGTGCGCGGCGCGGCCCAGCGTGGCGCACAGCTCGGCCAGCCCCGCCACCGCGTCGCGCCGGCTCTCCGCCCACTTCTGCGTCGCCTCCGACACGCTCGTGCAGCGTATCAGCGACTCTACTACCAGCGGGAGCTGCTCTTTCAGGACGAACTCGGGGAGGGAACCTGAAGGTAAGTGGTAGTGATTTAGAATGTATGTATGGCAGTGGTAGTGGTAGGGGGTGTTGGTGATGGTGGTGTTGATGTTGGTGATTATGATTACGATTATTAAAGTAAAGTAGATGAGATGATATAAAATAACAGCTGAAAGTTCTGACAATATACCATGTCAATAATCATCCAAATTAGCCGCACATCTTACTTTTTCAAAGTAACTTGTGTGTTAATAAGTAATAAATTGATCAAAAATTTACAATACTCTAACATCATAGATAGCTAGATTAAGTGATTAGCAGTGTTTATGCTTGTACAGTGTGTAACAGCAAATGTTAAGTAGTTCTATTTCTCTAATTCAATATTAAAACGACTTTCAATTGTATGCTATTTAGTAATTACCAACTGCTCGCGCAAATCCCATTCTGAGAAACAGTCCGTTGACACCAGTGTTGCTTAACTGTTCGCAATATTTTTCAACGAGCTGCATACGTTTCTCCTTTGCCGTCAAATCTCCGTACTTCAAGTTGTCGTCACGTAAATACTCGTTAAATACCAGCGGCAAAGCATGTATAGCTTTTTCTCTTATGGCTTGCACTTCATGTGCCAAACATTCTTCGATGAGAGCCAGCCATTCATCTATAACAAAAAACCATTACGTTCTCAAAAGAGTAGTGAGATTGAGCAAGCGTGATGCTCGTAGCGAATTCTTTCAAAGGGCCCAATATATAAATTTGTCAACTATAGATAAGATAAAAAACACTTCATTGTGCACCATTTAAACAAACAAATAGCAGATACAAGAATAATACAAAATACAGTGAACAATCGGCGGTCTTATCGCTTATAGCGATCTCTTTCAGACAACCGCGCGTGATGGAATATTCAAACGAGTATTTAGCAACATGTGGGGGTGTTTAAATGATACAATACACATAACTATATTTTATGTATGATTAGATTGTTATTGGTATTGGCTGTGTAAGAAGTGATGGCTTCGATATTAAAGCGCGCGGTGGACATCAAAATCTCGGCGTTCAAGCCTCAAGAACACTCCTAACTTTTCCAAGTAATGTGTATATTAAAAATGATTATACGCGATATTCCGTGAATTTAACAGTGAGGAAAAATATGGAGTGAAGACCTAAACACTAAAAATAAAATAAAAAAAAATCTTATATATGTACTCCGCCAACCCACACTATTTCCAGCGTGGTGGACTAATCCCTAACCCCTCTCACTGTAGCCATCTTTAGACCGTATATATATGTGATGTAGTACCGATGGTCCCCTCCCCGTGGAAGGGTTGGTGCGCGAGCGCGAGCGTGGCGATGGCGTGGCAGCAGGCCTGGCGCATGAGCTCGCCGCCCAGCCCGCGGAACTGCTGCCGCGTGCGCATGCGCCCCACCAGCTCGCGGACACATGTCACCACTGCAGGAGACACCAGCGAGGTCGCCTTCTCACCTGTTATATGGGCATGTAATTGTATGGTTAAATATGGGTGTTATTTTTTAGGGGAAATGAGTTTAAATTTATACTTTGAAATTTATTATTAAGAATAGAGTTTGTTGTTGATCCTGTTTGTAAGCTTTAAAATTCATCAAGCAGGTCATACATACGACATACCTAGCTTTTGAAATAAATCTTTCTTTCTATTCGATTTAATTAAATTTACCTTAGGTCTGAGTTGAAGGGTAAGACTTTTTTGTTTATAATGTCCTAAAGATTTCTAAGTTCATGGAGATACTAATGACTTAACACAAAAACGTTCCACAACCTGTCTACCGTCATTAATAATGAAATACGAATATATTTATAGCTATGAACTAATAAAATATAAAACATATTTACCATTAGCCAAAGTGGTTTGCGAGAGCGCGTAAATACTTTCGCCTATAGCTAGAATAGCACCGTGTCGAACATTGAGATCTATAGATTCAGTCTTAGACACCAGTTTTGGCAGCACAACTGTAGCGACATATTCGGGAAGCTGGAAAAAAACATAATTACTACAATTGTACTACAATTCTTGTTACAATACAGGCAAGTCTTACGCACCACGGACATTTTAAAACCCAAAACTTTGATGACATATAATACGGGTATACATTAAAAATATATGTAAAATTAAATAATAGCTAAGCTAGCCTACAAACTAAAATAAACTGACATAGTGATGACAGCGTGTTCTTTTTTTCTAGAATCAAATTATATTTAAGACAAGCCAGTACCTGTTCTGTAAAAATTATTATACATACGAACTCATTAATATCTAAAATTCAAAGTAGGAAAAGGTAAGTTCATCAGAAATATAATGATTTTTTATTGGTTTAAAAACAAAAAAGGTATTGATATTTACAAGACAATTTAAAAAAAATAAGAGCTATTAATTTTGCTGTCTTGGTTTTAGTAAAAAGAGTATATGTTTGAACGAAACGGGATCTTTAAAATATACATTCTCTATTTTAATTTACCTTATCAGTTAATTTATTTAACGCTTTAGCGGCAAGTTCGCGAATGGCGAAGTCCCAATGTTCCACTTTCAAGTCGACAAGATGGTCTATGAGATGTTGTGTGTACTCTGGATATTTGGCAACCTGCAAAAAATCTTCATTAGGTAACTAAAACATTATACAGTTAGTAAGTAGTAGCCCAACCGACTCAGTGGCAGAGGATGTCCATGCTCATATAGGTACAGCATGTATTCAGACCCTGATCAAGAACTAAGAGAGATGATTAGGAATCCATTGGCGTTAAAAAAAATCCCCACTTTTTTTAGCTATTACCTGCCTTAGCTTTCAATCACATCTGAATGCACTCTGTGTTCTGAGAGATTTCAATTGCATAGAATATAAGTGGCTATTATTTTGGAATTATTGATTGAAATTCCATCTAAAGGGTTGTAGCTTCAAATATTCTAAATAGTATTCGCAATACCTACCTCAGGAGCAATAACAAGATATGCGTTGTTCCTGGGCCCGACGGACTGGAAGTCTGCGGTGGTGAGCACGTCGATGCCGTGCGGGAACATGCCGTGCCGACCCACGTTCTCCTGGTACGCCGCCGACGCTGCACGGCGACAGTTTATCTGGAAAATATTAATTAAAATTAAAAAGTGTTTTGACTTTGATATGAACGGATCGGGAGTGAAAATGCTTCTACTCATGTGTAATATTAAAATATTTATGTATATCGATACTATCTATCCATTTTTATCAATATATATTTTTTTCTTATGATTTTTTTGATCTTTAAATATATAATTGTCATTGTCAAAAGACACTAATCCTACCTCTCGATCAAAGCACGCAGTAGCTATAAGAGCGTTGGCAAGCGAGGGTGCGTAGGGCGCGAGTGCCTGCGCGTCGTACGCCCGTGCGAAGGCCCATGCGGCGTGGCAGGCGGCGTCCCGGGCGGCGCGCCCCCCGCCCCCCGCGCCGCACGCCGCCCGCGGCTCGTCCCGCCGCAGCGCGCACTCCACGCGACGCACGCCCGCGCCCACCTGCGCCGGAGATAGGAGACCGCGACGAGCTGCAGTCACAATAATCTCTATTACCATAATGTCATATTATGCCGGGCTCTGTGCTAGACAAATAACATTTAGAAACAGATCCAAAAAAAATTAATATTCAGTTCTCGGTGAAGATCGGTCATAGTTAGTTAATTAAAGTATTTATTTATCGTTCCCCGTAATTTAATTTTGAAAGCAGTGATGGCCTCGAGGTTTAGGCGCGCGGTCGAGAATCTCGGCGGTCGCGGGTTCGAACCCCAGGCACACACCTCTGACTTTTCGAAGTTATGTGTGTATTCAAATTGAATTATCACGTGCTTTAACGGTGAAGGAAAACATCGTGATGAAACCTGCACACCTAAGAGTTCTTAGGAATTTCTTAGGTGTGTAGTCCGCCAACCCGCACTAGGCCAGCGTGGTGGACTATGGCCTTAACCCTCTCAATGGTAGAGGAGACCCGTGCTCAGCAGTGGGCGTATATGGGTTGATGAAGAAGAAGAAGAATTTAATTTAACTTATTAAAATGTTGAACTTTCTTACATCTACGGACCAGTTTTCGTTGAAATACGTTGAAGTTGCGAAATTTGATAACACTTCTTGAACTAGGAATTACATATCATTTCATCCTGCATTATTAATTTTATTGCAGAAGTTAAGAACAACAAATCAGTTATCATCATATTTTATTAGTCAAAGAAATAAATTAAACATTCATACCCAGTTCAGCAAGCGCCATGCACCCTCCGTGCCAGGCAGTCTCGCGTTCATTTTCAGCAAACAGTCCCAACACGCATTCGCACACATCGGCGGCGGCTATGGCTGGCAACCGCGCACCGATGCGGCCCACGCCCTTCGCCGCGGACCATCGCACCACCGTGTCGTCGTCGCGAAGTGAACACAGTAACAGTTCCACTACATCTTCTACCTAAAATATAACATACATAATAATATAACGTGTCTACTAAGGAATTAGTAGAATATAAGTTCCTTGGCCACATCAATGTCCTTGATTAATAATAAAAGTATTTCAACATTTTATGACAACAGTGCAAGTAAGGAAAGTTTTAGTTACTTCTTGTGGTATATCCTGATCGTCATCATCAGGAGGCGATGTAATAGGCTCCGTGTCGCCAGCCGCGGCCACTCCGCCAAGAGTTACTGCAAGGGAACGTGACCCACGCGTATAGCGCCACGACGCCACGCGCGGACGGAGGAATGTCAACCCTGAAATGGATAAGAATAACAAACTGCACTAGAAACGGACAAACTTTTAAAAACCACAGAGATCATTCTTGCCTTTTAGGAAAGGTAAAGATTGTTATAGATTAAACACTATTTAATTCCTCTAAAAGAGACATCTTTATAGGTACATATCTTGTTAATTCATCATCTTATCAGTTCAACAACAGTTCTTCAACAGTTTAACAAAGGATAATAAAGATTTTGAAAAAAAAAAAACACTACTCACCAATTCTTTGAACAATTTTAACACCATATTTCCTGACCAACATAGCCTTATGTTGTTTGTAGTTCTGATCGGTAACCCATTCAAGTAGTTTAGGTGCATAAGGGAACAGGTCATCTCTCTTCCCATGTTTCAGTACAGCTGCAACAGCTGCCAATACCCCATAATGTATTGTGTCCTCTTCTTGCAAATTGGAATGTAGATCACAAGCCCACTTAAAGAAAGCACCCATGTAAAGTTCCTTTACATCAGACCTGTTGAAAGGTTATCAAATATAAAAATTGCCAAATAAAATTTTGATTATATTTTAGTTGCAATGTTATTTTTTGCATAGACCAACATTATTTTTTTTATTACATATCTTTTCATTACTCAAATTTACGTCTACCCACAAGGTGGACCAACAATTTGGTAGAAATGCAGGCCACTTCCAATAAAACACTTTGGAAGTCTCTGAGGGAGGCCTATGTCCAGCGGTGGACGTTCTTTGGCTGATGATGACTCAAATTTAGCTTTAAAAATACAAATTCCATCACTTTTCAATTATTATTTAGTTGTGTTAATATTGCTACCTTATAAGAAATTTAGAAGCCAAATAAGCACTGGCCTCGGCACATGAGTCTTTGCTGAGAGCATATGTTTTACATATGTTGAAAATCCTCTCCATTACTGTCAATTTCTTAGAAGAACCATCTGAAATTATATTATTATAGATAATAAAAAAAAGTTGACTACATATTTTTTTAAAGAAATTACTGTACAGTTCAATAAAAGTAAATACCTGGTTGGCCAGGTGCAAATCCATCAAGTCGGCTCATGTGGAAAGGAATAATCACAACTATAGAAAGCCATAGTAATAGAACAAATCTACTGCGCCAGGTCTCTTTGTCATTTGGGTCTTGAGCTTCTAGGAATGTAAGGACTGTAAGCAAATCAGAAACCTGAAATTATAATAGAGATAAATAATTTGTTAGTACAACATATTATTCATTCATCAATAAAAAAATATATTGGAGAATTTACCTCATGTGGAAGATGTCTCACAACAACTTTGTATCCACGGACTCTAATGATTTGGTACATGTAATTAAATGTTGCATGCTTCAGTTCGAAAGAAGACTCTTTATCCTTGATGAGATTCAGAAACTTAGCTAATATCTTGTCTAAGTGAGGATCGAGTAAGTGCGGTTGTTCATAATACTGTTTGAGAATTCCATACAATCTATCATATTCTACCTCTAGAGACGGTGTGTTGTATATATTTTTAACATTATCTATCATATTCATCACTTCTTCAACCTCAGAAAAGTGCTCTAAGGCACATCCCAGCCCAATATTGTCGCATTCGTCTTCTCTGTTGATGTCTGGATCGAAGCCTACCATTTTTACCGAGTGCCGATATTATTACTCGTTTTAAACCGTAATTGAGCAATGAGAAATCAATCAACAAACTACAGTTTTAACGCAGATATTATAAAACTTAATCAAGGCACAATTAAATAACATAAAAATATTGTGGGCTACACAATTTCATTCACAAAAATACCGACAACAAAACGACAATGACAAATGACAATAACCGGTCCTGTTAGCGCTGTCCTGTTTTTGTCAGAAACCACTTTCCAATTAGTCGATTTTATTTATTCTGGAATCGACCTTACTATTCATGCAATGTAGTAAAGACGTTAGGTATATTAAATTTAGGTATAAAATTAAAATAATTTATAATCAGAGTATCATTTTAGATTTATAGTAATTACTTGCAAGACTCTTTCTTACAAATTAATGTAAAGAGGTGCTATTAAATTTTTTAGTCAGCCATTGTTTATTTCATGCTGTATTTGGTATAGTTAATAGTTAACTTTATAACTAACTGGCTAACGTAGATCATTCCTGTGGGTGGCCTTTATCGACTTTATCATTTTATGCCGAAGTACTTTACTTCTATGACCAAAAGGGTAATAAGTTTAAATTCTACCAGCAACATCTATCATCAATGCCCCTACGAAGCGATGCTATTTAAATTTTAGCTGAAAGATTACTAATCATTTACTTCTGAGAGGATGGTTATAAAATATTAAAATATAAAATATTTATGACTTGTTTCTTTTTTATTCTAATAGTATATTGATTGTCTTTTCACAGTCAATAGTACGTTGAAGGCACAACACTACAAAAGATTTTGCTGAGAAGCGTGTTCTATTTTGATTTTAGTAATGAGTTTTTTTCGCTGGATATCCATCCGCATTAATTAAAATGAGTGCTCGTACGTGTTGAAAATCTTTACTACATACAATTTTATTGAATTTATATGCAAGTAATCATGGCAAATACAAATGTCCATTTTACAGCGGTGAGAGGTCCTGCGAAACGCAAAGTTAAGCCGGTGGAGCCACAATCTTTGCTTGATTTCGATCTTGGTGAAGGAGAGAGCTCTGATGATTCAGATTTTCGTATAGAAGATCACCCGGAGGAGAGTGATGATTATTCCATCAATAGTGACGATGACAAAAGTGAGTGTTTGACTATTGATATACCTAATCAAAGGATTCATAGTAATTAGACTCGAACTTTTTATTATTTAGAAATTTTGTTGTTGAAATTACTGTTTGCTATATTTTATCTAATTGGATTCCTAAGATAAGCCCCGTAGCGCAGTTGGCTAGACACCAGCTTGCGAAACGAGCGGTCGCGGGTTCGATCCCCGCACCGAGACAAATGTTTGTGTGAACCACAAATATTTGTTTCGGGTCTGGGTGTTTGTGAGACCGAAAAAGTCTCTCGTAGTGTCTGATACCCACGACACAGGTCTTGTAACCTAGTGTTAGGTCAGAACTATGTATGTGACTGTTGGGTGTATTTATTTATTTATATAGCACTATATTTATATTTTGCTTAACTTTAAATAACATTTTATTTTAAGTAATGTCACCATTATTTTTAAGAATTGGTTGGATGTCTTTTAATGGTATCTTTTGTCACAATGCAATGCTGATACTTAATGGATGTTATCATACATATAAACCTTCCTCTTCAATCACTCTATCTATTAAAAAAATCGGATCTAAATCTGTTGGGTAGTTTCAAAGATTTAAGCATACAAAGGGACATAGGGACAGAAAGCGACTTTGTTTTATACTATGTAGTGATGTAGTGATAACCTTCTCGTCTTAAAATAGCACTATATGAATCATGGTAATAAGATATTGTATTGCAATATTCTAAATAAATTGTTAATATTTTAAGACATTCATTTAAAATTTAAAAACACTGTAAAGAAAAAAATCATTTGTGTGAATAACATTAAAATAATAGTTTATATTTCAAATACGTTACTCAATGATTTTTATTCTATTTACATCTAAAGAGCATAATATTTCAACATACATTAATTTTTAGGTATGATCTTTACATTTTTCTTTCTTGTAGAATTTAGGCAAATTATTTTTTAGATAATCATTTGTAAAAGAGTGTTTTCTATGGTAACTTGAATTCTACAAAGTAATGCATGTATTTACTACCTCCAAACTAAACTAAACATTATATTGTGAATTGTTTAATACAAGTACCTTATGGAATACATCATTTTTATTAGAGGGTGGAGGTAACAGTGCTTCATCTGGAGATGAGTCTGGTTCTGATGATGGTGACTTCAAGAACTCCACTAACAAACTCAGTGAAGAGACATCAGTAAATGATGTCTTGGAAAAAGCTAAACAGCAAGAATTTAAGGTAAATATTATTTATGAAGTTTCTATTTGATGTACATATGATGGCCCTATGAAATTTTGATTTTAATACAGGGATAAAATGATATTAACATTTTTAAATTTAGTTTTCAGGTGAACTAGCTAACATGTTTATATGTGCTGGTTGTTTGGGTTCAAGAAGTGATGATTTCAATGAAATTGTTGAGTGTGATGGTTGCGGAGTCACTGTACATGAAGGTTTGTTCAAAACACTCATAAATACCCATAACTTCTAGAATTTATTTATGACCAGACTGCAGACTTATCCCAGTATATCAATATGTTGCTTGAGTAGTGAAAACTCTTGATGTCCCTATCAGCTTCATTGTAGCAAAAAATGTATTGCTCCTAAAACAATGATAAATACTTATTACATAAAATATACTTAGATAAATGTTTGTCATTGAATTGCAGGGTGTTATGGTGTATCTGATGTCACAAGTGAATCAAGCACAGTGAGTTCAGCATCTACAGAACCATGGTTTTGTGAAGCTTGCAAAGCTGGTGTTACTGATCCTTACTGTGAATTATGCCCCAACAAAGGTATGTAGTGCTAAAATACGCTTTAATTAATTCATGATGACATTACATAGGATAATCATGTATTTTCTCTATTTTAGGTGGTATATTCAAAGAAACAGAAGTGGGAGCATGGGTGCATCTGGTATGCGCACTTTATGTGCCTGGAGTTGCCTTCTCAGAAGTAAGTTAAATACAAAAAAATAGTTTAGTGACTTTAGGGAAATAGTCTTGAATCTTAATATTTGTGATCAACTTTGAAATATGATCAAAAATAGTTCGCCTCACCCGATCCCTCTCTTCGTAACGCTTTCGTCATGCATTCACCAGCTAACTCCTCAGGTAGATCTTGCGTAAGGAGTTTCGTTTGGATAATATTTTGAATGAGGAGAGCCGAAGATCGAGCCTAATGGCATAGGAGAGGCCTATCTCCAGCAGTGGACGTGAAAGGCTGGTGATAATTTATGATAATGATTATGCCAGGTGGAGCGCCTGTCGGGCGTGACGTTGTTCGAGATGGCGTACTCGCGGTGGGGCGCGCGGTCGTGCGCGCTGTGCGAGGACGGCTCGCTGGCGCGCACCGGCGTGTGCGTTGGCTGCGACGCCGGCATGTGCAAGACTTTCTTCCACGTCACCTGGTCAGTACCAACTTCATTATCATCATCATCATCTTCATCATCATCTTCAGCTCACATACGCCCAGGCCACGAATCCCCTTTACTACTCAGTGGGTTTAGGCCTTAGTCAACCACACTGGCCTAGTGCGGGTTGAGGGATTACATACGTAAGAGACTTCTAAGTTTTTTTGGGTATACAGGTTTCTTCACGATGTTTACCTTTAAAAAGTATTTCATAGAAACGAAAGAAATGTCAGAAGCGTGTGCCTGAGGTTTGAAGCTACGGTTGCGGAGATTGTCCACCGCACCTAATCCTATACTTTTGATTTATACCTATGTTTTGATGTTATCATTTTTTTGTTTTATATATATCTTTTGTAATGCTATAGCGGCCAACGGGAAGGTCTTTTGGCGGAAGCACATACTGAAGAAGCTGAACAAGCCGATCCGTTCTACGCACACTGCCGGCTGCATTCTGATAAAGCACTTGTCAAAAAGCGTAAGAGAAATTGGCTTGCGTTGCAATTGAGAACTGAAAAAAGGTATTTACAATTCTGTGATGAGTAAGGGGTAGTAAATTGTTATTTTCATAGAAGTTTGTTCTCCATAGGAAGTTGGAGTTACAGAACAATCTGAGTACCGAAGAAAAAGCGAGGATCCAACGCAAATTAGTGAAGTACAGGAGGAAATACCTACAGCAGAAGGAGAATAGAAATCCGCCATGGGGTACGAAACTAAATATTTATAATGATTTGGTCTCTAATAATAAGCCATTTGAATATTGATATTGATTTTTTTCCCTTACAGTACCAACACAAAAGATGGCACGGATGTTGTACAGCAGTGCATCGGCAATGAGAAAGTTTCAACGCAAAGCGGAATGTATGGGCATTGATACACATGCTCTGGAATTTCAGGATGCGCAAGTAAGTAGCAGAACCGGCTGTTGCATGTAATATTAATTGTGTAAATCGAATGAATCGGATGGAACTCAGGTTTCCTTACGATTTTTTCGTACGTCATTAAAATTAGCGATAATTTATACATATATGTAAATACACATAGAACTTCGAAAAGTCAGGGATCAGTGTTTTAAACACGCGAGCGTCGAGATTTTCGAGCGCGCGCTTTATCCTCGAGATCACTACTACAATACTTAAATACTGGATACATAAATAAAAATAAGTTTTACTAATGTACCCATAGAGGCTACATTATGTTAAATTTCAAGAAAACTCTCATTCATTCATTCATTCATTCAGTCACTCTCTTATTCATTCAATTATTTATTAATAATTCCCATGTATGGTGTCCCAGATCACAGCGCTGAAGGACGTGTCCCGTCGCTGGCACGTGCCGCCCGCGTTCTCCGTGGAGTTCGTGGGCTACTACCTGGAGAGGAACACGCGCGTGACGTCACTGCGCAAGTCACTCGAACGACTCACCAAGGAGAACGAAACGCTACTCGCCGATGATGATAAACTGAGATCTGAATATGATGTGGTGAGTTGGTTAGGGTAGTAATTATTTGGAGTGAAGTTAGTTGCAGTTTGCTTCATGTTATCAATGATAGGTTGACGTTAATTTTGATTTATTTTTTTTCCAATAACCTCTTTAACGAGAATGCAAAAAATCTTTATAATATTTCAGTAATTATGTTGTAGTTGTATATTAGTGCCAACTTGTTCATTAGAGTAAATTTTGTCTTCAGTACCCTCTTATACCATCTTTATCATTAGCAAATACTTCATAACATTGTAACTTTTCTCAGGCATCAAAAGAGAACACAGACGCACTAGCAGAGCTGACTTCCACTCGGGAAGCGTTGAAGAAGATTTACGATGCTATTGTGGCGTTGTCTCCGAAGAAGGCCATTCCAGCTGTGATGGAAGATAGGCCGTTACTGCCTCCCGAGATACCGAGATCTACACCCAAAGTCACTCCACAACAGTTGCAAAGACGGTACGTTTTACATGTTATATTGATGTAGGATTTGGAAGAAGAAGGAAATATAGTATTTAAAATCAGATTATTATTATTTACTAATACACTTCTTCTATAAAGAGTATGATATTAATCTAATGCGTCTATAGATTGTGTCTGGTTGGAAAACGAGAAAATATGAAACGAGGTACGAACAAAACAACACTGCCGTCTCAATGTTATAACTTACATACAAAGGACATTAAGCGGCTTTAGACATATGTATTTTAAAAGCAACAAAATATAACATGTCAAAGAAAATTTTAATTGTGTGTTTTGGACTTCTGAAATCGTTGTTCAGCGATATAACCATCGTATATTGATCTATTTAAACATTTCGTTTCGTATTCTCTGGTTGGGTTCAGGCGCGAGATAAGCGCATTGATGCCGGGACTATGTGTAAAGTGTAAAATGCTGTATTGTATAGAGGGTCGGCCAGCAGGTCTATGTCTGTTCCGACTGCGGCAGCACTTAAGATGGGCGTTGGTTTTCCTCTTAGCGACAACCCGGACGCTCGCCAAGGAAAAGTCTTATCGACCTCTTTAGAAGGTAAGCCATATATTGTTACTAAACATTTTGATATCTTTATTTCTTTGTTTATCTCATTCTTTATTAATACTTCTAAAGCCTATTTTTATTTTTATCCTTATCGACGGATGGTCATCGGTATTTTTGATTGGTGACATAATCCCTTTATACATTCTCCATGATTCTTTTTACAAATTCAAACAAAATTAATCAAGGCTTCATTTTTTTTAGTTGCTTTTGTTCTTAATAAAGCTTTATTTCGTTATCAAGTTTATTAACAAATGTTTTGTAACCATGTCGCAGCGACATCTGGCGCTTTGTCTGGGCGCGAGTGCTCAGTTTGTGGGCGTAGCAGCGAGCGCCATCTGATGGCAACCTGCGACACTTGTCGACAGCACTACCACCTGCATTGTCTCAAACCGCCGCTGCAACGACCGCCTAAAAAGAGCAAGCTGTATGGATGGTAAGTGTTACTAAGTACTATAGATTTATTGGAAACATAGCTTTAATTCAAAGAAGAGTTTTTCTATCAATATTATTTTTAATCTCTCAGGCAATGCTCAGAATGCGACAAAACTTCTGACTCAGAACCAGAAGTCCTTGAGAAGAAGGTCCCTCGTCGTTCTCGCATACGATACAGTAAAGACGGCGCCATCGTGACTGAACCACACAGTCCCGGCTCCACGCCACACTCTCCACCAATAAAATCAGAAAAATCTCATAAACAAGACAAACAGATAAAGATAGCCACGTCTGAAAACATTTCACCAATCAAAGTCACCATCAAGCCTTTCGAATTCAGCAGCGACGGAAACGAAAGTTCTGAAATTAAGTCAAAGAAAGAGAAGAAAATAAAAAAGTCGAAATCTAAAGATCACGCGTCAGGATCAGCTGGTGAAGGAGAAGTATCAGCAAAGAAACTTCACAAGCGCAGTTTCACTTCACCCACGTTAACAAACACTCCGCTAATGTCGATAACGCCTATCGTAGTTGACAGCCCAAATGATTCTCACAACGAGAACTCTAATGCATCTACCAATTTACCTGGGAAGGAGACCTTTACACCACGCAATTTATCTTTCTCGTCTCTTCTAACTGAAGCTAAAGAAAGAGACAGCAAAACTATTGAAAGTTCAATAGAGAGTACTTTGGCGAACCTCTCATCTGATATTGCTACGTACAAAGCCAACAGGAAGCGAAGGAAAGAGAAGCACCGGTCGCGGTACTCACCAGATTTGTTACGATCGCCTTCCAAATCGCACAAACACAAGAGAAAGAAGAAGACGCAAGATATGGAAAATCCTGAGCCGCCACATCCGAGGATTACTATTAAAGTAAGTAGCAATATTTTAATCCTATTATTATAGGAATGGCAACTATCGAAGTAAAAGATCGATGTTTAAAATCGATTTACGTCGAGACTCTATTGTAAAAATATCGTTTTGTGCAGTAGCTTTGTTTTAATGATAAAATAAATATTTTTGTTTTAGATCAAACCAATACCAAAGCCGGACGGATCGTTAGATACACAAATGTTCTACGTTCCCACGGACAGCAATGATGGACCACCGCCTGCTGTCATGAAAAAACTCTCTAAGGTAAAAATGTCTTTATAAAAAATGTTTTTTATTTTTCTAATAAAACCAAAAATTAACAAAACTACTTTGGTGACTACCAAGCATGTTGTTTGGCATTGAAGTGACTTAAATTATACCATCTATTAAATCCATTTTATGAGTAATAATAATCGTGAGGGGTGTGTGCTTTAATTATTTCGTAGCAAGCGGAACAAGAGGCGTCGATGTCTTCGCCGCCGCCGGCAGAGGCGCAACCAGTTTCTGATCCTGCTACACCATCCGTGAGTATTGCCGCTTGTGTTATAACTATACCCATTCATATTTCTGACCATATATCTAAACAATGCAGTCAGTGGTGTATGATACGAGGCTTAATTTAGGCGGCGATGTTATTTTCAAAGTAATAAAGGTGAATTAAAGAAAAAAAATGACAAATTTAAATTTTACGAGAACAATTTTTGCAATATTACAGTCGATAGTTGGTAGGATTCATAGACAACATCAATTCATCAGACATTTTGCTTTTTATTGGCGGTTGGTAGGAACTGGTTCGCAGGGTATTTGTGCGATCAATATCATCGTAAAGGGAAAACGAAGTCGTCCGAGTTGTGAGGGAACCATAAAAAAGGGTGGAGTGTTGTTGGCTTATTCGAATTAATTTGTTTGTTTGTTTTTAATTGTATGATTTTTATAATACTATTTCTACCAAAATAACAATAATCCAATTTCTAACAAGCTTGCCAATCAGGGGGATAAAAAAGCAGAAGCAACGTCGACAAAACCAAAGGTATATTGTCTTTTTATAGTTTTTTATAAAATTAAAAGTTTAAAATGTGGCGGAAAGGGATGAAAAAAGTTCGACCGAAGCATCATGAACAGAAGCAATTGGATTATCACTGTTCTGTAGATGAATTATTGAAACTATACTAGTAATAAAATTGTGTGTAAATATTCGGCATTGAGTGTAAGTGCAGTAGTGAGGAGTGAGTGTGTGTGCAGCGCGTGCGCGGGGCGCGTGCGGGGCGCAGCGCGGGGGGCGGCGGGGAGCCCGCGGCCGCCGCGCTCACGCCCATGACGCACTGCGACGTGTGCCGCCAGCCCGGCGACGCCGCCAACCTCGTGCGGTAACTACCACATATAGCGCACGCTCTAATGATAAGGCACAACTCTTTAATTCATTCCTCGTACTACCGGTGATTTTGTTAAAAGGAAACAGCACAAGGATGAGTGATGAAGTGGTTCATCTTCTATTTTTGTTTAAATCACATATCGACAAAAAATCTGAATTGTGCCTTTACATTATGTATATATTTTTCAATGTGTTACACCACTACACTTTTCTATCTTTATGTAACATGCATGACCTCGTTTTACTATTTATTAGAATTATTTTTCGTAAATAGAAAAAATACACGAGTGGCACTCCGGGAGCGCTGACAGAAGTGAACACATTGAACAAATTATTGAAAAAAATATTTTTCTGGCTGTGTTCTTTGCAATATTATATAGTGGCCACTGGCCAAGAATATTAATTGCAAAACCTTTACTTAAATGAGAAAAAATACCATCAAAATGCAATACACATTTGTAACAAATGGAACAAATATATTTCCCAAATTTGTTGAAGTTGCATATTCACGGCAATCAAGATACTCGTCAAGACGAATCTAGCGAGCCCAAACTTGTCGGGGTTGCCTCGTTTAATTACGGAGTTCCTATGGCAGTCTCCAGCTCTATCATCAGACTCTGGTTATCATCTGGTATCAAATTTCAAGTCAAGACAAATTAAACGACCCCTAACTCGATGGGGTTGTGACATTTAATTACGTAGTTCCTATAGCCACCTTCCAGCTCCATCATCAAACCCTGGTTACCATATAGTGTTAAAGTAATTGTCAATACGAATCAATTGAACCCAAACTCACTGGAATTGCGTCGTTTAATTCCCGAGTGCAGATGGCCATCTTCCAGCTCTATCATAAGACCTTGGTTACCATCTAGTACTAAAGTACTCTGCAAAACGAATCGAATGAGTCCAAACTCGATGGGGTTGCGTCGTTTAATTACGAAGTTCCTATGGCCGCCTTCCAGCTCTATATCATAATCATATCGCATAGTCATCTGAATTATTCAGGGCTTCTTCTGACCGTGATTGGAAACTAAGGCAGGTTAAGCACATATTCGGTCGTGAAAATGTCATAGTAAAGCTACTCACACAGAAATGGAATGGTAAATACAAGCATGCCACTATTATTTTAAAGGACTACTTTTTATTGCATGTTGTTTCAATAGATTTGTATAAACACGAACATTTCCGCTGCAATGCTTTTTCGATCCTTGTTTGAAATAATATTTGTATGAAATATACAGACGTTTGTCTCGTTTTGTTTTCGATTGCGCTTGCAAATGGTGTTTCTGATAAAGGATAATCCTTGCTTTTATAAGAGCAAGGTCAATAAACCTGGTAGCGTAATTTTTATTGAGAAATGATAGTTAATGTTTGTCGGCAGATGTGATGAGTGCTACAAGAGATACCACTTCACCTGCTTGGAGCCACCGCTGAACAAAAACCCAAAGAAACGCGGCTACTCTTGGCATTGCGCCGACTGCGATCCAACGGTGAGTGTATGTGATGTTTGCATTTATATGCCTTTCGGATGAGAAATTATTTTAACTTTAAATACGTCAAAATAGTTGGTCCTCACATCATCCTCGCCATACATACATGTGTGATTGATGTAGGAAGTTGATTTGTTATGTAATTTATTATTTATTTAAGTTAAAATAAATGCTAATTACAAAAGATTACAATCTGTAATCTGAAATGATTAAATTTTGTTATCGTTCATATATCATTAATTTTTTTTTCATATTAGGGTCTATCTTAGTATCATTGCCCACTATTTTTGTATTTTTGGTGCCAGAGGTCTTTTCCCAAGTCTTTTGAGTTTTTTCGTAGATATTTTTGTTTTCTGACATAATTCAAAAATTTTGTTTCAGGACGTCGAGGAGAACAATTGAAGATCGTCGCAATAATTTCAACATGGTAATCTCAAATGGTTTTATGTCTCAGTGGTTTGTGTTGGACAGCACCACAGCGTTTCGTTTTGGTACTTATAGTATTTGTGAGCTTTTAACTACAAAAAAAAAACTGCTTCAGTAGATAGATTTAACTGATAAATTAATAAATTAAGAAAGAAATTTATATAATCTATGGTTTGGTTTTATTTATGTTTCATTCTAAGTTCAATATGGTTTTGAAAACAGAATACTCCGTAATTTTTGTGATATTTATACCTAAAGGCTTAAGTCTTTACGTATATATTAATTCTTAAGAATTAAAAAGCCTAAAATTATAAAACACGGACCTCTTCTGCATCTGACAGGGCTGTTACCTATTATGTTACATATTATGTATCTTTTTTACATCATAGAGTAAATTTTAAGATCATAGTATCTACTCTCTTAGAACTTTTACGTTTTATTCGTACGTTTATATATACTTACATACATTTTGAAAGCGCTCCAAACACTACAGTTTTGGTGATACGAGATGAGTTGAAATCTATACTTGCACAACAAAGTTCTTTGCTGAAGTTTCCAGTGGCGACGGTTGGGACAATCGCTTGGGAACACTTAGTGACGTTTTGTTGTATTGTCCACTTGTGCTACAAGCACGACTTGGCGAACTAGTAATGACTTGTGATATCAAACTCGGATGTAAGTTCAATATGGATATAAACTTTTTTTATAAGTGTAATATCATTATTGCAAAAACATTTAATTATCGTAAATTTAATTGATTCACTAGCTACCATTTTCACGGGAAAACAGGATTTTGAGCTCCCTTGTGAAGCCATCGATACACTGCCCTATAAAAACATGTTGTGTTCTAACCCTTAGCTTCGAAGGCTAAGACATTTGTTCACCCGTAGGTACATTTGTTGCGAATGAACTGGTTCCGTGAAAAGAGACAAATATTTGTATGATGCACAAATATTTATTCCGGACTTGGCTTTTGTGAGATCGAAAAGTCTCTCGTAGTTTCTGATACACGACACGGGTCAGGACTATATGTATGACTGTTGGCTGAATTTAATTATTTCTGCACATGTTGAATCTTAGCTCAAAAGCCTCGAAGCTTCCCTAAACCCGGTATCAGCTGCTCCATGAACGGTAGAATATCTTGTTGGATGAGTAGCTTCCCCAGCAAATAATACTTTAGGGCTCCCTGAGGAGTCTAGTAGTGGTTTCCCAAGTTCCTCCCGAGCGTGTGGAACCTGAGCTGTGTGGATATTATCATAAGAGTACGTGCCCCTTGTAAATGGGTTTGATAACCACCTAGACCTGGAAATGAAAAAAAAAACATATTCTCACGCCTGTATTCAAAGGGGTAGACAGAGTTGCAATCACATTTCGCTAGGTATCAGTCCCACGTAATCGGGGGCGAGGCTACTGAGAATTTCCTAGTGGAAGAAGCCAATAACTCTTTGCCTGACCCGAGACCTCTAGATTGCACGACACATTCTTGTGTCGCGAGACCACGAGACAGTATTGAAAAGGGACTCTTGTAAAACGGTACAGTTAAATTCCTATCTTAGTCATCATCAGCCTACATAAGTCCCACTGCTAGGCACCGATTATAATAAGCTTGTTTAATTTTTACCTGAGTACACCAGTAGGTTCTGTTATCGTCATATTTTTACCAAGGAACCTTCTGAGAACATCTATTGCTTTCGTCTTTAGAACTTCGTCTGGAAAATTCTCAATCTGTAAGCAGAAAACAGACGAAGGTTGCAATATAGCACTAAGAATAAGTAAAGTAGGAACAACCAACCGTCACATACATAGTTCTGGCCCGACACTAGGATGCAAGCCTGTGTCGTGGGTATCAGAAACTACGAGAGACTTTTTCACTTTCACGAACACCTAGACCCGAAACAAATATTTGTGAGTCGGTGCGGGGATCGAATCCGCGGCCACCTATTTCGCAAGCTGGTGTATATTCAACTGCGCCGCCGGGCTATCAATGTCTGAATACACCTGTATTTACTCACTAGTTCTGTATCCTGAGCATTACACCAAAGTGTCACAGTATTGCTCGAGCCCGTTGGAAAACTGGGTCCATTTATCCTGGTAGTCCATCTGTCCTCAGCCGGCACGGATTTTCTATCCTGCTCTCTCCACAGGAAAGAAATATATGTCTTATTCGGCCACCAGGCTTCTTGGAAAGATAGGATGACTTTTGTAAGAGCGCCCATTGAAATTTTCTGTATGCTTTCAACTTTGGATTCCGGTAAGGGTGGTACAAATAATGTGGTGTATCTGAAAGTAATATATAATCCTACTAATATCATAATTGCGAAAGTTTGTATATAAATAAGTGTATGTAAAATGAGAGAGTAAATTTTATTGAATTGGGATATTTTAACTTTATTTTCTTTCGGCACACAATCCTGGAGTCTACGCAACGAAGTCGTGGGCAAAAATTAGTAATATAAATATAAGCAAAAAATACATGAAATTTAACACTAATTAGAGGGCAATACAGATGGGAGAAAGTTAATAAAAGAGTAAGTTAATCAGAAGTTTAGTTTTGTTGCTACAGTTTGTATGAGGATAACACAAGCATTTGTCTCTGCGGGTATCGAACCCGCGGCCTTCTCGTTTCGCAAGCAGGTGGTCAGTCATCTGCGCTACGGGGCTGTCTAGTAACACCTATTTTTCCTGACTGCTTCGTATGGCGTTACTTCTCGATTTCTGATACGATTTATGCAAGAATTGATGTTAGGACCCTATATCCTTTTCGTCATGATAGTTCGAAACAGCCAAGAAAACTAGGAGTTGTTTTACTTACTTCTCTTTTAAAACTCCAAGGGAGACGGTAACAATAACATTTCTAGCTGTGTAATTACTACCATCCTTGCAAGAAACCACTACATCTTCACCAGGCACTTGGGACCAGAATATCCGCGTCACTTCCTTGTTAAGTTGTATTTCTAGATTTGGATAACCGGGGCCGTTTTTGTATGTGTTCTGTAACAAAAAAAAAAAAACACCAGGTGCATTTATTTCTGATGTTTTAAGATATGTGTTGTATTAGGAATTACTCTGGACTTTACTCTCACAAACACTTGACGAATACTCGGGGTATGACACAAACATTAGTCTCTGCGGCAATCGAGCCCGTATATCGTTTCACAAGCTGCTGTCTAGGCAACTGCCACACGGGACTGTCAAGGTTTAAATGCTGAGATTTTTTTTTTCTACCATAAGTTATTTTTGATAAAATTAGGATTTTTTATAGGGTTCGTCATTAACATCTCTAACGGGGCTTTGCTACAATCGAAAAGTTTACTCCACTACGCTGGCATAGTGTGGGTTGCCGGACTACACACCTAAAAAATTTATAAGAACTTTTAGGTACGACCGTTTTCTTGCGATTTTTTACACTGACCCGTTACTTTTCTCGAGTGGTCATACCTTCATAGTGCAGGTCGCCCTACATTATGTCTCTAAGCGCCAACTTCACTCCAACACTTGTCTGCTCCACCGGCCGTCGGCAGACATTTCTGGTCACAATATAATAATAATTGTTTGACATGTCATGTCATCAGATCAGATATGCACGTCCTACTGCTAGACACGGGCCTTCTTTACAAGTAAAAATGCTAAGTCCGCCACGCTGGCCTAGTCCGGATTGCAGACCTAAGAAATTCCTAAAAACGGTTAGGTGAGCAGGTTTCTTCACGATGTTTTTTTTATGAAAAACTTACTCACCAGTAATATGTCAAAGAGAGTTTTATATCCATTTCGATGCCAACTTATGAGCTGACTTCCCCCAAGTTCGTCATAACCTGATTGTGTTGTTACTTCGTTCCAACTCTTGCTAGACTCCAGGTTACCCACCGTGAGGTCTATGTAGTTTAGAATAGAGTCTAAAAACTCGGTATCGTTGGCTAGTTTAGGGTATTTTTCATTGATGTGCTTCTTTATTCTAGAAAAAAAAACATCATCATCATCATCAGCCCATATACGTCTCAAAGTTGGGCATGGGCCTCCTTTACCATTAAGAGGGTTGCCTAGTTCCGGTTGGCGGACTACACACCTAAGAAATTCCTAAGGACTTTTTTTGGGTGTGCAGGTTCCATCATGATGTTGCGTCTAAACCTCGAGGCTACCACTACTTAAAACTTTTGCTTGTATTATTGTCACTTGTGGTCTTCAATAAAACATATTAAAAAAATACCTATCAGTGGTATAAGGTCCAAAAGGGACTGGGTCTTTCGGAGGATTCTCTGGAATGCTGAGGGCGTATTCCGTTATCTTGTCTACTAGAACGTGATCCATTTGTGTTCCGTCGGAGCGATATGCCAAATCCCCATACTCGTCAATGATTAGACTCACGTTATTTCTTATAGCCAGCTCGTAAGTCCTACTGTCAACTGAACCGTGGATCCTGTAAAGGTTCATTTGTTATCATGAGCATTGCATTTATTATCATCAGCCCTTATGAGCATGGGCCTTCTGAAAGAGCTTAGAACTTAGTCCACCACGCTGGCCTCGTGCGGGCTGGCGGACTACACACCTAAGAAATTCTTTTAAATTTTTAGGTGTGCAGGTTTTATCATGATGTTTTCCTTCACCATTAAGTAATATCTCCAAGATGGTTTCAGAGGTTTAGGTTAGAAGAAAATGCTACTAAACCATATATGACGAACTGCTCTAGAAGACTACAGAACTTACCATTCAGCTCCTACCTCCACGATGCCGTCTCCAAATGGTACAGTGTGGACTCTTCCTCCTACCCTGGGCTGTGCCTCTAATGCTAGGATCTTCTTCCCGGCCTGGGCGAGGGTTGAAGCTGCTGTGCACCCTGCAGAGCCCAACCCCACGATAATAGTGTCGTAAGTTGTGGCACTGGAAACGAAATAAAGAAATATTATAGGTATATAATTTTTTTTTTAATTATAAGCTTACAGGTAGGGAAAATAATTTAAAATAAAGTATCCTGTCCTATAAATACACCATGCTCGACCTCCTCTACAACTGAGAGGAGTTAGACCACTACGCTGGTCTAGTGTGAGTTGGTGGGCTACACATATAAAAAATCTCTAACAACTTTTATCTGAGTCAGGAAATGTGCATGAAAAATGGTTTCATCCTCCATAATGCGGGACTTATTGGCGAAATATTGCTGCAGAAATGCTCCGAGCCTACCCTACGAAAGATACAGGCGTAAGTGTATAATATGCTTTTTGTTATTGCTTTGATACTGTGATAAATATTTACTTATTGTGTATTTTCAAACGATTTCAGCCTTGTGATATCAAGAGTATCTTAGGTCAAGGAGGTTAAAGTGATAGAATGCTTATAAACATTCTCAATAACATAACATACTAATATTATGAATACAAAATTAACTGTCAATAAATAAATACACTCTACAGTCACATACATAGTTTTGACCCTAAATTAAGGTACAATTTATGTGTCGTGGGTATAAGAAATTATTCTAGACTTTAATCTCACAAAAACTTGACAAATGGCAAAGTTGTTCCTTACAATAATATGAACAATTTTTCGTTGTACTACGAGCGAACGTTTACGTTGCAATTTTGAATTAAAATTCATTAATTTATATTGTTTGGAGCATTAATGTTTTTTTAATCATTTAATAATATATCAAAAATGTTCAAATCATTAGTTACCGAATACAACCGTCATATTGGACTTTTCATACTTACGAAAGCTGCAGCTCCGAAACGGTAAGTTGTATAAAAAAATGTTTAAATAAAAATTGTTCATATTATTGTAAGGAACAACTTTGCCACTTGAACTTTTGTCAAAAAGTCACATTTTAGGGGCGAAAAAGTAAAAAAACCCTTTTTTTGGAGACTTCCGCGCCACCTACCGTCTGCATTTCTTATTGTACAGCTTTGACCCAATGACGTAAATTGTGCATCGTAACTTCCTCTACATTTTTTGTTTAGAAATTTTTTCTGTAAAATGCATTTCAAATTTTTTTCGACGTTTTTTGAGTTTTTCAGAACGAATGGCACAAGGTACAATTGTTATACTTTCAGGGTAATGTACTAACATCATTTTGAAACCAAAAAAAATAATAATTAGCCTTTAGGGCGTGGCTTTAGCAATTTTAGACAGATTGACTGGACTATATGACACACGCATTAGTCTCTGCGGGGATCGAGCCCGCGTATCATTTTACAATTTGCTGGCTAGACAACTGCCACACGGGACTGTCAAACTTTACCTAAAAACGAGCATATAGACAGTCAGGCTCTATGTCTTTATAAAGGAAAAATTTGTATTGTCTGTTACGCCTTCACGCCTAAACTACTAAACCGATTTGATGTGATTTGGTATGGAGATAGATAGGATCTTAGAAGAGGACATACGGTACTTTTTGTCCCAGATCATAGGATTCACAATTATAAGAATCACAAATCATTCAAAGTTTGACATATAAATGAATTTTCAACTATAACAGGGAAAACATAAGGAAATCTGAATAACGAATGTTTTGCTAATTTTGGGTATGTGGCACTAGGCCAGCCTGGTGGACTAACCCACAGAACGGCTGAATAAGATTAGATGGGAAATATCCAGTATTTAGTATGTGGCCCACTGTTGCCGCTTCAATCTAGTATGATCACGACCAACGATAAACATTTCAAAAAAACATGAAGGGCTGAGATTTGTTGTCGCACATTTATAATAAGTTGATATTACACGCAAAGAATAACTATATAAGAAGCATGTATGTCAAACATATTACAGAGTAATTGGAGCTTCAGTAAGCTTCAGCATGTTCACATATCTTTTCAAGTCTTATTAATTATTCAACTGTGATATAAAAATAAACAAACTTACTGGCACACTACGAATGAAGATAATATGACACTCCACAACAACGACATGTTGATAACTGGCTTCCTAAGTATCGACATCCGACTATTTAACTAATTGGTAGCTACCGTTTCCTTATCTGTTGATCTAAACTCACCTCTGATCTTAAAAGGTCGCCAGAGATGAATTTATCAAGGTCACCACCAGACAGGTCGCTAAATAGTTAGTTTGATTAAATAAATCTAAATCTAAACTAAGGCAGGTAATATAAAACACAAAATAAAAAAAAATACATTTTCGATACAACCACAATCATTTAATACCAATGGTTGTATGGAAAACGTAAAAATTATTATTTATTGTCGGTTTTCTGTAACGCCAATTAGTTTGTAATGACCACAGCTATTACTTGCCTTTGTTTCAGATCACGGTCTGAGTATATCCTATATAAAAATGAATGAAAATATGTCTGTATGCCCTTTATAGAATTGTAAACTATGCATTTGATCAAGTTATTATCTTTAGCAGATTTGTTGTTGACGAGCCAAAAAAGGTTTCTGAGTTGGTATTTAGATATTAAGTCGACGTACGACCAATAATTGACAGGTGCGCCATTGTAATTCCAACGTCAATGGACAGGGAGTGAATTTAGGCACATAGATTCCATAGAATCCCTGAAAGTCTTCATCAACCCATATACGCCCACTGCTGAGCACGGGTCTCCTCTACCATTGAGACTGTTTAGGCCATAGTCCACCACGCTGGCCTAGTGCAGGTTGGCGGACTACACACCTAAGAATTTCCTAAAAACTTGTAGGTGTGCAGGTTTTATCACGATGTTTTCCTTCACCGTTAAAGCAAGTGATAATTCAATTTGAATACACACATAACTTCGAAAAGTCATAGGTGTGTGCCTGGGGTTCGAACCCGCGACCGCCGAGATTCTCGACCGCGCGCCTAAACCTTGAGGCCATCACTGCTTTAATCCCTGAAAGTATGTTCCCTGAATTATTTCAAAACACAATTGGATCCGGTAGGTGGCGCTACTATCGACATATTGCGTAAACCTTTTCCGTGTAGGAGGACGTCTGCCGTGACACTTATACTTTATTCACGATAGCTTGTTTTTTTTGGCAGATGTCAATTTTTTTGAGACAACTTTGCAATGACATAGATATTATTTTATTAATTTAATGATTTGATAAATATTAAAAAAATACATATAACACAAAAGTCCCTAAAGATTTAAGCGTTATCCGAAAATTTTAAGACTTTATTGCTTCAAAGTAAAATTAAAATAACACATACATACATAACCTCACGCCTATATTCCCCGAAGGGGTAGGCAGAGATGCATTTCTGCACCCACATTTCGCCAAGTATGTATCAGTCCCACGTAATAGGGGGCGAGCCTATTGCCGTTTTTCGGGCACATTTCCAGACTCCGTGCTGCTACTGAGAATTTCCTAATGGAAAAACCCAATAAAACTTTGCCCGACCCGGGAATCGAACCCAGGACCTCTTGACCGCACGGCACATACTTGAACCGTAAGACCACGAGGCAGTTAAAATAAGAACACTGAAAATAATAAACGCTTGTACAATGTTACATCGGTCGGACGTAAAGGGATGTAACATCGTTCATATCGATATCCATGTCGACAATTTTATTGAACACTAAATAATAATTGAAGTTAGAGATGATGACACAAGCTCCGACAACTCTGGTGATGATGATGATCTTAGCTGTACTCCTCTTTCTTAACAAAAACTGTTTTAAAGATAAAACTATTTTATTTTTCAACCATAATTTTTACATACAAGGCTAATTTTGGACCTCCCTATAGAAAACAGCTCGATGACGTGGTCGATTTCTTGTGGAAGGTCTGAATTTTTTCTTAATTTTTCGACCCGTGTTTCTTTGGGGAATGTGTTTACTTTCGTGGACTGAAACACCTATTTAAATTTGGCGGGAGGTCTAAAAATAACCCTATTATATTGAGTTTATACACCTTATAGGCGAGGTACTATACGATAAACGATTACTTGTTTCATTAGGAATTGGCCTTTTTCCGCAGTGTCATACGCATAAAAGTTATTATTTAAAAAATATTTCTGAAGTATTCTCGTGATTGTACTTCTCTGTATATTGTAGTGTTTCCTTGATCTGTACATAGTTTTAACATGAACTAGGGGAGGTTTAGGGGAACTTCATCTAGTAAATTATTTTTTTATTGTAACTAAGATAAGCCATGGAGTATTTTTTTTAATTCAACTAAGCAACACCGCGCTTGCATAATGGCGGTCTCTAACATAAAGGCCGTTGTGACGTAATAATTAAAAACTGTCTAAGTCAGTCACGTTGCAATCTCGCTGAGATTCGCTGAGTAGTAGAGGCGCAACGTAGGTACGTAAGCTGCTTTTTAAGTTAGTCACAATATTTTAATAATAATCATAAATTTCTAGTAGATTGCGCTACTATTATTCTGGACTGACTTTTAATGTGATTTTACACTGGATTTTTTCTAGTGTATTATGAGCTAGTTGATCGTCTAATGATCGAAGATTGACCATACTGATTTTTGGAAATTCGCAGGAGAATATTATAACTACGTATTGATATAAATTTATATGTTTGCACTGTTGCAGCCTATTATTATTTATTTATAATAAATTTTGATTCACTGCAAAATACCACAGCAAAACATAGTATGTAGTACCAAATATCAAAAATATAATCCTCGTTAATTGATAAGCTAAACAGACATACACTACACAAATTATATCACTACACACTTACTCTGTATTCTGGAAAGGTTTAGCAGATATACATTTCTAAACCCATGTTTTATTATACAAAGTGTATTCAAACCATGATCGAAAATGAAGGTGGGTAATAGCTACGGTGATTGTGAATCAAAATCCCGACAAAAACTAAAAATTTTTATGTTTTCCTAACAACCACACATTTAATACCTATGCTTTTTAGGAAAATGTCATTTTTTGTCAGGATTTTTTTAACGCCAATAGGTACGTACTTACTTCGTAATCACCTAGGCTATTATCTGCCTTAGTTTCCGTTTACGGTCTTAATACACTTTTAATATCAATGATTTTATGACGCACGTAAGTTTAGCTTGTTGTCGTTTTACAGCCCAATTTCCAGAAAACGTGCTGCTAGTGCTACTATTTACAATAACAACAAAAATAAAACAAAAAAACATACCTCAGGCCTATATTCCCCGAAGGGGTGGCAGAGATGCATTTCTGCACCCACATTTCGCCAGGTATGTATCATCATCATCATCATCATCATCAGCCAAAGGACGTCCACTGCTGGACATAGGCCTCCCCCAGAGACTTCCAAAGCGCTCTATTGGAAGCGGCCTGCATCCAGCGGCTTCAGTATGTATGTATGTATGTAAGGTATGTATCAGTCCCACGTAATAGGGGTCGAGCCTATTGCCGTTTTTCGGACACATTTCCAGACTCCGTGCTGCTACTGAGAATTTCCTAATGGAAAAACCCAATAACACTTACAAGCGCAATATCTGGGAAATAGTGGGTCTTAGAGAAAAAATCATAGGGACCATTTTTATAGAGAATGTTAAGATCTACAACTTTGCTCTGAAGTACTTTTTCGATAAAACTTACCGTTTTCAAAAAAAATCCAAAAAACCTAAAATTTTGACCTTGGGCCCCGAATAAGTCCCTAAGCTCACATGGGACTGATGGAGACTTTTGACACTTTATTCCTTGTGTTAAACCTAAGGTCTCTACGAAGATTTGGCTCTGTCGGAATTTTCTTTATTTGATCACTATTTGTATGTCTAAAATGACCGGACTACACGTATATAGTTTTATGTGTAGGTATTTTATACAACCTGTTTTGAGTAGAACCCATGTCATATTCAAAATCACGAAGGTAACGCTTATTAAATCCTTGAATAGCTGAAACTCTGTGTGTATGTGAGCGTGGAGTAACTAAATTTCCATTATTTATTATGGCGCGGTTGAATGGAACGTCCTAGCGCCAACATTGTGCCAACATCACGCTTCAAGTTTGTTCATTTATTTTCAACTCAACTCCAACTGCATAATATCTTCATGTGAGAAACTTTTGTGTAGTCCCATAGTTTTAGTTTTAGTTGTCGTTGCTTTTAGTTAATTTTCACTGACTGTTTGATCAACGTCGTTGTATACTTGACTACCTCAAAATATGTTTTACAACTTTATACCTCACTTTCGTACATCGCCTTTTATGGCTTATTGATGTCTTATATCTATACACTAGCTTTTGCTCGCGACTCCGTCCGCGTAGACTACAGGGTTGAGTTCAGAAGGAAAATAACTTGTAGTCTATTTTACTTCTCAGAGTCCTATTTATGTCCATACCAAAAATCATACAATTCGGTCAAATTGTTCAAACGTGTAACCGTAACGCGTCGATCGGCGCCTTGTGCATCATTACTGCGCGCTTGATCAATATTTTAAAACTGCAATATCTTCTAAGATACTCAGTGAAATTAAATCATGTAAAACGTAATTACGTAAGAACTCATTATGGGGATTTCTGGACTGATAAGTGTCATTTGGTTGTATTTTTTATTTTTAAGTGTCGCAGTTATTATTTATAACTATTTTGTGAGTTATTTTATGTTTAAACGATGAAATCACATTATCGGATGAAATAGCATTATTTATGTGGCACTATCCAAACATATTCGATATGTCGCGGGGCACGTAATGTCTCCGCAGGTATTAAACATAAGCCTGACGCAATAAGATAACCCGCTACCGTAGTGAATTTCTAAGCTTGCCATTAGTGTCCTTCGCCATAGAAAAGGTACGCTAATACTCTTACGTTAATACCGCTCTACAGACAGATTTTTATTACCCTTCCAAAGAGAAAAATTTAACATGAACAAAAATAAGATAGGAAAGAATATTCAAATCATTATTATCAATAGGTTATTCCAAACTTAAGAACTTCATGCTATATTCTCCGAGAAACGAGAACTCAACTGTTAAAGTTATTGTATGGTAAGTTAAATTTTTCTGTCCATAATAAATTATCTATATGCTAATAAAATTTTATCAGGGTAAAGTAGTTTTCCGCGAACTGCGTCGTTCAGCGGACGCCTGCGGTTATGAGATATTAAACTTGTTCCTTTATAAATTTTCTATAGCAGACAATACGCTGTTTCAACAAGGCACTATTTAAAAGCATAGACCTTTAGAGAAAGCGCTCCGGTGGCTATTGTGTTGTGGGTCCATACAGATCGTTTTCAGTAATTATAGATGTAATGGTGGCTATGGTCTGTAAATAAGTTAATGCTAAAAAGAAAGCTCCAGGTATTCACAAGAGAATTGTTCTTAAGGCACACACCTTTAAACTTGGTATTCACGTACTGTAGGTATTATTAATGTTAGCATTATGTGTATGTACGTAATGCTCTAACGGAGAAGGGACCTATAGACTGCAAGGAATACAGCATACTTAGACTTTCTTAACAAGCATAGACTGTTATTAGGCCGCCGCTCATTAAAATTTGGCACTTGTGTTTTCATCAAATAAAAAGAAAATCAAAGCTCATCTTATACTTGGATTTAACAAGTCTTAGCTAGGTAGCTACGATAAAGGAGGTCCTTGATTAAGCTGAACACAATATCGCAGCTCTAGCGGCTTTAAGTGTGACTAATAAATTTCATTCTGTGTAGTATAAAAAATAGACCACCTCTTTTTTATTGCGCCGCAAGTGTCTAAGACTTCTCTCAAAGGATAATTCTAAGTGACTGCATGGAGTCTGGAGATTTGTCCGAAGAACTGAAATAATTTCACTCTTAAACGGAATTTAAATACAGTAATTTGCAACGTGTGGTTCCAGAGTTCACCTCAACCTATCATTTTGATTTATGTGTAAATACAAAATGAAAATATTCATATGTACCGCGCTTAAAGAATTGTAGCTTAAACACACGAGAAAGAGTAATCTTTAGTACGCACCACACAATAACATTCTATGTGTTATCGGGCGTGAAAAAATACTGGCTACTTTTTAACAATTCGGGGAAGAGAAAAAAATACGTGGAAGAAATCCCTTTGTAACTTTGATAGATTAGCTAATTAGAAAAAACGTTCTAAAGAGAAAATTAAGAGCAAGGAATGCGTTGATTAGTTGCCAGTTTCACATGCTCACCGCTACTAGAATGTGCACTCATCCTGCCAGTAAATTGATAATCGATTTTACCGGCAATGAGAATAAAAGAGCTCAATGCATGCACTTTGTTGAATGAATTGGAAAAATGAGTTCGGACGGCGTCACGATGTATCCCACTCCGAAATGAGTTTAAATCTTATTTATATTCACTTTGATACCTTACAGTGTTTATTTTTGTTTGTGTGATGATGTTATATTACGGATTAAAGATTAATTTAAGTATTTAAGATATTAGATATGATAACGTTACAGTTGTCATGAATACCCTATTTTTCACGAAAAACTGTTTCATGGTTACAATTAAGTGTCAACTGTAACGAATGACATTAACATGGATGGATTGGTTCAGATATGATTTCGTATTTTTTTTATCATCAATTTTGATAGCCATATGTGACATGACGTCCACTACTGAACATTGGAATGCTACAAACTCATTCACAGTTCTCTTTTAAAATATCCCGCAAATTAAATAAGTTCGTCCTTGCACCGCTTTTGTGAATGTCAAATGCTACGTAAGCAAGTACGCTATCTCCACATAAAATATTTTTGCTATGAACATCGAATCTAAGGTAATCTGTATATCTCTGACTCGAATTTCTTATCGAAAACAAAACCGATGCCGTATTATCAGTCTCGAGTTACATAATTTCGGCTGACACCATCTGTATTAGTAAATAATCTATAATTTAAGTAATCAACACTCGTAGAATAATAGCCGAGGTATCAATGACCCGATTAAGTGGAAAATTTACAGATGGGCAATCAGAAAATTTATTAATGAAAAATATATTACTCACTACTGAGGTCAGCTTTGCAATTAATGCCCCGTTGCACTTCTAAAGGTTGAATTCGGCATTCTGTGAATAGGAATCCGGTAATTTGTTTCGAAGAGTAATTGAATCAAATAAATTAGAATTGATAGATATTAGCTCCCCTGTATCTTCTTAAAATATTTACGTTTTACAAATGCATACATTGTCATAGTGAGGGGATCGAACCCGTAACCTCTATATGCACAACACGATTTCTTGTTAATTGCGGCAAAATGTAATATGAACAAAAACTAAAATTACGTTTTAATCTAACAAACTAAATTATAATTTCAGAGTTCGTCCTGTACATTTGAATGAGTTTCCATTCAAATTCAGGGCGAGTACAGTTACCAGACAGTCTGCAATACGTTGGATATATTACTTTAAAATTAAAAACGCAATTAACAACGAATTTCGTTATCAGCCACAAATTTTCAGAACTTCTGCTTATGGGTAGACGAAAATAGGTGTCACTTTGAGGGAAAAAAACTTAAAATAAGATCAGGTCGAATTAGTGTCAGAAACAGACTTCAAACATAAATTTATATTCAGGATCTTATTCTTATCCTTGCGCTTGTCATGCACGACGTGGTTCTTATTCGATCATGTCGGCTTAGTGCGAGAGGGTGTGACCGTCAATTTATAAGATAACTTAGCAGTAGTCAAGCGACTAGACTATAAGTTATCGTTTGAATGTTTATCAATCCGTAGAGTACATAACCGCATATACCCAATCGGCCAACGTAGTGAGCTAAGACCTAATCCCCCCTTCAAATTTTCAGCTGTAGAGGAGTTGCATGTTCAGCGAGTGGGAAAACGTAGGGCATATAGTAGGTTGTTACGATTGTGTAAAGGAGGAAGGAAGGCCCTAATGGTTTTATAACATTACTAAATGTCACTGATTTCTTGAATTTGGATATAATTAGTTTAAAAAAACCTTATAACTGAAAGCCTCTGTTTATAGGTCTAAATTATTATTGTATTATAACTAAAATAATATTTTTCATATCAAATCATATCATAGGAAACGAATGTTGCACGCTAAAATACGCTTAGTGAGCGAACCGTCAATTCAGCGATCAATCGTGTGACTACATTTATCGCCCGATCGGAAAAAACTAGGAAGGATTTCTGTAATCCTACGCGTTTTGCAGCTCATTTACATATAAGCATGCCTTCGAAGTGATGAAATATTTAGACAGTTTATTTCAAAATATCTATGGATTCAATCAAATTTGACAAGCATTAACGTAAATATTTCTAACAGACATCAATTAGGTCAATAAATTTATTTATTTATAACGTTTTCATAATCCTCTGATATCTAAAATAAAATTTGTTGGTAAAAAACTATGCGTTTTCATCAATAAGTTAATAGTTATGAAGTTTCAATCATATAAATTTAAAATAGGCCACAGTGGGACAATTCTTGGGAAGTACTCGACCTACTCATATCCAGTGTATTAGGCTGCCCGCTAAAAATCAAAATATTTTGTTTGAAGTCCATACAATTACATGCATATCTTTATTATTATATCTTCTTCTTCTTCTTCTTCATCAACCCATATTCGCCCACTGCTGAGCACGGGTCTCCTCTACCATTGAGAGGGTTTAGGCCATAGTCCACCACGCTGGCCTAGTGCGGGTTGTATTATTATATAGTTAGTGAAAACAACTAAAGATAAATATTAAATTATTATTTCCTTTATGATAATATCCACGGCAGCTCGAAAGTTTGGTTATCCTTCTTTAGTGATGACTTGTCAAAAATGACATTTCGTGAGTACGTCCCGCGCAGGAAGCTCCAATTTGAATGAACCTCTACAGTGAATCCATTTTTTATATTCCATTGAAAATGTTTGTAGGCGCAAAATAAAAACAGTTAAAACTGATGGATCGTATGTATGAATGTAACGATACTTGCTTCGGTATGCGACGCAAGCTCGTTAGGTAAGGGTCCGGGGAAGTCGCTTCCGATATTAAATTTACCGATAGTGTTATTGCGCACTGCCTTCCTGGATATAATAATCATTTTCAAGGTGAACTTCGACAATAAATTTTTAATAGTTTTAAATTATCGTATAAGCACTAAAGACGCTTTGCGATTATGGTTAGGTGCTATCACGTATGGCGCTGTGTAATAATGTGTTTATTGGGTTAATGTTAACGCCACCTTTAATAGATTAGCTAGCGCCGAATGGATTGCCTCATAAGCCTTGAACGGTCAAAGCGAATGTGCAGAGGCTGAATAGCACGCTTCAAATACTGTACAAAGCGATGCAACATCAGCTATCTGGAGAGGTCTATCGAGGTGCTACGAGAAAACTTGCAGATGGATCTAACCTGTGTAGGTGTGCACGAATATTTCGTGCGATTGTACGTTTTAGATACCTTCTACTTCAGAGTCACGTACCGTCCTTTGTTCACACAGTCATGTCCTCTTATAAAGACGTTTAAAGGGAGCTAATAATTTTCACGCCTCTGTAATATGTTATCTATGTATAATTCATGAGCCTATTCAACTATATAATATCATTCATAATATTATTGATCTCTTTTTTTCTATGTTGATATTGGTATGTAACAGGCATAAAAATATATAGTGTATATTGTGGGTGATTCCATCACAAGTAGGTGCAACAGGTATAAAAATTATAGTATTGAGGGTACTTCCATCACGAGTAGGAGTGTAAATGTCATGGAGTTTCGGTGGGGGGGGTTGTGATAAACACTATATAAGATCAGACGACGGCCTGACTCGGCGAGTCTGCAACGGCGGTTCACGGAAGCAAAACACAGCCAAGGGTAAGCCACGATACTGCGATGGGTGAGTGCAATTATAGTGTTATTATGTGTAGACTATGAGTGTGATTATGTCACTAAGTGTGAACTGTAAGAGTAAATGTTATGTTATAAAGTGTAAATTGTGAAAGTCTTCAGTTTACTGGAGTTATTGTAAAATCAACCAGTGTGAAGTCAGTCTAATGGTAATACTGTATTTATAGTGCTTCTTATCTTAATTCTTAAGGAGTTATTGTAAAATCAACCAGTGTGAAGTCAGTTTAATTGTAATACTGTATGTTTAGTGCTTCTTATCCTATTTATTGTAAAGAAATAATGATTGTGAGAATCTATTGTAATATAGTGCAACTTATAAAATATTGTGTCACGCTGAGGGAGTTTCTTGCCGCTTCTTCTTCACAGCAAGGACACATTGTGAAGCGGCACTAGATTGAGTTTTATAATATATTGAGTTGCACGTTTAATGATTGTGTTATTTCCTGTAATGTCCTCCGTACTTCTTGAGTCTATTATAGTTTACAATTAGTCAAACTAGCCTACCCGCCTTACGACAAATATTATATGGGCTTTAGAGGAGTTATACTTTGTTGAAAATTTTTCACTAATGATGCCGTTCCATGATTCGTTATTGACAAGTAGTTGTTTTAGGTAATATGATATTATTTTATGGTTCATCAAATTGTCTACTAATACCGACTTGTATGAATAATGGCGAAATGTTGAGTGTTTAGGCGATGTTGGTTAAATTTTGCGTGTAATTTGATGTACAGACCTGATTATACTTAGACAGATGAAGGAAGGTTTGTGTAATTACCCTAACTTAGGACGCTACGGAGTGTGATAGCCATCAAACGGGCGCGTCTAATCGTCGCGCCGCGCCGCAGACTTATAATTACTTCCAAATGAGTTTAATGACAGTTTTTTGCACGATTGAAATATTTTCCACCTTCTTCAGGAGTTTAATGGGAATACTTTATTGCTTGTTCCGTAATTGTTTTGCTGACAATTTGTTAGTATGTAAATAGTAAAATGAATAATGTATTTTTATCATCGCTGGAAATAGGGCCAATTTGAGGCTTATTATTTGACATTAATATAGTATCTTGAATAATAAGTATTGAAAATGAAGGTGTTATGTATGTTTATCATAGTTAACGTCAAATAATACAATATTAACGGTTTTTAGTATTGAGGTTTTAGGTGGTAGGTTGAGGTTTTACCTGTATAAAAAAAAGAATCTAAAAGCTTGATTTAGTCAAAACCTATTGACTACATTACACTAAAATTATGCGCGAGTGAACCAAACTAGATATCATATAAATAAATTTTCTCAGGGCAACGGCGCAGTTTTGCAGAAGCATGAGACTTTGGTTCTTACTGAGAGATCGAATTCACAATGAAATGATGGGATACAGAACCGCATTTATCGACGTGAATGGACGTATCTGCATGCCAAAGTGTCAATGCGCGAATCGCATATTCCGTAGAGAGTACAACCATGTGAGCGTAGGAATGTGTTCTGAAACTGAAGTGCAGACTACGCCCTGGTAAGCCCTAAAATTAGTGGGTCGACGATCGTCGCGCATAAAAGTGAAGCTGAGTGAAAAAAATTAAAGTTCGTAGCCAGTTTTTTGCATTTTGAGAAGCTTACATTTCCACATGTCTATGAATTATTCGATATAGAATAATAATTTAAAGATACCTATAAAATATTTAAAAAATAAAAATAATGATATTGGCATCATCAAAAACACAGGTATTTAAATAAGTTACGCAAAACAACAAACGACTTTAAACAAGAACTAAAGAATGTGAAAGAAAAGTACCGTAGAATTCAAATTATGTTGAAAGCAGTTTTGCTTCTTCGAAAATATTCGTCTGATTCAATTTGTACTACGTCTGCGCTTCCGAAGTAAAAATGTGAATACAACTAGGTAGGTAAAAACTGCGGAACAAAAGGTAACATTCGCCGGGGACATGTTAATACGCTTCGATGATCGCGAACTTTATCCCTCGTAGATTTATGAATCTTCAGCTGCGTTTCAATGGAGTTTTTTACATTTTCGTCGAGTGAATCCTTTGATTCGTCTCTAAGCGGTAGAAATGTTAGTCGCATTTAGTCTGTTCTTTAGTGAAATTCTAAATGTTCTTTAAAAGTAAGTCTCTTACCGAGATTAAAGCTGAGTTTGAGGATAGTATGGCGGTGCGCTAACTAAGAGATTTAACTTATTTCGTTTGAAGTCTTGCCAATTTTTCAGTAGTAACTTGAGTATTTTGAAGTAAATATTTATTGTTTGTAAAAATAAATTTTGAGTTTATTTCATCAGGTATTTTTGTCTAGCTAGGGTATATTAAGTACGTAATATTTAATTATTTTGAAGCATTTTTTTTTAATTTTAAATTCAGCATTAGAACAAGCGAATAACTTTATGGTTAGTTACCATTGCTCATTAGCAATCTCAGCATCCGAACGGTGAAGCTTTATTGTCAACGTTGCAAAAAGGATAAGAAAAAGGATGAAGAAAGTCAAAGAAAATGCCAGAATTGTGGAGGTTTTGACAATCTCACTCAACAAATTAAGCGAGACAGCAATGCATTTGTGTAATTTCAACGGATTTTTTTTCAGAATTGTGTAAAACCTGCACAAAATTAGACGAGGATTTCTGAAATTATCTTATGTATGACAGTTTTTGCTTACGTAGACTCTAGAATAATATGTTTAATAGCCATAGTACAATTATAAATATTTTTAGTTCTTTTTTAAAATGCGCAATAAATTAGGTATACTGTAATTACAATAATGGAATTATTTTAAGTCAATTTCTTTTTTTCTTTCAATTCAAGTAGTAAAGAAATAATACGTAAGTTTAAATCCAGACGAATTCTTCCTGCAAGTAAGATGTTTGAAGTCAAACATCTTATATTTAATTTTATATATTTGAGAAATTTTTAGCCACATTTTATCGTCTGTTTGGCTTGTGCTTGAACCGAGAGCTCTCGAGGATGTCGACTCGAGTACCGCGCAGTTAGAAATGCGGACTAAGACGCGCACCATGATTTCTGTTTAAGAAAGTGCACGTCTCAATTTTAGTGTTTCCAGCGGAGGCGAAATGAATTTGGTTGCTACTCGCCTTTAAGTTACATCTAGCCTTTTATATGGAAATCTCTCAGATTTGAATGGATGAATTTAATATGATTAGGTTTTTCAATCGGTTGCGAATGTTATGTAGATATTTTTAAATTCTATGATGTGATGTAGGCTAATGGTTAGTAGGTACGAGTACATACCATTTATACTTCAGTATCACGGAACTGGCGTTTATGGGGACCACCCATTAGTAGAAGTTGCTAGTTTTGTTTTTATTTCTTTATTTTGAAGGAAAGGGTTTAATCACATAGTGATAACGTCACCCCCATTGTTAGGTACTGTTACAATTATGATCTAAAGCCTTTCTTTGCAATTTTATATAGTAAAATTACTTCCTTTGATGTTGACACAGTGAAGTTATTGGTTGTCTACTATGTATCGGTAGCGAAATATCGTAATCGTAATGTTTTTGATCATGGTTCCACTAGGAATAGGAAAAATTTGATCAAGTAAGCCACGGTTACGTAGTGGCTCATTTTGTTTAAAATGATTTGATATAAGTTTACAGAGAGTTGATGCTATTATACATTAATAGTCATAGTGCTTGAGGCGGGTTTCGAATTGAACCTTAGCATAATTTATTTCTGTTACACACGAGGAACATACAATTGAGTTTTAGTACAACGCACTCAGTTTCACAAAATAAACAGGCGTGTTAACGTCCATTTGAACGTCCGCAGGAAAATTAAACAAAGCCGTTTGTAACCAAGTTTTCGCGACGAGGGACAATACAAATAAACAATCGTTTGGTATTGTGCTCCCTGCATCAAACTACCTTTAAACCTTTGAGCATTCAAAAGCAGAGGGGAAGGCAAATAAAATTTATTACTGTTTATTTATTTATAAATCTCTTTCCATTACTTTAAAGACAAGATTATTTCCGAAAATCAACAGGCGTGTCGATAGATGATAAAAGTCTCTCTTTTGTTCTTATACAAGTAAGAATCTATACTAGGCCACATGTTACATAAATATAATAACTAATAATAGTAGTTGCCAGTACCTATTTATATCGCCCCGCTATAAAACACAAGTTTGCTTTGTTATTAGTTAGGTTTAAGCCTGCTACGGTATGGTCGCTTTAGCAAGCTTGGAATTATGCTCATAGATGGGTAAGGTGTAACAGGGTGAAACATAAAACTTGGATAAAGTAAAGGTTTTTATAAAAAAAATGTGTGAAACAATTGATTGTCTCAGTGTCTTAATTTAACGTCTACTAAAATTAATTAGCTGCTTTAATATTACTGCAGATTATATAACTGGCAAGATCCACCTCGGCCATTAAAGCGATGAAGTAGAAACCATTGAGAATGATAATGGATACTAAGGCGAAGTCAGCAGGCTAAGTAATTTAAAATGTTAATTTTATATGGAAGCATTTTAACAATTCAGACTTCAGAGAAACCATCAATGTTTATTATGTTTACGTACTTTGGTAATATAGGAGCCTAATTTCAATCTTCATCTTGCTATTAATTATTCATTTTGTGGTACGAAATTACGTTTTATTCCTCTATTATGGCAACACGTCTTTAAGATAGAAGTGTTACTGTCTAAGGAGTATTTATAACATTTTTTATAATTTCGAAAAAACTAAAAAATGTCGAGATTTAAAGCTGCATTTTCGTTCCGTCAACTTGAGACTGAAACATTGGCGTTACAAGTTCTTAAATGGTGCTTTAATAAGTCGACACAGTTTCTTATCTTTCCAACATTGTAAATACCCGTTCATACATTTCAGTGTACCTCAGTTGCCACAGCTCAAAGCCCTTTGACAGCCTTACGACGACGAGTATATTATCTGTGTTCCACTCTGCTGTACGAAGTTAATAATAAAGCGGGCCGTGGACACACCTTGCATAGAAATGCTTGTTTTTCGTGTGCAGTAACCCGTGCTTAATTATCTGCACTGTGTGTACTGTGTGGGACGCCTGAAATTCTCTAAATTCATTAAAATAAATTATATTTGCCGCTTCATTTCTTTGGCAGCGATCACGTGCCATAAATAGAGGAATTGTTTGCATGACTACGTGTGACGAGGTTTTGAAACACAGCCGCAACTTTGTTCATCTGTACGAAATAAATTAATGAGTTGTATGTTTTCCTGCGAATTGCTGTCCAGGTGTAATATAAATACGTCCCTGAAGGGAAATTTCAAATGGACTTTAACGAACCCATTCATTTCCTCTTATGACAGGATATGAAACTAATATCAGATATATAACTTGTCAAGTTTTGTTAAACTACAGTAGCTGATACGTCTCGTAAACGTAGCGTGAAATCACATCTCTGTTCAGTACGAAGCTTGACAAAAGGAAATTGTTCGTGCCTCAAGGTGATTGCTTTCACCCGGTTCCCTATTATAACTTTTCTTGAACAATTCCTACAGAGTTATAGTACGAATCATAAACTACCGGTTGGATTAAATCAATCCATCAGTTAATATTGATCAAAATTTGGAAAGAACAGTTTTATGTCTGTATAAAAGTTTTTATAAAGTTTGAAATCGCTTTGAGGGTTGTAGATTTGATCTAGATTGAGGTAGTTTCATTTTAGAAATAGACGTGGCTGTTGAGACACACGTCTAAGTGGCAGGTAAGGGCCGAGGGCACTTATCTTCAACTTTACGCAGTTCATTGCTCACTTTAACAGGAAAGGAAAACTTCGCACACATATTTGTACTCTCACGATTCGCAAGAATTCCTGGAGAATGGTATTCCTTCTTAAATAAATGAAAAATATATATTTTTTTTATTTATCATGGAATATTATTATTTTAATCTGGATTAAAATGAACAAGTAAAAACATCAACTGAGAGAAGTGAGAGATGTCTTAAAAAAATTAGACCAATGTATAAAAATGTATAAGTATAAGTAAATGTATAAGTGTTAAAGTTGTATGATTTCATAAAAACTCAAAAATTATTAGTTTCCCTTACTTAGAGATGACGTAAAATAAGTTTACACACGATTAAAATGAACATTGAGTTTAACAAACTGTTGACACGCATCAACATTTCCAAAGGAAAGCGCTTACGTTGGTTTCATTTTTTGCTGTAAAGTTTACACATGGCCGCGTTTTTGGCTGTATCAGCGAATGGCAGTGATGACGCATTTTATTCCGCCCGTACGTCCGAGCGACATTGTATACCATATCTATATGAAATATGTCAACCATAAATATTTTGAATACATCCTGCGCACAATTGATTACGCTCGCCCGATTTTTTAAGGACGCAAACAATTTTTCCGTTAAGTTAGCCGGCACTCCGAATGCGGTATTCTTAAATGCCGTTCAGTGCAAACTTTACTACAAGTAATAAAACTTAGGCAGCTTTTGGGAAAATATTATTTATTGTGAGGAGAAACTTCAGCTTTGAACATTTTAGTAAAAGCCGAGAGAACGACTAAAATAATTTTTATTTTGAGTAATATAATTTCGATGTTTTCTTTTGTGTTATTGTTTCACCGGTATGCAGTTGTTTACAAGCACATTTTCAATGTAGTCATAAAATAATGTTGATGTTAACATTTTTATGAAGCTCAAGTTTGTTTTATACAGAAGAAATGTTTAATTCAGGAGCTGTCGGATGTAACGGATGTTTCAGGCGTTCACAGTTCATGAAGCTTTGTTTTCGCGAAACTCCGAGATAGACGAGTATCTCATAACTTACGCAAGTTCCTCAATACGCGTCTCTACCAGATGCCAGTTATTCGTCAAACTTTTGTCTTTGATGTTCATGGAAGGCAGAAACCTATTGACTTAAACAAACTATTACGTAGAAGATATTTTGATCATGTGGCTGATAATATATTCCTTAATTTGAAATATATGATTTGTATTTTAATACAAAAGGCTGTTTTGTGATCCCGGATTTGATTCAAGGTTGATATTGTTTTTTCCAATAGTAATCTTTTAGTAGCAGTATGAAATCTGGAAATGTGTTTATTGTCCCCTATTTGCTTGGGACTGATACGTACTTGTCATAATGTAGGTGCATATCGCCTTCTAAGGGATACCGGTGTGAGGTCATGTATGTATATATTTTACGACAAAATGTAGCTGAGAACTGTTTTGATTTTAATGTTGCAGTTGCTACACCGAGTTTGCAGCATATGGATGCATATTACACTATTTGAGAAAGTCGTTCTATTCATACGCTTTTTATATGTATTTGTGAATACGAGTTTTTCTTTGCAAAAAAGCTTACACGATAGAAACCATTTTTAAATGCGTTTATCGAATGTTTTCTTTTACTCATATTGGAGTTAGTATAAGAGGTTTTTCTCTTTCGTACGTTCGCTCTTAACGTGGTTACATGTCCCTAACATAATCTCAAGTAGGCTTTCGGAGAAATCAAAGATCCACTTCTAAGATATTACTAATTAAAGGACATGGGTCCAAAGAAAAACAATGTCGAGATTAGGCCGACAACGTCTTGCAAGTAAGGGTTTGCTGTAAAATGTAAGAATTTACGAAATACTGGAGATAACACGAGTATTACGTCCATAATTTTTATCACAAATGTAAGAAGGCGACATTTCAAGCTGAGTATTGTACATTCGCTGTAACTAAAGCTATTTCGTATTTTGAATAGGTACATGTTATTCTATTGTACGTCCCCGGGGAAACTTTAAGGCTTGTTGGGCTCCAGCTTTTGTCTAAGTATGTGAAGTTTGTAAGTAAAACACGTGAGTCCGCGTTACTCTGTTTGTTTTACTAACTCATTTAGGAATTCAATTTTGCTTGTTTTATTTTACTTTTACGTCAATTTGTGTTTCGTGCGGTGAAGCTGTAAACGCAATTAGGGACTAATCTATTCAAAAAGATATAAAACAGCTTTTGCTTTGAATGTCGTGGACACTGGTGAAGTTTTAATTAACTCAAATAGGTTTCGTTAATTTACACAACATTTAATGTTGATGTAAAAACATTTTGTTATTTTTAATATGAACATAATAGTTCATGAACATCATCACCAATTTAAAGTATAGGTTCTACTGCTGGCCACGTATATCCTCTACAATTGAGGAGATTTAGGTCTTGGTCCACCACGCTGGCCTAGTACGTGTAAGTAGGTACGTGATAACTCATTGTGAACTCACACCTAACGTAATGGATTTATTTATGTTACGAAATATTCAATATCCGTTGCCAGGAACAAAGTGAGCGTGTGTTTCTACGTATAACAGTATATCTCCATACTATGAAATTTAATATTCCCCTTGCACCACACCCCACAAGTTAGATACTTATTAAATTTCAACCAGTCCTTTGCGGGGAATAATTTTATTTTGAATAGCCGCGCCTATGATCCCATTATGTGGGTTGTGATGAAACTTTCAACAAGTTTGGGTTTTGCTTCGTCGAAATATAATAGTGCGTGCTGAAGTAAAAACATTAATCGATAACCTGTTATGTGTAATTAAGGTGGATTTAGTTAGATTGAAATTATTTAAACAGTGCCTCAACACTAAAGCAATTAAGTTCCGTGATTTAACGATGTTTTTGCTATCCCGCTTTACGGAATTGGAATTTCAATTTAATTTAACTAATGGATAAGCGAATTTATACAGTTTTTTTAAAGCTATGTAATGAATTGAGCTAATTTATTTAAAGTTCTCAAACGTTAAATGACTTTATATAAAACTGCAACGCTGAATAGCAGCATTATGTCTCTTAGTGGTGGTCTTGTGATGGTTTTTTAGAACTAATATCGCTGAATTTTTGGGACAATCAAATTTTCGAGTGATCCTTTGAAAATCCTTTCGCTAGCTAATGAGTTCTCCAGTGAAACGCATTAATAAATAATTCTATTGGGAAATTCTTAGTAGCAGCACGGAAAATGGAAATGTGTTCGTAAAATAGTAAATGGTTCGCCCCCTGGTAAAATTAGTAACTGTAAGTGTAACAATGTATGTTTTCTTCTACCGTCGGGGTTAAAGGCGTAAGTGTGTATGTATTTTTCGCACCTTCACCAATATTTTTTGAAAGTGATCTTAAAAATTTTATCAACGTGAAACTGTGTATTTCGGTTTGTCCTTCTTTGGCGCAGCAAAAGTGTCTATAGATCGACATGAATTTTTGATAAGGATAGTTTATGGGGCAGTGAGTGACATGGGCCACTTTTTATCCCAGAAAATATAGGATCGCGGA
Source organism: Cephonodes hylas (assembly GCA_030295005.1). Taxonomy (NCBI): domain Eukaryota; kingdom Metazoa; phylum Arthropoda; class Insecta; order Lepidoptera; family Sphingidae; genus Cephonodes; species Cephonodes hylas. Next base: position 7,665,008 of record AP025367.1, on the reverse strand, counting down.
TGCGAAGTTGCGGGTAAAGGTAATTTTGTTAATAATTGAGAAGTCATCAGCGTGAACTATGTATTTTAAATAAAATTTGCACCGTTGTGTTACCATAGAATATCCATGGACTAACGATAGATTTGAGACTGTTTTTACCTGTTCTACCTGGAGTTAATACCATTCAGGTTTAGAAAGCTGTTGTTTTGCTTCAGTTTTGATGTCGAACACGTCTATTTAATACTGACGGAACGGAACTTTTGAGTGCTACTATAACATAGTAAGGGGTTTGCCATTCTAGTCTTAGTAAGTATTTTTATAATTTCAAAACAAAGATAGTTTCCTTGAGGTAAACTTTGTCATCAACAATGTTTTAAAGTACGTTTCTTCCGTCTCTATTCGTTTTTCTATTGTGTGCGCGACGTGAGCTATAACATTTATCTCCACGTTTAATTCTTAACGTTTCTATATTGGACTTTTTCATAGAAAGGTAAGCTGTACCTAGTGAAGAATGATTTAAATTGTATTATTATGACGAAATACGATTAAAAAGTATTATAAGTGTATTTATGATAACATTACCGAATGCTGCATATAATCTTTCTGAATAATTTTTAATGATAAATCTAATAAATTAGTAGTAAAATCTTGAGCACAACATAATTAATTTAATAATAATACACAAGGATTTTAAATTAAATGCCGTGAATAAACATGTATGACTTTTGAGTTTTACACCGTGACCACCCCTTTCATATTCACTACTATTTTCTGGGTTGTCCGGAAGAGATCGCTGATAGCGATAAGACCGCCCGCTTGACCCACATTTTTTGTAAGATTTAGTTTTAATTTATCTTTATTCTCTTGTGGTGTACCATAAAACTCAATGTGAAATATATATATGTTGTAAGCAAGATGATAAGTAAGATGTATAAATAAATGCTTTAAATCGCCTAAACCGTTCAGCGCGACTACTCTGCCAAATTGTGCGATTAAAGTCGAAATTATTTGATTTACTTCCAAAATATAATGAAAGAGTATTAAGTAAGACTTACTTCGAAAATATCGTGCATGACTTAAATATTTTCATGCTATGCACATTGTACGGTCATACATACTCAATTGAGCGAAATAGGTATGGTTGTATGTGCTAACGTCAAGGACGTGTTACTGAGGCAGCTCGGGTAAGGGTAAACGGAAAATATTGTGTTAACCTCACTTTAGCTCACTACTTGGATTTAGTAAGACAGCGGCCGCCAGCCCGTGGATTAGCCCCAACACACTAACTCACAAACTTTTCCACTTACGCTCATTTTATTCATTATCACTTTAAAGAAAATTATTCTGGGATAAAGCTGATAAACGGCAACGAACATAAAGAATTTTGCCAGTTTATTTATTGGTTTTTATTCTTTGAACAGTATACGGCCTATAATTTGGCTGGAAACCGAAAAGTTCCTGGTTCGATTCACGGGCAGTGAAAAATGCTGTGTGTGTGACAAACAGTAACGAGCTTGACGCGATTACGATGGGCTAAATTAAAATTTAATAATCCTATAATTACACACGTATGGTATGCATGTATGTTATTTTTTTCAATTTCAAACACGAGAAGAAACAATCCTAATTTTCTCTTTTCTATATTTTATCTGGGGCGCAGTGGCACCATGTGATAATGCGATCACTGCGTTACTTAAAAAAAAAATTGAACTAATTACTTAATCTCATCTCATCACTGCATTTCAATGATATAAAATATTTAGAGTCATACGCATCGCATCGTTTTATTTAAATTCAAACAGATAATCGTCTTGTGTATTTCCTTGCGAAAGACTTAAATAAATTCCATACATATTAGCAGCTTAATAAAAGTAGATATATACATCTCAGTCAAAAACATAAAAAATACGAGAAGGATGAGGAATATTTTGTGGTCGCAGATCTTTAAGAATGTAAAAATGTATAATTCCTCGGTTTTTGCAGTAAACTTCCCTGCGAGGCTGAGCGTAAAAACTTTGTTTTCGCTTTATTAATACATTCAACGTATGCATAATGCAAGTTATGCTTGTCTGTTAGCTTTTATGAATTTTTTGTTATTGTTTTCGGTATGTGTTAGCTTGTCAATTATATGGTTTGATTTCACTGAATAGATATAACGCCTGTATTAATTAATTAATTAATTGTATTTCATTTCAATTAAATCCTTTTGAACTCGAGTAATATTAGAATTAATCCAATATTAGAATTACTTACTCTACTTCAAGTATACTTCACCAATAAATTAATAATATTTTATACGTACTATTTGTCTATGGTAAACATGCCAATATTAACCATAGTAACTCATTTAACTAACAGGAAACAGACGGTCCAGTGTCGGAAGTGGGCGCGCGGCTGGGATAGCTTCCGGTTCCGAAGTGCACCTATCTCGTTGATCATACTGTTACATAGATGGTTTAGTAAATAACTGATTGATACATAGTATCTAATCGGTATCCGTATAGACAAAGTATATTACACTGAAACAAGACTGGCAATTTGTAAAATGATTGCAAAATTAATTAAATAAAATTAAAGACACCCATCAGCGATATATGTATGTGCTTAGTTCAGCCCCCAAATTAAGATACAAGTCGTGTCGTGGGCACCAATATCTACGAGCGACTTTTTGGACCCGTAAACACCTAGACCCGAAACAAATGTTTGTAAATCACAAACATTTCGCACGCTTAAAAATATAGTGACCTAATTCAAAATTTTGTATTTTCACCTTCATTCACTTTGTGATTAAATATAGTCGGATTAAATAATCTAGACACGCGGCAGCGTGTCAAGCCAAGTTCAAGTAAAACTGGCTAGCCAGCGCCGAGTGTATCATTACACGAACCATTTGGCGCCACTTTTGACCCTTCTATAACTAAAAACCTATTTGACGTAAACACTTGAAACTACGTGTGTTTAATTATATCTATAAGGACATCTAGAAGCCCAAATTTCATGAAGCTAGCTCAAACGGTTATAAAGATATGGAGGTCAAAAAGTTGTAAATTTTAGCACTGACTGACTGATAGTACCTAAACCTAACCTACTTCCAGATGACCTAGAAGGATAAAATTTAGAATACAGCTCGGTAATTATGTGTAAACGTAGGAAAAAATCTAAAAATAGAAAATGTTAAAAAATAGGGGGGGCCCCATACATTTTTTTTTATAATTGTAGCGTTAGAACGGTTACAAGCAGATATTTGAAAAAACTATCCCAATATATGTATTAGTATACTCACTTGCTATATATCAGAAATATAAAAATGAAGTTAAGTCAAAAAATAAGTGGTGTCCCCATACAAAAAACTTGTAATACGCGCTAAACAACCGGCGAACACAACGGTGTCCTCCGCGGCGCGCGGCACCACATATAATATAATAAATATACACAGAACACAAATAAATGTACATACATAAAAGCGCTCCCGAGCGACACATAAACATAGGCACTGTTTAAAAATACCGATTCAGTTAGTTAAAATCTCAATACCTGCATAATATTCTTTACAAAAAGTAATGATATCCCACCAAAAACATAAATGTAAAAAAGGAAAGCCAAGTTCAATACAAAAATTATTCTCGATTGTGGGCTTCGCCGCAAAAAGAATGGAGATCTAATTGAGTGCCAAGTTCTATGCAAAATCCAAGTATAAATAATAGGAAAAAAATATAATTATGAACAAGTATTAAATCTATTTCTGTGCTTTATTACATATCTATATGTAGCCTAAGGGTTGACTTGGCTAGTTTTCATTTACAATTTATATAGCCTTCGCATGTTCTAAACCTTTCGGTTCTTATTTTATTATTCCGAAAATTTGGCTTGCTGGTAGAAACTACCCATCGAACATAAGGCTCTTCCGTTACTGTGTAAAAGTAGGTACTTAATAATAATTCGTGTAAGAAAACTAGCCAAGTCAGCCCTTAGGCTACATATAGATATCTAATAAACCACAGAAATAGATTTAATACTTGTTTATAATTATATTTTTTTCCTATTATTTATATTTGGATTTTGCATAGAACTTGGCACTCAATTAGATCTCCATTCTTTTTGCGGCGAAGCCCACAATCGAGAATAATTTTTGTATTGAACTTGGCTTTCCTTTTTTACATTTATGTTTTTGGTGGGATAAAATTGTAATGGATGTAATGTAACTATTTAGTACACATATTTTTTAAACATAATGATTTTTTTTTATATTTTCTACAAAATGTATTTGACGAAGTAAAATATTTTCCCCATTTACTTACCTTAGACTCGGCTTTTTGAATTAGGTCACTATATTATTAAGCGTGCGATTTGTCTTCGTGCGGGAATCGAACCCGCGGCCTTTAGTTTCGTCAGCTGGTGTCTAGTTTCTAGTTAACTGGGCCACGGGGTTGTCAATTGTTTAATCATTTTATTTTTAATTGTTAGCTTGCACTTGACTTTTGTAAGCCTAAGGCCTAAACCTTAAAAGTGGTCTGCCCACTGTAAAGACTAGTGTTTAAATTAGTGGACAGCATAATATAGTACATCATTATCAGACAGAGGACATACACTAAGCGACTTTTGCCTTGCTACAATGATTTCTGTGGGCTCTATTTGAAGCAATTTTTTTACAAGAATTCCATTTTAAAAGAATCATTATTACTTGCAGTAAAAGAATGTGTGTCAGATTCTATGATAAAAGAAATCTTTTGTCAAGTAACCCACCGCACCGTATTTATGGCTTCAGCTTTAGTATGTTTGCAGCGTAGTCTACAAAACGTATTAACAGTAATTAAATTAGACTTGTACAACTTGTTTTATCCTCTTGACTTCCTTTTCTTCATTGTTTATGTTATCGTTGGTGTGGCGTTTTATTATTGGTTAAATATTTTATGACTTTGGCGATATGGTTTCATGAAATTCTTTATTGAAAATATCGATTTTTATATTTCATCACCCTTACGTAAAAAGGCAGCAAAGTCAATTTCGTCTCGGGGGCACACTGAATGACTGGCAAACTTTGGGGGCGTTATCCGCCCACATAATCATCTTCGTGAGCTTAATGTGGGCTACCGGGTAGGAGGTAAAAGATTTAGTCTCTATGCCGGACTCTCCACGAGGCCTTATTTAAAAAATAAAGCCATAATAAGCATTCTCCTTCATATAAAAGTCGCACCGTAATCCAAGCTAACTAAATTTAGCTTCCAGACTTAACATTTACCTCTGTAGTTTTAAAATGGCAAATGAAATTTGTTTTAAAGGGCTTTGTCCCGGAGTTCATCACACAGGTTCAAGCTTAATAAGATTTTAAAAATGGATGCGGATGGAGGTGTCAACTCTGTTTGTGCGCCGTTTATTCGCCTACCGGTACCTATATTTTGAGCATATTTGAACATTGACTGACAGATCAGTAAGTCAGACTGACTGTCACTCACTAGACAGGGATGAAAAAAGGTGAAACGAGGATTTGTGCATTTTTTTTTTTCTTATAATAATTTGTTTTAGCTATAAATGTCTATGATTTCTGTCTCCTCTCCTTCATTCCCAATAATATCAAAAGCATTGCTCTCAGAATCGAGTGATGCTAGAAATTGCAGTTTGATTTTCGGTAAATGTTTATTTATTAGTCGTATCTGCAACAAACTACATAACCTAAGACCCTGTGGGAAAATAAAACTGACTCCGAGAATGCAAAACTGTTTTATTAATAATAAAATGATTTTAATACAGCATTAAGGATTTTAATTAAAAGCAGTGAAAAATAAACGCTTACGCGTAACTTTAATTAATGTAATTAGTGACAACTGCAGAAAAGCTCAAACATTTTCATGATTTTGCGAAACAGAAAGCTTTTTGAAAATAAGACAGCGAGCGAATCTCATAATTTACCTGACAACTTAATCACAAGGGTTACAATCGGACGGGGTATTATTAGCCACAACAGGCCCCCGGTAAAACTGCTTTGTTTTCTTGAAAAAAAAAATTCATTGAATAGAAAGTTTTCAAGTAAATTCTTTTGCATTTCAAATACCCCATCTATTCTGTCTTGGTATGTAATTACCTTCGAGTTTGATGGAGAAGACGTATTGATTTCTGTTAATACGTTGTTATTAAGTACTGAAGCCGATATGAAATTCTGTTGTGGCGAGGTGTTGGAAGTTTTGAAATGCGTCGGCTGCGCCGGCTCGATGGCAGAACTAAAGTTTAAATTTCGTTTTATCTGACCAGTCACGTCCAGGGAATTATGCAGAGCAGCAAACATGCTTGCATCGCTGATCTCTATATAAACGTTTCTATCTCTGTATAAAATATATGGATACTTTTCGATAAATCCGAAAAAATATGCAGGTAAGAATTCGGATTATATAAACCCCTTATAAGTCACCACAGAAAAAATAGGAAAAGACTCACGTTTATTATTTACCCGTGATTATAAACGGATAAGTGGATTAGGGTAGGCCTTAAGCCCTCTTAGATATAGCCAAGGCACGTGGACAGCAGTGGGACATTTATAGTTCGATATAATTGGATCAAAATCCAGTATAGGTACTTAATATACTAAATTTTGATGTTTTTATCTACGGTATGTTCGTCGATATGTTGTTTTGTGATTAGGTTGCACTTTTAAGTGTCTTTATTTTTGGTTACAGACGCTACTGTTTGATTTTCATTGAACCGAGTGAATATTATGTTTGTATAAATGTATGACTAACCATGTTTCATAGTAAAATCATAAAACCCATCGTGGATTTTGAATACAATTATTTATTTCGATAATTGCACTAAAATATAAAGTTTGATCTATGAATAAAACTAGAATTATTGACATTTCAGAGCGCGTCATTATTAGCTTTGTTACTGGTTGGGTTGAAGCTAATGTTATCTCAGCGATACGTTAGTTATTCCCTAATGGACGGCACTTTGGTTAGTAACGTGAACTAATCGTGTTAGGACAAGCAGAATCGTTTAATGTAGATAATTTCGGATAATGCTGTATTATTGCCATCATTATGGACAGAGCGAATCAAACATCTCGTATCATCATCATCGACATCAGCCTATATGCATACGTCATGCTGCTGGGCACGAGTCTCCTCTACCATTGAGAGGGTTACCTTAGTCAACCTGAAAAACCATCAACATCATATATAAAATTGAATTTCTCGATACGGTTAGTCTTAAATGAATCACTGGACATTTAATTGAAGCGGCCGCGTGCAGACGTACAGACTCATGAATGTCATACACTATCGACGAATGGCTTTAGATATTGGACAACATCAAATAGCCTTTGCAAACGCAATCAAAATGTTATGTGACATTGATTAATCTAATGCATCGTGCTGGTGTATTAGCCTTGCGGTTTGATCGATGCTGTTATTAAAACGGAATTGTGGTATTTGATTTATCTTCTCTTACCGTAGCGCCCTATATTATTTCTTACTGAAAGGACGTGTATTGTGGTTAGAATAGATAACTAAGATACTGGCTGGAATTCGTGGGAGGATTGCTTTTGAGAGATAAAATATTATAGCCATTAATTACTGTTTTTTAAAGTGATGGAAATATGTGTTGATGAATGATGTGGATGGATCTGGATTCTTAATGAAACTTGCACAACTTAAATTCTTAACATGGAATTCTTTGCAAATCTAATCCGCTTACCTAATAGATCATCGTGTGGACTAAGACGTATGTAGCTCATCTTAGTTAAAGAAGGTCCGTGCTCAGCAGTACTATATAGGGTGTATTCTGATCGTGATCGAAAACTAAGGCGGGTGATAGCTACGGTCAGTACAAACCTATTGGCGTTAAAAAATTCCGATAAAAAATAAAAAAAATTACGTTTTCCTATCAACAATCCTTTTTGTTTATATAGGCTGGTACATGTAAGCTGTATATGAATTCGTTGAAACGTTTAGATTTACTGCTAAATCCGTGTTGTTTCGGATATTCATAAGAGATTGCCTAGCCCCGATTATCTGTTCTCCGCCTCGGCGCAGTCAATCTAGTTTGGTTCCTGCTAATTAATGGTGAATTCCTCGTTGAATGTTTGGAGAGTCTTTGAAGTCTATCAACCCTTATTACTGCTATGTCTAGTGTATGGAATGTGGCCTCAACTATCTTCCAAAACGATTTACTTCATACAAGGGTGCGGTCGGGAAATTATTAGCTATATTATTCTGAAAGTTTGATTGTACTGTCAGAGGCGTATGAACGAGTGTTGCTGGGTTCGTTTCTGGGTTGGGCGAAGAATTATAATTTTTTTTAAATTAAGTAATTTTTTGGCAGTATGGGTATTTCTGGAAATTCCAGGAAAAAGACAATAGGATCGCTACTTTTTAAACTAAACTTTAAAAGCCGACGGCGAAACTTGGGTGTAGAAATAAAACTCTGCCTACCTTTAGATATTACAGGTGATGTATGGTTAACAATCGCTTGAAGTATTACAGGTCTTTATTTATAAAAAGAACTTTAGTGCCTCGTATATGTATATAATAGAAACAATAAGATATGTATAACACACAACATACATAACCAAAGAACCAAAACGCAAACGTTTACTGTTTTGGTTCTCGTGAATAAATCAGTTTTTAATAACAGAGATTTACTACGCTCGGGCCGGCGGTGAGTGGGGCACGCAAAATCACGAAATATCCGCTCGGTGTGACGTCCGACATATTCTCCGGGGATATAGGGAAAGTTTCGTGGGATAATGTGACAGCTATAAGCATGGAACGGTTGTGATTATTTTTAGAAAGCCATATTTTTAAAATCATGTATTACATCGGGAATGCCTCGTTGACTGTCGAGAAATAAGTATGTGCTGTTCGAAATTCTCCTAGGCATATTTTTATTAGGAAATTTTCGATAACAGCATATGTAAGTGTGCTTTAAACAACCGTAGAACTTGAAAACGCAGCTGGCGTAGGGTAAGCGTGTAAATAAACCATTGTCTGCTTCTTCGAGTACATAGACATGAGTATTATGAGAAGTAATGTAAAGTTGAAATTACTATAATATTTGAGCGATAGAAAGATGGACGAGACGAGTCTCGCAAATTTAGAAACATTTTTAGAAAACTTAATTTGGGGTGCCGCATAAAAATATTGTGAATGAAGACTTTTAAATATTGATGGTAAATAGCTTTATATTTTATATACCTAGTATTTGTTGTAACGATTGCCGAATATAACTGAGTCATACTATTATAAATTTAAATACTACGCTTTTCGTCTCTGCACTGCCCAAAGTACTACTTGTAGAGAATGCCTCTAACATTAAGTCCACCTTAACATTTTAATATACAGTGTGAATAAATAAAAAATACATCAAAATGAACATTGCGTGGAAACGTGAATGCTTGAGATCTTTTCATTATAGCCTTTGTAAACACTCGTAGTACATCAGCTAGCAGGCATACGCTCTAAAAGTTTCTTTTACGGTAGAAATGTCTTATACGGTAGTCTATTTCGCTGGATTAATATGGGCTGATAAAAGGCATCAGTTTTACCTGTCTTACTAAACACAATTTTACTCACTACAATGCTTTACTGCATTTGTATATTACATGAATAAACAAACTAAAAATGTATTTAATTTGACCAGATATTTCAAGGTTGCAATTTAAAGGGCTTGGACTTGATTTCTGGGTCTGGCAGAGTTAATGTAATTGGGATTTTCTAGTAGAAATTTCTCATTAGCACAAGTTTAGTTCCTGCCTATCCCTTCGAGGACACAGGTACGGTTGTGTATGTGAATTCGTTATTCATTGGTTTATATAATTCTTTCTCACTTACTCATAGGTAATGCTTCATATTTCTACTTTCTTTTGGTAAATATTGTAAAATGCTTTTAAGACATATCTTTGGTAGTCTGAGGCGGTAAGTAAAGAACCAGTTCATAGTAGAGATAATAAGACTTTATAACCATGAGAATGAATTTAATGCTATTATAAAGGAAAAGAAAATTATGTTTAAATCGTAAACTCAGACGTGTAATCAGACCGTAATCGGAAGCTAAGACAGGTAATAGCTATAGTGAATATTTTAAGTTGTGTGGAGAAAAAATTTATACAATACAAAATATGTATTCCTCCTTATCCAGCATCCCACGAGAGGATCTGAGATGAGTCACGATGGAAATCTCTTACTTCCGCAGCCATCCATATTGTCCCAGAGGCTATTTTATCCTCATAGTTCATTGTTATTCATATTTAATAAGAGGATTCAATATCGTATTTTTACATAATCGAGGAATATGGTATTCTCAGAGACTAAGTTTTTGTTCATATATTTAAAAACAAAATGTAAAACTTTAGGCGTAACTGGAATATTAGTATGTTTTACAAAATAACTTATTTTTATTTAAATCAATTCTATTAAATAGAATCTAATTTACACTGTCTGTTATATTAGTATTGAATAATGATCAAGTAAATATGTCATTTGTTTTTTTTAAATAAGACTGTTTTTTTTTTAAATAATTCTGTAAGACAAACAAGAAAATAAAAAAAATGCGTATCTACAATTACATGATTTACGTAATATACGACACCAATATAAATATTTACGTTTTATCAAATATTGCGTAAAGATTTGCGCGAATTTTAACAATGTGATAATAATTAATATCGATTAGTACGATTACTGTCGGAGTACAAGATTACATAAGGAATTTTATCAGTGTCGGTTTTTGATGCGCTAATCCAAGATTTAGTTTTTGTTGACTTCATCGTGATATGCTCCGATATCCGGATATACTTTGACGTCTTTTAATGTTACCGTAAGTATGGCGATTTGGGCCAACGAATATCCTGCCACAACTAAATACGTGATTAATTCAAAATACATAATAATAAATTAAGTACGGCGTTATTAAATTTAAATAAAAACTGTAATATAGGGAGTACAAAATCAGAGAAAGCGCGCGTGACCGATAGACCGCTAAAGCCAGTTAGATTAATATTTATTAAACTTACCTTGTGTTATTTAAAAATATGCCTACGTATGTTAGATATATTTTTGTTCGTTTAAAGATACTAAAACAAAGAAATGACTACAACGCGCTGGTTGGTAAGGGGAGTGCATTTAAAAAGATGTGAAGAAGCGAATCATTTATCTTTCCAACCGGTTGTAACACTTTTTTATGATACGCTTAAAAGACCCGAGAATAAGTATAAAACGGTGGAAGATAGCTCTAGAAAACTATTTCACAACTTACTTTATAGCTTATTATGTTAGCAAGGCATAATAATTTTGTTTTATGCCAAGTTGATAATAATATAAATTTATAATGAGATTTTTTATGGTTTTAGTCCAACTAAAGATACAAGTAGTTAATTCAGTAAATTATCCGTAAAAATCCATAACTTTAAACGTTTTCTCATATCATAACACTTGAAATTCGATTAAGATGGTTTATGGTTTAGCCCGGCGTCTTGTCTTTGGAATCGTTCCATATTCGCCTATACTATGAACAGCAGACTGAAAATCAGAAACATGTTTTCGGTACGGCGTTTACTGCTGGAAGGAAGTCGTCGACGGATGTAGTTTAGGTTTGCGGAAGCAATGGCGCCACTAAGATGGGCCCATTCCGTTTGCAATCTATTAACTCAGCGCAGCTTGCTTTGTCTAACAATAAACTTTACTGAACTGAGACTAAAGTCACATTACTTTCGCTTGACTGGACTCAAATGACGTGAAATTTCAGGGTCTGGATTAAATTCACAGTTATTGTAAACGTGGTTATGTCAAGGCGATATGTCCGATTTAAGCAAAACAATCCAGATTTGAATTTCTGAAGTGTTTACCATAATCTAAATAAATAATGATGTTTTTTTACGATGACACATGTCCGAATATTTATAAACGCATGTGAAACCGTCATAAAACTAATTATTAACGTTTGCTTGCTAAAAGATTTTCTTCTGTATTGTATTTAACACGCAGTATTATACATAAGAAAATTAATGGAGCAGAAATTTATCTTCTTTTACATTTTCTATTTTGAGACACAACGTAACAATGATTAACAGTTAGCTTAAATTTTAACGCTATCCACGTAAACTGCCTGTTTCTGTGATATCAATGAACCCTAACCATACTTTGACTACGTCATAAATATTCACTGTTTACATGGACATAAAGTTTGAATCAGCGAATGCAAAAACAGCATAGCGGAGTTGGTAATTTCTTTCGCAGCGTGATATGTGCACGGAATGGTAATGTGTGCAAAGTGAGCCAATGGACGCAAAAGTCGAGTGCGCATTAACCGTGGGTACCGGGTAGCGAGTCGCGTCTCCGCATTTCAGCATTTCTGTTGCGACCTGCCACATTTGTTTCCGCACCACAATACGCATTCGAAATATTTGTGGAAACGTATTTTTTGTGCCCCGAAACAAGGCGCTGCGGAAAAAATGCAGCCGCGTAATGAACAATGTGCTAAAATTTGTATGGAAACAATTGTTGAAATTCAAAAATGATTTTGGGCTGTCAATGAAAGTAGGAAAATAATATGTACTTCAAAAAATAAGAATTTTACCAATTTCTTTTTTAAATTAATTAAACATTTAGTTCTCAATTTCGCGTATAGGTTTAAGATTAATAACAAATTATTGTCTTTATTTAGAATCTATATATTTAAAGTTAATGTGTTTGTTTACATTTCGAAACAGTGCAAGTTTATCAAGATATGATAAATGATTTGGAAGAGAAGAATAAAAAAAAGATATACCTACTATGATAAATGTTTACTATAGTTAATGTAGATAAAATTAATCCTACGTTAACAAAATATATAGATTTTTTTCAACGCCAATAGCTCGCTCGTTTGGACGTCATATATTTAAAATAAAACTAGAAAGACATTCGTACCAAAACTGAAACTACCAATTCAAAATAAAAAATAATTCCAATGATGCTTCTATTGGCTTATTAATTCCCCGTTTATACAGTTACAATAGGTTGCAGTTAATTGCAGTGCTTAATAAATATGAAAGGAATTTTATCATGTACATAAGTATGAAAAATATGAAATGTAAACAATACTACGGTTTATAAACTATTGGGTCGGCAACTAAGTAATTGCGGATTTTACTCATAGATGGCTTCAGTTGAATTTCTAGGTTTGCTGGCGTAGTCCAAGTGTAAAACACATTTTGTTATTTGATAGTTGGCAATTCAGCTATCAATCAGTAAAAAAAGTTTTTTCATCGGTTGCGTAGTTTTCGTTTGGCGTTCGTTGAAAAACTGAAAATTAAAAGGAACAATATGGTCATTTTTTACTTTTTTTTTCGCAAAGGAAAAACGCATCGCAAGCTCACCAACAGTTGTTTGCTGTTTATGGCGACGAACCTGGGTTGGCAATTAAGTAATCGCGGATTTTCAAGTTTTTGAACATAGCCAAGTTGTTTTAAGTGGTTTTCAATGCATGTATGTGATACACGAAGCTTTTCTGCAATATCACGAGTTATACTGTGACGATCCGAATCGATTATTGCTTTGATAAAGTCGTCATTAACTTCAACTGGGCGACCAGAGCGTTTTTCGTCTCTGAGTGAAAATCACCAGAACGAAATTTGTCCAACCAATTTTGACACTGCCGTTCTTTTAGGGCTTCGTCACCATAAATAGCACATAACTTTTTGTGAGCTTGCGATGCGTTTTCCCTTTACGAAATTAAAAAGCAAAATATGGCAATAATTTTCCTTTTGATTTTCCATTTTTCAACGAACACCAAACGAAAACTACGCAACCGATGAAAAAACTTTTTTTACTGATTGATAGCTGAATTACCAGCTATCAAATACAAAATGTGTTTCACACTTGGACTACGCCAGCAAACCTAAAACTTCAACTGAAACCGTCTATGAGTGAAATCCGCACTTACTTAGTTGCCGACCTAATATTATCAATGATGAATAAATATGATAACAGGACAAATAAATCTATACTTACTCATACTTGAAAAATCCTTTTTCTTCAGCAGAAACATCGATTAAAACCCTTTATGTTATGATAAAACGTAGTTATTATTATTACTTACTATTTATAATCGCTTAAAGAGATTTATTTAGATAAACAATGGTTATCGTGTTTTCTCTAGCGTTTGGAAACTACGAACAAAGGTAAAGAATACTCTGTCCACGTTTCAAACATATTGTTTATTTTGTGTTGTCTTATGTATTTATTTTTGTGTTTTACGCTTTTGTGTTACCAAAAGTGTGTCTTTACCAATGTCAGTGGTAATATCGTACTATATTAATTTCATCTGATTTCTTCTTTGTTTTATAATATTTGCATAGCAAAAGCAACAACATTTACGCGAAAGTTATTTGGATTGAATATTCGCATTATGTTATTGGCTACATCAGCTTTTTTAGTTGACTGATTTGTTTTTATTGAATGTACATTTGAACCAAGAGCAAAGCAAAGAGACGATTACATTAAAAATAGCTCAAATAGTAAAAATATGTATTTTAAGCTCTCGTTATAACACTTGGAGGTGATTATACAATATTTTTATCGTAATAAAAATACATTATAAGTTTTCACAAGTTTTGCACGGGAACGTTACGAACGGGCTGGTAATCTAGCAACTAAAATCTTAAGTGGTGTTCCGAAACTAGATGGATTGCTTGATTCCCCTTGCTTTCATATGATAATGGCGAACAGGGTAATAAAAATTTACATATATCAGCCGGTTGTTTTGACACTTACGTTATACACAACATGCCCAGTGACTTTTCACATTTTAAAATTGTTTCTACCCAGTGGCAAGAAATCTTATAGGGGATTATTTAGACTAATTAACTATTTGGGAATAAACGAGAGTGAAACAATATTAATCAATAATAATATGTCTTGATACTAATACTTCCGACAAACTTAAAGAATTGTCCGGTACACATACTTTACTCATAAGAGTATCGACAGATGCAATCACAAAACTGACAAGGAGTGCGGAAGCTCAGCGAGACGCAATGGGAGCCTGACTTGCCTTTTAAGAAATAAATAATTGAAGCGAAAAGGCAGTAATAATAGTTGCCTAAGATGTCGACAGTATAGCAAGACAGTTCATAGAAAATGTGTTTTCCAGGAGAGCGATTTATTTACACATGTGTCTTCTTGCCGAAGTCAAAGTTTTGTATTTTACTTTATTTTATTTTCGAAAACTTTTTCAGGTAAACATCTTATAAACCGACCATTCTAGCAATATTGTAGTCATTTGTGTAAAGTAAGTTTAATCAAAGTGAAAAAAAGGGCGGCTTTCTCCGAAACGGCGCTAATTGTAGATTAAGTTCAAGCTAACAAAGGTCTTTTATCTTGCGAAAGGTGGTTAAAATTAGATGAAGGATAATCTCCGTTTTGTAAACAGGTCCATTTTAATCGAAAAAAAGATTCTGAGGAAAATGAGGTATTAAGCCTTTCGCCCGGCCTTCAAAGTGATTTCTTTTTATAAAATACATTTTAGCCCAAAAGGAAGACACAACGCCACGGTTATAATTTATTTCCTGTCGGCTGTGATTAGAGGATTTCTCTGAGTGATGTTTATAGACTATACATGGTAAATGATTCTTTGCCTTGCCTCTAAATTTCAACCATATCATTTTAATTTTTAACAAATAAAGTACATCTATTATTTAAGAAATTAAATTACTATAATATATTGGCTTAGTTCTCAATCAAATAATCTTTAAAATAGAAAAAAATCTTTAAAATTATAGCTACATCACGACTAATCTGGATTAAATTATCGGTATCATTGACGTCTCGATTATTATTGATAAAAAAAATATTCCATTCAATAAACTTTTTTTTAATTTTTTTTGTTTGTTTTGAAAGTATCTATGACACTAAGAAATCAAATAAATTCCAAGTAAAATTAAAGATTCCAAAGTAACGACGGCTGTATGATGCGATATTGTATTAAAATACACAATTTTAGTATGTGTAAGGGTCACATTTTTGGTAAACTATGAGTTGTTTACCAAAAAAAGCTAGGCCGTGATTTTATCCATCCTACGTTGCTGAATCAAGTTAGACCATTTTGGGTATAAAGAAAGTTTAGACTTAGAACAAAGTCGTAGGATACTTTCAGTATACTTTCAGTAACCATATAGCGATATTCGTTACGTCTGGTTTATAATTATTTAATGTGTAGTCAGGATATTCTAATTTACACGTCAAATTGCTTTTAATAAACGAGGATTTAAAGCTCAAAGATTATTCATAATTTTGTTAGGCATGTTAAGCCTACATTTATATCAAAATAAACCCGGGTAAGGAGAGATCCAGTCGCTAATTCATTAATTCCTTTGACATTCATGACAAATGCTCAAAAGAGGAAAATAAGTAATTGTGTTCTATGTTGATCGGCGTGAGCGACGCAGAAGTGCAACTTCCCTGTCAAAATCAACAACCGCACCAAACTGAGCATGGCGAGTGTCTGAGTTCGCAAACTTGCTTCCAAACTGCAATGAAGTTAATCAGAAAGTACGGAACTTGTAGTGCAGCTGGAAGCACGCATCTGTCTACCTGAATTAGAAAATAGATGACAAAAACACTCCAATGGTGTGTTAAACGTATATGATTGAATAGTCAGAAAGTTTATTTCAACCTAAATTATAAGCATACGAAGCCTGGTATGTGTTTTCTGCCTGGCAAGAGTTCTCGGAACACTTCTGTTGAACCAGATTATAAATTGTGTTTAATGGCTTAGATTCTTGCTTCTCAAGACTTAAACATTTATAGCACGTTAACGATATCTACAATCTCCATATCGCATAAATTTAGTCTGTTCAAAGGTGAAATATTCTGTCTTTGATTTGCCTTTAAGAGGGTCCTGTGAATTGTGGTGTAATTTTAGTTTGGAGTGTTACATAAATTTTTGAGAATAGAATTTTCTCCATCTACCCCTTTGATACCGCTATATAAAATGCAATTTTGATCTAGACGGTCTGTGTTCGATTACCAGGTCAAGCAAAAAGCTATTTGGTGCGCTTTTCATCCATCGGCGTCCCGCTGCTGTATAAAGCCACCTCTGCTATTGGGCGTAGTCAATAATTATCACATTTTGTTTTTTTAATTAATACAGTAATTCCAGAACGAACTTCTGATACTAATGAGCGTATGTAAACAAATAGTACCTACTTTCCGCCGAGCGACACTAACCTTTCAAGAATTATGGTTATAATTTTTATAATATTTTAAAAGTAACAAATTGTTGATTTTAAGATCTAGAAATTTCCATGTTCAACTTATCCAAAGGTACTAAATTAACAATTCTCAAGGCACTAAATTGATAAATTTTACGATACAGTAACTAAAACAGTTCTACTAATAATAATTAATTGTCTAGTAATAAATGCTTATCAAGCCAGCTATTTTTGATCATTAATTGTGACTATAAAATGTTATATAGTTAAATATATGCATGTTATATTACTTTTGTTAAAGAGTTAGTAGAGTAGCTTCAGTATCGAATATTTTTTTCACGAAATGTCTCGTGCTATGTTCCTGTTTTTTATACTTTTTTCTTCATTTTTTTCATATATCATGCTCCAAACTGAGGAGTGTGAAAATTATGACGAAAATGGATCATGTAAGTTATTATAATAATACAGCATTAATTAAATAGACTGCGGAAGATTAACCTGCATTAGGCAAGATTGGTGGAGTAAAGTCTAATTACTCTCCATCGAAGTGGCCCGGGCCATAGCTGATGGACCCAAATCAAAAAATGCGTTTGATGTGCATTGAGAACCGGGAGTAGGTAGGCTGAAGGAGGCTTTCAATTAATTGTATAAAGTATATAAAATCAAAAGGCATTTAAAGAAAACAAAAAGATCGGAGGTCTCCATAATTTGATATCTGTATGGCATGGCTCTTCCAACTGAGCTATTTCGTCTCTAGGAAATCTGTTAAAATTCTTTACCTGGTTTAACTTTTTACTTGATATTTCATGCGTTAAATGGTCATATTATTTGTATGCTCTTACTTGCTCATTGTTCGAAGATATTGTGCAACCCACACCCCTTGGGTTCCATTTTACGCAGTTTCCACTGACTTTTTGTTAAATTAAGTTTCTCAAGTTGTTGGTAGGACAATGTCTATCTTAGTTATTGTTGTAACATATTTATGCATTTTGCTCATTTTATATGTTCAGAGTTGTGAATATTTAATTAGATTTATTATACTGCAATAGTACGTACCTCCCATTCAGCTACATACTGCAGTAGCGTTTGAACAATACTGCAACGCTGATTTATAATGGATTTTTAAAGCGAATTATCAAAATTAAAAAGTACCCCGTCATAAAAACCTAAGTTCCCTTTAAAAAGTAAAATATAATGAAACATACTCACTCTGAAATACCTAAGTATGTATTAATAATGTAAAAAAAAGTACGTTACGTTTGGGGACCGCTACAAATAGCCCACTTAGGTGTAGAAGAAGCTCGTGCCCAGTACTGGGATGTATATTGGCTGATGTGATGTACTACGAATATAAATTGGCGTAGTAGAAAAATCCGTTGGTGTACACATTTATCACAAGAGGATATGTTCGTACATAACGCATGATGGTAATTGTAATGGAATCCGGATAAAATATAGCCTACCGTGAAATGATATTCAGTTGCTCGTCAACACAATGCAAACGATAAATAAAAGCTATCATATGTTTCGCAGTACATTACTGGGTAGTTTACATAAAAAATATACTTATAAAGATATAAAATTTATATGGGTGAGGCCTTACAAAATAGTGGATAAAATAAAGTAAATAAAAGCAAAGCATCATTTTTCATTAGCGCTGTGGAACAAGTAAAGATGTAATCCGGAGTTCTATTCCAAAAGAGACGTTGGTAAAAAAAGTACTTTTGCCTATCCTTTTCAGAATACAGGCGTCGATGCGTATATCAAAAAATGGGCCGATATATATTTAATACCACCTAAAGGCTACCACGGTCGTAATTGAAACTACTATTTCAGTGTTTCCCTTGATTAAATTGGCTTCGTACCAATAATTAAACCTGACCATTGTTGTTTCTCATATTATATCGTCTGATTGGAAATTCTAATACATTGTGCGGACCAAATTCGTCTCAAGGCAAACTAGTCAGAAGGTAGCTCGTGGGTTCGATTCCATATAGACTAATATAACCAGCGCAGGGCAATGTTAAAAAACCTCATCGTCCAGAAGATTGATCCATACTTTTCCCGTATTCATCATCATTATAATTCCCTTAGCAATGATAGCATCAATACTGTAAGCAACCGTTGTTATTGTTCACAGGTGGAGGAGAATGTCCAGAAGGGATGGTAAAATACAGTCCTCCATGCGACGAACAAACAATGTCACAAAAGACCTGTAGAAAACAATTAACACGTTCAATAGGCATGCTATGTGACTTTTCAAGATGCGATTGTCCGGAACCGAAGGTGTGGGACGAAGCTGCTAAGAAATGCGTTTTGGCAGAAGAATGTTCAGACCAGTCCAATGTAATTGATTAAATGCAAACCATGTTTTACATTCGTCAAATTAAACAAATTAAAATTGGTCCTTTTTTTAGTAATTGTTCCGGATTTGGGATATTATACTTGTGAATAATTGCTACATTTTTGAATTAATTGTTCCTGCGGGTGTGATTTAAGTTTTTTGCCGTTTAATGTTTCTGTTTAAATATGAGGAAGATTTACAGATATTTTCCGCTAGAGTATTTGCCGAAACCAATCTTTTTTATTACCAGGATCTCAGAAAAAAAAACAATCCCGCAATGTAATGCGTAGAAAACTTGGTTGTGATAAAAACATATTTGATAGTAGGTTGTATACATTCAAAAATATGCCACTACATAGTCAGTCGTATTTTTTTAATGTCAACCTCATCAGAACATCCTTATTTATGACCTTAAGATATTATTATAATATTTAAGGATTTTTTTGCGTCATAAATTCGCTAAAATAACATCTTAATAAATGCTCTGGAGATTGTACAACATTGTCTCATCATTTTGTTTGCAAATCCGAACCACGCTAGCTTGCTATGGCGCCACAGCTTTGTGGTGAGCTCAGTCCTAATGGTTTGTTTCGAAATAATTATATCGTGTGGACAAGAAACCCTCACTTAAATCAGATATTACCATTAAACATTGTCAAAATGAAAAAATGACTTTCTGCCGCTGTCGATAATCCATTAAATATGTTTAGTAAACGACAACGACATATGTATTGTATGTTGTGTACAATGTTAAATTTTGTTTACAGCAAACGTATAGAATAATAATGGTATAGAGCCGCAAACAATAACAAAAACTCACGCGACAGTTACGCACAAAGAACACGTGTTTCCCGCAGTTATTGTTATCACGTTCCGATAATACGGGTTGACATGTGGGGTGTCTATCGTTCAAGTTGATCTCAAACGTACTTTATCAAAACTTCGCTGCCGTTTGCAATGTGTCGGAAAATATTCCTGCCCCATTATCAGCGGCGGTATCATTGCGATGTTCCTGTCCTTATCAATAAATTGACCTTAGGTGTAATTATAGGGAAATGATGCGTTTCAATACATCAAGACGTTCAGTTGTTTGCATTAAATATTGTATCTCCCACATCTAGCGCAACAGAAAGCCGCATACATTCGGTAAGTCAACATCTTTCTATTTGCCTCGTAAGTGCTATTTATCCTGCACAAATAATAGAATATATCTATGGTGGCTTTCGTACCACCTTATAGTTGGATTTAAAGTAAAATTTTGGTTTTGCAAATATAAAATGAATCTTTTAAATATTAACATAAATTCTTTTAATTTTTAAGGAGTACAGGACTTTCATTTAATTGAACTAATTGTCTAATAGCTAATCGTCCATAATATTGAAAATTAGAAATTAACAATTAACTTCTTTTGCAGATTTATAAAAATGTGGAGTTTCAACATAATATTGTCCTGCGTATTGGCATCGCCATTATTCGTGTACGCTGAAATTATCAGTGACATCCCCGAAAGCGACGAGTGTAAACAACTATCTTCGTGTTCCAAATGTATTTCCCAAATCGAATGCACGTGGTGTGTCACAAAGAGCAAATGTACAAAAGATTCATGCGGTAACGACAACATTATATATCCCCAACAAATATCTGCCATTATGTCAGGCCCCACCTTTTGCCCGAGGATAGTCGATTCCAAGGAAATATCAACTCTAAAGAGCGGCGCTAAAGAGAGTATTGTTGTCAAAATAACTCAAATACATTTGTACATGGCGTTTACTCCTTGGAAATGCAAAATTACGATAAACGGAGCGGACATCGTCGTGTCGGCCATGCTGTTGGGAGACAACGTGTACTGTGGCTCCGTAGTGTTCGACAATAATTCGGAAAAACCTTATGTGGACGGAAGCGTGACTGTGCTGTGGGATTACAGGAAATCTTTCGACGGTGCATTGCCATTTAAGGTTTGTCGCTGCGATCTGGACCCTAATTGCGTTGCTTGCAAAAAATAAACGATATTAAACACTAAATGTTTCCTTTTATTACCTCTCAAAAAATTGAATTTCCTTTCGAACTATTACGAGTAATACTTGTATTCTTGTGAATACACATCAAAGTTTTCTTGTTGCAAACTTCGAGCGTAATATCCTGGTGGCAGTTTTCGGTATAGCGTGTATCTAGAAACAGCGCCATATTACATTTGAAATTGTTTTATTTCGTAATGTTTATTTAATGTCTCTACTCGTTGATTTTGTGTTAACTTGCGAAAAGTTTTTCCATCTTTATATTACTGCAGTTGCTTACTATTATCTGACAAGTCAAGTGTTTAGTACTTACATATATTTTTGCTGTATCGCATTTGTTGATAAAATATGCTTATACAAAGAGTGCATATGAATGTTTAAGAAAAATTTAAGAAGGAATCTCTTTTCATCACCCATTATACATACATACGTCTCGCAGTTGGTCACGGACCACATCTACCATTGAGAGTGTGAAGGCCCTAGTCCTCCGCGCTGACCTAATGCGGGTTGTCGGACTTTACACCTTAGAAACTCCTAAGAACCTTTAGGTGTGCCGGTTTCATCACGATATTTTCCTTCACCGTTAAAGCAAGTGATAATTCATAGTCAATACAAACTTAACTTCGAAAAATCAGAGGTGTGTGCCTGGGGATTGAACCCGCGACCGCCAAGATTCACTACCACGCCTAAAACTCGGGGCCATGCTGCCTCCCAAGAAAGAATCCCTTTATTAATCCGAAATAGTTGGACTAATAAATAAATAAATAGGATTTAAATTGTGAAATGGTTGATACTACACAAAATTTTGACTAGTTTTAACTAGCTTAGGAAACACTAAAAATGAAAACTTTATTTACGTCCGGGTAGCTAGTTAAAAGTAATAATAAAATAGTGTTGATTATAACTGTAAATTAATCTTGTCAATCTTTCAATAGCATTATTCTATGTACTATTAATAATGTGCATGTTCTACTATTAATAATATTAGTTACAAATGTACCTGTAGTCATACGTTTGTGATGTTAATAGATTAACATTAATTGAATATGTAATTTATGTTAAGTATGCGGTATTCAAATCACTCTCAATTATTATAATGCGTCGTTCGTCTTTGTAATAAATACCTGATTAATTATAAGTGCAGAGATGGAGAATTCACTTGTTAAAATAAATATTTAATTATATTTTTGGTATTTAATTTACTGCTACTGTAAATCTATACATTAAGTGGATGGATTTGATTGTTTGTTACGGATAAACCCAAAACTCTACTCTACCAATTTGAATGAATTTTCGTATGGGTATAGGTGGACTTACACTTTTTGGCTCCTTTTAAGTGCGAAGTGGCGCACGTATGCTACTAATGGCATAAATTTTAGTCATATTGCGGACCAATTTCAAAGTTCAAATTTCAATTCTTGCAATCACGATTGCACTATGTGGAGCGAAAGGCAAGAAAAAACCACGTTGGCTACTATACACACAATTTAAAAAAGTAAGGTTAATTTAAACGCAGAGTTTATCACCAGCCGGAAGTCACGAATAGGTAATGAATTAATTATCATGAAGCGATTGTCGCTAATTGCCGTGTGCATGACTTAGAACCGTGAAAGTGTGATTAATTAGTGGTTTTAATTAACTGAAGGAGTCTTAAATGCCTGTTAGTAATTCTTAATCCTAATTACGTACATTACATACACAGCCCTACATCTGTATTCCCCGAAGAGGTAGGCAGAGGTGCAACTCTTTATCCACATTTCGTCACGTATAATCAGCCCTTACAAGTCCCTTAGAAGTACGCACCGGCTTGACAACTAGGAGGGTTTATTCCTTAGTCCACCACGCTGGTCTAGTGTGGCTTGGCTGTATTACTCACACCCAGTTAATAGGGGGCGAATATATCTTCTTATAAAATTCGTATAAAGATTATAATAATCATCGTATTGTTCCATTTTATCAAATCTTTATTCGCATTCTCTAGTGTAGAAAGAATGAGCGTGAAATAACATCTTAGAATGGTGAGCGTGCCCGAGAATTACATTATCTTACACCACAATCTCTGAGAATGAGTGAGTTGTACTGACTACTCAACATAATATAACTGTGAGGAAGCGTAATCCATGGAAATCTGTTGTAAGTAAGCACTTCATAATAATTGTATGGGATGCGGGATACGCGTTGTTTCTCCCATTGTTCCTGCTGTTAATCTAGTTGAGTGAGTTGTTCTTTTCAATTAACTGACGTCACAAGCAATTTTTCTTTCAGCCGCGGAACATCCTGTTAAATAGGAAAACAAAAGTAGCCCGGTCTCGCCATATTGTTGTTCGGTGTTATTTTGTGATAAATTATTCCTTTATACCACAAAAATGAACAAGAAAATTTTTATATTCCATCTGCAGTCTTTTTGCATTGCACAAAACAGATTATTGTTTTGTGTAGATTGGAAATTATTTTGCAATAAAATGCATGAATAAATTCAAATTTATGCAAATACATTCAGTAAATTATTGTATAATTATATGTGGCAATTGTTCTTCGTACAAATGTTGATGAAAATTGTGTTCACCATGATGTGACTTAAAGTTTTGCGGAACGATCTGAATAAAAAAAATCTTCATCATGTCAAGTGAGCGTCGAGCAGAGGTCCAACTTCAAACAATTTAGTGTTTACTGTAAGGTTCAAATGTTAAAAAGTTAATTATTCGAATAATGGTTTTACCAAAACTAAAATTAGGCCTTATATGCAGTGTTGCACTTTAAACAGGGATAATGTCAAATGACTCGTCAGTTAGTCATTGTTTATACCTCATTTCCAATAACATACCTAACTTAACGTTTGTTTGAATATTAAACAATTTTTCACGGAGTAGTGGTTGTTTTTTAATAAAATAACTTAAGAAGCATTTCGATGCATATGTATGCATATACCTTCAAGGACCCATTTATGTCTGCCTAAAACCATAAAAAAAACATGGATTAAGCAAAAAAAAACTTGCTTTCATGTTAAAATTTTAGGTAAAACTTTTATGAATATACGTATGGTAATTGATGCGAGTATGTTGAATGTCGGATGTTGTAGTTTACAAAGATTCACAAGATGGCGCTATGTTAAAGTATCAAGGTACATAAAAAATGTAATCAAGTTTCGTATGTCAAGTTACCTATTTGGCTTTCAGGAAAAGCAATGATGCTACTTTTCTCTTGAAATTCCGTCTTTTTAAATATATAGAAGTAGTTTTCTTCAAAGCATGCAAATAATAAGGGAATCAAAAATTGCTGCAGATGTTTGTTAAGTTAAGAAGTACATTTTATTTGCTTAAATTCATAGAATATTCGTGCTAAAATATTGGCCCATAAAAATGCTTAAGATAGAAAGGTATTAGATGTGTATTAAGTATGAAACACTAACTAACGAGTTGTAATGCTGGGTCAAGCTGCAGAGTAATTTTAGAAACACAGTAAGGATGTGTTGTTAGAGCGAATTTTTTATCCCCATGCCCAAAGTCAGACAAATTTAAAACTATTATGGATTGCAATTTAAAATAAATCTGTACAACTTTAAGTCATCCTTTGAAAATTGCTTGTATCAATGACACGTCATTCTATTTCTGCTGTGATAAAAAAAACTGCGCACGTAATTAATGTATGACTCGTCATGTTATTGCGTTCTTAATTTCAAAAGGGCACAAAATAGTATAAGTGAAATTCACGTTGTAATTTATTAACATATTTTTTCTTTTCTTATTAATTTTAATCAGTAAAATGAAAATAAAGCAAATATTTTTTTTATTAAAAAAGTACAATCAAGTTTTTATAGCATCAATATTTTAAATCGTAAAAGTTATACTACCATCTCTTTGGTACATGTTATCGCTTTCAAACAAATATGCATACATATATGTATATTTTTTTATTATAAATAGGCATCTAATAAAAGAGTTGCGTAAAAAATGATCATATTATACAACAGTATGACATGTTTTACGTAGGTGTTTCAGTAAGGCACGATGTTGTTATATGGTGTTTTTACGACCGACCACCATATGTTAAGCTTAATCATATATCCCTAACATTGAACAGCTGTGGCGGAGCTTAGAAACAACGGTCTGCATTACACATTCAAACTTTGTTACAAGGTTTTTTCGTCCTCAAAAATTGCTCTGGAACATTTCAAGGCGCGAAAGCGAAGATTCACAGTTCATGTTAAAATATAAAATAAGATTGCAATATGTTCGATATTTATTCTGTATCGGACGAAAATGCATCTCTAATACCTACTTTGTAAATACGTGCAATTGGGTTCCTGGGTTCGATTACTAGGTCAATCAAAGTATTATTAGGCTTTTAGGATTAGGAAATTCTTAGGAGCGGCTTGGAGTCGCTACGGTCTCTTTAAAGTAGGATCAAAAAAGAACTGATTGCAGAAATGCCTCTCTGGCCATCTTCTTAGTTGTTTAGTTTTCTCAATCGTAGGGTTCCGATGACAGCAGAATTTCAACGCTTAATGATAAAATGTAATAAAGTCATCCAACAATTAGGTTGACTATAAATAAGCTACCCGAATAATCACATCAAAAATGATATGAGACGAGCAAGCAGTGCAATTGCGGCCGGAGAGTTCCCACAATATTAGTTAAGGAGTAAACAAAGGATAAGCCTTGTAATATGGTTTTGAGTTAGGTTCAACCAGAGCGGAACATATGCCACTTAAACCCGTCTAGCCGTGGATTTTACCCACTGAGCGAGTTCTGTACGTGGGTTGAATTTCTTTGTTTATGGCATGAATTTGTAGTTAGAAGCAGTTATTTATGACCGTGGTAGCATGTGATGTATGAATTCGTAAAATATGCCGATATTGAATTGAAAATATTGGTATTATTAATTATATAATAACTTTAATACACTACTGGTATATATCGGGGTATATTAAATTAACAACTATATAACTTAAGCTTTTCCTTAACATCTACGTGTTCAACATGTACAGCCACAAAAGAGCTGCATATTAACAAAAAGTACGTTAGTTCATATGAAGCCTATAAAATCAAAGGCAGCTAAATCCAAGTGAGTCAAATATTCAGTAATCTACAAAAATCGATAACTTTGTTTAGGTGGCTATGATATTTTATATTTTAAATGAGATTTATAAAGAATGTGAATACCACTAAAAATCAGAATTTTAAATTTTAAAAATACCACAATATTTGAGTACAGACTGAATAAATTTGTATTTAACTGTCTTTCATTCCAACTGGCGTTTAGCTGGTTTTGATTTTATAGGCCTCATATACACTTTCTGTGAACCTTCATCCGACATACCTACCAACAATCTAATTAAGTCACTTTTTTAATAATGTCCCTGCAGTTTGTGCTATTTATTTTGGATAAATCTGTTGCTAAACAAATAAATCAAATACCAAAAGAAAGATTTTTGCTTCGTATTTGACGTAGGCTTAAAACTCGGCAGCGTATACCAGTTTTATTGCATAAAAAGGATGCATCGGCCGTATAACCGGTTTTATGCTATAATTCGTATGAAATTTTGCGGTCCACGAGATATTTCCAAGAGAAGTAATTATAAAGCTAACCCCAGCTATTTTATATAACGCGCGGTGGGTCACAACGACCCCAAGCACATTGTACATCTCTGGCAATTAATCAGTCCCACACTTCCACCGACAGGGATTATAGCAAATGGCTCGGATTAGATGGCCAACAGTTTTTCCACTTTCGCGCTCAGAATTTTTAACACGCGAACTGTTTTATTGAGATGCTCTTGCGAGTAATTACATGTTATATTCTTTGACGCTGGCATTTGGCAGGTTAATCTGTACAACGTGATAAGAAACTTACCTTTTATTGTATATCTATTCATGTACATACTATGTAAGTGTAGAGATAAATATGATGAATAAATAGATTATATAATCACATGAAAGAATTTTGATAAGAAAAGATATGTTATGCTTAAAGCACTAAAAACATACGAGATCATATTATGAAAACACAAATATTTACCGTCTTACTCATATAGTTGTCTTTGGTGTTTTATGACATATTACACGAATGTATATGTAAAGATCATGATAGGAGTGTACAATAATTAATTTTATGGAATGGAGCAAAATATAATTGTTAAATTTATTAAAATAATTCAAATGAAGAGAATTTTTTTATTGTGACAAATAAGAAAAATGTATTCTTATTCATCCTACAAACAATTAGTACCTACGCAAAAAGAAATTAAGGAAAGTTTTATTATTCCTGTGTTGCAATGCGTTCTGACAATTTAAGGATAACTAACTAAATGAGTGAATGTTGAAATTTGAAAGTATCGTTAAATATTTGTAACGCCTAATATAACGTTTTAAATAAAATAGTTTTCATTCGAGCGAGCTATACGAGATCGGAAATATAAAAATATCTAGTCATTACTTTGTCGCACCTGCAATTCATTGATCAGGTCTAATAATAATAAATAATACTCATGTGTGTTATTGGACCGCAGATAATGCTGCTAACGCTGTCAATCTGAGTACGTGAAATTCATTTTATCCGCTGTGACGGTGCACGGCAAATATGAATGAATATTTTTACCTCGTACAAGTAGCAGAGCGGTCGTGTTCACAACGTGTCCTCGAACATTCGAATAAATACTCGGTTGATTTGTGCAACAAAATCGGGACACACAGTTAAAGACAATGACCCTTCTGTTTTGAAGCCTGTGATTCACCAGTTTTGTGCCGTGATTGTGCCACTTTATAGAAGAAGTTTTTAATAAATCGTCCACAATGACTGTGACTTTAAACCCTCACTCGCTGGTGGAAGTTGTTGAAAACAAAATTTCTCCGGATCAGTCGAAAGCTTCAGGCTGCGGGTCGGTATCTGCGTGGTGCTCAAAGAAATGGAGAGCGATATTAGCGGAGGTGGTGTCGACGATGATGCTTCTTCTCTTCGGCTGCATGACGTGTGTACCACTGAATGACTTCCCAGTCCAACCTCCTATGTACTCACCGCTCGGGTTTGGTTTGGTAGTGTCATTCAACGTTCAGATATTTGGACACCTATCTGGAGCGCACATGAATCCCGCAGTGACGCTGGCTTCTGTAATATGGGGTAGCATGTCAGTGACTCTCGCAGTGGCTTATGTAATTGCTCAATGCATTGGAGCAATACTGGGTTACGGAATACTTGCTGCTATTGCCCCAATGGACATACTTCCAATTGGAGTGTGCTTAACTGAGCCGCATGCGGGCCACACTTTGGTGCAAGCTTTATTCGTGGAAGTTGTGTTGACATCAATCCTTAGTTTGCTGTGCTGTGCATGTTGGGATCCTGCGAATGAACATAAACAAGAATCTGTGCCCATTAAATTTGGATTGGCTGTTGCTGGACTGTCACTCGCCGGGGGACCTCTGACAGGTGCTAGTATGAACCCTGCGAGAACCTTGGGACCTTGTGTATGGACTGGGTCGTGGGACGCTCACTGGATATATTGGGTTGGCCCGCTGGTCGGTAGTTCCATAGCAGCTATATTTTACAAATTTATTTGGCTCGATAAAAAACAAGACTGATTAACTGATTAAAGTTTTATAATAAAAATTATTGGTATTATTTATGAATGCTTTTACGAATTAAACATAATGTTTTTTCTGCATAAAATTAACTGTAATATAAATGTAATGAAGAGTGTGGTTGTTACGATAAGGGATACTAATAAATCGCTTATTTTTCAATTTAATGTAAGGTGAGGGTACGTGGGTACGCACTGATAACTTTGTATAATTAATTGTTGTACATACGTATACGTTCTATTAATAAGCTTTCATATTAAAGAAATTGAATATAAAAAATCTTTTATTTTTGGATGACATTAAGTAACCTTTTAAAATAAATATACAAACGAGTTTAGTATATGATAAAGATAATTTTCGTTATCATTCATCATAACAGCTTGTTAATAAGTGTACAAATACGAAATTGTTGACATAGGTACTATATGCTATTATTAAATAAGCTAATTTGCATAAGGGTTTTTTTAAATGAGATATCGGTTAAGAAAGTTGAGTTACTTTCATTTAATTAATTATCTTAATTTATAAGCCTTTTCAATCAACTTGTTTTGATACGAACTAATTTTTGGGGCACATAAAATAACACAATAATAATGCAGAAAATCTTGAATATTTTGGAACCTAAAAACCTTCAATTATAGAATATATAATTAATTAATTTTTTTATAAGTTACGATGGCTGTAAATTGTCAAGTTCTGTAGTATAATCTTATTTTCAGATTTTAGGTAATTATTGCAATAAACTCAGCGGCACCCCGCAGCGACATTATGGCGCCATTTCAACAAGCAAACCTTATCATAGGAATTTCTAGTATTAAAATATTTATAAGTGTTTTTCAATTAGATTTGGTTCGATGGCATGTACTATTTTCAGCTTTTCAGATACTGTTTTATATTTTTATTGTAATTATTAAAGTGTGGTTATTTACAGCATCGCCTCAGCTTCCACTGTCATATTATCATCACCAGCACCTTGTATTTTTTATTCTTCTTCATCAACCCATATACGCCCACTGCTGAGCACGGGTCTCCTCTACCATTGAGAGGGTTTAGGCCATAGTCCACCACGCTGGCCTAGTGCGGGTTGGCGGACTACATACCTAAGAAATTCCTAAGAAGTCTTAGATGTGCAGGTTTTATCACGATGTTTTCCTTCACCGTTAAAGCAAGTGATAATTCAATGTGAATACACACATAACTTCGAAAAGTCAGAGGTGTGTGCCTGGGGTTCGAACCCGCGACCGCCGAGATTCTCGACCGCGCGCCCATACCTCGAGGCCATCACTGCTGTGTATTATTATTATATTTAAATAGCGTGGTTATGAACAGCATCAGTTTATCTCACTCTCACTGTAATACCACCAACATCACCAGCTCGTATAATTTTTATTATATTTCAAGTGTGGTTTTTTACAGCATCGGCTCTAGCTATCTCTGTAAAATTACCATCAGTTTGTATTTATTCCACTGCTGGGCACCGGCCTTCTTTACAACTTGGGTTTAGGCCGTAATCCACCACACTGACCTAGTGCGAGCAGGCGAAGCAAGTTTACTCACAATTTGTTTCTCATCGTAAAAGTACGTGATAATTGATTATGAATAGTAGTGTATTCAGGTATATTAGGTAGGTATATTTAGTTAGGTAGGTATATTTTATCATAAATCTTAACTAGAAATATATGCTATTTTAATTTCAAGTGTGGGAAAATCTTTTAGGTACCTATCCTAAAGCGATTGACTAAGAAAGTCATCAGTTCGTGTAATTATAGAAGTAATAAGCGTTTTATTCAGGCGTCATTCATACTCTGAGCAAAATCAAATGTAATCTAATTAATGAGTTGTATTTTTTTATTTACAATACTGTTGTAGTTGACATATTATTTTGCGTTAAATAACGTTATGGGTTTTGATTAAATCTAAGAACATTCGCATAAAAAAGAGAAAATCACATCCGAAGATACATACAATAATAAAATACTTTGGGACAAGGTCTAAAAATTGTTACATACTTAATATTCTAATATAAAATACATGAATAAACATATATTGAAAAGGATAATTATGGTAAATATTTCCTTATTGCACATAATTCCTTTGTTTACGTTTACGAAATACAATTGTAATGATTGTGTTTTCCTTCATCAGTTATTTGTATCAATTATGTTTGAATAGTCGGTATAACTGTTTGCACATTGTCCCTTATCTTGTGCACGGTAATATAATAACGCTTGTGTTGCTCCACAAAATTATTTCACAATGATTAATAGCAAAATTTATCTCTTATTATTCGTATCTGATTGACGTAATGATCTCTCAAGCTGATTTTATTCGTCAACGATTTGGATATTTAACGAATTATTTTATTACACATTTTAACGTAGTTTCTCTGAAACTATTAGAGCCGATTCTATTCCAGGGAAAAAACAAAAGTTGATCCGATCTTGAAATAAGAAATGTTAAAGATTGGTTTTGATTTGGCTTCTAATTTACAGGCTAGTCTGAGATGTATGTACTTCTGTTAAAACAATTTCAGACTACTTGATGCTATAAAAAAATATCAAATGGCAACAATCAGAAACACCAGGAATTCAAACTCAGGACCGCTATATCACTCGCTTGCTTCACGAGAACGCCAAGCAGTCACACAAAGTAGGCACAAGGCTTTTAATTTAATTTGATTATTAGTTATGCCTACATAGTTAGAATGTCAGGTATAATAATAATATTAAATTAAAGGCCAGCATCACCATTCTCTGTATAGAAACTTTAATAATTTAAACACTAATATTTCCTTCTGAGAAATTCTGCATTAACCTTGATGCAACTTGAATGCAAGCCATGGAGGAAGTGGCGGTAAACGTCGTCAGAATTTTGACGAACGAGAAGTATAAGATGTTCTGCGATCAAATAAATTGTCAGTTAATAGAATTCCAATGAGTTTTTGTTGAAAGTTTGTAGCAGAGTGTCGTTTAGTGGAAAAAAATACATATTGCAGTTTACGCAGATCACGGTTACCTACACCAAGACATATATTTGCTTAATCTCTAATCATACTTGTATTAGATTTGTGTGACCTAAAATTCTTTTTTGTTCTGACTGGCATATTAACATTGGGTTTGAACTGTGTGTATGGGTTAAGTGATCGCCTAAACAGAGACATACTGATTGAAAAAAGAACAACCAAAGACAATAATGTTTATCACTTTTTAGGATTCTATACGCAAAAGATTATCGGTAACGATACAATCTAATCATTCTTATAATAAGCCTTTAATCCTAAGGCAAGTGACACTTCAAGGACGAAGAAGTTTTAAGTATCTATTAAGAACTATAAATTGATCAACATTGTGTCACGTATGCTTATATATGATTAATTGCCGATTTTGTTTATCAGTCTTTGACAATATACTATTTTTAACAGAAAATACTAATCCGTCTTTCCACGGTATACTAGATGTGAGAGCAAAGTTAAAAAAAATAGCAAATAGATGTAAGGATAAAGTAAGATTGTTGTTTATTGTTTTAATACCGCCGTAGGTAAATTTCTGCATCCAAGTA
Source organism: Cephonodes hylas (assembly GCA_030295005.1). Taxonomy (NCBI): domain Eukaryota; kingdom Metazoa; phylum Arthropoda; class Insecta; order Lepidoptera; family Sphingidae; genus Cephonodes; species Cephonodes hylas. The sequence continues at coordinate 7,632,362 of AP025367.1, read as the reverse complement.
TCTTAAATTAAAATTGATTTATTAGTTTTGTATAATACAGTGCCAGCTTATAGAAGTTTTTATGTAAAAAGATTAAAACCCTACTTTTTCTACAAACATTTACAATCTTCAGAAAATACTCTTATTTAATGTCAAAGACCAGGACGTTACGGTAGTGTAGAAATCGGCATCTAATTTTAGGGCTCTTGGACTAATGAAAATATTAGGTCTGCTACACAACTCGTATTGGCTCAGCGCGATCGACGTAATCCCCTTAAATGTGAGCGGGAATCGTGAATACGAAGTTGTTACACGGTTTGGTTATGTAAATGTTATCATCACACCGATTTTGGAATCCAATCGGGCGATGTCGCTTAACCACCGTGATTGGAATCCGCTTATAATCGACATATTATGTCATACGTATATTGCTTATACCAATAGCTCAAGCAAAGGAAATCATTCTTTGAAAATTACTTTGGTATGCTGAGATTACAAACTTTACAGTAGATAAAATGACGCTCGCATTCCATAAAGCGGGAGACAAAGGTATAATTTTGATTTTGTGCCTGTTAAACCAAATTTTTAATGTGAGTTAATGTTAGTAAGGTGTATAAATATTTGTGTTGGCGAGTGTAAGACAAAACGTCTTTTACCGTTTCTGATAAGGTCCCTTCCGCGACAAAATACGTAAGTATTTACGTGTATGATTATTATATTATAATATATTTACCAGGTGTGTCTCAGGATTTGCGTATGAATTTGATTATATCTACGAAAAAAGCCGTACCAAAAATAAAAATAAATTATTTTTTCAAATATAAAATTATTAAAATCATTCATGAACATTCTACGTGGTAAGAAACAATTCCCTTATTATTTAGTTTGACTTGGTGTTGAAAACTGCAATTGTACTTAATTGCATTAGAACGTGTTACAGACAGCCCGGTATCAGTAGTGCTGTAACATTCAAACACAAGATGCGCCTGCAATTTGGCTCATGCCAATTAAACCGCCGAATGCTGCTGCACGGCATCCACTCGATTATCTTAACGGGCCAGTATTCCCTCTACACAAGCTCCATACTATACTTGAGTCAATGAATTCAGACTTAGAAACATTGAAAGATAATTAAGCGACTCAATAATTAATTTTGCTGTTCCGTTATTTGACAGGGCGCCTGTCACAACGCCTGTCTATTCCACAATTGTTAAGTTTTGAACGAATACTTAAGACGAATTCTGCGATTTAGATTCAATGTTATTTTGTTTTAACTGGCTGAGATATTTCAAATGGCTATAATTCGTTCTGATTGTAATACTAAGGGTTATAATATTATGTTTAAGCTTAAATGCATAGGATTTGGTCGCTTAAAGTTGAAGCATATGCATTGTTTTTAAGTGCAAAAAAGAAATACGGCGTCTTATTAACTTTAATAACGACAATTTAACTACGATATATAAGTAAAACTGAACCTAATGAATATTTTTTACAGGAGGCTTACAGGCTACAGCCCACATAGCTCAGTTAAAAGAGCATTAGATCCAGAGGTCTAGCGATTCGTGGCTCAAATCCCGATTTCCTCAATTCCCTCCCTAATGTTACTTATGTCTACATCCATAAATATGCACCACTGCCTATACATACGGGCATAATGGCGTCATTATAAACCAAATACAAGCCTCCGCCACTTGATACTTCATGTGGACTGCATCGCGTTTACCTTCAGGTGGGGTGTTGGCAACTTGTACCAGTACAAAAAAGTTTTTTAATGAGTTCCCGGTGCAAACCCGAAATACTTTAACAAATGAGATTTTAACCAAAGTTATTATATACACGGCATATTTACAACAATCTGACAGAACTCAAGCTGAAAACACTTTAAGTCGGCGGAACGAGCGAACGCGGGGCGACATTTCAATATCCACTCAACAACACCTTGTGGAAACTCTTATTTACGAAATAATGTCGACATCGGTTACATTTTTTGTTCGCGATGAAAGCCCGTGTGTTCCCGTGGGATAACGAGGCCCTTGATAAACCTTTCGGGCGAAGTTTTATTAATTAATACATTTATTTCATAATTGTTGACGGAAAAGCCAACTGATAATAAACAAAGAAACCTTTTTTGTTATTGACAGCAGTTTAAGCAAAAGCTGAAAGTCATTTAATTAAGTTTTTATTTTGATTTCATAAAAAGTATTTAATGATTATGGCTAGGAAGAAAAGTAAGTAATAGAATACAAAAGTGGTCACAAAAACCTTGCTTTTATTACTTGAGAACGTCGAAGTATAACTCCTCTGTCTACGCTTTACGGGACATAAGCGAAAGAGAACTCACGCTGAGTTTGAATAAGATCAATATTATAATATTAAATTAAATTAAATTAGAAAAGTGCAATTATTTCGAAATGTCTAATTTACGAAAACACAAAACGTACACGACATTATGTGACCTGACGCAAAAAGTAATTGTTTGAATACCACACAAACTGTATAGCGACTTGTTGGTGCTAGGATTGCGTAATTAATTGCTCGCTGCCTGAATGTCGTTTTTTCTATCTCACTGCCAACGGTTTTTGTAATTAGGAATGAATACCAGTAGAATACATTCACATCTTGTACCATTTCTGTATATACTCTATTTTGAATGTAAATTAAAGCAAAGAAAAGTTTTACCTAATATACTTTTTCGTTCAAGTTAAACGAACTTCCTTTGAGTTTAAAATGTACAAAGTTGTAAAGAGTAGGTAAAACATAGTATTATTAGGTTGAAAGTGCGAAGAGCCTTATAAAAGAAACCAATTTGCCATCAAGCCAGAACAAGATCCTGGAGGCTGGAACGCGATACGTCAGAGGGTTCGACCGTCAACACAACACGATTTGCGAAATTGAACGGAAGGGCCGCCACTATTTTGTCGGGTAATCTTTATAATGCCAGCGAAGGGAGCAAGGATTTATATTGGTAATTCCAATAAAATAGACGCTTTGAATCTTTTCTCGTTTTGTAGATAAACGGTCAATCGACATTTTGTTTTCGACCATTTCTTTTTCTTCGTAGGTAATGGTCGGTAAATATTTTTATGTCTCGGTTATTTAAATCTGGGGGTGATGTCGAGGTGAGCTTTGTATATATTAAGCTATTCTGCAGAGTTAATATCGGGTTGCATTCACCTCGGTGTAAAGTTTGTGAGGGTGATATCTCAACCCTCGTCACGCTCGTCAGACGCTGGCGGTGGGTGCGCTCGTTTCGTCACTCGTGTTTCGGTTACACCGCGTTCCGTCTTTAAGATTTCATGCGTTCGCAAACATGTTTAATGGCATTTGAATAATGTAGCCCAGAATTGTTCATGACTTGTGTATGTAAACGCTTGGGTCATAAACGTCTTTACGTCAGAAAGTCTTGTACAAAGAAATTAGAATGTTCGTTTGTACTTTTTATAGGTACAATTTTGGCTTGCATTGTGTGCCGCTGTTTGCATGTCGACCTTCATTGGAGTATTGATCGGCTCACTATTCCAACTATGGCAATTTTAGTTTTACGATTGAACTTGGATCGTAAATCAATGAATAATCTCAACTTGTAACTACATACATATTTAATTGTCAAACTAATGTATGAATGATAATAAATTTATAAACAATTTTATCAGCCAGATATGTCTGTATGTGATTAAAATATGAAATGGTTATCCTTGTTTATATTAAAATTTACTTTATTTTTGTCTTTCTTGCTGTCTAGTCCGTATATTCTGAAGTATTTCAAGCGCTTAGACTAAACTTTTATGGACATCTAGCCGTTGTATTCAGTTTAAAAGTAGTTTTAATCTTATTAAAATATTAAGCATAAAAAGTAAATTCCAAGCAGGCGAAACAACGGGTAAACATTAGCAAGATATATTAAACAGTAAATATTATTTATTAGTCTCTGTCAAGTTAGAATTCCAATGCAAATTATGAAGTGTATTTTTGATGATATCTTAACACAAATAATGTCACCGTTATCATGGAACGTCAGATCGTCTAACATTATCACGACTAGAGGGAAATATACACTGCTCACTGTATCTCGAGGTGTCTTTTATCTGATATTTACTACTTTATCAAAACATTGCAAGGCAAGAATTATCTTTGTTGTCTATGTTAATATGGTTGAGACGATAAACGTAGCAACGTTTGCCATAAATACATTTGGCTAATGTTTATTTGATGTTTATTTCTTAGCGTAAATCATTTTTATGTCCTCAATAGATTGCTTCGCTCGCGTGTGAAAGTTTGTCGCAAACGAACACAAACTGCATAGTACAGGAATGAAAAATAGTTTATAGTCTAATCCATGAAATAAATTATCCATACGCAAAATTTATTTCAACCTCTTCGTACTAAATCCGTGGCTATTGGTAAGTGTGAAATAATTATCACTGAGGGTGACTGGCATACTTAATAGTAAGTGATTAGATAAAAAAAACTGCAATATCAGTGCTGTAAATACAATACTATATAATATATAGTATATATAATCACAATAGTAAAAAATAAAATAAAATTCAATATATAGAATGTAGTCGAATTCCAGGTTTTTGGGTCAGGGAGCGACCATGTTTTAGAAATGTGCAAAAATATGTTTTTTCACATGATGGAGCTTTATAAAGTTAATATTAATTAGCCAAATTCGATCATTTCTACAAACCAAAATAAAAGATATCGATCAACGCGACGACTTCTCAGACCAACCAACTGCTGTCATGTATAAAAAAAAACAGAATAAAAATTTAAAGGGTCGAGAGGCTTTTACTAAAAAAGGATCATTGTCATTTTGTAGAATGTAAACAGGAATTGGTGTGCAGGTCATTGGGTAATCAGTGGGTCCATTAAACCGTACGGACGGAGCTATCGGCACAGCTGCGGGTTGTATTAGTGGCTCTGTTTCTAAATCGAAGCCCAACGTCGGAGCTCTGGACCGCCGCATTCATACTAATGGCCTATGGAGCAAAATCCCACCTCGGGCCATCACTACAACCGTGATTACGTACACGATAAAACTACGTAATGCCTATACGAGGAAACAAATCGGTTTATGGATCAAAAATAAAGATCAAATTGGTAGGTTTAAAATGCTTTTTTCCTTGTTATTCTTTTTTTGCATGCTTGTTTGTCTTTTTAAAGATATTTTAAATGTGTGGCCAATTCGTTCGTGAATTGACCTTACCTTTATTATTGGGTTTCGTTCGACTATCTATTGAAAAACAAAATTAAAATATAACCGAGACAATTTTAAAATTCATCAAGATATGACGTAGGCGTTCTTTTTATTAAACATAATATTGTCTCGGCAAATACTTTACGAGTTTACGATTTTTGGTCAACAAAATCTTTGAAAAAATATGAACAAGTCCATTACTAGCAACAATTGAATAATAAACCAATACACACTACAGCCCCCCTTATAATTTTGATCTCTAGGTCGTCTATACAGGGTGTATTTAGAGCGTGATCGAAAACTGAGGCAGGTAATAGCGTGGGTGATCACAAACCCAGTGGCGATGTTAAAAATCTCGACAAAAAATAAAAATTTTGACGTTTTCCATACAACCATCGGTATTAAAAGTATGTGGTTTGTATGGAAAACCTCAAAAATTATATTATTTGTCGGGATTTTCTTTAATGCCAGGGGGTTTGTAATCACTATCGCTATTGCCTGCCTCAGTTTTCGATCACGGTCTAAATACACCCTGTATATGTATATTTAACGAAAGCGAACCAATCAACATTTATTGGAAATTGAACCCACCGTTTCTCAGTTTACGGGCGGAATCTAAGCAAGTACGATACCGAGTTTGTCAAGAAATTCAAATATACAACCAGAATTCAAATACGTAGACCGCACCCAACGATTTGCTCATCGTGTCGCGGGTATCGCAAACTACGAGGGGCTAGCGAAACACCCACATCCAAAGCTAATATTTGGGCTTTACAGAAGGAAATTACAGTTATGTCTTTCAAATATTACCTTAGCATTAATTAATAAATTAAAATAATATTGTTACTAAGTCTATTCAGACTAAAAGTCGTGATAGGCTCGAGGTTAAGACGAGTTGGCGAATTAAAATCTGGGCGGTTGTAATTTTATTCCCATGGAAGACATTTTTGGCGACGAATTATTATCCACTTCATGAAGGAAATTATTATAAGAAAGTGCACACCTAAAAGTATTAAGCACTTTTCGGATGAAGGAAGCACTTGTCTAGCCGTGGGATAAATACATACAAATGATCTTATAATATAATATAGGTGTATCTCGTGTGACAGTTTGTATATAAACACAGATGATTTTTTATAGATACAATTACGTTCGTAGACCAAAGCTACTACCAATTTTATGCAAACTATGAGATTAAAATATATAGAACTAGGTACAATAAACATCTTTGTGTGATGTAGACATTAAAATAGACAATCTTTATCCAAAAATAAACATTATTTGTGCTAATTGAAACACGCAAACAGATCCGTCTTAATATTGTTGTCTTCAAATGTCAAGTCCCAAAAAATGTTTCATTACTTTGTGGCAAATGGAAAAAAGGAATAAAAGCGGACTCGTGAAAAGAGCTCATTTGCAAATACAAATGTATACACGCAGGATATTTCCGTAATTCCTCGTGTTTAGTATTCAAATTTAAATACTTTTTGTTGCACACTCTTTATATCACGCTCTTTAGGTACAAATCTCTACTAAAATATGTTAGAAATACGGTTTTGCCTCAGCCTGAATGTTGGAACTTGTTACGCTTTCAGGGCTTAACCAATTTTAGAATTTTACTTTTTTACTAAAAGCAATTGTGTCGGGTGATTTAGAGCCCAACTGCTAGTACAAGTCATATAAATCCTTACATAAGCTTTAAAATCTAGCTAAGGATTAAAAAAAATGGAGTTTAACCGTTTAAAATTTTCGAAAATCGTGACTGCGGCCATTAGATCGATAGCTGATTTCTTGCCTGTCTTGCTGTATGTAATGTGCCCATAAATGAAGTTTTACTTATTCCGAGAAACGCTAGATAATTAGGATCTGTTCTTAAAACTTGTTTCCAGACGATTTCTATACGTAACAAAAACCAAAAAGCGGTAACAGGCTTAGCCCCTTTTATGTGAGAGTGATATGTACATACTTGGTAAAATGTGAGTGGAGAAACGTACCTCTGTTTACCTCAGAGGAAAATACAGGCAAGGTAAGTATGTATGATTTAGTGTCCCATGTCTTGTAAAATATTTAGATGTTAGTAGGACGTATAGATAGCAATAAAATTAATGAAATATTTGTAAAGATATAAGTAAATCTAAAATTAAACATTATGTATTAAGGTATTCAAATACTGAAAAGTGTTTCTACAAATACGTAAAGACCCAATATGTTTACATACGTGAGACTTATGAAAAGAAAACTTTGTTTGTGTTGGTGCTGATAAAAACATTTTGATTGGGAATTCTCCCAATGTTGATTTGCTACAAATAAAAAAAATTTAAACACAAAGTCATTTTTTCGAATGATTGACGACATACGAACATTTTTACATGTTGTTTATTTCCAATTTTTATTCACCATCAAAGTAATACGTATGACCTATGGGATAACGAATTCTATAGTTATATTTAAGTGGCATTGCCTAGATGAAAAAAATATAAGAATTCTTTGAACAATGTATTTTCTCCTATTTTAATCTGATCAACAATTATTCTTTTAATAACAACGAACTGCTTTGTTTCAACGATTCTAAACAAAAAGTTGCTTGAATGACGTACAATATGTTGCGGTGATGTTAGAACACATGTTTTTAATTATGTATTATTTTCCTTGTAATAATACCTTTGACATTTTGAGTTTGCACTTTAAACTTACAGCTGGGAATTATCCGGCTTGGAAAGAATTTGACTTAATTTACACAAACAAATACTCGTACAAACATTAATCATCTGCCTTCTCTACTAATAGCGTTTAGGCCTTAGTCAATAGTCAACCACCCTTGTCTAGTGCGGGTTGACGGACTACTCATCGAAGAAATTCGTAAAAACTATTAGCTTTAATTCAAGTTAATTGATATTTAATACAGCTATTTAAAGTGTGCCTTTTAGTCTGTTGTAGAACAATGTGATGTTTTAAGCCATCAGTTGAATTCTAAATTAGATATCCTGTTGCGTAAATGACAATGCAACAACATAGTTACCTTGACCTATTGAGTATAATGTTGGATTCAACATGATGCACAAAGATATTTACTTTTACTTCGTGTGGTGTGCATCACTTTATACAAGTCCGATAAGGGAGATAAAATATTTTGGTAAGCCCAGTTTTCGATCGTGGGTCTCGTTGAAAAATAGGTTTTGCGACCTACCACTTTTTTTCTTCCTAGGAAAACTATTAGCAACAGGAAAAATCACAAAATAAATTTTAACTTAACCGAGATTCCTTACAAAAATGTCATAAGCATTGCGTAAAATAAACTAGCATTGTGTTATTCTAAAACAGAACGTCTTCGGAAACATGCACATTGAACTGCTATTCGAAATATCCTTTTGTGCAACGAGGCATAGGAATACCGTACAAATATCCATTTCCATTCAATTGAGGAATATGTGAAGTTCCAGAGTGCCCAGGTGTATTCGCAAACATTCAAGATGGAACTTCTACGGCAATTAGGAACTCGTAGTTGCTGTGCACAGCTCCATGCCAAGAGTCAAAACAATTATTATACGCAAGTTCCGCCGGACTACCTGCAACAGTGCAAACTATCTTTGTCTTAAACGACTCGGTTCGTACTTGTATGTATATATTTTCACGGCTTGATCCCTAAACGAGGTTACGCGAAGGTGAACCTTGATGAGGATGATCCACTTTCGACATTTAAGTCCTTTGCATAATGGGGAATCCGTAAAGTGCCGTATAAATTCCGCTCCATTTCATAATAGCCTATTAACTGTGTTGTAACTGATATGTTTTTCGCATGATCAGGGCAATTATTTTGATAATTATTAAACATATATTCAATTATTTAAATTGCTTAATTTTCCGTTTACATGTTTGATTGAAATAATTAAAACCTCGTAAGTTTATATTTGAAGGTCATCATCATCATCATTATCATCATCAGCCTATCCAGGTGATCGCAAACTAAAGCAGGTAATAGCTAAGGTGATAAGAAACCCATTGGTGTTAAAAAAAAACTGACAACAAATAAAAATTTTGCCGTTTTTCATACAAACCACATACATTTCATACTGATGGTTGCATGGAAAGTTGTATATATCATCATCATCATTGTCAGCCCAATCGTGGTCCACTGCTGGACATAGGCCTCCCACAATGACTTCCACCGGGATCGGTCGGAAGCCGCATGTACCTATATATATGTTAAGAAAAAAATGTTTTATCTTGTAATATAAAATTATCTATCTTACTACGTCAACGTAATCATCCATTACAATCAATCCTAATAATTCTCATTTTTTCGTAATGTAACGCAATTGATATGAAATTTTGACCTTTCATTTATTCATCTAAAATTAGTCTAATATGCTTCGTCATGCATCAATTAAGATCTACGTTTTCATATATATTAAATAATCGTTTATCAATATGGTTGTGCTAGCCAATCAAAAACGGATGTAGGTATACAGAACTCAATGTATTTTTGTGACTGCGCCGAGTATCACCATCTGTTAATATTGGTACGGGTTAACTGCTGAGCACGAGCGACCTTCATAAATGAAAGGGTTTAGACCTGATTACACTAAAACCTAAGAAATTCCTAAGAACTAGAGTTGATATTGTACCTTCTGTAATTGCTGATATACCGAGTAAGAACGTTCATTACACATGCCGTTCTGCCTACCCAATGATGGATACAGGCGTGAATGTAAATATAGTTTCACCGCGACAAAAAAAATCAAGTGACATTTTGCACTTTAAACACAAAAAAATCTTTCATCCGCGCATTCCATTAAGGCGTACAAATAATTGAAGCTTACAGCATACTGCGCCAGTGTTGTAAAAATCCGACTTTGACGCAGATTTGATAACGGTACAGAAACAAATATTTGTACGGCTCGGTAAGAATTTTTTGTGTGGCGTTTTTAGAACCGCACCTGAGAATCTTTTACCGCAGTAATAATAAATATGGATTGGTGGAGATTCCGATCTACTCTGAGAGTGGTTGTTAGTCTTGGACGACTTTTTAGCCCCACAGGGCATGTGAACTACTGTTCCGAGCTCTCGGGGGTATATTAAAGCAGCTCGCAAAATCTCTGCCACATACGGATTTGGCTTGAGCATACAGTCCTGAGAAAAACGAAATAAATGGACTCGATTTTTTTGCAATAAAAACCCACGTCTGTAGTTTTTACGCCAAAGATATTATTTTATTTGTATTTTCGTTCAGTGGCTTATATAGCTTGACTTTTGAGTATGTTTTCTACCGATTGTTTACTTTTGTCTACTAATGTTAGATTACGAAGGTATTATTTTAGACATTTTAAAATTGAATATCAATCCATTTACAGTTAAAGCGACCGTAATTGCGGGCGAAACCTATTAATAAAATCCTCTAGGATTATGTATTAATTAATGTATTAATTGATGAGCAATTAACAGTTTAGCTTCGCTTAGTTGGTATTAAAATGTATGATATTAGAATGGTATTCAGACAGCTTGTGCGGTGTCGCAGGATCCAATTACTGCAGAAAATAAAAAGCTAACAGAGCCCGGCTTGTTTACTTCGAAGGCACGTAAATTCATCCATAACGAAGTTGACTTTAACTCCTTGTTTTCAACGTCTATAAACGAAAAACAAGTAATTTGCTCTCAATACCGATCCAAGCGCATTGGTTTTTCCCAGTTTTTATGTTGTTTATTGAACCGGCACTGAATAAACATTAGATAGGAATGTCTGATTTACTTTTCACGACATTAACTTCATTTATGTTTAGAAAGTGATAAAGAAGATTATGGTGTATTACATATACACCGTTCATTAAATTTTATTACATTTTTCTACTGATTGTCTGTTGCTATCTGTTTGTTGCTAACTTGTTTTTTTGTTAACTTATTTTCATAGGACATTTAGCACAACAGTTGCAATTTTACTGTCTTTCCATATAGGAGAGTTTCTCACAAGATTTTGATGTCGTCTAACCCACACTTGACAACGGGAAACTGAGCTATGCGATAACCATCTTAATAAAACAGGAGACCACTGCCCAGCAGTAGGCCGTACAAAGTCTGATGAACGTTTAATATCAGCAGAAATAATAATTCAGCGCTTTCTTGGTAACTTTATTTATTTAAGTTTCATTAGAAAGTCTATACCAGCAAGCCTCCGAGTTAAACATCAGAGAGAGTATTTCGATCTAATTTGTCACACCTCCGCAGTGCTCCTGTTAGTTCAACAACGACGTCGCTTTCAAGAATAGGAAACATTTAGCCAGTTAAAGTAACTTTCAATGCCTTTAAAAAATATTTGCACTCTTTTCAGTTGAACTTTACTAAAGAAATTGACCTATTTTCGTCAGTGTAAATTAATTTGTTGCGGTTGTTAATTTCTTTGATGTTGGAAGATGTTTAGATTATTATTTTAATGAATAAAACTATAAGTGTAGTTTTTTTGGTTTTGTTTAATTTTTTGGTTATTTTTATTACCCTATTACCAAGCGTGTTCATATTTTAATACATTATTATTATAACATGCAAATGATAAAATAAGAAATTATTATTTTTATTTTGAGATCTCCACAAACGCATCTAGAATAAACAACTGTTACAGTTCTTTAATGAAAATGTAAATGAAAGAAAAAGTAATTGCGAATAAATTAAAAAGTCCGCTTGCATTATTTACATTTAAATTGGCAATACCACTACTTTACCTTTGCAGACACGAATAATAGTGTTGTATAAATGTAAATATTGTTTTAATGTCATATAAAAACTCGAAACGAAGCAACATTTCAATCAAGTTAATGAATCAATGACTATATACTTTAACCAAGTACCTATATGTGTTATAATATATGAGATATATTTAGTGCACGGACATTCCGATTAATTGTCTGTTTAACTGAATTATGTTTGGATAATGCCTGTAATCTAGAACATGTGGATTGTCTAACGGATATCAAGCAAATCAATTTATCATATGTAAATGTACATCAAAATTAATATCTCGCCATAATTAATACTGATGTTTAATATTCACCATATTATGTTCGCGACTTCGTCTGTGTAAACTGAAGGAATATGCCTATTAATAAATTGGTATTTTTTTGAGTGTTGAATTTTAACGTCTTCCGTTTTTTCCCATAACTCACAAATTTCCAACAAGCTATCCTAATATATTAATAGCAATGCAATAGTATTCGGGTCGGAAGAGACTTTCGCCTCTTTAAAATATTTTTCTTTCGAATAAATTTTAATTGCAATCCATGTCGCTGACGTCTTTCTGTATGTGAAGTAGTCGACTGTTTCGTAGCGGACTCCAGTAGGAATCCAGTAGAAATTTGGCTAATATAAAACATTGTAGGCGTGTAATTCGAGGTTTTAATCTTTTTCCCGTAATAACAGACTACATCGCACGTTATGGCAGCTTCAGTTTCCCAGTTATCTCTGAGCTCAGGCGATGATGGTAATTTTAAAGTTGCGCTTGTTTAAAACAATGTTGTGACGTAGCGCCTGGTTCGCATTACATTGTACTTACGAATACTTTTCTCTCGGTTAGCTCTAACATTAATACAATGATATCATGTATGACGTGGCATGAAGCAGACAATGAATAAAACTTTGTACTGGGATTACAGTGGGGTTTCTTTCTTAAATAACGGTTTTAGAGGAGCGAATATTATATTTTTTAAGTTTGATTTAAGAATCCTTTCTCAACTGTCGTATAATTAAATGCAATATCGAAAACATATCAGAAGAGAAGTAATATATAATTCTGAAAAATGAGGTATTTTTTTTAAAAGAGGTATGATTACTGCTGTGTCAACATAATTTAGCGCAGCACAAATATTTCGCAATCCCTCTCGAACGTATGCTGCTTAATTACGGTGATTAAATGATTATTAAATTATACCAGCAATCCAATTAAAAAAATATTCAATATATTTCACAGAATTATTTTGAATATGATGATTAAGTATTGAACGGTTGAAAAAATAGTAAAGAATGAGTTAACTATTCTTGTTTTGATAGTTCGTGTCTAAATCACGGCGCAAATACTAGCTTTAGCAGTCGAATGTTCCGGAGTGCTGAGGACTTTAGGCTTTGCATGTGGTTGGACACAATCAAGTGTAGAAACCACGTCAGTTAGGTGTCGTAGTTCTACGAACTATGAAAAGCATATAGCGGTACGGGCCCCATAAAGTTTTCGTGCATTTGCGTCGATGCTAAAAGTTAATAAGTTGCTACTCGCTTCTAGTGCTGCAAATTGTTAAAAGTGGAAAATAATTTGGGAAATATAATAAAGTTAGTGTACACGTTCCTTTATTGAAATAAAATTTTATTCAGCGCGGCAAAGCTTTTAGTCGCTACCCGGACTTTGTGTTCTATCTTTTTTATTTTCTAGCTCTAATAAATGATTCAATTGATTTGATATTAGATAAATGATAGCGACCACCTGTGTATACCCTATAGGTATAACTATATAACATCTAAAAATTCATTTGAAAGGGACAGATTAATTGCGATAATTGAAACGATGCAATTTATAGGTATTTCGAAACAAAACAATTCGAAATCAACAATTTTATTTCTAAAGGTTTTTGTCAGGTATGAAAATATTTTATGACTGTTACGCTATTTTTTTCATATTTTTGTGCAATTTATCGTGATATTTTAATGTCTGTCCTGTACTTTGAAATGTTTTGTTGTTCGATTTTTTTATTTAGCAGTCCATGTTGATATTTCAAATCGCTGTAGACCAGAGTAACTCGACAGACAGTTTCATTAGCTCTGTGATCACGTGTCTGTGAATCGTGAAATCTTGAGTTTGAGATTGTGAATAACTTGCATCACATAACATGCATACACATAACATGCATGAATGCAGAAATTATTCTTTGCTTACTCCTTCGGAGCATACAGACGTTAGTGTACAAACATATGTATGTATGTATCTACATGATATAAACATGTAACTATCTTCTTCCTTAGGAATATGAAAGACCTATACGCTTGAAATCACAATGCTATAAGGTAAAATAAATGTCTACTTTGTACCAAACATTCTAAGACTTCCCACACCGACAAAGCGGTGTATGCTATTTAAAAGCGAACACAGATCTTCTAGAATACAAATTGAGGTTAAAACAATAGGTCCACATTTACTAATGACGATCGAATCTGTAAATGATAGTGCAAAGCTTTTTGGAGGCTATTAGTAACAATTGTGTACACGTTCGTTGTATTCCATGGTTAATTTGAATTTCATGTGTTAATGATGTGGACCGCAGCGCGTGTATTTTGCTTTAATGCAAATAAACTTTGCATTTCTATCGCGGCGTTGTGAGCGCCGGCTCGCTCCAGTCACATGGGGGTTATCTGTTTTTTTCCAGGTATTTTCACAGAATTTAATTTTATCGTTCGAACATCACACCGCTGCGAACGACTCGCGATTTGCATATTCATACGTCTCGCTTTAAAAAGTGCTTTTTCATCAAAACAAACGTCCATCTACATGCAAAAACAGAATTTATTGACAAAATAGTATTTTTTATATGTTTTCTCTCAAGTTGAACGGGTAGCATTCTAATCGATTGTTTATGTATGGCTTTGTGGCGTTTCGGTAACGTTCCGTCTGGCATGTGTTGAATGCGAGTTGCGAGTAGACAAAGCGTTCCATACCGTTGACTTACTATAGCTACCGAAGTCTTAGTGGAAGGAATTACTATCCGCCCTAAGCAGGTCTCTAAATTCTTCACGGTCAAATTTTTTGTCGAAACTAAATTTATTTTCGCCCTTTATTTTAACTTCAAAACACTTTACAATATAGAAACGAAATTACGTAAGGGCTAGTTCAAAACTTAAATTATGTTAATAGAGTTTTAACTTTTAATCAAAATTATCCAATACCTACTAACAGTTTCGTATAAATGAAAAAAATTACAAACTAATGAATGAAGACAAACTTAGAAACTAAGTAAATAATGAAGAAAGCCTATATATAACCAGATCGTATACCATACAAGCTTTTTCAAATGCTGGGTTATTCAATAAACTTCGAAGCCGATTCAAGTTAAAATTAAAAACTAATTCATCTCGTTTACTTTGACCAAAAATATATTATTAGTAGAATTTGTGCCATCGCTACTGACTGCCAGATATTTATCTGCAGCGGAGGACATCAAAGCGTGTTTAAGCTGCATAGAGGTAAGACATCCGTGTGAAGTGGACTGCAGACATTTGAATCTCGTGTGGCGGCGAACACCGATCATATACAGGATTTATAAAGACATGTATAGTGAGGCCTGCCACTGGCTCGGATTTAGTGAGATGCAAAATTTATCAGGCTTTCTCCATATTGACTACAAGATGCAATTGAGTTTATTATTTATAAAATGCAAAATACTTATAATTTCGTAGCAAATAGAGGTCGATTCTCGGGTCGGGAAGTGTTACTGCTTTTTTACCTTTAGGAAAATTCTCAGTGCGGACTCTGAAAACGTCTCCAAAACTGGAAATAGCGATAGCTATTATTACGAATGACTAATACAATACAAATAATAGTGGTAATAATAAATGGTAATACATACCATAAACATAGCCACAATGTGGGTGCACAGATAAACCTCTGCCTATCCCTGCGAAAAATACAGGCTTGAGGTTATGTGAAAGCACAGATTGCCATACAAAATTCCAAGAACTTATCTTTAAGCTTTAAATCTTTATTTCACGAAAGCAATATCATATATTAACGAGAATATCTTGACCTAACAATAAACACTTATAAATTACACGTAACAAAATTAACGTGTAACGCTTTTGAGCTTTGTACCGCCACTGGTACATGTATTTATTTATGTATGTATGTAAGAAATTTAAACGTATTGAAACCTCAAACAAATATGCAAATTTCCTACAAACAATAGCACCACACGTTAATGAATATTAACTAAATGCAATGGAATGTTTCTATAACAGAAGGATTATTTATTTGTGCACTAATGGTTAACCACTGGTAATTAACAAGTTTTATGTAAACGATATATTATGTTTTGGGAATTTGTTTGACAATCAATCAAAAGTTTGAAAGTAGGTTTTTGTCACGCTTAAACTGCTCAAAGTATATTGAATAACCTGAAAGGGAAATAGGCAGTTTCACGGGAAAATAATAAAATTAAACAGCTTTTTTTAACTTTACAAAATTTATACACTCCTACTTACACGAGGGCAAAAACACCGACTAAAGTAAACAAAAACAACATATAGTGCGTTTTTTTATATAGGTTGCATAATATTAACAAATAAGATGATGTTATGAAATATTTGCGTAACATTTTTATTAAAATTAATTTGATACATAAATTAGCTCTTAGATAAATCTTACGCGGGAAGTTGATAAAAAAGATTATTTATTACACCAAAAAGATCTAAGAAATTTAATGCTGTCTAATCTCTAATTTAATCACCTGGCGAGCGAAGTCTAAGCCCTCTCATTTGTAGAGAAGGCCCGTGCATTTTATGGGACGTACATGAGCTGATAATGAATCAATATCCGAGTACGATTCAATAAAATTAATATAATGTCATAATTACACAATATAATAACAACACTAGTACGTCATGGTAACTAACAAAATTTTATGCCTTACGTAATAACATTATATTTATCCAAGTCACACATCCATTGTTACAGTATTAACTGGGGAGATTTTGTGGGCCCGCTTTATCTGGCATTTACACAAGACGTAATATTTCACAACAATAAAACTACCTACTTATTTAATAGCAAGAAAAATACGCCTGAGGGCTCCAAAAATAATACGCAAAGGTTTAAGTACACAAATCATAACTTTTTGGGCTCAGCAAATTGTACTTCTTGGAAAGCATTATTAGTTTATTTTTGGCCCGAATTTTGGTTGGTTCACAGAATTCGCAATTGAAGTTGGTTTCATGAGTTGTTTTTTCCTTGCATTTTTCATTCCTGCAAGACGTGCATAAGCTGGAAAGTTTTGACACGTTGTTTACGAGCTGTTTCGATATCCCACACTTTGACTTGTTTGGATTGTTGCTTTTGTACTATAAAGTATATTGAATGAATGAAATGATATAAATTATTGATATAATATGACTATGTCTTTGAGAGAGGCCTATGTCCAGCTATGAGCATCTTTCGGCTGATGATAATGACGATGAATCGGATTATGTCTACTGCTCCCCTCTTAGAATAAAGTTTGCATGTCTCTAAAGGTCGTAATTTTTTGGTGGCAATCGTAACGGCTTCATTGGCAACTCATGGTAAGTGTGGTGTCGGGCTACACCACGTTACGAGTGACGATTTATTAAAATATATGTAGCTATTTCACACATACGGGTTGTACGTAACTCACCTACGTTGGTTATTGTCGGGAGCGTATATGGCGTGGTGTAAGCCTTACGAACAGTGTTCGCCATCAATTTCTACATGAAACAGGTAGAAATTTTGTTCTTCGGCTATCTAACCGTATGAAAAGCAACACTGTTGCTGCTCTCTGGTGTTACATGAGTTCAATGTGTGGCAGCTATTACTCGACTTGAACATACCGTTTCCGCCTCTCAAATATGAAAAGTTGAATATTAATTATTCTTATAATGTTTAATGTGAAAAATAAAAATCTGTGCAAATAATTTTCTTTACCAGCGAAAGAAAACATCCAGACGAAATCTGCACGCCTAAAAGTTCTTAAAAAAATATTCGGTGCGGAGTCCACCACCCCGCACTAGGCCAGAGTGGTTGACTAAAGCTTAAACCGTCTTAATAGTAGTAGAGGCCCCTGCTCATCAGTGGGACGTATATCGGCTAATGATGATATATGTAAGGTGAAGGTTTCCAAAAGTATTTTATATTGGGTTGCCCAATATATCATTTAAGTTAAACAATATTATTATCTACAATAATACTTAAGAAAAGCGCAGCATGAAACATTGCAATTAAAATGTAAAAGAATATCGAAATAAATAAAGAACCCGTTTCGACCTAAAAAGTACAATATCTACGGATTTGTTTGTCCAGAGCTGTCTTTAGATTGGTTCGCTGTTCTACTGTTATCTCAGGTTTAAGATTAAATTCAACAGAGACGGGTATTAAATTGGATTTTACCACAGCATATTGTGCCCTGATGTCTTTTTATCGCATATGGCGACTTGATTAATAGACTTGACATTTATTATACATAAATACGATATAAATTAACTTAAATTGAAGTAAGCATTATCTTAATGACAATGCGCTTCATACTGTCAGAAGACATGGACAAAGTATATAAGATCAAACCCGTCTATTTGAGTAACTAAAAATGTATAACAAAGAACAAAATTATTAGTCCTACAATAAGACGTATGATTTGTAAATAAATTAGAATGCCCTACTCGTATATGTGTATCGTATAGAAAAATAAACGTTTAAAAAAATGACTTGTCAATTTGGCTAGTAAACCTACGAACGGAAAATGAAGTCAGTTGAAAGTTGTAAAAAAAAATAAAGTTGAAGAATTGATTCAGATTGAATGTGACTCAATACCAAAGCTCTTGACTCATGAGTAGGTACTATCCAAAAACGTTCGTCTGTTTATATTAGACGCTAACAGCAGAATTTTAAGAAATGGTTAAAGTAAATTTTCTGATGAAGTTGAAATTGTTCCATTACTTACTAAAAAAATAACATTTCCACAACGTTCCATTTCATTATAATAAAACGGAGACGAATTTAAACTCTTATACTTAACTATTTAGTATCTCATAATAGGCTAGTAAAACTTTGATGATAAGCTAACATTTGTCTGGCTGCTGAACATCTATAAGCAAATGTACGAATAATTGGCTCAACAAATCATACACTTGATAAACAGAAGGCTCATTTCGCGAAAAATTCCCGAGAGCAACGACCCGTTAAATTTCAGTTTCGTAATCTTTGAGTTTCAATTACGTTGAAATCCTTTGAATTTTATTCGAGCAAATGATTTAAAAAACGTTCAACCATCAATGGTATTAATTGAACGTGGATTGAAAATTAAATTATCGGTGCGTAAACGTTTGAATTTGTTTATGGATTTAGCATTAGCATGATAGAATCTAAAACGATTAATTAACAGACTAGTTTCCTACAATGATTTCGTTATAATTACAAACTTAGGAAATCAAAGACTTCATCTAATATACTACTGCGTCTCGCGACTTCAATAGAGAGAAAATGCAAATGCAAAATGTAGAGCACTGCAAAAACATGTCCTAAATTAAATTTTTAACTTAATGACTTATTTTTCTATCAATGATGTAAGCCAAGCGAAAGGTTTAAACAGACGAATAATACAGACTGTCGCGCTTGCATTCAACAGTCTACTTGACATCAGGCCAAGAGGTTCACTAATTAGTCTAAATACGGTAACTATCACCAACAAATAATTTTATGGAAATGCACTGCCTGTATCTCGGGACTGCGTCGTCATATCTACGTAATGTTCGAAGTAGCTTCAACTGCGAAACACGTTGCCCGTTTAAGTTGTCTGGAACGTGACTCTCCCTTGTTATATATCTGAACCGTATAATTATTAGCGCTACCTACAAACGTATTCCTGGAATTGGATACAGCGGCCCACCTTGTTCACCTAGTTAGAATCGGTATTGTAGAGCTTCATTGTCATTCTGAACTACAACTGTTTTATGTCGCAATGAATAAGAAAAATATCGGTCACATGCATGACGTCTTAAATGTACCAAATTGTAAATGGAATATTAGTATTGATGAATACACAAGTCATCTTTCCTAATAAAAAGTCTAAAAATCCATAATTGAAACAATTTTTTCGTGGATCACACAAATATTTGTTTGGTGCCGAGGTTGAATTCATGGGTTGCCGTTGTATTGGTACTTTTTAACCAATTACGCTATGAAACCTGTCAACATGCTTTTTGATTCGTTTTTAAACAAAAAAAACTTTTCATATTTTATATTAATCTAGATACGTTTGTACATCTTTATAATTTAACATTTATATTATATTCCTAATATCCTATCTATGATGCTTAAGAGATTCACATAGCCTAGAATGTTTTATATGAGTTCTGGGTTGACTTCGAGTTTTATTATACTTTTTTAATGTGAAATCATCAATAGCGCCTCAAATAGGCATTGGTTCGGAAAATGAGAATTTGTTTAAAGTTAGAGGCTTAAAGATACTAATTGGCAAAATGTGAGTGCTGAAATACAGCCTTACCTATTCGGTAGGGGATACAGGTGATACCTAACTTTTGTAAACAGTTCCAATTTAAACTGCTCTACCCGTTAAGTTTGTTTGGATCAACCGGATTTTCTCTATTACTCATTGATTGGCGGAGTTCGGCGTAATCTTGCTTGTTGGAAATTTTTGCCGTGTTTTCAGGTTGATGCTATCCACGTAATTGTAGTGGTGCTCAGCTTTTGGATTTGAGCTCATTTCTAGTTTAATAATGAGGTGAGAATTTATATAAATAATACTTATTACACATGAATTTCGACTAAAATTCATGTGTAATAAGTATTTTCGTTCAGTTAATAAAATTATTGTATTTTTTATGAAATTAATTTTTATTTATTATTTATGCAGGCTTGATTTTTTTATTAAATAAAATTCATGTATTTGGGAAAAAAGGGACATTTTAATAAACTTAAATCGACAATATTTATATGTAATATTCCACTGTCTTCAGGACTAACAGTTAAATTTATAAAGTTTTACGAATTATTATATCGTTTTGAATTGTTACAATACTTACTCCTTAAATTGAAATAATCTTCTAAAACACTCCTCCAATTATTAGGTGCTATTCTGAAATATTTCGAACTTTTTCGGAATGACCTTAATCTCAATATAATGAAGCGTTTCTACAATGGACACGCCATCGTTAATACTCTGCTTCAGGCTTTAGTATGTCGGCCATTAAGAGGGTAATCAATTGGGACATACTTCGCCATGTCATAAAACCAGTAAAAATAGAAAAGGAGGAACTGGTAATAGTTTAATTAGTTTGAGTGACCCAGGAGTTACCGTACTGGTGAGATGCGGTCGGATTTGTTAATCATCCTTATTTTTTAGCTCACTAGTCGCTAGTGCAAAGCTATCTTTCAGTATGAACAGAAAAACATAGGAAAGATATGTCGATCCTTTCGATGCTACAATCATATAATAAGGCCCTCAAAATTGTGACCACTGATTTGGAAATATTTATTAAGTAAGGATTATGCATAACACAGTAACTACGATCGCTTCGTTCATTCTGCAAGAAGTTAATTAATCTGGAGTTTGATAGTTACAACTGTTCAATTAGACCAGTAAAGTGGCCACAATTCCATGAAACTCTCAGCTTAACTGTTGAACCTCGAGAACTTGAGCTATCAATTAATAGTATCGCGAATAAACACCGAAGACGGAAGTAAAATATTGTGTCTTAACGATTCACAATGTACAAAATTGCAGCGCCATAACATATTATCATGAGGTATGATCAGAGGCACTAAATGAAAAATTTGGATCAGAAAGAATTACTTGAGGAACAATAAACATTTTTTGTCTGCCATAACTCGCCCCACAGTCAGCCTCTAATACACTGACTGGGACATAGGAATATCAAATGCATTAAACGTACAATAAAAACGTTATAAATTAGGAATCTACATATAATGGTAATAAAATTGAATACTATTACTTCAAAAATTAAAACTAAAATTGGCTCAACGTGATTTTCATATTCAAAGGTATGTAAATGTTTTCATTTGCAAAAGCTTTATTTATGTAAGTAATTATAATTATATATTATAAATATCTTCTCGGTTCAGTTGCATGGTGCTGAGTTTACCGGGAACACATAAAAGCGTTGTCTGTTTGTATTTATTAAATATACATATTTACTGAGAATTATTTCAATTCGGGAAGTTTTACGAAACAGTTAATTGGTATGAACGAAAATTCATTGGATTCGACAATAATTATACTATTATATAATGTCGTTTCCAATATCTCGCCCATTTTTTTTAAAGTAATGTTTTTAAATATTATACTTGAAAAAAAAATAACACGTTCAGAATTCAATAATTCAAATTCCAACCGATCACTTGGTAAAGCGAAAATAACAAGAGGTTAGAGCTACACATTGGTCGCTTGAAGACACTAGTATTCTCTTTAAAAATATTACAGAGGGATTGAAAAGCGATTTCCTAGAATCTGTTCGGTGAGAAATGAGTGCAGTTAGTTGCGAATATAGATCGTCGACTGCAGGCGGCGGATGAAGTGGGCGTGAGCTTCCTGCGACCGACTTCCGGCAACCACTTCCGCTTAGTAACAACATTTAACGCACACTTATTCGGAATTTAAATTCGTTAACGCATTTCATTAAGCAACGTGCCATCTTCACACTCCAATGCATAAGCCAGTAATTACAAATCTTTGAACCAAGTGTTCAGAAATGTTAAATGCTTCTGTTTATAACATTTTACATTTAATGTTGTATTTGGAGCATTATAGGAAATATATAATGAAATATAAATCGTATGATTAAATAATTTCTATTTTACTATAGAATCACAAATTTAACCTTTGAAAATTCATGCCATTGTATTAAGGCTCGACCGAGATCTCGGTCTCGGTCTCGGTCTCGGCATTCTCGGCTACAAATCCTACCGAGAATTTTGTCTCGGTTCTCGGCTGTTTCTAGCCGAGATTCTCGGTCATAACCGAGACTGTAACTTTTTTCGAATCGGCATTAAAATTTTACCGCGCGTGGCCACGCGTAAATATAGTACAAGCTCGGTAATCAAAGAAATGCTAATATTTTTGAGTATTGGTTTTTGTCACCTTATAAGTTGCTTAGTGCTTAAGCCTGCAACAAATAATTTTTTAACTGCGCCGCCTACTAGTTAAGCAAGTGAACAACTGTTTAGGAGAGCTGGCCAATTTTATGTCGAGGGACATGTAGTAGTAGTAGCGTATTAAAAAAATTATGAGTATAAAAAAAATCACGCTTTGTCTATTCTCGGTCTCGGTTCTCGGTCTCGGCCGAGACTTTATTTTATTCTCGGTCTCGGTCTCGGTCTCGGCCGAGAACAAAAAATCCATCTCGGTCGAGCCCTACATTGTATTATTGGTCATCATTACAATTAACATTTTTTTAACGCAAAAGTCCCATAATGAAGTGGTAAAATCTCTATATTACAATACATAAAACGATTTAAATTGCTCTATAGATAATTATAAAAACCTCATCTTAGAATATCAAAAAAATATTGCGAAGACATTTTTTAATTTCTATAATTACAAAGATTCAATTCATTGGATAAAAGTCGAGATTTCATTTCACCTTAATATCGCCTATTTTAATTTAAATAGATCAATGCGCAATTAAGTTTTTATTGAACGTGCCTAGAGTTGGATATTAATCTTGGCGCGGACTTTTTATTAATCAGACTTGCTATTTATTCCTGATTTTATTAATGATGTTATGGGATTAAAACGACGCTCTGTCGTATAATTGGGAACGTATGAAGGACTGTGGCCTGATATTTATTGAAAAGAAATCATATTTTTATGGTACTTCTTTATCATGCCATATAAGAACATCCAGTTAGGTTGTGTTTTTTAAGGACTCATTTATTGAAATTCGAAAAACACTCTTAACTAATATCATATACGCAGACTCCATTGCGATAGTTTTTTTTACCAAAGAGATTATAAATAAATAAATACTAATACACAAATTAATATCTGATCTGTTGTGTAGAGTGTATACCTCGGGCTGGGGAATACAATACATCTTCCACAGTACAATCGCTCGATCGATTTCCATTCAAAACGAAATCCAGCTGTACTCGCAAATTAGTGGCCAAAATGAACTTTACTAATAAATCATAAGCGCTTAAATGAGGCAGATTACACAGATTTCAGTTATTGAAACAGCGACAATAGTGCACCGGTCAAATTCCCGACAGACCGGGCTCGTTATCGCCGCTTGTATGTTTCCCATTTACACAAACACCGTTCACTGGATGCTTGAAGCCTAGCAATTATATACCTGGCCACGTCAGATAAATACGTCTGATACGAGGATAGAAATGATTGTGGCGTGAACGACCTAATTGCTGTTATGCGATTCAATTATTTGCCCGCTTGGCTTTAGCGTTCGTGTTATAGAATTATATTTGGGCGGTTATTTTTGTTGGGATAAATAGTGGCGTAGATTTAAGGTGTATTTTCAGTATGTCCTGCTATGGCGCCATCGGCTTAACTTCTGCCATCGCTATTGAAATTTGCATCCTGCACATTAGTAATTTGAAATTGAGGAATTAAAACATTAAATTTTAGATATATATAATCAATAAATTAACGCAAAAAACATCTAAGTACATCTATATAAAAATTTAAAAATTTATTTTTACATTCGTTCAATTTAAAAAATTGTCTGATAATAATAAATCGATGTTTGATGAATATGTAGCATACAAAAATGTTGTTAATTTTCCTTTGGTTCGGCATTGCTCTATACTTTTTATTAGGCGCTACTAGTCTAGTTTATAGCCTCTTCAAGTCGTATAACGAATTTATACGACACTAGCCGCTGGTCCCAGCTTGGCACTGTGGTAATATAATAAAATAAGAATACGTATAAGAAAGGCCTAAGGTTTCCATCTATCCTTACTTCTTATTTTTTTTAGCTGTAAGACATAATGCGTAACAAATATAGTGACATTCACATTTATAATTATTTTAGTGTTGATTTCAAAATATTGCGATCTAACAGACCTAAACCGTAGAATTAACTTACCTTTTTAATCGAATTGTGTAAATTATATAAAAATTTTGGATGATTGAATAAATAATGTTCGGTCATATTCAAATAAAGTCAAGTTAAATAAGATTTATCGTTTCTGAAACCTAATAATTTTAGGGAAATATATTGCATTTGTTCATTGAACTAAACTGCACATGAGAAGCAAATATTTCATCGTGCTGCCTAATGAGAGGCAGCTTATATTAAAGTGCTCTCCTTTGCCATGCAAATATGATAATTATACGGAGCTTTACATCGAAATTACAAGGCATTTATTTCATATTAATTATTAATATATTTTATACGTATTAGATGATAAAATATTGTAAAATTTAAGTACGCAATTATTATCACGTTATATTAATTCGGAATAATGAAACTAATTTAAAATGTTTTTTTTAAAAAGCTTATTTTTTATAATTTCGTTTTATAATTATGTGCGACGTCCGGTGCAATGTAATGAATTTCATTAGTTTTTAAATGAAAGTTCATTTCTGACACAATTACAACAACAATTACGAAACTTAAAAACAAAATTGTTAAAACCTCCATGGAGATATCCACTTTGCATTATTCTAAGTGTGTGTGCTTAAAAAAAAGAGCACTAACTACAGACATTGTGCCTGAAACATAAATTAAACAAAAACGTAAGCTATAAGAATTTGATTCCGTGAGCGCTCGACTAAGAACTTCATATTTGTTACAACTTTTACAAATAGTCTGGGTGATGATATACGAACACCATTTTGCAAAGAAAGGTTATCCGATTTATAAAATAATCGTGCGATTTTCACCGCCTCGACTGTTATAGATGTGAGTGACAATCGCAGTATTCTCCGCAAAAATAACTTTAAGGAAGGTCGGGCGCCTCGCGCAAATGTGAATGATTTGAAAGGAAATTGTTTTTGTTCCTCTCCCACTGTGAGGCTTAAAAACATTATTCGTGAGAAATTTTCATTAGTATGCGAAAGATTATTTTTAACATATCGACAGTACTTGATACTTAAAAAAATGTAATTTGAAGTTTGCATGTAGAAAAAATACATACTAACCTAAATCTTAAACGTGATATAAATTACATTAAAATGAAAGGGACATGTACTTCTTCGAGTTATCGTAGTTGCACGCCATAGTTGATAATTATGAATATCACTCACCTTCATACTTTATAAATTTACATTCTTGAAGATTTCCTAAGCGTTTTCTAGAAGGAGTATAGTCCAGAGCTAAAGGCCACAACGAAGATGTAACATCGTACAACGGACGAACATTTCTTATTCTACTAATTTTATATTCCACTTTTTCTATGAACAGATGACTTTTGACAGTTGACAAATTTTTCAGGTGCAAGAATATAAAATTCACATTTTTTTAGATACCGGTAGTATTTCAAACCACATACCTTATTGTTTCGAGCAACGTATTTCTCATTGACAGTTACATTTCTTTTGCAGTGGCGATTAAATCCGCCATTTTGTCAACTACATAAGGTATACAAAATATATAATACGTAGATGTTAATCGATTCCATGTAAACAATATAAATCACTCTTAGAATAGTATTTACTCAGGCAAATTAAGCTCAACGGAATGATGTCCCGATAATGTCAGTAAGATTGATTTGTGACGCTACTTTCGAATCAATTTCCAACTGGATTTTTAATGTCTTTATGTTAGAGCACGAACGTAAAATTAGAAAAAAAATATAATAGTATGGAGTTATAAATTAAAATATGTTGATATAATACATGAATAATAAATATATTAAATACACCCAACAGTCACACACATAGTCCTGACCCCACACTAAGATACGAGTCTTGTGTCGTGGGTATCAGAAACTACGGAAGGGGATTAGGGAGCTTCCCTTAGAAAAGTTTAAAAAATCGATTAAAGGTAAACTGTAGGTATAAAAAAGGTTATTATAAAATTTCTGATTTTGTTGAAGATAACAACCCCTGGGAGTAAGTAAATTGATCGGAGGTTACGTTGCTGCATTTTATATCCATTTGACATTAAATTGTAAACAATATTATTAGATTGTAATCTAATTTTTAGATTATAATTGTAATTTATTAAAAAAAATGACATATCGTGTTGCTGAGGGAGTTTCTTGCCGTTTCTTCTCCACAGCGATAACACGTTTCGAAGCGGCACTAGTTTTAAAAAAACAGTATAAAACAGTGTAAAAAAGTGACGATTCAAAAGAACTTGTAAAAGTCTATTTGAATAAAGGAGATTTGACTTTGACTTTGACTTTGACTTTACGAGAGACTTTTCGGTCTCACAAACACCCAGACCCGAAACAAATATTTGTAGATCACACAAACTTTTGTCTCGGTGCGGGGATCGATCCCGCGGCCGCTCGTTTCGCAAGCTGGTGTCTAGCCAACTGCGCCACGGAGCTAAATCAAATGGCAAATTGCAAATTTTATTTATTTACATTCTAATAAGCTAGTTTTAAGCTGCTATTGTTATAAAAAGCGATTCTCTAGATAGGTATAATATCACGCTAATACTAATTATAATGCTTTGTGAATATTGACGAAATATTCTGATTTTGCGAAAACACTTACCTACATTACTAGGTCTGGTCCACAAATTCGAAATCACTCAGCGTGCTACTGATTGTAATTAATTATTGGATATAACTTAATTTAGAAATCTTGATCGTACAGATTCTGCGTATCTATGATAAGGAAAGGTCATTGAGAAGTGAATAAAACGAAATGATATGGAATTGACATATTATGTAGTTGATATACTAAAAAGAGACACGTTAGTCACAGATATCATAATATTCGACAACCTTTACAATTCCATTGCAAAATGGCAAGCGCGAGTTTATGTGTACGATAAGAAATAATAGCAACATTAAAATAGAAATCAAGAAAATGCGATCGCGTTTTAGTTAAAAGCCGTTTGAATTGCAAATGCCCGTTGCCATTCATTTCATTCGCAATCTGTCTTTTATTTTTCGTTACATTTAAATCTTAAATTCAATGGAACCGATTCTAATTCAGTTGGATTAAGATCTGATTTACTATTGTGTTCAAATCGATACAGGGTATTAGCGTAACTCAATACGCACGTTTGGGAGCAACCCACTTGATGTATCGACATCGCATATATTTGCAAACGTGTTCTGAAACGCTTCACTAAATACTACTGTTGTGATGGGTTATGTCAATGATGAACAATGACAGGTTATGTCAAAATCCTCATCGTCAAAAGAAATTTATCTTTTTCTTTTGACGTCAAATGTATTGCCCCATTTGAGTCGATGTTACCTAAGCGTTCTCCTTTGGCACGAATTTCCGTTTGTGAGTTGCAAATTCAGCAAACCTAATACATATATTAAACGATGCCTTGTACAAAGGAGTCCTTATATTAATTATTACTGCCGAAAGGTGCTGCCTAGAAGATCGAAGGCGTTAAAATTTAATGTGTACCTTACTAGGGCCGCTTGATTGAAGGTTTTATTTATTAACATCCAAAACCTATTTGAGAAGGAATGGAACATTATGATTTACAAAGGAACGATGCAAATCTTGATGTAATTATTATAAAGAAGTCAAGTAAAACTTTAAAGTTAAACTATAGACGCGACATGCAAATTACGATATTTAAGTCTAAAGAATATTTGATATCTTTGAATTAGTTGGTTGAATTTTTTTTAATGTGGTATTCTATCTTTGAAGGAAAACTTTTTTACGATGTTACAGATATATTTTGTAACCGATAAAACTGAAGTGAGGAAGAACTCTACAAACCAACAAAGTCCCCAATATTTACTATAAATCTGCAGAAGAACATTAACAATGACGCGTCACAAGTCCTTCAGATACACTCTGATATATAGCGTACACGAGAATACAACCATTTGATGGTGGCATTCATCGCAGTCGGATATAAAGGAGTGTGTTGGGTAACGAGAGGGCATCTATAGCGGCACTTTAGCGTAAAGATAAATCGTTCCCGTAAAAACTTTTATTTTTCTCCAAGACGATGCCGTAACAGCTTGCATTTATTTTGCAAAAGATTTAAGAGGATATGCCAGTTGTCCGGAATATTAATATTTCCAAGGGCTTTTGTTATTATTTTACCATAAATTTTTGGTGGAAGGAAAATCTGACTAAATCAGCCTCAAGAGAAATCTACTTAAAATTTTTAACAAATTTTTGGATGTTCATTGGACTGGCAATACTTGCGTGAGACAAAGTAAAACATGGCTAGCGTTTACTCAATTGATTTGTTTGGCCTACGTGGGTATGTAGCGTAGTACCGGGTACAGGTGTCTCATCGAATTATTCGACTAGATTTCAGTCCACTGCTCTCTACTAAACTGTATCGTTGCGTTCGGTGAGTAAGTGGTTTTGCCGCAAGCCGAATAATCCTTCCTTGTGTAATCCTGTTCTTTGTTTCCTGCTTATCCTATACGTTTTCGAAGCGATAATGTTATTATAGGATATAGGGAGCGGTTAATTGCTACGAGAGTTCGTATGTCAGGGAAAAATGAAATACACGATTGCAATCTATGTGTTAGACATCAGAAAGTGGGTGAAACTTCTCGCAAAAAGTCAGAACATAATGAAACAATTACATGTTCGCTTTAATTTCATATTTCGAACTTCACTTTTAAACAATGCCAAATTACAATTTGTAGGAATTCTCAAAGAGCACAATACCATATTTTTATTCAATAGACCGTAACAATTTACTTATGTACATCGTCCAAAATGTTTTCCACGCTCGACTTTCTAAAGTATTCAACTAACAAACTAACGAAAGGCTTGTAAAAATAAAACACATCGGCTGTCGTACAGACAGTAATTACATAGCACTCGAATTCAACAGTTACACGATGCCTGTGATAAAATTACTTTGTTATAGTTCGGAATGAAACCTCCCAGACAGTCTGAAAAATATAAGCGACACTAAAATATAAGTTTTTTGTGTGGTATCCGAATCAACGAGACTTTTCGGCTTACAATAGATCTGAAACAATAGTGCATCACGCCGACATTTGTCTCATTGTAGGGATCGAACCCATGTCCCTTTCCGGTGTCCGCAATATCATAGGATGTGAAAAAACTGCAAATACATACTTCCATCGTGGTCTACGTAGCTATGCTTGTTTGAAACCCGATGCACTGTAATGCTAATATCTATACAGAACTATGTACGTGAATGTTGGACGAATTCTTATTTTAGACACGACGGGCTTCACACCTCGTATTCGGTGGTCATTGTACAGGCGGATACGAGCATCATACCAACGGCAAAGGTACTTGGTAAGTACGCGGTTTCCGATCCTACACGTCAAGGGGATTAGCGCAGAGGGTTGGCTGTGTCGCCCTAAACTTATGAGATTAGCGAGCGGACTGAGGCCTTTGTGTTCCGTTCAATTATTCCTTTTAAAACACGCTGCTGTTGCGGCCAAACTTTATTCGAGATGCTTTAAAATTCAACAAGGTTATTTTTGTTGTGAAAGTGCTAAAAAGTTTGCGCCTACCGTGCTTTGTTTAACCGTGTTTCAAGTGAAAAATTGGCTCCTTTTTCAGATTTCGATTGTGCGACTAGAATGTTATTTTCTAAAAAAATACGTTTACTGCTGCTGGCTGTAGGGGCCGCTTTATATTCTACTAGTGTGCGCGCAATTTTGCTGGACTGATGAAATTACTTTTTATATTTTTTTATATAAGTATTGCACTATTTTTTACTCTTCTAGTAAATTACAAAATAATTGGTTCACTTATACTTTCGTTCAATATTAACATGTTATCAAGTTAGGAAGAGAAAGACGTGGATTTTTCTTTACCCAAGTGCATGTAAGGTTTTAAGATTGGTAAAGGAATTTATAAATAAAACACGCAAATTAAGTTTCATATCTATATTTTATACATAAATTCATTTTCATAAACGTTCGTCATAAACTTTTACTAATTTGACATAGGTATTTTAAATACATCAAACATTCACTAATAAATGGATTCCAATTTCATACATAACCAAATATTTGGTACAATATTTGGTCAAAGTTATATTGTCTTGGGACATACCCATGTAACACTAGACATCCTTTTAAAATCCTATTTTATATGAAGGACATTATTAATGGAAATAGTCTTTAAGTATATATATCTACTACGAACAATCTCATATACTCATACTATCGCGGTAATAAAATCTTATACATTAAATATGCTACCAGTTGAATTAGCGTTTAGCTTTGGCTCAATAAAGACTTAACATCTAACGTTTACACTTAAATAGAGAATAATTGTATATGTCTATAAAGCGACAGGTCTGATATACTTTCCAATATACAAATGTAGTAAATCGTGATAATTTTTAAGGGGATATAAGCATTTCGCACCGGATCAGAAATGCATCGTAAAGGTTTAAAACATTTAGGATATAAATGTAAAGTCACTTTCTATAAATAGGTAAGTACATAGTTAATATGTGGTATGTATTTATATCAAATATTCCGACTCCATTCAGCAGCATAAAAACATGTTTCAATACAGTTTTGCCAGACGTCAGTATTCAGTCGCGTAAGTAACAGCTACGAAATTATACAATAATAATGAACTATCGTAACTTACACAAATTATTTACAACTGCTTAGTAAAAGTAAGAGAATCACAAATGCACCTTTATAGCTATAAGCACATTCATCCCTATATACATTTAAAAATCATTGATTGCTCTCAAATTTAAATAATTTTACTCGATATATGGTTAACATGCGCCTAAGAGATTTAAAAAATTAATGTTATAAAAATAATGGAATTTGAAAAGTAAAGTTAAACAGGAACACAGTCCAATTCGTTAAATAATCCAAACATTAGATTTTTTATGATTTTTTAAAAATCATTTTAACCATTTCCATTTTTTGTAAAATATTTTATATAAGCTGTTCATAATAATTCAATTGATACAATAAATATATTTGTTTACCAAATTGATAAATTTTTCAGTCAAGATGAAACCATTTTATTAATATACTAAATAATTTTAGAATATTTAACAGGAATAAATAATGAGATAAATATATTTTTAAAGAGTAACATGGAATGTATAGGTTGTAGAAGGTAATTTAATAATTTCTAAAGTATTTAAACGATAAGAAATGTCATTGAGGGATTTTTATAAAGGTACGTAAATTTATATAAAATTTCCAAAGAAGGCACAACGGACCAAATACAACGGATTTATACGCCATACAAATATAGCAAATTATCTTTAGATCGAAATCAGTGGTGTAGTGTTATTCATTATTTATCCTATTTAAAATGTAGACATATCAGTCGCAAAAGCAACATATACTTTAAATTTATAAATAAATTAAGGTAAACCGACTTGAGATTATGTATAAATTCCTTGACGCCAGTAAGTATTGCTGAACTAAGTTAAATACTAAACAGAGCTTACTGAGCATCCTCGATATTACTTTGAATATTTGTGACAGTACATTATTGCACACGAAACGAAATGTTTCGCAACCGGTCATTTGGTTATCGTTATTTCTTTGGACGTTTAATTTTCAATGATTTTTATAAAACAGAAGGAGATTAGGAGGGTGATGAGGGTGTTTGTGAGACGTACGCGCTCAGCTGCGCCGGTCGCACGGATGTCACTCTCCAACACAAAGGGCTCGTCGATCACATGAATGATGCCGTTGGTGCACTCCACGTCGGGCCGGAACACGTGGATCCAGTGCCCGTTCCATTCCACGTAATAATCTATACAAATCAAAAACAAAATATTGCTACAGATATTGAAACATTTTATCGGAAAGGTAGATGGCAAAAATGGATACGCTGAAGTAAAGTTATTGGTTACCTTAGGAAATATTAAGTGTTCTTAAATATAGAGATCATAACGAAAGATATCATTAATCGGTAAATACGTTCCATAATAGGTTATACATCTGCTGCACTAAGCTTTAATCTCTTTCTTGAACAACCATTCCGCTTCGCTTTTAATTTTAGCTCCAAACATGATGGATGGCAAGGGTATTACATTTTTGTGATAAATTATATTACTTTTAAGTTCAAAAGTTATAATAAATTAAGGCTGAGTGACATTGACAAGTGTTATAAGTTGTAGAACATTCCATTGCTCTCGTCAACAAACAATAATAAATACTGCGAAATATTACATTGTAAAGAATTATGAATCTAGCCAAGTCAATTTCTTCCAGCAATTTTGCTGTGCCACATTTTCTCTTGTTCCTATTACTTCGGGTCTTGGAAGCGTAGGTTTTGTCCTGTCACTTACTAGTATCGCTATAAAAGATCAATTAACAGTTAAAAAGCTTACTCTTATCAGATTCCTTGACACGCAGCCGAAGAGGATCGCGTGAGGTGGGCAGGAGGAACGCATGGGTTTCATTTGCAAGCAGTTTCAGATCAGATACCGTGTACGAGCGGCCTGCGCGGATCACGTGACGCTCTAAAATTTGCTTGGTCTGAAAAACAATATATCTATTAAAAGCGCAATATTTAAATCTTGGCCGCTTATTTTCTTTTATTTCGTTGCAATAATTAAAGTTGAAACAGAAATGGCAACTTTTTGGGTTGACACTGTTAAGCCATCAGATAAAAATAATATCAATGTATTTCCTACCCGACAAGGTGGTCCGACGACCTTGTCAAGGTCGCGGGACGTCGCTGGCTGCAGGCGGCTTCCGACCGTTCCCGGTGGAAGTCATTGGGGGAGGCCTATGTCCAGCAGTGGACCACTAATGGCTGATATGATGATGATGATGATTTCCTACACTTGTGATATTTTCGCTTAAGATATTATTTGTATCTACTTGACGATCAGAACTTAAAACACGTAACGGAATACATCGGAATGGAATATAAATATAAAAAAAGCCTTACATAGTAGCCGAAGTCCTCCTTAAAAAGAGCTTTGTAGGCGGAGGGATGCCTGATCTGGAATTTGAGCCACGCGTGATCGCGAGGTACGAAATATGTGTACCGATGCTCCATGTCGTTCAATTGATGGTTGAACATTTGCCGCTTTCCTAGGTTGTACGTGATACTAAAAGAAAAATATGGAACATTTTGAATCGACGTTTTATTAAGCTTTGAACAGTTTAATCCTTATTTATGTTTACTGAAACTCGTACATTGAACATAAATGAAATTAATTCCAGTGCTGCAAATTATTTATCTACAAGCTCGTTCATGGCGAACCCAGGTGCAAGTTTTAAATAAATGCAGATATCCTCATTCAAAATCGCCTTCTATTTATAGATCGCAGTTTTAAAAATGTGTTGCAATCGATAATACTTACTTTAGCATGGGGTCAGTCTTTAATTTCTCAAAAACAGTTGTGTATGGTACTCCAAGGACTCTGTCAATTATGTGGACGAATCCATTAGTGGCTGCGATATTGGGCAAAGTAACAGTAGCGTTGACACCACCTCCTTCTACGGTCAACGTCTGGTTTTGGCCGTGTGTCAGAACGTTAAAGTATAAGTATTTACGAGGCAAGGCCGTCGGTGCTTGATAAATCTAAAAAGTGGGTAAAGTATGTTATTGCAAGTCTTTCTTTAATTGTGATCTACCTAACGACATACATGCCATGACAACAGATGGGAGTACACAACATACTAATGTACACAGAACGGTCCAACTTACAAACAAAATGATTTTCGACAAGAACTACATAAATCATACACAGTGGAACGAACAAATGTTACATGCAATTTGGTCACGAGACGAAAATAAAATGATGTTGATGCTCTCGATATAAAATAAATCTGCGCGAAAATGAAACAAAGAATCCACAATACTTAAATCGTATTTAAAAATTGAATAAACATACAGTTCCGGGGAGCTGATTCCGATAAGCAGCAACGAAACCAAAGAGTTAATCCAGTATATGACATACATTTTAATTTGGAATTGAAAATTATAATTCGTGGTTTGTGAATACATTAACGGTTAATTTCATATTTCAATACAAATTGCAAAATACAATTGCGGTCGTGAAGTCATAATGTTGGAAAATTTTACCTGATTCATATTGTTGTGAATAATAGCATCCATAGGTAAACGCTCACGGACTAAATGCAAATTTAAAATTTCCATCAGCTTCTGGTGGTTCCTGTAAAAATAAATACCCTTTTAGAAGCTACACCCATTTTCCGGCATAAGAAGGTAATAAATTAATGAATAATTAAAACCTTATAATATTTTGCACGCTGAACTCCGCCCAAGCTTCGTTTGACGGCGCAAACAGAGTGATGTCTTTAGCCAAAGTGAGTTCGTTGTAAAACTGATTGTTGGCCCCTAAGTCCATTATAACCTCGTAGAACTTGCAAAGTGGGCCGTCTTCTTTTTCCTGCGTAAATTGTTTATTGTGTATATTCTTTAAGGTACAGCGCTGTCACTCCCGAAAGCTTTTACTTAAAACATCCTTTTTATTATTGTTGTTGTGTCTTATGAATAATGTAAAATGTATAAGGTAAGTATTATTTCCCAACAAAGATGATCTGTTCTTTTGAGGACAATCGAAATAATACAAAAATAATACAATAAAGTTTGTGTTACCTTTCGTCATCGTACTAAGGTATGACAGCGTAAAAATGGTTAGCTACGAAAAGTTTTAAGCACGTACCTAAAATTGTTTGTAAGACTATCAAACTGTGGAAAATAAGACAAGGGACTACTCTAAGCATGCATTGGTTATACTTACAATTCCCTAAAGTTGTCAAGAGCATGCAGAATCCAACATCAGAGCGGACGGGTAGCAGAGGCAAATGTGAAAGAGAAAGAAGTATTCTTATTTATTAATTTCACGTAGTTTAAAATGTATTATTTACGATGAATACATACGACATAACGACACCAAACCTTACGATATAGTATGATAGTGTTAATTAACAACACGACACGAACAGTTGGATACCTAAATGATACTTTAAGCATTTTATGTCGACTTTTACATACAAATCTACATGGGGTCGGTATACAACTTGATTGCGATAACAACAAAATAACTCGCGATGCTAGTAACACTGCAGTTCGCGTTGATGTTTACTTCACCAACAAATGAATACTCCAAAAATGGGGAATGGGAACTATCATACCTACGATGTGTCTATTTCTGCAAATAAAGCTCATCAAACAATACAATTACTTTAAAATACTTTGGATCGAATAATAGGTTGGAAACTGAGGCAAAGGTTGAAAACGTGCTTCAATTTATTATAAAATGTATTCTAAAAACGCAAACAAACGGAAATAGACTTCCATGAAGTAAAGAGGACACTCACAAAGATGGATAATAAAATGGAAATAAATACGACGCTTCATTTTACCTTCATAGCCTGGTTCCGTAAAAATGGAGCGAAAAGTTAATGATACGGTTGAAAATATTATGTTACATAAAAACGGTTAGGCATTTGAAAACTTTTTCATCATTTTAAAAATAGAATTTATTTCAAATCAAGTATTATAATATTACTAACGCTCTTGTAGGAAAAAGTTTATAAATATAAGTAAGTAGTGAATATTTTTTGCATGTAAGTTATAAATAATACTTTAAAATCTCACCTTCAGAAAGTCGATGACAGTGGTGTCGACCACCATAAGAGGTCTTTGAATGAGATGCACTACTCCATTTTTGACGGGAATGTTTGCCCTCACGATGTCTGCCAACACAACGCCACGACTATGCTTGGCATCACCGGCAACCGTGTTCGATTTGACGTACGCTACAAATTATATAGTATCTTAAAAATAGTTCCAAGCGACATAAAATTTTGTCCACTCAGTTTTATTATTAGATAATTAGCAGTCTTATTTATAAAAAAAGGAAAATACTTATATTTCAATAGGAATGTTCAAAGAATTTTAGGTTAATTACAAAGAAGCCTGTATCGTGTAGATACATATAAACTCTCTAAGTTCTATGAATCACGCGAGTATGGCAAAGCCTTATGTTGTAATGAAAATGCTAAACACAATTCGGTTAATGTAAACATTAAATTTAAGCAGCACTCCTAAGCGGCTCGCATTACTGGCATACTTAACTGTAACGCAAATAAAAGGAGTTATAAGCTCCAGTAAATGAAATAAACTCGCACTGCAACCCTACAATATTCAACACTGATTTTTCCTTCCATTTTGCTCCTTGCAACAGCGTTAATTAAAAGCAAAATTGGAATAGTTTCATTACCACATAATAAATACAAAAAATTGAAAATGTTTCGCTTACTTATCTCTTCTTGTCCATTCATACTAGTGCTGAACGATATGATGACCTTGACATTATCTCCAAAGGCCAAAGTCTCGTATTCCTGGCAGTCGGGGGTGGCGTGAGTGAACAAAACATGGTGGGGAATCACGTGACCATCCACCACTTTCTCATCTATCAAGTCCGACCTAGTTGTTGGCTGTGGGTAACAAAACACTTCAATAAATAGTTATTACCCTTAGCGGTAGTTTGCAAAGCTATACATTATCGGCGGCCGCGTTGATTTGTTTACGTCATTACGGCTACGACCTATTTACTGACCTTAAAGCCTTCGTCAACTGGAATAAAGAATGTGTGTCTACCGTCCGCATTGAACACTTTGTTCTTTTGCAGTTGATTCACCTTCTGCCTGAAGGACCTGAAATTTAGTTTATTTTTAACAACAATTTTTGATAAAGTAATAACTGAAAAAAAAATTGGCAAACAAAAAAGTTAAAATATAACAACCTAACAAATGTAGCCAGTAGGTAATGTAGAAATCACAACACACAATTGAAAAATAAAGAAAACATTGCGCTTATTCCATAAAGTACACACGTCAGAATTGCATAAAGTTGAACGCAGGTAAGTTAGTTCGACGTGAGTTTCATTTTAATTGAAACACGCGAAGTAGTGCTTAATTAATGGGAACTCATAATACCGGTTTGTTTTAGTGTTCGTGTTGTGTTTTTGCAAGAGTTTAACTCCATTTATGAAATTGTTACATGCAAATAAATATATTTCAGTTTTCAAACTGTTGGAGCTATTGTTGGTATAAATATTTTTATAATTATATGTTTCTCAACAATCTCAGAGCAATTAATTCATCATTAATCAACGTGTATGGAAAGACACAATAATTTATACACTTACTGGATTGATTACACTAATAGCTGTATAATTGTAACATGTATCATGTTAAACACGATTAATTGAAGTTTTCGAAGTACAATATTATCGTTAGGTTAGTTCGCTTATTCATTTTACACACAAGTTTTTGTGATAGAAATGTTTAATATTTTCAACTTTTATTTCATACTTTTGACTCAAATTTTCATATTTCTGTACATTTTTGCATTCATTCATTATTTGAATGGAGTCAACGTTATAGTGGTAAGCCAAGTTATAACTCCTATTCAACAAATGTATGTCAAGATTTTTTCAATTTGACCCTTGTGAATTTTTTAACACAGTGCGCGTTAAAATATTTATAAATCTGTACATTTCTTTCGCCCCTTATTTAGATTTACCTCAATCTATGTTGTCCTATATTGAACACGTCGGAATGTTCGAGAAACTGATATGCATTCGGATTGTAGACAGGAGAACTGATGGAGCCGGGTCCGTGCGGTTGCAACGGATGCAGAACTTGATCAATCACATGCAGGACCTAAAGAGAAATACATAATAGATGCCCAACCTTTAGTCCGTAATGCGATAACGTGTAGCGTTGGAAGTGTATAAATTGTCGTGATTATTGACATTGGCAGCGTAACACCATTACTGATGAATGGACGATCGGAACTTATCGGGGCTGTAATTTGTCACGTTATATTCAGATAAGATATGTGAGATATTGACTTTAAATTGCTTTATTATATTTGGCCTGGCTAACGTTATATTAAGGCGACAAATACAATAAAGTTGAACAAAAAAAAAGACACAAGAATGTTCGGTTATTGGAAGGATAATAAAATCACCGCACGATTCAATGTATTTTTCCCTATAAACACGACATTCGCTTGATTTCCGACGAACGAAACGAAATTGTTCCGTTCAAATAAAGTACGGAGGATTCTCACTTGTCGTTTATTGTTCTTGTTGTGCGCTTGATAAGATCTCGACACGTATACTTTGGCGTTGTTGACGTAGATGTCGTCGTGCATGGTGTCACGCCGCCTCGTCACCCACAGCGGCGGGTTTCCGTCCAGCTCCGACGATATAGCGTAGTCAAGGTTCGTCAGTGTTGTTGCTAGATTCGCTGTAACAAACGCCGTCTTGAAACATATCTCATACACCACATATTCAGTACGTTTCGCATAATAGTTACAATTTCGTCACGTGATATTTGCCAGTTGCGTTCATAATTGAGAACGGTATATCTTAATGTGATGAAGTCATATTACACTTTGAGTAGTAAATGATGCCCTTTATGATACGTAGATGTGCATAAAAGGATGTAGTAGGAGTACGGTAGAATCTGATATATAAAGTGGGCGTGAATCTTTATAGACGACGGAACCGTATTTGGGGTAATAAGGTTTACGGAGCGCAACCACGCAGCAAAGACGAAATATCCGATACAGAGATAATCTGATAAAGTCCGCTTGGAGCGTCGCATATTGACAACATAAGATATTGCTTGGATATGTATGAAGGGGTTCTGCGATGTGCTCCGGCGAACATCCTTCCACCGGATGACTTGCATTTCACATATAAATCGGCGTATGCGCGCTCAAATAAATAACTACAATTGTAAAAGTCCCTTGCGAATATAACAAATATCAAAATCTCATATGTTAATACACCTAATCCCATTTCATATTTATTACACCTATCCAATCGAAATACAAATTTCACTGGGTAGTGGGAAATGATTTTTTTAGTATCATGTAATATATAGGACAGATATTAATATTATACACATATGCAAACAGGCGTGTGCCTGCAAGCAGATGTGCAATTCTGAAACCACGTTCACCTACTGTGCATTGAAGATCACGTCACTGGAGGCACTTTATCATAAAATAACACAACAAGACATTTCTCATCCCGGGAATCGAACCTGTAATGTCACGTGTTACATGAATGGGCCAAGATCGACAAAAAGATTCACCCGCAAAATATATTATGCGCTGACATAATGTATCTGCCCTCATCACTTTTCGACTATCTGCTAAGGCTGTTTGTTACGTCTCATCAAAGTTATTACTAACTTGTTGATAGATCTTATATCAATAATAAGTTTGCGAACATTCATCAACATTTAACGCCAGCTACCTATATATATAAATTTATTTTCTTTGGTCTTATTAAATTCTCTGGCGTTAAGTAATCACGGACAGTTAAATTCTTTTAAGTTGAATTTATTGCTTTGTATGACTTCTTTCCTTTTGTTTTACAAAACTGTGGGCGAAGTAATTCTTGTTCAAAACAAAGAATAAATATTCTTTGTTGTATACGATCTTGTTTTTAATTTATAGTACCAAAGTTGGACAATTCATTGCCCCAACCACGAAGTCAATTATTTGCATTTAACCCTTAATTGATCTGTTAGGTCCCAGGGACTCCACACGATTTTCAAAGCGTTGTAAAAATTTTATTATTTCACTTATAAGTTCACGCG
This sequence comes from Cephonodes hylas, assembly GCA_030295005.1. Taxonomy (NCBI): domain Eukaryota; kingdom Metazoa; phylum Arthropoda; class Insecta; order Lepidoptera; family Sphingidae; genus Cephonodes; species Cephonodes hylas. Next base: position 7,591,743 of record AP025367.1, on the reverse strand, counting down.
TCTCAGTACCTTCCTCCAGCAGCCCGCGGCGTGCGGGAGCAAAAGGACGTGCGTGTGCGCTCATTAATTGGTGAGTTATTACGTTCATGGAGTCCACGGGACTCCACCAGAGCGTTTGTGTAACTTTTTCACTAATTCCATAACTTTGTATTTTTGTAGTTTTATGATACAATTTCATCTTGTTAGGCTACAAAATAATCTCCAATAGGCATATTGTCAATTTAGATGAACCAGATGCTGAATCTATTGTAATGGGATAGGTAACGACGAAGATTTAGAGTCTGACGATGACTCTGAAACGTCGCAAGTGCCTCAAAATATGCCTGCGGAATTGCTTTCCGAGTCCGAAGATGGGTGAATACCTTCGGATCACGACACGAATTTGGAGTATTCAGCTGGTTCCGATAATGAAGATATCAGGGTCTCGGGTGTGCTGTGTGCTGTGCTAATGTATATTCATGCAGTCGACGAGCGCGTCGTTGGCCAACGGCAATGTTTCTCCGTATATTGGATATGAGTGTATGGAATAGCTATGCTATTTATAAAAATCAAGCAGGTATCGGTCAAATAACACGTCTGAATTATCTGAAAACTTTGGCTAAGCAACTATACGCAACAAATTTGAAATCACTGCTATACTATGATAGACTTCCTCGTCAGCTGCGCGAGTTGATATCTAACATCGCAAAAGTACCTTGGGTGAACGAACATCAAGATGATGATGACAAATTGCCTAGAAACCAAAGAAAATATTGTCACATAATTCCCTCACGCCTAAAGAGAAAGACTGAATATTTATGTCATAACTGTAAGAAGCCAGTATGTTTAAGCTGTACTAGAAAAAAATTGTACTCATTGTGGTGCCACAACTAGATAATAACTACTGCACGTTTTTTATTTTTGTATAAAACACATACCTTTTTATTTTTATTTCTAAAATTTCACTATATTGTTATTATTATTCGAAAGTGAAAAATTAAAATTTACTTTAGTTTATATTTTTTATGAACGCCAGAAGTTGGCACTACTTTTTGTGAGTTAAATTTAAAAGGTAATTTTGTTTCCATTGTTAAAAACTTAAATGATTATAAATACCAAAGTCTGATTTGAAAGTCTGATAGTGTACTAATCGATAGTGAAATAAATACCTAATTTTGTTACTATTTGTAAATGTTGTTTTATTTAAACAAAAAAATTGTTGGTGGAGTCCCTTGGACTCCACCAGATAAATTAGAGTATATTTAGGCACCAGATTAACTGAGGGTTAAATAGTTCTTAAAGTCCTCGGCTGGAGCGCTATAATTTTGTAATCGTGTGGTTCTAAACAACGAATTTTTAGCAAAGTTCATTGGAACGTTTAATATTTTATTTCATAATAAAGATCTGATAAAGTAGCAAGTGGTTCGCCGGATAGTAAGTAATTAAATCAAGACCATACTTGGCGAATAGTACTTCGATGAGTAACAAAATTGGATTTAAAAACCAGCACAAAGAAAGAAAATAAGGATTAAGAAAGAATATCTAAAAACCAGTTTTATTTTAAAGTAAAAATGCTAGACGATTTTACATAGATCTTTAAAGTTTATAAAGCATTCCGAATCAAAAGAAAAAACATAATATATAATGAAATCTGAAAATAACAATGAATAGTAATAAAATGTTCATTTCATAAATGGTTACAATGTAATCTAAAGTGTTTGGGAGATTCTAAAGGAGCAGTATTTCCTGCCCACTAAAACTCACTGAACCAAGAACAATAAACTTGAACTAAGTTGAATGCAGCCAGGTAAAACATCTAAAATTAACAAAACACAAGCAGAAGACAAAACGGAACCATTGGCATGGGTAAGCACAAAGCAAACTTCGTCTTTCACTTAGAACTCGAGTTTCCATGTGTCACGAACAAAGTTTCCAAAGTTGGTTTTAGGTACTTGGAAGGAGGTTAACGACGATTTGAGAACGCTGCACTACTTTTTTAACGTCTACAAAAGACAATTGTTTCCTCAACATTTTCTCCTCTAAGTTCAACATAAGGGTACTTAAACTTTAAAATAATGGGATAGATTTTCCAAACCTCCACGATTTACTAGAACCAAAACTGAATATATGATGATGTGTGACACGGTACGTGTTCCACATAGAGGGCTGAACCAAAATTTACTTCTGTGCCAAGTTTTATCGCTATCGATTCCACAGTTTCCGCTTGACTGGTTTTCACACAAATATTCATGCATACGACCTGGTTAATAATATTATACTGCATCCAAACGTTGGCCCAACATGCACCAATATCCATGAGATGATTTTACTCATTTTATTTTAGACACTGTTTTTCTGTAGAGAAGTTTCGGTAGCTGTTTGTACAAATTCTTAATTTACAAATTATTCATAGCTTTAACACTTCTTAATAAGAAATATACCTCTTAAGCTGCTAGGTTTAGGTATTTGTTTAGAATAAGCGGGGAAATATGGCGTGCGTCGCGGCAAAATATGTCGTCGTCGTGGTTTTGAGTCTGATTCGCTGAGAAATGAGTGTTAAAGTACTTACATATGTGGTATAGCACCAGATTATCGTCCATGTCACCGGTGTACCTCTGGAAAGCCTCGTTGGTCGGCGCGAAGAGCGTCATCTGCCTGTAGTGAATACTCGTATTCGCGATCACATTTCGTTCGAGAAGCGCCAAAAACTGTAGACAAAAGATAATTTGTTTTTATGAGTATAGTTAGACGGGGAGAAATTTTAAGAATTTCGTTAATTTCAGCTCGCCATGTTGAACAAGCTCTTGACAGAGTAGAAAAAATTTAAGCATTGTAAAAGGTACACTGTAAAAGGACCTCTCAATATTTATTTAACTGTATTCCTGGAATTAAATAGCACTAATTTAAAAGTTAGGACTTAAACAGGAATTTCTATAATCGTTTAAAAAGTAGAATTCACAAAAAAGCGTCTGATCTTTACTCTTTTATATATATATTATAGCCTTTGTCGCTATTGTTGAAAAATTTTACTCCAGATGCAAACTTCATAGAAGTTTTAAGTGTAGCGGACAATTAAAATCTTTATCCTTTATATATAACATAGCCGCATAAGTAAGATGTTTAAAGTATTAAATAGATACATAGATAACACATATTTATAAGATGACATTTGAAGGTAGCAAAGTTGCTTCAAAGGTCAAACAGAAAACACCCTGCTGAAAAACAAAATTTACTTCATTATAACAAGAGAAGAGATTCAGGTCAGCACACATGTGCATACGAAACAAAGAAAATATCTAAAACTTTAATAGAAATCACATCGTGCTTGTGACAATGGGATCCCTCGGGAGCCGTTGTTATTTACGCAGTGTAAGTCGTAACAGCACCTCCATGACCTTTACGTTGTCGGCGAAGTTGAAACTGTGCCTTTGTTCGTACATATAAAATATTTATGAAACGTTGATGAGATTTTGAATATTATGATTTAAATTTCAATTCTTCCTCCATTTTGCAATGCTGCATTAAAAAATGTACATGTACATATTTGCGTTTGAAATGAAAACTGAAAAGAAATTTTACGTCGAAATTTTAATTTTGCATAAAAATATGGTTGAAGCGACAAAGATTACAAACACACAATTTTAAGTTTTCTATGTGTAAAATATATTAAGAGGTCTGCAAGCTATGACTAGGTTGATTTTAGGTAGCGCATAAGTCCAAGATATAAAGGTTCTCTCGTTACCGCAACTTAGGCGAATTCCTTGATGAAAAACAAAGCGATCCGTGGATAGAACCGAGAATACATTTGTGCCTCGAAACTAACGAGGTATTCAAAAGTTAATATTACTGCGACAAATAATGTACATATTTGTCATTTAAGTTTTGTATATTATTACGCTACATTAAGGTATACAAACATATTTCATAAAATATTATCATTTTCTTGCCCTGTTCTCAATTTTATTTTGGGTCGGCGCAGTATGTTTTACCCTTCCAAACTATGCTATCACCCGTCATGACGTCTTCTTTCACCCAATTTTCTTTCATATCTTCTCTTACGCACTACATCTATCCGTTCTTTTCCTTCATGAAGCGTAGAATAAAAAAAATACTGTAAGTCATGAAATCGCAAGTATTTCTCCATTTTACTTAAATAAAACGCCTCAACCGTACCTGTCACGGTTTTATTTCCTATCTACATAAAGTTAGAGCTGTTCCAAGCAAAGTTCATAATTAACAAACTGTGACAAGTTGTAAACAGTTAAACTCTTACATTTTTTATTAGTACTTAGGAAACATGGCCGTTGCTGACGGCTAGTTAAAGTGTAGGTGGTAATCATGCTAAGCCATTTAGTTTACTGCCAGTCTTTGACCGAACAGTAACTCTGTCTTAAGCATGTCATTTTGGATGCATTTGTCCATTGCAAATGTCTGTGATCCTTAATACTTCACAACATTCTTTTCCCTTTACTTTTTTAAAATAATGTATTCTAAAGAGGGCAGCGAGACTGTATTTCGACTTTATTTATTAGTTCATTTTTATTAGTAGTAGGACACGAGTCGTTTGGTGTTTTTCAGGCACAATTCCAGACTTAGTGCTCCTTTTATATCCTAATGAGAAAACTTTGCCTGATCTGAGAACCCAGAACCCTTACATAGCATGGAAAATATTTAACACGACTTCCAATTAATATTTTATTTATTTGCTCTAAATCAGATAGATCATTCAATAGTTTCTAAATGATCTAATTGAACGTTAATAGCATTAAATATTGCTATAACATTTATGATAACTAAATGTGTAATTAATTTGAGTCGGTTATCAGTGTTACATAATACCAGCCCGTGATTAATACCGGCTTTGGGCATATAAATCACAGAAGGGATGTATTTCTGCTAAATGTTTCGCTGTCAGATATATTGCCAGTGTTTTCATAACGCTCCTAGATACGTTGCCAGATCGACTGTTAAATATGTGATAACATTTTATAACTACCAATATTATATATTCGCTGTGGCACTGGAGAGTACATTCACCTAACTCAGCTGAGCTACCAGGGTAACTATTTGTATACTCTTTTACCCTCTGTCCGTAGTCATCGACGTTTCCAAAACAGAATCTTATTGTTTTCGAAAAGAGGAGTCCAAAAAATTTGTATTAAAATCCAAGTTATTATCGACTTGTTTCGTAAATACACTAGTATATAATGTATAAACTTTAACTAGGAATAAAAATTGTCGAACCAATCACGAACAGTTTTGCTTTTTTAGCAATTGCTATTTTCGAAAAATATCGGTGTTAGAAGTCTAGATAATACTTTCAGTAAAATTGGTTGTATGTTTTATTCTTAAATAAATAGATATTTGACCTTGAATAAGTATTCTGCATTTTAATAGACAAATAGAACGCAAACATGAACATTAATGAAAAAAACTTGTTATTGATGGAAAGTATTGTAACTGAATCTGCATTTCCCCTGAAAAAATTTCTGAAGCAGTGTTGTGAACTTACCTTAGGGGAAGTCAGAAGAACAATTGCATTTTTCACCGTATAAAATGTAATAAAGAATCAACACTGAATAAATATTGCCGGTAAAACTAGACAATGTGGTAAAACAACTTTAACTTGCATTTCTTCTCATTTCTCACCCTACCACAAAGCAAATGTTCATAAATATGGAAAGGTTTTTATTTCATATTAAAAATTCATAGTTCTCGGAAGATAACAAATGTTTTAATATTTATTAACTCCTGATTGAAAACATATTATTTATTTAGTCGAGTCTACGATTGAAAACTGAAGATCACCATCGTTATTATAACATTAAAAATCGATTTTAAGCTTTTAAGAACAACGTTGATTTGCGCAGATATTCAGTCAGCGAAACTAATGGATGGTTCGGAGAAACAAATACCTTGGGAAACAATAGTGTTGCTGACTAAACCTAAATTACTAGAGAAGATTTAATGAATTAGAAATATCTTCGTTTTCAACGTGAATCCCTGGCGAAATTTATTAAATCGTTATTTTACAAAGAGCTTGGAACCTTTACGCATACTTTTAAATATACTGTGATAGAACTATTGACGACATATATGCTGGATAGACTTTTCATGGAATGAAATACGTTATACAGGGTGTATTTAGATCGTGATCGAAAACTGAGGCAGGTAATAGCGAGTGTGATCACAAGACCAGTGGCGATATAAAATCTCGATTAAAAATAAAAATTTTGACGTTTTCCATACATTTGTATGGAAAACCTCAAAAATTATATTTTTTGTCGGGATTTTCTTTAATGCCAGGGGCTTTGTAATCACTATCGCTATTATCTACCTCAGTTTTCGATCACGGTCTAAATACACCCTGTATAGGTTATTATCCATGATGCGTATAAGGATCAGTACGTTATTTTATCTACGTTTCTTTTAAAAACATTCAGCATTTGCTTATAAAATAAAAGGTGTAATAATTTTGACGCATAAGTAATGTTAGGGATCGCCCGTGAGTCTATATTTAGACGTCACTTGTTTCGTATGCGAGACAATTTGCTTTAATGTGGTCGGATGGGGGCAATCATGCTGATACGTTGAATATTATTTTCATTCATGTTTCTAGACAGCTCTGCGGGGCTTTATTTTACATGTATTTTACGCGAGCGCGATATCTACATATGGCGCTGTAAAATCTGTAATTTATTTTTAACGTTCATTGATTTTATGAAGACTAAAATCGCTAAAATAAAAACATACTAAAACTTTAAAACACTTCTTTGACCTAGTGGGAGCCGGAATTGACTGTTAGCTAACTTCCACACCAACGATCAGATCATAAAGACGTCAAAGGTTATATATGTTAAAACATTTACTATAAGTTTTGCTATAACATTTTTGATTTATTTGCTACCTAAATAAAGTCGGTAGAACGTCCTCTATCAAGAAAATCCAACATCCTTAAAGTTATTGAAGTAAAAAATATTTACGGATGGTGCGAAATCGCGAGCAAAGATATCATTCCCTACTTCTTAACTAACATGCTCAGAATCTCGTTAAAAGTTTCTCCTTTGAACAAAAAAACTATGATTTAAGTTGGCACGTCATGCGAGGGCGTGTGTATTAGCGAAGCGGGCGTCTTCACAGCGCTAATAGAACTGGTATTTTGCCAGAGTTTGATTTCGCAGCAAATTGCACTGGCGCAGGTGAGCTGCACATTATTCATACAAGTAATATCTCCTGCCATCGTAGTTCGGAAAACTATGCAGCTTAGAAACACTATTGTTTAATTAAATTATGCCTGAACAATATGCAGCCCGTGGAAACGGTGGCTGCGAGATAATAAACATTCTATTTAACCGGTTAAATTAGCTCAGAAGTGGTTCACGACTAGTTTTATACTTTTGTCGTGAAATGGGAATGAGTTTATGGATAACACATGAGTTGAAGTGGACACTTTGTTCAGGTAAAGAAATTGTGGGCTGTCTTATAGAATGACGAAATTATTAAGAAGGATAATGGACCTCGATTACTAAATAGTGGACGGTGGGTAAGCTTTAGGGGCACTGCAATAGCGGATTACAATAATAATCTTGTAAGTATTTAAAAGAAAATCTAAAACTAATCGTTACATTATGGAATAAAAAATTCCTGCGTGGTTTAAAAAATATTAACGATTTGTTTAAAAATGGTTATATGAAATAATTTATATTTTATATGAATCTTGTAAAGCCAAGACCTTTGATAAGAATTAAGCAAAGCGCTCTCTGGTTGATTAATTATCCTCGCTTACTTTAGCGATTCAGAAAATCTTGCAGAAAAATGCTTTAGCTAGAGAATTGTTTACTACATTTTCGAGTGCAAGAAACTGGAATAATACCAAGGTCACAGATTTATATTAAAAGTTACCAATTCATTATTATATTAGATACTAAAATAATAAAAGTTAATTCTTCCACTAGAATTTAACTAAACACCGTTTAGCCTAAGTTGGTCATAAGCCTTTTAAGCATTACCGGTATACAATGTAATTATTTTACCCGGACGATCGTCGTCGGACGCTCAACTCGTTATTAGTTGTATACGGTGGTGAAAATATGCAAATGTAACTGACTTGTGGCCTCTGCGGTAACGCGGGATAGTCGGTCGGCGGAAAAGTGCCGTCATATGAGTTTATTTCTTTAACAAATTCCCATGTGTAATGTTAAATGAATAGTTAATATATTGAATGTATTTTTTTTATTTCGATATCATTGTTTAAGGTTACTTATTACTTATACATATGTAGTTAGTAATGTAATGTTGTTAAGACGAAACTTTGTGAGTTGAAAAAGTATTGAACTATTTTCATAAATTTTAGGGGTGTTTGAGATATCAAACTAGTAGTAGGATACTACTTTAACGTACGCAATTATTTTAGGAAAACCTAGGCTCCGCAATTGGAATGTATTTTCGTACTAACTTTTATTAATATAAAAGTATATAATTAACTTTAATTTTACTTATTCCCAAACTTCACACCAGTGAAATCAATTTCAAATTTATTATTAAAAGTTGTGAAACCTTTATTAACTTAATTTAAACGTGATAGTTAATTACCTATACATTTTCTTTACTAGATATTTCCATTGTCATAAAATATAGAAGTCATCATCATCATAATAGCTAACCGGTATGATTGAAAGACGGCGAGAAATATCCATTTCCATTTAAATTTAGCGTATTCATTTTACCACGTCAGAAAGTGTTTTAAAAATAACAAACATGTTTTTATTAAAAGTTATAACGCTATCTCTGTACTCAGATTACCAATTAGTAGCGTGGTCGATTTATGAATATGAAGCCCCATGACACATTTGATTTGCAGTGATTTCAAATCAATTTTTAGTGAAACTAGTCGAAGTAAAGATTTTGATGCTTTAATACAAATGATACGATCATGCTTCTTTCTGCCTTTAGAATACACTTAAAGAGAAAAAGATTCATTGTCTTTACTAAGAAGACACGATATCAAGGGAAAAGAAGGAGCTATGGTCACTAGAGACAGCAACCTACTCCACTAATAATGGTACGAAAAGAATAAGAATTTACTGGCCAGAGGAAACCAACTTTATAGAACGTGACAATAAAGATGTTATTTTACGACAATTTTCAGTGACAGTGTCTAAGGGGATTCAGGCTGATCACTGTATTTTTATAACAGTAACCACAGCTCAGAATGTTTAAACAGAATATGCTATTGACTTTCTACTATGATATGTCTTCAGCCCCACTTTAACGTGAAATACACACCCGTATTATTTCACAAACACGTATATACATATTGTTTGTAATCCCTGAAGGATAAGCTAAGGTGCATTTCTGGAACCACATTTCGCCTGGTAGTATAGTTCCGGACACCATGCTGCTACTAAGATTTTTATTAATGAAAGACCCGAGAATCAAATTCGGGGCCTCTAAATCGCACGGCTCATACTTATAACCTCAGACCATGAGGCATTATTATTTCACATAATGCGTTAATTCTTTTTGTCCAGCCATATTTGTCCCTACGGTTTTGTTTTTACTGATGATTATTCAATGCCTCGTGTGGAATTAATTCGTTTTGAATCGACCATTAAACAATGAATTCCCTCGTTAGTATTGATCTCTTACGTATATGGAGCGATGTATCATGTAATTGTTATTTAGTAAACTAGCTTAAGCCTGTGCCTTTTCTTTATTTTAATATTACCTATATTTTTATAGCTGCCTCGCAACAAAACGAGGCAGAATATCAACAAGATGGCCTGATGGTATAGCCCATGTAGCAGAGCTATTGATGCGAGCAGTCAAGGACTCAGAAAAATAGCATTGGTGTAGGCCCAGTAGTGGGTACGTGTGGGCTGAGAATGATGATGAAATAATTTTAATTTAATCATCACATGCCCTTATATGTCCCACTAATGGGCAAGGGGCCTCCTCTGCAACCGAGAACGTTTTTTTAATTTTAATTTTAAATTAATATATTTTCAAAAAGGAAAATAATACAAATATAACGGGACTTGCCTATGAACATTGTAATATATGTACCTACATACGTGCTAACCATACCGTGTACCTACTTAATTTCTATTCAAGGCAAAGGACTAAAATGCAACGTTGCTGTATACTTAGAAGTATTTCGTAATTCTTACAAAGTTTTCTCCCATTTTCATTTAGAAGTTACTTTTAAATTCCGCTTGAATTATTTATTTATGTTATTTCGTAAGAGTTTCTTTCAAAAAATATAGCTGAGGAATTTAAACTCGGCTTTTTCATTTACTTTTAAAGGATTTCCGGAGGCTCAAGGTTTCATGCCTCCCTGCGCCTCTCGCCCCCTCTTCATCAATTCCCTAAGGACGGCTAACGCATTTATAATTTCTCTATGTGTTCATGGGCGATGATCGCTTATCAACAGATGAGGATCTCGCCCGTAATAGGGCTGGCTATAAAAAATCGATTACGTATCGACCCAATTTGTATGTCGTTAACCCTATATTACGTTTTAACTAGGAAACTTTTAGTTAGGCAGATTACCTTGCAAGTCTTAAACAAATTTACTGCGTCCCTGTCTCTTAACTCCGAGGTATTTAGTTTGATTAAAAGTAGTTTAGCTAACTTTTCTACGGGCGAGGAATTTCGTTGAAATGTTTCCTGTCTGTTGTCTACAAGAAATGTAATGCTCTTTCTCTTTTGTTAATTATGCGACAAGAACGAGTTTTCGATACTGCACAATATCCTTGTGAATTTATTACGAAGTTTCAAAATGCTGTTTGCTTTTGAATAGAGTTGGGAAATTCAAGCCATATTTTGTAAAGAGATAAGCGTTCGCATTTGTGTTTGGTTAGTAAAATGAAAAGTGTGTCCCGCAAAATTTCCTCGGAAACAAACATTTTCAGAACTCGACAGGTGACTTTAAATTTAAGATTACAAATTATATAGCTAAACAGGATAGCCGAGTAGTTTTTTCTAAGACACGAGATAATTTTTCGCATTAAGTGACCCTACTAAAGGCTGTTAAGAGTAATCATAATGGATGTGATACAACAAATGGAAAAACGTCAGTAAAAATTTATACAGAAAACATTTTTGAAAAATAATAATGGCACAACCGCATATGATTGCAGTAATGGCTTCTAATGTTGTTTGTCATTACTTTTCGTATGGTACCTGTGCTGGGTGTTACAGCCGACAGTGAGTGATCATAATCTGGCTTTAGCTGAGTGTGTGAGAATGACAGCGACGATAGTGGCGAAATAAAACGAAATAATAAAGCACGTTACTTTCTACTGTAATGGAGGAAGTCTGTATTTAAAGTAAATGTACGGTATACTTGCTGTATTTATTATATACAAAATATATCCCATGTATTTTCAATAAGTATTTATTTGAACTTCTGATATTGCACCCCGCATTCATTTTTAATAAGCTCATGTGAAAGCTTTGCGCGTCTTTAATAAATAATTACTCGACAACGTTATTTAATACTATGCATTAAAACAATTTTTTTACCTTATAATTATTTTACAGTTAATGTATACTCAATAAAAAAGCGCGTGAAAAATTTGCAATTCAGCTAGTTAAGCCTACCATCCAAATTCTTTACAATATATTATGACTCGGCACCACTTAAATAATCTTAACAGTATCTGAAATATAACTGAGAAAATCCTTCTCGCTTTCTTTTATTGCTTTTCAAATGTTCATTTCCTTTTATTTGTGCGTCCTCAGAGTTTTATTTGGGGCATTCGAAGTAGAAATACGTCCGACAAGCCTTCGGTATTGCTAATCCACTACATAAGAGTTTCATTTGGCACCAACCGACCGAAACACCTGCCTACGCATTATTTATCGACGAACCCACCGTACCTGAGTGAGTAATATCGAAGCCCAAAAATTCTCCCTCACGTGATACAAGGAGTGGAATTACTACGCACCTAAACCATATATTCCCATCGAAAAATGTAGCTTAAAACTTTACTCTTCTCGCGTACAAATAAATAAGCAATTTATTAAATGTATGAATGAGCTATACATCGGCTTGCAATGTAATACATAAAGCTGAATAAAAATCTATTTACTAATCATGGTTTAGTATAGAGAAATGTGCTGCGTAATAACTAGGTATTACGTTAATGTATAATGTCTTATAAGCAAATCTAGTCTAGATCATAAATGCTGCAGGATGTGACGCAGACTGACCTATTAAATGGAAGTTAATGTCGGTCATAAATTTTAAGAATATTATAGTACGTTTTAACTGCTAATTGCCTCATTCATTCCGCGGTATAAGGGTGCTATTGCGATGTCTCTGGCTCGATTCCCGGTTATGGTACATTGGATTTTTCAGTTAAAAAAATCTAAGTAAAATATAGGAGTGAACATATATCTCTATGGAAGCCCAAAAGCGTTATTTTTTTATTGTCTAGGTTATTTTTTATTGAGAGGTCAGTAAATTCTCATTTGTATGTCAAATTCATTGTTAAGTGAGGATTGAAACTTAGGTGCCCCATACACCTACAATAATATTGCACAATATTCTGATTGTACTATATTATTGAACGTGTAGGGATAATATTGAAAAATTGCGCAATGATTGAACAAAAGATTGAGGAAGCTTAATTTTGCTTGTGCAATGTTTTTTTATTGCGCTGTGTAGGCTTAATATTGCGCAGTATATTTCTTTTTTTTTCTTTTCAACAAAACCACCAGCGTGGCTGCCGCTAAAACTTCGTCGTCAGACATGTTGCTCGCACGAAAATATTGATCAGACTGGTTAGTCAATTTTATTGACAGAATTTATTGAACGTCTGGAACCAAAGGACCTCCTTTAAACAACAATAAAAATATTGTGCAATATTATTGTAAGTGTATGGGGCGCCTTAAAGATTATTATTCTGAATTTCGTAAACTGGGCTTCTATGGAAGTCGCGAGTATATGTATGTAAATGTACTAAGTTTAAGTATTTTCTTCATTATTTATCTGTGTCTACATATTATGCCGAAACTCGAAGTATTGTTTTTCGCAATTTATTTTAATAAATGTAATTTTGAATTTACTATGGTGGTCTGTTTATAAATGGCGTATTGGAAGGGTTAATGGGAGCTTTAACTGTGCCCTGACGAGCGTCAGTGTCAATCCACACGTCCATTTGTCTGTTTCGGTCACCTAATAGACAAATGAGTGGAATAATGGCTTGAAAATCGCTCATTCAATGCAAATCCATGGGCGATAAGTGCAAAATAAATTATTTAAATTTCATAATCATTAAAATTCAAAAAAATAATTTTAAGGATATTTATATATTTGGAAGCTTATAAATATATTTTTTCTGTAAAAATTATATTAAAACAAAAATTATATCTATACTTCAATAGGCTCTTATGAATACGGATGGAATTGTTGTTTTCAAAAAACTTTGAAAACTGAACAATGTTCATTTTATGCGAACATTGAATATGTCATAAAAACGCATTACACATAAATGAAATCCTATTGTCATAAACTTTGTAAGTCCGCAAATTTATTCCTATTGTATAGCAAATAAACTATTCTGTCCCAACAGTAAATGTTCAAATTGTAGAACTGTCCATTGAGGATTGTTATCGAGTTTAAAATAATCAAAGAATGTAAAGATAAAATTTAGACGTATCGTTTTCCTCCTCAGCGTAGATATATTAAATTTAAAGCGAATAAAGTAGATAAAACCTCATCATTACTAACTCATATACTTCCCACTGCTGGGCTAGTCTAGTGCGGGTTGTCGAACTATGCACCTAAAAAAGTCTTGTCTGCTTTTTTCTTTTAGCTGTGCAGGTTTATGATGTTTTTGATCACAATTAAAATATGCGATAATTCAAAATTAATACACGCATTACTTCAAAAAGTCAGAGGTGTGTGGCCTGGGGCTTTGACTCGCAACTGCCGGGGTTTGATCGACCGTGCGCCTAAACCTCGAGGCTATCACTAGTTACCATCAATAAGACCTACAAAATCATATTTTCACGGGACATTTTATTATATTAAAACTATGTTACCCGGAATATATTCATGCTGGCCTTCTTGGCACGGAAAATAGGTTGCGAGTACATCGGCTTGTAAAATAGAGTAAGGTTTGTTCCCGTGCGGCGCCGGCGGGGCGGTAACCCGTCGACGAGATTTGGCAGCGTATAGGGTGAACCAATGTCCCATTTGCGGTTCGTATAATGACCCCAAAGTCTCAAACTTCGCTGCAAATTGACTTATTAAATCGAAACCTAGAAATTCCGATAGAATTTCAAGAGACCAACTTGACTTCTTGAACTTCATTGAAACTTGTATTTACTTGGATACGTATTTGTAAGATTCTTGCATTGCGTTGCTTTAAAACTTACAATTTTTTAATCCTATTAATCAAACAATTAATTTACTGAATCAAAAACTTGTTAACAAAATTTGCATTTCAGCTATAAAATGTAAAGTTATTGAGCATAAACAGCATTTGCAAAAGCGTTAATTTTTCCCTTGGCTCGAGCATTCACCCCTTTACGTTACAAACTGCAGTTTATTTTCAATGACAATATAGTTACATTATGTTTACCATCGGAGGTGTGAGCGTCGGAGCGGAGCCGCTTTTCATATAATAACTTTATAGTGGAGCGCCGTAAGGTTTATACCTCGGAATCCAGGGCCAGTCAATGAATCTTAATATAAACCTTGAAAATATGTTTTTAATAGTATATAGAAAAATGTTAAAAAAAAAAATTTTCGCGCTCTCAATTTTTTTTAATTATTATAAACATTTATTAATTTTTTGGAGTTTTAATTGATTTATATTAGTCAAAAGTCATATTTTAAAAATAACAACTATTACAAACTTGAAAACTTGATCTTGGAACTTTAGGGACTGCAGGTATACCGATGAAGGTCGGGTTGGAGAATAGAGGGGATAACAGCTGCTGTTCGGTATTGTTCATGGCGGGCCCTCACAGGATAGTAGGTACACGTTGTAACTTGCTAGACTTAATACGTAGCTGTTGTTTTCGTTCCAAAAAATACACTACTGGAAAAAATTAAAGGATCGAAAAATAAATCCAAATTTTTGGGCGTTTTTTAACAGGCCATAACTTCGAGAAAAATGGTCGTACAGGAAATTTAAAAAAAGAAAATTGTTGCTCCAAGTCTCTAATTTTTGGATTAACACATTAAAAATTTGTAGCATCAATGGTTTTTGAGTAATCTTAGGAAAAGCAGCAACAAAACAATTTCAAAATTTTTAATGCTTCTTTTTTTTACATACGGGCGTGGAGAAAAATGTTCTTGCTTAACCCTTATAAAGATCGGATACTTTGTTTATTTAGCTTTAATTTCTATCTTTTAACACCTCGATACGTTTAGTTCTCGCCGAGATATCAGTCTACAAATGGAAAAGGATCCTTTTGTCTTTAATTATCTATATCTCAGCAACAAATAATTATACACCAAGTTTAAGGTGCGTTTCAAGAATTTGAATAAATATCCTTTAACCACCAGCTACTACTTTTTCGAAAAAACAAGAATTCTTCTTGTTACATGAATTTGAAAATGCATCAAAAAATGAGCTTTAGGTGGTGTTTTGGAAAATCGAGCGCTGGATCGAAAATATTGTGAAAACCGATAATGTTAAGTGTGCGTTTTACAGTTCAATATGTCAACAAAAATCCTACAAAGTGCCAAATGAATCCATCCAGCCGTTTTTTTGTTTCACTCGATCGAGTTTTTGAAAAAAATAAGGGATCACGTTTTTGCTCTGCAAAGCTCCTAATTTAAGTAATGAGAAATATTCTTTTTTAAGAGCTTTTTCCACATTTTGGATTTTGGCAACTTGAGGAAATTCAAGTCACCAACGCCAATATTGCCTTTTGTTGCTATTGCGTGTGATTAAGGAATTTTCGAGCAACAATATTCGCATTGACGAAATATTGAATTAATTGGACGTTTGTACTAAAACTTAAAAGAGTATTTTTGCAAGTTCAAACAAGGCTTGGAATGCGGAATATTGACACCGCAATCAATGGCGCAACGACCAGCTCCAGAATCTTTATTAAAAATTATTTTTTGCTCATGCAAAACAGGATGTGGAGCATCTTGTGGGTGCAGGAAAAGTGGATTAAACTGCACTGCAGCTTGCTTAGAATGTAATGGTGAAAGCTGCACTAATCCTTCACCTACAATCTATATCAACGAGATCGACGACGACGACAATAATGTACATGATGTAACAATGTGAATAGTTAATGATAATTTTTTTTTGTAACTTATTTTTTACGATCATCTAATAAATTAACATTGAAGTTACTCTGCACATATAATTTATTACAAATAAAACTAAATTTTTCACTATAAAAACATTTTCTCCCTTCCGTCTCTCATTTTTCAGTAAATTGTTGTTAAAAGTTGTTGTAAATCGAGATCGGTCAATTTTTGTTTTTTAACTTTTTTATTTGAGGTTTTAATAATGCAGTCTCATACTTGATATACAGATTCATTGACTGGCCCTGGGTTCCGAGGTTTGACCATTTTTATGCCTTACGGCACTCTACTATTAGACCTGTTAATGGTTTTTAATGTTGACACGACGGCTTACTACGTCACTTATCAGCAACATTCGCAGTGCACGTAAAACATGATTTATAAAGGGTATTTACAGTGTAAAGAGCTTTAACTTGAAACCTGTTATTATTTCGTAATAGAGTACGTACTTTATGGCACGTTCATTCATTTTTACCTTTTTAGTGCTTGACATGACCAAAACGACTTTACTACCATTTGATGTTGTGTATTTAAAAGATTATAAGATTAGTATTTTTTTATCGTGGTGATGAGCGTAATAATACAAAAGTATCTTTATTATGGACAGAAACACCTGGTTTGCATTCTACACAAAATAATAACTGATTAACGCTAGAAACTAGAAAAAGTTTTGTTTATAAGTTTTGATTTATTTAGCTCCCAACAATTATTTGTAGAAATATCACTGGGCAAATGGAGCATAAAGTCACCCAAATTTATTAATGAGTAGATAAACATCCAAAATGAATATAAATATCAAACTTTAAAATCCAATGGTCATACAATGTATAATAATTGATGTACAACAATTTTAATATCCAATTAAACTGCGTTCATTATTATTTCGGAATTAAACACGAAACTGTTAATTAATCGAAAAACTCTGCCACATGTTCGCCTAGTAGGAGACCACAAATGGGAATTTGTATCGCGGTTGATACTTTCAACAACAGAAATGCCATCACGAGATTTACCAAGACCACAAAATTAAATATATATCGATAGTTAATTCAATATTATCGTACAAAGCCGTCCACAAACGCTCAAATCCTTCCTTGAAACCTAGTAATTACATAGGTCTTTTTACACGTCGGAGTTGATTAAATAACCTTCTTTATGATCATTTAAAACTATAATCAAAAGAACTTTGCAAAGAGTGTTATTAATGAACAGCGGACTATATCAACGTCGAACTGGATTCGTTTTTCTACAAAAAGTATAGTTAATTGCTTTTATGTATTATACGAGTACCGTATTTTTTTTTTTTTTATCGAGGGGAAAGCTGTTTATGGCTCTACTTCCCGCCAGCCCAGGGGCAGTGGGGGGCGGAAAGCGTATGTCGGGGTCGCCGGTCTTCCAGCCCGGCGCGCGGCGACGTCATGTCCGCGCAGATGTTAGTGCCGGGCTGGGTCCCTAACAAAATCCCTAAACCGGCATACCGACCAAAACCCCCCGGTGGCCATCTCCGCCCCAAATTGGGCGACCATGGTACGTGAGCGAGAGGTGCACACCGTTAACCACAGCCGCCCGGTGCGCCTCCGAGACGTAATTGTCGCGGCCGTCTCGGAGTTTTAGGGGGCGCAGTTGCACCCCCACTTCTTGGTTCGGGCGCCTCAGTTGTGGATGGGCGCCCGCGACGTACACAAGCCACAGTGCCGCCGCCCCTCTCGGGGTAACTTTCAGTGAGGACGCGCCACCCCCGCAACGCGCCCAGCGACCCCAAGGGCCCCTTTGAGTCGCCTTTTACGACAGGCAGGGGATACCATGGTGAGATTCTAACGCCCCCTTGCCACAGGGCAGGGCGCCGGGTCTAATTGTCTCTGTTGACCCGGCACCCCCTTCTCTGAAATCTTTGGCGGGCGGGATCGTTGATCTCTCGATCCTACCTACTGGTACTTAAAGAAAAATGAAATTAAAAATTAAAAGTCAATGTTATTTTTTAATATAACCATGTTATTTTTTAAAGAGCAGTATTAAAACAGCCATAGTAAAAAAAAGGAATCCTAATACATATACGTGAAAGTATTGCTTTTAATATTTTCTGTATTTAATTATACTAAAATATACAATTATCACTACCACTCCTATGTTCCAATACCAAGTCATTTTTATTCTCCAACGACAATTATCACAATTACGTATTTAAGTAATTTCCGATTGCACAGGAGAAACTGAATATTCCCAAAAAAGAATAGGCAGGGCGAGGTCACCTGTGTCTTGGATTAATTATTATCATTTAATCGTTTTTTAATATTCATAAAAAAGTTTTGAACAGCACTATTCAGAGCCAACACATTACTTTACTTTAAGAATATTTAACACGCATATAACCCCGAAATTAAATTAAAAACCATACGAGTCCAATAAAACCAGGCTGTAAAGCTTTCAAAATCCGGAAACCCATTAAACCGCCTTCGCGCCAAGTACTTTTAACTTACTATAACATTCTAGGTTTCTTTTATTGAAGGAATACGAATTCATTTTACTACAAACATAAGCTTTTCTCGAATCGATTTCGAAATGTTCCTGCCGCTGTAAGGAGAATGGCCCCGTTTTATAATATTCCTAAGACCCGTGCGTAATGCCTTTAAGAGACTCCAGCGTTAATTAGACTATTTGAAATGAATTAAATTAAAGTATTTCTTTTGTGAATTAGAAACAAGAGGTTTATTAAATGTCTTGATGAGCATATTACGCAATGTAATACGATGATTTGAAGTTGATCTAATCTGTAAGATCTAAGCCTGTCATTGTTTTGTTAGTAGCTGAGGAATAGACGATAAAGAAATGTATAATATTTACAATATGCAGTCATAGTTTTCAAAATGATTAATTTTTCGTTTATTAATAGACCATGTCACAATTGATATATTTTTTTAAGGAACAACTAAGATCATCTTTTACTGACCGACATAATTAATCTGGTTTTATCCATAATAACCTGCGATTGTTATACATGATATACTCGTATACGGAATAAGTGTAAACCTGTTGTAGAAGAATACCTGAAAAAATGGCAACGTAATACGCATATACAATTTTTTTTTTAATTATTAAAATTAAAACTATTCAACAGCGAAAGCTATGGGTCAACCCCTACTAATAACTTCAGTCACATAATTAGTACGTTAGGTAACGAGTCAATAAATAACTTGCTGACTATACGTAATTGAAATACGTTGGACGTTTCTAATTAGTAGAAGGAATAATGCGGTACAGTCGCTGCCACAAAGGAAAACCGCGAACACACAACACGAACAATGCCCTCTAATAAGGTGACAGAGACAATAACTTTTTACTTCATTCCGATGTTTGGGTCGCAAATTCTGTATCAGTGTTTCGGATAGGTATTGTTGTGTATGTTTCAAAGGAGGTTTAATAAAATATAATACTTTAATTTCAATTCAACCTTTTTTTAAAAGAAATACTTTGGTAGTAAATTTTTCCAACAAAAAGGTCAAATTTAAATATTACGTTACTTTAAACTATTTTGAGATTACATTTTTGTAAGATAGAAATTTTATGTTAACTAAATCGTATTAATTGTTGAATGCCGTCACGTCTAAATAGATTACGCAGTCAACTAGCCGCTAAATACGTGGTTGAATGATTCAATTATATGCAGAGATGTATTCATGACTTACAATAAACAGTAATAATCCCTAGGCTAGTAAATATGGTAAATAAACATACTCAATTTATTTAATGGTAGCACATTATGGTTATTAGTTTTCGGTAAATGAATTTCATGGTACTCGCTCATTGAATAATTTTAATATCTGCAGATAATTGTGCCTGTTTATTGCGAAACAAGTAATAATTTCATAATAATTGAATATTGCTATTTCAATTTATATTCATATAAAGTTATTGTACCTAGCCAGCTCATTACGCGGAATATTTTAATGATTAAAAAAATTATTAATTTACTTCAGTTCATATCATCCAATTGTCATACCCCGTACCGTATAACCTTGTAACCATGATTACATGGGAATAATCTATTATTTTGAAATTACAGACACATCAACTTATATTTAATTGTATATATAAACGTTTGTAAGATCAAATTTACAGTATATTATGTTATTATTATATTTTGTACACTGGATTCCCTTCAGAATGTCCATGACATAGTTTTCTTAAAAAGATCGCTACGTGCGATAAGGTCGACATTTGTAGCCTTTTTCTATTTTTTATTGATTTAATGCTTTATATAAGTGTAAAATAAGCTTTAAATTTATTTTTGTACACGAAACACAAATTATCACTGAAACTTTGATGGTTGTGAACTATTGAGAGCTCTCCGGCGAGGCAAGTTGTGTGACGACGGCGAGTACACTTATCTCAAAGTGTACTCTTTCTCCACGAAACATCTGCAAAGTTAGTTCGAACGAACTTTGGAGTGTCTACAACGTTAGCACATTATATAAATTCAATTCCTTATTACGATTTTCTAACCGACCACAAAATTTAATTCTAAAAGTAGTTCTATTTTTTTTAATTATATGCATGCAGTTGCAGTATTTTTATTTTCAGTCTTTAAACGACATTTTCGACCAAACATTAATAAAATTTTTCTCTCTATATTCAATATAAAATAAAGGTTGATATATAATAAAAACATTCAGTTTCTACTTTCTAGGTATCCTATTTAGAGTTTGGCTAGATAATCTTTAATAGTATCGTATACCTATTATTATATTGCAAAGTCTTAGTTGTTAGTAAAGCATCAAGAACATAGCAAGTAAACTTTACGTAACATATCCAGGGGTTACACGTAACAAGCGCGGATTATTGACGTAAGAGGAAATTACATATGTATTGGAGTTTGGTTGTGGGGTTTCGGAGCAAATTCTGACTGACTACACTACTTAATGATAAACAGAATAGTTGAGAAGGATACTCTATGTACCTGCTATATAGGATAATACTAAAACGTTCCAAACACATGAAATGTTCGGCTTATTTTTATTTAAAATTTCAAATGTCACAAATAACATTCCAGCCTAAAATAGATTGAAAGCATTGCTGACAATGGCTTTGAATTCCAGCGTACATTGCTATGACACATAACACGTCGAAATTAATATGTGACTTTGTTTCAATTAAATACAGAAAAAAAATTAAAAATGAAGCAACTACCGAGTCTTTTTAACTTATGAAAAGAATATAGGAAAAATATGTGACATTTACTCTACGTAAATCAAGCCAACACTTCAAAACTATAATCAAGACAAAATACGGAATGCCTCACACTGCAACATTTAGAAACTAGAATTGACAGAAGCATCAGAAACGTTGGCAGAATAATGAGTTGTGAAAAAACCTTTTGTTTTCATTTAGCCATAACAAAATTATAAAAGTACTAACTATATTACAAATTTTATATATTATTCATATTAGAATACAAAATGTTTCAATTTCATTCAGAGTACATTTTCATTAACAAACCGCGATTTTGAAAATTGAAATTCAACCCAGTAAATTAAGCACATATAATGCGATACAGAAAAATATTATGCATATATAATATATCTGCTGAAATCCTTTAAGCCTTCGTTTACAATACAAAGTTTTATATTTAATTATTCCAATAATACGAAGCAAAATTAATAAAGGCTATATTCACTGCACCGTGATTTTAAAGACACGGACAACGAGTTCTCATTTAAAATATTAATTAAAAAGCTTTTCGACAACTGCATGTTAACCACTGGCTCGATTCAGCGCTTATAGAGATTGATCAGTGTATGGTGATAGTGAAAATTATACTTTGAATAGTATAAGAGCTATATTCATTCACTAAATAAAAAAACAGCATTATTGTACATTCGTTATATTCATCATTGCTATTATAAAATATTTCATAAATTATTCGAATTTCTATGAGACCAAGGTTAAGATAAGGTTCATGGTTTTCATTTTACGAAATTTGCTGGATTTTGCGGATTTAGATGAAAATACTGAAAGACTATTGGAACATACAATTGTTGCCTAATGGGACTTTAAGTTGCATAATTGGAAAGTTATAATAAAAACGGAGTCAGTCAATACGTACTGGCATCTACAACGTATAAATTTTACAATAAACTTACTGAATTGCCCTTAACTGTAGAATTAATTCCTCGCAACCACAGATTATTGGCACCACACAAATATTTGTATAAATGTTATAAATGTTTGCTGCTGGCATTTTTTAATTTACAAGTATTATTTAATATCACTGCCAATTTGTGCAAATTATTTAAATTGAGTATCATGATTTTTGCACTACAATAGTTTTTAAAATTCAACTGTGGAAATTCAAACATGTTAATCTTGGCAATTTCACTTTAACTTCATGGAAATGAAATGAAATCGTAAAATTTGTCACGATAGGTTCCTCCTTTATTGCGACTCTACCCTGCCTTATAAGAGGCGACAAATTAAGTTTATTTGAACAAAATGACTTTAATTCCTCATTTTTCTCCCCCGTTTCATTTACATAATTTTATTACTTCCTCGAGCTAATCTTTCAATTTTTTTGTTTCGGTACATAGTGGCTGTATTAAAAGTATACACGTACATACAATAATAGAATAGTAAGATATTTATTCACCTGCATGAGGTCATAGAATACTTTTTGTCCATAGCACGTCGTCTTTCCCATAAAGTACAGTTCAACAGCGGTTTTTATGCAGGTCGATGTCAATAGGTGAGAAAATAGCCCTTTACGACCGGTAAATGCAAATGACGTCATTACATTTACGATCATGAAAGTTCACCGGGCAGACTTTGCTGTAATAGAATGAAAAGTTTGCTTAATTCATTCAAATTAGGCGGAAATTGCTTGCACACAAAATCGCCATTATATAACCATACTTATGTCTGATTTGTGATCTAGGGGCAAAAGTAAGTGCCGCGCGATTTAAAGTTTCCGGGTGTATTGTTAGGAATGTGTATATTTGGTGACATAATATGGATGTGTATGTGTACTTACTCAAACAATTAGTTATTTTTTTGCAATATTAAAGTACATACCTATTTATTATAGACACATACAAACTAATCTCAAAAATACACCAGCCATTCAAATATATAGGTACTCCACTTACAGACGAAGCGTCATGCCATCTTTAAATTAGAATATCTTTATTATTATAGATTCTTAATCGAGATGGGTCGCATTCATCCAACCCTGCATCACTTACAAGATTACGTCATCTCAACAGTCAACAGTTTCGGTAAACTGTCAGGGACCGAGTAATTTTCGCCAACAATTAGAGCGGAGAACAATACCGACTCAAATATTTTGGTATTGTCGTGACTGGTTGTTTGTTGGATGGATATTTAACAAGATAAACAGCTTCAAGAATTCGAAAGGGTAAGGTATGAAGAATTTCATAATTATTTTCCCTTCTAAGTTATCATCATCATTATCATCATCATCATCATCATCAGCCAATTTTGGTCCACTGCTGAATTAAAACTAACCAAAACAATAAAAGCGATAACAAAAAAATAAAAGCGAACGATTTCGGGGTAAATGTTTGATACAATAAATGGATGTAACAACATTCAATTTCTTTCCTGATGGTTACTAAAACATGGAATCTAAAGGAGTTAAAAATGCTTTTTACTTTGCGCGTTTAGACCATGCAAACACATCGATGTCGCCTCGGTCATTCTCTATTTACATGAGCGCGATACAAAGTAAATGGCATAAAATAATAGTTCTTAACTATGTCTACATATCGTATTTTATTAAAGAAGGAAGGAGTAGAGCGGCTGTGGCCTACTAGAGTTCTTTGTGTTTTATCTTTTAGTGCGTACATTAGAACGGCAGTTGCATGCGTTACACTTTATGTTAAGTGCTTTTAGCAGATGCCCGCCCGTAATGAGATCACTTGTACTACGATACTATAGTACAATACAGAGTTCTCAAGACATTCCAGCAAAATAAGTGTTCGAACCCGTAAAAATACAATTTTCCTCCTTATTAACTCCGTTTAACAACCTTTTTACGTCCAAATACTTATTGGTAATAATAACAGCCTCCGTTCAATTTTAAGTCCGACCCATCGAGATAAAATCGCTTAGTTCCACCCTAATAACAACGTGTGAAATTGTTTATTTCAACTCGGATTTACTCCCCTTTGTTGACGAAATTCAAATGTAAAGAATTGTGACACCCCTAATCTTGATCAGAATGTGTTTACAAAGCGCCTGATGTAAAAGTGTTAATCTGATTTAATTCATTGTGTTTACACAGCAGGAGGAATTTACTTTTTAGCGTCCCTTTTGTGTTATAATAAAACAAGCCCGTATGATTCATGTGGGGAATCGTAACATTTGCCGTGTACGGATCACGTTGTGAGCGATTGCAACTCAAACCTTCCCCTCAAAGTAAAGGGTCGACAAGCATTGAACCGCGTTTGTAAATGGAAGTCTATTGTAAAGTTAACGAGTTTTAACAGAAACGGACTAATTGGCTAGTATTGCCTGGACTTACTTTAGATACAATTTTATTTTGAATATTTTTGTGTTGTAGCATTCTCAGAAAAATAAAATGAAAGCTATTGCGCACGCTCTATATTTTATATTGATAGTATTAAATGCCATGCGGGCTTACTAGTGCAGTATGCTCAATTTTTTGTCAGTACGAAAAAATGTTTGCGTGCATAGGGAGTTTGGCCACCATTCACCGCGGTGGAACACTGCGGGATGGTAGACAGATAGAATTTATTTCAAGTTTAATAAAATAGTGACTTCTCTCTGTTTGAATTTCCCAGCTAGCCACAGAATTTTGCGGCTTAGCTTCTGTTAAATGGTTGAGAGACTAAACGGTACTAACATAGTCTTCAAAGCTCGGTATATTTCACTGGATGCGCGTAAATGTACAATGTTATCCTAAAGTATTTTATTTTTATTAGCCAGTTTTGGGACTATTTGCACCATTTTTATATGATTTAAATATCCGAATACACTGGATTTTTCTTGACCGTCCTCGTTAATAAGAACCGGCTATGACAATAAGTAATTACATCTAAATATATGCTACAACATTTATTTGTCTACACTTAATGGTAATCTCTTGAAGGTTCAAGTACATTTGTTTACTCGCATTTTTTTTTGTCAAAATATGCGTAGTTATTCCGACAAGTTTACGTAACCTGAATAAAAACGTAACATAATTCGCTGATGGTAACGCACTGCTCATTGCTCATATCTTAGTCGTTAGCTGCGAGAAAAAATACAACTTTCTTTCATAAGGCGTCATAAAGCAATTTTGTGGAAAGAAGTGTGAACACATCAACAGAACGCCTTTGTGATCTTTGTTTATTCAACAGATCATTAAAACTCCGCTTCCGTACACAGTCGTGGGTTTCAACACATTTTGGTTTATCTAATCCCAACAGAACATATTTGTGTAGAACCATGAATATTTTAATGCGAATTCTGGCTATAAAGTTAATCCAGACATTTGGACCGTTATTCATTTGTTATAATTTCCCTTTCGGATTATCCTTAACGTGTTCGAAATAATTTGCTATCAATTAATACATTTATCGCCTTAAATTTACGCGCATAATGCGTGTAAAAAATATACCATTTAAAAACATTTTCCTAGACAAAGGTCCACCACATAGTGTTTACAAAATTTTTAGATAAGTATCTACTGAAGACTCAAGTCAAGTCAACAAGACTACTCTTTGAATGTATAACAAAGTAAAAAGCTCATATACGTCCTAACAATTGTGGTTAGTGTTGTGTTCCGGAGTAGATTAATTGTATGGAAATGCTATTATAGAATTCACTTGAGTTCTTCTCCGAGACTCTATACCAGTTTAATATGCCACAATTAATAATAATTGACTTAATAATTTAAGTGTAAAAACGTGACGGACACAAAGGCATAAAGGTCGCCCATGAAATTAACTTTTATTAATAAATACAAGATGATATATCCGTCTATAACTTAAGTGATAAATGTAAAAGTCAAGATTTACTTTTACAATGATATTAATAAAACTCAAATTAATGACAGGCCCATTTACGAATAAACCATGAAAAACAAATTACTTTCTATCTAAATTGTTAAGGAACAAAGTTTGATATGAGCCAAAGGAGAGCAGTCAACGTTGTTAAACTTTTGTAATAAATTCCAATCATGATTGGTTCGGAAAATGTTACGCGGAAGAGACAAAAATTATAAATACATATTTATTAGTGGTAAAACAATGAAAGGGTTTTCAATATAGGGGAGCGCGGGGCAGGTACTAACAATTTTTGCATTATGGTTTATATTTCCATTGATAATCAACTTTTTCGTTTTATTTTTTATTGAATACATGCTTTGGTTATTTAGCTACAATAGTAGTAACAAAAACCATCAGATAAGTAAGTGCTTTCAGAAATAAAGCCATAAAAACCAAAAAAGTCGTTTGTTAATACATACCCCGCATGTGGGGCAAATATTAACAGAGCTGGGGTAAGTATTAACATAAGGGGCAATTATTAACAGAGACTGAAATTCCTTCAAATACTTCAATAAATAAAACACTTACAATGATTAATTATCTTTAATGTAAAATAAATCAGTACTTTTTATAATAGGAACTTATAAAATATAGAAAAATCTTTTAAATCAACACTCAATTAACTTAACGTTTCAAAGTTACTTAAACTTTTTAAATCAACAGTCTTTAAGTTTCTTAATGAGGTAGAAAAAATAGTGTTATCATAATATTAATCTGCATTAATTAATAACAATTGAGTGTAAGGGATTTTTTAAGTCTACAAACATTTGTATAAATAGTTTGAACATAACAATTAAGTAAAAAATCACATAAACTTTTTAGTATCAACAGTCCTTAAAAATCTCTATGAGCTACATTAAACAATGCAGTATTTTACATATACTTACTATTTATCAACAATTTTCACAATGTAAATAGTTTTTAGTATCTGACAGTCTTTGGGCATATTATACGTACGGGAACTATTTTAATCAATCTTAATCTAATTTGTACTTAAAACTAGACAAGAAATAGGTACTTCATAAAAGGCATTAATTAACCAGAATACGATTTTTCATCATCTGAAAAACAGTTAAGGCATATGTATTTTCTGGTATCACCTCTAATACAGGTGATATGAGCCCATCCTTTGCATAATATACATTGTATCCAGTCAAGTCCAGATGTGTCTTCACTATAAGACTCGGCGCAAACTAAACAGAAGCAGGTATCTTCTTCACTAATATCCTGCAAAATATGCTTCTTAACCTTTTCTACTTCTTCTCTACGGGTTTCTTTACCTTTACCTTTTCCTTTGCCTTTACCCTTATATTTAGTTTCAGTCAGACTAGTTTTTATCTTTTTTGATAATTTTAATTTTGTTTCCTCCTCTAAGGCCAACTTTTCGGGAGTGTCAGTGAGAATCGTTGATTTCCTTAAACGCTTTCGCTTAGATTCAACACGTGGAGGTGCTTTTGGAAGCGGTCTTATCATTTCTACGTTAAACTTTTCCGTAGGCTTTGTGTTTGTCGGTCCTATTTCATTTGAATGTCGCTGCTCATTCGATGGTCCCGGCTCATTTGAGGGTCCCGGTTCATTTGATAAGTGTGATATTTGATTAATAACTTCTGAAATACTTATATCAATATCAGGCATGTTATCTATAATTTCATTTTGGATTGACAATTCTAAATTTAGAGATACTCCGTCTGGGTTGACAGAACTATCTCTGGGCTGAAGTGATCCTTGGTTTCCCATCGAAGCATCATTTGGATTCGGACGATCAGTCACGAATGATGGAGCAAAGTCACAGTCATGAAAAACATCTTCATTGCACGGCCAAATGCCACCTTTTTTAAATGAGTTGATGATATTGTTTTGAGTAAATGCAAGTGGAAAGGCTTCTTTTATAATCCCAGGAATATCATAGATTGTCATGGTCTTTCCAGGATGATTAATCATCCAGTTCGTTTGTTGCCGGCTAATATAATTCTTTAATGGTCCATACACACCAATATCAAGCGGTTGAAGATTATGGGAACAATGTGGAGGGAAAGACAAGAGAATGATGAGATAGTTTTTTGCCTTAGTGACGACCTCCACATTCACATGTGAATGATGATTATCTAATAGCAATAAAACTGGTTCATCTTCAGATGTTTTAACATGTTTTAGAAAGTGGTCAATAAATTTCGAAAATTCTTTTCCAGTCATCCATCCTGAACTATTTCCTACCCCTACAGACCCGGGCGGCCCATTTTGGATAAATAAATCGCTGTATCTGATCCGTGGAAAAATGAACATACATGGTATGAAATTACCAATTGCATTTACGGCTGCCGCAATTGTGACTAGAGTACCTCTTTCTGCAGATGTGACTGCCCCTACCTGCTTGGAACCTCGTTGAGCTACAACTTTCTTAGGTTTTTGCACCGTTGTGACTCCAGTCTCATCTACGTTCCAGATTCTATTCGGAGATAGATTATATCGTTGAAGCACTTCTTGATATTTTTTGAAAAATAAATGAACATTAGTACGATTAAAGGATGTTGCTCTGCTTAAGCTTGTCGCCTCAGGACTCCGAATAGACAACGATGCGTTGCGTTTCATAAAACCAACAAACCAATCTTTGCCAGCCTTTCCGTCTCTTTTCCAAGATTTTGGTATATTGTCTATTTTGTATCGAATGGCAAGCTCGTAAGCTAATTTTTTGACGTCCTCTGGTAATAATCCAAAATAGATATTAGAACATTTTACTAAATAGTCTGCTATCACTGATTCTTGAAAACTAGACGGGTTTTTTTATAACCTACTTCAACAGAAGTTCCCTCTTTTTTTTTCTTTACGTATTTAAACAGTGTTACGTGACAAATATTGTATTGCGTAGCAACATCTCTATATTTCCTGTTTTTTACTAGAACTTCTTCAGCTGCCATCTCAAATACTTCTTGAGACGTAAACCCCCTTGTGCTCTTTCTAATGTAATTTCTCATTCTATAAAAAAACATACTTATTGCAAAAACGGTCGTTTAATATCACATACCTACATATGTAATGGGGGGTAAGTGTTAACATGTTAATACTTACCCCACTCAGTTTGTTAATTTTAGCCCCAACGTGACTTTTTATACTTCATCAATTATAGATAAAAAACTAGTCAAAATAATTACACATAAGTTTAATATTTTGAAAGTCAATAAAATGGAAAATCGTTTAGAATAAACTTTGATTAAATTTAGCGAAAAAATAAATCTTAAATCAATTTATTACGAAGCACGAAAAGTTTGTTTACCTGTCAATCCGAGGTGACTGTTCTCAACTAACACTATCGACGGCCGATTGATAACTGAGAAGTCAGGACAAGTTCGGCTTTGTATACAGTTATTGTAAACAAAATCTCATATTTATAACACTTCACGTTTGGCAGGAATAAGCTTGTTAATTCTTACCTCCGTTAACACCAACCCCGCTCTCCCCTATTTAGTTTTAAATCAAATTCTTGGGTAATTTATTATGTTACGCATAATCTGATTATTTGTATACCTTTCATTTTTTTATTGCCTGTTTTCCCTTACAAAACAATCATAAGTTTCTGTGTCCCTAGTTAAGGTAATAACGTGTATTTATGACACGATTTGGTGGCTTATAATATTGTTTTCCTTCTTTGTTATTCGAGTGGTGGATAATAAAAGCTAATGATACATAACTAACCTGTACTAATAAGCTACGGTTAAACAAAGCCTTATTTACTGGAACAGTCTTTACCACAGCTATGAAGGAGCTGGATGCGTTCGAATAGCGATGGAAAGGTCTAATTTCTGTGATATTTGAAGCTGATCTCTATGAAGAATATCAGGTTGTATAAGGAAAAATAAAAATTCTATTATATTTCTGAGTCTGAAATGAGATTTTGTAAACGAGTTGTCCTGGTGGCTAAGCTTATAGGCAAATCGGTGTATCATCGTCATCATCCGCCCAAAGACGTCATGAAGTCAACTATCAAGGAGCCTAGTATAATAAGCAACGCGGATGCTCCTGACACCAATAAAATTTATTTGAAGGCTTGTGCTAGATTTCACGTCATTTAGTTGTTATTTTACTTAGAAAGTATTCTTAGTTAATCTTTATGTTTAAAAAAGCGTTATTTTCCTATGTACATTTTAAATCATCCTGCATTTAGCAATAAAGAATACTTATTAATATTTCCACAAAATTACAGAAATCGAATATAAAAAATAGGCATTTAAGATATCTTTCAAATTTCAAACAATTGCTATAGTGAGGAATTTTATTTTGAAGTAACTGCGATTGGGTCAAAGATTTTTTATAAAGCGTGAAGTGTGTTAAATTTGTTTTGTTGTGCGAGCTATACGGAACAAATGGGCCAATTTTAATGCTATTTTACTCTCAGTTCTATTATCCCCACCTAGACAATATTATTCTTTTTTACTGTCATCAGAAAGTGACGGTCCACACAATATAAATTATAATAAGACTACAATTAAAAATCGACGGTTGCATTCTGTTTGACTTGCCCATCTTTTTAGGTTTGTTCAATAAATGCTAAGTTTGAAGAATAGCGGAACTTGGTAATCGGCTCACTGTTTTCTAGTTTTTAGCCGCGCATAAATTATTTTCACAATTTCATCACGAAAACCTATAGGAGTGATGTAAATGTACAAAGAAGTGTCCAGTGTTCATAAGCACTGGCCCAGATATTATTTTTTTTACTGAACCAGGATAAAATGATTTTAATTAATTGATTTCATTAAAAAATCACAACAAAGTAGGCACCTGTTATTATAGCATGGGATATTGACGGTTATTTAATTAACATGCAACTATACTACTACTACTTACGGCGGTATAACTTTAAAAAACGTCTTTAAAATACAACGATCTGACTTTCAAGTTAAAAAGGATAGGATATACTCAGCCGATAATCTGACTTGAAAAAGTTATTTCTCACCGTCCCTCGGCTGGAGTATTTCCCTCGCCGACGTATTACGATTGGCTATAAAAATCAAATGTTTGATAAGTAATTGAGAGCACAAAATTGTAATTCAATTTGACAAATTCGTTCTCACGAATTCTCCAGACAGAATGAGTGACGTTGAAAATGGAAAGTTGTAACGAATTCTGTGAGAGCGCTACATTAAAGGGATAACTCACCGACGCAAAATTTTCGTGTTCAAATATTGCTTTTGTAAAATTTGAATGGAATACTTTGTTGAAATTCATCAGAAGAACATTTACCAACGGAACGTTTGAGGGATATTTTTTTTCTGAAAGAATTGAACCTACCTTTTATTTATTGAATATAGCGTGCACTTGTGCAAACATTATGCACGTGTGAATACGGGCAACACCTGTTAGTGACGTAACGGTCTTTGCGATATTCAACTAGAAACAATATTCCAATGCAATTTTAAACATCGCTTTTATTCATGAAACGATTAGCGCTTTTACATGGTTGTTACCTGCAGAATACAATACATTGCGTGCCGGGTCACCGATACCCAGTTGTACAACTTACTTCTTATACCTGAAGTGAAAATACTGGCAGTATCCGTTTTGGAATTTCGATTTACATTTAAAAGTGGGATACAATAAAAACCATAAATAAATAGTAGGCTTCACTCCATTTTGGCACGCTATGCCCCACCTTTTATTGATTCTCCAAAAGCGCGGAGTTATACAGATCCCCGACGAACTTTTAAGCTGAAACCTAATTGCGAACGGAACGTCCACCGATGTTGATTGTAATCCTATAATATAATCGAATACTATAGCATTGAAGGAAATATTCGTCAATCTTTAGATTTTACTGTATCTTTAAGTATTTCTAGATTGTGCGATCAAACCATTTCTTAAATATATGCAATAAATAAATACATAGATAGCGATGTAATGATACGGATGTATTTTAGGGAATAGGCAAAATCAAGATAATTCACAAACACGTAGAACATAAATAACACAGTCCTGAACCATTAAATATATTTACTATTTCCGAGTAGCATGGCCTATTAGACCCCTGCCAGGAACTTTATTTATTGTACGAAAACAATTCATAAGCAAAAAATGATAAAGGGATATTATTTTGTTGTTACAAACGTTTCTGCTCGGTTGAACTCGGTGAAACCACTGGTCTCGTTAGCGATTTAAAATATCATGTTTAATAAATATAAATCTAGTAGTCAATTAAAAACAGAAGACAATTGTGAGAGAATTTCCAACTAATTTGTAAAATGCGATTTGAAATTGAGCTCACGTATTTGCTTTTAATTTTCCAATTAACATAAGAATAATATTTTATAAGAAGTGTTAGTTTTTAAGCTTTGATATTTCAGAATGAAGGCACTTGCATTAAAATTTGAATACTATCGTTATCCAAGTTTCAGAATTAGCATTAAATCTAATCGGCATAATATAAAAAAGCGTATCAAAGCATTCAAAAGTCTTTTAATTCCTTTTGTGCTCCTTTTAATTTCCGGATACAATTATAAGATGGATATTGTAGTTGAAACGCGTCTAATTAATGAGGGAGAAAGTGGGGAAAATGTTCCACTTTGTTAAGCTTCTTTGTTGGCACATAAACTGTGGCGCAATCAGAGCCTTACCTTAACGCTTAGCGACATTTGCTTGCAGCGTTTTAATTAAAAAATATAATTCATTACGAATTACTTTACTTTGCTTTTAATAATTCCATTCATCTTAGTTTTTTAAGCGTTCATTTTCAGCGTTAAGCAGTTGTTTTTGAAAGCACAAGATACTTTTTTCAGCGAAGTCTCAAAATATTACATCTAAAAGTCGATAGCATCGAATTTGTGACGTATATTGTGTTCAATAGAATATAAAATATTTTACCTCACGGATCTAGTAAACTTTTAACGACACAGACAGATTTCTAATTAAATGAAGTTATTATTTCATTAAAACATAATTTCTATTCCAATTCAATTGAAATGAAGCATCCATACATACTAATAGATAAACATCAAAGCAATGACATTTGCTCACATTTAAATGAAAGATGGAAAAGGGAAACGGCAAAGGCAATGCTTTATAGAAAAGTCGCCCAATACGATTACATCGAGCTCGTGTTCGTAGAAAGTATCACTTACTAGTGAGATTCCGGCAAAAGGAAACGCTGGGATTGTGGGATATAAAGATATCGATAGGGCTATTAGACGTACGTGCCAATCGTTCTACTTACGCTGAATCAGCCCATAAAACAAACCCACAGCGTCCTGAGAGAAATCTCTGGGAATCATTCAAATACCTCAACCGAGCCTACGGTTTTATTTTATGTGACCCAGTATCTATAAATTGTTTTTGTATCACTGGAAGGCGTCGATATTTACGTAATGTTATTTCATTACTCGTTCCGTTTATCACATGTCTAGACGTGTTTTTTGAAGATACGATATTTTTGTAGCGTTCTTTGGAAGTTAAATAAGGCATATAATAGGAGCAATAAACGCTTATAGACTGAGCATTTTCCTTCTGTTTTCATGATTACATTAAAGAACCTACATACGGTTTTATTTGTTCGCTAGCTCTTTCGGAGGAAAGTATAAATTAAACATCATTTGCAAAATGATGATTCTGGAAAAACAAAAGAACTCAAGAATAATCTCTATTACATAGATATTAAGTATAAAGCTGAGAGTATATATGGCTTAATTAATTCAAAAGATCATTTTAATCCGACATCATAAAACAATATTGTAATGTTTAGTTACAGAACAAATATCAGCTGTTAACAAATTAGTTTCACTCTCATAACATTTTGTGTAGCGTTTAGGTAACTTAGAGGTTTATAGCTAAAAATATAATGTAAACAGACTCAAGATAATGCTAGTTTGAAAATGTTTCATTACATATTAATATAGATAGTAAACAAATTTTCTCTCGGGAGGATCGTAATATTAAACGCCCATCTTTATGCATATTACCTAATATAACCTTTGAGCAGTTAAAGTGCGCAGACTTGAGAAAGCTCTTTTAATAAAATCTTATTAATTTAAGTGATAGAATTTTATTGTCGCAGCTGCAGGGCGCATTCGAAAAATTCTTTTTACATTAAAATATATAACTAAGATGGATCCATTAGGGATTGAAAGTTTTTATAAAGATTAGATTTTCTATCAGCTGTGTGGGGAAAGTGTTTTTTACTGTCACTGAAGGAGCGCAAATATTAAAAGAGTGGCTAATGCCAACCTTTTAGCTTATGGTTTCGTTCGTCTTTCTAGTGACGCAAAGTATAACCGCACCTTAGATGTTGCAGTCAGATACATTTAAACGCTCAAGCCTGTCTCCCTGATAGTGTAGGCAGAGTATTTTAACACAAACGTTTTAACGGTTATTTCCTTAGTCACACGTCATAGAGAACAAATCACTTTTCGGGTAGACTCTAAGATACTGTACTTATAGAGAATCAAACCCATATCCTCTTTTTCGTATACTGCTCTCACGAACACAAGGGAAACTATTTAATATTGGATGAACCAAAGCACGCCGAATTCAAAACGTAATTTATCTATAATTGTGTAGAATGAAAGGTAAAGGCAATATATTTTTAATACAAAGTTGTTTAATCAAATTATTATAGAGAAGGCAATATTCCCATCTCTAAATAAATTGGGCAGCAGCGGATTTTCCGAATGGAGCGAGCGCTGGCGCCACAATGTCGCGACGGCGCTGTAGTCTTTTCGGCGCCATGGATGGTGACTATAAACATCTGTAAAGTTAACGTCAACATCGGGTCAACGACCTAAATACACCCCATTTGCACTACAGCTCAAATCTGGTACGCAACTTCGATAAGCCAATTAGTTCGGCTAAGACGTGTGACGTAACTTCATGTCCAACGATTTAATGCATTCCTTTGAGGGTAATTATGGACGTGAAATTAATAATTCGTATTAAATTTTCAGTACATTTTTATATCAAAAGGTATAGACTTGATTCTTGATGTAGAGCAATAACTACGACATATTTCATTTTTTGAACGTCTAATAAATGTTGCATTTATTCTAAAATTTCTCAAGAACTTTCAAATTTGACTACATCACCCTTGATTGGTTTGGAACTAATTGTTCTCTAATACAGAGGATTAGAGAGATTTAGAAGGAATAGAGAGGAGCGTGAGTTTATTTGACTAATACAAAAATGATAAATGACCATATAGACCTCCTTAAAAATAATTTTTATGAATCTGCTATCATTAAAAAAAAAATAGAACTTACAGTAAAATGAGAAAATAAATACTCCTTAGAAGAAAGTCTTTTATTCTGCCATATTTGTAGACGATTACCATTAATCATTTTCGTGTAACAGGGGTTGGTCGCGAGCTCAGTGGGAAGAGACATCCTGTTGCGTGAAATACATTATCTACTAATGAATAATTGGGGTCCGAATGCACTACTGAATTTAGTATTAAGGAAGCAAAAGATTGCTATCTCCAGAATATAATAAATTTTACATTGAATGCATTACGTTAAAAACTAAAGAAGAGAAAAAGAGCTGTTGACATACTGGTAGATTTTATGTCTCTTTTCTTGATCTAAAATGTAAATTAATAGTAGTCTTTTCTTTAAAAGTGACCTTCTTTTCCAAATCTAAGCGTAGTCAGACGCAAACATTTTTTCCTGTGTGTATGATATTTTATGGTAAAAACTACAGCAGGCTCAGGGCTCGCCAGAAACTATATGAAGAAGAATTATATAATAACTTTTGCTTTACAAACACTAAAAAACTTCTACTATTTATAAGTTTCAATTACTTAACACCTCCAACGCTCATGCCTATAATATGCGTAACCCGACCCCATAAATATAGAGACGATAAAAACTCAAAGTGTCGAACTCGGCACTTAGTATATAATCGCTGAGCAACGAAACTGAGGATAAATTAATGCGCCATATGTGACGTCATGCATAATGTATGTACATTGCAAGCGCCCAAATCATCGCCGGATTTCTGTTTACTTGCAACGCTAATGTCCCTTGCGTCCCTCCCTCGCGAAGGTTCAAAGGTACTGATTAAATTTGTACGAACAATCGGCCAGCTTTGTTTCGTTGATAACAAGCCACTGCATTCGCAATGAATGAAACATAAGGCACTTCATTTACGGCTACATGTGCTATGTTTGTAAAGAATATGTTAGCGCCCGCCTGTGGTCGGAATATATAAATCTCCGCTGTTTTCTTTGTAGAGCTGAAATAACTTTCAACGTTTGTACCATTAGCACGCGCTTTTATTAATATTTAAAAAAATACAAATTTATGAAATTGAATTGTGTAATTAAATAATGTGTTATTGAACTTTTAAAATAATTACCTACACAAAAAATAAACTATAAACATTTTTAAACAGTATACGATTATGACCAATATAAAACAGAATATGGACTCGCATGTAAGGCGTCAATTTAACATGATTGATCTGTTCTAGACACATAACACCCAGTCTCAGACAGAATGTCGGAATGACAGTGCAGTCTGCAAGCGCTTAGAAAAATACTATTCAGACGCTTGAATTCCTAAAACAATATCTCAGTGTCATGGTAAATAGAAAGCATATTTATCAAATTTAAATTACAGCAAATAATATATTATAAAAAATTAATAAAATGTCAGCGAAATTATTTATGCAAGGATTCCCTGAGGCGCGCATTAAACTAGAAAATAGACAAAGACACGCTGAATGTCAAGCGGTTAAACGGCAGACTGTAGATGAATGCATGAACAATGGAGCTCGCATTCAAGCAACCATTTCGCCTGCAGACTTAACCAGCTATCTCTAATTATTTAGTCACTCCGAATGTACTCTATAAAATTTTGAACAGTTATGTAAATGCCGCTGTATCTGCAAATAAATTTCGTCAGACGAGAATCACTTTAAAAGCTATTTACTCAGGACACTGAGTGATAGTATTTACCCAAGAAATATTGCAACTATATTTTGTTCGGGACAGAACGTACAATTCTGTATGCGGACCACAACGAGTATTTACGTTTGTTGGCAGAACATCATAGATAGACTTTCCATTTGAGTATCGAATACATATAATCATTGCCATAACTTAAAATATTTTCACTTTTATGAAACGATTTATGTTATATACGCTATAAAATGATATAATACTGCAGTATGTTTTGATATCATTTTCTGCGACCTTCTGAAGCTGCACGCCGCTGTTATTATCGGACGGATGAGCCAATCAATCCGCTTTAAGAACTAAATCGTGGTATTGACCCAGAGGGTTTTGTCAGAAATACCGCGAGGTTTTGTTAACAAATCGCGACCTTTAAGGTCGACCCCTGAGTAATGCTAGAAGCATTTTGAGGATTTCAACGAAAATATCTCAGAGTAAAAGTAATATAAAATAGTTCTCAAGAATAAGAATTGAACATTGATAAATTCGTGGCGTGACTTGATAGTATTTCGACTAGCACTTCAATTCGCCTTTTAGACTCATGTGTATTGTATTTGAATTTATGATCAGCTTTAAAGGCTGAGCGCTACGAACAGTATCTGCCTTTTCGCCAAGCACCCTATAATTTCAGTTCTTACTAGATTTATAGGGCAATTTGTATACTGCAACACGAATCTTAACTTGTTCTGTATTTCATATATGTACGTACTTGTCAAAGATTTTTCTGCTACGAAATAGTAAAATTCCGATTATGTAAAAATATATGTATTATAATAATAATAAAAGTTATTTCTAAATAATATTACCTTTACTTTAAATTAGGTTTAAAATAGGTTAGGTATGAAAAGCTATCTCAAAATTATAAAGACGTATCATGACTTGTTATTTACCTTTAATATATTAAGTAAATTAGTAGAGGGTAAGAAAAATAGATCATGACCTGCTTATTGAATATACCTAACTCAATGTTCGTTCTGAAAGAAAAAATTCTCTCTGTAATCCTATTAACCAGGTAACAACTACTAGCTTTAAATAGATCGGCTGATCTTTACCTTGACATAGTAACGTGCCCCATTCCACCCCTCACCCAGTCGATTAATCTTCTGTTCACGCAACATTACTTTAAAACACAAACACTAAACTGGGTATTTCAAGAATTTTCATTCCTCTAAGTATTCCGACAAAGAAGGCAAGATTGTATTCCCATTTCTGTTTATCCGATAATAAGAAATTACTAATAAGAGACAGCCTTAATATCAGACCACCGGGATAGTCATTGGCATTAAGATTCTAGTACACACCAAGATACGTTCAAGCTATTGCATTTTTTACGCACTTTTTGATGAGTCGTTGGGAGTACAGACAAGGTATATTATAATATATTTTACGACCGCACCCACGAATAACTTAACTTTATGACTGTTTAGAGAAATTAGGATCTTGCTGTCAACATGTTGTATGAAGTCTTGCTATCAACACTTTCAAATTTAGACAGAGGGTAAGTTTCACTTGAAGTTACCAGCCTATTGTCAGATTTTTCACATTTTCAGATTTCGTAGGACTCAAAAATTCAAATATTCAATAACACTAGACTCTATCTACTATTACTTCTTCATACTGAATAACAAACCAATCTAAATGTTTGAAAATAAACATTTTTTTTAAATGTCCTTCATTTTTGATATAAACGGTTCTATTAATTTTTTTTGGAAGCCATTAAAGTACTCGAACACTTTACTTTTCGTATCGCCATGAAAAAGTTAAAAAGGAAAGTTTTGACGGTAAAGGTCTATTTAAACGGAAGTAATGAGGGGTAACTGGCGCTCACTTATTAATATAACAGCTATTCTTGCAAAAACATTTACAAATCCATCGTTAAATTTACTTAGTAGATATTTACAGTAGATTTCTGGTATTCCGGATGTCCACACCAAGCATAATAGCCAGGTACTTTAAGTTCAAACGTGTGTATCAAAGAGGTTCCATTTCCATGTGAAATATCAAAGTGTTGCAGCTATAGACAGTGGTGTATAAATTAATAGCGAAGTTGTGTGCGCTCGCGGTGTGCGCCGGCCTAAAGCGGACCTTTTGATTTGCCGCTGGCTGCGTCGAGTCGCTCAGTTGCATTCAATATGAGCCGCTCGAGGACAACAGGACCCTTTGTTGAAGATTTTGATAAGCTTGAAAGAATCTAGGGAGTTCTTCGCTTTTTCATTCTTGGAATTACCAAGTCACAGTTTCAATTAGATTTTATAACGAGGGTTATTGTTATTGGCTCAAGTTTTTGTACGTTATTAGTGGAAAGTATTTTTTAACTCTTTCAGGTTTGGTGGTTAGTTTTCAAACCACATGTTTTTAGTTGATAAAAAATTATTTCCACAACATTTATCGGAGATGTGCTGAACTTTAATAGTTTATTATATAGTTGTTTATCATTTGATACAATTATTTAATCCAAAAGGGCGGTGGTTATTTTTTTTCGTTTTTTTAAGAAAGGAGTGCAGTGCTATTTTTAGAATGGGACTTTTTAAAATGCCACAATTAAGTTGAAAATATTGACCATATAATTATTTCAGTATTCATCGGTTATTTAATATTTGATTAGTAGATTTATGATATAAAATAAAGTTTGCCGTTTATATATTTTTATAACAAATGTAAATAGCAAGGTGGTTAGTTTACTGACCACCGTGACTGTAGTAGGTTTTGTTTTATTCATTTTGTGTATGTATTTTAAGAATACACACCAGAATGAGATCAATTGGATACGAAAGACTTTCATAGAAGTGTGTTTCAAGGAATCTTAGCACCAGCTCAAGCAAAGAAATGCAACTTGAGTTCTAGACGTTCTC
Source organism: Cephonodes hylas (assembly GCA_030295005.1). Lineage (NCBI taxonomy): Eukaryota > Metazoa > Arthropoda > Insecta > Lepidoptera > Sphingidae > Cephonodes > Cephonodes hylas. The sequence continues at coordinate 7,551,642 of AP025367.1, read as the reverse complement.
TCAATGGCTCTGATTCGTCTTCTCCTTTGCTAACATTCATAGCTCACCAGTTTCTATAAAATTGCGGAAGGAAAGCAATATACATAAGCCAGAGCGATCTATTTCACGAAAATGTGCTAAATAAAGCACAAAAAGGGGCAAGAACGTACTGCATTGCAATGCAGCACTTGTAGAGTCCCCCTTTGAATCCGGAAAGATTTTTTTTTTTAAATTAGTTAAATTAAAATCTAAATGTGCTACGTGATACATCACATACAAATATACATATTTGCACTATAAATATATATTTAACTTATTTCTAACGTAAGTTCTGATACTCTTTTGTTTTCATTATTTTTCTGCCGTCCGTCACGGTGGTTAGCAAACTAACCACCTTATTCCACAAAAGCCTTATATGATATTTTGGCAAAATATTTTTTTTCTTTGTAAATAAACCCCAATTACACTAAATACGTCTTTGTTTAATTTATAAAATGGATAAATAAAAAGTGTGGCTGAAAGAGTTAATGATGATCCTTGTACTACTAAGTAAGTTTTTATCGAACTAATCGAGTAAAGTTATTCTATACGAGAATTTCTATGATTCTCAGAGTTTCGATATGTCCCCAAAAACAGTGTAGTAGAGTTGTCTCGGGGGACCTAATTAACAAGGCTAGCGCCTAGCGGAGTCGAGGTGCATATTTACACATATGCACAGCTTGGCTTGGACCTGTAGGTGTGTATTTCTTCTAATAGAGTCACTTTATTTATAGTGTTATAGTTTTCTTATTTAAATTGCAATAAATTATTACAACGTTAGTCTTGTTAGAAGTTATTGTTTTGACAGACCGAAATTGTATTACTTTTTCAACTGTCCCCACCAGTGGATTTGCCTCAAGACAAACCGTCGCTGATTGATGTGTTTGTGAACATTTTATTGATGGTTTGAAGGCAGGACGTCCATTTATTTGAAACCGGACCCGAATAAATCAGACTGTAGTTACGAGTTCCTGATAGACATCGACTTTTAAAGCTTAAGCCTCTTCTTCGCTCTATTGTCTCCTTCAGAACCTTTTTCCCCATATAAAATAATTAGCCTATTAAATTAAACTTCACAAAATCCTGACACATGCGAAACAAATTGTACAAAAATTGTTATATATCAATGTCCTGTAACGTACCTACTCTTGTAATACTAGCGTAGCTATTTACTTAATCCCAGGGAAATACATTCAAACCACTGCAACGGGCACTTTGCGTTTTTATACAAAAAGACACGTCTATTTAAATACCGCCATTAGCACACATTTAGCGAAAAATACGAGCTGTTTTTGCGTTTCTTGAAGGCTTGATTCTCCATTAAACAGAAGTGCGTTGTGTTACTAAGCCAGTGGAGAAGGTTCGTTATTAATTCAGCCGGTCGATGTAAGCGAGTTGGTAACATTGCTGCGGTCAGCGCCCAACGGAAGCCATAGGAGTAGCCGGCGGGCATTTCGCTTCAAACCGGAACAACTCTTCAAAGGTTTCCTTCAATTTACCTAGTTTTTAACAGAACCACCGCAAGTGTGTTACATTTAAACCAATTGAAGCGGCTGCGTCAGCGACATACCATACGTATCTTTACGTATGTAATCCTGTAGACCAAATTATGGATTTTATAAAATGTGAGAAGTATCGATTATGCCCGCATTTTCAATTACCAATAACAATGGTGCAAGGACTATTGTCAGATGTTACGTGCTGCTGAGCTAACGCGGTAACAATAGATCGTTTCACAACAACCATATTTTATACCCCAAACATACTGCGACAAAAACGTGCAGATTATTACGCGCACAAAACCGGTAACTATGACAAATAACACCGAGGATTACAACCGAATGCCTTCCTTTGGCAAACTTTTTGTTAAGTAAGTCGAGGTTTAATGGCGTTCAATGATAGTTATTTACCGGCCTAGTCTGGATAAGCATTTGTAATTTATTTACCCTCTGGTTGACAATGTGTAATACCTTAATGTCTTTTTTGTCCATACTCTAGTTGGACTCATTGTTCGCTGAGTGGTAAACAAATGTATGAGGGGAGTTGATTTATTTCTCTATAACTTCAACATAATTTCAAACTTTTCGGTGTACGCGAATATTTTGTTAACAGAGTTTGTTTATTCCCACACGGAAGATTATGGAATAATAAAACCCGAAGTTCATATTATATTCAAAGAAGAATTTGTTAATAAAACGTATTTCATACCAGCCTTGAAACCTTAGAATATTCCTACTGTAGGCATTTAAAAAACCAAGCGTCTTTTTCAATAAACTTTATTCACTCCAAAGCTCATTAATTTTAAGGCCAAGTTTTAAAATGTTTGCAAATTCTTTGCATCAATATTGTAAGAGCCTGAAAGTGTTAAAACCTAAGTTACGACGTCAATTCGTGAAGTTTTTTGTGTGGAAATGCTGCAGCATTTTATTTAGCGTCGGTGGTTTTATAAATTACAAAATGCAATTACACTACGTATCTCAGTATATTCGTTCGCAATGTTGCTTAATAAGCTATTAATTATTCCTATAGTGTGTTATTTTATTTAGTCCTGGATTCCATGCTCAGGATGGGCAATGTGCATATAGATTTCCTAATTGCTACGGAGTACGTAAATTTAAAATGACATACAAAAAAGTGTCTTAACACTGTTTTAAATACCATCTTCTTTACCCTTCCTCCTGATGGCATACGTATAGCTAATTTCCGGAGTCTTATCTTCGAGGTCATCAGGCCTCAACATAGATGGACGTCCAACACTGTGTTTCCCGATACTTAACCTCCACGCAAGAGCGTTTGGTCCCTAGCGGCCATCCATACTACGTGTTATATCCCATGGCCATGGGAATTGATTCTTTATTAATCTAGGTTTGACCTCGCACGGAAATAATAACATAATATCTGATATTATATTTATGGTGTGGCTGGTGTAGACCTTAGTCCACCACATTGGACTAGTGCGGGCTGGTGTAATACAAACCTTAAAAAATCCTAAGAACGTTTAGGTATTTACATTTCCTGACGATGTTTTCTTTCACCGTTAAGGTATGTATGTGATATTTCATTGTGAATACACACATAACTTTGAACGTAGGACCTTCAAATAATATTTATATCAAAATAAATACCAGCATAAATCAGGCATGAAATCACAAAATATAACAAAACATACAGCTTTGATCAATAAAGGTAAACATGAAACGTGTACAATGAATGCTTGTAAGAACCAGCGATATGATCTCAAATAGAAGCTTTGTGAATTTATTTTATCGAGTAAACGAAAGTTACAAGGGCGAGCTTGGGTATAGCGTTAGTTGCAGGCTAGCAATTTAAATTGCAAATGCTTTAAACGGGCCGGCTATTTACGATTTTATATAGAAAACAAAAAACACATGGAATACCTACGGTGTATGTACATACCGGCGTTGACCGTCTCCAATGCAAATAGAGGCAAATAACGAGGTAAAACATTGTTGTGGGGCGTGAAATGATTTTTGTTATTTTATTTCGTTAAGTTTGCCAATTGACCAACAGCCACTGTGTTGCGACTGCTGTCAAAATATACCCCTGATGCTAGACAAAGTTTTGGTAATGATTTATTGAAAATGGTAAAAGTTATCTTCAAAAACTGTCAGAAGGAAAAGGCGACTTCAAGGTATCGAATACTATCTTTTTTTATGTTCTTTAAAACATAATTTATTAAATTAAAATCAAAACAAAAGAACGAAACAAAAATATCTAACTACCCCGTACTATTCTTTAGTAATTGCAAAAGCAAATTTGCCATTTCAGATTTATATGACGTCATTCCAATATTTTAGATGGCAATAAATCACTATCTGTGCGATATCCTGGCCGAGTCCCTTCGCGAGGCATCAGGAAGCACGGTGGATAATAATAATACCTTATTATAGCATCGTGGAAGTTTTGGTACATACATTCCGGCTCATCGACTTTTATTGCTGAAGGGCAATGGGAGCCGGCAATAAATTAACCACGATGACGCATTAAATGGGCCATGCGCGTATTTTAAAATCACAGAGAAGTGACGAGATAATAGGGTGGGACTGTTAATGGTTTTTATCCTGTATAAAGGCTTTTTACGTCCGATCGAAACGTTGTTTATCTTTTCTTTAACTAAAATATTTGAGTAAAAAAGAATCGCTTTGAAACTTCAGTAGCAATATTAGCTTTACTTTTGATTATACTCCTCATTCATACGACGTATGTACTACAGATAAAATCTAAAATTTTCACTAGTCTGGCTCTGATATCTATTGAACCATCTACCGTGCAAAAACTACTTTTTCTTAATGCTAATTTTATTTTAATTTCTTAATTCTACTTAAATGAAATCCCATTTACTAAGACCTCTATAGAAATCGAGTAAAGCTACGTCAAATCCTTAAACTTAAAGCACTTAATTAAGCAATCCCAACTTAAATAAATTACAAATTCTGTCCCACCGGCGCTTCGTAAACAAATAGTAATTAAAGTGAACATGATTAAGCTGAGTGTTCGCACGTCACACGGTTTTTGACAAAAAAAATGTATGATAAGCGAGTGGCTGGTTTAAGTACTTTTTACGAGGGATGCAGCTGTATAAAAGAGGAAGGCGGGGTAACGCGATAACACGACGGATGCTCGGAGACAATAGAGTCGAGACTCCAGTACGTCACGTTCAATGGTTCGCGTCGAGAGGACCCATTCCTACTCCCAACCTTGAGAGGTAATCCTAATAATACTCCATGCAGGGTTTTCGTGTAAAAAATAATTAAGTCCAGGCTGTGAAAAGAGGTGGAAACACTTTGAGCATACTTTGACACCCTTCCTAGTGTTGAGCATTTAGCGAGACTCGCAATCGATCCCCGCATAAAGATTGTATAACTTACAAACATTAATAGTAAAGTTTATATAAGTGTGAGCTCTCGTAGTTTTTTATACGTATGACATAATTATTACTATTTTGAATTTATAAAAGCATCGGGTCCATAAACTTTGAACGTACAGCGTTGTTACCAATATTATCCGCCTCTCACTACGCAGTATTCGAAAAAATAAATAATTCAAATACCGAACGTCGGAATGGTTTTTATACGTCAGCCAAAAGTTTCCTAGCAAACTTCCATCGTTTTTAAAAATGGAACTAAAAATATTTGAATATTCACAGATACCGGCGTAAAGTTAATGAATGTCACGATTGCTTTGAAAAGAGACGTTTGGGGAATACAGAATGACATTTCCTCTGTAGCTACGAAAAACCAAATTGGAAACAGCAAATTTCAGAACCAAATAAAAAGTGGTAATATAACTATAAATATTTTTCTACTTTAATTCTTCTATTATTATTAATATTATATTATTTGATCCATGAACTATAATAATCTTTTAAAGGTTTTCTTAAGAATTCTACTCTTTGCTATAAAATTTGGTAATATAAACTCCTTCAGTATTTTTTAAAGCTACCAAAGAAATTACTTCATAAACTCGTAAACATAAGCTTTTTTGTGGTGAATACGCTATATAGGGATCGTAAAGGAACCGCACTGTTCCTTGATGGTCAATAAAGTATTAGTATTTGCCGAGAATCTATCACGGTTATATCTCTTTCCCACACAATAGTCTAGCTGCTAGCATATAATATCGCTGAGATTTGATTGGATACCTGATTTGCTTTCTAATTGCTTGAAGTTTTATTAATTGGTTTTTAAATTTAACGCCATCAACTAAGCAAATTTAGAATTATACATATCACAGATCAAAAAAACGCATCTTATAATTCACTACCAAGTTTAAAATACACAATATTTGAATAAAGAATACCATATTATTCCTATCGTATTCCACGTCTATAACACACTAAAGACATTTCGGCAGCTACCTAAACTCTTTTTGTTTTTAAAAGAATAATGTTCGCGAGTACGAACTGTACAACATTGTAAGCGGTTCTACACATCAGCCAATACTTTGAATATAAAGGGCCTACCCACTATCACGATGTCTGTACTAGACGCCTGACAGAGACACGTATGTGCCACGACGTCCGCTTATTGGATTCATCGCTTTGTAGACTGTTGTCTATGATATACCGTCCACAGCTATTAATATCTGGCCTATGCATTAACTGCCTAGAGCTTCTTTTGTTTTCTCGTGAATGTCACTATTGATTAAGTATAAGTCTCTATGACATTGAGCTGTAAGCATTTGTGTACACGGCTGTATTCTCTAAAAGGTAAACTGAGGTGTATTCGTTGTTGTCAGATGTGAGAAGTCTGGCGATGGTAAAAATGTACATAAGAAAACATACAGAATAACTTTTTATCACATGTTAGTATAAAATATTCTCGTATTAGAAACATCCGTAAGGTCAGCAAATTTCGTCCCATTTGATCTTTTTTGTCGCTGAAATCTGGCTTTGTAAAGAAACTGTCTAGGTCACCTCGCAACCTTTTAGGCTTACGGCAGGGACGGTTAATTTCACCCCTCTGAGTCATAACACCTGCTCTTTGTATCTGCCTATGTAACCGATTTCTATGATGCGGGTATAATATTACGGTTAAACAACATCGTCCTTTGGCCAATTGTAAGTCGCTGTACTCAATCAGACATAATAAACATGCTTAAGTCCACTTACATTTTGAGGACGTGTTCACGGGCGGTAAACACGATGACATTTTACAAATACGAGGGTTAAACATGTGTTTTTACAACGTTCATGGAATAAAAGACACCATATCGATTTGATATCACTATGTCTACACGAACACTAGTTTGTCATTTTATAAATAGTTTTTATTTCGATCGAAAACATGAGTACAATTGTCGGGTTGGATCATAAGTTACCGACGAAGTAGCGAATAATGTTAAACTAGTCGATGTAGTGAATAGTCGAGATTTTTTATATTAGTTTCTTTTTATTTCCTTTTTTACGTAGTTTTTTTTAACGTTAATGAAATTATTAAATACGATACATGTACGATAATAACCTCAACACCGTTCAATGTGAATATAAAAATCAGCATATGAATGTGAAGCATCCGTCTCGCGCGCACGTCACCCGTATCACTGGCTGTCACCGGCGGGCCCTATTATTTGCATCGAGCCGCAACTTATCTAACTCGACCCACGTTACATCAAAATGTTCTAAATTAAGCATCCCTGTCTATCTCATTAATCTGATTGTTGAAGCTGACGCTGAATTAAAAATACATGACGTATTTTTGGCAATATAAAATTTCGTTAAATTCATTAGAATGCCTGTTGTGAATTTCTAAAATGACATGCAATTGAATCTTTTACTGTGAGCGACTATGTTGTAATACAGACATTTCAAGATCATAAAAAACGTTGAAACTAGTGGATAGGTCAACAATCTTCTAATCAGGTTAAAATTCACTCAATTATTGAGTATTCTAAATTATACCACGGAAGAGTTATTTGTGCTGATACGTCTATACCTTGACGAAACATTGTCGAAAAGATGACTTAGCACAAGTAGTTAAAGAACAGCATGTTAAAATATTCATTGAAAATTTCATAATTACTTAAACTACCTTCAACTAAAATGGAATACACATAAAGTAAAATAACATTTTCAAAGGCGGTTCGCTACGTGGCTATAATTAAACAGCAATAAAAGAATGTTTACAATTTCATCCATACAATAAAGCCGGCTCTAATACGGCATTCGGGAACATTGCAGTCATTGTTAGAGGTATGTGCTCGGCGTACGTTGCCTTGAACAAAGGCTGAGAATTTTCTGATGTCAAAATCTTCTGCTGGGAGTAAATTGTCGGGAATTCCGATAGAGTGAAACAGGTTCAAGTGCCGACACTGTTCCTTTGTAGTATAGATTTTATGAGCTACATTTATGACTTGCTAACTGTGTGCTCGTGACTCAGAATACTTGAAAGTAGGCATCACATAACTAAAAGACAAATGATCCTCTGTCTTTACACGGTTGTCTGTGGTAAATAAAGTGATTTGAAGTATGCCATATTTATATTCTAATTTAACTTCTTCAGCTTAGTTAGCAGCTAGGAATATGTTGTTGCTAATGTTAAATGTATCTTAGCGGGTCACCAGAAGTAAATTGGACTTATCTACAAATGTATTCTGTTTTTTACTAAACTAACATATTTGATCAAAATTTCATTATAATCAGACTTTTCTAAACGCACTAGTACCGGCCCACTACGTTGAGATTCTCGGTATAAGGAGCTTCAATCGCCATGTGAATTTCTTCAGAAATGTAAATACTGCTAGAAAGTTGTACTACAACAATCAATGGTGTCAAGTGCGATATTTATTATTCAAAGCAGAAGAAGAATCGATCTATGAACAAGTTTCATTTTTTCCTTGACCGAATTTCAATATACACATAATACACAAAATACACATATGAACAATACTTTATTTGTCTCCACCTAGTGATAAATAAATTCTGTTTTTTCTACACTTCGTACTATCTGTTTAACTTAATTGAAGATATTTAAGGAATTTGGGTTAATAAAATTGTAAGCATTCAGTTCATTCGTACTGCAAACATTTCGTTAAAACAAGAGGGATACGAAGGCTTTGCTAACAAATTTAAACATAGTTTAACAATTATGACTGTTTCACAACAAGCGGAGCTAAAGCAGTAAACTTTTGTACAACGAACTGAAATTCTTAGTATTTTGTTACTTTTCGCATTCATTTTGCACTTGCAACGTCATTATGAAAACCGCTGCGACCCTGTCTGCCAAGCGCAAGGTTTTGGTCATAATTGGTTTAAATTAATATTTGAATTTATTGCTTTATGCAACTTCTATAATGGCTTTTGTTATCTACTGTTAAATAAAAATAACCTAAAAGGCTTAGACTTACTTAACTTAAAACGCCCTCTGTAAAAGGAAGACAAAGGCATATAAATACAATACAATATTATTCAATAAATTCCATCGTAATGACCTTCAACTCAATCTTCAATAGGAAAATACCTATGTTGATCACAGCACCGGTTACTCATTCAGAAACAGCTTTAAGCGAATTAGTAGTCACGGAACTAGCATCCTTCCTTGATACCCAAAACATTTGTCCATTGTTCACATAGTCACGTCTCCGCGAGACGTTAAAATACGTTTACATATGTAAGCAGACGGTATACACACATCTCAGGTGTCGAACGCACGGCGGCGGAATACGAAAGTGTAACAGAGGTGCGTCGAAATACAAGTATTCGCCAGCCTTTATTGAATTCTTTACCAATTGACACTTCGTCAACTGAAGAAAGCCATGACAAGCGTCTTGTCGCCCGTGATACCAATACTCCGTAATCATATTTGTTAGAAATATTTGGCAGGAGAGATATAGAGGATTTTATGACGTAAGATTTAACCGTTCAAGTAGATTGTCTCCAAGCCCCGCCTTTACTTTAAAAAATTTAAATGAAACATAGAAAATTCAAATTTTAACTAACAAAAAAAAAAGCAGTGCAGTGCCCAAAAATCGTCAGTAAACATAAGTTTCGTTTCGTGTTTTTATTCGCTTAAAGCAATCGTCAGGGAACCAAAAATGCTTAAGCCCGCTCTTGTTTTTTTTTCTGAACTTTCCACCACTTTTAAAACCATTAGCGCTGCTTTGACGATTATAAAAAATCACTGTGACGTAAAGGAAATATAAAAATAGAAGTAAATTTGTAATATAGCAACAGCCTTTATTACGCATTTATTAATTCAATACCTTCAATTTAGGTATCTTTAACAACATTAAAAAACAAAAAGCCCATTATTTCGAGAACTACACTCTGATGCAAACACAAAAAGTTTATACGTAGGTGCTAAAACCTTATAAGGAATTTCACTGGACTGTTAAAACACTCAATGATTTTAAGCATTTCCCTTGATGTTCAAAATTCGCTACTTATTTTATTTTAGTAAAGATATAAATACTCTAGTTATCATGTCGGCTTACAATGAATCATTGCGTGTCAAATGACGATGACAGATTCTTAAATTATGTAAACCGAGCTTTAACCTGCATTGGTAATTGCATTAGCTTTTGTAACGCAATGTATAATGTTTATAAGGCGTAAAGTTTAAATCATAGTAATTATTTACACTGCTTCGTGTTTAGCGGCTGAAATATGTTCTCTGCGGCCTTCCGTCATAGATTCGATCCCTGGGTCAGGCAAAGTGTTATTGGGTTTTCCATTAGAACATTCTCACTAGCAGCACGGGGTCTGGAAAAGTAATCGAAAAACGACAATAGGCTCGCCTCGCATCTCTTAGGATTGATACATATCTAGCGAAATGTGGGTGCAGAAATGCACCCTGCCTACCTCTTCGGAGAATACAGGCGTGAAATAATATATGTGGCTTACTTAAATGTGAAAAAGGATTTTGTTATTTAATATTTACACACGATTTAAATCAAAATAAAGGAATGTCGTAGACCATTTTTCCGATAAAAACAACACCAACGAATGGCGAAAGAGACTTCATTTTCCATAAAATAACACTTTGAACAGGGCGTGAGAGGCGAACCGCAACATTTCCATCGGGCACTTATCACTTGCTACGGCGTCGGAACAATTTTACATCAAAGCTCTCGTAATTTCCTACAATTCACCCCGATTCCAATTAAGCACACCGCGCCTTAACCATGACCGAGTGTAAAAACAACCACCACACAAATGAAACTCCACTCTTAGACACATTAATCACACATTTTATAAAATCATTCACTAATAATTAATTCGTTTTCAATTAATTCTTGAACAGCAAAATCAAATAAAAAGATACGGTAATCTGCGTGTCATAAATATAGCGGTTTTTTGAAGCACTCGCGGCGAGTCATTTGTTCTGTGGAATTTAATTTTGATGTGTAAAGCATGTTTGCATTCTGTTCGCAATTTGGCAGACAAGAAGAGTTATTGAAATACTTTAGATTTGCTCCATCCGCTTCAGAATTCCGACAGATGCCTCGAACGCCAATCACGTATGGAACAATTTTTATTACATTTTTTATTTATAACTCTGTTTTGCGGTTATTTAATAACCAGTTATTCCCTTAACCAAATATTAAGTAAACAACGAATTGAAAAAAAGTTTTTTTTAACACTTGTCCATTTTTAAAACAATAATAATTGAATTTTTATCTCAAGCCTTGAGCCGAGATTGTTCCATACGTAATCTAATATCATAATTCGTAATTATAATTCGTAACTTTCACAAAGGAAACTCAAATGAAATTAAACTGTCCATTCATTGACGAAGGGAGCCGTTGTCCACAATAATTACTGTATATCTTAGAGGAAGCGAGTAAGATGAGAGGGCTTGTACGCTCCGTGAATTTATTTCGTGCCGACAACGTCCTCCTGTTTTGTGGTCATATCGTGTTCAATTTATTATTCCAAAATGAATAGCAAAATTAAAATAATTTGGGATAGCGATGACTATATCATATTCCATTTTTTTAAGTAAACATTGATTAGAATTTTTTTTACGTTCTTATAATGAAGAAGTTTAAATGTTTACTTAGCAGTTAGGGCCAGAATAGAAATATATGAAAAAGAAAAAATAAGTGTGGATCCAATAAGTAGTTTACTGTTTAGTTTTTAAACAACTAAGTGGCCAACTCGAATGTTCCAATAAAGTTTTCGAAACTTATGTGTTCAGAAATGAACTCGCATTTTTTGTATTATGAAAAACAAGGCAAAGAAATATGGACGTGTCTGGAATCCAATCTGTAATTTATGTATGTATATTGCTTTATTTGTAACAGATCCCGTACCCATGAGACGGATTTTTTGTCACTTATATTTACTTCGTTGTAAGTCATGGCATGTCTAGATGTAAAAAAGGATAGGGAACTGTTTTTCCTCCGTAATAAAAATTTATAAATGTGCCTACATTATTAAAATATTTCAAGTCAAAAAAGACATGCTAGTTTGCTTAACCAAATCATATTTAGGTCTATTCGATTATGTTTAAAGTGTTTGTTCTTAAAATTTGGAAAATAAGAACTTCAAACTAATTTCCACATAGAAGTATTAGGTCGGCAACTAAGTAAGTGCGGATTTCACTCATAGACGGTTTCAGTTGAAGTTTTAGGTTTGCTGGCGTAGTCCAAGTGTGAAACACATTTTGTATTTGATAGCTGGTAATTCAGCTATCAATCAGTAAAAAAAGTTTTTTGATCGGTTGCGTAGTTTTCGTTTGGTGTTCGTTGAAAAATGGAAAATCAAAAGGAAAATTATTGCCATATTTTGCTTTTTAATTTCGTAAAGGGGAAACGCATCGCAAGCTCACAAAAAGTTATGTGCTATTTATGGTGACAAGGCCCTAAAAGAACGGCAGTGTCAAAATTGGTTGGACAAATTTCGTTCTGGTGATTTTCACTCAGAGACGAAAAACGCTCTGGTCGCCCAGTTGAAGTTAATGACGACTTTATCAAAGCAATAATCGATTCGGATCGTCACAGTATAACTCGTGATATTGCAGAAAAGCTTCGTGTATCACATACATGCATTGAAAACCACTCAAAACAACTTAGCTATGTTCAAAAACTTGAAAATCCGCGATTACTTAATTGCCAACCCAGGTTCGTCGCCATAAACAGCAAACAAATGTTGGTGAGCTTGCGATGCGCTTTTCCTTTGCGAAAAACAAAAGTAAAAAATGACCATATTGTCCCTTTTAATGTTCAGTTTTTCAACGAACGCCAAACGAAAACTACGCAACCGATCAAAAAACTTTTTTTACTGATTGATAGCTGAATTGCCAACTATCAAATAACAAAATGTGTTTTACACTTGGACTACGCCAGCAAACCTAAAAATTCAACTGAAGCCATCTATGAGTAAAATCCGCAATTACTTAGTTGCCGACCCAATATTTTGCAATCAAAAAGCATTCTTGTTAAAAAAAAAAAATATTTAAAACTTGTCAAATTAATAATATTTTAATTGCATTTGATCAAATTATCTTAATGCGTGTTGTGACAACCGCCGGTCAATCACCATGCGTGACTCATTTTTATTATTGTGTTGAAATAAAAACATCGAAAACAGATACCAAAATGTTTAATGATATACCTGACTAATATTTGCGTATTTTTGTAATCTTGCTCCTGGCTATAAAACATTATGAAATTTCATATATTAAGAACGGATGGTAGATGGAGCATATAACATGAATATAATTACATGCGGTGCGGAGTGTGATGTTGCCGTCAATGGCTCTCTGAGCGCTTTTACAGAACCAGACGCACAAAAATAACAGTAGCAGTCTTGCATAATGAGCGGAGTTAGAGTGTACTGAACCGGGGTGACGAAAGTACAAGTGAAATGTAATTTAAGGGTGGATTACTATAGAGTGACCTATTATGTACGAGTATATTTACCGTCAGTAAGAAAATAACGATACCCTTAACCAACTGTCTTTTGATAACAAATCTTGAAGTTCAGGTAAGCAGAAAGGACAGTTTTATTTATATTGGCTTCGTATTAAATCGGCTTGTACGTAATATAAACATAATTGTTTTTATTAATACACACACATTAATACACACCACCCAATCAAACGCCGCAAATGCTGATAATATGGTTCCGTGGAATGGGTATTTTTTACTGACATAAATACTTTTGTTTGTAAAGTTCACCTTTCCGAGTAGGTTTTTATTAGAGTGAGATAATAGCATGATAATTTATAAAAAAAAAATCACAGAACTTTAAAAAGTCACTTAAACTGGATTCTTAAATAGATATAGATCGTGAGAATATAGATGAGTTGTCTAGCATAAAGTAGACTTACTCACATACTGCAACTAAACTCTAGTGATTCATGCTTGTAACATGAAGCTGCCTTAAAAGCCGTGTAAAGACGAAGAAAGTTCAAGTGAGTATTACCGATAAAATGCCTCATTGGCTCTCACTGTTAATGTAGGGATGAGAAAGACTTAAACATGCTACTTATCGATATTTAGGTGAAGGAGAGCATCGAAGGTGACTATAATAAGATTAAACGTGCTTCATATTCGTACTACACGTATATACCTATATTATTACTAAGTTAACGTAAACAAAAATATTTTTTGCTCTTTAGTGTCAATGAAAAATGATAAGAAGAATTATAATAGATAAGAAAGGAAATAAATATATGACTGCGTGCATAGAATACAAACACATATTTTTATCATCACGCCGCAGTGTCACAATAAATATTTTACAGTTGTCACGAAAAAAGAGTGCAAATTAAATTGTATTATTTTTTTTTTAAATAAATACCGTTACGTAAAAATCAAATAAATAACTTCGAAATTACACATTGATATTAATATAGTCTATAACGAAGTAATTAGTTGTCATAATAAAATAATTATATTCAATAAACATAAATCACGACTACAGCCAAGACACTATTCTATATCTCGAGAGAGTTAGCTTAATCAGACATGCGCCTATGCATCTGTGATTGCCTCCCCTTCAATTGGAGAAATATTTAATCGCTTACTTGGAGGCAATAATGAGAGCCAGCCATTCATTGATAAAGTAAAATACAAAGGACCGTCATAAGACAAACGGATGTGACCATTTGAGACGCACGGGTCAATTATGAACGAGGACCATCCATCCCCATTGCCTCCTATCGGCCACCTCATGAATTTGCTTCACAAGCAATGATTGATTCGATTATTTTTATTGTCTTAATGCTTGTACCGAAGTTCTTGTTCAATGGGGAAGTTATGGCAGCTGCAGCAAGCAAGTAGTCATTAAGTAACGTATTACTTATAATCAAGTCTATTTAAGAGTAGTAAACCATAATTTAAAAGTTGTTACTACCGACATTAGTAATAGCTTCTAATTTAACAAGACTTAGTATCCCATAACAGCGGCCCACTTTCAACTTAAAAGCCTAATTTAAGGGATGATTAAATAAATTAATGTATAGCAGCTAGACAGATATACCTACTTGGAATCCAAATAGACAATTAACAAAATATTGTTCTTTACAGGAATTCTTGCATCTTGAAATACTTAAAAACTTCAATACATAAATAAAGCTTCTCTACGGCATTTTATTTCAATACAATATTGTTTAAAATGTAGCCTCTATCCTTTTACTTGGTGCCACCTCCACATACAACAAAATATGTTACAAGAAAGTTGTTTCATCAGCTAAGGTGAATAAATGTAATAGATAAATTAACTTTGCCATTTTTAACACTTCAATTGATGTCATCACAGCAAGTTTATCCAGAATGTTTAGATAGACGTGACTAAAGTAATAGGAAAAAAAAACAAGTTTCCTAATCACACAATAAGATATTATGCCAAGTATCTCGACGATTTTATTAGAATATCACATCCTAAAGTCGCGTTTGGGAGCAAAATAAACGGTAGAATAAGGTAATTTTGTAGTCGGTATTTATAACACTCGTGATAACCGCCTACATGGAATCCCTCGCGAGAAGAAAAATGGAGATACTGTACTAAAAATGTAAATTGGGTGTATAAATAAATTAGATAACTATGTCTAAATATAAGGCATGGTACTTATAATTCTAATTTTTTCTATACTTACTCGTATATACCTGGGAAAATCCATTAACGAAGTAGTAAAAGAAAAGTTTTATCATTAAGAATATTAACTATGAAGCTTTTTAACACTAACCCTAATGTTATATTTAAAGCAATTTCAGTAGCCATTTTGATTAAAAGATGATGCCGGGGAGACGTGAAGCATTTACAGCCGAAATTCTTTGCTTTTCTTAAGCCTTTCCTTTGTCCTTTAAAAATCAGCAATGCAAACACAAAGGAAGTAATGGTTGTTTTCAAAGGCGGCGGTGATCTCAGGCGATTTCTTGTTTACGGAACCTTCAGGAACACCGTAAGATTACGACAAAAACCGTTTTTTATATAATCATGAGTTTCTTTCACCTTCATTAAAAAAAGTCATGTTAATGGGTACTTTTCAGTCTTCCTTTATAAGTATTTTTTTCTTTACTTAGTTATTACCTACCTCTACCAACTCGCATTAACCGCCTTTTCACGCAATAGCATAACTAAATTCTAACATTAATTCTGATAACACATTTAATACCATTACGTGTTTATGATCTCATATCTAGCGATCCATTATGCGCGATGTAATTATCAAATTAACGCGTGGCACAAATGAGATTTGTATAGGAATTGATTTTGTAACTGCGCATAAGTAAACATTTCATGGACTAGAATAATTTGTCATTCTATATTAGCTCATATACGTACTACTGCTGACCTTAGAACTATTTTACTAATAGTAAGGCTTTATACCACAGCCGATCTTGTGAGGGTTGGGAGTCTTCATCGTATCTAAGAAATTCTATCCTACATAGATAAGTCCTAACCTATTTGGTAACCTACACAACACAAGTTCCTTCTCGATAAATTTCTTTAACGTTAAAGTACATGAAGATTCATTACGAACACATATTGTAATTCGAGACTTCCATGGCTTTACCTTTGTAAATCCTGTCTCTAATCGTCCAAGCCAACACGCAGACAATTATCAATACAATATCAAATGTGAGGAGTGAAAACCCGTGGTCTTTACAAATATCCGTAGAAGCAACGGCAGAAACAATTATATGGCCGGCAGCGTTACGTAATTGGATTTCTATCGCGACTCACAGTAGACGGAGCTGATCCTTCGTTTGTTCGTGGAACCGTGGGATAAATGAGTTGCAGCCACGATCACCTATATTCACAACGTAAAAACCAAGTAGGTGTAAATGAAGAACCTTATAAAAGACTAAGACAATGCGTCATGAGAACTTCGGCTACTCGTTACATTTGCCCACAAAATATTTTTGTCTTGTGATATTATTTTAATATTATTTCTTTTAAATATTTATCATCCTAGACTGAGATATCCTCGTCTATAGAAGGTACGTCCAACTAGACAAGAATAATAATTTCTACATATTCACTCGTATAGTTATTGTAGTCCACCCAGCTCCATATAGTGTTAGCATTTTTTTAATAAAATATTTTAAGCTGAAGGTCATAATTGAATCGCCAATTAAAAAATGTATTATCATATTGGTTCCTGATTCTTTTTCTAAATTTTGATTAAAATTCATTACGAAACCGCTAACAGATATGATAATTGGTAACACCAATGTCTTCAATATTATTAATGTTAAAAATTCTTTCATAAGATATTGAAATCAAGGATTGTCTTGTAAGAACTGAACATGGTCGTGTAACCCACATACATACGCGCATCTTGATAGATTAATGGCCAAAGCACGTAATATAAAACGAAGAGAAAACTGAACACTGCCACTTATGATTTATTTCAAACATGATATTTGTTATCATAATTGAACAAAGTAAAATTAAAATATTATTGTTCCCTGCATCCTTATTAGCATTTGGAAATATTAAATTAATAACCTACTCATAATAACCGTTGTAAAATTTAGTATTCTCTAATTGCGTATATTTTCATTTTACTTTAAAATTACAACAAATATTTAGAATTTGCAGACCCTTCCTTGAACGGGAGGGATTTTTATGAGGGTTTTATAAACTTTACGACATATAAAGATTTCTGAAATACGCTCAGTATTTGTTTTCGGAGCCGTCGACTCCGTAATTAATAAATTAACGTCAGCTACTCCACTAGATGCGCAAACTGTTTTGCAATTACGGGAAAGGAAATTATAAGGTGCACGGGCGCAGTGAAAGTAAATGTAGCGCATCTACTTGCGTATGACACGATCATAAACTGGAAAACGAGCGATGAATGCCGAACTAAGTGAGTCACAGTTCAAAGACAGATGGTCAGCGATTGCAAATCTAATTCACTGTAATTAAACGCAGCTGTTAAGGGTTAAATGCAAATTTAAAATGTCCGCATCGGATACTCATTTATTTTTGCGACGTTACTTTCGCCGACATTCTTTTGAGCTAAATTAACTACTTATTAACGTTTGATCATATTCCTTATTGATGTCTTTGCGATACTAAACTTCAAGGAACGTTTATGTACATATGTATGGTAAGATTATAATTTATAGTCGAGACAGAAACCCATCTCCGGGCTTAGTTGCATTAAAATGAGTTTAGGCGGTTCGACGTGATCGGATTACAAACAAAGACTTGGGCATAGGGGCTTTATTATTTAACTTTAACACGATACATGAGTGGAACGTGATTTAAATGAACGCGTGGGTGACTAACTATACTTTTTAAAAAATCTACCAGTAGCGAAATTAATACAATAAATTATTCACAAACAGGTTTTGTAGGTAAACAACTTCGGCCTTAATCGCGTCAGTTGAAACGTGCTTCGTTGCTGAGTTTGCAACTACGTAAGATTATTATACGTCTTCGACATTTATTTGTTTAGTTCTACTGTTACGTTTCGCACCATCAAAGTACACAACAAAGTTGCAAACCTCGTACATAACTTATAAGAATAGTTTCAAAAGTTTTGAATACCTGAGAAAGGTCCGCGTCTTCTTGCAACTTCTCTGCGACCGTGAGTTTCCTGTCGGCTGCGGCGACGCTTAAGCACATCACTAACAACACAATCGGGCCCATGATGTCGGACCAAAACATCCGAAACAGTCACAAGTGGTGTTCACAACTCACTCGCGGAGTACATGTGCGGAATCCGTGTCGGGAACGCGCGGAGGTAGGGAATGCGCGCCGATAAATGCCGGCTCTAACGTCGAGGCGGCGCGTTGACGCAAGCCTGTCGTGTTCCCTCCTGCTCTCACACGATACAACCGTTGCGTAGCTCTGTAGCTGGTCATCTTAGTGACCGTTGCTTTTCGAATTGTAAGCCAGGAAGTGTTTGGAGAATGCAAGGTGTAACATCGAATATTAAATAGCAGTTTTTAACCGTCTCTGGATTAACGCGATGACACATTCATTTGTTTGCCACCGCCGATGAGCGTGAGAGCAATGTCAATGGGTTTATTGAAGCTCTTCCTTGTTTGGATTTAAAAGGTGCCGTCTTATCTAGAATATCTTATTGGGAGGTAAATTTCCTGACAGTGATGTATTATAAAATTTCTTACTACCAACAATCACGGTCTTTTTTTAAACAAAACTTGCATAATTGGTAGGGATCAATATAGACTAACATGTATAATGTTCAGATAAAAATAATGTATGATATGGATAGATAAGTGTATGGATTATTGTTGCTATATTATTTATATCAACTAATGCGGATCAGTTGTAACCCACGATACACGAAGTCCTAGTAAAATGTTTTCAGTCTAAAATTTTCAAAACAACTTTAACACTACTCAATAAGCGACACAAAACTCATCGCCAGAACGGATTTCGCCGTTCATTATTCATACATTTCGAACTTCTCCAAAGTTAAAGACTTTAACAGGTAACTATGCCAAACTGGAAGCACAACATCATCAATAACCTGCTTCGGAAGTGGTTAACCCGCAAACTATCTACAAAGTTTTATTTCACTTCGGTTCCGCATTAGGACAACAAGCGACTGTTGACTGTTGTCGCTTCAAAACAAAAAGAAACACAAAAATATAAAAAACATTTGTGAGGTAAACTTTTAAATCCCGTACAAAAACCGATAGGTAACGTTTACCTGCTCATCACACGCCGACTCCATCGTTTGGGTAAAACGTGACAGGAACCGATTATGTGCCATTGTTTCCCTGTAGCTCTGGAATCTTCGACTTTCTTTGCGCTTTATTTTTTTACCTTCGCTGTTGCTCTCCCATAACAATATCGCCTTATTGAAAGGTACCTACTACGAATACAGCACTTTTATGTTTTATCAGAAATTCCTTTTTGTTGTGAACGATCAAAGGAGGCGGTATTGTTGTGATAATCAGAGCCAATCGAGTTTTATTTTAAATTCGCTTCTTAAATCTCTGAATACATGATAGACCCAACAATATCAAATTGCAATTATTTTTAATGATCGCATGATATCTCTGAGAAATGATTTAATTTGTATCGAAGATTTTTTTATGGTAACTATATTAAAATATAGTTGTATCGTATTTTTTCGTACAAAACGTGTAAAATCACAAAATTATAACACTTTTAAGAACCGTTTCCTCAAACGTTTATGTCTTTTGATTGACTACCGAAGTGATAGAAATTAAAAAGAAACCAAAAATTTTAAAGGGCAGTTATATAAGATTAATCTTAATGTCTATAATACAGTAAGAGAATTTTTGATAGTAAAAAATAAAATGTGACGGCTATCTACGAGGTAGCCTTGATGTTGATAATTATAAGAAAATAAAGATGTCGATGACAATAAAGTCACTTGTGAATTATTTCTAATATTAATGCATAAATCTAGTGTTTTTACTATATTGCTGTTATACATATATTCATTGATATACAAGTTTGAGCATCCTGCATCAAAATAATTAATTCATGCACTAAATTGCCTACACTAATGAAACCTCAATTCGACGGGACCTGACGAGCGTTAGACATTCATTTTGTGACCATGCAGGAAATTAATACCAAGTTTATGTTACGGTACATTTTAGGCGTTTACGTTGCAATGTCAGAATATATTCCTCAAAATATTTATGCCTCATTTAAGATAATACTTATTTTAACCTATGGTTTTGCAAAAATTTGCATCACCAAATCCCCGAAAGTTGGAAGGCGAGACAGATTGAAAAAGACGTACCTGACAGCAAACAGCTGGTGTTTTTTATGCCTTCCTCAAACTAAAAATTAAGCCCAGGACCCTATGATAGCAAGACGCATATACATCCCGCAAAACCAACAAGGCTTTTTGTACTAAAATTAACTTGTTTTTTGTCTTTCAGTATTTAGAGAGTCCCTGAACTCCATTAAACAATAGTCTTCAAAAAGTTCGGGCGGATACTAAAGGACAAGACTAATAGAACGCTGTTTAGACTTACCATTTATCCTTTTTAGATCGAGCTCTACCCTCGTCGTTTAGGCCCGAAAAACTTTCTCATGTCCGTCCAAGATACGTGATGCGTCTTACCCACAATATTACAGATAACCAGGGTTTAATGTGTGAACTCTAAGACTGCAAATATATCAACTATTTTTATTTCATGTTATAAATAACTTGGTTTTGGTTGTTTAGTAAACAATCGCCTTTTTTTCATTTTGTATAGTCATCATCATCATCATCAACAGCCAATATTCGTCCACTGCTGGACATAGGCCTCCCCCAATGACTTCCACCGGGAACGGTGGGAAGCCTCCTGCAGCCAGCGACGTCCCGCGACCTTGACAAAGTCATCGGACCACCTTATTGGGGTATTTGTATAGTAAATTATATTTATTACCTCATAACAAGCACATATGTGACGTGATATGTAGAAACCATTGGTACGATTCTCGTATCGGATCGGGTAATTATCAGTTGCAGCACCGAGTCAGGAAAAATGTCCGAAAAACGATGAGGATAAGGCGAAATGTTGGTTCCAAAATGCACTTCTGCCTATGGCTTGGACAAATACAGGCAGGAGGTTTTGTTTGTGTGCAAAAAACTTTTTATTGTGACACTTTGTACGAAGGTAAGCTCGTTGCCGTACAAATAGGATTTAAAATTGTTATTACAATTATTTGTTTAAATATCGCATTGAAATTTCTAAAAAGAAAGTTGATGCTTAGAACTTATTAGTTATTACACGCGATACTGTTTTTAGGGTTCCGTAGCCAAAATGGCAAAAACGGAACCCTTATAGTTTCGTCATGTCCGTCTGTCCGTCTGTCCGTCTGTCCGTCTGTCACAGCCGATTTACTCGGAAACTATAAGTACTACAGTGATGAAATTTGATGGGAATATGTGTTGTATGAACCGCTACAAAAATATGACACTAAATAGTAAAAAAAAGAATTGGGGGTGGGGCCCCCCATACATGTAACTGAGGGATGAAATTTTTTTTTTCGATGTACATACCCGTGTGGGGTATCAATGGAAAGGTCTTTTAAAATGATATAAAGTTTTCTAAAAAACATTTTTCTTAAAGTGAACGGTTTTTGAGATATCAGCTCTCAAAGTCGTAAAAAGTATGTCCCCCCCCCTCTATTTTTATAACTTCTTCTTCTTCTTCATCAACCCATATACGCCCACTGCTGAGCACGGGTCTCCTCTACCATTGAGAGGATTTAGGCCATAGTCCACCACGCTGGCCTAGTGCGGGTTGGCGGACTACACACCTAAGAAATTCCTAAGAACTTTTAGGTGTGCAGGTTTCATCACGATGTTTTCCTTCACCGTTAAAGCAAGTGATAATTCAATTTTGAATACACACATAACTTCGAAAAGTCAGAGGTGTGTGCCTGGGGTTCGAACCCGCGACCGCCGAGATTCTCGACCGCGCGCCTAAACCTCGAGGCCATCAAATTTTTAACTACGGGGCCATTTTATAACTACGGGGTATAAAATTCTAAAAAAAATAGAGGTGATGCATGCTAATTAACTCTTTCAACGATTTTTGGTTTGATCAAAGTATCTCTTATAGTTTTTGAGATAGGTTGATTTAACTGTAATTTTGGTTAAGTTATTGTGCTTACACTGAAAACGATGGCTGAACCTTATAAGATAGATCAAAAAATATACTACAGTATTGTACACCTTTAAAAATCCGCGATGATATTACATATATAAAATTAATATTCATACATAAAAGTACAAGGCAAAATATCGGGAGAGTTTAGGCTCCATTCACCAGGTGTATAAATTGACATAATAAGTTTATTATATTTGCTGCTACGGAACCCTTTGTGCGCGAGCCCGACTCGCACTTGGCCGGTTTTTTTTAGTTCGTGCCGTAATTTCTATTCGAAGGAAGCAACATACCTACTCTTAAACTTTGGAAATTATTATAAAGTTAGATGAGATTCATAGACTAGATACATTAAGAGTGTTGACATAATAAAATATGAATTAAAACCTAATCACCCCTGATTTCCTTACAAAATGACAGAACCCGTATAAACCAAACTATGATAATTTTAAACAAAACTGGCACAATAAAATGCTGACACATAAAATTCTATGTAACAAAGGATGCCCAAAAAATGTAAGTGCTAAATTCTCTATACGTGAGCACCGCAACCTTTTTCAAGTTAAAATAACAGTTGTGTGTGCAGTCGGCACATAGATTTGTGAACGTGCACCGCCAATCAATACCACAAAGTGCATTATTTTGAGTTTCGAACTGACGTCAAACTGTCAAACTGTTTACAAGGGTGGAAATAAAGCGATATGCTGGATATTCCCGCGGATATTTCACTTTTAACGTGCTTCGAAAACAACGTCAGTCAATACATTCAATTTATTATGTCGTTATCTGTTCAATTTTTCCACATTTATTCCCAATATATCTTTTTTATTTATTTCCGTGTACTGGTTACCGATTCATTGGCTTGTTTATGTTTTATTGCCAAAAATAAAGGAGATTACATTCATACGAATATGTATGTACGCACTTACGCAGTCACGGCTGTGTTCTTCTAAGGGGTAGACAAAGCAAAGTATTATAGTAGATTAGTAGAAGTAATGGTGATATCTGTATATTTTAAACTATCATCAATGGTTTCACATACCGGTCTATTGGATTAGCAAATATCAATTAATAAAATTGTCTTTACGTCTCCACATTTTTAAATCAAAAATTCATATAGCCAATAAGCCGCAAATAAATAACATATTGTTTCTTAGAATAGCACAACTTTATTTATGTCAAACTAAATATCTCTATGAACATGGACGAATTTACTACAATACAAGCAAAGAACTAGAATACAATTTCAAGCACTACAGGGAATAGTTATTGGCATCGTATAGGGTTTTTTGAAGAAATATGAGATTCCTCCCCAGACAATTTTATGCAAATAGCAACGAATACGTATCTCCAATGCAAACAATTTTTATGATGGTTCAATTTTAAATATTTACTGTGGTATCGATTTAAGAAGAAGTACCTACTTAGCATTATTGCTTTTAAAATATTACGAAAGACTTAACTTAAGTTTCTCAAACGTCTCGGTTGCGAATAAAAAAATGGATAAATCACACAAATTATTTAGGCTGGTTTGGCGTTGTCTAATTACGTTTGCCACGTAGACCGCCGAAATATTCTTTGCAATAATATATTCCTTTACATTTTTACAAGAGTTAATCGGTTGAAATATAATTTATGAGATAATACTCCTTGTACCCAATAATGTAATTTAAATTCAAGGCTAATATTTAATCGTTCAAAGGAAATTCTTAATCCGTTTAAAGCGTACATCATTGAAAGCTATTAATATTTCAGTCGAGTCCCTTGCTGGAAGATGGCTTACACTAACTCCTTAAAGCGCTAACTTTCCGTCAAGTTAAAACTTTGTGTTGGTGTACTTTAAAAGGCGTTGAAATTTTACGTGAATTTATTTAGATAAGCAGGAATTATCCTGCTATGGGCGCTGGAAATTAATAATTATAAAATATGAGGCAACAAAGTTTTTGGTAAATTGCATTATCCAAGGTATAAATTAAAAGGATATTAAAACATAAAAGCGGTAGAACTATTCCATAGAGATCGCTAATGGCGATCTCGCGCTGACCGCTCTTTGTGGCACAATACTTTATAAGTTAGCATTATTTTATATTTTATTTCTGTGTATATAGTATGCAATAAAGCATATTAACAGATATATATGTGCATAATTTTATCGATTAGCAACGGAACTAGCTAAATAATGAAGTTGCTGTTAAGACTAAGCCATTTTTTCTCGTGTCTCTAATCATCAAACTTTTTATACTGACCTTACGTAGTAAACCTATAATCATGCAAAGAACAAAAAAAATAGTAAAATTGATAAATGGTACATTTTTCCAAAGCGTTTTAAAAATTTACGTCGTTCTTTACTTAACTGTTCCGATGCATTCAGTTTACATAGCTCGCTTAATCCCTTTTCAATGTTGCTTTGTGTCGTATATTGGCGGAAAATTGCGAACGATGCCAGCATTCTGAAATATTGGGGATCATCTTTATTCGAATCTCATCTGTAAGTATAAGTAGCAAGGACTTATAAAAATAGAAATATAACAAAAATAAATTTATCGCAAATATAAAAATACTAACAAATTAAGTATGGTTAAACAATGTACATATTTTACGCGTGCGTGTGCGTTAGTAAATATTTGTGGATACTTTCTTGAACCGACCTTCGTAGTAGAAATGATTTAGGTCCAAACTGAACCGCGCCACATAAATCAGACGGTTGCCGTAAAAAAATCCTAAGAAAACAAGCACGATATCGTAGTAATTTATAACGTGATGTAGTTTGTATGTGGAGCTGGATTTTACCTAGGTTTTAGGTTCCTAAACTGTCTGATTTTACTGCACAGAAAAGAAATGTTGGCTCACAAGCCAAAGTTATAATAAGCTAAACTAAGTAGAGTATAAACAGACACTTTTAAATCGTCAGTAAAAGATAAGTTACAGTCCGCTTCAGAACGTTTGAAGCGCGAAGTCGAGGAAGGCGTAGAAATTAAGATGGACTGGCAGGCGTTCCACAGTCTTTACGCTGATACTAATGTTTAATGTTTGTTTCGTAGGTATAAAATCCTAAAAATCTAAGAAAGACCTTAAATCCATATGCCAAAAACAAGTGCTTCGATGGATCGAGGCTACTAAAAAATGGCACCACACTGTGTTTTAGAAATATATATGTATAATTGACTTAAGTAAACCAAATATTTAAAAAAGAACAGAGATTTCAAACAGCTCAGTAAACGCTTATTACACTCCTTATATTCGCGGCTTCCATAAGCGCTAGTTTGCTTAATAATGGACTGACGATACCGTTTCAAAAGCATCAGCCCCAAGCCGAATTAATATTTACCTTCCTTAACTAGTAACAAATTAGACTATTCATTAAATACGTTAACTTGATTAAGAATAACCAGCGCTCCTTAATCTGCTAATTAATCCCAAACACACATTGATATGGAATGCGCCGGAAATGTTTTCGTTCGTACCGCAAGTCGATGCCGTTGGGAGTGGGTACAGATAAATATTGATGGACCGATCCCCTTTGTAGTTTCCCGGTCTCGCTGACGTATTTGTAAATGCTATGAATTTAATTATTTAGAAATGTTCTGTTGTTTATTATTTGGTTTTTGATTTCTTTATTGCTTGTAACAATTATGATAAATATTTATTCGGGGAAGCGCATTTGTGTTTTTCTTTATTCCTTAAGGACTCTATTATATTAAGTAGATTATTGATTGATAAGAAACTCATACGATTTAGTTCAGTCAAAACTATAATATTCGTCGTACTAATTCAATAAGATTATTTCGACTTACAACCTGTTTTAGGTTGCCTTGAGATATACCTTATGCTGGGTCACGCTGCACGCAGTATGAGTTATGAGCAAAACAGTAGTCCAAATACCAATAACAATAAATATTACAAGATTTATTAAACAATCCGGCTTTCAACGGAGGCTTAGATCTTACGTCACTTAATTGATCTAGTATAGGTGAGTAGAATACATTTATGAATTTATCATGAAGGAGTAATTAAATCGCCTTTCTCACTACCCTCTGACAAATCACAATAGGTCATCTTAACCTAAGCAGCGTTGATGGCCGCGAAGTTAAGGCGCGCGGTTGAGAATCTCGGCGGTCGCGAGTTTACAACTAAGGTACACACCTCTGACTTCGGAAGTTGTGTGTGTATTCACGATGAATTATAATGCTCTTTAATGTTGAAGGAAAACATTGTGAGGAAAGCTTAAGTTCATAAGAATTTCTTAGGTGTGTAGTCCGCCCGTACTAGGGCATTTTCTTAATCCGTTTTGCTTGAAAATAAGCATACGCATACCTACTTTCGAACTATTTTATTATGTACTTTAGATCCTTGTATCTGCTAAGAAAATTGAAAAATATTTAACCCTTTGGACCTATTCCGCGATACCAATATCTCCAACTTCCTAAATAACCCGTAGCAGAAATTCATATATTTCCGATATTGACTTTCATCTTTTGCAATTAATTAAATAATACCGTTTATGCCCGTAGTTTATAAGTCAATAGACGCAGCGCCCAGCAATAAATAAGACTTTAACACACGAAGCAGAAACGTTCTAATTAAAAGCACTTCGCATTAGGGTTGAAATGTGTGCCGAACAGGGTTGAATTGTTTAGCTCGTTCAATCGCCTTGGAACTTTGGTTAGAGCCGCTTTTACTTGTAACAAAAAATATTGAAGTTATTTGAATATCAAGCTCTTTTTTATTGAAATCAAGGCACCACTTTATAACAGTGCAGCTGGAGGTGGAAATAACATATGCAATTGCGGGTATGCATTGACGCATGTATCTGATAGACTGACTTGGTCTGTACGGAAATGATCGTTTATTTGATATTTATTGAAAAATGTCACATTATTGCTGTCAAGTCGTTTCTTCATCAACCCATATACGCCCACTGCTGAGCACGGGTCTCCTCTACCATTGAGAGGGTTTTAGGCCATAGTCCACCACGCTGGCCTAGTGCGGGTTGGCGGACTACACACCTAAGAAATTCCTAAGAACTTTTAGGTGTGCAGGTTTCATCACGATGTTTTCCTTCACCGTTAAAGCAAGTGATAATTCAATTTGAATACACACGTCGTCAAGTCGTTTAGACTTTTTAAATAATGCATGATTTTAGTCTGTGCGAAAAAAAATCCCGTGTTTTTAAAAAAGGGTGAAATACTACATACATGCATTAATACATAATCTCACATCCGTATTCCTCTAACGGGTAAGCAGCAGTGCATTTATTCACCCACATTTCTTTAGTCACATTATTGCCAAGTAGTAATAAGCGAGCCTATTGTCGTTTTTGGGCACATTTCCAGACTTCGTGTTGCTACTGACAATTTCCCAGTTAAAAAACCCAATAACACTACCCAACCAGGAAATCGAACGCCGCCCCTCTAGATCGCCCGGCACAACCTGGTGCCGCGATGCCACGGCACACTAAACATTATAGTAGTAATTAATTCACTACACGTACATATGAAATTATTAAGGAAACTCGACTAGTATGCAGGATACCGCCCGGTGTATTCCTTCACCATTACAACGAACACTAGTTAATTATGAATACACACGTAACTTCGAAAAGTGTAGCTTGGTATATGTGTACCTTGGGAGCCCACCCGAGACCTCCATCTTGCAGTTTCTGTTTCCATCTAACTTACCGTATTACACACGTTAACCTTAAATAAATATTTCATTATAATTTAATGATATATTCGCAGGCGTCCTTCAGAGATGGCGTGGGTAATAGATCAACAGGTGTGTCCCAGACTGTGACAGGAAATTTTTTTTTCAAGCAAAATGGAGTCCCAACATATTTTAAGACAAGTGGGACCGTGGCACAAATATGTGCCGTGCGATCTAGAGGTCTCAGTTTTGATACCGGGTCTGGCATAAAGTTATTGTGTTCTGGTAAATCTCAGTAGGAGCATGGTGTCTGGAAATGTATCTATTTTCTGTAGATTATGAACACAATATACATATGTATAAGGCCAATTGCAGAAAGATCTTTAGAGGCAATTAGACGCGTAATTGCACAAAAGTTAGACGATAATAATACCAAGTAATGAGAAGCAACAAGGTTGTTCAACTATAAACATAAGATAGATTCACGCGAACTAGAGCTACAGCATGTTTTACGAAAATATGTTCATACGAACTTGCATCAAAATGTAGACGTACGCTTCGGTATTTATGTCACGTCATCCAAAGAGCGTAACTTTGAAACTTGCAGAAGTGCAGTGTATACGAGCGTGTTACACGGAATACTACAAGATGTTAGTGAAGTCATATTTACTATTATATTACCTAGATATTCTGTCACATCTACACACTTTCAACTCTCTTACAAATTGACGCGAAGAGCTGACATCTCTTGATATGACATTTTTCATGATTTATGTTTACAAATGTCTAAATTATTCGTAGTCATAACATCGTCGAATTCCAAGCGCACATTTCTTATATTTTCTATGTTTTTGAAAAATAGTGTGTGCATTAAAGTTTTTTTAACATGTGTCTCATTATGAGCAAGACAATATTGCTAAAGGCTCTTAAAATGAATCAAGACATATAAACTCTATAAACACGCACTAGACGTAAAATAAGGTTTAATACTTCTCTGTAGTGAAGGTGACTGTGTATATTGTAATATGTATAATGTCATTTATGCTTTCGTTCTATATAATAGAGGACGAGCTTATTTCGGACACAATTCTAAACTCTCTAGAGACCCAATAACATTTTGAATCGAACCCGACACTACTAAATCGCGCGACATGTACTGAGCCAGTATACAGGTTAATGACCAAGGAATGTTTCAAAAAATACGCCAACGACAATGAATTAACAAATCTTCGTAGTTGTTAAGACAATTTTTCGTATAAATTCAGTTACACAAGCCGCCGTCGGGCCGGGCAGGTTGACTCATTTATTACTGCGGAGTTGTAAGGCGGGGCACTTGCGGTGCAACCACTTCCTGTCGGGGCCAACGTTCGTTTTTCTCCACTCGCAACTCATTAGCCCAGTCAATTGATACATTTGCGGGTAAATTTATTTAAAACTCATGTCTTTTATCGTCGTGGATGGGCTGAAGACGGAAGTGCGCTCTCTGAATTATGGTTTGTTGGTTGAGGCAGAAAGTGTATGGGCTGATGTACGGAAGATTTTATTTTACTGCCGTGAATTCATTTTTAACCGCCAACTCCCACAAGGCTGACGTGGTGGACTAAGGCCTAAAACCACTCAGTTGCAGAGGAGGCACATACTCAGCAGTGGGACGTAAACATATGGGCTAATGGCGATGTTAATGATGATGAAATTCAATTTAAAATATGAGCACTAACAATTAAATAATGATGGGTCTTAAAAGAAAACCACATTCCGTTCCGCACTGAAGAAGATGTCGTTCTTCTATTTGCAAGTCCGATATGCTCTCTGAGTTTTTAATAAACGTATTTAATTTGTTTTGTGATAGTATCGTTGTGTAAGTGGTGTTAAATCTAATATCGTACGTGTATAAAACACACTCCTGCCTTTATCTACGAAGTGGTACAGATAAATTTCTGCACCCACTTTTTGCCAGGTAAAAAGTATATTACTCCCATGTAATGAAGGTGGACCTATTGCCGTTTTTCGAGCTGATTTCCAAACTAAATACTATTACCAAAATTATCCCAATGGTAAAACCCATAACACTTTTTTCGACCAGAAAATCAAACCTAGGACCTAGACCTAGATTCTTCATCAACCCATATACGCCCACCGCTGAGCACGGGTCTCCTCTACCATTGAGAGGGTTTAGGCCATAGTCCACCACGCTGGCCTAGTGCGGGTTGGCGGACTACACACCTAAGAAATTCCTAAGAACTCTTAGGTATGCAGGTTTTATCACGATGTTTTCCTTCACTGTTAAAGGAAGTGACAATTCAATGTGAATACACACATAACTTAGAAAAGTCAGAGGTGTTTGCCTGGGATTCGAACCCGCGACCGCCGAGATTCTCGACCGTTCTCCGACTCACTGCTTCTTAGACCTAGATTACTCGTATTTAAAACAAAAATATCTTAATGATACGAGAAATGTTTTTCTACCAGAATGTTCTCAGCATTCTTGTCATCGAATTAACCCGACAGAGTACGGACACAAATTGCACATGACGGCTCAATTTATATCCTCAGAAAAAGTTTTATTCATAGTTTTAAAAAGTATTTTAAGTCCCACTTCACTTTGTTCCTACTGCCGCTTTTTAGGCACACTATTTCTACGGAGCATTTGATGTGCACGAAAAAAACTTAAAAACTTATAAAACTTTTCCTGACCTGGGGATCGAACCCGGATTTTCTATGTCCTACGACATATACTTTGGGCGCGAGACTACAAGGCAATGGATAAATCACTGCACTAAAAAGCCTCACGGGCATAATTACGAGGCAAAGGGCTTACAATAATGTTCATGAACCGTTGTCATTCCTCACCTGGGAAAGTGAAAGCTAATGAACCTTAATTATAATTGTTACTTGTATAAGTAACTTGAAAATCATAATAACACGGTAGTTAGTTTACTTCTTGTTTTTGTGACTGTCATAGGAAGAAATCAAACCATAGGTACATGAGTTTAAATACGATACTGTTCAAACGTTATAGCACTCACATATGTCTGTACGCACATAAATATACCCCATCTTTTGATACTAAACCAGGAATTTTTTACACATATTTTGCTTTTCATGCGCCTATTTTTATACTATATCTACCTATTTTAATATTATAAAATAATTACAGTCGCTGACAAAGGCTAGTTAAAATAAATACATTAAATCACCAAAGGCAGTTTATTTACCCTTTGTGTTTGTCTTACGGAAGTTTATTGCTTATGGGGCGAGTCTTGAGACTGAGCAATCGAAACAAAAGGAATTTATTAATTAACTCACAAGTAATTTGTTTAAAATTTATAACGAGCAGAGATCAAACAAGCCACGTTAAATTTAAGTACATTAATTATATAATAAACCTCTATTTGAGAACTCTGTTTATAAAATGTCTTCGTATGTATCAACATCCGTAACATTAAAAATAAAACGGAAATTACCTATTTCCTTATAGATTAGACCCGGCAAGGGTGACCTAATTGATAAATTCCGTCTATGAAACTGTAAGGCCTAAGGGGATGGAGAAATATTAAACCAACTCCTTGAGTAAAAAATTCCAACGACAAAGAAAATCTTATAATAATTCACCACTGCTGTTGAGCCGTAGGATCTGCTGCCTTAGCCTAATTATACTTGATGAATTAAAAAATAATAACTGTCAGCGAAAAAAGGTGAGTGCACGAGAACGTGCAGCGCGTTCATAATTAAATAACGTAATTAGTCCAGTACTCGGTTTGCAGTAAGTAGACCAGTGGGGCCGCGAAGAGACGATCCGACTGTCGCTAGTCTCCGGTGATTACACGCTTTCAGTTGATTTATCCAGTTATATAAGGCAGAAATCTTATACTTTTTACAGAGCTGAATGTTTGATTGAGGAATTATTTTAGACAATTAGTTGGAAATGAAATAGAGGAAGCGTATGATCAATAATAAATATTAAAATGTCCAATTTTGCACGTATAGTTAAATAATTATGTATATAATAAATGAATTCTTTATACGTATGAACAATATAAGATAAATATGATGAAGTAAATAAAAGCGTTTGGAACGAGCAAATACTCTGCCATCGGCTTGCAAATTATTTCTTATTGTAAAATATTGATAAATAATTCTTATAAGTGAACAACGAACCAGGACGATGAACTCACTAACTACTAAGCACTGTCTATATTATTGAGCATATCTGATCCAAGGCCTACAGACACAATTAAGGACTTACCAAGGCCCCTTACGCAACAGTCGTAACAGCGCTGTTTGGTTCGAGTTTTGGATCTGATCCAAAAAACTTGCTTAACCCTAATTCAGAAGAAACTTTAATATAGCAAGACTAATTTGCCTCACCGCGTTTATCTAAGACATTACACTTAGGAAATGTTGTTGGGAGAACTTCGGCCTAGGAAAAACATTCTAATAAACTATATTTGTTCTTTTCATATTTTTTGCAACGCTTTAATAATAAGAAAAAATGGAAACACAAATAGAGGCTGTGAATTAATAGTTCACTACTATCTACCTACAGGCTGAACTTTTTGAATCTGGTTCACTCATTAAAACAGTTAAAAGTCTTGCTGCACACGACGGAGTCTTTTGAACTCGTAGCAAACGTTAATTGGCGTAGTGCGATGACAGATCAGCATCTAATGAAAATGTAAAGTCGAAACTTGGCAAGTAAACTGTTGCTTATTTAGTTTCACACGACAGCGGGTAATGCATAATAAAGTTGTTAGTAAGCGCAGCAGCCGAGTGTCTGGCCCCAAGCCAAAACAGTTTGTACAACCGGTGATTGCTGTTCGATGATAAACGCTTCTTTTGTTCCGAACACATACGCTCCTACATATAAAATAATGTCCACCGTGTCTTCTTTCAAACTATTTGAATTCGTTAGTCATGAATCGGAAATGATGTTATCTATACCAACATTATGGGTAGGGAACTTGGTTTGTTTATTCAAGCGCTTCCTGACTAACTTCACAGTCGTGTAGCCGTTTATTCAGAGTTATGGATATGGTAAATAAACAAAATAAATTATGAAGCCATCGACAATCATTTATTACTATTACCAGATAATTCCATTTACAGCAGCAATAGTAGTGGTACATTTGACTTTAAACTCAATAAAGCGAAAGGTGGGTGCAAATATGTACCTCTGCGTACTGCTTTGATGACGACATTTCATCAAGCTAATTTTAATCATGGTTGCCGTTTGCTGCACTCAGATTAACATATAAAGTTTATTTATAAATACTCACGCTTATATAAAGTTTTAGACATATGATAATAGTTTAAACACGAAAGAACATATTATTTGAAAAACTAAAGGCCTCTCCAACCCGTTCAATAATATTTAGCTTTAAAATAGCCCATATAAAATCTCCGCGGAGAAAGAATCCAATCTAAAAGTTTAACACTTTCCAAACATTGGAATCACAATCATCAGAGCGCGAGAGTGCTGTACAAATCGTTGAAGACTACTATAATTCTTGTCGACTTGAAGCGTTAGATTAGAAGGCGCTGCGATTTAAAAGATTTATTACGGCTATACTGGTTCGATTCACAGCGTTTACTCAGCTTTCTAACAATTGCTCGGTTGAAAAAAATGGTGTTCTTGGGTAATTCGTCGATAAAACATGTGAATTACGTATTTTCGTTTATTAAAACAAACAACATAAATTAAGTATTAAGGATTATTTCTTTGTATCTTAAGTATTATAAACAATACGAGTAAATATTATGCCAGTAAAACACTACTTAAATTAAAATTTTAATAAATTTGACCGAATTAGCAGAATTGTTAAGACGCTTAAAAGTTTTATGATCGTTTCTGGCTAGTCGATATTCGAATTAAAATGTAGTAAACGAGTTGAAAAATAACTTTCATCAATAAAAAAATGTATATCATTTTTTATTTGAGTATCACTTTAATCTATTAGAAAACTGTTACATATTCGATAATAGCCATATTATATTTTGTTAGCGTAACATAATGGATGTTCCTCCAAGCGTGCCAACCCAAAAAGCTGACCAATTTTCCTTTTTAGTTCACGCCCTGATCAAAGGACGGCAGCGAACCGGCGACAAAATATCTCATCGCTTCATAAAATTTGTTATTTCTGACCATTCAAGCAATCAAGGTCGCTGTTTGAACTACCTGTAAGCACTATTTAAACAGCTGCCAATAAATTTCAAAACGCAGACAGTTCATTATTTATTCGTATCTATTAATTATAAAAATGATAAATAAAACACAATCTATGAATATACATAATGTTTAAAAAGCAAACAATCCGCTCATGTTTTCCATAAAAGTGTCAGCTAAGCCCTTAATGTATGCACTCACTTTATCACTGAACATACTTAAATTGTAGTCGACTAAATACTGGAGTTCTCCTACTGACACGGTTAGTGGGAACTGTGGAATTGCAATTATTTCTTCTGACATATTATCACTTTTATTTGCCCATGGAAGCCATACATAGTCGTGGAGAGCAGGGTTCGAACGTCCGTCATATCTCGGCTGATGTCTTGGCTTGAGTTGTGCCCAAAAGTATCGGATGCGGAGTACCATATGACGCACTACGTCCGGGGCGACCGACCACAAATCTCGAGTTTCTAACGGATCTTGCGATATGTTGAAAAGACATCCTTTCACTAGAAAAATATTGTACATTTAAAAAAATATATCAACGCTCTTAAATTAAATGTAATGTCAATGAACTCACCATTTGTAGGAATACAAAATTCTGACAACGTAGAATTTGCATTTGTTGGAATATAAGAATTATACATTTGTCTTTTGCTAACAGCTGCATCTACATTGAAATAAATATCTAACGTTTCTTTAAATACATGAGCTGTTTCAGAATTTAATAAAGCACTTTCGTAAGAAGGGACTGGTTTCCGTAAGCCTTTCCATAAATCCCCATAGTAACCACTTCTGTTCGGATCTACGTCACCGATGACTAACTTCAAGTCGCCTTCTCGATATGCGGCCCATCCATTCAAATCATCTATAGTCAGAAGTACTGTGGTACGTTTTGGCGGCTCATCTTTCACAAGAGAATTCCATTGGTTGACACCATCAATAATTTCTGACACGTTACCTCCAGCAGCCGCTACTAAAGTTGGTAACCAGTCAGTAACGTGGAAAATACCACCGAAAATTTTAGGAATTAATGAATTTTGCCACACTATCGCAGTGGACTTAATTGCGCCTTCCCATGGCGTGCCTTTAGTTCCACGTAGAGGCATATTGGATCCGAAATTTTTGCTAGACCCTGCAGATTCGGCACCGTTATCAGAAACAAAAATAATTATGGTATCGTCTAACATTTGCCTCTCAGCCAATGCGGCAACAACATGTCCTATGCTCTTGTCTAAAGATGTGACCATGCCTGTAAACAATACATAAAAACAAGATGAAATTATACTGTTAATGTTACATCAAATAGTATCACAAAGGGGATCTTGAAGAGATTTCATAAAGCAAATAAATCATGAGTGTTTTAAGGATGTAGAAGTAGTTTTCTTCAATATAATTTAACGGTCGTATTGAAAATATTGCATTGGCTTCTTGACATAACAAGGTCTTTGTTGAGAAAGTAATTTAACATTGAAAAAGCAGAAAAATACATGTTTTAATAAATATTACGGAATTAATTATCTAAAGAGTTTACTCCGAATATCACATTAGGCCTTTGACTGTGCCCGTAATTGTAGTAATATGAAAGGAGCACAAATGTAACACATTAAATATAAAGCCTGCTATAATCGTGCCTCGGCATTAACACTCCAAAATAAACGTGATAATGTAATTTTAAGTTACATTTGCTTTAATTATTTTCTTAGAATTAAACTAAATTCTTTTAAAATGCTTTTTCAGAGATCTTGACTTTAGGAATTTGTATACCATATTGATTTTAAGTGTTTTCCGTATTTGACTAAAAATATATTCTGAAGCACAATACAGATTTTTTAAACTATATTGATTTATTATTAATACAGCTTAAAACCTTGGTTTATGTAATTTTTTTTTGCGAAAAATATTAAAATAAAGGGGTGCTAACCCAAAACCGATTTTAAAAAATTGTCGATTTCGTGCAACGTACTCGGAACAGCGTAGTTTGTTGCTCTGACTGAAAAAATATGGAGTTCCAAGAAAGTTTAAGCACGAAGAGTGGAAATAGTTGTTGAAAGTAGCACAGGGTTGCTAAATAGGATATTGACAATGACAATGCGGCATTAATCATAATTACTATGCACATTACCTGCATAAACTCTGCGAGCGGGGTGCGCTATGTGGTCATTTTCATCGATAGCACTCTCAGTACATTGTAGGTTCACTGATCCACCTCCAATATGGGGGGCCGCGTGAGCTATGTGTAGATACAAAGGCTTTGATGTGTCGTGCTCTCTAATCGCTGAAAGTTGTTAGTTTATTTTTTAATCAGGAAAATCATGTTGAAATATTTGATACCCAACACAAGAACAAATGTGAAAACATCAACGACAATTGAACTTTACAATTCTCTAAGTAAAAAGTACTGATTTGTATCATTCTAGGAGCTAAATGAATTAAAAAATTTAACGTAATGAAAATCTTTTTGGAAATAAGTCCCATTTTACACTATTAAAACAGAACCACTGAAAACGTATTTACTTAATGTGTCTTGGCAATAAAAAACAACACACTCTAGAAACAATTCTACTGTAATTTCAAGGAACACAAAATCGTCTAAGAGTACAGGTATACGTGAAACTCAACGTGATTTCTCGGAACTAAATCTTAAATGCTGAGACGTCTACCTCCACTTACTTTGTACGGCGTGATTCGTAAGAACATCCGTGAGATAGCCCTTTTCCTTCTCGAATGGCTCCAAGTCGTTGTAGAAGTCGAGCCCGAAATATTCCGTGTCGTTAATTCTCTAAAATGTTTTTCGTGTTAATGTTTACACTTAATGTACTGTAGTATATTAATACAAACTTGTACTTAACACTATTTAAATTGAATTGTAATCTAGGTTTCTTATATTTTTAAAATTTAACTCGAATATATATGTACATATAAAAACATACCTCTATATGATTGTAATTGAAGTAATCGATGGCGCCGCTCACAAACCCGCGGAATGTATCGAAACCTCTTTTGGTGGGGAAATAATCTTCATTCGAATTTCCGAGATGCCACTTGCCAATCATATGTGTGGAATATCCTAAATCTCGCAAGTAGGACGGCAAGAGACGCTCTGAGACCGGAATGCCGCGATTTTCAGCGGCTGATATGGAAGCGCCTTGTAACCCTGAAAGTTACCGAAAAGTATTATTTAAATACCATACTCTATATCCTGAACGGGTATTTTTTCCCTTTTTATATAAAGTATTTGATGAAATAAAAAAGGCTTCTGTGTGAGAAATGAGTGCATGTTTGATTTTAATATAAAAATCTAGAATAAATAAAACAGAATAGTGCAAATTTTCACGAGAAAATATAAGCGTGCAAGAAACAAAAGAGCAGCTTAATACTTCACAACACGTTAGATTAAACAGCAAAAGAGTAGCACAATAAAGAATCACGCTTGTTTAAAAACGATACATCAAGTTTACTTCTAATCCGGTCTTTTGTATTACTAAAATGTCGGTTGTTACATAGTCGCCCAGCATAACTATGTATCGCAGTCTAGTAGTTCCGGGTTTGATTCCCGTGCTTGGTTAAGTGTTACTGAGATTTCTTATTTGGAAATGTACAATGATCATTATCATCAGCTCATATCAGTCCCACTGCTGGACACGGATCTTCTCTATACATAAGAAAGGTTAGACCTTAGTCCTCTACGCAGACCTAGAGCAGATTGGTGGACTGCACTCCTAAGAAATTCCTTAGCAGTACAGGCTTTGAGGTACTGTATGTAGGTATATACCAGTGGTGGTATTTCAGCAGTAGCCTAAAAGTGTAGTTAGCCTTAGACAATTTCAAATAATAATATTCAAGCTTTACATTTTTAATAATAAAATATTTTGACATAAATGAGTATAACCTGACCCGATACTAAATAATTACAAACCAGACAATAAACAAATTATACTACGCTTTTGGGGTACTATGGAAGTCCTGCCACTAGTATATATGTGTAATAAAGTGTCAAAAACTCACCGAGGCGCATGGCGTATTTTCCAGTGAAGAGCGCGCATCGTGACGCAGAGCCCAAAATATCCGTATAATAATCTCGTATCAGGATGCCTTCGTATCCGAGAATATCAACGTTCGGCGTCATTATTTGATCTGATCCATGCAAACTAACGTCGTTCCTCCCCTGTAAGCGATTAGTGCCACTAACTTGTACTCGGTTAATTAACAGTGATATAACGTTTCCTTAAATGTCTTGCTTATCTGGTTGTCTTACTTATCGACATATTGAACGGCTTAAGCAGTTCTATAGGTATCTTGTATTTTAATTAGGGTTATGTGCTACGAAATGAAATATTCGGAAAAGGTATTCATAAATATATTCTTACCAAATCGTCTGCTACTATAAAAACGATGTGTGGTTTAGTAGCTGATTTTGCAACGGATATTGTAAACAATATGAACAAACTGAAATACAAATATTATGAATTAAAAAATAATAATAAAAATTATATTAAATCTTATGAATAAAACCATCGACTCACTTAAACACTTTAGGCAACATTTTGGCAAACCTATTTTGGACCACTGACTAAAAATGAGGTATTTCGTAAAATTTAACATAAGGATGTAATTTTGTTTTTACAAGTTATAAGCTTTTAGCGGAAGATGTTTAAAGTGTAATATAATATTTAAATTATTTAGGTATTACATAAAAATATTCATGAATATATCTTCAAGTGTAGCCAAGCCGTTACATGAGAAGAAATCTTTCTACCGACTTGAACACTACAATCGATAAAATCGAGTTGAACCGTTTTCTACGCTATTTAGTTTCAAGCTGAACTAGTGCGGGTTTGAAGACGAGACACGTAAGAAACTCTTGAGTACATTTTTTGCTGTGCTAGTTTCTTTAAGATGTTTTCCTTCGCCGTTAAAGCAAGTGATTATTCATTGTGAATACACACAATGCTTAGAAAAGGTCAGAAGTGTGTGTCTGGAGTTTGAACCAATGACAGCCAAGATTCTCGACCGAGCACTTAAACCTTTGAGCAGTACCAAGTGTCATATAAAAATAGTTGCTATAATTATTTAAAATGTTTTTTTATTTGGAATTAATTACAATCAGATGCTATTGCGCTAACGTTGGAATTTTTTTGTTTAAAAAAGACAATATATTATTGTATGAACTTAGGTAGCGCCAAGAAAATGACGAATTATTCGCAGCGCTCGTCCCACAGACCAAACCATTTATAAACACTTGTTCAAATTATAAAATTGCCGGTACGATCCACACTTTTGTTGTACTATGACGGCAAGAAATATATGACCAGCATCGTATGTTTGTTATAGTTTAGTACTAAAAATAACAATTTACATGTAAACGTAGGTACATATATCATTAACTAACCAATTTTTGTAAATTTTGTCTTGGCCCCATTTATATTAGCACGCCCAACTATTTAGGTCCGATGCTGATTGTAAGGGCAGTGCCAATAAAATAATAAAACAAAAAGTGCCTACAATATGATTACCTCCAAGCATTACAGACAGTTATACCCGTCTACAAGCCTTTTTAGTGGCCAATATGAAAAAAATACGAAACAACAAAAAAATAGTTATGTAGGTCGTTGAACTGGTTCCATGAAAACTTCCTTCGAATATTTTTTACATACAATATTTCACCTTATAGCTTATACGTCTTAATTTAAATATTATCCCTAGCGGCATGAATATGTACTTTTAAGCAAAGCGAAACAAATAAAAAGTACCGTTTTGTCCAACTTTTTGCTATAAAACAACAATTTGCATGAGAAATGAGAGCATCTGGCTTCATGAGTTTCAATATTAGCGTAACAATGTAATCAGTACAATGTAAAGAGAAATATTGAAGTTAACAGTATAAAGGCAAATTAATAGACAACAAATGTGAAAACTTTATGATTGAAATGGAGCCTAATTGGAAATGTGAAGCGATTGGGGGCTCTGATTGTTTCTTTAATCAAAATTCTAAATCACTGATATCAAACCTACCTCGTGTAGATCGAGTCTCAACCAAGTTTTACTTACAATAACGTTCTGTCTATGTAGTATACGTGGTAATTTTAGAAAATCGCGAATGTTTGAGCAAATATTTGATTAATCAGTAATACTAGTACAAACGATTACCGAATACCTTATACAATATATATTAAGTTGTATAATACGAAGGATTTATAATAATCATTACCTCGATATTAAAAGTCATTAATTTCTTTCAGTGAAATATCGATGACAAGAAAACAAAGTGATTGCACACATGTCGTTGACCGCTTATGTCGACTAATTTCTATTAAAATATTTTATATTTTATTGTCTGCAAATAAAATTATATCAATAATTACTTTTACATTTATTTTATATATACGATTTAGCCACGTGATTGAGAATTTCAGCGGCCCGGAGTTCAAATCTCAGGCAGATACCACTGACATTTTTTATTTTCGTGTACTCATTTACAAAAACAAAATATCCATCATTATTCATTTCATTTCTTCACTCTAACCCAATAATTACTCAAATACGTTTAGTATACAGTTGGAGTACTTAGAAGTCTAATATAAAAATTCCCTTATTACGCGGATATCTCATTACCGTCTAAATAGACCCTTGAGTATTAAGAGGGCCAATTTTTACTTGTGAGCTTGTGTCCCAAAATTTACGCATATCCCATCTAATATAAATTTCTGAGAATATAACGTTCTATGTGCCGGTTAGGCAGTGATGTTTGATTAATGATGTTACTTAATACGATTTTATGTAGGTATATAGATTAATTTCACAACGTATGTTTGTAAAAAAATGTGTCTAAATCTATCATATCATATTTATGTATGTGATAACACTAACCTTTACATAGAGTTAGACACTTTTTTTTTCTTCTTTTCGATATATCCGATTATTTGATTGATTCGATTGGCTCTTGAAAAAGAAATATAAAAATTTACACATAGATACATTCATAATCTTGAGCTTAATAAGCTACCTTTCCAGTAAATATAGGATTGACTGTTACGTATTATGTCAATGTGTTTGGTCTTATAGCCTTACACGCACATAGACATGATCGAACTATCTTCATTGAGAAATCGAAACCTGATGGCTTCTTAAATTACTTTCAACCTATTTATTAGCAAACTTTGTCTCAAAAATAATGTATGGGTAGACAAAACCACAGACAAAGAACAGTATCGTGAGGCTGACAGTGTGAGTATAATTTATCTCGGGGCTATAATATGAAATTCAAAGGAGATAAACAACACGTGCCATGTCAACTCGCTCGCCGAGAAATCACTTCTTGCCGTTGACAGATATTACATTTAGAACAAAGGTGCTCATTCTTCTATATTTACTTGGGGTAGGTGCAGAATGAAATGTGTGTGTGCTGTGAAATTGCTGAGTTATTATACATATGTCACCCATAAGCAAAGATGACGGATGTATCGCCAAGCTCTGAAAAAGATTATATATAATGGTATCACCACAGCTGAACTAGTTAATTATGTCGAATTCCAACCTGACCAGATTTTTTCATTATTTGGTCTCGCCTCTACTTGTTACACAAACATTATATTATGATTTACAAAAAATATGAGATTTGTGAGAGAGATCACTAACGCCAACAACCTGAAGATATTATATTTGTATGTTACATATTGACACTATGCAAAACAGAACACGCGCCCTAGCGAAAAGAGCACTTAAAATGATTATTCACTATTATTCCGTCAATTAGTCCCGTACTACAGACGAACAAATGCATTTTATACTGGAAGTTAAATTAGCTTAAATTAAATACGACTACAATCAAAGAAATAAACTGGAAAAATGGTAGGAAAAAGAACTTTTACTGCAGTTCACTATAATTTAACTTTTCAGTTTTACAAGCTCAATGAACCCTGACAGAGAACGTGATTCATTTTCTCTTGACAAATTATATCTCTAGGTTCCGTTTTGGCCCATTGACAAAATTTTAGTATTAGGTATTAGTAGCCGATATGATATGAAAAATCTTAATAACTTAAAATGAAATAAAATAATTCCCCAATTTGTCGATAGTATAAATGAACACAAAATGAAATTTATGGCAACGAGTATAATTCGCCAGGTTTGTGTACTTATCGTGACTGTGGTGCTATCTCACTGTATAAAATTACTATTTGGGAGCCAAAGGACATTATCACTCTCGTCCTGTATATTATGGCCATAAATCTGGAATGTAGCAATTTCAGTAGCGCCAGCGCCCAGGCCTTTTTTATTTTTGTGAAAACAATATTTTTACAGACCAATTACCTAATACGATACCCTTTGAGAACATTATTTCAAATGTATATAATTAACATTCAAAATTAGTACTATATATTTACGATAAAACAGCGAAAATGTGAACGAGAAACAATACATCTGCCAGTGACTTGCAAATTAAAATTGTACATAGTTTCATATCGTACAATATTTTCGTTCACATAAGGTTCACAGGAACATCGCAAATTAACAATGCCGGCCCGTCGATGGGTAGGCGAATACAAAACTTAAATAAAACCCAAATTTT
Organism: Cephonodes hylas; assembly: GCA_030295005.1. Classification (NCBI taxonomy): domain Eukaryota; kingdom Metazoa; phylum Arthropoda; class Insecta; order Lepidoptera; family Sphingidae; genus Cephonodes; species Cephonodes hylas. The sequence goes on along the minus strand of AP025367.1, from coordinate 7,508,704 downwards.
TGCTTCCACTAGTGGCTGGATAACTGAATTTAAATTCAGAAATCGGGCGCGCAACATCTGTCCGTTGAATATTTTTGGAAAAATATCCTCCTACATTTTCACGTATCGTTCTCTGTGCATGGAGAGTTAACATTTTTTAATTCCGAACAACGCTGTAAACGGTAGAAAGTTTGAAAAGAGAACAGCTAGTCAATTATTAAAATAAACGATAAAAGAGTCCCTATTGACTGGGGAATAAAAAACAAATGAAGGGCGGTGCTGCTGGCAGGAAACCCTAATGCTTCTTCGAAAGCAGTGGAACTAATTAAAAGTTTAACACCTCTTGTTGCTAACACTTCCGTCCGCGTGTGCCGTGGCCGTTCGCAAATTAGTTTTTGAGTTCCATGTTTTGAATATTTGCCTATAACTTGGATTTATAGCGTTTTTACTTAGTGGTTTATATTGCTTTGTTATGAATGGCAATTTATTTTACAACTAAGCATACAAGTCCTAATTAGTAGAGACAAAATCTCAGCCCGCGTAGATTTAAACACATATTTGACCTACAAAGTTATGTGAAGGATAACATAGTAGGGAAATCAGCATACTTGAAAGTCCAAAAGAATATCTTAGGTGTTTAGTCCGTCAACCCGCACAAACAACGAAACTAAAGCCCAACCCATGTTGTGTCTAGAGAAGTCCTGGCCCAAGAAGTCTAACTATGTACGTAATTATAGGTTAATATAGAAAAATATGCTTGCCACGAAACTATTTTATACTAGTCTCTGCTAATAAACTTTAACAATATTGATCGTCCAATAATGTAATTACTAATTAAAATGCAACTTAATTAAGTGCACCTCAGAACTGAACTGTACACAATGCAAATAATAATTATTGACATTACCCGTCCCCAGGGGAAAACTAGCAAATGTAAATTCATTATCGCTTATCGGTGTATATTTTACGCAAGCGATGGCAAATCCATTGATGTTCCAACACAAACTAACTTCAAACTGAAGATGATACTTACTAGCTTAGATTACTTAAAGTTACTCGTCTAAGAAGCTATTGTAGCGCACCCTTTGAAATGAGATGAAACTTATACAGTTATTAAAGTTCAAAGTTTCTTAGATACAAAAAGGCCCTGTTTAAGGCAACGACAATACGACAGCCCCCTTGGCGCAGTTGGCTAGACATCAGCTTGCGAAACGAGAGGCCGCGGGTTCGATCCCCGCACCGAGACAAATGTTTGTGTGAACCACAAATATTTGTTTCGGGTCTGGGTGTTTGTGAGACCGAAAAAGTCTCTCGAATGTCTGATACCCACGACACAGGTCTTGTAACCTAGTGTGGGGTCAGAGCTATGTATGTGACTGTTGGGTGTATTTATTTATTATTTATTTATTATTATTTAATAAATTCAGATCAAAAGAAATATCTTATCCTGGTTGCTGCTGTTGTTGTGCTGGTCGCCCATAAATAATTAAAGCTAGATAAATTTACAGATAAAAATATGAATAGAACATACCATGCACTTTATAATAATAAACAAGATAAAGTTACCGCTTTTTGGTAGGTTTGCATGATACATTGATATTAATACAATTAATTAAAACTACTATTTCATACTACCTAATTACATTAGCATCTGCTGTTCCCGTGATAATATTCAGTTTTGGTAAGGGAAAGATCAATTAATAGTGAGGCTGGCAAGTGTCAGTGCTCATTACTTAAAATGGAACAAAGTAAACAGTCGAACTTCTCTGTGACACCGAAGTTCAATTTCGGGAAGGGAATACCGCAGCCTCGTTTCCGCCCCAAAGTGCATTCCCCGCTTAAACAGGAATTAATTTGTACTGAGATTGAAATTATATTAAAACTGTTTATTGTTTTCTTTTGATATGTCTTTCTTGAAGTTCTAATTGAATTCTTTGTGTGAGCAAAAGATTTCAAAACGGGATTAAATTAATATTTTTGTTTAAAATTTTAAAAATAAGGAAACTAGGTAAGCTACTTTAGTGCGTTTGTTTAGACATGCCTCTCGCTAATATTCTTTTGATTCTTGAAATTATGATACTTTAGGCAAACCAAGATATGAAAATTTACCAAAATTATATGCTGGGCACGGGCCTCCTCTTCAATCCATAATAATTGCTTATGATTTAAGATTGCAATTGGCACACTGTTGCATGTTATTTGTGCATTTTTCCACAGCACTTAGACGAAGCAGGGATACTTTTTGCTATAAATAGCGTGTACTGCATGTATTTGTAACATGTACTACGTAAACCGTTACCGTGTTACTGGTATCTGAACAGCTTGCGGTTGTTTAGCGGATATGGCGTGACCGAGGTTTAATGCTAAGCGTCTCGTTTCGTAAGTCACAGGTCGTTGAGCCATCGCCACAATTCAACTTGTCAAATGCCTTTAAAACACATTTGAGCATTTAAGGAGGAATATGTAAGCCAAATTATAAACATATACCGCTTGAGAATGTCCTGATTTTGTACGGTCTTGGCACATCTCTATTATTCCTAAATAGCAACTCTTTAAGATTTTCGTCGGTAGAACACCCACAACTAATCCTTAGATATGTTCCTTGAAGACTAAAGAGATAATACCAATACAAAATACGAACCGATATGAAGCAATGTGATTTTGCCAGTATTTTTCACTAATAATAATGACTTATAAAGATTAAGCTTAAAAAATAATCATAAAACATTGTAGCTATATAGTACATCACTTCAAACCTATGAATAAATTGCCACCACTTTGGAAATTTATTGATGTACGTAAAGTGAACAATTCGTACAAAAAAGCTAGTTTAATAAATCCTATGAATAAATAACAATACACGGTAAAGCTGAATAAATGAAAAGAGTGATTGTGATATAAAAACGGAATCTAAACAATGTTGGTACACTATTCAGCCAATAGTGGATATAAAATCTATCATTCACTTTACAAATTCGTTTTATCTATCAATACCATTTTGTAAAATAAAACCAAAGTCTATGTTTGACTTGAATCGATTAACTTAATAGCAATTGAAATTATTTCTTAAACATTGAATAATTTACAATCAACTTCTTAACATTGCAATTCTTAATGTTTTTTTTTAAGTACCGGGGCTTAAGTAAAGACAGTTCCTAGTCTATTGTCTAATACTTATAACATGACTCTCTTTACTTCATAGCAATAATAATTAATAAAATAAAAAAATTGAAGTTACATCACACGATTTGGATTCAGTCTCTTAATGCATTTAAAATACTCTGTAAACAAATAAACATTTACCGCCAGTCGACGTCGTATTAGACCTAAAAAGTAATTACCGATACGCAGAAAATCATATTTTTAATCAAAAAGTTTTGGAAGAAAAACAAATAAAAAGGAAATTAAAATTATTGGTATTATTCTCTTCATTCTTTACTTTTACATTTTCTTAATATACTTAGGAAAAAGTTACTCATTTATTTTGTTCGAGACCAAGGAATGCTCTAACCTCTGTTTTTGAAACTTCGAAAGGGTTTGAAAATGTATTTGGGTGTCCCCAGTCTTCCAACTCGATGCGCTTGAAAGTCTGTTTACCCACACACATGTTGCGGCTGAGGTGGATCCTAACTAAAACCTTTAAGTGGGTTACCATACAGTGACATGGGCTTGAAATTAGGGATACTATAGGATCTCTAGGTCCTAGTGAGCCATTTGGGTATAAAAAAGAAATGATTTGTCCTTACGCCATGCTTTGCAGCAAACTCTCGAACCCATTTGTGTTTATCATTGTTTATGTTTTCCATTTCTTTGTGTCTTTTCCATTTACCAATGGCATCAGTCATTAAGCTACCGCAGAACCTTTAAAAACAGGGGAAATGTTCTAACGATAATTAGAAAAAGGAGTAGTCGATTTAATTCGAAGTTGAGTTAGGGGACATAATAATGAGAAGCTATGGTGGCCTACGTGACGCAGATTATTATTTATCATACATTTTTAAAGAACTTATACTTTGAATATATTACATAAAAACTGAAGAACGAAATATTAATATAATTTTATGTCAAAGTGAACGCTGCTGTTCCCAGGAAGTGAAAATAAACAAATGCGCCGATAAATTTCGGAGAAATCTTTGTATCGAAAAAGCGCCGTCTTTTTTTAAAGCCGATTGAAACACAATATTTTCTTCTATTATTATACAAGTCATGAACAGATACAACACAAACTTCCGATAAAAAAATCTATATTTATTTGAGAATTCTTCTTATACATCCTCTTTGACGTCTTTATCTTTGATGACGTTGACGTGGGTAATCTATCACCAGACACCTAAACCCATAAGTTAGATACTATCAAGCCTGGTTTAACAAAGGTCTCCTACACCAACGTAATCATGGACGAGATGGTCTCAATCACGGATCAAATATAATATAAACCCAATCAGATCCGTGGGCGGGTGACAATGGGTACATGTCTGCGGAAATCAATTCCGCAATGTTTAGACGAGGCTTGAGCCGCACAGCTGCGCAGTCTTCATCAATTTAATCACCACACCGTACTGTGACTGTTTTGATTAATTACGATGCGGTTGCCGACAAGCTCCCTGTTTATATATTACACGGTAACATGCATTTATTGCTGAATCTTACAAATATTTCACATTGGTTGGAGAAAGTTGAGGTAATGGTATAAATGCGATGCGTTTGTTATTCTATAACGCTACAGCAGCAATACGGGTCGTAATAATATTTAGCACATACACAAATTTTAGTTTTAAACTATGCGTCGAATGCTTCTAAATTGCGGTAGATGATTGGTGAAGCTTAGGCTATTTTTTAAATGTTTAGATGAAGTTGGAAACATTTGCTATTAATATAAAAATACGTTTAAATTTCCTTTTGATGCCTCGTTAAGTTTAAGATTAATTTAACTGAAAAGATACTATTTACTTATAACAATTTTAGAAATTGTAGTAGTAAAATCAAAATACTTTATCCATGAATAATAAATATGATGGGTGTTGAAGACGTTTTGGGCGTCAATACACCATTCCTATGTTGGAACTTATTTAATATCGGCATTAGTTTCTTTGATAAATATGTTTTATTGCTATCGAAGTAAGAGTAAATAAATATGTACGTGTTTTTATAACCTTATCCTGCGTCATAATAAACAACGTAAATAGCATCTTTCGTCTCCACGCGTGCTTCGCTTTTCAAAGTGTTCTATAAAACTATTACGACGAGACAGGGCGAATTCCCGTGAATTAATATAGTTTTCACAAAACGTGACTATTGTAAATTGAAATAAATTAAATTCTTAGAAGCTATTTACAACGACACGGATGCTGAAACCGCCACTCATGTACTCATTACGTATGCAAGGAGAATTTGTATTCTTACACGTCCTGCACAGTCATGTAGTGGAGTATCTTCAAATGAGGTCTAATAGAACTTAAACTTGGAACTAGGTATGGCTGCATGTGTGGCTGTATGTTTGTTATTTCTTCGGCCAAAACAACATGGTACTAGGTTAACTGACGCTCCGTATAATCGTATAAGCAATTGTTTATCGCACTTAGTTTTAAAATGTAATAAAATGTTTTAGAAAACTAGAAACGTATGCAATTTCTTAAATACATATCTGTAAATAACTTTGCAGCTTAGCAATTAGCATCCCTATTAATCTAGGATCTAACAGACCACTAGTAATCTTGGGAATAGTGCGCGTTAATTAAACCTCAGTACAGTGTTAAAATGCACATGGCGACAAGAGAATTCAAAATAAGAACATGCCCCAAATACACGAAGCTCGCTGAAATATGCGATTGTTTAATATGTTGACGACTTAATGACCCTCGGGTACTAATGGCTCGTACGTCTGCAATTAATTCTACCCAGGCCTCTTTCATTATGGAGTTATTTTTAAAATATGCTCGACGCAAGCTTAGAATGTAACCTTTTTGGTAAAAAGGCAGCTTTAAAAAAGATTAATAAAAAAAAACAACAAAATCAGTGACAATGATTAAAAATGCTGTTATAGTAGTATTAAGGGTGATCAACTATAACAATTTTTATTGGTATTTCTAAGACACATTTTGTGATCTTAGCCTTACTTCTCATACTGCCTGTGGTTGAATACTACTTGAACAAGCTTCATCTCGTTTTCTCTATCGTGACATTGCGTATCAATATAGCGTGTTAAGGCATGTTTAAGTTGTAGTTAAATTAACTAACCTTTATTATTACTTAATGCAGTTTAATTTACGAAAGATAATTATCCTCCACTGATATATTTGCGCAAGTATTACTACAAAAACATTTTCCTTTAAGTCCCACATGATAAACAGCGAGATGAATTATTGATTTTCCTTAGATTTTCTCAGTCACAAAACAGAAAAACTCCATCATCATCCAGCGTACATTTTAATTATAACTTTCATTACGATGAAGTAAATTGTTAATACTGTCCGCTACAAGGCTCTCAGCTGAGTCCTTACAAACTAATTCCGAAGCTTATTTCGGAAACAAAACAGCTAATTCATCTCGCTCACGGCCTTCGTCAGGCGAGACGATTGCTGCAAAAACCTATTTCATCCCCTTTTGTTTCAACATCGGGTGTTGTAGTTTTTTCGTGACGTGCGCCGGCTGGCCGACCGGTGCGCTTCAATTAGTTCTCAACGTGCCGAGCGTGGCCGCCGGACACCAATCCATCACTATATTCCGCAAACATAACCAGAATACTTGCCAATCTCTGTGTAATCCTTTTCCGTTTTAGTATCCGTTTAAACAACTGTGCAGTTTAAATGGTGCATTTTTCAATTCCCTTCCACCAATCTGTCGATTAACTGGTGGCGAGTTTATTTCTTTTTGTGCTGGTTGATTTTTACGGTAACAGAACTGGTTCGAACTGGATAAGGTTTATATTTTTTTTATAATGTTCATTCCTTTACCTGTGTATGTAATAATCATAACAGCAGTTGTACAGTCTTCATAAGTGAATAATCTTAATAACATCATTGAATAAAGTAAAACAATTATAAGCTTAATAAAAATGAATATAACAATTCTATATTTCAATTAAAAAACAACACTATTAAGTATACTTGTGTAAAACAAATAATTTCTCATTCCGATATCAAATAAATCTAGTTATATCAATATATCTAATCGGCTTAGTTATTCTAAATTCTTATTAAAAATAGAACGTTGAATTAATCATAGTACCAGGTGAACCGAAGCAAAACAAAGAACACAAAGCGAGAACATAGGCGAACGTACGTAATTCTGCTCTTTCCGCGTTAGAATTCGGATTTCCCCTATTACCCATTCGTAATCCCTTTTACCTACGTCGGGATGCAAGTGCGCAGAGAATCTAGACCAAATAAGAGCAATTTACGCAACGTACAGACGAAATGGTTGTTCTATTTTTACCGAAATACATACTGCATTTTTTTACATTTGTGTAAAAAGCCTAGATGCAAAATTCCTTACATAGGCACCAAATGATCGCAAGCTTTAGTTAATTGAATCCGAACTTTCTCTATTTAACTTTTTTAGGATTTTTTAAATAAGTGACATTTAATGACGTCTATTTTTGTAATACTACGGCGATAAGACTAAAGTCACATTAGTAAAAAATTACAGATATTTTAATAGCACAGGCTAATGCACCGTTTCCTGGGTCGTTTTTCGCACGCTTAGTGTATAGCCGTATATTGGAAATTTGGAATACTATCAGGGATATTCTTTTTTATTTCCTCTTAAAAATACAAATTTATTTATTCACGCTAAAAACATAAAGTACTTTGTCCCTTACCAAAATAAACATGTAAAAATAATGTTCGCGAACATTTTCTTTTCTTCTAGATTATCTGACCTCGACCTGAATAGAGGCCGTAGACATGGTAATGCCTATTCGGTGAGTCAGCTGTGGACCACGATCCGCAGCTATCCATCAAACTGTCTGCCGCGTGATGACCCATTGGGTTCGGTCGACATTTAATGCTGACCTATCGAGTGAAATATTGGTTCTACCTTCAAGGAACCACAGTATTGCATCATGCATGCATGTTTAATGTGATGAAGATTTAATATAATTAAATATGACTTGTATATCTGACCAACTCTATTTTAATTTGAATTGCAAGAGTTAAAGTGTTGTAATGCATTTATATTATAGTCACTGGAACCACTCAATGAAACCCAATAAATGGTATTATTTTTAATTGTATAACAATTCATCAATCGATGGAACTGAATTCGTATATTTATTTTTAGGTTAGACATAATGATTTATTCAGGGAAACAAATTTTATTCAGTTACGTATTATTAAGACGATAACCAAATATTCTTAATATAAAAATAAAGTTATGAAGAACCTGGCGCAATCAAAATTCTACGTCAGAAATAATACAAATGACGGGCCCCTATTGTCTCGAAGAGCAGAAGGAAGTAATAATAGAAATTGATGATTGATTATGGCGTCTCAATACGGGCTATACGGCAACGCTCATTGTCAGCTTTTATCCAAACTTTTCAAGCAAAATCACGACGAATTTTTGCTTAATTAAGTTGAATAAATTAAAAATGATTTTAGAAAAAATATATATTAGGTAGATATACTTTGAGACGGAACTGAGACAAGACTAAGGCCTAACTATTGACTCTTAGAGAATGTTAGTTCCTAGCTGTGGAACATATTTCGCCAATAAACCCGTTCTCGTGGATCACGTATGTATACGTATGAAATATATAAATCCTACGAGTTTCTGCAATGTATCTCAGGTGAGCTTGTTGCATTTAGTGCACCGTCACAGTTCGAATATCTAGATATATTTATCAATACTACACCTCAGTTTACACTAACAAATAGATGCTGCAGATTTTCGAAAACAAAATATTGCCTTCCATGTTCCTTCAAGTCAAAACCCTGACCTTTCGCTTTCGCTAAATTTCGCTTTTCTGAGAATGGAGTTGATATGTCCGAGTAGTCTACCAATAATATAATATACATACGTTCATGTATAATATGTGTTCAAATTAATGTTATATGTGACGTGAATTTTAAATAATCATTTAACGTGTGCAATATAATGAATAGACGAGGCAAATGCATTAAAACTTTTAATTAATCCCAACCTGGCTGAGCTTATTTCGTTTGGGATTTATGCATTTAAAAAAATTAAATTTGTTACGGGAGACACGTTCCTAAATCGTAAAATTTTATGTGCGCAACACACGAGACATTAGCGACTGTAATAAAAACTTTGTAGGAGTTCAAATATCATACGAACGTAGTCGAAACATGTTCCACCAGAGGCCTTTGCAATGTCCAAATCAAATCAATCTGACAACATTTTTACAAGATATTACGTGACATATTTCTTATACGCCTGTAAGATCGTAAAAACTATCTCTTGTCACAACATTAAGTTATAAAAAGGAGTAAAAGAAAGCATTATTGTTAGTTGTGAATCAATTCGAAACTTTAAATTTTGGAGTTGATTAAATTTTAAAATCTATCCAAAAATAATAAGAAATATTCCTTATAGCGATGGGGTTAATTTCTATACTTAAACTAAGAAAAGTTCGTCGCTGTAAAATACGTGCCTGTAAGATACATTGCCAAAAATTCGATTAGTCTCGCCTCTTGTGTTATTTCCTCACTTCTTTCACTTTAAACCTTTTTTGAGGCGCGATTAATTTTTGAATATGTACTTTGCATAGTTTTAATAATTACTTTATTTATACAAAGCTGAACTAACCTGACATTCACATTTGATGTATTATTATAAACTAAAAATTAATATTAATGTCTGAAAACTAAACAAACACAATCAACATCAAAAACCCAATCTTGACTGTACGATGGCGTGAGTAGAAATGGAGAAACGCACGGACCATAGGGACGTTCGCAAAATACAAAATAGGAGATGCTATGAATTATAAGTTTCCTTTATTGTAGCTTATAATCACATAAGCTTCAGAGTATAGTTAAGAGATAAAAGAAAATGTATGAGTTGGTACCTCATAAGTAGTGGTCACATCTAAATTTCATTTTTAATATTTGTATACATTTTTAATTTATTTATTTGATACTACGCTGTATGTCCAAGCAAAATCTCGCTCATTTAACTTTAAACCCCAAACAAAAACGACTGATTTTTCAAACTTAAGTTTTTAACGTAATTTTTAATAATTAAACTATAAAAAAATATCGCGAGTAAACCCGTCCAATAGAATTTTTTCCGCCAACTTTTGACGCTTACTACGGGACTTTAAACAAGTGCCAAGCGCAATCACCATAATGCAAAAAAATTGCCTGCCTAATATTTTTACAGTTATTAAAAAATTCTGACTCCGCACCTGTAGCAATGTTGAAGCAAAATATTTTTGCTAACTTCTCCGAACACGTTTGCTTTTAAGGGCATTAAGAGTTATGCAAATAAATAATCCGCTTGACGAAATTTCGCCAAGTGTTTTTACATCAACCTCGTAGCGACGAACCTGGAAACTTTGAGCTCGTGGAAAGTGCAAAGAGAAACATGGAAGGAAGTCGTGAGGGGATTAAATTTGACTACTGTATGCACCTGCATTACTTCCAAGCCATAAGAATTTCCGATTCTTGAACTTATTCTGTGTTGCGACATAAGGTGGTCGCCTTTGAGACTGCTCGGACATCGCCATACAATCAAGTATTGTGACTACTGAGACAGTAGAATGTTTGAGTTACAAGTATTTATATTTTGTACAAGTTATTCTTGTATATCCCTTCAATATGTTTGAATAATAATTTTAAAATGTTACTGTACGACATTTATTAAGCTTTGGCGTTATTTTATAGTTTATTAAGTTCAATTTTTTTTTTTTTTAATATTAGAATAGAGAGAATTTTGCAAATTTCGTATTTATTAAAGTCGACATGAAATTGTTGGTGAGATTGAAACAAACAGCTAATAAACAACCATTTAAACACAATGTTTGTATACATAATGAGGGTTGGGTTATCTATCCTATCGCATTCATGTTCTAAAAATTGCTGGGGAAAAATTGTGAGAAAGACGTCGAGATTCAACACAGCAACGGGTCGTTGGTGTCGCGGTTGGAATACAAATGAACAAATATAAAGTGGAACATCTTTGGGACTGCCCTAAATAGACTTGGAAATGTTATCGCAATTTCCTTCGCAGATACCACGTATTTATTGCTAAACAATTGCTGCCCTCTGATACCACAAGAATCCTGTCGCACATTTTACTTTTACACGGTAGCGACTAGCTACTCTACGTAAATTTTACTTAAAGTGTTATTTATTGTTTTATCTCAAATTTATGATATATATTTGTTGATATAAATTTTAATTGTCTGTAAGAAAATTTAACTTTTTTAAGAAAAAATTTAGTGATGTGGGTAAGAATCAAAATTCAAAGTTAAAAAAAGAAAATTCTCCGCCAACAACTTTAATCATCTTATTTCATCTTTATCCCTATTATCATCCTATTTCAAAACTATCAAATCCTTTAATCGTAACTATTTCATGTATGTGAGAATTTGCAATTAAACCGATATTTTGTTTTACTTTATTTGTATGGTCCAAATTTAAGATAATATAGTATTTACTGACTGCAATAGTGCAGTAAGCCAAATTGAGACTTGGCCTCCTACTATAAAGTTCTACCCTTGGATGTGTCCTGTGCCATCTTGGCCTAGAGATCCCGCAGATACTTTTCGACTTCATCCTTCCAACGAAATCTAAAAATTGGACCGACTAACCGGGCCACGACCGCACAGACAACCTAGGTACACGCGATTTACTGCACGATCATCATTCATTCTCTAAAGACTATTTTAATATTATGTGATAACAATATATTTTTTCTTCAAAATAATAGTAATCATTCTAAGAGCATACCGCCTATTCCCAAATTACAGCACAAAACATCTGATACTTTCGCAAAAACTTTTATACATTCATATCGCATTAAAAACGAAACAGACAAAGACGCGCACCAAAATTGTTATAGTATCCACTTATTCACCTAATGACAGCGTTGATGACAAAATAAGAAGCGTTGTAGGCGTTCCCTTGTTGATTGATAGCGTAACGTGAATAGGGTCTATTGAATTGGAGTACTAATGTGAGGGTACGTGCATTACGTAGTTTGTGCTGTAGGTTGTCAAACACAGGTGCTGTAATAATACCGTTCTGTGTACCAGTAATGCTTTGATTGCTACCTGAATTAATTATCATAAAATTAGACTCCTCAGTTCCAAACTGATCGGTGAAAGCAATTACCGATTCAATTTACTACTATCACTTCCAGATTTAGGAGCTGCCAATGCCATAAATAGTCTAAATTGATTGACAAAGGAAAATACTTAAGGCTAAATATTTCAGTATCTAGTTTTCCCGCCCAAAAGTATACTAATTTAGACATTTGCAATATTAACACTAGTATAATGTATCAAAAATTGTTTAGAATCTACACTAAAGGCAGAAAATTATATGACGATTTTATTGAACCCCAATACACTCTCACATGCTATGACTTTTCCAAGAACGATTTTCTGTGAAAAGGCACTATTTGCATGTCACATGCACAACCTAATTCACAGGAAAATTAACTTTCATGCTTTCTGCTACGTCAAGATTATTGTTAATGTAATTTTAATGAAATACCATCTACCTTTCATCGGCACAGTTCGCAAATCGCTCGTGTCCAATGTGGACGTAAGAACAAAAATGTCATCATTCAATTTGAAATTTGAAACGGTTTTTAAAACAACAATGATGTCGCTCCGTTTGAATGGTTCTCATCCAGATATTCCTAGAAATATATTTTGGATGGCTCAGTCCAGTATCCTTCTAGTTCTGGCATTACTTAGTTTTTCGTTTCTCGTCAACTCCTTTTTGATTTATGACGTTAAATCTGGGAACTACACGGAAGCCAGTAAAAATGGCACAATGGCTATAGTTGCGTTGACTATTACTTACAAGTACATTATCCTATTGTATCGCAAGAAAAATATCCAAAATTTAATTGTCTCAATTGATGCAGATTACGAAGCGGCTAAAGAATTCCCAGCCGATGAACAAGCCATTGTGAAAAAGTACGCTATGAAAGGCGTCACCGTTTGTCGATTTTGGCTCATCGCAGGATCCGCTACAAGCTTTACATTTCCAATAAAGGCTTTCGTCCTTATGTTCTACTATTTAATAATTCAAGAGGAAGGCAAACTAATTCCAATGTTTGATATGACCTACCCGGGCACTATGGAACGCGATAAAAATCTAGTTCCCATTTTCTGTTTGCTATTCTTTTTATGCCTTCTTTTCGATTGTTTCGCCACGACTATGTACATTGGGTTTGATCCTCTGGTTCCTATATTTATGCTTCATACATGCGGTCAACTGGATTTACTAAGTCACCGGATAATTCAAATATTTGCTGAAAATGATAATCCAAGAATTATAGAGGAAAAGCTCAAGCTGGTTGTTTTAAAGTTACAGGAGTTATACAGGTATGCTATAACACTAAGTATGTATTGAATGTAGTTTATAATCATAACAGTATGATAAGAGGCATATATTACAAGCCGAATTTTAAAGCATTTTCATATTGAGAATAACTTCCAATATTGCAATTCTCTCCGGCTTTCATGCAAAAACAATAGAAGGCAACGCGTGCAGTGAATGCATCGTTACAGCATATGCAACATGGAAGCAATTTCCACCAATATCATTTTTATATGTTTTTAATTCCATAGTAATATTTAAATGTTATATTTTTCAGATTTGTTGATCTCGTGAAAAGCTATTTTTCAGTTTTGTTTGAATATAACATGAAGACGACCACTTTTATAATGCCACTAACTGCGTTCCAGATATTAGAGGTAGCTCCTTTTGAAATGTATATTATACTCGTGTTAATATTATTAAGCGTGTTGCTAATTAAAAACCTACTTGCGCCAGGCACTACGGCGCGGACAACTTAATTTGGAGTTTACTTCCTTCTTCACTGCATACATACTACATTTCTACATGCCGTGTTATTACAGTGATCTTTTGATAGAAAAAGTAAGTGTAACTTTTTAAAAATTTCGCACATAAAGCAATTAGGCCATTATATAAAAAAGTCACGGAAAATGAAGTTTATTTCATGAATACACGAACTGGTATAAAAATGAAATAAATCGTCTCTATTGTATTTTCAATATAGAGCTTAGACATCTACAAACGCCAGAAGCTAGCATCCTAACTTTTTTCGCAATGTTTCTTTACTTTGATCTCTGCGAAAGAATAAAATCATATTTTGTTTTTACAGCAGTCTCTGTGTCAGAATTTGTGGAAAGCAATTTGAATGGTGTACCCATATGTACATTGTACATATTTGGTGCAATTGTTTTATTTTGTAGGACAAATACTCAGGTAGCTCAGATATAGTTAGTAGGGTATTGTTGGGTGGTATGAGTGTCCCGTTCTGGGAACAATTTATTTGTATCTAGATCAACAGGCAGCTATAATCTTTCTGTTTGTTAAAGGCTAATTAAAATTTGTTTTTTTTTAGTCGATTATACTTTTACTACAATGGTCTCCCCTTCACATGCAGCTCTGATACATTTCTCGGATATTTGTGTGACCAATAAAAACTCTCGTAGTTTCTGACATCCACGACAAAAGATTTGTTTCTTAGGGACAGGTCTGAACTATGTATATTTCTACTTTGTATTCATTTGTATGATACAGAAAAAATATCACATATTCTGAACGTCGTGTTTATTACAGAACCAAGCGTTTCGTCAGTCAATATACTCGTGCGGATGGGAGAAACAACCCGATAAAAGAGTTCGTCGAATGATCCTATTTATGATGACCAGAGCGTCGAAAAAACTTGGAATAACCACTGTGTTTTATGCAATATGTCTGAACACGTTCGCGGAGGTAAACAAACTTATATATTACACGTAATGGACGCTTCGTAGCCAAATGGAAAATGCGAAATTACCTTACGAGTGCAAAGTAGAGGTTTCGGCTCGTTCTCTGCTAATGAGAATATTAAAGCTTAAGAGCGAATTTAACACATCTCGCTCCGACGTTAGGGGCATCGTTGGGTATGGTTTCATCTCTATTTAAACCTACAAATCATTTAGATTTTTGCCTGTGACTTGTGAATGCTTTTACTCTATCCTTTCTACTATGTACAAAAATTTCTATTTTTATCAGATCACTATACTCTCAGTTCCCTAACCTACAAGTAAACATTAACCAAATATATTTTGCCTGCTTTGTTAACATTTTAACAACCGAATAATTCGTTTTTTTTTCAGGATACAAAAGATATGATGGTTTCTAATATCCTTATATGTATTGGTTCCACAGTAATTTATATTTTCAGATGTGTCGCCAGTCTTATGCTATTTTCAATTTAATGAATGCTGCCTGGTCGTAAATAAGCAATTTATTGGAAAATTATGCAAGCCATAAATGAAGGTCTTTGCAGCACCGAGCACATTTGAATTTAATTTATTTTTATTAAGATTACTCACTTGCGCCACGCTTCTTATTCGTTAGACAACTAATAAAATTATATTACCAATGCAAAAAGGATTTTATGATATAAATTATTTTGAATAAGTAGTGATAGAGTCTGACTAATCAAAGCCCGACATAATCGAGCTAATGCTACTTACTAACTTAACTTACAAAAAATCTCCTGACGCAAGTTTACTGCAAATCTTTTGGTAAGTGACATTGCCAGAGGCCCATGTCACTGGTAGGCTCTCTTTTGTACTCCTATATACAATATAGTGAAAACGCACGTATTGCTATCAATAGAGGGCAGCTCAGGAAAGAGAGCTATGAACATGTTGGAATAATTCCGCCTACAAGTTGAAGATAAAAGAACACGTTTATTAAGAGTTATAATTTGATTTAAAACGCAGATACCATCGTGCTCCTTTCGACAACATAGATATAACTCTTGTAATTCTAAAAGAACATTTTAAGACCTTATTTTATTTAAAAAGAGTATAAAAATTGCACAAGCCCCTATTTGTAACTAAAACACCTATTCTATGGGCTATCCTCTATAACGCAAATTTTAAAAATAAATCTCTCAGCAAGAGTCATTCAACGCGAAAACCAGTCATAGCTATTATATATCTTACATTTTATAAGTACTTATAAATTCTATTTTAAAATGGTTACAAAAGAAGAGAAAACGAGAAACGAAATATCTAGTAATGAAAGTAAACTTGGCACCAGTAGGAACATTCAAAGATGTTTATTTTTGACGTTTCTTTTTTAATCTACCTTTCCATCAAGCAAAATTTCCATTCATAAAATGTAATAAGTATTTCTCATGTACTTTACATGTATCACATTAAAGCAAACAACAAGACCTAGATTCAGAATAAAGATATCAGGTTATAACTGTATACTGGAGTAACTGTATATTGTCTAATGATATTAGTATTTAATGCTCCGAGAGTGTATCCGAATTGTTCACTCTAATCCTAAATCAACAGAATAAGCTACAAAATAAGGGATAAACGAAAATTTATTCAACCCCAAAAAGTCACACAATTTACGAGAGATCGTAAATGAGAATAGGGGCACGTTAGGGTTGTGTGCCACGAATAAGCAAAATTACTGTCTAATTATTGCTATACCACACTGCGCAATGAACTCTTCTAACAACACCCAAATATGTCACACTTTTAACGTTTTAAGTAAATAAAAATTGTCACACTACAGCTGATAGGGTATTTGTTACGGAACGAAATAAACAACCCTGGAGGACGGACCAGTAACTGTTGACACATAGTGAAATTCACTTTGAACAAGTGTTAATCACTAGCCCTTGACGTAGTTTGTTAGCTAAAATGTCGGCTTAGAATGGAGGCATAACTTTTAATTGGGGAAAGCCATTGTATCCGAATCATTGTTAGGATTAATATACAAAAGTATTACGTGCATGTATCACAAGAAGTTTGATGTTTTACTGGTAAAATAAATTAAAAGTAAAAAAGATTTTTTTAATGTATATAAAATATTAAGTGCGTAACAATAATAATTTCCAAAAATACACACATTAAATACAGTAACATTAATACCAAAAAACCTACACATACAAGCAGATAAACATAAATCCTTTGAAGCGACATTAAAAAACATTAATAGCCGCGTTATTGCCTAAACGCACAATAAACAGCGACAAATCAAAACAAGCTTTATTTGATTTACGTGAGTGAGTTGGTAAACAAATCGTCGGTTACCAGATGTCACCCCGCCAGATGGATTTGATGCCTTCTGTGGAAGCATTGACTTGAAGGCAATCATGTACACAACGCCCAATTACACGGAACGCGTATAACAATGTGTCTTAGGCATTATGTCTGTGCTGCCTTGAACATTAAAAAAAATTGTCAACGCGATTTTTTTTATTATGAAAATTAGTTGCATAATTTTTGAATATCATTTATACTAAAGGTTTTTGTTTTTTTATCGCATGAAACGATAACAAAGATTAAGAAAAAAGTATAGGGGAAACTGGGGAGACTTGATCCCCCCCTTTTGTTTTTCAACTCTCATTTTTTTAATATTGATCGGATTTGAAATCTGTTGGTACTGAAACACGTGGGATTTATTTGGCTATACTATGTGTGATATCCAACGATCTCAGTATATTAATTTAGTTATAAATCCACTATAAGTACGAATAGGGAAATGTATCTAGTGTCCCCTATATATGTACGACTTGATCCTCCCCATCTGGAGCTCTTGATCCTTGGGAATATCTCCCGAATTTGGGGTCGTACCATTAAAATGAATAAATACTAAAAATATGTTCAAGATTGCTATAAATCAATTAATTTGCAATAACTAACTTTCTAGTATTATTGAAATCAATAGCATATGTTTTCGGTACTCGTTTATCGATTGGGCTCTATTTCGTGCACCTTCTCTTGTTTTGTAAATTCGAGGCACTTGATCCCATAATAAAATTTAGGATCAAGGGTCCCATAATACCAAGGACCATGTGTACCCAACAGCACTAAGGTTACAAAACATTTAATATATAAAAGTATTTAAACCGTACAACATCCTAAACATTTTTTCTAAATATTTCTAAATTCAAAATTAAAACTTACGAAAAAAAAAAATCAGCAACACAAATCATAATGTAAATTAAAAACTAGAACGCTTTCAAAAGAATGCTTGTATATTTGTTTCTGGCATAAAATTCAACGATTAAATTTCTTTTCAATCTAGATTCTGCGTATCGGGGACAAGGAAAACATTTTCAATTTCACCTAGGAAACAATTAAGGCTCACCGTTTCAGACATAATCGTTAACATCGGGCGAAGTTTTCAAAAAATGTTCTCTGTTTTCCTAATGCAAAATTAGGCAAATTATACTTCTGCTCTCTTTTTTCATTAGCAGTCGGCTTGCGGACCGGCGGCACAATAATTGTGTTCCAACAAGTCCTCCACGATACTAAAGGCTTAATGAGATTCTGTTGGTGTCGAGTACCAACCCCTTAAGGTAAACTTTGTACGATGTGAATTCGCCAACGTATTGTGTGTTTAGTATTTGTGGGAGCGAATACTAAGCGCCCAATGAATTGCTTTACTTATTTATTATTTTTTACTCTTATAGTTTTGAATTATACGTCCATTTTTTCTAAATTAGTTTCACACTTATCATTAATATAATACAATAGTTGATTATTCTTATACAGCTATAACACTGAGTTCTTCCGCCTTATTTTAGTCTAATAGTGGAGTTCAAGTTTATAACACTGGGGACAAAAATAACAAAAGTTGAATGTAGAATTATAAAACACTCATCAAAAAGGTAACTATTTTATGATAGCATGAATATATATTTATATGTGTCAAATGAATATTTAATAAAACTAAAAGTATCCAAAGATCAAACTCCGTCTATTTTTTAAACGCACGTTGATACGAGTACGTGCACATGCTCTAAACTGCTTATGCTATGTAACTTTAAAGCCACCACAGTTCTGTGCACGACATTGATTTCATACCCGTAACTTCGAAACTAAAGATTAATGGTCATGCACAAATAAAACTACTGCGTGTTATTTACGGACTGTGGAACTATTCCATAGCAAATAAACTGAATTGGCGAATTCAGAACTACACTCCAGGCAAACTATTCGAAAGCTGCTTTCCCTGTGAAACATTCAGCCTAGATATGAGATACAAAAATATTCAGCGAGGTAAAGCCTTGTTGTAAATACGGCGCTTAGCTGAGATTTCGTTTGAGCAATAAGCAGCCGGCTTTTGTTACTAAACGGCACGTTTATAATGTACCGCGAGGGAAATTCCTTGCGTCCTGGAGCGAATATTTGCACGCACACTTAAATTCGTGCCATCGCTCAGGTGTCAGTCTTAAGCATCTTCCGTCCTAAAAAAGCGAGCTTCGCGTAAGTACATACATTTATTCGTATGGAAATTCAAAAGGGAATCGCTCCCATCGCCGCTATTTCATTTTCTTTGTACACGCATTGGGCAAATCACTTGAAAAATACGTAAGATTGACACGGCAATCGATAGCGGTAAAAAAAAACAAGTGTCTATTCGCGAAATTGTTAGTTGAGTCAACGAGAAATTTTGAACGATATGGGTGCGGCAAATGGATTACCAACTCACCTTACAATAAGTTATGCCCGCCACCTAGCTATACAATATATAGTTAAATGTTGTAAGTGACCATTTTAGTATATCCGTTTTTATACTAAAACCGCAAAATCATTGTCCCAGTTAATTATGACATAAAAAGTAAAAAACAGTCTATCCACATTGTTTTCAGTAATAATATGGTTACTATTCGATAAATATTCTAACATAGTATACCTAGCGCAACCAGATAATATCATTTTCCATTCAACAACCACATGTGCCCTTTATGCGATCGTCTCACATTTTCGGTGGACGTCCAAACCTGCGCTTGTGTGTCGTAATTTCCACCGAAAATTTTTCCTCCACCATCCATAGCTTTTTCCCTAACATGTTTCGTGTTTTCGGTTAAAATTTTAAATTAGATTATTTAAATTGTGTATATTTAGTTCCAAATTCGTGTTTTTGTGCATAATACGTTCTTTATGTACTCACTGTTGTGTTGCTGAATGTAATACAGCTCTGCACCACTGCCAGCCAGCGTCTAATTTCACCAAAACAACACCTCACTTAAAAGAGTAATAATGACTACACTTGCGGACATCCAATCCACACAAAAGTTGCTCGAGGACAGCTTTTCGCAGCGAATGGCTCAACTTGAAGCTCAACTCCAGACTGGGGGAGGTGCCAAGGACACCGTCGCCCGGGTCGCCGAAGAGTTCCGGACCTTTCGGGAGCTCACGCTCAACATGTTGCGATTGCTGAGGCAGCAAATCACCGAATGCGTAAACATGCTTGATGGGATTGAGTCCAGACATCGTCGTAAAACACTACTTTTCCACGGCGTGCCGGAGACTGACGAGGACAACTGTACTGCCACCGTGTTGTCCATCGTAAATGATACGTTGTCGCTGAAGGACGTCACAGGTTCGTCGTTCACTGCCTGCCATCGCATAGGGACTCGTAACAAGGAACACCATCGGCCTATCCTTGTCAGGTTTTCCTGTGTGCTTGATAGGACAGCCGTTTGGCGAGCCAAATCAAAACTGAAGGGCTCTTCTGTATCTGTTAAGGAGTTCCTTACAAAATCGCGACAAGTTGTTTTCAACAAAAGTCGGCAGCATTTCGGCATGAGGTCTTGCTGGACTCAAGACGGCATCATTGTTGTAAAACTGCCGGATGGGAGTCGAATCAAGATCACCACACTAGACAAGTTGAATTCTCTCATGGAAAAGTATCCCAACACAGCGAGCTCATCCTCATCGGCGGTGATAAGCCTCGCGTCAAAGGAAACTTCGCGCCCGAATATAAAATCGCGTAAGACTTGATCGCGAAGCGCTAACTGTTTTCTTTCTTAATTTGTTATTGTCCGTCTATCTTTTTTTTTTTTGTTTTTATGTACCCTCATCTAGTTTATTTTTTGTATTGTCACTTTCAATTTGACATTTGGGTAATGACAAAGTCGCGTTCCATAATATAATAATTGTTAATGTTTTGGTTTTTAGCTTTTCGTTTTGTATCGTTATCGTTTGTCACGTTTCGTTTTTGTTTTCTTTTTTTCATTTTATTTTAAATGTTGTTTTATTCTTACTTTTTCATTATTAGCTGGCGGGTGGTGCAGAGTAAGTTTGATCAGATAAGTACTTTATATATTTTTCTTCCGCCTTTAAATAAATAATATATATTTATTTTAATATATTTGTGTTATATTACTATGTATTCTGATGATGACTCTTTTATTTCTGCCATTGAAGATGGATCCCATAGTGACAGTAATAGTGAAGAGAGTTTTTGTTCCACCTTCACCACTATTGAAGATTTGCTCCGTGAAAAGTTTGATAACTCCAGTCGTTGTGCTCTTAATGTTTGTCACATCAATGCGCAAAGCATACCTAGTCATTACAATGAACTAGTTGTATCTTTCGCTGACGTTGATGTGCACGCCGTCCTTATTTCTGAGAGCTGGCTCAAACCTCATCTCCCTTCCGCCGCCTACACCCTCCCTGGATTTATTCTAATTAGAAATGATCGAGTCGACAGGAGAGGGGGTGGGGTGGCTATCTATCTCCAAACCTCCTTTGGCTACAAGGTTGTAGCCTCTTCCTCTTCCTTATGTCCCGCCACTGCTGAATACCTTTTCCTTGAGGTTTGGGTCAAGGGAGTTAAAACCTTACTTGGTGTGGTTTACTGCCCTCCTTCTGTAGATTACTTCTCCAGTCTTGACTCAATTCTGGAATCTTTAGGGTCGGATTACGCACACCACATCATCATGGGAGACTTCAATACCAACCTCCTTGATCCTCACTCCGCTCGTTCCCGTAAACTCCTTGACCTTGTCGATTCTGCTGATTTACACATCCTTCCTTTACAAGCTACTCATCACAACATCGAAGGTGAGGATACCTGGCTTGACTTAATCCTCACCTCTTCCCCTGATCTGGTTTCTTCTCATGGTCAGTTTCCCGCTCCTGGTTTCTCCCACCACGACCTCATTTTCTTATCCTATATCCTTAAACCCCCTAAAATCAAACCTAAGGTATTGCGCATGCGATGTTTTGGTCGCGTTGATCAAGACAAATTGTGCACAGATGCTGCTAATCTCTGTTGGGAGGATCTTCTGGCTGCATCTTCTGTGGACGATAAAGTGCACCTTTTTAATAAACAGATCCAGGCCCTTTATGACATTCATGCTCCTGTTAGAAAAATCAAGCAAAAACGTCCCCCGGCACCTTGGATGTCAAATGAAGTACGGTTGATGATGAGACGCAGGGACCGAGCATTTGCGAAATTCAGGAGTCGACGCACAGAGGAGAACTGGACGTCATTTAAGGTTGCAAGGAATCGGTGTAACCAGGTGGTGCGTAATGCTAAACGCCGTCACATCCTCGATAGCATAAATTCCGCTTCTTCTGCTAATATCTGGAAGTTTCTTAAGACTCTGGGTATTGGGGGTAAGAAGAATCTTGAATTTCAGGGGACTATTGGCTTAGATGATCTTAATCACCATTTTAGTGCATCTCCTGTATTGGATCATCGAGTCAAGAGTCGTACTCTGGAATACATAGCTGGGTTATCTCAACCCGAAACTATTCCTTTTCAATTTTCTCCAATGACTTCGAACGACATCAAAAAGATTATCCTATCCATCAAGTCAAATGCTGCTGGCTGCGACAAAATCACCCGTCGCATGATTATTACAATCCTAGACCATGTTATCCCAGTCCTAACTCATATAATTAATTTTTCCCTTAGCACTGGTACTTTTCCATCTCAGTGGCGAAGAGCTTATGTTATACCTCTCCCTAAAACCCCTAACCCTACTCTTGTTACCCACTTTCGCCCTATATCCATCCTTCCTTTCCTTTCCAAGGTGCTAGAAGCTTGTGCACATAGGCAACTTTCTACGTTTGTACACTCAAACAATTTATTGAGTGTATTTCAGTCTGGATTTAGACCTTGTCACAGCACTACCACCGCACTCCTTAAAGTGACTGGCGATATTAGGGCAGGCATGGAGGATACCAGAGTCACTGTACTGGTTCTGGTAGACTTTTCGAATGCCTTTAATACCGTCAATCACGACATCCTTCTATCCATCCTCTCCCATCTTAAGATGTCGTCTGAAGCTTTGGACTGGTTCTCATCATATCTTCGAGGTCGCCAGCAGTCCATACATATCAACGAGTCATACTCTGATTGGTGTGATTTGCACTCTGGTGTTCCTCAAGGCGGTATTCTTTCTCCTCTACTATTTTCAATATTTATCAATCTCATTACACAAAACCTTCAATGTGCGCACCATCTATACGCCGATGATCTGCAACTTTATGCTCGGGCTGGGGTCGATAGTGTGGCTACTGCAGTCGACCAGATCAATAGAGACCTAGCCTACATTAAAAGGTGGTCCGATAATTTTGGCATTAGCGTCAATCCAGCTAAATGTCAGGCTATAATTGTAGGTAGTCAGCGCCTGTTTTACAAACTGGATGTAGCGTCTGTGCCACCAGTCTTATATGATGGATCTATTCTCGATTGGTGTCCAGTGGTGAAAAACTTAGGCCTGCTCATTGACTCCAACCTGAACTGGCGAGCCCAGGTCACCTCTGTGTGTCAAAAAGTCACAAATACTCTGCGTGCACTTTATCGTCTAAAGAATTTCCTTCCGCCCAAAACCAAGACAATGCTTGTGCAAACCTTAGTTTTTCCTATAATCGACTATGGTGATGTGTGCTACTTCGACCTGAATGCAGATCTTCTCAATAAACTTGACCGCCTTCTCATCAATAACTGCATTCGATTCATTTTCAATCTCCGTAAATTCGATCATGTCTCTTCCTACCGATGCAAACTAAAATGGCTACCGATTCGTCAGCGCCGTAGTTTGCACGCTCTTGGTACACTTTTTTCTATTTTATTTTCTCCCAATCCACCTTCTTATTTAACCCCTCATTTTCAATTCTTAGGGTTGTCCCACACCAAAAATCTTCGTTCTTCCCACAATCTTCTTCTTCGTTGTCCTCCCCATACTTCCAATTTTCTTCACTCTTCTTTCTCTATTCAATCCATCCTTCTCTGGAATGCGCTCCCGCTCGAAATAAGGACGTCCACTACACGGCATTCGTTCAAAATGAGAGTCCGAGATCTATTTCTCAATAAACTGGCAGAGTCTTCTTGTTGAGGTTAAGTGTATTTTATTTGCTTCTATTTATTTGTATATATTTTTAGTATATGTATATATGTGTATGTATATATATATATATATATGTATTATGTATATGTATATTTTTAATAAGCTTGTATATATGTTTGTATCTTCTTTTTGTTGTTTTTTTATTTCACACCAACCATACTTCATCTCTCCACCACCCTAAGGTAGACTGGTAGAGAATGCCACCGGCATTAAGTCCGCCTATATACAGTTTTGTGTATGAAGTTTTAAATAAATAAATAAATAAATTAAACATTTTTAACTTTAGTTTATAAAGTTTAAATTGGATGCAACAAATTTCATACAAGTTCGCTTTACAGGTTCACTGGAATTAATTATAAAATACAAATTTCGTCGACCCCTCGACACGTGCCTATTTATAATCACGAGCAAACTCAGCCACTTTACGACGGTCGCGGACTTGTTTTTTAGTCTATATTATAATCCTATTTTATGCCCACATAAAAATGTGATACTGCCTTTTTATATCTATTTTCCTATTCAATAAAGTTTTAAGTGTCCTTCGATACGCGCTGTTCTTTTTAGTACAAATTTTATACTGTTGTTGGATTCCTGTTTCTGCAACGTGCAATATTGAAAATTATTTTTATATGATATTTATGTTTTGTGTCGTATACTTTATGTTTGCTATACCCTTAAGCTATGCATGGTCTTCACGTATAAGCTATAACAGTATAAAAAACGAGCCCTAATATATTTATAGATAATTTTATTGTGTAATTACTTAATCTGCTAATACTCTAACTTTACGATGTAACCAATTCCATTGTAAGGAACACCAATTTTACTCAACCAAAAGGTGGATTTGTATTTGTAGCTTCAAACAGAGAAAACGAATTAATGCGCTCAGGCACACATTGTTGGAGTTACTGTACAAAACAACATAACGTCACTGGAATAAGGCACTTACGTGACCACATTAACTACCGAAATCTCAACTACACAATCTAATAACCCGTTGTTATAGTAACAAAAGCAGCTACCTAACGCCAAGCCGGGAAGAGTAACAATGAAAGAGGTAAAGTAAATTCAAGCAGGTTTCGCCTGTAGCGTATAAATATTTGAACAATCAGGGCCCCGAGTTCACTGTCTATGTAAACTTCAAGAATTATTCAATGCATCACAACATGACCTTCAGCCTCGCAACGTAAACCTCTCAGTTTAATGTTTGCGTTATTATCCCCCAACAGAGTACTTTCATCATATTAAATTCACTTCAATTAGAAATATGTTTTTTTAATCACAGGGCACAAAAAACTGTTTGATTCGATTCCCGACTATGCATTTTTATTTATGTTTTAGAGTAACAAGTTTATAGGAGCCTAACCGTCTGGTTAGGCTTTCTGGTTAGGATTTCAGTTTGAAACTGTCTAGTTTCAAACTGAAATCCGAATTTATAATATCAGTTTCAGTTAACAAATTCAAAATATATATTTTAAGTGAGTAACGTTCACATTCGGCAACTTCCGAAAGAAGTCATACTAAAATCTGTTAAAGAAACTACTCCGTTCTTTTAAAGAATTCTTTAGAGCTAAGTTTATTTAACGTATCTCAAGAATTTACTTTGAGTTTCGCAACAGAAATTAAGATCAGTTCCATGGAATGTGCTTGGTATTCACAAAATGTATGAGTACGCACACAACTCAGACAAAACATTTATTCTCTGTAAACATTTTGAACTATCGAGAGTTGCTGTAATAATATGTTTACCCTGAGGAAGTCAGTGCACAATGTTATTAAAGTTTATTTCTTGGAATGTTTCGAGTATTGAATATGAAATGTACAATAATACAATCGTTTCCGATTTGATGCTCCTTAACCAATGCTTCATAGATAAATAAAGAAATAGGTGGTATAAAAATACTGATGCACCTCTCTTTAATCAAACAATAATTGCTACACGATACCGACGGTTCAGTGTTGGTATCAGGTTTTTATAGGGTCATAATAGATAACAATTTTAATTGTCATCATCGGTCCATATGCGTTCCACTGCTGGGAACGTCCCTTACAACTGTTTTTGGCTATCACTATGAGATTTACACACAATAAAAAATAAACTACTTAAAACCTTAGCATAGGTGAATTGGCCACAACTGCGCAAATGACTTTAAGGTTCAGAAAATAAATAGATTATCATCGTTAGTAAATAAATTATAAAACATTTTCATTTATTAAAGTAGGATTAAAGAAGGATTCACATATAGTATCTTGATAATTATATTATCGGTTAATTTATGAATATTTATTTTAAATTAATTATATTATCTGCCCACGTACTCCAAGTATAATTATGGAGACGAGGCAAAGACCTTGGATCTCTAAATAAGGGCACTTTCCTGGGTATAGTTTTTGATATTTCAGTTTTTAAACGAGCAGACATACTTTCTACTATTTCAGGGTAAACAGCTGACAAATCTTTCGTCTCGCATGGATCTTCTTTTATATTAAACAAACATGATGTACCTAAAAAAATAAATACATATTAATTCTAAGCAACAAGTATATTGAGAAAAAACATATTAAAAAATTTGACTATTTCATTGTTATGTATAACATTTTGGTGAATTACTTACCATTCTTAGGATAACAGATATTTTCACTGTGCACATTGCAATTTATCTTAAATTTATTCCGTAAAGGCATATCTTGTAATTGTAGTCTATCAATCTTATCGAGCACATTATACAATTTACTATTTTGTATAGATTTAATATATGAAGGTTTATCACCAATAATTCCTCTTAAATCGTCACCTTGGTAGTCACTGTAAGCTGTTATAACGTTTCCTGTTACCAATTTGAAATCACCAGATGTGGCTGATGCAAATCCAGTGTAATCATCAATTTCAAACATTTCCTTTCTATTGGATTCTTGATCATGATTTATATTGTGCCAAAGATCTATTCCACTGATATTTTGAGGAGGTTCAAATCCTGCTATTCTCAAAAAAGTGGGAAGCCAATCCGTGACATGCATATACCCATTCCACATATGATTTGAATTATTTAATGTTGCACTCCATACAAGAGCGGTCACTCTCGTGCCTCCTTCAAATGGGGACATTTTGAGCCCCCTCAAAGGCCAATTAGATGCATAATTCATGGAATTCCCAGACGTCATGCCTCCATTGTCGGCCATAAACACAATTACTGTGTTGTCTAGTATCCCTTTCTTGAAAAGAGCTTGCGTAACTTCGCCAACGCTGTCGTCGAGTTTTTTCACCATTGCTGGAAATAAGCAAATAAATATTAGCCATGGCCTGGATGAATCTTTTTGCATGAGTACATTCAATATATTTTCATTTTATGTTTAGTATTTTTAAATATCTATACTCCTCTACTGTTTAAATTGTTTAATGTATATATTCATAACACGTATAGAATCTGTATAACAGATTACGACTCGAATTCAGAGCGAAGAGTACAATAATGCTGTTAATATAAATACCGTCTGAGCAAACAAACTGAAACTAAATATTATTTTTTAATGTCGCCGAAACTTTGGATGTTGAGATCATTTCAATGTTTTTCATTTCACTTATTCACACAGGATATGGCCCAGCCTAGCCAAGTTCTTTGCACTAACCTAGTCCAATCAATATTATAAATTATTATATAGAACGTTAAAAAAATAATAAGAACGTTGAAATCAAAACTACTCCTACAGTTTGTATTCTTTCATTCTTATTGACTGTAAATATCGTGTCCTGCGTCAAGATACGCATAAATATACATCTGGGTCACGGAATAATTCGAGTATTTGTTTTTATAATAAAATCAAGTAATAAAACAATTACGTAGCAGCTAAGTTTTTATTTTGAGTATTTCAATAAGATTTATGTACCTGCATAAATCCGCCGGCCCGCCGACTCGATGTGACGCATTTTTCTTACTTCTTCAGGCGGCGCTTGCATCATTGCCCCCGCATTTGATGAATGGGGCGCGTTGTGTGCCAACATGAGAAACAACGGCGAAGATGTATTGTGCCGCTTTATTACTATAATTACGAAATAGTCGTATTGAATACACAACATTCTGTTTTATATGTGTCTATCTATATTCTAGTAGAGAAGAATACTCGTACATAAAATGTAACTTTTACGTAACATTGTATGTCTTTTGGAGCTAATTTTAAATACATTAATATTTACGATAACAAATGCAACCAACTGTGTCAAAAATAATATTGACCTTTTCTCTTGCATACGTATTTTAAGTAAGCGTAAGAAACTACTTAACACGGCCTCGAATTAACATTTATTCCTCTATACAGCATTTTCTTATTCTTAACCAGACAAATTTTAGACCGTCAAGTCTCGAGTTGAAGGTAACGTGGTTATAAAATGTTTGCCACATATAAACGTGTTCAACAGCACGTTACTAAATGAAATTTCCAATACACATCATCAATAATCGCACTGAATGCTGCTCCAACGACGCGACTTCTGAATTCAAATATCTGATTGTTTTTAAAAAATTGTTCCTGAATGCTTTACTGGCGTTTTTGGTAAATCATATTAATTTGTTACACACATATTAAGTGGCAAGTCTCATATATCTTAATAGAAATCTATTACATTTTAATACAATAAAACACTTAATAACTGGCAATATTAAATCTAAAACACATGTTTTAAGGTTTTTCCTTTTTAAAACTGCTTAATTTAATGAGCTTCACTTCCACTAGTTTGCAAAACTAGAAGCTACAGGTACGATTTTCACTTCGAGTTAATAGTTTGTCTCGGATTTTTTGAAATCCACGACACAGGACTTGTACCCTAGAAAGTTTGTGTAGAACTATATATCAAAACTGTGTATTTATTTATTTAGTTTACTATCAAGTGAGAAGTAATCAAACAACATCGTAATCGTATAGGACCTATATATTATATTCCTATATGATAGTAACCAATCATATAGGAAGCAGTTCAATGTATATCGAATTTGTTTAACATCCGTCAGAGGCAAGAGTTCAAAGTTTCAAAGTTGGCGCGCCATGAACCGTCGCCAAATAATAGTAAATTAATGGAGACTTACTTGAAATTGCTTCACGACTGTAGACGTCTGTGAGATAGCCTTCAACGTCCCAAGCGGCAGATTCATTTCTAAATAAACCAAAGCCAGACACGTCCCCGCTTTCTTGCTGCAAATAGATTTAACTTTTGAATTAACGTTCGTATAAACACGACTTTGCTTTTAATATTCTTATTTGGTTACATATAATAATTATATTCCAACATCATATTCAAGCGTATAAGCTTTTGTATCTCTAGTTTTTTCCTTCGTTTTAAATAGTTAATTAGCATAATATAATTGTATAAGCCAAAGCTAGTTTTAATTACGTACTCTTGAGTTGGACATTATTGGGTAAAAGATTCTACGATTCATGGAAACTGATAGGTATATTTATCAAATGATATAAGTGGTGACAAATAATGATACTTTATTAGAAATTCCGGTTTCAACTAAGTAGTTACAAAGTTTTGGTGATCAAAACCGGCAGTAGCATCTAAAAGTAATAAAATTTTTATTTAGGGTTCCTTTACTGATGTTCATGGAGGATATGTTATTGATGTTTAAAAATATAATACGAACCTGCTCCTCTAAGGTGTATTCATAATAGTCAACAAATCCCCCTCTATGTCCAAAATGGCTGTCGAATCCTCTTGACGTGGGAAGATATTCTGTTCGTGATTGCCCAACATGCCATTTACCAACCAAATGAGTCGCGTATCCCAACTCCTTAAGATACTGCGGTAATATTTTCTCTGAAGTTGGTAGTCCTCTATCTTCACTGTTTGTGAGCGGATATCCTTGCATACCTTTAAAAAAACGGACAAAAGTAATGTTATCAATCAGGCATGCTAATCGTCTAAATTATAATTATATCATGAGCTATAGCCAGGCCAGTATTAGTAAGTAAACTTTACCCTCATAAT
Source organism: Cephonodes hylas (assembly GCA_030295005.1). Classification (NCBI taxonomy): domain Eukaryota; kingdom Metazoa; phylum Arthropoda; class Insecta; order Lepidoptera; family Sphingidae; genus Cephonodes; species Cephonodes hylas. Next base: position 7,478,400 of record AP025367.1, on the reverse strand, counting down.
CTTGTTTAATAATATATCACTCTAACTTTTAAAACCACCACCATATGAGAAAAAGTATGTACATATTCATCAATATGTGTTATATTACAGTAGTAATGTATAAGAGAAAAAAACATAATATATAGGAAACAACGTTCCATAAATACTATAACTTACCAACAATATGGGCATATTTGCCAGTCATAAGCGCCGACCGAGAAGGCGTACATATGCAGTGGCTGTAATATCTATTCAAAGCAACACCAGAATACGCCAATAAGTCTATATTCGGCGTCAAAATTTGATCAGATCCGTGGAAACTTACATCATCCCAACCCTGAAAGAACGTAATAAGCTAACATCGTAGCAACATATGTATTCTTTAAAATGTCAAATTTATATCACCTATGTTATTTTTAAATGAAAGAAAATAATCATCCAAAATGTTGCTGACTAAACATAAAATTTCCAAAACTGGTTGATACGTAAATCTGAGTTTGTAACATTTAATTATCATAGAAGTAATAAAACCTACTTCAATTTAATTTTCAATTCTTATTACAACAAAAGGTCTAATAATGCAAACTAAAAATGTATATTTTGTAAAATATGGACATTATATAAAGGTCAGCGAAGGTTTTGCCTTTTTCCTATTAAAATACTTTCATTAATACACGACTATAATTATCAAAGACGCGACTTCCCTGAGTGCAAATAACTCCGCTCCAACCATACAAATATGCAGCAAGTCGTTTTTCCATGCTTTCTCTTTGCAACAAAGATCCAAGCTGTGAACTCAGTCTATAGTCTTTAACTAATTGCTTTCTTTTTTAATCTCAAAGACTTTAGTTATTTAGTTAGAATACTTTAGTTCCTTAAGCTTTCTTTAAGGAGAATTTATCAATATTTCTTTATTAAAAAAGAGTAAACTGATTATGATTAAATCCACATTTTCTCTATAATTTAGTTAAGAACTGACAGACCGTCGGGTTCTTTAATAATCTCGTCGGAGAAGCATGGTTTTCACAAACATCTTCATTAATGATTGCGTATTTCGTGCATCCTCCGACATGCTTTACATATTGCCAAAATTTAGTGTCACATTTATATACATTACCAGATCATCAGCTACTATTAAGACGATGTTCGGAGACACAGCACTCTTGGAGGTTGTAGAAATTGCGATTAACGTAGATAACATTAACAAAACCATGAATGCACCCATATTTGATTCGGCAATTAATCCAATTTACTTATTTCCAGTGACTACTGAAACAATATAATATTAAGTAAATTGAAGATTATAAAACAGATTTATAAAGTTGCGATAGTTATAACGATATACTAAGCAGGGATGTATTCCTTGGAGGATTTAAACGTTGGAGAATCTATAAAAAAATATTTTTCGAAAAAGTAAGATTTAATCTGAATTCAATTCATTGCTCTATGGAGTTCAATTAATTATGGATAGTCTACATCGTCTGACAATTCCGCGCCATACCAAACTCATGACAAAACTCGGACTACGCCATTGCACGCTTGACACAGTTATACCAAAATCTTTAAATAGTTATTTTTTTGCTACCCGATATGCCGAGGTGATCCCTGAACACGATTCATTATTTTAAACCATTTTGTCAAATGTTGTACCTTACTGGGTAAAGCACCATACAAATAAGAATGAACTCCCACCAAATGGACATTACTGAGTTGTAAAATAACTGTTTTTAGTGAGCGTATTAACTTTTTAGACACATTTCTTAATAGAAATCCCAAATAATATAATGCAATACCCTGTATTCAAAACCGTGATTAATTGATCGCACGATGCTCACTTTTGACGCTAGACCAACGAGGCAGTCAAGTTTTTTTTTTCTTGATCAATAAATGCCATAAGAATTTATTATTTATCCTGTCTGCTTTTAAAAACCGGCACACGCACAGGTAAACAACCTGATAGAAACTTAAACTTAAAACCATGCAATATATTTTGATTTAAACTCAGTTAAACATATTAATTTGCTACGAAAACACATATACGTTGACTTACATGTAAGTTTATGAACAGCGCAAATTAATAACGGTCACAGAGCGCACTTTAATAAAAATATTTTTTACACAAACACGAGTTGTTAGTAATCCACATGGATATCGTGTCATTGATTCCTAATAAAAGACAACATGACATAATTGTTATCAATCGTACAACGTTATCTCTGAGCGTCTAGTGCACCAGATACCCTTGAATCTGTGCACGCCTGTGAAATACAAACAAAATTGTTTGTTGATTCACGTGGAATAATGTCCCTTTAATCAGATTTACATCGCTAACGGGATATTTTCCCAATGATTGACTTGAATGAAGTAAATTTGTCAGTGGATGCTACATATTGAAATATCCTGAAAAAGGTTTCCATTAGCGGTTTTATTTCAAATTATTCTCTTTTTATGTATTTTATGAATGATTAAAATGTCATTTTTAAGATATTTAGTTAAAGTTTTGGGTACATCGACTCTGATTAATATTTTCTATCCACTATTCTAAAAAAAAATATTTGTTATCTAGGCCGACCTTATAGAAGGCCAAATGACAACAAATCAAGAGTATAGTATATTTCTTGTACATAATTATATTTTTAACATTTAAAACATCCAAAAACAATTATGTAAAGCTTAGCACATAAATTAAATTACCTTACATTGTTGAAAATTATTGCCAAGATTTGTTAACGTTGCATTTGTGTGGCACAGGCGCAATTGTCGTCTCGCCAGACTACGGAACTTAATAATTAAGCCACTACAACTCCCAAAGCACTCTTACAACTTGCTGTACATTTTCTTTCTATAACATTGAAAATGTCGCCAAAATCTAGCAAAGCCGAAGCGCTTGAAAGCAGTTGTAAAGCAAAGTTAGTTGTTAAATCAGAAGAGTAGAATGAAACGCTATCACGAGTAAAATCTACCGTTCCAACCGGCGGTGCTACAAAAGGTTATTACTTAATTATCTAATTTGTGCTGTGTATCTGACGGGTCGAACAAATTAAACCAGCTGCTACTACCCTTTCATGTTACTTAATCATTTTAACTTATATTTGTACTCGTAACTTGTAAATAAAACGATCAAATCCGACTACAACTGGTATTAAGTATGTTACCTCGTTGTTGTTAATTTTACTACAACTTTCATACTGTTTTCTTTATTGCATATTTAATCAGAGGAGATCCAATTAATCATTAATACTAGAATGATGGTTTGGTAGTCATTACTATATATTCAAGGAGAATGTATGCCGTTTTTTTCACGTTAAAAATTCCTGGTCAATCAACCCTGAATTGACAAAACTCCTCCACGCGATTTACAATTTATGATTACAACAGCAGACTAATTACTACTTGATACGTTGAATATACTGGTACGTATAATGCTAATTCACTATTCTAGTCACCAGGTAAAAACATACCTTTCTCGTCAACATTAGGAGAATTAAACGTTCACCAACAACTTACAAACATGTGCGAACTCTCATTTCTCACTATCAACTGATTGTTTTTTCTTGCTAACTCTTAATTAATCCCCGCAAAACTTCACAACATAGTATATGTTCTATACGAAACCAAGGTTTCAACGTATCATAAACAGAACTAGTTATTGGATACCGGATTTGGTTGTATCTATATAATTTATGCGTAAAAATATGCGAAGGCCCACGAAAGGCAATCGAACTTTTAAAAAATACTGTTGTCAAGACTTGAGTGGTAAAACAACTTTTTTTTTTTTTTAAAAGATGGGAGGTATTCGTGATGAACTTGATATTCCTAGTAATTCCCAGTAGTGTTGAAAAGGATAAAGGAAGGTATGGTAAAAAATAAGCTAAATGTAAGAAAAGGGATAGAGGAAACACTCTGAACCGAGTAGGCGGAAAGATCTTAAATGACGAATGATATACCTACATACATGTTTTCGGAGCAATCGATATTCTCTACATAATTATAAACCTTTACAGAATTCTATTTAGTTAACATCTAGTGAAGCTCTAAGGTAAACAATAATGTAACACCAAAACGGATCTGTAATACTAGAAATAAAGTTGCATTGTTTGGTAACTATTTGGCGAAAATAAATCAAGTGATGTTGTACTTCCATAATGATTTTAATTAATGCATTAAAATCACAAATCCAGCGCTCAACAGTCTGGACGTCGAGTATAAACATATCATTATATGAATAATTGGCTCAATTAAATTTCATAATTATGTGGTTCATTAAATGAGCAGTGTGTCTTTTCAATTTGTTCTCGCTGTTATTAGCTTTGATTGAAAAAAGTCCCATACATAATACTAGAGGATAGTAAAACATTACGAAATTATTTTTAAAAGTTTTATTTTAAAATCTTATTAAATATAAGTATCACACACAACATTACAAACTAACAACAATTAACAATACTTAAACCCAAATTAAGCTTAACCTAAAACTTAATGAAATTTCCACTTATTCAACATTATGTCACGATAATAAAAGCAAATTGTTGAGAACATTTTCATATTATTACACTTGGGAACACGTTGAAATATCTCTTACATGTAAAAGTAAGTAAATATACAAGGAAAGAGCTTTTACTATCTAATACAAATGTTTAGGTAACTAAGCGCAGTTAATAATTATTTTGAATGAGAAGATAATGAAACACTGACTTGGTAGTAAAAAATGTAAAAAAAAATTGTTCCCAAAGTAGTCAAATTTATATTATTTTATCACAATAAGATAAAATATTATTTGTTCGGTGGTGTGTGAGGGAGACTATACTCAACCAATTTAATAAATAGAAGTACCTATATTACCTAACTAACAAACCCAAAAAAATATGCAAATGAGTAAACACCTTCTATCGGCTTTTTTAGCATCAACAATCGAGATGGGCATTTAACAAAAATGTAAACTAACAGGAAAATTTGAAATAGTTCATAAACAGAACCAACCCGGATTTTTATTTTTGAAGATCGGTAAATTTTTACACTTAAAAAACGCTCTTCAACAAACACAAGAAGTTCTTTATGCCCGACGTGCCATCACAGTCGATAACAAGCGCGCGAGTGCTAGTTTCCTTCTTCGCCGTCTTATTTTGACTTATATTTAATTGGAAGTTGAAGTTTTCCTCGCCACCACCAAAAGGCCAAATTTGGAGATCTTCGGTAGCTTTCGACTTGATCCAAGGAGTCCAAACATAGTCGAAAAGGGCTGGGTCTGACTCGTTTCTTAGGTTCGGAGGCCCTCTCCTCATTTGCATGGCCCACAAGCCTCTAAGCCTGCTTGTGAGGAGAACGGCAATTTTGTTAGCACGCTGCCATAAATCGTGACTCTCAGCGGGGTCTTCGCGAACGTTGAAAAGGCAGCCACGTGCTGCAAACAAAATTATTATCAACAACATTTATTATAAGATACGTTTATAGCCTCGAGATGTGTCGTGTATAAAAGACCCTCTGCTGGTGACGTACCGTTGATTAAATATCGATTAGTTTACATAATGCTCAATTACTTTGGAACAAACTACTTCACAAGGTATTAGGATATTTTCTATATCTATTCAAGCGCTAAAAATAGGATTCGAAGAAAGCATACAATCAGTTATGAAAGAAAAATGTATGATAAGGATAACCTGTATGTAAAGAAATATTTTTTTTTTTTTTTTTATTATTAGCCTATACTAGATCCCACTGCTGGGCAAAGGCCTCCTTCTTTTTCTTCCAAATTTCTCTGTTTGTAGCCAATTTACGCCATTCCCTCTCAAAGTTGTCTAAGCTGTCTCTCCAGCGCATCTTCGGTCTACCGCGTTTTCGGCGGCCCTCGCATGGTATCCACTCAGTGACGGCCCTCGCCCATCTGTCCGGATTCATCCTGAAAAGATGGCCGGCCCAGTCCCACTTCAGTTCAGCACATCTCTTGCCCACATCAGACACTTGAGTTGTGGAGCGCAGGTCGGTGTTTCTTATGCGATCATTAAGCTGGTATCCAAGCATGCTGCGCTCCATTGATCGCTGGCAGACGCCCAGCCTGGACATCTGGCTTTTAGTTGGGGACCATGTCTGGGACCCGTAAGTGAGGACAGGCATGATACACATGTCGAACAATTTTTTCTTGAGGCAGGTAGGTAAATCGCTTTTGAAATATTGTTTTAGGGACCAGTAACTCTTCCATGCATTTTGTATGCGTCTTTCGATTTCTTTGTCCTGAGAATTCTCGAATGCCACAGTCTGACCCAGATAAATGTATTCATCCACATACTGCACACTCTGCCCATCCACGGTGATATTGCGTCGCGTCCTATTTGTCATTAACTTGGTTTTATTCATGTTCATGTGGAGTCCAACACTAAGGCTTGCAGTTGCTAGCTGTTGAAGCATTTCCTCTAGTTCCGTAGCTGATGAGGCGAATATAACAATGTCATCGGCAAATCGAAGGTTCGTTATTCTCCTCTCGCCGATAAGAATGCCCTTCTGCTGCCATGGCTCCGCGATATCTTGAAATACTTCTTCCAATGTTGCAGTGAATAGTTTCGGAGACAGAGGATCTCCCTGTTTGACACCCTTTTCAATTTTAAATGTAGATCCTTTCGAATTGAGCTTAATGTGAGCGTAACTGGTGTCGTATATGGCTTTGATTAAGTTGATATAGCTAGGATCTATTTCTTGCTTATGAAGAGCTGCAAATATAGAAAAGTGAGAAATACTATCGAACGCCTTGCTATAATCTACGAATACCAGGTATATTGGAAGATTGTATTCATGGGATTTTTCTAAAATTTGTTGGACAGTGTGAAGATGGTCTGTGGTTGAGAAAGATGAGCGAAAACCGGCTTGTTCAGGTGGTTGTTTGCTATCTAATTGTTTTGCGAGGCGGTTTTGGATAATTTTCATAAATAGCTTATAAATGTGGGATATCAAACTTATAGGTCTATAGTTGCTAATTTCTGACTTATCGCCTTTTTTGTGTAGTAAAACTATTTCTGAATGACACATATCTTTGGGAAAACTGGCCGAGTACAAAATAGAATTAAATAAGTTAGATAAGTAGGGCATAAGAGTTCGAATTCCTGTTTTTAGTGTTTCTGTTGTGACTCCATCTACTCCCGGGCTTTTTCCGTTTTTCATAGTTCTTAATGCCAAATGCACTTCGTAAGCAGTTATAGGTGGTATAATATCGGGGCAGCCGTGATGTGTGATAGAACGACCATTCTTTGACGGATCGGCATATAATTGTGCATAGAATTCGGAGCACGTTTCAATTATTTTTACACGATTTGATTGTTTTAAACCGTGCTTATCCTTTAGACTTGTGATCCAGGACTTTCCTTTGCAAAAGCCCTCTTTAGCTGCGCGAAGAGATGCATTGAATTTTAGAGCCCTCTCTACTTGTTGAGTATTATATTGTCTTATGTCGCGGCGGATATTTCGTTTAACTTGTCTATCTAGTGTTCTATACTGTGCGGATCCTCTTATCATTTCCTCTCGCTTTCTTATCAGTTCTATTGTGTATTTAGTAAACTTCTTTGTTTTTCGTTCTTGCTTGACTTTTTTACTTGCTGTCTTTATTGCCTCTATTATTTTCGAATATTGATCACTTACATTATTGTGGTCGATTTGAAATGAATTAAAATAGTTTTCCAGCTGTAAATTAAATTCTTCACTGTTGGTCTTTAAGGTTTCTTTATCAAGTCTTTTAATACCAATTTGGAATAATTTATTGCGATGTATTTTAAAATTGAATTTTATTTTGGCTCTTAACGGTCTATGGTCTGAATTATGATTAAATTTATTAATGACTCCAACATTTTTAATGATTGTTTTATCTGAGCATAGTATAAAATCTATCTCATTTTTTGATCTACCATCAGGCGACAGCCAAGTCCAACGTCTTTGTGGTTTCTTTTGATAGAAACTGTTGCTGATATTTAAATTTTGACCAAAAGCAAATTGAATCAAACGATTTCCTCTATCATTTGCATTGCCAAGCCCAAATGGTCCAAGTATTTTTGAGTTGATTACATGTTGGTGGTTTCCTATTTTGGCATTAAAATCACCCAGAACAATAGTCCATGTGCCTCTATATTTGTCGCAGGCCTTGTTTAGTACATCATAAAATGATTCTATTTCATCAGCTGAGTGTGAAAGTGTGGGAGCGTGAGCTTGTATCAGTGTCAGTGTCTTAGAGTCTTTGATTCTGAATCTAAGTACCGCAATCCTTTGAGAGCAACCAACGAATTCGATTATATTATTCTTCCATTTCTTAGATACCAAAAAGCCAACTCCATACTGTCCTTTGGTTTCTCCAAAGTAGAAGAATATGTTTTTATCTGATTCTATTGTTTGTTCTCCTATTCTTCTAATTTCACACAGTCCGATAATATCCCACTTAATAGTGTCGAGAGCGTATTCAAGTTCCAAAAAGTTTTCATCTTTCATTAAAGTTCGTGTGTTATATGTCAAAATATTAAGAGAATCGGTGTCCATATGGTTATGCGTTGTAGTCGTCTGACGGTGTATCGATCCCGCCCGGAGATTATTCGCACCCCTAACCCCAGCACGTGTCCGATGTCCGTCACCAACGGTCACGTCGCCGGAGTTGCCGGGCACTTGGGGCCGTGCTTTTTCGTATCTTGTCATAGAGTTGTAGAATTAAAGAAGGGTTTGGACCTTGACCCACCACGCTGGTCCAGTGCGGGTTGGTGGGTTTTCGCTGGAGCCTCGTCTGTCAGCCAGCAGGGTGCACCACTTGCAGGTGAGGTCAGCTTGGGTCGCGAAAGATAGTGATTGGACCCCGAACAAAGAAATATTAATATGTCTAATTTTAGAACTTAGGGTGGATGGATACTAATGTCACGGTATTTCTACTCGTCTAAGTAAAGCCCATGAATGCTCATGTCAACACGAGATATGTAAAAAAATTCAATGCGATAAAACCTCTTAAAATGTGTTAATGCAGCTGCAATATTATCGTTACGTATGCGATACAATTGCGTAATATTTTGTATCGCCGGTACATTCTTTCTCTTTACAAAGTAGATTTCGTTGGAAGAAATATTTATCAATATATGCACAAAACAGTAAGCTAACTGATTGGTTTTATTATATTTTTCTTCATTACATATTTATTTTTCTTTACTGTATTGAAAAAAAAAAGATTATTTCTCAGCTCTACAGACTTAAGTAATATAGTAAATTTAATAACATTTTTGTAACATCGGTAATCATTGGTTGTTTACCTATATTTTGTACTAACAAATGAAATTACAATGGATACTTATCCATTGGGGAAACGGATGTCTTAAATGTTTGTTTGTATGTTTTTATTACCGTTCAGCTGCTTTCATTAAAAACATAAAAAGAAAGCTTGCACATTCAAAATGTTCGTAGCATTAGTAGATAAAAAACTAAAAACAGTCCTAAAAAAATGACCGACCTGAACACCAAATCCAACACTACACGGTTCACAGCCTATGTGGGCCAAAGGTGCGATTTACTTTATGACGAAATTAATTTCGTAATATTCCATTTAAGCGCGTGCGTATTGCTTCTGCTAATGACATTCGAACGAACATAAGAACATGATGCTCCCGAAATAATTAAAACGAGTAAATGGAAACTGGTACCAGTGAAATTAAATCCAATGGTTGGTTGTAATTCTGCACAAAAATGCTTTATTTTGTTCGAAGTTTTACTTTAACTATATATGACGTAAGTGATCTTTATATCAACGAGTCATTATATATTAATTTTTACTGCCAGAACTAGATGAGAATTTCGCTATCCACAAACCTGTGCCAGAGATTTTTCAATGACCTTAAAAAATTTAGGGAAAACGGAAAGCAACAAAACTTTAATCGCGCCATTGGCGACAAATTGTTAGTCAAAATGTGGTAGTTTATACGAGGCGAAAATTCGTAACGTAAGGTTATATCGTAAAGTTTGTCTCGGTTTGGGAATCGAACCTGCGGCCTTTCGTTTCACAAAGTGGCGTCTAGCCAACTGCGCTACGGGGCTGTCATTATTTTCTATTGACATGATTTTTAGACTGAACTCATTAATAATAAAAAGACTGTTGGATTTATTTAATAAACCTAAATTTAAGATTGCAGTGACATGGTTGTACACAGCATATTAAGTTGGAATAGTTCAAGAAACGCCCTCAGCAACATAATACACCTACCTACATGTTGTGGATCTCAAAGTGTGCAACTATAATTTGTTGTTTAGCGAGATATAGCGTTATTATTGCGCCGCCATCCCGTTTATAGCTCACTCGTGAGTTGGACAGACAGTTTTATCTGAATATTGGAAACTTTGTTAACGTTAGTTCAAATACAGCTATCTCGCATCGTTATTTGTTACGGACATACACCGCAAATAAAACACATTATTATCTGAAATAGGTCAACATACAGGTTTTACCATTATAAAATATTTGTATGGAAAAATCCTGTTCGATAAACCGTATTTAAGCATTCCCTAAGATATATAGGCACTTATAAAGATTTAAGTCCATTTAAAAATAAAATACTTACTAGGCGTCGGCAAACAGAGCGTCTTGTCTCTCGTTTGATCCAATTGTTTGATTGTAGCTGCATTTCTTGTTGCCGCAACGTGCTCTTCATCTAAATATAAGCCCATTAGATCGAAAATTCTCGCCACCTCGCAAGATCTTAACGAAGGATAATACTCAGGCGGCTGCGCTTTGTTTATCATTAACTCGGCTCCATAGTGATCATTGTTTAATCCTGTTACGTTGCCGACGATAACTTTGTAATCTCCTGCTCTGTATGCCGCGTACATATTATTATTGTTATCTTCAATAGCTATTAAAACTTCTTTACGTTTAGAATCACCGTCTTGTACGATAGCATCCCATTGATTGACACCGTCTATTTCTTTGTTAAGTTTTCCACCGGCAGCTGCTGTCAATGTTGGAAGCCAGTCAGTGATGTGCATTAAGCCGTTCCAAACACGAGGCTTGAAAGACGAATGCCAAATGAAAGCTGGTACTCTGACTCCTCCCTCCCAAGGCGTCCATTTAGTTCCCCTAAAAGGTAAATTGACTCCCCAATTTCTTAAACTTCCCACCGTTGGTGATCCATTGTCCGATGCAAAGACAAGAATAGTATCGTGAAGAATAAATTTCTCGGCTAAGGCAGCAACAATTCGTCCCACACTACGGTCAATTTGCGTTACAATCTCTGAAATTATAATAACAATCAGAATAATATTCAAATAGAAAAACTTAAGGTCGATGGCAGTAATTATTTCTTTCTAGGTGACCTTATGTATCTAGAACATAAAAGATTGAGCAATAGTTTTACGTAGGTATATTACATAGAATTTACATTCATAAATAGAATTGGCTTATTGCTGCTATGGGTTGTAGCGGTTACATCACATAACATAAATGTGACTTTATTTGAACCAGCAAAATTTAGAAATCACATTTAATAGATCAATAATTATGTAATTTAAACTAAATACAAATAACTACTTTCAATACTTTCATTATATATCATACCTAATTTTATTATATTTCTTAATAGAAATATAACTTAAACAACGCATATGTAGAAAAAAAAACAATTTAAATACTCTGTACTAATAGGCGATAGACTTCGTCCCAGTATGAAAAGGGAGCATTCATTAGAATATCAATAATAAAATTGTTAATACCTGCATAAAGCCTTCTGTCGGAATTGGCGATGTGCCGGTGTTTAACAGTGGAGTACAGAGGAGGTTGTAAGGCTCCACCATCGTTGCCAGCATGGGGGGCGTTGTGCGTCATATGCAAGAACAGAGGCTGAGACGTGTTGTGATGATGGATAACTGAAAAAAAATATTCTTATTGTATCCTGTTTATAAATAATTATGTTATAACAAGCTTTAAAAAAAATCCAAACTCCGCGCTGGTACTAAGAACTTCCCAATGGGAAAATCCAATGGCCTACCCGTAAATCGAACTAGGAATCTCTAAATCACAGAAACTTGTACCGCGAGACTACGAGGCAGACAAATGTTTGAAAATAAGAAAATAGTCGGAGCACCAACAAATATAAATAACATTTCGCTTACTTTTCACAGCTTTGTCGGTGAGCGCGTCCACGATGTACCGGTCTTCGGTAACTTGAGGTTTGTCGTCGTCAAATAAATCTAATCCGAACAACAAACGTCCATTTGGCCACTGCAAAAGGAGATCATTATATTTCTTCAGTAATTTTACTCTGTGAAACTTTTATATTATATGGGTATACTTTTTCGTTATTCCATAAACTTACAAAACTTAATAGAACGTCTAATAGAAAGTAAACAAAACAGAATTTACAACGTTACAACCATAATGACTCGCTTGATTTCGAAACTCATGGGTCGCAGTACTAACGTAACTCAATTCATTTGTAGAAAATAACTAGTCCATGAGAATCGTCAGAACTCCATTCACTTACACTACTAAGTCTTTTTGTTAAGACATACGAGTGTGAAACTATAGTAAAACTACTTGAATGGTATCAGCTGATGTATTTATAATAAGTAAGTAGTATCAAAATGAAAACACGATCAAACGTAGATTAAGAAACAGAAATAAAAGGTTTCATAACCGAATCCATTATTTACCTACATTATTGCGTATTTGATATAATTTATTGTTTTTATTACACTTGCATTGAAACAATTTCATAGTTAAGTATTGCTTTTTTTGCTGCTTTTTGCGAATAAAGTGACGGGTGGTTGATGTATTTTTATATCTATGCGCTTGAAAAAACATATATTTTTACAAAAGGTCTAGAATTAGGGAACTTATTAAATAGTGCTTACATTTTTAACTACCTATTAGCAAAAATCTAACATTGTAAACAAAGAACTAGTGCTCTATTGACGCACGCTCTGTTGTCGTCATTCCGCAAATTCTTCATATCTGGTACTATCATGAAATTTTTATAAGCGATTACACTAACAATAAAAGAAATGAGTTGTCATCAGGAGACAAGTTACAATAGTTTAATTAAGTAATTTTTATATATACTTTTTAAATTTTTGAAATACCATAGCTTACCCTTTCCACTTTGTTGTAAGTGTAGTAATCAACGTAGCCACCTCTCATTCCATAATGGGTGTCGTATCCTCGAGAAGTGGGAAGATATTCCTCCTTCGACATTCCCACATGCCATTTGCCCACCAAATGTGTTGAGTATCCCAAATCCTTCAAATAAGACGGTAACAGACGTTCGGTTAAAGGTATCCCACGATCTTCCGAGTTGAATAAGGGATTCCCGTGCATTCCTGTGAGAAGAAAAAAAAGTTTTATCTTTAAAAACTTATAAATTTTAAGTTAATGGAGGTTTTACTATTTCAGATAATTATAGACAGATATTATGCGGAGGAATAGGATTATTAATCGATTAATTCAATGCCAATTTTCAGTGTCTAATTTATGTTTCATATTTTATGTGTAAAATACAGTCGAATCACAAGCTTTTATTAAATCCGAAAATGCGAATATAAATTTCTCGCATTAATGAAATAAAATAATTACATATCAATGCTAATCTTGGGTAATCGCCAGAACATAAGTTAGGATAAAATCTTGTTGTTTTAATATATAAATGTAAACACATAACGATCGTCAATCAACATAATATTATAAAAAGTTCTAAAATTAAAAATTAATGTTACATATAAAACCAAAGAATTGCATGTGAATGTTAAAACATTACTTAAATATGATAAGGCTAGTGTGATAAACTACTGCTTTACTTTTCTCTAATGTAAAAGAAACTCGTCATCGCAATTTTCTATCTACATACTTATAAGTACTATGTCACTCAGTGGCGGTACTTCCATAGAAGCCCGAAAGCCCGACTTGCCTTACATAGTTCCGAATAACGAACTTAACGATTGTTTATTTATAAAATAACGCTATAAACGTGAATGTGAGTACTAACCGGTAGGTATTTATTAGTCCTACGTACCAAACCGTCCTACGTACCGTAAGTCCTACGTGCCTTAGTTTGACACCCTAGGCACGCCACTGATGTCACTACGGACATAAATGTTAATAAAATGCTTCATTTGCAAAGCAAATACCTGTATGAAACACATCCATCGGAAATTTTATACGCTAATTAACCGTGCCTTTACTAATTTAAATGCTAAAATAATAATTAAAATTTGCAATGATACTTTTCAATGTGATTGACCAACATTTATAATTGCAATAATATTAATTAATGTAACTGAAATTTATAGTCAAATCATCTCAATTTAAAATTCAATTACATTGTGATCGTTTGTGGATATTTTTTATAATCTTCTTCCTTGTATTTAACTTCTGTGTTCAAATTAATTCAGCTAACTTTATTTTAACAAATTACGTATGTATGCATACACACTCTCGCCTATATCTTTTTATAGTTTAACTTCTTTTCACGAGCAATATTTTCCAAGTAGTAGATCAGAATAATCCGATTTACGAGGTATATTTTCGGACTCCGAACTACTGACAATTACCTAATGGAAATACTCAACCCATACACTTTGCCTAAAGCGAGAATATCCTCAGATCGCACAGCATATGCTTTTGCCACAAGATTACGAGGTAGTTTAATCACGTATAACGTATAAAAATAAATAAATATGATAAATCTAACGTTCAAAAACGACATAACGAATGACTTTCTTATTTTCGTCTCAGTTATTTATTCATTGATAAGTAAAATTTTTTTTAATAACAAAGCTCTAACTCTTACATAATTTCGACTGAACCTGTTTACATAAATTTACAATATAGGTTTAAAGTACAATATTAATGAAGACGAACGTTACGTGAACAAATGCCAATATTTGTCTATTGTTAGCTATATTTTTATCAAAAATTGGTTCCAATTTAGCCACAGTTTTGGCAAAAGCATTCAATGAAATACAAACACTATATAACATTTACGAGTTTTATAGACGTCGACCTCAATCTGTTAATGTTATTATCAACAATTGAAACACCAGAAATGAAACACTCTCTACGGTTTCTTAAACTCATAAGAAAGGCATAAATGTAGTGTTACTTTTAAAAGGTTTCAAACTAGATGGATTTATCTCTTACATGCTACAGAAATTATCTTGTTACAACGACTATTTTTACTTACATTACATTTCCTAGTGCTTAGCGATCTCAATGACAATATATTACGTAACTGCAGTATATGTTCATTATATTGTTTCAGTAATTCCGCCAATTATATATTCCAAACAACCAAATGAATTTACTATGAGCAACGTAAGCACAGAAAATCTGTTACGAGAAACAAAGCCGCAAGTTAAAACCGCGGATATAAACTGCCAAGGTTTTAGGCCACAAAGTTTTACATCACGAACACAATGAACCAAACCCAAATTAACTTGATTACGAACTGTATGGAATTGCTCAAATTTTACAAAGCCCCTTAATATGAAAGTAGTGTTACCTAATCGCATAGGGTATTTTCCGGTGAGCAGAGCTGTTCTTGCGGGCGTACAAATAGCCTCACTATAGTACTGTTGCAATATCACGCCTTGGTACGCCAAATTATCGATGTTTGGAGTCACGATTTGATCGGATCCGTGGAAGGATATGTCGTTCCAGCCCTGCAAATCACAAAACGTATATGTATATAAGGAAACAACAATTTTACATACATTCAAAGACAATTTGAATATCGGAGAATTATCTGTTATAATTATTATTCACCCTGCGAAAAAGCATATTAGACCGATAATAATTAGTTCGTATCTTGTGCATTTAAAACGTAATGATTCAACGCATAGTTGTTTGAGAACACTTAAGCGGTATTCGACTAAGGCGTTCTGAAGAATCAATGTAACCTGTTTTAACTGCTTAATAAAGAAACAATTGTTCTTTTTTAGGCTACGTTCCTCTACGGATAAATTTATAATTTATTGCAGTTCCTCTTTAGCACGATATCTCAAATGTTAAAAAATATGGAAATATATTAAAATTGACATTTTGGATAACAAAGACAGCATCATCTTATCAATAGAATCCCTTTATACAGAAAATCTTTGTTATTTAAAACACGACGATAAAGCTTGGCGTGTTTCACGCAAATGACGAGAAAAAATATAATAGGTATATCTCCCATTATATTCGTATTTACCGAGAATCTGGGTTAATAAGGTAATATCTGCAAAAAAAGATTCGGTTATTAAAAATGTTTCTGGTTGGAAATCCCGGAGACTTTGTTTGAACCGCAATAATGAATAACAATAATTTATTTATAACTGGTTCATAAGTCTAAAATCTAAATAGACGTGTCAATAACAGGACCTGTGTTCGATTCCCGTGACACAAAATTCTTATGTTTCAACCTTGCTAATAAACTCTCATTATGTCTAACGTAAGTAGGTATTGTTTTGGTTGTTCTAGGACAATATATCTTTCAACAAAACAAGAACAAACGAAGAAAGTCAAAGAAAACAACACTGAACTATTTAGATTAGATGGAATCAGCTTTTACATAGATAGTTCCTAACTACGGGTATATTTATATATGTTTAATGAAAGTGAACAACAGACAAATGTAACAAAAGTAAAGCGCGAATCCGGATACTGTTATAATTTGCTTCGCAAAAAATATAATAAAAGTTACATTAACAGGGAGATTGTTTCCTAGCATTTTTTCTCTACGTTAAAAAATGATAATTGCATTCTGGTTTAATGACGAATTTGCTGCTACTTCTAAACTATAGACAACGAAACTGCATGGTCACTGTCACGTTTGTGTCCCCAAATAAATTGTCAACGTATCACGGATTGCCAATTTTACGAAACAGACCAATATTGGTTATTTAATTTAAGTGATATTTAAGTGTGGACCATTCGGCTACTTGATTTCTAGTAGCATCTCCCAGAAGCATTTTCTATCTTAAATTAATCTTTTATCAATCTAGTCTAGAAAATATCTTAAGCACCTGAGAGCACATCTTCTTCACCGATCAAGTGTGCAATATTTTAATATAAATACGCAATAAATGCTTAATGTCAACCTTAAATATGTAACGCCATAATCAGCAGCCCATTAACGTCCCACTGCTGGGCACGAGACTCATTTATAACTGAGAGGGTTTAGGACATTGTTTACCACACCGACCTAAAAATTGACGCAATGACAACTTCCTCTTATTCTACATGGCTACAATCCTCTTTTAAAATTTGAGTTTACAAACTTTACTCGAATTGTTCAAGGTTAAAATACTTGAATGTCTATTTTAGTAGGATGCCGTCTGGTTCCAATTATCTTCAATCCGATCAATTCCAATTATTGATTTACTTAATTTTAGAATTCCTTGTCCCAAAAATAAGTACATCTCTCAAATTTCTTCCTGTCATGGAGTCTTTTATTGTCATTAAAACTCTTTATGTTTATTTTTTAAGAAAACAACATAAATTATTTAAATCCCTATAATTTTTATCGTTGATAACTATTCTTATGATTTGTTTAGCCTGAATTTCGTAGTTAATTTATTACTAGCATAAAAAAATTATAACAATATCTCGATTTCTCAGTCTCAGAGCATTTTAGTAATAGTTTATATAATACTAATTTTATTAGATAATAATTATAATTAGTTTTGATAGAGTTAACCGATGGTTATTTTCTACATATTATCGTATTATATCAACCTAAATGACAGATGTTGAGCACGTAATGTATTGAAATTAAACGATTTTAATGAACCAAAAATTGTTTCATTGATTTATGTATATCTACTCTGTACAAATGGGTTGTCATTCCTATGTAGGTAAAACCAAAATTATGTCATATTGAACCCTCGTACCATAGAATGCTTCACCTGATCAATTAATTTGATATTGATTTTTACCTTCAACCGTGATGTAACCAATTTATATGATGCTAGCAACAAAACTTGAAATTCTAGCTTCAAAACTTAACATGATAGCTCCACCGTTCTAATAATATGATCAAGTAACCTGCATCCTTGTTGGTGAATTATGCTGGTTCACAACTTTATCTTTGAGAATTATCACGTACTTTGATGTAAAGAAAAACATCGACATAACCTGTGCATCTAAAAAAATCCGAAGAATTTCGCGCACTAGGCCAGTGTTTTGAACTAAGACAGCCTCTTAGTAATAGCGAAGGCCCATTTCGCGCAGTGAAATGATATAGAAATATAAAATTTTATGACATAGAAAACTTTATCTTTATATTGATAATAATATCAGCTTATAACTACAGGGTGTATTTTTTTATACAATTGCACAAACGGTATTTCCCCGCTCAGCGGTAGCCTAAATTTCTTCACGCTGTTCTACCGCAAAAGACAGCTGGCAGGTCTTCGTTAAAGTAATTGGAAGGTGGCAAACTGTAAATTGTTACCGATACCTACTCCAATACTAGCACCGAAGTAACTTGTCTCACGTAAATATATATAAATGTAAATATAGCAATCGCAAATATAGCAATGTGGTTTCATTCTTCAAAGCATGTTAGCTGTAATCTGTATATCTGGATATGCTTACATTGGCAGCAATACACCCATATACATTTGCGTAAACGTCAAGTTGTTTGACCGGCTTAACCATTTGTAGATGCAAGAATCCGTCGACAAAAAAGAATATTTAACATATCTTTGAAATCTAAAAGAATTCTAAGGTAAGTTAAAGTTTTACTCACCATTGAAATCGGAAAATAATTAAGTGTTACTCAATATAGACTTATGTTCAGACTTTCTCTCTTAATTTATATATAGTGTAACTTTATATATTATATTTGCTTTAATAAAACAAAAAAAGCGAATTGAAATTTCTTTACAAACAAAAGATTACGGTTCGGATAATTTAATAAGCGTGTTGAGTAAAAGATCGTGCTTTTATTACAGTTGAATGCACTTGCCTCACGCCCGCTGTGACAGTCAAACCTTCACAATGAAACCAGTATGTATTTCAATACTAGTAATATACAAGACACCTAAAGTCACTGTTGAAAAACGATTGAGTAAGGAGGCCCGCGAAATTGGAATAAATTTTATTATCGGTGTGACACTTTTTGTCTGGTTTTAATGTAGTGAGCTTACACCCGTAAAATATTGAGAAGAATATAAGATACTTAAGTTGGATATGGGATTAATAATACCATAACATATTATTTTCAAAAATTTAAATGGAAGTCATGTTCTACACTCTCAGACCATAGGTTGCCAGCTTTAAGTTAAATTATATTAAATTAGCCACATTCTAATTACTACTTAACGGGCCGCAGTCTTCCAGACAACTTAATATTATTACCAACTGTCTAAACACCCACCATTTCCCTCACCGGAGAATCGAACATTAGATTTCTAATTTATATCGCATAACCAACAAAGCCTTATACTTATACCTTTCATCTCAAACCAAAATACAAAAATAGATAAAAACTAATATGAACATAAATATTTACCATGTCATCGACCATTATGAATACAATATTCGATAACGGGCGAGGGTAGGCAGACACGGACACCAGTACCAGAAGAGTCCAACATCGCCTCCTGCAAAAATCGTAAATCATATACACTCATCACGCCAGTAACCCTGAAAAGGTACGCAGAGGTATGTAAATCTGCACATATTTTGTTGCAAGAACCATAGTGCCAATTGCAGTTCTGAATCACCTTTCTAGAATCCGATCTGATAATTCTTAATGGAACGACCCAGTAATACTTTGCCCGATCCGGTAATAAAACCCGGGTCCTCAAGACCGCACGACACACATTTATACCGCAAGATCATGAATCGCCAATTTTGCAATGTTATTATTCAAGACGTAATGATAAAATCTATAGAGTGGTAATGTAATTTGCACAATTTATACCTTGGAAAACATGCATAGGTCAAGGCTTATTGAACCTCGTTCTGTGATTTCTCGATAAAACTCATGGTATTATTTCACTTACTACTATAGGACCAGTAACCGTCGTTTGATCACAAATAAAATGAGATTTCCTTTTTGGCTGAAGCGTATTCTGAGGTCAACGAAAGCGACAAAGCTATCTGTGTTTATATTTCAGTATTTATTTCCATAGATCGACGACAGTATAGGTGACTTCACAGCTCCGTTTGCTGGATACTAGCTTGCGAAACGAGAGACCGCGGGTTCGATCTTCTCACCGAGAAAAATATTCAGGTCATCCACAAGTATTTGTTTCGGAATTGGGTGTTTGTGAGGTCTAAAAGTCTGTCGTAGCTTCTGATACACACGACACAAGTCTTGTATTGTAGTGAGGGGTCAGAACGAAGTATGTGACTTTTGAGAGTTTATATTATTCATTACCTACATCGTATTTTTAAATCTTAAGAATATTTTCAATAAAAATAATTGTAATCCAATATAATGAGACAAAGAGCATTTTTATCCTAGAAGTTTTATCGAAATCAGCCCAGCCGTTGCCGCTTGATTGCACATTTAACACGCCAATGTCTTAACAGCCGTATTAATGAGGTTAAAATATATATATTAAAATATAATAAAATGAATAAGGATGTTTATTATGTTCCTATAACCGTTTTTGAAAAAACAAAAAATAAATATCAGGTTTTAGACCCGGATTCAATTAATACGCACATAGCAATTATTTAAAAACGCTTAACTTGTAATGAATAGTCAGTAAATGAGAATGTATTTAAAAAATGTCTGTCATACCGTATCGGATCAGCGTAAATTTAGGATAAAACTAACCACTCTAAAATTATTAAAACCCATTTTAACTTCACAATTGGATATAAAGATAGCGGACACTAATCATTAACTAAAAAGCCGTCTCTTGAATTAAATATTCATTGAACTCACCAAAAAAAATCGTAATGAAGCATGATCACTCAACTATATTTACACTATAATATACGAACAAAGGCACTGAAAAACCGCAACAATTCGTACAAAGAGGTCTATTCTACACGACCGTTCAACTTGCACAAACTCTGAAACGTACTGTAGGTTGTATACTATTGAAAAATGCTTTCGTACCGCCAGCGGCCTTTTGGGGTGATATTGAAGGTCGTGATAATGAAGTTTGGGTGAATGAAATGCGTAAGTTGCGACACATACAGCCTTATACAGCTACGGCAAATTTAATTACTTGTAACAACTGTGCTAAAATAAATTGTTTTTATATCGGTAATAGTTCGACATTTAAGTGTTATGACACGCGAATTTTATTTATCGTTACATATTTTATGTGATACCTTGTTGCGCCGTCGTTGAGGTTTGCAACGCGCAAGCAAAGGGTCTTGGGATTCGTTACCGGGGCAAGGTAAGCATTCTGATTTTTCTTTAGGAATTCCTCTATAGGAGCCAGTCGATATGTTACCAAAACAACGTAATGATCTCACGATTATTTATTTAATAATACTAATCCTAACAAAAACCCCAAAAAATGGAATTGACGGTTTTATCCCTCTAGACAAAGACAAGCATGAAATTATTCTAAAGGCACATGGAATAAAAAACATATCATAGAATCATGGAATAGAACTAAATCAAAGATATAAAACAAAGAATTGCTTATACTGAACGCAGGTCGTGTCGTCGTTTTGTGCTTAATCTGGGAGAGTGGTTAAATCGAATTACGGGCATACTGTCCAAATTACTTAACACACATCGGTGAGTGCACGACAAGTGTTCGATAACAAAGCATTGAAACAGACCTTGTGCCACTAAGCATTTCTACTGCTGTGGTTATGTCAAACTGGCGGAAACGTTTTATGTGGACATGGCGCCCTAAATCGTGCTCCCTTAATTCATGTGCGGTAACAAAATCGTTACATTAGCAACTCTTAAGCTGTGAGCCGTGAGTTTCTGAGTTCGATATTTAAGCTAATTTACAGCTAAGTAATAGCTCCTTTTGTAAGGGCATATATAAGTATCAAACCGACACATAAAAGTGCAGTACGGTCCAATAAAGTGCAAATGGCAAAAAATGATTTAGATTTTACCTTTCAACTATACTGCTACTCATTTAACTGCCCGGTTATATCTGCATGTAGTTAGTTATGTCTGTAAGAGTATAGACTTTTACATATTATATAAAAGAAGAGTCAAATTTACTAATGACCTGATTTCACAAGCCCAGATTCAATGTTTAATAAACTAGAACTAAGAAGGTGAATTAAAAACAAATTAGGCAAATCACAATAATAACCCAATGTTTTTACGTTTATTCTTAATAATACACTTTACGAAAATTGTCTCTTGCATTATCTCGTCCATTATAAAAGTTTACGAAAAGTATTATGTGAACCGATCATCCATCAAATCGAAATACATTTCAGTCTATTTTTTACGACCGAATGGAAACAGACTATCACTAACGCTTGCGATTACGTATTGTAAAAGCATTGCACGAGCATTGTATGTTGAATGCAAAAATAATCACTAGATACAATAATAGTGAAACATTTACGCCACATTTTGATATTCTTGTATCTCGTTAAACATTTTCTTAATATTAAAATGAAAAAAGAATTTTATCAAAGGCACGGAAGTCAGTGGTCCGTGACTTATAAATACGTGATCGACTGCAGTGAAAAATTTCGTAGTGAGTCGAGGATATACACTCTATTTTGTCACAGTAAGAGCTAAACACTCACGTGATCAACTTGTTACATTTCAAGTGCACAAAATTTAGCTCATATCGCTCGAGTCAATGATGGCGTAACATTTGCTTTGGAAAATTGTGCACAAGAATCTTTTGTTTGTACTTTCAAAGCAAGTACATAATTTGCAGCTTGCCATCTTGGGACAACACTATTCGAAGATTATTGTAATTGTGTACCAAGTGATAAAACGGTTATAGCATTTTCATGATTACTAACGTTTACTAACACCTATAGTCTTTTCTACAACGAACAGAAATAAAAATGGTTAATTAGCATTATAACCCGAGCAAGCATTCCATATTGAACCCAGTGCCTGAGGAACATTCAACAACGTATGCTACGAACCAAAAATTCACGAAAAATGAATCGGTATAAAACATAATTACATCTCATTTAAACAAAAAGTTTTACGAGAAAAAAAGGCCGTTCAACTTATCTTTTATGTAACGGTTCTGATTTATTAACATTTCTTTGACTGTCACGAGTCAACCGGTATCTATTAATTTTATCTCAAATCCATATTTAAATACCATTTGATTGTTTTGATTGTGACTTTGTTTCTTAATTACGTTATTACTTAGCATTATCTTAACCGATACGAATATTTTTTTGCGTGGATATTGATTTCACCTTGGCACATAGGCTTTTTTATAAATTGCGCCTTTACAAAGCAGAGCCTAATCTCTATCATTAAATATCTCAATTGAATATTATAAATCTCAATCACATACAATAAATAACATAAGCAAACTTGGACTGATTAAGGGCTGGAGCAAAGGCAGTTAACGTTTTTGTACCGTCGACTACAGCTACGGAGAGGAATAAGTTAGCTAACGCTTGTGAAAGTTCGTAAAGTAAACATATTACGTCTCGGATTGAACACCGAACGCCGATGTAGGTGTGAGAATCTTCTGGAACGACTGAGTGTTGCGAAACTAGATTTTGAACTACGAAAACTTTGACGGCTTAAACTAGACTGTAATACTTATGCTATCGTTTTATTTAAATAAAATGCTGTTACAATTTTGTAAACACGCCTTTAACCGTCGTATTTCAATATCATGTGCTAATATGCAAATTTATAATATCGCTTCAGGTCTGATCGCCGGAAAATAAAGTGTATCAAGGTATTCTTTTGGCTAATAAATAATTTTACTAAACAGTTACATAGAATATGTCGACCCTGATTAGAAACTGCATTGGATTTTCGAAGTCACAAACATGCAGACTGGAACTAAAATGCGAATACCATAAATATATTTTGCTCGCACAATTATTTGTTGGTCATGCAAACATTTATCTCGTTGCAGGAATCGGTCTCTCGTTTCACAAGCCAACTGCAGCTTGTTGGTTGGTTGCTAACCGACTGCGCTACGGGACTGTCAAATCTTCTTCTGCAATTTTACGTCATAACGCCTAAAAAAGGTTGTAAATCAACTAAAACTGGAAAAGTATCTAAATTTAAAAGAAAAACGTAAAATAAATTCAATACATTATATTAAATATGTACCTATAATCTGCTGATATGACTCAGTATCTCACAGTTCAGTGCTTATATAGGTGGTGAATAGATGAACAAGATAATAAACTCGGATACTGTTATTGACCAATAAAAATATTCTCACCGGTACATCAATGTAAAACAATGCATTGTCGTCCTTGTCCCCACGTAACATCTCGCGTGATTGTCACTACAACCTATAAAACTGTAAATAACATTTACCTAATGTCTACTAAGAGCCAAATTATCGCATTTGTTTTCAATCCACATAAGTAAATTCATCATCATCTTTCTATACCGCTTTCATCCTTCCTTTATATAAAACAAAACATTTAGTTTAGCCGATTAGCACCATATCTATAACGATTATCACGTCCTTTATCGGTTTAGGAAATTATCGGGAGGTAACCTGCACACCTAAAAATTTTTAGAAGTTGTATAGATCCTCAAATCTTTCAGATGTGGAGGAGGCCGGTGTTTAGCAGTAGGATGTACTG
Organism: Cephonodes hylas; assembly: GCA_030295005.1. Taxonomy (NCBI): domain Eukaryota; kingdom Metazoa; phylum Arthropoda; class Insecta; order Lepidoptera; family Sphingidae; genus Cephonodes; species Cephonodes hylas. The sequence goes on along the minus strand of AP025367.1, from coordinate 7,453,742 downwards.
TTTATGGGCTGATGAAGATTGATGTTAAGTTGACGTAATTGTCCAACTGATGAAAGATAATCGTAGTTATTTTTTTCTGTCGAAATTATTGCATCTTCTTCATCAACCTATATACGCCCACTGCTGAGCACGGGTCTCCTCTACAATTGAGAGGGTTTTTTAGGCCATAGTCCACCACGCTGGCCTAGTGCGGGTTGGCGGACTACACACCTAAGAAATTCCTAAGAACTTTTAGGTGTGCAGGTTTCATCACGATGTTTTCCTTCACCGTTAAAGCAAGTGATAATTCAATGTGAATACACACATAATTTCGAAAAGTCAGAGGTGTGTGCCAGGGGCTCGAACCCGCGACCGCCGAGATTCTCGGCCGCGCGCCTAAACCTCGAGGCCATTCGAAGCAATTTCGAAATTTCTGTCGAAATTATTGCATACATAATTTTATTTGTTGATTCAGCCTTTTAGTGAGTCAGACCAGTATATCGGCCCTCTAGCTAATCTTAGTAAACTAAACATGCACATGACTGTTACAGTCACCCTCGACAAAAGTATTTTTAATCCACAGTAAACACAGCATAAATAAAATATACATTAAAAATTGTGTTTCTTCAAATATTTTTTCCTTATCATTCTGGCCAATATTCTCGGTATATCAAAAAAAAACTTTATCTTATATTCAGATTAAAAAACCGTTTTGCAAGCGGTAAACTAATTTGAAATGGAAAAAACTTCCTCAACGAAATCCGTTCGTTCGGAACTCACTATAGCTTTGGCTAATATTATAGTCTCATAATTTTAGCCGAAACTGTAGTGCCATAACTATAAATTGAAAAAGCTGCAACGTAGAGATAAATAAAAAAAATAAAGTAAAAAATCTAATCAAACCCCTAAATTGAACGAAAAAACTAAACAAACGCCAGACAAAAAAATATACATAATAAAGACATTCTAGTATTCAGTTTATCTTTGCACTAAATCAAGCTACCATTGCTAATGCAGAAGATAGAAAAATTACTTTGTTTGATGCTTTTGAATTAGCAATTAGTTCTTTTATTTCCACAATAAATTTGTTGCAATAATTTTGACAATGAAAATCTAATGAGGAATCGTCTGTTTGAATTACTGATTTTTTGCTAATACCACTATAAATATTCAGTGCTCTCGTACTACATTATTCATAAACTGAGTAGAACGTGATTTACATTCGCACGTTCGTAAAAATCAATCGATCACGTGTCGATCTGTCAAATTTTTTTGTATTAAATATTTGTGAGGGCAAGGCCATTTATTTCGAGCCTAACGTTTTCGAAACGCCGAAATAAAGTGGATTGTATTGCGTTAATACTAATTACTAATCACAGGACACCAATGTGTCACAATTGACAATCTTACAAAACATTAATAGTCCTGTAGCATTTGTGATTAAACCCATGGTAATGATCCACGCATACATACGCTTGTTTGTATGCTAGGGTCCTGGATGTGGCTGTGTAAACCTAATCTCGCATACTCTGGCATATTTGTATATCCTGATGAGAAACTGCAATTTCCATCACATAAAAGTGCGGTACTTTTCGGAAAATAATATTTTAAAATAAAATGGTATTGTATCCAATGGAAACTACGCTTTTAACTTTTAAATATTAACACTTATTTATATAAAAGTGTAAAGGCCACGACATTTTCAAATTCTAATCCAATTTCGAGAATATAAATTATAAATAAAATTAACTATTGAATTCGGAACAGGTTAAATAGGAACAATTGCAAATAAATGTGCCAAATTATCTAAAGGAATATTCATAGTATGGTGAATTTACATTATTTGCTGACAATCAGAAAAATGCAGACATAATAAATATCAGCGAAGAAAAAGATTAACATTAAAAGTTCAAATATTTAGTTAATCGTAGGTTTCCATGGAAGAACAAATTCGTTTTTTTAAGTTTCAGAAAATCTGCTAGAGTATGTAACTAACGCCATTAATAAATACATTCAACATCTCAGAAATACACGTAATATATGTACGTTGCCAGCCTTTGACAAAAGGCGAAAAGAAAAACTTTACAAGAAGAAAACTCAGTGTTACATATCAAACCTTTGTTTATCATATCAAACCACAAAATAAAATTAATTAATATTTATTATAATATCTTGTGTAATGTAAAATAATTGATGTATTCCTTGTTTACTTATTCGGATTAAATTTATGAAGGTTTTACTGGCATTAGAAAAAGAAAAAAGAAAGAGATTAATCACCGTCTACTTATTACATTCAAATAACTTTTAAAACCACATTACAATGGGGGCTATGACTAAGTGAGCAACTAATTCGAATTTCTGTAATGCATTTCACAATAAAAGCTTTTCTTCAAGTTTGAAGTAACAAAAAATAAAATCCATGCATTGTTTGGATGCTCCATTAAGTCTAAGTACAGGAAAATGTATTGTCGGTTTATTTTAAATTACGCATTTTTTAACCATGCAATACCTATTACGTGTAACAAGTGATTACACCAACTATTACTCTTAATATTATTGTGAGGAATAACACTTTTATTGTTCATAGTAGTTTTATTTAGGGGAAGAGATTATTACAAACTTAGCCAATATACATCTTAATTACACCATAGTTCCATAGACACTATAAAGTGACAGTACCATATAGAATATACATACACAGTATTGCCAATATAAATGTACTAATTATTACCAACAATTACATTCACGAAGCGCCAAATAAAATTGGTTTATTGAAATTTGTTACAAAAAAAATTATGTCGAAGTGAAAGGAGTCAAAACATTCGATATAACTGAATTTATTTAGTATCTATTGTATAAGAATTAAATTTGATTCATATTGTACAATTAATTAATAACCTAATAAAAAACTATTTGTGTCTTGAAACCTAATTCTATGATCTATCATGTGCCCTCTGAAATGTTCAAGCAAGTTGTGCAAGCTTCTCAATTACGGAGCTCTTTGCTCTTAGACCTTTCTGCTGCTTTAGTAAGAGTAAGTTGAAATTACTATTTCACAAATAAAATCCTCATAAACCCATGTAGTACCTATTATATTCGATTGACTTGCCAGATTTTTTTGCAGCAACACATATCTATTATTATCTACCCATAACTTCACAGATAATTATCTGATCTATTAATTATAATTAATAGATCAGAGCTTTGGGAGATTTGTGTTTAACCCGAGAACAAAATATTCACTAGCACCTTTTGTCATTAGTATTAGTAGAAGACCTGAATACTGAAGGAACATCATAAGGATTTTCTTTGAGAAGTGAAGGCCAATAACCCGCACTATGTCGTTGAGGTAGACTGAGGCCTGTTTCTCGTTAATGGTCTGTAAGTATGACATCATACTTAGCAGTGCATCTTATATGGGCAAATATACGTGAACATTCGGTATGATGATATAATATCGCAAAAAAAAAGTATAACAGTTGAATGCAGTTGATTGTACGTAATATTTAAACTGTACCTAATAAGTTATCAAGGAAGTCACTAACAAGCGTGGAGTTGTATAAAATAAAAACGCCCTCATTATTTCTTGGATACACGCAATATTTTACACTACGAATGTGCATGATCATGTAAAGGAAATCAAATACTTGGTGTACGGGGTGCGAAGGACGGTCGTAAATATAACTAAGAATTGAACAGTAAATTTTGGGGCTTACTTATAAACACTTTTTACTTTTCATAAGATCTATAGTGTTTCATTCCATTTTCATTAAGTTCATACGAAAATCAAAATTAAAAAGTCCTGCAGCGCGGTGGGACGACGATTTTAGAAAATTGGTGGGAAACGGATGTATAAGGGCTGCTCAAGATCGAGATGGTTGGCGCTTTCTTGGGAAGGCCTACGTTCAACAGTGGATGACAATACGCTGACTATATGAACTGCAATGAAAGCTGTATCAAAAATAGTGGAAAAATAAGTATTTTTAAAGTGTAAAGGTTTTCACAAGAAATTGCGGGAGACAGGTATTGTAAATAAAATAGCGTGCCAAATATCTATCGACTACCACATTACGACTAAGATAAAATGAATCGTTGTATGACATGACAATTAAACACGACTATTATTTTCGCGTTCATGAACCACTTTGAAGTATTCTGTAGTTCAAGGATACAAAATTTCGTTATTTAGAGATACTTCGGTGCATTTTTAATCTAAATAGAGCGACCGCACAACGCGGAGGTCAGCCTCGAACTATTGCAACGTTTATTAAATCTGTTAATTTTTGCTCTGTGTCTTATTGGTCTGTGTTGTGGTGTTGGTAGACAACAAGCAATTGGGATCGCGCGTTCATGATTGAGCATTATTCGAATTCGCCGATATTTGAAAACCTTGATAAAACTTTTACCAATAAATTAAATTATTCAGAGCAGTCGGTGACAATAACAGTAAATAACAACACTTTATACATTTGTACGCTAGATAAAGCCTGTTTTTATGTTGTTTATATTTTTGTTTCAATATTTTTCGGATGCGGTGCTATAGACACAATAATAAATTAGTAAGAACAAGTAGATAAGAGAAGAAAGTATGGTAATAAAGAATATGATATTTTAGGAACCAGTGATACAAATGCTTTTCATTTTTGGAAAGTAAGGGTTCGTATAACATCAATGTCTTAAAATGATAAAACATAGAACATGTAACGATATGTCACACACTTGGGCAATAAAGCGATGCCCCATTTTTATATTAGCTAAAGTGGATTAAAACGTATACTGAAAAAAACATGTAATCATTACTTTGTTAAAATTTACCTGATACCTTGCACGACACTGACGTTTGTATTCACAAAAGAAAAGGCGGCGGTTCATATCTACACACCCATTTTCAAAATAATTAATAGCGACTCGATTATTGTTTTAATGGCACAAATTCCGTGTTGTGAGCAGGTAATTGATGAACACAGATCTTTGCAAAGAGACAAGGCAGTCGAGTCAAGATATAGCAAAACGTTGATCTTTTTTTCAAAAACAAAATTTAATCGAATTTACCATATCATCCATAGGTAAGTTATATTGCTTTAACGTTATTTCAGTGTTTAAAAATAAGAACATTAACATTTATAATATTTCTAATACAGTATTCATTCACAATTATTAAAAAAAAATACTTTAAGATTCAGGCGAAGTCAGCGAAAATTTATATCGTTAGTAATTGCTATATTTTTATGAAAAGAATCGCAAAATTAAATTAAACCGCACATTCATTCTGTGTCTGCAAGATTTTTTTCTAATCATAGGTTTTTTTATGAAGATTATCTAAAAAAATTACACAAATTTAATCAATACCTAACTAGATAATTAAATATAAGTAGGTATAATTATGTATCAAATTTAAAACAAATATTATATTCTTGTTTGTCGTGATTGATATAGCAGGCGCCCGTTCCAAATTAATAAAATTAATAAATAAAAGAGCAAATAATAAAAACAAATATTTAGTTAAGGAGACGCTCTAGCAGTCGGCTACGGAATCAATACGGGCCCTTCTTGTGCTGACATTACGATGGCCATCCTTTAGGGGGTTTTAGTCAGCATGACGGCTTTTCATAAAGAACCGGCTTTGGTTAAAGAACAAACCCACCATTAACGCCTTCGTTGATTTTTCGCGCGCAGTGCTTGAAAGCCTTAACGTACCCTTTCATTGTAGTATGGAAGACGTGGAATCATATTCAGTTTTTTTTTCGATGACAAATTAGCGCCCCCATATCGGAATCATCGCTCACATCCAGTAGGTATACTTTTCCAGTAAGGGTAATTCAGATTCGTTTGATTTATTTAGAAGAGCTCAGCTTTTGCAGCCTTCTTACAAAAAAAATACACCTGATTACTTATAAAGTGTATTTTTTCTTTTGGATATTTCAATACAGTTCTATTATATTTTTATTTCTGATTATTAGTATTCATTAACGCATTTTAGTGGGAAAATTATACAGAATCTCGATAATTTAAAAATATCGAAATTGAGAACTTAATTTAATAAAACAAAACGTATTCTGAAGCAAACTCAGCTGTGGCTGTATGGTCAGCACTTCTTTTGACAATGTATATAGAAAAAAATTGTTGGATAAAAATAAATTTTTATTGATCATTTTAAATTAAATTTACAATTGTACATTGCAGTTTTTGTAGTGTTTTTGTATTATTTTATTGCTATGGCAGATGTTTTAAGAACTCTTGTTGATGCATCTGAGAGAGCTGCATGTATAGCACGATCATGCTGTGGTGCCGAATATAATAATGATGGATTATTAATTGCTGAAAAAGGTGATGGAGAAGCAAATACACGTTTTGAACATGATTTTAAAACAATCGCAGATGTTTTGGCCCAAGAAGCCGCTAAGAAAGAAATCGCTTTCCATATCCCTGAGCTCGCAAACCACGTTAGAGGTGAAGAAGGTTCTGAAATAGGCGGGGTATGTATATCGGTAAAAGAAAATGAAGACGAAACTGCTGATTTGCTCTCTCTGCTTGTTTCTGAACTAGCGGCTAAAAGAATGGCGGCCGCTGCTCACTGCGAAATAAATTTAAATTTTTTCGATGAAATAAAAATAAATGTTGCAGATATAGATTTAGACGATTTGGGAGTTTGGATTGATCCCATTGGTAAGCAATAAATTTAACTGTTCTATACTATACAACCTACATTTATAATACTGTATGTAGCTGGTAGCATAAAAAAAGATTTAAAATTATGTAGCTATAATATTGAAAAATATTCTTTATAATGTAAATGGTAGTACCTAAAATAAAAGTATTCAACAAAGCAAAGCAATTGTTTTAACAGAGTATGCTATAATAAGTTTATTACCTAGGATAATTACATTAAAAGTAATTCTATATGATACAGATGGAACTGCAGAATTTATAGCTGGTGTACAAGGTACAGCTAATGCTGATCAAGGTCTTCCATGTGTAACTGTCCTCATTGGAGCATACCTCAAGTCTACAGGGGAGCCTGTTATTGGAGTAATTAACCAGCCTTTTTATAATGGGTAAGCAATTATGTATAAAAAGGGTTATATTATTAACATAATTTAAATGAATTATTGAAATATATTTATTAATTATCAAACTTGCTATTTTTATCCCAAAATAAGTTTTAGATCTATGTTGTCTCTTCAGAATATTCAGAATCAAACATATCATTGAAATAATGAAGATTGTAATTTTTTTATATTTGCATTTACAGAGGAAAAGGCCGCATACTTTGGGGTATTAATTTAAATGGAATTAAAGAGTGGGGTGGAAATGAAGGGGAAGTGAACTCAGATGACAATATAATTCTTATGAGTAGTGCAGAAAAACCAGAAGTTAAGGAAAAAGTTGAAAGTTCAGGTTGGAAAATACAATCTGTACCAGGAGCTGGTCACAAATTATTAAAAGTGGCTTTGGGTAAGAATAATCTATACTAATATTATAAAGCTGAAGAGTTTGTTTGTTTGTTTGTTTGAACGCTAGGATCTCGGGAACTACTGGTCCGATTTGAAAAATTCTTTCAGTGTTAGTTAGCACATTTATCGAGGAAGGTTATAGGCTATATATCATCACGCTACGACCAATAGAAGCGGAGCAGCAATAAAGAATGTTTCAAAATCGGGAATATTTTTTTCCTTTTTGTGAGCTTCCGCTGCGTACGCTGCAGAAACGGTTAAAGTTTCGCTAAAATAATGTATGACAGAATTATTCCTCTTTAAAAATTCTAAAAAAAAGTCCGCGACAGCATATGTCTATCTTTTAAGGTTGGCTCACTATAACGTTTTTTATTCTAACCAAATTTATTTTAAATAAAGCATTATTTGTAAAGGTGTTTTTACAAACATGATATTAATCCTTATCCAAATAAATACGTTATTCATTACAAGTATTAATTACAAAATAAATTTGTCCTTTACATCATTTGATTTCAATGAGTATCTTAGAAGATATCGCAGTTTCAAAATAATGATCAAGCGCGCAATAATGATACTCAAGGCGTCGACCGGCGCGTTACGGTTTCACGTTGAAACACTTTGACCGATTTGTATGATTTTTGTATATTTAAGTAAATGGGGCTCTGCAGAGTAAAATACTACAACTTATTTTCTTTCTGAACCCAACCCGGTAGTCCACGCAGACGGAGTTGCGGGCAAAAGCTAGTTCCTTATAAAATTATAATAAACATAAAATATGATGAAATTATTTTTTAAGGCTATGATGTTGACGTTTGTTTTGTCATATTAAAGTATATAATTTGCTAATGAATTTTGGGGATCTTTTGTCAAATCATTTGCTCATCTGTCATCATCATTTACTGCATGTACCTGAGTACATCAACTACTAATAGTTGATTAATAATTTTAGACATTTTGGAAGATGTTTTGATTTAATTCAAATTCTTTGTATATTTTTTTTCAATTTATTCAAAGAAAAATTTAATGGATACAACATTTTTACAGGAGAAGCAGCTGGATACCTTGTTTCAAAAGGAACAACATTCAAGTGGGATACTTGTGCTCCTCATGCCATATTAAAAGCCAAAGGGGGAGATGTAGTCACATATGATACATTTAATTCTGTAACATATAATGACCCCATGGGTATTGAAACACAGTTGTATAGTAATGCTAAAGGAATTATAGCATATACTGACTCTACTGTGTTGGACAAACTTAAAGAAATAATTGTCTAAATGTTTTTACACACTTATAAAGTGTTTACATTCCATGAATTTGTATTACTATGAGAATAAAAAATATATTATTAGTTTGCTAGTACTTTTAAAACTGACTATGTTATGTTATAATTTATTCTTGTCTGTGAACTATCACAGCCTGATAATTTTTATTTTGTTGATAAGTGTGTGTGATTATGTCCCTAATATAATAGGCTGTTAAATGTTTGTTGATTGAATCTCAATTTTTGTGTCCTATGAGTTTTGCTAGTCAAAACCTTTAATCACTGAGTTGTTTTTGTCATGTGAAGTTCTATCTATATCATACACTGTATATGAAACTTATTCACATTTGAATTGACTGTAAAACTACAAAATTATTTATTTTTTGTAGAATTATTTAAAATTTAGATGTTTAAGTGCTCATGTTATTGGTAAAAAAATGATTATATTTGTAAAATAAAACTTACTATTGTTAATAATAATGTGCTTTCTTCATAATAACTACATAAAAAGACCTACAACATTACAATTTTTAATCTTCACTAGAGCTAGAATCTGAGCTAGAACTGTGACTCCTCTTTTTCTTTTTCTTTTTACTCTTCTTTTCTTTATTCTTCTTTTTCTTTACTTTGCCACTTTTAATTTTTTCCTCCTGAAAAATTAGACAATTTGATAACTGGTCTATCTATTAAGAAATAAAAACACTACTGATGCACAATATTTTGTTGCCTGCAACTCACAAAAAAAAATACCTTTTTCACATTTGGCTCACTTTTAGAAGGCATTGGTTCACTTTTAGAGGCTACAGGTGCACAACCTTCCATTCTCACAGCTGCTGTTATCTCATCTACTTTACTCATGTCAGCATTAGGGGCTTTGTATTGTTCACAATGGTCTACACGTAATGTCCTACCTAGGATCTGCAAAAAAATAAACATGCTACCTATTTGTTCTACTTTGTTTAAATGTTTTTATTAAAGTGTAATGTTTTATTTTGTATTATATTAAATGTGAATTCTACTGTTCAGCATAGGCCTCCTTAAAGTATAAGTAAACTTATTTTGTTTAGTTGCATTTTCGAGAAACAAATGAAATATGCTATTTTTCCATTTAATAGAAACTATGATGGTTACATACTTTGATTCCATTTAAGTTGTCTACAGCAAGTATAGTAGACCTTTGATCTTCATAACATAAAAATGCAAAGCCTCTTGGTTTGCCAGTTGCCTTGTCCCTAACCATGTTTATGTTGACTACCTCACCATACCTGTAATAAAAAAATCTTAAGTATATACAAAACCGTTATGTTTTAAATTTAGACTTCAATGTACTTACTGTGAAAATACACAAATCACATCTCCTTCAGTGAGATCGTAAGGTAAACCACCTATAAATATCCAAGCACTGTCCTTGTATTGATCATGCCACGAACTTTTAGAATTATTCGTCAACTCTCGCTCACTCAGTTTCAGGACATTTTTAACATTTCTGTAAATTAAACGTTTAATTCAAACACTTTATAAAACAATTTATATCTTAGAACTAAATATAATTTAACTACTTACGTCATAGGATTCATTTCGTGTTGTTTTTAAATCATCAAATACTATAAAAAAATAGTCATTCAATTGTATTTTCGTCAATATTTACATCAAATAATACGAGCAAAGTATAAGTTAGTTAACCAAAATATAAAATGCCACATTTGTGATTTGTCATTTGACATATTTATTTGAACTTGTTTACACATGCGTTTCGTATTCCGTATTCCTATAATGAGTTTTAAGTGGCATGGGTAAAAATATCGATACATTGAAAAATCTATATTTTTTAAGAAAAGTATCGGAAGTAGCTATGCAAGTCTGAATATCACATTCGAGTTTTTAAAAGCTACATTTTTCTAGCACTAATAGAACAGCAAAATAGTTTTTCTTTTAATTTCTGATTTTTATAATCTGGGCACTTTTAATATTCTGTGTATAGTAGGGATGGCTCGTTGACGATTTTGGCGTCAACGAAGCGCAACCGGTTTATTGCGTTGCTTAGTAAGTTAAAAAAAACTTGTTGTATTCATCAACTAGATAATAGGAATTGTTTTTTTTTGACAAAATTCCATCCTCGACCATCACACCATCTATGCCTATTAATTAAGCCGCGTGTCCATCCCTAGTGTATAGTTACGTCCATGAGTGGTATATACCACAGAACACTATACTCCTTACGGAGAAGAATGTCAAGTTCATACAAAAATAATGAGATAGATTTTGCTAGCGCCCTCTTAAATCAGCCCCTAGGCACTTTTGTATGACGTCACGCTACGTACTACGGCGGGAAATTTAAATCAGGGTTTAGGGATATAGGTGGTTCTAGAATATAACCAAAATTTTATTTTAGTATGGGAATTATCACTAGTAAGAAAACATGAATATCAATCACTCATGAATTTCTTACGAGTAAAAGTTCCCATACTAAAATAAAATTTTGATTATATTCTACAGGCCCATTTTCGAGAAAAAAAAAACAATATAAATACAATATTTATAGTAACATTATTTATTGAATTCAAAAATGTGAAGTAAATTAGTTTTTATGATATGATTACAGTCATATATTGATTATAATATGTCAACATTATACAATTCGTCCGCATGTAAATCTAGCGGTGGTATGAAATGTTATCCTTTGGTCTAGTTGGCCAAAGAGGACAATTAGCTCTTAATATTGATATTTACTGCAGTATGAATATTATTTCGATCTATGCGAAGAATAAAGTTACATGTGCAAAATCGCAACTTTTCTTTCTCAGCGATTTAAACTTAATTGGGCACAAAATTATCAGAAACTTTTTTGTTCTTCAAACAACGACAAAAGTTATGATTATTATTACTTCACTAGTGCAATATATAAACAAGTTTAACTCTATAAAGATATAAAAAGTACTTTGGTGTTATATAAGTAACTTTATTCTATGCATAGCTCGATTTTACATTATTTCAGTACAACACTTCCTTAGTAATAAAATGATCTAAATTTGCAGCTATATTTTTGTGGCATGACAACTAGAGCGAAGTGTTCGCTTTATAAAATTGTTAAAATTTGTGTTTTAAAAATGAAGAGAGCAGATTACAGTTATTTACACAGTAGTTACATCCAATATGTTTCTATTTACTTTGTTTAATTTATTCACTTATACAACATTATTTACATAGGTACTGCACTTATCAGTAATTACATACATTATGACATCTTTGTGTGATGAGCATTACTATTTATTCTGGATTCTGGTTGTAATTAATCTATAATATGTATGTGATTTGAAAAACATACTCAGTATATTTATCAGTGATCTGGTTAAAATAATACAGATTGCCTAGTTTGAGTGCCTAGAGTGAGTTGTCCCACAGTATTATACATTTACATTTATATTATTATTTGTGCAAAATGATATTCATTTTGCGCCTGAGTGCTGCTGCTGACGCATCTTCGGCAAACATTCTATTTTTAACTACGCAAAATCTTTTTATACAAATTGTAAATACATTATTTACTATGGTATTCATATTTTCCAATTTATGTTGCAAACATTTATTAAGGAAGATAAAATTTACAGATTCTTTTACTTTTTCTGTTATATTTTTTTTTATTAAGGCTGTGTGTCCATTTTCCTCTAACAATTTATTAATTAATGAGGCACAATACTCAACACAACTAACTAAATCAATAGTTACATAATTCAGGCTTTTTTGATGTTCTTTATATTCTCTGAATTCTACAAATAGATGGTGTTTTTCTATATTTTTGGCTATAAAAATATTTTTGCAGCTTTTGCATGAAACTGGATTTTTTTTAAACAAGAAGCCACACACATATGTGCATGCCTGAATTTCTGCACTATTACTGTTAATTGCTTCTACAATGTCTTGTGGCAATTCGCAGTCGGTGTTAAATTCAGATGCTGAACATATGGGTGTAGGTTGTGATGCTGACAACATTGCCGAAAAATTATTTATCACGACATTATTGTCATTTTCGCAGTTCCCTGTGGCCCCAATGTGTGATAAATTACTTAATATTGCTGTTTTTAGTCCAGCTAGAAATTGCCCACATGTGGGGTTTGAGTTACAACCACAATTGCTTCTTATGCATCCAAAAAGATTTTCTATTGCATCCTGTTGCAATCTTCTGGTAGCCAGACTAGATACATTGTGGGACATTTTTAAATTTCTCCACAGCTGCTCCATAGCATTTATCGTCCATATCCAACCTTCTTGTGATGGTGGTTTGCGGATGCTACCGATAAATTTTAAATTGGTGAAAAATTTTTTCATTTCTTCAAAACATTTGTGGTGCGGACTTTGATTTCTTAAATTGGTAGCATGAGGTTTTCCTCGTCGTAGATTTGGACAATCACTGTTGACGCAATCAAATAATTGGTCCATTTTTTTTGTCAAGTTTGCAGTTACAATGCATTCCGCAGCCAGCTCTCCTGTAAATTATTTATTTATTTATTAATAAAAATGTTTGGTGGTATTTGATGTAGGTTTTGAAATGAGCACTCACTTCCAGAAACTAACTGTTGTATATTTATAAATGAACACTAAATACAGACAGAGTAAAATAATAACTAATTATGCATCTTGGACCGAGGTGTGTTCGTAACGAGTATGGCGTTCCTCTCTCAATTCACATAAACCGACTCTTTTATCTCCCCCGAACGAGGATCAATCATAACAAAATCATAAAAAAATATATTTAAACAAAATAAAATAAGGTATATCCTTTAAACAAAAGACAAAGTCCGCCTAAACATCTGGTTTATTGCCCAAAATTAAAGATAAATTTATTTCTAAGGATTGCCGTCACTAAAAAGCTTAACTATTACAGTTTTACTGCCCCGGCATGAACGGGTAACTACAATGAGAGACCTTAGCATCATTTAACTAATATTAAACAATACGGTACGTAAAAATTATTGCTGTAATACATTTTACGACTCGAAAATGTTTTATGGTTAAACGTCTGCAGTCATATTTTAGAGTAACATAATAGAACAATAAGTTGGTAAATATAAAAAAACTAAATCTAAATTGGCGTGTTGTTACCGCCAAAAATGAAACACTTAATGGCTTAATCCTAGAATTAAGAAAATATATAGTAAAGGTACACAAAAATCAGCTTGTTTTCAAATTTATATGGAGCTAAGTGATTCAGTGTTTTGAAAATCTTAGGTTTTTTAATTCCAGCCTTTTGCTCGCTGCCCCGCCCGCGGGGTTATCGGGTATCGCGGCAAAAAGTAGCTTATGTCCGTCTTTCTTTAAGGTCCAATCTAACTTTATAACAAGATGGTTTATTAATAATTCAGCAATTTAGGCTTGAAAATGTAGTCATCAGACAGACAGAGAGACACACGACAATTACTTCCGCTTTTATTATATTAAATATGCATTTTTATTTCAACATCATCAGCCTATAAACGTCCAACTGCTGGGCACAGGCCTCCTCTGCCAGTTGGAGGCTTTAATTAATGAAATAAAATTTATTTATCTTGCTATTTTAGAGATATGTCATTATAATTACATACCTGTAGCTACTTTTGCATAAATTCCACCTGACACAGAACTGCTGAACACTTGTGCAGCTAGTTTGACTTTCATTTTTTGCTTTGCATTCGGATTAAGATGGTCTTTTCTCAAGGCAGGTGCATATACAAAGTTAGTATTGCTGTTGTCAACTTCATAAAATTCCTTAATATGAGACCATTTAGCAATACCTATAAAATATAAAAGGACAATTAATGATACATTAAATTTTAACAAATATAATTTAAAATAAGTCATTCTTCATTAATTTGTTAAAGAAAAGCTATTTAATAATAACTTAATTTTACCTTTTCCTACCACGTCACTAGATGAAATATCTGTAGAGCACTCTATGTCATATTTTAGAAATAAATTTCTAAAACATTTTAATAGATGTGGTGGGTCAAAAAATGTAATAATTTCCTTATTATTAATTGTTATGAATGGTTGCTCTGGAGATGCACCCAAGATTGTCAATGCTCTCCTATTTACGCCATCCATATCACATACAATGGCTGCAACATTTATACCAGCTCCAAAGCACTGAGATAACACCTGGAATATAAACAAAATTGTCAGCATGTAATTGTGAAATAGGTTTAATTCATAATTAAATGTCTAATACTTTAAAAAGTATTCTTATACATTGTACACAGAAAACACAGTATATATATGGAATATGTTAAGACTTTCCAATGTGTTATTTATCAAATAATATGAAAAAAAAACTTAATAAAAAAAATTACCTCTTTTATTAGTACTGTAAGTCTATCTGCAGTAGAAAACCCACTGGAGAAGAAATGAGCAATAGGCTGTTTCACTCTTTGCCTTATCCCAGCAATCATAAAAACTAGGGCATATGCAGCAATTAAAGGTGATCTTCCTTGTGATGCGTGGTCCTGGTATCCCTCAATCAAATCATCCTTGGGATTATATTGTAAATTTTTTTTAATTGACATTTCATCAAAAATTAAAGTAAAAATGTTGTTTGAAGGCTTTTGCTGGTTTATATATTTTCCTCAAAAACTGGTTGATGAATTCCAACACTGAATGGTACTTTACTTAGTAAAGTTTTTAGTGTTGAGGGTGAAGGAAGATGAAACAGCCGTCGCAGTAATCGGTAACATGTGGGTGACCTTTTAAACAACCTTAAGGCAGTGATTTTTTCATTTTTGTTCCATCTTCGACCAGTAACTTTCTTCTTAAAATTTCGTATCTGCCCTTGTAGTAAGAGAGCAAATGTTGGCGAGATCTTGGAGCTTAATTTTTTGACAGCCATGTCCTCATCAATTACTTTTAGAACTTCCTTAGCCTTTAAATTTTTAATACGATTGCGCAGTTGGCAAATTATTTTTAAATATTTGCTACACTTGGCATACAAGATTTTCTCCTTGTCTGTTTTTACTTTCTTTGCTGGTTCCATGTGTATCTCGGTAGAAATTCCAGCAATAGCCTCAGTACTCTGTGTGGAGGATACATTTGTTAAATCCCTCAAAACTATTTTTGAGGGACCAGCTTGAGGTTCAGCAGAATATAAGGCCAAAGGCAACTCATGTTCAGTCTGGAACAATAAAAACTTAAATTACTAGTAGTTATTGGATGACTGGCCTGTTGGCATAGTAGCTAGTGACTGTGACTGCTAAAGCGGAGGTCATGGTCACTTAGGACAAATCTTTCTGTGAATAAAATTATGCTATAATTATATGTACTGTGTCTGTGTGTAATTTATCTATAATATATATGCATTTAACATTAGAAATGTGTAAATATGTTTATCAATTGTCTGGTTACCATAATACAGACTCTTGTCTAGTTTGGAATCAGATGGCTTTATATGAATTGTCACAATATATTACTATTATATGTTTAATAGCGTATACAATTAACATCAAATTTAATTAAAGCAAGGACAACAAAATTGAAGTACTCAAGTCAACATCACTGATAACTCCATTTCACATAATGATATATGAGATTAATGTGATACATAAACATTAAATCTCTTATTTAGGATAATATTTTAATAAGATTTTTTAGGGCTGATGAGTGTTAATATTTTTGCATTAGATTTGTACTTACATCACATGGTACGGCTGTTCTTAGTAGTTTGCTTTTAGAATCATCAGTAAAATCAGAGTCAATAAAATGTTTCTGACAAAGCATTCTGTGTTCAGTGTAATTCTTTTAAAGAGTAATTTTTTTCTGGGAAAATATATTTCACCCATGATTCACAGCTGAAAATAAAAATATTTGTGGTTTAATGGTTGCAAAATAATCTGATAAAACTAAAAAATAATTTTAACAAGACTTATCTATAAATAAAAAACAACTAAACATCAAGATCATACAAGAATGCCTTAACTAAAGCTTTGGAAAAAGTCTGTAATAAAGTGTACCCATGGGAAGCTAGGGTTGGTTGCTAATTTTTATTACATTTTCTATTAAGATTATTTTTTTGCACAACTCTGGCTATAACATATTGACACTAAAAGGAAAATACAAAATATGACAAGCTTTGTTTAATTTATCTAAAACTTAACATACACAAAGGTTCAGCAGACTTATTGTTTACATTCTCTATCAGTCCTTGAGTAATATTTAATATGTTTAATTTTTATGTATATCTTTGAGAAATGGACCCAAGCTACTTGATCAAAATAATTTAGTTAACTACAGAAAGGTATTCCTGTGACTATGATTATGTACATACCGGATTAGATTTCGTACACCAGGTTTAGGAAATCGAAACAATTTAATGTTGTGTTCAGCTGGTGAACACCCACATTTAAAACATTTCCTTTTGTTTTCTTTTTCCGCCATAGTTTATAGTATAGTAAAAGAGTCCTATCTCACACAAAATCTCCTGATACAGAAATCAGAAAAGAGTCACTTTCTCGAAACTGCACTTTTAACACTTTAACGGAGGAACAGAAGCTCAACTCGACGTTTTAGTAAATTAAAAATGACTGCACTTTTAACACTTTAACGGAGGAACAGAACAGCTCAACTCGACGCTTAAGTGAAACTAAAATTGCAAAGAAACACGAATGAAATGAGAACAATGGCCGCTGATGATACCATAGGTATGAAATAAATATTTACATTTATTTTTACAATGGCAACACACAATTTTTGGCCCCTGTAGGTATCTTTTTCGTCCCGAACAATGTTGACAGGGCCTGGTATATACGAACCAGGTTGGTGAGTGATGACAGTGACAGTAGTAAAATAGCATAAATATTTTGAGAATTGGCATTTGTGAACAATCTAATTTAGAAATTGGTTTTTCCAAAAAATCTTTTCTGGGATTGGTATTGCGAATTGCAATACGTAAGTTTAACTATTAACTTAAAAACAAAATTATGGCTACCCCGACTCCTGATATGACAGATACGTTCGACCAGGTTATCATTTTTCTTAATAAAACTTTTGTTGTAACTTCATTATTTAATACTTCATGATTTCTTTAACTTTTAATTACAGTTCGACGATGATGATACTGAACAACAATTAGGTGCTACAGCTTCTGGCCGAAAGAGACTTTTTAGTAAAGAATTGCGGTGTATGATGTATGGGTTTGGAGATGATCAAAATCCCTACACAGAGAGTGTTGACTTTTTGGAAGATTTAGTTATAGAATTTATTACAGAAACTACACACAGGTAAAATATTCTAGACAATTTAATTATGATGTAGGGACAAAAATAATAGTTACATTGTACATGTTTTTATTTTTCGTTTCAGAGCAATGGAAGTTGGAAGGACAGGAAGAGTACAAGTAGAAGACATAATATTCTTAGTACGTAAAGATCCTCGTAAGTACGCTCGTGTTAAAGATTTACTGACTATGAATGAGGAATTGAAAAAGGCACGAAAAGCTTTCGATGAAGTTAAATATGTTGGTGAGTAAAAATATAATTTGCATGTCTCATATTTAATTTACTGCCTGCAGTGAAATACCATGTGTTGAATGAGTTTTTTTATATGATGTTTTGAAATTATAGAAGATCAACAGTAACACTGACCATGCCAAGCAACAGACGTCATGCTTCTAGACTGATGCAAGTAACATAATTTGTTTATGACACATTGCTTTTGTGTTTGCACTTTACTAATGTGGCTTGGCAATCATAGAGCAAGTTTTTTGTTCAAAGTGTGTTATCTAACCTATTTTGATGTTTTTATTCATACCTTAATCAATATCAATTTATATGAGTAATAATGTTTCCTCAATCCTTTTTGAAAACAGCCTGACTGCATTCCTTTATAATTATTTCAAATTTATTTGCAATACATTTATGGGGTAAACTGTTTCAATGGGTACTGACTTTTGCAATGTTGAATATCAAATATGGATAACTTGTTTCTGTGTTATTATAAACATATATTTATTATAAAATAAAATTAACTTTAATGCTACTTAGTGTTGCAAGTGTCAATACTCATAAGATAATAAGATTGGGTGAACTAATTTAAGTTATTTGATGTTTCAGAATAACATTTGGATATGAGATTAGATAAAGAAGGATCAAATTATCCAATTTGTTTAGGTGACATTCCTACTAGATAATTGAATTTTAATACACAATGTGTAAGCAAGGATACCATATAATAATATTGATAGTTTATAAATACATGATATGATATTTATTTGTTTCATTTTATTTATTATATAATTGTATTCTATTGGTACCATACGGATTTAATATCATAAAAAGAATTGAATAATATAATTTAATTGTAAACATGAAGAACAAAACCATTTTAGGTAATGCAAAACACATTTTTCTTTTCTAATAATTTATTTGTGCAAAAGACAAGAAAATCCTAATAAAACACCTGCAAACTTACTTTCAAAGATATACAAACATATAAAACAGCATAATATAGTTAATAATATCTTGATAATACAACAAAATTGTGACATGATTAAATGCAAATATAATGTCTAGCCGTCAACAATGGATTAGCAAATATAAATGAATTCTATTAGAAACATTATGATAGAACAAACATGCATCTACAGATTATAATTGTGTATAACTATAAAGACTATAATCTATATGATTTTACAACATCTATGGTAAATAAATATGTCAACAATATGTTTGCTTTTAGGCGACTAGACTTGGTGTTCAAAAAAAACAGCCAAAAGTCTAAACTTTGGTTTAAATTTAATTCACAACAGATTAAATAACTTTATCCAATAATTTAATGATTAGGCCATTTGTGGCAGTGAGTTAGTATGGTATAAATAAATATGTGTTAATCTAATGACTAAGGTACATATTAAGCTCTGGGGTATAACAATGAACATGTACTTTATTTTACTAGTGATTACATAGGAATTGATGTAATAATACATCTATACTAATATTATAAAGAGGTAAGGTTTGTGAGTTTGTATGTTTGAATGTTTGTATGTTTGAATGTTTGTATGTTTGTATGTTTGTGACGTTGTAGAAAGTAAACTCGGAATCTACTGAACCGATTTTAAAAATTCTTTTACCATTAGAAAGCTACGTTCTTTGTGAGTGTCATAGACTATATATTAGTCCGAAAAATGATAAAACTTTTTTGTTGTAGCAGGATTTGCAAAGTAAGTCGGAGAAAAAACGGGCGAACGAAAGCGTTTTTTGCAAACGCTGCCTTACCCATGGGAGATACATAGTTGAGTCCTAGAGAAAAGTTGTAGAACTTGATAATGCCTACAAAAAAGTCAGCGGTAGCATATGTCTAACTTTTAGGGTTTGTTCACTGTAACCTTTTTTATGCTTGCCAAATTTGTTCTAAAATAAAGGATTTTTTCTGAAGGTGTTTTTATAAAGATTATATAAATCCTTATCCAAATAAATGCACTATTTAGTATAAGTATTTAATTTCAAATAAATTTGCCCTTTACATCATTTGATTTCAATGAGTATCTTAGAAGATATCGCAGGTTCAAAATAATGACCAAGCGCGCAAAAATGATTCACAACGCGTCGAACGGCGCTTTACACTGTCACGTTTAAATAATTTGAGCGATTTGTATAATTTTTGGTATGGGCATAAATAGGCCTCTGGAAAGTAAACTATGACATAAATATAGAGCCGCGACTATGCTGTTATTTGTTGAGTGATATCTCGGGTTGGACCTCTTGAAAGACAATATATTTTGGTACCCAATAATAACATTACGTCTAATATTAGTATACAAAGAATTTTTGAAAAATTTAAATAAACATAATAAGTTCAATTTTAATGATTTCATCAAAAATAAGCAGTTAAAATATAACCTCTACTGTTTGCAGTCGGAAAATAAATTATAACAATCAGTGTTTACCTTACCAAAGTGATAATTTAATCATAAGCAAAAAATATTTACTGCCCAACGAAGTGGGCACGGGTCCGCTAGTGTTAAATAATTGGAGGACATACATTTATGTGAACACTTGAATAATTATTTAACTATTTATTGAAGCACATGCAGTTTAGTATGTTATTTGGCCTCCAAGGGGGAAGATTCTTTGAGCCCATTTATTTGACACATAGTCTGTTATAATAAATAAGTTATAAACGGCTATGCCTTAGAAATAAGGCAATATTACTTGTAAAGAAGTACAGCATTCTCAGGAAATGTTTTTACAGTCTATATCACAAACAAGGATATATACTACTCTAGTACAATTGTAAATAATTCTCAGTTGAGATAAATTTTACTCTACTTTTAATAACACATATTTTAAGGCAAGTAAACCTGTAAACAATTATTCTATTTCAAACTAACTACTCTACATGGTCAAAGTATGGATATAATTTTACCATTATTTTTACTATTCAATGTCAATATAAGGTTTATTTGATTATGATGTTATTGTTTTTTTTATCTAATCAGACTGGTTGTTTTGCTATATTATACATATATAATGTTCTACACTATGAATATATTGATTTCAAATCAATAATATATCTATTAAAACGATAACGTGTAATTATTAAGGCCCAAACATGGCAATGTGTATCATTATGTAATGGCAATAAATTGGACAACGACAGCATTGTACAGATGCTACGTGCCCGCAATCGATATTACGAAGGTTGGTATTGGTCCTTGCTTCCTCTTGGATATTAGTCAGTGGGTGGGTCCATTGCGGCCACAATTGCTTTCATCACCGCAGCGGCGCACAGCGCTGCACGAGGCTGCCACTCCTTTCCGCGAGTGCCGTCGCGATAATCAGATATACCTTGAAAATAAACAAGTTATGAATTAACAGTTTGCTTCGTTTTTAGGCGAATGTACTAATGCTGTGCCAGGAGTCCAAACATTTCTGCCACTACCCTTTATTAGGCTTAGGGCTAAGCACTGTCTTAGATATTTAGAGAACTTAACCCTATTCCAATCGGTCAAATAATGTGACTGAAGTAATTTAGTACAGCGCTATTCACTAGTCATTACGTACCTCTGACGGATATGAAGCAATCCTTGCGGTTGCCGACGACGCTGTCGAGCACGGCGTCGAGTTCGCAGTCGTATGCGAGCGCGCGCGCGTGTGCCGCGAACGCCGCGCGCGCCTCCCCCGCGCCCGCCACCGCGCGACCCCCCGCCACCGGCGCGCAGTGCACGCGCAACCCGCCACTCTCGTCACTGCCCCGTACACAATGCATTATTATGTCACCGTGAAATTGTAAATACCATTACATATATATCTCGCAAGATTATAAACTGTCGAGAGATTGTGAACTGTAACACACTACTTATACTTTAACGTGTTATTATTACGAACGACCGATCAGGGACCGCCTTCGGACAGTTAATATTTTAATATTATGATTTAACAGTTTTACTTCAATAGATTTACCGAAAAATCATGCGTTGTATTATAAGCAGTACATTACGGTGCACAATCCTTGACAATTCACATTGTCGCGAGATAGATTAAAATCCAACGGTATTTAAAATTTTATGGTAACACATAGAATGCTGCGGTATACAATTATACTTTGACTTATTAGTAAAGATTTTCCTGTTCAACATAAACTTATAAATATTGAACTACTGTTTTCCAGATACAATGAAGAGACTCTTTAGGATTGGAAAGATAGGCTGTAGACTTGTTGTATATTACGTAAAACAGTAACAAGCTTAAACAGTAATAAAAAAAATGAAACTAAACATATTTCAATATGACGGAATCTATTAGTAATATAAGATTTTTTATATTTTATTTTACTTAATTTAATTTCAGTCCATTTCTAAGAGCTAAGGAGTAGTATTTTATAAAATTAATTTTGTTAATTAATTGCAGTAAGTAATGTCGTAACTTAACAACTCGATAAGTTTTATAAATATATTTTATTTTTTATGGTATTAAACTATGTTATATTAACGAAGTCAAGACGGACTTCAAATCAGAGAAGGCTATTGAATTGAATAACTAATTACTGACTAGTCTGAAATGTCCATTTATACGTACATAACCTCACGCCTAATAGGCGTGAGGAATATTCCCCGAAGGGGTAGGCAGAGATGCATCTCTGCACCAACATTTTGCCAGGTATGTAATATGTATCAGTCCCACGTAATAGGGGGCGAGCCTATTGCCATTTTTCGGGCACATTTCCAGGCTCCGTGCTGCTACTGAAAATTTCCGAATGGAAAACCCAACAACACTGCCCGACCCGGGAATCGAACCCTGGACCTCCGGATCGCACGGCACATGCTTGTACCGCGAGACCACGAGGCAGTCCATTTATCTAGGAAAATTATAAGGACAAAGTTTAATATGTCATCTCTATAGTTGTCTTTTAATGGTAACTCAACGACTATGTTCGTAATTAAATTTCTATTTCATTATCACTATAAACCACATGACGTCCACATGAGCAAAGTAATAAGTATAAACAATTAAAACTTATAAACAATTCTAAGAAGCGTTAACTTCAAAATAATCTGAAGTAACTCCTATTTTATCCACAAGTTTGTGGCGGATTCACAGTTAGGCGTGCGGTCAATCAAGGCAACGTACAACGGTCGCTAGTTCAAATACTAGGCACTCATCTATGACTTAAAATGAATGAAAACCTGAGGTTATGTACCACTTGAGGTTAACTTAATGACACATTGATAGAGCTCTAAACAAGATTTTTTGGCATGTGATCATGATTTACATAGATAGGTGTGTCTCAACTTTTTGGGGAAGTTTGCTTGACTAATCTTGATTTTTCATACAATTTTTATTGAAAAATAAAGAAAATATTATGAATAAGATTACAAAATATTTTATAACAGTAACATGCATTCAAATAACCACACGTGAAAAACATATGTGACGCAAACACAATGATGTGTGTTGTTGGGCAAAGTTCTTCCACCAACGTCATTGAAATACAAACAAGTGACATGTTGAAATAGTGGATAAATAGAACTACGAAGTTCTTGGTAGCTATGGCTATGATTAATGGTGTGGATGTGTACGTGACCAAATTGTGTACGGTGTATGAAAACCCATGCCGTACGTAAAACACGTGATTCACAACAATATTCCTAATCAGTGACGAACTACTGTTACAAACATTATTTTCCCTCACAAGTTTTAAATAATTTTAATTACTTACAATTATAAATACAATTTATAGCAGATAAACTTTTGCCCGCTGCACTGTGTTTATCAGCGATGAACTTAATTTGTGTTCTAAATTTCGTCACTACAACAACTCTCAACTATGCATCTACCCCTAGGCACCTGCTCTCAAGCCCCTAATTGATCCTATACCAGTCACATTTATCAGTCCTTACGCCACTGCCACCGTTCGTTAAAGATTCTCATACTCCCTATGGCCTATAGTATGATACGAGCACGAACATTTTACACCTTTTGGTTACCGAATCGGTACCTAGTCGGAAGTACAGTAAGGTTGGATTTTAGTGTTGATTACCAAGAGGTAGTCAGAACCAATGACCAGTTATTTACCAAAAGCCGAAACCCAACCTGCTGGCTAATTGGCATGCCTCACACCTTATGTACAATAGTCGGCACTGAGCTCAAAACCACTAAAAAAACTAACTGCAAGCAAATCATATCCAACATATTTTTATCAACTGTGTTATCTTATGAATTTTCTGCAATATAGGGGGGGGGGCAATCTTGGTTGATAAAACAATCCTGCACTGCATCTTAATCTCAATTACAGTTAAAAAATTGCGATGATATTAAAAGCCTTGGCAGTGGTAATTAATTTTATTCCGTAATTAGAGTTTGATATCTATATTGTGTAACCTCAAACCCAGAGAATATATATTAAGCCATTCATTTTTATTAGTCATTTCAATTAATAAATCTTTTACGTTATATAAGTTTATACTCCATTTGGTCTTTCGAGCCGTTAATGGAATGCGAATATTTTTTGTGTTATTTGGCCCTTTCCCACCACACACTCGTCACTGCACTCCTGCGTTCCAGGTTAAGGCAGACCGAGCATTGAAGCACATCGAATCTAAGAAAACCTTATTAGTCATGATCCCGCGACGAGGTCAATCAGACAAGATATAGAGAAAGATTTAGAAACACCAAGCTATCCACTTCAATCAAAAACGCAGAAATGTTTTGATGCATGGAAGTTAATCGATTAATCGCATTTAATCGAAACGGATGGATGAGAGTTGCCCAAGACCGGGATGGTTAGCGCTTTCTAGCCTACGTTCAGCAGTAGACGGTAATAGGCTGATTGTATACATCAAATTTGACTAGACTGAAAATATAGACGATAGAATTAATGAGAAGAGTGGTTGTCTCACAGTTGGTCGGCGTGTGGCGCGGGGTGCGACACCTCGATGTAGGCGCCGTGGCCCACGTCCACGCACAGCCGGTCCGTGGCGCTGGCCGGCGCCTCCCACCGCCCCGGCACACCACGCAGACGTTGCAGACCTGCCCACCACAATGCAAAAATACATATATAAATTAAACGTTATAAAATGGAATTTCTAAATCCACGTTTCTCTGGCTAGGAAGCTAAAAGGAGAGGGGGGGAGGCTATGCCTAAGTAAAATAGAATAAGTGTGACATTAACAATCATAAACAAATATAATTACGTAATACCAATGCTAAGCTGCGAAAGCTTTGAAGGTACCTTTGCTTTCTCGCGCGTCCTTACCCGAGGTCGATTCAAAAGCTCAACTTCAGGAACAAATTTGAAATAAATTACTTGCCCACTTTAAGGGTATTGAGATATTTCTTGAGTAAATCTCCTCATCTTCAAGATCTCTTCATCAATCTTAAAGTCCACCAATCGAGAACGGGCCAGCGTGATGGACTAATATCCTATTCTTCTCTGTTACAGATGAAGCCCGTGACTAGTAGTAGAAACATAATATATTTTAATGAAAATGAGGTGAAATCAAATATATTTTACCTTCTTCGACAAATGAATCCCAATGCGCTCGTGTTTTAGCTAAGCGTAGTGCGATCTCTTGAAGAAGGAAGTTAGCTGGCTTGTAAGGTTTCACTTCATAGTCCCATCCACCTTTGTCGTTTTTCTCTGCTTTTTCGCAAAAAACATATACGTATCTGTAATTAATAAAATATTAGATATTAGTTGTTTAGCATAAATCATTGTTATGGCGGTTCTATTTTTTTGCAAACACTACAAAAAGTTATCAAAAGTTATTTTATATAATACTAGCTTTTGCCCGCGACTCCGTCCGCGCAGACTACAGAGTTGAGTTCAAAAAGAAAATAAGTTTTAGTCTATTTACTCCTCACAGTCTTATTTACATTCCATACCAGAAGTCATACAAATGTTATAACAATGTCATACAATTGTTTAAACGTGAAACCGTAACGCGCCGGTCACCGCCTTGTGTATTATTATTGCGCGCTTGATCATTATTTTGAAACTGCAATATCTTCTAAGATACTCATTGAAATCCAATGATGTAAAGGACAAATTTATTTTGTATTAAATACTTGTAATTCATAACGTATTTATTTAGATAAGGATTAATATCATATTTATAGATACACCTTCACAAATAAAATTTTATTTTAAAATACATTTGGTTAGGACAAAAAACCTTTTAGTGAGCCAACCTTAAGAAATAGACATATGCTGTCGCGGACTTTTTTTTAGAACTTTTAAAGAGGAACATGTCTCTCATACATTATTTTAGCGAAACTTTAACCGTTTTCGCAGCGCACGCAGCGGAAGCTCACAAAAAGAAAAAAATGCCCCCGATTTTGAAACATTATTTATTGCTGCTCCGCTCCTATTCGTCGTAGCGTGATGTTATATAGCCTATAGCCTTCCTCGATAAATGTGCCATCTAACAGTGAAAGAATTTTTCAAATCGGACCAGTAGTTCCTGAGATCCTAGTGTTCAAATAAACAAACAAACAAACTCTTCAGCTTTATAATATTAGTATAGATTATTACATTAATATTATGTCAAATGTGCTTCCCTATGCGGTTTAACCCAATTAACATCAATCGCTTGAGGATAATTATTGTTGGGAGTGATTAATATATCGACACAAAGCTGTATCAGTGGATTAGTTGATTGGAATGTTGTTTTTTTCCTTTACAGGATGACATGGGTACGTGAACTCGTAGTTTCGAGCCTCTATTGGCTCTTCCAGTTGTGGGGTTGAAGTAAAGAGCCGTGATGCCCTCGAGGTTTAGGCGCACGGTCGAGAATCTTGGTGGTAGCGGGTATTCACAATGAATTATCATTTGCTTAAACGGTGAAGGAGAACATCGTGAGGAAACCGGCACACCTAAAAGTTCTTAGGAATTCCTAAGGTGTGTAATCCACCAACCCCCACTAGGCCAGCGAGGTGAACTAAGGCCTAAACCCTCTCAATGGTAGAGGAGGCCCGTGACTAGCAGTGGGACGTACATATGGGCTGGTAACGAGGTTGATATGCTTTACAGTTCAGATAACGACACAAATTGCCCATAGCACAAATAATACTACCAGGTACCGCTTTTATTTTTTGGTACCTGCAAAATGTCACTTACTCTGTCTGTATGGGTTAAATTCTATGTTTGCGTCCTTTGAGGGAACTTACCCTGATTACCTAGCTCTTCTATAATGTTAAACTACAAAAGAAAACTATTAATTAATTCTTTGAATAAATAAATACAGAGCTGATTAAACTTACCAACATTTCTTATAGTTTAATTTTCTACAGTATAATATTATAGTAAAGTTTAATAGATCAAATGTCTGTTATGATTAACATATTGTATTAGTGTTATCATAGATTAACGTTTACGCAGTATAGATTACTGCGCTGTATTAAGATGGAAAAATATAAAAAAGATCGTCGTGATGGATGAAAGATGGATGGAATCACTATTCTAAATGTATCAATACCGGTCCTTCTCATATCTGTTAAAATAATAACGATCTAGATAAGTAATTCATATTTAACATATCTATATGTAGTTCTCAAGCTATAATCCCTGATACTACATTTCATTGGGGCTCATGTGTGAATTGTAACCAATATTTTGGCGGCAAGGATTTCTACTTTATGAATATCGATGGTAATAGGTTTTTAATGAAAAATTCACTTTAATTTATCCTTATAAAAAATATAGAAAATCTTAAATAAAAACCGTTCCTTGTCACAAAACAAAACATCCTTCAAATTGGTGCAGAGGTTTAGGCAAAAACATAACAAACAGAAAAACTGAGTTACTTTCACAGTTATAATGTTGATAGGGATCTATTTATCCCAATAAATCTCCTTAAGTGTGAGTTGAAATAGCGTGAGAAACTTTACCTGCACTCAATATTCAGAATATTTTTAAAATTTTACATCCCTTAAATACGCACTGATGATTGTCGGCACATGAAATTAAGAACATATTAATGGTATCAATTGAATAAATATAAACAGACATATAATAGGCAGGCGTGAACTCACTTGTTCGCAGAGTCATACAATTTCACACGACAACCGCAATAGGTACAAATTGCTCACAAATTACCCATGGCGCTAAACGGTAACGTTTTACCGACCATTAATACCGTCATATACGGAATAAAATTAATTTTTCGATGGTATTGAATTTTCCGAGAGGAAAAATTTTCATGAACACTACGTCACGGTTAGTCCCTACTAGTAACAATATCATCAAAATTTACCTGAGGCTACTAACTATCCTTTAATAAAAATAAATCAATGTTAAGGCAATTTTTTTGAATCTTTAACAATAAACAAATTATTGCAAATCTCGAAACCGCAGTGCACATTATGATTACAAAAGTTTTTCACTCTAACTTCTTTTATACACATACATAAATAATTTCTAAATCTATCGAATCAGAAATCTTCTCGAAATTTTTCTGAAAGTTGAAAATGACTATGTCTCCCAAAATTTTAATAATACTTGTACCTAAATACTTTATGAAAGAAAATTATTCTATCCATGTAAGCTGGGCTAGCTTAAAGCATGTCTATTGCGTCGTATATATTTTATGAGCTAAACAATCGATTTGATGATTGGACGGTGGCGCTGTGCCTTTTTTTGTTCATAAGTTGTTCTTTTTCGTTTTGGTTTTTTCCGAAGTTATAATGCCATTTCAGCTATATATGCGGTTATCATCACTCGCCGAAGTAAATGGTTGCCGTTAGAACTATCTTCGTTGTCGTAGTATTTTTAAACACAAGTACAGAGATAAAATCTTCGTCATCGATTACTTTTAAGTGATTTAGTCGTTATTTCAAACTTAAAATCGTTTTTCGGTAACAGTAAGTATAGAACAATTGCGACTATTTTCGACCAACGGACAATGTATTATATATAGTTATTTCAATTGGAGTTAGTACCAATATCAAATAAATAAGATTTGGGGTTGTGAACGGATAAGGTGAACGCAATCAGTAAATACACTCCTGATATACTCTTGATATACATCAAAGTGAAGCATATATAGTATAGTACTTCTGGTGAACCAGAACGCCATTAACGCAATATAGACTCAACGTACTTATTGACATGAATATGGCATTATTATACGTATAAAGAGCCTTAAAAGATTTATTTAAATTCCCAATAAAAAAACAAAATCGAAATGACTTTTGGTTGTCTAAAAAACAAAAAAATCCATTTACCATGTATGGTCGTTACTATGTTCCTGCCCACACGAAAATACCAAATACGTCAAGCACATTCACGTAATGATAGTACTCTTTAATCATGTTGCATTTAGTTATAAAAATCATAAATTTATTTAAAGGGATGAGACATGAGCTTAAAAATGCCAATTCATATTATGATGTATGCATTAGTAAAACGAACTATTAGTGTCATCCTACTACGTCAGTAGAGCGGATCACCGGACGGATAAAATTCAGGTCAGTAACGACAGTATTCCGAACATGTCGCTTAGAACATTATGTAACTGGTAATGAGAATGTGAAACCTTGCTTTCTTGAGCATTCTTATATAAGCATTATACCATTATGACCATCATCATTATCAGTCCATAATTTGTTTTAAATTTAATATGTATCGATATCCGTCTCACTTCTGGCCACACTTTCTATGTGAGATAAACAAGTAAGATAATTTGACCAGGCTGGTCTAGTGCGGTCGCTGGTTTAAATTCCAGGAATCTTTAACTTCGCAGTCATGTTTCATTCACAATAAATTATCACGTATTTTACAGTAAAGAAACCATCATAAAGAACCTGCACATATAAAAGTTCTTGGGAATTTCTTAGCGATTTACAATTGAGTTATAAAAAGACTTGCAGATTGTATGTCTTAATTTATGAATTTCTTGGATTTTACTGTACTGACACGCTGATTTATGCTGTTCGAAATGAAGGACTTATTATTGCTAATGCGGTGAGATTACGCGATATTTGATTGAACTTTTGCTGAATACGTACTTGTCTGGCAAGTCTGGCGCCGGCGTGGAAACCACTACGTCACCGAGACGCACATGTCTCGCATAGTCTGTGTAATGCGGCACGCCGCCGCCCACGCCTACCAAAAACACATACTCCACCTGAAACACGCACATTTTATTTATTTAATAAACATTTCATTCTAAAAATAAATTATAATTTATTAAACTCTCACTAAGATGCAAGTCTTGCGTGAGGGTATCAAAACCATGATAGATTTTTCGGTCTCACAAATACCCAGACCCCAAATATCTGTGGATCACACAAACATTTATCTATCACAGACAATCGTATCCGCAGTCTTACATTTCACAATCCACTTGCGGTAGGTATGTAAAATGTTGCAAAATTGACCTGGATCTAATACGATTTGGGTTCTATTTTATAAATTGACATTTGTTTTTACACAAAACATGGTATATAATTTATTTCTACTTGATGTGGCAAAAGGTATCAAAAGTATAAAAAGTTAAAAATCATCTCCGCAACTATAGTATTGACTCAATGTCTCCTGGGTCACAAAATGCACATCGTTATTCTACTATTGTAATCTTCGGAACGAAATTGTTCTTTAATTATTGTTTTCTGTGATTCTCAGTGGAAGGACGGTGTCTATAAATGTACACATTAAATTTCAATAAGCTCGTCCCCATATTAAATACACCTTTAACGGTTCGGGAGAACCGTCGCAAGAGCTCGGGTAACTGTGTAGTTGTTATTTATATTTTTTTAAACTGCTGCTGTAAAATTAAAAAAGATGTCAAACGTGTTGCATAAAGGCCTATTAACAACGTATAAGAACAATAATTACGTCAAGGTTTGTTTGTAGTTACATAATGTAAATATCCTAAGGTCCGATATATTTCTCGTTTTACTTGCAACATATAATGCATTCCTCGACCAGGAGATAATTATTAATAGTAGCTTAGAACAAGTGTATGTTGGCAGATTACACATCTAAGTCATTCCTGTGAATGTTTAGGTGTACACGTTTTCTCACGATGTTTTCTTTTACCGTGAAAGTCAGTGGTAAATAATTATAAATACACACATAACTTCGGAATGTCAGAAGTGTGTGCTTGGAGTTTCAACTTGCGACCAACGAGATTTATACATGTGATTTACAATGATATGAAAAGCTTAAACTGAGACGCGCACACAGACAGATTCGCCAATAAATATGCATATTATAAGTAGAAATACATGTAGTTCATATATCTGATAATAATTGTTGGTTAAGTTTCACATAAATTCTGGGACAATTGCCATGAAAAACCACACACAGTCGTCTTCAATGTCAAACTGCTTTACAGAACTGTCATATATCAACGATATTTTATTACCGCAGACGGTGCCAAAAGCAGTCAAAGTCATTAAAACGGAGTACTAAAGCAAAACGCCCATTGTATTCGTAGCATTTAGTTACTAGACCAGAACAAATGTGTTACATAGGAAAATATCATGTTATTGTTATTGAATTATAAATCGATTTACCATCAACGTATTTCATAGACCGCATAGCATCGGTGGCCATATGGCAACAAACTCGCATTCGATATTTCCAGTGTGCTAAATTCGTCGATAATGTTTCTAAACAAGCATACCGAACCCATGCAGTCATGGTCATTCCAACAATGATACCTGATGAAACGAAAACATTGATGTAAAATACAAGCCCAATAATGTATGTTATTGTACCCATGTATCACATTGTAAATTAGTTTCAGGATTTTGGTTTTTGGTCGTTTTAAAATTACATTATTACTGGAAAATCAAAATTTTCAAATTGTTTTAAAAAAAATCATATTATATACAAAAACTACATAATGCACAGGAGATTCAATATTTTTTTAAGTAACATTACGTATTTCGTTTGCCCAAAAAGTGATATGAATGAAGATTTAGAATTTAAACGTTTGGTCGTGTAAATTTTGAATCGTTTAAGAATAATATATGAGCGCATAAAAGTATAAAATATTTCAACATTAACGCACATCATAATGTTTATGTTTTCATAGCTTTTATACTGATTCACCGTTCAGGAGCGCACTTTTTATAAATAAACGTATTTTCTTGAACACATTACGCAATTGAAATTACTAAAAATAATTTTTTACTTGCGATATTACAATATAGATAGGAATGAAATTGTTACATTACGTCAGTTATGTTTGATGTAATCTTCTCAAAACTTCTAAAAAAAATTATTTCTTATAATTAAAATGGGAGGTGATGAAAGAAAAAAATATACATGGACCGTTTAGAAGGCTAAGAAATGAGTGTTCATTTCTTAGCCTTCTAAACGGTCCATGTATATTTTTTTCTTTCATCACCTCCCATTTTAATTATAAGAAATAATTTTGTGGCCCTCTAAAAAGCCAGATCCCGATTTAAAATTACCTCTACAAGAAATATCTGTTTTTGATACAACAATATCCTTTGATTATACTACCATATTTTTGAAATCGTCTAACGATCAAAAGGAAGTTTTATGGCTCACTGAATCACTGAGGAATTTGGCGATAACAATAGTTATTTTTCGTACAGATCAAGGTAACTGGCGCTAATTATGCGGATTAATGGAACAATGATGAGCAACATTAAATTATCTTACGCGTAATAAAACCTCTTAGCGTCATTTCACGTAGCTCACGTGTTATTGTTAAAAGTCAAATGGGAAATGGAATTGTACCTTTAAAAACCCTACAAACAGTCATGCATATGGAGTTTGACCTGATGCGTGTTTATTGACGTTAATTTGCAAGCGACACTAACATTCTTTACGCTTTCGTTCTATTGTTTTTTGCGGTTTGATTCATAGAATGAGTTTACAAGCTAAGACGTGTCAAATAATTATACATTATTGGGTAATTAATATTTCGTATGCACAGAATTTAAGTCCAAATTAATGTTATGAATTAATTTACCATAGCACTATAATTTTAATGAATGATTAATTGTCATTCAATGGGGGATAATACATTTTTACCTCGTATTATTGTATCTCCGGCGGGCACGGGTACTCATTATGCTCATTTACTTATTTGGACTATGAGTTAACGGCCACAATTTATTGACGTAATTTGCAAGCGGCACTAAAGTTCTTTAAACTTTACGTTTCAATGGGTTTAGCAATTTGACTCATAAAATAAGTTTGCAGGTAACTTTCAGTATAATTAATTAGCCATTATTGAGTAATATTAACAACCTAAACGTGCAATAAAATTTAGTCATCATCAAAAAATGTATTGATTCTACGGTTACGTTATATGACCTTATTAATTTATGATTAAACATTTATTCAACCAAAGACCAAACTATGAATTACTATATATACAGTGGCTTGCCATATTATTATGGACAGTCACATTTTTTTCTTTTTTTTTCTTTGAGCACATTTAACTGTAATCTTAAGTGGTGTAAGACTTGTTAGAAGTCTTTTACACATTCACGATACCTCTTTAACTTAAATTTTAAGTGGATTTCAAGTGATGGAGCATTCATTTATTTTAAAAATATTTTTAAAAGCGGGAGAGTCGCAGAATCGTTGACACGCGTAAAAATAGGAGACGTTAATAATTTTATTTTAAAAAGCTATTTAGTGAGTTTGTGTTCTAAATATTAATTAAAAGTAATTATTATTTTATTGTTATTGATGGAAAAGTATTTTGGCGTCAATTTTTATCACAATATTATTATTATTACTTTTTAATGGTACTCAGTACAAGTCGACGGGTTGATTTGTTTCCAAAAAAAAAATCTGTGGTTAAAACCCTCCTCCTGCATCCGAATCATTCTCAAAGGAAGATAGCAGAACTTGCCGGAGTTTTTTAGTCCGCTATTAGTAAAATAAAAATAAATTTGGAATAAAATAAGCCACTTTTGCCCAAAAGAAAAAGCAAATGTTGAAGAAAATTGATTACCACGCAATGGTCTGATTGGAAAATTCGGGATAATTGTTTGCAAAACTGAAAGAAAAGTGGTGATCTTTTAACGTGAATGGTTCGGGAATCTGAAATACCAGTTTTTAAGAGAACTGTACCGCGGAGGTTCGTAGAGGAAGGTCTGAATCGACGATTTGAGAGACGAGTTATTATAACGTTCGTCTGAGAAACACATCCAAAAATAGTAATTGTATAAATAATTTTGTGAAAAAATTATTTGAGAACATCAAATTAGAAGCTAGTATTAAATCTGACCATATTCCAGTCTTCGAGTGGTGCTTACAAGCCCAGGCAAGCCGTTTTTTTTCATTGCTTCAGTCAAACGCGGTTTCTCAAATCGTCGATAACTTGTCAGACCTTCCTCTACGAACCTCCGCGGTACAGTTCTCTTAAAAACTGGTATTTCAGATTCCCGAACCATTCACGTTAAAAGATCACCACTTTTCTTTCAGTTTTGCAAACAATTATCCCAAATTTTCCAATCAGACCATTGCGTGGTAATCAATTTTTTTCAACATTTGCTTTTTCTTTTGGGCAAAAGTGGTTTGTTTTATTCCAAATTTATTTTTATTTTAATAATAGCGGACTAAAAAACTCCGACAAGTTCTGCTATCTTCCTTTGAGAATGATTCGGATGCAGGAGGAAGGTTTTAACCACAGATTTTTTTTTTGGAAACAAATCAACCCGTCGACTCGTACTGAGTACCATTAAAAAGTAATAATAATAATATTGTGATAAAAATTGACGCCAAAATACTTTTCCATCAATAACAATAAAATACTAATTACTTTTAATTAATATTTATAACACAAACTCACTAAATAGCTTTTTGAAATAATATTATTAACGTCTCCTATTTTTACGCGTGTCAACGATTCTGCGACTCTCCCGCTTTTAAAAATATTTTTAAAATAAATGAATGCTCCAACACTTGAAATCCACTTAAAATTTAAGTTAAAGAGGTATCGTGAATATGTAAAAGACTCCTAACAAGTCTTACACCACTTAAGATTACAGTAACATGTGCTCAGAGAAAAAAAATGTGACTGTCCATAATAATATGGCAAGCCACTGTACATTACTTTAGTATCTATTCAATAATTATTTATATAACCTAGTCTCTTTTGAGATTTCAGTAAGTCCGCATGAGAACTTTAGAATAATGTCTTAGTATTGAAAGAATCTTTAAAAAGGTCTTTAAGGGGCTATCGCCGAAAGTGACCACGAGTTCGGCGATGGTACGAGCGATGGTATGAGCGCATTCATGTTAAATAACTCCGAGAAGGCTGAGACGTTGTTTGTTTGGGAGGCGCATCCCTATAGTCATTGTATAATCGAAATTTGAGTCGCCATTTACGGAGGGACAGTTAGGAGATACCGTGGTAGGATTCTGACGTTTTCAGGCCACAGGGCAGAGCGCCAGATCTAATTGTTTTTGTTGACCCGGCGCCTCCTTTTTTGATGGCTTTGGTGGGCGCGGGATCTTTTGCGATCTCGCTCCGCGCTCTCCTTCTTTGACATGACGTACTCGCAGAAGGAGAGCATCGCTCGCCACGACCTCGGGCTCCCGACCATCGAAGAGACAACGACCGGGAGCAAGAGGCCTCCATCTACAAATTCTATTATCGAAATGGGCCAAGGGGGAATTTTATTCGGTATGGTGGCAGATGGATCACTAACATCCAAGCAAATATGATATTTTCGCGCGCGGCTGACAAAAGAAGACCAGGTGAAGGCCAGTTACTTCGACAAAACTTTCTTATGTCCGTCCCCAAGTTTTAACGTCCAAAAGCTCTCGATTATCGCATAAAGCCAGTATCCGTATAATGTATATAGTTTCTTGATAAAGAAAATTATGTCTTCTATCGTCGCCTGATCCATTAATTGAAAAGCACGTAACATAATAATAAAAATATATTGTCAACCTCCAAGATTGGATATGACAAACGATATGAGTCCGGGGCTATCATATTTTAGGGTTTACATTTGCTTGGTACAATCGAATCACCCACTTACGAGTGGCGTCGTAGGAGGACATGAATTACCTAATATGTCATATTGTAACAATATATTTTTCAGGGACTTTTAAATCCCACAGCCATTTGAGATATCCCAGTATGATTGAAATGCAAACAAGCTGAACGGACGGATAACAGGAAAGATGATCTGACATTGAAACAATTTAGATACGAGTACCTTTTGGAAAATCCCGAGGAGTCTGGTAGTTGTGTTCCCAGCAGCTGTCATCGCTTCCCGTGTCCGACCCACCGAAGGGAGTTTCGTTGTGACCACACGGTGAGCGCCAATCGTTCCCAATGTGTACACGTTGGATTCACCTGGAAAAAAATATCCCAATAATAATTGCTCTGGATCCACGAACCGACAGGTGGGTAAATGTATGGTGATAGACAGCACCAAACCTATATTTGTGTTACTTTTTCAATTAACTTCTTTGTATAGTAGCATTCGTATAACTTCAGTCGTAAAACGCAGCATCAGTTTATGCATGATAAATAACTACAAGCATATTGCAGGCAAAATAATACAATAAATAACAGTTACATTATAATTGTATAATATAGGATTATCGGAAAAGTTATTTTTGAATTTATATGTTACACAGGAAGGAAACAATTAGTTATATATGGTGTTGTAGTCCGATTTACTAGCAACGCGAAGCCTCCTCTAACCAGGGAACTCCCAACAAGGATAATAATTTGAAGTTATGAATGAAATACAGGCTCAGTGACGTACATTGGATTGCATTGTGACTCACATTTTTGTTTATAATACAGGGCAAGCCATCAATATTCGTTAGTATCATTCTACTATAAAATGATATAGTACGGTTAATGTGTTAAGGAATATCCCAACGTTAATGGTTTATTAATGTTATAATTTAAACCTTACAAATTTGTTGATAAACGTGTTACAACGAACTATATAAAGTGATATTTTATTTCCAATATTTAAACAAATCTAAAATGGTGTGCAACGGTGTGATTATTGCCCTCGCTATGGCCTGTTTATCAGTGTGGTCGTGTGGTGCTCACCCCCTTAGTAATGATGTGACCAGCATAATTGATAACAGGTATTTAACTGATCGATTATTTAAAATATATTATATAAATATAAATAATTACCGTGTATTTAAATAAATAAATTTTTCATTAATTTCTTCTTATCAAAAAAGTCAGTCCTATTTTATTTGATTATTTTTTTTAACTTTTATATTATTTTTCTCTAGACTTGTGCTTAGATTCACGGACAAAATTCTTTATATTTACTGTATGTCTTAATTTTTTAACCAAATGTAATAATTTTAAATCTGGTGTCAAAGGTCTTATCCCAAAGTTTTTTAAGCTTTTCTCTAATCAATCGTTATCGCCATCCATCGTGCCTTCAATTACATTTATAAAGATTTATGTTGTGCATAATATTAAACGTTTTGTTTTTAAAGTATTGTTTTTATATTCAGTATTTTGTTTTTAAAATTACATAATTTGTCAAAAAAATATAAAATGATAATTGAAGAACTTTTTCTTTACTCTACACATAGAAAAATAAGGCACTTTTACGTCTCATTAATTGCAATCTTTCATTCGGTCACAGCCGATACGTACGCCGAAATTTGTATTATGTAATGGTTTCCATTTGTTACAGATTGGGAGATGTATATAACAGCGAGTTTACATACAATCTACCTTCCATCGTGACGGAGAAATTCATGATAACTATAAAAGGAATGATAAACCCAAATGATAACAAGTGAGTACTAGTAATTATGCAAAAAAAACGTTATGAAACAGGTTTTACGGAAAAAGCTTATGGATGATTTGATAATTAATTTTAAATCAGCCTTGATTAAACCGCGACATTTTTTTTTAAGGTTCACAGCTGTATTTCCGTCCAATAGCGGTGGCGAGGACTGCAAGTTTGTGTATGACTTCAAAACTCAAAAAATCGACGTGTCACCCCCATCTGCTTCTGATCATGAACCAGTAGATTACATTTTGGATGTGAAAGAAGGTATGAAATCATATTATAATTACAATTTTCTTCATCATTAGACGCATTAATCTAGGAATAAGGTTTAATTTAAAAAGCCCAGAAATTGGTAAATAAAAAAAGCAATATATAAAAACAACTTTATTAAATAAGCGTGATCACTAGTCAGTATTTAAAAATACATTGTTTTATTTTACAGACACCACATTTTCTCTGGTTATAAGACCAAGAGTTGTCCGGGGCAAATATATTTTTGATATCACACTACATGGCAATGAACACTTGAACAACGGAGAAAGCTCGAAGATCGCTTGTATTATAAAAAGTTTCAAAGATATCAGTTCCATTGTTATGCAAGAGGGGGTGCAGAGTGTCAATACGCTGCTGTTCGAGTTCAATAAATGAGGAGAAGATTGGAGCTAAATGGGAAAGGAAATTGATTTTATAGAAGTTCTCGCATTTTGCGATGACGGGCTAGAAGATTAACCTAGAAGATTAGTTAACCAGGCATCTATAAAGAATGTGAGAATGTGAACAAACGCATCAGTGAAGAGATTAGATTGTTAATTTCACTTCACGAAGTAATTGATATGCGAGAAACATTACACATGAGAAGTGCGACTCGGTAGGAATGCAATGAACATCTTAAGCCACCATTGAGCCAGTATGTTTATTCCTATGTAAAATTGTGTAAGTTTAATAAACATAAACTTAATTGTTTAAGAGTTCTGTTTTACTTTTTTTACCTCAGGCAAGTGTTAAAAAATTGCAACTGACAATGTTGATAAATATAAGAAAAGTATTCGACTATCGTATTTTTAGAAATTGTCGAATATATTATTATTATTTCTATTCATAAACTTTGAATTGTAGTCCCATGAGAGTCTTTGTTATAAAATTTATCCAAGGACAATATATTAAAATCTAGTTAGTTTACGAGAATAAAGCCTAATACTGAGTTCCTAATAATAAAAAGACTCATGGGACTCGATTTACATGTGGCAATAATTG
This sequence comes from Cephonodes hylas, assembly GCA_030295005.1. NCBI lineage: Eukaryota > Metazoa > Arthropoda > Insecta > Lepidoptera > Sphingidae > Cephonodes > Cephonodes hylas. Next base: position 7,414,602 of record AP025367.1, on the reverse strand, counting down.
CTAAGGCTATGAGGTCAATTAAATTATCATTACAATGGTAAAGACCGTTGAAATTCTTTATCATCATACAGACACGCCAATAGTTTTCTGCATCATATTAAAAATACGTTGTAATGTAACTTTGGTTTCATGTAAAAAGGACTTTGTTTTAATTCTATTCTACATAGAGTTTAAAGAACTTTATAGACGTTTTTTTTGCACATGTATTTACTTTATCTGTCAAAGTAATATTGCTCGTTCATATTTGACACGAGAAGCCAGGACACTCGATTCTGTACAAATATCTAGAGATTTTGCAACAACCCAAAAGGTAGATTGCGCTAAGGAGGCACTTGTTTCTACACAATTATATCTTCAAGCTTTTTTAAAATACGTTAAATCTTTAAGATCTCCATGAATACTTTTATTTCCAGGCCGCCAAGAAACCACATTGATTATATTTTAGAGAGGTAATTATTTTACTACGCAAGGCATATTCGTATCCCTTTAAGTATATATCACATACACAAATTGTAATTTTAATAAAACCAGCCTAGTTATTGTGCGTCGTTCAGGGATTATCAACTTATTTGTATAAATATACTACCAGCAGGCCGACGTAATCGTGTCTACCGGCCCCAAGTCGTTTCTATATTTGGCCAGCACATTCACCACAAATAAAAGAATACAGAGCTGGGAGCAGTACCTACTTCAATACGAAAATAATTGCTACGTTCGCGTCGGATTCAAATACGGGAAAATCTGGCGTCATGATTTTAACTTAGAAAATTGTAAACTTTTGTATTCCAAGATCAATCATCTTTCAGACTAAAAAACTTCGGATCTTAGGTTCCAGTTACACTTTTCCAGTTTTGACAGCCACTGGCGCAGTTGGCTAAAAATCAGCTTGCGAAACGAGCGGCCGCGGGTTCGATCCCCGCACGAGACAAATGTTTGTGTGAACCACAAATATTTGTTTCGGGTCTGGGTGTTTGTGAGACCGAAAAGTCTCTCGTAGTTTTTCTGATACCCACGACACAAGACTCGTATCTTAATGTGGGGTCATAACTATGTGTGTGACTGTTGGGTGTATTTATTATAGTTACAAAAATGAAAAAAAAAATGTTCTAATAGCTTTAATGTGACCAATTAAAAATGTATAATAATAACTTGGACAATCGGACATGTATTACAAAATCTCTCCATACAAGTAGTGCCAAAGTTAGTGGCCTTTCTCGTAAGGATTAAGACATATGCTGCGTTATTTTTACCATTTTATGACTAGCTCACAGTGATTTCATTTGACAACGAAGACTACATGGATTACACATTTCCGTGACGCTCTGCTTGCGTTATAAGGTTCATCATGACGTTGTTTCCTAGGGAACTACATCAATATTTTGATGAATCAATTTGTCACCAATATTTCTCAAGAACTGGCATGCAAGTCATACCTAGGTGGGCACGGGGCAGGAAGGCGAGTTACAAAGCTGCCCTACTTTATTTATCAAAGGACACTAGCAGTTACAAATTTTTTTTTTTTCAGAAGTCAAGAAGAATTACTGGTGGGTAAAGCAAGCTTTATATGTATTCGAATGTCTCATGAAACTTTCGTGAAACAACATTGTAATACTCTGAGCAAAGTGCTATAAGCTTAAGCATATAGAGGGTCTAAACTAATGATAATAAAACTAATCATTTACGTATAGTAGGTATTTGATGGACACACCCTAATGGCACGGGAATTAAACCAACCTCAGTCATAATCGACGTAGATTGGAATAACAACGAATCAAACATATTTCCGACATGTTGGTTGTAGAAATTTAAGTCGTTACGCTTTTTAAAAAACAATGTGTCTTAGTGAAAAAAACACAAGAACTTAGGCATAAAGAAATTATTAACTACTTATTACTTTTGCACATTTACATGCTCGATACATCAAGGGTTTTTACTGCCAATATACCAAATACGCACAATACAAAATACCTTTTGTATTTGTGTACACGTCATTCTGACTATGAAAATGATCATATTCAAATGCAAATCTATTATGTTCGAACTATGCTACTAACCTTCAACGTGGAATTAATAAAGAAAACGAAAAAGAAGAAATGAAAAATTGCCCTCCTTACAATAGCAGATTCAAACCTAAGACATTTTAGGATCGATTGTTTTAATACCTGACGAATATCACAATATTCATACCGGATTCAATAGTAACGCCAATGTCAACAGCTTATCTCATTCATCTCATATCATCTATTTAAAGCGAAATTAAAAATAAAAGTTTCATTCAGCGCGTTAATAGATACGCATCGGATCAATTTTATTTTGTGGTTCTTTATGATTAATACTAGAAAGTTTAGTGTAACAACTTACGCCACAATACCTTGCCGATGTAGTTTACTATGCTTAGAGGGACAGACAATTTTTTGGAAATTTGTATGTGCTTAATAATTAAAGACAATTAAATAAAAATTTGATGTTTATTAGGAACCATTACACATAAAATTCTAAACAAAACAACCTACACAAAGCATGTAACACATATATAATAAACTTTAAAATATTTGAATAAGGACTTGTAATGAACTAGGAACTCACGATGGCACTAGGGCGATTAAATTTCATAACAATTTATAAAAAAACGTTTCCGAGTCACGTCGGTTGATATGAGCTCGCTCATTTATCAATTCGGTTGAGACATAAAGACATTTCATAAAAGAAGTCTCATCGGGGTACATATTTCACTATACACCTACGCAAATATAAGTGAAACGTTAAAAGTAATGAAAATCAATGTTTTCTAGATATTTTTTCTTACTTTAATCAGTCATCCGATACTTTGAAATACCGTGTACTGCATAAAGCAGAGTAAATGTTAATGAACTTACTCTGTCGGTGGATAGGTAAACAAGGTTATCAAATTAATTTGAAAACACTGATAACATTTATGTTTCGGAAATATAGGAATTACTTTTGCCACCAATTTCAAAATGTATATGACTGGCCGAAATAAACAATGTATGAATAACTTACATAGACATAATATCAAAACTTTTATAAGTTACGACTTATAATTAGGCAATTTTATACATCAAGCCGTTGAATGCGGCATACTTTAGTAAGTTATTGAATTTTTTCAATCCCGTAGCCGTCTCAGTCGTTGGTAAGTTACTCACCTAGATCTATAATCACTTTGTGCTCGCGAGGGTTACAGTTCCTTTTGTAGCCTTTTTTATAGTCATGTAGGCGGAAGCGAAAAGAAATCAATTTTTGGTATCCTTCATACAAACTCACGGACGAAACGCTTATACAACAGGCACAAGTGTTTTATATACTTCGTGTGATGCATGTGTAGATTAAACTCTAGCCTCTATCACTTTACAAAAGTGAAATTATCTGTTATTTTTTTTTTCTTTTAATGTTATAAATTAATCCTATCCTACGATCGCGCCAATATATTCCCTAAGGGGTAGTATTTCTACACTACCAACCGTATGTAACTTCCGCATAATAAAGTACGCGAACATTTTACATTTCCGATATTGAAATATCAAAAAAAAATACGTAGTTATTTCTACAATTAACCGTACCAGTCACCATCATCATCAGCCCATATACGTCCCACTGCTGGACACGGGCCTCCTCTACACTTTGATAGGGTTTAGACCTTAGTCCACCGTGCTGTCCTAGTGCAGGCTGGCGGACTATACACCTGAGAAATTCCTAAGAAATTTTACGTGTGCAAGTTTCATCATGATGTTTTTCGTCACCGTTTAAGTACGTGATAATTCTTTATGAATACATACAAAACTTCGAAAATTCAGAGGTGTGTGCCTGGGTTAGATTCCATAACCGTCGAGATTTTTGACCGCGTGCCCAAACCTCGAGAATATAAGTAAGTCTATTGCCAAAATTAAATATCCCGTTAGGTATAAATAATGACCGAAACGTATAGGAATGTCGCACTACAGCCTAAACATTAAGTACATCGATATTTATTATTTGCATACTTAGGGTTGCTACATTATAATTATCTTCCGTCTTATTTAGTCATGTGTTTTACATCTTGTCCAACGAAACCGGATAACCCTAATCACAACTCAGTTATGGTTATTGTGATATGTTTATAGTTCTCAAATACATATAGGTATGTACGGCTCGGCCTTCACGGCGCCTCGTAAACAGTAAATTACGTAATACATAATATCTACTGTTGAAGTAACTTGAAGATGAACCTTTAAAAAAATAACTACATACCTCCTTATAAATGATGTGTATCGCTATTTTACTTAGACCATTTATTATGCATTCATAGTAACGAACAAATTTAAAAACTTAAATAATTACTGTCTGTTATAAGTGACGTAACAAAATGTGTTTTTGATCACATCCAATTAGGCAGATATTGTCCTTAATATTTAATTAAATAATTTTTTAACATCGTATTTACGGTGATTTCCCCACAGATATTTTGGAAAAAACATAATCACGTTGCCAGTACGGCATATGTATTAAATAAATTTTAATGTACACAGGTGAGTACATTTAGGTTGACGTCATTTTAATAGAGTACCTACTCTATGTAGCAGTGAGCGGATGAAATTATTTTAGTACCATATTTCCTTTGTAGTAAAAAGGTGTGCTCGAAAATATAGTTTAGTATAGGAACACAAAGTGAAATCTTGTAAAGCTACCGTTGTAAAATGTTCGATTGAGCGCCCCTTCTCTACTTAGTCGTGGAGTCAGAGGCGTGTCGTGTCAGTGTGCTTGTTTTCATCATTACGTCATCACAAAGCCGATAGCTCAATCTTGCATCGGCCTTCACTTCAGTTAGTCGAGACGAATCTCTGATGGATGGTAGTAACCGCGTACGTGCTACGTCCAAATAAGTGTAATAAATCGAAAATGTTGAAAGCTTGTTGGGATTGCATAGCAGGGTATGATTTAGTTAGGTCAGATATTAATGATCTTTTATAACGTGCAAGTGAAATTGTTAACTTTCCGTAAAGTAGAGTTCTATATCAACATACATATATTTTGTTTATATGTATATAACAGAACGACATTCTTAACATCCATTTATTTCCGGACGCAACTCTCAAATGTCACTGTCATGTTCAAGTATACATGGAAGTTTATGAATGAAAACGTCAAAGCAAGTGAAAGACAGTGATGCTAAATAAGTAACCGTATTGTTTCATGTACTAATAACATGAAAATAAATGGCTCACGAAATGTGAAGGTTAGGGTATAATTAGAACCCATAGTCAAAAGAGTTTAATTGTAAGTCTATACGGCAATACAACAAGTAAGCCGATGAACGGCTTGAACGCAAGAACACAGATAAGAATTGTTATATATTATAAGTTATATATTGTGCTATCGCTGTGTTCCTATTAGACACAATATGAATCACTCCAGGTGAAATTAAACCGTTTCATTTCATTCAAGAGACCGGACGAATTCTGACACGCCGTATGGCATTCAATTGAGTGGCGACACCCATCGAGCACCGCCGTGGCCTCGGCCGCGACACGAAAAAGAAACCATGTTGTTGTTACCAAAACAACTCGATTCGGAAGACGTTGTAATTGTGAGTGGGAGTCTAGAGGAAAATGCCAGAATGTAAGTAAATGAATTTGTATCTATGTAGTATTGATGAAAGAAGGGTCGTTTTTTTGTGTTTATAACAAATAAGTTAAGAAATAATAAAATAAATCAAGAGGACACATTGAATTTATTCCATGTTTTGTTAATGTCAAAAATGTTTTATTATAAAGGGAATTCCAAATTGCGCCCACACAATCCTGGAAACCTAGAAATTGTTGTTTATTTCAGAAAGTAATGTAGGTGGCGCATCTATTTGAAAAAAATAAACATTAATATATTTAAAAATTAATAGCAATATTTTTTCTACCTTTAAGGTTTACTGTTGGTTTAGTCACGGGTGGCAGTGAACCTGATCATCAAAATGTTGCTTGTCAAATAGAGGTGAATTTTCCATCAAATGGGACGGATAGAATAGCAATAAAAATAATTCAAGACGGAAATGATGAAATTGTAAATGACAGCAACCAAGCCACTGATTACTTTCCTCCTGGAGGTAAATTAGGTATTTTATATTTTATGTGTACTAGATTTAAGATTTTTATATAATTAAACTTCTGAAGGATGAGAAAATAATTTGGTTGAGTGAACTACATACATAAAAAATAATGCTAATGGCTGAGGGCTATTACATTACATGTTAGCCACAAGGATTTGGGTCATGGTTGCAAAACATCTATTACAGTAACATGTAATTTCTAAGTTATCCTTCACTTTGATCATAGTAAGAGACTATCTAAGAATAACACAGAATTCTTTAGGTAAAGTTTACTAACTCACATTGGTATCATTGTTATCTAAAAGGTAATTTATTTGGAGCACATACACAAAAAAATGTTATTGCCAACTAATATGATTCTTCTTTTTCAGATTTTGATGTGAAATTTAAAGTGAGAAATCAAAGTAACTTATATGTCTATGTGGGGCCATCATATTTAGAAAAAATCCAATTGAAACATTATGTCAATGACATAAGATTTCTTGCTGTGAATGGAGATGTCAAAGTTACAAAAATGGAGTATGAATTCAACCAAAACTAAAATTGCTTAAGGAGTTTGAAATTCCATTTGAAAACAAATTGACATACTGTTGTATTTATTCAATGGCATATTGGGTGTAATTACAGTATATATCCAAAATGCAGGTAATTATATCATCACTTGTGACTATTATAGTCTATAGCAATATGTATGCCAGACTGTATTTAATAGGTTAAGTGGTATTTGAGTGTGAAACATTGTATTTGCATGAGTTAGGGCAGCTTACAAGTATTTAAGGATTATAATTTATGTTAGAATGTTTTCAAGTATATGTTTATTGCGAAACATTTGATGTTACGAGAATTGTTGAGTATTCTTTGTATGTAGGTTTCTTCAGTATTGACATTTTTTGTTGAACTTTCATAATCATATTTACTGATGTTATCTATGTGTATAGGTTTAGTTATTATCATGTTAGTCATGCCCACCCCACCATCCCATTTTCTTTATTTGCCATGTGTAGGATAGTGTTATCTTGCTTACAGATTTAGTCTGTTTGACAGACCTTGGTCTACTTATTTTTTTACCTGTACAAAACTTGGAATGTTTCTTTCCTTTTAAGGTTTAAAAAATTTTATGATGAGATATATTTATCTAATTGTCATAATAAATATTTGTAGACATAAAAATTTATGATGAATAAATGTACACTATTACATAATATTATAATTACTATCACAATTTGTCAAACATTTTGAATATATTTATTTGAATAATATATCTTGTTTTATTCCAACACACATGTTATCACATTAACATAACACAATATTACATGGATCTAGGGATATTAATGTTCTGTTATTGTGATATAGTAAATAACAAATTAAACCCATAGTTTTCTAAATGCCATTCAAATCATTCAGTATTACAACCAAATGAATACCTTTTTAAACGAAATAGTAATGGGTGGTGAATCTGTTGCAGCCTTTCAGGCATATTAGACTCAGTGTTGTTACTAAAATTTCTAAATGGGTAAACACAATATGTCAGATTCAGGACTACTAAATTTTATAGTAAGAATTAGTGTCATAACACTATGATAAAATCAAATTAAAATTCAAAAAAATTATGCAAATATACATATTTTGACTAGTCACAGGAATTTTTATGGTTTGTTAAGATTAAACCTTAGAATTATTATTATTAATATGATATTGTGCTTCTATGGTATAGAATTTATTTATGAAAATTAAGACGACAAAGGCAACATATTTTGTAACATTTTAATTACAGTGCTAGACTATAAAATAGAGTATTGAATAGAGAAAAAATGTCATATATTGTCAGATCAAAAAATATCCTGCCAGCATATACAGGTGTTGTTAACAGCTGTGGTATGGTAAGGTAGAAAAAACAAGTGGCATATTAAATTATATCTTGAACTCCAGTTCAGCCTAAAGATTGCTGAGGTCAATCTAATTTAAAGCGATTATATGCCTACATACACCATGCAAGTCAAGCATTATGCTCATTTACTCAGATGAAGAATACACCTAGTACAAAACCAATAATTTTAAATTGAAAAAAAAAACCTTTGCTGATTTTGCATTCTGGAAAAAAATGTGCAAAATTTTGTAGTTTTTGTTCACTTTTTTTTTTTATATTTTGTATGTTTTATTATTATATTATTTCTCCTTCTTTCGTCATATATCTCATAAGGAAGCTTAGCATAGGAAGCTAAATATAACGATGTAGTTGATAAGATAATTTTAATTTTGTTTTTCCCTGTTCTTTTATTTGTTTATTCATAATAAGTTTATTTATAATCAGGGCCGTATAGTATTTAATTTAGCACATATCACGCGCTCTTTCAACGGCGTTTATATTTTCTAATGTAATCCGTGGAAACGTAGTGGGTAGTATATGTATATATATTACTTAGTAAGTTATTTGTTCTTTTTTCTTTGTATACTACTGTTTGTTTTCCTTAAATAAATAAATAAATAAATAAATAAATAAACTGTTTTGATAAAAGCTCCAGAATATTGTGTAACGTTATTGTACTAAAACAATAATACTTCGTTAAAAAATGGTAAAAGTAAGCTTTCGCGTTGATGCTGTTAAAATAATTTAAATGAAAATCAAAACAAATAGATGGCACTCTAGTCACTAGTGACAGTTAAAGCAACTTTTGTTTTAAAAAACATTTGGCGCGGAAATAACTTAATTTATGTATAAACGAAGTTTCCATAAAAGTAGTTATTGTTTTTTACAAATGTTGACTTTATTTTGAAAAGGTGTTGGTAGGTTGATCATTTTATCATAGTTCACGACTAGGGCTTGCAATCCCGCAGTCATTTTTTTCCCGCGGGAAATTTGCCTTTCCCCCGGGATTCCGCGGGAATTCCCGCAAAAATTAAAAAATGCAAAAATATGCATTAAAATAATGCTATATTACCTGTAGGTTAGGTTACACTGTTTAAAAAGTAATAAAAAAAACATTTATACAATTTAACCAATGGAAGAAGTACTATCCCATAGTTATTATTAGGTAAGTTAGGGGATTTGCAATCCCGCAATCCGTGTTCCTCCATTCCAACAGTTTTCTGCGTGTTAATATGGTGCAATCTAACCTAAACATCAATCATGGCCTCGAGATTTAGAAGAACTACCGAGTATCTGGGCGGTTGCGGGTTCAAACCCCAGGTATACACCACTGACTTTTACAAGTCATGTGTGTATACACAATGAATTATCACTTTCTTGAACGGTACAGAAAAAAATCTTAGGAATTGTTAAGATGTGTAATCCGCCAACTTACGGTTTGTGCGCGTAGTACCATACGCTATGACCTATGTCATCGTGGTGGTCTAAACCCTAAACCCTCTAAATGGTAGAGGAGGCCTGTGCCCAGGCGAGGGATATTTATGGGATGATGATGATGAACCTAACCTAAATAACTGTCACTCATTATCAGCCCATATATGTCTCACTGCTGGAAACGGGCCTCCTCTACCATTGAGAGGGTTTAGGCTTAAGGCGGCCCCTAGACCTACAATAAAATTGTGCAATATATTTTATTGTACAATAAGATTGAAAGGTGCGTTGCATCCACACGATCAATAATATTGCACAAAAATACGAACTGCTCAATGTTTTCGTGTTCAATTGAAACATCATGTCCAAACAAGATGCAACTGCAGCTGTGGTGTTGTTGCTTATGGCTAAACGTAAACGTAAACGAACACGTCGCTGGTGTAAGAGTGTTACAAGAAAAGGCGGAAATACACTTAGAAAATCTTTTAAAAGTTTTTTTTTTTTAATGTGGTCATGATATTCTTTGCTCTTGAATTCTATGTATAATTCGATACATTCGACGGTAAACTCTCTCTCGTTAAGTTTTAGATTCTCTTTTCGCGATATTTTTGCGGGCGCGTGTGTTCTCCACATCAGGATGAACAGAGACTAAAAAATATTGCACAATATTGGCCCTACACGATGCAATGGAAAAATATTGTACAATAAAAATTAAAGTCGCTCAAACTTTTGTTCAATCATTGCGCAATCTTCAATATTGAGCCTAAACCATCAATTATATTGCACAATTCGGAATATTGCGCAATATAATTGACCGTCTAGGGGCCGCCTTAGCCCACCACGCTCGTCTAGTGCGGTTTACTTAGAAATTCCTAAGAACTTTTAGGTGTGCATATTTTCTCAGGATATTTTTCTTCACCGTTAAAGCAAGTGATAATTCATTTTGAATACAAACATTACTTTGAAGAGTCAGAGGTGTGTGCTTGGGGTATGAACCCGCGACCACCAAGATTCTCGACCGTGCGCCTTAACCTCGAGGCCATCACTTACTTCAATTATTTAATTAATAATTGTTACTATCATTTAGGTTTTAACTTAAAAAGAAACAACAATTAGCAACCTACAACTAAGTGTCACTGATTGTAAAGTCTCTCTTTTTTCTACTAGTGGAATAACCAAACCGCCGCCAATTCTAATCCTTTACTTTGCTTGATCGGTTAATCGATGTCGACTGACGCGCCCGCGCTGTTTAGTAGAGCTAATAGGCCTTCAGTGATAGCTGAAGTACTGAATTTATTACCTAGCGAAGTCAAAAACTTTCCGCAGTACTCAAAAACATGCGGGATCCCGCGGGAATGCGGGAACGCGGAATGCGGGATTGCAAACCCTATTCACGACCCTTACTACCTAACCTGAGTACTATTGCTAGTGAGTACCTGTCAAATCTGTTTAGAATATTTGAAATGATGTATGTATTATGACCGAAGTAACGTTTTCTAGAGTACGATGTTAATAAGCATTCCAATTCTTGTCACAATGAATCACATTCACAAGTACACAATTAAAACGATAATATCAATAATCAGGATTATTTCGAAGTAAAGTTGATAAAAGAATATCGATAGCTGTAGGAAAGTAATTAATATAATAATTAGAAATTATAAAACGCAGTAATTTAACTTAACTGAGTCAGTCGGTTTACTCTACCATACAGAGAGTTATTACAAAAAATAGATTTCAATAAGATATATTTTTTTTATTCCATAACTTAGGGATTCAACTTCTAGCTATCTAGAAGTTGAATATCTCGAACATGTTAAATGTACAACTACCCGTACCATAGTTTTCAATGGCTAACATTGGCACCTTATAATAAGTGTACAAGCATCTTATTGGTATTTGTTATGGCATGAAACGATAATCGATTATTCTTGAAACAATAGACGATATTGTAATGGCCTAGTTAGTCACAAGAATCATTAATTGTAATATAAAATAGAAAAAATGCAATTTTGCAAGTATAAATCACATAAACGTTGATTTTTGACAAAGTAAGCTTTAATATGCTTACTGAACCTTGAAATTTGATTGAAACATGATTAATGTTTTAGCACCATAAGGACAGTTTAATAAATCTTCTACTGATAAATAATTTTTCCAGGAACTTAAAATTACGAACACTCGTTATAAGCACGGAAATGAAAATATTGCGGCATGCGTCTATTATTTCCCCAGATAAAAAAAAATATACAGTAGGTATTCATCATCAACATGTTACATACGTGCCATTGCTGGGCAACAGTCTCCTCTTTAACTGCCAGGGTTAAACGCCTTAGTCCTTTGTTTGACCGACGTACAGATTATAAATTAAATGTACTTTGTTTTATTTTTTCCAAGTACCAATATTAATTTCCCCTTTTTTAATCAAAATTGATACATTATAATCTTTTTACATAATTAATAAATGGCCTAAAGTCTAGAGAGTTTTTTTATCACTCACCTACTGTGGTATAGCGGACGTAGGTTTCTTGATTGTCCATCATGGCGTCCACAGCTTGTTTCTCACAGTATAAAGCTGTTATAACCGCTATACTCGGTTGGCGCGACGAACACAATGTTGGCATTTGTTTTACTACCTGTTAAAAACAATAATGGTAGATGTTCTCATATAGGTAAACTTTAATATGTGTAGGTATAGTCTTCTTATCCTTTTATTATCAATGTAAGATACATTGCGTGCAAGGCTTATATTTTTTTTTTAAATTACTTCTTATTTATAGTTTGCTTAATAAATAAAAATAAACTTATTTCTAGTATATGCATTGCTTAGTGTAGGTTATTACGTAAAACGCCTGCCTATGTGGTACATATGGTTTTTTTATTTTTGTACTATGAAATTTAAAATATTATGTAGTTTTTTGATAAAATATGTGTCATACCAAAGGAGATTTGCCATTTACCTGAGTATCAACACTGTGTTGACGGATATAAAGACCTTCAGACATGGTACGAGTCAGGCCTTTCTCTTCCAATGCTTCTAAGGCATCTTTTACTTCTGCTTTCGACCATTTCCCTACACTGCAACAAAATTAATAAAAGAAATTAAATAGATGATACAAATACATATTCTGAACTACAGTTCAAGATGAGTATAAAATTACTAAATGAGTATACTGCCAAAAAAAATAGATATAGTGTACTAAGTATATAACTGAATGTCTAATACAACAAGGATAAAAGTGATATAGTATTGCCCGCACCGGAATACTGAAAGATAAAAAATCATCATCATCCTGAAGATAGTTAAAAATGCAATTTCATTTTTCGCATGGTTGAGTATCGCAAACGGATCGGGATTGGGTCAACAAGAATTAATAGTTACCGATTGATAACTAACCCAATGCCGTTCGGGGAAATTTTTATTTACCGCAGTTATATTTAAAATTACCCATTAAAAAACTAAAAAATAACCAACCAAATGGCAGATACTGGAATTGAACCCGGGCCTTCTAGATCGCGTTGCACACACTAAAGCCGCAAGGCCAATAGCTTATGTTAATAAATAAAAAAAAAAATACATAGATTAACAAATGCTGTAGCAGTACATACTTGACAAAATCTTCAACAGTTAATGCATTTGGATACGCATTTTCTATCATGTCCAATACTCTTTGCTCTGATATCACAGGTGCTTGGTTAACAATGCTGTCTTCAATGTACGCTAGAATGAAAATTGAAGATTAAACTTTTGTTTAAATATAATTTTAAATGGCACAAACTTTTTCGAAGCTTTTATACAGCTCATGACAGTGCAATTATGTAGATGTGTGTTCAAAGGTCATGATTAGTTTCACAAAAAATCCTAGTTTTGCTTGTTCTATTTGCTGTAATAACTTGACAATTTTTATGGCAGCCTACTTTACATATATGCAGCATTGGTACACTAACAAAATGTATTTCTAATACATTTTTTTTCTAGCTTATATACAACATGCTACTTTTCTAACATTGGTACACACAATATGATCAGTAGTCAACATCAAACACACTTGAATAAAAAACTGGATGTAGATCTAACTCCTCTAAGAAGTTTATGATATTAACAGGATGATACATAAAAGAAACAACATGGAAAGAAAGACAGTTGATTGATAATGTTATCTAAATGATTCTAGTAGATGTTCAGTGTAACTATACCATTATGAAAAGAAATATTAGAAATTTGCAATTTTAATAGTATAAAGAGAAGACAGAAAAACTAGCAAAATTTGACAACACAACATGCATAAAAATACTTATACATATTAAATATACATACACCCATTACAATAGTTGTATATAACACTCTTACTGGTTAATACTCCATTTGTTTCTGTGTAATAACAAAAATATAATCTTAAATCAATTTTCATTTATCTATTTTTTTCATAGAGTAACTCTTATGACTTACTGAACGCTGAACAAGGACCATATCACTGTTTGGAATCCTTTGCACATAAACGGGTAAATTTCAACATGTACTTAAATATTTTAATTGATGAAGATCTACTAACAAATAGTAATATATACTTTATTTATAAGTGGCACATGGATATAATAGTCATCCTGACTTTTAAAAGAAAAGAAAATCAGTTGGAAAGCACACTTTGAAGTTCTTTGGCTTAAGTATTTGAAGATAATGTTTAAAATTCCCTAAAAATTGGGAAGACAGTTCATAAGATTATGAAATTGAGGACCTTCACCAAATAGTTAGCCTAATTTAAGAACTAATAAAAAAGTGATTTTATAATATTACCATAGTATCTATGAATTTAACAAACCTGGAGGTGGAGGAGCGCAACTTTCTTGTCTCAACTCTATTTCTAATAATTTTAACTGATAGTATTTATGTTGCATAAGTTTCATTATTTTCTTTATAAATCCCACATAATCTGGAAAAAAAATAGTAAGTTTTAAATTTGGTTTTGATGAGGTATATGACACTAATACAATAATAAACAAATATTATATTATGATTTATGCATAAGGTTAAGGGTTTAAAGTCATTTAGTGAAAATCCTATTAGTGTTTAAAAAATGAGAGCCAAAATGGTGGAGTCATATTCAGTTATGTTTTTCTAATAACATGACACAATGACTGCACACCCAGTATTGTGGGCGGAATCCGTTTAACATTGAACAAATATTTTTGACTTTGACTGAACTTGACTATAATATTAGATACAATATATTTGTTCATAGTTCAAATATTACAGTTGTTTAAATGTCTCCACAGTATTTCTAATTTTATTACACAACACAAATGAATGTTAAAATGGAAAAAAAGAACAGGTTCATATTTTTATTTTATTATAGAAAGTTACTATTACTCTGCTTAAGTATACCTTTCAATTTTTGGCTTGCGCCAAAAGACCAATTGCATGTGTACCATGCAATCTAGAGGTCCCTGATTTAAGTTACGGGTCTGTCAATGTTATTTGGTTTAAAAATTTGGGGTTTCATACAGCAGTGGCGTAGAGTTAAAAAAATTGCAATAGGCACCTTATTATGTGTGAGTTGTTCGTAAAACCAAAATTGGAGAACTGTGGAGGCAGATAAGAGCCTGTTTCTATTCTTTAGCAATAATTATGTGAACATGTTAGGATTTATTTTGAAAAATAATATTTGTACCTTTAGGAAAGTCTTGTGGACTCACAAGTTCACGAAAGAATGCTTGTGCTTCATAAGGTCGTTCACTTGGTGGCATTTGTGGTTTGAACCAAAATCTCAATGCGCGTGCCTCTCTTGTGTGGCTGCCTGTAGCTCCAGATACCAAGTATACATAAAATTCTAACTGAGCATGACAGGGTTCAGTGACACCATTCTCTGTAAAAATATCAATACAACACATAAAGATATTGATCCAGTAATTAAAGTAAACAAATTCATGCTTGAGAAAAATGTAAATTATTGTAAGTTTTTTTATTTATTAATTATTGTTAACAATTTTTGTATGTTAAAGCATGTTTTAATTATTTGGGGTATAAAACCACAATCTGTAATAATATCAAGCTTTAATTAATACATCTAACAAATTCTTAATGACTTTTAGGGAAAATAATACTCCATTTTCAAAATTAACCAATCAAGATTAAGATTTTAATCTTAAGTGTTACTACGGCATACAATGACATAAGAAATTAATCATGTGAATGGCTGTAATTTTTAAGGCAAAGACAATACACCTATTGTTCCTGACATTAGTCATAACCCTGCCTTATTGTGGTCAACCTTAGTAATTAAGATTAATAATTAATTATGACCACATTGAATGATGACTAAACTCTGAGAGCAAATTGAAGTTTCATGTTAAATTTTTGACATGGCTCCAAAATTTTAGTTGTAGCTGAAGAAGCTTTATATATTTGTATAGTTAATGATGATATCATACAAACCTTATACAATAGTAAAGTAAAAAAATTCTTCAAATAATAAAGAGAATAATGATATTGCTAGTAAACAAATTTAGAATCAACAAGCAGAATAAGAAAATTTTTAACCAATCAATTTTGTGTACTTTTAGCCCTAATGGAAACTAAAAGTGATCAGAGAATTAATAAATGGGAAAGATAATTAAGGAAAAGCATTATAATATTCATAGTTATCAAACACACTAAGTTTTAAACAACAAGGCCATTTTTATGATAAATGTTTTCCTGTGTATGTAAATCCATTATCGCAATAATGTTTAAACATTTAATAATGATCATTATCCTACTGAAAAAACAGTGGGTGTTTTTTTTTGTTAACATAGCATGATTAAATGAATTTTAGCAGAAAATATGTTGAAGCATGACATGAGATAAACATTAAGGATCTTTAGTCAGCTTGGGTAGCTGAAAGCCAATAAGGTATAATAATAAAAATCATTAATAGAATAAATTGCTTACCATAAACTTTTTCTTTATTAATGATGATTCCAGTATGATCTCCACCAGCAATGTGAATTTTGTCACTAGCCTCAGGTTCTACTGCTTTCCTCTCAACCACCAGGGTGGTGGAATTTGCAGTTTTAGATTTTGGAGTCATTATAACTTTCTCCTCTGAATCTGTCATCGTAGTAGCTTTTTTCCTGCCAAGTTATACAAACAGCGTTAAAAATTAGTAACGCCGATGACTCATAGCTCGCACCTTCTTTTATACCTATGACGGCATCGAGGCTTCAAACATATGTATAAGTAAATATAAGTTGCAGTATTGCTGTTTGATCGAACTTTCACAAGGCGAACTTGTTTTGATATAATAGGATCAGAGCAACTTAACTATTACACATAAAAACGACATTAGCCTTCACCCATTTTAGTACATATTATCACTGTTCCACGATTAAACGTATAATTCACTTATTTCCTCACCTTGTATAAATATATATTGTTTTATTATGAATTATTGTAAAGTAAATAATGTAATAGGAATTGAAATTTGTCGCTCCTGTTTTTTTTTTTTTTTTTCTTCCTTATGGCAAGGCGCGCTTTGCGCATCTGCCAGCGTCAAGGTTTAAAGCATAGTTCAAAATAAGATTAACTTTCTAGGGTTAAAAGTTAGGGAAACAAGATGTTGCAAAAACTGAACGTATTTAAATAAAGTTAAACATAAAAACGGAATTAGAGGATTCGTAAATGTACATATATGGGGGAAAATGATTAAATTTTAATATTATTTTTACATAAATATGTAGCTAAAACGTTATAAATATGTATGTTATTATTATAAAGAATCGAGGTAATATTTACAGGGAAAGGGACATGAAGGGATAACAATGAAGTGTATAGTGAAGAATGATCATAGGTGGGGCAGGAGAAAACTATGTGGTTAATGTCACCATCTTCATACCCACATGAGCAGGCAGAAGATTCTAAAATTCCAAGTTTGGCAAGATGTGCCGGAGTACAAACGTGGCCCAATCGCATCCGTATTAATGCCGATGTGGGCATCTTGTTAAGTTTGATCTTAAAAAACCAAGGTTTTGTTGGTATGTTGGGCTGTACTTGATAGTAAAATTTACCCTTTGAGAGGCTACTGACAGCCCAAAGTTTACTCCAGGATTCTTGGAGGTCAAGTCTAGATAAAGTTATGAGATCACTATAATAATTTTGATAGGGAAAAAGGTCTCCACATTCCACCGCTTGTTTTGCTAATTCGTCAGCCTTTTCGTTTCCTTTAATACCGCAATGGCTCGGTATCCAAGCAAAGGTAACAGCAAAGTTTTTAAGACTACATTGATATAGTTTTGATCTAATTTCCATAATAATATGGAGAAATTTGTCTTTGAATGGAAATCTAGCCACCGCTGATAACGCACTTTTAGCGTCAGTAAATACGACTGTTTTCGATAGTTTCATCAATAGTACATATTCAAGTGCCCTAATCAGGCCCATGCATTCTCCGGTAAATACTGATGACTCTGGGGGGAGTTTAATTTTTTGAACTATTTTGTACTGACTATGGTAAACACCAACCCCAACGCACCCAGTAGTCGAGAGTTTAGATGCATCAGTATAAATGTGGTGCCAAGAGGACCATTTGGTATCAATTATGTTATTAAAATAGATATTAGCATTACTTTCATGCTTGTCTATACCTAATCCAAAGTATATATTCGGTGACATTGTTAAGGATTCGTAACTAGTGGAGAAAATAGGGAGATAACGGGAATTATAGATAGGCGCTTGTATTATTTGGAATTTATTTAAACTAATAATAAGGCACGGAAGAGATTTATGAATCCAATATTTTGACATTGTTATCTGTTTATTAAGCTCGTGAAGTTTACATACAAGCGAAGAATTGTACAACTGTAGTTGTACAATTATCGGATATATATTGGCGTCTAAGGGATAATGGAGGTTCACCGCATTCAACTTGAAGTGCATTAAGAGGACTTGACTTCATAGCCCCGGATATTATTCTCAAAGCCCTTGACTGAATGATATCTAGTTTTCTAAAACCGGCTTTACTACCAGGCTCTAAAAGAAAGGTTCCATAATCAAGAAGGCTTCTTATTATTGCATTGTATACAAGTTTTAGGCAGAATGGATGCGCACCCCACCAAACACCCGAAAGACATCTTAGCATATTTAAATGTTTTTGGCATTTGGCCGATATGTAATCGCAATGGGGCATTCCTGTAAGTTTTGCATCTAAAACAACGCCAAGAAATTTTGTATCTGTTTTATTGGGTATCTGGATACCATCGTAATATATATTTATTGTCGGTGTCCGTCTTTGTCTGGAGAAAAGAACAGTTGTGCTTTTTGAGGCGGATAGTTCAAAGCCATGTTTATTTAACCAGTTTTTAAGTCCAGCTAGTGAGTTACAAATAGTTGCGCAAGCAGAGTTTATAGATTGATTGGAGTTATATAGAAGTAGGTCATCAGCATATTGAAGTACAGATACAGATTCGTGGAGTGAAGATGGTAAATCGTGTGTATAAATATTGTATAGAATAGGGCTGAGAACGGAGCCCTGGGGAAGTCCTTGGAACAGAATTCTTGATAGCTTTGGAGAGTTTGGGGTATCTAAAGTAATTTTTCTCTCAGTGAGTATATTTATGATAAAATTACTAAGCATTTCTGGAACGGCTAGGCGTTCTAACTTATTTTTTAGAACACTTAAGCGAACATTATCATATGCAGCAGTAATATCCAGAAAAACAGCAACTACTGATGCCTTGGTGGAGAAAGCAAGCCGTATATCAGTGGTAAAAATGCTGATATTGTCCAGAGTGCTTTTACCTTTTCTAAAACCGTACTGACTATTCGATAATAATCCTCTGCTCTCAATATGCCATTCTAGCCGGTTTTTGACTAAATGCTCAGCAATTTTAGCCAAAACAGATGACATAGCTATAGGACGATAAGAGCAAACATCAGAAGGATTTTTATTAGGTTTTAAGATGGGCAACACCAATTGATGTTTCCACTCTGAAGGCACTTTTCCGCTTGTCATAACTGAATTAATAAGGTTTAAATAATATAAAAGACTCTGATCTCCTAGGTTTGAAAGAAACGAGTATGTAATGCCATCAATTCCAGGTGCGGTATCTTTGACATTAGTAAGGATTCCTTTTAATTCCGAAAGCGAAAAAGGTGAGTTAAGCCCTGTTCTCTCTGAGAGGTTAGATGTATTTGTCTCAATTAAATTCTCTTCCGGTACATATGGGGGGGCCAGCCGGTCTAAGAAATTATCAATAAGATCAGGAGGAATAGTTGTAAAATTGTTGTTTTCAATACCTGATCTAAATCTTTTAATATTACGCCAGACTATTGTAGGATGTGACTGTGGATTAATTGAATGGCAGAATCTTTTCCATCCATCACTTTTCTTTTTTTTTAGTGTTTTCTTAGTGTTTGTAATGATGTCTCGTAACAATTGAAAAATTGTGATAGACATGTCATTAGCATATGTTCTTTCTGCTGCCTTTCTTTTTTTAACAGCTTGTGTGCACTCTTCATCCCACCAGGGTGGAGATGGAATGTTATTTTTCGGTGCTTTTTTCAAAGGAAAAACTTTGTCAGCCGCTTTCTTTAATACTTGGGTAAAAGCATCTGCACAATGGCATGGATCTTGCAAATATGTACTTGGGAGAGAGGGTATATCTTTTTCAACAATTAGTTGATACATTTTCCAATCCCCACCATGCAATTTATGTTTAATTCTTGGAATTTGCTTTATATTTTTTGGGTATTTTTCAGGAAATTTAATTAATATTGGAAAATGGTCGCTTCCAAATGTGGAGAACAATGTTTGCCAAGACAAGGATGAGGCAAAATTGGGGGAACAAATTGATAAGTCAATAGCACTACTAATCTCACCAGGACCTGTTCGATGAGTTAGACTACCAGTATTTAAAATGCAGAGATTATGATGATCTAAGAGTTCCAATACAGATTCACCATTGGTGTTTGATATTGAACTACCCCAGGATCTATGGTGAGAATTGAAATCACCTAGTAATAGAAGTGGATGGGAGAGAGATGTAAGAATATTGCTGATTTCATTAAAGATGATAGGAGAAGGGTGTGGGATATATACAGATATTACACATATTTTGTTAATGAGTGCTGCGATAATTGAGTATTCACTACTGTGTTGAGGAAGGGAGATAGGGGAAAAATTTTGGGAGTTTTCTATAAGCAGGGCAACTCCTCCATATCCATCAGACCTATCTTCCCTAAGGCATGTATAATGTGGTATTTTAAAAAACGATTCTGGTTTGAGCCATGTCTCCGAGAGGGCAATAATAAATGGATCATATTTATTGATCAAATATAATATATCACTCTTTTTGCTAATTGCACTGCGACAATTCCATTGGATTAATTGGTTCATTATTTCTATCTAATAGTAGATTTAAAATTTCAGGGGCAACGTGGGACGGTTCTAATATGTTACATTGTGTTAAATATTTAAGTAGGGCAATAACTATTTCTAGAATGGGTTTATTCTGTTGGACATTTTCTTGTAGAGCACAACCATTTTTTGATTGGGATGGCATGTTGTAATCTTTAATTATAGATTGATGTGCCTCTTTGTTGTAACCACTTTCTAACTTAGGTATTGGGCGAGGCTTTAAAAATATTGTTTTTTTAGTAGATTTTAGATCTTTATCTAAATTGTGTGATTGGGATTTACCATTTATGGGTTTCCAAGACTGTTGGATTGGAGGAGTCATTACCACATCAGCAAAGGATCGACTTATAGTTGGGATTAGCTTTGCAGCCTCTGGATATGATACACAATTTTCAGCCATGTATAATTTAATATCTTTTTGTCTTGTGTGTTCAGGACAAGACTTATTTATAGCAAAATGGTGACCTGTGCATAAACAACATGAGCCATAACCCTCTTCTATGTTACAAGTGTCTCCTGTATGACCTTGACCGCATTTAAAGCATCTGGGTTTTGACCTACACTGTACTTTTGTGTGGCCAAAACGACAGCATGCATAACATTGTATGGTAGGATAAATGTACAACTCTACTGGAAGTGCATTATAGCACATAAAAACGCGCTTAGGCAGTACTTGCCCGTCGAATGTTAAAACAACACTTTGTGACGGTTTCCATGTAGGGTTACCTGCCTCTAAGACTTTGTAATTTAAACGTCTTATTTTTAAAATTTTGCCACAACCTATAGGGACCGATATGCTGTTAACAATTTCCTCAGGTGACCACTCTACAGGGACACCTCGTACAATTCCCATTCGGGTAACATTAAAGGATGGTATAAAAGCCTTTAAATTTTGTAAACTTAGGCTGTTGTGGTTGATGAAATTATTGGCATCAATGTAGTTAGAGAATGCCAGAGCGATTTTGTTACGGCCTATTCTTTTAACGCTGCCGTTAACGATGTTTTTAAAATTATTTTTTTTAAGAAAGTTGCCAAAAGATATTGGGTGGAGAGTGGAGCCATCACTGGGGGATGTTGAAATTCTTTGAGTATGGATTATGTATGGAGCACTGTCAGTAGACTCGTATAAATTCCTTCCGATCGGAGTAGGTTGCTGTATTGGGAGAATATTATTTTGGGGGTCTATCGTCTTGCAAATATCCTGCTGTTCAGCAGGCTCATTATTACAGTTGCAATCAGTAATCTTACTTTCTAACCCTTGTCTCTTTCTGCGTTTGTTACAGTTTTTGCAGATTTTATTAAGCCTACTCCTTTTGAGCGGACGTTGCGAATGGGACCCGTCTGTATCAATACCAGTTTCAGAATCAACATTAGATGGTACGGTCACATAGCTTCCTACCGATGGGACTGTCCCACCCGGATCAGGAGGCTCCTCCATCCTCTCGTTGAAAAAAAAAATTAAAGAAGACTTACCAGGTGGAGCAAGACAGGGAAGATAAAAGCAAAATATAAATTAAATACACTATATACAATATTTACAATTAATACTTAATCCTCTGTTCCGTTATTATGAAAAAAAATTAAAATTATATATAAGAAAATCAAAAAACGCGCCTTTCAATTCGAAAGTTTCCCGCCCTTTTTCCTCGCTCCTGTTTACTTTCAGTTTTTGTTCATGGACACAGATTACTAAAGGATTTAACGAATTATAGATAATATTTTAAAAAAAATGAGATGCTCTTTTCCTTCACTCCACCTGTTTTTATGAAGGGTAAAGATAGGTAGGTACCTAAGAAGAAATATTTTGGTATGGAAAAGCATGTTACGGCAAATAAAAAAAAAGAGTTATCTTAAAAACCCTGCCTAAAAAGGATGGGATTAGACGGAATTGTTTTAGTTACACTTGGTTAAAAAAAAACAGCAATGTTTTAGCGAAATTGTGCTTTTCTAAAAGCAAGTTTTATCTCTACTTCCAGTAAAGCTCTATGTTGTGGCGTAAGGTTTTTTAACTACGTTTGTATTTTGTAATGTTACGTGTGTTTTATAGTCTGTTCCGAATTGTTTCATGTCAGCACATAACCTTACTTTTGGCAACAAATTACAAAATAAACTTCTTGTAAAGTTTAAATAGTAATACCTACTTAAATTTTTTTTTTTTTTACATGTACTATTTTGACTATTGAAAATTATTTTGTTTTAGAGAATAAGTCAAAATGAATATAAAAATTTCAATCTTTTTACTCTTTATTTGTGTTTTGAAAGCCTATAGTCAAAGTTTGCAAAGTGTTAGTGATGACGAACTGTTAGAACTAATAAGAGATAAAGAAAAGCTTATTGTCTTTTTCAGTAAGTATTTGTAGAGGTAACCGACTTTTAATTTGTACTTTAGCTTCTTATAAATTATACAAAATATTAAAAAATCTAGCAATGAACGGCGGTGATAAGAACTTTTCTTTTTCTATAGAAGCTTTCCGGTTTCAGGAAAATCCAACAAACATATTTAAGAGGAGATAAGTAATACTCCTTCTCTATAAGTATGCAAGTGTAACACCATTAGTATTTTTAATAATAGGTGCCTTAAATATCTGTGTATATTTTTTTACCTCATACCTCACGCCTATATTCCCCGAAGGGGTACGCAGAGATGCATTTCTGCACCCACATTTCGCTAGGTATGTTTCAGTCACACGTAATAGGGGGCAAGCCTATTGCCGTCCAGATTCCGTGCTGCTACTGAGAATTTCCTAATGGAAAAACCCAATAACACTAGATCGCAATGCACATACATTATATTTTTTTTCTACCAATGAAAAGCAATGTATACGCAATATGAAGGATACACCTTAAACAACCAGTTTTAACCACAATTTTTTTCAGCCAAACCTAATTGTGGTCCATGCAAAACTTTGGAGGGGCAAGTTGAAAATTTATTAGATGACTTTAAAAAAGAAATGAATGCAGTAGTTGTCCAAGCTGTCAACAGCCACTTGGCACGTTTGTATAATCCTGGTAAAGAGCCTGCAGTTGTTTTCTTTAGACACGGAGTGCCATTACTGTATGGTGAGTAGTTATATTGATAACTTTAGGAATGCAGGGAACTTACACATTTCAAAAATATTTGCTTTATGAAATTAAAATTTTAAGTGATCAATTAAAGTTCTTGAAAACAAAATATTTGAATAGCTTGTCAGTAAATTAAGATTCCTAAAAAGTAAATTTTACATAACTTATGTAACTTGATAAGTTGAATGTTGTATTATTTTTACCATTTTAGACTACCTGGTTTTAAGATATTTTTCTAGTATCAAATATCATCAGTATTTGTAATGTTGTCACATTAGCAATCTATAAGGTGTAACTGGTAATGTCTTGCTATAAGGAATAATAAATTTCATAGCACTTTTTTGATGCAAACATTTTTGTGTATGAGACAATCCCTGCAATTATTTTAAATGCAAAAGTAACTATTTGTAACTCTTTATCTCCTACACAGTTGGACTGATATAAATATTTTTGTATGGCGGTAGTTTAAAACAGGGTATTTAATTATCTTTAAATGCACCTTAGCAGATCTGGTCCAAGATCATTTCAATTAAATAAATCAAGTTTATTCAGTTTTATTTATTTGATTTACTTCAAAATGCACACATAAAATGTGCCAGGCCTTGCAAACTATTAAGATCAATTTCTTAAGTAACCATAATTGCTCATCATATTTTTAAAGGTCCTGATGATGGCAATGAAATGTATAGTTTCTTTGAGAAAAACCAATCTCCTGCAGTCAAAGAGCTAAATGATAAAATATTTGAGCATTTGACTCAAGCTGCTACGGGGGCAACAACTGGAGATTGGTTTGTTATGTTGTAAGTATACTCATACGTATTTTGGAGTTGAGGTTCTCTGTTATGGTACAAATGTGGTTTGGTTATGGTAACATTTGTGGTTATTTTCAGTTATGGAGCTTCCTGTGTAGATTGTCAAAGATTACATGCAGTTTGGGAAAGTGTAGGAGCAACTTTACGAGGCCGAATTAATGTTGCCCGAATTGATGCTAATTTAGCTGGGTTGAATACTGCAAAGAGGTTTCAAGTTACTGCACTGCCAGCATTCCTTTTGTAAGTTGTAATTATAATTCAAACATATGTTCATTAAACTTTATGATTTGATTTAAAGAACATATTTTTTAAAATATTTTTGTTCCTTACAGCTTCCGACAAGGTAAAGTTTACAAATATGACATTCCAAAACGCGACGTTAAATCGTTTGTGAGCTTTGCACAAGATTGGTATAAGAATGCTAAGGCCACACCTGTGCCTTTGCTTGCCTCACCATTGTAAGTAAAACAATACTTTTATCTTACTCAAAAACTTTATCAGTTAAACATTTTATGACTTAATGAATTAATTGTTAATTCAATTATATATTGTCAATATTTAATAGCACTACATCATAATTGTAGAATGTTAAAGGTCTTTTATTTTTTTCCAGTGATGAAGTTGTTGACTGGTCTGTTGAAATGATCAAATTCAGCATAGCTTTTGGCTTAGACATACTAGCGAAATATCCTTGGATTTGGCAAATAGGTTTGGCTGGCTTTGGTTTAGTAGCCTTGACTGCACTAATAGCAATATTTAAGGCTGGACGCTCTAAGCCTGCCAAGGACATAAAAAAAGAAAAAAAGAGAAAATAGTTCCTAAACATGATTGTATTAAATTTAAGAAGAAACAGAGGGTTGGGATTCTATGCAATCTAATTGACCTGATCATTGTTTAGGACTGGTGTACAGCAAATGTGTACTGTTAGGTTGTATAATTCATGTTAATACAATCATATATTTAAGCTTAATATAGAGACAATCAAAACAAACTAATATAGTATTGTGTATATATGTAAGAATTAAAATATGCATTTATTTTTAATTTTATTCCATGCTGAAAGTCAGCATTTAAAAATATTTTGGTGATAAGGGGAAATTTGTAGACTACACATAATTCAAAAGTAATTCGTTTGTTTATTATTGTGATTTAAGTTAAAGACCTTTATGTTTTTTTTATATGTATATTTCCGTCCGAACATTCGATTTTTATTTAGAACTATTTGTATTGAGATATTTTATAATGCTTTTATATGAATATATAATATTTAAAGAAATCATAGGTGCCTATTATTACACACATTTAGTAGAATTTTCCATTGTCAGTATTTGCAATCATGAATGCTTTTGTCTAGAGCAGAATATTAAACTTCATAGGTTGTATAACTTACAAAAAAAAAAACAATTTAGACACAATAATAATAGAAATATAATTTCGGATTGTAGTTTATTTTATTTAAATTAAAATACAACAAACATCACTCATTAAAATATAGGTTCCGGATGTAAAAACTGTCTCAAACAATGAAATAGAAATACCAATGTAGAAAATCTTTTCTGTGTAACTAATAAAATGTGTTTTATTGAAAAAATGTTGATTATTAAATATAAAATAGGTAAGTTAATCTTTTCAATAACATTAAATAAAACATTCCTTACAATAAAGCTCATAAAAGAAATGTGAGGAACATTGTTGGGATAGAGAGAACTTTTTACTACAAAATCTGTAACTAAATTGAATACAAATACATTTAGTAAGCACCATAACCAGTACCCAATTATTAAAAATTAATTGAGATATGAAAGATTATGATTTAAAAGTAGTAAAGTTACATAGTTTATTTGTCCCAAAAACAATGTAGGTACTAGTGGGTTGACCTGGTCATGATTGGTTAACAAAAAAATATATACTTGTTATGTTTTTAAAGAAGAAAATTTGGAAAACCTTGGGAATTGTCACCCTTTAAGATAGATTTAATAAAAATGACTTATATTTTTCATACCAGCAACTAAACTGTCAACCATAATATTGGCAATATTTTTTATAAATTTAGATTACTATTCAATATATTCGATAGTGTAATACTCTTGGAAAACTATGCCCAAAATTGATTAGAGGTATTATTTCTAGACAAGCCCCATAATATTAATCACTTTAAGGAATGTAATTAGAAAATATTTCCTTTTTAAATGAAAATAACATTGGTATATATATAATTTATTGGATTATCTTTGCAAGGCAACACTTGGATAAGGAGAGCCGAAGATTAAGCCCAGTGCCCTAGGAAAGGCTTATATCCAAAATTGTATGAAATGACGGCTGTTGATGATTGGTATATTTTATTTTTCTTAAACAGTCATGACTTGCTCCATCCAATGGTGCCTGCTTATTGTTAAAGCATCTAATGATAATCTCCTATTATAATAATAGTAGCATAATTTTGTTTTTTCTTAAACCATATTAGAAGTATATGGAACAGTTAACAGTGTAAATAGTTTTGATAGACAAATCATGGGTGAATCTAATAAGCATATTTTTGCATGAAAAATAACACAAAGCAATTAGAATATAATATTCATGCAAAGTAATATCATTTTCAAAATTACAAAAGCAAAATACACTTCCAAGCAATTCTTGATAAATTAAATTAATATCATGTGTAAAATATTCTAATGTGTATAATTTGACTAACATTATATTGTGTCCACTTCAATATTTATTCTAAATACTGATGCTGGATCAGCGAGTTCATTTCTAATTGCATTTTCAAATTTCTTAAATATGATAGAAAACTCCATTATATTTTGGGGTTTAGACTCTATCCACATTTTGTCAAATTCATAAAAGAGATAACAGTAAAACCGATGAAATAATGTTATGCTCGGTAAGCACTGTTTGTCATTAAACATGTATGTTTTAGCAGAACCATCCTTTAACAGATAATAAGCCATTGATGTTAGATTGATGCCAACAATAGCAAAGGTATAACCATATTTTGGGTGTTGTGAATGACTAAGAACATGGCTTGATGCTTGTGGATATTCCGAAGCAAAAAACAGTAAATTCTCCAATCCAAGAAGTCCCATGCCACGAAAGTCAGTTTTTGGATCATCACCCTGTAATAGTTAGAAATGAAAAGTATATAGTAAGTATTAACTCAAAATTGAATAGTTTATAATGAATTTAATTAAGCCAACTAACTTGAAAACCAATGTATTGCCACTGCTTTGTAACACGAGATTCAAGCTCTTCTTCAGGCACCAAAAGGGACCACAATTTTAATAATTTGTCTTCATGTTCAACATTGTTACTGTCATATTGTGTTTTTCTTAATTCCTCTATTTCATTAACTAATCCTCTATAACTCCAAATTTGTTCTAAACATCGTCTGAATGAGACTATGAAAGAGCCATGTAATTTTGGATTTATATTTTTGACTCTTAAAATGATAGAAATAGAGGGGTCAAGAATATTGCGAAAATTATAGGGAATAAATCTCCTTTCCAAAACTACGTCATCTAAGAAGGAAACAACTTCTTGTACATCTCTGGTGCGCGACAACATTAATGATTTTTCTACATTACAAGCTCGTGCTGCACCGGCTTTGTCACCGTAACATATTCTTTGAAGTTCACACAATTTGGTCGTTTTTCTCAACAGCCATTTAATTATAGGTCGTAAATACCACTGTAACACCGTCCATAAATTGAACACTATCATTTCTTCGTCCTTGTTTGAAGTTATTATCATATACCCATATCTGTAGAATGTAATTTATTTTAATGTTTTATTTTTGTTGTCATGCCTACAAAGTTCACAAACATAAAGCACGGCGACCACTATTCACAACGACTGACAAGTGACAACTAGAGGTGAAAATGAACGGTCACTCTTGAACGATAATATTTAACAGATAACCTTTTCCACAGACTAAAAATATATGACATATTGTGATAGCAGATCTTAGAAGAATTAAATGAAAAAGAATTAATGAAGGAAACACATTAGATATGAACTATAGCGGCAAGCAAATAAGAAAAACGTATACTTTCTACTTTTTACTAGTAGGTTTTTTTTCTTTTTAACCAACTTCGAAAAAGGAGGAGGTTGTCATTTCGTCTGTATTTCTTTTATGTTTGTTTCTATATTATTATCTTTATGTATCTTTCATGTTTGTTTTAATGCTTTTTAACTTAGTCCACCACACTGGTCTAGTGCGGTTTGACGGACTACATTATCATTATAATCATCATCACCAGCATTTCACGTCCACTGCTGCACATAAGCTTCTCCTATGGCACGCCATTGAGTTCGATCTTGGGCCCTCATCATCCAACCGTTGTCAGCCACCTTGCCAATATCGTCATCCCATCTAACCAAAAAGGACTACACACCCTATAATTTCCTAAGAACTTTTATAGTTATTCAGGTTTTATAACAATGGTTTCCTTCACCGTTAAAGCAATTGATAATTGATTCTGAATACACACATAACTTCTATTACTTAGTTAAGGCGTGTGCCTGGGGTTTGAATATTGATAACATAGTAATCCTATGTCCTAAACCCCTTTTACATGTTTAATCCAGGGTTGTAGTACAGGCATATAAGACGTGTCGGAAATTATTATTAATAGAGGTCTATTGTAACCTTCAATTCTTTATCGATGCTGCTATGATTCTTAAGTAAGCAATAATGCAGATACATAGATATATGGAAGTACTTATGTATACGTCACATTCGTCGTTCATTCGCATTTATGCAGAGAAAGAAGGATTATTATATACGTAAATGTAATGAGACATATTCTGACTTTACAATTTTAACTACCGGTACTTTGTTACTATGGTCAATGAATAGTGACAGTTAATAACGAAGGTTCCTTGAGTTCCGTGTACTTTTACGTCACTCACTACCCTAAACATACTACTTTTCTTGTTAAATTTGCTTTTTAACCGACTTCAAAAAAGGAGGTTGTATGTATGTATGTATGTTTGTCCGCGATTATCTCGCGTTTGGCTAAAGCTATTTGGATGCGGTTTTTTTTAATAGATAGAGTGATTCAATAGGAAGGTTATAGGCTATATAACATCACGCTACGACCAATAGGAGCGGAGCAGCAATAAAGAATGTTTCAAAATCGGGGATATTTTTTCCTTTTGAAAGCTTCCGCCGCGTGCGCTGCCGAAACGGTTAAAGTTACGCTAAAATAATGTATGACAGAATTGTTCTCCTTTAAGTGTTCTAAAAAAAAGTCCGCGACAGCATATGCCTATCTTTTAAGATTGGTTCACTGTAACCTCTTTTATGCTAACCCAATTTGTATTAACGGTTATATGTAAGTATTACTTCTACTTTTTGAAGTCGGTGCCAAACCAACAAAACCAAAATATTTATAGGTAAGTATGACATATGCTGGTGGGGGGGGGGGGGGGGGGGCGTACTCCACCCGGGCGGAGCCATTAATAATAATAAACCAGCGTTCTTCTTTGTCATGAAAATTTGTTTGGCACCGATTTCAAAAAGTAGAAGTAATACTTACATATAACCGTTAATTATTAATTTATATTCTTATTTGTTGATTGATTGATTATATACATGATTTTGCTTATGCAAAATTGAAATACAGGTGTTCATAATAAAAATTATTTTTTTCTTTTCAGTTGGTTTTTTGAAGGCGGTTCCTTTTTACATAAAAAAAATATAGTTTAAGTATTTAAGAATTTTTGTTTTGTTTTTAATTTGATTTTTTTGTTTTTCATTTTTTTTAATTTGATTTTTTTGTATTTCATTTTTTTAGTATTTTCTTAACGTAAATAACCAAATTGAAATCATTATTTAATCAAAATAATGATAAAATCGAATAGGGACAGTTGGGGAACAGTGGAACACGGGGCACTATGGAACAATGTCGATAAGAAATTGAATTTTAAATTAATTCGCGAGCTACCGCTTCAACTAATCGCAGCGCATCCCGCGCCATACGAGGACGTAGTGAAATATGTCGGCGCATCAACAATGGAGCTGTGAATAGAAAAATATTGGTTTTAAGGTTCAAAAGTTGAGATTTCGTTTCAATGTACTTTCGTTTTTAGTCAAAAAGTTTAAACAATAGGTAAGTGATATATTTTTTTCATAAATCTTAATCGTTTTGTTTATTCGAGACCGCTATGTGTTAAGTTCAAAACAAAACCTAACTTGTTCGAAGACTTGCTTGAAATTTTGTACACGCTATGGGGCACTATGGAACGGGGCACAGTGGAACACTGTTCCATTGAACCCTACTAACTTATTTTCATTTTTTTTGCTGATTTTACACAAGTCCAGAATGGTGAGACACCGCGTCAGAAAAAGTAACAGGGGCCTTTACAGCGAAGCTAACATGCGAGAAGCTGTAGAACTCGAATGAGAGTGCGTGTTGCTGCATCAATATGTCCAAAAGAAAAAAGCTGCAGCAGATAAAGAAGAAATTCGTTTGACACGTATATATACAGTGATTAAGGTACTTTAAAATGACCTTGAACGAATTTAACTATTTGGTTAACTTTTTGGTATGAATATAGGTCGTGTTCCAATGTGCCCCATGCACTGTTACATTGTACCCCAGACCTGGGGCACAATGGAACACAGGAAGAGGTTCACAAAGTCGTTGATAAATAGGTTTAAAATTGATTATTGTTCTCTGCTTTGCCGTGCAATTATTAAGTTAAGAGGGTTTATACATATTTCGGCAAAAACAGTACTTTTCGAAGCCCTTAAAGTGGATGAAAGACCCATCGTGCAAATACCTTAATTACCAATTATTATAGGGAATATTGTCATCTAAAAAGTTAGTTAAGAACATATTAAGATTTTTGCGTAAATTTTAATAAATAACAAGATAACTGAGCTAAGGTTGTCATAAATTCACTTTTAGAGTAATTTTCGAGGCTCAAAATTCGAATTAATTCATTATATATTTAATCAAAATAAAATTTTGTTGAATTGTATATATCCCCAAGCAAATAGTTAGTTAAAAACATTTTAAGATTTAGATTTCAAATTCAAGTAAAAAAAAATTTAAGGCATTCAAAATATTGGGAAATTACTGTTACTATAGCATTTTTTTTTACCCCTTTATGATACTCAATTTAACAAAATAACAACTTTCCTTAATAAAAGAACGTGTACTTGAAAACGTACAATTTTTATTTTGAAGAAATTTTATTTCTTTATTTTTTTATGAATATTTTAAAATGTTCTATAAAACGCCGGGCTCAGGCCAGTGCAAATCACACCGCCGCGAGGCCTTCCAAGGAGAGGACGTATCGCTCTGCGCTACGCCATCGAAATTTGCGTCGAAAATATTTTTGCTATTATCTCTGCTTTTCGAACATGTGATTAATTAAACTTTAAAAGGAATTAATCTAAGTGATGTATTTGACACTATACATATTCGATAATTATGATTTCATTTCATTTTATTTGATATTTTGAGTAATAAGTAAGAACCGGCGCGCGCGCTCGTGGCTGCATCGACACTCGTCGCATTTACCTAAACTCGGCGAGCCGCGCGGTGTTTATACGCTCTTAAGGTATATTGTTTATGTTTGTAAGCAAAAATTCTATAAAGAATAAACAGTGAATTTTCTAAAAATAAAAAATACTTTTTCGTACCATTGTGCCCCAACTGTCCCTATATATTATTCACACGCCTTCGTTTTAATTATAACAACAAGCAGAAATATTTTAGGTAATGGGAAATTAAAATACTGAAATATAAGTTGAATTTGTGTTTTATTTGATGAAAATTGTAATTCATAAATTTACAATAAAATTATTTACAATGGCGTACAATATAAATAACGGTCAGCGCGCTGACAGTATAATTATTTACAAAGGCATTGTTCGTTTCAATTTAAAACTAATTAAAATATATTTGAAATTGCAAATACATCATAACTCAACATATTGTAGCACACTGTATAGCTGCAGTTGTGACATTCTTTCATTTTAAATATGTAATGCGAATTTTATTTAATTATTGTATCCAAAGGTTAAAAAATGTTACTTGTTATAATTGTTTACTGAAATTAGGTCTAATTTAATAAGAGTTTGACAAATTAAGGTTTATATTCATTTTATAGTTCACGATTCTGTTCTTAACTAGGTTAAATATTAATAATATAATTGGTATCATGACGGACTTGTTTTATGAAAATATTCACTGAATACGAATGTCCTTATCTAATTTAGTATCTAATCAATTGCTTTTTAAAAGGTGTTACGATTACAAAACTTTAGAAGCTTCTTTACGATTATTTCGCTACCAATGGCAGGGCACCCGTTGCTCAAACTTTACTTTAGCTGGCCTAATGGCATCAAGGAGCGGTAAAATATAAGTTTTAAATTACGTAGTAATTATTACACAAATACTATATCAGCTCAACGCGGCATTCATTTTCAATCTAATGACGACAGCCGAAACCTTTGACATCATAATTTTTTTCCATCCTATTTTATGTGTTATGTTCTAGTAATTATTATCATTCTCTCTAATGCAAGCAGTGCCGTAGCCGTTCATCTAATCTTGTATTATAATATAATTTTGATAATTATGAGCCAATATGTCTAATAAAAAAAATGCGTTATCTAGTCCCTAATCAGCTCATTCTCATCGCAGGATACAGTTTATTACCTAGACCAACTGAATGATATTTAAACTAATCATAAAAGTTTATTAATTACTTCTTTTAACGAAGTATTGTAATAGATTGTTTAGTAAAACGAAACAATTAAAAAGTTGCGGTAACGATTATTGCACTTTGTATTTATAACGAATGACACAAAAAATTATTATCAGCACTATATTATTATCCCTTCATCATTTTATTTAGCTCAAGTTCGGAAAAAGAGGAGGTCAATAGATACCCATCAGAAGACAAATATAAGTAGAATATTATGTATGTGTAATAAAATGTTGCTTTACTTGGAATTTAAAGAAAATATAATAATTTTCTTTTAATTAAAAATTCTCACTAATGTCTTTTCTCGCATTTTCCGTAACTTTAATTTGCACTAATGCCCTATATTTTTCTCTATAATTATTATCATCACGTTTTGTGAAAACCAGTAGAACCCGCTTAGTGGTTACTGGCGTATTTTTACTGTCTATTATAAATAGATGTTTCCTGTAAATATATATTACGATTTACTTATACTTTTAAAATAAGAGCCTACACCCATTCATATCTCTCTTGTAAATATCACTAATCGGGTTTTACTGTATCGTACCTACGTGCATAACCTTATAAGCATTACAAGTTAAGATAAGAAGTTCTCCTTGTGCAATTTATTTAAAATTAAAAAGTTGGTGCAGAATATTCCTGCATTTACACATTTAACATTTAATTTAATTGAACACTTATAAGTACTTATTACTTTCGTTTGGTGTTACTTTTATATCCGACATTTCCTCAAACTTTGTTTGACACACATTATAACAAGGCTTCTTAGTCCATTAGCATAAGTTTTTTAACCTCCATAGGCCTGCCCAATGTCGGGTGCGTAGTCCAATATTATTTGAAGCATAAAGTATTAACATGTTGCAAACGAAAGTAGAAAAAACTATAATAACTACATACATAATGATTTTACGATACAGCGTTACTACTTAAGGTACGTGCACATTTTTCTGTAGTTAATTTGGAAATTCAGAGTGTAGGTACCTAATGTTGAAATTACTCGCTTTATTAGAAAATTACTCCATTGTGTTTTATTAGTCACAGTCAGACCATTTTTCGCTTGGAGCATGTCATCATGCGGCTAAAATATCATTTGCCACATATTAGTACAAACAATTGTTACACAAAAAAAAATTAGTTGTACATTTCTAACAGTGTAAAGTTATGTACTTTATACATAATATTTATAACAGCTGTAATGGAAACTGTAAGCTGATGTTTCATTAAGAAGCGCGTTAAAACATGTGAGAAGATAGCAGTACCTAAAGCAAATTTAGAAATTCATATCACTTCATATGCAGATAAAAACAGCAACAGTCTATTACATATTTCTTTCGTTAGTTTATGAACTGAAAATTGATAATTGGTGCATTTCCATGAATATATTTCAATTATATTTAACTTTGTGTGGAGGACAAAATATATCATACGAAATGTAATTTTAGTGTAAAGCTGAAAAACTCAATCGAAGAGTTTTCGCAGGTACATACATAATGGATATCATTCTTATACAATAGGAACGTATAACACGGACTTGGGTAGATTCCAGAA
The DNA here is from genome assembly GCA_030295005.1 of Cephonodes hylas. NCBI lineage: Eukaryota > Metazoa > Arthropoda > Insecta > Lepidoptera > Sphingidae > Cephonodes > Cephonodes hylas. The sequence continues at coordinate 7,379,673 of AP025367.1, read as the reverse complement.
GTATACAAGTAAACGTTAAGAATCGTATACGTACATATTTAGATAATATAACAATTCGATAATATTATTTTATTTGTGGATGAATCCTTAACAGATTAGGTTTTTCCATAGCGGAGAAATAACGACATGTAATAAATTCAACAAGAAAATATTAAGATATTAAATTTAGCGAATATATTCTTTCACACAATAATACATAGATAAAAGCAGCATAGAATATAATTTGATAACTTGTTCAACAGGGTCGTGTAATTTACACTTACAAAGATGTAACTTATAAAGCGAATGATATGTTACTTTACCTTATAGTTTAAATATCATAAAATATTTAGCAAATTTATAATAGTATCACTCTGTGATAGAAAATTTAGGAATGCTTTAATAAATTTTATATAGATCACATAAATAAACCATGCACAGGAAGTCAATTTTTTATTTATATATGTTATAACATATTCATATTTTGTCAGATTTTAATAGATGTAAATATTAATTATAAGATCTTTAATCGATATCTTGTATGACAGGAGTCTAAAATAGTATTTGGACTTAATTTAAGCTGCGTCAATATAAATGTATTTTCTGATTTGGCCGAACACAATTTTTTCATATTTAACATGAAATCTTGAATGGCTTAACGGCATAGACTTGAAGTATCATATGGGTAAACTATGGTGTTAATTGAATCAAATAATATTTTTAAAGGTCAGGGATTATTAGTACACTTACTGTGAATCTCGTCTCATTTGAAACCTAAATAAAGATGTAAATTTGTAGTCTAGTCAGATTTTTGTAGACAATTTCTGGGTGATAATACTCACTAATGTGTGTAGATGCGTCAAAATTTATCATAACATGTCATTAAGCACTTATAATAGGTACTTCCTCTATGTTGTTAATTTTGGAATCACATTTTGCACATTAATTGATTTATTTTCCGGTCCGTAGATTACAGAGTTTTGATTATAAAACAACTGTTTATAATAGTGTAAATTTTGTTTTGTACTTTATAAGAACTTAATGTAGTAGAATTTAGAAACGCACCATTTGATTGTTTAACTCTTAGTATTATTAGTTAAAATTGACAAGATAGTTGACAAAATCATAAAAACAGTGGTGTTGCGAACATGTACAATATTTTATAAACATGCAAACAATTACAACGTGCGCAAATTATAAAAATGCCATTTATATTACACAATAATAATTGTATCCATTATAAAAAGTACCTATATTTTTTATCGCATGTGATTTTCTCATTAATTTTCAGCATAAATTTGTCGCTACAATAAACTTATTACGCAGTAGGTATAAAGCGTTCAATGTTCCTATAATTAATATATAATTTTGTGTTTTAAGCACAGCCAAAACGCGTTTTCCTTAAATGTTATCGTATTCAATATTTCGTATATAAAATCTAATTTCCAAAACAGTTGACTCGTTGGTCCACACTTTAATAAGCAAAAGGCATACTGTCGATGACAATATTTTTACGAAAATATTGAGTGTGTGAGTACGAATACGAGTTGAAATTAATGCATATATATTATATATATTGGACAAAACGGATACCCGATTACAAATTTGAATTGAGTTATAACGTACGCACAGACGGAGAGCGTTGCTTTCTCATAAATTTATTATACAGCAACCAGCAATACGCGGATGCTATGCCTCAATATTATTGTGAGATAAGGAATAACATTACATCATATACTTAACTTAGAGTCGATCTACCTACGCAACATATAAGGTGACGGTATGGTCTCACAGCACAATATTTAGACACTCGTAGGAGTGTCTCTTTAAAATTTAATTAAATTTAGGTCAACAGATATAGGTATCTTACGTATCGATAGGTGTATTTCATATCAAATATTTACAGCCAGCGGCACAAATAACATCGATTTTTGTTTTATCCACTAGTTTTTATTCAGGCAAAAATAATGCTTTCACAAGTAGAAGGCATGTTCATGGTACGATGTTAACATAATCGGTACAACACATTATAACTACATTAAAATGAACAATATATTTGAACAACATACACATTTAAATTCAGTGACAACTCATACTGGATCGATTATATTAGAATTTAAAAAATATAACGACTTGAGCTTTTACCTACGCATCTACATATAACTTTTTACAACACGTGGTTAAAACGTAAACTTTAAAACGAGAACAACGTGACCAACTATGTCTCGCTTGGGTTCCAAGCGGCATCATGTGACAAATTATTTCTCTCACAAATCATGCAGGTGTACGTGATGACAATAAACTAATAACTATGGTGTTTACTTCTAATTAATATAAAAAGTCATGTCTTTTCTATCTTACTCTAGTAATTTCCTAAACTTAAAAGCAATAAATACAATTGGACTATCTTTAGGTTTGAAATAGATTTCCTTATTTTCAGAGAGACAGCACATTTTGATTTTATTTTCAATAGCAAAATACTTAAACGCCCACAAAAGTTTACTTATCATCCATACTTATACCGACCAATACGAGACACTCTATACATTTATTTGGCTATTGATCCCTCTTTGTCTTAATTATTATTTTTTATGTATTCACAGAATGGTATATCAAGAAGATGGTTTATGAACTGTAATATAAACATTTTTTGAAAACTATTTCAAAACCCATAGAAAATTCGCACTCATTTATCAACTACATTATCGCCAACCGACAGCTACAGCGACAGCTTCATGTCAGCGCTCCATGTTCCTTAAGTATACATAAGTATAGTATATACTGTTCCTAACAATCACTATAACTTCCAATCACAATTTATTGACGAACGTAGTACTCATCAAAAATACTGCATTGTGAATATATCAACCGGGTACAATAGGTATATATATCCTGATGTAAGTAAATACAAGATATAAAAAGACACAATAAACGTCCGTTCACACAAAGCAGCCAGCAGCAGCAGTAAAAGTAGAGGCAGCATTAAGAGAACGCTTTGTAGTGAATGAAGAAGAAGATGAGGAACACGGCGTAAGCTGAGGGAAACGTGATTCTGGCGATGACGTCAATAGTCTTCGCCACTCGAATTGGGTGCGGCGGCTCTTTTTTGCGGACCTGGACGAAACATGGCTGAAAGAAATTATTTTGCAAATGAATGATGATATTGTAAGCCAATACTGTGATGTATTTAGGCTGATGAACTGTTTTATCTAAATACCTACATCTAATGTACAAACAATAAATTAATCAATGAAAGAAATTGTGCCCGGGTAACATAACATTATTACGTGAGTGGTATTTTGGTGGAACTTATACGTAATTACCAAATGGTATCGCAAGTGGAGGTTGGTATCTATGCAAGCTCAATGTGTTCTTCCTTCTATTTGTGAGAAACGTGCTGGAAATCCGGTTTAATGTAGGTTAATTACAAATTCTCTTGTGAATTCTAGGTTAGATTACCTCCGATACACCGCCATTGTTAGCAGTGTGAGTACATGAGCCAGGAGCTCCGGTGCACGCTGTGCACGAAACTAAATCTGCCGCACCTGTCGACTCTCGCTTTTTATCCCCCTATAACATAGTAGTTCAATATTTGTAAATAAGCAATGTAATATAGTTTCAGTACGGTCGTGCGGGTATCACACATCTACTGTCGAAATGAGTACAGAGTATTACAAAGCATGATTGTGTAGGTACTCGAAAACTAACCAAACAAGCTTGACGGTCATCTTCAAATTTATATACAGGAATGACCATAAATTTATGACATAGTATACTCACAGGCTGAAGTAATCCGAAGCAGCGTTAAATAAAATGATGCGTTAGTTTTCGTGATATCAGAATCGGATGATGATGTGGGGGCGAATGGTTTGTTTGGATGTTTCAGTGACATCACTTACAGCGCCGCTACATTCCGGTTGTGGGGTCTCTGATTTTGCCCATTGAAGAAATGCCACCGCCTCCTATGTAAATGGATATCGGTTTTAGCCGAAGCGTGATAAAGACTGTGTCAGATAGAATGCAATAATTTTATAGAAACGCCTTGCCTTTTAAAGAAGCTTAATGTAAAATGTCCGATGCAAGTACTCGTATTTATCTTCTAGAAGCACCGTCATTTGCACGTTTTCTTTCGACGGTTTGCCTGAGATGCGTTACATGATTGAAAGAAATAAAGTTTTTGTGGCGTGTAAGTTCCTTATGTGAAGTTTTACTTAATAGTTATTTATGGGCATCTGTCTATGTCTATTAAGTATGGAGTCTATCTCAGTCTGACAAAAGCGTCAATATTTAGTTCAATAAAGACTTATACTTTGCAACATGCTTAACGACTAAGCTTTTATCTGCATGTACTTTAAAAGTTTAAATAGTAATTATATTAGTGTGTAAAATATACCTAGAACTAAAAAGCTTCCTAATCTACTTAAGCTGGAAAAGATTGGACTAACATGCAATTTAAACCGTGCCTTAGTACCGAAGGTGCCTGTTTATATTTCTTTTTAATATTACTTTTAGGTTAATTTTAAATAAACGTAAAATTATTTAAAATAGCATATTGTGTATTATAAAGCAAATTCAAAATGTATGCTCGTGTTTGTTGTTGCAATATGTTGGGATATTTTTTAAGATTAGTTATCAAAATAGTATGCCTTTAAAAACTTTTCAAAAAGAAATACAACAGTGTAATGTTCGGATCAGTGCCAATGACTGTGGCGAATGTTCTTACCAAGGGGCTGGCCAGTATAATGCCTATCCTGCTGAGGACTGCGGGCAGTCGCTGTGAACACATCACACACACAGTTTGTTCACTCGTGACAGATGGCCTGACGTTGTGCAATCGTGAACGCAGACTAGTTTGTTGTGGCCACATATACCAAGGACTTACAAGGGGGTGAATTTAAGTCTAACGACAAATTTATTATTTGTTTTATCAACAATATCTTTGCAATGTTTTCTACTTTTAAAATGTACGAAAGATTTAATGAGACTTGTAATGATATGTAACATACTGTGATGGTAATTTGGAATAAATTGGGAGGGGTAAAAGAATTTAATGGCCACACAAAATAGTCTCTATGATGGGGTGTTACGATTGCGACATGATATGTTCTGATGAATAGTCGCTTACCTAATGTTTTATAGAGCAAAGTACATGCAGTAGGAAGGTAAATTCGATAAAGGTGAAGCATGCTGAAGAAAGAGAAATCTAACAACGAGACATTGTTGTTGTGTACAAAAATAGAAACAAATACAATGTCTGGTTGTTACAGTAATAAGAAAACATTGCAAAGAGTAAATATTGAAAAAATCATCCACGAAGGAATTTGAATCGATGGAAGTATCTTTTCACTATTCAGAAATCAAAAGTTAATATTTTCATTAATATATAATTTTAATAAGTGGTAAACTATTAATTCCTCCGTGAATATTCATGGATGTTCGGGTAATTTTACCCAGCCTCCATAAAGAGTTTAAGTGCTGGTTATAATATGTACTTTATATAAAATTTGCGGTAGCTTAGAGGGCCACAACTAGGATAAGGGTAACTGTTGCATAAGTGAGTGTATGTACAAACAAATCGACTAATGTAAACATTTATGACTAGGTATATATTTGGATTTACATGTTTGATTATCACTCGTGTATCTAGTTTATATTGTTGTGAATAAGGAATTTATTTTAGTGTGGTACAGAACATTATAACAGCGGCGCTAAGAAAAACAACATCTATCACAATTATTCCACTTTTAAAACAAAAAAACGATATGGATATAAAAGTTTCTCAATATGTTCAAATCGAAACTCCATGAGGATACCAACGGGGATACTCCTGGAATTGGTGATCCGATATGGAGCATTGAATTTTTGAAAGTTAATTTTGTATTCACCTGTGTGACTGGATTCTCTCCAGGTCTGTAGACTACGTTGTGAAGAGGCCTTTTTCTGCCCACGTAGTTGACGCACACGAACTCCAAGAGCGAAGCGTAAATGAAACACATACACACACCATCCCACACGTTCATTGCAGTCAGGTTGGACACCACAGGCAGCGTGGATCGAAATCCATTCGAGGTTGTGAAAAAGTTCAACATTGTTGTTACACCTGCGACAAAATTCATCAATGAACGCTTGAACAGTGTATCTACCTATCTTCTTATCTTGCAGTGTAAGAAAACTTTATCTACAAGCAGAATATATCAGAAACAGGAGTCATAAATATTCTATTGAGATTTAATAAATTTTATGTATATAAAATATAGCTGTAATGATGAGGGGTGTCTGTTTGGAATAGCGTGGTAAAATTTGTGCTAAGGCATCCAATGATAGATTTACTACTTTTATGCTTATGTAATAAAAAAAGATATAGAAAATCTTCCAATGGATTAAAATAAGTTTGATCTATTGTAATTTCTTATTTCATTAAATGTTTTAAATCAGTACAGGAAATTATTTAAATATCAATAGAAAATAATGGGCATACCCAAAACTTATAGTACATGCAAATAAACTACATTATCACGAGACTTTTCTTTTTTTGCTATAGCTACTCACACTATAATTACATAAACTGTTTTGCGACATACAAAGCGGAACCTACTAAAAGCAATATGTAACAGTTAAAGTCAACTTACATGACCTATCGTAGGTTGTATAAACAAAAATAAATAGGGCGAGCAAACAAATCAATTGAGTACACCAACCTATCATTACTCTAGCAGGCACTGCATTCCATTCCAGCCAAAAAGTAATAAACGATGATGTCACCAAAATAATTCCCGGAATGAAAACCGTGGTGAAGTAAAAAGATCTATCCCGCGTGAAGATAAGATCCACTTTGAGGCAGCTGTAATTACCTAAAAATATGAAGCATAAAATCTAAAAATAAAACATTAAAATAAAAGTATGCTTTTTTGAAAAAGCCTTCTTGGCAAAATTCATCTTTATTCATGTTGCCAAGAAGTAACACCTGCGAAAAAATAGCGTGATCTATAGGCAGGCCCAGCCACAACTACAACGATAGATTAAAGTGATACAAGACCGAGAGCATTCGATTGCCAGCCATATTTTACCTATCATGGAACGGGCTGGCACCGCGTTCCACTCCAGCCAAAACGTGATGAATGAGGAGGTCACCAGAATAATTCCAGGGATAAATACTGTAGTAAAGTAGAACGCTCGGTCTCTAGTAAAGATTAAGTCGACCTTTAGACAGCTGTAGTTACCTGTGAAGTAATATCGTTAGGTAAAATTTGAATGTCTCACCCGTGGTGCTTTTCATTTATTCATAGTGTAGTAAATATAAGAAAAACAAAAAGGAAAAATTGTTAACCCCAATCCCGGGTCTAGGCGTGGATATAAAATTCCAAGTAACTCCATTCAGAGGCCTTGTGGAATCAAAATATTTATTACAATTACATAAACTAAGGTCATCTAATAAACTATCTACAGTCCGTATGTATGAGTAACGCGTGTTGTGTTATAGTGTTTACGAACATAAATACAAAACAGCTCACTATGCACGTGCTGTAACATTCACCTTCACATGCATGGAAATGGAATATTACGATGATTATTATGGCATGGTTTGTGAACATGATTATCAGGAAATACACCTTCGAAGTACCTTTTGACGGCTGACTTGGAACATCATTCGCATGATAACACAAAAACGCATTTACTCACACATAAGCAAAATATATTTTAAATGCGATGTCACCGGACTTTCTCGCGTCCGGCGAGATTCAAATACCTTGCTCCTCAAAGCGTCTCTGGCAAAGATTACATGTCAGCTCTTCGTCTTCTTCGTAAAGTGAATTACCCTCAGCTGCTTGCAAAGACGTTAACAAATTCTTACATACTACGTTTGTAATTTTTTTTCACTCAACAACATTCACATAACATTAAGTCTACTTTGCTTAGTGTTTACTCGAATATAAACATAACTGGGGTTTCACATTGGAAATAACAAACTAATGAGCATGCGTAATCTGGCTATAGATACTCTAAATTTAAGTTTTATCGCATTATGAGCACATTACACACACTAAAGAAGCTTCTACGAATTGTTGATGACACATAAATCAAATTTTTTAACTTAACCTTACAGAAATCAAGACCAAGCTGAAAAGAGTTAATCAGAATTTGAATTTAGTTACGAGATGATCGTTAATTTATTTTTGTGCAAAGTATAAGGATGTGCTTGAAACAAAAAATAATTCTGCTTCTATCTACAAAATCCTTCGAGGCCCGATTGAAACCAAAATTATTGTTAACCATAAAGTCGACGTTATAAGCGTCATTGGTATGATGTGTTTTGCTAGATAATGAACAATAGTTTGTTACCTCTCCAACTAGCCTTGATAGGGCAGGGGATGGTTTGATTTTGTATGAGGTATGCGTTTAGAGTTGTTAAAGAAGGCGATTTTCGAAGAGTATCTTCATCATTCTTCCACACGTACGTTATAGCTGATTGTTCGTAGGATACTGAAACGTTGAACGGTATTATCGATAAACGAGCTTACTATGTATAGCATAAAGTAAAATAATCTATGCGAGCTACAAATTTACAACATATACATTTACTTACTACTTTCTAAGGCAAATGAACACAATGGGTCATCAAATGGAAAGATGTTGAGCCGTCCCTGACAGGATAGGATGAGGTGCCGCCGCATTAAATAGTTAATAGTTCCATTGCGATATATGCGCAATGCGAAGTGCATTGGTATTATTGGATCCTGAAAACCATACTCAAGTGTACATAATTAAACAATTAATATTTTCCCAAGCATCTACGGCGTCTATAGACCTACGACCTATTAATACAACGCTCGACAAAAATGTTTCACTTTTTTGTGTTTTATTTGCTCACACCGAAACGAAGTATTATGCAAAATCTATAAAAATACTTTTACAAATGAAAATAGCAAACATGACAGTGCCAGCTTTTATGGTCCATTGATATTGAGGAAGCATTTTGTGCAGTTACCCGTGAATGTTCAGAATACTCCTTCAATAGAAAGCATGGCGGAAATAATTTTGTATAAAATTAGTTGTAAAGGTTAGAACCTATATTAATGAAGAAATAAGTATACCACGGGAACTGACCTTAAAGTCTCCATGCATGATGAAATATGTGTCTGGCAGCCAAATATCTTCGTGGTGGTGAATGGCGTTCAGATAATCGTAATGAGACTGGTTAGAATAACGTAACCGGGGATCATACCACTGCTGCTGAAGTAAAAACTCCACCTCGTATTTCTGCAAGTTTCAAATTGGTGTCAGAATCTTACGCTTGACTATCTGGTATTAAATTCTTTTAACATTTAGTTTCACTAAGGTTTGAAGAAAATTTAAAGACATTATGCATTTATACTTACAAGACTAGATTCGTCTGGAGATGCTAAACTAAGAAGTAGCACGCTTACATTAACAGTGAGGACACCTGAAAAGATTTATAAGTTTATTACTTTATCAATAGTAGAAAATATACTACAACACATATTAATTTTCTATGTTTACAACACACAGAAGAAGATTTAGAGTGAGATTCATGCTTTTGAATGAACTGTCGTTGTTTTTTTTTTATTTTAAAATTGTATTTCCTTGTTTAAATATTATTTAACAATTATATAAAAATAATCGATCGTCAATGCTAATTATAAATAAAAATAATACAATAACACGAAACTCAATCTTTTAATAGAAATTGTGTACAAGAAATTAGCAGATCCGATGTTTCTTTGAAAAATGATCATGAGTTTTTTTGTATAAGGGAGAATTTATTATTATGTGTTTGATGTTTGTGAAAAGAGAAAAACATTGATGATAAAAAGCATGATACCTTCAACCTCAATTGTTACCTTCTTATCGAATTTGTAATATTTGTACATAGCTTCGGTCTGGTGTGTGTAATATTTATTTGAGCAATTTTATGTTCAATTCGTGGTCTATGGCTATCACATCGTGGTGCATCAAAAAAGGAAAAAGAAATTGAAATTAAACAAGTCTAAGGGTGGGTGAGACAGACAACTAAAGCCCAGCTGCGTGAGACAGAACGTAACATCTTAGCATGCACTTCTCGTCGAAACATAAAATACACTAAGGTTCATAAAATGCAAAACATTGAAGAGTTTCTCTTTTCATAAACATATAACACAACGCACCACGATTGTGCGATCGGGGCCGGAGCGAAGGGAATCCGACCTTACTTTGGGCCAAAGAGTCGTTGGGCGATGTTAGACCACAACAGAATTCTGGATCTGCAACGGTACATTATTTTTGCACTAATCCTAACAAGACACATGCTAACTAAATAACAGTATCAAAAAGTATTAGAAATCTCAACCGATGCAATATGTAATAAATGCAAAGTTGACACTTACCATCTACTGGCGGAAGCAGTCTTTTGTCGTAGCGGGTATTTTTCAGAAGGTTGTCTAATATCTCTTTGTCCGACTTTCCCGCTGCAAAACTGGGAACGAAAATAGAGTGGCAATAATTGGGGTATAAAATAAACAGCAAGTAAATCCCACTGACTTCAGATACCACTTGGTATCTCCTCGTATCTTTGATGCAGTAATATTTGTCGTGATAACATCTAGTCTCAATATGCTATTGTAGTGAATGAATGGAGGCGAGCACACAATGCCTGTTACTGAAGTATACTTTAGCAAACACAACAGAGCAAACTGATTGAATCAATAACACACAACACATCCACCGCGAGGCCGCCGTCAAATGTTTAAGTAAGTTGTAGAATCAAATTGAGTTGGCTTGAAGACGTTGTTTCATAAACACTACATATAGGTATAAAATAAAACAATTTAAATTATGTAAATTTGTCTCGTAGTACTCATCATCATCATTCTCTTGCCCTGCTCCCAATTTTTATTTGGGGTCGGCGCAGTATGTTTTGTCCTTCCGCACATCCCTATCAGCCGTCATGTCCTCAGTCTCGCCTTTCTCTTTCATATCTCCTCTCACGCACTCCATCCATGTTTTCTTTGGCCTTCCTCGGCTTGTCCATCCTTCAACTTTCATGCTCATTACTCATAATTTGTCTCGTACTACTAATGCGCAAAAAAAAAACAAAATAGAATGTTAATATCAAATCTATATTCATATTCGTAATATGAACAGTAAATGTAACGTACATAAATCGTCAGCTCATAGACAATTTACATTTTGCACAATGTCGAAGGGTTTATAAATGGAGCGAGGAACTTCACGGTTCGTCGCCCGTGCACCGGCTAGCGTGTTACGTCCGCTTGGGCGCCCGTCGCCTGCCGCCCGCGAGCACATCCATTCTCGCATACGTTTGTTCATCACAATATTTATCTCACCCTCTTTATATACCAAAGCTTAGTTAAGTAACAACGTAGGTAAAGTAGTTGGCAACATTTCAATGCACAAAGCCACAGATCGTGCTTAAGTACCCTACATTCAGCAACTGTAAAATGCTGATGCGATTTTATTCCAATTACATTTGAAGATAACTCTAGATCTTCAGACATTTGGCGAACAATGTTTTTAGAGCACGTTAAGTGGCCTCCATTTGCTAAACAGCTAGACGAGCGGTAACACTTGATGGAATAATTTGAATAGATGATAAGTTTCGAGATTCCGTGGGTGTAAAATAGGGCGAATTTAAAAATGTACATACATGTCGGATGTGAGAGCAGATACCCTGCTTAGCATGAGGAAGAAGGCCACGGCGCGTGCCACGACGCATGACCAACCCATATTAGGACATCTGTAATTAAAAATATTAATATTTGAAACTTTTACAATCATCTTAAAAATCTTGGGCGATCTGTTTTCAAATATACTTGCACACAAAGGGGGACACCTAATAATTAATTAATAATAAATATCCTTATAAAATATGTTTTACCAAGACATTTTTTTTCAGTTGACACTATAAATACCGAAGTATATTACGTGTGGCGTAGCCACTTTGCTATACTAAATTAAAAAAAAGCTTAGCTGTTAATATTTGAAAACATAAAGACTAATTAATGAGACTATGGTTGAATTTCATTTAACACGTTCATTGTTTCATTGCTAACAACAGTTCAAGGACAGGTTGACGAAAGGTAATGTAGCCAGATCGATATACTTATGTAGACGTTATATAAGTCAAAGCCCTGCGAATCAGTGACGTAACATACAATAGAGCAAATGAAAAGGACAAGTTGCTAACCCCAGATTCGAGAGCGACGCGACGGGGACATGTATAACCTCTCGAGACAAAAAACTAGTTCGTTTTTATCCAACCCAAAATATATTTCATCAGCCCATATACGTCGTACTACTGGGCTCGAGTCTTTTCTAAAGCTAAAAAGGTTTAGGCCTCACACCACCATGCTGGTCTTGTGTGGGTTGGCGGACTTCAAACCTACGAATTTTAGGTGTACAACCTACATAATCTGATAATTCATAGCAACAAAAACTATTATCAGTATAGTAGTTAGTCTGAAGTGCCAAAGTGAATATGTTTCGTTTTGAAGCTTAAATTTTAGAAACAATTTTTATGAATAGTTGTACAGGCATAAGGTTTTTGAATACGAAGTCAGAAAATATACCCGTAAAATCTCTATAGACTCGCAGCCTAAAAACCTCAAACAGCTGGAGAAACGTCGGTGTAGCGTTAAATTCGCGGGAGTTTATGTATGTACCGTATGCTACATTCTTTAGCATTTGTAAAGACTACCCAGTCAAAGCTTAGCATTTTAAACGCATTAGCAATGAGAAATGCAGTCGTCTGTAATGTAACTAGCGTGTGGCAAGGTCGGACTCACATATTATTTTTTGCTGTTAGGCGGGAATTAAATACGTGACCTACTTTCAAAAGTAATGTTATGACGTCGGTAACAACACTTGACACACGTGAATCATTGTCCGCATATTGGGCTAATGGCAACAATGAAAGTTCGTGACTTTGCTATACATATGTGTATGTTGAACATTCAAAAGGTAGTATATACATAGATAATTTATAACAATAACAGCTCAACTGAAAACTACTGGTTTAATTGTCTGTATGAGATCGTCGTGTACGATTAATGCCTTTTGTAATAATTTAGTCTATGGTGTTTCATCGTTTGTACATAGCTTATGTGTCCAATAACGTATTAAATAAATAAATACTAAAGGGTACAACCGCGTATTTTCATTTAACTGCTTTTTAAAAATATGATATTCAATAGGTTATATAAGCCAAGGTAGATCTAGAGTGTGACATCGATATTTTAAACAATATTTTATACATAATACCTATATAAAATATAAAAAGTTTCCAAGCATGAATAAAATGTAACTCTAAGAAACACCTTGTCCTATTTATGTTTAAGGTTCTTTAAACTAAATTTATTGAAATCAATGACTAAATTAGAAATGAATAAACTATAAGTTAATAGTTAGAATAAGCTCATGAATATTAGACGTTTAACTTTAATTATTGCCTGTCTTTTAAACAATATGTCTAACGGAAGAAGTCCAAATTGAGCTACCATTTAGGAATGAAGGAAGAATTTTCAATTATGTTTGGTCGCCTATTGTTAAACTTTTCACAAAGCCCTTATTATAAACTGTTTGGAAACGTAAGGAAGTCTCTGCGTGCATATTAAAGTAAAAAAGAAATTAATTTTTAAGTCCTCACAATACTGCTACAAATTAAAACTTATAACTAACTGTACGAATTTTTATATTTACCCATCCATTTTACCAAAACACATGAAAAGTCAGTCATAATGTAAGCGTTAAGTCGTCATAAATCATATTTGCATCCATTGTAAGTATATTAAATATAGTTAAGATAGGTGGCAAGGATACTAATTAATAATAAAATTATCAAAGATAATTAAATGCGGTAGACACGTCACCTTTCTGCTGACTGCGCAGTGTTTTCGGCATGTGTAGTGGTGGATCAAACCGCTCTCTCTCCCCCCGACCGCCTGCACATGTCGCCTCGAATACCTGAAATTAATTAATTACTTATTAAACGTCTTCGTTAAATCAAACACGTGTACAAACATGTCTAATACAAACTTCCATCCTGATAGGATGGAAGTTTAAAATGTGAAAGTAACCGTTTTTTGATCATTTTGAGATATACATATACGTAATTTATACGTTTGTACATACGTGGGTACTTTTTCTATAGACTTTCACTCGAGCAAATCAAACATACATTATTTTCTTAGGATATGATAATATCTATATAAGTTTCTCGCCTATGTATATAAATAAAATGATTTTTTCGAAGTACTATTGCAATCGGTAGAGCTACGCCGTAGCCTGCTTAGAATAGGCTGACCGGTTGTCTTATAGTAAGTTGCTTTTTATTTTGTCTCATGCGTAATAAAAAGGATGCACATTGTTAATTTTTCAGGTAAATAAAAAAAAAAAGTAAATCTGTATCTAGATACAGATTACCTCTAGAGGTAACTGGCAAAACTGCACGTACGGGTGCGTTGTCGGTTAGTGCTTGAAATAGAACAAACGTAGATACATTTAGCAGTGGGACGTGGATACCATGTGTGTGTTCCGCTGCTGATATTAATATGATCCCTTCATGACACATAACGAAAGATAAAATACGAGTCATAAACATAAAGAGCAAAACAAAAAGCTATGTATCACTGGTTTAATACCAGTAATACTTTATTAATTCAATTTATTCGAGCGCTGTACATGAACACGAGTGTAAATTGGACTTTTGTTCTGATCATCATACCACGAGCGTCAATTTGCTAATTAGATAAAGCCAACAATAATTTCACGCCCGCAGAGACTGGTAGGTAATATTTCTTAATTATTCTGGCTGTTTTATTATAAATAAATTCAAGTGATAACCTCTTTCGAGCGTTGATTAGAATTTGGCGTTTCTATTTATGTATTTAATACATTTTTATAGATTTCGACAGAATGTAGTTATTATATGAATCTTAAAAATATACGAATCGTTCGTAAAAAATGATGCAATGTGACGTAATGCTTAATTATTTTGCCTGGTAAAAAAATTAAATTCTGCTGTATTGTACTTAAGTACTATTTGTTCAGTACTGCACCAACTAGTACAATAACTAAAAAACATACGAAGGGCCTATAATAAAAGTATGGTAAATTGTGTACATTTGTTTAGACGCAAAAATAGTGTTATCAATAAAGGACACAAAACAGTTTTATGGTTTTATAGACGCGACATACACCTACGATAACATCTGAATATATTGTTATTATGTGAACGCAGTCGTTTAGTGTACTATCAAGGCTATAAAATGTAGTTCGACGGGAAATTTTCCCATTTTTATGTTATTATTTCCCACTAACGGTTCGTCCCAACGTCACCTGAATGCGATACCATGTATTTTTCTATTGCAATCGCCTTTTCACATAAGGATAATACACCAAAATAATACAAATATTTTAGATTGAAAACTTTTAACGGGTGATTTTTTAAGAGCTAAGTTTTTCAGGTTGCCGGCACCGGTTGGTAATGACATCCAAACGCCATCTGTTGAATTGAAAAGTTTTCAGTATACCTTGCCATTTCATCATGGAAAGACTTACAAACGAGCAACGATTGCAAATTGTTGAAATTTAGTATCAAAATTCGTGCTCTGTGAAATTTCTTCTCTATTACCTCTATCTCTCTGTGCCTCTGGATTATTTCTTGTGGGGCTATGTAAAGTCGTTAGTGTATATGGACAAGCCGAACACGATGGAAGCCTTACAGGTTAACATATCACGCGTAATTCGTGGGATATAGGCCGAAATGCTTCAAAAAGAAACGCAAAATTGGAACCATTTAAAACGGATCCGCGGACTTCATTTACATGAAGTTATCTTTAAAACTTAAATGGCAAAGGCCAAGGTGTCAATTCCCATCAAAATTTTGAATATATGATGCAAATTGAGTGTTTTATTCGATTTAAAAAAAAAACAACGCTTCAAAAAATCACCCCTTATCATTGTTACCAAATAAAATTACTTTAAAACTTCGTAACTATAGTTTGATAATAATTATCAACCTTCTTTAATGTTCCATCAAATATTTTTTAAATCAAAAAGTTATTTTGAAAAACACGGGTTAATGCAGTGAAATGAGAAAGTTATCATAATATATCTGTATAGGCGGGCTGAGCGCGGCCGGGTATGGCTGCCGGCGCATCCGGCTCCTTTCAATTTAGTTCCGGCCCATCCGTAATACCCTCCGGAGTGTCCGGAGTCAGCTCACAGCCTGCGGCCTGTTACACCCACCCGTCTGTTTAGAAATCCCCGTTACTAATCTCGACCTTTTCAATGCGCTTACCTACTTTTACAAAGTGGGTGTTTGGCTTAGTGTATTTTTTTGTACATCCTAGAGCAAAGCTTTTAGTGAAAGAAATGTGTTGAATATATATCTAATTCCACATTTGTATCACGAAAAATCAAATTGGAGAATCACAGCTGTTGTTAGTGCACGGTAATGTTAAACCTCTATGGCAAAAATGAAATCTGCAGTTATTGTGATAAATGAAATGTTATTTTTAAATATTCTACGTAACAATATTATTCAAACGATGTTCCAAAAAGACATTTATATCGGTGAGCGTACTGGAAGTATCTAATAAACCTTTCCCAGAGGCGAGTCGTCTGACAAGTTCTATTAATTTATTACGCAAACTACAAAGTATTTGCATTTTCCGCAGTGTGAAACAGGATTCGCGTTTATTTTTTATTTACTTTGTAAAAGTTATGCTACAACTTTCCAAATGGAAAATACATTTTGTTCTATTTTTATGGAGATATTAAATGCCTAATAAAACTGATTGTCAAACTAAATGCCGATACCATTCTGTTCCGAATTCCGCTACCTTGGGTCACTTATGCAAAGTGACGGGGGTATACATCACGATATAGGGCAGAGAATCAACTCAGGATGGATGAAATGGCGACAGGTCTCATCCACAATATGCGACCCAAGGATGCCCCTCAAATTGAAGGGCCGAATATACAAGTCCATGATAAAACCTGTCGTTATGTATGGATCGGAGTGTTGGGCAACGAAGAAGACGGACGAAAGACGACTGCATGCAGCAGAAATGCGAATGTTGCGATGGATGTGTGGGGTAACTCTGACTGATAGAGTGAAGAATGAATACGTTAGAGGAAGTTTGAAAGTAGCTCCTGTGATTGATAAGCTGAAAGGACACCGTCTGTCGTGGTATGGGCATATTATGAGGAGGGACGAAACATATGTTGGTAAAAAAGTAATGAGCATGAAAGTTGAAGGATGGACAAGCCGAGGAAGGCCAAAGAAAACATGGATGGAGTGCGTGAAAAGAGATATGAAAGAGAAAGGCGTGACTGAAGACATGACGGCTGATAGAGATGTGTGGAAGGAGAAAACATGCTGCGCCGACCCCAAATAAAATTGGGAGCAGGGCAAGAGAATGATGATGAAAACTGATTGTCACCTGTCTCGTTAGTTCCGAAGCAAAATGATGCATTCTATTAAAAGCTCTCAACTTCGATTTCCAGAGCAGGTAAAGTATAACATATTTTTATTATAGATCTCATTAGGAAAATGTGGAAATATATCCAAAAAACTAGTATTAGTATTGCCTCTATTTACATAGGACTTTATTAGACATATAACCGGGCTTATATCTCTAAATAGGTATGTATTCACATTTTACATATATAATAATGAAGTTGTTAAATGTTCAAGTTTCCTGGAAGTTATTGCGTTTGTTATTGTTATTGTCTACCTTAGTGTAAGACAGCGAAAGCAGCAGAGTGCTCTTAATGTTCGCGTCATGAGTTAGCGCTCCAAACTTTGTTATTAGGCGTGTACTAAAAAGCAATTACGGAGACTGTCTTGTTTTGTCATGTCGCAAAATGTACAAAAGTGATTATAACTTGCGTATAAGACAACGTTTTTACTTGCTTCAAAATAAGTCCAGGGAATAATGTTGATATTATTGTTGGAATAAATAAAATGGTTTTTGATTTTTTAATACGATATACATCGAACTTCTGTAATGTATTTGTTATTGTGGACTAAAAAATATGTTACAAGAAAAACAGATAGTATGTTGATCGTACTGTGCAATGTCATCCAGACACTGCTGGATAAAAGTCGAAGAAGAACAGATATAATACACTAAGAAACATTACTCTTAATACAATTGTCTCAAAAACCCAAATCTAGAATAAACAATCTTTGAATTAAAAAGCCAACTTAAAAAATCTGTCTGTGTTTTCACATTTTATATCAAATATTTCATTCCAATCTTTCAAACACATTATAATAATCAACTGTTAGTTAAGTTTTAAAAAAGTGCGTAAAAATAAACGTTTCTAAATTTAAAAACTGACTCAAGGGCGAAAGTTCTCACTTTGAATGTGATACGAGTAACACTTTAACTTCACAGCTGCATTTATAAACGCACCCATTAATTACAACTTTTAGTGTCAAAGTGTAAATAGATATAAATGTTCAGCCAACCCACGCTCGTTAGGTTGGCAATACTGAGAGATTCAAAACTTTTCACTCGACAGATTCCACGAAGTTCAGTAAGTCACGCAGCCTTGTTAAGGGGTGAAATTACAGATAAGGTTCCATAATCGGCTTACTTCAATTTGATCACGGTAGGGCTTTGTGCGGATTTATGGAATTCAGTAGGATAAATTACATTTTTGCATATCGAAATGAATGAGAAGATTATTTGGTGAAGTTGTCTTTATATTTCTGATTCCTCATTTTAATGTGATTATATAATAAAAAAAACCTGATTCCAGTATAATTAACAGGAATAGACTCGTATGTGTGTTGTTATAAGCGTTCTTATCGATTGATAACATGAAACACAACATTTAATCTTTATAACAATGATATTTAATGAACAATTTTAATTTCATCTCTGTATGCCCCAACAAGAATCTTTCATAGCTTAATAATATGGAGCCAATAGACCGCATGCTGTTAATATGAATCAAATCGGCCACCAAGTGTGAAACTCGCTTCGCAATCCACTTAATTCTCCAACGGGAATGAGCTTTTGCATACATACATATATGTAAAGGCTTTAGCCAGTCGAAATTTAGATTTTCATCGAGATAGAAACTACTTTAATGATATTTTACAATCGAATTATGCGGAGGCTGTACCAAATATACATAAGTTCATATCAGAATACGATAAACTTAACTTTACTTCAAACGATTGTTTTATGCGTTTCTTCTTCTTCTTCATCAACCCATATACGCCCACTGCTGAGCACGGGTCTCCTCTACCAACGAGAGGGTTTAGGCCATAGTCCACCACGCTGGCCTAGTGCGGGTTGGCGGACTACACACCTAAGAAATTCCTAAGAACTTTTAGGTGTGCAGGTTTCATCACGATGTTTTCCTTCACCGTTAAAGCAAGTGATAATTCAGTTTGAATACACACATAACTGCGAAAAGTCAGAGGTGTGTGCCTGGGGTTCGAACCCGCGACCGCCGAGATTCTCGACCGCGCGCCTAAACCTCGAGGCCATCACTGCTTTTATGCGTTTGGCGTAAGGTATTTTATATTGATACAATCGGTGTTTTATCCAAATTTTGTTGTTGACCATCCATTCAGTATATATAATAACACATAAATCTTAAAAAATGATATAAAAACATGGCAAGTGTTCTGAATTCTTTTTCCTTGTTTTGCGGGTTTTTTTTTTGCTGCTCATTCCGAGCTATAAATCTATTCTACTTTTTGCTTTGTTCCTTTAAGTTGTATATCTTTCTTACATTTATGTATGGTCACGTGAAAGTATTGCGCAATACGAAGCTCGCGATACCATCTCAGTGCGCGCTTGGGGCTTGCTCCATTATCTTAAATGTTTCAGAGCTTTAATTTGTACCTATATGTTTTCTATTTAATAATCGGCTGTACTGATGTTGGAGATTTAAAATACGTATTGATATATATCTACACAGGAATATGTTGTTCATTATGTTAATAAAGCTTTATAACAATAAATCTTTTAACCAATTCTCAATGATTACATGTGTAGCTTTGGATCGAAGCAAATCAGACACAAATATATTTTGTTTTTCTTCATCTCTATTATTCGATGTGCTGAAAGTGGAGTCAGGGTTGCTCTAGGGTTACCGCAAAATGAGGACGTAACGGCACTCCAATCGAACAAATCAATATCGGCTGAACGGTCTTTTCTAGATGATTCAAAAAACCGTGTAGAAATGATTTTTTCCTTTGTCGCTGAGAACGACGTGCTCTCCCTTTAATTGCAATCCGAGAGATTCACTATCCGTATGCGTATAAATGCATGTCTATGACGTGGCATTATGCAACTTCTCTATGGTGCCAACTCAAGTGAAAATTTTTTTTATATGATGTGCGCTCGGAAAATATTTCACACTATTTATGTGTAAAAATATCTTATTTTCTCTAGTTTTTAAGGCTAGAATTACGGGTAAAGGGGGTTACCAATAAATAAAAAAATCACATTACAGTTTCACACGTAGTTTTGACCCAAAATTTAAGAATTAGTCTCTTGCAATTGGTATTAGACACTGAGAAAGGTTTTGTGAACTCGGTCAAGGGTCTGAACCCGCAGATTCGCATCACACAAATATATTTTTACATATGAACATAAAAGAGACTTATAACTTAATTTAGACGATGTTTCTTCATGCCTGTAATATTGTAAACATGAACATGACTTGTAATCGCCTTTTAAGCTAATACATTAACAGGATTACACGTGTCGGTATGTGACTACGGTTTCGGAAAATGGGAATATCTACTAATAATATTCAGCCTTTGATACCTTTTTATTAGAGTACGCTTCGGTTTGCGTCCAATTTCAATATTGAAAAACGGTTTCAGTGTGTTGGTCATATTGCGCATTCGATATTAAATTACTTCCCCAGACTTTGTTGATTGTTCGTAGTTTACTATCAGAAATGAAAAACGATTAATCTCTCGAACATTCCATTAACTGCGATTGTGTATTAAGGCATTTGCTATAATATTCAGAAGTGATAAATCTTGCTTAAGAAGTCGTTGCCTTGGTTTGATTCGGTTTGTTCAGATACTGCTAAAGATGTAAAACAGAAATAAGCACGTCAACCGTCATTTCTCTTTTCTATTGGTCTTAATCAGTCACGGTGCAAGTGTTTGCTCTTTATATAGGTACCTTAAAATAGTTTTATAATAATATTGCTTTGAATTCCTTCGCAACATTAATTAAGTCTGATCAGAGTACGCGGTTATGTCGGTGCAGTGAAATTCAAATATTAGTCTAAATGTCGCCGGTACTGCTAATTAAACTAATTGCTTGCCGTGATTACAGTTTCAACGTGTCACGTTGCGGAATATGGCTTGCCGGTGGTGAATTATGAAATTGTGCCGGGATAGCACCTGAATGAGTTAAATGTGTTTCAGTTACTCTTTGAAAACAGGTGTATTTGGGTGTATTTATTTATAATAAAGTTTTAAATGCAACTAATTAAAATAAATGTATTTTTGTTAAAATTTTTGAAGTTCTGTTTAATCCACGTTATATATAAAAAATACAATGTTATCGAATTTAAAGTAGGTCTGTATATACATAACAAGAACATATCAAAGTATACGAAATTTGATGGAAGTAAATAACGTGACTTTTTCAGAATCTTGCAAAGAAAAGCATCTGATTTTTTTGTATTGATATCGTCACCATTACTATAATGTATAGTAAGTACCTATTAATTTACAAATATCAGAAAATGCTTTTCTTAGGCCGTGAACCCAGTAAAGAATCATTATTTTATTTAAGTTAAGCGTATCTATTCTGTTATGCGAAATCGTTAAAGTAAATACCACTGGTGACCTCCGTAACATAGTAAACACGTTATCATTAAGGATTAAAAATGAAAAACTAGCTACTTATGTTATCAACAAGACCATCTTGAAGAATGCGCCTGCTATGGAAATATTCGCATGACAAGTTCAGTATACGTTTCCGTGGAAAGAAATAATTGAGAGAAGTTTGTTAGTAAAATGTGAATATTAATGCAGGTGGCAGTCACGCTACACCCAACACACGCGTTTATTTTTAGCCCGAGCGCAGGTTGCGATGTAATTAGCGGCTTTTGTGAAAAATATTAACCCTTATTTACTTTTTCGCGGTTGAGTTGATCATGTCGCGGTAAATTGTCGCGCCTGTAATGTGTGGTTGCGGTTTTGGGATTTGCATCTTCGGCATACCTACATTTATAACTGTATAAAGACCGTGATTTTAAACTAAGACAGGCAATAGGCAATGTTACAAACACCGTACCACCTTCCCAAGTAAGCGCTAACCATTCCGATTTTCAAGCCTTTTTCAAGTCGTCGGACCAACATGCTCCAAAACGTTTGACGCTACGAAATACACAAATACTTATGTGTAAATTTTTTGTCTTTTTTTAAAAGGTTTCGGTCTTTTGGAAAATAAAAAGTGATTTGATGTGTATTTCGATAGCTCTTAATTTATTTTCCAAGACCTCTGCAAGGAATGCGGCGTCTTACTATTTACTATTTAGTTACGTAATATTCTTTATCTGACTGTAGCAGTGAAAGTATAACCGTATCAAAAGATTTATTAACTACATAAAAGCAAGAAAAATTCCGCCACAAATACAAGCTCGCTAACTGCACAAATAAATACTGAAAGTGGCAAAACGATTCCAGTTTGTAAAGTCAAATACTTTTCTTTAAAAAGAATGTCGGCAAAGGGAATTTCACTTGTTGGTTACACTAGTCACGGCCTCATTGCGGTCGCAGCTCGACTTAGAACCCGGCTCAGCGCGTATCGAAGAAAACTGGCAGAATACAATTTAATCACCGCTCTATTTTGTGACATGCTTTTAAAGTAAGTGACAAATATTGGTTTGACAAGACCCCTACTTGAAGTTTCATGACATTATTTATGTAGATTTTATTTTTTATGGTATACATATTTGTTATGTTGATACTAAATGAGGAATTACGTCCGACAAATATTTTAAAGCATACATTTCTGGCAATATAAGGTTATATTTTTTATAAGTTTTTAAACAGATATTGATTCTCAGACTTATAATGCAAACAATGCAATATTATGTTACTCTGCTAAATAGCATTGGGAACTGGCTCTACTGTCTTTTTTCTATGATCACTGATCAGCCATATATTTAGCGGGTGGAATATAGTTTTTTTTTTTGGGTTGGTACGATAATTGACTACCCGCCATACGTGAAAGTAAGAAAGATGCTGTTGAAATAGAACATGGTGATTGGTAGTGAAAGACTACATTCTCTGGACGATGGATACTTTTATGCTTATGTATCAGTTTTGTATAAAACAGTGGCATTGTTTCTCACTGCGGCAATACTTAACAAGTTATTGTTCGAGATTTATGAGTCTTTATGATGGAAATAAAGCTCAATTACATTTCGAAGATAATGGTCCCTTTATCTTTCAACTTCTTAACTGTCTTGGCAACGCTTCGTTAAGAGTTTCGTACGAGTCTCTATTGTTCGTTCTTGGTAATATTCTTGCTACCAAAAGCACGTAAATTTTCTTATAAGATTTAGGAAAGCAGACTACAGAGGAGCGTTTTAAAACATAAAAGTTAGTCTTTAAACGTTTTCTAATAATACGTGGTATACTTTGCTTAGTTCGTCATTCTTTGGTAAATGCGAGAGTTTATGGATAATGTTACAATAATATAACACATAAAATTTTTGGGCATGTTTATTATTATCTCGCCATCTCAGCTGATCATGTGAGAAAAAGCATTTCAGTCCAAACACTGTCAAGTTGTGTAACACTACCAAGTCTCGTGATGCCTTATTCATATATAATGTTATTGAGTTCTCAAAATTTTATGAAAGAGAATTAGATTTAGTGACTGGCATAAAAATTATCATCGCGGCACATGCTTAAAACACAAAATATATGTTAGTTACTAGTAGTCATCTGTATTTCATGAAATTGTTCGTATCAACGATACCCGCCTTGGGTATCGTTGTCTAAAACAAAATCTACGTGAACAATACCTCTGTTTCATTCGTTGGGTAAACTGGATTACAATTGACCTCTATGTGTCCGCAAAGATTATCGACTTAACTATGCGGAGTTTTGGGGCTGTGTCTGCTTATTTTTTCCTTGATGTAAAACAATAATACATACATTTCAGACAGTCTGACATTGCAAAATTCTTAACTTTTAACACCCGAACCAAGAAAGAATATTGGATCTTTAGAAGGACTAATTAATTAAAAGGTGAGCATTAAAAAAAAAATAGCCTATGCACTTTTATATGCGGATTGAGTAGTAAGAAAAAAGAAATTGGTGAAAAACTTGTTCACTTTGAATATTTTGACTTATTGTCGAAAAGAAATACTGTCACTCAGCTGGTTAAAACTGAATAAAATGTGTATAAATTATAATACACAAGTTTGAATATTATTAAATGGAAGAGAAAGGCTTTAAATGTGTATTTATTTGCTAATGGCATTTAGCAACATTACGATTCATTGCGTGACTGTTTCCATTTGTGCGCGGTGTTTGGTAGTCCTTCGATATTTTCGCTACGAGAGACCTTGAAGGCTTGGCTTTGCTCTATAAATGTTCGTATTAATACTTTTGACAAAGGGTAAAATGTTCTTATACTGTTATTTAACTAACTTTGATTAACAGCTCTTTTCTTTATCAGACTAGTGAAATATTTTTCACGTGAGCAGGTTTCCTACGGTTTTTATTGCAGTAAATCATTAAGTTTCTTCATATAAGTTCTTAAATACTTTGAACGAATCCCCTGTAACGTTCTGAAAAGTGCCCAAATAATTACACGAGTGAAGATTCACATATGTATTATACTGTTTGCGAATCAGCCTCCACACAATATATTCATACCATTAACCTACTTCAGCGTTCCCGACGTATGTAATAACAAGTCATACATGTCGGAAATACTTTTATGATCTTAATATAGAATAAGACATGAATGAAAAGTGGCCGAGATCATATTTACAATTAAGAATATTTATGGACATAAGTATTTTAAACTCTATTCCTGTTACATAAGAACTATAATTAGTTACATAGGTATAGTGTTAGTGTAATTTGGATTGATTAATTCGATGTGACGTCATTGACCTCATATATGAGTTATTTAATTAATCCTATCGATTTTACTTCTCGTTATAGTCTCATATGCCCTGGTGCCTCGTTAGGAACCTTTCTAATTACAGCTTATTTCGTTTGCCCTAAATACTCGTTCGGTTAAATTATTACTGACTAATCCATACAAGTAATATATATAAGTATAAAGATTAAAAAAGCAGTGATGGCCTCGAGGTTTGGGCACGCGGTCGAGAATCTCGCCGGTCGCGGGTTCGAACCCCAGGCACACACCTCTGACTTTTCGAAGTTATGTGTGTATTCACATTGAATTATCACTTGCTTTAACGGTGAAGGAAAACATCGTGATGAAACCTGCACACCTAAGAGTTCTTAGGAATTTCTTAGGTGTGTAGTCCGCCAACCCGCACTAGGCCAGCGTGGTGGACTATGGCCTAAAACTCTCTCAATGGTAGTGGAGACCCGTGCTCAGCAGTGGGCGTATATGGGTTGATGAAGAGAGAGAGGGAGTTATAAAGATTGCTATGTGCTGATTGTGGAGCTTGGCTCCATTTTAGAAGCAGGGTAGGGAAAATATTTTCAAAAATATTTACTTCTGACGGATAACGGAAATACCTTTTTAAAGAAGACTTTCAATTTTATGTACGCGTTCATTTCTATTAAACTATAACATTCAAAAATTTAAACTTTAATTTGCGCACATAAAACGACATTTAGAGTTAAAATGCCACCGTCTGAAACTGTAATCTAGGAATGGCACACGTGAGCGAGCTCAAAGGTCAGTTTACAATTGCACCAAAGTTCATTGACCACGTCCTTGTATCGCGAACATTTGAGTACGTCTCCTCGGTATCGATCCGTTTCTTTGTCTATGTACAAAGCGCCGGGTGAACCGTGTTAGTTCGTAAGTTTTACGGGGAATTTGCAATTTTAGCACGTCCGCAGGGTGTTGGCGTTCTTAGATACATTCGTGATAGCATGGCAACTAGGATCCGTGCTTTGTTTTGACGATAAATAACCTTTGTTTATTCCTTTCATGCTTGATTTGTATTCACTTTGTTTCATGTTTAAGTGTTGTCTTTTTTCAAGACTAAAGAAAATGACGCCTTTATTTATGGATTTAGTAAGTTGAATTTTATCAATCTTGAAACTTATATCTTACTTCGGTTACTTTTAAGGAAGTTAAAATTCGCTAATATTTTATAAGAATATTGTATTTAAATCGAGCTATTTAAAAATTGCAGTATTAGATTTACAGGATTACCCGCATTGTGCTCATAGACATGACCTTTAACTAAGAACATAATCCTATTGAGTATTCTCGTTTTCTAAATACATTTCCATTCATAATGTGCGCGGAAACGGATTATTATGTGTAAAAACATTACATACATTATAAGGATTAATGAACAGAATCCCACAAAATCCCCTGACAACAGAATAATTAATGTGAGAGGAGAATCAATTGGGGTCAAGCCATATTTATGAGTCCCATCAATCACACGAGGATCCCACCATTCGGGTTTTATCTCCGATTGTGATATTCGGTAACTGCGCCATGAGAAAAATACATCTAATTGACCGGAAAGCAACATTTATCATGATATAATTTCTTTATAAAAACAAAATAAAATAATATTATTTCGAATGGCCCTTAAAATAAGTATTTTATGTTAAATGTTCTTTCTTAACTTGTGTTGTACAATTTATTATCAATTTGAACGAATCATTTACGTGTTTCTGTATAAATGTTATTTTTCGTCGGCGAATGATTAATGAAATTTAGTGGGATAATAAATCACCTACATTTGAAGTGTTACGGTTACTTAAATTATGAATTAATAAGTGTTTTTTCATCAACGAGGTTTTTGGAAGGCCATTGACATTTTTTTGTGTTTGGAATTGTTGTGTATTTATTTCTGTGTCAAGGAAGTGCATTTTACATAAAGAATTTTTTACAAAAAAAATACGTAGAGCATACATAGAGCTCCGGAGTAAGAAAGAAAATTACAAAATGCGGAGCTCATTTTAAAATCCTAATTAACGTGAGACAAAATACAGGTTTCTTATTTATAGCTATTCAACTAAATGAATTCTTCTTAATTCTTGACCCCATTCACAATATTGAATTATTTTTTTTTATCTAACGGTTTCACAAGGCCTTTTATACCTATTTTCAAACACATCTGTTGTACACTTCATTTTAGTATAATTCTAAGCTTTGTGTTAAATTTCATCTAAATCCCTCTATGCGCTATTCTAACCGTAATTACAAACTTTCATGGGATGTTTAAAATACCGTTGCCTGCCACTGAGTAATGAAAAGCCTGAAATATTGAAATTTACAAGCTGGTTAAAATTTATTGAATTTCAAAGAGGACCCGCTTTAATATTGCCTTATTTCAGAATTCAAAAGTACATAATATAAAACGTTACACGAGTCTATTCCTTGAAGGAGAAGGCAGAGGGGCCTTTCTGCAAATATGAGTACACTTGGCTAGGTACTTGGCTAGGTATATTTTAATTCCCATGTAACTCTTTGGCGTTTTTCGGTCACATTTTTGAACTGCGTGGCGCTTCGGAGAATTTTTAATTGGAGAAAACCCAATAAAACTTTAGCTAACCCGGAAAACTGACATTTGATCGCAAGGCACACACTTGTATGAAAGTAGTATATTACTTTTTTACAATGTATGTAAACAACGTGGAATTAACATAAGTATAATCCACATTGTTAATACGATCTTAAACTCGTTAGAAACCTTTGAAGAGAAGCCCTACTCACTTTGCTGATTTTTCAAAAGCGCTAACTTATTACGGGTGACTACTCTGTGTATATGATCTACATAATTTTCCATCCGTTTAAAACAAGTTTTATATCGACACAACACCTTTGTAGGAAGAGTAAATTTAAAATTAACCTGGATGTAACAATTAATTCAGTATTTTTTATTTTAATTGTAAACAGTAAGATAAAAGCTTTCAGTACCATCTAGCAATTTGGCTCCACGCAACTTGCTTTATAAGAAGAACTCTTTGGTTAAGAGACCACTTAAAACGTCTTATGTTTTTCCTAAGAGCTCTCGTTGAACTTTTGTCAGTGTTTCACAATAGTTCTTGCACAAATTATGACTGAAGCCGGCGTATTTGCTCAAATTATATGAGCGGGAAGAATGACGGGTGGCGTGGCTTCATTTCCTTTGTTGTCTTTTGAGCCGCCGCGAATATAATGCGAGATATGAGGGCTGGGAGTAAACGATGTGACAGCGCTGTCACAAACATCTCATTCCGGGTTCAAGAGTGGAAAGTAGTCAAATCTTTCATGATTATGCTTAATTTAACGAATTAAATTGTTATATAGAAGTATATACTCGTGATTCCGTGTGTCAATATTAATAGTGATTAATATTATGTATTTAGTTTGATTACGCTTTTTATAAAAAAAATATGAAGCAGAGATATAAATATCAGCGAAACAATATAAAATAAACCACTAACAAGAAACACTATTATTTACAAAGAAATAAATTTAATTTATAAATAATGAACACGTGTATTACGTATAAAATATTCATATTTGACGAAACCTCAGCACAACAATTTGTGAAGAAGTTGTCCTTGTGTGAAAGTTAAACCAGGTCGGCCTTAATTCTGCGCTTTTACGGTGTTGCCCGAGAATTATCGACCTCCTACTATATTTTAGGGGTAAAGAAAAGGCTTCAACACGCCTGAACTACCTAGACTAGTTATCGTCGAAACAAAATTAATTCAATATTATTTTCGTGGGCATGATGATATTATAATTTATATTACGTTTTTCAGTTCGGAATAGTCTTGAAGAAGGAAATGAATTGCTTGACAGAAAAAAACAGGAATGACATTATCTCAGCGGTCTTACTGGCGTGTATTTATTGCCTCCTTTTTATGGCCAGACATCGACTATAGCTTTAAAGGTGTGTAAAATCCAATTAATATCAATAATATTAATATCCTCTCAATATAGAGGAGACCCGTGCCCAGCACAGGGACGTATATGGGTTGATGATGAATGAATGAATGAAAGTCCAATTAATATCGAAGTAAAGCTAGGGTAATCTTCCAGTCATTGGACACTTAACGATCATTTTAAGGTTTTTAATAGTTTCTGAAGACGTTTAAAAAGATCCTTATTAAAATTATTGTTATTCTATTACTTTAATATGCATATTTTTATAATAAGTTCTTAAAAACTACATTTAACATAAAAAACGCGAAAAAATCCTATTTAAAAAAGACGAGAAAAAATATATAGTCATTGGACAGAATTTTTATTGTTGGACAGCAACAACTAGTCAATGGACAGCACTTTAATGATCTCTTATATCATCAGAATGGTCAATGAAATCTGGTTTTAAAGGGAAGTGAAGAACTAAAAATTGTTTGTAATTATATTTATAGGAAAATTATTAATAATAACATAAATATTCTTATATCTTAAAATATTTTTTTAATCACATTTCGAAACAAAACTTGTATTAATCAGTCTTACCGAATCTATCTTCAGTAATCAGTTAAATTAATAACGTTCTTTTTTTCTTTTGTTCGATTATCAAATCAAACAATGTTTGAGTATTGTCATCACTATCTTCTTCACTCATCATCATCATCACTATCTATCTTTCAGAGCTGAGATCCAGAGTGTCGTTATTATCTTCTTTATAGCAATGATGGCATACGAAAAGATCAATCCTTGTATCATCAGGCACGTGTTCTTGATGCTTTGCTGGTATACATTTTACGTGAAATATCACCAAACACATATCACATACCACTCGATTTGATGACTTAGTCGACCTACAGCATATCATGCACATATTTGTCGAAACAGCTTGAGAACTTCTGTTAGTATTCTTTTTTGTTTTCTCTATTTTTTCCTTTTTTTTTGTAGTTTAGTTTCTTCCTTTTTCTTCTTTTTCTCTTCTTTTACTTTTGTCTCTAACACCTGTCCATTAATTAGATTTTTAATAAAACAACATGGAATCATTGGACAGCACATTACAACCTAAAAAATATGTTTAAAGGCGCCAATTCCTATTAAATACTTCACAAAAGACGATAATACTTTACTGTGCAAACGACTAAGCATTTAGAATTGACGGTATGAAAATTAATTGTTAAAAACTTTGTAGATAAACTTACCAAATTCTTTATTTTTCACTAGAAACCACGCCGATTGTGAGGACGCCACGGAAAGTAAATATTTTCAAGCTACTAGTGCCTTCTATTACAATTGTTTTGAACTATTATGTAATGTCAAAAACCAGATATTAAAAAGAGATCAGTTGCAGTGTTCCTGTTTTCGAAGAAACCTTAATAAATACAGTTTTATTGTGTTCTGTCCAATGACTAGTAGTGTCCAATGACTGGAAGATTACCCTACTTTTTATTAAAAAATCATCACGTTGCAATTTTCTTATCTAAATTATTGCTATATAGTGAATAAATAATAATAAAAAAAACCTTACTTTACATTGAATTTACATATAAATAAACCATAACTGCGATAAGTCAAGAACTTTGTTGCAGTTATTTGGCCCTCCACAGAAGACTAAAATATAAATTATAGTAAGGGTGAGACATGTAAAAAGGAGACATGAACTTTGAAAGTAATTCCTTATTACGTTAAAGAAGGTTAGACGGGAACGTTTCCGGGTGATGCTTTTTGGGTGTACGAGCAAGAAGCGTGAAATTATAATAGCCAAATTACAGGAACACAAATTCTTGCTACAGCTCCGCGTTATACCAAATTAGTATATTGGGTTTAGTGGCTTTAAATGTATGTTTGAGTTTTGTTTGCGGTTTAAGGAAAATTAGGAATCGTCAAAATGTCCATGTTTGGAGTATTATTCGTGAACTGTGAGACTGATTTATTATTTAATAGATCAGGCATCACAGCAACAAACTACGAAATTCTGGATATAAAAAATCTCAGTGATTTTGTCGAAAGCAGATTACATCTTACCATCAGAATATGAACATACTCAATGGCTATTTCAAACTTCGCTTAAGATGGAGAAGAGAGGGCTTCCACAGGTTGTTAGTGCATAAAAATGCAAATTAGTGTACTTTTACTAATCTCATTAGCGACATGTGGTGTCAGAGCAAGCGGTACGCTCTTTAAAATTTTAACTTGCTTTATTTATTACTTTAATACGCACTTTATTTATTACCATAAATCATGAAAGAGGTCAGTATAGCAGTTCCGATTGAGAACTGAGAAACAGAAAAAAATCGCATAACTCTAGCACATGAATAGGAATCTGACCATAAATCTGTATCACTTGTAGCTTATAGAAAAGCCTTAATACCTTACTGAAAAAAGGGAGGATTAACGAAAGGAGAAAACCAAGAAGACAACTTCACCAACGTCGGACACTAAATTAAACTGCAAAGCTGTTTTAAATTTCTTGAAATCTGGAGAATATCTAAAAACTTCGTAAAATGCCGTAGGATTTTATCTGTGCTTTCTTTCCTTCTGTTTGAATATTATAGTAGGCGAAAAATAAAGCGTGTCTTAAATTATATTATCCACTTCTGTATCGCCATCGCAAGTGAGAGATTACGTATATGAAGGGTAGCAATCCATCATGTGTATCGGGAACGTCAAAATAGATCGTTGTTCCCTAAGGAAAATGGAATATCTTTATTGAATAAGAATTTATGATAGCTTTTCTGCTTTGATACATTCTTTGATGTTGGTAAACAATCAGATACGCAAATAAATTGATTAAGACTATTTTGGACTTAAGTAAGGACAAATGGCTACCACAAGGTTAATTTAATTAAGTGCTAGGCTTGGAAATGAAAATAAAGTGATGTCATTTTTAAATATTTTAATAAAAAATAAATGGTTACTAAATGAAAATTAACATACCTACGTTATAAATACAAGATTCCCGTGCCCAATAGTTAGGATGATGATAATTCTAGAATCCAAAAAATATTTATCTTTACCTTTTTATCCTTCCCTTTCCCTATTAATTTTTAGTAGGTGACGACATATTTATAGCACACCAGGCATTGCTCATTTCAAACTATAACAAAAGGAAATGTTGGCGTGTAATTTTAATTGTACGTAATTGTAGTTAGACGACCCAATTACCTGTTTCTAAAACCACTAATCGGTTTGGGTTAAATCACGAAATGATCGGGGTAGCCCTTTGTTTACAAGAACGTGTTTGTTTTCCGTAATATCGTTTGGTTTTCGGTAAAATACTTACAATGCTCTCTAACTATTGAAAACCTTTTTTTAAAACCACGCTTATAATTCTTCGATCGTGATGTTCATAGTGGTGTATCAGATCGCATGTCAGTCAAACGCAACACATTTATGTCGTATAGAAAAAGTGTTTTCTATTAAACTCTACGTCGATAAACTATATTAAAATCAGTCTTAAAGGAAGGCGATCATATTATTTCCTGTGTCGCAATCATATTTCTTAGGTATGTCAAGTTCCAATACTAGAACAAGTGTAGTGTGATGAATATGAATTTATTAAACAAATACCTATTTGCAATACTGTTATGGTATATTTCCGCTAGACATAACAGAAGCTTAATCAATATATCAAAGTTTTCCTAAATTAATTACGTGCTTAATTCGTAAATTAACAATTTTACAAAATAATATAATTGATAAAATACTTATACACCACAATATACAGTTGAAAATTTATTTGAGTTATAAAATTGGTCATTAGACACCTAATTTCTCAAAAACTCACCTTGTGTTACACGAAATTTTCTTGTTACAGTTTCTTTGTTGTTATGAAGGCAGTGTGGATGAAGTGGACCTTTTCATTCGTTGTGAAAAGTTACGCTCGACACAGCCTTTTAGCTTAAATGAATTTCGTTGGAAGAGTCTGCATAAAAACACTGGCTTTTTGCATAAACATAAATAGCATTCTTTGTTTTTCATATCAAACGGTAATGAATGTGAGTGTGTTTAACGTGTAGCGTATAATGGGATTGAATATAAGGTGGAAGATTTTTTCAGTTCGTGTAAATGGTATTTTTTTTATTAAAAGTGTAGGTCGGATTAATAACAGCTCGTTCAAACTATACAGCTCTGATTTCAAATTTAGTTGCATATTTGCTATGCTAGCTAAAGTTGAATTTAAATGATAATCAACTTCAATCTGCGTTAGGCTTGGCGTGGAAGACCCAGTAAGGAAATTTAAGAGTTCCTTTTATTTAGCTACGAGATCAAACCGAACGAATATTCAAGTAAATGTGTAGTACAAGTTACAACCCAAACAGGCAGACTATCATTCAAAGATGGAGATAATTCTGCTGATAAAATTGTTTCTCCAAAAATACACAGCAGGTAAATCATAGCAATTTATGTGTAGATGCATCATTGTCAATATTACTAGGGCGAGTTTTACACAAATTTCATACAGGTCTTGTTAAACAAAACTTTTCCTTAATATCAAGTATTTATAAAATAATCAAAGATTATTAAATTTACTTCACCGCAAAACATATTTGCTGCTTTTTTCAAGTAACAAGATAATCAATAGTTGGAAGTTAACTAAGCATGTAAGGCTGAAGCAGCCCGCCCACTTCCGCCCCACTGGTTTGCTTTTATATTGCGCCTTGGCGGCCAACTTTTTGCCGGTTCACGTATTGAGGCGTTATATTACTTTCACGAAACTTTTCCACGAAAATATTTTGAATAAAAAATTTTTTCGGTAGAAATGTTAGTCATCTGCCATAATTTGTGAACAATTTGATAATTTGTGGCATCACATGTTGCAAAAGAAAATCTTACCAATTTTTAGAACTCAGTCACACTCGGTGTGGAAGTAAACAAATAAAATTATCGTGCTTATTAAAACTGTCAAATTGTTTCTTTGTTAACTTTTAGGACCAAAAATAACGCGTATTTTTGGTCCTAAAAGTTTACAAAGAAACAAAGAATGTCCAGGTAAAAATAACTTATATAAAAAAGTACAAAATAACGCTCACATTTGGACTTAGTTATTGGGACATTATTTATATATCTTCGTAAGTATTCATATTATTCACAATAACATTCGGCGCCGTAGTCTCCACCATAAGAAATCATAGTCAAGGAAGGGGATATTTTTACCATCCGACATAAACAAAACAAAGGAAAAACAAACTTTATGCAAAGTAGAGCTCAACATTAAGTAGGAGGCGATTTATTTTTTGTAAAAGGCAACCAAAAGGGATTTCTTCAATCTCGTTTTAATCTAGATACAGTTTAGTGGACCGGCTTGTATTCCGTCTTCATTTTTTGTCATAGGTTTTTATAAATAAGCTGTCTTAATGCTTTTCTTTACTCTCGTCCTTGAGATCCTAACGACGTCAATTTAAAGAATTACCGCAGTGTAATTTATTTGCGCTATTCTATTTAATGCGCCACATTTTTGCCGTAATATTGTGGCCCTTTTATGAAAAAAACGTTACTTATACGTTACGTTACACTTCATATTCAAGCTACAATTTTTAAATAAAGGCTTGAGTCATAGTTTGGAATAATCTGGGTCTAATTACCAGTTTGAATCAAAGCAACTCTTTGAAATTATATTCATGTTCGTTTTCGGCTATCACTTGATTTTTTCTTACATCAGGTCTTTTTAATGTGCAAACTGTTTAGTTTGCTATTATATAATTTACTAATAAATAATGAAATGTTAAAAAATAAAACACATTGAAAACATAACACTGAGAAAACTTGCCAGATACTCAAGCATATTTTCTGTAAACACAAACAGTCAATAAAAATGTGTAAACCGCATTTGTTTGAACCCACGTTAACGAGAAGAGACCGAAGAACAGAAATATAAATATTAATATTGTTACAGCGCAAAATGAGATACATCGAAATGAGTTTATTTAAAATAGCAGTAGCAGTTAATTAGCGCGCGCAGTGTATCCATTAAAATTGAATGAATTTTCTTCACGTTATTCCATTCGGTTAACAGTGTTTTTTTGATTTTGTTTGCAAAACAAGCTTGCTACATTTTCGGCATTAATAAAATGTAAATACGGGATTGGCCTGCGTCATGACATGATCCTTTCGATTTATGAACGACGGCCCGCATATTTTTTGCCGATACATTGAAATTCATTCACTATCGATTTTGCCATACACAAGGAGCTATTGCAGATAGGCCTATTATATTATCAAATGCCTTTACATATATCTTTACGTAAATGAATTACTAATTTCATCGTATTCTACATACATTAGTATTAGACGAACTGAATATGTAGGACAGTTTCGTATGAAATTAGCAATTTAGTACTATGCCTCCAATTAGTTATTCAGAATTAGAGGAAGGTATGAGATACTGGAGAACCATTGGATATAATGGACCACCATTGTGATTTATAAATGGCAAGTGCTGGTGCTCACTGCCTTTCATCGCATCTAGGTATGAAAAGAAGGAAAGGCAGTTTTATAACAATAAAGTAAAAATGGTTCTATCTCCTTTGTTCTAATAAAATCATGAATGAAGTGTTTTTGTGGCATTAAAGTATGAAAAACAACAAACATTTATAGTATACATAGTAGAATTGGGCATTATTTGCAGTTCGATTGCTTGAGGTTTTCATTGCAGTAATAATGGAATGGTTATTTTATAGTCGTACCTTACATAAAACCGATTCGAAGTAATTTGCCGGAGGCCCAATAATTCCTCCGCCTTTCTTGAATAGCTTTTTCTTATCCGATCATCACTATTCGTCAAGGCATCAAAGATCTTCAAGTATTGCGCGTTATAAATGTTTGATTTTTATAAAAATGTCACTTCTAAATCCTGTTTTTATAAAAAAAAACTACCATATTGAGCAGTACTTTTAACGAGGCTTTGTCTAAAAAGGCAAAACGGCTTAATCTTAAGTTAAGAGCTGTCCAATTAGAGTATCATCCAGTGAGGAAGATTATCTCTAACGAGGTAGCTCTATTATGTAGGCTCGCTCCAAACCGGATGAACGAAGAAAAAAGAATTGAGTCGGGATGCAAAAAAGTTGAGTCGGTCACTATGACGGGTTAAACCCAAGTACAGTGACCGCTAACCGGGTCGATACATCAAGCTTTAGAGACATAACCTTAAAAGGAAAAATAAATTGAAGTCATAAAGTATGTGTATGATTCAATCCCAAGAGCCGATCGATAAGTAATAAAATCAGTTTCTGGCTATCAAACGGCAATGACCATAAGTAAAAATTATTTTATGGCGTCTATTCTCTGTCTGCTCAATTGTAAGTGGGAGCTAACGTATTTGTTGCTTTAAGAAAAAAAGATATCCAGATATTTCCCATTGAGAATGATTTCTAATTATCTTTACTCTGCCGTTCCCTTTCAGAAAGTGGTCTCTAGGGCTAGGAAATAGAATTATCCATTTTTGAGTTTCAGTTTTGAATAGATGTCGAACACGTACCTAACTCGGAGATGTAATAACCGCCGTTTTAGATGGAGATCACGTACCGGTAAATGCAACGTTTAATGTCTGCCTAAAAGGTGGACAGACGACCTGATAAAAGTTTACAGATAGCTACGAACATGAGGCTTGGGGTGCCCTATCCTTTAAATGGTATGAAATGAAGCGGCTGTTAGATTATGTCAGACCTTTTGTTTGATAAAGTTCTATGCAATGATTTGTCGCTAATAGTTTTATAATTAATCAATATTTATAGCATGATATTAGGTTTTTTATAAAAAAATAACTAAGCTGTGTCTGGAAGATTTATGAATATACGAAACAATCGTGTATTTGTCAGATTGAACGCTGTATTTCAAGGATCAATTAATTATATATTAAGTCATTAAGTGACGAATAATATAAGTCTGTATATAGTTGGAAACTCTACCCGTTCAGTAAAGTAAACCGGGCTCAGTTATTGTCAACACAAGGCAGAAGTTGCTAAGCAAAGTCAAACGCTTTTGACTTCGGGTCAAAGTTGTCAAGAATTCACAATTTACGTGTTTAATGGGCTGAATTAACCCTTGCTCTGAACTGTTGTATTTAGGCGAACCAATTAAATGGGTTAGGTGTTTTTTAATATTGAATTATTTACGTGACAGTGAGGTGGCACCTGTATTTCGCAGTGTGGGGTGGTATCGATTAAATGTGATGTGGTCGGCGAGTCGGTGAGGTCACGCGGTCGATTTCTCTGTTATTTATATTCTATACTCTTGAGCCGTAGTAGCGTACTTGAAAATTGCCTTTAATTTTATCAATAACACGAAGGCAATATTTTATACATTGTTTTTTTTTCATGTTCACCAAACGCTTTTTTTCGGGATCATAATTATTTGGGAAAATTGAGATAGCAGTTATGTCGTGACTTTAAGATTCAAACTTTTAAAATACTGATCCCTTACAACAAGATTAATCTAAGTACAATCGCAATTATTTTGTGAACTATAAACGTTGTATTTTTGCCTTTTGAATAAGTTTTATTTGTTCGCGTGTACAGTGTACAGCACAATGGGTCGTGAATCCACGTATCTAAGCGACAATTTATCAGGAAATGTGCAGCGGTTTACGTGGCATGTGAGATTGGCTCGTGTGTACCGCGTTAAATGTATTTCAACTTGTAACCCTACTTGCTATCTCATATTTTATTAAGCATGGATGTTACTCCGAGATTTCCACGTAGCTACGTTCCCTTCGCGAGGTGAATCAAACAAAGGAAAGTACATTAAGCATTTACGTGTTTCGCAATCTGATTAGCATGTTATTAAAGTGTTCGAAACGGATTGAGTTTGTTGTATCTTGCTGATTACGCGCAGTAACTTCTAAATTTAACTTCTAACAAATTTCATACTCTCAGAGTGTTGTTCTATGACAACCCCAAGAAGGCGCCCGATCTGCTAAGCTTTTACAATCTTCCTTTCAAACGAATTAACAGCGCTGATTTTTCTGACATAGGTATCATACGTAATGATGAAATAAATAATATCGCGCAATTAACTACTCACTGTTATCATTTCAAAAATAAGTTTTTTATATCTCGCATGACTTTAGTATAAGACTTTTCCGCGCAGTCTTCGGCGACCGAGGAAGGATTCACTTACGTAACTTCGCAACATGGGAGCGTATGTTTAACGTTTAGGCTCTTATAGTGATTTCGGACAAGTTTTCTTTGGGCGAAAGTGGTGCGAATCTACATACCAAATGGGGA
Source organism: Cephonodes hylas (assembly GCA_030295005.1). Classification (NCBI taxonomy): domain Eukaryota; kingdom Metazoa; phylum Arthropoda; class Insecta; order Lepidoptera; family Sphingidae; genus Cephonodes; species Cephonodes hylas. The sequence continues at coordinate 7,341,353 of AP025367.1, read as the reverse complement.
TAGAGGGAATTTTCCCCAGGGAATGAGGGCGAACAGATGCGTTGAATAATTTACCCGGTTACACTTTGAACACCCCGAGCGCCTGATGAGCAGCCTGCAACGTAACATCGCCGCCCTCAGAGTATACATTTTTTAAACGAGTCAATTAGACTGAATGACTTTCAACATGTAACACGTAACAGTTAATTGCTTTTATTTTGACCCGCAGTTTTTATTACACCGCTGTTAACCCCGACGCGATCTAAAGGGTCCGCATTAGCAGTACTTTATCGGGCTCCGTTCATTAATTAAAAGCAAATGCTGCCGTGTTTTTTACATACTGAAACCGTCGCTTTCTTTATTAAATAACAGTTGCGTATCTCGATCGCTATTGTAGGAACTTTATAAACTATATTTAGTTCGTAGGTAACAAGTATCTGAGAAGCTTTAATTGGACATGTATCAGCGAGCACGACGTTGAGAGTCTAATAGCTGAAGTACACGTACCCTATTATGAGAACGTGTACTTGGATCGCAAAGTAACCAATGTTGTTTGCCACTAATCAACGGGCATGTCAGCTGTTTCCACTTTTGCGAAACGCTCGGCAAACAAACATGGTAAATAGGGGAAGAAAATTGAGGCCTCTCTATTCTATATTTACAGCTCGGACGTTCATTTGGGAACGTGACTTTTGTCCAATATGTTTTATGAATGTGCCTCACGTTGATATAGATTTTTATTCGTTTTTGTCGGCTAACAACAGTTTACAGTTAACTACAAATGAACGCTGTGTTCTGTTGTAGATATTATATAAGTATATTTTCAATATGAATACAAAGATTTTTTTTTTAATATTAATTTCTGTTAATCCTTTTACATCATTTTACGAAAACTATTATTTTTTCCTGGTATATACCTATGGGCCGTTAATCAAGGTATTTCGGTATTGTGAGCTCGACGTTATTTTCGGATCTAGATATAAGTTCAATACATATTTCTCACCCCTAATAGTCAATTTTTATACAATGTAAATAAATAAACTCGTCCAAGCACGTGCTGACGTGTTTGCGTACATATTTAAGTTGTTCAGTTTGTGTAAAGCAGTGTTGTAGGTAGCTGTTTGTTCAGTGTATGTTACAACGGAAAACACTATTACCTACAGTGGAACTACTTTGTTTACGATTCATTGCATTCAAACGGTTCATTAAACAAAAGTGCCTGCTGGATGCATCAGATACAAACTTCCCTCCCGTAGCGATACTTTGCCATGAAACCGTGTGCTATTTTGATGCTGACGTAATAATAATATAATATCCACAAGACTTTCTTTACGTCTTCAGAAATAGTAAATAATATGATTTTCTTTATTTGCGATTTGTATTGATGGCTATTTCTAAGTTAAACTGTATTACTAATCATCATCATCTTTATCAACAGCCCATACACGTCCGTTGAAAGGATTTAGGTCTTAGTTCACCATGGCGGGTTACACACCTAAGAAATTTCTAAAAACTTTTTGGTTGTGCAGGTTTCATCACGATGTTTTCCATCACTGTTAATGTTAGTTATAATTTATTGTGAATACAATGTACAAATCACGTGGTAATAATAGAGCAATAGTACCACTTTTTAAACCGCGTCAAAAAGCCCTTTGTTTGCCACCTCTGATAAACTAACAATCGCAATTCTAATTTAACGAATAGATTTAATGTTAAAAATATATAAATAATATTTTCAGTCCGTACAGAATACTCACTGTGTATAAATGTACAAATATTTATAAATACTAAAACATAGACAGTGCTATAAAAGCAAGTGGTTCAAGTGATTTTTATTGGACATGTGAATTGGTGAACAAGTAAGAACTTGGCAGCCTCTACACTCAAAACAGAAATTGTTTTGGATTTATGCCTAAAAATAACTTGACCGCATTATTTGTTGTAAAATGGGTTTATAGAGGTTAATGTCCCCAAGTTACGTAACGTAAGGCGGAAGATGAAATTTGGCAGCACAATAAGGATTACCTCATTCATACATCTTCCTTATTGGCGCCGCCGTCCGTCTAAAAGAATGACCCAGTTTGCCATTCAACCTCTTTAATAACAATAAGACTGCAGAAATTGGTAATGCCCCAGGATAAACAAATTTTTAGATGGATATTGTCCAAGCTCTGACAGACGATAGATGTACTTCGCACTCCCAATACAATAATGTTGTTTTAAAGTGGAAAATTTATTAAATTAAAAAAGAACTCGTTATTACTGATAATAAAAAAAATATTTTTGGAGCTTCATAAGTTCATTGAAAGCAATGATTACTCCAAATCACACCTTTAAAGATTGTGGATTACGAAATTATTCGATATATTTTGAGTAACAACAATTTTATTGTAATTTGTAACGGACAGCTATGCTACTACACTATATTTGGTACTACGATTACCCTATATCATCCCTCAGAGTCACGTTTCAGCAAAACCGGTTTAGTGTGGCTTCGCTAACCTGATGGCTATCAATCAGATGATCAATTGATCAATTTGCCGAGCGATTTCCTAGCGCCCGCCGCTACGTTTTACCTCAATAGAAATTATACCTTCGGAATATCGGATATCACAACCAAATCAATGAAACGATGTTAGAAAAAAATACTAATAAGAAAATTCAAAAATTACTAAGAATAATATTTTTTTAAGTTATTGATTTAAAACGATTTTTTTTTTAAGTATAATTAACACCTTCTAAATATTTTTGAATACTGCCAAGTCATGCTGCTAAAATAATAAAAAACAAGTGATAAACATTCTGCGGTCTACAGTTGTTTTGTATCGTGTTTTGGATATTAATGCGTTGTTACAACACAAAACGTTGCTGAAAGATTGTAATACGCATTAGCTTACGAAATAAATCGCAATAGGCAACTAGTCATCATGACATACATCTATAATTAGATTCATGAAAGTAAATCAGTCTAGCGACGTAATAGAATAAGAAATTTTAATTTTTCTAACACATTAGTCACTGTTAGACTATTAATAGATTTTTCTGCGGGAGATATTCAAAATACTGTTAAATATAGATGCGACTCATTTAGTCATGTGTTTCAAGATGTCACAACGTCTTAATAATGTAACTATCTTTGTAAATAGATGAAATGTATGGCCAAGTGTGAAATTATTACGTGTTTTATATGCGTGCTAATGTTTTGTACGTGCAAATATAATTCATATATTTATTTTATATCATTGAAAAGCTTTTACCCCAACATGCATATTAGAACATGGAAATCTAATCCATTTCAATATTTAATTGCTGTGCCAGCATAAATGTATTAGTAATTTAATTATAACAATGTCAAGCATTAAACGTTCGCTCTAAAAATGTATTATGCTGTAGACAAATTTGAAATATAAATTTATCGTTTTGAAGATTTTGTGGGCTAAAAATGATGAGTAAAGATTACTTTTCAAACAATTACATTTTTTTCTGCGACAGTGTAAGAATAGACTTACAGGCGTCAACGCGTATTCTGTGTTTTTGTATTATTTTTTGTTTTCATTTTCGATAAGAGATGAAATAAAGAATTTAAAAATTAAGATAAAGCGAGGCGCTATTACACATTAGGTGGCAATGTCAGATTGTCTCTTCTTGTTCCAGTTTCAGAAAAAGGGGGTATAAAAATATAATTACATTGTTGTAAACTCGTTTAATATGAAAACTAAACGGCATAACTCGTCACTTTCCCTCATTATAACTTATGCCCATTACTCTACGTCCGTTTTATTACGCTCCAGCACTATTATATGAGAAAAAAACTTTTAGATATTCAAACTGTAAGAAATATCTGTTCATTATTTTTTATTTACCTATAGCGATCAACATATATAAACATAGTTAAAAACAAACAAAAAGGCTCATCCGCAATTAATAGGCAGTTTAAAATAGGTAAAATAATGTAACTTTGTATATGAAAATGAAGACATATTATAATATATTATTACATATAGGCGACTCATTTATTATTGCGATTGATCACTTCTGGTAAGGGGTTGATATAATACCTAAACACTGTATCTCGCACTAAAGAGTAACCTCGACGTTTCCCAAACAGAGTATCAAATATTTGGTTTTAATAGCATTTGAAATGGTAAGGACAAATGAAAGCCTATTATCTAATTCATTATGTTAAAGTTACACAGTACAATTGAAATATTCATTCCCCACCACGACAAACAAATGTTTTTTTGAAATAAAACATTGTTTTTAATCTCTCTGAATTTATTCCTTATTAAATATGCTTAACAACATGCTTGCCTTTGCAAAGCGCTTTTTAAGGAATAATGTGTCGTAAAATTTAGTTATGTGCATACAAATAGAGGTAATTATCGTTAACACTGCCGGTGCATCCCGTGGAGTGCGATGCGATTGGGGTGTCGTGAAGCGCAATAGAGATTCCAGAGATAGCCTGCTCTGGTATAATGCTCTTTGCATCGATCCAAGCACGTTCCATGCGAAGAATTTTTGTGTCACCTTCAAGCGCACTCAGAGCTTAATGCACTGAAACGAACCTTTTTGCATTCATGCTGTGCAGCCGGTTTAAACTAAAGAGGTTGGATATGTACAGGGAAAACAGTATATTAATGTATTTTTTTGGTGTCGGAAAATGATAACAAAATAATAGATTTATTTAAAAATAAAAAATATTAATATATTTTGGAGATAGAAAGCTTTTCACTTTGTTCAGTGAAATATATAATTTTATGTTTAAGAATTACGTTTATCTTTTTTAGAAGGTAGAGAATTCTTTGGAGGCGGACGGCCGGAAGTATAGCTAATGGCTTTCCAATGACATGCATTTCTTATTTTAGTTGCATGAGTAGAGCCGTAGAGCACTGCTAAGTGAAAATGAAATATATACCTAAAAGTGAGTTTGAGCTTTCAAATATATTACGAAAACAATGTTTATACCTTTCAAGATATCAATCCATGCTTCGTGATTAAAATGTATGCTAAAACTTTGTCATCATACAGGGTGTATTCAGACCGTGATCGAAAACTAAAGTAGGTAATATCTAAAGTGATTATAAACCCCCTGGTGTTAAAGAAAATCCCGACAAAAGATAAAAAAAAAATAAGTTTTCCATACAATAATAGGTATTAAACTAACGTGGTTTGTATGGAAAACGTCAAAATTTTTATCTTTTGTCGGGATTTTCTTTAACGCCAGGGGGTTTATAATGACCTTAGATATTACCTACTTCAGTTTTCGGTCACGGTCTCAATACACCCTGTATATTTCATTTTGAGGGTACGCTGAAAAGTAGGGTGATAGGAAAAAAGGACACTGATAGCACAAAGGCCGCCCGGTGTGTCGAAAATTAAGCCCCTATCAGGTTTCTGGGTAAAATAAATCACGGAGAAAAGCGAGCGATCTACTTTGATGGTGCTCATAATGGCGCTTATGCGAGACTCAAGACTCATTAACGCCTATACTTTGGAAAAGAATTCAAAGACATACGAGCGGTACATGGGCGCTATTCAGATTCTAGACGCTGCGTTCTCTTAGTTTATTGTACAGACAAATCTGTATTCCTAGAGAAGCAATAAAAACTCTGTGATATCGAGTGAAAAGAAGCCATCGCCAGTTGTAATGTCATTTTATGTATGGAGATAAGTCGGTCACGGGCGGTCTGGCCAACTTGGCAAGCGACTTGCCTGGTTAATTATATCGATCTGTGCTATCCAATCGTCTTGTAATAATGTCTACGTCCTTACATGTTTCCTGGCTGAATTATTAACTACAGAGTAGCAGCAACACAGATGTGGCCGGCGTGTATCTGCCGGAGGCGTTAATTAATCCAACAGGCTGGAATTGAACAATTACTTTAATGCGCTCAGATCACTCGCAGACTAATTAAAGATCTCCAGATTCCTCGCTAAATCAAAAGGACCCGTTAACATTTCTGATATAACGCACAATTTATGTTAAGGTTATTACACTCTTAAATGTCATGACACAGATTTGGCACTTGATAATGGTCATGGGGTAAAACGAAGCCTTCAAAGCAATTATAAATGAAACAAAGAAAACTAATTGTAGAATATTTGATACGTATTCGTACACGTGTTTAGAAATTCGATAAACCAGCAAAAAATTGTTACTGAGTTTACGTAACATTCGTGGCTTATGTAAGCTTCGAGAGGCAAACAAAACTATAAAGCAAAGAAAAGGCAGTTTGTAGGTCGGAGTTTACAATAAATAAATTTGAGGCTCTCTTTTGTCTGAGCTGCGATAGAATTGGGTAAATCTGTAGATAACAACGTTGTTGGCATTGAGTGCGGAGAAATATCTCAGATAAATGTCTTTGGAGTAAGGGACTTTTGTGATATTTTGAATATATCTTACTACTATATCCACCCATCCATCGTAGATCTGCCTCGTGGGCCAATCCAGAGGTCCTGGGTTCAATCCTGGGTCGCGCAAAGTGTTTTCAGGGTCTTCGAATTGGAAATATGCTCAAAAATGCAATAGACTTGCCTTCTACATATTACGTAGGATAGGTATATCATTTTTCATCATATCAATTTTAACATAATAACCGCAGTGGCATCAGCTCTTGAGGACAATAACTTCAATCCACATATCAGTTCACATGTCTTCGTTATGATCAATCTTTCATTCCGACCAATTTCCGTCTTTTCCATCGGTGTGAAATTTCTTTGCCTCATATCTTAATTAATACTCCGTCGCTGCATTATATTATAAAATATTATCTCATATTATTATACTAAAACGCACTTGGCTTAGCAACTCTTTTTTCACGTCCGGAGCTTTGATCTACGTTTACAATTAACAATAAAAATTCTGTTTACAATTCTCATTACAAGTATAGTAGTATAGAGATATGTAATTTAAACTTGCCACCAGTCTGATGAAGTTCATTTCTTAAACAAATTAACAATTAAACCAATGGAAATGCTTTTAAATACAAAAAAAATGGATGAGTGATATACCGATCTTATAATCTCTTTGTCAATGAAATTAATCAGTTTGTTGATTAGAATTAATAATACTGACATAAATTGAGTAAAAAATATCTCTGATGATAAAAATATGTTACACTTAAAATACAAGCATTTTAAACTTTTAATTCATCCAGCGTACTGGCTTTTACGTTCATTTAATATTTCATGATTTATTAATTGTGAAGCCAATAAAATTCAACGGGCTGATTGGTGTTTACTTTCGCAAAGAGGTCACAGTGAGGCCGGGTTTGCAAATTTCTATTGTTTACGGCAATCCCAGCAGTATTTAGTACCTTGTGTATTTCTAAATGGCTTGCCTTTAATCAAATGCCTTGACAAATTAATTGAGTTTGGCGAATGAAATTTAATTTTGGCATGAATTGATGTTATGAAGTATAATCGAAAGAAATAGGGTTTTAATTAGTAAAATAATTGATATTGTTTCATTTAAGTTTTTTTATTTATCAGGTGTGAGTATTCGTGGACCTTTTACGGGCAGAGTATAAGTAGGTACTTTAAAATAAAAAAAAGACATGACATTTATTTTTAGCAAACACTGAAAGGTTTAACTTTAAATCTGCTTTCGGTCTTGTGATAATCATTAGGCTTTTTCATATTTTCTCATAATAATGATTTCCTATAAAGGCGAGCATTTTTTAAATAATCGCAGTCTATTTAATAAAATACGCAATAAATATAAATATGAAGTAACTTTAATAGTAACTTAAATATATTAGAGCGTTGAGTTCCACAATGAACGCAACTAAATCATCTTGGCGGCAAATGGCTTTGGCGTTTGTTTTCCGTGACCTCATCTAAGCTGCTCGTTAATGCGCTCCTTGTAATGAGGTAAAAATATTGTTCCGCAAAAGAAAATGAAACTGCCGTCAATTTGCTAAACTAAAAGGTTTTAAATTAATCCTTGCCTCTTTCACTCGCTTACAAAGAAATAGTTTATTTTTGTTTTTCTTGTAGCTCGTTTTGTTTTTTCGTAATTTATATGAAAGTCAATTATAAAAAAAAAAAAAACAAGTAAAAAATGTCTTTTCCGTCTAACTTTAAAAAACGTCAGGTTTAAGACACGGTATTTGTATGATACATTTATCTAGTCTAGTTAAATATTTACTTTTTTAAGCAGCTTTATTCGAATAATATGATACCCGTTACATTCGCTTATAGGGTGAATTTTGAAATATCCTTTGTTACCGGACATCTATTGCACTTCATGATCGTACAACAATGCGATGATATTTTCTCCGATATGGTATGGAAAAACTTGTCCATTTCGTTTGGACGAAAGCAAAAACAGGATGACTATACTGCAATTTAAGTAAAATTTTCCAGGGTGACGTAGTGTAATACTCTCACGTGTAACATTTGCAAGGTTCCGTTTTGCATATTAAATAATTCCATCCATTTCGAGAAGTCGGCGAAACTTTTAGAAGCGAATGGAGTTAGACGGCAAACTAAATTGAGATACGTCGCCGTGGACAGAATTTATATCCAGTTACTTTTAAAATAGAATTGTGTATTGATCCCGGGAGGTTAGCTTCGAATTGGCCACGCGTATTTATGTAGTAGATTACTTTTTCCGCGGTAACTTGGTAGGGATACCACAAATATCTTTGGGTTTAAACTAATTTGCAAGTTTCATAGGTGAAACAAAATAGTGTGAGGAAAAGTTACCTTTGAGATTTTTTTATAGATGGCGATTGTTTTTTATGCAAGAGCTCTATGTGAAAATGTTGTGGGAAAAGGCATTTGGAGCCTTGAAAGCGTATATCTTAAGAATTCGTATACAATGTTAAATAAGGTATATTTCTATGTAATACAATAGTATAACGTGCGAAGTATGATGGGGTTGACATATCCTAGTTGAATAAAAACACCTAGAATAAAAAAAAAATAGTTATACACAGTTTAATTTGACAACACTGGTATCGCACTTTGCTAGACACCAGCTTGTAGATTTACATCTTAACTTCAAAGATCGTGAAATAATTCTCATTCACGTGTTATGAAGAGAATTCAGAATGTTTACATCATGTGGAATGTTCTCTACGGATTTAAGTAAAATGACGCCGATGTTGACATTCCGTTGAGTTGACAATTATTATTCATTAGATCGGTCTGAAAGTGTCCTTTCATCAGTGGCACGACGCGGCTCGTTATGTCTTATTCAGACAACTCCTTATGTATATTTTAATAAAAGACCGTCTGCGAGTGAAAGCGTTGTTCAACAAAAAGAACCGGCTGAGCATTGCCCACGACTCTCCCGTACATTACATTTGAGACGCTGAAATCTCGGAGATTTAACGCAAATTAAGGAGACGGGTGATAAAATAATAATAATTTCCTTTGTTGACAATCTTCGTAATATAAATAAAGTCTCGAAACACTTAGAAAGGACTACTTAATTCGTTGATTTTGTGAATGTTTAAAAATTGCAACTGTTAATGTGAATTACCATGTTATATATGTACTAGTAGTATAGTAATGTATGGTATATATTTTAAAAATTCAGATGGAACGGTAATCTAACGACATGCCTAAAACTTGAAGCCAAAGATTGATGAGGAAGATCAAAAGCTAACGCGGTTTTTATAATTGTTTCGTGACTAACAAATGCAATGCAGGACGCTAAGATTACAGATAGGTATATATAATAAAATCACATTTTTTTATTTTATATTTGACAAGTTTTTGTTAATTTCAAAAACTTTTTTCGAATATAAGAAAATGTAGAGCTTTCGACATAACGTTTGCTTCAACGTGAAAATCGAACCGGGAGCGTTGATTTTATATTAATTATTTAAATCAAACCACGTTGCGGACGCTATTCAATCTCAAAGTTTATAAGCAATATTTATGAGAGCAATTTTTGTGGAAATATTTTAGATATTTTCTAGACGAAGTAGCGAAAATATGAAGAGAAAACATGGAGCGAAATAAAAATATTCATACGCTCGGCAAACGCTTTAAGCCGCGGGGATCCTCTGTCGTGTACGCACGATATTCACGTACAAGCTGAAAATATGCTTATGTATACACTCCCTATGACGCTTGTTTCAAAATTGCTGTATATTTTCATTCAATTTAACCGCTCGTGAAAACTGCGTTGTTTGGATGTCACGTTCTTTGTTTACAGTGAAAAAATACATTACAGGCAATTTTAACCATTGTTTTGTTATTAAATTCTCTGTGACCTTTTAAGTGAAAAAAAATAATTATTTGATTGAACGATTAAGACAATTTTTGTATGATACACACTTTGAGCACAAGTTACAACTCATATGTAATGAGATATTGTTAAAAGCTGAGAAAAGCTACATACATATATACAATTAAAAACATTCTCCGTCAGCGAATAATTGGCATCCATTTTTAATATTTTAGCTCACAATATTTGGGTTAATTTAACTACTTGATATCGATTTTAAGTAGGTACAGAACAAACATTTGACTAAGACAGATTGAGTCTAACATAGCAGAACGAAAACTTGAGCTTTTTAATCCACCCAAAATAAAATTCATGGTTCTTTTCAACGCGTACACGTTTTCGAATAAACTTACTCGTTATATAAAACAACAGGCTTATCCCGAAACAAACAGAACAAACGCTCGGAGCGTTATCATAAAACATCAACAATAAAAACCCCAATTATGTTACCAGTCGACACAAAAGCGTGGCTGAGTCAGGAACAATATTTTGTGGCGCTAAAATCTTGTCTGGTAAACGTTAGGTATAAAACACCGACTCGGAAATACGTGGATTTATATGGACGGGTACAAATTGGCGGATACCGTCTGACCGCACCCTTTATAGCCAACGAATCGATTGCGATCTCAAACTTTCAATGCTTAGTTTTACTCGATCGGTTAAGTTTTGCTCCAACGATTGGTTCATTAAGAGTTAAACACTTTGTTGTGTAATTGTTCGATGCAGTTTTACTCATTAGGTTTAATATTAATTGTTTACGTGTGTTCACAAACTTGGTAGTGTGTAATTATAATTGAGTAAAACGTATACACTAAACAACGAAAAAATATTATAACAACCTACATATTTGGTGTGCAGTCCGCCAATCCGCACATGGCCATTGTGGTGCAGTAAGGCCTAATGTTTCTCAGTTGGGGAGGCCTGAGTCCAGCAGTGGAACGTATACGCGCTGATGATGATTCTAATGATGACATACATACGTAGTATAAGGAGTTCGTTTTGTTATCTCCAAAAGTGTGAAGGAGATACTGCAGTAGTGCAACCAATAGTCCCCTTTTTTAAAATCCAAGTGATTCATATTTTTTTAAGCTTAGGAATTGTTTCGTGATAATATTTTTACGGTAAAGTAGTTTTACGATCCTAAGTATAAATTATTTATTTTTAAGAGACTTTGTAAAAAGACTTATATTATTCGTGCAGTTACTCTGAAATTCACTTAAAATTGTTAAAATTCATACATATTGTTTTGTTTATACTTTATTTTTAAATGTACGATGCTGTGATCCTGTAACATTTACAAAGCGAATGGAGAGAGGATTCGTTGACGGTTGTATACATGCCGATAAAAGCATGTAGACAACATTCCGAGGGCGTTTCATAGTCGTGGAAAATGTCTGCAATGACATTCCAGATTTGTCGAAATTCAATTGGCGCAAATTATGGTGCGTGCGCGACCTGAATCCCCTTGTGTTGGTAATTTATGTGGACGAGAGAACAAGGAGCAAAGTGCGTAGAAAGAGCTTTATTTTACTGGGATTGTTAGTTAAGTGTAGCAGTTTATAACATAACTTGAAATATAAAGGGTGTATTACAAACCGTGATATACAACTAAGGCAGGTAATATCTACGGTGTTTATATAAACCCATTGGTGTTGAAAAAAATCTAAACGAAAAATAAATAACTTGAGATTTTTCTAACAACTTTTAATGTATGTGGTTTTAAGGAGAGGGTCAAAATTATCGCCAATGAGTTTGAGAACACCTTAGCCATTACCTGTAAACAAATATTATACCTATTTCCCACAGATTGTATGAGACCCGAACATTGTGATTAATTCGTTCTCAACTAAATTACAGCAATGAAAATTAAACTAACTTCCAGATAGTTTCAAACTATGTGAATTGGTTTAGTTTGCTCAGAATTGTTAACTATTTTGTATGACCATCGGTAGTCACATAATTTAGTCGTGGTAGAGCCGAACTGTCACGACTTTTAAACACATTTTTACTGCGATCAAGAGATCCCGGGTATGATTCTAGAAGGGAGAAAAATCATAAGGATTTTAATTAGGAAAACAGAGGGTCAAATATTATAATAATTATAATTGCTATTAATAAAATACAATTACTTAAACAACCAAAATTCGTAACGTTATATTTTTCGCCATATGAGTCAATATGTTAAGCATAACATTATTTAGCTTCTCATTAATAACGTTAATACAGACTATAAATCAAATACTTCATGCTCGAGTTTAGTTATTAAATAACACACAGCTTGTTAGGTTTCGTGGTGGTAACAAAGGGGTGTTTGGAGCTCCATCTATCATATTAGACAAAGGGATGCGGTGTTTCGCTTCTCACGCATACATCCCAACTGATGTGAAATTCTGAAACTGTACTTTAGTCTTAATATCCATGACTTTGCATATCGTTGTCCTGTATATTAACACTATTATTCGGAAATTTTCTTGTAAAGCTAATCAAGCTATGCAGAAAATATGTGTATTAATGTTTGTATAAGTACATAGTTGTTTGTATTAATGTTAGTATGTGCGGGGATAGTAGCAATTCGTTTACGTTGTACTAGTGACAGGATTATGTAAGACAAGTGATCGAATGGTATTTCACAAAATCAGAATATCCATTTTTATTGGCGGTAAGTTTATTATTATTTACTGGCAAGTTTAACTCATGGCTCATAATTCAATGCGCTTATATTATATAATTGTAATATTTTTTCTTTTTTGTACAGTACTAGACTTACTGTTGAGAACGATATAACAAATAAATATCAGCGGTGGCTGACGTTATAAGCACACGCGTGAAAATAATCACATCCAAATATACCTGAAATATTCACTATTGTTTCTTATGTATATGTTTTAATTTGGTCTATAATATAATAATTAATGCGAGTGAACCGATACGCGCACTGAGGCACGTGTTAGATATATCCATTATTTTATATGGTATATCTAAGTAAATTATTGAATATCTTAGTCGGTAGTCGCGTTTTCGTTAAGTTGAATATTGATTAATAAAACTATTGTAACTACCCGACTACCTGTTGCAATTAGTGGGGATAGCAGACCCTTATAAAAGCAAGCTCGATCGGAACGACAGACAGTTCGTGTCTGGTAGTGGCCATGGCTGGAGCAGTATTATAAAATGACTAAGATAAGTATATTTCCTTATTTATATAGATTCCTTATACTGTTAGCCATAATAGTATATTGTACATAACGATAACGATAATGGATAATATATTATATTATGTATATTATGTATATTGTAATATTGTAAATAATATTGTAATAAAACAATGGACTATACTTACTGAATATCATTTATGAGGTTTCCCATTTACCTTGGATATATACCTATATTTATATACTCAGATCTAACATATAAATTTAACATCAGAAGTGGGATAAGTACAGCAACGCCCATCATCTAAATTGTTTTCTGTTTAAGGTTATTTCGTCGACTCTACCTGAGGACCAAGTGTAAGCTAATCGTCGTGTGGTCCCAGAAACAGTGAACTACTTGGCTACGAATTTAAGAGGAATAATAGTGTCCAGCAGACTGCTGCCCACTATTCCACTCAAGCTTCTAGGTTCTTGAAACGCTTCCAGGACAAGCGTTGCATAAAGACCTAATTTATTAATACCAAAAAGGGTAATCCTCATTGTCTGATTAGTTTCAAGAGTTGCTTCACCAGCCAAATGAAATGAACCTTCCGCCAATTTGCAAATTTTACCAACTTTCGAAACGTCCCGCACCACGACGAATCTTTGTGTGATCCACAAATGTTTGTTTCGGGTGTATTTATTATATACCATGATTAAAATTTTTGAATTCAAATATTAATCCAATGGGTAAAATATGGTACGAAATAATTTTGTCCTTACAAAATTTAAATTTTATGTAACAAAAGGGATTTTGAGAATTTGGAAACCCAAATATTGGTCGATATGATTCCAGACTCTATCTGGAAAAAAGGTACGAAACATATTGCAAAAAAATCTACCCTACTCTTAATTATACATCCCAGATATGACACACTAGATGTTCTCTATTATAAGAATTGCCATGTTTAATTAAATAAAAATTATGATGGCTTATTGGAATAATTATGGCTAATTGAAAATAACGAAATTTACAAGGGGATATCATCCTCATCTTGTGTAAAGGAAACACAACTTACCATGGATCAAAACATGGTATAAAATTAAGTGGGTAAACCAACCATTCCGCTGCATACTGTGGACCAAAGCCTAAATCAAAATCATCCTTTATTCAAATGGACTCTCGCACATTCTTTTGAATCGCCAATAAACTTAAATTGCACTGGACTTGTTACACGGTTCCCTACGTTTTACTTGATTCATTGCGAAAGTCTCCAACAGACAAGTAGAGATTTACCATCATAAATATGCGAAGCATGTCTTTTACAGAAATGTCAGACTGGCCGAGCGATATTTTTAAAGTGCAAATGATACAGTTGTTCAAAATATTCCACGGATTTTCTGCCTATAAGGCTCTTCATTGGTAAAAAAAAAATATATTATATCAATGTCCCATCTATATATCATCTGTTAAATCAACTGACAAAAAAAAAAAAAAAAAATTATATACTCCTTATTCCCGGTAATGTCATGAAAGATAATCGATGGTTGAATATGAAGATAATTATGATTACTACGAAAGCCGTTTGACTATGATGACTGAGTATGACTATGACAAATACAACTATCGATGTTTTGAAAATGAAGACGACTATGATTAATATAATTATGAATATTATGATGATTGTAAAGATTATGATGAAATTATGATGAAATTATGATGAAATTATGATGAAATTATTATGATGAAAATATTATGAAATTATGATGATTATGATTATGGAGATCATGATTTGAGATCATGACGATTATGATGGACTATGGTGAACTAAAATATTAATACATACATATATATCGATGATGAAGCCCAGTTGTGTAAGTCATTCACCGTCTGCAAGTGATTAAGCTTCACTGTTGCGGGTGAATGCCCAATGAAAGGTTGAGTCGAAAAAAAGTATTTATTCATTACTAATATATAAGTATTTATTCATTACTAATACTTATTCATTACTAATATATTTATTTAACCTAAGCTGATGTTATGTCATAGACATTCACTGTCGCGGGTGATTAAGCTTCACCGACTGCGGGTGATTGATACATCAGTGAGGTATTATTAACAAATTAACAAATATATATATATATTATAACCAATCATATGGATAATATTGTTTTTTCTATTATGTTATTTTTATTAATTACTTACAATTATATGTTATACGACAAGTAACTAGTATAGTATTTAATTCCGTACTGTTATATCTTTCTACACAAACGGCTATGGTCGTGAAAGAATTTTATGGTGTACTTCGACAACGAAGTACATGTCAGTATGGCCGAGTAGGGACTATTAGTACACTAAAGTCAATTGTTCATTGATCATTTAAAGGTATAAACGGCCAAAGAAAAAAAAAAAAAAAAAAAAAAAAGAAAACAACACAAGATAAAAAAGAAGAGCAAAAATGAAATAAGAACATATTAATATTAAATTAATAATAATGTTAATTAAATTGGTTATGTAATTGACTAATTGGTTATATGTCTAATATTGACGTTAATGATACATAATTTTATAATTTATAATTGTGTAATTAGTTGTATTAGGTCAACCATGGATCAGAAGCTTGGACCTTACAGAAGATGTTCTCGAGATGTGGTGCTGGAGGAAAACGCTTCATATTACGTGGACTGCATTCCGCACCAACACGTCCATTCTTGGCGATCTCCAAATCAAAACCAGATTTTCTACCATCTGCTTCCGCCGAATACCGGAGTTCTTTAGTCGCAAAGCCAGAAAAGATGGAGATAGACTTCAACGATTGATGGTCACTGATAAAGTCGAAACATCCGAGGAGCCGGTGACCCGTCAGATGGTCGAACCAAATCTACTCGACGAATAATTCGGGACTCTACAGGAACAAGTGGCGCAGCATAGTAAAGAGGACAACGACTGTTGGTGCTGGGGATCACGACCCTCAGCAATAAAGAAAACTACGCGAGGAGGGAGGTCATTAGTTAGATAAGTATATAATAATTAGTTATATGGTTGAGTAGAGTAATTATATTGAATAAATTGTAATTGATATTGAATCGATACAATATTGGTATTTAATTAATTTTAAAATGAGAACGGTACTTCGGGGACGAAGTACAGGTCAGTATGGCCGTGTTAGATATATCCATTATTTTATATGGTATATCTAAGTAAATTATTGAATATCTTAGTCGGTAGTCGCGTTTTCGTTAAGTTGAATATTGATTAATAAAACTATTGTAACTACCCGACTACCTGTTGCAATTAGTGGGGATAGCAGACCCTTATAAAAGCAAGCTCGATCGGAACGACAGACAGTTCGTGTCTGGTAGTGGCCATGGCTGGAGCAGTATTATAAAATGACTAAGATAAGTATATTTCCTTATTTATATAGATTCCTTATACTGTTAGCCATAATAGTATATTGTACATAACGATAACGATAATGGATAATATATTATATTATGTATATTATGTATATTGTAATATTGTAAATAATATTGTAATAAAACAATGGACTATACTTACTGAATATCATTTATGAGGTTTCCCATTTACCTTGGATATATACCTATATTTATATACTCAGATCTAACATATAAATTTAACACACGCAACTTTAAACTACTCTTATTAATTTGGAATTATCCAAAATTAGTATTGTTCCAATATCCAAGTAAATATTTCAACAAAATAAATTTCCTTTGGTAGATAATATTTTATAAAAATAATAAGGAAATTGTATCGCACAATTTTCTTCGCGGAATCCCCAAAGGTTTTTAAACTTTGTATTCGTTAAGTTCTTTCGTGTCTCCAGAGTGTTAAGGCTAACAAAATAAATTAATAGCCGTTTGTCTGAACTTGGAACGCTCTTTTTGTTGAAATGTTTAAAGTATTGTTGGGTTTTCGATTCGTCTGAAACTTTATGTTTTATTATCCTTTCACTTGTATGCGACCTTATTAGACATTACATTTTGCCGTTACAATAATGTATCGAATTCAATGGTTCAATAATTTGTCATTTAGGTCTTGACCAGTGGAATTGAAACTTACGAAATTTATTACTAAGAAACTTGAATTGGTTTGAATTTAGCCTGCAATTCATAGCTAAGAAAACGAAATTTCTACTAAAGTCGTATTTTAAATGATGATTTCTCACTTTTTAAGTATAAACAAAACTTAGTCACATTATGAATTACAGCAATTGTACAAGAAAAGTTCTAAATTGGTAGAGTCGGGTGTAATACAAACCGGGTCTACTGCTTCGTAACATTTCCTTTGTATTTTGCATAATCACTACTGAGGCAGGTGTGCCTACGGTTTTTTCCTTTGCCTATTTCAATAAAGACTGCATAATTAATGTAATTTCTGAAGAATATTATGCTAACATTTTGTTTGACTATATAATCGATCCGGCGTGTTGCGTTATTCGTGATAGTGCGATAATTGTAGCCTACTGGCGAGCTATTTATAAATAATTGCGCCCCATTAATCACATTCACCCCGGGCTTTACAAACTGCAACAAAGTTTTACAATTTATAAGACTACGATATAGTTACTGACAAATGTCTACCGTACTCTACGTAGATGACGTTACTTTTAATATCGAATTCAATGCCTACAAATTTTGATACGCACATTCTAGAGTATTTATGACATTCTTCATAAATATTAAGCCGCAAAAAGCTGTATTATACAAATCTCAGTCAATCCATTACAAATGCTTCCCGGAGTAAAAATACTTTCAGCGTCGGTGGCAGAAGTTTGTGTTTCACAAAAAAATATTTTGTTTGATATCGCGAGTGCCGCAGAACTGTTTTGCATCAGACGGGACAAAACGAAAACCTATGCGACGCCGACTGCCAAACTTTACTAATTGGAGAGGCACTAGAAAGCACGAGAATTTATTTTTAGCCAAAAATATTTATGCCGTATTGAATACATTTTACAATATTCAGTTTTTTGCGATGTAAACGATATAAGGGATTATAAATTAGTAGGATTAGAAATGGTAATATGTTCATAGATTTTTCAAAGTATAATTTCTAATTTTTTTTTGTGTAGATAATCATGTTATCAGCTTACATGTTAAAACGTGTGGTGAAAGTTCCCCCAATTCAGAAAGGGTTATCGAAAGGTAATAATTTTACCGTAACCAAACGCGGAGCACACGATTCACTTTATTATAGTGTTGATCAGAGGGAAGTGTTTTCCATAAATGTCAATTTGTTTTACGTAAAATAACGGGGGAGATACAGAACCATAAACCTATGTTTCGCATTAGTTTCACTCATACTTTTTAATATTAAGTAAATTAATTGTGAATATTAGTATACTTATTACCTATGGTATTGTATGTTGGTTTTGTCACCAATAAAGATAATCCCAAATCTGTGGGAATAAAAAGAAATAATTATTATGTAACAACCTTAAACCCAACTACCTAACCCGGCATTCTTATGAAACACATCTAGATCGCATGCTTCGCTCTTAAGCAGCAACATCAGAATAAGTCATTAAATATAATTTGCTGCCGAATAATACAGAAGAAAATAAAAAGAATGTAATTAAAGACTTATTAAAATAGTTGAGTTTTTGTTTAAATTGCAATCAACATAACTCTATTGTCTCTGGAGGACAGCGTTGCCCGCAATAAGAGACCAAATGAGAATATTCAGTTCCCTCAAGACAAAACAAGACCGTTTCAGCGGATTACAAACGCTATTAAGAGCCATTGTTGGAGCCGCGAAAAAACATCGGTCCAATGGTTCGTTAAGCTTTATTTAACGACCTACTTCTTCTTACAGCTTAGAAAGATCCTACTTATACATTGACAATATACGTCATGGATGTTAATGATTGAACTGGTTTGAACTGGTTACATTGTCGCTCGGACTGCACGGCAGATGTAATTTTAAAACATAACACATACATGTCGTTTATATGTACGGAGTATTGTTTATGTGGGCACACGCGTATAAGTCGCATAAGTACATGCCAAATGCGTGAGAGATGATACCTACATACATGTCAAGGGTGTTTGTAGGCGAAAAGTCGGGATCAGCTAGCGGCAGTTTTAGATGCCTACTCAAAACCCCGTGTAAAATGAATACGATTGCAGCATATTATAATACGTGAAGTTATATTTATTGCATAAGAGTTAGTTTTAGAATGATTTGATGGGAATGGAATTAGTTACTATATAAATAAGTATTTTAAGTTAGAACAATCTGTAAGAAATAAAAATGTACGAGTAGGTGTCTTATTTGGTCATTACCAAATAAAAGACTATTGAGTTCCTTGTGGCTTGTAACATTACTATTAATAGGATCACTGAAGTCATACTGTAGTTAAATGTTTTGGTTATTGACATAGCAATTAAAAAACCCAATTGTGTCTTATGAATCTTACGACGGAATATTACTGTCAAGGGCGACGATGACCGTGTGTCGTTGAGTCTAATTTTAGCACATTTTTGACAAGTGTAAACTAATAGTATTCGTACTATATGTGAAATATTACGATATTAATATAAAGTTCAGTTTATAAAGTGTTCATCAAAAATAATTGGTCGGTATTATTCTAGCAGGAGTTCAACTGTCTTCATTATCGTTGAATGCATTAGTCGACTACCTTTCATGCAATATTCATGATGTCTCGGGATAAAGACGTCGAAATCTCCCATTCTATAGCGTACCTAAACTTAATACCTACATGTGAAATGTGCATGTATTTTCTATATATACGAACAACGTGCACGACGTGTTACAAAAACAAATAAAAATAACCTGGATGATGATTGACGATTGAACAAAGCTTTAACATTCTATTAGTCAACATTTTTAGTCGCGTGATATGAAACCGTTTAATGAATGGGTAATTTATGAAAATTTATGCAAAATTTGTCATATAAATGTAACAATATTTGTACATTTAAACGCGAGATTAAACTTTAAAATTTATTCGACGAATAACAGACCAAATATACAGAATTTTCTACAGACATCATGGAGCCGATTCTCACACAATTAAGTCATTGTAAAATAATTTATTTAAAAAATATATTTTTTTAACATTTTTAAGGGGTTAATTTTATTTCTTTTAAAGCTCGACAGGTAGAAACAACCATTCGTTAAAATTGACCATTTACAATGAAAATATTTAAAAGGTTTTGAAGCTTACAGATAAAAAGTGTAGGACAGGGCCGAGGAAGGTAATAGTTGCATTACAAATTGCAACAGCTAGTTCCGAGACGACGTTACTGTGCAATTCTGTCCCATTTAACCCATGTTCTAGTCTGATTTAAACCAATTTCACCTTCAGCACTTGTGTCTGGATTAAGTATAGATACCATTTAATTCCTATCATTACCTGAACTTGTTTTGTAAAATGAAAGAATCAATACATCATAAAAATAACAATAAAAAATAATAGTATTGGTCTAGTAAATCAGTCACGTTTTGAAAGCCGATGATATTTTGACGAAAAATTACTTTTTAATTTTATAGGAATATCAGTAGATTTGATTCTGATCAATTTGTTATAGAAAAGAAAATACGACCGTGTAAGATTTTTTAATATGATATAGGATGCCAAGATCTATGACTTCAAGCGCAGTCGCGGGTAAAAAAATATAAAATTAAGTAACACCTCTGAAAGCTTTCGTTTTAATGCTATAATGGTTATTAAAAATTGTGGCAAGGCGGGTTTCAGCATTTAAAGACCGCTGCGCGTCGGTACAGACGTAGCGTTTAACAAAGAACTTTATAACCCTTTGTTGAACTAAATAAACTACTATTTCGCTTTTTGTCGTGTTTGCATTAATTATTGTAAGTAACCATTAACAAATTTTGTTTAATTTATGTATATCGACTGTGCCCTACTTCGTCTGGTCGCTATTATTATAAAAAAGTAAGACTCTCCTTAAAATCACAACTGTATTCATAACCAAAATGTCCAAATTAATACAGTTTTGTCCAGATATAGGCACTTAAGCATGTATCATATTAAATATATTCATCTCGATCAATAAGGCCTTTTTATGTGCTTTCCACTCTTTGAACTTGGCGTAGAAAATTCCTCGTCATTCCGTCACTTTTGCATTCTCATTTGATAAGACCATCAGCCTCCTTTTCAGTTGCCAATTTTAATTGACGTTATCCAGTAAATTTCGATTACTTTATAAACCTTATTTTGGGCTGGTATAGTATCTTCATATACATATGGATAGATTTACATTCACGCCTGAATCTCTAAACGTTGGATATTATTAGTTTCACGTAAAAGGGGGCGAATCGTTTTTAAGCACATTTTAAGACTCCATGCTCTTATGCCATGAGACTTCGAGACAGTTTTATGTAAGTGTCTTAAAGGTTATCATGTTATGTAATTATGAAATATTTTAATCAACATAAAGCCGTCCAAAGCGGTCAGCGGTGATTCGGGTGTGATAATGTCGCGATGCCATTTCATGATCCATTTTGATTTTACGACGTACCGAGCTCATCAAATAAGAAATTCGACCTAAAACAACGTCGGTAAAGAAACGTTGTGCTAGTAATATTAAAAGCAAACCACTTCTTTTTGGGTATAAAATTGTTATCGAAGTAATTATTTTTCGGATACGTATTTTAACGTTTATTATTCTATGTCGTACTTAATTGTTTTTTTCTGAGCTTACTTTGTTTTTTTATATAATCGCAGATCCCGCGCATGGTTATGTCATAATGAAAATTTTGTCAAATCGTGTTACGCGCAAGACCGGCTCTGTGATTCCGGTTTTATGTAATTTATTTACAAATAGCTTCATAGGAACGTTATGCTTTGAAGTAACGATATTGAATATTTTCAAAGATGTTTTAAAAATATTTAACAAAATAATGTAGATAGATGCATACGTATGTAGATAAGACACCGGTGAATGAAATTAATGTTTTTGTCCGAAGACAAAAATGTATTGGTTAGAAAACTGTATAGGTTATAGCGATAGAATAATTTCCACATACATGTAAAATCATACTTATAATAAAGTGACAAGTACCTTATGACGTAAAAGAATTTGTAGACATAGCTTCAGACCCGTTTATTTGACCTAGTTAACTTGACAAACATCCGATCAGGTTGGATAGAGTTTTTTGAAAATCAACCGTACTATTGAATTTTTGTTTTGTAGCATATGAATTTGTCTGATTTGTCGCAGTAACTATAGCAGAAATACGTAGTGTAATAAAAATGTTACAATTAAAAAGTTTTTCAAAAACAAACGCGTCCAAAAGTATTTTGAAATAAATATAGTAGATAGAAATTACGCACGATACAATGCATTTTAACAAAATAAAGCAAAACAACATAACGGTACTTTTTGTCTAAGACAAATAAACAAGTGCCTTATATACACAAATAAATATTTCGAATTAATTGGCACCGGTTTGATAAGCTACTGCCGGATATTATTCGGCGTAATATATGTTGATAAATATTGTTACATATACAAATATGATCTACAAATAGTAAGAAAATTTTACCTTCGCCGCTCCCACCGCAGTATCGATTCCTACCACCAGCGCGGTCCCACCGGCCAACGGCCGCCACCACTCGCCGGTCAGCCAAGCAAAACAAAGAAAATAACACAACACACTCAGAACGTCCACACTATTTTACTGATGGTCAGTGGAACCCGCATCGGGCCACTTTTCTCCACAGTCAACTTTTTGTGAAAACTTTATAAACTAAAAATAAGAAGCAGAAGCTGAAGTCCGAACGTCTCCTAAAGTATCCAGCGTGAAAAGGAACAATTTGAAAGGGCGCAGCAGGCGAGCGCGCACCGCGGGAAAGTTTTATTTCGTTTTTCGCTGCTCCATTCCGTAGGCGCGGACCGGGTGAAAGTTTTCAGCGTAGCGTTCGAAGGCGAGTGTGCTTTTGTTACGCAATTCACTGCAGCGCCAGTCCACCAGGGGGCAGCGCGCCGCCTAGTGGCGCAGTGGCGGGCATGCGCACTCACACTCGCCGCGTCGCTCCCGCGCCCGCCGCCGGCAGCCCGCTCAATCCACCCCGTCATAAATCTTTCCTTACTTTTTACCAGTCATTGTTACTTTATGGAATAAATGCCACCTCTTAGTAGCCCTATCCCTATGAACGTGTCTGTCCTAATCATTGATGGAAAATGTTTTTATCCAAAACTTACATAATACTTACACACAAAACAGCAATTCAAAAATGGTTGTTTTCCGCCTTACACTCAATGTAATTTAAAAAAAAATTATACCGTAGTATACCCACACTAAATATTTCGCAGGAGAGTAGGATGTATAACAGAAAACTTAAGTATACTTAGTACTTACGCTCTTTTGAAGTTGTGTAAATTCATATGAATAGCCTTGGCAAAGCTTCGTATAGCTCGTGGAATTATATTTTACCATTGTTTTCAATATACCACTTACAACGTATAGTTAATTATAAATGTCAAATGGTGAAGGTCAATAACCAGACAATTGTACTTTTCTAATGAAGCTTAGTGACGAATTGGGTCAAGTTGTTCATTTGGAACGTTTACAATAAAATATATTTTTCCATGTTCACCTTGTAGTTTTATTATTGTTTGTGACACTGTTAAAGCATATATGAAATGTTTGTTAGACGTTTTCTAAATACATTTTTCAAGCTCGTGGTGACCTACAGTGTTCTCGAGAATACGTGCGGTTTTTTGAGACAAAATCCAGGTGGTCGTAGGTGTGAATCCTCCACACAGCGTGGGTTTTCGAAGATATAAGTACCTATATTCAAAATAAACTATCACGATATTTAAATTTGAAAGAAAATATTAGGAAGAATCCTGTACAACTAGAAGTTATGCACTAGGCATTTTCATACATATTACGTACTCTGCCAACCCGTACATGGCTGGCGTGGTGGACTTAGGCATAGTACCCCGCAGTTGTAAGGAACGCTCGTACTTGTATGTGCCATAAGATATTTTCGCGAAGCTGCCTCTATCGACAGAACCTGCGTTATGTTTTGACACCTGCTTTGCTGTGGAGGGATGTGGACACCTTTTTGTTTTTCCAACTCCTCCTTTACATTGCTTTTTCTGATTAACTTCATTGCAGGATTATAACAATTTAGGTCCCCTTAGATTCGCTGAGCTTCATTGCTCGGCGCCATTACTGTGTGTGCCGCTGTTGATCCTGGAGTACAGGAGTTGCAGCGACGGATGAGTGGTGGGATAGGGCCCAAAAAAAGAACCTGCATTCATAGGCGCGTGCAATAAAAAAATCCCAGGTTCGATTATCAAGTTGTGATTGATCGTGGCGTTTACGACAGGTAGTTGTCAAATGTTGTCTAGACATAGGTACCTAGGTTTTTTGTCCGGCAAAATACAATAGATTTTTCTTGTCATCATGAGGCATTCAGCAGTTGAAAGGATTAAGTATGATTAGAAAATTAGGCTTCGTCTATATTTGTAGAGCACTACCAGCAATGAAGACTTCATTATGATTTTCCTTTATACATAAACATAAATAACACTGACAAAATGACGCTAGCTCAATAGTCTACAGTTATGATATAGTATGCTTATGAAATTAATTGTAAATACCTACGAGAATTCCCTGTACTTTTTTAACTACATTAATTGTTTATCAACTTAAAGGAATTAATTTGAATCTTATTCAAACATCAAATTCAATAATTTGACATGATAACTTACATCACCTGGAATTTAAATTAACAAATTATTTTTTTTATAATTGTTTCTTCAATGGAATACATTCTGTTGTTTCAAAATAATAATTAAGTGTGGTCAAACCCTTACCACTCTATTATTAAAGTGAAATGAACCATTATTTTAATTGCTTTCGCATGCGATTTTATAGATGATTAAATTGTTTATTATTCGCTTTAATTTGTTTATCAGCGAAAAATAAATATAAAATATAGTTTTTGCCCGCGACTTCGTCCGCGTAGACTTCAGGAATGTGTGCAGAGTGATAATAAGTGAAAATCTTCCAATTTAATTCTAGTAACTCTCGTATTTATAACATATACCCATTCCCACAGGAATACTACGTTTTCCTGGATAAAACTATCCTATTTTATTTCGGTGGGTCCCACCTATCTCCATACCAAAAATCGTTCAAATTGGTTCAGTAGATCCGAATACCTCGCAGATGGCAGATTTTTTTACGACTTACTTGACAATTATCGTTATATTTTGGACATTTCAAAAATAATAGCCTATATGTTTTCTAGAGCATAAGCTATATCATTGTAAACTTATATATAATAAACATTCATACATCCATACATACAAACTTTTGCATTTATAATATTAGTAGGATAGTGAGTATCATATAGATTAAAAAACAGAATAAATAAACAATCCCTCTTTCTGCGGATCAGAACCTAAAAATTGACCAATTAGGTGAATCTTTGTTGGATTCGGTCGCACATGACTCGTGATTGGCTTATCAGTGTTATTATATGAATGATCTGCAACTATAATAGGGATTGTTTATTAATTTTGGCCATTTGTAAGTGTAGGACATGCCATTAAGATGATTCGGTGTGGTAAGGTGTTATTAGGTTTCTCCGATTGGATTCTTATCGGTTCTTGAAAATATGTGATCGTTAAACGACAATAATAAGTTTACTTTCTACATCTGCTACTCTTTCGGAATATTTTAGTACAAGTTCTGTTTTTTGCTGTAAATAGAAGATCAAGTTACGGCTTGGATTTAAGAATAACGTAGAAATAGGTCTGTGGAATAATTTAGAACTTCTAATAACTCTAAATTCAATACCCGCAACAAAAAAATCCAAATGCCGACTGTCAGTTTTGGCATCTCTTGACATCTGCTATCTATGAATTAAAATATGCGAGATAAATTCTAAATAAGTAGGTACGATAATAAAATGAATTTTCACGCACTGGCATATTAATGAAATTACAAACAATACGATATTTCCGACGTTGAAGTACAAAGAAAAAAATGTATATTTCAGGACAGTATTAATTCTATTTTACATTATTTTTTTAAATATTAGAAAAGTTGATTATCTACTGGCCCGTGAAAGTTGTCCGGATAGAGAATGCAATTGAAATATAAAGTTACCATTCAGGACTCTCTAAAATGCTGTACAATCATTTCGAGGTCGTAAAGAAGTTGGTCCACACTTGGTAAATTAACTGTTAGTAATGTATTTGTATAATACATCTCATTGAAATATTATCAAAAAATATCTTGTTTTTTTTTAACAAGACCAACGACAAATTATTTCTCAATAAAATCTAATTATTGAAAATTTTGAATTGATCATATTATGATGATGAACCCGGTTAAATATTATTTAACCGGGTTCCAATTCAATACGCCCAACCAGCATTATGTGCTGCACAATGGCAAAATTAAAATTTAATTTTATCGTTTACGTAATGAGGACTGCTCATCACCATTTCAACATTTAGCAATCCGTAGAAGAACGTTTTTGTTGAACTCGTGGTATTAGCCAGTTGTTCGAGTAGTAATCTGTCAGAAATAACTCACTGATGAAATATTCATGGGTATTGAACGTAGGTCCTAGAAACGACTGGTGGTGTGTTCCGCGACACAGTTCTCATGACAATTTATTGTTCAAACCTATAATTTCCACAAGGTTCTTAATTGACACTGTAAATTTTACTTTGTAGCTTTCTGTACTGACATTATGGAATATTCTAAGAATGCAGCCAATACATCAGTAACTGTAATAATGTCACATCATTTTTAAAATAAGAATTAGTGTAGTGGCAAAATTTCATAAATATGTTATACGTAGTAATAAGGAAAAATGAAAGTCCGTTTATTTACACACTTTATTGAATTAACATAATGAAAACAAACATCAATCAATATATTAAATGAACCTCAATGACAGTATACTGTAACCGTAAGTACAACATTTATATTCATAACATTAATCAATTTAAAAAACGATTAGATACTTCGACAATAATTAGTGATATTTGAAAGATATGACAAGTGAACATCTAGTCTGTGACGAAAGAAGACAAATATTTTAATTTGTTTTGATTACACACAAACGTATATGCGACTATTTTCTACCATATTCATTACCTATTCTAAACATATTCAAAAGTAATGTAAATATTGGGAAAAAACATATTTTCGGGGTTCAATAAATTGGAAAATAATTTAAAAAATAGCAACTAAATAATATTTGGCAATTATTCTAACCCCCGGTGGGTACCATTATTGTATACATGTTTATTACAGACTGGTCGCGTCGTTTGTGTGAATCAAGTAATATTCCTTATTAATACTACGTTTACAACAGATTTTATAAAGATAACAAACTCTGATTAAATGTTTATTTAAAACATAATAATGTTAGTGATATGTTTCTGAGAATAAGACATTCCAGAAAGCTCATACAAATTCACTAACGATATAAATAAAAAAATTAAATGCTTATCGAAATTGCAGTAGTGAATCAAGACACCTGATTAGTTTTGTTGGATTTTGATATTAGTTCTTAACTATACTCAGTCGATAATTACTATAAAATTTAATACTAAATTATGCAAACACCGAACTTGAAATACGAGGCATAGACATAAACATACGGGACTGATAGTAAACAATCCGATTTAAACTCATATAACCGTGAACGTTCCATTACACGTTCGTATACATCATGATACATGAATTACATTCACTATTTTAGATAAACATATAATAATAATAATAAAGAGATGCGAGTCTTCACGTCGCGTCGCGTTCTGTATATTTATTTATAAGCATACTTTATTTTGAACTATAAGATTGTGTAAGGTGAAATTATTGTGATATCATCTGTACCATAAATGTTTTTACCCTGATAAACTACATTTAAGATGAATGTGTAGTTCTAAATTTAGAATATCTAAGAAGGATCAAAGCGGATATAATATTGAATATTGTATACGCATAACAAATTACACAACCCTTCTTACCCAATCGTCTGAAACCTGTACTGGATATACATATTTATGACGTAGCAAAATATTTTTGTATATCGCAATTTAGCATTTATAGATTTTGTGTATATCCTCGCACGTACATAGATAGATATATGGTTCAAAAGGATTTTATACAAAATATCTGCACGAATACGACATTAGTTTATGTTATCAATCCAATCGCCACAAAATCAGAGATATAGGACAATCGAAAATGGTGCATAATCACAAATTCAGGTGCTATAATAACTTGAAATTGTTAAAAAAATTTACTATTACATTTATTTTTATTTGCTAAAATTGAATTTAATTACACTATCATACAACGCAGTCTGACCCTGTCAATAAAGGCTAATACAATTTATAACAGTAAAATAAATGAGTATATTGAATTAACACATCAGCCCCGTGGGACTGGTGTATGCTTAATTATATATATCAAATAAACAATCTCATTACGAGAAAAAATTGCCAAAAGCAACATAAATACAGATGGCACCGATTTGAACCTTCAGAAAATTATATTTAACAAACGAAAACTCTTTTGGAGTACAACATAACTAGAGCAGCGCTACGCGATAAACATAACAAGAAAACAATTGGCACTTTATATTTAATGAATGATATATAATTGAATCATTGGGCCTTAGTGGCTGGGACATTTAGCGCAAATTATATCTGCGTATGTATGTATGTACCTTTTATCTTTAGAATTTTTTGCAAATCTTATGTAGAGATACGGCCATTTATTTGAGGGAAATATTCACAATTGGAGTTTTCCTAGAAGTTGCCGCCCTTATCACCTTTTATCAAGTTCAGATAAAATAATAACCTACACGAGATATTTTCGCAGTCAATCACATTCCTGCATGCCTGCGAGATATGTCTTATTCACATCAATCTTTAATATTGCTTGTTTATTAAATAAGAAACAAACTTAATATAAATTTTGAAGCTTAGCTTACAATAATAGTCAAAAAATTGAGCAAATCAAAATAACAATAGTATATAATATCTACTCTAAATATGAGTATAATAAAGATTATATTGATTGTCTTGATTATTATAAAATATAATGAACATAATTACACGTGACAAATAAACACTAAGTAGTTATTTACCTACTAATAATTCAAATTGCATTGTACTAAATATTAACGACAACACCAATGATCTAATACTTTGTGATTAGAAAGTATTTGCGTTACAATTGCCTTGTTGCTTGCAATACATATATAAAATATAGATTGCGGGAGTGTCCCGTGGTGCTTGGTTCGTGTGCCAGCGGGCTCGCGTCCTGCAGCCTGCCACAGCCGCCACTACAAGCGTGCACTACCTGCTCTCACTACGCGTGCAGTACGAGTGACGTCACCGCGCCGCACGCCCTCACACTCTGACGTAGCATTTGCACAAAAGTGCCCTCCGAACGTTAATCACAGCTATGAAATCTCTTCTCTTTAGTAATTTCTATTTTTTTTTCAATATTATCATTTCATAGTTACCTATCTCTATAAATTAATGCTATATTACCTGTGTGGTACTTAGTTTACAAAGCTCTATACAATTTCTTAATTGCGATCGATTAGACTATAAATAATTGATTTTATCAAAAATGTTATTGCTAGATCCTTTAATTTAAGCGAGACCACACAAAAACGTAAAAATTGACAATAAGAAATATAATAAAAATATGAACACTTCATTATAAACTTGAATAAACCAATTGAACGAAAAATTTTGACTAGCATTATAAAAAAAAATAATTTTCTATGTTTTCAGAACAATTTGACTAGTATAATAATACATAAACAATACCAACGAAATAAAAGCATCAAACTAAATAATTCAACAACTTCAACTTGACGTCGCTTACATTTGTTCATTCATACATTTTAAACACAACTTTGGCACAATCATACGTTTAGTACTGATAAACTCGGGGGAAGACATGGGGAGACTTAATATGTCGTCGGGATATGTTTCAAGAATATACCTTTAATCTAATTGCGTAATCTTACAACTAAAGTGCAAAATTAATATGTAGTGGATTACTTTTGTAACTTAGTAGCTTAACATTTGTTACTAGATTTAGAAGTGTTTTAAAATACAGCAAATACTTAATACACGACAAGGTTTACGAAATAAAAATTGTTTTGGCACTCCATTTTGCTTGTGGCACTAGTCTTTTTCTATGCAAATAAAATATTATTCACTGGAAAGCTTCTAAGAACAGTGGTCCTATGATTACCTTAATCTAACTTAGACTAAGTGTATTTTTTTTATTATTTTTTGGAAATATGTAGATAACCACAGTAATATCTATGATTTTAAAATCTACACCTAACACAATGAGCAGTCTGGAGAGGGTAATAAAATAATTAACTAAGTCGTTCTACATTACACCACTAAACATTGACTACTCTCAGAATAATTTAGCATAAATCCACAACATTATTAATGTTAAACAAATTTTAACAATCTTTGGCTTTGATCCCTAGACCAATATTATTTATTCGACTTAAATTTCCAGTAGCCGATGTACACATTGTGCATACGTTAGAGATCTTATTAGCTCGAATGTAAAATAAATTACAAGACTATCACATTTACCAACACTATGTTTATACAACTAACGTCTTTTGTTTTGTGATAACAGACCACATTCAATGAAATGTACGCTTCGCCTCTGTCTCCGTTTTAATGTAAGTTTCTTAAAGGATTTGATCCCACCGGTTTCGTATCGTCGCGACTCGCGGCGCAACTATTACTGTAACACCTAATTGTCCAGGTCATTACGATTATTTTATGTACAAATATTGTCTTTAACCCTCTCACTCTGTTCGCTAATCTAACTCTACGCTACGTCAGCGGGTCCGAGGTCGATTATAACGCATCTACACCTACTGTTCGCCGACCCTCGTTTTAAATATTTTGAACATTATCATTTGTGATCAGTACTGAACCTAATCAAATAAAAAATACATAGATAATTGAAATACTCAACCGCTTAAATCCATAGTAAATTCGATACAGCTTAGCTAACTCCCTCTGCATACACATTCACAAATCCACGATCCGTGAACGCTGAACCGACAAAAAATATATCAAATAGTTCACTATTTAAAATAAGTGTATCGCTTAACCGACCGAAGTTCACTGATCACGGATCGATCAATAATTTAAAACGTCAGTCATTTAAAACATTTCGCACATTAGAATTTTCCCAGTCCCTCTTTCCTGTTATTATTTTTTTATCTAATTTATAATTATTACCGACACGATATGATTCAATCAATTAAATACAGTGGAGAATAAATATAAGAATATCTAAAATACTTATAAACTCGTAACAAATGTAAACATATGTTCAGCAAGAATCTAGTGGGCCACTGGTGGATTCCCCTGAGTTGCCAGAGGTCGGTGGCGTCGGCGATCACTTGAAGAAGTATACGGGCGGCGGGGCGGGCGGCGGCCCCCGCGCGCGGCCCGCACGCCCCGCGCCCCCTCCACCTCGCCCCAGCAGCCCCATTCAATGGATCGGCGCCTTGACGATGTGGTTGGGCGCGATGTAGTGGTAGCCCGCCAGCGGCAGCCCCGCCGTCTCCATCGTGATCCTGCAACACACACACGCTTACACACTGCCCGCTCACCAAGTACACAACATCATATGTTCAACTCCAAAACAAAACTTAATCACTAGTCATGACCAATGATTATGGATGATTCTTTCGGATCGCTTGGAAGTGGTATAAACGGGAAGAAGTACAAAAAAAATAGACAGTTACGGGACGTTAGTGTGATACCCCGTACTGTGATGGATATACTAGGAGGCAAATAAAATTGTAAAGGAAATTTCTTACCGGGGTATTGGATGATCCGGTGAACTTGTAGGATGTAGGTACTCGATTGACCAAAGTTCAGCGTGTCAGGTATCGGGTTGGGCAGGATAATGATGTGGGTTCTTGAGGAAGCACAATATTTCGGACCATATGACATATTTACCTGTATTTAACGTTTGGACCGTAAACATGTTAAAACATTCCGATACAACGATTATTACAAAGGAATGAAATAAACACCAATACAATTATTCTTTTATTAAGTATGTACTTTAAAACAATACATTTTTGCTTAACGGATCTAGCGCGTAATATTATTCCTGAAAAGATACGAAAGTGTAACCTTAAATTAACATGATTTTTTTACAAATAAAAATTATACTGTCGCTTCTCCTATGGAGCTAAATATTAGAAACATACGAATTGGACCTCAATTTTGAATTCACACTAATTATAGTAGATGTACGTAGAGGCGAAAAACGTGATTACCGTTCCATTCAGCTAACTCGATTTACTACACTAATTACGTCTTTGGCCTCTACGATTAAAATATACCCTAAATACATAACAGTCCAAGTGCTTCTATAGTGAGAATTGTAATGACGTAAAAAATTACTAATTACATTTCAGCTTAATATTAGTTATATATAAGAAAATTTAAATGATTATCACCTATAACATGAATGAATAAAAAATGTTGCATATCAAAGATACATTTAAATCGAATTTGTGGAATAGTAAGGCAACGGCATAATATTTTTACTGATTTAATCAAACGTTGCAAATTTTTTTAAAGTTGTTATTTCGATATAATTAATGTAAGGGGAGTATGCAAATAAATCATCTTCAAAACATTTCTCACGAGACAAGCTCATCCCTATATTATAACGTGCGAAAAAATAACATGACACAACACTATCCATCATAAATAAAATATCAAAAAATCTAAATCGTGAAATAAAAACTTCGATTAAAAATCGACTAGCAACTATGATAATTTTACTTTACATAAAAAATGATCTAATTCATCCTTCACACAGAGTCACTAACATTCATCAAACCATACTTCATTATAGCGCATATGTTTGAATCAAACAGCCAAACAATCGGCCAAAGTTACACCTATCAATTATAAATTTACACAGGGATTACTCTAGTATTCCCTTTTCCCTAGTAATAAACAAATGTTTCATAGCCATACGACTCTTAGTATCGAGTCAAAATAAGAAATTAGTAAAGGATACGGCATTCTTAAAAAATAAAAATTTGAACGTTTAAATTACGATTTTTGTTAGTTTTTTTTAATTATTTAAATAATAATTTTTATGTAGGATTATAATCTATCTAGCCTTGATGGGTAAGTGCGTTATCATGTTGACTATCCATTGTTTAAAAAAAACATCGATTGGCTTTATAAACGATTTGTAAAATACAAATATGGTCTAAAAGCGGATTATATTCTTATCGACAGTGGTCGATATTTGAACCAAACATACACACTATATACAATGGTAAGTTTACATAAAGTGATTTTTTGATTTAATCGTAGCTATAATCTTTTGTCCAGATTGAGATTTTTGTAGCAAGGTAGAAATCCTTAAGCCAATGAATTGGCAAGTAACAACTATAAAGACAAGTTCGACGAAAACTAGTCTACGTTTATTGCTGTAAATAAATAATAACATTGAATTAAGAAGTCGACCTTGTCGTCATTATTACCAAACACATATGAAGTAAAGTTTGACGTATTCTCTGAACACCCTGTATTTTATTTATTATTTTAATGATATCTTACACAAACATATAACGCGAAGCACTCTGTATTTATCTACAGCTCTTTAGCTTCTACGTACTTCCTACTATTGTCAAAATTCATAGCTGTCGTTAGTCACGTTACGTTTTGATTCTCTCTAAAATAAACAATACGAGATTTAGTCATCACCATCAATAACTCGCAATACAGCTTTGTACTGAATAAGTCGTCGTCATACAGACATCGAACGATCGCCAATGAGACATCGAGTCTTGTCGCGCGCGAGGCGAACGTGTCCACCCCGCAACGAACATTTCAATCGATCAACGTGTCGAGTCGCAAGATCAAGTGAGCCTTGCACACCATTGAATGAACAATATCGCAGGTCGTTCACACGCGATGCGGTCGCCGCACAGAGAGCAACAACAATAGGAATCGACGGCGACAGTCTCATTCGCTCACGATCTAGAGGAGGGTGGGGTGTGGTGCCTAGTATGGGTTGTACTTGGCGCGCTCCTTGGAGGTCTTGGCGGGCGCGTCGTCGTCCTGGCGGCGCGCCGCGAACTTGTGGTTGCGGTGCACGCCGGTGGTCTGCACGGGCGCGGGCGCGGGCGCGGCGCCGCTGAGCAGGTCGCTGAGCCCGCCCAGCGCCGACAGCGAGCTGAGTGCGCCGAGCGCGCCGCTCTTGCTGAGCAGCTGCGCCAGCGGGATGGCGGACGCGAGCGGCCCCGCCCCCGCCGCCGCGCCGCCGCCCGCGCCGCCCGCACCCCCCGCGCCGCCCCCGCCGCCCGCCCCCGCCGACGTGCTACCCTCCAGATTCGCCTTCTGCAGCTCCACGCTGCGGGACCGGGACAGGAAGTTGTACAGGGTCAGGCGACGACGTGGACCGGCTCGAGGGATCGGAAGGGACCCATTCGGTGCTGACTCGAGATCGCACGTTTTACGCATTCCTTTCGGTGGGAGGATCTTCTTACGTTCTCCAATTTTCGTAAATAATGTCCATACATATAGTGTTGTGACTTATGAACGACTGAATTCATTATTTCATCCATAATATTTGTGATGTACGAAATGTTAACACTTTTATTCAAATTAATATCATTGGTCCCATGAGTGCAATTGATTTATATGGGTCAATAATTACATAAATGGATGAAATTTTCAAATAAATTTGTTTTGTAATTTGGAAAAAAATTATAATGCTTTTTAAGTTTTATCACATAGGAACGATAATCTCGAGTCAGAAACCATGTAAGATTTTATTCAATTCAATGACAACACTTCGAATGGTCCATAAGGTAGAAAGATCGGAGGATAATCGAGGGATACCAACAAAATCAATCAGGTGG
This sequence comes from Cephonodes hylas, assembly GCA_030295005.1. Taxonomy (NCBI): domain Eukaryota; kingdom Metazoa; phylum Arthropoda; class Insecta; order Lepidoptera; family Sphingidae; genus Cephonodes; species Cephonodes hylas. The sequence goes on along the minus strand of AP025367.1, from coordinate 7,306,029 downwards.
ACTTAGGTGTGATTAAGTGTGGACTAGAACGGGCAAAAAAATTAACTGTCGGACTTTTGGAGGAAATCTGCGTGGAGGATTTTTAGTAGCACACCTGTCACTTTGAATACTAGTAACGAGTACTGACCTCATGTTGATGAGGTACTGCGCCAGCGCCACCGAGTCGGGGTTGCCGGAGATGGTGATGGTGCGGTCCGTGCTGCCGCCCTCGCGCTCCTCGCAGTTCGATATCCGGATCATGGCGCCCGAGATCTGGCGGATCTCGGCGATCTTGGTGCCACCCTGAAATATTTAAAAAATTACATCATTTTTTGCTGATAAAAATCCCTATTCAAAAAGGTTATAAAGGCATTCGCATGAAATCACAAAGCATAAATAAAAATCAATATCAGCGCTCCCGTATTCATAGATAGTTTTATTGAAGTGTAACAGCATACATAAGTACCATAGTAAGGATAAGTTACCTTTCCGATGATGCATCCGATGAGTTCGTTAGGCACGGTCATCTCGTGCGACTGCTGGTTGGTGGCGGGCTGGTTGCGCGCCTGGTTGGACGTGCGCAGCTGCGAGCCCGCCAGAGCCGCCAGGGCTGCGAGAATACACACAACCACCGTTAATCAACATACTTCGCACACTATATTATAACCCAAGGCCTCTCACAATTACTTTTCATGGGTAGAAATGGTTCATGAATTCTAATGAATTAAGTAAATTGTTCAATAGTACATTGAGTTGCGAGATGCGGCCATTCCTGATTATTATACTCGATAAGGCACTTTAGAATAATTCCTTTAGAATTGCACTGTTTTATAAATAAAAAAAAAATATATACGGTATGGTTTCGACATTATGCCATTAAATTAAGCGACGTACATATTTAGGCAAATCTAAATTAATTCTTGTTTTTTTTATATACGCCTATGTCAAATGTATTTTTGTGCGACAACATTGTATTGTCCATATAGCCACACACGTAGATTAGGGGATTACGACTTTTAACTAAAACTTTTATTTTTTTACGTTATGACGGAATACCGTCGAGAATATATGTCATGTCAGGTTTACTCTATAGAAAATATAAATTTTCTTACCAGCCGGGTTAAGGCCAGCAGCATTAGCGGGTCCAAGACCGCCAAGTCCCAAAGCCGCGAGACCCGCAAGTGGTGATTTAGCCAGCCCTCCCATCTAAAAATCAAAATGAGTATGTCAACGTATTTTTTCGAATATGTCCTATATTATGAATTGTACACGGTCAAAATTATTGTCTCTACTGGTTGTGTCATTAGTCACCATGCGACAGGGACTGTGAAATCTGAATTGGCGGGAAACTTTAAATTATATTTGTCCAAAAATGAATGACAACCAGATACAATTGTTTCGACAGTTTATATAAACATGTGTTTTGTACGTGAACATTTAAATGCACTACTACAAGCACGGATAAGCGATATCTTTGCGAAATATATTCACAAACCAGTAAAGTACACAGTGACCTTAACATTTATCAATTCACATAAATAACAACAAACAAGACGTCGATACAGAAAATATGCAAATATATTATAAATAGCTCCAGCTGCTTGTTTTCTCCTTCTCTGACATGGCCGGGACATAGGAACGCTGGATAGGGTAACCTGGGTAGAAATTAAGACTTATAAAACCGTCATTACTAAACTAAGAAAATTCGCAAAGAATTATGTCAACCATCGATACCGTTAAGCTAGGAAAAATCTAAGACTTGGCTTTTAAATAGTCTAAATTAAGCACATATCTACACAAGGGTTATTGCAAATATATTCGGAACATTGCGAATTTGCTTAGTAATTTTCTCTATTGAAAAAAATAAATAAAAAAAGAAAACAAACCACATTGTGAGTTTTGAATGGTGCTGCCCTTAAATGAAATGCACCGTTTATAAATACACAAATAGGCAATTTTTTAACTGAATGTTACATACAAAAAAATATTTTTTAAGTTAAGCCATGCGCTTCCATGGTTAATATTAAACTTTTATGGATAAATAACAAAACGAAAGAAAAAATATATATACTCATATAAACGACGGAGTAGGCAAGGCAAAATAAGGAAAGGTGCATATGGGACATATTCGAATATCTCTTTGCATAATCGATATGCGCGTGAGCTTTGTAGAAGCGTATGAAAGCTCGTTTCTCGGCAATGCCAGAAAACAAACAGATAAAGCTTTAAAAGTGAACTTTTACATCTAAACATATTTAATAATTCGTGTAATTAAAAAGTGCCATTATACTACCAACTAATGCTACGGTTCGGAACATTGTGCACAATGCTATAGTATCTCAATAACTACATGTATGGGGTTACGTGCAATAACAACTGTTATTTATCGATGAGTCTAAAGCGTAAGGTATAAACAATGCAAAATAAAATGTTTAATTCATTCTCTTGTACTTAACATTACCGGACATCTATTATTTACAACATTATTCATGACCGCTACGGGGTTCGACACCACACATTCAATCCGAAAGGAAACTGGGGCAGCACCAATCATAATACCACTCTGTACCACACAGCCTCATATGGAACAACGGGGACACAAGGCTATTGTAAAATATGGAAGTTTGAATGGAGAATTCAGGATGACGGACGGTTAACACGTACGTTATCTTCAATTTATATTAGAGATATTTTAAAACCCAATTTTTTTAAACAAACTTCGCAAATTACGTCATTAAAGACGTTTAATACCGCATGAAGTTCCGACATATTCAGTACGAATTTAGTTTAAGTATGAAAATATAAAAAAAAAACCTTCAACGAGATATCAATTCTTAAAACTACATAACACTAATTATTGTTTAGGTTTCGATCCTAGACTCCTTAGTTTATTCCGTCGAGACCTACTTCGTTTTTTGCGCCACAGCACACTTCGAAATAATTTCATACAGCGTTCAAAGCTAATTATCGATATTTCATGACGATATCAAACCTAGCTGCAAAAATACTTAAAAATAATGCCACTATAAAATCCTTCAAATAAAGATATTAAAACAGCATTTTTAGGTGTACAAACTTGAATTGATATCAAAATACAAATTAACATGACTGCATAATAATAATGACAAATATTTAGTATTAATTTACTTACAGCTCAAAGTCCTAAAATATAATCAGTAGTTTTCATATTATTACTTTATTTATATAATTTGTAATAGAAAATAAATACCTGAGCAGCCGACACAATTTGTGTCTCCTAGCGCATTAAAATTCTATGACTATACCATTTGCCCTCTAATAAGGCAACTTGAAGTGGTCAACGGGTCATTAACCAGATCGTTCGCTATTCATTTAAATAGATGCACGCGAGGCGTCGACCTGATACGAAATGGTTTTTATATGGGAATATTGTTATTTGTGTCCAAGGTTTCGATTTATTAAGTCTCTATAAGAATATTTTGCTATCTCTTTCGCATCTAAAATCTATTGTTACTTTTGTGAACGCTATAAAAGCACTTTAAATAGCTTGCGAATCAATTAATGAAACCGCAATACTAATCTCCACTGATTGGAAATAATGTATCGCGTTAACTATCACTTAATTAAGTAGTCATACTTGAATGAAAACTCGACAATCAACTGTCGACACCTATGGCAATTTAGTGGTTTTAGATTGCATTCTAAGTTTACATCGTTTTATTTTTGAATGTCATTAGCGGTCTAATTTTGGTAGGTAAGGTCACGACGCGGTCCGTGGGTACGTGTGTGGGCGTGTGAGTGCGAGTGTGGGCGGGGTACGGGAGTTGAGGCCGGCGGCAGAGGGCGCACTCACGAGGTGGTGGTCGTGCAGCGGCGGCGGCAGCGCGCCCACGAGCGGCGGCAGCGCGCCCACCAGCGGCGGCTTGACCTCCACGACCGGGAACACGGGCGCGCACACCGCCTGCCACACAGCGCGCTCCCTACGTGTCATACCTACTGCGCGCGCGGCCGCAGCGCCGCCCGCTCCGCGCCACTAGCGCCACGCACAATGTTGCTTATGCTCCCGCGACGCGACCCCACGCCCTACTCGCGCCGGCCCGCGGGCACTCGGCCGCACTCGCACCGACACCAAGTATCGCATTGTGCGTGCGTCCCTTTACGCAGTTCACTTAACTTTGTGATTCTATTTTACTAATGCAAATGGTATATTGATTCATTAAAATTGACGCCTTGTATTTAGAATATCTTTTTCTTAATGAAACCTGCTTTGTAAATAGCTTACAACACCCATCAGTACAAAAAAAATCTTTGGTCTAATGTGACCCTAGTGACGAGTCATATTTTTAATATTTCCACTTCTTAATTAATAATGAATACTTACGTCTTGCGCGGGCACTGCATAGTTGCCCTGAATAGTGTAGGCTTGTCCACCAGCGAGGATCACGGGGCCGGCGACGTTTGGCTTTGGTCTGTACGGGATTGTGGCTCCTTTCGGTGGGCTCTATAATGAAAATATACAATGACGTTAAAACTTAAGAAATTGATTAACTATGATTACTTTTATATTTTAACGAGTGGGTGAGTGTCATGGCATGCTCCCACAAATCTATATATATTTATGGCGGAGTCCTGTGTCATATTGGCTAACACATGCGTCATACTCGTGAACGAGTATGACAACTTCCCTTGTTTCAGCAAATAAGTTTGACCAAATAGCGTATAAGCTGAGTGATGATATTTATTTTTACATAATATTGATTATGTAGTAAATAAGTTTTGCGGGTTATGCTTTCTTAACAACAGGCTTATGAACGATATAGCGACTTAAGTCGTTTCATTTGATATTAAAGTAAAATCTTACCTCCAACATTACACAGCAGATGTGATAAATGCATTGTGTGATAGCATCGCAGGTTCCACTTATAGTCACCGCTCTTTCAGTCGAATTGGGCAACATTTCACTTGCGACCTAGAATCAAAATAATAGTTTATTACTTCTGACTAGAAATACATTGTTATTATAGAATAAAGAATATCGTAATCAAACCAAGTATAAGCCATTTGAAGGATTAATTTCAATAATTATTTCCTCTGACCCAACTTCTATCTGCTTTTACAAACAAAGCTAATACCTAATAATTATTGGCCTCTTCAAAAATATAATTGTGAGATGGTCATATGTAGCAGTGTATATATGTACCTGTATGTTGGCGCCGGTGACATCCCTGATCTCCTTGATCTTGGAGCCGCCCTTGCCGATGAGCGAGCCGCACTGCGAGGCGGGCACGATGAGCCGCAGCGTGATGGGCGCGCGCGACCCGCCGCCGCCGCCCTCGTTGAACTGCGAGCACCACTGCGCACAACATATCTATATAGCTCATTAAATTTACAACTACTTCCTTATCAATATCACGGTATAAGTGTGGGCTTGCGGTAGTCATTTTAAATTGGGTTATCTGTAGATATTTTTTGGAATAGATTCAGAAGAAAAAAAAAACATGAAGAACATGAGGGTCCGAATAGTAAGACAATCAAACTTTTTTATGTACTGTGTTTAAAATATAATTAAACCAAAATTTGCTTCTAACCGTTGATGTAAGTAAATGACTAAGCAGCAATGTTTGTGTATCAAAAACTAAATATTTTTACTGACCTCTTCAAACTTCTTGCATATAAGTGTAAACGCTTTGAATATTGCGCTTGTGTTGCCGGTGACAGTGACAATACGCTCTGGACAGGATCCATCGGATATATTAATTTTGGCTCCAGACTGAAATCAAGCAAGGTAATGGTCAATATCTTTTTTTTATTATAAGAACACATCAAACAAATTCAGTATTTAATTTGGATGTAAATAATTCTTTCTTTTATTTAAAGTTTTAACAGAAGTAATATGATTATGTGACTCACCTCTTCCCTAAATCTTTTAACAATTTCTCCTTTTTTGCCAATAATGCTGCCAACTTCCTAAAAATAATAATATAAAAGATGTCAATTATTCATATCAATAAATTAAACAATTATACTATTGGCAAGTATTGTGCAATAAAAACAAGTGTAATAAATCCAGTTGTGAAGAGATTTATAACGGGCACAAAAGATTTCCTGTCTGCAAGCCAATAATAGTCACAGCATTGATTCTTTGCACCACTCAGATGCATTGAGAGTGTATCAAGACAGTTTTAGAGATGCAACATCTCAGTTAGTTTCTGGCAACGGGGCATGTTGACTCTCAAAATATGTGAACAATGTCTTGCTCACACTTTTATCTGGGTATACATAAATAATTAGAATTATTAAATAGTTCACTGAAATTTAGCTTGAATAAGCATTTTACACATCAATAATGCATGTTTACAGTGAAATTGAATACACTTTCTCAATTACATGTAAAGTTACATGTGTACAGCAGAAATTGTAACTATTCCTGTGTGTTTTCTTGTACTAAAACTGTAGTTTAATAAATATATTTTTTCACTTTAAAATTAAAGGGCTTATTGGATTTAAATAGTCTGGGGAGTTAGTTAAGTATGTTGAAATTTTCAAAGCAATTTTTTCTGATACTGATTCAACAGACTAGCAACAATGAGGAAGTGCAATCCAAGTAGACACATTAAACATCACACATTATTTCAATTGGAAAAAGGTACAAATCGACAAGTTTGATGAATCGGACGAGTGCCAATACTTGGCCAGGTGCCAAATGTACTTTGTATTGGATTACAGCCAATTAAAAGTACCTAGATGTAAGAGCTGGTATAGGTGGATAGCATCAATACATCTCGCATGTCAGGAGATCTAGTCACATCTAGGTGTGCTAAATTAGCATTGCAGTTGAGCAATGGTAATATAAATAAAATCATTATTTAGTGGCATAGTCAGACAGAACAACAGCGGCAAACCAGATAAATAATGAAGTAGAGGTGTCATGCACACTTATGTTTATGTATGCAAATATTTGTATACATATATTTTCTGTGGCAAATAGTTTGCATAGCTATATAATTTGCATCTATTATACTGAAAGCATAGTTGACAAGCAAAGCTACACAAGTAACAAACAGGATATTGTGTTAAGCATCCATACAAGTGTGCAGTGTAACAAGATTGAAATACCAAAGTCATATTAGATTACCCTATTATGTGCAAACAAAGGCAACTCTTTACAAGTGAATGTGTTACGTTTTACTAGGACTTTTTAATTAATCTAATTAAAAATGCAAGTGATTGCACCAATTCCACTTTTGTATGAATTGTGGGAGTAAGCTGAGTTTTTGTGATTCATATACTTGTGTGTCAGCCACTTTACTATATTCTTATTTTACTGATAACACTTTATGCTTTATTAGTGTTGATTGGGTACATAATTTAGATAAATATAAGTTAATAGTAAAATTTGTCACTAAGTAAGTTTACCAAATGCGAGGGTCTACTTTCTACTAGTATATGGAACTTGCACTAAATGTGAAATTAGGAAGAAGGTAAAGTATACACTTTCACAGTTTAAATTGTATTGCATTGAAGAGATTTTAAAAGTAAACAGTGCCAATCATATAAATATAGAATATCAAGTGTTTATAATCTTACCTTCCCCTGCATAATCAGTCTGATAGTGAGGGTAACTTTGGAGTCTTCCTCGTGGAGAGTGGGGGCTTTCTCCAGGTCCATGCTGGAGGATGTGTCCGTCGTGTCGCGCGGAATGTTGGCTGCGTACGGGGCTACGTGTGGGCGGACACAGGGAACACTCCACTCAATCTAATGGCTGGGACTCTGGGGCTCTTGGCACGCACTGCAGGCAGGGTAAGCTGGAAAACAGGCGCACATCTCAGAAGGAATGTTTCAGGTGTCGAGCGATCTAAAGGTTCGGGGCGTGGGCTTTCATCACCGTATAAAGCGAAGCCGATAACCGTATATTTATTTACAGTGCCGATCAGAAACAAGCGTAACGGAAGAAGGGCGGCAAATAAGGATCTAGACGCAATTACAAACTGACTAGTGTCAGTGTAACCGGATTGTGCGGCAGTAACGCCAGTCGCACAGCTTCGGCCGGTGAAACCGTTACTTGAACTCCGGTACCTGTTCGCGGCTCGCGACATAACCTCAGCGTCGCGCCTCATGGCTAGCCGTCCAGGTTATCGATCCCGCAAAACCCAAACAATATCTCGGCTACGTGAAATCGCGATAACTATCTTACCTCGTTTAGGTTTCCACTGTGCAACAACAACATAACAAATCTTAACACTAATAATATCACCGAGATGTGTATAAAATCACACTTATCACAATTTTCTTTGTCGCTTATATGTAATTAAAAAAATTAAAATAAAACCCGACGATGACGCGTCGGTCTGAAGCTTGTGGTTGTCATAGACAGAAGAGCCACAAAGTTGACTTCAGCGCCTCTAGCGGCGTTACTTTTAACTCAATTTGACAGCTTCAATCGCCTGAAGTTAGCTGAGCAGTGTTTCTGCGACTGTCTCATAAACAAATGGTAGTAATAAAGCCGAAGCGGTAAATTTAAACAATAAACTTTAATTGGTATTTGTTTTGGATTTGAAAGTACCAAAAAATTTGGATTTACAAATACTAAACGATGTTAAAGATGAGAATGAGAAAAAAAAATATTTTATGACTTAAAATTATTTTTTCGCCATGAATATATATTTTTATAATTAACTATTTACTTACACTTTTTATAGTAACGAAATATTCAAATTTGAACGATGGATTTAGTTGTATCTACTACCATTATATCATCATCATCAACCCATATACGTCCCATATATATCCCACTGCTGGGCACGGGTCTCCTCTACCATTGAGAGGGTTTACCATGCTGCTCCTCTATCATGCTGGCCTAGTGCGGGTTGGCGGACTACACACCTAAGAAATTCCTAAGAACTTTTTTAGGTGTGCAGGTTTTATCACGATTTTTTCCTTCACCTTTAAAACGAGAGTTAGTTCATTGTGGATACATACATAACTTCGAAAAGCCAGAGGTGTGTGTCTGGGGTTCGAACCCGCGACCGCCGAGATTCTCGACCGCGCACTTAAACCTCGAGGCCATCACTTCTGCTATTTACCACCATTATATAAGTTTTCAATATTACTGTCCACAAACGTCCACTGCTGAAAATAGGCCTCCCCCTATGACATCCACAGGGACTACAAAATATATGGAAAAATTAAAAACATTTGTGAAATTATTGTATGTTTATTTTTAATTCCATTCATGATTAGATAAATAATTTACTTATTATACTATACTTATTATAGTATATATTATATTATACTTATTATAGTGTATGATTACGTGATAGAAATATTGGTTTTATTGAATTAAATAATTTATTTATTTAAACTGCATACAATGCGATGCCAAAGGCATTCTCTTACAGTCGAAGCTATGGTGTTGCAGAGATAAGACCAGGCAGGTTGTTTTTATAATATCACCAATAAATAATATGTAATTGCTTAATTAATCTTATTTTTTAAATCATATTACTTATGTCTTGCCTGCCAACACTTTTAGTTATTTTTGTCATCTATTGATACGTAAAGTTGTGTTAATATATTCTTGCATTGATAAACAACGCATCGTAAAAAGGTAAACACCTAGCTGCAGTTAATACAGTCTGCTGGTAAAATAAAACCTTTTTGCTGTAGGCCCTTACACGTCTATATTAAAGTTGGACGCTCTGTCCCATGCAAATTCGCTCGATTTATTGCCATCCGGTAGAATCCTTCTCGAGGAAACAAATGCATCTACAGAGTACAATAACGATTTTTCTTAGTGGGTACTTTTGAAAGTCAATTTAAGTTTTAAATTTATTGTTTAGTAAACTTAATGGAAAATTTAGTGGGAGAGGAATAAGTCTCTATCACGTAAATTACAAGTTATTACGCTGTGGATGAATAGTATGCTCTCCCCGTACAATTGTTTTGTATTCTCTAGAAAATAATAGGGTACACACACTAACGTGGTCGTATTGGTAAATGTAGTAGATGTATTGCGGTACCTACGTTAAATAGCCAAGTCAAACGATTAACTTTGTCGATCTCTGTAACCAGTTCACGACTACATTTTCGTATAGGCACAGTTTGATACCGGAAGGCGACGAATTTCGTCGGTCAGAGCAGGTTTTAGATCTTAATTACCTTTGAAATTGGTGCTTCGATAATCTCAATTGACCAATGAAGGGCAACAACGTTATAACTCTGTCACATAGTGCCGAAATGCCATCACCGCAATCGATTCTAATTAATCGGTCCACAATAATATCTATCTACGGCTACATAATATGTGGCATAATATGTGGCGCTAACACTTTCTAGCGTTATCTACTACTGTCTACTTGTACTATGGCAAGACTCTAACACTTGTACTTAAGCATGACTCTACCAATTGGTCTATGGCGCGGAGGGGCTCTACCATTATTACTAACTTTATGATCTTACTTCTTATATTATTGAATACGTTTTATGTTATGACATAATACAAAAAATATATAATAGTAATTGGCGCATTTTTGTCGTTTGACATAAAATAAATAAGATACTATCTACATGGTAATGAAAATAGACACTTAATAAAAGTTCAGTTGGCAAAATAGCTGTCCAAATTCTTACTGCTTAGTGTAGCGTGTAAATATAGTAGGAGGGGGGAAAACACTCGTATTCTTCGGTAAAACAATGTTAAAATGCGGCGTAAATAATAACAGTTTTATTCTGCGTTGTTTAATCTATCCGCTTACATCGAGCGAGGCTCTAACGACCTGCTGATTGCAGGAATCACGTTAATTGTGGCAACTATCTGCGAGTTTCTTCGAACTATGTTTATGAACCGTTACTGTTTTTCTGCAAATGTTATTATATGGACGTCGAGGAAGTTCCTCTGTCTGTATCTGTATTGTTTGTTTTATTCGTGTCGAGGAGAAAATACCTTAAGTAAATTTCAGTGGGATGTGGTGGGCTACTGATGAATCCATAAACGAAATAAATCAAAGAGTAAAACACTCTGTTGACTGTTCTTCACTTTAAGTACACGTCTTATGTCTTTTAGAAATCGGAAGAATATTTGGGGTCACAAACATTCCGTTCTGAAACAAATTTTCAAGATCACATACACATGCATTTTGAAATAAAGATGTTATCCTCCGCTATCGTTTCATATCAGAATAAAACTGTTATTATCACTTTAACTTTAAATGCCAAGGTTATTATGTACCTAGCTTATATTATGTTGATCTATCGTTAAAGGTATTTTGCTATACATACGTAAACTTGCCTTTTACTCGATATTTTTGTGTTATGTTGGAAGTGTTTTTGCAGTTTTCTGTTTATAGGCATAACAGCTCATTAAATTTAGTAGTGCAACAGGCAACCGTTATAGCAAAAAGTCTATTTGTAAGACATGACTGCTCGAAATTACTGTAGTTGTCGACTTGAACTTTAGTACAGTTATAAAATTGCTTGCTCGCACGTATTTCGAATCAATCTTTCTTTATTTGTTGACTTTTGAATTACACACTAGCAAAAACCTAGTAACAGGGTTTGCTGCAACTTTATTTAATTTTTTCAAATTAGGAATGTATTAATGATACCAACACTAATAATTTTGGAAATAACAATATAATAAGCTCTTACATTGGGCAGTCTTTGATATGGACAATATTGGTCTGTTAATTTTGTTGTGTATTCTCAGGAGTATCACACACCTCGACATGTTTTTCTGTACCATTTAGCTTCGTGATAATTCAATAAAGGTAATAAATGCCCTTTACGTAGTAAACGCCGAATATATGAAGTAAGAAAGGGTAAAGAAATAATGAATATAATTCATATCTTTTTAACAACAACGTGGCAATGAAATTCCATACTTGAATTAGACATCACAAACAAAAATATTTATAGTAATAAAAGGCAGTATCACATCATGAAATACAAAATTATAAAAATGTCATCACCAATAATATGTGGATCTTTGCTGTACTTGCAAAAAAAAAATGTCTACACTAGATTCGGTATCACATTTCATTATACAATAATTGTTGCCACGTTCAAGTAAAACTGCATTAAGGTTATTTAATGTAACCACTTCACGGATGCTTAAAAAGAAGTTTTCTATTTTTCCCTGTATTTCCTACGCTAATGGACTGCTTCATACCTTGTTTATACGCCGTAAGATGACAAGCGTGGTGCAGTGTACCTAACGAACGTTGCTTCGTAGGATCCAACTAAACTTTTATGCACAGCAGCTTCTCTGCTCTCGTTGGAAATAATTTATTTAATGGTCTATCGATATTTCCTTTTCCCATGTGAAGATTGCGTTGTGAGCGCGTTCATTACCATGATTAGGTACGAGACGGGATGAATGAAAAATACACATTTTGTGTTTTGTATACGCGTTGATGCGTTGCGCTCTGATATAAAATATGAAAAGTAATGGATTGCGACGAAGTGAGCGCATAATCCCGTGGCGGCGGTTAGCGTTGTGGACAACAATTTATTCACAGAGAAAGCTTCGCATGACGTATGACGTCAACGATCTAAAGTACCCGTGTGATATTTACGACGTAGTTTCGAGCGTTATATTTAGATAACATTAGTTAATTTGTAATAAGGGCATGCTAAAGAAATATAGAATGTACATCACAGATATATGTTTCATAATTAATTTGCTATCAAACTTTCTGGAAAGCCCAGTATTTAGGATTTAATATAAACATTTACATATTAAGAGGTGCGTGAAGGAGGGATGAGAATAATTCCAAGTAGATGAATCAGCTTAAGTGGGCTCTAGGGTTGTTTGTCTCATTACCTTTTGTAGAGTCATGAATAATCAATTTCATGTTAGAAATTTATAAATTTCTATTTATCATAAAACAATTAGTATGTAAGTGAAGCAGTGGCGTAGCTAGGTAACCAAGGGCCCTGGGGCAAATTAAAAAATGGGGCCCACTGCTATGTAAACTGATTAGGTTGTATCAAATAAGAATATGAAATATACAAATACTTTAAAATGCTAAGCTACTTAAGCTTTTTTATTTGCACTGCAGGACAGGCAATAAAAATATTAAACGGTAACAGCAAAAATTACAATTATTAATATGTACTTGGTGTAGGTTTGGCTAATGAAACAAAATAGAGAAGATTCAAGGGTTTATTATAATTATGTATAAAATAGGTCTGGCCTACCAACTGGCTAAACAACAATTATATTTACAATTTTTTCCTAGCTTTAGTTGTCGCAAAAATATCAATTCGTATTTTACATTGCTTTGTTATATATACTTTTTTTTTTATTTATTTATTTTTTTAATAATATATTGTTTATTTTATATTTTATTTCATTCACAATGTCTTTAAATAATGACTTTGTCAGTAGTGATAGTGATGAGTTCCTATCAGCATGTAGCGATGACAGTTTTGTAAGTGTTCCAACAGTTGCTGATACTCTCGCATCTCAGTTTTCTGATGTACCCAGGTGTTTCAATGTGGTTCATCTCAACGCTCAGAGTATTCCGGCTCATTTCCCAGATATGCTGGCGAGTTTTGACTGTACTCACTTACATGCTATTCTTGTTTCGGAATCTTGGTTAAAACCGTGTCTTTCAACTTCTGCTTACTCACTACCCGGGTTCCATCTCATTAGAAATGATCGCACAGCGCGTGGTGGTGGTGGTGTGGCAATCTATCTACGTACGTACATTCCGTACTCTGTAGTCAGTATGTCACCCCAGCCTCCATCACCGGATGCTGGCGAGCATCTCTTCCTCGAAGTGGAATTCTCGTCTTCTAAACTTTTACTTGGTGTCTACTACTGTCCCTCGCTTCATATAGACTTTTTTTCTTCCTTTGAAATTATCGTTGAAAATTTAGTTCCCTTATACAGTCAAACAATAATCATGGGTGACTTTAATACCTGCCTACTTAAGAACGACCGACGTTCTTCCTCTCTTCAGAACACTGTCCAATCCTGCAACCTCTCCATTCTCCCTCTTTCTGCTACTCACCATTCTCCTAACTGTATTCCTTCGCTACTTGACCTCATCTTTGTCTCTTCTTTAGATCATGTTGTCAAACATGGTCAATGTTGCGCTGATGCTTTTTCCTATCATGACATCCTTTTTCTATCTTATCGTATACGTCCTCCTAAAGCTTCACCTAAAATCCTTCTTCTGCGCAATTTTCGGGGTATAGATTACGCTAATCTGCGCGAGGATGCCGCTAACATTGTTTGGGATCCATTATACAATGCGGAGTGCATTGATGACAAAGTAAACATTTTTAACAACAATATATTACAACTTTTCGACAAACATGCACCGATCCGACCAGTTAAGGTAAAACATCTTCCTGCCCCGTGGCTTACCGATGAAATTAAAGTGCTGCTGTCAAAAAAAGCGCTGGCTAAATCCAAATATAAACGTCGTCCTAATGATTCAAACTGGCAGAAATTTGTGGCAATTCGGAATCACTGCAGCAAGGTGTGTAGATCAGCTCAACGCCGACATATTCATTCCTCAGTAGAAAATGGCGATCCAGCCAAAGTTTGGAAATTTCTTAAGTCGTTGGGAGTAGGTAAATCTCGGCATGACTCTCCTCCAAAAAATATAGACTTGAACGCTTTAAATTCCCACTTTTCTTCTACGTTTTCTTTTGATAGATTAATTAAAGATAGTACATTACAACATCTTTCAACCTTAAAAACTCCCAGTTGCTCCACCCTTAACTTCAAGCAATTCGCTGTTTGTGATGTTAGGAAAACCATTATGCATATTTCATCGAATGCGATGGGTAGCGATTGTGTCCGTCGTGATATGATTATTCCCATCATTGACGAAATCCTTCCTTGCCTTTGTCACATCCTTAATTACTCTATTTCTAGAGCTACCTTTCCTACCCTCTGGAAAGAAGCCCAAATTATTCCCATACCGAAAAAATCCAATGCTGCTTCCCTCTCTGAATTTCGGCCTATATCAATCCTACCATTCCTCTCGAAAGTCCTTGAGCGCCTAATCCATGTCCAACTAAGCGATTTCCTTTCCAAAAATCACCTTTTCAATCCTTTCCAGTCTGGATTTCGTCCTGGCCACAGTACTACTTCCACACTTATTCAGGTCACTGACGGCATAAGAGCTGGCATGGAGGAAGGCAAATTGACGGTGTTAGCTTTACTTGATTTTAGTAATGCTTTTAATACTGTCGATTTTGATGTTCTCCTCGGCATACTGCGTTCTCTTAACATATCTCCATCAGCGGTTGACTGGTTTCGTAGTTACCTGTTCGGACGCCGGCAACGCATTTGCACAGAAGACATGACATCGTCTTGGTGTAATTTGAGTGCCGGCGTTCCTCAGGGCGGCGTGCTGTCTCCTTTACTTTTTGCAATTTTCATTAATTCAATTACACATAATCTTCGTTCTTCCTACCACCTTTATGCAGATGATCTCCAAATTTACACACAAGCACATCTACATGAGATGAAGGATGCGATATCCACTATCAATAGAGACATGGATCTCATTTGTGGATGGAGTAGAGCCCACGGTTTAAAAATCAATCCTAGCAAAACTCAAATCATCATTGTTGGCAGTGCAAGGATGGTTTCAAGAATAAACTACCTTGATTTACCAAAAGTATCTTGTGACGGTGTAAATGTTGATTATAGTGACACGGTGAGAAATCTAGGTTTGTTTTTAGATAAGTCTTTTACTTGGGGTCCACAGATTCGTGAAGTAAGCCGGAAGGTGTTTGCCTCCGCCAAATCTTTGCAACGATTGCGTAATCTATTACCTACTGCTTCGAAAATCTCCTTAGCCCAAACACTCCTTCTCCCCATCCTTGATTATGCAGACGTCAGCTATCTAGATCTTACCGAAGACCAACTTAACAAACTTGAGCGTCTTCAAAATTTTTGCATCAGGTTTATATTTGGTTTACGCAAATATGACCATATTTCTAAGTACCGCGCTATGCTCAAGTGGTTACCCATTCGACTTCGCCGGGATACACATGTTCTTTTCCTTCTATACAATGTTTTGTATAATCCTCTCACTCCTTCCTATCTTAAAGTCCGATTCCAATTTCTTCATGAATCACATGAGCGATCCTTGAGGTCATCAGAAAATCTAAAACTGAGAATGCCCGTGCATTCCACAACTTTTATGGACAATTCTTTCACCGTTAAAGCTGTTCGCTTGTGGAATGCACTTCCAGTCCAAGTACGACGTGCTCAAACACTGTCTCAATTCAAAAGACTTGTGAAAGATCACTACTTCTGTCAGGTTTCTCAAGAAAAATAATTGTATGTATTTATGTTTGTATGTATGTATGTATGTATTTATGTATATATGTATGTATGTATGTATGGTTGTATTGTATGTATGTATGTATTTATTTTTATTGTACACACTTCTACCCTCCCATCTATCACTTCTTCTTGTCCATCTAATGGTTGTCTCTAAAAAATTGCCTTGTGCGATAAGACCGCCAATTGTACTTCTTTCTCTTTGTTTATTTGATTTGTATATTTTCTTTGTGTGCAATAAATTTATAATAAGTTTATAAATAAATAAATAATTCTTTCGTTTAAATCCAGGCTTGATGCGGTTTTGTTTTCAATTGCTATTCACGATAAATGTTGGAGTCGAGTTTGGCCCATATTATTTCTTAAATAATTTTTTATTGTTTTTAAATGATGATAATATTGCTGTAAACACTTCCGTTAGGTCGCATTCAAGCACTCATATTTGCTCATTATTTCCTTACATAATTGGTGAACAGTCCATTCTTGAGTTAGTTGAGGTAAAACTAGGTGGTAAATATAAATAAATTGCAGTTAAAAATTAGGACCAATTATATCTGAATATTTTCTTTGGAATTCGTCACACAAGTTGCTTCATCAACATGTAATAAAAATGTTTGCGTTAGAAATTCAAATATATGACAGACAGCTCACAGCACTAATACCAATGAAATGTGTATTTAATTGAGATATTACTGTGTCCAGTACATTATTGACAATACCTATTATTGATAATCTTAATTATTATATTATTGACTGCCTCATGGTCTTGCTATACAATTATGTGCCGTGCGATCTAGAGGTCCTGGGTTCGATTCCCGGGTTGGACAAAGTGTTATTGGGTATTTCCATTAGGAAATTCTCAGTAGCAGAACGGAGTCTGGGAGGTGCTTGAAAAACGGCAAAAGGCTCGCCCCCCATTACGTGGGACTGAATACATACTGGCTAAATGTAGGTATAGAAGTGCACTTCTGCCTACCCCACCAGGGAATATAGGCGTGAGTTTATGTATGTATGTCAATTCAGAAATTAGGAAATCGGTAATCAGCAACTAATCGTCAAAATGTATTTTAACTTTTCTTTGCCGTTTTTCTTAAAAATGGGTGACCAGATTTCTGGTAAGGGTTTGAGGGCCCCCTGAGCTTGAGGGCCCTGGGGCACTGCCCCGCCCTGCCCCTATGTAGCTACGCCACTGAAGTGAAGACCAAGATTATTGTTTATTATTTAAAATTCTTTTAACTCCGCAGAGTCACGGATTATGATTTTTATTTTTTTGTTAAATTTTTTGTACATTTTTGTATATTAGTGAAAGTAATGAATATACTTTGTAACAAAACAGAATGTCAATAATATAATTATGCAAGAAGCTTTCAATATGCATAACATACATGTTTATTTAAATGTAGGTACTTACATGTTATCAGATGTTTTTCAACAACGCTGACAGGAGGTTGACTTTATTCTTTAGGGAAACTGAAACAAAAGAAAATCAAATTAACTGCTTATACAAAACCCATTAAGTGAATAATTAATATAATAACGAAATAGCCTTCTTTTCATAGATTCGATTTCTATTATGCAAAATTGTGGTGGTAATTTAGTAGTCCATTCATACTTTGGGATCCAATTAGGACGGATCATGAAGGCAGGTACCCAATATGTGTATAGGATTTTCATATTGTGGGCACAGCAAGTTCCTTACTGTATTGAATGAAATATGTGTATTAATTTATTTGGACTTTTTCTTTGCCCTTACTTACTTTATGAAAACATAATTTGAGAAATAGAAAGGTTTAATACAGTTTATTAGCCGGGCTGAAAATGCTTGATACTGGTACAGCGGTCAAAAACTTTTATAAATCTGTCGCCGAAAAATCATACTTTGGTTATAATTTATTATTTAAATGCTTTCATTCAGTCGGTTTTTTATTCTTTATTATTAGTTAATGTAATAACAAAGTTTTAGCATAGCATGTAGTTCTTATAAGACTTAAATACGTACTGTGTAATCTTACACCGTTCTTGTGAAAATAAAAATCGACATTACGCCCTACATATTATTGTTTAACAATTTTAATATATAGTTTAACTTGTGTAATGCCCAATCGTATTCGCCGTTTGTTCTTTGTGGAATATATTATACGCTACATTGATTCACGAAGTGTGGTATGTTTACTTTCCGTTTTAATATAGATTTGTTTTGCTTGTTAATGAGCATATTATTGCCCTAGATTATAACGAGCAGTTGCTTTGATTCAGATTCATTTCTCTTTTACACGCTGCCTTATTAAAATTATGAAGTAATTAAAGCAATTACGCTGAAACGACCTCGCCAGATAAAAATGTCATCAATCTATTAAAACTTTTATAATTTTAATTAAAATATACTGATAGAATAGGGAAAGCAAACAGTCTGGAGGCGGGAAGTTACAATAGGCGTCATTTCACAGCAGGTCCTGGAACCAATTAAAGTTAATAATCCCTGTGAAATAAAACGGCCGCTTCTAAATGAAGTCTTCAGATTTTGTTATTTTATCTTGCCTGTGATGTATATTCATTACCTTTTGTGTTATGGCCTGATGGATTCTGGCATCGTTTGGGTAAATATTGGGCAAATCGCTTTTGCCCGCAATTGAGTTTGTGATGCTTTTTAATCTCGGCGAGGGATACTTTACATGGGATTTTCCTCGTTCATACAAAATATTTATAATTATATCCACGGAGTTGTATAAAATATAGTTAAATCTTTCTAGCGCGACCTAAATAAATTTTGAGACATAAATATATTTATTTTATTTCATGTAAAAATATGTTCTTGGTCGGGCCCTGAATCGTCAAATTTGGGTATTGCAAACATTGTCATTGGATTTTTTTATTAACATTTTTCATAGATTGGAGATTTTGTTTCATTCTGCCATTGAAAGAAAATTTTAATCAGTTTAAAAATTTAACGAAGTTTCATGGACCTTATCTCTGAACTATTTTTATATTTACTTAACGCGCAATATCGTGTTGATTAACTTAAGACTAGAGCCCGTCGGAATCGTAGTCACGTAATGAATGCGTTATACCTGTTGTGTTCCCATACATAGTAAGTAGGCAGGTGTGTACGCTATTGCTATCCCATTGTTTTGGCCGCAGGAATTCGTGTGAGCAGTACTGTTGTATTGATATCCCGCATACCAGCCTGATCCACTTCTGTGCGGGCTTCAACGAGTATTGCCGGTATGTATAATTGTTTTCGTGAAGCCATGTCTATACTAAGACTGTAGTGTGTATGTGTGGAATATGAAAAATAGGAAGAGTGGCACAAAATTACGCTGTTTGTAGTTTGTTGCAGTTGTAACAGACAAGTCACTAATATCATATATTCGTATGTATCAGAAACAAAACATTTTTGCCTTTCAGAAAGAACGAAAGATTTATGGAACTCAAAATACCTAAATTTTACCGCTAAGAAATAAGATTAAATTAAAAATAAAACAGGAACATTTATTATTGACGCTATAGCAAAATTTCGATAGTGTTATTGTTCTCCCGGTTCATCCAATAATTTACGTGCATTGTAAGCATATTCGTTACGGTAACTACGTATCTTAATTAATTCCTAGAGGTATGAATAGAGAGAACCTGCGCTATAACCTTTCATCCGCCTGGGACAATGCACGGCCTTACAAGAGGGTGGAATAACTGTATCTCTAGTATGGTGCTAGATGCGCTTTCAGCAATTTACCATACAATCGTCCATCCTTTTTATACGGCTGGAATTAAACTCCTGTGTTTGTTCAGCACACAATAACGGTATTGAAAATGAATAAAGTGAAATAAGAGTTTTAATAATTATATGAATAATGTTTACCCAACCGTGTCAACAAAGCGTGTATGATAATTATAACAAATTTATGAAATAACATTACGCGATAATTGAAACAGATTTCTCGTCGAAAAATAAAACTAAGAGAGTCATTGTTCTGACGCAGTATAATAGTAAAAAAGATATAAATTATTTTATACCGTTTGTCTGTGACGTTAAGCTCATTGCAGAGTCCATCAAATTCACGATAAAAAGACTATCTAGAAGTTTTCCTTTGGCCTCCTTAAAAGATGAATCTAAATATAAAGTTTATTTTGCATTAAGTAATGGTTTATACAGAAGAGTGGCAAAGAGAAGAACATAACTCCCAAATCGGATGTCATTCACAATATAGATTGATGGATGGATTCCCGGGGAAGTTAAATGAAAAAGTACTAAATAATAAAGTAACGGAATATGAGATATCGTTGATACTTTAAGGAACTTGTGTAAGTAATTGATTACTCCCTCAACTTCCTATTTTAAGAATTGTTTATTAAATAATAATAAGAAACTTCCTGGCGGTGATATAAAAAATATGGAACAAATATAGAAAATGGTGATTACTCGGACTGCGGATATCAATGACCGAATGCTGAAAGCTGCAAAATACTGAATGCTGAAGCATGCTGAAACTCTTTTTCTTGGCTATAAAACAAGCTTGACAACACAAAACTAAGTGAGAAAATGAGTTGAATTTAATATTTGTGTAAATTCAGTTCGAAATGCTTTTGTAATGTATCCACAATGTAGACATTATTTGGATGTCCTTTGAAAGTGTCCGTTTGCAGTTAATTATTCAAACAGGTACAGAGTGAGAAAACAGCTTTGTGCAAAATATACAAAACTCATGGAACTCATTCCGTTTTGGAAATACGCAATTCATGCCTCAGGTCACTTATGTTCGGTGAAAGCAATTATACCGTAGAGAAAGTACCTATATTATTTATTGCGTGCTCGCTGGACCATAACGCGCAAAGCCGTTGTAGAGTAGCGTTCAACAATATTGGAATAGTTTGTTTGTATTTACCTTTCGACAGCCGGCGTACCTACAAAATATATACCCTGTTTCGCTTTCAGGAGCCAATCGCGCGGTACTGTGTTAATACATGCACTGTGTTGCTCGCTGATACACTTCCTACTGCCTCACTTCTACGATTTTTTGTTTGCACAACATTTACACGTGCACCTTTGCTGGATTTTAAATTTCCATATTTTGTTTTCTTCCGGATAAACATGCAATGAATTTTCTATTGTATTTCGTATTACATTGCAAACAAAACAGCTATTCTTTAGTTATACTAGCCTACGGTATGAATGAGTCTTTTTGATCACGTTAGCACCGCTATCCTACGGAAGACAGATTGGACGTAACAGCTTTGTTGTAACGTTTCGTTCGGTGACTAAAATCGCCACTTCAATAATTCTATACTCTTTTTGATACATTTTCAGAAAAAATTCCCCATAACATTTAAGGGTGATCATTTGTCAAGTATGTATTATGTAAGAGCAAAAACTAGTAAAAACATTAAGTTTTATTCTTGTTCATTTCTTGACACGCGCAGAATGTTTTAAAAGTAGGAAAGTTGTTATTATGTGCTTTGATTGCTCAAATAAATAATTGTTTTTATATTACAAATGACAATAAATGTTATGCCCCTAAACTGCAATATCTCACGGTCTAACTATTTATTCTAAACACGGTTCTAATTAGACATGTGAGTATATAGGCGAACGCGAATGTGGCATGCGCCAGCTAATCACAATGCAAGCAAAACAAGACAACATTATACGTTCCCTAATTATGTTTGCAGCAGTTTTCCAACACAGTACCAGCTCGCAAGTTTTAATTGCTTCGTGTGACTCGTGCGCCCGTCATTCACGGTGTCTGAATCCCGCCGTCTCATAAAAGAACTTACTCTTGTAAAAGAGATGCAACGCAAAGTTTGTGTTCCCTTGCAAAAATTCACAACGACTAACGACAACGTCTTTTCAATCGGAATGCCTTGGCGTACACGGAGAAGCGTTTTAGATAGAAATAAAAAAACGTTTTCACAACCCGTCTACATTTATATGGAGTATTAACTTTCAGACAAGTGTTTCGAGTCGCTAGGGAAAATTACAAAATAAGACGCTCTTCATTCCGATCACTGTTCACGGTTTAAATACCAAACCTCCCACCGAGATATTTAAACGTTGGGAGAAGCTATGCTTTAAACTATTAGCAACATGAATAGATAAAATATTTTTAGTAAAGAATTTTTAGTAGTTTAGTGATTTATTAATTTTAAAAGTCTTTGTTGTAAATAGCGGAGAGGTATTTATTTTTACTAATTGTTTTTTTTTAATTATCTTAAAACAACGTGACCATATTCTTAAGATTTTGAATGTAAATTTATTATGTTGTTATGTAACCTTAGTAGGGGTACTTTAAGCATATTTAACCTTACAACGACTTAATATTGTACGATGCCAACTTAATATTTTTGCAGAACCAAGTATCCAAAAAATTGTAAAAATTGTAAGTCGATTGCGGTTCAGGTGTATAAGAGTATCAAACAAAGGATTTAACTTTCGCATTTAATAAGTCAGCTTAGTCTGAATTTAATAAATGCACACGATAAATTCGAGCTTTAGTTAAATATGAGCACCTGTTTAGGGATTACGAATTCGTGAATGTGGAATGATATAGAAGTGCCGGCGCAAAATAATGAAACAAGTTTTCACTTTGACTGTGGTCACGTTCGTATGTAAGAATTAATTATAAAGTTTATTTTAACTACACCTAAATGTTACCAAAATATACCACGTTATTACATTTTCATTTTATACGAAATATTACTTGCATAAAGCTCGCATTTCTGGGATTCTATGAATGAAACGTGAATTTGTGGTCTTATCGCGAGGTTTTAGTATCCATATGTCACAGGTGTTTTCTAAGTCCGTACACTCATCCAGAGAGGTGTAGGTTTATCCGAATAAAGATATAACACATTTTTATTTTGCGTTTTGCACTTTGATTCACACGATTGCTTTTCTGAAAATAAGTCTAACAACTATAACATCAACGAGTATCTATACTTTGCTACATTTTCCGCTGACAATTTAGCTGACAATTCGTTCCGATTGACGAAGCGACCTTTTCTTAAGGCATTGTCAGTTCATTAAATAGTTTATAGTAAAGCACTCGGAAGATGTTTTGTAAACATAAGTAAAAGGTATTAAAGCATTTTAATAAAAAAAAAGCAAAGTATATGAATGATGAAAAAAGAAATCTATTTATGTGTAGTGTCTTTTGATTGTACGTCTCCGAAGAAAATGTTCAGTGCGCGAGCTGTGCCCTCTGTGCTACCCGAGAAGGACTCTTGTCTCAGACTTTATTAGAAATGCTTAGCGAAATCATGCGATCCCAGCGAAAAAACTCCAACATCTTTATACCAATAGAAATTCAAAGTCTTCAGTTGATATAACTTCATTGTTCCAACACTAAATCTTCACAATATGTGCTTAGATATCTTTGGTTTATTTAATGCTTCTGAATAATGAAAACGCGATTTTTATAAGTCAATGTAAATAAGTAACTTATTATTGCAAGTCAATTGAATCTTGAGATATTTTACCGAGAATGTTTATCATACTGTTATAACCTTATTTTGGCCTAATTTTTTTTATCATAACTAATAGCGACACAAACATAATACTAGTTCTTCCCTAATGCTGTATCGATTTGGCCTTCCTTTGTGTTGAAGAAGTCACACCAAGGTCTTAGTTCACCTTACTGAACTTTAAAAATCTTCGTTTAAGAACGCAATACTAACAAATATTAAATTAAATAAAAAAACATTGAAATTGTTTATTCCAAAATACTTTTATTTCTTGTTAAAGTACACTGAATACAAGTTTAGTATTTAGACCAAAATGTTTGTAATTTCAATAAATAACTTACATTGAACTATAGCAAAATTAATATAATAAAAACCGCCTACATAAAAACTATGTCTAACATAATGAATACAAAAAATAGGTATTGTAAAATGCATCTGTAGTAAAAAATTAATAGTTTAGATATGTTTTGAAGAAATTAGGAATATAAATTTTGTTTATTTAATGTTTTGCTAAATGTTCAGTTATAATTCACGATGTTTCAAACGAATACTGTTTATCAACTATAGAGGTACGATATGAGACGGTTCATATTTTGTCCCATACCCGTTCCCCTAGCGCAGTGAGATTGTAGATTGTAGTGTGTTTAGACATATTTCCCATGTGGAGCCTCCCTAATATTGCAGAGTGAAGTAATCCGATTAGGCAGGTATCTCGATGCGCTTAGGCTGCCTTCACTTAACATGTCGAAGGAAACGCAGCCAGTAAGTTCCCTGCCTTCGGAGGCAATATGATTAGTTGTAAAAATTTAATAGGTAGTGAGACTGAAAGGATTTATTGCGTTTGTATGATGTGTTTGCGTCTATTAATGGTTTCAAGTTTTCTTTAATCCTTCTGACACTTTAATGGCGCTTTTTATGGCGGTAGTAACTGGATTTTTCTCTTTGACGTCGCCATGCTAAAACAGGTCTAAAAGCAATTTCTGTACTCTGGGTTATTGTTCATGGCGCATGGATGGCGTCTTAGATTTAATTTCTAGGTATATTTTATTTTCACATGTTACTATATAGGAATTTTTATTACGTGGATTAAATAGACAGAGAAGAGGGATATCCCCTTCATACTACTTCGGTGATGCTTTAGCGTAAGTGATTATATTGTGCTGAAGTAGAGTGCGTGTTCCCTTAACAAGGTAAAGACTTAATGTAGCGCAAGCATCACCAAGTTGTCTAGATTGTTCGTGATTCTTAGTAAGCAAGACAAGATTAATTCAGGCTTGTCATATGCATGACTGAGGTAAAAGTGCGGTTAATTATATTTACACGAGTTTGTAATGAGTGGTGTGTGAAGCTTGCAGCGTCGGTGTGGTGGTCGTTGACAAGTTTTCAGAACTCCTATCAGTAACACTCCTAAGTTTTGAAACTGTGTAAGTAATATTAGCTCCGTGTCGTTTGCGAAGAATCCGTGTATATGAAACTTGAGAGAATTTAATTTTAGTCGAACAACACGAAGGCACGCGTATGCTACACGTATCTATACGTACGTACCTATACGTCCTTATATGAAATAACGACTTGGTGAGCGAACATGATTTTATTAGATTTTAACCCCACTGAGATTATTATCAACATAAAGTGAAAACGGGTGCGTGAACTCAATGTGGGAAAATTACTCATGAAAAATGACGTTAATTAAGGGATTTATTTCCGAGGCACGTCTTAATTGAAATGTACACCTTTTCAGAGCCCAAAAAGTTTTTCTATTTTATTAACAAAATTAGAATTTAAATTTGTTTATTTAATGCGTAGTTTAGTGATTTTCAGTTATTATTTATGGTAACAGAGCTATTTATTATATCCGGAAAGATTTTTTTTTTTTTTTTTTTTTTTTTTTTGTGCTTATCTACAATCAGTCCTAAACTATAAGCAGATTTGTTGTATGCCATTTGTCGTTTCAAGGAGCTCCTCAGCAGGAGGCCCCTCATCTTTTACCATCTGTCACCAAGTTTCTGTATGTCATAGCGTTTCAGCCGTTTAGTGTAGCTAATGGTTGCTAATGCAGTTGCTAGGTCATTTGGGTGATTTTCCAATCGTGTTTTATATTTATTCCCTGTTAGCTTTAACTCCTCCTTAACAGTTCTTATGTTCAGTGCTTGGTGGATTTCTATGTTAGTAGTGAACCATGGCGCATTTGAAATGGTTCTTAGTATACCATTTTGCAACCTTTGCATGATGTTTAGATTGGAGTCGCTAGCACTTCCCCACAGCTGTGCGCCATACATCCATATTGGTTTTAGTATCATTTTGTATATCAGCAATTTGTTGTCGATCGAAAGTTTGGAGTTACGTGCCATCAGCCAGTAAATGTTTCTGAACCGCATGTTCACCTCGTCTCGCTTTGATTTTATGTGCTTTTTCCAGGTTAGCCTTTTGTCCAGATGCATACCGAGGTATCGCACTGAGTCACTCTGTGGCAGAACATTATCCCCCATTTTAACTGCAGGACAGCTTCCTCTTCTCAGCGTAAACATAATGTGTACGGATTTGGTTGTGCTCGCTTTGATTCTCCATTTATGGATCCATTCGTGGACCTTGTCAATGCTATTTTGCAATATAGCAGATGCTTCGATGGGATCCTTGCTGCTTGAGAGAATTGCAGTGTCGTCAGCAAATGTAGCCGTAGTTACTCCTTGCGTTTCTGGGAGGTCGGCAGTGTAGATGGTGTATAAAACGGGGCCAAGGACAGATCCCTGTGGGACTCCCGCCATTATATCTTGAATGACGGAGAGCTCTCCGTCCTCTCTCACCTGAAAAATTCTGTTAGTGAGGTATGACTCCAACAAAAGGTAGTAACTGTGCGGTAGAAATGATTTTATTTTGTAGAGAAGGCCCTTATGCCACACTTTATCAAAGGCTGCCTGTATATCCAAGAATACAGCGGAGCAGTATTCCTTTTTTTCAAAGGACTGTCTTATTTTATCACACACCCGATGCACCTGTTCTACTGTAGAATGATGTTGCCGGAAACCAAACTGGTGTTGAGGTATTACTAGGTTTTCGTTGAGTATGGGTAACATTCTGCTCAAGAGGATCCTCTCAAATACTTTGGACAGCACAGGTAAGAGACTTATAGGTCTATACGATGACGCGTCTTCTGGTGGCTTTCCTGGCTTATGTATCATCGTCACTATGGATACCTTCCATAATCTGGGAAAATATTGTACTCGAAGCACCCCATTAAAAAGAGCGACAAGAAAAACCAATGCTTTCCTGGGAAGTTGCATAATAACTTCTTTCGTGATGAGATCGAATCCAGGAGCTTTTTTGTTTTGCAATCTTTTTATGTTTCTCTTCAGTTCCCCAACTGTGACTGGTCTTGGTGCGATGGACAGTTGTAAATCCTGCCTGAGTGTACATTCGACTTCGTTTTCGAACTCCGCATTGTTTCCTTCATTAGGTGTAAAGATGGCGGCTAGGTGTTTTGCAAATAAGTTGGCTTTTTCTTTACTTGTCTTGGTCCAGCCAGACTCAGTTCTAACTGGGCATTTATATTGCTGTGGCCTATTTAAGGTCCTTGTAAACTTCCAGAGAGAGTATTCTGTCGATTTTGTAGCAGTTAGGTTTTCCAATTTACTCTGCAGTGTGGCATTATTTAAGCTATCTATTGAGTTTTTCAGTTCTCTAATAGCTTTGTTCAGTGCAGTCTTATCACATTTATGTCCAGTTTGGTGCCATATCCTACGTAATCTTCTCTTCTCTAGTATTTTGCATTTTATCTCGAGAGGTACGTTCCCAACCGCCTGGCAAGGATTTTCTTTTTTTATAGGAGTGTTAATCCAGCAAGCCTTTTGTATAAGGTTAGTAATATATTGGGTTGCATCATCTATCTCATCAGGTGTTTTTAAGGAGACATTTACCTTGATGCTTCTCTCAATGTAGTCTCTGAAACCTTCCCAGTCAGTGAGGTTGTTGCACATGACATCAGGCCTCTCGTAGCTGATGATTGAGGTACTAATAGTAAGGATGACAGGAGTGTGATCAGAACTACTATCTAGACAGGATTCAGCCTTCATGTATTTGGTCGAGAGTCCCCTTATCATGAAGAAGTCCAACAAATCTGGTTTTTTATTGTGATCTGTGGGCCAGTAAGTTGGTTCTCCTGATGAGATACAGTTGAGATTGTTTTCATCGAGGCTTAGTTTTAGTTGCCTCCCTCTAGTTGTTGTTAGCCTTGAGCCCCAGTATGTATTTTTCGCGTTCCAGTCTCCACCAGCCACAAATCTTCCCCCCAATGTTGTGAAGTATTCTGTAAAGTTCGCTGCACTAATTGTATGTCTCGGTGGACAGTATATTGCTGACAGGTTAAGTTGTCCACAGCTGCTTTCTACCGCAATGGTTGTAGCCTGAATATGGTTTGTCCTAAATTGTGGAAGGACCTGGTGTCTAATAGAGTTTCTTATTATAATGGCTGTTCCTGCATGACCGGTTCCATCAGGATGATTGGTGACATATGTATTGCATCCTTTGATGATGATTTTGCTTTTATCTGTACAGTGTGCCTCAGATATTAGAACAACATCAAGTAGATTGTTGTATATCAGGAGTTCTAACTCAGCCTTGTTTGGGGCAAGACCATTAATGTTCCAGGTGCCTACTCTCAGGGCGGTCATTTTGATATTTTTTCAACTAGGGTGACTATGAGACCCATAAGAGTGCTCATCTGTTGTAGGATCATGTCAAATTTTTCGGTCTGTTTGATTAATAGCTCTTCTATTTTGCTACTTACGCTGGTTGTGGTTGTTGGTTCGTTTTTTTTCAATACATCAGAGTAGAGTTGTTGTTCCTGCTTTTCTTTAGGATGAGGTCGGGTATCTATGGGAACAGTTTTACTTGGCACCTCGCGAGTTTTACCCTTGAACATTGGGTTTCTTGCCATACGTCTTTCCAGGATCTCTTTGTAGACTTCGCAGCCTTTATAATTGGCCGGGTGTGCACCATGGCAGAGGGCGCATTGTGCTGGTGTGTTACGGTCTTTCTTTGGACAATCTGCGGTTCTATGTCCTTGAGCGCATTTTACACATCGGTAGGGCCTCATGCAGTAATTTTTGGAATGACCGTACTGTTGGCACCTTTGACATTGTGGCAGTGTTGTTTTCTTTTTTGGATCCTCAATTATTATCGACTGGTGATGGATTTGTCTAATATCTTTTACTGCTGCGTTGTTATCTCCTGGTTCGATGTTAACAAAGAATGTGGAGGTTGGTTTTTTATCTGGTCCAAATTTTGAGTTTATAATTTCACCATAGACTTTGTTTCCAGTTTTTTCAATTGCTTCTATAATTGCACTATGTGGGGTTGTATGGTGTAGATTTTTTATGACCACTCTATAGCAGCGTTGGTCTCTCAAGTTAAAAGTATGACCTATGAGACCTTTGTTTCTGACCAGGGTGATAACATTTTTGTATATTGCTGTGTCCACACAGGTTACTCTCAGTTGATTTCTGTTGACAATTTTTATTGTATAGCTGTCCTTGTCTGTTGTGGACTGTAGCAATTCTACAAGTTTGTTAACGTCTTCAATGCCGTATAATATTATGGGTGGTGGTTTGCTTGGGCGTCTTTCTGTTGGCTTCTTCACAGCTTCTTGACGATCGAGAGGCAATCCGCTAAACCTATTGCTTGTTGTGATTTTATCTGGTGAAGGAGACTGTAGTTTCTGTCTTTTTCGCTTGTGGTTTCTGCTTACAGGGACTCTTTGCCAGTCTGGTGGTTTTGTTGGCACATCCGGGTTATTATCCTGAGGCATTGGAGTAATAGCTTCTAACTGGGAAATATTTCCCATCGACGAGCTTCTAGTTCTTGCGAACAAATTAGGATGGAATACCTGCTGAACATATCGTTTTCCAGTAGTATTCACTGGTGCAGGGACCTGGTTACTCATCCCTACACAGTCTTCGGTAGTAGATTTCACACCATGAGGCCCGGGTACCTCATGGCGCCGGGGGTTAGCCGGATCGCATGACAAATCGCATTCTTTATTTTCCATCATTTCATATTAAGAGAGTGGGAGAGTAGTAGCAAGTGTTTCCCATGCACCTGCCCTCGGTGTTTTTGAGGATATTTAGTCACTCATGGCCTCCGATGGCCAGATTGATGGGTTAGTTGACCGCCGCCCATGGCTCGGCGTTGACGATTTTTACAGCTGGCTTAGGTGGTGTGAGCTTCGTCGTTCACAGCCAACCCTCCTCTTTTCACATCCGGGCTTGGGACCGGCAATGGCAGAGTTATATCCGGAAAGATGAAACCAAATTTCTCAACTAAAGCCACTCTATCAATGTTGGACTGCGAATTGAGAAAAATACTAGGCTTTTGTGGATTCAATCCCATTATAACCCTTTCTATAAGAAGTATTGTCGACCTGTTTTTATAGATTCTTTTACAAAAGTTACAGATTGCGGTCGTAAAACTGAGTTGTGACCCAAGTTAGGTGATAGGAAAGATATAGAGACATACATTGCAAGACCGCACGTATTTTATACGGTAAAAGAACTAAGCCTATTACGAAATAGTTTCCTTAAGTAATGCTTCTGTAGGTACAGTTGTTTGATTTTAAATTTGTCAGGAATCATCCGTGGAAATGGCGAAGAGTGCGTTGCCGGCAGCATACATTAATTTTGGCAGCAGCAAGGAAATTCGCAATTGCCCATAGACAAGTTTAATTCCTCCTAAAGCGGAAAAGAAATGGACAGACACCTCTGGTAAAATGAAAAGAGGCCTGATTTACGGCCTGCGTAAAACCCGAGGCCGGATCTTATTAACATTACTTTTTATAACACGGAGGGTGTTAAATTGTAACAATGTAGACTGAAATTTAATTAAAACGCCTAGTTAGGAGGTGTTAACTAGCCCATTAAATTGTATGCTTTATGTTGGAAATGCACTTCCCGTCTTGAATTCTTTATAATGCGCTACAACAACACGCTTTCATTTTTTATCAAGTATAAATAAGAAAGAATGCAAACGCAAAGAACAATTGTTCCATTTCTAAAATGCCTTTGTTCCTAAACAAAAGAATAATATAACCATATTATCCGTCATTCATTAGACGGTAAGCTCAACGATATATATAATTCTCTAGAAAAAACCTTGTATGAGGCTCGTTTAAAAGGTTTAGTTGCGTATGAATTTATTTAAAATGAGAAGAAATTGAAACAAAGAACCGGCATTTGAGCCGTAATTTGGATGGAGGCCCGGGGCGGTATGGCGGACTTATGTACCGGCCCCGTGAAACATCCTACCTACTCGTGTATAAGTTTAATTGTATATTTATATTTTCTCGACTAATCCCGAACAAAACTCCATTAACGTTTTTACTTTCGGATTCCGTGACTTCAACTTACAAACGCGAAAAGCAAAACGTTGGTATCTTATTCGAAAGAACTTCTGCAGAATTATTTATTAACACATAACATATTATATCCTTTGATATCTTGTTCAACTTAAAACGTTATATTACTTTGGCTTCTATAAATAGGTGTGTAAAATATGAACAATTTCGAATCCCTATTAAGATTATCTTGACTACGAGTTGACGTCTGAATATCAATGGTATAAAGGATATGAACACATGTGCGCACATACCCGATAACTCCGCATATCTATCTCCTAAGTGATCAACATGTCGATTGAATTACGGTCTTGTCGATGAGCAGGTAATTAACTACTCAACCCAAAAGCCTAATGCGTGAAGTGAATTAATGTTGTCGATAAAAGCTTATAGACATCATCTACGTACAATGTACATGTATTGTACAAACAGCTTTATCTTACGTAAGATCAGTGCTTAATGACCCCATGACAGATCATTTGCTGTAAACAAATAGGTTTAAGGTATAGATACAAAGTTAATTATTAGGATAATAATGATTTAGATGTTTCTAGTTAATTTTTACTTGATTAGAAAGCGATACCTGAAATTTGAGAGCAATTGATTTCGTCTAAGTTTAAGTCAGTACCTCATTAGATTTGTCTCTCTCTCACTTCTATAGTGCATTCATATTTAAAGTGAACGGTATAATCGGAAAGAAATTCTTAATAATTTTTGACCCACCTGGTAGAGTCAGTACCTCCTCTGTCATACCAATCCTGCAGCAGGACAGTTTTATTACTCATTCGATTTATTTATAGTCATTACTTTACTTGCTTTTTATATAAGACCAGCATAGTTTCAGTTTATCTAAATTACTTCAGTTACATCTCTTAGGTCTTTTAAAAACAAGGCTATTTAATTTTGTCAAACTTTCTCAGTTGTAGATGAGGTCTGTGCTCATGGAAGAGTGGGGTGTATATGGGCTGTTGATAAATTTAGAGCATGAGAAATATTTAATGTAGTTTAAAATTATTTTCTGTATTATTTTTCGGCATGTCCTCATCATCTGTTAATGACTTTTGAATTAAGTCATAAATAATTTTTATTGCTTGAGCACGCAGAGCTTATATTACGGCGGATAATTTTCTCTACATAACCAAAACAACTTATTGTTTTAGTAAAAAATAATAATAAATTAAATTTCCTTAGATTTTGCCCTGTACCAAGCACTTGGAGATTAAAAAAAAAGGGTAGACTATAATAAGATAAGATAAAAAACACTTTATTGTGCACCATTTAAACATACAAATAGCAGATACAAGAATAATATAAAATACAGTGAACAATCAGCGGTCTTATCGCTTATAGCGATCTCTTCCAGACAACCGTGCGTAATGGAATAAACAAACGAGTATTTAGCAACATGTGGGGGTGTATAATAATGTGTATAATAGTGTGTCGTATAGCGAGTAGTTTGGCTGTGATGAAAGTTGGCGTCAGACGAGGTAATCAGCATAAAATCTCTTACTATAGAAAAGTATTTACGTTCTCTAAATACAGATTGATGCTGGAACGGAGGGGATAAAGAAAAAGACTAGCTGCTAAAGGCGACAAGGTGGAGCTGCATTTAACAACTCGTGTTTAACTAACATCAGATAGTGTTAACGCTTTGGATATTTTTATTTTATTTTCAGTTACAACTGCAACTTCCCGTGCAACTTTATAGCAAGTTTATTGTTGAAATAATTAAATCTGGTAGCTAAACGTTTGCGCTGGGTTATAAAATGCGAACTTTTACTGTCTCCACGAGTCACTTTATTTGCTGCATGTTATTTATTCACCAACTTGCACTAATTATATACTGTTACTCTTTTTGGTTGCAATATGGATTTAATTTACTGAATATGCAGTGCTAAAAATGCAGATTATTGTGAAGTGAATATTTTTGGCAAGGAGTACAAAAACATACGAATTTGTTATGAAAGCCTGCAGTGGAATCAATAGCTGTTATTTCAATGTTGATATAATAATAACAAATATATCGTGTTTGCGTATTTCAGAATTTAATTACATTTACTAATTATTTAATTATACTTATTTAATTTATTTGGATTCGTAATGTTTACACTGCCGGAAATAATATTTAAAATAAATTAGTAACAAAAATACTCCTATGACTGAAATAATTTACAAACGGATCAACCTATATTAATATTGAAGCAGAGTTTTACTACAAATTAACGATTTAATGGTGTGCTGCTATTAGGGTCTGCCCTTAGTAAAATATTCAAAAAAGATATTGACAATAAAGTATGAAGACAGTGATAGTTAATAGAGAATCGACAAGGGTACGAGTAGGGTCCGGAAACAAGACACATGTCCCTAAAATAAAGGAAATTGCCAAATAGAAAAGTTTACGAATTTCTAAGTGTTTTGTATATAGTTTTTATATGAATCAGATATGTTTAATTTAAAAGATTTTTATTGATTACGGATAAAGAAATATTGATGTGTTTTCGTAAAATTCGTTCAACTTCTGACAAATTGCATAAAATGTGGACAAGAAGTTGATTGTTCTAGCAGTTTTGTTTGTAAGATCGAAAAACTTTTTTCGGTTCATAGCTATTTTCTGATTTCTATAAATCAATTATTAAACATTGTTTGAAAAATATGTCAATAACCGTAAAAAAAGTTTTCTGAGGCAGGGTTAAAACTAATATTATCTTTATTGAAACTTCGACACGTATCACGTTTTGTTGATTTACGAAAATAAGATTGTGTAATAAAAGTCAGAAAGGATAAGACCCGTGTACATGAAACCACAGACGTGAAAGAATAAAAAAATATATTTACCAAATCGGTAGCGTTGCTCCTATATTGTATTGTAAGCTTTTCATAATGTAAAACGAGAAACGTGGAGAGATGTGAAATCGAGTTATAAAAGGCTTTCAACGTCTATTGAAATACATTTACACGCCCTTCCTAAATGAGTGGTGGAAATGCTTTCCAAATGGATTTATATATTGTGAATTGTATATACCTACTACAAAAAAAATCACTGCGATGATGTAAACATTCATGCTAGGTAGAGCTCATACATTTACGTAGATTTTAGAATGAAAAACCTGACGATGGCGATTCGTTCTAAACCTAAACCAAAACAACGAACTTTGGTTACAGGACTATTATGAGTCCAAATCACTCGAATACAAAGTACTAGGAACAATGTCTGCTGCTGGATTACAAGTCAAAGAAATAATACGCAGGATTTCTAAAGTTCGTCTCACGATTTGGAATTTCCTAGCCATCATTTGCAAACTTTTAGTAATGAGCAGGGATCGGTTGTATTTAATCAACCACAAGTACGTAATTGCAAATGTTTCGGTCAAATATGTATACTAAAATAAATATAATTATAGAACGCTATTTTTCCTTTGTTCAGCAGCGGCTTAGCTATTTTTCTCAAGTTACACGAGGTTGGCCGTAGCTTGCGAAACATGAATTCGCATTGTTTGAAATGAGAGCTCTGACGCAACAATTGTTTTCATACGCAGCTAAAAATCGGCCATATACAAAATCAATACTATCGCTGAATATTCTAGTTGAGTCATCCGTTTAAAAAAAATCCACATAGAACTCAGCGGGAATTATGTAGGTTATACCCAAAAGAAAACGGAATTCTCAAACCGGCAAAAAGTTTTCCGAGTTGTGCACCAGTTACCACAAAAATAGCAATTCGCGGTGCCTTTTAATCCAGTCTATAGACGATAAATGCTAATTCCATACCAACTTTTGGAACAATCGCAAAAATTTTCCGTGCAACTGGCAAGAAAAGCCATCTTGCAGAAATATTTAAGAAAATCTTGAGCTTATAGTTTTCATTTTAACATTCTTTCACTTTTGAGTTTACCTTCGCTTCTTTGTACGAAATAACTTGCTTGTACTAAGTATTTAAGTAGTGATGTTCATTCTGTTTAGTTTACAGATATTTTTAATGTGATTTGGGTTATGTTTTTGGACAAACAATCACAGAAACCGTGATTGTAAAGATTAGAAAAAAAATAACAGACTTTCTATTTGATATGGATTAAAAATCTATACAACAATTTGTACCTCGAGAGAAAAAACTGGTGCAACCATAACTTACCCAATTTGATATTAGCTGCGCACACATAAAATAGGTAAAAGGCTAACAAAATTTTATGGGTGTATTTACATATTAAATTAATTAAGTAGGCTGCATTAATGATGGAAATTGGCAAATAAGCTATCGATGGCCACAGGGTTGTTCCCACGGGAACGCTAAATACATACGCCCCCTCTCAACGTGCCGATCGTTTTCAATGGCTGTCTGTGGTCCTATCCGCAAACACGCTTAATCCAAGTTAATGTTGTCGATGTCGAAATAACTTCCATCCCTAAAACTCTTAACACTTACTACTCGACTTTGCTCGCGACTTCGTCTACGTAGTCAAGAGAGATATAACATGAATAAGAAATGGAAACGATAAAAGGAGTACTAATAACTCTTTCATGTCTAAGTTGATACCATTGATTTTGATACTTGAAATTACTTTAGAGGTTATTGGCTACATTTATCCCAAAATAGGTTAAAATTTCTTAGGCAATTATAAGACTAAACCATAGAGAGAAAATTTCAATAGAGACTACACCAAGAGAAATTCCTTATAGCTCTCTTGTTCAGAAATATTCATATTTGTTCACCTGTATTTTTGTGTAGGTTGCATATTTATTTAGTACGACCCTGACCGGATTGTTTGGTCTAAATATAGTTCATACTACAGTGACTGCACCATTTTTTTATGTGAATGTTTACGTAATATCTTGAAACAAATATAAATGTTTACATTAGTAGATAAGTACAGATTCGTACAGACAGAAAAATCAGAGATAGGTGTACTGAAGATTGATTTTAGAAGGTGCAAAACTAATTTATTCATAGTATAAAAGTTGCAATGTTAAGCAAAAAAATATAATAAAAAATCGCAAAGCAGCTGTAAATAAATAAAATAAAACAATATGTTATGCGATACTGCCATACTTTTTTATAGGCATTGCATTTAAGCTCAGTGGTTGCAAGCAGCTTAGACGTTTCAAACTTATCTGTTTTTTGATAAGAGAAAAAATATGGTATGGAGGAATTTCTTTGGTAAGTCGAGCAGCTAAATGCACATGATCCAACCAAACCAAATATACCTTATGTTGAGTCTCATTATCATCAACAGTCTAAATACGTTTTGCTGCCGGGAACGGGCCCTTTTTACTACTTAGCGGGTTTATACTTTAATCCATGTCTATTATTATAGATGCCCATTTATTTGTAATTACCTATTGCATACAATATTGGATCAAGGTTTATAATACAAACAGACTGAGTAAAGAATTAATGCTGTCGGGCTAACTACTAGTTTTGCTAAACTGTTTTGAGTCTCCGGAGAAATTATCCACATTAAGTGACTCATTGACGAGGCCACAGTTGACGTAGCTCCATGGATTAGCGAGCTGAAATGCGAAAGCGCTTATCATACTTTCAAAATGAGCGAATAAATTATTTTGCTTCAGAGCAATATTGGATTTTAATTTTTAATTTTATTTTTTAAATGTTGGAATACTGGTCGACTAATCAAGATCGTATAAAAAGTCTGTTAATAGTTTTGCTTAGATTTTTGTCATGAAATATGAGTGGATGTCGAATGATGGTATGACAATCACAGAGAGCTTTAAATGAGGCTAACAGTCCGGAACGTTTTAAAAAAATCTCTAGGTCCAACAGTGGATGTTTTTCGTTGATCGTAAATTATCTATTAGTAGAAGTTCCATAAATCCCGGTTGTACTATAGAGAAATATTTAATTTACAGCACAGAATATGGTAGAAGAGAAGACTATTATACGGAATGTTTAAATAGATATTATCAACCAACTCTTTATGTCATTGTTTGTTTGTTTTGCAAATTGTCAGCAAAACAATAATACATGATTATCTTAGCATATACTAACTAATTCACGCTCATGAGATAAGGCGATATCAAATCTAATTAATGTGCAATCAATCATTAATACACCTAACATCGCGTCTATTAACAATATGTCGCTACGTGAGCTTATAATCCAATGATCAAAACATACAATGAAAGAATTAATATCACCATCATTAATAATGCAAATTGACGAATAAGCTATCATTGTTCGCCGAGACCAGAGTAATGCCGCAAAATAAACGAACGTATAAAATAGGGGCTCATTTTCAATTTAACATTATT
The DNA here is from genome assembly GCA_030295005.1 of Cephonodes hylas. Lineage (NCBI taxonomy): Eukaryota > Metazoa > Arthropoda > Insecta > Lepidoptera > Sphingidae > Cephonodes > Cephonodes hylas. The sequence goes on along the minus strand of AP025367.1, from coordinate 7,268,656 downwards.
CGGCAATTTCCAGATCGAAGATAATATTCTATGGGCCGAATAAAACGGTAACAAGTACTTTGTGATATTATGCGTGTACCGTTATTGCTTGTGAAGATTTAACCTGACTTGATTCTTTTGTACATTATATTAGCTTTTTTATGACCAAGTATAATTACAGCTGCATCTTATTTCAATAAAATAAAATAATGGCGTAGTGGAGGCTTTGAATTATGGGTAGAAACACAAACTGCAGCTGGCTATTGGGAGAACAATTCTTGTGGTTCATACGGGGAGCGGGCCCGAATATTGCTGCTATTAATCAGATTCCACGGAGCAGACGCCGAGGCTAAGAAGAATGGCACACCAAACAATAACACCGCGGCAACCTAACACCATACCCTGCAAATGTTGTGGCAACCTATTTTGTATGGATGACGATATTTTAGTTGGAATTACAAATGTTTGCGCTGAGGTTTTTGTAAAGAAACATCGCAATCTCTTATAAAACACGTCTAAGTTAAACAGAAGCCTGAAATTGCAACTAAACTGCCGGCTTCCAAAGATCGATATCGGCTAACTGAAATAAGCTTGTTAAATACTATCACAAAAGTTGGTCTGAATTTGGTAACTTTCTAACATAGACTTTTTAATTGAACTAACGGGAGCAGTCACATATTGGCTTTGAGGAACCAATTAAAGTTTTCATCAGAATTCGGAAACTAATTTTCAGTAGTTTGACAGAGTCAGCGGCTTGGACGGCAGGTACCTAACTCCGTGACACCGACCACTTGCAACCTCGCGTGTTTCTCAATGCCATGCCCAAACAATAATTTCAAATTAGATTGTTTCCAACTTTATGACGCCGTTCGGGAGTTGTTTAAAACAATTTTGTAAAGTTTACTTGAATAGGAACATATTTTGAGTGCATTTAGGTTTTCTGTAAGTTTCGCATATTAAATAACGTATACATTTCTGTAACTAGGCGCAAACTACCTACAGACTTTCTTTAAAGAAAAAAAATTCTGTTGAATTTTCTGGTAAACAAATTTCATTCGTGGGTAAAGTCCGTGATTATTTATTGTGACCCTCATAGTTAATATTATTAGGCTGTGTTATTCTATTAGAAAAAATTGTTTTTCTTCATTATAACAAGTTAATTGCATTAATGATGTAACTTTATACGTCATTAATTTTCAAAATGTCCTATTTATATGCATCAGATAGTTTAAAATTTCCAATTCTATGCCGTTATGAGCGTGTTCTAAAATATTTTAGTACTTTTTATATAATTTTTCTTAACAGGCAATAGCCATCCATGATCGAAGATTACTATTATTTTAAACCATTGGACGCACTGTTATGTGCCACTTTACTAGAAAGCACATCTTTACCTAGAAATTATCAATACCGTCGCTCATTTTATTAATCGGTAGTAATCTTAGAGCAGCTTTGCTTCCGTTGCTGTGGCAATTTTGCATTAACTTATCAATGGGATTAAAATGAACAATCTCAATAAAAATGCAATAAGACGGCACTAATTAACTTCTCAGTGGTAGGTCAAGCGCACTCAACATTTTGGTTGTTTTGTTTCAATTCAAATAGTACTGCAGCTCGTGTTGAGGCTAACAAATAATTATGAACTTGTTCGTTTGGTGCGATGAGAAAACTTTGTCTCTTGCAACTTCCAAATTATTTGTTACATTTAGTTGTGACTCGCAATATTGTTCGGTGGTGCATGTAGATTATAGTTTTTGCGCAAAATAATTGCCTTTTGGAACTTTTTTTCTTTATTTGAGATGTACCTACTCAAATTCTTTTAACAATGCGACGAGTTAAGAATGGCTCAAATTATACGATGGGTAAAAAGTCGCTATAATTTGAAAAAGTTTATATGGTCAAACATCTCCTCCTTATAATCTTTATAGAGAATTTTATCATTTTTAATTTAATTCACAGAAGCGATAACCGTTAAAGTTTCTTTTAAAGAAATCTGTTTTTATACAACGTTCCCAATAAACCGATTTTAATAGCGCCTCCTACAACGCTATACAATAGATTGACCGCTCTAAGATAACCAATACATTACATGGCTTTATTTGACAGCTAACAAACTCGACCGAGAGTGGAACATGCCCGTGACACACTCATTATTGAAATAGTTGTTAACATGAAGTTAGCAAGATAGAAGATTGTGAGATCCCAACGAGGTCTTTGCAGAGCTAGTTGACATGACAGCTATACAACTAGTATCATTGATTGAAAACGTCATAGTGATACAATATCGTAACTGGAACAAGAGGAAGCCTTTACAAATCGTATAGAAAGAGACTGGTAATGCGATAGTGGGTAGAACAGATGTGGGGTAGCCATTGTTAGGCATAACGGCCGACACTCACGGAAGCACTTGTCACTGTCATAAGGCAAAGAGGACGCCCGTTCAGATAAATGTTGTTGTATTACCGACATCATGTGGACATAATACCTCCCGCCTATAATATCAAAACTGTTGGACATCCAGAACAATTCTTCTGTCACGTGCCCCACGCGTTCCTTTTATGTCAAACTAGAAACGTTTCCTTCTAATATACAAAGTGGAAGTGGTCTGAGAAAAAACAAGATAGAAAGTTATTACATAAATATTCCTACACCAATTCTTAAGTAACGAAAAATCCATTACTTTTTTAAGAAGCTCTTTATTATCCGACTCACAGCTGAACACTCAAATCACAATTTAAATAGAGATTTATTATCTATATACCTCTTTATAAGGCAAACTTTATAATTGAAAACTTGTCTAACAACCATAAAATCCGGTAAGATTTATTGATTTTGTTTCACAATGGTTTTGCACGGGGAAACGTCTCACTGGGCCGTCATTAAGTACGAAATTAGTGATGCAAATACTTTAAGCGCGGCGTATTATTAGGCGCATCCTTTCAAGGGTCTAATAAATAAACATGAAGGGGGTAATTGAACCCATGAGCAATCTATCCGATCTGATACCTACTACTATATGCTAATATAATTTTCAATACGTATCTAGCGAGTAGCGACTAAGCGAACATTCAATTTTCTCTTTTATCAAGACGAGTGTCGCGGATTTGATTTCATGTTCCTTAATAAAATTCCTCGGAGCATTACAAGACGTTTATTATAATGATACGTGTATATTCGTGTTGTGAATCATGTGCGAATATTTTTTTCATTTTGAGGTTGTTTGTGTCGGAAATCAGAAATGCTTTTTTATTAATGTACGTAACATTTATTGGGAACCGTTTGAAACTTTTAATTTATGGAATTAATAATATAATGAATCACAATAACTACACAAACATATGAAAGTTTATTTAAAAATATATATAATAGTAACAGAAATTACTTTAATGAATTAAAAAAATAAAAGATTATAATCAAGCCAACGGATGGACAGATTATAAAGAGACTGAAAACAAGGCAAAAGGCATGTCTAGTCATTGAACGCTCCGTTATGAGCTATCCGTAAATACATATTTTCTATAAGCAGGAAGAAGGAAACCTTCCCAGTTATTCGTTAATAAAACAATATAAGCTCGTGACTTTTGTCCAATAAAGAAATGCTTTGAATTAAAGGAATGTACGGCGTTCCCCACGGGGGAAGGAATATTTATTCCTACAGCGTAACTGAGGACTCGCAATTATTGGGCAAATGTTTACGGAGTCGAGTGGCCTCTTGCTCTCTGCACTGTGCATGTACCAAGTACTTTGCCATTATAGAAAAGTACTAGTTGCTTTTTCACGAACCTACTGCTACAACACAATGAGCCAATAAAGTGAGATTAATAGCAAATAGCCCGTATTCCAGTGCAGCTCCTGTTTAAGAGCGACCATACATTCAATTATCTCTGATTTACGGCTGGTAATTATCGAAAGGTATAAAGAAGCAGAACATTGCGAATCATATGACACGTTTTTTACACAAGAATATTTGGAAACATCCTCGAGGCAAACATGTGAAAACCTCTCCTGTGAGCATATAAATCCGGACGTGAAAGATAATCGGGTTGGCGGAACTGATTCGCTCACAAATTGAATAAGAGGCACGGAATATACCCCGGCGAGAGTGAGTGCCGCCGTGATGAGAGGACGATATCTCGCTTAAACTGTGAAACACTCCACTTATAAACCATTGCTCTGTACTAATGAAATGTTAAAGTTGGAACTATTGTTTTGGTAAATTCATCAAATTAATTGTGAAGTTATCTTTGAAGGAAGTTAAGCAATTCATCGAATCTTGAGTTAATAATCTTGCGGAATCACACTACTTGCATATAAATAAGAAATTAATAAGTCAATATACATTGATTTCAGCGATTTATGATTGTTTTTAAGCCCTTACTCCTTATATATGTCTTCAAGGCGATTAAATTCTGCAAGGTTTTTTTTACGTTTACAGTGTTTGCTAAACCGCACTAGGCCAATGTGTTGAGCGTAACCTCAATCTCTGTAAACAGAGGAAGATTAGTGGTGGCTAGGATATGTAATCTACGATGAATTAAAAATACACCAGTGAACTCATGTATTTCGCAAATGTTGCTAAATGTTTTCGCACGTTTAGCTAAATCCTGTAGGATTTCATTACTTTTATCTAATTTCGTGGAAAATCAAATCTTTCAATGGGATTATCCCAACGTCCGTGAAGTTCGAGCCGCTCCGATGAATTCGCGCCTCCAGTCGACTACGCGACACTTCTCATAGTCCATTTCTTATAGCAAATAATCCTTGGCTGAATACTTCACTAATGTAGTATACGCATTGTATTATTGTTTCATTAGATACAGTTATTACTTTTGAATCCTGTTTTGATATAAGTAATTAATTTGAAAGTGAAGGTCCGCTTGAATCATCTCTAACATTGAGCGTTTGGAGAATTTGTTATTGAGAGAGATTTGAGTAGTTCTTTTAAATATTGACAAGAATAATGTGTAAATAAGTTACTGAAGTATTGGTTCCTTAAGGTTTGAGCATCGCATTAAAACTAATTATGTTTGTTTTTAGAGTAATAAAATATTTTAGTTCCATAGATGCTCGATATGTGGATTTGCTCCGTGAACTGTATAGTTCAGCAACAATGCAACTGAAACTTCACGAATGTACAAACCCCATCTATATTAAAAGAGGTGTGAGACAGGGAGACACCCTCTCACCTAAGCTTTTTTCAGCTGTCTTGGAGGACGTCATGAAAACCCTTGAATGGAACAAAAAAGGAATCAACATCAACGGTGCTTACCTGTCTCACCTTAGGTTTGCTGATGATCTTGTATTGTTTGCTGAAACATTTGAAGATCTCCAATGCATGCTATATTACCTTTATGATGCATCCTTGACTATAGGCCTGAGGATGAATTTAACAAAAACGAAGGTGATGTCTAACGTCTCTGGGCCATCGGATCCAATGGTCGTTGGAAACGAGACCCTTGAGGCTGTTGACAGCTACGTATACCTCGGAAGTGTTTTGTCCTTCGGCAAGGAGCATCAGAATGCGGAGATTTCAAGGCGAATACAGCTTGGATGGGCGGCATTCGATCGACTGAATGACGTATTTAAGTCCCGACAAATTCCACAGTGCCTTAAGACACGTCTTTTCAACCAATGTGTCCTGCCAACTTTGACCTATGGTGCCGAGACATGGACGCTTACGCGGGGGTGTTTTCGCCAATTAAGAGTAGCCCAAAGGGCCATGGAACGCTCCATGCTTGGCATTACGCTTCAAGACCGTGTTCGCAATGTGGAGATCCGTCGAAAAACCAAAGTTCGTGACATCGGGACTTCAATTGCGAACCTTAAATGGAATTGGGCGGGACACTTGGCAAGGCGGGCCGATGGGAGGTGGAGTAAGACGGTGACCGAGTAGTGGCCAAGGGAGGGCAAGCGCAGTGTTGGCCGTCCACCAGCTAGATGGGTGGACGATTTGCTTAGCGTAGCTGGAAGATCTTGGATGCGACTGGCCCAGGACAGAGAAGAATGGCATGCCAAAAGAGAGGCCTATGCCCAGCAGTGGGATGAAGGAGGGCTGTGAATGATGAAATATAATATAACCTGAAAATAAAACAGAAATGTGCGAGGTCATAAAAACCTTAGCAAAAAATGTGCAGGTTAACATCCAGAACTCGGACTTTAAGGACATATATAGAGTAAACTCTAATAAAACCGATTGCAAGCCGATTATAGTGGAGCTTAATAGTGTAATTATGAAGGACAAGTTGTTAGAAGCTATCAAGATCTTTAACAGGCAGAAACCTAAAGGTGAGAAATTGAATACTAAACACCTCAACATCCCGGGTACACCTAGACCAGTGTTCGTTTCAGAAACACTTACAGTTACTGCACAAAAGCTATTCTACTTGGCTCGGGAATTCGCTAGAGACAACGATTATTCCTATTGTTGGACTTCAAGGAGCAGGGTCTACCTTCGAAAATCTGATGGAAAACCATTTCATCACATCAGCTCCGAAGCTGATCTTCAAAAACTTAAAACTACAGTATGACTATATTATATGCCTTTGCGACGACACGTACAAACTAACGCAATTATTCGTTTTCTCATGTTTTTCACAACTTATCCCATAACAAAATTACATATTTACAAATTATATTATATAACTCTCTCACAATTTTACCCATTACACTTACAAAAACACACTTATAAACGATACCTCCTGTATATCGCCTTAGATAACACTCTTTTAGCTATAATTATAAATATCTCAAACGTATTTAATGTTAGTGTATACTTCAAGCAAAGTTCCATAACTATTTATTTTAATACTATTATTAAACAAAAATACAGTATTGAAAAAATGCTCATAAAATCAGCACTTAATAAATATTTTAGTAACATTCAATTTAATAAATAATAATATAGATTTAATTGATGACCTGACTGTCTCGAGCTCTAAATCATGTCAACCCGAAGATTGTTTACAGTTGCTTCCCTGTAATGGGAGTAATTTAAAAATCATTTCACAAAATATTCGCAGCATTTCAGCAAATTTGCCTGGATTTCTAGTGTTATTAAATAGGATTAAATTACCACAAGACATAATAGTTCTTACGGAATGTTGGCTTGCTCGAAATCCACACATACCCTTATTAGAAGGATATGATCATTATTCCACCAACTTAAATACGAAACAAAATGATGGCATTGTTCTATACATAAAAAACGACATAAAGGATGTGACTGTGACAGAACAAGTACTGATGGATGCTAACTGTATGCTTATCAAGATTGGCAATGATATCGGTATTCTTGCAATCTACCGTACACCCTCAGTGAATGATATTACATCATTTTTAACCTCCCTAGACGAAACGTTGTCATCCATAGGATACTTAAGAAACATATTAGTTATTGGTGACATAAATATTGATATTAATGAATGTAATACAAGTGCTAAAGCTAATGATTACCTTAATTTATTGGCTTTTCACGGTCTCTTGCCTGCCCATTACTTGATAACCCACGATAAAACATGTATAGATCATATTATTCTTAAATCCAACTTCAAAGCAACAGCGTTAGTAATAGAGTCAACGGTTACAGATCATTTTGCTGTTATGTTAGCACTTCATAAGATAAAAATTACGACAGCGAGATCCACTAAAACAAAGTTAGATCATCTGAAACTCAGCAACCTGATTAATAATATTGACTTCTCTCATCTATATCTCAATTCCAATGTAAACAGCGCATATGAACAATTTAACCAATCTTTGTCGAGAGTAATACAAGAGTGTACTACTACCGTTACTGTACCGCACCGGTTGCGAATAATTAAGCCATGGATTACCCCCGGAATGCTGAGGTGCATGAAAAATAGAGATAAGATGTACAAAAAACTAAAACTAAATCCCAATAACGAAATTCTCAATATAACGTTTAAAAGGTATAGGAACTTTTGTAATAATATATTAAAAAATCTTAAAAGGCAGCACGAAAAAGAATTAATTGATAAAGCCAAAAGCAATCCGAGGAAACTTTGGAATGCTATTAAAGATGTGACACACATTAATAAAACTAAGACAGATGCAATACAGTTACTTAACCTTAGAGACTCACCCTATATGGCCGTTAACGACGTTAATTCATATTTTATAGGTATTGGTAAACAATTAGCAGAAAAAGTAGCACCATCCGAGGGCATTGTTTTTTCAAACACAGATAGTAATATACCAAGTCAGAGTAATTCTATGGTGTTCCTCGAAAGTTCAGAAGCTGAAGTGGAACAAATAATTAATGGCCTTCGTTCTGACTGCGCTATTGGAGTTGATGGGATCTCTGCAAGTATATTGAAGCAATTTAAAGATGTTCTAATCAGTCCCATCACTTATTTGGTCAATCTGTCTATATCTGCTGGCGAATTTCCTAATCAGCTCAAAAGAGCAATGATACATCCAATTTTTAAAGCGGGTAATAAATCTAATATGACTAACTATCGACCTATCTCAGTCCTACCTACTATATCCAAAATCTTTGAAAAAATAATGAATTCACGGCTTAAAAAATATCTAGAAACCTTTAATATTTTATCCGCTAGACAATACGGTTTCCGTAATGGGCGATCTACTGACGATGCGGTTCACGACCTGGTGAATAATATTGTTAGGGGATTAGATAAGCAAGAGAAATGCATAGCTATATTTCTCGATCTGGCTAAAGCTTTTGACACTGTCTCCGTGCCCCAACTATGTTATAAACTCGAGAAACTTGGAGTAAGAGGTACTCCACTAAAACTCTTTCAAAGTTATTTATCCAACCGCACCCAACGTGTAAAAATCAGTCAATATACCAGCGAAGAACTAACCGTCGAATATGGTGTGCCCCAAGGCAGCATTTTAGGTCCTACCCTATTCCTGGTATATATTAATGACTTATGCAACATAAATTTACGCAATGGTAGGATAATAGCTTTTGCGGATGACACAGCGCTCGTTTTTAATGCTTCTACGTGGGAACAAGCGTTTCAGTTTGCACAAACGGGGTTTTCCTCTGTTTCTAACTGGCTTTCAAATAACTTGCTATCTCTAAATATTGATAAAACTAAATATTTAACTTTTTCCATAAGAAGTCTTAACGAACCAATGTTATCCCAATTAAAAATATATGCCCACAACCATCCACCTGATATTCCGTTTAGTTGTAAATGTAATGAGTTAATCAAGTCAACCACAATAAGATATTTAGGAATTATCATAGATGACAAGTTATGTTTTAAACAACATATAGAAAACCTAGCAGGTAAACTACGTAAGCTCATTTTCGTCTTTAAACATCTCAGACATGTTGCCGATTTAAAGACTATAAAAATGGTTTACTACGCAATGTGTCAATCCGTTTTGAGCTACTGCATAACCGCATGGGGAGGTTCTGCCAAGACGACACTGCTAAAATTAGAAAGAACGCAGAGAGCAGTTTTGAAGGTGTGCACCTTTAAACCTTTCCGTTTCCCCACCAAGGAACTCTATAAATATTGTCAGGTATTGTCTGTAAGACAATTATTTATTTTACAAGTTATTTTAAGACAGCATAGTACCGCCCTCAGCTCTATTTGTACTTCTTCCATCCAAAGCAGCAGACGATTAGGTTTAATTCCCCGTAGTAATATATGTAAAACTCATTTTTCACAGCACTTTTACTATTTTTTGGGACAGTATTTATACAATAAAGTAAATCATATTTTACGAATCATGTCACTTAATAAAAATTCATGCAAAAGTGCAGTTTTCAAGTGGCTCTTGAAACTCTGTTACGATGAAACAGAGAAACTATTAATGGTAATACACTAAGATAAATTACACTGGTATACTTTTACGCGCACTCTCACACAATCACAAAATTATACACTTACATACATACACAGACACTTTTATATGCAATTGATTCAAATTTAGATATTTTTTGTAACTAGTTTTTATCTTTATTTTATATCCTTGTTTTATTTATTTTCATTTTCATTGTTTGCAATTTTGATTTTTAATATTGTTTTTAATTTTTAAGTATAACTTTTTAATATTCTATTTGTCTGATCTCAACCTGTTCAAACGGAAGGATGCTGGTACTTAAAGTTCAGGGTTACCTTTTTTAAGTACCGGCGCTCAACTTTTAGTGATTAAGATAGTTCATAAGATAGTTCATAGGTTTTTGTATTTATCATAAGTTTTGCTTAATAAATAAATAAATAAATAAATAAATATTTTAGTGTTTTGTGAAAAAAAATCTAAATACAAAAAAATATCCAGACATAATGTTTTTAACTGGCGAACTTTACACAGAGCCCTTTTTATTCTACTTAGCTCACTCTCTTTTTTCTTTAATCATTCGTCTTCCTAAACTCACATCGTTGTAACACGATAAAATACTGGAATTGATTATGATATATTTCCGAAACATCCGACGCTGAGCTCTTAACAAGTAAATAATTTTTTATCTGCTGTCATGTTACTTTCCGTCAATTTTCAGCTATGTTGCCGTATGAATATTCAATTGCTTTTTCATTTTACGTTGCGATACGAATTTCATGAGGTCTTGTGTGTTGGAAATCTGTGACATTTTGCATTGTAACACACGAAATTTTGCCTTTCTAGCATTACTAATTGAATTGATTATGCCTTACTAAATTCCGTTTGTGAAAGAATTAAATTTTGTCTTTACTATATCCATTCCATATTATAATGTTAATGTTTTTGTGTATTTTAAATACGAATACTAAAATAAATATGCCGTCACTACCTACGTTCCGTTTGAATAATTTTCAAAGCAATTTGTGAGACATCAGTGAAGTTTTCACCGGTTTTGAGATAAACTCAGAGTGCAAAGTAGGGCCCTCCCGCTAATTAAATATTTAGCTCTAGGGATAATGAGTGTTCCTACCTTTCTCCAAAACTTCTATGCTGTTTTCCGGAAACCTAGAATGCCTCAGGTGTTTTGCTTGTTTCACTGAGTTTAATCGTTTGACAGTTCTTGCTTGTTCTTTATCATAATCTAGTTTTGGTCTGCGAATTTTGCGGAGCATATTACAGAACGAATGAAGTTTATTAAACTAATTATAACACAAACTAGTTAAGTTTTGATGTAAGTTCGATGTATTTTAATCTCAATAAGATAAAATAACATATTAGAACACAGAGATTGTAGTGTCATAGAATTACCTACTTGAAATAGCGAATTTTTAAAGTGATGGAATTGAACAGTACTCCTAAAAACTTGGTGGCAAGTGAAATAGGCTGGAAAAAAGCAAGGAACTTTCTAAATGGCCGGTCGGTGTTTTCATTACTTCGTTACGATTTTTGCGACACGATTCCTTTGAGTTTTCTCAGCCGAAAAAACCACCGGAATCAGTGATTGTAGCTTTGATGGGATTAATTGAAGTTTTCGCAGGGTATACCTAATTAGTGGTAGTTCGGCGATGGTCATTTGCCAGTGATTCCGGACTGCAGGTACATTTTCACTCGTCCGCGCTCACAGACTTAGTTAATTATATAGTTTATTATTCAGCTTAAAATTCTAGCAGTTAATAAATTTGTTTTAGACTGCCATAGTAAAATGAATGCTTTGGAAGCTGATTACAAATGTAGCGCGCTACTAATAGTGCTAGCGAGAAACGATTCCTAATATATCACATTAGTCGACATAATTATGTCAGCTTCATGATCCCGGAACATGACATATTCTCAGTACACAATGAAAGCGGTCACAATATAAAGACGAAGTTTGATATACTGTAGCTATTATAGTTAATAATTTCCTAAATGTCGATCTTCTGTTCTACAAGTTTAAACAAACATGGGAAATCATTACAATACCACAAAGTCATAGAATAAAAAGAATGTTTTCAAAGTACCCAAAAATGTTTTAAGAATACCAACAAAATACAACCGAATTAATCAGAGTTACAGGCGGAACATATTATTCGATCACTAGCAAAATATGTCCGGTATCCAATCAATTTCGTGTATTCAATTACATTAACCCATCTTTACCCAACGTTGCGAGAACGCAACATTTTAGTTTTGATTTTTTTTCATCTTAAAAATAAGAAAATAAATCTGTGACATGTACGTAAGTTTCGAGAAGAATAGCTTACAGGTGGATTACATTTTTTTTTATACTTTCTTTTTTGTAAATTCATATTATTTTTATTTTTCAAAAACTGCTAATTGTGTCATCGCAAGATCGACAGATTCAACCAATCATAAAAAAATATTAAATGAAAAAGTCTAAACTTTTTATATTGTATAAACCTTTAGTAATATCTTATTTATGATATAAACTCTTTTGTTGGACAAAACTACTTACACATGTTGTTGAGCTTACACTTCCAGTAAACGTTGCGCATACGCAACGTTGGGAGTAATAATGATCAATTGTTATTGTAACTCAGGTTGCCATTGACGTTAGAAATGTATTGTAAACAATGTGTTTTTGGTGTTCAAAGAGTACAAGCACTTTTGTTTTATTAGTTAGTCGCTTACAGAACGTGAAGCTAATCTTGCCATACAATAATTCTTAAAAAAATATAAGTGTGTGTACACAAATCAGTCACTAAAAAGTAAAACTGGAACATTATGGCTTGGCAACGAGCATTATCTTCTCAAGAAGTTCTGAGTATATTAGATGAGGAACAGGATTTACAAGATTCTAATCAAATCGATGCCGTGTACATCCCTCCAACGGTTGACAATTTAAAAGACGAGGAAGATCTGGATGATGACGCGTTAGGTGATTACGGCAATACTGTGCCCACTGTTGTCGCTGGAAGAGAGGGGGTCATTTGATTATAGCTTTGACCAAAAACATGAAGTACTGTTGGTTCGGTGGAATGTCAATTCTGTGGTAAATGTGGCTACTAACAACGCAAAAATCCAACCATAGGTCACAGCAAAACGTTACGATAGAAAATTAAAAAGAAGGTGAATGTGCCATAGCCTCAGGTTATAGCAGATTACAATAAAAATATGGGATGCGTAGATCTCCATGATAATGGAATAGCCAATTACAGGACTCGAGTATGAGGGAAAAAGTGGTGGTGGCCTCTGTTCATCACTTGATAGACAGCGTTTTGGTAAACTCATGGAAAATTTATAGTCTGGCGAATGAGGGATCTTTAGAGTCAATTGGAATTCAAATCATACGTTGCTGTAAGTTTGATGAAAACTGAAGAAGCCCAACTTGCAGATGTTTCCCATTTTTCGGGCAATTCAAATACAAACCTAGGGAGACCATCCAAAAACACTTTACCTTCGAATATTCGCTTCGATAATGTTGGTCATGTTGAAGAGCATGAAAGTAAACGTCGAAGAAAATGTCAACAGTGCAGCAGTAAAACAATTTATATGTGTAAAAAATGTCAAGTATACATCTTCATGGTGATTGGTTGAAAATATTTCACTCACGCTTATACTCTAGCGTTGTTAGACTTGGCGGTAAAAATTAAGTTCAGTAATCCCAACGTTGCGTAAAAGCAACATTTTGTGGAATGTAAACTAATAAATAAATATTTTTTTTTACTGAAATTTCCTCTTAATTGATGTATTTATAAACGGTATAAATAATAAAATCATTAAATATGCTTTTATTTGGACCCTTGGGAACTAATGGGTTAAAGGTTGAGAGTAGTAAATTCTTCACATTATACGGGCATAAAAAGCCACGGGAAAAGGGTCGCCTCATAAATATTTTAACAACTGTTACGTATCGGCAGAGAGTGTTAGTCCTTAAAGTTTTTTACGAGTTTATCAAAATATGATAAAACTTCGTTGAAACCATTTAAGAACACTATTTTCCGGCGCGTGCATAAAATATTTTCTTATTACAAAGATTTTACGTTACGCTGTTGACATCGCACGAGGGGAGCATTTTGCCAGCACATTTTTTAATTTAGACCACCAAGTAGTGGAATTCCCGCGCGTCTTCTTTGCTTCCTGTTTGTTATGACGCAGATTCTTGTAAAGTAAGCGTTAAGACACGATTTTTAAGTGCATGTAAATTCCGTTCGTAACAGGCAGCTGTTGAATGTGAAAATTAAATATTTTACCTAATATGTTCTAAATATTTTCGTTGAATACCGATATCGGTATCAACCTTTTCAATCACGATATAAAAGTAAGTGATATGTTACAACCTTGACTACCTTGACTAGATATTTCAAAGTAAAAAATATAAATTCGGCAATTTATATTCTCAATATTCGTTCAAAACTTGCCCGCTTACCTTGTATTGTTCTAAAATCTAAATATCCGTTATAAAAACGTACACAAAACAAATTTTACAAAAATGAATAATATATTTCAAAGATTGGCGAGCTTAATGCTACACAAACGAATTTATTGTCGGATCGTATCACACCTGGCGCGCTAAACATAATATGGAAAAATATAGTAATTTTTGTATCATGTGGGCTCGCGTGTTTTATCGGAAAAGTACCGGAGATTAATGAAACATGGTGCTGATTATAAATTGTAGTGCCAGGGGAAATCTTGCTTAAGTTCCACCCAACAATGGCCACATAAAATATTCTTACTAATATTCTCATTTATATGAACGCTCCCGGGAAGTTTTACTATTCAATATCACGGCGTAACTGCTTTATGTCACTCCATATATAGCATATTGTAGATTATTATGTTCCCACATAAAATATGTGCCGTAAACCGCATTGTGTTTTATTTTTAAAAGAGAAATTCCTCATAACGTATTTATAACAAATATTAACATGTTCAGAAATGTTTTCGGAAGTTTTCATGCTTTTATTTTATTCCCGATGTAATTTTATTGATGGTTCTTTGTGTTGCGAGTGAAAAGATTTTTTATTGCAGCGGCCTTTTCCTTTTTTATAAAAAGTCATGGCAAATAAATTATTTATAATAATGAAGTCATACAAAACTATTTTGGCACGGATTTTAATTATTAAGAGATATGTGATCAGTTATGATGAGTTTCATTCCAGGCACGCCTTTGTCATGGGCGGTCTTTGGATAACTTTATAATTGCATTAAGGTCAAATATGGGTACCAATAAACTCTATCATTATTAAATTATTGAATCATTATTGAAAATTATTTGTGTTTTTTTGTGTATGTACTAAAGCATAGTAAAAATAAAGTTCAAAATTAGTGAATTCATGTAAATATAGTTGACTTTAAAGATATCACCTCTTATAATAAACCATTTTATTCGATAAAGGTTTCTTTATTAGTAATGAATTGATTTTTTTTAGATTCAAAATTAATGTAAGACAGAAACAACGCTTTTTAAATATTAAAATACAAAAGTTGCGACGCAAACAGCTTATATTATTTCAACAACGCGTGAATATCAATTACATCGTTATTTTTACGCCAATTAAACCGCTTGCGGTGTATTTGTAGGCCGGGATTGAGTTGAAATTTCGATTACAAATGTAACTTAAAAACATTCTTGAATAATTGCTTTCCCAAATAAACAAGTATATCAAAAGCGCCCCCTAATATTAGGTCAGCATTGTCGGATCTAATTAAAATCACGTTTAAGAAACGGTATATTACCGGAACGTACATTGCTACTGCGGATATTCATTCGTAAGTATATAATTAACGTGTTCATATAAACAAACAACTTGTTTAATGTAATTATATTGTAACACAATTAGCCTCTAATAAAGTATTAGCCGCGTGTTAAATTTGCATTACGGGAACCGGCGCGGTATTTCGTTCGGAAACCTTAATTGTTCATAATGTATGGTCAGTACATTCGCTCCGGTTATTTATTAAACAAAATAATAAATGCTTGTTTGGTGGCTTGTTAAGTTGTTTTAGCGGCAAAGTTACATTGAGGTAAAGTGGGTTTTAGTGTCGCCATGTGCATCCTTGTGGATAAGTTTGACCATCGCAAACTTTGTACTCTGCTTTATCGTACACTTTTGGTACGCTTAAGTATTGTGTACTAAATGTGCTTAATATCTGGAAATTAGGTCGGACGCCTTTTAGTGTTTTAATGAGCCGAGTCCAGTGTCGTTAGGGCTCCGCGCGAACGGTGTATTCTTTTTATCAACGCTAATGCAGGTGCACTGTTTTGAAATCCTTTCTAAAACATTATAATAGCATAATGGGCATGTTTACTATTTAAAGGATAATGAGGGCGAAGAATAAATGCATTGTTAGAGCAATTTAACTAGATGATTGCTATAATATATTTTTTTACTAACATTGCAAGTAAAACCGGTGAGGCATAAATAAATTGTAGACTAGCAAGAGAAGAGAGTCGAACCTGAGTCCTCTCAGTGTACCGATGAACAATTATTCCGTGAAAATAATGGGGCAAATTTCTTAAATTTCACATCGTATGTCACACGAAAACAATTATTCTTGCCTATTGAAGCAATTTAGTAACAATAATTTACAAATTCAATGCAAGTTGACTTCGTGCAATTCGATAGTACCGCAACCGGGCGGCCGTGCTTGCGCCGTGCGGGCCTCGAAATAATTGATGTCTTCTCGTTGGAACCGAAATGTACTGGATACCGAGCGCCCAGCACGATGCCAGACTTCTGTTACGATGATCCGCAATGCCTAAATGTTACGGCAGTCCCTTATTTCACTTCATACCTGACTCGCTTAAATATTCACGGTTATAGTTGGAGAAGATGCGCCATTTGTTACCGTACCTCTTTGGTTAAATATGCAGTGCAATATATTTGCAAACACCTTTGCATACAGATAAAGAATTTATTTCTATTTATTTTCTATTGAATTCGAGATGTATCGTTTTTAAAAACGATCCAAACATTGTAGTTTTGTTTATTGCTGTCAGAGACAACAAATATTTTTGTAGTATTTTCAAGGGGATGGAAATCATATTAAGTAATATTTATTATTATTAAAACTTATATTTAAAAAATCGATGTTTTGTAGATATTGGAAATAATATCATATTTAAACAGTGAATGAAAACATCGTTAATTAAAATTTCTTAGCTGTGTAATCCGCCAACCGCCACTAAGTTAGCGTGGTGATTTTAAACCTTTCATCGGGCCATCTCTATAAATATATAGGTGGCCCGGGCCCAGTAGTTCGAGAATTAGGGCTAATGATTATATTTTCAAATGCTATAAAGACATCTGGTCATAAACAATTAGGTTAATAATCAGTCAACACAATTACGTTTCATACCAGGGCGCTGTTTTCGCACCACGTGTTAGCAAGTATAGAAATCTTATCAGCCACTATAAAACATAATACAAGGCAGTAAAAATATTTAATATTCATCTCCGTGAAGTTAACTACTAGAACCGTAACTGACTAGTAATACTCAACAAAATGGATGGACTATTTGAATTTTGGAAAGCCAATCTTCGGCCTCCATGTATGAAATGCTCTACACAATAGTGTAAAGCGTGGATAGGCTTAGCGCATTGCCGCATGAAACTAAGCCATTGAAGGAGCTGTGATGTAGGCAGTTTAATCTGTTAACTCAGCACCTGCCACGCAACATATAAACAATATTCTGGAATAATCGGCTGAGCGGCTGACCTCAGCGTAAGCTCTTTAAGCTAGCGCCAGTAGATCAAAATTAAAATGTTGTAGGAAAACTCCTTTCTCTACAGTATCGTTGTTTACCACCTTTATTATATATCAAGTTTAAGACAATGAATAAAATCGCAGGAAGAAACTAAAAGTTAACATACGTATTGGCGCTTTTATAAAATAAGCAATTAGGACTATAGTGGGTTTAAAAATCACAAGCTTGTTTACAACAAGTTAATTACTAATTTTGATCCGTTTGCCAAATTAACTTAAATACCTGCAATGTACAAAAGCAACGGTGAAAATGAAGTTATTCAATTCGATAACTTAAACAAAAGATAAATAAATCGGGTAATCAATTGACATTTCAATTTAAATTATGACAGATTTTGGGGTTGATTTGACGGTCGAATAATTGTACCAAACAACTTGGGAGGAAGAAAGTCTAAATTAAAAAAAGGAAATTAAGCGCGAATGTTTTAACTTGTGTTTAAGTAACAATATTAGCATATTAAAATGAAGTTGCTCTCTTTGCATTGCATGTGTTAGGCACTGTAAAACGGTGTAGTATTATTATAATAAACATTACTTGGTTCTTGTAAACATACTTCGAAAATGTATTTATTTTAAAGCTTAAGAACTGCAGCTGGGAGTACGTTCTGTAATAGTTTCTACAATTATAATTTAAATACTTGCTACGAAATAAAACACAAACAGTATTAAAAGCGTAATTCCATTTACGATTGAGAAAGTAGAATTGGAACTTGAATACGACCAAGTATAAACTTTAATGCACAAATAAAAACCAAATAGGTGTAGTTAAAATAAGTAATCGCGTGATAAAACTTGGCAGCAGATTCCGAAGCTTATAATATTTGATTTGGTATTAGTAGAACATAAATACCTTTCAGGTTGGTAGGTAACATGATCCAAATCACGACTCGCAACTCGCTAGTAAAGTGGTTAATCTAGCTGTCGATTCGTTTGTATCTTCGAGCGGCGGTCCTAAGTAAACCACTTGTTTCTATGGCTGTTTGCTCACCGACCAATAAAGTCGATGGAGATTTCTTTCGCAAATGGCGATTGTATTATAAGTGGTGTCCTAATTACCCGTAAGTGCTTTGTATTATGAAAAAAACGAGCTTCATTTCTCCGAATATTTTGTTGATTTACTGCCGGATGAGTGGTTGAAATGAATTAAACCTGAATGTTTTACGATGTAAAGTAGGTCACTTACATCTTGATGCTTTTCATTTGAGAATCGTTTTCACTAATGAATATCTATATAACATACTAGGTTTTGCTACCAGCGTAGACAGAGTTTGTGGGTATAATTTTAAACATTTTCTTGAGATTATATTATGTTCTTATGTCTTCTTTAATGGCTGAATAGAGAAAGATTTTTTTGTTAATTATTTTAATATCGGCGTCACCATCATCATCAACCTTTGTGTACGCATATGTACGTCCCACTGCTGCGCACGGACATTCCCTACATCTTAGAGGTTCGCTGGTGCGGATTGGCGGACTACATACTTAAAAATTCTGAAGATTTTTGTGATTTTTTTTGGGGGGCAAGTTTATTTAAAGGTGTGAGCTTGGGATTTGAACTTGCGACCATCTATATTCTAAGCCGCACGCTTAATCCTTACTACTTTAATCAAATTAAATTACAATAAATACGTTAACTATTCTCAGCGCATAAATGCTTTTTCAAAACTTATTTCCTAGTTACTTTTCCTTCTTTTATCGTGGCCACAGCAAAACCAATACGTGGAAAAGAAAGTTCGGGATTTTTCGAGTAAATTTAACGTGAAGTGGTCTATCTTAAGAATCGTTTTTCTAAATTACGTAGGTTTGGCCGAGACCCCATTACTCGGTACTCGTTACTGCCGGAGACAAATGGCGTGGAGCGCTCACAGTTGGCGCCTCAACTGAACCGTTTGTTAGTATTAACAAACTTTCTCACTGTGATCATTTATTCCAATGAAAAAATAAACCATAGCATTTTGTAATTGTTTTAATCGTGATCTATGCTTCTTTGCCATACCGCACAAGTCCTTTTTAACTTTCAAGTGAACGCCGCTGGCCTGTTTGCTTCATACCGGTTGAAAATAATTTTACCTCAGATTCAATTTGCCAATGAATAATATTTGTTCACTCGTTAACTTTTCTGTCAAATAGTAATTAACAGTGAAATGTATATTTAAGTGATGTTGAATGTAAACGAAAGCCACGATAGTGATATATCGAAATTAAAACATATTCCCGGTTGTAGGTATTAATTTGTGGGCTCTCCCAGGCGAGGGCGCTCGACGAAAGGTATTACGAAAATTTAATTGAAGTTTTGATTAAGCACTATCGCACACGCCACTCTCCGTGTTCCGATGTACGTATTATAAACGTACGTGATTTTAAATATGTGACCTGTATTAACGCACCACGCATCAACTTCCCGCCTCTATTTAGAACTCAAATATATCGAATAACATTTGCCTAACTTTGTTACGCTATTGAAACTTTGCAAACAAATGCTCACTCGCTCCTTTATAAAATTAAAGATGTTTCCTTGAATTTACAGAACCATTGCCCTTCGATATGCAAAATCTTTGCGTTAGGCGCTTTGTTTGGGCGCGGTGTATTGAAACGTAAGCTTTGCGGCGTAAGGTTTAAAATGTATTATTTGGGAAAGTTGTTATTACCTTGTGACTTTTGTGGCATAAACAAATAATGGGAGCAAGGGATTGATGGAAGCGAATGAGTCCACGTCCTAAGTAAACTTTAGCAGTATCTGAACTAGAGCCGTTGTATTGTATTCAAAATGTTCAAGCAATCGAATCACTGTGAAAATATTGATCCTTAATAGTTTATACAATATCAGATATGTACTCGAATGAATACCAACTCACCCGGAAAATTGTGATGTAATTGAGTTGAAGTTTGCTACCCGAGTGGTCTTATTTTTCTATTAAACTGTTATTAATTTTCATTTCATATGAAGCGAACGCCTGAACTAATGATAATGAATGTATGATTATAGTATCCATATTTGTCTCGTGGTGCAAGTATATGCTGTACAATTTAGAGATCTTGGGTACTATTCCCGGATCGCGCAAAGTGACATTGGGTTTTCCCATTAGGAAATTCTCAGTACCAGCACGGCAATTGGCCTCCCCCTTGTTACGTGGAACTGATACATACCTACCTAGCGAAATGTGGCCATTCAGTCTTCACCTTCGGGGAATACAGGCGTGAGGTTATGTACATTTGTTTATTTTTAGCATTACCTAGACTTCCGGCTATTATAAAAATGTTTAGTTTAGACAGCACTAATACAGACTGTATACCATCTAATACATGTACGTTTAATCAACAATTATATTTAAAATCTGTGAAATATAAACCCAGTCTTGCGACACTAAGCCCGGAAGGTAATGAAAATAAAATTCATCTCGTAGAATTGCAAGTGAAAGCACAATAATTCCCATTATTACATTTGAGGTTGACACTAATATCTGGTGCCTCGAACGAGCTCCGACGACGGCAAACAAACAACGACACAACTTTAATAAAAGTAAATCGTATTAACACCTAACTTGCTAAGCTCTTTTATTGTCGCCCACTGTGATGGAAATATAAGCGAATGTTTCATTACACGAAATCAAATAAAGGTGTTACGAAGTAATTTACTACTAAAATTAAGTTGAATTTTAGAATTCCGGTCGCAAAAAGTTACATTTAATGACAAATAAGATCTTATTCAGTATTTAATAAACTTAATTATTTGTTTGATAATGCTGTCGCCGCTTCATATCAATAATTTAACATAGCGACAAAGATTATATATACTATTACTATAAATTTGTTGACATACATACAATATGCATATAAAATTATCATCAACATAACACTATTATAAAATCTTTGACAGATTCGTTGATCTATCTCGTTACTCGCTACTGAGATTTAACGGGTTCATCTAGGTTAACAGTGTTTTTCCATTAGGATTTCATTAGTCTGTAAAATATTTTTAAAGAGTATGCGGTACTTTAGGGGGTAACTACGCAACGAGAAAATATCTCTGTTAGTCATATCAACATCATGAATTTGAGTACATTTATTGGATACAAGTAATTTTGTTGTTGCAACTTATGCACTTTCCAATGTTCCTTTCTATGACCATCTAAAAATCATTCAATTCGGTGTAGCAGTTACGATGTGAAAGTGTAACAGACACACAGACAAAAGCATAGAATTACTTTCGCATTCGGAATATTAAGTATGGATTATATCCATGGTTTAAGTTATTTGCTTTGGCTCGCTGCGGGCTGGTTCCAGATTCTTCTTGCGCGAAATGGTAAGTAAACTTCCTTAGAGGAACAAGCTCAAATTGCTTGAGCGAAACATAAACACAAAGTGCGGAATAAAATGGCGTATGAACTTAACAGAGTTGCGAACGAGTATTGCTTTATGAGATGCAAATGTATTATTTGATTTAGACGTAATAAAAATTTTAATAGTAGAGAATTTTATGACTTGAATCAAACTGTAACTAGCTATATTTCAATGAACATATTTTATAAGAGGACGTATCTTTGAATTTATATTGAAAACCGCTATAATTGTTAAACGAGTTGCCGAAGATTCAATCCTTTAACCGATTTGTAGGTCAGACAAATATTTGTTTTGGGTCCGGGTGTTTGTAACGCCGATTGTATTTTGTGCGTGGGCAGAATCACATACACCTTTTTTTTAGCACACTTGAGGTATTTCTTTATTTAAATATAAATTATAAGGTATCTTGTGTATCTTGGCATGTTTATTATTTTATGTTGTTGATGTATTAAAAAGTATATCATAAATACAAATTATAATGTTTAAATTCGTGCTTATCATATTATATAGCTTGTTGTAATGTCTCGAGACACAAATTTAGACATATCTGCTTTTGTATGTAGCGTCCAAATCATACTGTGCAATCATTTTGTATCAGATATGATTTTATTACGTGGTTTCCGTTTAATTATTTAAAATATATTTTTTGTAATTTTCTTAAACACATTTGACAGTTAAATAGCATGTCTAGAATTTATTGAGAAATATACTGCTAAAGACAAATCAAATTTTAATTTAACAAACTCAATTAACATTAAAACATTATTTAACGGTAATGATGTACAGACATTTGGCAGCGTGCGCTAAGAAACATAATATAATATAGTTCTGCGTAACACATAGCACAGTTGGTTTATTTTTCAACTAGGCTGCGGTGCGGTGTGCGGTGAAAAGTCGTAATTAACGTGGCTTTCATGACGAATCCCGCGAGTGCTTCGCCTCTTATGGGATTGTTGCGATGATGGGCACACAAAAGTAGTCTCCGTTTTTTTTAGCAAAATAAATGAGCGGTTGCATATATTAGAATTTAAACTTGTTATATTTCTACCGTATATAAGAAGATTTTTTTTGCAATATGAATTTATTTACATTCATAACAGGAGGTATACATGTATAGGTGCATTTCAACGAATTGTTATTGTGCCGTAAGAGCATAAACTTTTAAAATAAACTTTTAAATCTTTATAGATTCCTTATCAACCTAACTGTAATTAACCGCTATCTAAGTTTGTCCACAATCTTCCCAGCATCAGTAAATGTAGAAGAATTTCGCCAACACGTACATTACCATATCGCGTGCAAAATGTAAGCCCGAAAATACAGTTGGTGTAGTCCTGATTTAGTACAACATACATTTTTTTCATGAACTAACGTAGAACACCCTCACAGGTGGGCGGCTTAACCGCTCTAATGAAGCCACGGATGCACCCGCACGTTATTAAGGGATTATTCCCCCGCCTTTATATGCCATGAATGGCGTGTTTTATTAACTTTATTTTGAACCTACCGCATTTTGCATACTAATATTTATAATCACTCCGTCCTCACTAACAAGCTCTGATATTTATGACAACACACATCCAAACATTATATCCCCGAGTCTCAAGTCTCTACGATTGAAATTGTTCCCCGTATAGCATCCTATCAAAAGACAAGCAATAAAATGTGTAGCAGTGGAATGAAAGGAACTAGAAAAGCTGGATTTAGAGACAATTTACTTTCGGCTCACTCTTGTGCATGCGGACGTTTTTAGGGCAATAAAATCCCGCATAAATAAGTAAATAGTCCCGTAGTATCTCATTTAAATGTTCACCAGGTGTACATTAAGCCCACTGGATACAGCACTGTGGCTTCACCGAAATTGAATTTAAAAAATATTACCAACTCGCGAACCGTTGGCTGCTCTCCAAAAGACAAAACCTACGAAAAGTCTTGTATATTCATTTTAAAGAAATAATAAATACTTACAACAAAGAGTTGTGAGCAGCTCCTTGTTAGTAGCTGAGCGTACTGAATAATAACCTCACTATTTTTGTGCATTAAATATATAACTCATGTATTTCGTTTCCACGTCGCGCTCATTTTCCTGGTAATGAAGAGAAAACAGTTCCTCCTTTAGTAGAAGCGAGTTTAACAATAACTGCATATTTTATTCCGTTAATGTGGGGATTAATAAGTTAAAAAGCGAAATAAACTTTTGTTCGAAGTCCCAGACGCGTTCTAAAAGGTTAATTTTTCTTTAAGCCGAGTCAACGTAGACTACGGTAAATCTTGATTAAGTTTTTTGTTTAAGAACAATATTATTGTAGCGACGTACACAGATTGGTTATTGATATTGCTCGCAAGATTAGCACGCTGAAGTGGAAGTGGGCTGGCCACGTCTGCCGACGGTCGGACGGCCGGTGGAGCAGACAAGTGTTGGAGTGGAGACCGCGTTTAGGCAAACGTAGTGTAGGACGTCCTGCAGCACGGTGGACCGACGACTTGAGAAAGGTGGCGGGTAGCGGATGGATGAGGGCCGCTCAGGACCGGGATGGTTGGCGCTTACTTGGGGAGGCCTACGTTCAGCAGTGGACGGCAATAGGCTGAGTATATATACACAGATTGGACGCGTCGGAATTTTTTAGTTTATACAGATTTTAGGTAGCTAAGCAAACTGTAGAGCTGAAATAGGAAGAGAACAATGGGGGTTTGATAATAAAAGAGCGTCGTCACCGTCCTCCATTGATAGTTGAATTTGCTGATATTTTGGGAGTAAACAAAACAGCATCTCCAACTCGTACAACTTTTTACATTAGCCGTACAACCAGAGTCTATTTGTTTCGTGCCTTCGAACCTGCTTTCGAACTGCGGTGTGCAAGTTTGGGGTCTCATTTTAAAACTCGCTCGCCCCGGGTAAATTTTAATCATAAAGAGACAATAGAGATGAAGGTACACGCCCAACTTTTAGCCGCCTGATTTATACAACTTTTTCAGGCAGTGTATTCAATTGCGTGATTTAATTTGCGTTTTTTGGTCACACCTTGTCGCCGGTTAATAGAGACTTTGGTTTGGCGGCTTAATGTGTAATGTGTGAAAATTATATTCTATTAAAAGTAACTTTTACGTTTTGTTGTTATTTTAGACTAAATACTTAGAGTATCGGATGAGTGTGTGTTTGGGTTTAATATTAATAACAGGGCGTATTACTCTACATTTTTCTTCTGTACTAGCCTCTAGACATACCATTTTATAACAAAAATCTTAAGATATATTTTAGCTTGCAAATAGCGTCGACATTTCAGGTGCTAGTATCTTTGACAACTGTTGGACGAACATATTTACACAATGCGAATTTCCGCGTCAACTATTTTGTTGCCAGCTCTAACAAATACCATTTCCGGGTACAGGAAACAAAATTTCCCGCATTTGTAGCAGCAGATTATGTGCAGCGACTTATTGAAGTATTTATTTATGTATGCCATGAACATTACTAATTACTTGTCAAAGTTATAATTTAATTGGGATTATACATATGTATGTACAACAGTGTAGTTGACAGTGAAATTTGCTCAAAAATAGTCAATTAAGTCAGGTTTATAAAAATCTAAGTATAGTATGATGATCCCGTATTACTGACATAGAAAAAACAATAAAGAATACGGAAATAATGTATTCTTAAGATCCTAAATGTGGTTAGGTTAAGGAATTATCGCCATCTGTTAAATACATTGACTAATCAACAAAAGGTCGTATAAAATTTCAAATGTGCGTGGCTTGCTTCCAGACCTTTATTAAGTGATATAGAACTTCATGCTGAAATAACACGTTGATATCAACAGACAGATGCATCTCAATAGAATTATATCATAAATTCGATGTGACGTAAGACTGAGCGGCAGATAAAAATTGGCCACTGGAAAGTGTCCAACTGCGAGTCGCCGTGGGGGAGCGGTATATTTTATATTCAATTTGAGGAAAACGCGACATAGGCTGATTTTTAGGGTCCCACCTGTGAGATAAAAACAAAATTTCTATGCCAATGACAGTGATATTTTCTTTATCTTTAGAAATCAGTGATATTAACGTGTGTCAATACTTTGTTGGTCGCATAATTGTTAAGCTTGCGACTATGGTCGGTAAAATAATTTTATGTTGTGTTTAGGAAGTTATTAATAAGCGAATTTAAATATGTAGTT
The DNA here is from genome assembly GCA_030295005.1 of Cephonodes hylas. NCBI lineage: Eukaryota > Metazoa > Arthropoda > Insecta > Lepidoptera > Sphingidae > Cephonodes > Cephonodes hylas. The sequence goes on along the minus strand of AP025367.1, from coordinate 7,242,563 downwards.
TATAATAAATTATTTATTATTACAAAACATTTTTTTACCAATGACATTACACATGACTTAATTTTTGACACTGTATATTTAGCGTTGATCGATAACAATAAAAGCTTGGTCAAATTGAACTCTAAAGCTATGTAATTCATGCTAATATTTAGAATTTAGTCAAGAAATCATAATAAACAGTTTGGATTTTCTCTTTAGCGTAACTTATTTATTTTGGGTACAGCCTCCAATTTATTTATATAAGCGGTATTATACGCATTATTTTCTAAATATATTAAGCTTACTTAACTTCCCCCATTTTGGAATTTATTTTGTCAATGGAGGTTTCATTACCTATTAAAAAGAATTGTGTGAATCTTAGCAAAACGAAAATTGTTTTCGCTGCTGGTACCAGATTCATAATTTTAATATTCAATTATTCAAGATTTTCAATTTTGAAAGGAAAGATTATAAGATTTCTTGGTCGGTTTGAACGATAATGAGTTTCCGCTATAGCAGTTTGCCGGGAGGAGGTTTGCGAGCCATTACTTCATCTGAACAAGGAATCTATTAACGAAATCACCATCGAGTGGGCCTCTGCCCTTTCACCATTTATATTTGCCGGCGTTGCTTCACCTAATTCTGGATAAGTAGGGGATTATTTTTCAGTCAATTTTACATTTTAACTTGTATTTATTTACGCTCAGTGTTTTTTTGTTTGCGGATCCGAACTATGCTCGGTAGTCGGTCGTGGAATTATAAAAATACAGTTCGTATAATTTATTATTCTACAAATAAGTTGTTCAGTAGTAATTCATAAAAAAAACATCTTTCATAAGGATTCGTGTAACAATAATAAAGTATTATTATTGAATAAGAAAAATACACTCAATAATGTTACAAGTTATTGAATTGTAGTTAGCGACTGATTAATAAGAACAATTATGGATGCGAATGAAATAATGCGATCATCCGTAAGGGTATAAATCAGTTTGCGTTCAGCAATTTGTCTCGGAGGAATAAGTTAATGTATTTAATTATTAAGCGGCACAAGCGGCAGTTTTAATCACGGCACATTTTAGGCTAATTAATGAACGCACTTACTGATGTCATAGGAGAAAGTAATTTAGCAAAAGAGCGACAGCAGTGCGTGTTGAAAAGTTCCCTTCCAAGAATTTCAATTAACGTTTTAATAGAATCTTGTAGTTGTTTGTTTGAAAGACAATACAATTAAGAACTCAAGCGATCACTCATAAATTTTGACATCAATATCAAGCTTTTCAATGTACCTATTTCCCCGTAAAGTTTGTTGCTTTTATACTTGAAAATTTGAAATAAAATGTTAGCTTTATGTTATAGACATTTTTGCAACAAGAATTTCCAGCAAAACCCACGGGAATTTAAATATTTTTTCATCCTACACAAAACACTACGCCGAATTTCAAATTTTTAATAAATATTCGGCAATTGAAGTGACAATTTTTTATGATCAACCAGCCAAGCAAATTATTGCGATGAATAAAATACGAATTGAAATGTATTTCGTTGCTTACAACTCATATTATTCGGTGGTAGGTTAAGTTACGAAGTGCACGTCTCACGGACGCAATTTCTCTTGTTTTCTTATAATATAAGTATGAAAAACTTTTTAAACACATTTCTAGTTGTACTTAAGATTATTATATTTACTATTATATTTACTCGGTATTAATCAATCAATTTTTTTACCACAAGAGTGTAATTAGCATATTTATGCAAAATGGTCAGCGGTCAGCTTAACCCATTCTTGACCGCCGTGCCAATTTGGGAACACTTACTTTTTGAGGGTACATGAAAAAAGTATTTATATAAGTTAATAAATTCTCACATTATTGGATAGTTGAAAGTGTGATGATTACATATAATATTAAACAATTTAGTTATATATTATAGATTTATTACAATAATTGGTCGAATTTTGCTTTTGAAGGACCTGTCGAGGTACTTAACTGTTTGCAATTATTATATTTTGCATATTAAGTTTATCATCGTAAGTAGTTATTATTATTCAAATACGATAAATTGTCTATCTTATAAACAGAATTTAAAAAATAATGATTCTTTTTTTACCATTTTATAGCACCTTAAATATTGCTGTGCCAATTTGGGTACACTGGCCACAAGTGTTATTTTTGCATATCATAAGGAGAAACTGCTAACGACGTTATACTGTCAGTAACAATTGCCGTGGATAAGAGGAAGAGGTAAATACAATCCTCGAAGATTGTAACCACGGCTTGGACTATAATTTGGCTATAATTCCATTGGAACTGTTTATTGATACTGACGAAGGAGATGGTTTTGACAATGAACAAATGTCTTCAATATTGCCAATTCATGTTCTAGGAGAAATCGAGGTATTTAGGTTTTCATAATGTAGATACTCTTTCTGAGTATGAGGATAGCAGTGATAGTGAACTGCCAATGGAAACGAACATAAGACCGCAAATATTAAACCACCGCTAGTGCACCTGATGTACCTGCGATTGGACGAAATTGGTCAGTGCTGATTGTGCCTCCTTTTTTTTGTTCTCGAGGGGAAATCTGTTTATGGCTCTACTTCCCGCCAGCCCGGGGGCAGTGGGGGGCGGGAAGCGTATATCAGGGTCACAGGCCTTCCAGCCCGGCGCGCGGCGACGTCATATTTGCGCAGTTGTTAGTGACGGGCTGAGTCCTTAATACAGTCCCTAAACCGGAATACCGGCTAAAACCCCCCGGTGGCCATCTTCGTGCCGAGTTGGGCGACCATGGTACGTGAGCGAGAGGCGCCCACCGTTGTTCACAGGCGCCCGGTGCGCCTCCGAGACGTACTTATCTCGGCCGCCTCGGAGTCAAAGGGAACGCAGTTAAGCAACCTCTACCTTGTTTCGGGCGCCCCGGTTGTGGGTGGGGGGCCCGCGATGTACATAGGCCAAAGTGCCGCCACCTCTCTTGGAGTCACTTGAGGACGCGCTGCCCCCGCAGCACGTCCAGCGACCCCGAGGGAACAATTGAGTCGCCTTTTACGACATGCAGGGGATACCGTGCTGGGATTCAAACCCCCCTTTACCTCAGGGCAGGCTGATTGTTCCTCCTTGGCTCCTTCTTATCCTTAGACTTATCCATCATCGATTGACCAATTACTAAACGAGAGTAGTATGAAAGAATCGTTGAAAGAACAGAGATCGAGTATAAATTTGATACAAATAATGAGATACTTTAGGTTCGCTGAAAATGGCCCAATCAATATCGTTGTATGGAGTTGAAGTCCATGGCAAACAAATGGAGGTGGGTTCCCTTCAAACACATGATAGATGTGGCATTACCGAATGCGTGACCATTACAGTTACGTCTAAAGAAGATGTAATGGATCAGTTATATTTTCGCTGAAGTATAGCTACATTTTGTCTTGGACAATCACCTAATCATCATGTTACTCGTCAGATATCATTGTCATCGAATGGTTACAAATGGACGGCAGCGAATATGTTAAAGAAAAAGTTTCCGAAGCGTTTTGGTGGACTTATCCATTATAATAGGATCCGATAGACTTGCACACTATTTTACCCTTAAGTGGCCATTGTGCCAATTTGGGCACACCCCTATAATTTCAAAATTATAAATAATTTTTATTTTTTTTTTCATTTTTATACTTATTTGTATCCCCAACTATGATTAAATAAAGAAATTTCTGAATTTGTTCTTGTAGTTTCTGCTTGGCCACAAATGGGTTAAAAGAAATGAGTAAAAAAATAATGTTTTGAATATAATTTCAATAAGCAGGTCCCCTCAAAAACTTTTCTTATTAATTTAATAGGAAAGGTACTTCGCAGCGAGGCAATTTAGCGTGAAATGAGTTTATGCAAAGTTATTTGGGATAATTGTCGAGAAATATGAGTGAAGGACTGAGGATTCATATTTCTAAACAATTATTCGTGCTTAATTTCTCATATTTGGCGTATAAACTTCACATAATTATATTCGGGGTCGAATGGATTTCAATTGTTAACTTGAAATAACTTTGGCCACGGCTTTGAAATTTTACAATTTTTTTATCCGTGAGATTTGCTAAGTACCTACCCACTTTTAATGGTTAGATTTTTGATTAAATAAGTTTAACTGAATATTTAGAGTACTTTGGGCAGGGTATTTCAAAATTTATTTGAAAAGTAGATAATAAATAAGCCTTCAAATATAATATACATACTTTAGAAGTCGTTTTAACTTTTAAGAATATAATGTCGTTTGAGTAAATTCTCAATTTCATTAGTACAGGTATATATTCATTTCTGTAGAAAAATACTTGAGAACTTAAGGAATACTTAAATATATTTCGTTTAACTACGTAACAATATTTATAAGTTATAATTGCTTATTTCTAAGATTTGCGTGATTAAATTATGGCAAGCTCAATTTAAGTCATGAAGTTGTAATTATAAAGGCTTCAAAGCTTTCACTTTTTAAAAAATAGCTTCATTGTTAAACATAGGTTTATTTCTTTGTCCATTCAATAAAAATGATTGATTAATTAACCTAATATAAAATAAGCTTAATAAACAAGTTAGTGTTAAATTAAAAAGAAATATAGAGTCCCTCTACATTTCTCCATACAATTTAAACCTAGATCATCAGTTCGATCAGACGCGACTAAAAATAGTTTCTATCCCGAGTCATAGACTCAATTATTGAAATTCGCCTGAAGAATAGTTAATTAAAACACCTGTAAAAGTCAGAAAAGTCTACGTCTGAAAACACTGTCACCAGCCGGGCGACTAGTCAAAGGATACGAATGAATTAATGCCAAGATAGGTGCGCCAATACGGTTCGGGGCAAAGCGTAAATTTGCATGACGTAGAAAAACCCTTTAGCCTCAAAATAAATTAACAAATGCTGTACTGTCGTGTTACAACGCACAGATGTCGGTGATATTTTCCAATTCGATTTCGACGCGCCGCTCGTCTACTTTGTTTAATGCGCTGCAGGTGTACATCGTGGTTGAGTAATAGTCTCTCCTTAAGTGTGCCTACTGCCTAACTCGATCGCTGCTGATATTCAAATGGAATTCACGTCAATCATCGGTGAGCATTGCTGTATTATGTACGATATGTCATGAGGACTGTGTCGTGTAGAGGAGGCATGTATATTGTATATTAACCACGATAGTTTCATTATATTCAAGTTTTTTGGTAATTTTAATATAGTTATTCTCTACTTCATTAACCCATATACGCCCACTGCTGAGCACGGGTCTCCTCTACCATTGAGAGGGTTTAGGCCATAGTCCACCACGCTGGCCTAGTGCGGGTTGGCGGACTACACACCTAAGAAATTCCTAAGAACTCTTAGGTGTGCAGGTTTCATCACGATGTTTTCCTTTACCGTTAAAGCAAGTGATGATTCAATGTGAATACAAACATAACTTCGAAAAGTCAGAGGTGTGTACCTGGGGTTCGAACCCGCGACCGTCGAGATTCTCGACCGCGCGCCCAAACCTCGAGGCCATCACATTCTCTACTAACAACGTCTTTCATAAAAAGCGGTGTCTCTCAGATATTAGCCGAGTTATTCTTTTTAAAGGGTATTTTGATTTTATTTCGTAGAAGATGCATTCTATAAATGTGTGGTTACCAATACTGGAGCTGTCAGCCTCAATGTTATAGTTTTGTTAATTTTTTGTTCGTGTAGTGATATTTCTAGTCTTTAAGTCTTATAAGCCAACATAATCACCAGTGGTGAAAATGTGGATGTATAAATATTAATATACCGCAAATGTGAGTGGTGAATTATTCTTTAAACTACATACATTCGGAGCAGAGCGCTCTTTCCTTTTTTCTCTAGGGTGATTTCGTTAAGAAATATGTACATACGAGTGAAACTGAAATATTTATAATTTTATTATGGAAATAGAACGAGTTTTTAAATACAACTTAAACTCGTGTCATTATCAGGCTTTCAACATAAAGCACATGAGACTTATGCAGTGCGAAAAGTTGTTCGAGTAAACGAAATGTACGAGAGAAATGAACCTTTAAATTGCAACAAATTGTGATCGTATGTAATCAGATGCTTTTTCTATTATCGACATTAAGCTAGGTCACACAAAACAAATGTTCAGTCACGATCTTCAATTGTGAGGATAACATTAGGGGCCTGTTCAAACGAAAGTGTTTATTTTTTCCCAAACCCACCAGTTTATCATTTGCATATTTCATGACCAACTCAATTTAGTAGGTAGTGCCTGCAGAGCGTTTTGGGCCGCAGTATCTGTCTGTAAACATCCTGTGGGACCGCTGAAGGTAGTTTTTCAACGAACGTACTCTTCGTTTCTTTGTAATATTTAACTTGTTTTTGAATCAGGTTGATAGGGCGACGGAACACTCTTAAAATAAACTTTTCTTTTTTTGGGTTCTTTTGGAGAATAATTATAAAATCGTACAAGGATTCATAACACACTCATATGCGTATCAGTACTACAATGTCAGGTCTCGGTATCCGGTCCACCTTTATATTGAGTATATGTGCAATATTTATGTATTATTATTTTTTGTCCTGCAACGCATCCGAGGCCTTTCCTGATAACGATTATTTTGTCTATTCATAGCGTATACAAACACGCCGGCCGCGGTAACACACGTGGTACAAAAACAACAGGCCGTCGGTGGCAGTCGATAAAATGCAATGTCTCTTAAGTCCCATGACACAAGCGAGGTAGACATATTAAAAGCACATTGACATAAAAACGGGCTTCCCCTGTAACCAAAAGCCCATCTAGCGAAATTGCCATCCGTTCGCTCATTACCGACTGAGCCAACCGCGGGATCCGATATCCCCGCGCACGTGACTAAAGGAAATTGAAATCTCTATCGGTTAATCGAAATATTGAATGGAGTTTTCTGAAAACGGACTTTTAATTGTTCCTTAATGTTTTTGTGATGGTTACATCAAAAATTTAAGTGTTCGCGACTCAGAGTTTGATCGTAAATCGGCAGACGGATTTGAATAATGTATTCGACTATTTTAATGTTCGTGACGAATTTATATAAGAGTGTTTGAGATCAAAGCTCGCCTACTTATTACTCTAGTATGATGTCTTTTTATTTTTTAACAAGTTGCATATACTATAATTAATTAAATCAAATCACATCAAGATATACAATAAAGTATTGTGTTACTTAATATACGATATTAGTGTAAACATACTTATATAATAAGCATTATGTTTAGATCTAGACGCAATCACTGGTAATGAGCGTCCAGCGTACACATTGCTTTATAAGGCGTTAAAGGTAAAAACAAAAATAGTAAAAGGGGAGATTTTATGATTAGAAGATAAGAGAAGGGCGCGGCCGTGTTCTGAAGCGACCCTGTTGGACCCTTCTTATTATGAACCTGCACGGCCTGCTACTTGAACACGTTTGCTTGCCACAATCTTGAGAGGTCCTTTATTTTACCATTCGTTTAATTTCACTTTTTATTGAACGCCCGGCGTCGGCTACATTGACACTTTTTATTCATCGTGATAGGGGCGATGGGAAATATTAAAAGAAACATGTATTTGTTTATCCGATAATTTACCTCTTAGATATTCTTTCATTTTACGTTGTTTTAATTTCAATTATGTTAGCCTTAATTATTCGTCTCTGAGAGTTTACTTATATTGTCAATGATGACTAATAAACATGCCATATTGTACGAAAAAATTAAGCACTCTTAGATCACATATAACATAAATATATAGCCGAAGTTCGGTTTCGTATCAATTACCTTGTAAAATGAGATGGGAAGCGTTTATGCGAATAATCTGAACCGATTATAAATTACTAACTAACTTGAGCTCAGTTGGGCGGACCTGCATGACAGCAAGGTGTAAATGGAGGCAAATTCGTCAATTTATATGCGAAACAGCTCGCCTTTGAGATGCGATCATGCCTTTGGCACTTCAAAAATTCTCTCAGTTTTCTTTAACAATTAAAATGAGATAAGGTGTCAGCTATTATTATACTAAGCCTGTATGCTAAAACTGTGTACTCTTCATTAAATTTCAAATTAATTTTATTCGAAATTGATATTTGTTCCTCGAAGAATGGGCTCAAATCAATACTTGGATAGAAAGAGAAAACAAGCGAGTGTTCAAAATTGTTCATTAACGTGGTAGTTTTCGAAAACCAATATTCATCTAAGACGAATTATTAAGCCGGTTTATAACATAAAGCCGAAATTTATGGTATTTCTCCGAGCTCGGCATTTTTACAGTATTTTGACTCCGCATTGCTTAAACTTTGTAATATGCGCAACCTTTAAAAAGTTTACCGCCAGTTTATAAAAATGTTGCCAAGCCGGTAAATACCTGAATTTTGTGTGATAAAACGCAATATGAAGATATTTTTCTCGTCATCTTTATTATTTAATTATGGAATTTTTTATGGTTATAATAAAGACTTATTACGTGGCAAACGTCGAGGTTCATTAAAAATCTCTTTTCTCGTTGCTTGGCTTTAATTATCCGTTTTCTTTGTTCACGGGCGTTGGGCCTCTGTTCGTACACTGGCAAATAGTACGTATTTTCCTATAGGCCTTACAAAATTAAGTACGTTTAAAAATAAGGAGGTGATATTTCCTTTACCAATTTTCACATGAAAGGCAGTGCAAGCAAGTATAAAAACCTTCAATCGTGTTTGCAAAAGCTTGAGACACGAACACATTAATTAAGTCAATGTATTCATGTTTAAAGTTTTATAGCTATGGCATGCACAAAGATGAATTATGTTATACATAATATAATCTACTTGGAATAGCTGAAAACGACGGAGACTCAGTAGGGGCGCTTCGCAAGTAAACTCAGTTAATTGTGGGAAATATGAGCCTCAAAATGAGACCGAACAATGCTGTAGGCGAAAGCTAAGGTGAATTGTTAAGTACAAAATTGTTTACGATTAGACTCAAACAACTTTTAATAAAAGGAAAACAGCGGTCTTTGTTTTAAAGCGTGCCGTCGCCCTTTGGAAAGTTATTTTATCCCGCTTTCTTTCTGGTTTCTTTCCTTTGATTCTTATTTGAATATTATCAGTGGACTCCGGGACTTATATTTTTCTAACCCAAAATTGTTTAATTTGTTTAACTTCTGCGGCATATAATATTTTGTTTTATAAATACTTCTGAAATAATTCGTATTAGGGTGAGTGTTCCGTGTATTTTTTGTGTTATTTTTAGAGCACTATACCAATCAGGTGACTTCAAAGTTTCCAAATGACTTTTGTGCCGCAACTCGAAGAAAGCACACTAAGTGCGATTGACCACAACACGACAAATCACTTAGCACAAGTCCCGCACTATTCAACCGACTGAGAGTTTTTCTACCACAACATTATCTTCTTTTCCCCCTTTTAATGTTTTTTTTTAGCTATTGGCCGCTGCCCTTTATAAACGTTTTTTAGTAGTTTAACTTTATTACGTTGTTATTGTACTCATTTAAAATAATGTGATTTCGTGTTTAAAAAAAATATGTATTTTGTCAATACAACCTTACCAATGCGATTTTAAAATTTTAAAATACACAACACACCTCTAGCCGTTACGGAATCTCGTGGGTATTATAAATAACAACAGACTTTGATCCTTCGGCTCCCACACTGGGACGAAACATTTGTCCCATTGCGAATATTTTACTTGCGACGTCTCAGTCCAGTCCGGCAAGTTATACTTAGCTTTTCTGTCGGTGAGACGATAAGATTACACTAACTAATGATAATGTTTTGGATAATTCTTCATCCGGGTTGGTTTCGTGATCTTACACTCGGGTTTTGACATTCTGAGTCGCCTAAAGTTTGGCCTTTCTGAGACGAATCTTTATCGATTATAGAATTTGACAGTTTTCTTTTACCTTTTATTGATAAGTAAACATGAAATAAGGTGGCAAATAATGTAAGAAGCACTAAACTATCAATCAATATTTCTTATCGGAAAAATAAAGCGTTCTCAAACATCACTTATTTTTATGGCAATAATTCCCCGACGTGCATTAAAGGCTAAGTTTCCGTAGCAGGAATTGGCTTGGAAGACATTACTACCGTCATCATAATATAAATTCGTGATGCATTTTATTTCAGAGATTAATCCATTTTTATAGCGTTCTGCGGTTTTACTGCAACTGACGATAAAAGTTTGAGTTTGCATCACTCGTAACTAGGCCAACATTGCGTTTGAAGCGAAAAAATCTTAAATTCGACTTGGCGAGTCATTAAGCAGGGTAACTTAATTACATAAAACCTGATACTGAAAGGTAATTAAATGAAGACTTAATTTACTTTGGAGCACGATTCGCACAATCACAACTATTTTATGTAGAATATATTCTTGTTACATAGTGAAATTTGAGAGACCAGCCAGTAGATAATTTTCAGCTTCACTCACTTTATTAGACTCGTGTGGGTAACGAGCATACATACGCTTGCTAGTAGACTATCAGACACGAATGGCTTGATCGGTGGAAATTCTCAAATACAATATTCATATTATTAAGTCAGCTCAAACCGAATCTCTTATATACAAAAAAAATTACAAATTATTTCAAATATATCTTTAGGTATTTGTTTAATTTTGCTCTTCTATAAACGCACAATCCCATAAATAATGTGGCTGCAGTACTCGTCCTTCAAAGGGGCCGTACCTAATGATGCGTATGCAATCAAATAAACTACAGAACTCGGTCACCCAACAGTAACTATTGCTAGTGGTTTCATCCTTGCCATTGATTTAATAGGTCGCTTTAAAGGAGTAATTAACGGTTGAGATTTCTCTTTTGTTAAATTTGAAGATTATCAACAATTTAGTAGTTACCCGCCTTTTCTCGGCGTGGTTAAAAAAAAAACTAATTTTCTTCCTTGTGCCAAAATCATTCAAATCGTTTAAGTGTATAGTTATTGAATTAGAAAGTTTGTCATCCTTAATATATCCGTATTGCTAAGCTTTCTTATATTGAAAATAGAGGGCAGCACACACGATCGGCATAATTATCGACTTGCTCGTAACCAGATGTTCACTAGGTTATCTCGGTACAACGCCTCAGTGCAGGTCATCAACTTGGATATTACATCCCCTAGTTGCTATTCGGGCGAAATTTTACAGTAAATACTTATAGTTTTAATATTTTCGAACTGGCTAATGAAGAGAAGGTTTATAGGTTTCTTTTAGTATTAGTATATATCATAAACGCCAAAGATTTAAATTTATAATTAACATTGATGGACTGGTCTTATTTTATTTTAATGTTTCTTACTTTTGTAGGGCTTTCTTCAAAACTAACTGGGTGCTAACAAATTACTATTGTAACCAATTTGTTTGGGTATTATATACGCGCCTCACAAATTTCTGTGATATTTTGTGTTATTTTTTATAGTTTTGGTTGTAGGCCGTTAAGTGTCAGCCTTTAATCGCCTCTCTAGTGGTTGTTGGCGGGTAAAATATACATCACACCGACGTCACTTTGAGTCGAGAGGCGTGCATCCGACGTTAAAGTGATGTAGGGCATGGAACATGCCTAAATCGACAGCTTCCCTAGCGCAATGGCCGGTTAGACACGATACAAACGCTTCGGGTTCGAACTACGCGCGAACGTAAATTTTTGTGGTAATTTGATGTTTATTCTAGGTGTCTATTAAGAATGTTATGCTTGTATTTTTCTGAGAAAAGGAGCTTGCATTTTTCGATGCATAAGATACAAAATGCTAAAGTGAAGTAAATGCATAAGCGTAAAATTCTATTTAAATTCCGAAAAGGAGATCAAGAATAATAATCCTCAAGACATGAGTTTGATTCTCGAGTCAGGTAATCCATTTTGTGTAAGTTCTCGCTTCGTAACACATTTCCCGGGACAGAATAATTTCCCGAAAGGGTTGGCATTACGCAGGCGCCCAATCGTAAATTCGCAAGCTAAATCTTTCAGCGACATGCATAAAAATTATGGCGCGAACATTCTGTGTGAGTAATTATTTCACCAGGTGAATTTTAAAACACGTTTTGACATATTTATTAATGGCGGTAAACGTCAGGACATTTGTATACGTTCGGATAGCAGTTAACATATTATGATGTAAAATATGCTTTTTCTACACAGTTCTGTATGTTGTAGTTATTGTGATTATTTACAGTTTGCTAAAAGAGTTAATATCAGCTTAAATATCATTAAAATACCTTCCTTACCTACATACCTTTAGTAGCTTACTATATAAAAAGAAATAAAACACTGGAATTGTAATTTAAGTTTGGGACTACAGAGGCTCAGCAGCTTGATAAATTAAAAACCAGATTTTAAGCCATGAGAAAACTTAAAATACGTGTACAGTTCTGAAACATACAGCTATAAAAGGGAGAAAAGTGTAACCGTCTCATTTTAACAATTAAACGGTGATTAGTTATTCTTTTGTGACAATTACTGAGCCAGTCTCGCTATTATCCCGGTGTGAGTTAGTCAGAGCGAGTAAAACGGACCTAAGTGACGTAATATCGTTTCGACAGGCCAACAGTCAGGACAAGGCGCTCGAGACGTTCCGAAGTCAAGTTGATCATTTATTCACACCAGGATTGCAAGCATGTCTTTGTGTTACGTTTGATTTAATATAAGCCAGGTGAATAAGGGACTTGAAGCTCCAACTTTTAATGGTTCGCAAGGAATGAATCGTTGTTTATACAGCTGAGATAAGGGTACGATGTAGTCTCGATGGATATGTTTTTGTAGGATGAATAACTCATTTTCTACGATTTAATCTGGTGATTTAACATAAAAGATTTAATACTTTTTTTACGATGAGATACGCGATTATTTAGTACCATGTTAACTAGCTGAACTAGTAAATTTTAAAACTTTATGTTCTTTTTTGAATCATTATTCCAGGTCTTACTGATAAAACTTGTATATTGATTATAAACCAGTTCTTAGGTTTGAAGACCCAGACAGATTTCGCTATGCATTATCATTTTCCATGAATTTAATAATGGTTGATATTGCTGATGTCCGGACTGCGGTCCGCGGTAAAATAAAACGTAAAATTTTCAACGCAATGCACAAAAAAATACGTTGCTATAAGCCCGTTTCATTGCGGGACAAAGGCAAATTGAAACAAAAATATACTACACATTTAATAAAACATCGAGTGCTTTTTATTTCAACGATATAAAAATTAATCGTGTTCAATAATACTATAACGCGTGATTTTTAAAGTATTAGTGTTTCATTTTGTTATTGATATCTAAATATACAAAAGAAAAATATAAGGTCTTTTATAGCGTCATATATCCCAATGAGCCATTAGTTAATATCAAGATCAGTTCGCTGTCACGGTGAAATGGGCTAAATAAATAAGTAAAAGGACGAACAAAACTCAGGTTACACAGTTCGCATTACGAGAAGAAAAACTGTCAGAAACGCGATTCCCTGAGTGACGGGACAATAGGTTTAATCTTCACGTAGAAGAAAATGTGACGTCTGTTGGACTGTGGGTTCTGTGAAGCCGAGGCCGGCGCTCGAAAGTGGTTTTCTACCTTCTAAGCGCGCTTATAAAAATTATAAACTCATTATCGACTTCATGGTTCATCATTCACTACACACAGGCGTGTACTTTCCAGAAAAAAATTCTCCCTGTATAATGTAGCCAAACGATCAAATAGTGTAAGGCTCATTTTCTGTACATAAAAGTAGAGTTTTTTTAAACAGAGGTTTTAAATCTAAAAAAATAGAAAAGAATGGAAAAAGCCTTTTCTAACAACAATAAGATTAATTACGGCGCTAACATACTCTAAACTAATCAGTGCCACTTCAAAATTAATAGGTATAAAACTGAAAAGCCGTGATGAACGTATTTCATTAAAAATATCGTGAGAAAATGATGTTTCATTCCATGTTGCTAGTCTGAGTAGGTTAAACAATTCTAATGAGGAAACTTTCACTGCTCCTCGGACTAAGAATGGGGTGGCTACGAAACTCGCACCATCTCCATCAATTATCCCTTAATATTATAGACGCTTAAGGGCGTTTGTCTGTACATTTGTTGCTGGTTCGCTGTCAAATTATGAACCGATTACGTAGTCCTCTATAACGGTGATTATTTAGTCTTTAATAACATTTTATACTTCTCTTATTATAAAGAGTGTATTTAGACCGGGATCGAAAACTGAGGCAGGTAATAGCGATAGTGATTACAAACCCCCTGGCATTAAAGAAAATCCCGACAAAAAATAAAAATTTTGAGGTTTTCCATACAAACAGCATACTTTTAACACCGATGGTTGTATGGAAAACGTCAAAATATTTATTTGTTGTTAGGATTTTTATTATCGTCACTGGGTTTGTGATCACCTTCGCTATTGCCTGCCTCAGTTTTCGATCACGGTCTAAATACACCCTGTATAAAGTAATTTATATTTATAAGGAACCTTTTTTCCCTGCATAAGTATATATGTGTATGTGGTCGAAGATTTCTAAGGATAAATTTCCGAGTCAGTAAAAGTGATATTTAAATCATCCAAAAGAAATACATAGACGGAGATCGGCCATTAAGTGTTACATTGCTACGCTCAAGAAGAAACGGTATAAGGTAAGCGTGTACCAAATAATTAACAAAAATAACACAATGGTATATTTGATATAATGAGCGCTCACGTCACGCAGCTGAATATATATAGTGCGGTGAAAACGTACATGTAATATCACACTTGATAGTGGATCTCGGCCGACCGCGTATTACACAAACACGGCGCTTGACGGCACAATTTGTTACCACCGTTCTTTGTAAACGTCTCGCTTTGTGATTCCCATGAACATAGCGTGAACATTTTGACAAGTGGAATTTGTTCTGCAACAGAGAGTGGAAATTATACGACGCGCCGATACACAATTTTGGCATACGTCTTTTGTTGTTGTGTTAGGGCTGTCTTGAGATTTTGTTGCTTGCTATAATGTAATGTCGTAAAGTAAAAGTCTGATTTTTGTTCAAATCACAGGCACACCTTGGCCTTTTCAAAGTTATGTATGTATTTACAATGAATTAACACGTATTTTGTTTGTGAAGGAAAGCATCCTAAGGAAACCTGGACACCTACAAGTTCTAGGTAATTTTCTTAGGTTTGTCGTTCGCCAACCCGCACTAAGCAAGCGTTAAGGCATAAGCCCTCCTTGTTTTAAAGGAGTATGTGGACTGATGATTATGATGATGTATCGTAAAAAACGGTCTCGCGAAACAGTGGATTTGAAGATTACCCCGCGGTGTAGCGATTAGTCTGTGCCGTATGACATAAAGGTTATAAGTTCAATTTATGAAACGCAACTTTAAATATTACCACGTAACTATTGGAATTTATTCATTCACGTTGGAAGCATAAAATACTCGCAGTAGAGAATAACTAGCAGTTTCCGTAGGTGCTTTCTTAGATATGCGAATTCTATGAAACCGCAGTAGGTACGTTTGGTATTCTAAAGACTAACCCTCTTACCTATAAACGTAACGTAGAGAGGCAGTGTGCTCAGCAAACAGAACTATATGAGCTGATGTTTATTTGACGTAAATATGACGTAGTCGTATCAAATCCATACTAATATTTTAAATGCGAAAGTATCTCTGTCTGTCTGTCTGTCTGTTACGCTTTCACGTAAAAACTACTGAATGGATTTTAACGAAACTTTACAATAATATAGGTTATACATCAGGATAAACCATAGGATACTTTTTATTCCGGAAAATGTAGTATTCCCGTGGGAATGAGTATTTCTGGATCTACCAAAGCGATTTGAATGAAATTTGGTATAGAGATAGGTAGGGCTCACAGAATTAACATGGGATAATTTTATCCTGGAAAATGTATTCCCGTGGGATAAACATGTTATAAATGCAAAAATCTTTCTGCACTTAAGTCTACGTGGACGAAGTCGCGGGCAAAAGCTAGTAAATTTATATTTCTTGGGCTCATTTTAATAGATTAATAAAGAAAGCAATAAATTGTCGCACTTTTCAAGTAAAGGGAAACATCGTAGAAAACTATGCACATCTAAAAAGGTTCCAGTTAGTTAAGAATCCGCCACAAGGTCTAAGTAAGTGAAACGCGGTAGACTAAAGCAAAATCCGTCTCAGTTAAGAAACATTTTTTGTTGCCAGACAACGTCCTTTTCAAATGAGATCGTAAAATGAATGAATCTCTTTAAATTATTATAAAGATCCAAAAGATGCAAAATTTAACTTTAATCGTTTTATTTGTAATCTATTATTCAAATGAACGATACATCAGGGTAAAAGGTAAATAAATGTAGTAAATATTTCCTAAAACGCGACTATCCCATTTCTGTTTGCGCATTCTTTGATTTACTTATTCATAACACAGCAAAAGGTTTTCAGCTTGCCCATCAATATTTTAAGACGTTCACTTTACTGTCATCGGGTTATCTTAATTTGTAAGTCAGTTAGGATCGTCCTTTACCGTTATGTTTTATCCTATTAAGGGACCCAAAATCGTACGTTCTCGGATACCTGCGAGGCCTTCAATTCTGCTATTAAAGCTTATGACAATCAACAATTAATATGTCGAGTTTGGGATTAATAACACACCATATAGATTTTAATTATATTTCTCAATGAGACGACAGGGAGTCGGTTGAAATGAACAAGCGATATTTTTCAGCAGCAGACGCCTTTGTTCTATAGATTCCGTAAATTGAGGAGCGAGCGACCTTACCAACTGCGGAGAAGTGAGCGTTCAACTTATCACTAAACTGTACAATCCACATTCGTGGCCGTGGCGAGACACAATCGCACCAATTCCCCGGTAAGTGCGCGTTTACGCTCAGTATTTTTTGACGTTTAATTTCCTCCTGTAAAGTTTTAATTCGAGACATAAAGCGTGCTTAAAAGCGGTGTCTGGCAAGTTTCATCATCGCACAGATGCTTCGGTAGGAAGCTTACTTTGCACACAAAGCCTACTAGCACAAAAGACTCTGCCTCCGCTCCATTTTGTGTCCGACAAGCCGGGAAGTCGCAGAATGAGGCGCGTCAACTCTGTTTTGACGTGAACGGTTAAAATGTTTAAATTACAACGTGTCACGGGTAAGACGCGTGTTACGTCAAACTTGAGGCCGGCTTAAACGTCTGCTTGCTTTAATACGCTTCGTAAATTATTTATCCGGTTTAATAATACGAATGTCTTAAGGGTGGAACGGTATATACCCTGTTTGTGCGCCGTGTTGTTTTATAGCTGTTGGCAAAGATATTGTTTTACTTTTAACAATATTTAAATAACTTTGAATTTCTTTTGAACTCGTCTAAATCATTGATACAGTTGCATTAAACACGCTTTGAATAGTTTGAAATGATCGCAATATGGTTTTTGAAATAGTACGTCATTTGGCGCCATCAAGTAGGTAATTAATTGTGTAGGTGCCGACATAGTGCATGAGCTGTTCATATTAAAGTTAAGGGCGATAAATAGAATGCGATGCGAGGGCAGCTCCGGCATCGGGGCCACGTCATACGCACCTGTCTAGCAATTAAATTTTGGCTGATATCGGGTTTAATTCCCAACTCCAGCTACAGGGCTGCGATACTGCAATGTTTATTGGAATGTACTCCATAACACTCCTAAGTTTTATGATAAATATTATCCAAATACTCTGAATTATTAAATAACTATCAATATTTTAAGCGTGATTACCTGCAATTGCGTTGTCTAAGTTATTCAGCAGGCCTCCAGTTCTTAGAAGGCTTTCCGTATCTCAGAATTATTTAATGGAGCAATATCGATAACTGAATATTTTTTACGTCGTTAGAAATAATTTGCTGTTACTAAAGTCTTAGATCCTTGATCGAATCAAAAACCAACATATTAGTGCCTATTGCATAAAAAAGATTAATAAATATTTCGATCTCGAAATTTTCAAAACTTATTATTACTCATATTTTTGTGGGAACACACTATGTTAATTTTTTCGTACTAATTCTTTAAATATCTACATTTGCATCAACATACTTATAAAATAATTGCAGTAAGTTCACTGTTTCCGTGGAGAGTAACCCTACGCGCGAAAGACGCGGCGTTGTACACTCAGCATTATTATTTTGGCAATAATATGATATTATGCTTTCAGACGTTACATGCTCCCTACTTCCCGCTCCGCACACCTTGGCTCCCCGCTGGCAACGTCTGCCTACCGAAATAGCATTAGAAATTCATTTAGTCTATTATTGAACTACTACTTTCGTATTTAGGACGTTGTGCTTTTGTGATCGCGATTGTCTCGTGCCATAAGTCTGCGAGGGAAATATGGACGCAATTGAATACGAAATGTTTCTAATGTTTTTAACTCCATATATCGGGTATGTTTTATGTAAGCCAACACAAGCATATAGGCATAAAGAGTAAACATTTTTTGTATCTATTTCATAATTAATGTATTTACTTTTAGTTTACTTTCTACTTACCGTTCTCTAATTCATTAAAGAATTTAAGATTTAATTTTCATACTGAATTCAAATGTACGACATTTACTAGTTTATAACTATTCAACATGATAAAATGTTCAAAGACACTGCCACACAGACATTTCAAAGTGGAAATTCAACAATACATCGAAGACGTTTGAATGGCGAACGTTTCTTTTCAAATACAAAATCGTCAGGTAATATTTTCCAACGTTCGGCGGGAAGCTGTTCGCGAATAATATTTGTGTGTAAAATTCACGAGGTAAGCACATTTGGTAGTATTTCCAGTGATTGGTAGGATATTCGAGCGTGTGGAGTCGTGTTGTGGTCGTGGCGCAAACAATACGCTTCCGCCTGCGGGCTCGAACGGGGCGGGCGCGCGGTCATTGCCTTTAAAATCACTCCACGAGCGTCAGGTATGAGTGCTACCTCGTTTACCTAACTCCACCTCACTGAGTTTCGTGCATGTTGCAAATATCAATATGGTGTTTGAGCACTTATTTAACACTCAGTTTTAGCGGTGTTTGATCTGAAAATATAGGCGCGTGCGGCGGATTTTAGCTACGGAATTATTAATATTCATACAAACATTCACGATCGTATCTTCGATGGATAATCACGGGTGTGTTTTTAAACCCAGGTTTTTATTGCTATTTTTGAGTAGCAGCGTCTCTATTGCCGTTTTTAGACATATTTATCCAACCTTGATGTTGACAAATTGGTGCAAGCTAATTTTTATAAGATAAAGTCAATGACAAATTTCGTAACTCAGAAATCGAATTCGGATATATTTTTAATAATAAGAACACAGCTTTAAGTAACATTACTCCATCAATACAAAAAACACGCCTGTTCTAAGATTTAGAGATGTGATGTTTTCAAAATAATCTCTGGTTTACTGCGGATTGGTTGTAATTATTTGAACAAGTCTATATGATTTACTTTTCAATATTTAAATATACGATTAGAATTCGAAACTAAAATAATACTAAAATTCTGCGATGTGTCTTAAATCCGAACATTGAAAACAACTTGACTAGCCCTTTTCTAATCGGCAAGCTACGAAAACAATTTAAAAATCATTGGAAAGCAGCTGCTTGAACAAGATATATTATTCTTAAATACTACGGTACTAGATGCTCTTCTCAGCAGTAGAAGGGTACGGTAAATATGTACTAGCGGGTGTACGATTGTTTGTTGTCTAACGCTAGAATTATTAATATGAATTACCTTTATCTAGAATTACCGTTTTAGGTCCTTTTATCTTAATGGCTAACTGTAAACGTCTACAAAATCAACGGCAGCTATTGTTATATCAATTTTTGAGATAACATTGTGTATGGAAATTATTCTCTTGACACTGTTTGATTAATGTTGCTTAAATTTACTCACTACTTAAACCTATTTATAATATTACTATTAAATTGTGATATTTGTGTATCAAGTGCGTAATGGATTTTTAGAAATAATCGAAAGGTTTAATCAGACCCTCCTTTGGTGGCCAATTTTTCGAAATTCAGAAACGTATATAAAAAACATTTCTTAATTCAGAATAGTTCATTTTCAAAAGAATTTTCTGAAATATCTAAAGCCCGGGAGCTTCGGTGCTCGCAGCGCCACGTATTCTCTTACAATACATGTTATGATCATCAACAAAAGCTGTCAACAGAAAAATATTGGTAGATGTTTTCTGTTAACAATATTCAGATTATATTTTTTTTTCATATATTACCAAATTAACCGAGGGACACCTGTAAGTAGATCAAAAAATAAGTTTCGGTATTTTAGAATCCTTTGTGGATTTACTTAAATAAATTTGTGTGGGTGTACTCGTATGGACCTATATTTAGAGTTTTAGTAAATCTACCGTCTAGATACATTTTCAACCTGTTTTCTTTTTTAAAATAAATGGACAAAAAAATTCGCAATATAATAAAATAAATCATGGACTAAAGCAACTTCAACTTTGGACGAATCCATTTAAAACGGCTGATTCACGTGTACGTTTCCGTCTCGTCGGCTGCATCAATTAAGCAATTCATTTAATTGAATTCATGAAAAATACTATTTCGGAAAATACCGATTAATACAATGACAAAAATTCACGAACATCTTATAAGGACCGAGAAAACTAAATAGAATGTTATGAAAATATATTTTATATCGTTTAGCAAGAACCAATCTATACCAAAGTAAATTGAAATTGGTCTTGCGGTTACCCCGTGAATACTTAACAGACGAATATACAGTCTAATACTACTAGTAGCTAGTTTCTCGTTTGAAATATACGAGTATACCTGTGCAAAGTTGAAGTAAAAGCATTAACAGTCCATACACAGAGCATAGGGACAAATGCACACTCAACTAGCATAATTTATTGTTTAATCAGGTTCAGTGCAATAGACTCGGGGATCATTAGCGCTCAGCTATCGCAGCTTAATATAGCGAGTGTAAAATATAACAATGCACACAGCGGTGTAACAAATTCAGTAGGTTAGACACATTTATATATAGTTCTCGTAGCTCTGAGGATGTTTCGTGAAGTGCCGCCGGGAGCAACTCTGAACATTTGTACAGTGAGCCCTCTTGCCGTTTCACCTACATTCAACGTAGCTGCTCTTGACATAGCGTCGAATGTATACATTGACTCATGTCATTCTACTACGCTGTTCTACCACCACGCAAAGGTTCCACATTGTACACTATTTTATATGAAAATCTGTGTGCCGCATACAATTTGTTTGCTTTAGAAAAAATATTAAAAATACTATTGGCAGTCCTTGTGGGGTAGTTAACCTATCAGCCTGTGTATTTCGTTGGGTTTTATTATCGCACCGAGATAAGTGCTTTGTTATCTACAAAGACTCTCTAGAAATATTAAAAAAAATACATCAAAATACGTCCCATCACTCCTTTTAGTAAACTCTGCTGAGTCAATAACAATTTCACTTTGCCAAGACAGTGGCTAGCATTGGGTCATGTTCAATTCTCACTACTCTGTCGATGTGTTCATGTCTGGTTTGCTCTGAGAACTGTTCAGACCGGAATCAAAGCCTCTGAAACTGAAGACTACCGACCTGGTTTCTATTAACAAGGAAAGGTAACCATAGTTATTTCCCTTTGTAGACGATCTAAAAGATAAATGTTACCTAGACCAAAGTGATTTAGAAAAAAAAATATATGAGTGGAATTAGAAATCGTCGAGGTAAACCTAGAAAAAAACAGGCTTCTATAGCCTAATATAAAAAAAATATCGAATCATTGGACCGCAAAATGGAGATCTAATTAAGAGCTAATGGATGAGAAGATATCATTATTGTGAGCATACTGTTGTATAGCTTAACTAGATGGTCCGGTTTTTTTTATATAGAAATACAAAATTGAAACACCATATTGGGTAAAACTCACATTGGGACGCTTAGATTATTATAAAGAAAAATATAATATAGCAGATGCATGGCTGATTCATGATCCCTTAGAAGAATTAATCATCAAATTTGTGTTTAAATTTTAATTAATTATTAAAATTGATCAAATAATTTCTGCGCTTTACGTCTTGATGAAAGTTTATCAAAAGGTCCGACGAAATCATTATATAATGTCAATGGTGAATTATTAGCATCAAGCATTAGCTTCGGGCGGCTTATTGAAAAGTGTCAACCCTCATTCCGTCACTCCACCATCAAAGTGAGAAAGCTCTCAATAAGGTGTTAGTAAAGGAGAATTTGTAACAAAATGCTTTCAAGATCAATTCTTGAAAGATGATGCCGTTTTCAATTTCATATTTTGTTTCTAAAAAAAATAAAGGCACATGAATTATTAATATTTTAATAATTTAGGATAAATCTATAAACTATAATATCACCACGGTAATAATGCTGTAATAAGATTTTTACGAAATACGGTCTCTTTAGTAATAATTATTCAGAAGTATTATACACCCTAACTTAATGTTCAACTTTGATTACTCGGAAATGAACCACGTAATTGAAAAACTACCCAAAAAAGTGGCGCAAAAATTTTACTTCTTTGACAAAATTTAATAAAGTCTGACCCGAGAGATTGGTAATGAAAAAGTAAAAAGAAGTGAAAACAGCCTTTCAAGTACTTCGTGATTGGCGAAGAAAGTATGTTGATCATTGTATCAAATTCGGCAGAAGTCATTTACGAAAATTAATAAATTGCGATTTCGTAATTATATATTTTTTAGTCCTATAATTCGTATTTCATTGATATAGTTAAATTTACGGGATCTCAATAGAGCTCACTAGTGTAAGCAAGCAAGCTTTGTACAAAATCTTGTTTAAGAAAATAAAATTGAACTTCAGCTCTGGCTTCAAATGAAATTGAACATTCACATATTTTTGTATAAATCTTCTTAGACTTTTTTTCTTTAACGGTTTTCATACCGACTGGGTCTATTTCTTAAGTTATAATGCATTTATGCTTAAAGGGAAAAAACAAAACACGTTAACGAATAATTTTAAAATGTTATCTAAATATTTTTCTACAAATTGCCCTACGACAGTTATACGGTAATGACATTTCATCTCAACACACTAAAGCTACGGCTCCTTCAACCACTTGAATAATTAATTACGAAGGATATTCCTTTTTGTCGCAATTAGGCTCGCAGTTGAGTAACTTTTAGCTAAGCGAAATGTCAACCGCTCGCCTCAAAGGATGAAACATTTAGAAACAATAACGGATATTAGAACTGTCAGACTGGGAAAACGTCGCAAGCTGCTTTTGACAACGCCGATAAATATCGCAAAAACATCTTGCTCCTTAAAATATTCAGAGATATTTGATGGTTTTATCCATCGTTGACATACTTTACACGAATAATTTCCGCGACATAATTTACCGCGAGTGATCAAGAGATTTCGGTTGCGAATCTCAGGTTAGTGTAACTCGGATTTTCTACAACAAATTCGGAACAGCATGGACAATCGAAATATATTTTGAAACCAACAACACACTCTTCCTGTCTTACAAAATTTTGTCTCGACAATACGTCCGCCTACCCTTTAAATATTATACAATAATACATATTTGAATCTAAATGTTTTAATTTATCTACAATTGTGTTAGCAATTCGCATTGTTCTGTAGATGTTTGCATTCTACTTTTTTAAATGGAATAAATGGTAGTAGGTCCGTGCAGGCTAACCACTAATCGCTGTGGTTTATTTCGAGTCCAGATAAACAGTGGCTGATCCCGGGGTGGTCGGTGTGGTCATCGCCGCCCCTCTACAACCTGATTGTCGACTTTTGTTTGAACTTACAATACGTTTAGCAATATATTTTAAATTTACGATATATTGTTGGAAAAAATATTGGGATTTTTGTGACGAAGATAACAAATTATTTAAATAGCTTATAGCACATAACACAATATGTGTAAATGCATAGTTACTTTCTCAAATATGTCCCCGTCATAAGCTGTCTCGATGATGTTTTGTTTCGCTAAAAGATGCATAATACTCAGGTACGCACTTTTTACCATCATTATAAAACAGAAACCTTTTAAAATATTCAGTAATGATGTTCGCCAAAAGGGAAGTTTCTATTCTTTAGGAAATGTTGGCTTCTTGCTATAATCCTAAATTATTTAGATTATATACGTACAGATGAAGCACTAGTTTATTCAAATGTAATAATTTACCATTATCAAATCAGTATCGATAAAAAATATAATAAATCAAATCATAAATGTAATTATAAACGCACATTTAAAATAATGGATATCATAACCCGACTCATGTAGGCTACAATAATAATCACATTATTGGAACACTGAATAGGTTGTATTTTTATCATAATTCTGTTCAATATCAATTTCAGTGTGGCTTATCATTGCATCGGTTTTTAATTTAGCCCATTAAAGTTAGAGTGTCGGGCTGATTGCTCCATCAGGGGTAATTCGTTTACTGTTACGTATGTAGATCACTAGTACTAAAAGCAATTTGCGCCTACATCTTCGACCCTTTGTGGAACTATGATGTTACTACATTCTCAGTGGTACGAAGTTACAGTGCCTTCTCACCTGTAAGTAATTTCATTATGAACTAATAACATCTTAATAGTTTGGTTTGGACCACGAGGTGGGACGGCGTGGACTTGAATTACAGTACACAATTGTGGTCAAGGAGACTATGTAAATTTATTCGTGTATATTGTTGTTCGAGATTGGATTTTTTAGGGCTTGAAATTTTGTGTACCATCACCATTTGATGGAAATGATTATACCTTTTACAGTACATGGTATCGATTAATAAGCGATACAAAAACATCATATCGCTTACGAAATTAAAGATTTATACTTTAAGTTCAAAAATATTTCGCCACCAAATGATCTTTTACATAGCAAAATCAGAACAGAAACAGCTAAAAACTACGTATAACGTGTTTTCGTATCAACGCGTTTGCCAATTATATCAAACTAAATCGCAGAATTATCTATTACACATTCTGAATAATGTATCAAAACTAACATTTACAATGAGCGGTGCGCACTAAATCGTCGAGCAGAGCACAAAAGATAACCGCATGTACCGGCATTACACACTGTATTAAAACAAGCGTTAATGGAATCAATGTGCGGTGAACATTCACTACGTAGCGTTGGATATTCAGTACAAGCAACAACACACCTATTTGTACTGCATCAAAAATTTACAGCATAAACTTTTCATTGAAACAAAAGAATGCGGCAAAGCAATGTCAGTGTTGTTTTTTTTTTTTTTGCAAAAAGGAAAAGTAAATAGCGTAAAAAGATTTAGTATTAGTGAATTTGGTCTAGTTGCTTCAGACGGGAGTACATAATTAAACATCTGTATTGCACCTTAGTAAAAGATTTTCAGGAGCTCGACGGATATGTGAACGGTGCTTCGTGGCTTACCACATATTTACAAGTGCTTTTACATCCCTCCAACGTTTATGGTAGGATAAATGGTTCTTTACAGCGTTGTACGTTTCGCTGCTTTTTACAACATGAGCGGTGAATTTTGCTTATAAATAAAATCTTATTTAGATACTACACATTTGTTGTTGTTATAAACCTTCCGTCCCATTAGATTTGTTTAAAGAATGCAAATACACTTTAGTGTTTGATGAGAAATTCAATCTTCCTGTAGTTAAAATGTTAATTTACAAGTGTTACGAACGTGCAAGTAACCGGATTAAAACGGTGCTAAAATTCTAATTATGTGTGTAATACTTCTCGAGCTTGTTTCATAAAAGCTTAATTGGATGATAAGTTAGGCTCAACTTAGCATATTTTCCATATTCCCAATATTGTAATGAGAATGCAAAGTTTCTAGACTTACATGCATGGAGTAGAATGAGTTGGATAATCGCTTCATGAAGTTATTAAGTTCTGAGTTTCAATCCAGAAATAATACTCGGAAGCTGCCATGTTATTACTTGCACGCTGTATTGATATGGGGCGGAATTTTCGTGTGTTACTCAAACTTCATGATACGGTATAATGAATTTCAAGCGTTTTGGGGCTGTTGTTATACCTTTAAATACTTCTTTAAGTTATGCAATATTTTATAAAGGTCATTAATATTATATGATGAAAAGTATTTCATTACAATGCAGTAAGGCTTTTTTTCTTAACTGAAAAAGATTGTATATATTTTTAATTGGTTACTATTCTTAGTTTATATAAACCAAGCTCGTCTTTTGTTCTTTGAATAGTACATGGCTTGTGTGTTTGTATTGCATTCAGCCAAGACTTTTTTTATCTCTTTCACCTCCAGAATATATGTGATAATCTGGGCACAAAAATACACTTTTATTAACGTGCGTGCATGCAGTAATAACGTATTTGCGATAACAACTTGTTAAAAAAGTGGTTACCCTAAGGTAATTAAAAAACCATTACATCCCTCCAATGGCAATGTTCGTAACCTTTGACTCCGCAAGAGGACGTTCCGACCCAGGGTTTGCTCAAAAGTGCTCCTTTGGCAAATATGACAGAGTAATCGCCACTACAACTTACTAATCCAGCCGAGTGTTGATTCGCCGTCGCATTGCAGAGCCGACATTTCAGGTACACGCCGTGTTTCTCTTCACTTAACTCGTTAACCTACAAATTATGTTGTAACTTTGTTATAATTAACACCCAACCGGATAGATCTATTTGAATTCAAATGTATTAACGTTTTGGGGAATCAGTTTCTGGAATTGCTTAGTTTTGTAGTAATTATTAATTGTTGTTGTATTAATATTGAACTAATTAATAATGAACATACACCTCATTACATAACGACAGCCTCATGGCCCCGTAAACAAGGCACCAGCTTGCGAAACGGGGGTCGAAGGTTCGATCCCGTAGCGATGTTTGTGTGATCCACAAATATTTGTTTCGGGTGTTTGTGAGACGGAAGTTTTTCGTAGTTTCGGATACCCACGACAAAAGACTCATATCTTAATCTGGGGTCAGGACTATGTATGTGATTGTTGGGTGTACTTATTTACTTGTGTAATAAGCAATAATACTGTCATGTCAAATTACTATCAATATTCTTGGCATAAATACAGGAAATGCGAAATAAATTACCTCCAATTTATTCTATTATCTTATTTCTTACATTTACGGTGGAAACAATAAGACCATTATAAGACATGTTGTCTATCTTTGGTACTTGAGATTTTGATAATAGCGTTATTTTTTTCGATTTCGATTGTGGGAATTTTAACGGTATGTCTAGTATATCGTATTATTTTGCAAAAATGTTTCGTTGTCCAAGAATATTACGTAACATTGGAAAAAAAATAAGATTGACAATAGTTAAAAAGAGAAAAACATTTACATTTAGCTTAGTACAGAAACTATGAAACCAAATAAGAATAAAACTAGATATTAAACCGAACCATTGACTTTTACTCGGATAATGTTTTATATTAATAATCAACTATGGGTAGCGAGGCGACATCATCCCTGGAGGGTTGTTTTCCGAATAACCCATTTCAGTAGCATCTACCCCACCTACCTAATTGAAAACTGGCAGGGATAGCGTGTAAGTACAAACATACAATTTCAAAAGGAATCCGTCAGGGTGAACTTTTTGATCTTCGCCCTCCTTGTACCTACTTCAGATGATGCCTGTTCGAATGTCAAAATTTATTTTTTCTTCATTTCATTTTCGTAATACATTTTTGTTTATTTAATATTCAAACGGTCCCATCTACGACGTATACGGTTCGAAATTCAAAAAAGCAAAAATATAACCAAATGTATCCAGTAAAGATGTTAAGGTCCTAGTGATCTATCATCCTTGAAAGCGGTTTTACCAAGCGGTCGACGTCTTTTCGTTGAAAACATAATCCTTTCACATCAAAGAAATTGTGTTCAGATTGGAGGCGATTTATAGTTAGTTCGTGAAACTATATTATTTATACAAATTTATATTTAACCTAAAGGTAAATAATTTATACTTTCTTACTGAGGAAAACATAGGAAATATCGGCAGTAGATTTAAAATTTCTTACATTTCCACAAAGGCGCAATGATTAAGGAAGAGCCGTGGTTAATATCCGAGAACAAACAACGCGTCTTACAATTTTATTTTCTTCACAGCATTTGAGAGTGGTATTGATTTTTAATTTGCGCGGTTAAATCTAGATTGCGCAATCTGATTATTAATGGTGTAAGGGCAAGGGTCGACGCGGCACTACATTTAACACACCTAAAGTAAACGTCAAGGGATAATAGCCCTTATTTAGGAAAAACCGACACGTACAAAGGCCACGAAAAGGCCTTTGAGGGCGTCTAAACTGCGCATATTTTTCATACAGCAAAATATATTAGGATTTAAAACATTTCGTGTAACTATTTCATAGATATTTTCTCTTTATTTGAAAAATGAACTTTTTTATTTATCCTTTGTGCATTATATTTTATAAGAGTTAAAATTTCTTATTAAGTTTACTTAGCTTTGAAAACATTAAATAAACTAATTCCAATTCTTTGATTATTAAATATTAAATCCACATTGCAAAACAATTTATAATAACAATTCATAAACAAAGCTAAGCTAAGATAAGCAAAGCAAAACGTAGCATAAGTTAATTCAAGCAGATTAGCAACAAAAGGCAGTACACACAGGGTGTTTCGTAAAGAGTCAACAGATGAGACTAAGTTTGTTGTGGAAGACGCAAGTCTTGTTTGGCGGTCGCTGCAGCGCTGCACAGCGCAGTTGAGATTGCTTAAACTTGCTTCACCTTCACCTGCACTCACACTCGAGTTCATTTACATTAACTTGAGACGTGTCGCGTTCGCATATTGCTCTTCGGCTGCCATTGTTCGTCTATTTGTTACACTATTAATTTAGAACATTACTGTTACATCTCGCACTGAGTAACCTTTTTTATTTTAATAAGCACGAGTATGCGTTAGTGAGACAGCCCGGACGCCTTAGAGTAGAAGTGGCTAAATTGGCTAAAGAGAGAGAGGAGTGGAGGAAAAAGAACGAGGTCATTACCCAATAATATAATCTATTATAGACCTTCTTCCAGCACGCTGGGCTTCGTGATTTCAAAAAAGAATATCTGCTCATAATTGGTAAACCACGTTATAAAGTCTGAAGCAGCAGCAGCAGTAGCAGTAGTAGTCGGTGTCACTTCGGTGTTGATGTCAGTGTTGTGCAACAGTAGACTTTATTAGTAAACAATATTAATCAATTTTCATTGCTTTAGTTGTATTTTTCTCATTTGCCCTACGGTTCTGAGCATGAAAGCACTTAGTAAGTGAGTACAATGGATTCCTTTTATCCAATTCAGGCTAAATTAATCGAGAGCAAGTGTCTTCAGTTTTCCACAATGACTCAGTAAGTGTGGATTTTAGCAGAGTCAATCTTCTAATTTCCTTAAATCAAACTATTATAATTAAGCTAAATAATTGTGTTTTTTCCCACAATTCAAAGAAAAAAGTGGAACTTAAATTTAAATTGATTAATTTTACAAATGTCAGAACATTTTTTATTTTCGTGAAATAAAATCATTAACAATGGATCCTTGGCTTTGAGAGTTCATTGATATAATTACCGGTTGTCTAATCTTTGCAGGAAGTATAAATTGTTACGGCAAAACAAATTGTCTAAATATCTCAAGGTGATTACCGTAAACCTCTTGTTAATTGATTCCACTGTTTGTTATCAAATTAAATACGGCAAACAACGGGCTAATTACAATTGTTCATTCATTGTTCAATAAAGGCTTGTTTAACAGCATTAATTATGCACGGCTTAGGAAACTTCAAGTAAGTTTTAATTGAATAATAGACATCATCATTAATTTATTTCCACAACACTGACATCTATATCAACCACAAACGTGATTACAAAGTAACTATTCACGTGCATAATATTGTAAACTGGATATCTAACAGTATTATATGCGTTATCGACTTTGTGCCTAATCAATTTTCTTTACTCTTCAGCTCATACACGTTTAACTGTTGAGCATGATTTTCCATTAGGTATTAATAAGTAGATTTTAGCCACCAGAAAGTTTCGCCCACTGCGTAAATTTGTCGATTTTACTTTGCAGAGGAGTAAATGAGTGTTCGGCTAAACGCTGACTTACATTGAGGTTATAAAATACATATAATTAAATTTAATATAAATGATACATATCGGATTAAAACTGAACCATTCAACCTGTTAATGATCTTTAGTGACCGTTTTTTTCATTTCCAAAAATTATAATCATTGTGAATTACACGAAAAACGTTTACTTTTTTAATAAAAAAAAATTAGAAACTTCTCCAAAAAGTTTAGTTATCAAGGCATATTAAAGATAACTTTAACTTATTGTATTCTATTAACCCTACGAGGGAATATGGAGATCCACACAATAGCAAGGAATAGTAAACAACAACGGATAAATATACAATTAAAATACCTCCTGATGGGGGTTCGCTCTCTCCAACGTAAACATTAAGTTCGTGTAAAGGGACAATCAAAGGGATGGTCCCTTGCATGCTCGAAGACACCGACGAAACTCTAATTAATGAAAATATATTTTAGAAAACAGAATAGAAGTGTTTATTATTCTTCGGGAAACAATTTGAGTTGCGAACTTTTTTTATTTGCATGATTAAATAACAATAATAATAATCTGTCAAAACAAACCCTAATAATTCGTTTATTGCTTTATAACAATTATAAATTTGTGAAACGAAATGATGTGTTTATAAACACGATACAATTTAAGGTAAATTAAACATTAATTAAAGTCCAAAGCATTAAAGGTATCACACTAATTTCCAATGGCTAAAATAATTGAACTCGAATGGGCAAACGTTCCAATGAGCGGCGAAATGGGTTGTTATTGCTAGAACAGGAGAGTTCCATTACATTTGTCTAGCGACACTTTCGGAAAGCGCCTCGATCGGTGACGTTAAATTAGGATTGACGCCGACAGGTTTTGTAAAAGCATTGCACTGTTGAATTATTAAGGCAACTCTGGCTGGCGCTATATTCGTACTGCCGGCAGTCGACGTCTCGATATATAACCCTGCCTATGTATATACATATTGCTCCGTTTACGGAGCCCGGCTCATTTTCAATTTTGACACCCGGATAAAGTGGTCGGCGAATGAATATAAGCTACGGTAGGCAATTCCAAAACAAAAAATCATTTCAACCGTGAACGTGGATACAAGTTGAGCGCAGATTTCGTGCTTATGTTGTTAGTATTTGTTTGAAACTAACACGATGTAACCGGCTATATGAATACACAACGCGACTATGTGCACAAAACTATGCCTTCAGAAATTGAGTTTGGAGCTTATTGAGAGAGGAAAAGTTTGAAAGCAATTTCGTGAAAATTTAATGCTCTTGAGAACTTACGAGAATGAGGAATTTGAGAAATGAAGCCAACACTGAGCATAGCTAATTTGTTACGAATTTCTAATGAGGTCCACCATAGCCGCTCCTTGGAACCTTTAGCTTATAATTTTTATTACTTCAATTTTTCTTGCTTAAGTCAAACTGCACATAAAATATTACAGGTAATTACATTTGTGATTTGTTTGTAATCGTTAGTATTGTAAATAGCCTGTAATAGGTAGATATATACTTTATTAATTATTATCTGATATCGATATCGCGTGTGAAGTAAAATCATTTCAATTGCACATTTAATGTTTACGTTGATTACAATTTATTACTATTTACTGTTTGAAGTCCTATTAATAATATAACCAAATTATCTTTGAACTCGATGGAGATTACTGTTCGATTACAGTCTTGGGTTTCTTTAAGAAGAAGCATTTCAGCGGACCGGTAGTAAGTTATCGAATGACGGAAGCCTCTCGACATTTTATGTTCTAAGTGCACAACACATAAAAAAATCTTCTCGATTCATTAAAACTGCATTGGAAAACAAGTTTCAATTGTCCATTTAAAGTGATATTTGCAAACGTGTCAAGAGTATCGTCATAGACACATTCAGCTTGATATCTGATCATCTGTAAGATTGAATTTAGCATGTCTAGCGAGCTTCCGTCGTTACCATCGCTCATCAACTTGTACTGTATGCAATGAAAGTGAATTTACGCACTGAACTCTACAATTCAATTGACTGCATTGTTACATACTCAGTATCTTTGTTTATATGTCTTCTTCGATAACCATTAGAAATTATTTGAATCAATATCTTCTTCTTCTTCATCAACCCATATACGCCCACTGCTGAGCACGGGTCTCCTCTACCATTGAGAGGGTTTAGGCCATAGGACTATGGCCACCACCAAGGTGGACACCACGCTGGCCTAGTGCGGGTTGGCGGACTACACACCTAAGAAATTCCTAAGAACTCTTAGGTGTGCAGGTTTCATCACGATGTTTTCCTTCACCGTTAAAGCAATGATAATTCAATGTGAATACACACATAACTTCGAAAAGTCAGAGGTGTGTGCCTGGGGTTCGAACCCGCGACCGTCGAGATTCTCGACCGCGCGCCCAAACCTCGAGGCCATCACTGCTTTTTTTATTTGAATCAATATAAAATTAAATAATCCAACATTTCTAGCATTCTATTCGGATAGGGAAAAAGTAGCAAAATTTTAGTACGATAGCTTAGATTTGCCACCCGTCAGTCTGGCTAAATCTGTCCAGGCCTAATCCGAATGGGGTGACCTCAATAAAATACCAGTGCCATTGGGAATATAGATTAAATAATTCTATATTGAATGAAGTGAAAATAAATATTCGATTTACTCTGATTATATTGAAAGATTGTATTCCGTATTATTTTAAAGAAATTGTAATGAATTGAGCTTTTATAAAGTATTTTTTATTGTTATTTTAAAGTTTATTATAAAAAAACACTTTGTAATAATAAAATAAAATCAAGTTACGTATATTGTTCTTAACAGCTTCAAACGTAATTCATAGAAAATTTAATATATAATTATCTAACAAAAATATATGTATGTATTTTTTTAAATTCTATGGTCACAAATGGAAATATTAAAAATTGAAAATTTGATACATTAATTTGCATATTTTCAGGTGGAGTGCAGTCATCTTATGACGCTTGCGAATAATAGTGGCTTGAAAGTGAAGTTTCAATTTCAATAACTTAAAAGTGAGTTTTAAGTTTTTAAGAACTTTCATTTTCAATAGGGTTACGTGTAAACGAATAAGTCGAAGCGTGATTTTGATTAACATTTCAAATTAATAAGTTCTTTAATATAGAGTTTTAGTAGTTGAAACTCTTCTCTTTTATAACAATACATTTTCATTGTTACTTGGAAGATAATTTTCGGTACATTATCTATAGAGCAGTTGCGGTACTTCCAGAGAAGTCCAAAAGTATTACCCGTTTATTGTGTAATGTCTAGTTATAATTGTTTATTTTGGGTTCAGGATATTCTTATTTATATGTTGAAATGCTTTTATTAAAAATAAAAATTTAAAAGTGCGGAATTTTGTTTGGCAACTTGAGCTTTTGGGCTTTCACGGAAGTACCGCCACTGAAATTTTACATTACACAGAAATTAAATTATTATAAAAAATCAATATTTATAAACCAATTTCCAAACAAATCCCTCGAAAAATATAGGCTAACTGCATTACAGTTGATTTATCTTCTATTAAATATTTACGTAAACAAGCGCAATGGTGTCGGAGGAAAGACTACATCGCTAATGGGGCAATGTGGGGAGAGCAGGGTCGAAATTAGAATTTGAGCTGAGGTAGTATGGGCCCTTAACGTACCCTCGAACAGCAGAACAAACTAATTACCCGTTTAGACTATTTGCGTTAGTATCGTGATTGCTTTGTCGCCTCCGGGCTCGCGTGAACAGTGTGCGGCCTTAACGAGAACAGTGCTACATGTTTCTGCGTTAAGAACAACCTATTGTTCTAAAAGTAGCTGTGTTTGCTCCCTATTTTGTACATATATTTTAAAGGTTTAGCGGATTTATACTGTGATTTAGATGAACAGGTATTGCTTTGGAAAAAGTTACGTGTTCAGGGGGTAATTTATTGATCAATAATATTTGTTAAAAAATACTCGTAGGTTACTATCAGAAAAAAACCTCATTTGAATTTTGAGATGAAATTTCCCTCCATAACTTTTGGTGTACAAAATTTCACAGTTCCCTCTTCATACGGTTACGAAAAAATCGCAAAAATCCGAATCTCACCCATTCGGAAACGTAATCGACGCGTCGCTAATTTTAATCTAAAATGATATTACTATGTTAATTGCTCGTTGGCATCCGACATAACAGGATAAGTTCCGTGTGCAGCGGCACTTCACCTGGGTAGTTTTCTGGCAGGTACTCCGCCATCCCTTTTACTCAACGTAGTTTTGATTAAGTGTAAGAGAGCAGGCATAAATTCCAGCGCCATGAATCAATAACCTGGTGCACTCACACTTGGGCGTGTTTGTGTGTCGGTACGTCACACAGAGTTGGCGTCCGCAGACGATATTTTGACGGGAGGCTGGCTCGCTCTGTTTAGAAATTATAAGGCGGGCGGCCGGCTGTTCCGCCGCGGTCCAAGGGACTAAGCGGATGCGTGTCGCACAACTTACTTGCTCACGCATCAATTTGATTTATATCACTGTTTTGATTGTAATAGTAGTAGGTATTTTATTGTTAAATAAAGTTATATTTTTATGAATAGTTCTATTGAAGTGATGTAGACTTATGTAAAGTTTTATAAAGTTAATTTGATTCTTAAGTATATTGTAAATTATAATTTTTACTTATAATAAAATTAAACGGATATTTCCATATTTTGTTTGAATTGACACGTAGAGCATATTGGCATTAGCAGTTTCTGGTGCATGTAATTAATGGACAAATGTGATCGTTGACCATTCTGCCAACTCCCGCCCAACGAGCACAGACGACGCACGACTTGTGGATTACAACATGCTCTCATACACTAATTATACCAAAATTAATGTTTCATGTTTCACATACTACGACTCAATTTTAGCTTACCAAATAAACGACGAAGACGACAGAAAATAAATCACCGAATGATAAATGTGTAGCAAACGGAGCAAATGATTTACTAAACGATATTCCAGATTTCAAATTATCTTTTTTCTATGTTATTACGAAAACCGATCAATAGCGATCTTATCTCATTATTTTCAACGTAATTTAGCTTCAATCAATAATAGGTAAAGTCGGACAGTCCAAGTTCAAATGAATTTAATGACGTATATTTTACTCAATTGTTATTATAAATACTTATACGATACCTAACTACAAAAATTTTGCAATTTCGTGAGTTGACACAAAATTCAAACGGTTTTTGGTGGATCTTGTTTCTTTAATATCCCTACGATTAGTAAATAACTCTAACGTTAAAAGTCATTTTGTCAATGCATGCTACTTCCTTGCCTTTTAAACATTGGTACAATATGGGAGAAAATTAATCGATCCTGTTTTAATAAACTCAGATGTTTATAAATCGATTTACAATGCCAATTCCACTAGAACGACCTATAAGAGAGAGTGAACATGTGATCCTCTGAACTAGAGCATTACTTCTCTTTTAAATTGAAGCTCATTGTTAAGGCGGTAGGTTTTTGGTTAGGCGCAAGCTCAGCTGCAACGATGACGTCAACGTGGGCGGTCGCTCCCAGATGCCAAGCTTGAAGGCTACAGACCCTGTATACCCTAGAGATTTAGTTGTGATGTAGAAAAAAGCTGAACTGTCATTCAAGAAAAGATTTTAGATAGTTGTGGTATAAGCCTCAATTTTTTAGGTATATACAACCATTATAATTTTATATGTAACTCATATCTGCTCTACTACTACAAAATTTATTTAGTCCCACCCGTAAGGAGTCCAGTTTATTGTCGTCTTTCAAGTCCAGACATCGTTCTGGTACAGCAAAATAACGGATGACCCAATAACACTACCCAACTCGGCAATCCAACCAGCGACAATTACTTTTGCCACAAGATCACGAGGCATTCAAGTGCCGCAAATTTCGTAGTCATCATCATCATCGTCATCGGTCCATATACGTCCTGCTGCTGGGCACGGGTCTCTCCTTTCGTTGAGGCCGTTCTTAGGCCTTAGTCCACCATGCTAGCTTAGTGCACGTTGGCGGACTACACACCTAAGATTTTTTTTATAAAAATAAAATAAAAAATCGCATAATACCTATAATAGCATTAGTAAGTTCTTCTATCTAGTGAGTAGTATATGTATATGTTGAGTGTGAGGAGTGCCGTGCAGTTTGCACATTAGGAGGACGTCGTCGTGTGTATGTCTGTTATTTATACCTGGCGCGCCAACACATTTGCTGCTACATCTAAAATTAAATTATATCGCTAATGTCGATAATTTGTTACGCTACCTTTATACGTCATGTTTCATGTTTCCATATGTCATACTCATTGGATTGTTATTCTTAATATTTCAGTATATATACTCTTATTCTCATATTAACATTCGTTCCTTATTTTTATATGTAATAACGGCGTATGACCTTATCATGTAATGATGTCAGAACCATAGTGTTATTATAGAGGATGCTAGATATTGGGAAGTGACTACGTTGGAAAGAGGATCTCCAGGTGAGTCAACGCCAAGGAAAAAGAAAGATGTACTTAGAGGTAATTGGTTAAACATAACTTATTCAAAATGTCTGCATCACAGTCGAATTGCTGCTACATATTAAAATGGTTTACTGCAATACGGTTTTCATATTTTTTTATAATGGCAAATTTAACAAGTACCAACCCATGTCACATAAAAAATAGCTTTAAACCAAAATTTTGTCAAAAAAATTGAGCATGACCGCCTCTTCAAGGCCGGATACTTTTCTAAATTAAAATTAATTAAAAACCGTTTCAGTATTTTAGGATTGAAAGCCAAAATACGAAAAAACTTTCAGTTAGTTTCGCTTGTCTATTTATAATATCACTAATGCTACTGTTTATATAATTTCAACTCGCTTTACAAGGATTCTGTCACGACAAGTGATAACTGCGATTTGCCGACATCCAGAACAGACGTTTAAATTACCGCGAGGCACGAAGGGACGCGAAATATTAGCCACTTAATGTGGTCGACCCAAGTCCGCAGTACGGAACCAAGTCAGTACAGAGATCGCGCGACTTGGTACACAATCTTCGAATTAATTTATTTGTGCACAAAACCGAAATAAAGATTCTTAAAAATATACAAATGTTTATAATTTTTTTTAATGTTTAGTAATTACAGCGCTTGCGAGATTTTTATAATATAATTGTATTGATAACAAACAAACAAATTCATCAAAGACTCCTAATAATTAAACAATTTATTAAAACTCATGTATTTACATTTATAAATGCGAATATATTAAATTTTATATGCGCGCATTCCACCGTTTATTATTCCCTTTGTATTTGTGCCTTATTAATAAGTCCTTATCGAGAAACAGTGAACGGTATGAGCAAATAATTTCTAATTCAAATAGAAAAGGAATATTTATATAGAATAAAAAAGCAAGGGAGCGACGGGACATATTTTATTTTAAATGAAGAGCAATGGGTTGGAACCGCGCGGAGATACACGTGAAAGAATCTCTGGCGATGTAGCCGTGAACGTATTTTGATCACGTTTCGTCTGTTTGAAATATTCAACAGCATCGATTATCGGCTCACTTTGTACACGAATACTTTTTATTCAATTTACTGGAGTTTGTGTTTGTGACGATTTATGTCTTTGTCGAACATTTTAGAGGGAGCCCAATGAGCCAGGAGAATGCTGAAAAATGGAGACGCGTGCGATTTACTTCGCGTTCCCAAATATTTCCCGCTTCGAGATACTCTAGGATTTTTCATGTTGCAGAGATAGAACTAGGCTATTTCTCATATTTAGATGAGCAATAAACATTTGATTGGTGTTGATATAATGTATTTAATTGTAATGAAATATTTTTAAATTATTATATTTGTAATAAAAGAAAGTTGTCATTTAATGGCTTAATTTGAAATATGAACTTCTTTAAGCCTTCTTTTACCATGTGCCTTGTTACACGGCATAAGAAATTATAAAAGAATCTTCGGGTTGTATAAATATGCAATAATATTTTTTTTAACCCACAAACATGCAGAATACATCCATAGTTACATTAATTTAATTTATAAAAAATATAATTAATGTTTGTTTGAACATGTTATAAAGTAAGCTGCTTACACTAACCTCCTTAATGATAAATACTACCTAATAATATGAGGCTGTTATTAAAAAAATTAAAAACCATTTTATTAAAAGCGCTCAGCTTCTTGAGGATAATGGTTAAATTTAAACACCCCTGTATAACCCGAGGCTACAGCGCCAATCAATGATAAGTAATCACCAGGGTGCGCCTTCATGATTTCCCTTCCGCGCATTAATCGCAATTAACACCCTTTTCTAAGCGATAATTATTGTCCTCTTTTGATATATCTTGCTCATTTTAATTTAAATTTCATCTTTGAATTAAAAAAAATAATAAAAATCAATTATTTAATTTATTAGAAAGCAGTGATGGCCTCGAGGTTTGGGCGCGCGGTCGAGAATCTCGCCGGTCGCGGGTTCGAACCCCAGGCACACACCTCTGACTTTTCGAAGTTATGTGTGTATTCACATTGAATTATCACTTGCTTTAACGGTGAAGGAAAACATCGTGATGAAACCTGCACACCTAAGAGTTCTTAGGAATTTCTTAGGTGTGTAGTCCGCCAACCCGCACTAGGCCAGCGTGGCGGACTATGGCCTAAACCCTCTTAATGATAGAGGAGACCCGTGCTCAGCAGTGGGCGTATATGGGTTGATGAAGAAGAAGAAGATTAGAATTAAAATAAAGCAATTTATCCTTTTTTCATTTGCGAGAAATAACGCCACTGTTTTTACTTTAACTTAGTAATAGTGTAACTGTGACATTAATTATTTTCGCGACAACATTCCGTAAGTTCTTAGTTTTCATTTGTAGAATAAATATAAAAGAACTCAAAGTATTCAGTGCAACTTTCATATTCGCTTGCATAATGCGCTTGATTTAATTCATTAAAAAAGTTAAGATGGGTTTTAAAACGAAAGTGTGAAAAGGATTTTTTTATTTTTAAAAGTCGGTCAAGATGTTGTTAACAGGACAACAATATTACATTCTGTTCTGCCAGCTGAGTAACTATCGTCATTAATAACACTTAAATTTGACGAGCTATATAATTAGTGAATGGATTATTGATATTCTAGCGACAGCGATTTTAAGTCTTCCTTCAGTTTTGATAAACTTTAGGCCTATATTCTATCATTATCTTAATAAAATATAACAATTTACAATCACTCGACCGTGTAATACGTGGCTAAATTTAATAGAAGTCTATATAATAAACGTTAACACGTCACATAAGCCTCGTCAAATATTTTAAGAGATAAAATAGAAAACATCATGACCAAACGCTGTCATGACCCGTGAAGTTGAAGTAATTTACGCCACAGAATGTAAGTGATGAAAAACAACTTTACCATAATGCTGCTTAAAGGACTTCGAAAATCGATTCAACAAAGAAGAAATTTCCAAACTCTTAATTACAATACTTTTGGTGATTTGAACTGCAAAGAAGTTACGATTGTAGCAAGGGTTAAATTTCAAAGCCAACTCTCTTTAATAAAGCGAGCCAAATTCAACCTACTGTTTAGAGTCAAAATTTAATCGACCGTTTCTACTCTAATCAACGAAACGAATTGAAAATAAACTAATAAAAACGATTTTTTTATAAATCCTTTAAATATTAACACCGAAACTTAACAATATTTTATTTATAATGTCTTTTTATTTCTTTGTTCATTTATAAATTCGTTAAGCTGTCTATTGTCACTATTTAAAACAAACGCATTATTAAAACCCTTTTCCAATTCGCTCATTATACTGAGTATAAATAAACGTTTAACACAATTACAGTAGAACGCAATGAAGTTAGCCGTGGGGACGTCGAAGTGGCTAATTTTATTCCCCGTTTTTAGTTATAGATAGGATCAAACACAAAATCGAGTTTATCGTCGGAATCGAGATTTCAATCAGCAAGTATCGAGTGTCGAGTGTTGCCGTCAAGTCAATCAGACCAAATTGAACATGTCAGAGCTCTTTTCAAAGGGACGTGGTATTCGTTTTACTACAAACAGCCTTTTAGATTATAGAGCGCGCCAGTGGAAATATTCAAATGTATTTTGAGAACAATGGGTTCCGTTGTACTTGTATATTTTAAAAAAGGTTCTTTATTTCACCCACGAAAAGAATCGTTTAGTGTAATATTAATTAATGTATGTCGACAAATATTTTAGAATAATTTGAAATACAGTAGACATGTAATAATTTCACATATTTTAATGACAACATTTTACTTACACTTTTGTATTTTTTTTATAATGACAATTGAAGCTTAAAAGCGAAGAACAATGTATTAGAATTTTATTTTCCAGCATATTTCAATGATATTATGTAATGTCAAGCGCGTTGCTATTATTGCCTATCTAACGCATTGTATCGTAAAATAAATAAAACTATATAGCATCATAAAAATGTTGATATATTAAATATCTAAATGAAAAGAATACAGCCTCAAATATAGACTGTGAAAGATAATGATGACAAATATAGAGTAATGTTGGGATGTTAATTGTTGCACCTTACACCGCACCACAAGCCAGTCATTAATCCACGTCAAAACGCTCGGCGGAAGGCAAAGTGGCCGATTTCGGGACCCTACTCTCAAACATTAGCAAAATCGCTACTGACTTGATACATTATCCGCTGTCTTCTGATGAGAACCTCGGTTATATTAGTGATTGATTTACCAACAAGTTATTCTTTAAACCAGAACACTGGAGTTTCGTTTAATAAGTACTTTATGAGATTTAGTTACGAATAGTATTGCTTATTAAACATAATGCTACCTGTGTATATAGGGTAACACTTTTTATACCCAGCAGTCATATACATAGTTCTGACCCCACATTGAGATACAAGTCTTGCGTCG
Source organism: Cephonodes hylas (assembly GCA_030295005.1). Lineage (NCBI taxonomy): Eukaryota > Metazoa > Arthropoda > Insecta > Lepidoptera > Sphingidae > Cephonodes > Cephonodes hylas. Next base: position 7,201,605 of record AP025367.1, on the reverse strand, counting down.
TGGGCAACAGGAACTACAATAGATTTTTTGGTATTACGAATACCCAGACGGGAAACAAATATTTGTGGATCGCACATGAAATTGTCTTGTTGCGGGATCAAACCTGCGCCTTTCCGTTTTGCAAACTGATGTCTAACCAACTTTGCCACGGGGATTTTCAAGTTAAGGTTAAGTTAACTAGAGACAGTTTGCAGTTTTCATCTTATCTAGGATAGGTAGTATAAACGTAGGTATTAGTTTCCAAAAATGTTTTTTTTATAATATAACTTTAATCCCGTGAACGAGCTTTTATGAAAAAAAATACTCGAATTTAACATTCAAACTATATAAGTAGGTACACATAATTATAAATAGGTCTGTATAACTAAATATTAACTCATTGTTATTGGGTTTCACTATTCCGATTAATATTATAATTAGTGTTATGTTAAATACCATTTGTTGGGATATTAATTCGGCGATATAAAATCAAATTGGGATATTGTAGATATTATTTCATTATCGGAATTTGTTTACGACTGAGGGTAATTTGGTCGAAATTGTTACTTTATCATTGCGAATGTTATTTTATGATATTAATCTAAGGTTATGGAGTAGGCACATTTGTGAAAAAAAAGGAAAAATGGAAATTATATTAAGTCGGGTGTAAGGTGGCAGTAGTCTTTTGGTAAGTCAGTAAAGAGAGTAAACACAAATAGACTTTCATTTCACATCTTGTTAAGTAAAAGCAATCGGATCCTTACAGAAAAGCAATTACTATTGTATATTTCTGTCAACTCTTCGAAACATAACTGAGTGGTCTAAACAACTTCATTTAACTGCGGGTTATAATAATTATTGAAGTCATAAGGTTTTTTTTTTACCAAAATATTGCCGTAAAGGTTTCCATTTGTGCTGGTGCATTAATGCATTGTAGCTAAACTAATTGTGGTGGTCAAAATGCAAAAATAAAATGGCTGTGGTTATTATATGAAGTGTAACATGGCAATATCTAAAGCGAGAATAACTCGGAGCACGAAAATTGAATTGCGAGCTTAAACATCAATTACTTGATAGCAGTGCCGGATTTAAATATTTTGACAGGGTTTGTTGTTATGGCCTCCATAATATATTTCTTGTTTCTGTTAAATTAATTAACTCATAAAACGATTAACATTCCGAAAGTCTAATCATTCATTTACAGTGAAAAAAGTCAAATATTTTTTTACTTGATTATACAATTTTTTTATAAGTTAAATAAACAATTCTAGCAAAGCGAACGTTTTATTATAAAGGACAAAACAAAAAATAAGCGGCAAAGCGTCATACATCTAAATTCGCCACTGGAAACAACTAAATATCAAGGAAGGACCCTATCAATCTTAATTACTTGTGGCAAGTTTGTGAATCACAAGCTATTATCTAAATGAAAGCGAGAACGCCGTCCCCGGACACGGCCCCAGCCTTGATCCGCTAATTTGTTTCTTATTCTTCGCCAACATCATACTTTTTGGGAGGAAATTGCAAAACAAATTACATTACTCCGCTACCTGGCAGAGACACATTTTGTTATGCTCAAATATTTCATCGCGTAACGTCATGAAGGAAAATCTATCAAAATTTTAATATCCTGATTCTAAAGGAAGCATCTTATCAAATAATATTGCTGAAATCTAGCTGCTTCATCTGTTTGATTTATGCTCGAATTATAGTGAGCTATCGTGCTACGTCTATTTTGGATACAACTATTAGATACTATTTTGGACACGAAAATAAAAATGTTGTTTTTGAATTTTCAAAGATGAAATATTCATTTTAGTATTGCGTTATTTATAGGCACAAGGTGCACATTGCTTGTTTCTAACTGTAGAGTATTCTATTTTATTTTTTATTAATTACTAGTTACTTACTCTATTACAAATATAATTGAACAAAATCGTTTTAAGTCTCGTTTACACTGAAGTAAAGAAAATGGGGAAACAGCCATTAGTGTAGAGCCGATTAAGACTAGTATTTTAAGGTATTAGTGCTTGTTTGAACTGTTCAAGTAGCTTGACTGTGTCTATAAAACTGAGAGGAGCTCTCGCACTGAATTTTCTCTCTTGTATTTTACTGTTTTGTTAAATTCTTGTATGTACATTTGTAATTCGCATGTCTACATACGTAATCCCATTAGCTTTCTAATTACTTTGTTATCTTTAGAGAATGTATTTTAATATTTTAATTCCTAAGCCATTTCATACTTTTATTTTATGCATCTTTTCTATCGTAAAGAAAAGTCAACCTAATGGAAAGATGATCAAGTTAAAGTTTTTATGTAAAATTAATTTTATTAAGTGCTGATTGAACATAATATAACATTAAATTGAAAATAGGTAGGTACTAGACACAATTTTATTAGTGCAAATAGATTTGATGAGCTAAAGGCTATAAATGTGTCTCGAACTAACGGTTCCACGTAGAACTTGCAAAAACGAAGACATTTTCGCATTTATGAGTGAGGTACACATGGAAACAGGTGTAGAGTATAACAGTATTGGTATCTGAGAAACGTGAGGACACTGTCCCTACTGCTTGACTGGAAAGGGTCGTGATCAAGATTCGAACGGGGTTTTTCCGTGCGTGAGATTCCAGCTAACGGCAGTAAGTAGCTTAATGGCCCGGAACACATTGGATATTTGCACTCGCCTGAACATGTTCGTTTGCTGTTATTTTTTTAGCTTGCAACTACCACGCTTGCGGTTGTAGGCTTATTGTACTCAACTATCACTGTTTCCGCGTATCGCCAGTTCACAGAAAAATCGAGCAACAAAAAAGCGGTTTGCATGCAGATTTTGCACATTGTTTTTAACCGAATAAAAGGTAGAGCTTATAAGTATTAGAAACACGTATATTTGCTTATTCCAGTTATTTTTATTAAAGAAAACTTAAAAGAAAATGTACACAAGTATACCTAAAGCCTAATGAGATAATAATGTGAAAGGAAATCATAGAAATGCCACTACGAACATAAGTATAAACTGAACTGACAACGATGTGAAGTCAATAATGTTCCAAGGAGATTAGTGTCAACGTTTACTTATTTATATATGGTTATTATATTATAATACATCAACAAAAACTAATCAGAATCGGGAGCGGTCTGAATGCATAATGTAAGGAGCTTGTTCGTAGGCAATTTAGTGGGGCTGGGCCAAAGGACCTTTGACCTTGCGACTGAGGAGTGGAGCCAAGCATACACACTAATATATCGCACTATGTCATCTCTACAGACATTTATAAATATCCAAATGAGTAGGTCAACGTATGTGATAAAACCATTAATGGCGACATGTTTGTCTGCCGTTTCCAAACTTCACACGTAGCGGATAATATTGTGGCTGATATGACGTGAACGGCGTGTGGACTGTCCATTACTGAGATCGGGACTCTCGTAGTTCTACATAGGTATAGCCGCTTAACAGTAAATGGAAATGCCTTTCACTTAGATTTGAAGCTAATGTTTTCCTAACTTAAGAGCCAAGAATTGATTCTTTTATTTATTCTGCATATTTATGAAGCCAAAACAAAATAAGAAATTTATAAGCGAATGAAATGTACGTTCATTTGTTTGTTACTTACATCATATTGTTTTAACTTAAAAGTATGATAAGATCTTAGAATAAAAGGCGGTGACCTGCGAATGGCAGCTGGCAGCACCTGAATGAGAGTAGATCGAGGTTAGTGGCGCACTCTTAGAGGCGTAAGCCAAGAGGGGACGAAACAAGCAGGTAATCATAATGGTCACTATATAATTGATGTTTTATGTACACTTGAACATTCTCTTATTATTCCTGATTTCAACATAAAAAATATTACATGCCTTAGATTAAACTACTGTATCCAAAGGTTTTTGACAATAAGTCACTCACAATAATTGAACCCGTACCTGAATATGTATTTACGATAAAATCCTGTTATCGCCGCAAATAAAAATATAACAAACAACTCCCCCAATCACTTATTCCCGTTGTGTGGTTCAGTGTAACAATTTACGTAATTGAACAAAAGAGAATAAAAGGCCGAATGCGAATAGGTAAAGCGTTTCATGAGACGCGTCAAAGTCATGTCTTATTCAGGTATGAGCCGAAATAACTTTATGGAAGTTGTGAGCAGGCGGAAAATTGTAACAGAAAATTTCGGATTAAAAATGAAACGTCTCTAAAAAATTATATTCTTGAGAGGAAAGTCGTGAGATCAGCATTCCACTCGGCTTATAAGCATAAAAGGGTGTTCGGCGGGTAGAGAGGATCGCTTAAGCATTCTTATCACAGCTGTTTAATAAGATATTCAATAATCGAGTAACCCTAAAATTTTGTGAACAGCTTTTTTATTTACACAAAAAATGGAGCGTTAAATAAACATTTCGATGCCAAGTTATTATTATACGCTTATGATGGAGCGTCTTCGCAATGTGACCGTGATTATCTGTTTTAAGCCGTATCATAAATTGGAATCTTTATTTCCCTTTCTTAACAGAACACACAAACTTTGTATAAAATCACCCACTGGTGTCCAAATATATTGAACATCGACAAAAACTTTTCGTCTGTGGAACGTCGGTCCCCCACCGAATGTAAGAATCAATAAAAAATCAGATTCTATCTTCAATCCTCGTATGAAAACAAAGTTCTGTCAAACTTACCTTGAGGTATATTGGAACATGCAAGTTTTATGAGGTAAAGAGATTAGGCGGTCACACAGTTCGGAAACTCAATCTTTTGCATTATATATAAACCAAACAATAACATGTAACATGGTTGCTACTCTGCTTTTAGTGTGTTTGTTTAGGATATATTGATCGTTAAGATAATTATTTAATAACATTAAAAATATATGAAAATTAATTTTTTAACACAAATAATTATTCGAACCATACCAAATTATGGGATACAATGGTGTTACTGTAATTCGATAGTAATGACGAACTACCTCAAATCCCCGACTATAAAAATAAGGCTCGACGTTTCACTTTATGTAAATGTTTTTCTAGTAGTTATGTTAGAGCAAAGACGTTGGATGTCTTTTACTCAAAATATAGGAGCATATTTTCATGTACCTAAGTAACTATAGGACCCTTGAATCCCTTGAGCATACTTACTTTAATTTATAATGTGGCAGCCGTTTTTGGAATTTTCTGAACAGAAAAATAAACATATATTGTGCATTGTAAATATTTTTTTGTATTGTATGTCTTGGTTCATTCCATTCAGGGATCCGGTATCTCAAAATGCAATGAGGTGAATAAATTATTTTTACAAAATGTGTATTATAAGATAGCTAAACTATGTCCTTTTGAGGGCTAATAGAATACAATATTTCCAAAATAGTAAGCGGAAATAAGTTTAGATAATAAGAAATCATTACCTTTTTTCTAACAACTTATTAAAAATTGAAGCATACAGAAAATGATTTATTTCTCGAAGAATACATAAAATCCGTTCAAAACCAACGCTATTACGATAAAACTTACTTTACCTCGTCGCATAATTTAAACCCAAGGAGGGAAGAAATTGCTTACGTTATTCTACATGACTAGTGTCTGCATGTTGCTTAATCCACGCATGATTAATAAATCACAATGCGCAAATTATGCTAAACACCCGGCTGTGCGTATCAAAGCATATTCTGCGTGGCATCGGTTAAGCTTGAATTCCACCTTGTCGATGTAGTTGAGGAGGCCGGTTACCTCGCCTGCTAACGAGGTTGGCTCAAACAATCAGAAGTCAAGCAGAAATTGATGGGGTGTTCTGAGCGCCCACACTGACGCAGACGCGTACCCACCCGCCTTAATTAAAAGACTTCACTCAAGCGTAATTTGCAATATTGGATCGTTTGTCTCTGTGATGTTCTCCACTCTATGGACTCCGATAAGATTATAAAACAAAATAGCAGAAAGCTAACAAATACTGTAAAGATATTTAAATCACAGTTGAAACAAATATTGTTTCCGAGCGACGTTCCATTGCTCATTTGAAATGAACGTCAGAAATCCCTGCCGACACATATTATATGTGGCTTCACAGCTTTCCTTGAAGGAAGGATAAGTACGCCGTTTTGAGTCAAAGGTTAACATGATATTATACACATAATTACGAGAACATGTTTCTCGCGTCCACATTACATTTTGCTCTAAGTAATTTGCGTACAACGTTCAAGTTTAAAGCAATTTCTATACCCTTTGTAATCAAGTACACAGTAGAATTAAAAATAGTTTTAAGTAAATCTCCAAACATTAAGATACATTTAGAAAACTTGTTCATTGAAATCATATTATATGTATATGTATGTTTATTATATATTTATATAAGTATGTGTATAGTATATATATATATATATATATATATATATACCAATTTTTGAATTATATATTTATTTATTTAAACTTTATATACTAACAATGTATACAGGCGGACTTAATGCCGATGGCATTATCTACCAGTCAACCTTACAGTGGTGCAGAGAAATATGATAGGCGCATAAATAATATATATATATAAATCAATAAACATATATATATATATATATATATATATATATATATATATATATATATAATATTTATATATGTTTATTGATTTATATATATATATTATTTATGCGCCTATCATATTTCTCTGCACCACTGTAAGGTTGACTGGTAGATAATGCCATCGGCATTAAGTCCGCCTGTATACATTGTTAGTATATAAAGTTTAAATAAATAAATATATAATTCAAAAATTGGTCTGTATAATATATGGATTAACATACTATTTTCTCGTGGTTTCGACTGCATTATTATATATTTTTTCATTGCTACCTGTATAAAATAGGCTCAGGAAGTTATAAAATAAAATTTAGCCTATGACCCTCTCCGGATTTCTAGCTGTACCACAATCGATTATGAACTTGGAAACAAATAACCTTTCGCATTTACATTTTTTTTAATCTTAAGTTTTCGTAGTCATAAAAAAGATTTTAGAACAACTAAGCCCGAATGATTAGTGCGCTATCCGCAGCATCCTAACGTAGTTACAACCATTTGGGAGTTGCAAGTCAAAGTGGTGTAAGTAAGTTTCTAGAGAATCCTGTAGTTACATGCTTCTGCTCCCAACTGATTCCCTCGTGCTACAAACATAATTCCTCATTAACTGAGTGAGGTCGGCACAGGACCCGAAAATTTGATTAATTACTTTTATGTTTGTGTTATTTTACTGCCTCCTGAAATACAGTTGGCGAATAACCCATACCTAGTATACGTTATTGAGCATTTGCATAATATAACAGGGTGGATGTCAATCAAATTTAATTGCATTCCAGTAGGAACACCGCGAATGCCCTTGTTTGCTTATAAGGTAATTAAACAGTCCCGGAGCTATTGAGCAACGCTTTCCGACAAACGTTCGTGGATTCCGTCGACATAATCTCGCTGTATGGGCCAGTTCCTGTGTAACCCGTTGGAGTAGTTGTAGTGTGCATGTGCTCTCTCGTGCAGACATTTGTCGCACGTTCTTAGTCAATAATGCTTAATAAGGTTGGAAGACATTAAAGTTTTAGGCATTATAGGTTTCAAGTTAATTATGGCTTTAAATATTGTGTTTTTAGATGCAAATGTGCTAGAAAAAATGGACGATAATTTGGGTTTTGAGGACGGGTATTTAAAATACACCCAAGTGTGAATGGCAGCTGGTACCAGTATTGACCTAACGGCTACTCCTTATAAGACCGAAACCTGTAAAGACTGATAATACAAGGTCGCTATTCCCAAAGCGGAAAAAGAATACGAGACTATAATACTTTTTTAATAAACTCAAGTTATTATTCCTTGCTTTAGTACGTTACTTTAAAATTGAACGAAAATACGAATGAAATTTGTATAAATAATAAAGAACATTAGTGTCAGAAATACTTTTAAATATTAATACTACCTATGAGAGTATCCATTATATCAAGCTAAGTTAAATTCTGTGCTTATATTTGTGCTTTGAATTTCATTAAAATTTGTCCATTTTCACGTGAGCGAGTACGAACTAAAAGTAAAAGAATGCACTAAAAGCAATTCCAGTTACGACTATGACACGAACTTTCGCATAATAAGTTCAAAATGCCTCTCTATTTTTCAACAATTTAACACACAGAAAATCGTATTTCACATTTCAATTATGTCACAGAGAACGACATCGCTTTGTGGAATTAGTTAAATGTAAATTTCGTCTGATTATTGCAGTCAAATAGCAACAGTTTTGATCCATTCACCCGGGCCTTTAATATCCGCAAATACAAAGTCAATTAACAAATGGGAGAGCGGCGATCCTCTCGTGGTCATTTCATTCGGAGATATCAAAGTTATTCATGGGAGACACGCTTAAACTTAGTTTCCAGTGCTTTGTGCGAAATAAAGCAGACTCCAACCTTTAAATGAGTTAAATACATGTCTCTATAAATGTAAACTTATAAAGCTAAAGTCATTAAAATTAATGACAATATTAAGTACACGAATAAAATGTGCTTAAATGAGACTTACCTTTCACGTAGAGCCGAAGTTTTCCAATCTGCAACAGAAAAAGCACACATTACATCATTCAGACAGACGTGACCTAAAAACTAATAGGGAACAAAGGTATAAAAGACAAGCAATATACTTATCATGTCGTAAAAGTGAGTAGGTAACAGTTTATTGACCCTAAAGGCGTGTTATCGTTACATTTGCATAAGGCCGGGTATATACACGACCTCTCTTTGACGCTAACCCTCCGTTTTTACGATCAAGATGTGCCTATATGGTCTAGCGTTCCTTATTTTTACAAGGAAAATATTTCTCCAGCATCCCGGCGAGCGCGCATTCTGATTTATAATTTTCAATAAAATTAAGCCGTTATTAAGAAGGCCCCTTTATCGCGAATGGCTAAATACGACACAAAAGACTTTTATAACTTAATAAGGACTCTGAAATTGTGTTTGAATTTATTTTTAAGAGATTCTATTCGCGCTTCATTGGAACAATAATCCTTGTTTGAATGCTAATTAATTCGAATTAATTTTACACTCCGAGAAAGATATGATTCGGCAGTAGTCAATGAAGAGGACAATAGGAATATTATTAAGGGAATTTTAATAACTTATTAGGCGCGTTCAAATCTTGGGATTTATTTGGACATTCAATCTCTACATTTCATATTCAATATTACCTAAAATATTTTAGTCGTGGTTTCGTATTTAGTCAGATAATTATGCAGATAAATGTAAGTTAAATATAAATATTTTACTGCTGGATAATGTTAGCGCAGCAAAAACTTCCAGTTGATTGCATTCAAAAGTTGAATTTTACTTAGCTACATAAATTATGTACAGAAGTTGGCAGCGAGCAGCTAAGAGTAAATTTGTGCAAACAGAATTTTGAACATCATGCTAATTTAAAAGATATTGTAATGGCCCCTACAATGGAAGTATTATTCGCAAAAGGTTAGAGACTGGCAAAAATGTTTTATCGCTTTATTTATTCTACGGGAAATGTTGCACAAAAATTGCTTCTTTTGTTTTACCAGTGATTTAAGCTGATTTGTGTTAACTTCTTCTTCTTCTTCTTCATCAACCCATATACGCCCACTGCTGAGCACGGGTCTCCTCTACCATTGAGAGTGTTTAGGCCATAGTCCACCACGCTGGCCTAGTGCGGGTTGGCGGACTACACATCTAAGAAATTCCTAAGAACTTTTAGGTGTGCAGGTTTCATCACGATGTTTTCCTTCACCGTTAAAGCAAGTGATAATTCAATTTGAATACACACATAACTTCGAAGAGTCAGAGGTGTGTGCCTGGGGTTCGAACCCGCGACCGCCGAGATTCTCGACCGCGCGCCTAAACCTCGAGGCCATCACTGTTAACTAATGGTGTAGAAATAAAGAATTTAATCAAAATATCTAGTAATTATCAGCATATTTATTTAATGTGACAGCCCCATGGCGCAGTTGGCTAGACACCAGCTTGCGAAACGAGCGGCCGCGGGTTCGTTCCCCGCACCGAGACAAATGTTTGTGTGATCCACAAATATTTGTTTCGGGTCTGGGTGTTTGTGAGACCGAAAAGTCTCTCGTAGTTTCTGATACCCACGACACAAGACTCGATCTTAGTGTGGGGTCAGGACTATGTACGTGACTGTTGGGTGTATTTATTTATTTATTATGTCTTCGAAATTTAATAAATTGATTAATATTGAAAAATTGTTTAATAAATCTTGAACCCTGGGCTGATTCAGAGGTTGTCATAAAAAATACTTTACAAAGACACTACCAATTTTAAATCATTTCTAAAATGTAGCTACCTCTCCTCTTGAGTTTTATCTCACATTAATATGAAGTTGTATAAATATTTTAGAACGGCATTCTGTTTGAGTGCTATTATTCTTAGTCACGTATTTCCCTTTATCACATAGTCTGAATTTCATTTGTTAAAGTGTCTCGGCGTTTTCTATGTATATTTTTTGTCGTAAGATGTAACAGTTTCTTTCCGAAATTTCAGTTTAATTTAAGCTGAATTCACGAGGATTCTCATCGCTTTTGTAAGACTCAGTCAATGAATTACAATTTTTAAGTTTATATTAATTTGTGGCACAATAACTGTGTCTCGGTACTAATAATTAAATATACAACTGTGTGAAAAATTACAGTAATTAAATGTAAAATAAATTTCCATGTTGAAACGCAGCCTGTTAAAATAAACAGGACTAACATTCATCAAGACTTTTGTAAATGATTTTTAAGGCAGGCACAACAACTGAATAGCTAATGAGGCTCCGCATTGGGCTCTTTGTTTCAGCATATTCATTACCTGCTTCCATCGCCGTTTGTTCACAAAAAAGTGTTCATTGTTCTCGGCCGTGGCCCCTCGAGAGTAAACAAACAATATCTCTAACAATTTTGAGGTCAAGTGATTTTGGCCGGTGAATATTCAAGTAGATAATTAGAAGAGAAAACAAGCTTAATTAGTACAAATCACAATTAAAGGGAAATTGTATTGGGGCCGTTTTCGGGATTGCAGACGAGGAGGAAACTCAAGCCCACTTTATACTTTACCGCAAAGATTAAGCGAAACAAACGTGTTGCCCCTTCACGGCTAATAAAAGCGTATTTGTAGAATTACATTAGACGATTTGGTGTTCGAGTGAAATTCGCTAACTCGATGTAAAGTCGCGACTTGATACACACAGACTGCGAGCGACGACTCAACTTGCACAGTTAGTTATGGCAAGTTAGCGTCGGGGCTTATTGCTGTAGCGAACTGATTTAACCGTTTACAATCGCTACTGAACGGTGTCGTTTTGCATAATTCTATTACCCTTTTGTGTTTTTTCCAACACTAAATGTATCTCGCAATGTTACAGCTGCGTTTCAAATCAATGCAAGGATTCCTGTTCAAGCTAAATCCAATCTAATTGGATATTGAATTCTATTTACTAGCAAATTCCGAAGCTGCTAATTAGCTTAGTTAAGCTGTGCTCCATCCGTGCGGATAGATTTCAAATTAATAAACAGTTTGACTCATTCATGTTGTGTTAAGCAGCTTAAAAATACGATTAAAGTTTTTAGTGTATTTTATCTGGATTATTTTTCTTTATGCGCATTTTAAATTCCATTTTACTCTTTTAAGACCATTGTAGGGAAAAAAGTAAAGTAAAAGAATCAGAGAGAAATAATGACTACAAAATACTTATAATAACGTTTAGTAAATATTGAGATAAATACAGCCACTACACGATAAATTGAGATTACTGAAAATGTTGGTGGCACAAACGAAATCCTTAAGCTGCGCATCCAATAAATAGAGCGCAGCCAAAGAGAATTTTTCGATACATAAAGCACGTTGGTGCGAGTTTGTAGATGGGGTAAGTGTTGTTGGGTAAATCCGATCAAATATGGATAGGGAAATTCCAGCGGCAGCTAGTTTCCGCAGATGCAGCCTTTTGCACCACCGAAAACTGACGCATCATTGCTTCGAGTGTTGCAGAACATGAATGCTCGCACATACTAATTTTTTTCTATGAATAAAATATGAAAATCGCCACACTACGTCGGGTATTTCTTTTTATTTTATTAACGCGTGTTTTTTTGCTTAAATGTAAAAAGTCGTGTGTTCCATTTAGATGGTGTGCACGTCGCGCTGTGGGGTTTGCTCATCTAATATTGATGATATACATTTCGCCCGCCGACACACGGGACACGTGTTGTTGCTTGCCTCTTGACCCCATGCCGTACGTGCATGCGCTTGTTATCCTATGAACACGTACATTACTGTGTTCGCTTCACCCTACCAAACCGCTAATGTACACGTATGCTTCATGAATTCAGCCAATAATCTTTTCACGCGCGTTTGTACACGTCCCTTTCTGTTAGCATATTTTTCACTGTATAACTAGTATTTTAAGTAACTATAGACTTTTTATTATGTTTAAACCTGAATGAATAGAATAAAACGTAGCTATGGTATACATATATGTATATTTTTTAAGTTATTGAAAATCCCAATGATGTTTTTTATCGACGTAATATTTTTTCCCACTCTTTTCAGCTACACGTAGGGACGCATTGTTTTTTCTATCGAATCCTGAAACAACGTCTCTAAATTAAAATTTACCCGAACTGGCCATTGTTCGGAAACGGGGCAAAAAAGTAACAGATCATATCCGCCGCGTATCGGCAAAGCCCTTCGTTCGGATGACAACATTCAATTCCCCACAGCATTAAGTCATAAATTTGTATTACAACCGCAACACACAACAAGCTCCAACATACAGGACACTCGTTGGAAGAACATGTCCCAGTTTGGTTAATTATCGAAACAGCAGTTGTTATATTGGCTTCACAACGAGACTATTACTGTACGTTCCTTTGTTTGAGCATTAGAGTAGATTTAGGAAACAAGACATAGTGGTTTTCAATTTATTAGCAATAAACGATTCAAGTTATGTAAGGAAATATCGCTGTTTAAAAATAAATAGATACTTAAGAACAAATACATACTTGGAATTTTTCGTGAATCGCGTCTAATTTAGCAAAACTATTGACTTCATTCTTTATATGATAGCTAACACAAATTGTTACAAAACAGAAACCTAATAAAATATATTATACTATTCTATTACGTTTCAACGAATAATAAAGCTCAGTTAGAAATTTTTCTGTTTTTCGCAAGTCATACCCAAGATACACGTTCTAAAATAATTTTAAATATATTGCAGTCGAAAATGTTAACATATCACTCGGGAACATCTTATTACACGATGTGATAATCACATGTAAATAAATTCGTATTCGACTGTAAAATGTATACCTGTGTCAAAATGCAGACATGGGTCGTACTTTACGTCTCTGCGAATTAACAAGCAGCAAAATGGATTAAGTCCCCTCATGAGAGGATTAAATTAATAGAAAATTAGATAACGTATGTGCTGAAATTAAAAATTAATTATCTCTTTTAAAATTCTGTTTTCATGTTTTTAACACGCGCGCAGTTAATATTAATTGACGGAAATTAAATCGAGTAGAGCGTGCACATGTTTGTAAATTAATGTACTGGATATAGCTCGGAATTTCTTCATAGATTTACATTTAGATGTATTAAGTAATGAAGAGTCTTGAAGCAATATGTCAAGGAAATAAAAATGCAGCTTTTGCCTTTATATTTAAATGGGATGTTAGAAACGTCACGAATACACCGACGGGGCATGAAACCCTCGTGTCCTGCAAACCAACCTGTCCCCTAACCGGATTATATGGCCAGAGGTCGAGAGCCGTCTACTGGATATGACATTCGATACAATTACTTTTCGTACAAAATCAATAATGTATGAAAGAAACGTGATTTCATATTTGTTAGATTAAGAATCGGATAACATCGCATAATAAATTATGTTTCTATCGAGAAAATATTATGTCGTGTGCTTCTCAATTATATTAGATATCTAGAATTGAAGTTTTCACACATATATATATGTGTTATACGGAGAAATTTGTCTGAAAAACGAAAATCGAGGAACTATTATTATTTGCTTACGATAACCAAAAATTAGTCTTTTTAGATTATTTGTGATTAAGTTCAAGAGAGCTGTGAAGATGATAGCTATTTCATGGAAAACCTATTTTTTATAGTTTGTCAATCTTTTTAAAACGCTCATGGAAGGTCTCATAACTTCCACAGAGAGGTGACCTTAGGCTATGTCTTAGAAGTCTACTACACCATCCTTTTGGCCCTGGGTTGAGGCTGCTGAAAGAACTAATTGGGGTCATCGGGTAAGCTGCAAGCCTCGCGCTAACATCGATGCAGATCTTGAGATAAGCGCCAGAGCCCATATGAGTGACAAAGACGCGAGAATCCGTAGAAAGGGTCGTCTAGCCTTCGTTACCCTGAAATATTACTTTGAGCGATCTAAGGTGCTTGTCATCTGGCATATCGCGTTGATGTATACTTTTTTCTAGATTTTTTACAAGAAAAGCTGGAATCCACTTAACATAGTCAATTAATCACTTCACTAACTATATCCGACAATGAGCCACCAAATGATTTAATAATTAATATTCAAAGAAAGTTGGCTTAAAGAGAATTTCAACTCGGCGTTTACTCCTTTTTGAAAAGATGTAAGGAAAGTGTAAGTAAAGTAAATCAAATATCAACCTCATTTTTTATAGAATTTCCCCCAAGCTGTATCTCTGTCGTATCTAGGGATGTGTTGCTAGTGCTCCGGGAGAGCCAACGTCGTATGTCGCAGCACACTTATTCAATAATCTGATTCAATTCCAAGTGAAGGTACAGTTTCATGCTTACTGACGTCTATTTAATATTCCATTTCTGCTCTTACCCTCCGGCATACTTGGATTTTACGTTAGTTAATCACATTTGACCATACGATTTCATTTGCTGCTAACAAATTAAATAACATGCTCGTGCAATCTGGTACACTCTTATATCTCATCTGCATCTTGTTGTTGTGGAACTGGGTACTGCTTCAAACTTCAAGCGGTCGCGCGTACTCGAAACGACCGCTGGCCACACATTTTCGCTGATATAAACAATAATTCTCATTGAATCTATATTATGCTTTCAGTAGCTTGTCATTGTCTATCTACCTACCAAATAAGCAGTTTACATTTACTATCCGCACCCAATTTAGCACAAGGAGTGTAATTGTTTAAGCCGCGGCGCCGGCGTCGAAACGACTCCGCGCGCCTGTCGTCGAAAAGGTTACGCGTGACGCTCTATGCGAATTTTTTGTTTGTAGTTTTCATATGGTTTAGGCAAATTAATCGTTTTATTTTGTAAAAATGAGTTGTTGACGACCGATAACATGAGTGCTATTAAGGAAATACTATGAGAAGTTGAAGAAAGTGAATCGGTACTCAGTGATCAAGGGTCAGAAACTTCCAACCACATAGTTTCAGTGGCACATACCCCAACCTTCTGAAGAATCTAGTAGCTCTAATTTAGATGAAGATGATATTCCTCTGTCAGGTGCAACTTCATATTTTAGGTGATGAGGTATCCAAGTGGAGAAAGTCTAACCAGATGATTGTTACCATTAAGATGATTGTTATTTTAATTATTTCATGTCATAAAGTCAACTGATTTTATAATTTTATTATTTGTTATTAGTTACCAAATATTTATAGGTAAATACAGACACCTCAGATGTTTTTTTTGTTCCTAAACTAAGGTTTTGATATAAAGATAAGTTATTTTGTATTTTTTATTTTCATTACTTAGTTTTCACTTAAACATTTATTTCTTTTTTACAAATTATATCCTAGAAAAATAGTAATGATTATAATTATTAAATAATGAATAAAGTTTATTACAATATATGTTTTATTTCGCTGATTTATCCCATAGGTCTTTTAGGTTACGCGCGACCACTGCCGTTACAAAACACCGCGCGCCCGCTTTAAGGTTAACTATTTTTATGTATTGTACTAGTATGGTGAAGTGATTGCTTTGCTATCTAATAGTGAATAGAGCGGAAGACAAATAAAGCAATGAACGAATACTATCGTTCCTGTCCAGTCGAAGCAATTTTGCCGGTCTTAATTTGCCGAATACACAATAATGGAAGCAAAACATGAATGAGTCACTCAGGCGAAAATTACTCTAAATATTGTTTATTAAAAATAATACGGGGAAAATAAATAAAAACTATAAAAAAAGATAGCATGTTCGACACTTAAAGACTTAACGATGTACCAGATTCCCAAGTAGTAAAAAGAGAGTCAACAGAAAAACTATAAAATGCGTCTTTTTATCGTATTAAAACTAATAAATAAACAATTTACGATCTCTGATGTTTCTAACTCAGTTGAATGTCTGGTGCCATTAAAAACAACCGAAGCGGCGGCTTAACGTGCTTACCGAACTCCGGAAAGCTTCGAGATTTCAGCCACTAAAGTGTGGTCACCACCGATTCGCCATTCGAACTCTAGTCACTTTAGTGCATTCGTCCATGCTTTAAGTGTAGCTAAGATGTACTTTAGAAAGGATATAGACAGCAGATAAAACTAGACATAAATCGTCATTTAGATTATGACAAATTGACTACTCACTCTAGTCAGTCTTTGCTATTCTCTTTAATTCATCAAAAAAACATTGAGCAACAATAAATATAAAAATGTTAAAAAAAACTATTTTTAGATAGATAATTTGTTTATTTAAAGAATTAAATGATAAAGGTAAATGTCAAGGCTATAACTAAATATCCTTTAAAATCTCATTAACACGGATACTAAATATATTACCATGAAATTTTATAATCTTTAATTTTTGGTGAAAAAGATATTATCCTACTTTAATTTACACATTTCAATACACACATAGCTTCGAAAAGTCAGAGATGTGTGCCTGGAGGTGGAAACCCGCGATCGCGCAGATTCTCTCATGCTTAACCCTCGAGGCCATCACTGCTCTGCTAAAACGTATGATACCTTTGAAATATTTAAGCTTATTGTAGTGAATATGAATGTATAATATTTTGTCGTAGTACAAGAGAGTGCGCTAGTAAATAGTTGGCATTGCTCGCAGTTTGCCACTAATGGCGTGTAGGTCGGACGTGATGCGGCTTCGCGCGGAATAATGTCTTACCACTCATGTGGACGTAGTAGTAGTAAAACTGAGGTGTAAGATCTTAAACTAAGGGTTTCAATGATTATCTCCACTTTATCTAACAGTGGGATAAATATTTTGTTCTAATGTACAAAATTCAAGTAATCAGAAGTCAGTTGTAGTCTTTGGTGTTTGGTTGCAAAGGGAATGTCAAATATTTAGAGTTGGAGAAAAATTATTACATTTGGCTCTTTTTTTTCTTGCCAACCAGCTCAATTATGCCCAGACAGGAACAATTTACTTAAGTACAAATAGCAACGCCCAACAGCGTTAAAGTGTTCTAGATTAATTAAAAACAATTTAATTAAAAACCAACGTAAAACAACCCGCTAACAATAAGTTATTAAATATTCGCATTCATAAAATTAGGCAGTTTTGAGGCCTCGAACACGAACTTCTGTCAAATGAGCGTGTAAGAGGAGCGTAATGGTTAATAAACGTAATTATCTAGTGTTGCTTGCAACATTTGCAAAGTTTGCGGCTTGCATGCTAATAGCTAGCCGAATTTCAACCGGGATTTGTACAAAAACAAACATCGGCCTGGTTTTATTGTTGTAGTATTCGAAACAACTAAAAGTTATAACCTTTGTTTAGATACCTTGTTTTTCCTTGGTGGTCAGCTTCGACAGTTATTAATTTTAAATACCACCGGCTTACAAAAAACTGTCAACCGTCTTTCTCCTTTCTTCTTTACTAACCTTAGCACCCAATTGGTATAAAAGTAATCACATACCTAAAGATAAGGTTATCTATTTTTACGGTTATCTATTTTAAGGTTAGTTATTTTCACATAATATCCAGTAACCTAAGAATGGTTATCTTCTTTTAATTTTATGTAAAGTAACCTTTTCAGCAGAAAAGAATGCATATCTTCCCCTTTTTTAAATTAAAACCGAACTTGAAAAAATATAAATTGTTCTTTCAAAGTATGTCGCTTCAATACTTTTTCATAAAGAGCTTTATGAAAGACAAGGGGTTTTCTTATATTTAAAAGGGGAAACTCTTTAGCTTCTAACAAACATTTTAGTCAAGATTCCTTTAAAGGAATAAAATACATAATAATGGGTAATTTTCTTGTTTCTCGCTATAAAATTCAAAGTTGAATTAATTTTCAGCTATAAAGCGTTGTGTAGTCGAGGCGCGAAAGAATGTTCATAAAAGAGCCTTTTCATGCGATCACAAAACCTCACCAACTATTTCACATCTCATATCTCACTTATTTAATAACGGATCGGGTGTTAAAAGCCAAAGCAAATTTTCATTATGACAGCGAATAATGCAGTACCTAATTTTACTCCGTGGTCTATTTGGTCCATTGTATTTTATAGGTTTTCAACATAACTTTTTTAAATCCCGTTATTTTTCTGATTTATTTCTTTGTGACTGAGAAATACGTCACTAGCAAGTCTGTTTATTGAACTTGTATTCATTTATACAGGAACTACTCTTTAAGACTTAAGACTATTGTTATGAAATCAGCCTTGTAACAACGGATAAAATATTTAGTCTTCGCACCCACTGTTGGTGTGGTCTATATAATATGTTTGTTTTACCATTCGGCCATGCAGAACCAAAAATTTACGTAAAACTTAGCAATAAGCATTCTCCTCCAAATCTACAGGGCATATGCTTGTAAGGTTTCGTATATACTTTTTCTAAATTTGACTCACCGGATTCCGTGAAATATTACAGTATTAGAAGTAGCTATAGGTATATTTTAATAACATTTTTTTTAGCTGGGGTATAGGCTGACCGGCAATTATGGTAACAAAAAGTTTGAATAACGATTTTTAAAATAAAGTAATGCTGGTTGTATGTGCGACAGAGTTCATACGTGTATTTTACTTAGATAAAGAGCATTTATGATCTGTGGAGCAAAATATCCGCGCTATTGAATAGGCGTATTGTGTAAACTATAGGCAAGCGGAGTTACGTCACGCAGTTATTCAGGCGTGCCTTTTGAAAAGCTTTCTGCGCACTCGGCTTTTCAATAAATGCTCAATGAATATCTTCGGCGTAACTTACCTGCTCCCTGAAAATTAATAACCTTTTCGATTTCACTCAGTCAAACTTCAAAACTAAGTTCTTAAAAAAAACGGGCAGCTTAACACACAGATGAGATGACATTGTAAATACATAGAAATGTGTTTAATTAACAGAAATAGAGCAGAAGGTAGTAAAGAAAAACTATTGATGCGTAAAAAAGAGCTACTATTACTGATGTTGTTAATTGCAAGTATTTCTGATATTTTACTTTAAATTAGGTCTTAAGTCAAGGTTGAATCCATAAAAGACTCATTTGTAACAAGTATTTATCTTTTTGCTTATTAATTAGAAAAATAACGTAAAAATAAAAAAACTTATATTTAAAAATATGGATAACAGCAAGCATTTTAAAAATGAAGCAAAATATTCAAAATAATGATGCTCTATTTAATCCAATAAAAATATTTGTAGTCCAAATATTTACTCCATGGCGGATTGGCTGCCGGAAACTAAATTTAAAAAAAATAAAATCAACTCCTCTTCCAATGCTCTCTGAATCTCGGCGGTCGCGGGTTCGAACCCCAGGCACACACCTCTGACTTTTCGAAGTTATGTGTGTATTCAAAATTGAATTATCACTTGCTTTAACGGTGAAGGAAAACATCGTGATAAAACCTGCACACCTAAAAGTTCTTAGGAATTTCTTAGGTGTGTAGTCCGCCAACCCGCACTAGGCCAGCGTGGTGGACTATGGCCTAAAGCCCTCTCAATGGTAGAGGAGACCCGTGCTCAGCAGTGGGCGTATATGGGTTGATGAAGAAGAAGAAGAATGTTTTCATTAAATCCAGATTTCATCTTACATCGTGAAAATAATAAACAAAAGTCATAAAGTCCTCCATTTGTAGAATGCATGTACGAAGCGAACATTAATTACCTTTCTCCGGTGTTTTTCGCTTAATGATATTCATTCTGCAAACGGTTATTTCACTCGAACATAAATGAAATAAATGCAATAGAGCCGACCGAAAAGTTGAGCAATACACAAGGTGAAATGAGCAAAACAGTCAAGCTTTCCAAGCGAACTGATATGAAATTCCGACGTTGCTTAATGCGCAATACTTTTGACGATTTAAAAAATTTTAAAATGTATTTTTAATTGCACAACGCAGCGGCAAGGAACTTATCTGTTGATACATTTCGATGCTGGTAATTAAATGTGCGAAAGCAGATTCGACAGTAGTACAAAATTTGTTTTTAACTAGCCCCAAATAATTATTATAATTGTTCCTAGTGTAGTCGTAGTGGGATAAAAAAAATCTTAAGAATTTCTTAGATCTGTAGTTTGTTAGCAGTGGACGTCGTTTGGCTGATGATGTGTTTATGTATGTGTGAGTTGTTTGTTACCTAGCACTAGACTAGCATGGTGGACTGAGGTCTAAACCATCTCAACTGTAAAGGAGGCCCATCCTCATTATATGTATATAGACTGATGATAAACAAAATTGTAACAGTTTTTCGTATCCATAATAATTTGTTGGTTGTATAACTTTAATAGTAAGTGCTAAACATAATCCTATGAACAGCATTGTGTTCTGGGCATCTGATAGCCGTTTTACGCGATAACCCACGTTCGAACGCAAAAAAATCCCATTTTGTAGCGGAATTATTCCATACACCCCTGTCTAGCTACTGTGCTGTATGTCCCTGTCCATCCTAGTCAAAGAAAATGCAATAGTGGATTTGCAGAGAGATAGCCCCATCTATTAACGTCGATTTCTATGAGGCCGTGATACATTCAGCCCGAACCGATTCCACATTCACACAAACTATCAAGGAACTTTTTTAGACTTGTTATACAAGGTAGCGGCTTTGTTTAATATTTAACCAGAATGTGATAGATAATATAATTTTGTCGAGACAATATAATAGCGGTTGTGGGTTCAAATCACAGGTCGCACATTTTTTAACTTTCGAAATGATGTGTGTGTTTCCAATTATTCGTGAAACTTCGTAAGGTAGGTAAAGTACTTGTTTTGTGAAAGAATTTCTTAAATACATGAAGTGTTTGAACCTGAAACCAGAAGGCTCGCGTCTAACGCAGATAAATATGTGTGAAGATACAGTCTCTTTTTCTTTGTTAATACTACTAATATAACAGTTATTTTTATTCTAAATAACTAATGATACATTTTTAACAAAAACAAGCTCACAAAGTTTACAATTATGCTTTTGAAAAGTTGATGTTAATTACCTGTATCCTCGACATTTAAACTATTGTTTTAGTATTCCAATTTAACCTTTAAGTACACGCGTTGTTTATGGTAACGTTCCGTCACGCGTGGGGTCCGGAAGTATCCCCATAAGTATTTTACATTTATGCTCCGAATTTTTGAAAATTTCATAAATATTAATTTAGATTAAAAGAAAAGACATATTAATACGTATAAAAAGTTTTTATTATTAGCAAAACAATCAGTCTTTACATAGTGAAAAAACATTTAACGAAATAATATCTTGTACATAGCAATTTTTTAAGGCGCTTAACTAATGTTCTTAAATTTCTTTTAATTATCAACTTTTGACTAATATATTCTTACTTTCTAATAAAATAGGAAACAAAGAAACGTAATCTAAGGAAAACTAAACAATAATCATACTAATACAAAAATCACGACCCCTCAATATTACCGTCGGGCGCTAAAGTAAAAAAAAATATTTTGGTTGGCATGGTAAACAATAAGTAATTGCTACTGAATGAGGTTTACAAATAGTTTTTTTTGCATGATCTACAAACAATAGTGCTTTTTTATCCTTAGACCTTGGACAAATACAGCACCTCCGCTTCATTTTTGGAGCACTAGGACCACCCTCATCTGAACTAGGCAAAGGCTCTTCTTTGTCAATCAATTTGCATATTATAGCTCTAATATCTTTGGTCAAATTGGGGTTATTTTGCAATCTTTGGCGTCTTCTGATATTTAGTGACTCATTTTTGCAGTTTTCAACAGTAATTCTGAAAAAACAACAAATTGAAAAATTAGCAAAGTGAAAAAAATTACTACGTATAATCACGGGTGGGGTCCACAGGTATCCCCGCACGAGTAAAAAAGGTACTTACCTTAGCGGCAACACCACGTACGTCCACCCGTCGAGAGCGTCGGCAGCGCACTGAGATTAGCCAAAATGGTGCGATCGTAGCTTGTCAATTTGAAAAAATACAGTTAAAAAAGAGCGCGTGGGGTCTGCTTAGACCCCGCCCGTGACGTTAAAGGTTAATGAAATATTGTTACAAACATGAAATTAAACTATTTGAGTTTTCCTTTGACCTTTGCTAAATTATGAAGTTTGCTAAAACAACAAGCGAGCGATAATTTCTAGCACTACAATATACCAAAGTGAGTTTTTTTACTGATCAATAAAAAATTGCAACATACAAAGATATGATTTATAATTGCGTTGGTAGTTTGACTTTTCTTTTGGGCTGAATTATAGTTATTTAAATACCTAAAATCGGGAATGGACTTAATTTAAGTTCTAAAATCTATAATTATGCACGAATAATAATAATTAATTTAACTTTTTACGATAAAGATTTAATTTAAAGCACGCCACGTTAGTCGTGTAAATTTAATCAGCTCACAAACAAATGATGAAGGTGGGACCCTTACATTATCATGGGAGCACGGACCTCGGTTAATATGAAAATGCGGGTAACCAACGCGAAAATATGATGGCATTAATATAAATTGCGCTTACCGTGATGCTGGGGGAAAAACAACTATTAGGGACAGTAAGAGGAATACACGAACAGTAAGTGAGGCATAATGCGAGCTCGCGCCCATTAACGCGGCATTTACCCTGCTGTTCTGGTCAATTTCGGCTATTTATCATGTGACTTAGCACCCTAATGTAAAATTATTGTTAGCAAGAAACATCGGCTTTTGAAAAATTGTAATAAGGTAAAATAAAGACTCTTAGTAGCAGAATAATTTTAAAGTATGAAAAAATATATATGCGGTCAAGTTGAGATTCTCCTTTTTTTTCTGAAGTCGGTTAAAAATCATTTTCTTCGTGTATTTTTGTATATAAATATGTCACAAAGATGGGTAATTTAAGTTAAGATTCAAATATAACGATCTTTTGTTTCAAAATACTATTAATTCATATTCGTATAAAAATCAAGTTGTGAAAACAAAGGAAGAAATATTTCTGGTATGTAAACATTGGCCCTAATTCCATTTCACCAATACCTCGCATAGCCCCCTTAAGCCTTTGTATAAAAAGAGAAAAGATTTACTAAACAAAAACTATAATCTTTACCTTCGTCCCCTCGCGACGGGCGCCACGTACCCAGCCCACATCCCAGTGGCAAACGGGATCTGCTAAGCGTATTTTCTTTGAAAATCTATCCTGTGAAATACCTCACGCCGGTTGGGGCTCTAACGTCATTCTTTACAAAAACAACCCTTAGATAGATCTACGTAGAATCTGTTTACATTGGATAAAAAACCGACGCAGTTAATGACGTACTTATTCTCATATAAACCGGCCTGAATCGTATACCGCTTTAAACTGTTAACGTTGCCTTAACATCCGAACCATCACATTAACTGAAGTGTTTCCGAGCTTCTCTAAACATAAAATTTAATTTGAAATTTACGGTTCCTTGGAATCCAATAACGGTGCTCGCTAAATGATGAGACTCAAAACCCTTGTAATTTATTTGAAATCGAATTCTGATATAGGTTTTTGGTTGACATTGTTTGACAGATCTTGTTGAGCGATTGTAATGACACGTTGGAATTAGGCAAACGTCTCTATCGGTTTCACAAGTCCGGCACGGCCGCTGTTACGTAAACTTTACCGTATCCTATATTGGATTACCTTCCTAAGCCTTGTTTTCCCTATAAAAGCAGCATTAGGCATCGTATTGCCTCCGATAGCCTGTGGTAATGACCGCAAACCGCAACCCGACATGTCTATGTAAGTGTACCCGCGGTACATATAACGCAGATATCGGAGAAACTTAACCTGGACAGATGACCGCATAATGGCAATGATGAAAACTTCACGTGTGGATATTTATGTATCTGCGGGGCGCCAGCTGAGAGCCACGAGGTCGCGTGTTCAATTCCGTCATTGAGATCGTCAATCGTCATATTACCTATGTTAACGACCATACAGATAAACCTTCAGTCATGTTGTCATTTACCTATTAACATACACTGTTTTTCGTTCCTCATTATTTACACCGCATTAAATATCCGGCTTATAATTTGTTCACCAAAATTTTCCGTAATAACTGACATAGGCATTTTGCTATAAAGGTATACAATCTTTCGCTCAGATTCAAACAAAGCCGTCATTTTCGAGTGTAATTTGTGTTAAAGTTAATGGCTGTCACCCCTCAAGCGTAGCGGCCTTTTAAAGGGTTTGTACATCCAAAACAAAAATAACATAATGCTGTTTGATTCAATATACGTACACAGGCTTTCACAACATAAAAATTATATTTTATTTCGATATTTTTGCTTTACTGAAATTCAGACGAAGTAAGCCCACCTAATCCGCATTAATGTGTCACATTCAAAATAACTTTCATAGATTTCAATTTTCCTTGATTCCGTGGCAGATTTTCACACACTTAATAAAAAGGTCTATTGATTTTTAGAAGTAAATAGTTCACTCAAGATAAAATCAATACATCAAATGATTTATTTATTTACATTTCCTGGCAATACATTTGTCCCTTTCCATAATCCTACGCGTCGTCTTTTTTTCGTTAAAAAATAAATGTGAAAAAGCCCTTTCAACCCTCTCCGTACAATATATTATCTAGTGCGGAAAAAGCTACGGTAGGGTTATAAAAGAAAATGTGATCATAATCCGTTACTCCTATATTTGTTTGAGATACTAACCCTTCACTCAAAGTGTACTTTGGGGTTTTTCTATTGACAATCATTCGTGTATTATGATTTACTTCAGGTTCGGCCCATTTGACCAACTTTTATTGCCACTAATGAGCATTCTGTCATGTTTTTAACCCATAAGGAACGCGGTTAAGCACCCAAATTAATCTTTGTGCATAACAGTATTTCAAATGTTGTGTAAAATCTTACATCAAGAATTAGTAACATTATGTCCAATCACCAATGTTACATTAAATGTTAACATTTATTCCTTTTTCTAATGTCCCTTAAAGATACAGATAGAATAGAATAATATTATGAAATGAAAAATAAGTTGTTCCGAGCCACATACGTCTTAAAAGCATGGAGAATTCGTTTTGGCTCACAATTTGCCTTTATGGAAACATGTCGTACTGTGTTTTGAATTTCATGTTCCTAGTTTAAATCGTAGTTGTCGTCCGCGCTACTGCACGAGTTCAAAATGTTTGTTTTGTTTGTAAATACAGAAAAAATATTAAATAGTACGCAGACAACGTCGAATCAAAGATAGAAAACATGCGTACAAAGTTAAACAAATAGAAAATAAATGATGTGATTCCGCTCGGTTGGATGTTCTTTTTGTCTGATACCATGTTATTTTTGCTCATCGATGTTCTTTGTTTCAACATTATTTTACCAACATCGACGAGTTTATAGAAAAACGTATTTTCAAAGGGTTATGTATGGCTCTTCGTATGGTGATATACACCTTCGATGAAAATCACACTAGATGCGTTATTTAAACGTGGAACTAGCTATGTAAATAAAAATATTTTTCCATCGTATCAAAAGCAAACGCGTGGTAAGAGCTTTATCCAAAACTGAAACAGGCGAAACATGAAAACTCACTGCAACATTTTCCATTCAATTACATACGCAAACAGTATTGCGCATTTAGTACAATATCGCTGGGCCAGCCACTGGAAAAGTGGAATAATAATGCGCGCTGATTAAAATATAATAAACCAATAGTACATTCGCATTCAAAGCAAATACTAAATGGCGCTTTAATTATTCACAAATATTATTTATATTGGCCCGCAGCGGTTGCGTTATATACATTGTTTGCGGCAGTCTGTCTGTTGCGCTATAATTAAAGCAAGCGTGCCATCACATTCCCTCAGACATGTGATTCACAGACAAACTTCACGCCACTTGGACGCAAAACCTCGCAGATACATACGCCACATTCTCTACGCCTACTGAAATGGTTTGCACTAAAAAATGAACACTTAACGCTTTTGTTTGAAATCGAAATACGAAATTGAATTCTCAGTTTATTCGTATTAATCTGTGATTAAAAATACGTGAAAACTGTTATCGAAAAACCTGTTACAACAAAGCGTATATAAAAGGATTTGCTTTTAATTTATTTCAAAGTTCCGATCACGTTTTCCACGCGTGATACCCGGGGTATAACATTGATAGATTTTCTTTTGTTTGTTAAGTCATCCGCTCTGATTGTGGTGGAAGGGAAAATATATCTGTAAAAGATATTGATAAAAAGATCACTTAATCTTGTGTATTACTCGACTGCTTTGTGATTACTGAAAAGTAAAGTCCTAGTCATAACGGGTAGATAAATTTCATATGGCAAAGTAGTTTTTACAGTGTTTTTATTCGGTATTTAAGTAGTAAATATTGGGTTCAATAACGTTCACTCGTTAATAAATATAATTAGTATTTTTAAGTAGATACAATGTCCGCAACAAATGAATCAACCATATTGACATTAATTATTATTATTCCAAATGTCACAGCACAAAGAACAGATATATTAAATAGTGGTAACACATAAAGCAATGTAAAGTGACTGTAAATTTAGTTCTCGCAGAACACATCTAGGAACAAATTAGTCACCGGGCCTGTCGTATAAATAGTTCAGTGATATTTTCGCGCTTACGAACTACGAGAAGTTAATATTAGGGGAAATTGTATACATTAATATTTATAACGTGTCGGAGATTTATTTGCACTGAGATATTGTGGCATTTAAGACTTCACTTTATCAGTGACGTGTGTGAAAACGGCAGGCTATTATGACGCGAGAGGTAGCGAGTTTGATTCTTTTTATATAGGTACATACATAGTATGTGTAGAGTATTCTACAATTGCGGAGGTAGCAAAGGTAGTAACGCATAATTTGATGAATTAATTTAGATGTTTTCAGCATAAATATTATCCATATTTGTAGAGGCTTATATTGCCATCCATTGAAGTGAATTTATAATTCAGTACAATTGTAAGTAAAGATCACCAAATGAGTGAATTGTCCGACTTTAGTGTCATTCGTATAAAAATATTAAATGTTTATAATTATTATTACTTAGGTTCACTTAACGACTACCGGTATGTGTTCTTCTTGAGATCCCGGTGTCCTTTTCACGTGGTAACCGAGAACCATGGGGTTTTTAGTCGGTAAAAGTCCGACATATCCTGCTTGTTAGTAGGAATCCAAGAGGATTTTCCCCAGGCAAAAAAAAGGTTCACTTAACGAAGCGTTATAGCAAAGTTTGATTCATTCCCATTAATTTAATCGAATCGTAATAACATATTATGTACAATTTACTATCCATGTCGCTGACAGCAACATCAATATAATTTTAATTAAGGTCGTATTTTTCGCATAATCCTTCGCCAAGTCGTAGATTTCAACCCGACTTAGTAAGCACAAAGGGAATTATAAACACCGCTAATCTCAGAATTACTTAGCGCCGAAATGGACTTCGCAATACAAATTATAAATTAACCATTCCGCTTTCATGCTGTCGGCTGAGTGAATATATAAAAGTAATAACATTCTGATTGAATCATTACAAATCAATTTGCGTGCACGTAACGGTAATTTCCCTTGCGACAATTAATTGAGGAATCGGATTGCTATTTACTAACACATTTATTGATGTACTTCAACTTTCACGAATTTGGTGCGATTTAATCTTTGATACCGCTTTATAGATGTGCTCCGTGGTGGATTAAGGTTCTAGATTCGGTTCCCGGTTTGAGTGCAGTATGATCAGATTTTTCTAATACGGCTTTTAGTACTTAAGAATATCAAGAGAGCTGTAAACATGAATGCAACTTATTCCAGGTGAATAACAGAAACATAAAATATTTAAATTCTACTAACAAAGAAGTAAACATTACGTTATTTATAACAATTACAGATATCATACAATTAGTTATTTATACTTGTTATAAAATAAAATATGTATAATGAATGATCATAAAGTAAAAATTCAAAGAATATTCTAATCAAAGTTTAAACCGATTCAGTCATATTCAAAGAAGAACGTACATGTCGTAAGTTAAATCTGGTATTACATTAATTATGCGTGTCCGATACAGCATTGGTTTTCCACCTGTCAATTAAGACCTGAAATTACTACGGAAATGGGAACTCGAGCTTCACAGTTACACACCCTCCGTGAAACAAAGGAAATGAGCCACCCTTCGGAATAAACAAGCACATATTCAACTATTTTATCGTCTATGTAATAACCAACGTAGCTGTAATGCTTTTATCTATGGTAATTATATGTCTCATTAATTAATGTCAAATCCTAGACCTCGGGTTCAAACCCCTGGCAAATTTTGAAACTTTCGAAGTTATATATGTGTATCAACATTGAATTATAACTTACTTTAACGGTAAAAAAAAAACATCATGATTAACCTGCATACGTAAATATGTTCGTAGTTCTCCAACCAGCACTAGGCCAGTGCGGTGGACTGAGGCCTAAACCCTCTCAGTTGTAGAGGAGGCCCTTTCCCAGTAGTGGGACATATATGGGCTGATAATGATACATAATATGTATGACCATCGAAACCAATCAAAAGTTTTCACACAAAAAAGTTGAATGCAGTTATAGCAAGCAAGACATTGCTGTTTTATTGAACAAGTCGGGAACTTATTGGTTTGTAAAAGAAACTTCGAACGGTGTCAGGTTAAATATTGCGTCAAATATGGCTTAAAATACAATTAATAAAGCGCCATTTCAGAACGTTCATTTTTATGGTTTCACTCGCCTTTGGACTGGGAAAGTTTTGAATTATGACGAAAGGACTTTTACCGGACATAAACTGAGCTAATATCGCGAAGCATAAATGTCTTTGAGGAAGCCACGATGTGCTGGAAATTTTTACGGTTCCATTTAGAAAATTAGTTTCACATATCAGTGTTTATTGAAAAGTTTAAGAGCGGACAACTGCTAGTGCTGCCCTCAAGAAAGTGTTTAATTAAAAACGTACAATCGTTACCAATTAAAATTCAGGCCAGTATAATCCGGATCGCTGAAGAGATAACCAATGTACAAAATCTCTCAACGGCAGAAAATAATACAAATTAACATTTTACGTATCTTTTATCATTTCAGCCTAAGGGTATCTACTCGGATGTATTTATTTTAAATTTCTCCAATAATAAAATGAATCATAACGTATACATTTCTTTTTTATTATATTTATTAAGTAATTAGTTACATTATTTTTATCAATTACAAAATTGTTTTCTTTAAATGTATTACATTTTTAGAACCTACAGAAAAGGCTAGAAATAGTATTATTTAATTTTTAATGATTTTATCCTTTAAGTATTATTGTTTAAATTGCGGAGTGGACATTTTAAACATTTAACTTGGTCGTTTAAAAAAAATGCCAAGATTCTTGAAAATTGACTTTATACAAATTCCAAACCCGTACAATTATACTCAAACAATTTGATGTTATTGATCGCAGTCGCATAATAATACGAACAGAGCGAAAGCCGGGCCGTACATAATATAAATTGGCATGTTAAGATGTATATCACTTATGTATACCGACAAGGTATTGTGGTGAATAGCTTAACAATAGCAGATTGTTCGTGGAAACTAATCCCCAAGTTATCTTCAAGGCCCCGACGCCGTTTCAACTCGCTTAAGATTGGGTTCAAGTGTGGTCTGTGGTGGGTACCTACGGCGAACGGACTTCAATTTCGCACCTAACATCTCGAGATATTCTTGTATCAAATAGTTGAGATTTAATTACATTTGTTTACGGGACAAAAACTAAAAGGATTCAGATTCTACAGCGTATTACTTATGATCTTAGAATAGTTTCAGCGATACCATTTGCGATATGCTTATTACTCACTAATGATATACACATTCTATTTGTTATGTATGTTTCATCCAATCATTACATAAGAAATTACATTCACTGTCCTCTTTTTCAAATTCCAAGATACATTTAACTTTTCGCTTGTTTCTTGGCAGACTATTGTTTCTCCAGAAAAATGTTCTTTAGTTCAAGATTGAAATGAGATAAGAATTGTCTTTTCCGAGCTTTGTATTTCGAACAGTCGTTCCGAAGTGATTCAGTGACAAAGAATCATTACATTGCGCCGACACTATCGATAATCACAACGGGTTAGATGTTAATTTCGGGACGGCGAGTACATGTCGGTCGTTTAATTAGGTGCTTTTGTGGCTTGTTTATAGAGCGGTAGAGTACACATTCGCGTAGTACGCACCGCATCACTCCTTGCGTCCCACGCTTGCTTGCTACCCACTAATAACATTTGCAAAATTAAACAAGCGGTTAAGCGGGCCGCCGCATATGCACTATTACACGGACAAGCCTGCTTTTAGCACCTAGCCACCCAATAACAATTACATAAACATACACTCACAGCCGTAATCCCGCTCGCAAATGGCTAAGAACTGTCCATTAAACCTATGTATGCTTATTCGTGTAAGTAATTTGGTGGAACGAAATAGCCGCAATTGTAAGTAAATCATGTTTTATTGTAACTATAGGTGCTGCAATCGGTTTGTTTAACTCAAGGCAAGTTTTGCTGTCAGTTTTATAACCATCAATATCAGGATGTTTTTGTTAAACTTTACGAAAAACTATATTAGGGGTATGTAATGGTTAAGTGTCATTATAGATTAATAGTATAAAGATAGGACTAACAAATGATTACATTTAACTGCTAGAGTTTATACGAGTGTCTAGTTTTTTAACATAAAATTAAATTTCATACTTATATTCACTTGTGCTCCTCACTCAGGTAAAGCTGAAGGGTAAAGGGATGAAAAATTCTAGCACCTTATTTCTTCTGTCTACCTTTTAAGATTAATGTACTAAGAGGCGATGCTAATTATTTTATGGGCACAATATAAAATTAAACCAGGTAACTCTAGATCGCACTTATACCTTCCAAAGGGCTTGCGTATCAGTCCTGCGATATATTCCCTCAGAAGAACAATCTTCAATATCACGCGCTTTAATTCGAACACCCTATTGGCCTCCATTGTTATTACATTCTTTGTGTATAATTCAGAAGGAGTCATTATTAAGATTCTGTACATCATTTCTCTAATACTATAATAAAATCATCTTTTTTCAGGCGAGAACTGAGATCACGTTAAGAAAATAATTGGCATGAAACGACCTTTTAGCTTGTTAACAGATAGCTTGCTCCTATACTAAACAGGTGGAATCTTCTTTGCCTTTTAACTTGCAGCAAATAAAAAGAGTATTTAAATGGTATTTATGAATATACAGAATAGTTAGAGTTTGATAGTTCAATACATACATATATTATTATAATATCTTTGCATTTTCCTCTGTTCCTTTCAATACACGCAGAAGAATTTAAATATTTACAAAAATAAGAAATCATAAAACAAATGTGAAAATATTTTATGACATTTAGCACAAAGAACAATGCCAAGATTTATTTGAAGTAATATTGAATTTCCTTTTAATTTGAACGCAGACGGTTTGAAATTGAAACATACTTTTCTAAGTTATGCTTGTTCAAAGCGCATGCAATTGCACCCACATAACATGTGACTCAACTATTTGTCACCATACAAAAGCGTAATGACAATGTTGCAAACGTCATAAAGTCGGAAGGAATTTTATGTTGCACGCTTTCATACTCATTCCGAGTAGCGACGACGAGTGCATTCTATTGTTTTCCGATGGGACCCGACAGGAGATGGATGCCTGTTCCATTGTCTATAACTGAATAAATATCGTGCTGTTTTGATCCGGCGTACATAGATTTCGACAACCCTTATATGTCTGCTGCCGTATGCTAAGCCAGAACTGATTATATTGTTTAAAGTTGACTTAGTTTCTTCCACTCTATACATTTCAAAAAGTTGTAAATAACTTTATGCTAAACTATTGCTTCGGCTCTTATCTGATCTTGAAACATATTATATGCATACATTCTCTCTTGTATCGCCAAATGTGTTAGTGAAAATACACATCCGAAGTACGTTCCACTACTCATACATATATTTACAAATAATTCCACAAATCTTATAAATATGAACTGAGATTTAATCGAAAAGTTTCTTCGTGTTGTGTTTTTCTAGAAACAAAATAACTGATTTCCGAACAACTATCGTTTCATCCAACAGATTAAAATGCAGCGCAAGCAGAAATAAATATTTACACGTGGAAAAAGGCGTTTAGAATGTGAATATTACGAACAAAACTGAAAACACTCCCGTATACTCGGTTCATAAAAGAATGAATCGGAATAAGTCGATAGAGCGGTGCAAGTATTATCATGCCTAACGAGGTAGCGTTATTTTCTATTTTTTTCGCCGATATCTTGATACATTTGTGTTTATTCCGAAGGAAGGCTTTGTCAGGTGGGATTTGTGCGGATTTGGGAGCTGCCAATCTGTTCCATCGCAACCGCTGCAGGCAACTGAATACTTCGACCGGATAAAAAGGTCCTATTTATTCCTTGTTAACAGATTTCTAAAGGACTGCAAAAAAGCGGAAAAAATATTTCTTATTCTTTCCACGGGTCACCAAATTGCTAACATGACTGGTGAGTTTCTCGGACAAATTGTATTACCTAGAATGTAATCCAGGTTTTGTTTATCTGTGTACAAATAAAACTTTTAAAGGCTAAACCAAAGCTGGAACAAGTTTGTCTGTTTTCTTTATAAGTTTTATATATGACATGAATAGCATGTGGAAAGTGAGGCCGGGAAACATTCGCACCTGTGCGACGTAGTGGCCGCGGAACAACAAAACTAACACTTTGATAAAAGTTTAGGTAAAACAAACAAGGACACAGGTGGTACACTCAGCAAATTATGCAGAACCATATGGGCGCTAATCCATCAAGCGATCGGGTTCGTGTGTTGGCTTTCATTAATCATCCTCTATTGATTAATGTGTCTCCGCACAAAGTAAGTAATTTACTTTGTATCAACTCCTAAATTGATGAAGTGTATCTTGATTTTTGGGTATCATCCTCGGTTTCATCAAATTATTCAGGTATATTTAGCAAAGTATGTTTTATTATATATTTTTCTTCTTACTATGAGACTGCAAACATGTGTATTTCTCATATTTGTTTATATTATATCATTTAAACTGTTTAATTATTCATGGCATAAGTGTGTATTATGCAAGCGGGAGGCCCAGGATTCGATTTTCGATTCATTACCAATTCTCAGTTGCAAAATGATGTCTGGGTGTGACAATTCACTATTGCCTACCTCTTCAGAATCAAAGTCATGAGCGTAATGTAAATGATAGCAATAACAGATATTATTGAGGATTATACGGTTTAACAACAATCCTCGATGTGAAGCAAAAACCAAATGATGGATTACAGATTCGAATATAAAATGTTGGCCGTAATTAAAATATTAAGCGCTAATTGTAATATACTCTCGCATCACTCATTAAATAGCGATGGCGGACATATTGTTTAATCCCAATGCTATCCCGAATTGTCTGTTATTACCGCGAACATCAAGCTGCCGGCCCGTTCGCATAATTAATATTGCAAATGTTGTTAGCAGTTAGGGCACATGACGTATGAAAATACCCATTTGACCAATATTCATACCTGACTGCGAATTTTTAAATCACGGTTGGCTAAAAAGTCATTCACAAAGCTATTAATTTGTTATCCAATGTAGCTTTTTATTATTCTATTAACGCAGGAATGAACGATGGTAATTCATGTAAATATACTCATTTTTTTACTGACGTCATGTTGAAATACTCTTACTTTTTCGCCACTATGTATTTGTCCATATTCATTTTTAAGTAGTGAGATACGAACATCCATTTTTTCACAGCGAAATATTAAAAAAATATTTGTTTTGAGTCCGCCAACCCTCACTAGGCCAGCGTGATAGATTAAGAGCCCTCTTAATTATAGAGGCGACACGTGCCCAGAAGAGTGACATACGTAGGTTGATAGAGATACAGACATGTTTCGAGATTAGATATACTGTTATAAATTTTGTTATGTGGACATTACTTTTTTATGCGAAATAGCTAGAAACAATTACAGACATAAATTCGACGTCATTTTTTTTTTAAGTAAAGAAATAATCATAAATTTAAGCTTCTCGCCATATAAATAACAAAGCCAAGCATCAGCAAAGCTTCCATTAAAATTTTATGCTTTTGAACCAACTGGTCTAATTAGCCGATGAACGCCCCTAAATATTTATACTTTTAGGCACTAATATTAGACCACCACACTGTTATAATTCACCTCCACGTAACAAAGAAACCATTTTAGAATACTTTTAGATAACACGTACGCATATCTTCAAGTAAAACTGTCTTATTATAACGGACAGGTAGCGAAGAATTGAAAGTTTAAATCGACGATGAAAAATACCTCCAATCGATGAGCGTGCTCCACAATTTATGCTGACAGGTTGAAACTTCTAAAACGGCTTCATATGCAAGTTGAGTGGCGAGAAACTCTCAAGAGGTGAAGAGAGTCATTAGGCATCGCAAGGTAACTGGGTGATACCCCTATTTAATATTAAACGTTGATACATATTTTTAATTCAACGTCAGCTGCAGGCAACGCTTTGATAGGGGTCGGTTTAAATCGTATAACTTTTGCCGTGGTTTCACCCAAAATTGATGTACTCCTGTATTGAAGCTTTGACGACTCATACAATGTTTGTCTTATTATAAAATACATTGTACGAAATGTGTCTTTTGTTAAAAGGTTATTACTTTCTAATAAAACCTATTAGGTATTTAATATGTTGTTGAATGTTATAGACATTACATTAAAAACTAACGAAAAATACCAAAAATAACTAAAAACACATTTATTGTATATACAATAGTAAGTTGTTAAAATATAAAAAATATTTTCTTACGTCTTTGTTACAATAGTTAAAATACGTATACATGCTAAAACCAGATAATATTTATTTAATTGAACATTAAATATTCCACATACATAACATTATTTCCTAAAATATGTAATAGGCACGTAAATTATATTTTAACCATTCGTCAATCAAAATGAGATGAGGTTCTTAAATAATGAACCAATATAACACACAATGGTGCACAAATGAAGATAATGAGAATGAAACCACTGATATGCGGTTAACAAATAACTTGACGAAATATCAAACGCAGCGTGATAATAACCAGTTAACAAACGGAAACGTTTCCACGCAAATTCATTCAATGTTACGAATTCGCGAAACTCAGAGGAGTTATTATGACAGGGCTTATTAATGTCGTCTATCAAAACATTCTATGTAATGGAATCAAAATTAATGTTGTTTGCTAATTTTGCTCTGCGATTGTCAGTTTTATTGGACATTTTAATCGTTTGCTTTGATGTTGTGCCGGAGAAATTTACAGATATCAGTGTGAAAACTTGAGTTGTAGATTGTAGATTAGATTTTCATATTAGTGGTATGTTTAGATGCTTCTTATTATGAACGTATAACGATAGCGTCACATCAGTGAGTTTTCTTGGGTTCTAATTTTTTATTTTGTTATTTTGCATTTTACTTTTTCCAAATTATAAACTTTTGTTCTTTTTTACCCATCAAAATATGGCACGGAGATGTAAACAGGAATCTTAGGAAAATTGATAATTTTTTTCTGTGATACCAAACAATGTATACGTAACATAATATATCCGTGCATGAATCGAAATTAATATGTTTGGCGCCGAATAACGAATGGGAATAGATTTTGATTTCGTTTATCATACACCGTACACGATTCTATTGACAGGAGTTACTACTTTAAATTCCATGAAATTATTAGAATTTAGTGTATTTTTGTGTAATCTTTCTGACCATGCAAACTAAATCCTTGAGGATTTTTTTTTATATAACCTATCTAGCATAGTACAGCTCGAACAATAAAAATCTCCTTCGCAAGGCATCAGATAAAATCTAGACATTTAGTGAATGGTCTTGAGCGGACAGTTACCGTATCTGATTGTACTTCACTTAATGCTTGAATTTTATCAGTCAGCTCGTGAAGCCGTATTTTTACTGACATTACGAGTTTAACAAAGTGTTTAAACGAAATAACTAGTTGTCAAGCATATCGAAATTAATTCACAGTGTTATTATAGTGGAGATGTAAAGAATGTTATTGTATGAAGTTGCAAAATATATGCTTTATACGATTCCATAGCCCCTGTGCGTAGATTGGTTATATACCGGCTTACGCAAGGAGAGGCTGTGGTTTCGATCCGCGGACCGATACACATGTTTGTGTGATCCAAAAATATTTGTTTAAGATCGGAGTGTTTATGTGACCAAAAAGTCTCTCGTACTTTCTAATATACCCTGCATAGAACATCTATCCTAGTGGGGACAGAACTACGCGTGTAACTATTGGGTGTATTTATTTACAGATTTATGAACAATTGAATCTATACTAATGTTATAAAGCTGAAGAGTTTATTTGTTTGTTTGAACGCTAGGATCTCAGGAACTACTGGTCTGATTTGAAAAATTATTTCACTGTTAGATAGCACATTTATCGAGGAAGGTTATAGGCTATATAAAATTACGCTCCGACCAATAGGAGCGGACATTTTTCCTTTCTGTGAGCTTCTGCTGCGTGCGCTGCGGAAAAGATTAAAGTTTTACAAAAATAATGTCTAAAAGAATTATTCCCCTTTAAAAGTTCTAAAATAGGCCCCCAACAGCATATGTCTATTCTTTAAGGTTGGTTCACTGTAACGTTTTTTAGCCTAGCCAAATTTATTTTAAAATAAGCTTGATTTGTGAAAGTGTTTTTATAAAGATGATGTTAATCCTTATCCAAATGAACACGTTATTCATTACAAGAAATTAATATTAAATAAAATTGGCCTTTACATCATTTGATTTCAATGAGTATCGCAAGATATCGCAGTTTCAAAATAATGATCGAGCGCGCAATAATGATGTATCACACAAGCCGCCGACCGGCGCGATACGGTTTCAAGCTTAAACAATTAGACCGTTTTGTATGACTAATGACATAAATAGGACTCTGAGGAGTAAATAAACTACAACTTATTTTCTCTCTGAACTCAACCCTCTACGCGGACGGAGTTGGGGGCAATGTATAAATAAAGTTTAGAGATTCGCCCGATTTTGGTAAAATATTACAAATGTTAGGGTGTCTTTAATAGGAAGCAAGTTCATTTTCGTACAAGACATCATCTACCGAACCCGCTGAATTATTACCCGGTAAGTAGGCTCAAGTTCCAAGATTTTATTTTATTATTTTTATGAACCCTTTAATAGCTCTTAAGCCAATATTCGGGCGAAACGACGACTGCTTGGGACGGTAGATAGCTTAAACAATTAATTTTCAACTTATAAATCGGAATTACTTGCAATAGCTATATTTTTTCGGAATATACGAGTACAATACGTTTTTTTTCAAATGACACTACGAGTAATTATACTTTGCTTCAGGAGCCACTTTAACGCTTCAGTTTAAAAACCTCTAAGGCAATAAATCTAAGACATCGTGAATGAATCGCACATACAAATAACCCGTTTACAAGTTCAATAAAAGCAAATACGTACATAATTTATCATTCATCGGCCATGGTCTGCGCCAATAATCGCATCTATTGACGTCTGTCCCCTTCACATTTCATATCAAAACAAATCAGAGCGACGGAACAAGTGAAGCATAGGGCACTTGGTATAACGAAGCTACCCAGTTCGCGTCTCTCGGGGTGATCGCATTAGTAACGTACTGTCAGACATCAAAAGATGTTGGGAAAATTTCTTAGAAATGTTTTTATTACAAGTATCAAAAATATTGTTGTTGTGAGACGTACAACAGAATATTTAGGTAACGATTTGAGTGTGATTACATTACAGTACACTCACCTAGGAGGACTAGACTATTATGTACTCATGGTAGTCATTGCTAAAAACTTTAAACATTCACAGGAAATTGGTATACCTCATGTAATATGTACATTGTAGATATGTGGTTGTAGATGTGATTTGGCTTCGATGTTTCCCAAAACAAAAAGGTTTATTTGGTTTATTATCAATCATATTTTAGCATCTAAACCAATGTCTCGTCATTGGTTGGCTCGATTTATATCAAGTTCAAACACTCGACAGAGAAGCGGTCGTCTCCTGTCATTCGAATAGAGTGGTTCGATGAATTTGTAGAAAATTCGAATTTTATTCTGAATTCGAACTGTCGTAGCTTAATAGATAAGCCATTGACTTCTCAATTGAAAAGCTACAATGCAAATCCAGAGGTTTAAAAATCAGTTCCTTGCATTGCGTCGTAAAGGCAAATGGGGAACTATGGTAAAAATCGAGTGTTATAAAAGAAAATAAGCGTTCTACATAAGTGTTGTTACTTTAGTTGAGGTTTTAGTCGGTATGCTGGCGTAGCCAGTGACCCCGACATACCCCTTACGGCCTCCCCCGAGGTACCGAACAGGGGAGCTTAAGGCGCTTTCCGTGATAAAAAAAAAAAAAAAAAAAAAAAAAAAAGTGTTGTTACTTTGTGTTATCTTGGTTTATAACTGAGTATACTTTTCTGGTTTAATTAAGTAACTTTGTCTAATAGACATCACGGATATTAACAACAATTCCATGATATATTTTTTGTAAATTAACTTTAATTCTATCTTATATATCTTATAAGCGGACGATAATCTACGTAAGTTGCTTTAAGTCTTAGCCATACTTGGTGGTAGATAGATAGACAGAATATAAGGCATTGAATAGATTTCGGAAAGCAAATTCTACTAACATACTTTCCATTAACATATGTTACACTTGGTCTCAGATCATTTATTAATAGAACTCATGAAGGCATTTTAAAATGTATTTATAAAAACACAAGGTTGATTGAATCCACGCAACTGTAACAATATACTCAGGCAGCCACAAGAACAGTGTAGGTTGAAAAACAAACGTGTTATAATAAATATAATTTCAGCGTAATTGTTTATGTTTAACAGATTTCAATTTCGTCATTCCAAGAAACAAAAGCAGAGTTAATAAACACGTTAATCTGAATGCCTTTGACAAAAAGTGTATGATTTTTAATTTGAATGAAAAATATTTGAACAAAGAAGCGTCGGCATTAGGAACAATGAAATCCACTCGACATGGTGACGACAGTGACGAGTCTGACGACAACGCACATAGGTAGGTTTTTAGGTTTTATGCGGCCAAAATTATTTTACTTGCTAAAACTATTCTAAATGACATAATTGATAATGTAAAACAATTTTCTGTTGATTTTTTTTATTTTAATTCAAGAAAATATAATATTTATGAAAAAAAAATGTCAAAAACCTAACGTGACATATATTAAAAAATATATATCATAAACGTACATTTTAAACGTTAGTGAGTAATGAATGGACAGTCGTCATATACTCCATGCCAATTCGTTACTCCAGATCCTCATCGCCCGAGGATTCTGGTGAAGCGGAATCTGGTTTGGTGGGTAAAAGCATGTCGAAAGTCTACGGAGAAAAGGAATTAGACATTTTTTTTCTCCTTCTTTGTTTTATTCTAATACTGCTAATGGGCGGATCAGAGCTCAATAATAGTCGATTGTAAATGTCGCGGTTGCACTGTTCGCGGGAAAATTTTCTTGCGTAATTTTCTCTATACATGCGAAAGTGCTTATTTCGGGCCTCTTGAGCGTCCTCCGGGAATGGGCCTATTGGAAGGATGGAATTCTTTATTATGGCAGGACCATGTATGAGCACTTTGTGCAAAGTAGGGGTCATCGGGTGCCACCTATAGTGCTTCACGTATAATTTGGCGGTATCTAGTGGGTATTCATCATATTTCTTGACATCAATAATTTATCCACTTGAAATCGTTTCTAAAATTACTTTGGCTTTGCATTTTATCGTAGAGAAATTGACGGGTGACTAATTTTATTCCGGATGAGCCAGGAAAACCTACGACGAAAATGAAAATTAAAATGATTTGGAACATTTTTCAACATAACTTTTTTTACCCTACCTGCACCTACCTGCAGCTGATTTTTATCAAAATCATAAGAAAAGAGTATTGAGTATTATAATAAAAAATAATTTTGAGGCGATAGGAAGCGATAATATAACTAAATTACGTTTAAATTGAAAAATCAAGAATATTTTTCAAGAAAACGTTGTATGTTTTAGAGGTTTAAAATAAAGTATTTTTTATTATACTAGGTTGACAATTTCTATAATAAATAATGGTATGTACCTGAAGCACTCGAATCCACATTGTTTACATTAATAACTCTCTTCAAATCAAAAATATTAACGACGAAAACAAGTCACTTTAACAACGTAAACAGGGAAAGCGCGGGCGCAGCGGGAGACTAACAAGATTCCACCACCTGCACACGTCCCCCACGCGGGTATTTAAGCCGAGAAGACCGGCTAATTATCACTTGTTCTATTGTTAACGTAGAAAAATATTCCATTTTGCATTTGTAACTAGTTTAAAATTTTCAATTTTGGCCGCATAAAACCTAAAAACCTACCTATGTGCAACGGTGACAGAACGCGGCGCGCTCCGTCGCTCACTCCGCACCATATTGAGATCTCCACCTCGACCCGCGCTGCATATTGACATTAGAAACTACTGCAATAATACTGTCAGCTCACAAATGCAAGGAACGAAAGCGCTCTCACTTTTTACTCCTTGCGTTTCGACTTATTCCATTGTTTGAAATAACATTCAGATCCGCTTCGAGGCTTTTTATTGGTATAGATTTTTATATTATTGATTAGGTTTTATGACGCCGATTTTATATATATTGAAACTTTTATTCAATTTATTTGTTACCAATAAATAATTTATTAAATAAACCTGGTCTGGTCTGTCATGTGTTAGACATAATGAGAAAAAACAAAAAAAAAGCTGCTGCAAACATGTTTGAGTGACGGCCGTCGAGGCAGATGTTTTGTTTGGCTTAATTGATTCACAATAGATACGATGTATGTGACGGAGATAATCAATCATATCTCCATTGGAATCGAATAGCAGTTCATTAGCATAAGCACATGTATGCAAGCCGTGTTCACGACTAATGAAGAAACCAATAGGGTAAAGAAAATCCATACCTACGCCGTTAATCCTATTCCAAACCGCTCGCGTTGGATTCTATTGGAAACTCTAGTTTCATAACAAAGTTAGGTAATTTAAACCCGTAAGTACAATGTGTCTGTGTACGTCTTTGTATAGATAGGTAACTAAACTAATTGTTTAGTTCCTGAGACTAAACACCTCAGAGCTACGACTAACATTGTCTTCTAACTTTGTGTAAACGCCATAGGTAAGCCCAATAT
This sequence comes from Cephonodes hylas, assembly GCA_030295005.1. NCBI lineage: Eukaryota > Metazoa > Arthropoda > Insecta > Lepidoptera > Sphingidae > Cephonodes > Cephonodes hylas. The sequence goes on along the minus strand of AP025367.1, from coordinate 7,159,929 downwards.
GACTTATGTTCTTATTGCACAGAACAAAAGGGATTAACTTTTTAGCCGATAGTAATTCTAGTGTTACTCGTGTAACTAAGTAAAAGAGCGAACGCTTAAGGCTTTAGCTAAAAAAAGTTACAAAAGAACAACATTTCCGAAAGCTAAAAGCCGATGTATTTGGATCAGAAGGTTCACTGCTAATTGCAATTAGCGCTATAACATTTACAAATCCCATATGCTTAGATGGATAACATTTTTGTTACTTATATTGTTTTAATTCTTCTGCAGTAATATGTATTATATATTTTTCTAGTTGTATTCGATGTTTTTTATCTTCTGGTCTAGAGAAAACGATAACATTCGTTCATATTTTTATTAAATGAGATATTTACTCAACTTTGAATACTACTGAATGCATTTTACATTTGTTAAAGCTGGGATGTGCTAATAAAACACGTCAAACAGTAAAATATATACACACCCTTTTTAGAACAAAAAAGAATTGGTTTTACATAAATACTAAGTATAAAAAATATATAATTTACAGTAAAGTACCTACTACTGTTCACAGGTAAAGAATAGTTTACCTGCGGATGTATGTATAACATTATATTAATCGTGCGAAGTTGCAAAACCAGCAAAGTAAAGTTGTGCTTTTATAGAAGATACCTGAAGATTTAGTACAAAATCTTCAACCAACTTATCCAGTGAAGAATAAAATAATTATGCTAGATGGTACAATAATCGGCATGTTCGCTGTTGAGAGCTATTATCACAATTCACAGTACATCTATGAATAGACTAAGATACACCAAAAATGGTTTATGCCTTTGAGGAACTTTAACAATCTTTTCGCGTTTTATTAACTTTTCGTATTACCATGAAAAAAGAACTCATAAATTGATGTAAAACTTCAACGAACGGAAAACATTTCATGAATTTTTCATCGTTTAATATCAATAGGAAAACTCAGGTGAGCTCATTTCATATGAATACATCGTAAAAGTTACCAGCCCTTTAATCTTCCGCTTCAAATCGTAAAGAACGCGTTTGTAAGTGGAAGAATTTTTGTCGCTTCATTCGTATTCAAATATAAAATTTGCATTAGGTAAATCATGACGGACTTATTAACAGCACATAACATTTGTTTTGTTGCCTTGTGTTTGGTGCGTTAATATCATGCTCTTTTTTTTTTAACTCGAACGATTTTCTTTGCGTATCGTGAAATTGCTTACCCATTCGGGAAACGGGCATTATGAAACTTGTTAATAGGAACTAATTTTATTCATAATTTTTAAATAATTTTAATGTTAACTTCTAAACATTAAAATAAAGTATAGTTGGACGACCTTTTAAGCAGGTCACTTCTTCTCTATTACATTTTCTCTGGTATAAAGTGTATTACAGTAAGTTTTTTTATATCGGGCTTATATTAAAAAGGCAGACATAATTTAAATTGGTCAAATATGATGAAGAACGGGATCACACATGGGACAAAAGAATTTCGGTACTTAGTAAATTATACCTACGTCAAAAATATATATAATAATATCTATCAAATATCCTGAATAAAAAATTAACTTCAAATCTAATAAGAAAATATCTGACATTATCATTTGATACAATAACAAGGACGTACAAAATAGTAATCATTGTAAAAGCTCCAGCGTGGCGGACATCAGAAATATCGAATCAGTTCGGATTCCGTTTTGTCCGTTAAAGCATTTATTGTGAGTGCTGTAATCTCTCTCTAAAAGCTATAGTTTGTTAACAGTTAATAAAAACTCCCCTGTGATTGCGACCGGCAGCACTGAACATTTATAACCAACTAGATAACAAGCTGTACGCACGTACAAACAAACATTCTACATATTAGTTTATGTTTTTGTTTTAGTTAACAATAAGTGAAACATGCTTTGTTATTAGTTACAGATACAGTATATATTGTAAAATTAAGAATTAATTAAGCTTCTATAACTTTTTTGGCTTTAGAAGAAACAAAAAAATCGCCGTGTAAATAACTCACCGCCTAATAAAAACATTTATTAAATTGTAGCAATGAAAGGATGGATTGAATAAACGTTTTACAATGCGCGAGCCCTTTTAAAAATATAATATTGCGAAACGGTAATATCATCCTTAAAATTCTGTATTCGTTGTTATATCGCTTCCGTTTTGGGGCAAATTCGATCCCGACATGGCAGTGATGCGCAAACCAAGGGCTCGTTCCGAAGGGAAGGGGCAGTCACGCGTGTCTGATTGACAACTGGCGAAATACTCCACGCGCCACGACAGATTCAAATTGTGTTCTAAAAAATCCGTTTTTTATTTTTTTATATGATAGGCTGGTTGTTGACTTTGGAATCGACCTAATATTAAAAAAATAAAACAAGAACAATACACAAGAACACCGACAAATTTAAATAAAGAATATCATGCGTTCAAATTGCTATCAGCATTAAAGATGTTAAAACAATAACATTTGTGTTAGAGTTCAATTTACGGCGTCCGATATTTCAAAGTTTTTGTAGTGTTTACGAAACGAGATTGCTAACTTTGCTGCCGCAAACTTTTCGCCAGATATTGAATACTTGATGGGTATTTACATAAATAAGAGTTGTAAAACTATTATGCTTCGGTTAAATACTTGGAAATAAACAGTGAACCATTAGCATAAAAACCTAAATGTGATTTTGAATTACGCCTAAGGTTGATGCGTTAAAGTTCTTTAATGTTCCTTGTGAGTTAAAATACGTCATGCGAATATATTTATATGTACGTGTAACTCTTAAAGGAAATATGGAAATTTCATTTTTAAATTTAGCAAATGGGCTCCGCGCACAAATCAAATCTCGTCAAAGAAGTAAGCGTTTCTCTGTGGAGCTGTTTCTGCAACAAATGTTCAATAAAGCTATATCATATTTAAGACAACCTGATTGTGTATTATTTAAAAGAACTCCGCTTGGATTTAAATCTTAAATCCTCTTTAAAGTTTAACAGCAATAATGCTTTGTTTGGTACGCTATAAGACCGTTCTTGACGAATAAATACCAAGCTCAAAATATTTGGACAAAGTGAAATACCATTTAGCAGTATCAAGCAGATCGCGACACATCGCAAAAAGTCCCGATTACCGGAAATACCTCAAATCAATACGGAATGCCCGAGCGAAGCCCACTAAGTTATTTAAAATGCAGTTGACACGTCATCCGAGCGAAAATGCAATATTCGCCTTGTCCATGCGGAAACACGGTTATTTTCAATCGCAGTTTTTATCCGGAATATTCAGCGCAATGATTTCGACGGCGCCACATTTTAATAATTCATAATGCCGAGTGTGGTCATTGAATGCATTGTCGGATCCATCGCAGGCATAACAGACAACGCAGACACATTTTATTTCTAAAATTCAATGATCCCGCTTGCATGATGGTTAATTTAATATGTTTTTGATAAATCCCCGTAATCGTTCAAACCTAGTTTTGATTTCAATGTTACAATTGTTTTAATCTGATAGAATATAGATACATGGAACTAATTATTAAGCCTAATACTATTTTTTGCCTGCATATTCAATATCTTTGTCATAACTTTTACAATTGCTGAATTAAGCCTTAGTCACAAGAGCAAGAAACATAAATCTTTAATATAAATAAAAACTTGCTCTCGTAAAATTTATAACGACTTTTAATAGTATAGATACTAATATTTCTGAAATAGTAAGTGCGATGCTGCGATAAATTTAAACTACCATATAATTATGTCTACTGCCTATTTGATCACTATTTCACTTGTAAACGTTCGTGTATTCTCTATGTTACCTTACCCATTTTTTTATGGGAAAGGGCTCTACTTTACTCCTCATCTTTTTTTCAAAGGTCAAAAATGCACATTGTATCTCCACAGATGCCAAAATATAATATAATAAATATTTTTAAATAACCTACAATCCGCATTTTAAAAAATATATTGTAATATGAAAATACACAATATGATCTCCTTCGTATTTCTTAAATAATGTATATTTTTATGAAATACACGTATACGTCGAACGGGAAAACCATTGTGGTATGAGAAACGTAAAAACGCTATTAAATTCCATTCCATAACATCTTTATGATTAACACGTCTCCCGTAACGCTTCGCCGGTCACAGATCCCCTTGTTTGCTTTAACATATTTCAAACTGGCACCTAGCGATGTAGGGAAAAATGCGTCGCATGAAACAGTTGTGAGTTCCGCAGCCTTAAATCAAATCACTACGCCACATTACAAATGGTAACGACATGTTTTCCTCTGAAAGTAGATTCTCGTCAACAAACGGATGCGGCCGCGAGTGGTTGGCTGTGTCATGCCGTGAGCTTTACAAATGATGGCTTTGCTGTCGTGATTCCTTTGCACACATCATTCAAAGTATCCTTTGCAGTGTCCCCAATACTAAATTCCATTGTATCGTTTAATTTTGTGATGGATGCCGGATATCAATCTGTTTCACTGCCCATTAACAATTGACCGACATTCCAGCCCTCGTTAATATTAAAGGGTTAATGGCTGCGGGTTAATCATTTTTGACTTTTATTAGATAGTTTTAGCTACTAAAATATTAAGTTCAATTTGATTTTAAATGTTAAGAATTTATTGATGGTGACTTTATGATATTTTAATATTTTTTTCCATCCCGCACACTTGCAGTTGGGAATATGCTTCATTTACGGCAGAGAAGTGTAAGGCCGTAGCTCACCACCTCGCATTAATGTAGGTTAAATTTATATTTCAAGAATATATTTTCTCATTTTTCTTAAAACAAGTGTTGTATTGTCAACTTTGTCTTTTTAATATTTTGTTTGTGCTAAAACAATTATAAAATATCTTATTAAAATAATGTATGCAAATGTTTATCGGATGTTGGTTTGCGTTGTGTATTCAACATTAATATCTAAGCAACGGAATAGGGTCTTTGCTCGGAAGGATTACGCCCCACCCGTCTTCACCGCAGCATGTCGGGACTCGGGAACCTGTTCAGGAAGCCCTCGCTAGGCTCGCCAGGTTGTTGACACTGTAGCCAACTGTATCGATACAGTTATGGAAAGCAAAGTTCACGAGACAATTTCTATTATGGCGCACAACATTGTGTAGCACGCACACGAGGATTCACAGTTCTAAACGTAATAAAAGGTTTTCATATTATTTGTATACTACTTCGATGTTTTACTTATTGCGCGTGTTTTTTTTAATCCCCATAGTATAGCTGATAAGCCGTGAAAGGAAAGTTCGCGGATTTGCGGAACAACAAATATTTGTTCGTGTTTAAGTGTTATCGGGCTGCAAAATCCCGTAGTTGTCGATATCTTCGATGTGTTTCTTAGAATCGGTTCGAGGCTATGCGGATAGAGGGATATTTATATTTTTTTGTATAATAAATTTCATTATTTTTATATCATCAGCCGGCATTATAGTTTCGATTAATGAGAATGGTAGCTATTTTCTGATATATATGTAAATAAGATATTTTCACGTATGAATTCGAGTCTTATGAATGTCAGTAAGAATTAAAAACAGACCACATATTTCATCACTGTTATGAGTTATGGTATCGGCTATTGTACATAAAATGTAAATCAATATAACTTCAAATAAATCCACCGAAACCCAATACCGGTACTTAAAACACCATTATGTGAGAGTAATGAGGCTATGTAAATTAATTACATCTATATGTCATAATAGGCGGTCTCAATTGCAGACCGGGTAGAAACGAAATTTAAACGCGGCATTTTTGGGCATCATTTTTCAAAGGGATTTTTCAAATTAATTCCAGGAGCTCTCAACGTATAAAATGCTAATTTGTTTTCAATAAAATCACGCTTGAATAAATCATGGTAATCATTACCAAAATAACGTTCTGATGAAAATCGTGGACACCTGCTCCCTCCACCCTTATCGTTGCTACATGCTCTAATTTCGTATTCTGATTTATAAATCAATTGGATTTGAATAAAAGGCAAACAGATCAATGTTTCAAGCACAGTTTAAATTCATTAACATTTTAAATCTTGACACAAAGACATTGCCTCCGAAAAACAATTATTCGATTGTATTTATTTCGATGTGTGTCAGTTAAATCTGAACATTTAAGCGGCGCCTCGGAATAAAAAATTAAAGCGACGCGAGCAGAATCATACCGCAAAACATTTAATAATTAAATTCGTTACAGGAACTTAAGTTAGAAAAATATTTAGTAATAATATTTAGAATCATCAAGAATACCTAACCACTTTACTAGATCATTAATCGCAAATAACGTTCGTAACAGGCATTATTTAGCGGTAGCTTTTCTCCGAAAACCCTCATTACTAAATTTCTTAATTATGAAAGGCAAACTGATATTCAAACCTGTGCTCTATTTTAGGGCAATTATTTTTAATACAAGATAAAACATCTAAAGGATTCCCGCGTAAGGTTCATATTATTAGTTGGGATAATCAGTATATTACTCGGGAGCATAGCTTGTCTGGTATGTTCTAAAGTTTGCAGAGTTGAAACAACTATTAGATGTTTGCCTCTTTGGAGACTTTCGTTTCACGGTAGCGAGTTTCACCACGCTCCGACTCGCCACACCAGTTATTCTAGCCCTGACATTGCTACTTATAAAGATGCGCCAGTTAAGGCTGACGCCAGGCGCGAAATCAAACTGCAGTCGGCTACCTAGAAAACTTTACATCAAAGTTTCGCTCATTTTATCCGGATGTTGCGCTTTTATGGTTCTTTTTTCTTCTCTGTTTGTGGTTTTTCTTACATATTATAATAGATTTTTTAAAAAAAAATAAGAAATTGGCTTTTTATAAAAATTACACTAAATATTGAATCATGAGCAAGTGAAATAGAATTGTAACACAATAAATAGCTTATTAAAGCTTTCAACAGCATTGTTAGTTCTTAATTATATTCAGTGCTTAATTTCGATTTTATTTTATTCGAAAGTTTTTTTTATTAATTAATTAACTGTTACAATAACCATTAAAACAAAAACGCCATTTTATTTTTATCATTATGTTCTACACGAAAAAGAAAAAATTGTAAAGTTCCTTCGCTTATTACTTCATATAAAGTTTATCTAATAACATAAGTCATTATGTCACCACCTCCATAAAAACTTGTTTATGACTAACGACATACGCAGTAAAGACTCCCAAAATAACCACGCAAATACCATTAAGTCCTTAAACATACATCACGCCCCTCCATCCATTCGTGTGCCGAAGAAAAACCTATGTCATGAACTCGTAATTTTTCTCCCACCGGTAATAGATTGTATTGAGGAATGTACCTTATAAAAATTGCGGTCACAGCACGCCGATGAAACATTCGTTTCTACTACGTAATGGAAAATAAAATATGAAAATATTATAACTCCGGCGCGGTCATATGAGTTACGATAACTTTTGAGTCCCAATAGTGGTATATGTCTCCATTTTTGCGCCCCAGGCGTATATAATTTAGACTATAAAGAGCCTAAAAGGGGAAAGTTTGCTTCGTATTTATTTTATGTGCAGAAACGAGTTTATAACTTTGCTGACTGTTGTGAAATATGTTTGTCGTTTGTACCAATTTTATTTGTAGTTGGTCACATATCTTTTACAATAAATATATGACACGTACAATATACAGGAATATTTGCTGCTTATTTCCGTAGTAAAAAGAAGTGCAAGGCATCGCACACTATCTTCTGTTTTGTAATTTATTTATTATTTTAATATAATTAACATAACCAGTGGACTTCACTTGTAATAATTACAAAAATATATTCGAAACTTAACTGTAACTTTGAGTATCATATTTATCTTAAATAACCCATTGAAACATATTATTCAAAATGAACTTAGTTTACTGTTTGGATTCATAAGACTCAAATATCGATTGTATCCTAAGATCAAAGGCAAAACTAAGTTTTGGCGGGACTTAAACATGTAGCAACGTTCGCCACTAACCCGACAACTATTTGCGAGGGATTTACAAACTTATAGAGCCAAGCCATTACAAGTACAGCTTTCAGTACTTAGCTAATTAATATAAGTCTTTATTCATTTCATTTTGCTTCCTTTTAAGTCTTTACATTTTTCTCTTTAAGTAAAAAGGCAGGGATAAATCACTGTCTTGTTTGTCTGTAAATATCTAATCAATACATACACAAGAGGTACTTACTTTAACAAGTGCCAAAGGAGGAAATAAAAGGCACTACGGCTCGCAATAATCTTATCCTTATCCGCCTACGAAAGGCAATTAATGTCCTAATGTCCTTTCCAGGACACTTAGATAATAACAAATCTCTACCAAGTTTATCGTAATTTCGTAGGGTATATTAAAAAAAGGGCTTATAATTCTACAGCATCGGTCGCAGAAATATGCGGGAAATTTAAACCATACTGGTAATAAGTCGACGATTTTAGAAAGTTATATACCTATCTACCCTATGAAAAATATAAAATATGCAATATTAAAGTTTTTATACTTAATTTAGGTAATTAATAAAATGTTTTTTAACCTGACTAATTTCCTGATACAATAAAAAAAGTTACTTTAAACATATTAAAATCTGCAAATTATTCTTAGTTGCAGACTTCTTATAAACTTAATTAAATGGACTCACCGCGAAAAAAATGCAAAAGAAATAATTAAACTCACCACTTCTGTTTGTTTAACAATCGCGGTCTGTGAAGATTAAAGATGACCGAGGAAAATCTTTCTGAGAACAATTAAAACGTAGCGGTTCTATAAGACCGGTAAGGAAGTACTCACCTACTGTTGGCAGATGAAAATGAGGCAAAACTGCTGGAAGAATGCCGGCAGCTTCCACACTCAACAATCCTTTCTCGTAGCGAGTTCAAAAGTTCATCCACGGAACAGAGTTTGAAAAAATTCCAAAGTATTTTATTTTTCAAGAGCAAAAAATAGTATCTAGCAGAAAGTGAACAAAATGAAAAGATGATCAACAGATGGACTGTCGAAGGATATTTCGCGATATGGGGTAGTGTTTTTGGATGGTCGCGTGAGACGCGGCGCGCTCTCGTTAGTACCGGTGGGGTCGGAGAGATCGTACGTCGCGGACAGGAGAGGTTCGGACACACGACCGAGAGGACCGAGACGACGTGAGTGACGCCGGCGGCCCCGTGCGGATGCCTCCCGCCCGCCTAGCGCCGCGCGCTGCCGCGAGCAAAAGGGATGCAGCGAGTGAACCCCCCGGCTCGCGAATATCGCCGCTCAGATCTGCTCGCCAGAGTCTCAAGTGCTCTCCGCCGTTGGCAACGCTCGCACCGAGAGGGAGGGCTCGCACCTCCTCCATTTGAAAACGGCTCAAATAACATCACTCGTCCCGATCCTATTTGAAACTTAAAGCTGTAATTTTAAAATAGATTTTGATATTTGGGTCACGAGATGAACACCTGACGTTCGGCGTCATATCGAAAAACGTATGCCCTCGTTGGCTAGGTGTAGCAAATACCATAACGAATACTTTGGCTGAACACGCGCCATATTATGCAACGCTACGGCTTGTATTGTGCACTCGGAAATTTTCTCATCCTCCGAGCGAGCTTTCAGACTGCACGCGTGCTTTATGCGAGGGCTGAAATTATAAAAATGTTTTCTATTTCCGAATAATAAAACTATACCGAAACTACTTACTAAAACACAACAAAACTTCTTAATAGGATGAAAGTGTATTTGTAGGAAAGTTTCTTTTTCGCACGGGGTTAAGAACTTGCGTAACGTTACGGCTAATATCAGGACATCAATCAATTAAGCGGGAAACTTGCCATTGTTTATTGCAGGTTAATCATTCCGCAATAGATGTCGTCGTTTTAAGGCTTTTAAGCTGGGTTATAAATGAACAAATACATAAAGTAATTATAATACAATAAAACGCTATTACATTTCGATTAAAATAATTTACATTGCTAATTATAAAATTAATAAAACATACAATGTCCAAAATATTATTTTTGTAGCTTTTATCGTTATTATGGACAATATATCCATAATTTCTGTATTATAATTTAAGATAATAACCTCAAGTTAATTGCATTTATTTATTGAAATGTTAGCTTATACATTATATTGTACACACTAATACAAATAATTGTAAATAAATACACACACCCAACAGTCACATACATAGTCCTGACCCCACACTAAGATACAAGTCTTGTGTCGTGGGTATCAGAAACTACGAGAGACTTTTCGGTCTCACAAACAACCAGAGCCGAAACAAATATTTGTGGATCACACAAACTGGTGTTTAGCCTACTGCGCCACGGGGCTGTCAAAAAATGTTACCAACCAACAATTCCAACAAAAAAATATGAGGCCCTTGTGTGTAGGGCTGAAGAGCCCGTATGGAAAAAAAGCCGCGCATTTGATATTTGTGCCAAAGATTTTTAGCTAACAACTTGACTGCTCAGAAGAAAACTAGAAAAGTAATAATGAAAAAACAAAGAGAATTATAGTATATAGGAATTTGAAAAAAATGTGCTAAGTTAGTGTGATGTACTAAGCACCGTGCTCTTAAATTATTGAGGAAGTATATTATATCTGTTTTGGAAATGGAGTATCACATTTTTTGCATTGCATGCATTGCATTAATATTGCGATTGCATTGCAATAATTATTCGCATTATGATTAAAAATCATATTGCGAATAATTTTGGTTTAAAGTATAAAACAAAGTTTTATACATTTCAAAGAGCGCTGGAAAATGATCAACTCAATAAAATAAACTCAGTAAGTACGGAAAATTCGATCGTGAAAGGAAACCAAGAAATAAAACATGGAGTTTAGGTCAAAAGTGCACTCTCCGATGGTAAAATAAAAAGCACTCGGCGCCGGTGAGAACGTATTACAAGGACTATTAGAGCGCAATAATCGAAAGAGTTATGACAATAGAAAGATAAACTTCACTTTTATTTGCACCTACATCAAATGGAACAATTATAACATCTATTTCAAAATTATTTTTTAAATCACTTACTATTAGATTACAACTTAATTTATTTGTATATGATTTTATTTCTTATAGCAATTTTTTCACGTAACTATTTCTGAATTACTGAAAACGGCCCATAATGTGGACAGTCAATATTTTAATAATCTGTAATCCTACATTCTAATCTTCATTTAATTTATCAAATAAATAAAAATCATAATAATTTGTTAAATAAACTTTTCTTCCAGTGAATTTTATTTTTACTTCGTCAACATATTTTTATTATTTTCCAGATGTAAACGTTCAAAAGAGAAATATTTAAGCGTGCATCGGCTGGAAGTCGCCGGCGGAACGAGCAAAGTGTAAACAAAGTACCAGCTATTCAGTAACGTTCAAAACCTTTTCTATTTTGTTTCAATTGGCCATGTATTTTTATAAGCCTCATTATTTATTATAAGCTATCGGCCCCCACCAGTTTCCCTTGAACACAATGAATTTTTTTTTTAATTATATCCACTATACATCTAAACACCATCTATACATCTAAACACCAGCTTGCGAAACGAGTGGCCGCGGGTTCGAACCCCGCACCGAGACAAATGTTTGTGTGATCCACAAATATTTGTTTCGGGTCTGGGTGTTTGTGAGACCGAAGTCTCTCGTAGTTTCTGGTACCCACGACACAAGACTCGTTTCTTAATGTGGAGTCAGGACTATGTGTGTGACTGTTGGGTGTATTTATTTGTTATTTATTAATTTCAGGTGCTTAAACTTTTGAATAAATATTAAAATTTAATTCACGAAACAAAACCATATTTTGCAATCGAACGCACGAAGAGCAAATATAATCACACAATTTCTATGTATATTAACAAATTATACACTCAAAGAAATACAGCGTCTTCCATCTTCCAAGTAACCTTGGCTCGTTTAAGCGTAGAGAGACAATGTGGAGGCTGATAAACGATAAAAGACTAGGTCAGAAAAGTGTTTCACGACAATCGTCCTTCACTTGTTGACGTTCTATCTTGATAGACCTGTAAGCATTGAGGGTAGATTCATTATTCGCAGTTAAAATTTAAAAAATCCATGAAAGTTTACTTGTATAATTGTAATTCTGTTTCTACGGTTTGACATTTAAGTATTCTAAGTGTCACTTTTTTATTTATACGATTATAAGTGGCTAGACATGAAAACTCTATAATCTGTTGAAATATGCACAATAACATGTATGTTTTAAAGACTTGCCAAACGTTTGATATATTTTTTTAAAATTCATCAGCTAATTTCATTTTAACCTTATGCTGCAGATATTTTACATTGAAAATGTTTTTTTCTAGAATGTTTTTATTCAATATACAATCATAATGTAATGCCATCTTAATGTAGGTTCGTTTCTATTATTATAATGCAATTCTTTCTAATTCCTTTTACCTGCAGTGAACAACAAATATTTCCCACAGCAAACTAACTATTAGCATTAAACTCGCTAGATCATTGAAATTTATATGTGGAGCGTGCTATCAAATCACTTGAACTAACTTAATTGGCCTCAAGCTATTCCCATGCACCCGCGCTAATACAGCTGGAGTCAGCAGTAGCTGCGATATTAACGTATTCACTTTTACAAACATTCCACCGGCTAAATTTACTACACTTGAGACCGCTGCTCTGGGAAACGACACAAACTGACCTTAACTGACCAGACGTTCTGTTATTCAGTTGTATTGAACAAGTTATGAAATAAAATAAAATTAAAATACATTTGCTTTAATTTATATAATGTCATGAAAATCTTATGCAGTGTTTACGTCTGTACTGGATTTTATTTTTTATCTCGTTTGTAATAGGTATAAATTGTGTGATTGAGTAGCCTTGGTTTTGATTCCTGTAACGGCAAAGTTTTATAAAATAGATTAGATCAGTATTAGGATCTACTTTGTAAGTTAGAGCATTAGCGTATCTAACAGAGGTCTTCGTATCATAAAAATCGGTCTTTATTAACATTAAAAAATTTGCGTCCCCCATTTACAAGATAATACTGCTTATATCGTGATGAAACCTGCACACCTAAGAGTTCTTCTGAATTTCTTAGGTGTGTAGTCCGCCAACCCGCACTAGGCCAGCGTGGTGTACTAAACCCTCTCAATGGTAGAGGAGGACCGTGCTCAGCAGTGGGCGTATATGGGTTGATGAAGAAGACTGCTTAAATTATGTAGATAATTAATGTATTAAGTTATCATTATGACATTAAATCTGCCTTAATACATCATTGTATAACATACGTTAAAAAAAATAAAATACTGTTACAATATTGTAATTGCCATATAAAAAAAATCAAGTTAAGATTGCTAAAACTTTTAATATTTTTAAAAGAGGTTAGATTTTTTGCGGTCAACTTACAAATTGAGATTGAGATGAAAATCTCATATAATTTCAAAGTATACAACATCTGATTCAAATTGAAACTCTTGCATTTAATTAATTAAAAAGTAATGCTAAGTTCTCAGTACTCGCGCACACAATATATCGTAACCTCCAGACCGATGCGGTCGATTTAACATAAGACAAATACACCCAGCTGAACTTCAACAAACATGCTTTAATATACTCGTGAATATCTGAGAAACACTTTGGCGCTGAACTTTCTTAATGGAGTATTATAAGAAGATGTAAAGTCGCATTCATACAAATAAATCATAGCCCATTTTAAATGTTTATAGTTTGTAAAATTTTAGGGAACTTTGTAAATTAAAAAGTTTCGGTAAACTAATCACCTGGGAATCGAAAAAAGGACGAATTATATAATATATTTTATCTTTTTTAGCGTGGTAATAAAGAAAAAAATAATCATATGTTTCGTATCAAATAAATTATACCGACGTTAACCAATTGATAGCAAAAAATCACTAATAGAACTTCACAAAGAACTCAATTATCTAATTTCTCAAAGATCTTGCAAAAAAGTGAATAAAAGTTATTCTGTAAGTTAATTATCCACTTCAATTAATCGATGTTTATTCAAAAAGCAAAAGAGGTATACATCAACGACGTAGTTGGTGACTTCTTAGTCAGTCTTAGTAGTCAGTAGCTCAGTAGTGTCTGGCTACCGCTATGGGATGTGAACATAAGTGTGTATATACGTAATTAGCCACTTACGCCATTGTATTCGACAATAGGCCTGCTTAGTTCGTATTAGACAGACAGGACGCGTGACTTCGCATGACACTTTTCAATATGTCTCGCGCGCGCCGACACGCCGCAAATCGATCACCATTCTCCCCATATGATTGATAGACCTGCTTTACATTCAGCCAATTCAAATTTTATTAAGATAATAAAGAAATTAATGAAGAGTTTCCCGTGGGGGATAAATCAATCTTATTGCGAAAAATTGGTGATAAATAAGTGATTGTTACACCGATGTAAGTATAAAAATAGGTTTTATTTCAGTTTCCGCCAATCCGCACTTAGTCAGTGTGCTGGACTAAGACTTAAACCCTCTCAGTTGTAGAGTAGGCCTGTGCCTAGCAATGGGACTAAAAACATGACGTTTTTTTGTTACAAAAGCATTTTTATTATTTAAATATTTTTGTAATAATTCACGTTCAGGTAAGCGCAGTGCTGGACGTCCACCCACAAGGTGGACCGACGATTTGATAAAGGTCGCGGGAAGCCGCTGGATGCAGGCCGCTTCCAATAGAGCGCTTTGGAAGTCTCTGGGGGAGGCCTATGTCCAGCAGTGGACGTCCTTTGGCTGATGATGATGATGATGATGATGATGATGATGTTTTAATTCTTCCCATTTTCTTAATTATTAAAAAATATGTAAAGTAAAGTAAAGCAAAAACATATCATGTGGGATATTTTTTTTAGCACAGAAGAGGAAAAGTGAACAAAAAAGCAAGATGGCAATTTGCATGATGTATTAGAGAAATTATTAAAAGCATTTCTTAAAAAACTCGAGACGACGTGAATAACTCAAGGGTTAACGGGGTGATGTAGATTGTGATGGCTTGTGGTTTTGTGGCCTCTACTAACAGCTGGCTACGACGTTTATTAGGTCATCTTATCTCCATGCTGGCATTTCCTACGCTGAATTATCACGTCTCTTTCAAAAATGAGATTTTTACTATCTTTTTTTTTTCATAGGCGACATAACAGTTCCTCTTAATAAGCATGTGTTATTAAAAATAAATATTGCTTAATTACATAAAATCGATTATGGTAAATGGACGAGAGCTGGTTGAAAAACATATTTTATACAAAAATGTTTCTAAGGTAGTTTTATACTATTGGATGACGTCATATATAATTTTCTCTGATTTAGGTATTTGATAAATTTGCCTATTCAATGCATATCAAATTCAATCTGATGGCATAATTCTATTTGGAGGCATCATTCTGAGAGCGTAATTCAATGTAGCCGTGCAGGTAAACAAGGTAAAATGTTTGTTTAGCCATAATAATAATGGCGTTCGATGTCCACGAAACGCGGATGTGGCGCGGATGCTCTCCGTGCTGAAGTTAAACTAACTTCCGCCTCCGGTGTAATCGCATTTCCTTTATGTTTCTGGTCGTCGCTGAAAATTTGTTAACAAAGTCATTGTTTAACCTTAAACAAGGGCGCTATTTCGGATAACTATCGAAAACTACTGCATAGTTTCACAATTGTTTTATTAAGTGCGAAACTTGTTTTACGCAGAAGCTTTTGGTGTCATGTTCAAATAATTACTGAGTGGGTTTTAAAATATCTTAA
This sequence comes from Cephonodes hylas, assembly GCA_030295005.1. Classification (NCBI taxonomy): domain Eukaryota; kingdom Metazoa; phylum Arthropoda; class Insecta; order Lepidoptera; family Sphingidae; genus Cephonodes; species Cephonodes hylas. The sequence continues at coordinate 7,144,211 of AP025367.1, read as the reverse complement.
TAGCAGTGTAAAAGAAGCTGGCAAAGAAAAAAACTTGCATGTCAAAATAAATTCCACATTATACCCATCACATAATGCCAACGCCAATACGCGTCTGTCAAAACAAAACTAAAAGCCCATAATAATATGCAGACATTTCATTTATACTCCCGAAGCAAGATTGACGGAAGAATTCAAGCAGAATTTCGGAAAAATATTCATAAATATGGAGTCGGTGAAAAAAACCAACGCTTTACAAAAATTTCACGCGAAGTGTTATCATGTTATTCACCTGAGTGTTCAAAAGCCTTACTACTGTTACTTGAGTAAGATTGACAAGGTACATAAGTCATTATATTGATTATTTCCTAACGAAAAATCATAATAGCAAAAAATAATTTATAAAAGAATGGAATTAAAATTTGCTTATTGCGGAGAAACATACACGATGAAATAAAATAAATTCGTCTTACTTTTATCCAGAACGAATGTAGATGTTTGATTTATTCGTAACCATCGGATTAAAAAACGATACTTATATCTACGGTCTTGCGGTTATTGGTTAGACGCCACAAATAAGATCAAGGATATTTACAGTTTTTTAACAGTGTTAAAATCCCGCACAGTTAATATTAATTTATCTATAATACACAAACTTACGCCTGTCCTTCATTGGGGTAGGCATAGACTATAGAGCGTCAAATGCTATAACCTATGTACCTACAGTAAAGTCGAAGAACTATATATGTATTTCTCTTTTCACTCTTCAATGTATTGTGTTTCTGTAGCGTGAAATTTTCATCACCCGTCCAAACGTAGTAGGGGCTCATGTTTACGTTCGAACGGGGCCCAATCACGCGTGCCACGCTTCGCCACGTCACGTTACAATAAGATAGCAATGCCATTGTCACCGTATTTTGTTCGTGTTTATATAACTATTTTATCAGAACAATTCACGTAAACTATTCAATAATCTGTAAACAAAATCAGCGTGAGCTAACAATGAACTCAACCCACATCTGTCGTGTTTAACTTCGAATAAGTGGCAAGTCTATTGTTCGTGTGTTAAGAGTATCGTGTAACGTATTTCATCACGAATTAACGTAGTTTGGTTGGTGTTTGTGCAATGTAATACGAGTTTGGGAAATACACTTTGAATCATTTTTAAGATACATACCTATGCCTAATACAGTGTTATAAATTCGACATATTATCCTGAACTGTAAATGAAGTAAGTTACTTGCCTTAACTTATATTTTTTAATAGAGAGAAAGATAGAGGTATGAGACCACAAGGAAAGAAAAAAGGCTACGTTTTTTAAATATTACGCTGAATCAATAGTAGTTTACTGCTCTTAGTCATACTCGCACTCAGTTCAATACTTAGGGTAGTGGTTCGTGCAAATTTTATAGTCCAGAATGTCGTATTCCGGAAACGGTCACTGTGAATCTGATTCCGAACAATCTGGTTGGTGTTATTATAAAGGGAATATTTACTCGCCAATTGATCTTCGACAATATGAACACTACACTCAACATAAGACTAACGTAAGTTTGACGTAAACGTATCAAAAAATTCCTCATCGAAAACCATTTGCGTAAATAACCTGTGCTTTTATTTGCCAAAGAGAGAAAATAGAAAAGGCATGTTGATTGTTTTCGCTTTATCGTCGTCCGTTTGAAAGCACCAAGTGATAGATGCGATAAAATTTTCATTAGTTCGCGAGAATAAAGTCACGTAGTCTGCCAGCTGCAATATTTTCGTTCACAAATAGTAAACAAGCATAGTGTAAATGTTCAACGAAGTAAAACCGACCACGGACCAGCGGAGTCCGGCATAACGTCCTATGAATTTAGATTGCAAGTTTATTCCAAGTTCAAAATTCATCCAATGCTCGCACATTGCTGTGTATAATTTGATGTGGGGTGTGATTTAGTTCACGACGCATCACTCGTTTCATCACCGCCGACAATCGACTACAAACTGCAAAATTACACGCAAAAATGTTTTCGTCAATCGAATGTAGGCGATGTTCTACAATCTGAGAGGTACGAGAAGTTATTTCCTTTATAAAAGTAGACGATCTAATGTTACATGTTTAATAAATTGGGTAAACAAATATTGCAATATTGTTTTTAAGCTATAGCATAGTCAAATCTATTAGTTGTTACATATAATGTACCACACAAGGGTAAAACATTACATTTTGATATACACAAATATACAAGCAGATTTTTGTAGACTTATGGATATATCTATAAATATACAAACTTTCCAACCATCTCTACTTGATTACGATTCAACTATGTAAAACTCTTGCTCTATATGGATTCAATAACAATCTATGAAAGTCGGTTTGCCCTCAAAACATACGTTTTGCTTGGGATCATTATTACGTGTATTTTCTTCTGGACACACTTGAAATTAGTCAATAAATACGAAATGTTGTTTCTAATTAACCTTGTAATTGACAACCATTAATATAAAAGAGTTAAAAAGCAAACGTGCATAATTTAAATTAATTCAACATTACCGAGGGAAAATTGCATAAGTTGTGACCGACACAAAGCTTTAAGTGTGGGAATTGTTTGCCCACTATATGTCTCAACCCTGCTGTGTTGAAAGATTATTTCATTGTACAAAGGAGGTTGAATTTCACCCACTCACTGAGCCAAAAGCCGAGACGTTAGTAAAGGTATCACCTAATTCACCGGTCTACTATTTGCCCACTAAGAATACACTTCAATGTTCCTGCGTTCATAATATAAACTACAAGCGCAATGTTTGAAGAGGTTTTCAGAAGTTTACTTTAAGGTTGCTTTGGACTTTTTTTTCTATTTCAATGCTTATATATATTTTTTTTTTGGTCGTAAGTTAGGGACAATTTTAGATCATAATTACATCCAGAAATAAAAAAACATATTTCTAAGAGTTGTCTCCAAAACAATAAAGCCTTCTTTGTCTTCACGACGCGAAATTATCACACTGATGGTATAATAAATGAATATACCTGACAATAAAAAATAGATGGTAAAATTACACCAACCTTATTGTTAGTAATAAAAATTCTACCGATCGCGAATAGCTTTTCTAACAAAGCGATAATCAATACAATAGGGAACATACAAAAATTTACATATACCCACAAAAAAAGTTAACACCAAAACTAAAAACATCATAAAAGTGTTATGTTATTTTATTTGAAACCGTTACTGAAATCAATCAAAACAAAATACGTTACACGGAACTACTGGCGTGAATATTTCACTCGTATTTTAATCAACAAGCTGCCAATATTAATACAACACAATTGCAGTTGAAAATAGTCGATACAGGTTTGGGGTTAAATAAGCGTTGCTTTGTGCGTTATCTGGGAAGCGCACGCGTTGGGGCTCGTAGCTCGAACTGTTCGAAAGTCGAGTGGCGGCACGACACAAAGACAGGTCGAATGTTCCACAGTTGCTGCATAACTTGACGGAACACGAACTAAGTGCTTTTAGGTTTAATAGTGCAGCTCAAAGATATTCGCCTTAGCTTCGCCTTCTCACTTTGCGTCTTCAGATCGGTATCTCGGAGACTAAGATAGTTTAGTTCAGATTTCAACTCCATAAAAAATGCGACGATCATCTATTTCATATAGGAATGCTTCAATGTGTAGAATGCAGTTATAAATATTTATTATAAATCTTATAATATGAAGCCTTCTAACAGTTTTCTTGCCCGTTCTTCTCTATTGATGACTGCCTTCCGAACAGGGTGGTAAAATTTGAAATGACTGAATCTAAGTGATGTATTTGACATTTTATGGATTCAATAAATATTATTTCATTTCATTTCATTTCAGTTGTTACGTCGCTGATACAGAGATCAGTTGTATGTCTAAGAACAGGTTAATGGAATTATTTTGCTTAAAACGATACTAATGTAATAATCTATACCTTAAAGGCATGGAACAAAAGTTTTGACTAGACTTAAATTTATAGATATTACATCACATTTGAAAACTCGTTCATTCCATAGATGTGATCAGTGATACCAGATTTGGTCAGTCAGAATTATATTGAGTACCAATAAATCTCAACACAGCAAAGAATCCGAAACTGTCCTCGAAAAACGGTGATGAGTTCGTCCCATATTACCCAGACACAGCTGGAAACATCCCTGATTACCTCTTAAAAGACACAAGCATAAATTTATGTAGGCATTAACCACAAAAGAGCTGTATATTTAAATAAAATATAAAAGTAGAAAATACTTGATTCTTATTTTATTTTCTGAAATACGAGTTGTTTAAATAAAATGCTCATGCAAGCAGCTCACAACTGGCCCGCAGACGCGTACAAGTGATGCAATGTAAACTAATATTTTACTAGAACTATTCAATTCTTCGACGCTGCACACGGTAACCTTAAAGTCATAACGATATCTTGGAAGCAAACGTACTCCTCGCAACTTTATTAAAAGTTTTATACGTGATCTTTTCTTTCCATGACGTTCTCTCCTTCTTTCTGCAGTTACAAATAAACTTGTCGTCATTTCATATTATCTTGCTGTACAAGTTTACTTCGCGCTATACGTTTTACAAGCTGATAAATAGACGTGTAAATAAATTGAAATAATACAAAGGGCTTTCGTTGTGTACTTGGCTGCATATTGGATTTTAAAACAATAACCCGGTGGGTCGATCTTCGACTGAAACTAAGGATTGTGTAACCGCAATTTTTTTTTTTTTCGGTTTTTTTTCGGTTTTGGTGCTTGTAAGACGAAAAATCCCCACGGAGAATTCAATACTCACATCGCAAGGGTTGAGATCAGAACTAGAGATTATTTTTATGGAAAAAGAGCAAGATAAAAAAGTGACGTCACTAGCAAGGGACAAATTACAGACAGTACGTTTTTAAAAATAATAAGCCAAGCAATATCTTACTTTTGCCATATTGCTTACCGTAAATTGTAGGAAAATGCAATGTCAATTTCCTTGATACTAACTTAACGAAAAAAGATAATGCTGGGAATATTATCTATAAATAATCAAGAATAATTATTCACTTATTTCTATTTTTTTTACGGAATCTACATATAGGAATTGAATAAACTTAATACAAAAAGCAAACGATGCGTAGCAAAAACTTGTTTATACAGGATATTCACGTTTTCACTTCCAACAAACGCTCAATGAGAGGATATGAATCAACGGTTTTTTTATAGGATATTACTATTAATGAACGTGTAATAATTGTCGAAGTAAAGTCACCTCATAGCACTCCTTACATGAATTGCGGAAAACATTCATTCGACATATAAAACAACTTATCAACTTCCATGACAAAATCACATAAATAGTTTACAACAAATAGGTAAGGAGTAAGGAAAAGATATCATTTCAAATTGCGATGCATGAAACAGGAGCGTAAATTTGTACCAGAAATTTTGTAATTGCCGAGAGCTTCTTACTCGTTTTAAGCATTTAAACATCATTAATAAAATATAAATGATGAAAATCTTAGAATCTTAAAATTTCAACAAGTACATTAGCACACAACAACGTCAAATAGGAAATTAAAATCATAAATAACGTAGAATATAATATGTACGAGTATCTACGTACCTAAGTCCTTGCACTTATCTCGCAGAGTTCCACTGTCAGTTCCTCGTAGAACACAAAAATGTTCTTTAGCTGACTTAGGTACTTTACCAAAAACGTACATATTGAATGTCTTAGTGATCATACGCATTTGCGGTGCGGAATATGAAGTCTTCACTATTGGAAGGCCTTGAAATGTCCTACAGAGAAATATATTTAGAGCCCCCCCCCCCCCACCCCCCAACTTGCAACACGCATAGAGACCCTAGTCAGTGGTTCTTACGATAAACAGGTAATCTGGAGGCGGAATCCTTATGCTCCATTACAGACAGGTAAGAAACTCGGTACAAATGCCATAGGGCATTCTCTTCAAATCCCAAAGGGCCCTTTATCTGTCACAGTAGAAAAAAGCAAAAACAACTTTTTCTTAATATCAGCTGTCGGTGCTTTAAATTTCTAAATACCAAAACAAAAAAGAATTTTAAAATTAATATAAATAAAGGCTCTATTCCGAATAAACAATTTTATCTTCCGTTTATAAACTGTTGGAGAACGAACAAATTCATAAACGCATCTTCCGTACGGTTGAGCCGAGTAAATCTTCAGTTCAGAATACTAATGACGCTCCAGATAGAACTAGTCACAAACGTTGATATACAGATTAGGATCTGCGCTATGATTGCTCTTGGAAACGAGACATTATACATCAAATTAATTTTCAACGTTAACCCACGTGAGCTTGAAAGTGATACGTGATCAATTTTAGGTGGGGAAAACTGTCCGTGCAGAGTACACACTGCCGGCAAAAGCTTGTCTAAACTGACGCTCGGAATACATTACTAATTTGGGCTCCCCGTCGACTCGCACACCATACGCCATTGAAAACAATGTCTCTAAACACTATTTTCGGATAATATTAATTGGTGTTCAACACACGAATATTGATTAGAACACCGTTGGCCTTTGATCTCTGCCAATGCGAAATAATCGTATTGTTAGCATATGTGATGTTTATTAATAATATAATTTATTGGGACTATTGCGTAGTGTTGTTCAAAAGCCGTAACTATTTTCGGAACAAACTTTGCTGGCACTTCAAGTGTTATGTAAATATTTATTCTTATTTTTGCTAGTTTTGCTTCTCTAGCTTGTTACGCACAGAGAAGTTATTTTTTGTTAAGGATATTTATTTTGCTAAATTTCTTTCAATTTATTATGTTTCAAACTAATTTCAGTTATATTAATTAAAAAAACTAAGGTAACTACCTAAAAGAGAGGAGTGCTTTTCGCTGTCGCTGTTATGCGTACCACTTCACAAAAGTTTCAGCGATAGGTGTGGAGCGAGGTATCTCTGAATTTCAACAACAAAATAAACTTCCCATTAACTACAGCAAAATAGTAAGTTTGTTTCCTCTCATTAGGGTGGTTAATAATCTTCTAATAAGTTACATTTTTCTTTAGTTGAATGAACTTGTATTGACGATTTAATCGTACCAAAAAATGTGTTACATATTTAGCCATGCCGTCCAGGACAAAGGTTAAATTTTTCTTGTATGTCATAGTCTTTCTATACATAACAAACAAAAAGGTATTTAATCATTTTTATCACAAACCTATATGCATGTAAGTATTGCATACTTAATACAACAAAGTTTTTGTTTACTAACATTTGCTTGAGCAAACTTTATTATAGACACGTTTCAATAAAGTTTCTATAATCTTGTAGTATCGCTACAAGGGAAACTTGCGGCACAAGTTCTACAAGAAGTTAATCTTAACATAAGTTTAACTTTCCACTTTACAAAAATTGAAGTGATTCGTAGTCTTTTCGTCACTTCATGCATCATTCAACATTGCGACAAGTATAATGTGTTTTTTTTTATAATATAACAAAAATTGGACTAAAGAGCGAGCATCTCAATTACATACAACAATTTAAGGTTTTTGAAATGTATACAACACCTGGTGAACTAAACACGGGTTTTTTAGAGATCCAAAGTTCAGGTTTTGTTCATTATTATATACGTTACTTGGGTGTGATAAAGCTTTTTAATCTCTTTCGTTCGTAGAAGAGCCTTTTCATCGGTTACAGATCTGTGATTCTTAGTTTCCAATTCTATGCATTTCTTACTGTTTACACAGCTTTTCTTGAAGTTAAGTGCTTAAAACAGTTTCTATATTATGCGTATATTTATAATCCTTTAAATGGTTATTGGTATTTAACATTTAGAACTAGCACTTTACTAAAAACCTTTGTGGTATACATTTAGGTCCCTGCACTGATGGCTGCGGTGTAACACATCTACGAGCCAATTAACGCTCAGTTATTACAGTCAGCACAAAATTTCATGGAAATTTTGTACGTAGTTTGGCAAGCAATTTAATTTACTGCAAACATCAAAGCGGCGAAGAAAACAGTAATTCACATATTTTTAGGTTAACCGAATATATTTTATAATAAATAATAAACGGTTAAGCTTTTAATCTGGTTCGAAATACAAAACACTGACAAAAAATTACTTTTTCGTGAACTATCCAAATCGGATCTGACTGTTTTTTTACTTTATAATTTATGATAATGCCAAAAATGGACCCTGATTCAGCTTACCATAAAATGACATGCAATATACATACATGTAAGTCTGTTTGTGTTAACGTTATGAATCCCTACTAATTGGTACCTCTGTAGCCAAAACAAATGGAAGATGAAAATAGCTTTTAATTAAAACTGAACAAAACTATATCCTGTGTGCACTAGGTTTAATACACATATGCATCAAGTTGAAACCACTTAAATGACACGAGAGGGATAACGTTAATAAACCATTTAGTATTAAAGAGCCATAAAATGTTTGATCCAACATTCGATCCATGTTAGGAAGCTTGGCCGATAAACATTTATAGGTGCTTGTAGTGCTTCGCGTATAAAAGTGTTGGATTCGTCAACGGTAACGCGACAAATGCGTGAGGAATAATCGTGATGTCGTGAATAGTCGTGTTTGATATTTGTTCATGCGGAAATCTCTGGATGAACTTATTTCATCCGAAATCTGAAAAACTACAGTATGAAGTCTATTTTTAAGGATTGAAAATAATACGTTTTGTCAATTGGTTATTTAAGTCCCACACACTAGGAGGCGAGCCTTTTCACGCTATTCATGCACATTTCCAGACTCCATGTCGCTACAAGATTTTTTTTGACGCAATAACACTATAGCTCTTTACCTGACTCGGGAATAGAACCTCCAGATAACACGCCACTTACCACGTGAAACCACGAGTTCATCGTATTGGCAGCATAAATTAATCAAATGTACGAGTATGTTTATGACATTCGTTCCTAAATCTGTGTATAATAAAACCTCTTTGAAATTCACCCTTCACAAGATCGGTGATCGAGTTTACATAATATCTACACCTTTCCGGATAAAGAAGTTTGTTTGTTGGAGTAGTGGGTATCTGAAAATATCAATTTGTTAGCTAACACCGGGTCGGTTAGGTCTCGCGGCACGTGACACAAATGACAACGAGCTCCGAACAGATTTTCAAGAGACAACTTTCCTTGGATACGACGTTGATATGAGTGTATGGTTAAATAAATACATCATAAAAGTTGTTGATCGAATGAAGCGTTGTAAGCCTTTATTTTTAAACAAAGGTAAAGTGTTGTGTTTTATATAAATATGATGATAAATTATAGAGAATTATTAGGGCATCCATGATTCTCTACAGTGACACATTTCTATGTTCTTCTATTGTTCCTAAATGTTGGTGATTTTTCATGACAAATATGTATTTACAAAAAATATATTTGACTGGTTAAAAAATATACATACAGAGCCGGCTACTTACTTAAGTCACCGCATATGTGAAAATCAGGCCGTTGCGGTTAGTATTAGCTTCAACTCATAAAGTAAGTAATTATGTTTAATATACAACTAAGTGAGAAAAAGAATTTAAAAAAAATACTCATACGTCCTCCCTGCCTCCGCATAAGTACATTGTGACAAGTGAAAACCTACGACATATAGGGCTGGACGATTATGATTAGCGAATATAATTGAAGTATAAAGTAAAACTTCGCAAACCTGGGAATAGAACCCAGCACCTCTAAATCGTACGAATACAGTACATTCAGCGATAAAAATACATAATTTATAAAAACGCATTCACTTGACTTTGTAAATAAAACAATGTTGTATTAAGCTTTAGCTTACAAAAGTGCGCTCGGAAAGAATAAAGGAGAATTTTCATTAGTTTGCACACTTAAAAATATAGCCGTGCGTTTTAAGTGTCCGTTGCTTTGAGTGGCTCATGCTTTTAGAAGATCTTAACCTTTTTGCAGCGAGACGCTGTCTTGTTCTGTATCAGAAACCACTTCACGGTTGGCTTATATCGATAAACGATATTACGTTGAAGTGAATTCTGTAATCCGATTACTCATTTCATTTGTTATAATATCACAAGTAGCGGGGCTCGTTGGCAGGTATTACGTGCAATATCGAAAATTAATTTTATACCCTTTCGCTCGCAAACCAATGACGCATTTTACTTTTACCAGGGATAAATGCCTCTCAGGCATAATTGAACAAATATTCTTTTATTAATAATTGTACATCAATTTGAGAAAATGTTATCCCCTCTTTGTCGTAAAGGGCGACTCAAATGGGCTCTTGGGGTCGCTGGGCAGTACTATGGGCCTGTAAACAGAGTGGGCGCCAAACCACAAGCTAGTGGGGGTGCAACTGCGCCCCCTAATACTCCGAGATTGCCGGGAAAATAAAGTCTCGGAGGCGCACCGGGAGACTTCGGCATGACGGTGGGCGCTTCTCGCCCACGAGCCGCGGTCGCCCTACTTGGCGCGGAGATGGCCACCGGAGCGATTTGGTCGGTATTTTGTTAAGGACCCAGCCCGGCAATTACAAATCAAATATTGCAAAATTGTCGCTTTTAAAAATGATGACAAAAAGTCAGAATCAGGATGACACTCCTATGCCTCTCTAAAAATCTTCCTAACGTAACTATTAGTTTTTTTTTATTTAATTGCTACGATGTCTGAAAACTTTTACTTCACCGTCAAATTGTTTAGAGACAGATTATGGAAAGCTATATCTTTTTATGGATATGTTTGCCCAACAAGTAACTGTGATGAGACAAAATGACCACAGCTGCATTAAAATTCACAGCAAGTCCGTCATTGGAACGTCTAAGAGTCAGGAAAAAGAAAAGAAGAAAGAAGGGGAAAAGCAAAGACTATTGGTCCCGGCAAAATTGCACACGTAAATAAATGCGGCAGCAGATCTATTGCTTAACATAAGTTATCTGTAAAACTGGGTTAACATCACGACTGAGCTTGCCCATTCATAATATTAAAAACTAATTTGTTGAAATAAATGGTCTACCACATTTAATTTACCACAAATATTTGCTTAAGAAGTGTTATAGAATGAGCAGCTTTTAATTTAATAGGCAGTTTCTCAGTTACTGCGCTATAAATAATAATGGGCATTGTAGAACGAATTACCCCGCTCCACAAAACTCGTATATATCGATTAGAAACAATGAACAGTTTTTAAGGATTCGTACACAATGCGACACTCGTGCAGACTCTTATGGGCCCGTCCATTGGCTGTAAGCGTACAAGTACTCACGTAAAAGCTTCGCCGTTTCAGCCTGCCTCTTAAAGATAAGTCACGTATTCATTACACAAGTTTGGATGATCCGGTCCTACTACTAAGGCATGTACGATTACTTCGAAATAGAAACCTACTATATCTTAGCTTCATTTAAATATGCCGCTAAAATGTGAATGATTTCACTGACAACCAATTGAAAAGCCCCGAGCAATTGATATTCAAATTCTACAGAATTTGCTACAGCTTTTGCAGACAACAACCGAACAATAGAAACATGATGAAAGTAAATAAAAAACTGTTATTTTGTTTTGAAAACTTCGAAATTCAAAGCAATTGTGTTGTTTTAATACGTATACTACGTGTTATCATGTCAAACGCAAAATGAATGTGTCTACTGAAAATCGTGAGTTTTATTTTTTTTTTAACACCACAAAGGTAAAGAAATAAAAAAATAACTAATACATTTTTATTAGAAAAAGTAAGTAGTAAATAAATAATCAACAATTTCAATAGCGTAAGCGCTTATTAAGAATAAAGACAGAGGACTTAAGCAACGATATTCCTCTGAAAGTTGCGCTATTGCCTCTCTCACAGATTGGGAAAAAACAAAGGCATTATTCCATTAAGTTTGTAAAACAATGAGGTCGCGCTAATAACCTACTTTTTTAATGATTCTCCAGAATATTGGGCATATGAAAAGTGCCATGCCGTAATAGGATCACGTGTGTCCGCTTTGATTATAATTGCTGGTAAAATGGATGCGGATACGACCGCCGATCGGTCTCTGCCATCGGCTACCGGACACGGTCTCGGCGCCATTACGGAACACATTAATTTTTCACATCCGGTTCCCGACATATAATTGAGCTTTTCCACCTCTACGGTATTCTGGCCCACGAGGCATTTTTTATGCGCTAATGTTGATAGCGTGTTATTTAACGTCACTCCTAATGTTATTGGCTAAGTGTTGGTTTATGTCAACAAACATGCTTGTACTTTTATAATGTTAATAGAATTTACTAACTATTAGAATATGTAACGTAATTTATTTGTGCCTCAACTGGCATAAGGCTACATAATTATGATTTCTTTTTCAAGCTGGAGTCTAGCGAACTGAGTCACCGAGGCTGTCAAGTCATTTTGCCAAAAATTATTCTGTCCATTGGCTAAAGATGATCGTTGTCGTCTCTTGGCAGTCAACAACAAACGCTACTTGGTTACCAGGATCCAGGATGGGCACATCGAAATCCCAATAAGAAAATGTCACAGATCTAAATACGGGCAGTGTCGGGTAGTAACTTATTCCATCCAAATATAAACGGTGACTAGACCTACGTTATTTTTACTTTTAAGTCGATTGGATCGATTGCGAAATCTTTAGGATGCCGCATGTTATATTTACGTCATCGATAAGTTGACATGGTAGGAATGAAAAATACAAATACGTCGTGTTATTTGTTTTTAAGATACACTCAAGTATTGTAGAAGACACTGCGCTTAGATGGACGTAGTGTAGGACATCTTGCAGCACGACGACGATGGTTTGACAACATAAGAAAGGCGAGTTAGTTATAATATAATTCAATGTTTGAGGGCGAGGTGTAGTACGCCTACACACCAGCCTTCCATTAGTCTCTGTTTAAAGCTTTTTTACCTTCTTAATATTACCTTTTAAGTGATGTCTAACAATCACAATCACTGCTCTATATTTCAAAATAAAATCAAATTAACATTTCATAATTATTATATTCTTTTAAAGAGAGATGTATCTCTAAAACTGTATGATCCCGATTAAAGCTGAAACTGGAATAAAAGTATAAAATATACAAGCAGGCAACACGGAAAGAAAATAGCTCACTTGACGTACACCAACAAGTCTTAGTCTAAAGTAATCTTAGAGTATATTTAGCGTGGACATTCATTCCGAGATTAAAAAATGTTTCAAACTAACTGGCGCTTGTGTAAGAGCTTTCATTGAACAAAGTGCAACAAATGCCCCCGGGGCATTATGTCCACTTGGATTAGCTTGCTATCATCATCATTAAGTGGTATAATATTGAAGCAGCATGTTTATCACATAGTCGGTATAATATTTAAACTTAAATTAAATTCTATTCATTCTAAATATTTATTTAGAATGTCTAAAAGCCGAAATGTCATATTAAAAAATACTTATACTTGCAATATTTAAAAAAAAAGCTGTCAGGCGTTAGATCATCACAATGACATTTAAACCTGACCTGGTTAACTTTTTTGGTGTGCAAATTTAGTACAGCAGAACTAAATGCGTCCAAAAAATATAAGAAGAATAGGTTTGAAAACTGAAACAATCGTTTAAAGAGCTTATATACTAACGAACTGCTACCAAGTCCCGACGTAGGTAGCAAAAATTCAAGCAGAAATATACAGTGAAACTTGGTTAAGTGGAACCTGGATAAGTGAGAAACCTCCATAACTGGAACTCATGCTGAGGTCCCAACACTTTGGCACTGAATTACCTCTGTTAGTGGGACGAGGTAAGCCTCTATATCTGGGATTTGTTCTTTCGATTTATCATCATAGTTACCTCTATAACTGAGACAGCGAGTAAATTATATATGCATAAACCTCTGTAACTGAGATAACATTGTTTGTTTACTCATTCTTATTCTACCCACAAATTCCACACGTAATTCCAAGTACGTAAGTACAAATTTTGAGCTTCAATTACCTTCAGTTTTAGTTTATTCCTGTATTCTTTAATTCTAATATATAATTCTATTAATTAAATATTCTATTAATGGAACCCTCTGTAAATGAGACAGATATTTATTTATACCTGTATATCTGAGACACTGGGTAAGTGGAATACCTCTATAAGTGAAACGACATTGCAGGTCCCTTGATGTCTCACTTAACCAGGTTTCACTGTATATGTATATCCACACGTAAAAATACTTTTGAATGTTTTCCTCCACCATACTTAATAAAAACCATGCGATTGCAGTAGAAATACTACGGAACTTTTCTCAATTCGGAATTTCATAACGCGTTCGCAAATTTATAAAACGACGGAGAGCTCTTACTCAGCTCCCGTAGTTAATATACCAGATTAAATTGCTACAAATTCGTAGGTAACAGTAATAATTACGTCTAATAGAAGCGGCGGTAACATAAAGCCACGGTTTAAATGCAACCAGCTGTGTCTCGGGAGTTGTAAACGTTCGCTTTATCGTTCAAGTGTTACTTCGAAGACAATTTGTTTTAGCTCATACCCAAATTAGTATTTAAATAGATTGAAAGCGGATGAATTTATCAGCACAAATTGTATTCACGTTACCATACATGTGTGCAAATTATACTCGGTTTCGTGATGCAGCTCTTAAATTGTACTGTATTAGTTTAGTAAACAGTTATGTCCATAAACGACACATACTTGTTCTACGATACAACTTGATAATATATCGCATAAAATTCGTGTAAGTTCACTCATTTACTAGCTACATGAAGAGCGTAATATTAAAATATATTTTAGTATCCTTACATTGTCTCCACCACAAGGCACGAGACATAAACTTGAACACAGTAACACTTACATTTGTATTTTAACGATGAGACAAAATAGTTTGTACCTTGATTAAATTCGTCGTTTAAAATTCGGGTACAAGTATTCGTGAAATTATTTTGTGAAATATAAGACAATCTTTTATACGTACAGAATACTTTGTTATGAAAAACTTGACCTTTTTTTCAATGGCACGGCTTTGTGTTTGTCAAGGACGATTTACACTACGTTACTCCGCCGTCACGACACTCGAGGTAATGTAGCAAAATGCTAGGTAAAACCGTAAATGGAGCTTAAAATTATTGCCCAGAAAATGTCTAGTGCCCATAATAAAAGCGCAGTGTTTCAGCATACTTTACGGTTACAAACAAGGTCTTAAGTACTATACTGAAAGGAGGCTTCGTTACAATTGATCTGCTTGAAATGTTTGTTACTAACGTATGCAAAATAAATGGTTCTATAGTTACACGTTACAAGTTACAACGGACAGCTGAAGCAGTAGTCGTCAGTTTAAACATATGGGACATTAGATAGGATTTTTCGTCATACCACATTTTCTTTTTCAAGTTGTATGTACTTTTTTTCGTTTTTAGTTGTTCAACTCCACATTAGGCTTCCAATCTAGACTAAAGCAGAAATCTTTTATCTTCAATGCACGCGAATATAAAAATAGAAGCATCCTCTCAATGTTAATTATCAGCAGTGAGAAGATAATTTAATCGGACAATATTTTCAATTGTCGGAGTACCCGGGGCGGCCAGTGTTTGACGCTATGTTAGGCATGTAATTTAATTTAAATCACTCCACACAATTTGTCAGGAAACCACGGCGGAGTTCATAAGCAATTATTAATGTTTGAACAAAAGTTAGAGGTTCTGTGGTTTGCGTCAGTACCTACTGCTTCGAGGAATTCTAACTTGCTTTCCTTTAACAATCTATTAATAATTCCGTTAAGAAAAAATTTTGACCGCCAAGAATTCCAAGACTAAATATTATGAAATAATACGTTTCTTGAGATAAATGTACCTAATTAATTTGAGTTGGACGTAAGTTCTGTTTTCTTTAAATTACAACTATTCTTTATACAGTAATTATTTTTATGTTAGACGATTATGTAATTAATGATCTCAATACATACCTATGGCGCTATTATTTTTTTGTAATCGGACAAACTATGTTACACAAGAAAATCTCTTCAAAATAAAATGTTATTCGTCCGCCGAAATTGTCTACATCTTAACAGGTATAGGTTCATTCTGAAACTTAAGGATAAGCATTGCGACAGAATGAGAGGATAGTGTTTTAGCAAATATCGTCACTTTTTTATAGGAACTAAACCTAATATCCATATTTGTACAGGTCGTTCTAGAATGACGTAGAAACACATATGGTCTATTTGTGCCGATAGAATTGAAAAAGGCAGCTTATGAAGTGAAAAATAGTAAAGTATTTTTATGTAGTGCGCTCAAGACATAAACTATACTACGTGAAATATAACTACTAATTTGCTACGTAGGTAAATACAATGATGAAGTTTTGCTTACAACTTGGTATTTACCTTGCCACTTTATAGAATATACAGACAAAATATTAGTACTTTTGCCCTTTGAGCACTTTTTTAATCCACATCTTTCATTTTAATTTTTTCATTCTCATTTGACTACGTCGAACTTACACTAGTATCTCAATCTACTCTTAATATTAATACTAAACGTATGTCTGTATCCATTTACCTTTGGAACGCAACGTCATTAGATAGAGTCATTAATAAGAAATTAGATATAACACATAAACGTTGCCTAAGGCAGAAAATCGAGGTCTGTCTCCACCTTGTTATTTGGTATGAAAAGATTAGAGACAGCATATGAAGAAAATTGTCTGCGAAGGCGTATTACTCAGAATTGAATAGTGAATTCTTATTAGTAAATCATTATCTATATTGCATGCTAATTTACTTCCAATGCGAGCTCAGATGACCGTTTGATGCGAAACCGATCGGATTATTATCAAAAATGTTTAAGAAATTAAAAGACATATACAACAAAGTTGGCGAAGATTACTCTGAAGGGTTGGTGGACCCGTTTGAGTACCATAAGACATTTTACTTTTTACTTAAAAAATTTCGGGTCGCTGAGATTGATAAAAATAAGTCAAGGTAAGTGAAGGATTAGGGTTCCAAAGAGTTTTAGGACTTTATGTTGGATATACTATCTGATGTCAAAAGTGTTATGAGAATCCCTAGACTTATTGCCAGATTCTAAACCTTATTAAAGAAGTAATTCTGACAGGAAGCGTCGTTTATGTCGCTGACAAAAATTTCGCCACGACTGTCAAAGAAGGTGTAACGAAGAAACATCTAAGCTCCTTAAATTTAAACATGACAGAACCCCCAGGTTTGAGCCGGGGTACAACAGTGAATTATCTGAGACACTAAGGAATATTCCTCTCACCATCCCCAATACGCATGAGCCTTCAGACTAGACCGTAGACGGACCCGTGAAAGGTTTTCTTTAACAATAATACCTAATTGCAAGTCAGGAACTGTCGATGTGGAACAAAAATTTTACTTCTAGCTTGCCACGTAATACTCGAAAGATTACGTATATTTATATGTTTGAACAAGGGTAATTCAAAGGTAGAAATGATTCGCATATAATTCTACAAATACTTTTTTTGAAAAATAAAATATTATACATAACTTTGGTCGTGGGAATTGTATAACAATTGATAATCATCAAAATAAAGTCATCATAGTTGTTGAACACTTTTTATTAGCTTCATCTGTATATTACATGTTTTATTGACATAGCAAAATCTTTACAAGAAAATAAAACTATTCAAGTTTAAGAGAAAAACCGGACAATTCATTTTTTCTATATAATCCGTCAGGTTTCTCTACTTTTTAAAATCAACACATACAATACATATTTTAATTCCCTCAATGAAGAACAAAAACCGTGCCAAAAATATTTGAGTATATATACTAAAAAACGTATAAGACTGTGCCCTTGTACTGAATAGAGTCATTGTATTTTTTAGTTTTCTCAATCAAAATACACTAATATTCACAACTGGATTATTAGCAACGATCATGGCTTTAATTTCCTGTTGTCACGGATTATACATATTTGAAATACCGCAAATTACTGAAGCAGGAACATATTTCATAATATTGTCGTATGAGTTGCTGATATTATATTGTACAAAGAACAATTTTCCGCAATACCAAAACCTGCTTACGGCTATGCAAGAGGATTTTAAATACATATGTACCATCGGGAAGAGATACAGGTATGTTAATTAGCTATAGGTATATTAGAAACAACACACATACGTACAGGTAATGCCAATACAAGCAAAACTCGGGAATTTAAATCGTACGGTCATTAAGTGGTTGTTAAAAAAAATAATTTACATAGCTTCTTTATCACGAAGTAATATGATTATGTCACGTCACAACTCTTTTCAAATGAATATTCTACCTTATTGTTTTCATAATTTTGATAGCATTTTCCTCCAGTCTACGTAAAATTTCTAAAAATATAAATATCATATTTTTTTTCAGAAAAAAAAAATAACTACTCTTAAAATGTCAGTGTGTAAAAGCGCAAAAAACAGACTGGCTAAAATTATTATTGATCAGAATGTGGGGAGCACCTCTATGTACCCTATCTCATGTAATGATGAATATTCAAATCTATTGTTTTCAATTTTCTTTTCCCAACATTGAAACGCTGACGTCTTCAATGTTTTTGTGTAAAATGAGGATGATAGTTGTTACATCTGTTGTTTATTTTGCATTATGAGACTTTAAGACGTATAAATAGAATACAGTTGTTTTTAGTAGCAAAAAGTTTTGTATTTTTCTAACCTTTTTTAGTTGTCATTACAACTGCACTCCCGTTGGTGGTTTTTTCTTTGAATTACATGGCATTAATATAAATATGTGGATATAAAAACAATTTAAATAGCACTTTTTATTTAACAGCGAATGTGTATCGTGACTACCTTTTATTTCATTGTATCATAATTATCAGCATATGCATTAATCACTATGATTTTCAACGAAGTTATCAAAATTCTATTTCCCATTTTTCGATATAAAAAAAACTGAGAAGGGTTTTATCATATCGATATGTACCTACATCCGAAAAATTGAGTTACAAAATAAAATACACTGAGACTATGAGTTACGAGAAATCGAAGACATCACATGGTTATCTAAGAAAAAAACAAACAAAAAGAATAAAATAAAATCCAATGAAAAGTACTCGTATTATTGTACATAAAAAAAGTCAATCGATAAATAGAGTAGTGAAGAAGCTATAAAAAATATTACTAATGGACTTTTTGTGTAAATATGACTTTTGCTACGATGACCATCACTGACTATCACTATTTCTGTGAAATACTAGAAGTGAGATTTGTACATACCTCTATTCTATCTTCTTCTTCTTCTTCATCAACCCATATACGCCCACTGCTGAGCACGGGTCTCCTCTACCATTGAGAGGGTTTAGGCCATAGTCCACCACGCTGGCCTAGTGCGGGTTGGCGGACTACACACCTAAGAAATTCCTAAGAACTCTTAGGTGTGCAGGTTTTATCACGATGTTTTCCTTCACCGTTAAAGCAAGTGATAATTCAATGTGAATACACACATAACTTCGAAAAGTCAGAGGTGTGTGCCTGGGGTTCGAACCCGCGACCGTCGAGATTCTCGACCGCGCGCCCAAACCTCGAGGCCATCACTGCTTTTCTCCATGCCTCTATTCTATACTTTTAATATATATGTTAATCGTTTTAATATTATTATTATTTCCAGGAAAAGATATTTCGATCTCCAGTTGGAGACATGGCAAGCGAGCTTGTTTTCAGTGGTATTTACATCCAGCATTCCCGTTGGCATGGTCATGTTCGCAACGGTGTCACTTATTTATTTCCTTTTAACCCATAAGCCTGAAGACGAGGGACAGCGACCTTTACTATTCCCATTCTGGTTGTTCGACGTAGACTTCGGCGCCACACCTACTTATGAAATAACATTCATGTTCTCAAACTTCTGCACTGTTGCGTACGCCCACACCTATATATGTAAGTTTAGTATTTGTAGCAGCTTATTTACTTACGAGAAAAAGTAGATTAAAAAAAAACATGTAAACAGTTTAAAATATTTTAATACCAGCATTAAAATGGTGTTTGCACTTTATCCGATGTACTTCTTAAATGACTCCGTTATTCGAACAGTCATGATACAAACACAAATAGTATGGATACGACACATAGCCAGTAAAGCCGATATTGTCATTTGGAGCATCCAAGATCTTCTAGAAGATATTCACCCAACATCTGACAGAGCAGAGAGGGAGCGTTTCGATAATATGATCAAATCGCGAATGAGCGAGATCGTTAAACATCACCAATCCATGTACAGGTATATTACAGACTACGTCTTTTATTTAGAACTTAAACTATGTAGTATTCTCCTAATAACTGCCTAGAGTAGTTATTGAGACGTAAAGTTTTAAAAAAATCGCGTGGGAATTGGGATTATTGATTTTATCCAAATACTTAAATTAATGTATGCACGAACAATTGCGGTTAACCTTCAAAAAATATATATACCTAACAGTTACATACATAGATCCGATCCCACGCTCAGAAAAAGGTTTGTGTAGTGGATATCCGAAACTACGAGAATACCTCGGTCTCACAAACACCCAGACCTGAAACAAATATTTGTGGATCACACAAACATTTGCCTCGGTGCGGGAATCGAACCCGCGACGTCCTATTTCTCAAGCTGGTTGTCTAAAAAAAATCTTATTTATTTGTTAATTCTGTATTTTAATAGCCTTATGGATGATTATTCGGAAGTGTATAAAAAACTGCTGATGTATGAGCAAAAATTATGCGGACCTGTTATTTGTCTTACCGCGTACTGCGCTGCTGAGGTAATCAAACTTACATATATTTCATAAAGTAAATATAATTAAATTGATATTAACGCGGCTTTAATTTGGTTTTGCAATCGTTCAAAGTTTAATTTTTATTCACACTGTACACCTATTTTGGAAGCAATTTGTAAAATGTTTATATTTCTCGTAAAGACAATGCGAATCCTTGTGTTCTTTTGTTACTTAAAGCCTCATTAATTTATCTTCATAATGTTTAATAAATACAGTCAGTATTAGCATCTTTTTTTATTCGAATATAAATTAAATCCAATGTAATTTCTTTTCAGAAACTAGATGAAGGAGAACTGCATTTGATCCTCATGTTGCTTTGCGTGGCAACAATCGTATTACATTATATTCCGAGTGACCTGTGCACATTTTTAAGACTTAAGGTGATTTTGGAACATACATATTATTATTTCCTAACGTACCGATTTCGATGTCAATTTAAACCAATGTATTGTTTAATAGGTCAGTTCAGTGTGCAACGCTTGCTGGGGCATAGACTTTTGGAACGGCGGAGTTATTTTAAGACCTTACCTGGTTTTAATAATGCAGAGGTCACTGCGACCTTTGTGTCTAGAAGCGCCGGGCTTTGAAGAAGTGTCTGTTCAAACATTTTCTAATGTAAGTACCTTATATTCAAACAAAATATGTTGTGTAGTAGACCCGCCGCTATTAGAATATTATATAGCTTGAATAAATTTCATATAACTCATTCCATCGATGTAAGATTTTTAATGTAATTTATTAACAAGCATTGTACTCACAATGCTCATATTTAATAAATGCCAGAATGATGAAATTTTAATAAATATTCTATTAGCTTTAGGAAAAGTAACAGTTTAACATAACTTTACATTTTAATACAATTCTAATAGGGTGTAATTATAACGCTCTTCTCTTTTCAGAAAATGGCGTCAGCTTATTCGTGTTTTAATATGCTCAGACAAGCCAATCGGAAATAAGCCGAGAGATTTAATGAGCGTATAAAAGAAAGGATTATCCACCGTAGTTTGCTTTTAAATATTGCTCCAATAAAGTTATAAAGGCATTAGGCAGCTGCTCGCTTACACAACATTAGAATTCATAATAAAGTTAAAGCATTAGAACACTTGTATTATTTGAACAATTACGTCGAATTTCAAACTGAGGAGACCGACGTCTAGAGATTTCTCTTTAAAGTATTTGCGTCACGTAGCACCGACGCTTAACGAGCCAAACCTAAATAAACCAATGTCACAACATAAAGCAATTATTCACACGGTTAAAAGTTAAGCTTTACTTTAAAATTTCAATAATTTGAGTAAAAATCAGTAAGAGACAACTTAGTTTGAACAGTTGAAATTACTGACATAAGTCGCTTTATATTGACGAATTTTATGTTATCCCCTTACTGTAAGGATTTGGAGCGAATTGTTTATGGCAGACAGACATAATTATGATTCTATAAGGACTCCTGTTTTTCTTTTTGAGGCCAAAAACCTAAAAAACAGCCACTTGTAGCATTGGTGGACCTGTAACATGTTGTAAATTTAAAATAATATTTTTATAGGACATTATATTTTTAAATAATGATTGCATCATCATGCATCAAAATTTTCGTTTTTCATGTCATTTTTTGTAAACTGATTTAGAAAGAGGAACACTAGCACATCTGATTTTCGAACAGAGATGAGAAAGTACTAAATTTTAATGACTATAAATAGCTATTTCAAAAATTTACTATATTATTTCATCCGTTACATTTTAAGACCATGCGGCTGCAGTAAAATAACATTTAGATGTGTTCCATAGTCCGCTCACATACGTCTTATAACACTGTCGAGCTTCTAAGCCCCTTGTTTGCTAGCTTTAACCCGTTGTCCATCCGCCTGGTTCACCAGAGGCTAGACACAAATATTTCGCAGCTAAGTAAATATGTTTTTTGGCACAAATATTTTAAATTATGTAAAGACACAGAATAATCGCTTAAAGAGATCTCTTCTTAACAACTATGAAAATAGAAAATTCACGGTAAAAGAAACAAAAATTGTTATATGAATTTGAACAATGGATGTTTAAATTATATCATGTACCTTTTTGTTACGAAATAACGCAAACTTCTAACAGGATAATTCCGTTTCTACTTTGACAATACTATGCTGATACAAAGACATACTATTTAAATTTTTAATATAATGTGACGAAAAAATTTTAAACATTTAAATGTTGATGGTAGCGCCACGAGGTAGCCCTCTTGTGCCGAGAGACGACGAAGCAGTCAAGGGCACAAGATATAAGGTAATTAAAAATCACCCCTAAATAGTATCGAATGTCGATGTAAAACTTGCTAGTAAAGCACAATTCAAACACAATTCAGATAACAAATATTTAGAGACAGCTAAGTATACCCCGATTAAAAATAACATCGACATTGTTAAGTAATTTCTTCCTTGTGTTCTGTCTAACTAAAAGACCTAAGTCAAAAGGAAAACATGCAAATCTGAAAACTTTAATGACTTTATACTTTGATTTTGCAATACTGACAAGATAAAACAAACTAAAACTTCGGCCCTTAGTTTTAAAAAAAGAGAAGCTTCGAAAACACGAAGATAAATAGGAACATCAAAATAAATAAAAATAACAGAGATAGGTTTCCAATTCCAACAAAATCCACACTGCTAAAGCAAACGATTGAGCTTGTATATTGATTTTTACGCTCAAAACATGAAACATTATATAAGATCCGATTCCTAGAGAAAGCTTTGGGTCGTTTTCTTGTTTACATTGAAACATCACGTAAAAGATATACATACATACTTTTTTTTCGTACTTCGTATCGCAAAACAAATCATTTTGATCATTCCCTGCGCGTACACAAACTCGTATTTTGTGGGTAGATATCATATTTTCATGGTTTAATTACTCATCGAGGTATAAATGAAATTTAAATACTCAATTATAATTAATTAATTGCGGTGGGACTTTTGCTATCTTCCTAGTCCACTGAATAATGACGTGGTAGATAAAAAACATACGATATGAATTTCAATTTGTTTATTCTATTGTTGTTTATTACTACCGCTTCCCAAATATGTTATGCCGTTTATTTGTGGTATTATTGAGAACAAAGACTCAATTATTAGTTTTAAACTCAAAAAGTACTTAGCCAATTTCAATAATTTTACCACCACTTTTTTATTATATTTTTTTATTACTTTTTTTTATATTATTTCTTAATTATAATGTGCATTTATACTTTAAAATAGTTTTTTTTCATTATGGCCTATAATATAACAACAATAAGTCGATAGCTCATAGGTCTAATATGCCCTTCTACATCTCCACTTCCTTAACAATTCATTTTTTTAATATATATTATTCTAATATATATATAACAATATGGTTAATTTCCGTGTTTGTAACTTTATTTATAATATTATTAATATCGTTATATTGTTTCTTACGAGGCCAATTCACATAAAGTGTGGGATTTTAAAGGCCTTCGTTTAATATCCTTGTCGAATTAACATAGTCAAGACTAGTTGTTAGAATTTCCTTTGTAATTTAGCCGACATAATAGTATAACAACAATACACATCAACATAATATAGCCTAGTTGTTGGTATATTATATTATAAGTACTTAAATTTAGTAACGATATTATAAAATTCTGTTACGCGCTTTAAATTATACATTAATTTTAATCCGAAGCAACAAAGTGGAATTCTTACTATGCAATTCAACCACTTCCGTCTTGCATACAAATCCAAGTCACTGGAGATACAGCCAAATATATCAAAACATTTTTTTTTATTCCCTCTATCTCCCCCATATAATAAATTTAATATATAGAATTCATTTACCTATTCGTACTATAAACATACACAGTTACAAAACGTTCCACACCATGAAACATACCAACAATAGAATAACACATTATTACGCTTATCAACAAATCAAGGGAACAGAATATAATAAACAAGGCATCTTCCGCACAAAATCGAATCCCACACGTAAATTATCACACTCCACCGGACACTGAAAATAGACAAGGAGGAAAGAGGCGAGCTTTATCCAATAATAATTCTCACTTGAATTGGTCTATTTGCTCGCCGTCGCGCGATCTGATATTGAATATGGATAAAGTGAATTATATTCAGAGTGGTGGGTACCGTCAACTCGCAGAGTTTCAGATAAGAGGATTACTTACAAGTTATAATTGGTTCTCGCCATTCGAGTGAATAAAGAGAAAAACCCAGTGTCTTTTCGAGGACCTCTCGAGTTCTTAGATAACGCCAACAATTCTTTTTTCCCTTTGAAATATATTATCAATGATGATTTCGTCCCGACTTTCCTCGAAAAACTGATTACCTTTAGATGTTTATCATGTCTAAATACCTTGATTGGTTTTTATACCTAAGTCACATTGAGAGATATTGTAATTTACTCGAATAGAATCAACTGAGTTAATTAATAGTAACTTAATTAATCAATACCTACGGCGTTTGCTGCTCAATACCGTTCATTTGCAAGAGTTACAAATACTGCGCTGGAGTTTCAATCCTAATTGAGAGCTATTAATTAGATTTTCATTCCCAACACCGTTTTCAAAGAACACTAAAATATTTGATTTGCGTTAACAATAATATTTAAAGATTGTTTTTACTTGGCCAGTGTCATTTCAGTCTCATAATTATGAATACCAAATTCTTCTTAACTATGTATCAAGAGGAAATAAGGGAATGTAAATACGGTTTTGGATAAGGAGTAGTCAAGGCCTAGAGACACTCCTTCAGTTCGACACAAATTTATAAAAAAACAAAAACAATTGACTCAAAAAAGGAATATACGCCTCTAACCATCCCTGTGCGCAAATTTAGCGAGTATGTAAAAAAAACTGAGCGCATGAATGGAGACGGTTAGAAGCTCTCAGCTCTCGGACATGTTTGGTACTAACACAATTACTAGAGCACCGACGGCGCCATCCTGCAATCTGAAGCCAATTCAATTAACATCGGCTTTTAAGTTCACCTATTGTTCGTAGATATTGCTACCAGCGGCCGCCAACATGCTATTGAAAAACACTACAAACGTTTGCCTACACTTTTTATGTTCAGTAATGCGTTGACTGACTTACATTATTATAGAAGTGTTATGATGTTATAATTGAATTGATCTGTAATCAAGTTTTATATTATCAGATTTTTATGTATTTGATTGAATTACATTTGAACCTATTAATGTATTATACCTCATTCACGATAAGTTGATTCTTTTGGCAGATGTCAATTTTTCTGAGACATGACTTTGAAATAAAAAACGTATTATTTTATTATTTTAATGATTTGATAAATAAAAAAAAAATACAATACAAAAGTCCCTAAAGATATAAGCGTTATCCAAAAATTTTGAGACTTTATTGCTTCAAAGTAAAATTAAAATAGGAATACTGAAACTAATTGACGTTTGTATAATGTTACATCGTTCGGACGGAAAGGGACGTAACATCGTTCATATCGATTGCCACGTCGATAATTTTATTGAACGCTATGATGATCATGGCTGTGCTCCAGTTTCTTAATAAAAACTGTTTTAAAGATAAAACTATTTAATTTTTCAACCTTAGTTTTTATATACTGCGTTATTTTTGGACCTCCTGTCAACTTAAAATAGGTTGTTTAGACCATGAAACTAAACAACTTTTCCAAAGAAACATGGGTCGAAACGTGATAAATAATTCGACCCTCCCATAGAAAACTGCTCACGTGGTCGATTTCGTGTAGAAGGTCTGAATTTTTTTTTTACTTTTCGACCCGTGTTTCTTTGGGGAAGTTGTTTACTTCCGTGGTCTAAAACACCTATTTAAATTTGGCGGGAGGTCTAAAAATAATCCTGTTTAAATATTAAATAGGTACTTATTATGACCCACCACCGCTTATCTAAATAATGTTTTATATGTCGAAAGTAATAAAGAATTTCACACATAATGCAGTATTTTAAAACGCAATATTTTTGAACTTCTCGATATTTTCTGTTTCCCATCATTAGTCGATATGCCAAAAGAATCAACTTATCGTGAATGAGGTATAATAGTAATATCTTAATGTCGTTTTAGGTTTTATACAAACTTTTTAATACAGACTGCTTAATGTTCATACAATGAACTTTGAACTTATAGACCAATTCTTGGGGCACAGGCAAAATAAATTGAAAAAAGAAAGTTTTTTTGAAATCGACCTTAAAACGGAATATTTTCTAACATTTTTGACTCCTAGTGAAAAACCAATCAGCACGTGACGGTTCACAGGCTGTGTACTCTCTATGAAAAAAAAAACTAGAAAAAACGAGTATGCACCTATCAAAATTAATTTTTGCGAGGAAAACACAACATGGTGCCGGCAAACAATAAAAGTCATAAATGATATTCGATACCGCGCAGTTCGCATCACGGTTTTAAAAATTCAAAAGAAAAACAGAATATCTAAAAATTCGACCTCTTTAAACAAGGCAAAAACCAAAAAACACTCGTATGAAAATTGTTCGCAGGGTGAGTGAGTGGCCGAGGTTGGCAGTATTTGATTGTTTCCGCGCTCCAGCGGTGCGTTACGTCGCTTATGTGTGCACTACTACCACGCAAAGTACTCGCCCAGAATCCTATATGCCGCGGATTCAATTTGTTGCTTATGCTTTAATAAAAAATATAGTCTATTTATGATTCGAATCCGAAATAATAGGCTATGTAGAAATATATACATCTTGATATTTTTTTTCGGAATATGAAATTGACGGATTAGTCCGTTGAAGTGGCAATGGGCCGGCCACATGGTGCGGAGAACTGATGGCCGCTGGGACCAGAAAGCGTGGGACGTCCCCCGACGAGGTGGTCCGACGACTTTGTCAAGGTCGCGGGACGACGCTGGCTGCAGGCGGCTTCCGACCGTTCCCGGTAAAAGTCACTGGGGGAGGCCTATGGCCAACAGTGGACCAAAATTGGCTGATAATGATCATCACAGCATATGACAGACAACATTTAACATCTGTTCTTTAAGGAACGTAAACGTAACGTAGTGTAGGACGCCCTCTGGCTAAGTGGAGTGACGATATCCACAAGGTGCCTGGCTACGGTTGGATAAGGAGAGCCGAAAATCGAGCCCAGTGGCGTGCCGTAGGAGAGGCCTATGTCCAACAGTGTACGAAATAAAGGCTGTTGATAATGATAATGATGATGATGGGTTTAAGGAGCATGAAATTCATCAACATCATACATCCCACTGCTGGGCACGAACGTAATATAAAGCCATTATTCACGAAGTTTTAAATAAACTTTGAAATCTTTACTAACGCGTAGCATACGTAGCATTCATATAAAATTCAAGGAATTCATTTCAAATCCATGAATGTACAGAAATATTAACGCTACCGAGCGTTAATAAGTGTTTTATACCCACCTCTCTGTTTATAAGGACTGGCACTCTGAGCGAAGCACAGAAAGTAATCCGTGACAAAGGATTCTGGAGTAATTGCAGTAATAGTGAAAACCTCGACAAAAACGACAAGGCTTCCTTGGTAAGCCTTACGAGTTTAAATATTCACGTACATTAAGCATCATTTAATTGTAGAACACAGAGGTTTCCTCGTTCAACAAAATTATTTAGCTCTTAAAATTTATGATTTAAAAAGATCGATTATAATTATTTTTGGTCTCGCCATAGACAAACTCCTTGATGTCATGGCAGTACGAATGGATCAACTTAGCAGAGTAACTGAGATTTTCTAAAGCTTATATGTACTCATCACTTATATATTCTGTTTCGATTATTATCTGCGAACTTTGGCGAAAGAAAGTGAGCGCACTAGGGCATTTTTTTACGAGGATGAAACTGTTTTTAGTGCTCCTTGAACAAATGAAGAGTAAGTTTTGTTGTTTCCTGTCTTCAACCTCCACTTCAGTGACCCTTACACATTTATTCGCTCGCACCACACAGGTCAGAACTGTTGCCAGGCATCCATGTGACATTTAGACATTGGACGCCCATCCGCATATACTAGTGTGTCTACCAAAGAGTGGTACCGTCTTGAGACCGCATTCGGTGAAAGCATAATACACACGGGGTCCTGATAACCCATTTAAATCTGCTAGGAGGAAGAGATACCATGCTGGAGTAATATCTCATATACTTATAGTGAGTTCCACATGACATAGGTACGGCTTATGCTTACCGAACCGATTGGAATATCATTCTAGCAGCAATTAGGTTCCTCGTTTATGGGGAAATTAAATAATATTTTTTTGTCTTAATAATTTAGAAAAAATACATTTAACGCATAATGTGTAATATTACTTTTACTAGACACGGGGTTACTTTTACGGATTTGTACGATTTATTATATCGAAGCAGTGATAGCCTCGAGGTTTGGGCGCGCGGTCGAGAATCTCAACGGTCGCGGGTTCGAACCCCAGGCACACACCTCTGACTTTTCGAAGTTATGTGTGTATTCACAATGAATTATCACTTGCTTTAACGGTGAAGGAAAACATCGTGATGAAACCTGCACACGTAAGAGTTCTTAGGAATTTCTTAGGTGTGTAGCAACCCGCACTAGGCCAGCGTGGTGGACTATGGCCTAAACCCTCTCAATGGTAGAGGATACCCGTGCTCAGTAGTGGGCGTATATGGGTTGATGAAGAAGAAAAAGATTATATCAATTATATTATAACAATTCCTAATATTACCAGCCACATTCTCTCTCCTTATACGTAGCTGGGCAAGGGCCTCGTCTACCATTGAGAAGGTTTAGGCATTAGTCCGACACGTCAGCCTAGTGCGGATTGATGGAATTCCTAAGAACTATTGGGTGTGCAGGTTTCATGACTATGTTTTCCTTTACCGTTAAAGTACTTGATCATTCAATGACAGCGCAATAAGTTCAACAAAATATTAATTGTCTTGGTAAAGCATCTTAAGCCTGGAGGACACCAAGTTCTTTATCATTAACGAAATAAATCAATCATTTGTTGAATGCTTACTGGATTTTCGAATTATCGTCAAAAGTTATCCATTTTATGAAGAAGGTCTTCAACCCTTTTCAACGGTTAGTTTCACTTATTTGACACGTTTTAGCCAAGTTTGGTGATAATCTGTCCTACCATGAGCGCTTTTAATAGATAAGCTGTTGGGTGAGGACATGGGAATTTCTGTTACATCTGCATTGAGTAGCCGGCGCCGACCGCACTCAGCGGCGGTCACGTTCAAACCCATTTGCCGGCCCGACATTATCGGCGCGGCAAATTTTCTACAATCTCTGCCCCTTTGTGTCGGCTACTGGTCATGACATGTCAATTACGATATCCTGTAAGCTTCTACTCATGATACACAGTCGCTCTTTCTCTTACGTAAAGTTATTACATTTCATGAAGCAGGGCTGTCATGTCGGAGACGTTAATTTATTCCAACGTTGTTTTTGTACTTGAACATGATAATTAATCGCTTTGTTTTTGCAGATTCGGGAAATATACAAAATAAAATTGTGCATGTTATCTTGTTGCAGTCTGTGAATTTTTTTTTGTGCCTTCTGCATTGTATGTTAAAAAAGACACAATTGTAACTAAATATATTTGACAATAGATTGTGTAATGATGTAATCCCTATTACATAATATAAAATTATGTAGATAAATGCTTAATTTTGTTCCACCTCCTACAACATTATCTAAATGAAAACAAGGATTTACTGCGATAATATTAACAAGATCGAGTGTCGTGAGTATCGAAAACTGTGATAGACGTTTCGGTCTAAAAACATTCAGACGCCAAAAAAAAAAAGATATTAGGTTTTTTTTTCAGGCAAGCCTAATGATTGGTTTTGTAATTAAAATATTTAACCTTTGACATCAATTTCGAGTCGTAATCTTATCGGTGTAGTTAACTATAATGATTTACCGTGGACTCCTTTACGATTACTATAATAAATTTAAAATTAAAAACATTGTCACAAAATGCACACCAAATTTTAAATACAAAACTTTATTTTAAAATGCAGTGTATCTTAAGAGTTATAGAGAACACTGGTCCCCAAAAAAAGATTTGACATGTGTTCTGGGCACCAAAAATTTCTACGAGGCATTTCTCATGGGCATACGTATGTACCTATGCATATATATATGGAACATAGACTTTTAGCCTTATAAAAAAAAGAGTTATACTAATTCCTCTGTGAAGTTCGGACTTGGCAGAATAAACGAGGCACCTAAACGATTCAACTTTAGTGTATTCGTTAAAAACCATTAGTTGTGGTGACGACACGGCGGCTGGTGACAGGACGTTGCATGACGCGTCCGCCGCGCGCTGCGTTTTGAGTGACATCTTATTTCCTTCGTGCGACACCGCCACGTCCCCATCACTGCGACTACAATATGGGGACTATTCTACTTTATCGAGCGCTAGCGGAAACCGCGACACTTCACTGGCCCACTTTACATTCAATGCTCATTGTTTTTCAATCATTTTTCAATTGTGTCATTATCAGACGTCGGACTAACATTGTCATTGGACATTGTTGTGTCGACTTATAAGAGACGATTGGACCAGATTTTTTCCATACGAAGTTGCGCTAAAGAAAAAGCACAACTTCGGACGCTGATTTGTTTCAGTTAGAGCAAATAGTGAAAGAAAAACGTATCAATAAGAGGGATCCCTATAATCCAATCGATCTTAAAAAATACATTACATATATTAAACGGGAACTGAGGTTCAAGTTACCTATTGTTTTTCAACAGACGAAGGCTAATTCCCCCCAGTCGACACTGGAGAAAAAGAGGGAATCAGATTTAAATAAAGAGCGTTTTTTTGAAAGAAATATTACACTACTTTGTTTTTTCTTTGTTTTTCGTTTGCCATGTGATCTCTAACACGAATAAAGTTGCATAAACCTTTGTAATAATTGTTGCACTTACATACGTCATTATTCACTTCAAAATAAAAATATTGTAACTTACATAGAAGTTTTCGTAACATCCTTTATTATGTGAACACAGAACAATGCCTTAGAATACGGATGAATATCTGGCATTTAAACAGCGTAGTACAAA
The DNA here is from genome assembly GCA_030295005.1 of Cephonodes hylas. NCBI lineage: Eukaryota > Metazoa > Arthropoda > Insecta > Lepidoptera > Sphingidae > Cephonodes > Cephonodes hylas. The sequence goes on along the minus strand of AP025367.1, from coordinate 7,112,438 downwards.
TGCGGCTTGGTAAGTTAATTCGTGAGATCACAGAACGTAATAACTCCAAGCTTCGGAGAGCGCGTTCGGGATAAGAAAGTGTTATTGCTCCAGCAGGTTAATGTTTGTAGAAAACGACTTCACACGCTGTTGAGTAACCAGTGCACTGGGAAAACATAGCTTATAAACATTATTATATTCAACCATACGAATCTTTTCATGTTTATTGGTAACATTGAGATATATGTTTTTTTCCATTAGCAAAAAAAGAAATAAATTATTAAATCGAATCGGATATCAAACTTATTTTTATACGTCTTGAGTGACCATTTAAAAACCTAAAAGCGTTAGTTTTTCCTTAAGATTTAGGTGTTGGGAGGTACCATTTTTAGTATTATGATGTCATGAATGGTAGGTATTTTCTGTTCCTAAAAAACAACATAACGACTTCCTTGGTAAGCAAAAAGGTTTTTAAATGTCGATAAATAGGTATATGAAGTTCATTTTATTTACCAAAATAAAAATGAATGCGCAATAAGTAGATTTAAAGAGTCTGAATCAGCCTGAATCGAAACTTTTTTTGCGGGTGGACAATGCAATATGTATGTAATCATTAAAAAATAGTTAAATATTCCATTAAAACAAAGTTTAATTAAAATTAAAAGCTCACAAATCATGCAAATATTTAATAAAGTAATTTCACTCTCATGCTCTGCGTTCAACGGAATAATGTTAGAGATACTTCTGATTATATATTTCTATATAAATACCATGGAAAATAACGAAGGATCTGTTATAACAGCCGAATGGCAAGATCCTGTCGGAATCTACGTACAATAATTACCTTATAACATCTATTGGATGTAACGTCCGAAATATACGGTCCTTTCAATGGCGGTATATCCGATTATGACAGAAAATAATTCAAATAGAATAAAAAAAACACCTGTATGATTGCAATCAGGCGCATTAATCGGTGATAATTTCCCTGCCATTAATACAACTCCATGGGCTTTTGCTATCATCCGTCTACAGGCATATATCACACGGTCAGTACAAAATGCCAATTTTGCAAAATAGTACAAAATGCGTACAATGACTTAGAATACCCCCTGTAATCTACTGTAGAATTTTGAAAAAATCAGAATTTTTTTCACATTTTCAAAGTTTAGATATTCAAAAATATGTCATTAAAAGGATTTTTCAAATTTTCCTATTATTTCATGAGTTATAGCCGTTTTAGTGACGTGGATCGGTTCCGGTCTGACCGCTACAAGTTAACAAAAGACGATAGGCGTAACAAATGACAAAGTTGTAAAAGTAATAAAACCAATTTATGAAAGTTTATCAGCTGATTCTTTATTGGAACGATGTTTGGGTTCTGAAACCCAAAATAATAACGAATCTTTGTATTCGTTAATTTGGACTTTTGCTCCGAAGCACATTCACGCTGGACCGAAGACAATTGAAATTGCCACTTTCTTAGCAGTTAGTATTTTTAATGAAGGTTTTATACCTATATTAAAAATCTTAGATGTTATGGGAATCACGATTGGTCCAGAAGCTAATGCTTTTGCAGCAAGACGGGACGAAGCGCGTTTTGAGCGCGCGGAACTCCGGACTTCAGAGGCGTCAAAGGAGGGTAGAACTGCACGTCTTAACAAGAGAACATCGGAAAATGAGCATTTTGAAGTAGAGGAAGGATTCTTATATGGAGCAGGAATCGCCGATTAAAAATATGTAAGTATTCTGTACCATTCTACAAGTAAAATTGTCGAATACTTGTCTCAAAACTTTGAACGCGATTTCTCGGAACTACTTTTTTCGAGCTGGCGGTAAGGATATCTCAAGTTCTAATGAACTGATTCACTTCAAATTTGAAGAGGATGTTCTGTATACGTCGCTTCGTCTCGTGGACCTAGCCCAAAACTATAAGTTCTCATTTAGTATTTTTAAAAAATTCGGAATTGTTAAAAAAATATGAAAAAAATAATTTTTTTTTCAAACTGCCGCCTTTTCGAAAAAAATAAATTTAACTTATCCAAGGGTTATACGATAGCGGCATATATACTAATTAAGAATCCGTCTATTTTTTTTGTTTCAGATCACCAGGAGGGTTGGAATAATGCACGCCAGGACACCTTTTTTTTTGACCCCCACTTTGACTGCTCATAACTTTGTCAATTTTAATTATTTTTTTTTAATATTTTTTTTTGTAATAATAAAACATCAATAAACAAATAATAAAAAAATTTATAGTAAAAATATTTTTTGTTTCCTTCGTACAGCGCTTCTAAAACCGGGCGAAATTCATGCCTCTACAGAAGAATACCCCCTTAAAGGTATTAACTCCACTAAAATAAACATTTGTACTTGATGTACACAATAATTTCATATAAATTATAAATTTAGAAATAACATCAGTAGATTTTTTATAAAAAATATACTGAATGTGTTTATAAACAACTTTTTCAATATTTAATTAAATTGTATATGTTTTTTTTTAAATCTTAATTGATGTTGATTTGTCGTAATTAACTTGCTGATAACTTGTAACTAAGGTTTTGTTTATGCTGATACAGAATTAATCGTATCTTGATCTAGTCGAACCTTATGTTCTTGGGTATAGTTTAAGTACCTAAGTTATCCTCACCACAAATTTTAAACATATATATCAAAGAAACTGATTTGTAGTTGGTATATTATAATTTGTGTCGAAACGAAATAAAATAATGATTATAATAATATTTTCATTGAATTTCCTGTTTTCGTAGTAGATTTCTCAGAAAAATATTATCCTCTTGATATACGAATGATTTTATTGTAAACATAATTATGGCGACAACGTGAGAAATCACGCAATAATGAAAGTTTCTAAGAATTTTTAATTTTATTGAACGGCAATGTAATGCATGCTGACGTCAATTGATAGAACCTGTTCTGTACGAAATGAATTCATCGTAGAAACCAGACATACTCTGTCACAGCTCCTGAACCACCGGAGAATACACAGAATTGACAGAGAACAGGTAATCTTAGGTAATTCAGAACATCACGCTACTATGCAACGCTTCAACTGATAGAACATATGAGTTGGTAAAGGTGTACATCTACACTCAAGGTTCTCTTAATATATTCTAGAATCGATACGTACGTAATTCATGGCGATCTTATTTATGATATAAGTCTGTTTCGTGTGATCCAGATTATTGTCTAGGTTTAAAATTTGATTTCATGTTCGGGCAAAGAAGTAGTATGGATTTTTTCTTCAAGAAATTATAATCAGTAGCAGCACAAAGGCCATAAATGAAATGTTGCCTGGAAAAAATTTTAACAAAATATCCAAATGCAAGTAATTTTAACGTAAATAGTAAATAGAGATTTACAGATATGATATGATGTACAGAGTGTGCTTAAGGAGAAAAAACAAAAATTTAAGGAATGGCAGCGTGAAGAAGCGGGAAATGTTAGTGTGAAAGAGCGAAAGAAAATTGAGTATGATGAGTGTAAGAAAAAAGCTAAGAAAGCCGTGGCTGTCGCCAGGGCAAAGGCACAGGACATACTATATGAGTCACTGAAGAGCCCTGAGGGACAGAAACACATTTACCGGCTGGCTAGAGCGAGGGAACGAAAGGCGAAGGACGTTACACATATAAAGTGTATAAGGGACGAAGTGGGAGGAATATTGACAGAAGATGAAAGAATCAAGAACAGATGGAAAACATATTTTGAGAGACTAATGAATGAAGAGAATGATTGGAATGGTTTGCTTGAGGACATACCGGTAAACATGGGATTAGTGAGAGAAATTAAGATGGATGAAGTTAAGAATGCTGTGAATGGAATGAAGAATGGAAAGGCGGTTGGACCAGATGGAATACCAGTAGAAGTATGGAAGGTCTTACAAGTGGTTGGGTGGAAGTGGCTGACTTTGTTCTTCAATAAGTTGTTGCAGGACGGCACGATACCCGATGAGTGGTGCGCCAGCTATTTGGTGCCTATTTTTAAAAATAAGGGGGACGTGCAAGATTGCAACAATTCTTCTTCTTCTTCTTCATCAACCCATATTCGCCCACTGCTGAGCACGGGTCTCCTCTACCATTGAGAGGGTTTAGGCCATAGTCCACCACGCTGGCCTAGTGCGGGTTGGCGGACTACACACCTAAGAAATTCCTAAGAACTCTTAGGTGTGCAGGTTTCATCACGATGTTTTCCTTCACCGTTAAAGCAAGTGATAATTCAATGTGAATACACACATAACTTCGAAAAGTCAGAGGTGTGTGCCTGGGGTTCGAACCCGCGACCGCCGAGATTCTCGACCGCGCGCCCAAACCTCAAGGCCATCACTGCAACAATTATCGGGGGATAAAGTTAATGTCACACACTATGAAAGTATGGGAAAGAATAATTGAACGACGCCTGCGAGAGGAGTGTGAGGTTTCACGGAACCAGTTCGGTTTTATGCCTGGCCGTAGGACAATGGATGCCATTTTTGCAATTCGCCAGCTGTGCGAAAAATACAGAAGAGCACACAAAAACTTGCATATGGCATTCATTGACCTCGAAAAGGCTTACGATCGGGTTCCGCGTGAAGTTGTATGGTGGGCCCTTAAGAAGAAATGTGTGCCTGAGAAGTACCTGCAGTTGATTCGGGCCATGTACCGCAGATGCAGTACACAAGTCCGAACTGCGGTTGGTCTTACGGCCAGTTTCGATGTCGCTGTTGGTGTGCATCAAGGGTCGGCTCTTAGCCCTTACCTCTTCCTGTTGATTATGGATGCCGTTACGGCAGGTATACAGGAAGAGGCACCCTGGTGCATGCTATTTGCTGACGACATCGTGCTGGTATCAGAAAGTGGCCACGAGGTGCAGAACAGACTGGAGGTGTGGCGGCATAGACTTGAAAATGTTGGCCTTAAAGTCAGCAAAACCAAAACACAATATATGTTTTGCGACTACGGCGGTCTTTCAAGTTCTGTGTCCGTCACACTGGGTGGAATACCGGTACCAGTCTGTTCCGAATTTCGCTACCTCGGGTCACTTTTGCAAAGCGACGGAGACATTGACCAGGACGTAAGGCAGAGAATCAACTCAGGTTGGATGAAATGGCGGCAGGTCTCATCCACAATATGTGACCCCAGAATGCCCCTCAAATTGAAGGGCAGAATATATAAGTCCATTATAAGACCTGTCGTATTGTATGGATCAGAGTGTTGGGCAACGAAGAAGACGGATGAAAGACGACTGCATGCAGCAGAAATGCGAATGTTGCGATGGATGAGTGGTATAACACGGAGTGACAGAGTGAGGAATGAATACGTTAGGGGAAGTCTGAAAGTAGCTCCTGTGATAGAAAAGATGAAAGGAAACCGTCTGTCGTGGTATGGGCACATTATGAGAAGGGATGAATCATATGTAGGAAAAAAGGTGATGAATATGAAAGTGGATGGATGGGCGGGCCGAGGAAGGCCAAAGAAGAGATGGATGGAGTGCGTGGCTCTTCAGCCACGCACTCCATCCATATCTTCATATGAAAAAGAAAGGGGTGAATGAAGACATGACGGCTGATAGGGACGTGTGGAAGGAGAAAACATACTGCGCCGACCCCAAGGATTAAATTGGGACCAGGGCAGGGGGATGATGATGAGTAAATAGAGATTTAGGTATGAATTATAATGCGCCAGAAAAATTATCGTTTTTATCTTCTCGCATGTTAAGCAAACAGAAAACAATTAAGTAATTATGATTTACATTGTCGGTGATTCTTATGACACATTCCCTACAAAAAACAAATGATGGCGCAGATAAAAATTTTCATTGTTTAAATTACATTGCTAAAAACTTGACTAAAAACGCTTCTTGTATTCAATTATTATATTAGTGGGAGCATTATAAAATGAATTTGAGAAAATAATTGCATTCATTGAGGCATGTAAAGCAAAATTATATGTTATAAAATATATGAATGTTAGTAATATAATGTCTGCTACGGCCGATATGATGTTTCAAAAAGCATAACTATTAACATGGACTTCGGAAAAGACGACGTTACTCAAAGAAAAATAATTACAAAACATAACTATAACATACTTTAAAAATTCTTTCTCAACATCACCAAAATTATTTCACCTGAAATAGATGTGGCCCACAGAGATTGTTAGTTCTACTGACTTGCAGATCTATAGCTAAGTAGTTACTAAGTGAAGTTGCTTTGAAATACAGCGATAGACTAAAGTTAAGTTACTTTAAGGGGAATCCCAAAATTTCAAATTATAACAATTTCTTTAACAGTGAAGGAGAACATCGCCAAAAACAAAAAAGCTCTTAAAAAATTGAAGCTAAGCTAAGCTATTACGTCACAAACAATAAAAAAGTAAGTGCGTATATGAATGATACCAAAAAATGTTTCAGTATTAAAAGTAAATCCACCTAAAAAGTTAATGCTATTTACATTAAAATTTCATCCCTCCTTTGTGATCAACACCTTAAACTCGATTCCGAAATTAATTTAAGTATTCAATTGCGTGCGTGATTTCACAACTATGGCTTAAAAAGGGATATTAAGCATATACTTAAGGGACTCAAAGCGATCTCAATAAAGGTGCAGTGCGGCAGACTCATCGGCAGTCGCGACCCTTTAATAATTCATGAACATGCTTAGCACCCGTGCCTCTCGTCGCACCACACTTAACCCGGCGATCGCTTACACGCCCTTTATGCAAGCCTGATGTAAAATCCTGACATTCGTGAAACACTTTCCTGCAAGCGGACAAGGTACCGACTCAGCACAATTATATTAACCTGCTTTATTGGCCGAGGCCCAAATATCGTGCGGCCTGGCTGTAGAACAGTACTATTATGCAAAGAAAACAATTTTTAATCTAATGTTATTAAATATTATGAATGATATTATAGCACATTTTTAAATAAATAAAAATACAAAACAAGACATACCTAAAACATTATAAAAAATTAACGTTCAAATTACTAATTAAAATTTATTGAACGTTCTACATCTATTTTAATCAAGCTCAATGCTGTTTTACTTTAAACTAACAAACGGCTTATATTTAGTCAATCAGAATAAATTAGATTCTATGCTTCAACTTAATATACTTTTGGAAATATAAAAAAGATGAAGTGTGAAGTTAATATGATGTAAGTAATTAAAAGGTGTTGGTTACTCGGAGACGATGGCATCACTACAGCCGAGCCAGCCTATTCAATCAATGATCTAAATGCCGAAACCGTGGCACTAACCCTTACAGTCTAACATATTTTCCATGAAATCTAAGTTTATCCCATACGCTCCATGTCAACGCAAAATTGTACTGTCAATTGAACTACACATGTGTAACAAATTTAAATTCAATCAGTTGGCGGGAAATGGGTGAAAATTCAATTACAAGATTTGATTGTTAGTTAGTAACAGTTGTCAGGCTCGTTTAACTGATATTAATAATTCCAAAGTCGTTTTTCGATTGACATAATAAAATTAGAAGTGGAAGGACCAAACTGTCGTATTTTTCAGATATAACTTAGAGGGGGATTTTATGTCAGAGCTATCTCTGGTTCACAGAAAAATAATGTTCACTGAACGAATCATGACTTTTTAGCAGTGGCAGAAACACATTTCTTTCTTAGTTGTTTGTTTGTTGTTAACTAACAAAACACTAACGTTACGAAACATGCTCATATAATAACGTTTATCGATTCCTAACCCCATCAGAAAGTATTAAACATTTTACACAACAGATGTGTGAAAAATTGCTTAAAAAGAAAGGAAGACCTTATATAGATTTTTACTGATAGGTAGAATATTAAGAATAAAAGTTTTCTTCCATGTGGACTATCAGCGCATCTTAGCATTACTGCCAGCCATTTTATATTTGCTACAACTGATACTCAATCGAGTAATTTTAACCATACATAAAAATTTTATCGTGGACCAGTAAAATGTACGATAATTTCTTCTACAGAACATTCACGTGTTAAATGAATTTATCATTCCGTAAAATTTCAGTATTTTATCATAAATTTATCCGTCATGATAAAGTACAAAAGATCTATAGGCCTGTGCCGTATTTTAATAGCAAACGCAGTTTTAATACACTGAGCCACCGGGTAGGTTAAAATTAATTTAATAGCAGTGTTGAGCACTCATTTTTTGCCGTATGAAGCTGTTGTCTGGAAAAGCTTTTAAAACAATTAGTTCTGTTGTCCGATAAAGTTTCGGAAGCACTCACATTGATTTACTTGTGAAATTGTTAAAATAAATTCAATAACGCTTATTTGTTGTGATGTGAACAGAAAATTTACAAAACAGCTTATCGGCGGTTAGTAATACCAATACACTTGATTGATTCGCAATGTATTTTTTTAACAAAGTTTATACATTTATTTTTGTTAATTTTCAAAATGAAGAAGATTAAGAGACTACGATGTATAGTATAGCAGCTGCCGTGGTTGGTATTAAGATTGAATGTAATGCAAACATAACCCCTCTTGCAGAAGACGTCTTCAACAAAAATGTTTTGCCCGTAAAGAAAAGGAAAGAATATAAAAATGCTCTCAACGGGTCAATTAAGTTATAATTATACTAACGTGCTAACAATATAAAAATAATTTTGCTTAGCGTGTGTGCCTTGTACGCGACCGTTTGAAAGCATATTAACCTAAATGATTTACTCTACTAAACATGTCGGCGCACCAGGGTATGTTTGGTTTTATTTATGTTTCGCTTTGAAGTGGGGCAATTCTCTGAAAGGGTTAATTAAGTGAAAGATTCTCACAGCCGCTGGATCGAGTGATCACGTTAGACAAATTAGAACGTATTATTGAGCAAAGAACCCGTTTATAACTGGGCAAACATAGTTTTACTGGGTGTTTTTAAAACTCCAGCCTTTAGTTCAATGGGTTTAAAGGGTATTATGCTTCACAAAAGTGGTGGACAATTGCAAGGATACATTGTGGTCGCACGTAGGAGCATCCGCATGATTAATAACAGCATATTGGTTTGAAACGGTAAACGATGTAACATTAGCATTTACTGCCTGTAAACATTCACATAATAATGCTTTGAAGCTAACAGAGACATAAACCGACTTAGTTGCCAGAAACTATGTGCTGTAATGGTCGTCTTCTATAATATCAGGTGCATTTACCGTTTCAAGAGTAAATGGATGTTCATAGAATAACATTGTAACGGAGAAATATAAACGTATACTTTACTCGATAAATTGAATGTAAACTTTCTGTGTTTATTTACCTAATTTAAAAGAAATAGACAAATGAAAGATAAAAGCTCATTGGTATTTGTCTTTCGATAATTGCCTCGGGTAAAATACAATTAGATGTTTTCCTATCAATTAATACATTTAACATCACGTTTATTTAAGAAACAATACTTGAAATAATTTACTATTAATAGTACACCCATACCCGAAACAAACATTTGTCTCACTAACGGGCAGGGCTGCTGTGTATGTATTGTATTCATGATCATTTCGTATAATACGATACGAAAAAAATGTATGATGAAATGGAACGTGAGTTCGACAATTAGCTTACTTTATGTCAGTTCACGCTTAGCGCTTTATACCTATTAACTGTTACTGACATTTAAAAAACAAATCGTCTAAAAATCTAGCCATAATAACTAAAATTATATAAAAAAGAACAAGAGCTACCCTCGAGTCTTGACTTTTCGACCATTTATCTTGCTAACATGCCAAAAAAATCAAGAGCTATATTATAGATTGGTTATGGATAATGCGATCAAATTTCGTATAATTGCAGATACTAAACCGCATAGCTGCGATTTATTTGCTAGCAGTCGTGCTAACAGGATTGAACCAGCCTTTGCTTGTTCACTGGTCTCACACCAACTGTATCAGAAGCTTTTAACTCTTGCAAGGAGATAAAAATAACAACGATTACTGTATAACTTCCGTTCACTTTAGAGGTAAATCGAATTTAATTTTTATTTCTGTCATCTTGTTTTTCAAGAATGTCATGTAAGCTATATTAAAGTAAAGGATAATAACACTGTCAAGGTGAAGGCCGTGGATACGGATCCAGGGCGCAGACCTTTTGTATTTCGATATTTGGAGAGTTAATCGTTTTAATCGCTTATATAGCAAAGAGACACTCCCGACTCTTTTCACACTAGTGCCCAATTTTAATTAAATTAAAAAAACGAGAGGTCTATAATATGTTCTCACTTCTCAGAAATGCATAGAAAAAAAAAACTATATTTTTTATTGATATTATGTAGCAGACATAAGATGTCTATTAGTACCTACCTATTTGTGAAATCCATAAATTTCGGGCCTGGTAAAACTACAAGAATACGTATTAGTACATGCACGACACAAGCCTTATTTTGTGTGGTCCCAACTATGTACATATGTGACTGCTGTGCGTATTTATTATTTATGACCACCTTGAAAGCCCTAAGGCTTATTATCAATCTCTTTATATCTTGAAATCGTCAATGCACATACCTCCTATGTGTACGTACGTTCCTGAACTTTCGCGGTAATCGTTCCGTAATAAATTAAAGTACACTGCGAGCTAGATGTTTACAGGCCATTCACTTACGTGACTGCACTTTGCGGTGCTCACCTGCTTATCCATTTCCTTTAAACTTTATTTTTATTTATTCGTGTATAAAATGAGGGTCTGTACGGAAGAAAATTATATGGTACACGTGGTGAAATCAGAAGACCGGTTATGAAAGGAACACAGAAGCTTTTGTTCTTTGCTCATTAAAATTGTTATGCGGTTAAGAAACGAGTGTTTTTATCATCTAATATGAACCATATTCTTGTTTATTTCTTGTTCATCATCCACGTGGTGCATGTTATTTCAGTTTTGTTGTTAAAAAATAGGAATGTAGGTACAGAATTCGATTAAACAATTGATTGAATTGTGTTTTTGAAAATTTATGAAAAAATAAAATAAATTGATTGATTTACGTATGTACATTATACGTTTGTACTTTATAAAATTAAAACATTACTTTTCAAAAAAGAACCTGTTCTTTTTCCTTCTCAGGTAAACCGGAAGTAAAAAAATATTATTTTTCGCAATTTGACCAGTTTCAATTCTGAGAATGCAAAATAAATTAAAAGATTTCTTAATATTACCATAAAACTTTAAAATCCACTTTGTCATCGGGGTGTGTGCTGCGGGGCATTGCACCGTCCCTGAAAGTGACCCCTAAATGTGCCACGGAGCACACATTCTCGTGACTGTCGCGGACGTTCACCCTGGATGAACGTCCAAACAGGATCAACCCTTTTAAATTTTGAAGGCAAAAGCGATGCCCAATTCAGTCCGGTTATCGCCCCTTAATATTCCTTACTAACCCGAAGATGCTTCACTGTCACAAAGTATGCCACCGTAGGATTTTGGTTAGGGGCCCAACTCAGCAAAGCGGACAATTGATCTGCGCATCGAGGTGGAAGGAGGGAGCCCACAACATACCTCTTTCATCCACCGAGGTACAAATCGCCAAGCTTAAAGTTTTTTTTATATCGTTAAAAAGGGGGTCAAAAGTCCCACTTCTTTCTGCTTTGAAACTATAACAATTACTTATATAAACATCTCTCCCTCACATCAGACTAGAAAAAAAAATGTTAGATCTTCACCATCAAAGAAAAGAGAGGTCTGATAAAAGCTACCCTTTACACAATATGGAGTTCCGATCAATGACGATGAAAACTGCAATAGCGACGTTTGATTTCAACATTTTGTAAAACACTAATAGTATTACGAAAATAATTTATATACAGTGGACCCCCGGTAATCCGGCCCCTGTCTAATCCGGCACCCCTTGTAATCCGACATGGTCTCACGTTTCAAAAATTAAAAAGAAACTATGATGAATATTTTTATGCATTGATTGATTCATCATTTTTGATTATTTTAGTATGTACATTTGTTTGTACACAATTATTTCCTAATGTAAAGTTGTGCAATGTGCATATTTTTTAATATAATTAATGACGTTAATTTTATGTTGAAACAAATAGAATTTTATCATTGGATCTGTAATTTGTCGGATTACAAGGTACTTTTTTGTAAAAACATCTGGACTATAGGGGTCTAAGGCAGAGTACTCTATAATCCGACAAATTCGATAGTCCGACACTGCCCTGCAAAACGTTTATCGGATTACCGGGAGTCTACTGTATTTGTATTCATGTAGTACATATATGTAGGTATTCGCAATATCGTAAAATCGAATTTTATTTTGTTTGGAAATAAATTGGCTTTATTATTTTACCAATTATAACAAAATTGATTTATGAATATTATGTACAAACAAATCCCTGCAACAATAAGGAAAAAATACCTTACACTAATTTGTTGTTCTGCGTCGTGTACTAAACAAAAACCAGCCCGAACCTAAAAAACAACCAACTCGTCGTACTACCGGTGTTTCCCGACACGTTTCACAAACGCACCAGCCAGGTTTCTGTTTCGATTAGAGGAATATTGCAAATAAAATATAACCGCTATCGTATTTCCAAGCGACAGTCGGAAATAAAGCTTGCCGACAAATCGACACAGCGCCGCATCGCGGTGGAAGTCCCATCGACGGCTTCATGTGACTGACAATGCACATCCACGTAATAACCGCCCTGTAACAAATGTACATCGAACGCAATGGGCTTATGATATTATTAAAAACTTATATTTTACGCGTATATGCGATTTATACGAAAAATAAATATCATATAATAAAGTATTTAAAATAAAGTTAAAGAAATGTGTCTCCTTCGGGAATATAGGCATGAATATTGAGTAGATATATGTATTACCTACGTGCAGGTACGTATTTGTGTGGCCACAGTTTCTTTAAACGCGGCCAAGACATACTTAAAGGTTCATAATTATATACAACGATAATATTTTCTTACATCCGTACCCATATTAAGTAGTTTTTCCTCACTTAGACAAGAAAAAGCTAATGTTACGATAATATTAAATGTGACTTAATTATGAATTACCAATATATTTTTTAAAATTAAACTTATGGCTTGGAGATTTTTCCCATCATAAATATACAATGTGCATATCTGCTATAGTTCGGTACATAAAACCTTCATGTTTACTCTTATCATTATAACTTTGTAATTACGTAACGAAGTTCAATTTTATTTATAATTTGAATTTCGTTTTGTACAATATCGATATGGGATTTAAATGAGCGGCAAAAACCTGAATTTATGGCTAGTAAGAATAAGTTTTTATGGTAGCAATTATTGTTATATATTAAAACATATACACACACTAACAGTATTATAAAAGTTCCCCTGTAGCTGTAGAGTAATATATATCATAAAATTAATGTGGTCAGGTCAGTGATGAAGACAAGCATATGTAATGAAAACCTAGCTGCCCATGAGTTCTTCAAAAGACGGCCACGTTGAAGACCGGGAAACGAATCTCAAACTCCCTCTTGTGCAGAAGTGGGTTTTTAATGTTTTGATTACAATTAAAAGCATTAATTGTTGTATAATCCTATTAAAATAAAAGAACTAAATATTAAAGCTCAAGCAAATAAAGAATAATGTTATCATTGACGCAATAAAAATAACGCTTGAGCGGCAACAACGTCATCCTAAGATATAAATAATGCAGACAAGTTTTCAAATCTTCCTCCAAAGCAGATTTTTATTCCGAGACAATCTTTTTATTAAAATCCGCATTTCAAATTCTTGACAAGAACTTGTACTCTACGAACGACGAATATTCTAGCCATTAGTAAATTGCAAGTAATGTCACCAATTTAACTGTTTTCAGTTAACGGAGTCACTTTTAATACAAATGGATTATTTATTTTAATATACAATTATTTATTTTTTATTCATTTTAAAATTTATTTTACATACAACACTAATACTAAGGAGTGCAGTAGACTAATATATATACATAATATATATATAGACGATCTCTTTACACTAGGCGTTCTCTTACAGGCAACTAAGGATATTACTTCATGTATCATTAAAAAAGGAAAAAATTGACTATAAGGTTATATGCTCCCAGCACTGGAGGGTTCAGAAGTAAATATATAAAATAACTGGGCACACTATCAAACAGCTGCAAAAATCATTATGTCTTCTATATATAGGAATATAAGTGAGCACGCTCTCAATTGATGTTAATTAAGTTCAGTATGGTCCAAATAGACTGTTTAGAAATTTGTATTTCTCACCATGCGTCATTAATATTGATCTACACAAATTATTATGACATTAATTGGTTAAATATGGGCGACTAACATTACTTATCTTAACAAAGCCCGAATATCTTGGTCATGTCAAATATTTTAAAAGCTTATTAAACACGAGTACATACATAAGTATTAACCCTTAATTGATCTGTTAGGTCCCAGGGACTCCACACGATTTTCAAAGCGTTGTAAAAATTTTATTATTTCACTTATAAGTTCACGCGTCTCAGTACCTTCCTCCAGCAGCCCGCGGCGTGCGGGAGCAAAAGGACGTGCGTGTGCACTCATAATTTAGTGAGTTATTAGGTTCATGGAGTCCACGGGACTCCACCAGAGCGTTTGTGTAACTTTTTCACTAATTCCATAACTTTGTATTTTTGTAGTTTTATGATACAATTTCTTCTTTTTAGGCTACAAAATAATGTCCAATAGGCAAATTGTCAATTTAGATGAACCAGATGCTGAATCTATTGTAATGGGATAGGTAAAGACGAAGATTTAGAGTCTGACGATGACTCTGAACCGTCGCAAGTGCCTCAAAATATGCCTGCGGAATTGCTCTCCGAGTCCGAAGATGGGTGAATACCTTCGGATCACGACACAAATTTGGAGTATTCAGCTGGTTCCGATAATGAAGATATCAGGGTCTCGGGTGTGCTGTGTGCTGTGCTAATGTATATTCGTGCAGTCGACGTACGCGTCGTTGGCCAATGGCAGTGTTTCTCCGTATATTGGATATGAGTGTATGGAATAGCTATGTTATTTATAAAAATCAAGCAGGTATCGGTCAAATAAAACGTCTGAATTATCTGAAAACTTTGGCTAAGCAACTATACGCAACAAATTTGAAATCGCTTCTATACTATGATAGACTTCCTCGTCAGCTGCGCGAGTTGATATCTAACATCGCAAAAGTACCTTGGGTGAACGAACATCAAGATGATGATGACAAATTGCCTAGAAACCAAAGAAAATATTGTCACATAATTCCCTCACGCCTAAAGAGAAAGACTGAATATTTATGTCATAACGGTAAGAAGTCAGTATGTTTAGGCTGTACTAGAAAAAAATTGTACTCATTGTGGTGCCACAACTAGAGAATAACTACTGCACGTTTTTTATTTTTGTATAAAACACATACCTTTTTATTTTTATTTCTAAAATTTCACTATATTGTTATTATTATTCGAAAGTGAAAAATTAAAATTTACTTTAGTTTATATTTTTTATGAACGCCAGAAGCTGGCACTATTTTTTGTGAGTTAAATTTAAAAGGTAATTTTGTTTCCATTGTTAAAAACTTAAATGATTATAAATACCAAAGTCTGATTTGAAAGTCTGATAGTGTACTAATCGTTAGTGAAATAAATATCTAATTTTGTTACTATTTGTAAATGTTGTTTTATTTAAACAAAAAAATTGTTGGTGGAGTCCAAGGGACTCCACCAGATAAATTAGAGTTTATTTAGGCACCAGATTAACTGAGGGTTAAACAAGTTTGCGTAAAAAGCCCAAATTTTTTTACAATGCTTAAAATAATTGCCAATCCCTCTTTTTAATCTTAATATGTTCCGTTAAAATGATTTTATTTTAACCTAAAGTAAGAGAAATTGTTGTTTTTGTTTAGAATAGAGTATGTTTAGAAGAAAAAATTCAACACGTAAAAATAAACTTGAGGATCGTGTCTTAGGCATAAAAGCGACCGGAGACTTCTTTTTATTTTGTTTTTACCGATACGAAACAAATCTATACATACTGCCAGCCATTAGCGCCACGGAGGTATAACAATTACTGTCATTGAGTATTACATTTACTGCCCCTGACTCTTGAGAGTTCAACTGGTAATTCCTCAACTTCCTTATGTTTTAATTTAATTACACTATTTACCTTACAATAAAGTTGATTCGACCACAATATAATGAAGGAAAATCCCCAGAAAAAAATGACCACCAAATATTTGAGGCTCGGCTATAATCGAGGAGAAATCGCACACTTAAAATGGTAATCAATTTAAAAAATGCGATTGATTGTGAATTTTTTAATTTCTTGTGGTCTCCTTAAATCTAAGTTCACATTTTCGTCAAATAAAGGCGTCAACAAAAGTTTTAGTTGTCTCTTTTCACCTAACCGTCCGCTGTCCGCTCGGTATAAATACTACCGACTTATATGAGGTGAAAAATATTTTGCCGTGCGCTGTGTTATGAGAGTTGACGTGCTAAGAAGATTTAACAGTTTCATAAATCGGTTGTAAAAAGGTAATATTTCATAATTTTATAGTATTAGTATTAATTAAATTGACCAATTTAGCAGTATCTCTACTTAAGCACATACCAGTATTATAGTTTTTTAAGGGACGTATATAATTAAATCTACGGTTTACGTTTCGAAATAACAGTAGTAATTGGATAATATTCAATAGATTATTTTTTAATTGAAAAATAAAAGCTAAATAATAACTCATTTCAAATTATGATTACTATTGCCAAACAAAATGAATATATCTTGGGTTTATAGATGATCATAATTTCTTTATAGTTTTTTATTAACTTTAGATCTTTTCTAATAGATTACCTACATCGTTCACGTTTGTATGTCCAAAGAAATAGGCAGAGGAGTTCTTACGCCCCATTGTTACTTTTTAGCCTTCTGAAAATTTCCCTATAGAAAAAATTATCATAAAAAATTGCAAAAGTTAATATATACAAATCTTAATCATAGCCATTTTTTTCTAACAAAAACTATGGAGGTGATTCATTAGTCAAGAGTCTGAGATCCTTTATTATTAATTTATAATCTGATATATCATAAAATCAGTATCACTAAGATTGATGTCATAATTGATGTTTAATAACCACCTTTATAAGAAATACAATTTCCACGTAAAGTTCTTTGTAAACACCAGTCAGTATCAATTAAGCATACTATAAAATCATAATTATAAAAATTACGGGGTAATTATAATGACATCGGGTGGGTAATAAAATTGTATGGCGTGACCAATTTTCGCGCTCGTCTGGGAATTTTTCTTGTGTATCACGCTCTAGGTCTATCACAATACATTAAAGTTGTTACAAATGTAATAATTATTACTATTTTATGTCGAGAACTGCGTCTTAAAAATTCTTGGAACCGAATTCAGTACGCCAACAGTTTAATTTTTTGTCGAAAATTCGTACGAGTATAATGTACCTAAGAAGTTTTCTTTGATTTTTCCCAGCCTTTGTGTATGATTCAACAACAAAAAGCACGTCCATCAAACAACGACCCACTCATGGTTTTGATCCGTGGCATTAGGAAACTTTTTGACATAACTCCACCTTTTTACAGACAGCGGGATAACATTGGGAATCCGAACTTTGTTAAACGTATATTTTTAGCAAATCTTCGTTCAGATTTGACCAATAATATATCCCTTACGAAAAGCTATCAAGTTAATCAATCTATCAAGTTATCAAGCTATCAGTTATTGTGCTTAAACAAATTTAAATGATAGTAAAAAAGTATAAAATCTTATTTTAAATGGTAAGTAAGACACGTAAAAAAAACAATTAATGTGGTATTGAGCTTTAAACATCGGGTGTTTTATGATTCATGTACTTAATGTTGTGGGATAATAAATTCATTTATTCGCGGTGATAATGATGCGTTCGGGAATGAAGAGCCTGTTGACCGGGCCAGGGCTGGTAGCAGCGTTCATTACCTGGACAAAGCAGAGTGTTTTTCACGTTAAATTGAGTGTAGAGAGGCAATTTGAACAGGGCGCCTGTTGGCGACACCGGCTCGGTCAGACCGAGTTTTTTAATTTTTGGCCCTCCGTACCGGCCGAACACACCTACACGTATTGTGTTTGTTTTACTTTATTTGTACGTATGTGTGCCGGTGTGCGTCATACGCGCCGCTTTTCAATTATGTACTGGCGTCCAGCGATATTTATAAAATGTTTTTCTCTGACATACCTATTGAATATTGCAAACACGTGAATTGGAATAGTGATTACTGATTGAAATTGTTGACGTGTAAAATGGAACGTGAAAAATTAACAACACATCGATGGCGGCAAAGTGCAAAGAGACAACGACAATATTTACGAAATGAATGTTACACTTTGTTTCAAAATACACCAACACTTCATACGGTGGACTTTTTGCAGTCAATTATTTAAATGTACCTAGCTTTTAGTCTTTATGGATAACCGAATTTGCGCCTGATATACTAGGTTTCATTGCATTAAAAAGCTCTTTTTGCTTACTTAATACGTTGTACATCATTCAAAAAAAATCATCAAAACTTTGTCCAAATACAAGTTTAAATGGTAAAGACATGGCAATTAGTTGAAACTTTAAAATAATAAACCAACTCGTACGGTGAAACCGTTATTCCAAGTTATTATAATATTACGAATAGCTAATTGATATTTAGGTTCATTGCTGGCGTTGTGCTCTACAGAAGTCAAATTACCAGAGGTGAATATTCTTTTACACTGGTTTCCATTCCTTCTCTCCCAATATTTCACTTTTTTTCAAAGTCCTTAATTCCAGGTTTTTACATACATTAATGGTGACGAAAACATTCTGTCGGATGACTCATTATTTACCTAAAATCATTAGCTTCCCTAACAATATACCTCGATTACCTGGAATTAGCAACAAATATCTAAAACTCATCAATACCCACGGGTTGGTATACACGTATACCAAGGTAGATACATGTCTTTACGATAACCCCGCAAAACTGGTTTATTGGAGGTTAAAGATATTTCGCTGGCAAAATGTATACCCAATAATTGTCAAAATTATCAAAATCTGAAGAGCTATGAATTTTGATTAGATCATAGCCAAGGTTTCAAAATATTTTGCTTTTAATCTCAAAATTCTACCGTTTGGAATATCTATTTTCTTTATTCGTGTGTATTCTGTCGAAAATTTTTTTCCTTAAACTAAATAAACAGACTAAGTGAAGCTTTCTGACGTGACACGGTCTTGAAACGAATGAAGGGTAAAAATACGTTTTTCCCTCGATTCTTTGACGTAATAAGACCATCGGTAGCGACCTTAAAATTCTATACAACTTGAAATCATATGAGGTCCAGAATCTGTTAATGCAAATTATTTTAATTCTTTTTAAAAGATCTTGTGATTGAAAAAAGTTTAACGAAAAAAATTATCCAAAATTCAAAAAATGACTCCTGTGTATTAAACATGAATAACACAAAACATTAAATGACGTCATAAGAATAAAGGAAGAGAAAGGGGAAAGGGAAGTTAAGGATCTCGGAACGACGACGATATTTTTTACTTCAATCCTACGTCCAAGTTACTTCTCCCAATCAAACAACTCATGTTGAAAAAAAGACACATAATAATCCATGTCTTTCAATTGTCTTTCAAATGTCTTTCAATTTATTAAAAAACCTACCTTAATTTTAATGTATTTAAAATACCGCACAGTTAATTTCATTACTTGTTCATTTCACGGACACAATAAATTGACCGCATTGACACCTGATGGCAAACAATATGTTAAACCATATACAAAATGTTAAATTGGATGTGGTAATTGATAGGCAAGGTTCTAATATAGCACCAATATTCTTTATGCGGTTACAAAATATTGTATGTGTTATATTGATTGGTGGTAGTGAGACGCTGTTGTCCGCATAGACGGGTCGCTTGATGTGAGAAAACATAAGTTTAAGAAACACAGAACTTATGTTTTCCTAACCAATTCTACCCTTTGTTTTTAATTAGGTGTAACCCATTTTTTTATTTACGAGACTGCAAAAAGAATGTTACAGTCGAATAATTAAGAGACAACGCCAAAAGCCAACATTTTCGCCATAATGTAATTAGATTCAAGTTCACGCAGCTCAATGTCGAATTCACCATAAATGTGTTGAATTATTAAAACCCAAAGCAGTAATCAAAAGTTTTTTGTCCAGTCCAAAAAAAAACATTAAAAAGTGACGTGGTATATCCACGTTGACCTTGGAAATAGGCGCCTGACCGATTCCGATCACTGTAGAAAAACAATTATAAAGCAATCTCGTTATGACAAAAAAAAAACAATTATTGTGTTACTAAAAAGTTTTCTTTATAAGCCTTTTAGTGCGATATTTATTTTGATCTTCTACGGCGAAACGCACGTTGACAGGGTTATAAGTAAAAATAACTAAAGGTCATTTACAATTAAATCGAATCTTAATTTCTTTGTCAGTAATCCAAGAACTCGCGAGGAGCTCTATTTTATCTACATCAGTTTTCTGTGTGTTCATTTGCTATTAAAACTACGTACCTTGTCAGGACGATTCTGACATTATATTTTTAAACATAGTTATACGTTGGTTTAAATCTATTCATTGCGGATTTTCAAAAATACATCAATGTCATCAGCACCTTGGCTTAGCGTGGGTAACTTGCGTGACTAAGTCTTTGATATGTTTGTGCCTAGTTTCAAATATTAATTCCATTGCCATTTCCTGCGTATGTTACGTATAAGTTGCGAAAAATATTTAAAATTGAATTATTTATCTTTGGCAATGAAATATTGATTTGCATGTAAACTTGTTGCACGCACTCACATTTATTATTTGCTTCCGTAGACAACTTTCGAGTATTACTTAAAAAGGTCCGAATTTTTAATCTGTTATTTAGTTCAGTCCTTCTGGATTTTTTTATAGAAAAAAAACTGACAGTGAAAAAACAGTATCGCTGAATCATGGGTAGAAGCTTTGTGTTTATACATTGCAGTTCAAACACGATGTCATGACTCACTGGTTATTGGACCGGGTCATGGAGAGTTTCGATAAAATCTGGGGGCGTATACCTCTGCCTCCAATGTAAATTTAATACCGAATTCAATAATGTCACATACAAAGGTTGCAAACAAACCGTTGAAAATACACAGCATTTAATAATGTGTTTTTAATTAAATTACAATTCGTTTTGCTATTGTATTTATGTTGCAAGCCCAAATAGAAACATTAATGAAATAATGTTATCAGATAAATAAATGTTTGAACATTGCAAATTTTTATGGGATTTGGATCACATGACACATCTAAAAATAGGAGCAGCTAGTAGTGCCAGCTATCCCAGTTTTCTAAAGCTTGTATCTACATAGCTTCTAGTCAGCGAGATTTTCGAGTAGTGAGTCCATTGTACACTCAGCATAAATAACAAAAACACATGAAGATTAAAAAAATGTGATAAAAACAATGAATGCACAGCCAGAGGTTAAACACTATACAATTTTATAAATTTGTTTAGTCAAATATTGCACTAATAGTGCGAACGCTGAGTTGGAAGAGTTTAATATAAATTCATTAACTATCTTAATAATTTTCCATTCAAAAGACAAAAAACACTATTTGTTGTACGGTACCTTAGCTCGGAGGCTTTCGTTGATGAAAAAAAACAAACATTATATGATCAGATTTTTAATACATATCTAATAATACACATTACACTCGTCACCAATCCAAACATTATGTTTTTACTAACGAAAAATATAGTATTCGAAATTCTATATGATTTTAGTTATCTGCCCAATGACCCGCTCAATATAGGCTGCATGCATAGTCGATCGAAGCTAAATTAAACCGTTCGGCCGAAAGCATTACCTCAGGCTTGCACTACTCATGAAATATTTACACCCCTAACTTAGATGGACGGTTTATCTGCATTATCGCAGACGAGATTCACTTAATATTCATAATTTAAACTCAGGTACACAATGGTAACATGACTAACATATTTTACGTATGCGTTACCTAATTCTCTAATAGAAACTCACTCATTCGTGGTTAAATGTTATAAATATTTACCTAAAAGAGAAACTGTTCGATAAAAATCGAATCACCGGGTTATTTACTAAAATTTTTGTTCGAGAACCATAAACGAACTCCAAATGTGTAAAGTCTAATGATTTATTCAAAACATTATACCCAGCTACATTAGGCAACTCATTTAGAATTTCTACTACATTATTAAGTCTACTAAACCTATCCGTGTCACTAACAAATAAATTCACAGGTGCAGACACTAACGACAAATCAAATTTTGGAGGTTTTTGAGATCCATAAGTTAATAAATTTCTTGTCGCACCATAATCAAACCGTAAGAATTTCTCGCTGACATAACTTTGAAAATAATGAATAAATGTTTTCGTCGATACTCCAGCTGGCATATGACTGGCCAGAATGGGTAGCTTAGAGGTCAACAACTTATTCAAATCATTTATACCAAAATTAAGCATGTACTCTAATTGGCACAAAATATTTTCTGGTACCCCATCACGGCACACTTTCGCGTGATATAAATTAAATAATGAATTGTCAGCAAAAATATCGTAGACACCGATACTATCAAAAAATTTTGCTACAAAATCCAAGTTCTGAGTAAAAATGCCGATTAACGGATGCTGCACTCCTTTTATTGTCGTGATAGGAGCAAGCAATACAGCTTGTTTAATTTTAGCATTGTACTCCGGTCTCGTACTGCACAAGACGAAAAAAATTGTGGTGCCTTGCGAAAATCCAACGTAAGACAGTTGTGGGCTCGATGTTGTAGACAGTATAAAGTCGATAACGGCGGGTAAATCTTGAGTTCCCATCTCTTCAAAGCTAAAATTCCAATACTGTCTATCCGAAATATTTCGGACATGTCCTTTGCTATATTTATTTCCTCTCGCATTATATATCCATACATCAAAGTTCATGTCGGAAAGTTGATAGGCCAAGGAATTTGAAGGGCCTAAAACTAACCACGAATCGGAACTATCGCCAATCCCGTGCACTAGTAGAACGGGTAATCCTTTCTTTGGCACGCGTATCAAATTCAATTTGTACCCGTCCTCTGTTACCACCGTGTGATTTTGCGAAACATATCCATACTTGGATATTAACTGTAACGAGTTTAAATAGATATCAGAATTAGGGTCACTGAGGTCATTTAAAAAATCACTAATACTGCACACGTCATGAACACAACTAATACAGAACAACACTATCACACCGGAAATTAACTTCGCGTGTCCGATAGTCATTGTTGATAAATACGTCTTACTATTTCAAAAACAAAATTTTATCTGGCCATTTACGAGGCAGCGGAATATTTAGGCATGTAACGAGTGTCAATGCCAAGCCACGGAAACATGCCGTTCAGGATCAGGTACCAGTGACCTCACATGGTAATGAACTACTGTCAAATGCCGTTCATTGGCATCAATGAAAACGTAAAAAATATAGTAACCCGCATTATTAATTAAATTCTATTAGCACAAGGTTTCATAGAACCAGATAAACCTGTTCAGACTTAAAATACACAGTATACTGTTGTTTTCTT
Source organism: Cephonodes hylas (assembly GCA_030295005.1). Lineage (NCBI taxonomy): Eukaryota > Metazoa > Arthropoda > Insecta > Lepidoptera > Sphingidae > Cephonodes > Cephonodes hylas. Next base: position 7,088,870 of record AP025367.1, on the reverse strand, counting down.
AAATTCCAAATAATATTACGAAACTTATCAGCCTAATGTATAAAACCTGTAAAGATAAATATTGATGAATAACTTAAGTTACGACCTTGCCTATTGAGATTTATTGAAACGAAATAGATGTACACTTATATAACTACAGTTGATTTCGTTGCATGATCGGAAGCATTGCGCAAGACGAAGAAGCATTTGTTTGTGTGATAATTTGAGGATATTTGTTAAAAACTCAGTAAGCGATTTCCGCAGACGAACTTCAACTAAGGCCACGACAGCCTACAAGCAAGACTTGCCTATAACACAAGTAATAATTTACCATAGCAAGGTCATTAAATTAATTCAATGATTAGATCTACGGGCGATTCACATTTCGCAAAAAAAAGTTCACATTATAGGTAGTTACATACAGAAGGACTAGTTTCTACCGATTCGCACGTATTAAACCCAATTGCGTCCCCTTGGAAAAAAGGCTCCAGAGCCATTTCAATGTGAATGAACACATACACACTTTAGAAGTCCATTGTTATTTATAACATTTATGTGATTACTTTCAAGGATTTTTGTGTTAAATTTTGTAAAGTCATAAAAATTATCATAAAATATAACCTTTAGAATCAAATCCCTAGGAAGAAAAATAAGGCTATTAAGAAAAATAACTTCATGCACTTGATAAAATCTAAGCAAATAATTATAGTTGAAACAATTCAACAATTGATCTGTACTGCGTTTATTACGCAAAAGATGATAATTAACTCGCTGGATAAAACTTACTCAGTTGGTTCATTTTTAAAATTATAATTGTTTGTAATCATGACATTAGCATTGATTGTTCGCAACGTATTAGACCTCGGCAAATTTATGGCTTTGAACTTATAATAATCTGTTAAATAGGTGAAGGTCGTAATATTATCTATGTACATACAATATGTATTTAAAGTGTGATATATATTTTCAATGTACCATTAGCATGTACACGTCTCGGCGGTCGCGGGTTCGAACCCCAGGCACACACCTCTAACTTTTCGAAGTTATGTGTGTATTCACATTGAATTATCACTTGCTTTAACGGTGAAGGAAAACATCGTGATGAAACCTGCACACCTAAGAGTTCTTAGAAATTTCTTAGGTGTGTAGTCCGCCAACCCGCACAAGGCCAGCGTGGTGGACTATGGCCTAAACCCTCTCAATGGTAGAGGAGACCCGTGCTCAGCAGTGGGCGAATATGGGTTGATGAAGAAGATTAGCATGAAATGATGTTAAAAAGAATATAAAATCAATCGTTATCAGCCCATTTAATTACCACTGGTAAGCACAGGCACCTCTATAGCTGAGAGTGCTTATGCCTTAGGGCTTAGTCCATCACGAGGGCTAAGTGCGCGTTGAGGAACCAAAAAAAATAATTTTAAGCTTGCAGTAATTTAATGCAAATTTAAAATAAATCCGTTCGTTCACGAAATCATACCAATACTGAATAATTACAAGTTCTAGTTCTGGCCTATGAATCAAAGTTTAAAATTTGTGCGTTAAGGAAAGTTATGAAAAAATAAACACAGTTAATGCTAAATGTTTCATTCTTCAGGAAAATGTTTTTGACTTAACATTTTTTTACAAATGTAAGGCTGTAGACATAAAAAAAAAACTATCTAAAACTTTTTTTACACAAATACTCAGACTCAAAAGAAATATTTGTGGAATGATACATAAATAGGTAGGATCTGTGCGGGAATAAAACACGTCGACTCTCGTTTTGCAAACCGATCTCTAAGCATTTAAGCAACAAGTACTGACAAATAGTTATATGAGTAGCATTACCTATATCCATATAGATATAAACAGAGAGAAAGCTTAAAAAATTGTTTACACACTCACGTCTCATCGAAATTAAAACTCTATTACACGTCACGTGACATAGGAATTAAACACGCTACTCATACCGATAGATCAAAAAGGCAGTCACTCATTATAACAGATGCTTTAATATAAAACCAGCTCTCCAACCAAGAATGTTTTTTATACTTCGTTCAAAACAAACCTATAAAAGAAAAGTATTTGTATTTCTTCTTACTTTTAAACTAAGAAACTGATTGTAATATATTTTTTTCTTGACAATATCAATCGAAAGATTTTTATAGCTAGCAGTCGACGTTGTGATTATCCTCTGTTAGTCGTTTGTATTCACATAATTATAGAAAAATCCCACGAAAAGTATTCATCAGGCAACGTAATGTGAAATAACATATTTATGTAATATGTATTTCTATCATGTAGAACTATTCATCTTGAATACGATCTTAAAATTGGTAAACAATGCTACTATACATCTGGGCGTAAACAAAACATGATATATTTATGTAACAGTACTCAACATTTATTGTTTATTTGAGCTGCACGTTGTTGTAAAAACATTTTCCAATTATTTCGTAATATTTGTAAACATTAGGGTTCAAGTCGTCCATGAGATCACTGCACATTTACCTCATTCACGATCCTTGCGGCGCCCGCTTTGCTTTAAAGTATTGTTTGCGGCAGCCCTTTATACAAATGTATTAAAACAATAGCGGTTTATCGGCCGACGCTATAACAAGTGGTAATCGCTGTGATTGAACTCATTCTTCATCGACGGAAAACTATATCAAGAGGTCAGAGTTAAAAGAACTTGCATTATCTCATATCTCATTGTGTCAATAAGGCGTGAACTTAAAGTGCGCGAGATAGACAGAATAGAATAGAATTTTGACGACATTGGTTTGTACACTGGATGCAAGCAAACGGTAAGCACTAACACATAATTTTTTAATGATTATTATCAGTGTCGTACGAAAAATCAAATGTATCGTACAGAGTTAATAAAATTAGTTCAGTTATTTTTTTTATCTAATTCTATAAACCACTGTGGAGGCTCAGTCGCAAATTAATTACTTTTATTTATAAAACGCCAATGTTTTTAACAAGTGTGATTTCTTAGAAAAATATGTTACTTAAATAATTAAGCAACACATCATATTGATTTTAAAAAACATATTTATTTATTGAAGTTACCATGTCGATAGACCATAATATTTGCATTATGTACAACATATTTACATAAAACTAAAACGAAATTTACATGTAAGTCGCACGAATAATAATAATGTCTAAAAATATATACTATAAATTATTTATTTTAAAATTAAAATATTGACAAACAACACTTTTTTTACTGAGTACAGATAAGTGTGTGCAGTAGCATTTAGATGCGTAAAATAACACTGAGACATATTTCTTGCACAAAGTCGAGAAAACCGCAACAAAGTGTGTAAAGCAGTAAAGCGAGTGCCCTCTAACGTGGACGTCAATTCACTTAAGGGAAGTCGATCATGCCGCCGCTTGCTACTAAAAGCTACTAAAAGCCCTCCATAAAAGCAATAATTAAATTGGCGTAACGCAATTTAGTAAGGCGATGCTGTGAGGTAGATTCCTACCTTCGGTTGACGCAATATCACCTATGATTTCCTCGCGTAATATTTATGCAAGCTTAATGCTTTTACTTTTCTAAAGTAATTTCTAGAATGTTTATAGTTCACTCTTTGAAAAACTTATTAGGTACTTGTATTCATAAAAATAAACATGTAATAAGTGAATAAGTTTAACATTTACGCAAACGAAAAGAGAGAAATTGTTGGTGTGAATTGCCGGCCGTGAACTTAACACGATGTGAATATTTGCTACCCAGCGCAGCACCGCTCCAACAAAGTTATAAGCTACATTCCCAAAGTGCATTCATGAAGACACACACAAAATATGGACATCGTAGCTGGTTACCGTATGTGTGCGCTATTCTAAAAAAAAAAAAAAAAAATATTTATTTCACATTCATAATTTTACATTTAAAATTGCACCATAATAACTGCGATAGTTCAAGAACTGTGTTGCAGTTATTAGGCTCTCCACAGAGCACTAAGATTAGTGTGAAATACAACTAAAATATATTAACCATATATATAGAAAATTACAACAATCAAACAAAATGTGTGTGTGTGTGTGTGCATGTATGTGTGTGAGTGTTTATGTCTGTGTGAGTGTGTGTGTATTCTAAAAATATATTGATATTCCCTTGAAAAAGTTTTGTATATAAAGTTAAAGCGAAAGTTAAAGCGTGCAAATACAAATAAAGTCAACGAAAAATATTATTATAACTTTTCGCCATTCTTGTTTGTGGCCTATATGGCCATGTATATTATATGCTTAAAGGGCCACATAGGCAGGCCCCTTAAGTACAGTGTCTTGATAATTCCGAAGCCTTTCGTCGCTTTACAATTGTCATAACTTTGGATCTCGACAAATAATGGAATAACTACTGTTACTTAATCAAACTGAGCGTATAAATTCACAAAGTTGATAGTTATAGAAAACTATACTGCACTAATTACTGTGATTAAGTTGTAACTTCTCCATCAACCCATATTCGCCCACTGCTGAGCACGGGTCTCCTCTACCATTGAGAGGGTTTAGGCCATAGTCCACCACGCTGGCCTAGTGCGGGTTGGTGGACTACACACCTAAGAAATTCCTAAGAACTCTTAGGTGTGCAGGTTTCATCACGATGTTTTCCTTCACCGTTAAAGCAAGTGATAATGTGAATACACACATAACATCGAAAAGTCAGAGATTATCGACCGCGCGCCCAAACCTCGAGGCCATCACTGTAACTTAATCAGGGCAATTATGTAAGTAATAGTGAACCTCACTGAGAATTGTAGAACACTTAATAAATAAAATTATTAAATTAATACATTTATTAACTGCCTCTTAATTATATACTTACTTAGTTGAAAAAATACGACCATTGTTCTTCTCTCAATTAATGAAAAAAATACCGCGAAATAAATTTATATCAATGAAATTGAAACTTGAGAATGTTAACGAGCGTCATATGTCTACGTTGTTTTTCTTAGTATTTTGGCTTTTATGATGTTCCTCCTTGTTGTTTTGTTACTTGAACATCTAGGGAGTAAAAAAAGTTTTTTTTTAATAACACAATGGCCATTCAATAGAGCTACAGCAAATAAAATAGGTGCACTAAAAGATTGTGATTGAAGAATGTGATTATTTTTAAAGAGATTTAAGAGGCAAAACTGGTTTATATGCGAAATTTGAACATCGTGAAACACGTTGTAACTATAGCACCTTACACAAAGTTAAGTACAGTCCAATCCTGCAGTCGATTCGCGCGCATTCGTATCGCCTTTCTTAAAGAATTCAGCATGTCTATATCACATACCTAATCAATAAACTACAATAATTATTTTCAGTGTATTGAAAAATGAGTGTGCTGAGCCATGTAATGAAGTTCGAAAAAATGACAAGTACACCTGATGATTCCGAGAGGTACAGTGGTAAGTCATTTAAGTAGTTTATGTACAATATATTTTTTGAATTTATGTCACTTTGCATTTAAGTATCTTAGGAATAAAACCCAACATATTCTGTACCGCGATGTCACTTAAGCAGCAGAATTAAATGTGCAAGTTGACTATCTAATTCTACACTATTTGTAGCTGCTTAAAACAACAGAATGTCCTAATAGATAAATCAAAAAGTTTCAATGTGGTAGGTAGGTATTTCAGTCACCTCCCCGGTATCTGTTAGTGACTAGTGTGAAAATGACAGAATAAAATAATAATTAATGACCAAGATCATAATTTTCATAACAAATATATTGTTATTTTTCTTGTTTATACCTAACCACAGAGTTTTCAACTTCTGTCATGACATTATATTACATGATACAGACTGATGTTTATGTGTTTAAACGTCAGCTGTTGTCTTGTCAGCCGAGAAACGTCAGTTAGGAGATATGGTACGTGAATCCAATAAGTGTGCAAATAATTATTTGTTATTAAAATGTTCCGGCTGTATGCAAGGTTACGCAAACAAAAAGAACCCGTCAGTGATGTTTTTGTCACTAAGGCAAGCGAACGTACTTATAATCCACTTTCTTCATTTATAAAACTGACATTTATTATATTGTTATTGTTACATTCCTATAGATCAAGATCATTTATCCGATCACAACGAGAACTCTTACGAGATGAATGTTTTAAGTCAAGTAATAGGCCAAGAGCAGATGACGAAAATTACATCACAATTTCAAAGACTAAGAGGTAAGATTAATTATCATTAAGTTTTCAAATACATGTATAGTGATGGGTAATAAGAATAAGTTAATTTGTTGTTTTTTATGTTAAAACGTGTATGTAAGTGAAAGTATGTCACATGTTGTGGCAATGTTATTGGAATTGTTATCAGCAATTCAATTCTATATGTAATTTATTGAAATGGTTTTGTCTTATCAACACCCTTAATACTTATGTTGTACTTATCAACATGGTTAAAATTAAAAGGTTAATTCGGTAAAAATATATATGTTGCACTTTGTGTTAAATTAACAAGTTTTTAATATTTTAGTAAACAGAATAAAACCAAAAAATAAGATATTTTCAAATTTTAAATCAATTATGAAAAGGTAGAACAAATTTTATTGATAGTACCAAAAATCGTATGTTACCTATAGACAGGGTAGACGTATTTTGTATTTGTATTTCAATTACTTTCTTAAAATGTAATTTGTAATTCGTATTTTAAATACCTGACGCCGAGGTATTTTGTAATTAGTATTTTAAATACTTGAAGCTTTAAAATACATTAATATTAAAATACAATTAACCACCATGAGTTAAGAATCCCCGGGTTGGCCCCGGCTACCACACTCAACGACGACTGGCTATGGTTACACACAACATACGCACTTTGAGGACAAACGAGAAGATTATTGATTGAATTGAGTGGATAGCACTGGGACATACTGGGGTTGTCGGAAGTCCGAAAAATCGGGGAGGACATGACAACCCTGAAGTCCGGTGTCCCGAGGAGTCGGATTACTCATCCACAGGTCTCTCATTAACAACATCATATCCAATGAAAGTGTGTCGAACAAGGCAGTGTACCTCATACTCAGAATATCCAAAAGATATTCGTTGAAGGTCATACAGGTATACGCGCCGACCTCGACACACCCAGATGAAGAAGTAGAGGAGATCTATGAGAACATACGTCGAGCCATACATACTTCCAAAATGTACTTCAATGTTGTTATGGGAGACTTCAACGCAAAGTTGGGCATGAGAAGCGATGCGCAGTTGAAAGTGGGGCAATTTGGACATGGGCAACGCAACCCCAGGGGTTAGAGACAGACCGATTTTCTGGAGAAAGAGGGACTCTTTGCGATGAATTCTTTCTTCCAGAAGCCGCCTCACAGGAAATGAACCTGGCTGAGACCTGACGGTTCTACGAGAAATGAGATAGACTTCAGTGACGTCTTTGTGATCAACAGGATGGAAACCGGCAGTGATCACCGAATGGTTAGAGGCTCATTGAATATCAACGTCCAATTAGAAAGGCGTCGCTTGATGAAGTCTACGCTTCGACTTACTCGCGCCCATATCCAAAACCCCGCGTGCTTTTAACTCGAGCTGAAAATTCGTTTTGAGTATCTAGAATTGAAAACCGTGTAGTGGACGAGTTAAACAGCGGTTTGGTAGAAGCTATCCGCGGCGGAATCTAAGCATTTTAGACCTCGCCGTAGAGAAAGACCACAAAAATTCTCGTTTATACTCTTGACCTCGTGGCTGAACGTCGATTCCGATCGTCAGTCGTCGATCGGTTTCCGAAAAGGCTTTAGCACCTTAGATCACATCCATACACTTCAGCAATTTATACAAAAACCCGAGAAATATAACTTGCCGCTTTGTTTAGCGTTTGAAGACTATGAAAAATCCGTTGATTCGATCTAGACGTGGGCTGTGCTAGAGTCCCTCCAGCGGTGCTACATTGACTGCCGGTACATCAAGGCGTTAGAAAGCATATACAGCAACGCCACCATGTCGGTCCGAGAACAAGATCAGAGCACGAAGGCTATTTCACTATAGAGAGGCGTGAGACAGGGAGATGTTATACTCATATCTCCAAAACTGTTCACTACTTTGCTGGAAAACGCCTTCAAGCTCTTGGAGTGGAAAGGATTCGGCATCAACATCAACGGCGAGTAAATCACACACCTTCGGTTTGCCGACGATATTGTAGTCATGGCAGAATCGCTGAAGACCTTAACACTACGCTCGAAAACCTCAATCGAGTCTTCCAATAGGTGGGTTTGAAATGAACATGGACAAGACGAAAATCATGTCGAATGTTCATGTTGTCCCCACCCCAATCGCAGTTGGGGGCTCGACTCTCGAAGTTATTGACGAATATGTCTATTTAGGACAAGTGGTCCGGTTAGGCATGTCGACCTTCGAGACAGAGGTAAATCGTCGAATCCAACTCGGTTGCGCAGCGTTCGGGAAGTTGCGAGACGTCTTCTCGTCCGAAATACCTCAGTGCCTGAAGACGAAAGTCTTCAATAGTGGTGTGTTACCAGTGATAACGTGCGGCACTGAGACGTGGCATCTCATTAAAGGCGTTATTGGACGGCTCAGAGTCACTCAACGAGTTATGGAGAGGGCTATGCTCGGGGTTTCCCTACGAGATCGCCTCAGAAATGAGGAGATCCGTAGGAGTACTAAAGTAACTGACATAGCCCAATGGATTAGCACGTTGAAGAGGAAATGGGCTGGCCACATGGCGCGGAGAACTTATGGCCGATGGGGCCAGAAAGTTTTCCAGTGGAGGCCACGTACAGGAAAGCGCAGCGTGGGACGTCCCCCGACAAGGTGGTCGGACGACCTTGTCAAGGTTCGGGGACGTCGATAGCTGCAGGGGGCTTCCGACCGATCCCGGTGGAAGTCATTGGGAGAGACCTATGTCCAGCAGTGGACTTCGATAAGCTGATGATGATGATGATGAATCTTTTTTTCCTCATCTTTCCAGACCATGCAGATTACTTATTAAGTATTTTGTAATTTGTATTTGGTATTTTATATTTCAAATACCTTACTTAAAAGTATTTTGTATTTCGTATTTTAATAACTTGTGATAAAATATTTTGTATTTCAATTAAAGTTAAGCATGTATTTTGCCCAGCCCTGCCTATAGATCATAATGTAAAAGGCCTTCCACCATCCACATTTTATAACTAAAATTTCGGTTAAACCCAAATTGAAAAATAAGCACCACTTGTTTAAATATGTGGTGTTAACAATGAATGGAATTATTTCACCTAATAAAATATGGACTTGGCATCTAAGTAAAGAAAAGATACTTTAATTAAAAGACAGGCTATGTTTTTAGTTATAAAAGAAAGTTTGAATGTATATAGTTTTAGTGTTTTCTTTGTATTTTCATATTTCTTTGAAATCCAACAGGCTGTCATGGATTTTGATTTTTTTTATTTGTACAAAAATATTTAATGATTTTGCAATCCATTAGTTCATAATTACATATTTGATATTTACTATCTCACTTTTTGATTTCAGATAGGTGTTACTTGGACAATGCAGGAGCCTCACTATATCCAGCGAATTTACTTACTGCCATCAATGATGATTTAATCAATAATGTCTACATGAACCCTCATACTGATAAATACACTAAAGACTGCATAGAACAAATCCGATGCTTGGTTCTGAAACATTTCAATACTGACCCATCAACATACAGTGTTATATTTACATCAGGAACAACACAATCTCTAAAGTTGATTGCAGAATCATTCCAATTTTCTGGTGAACAAGGCAAATATGATTGTGGCTCATTAATGTACTTGAGAGATAACCATACATCTGTACTTGGTTTAAGAGAAATTGCCACAGACAAAAATGCTGATATCATTCACATATGTCATGATGATTTTCTTGAAGCACTAAATAGTACACTCTTATCTTCATGGAAAGACAGTAGTGATGGCAACACATTACTAGTATATCCAGCACAAAGCAACTTCAATGGTTATAAGTATCCTATTAATTGTATAGACAAAATAAAAAATGGATGTCTCAACAGTTATATAAAAAAAAATCTGTGCAAAATAAATTCTAATTGGTATGTTATGCTTGATGCAGCATCATATGTATCAACAAATAAATTAGACTTATCAGAAACACAGCCTGATTTTGTCTGTTTATCATTTTACAAAATTTTTGGATTCCCAACAGGCTTGGGGGCTCTGTTAGTTAAAAACAGTAGTGGAAATGTGTTGAGCCAAAAAAGATATTTTGGTGGTGGAACTGTAGATGCCCTTTTGAGTGATGAAGACTACCATGTAAAAAGAGAAACCCTGCATGAAAGGTATTGTTCTATTGGTATTTAAATTTACCTAAAGTTATTTATGGTCTGTTAAGTAATTACTTATACACACATAATTACTTTACAGATTTGAAGATGGCACGGTATCATTCTTATCTATACTTGCTTTGAAACATTGTTTTGATAATTTGAACAAACTAATTCCAAAAATTATTAACAATGATGTTATGGATACAATATCTCATCATTCATACTACTTAGCCAAGGATTTGTATAATCAACTTCTGCTTTTGAAACATGAAAACGGGGCAAAGGCTGTGATGCTCTACTTGGATTCAGAATTTGATGATATCTCTAAGCAAGGAAGCATAGTAACATTCAATTTAATAAGAGAAGATGGATCTTACATAGGTTATACAGAAGTTTGTATTCAATTTTATATGACTTTTTACTCCTTATTTGTAATTGCGATGGAAATATATAAGTACATAGATCTATTTCCTTATGGTCATTCCTTATACACATAAAAAAACTGGTACAAAACATAACAGGTATTAAGAAGGTCATTTAATTTTAATCTCATCCGTAATATAATTAAAAGACTTGTTGTCTTATGAGTGTATTATCCTGCCCAAGGCTTTTTCATAAAAGGTTCTTTTTATATAAATTAAAAATCGACCAATAGAAGAAAAAATCTTATTTTCTTCTTACTTTCTCCCAAGATACCCAATCATTCATCAAGTTTGCTTAAAGAATTTAAGATTTTCCTTTAATTTGCATTGTTTTCATTTCAGTTTCAACACATGGCAGATCTTTTTAATATAAGTGTTAGAACTGGATGCTTTTGTAATTCTGGGTCTTGCCAAAGACACCTCATGATGACAAATAGAGATATGAAGGAAATGTACAAGGCTGGCCATCGGTGTGGTGATGAAGTAGATCTCATCCGTGGAAAACCAACAGGAGCAATAAGGGTGTCATTTGGATATTATAATACCTTTGATGATGTAGATAAATTAATACATATGATATGTAGATGTTTTGTGAAAACAAAAGTTGCGAAGCCCAATAGACATCTAGATTACAAACCATCTGAGAAAAAAGCAGCAGACACAAATAAAATATCCAATGGCATTTTCCACAAAATAATAAATGAAAATTACTTCTTCAGAGATATTAAAAACATATTAAATGTGCCTAACATTGAGTCAAAGGTAGTTTTAAAAGAAATCGGAATATTTCCCATTAAGTCTTGTGGTGCATTTAAAATAGATTCTGCATGGAAAATTGGGCCTAAGGGTTTCGAATTTGACAGAGATTGGATGATAATAAAGGACACTGGAGTGTGTTTGACTCAGAAACAAAATTCACGTATGTGTATGATACGGCCAACAATAGACCTCAAACACAGAGTAATGACTTTAAATTTTAAAGGTAAGTTTGGTTATTAATAGAATATTATATTTTATTTTAAAACGTCTTTGAGAACCAAGTTCATAATTATATATTTTTAGGAAAGCAACCAATTTCTATTCCTTTGGATATTTCAAAGCATGGAAAGTATAAAAATACATCACTATGTCACAGTAAAGTCTGTACTGACATGGTAAAAGGCTATGACTGTGGTGACGATGTAGCTGATTGGATATCTGAGGCATTGGAAATATCATTTCTTCGTCTTATAAGACAAGCCAGCGAAGATAACAGAGTCCAGAAAAAGAAGAATGTTGAAGAACAAAAGCTACTTTCATTGAGTAACCAAGCTCAATTCCTTCTTATCAATAAAGCTACTGTAAGGTGGTTAAGTGAAAAAATTCGAGATCCTTTATTTACTGATGACATAGACCAACTTACAGACCGATTTAGAGCTAATCTTATCATTGAAATGGAAGAGGAATTGGCTGAAAGAGACTGGCAGAAAGTTTATATTGGGAAACATGAATTTAAGGTAAAATTATTTTTTCCATACTATTAATATTATAAATGCGAAAGTAACTTTGTCTGTCGGTCTGTTACGCTTTCACGTAAAAACTACTGAATGGATTTTAATGAAGCTTTAAAAAAATATAGCTTATACATCAGGATAGAACATAGGATACTTTTTATCCCGGAAAATGTAGTATTTCCGTGGGAATGGGTATTTCGTGATCTACCAAAGCAATTTGAATGAAATTTGGTAGAGAGAGGTAGAGCTCACAGAATTAAAATGGGATAATTTTATCCTGGAAAATGTAATCCCGTGGGATAAAGATGTTATAAATGCAAAAATCTCTCTGCACTTAACCCTAGAGTCTACGCGGACGGAGTCGCGCTAAGTAAGCTAAAAGCTAATATTTTATTAATGAATCCTTTTATGACATTCAAGGTATCTAAATTATAGTTATTTCTTCTAAACAGGTTGAAGGCCAATGCCCAAGATGTCAAATGGTGTGCATAGATCAGCAAACAGGAGAAAAAACTGTGGAGCCACTTAGAACAATATCAGAGCAGTTTGCAGGAAAATTGCGTTTTGGAATATATTTAAGCTATGCTGGCACAGTTGATGGATCAAATGACAATATATTGGAAGTATGTGCACCTATAAAAACTAAGGCAGATGATGATATCAGCAGATGAATATTATGGATGGGTTTAGGCAATAAGTGAAATAAATTGTTTATAAAGTGATAAGGTTCCATCATTCTAAATTTTTATTTGATGCAAGATGGGTTTTGAATGTTGGTATACATTGTCTTTGTTATCTTAATTTTTATTGGAAGTGAATTTATGTTTATTATATAAGTGACATAGTGTGCAATGTACATTTATATCCAACATTATCAAGAATAGAAAAGTATTTAATATATCATCAACTCATATATGTCCCACTGCTGGGATATATAATAATGTATCCCACTTTAATATATACAATGTTTTAATTAGATAGTTTATGAATATACATAAATAATTCCTAGGATTTATACAGGGAAGTATACTTTTAGAATATAATTTTTAAATTATAACATTGTTGTTATCTTTGTGATAGAAATATCATAGACTGATTTTAATATATATGTTTTGCCTATCCTATAAAAAAAAGGCAATTAGTATTTACTAAGTAAAATGAATTATGTTATATGTGAATCTCCAGTATTGTGATTGTATGTATAAAAAAATGTTTTGTAACATATCTGTCTAAAGTTAGTTCATCATTAATTTCATAAATAACATAGTTTTTAAACAGGTAACGGGAATAACTTTATTTACATAGACTTTCTTACTCTAGGTATACTAACATGACTAGCTTATATGGATTGTTACAGAAATAAATTATGATATTACACAGTTTATTGGTTGTTGACCTTTTATTTCTTGAGGCTCCATTCCTTGAGATACATTATTCACTACTTGTGCAACCTCTTCATAATCAGGTAATGCCATTGTTCGTAGTTTTGAATATACGAGTTTGTCATTAACAAAAATCTCAAAGGATCCTGTAAAGCAATTTAAAGGTGCTTTTATTAGTAGACATATATGATTGACTATAAAAAATCAAAAACATATTTTTATGGCAAAGTATATTAAAAAATAACCTTGTCGCCCTCGTTTACAGAATACTAAAGCATCTGGAGTGTTTCTTCGTATTGTTTGGGCTAAAGCCAAACAATGCCCTCCGTAATCACATACTCCACTGTAAATAACACAAAATCTTTCGTAAAACACTACGTAAATGGTAACAAATACTCCTTTGAAGATATATAAATATATCAGACCAGTAATATCATTAGTACGCACCAATATTCAACATTTACCCTAGGATTTTTTTGACTAATTACTTGTTCGTTTGACATTATCTACTGTTTCATAATAGGATATAAATATTGTTATAGGAGGTTAAAGTTTATTTACAAAATATAAATTTTGAAAGATAAGCGGCAGTGTTGTCAACACTCCGCAGAACAAATTATAATACACTGATTTAAGAGAATTTTATATTTTTTACCTAATGCAGTTTTCATCATGTAAGAAAAAAATATTTAAAAATATCCTCATCACATCACATCACGCCCCTTTTTATATAAAAAAATGTGCTTTTTTATTTTGTAAGTCAGAAAAGCTCCTCTATTTTACCAGGTGAAAAAAAGTATATATTCTAGCCGGCATATGCACGAAATGACATTTGTAATTTGACGTTTTAGATTTTTAAACAATCTTATAGTGCAACTTATACGATAAATAAATAACACAGCACATAATAATAAGGTATTTGTAAATATTTATCTTCATATCCTAATTCTAATTCAAAAATATCATCCTGTTACAAATTGCACCAATGGCCATATTTAAGTCTGGAATCGCTTACGAACCATTATTACGAACGTGATTGATTACAGTATCCTGCTAAGTTGTTAAGAAAATGGTCTTTATATTGGTATCTAATTAATTTTACCTTTTCAGTTAATGTGAGTTACTGATGCTCTGTATTGAAACACTATCCAGTTCAATATGGATTATGATTACCTTATAAAATTGTTGTGTGTGGGAGATTCAGGGGTCGGTAAAACTAGTTTCCTATATAAGTACACGGATGGTGTATTCCACACGCAGTTTATATCAACAGTTGGCATTGACTTCAGGGAAAAGACTGTGGTGAATATTATTTATTGATCAAATCTTTTTTTTAATTAATAATAACATTCTTAATTTTTTTTTTTATATGTTGTAAATTTTTCTTTTTATTATTAATTAATTAATTTGTATTATTAATATCTGATTACATTATCCTTAGATATATCAACAAAATGGAAGACAACATCGTATACATTTACAGTTGTGGGATACAGCTGGTCAAGAAAGGTAAATTAAAATTATTTTTGCATAATATCCATAAATAAACAATGGTTAATCTATTAAAATTACTAACTTTTGCTTATTAACTTGAAAGTAATAATGAAGATACAATGTTTTCCATTAATACTACATGCCTTACAAAATCATGTACTTACTAACAATGATGTCCCTTAGATTCCGCAGTTTAACCACTGCATTTTATAGAGATGCTATGGGGTTTTTACTTCTCTTTGACTTAACAAATGAGGCCTCATTTCTTGAAGTCCGAAACTGGATTGAACAACTGAAGGTAGGTAATTAGATTTTGCTAATTGATTTTGGTACTTGTTTTCTATGTGATATTACTAACACTAATATTATAAATACTAGACTATACTATACTAATATTAAAATAAATTTGTTTAAATGTGTATTACTCCCATCTAATTATATGCCTGAGTAATTGTATACAGCCTACACACACCTGATGTTATGCTTCCATACTTTTTACCATATTCTAGAGTCAAATTGATTTGGATCAGTAAATTAAGTATCATCAAAATTTTATAATATTGGTGTGTAATATTTTTAACAAAATAATTTACTTTATTACAGACACACAGCCTAAGTGATGAGCCTGATATAGTGCTATGTGGACACAAGTGTGATCTTCAAGAAAAAAGATTGGTGAATCAGAATCGGGCAAGGGAATTTGCTAAGAATTACAACTTGCCATATTTGGAAACAAGTGCCAAAACAGGACAAAACATAGACCGGGCCATTGATATTTTACTTGACAAAGTTATGTATAGGTAAGAAGATTAACAAGAGACACCCTAAAATATTGTTTACTTATTATTTAAACTCTACTGTTTATTAATAGTTAAATTTTGAAATGGTCTATAAAAAACCTTCGATTGTC
This sequence comes from Cephonodes hylas, assembly GCA_030295005.1. Lineage (NCBI taxonomy): Eukaryota > Metazoa > Arthropoda > Insecta > Lepidoptera > Sphingidae > Cephonodes > Cephonodes hylas. The sequence goes on along the minus strand of AP025367.1, from coordinate 7,072,924 downwards.
GTATAAGCAGAGTAAAGACTATACTTTAGCACATTTCATCTTCATGTTTCCAGAATGGAGCATTCAGTGGAGTATGCAATGCTCTGTGCATCTGGTCGCCGCCGCCAGTCCCTACAAAAACTCCAAGCTAAACAAGATCGAAAGTTTTGTTCATGTTAAAATTTTTAAGTCTGTGATTATATACTTATACATTAGTACTTTATCTATTTACAGTATTTACTAAAATACAAATACTTTTATCTTACACTAAAGTTTATATTATATTGTACTTCAGTGATAAGGAAATTATGTTTATTATATTGTATTTTTAGTCAACTTTATGATTATTTACGTGAAAAAGGCCTGCCCCTTGGAGAGACTGATTTTAGTTTTGCACACAACATTTTTTTCTTTCAATTTTTTATTTATATTTGCTATATTGTTTTACCAAAGAACAGTATTCAAGAATGCTTAAAAATGTGCATATCTTACTGTCTGACAGACTTTATTGTATAATTGTAATACCCAATTATTTCTTCCCTATTGTAAAAAGTGCAGGGTATATAATTCTAGTCAATGTTTTCTATTGGCAGTTTTGAAAGCATCATGTAATATTTATTATTATTATGGATTGAAGACATTGGTACTATATGACAAGTTCAAGTTGCACAAAACATAGTGTTTTCAAAACTGGTTTTACTACCACCTGTATACTTTACCTTTTTATTTAAGATCTTTACAAAATGTCCATTTATTTAAACATATGATTGGCGATATCGCTAAAACCATTTAATAAAATTGTAAGAGATCATGAATTAAATTAAGTTCATACTCGCGTAAGAGATAATAATCTATTTGCTTTCTTATTACAATAATTAATATCAAGATCTGTATTCAGTGTTAACTATAGTGAATTAATTATTCGTCATTGTTTTAATGTGCACAAGTGTGTTGTTATTGCACAAAACATTTAGAGTTTATAAAAATATAAGTTTTATTCATATATTTTGAAGATTTATAATATTATGATGTCTACATAAAAAAATTACTTATTTATAAGATAAGAATATAATAAGATAAGAATTATCTTGGTGCCATAAGCCTTGATTTTAAATCATATTCATTTCTGTGTAACTAATAATTATTATTACAAACTCATCAATATCTAAGTCAAATTAATTAATGTACCTAACTAGTTCTTTTAATGTATTAAGTAAAATACATAAATAATCATGATTATACCTTTGTTAAATTATAACAATATTGAATGTTTACTATTAACTAATATTATTAATATGCTAGAACCTTTTACCTTCAGTATGGCTAGGTGGCTTTTTTATTTGTTTTTATCTAAACAATATGTATTTTTTTTCGAATTCTAGCGATTGTGTTAGCAGATAGAAAAAGGCGCCTACCAATAATGACGTCATCACAATTAAAGTGCAAGAGACATAATAGATTTACTGCTAGTGTAGTCAACAAGTGCTTTTTTAGTCAAAACTTTTTAAAGGGCTCGGAAAAATATGGTTGAGGGCTCATTCGATTCGGGATTGCATCTAGAAAGTTTTTGAAAAAATTCAAGACCCGCTCGAAAAGGGGTAAAGTTTTTTCAGTATATCTCGAAAACTATTTGAGATATTTTAATTTTGAAAAGAGTAGGGAATTTCCCAAAAGAACTCTGAACTCCCGAAATTGTAGGGCTGTAACATTTATTTAATTTGCCAGCTCGGTAATTTGTTAATAACAAATCGAAAATTAACAATTTTTTGGTTTACTCAACGGAAATCCTTTCTTTAATCTTTGAAAAATAGCTCCACGAGAGGCAAGAATTTCGAGATTTCTGGTTTAACAATTATGCAACTTGCAATTTTAACAACCCAGTCGGATAAAATTGTTAATTAATTAATGAATAACATTTTATAAAATCGCGATAAAGAAAAAATCCTACGGCATTACATTCTTTAATTTGTCCTGTATATGTCAGATTTTTTTCAAATTTTAAAAATAACATTTAATATGTTCAAATAATATTTTTCTTTAGAGCGCTTGAAGGGGGCGTGGCTTGCGGAAACCCGAGTTCGCGTTTTCCGGAGTATTTTCAGCTCCCTGTAAAAAATATTAATATTGGTCCTACAATTTCGGGAGCTGCGAGTCTTTTCGAGTCGAGGAAATTTTCTCCTCTTTTTGATCTTTTTTCAAAACAAAAATATCTCAAATAGTTTTCGAGATATACCCAAAAAACTAAACCCCTTTTTTTGTTTACTTATTTGTTAATAACTTTTGCAATTTTTTCGAGCGGGTCTTGAATTTTTTCAAAAACTTTCAGATGCAATCCCGAATCGAATGAGCCCTCAACCATATTTTTCCGAGACTTTTAAAAAGTTTTGACTTGAAAAAGCACTTGTTGACTAGACTATACTCCATATATGCTTTACGAATGTGCCACATTTTTGTAGAATGTGCCACATATTTGTACATTATTTATTACTTAAATTATTTATACAATTTGTTGTAGCTTTAACAGATTTTTTAAAACTTTATTTTTTTATACTTAAAAGTACCTTATACTTCCATTAAACCTAGTATGGTCATGTTTTTATAAATTGCGCTGCATTAATTCCTTGTCATATGAATTTTGTAATTCGGCTTCAATTAATATTTACGATGTTTTAAAGGACTATTGTAAATACTAACGAATTACTGAAAACTCTCCCCGACCTAACTGCCATTTGTTATACATTATGTCAATTTATTAACAATTATTACCTATTGGATGTACTATGTGTATTAAAAATCAATTAAAAAAAATGTGTGTTTAATTTTTTCCATACACCATAAAAATAAGTGTAAAACGCTTTTAATTTCAAAGAAGTCAGTAAATACTCACTCATTGATACATTTTAAAAAGAATAGATTTTTTTATGGTCATTTGTGGAATTTTTAAAAAAGTTCTAAATTATGCTTGTGATTTATATGAGATCTACTCTTTTAAATAGATGAAAGTATTTTTGGTTCTCATGAGTGACACTTATGTAGGACGAATGTGGGAATACAATACAAATAAATTTTATTGCACACACATAACAAAAAAGAGTAAAAAACTAAACAAAAGTAGAATGTACGAACTAAAGAGGTTGCCTTATCGGTTATCGGAATATGACCATGTTTATATATTACTGATAGACACTATTATCCTCCGTAATCCTAACATGGATCTCGTTAAACTATTTTTTCGTGGGCCACCACAGCTAGGTTAAGCTTTATTTATGATAACTTTATTTACGATAGAATGTTTAGGGGTTTGGGTATGCAAAATATTTTCAGAATTAAGGTCAAATGTTCAATAATTCATCATTCTGATATTTTTTCATACCTATTGAACTTACTTTAAAAAAGTAATATGAAACTTTTTAGATTTTATGCGTCGTATTTCTATTGATTAAAATCAGAGCGAATACGGGCACCTACAATTTCTTTTGTATTGCATTGGAAACTCTATAGCGTTGAGGTATGGTGCGAGAGTTCACCAAACTGCGATCATCTGGCCCCTTTTAACGCACGTGATGCGTACGCCTGCAGTAAACTATATTTGCTCATTTTCAACCTTAAAAACTCAAAATAAGGTTTAAAATCGTGTTACGCTCAATGAAGCTGCAGTCGAGGGTGACAAAGCTCTAACGTATGGACTGTAACTCCAGGACGCAGCGTCCAAAATGGCCTTGCACAAGTCGACGCATCGTTCGACCCTATCACGCAGACGCGGAAGCTCCCGAATACGTCACGCTAGCGCTAATCTTAGGCTTACTCAATGTATATAATGTTTCCGTATTGTTTTTTATCGTTTTTAAGTGATATTATTTATTTTTATAACACTAATTCGATATATTTTTAATATTACTAAAATGTAATCAAGATTGTGATAGATAGTATGATATGGTACGATAAAACAGCATCAGTGCGGTTGTTTCATTCGTGGCTATCTTCATCCTGACTGCCAGTTTGTTTATGTATTGAAAGACAACAGATTGGAGCAGGCCGGCTTCTACGAGCTCCGTAATATGAAGCACCGTGTGTTTTCAGTAAGACGCGATTCGTGAATGAAGCTGCTAAATTTGTGAACACGAGTGGAGCGCTTGCGGACGTCTGAAGTGCGGACTGGTCCGAAATCCTGGTAGTGAAATCATCTTTGAGCCAGTAGTGCAGTGTTGACAATTTGTTACGAACTAAACGATTAATAACAACGATACACAAATACATAAATACGAAATAAGTATTTCCTTCACTACAACTGACGATTGGTAAGTATTTATTTATATTTTAATTATTAAATAATTTTTGTTATAGTCTTATGCTTATACCTCTTATATTTTCAATCAAAATTGATTTCATTTTGGAAAACAATTTTGCTATGATTTTCTTTATTAAAATAATTCATTTGCGCGGCAATGTATTCTTGGGTGTATCTAAGTATACCTAATTAAAAAAAATCTCATTATATGTATTACAAAGCGGTGTCTATGTTGCCCGCTCAATAAATATTAAAACACCGCGCTTTACTATTTATTTTTAACGAAATATTAGTGCTATTTATCTTATTATGTATTGCTATTTTACATACAGTTTTGGTTGCGGTTATCTTCATATTATAATTAATGGACCGTGCGAGTCATTTCAAATAGCACATACGTTCTATTGGATTCAATTAATTTTAATTAATCTTAATAACTAGTTAATTTTCGCCTGCTGTTGCAGATGTAACAACTAGCACTTAAATCATTTGTCATAGGCATTAAACGTTTAGTTACAATTTGTGGTTGATGGCCTTTATGTTACTATTTTCTAACATTACAAATATAAATGTTCTTGAGTCAAATTAATAAGTTTATAAGATTATTACAATGGGTCAAAGGTTAATAAATAATGTATCTTATACACGTTTGTATTTAGACTTATTTTATGATCAGGGTCCAAATTTTCGTAATGTGATATACAAACACCTTCATTTTTTTTAACCTAATGTTGCTCAAAAATACGCCTAATAAGTATTATGAGCCCTAAAACAAAGATTGGCCATAACCCATTTGATTTTCTCAATTTAATACATAGGGCGGTTGCAATAGTTTCTAAATAGATCAAGAGAATATAAATAATGTAACATCAGTACATATGGAACCCTGTATTTCGTGCTGGATTTGGCTAAAAGCTTATACAATATTTGTATATTACAGCGTAACCAATCTTACGCAAAGCACGGTATAGTGTGCCAACTAGTACAAAGTCTGTACACATATTAAAATTTCATGGCGTTCACGTTCTATAAAATGTTAGGTTTCTTTTTCAATACTCCAGGATTTATTAGTCTATTCATCAATGCGGCGACTTCGTACATAGCCTTATACCGTACCGGCAGCCTTAGAAGTCGAGAGATTGAAATATCATAAATGAGATAACTTCTACCTTATTTTTTTTAAGATAATACTTATGTAAAGTTTTTAAGATATCTTTATTTTCTTAATGCGTGTGATGAGGTCGTATCTGGGGTTCGATCTCGCGACCGGCACATTACCGACGTTTTATACATACCAAGTAAATTTATATGAGTATATAGCAAGGGTATATACTCGTATAAATAGGTATAGATATTGTTTTAAAATATACTTTACCCATTACCTACTATCACTTTAGTAGATTTCAAATAATTGCAATCGATAAAGAACAATTTATAACTCTGATTTCAGTTAAGTTATAAAATTATGATAATACAAAAGGTTCTAAATTACATAAAGGCTTTCTTTTTGTCTGACAAAAGAATGAAGTTTAAAAAATTGTCGGCGCCTACAATCATTTGCGCCGATTTCAATTGAATTATAATGAGGAGAGTTCGGTAGAAATTTTGGAGAGTAATCTATTAAAAACAAACGTAGCTTTCTGCAATTTGGTGTTCGATTTCCTTTGGGACAACCAAGCCTACCTCAACCAGACTCATATATAATTTACTAGCTGTTGCCCACTACTCCGTATCCCGAGCTTGATACTTCAAAATAAATTTCTCGCTCTTTTGCCAGATTTCGATTCTTGATTTTCATGTTGTAATAATTTTTCAATTTTAACCCTTAATTAGACACTGTGCTGTTACTTCTCGCAATTAATTAAGTTTAACTTGTAAAATGTCCGTAACAATGAATATAGATTGTTCAGGTTACTGTGAAGTGAAGTTTGAGTGTTTTTTTTTCTAGGATCACTCAAAAGCTTAGTATCAAAATTTGTGATCATCCTACCAATAAAATATAATAAAAAATAGTCGCTCTATTTAAGAGTTTAACAATTATTCCTAAGATAAGAGCGTTCAACGGGCTTTAATCATGTTTGCTATTTAAAAAAAAATCTATCGTTTTTCTCAAACGAGTAATAATGTATTAGCTCACAACTCTATTCTAATGCAGGTCAACAGTCTTCATATTGCCACAAACTAACTAAGTTTTCACAAGCCTTTGCGACGAACAATAACTCATTATAAGCTAGTAATGTAAGCCATTTATAAAACTTCTTTGCATCGTATAAGTGCCTTAAACTCGCGTCTGCAGAACTATAAGTTATGTACGCTTCGATAATCTGATATTTTATACATACTACAATCAAATTATGGTTCTCGTTTCTCGTGTGCTGGTGAGAATAAACAGTATGCATTAAAAATCTAGGATAAGGTTAACTGGGCCTTCGTCTATATTTGTGTTTACTCTCTTACGTAAACAAAATTTGCAGCGTTATACATGTGCGAAACATAACAGCTCTTTTATATTTTTTGCTTTGTTTATACATTGCAGGAATACCGATTTGCGCTTGTAGGAATGATTCAGTGAGTTGAGAATAATTTTCAATAAAAAAGTTAATCTTGTAATACCACTTACGTGTTCATTGTGAAAAGTATATAAGTATACTGAAAATTGTAAATCGTGTAAGTATACTGAGTTTTATCAGACGTCACTGACTTTTTTCTAGATGAGAGAATAACGAAGGAAATGTGTTTTAATTTAATTTTCTGTGATATCTGGATAAAATAGGACCCTCCGCCGCGGGTTTACGATCTGGCAATGACGTTGCCAACTGTCCGGCCTTATCTATCGGTGACCCCAACCCTTTTCACTGCCATTTTCCTACGCATTATATACCTACTTACGCTGATACCCTCATGAAGTCACTCAGCACGTAGGTATTCGCCAAATTGTCACAAAGAGAAATCAGGCTTTTGTAAATCGAACATAATCATAATTGAAATAAAATACTATGGTAGATAGGTAATTCTTCAATTACGATCAATAATTTTGGACCGTAAAATGTTAATACTATTATAAGAAAATCACCTTCATTTCCTCTTTCTTGACTGGTAAATGATTCATCGGTATGTACTTATTTTATTTGAGGACGAATCATCTGGACATTTTTATGGATCGTAAGATTTTTATGGGTTTCAATTACGTAGTCGCTGACGTAATTTTCTGTAATATGTACATTGGTATTTGTTATGATTACGACACCTCATAATTGGACATTAAATGGATGTGAACATGAACATGTAATAGAGGTGAAACGTGATAGTTAAGCGGACAAAATAATTGTGTACAGCTGCTACATGTGTGGTAAATTACACTATTTTCTAAAAAGGGATTCCAATTGTTAGCTTCACGTTCTGCTACAAATCTATTGTCCGATACCTCTTCAGTTATCGGTAGTCGACCGTTCAACCCTCGCTACGTTTGCCAGTGCAGCCGGCCGACTAATATCGATACATTTTGGAGCTAAACAATCCTTGAATTTATTACCAACGGTCCTTACCAAATACCAAAAGATGGAATTTCGTCACGTACACTTCCTCGCTTTTAACCATAAAAATCTTTTTGGAGGACAGTATTATAGTTCTGTGAAGACAGTGATGCTTCTTTATGGTGTTTTGAAACTTGTTACGGAATGATTTACTTCTATTCAATAAAATCAAATGCATTTACGCCTCACTGCTGGGTACTTGTTACTTTTGCCCTTTTATTGTTGAAAGAGGTTAGGCCTTGTTTCACGAGGCATCAAATAAATAAATAAATAAATAAATACACCCAACAGTCACAGACATAGTCCTGACCCCACACTAAGATACAAGTCTTGTGTCGTGGGTATCAGAAACTACGAGAGACTTTTCGGTCTCACAAACACCCAGACCCGACACAAATATTTGTGGATCACACAAACATTTGTCTCAGTGCGGGGATCGAACCCGCGGCCGCTCGTTTCGCAAGCTGGTGTCTAGCCAACTGCGCCACGGGGCTGTCAAATGTAAAACAATCGTTGAAATTCAAGAGCATCTGTATCGAACTTTCTCCCTAATCTTTATTCGTTTTAAAAAATTGTAGCGCTTATTTCGAGTGTTAATACTTTCATAGAAGTCGAGTTGGTCTATTTGAATTAAAAGCGGAACTTGCTAAAACAAGACTATCATATTAAAAAGTGTACCTCGTTATAACATTACATTTCAGAATCACACAAAATTCTCGGTGCGAGAATAGAACAATTTATGAGACAATCACTTTTACTTCAACCTATTCTTTATCATCCTATTTACACTCCATACTCTTTTACTTTAAGATCTTCTCTCTATCAGATAACACAGTTAATGCCGATTGTTATCCTTCTGGACTATATACAGTGGCGTGCAAAAGTTATGGGCCTTCCTCTTTTTCATACACATCGCAAAAAAATATCGTGTTGAAGGAATATAAACGACTAATTATTATATGTATTCGTTTATTATTGATAACAATCGATTGCTTACATTAAAATTATGTCTACATAATTAATTTTCCAAAAAAATCCAATTAACGGCTGTGCAAAAATATCGGGCCGCATACAATTTCGTCGAAAAAATCGGGAACCAATGAGATAAATTAACAAAGAATATTTTTATTTCTTTCATGGGACTCAATACTTTGTCGCCATACCTTTAGCAGCAATAACTGCAGCACACCGACGAGGCTTAGACTCGATTAATATGGTTATTTGGTCTTCTGACACAGTTCCCACTCACGCCGCAAATGATTCCACAATTCCGACTTTTTAGAATGATTGTTGGTCCCAACACGAAGCTTTAAGACTTGCCATAGATGTTAAATGGAATTTAAATCCGGTGACTGCGGCGGTCAGTCAAGGAGGCTGAGATTTTGGCTCTAAATAAATTTTTTCACAAGATGCGAAGCATGTTTTTGATCATTATCGTGTTGAAAGATCCAACCGCGAGATAATTTTTTCCGCAAATAGGAGCATATGCTCTTGTAAAATGTTTTCATACATGATAGCGTCCATGTTGCCATTAATTTCTACTTGCGGACCAACGCCACTAGCGGAAAATGCTTCCCAAACCTTAATGTTACCGCCACCATGTTATACAGTGGAAGTTTGATACCTTACATTGTATCTAGTACCTGTAGGGCGTCTTACATACTTCCGACCATCACTTCAAAACATTTGAAATTTCAATTCGCCTGAGAAAAAGACTTTCCGCCAATTTGATACCGTCCAGTGTTTATACTTTTCAGTAAAATACAACCCAGCCTTCTTAATTTTCTTGGTAATTAAAGGTTTCTTCACTCTAACACCTCCAATAAGCCCTGCAGCTCTCCGACCGTACTCCGGCAAACAGTAGTTAAATTTTTGCTTCTCAATTCCCGAGAAATATCGGTTGCAGTTTTTCGTGGATCGATAACGCAATTTCGTCTTATAATTTTATCGACGAGATTTGAAGGTTTTCTTCGTCTACCTTCGAATTTTATCACAAAGTGTGTTTGTAGTTTTATATTTTGAAATTATCCGATTTACAGTGATTTTGCCGATAGGTAAAGCCGTCGCGATATCACGAGAACTCTTCCCTTTCCATGAAAGCTTAAAATCGATTTCGCGAACCTGAATATTTCTATGTTTCACCATGATCTCAAAATTAAGACTATTTTTCCACGGAAGACCATAGCGATGTATTCTTTTGAAACTAATATAAAAAAAAAGTTAACAAATCGTGGGTATAAAGCCACGTGAATAAGTGGCCCGATACTTTTGCACACCGACAATAGTCATTTAAAATAATACACTTAAAATATGATAAAGAAAAACATTACATCTAACGTTATTATCTTTATCCTGACTTTTTTTAAACACCTTGAGCAATTATTAAGTGAAGGAATTAATATTTTATTAATTTCACTGAAAAATGAGGGTGGCCCGTAACTTTTGCACGCCACTGTATATCTTGAGCATTTATGCGAGTGACTTTTATTCGTATTGCTTAGAATTTAAACGGAATAGTTTTCTTTGTAAACCGTAAAACAACCGTAAGAGTGGAGAATAACTCTTTAGAAGATATAATTTTAACAAGGGCTTTATTTATCCGAAGAACAGCTTGCGCTAGTTGTGTGGTCAGGATATTCTCATTTATGTGTAAAATCGCTTTTTATAAATAAAGAATTTTTATTTTTATTTTTATTTTATCGCCTCTATATTTTACTGCTAACATATCTAGCGGTAAAATAGTTAAAGACGGATTAGATTATTTATTAAAATATCCATATTATATAAATATGCAAGCACACTTGTATTTTCAAACGGGTAAATAGTTTTCTTTTGATTTTCCGTGATACACGTTGATTGATATTTTGACGTATTATTATTAGAATACGAGATGTTGCAAAAAAAATCTTAACAGAGAAACCTTTAAGCGCAGTGTTCGAACCAAAGCCAGGATCCTCAATCGGAAGTTGTACATATATGCTATCTACAACAAGGCAAAGAACATTTTTAAGTTAAAATATTAATTAGAAAAACACATACTTAAGGTAATAACTAGCATAAACGATCTCTAGTGTTTTTATAACAAATCATTTTATCACCTCAGTATTTCGTACGTTCTTAGTTCGTATTGCCTGTTATGTATACTCGTACATTACTGGTACAAATGTATGAATGTACCCAAAAAAAATATGATGTATATTTTCTACGAGTATTCACATACGTCGTACGATTATGAGCGAAACACTGACATCTTTGTGTTATGACTCAAAACACTCGGCTGTGGTACTCTGTTACAATGAGACGAAGTACACTACGTCGTTGTCCAATATTATCTGTGCACAACAATGCGCCCTTTCACGGTACAACTGAAAGCGTGTTTAATGCCGTGAAAGCGCATAGAGTTCTGCTTGTGGTTTATTTGTGCTATACAAATATCTGCAAAAATGAACATCGAAGCTTTGAAGCTATGTACCATGTGTCTATGTTTTACCAAATTAACATGATTGCGAAGAATGGCAGTAGTAAAAAATGAATTGGACAATTTTTCAAGGATTGTATTTGAAATATATGCACATCTCATAAATTAATTTCATTTAGCTTTAAAATGAATACAAAGCGTTATAAACTATAGGATACATTTTTTCTAGAGAAACGTTTGTTATTAGATTTTCCCTAAAATTAACCGAATATGACCGAGCAGCGTGACTTTGGCGTATAAACTGACTTAGAGTAATATTTACTTGTTACGAGTTCTCCTTAGGCAGCCAGCTAAGTAAATGAAATGTGTCGCGTTTTATATTTCCCGGCGGAAAGCCTCGCTATAAAGTATGTTTGCAATTTGAGGAGAATATGCATTTAGTGGCACGACAGCAATAAATTCAGAGGCAGCAAATGAACGAGCATCCGTTAGCGCTACATTTTGTGGGCTTTTGCAGCCGCCCTCCGAGATATGCTACTTGAAATATGGGACGAAATCTGTGAAAAACTAAACGTTCACTAAAATAATACATTTGTATCGTAACTATTTTGATATGAACGCACAAGAGGAACTATAAGTTATGTGATATTGCGTGGAACAACATGTATCGACTATCGATAGTTTTCTATTCCCAGCGATTTAGATTTAAAATGCATTATTTATTCATTATTACCAAAGGGTCTGATTTCCTCGCGTAATAACTTGTCTTGAAAGGGAAAAACTAAAATTATGCTTGTATTGAGACGCCTTCGTTCGGCGTATCTCTGTCCATGCAGTACTACGGCACAAGTTCATTGCGTCGTTTTATAGCATCCAACCATTTAATAGAAACATACAGTCGTTGCGGGATTTATGCAACCCTGTATTATATAGGACAGCGTAATAATAGTTATTATTATTGCAGGATTATCTCTTTTAAAGTGGTACATACGGTAAAATAAAAAAGTGACAATTCCACACCTGATAGTAGGTATGTGTAGTGAGGTCCACATAGAATGCCAACTGCCGAGAAACGAATAATAGTTAAATAGTCAATAAAAATTGTATTTAATACTATTTAATAGTACAGGTCTGATATAAAATAATCTTTAATACATCTTTGCATAACTTGAAAAGTTTCCATCATCGGCCCATATACTATCTATGACCCACTGCTGGGTATGGGCCTTCGCCCTAACTGAGATATTTTAGGCTTTCCAAAATATTACAAACGGGTGCGCAAAGATTGTAGTCACCATTAGATTATCAAATAGGTGTTTCGATCTGTGACTAATAATTGTGCACAATAATACTGTCCAGCTCAAAATAACAATGTTTTAACGCCTTGCAGGTGAGTAATTCATGTTGAATAGAAGCCAAAGTTTTCAAAATAATTACCTAATTGTTGTTTCTGTACTATATCTGATTTCGCATAGCAATACATACAGAAAATCTGTGATAAACATAAAACATATTAAAAGATTTTTTATTATATCTAACTGTATTTTGATTGATGTACTACGATTGAACTTCCATCATGTTACTGCGAAATTTCGATTTCCCAAATTCTGTTTAATAAAAAAGTGTTTATTTAGTATTTCCGGCGTGTTAAAATATTTGCCAATCTGTTAATAAATGGGTAACACGTCCACCGATGTTGTAATCTACGAAATACAGACGCTTCCCTACCAGTATTTGTGGCTAATGGTATTTGCGTACGATGGTTTACTCGTGCAATCACATTGACCTAAATAATATATGTCCAGCAACACAGAATGGTGTGAGAGTATTCATTTACTGTATACTACTATTTTAACATAAATATGTTCAGATTTGTTTTATGATTTTTTTACGTTTACATGTCGGTTCACGTTTAAGTGGATTATAAAATGTTTCTTCGAACCATCTTTTTTGTTTTCGAAATTCACAGGTTTATTGTCTTTCCATCTCTTTTATAGGTAGGTACATTTATTTAATAGTTAGTTCCGAAACATTAGGCCATATGTTCGTGGTCCGAATGAAGCTTCCTTGGTGATTTAATAGTATTTTAAATTAAGATATTTTTTTTGCCATAGTTTCTTAGTTTATAATATCGTCGAAACATCTTAGTGTTTGATGAAAAGCAATATTATCTATTAAAAGATTACTATAAAATTCCGGATAAAAGATAATTACGAAATTTCATCAAACCATATTTGATCTTTACTATATTGGACATTTCCTTAAGTCAGTTACTCTACTACTGTTAACCAATTTTAGTTATTGTAGCTAAACGTTTTATGGTAGACATAAAATCTACTAACCTGTTAAATCGTAAATAAGGATGAACTTTCTTAGGGTCTTCGCCCAAATCGCAATAGGTATACCATTCGGAGCAATAAAACAAGGGTTTCTTGGCCGTTTCTGTGCGGTTCTTGACAACTATTACCCAAAATTACCTTTATTACCGGGATTCACGATTCATATTAGGTCCTGGTAATGGTGTGTTTGGGTGCTCTTCGCTGCCTAAGGGTGAGGGCCAATTTAATTAATTACGGAAACCACGACATTCGCCCTGTTAAACCTTTGTTGCGGGGCTTTGTTTTACATTCTACACTTGATACATGTTCGTGTCTTCTTCTAGCGGAAATGGGTGTATATTTTGTTAAAAATATTCACTGCGGTATGTACTAAGAACATATTTGTAAAATATTAATAAAAAAAAAATGTTGTTCAAATAAATATATACTTTTAAAACACTTTTACATGCAAATAACATATATGTATACGTAACCTCATTTCTATATTCTAGAAGGAGTAGACAAAGGTTAGTTTCTACATCCACATTTCACTGACCCGGTGCGACGTCATGTCCGTCATTTCACACGTGATAGGAGGCGAACCTATTGCCGTTTTTACGCACATTTTCAGACTTCGTGATGCTACTGAGAATATGCTTATGAAAACACGCAATTTTGCTTGACCTGGGAATCGAACATGGGACCTTCAGATTGTTGGCCGCGTACTTTTGCCGTGACACCATTCATACAAATAACGTGTAAATATTAAAAAAAAAATTAAACTATTTAAATATTTAATTATTTTTATTTAAATATTTATAACAGGTGTAAGATATACTAAAGTAGGGATAACTTTTATAGCATTTTGACTACTTGATTGTGTTTCATAATCTCATGCAGGTACACACCCTAGTTTTGTGCAGCTTCTATCATTCACAACATAGACTTCTTTGAAACTCGTTTCTAACGATCTTTCGTTTTATAGAAACCGTCTCTATGCAGTTTCATTTTAAAATACGTTTCGTGGAAGCCTAGTATAATGCGGCTAAAATCGCTTTTATGTCGGTAAAGTCAACAGAAATATTGTGAGTTTCAGTAACTTAAAAATAAATTAATAATCTGTGTACTTATTGTCAAGTATTTATGATTTTTAATTTGTTTATATTGAATCAAAAGTTTTTAATTTCGCATTTAATAACTTAACACCGTCCTAATAAGTAGTATTTAAATTATATTAGAACACCGTACTCTATGCTAAAACTTTCCACCTACAAAAATTTTGCTTCCAAAATAGTTGCTTGCAAAGAATTCGCGTAATCTCGTAATAATAGAATCTTTGGCCACAGATTAAGCCAGACGCTTACTAAATCATACAAGCTTTTATAAACAGCGCGTAAAATTACTGGAATCTATATTTAACTCTCGATTAACCAAATGCGTTGTGAGTCATCGGTACGGGGTATTAAAAGCTGCCTCGTCTTTGAACTGACACTTGGCTGATCTATTTATGTCAGATTGTATCCTACCATTCGATTGTCCCCGATACGAGATTGCTTAGCACTCCGACACATTGATGCTATACGTTTAAATGTGATGCTAAATCTAGAAGTGCACTTCTTTGTATGAAAAACACGGAAGAACCACGTAATGGATGTTACGTGGCTGAAGCATGTCAGCATCCCATTTTACGGCAGCGTGTTGATTTTATGAAAATAAATATTAAATTTTATGTAAGACATTATAATAAGTATTGATTTCCTTGAGGTTTAGGCATCCAGTTGAGAATCTCGGGACTTGTAGTTTCAAATTCAGGCACAGAACTCTAATTTTTCGAATTTATATGTATTCATAATGAATTACCGTGTAGGTACTTTAACAATGAAAATATCAGGAGAAAATCTGCCCACCAAAAAAAGATTTAAGGAATTTCATAGTCCGCTGACTCCTCACTAGGCGAGGGTGGTTGAGGTTAGTTATAGACGAGGCCCGTGCCCGTGCCCGGGCTGATGATGAAGACAATATTGTGCACAGTACTGAGAGTGTGTGCACGATGATGTAGTGTGCATCATCATCATCAACAGCCAATATTCGTCCACTGCTGGACATAGGCCTCCCCCAATGTAGTGTGCATAATTTGGTTCAATTGGACGGAACTTTCGAATGCTCATGAAAATATTCAGCTGTTCAAAGTTTCCGAGTTTCTGCAAAATAGCGAATTGATGTAGCAATGTGCAAAGCATTTTGCTCTTTATTGGTTCCTGTATTGCTCTGCCCATCCGGCGTTAATTTGGTTGAAAATTCCTATTTTTTGTACAGTCGATTTAAATTGCTTTTACGATTCATAATTGAATTCAAATTGAATTTTTCGAGTTTTCAATGCAGGTTTACGTTTTAATTATTAATTCAGCTAAGTCTAAAATGCAGCTTCGGGTGCACTAATATTTAGGTTGTTCTCATCTCTTATTCCATCAGAAAGTGTACTAAGGTAAACTTTGTTCTAGTTTGCCTGCTCGGTACTCGGGAAGGCTTATCATTAGTTACTGCCTTCACTGCGGACAGTTTTAGTGGCATCATGCTAAATTGATGTGGCCGCTTATTACTTTGCTATCATACGTATAAAACTCGTAATAAATAATAATTTTACACACATTTAGGCCCGTAATGGAGGGTCGCGATGATATATCTGTGAGCGAGGTGCGGCGGGAGGGACTGATTCAGATGTCATTTGCACGTTTCCGCCACATTGAGGCTGCTCGCTTGCTCTCCCTGTATCATACTACCGCTCAAATGGAACGCCGATATACTAATGCTATGTTCACCTATAAACACAATATGAAGAATGTTTAATATTGTTTTGCTTTCCGATTTCCTTTCGAAATAACTTTGACGTCCATTGACGTTCCATTGACGTAAGGTGCTTCAGCGTCGAATTCGTGTGAAATGTAAATGGAACTATAGAGTTAACTTTATCAATAAAATGTTAGATATATCCAATTTAAAGATGATATGGGTAATATAAAACTTTTATTTATTATACTACTTCATATAAATCAACGATAACTGAGTTCAAAGATTTAAAAACTTTAATTCAGAAATAGTAGCATATATTTTCATCCTATGTTAGAAGATCATTGAAGGCCAAACAGGCCAGCCATCCCAAGTATTAGCAACGATATGTAAATAAACAAAGGCGGTTCAATAACGCACCGTGCGCGTACGAATACTATACTGGCAATATATTTAGCATGAATTTCCCGCAATCTCACAGTGCACGTCCGACATCGGCCGGGTAATGGCTTGGACATGTTTACAGATTTGTCACTGTGCAAGCTGCCCTCGGCCAGATACAAACCGCAACGTTTCAGTTAGAATACATTTGACACTATGCGGTTAGTGTCTACGTACTACGTTGTAAACTATAAATGATTCAACGTTCAAGGCGACCTTCAATTGAGCGCCGGCATCATAGCCTGAAAATAATTCTGTTAGTGTTACCTACTGACCTCGCTACTAATAAAATTATTCCTAGTTTACGACGCTGCTCTTTACCTAGTTACGTTACACTGGAGTACTTAATTATACTACTCATATGAACGCTGTGTTGCCAGGCGAAAGCATATCTCATTAGTAACAGCTTGCATTTATTTTTCTTTTTTACTTATGCTCTGATGTAGGTAGCTATGATTGATTATTTTTTTTTTTTTTTTTTTTTATGGAAAAAGGAGGCAAACGAGCAAATGAGCCACCTGATGTTAAGTGGTCAACACCGCCCATGAACACCCACAATACCAGAGGAATCATCGGTGTGTTACCGGCCTTTGAGGAAGATATAGGCTCTCTTATTAATGATTAGGAACATCAACAATCAGAAATAGGTTAACTATTTCATTCATATTACGACCTCCCTTTAAAAACATCTGTTACTCTCTCGGGATATTTAGGTGGGCATTTAAAAGTTTATGAGGTATTAAAACGGTCACGAGACTGCTCACAGCTAAATATATTCAGTAATATACTAACCACCCAAACTGTTAGAGTGATTGAGTAACACGACACTGATTGGGATGTTTTACGACTATTGGAAATTTCCGCAACCGCCCCTACATGTGCGTAATTTAGATACTGACACACCGAATATGCTTGATGTAGCTCGCAAATAATGTAGCTCATACAAAATATATTTTTTTTTTGTTTCAGATTGAGGTTGCCACGCTCAAACACCTACGGAAACAGACTGATTTAGACTAAATTGTGATAAGAATAACCACGGGCTTCCAAATTACGCTTTAATATTTTCTGCATAATGTCAGAAATTTTATGTTGTACGAACATTTTATTTTGCAAGTAAAATTGTGAATAGTGAATGCGGCAAGCTATGGAATGAGGAGAAGCGATGACGGCGCGAGAGGTAGAGCTGACAGGCGGCGCGCCGTGGGGCTTTCGCATGCACGGCGGCGCCGATCAAAACCAGCCACTCAGGATATCAAGGGTACTGAACATTCATACGCCAACTAGCATTTGATACACCATTTCTATTGTGTGCTGCATGCTGTGTATAGTAAATGTGTGCTCGGAAAAGTTGAGTTTCTATGAGGCTATAAACTAGGCATTAAAATTAATGTATTTTTATTTGATGGTCTCTATAATTGAGAAATAGACTCACTTAATTTTATAACCCACATGAGCACATACTGAATATTACTATAAAATTTTCACCTTCTGGTTTATTCCGCACAAATAGTATCGTAAGAATTGGGGACACGTAGACAGGAATTTGATCAATCTTCTCACATTCTTCTTACCAATGCAACTGGAATGTGCCAGGAAAACTGTCGCTTTAGAGAAATTTTCGATAAGACTCTGTATAGTGGGAATGTCTATATCGTAATTTAAATGTGAGTCTACCACTCGATATCTTGATTAAAATATGACATTTGAGCTAGATTTTATGATGAATATGGTGTAGGTAATCAAATCAATAAGTTTCATGCCAACTCAGGTTTTCAGAGCCATATACTACGAATAGACTAGAATGAGGATTTATTCTTAAACTTTAGTATCGAATAAAATATATAATTGTCTTATCGTGGCAACTGGCAACCATACTGCTACAGCAACTAAGTTCAATGAATACACATTTAATGTAAGTTTTCCCGTTACGTACGTTTTCACAATAACTAGTTTCAGTCAGATTTAACTCCGAATGACATTTTCTCCGGTACTCGTAAAGAGGGTTTTGGAGACTTACGACAAGAAGATTAAAACAATAAGAAAATAAATAAATACACCCAACAGTCACACACATAGTCCTGACCCCACATTAAGATACAAGTCTAGTGTCGTGGGTATCAGAAACTACGAGAGACTTTTCGGTCTCACAAACACCCAGACCCGGAACAAATATTTGTGGATCACAAAAACATTTGTCTCGGTGCGGGGATCGAACCCGCGGCCTCTCGTTTCGCAAGCTAGTGTCTAGCCAACTGCGCCACGGGGCTGTCAAAATAGCTTTCATGGTTTATTACACACGTTTTTCTTATATGTCATTGTACGATTTCTGTTTTTTAAACAACGGCAAAATGTTAATTCCAAAAACACTGTGGCTTGTCTGAAAGATAGCTATAAAGCTTACATTATACAATTTACTTGATAAATTGGACAGCATTTAATAAGTGTATAAAAGCTGGATCAAATGACAGTTCATAAAAAGTTGCATGAAATTGGAACGCCGTGAGGAACTTAATGATAGAGTAATTCGCTCTAATACCCTTTCGAGTAATAACAAAAAGAAAGCAATTTGCTTCAGAATGGCTAAGAGCTGTAATATCAGATTACGCAATTAAAGTTCGTTGTAAACCGTGAAACACAGCCCGTTTCTCGTTGAGAGCACTTTGTTTGTGGGCAACTGTACAATTTGTCAAGAGAATTGTATTGTAGTGGTGAAGCAGTAGAAGGAACACCCGCCAGCTACACTTCCTCGTTACGTCCACTCTTATATTATTCTACAGCCGTTTGGTTTCTTAATGAATGAGGCGTATCCGTTGTGAACAAGTTGTATGCATTTTACAATATCATAGCGCCTTTACAAAATATTTGGCTGCACGTTAAACCGGGCTTAATGTCAGTGGCGGAACTGCAAACAACTCAAACCATGTTTGGTAGTTTAGAACATGTAAAACGAACTCGTGAATGTTGCTTAAGTAAGAAGTTGGTTTCTAGTGGAAGTAATGAAAAGAACTTAATGCATGTTAGCTTCCTTCTATGTACCGACATAGTGTATTTTAAGGATTTCGAACTCAAAGCACAGATGTTAGATTTTTTGACTTCTCACAATTACGAATATAACCTTTAAAAAGTGAAGTAAAGGATTTCGAGATAACCTGCAAATTTTACGATTCCCTCGAAGGGTTTTCTCTGTTGTAGCGAAGTCTTAACGTTCCCTTTCTATGATTAGGAGGTGTTAGAAACCGCAGCTGTATTTCCCTTGGGAGTCTAAATCTTGCTTGTAAGGGCTATAAGGCTATTGGCCATTTATTTTCAACACTTCATGGGCGTTTCTCGCCTTTATGGGTGCCCAGAAATCAATCATCCGCCTTTTACGAAGAGGGATATTTCTTCGCGGTTTTAGTAAATAGAACTTTTGAGATTCTAATCCAACCCAGAAAGTATTGGAACTATGTATGTATATAAATAAAAAAAATTAAAAAGACAGCAATTTTTTGTGGGAATTATTGTTAAATTTCAATTTCGCTTGGCAACTTCGATGTAAACAGGGGGATATATTTTCTAGTAACAATTAATAGACTTTATTATTTTAAAATAAATCTAGACTACAAACATCATTCTTTTAAATAAAGCTTATGAAAATGAGAAAGTTCATTCAGACTGACAGATTAAATTTCCTGGAATATCCATCGTACTACAGCCGTATCTAATTCCACAGCACTACCTTGATTAGTGGACGATGCCAGTAGAGTTCCTTAAGCGAAGTAACAAAGTAACTTGAATCTATTGTACTCTAGGAAATCGTCTGTCGTCTGTTTATTTTGAATTAAACTAAGTTTGATGCAGTTTGTTACTTTATTAGCCTATGATATTTGGTAATACAGGAAAATGGGTATGCATTGGTATCGCAATTTAAATAACTTTTTTCATAATTTTGAATTTTCAAAAGTATTATAACTTTGAAAATTTTAATTCGAATTGTCTACTTTGAGGCCGACATGTAATTATGATTCAGACTTTCAATGTAGTAAAAGAGGAGACTGACCAGTCTCGCAGAATTAATTATTTTGCGAACCCCTCATTTATCATTCAATTCAAAACTACGCTTAAAAACATTTAAGTAGCCCTCTTTAGTACATAACTAAACTCTAAAGTCATATTGGTATATTTACATGTTATCATGTATTAATTCCAGCAGAGCTACAGCGATACTCCAGAGCGCCCCCTCGATGTGAGTAAGATTGTGTGCCAAAACCTGTTTGTTCTACAAACAATAATCAATCATTTTCACTAACGAGATTTTGTGTGCGCTTTATTAAATCATTCTCTAACGTTTTTCCCAGCCGCAACCAACAGCTAATGCGAGTGTGAAGCATGAATATTAATATCCTTATCTATGTTGATATATGGATCTCGAAAAATAATGTTACGGAATCAAACGAACATCTTTTGCGAATTACTCATCTTCTTCAAATATAATAGTTTATTATTCGATTTATTTTAGAACATGTTTTTGATCTTCGACTTTTTAAAGATCAAAGTATTTAAAATTTATATCTAAGTAAAAACTAATGATAGTATCATTTTTGGATAACAAAAAAATGTGATCTTCTTCAGCTGCTTCGTTGGTCTCTACATAAAATGTGCCGTTAGGTTTAGAGATCGTAAATTCGATTTCCAGGTCGGGTAGAGTATTTTTACAGTTTTTCGACACGTTTTAGTTGACCCAAGATGTCAACAATTGTGTGTAAAAATAGTAATAGGCACCACTCCTTTAAAAAAGCTTGTGAAATGTAGGGTTAAAAATACGCCCCACCCGACTTATAATTGCATATTTATTTGATTTCTTTTGAGACCTATTTTGATTGAAAGATTTATGACCTGTATTCATGTTATTAATATGCATATTATGCTGTGACTTCCTTTCCTCCAAAGAGCCCTTAGAATCTCCATAGGGCCGTTGTCGACTTCGAGAAAGACTGGTCTGGCGCATTAATCGCTTTCTTTCGAGGGGATGTTCTATACACTCGAGTTTTACTTAGTCGATTGCACTTTAGTACTTACTTCGTGTAGTGTTGACCTTCTTTAGCGACGTTTCCATTCACGTTTGTCGTTTTATGTTTGTGCATATCCTTTTCGTTACTCACGTTTTACGAGCTCCATTTGCATACTTATAATAATATGCGACCGGTTTCTATTCGACTTTGATAACTAGATATAAATTAGGGCTTTGTTTTTGGCTTGATTATTTAAATTATTACCGATAAACGTATTTTAATTATTTATCTATAGTCCCAACCAACTGTCATAAAACTAATTCTAGCCCAACGCAATGCTAAAACTCTATGGTAGGTATCAAAATTCAAAACACGAAAGTTTGCACCACCTAACCAAAAACTGAATACGAATGGCTATTTTTTATCAAACGAATATTTGTCCCTATGTTGGCATTGGAAATTCGAGATCTCCTTTGACAGCCTTTTTTCTAACTAACTGTGCCATAGGGGCGGTCAACCGTCGACTGTAATTAAAGGTGTCAATTTTTTGGTTTTCTATTCAACCTTATAGAGCTGAGCCCAAACTGAAAATGGAATATTGTTATTTCTTACACGTACAATTTATGGAAAATAGTTTGAGATATTTTGTGATATTAAATTTAATTAAAAAAAATCTACAGCGGACTGGGTTAGAATTTGGTTGTGATAAGATTTTAAAATCGAATAGATCCAATCCATTACATACTTGTATGTATGTATTTATAACAATAGCATCAAGTCATCAACATGCCCGAAATACAACAATATATTCCTTCTTTATGAGGGCTTTTATTTTAACTATTCTTTAAAAAATATTATACAATTCATGGAATTAATCCTTCTATAAAAGAATTGAGCGGCCAATACGTTTTCGCATCACTTTTTCATTATTTCATTTTGTTCTTTTTAACCGTGGCATCAAAAGATGTCGCCGACAGGCAGAAAAATCCCCCGTTGAATGTAACAAGAGCTTCGATCCTTCTCTTTAGTACTAGGATTATTGTTCACGCTCCAATGACTATCGAATATTGGCCAAATTAAGGCTCTTTGTAATAAGCTTCGGTCTATTTAATAAGTATATTTCATTAGTATTTTAGTGAAGGTCTGTTTTTGCTTATGTTATCTTAGTCCTGTTGTATTGGTAAAAGTATAAGTGATGGCACATATGATTTGATTATGTCGTCCTTTAATTTTTCTTCATAAACATTTTCATTTTTATAACTGTATTTCCATATTAGCCCACGTATTTTGTGCATATCTTTTACACTTGAGAGGTTTCTACAAAATTTTATGAAGATATCAAGATATGGATGCGATTTGTGAAATGCGTTTGCAATATATGCAAACTAACTGGTGTTATGTAGTACGAAATCCGTCAGACGCTTCATTTGCATACCTCCGTGCCAGAGAATCTCACGTAAACTCAATAACTGTACAATCGTAGAACAGTTAACACTGTTCAGATTTTTGTGAATCGAATGAGAAACAGATTTTCATTAATATTTAGTGCAGCCTAGTTTTACACGCAATTACAAATCTCTGGTTTATATGAGAACATTATGTTTTCTAAAGTAATCTTAAGAAGCTTCGAATTTCCTTAAACAATATAGAAATTGTGACAACTATTATATTTTTTAATGCTTTTTATTCACATACTTTTGATTGACGACAGTATTCCAGATGAGGGATTCAGAGGTGTAATTTTATATCCACGTTCAGCTGTTACGAAATCCACTTAAAGGGAAGTCTGTTGCCGTTTCTGTATAGTATAGATTCAGTGCTGCTCTTCTGTATTCACAGAATTTAGGATAATTTATCCTAATAGAAAATTTCAGTGGAACGTAGAGGAAATAGTACACCGCGAGTTATAATATAAAGCGCGATCAAAGGTAAGTGACACGTAGATCGCGGAGTGAAGTCTAAAGTCGAGGTTACGGGAGTTACAGGCATCATTACGCAGCCGGGGGTGGGCGCCGCTTTGTCGTTTGCCAGCGCGTAAATTATGCCTCACGTTCGACAATTACAAGCGCTCGTTTAGAAAATCGTCATGTAACTGTGCGATTACACCCGCTAGCACCGAAACGTGGGTACTTTACGAAATTCACGCTTTGTACCTAAAATTAGATCAAATTAAATCTTTACAACCAACAAAGACACGTGTTGTGACAAGGAAATTATCAATTTACTTCGCTTGTGGCAAAATAGCCGAGTTCTAGAAAACGTCTTTATATGGTTCTCTATTAACATACCGATTTAGTAACTTGAAGTGAAAATACTATAAGAAAAGATTTGACCAAATTTTCATGATAAAATTCCTCAAATATTTTGGCTCGGTTTCAATAAAATCTTGATCAGACGGTTCGAAAATCTTAGAAGATATTTATTCTCAACTCGAGAACATTGTGTGTTGTGATAAAAGCATATCTCACGCTGAACATAAAAAGGATAAATTGGTCATAGTATTCTAACAGATAGGGTCCTTGATCGTAGAGGCCGCGCACGTGCGTCGCGGAGTCACGCGGCCTACGTGCTACGCATGTCAAGTACGCAAACTTTTGCTGCCCAGTCGGCTTAGGCCCTCAATTATTTGAAATATCTCCTACCTAGTTAGTAAAGTTACGGGAAAAGAGAAGTGCCAGGGGCCTAATTGAATTGGCGCCGCTGCAAAGCTCTATGTGAGGCATATCGTTTCACACGTTACTTGTATGTAATATCTATTAGTGCAGTTTAATGTCTCGGAATTGTCTAATGGATGTTTTAAAATCGGAAATAATCAACTATTCTTATTTTCGTTACTGTAATGAAATGAAATAATATTTTTTGGTATACAGGAATTGTTGATGATCTTTAAAAAGCAATAGTAAATACTCGGACTCCAGTATTTCGTAAGCTGAACTGTTAAAACTATGCTAATAACATTCAACATCGACACAATAAAAACATTACTTAATAGTAACTACTCTATAAATTAAATAACAATGTTTGCAACTTAAGACGTCTGCAACCTCTTGAACAAAGTTCTTATTTCTGTGGTTGCTCCTCTGGGAATAAATACATTTTGTGCTTAAGCTTTAAGTGTTTCCTCCGCAGAATATAAACGTAAGTTTACACTCTATCAGAATCATCATATTTAGAATAAAAACGAAGTCTATTAATATTTTTATCACAAATAGTATTTCATTGTCACTTCATAACAAGAAATATGATTCATAATCAAGAAATCTGGCCCACTACATGCAGCGTTCTTAATTCTCCATGTAACTAACACATTAGCATATTAAACAAGATTGTAACCACTCTAACTTGCCGGCCAACTGACACAAATATGCGTCGTGAAAAATTGAATTCCTTTCTACGTATGGAAATTTAATTATTCCAATTTCATGTAGCCGGTCGGAGTTTTAAATGAATAAAGTTGTGTAGTGCACTCGGGCCCTTGATTTAATTGCACTAACAAGACATCGTGTGCCACTTCTGTATTTAATTACATCACTTAAGAAGGCTCTTTGGCGTGTTTACTTTATGTACTTTTTAAAAGAGATTAAATTTACGGCTCGAGTTTTGGTCGGATATGTAGATCACCTTCAGTTTGTAATACTTTTGAACATTGAAATGGAAATTGAGGTATCGATACCCGATGAACAGCCATTAATCTGTAACTAAGCTCGTGCGTTTCCTACACGTTTAAGCTCTTTGCTCAGTGACTTACATGGCTCTAGAAGTCTAGAACAATGGGTTCGTGCAATTTGAATTTCCACTGTATCGTACAAACCTTTTATTTTCTATGCATTCTACTTAAGTACAATTCCTATTGTTACCTACTATCTATTGTGTTGTCTATTAATTAATCTTCGTTTGCATAAAAAAAAAAAATTATAAAATTTCTTAGTTTAATATTATCATGTACTTAAGGAGTTTTTTGGTTATTACTACTATAACATTATTATTATTAGAGCCTTTGTTTTAAGTGCATTTGGAAATTTTATTGTTTTCTTACGCCATGAAGTTGAGTCCAAAGCCATTGTTACGTATCAGTAACACGAAAGTTCAGATATTCGTTGATAATACCTATGCGTATAATCCTATATTCTAGGACAAGTAAAAGGTTTCTTTAAAATTTAAATCTTATCATTTTATTTTCAGTACACAAAAGATCAAATAGATTAGAACTACTTAGTTAAAATGCTAATTTTGGAAGTTGAAACAGCTTTATTTTTACGAATGGAAATAACTCTCTGTTATGTCAAAAATGACAAATTCTTCGATGCCGTTCTTTTTATTTAAGTAATATTTCTATCGGATATTATATTTTTTACTTTCTAAGCGTAATCTCTCAACATTTCCATACAATATACAGGTTCATCGTCCTAATAAGAATATATCGAGGCTCCTAAGACACGCACACGACCAGAATCGAACGATACTCCGACTCACCTTCAACAAGATTAATATTCGTGGCGAGTGATGGTCCCCGACAATAGGTGTGCGTCCTCCCTCACGGCGCATGCATTTTCGTATAATGCCCATTTAATGTTTCGATGAAATTGCCCGCCACATCGCGTGTCTGCCGTTGTGCTTTTAGTGTGGCTCACGACTTTCTCGCGTAGCTTACGGCCGTCTTAAAGAAATGTAAAGCTTGGATTACTTCATCGCGGTTTTCGCGGTTCTACCACGCGGAGTGATTTTTGTTTTTTCCTATAATAAATATATTTGTGTTACATTATGCGATTAATTTGTGTGTGTAAATTTTGTTTCGCGGCAATGACCTTTCGCAACATAGTGTAGTGTGCGCGCGTCCCACACCACACCCCGTTGGGGTGTTTGCGAGTGTGTAGGGGTGGTTTTGAGTCTTTTAGGAGGAAACATGTTGAAGTTCTGTTCACCGGCGGCTAGGCGGCGACAGCCCAATGCGGTTTGTAACTTCGGAGTTGCGCACTTGCATTCAATGAACCACTAAACACTATGGCTGTGATTAACTTCTGTTTCAATGAGCTTTGCTCGGATTGTTACATTTAAGTAGCAGCTATTTATTACTAAACATACTCTAGAGAATTTAACATTTCTGAATTAACACTGCAGATTTTTGTTTGGTTTTAGTAGAAACAAGGATGATATTTGTGTTTTCGTTTCAGGTGAATCCTGGCCGTAAAGCGTCTTTAAGTGGGATCCGCGAAGGAGATGTAATTTCTTCCATTAATGGGCGGCCTACGAGGAGCATGAGCAACTCAGAAGCTCATGCCATGCTCCGATCGGCCGGCCCAGTGTTACGTCTGGGATTAAACGAGTAAGTGAAGTTTATTTATAATATTTCAACTCTTGTATCTTGAATAATTTAATTTCAATTTATTATACGTGTATCTAAGAGTAAGATTCGAGAGCAGTTAGGTAGATGAGTCTAGTGTCATATTCTGCGAAATTGAATACTAATTAAAATATATTTGTTTAATGCTATTTCATAAAAAGATTAATCTAGTCCCGAA
Source organism: Cephonodes hylas (assembly GCA_030295005.1). NCBI lineage: Eukaryota > Metazoa > Arthropoda > Insecta > Lepidoptera > Sphingidae > Cephonodes > Cephonodes hylas. The sequence continues at coordinate 7,045,647 of AP025367.1, read as the reverse complement.
ACAATTCTTAATTTCTTACACTCTTAATTGAACCGGTAAGTACATATTACATTTGTGTAAAACATATTCCTTAATAATATTACTGTATTCAAAATAATTATTAACCTAGTCTGAATATTGCAAACCGGTCTGTTTTAAATTCAACAAAAAAAATCCTGAACAGTAACAGACATTTAAATAGTCTTAAAAAGCTACTCTAAATAAGTTATGTCATACAAGTGCAACACGATAACAGATCTTATAAAGGAGTGTTCACAAAGGAAACGTGGATATACTGCCACAAGTCCAACCATACGTTCACACATAAACATGAAAGACGTACTTTGAAAATATCGCATTAGTATGTAGGAAAGCACGTCGATCGGGTAAGCTGTATTCGCAGATCTTTCTGCGTGGTTACACAAGGGCCTGTGTCCGTCGGTACAGCGTGCGCAGACATTAATCCGATCACTCTTCGACGCTGCACACTAGAATCAAACGACGGACCGTCTGCAGATTAGCTGTGACGTAAATTGATGCACTTTAGTCCCTTTATGACGAAGCAAATGGATTTACAGAAGCTCCGTGTTTGCTGTACCGTTGGATGTTGGATTATAATAACAGATTTATGTTTTCATGTTTATGTTTTACGGTGTTAGGACAATATGAATGCTTAAGGCTGAAACTTAGTAAATATAAGTTTTGGAGGTTCTAGTAAAGTATTCAAATTACTTAGCGTCACCCTTATGTTTGGAACTCTTAAATAATAAGGACATTTACTCTTTTTATGTGATATTGTTGACTCTAGTTTTAAACGTCTAGTATTAAATTCAAATAGTTGACAATAGAAATCGAAACATGATAGTTTAAGATACTTTTTGTTTCAACACTAAACCACAATAATCTACCACACCTTCTGAACATCGATCAATATAGTCTATATTCTCACCACTAATTAATAGATTCAAGCGCAAATCGAGTAATTAGGATACTCGAAACGTTTGGCAATTATGAAACGAGTTCGATCTAGGTAACACGTTTCTATCTTACTAGTAAGTTTTTACTTAGTTTCCAAGTTCTAATCTAAGTTTTCTTGTCGCCAGAGACAGGGAGATGTCACCCCGAAGAAGATCTATTGGCAAGAGCACCGAGTTGAAAAGTAAGTTTAAGCAGGCGTACTATGCGTGACGTTTGCCATTTATTATACTAACTAGCGCCCCGCCCCGGCTTCGCACGGGTGCAATGCTGATATTTATTGGATGTTATCATACATAGAGACCTTCCTCTTCAATCACTCTATCTATTAAAAAAAACCGCATCAAAATCCGTTGCGTAGTTTCAAAGAAAAGCTTACAAAGGGACATAGGGACAGATAAAGCGACTTTGTTTTATACTATGTAGTGATTTAACTATTCGATTATAAATTATTTTAGATATGTATTTACTATTTTTTTTTACATTTAGACGCCACTAATAGTTTTATTGCATTTAAAAGCAGTATTGCATAAAGTACTATTTTTTTATACTCAGGTTATTATTTAAACTTGAGGAGAGGTATTCTAAATTAAAGCAGTTTAGAGTAAATACCAAAGTATCTCGATGCTTTGATCAAATAATTCAAAAATTAGAACCTAAAGATATAGATCTTATGTAAATAAACGAAAAAAAAAAATACAAAACAAAATCCGTTTACTCAATTTCCGCTTAATTATGTGTAGTTTCACAATAAATGTGTCCCCGTATCTGAGTATGAAGTTGCGATGAGAAATTCATGTATGAAGGAATTGGTTTTATTCAAGCGCAGCCTTTTAGTGCTTTTTGCTGGCGTCGCCTCTCGCTTTGAGATCGAACTTTATCTGTGGAAGACCAACTCATTTCCGGAATAAAAAATGCTGTATTTTTTACTTCTTTTATTGACGGGGGAAATTTATTCACCGACGATTTCAGCCTTTATATTAAAAACGCTAGAATACTATATTGTGAGTCAATTGTGTACAGTACACGAACAATAATAAATTTATTTATATTGAATCTGCGGTATAATAGGGTATAATCAGTTCAGCTCGTGGCATATCGTCGTCGTGTGGCTTTCGGAACGCTCAAGCTCAACTAAATGGTGCATCAAAGCTTGGATCGTCGATGGGATTAGCCCGATCCGCCCCCGGCTTAATGGGAAAACTCTGCTAGCACGGCCCCTTACTATTTCTACATTTACCGGCTGCACTTATCGATTTATACCGCTCGCTTGTTTTACATACACGCTGAATTTATTTTATTTATTTTGTTGAAATGGTATATTTATTATTCATTGTGCACCAAAAAGCCTTAATTTGTTTATACGAGAGCGATATCATCTGCGAAACTAATTTCACTAATTGAAAGCTACATGATTGAAAAACTCAGGGTTTATTTTATTCATGTGTTGGAGCACGTATAGACTGCTCCACTAATAACAAGGTTTAAAATTGTATACTATATGATTTATATGGTATAATAATGAATAATCGAATTACTATTTTTTTTTATTTAATAACGTTGATAGAAATTATTGTAAAGAATGGCACAATTGACATAAATTTACTATGATTTTAGGAATGCCTAATCTTCTAATTCGCAAACCGGTTGAACGATAGACCAGATCTCAAAGCTTTACATTTGGTATTTAATGATGAGAATAAGTTTTAAATATTTTTTCTATTATTTAAAGAAGTTTACCACATGAAAAATGACACATTTTAATCTATGAAAAAATACACGCTGAAGCCCGAATTTCCCGACTTGTAACAGTTTGAAACGATATTTAGATCAAATAAGATCGTATGTTTACCCCCCTCAGCAGAAAATATTTCGTATTGTATGGACCCGACGTGTATTACTTTATCGTATATCTGTATTAGGGATGTTGCGGATTCAATTTTTTTCACATCCGCGGATGCGGATGCGGATGCGGATTTTAAGAGGCTCACATCCGCGGATGCGGATGCGGATGCGGATCTGTATAAAATTGATCGATTGGTTGATTTGTATAAAATGTTATTGCTTTCCTATTGGTCAATCAGCACGTGCGGTCAACCACTCGACACTCGAGACCAACACGCGCACCTCGCCGCCCCTCACCCCTTTCTTTCTTTTCGCGATCTGCTACACATCCGCAACCGCATCAGCTCCGCAGCGATTTATGCGGATACGGATGCGGATGCGGATGTCCAAATCGATGCGAATGTTCCGCATATGCGGATGCGGATGCGAATATTCGCAACATCCCTAATCTGTATATGCACAGCTCTCCTTCCAACCGAATGGTGACTTTATCGCTTCGAACTGTTTACGGAGAAATGTTCGAAGAAAACTCTTAAATTTACCCAAAAATACTAAACGTTATTGTCATTGTAGTAGAGTTCACTATACTAAATCACAAAGCTGTCTCGATTTAACGTATTGATGAACTTCGACGTTCATTGTAGGTTCTAAGTTTTTTGTTTCATGCAATTATCGACCTATTTAGTTTTTTGGAACTTGATGTTTTTTTTTTGTTTCAGGGCCTTCTCAGCTAATAGCCGAAGTGCAGAGTGGTAGGGTAACGCCTCAAGCACCAGTGTATGCAACTATTAGACCGTCGCAGTCCCCTCAACATCGCCCTTTATCTTCCAATCGGGCGTCATTAAGTTCTTTACCCGCGGCCCTCGAGTCAACACCACTCGTTAAAACAGTGGCATCTAATGAGGAACCACAGAGATTCCATCCAACTAATCCGTTTTATACGACCTTACCTTCTAATTATACAAGTGCTTCCAGACTACCGGTACCAAACGGTAGAGCCTCTTTCACTATAGATAGAAGTAAATCTAAGGACTCGCCGTCGTGCAACGACTACAGTTCAGACTTGAAGTCACCGACGTTTTTTACAAAAACTTACGATTCGAATCACAGTAGTCTTCCATACACGCATTACAGTGGTATAGAGAACGTAAATGGACATGAACCCGGGGAAACTAGACAGGTTAATGATAAAAATCCCTATTTTAATTCTGAGAATAAACCACAAGAAGTAAATAATCACAATCTACCGAACGATACGAAGAACCCGTTTGCGACTAAAAGAAATAGCGACCCCTTTGAAAAATATCTACGACCAGGAAGCAAGTTGAATGGTCAATGTGAATATGATAGTAAAACTATCCCCAGCTCAATGAGCGATAGTAATTTCCATACTAAAGAGGAAATTACAAAGCGTTCTACTATAACTGAACACAAGATTAATGAGGTTGAAGAAGTTAAAACCATTAAGAAAATACTTTTGAATGGCTATGGAAGTGCGAGCGACAGTCAACATGAAGAGAATTTTAAAACTACTTCTCCAGAGAATAACAATAAAGCTGGTTTCAATTCACAGAGCACACAACATATAAAAGATTTTAACCCTGTACCACAATTTTCTCCAAGAAAGGAACGTGTACTCCTAACTCCTACAACGCGTGGGAGAGATAATTTCAATTCGCCGTTTGGTGATCAAGATCAAAGTGTCAGCGGTTCGTCAAGCAGCATTTATCAATTCCTAAGAGAAGATTACAGAAATGCTTCAGGTGAGTCAAATTTAATTTACTCAATTATTCAAAGGTTATTCACTGGTATGTGAGACCAAGCCAAACTTTGATTAAAAATTGCGTCAATTCGTTTGATTGGTTTCTACGCTGTGTTTGGGAACTGTAAACCTAAAAGTTTACGAGAAGTAATGCTATGCTCAAGTTTCAAAGAGAAGCATGAACTTAATCTTCAAGTAGAGTAATGAGTTTTACACAGCTAGTTGTTTATGTATACGTTCATTTTGAATTCTAAAGTGTTTGTTCTTCATACTTATCAATTTTTTTTATGAGGGTAGCACGTGCAACCTTTCATATTGATATTTCTTTATTTTTACTGCTGTATTAAACAAAGCGTTAATTTTGTTTTGTAATCGTGTTGAATAGATATTCTACACCGAAAAAATATTCAGCGCCTGATAATATTTAATAGCAATGTTCATGATTGACGCAATATCGTTTCTATTTATATGATGAAGTTTAAAACATCAATTGATATTTTGGAAGATGTAATTATTTTGTTACGCTTAAAATTTTAAGAAGTCTATAACGTACAATAAAACGTTTGTATTCAGGTAGCGAAGATCTATATTTCAAAGGCTCCCTTTACAATGCTGGCAGTTATTTTCAGTTAATACTCAGTCAGGAGCACAGGAAGGGGTAGATCGTTACAGGGGCTTAATTCAGATACGACACGAATTTATATCGATTACTTTCTTCGTCACGTCCCCCATGAGCAAACTTCATAAAATGTTCTACGTGTTGGGAAATATATTACCTAGAATGTGTGTGTTAATTTATTTCGTTTTTAAACATTGTAATGTTATAGTGCACGGTATGGGTTTTCTATAAAACGCAGGTATCGATATTTAACCATATACATACATGAGCACCACATATCGGAACAGTCATCGTTTCTAAAACTGATGGTTTAAAACTGTGCAGGCTTAACGTGGCCTATCATCCCACATTAAGTCTGCAATATGGTATTTACACTTAAAAATCTCCATTTGGTTATCTAGTAATCATTTAATTCACTTTCGAAAATCGCGAAATTCTTCATGAATAAATATAAAACTTTAGTCGCGTAAAATTTTGCAATTAGCTTGATTGTGTCATGCTTGATGGCACCTGGTCAATTATATCAATGACTACATCTTTTTACGGTGCGAAATTCGAATAAGAATGTTAAGCTCAAAGGTCTTTTTCATGATTTTTAGGGAAGCATGGACTATAACTCGCTACAATAGTTTATGTTAAAGAAAGGTAAAAAAGCAACTCATAGCGGCTTGAAAGTTAATATCTGAAATTTTTGAGTGAAATGTGAAATGAAGACACGTATTGTATACATTTAAATCATTCAAATCACAAGGATTGACTATAACCAGAGATCTATACTTTGTTTCGTAAAAACATCATCAAATAATGTGATCTATTTTCTATGAGAAAAATTAATGATTAGTTCCGAAAAAAATAAACACTTTACATCCGGAGAACAACACTATCCCTGATATTTTTTCTCCTTAAGGTTTTTAATAAGCGCCTTCATCTAAATTAGTTCTGCTGAATATTGCCAAAATTAGAATTATTAATATAAAAGTTTGAAAAAAATATATATTATGTTAGTTTTAATGAACAGAAAATATACCAAACAACTAATCAACGGATTAGTGGGCGTCCTGTCAGCTCTAATAGTTTCCTTTTTTATGCGAAGTCCCCTCTGTAAAGGAAATTGAGTATCCGACGAGGAAATCTATCTTTTTCGCGTCCGAGCAGAAAATTATCTCCGGCGCTATAATTACTTTTTAGGGCGTAATGTCTTATTTTTATTGGGTTGGACATTTTTGTTGCCTTCTAAGGTATTCTATTTTTGCAAAAAATAATTCCTTTACGACACAAACTAAATTTATTGTATCCTCTTCTATTACGTTCATATACTACCCTGACAGATTATTTGTGCACTGTTTATTGTCTACGTAGACCACACCTTAATCCGTTCAGTCTACTTCAGATGATTTCACTTTTATATGTCATTGTTTAGTGTGTATGCAGATTCGGTTTAATTACGAATACAAATACGGGGCCAAGGTCTGTGAGGCTTGTCTTTGGGAGTGGTGTCACGCTCAGTGGGCTTCCTGGAAATATTAACTTTGATCTCAGCCAGTTCCGTCGCCGACTTTGTTCAACGTTCTTCTAGATCGCGTTGTGAATAGACGTATTATATTTCTACGTATATTGTGGACTGTATACTTGGAAACTCAATAGGTACAGTGATTTGATATCCTTTAGGTGGTAAGAAAAAATGAACTCGCCATGTTTTCAAAGTAGCCCGTACATATTCCATCCCGCTTCGGAATCATCAGCCACAGAGTCAGACGAAAGTGCGGATTCAGGCCAGGATAAAACCGTCGGCGACGGCATTCGAACGAGAAAGTACACCGATCCGAAGCTAAGAACGATTAACAAAGTCAGCAAGAAGATTCTGGCAGCTATAGAGAAATTGACGTGCACGATTAAAAAGGCAAAGCCAAAGAAGACTGTAAATTCAAAAGAAGTAGGTCAGTATTTAAACATTAACATTTTATTATTCTATGAGAAACGAGCTAATTAGATCTATTGCCAACATTTCCAAAGTCCGAACAAAAATCACCAACATTCAATACAACTGTAGGTTACATAATTTTACTTTTACAAAATATAATCCTCTTTTTGTGTTTACAAATAGTATTAACACATTTTGCAGTTAAAAAGCGATCACAATAACATAATATATTAAATCACCCTCACCGCAGGGGTTTAGTTTCAAACAATACTGTTTAGTATGTGGCTAATGTGAGGGATTCAGGCAAAGTATCATAACAGCGTCCACTATAAAGCAGTTTCTATTGGACATTTACCCAAAACAGTTTTGTTTCAGACAGTTTGGGTTTAACCCGTATGCATGGATATTTTATTTGTTTATTGGTAAATTTACCACACCTAAATTGATGAAAATGTTTTTGCATTAAATACTGATCGTTTACGGGACGATTGGATAAAACAATGAACTCGTTGCATGTTAATTTTGAGGTAGGCACTGCTTTATTCTCGTTGAAAAGGTTATTTATTCATAAATATATTATATGTACAATGTACATACATATAATATAAAGGTGTGGCATTAATTAATACACTGTTACATTTTAAAATTTTGTTACTAAATAACCGTTAAGAAATACATGTACATAAATATAGCAAGAATAGAAAACAGCATTAAATATTACGTTATACTTTATAGGTACCTAAGCCAGGGGCGCGCTGATTAATTCAACCGAATTTCGTTCAAATTCTAGGTTTGTTCTTTTATTTGCACAGTTCTATAACCGGATCATTTAAATCTGTTTGCTCACCGTGTTCGATACTTGATATTCATCTCGAATAAACTGTTTATTCTGTTCACGAGTTTCTCGCTTTTCCAAAGATACAATTTAGATTTGTTTTATATTCATGCTAGATCCAATTTAGTTTCCATGAGTGAATATGAGAGTTTTGTCAATAAAAAAATCGACAATAGTTGACTAATCTATGAGGTTTAAAAAGCGCATAAGCAACATAGGTACATATACTAGAACTTGCAAATGAAAATAGACACTTTTAGTTTCCTGAGATTTTACCAAAGTTTGTTAATAGAATTTTTGAGTAGTACTATCAGGAGAAGGCAGCTGACTGGCAATGGCGGTGATTTCATAGAAGCCCAAAAGCCTAGCTTGCCTTAAAAAAATCCGAATAATAATCTTTAAGCTCTAAATGTTTATACACAAAAATAAGAATATCCTAACCCTACAATAAACAATTAGAAACGAGACTTTACACAATTACCTAATTTGTAACGCTTATGGGCTTCCATTTCTATCGAAGCAAGTATTTCCGTACTGCAACTGCTAACAGGCACGACAAAGCGATGGGTATAACGTAGCTAAGCCATTTGATAGTGTTCAACTCCGTTGCTTGGACAACACATCTGAATGTGTTTAATGAATCCTTTACGGACGAGAAAGACATATTATTTATAATTCATGCTACAACAGTTCATCTCACGTTACTAAGTAATATGTACATATCAAAAGATTTTGTTGCTACACTATTTGTGTCTTTAAGAAATAATGATGTTTTTAAAATAATAAATTTTTAAATATAAAATTAATGAAATGTCGCTTGCAAAGAATGCCGAAGATGTTTTGTTCGAAAAAATATGATTTTCAAAATGTACGGGATTAGATTGTTATGAAAGTGTTCGACGTCACACAGGCGGTCGCTCGTAAAATCTGTAACATACATACATTAAATAAAAATAACAGTACGCTGATTCACCTGGTAGTGAGATCAGGGTAAATAAAATTATAACTGTTATGAAGTCAGTTTTCGTGAATATTCTAGAAATAAGACGGTTCTAAACAAAAATAATCTTTTTTTACGAAAATAACTCAACTACACAATTCAGTTTAACATAATGGGAATATCGCGAAGTTTCTTTGTTACATTTTAATGATTTATAATATCTTACTAATCATTTTTCTCAGTCATTACGATTTCGACGTACGAATATACGAATATTTTAAATTAGTCAGAAATACACATGTTTTAACTGATTAGTTACAGTAATATACACAAAATATAGTCTTTTGTCTTACCACAGACATCTAAAATGTTTGTTTTCATCTTTTTCACAATTCATTTAGGATGTAGACTGGCTCAGAAAAATGGATTTGTTTTTTTCTGCTTTAGTTTTGTGTTGCATAAGGTACCCGTACAGATGTTGCATTTTCAGACGAAATTACAGCATTGTGTACCCCGCTCTGTGGGCAAAACAAACAATCTTTTATACCGTTCGTTGTGACGATTTTGCACTTCCAGATGGAACCATATTTGTAGATGTTTGAATTATTACTGTTTGTACAAACCATACGGCGATCCATGTTGAAAACATCAATCATGTTAGATTGTCTTTTAAGCGCACAAATGATTTTCCTTACTCGTATAATACATTGTATCGTAACATTTCCGTGAATGATCGGAAACACGCATTGGTATATTACTGGTGGCTATTTATTTGTGTAGGGTCAGTGCACCCGCACTATGTTGCGGTAAAGTATGCACTGTGCATTCTGTATGGAAGTTCGTGTACGGATCATTAGACCCGCTGCATTCCTGATAATATGTTAAAAATATACTGGCGTGCTGTCGTGTTTTGAATTACAAATAATGGAAAATTTTGCATCGTTTCATGAACTGTGTGATGAAAATACTTTTAAATAATGAATCACATTAAAAGTGTAGTAAGTGAAATCAGAAACGAAATACATAGTATAATATATAGCGACGTCAGTCGAAGTCAACTATACCTCATTCACGATAAGTTGATTCTTTTGGCAGATGTCAATTTTTCTGAGACATGACTTTGAAATAAAAAACGTATTATTTCATTATTTTAATGATTTGATAAATATAAAAAAATACATACAATACAAAAGTCCCTAAAGATATAAGCGTTATCCAAAAATTTTGAGACTTTATTGCTTCAAAGTAAAATTAAAATAGGAATACTGAAACTAATTGACGTTTGTATATATAATGTTACATCGTTCGGACGGAAAGGGACGTAACATCGTTCATATCGATTGCCACGTCGATAATTTTATTGAACGCTATGATGATCATGGCTGTGCTCCAGTTTCTTAATAAAAACTGTTTTAAAGATAAAACTATTTAATTTTTCAACCTTAATTTTTACATACTGCGTTATTTTTGGACCTCCTGTCAACTTAAAATAGGTTGTTTAGACCATGAAACTAAACAACTTTTCCAAAGAAACATGGGTCGAAACGTGATAAATAATTCGACCCTCCCATAGAAAACTGCTCACGTGGTCGATTTCGTGTAGAAGGTGTGAATTTTTTTTTTACTTTTCGACCCGTGTTTCTTTGGGGAAGTTGTTTACTTCCGTGGTCTAAAACACCTATTTAAATTTGGCGGGAGGTCTAAAAATAATCTTGTTTAAATATTAAATAGGTACTTATTATGACCCACCACCGCTTATCTAAATAATGTTTTATATGTCGAAAGTAATAAAGAATTTCACACATAATGCAGTATTTTAAAACGCAATATTTTTTAACTTCTCGATATTTTCTGTTTCCCATCATTAGTCGATATGCCAAAAGAATCAACTTATCGTGAATGAGGTATATTACAAAAGGTATCTTGTATTAAAGGTTAGGAAATCTAGAATTCGAGTCCAACTTTAGATTATTCAGTTTAATGTCTTTGTTGGTGACACTGTGGTTATTTAGCCCTACACGTATGTATTTTATTTGTAGGTCTTTTAAGCGTATCACGAACTTTTTGTAAGTCAACTCACCGGATACACCACAATAGCGAACTTCTACCATCCAAACGAATATATGGGGGCGCCTCGACGCATTGCGTTACTGTGACAGCCGGAGTTCCGCCCCTTTGATTGGCCTGACCGTTTCGCTCCAATGCAATGTGTAACAAAAATGTATGTACAATTTACACTCTTGCATAACTCGGCTTTTCAAAATTTTTCGTCGAAACACCACCAGTTTATCATGATCTATAACAAGCCTGAATTAAAGAGCACGGTAATAGTATGCGAGAGCTCTTATTTGAGTAGACGTGTCGAATAGTGAATGAGAGATGGAAAGGACGTTCCGGTCGCGCCTTCCCACACAAATTGAGCTATAGTGATGTAATTTAGTGTATTTAGAATTTTATTGGGCATATAGAATCCGAATTGGCTTGCACATAACTGCTCTGTTGGATAGAATTCAAGTATACAGTTTGCGGTCTCCTACTCGGATGATGGAATGTTATTTGATGAGATGATGTAACACCAAGTTTTCCGTGTGGTTAAAAAAATTACGTAGACATTGTAAACAGATTTAAAAAAAAATCATCATGATCTAAAAAAATGGTCCATAAAATAATGCACTAGAAGCAGCTTGCGTGTGCAAACTGATGATAATGATCAGATTATATTAATAGTGATAATGTCCAATTTTTTACTCCATTTAAAATTATTTCATTTTTGTAAAACGAAATTATGCATATGTAACTTTCCTGTAAAAGTTTATGCCTGAGGCTCTACATGTTGATATGATAAAAATTCTCACTTTTTGAATGAAACGGAATATTAAAACGTTGATGCCTCAGGCAATGGATCCGGTGCTACACATAATATTTAAAATTTACCGTTTACAATCTTGAACATTGAACCTAGAACCTAGGAGAAGATAAGCTACTTTTAATTCCAGACTACTTCTTTTAGTATTTTATCTTTTTTTTAATTATACATTCATTATTACTGTATGGACCATACTTTGGACTTTACTCACTTATTGAGTATTCGAAAATATACCTTTGTATAAATGACTAAAGTGTACACACAAGTTTATATAACTTGTACGTACTAATCTCATCTTACCTTAAAGTTTTAAGTAAAGATAAATCATATCGTATTAGAAAATATCATGGAAAATAATAGAAAAATAACCAGTATTCAGAAATGAAAAAAAAAACTAACGCAATGACTGGAATGGAGCGAAAAAAGCAAAAAATATAGCCTTTTATACGCCAGACAGAAATATAAAATTATTTTATCCATGTCCTACTTTCTCTTGATTAATAGAACGGCTTTGAATAGTGTTCCTATGACATCTATTAATTTGATGGATAGTTATAATTCAACATGCTAGTCGTGAAACATTGAACTGTCTATACGCTGCCGCACCAATGCCCTACAATTTATATTGTGTGCCAATCAACAGTCATACAGTGGTAATTAGAACTAAAGCAAACTTCATGATAATTTGCTGCCTTAAAATTATTTCTCTTACTCTAAACCATATACGGCGATGTATGGTTCAGCAAATTATTTTTAAATGTTCAATATTTAGTTCAAATTAACTATAACTGAGTCACCATCGGCTTATAACAATCCTTCTCTTTGGTTCAGATAGGTTTCCAGTTCACCGCGTTAGCCTTGTGTGGATTAATATTCTTCACATTCCTGAGGAATCCCTTCAAGAGAATTGTCAGACTGCCTGGCTTGCCAACATTGTTTACTTTACATATTTTTCATTTGTACGTACGTCAGTATAGCTTCTCTAGAGACGATGTGCATCATCCCCATCTACAACATATTTTTTAAATATTTCGCGGGATTAGCCATTACTATTTCATTCATAAATAAATGGTGATAGAGTTAACATTTGCTCGTGTGTAAAGTTGAATGGGACCGGGATGACGCGTGCTTAGTTCAGCGTGTCGTAATCAGTGTACAAAGCGGGTATTTTATTGTGATTTCCATACAGAAAGTGCCCATTGTCGGTGCCCTGTGACAGTTACCCTCCGGCCTCCGATGGCCAGCGTGGTCCGGTTGACCTGTGTCGCGGTTTTATCCATAATCTAGTGCAGTGGTCGAAATTTCAATCGACACGTGACGATACGGTATGCATCTGATATATGGTGATTATTAATAGTGTATTTTGGTAAGACAATTATGAATATTGTTCTCATCATTTCAGGCCTATAATGAATCAGTTTCGTTACATAAAAATCAAAACAACATTCGCGTCCAAAAAGATCAATATGCAATAGATCAATAATTGTTATCGCACTTAGTCTGTCGAATTTATTCTTAATCCTTATTATACATCTCCTATTCATTGATTATGTTTCTGTACTAAAAACATGATAGCTCTTGTTTTACGATGAAAGTCTTATAAAAATCGGTCAAGCCGTTTTGTAAATCACCTGATATGAATATAAAGATAAACAGTCAGGCAATTATTTAAAAAACAAAATCTTGTACATGAATTTAAAAAGCTGTATTAATTGTTCAGTTAAATTTCGATGCAAAAGTACAATAAAAATCTTAAAATTATTTCAAAAGTATTCAACGTTTTACGTATTACGTTAATGCATTTTAGATCTCTGACTCATTCATATCACTTCAGATGTGGAATACACAAAAAATATTATCTCGAGAGAGTAACAATATACATTATACAAGTCGGTTTGTTTGTATTTAAACGCAAAGAAATACACGCTCTCAGTTTAATTTCACTCCAGTAATCGAACTGAATCATCATTCCAAAGCTGCGGATTGATTCGGCTTACAATCGTGTTATAAACGGTAAATAACATCTGAAAATAGATTTAAAACGGTTGCCTTATAATTTCCTCCATAATAACTGAGTCATGTGATCTAGTTATCGGTTGCCGAGCTCTGGTCGCTGCAACACTGTAATCAAGGAAATTTTGATACTATATCCGAAATTTATTCGCAGGCAGCTTGGAATTATTTTAGGGTGAGCGTCGAGCGTTTATTAGAACCTGTTGGTAACTAAAGCCTATACCTACGATGTATATACGAGCACTAGGATTTAATTACCTGTGAGACTTGGTATATTGAAACAATTATTAGGTTCACTCGCTTTTCCTTAATTAATATTCTGCTATGCTTGAAAACTGGGATTTATGATTCATAGTATGGGCAATAAAGTCCTTTACTCCTAACATATGTAGCTCTTAAAACTTAAATAACTTGTCGAAGTGTTTAAAAATAAATTTCAAATGTAACTTAGGAATTTCGCCGAATTCTAGAGTCTAACACATGTGTTTGAGTAAAAACTCTTACTTTTAAACGTTAAAAATGTTGAAATACTTTGATAAACATAACTGGCAAGGTTGTAAAATACGTCGGAGAGTCAAATTTAGAATACTACTATCCAAATTTAGATTCATATTGATAAACCACATAATATAACATGAGTTTTGTCGTGACGTAAAAAATATCAATATGTTTATATAGTTGCTCCTAGCTTTTAATAACATTCTAGATAAGAACTAAATTCAATCTATGTTGTTACATGTTTACTGGCTTCGATTAATTTTTGCTCCTTTAAAAAGCAAATTACTCCCCAAGCATTGATTCGATAATCTGTTTGGCGAAACAAAGTGTGAATCGTTCGAACCCTGCCAACTTTATTTGCTTGTACTAATTCCTAAATAAACGTCGTATCAGCTTGATTTCATCTGAAACGAAGTGAGGCGACTAAGTAAAAATCGATCCTCATTCAGTCAAACGTGGCCCTCGAAAAATAAACTCATCGCTTTGTCGAAGAACATCTCGCTTTCATCAAGTTATTGACTTGTATTAAAATTTCCTTTAGATGTGACGTCGAACCCGCTTTGATTGATAAGTTACAACTCAAATAACAAACGCCGTCATTTTGTAGCGAACACAGGATGGTGGAGGCTAAATTCCGCGAGTTTATGTCTTCGATGTATTTAAGCCACATATTCTGTTGGGATGAATCAAAAACAAATCTTTTCTACGATATCGAATATATAGAAAGTTATGATTTTTTCTAAATTAGAGGTTCATCTACAAAATATGTAAAATTTTCATTTTACAAAAGACAAGAGCGTGTTTTTTTTCAACCCGCAGCATGACCATAGCAACCCAAGATCAAAATATTTTTAAACTATATTTTTGGAACCACAACACAGTTCGCGTTATTCATCATATGCACCAAATCAAACAACTATGTTAATTACTACCTAACCAATAGATAAAGGACAAATAACCAATGACAAACGCAACAATGAAATAAATCAATAGATTGAGAACTTTATACAAGCATACGTTTAGCTGATCTATTTACGTTCCCCATCGGAATTAGATTATAATTGTCCCGCATGTCCGAAGCAGCTTCCGGGCATGTCGTACTAACTTCTGGTGACTGCAATTGATAGGACGCGATTACGTCGTCCATGAAAATAGGGATATCAAAATACTATTCTAATCTTCCGGAAGATAAAAGATTTGTTCGACATCGTCTTGTGCAGTTTCGAATCTAATCAAGAAAAATATTGTCGTAAAAATGTTTCCTGTTTGTCAGACTGAAATGGCTCGTAGTTTTATCCATCACACAAGATTATGATATTTTATCAAGCTTCCTTTTTAATCAAAACTCTAATACATAATAAACTATTGTATTATGTTATATGTGAATGATCCAATAATATCCAAGATTCCACAGCTGCCAGACATAACATATTCCTACAGGTCTGAGCAACATTTGTATGTATCTTTAAAGTATGCATATCGGTTATCTTGGGCCGCCGGCCAATTTTCGGTATGTGTGCGAGTATGGGTTACCAAGTTGCTTTAAAATATTACTAAGTTTTGTATATTTTCAGTTCCTTGTAAGTTATGAAGATTATTAATAAAATACAAATTGGTTGACAGTTTCCATTGTACAACAAAACAACATAATCTGATTAAAAGTAGGATTCATTTTGATGCGCATGATGTGACTATGCTAACTTTCCTTCGCACCATTACATACCTACATGTACAGTGACTTACAATAACATTGAAATGCTAACAATATTATACAAACAAATCCCTTAATAAATCCAGTCTGAAAGTTACAATAAGCAGTTATCTGTTTACTTAAAAGGAGTGCTGGAATATCACCTCTGTAATAAACATCGCTTTGGTCTTATGCGGCATATTTTGTAATGTCCGTGGGACTTAGCGATAGCTGTTAGCTCCTCTCATAAAAAAGTGATGTTGTTTTAACAACAATTCTTGAATTAAAAGCGGAGTTTGCAAAACCTTGTGATAGATAATAAAAGCTATTTAATTATAGTTTAGGACTAGGCCAGGAAAAGAGTTGTGCCAAACATGCGGCACCGAAACTATTCACTTCCTTGTACCACTTTCTAACCAGGGACTCCGTGGGCGGATAGAGTTTTCAGATTGTATCTTCGATTGCTAATCAAGGGGTTAGATAATTCACATTCTACAAGCGAAATAGCTGATCAAAATATGCTAGCTGAAATTATCACAGAATATTGAAATTTTTAATGTCCCTTCTATACAGTAAATATATTATTGTTTATATTAGCTATTTTTCCTCTAGTATTTTATTTTGTCTAAGTTCTTAGGTTCGCAACGGAGGCAGGAAGTGCCGCGTGTTTGATTGTAACAACAACCTCCTTTTGAATTATCGCGATCACTGAAGCCTAATTTTAGATCGAATGGAAACGTTGTGTTTGTTCTAAATTAATCCGCAGCTGCGTCCATCGGTGATCACGGTTGCGTTAGCAAAAACACGCAGGAAGTAACTGAGAATCAATCTCATTGTCCGATCGAATGGTAATTTACAGTCGCGTCTTATTGCTTTGGCGCAAATTATGCTAAGTGGTTTCCTTTTCGTCAGACCGGTCGTTTTTATAACTGAATTTAATTTTAACATAATTTATTTACTAAATTAACTGTATTATATATTAAGATTGTATTACAAAAATGTTGTTTCTTTCTAAAGTTGATTGATCTCATAAATTTAATCTGAATAACATCGACATGACCGAAAATTATGTAGGTGATTCAAGTTAAATGCACTTTATTTGGGTTTATTGCGAATTTAGTCGAACTGTGTAATAGGGTGATAAACTGTTTTAATTATTCCAACCTAAATAATTTGTGTGTTTTCCATTTGATCACTTTAGTGGCAAGTTGTTGAAAATTGAATTCAAACACATTAATTTATTTATTATCTAATCCATTTTCGAGTGTGAAGATACATCGGAAATGATAAGATTGTATCTCTTGTTAACCTACCTAAAATTATAGAGTCATTAAGCCTCCTTGAAAGACTTTTCATATCTGATTACAAATATGTATATAGGTTCATTACTACCCAATGATATAAATGTGACGGTAATTCTATTAATTGCAGTAGTTTTATGTAAACTAATAAAAAAAACAGATGTCATGTGTTTAGTGAAGTAAACAGTATAAATGTCAAATAAAATATATTTTATTTCTTGCCAAAGTTATTTAATGAGGTTATATTTAAAAAATCATCTTTTTTGTTAAGGGGATGGCCACGATGTGTAGGCAGAAAACGTCCACAATGATTTCATCTGTTTCACCACTTATTTATAAGTCATTTTTTTGACAGACATGGGACACCGTCGTGGAATTAGAATACACCTTCTCCACAGAGAAGGTGCAAGAAAGATCTAAAGAGGTTAACAACGCGAAAACATCATTTTATCTCACTATCTTTTTATCACGTGATTATAAACCAAAAACCGAATATATATTTTACTACCTATAAAACGGCGGTACACCAAACTCCAACGATATTAATTTAATTTAAACTACAAACGCAAGTTGGCTAACCATTTGGTATGTGAACCAATAATAATTGATTAAAATAGCTAAGATCTGTTTTATCGTCGTCATTATTGATCCTCACTTACATTTAAGTGCGGGGCTGTTCAGTTACTTCCTTGATCTTATTTTAGAACGTTCAAACTGAGGTTAAAAAATTAATGTCGCGTTTGGAAGTAAACATTGCATGCGAATATTGTGACTTTTCGGCCGAGTGAAGACGCTTGGCAAATATAAACAAAGTGCGCGCCTCGCGCAGCCTCTACCTTCCGAATAATTTATTGTTTGTAAAGACACGACTTCATATTTGTTTTCATACCTCCTTTTTCAGTTGTTATTAGGATGAACTAAGTAAGCCCTTTGTGAGACAATGCCGTTTACACAAACATTGTGCGCACCGATGTTTTTCATCTTAAACAAAAACTCGGGTGGCTAAACTCTCGTGTTTTGTTTTGTCTCATCGGAATATGATACTTGAAGGTTGTGCGCTTATTTTTGCAACGAGCAGTTGTTTTTCTCTCCTATTAAGGTTTTGTGAAAACATAAAACGAAACGACTGCCTTTTGAACATGGAACTCCGAAAGAGTCAGTGCTAAAATAATTTTAAATTATTTGTCGCATTAAAACGTTTTGATTTTTATTATCTCATTTAATTTTAAATAATAAAAATCGTGGTGATACCAAATGTTTTTCAACAAAGTAATTGTTTTAGTATGATCTATAAAATACTTTTAGAAATTAACAATGTGTACACTCCCTAGTTTCGTCCTATTTTTTTTATATTGTTTCTATTTTTGCAATAGTTATAATTAATTATGTATATTGTATATGTCATATTCAAAGTCTGAAATGTGAGCTTATCTTCGCATCATTTTTTTAGCGTGTTCGTTATTTTTATAACGTCAATGACAATTTGTATAATACTAATTTTAATTTAGTCGCGATAAAAGGTAACAAATATTTTTCTTGCACAGGGGACCCATCGCAAACAGAAGCTATCAACAAACCGGCCGCGAGATCACCGAGCACGCCCACTACCACACCTCAAGGACCCATACCAAAACGTAAGGATCTAATTTTTAATGCATCTCTTGTTCTCTACCATCGCAAGATAGTCTTTTGTCTACGCTTTTAATGTCTTTGTTTTACATTGCTATTCTCGTAAAATTGCGCGTAGTATGAAACAAATGAATCATTTTCTGAAAATGGTAGTAGATTTACAGCGCGTAAATTTTAAACAAGACTTAAAACAAAAAAGAGGTGATCTGTATGTATAGCATAAAATTCTTAGATTTCAAATCAACTCTACTTATTATTGTCAAGACGGCATTACAAGTATTAAAGATTATATTTCACATTCTAATGTAGGAACGAAGGACTCATAACAACAATTTCAGATTCCATATATTATTTAAAGTAGGCCACCTGTTGAAATGTAATAATTTTTCAATGTTATTACCACTTGGACTGGACAAGACGTAAGAAACAAGATGCCAGTGTATTAAGCCGATGGTCAATCGAATTTCCAAGTAAAATCGGGCTATTGTGATACGGTGATCTGACTTATTTACTCCTGTTAGTTTGTATCCAATACTCTACACATCACAAAGCAATAGCTGAGTCGTAAAAATATAATTTGCTTAGTTCCATGCCAATATAAATATATGCTACACGTTATGAATAGCCCCGTTGTGTCCGTGGCGCATGGATATTTTCAGTTGTGGCTGTTTATTCTTAAAAGCTTAACAATAAAATACGACCATCGGCGTACGCGTGCAGTCGTCACATTCACCTTATAACCCTTTGAGTGCGTGCCAAAAAAGCGGCGTCGGAGTTAGCGGGCCGCGGTCGTTTTGGCACACTGGCCCGGATCTATGTGGCGATTATGTCATGCATAGCGATTCCGAATGTCCGTTTGTTGTTTCACAGTCGTCAAAACGAAAATCGAAATTGTTTTCATTGAGCCGAAGAAAGCGACAAGCTCCGTGTGAGGGCGAATACTAAACGATATTTCTGGAAGGTCACGCGGACAAGTTGTTGATTTGTACCAGCGCAGAACACGTTCAGCGTGCACTGGGTTATTACGAGAATACTGCAGCTTTCATTCCACAATAACAAATATAGGTTTGAATCACCAAGTCTAAGGCTGAGATAATACATATTTTACTACATGTTCAGTTTCATTTTGAAATGAAAAGAATTAATCTTAGCTCTGGAAACATCTACGCATTCTGAATGTGGCCCGATTTAAACGCTTTTAGTATGAGAGCATAAGTCTTGACCTATTTGTTTCGTGTGTTTAATATTTTTAATGCTATTTAAACAATATGAGAGTAACAAATCAAGACGAGTTACGAGTATTGGTGACGTAATATTCTTAATAATGAACACGAGATTTACATTCTCTTTACAAACTTTAGAATTATACTGATCTACGAAGGAGGTTTTTAAATTGTAGGTATTATGTGATGTTTTTATTTTTTTTCGTTTATTTTATATCGTTAAAGCCAGTTCTCTTGGATGCAACGTCAGTTTATTGTCTGCTAAAATCTATTAAAGTGCATTACCTCACCAGTAGTTTGGTTTGGAAGCCAACCACTGATGGCTTATTGGCACAGTTTGGCGTTATTCTGGGGAAACGCTATTAGAACCCGAATATATATTATAGAACAACTTGGCGCCGGTTAGTTAAAATGAACTGCATTGAATTTATTATCTCTATTAATATTATTATTACTTGAAGGATTGATCACATTCCTTTGCATCATTATGTTATTGAATAGATCCAAGTTTTTGGTCAACAATTCATAAATATAATATATGAATAACAAATAGCATTGCAAACTAATAGTCTCCAAGTTATGGTAACGGTTAAAAAAACTGAGTTTTCACCCTAAAAATATTCTTATAAAAATTCGTAGACCTCACTAACATTTAAGTCCTTGCTAAAATCAAAACCATGGCCTCTCATATCAGAGCATAGACAGGGGTGACGACAAATAGATACTTGTGATTAATGGAAATATACTATACCGATACAAAATATATTAAAATTGAAAGTATCATCAACACGTGCATACATCGGTACAGGTTTACTCGGGTGACCTTGTCGCAGGCGCTAAACGTAAATATTGATCTATAGCTACTCTCTTTACATATATGTATGTATTAGTCACTATAGCTATATCTCTAAACATTTCGCTTAGAGAAATAGCCAACGTTATAATCTAAAATTGACATCAATCAATACAGTATCGACATAGAAATCTTTTAATAATTTGTATAGCTTATAATTACCTGCCATTCGTAATTTCCTACACAATTTAAAAATAACCAACACACTAGGTACGTTTGATTGAACGTAACTACGTTGCGCTAGTGGAAATGGTCAATCAGTCTAAATGACCTGCAAGTCTAGATTCTAGGTATAGTGGGCCGGGGCTTGTTACACCTCTTTAGAGGACCACGTAACATTACATATAACATCTCGCGTTTACATCACCATGGCCCGATAATGTAAGTAGCACGATTTCATAACTTTTCCGCTGCATTAATTTTTATTTATCTTGATTCAATTTAATTTTATAATATATTTTACGGTCCAGTATTTTACTGGTACGTAACCATGTTTGCAGTAGAATAACAATTTGTTTGCAAGTCACACAAAGAAATATAAACTCGGATAGAAGCCATTTATTTTGAGTTCCGCCCGTTATGCCTTCTGAAAATAGTCAAGGAGTGTGTGTGCAATATTAATTAGACGTACCTATTGATTTACATAGTATCTAATGATAATACCGACGGACATAGCGTTCAGCGGGCGACGCAGTGCGGACTCCCTTCGCAACGCTGTGCCGGCGTCGCGTCGCGCGCGCACCACTCGCATACACGTCTCCGCGTAAAAATAAAGTCCACAGAGCGCGCTCGCGTACTTCAACCCATTTATAATTATCAGTAAATCGCCGCGCGAGTGCACGACTGCCGTAGCCGACGACCGCTCGTCGAAAAGAAAATCACAATCACTTAATCCGAATCCGAACGTCTCGAACTAGTGAACACCGTGGAGATCGGTGTTCTACCGCGTAATCTTTAAGTTGACACGCCGTCGCACCGCTATAGACACTCACGCGTCACTCCTACGCGTTGGAACCGGAATCAAAAGGAGCGTGAAACCGTGCATTATCGAATAGTGTTATGTGATAATGATAACATTGTGTCAGTGATAAAAGTGTAGTTAATCTTGCAAACATGCCCGAGAAGCGACGAAGGAATAATAAAAACAAACGTAAGAATAAAAACAATCGTCCTGAAGTTAGTAATGTTAATAAAGACACAAAACAAATAAGTGATAATGAAACAAATAGTAACCAAAGTGAATCAAAATGTGATAAAAACTCTATTGAACAAATTTCGTCTGAAAAAAATGCTTACGTGGAAGTCATTTCACAACACCAAACTTCACCCAGTAAAACCGAAAATGTGACTGATTCGCCTAGTAACAATGCTCAAGTGTTGAATGTAACGGAAACTAATGAAAGTGAAAACAAAACACAATCGTCGATTGAAGATTCTTTAATTTTAAGATCTGAAGACGTTTTAGAAATCGATTCTTCGATCTCAACATCATACGTAGTTGAATCTCCGGATCAAGCATTTAAAAACAAACCCAAAATAAGTAATGCCATCAAAAGCAAAAGCCTTGACAGTGATGACATACCAAAGATCGTAGAAATAACCGAAGACGCTGCAAGTCAATGTGAAGAAGCAGATAATTTGTCTATGGTTAACACTAGTAACGTCTTAATCGCCGACGTAGAATCCGATGTTGAATGGGAAAAAACAGATGATTTGCACAATTCTGAGCAAACAAAAAATGCGGCAACTGGGACATTGTCTATAACAACTATGCCTCTTGATGTCGCCCAGTGTCAAGAAACGAAATCATTAACTCCTCAGGAAGAAATTTCTTTAAGAAATTATTTAAAAACATTAGATTTATCAATTAGTCCCGAAAACGTAAATTCTGTAGAAATAAAAACGGAAATAGAACAAATAATTAATCGTGAAATTAAACATCGACTACGAAAAAAAGGAATTACCGAAGAATTTCTCACGCCAAGGGTTGGTCATCCAAGGATGTTAGATGTTATTGATGAAGAAGGCAGTAGTGAATCGTCTTCTAATTCACGCCGCCAATCATATTTAAGTGACAAGAAAAGCGACTGTGAAAGCATGGATGACGATGTTTTTGAAGATAAAAATTCTATAAAGCATAAATTTAGCAGTAAAGCATCGAGTTCTTTGAGAGATGTAACCTTTGGAAGATTAGTACCACAAAAATGTATACTAGTCGGAGCTAAATTGAAAGAGCCAGAGGTATGCGAAGCAAGAGGAGACTGGACGATGACAACAGTTGAAAAAATGACAGGAGCTGAAGTTGTATATTTAACAGATTCTTCTAGTAGTACAAGTTCTTTACACGAAATTGGAGATGATAATGATGACGGTATTGAATCAGATGTATCAATCCGAATGACTACTCCAACCATTGAAGTGACGGATACAGAAAATCTTTTGAAAAATACATTTATAACTAAGAACGATACATTAAAATTGGCTTCCGACAATATGAAGCAGCCAGAGAATAAAAGTATTGAGCATATTATTAAAATTGAAACTGAGAAGGACAATAACATCTTACCTAATGATAAAGAATCTGCGCAAACATCTCATGAAATTGTGGTTTTGTCTACAGACAATATTAAAACAAATTTATATGTTAAAGATATTGACGATAATTATAAGACTAAAGAAAACTATTACAATAATGAGACTGTTCAAAATGTAGATTTAGTTGAAACAAAAGAAAAAGAGCTCAATGCATCAAAAAGTAAAAATGCATTTGATTTGGAGATCAAAGTTATTAAATGTGAATTGAATGATGCTATAAATAATTTAATAAAAGAAGTTACTTCGGACTCAGAAACTGCAAATTATACTACAAAAGATGATTTTACACGACAAGACTCTTCAAGCAGTATATGTTCTTCTCAATGCACTGCCAAATATAACCCAACATATTCTTCGTTGAATGATGTTTCTAATCTTCAATCAGATGAAATTTCTGAAAATACGGCACATGATGTAGAACAGTCACATGTAAGCCAAGAACATAAAAAAAATATTGAAATGAGTCACGTTAAAGATGTAGTAAAACGTGTTACAGAAAAAAGTACGGATGAGTCCAAAAACAATGTTGACACAGAACAACCTTTCACTTTAAAAGATATTTGTTTGAAAAGAGTTGCGTCGTTTCCTTTTGGAGATAAAATATTGGAAGAGTTGGCATCAGTATCTGAAAAATTACAGAATATTAGTGCTCAGGCTTCCATAAGCAACAGAAAAGACAAATTCAAAGATAACGTTGCGTTCAATTCTTATTCTGATTCAAAAACTTCTGAAAAGTCAGTTCCGATAAGAAGAAAGTCCTTACCTCCGCCAATAACGCCCCGTCATTCATCTCTTAAAATATCACAGGATGATAATTACTTAAATGGATCTAATAAAATCGAAAATAGATACGTTTGCTTGTCACCTTCACAAAAGATGTTAATGGAAAAAACTAAAACATATTTATCTGATAGCGACTCAGTCGAACTCAATAATAAACAAGTATATAAAACTGTAAATTTCAACAATCAAGTGGAATTTAGTAAAAATATTTCAAAAGCAGATGAAAATTTCAATAATCTTCCAACAGCTCCGTTCAAATCTCAAACAGGAAGTCGTCTCTTGGCTTTAATATGTGATCCATCTATTACTGCAAACGTAAATTCGTTAAAAAAATACTGTAATGACAACATTCAACACAGTGAAACAAAGGTCATAAGTTCAGAATTAAAACCTTTATTTAATAAGGACAAGCCGAGCACTATTCGTGATTTTTCTAACATATTCAAACCGATTCCACCTCCAAGATCAAGAAAAATCTCTTCTTCCATATACGAAAGTGATGAAAGTTCTGATTTCACGGATCATTCCTTCCATTCTATGAAGAAAGAGAAGAAAACCTTTCATTTTTCCACTGGTAACTTAAATAAAGAAATAGAAAATGATATATCATCTATACAAAATAGGCACAGATTTTATACTGACTTCCAAGAGGAATCTCATGACTATAACGTTCCGCGTCGTCCTTCATTACCAAAAGATTTGTGTGACCAGCAAATGGAATATATAAGACAGAAAGAAAAGGAAGTAGAAGCTGAAATTAAGCGACTTCAAGAAAAACAAAATAGTTTCTCCAATTTGCAAAGAAGGGGTCCAAGAGCGCCTCTTATATCAGAAAAAGAAATAGTTAACGAACGAGTAAATGATGTCAATAACTATTCTATATCACACAAAAGGAATGTAATCTTTAAATCATCAGTTCCTGATATTAGATCAAAAGAAAACAGTAAAATGTCTTCGTTATTTAGTAGCAGCCAGGAAGAATTACAAAGAGAAAAAATGTATTCTGAGTACATTACTCGAATGGCAGAAAGGGAGGAAAGGAAACAACATAAGATA
This sequence comes from Cephonodes hylas, assembly GCA_030295005.1. NCBI lineage: Eukaryota > Metazoa > Arthropoda > Insecta > Lepidoptera > Sphingidae > Cephonodes > Cephonodes hylas. The sequence goes on along the minus strand of AP025367.1, from coordinate 7,020,264 downwards.
ATCAAGATTACTAATACTCCAGCCCAATCCAAGAATATTTCGAAGAGTATGTCATCCTTAGACGTACTCGATTCAAAAACAAATAACCGTATTGAAAAAGAATTTATATCAAAAGCAAGGGAGCGGTGGGAAAAGTTAGGTATTCGGGATCCCGAGACTGAAAGCGAAAGTGAACTTGGTAAAAATGTGTATAAAGAACCAAAAGTGATAGAGCACAAAATAAAAGTGATTGAAGGTGGTCAAGAAAAAGATGTTAAAAAATTGCCAAATCATCTACAAGATTTTGTGCGTTTTACGGCAAAAGACAAGGAGGCTAGCAGTTCTGGTGAGTCCAAGTCTGGACCCGCATCCCCGCACGTTGTGATTTGGTGTGCAGTGATCATTATTGTGTTGGCTATCGGAAAGTACTTTTTAAGACTTTTGCGAAGCAACTGATATTTTAACATAATTAATATTTTGTGTGACTGAACTAAATAACAGCATTTGCTATAGAATAGAAGATTAAGTGTTGCGATGCATGAAATTATTAGTAGAAAAAGTAATATATTTGTATTTAAAGTATATTTATGCCTCTCTTGTCATTTAACCCAGTTCATTTAGCAATCCTGAAATCAGCAATTCATCATTCAACTATGGAATTAAATAATAACAGGTGGGTAGTTTGTTTATTCGGTATATTTCCATATTGCACATATTGTGAGATGAGATTCCCATTCTCTAAACAGAAATGTAAACTATGAATCAATCCTAATTTTCAAATTTACGCATGAGTTATTCCGAATTCGATGTTGTTCAATCAAAACATTTCTCTCTACGGTATTTGTAAAGATATTTTTTACATAAATTTTTGATTGCCCCTCCGTGTTTTAAAGTAAATTTCTTATGTAGTAATTATAGATAATAATATAAGTTTATAATCCGTTAACAATTTATAAATTCAGAGGACAAATAATGAGCCCGTGCGCCAACTATTTTGGTTGCCAATGTAAACAAAAGCCCTCGTACTACCACATAAGTACCTATGTATGTATAAGTTTTACGTACACCGATGAACTCTGTTTACGAAAGTTCCTTTATATAATGTGTATTCCTAAGTACGCAGAATACAATGTATCTAAAATACATGTGGCTTTCAGTTAGTTTATACATGTATAATTGACGAATCTGTTCGAGACACTGATAGCTGATGCTACTACACATTATTAGGGCATGCCTACATGTCAAGAATATTGTTCGTTTATAATACCACCGCAATAAGCATTAGAGCAGACGATAGACAGCTGTTTGCAACTCTGCGGTCATGAGATAAACGACTTATCGTAGCGTGGAACGTACACAATCACAAGCATGATAATTAGATAAAGACCCAATATCGAACGGAGCCAATAATTAGTTGTCGATAACAAAAACATTTTGCGTGATATGGTTTCTGTTAATATCGTTAAATGGTGACGTACCGCGGCCCGCATTAATTTTTTTGTTATATTGCACAAGAATAATTCGCTTGCCGAGTGAGGCAAGTGCGTCGTCCGTGAAAATATTTGGATCGTCTAAATCGGTGCTAAATGGCCTTTGGTGACTCAAGTCGCAAACGGCCACCTCGTTATTTTGCGACTCCGCCTTTACTGATTTAAACTAATATAATATAATTCTACAAAATTATCGAGTAACCTCTAAAACGAGAACAAAACGAGACAGCTATGTCGTTGAAACAGTTTATACTGAAAGTCGTACTTGAGGTTTAGCATTACTTTTAATTAAATAGTTTTATAGTCGAACACAAATTGATCGAAATTTGCAATATTTATGTCATATCGGCATATAACGTCAATATTTATATCGTGCGTTAATAGCAATGAAGGGTCCATAATAACCTCTATCTAAATTATCAATCGCTGTCAATTAAATTGTTCAATCTCGTGGCCGCCACTGATGCAGGGCAATATCGCTGGCATTTCAATTAACATCGGAGACATCTATATAATGCGCTTCAGTGAAAATTAAATAATTAACTTAGCGCCGTGTGTCATTCAACCTCTACGGGTTCATTTAACAACATCAATCGATATTGAATGTGTATGTAGTGAAATTTAATTTAGCGCGGCGAGTAGATAGAAATTGAAGTACGAATACAATATACGCAATATTTTTTCAGTAACATATTTTTATGTTGTTGAAATTTATAATATTTATTTGTTTAGGAAGCATAAAACCCTGTTGAAGTTCTCTGTTGTTGTTTTGATTTCAGTCTCTGAATATTTGGTTATTTATGTTAATAAATATTAATTATTCGGTACGTGACGTTGACTGTTTGACACTGTCGATATTAATAGCTTAAACGTGCATGACTGGTTGATGTGTTTCGGTGCGAAAATTTTGCAGTAAAACTTAAAACGCTAACAAATTGCAAATAATGCGCTTCCGTTCACGTCAAACGCACGATTTTATTGCCGAGATATGACGTCTTAGCAGAATGATTACGTAACTTAGACAGTATGTATCAATGATGCATAGACAGAAATAAGTATTCCATCCGTTGCCACCTACACGTATTAAAATACACGTTTGATGCAATTCTTATGTTGTACTCGCGATGAATGTAAATACTGTAAATTCATTCACGCGGTCCTAATGTCTTCTTTACGATAGCATTTTCGCAAATGGTATTGCGGACGGAACTTGAAGGGAAATGGGCAAAGTCTTCCTTGAAATATACACTATTATATTGAATATTTCATAGTGTACGAGATTTAAAAGTGGAAAGTCGGTTTTTTTAAAGTATGTTAAGAGAAAAAGAAAGAACAGGGTTTTTCAAGACAAAACAGTCTGAAAATCTCATCCCACAATCGAATTACAGTACCATAGCTAACTCTCTAGTGAATTTTATGGAAGAAAAAAAATTTTATTTTATTTATTTGATTTTCCAACAGTTGAGTACAATAATAGCACAGTATGTGAGTATATTACAAAAAAGAAAAAAAAATGTTGATTGTAACAACTATTTACAGGCAAAAACCGCATGCAATTCTCTACTCTATAAAGTTGGCTAACACAGGACTATTTCAAACTACTTTCGAAAATCGTTCGTGTTTATGTTTAAGCTGGCTATAATTTTCTAAATATTTCTCTATGTGATCGGCCTCATTTTTTTTATTTGAGGTCTATTGCAGAGAAACTAGACTCAATTGTAGAGAAGGCCCGTGTCCAATAGTGGAACGTATGATGATGATTGCAGGAATACCAGATTCTATTTTTTTATATTTTTTAGCCACATTTTAAGTCAAGCGTAAGTTTGCAATCAAATGGTCACGCGTTCGATTCCTATTGCTGAGATTTTCCGATAGGAATTTCTCAGTAGCGACACAGAGTCTGGAAATTTGCCAGGTAAACGGCAGTAGGCTCGCCCCTATTACGCGAATCTTAAAATATTTGCTGGTGTAGAAATACTCTACCTTCTCTTTCTGGGATCTACAATAGGTCTAGAAGTGTCGTCACAGATTTTTTTATTGGTCGTTTAAAATATTCCATTTGCTTTACAATCGCACGGATTATGATATAGAATAATTGCAGATTGAATTAGTGTGATGAGAAATGGTATATTTTTGCGTGGCTGCGTCACCCGGCTCATCCTGATAATATGTATGTGTCAGGGAGCCGAACAATGAGAGAATGTCAAAGAGCCCGCAGGCGCGCCGGAAGCGATTTGACTGCGGAAGTGACGCCACTGTGGGGGTCGCGGTTATTATACTCAGTTTTTTTACGTCACCAAGAGCTGTAATGACGACCCGAGTTTATTTGCTCCAGCTAGTTATAACCCGTGATCTTGATTAGTGATATATTTAGTCTTATAATTTATGTGTCGATTATGGTATGTATGTAGGTAATGTAGATAGCGTTGATTCGCAATAATGATTTGTGGTGCAATTTTTCGGTCTGTTATTATTTTATAATAACACAATTATATATATTTTTATGTGGTTGCAGTGGAAAACTATGTACAGGTCTGTTATGTATTGTTATGTTAAAAAATAATTTAACATTTCTTACCGTAGATCGATCAGATGAGTGAACTAACAGACTTCTTATATTTGTGCTTTCGAGATAAATGTTCTTTTTATATAAATTATACCCAAAGAGTGTATTAAAGTAATAGAATTTTGTAAGTATATTGATGTTTAATGCGGTTCAATAAAAATAAACTAAAATAATAAATCACGTACAAAACGCTGATTGGTTAATTAATTTTAACAAATACGAGGAGGAAACGAGAGGACCATAAAAGTAAGAGTTGTGTATAGTTTTATTTCAATTAATTAAGGCTATAAATCGCACAAACGTGTTACTATAATGACAAAAACGTGTTTAGAAACGAGTCACAAATTATCGACTTATTGGAAAAATAAACATCAATGTGGCGCCATCTGTTGTCGTGGACAGAAATTCCTTACTTTCATTCTATACCGCAAGATGTCTCAAGTCACCTTTTGTTTTGAGTTACTATCTAAATAGTAGCTCTCATAAAAACTCACCAACTATTTGCCAACATATTTTTGTAACATGACAAAATATTTACGACAAATTATATAATTGGCTACATTGTATAAGAGTGTGTATTTTTACTCTTGCTCATATGTTAGAGTTTAATAATGTTAGCATCTAACTTCTAGTTACAAAATATTACTTAATCAAAGTAGACGTTTTATAACGTTAACCGACCATTTTCATGCACAAAAGCAAAAATGTAGAAAGAAATATTTAGGTACTGCTATGTTTTTCAAAGCCGCAAACAGCTAACTTTATCCAAAGATTAGTAATTCTGATCCGACTAGCACCTAAAGTTTATTATCATGGTAGGCACGGTAATTGTGGTCCACATAATTTAAACTTTACAAATTTAAATAAATTTACGAAACTTAAACATGCAACAGAGGTTTTAAAGAGTTCCTAATGTAAATGTTCTTTGGAAACTATTTCTAAACACAAACTAGATTCTAACATGTGTTTGGTTGGTGTATAACAATTTACTTTTTGTTTTAAACGCCCAGCTCTCAGTTAAAGTGTTTAATATAAATTATCATATTTTATTTTATGTTAGGTAGAGCTAGTCTTACGTGAGCCTAGAACCCTAGGTGAATTTAACTTCTATTGTAGCAATGCTTTGTTTAGAGATCGGAATATCGACGAATTATATTATTATATCGCGAAAGCGTAATACCATAAATACATAAGGTAAAACACAATAAGTTTGTTTCTCCATTACTTAAAATGTAATTACATAAGAAAAATATGAAAGAAATATTGCAAAGCAGATATGAAATATTGTTTGCAAACGGTGCATTTAAATAAAACTTATACATGTAATTTTTCTGCGAATAAACCAATGCACAATCACGTTTTAAAAAAATATGTTCATGTTGTTCATTACGATTGCTATCGGCTACGTAGGCCGACACGGTAAAACCCGGAATAAATAACATTTAAAGCGTACACCACCGCTACAATGCCTACAGTTGGATGGAAACTTTCTATGTAATCAGTTACCAGATCTATGAATAAACCGGGTATATTGATAATGATGAAGGCACGATTGATTTTTTGATTAAATATAGTTTTGGTATTCCGAGAAACAGAGAACACCCTAGAGCTTTGTGCAAGACTAGTGATCTAAACTTCTGAGAGTGAGTAGGTATAATAGACTCGCTATTTTGTCAACTGAACTTTACAGAGCTAAATCTCCTGAAACACCAATGGATCTTTTGAAACTGTCCAAGACGTGAAATTTGAAAGCTATTTGAAAATAAAGTTAAGTCAAAAATTAAGTGACTTCTGTTGAACTACTGGTCGCGTCTCTGTTTCAGATGTCATTGCTCTTACAAGAATGAGTTCTCCCCTTCGGTGTTTCCCTATTGCTTTGGTTGTTAATCAAGTCAGGTAATAAAAATTCCCTGCTTCAAGCTCCCACAGCTTGATATTGCTAAAGTCCATAAGTGACAGCGACTGTTGTGATTAAAAGGGAGACAATGGCAATATAAAACCGCATGATGAGACTATACTTGAAAAGTTGCCAGCTACACTAGCTGATACTGAATTAATTCCTAAAGAAAGGAAACACAAGAGCAGATATGTACGAGTAGGTCCGAATGCGGAATTTTTAAGCTAAAAATCTTTTGTTTCAAAACTGCTTTCTCATGTATTGCATTACAAATGTTGTCAGTCTTAAATGATTCATAAGCCAGTGTTGCATACGTAGGAATAGAAATGTTGTCTTCATGTCCTTTGTAAGATTAAAATTCAATCTTCGTTCTCGACCTGTGTGACCTGGCGAGAAAAGGTTTATGATCGGAATCTTTAAGCACAATAGATTCTTGGTTAATACCTTGTCAACAATATTGTTACAAGTAATCTTTTTCTATAGTTTGACGTCTATGAGACATATAAATAACGAGATCTGATTTAAGTGAAATACTTGGGATACAAACGATTGATAAAAACTTGTTTTAGTTAAATTTGATCGAGTGAAAATTATTCAGGACTATATCAACTCTTCGACTTTACAAATTAGCAATAGACTAATGGGATGGATTAAGGAACATCCGGCTCAAGGGTGGTACCCAGCACGGACCCAATATGTTATTGTATTACTTTTCATTATTTAGTTCATTGACTTCTGCATAAAGTTAACATTATAGCTGCTGCAAATCTCGTAATTAGTTGTTGAATGTTTATTTTTGATAAAAATTGTTTTATAGCTACGAATGTTAAATCACTATAAAATGATATCATTAAAATTAACAAACATGATATACATACAACACATATAGTATTTCATTATAGGTACAAATACAAATTTAGGGAATACATCAATGTTATGTACGAACACATTGCGCATAGCAGGGCGCGATGGAGCTCACAATGCCAAACAAACGTAGCGCGCACTTGAGAAAATGTAATGTTGTGTACATAAAGTCTCGCAATAACGCTTTGTAATTATTGTCACGTCGTATGAGGACTACATAAATCGCCGTCAAACCGTGTTGGAACGCAGATAAATTGCCGAAAACACCCGCAGAACGTCGAAAGTAAGGTTTATTACTCAAGTTAAGTGATACAGTAGAGAATTGTTTATTAGAGTGACCATCTAGCGCAGTCCAGCTCGTGGTCGGCGCGGATGAATGGCTTTTGTTATGAAGAATTAATTAAATTAAGCCTTTTAGAATTGTCATCGCCAGCCACGCGAACTGGGGATTTAAAGTTTTTATGCCGCCGAGGTTTTGCGCATGTGGCACATAGTGCTGCGGACGTAGGAGTAAATAAATTTTAGGTCACAAATATTTTTAAAATGTTTGTTCAGTCTGAAATTTGATTGATAAGCCTATATAATTACACATCTGGAAACGCTTCTCAAGCTTATTATTTATATTGACATGGCGCAGTTGGCTAGACACCAGCTTGCGAAACGAGCGGCCGCGGGTTCGATCCCCGCACCGAGACAAATGTTTGTGTGATCCACAAATATTTGTTTCGGGTCTGGTTGTTTGTGAGACCGAAAAGTCTCTCGTAGTTTCTGATACCCACGACGCAAGACTTGTATCTTAGTGTGGGGTCAGGACTATGTATGTGACTGTTGGGTGTATTTATATATTTATATATGTTCATATGTATTTTATCTGGGAATTTATTTTAATCAGAACAATTCTAAGATCCAGCCTGTAGAAGTTTTATTTATTATTTGTTTGGGAAGAATTATTGTAACTTAAAGTCAAAAAGATTTACAAATGTATAATAAACAATTTAGTAAAAAAACATGAATTAAATCATTAATTTAATTTAATTCAAATAAAAAGGCCTGTCAATTTACACAATTTGATCACATAGTCGTTTTTGTTTTTCCACGGAAATATTTTAAATTAAAATATACGGGACGATACCAATATCGAAATATTAATTCTATATCCATATAATATACTACGTTTTATTAACGTCCATCATAATAAGCAAGTATATTGAATGGAAACCAACCGAGAGGAATCTCAGCGAATTGGCACAATAGACGAGCCCTGTATCCACTGTCAGGATCTTAATCACTTTCGCAGACGATAATACGATTTGATTAGGTATTGTTTAGCTGTGAGGGTAGTAAATCCGAGCCTATGGCCGTCCACGCTGCGTGTTGGCCCTGTTATTAATTTAACCACAACTCTAATTAATCTTGTCCGGTGCGGATTCTCTCACGGCCGCGCCCTATTCCGACGTAGCCACATTTGTGTATAGTTCCCGCAGACATGACTTATATTAAGCAAAGCGATGCTTCCGCCGTAAATTTAATGCTTCCCCTATAAAACACTCTTACTCTATTAGTATACAATAGTCATGCAGACTGAATATGGAATACGAAGCTGTTAAAAATGTAGTATTTCAATAAAAAGGGATCCATTTATGCGTTTTGATAACACGTCTACTTTAAAACCACTGAAAAAATTTTGTAAAGAGGTTCTAGCAAATCAGAAGTAGTATTTCGTCATCATCAACAGCTTTTGTCACGTCGCGCAGGATATTAATAGAAATTTACGGATTTTGACAGAAGTCTAACACTTAAAGGGATAGTGGTACCAATGAGTTGGCCCATTAGTACAGCAGCCAATTTAGATTGTGACGCATGTTATAGCTGCATTACTGTTATTCTTACAATTATTCTCAATCTATCGGCGTCCAATGCTGAACGAAGGCTTACCCAAGTATGCGCCGACCAACCCTCTCTTGAGCAGCCCTTAACCATCCACTACCCACTACCTTTTTCAAGTCGTTGAACCATCGTGCTGCAGGACGTCCTCACTACGTTTATACGTACACTTGATGGAAAATTCAATTATTTTAACAATAAAATATTATTATCTCCTTGAGATCCTTTTATCAAGATCTCTCCTTAAAATCGCCTAATATTAAATGTATAATAATATAATGGCAGGATCCATCATGTGTCGTATTGGATTATTCTGAGATGCCATCGGAATAAAAATGAGTTTGGATATATCCCGCGTTTGCAATAACGCGTCGCAGATTTTAGTAATATGGTATTTTTTTCTTGAGATAGCGGTACTGCATCATTTTGTCTGGAAATACGCTGACATCGAAAAGGCTCTCACGTGTAACATATACAATCGGAATGATTGATTACGTCTGAAATCTCATTGATCAAATCATTGGTACCGATACATGAATGGATGCGTGCGATAGAGAGATCAGCGCTTCATTTGTAGATTTATTGTTCAAAACATTATTCAAATATTTTAATTTACAAATGAGTGATTTTAGTTCTATGTAATATTTTCAAAGGATAAAAATTAATTAATTTTCTGTTACAATCAAATAGCAGCTAAGCGAGCGACTACTGTTTTGTAATACTACTTCTTTCAATTAACTGCTTTGTTTTTAATTTCTTATAACTTCGAGATTGAAGTAGGACTTATTGTACTCAAAGAGTACTTACTAGAAGTTAAAAAATTATTGTACGAACTCGAATCAAGGCTAAAACGTGTATAAGTGTGTGTGCGAGGAAAAAATAGTGCTACAATTTTAGCCCATGGTAAAAATCTGTACATTGGCTAGACTAAAAATAAAAAGGCAGTCTCGAGTTGGCCCTCTTTAACTTGCCTCTTCGCTTTGTACCTCCTCAGGGCGCTCTCGTCCGTACGACTTATACAAACTCACTCCTTGCTCATATGTGGCTCAACCCGCTGTACTATTTTTATCCTTAACAATAAATATACCATACAAATTATTAGTGCTAAAAACATGGTAAACTGAATTGTTTAATAAACATACTAAAAATATTTTTAACCGCTTTATAAACTTAAATATAGCAAATTTTCAAATGTTACGGTGGGTGGTATTAGATTAAATACTCATAAAAGAAAATTTTGCTTCCTATGTGTAATCGTCAAATCAATACAACCGTAGTCATATAGCATACTGCAACCTAGGCGTATGATACCTAATATGTCTGAGACATGTAGCAACGACGTCTAGTTTGAATTCAAAACTCAAACCTTAGTAACTTCTCATAACGGATATATTATAATAAAATGTTTAAGTACTTTTGTTGAAAGAAAAATATAAGACCTATTTACTAAAAAAAAATCTTTATATGCGAAGTAATCCATACAAGGCCAGAGTGGTGGATTCAATGATCATCTTTATTAGGAAAGAGGTCAGCCTAATAGAACAATATGTTCTGACATTACGTGTTCCCTTACAGAAGAGGTCTACATACCTACAATATTTTCCTCGTATGACAAAAGGTGAGTTTGACCAGTCCGTGCAAGCTTCCGCGACTGCACGTGATGTAAATATTACACATGTATGGGAATGGTAGCGGATGAGTACGTGCCCGGTGCGCCGTACCTGGTGTTCAAACAAACCCGATGGATTCGGCTTGTGAACGTCCGCAGCCGCTAGTTAATACAATCACAGTGATCTCAGTCATGTCGCATTCGGATGCAAATTACATTATGGCATTCAACTATTATGAATGAGTTCATATAGCTGTATGAGCGCTGCCGCCCAACTAAGGTCAAAGCGGTTGACATTGACTTTTATAATGATTTATTTTCATCTTCACAAACGACAGCGCTTAATGTGAGCTAGGTCAAAATTATTTGCATTTTACATATATAACACGAACGTTCATTTTATGATAGAGGAAATAGAACAAAACCTTGCTGCGATCTCGGTATCATTCCGGTGAAATTTTTATCAATTTTTTGGTGAAATTATTTTCAATTGGCTGTCAAAATTTTTACACACATGATTGTCACCTGAATAATTCGATACGGCTTATGCTAAAACACGATCCAAATCTAGTTAATCACAGTTAGTTGAAATCAGAGTAATTCAAATTGAATAATGTATCTCATTTAGCGAAATGCATGCGATGTGACGCGGCGCGGCGCTCTCGCGGGACTCGGATATTGGATAAAGCTAATTTAGCGGTGCCTATAATAATAGGCCAATTTATTTAACCCCAGAAGGCCTTTCTAATAAAGTGACGGCAATTATGTACCAACCTGAATTTTCTTCCCACGCATAATGTTATTGTGGTAATTTGTATATTTAAAAGCGGTAGAAACATGCAATATTTAACAATGTACTAAACTTATTCGCGTTCGATATAAATCTCTAAAAAACATGGAAATCAAAATAAAAACTTGTTCTAATTGTCTTCAATAAATATCATATCGTGACAAGTTCACGGAAGTCCTAAAACAGTCAACATTTGAGAGTTCTACGATTTGAATCAAGTTGAATGTTCGAAAGAGTTGTTTAAACTTATCTCATCCTCCTTTCCCTGGCAGAACCGTGTTTCGATGTCTCAGTACCATGGTAAGTGTTATCGCGAGAACGACCAAAAAGTTTGTAACATTTGTGCTATGAACCTTACGATATCCTTCGAGTGTCTTCCTTTCTATAATATCGGATGCTTTAAACGAAGCGTCAAGAAGCAATTATGCGGGCGGATGTGACGATAATATGCTGTTAAAGTAGTGCACCATCTTTTATTGTTCAATTATGTATAAAATATTTGACCCTAGTCCGGTTCAATGTTGTCTCGCGGAAGTATTATTCTGCTTCGTTTGATTAGTAAGATGTGGGAAAAATCGTAACAATTGATTGATAGAATTGTCTAGATTTTTCATAAAACTGGTCGCAAAAAGAAAAATTCTAGTACCTAATATTCTGTTACTGCTTGAATAGAGTAACTGCCGACTTGTACTAGGCCTCGTGGTGGACTAAGGACTACTTTTAGTTGTAAAGGAAGCCAGTTTCTAGCAGTGTACTCTGATTATGATTAATAGAGTATCTAATAGGTTATGAGAATTCCTCAAATTGAATATCATTACTCTTTCTCCTTATTCTTTTTGTAATTATTACTTTACAGCCTGGAAAAAGGTATTCTTTGTTCGAGTGTTGAAATAATTTCAGAAAATATGCACGATCCTATTTCGTTTCGTATTCGGCACGCTTTGTTGTTCAGTTTGATCCAAAACTTTTGCCGCTCCATTTGCAACTACACAGCGACTACAAATTATCCATTCTCAAAATTCAAACACGCTCGGGTACTTTCATTGCGATGATGGACCGACTCAATTTATGTATGCGATCAATGTTAAAATGAGTTTCTGTTATACTGCAATATTAAACTTTATGAGCCAAGTTCCTTGCCGTAGTTTGTTTCTGAAACGGGAGATCGTGACTCCGAATCTTGTATTAACAAATATTTGTTGCGGATTCGGATGTTATTGAGATCCAAATGTCTGTCGCAATCTTAGAAGACTCATGACACAAGACTTTTATACGTAATGTACAAGTGTTGGGTTAAAATTAGGTATGTGGCTGTATGGTGAATTACTTATTAATACTTTTGGAAAAGTCTTATTTAGGTCCGATGACTAGATTTATAAAAGGATCAAAATACGTAAAATGCTGTGACTCTTATCATATAAATACGATCTACGTCCATTGAAAATTTATGAAGTGAAAAATATTTCACACCGGATGTACAGAATATTTCAAATAAAAGGACGCTGCAAATATTTTCTCTCTCGCGTAGGTGCTGATGCTACGATCCGAACGATTTCTCTTATATTGTACTTTAGTATGAGAACTCGTAGTTATTTTGCTATATTTTTAGGCTACCTACCGAAGAAACGGTCGCAGTTTATTTACAGATATTTGTTCCAGTTTATTTTCGGGACTTCCTGTCTTCAGCGACGTGCAAATTTAAGGGCGACGCCGGTGTTTGTTTATTATAGTTAGACAGCTATTTCAGTCCGCCTTACCTAATGATGTTATTATAACTATAAAACTAGTTGAAGAAAAAATAGATGCTGAATTCAAGAACTGCTTAAAATTACTTTATTGAAACAATACAAATTGACGAAAATAATAATGTCTTCAGGCGCTTACATATAAATATTTTCTTCTTTAATTAGTTTTTCTTTTTGTATTTCATTTTCTAGCATACAATTAGTTAGTTTCAACTTAACACCACGATTTGATTACATTTCCAAAAAAAATAATGCTATGAAAGTACTAGATCGGCGTCGTATATATTTATTAGTGTTATCAGGAGTAGCGAGCGGTACATTGCGCGTTTCCATTGTTTCCCATTTGCACGTCGGTATCTGTTCGCCGGTGGCGCGTCGCGTGTCGCGGCGTTATCACTAGTTGTGGGATCAGTCCGAGGCCGGCACTGCGAGACGGCGCACGGCACGCCCGCGCTTTGTTCCCACTCTGTTCATTTCCCGACAGTTTCCCGCGCGCTCGACGCCGCCCGCCCCGCTCCCCACAACCGCGCATCGGGAAATGTCGCGCTGATATCGAATCAACGGTGTGTATAAACAACGTACCGTGTGTATACTACTACGAATAAGTTAATTGAGTTAATGATAAGTTAATGTGTTGGCTCGGCTCCGTGTGTGTTGCACGTGATCGGATTACTGAGTAAAGGGATAATATTGTTTCACTGACGTAAGTGGGCGATACGGTCGAGTTTTTTTTTTCTAATGAATTAGATGAAAGCGACCGTGATTGTTCAAGTGGTTGGGGACGGAACGGCGAAGGTCGTCTTACTGAATTGTTTATACTCACCCCAAATGTCAGCTGCTGTTTACAACATGTTTTCAAGTTTTATATCTAACAGAATATCAAGTTCTATCTGCTGCTAATACTTAAAATGTTACATTGTAAAGCAAGTCAATCTTTTTTATTATTACGTATTTTGGTTTGTATTTAAACCGCGTATATTGATCACTCCCTTGCATTTGACGCACCCTTCACCTTTTGCCACATATCCCCTTTTCTCACCCCATGTGCGCCCGGAGTGCATATTGGGAAGACTTTTTTTTGTTTTCATCATATTTTGTTGACAGTATGTGCGCAATATTTTTCAGTTTTATTACAGAACGTATGATTTGATACACATGACTGACTCACTTGAATAGATTTACGTTTGAAAAGATTCGATGACAATTGTAACGTTTTATATTCCCGCAACGGCAAGAACAGTAAGCAGAAATTCTTTTGTACAAATGTGGTGTGTGGTCAATTCAATACCGATTATTAGCCCATCATAACTCGGTTATGAATTCATAAAATAAGGCTCAAAATATCGTGTTATTTATGACGACTATAACATTGCCGCAATTTAAAATGGTTTCAAAAATATTTATGGCCAATATTTCACTGTTAATGACCTGAATGTCTATTTTAATGTATAGCCTTTTATAATGACATTTTAATTACTTTTAACGATTTGTTTATCTAGCAGCAATCAATTATTACTATTTGCTACGGAGTGCTGCAGTTTTACTTGTATTTTAATGTGCTGAATAAATTAATCGCGATCGTTCCGATAGAAATAATAATTAATGAAAATATTATACTCCAATGAATTATTTATTTGTTAATAGGTTTGACATTAACCTAGATAATGTTAGCTGTAGTGGTTGTAGATTTCCATTTCAAGGTGAAAATGGCATCTGTAAGTACAAATAACGGTTGTTTGTGACGTCGTGTGTAACTCGACATCAACACATAATGCTTAATGCTCATAAATTCTCGTGCACAATGATCTTTTGAACCATCTGGTTACATACCTATACATCTGTATAGGTAGAATATTTGTAAATAAATACTTAAATTAACAATAATGTACTCCTTAATTTATAAGCGTTATATCAGTCAGTGTTTGTCGCTACCAAAATTACACCAAATGCTCCGACATCTTGTTATCTGATATCATAATAACGCACATGTGTTTTTCATACGTTGAGGCAACGCAAACTCTTGTAATACTTTAAATATGTGCGAGACATACCAATTGCATAACGTTAATGCCATAAAAGACGCACTGTCTCAACATTTTCTGAAGTGTGGGCGGCGTCATTAATAGAAATAATGAGAGCTGTGTGCGTAGGTCAGGGTTGACGCTAGAAGCGGATTTCGTCTTTCTATTTCCACACATTGTCTTGACAAATGCTGATTTAATACCAGCGGAGAGCACAAAATTGAAATATAATCATGCTATCAAAACTCAATTCACACACCACTTGTGGATTTAATAGGAAAACTAGTTTCCTAATAACATCGGTGAAACCGGGTGCTAGTTCAAAATCAGCGTCACAACGTCCAACTCAAACGTCGCGTATGCACAATTTCAAATATTGCTTAATTAACGGAGTCGAACAAATAATAGGAATGCTCCGCTGTTGCATGACTGTTTCCATTTAGGGAATTAATGTTTATTAACAGTTGGAACAACGATGCTTTCATTAGAAGGCTAAAGTTAAATATTCAAATTAGAAACGCCGTGTTACAATTAGAAATTAAGGCCAGTGTGTTAAAACAAATATCATTAGTCATATTGAGAAGTGATCGATTTAGAAAACGTGTGGTTCGTTTAAACGAATACAATTTAGTTAACTTGCGAAAGTTTTGATGGAAACTTGTTTAAAATTTAGTTTGGGAATGATCGCATATTGACGTATTCTTTTAAGTACCCTATGCAGACCATCACCGCATTTGGGTCAGGGACTTAGCAGCCGGACTACGCCCTGCGGCACCGTATTTATGTTAGACTCAGATAATCCCTCGTTACACTTAATCATTATGTATTGTACCCTCATGATTAATGGGAAAGCGAACCTAATTCTGATATTAATCTGTGTTACTAGCAATTATTTAGTCCCGAGTAGTTTAGTATGATTGCTCGAGACATAATTATACATAATGCCATAATTAGTTCCGAATTCACATTAAGATACAAATTTATGTCAATCTCAAATTAAGAAGACACGTTCTGCCACTCGGGTACTAAAATCCGAAAAAATATTTGTCAAACCTATAGCCTGTCTTTTCACAGCTGACTTCTAACCGTCTTTACAGCGGAAGCAATGATACTCGTACATGATTTAATAGGTGTAAAGGTTAAAAGCCGAAATACAATGGCCCTTTATTCACGGCAATAAAGTTGATTAACTGTGTTCTCGATTATAGCGACATAATTGGTTAAGCGTAAAAATATCATAGAGCGACATGTGTTAGAGTTCCCAGCCCTTCGAGATTCCTTTTGTGGTGATTCAAACTCGGACCCCGCGTATGTTAAACTATTGCACGAATGTGGTGAAACGAGTAATGATGCAAAATGACTCTTGCGTACAGAGAGCCGCTTGATGTGCCTTTCCCGGCAGTGATTGTATTTACCATTAGCCTGTCTATTCTGTACTTTGAATACATGCCGCAAACAGAGGAGACTTTAGTAGTGTCTCTTGAAACACAACCAACGCATTAAGTTTATGACTTTTTAATGTGGTTCTATAAATATTGCGTGTTTCATTCGAGAAGCTGTTTAAACTTGTGTATATAAAAACAGGTAATATTTAACCAAGGCCATTACTATTGAACGCTAAGAGGATTTATTATGTATTTGGTCTACCGATACCGAAAACACATTATCTAAAAGTCAAAGACTCAATTTAACATTCATGTATCATCCTGGAACAAACATAAAATGGGTTTTCGGAGCATCGTTAACTTTTTAAAAGGGCTTAAAGCTTGTTCACAAATTAGGTAACTTTGATTTAGAAGTTGGGGATCAACTTTGTGTCGACAACTACGTTACGGGACTTATGGTGCCATTATGAGAATACTCAGCAAAATGAGAAAGGTTAATAAAAGTAACAGCGCGTTCAAAAGTAACTTTACAGACCGATTTCGAATGCTTTACCAACCGCTGAAAGCTTTTACCTAATTTCGCCTTTTCGCATTCTTTCCCGATTGACTCGTAAATTAAACAAGATACGATCTAGCTTTATACAGGAATAAAGATGGGTATTCAATTCAAAGTTATTGCATCGTGTGCTCGTTTATTCGTTCATTGTAATCCAAAACAGGCGATTCTCAACACAAAGTATGTGGGATGTGAAATAGGTATGTAACAGTTTTCAGACTTGTCTCAGGCTTCTTTAACGGACTTTTACGAATATGGATATGCAAGTGACCAGCGCGTCTGATGTTTTGATCCTTATCAATTTCTTCAAATATAGGACTATAATTAATTATATGATAGAACGATACCTTAGTCAAATATTAATAGATTGGAACCACTATTTTCTAACTGATGTAAAGCAATACTGTTGTTTCGCTTGTTAGGATATTGACCACTATAGTCTCTCACGAAAATGTATCGATATCGACTTATGGATAGACTCAGGTCCACAAATTATCTCGTGTGTTTAGAAATTGCTATAATCATATCTATTTGGACGGCACTGCACTTACAAACATCTGGCAGTGCGATCACTTTGCCGGGCGAATATAAAATAAACTTATGATATACGCATGCTGATACGCGAAACTTAATACATAATTTGACCCTTAGAGTTAAGTTACGTTTAAATGACAGTTAATATAATACTCTGATCCTTTCATATTTCCGGGTAACAAGAGAAGTATTTAAAAACCCCAGATTTCAATATTATTAAAAAACATCCAAAAGAATTTTCTTTAACAATAGACTACGAGTGTCTGTGTACTAAATATGAAATTTGTCTCAGTACAAGTTTTTCTAATTTCCATTTTATATGGAGCTTTGCCAGTTTCTTACGAAACACTAGCCAACTGACCTTTGCAACATCGTGTACCTTACGTGTTTTTAAACACTTTCGCTCGTATTTGAAATGTATTGTAATTGACTGCTTCGTTGTTTCTGTTGCTTCGTTGTTTCTGTTGAGGTTTCTTCGGGAGTTTTAGTATTCGATATCTGGCTCGTGTTAAATGATATTAGGTACATTTTTTTTGTTAGGAAGTCTCAGTAACGGCTCCGAATTTGTCCGGAGTCCAAAATTGTGCCTGGTGAATGGCAATAGTCTCACCCTATATAGCTTCCGAACTAAAAAAAAAGCTGATTTAATTTGGTTGTCTCAAAATTCTCAATCTACCTCTATGTTAGTGTATGTTTGAAATTCGCTAAAAAGAACAAATATTTATTTCGTACCGCTTTCCTGACAAAATACAGTGAAGTTTCAACTTGAAAACGTAATTCCGTTTAAAGTGACTTTTGTTATAAAATGCCCCAGCTTGAATACAAATATAGCATTTTCAACAATAGTTTGGAGTATAATTCAGACACTTTTATTTTCAATTTTGCTGCAGCTAACAATTCCTCGCTTAGGAGTACCAACTTCTTATTATTTCGTGCTTAAGACGTGAAATGCAAGCAGACAATTTGGAACTTTTCTCATAAGTAAACATGAATAATATGGAGGTTCAAACATATTAAATTTAAGTAAATCAATGCTGTATAAACCTTACTTATACTTAGTATAACTGATATTTTTTTATTCTTTTAAATGGGCATAAAACCTCACTGATGTAGATATCCTGCAATATATGTAGGTACTTATAACTGAGTAGAATGGTGAAAACGCTTTTTATTATATCATTAAAAGCAAAAGGTTTATCTAAGTAAGTTGTTTCAATATTTGAAATATCATTTTGTTCTCACGCATATTTATAGTCAGAATTTTGTTGATTCATAAAAAAATAGTTTTTTTGTCGATACTCTGGTTGGATCCTACTATATTAATTCGTTATTACATGCCAACGTAGTGGTTGTATAAAATTATTATATTTTATATTTAATCCAAATAAATAATTCTGCTGAGGCTATATCTATACCGGAAGCATCTGGCTTTCCTTGTTTTTAAGTCCTTATTCAATGTCATAGCATATTAATATTTTGTTTGTGGTAATAAAAGTCGAAGTAATGTCTTCTTTCTTCCTTATTTAAACAAAAATACGGCATCACGAAAAGATGACCTCATTCTTGTGTAGCAAATTTATGTGATTATGTATACAAAGGATCTGTTAAACTCAGTTCAGTCTCAGTACAGTTAAAATTATAAGCACAATGTGGAGTATGTAATTGCATAATGCAAGTTAAGCCATAACTAGTAAATTTTCCGGAGAGTAGTTCAGTACACGGCAGTTAACTGTTTCCTTAATTCAACCTAGTTGTTTTAATGAGTCAGCAATCATTATATGACGAGGGCTAGTTACGACCGCTGTTTTTGAGGTTCGAGTAGACACAATGCAGTATAATTGTAGAACAAAAGAATTTTGGACATGCGATGAGTATTCTATGTCGTGCAAATGACAATTCGGAGCGTTTTTTTAATGCACCTCATATAATATTCTCCTTGTCGAGGCGAATAGAGAGTTCGTTTAAGTATTTTCTTTGTAAAATTTTAGTAGTAGCAAAACTTTTAGAAATGCGTTCGAGAGAAATGATGAGGATGTATATGAATATACATGTAGTATTAAGATGAAGTAGATGATGTATGATGAGTACCACCATACATAAAGTGTTGAGTTGTGAACAGGGCTATTGCACAAAATTCGGGTTGGAAATTTAGACAAGTCGGAAAAAACGCGTATCAAATGTAGCGAGATTGCAAAGATTTCTCACCCATGTAGTACTTACTTATTAGTCTCTATTTTTTTAAAAGCAAGGTAGATAAACTTCCAGGCACATGATAACTACGGCGGAAACTCAAAAACGCATTTCGTGAGGAAAGACCATTTCTATTCCTAACCAGTTAAAATGCCAGTCTTTTTTAGAGTAAATGTCCTTGGGCGATTTTAGACCCTATGCTACATACATAAACATTAACACCCAGACTATAAATTGACTGCTACTTGAAAAACCGTCTCAGAGTGTTGTATATAACACGTATACAGTTTCCACACATCGCATATTCAGTGGTTTAGTAGAGGTAGTCATGTTTTACACATGTCTCCTGATTTATTTAGTCCCAACAGTAATGTGAAGCGCTTACGCTCCCTCGCAGGTCTTACGATAATTTATACATTAGCTTTTAGTCCCTTCTATTAATTACGATGGATATAAATCTCAACGACTGTGCCTACATGTTACAAACTGTAATTTTATGAGTAATTTCGTGTTATGGAATATAGATTAATTTAAAAGACATATTTCACCCAGTTTATCGCAATTAATATTAATAAATATTGAAGTATTACGGAGGTGATGTTTTTAATGCCATCTTACCTTAACATACAGATATCATAAGCTGCTATCTGATGGTATTGGATGAATAAAATCATGTGGTATTTTAGAACTACGGCAACAACACAATTAAAGGTGCATCAAGGATGTTTATTACCATCAATGTCACGTTATGCTACGCATTGTTTAGCTATTCGACCGCACCTTTTCCGTTCCTATCTTTTGATGACAAGAATTTGGTCCATGGTTCTTACAAATTTGCATATAAATATATAGCAAATAGATTTTTCGCCTAGTTTGCCATGCTCCAAATATCTGTGTAGAAAGGATAGTGATCGTTGCGTACATTTACGTTCGCAAAAGCGATTGTCGAACCGATAGTTTGATTGTGCGTAATGGCGGGCGCGGTCGGTTCACACAGTGCACAGGATCTGGGCACCATTTGTTGCGCCCGCGCAGCTCACTCATGTGTAGCGACGCTCCCTCACTCGTCATTCCGAAACTGACGGCTATAAAGAGTAATTTGTTTTTTGTGATTTTACCTTCGACCTTTTTAGCCGATTTAGGGCTGTTGTATATCATGTTTATCTTTTTGTTTTGTTATTGTGATTAAAGAATTTTTAGAAAATCTATTTCGTCAATCATATCCGGTTAATTGTTGAATTCTAAGTAAGCCGAGGATAAATGGATTAATGATCCGATTCCCTTTTAATTAATTAGCTTTATTAATAGACTGAGTTTCATAAGCATTAATAAAAATAATTACCCATAAAACTGCGTAGGTAAATATTACGCATATGAATATTAAATTAACAACCTTCTCAGCCGTAACCGAATGAAGTTATTAATGATCTCATAAAACAGTTATTTGTATGGAGACGAATCTTGCAAACATAAATTCATTGGAAATAATTCGTTGGCTCACACCTGCATGTGAGTTTCGGGTTCTCGTTTCACAGAACCAGCGTTACTTATTTTCGTCTCTGACTGTGAGCCAATTCGATTTCACGGACCAACCGCTGTCAATGGCAACACGTCGAACTGTTTTACGTTTTTCTAATCATACTCAGCTTACACGGCCGGCATACACAGCTGTTCGTTTTGACGGTTCATTAATTTGCTACCAATGAATTTTAGTGTTACGTCCAAACTCTAGTTTCTACTTGGACCTTAGTGTTAATTTTGGCAAAGTTGGAACACTAGAATCGGGTTAATAGAAACTTTAGATCAAAGGATTAGTTTGTACCGAAAAGCCCTAAAGAGGATCTCGGACATTTGTTTAGTAACATTTGCTATCGCATATTTAAATGACTATAAAATGTATATTACTGAAGTTCTTACCTCTATTATTCATTCTACTGCATCGAACGACTGGGAGTTACCTACCGCACGATGCTCTTTGAATATAATAAAATATTCAGATCGTTTTACACTTTCTCCGAAGGAGACTGAACAAATGGACGCACTTATGGAACGGTGCTCGTACTGAACTCTATAATTGGAATCCATTTCCAATACCTTCGTAGCAATAACTTGAAATAAAATGTTACTTCGGTTGACTTCGAAGTAATGAACTCTTACAACTTTATAATCCAAAAAATAACCTCTTGAGGTTTTTTTTTAATTGAAAGGAAGACAGAAAGGTAGGAAGATGGACGTAATCAAAGAAACCATAAAATGTGGTAGCATCAAAATTATTTTACTTATCCGTTCCATTAAAGTGTCATTGGTGCAAACTGATTTATATATAAATATTCCAGAATGACTTCTGTTGTCAGCCTTGAAGTATAACCTTGAAGAATAAGTTGGCCTTCAGTCAACACTATTGGGCTTTTACATACGCGCGATTTTATACATACATAACCTGCATTTTTTTAACAACTTGATAAATGATACATTAAAGCCTATTTTTATTGAAATCTTGGGATTAGTATTAATCACACAAAAATTGTTGGCGTCTGCTAAAAAGACAGGTTAGGGGTGCGTAGAACCTAGAAAACGAATGTCTATAGCGCATTTTTGCCTTTACAAAATAAAGCTTGGCATTATGTGTGATAAATTAATTATTATCGATATAACTGGCATAATTTTATCTGGGATCGAACCTAGCGATCTAGTTTAGGCTGCTCGTTCCGTTCCAATTGGCCATCGAATTAGCATACGATTTATTTTACTGTAGTCCTAATTACGTCAAACGTCACATGTCAAAACGTATAGTATTTATTGCGCCATAACTACGGTACTTATCCTCATTAAAAATAGAAATATTGGTCACCAAAATTATTCAAAAACCTTATCCTATCAATATAAAATTTAATGCTTTAATTTGGTATGATTTTTCTGTTTATTTTTACATTCCCGACTATCAATTGTGAATACAATTTATTCTGCTTTGAATGAACTTTGAATAATGCTACCAAATTTCTCTTCGATAACTACAACTGTTACCATCGTGTATATATTTGACAAATACATAATTAAAAGCAGGAAAACGTAATGACTAAGCATGTTTGTTTCAAAATGGGCTCGGTAGCCGAGGAAGTGCACCAAGCTTTCTCTACAATTATTCTGAACGCGTTAATTCAATATTGGTTTAACATAGTTGAGTGACGCACGAGCCGAGTTGACCCACATCCTTCACCTTCACCCCGATAGTTTTCTTATCGTTTTCACCGCTACTGTGACGTACTCCATTGTTGCAACATTTGATAACACCGAACGAACTCCATTAAACAATTATCGCATCGAGATAACGATACATCTGCGATAAAATATCATATTTGTTTAATTACTTTTAATGGATTGAACTAGTTGATTGATTTAGTAGTTTTAGTATTTTTTCAATTCTGTAGCTATCTTAGGTACGATATTTCTTAGTTATAGATATAATTGGCAGTGCTAAAGGCCTGACCTCTGGTTGGGCCGATGTTAAAAAAAAATACAGGAAGTGATTGGATAGGCCTTTTCTAACAAGTCCTCTAAGACTTTTTGGGGGCATTTTTTTGCCTGTGCAGCAATGGAAGGTCTATGGATAATGATATAAAATATTTAGATACATTCGTAAATTAATTATTTGATAAAACAACATTTATATGAATACATGTCTTAATACTTTTTGCCAACTTTATAAATAGAGATAACACTGAAGGATTTATAGCAATGAAAAGATTCTACGAGATTACTTGCTCAAATTTCATGGTTATGATTGTGATTTGCAGAACCCGTCATGATAACGCCGACGTTCAAGGCGCGCTCGACTTCACCAGGTATCATTGAAGATTTGCTCGAGAGCACGTGTTATCTTGTTTGATCTCCTAATGCGATAAAACAGCCCGTTTTTGGAATATTCATATGCATTGATTATTACACCGAGCTGAGATAAAGACAAATCTGTACATTGACCTTATAAATGAACTTTAGTCTGGATCGTTTCAACTATTTTACCTGCGCTCAGCATTACTGCAGGTACAACGTGCCCATTTCATTTACTCAGTCCGAGATTAAATTCTTGTCAAATAAACATTTACTTTTGGATTCGTGTATTCACAAATGCTTGACTCTGTTATATCTTTATAGTTGACATTGAAAATGAATTAGGCTCATTAAAAGACAATTAAAACTTCATTTCCTTAAGTTTTATTATTTTGGGTATAAAAGCAATTTTTCCAAGCCTTCTTATACTATACAAAGATTACCAATCCAAGTTACCCAAATGTTAAATAATTTGAAATTATCTGGTTACCATGATTTAAAATAAGTATGTGCTAGAAATGTGAATATGATTTTACGCGACAAATTTCAATTCATGAAGTGTGTAATAAACGTTAAGCGAACGAAAATATGCCAACGTGCGAGAAATTTCTTTGTGTGAGGCACATTGTGTACATATACATACAATGAGGCGTATGAATATTCCACTAATGAAATTTCATAGTTATTAGCATAAGAATGAGTCAAACCAATTTTAAAAATCTATATTATACTTATTTGGAATTTCAAATAACTTTGATATCATTGATGTTTCGAACTAATATTAACGGTTTGAAGCGTTTCCTTGTTGTGTGTTTGTTTGAGTGTTTACTAATTGCCACTAATTGAATTCGAAACTTTTGAATCCTCGTTGTACTAAACGCGTTTTTTGTTGTGGGTTTAACACTAACAATAGTGACGTGTACAATATAAGAATGTTTTATTCATTGGAATTTTTTTGGAACAGCTGATTCGCTATAAGTGTCTTCATGCGACATGTTTTACTATCATAGAAACACAAATGCCAGTACAAATGTTGTTGTATGTAAACGTTTATAAGACAGCTTTTTTACGATTGCCAACAATCATATCCGAAATATCCATAAAAAGGGCGAAGTCATAAAACGGGCATTAGACCCTTCATGTTACTGTTGACGCGGCAAAATTTCGTATCCGCGAACGAATAGAAAATGTTATAATTCCATCATTTGTATACGCCGCGACTTTACTGCTCTCGTCATAAGGTTCAGTTTAGAAAGTGTATATTATGTGTAAATTTTAGCATATTGTAACATTATTCGTGTGGCTGACCGTTTGATAAAGCGATGAGTATTATTTCCAAAATTATTGTTACAAGTTTAGTTTTACATTTGTAGGCAGTTTGGGCTTTATATTTTAGGTTACGACGTGTATTATTAATTTAAAAATGAATGCTACGTAAATTCGAGAGCTCTGCCCAACTATCATCTGCTTTTAAAAACTTTAAACATAAGTTGTATCAGACTTTCCCACGTTAGCCTAAATAGTGTTCGGACTTTAGTATTGATATTATGTATAAATTAATTTCATTACCTCTTGGACCAGTTACAAATGCAACTGAGCTTGTTGTTTTGACAATTCATATGTGTCGAGATAGAAGTACCTACCTCGTTTCTTATTACAACGTCCCAGATACCAAGGCGCCAAATCTTAGCCAAGGTTTTAGAGCACGTAATTAGTCATTGAAAATTATTTTATTATGTGGAAGGGCTCGATACAGCTATTTTCAGCTGTGGAAATAAAAAATTGGTTCTATAATAATTAATTCTGAGAAAAGTATTTTTGGAAGCAGAAAAAATCCGTACTTTAGAATTATGAATCTACTATCAACGCATCTCATATCCTTATTCATACTTACATATATTAATATTGACTTATTTTTAGTTAAGTATTTTTACTGGTGCGAGCTGATTATCCGTAATAGTGACCTATGAAGTATTTTATTTAACAGTTGAAGGACTACTCATTATTTTTTCCGTGAATCTCCATAACACATTTGGTTAGCGTCTTCGTTCTTTGACTAGTTTACATCGGTGTGCATCATAAAAAATCCGTTAACACTTATCCTGTTAAATTATAAAATACATGTGCCTCGCGTTGAGCATGTGCGAGTAAATATTACGCAACGTTATCGTGATAACATGCACTTCCTTCTTGTTACTATGAATACAAACACGCCGTCTGTGCGGTGTGGGGCGCTCGTCTTTACAATCTCAGTTCAGATTGTGGTCTTTTAGATACTAATATTGTGGGATACTAGATTTCGTAATTTTTTGCTTTAGTTTTTTTAGCTATTTAATTGGCTATTTGTGTGTTCCATGAAATATGTTTATCCATAGGGGCTATTTTTATACTGGCACTTGGTCTAGAAGCTTAAGTATGTGCCGTACGATCTAGAAGTTTCGGATTCGATTCCGGGGTCGAGAGAATTATTGTTGGATTTTTATTGGGGAGTTTTTAGTAGCATCGCGAAGCCTGGATTTGTGCTCCAGAAACGGTAATAAGCTCGTCCTCTATTACGTGAAATAAAAACACGATTGGCGGAATGTGGGTGTCGAAGTGCACCTCTACCTACTTGTTTGGGAAATCGACAAGAGTGAGATTTTGTTTGCATCAACCATTGTTTAGCTGAATTTATAAATTAAGAAATGAACGTCGTCTTTCTTTCTAAGAAATGCGATTTAATACTTTTCTAAAAAAAAATATCGCATGGGTATTGCGATTGCAAAAACTCAGCCCTGCAGCCATAAAATAAAACGTCACTAGAGAAAATGAAAAGCAGTGTATTTAGATCGTCGTCACGTTTTTATTCATGATAAAATGCACTCCTAACAATCCTTCATCGCTGTTGTATTAAACGGTTGTACGAACAGAATCTAGTTTTTGCATTTTAAAATTCCAACGCGTTAAAGGAGTGGCACAATATGACTTAAAATTCTACTTTTATTCCAAATTATCTAAAAATTCATAGCGTTTAGATCACTGGTCTATCAGGTTTCCACGATTCGGTTTATCAAGCGAATTCTAAGATATTCTACGTCTATTTGCAATGTCAACACAGGCTCTTGACAAAGCCCCGCGTAACATGACTTAGGTATGCCTGATTAACATATCCTTCAACATATAATATAATCGACAAACAATGCCAACAACTACTCGTGCGAAACTCAGCTGAAATGTTTGTGGCGGAATAAAATTTTTACTGCACATAAATTGTTTCTCCTTAAAAATACACGTATTAAGAAGGTGCTATAGAAACGTCAACATGGATTCTCCTTTTCCATAATAATGGATACTGTTTTAGTTTGGATCGTGATCTTATAACTCAGTAAATTAGTTATTGATTATGCAGTTTTCTACTTCGAGGCTGCGACTATAATACATTAGCGAGTATCATATCGCACCGTTAAATTAGCTGAGCGTTCATTAATTTTTACCTTCAGAAAAAAGACCATGTTGTATTTTTTAATTAAATTGTAATCCATAGTACAATGAAGCAGTGATTTTGCACCACAAATTATGATACCTCCTACCAAACTGACCAAAAAACGGCCCTTCATTAAATGCTTTCATTAGGAATTAGAAATTTTAGTGATTACAGCTCGTCCCAAAAACGCATATACATACTGTATTCTCTTATGTGCATTTCTGCACCCACGTTTCGCCAGGTATGTAAATCCCTTGTAATAATAAGCGATATTATTGTCGTATTTCGAGCTCATATTCACACTTCGAACAACTACTGATTTCTTATTAATAATCCTACTAACAAATCCTCAAACCAGTAATTCGCACTACACCGAATCATGGAAATAATCCGGAAATTAATAATCTATTTGAGATGTACATACGCAGTACGAGATGTTTTATTAGATAATTCGTGGAATAGCAGTAGCCGGTTTGTTAGTTACCGTAGTGGTCGGATATGTCGTAAAACTAAAATCAGGGTTACTTGCGGCCCTCAAGGTAACCCGCCGTATAATAGAGGTCAAACGCTGGCGCCCGCAGTTGACACATCGATGACGTCACACATTGGCAGAATGTTAAAATATTGCTCCAGTTTCATGTTTCAAGAGATGTCACCGAACCATGCATATATTGCCTTCGAACGGGCTTTGCTTTAGGGCTTTGCATATTAAGGCGACATGCTTCACTCGATATTTGATTTTGTCGAAATTTTGGTTGTCAATTTTTATGTTTAAACGGCATTGATAGAAATAATGCTACATTGCCTATAAATACTTTGCGGTTACAAAATATAGTTTCCGAAACCTTTTTCGGGATACAAGCGTGGCTGCATCTATCTATTTCAGTAGAAAATAAATCTCACCTAACTCTAACCGGGACGATAAACGGAATCAAAGTTATCCGTAAGTTTTTATAAAACTTCCTACACAAATCCTTTTCCACGTCTTCGTATTCTAACGTGGAATGCGGAATGTATAAAATATTAATATAAATATTTGCATAAATTCTTACATAGGCCACTTGTTAATTTGATTTCCGATGTCACAGATTATATCTATGTGAATATTTAGCATATGCGCAAGCATAACACACCTTTGACACTAAGGATTACATCATGGTTTCATTGAAATTGTTTTTTCTAGTCAATACAAATAAATTTATTGCCTTAAGGATGTATAAAAGGAAATCGTCACGTTTTGTTTAAGAGATCAAATCTTTGTATGAAATTTAACACCCTCATTTTATCAGCTGTTTTATTCAATCCCGCGTAGACTGAATCAAATGTTTTTTAAATAGGTCAATAAGTTAAATATATCGGACTACCGGATACTACGGTTAATATGTGTCAGCACCACAAAATTTACGACCAATAAAAAGTCTACATTCATGTCTGTGTTTGATAAGATGTAGCTATTTATACCAAATGCCTACCCTAGATAAAGGATAAATTAAATGATGATTAAAAATAACTTCCAATGGCGTTCTATGGGAATAATGTAATAAACGAGGGAATAGCCCATGGAGTTGCATGTTATTACGTACTTGGAGGAGCCTGGGGAAAAATTCCACGTTGTCCGACGTAGTTAATACCCATATTAATGAAGCTTATGTTATCGGAACCATATTTTTTAGCGATGCTTTTCATCGGATGTTTCTGTTTACTGAACTTCGGTTATAAATATTAAAGCTTGTTGGTTTAGTTCATGACGCTAAAATGATAAAGCACATTTAAGTGAAATTCAATGTATTTTAATAACATTTCCTACGATTGTAAAGTAAAATAATTCTCAATTACAATTTTAAAACAACTATATACCCCGGTACTGAAAACATACACTAATCTCTCGATATAAAAATGCACAAATGGGCATGATTATAATAAAATAGATTTTTGATTAGCGACCGAAGATAATAAAATAAATTATGAATTTTTATCAAGTAGATACATTAGCATGAACTTAAAATGTCCTTCATTATAGAAAATGTATAGTAATTAGTGCAACAATATTACCTCAGAGATCATAATTGAGTCATGTTGTACAGCAATAAACATTTACCAACGTGAGTCAGTTAATAAAAGTTATTAAAACATTTCTGCACATATACAGAAATGGAAATTGTATGCCACGTTGCCACCGAAGTACATTCATTGAACTTTTATAGAAGTGCCAGTGACGACGACTCGTCAGAATATTAATGGCACATAATACGTTCTGAATACTTGTTATAACTTTTCCCATTACGTTGCTCAGATTTACACCGGGGAAAAATGACGCATAAAGACGCTTCAACCAAAACTCAATGAAAGTTTTTCGTGTGAGCAACGTTAGCAGATGCGGCGATGTGTGTAACAATTTATAAACAACTGGTCAAGCGCTGTACTCAATAATAGAAAACATATTTATATTTTTGAAATGCACGTTTTCTATAAATGTATGCGTGAAAAATAGATTAAAGAGCAGTCTGGAAAACAAGGAAATCGCGTATTCAAAGCTAAGACATGCTTCAATTTTTGTTTGAATATCGAATTTAAAAACATAGACGTAACCTTCAATTGTAGGAAATAGCGGTCTTATCTTGTTGAAGTATATCAATAGATACATAGACGCAGTATAGTTCTTATATTAATGAATCATCAATGTTCTGACGAGTAGTTCTAAATGGACAGATCGATATTATCAAAGGTCGGTGATTAATAAATATTACTCCGATCTTTATTACATACGCAATGTGTGTACATATGTGCCATGCGCGTAAATTCTCCATAAAAAATCATGTCCTGGATAGCAGTAACTACCGTAGACTATTTAGTCTCGTAAGTTACCTTGAAGAATTCGTTTACCTTTCAGCCTTTCCGTGCATATAATACGTCACGATTATAGGGTACTAATTGGAGTCGGCGATCACTGGCCATATGTCAAACGTCACCCTATTTCAACTGACTTGCACTTACTTAATAAAAAGTTAATAAAAACCGCGCGGAATGTTTTTATGACATCCATACATCCTAATTTATGGCTTCTGAAGATACTCGATAACATAGTCTAACAAATTGGAGCAAAGCGGGGTTGGCGTCAACCCTTCCGCCACATTATGGGCTTTATTCCCCCCATACTATAAGCCAGCTGTTTTATGAATGGAGTTAAAAGTTTATGTTTATAATAATGTTCGCACGTTCCACGGAGATTTTATCCACAACCGTTTATTTTAAACCTAATTCAATTGCTCGACGCAATACGTTTGGCTTTATTTATCGAGGTTGCGTACGTCTAAAGGCTTTTAGATGTTCCCCAAATTTATTATCGCTTTAAATAGACCCCGTATTTAGATAGCAGTTTGATAATGTATGAAAACACGTTATATGAGTTTTGTAGCAGACCATAATATTGGATACGTAATCGTGAGCATGAAGGTGTGAAAAAATAAAATCATCATATAATGAAGACTGATTTTAAAATACTTTTTGACAACAATATTGAAATGAATATCGCGACTTTGAAATTCTTGTCGCATAACTTTTCCAACGATGATATTTTTTATATTCAAACCTAAATTATTACCCAGCTGTAGTATTAAATGTATATGATGAAATTCGTTCAGAATATTTCACGGATATTTAATTTTTTCGTGTAAAAACGACACGTGCCGCCGTAAAGTTTATCTCGGGTCACGGTCAAAGAGATTAACTTTTAAATAATGAGGCGATAATATAAATACTTAAAATTTGTTTCTAATATTAAAAAATCAATAATTTGATTTGCTATATAAAGCGCAAAATGTTATTTTTTCATAAGAAAAGTAATGTATATGGACATAACATAAATTGACGTTGGAGTGAAGTAATGTTCCCAAAAAACGGCAGTAGTCTCGTCTGGTTGCGTTTTAGGTTCCACGTGACAGCTTGTGCTCACAAACTCGTTAAGAAAAAATTTAAGACTCTACATTTATCGCTACAGAGATTATCCAGGTGACCAAACCTAATGCCAATTTGTTAGGACCACTCAATTTCATGTCGTACACTGACGAATCTGCCCAAACAAAACAATCAAGGATGTATTAAAAATACACGTTGACTGAGACATTACTTCCATAAAAAAATATGTATTAATTATTAAGAAGCTGTCATATAATGTACAATATTTAAAACCATTATTTCCTCAGCAATAATACGATTTAGTGCCCACAATAACGTTATAACTGAGAGATCATATGAACGTTCGCAGAGCTCCGTATAAAGAACCTAATGCACTATAAGGAGGTAGTACTACCTACGTAAACAACGGGTACCTAAAAACCCCAGTTGAAGTACACGTAGTGTTATTGTTTGCTCGGTACCTACTCGCTGCGAGAAGCAATAGAAAGCTTTGACCTTCCTCAATTATTTATTCAGGATAAAAAAGGGCGAATATTTGCTTGATATTCGATAACCTTACATAATATTGGGTAACGAAACTTACTTTTACCACAATGTATACTTTGTGTAAATTGATAGTTAAAGCTGTTTTATTTTATTGATATAGATATAAAAGAGATAAGAAGACGGTAGGTTTTATTGTGCCAGCTATGGGATATTAGTGGACATCCTTAATCATGTTTTTGTAAGGCCTTCCAAAGATGAAGGTTTTCACATTGAAGTGCAGAATAGTATAAATATTATACAATAATACATTACGAATACTCATACAAAATTTTGAACAGCTAATAAGTAATTTACATACATGTTTATTTGTTCTCCATTTATCCAGGTTTATCCTCATTCGTACGTTAGAGTGAGTGCGCCCGACTTACGGTATAAGATGACTAAAAATATGCTGGTAACACAGCATAACCCAAACCTTATAATTATTGAGTGTCTTAGGATCGAATCTGCTCCTTCTGTTTGTTTGCAACCACGCTACCATTTACTTACAATTATAAGGAAACAGGAGATGCAATATTATGTTGGGAGTTTCAAGGACCCTTTGTTATTCGTCGGTGTCTGTCATGTACAAGCGTCTTACTCAGAAATTTAATAAGAACGGAATTCAAATGTATATATTATTATACAAATTCCTTAAAATTATTTCTTGAAATTTTTCCTTGATTTAATTTAGTAAGCCGACTGGAAGAAGTGCACAGCACCTGATAGTGGCTCAAACTAGATAGAATCATTTTAATCTAGAAAACTGTTAGACTTTGCTCTCACCAGGCAATATAGGCCTAAATCCTCTGCTTTGTAAAGGGAACCCGTGTCAAACATTGGCATGAATATAGACTGATGATAAAGAGCCAAATTTAATAGAAAAATTGCATTTCATTAATTGAGATACCAATGAAAATGCAGATAAAAATATTTCTGGCAATATGAATGTAGGCTACATTGGGTATGACTTAAATATTTTTGTTCGCTATCTTAAGTATATTTAGTTACTTATGCGTAAATAAATAATCCACAGTAATTTATATCAAAACTGTTATGCCTGTATTTGTATTGGAAACGAGATTTGAAATCACAATACTAGGGTTTCTTGCTCGTAAATTAATTTGTACGACGACTAAGAAACAATTTAATTTCACAATTTTGTTTCTACAAATATCTATGCCTACAAATATGTTCAGAGACCGGTACCGAAGTACCAAGGATACGTAAAGTGTGCGTGATATCCCAGACCAAAAGCGTTACAGATTATAATTATTTATGCCGTCTGGCGCTTAAACTTAGGATACCATCATTAATATCCACTCTACGTCCATTTTGGTCAATCCTGTCGAACGTCTGCAGCATAGACGACCCATCGTACCTTATTTCTCACGATCGTTTTCTTAACGTAAAAAACACGAGTCAATACTAACCAAGTAGGTATATGAAGTATAAATCGTGATGGATTTGAAGTTTCGACACGCGGTTTTGAATCTCGGCGGTCGCGGGTCCAAAACCCCAGGCTTGTTTACTTTTCGATGTTATGTGTGTATTCACAATGAACTCTCACGTATTTCAACGGCGAATAAAAACATTGTTAGGAAATTTGCGCGTGTAAAAGTTTTTAGGAATTTCTTAGGTTGTCCGCCAAGCCGCACTAGGACTAAGGTCTCCGTTGGAGAGGAGGCCCGTGCCCAGCATATATGGGCTGATGATTATGCTACAATGTCACATAAAATAGTTATTTTTCAAAGTGTATCAAGGGAACGAAGTGTACCTACAAACTCGCATCGCTTATCATTCATACTCTAAGCAGTCGAACTTTAATCAATGGATCAATGTGCATAATTACACAACGGCTGTACATTATATAATTAGTTTTTTTCACGAGTTGACGCTGTAATAAAAATCTCCATATTGCGTTAAAATATTTGCCCTTTAAGTTTAATTTCGTCGTGATTCCCATTTACATAATTAAATTCCGAATAAGCCAATGAGTCCATATTGTTTACTGCTGTCCATAATAGTTAATTAAAAGACCTTTTAAAAAGATGTTAAATATATATTTCCTTATATAGAGGTTTTTACTAAAACATATACATATTTTTTTAATATAATCTCACGCGCGTATGCCCTGGAGGTAGGTGCTTTCCCGAACCAACATTTCGCCAATTGTGTTTTCATCACACGTTGCATAGAAGAAACTACTGCCGTTGTTTGGATACAATTTTAGACTCCTCGCTGCTATTGAGAATTTCTCACATGCTCTTGCCGTGAGACCACGAGGCACTTTACGATATTACACATATTTTCGCATTAGCGTATACTTTAGATATCAGTGTATTTACACACCTACGCCATTCATCCATTACCTTAGGTTCCACTTTCAGAAAATGCCTCAGGCATAGTCCACTTTAGCGTATTATGTTTCAAAGGTACCTAAATGAATAAGTAAAGCAAATAAGCGCAGGTATGTCATCAATGCTTGAATGAAGCAAAAGTTTACTTCTCTTTTATTTCACAAAAGGATATCTCGCAGCGCACGGAAAATATTTGACGTTATACCGTAAAGGCAAAAGAAAGTTCATCGCTCTATCTGCAAAGTTGTCGACTCACAGGCTTTGGCGACATTCATAAAGCAATATTATGTGTTGTCCCCGTGCATGCAATTTGTTTAAAATTCTTTGAAAATCCGACAGTCAGCGAATTTTTGCACGACATCCCACCTTTATTCTCAACGCGTGTTTAGCTACAAAGTATGCCGTCACTAAGCTGGAAACTTCGTGACATAAATCTTTAAAATGCATTCCAATGACGTGTGCAATTTTGTTGTCTTTTTGGGAGATGGCTTTTTAGCGAGATTGCACATTTTTTAGATCACCGAAAAGTCATTTTTTTTGGGTTGTTCAAAATCTTTGTCCTCTATTTTGATTCACGTTTGTGTCTCTGGCGTCTAATCTATAAAAGATGAGTTTTTCAATGTTTCGCGGATTTCAATACAAAATATTTTTTCAATAAGTATACGCGTCGTGCACATTGTAGTGCGATATCAGTTATTTGAATGGTGACGATAAAAATAGCGAACACATGTTCGTTTACCGCCAGATGCCCTGCGACCTTACGCTCTGTTCGTTTTATAACATTGCCCACATTTTATACACATAGTACATAAATATCGACCGTTTCCGTGTTTTTACAATACATTGCTGTATGCTGTGTACGCGATCATTATATTTTGACAGGCACTAAGTAAGCTTGAGCAGTCTTCACATTATTCTCATAATTAAGTTCAGGGTTACCTTTTTTAAGTACCGGCGCTCAACTTTTAGTGGTAATATAGTTCATAGGTTTTTGTATTTATCATAGGTTTTGCTTAATAAATAAATAAATAAAATTCAATGTACGTAATGTTATGAGATAAACATGTAATGTTAACGTCAACTAGTATGATTAGGTTTTCCAATCTTATATAAAAAAAATACATGAACAGTAGGTACATGTAATATCGTATTTCGTTAGTACAGATCCGACAAACAACCAAACAGTTGCAAATCCGAAATTTCTCTGAAATGTATGGTTTTGAAATAGAAACAGTAGAAAGGTGCGGCAACAGATATAGATAGAATTTTCTTCAATCATTATTAATAAAAATGATAGAAAATCTTTTTTTACTATAACCTTAGATACATTAATATGATCGATCGCAGTGGCGGTACTTCCATAGAAGCCCGAAAGCCCGACTTGCCTTACATAGTTCCGAATAACGAACTTAACGATTGTTTATTTATAAAAAAAACGCTATAAACGTGATTGTGAGTACTAACCGATAGGTATTTATTAGTCCTACGTACCAAAAAAAATATGCTGCTACTAAATAAACATTTGGGCTTGCCTTAGTTTGACACCCTAGGCACGCCACTGATCGATCGAACTAATATTTGTTATACATATACATAGTTGCTCTATTACAATTTAAAAGTACTTTAAGCAAAAGCCTAAGGTTATTTTCGAACCTTTCTATCATCTGACTTGGTTATTTATAAAGTAACAGTCCATAAACAATAGTATTTACTCACTACCAGCTTGACCTTCTCGTTGACAATAAAAAGGTAATGTAAAATTAGTACTTACATAATTGAAACAATAAAACAAATTATAAAAATGTTTATTAGGTAATAAAACGCTAAATTCTAAATGTTGAGTCAGCCAAGGGCGATGCTATTTATACCTAAATGTAACGTCCATTTATTATATTTATCTTATATCTCTACATATGCTCGATAGCGTCTGTAATTTTGCCACAGGATTTTAAATCATATTTGAAATTGTTCTAAGTTTATTTTTAAAGAAATGTCAAAGTCGCGTTTGAAATCCATCACAGCTGATTTTTAAGATAGTTTTATAGATTTTCTTCATCGTAATTTTTTTAACATAGAGACATTTTTAACATAAAGGTAAAGGCGTATTTTTACACTTATTTTTTTTATTAAATTCCCCACATATACGAAGTCATGCCCTTTTTGTATTATATAGTATTTTGTAATTCTTCTTAAATAATCACATTGTAAAATTCAAATCAAGTGAAAAATATATAACTTTTCTTTGTTGCTGTTAGTAATAATGTAGGGATTTAGCAAGGTTACAATGTTGCCACTAGCTATACAAATATTAACTGAACGTAAGAACTCAAACACCTGTAAAAATGTTTACCATTACGCCTTTTAGATTTTTGTATCTGCATAATATAAAATATGTATGAATATTTTAATTACAATTGTTTCTAAAAGGACTGTAAAATTTAATTTTATAAATGGGTCTTTAACTATGTGCTGAGATAGAGATTTAGGGCCACATGTGACCTGGTAAATGACAAACCTAATGCCACGTATAAAAACAAATAAAATTAATTACAAATAGCATTAAAAATGAGATGTTGTGTTCCGAATTCGATCACATAATCATGTAGGGAAGCGAGTTTTTACCATTAGGTTAAGTATTAAGTAATACTATTACGGAACCAAAGGTTTCATGAAAATGTAATTTTAAATTCAGTATTGTTATCCTCATGCTTTCTCGTGTATTTAATTTCAATGAAATTGTTATATTATGAAGTGATCAAAATGTGCGTATGAATATCGCCAAGTCATTAAGACAGCCAACAGATAGAAATAGCTGTATCTATTTGAGACGCACAGAAGTGTGTCAACGCTAAAGTTATCTTAGCTGCCTTAATAACTCATTAAAATATTGAAAAAGGGCTGAACTATTCTTGTCACTTATTCATGAAAATGATTCAACAAAAAACTAAAGCATGAACGTGGAAATTCTCATTATCAAAATTTATGTAAAAATGGTAAAACTGCTTACCAAAAAATTACGTGTTGAAGTTTTCAATTAATATTTTTAACAATTTGTCAAAATATATATACGATAATTAAAAATCACATAGTAAATTATTGGCTGACTAGTAGATATTGTTCATAATATCGGAAAAAATTAATACCCTCTCGCATTTATTTTTAAAATTTAGTTCTAGAAGCACGAATGTTCTTTAATTATAAACAAGTCGACGAATACACGCTGAAGAGTTAATATAAGTCATAAAAAATTTGATTTCAATAAATCTAAATTTTATTTACTTGACATAATCAAAAACGCATCAATGGAAGTACAAAAAGATAATGATGATGCGAACATCAATACAGCTTGCGTAAAAGAAGCAAAATTTATATTTTTGATGCTATTAGTAACGCTTGAGTCTTATACTCGTATACTGTAAGCAAGAATAACTCCAATTCGGATTTTTATCTCATAAAATATTACTATTTATATACCATTTTAAGATATAGAACTTGTTGCTGCATTGGGCGCAAAACATACTATTAAATGCTCTTCGATTTGGATAATCTTACTGCAGTGAATTTCCTTTCCGATACACTTTTGAGTTACAAATGATTCCAAAACTATACGAAAATGAAACTAAAGGTTCTTGTTAGAAGAACTTTATTCAGTTGCCACGGGCAAAATAAATATTTCATAAACAATAGAAACAGACGTACAGCAAGCTGGGCGGCTCTCTGTAGGGCGGTAAGCCGTTGTCCTTGGCCTTTTGTCTCTTCAATGTGACTGTAGATTGTCACTTTCTTTTGCATTTTATGAAGGCCTCTTACATCCACGTGTTAGCTCTCTGTAGTTCACTCAGCCAACAATTTAATTGGCTTGAGTCATAACATCGCGAACCTAATTCCATAATCAAATTGCATCTCTACGTTCAATTTCAAAATTAGTGTTAATGCATAAATGTTTTTTGATCATCATCATCATCATCATATCAGCCGTTAGTGGTCCACTGCTGGACATAGGCCTCCCCCAATGACTTCCACCGGGAACGGTCGGAAGCCGCCTGCAGCCAGCGACGTCCCGCGACCTTGACAAGGTCGTCGGACCACCTTGTCGGGGGACGTCCCACGCTGCGCTTGCCAGTACGTGGCCTCCACTGGAGAACTTTCTGGCCCCATCGGCCATCAGTTCTCCGCGCCATGTGGCCGGCCCATTGCCACTTCAACGAGCTAATCCGTTGGGCTATGTCGGTTACTTTAGTTCTCCTACGGATCTCCTCATTTCTGATTCGATCACGTAGGGAAACCCCGAGCATAGCCCTCTCCATAGCTCGTTGAGTGACCCTGAGCCGTCCCATGACGCCTTTAGTGAGAGGCCACGTCTCAGTGCCGTAAGTCATCACTGGTAACACACAACTATTGAAGACTTTTGTCTTCAGGCACTGAGGTATTTTGGACGAGAAGACGTCTCCTAACTTTCCGAACGCTGCCCAACCGAGTTGGATTCGACGATTGACCTCTCTCTCGAAGTTGGACCTGCCTAACCGGACCATTTGTCCCAAATAGATATATTCGTCTACAACTTCGAGAGTCGAGCCCCCAACTGCGATTGGGGTGGGCACAACATGGACATTCGACATGATTTTCGTCTTGTCCATGTTCATTTTAAGACCCACCTGTTGGGAGACTCGATTGAGGTCTTCGAGCATAGTGCTAAGGTCCTCCAGCGATTCTGCCATGACTACAATATCGTCGGCAAACCGAAGGTGTGTGATATACTCGCCGTTGATGTTGATGCCGAATCCTTTCCACTCCAAGAGCTTGAAGGCGTTTTCCAGCGCGGCAGTGAACAGTTTCGGAGATATAACATCTCCCTGTCTCACGCCTCTCTGTAGTGGAATAGCCTTCGTGCTCTGATCTTGTACTCGGACCGACATGGTGGCGTTGCTGTATATGCTTTTCAACACCTCGATGTACCGACAGTCAATGTGGCACCGCTGGAGAGACTCTAGCACCGCCCTGTTTTTTGATAGCTAAACTTTATTCAAAAATAGAAAAGATTCCGAAATGATTAACATTTCATTTGGATATCAGTACCGTTCAATACAATGTGCCACATATGTGTAATCGCAAATCGGTTACACTGTGTATCATTGTTATCGTTATGCGTATTGCCGCAAATGTTTTGGATCGTAATGGCAATTCCTGTTGCGAGAAATGGCGGATGTTTTTAATTGATTAATCTCCCTGACTGGGGGAATTTGGAATAATAAATTACATAATGGGCTAAATTGTGATGGCTTTTACGCGTGTGTAGCCTTCAAATTTGCCTAAAATGTATGTCGACCTAATGTTTGCGATTACCAATTATTGACTTTTCATTAATTGTATAAAACGTTCTAACAGGAGCGAAATATTGAACTGAAAGCTTAATTTTATTATTATTGACACAATGATTGCTGAAAATACTTTATCATTATCACGATTAAAAAATATACTAAAACTTCTAAAGCAAGCGTAATGGTTACAAACACAACGGTTACGTCACAGCCCATTAGCCTTATAAAACAAAAAGGTGAATATATATGGCTCTAAAACATTTTAATTAATTATCCAGCTCGGTTTAGGTTTGTGACCATATGGAGCTGACACGCTGACGAGTTCCGATAGGCTGTGAGTAGTTGCAATGTTACGATTACCTAGACTTATTAGTTGTCCAAACGGGAATGGTACATCACGAGAGTCACGGCTGACTCACAAGTGTATCAACATGAGTTACATGGAGGTCACAACACCTGAACAGTTGGCAGCGTGACAAGTTGCATAATATGTATGCTTGTATTGGTGATTCTTGTAGCGAAAACAGGAAACATGCTTATGAATCACTGTTGTAAATGATTTACCCATGAATTTTCCATAGGCGTGTTTATGTAACGATTTTTATGTCTTGTTTTTTTGTTTCAGGTAAGTTTCGGAGGAGTATTATACTGATACTGGTATAAGTATAAACACACAATTAAAAAGCAGGTAAAATGATTTATAAAGTTCGAAAAATTTCGTCATTGTTTTTGTGAGAGAAATTTAGTCAAAGACTAAATATAGCCAAATAAAAAGTATTCATTAAGTAACCGTTAGAAATAATTATTACATAATAATTTATGGAAGTAAACATATGGAAAGTCAGTTCACTTCAAGATTTTAATACTTACATGCATGTATGATGTATGTACTTATTGCTATATATGTATAAGCTCCTCCGAAGAATAGGAAGCGAGCGCGTAGGCTTCCTTAGAAATAAATAAATACACCCAACAGTCACATACATAGTCCTGACCCCACACTAAGATACGAGTCTTGTGTCGTGGGTATCAGAAACTACGAGAGACTTTTCGGTCTCACAAACACCCAGACCCGAAACAAATATTTGTGGATCACACAAACATTTGTCTCGGTGCGGGGATCGAACCCGCGGCCGCTCGTTTCGCAAGCTGGTGTCTAGCCAACTGCGCCACGGGGCTGTCAATGTATAAATGTATAAATTTGCCAATTTCTGAAGAAGCCTACTGGCCAGCGAGCCATAGCCTAGTTAATAGTGATTAACTAGGGTCAATAGGAGCATTTACCTTTGTTAGGCCATTTATTTTAAGCCCCGAGAGAGGTTGAGGCACTGAAAGCCTCCCTCCGTACGGCCGCCGTGGAGGAATGGCGAACCAGGCTGGAGAATCCCAGTGCTGGTGCTAAGACCGTCGAGGCAGTGCGTCCTGTCCTCGTCCAGTGGGTGGACAGGCGCCACGGTGCGGCGACGTTCCGCCTGACGCAGGTGTTGTCGGGGCACGGGTGCTTCGGCCACTTCCTGTGTCGGGTGGCACAGAAGGAGGAGTCGACCGTGTGTCACCATTGTGACAACTGTCTGGACGACACAGCCCAGCACACATTAGAAGAGTGTCCAGCCTGGGTGGTGCAGCGCAGCGCTCTCCGCGCAATTGTCGGTGAAGACCTCTCGCTCCCGGCCGTCGTCTCTTCGATGGTTGGAAGTCCGAGGTCCTGGCGAGCGATGCTCTCCTTCTGCGAGTACGTCATGTCGCAGAAGGAGAGCGCGGGTCGGGATCGCGAAAGAAGCGATCCCGCCCGTCAAAGACGTCAAAGAAGGAGGCGCCGGGTCAACAGAGAGAATTAGACCCGGCGCCCTGCCCTGTGGCAAGGGGGCGTCAGAATCCCACCACGGTATCCCCT
Organism: Cephonodes hylas; assembly: GCA_030295005.1. Taxonomy (NCBI): domain Eukaryota; kingdom Metazoa; phylum Arthropoda; class Insecta; order Lepidoptera; family Sphingidae; genus Cephonodes; species Cephonodes hylas. The sequence goes on along the minus strand of AP025367.1, from coordinate 6,979,451 downwards.
GCCTGTCGTAAAAGGCGACTTAAAGGGGCCCTTGGGGTCGCTGGACGTGCTGTGGGGGCAGCGCGTCCTCACTGAAAGTGACCCCGAGAGGGGCGGCGGCACTGTGGCCTGTGCACGTCGCGGGCGCCCATCCACAACCGAGGCGCCCGAACCAAGAAGTGGGGGTGCAACTGCGCCCCCTAAAACTCCGAGACGGCCGAGACAATTTCGTCTCGGAGGCGCACCGGGCGGCTGTGGTTAACGGTGTGCGCTTCTCGGTCACGTACCATGGTCGCCCAACCTGGCGCGGAGATGGCCACCGGGGGGTTTTGGTCGGTATGCCGGTTTAGGGATTTTGTTAGGGACCCAGCCCGGCACTAACACCTGCGCGGATATGACGTCGCCGCGCGCCGGGCTGGAAGACCGGTGACCCCGACATACGCTTCCCGCCCCCCTCCCCCGGGCTGGCGGGAAGTAGAGCCATAAACAGCTTTCCCCTCGAGAACAAAAAAAAAAAAAAAAAAAAAAAAAAAAAAGGGCTATTGACTTTAAACTTTAATACTCGTTTTCTCAGCGCTATTATCTTATCCGGATTTTTTTTTACTTCTACATAGTTGTGCCGGATACCAAAAAAAGAGAATCAATGCAAATTTTTCATACATATTTTAAATTATTTGGGTTTTGCAAAAACATAATATTTTTCTTCAATCGTTTTCAATCCCTCAAATCTCCTTTAAAACATTGAAGTCAAACAATGGCAGAAGTATTTAACTCGCAGATAATACCAAAATCCTTGCAGATGGCTTGCGAAGGCTACTTTCCTACTTGCCCATACTATTTTTGTTAACTTTGCAACTTAATCCAGTTAAGACAGCTTTGAGGAGTTTGTAGTCTAACTAACGTTTATTTTCGCCCAAAGAAATGCTGGCGCGAAATGTTCTAGAGGATCTTGCTACTAGAATGCTAAAATTTTAGTCTCACTATTGCGCTACTAATTAATGTCGGTCGGTTCGGCTTAAGAATTTTGTATAAGGGACTTTATCTCCTTTATTTAAATATCTTTAATTTAAGGCCTTATAAAGCGTACGTTTTTCCCAAGCATAACGCCCTAGTTAAGTATCTATATGTTGTGCCACAGTGGTTTTAATAACCAGTTTAGGCATCATTGGATGAATCCATTTGAAAATTCTCAAGTACAACAAGGAGTTTGAAAATGGATACGAAAGATAGCATTTGACCCTCGCCACCTCTGATGTGACATTTAAAAAACACCTTGCTAATTGTGGTTTAAAAAATATTAACACGCCTACCCCTTCGATCAAAAAGTCGTGATTGTACGTATTTTTTTATCGGCTTCGTTCTTTTATCGCTTTACTGCACATGGTACATTAAGTTTTTATTCGAATTTACAGCGATAGTAAAAATAAAATGTAACGTCAATAAAGAAACAATATTGGTGACTGTATGCAAAACCGAGTTTCCATATTGAGGCCACGTTGAAAAATACAATATTTTATTTCACGTTTGTCGATAACAAAAAATATAAAACGTCAGTGTAGAATTCACGGAGGGTTTTATTCCCAACACGCCATGCTGAAAGGCGCTATTCTCTGTGGCGATCGGTTTTTAAAAAACTGCACATATTACTGCAGCTTTGTACCGGCACCAGTTAATACTTGCTGGGTTAAAATGATTGACATATTTATTTATTGAAAAACATGCACACATTCAAGCCTCTACTCCCGAGGGAATGTTGCCGTTTACTCGACACATTTCAATAATATGTTCAATGGGGAATTTGGTGATGGAATTTTAGGATTTTTTTTTCTGGTAGGTACTTAATGGAAACTGAAGTAACATGGGCTATTTTTTACATAAAATTACGTCCGGACCGAACGAAGTCGAAACGAAATTAAACACTTCTGTGAAACAGATTGCTATGATAGTTATGATAGGCGCTTTATATTTTCGTATTAAGTGATCCCGTGGGATAGACACAAAATGCTTCATTAATACATGATTACAAGAATCTGGCTAAAATAAACTTAAAAAAAACTGAATGTAAAGTACATGCAAATCGATGCAGGTCGTTCTATTGTCTTTCTTATTCACAGTTATAATCTAAATCACACCGATATTATGTAAGGCCTGGATATAACAATCTATATAAATCAAAGTTTCCAAGGAAACTTTTTAAATCATAAAATGGAAGTAGCAACCGCGTAATGTGATGTTAATTACGATCTAAAAAGAGTTTCATCACACATAACTACAATAACGGCTTTTTTAGCCTTGTCTGTATCGGAAATCAACACAAATGAACGACAATTATAACCTCAGTATTATGGTCAATACGCAAGTAGATACGAAAGACCACGTGACGCAGGGGTAGCAAAATTCGATTCTCGTAATACAATATCCCTTCAATCAGTTTTCAAATCCAACTTCTTCAAGAGTCTATTGTTATTTATAGCTCAGTCACAGCCCAATTTAATAAAATTGAGGAAAACTATATATATTTGTCAGCCAAAAACCAGGATCGCCATTTTCACTGACATTAGTCATTTCTACGAGTTTTTGCCAGTTTTCCTTGTTTTAACTGATGACCCTATTAGCATCTCTAAGACAATAATTTAATACTTACAGACCCCTCGACAAAACAGTTAGCAAATTGTGACATCATTTTTCGCAGTCTTAAGCTATTCAAGCCTTCTAATTACTTTATTTTCGTCATATTTTATCCGCTTACAACTGTTTCTCTTACAAAGATTAAAGTTTGAACAAAAAAAAACAGAAAATTTTATAGCTAGATCTCTATAATATTCTCTTATACTCAATACATATATAGTTTGGACTTTAGTGCACGCTGTTCTAATGCGCATTTAAATCTATCTTTATACGATTATTATGCGAAAATAATATTATATTCTAGTTTTATCAATCGGTAGAAATAATTATTAAAAATTATAGCTTATCTGGGGCCGAATCAATTTTATTTAAGTTGTTACTACTATATTATTAAGATGTTTGTTATTTACGAAAGTTCTATAGGTTTAAAATATTTTAAAACTCATTTGCAGCGTGATCTAATTTACAATTTGGTGAATAATTTCTATAGCACCGCCACCGCGCGGCATTAAAATTTAATTTTCCGGAGTGGAGTATACATACATACATACATGAAACATGAGGTATACAATATTGTGCTTTAATATTGCTGTCCGTCCGATAACTAGATTGCTATCATATGAGTTGCGTTGGGGGAATGAGAGGACTCGAAATTGGGTAGTGAAAAACATGTTGGCATCCGACCCCCGCAGCTTTAATATCATGTATCGTTAAATTCCTATAATGTTATTATGTTGTTGATAGCCTGTTTTCCCCTTAAATTGATAGCTCTCGTTCGCTCTTAATCCTTTTGCCGTTTTGTACGAATTGCACTTGTATAATAGAATTAAAATTCAGTATGTTCAGTGATGCCGATTCTATGGTGATGGTACAAAGGCTTTTTTCGCATTATTTTTCTTATTGAGAATTGTTTCCATGTTCCGTTTATTAATGACATTGTAAAATCGTTATTCACGTAGTATGTATTGCAAAACGCTAATAGCGTTTCTGTTTGTGAAAACAAAAAAGGGAGTCTACAGTTTTAATTAAAACTACGAGCAACTATCTAAATGAAATTTGCCCTGTCTACATTTTCATAAAATATATCCAGTCATTATTTAAAATTGTCTGTTATAGATGGGGATATAAAGCTGCTTTTGTCTTGAATTTTTTATATCTCAATGCTGTTTATTAATCATGACTGCCATGCGATTTACAGCGCGGTGCCCGGTTCGATTCGCGAATCGGTCTAAGTATTGTTGGGATTCATAATTGGTAATCTCCTGTAGCATTTCGAAGGCTGTCAACATTTCCTGAAAGTCAACAAGCTCGTTTCTTATTAAGTGTTATTCGCACTAGGCCAGCGTAGTGGACTAAAGCCTAAATCCTTTCAGACGTAGAGGAGGCGCGTGCCAGGAGTGAGAAGTATACAAATATGATGTTGACAGGACTTAAAAAAGCAAGGCGAAACGTGGGTGCAGACGTAACTCCGGCTATACCTTTGGAGAGCTTGCGAATACATACGCTGTACTTTTCCGGTGCAAATAAGCGTACCTTCCTATAATATCGTGTCTTCACAAGTTGTCTCTCACAAACACCTATCTATCGGTTAACATAAACACGTCTCCTTATATTGAGTTTCGACCACAATTGGATACCTACTTATAATCTGGCGAATAGTATTATGTACACTTCGTATTTAAAATAAAAATACAATGTTCATTCTGACCATAACGAAACTGTTTATTCGATGTACGTGTTGGATGACATTTACCAGACATGCCAATTATGGTAATTGTTCAGTAGGTGTGCAAATAATTGAAACATATTTATTGAACGCTCAGTACACTATTTTGGTGGCTTGTGTAACCATGTTTACTACTTGCTTTGAAAGCACTACGTCCTATCGATTCTTTATGAATGGAATATTATGCGTTTGCGGTCAACCCGCGTAATAACTTTAGCCCACTGACTCATAAAATGTCTCATATTCTCATTCATGTTACAAAAATGATTTTACACGTGGGTGTCTTTGAAAACAGATATACAAATAGTTTCTCTGGCCTCGACCCGAATGACAAATGATAATTACCTTTTCATTTGACGAGATACATATATGTGATGATTCGTAGATCTTCTCTAAGTAACTTAACATAGTTATCTATGTTGATATCGAAATAAATTTGAGTATAATATGCATAGTCAAAGATTATAGTTTTATGATGCAAATTTATTACTTTTTCCAAGACAAAAATATGTCAGGCGTTAAACTGAAGAAGGTGCAAAGTGTCCACAAAAAAATCGCTTCGTTCTCTAAAAACTCATTCCGGCTAGACGTTTTAAAATTATACCTTCCGAGAAATATTTTTTTATCTTTCACTGGATTTCTTGGTAAGATTCCTTTAAGAACTTTTAATGTTTTCTGTGTACTTTGAAATAATAAAATTATTAATACAACATTGTTATTTATAAAACTTAATTTCATAAACTAAATTTCCTTGAATTTTAAGTAAAGTTAAATCTTGGTAACGATAATTGTATACTTGTTTATAGAAAACATATAGAATATTTATTATAAATTGGAAAATTAAAGGTTTTTCGGCATATAACATTTTCACACATTTCGTTTCTAATAGGGCCAATTTCAGTAATGTATAGAGATATTTGTGTTATTTTTTCTATATGCAAGCCACATATCAACCATACTTTATAAGTATCCATTTCACTACCAATTATTAATGGCGTACATTGTTTGATATCTCTGTATAAATCTATGATATTACATTTAATTGAAGTCGTGTAGCTATGTCCATTCTATTCCCATTTCCACGACTTGTTCGGGATGTCTGCCAAAGCCCCTTTATTATTCCATAGTGACATTCAGTTTTTTGTGTTCTACAATCAAATGCCATGGCCTTTGTGAGTGTGCACCATTAGGGGCATTGACTTTTAACCCATTTCCTACATAATTTTTAAGTTACCTTATTACGTGAGAATAATGAAATGCAGGAGAAGCTTGATTCTAATTTACCCTACTGCTTAACCCTTCATAATTTTTTGTATTATAAATGCAATAAAATTGATTTAAAAAAATTAGTATGAGAAGTTCGATTGCACTGCACGAGAACATAACATTGCCAATCTCTGAAACGAGCGAATCACAAATATTGCGTACTTTCAATTACGCTTATAGAATTGCATATTCTACTTAAAGTGTAAAAAAAGATTCTGTAAATTACAGTTTATGGTGTAAACGAAACAATTTGCGATCAAAACGGTTGAAACCCACGAGAGCGTAGTCGAGTGTAAATTACTCTTACGTTTTATGTTCGGGCTACCCTTCTCTATCTCTCTTTTCACACAAATGACCTTATTAACGCCATCTACTGCTATCGTTTATTGCGTTCGCTTCTATATATTTTGCGTAGTTTAATTTGTTGTCATTGGTTCATGATTGGCAGTCTGTTAGACTATAACAATATTGCATGGTCATTTTCTATTATCTATTAAGTCATGAATTGTGATTTACGACATTTTCATATTGTGCTTTATAAAGATTTAGCTATATAACACGCATCGCATTAGAAATTTTAGCGGAGAAGTAATTATTGAGATACGAGTACATATTAATAAAATAGTTAATGTACACTTAACAAGCGCCAACTCGCACTATGCCAGAGTGATGGACTAAGGCCAAAAACCTTTATGTTGTAGAGGAGGTCCGTGCCCAACCGTGGGACGTATTTGGAATGATTATGACACTTAACAAATAAATCTTCTGTTTTTCTCTTTTTGGTACCTACAGAATACAGAGCAATGCATAATTTTAACATTCATACAAAACATCATAAAAATAAAAGTAGTTAAAAGATACAACTGATATAGTAAGCAGGATTTTTCTAACGAGAAAAGTTCAGTCTGTTAGTACGAAGCACCGATGGAAGTGTAAGTTTCAACGAATAACACCTATCTTCGTAAGCATTAAGTTTAAAAAGGTTTTTTTCTTGTTTCCGCAGCGGAAAGAACAACGGACTGTTATTTATATTCCTAGCTTTTATTATCTTAAAATTAGATCTTATTGTATGCAGTTGCATCGTCGTAATGTTGATTTACTTATTCAAAAATATATATAATGATGATGATTTGAAATTAATATAGGATAACTCTCTGAAGTTTATTGGTTCAATAGCTTTACATAACGACTAAACGCTCCATAATTCAAGATCTCAGATAATTTAGATTTCTGTTAGCTCAAACGCTAATATACAATAGACAAATTGCTGGAATCAGCTGCGTAGTGAAGTAAAATCCCCTTAAGTAAATTTCGTATTCAAAACATTACACAATTTGTTAAGTTTAATTAAAATACGGAAGCATATCTTATAGTTGTTGTTGGAACACCGAAATTACTTAACTTAAGCCGTTTGAAGGCACGTAGCACATCGAGTAGTACGTACAGTTACAATGTCTACATACATTACTGTAACAGTGAAATTGGTTTATGTTGAAAACGAAGTCGTTTCGCTGAATCCCATAGCGTTGTTCCGAAATACGGAATGTAGAGGGAGTTTCATAATTAAATTAGAGGTAGAAGGCAGTAAGTTAACGTGGCGGGAAGCCCGTTCGGGCCGGCGCGTGCGACGAGTGCGTCTGTGTATTGAATCCATAATGTTCACTTTGGGAAAAATACACTCCGTTTGTGTACGTGATCTATTTAATGTTTTCCTTTTAGTTTCGTTTTGTATTTACCTAACGCCATTTATAAGCTGAGTCTTAAGTATTACGACACAAAGCGTCCATTTCGCCTTACCGGGATTTCATAATGGATGCTAGAGCGTCTGCGAGAAATACATTTCAAGTTTGTAAATCGCGTAGCAAGCTTTGTGCGACATATATACCGAATATGTCTTACATATAAGAATATTATCCCAATTAACGTTTTTCTTCATCTAAATGAATTTTTTTATCTGATAAATACATAAAAGCACTGGGTACGGGAATCATCTACTTTTATAGGAAGTTAGCCTGGCCTGGAAGTGTTGCCTAGCCGATCACATTCTAATTGGTAATATTACAAAATTGAAATTCCCTTGAATTTGAAATACATTTATTTATTACATTTCCAGGCTTTAATTGCCTAACACTTTTTGCCATTTTTACGATTTTCTAGGTCACACGGATTATCGTTATATACCTAATGAGTGGCCAGCTTGACCATTACATAAAATTAGAAATAAGTATTAGTGAAATATTGCAAGAATACATACCAACACCTCTGCCGATCTCTTCAAATATACCTACGGTTCTGAAGGCACATTCCTATTAAAAATAAATATAGAGGAAGCAGAGACAAGAGGGTCCTTAAGTTTAGGTAGTACGAACATTAAGGGCAGCGTACTAAAAAATAATCGAGTGATTGTTGTTGAAGGATGTTATACACTTGTATAATATTTAAAAAAAAAAAGATTCTGACGTGGCTCTACCACTGTTTCCTTTATAAATTGAAGCATGACGCGTATGTTAATCAATCATAATTTATTATTTAAAATCAAAATTCGGTTATAGGTTTATACGAAGCTTTTGTACCATGCATATCAGATTTAGATAATATACGATGAAAGATATAAAAACTGCGCAATCCCAAAAATGAGAACAGCGTCCCCCGAGTGCACGAACGTCAGCTCTGGTTTTTGGTTATTTGTCACTCACACGAGAATAAAGGAATAAAGTTATGGTGTTGGCACAAAATATTTTCCACGGCTCGAGTACTGAAACAAACACTGGCCCTGTGGCAGTCAACGTTAATCCCCCTGATACAATAGACAGCACTCAACACTCACACGAGTAAATTTCTGGATTTTTCTCAATTGCGCCTTAATTGAATTCCCTTTTAGCTCACTTTTAATTTATTTGCGTTCGCTTCCCCACTTTGATGTCTGCACACGCGCCCTCAGGGCTTTTTAGATAAATAACCAATTATCTCGATACGATTTAATCCACTGTCGATTCTGGCGTCGGCTCCGGAATTCGGAATGCGGATTGGAAATACACTGACCTCATAAGTTCAAGTGACGGTTGTATAAATAAGTGTGTGTTTCTTCGAATCGGTACAACAAGCTGGATGTTTACGTGTTTAACGTATCGGATACCTAAAGTCGGAAAGGGAATATCAATAATACGTATTCGTGCTTCCTTCTCACAGCTCTTGGAATTACGTTCACCACACAAATATAACTTACCTACTTTTTATATTTCCATTACAATTCTTTATATTTATCCCTTTGTACCCCCGCGCCCCTAGGCATATGCCTAGTTTGCCTTTAGGATAATCCGCCTCTGGGTATACACCTTTTCACCACACTATTAATAGCTTGTTTTTTTGTTGAATTATGTGATATCCTCATGAGTCTCAGTAACTGTGAACATTATTCCAAGTTTAATTAAGCTGGATCGCGTGCGAACTCATCAATATGTAAACAAATGTGAAGATGTGGGTGTGATCGCATCACGGCCCTAATAGGTTGAGCGATTACATGGACAGAGGGCGCGCCTCTAACCCAATTTGTACAAAACGACCGGACAAACACACGGCGATTGTGTGTCGGCTTGATTCGTGTTTACTATGCACAGATTCGTTTCAGGACACCTTAACGTGCTCTAATCGATCTGCCTGATTTTACCGTTCGGCAATTGGAATAATGGAATTTCTGTGGTGTAATTTAAAGTGAAAATCGTTGTTTCATCTATCCGTCATATGGGGCACGCGTTGTAAATGTTTCCTTTGTTTTATTTGTGCGGGAAATCGTATCATGTTACTCATTGAATTCTAATCCTACTTTTTTAAATCTTATCCAACACAAGCATATGACAGTTTCAGCTCCGTTTAATTCGTCTTGACAATATTTACACAAACAATTATTTATTTTCATAATTCCAATTAATTTTTTTATACAAGAGTATATACACATTTCAATACCAAGTTATGCAAATGATTTAATCATCATCATCATCATATCAGCCATTAGTGGTCCACTGCTGGACATAGGCCTCCCCCAATGACTTCCACCGGGAACGGTCGGAAGCCGCCTGCAGCCAGCGACGTCCCGCGACCTTGACAAGGTCGTCGGACCACCTTGTCGGGGGACGTCCCACGCTGCGCTTGCCAGTACGTGGCCTCCACTGGAGAACTTTCTGGCCCCATCGGCCATCAGTTCTCCGCGCCATGTGGCCGGCCCATTGCCACTTCAACGAGCTAATCCGTTGGGCTATGTCGGTTACTTTAGTTCTCCTACGGATCTCCTCATTTCTGATTCGATCACGTAGGGAAACCCCGAGCATAGCCCTCTCCATAGCTCGTTGAGTGACCCTGAGCCGTCCCATGACGCCTTTAGTGAGAGGCCACGTCTCAGTGCCGTAAGTCATCACTGGTAACACACAACTATTGAAGACTTTTGTCTTCAGGCACTGAGGTATTTTGGACGAGAAGACGTCTCCTAACTTTCCGAACGCTGCCCAACCGAGTTGGATTCGACGATTGACCTCTCTCTCGAAGTTGGACCTGCCTAACCGGACCACTTGTCCCAAATAGACATATTCGTCTACAACTTCGAGAGTCGAGCCCCCAACTGCGATTGGGGTGGGCACAACATGGACATTCGACATGATTTTCGTCTTGTCCATGTTCATTTTAAGACCCACCTGTTGGGAGACTCGATTGAGGTCTTCGAGCATAGTGCTAAGGTCCTCCAGCGATTCTGCCATGACTACAATATCGTCGGCAAACCGAAGGTGTGTGATATACTCGCCGTTGATGTTGATGCCGAATCCTTTCCACTCCAAGAGCTTGAAGGCGTTTTCCAGCGCGGCAGTGAACAGTTTCGGAGATATAACATCTCCCTGTCTCACGCCTCTCTGTAGTGGAATAGCCTTCGTGCTCTGATCTTGTACTCGGACCGACATGGTGGCGTTGCTGTATATGCTTTTCAACACCTCGATGTACCGACAGTCAATGTGGCACCGCTGGAGAGACTCTAGCACCGCCCACGTCTCGATCGAATCAAAGGCTTTCTCATAGTCCACAAACGCTAAACAAAGCGGCAAGTTGTATTCCTCGGTTTTCTGGATAACTTGCCGAAGCGTATGGATGTGGTCTATGGTGCTAAAGCCTTTTCGGAAACCAGCTTGTTCGGGCGGCTGGAAGTCATCAAACCTGCGTTCGAGACGATTTGTGATGACCCTCGAAAACAACTTATAGACATGGCTCAGGAGCGAGATGGGCCTGTAATTCTTCAGCAAGGTGTTGTCACCTTTTTTGAAGAACAGTACCACCACGCTCCTGCTCCATGCCTCTGGCGTTGAGCCCTCGAGGAGAACGGAATTGAAGAGCCTCTGAAGGACTTTAAGTACCGGCGTTCCGCCCGCTTTCAGAAGCTCTGAAGTGATTCCGTCCTCACCCGGCGCCTTGTTGTTCTTAAGTTGTTTCAGGGCCATCTCAATCTCACACAGGCTGATGTCCGGGATATCATCGCTGAAGTGGCGGATCAACTCGGCTCTCGGGTCTTCGGCCGAGCGAACAGCGGGCTTGGCAACCGAGGTGTAAAGCTGTCCGTAGAACCTCTCGATCTCCCTTAAAACCTCTGCCCTCGTCGACACTACGCGGCCGCCCTCCGTCTTCAGCCTAGACAACTGTCTTTGCCCAATAGACAAGTCTCTTGCAAACACTTTGGAGCCTCCGTTCCGCTCTATTGTCTCTTTAATGCTCACAGTATTGTGAGCACGGACATCGTGTCGCAAGGACTTCCAGATCCGTCTATTGAGCTGACGATATGCTTCGGCATCCTCGGAAGACTGCAGCGCCATAGATCGACGTTCGGCCATAAGGTCAAGAGTGTGGACCGAGAGTTTTTGTGGTCTATCTCTACGGCGAGGTCTAAAATGCTTAGATCCCACCGCATGGACAGCTTCTACCAAACCTCTGTTTAACTCGTCCACGGCAAGGTTTTCTTCCAGGCACTCGAAGCGATTTTTCAGCTCGAGTTGAAAGCTCTCGGGGTTTTGGATATGAGCGCGAGTAGGTCGTAGCGTAGACTTCATCAAGCGACGTCTTTCTAATTGGACGTTGATATTCAATGAGCCTCTAACCATTCGGTGATCGCTACCGGTTTTCACCCTGTTGATCACAGAGACATCACTGAATATCCGTCGTTTCGTCGTCAAGATGAAATCTATCTCATTTCTCGTGGAACCATCAGGGCTCAGCCAGGTCCATTTCCTGTGAGGCGGCTTCTGGAAGAAAGAGTTCATCGCAAAGAGTCCCTCTTTCTCCAGGAATTCGGCCAGCCTCTGACCCCTGGGGTTCCGTTGCCCATGTCCAAATTGCCCCACTTTCAACTCCGCATCGCTTCTCATGCCCAACTTTGCGTTAAAGTCTCCCATAACAACATTGAAGTAGGTTTTAGAAGTATGTATGGCCCGACTTATGTCCTCATACATCTCCTCTACTTCTTCATCTGGGTGTGTCGAGGTCGGCGCGTATACCTGTATGACCTTCAACGAATATCTTTTGGATATTCTGAGTATCAGGTACACTACCCTGCTCGACACACTTTCGATGGATACGATGTTGTTAATGAGAGACCTGCGGACGAGAAATCCGACACCTCCTCTGGACTGTTGGTCGTCCCCCCGGTAGAAGAGCAGGTTACCGGACTTGAGGGTTATCGTGTCCTCCCCAATCCTGCGGACTTCCGACAACCCCAGAATGTCCCAGTGTAACCCGCTCAATTCTTCTTCCAGTTCGACAATCTTCTCGTCTGTCCTCAACGTGCGTATGTTGTGTGTTACCAGGGCCAGTCGTCGTCGGGGGTGGTAGCCGGGGCCAACCCGGGGATTCTTAGCACCCCCCGCCCCACCGTTACCATGGCCGCTACCGTAGCCAGGAATAGTGGGGCTGCCGGGGACTGGGGGCCTGGTCCTAGTCTCGATCATGAGGGGGATATTGCCGATACTCGCCACGCTTGGCAGGCGGGTTGGCGAGCGCAGTAGGGGAAGCGCATTGATGACGCTGCTGCCCGTCATCAAGCGGGGGGAAGGGAATAGTGAATGAGAGAGGAGGCTATGGGAGAGGAAAGTATGGTCTGTAGGAGTGGATACTGCAGTCACGGAAGGGAAAGTTGATAGTGACTGCAGCAGCTCGGGGGCCGAGGTCGCGTACTCGTAGCACCTATTCTAGGGCAGACCATGACCACTAGATAGGAGCATCCCTGACCAATGATTTAAGCGTCATAAAAATATGCAATCTAATGTCGATCTATTTTATGAACAGCCGTGTGGAGGCCGAACGCGCCGACGCCGCCGCCGGCCCCCGCGCCGAGTGCTACGCCTAGTGGCCGCAGCCCCGGCGGGCCGCCCCCGCCGCCGCCGCCGCCCGTGTGGGCGCCCGGCAGCGCGGGCGCTTCGCCCCAAACACCTCGCAAGACCTATCGCCCCGTGCACTTTGAAGAGACGCCGCCTAGTCGACGCAAGTTTGGGGTAAGAATGCTTTCTGCGTCGTTTTGGTGACCGAATACTGCTGTGATTAAAAAATTCTTAATAAGAGTCAATATATTTTTGAGTACATATCTATTTACACACGTATTGACAGCCCCAATAATTTGGGGTCAGAACTACATAATATGTCTGTAAATATGTGATTTTGTACATTTGTATTTATTTAATACCTAATTAAGTAAACTGCTCACAATATGGATGTTAGGAAATTAGTATTTGTAAGCCAAATACATAACTAAGGTTTTTCGAAAAATACCATTACAAATGGATAGGCGATGCGATATATTGTGTCAGTACAGAAATAAAATTTAAACGAAATACTGTTACTCTTTAGCACTCATAATTAACAAATTACTGCGCTGAAATCGTTTATTCTTTGCAATTTGTAAATTAAATAACATAAATAAAAAACTAAACACAATGTACCGCAGTTCACGAATGAAAAAGAAACAAAAGATGATATTAAAATATTATCGTTTCATAAAATTTAATTATCTAGCTGCCCAAAGCCCTTGAGACAAGTTGAAAATAATTGAATTTAAGTAAACAGCGTCGTCATTTTCATTCGCAGAGTTTAATTTTTTTGGCACATCTCAAACAAGAAAGCAACATTAAAGCTGAAACTTTGATATCCATCTTCTGCAAACATCCGAGGGAAAAAGTTAGCCTGTGATATTTCAACAACCTGAGGTTTTAGCTGTTTGAGAATCCATTACGGAGAAAATAAGAAAACTGAGTTTAGGACTACCATATCATACAATATTTAGTCATACTAATATATGCATGGTCACATCATAATCACACATAAAGCTCGCAAGTGGTAGACAGAGTAGTTCGTTTAGCGTTTTGAACTGAAAAGTCAGTGTTACTGCCCGACAAAGTAATCGAAGCCTGAGATCTTTAGATCAATCGCCAGATCTATTCCTCTGAATAATGATTAATATATAATTTAACGGACGGTTAGAAGAAAAATTAGACAGTGCCACATTAAAAAAAAGAGTAGGTACTGTATCAGTATTTATTGAATAGCTGGTTCGAGCCATAGAATTTTACGATGTGCTCTTTCTTTGCCTCAGTCTCCAATTCGCAGAAAATAAAGCGCGCCGTATCCTTATCGTGGCATTTAAGCGGTTTTATGAACACTTCTGCGTTTTTTACAATTTTTTCCACTATTCGTTTTGTGCTTAACACTTACTCGTATATTTATGCAATAGCTCCTCAACAAGTAACAAGTGTTAAATGGCATTCCTTACTTTATCTCTACACAATTAATAACTTAACCTTGAAAAATATTTAAAACACATCTCAGTATTGTATTAAAATCGCTTTCTAGAGTAGAGTAGTTTCAATAGCTTTGCACCATAAATAAACGGTTTATTGGTAAAATTACGCCTGAATTCAAATCAATATTATTAGAATTTTTTTAAATTGATGAGGACAGAAAACGTTGTGATATGTCATTTTTTACTCAGGTTTTCTTTTTATTCAAAGGTTTCGAATGTAACTCAACATTACAACATCCTTTATATCCTCATCCTTTCCATTGTCGTAAGAATACATCGTAAAACATTCTATACTTACTTTCACTTATTTTCCCACAAAATTTAAACTTGCGAGTATCCATCAGTCGACCTGCGAATAATCTCGGTGTAAGTGGAAACGACGTCTGTGTAATTATATCGGTTGACGCCTCCTAGCCAGATGAAGCAACGACCGCAGTAAAACCGTATCTTGATGAGACACGCCGAAAACTTTGCAGTAATGGGTTGAACCGTCTGGCCTACACACCGCTGTTAGAGAATACAGTTAATAGTGAAGATATAGTTGAATAAAATGTATAAATAGCAAAAACTGAGGAGAGATGGGTTATTAAATTGTTTACCTTTGTTTAAAAACGATTTTACTTGTTTTTAGTGATTATTTTTTACGCCTTTATAGTTATGTCCGTTTATTAAGATTTTAAAATTCATATTAAAAGTAGTGGTCCGCGCGTCGATTTTAAAGGCCAGAGACCCTGACATATCCCTGACGCCAAAAGCTTCCGAAGGCCGCCTTTCTCGAAGCTTCCGCCTATGGCGCTTTCCATTCGTTGAAAAAAGCATTAGATTTTTAAACAAGTACTTATGATTTATTTAACAGCAAACTTAAAAGGACTGTGTCTCGACATCGAGAATTCCTTATAATACAGACATCATACATTCCAGGATCCAGAACAGAACGGATGCACCAGCGGTTCGGAGAGTGAAGGCAGACTGCGCACGTCACAGAGCGCGCCTGCCACCGGCCTCAGCAACCTGAGCTCGTCAACTAGCCGACTGCCAAGGGCGCAGAATCCTACAGTCACGTTACTGCAGAAAGCACGAGGTATTATTGTTCCTTCATCATCATCAGCTCATATACGTCCCAGGGGGGAGCACGGGCCTCCTCTACAACTAAGAAGGTTTAGGCCTTACTCCACCACACTAGGCTACTGCGGGTTGGTACCTACTTTTATTCCTTAGCAAATTGTAAAGATCTCAGCTTTGTGTACTTTTAAAAGAGTAAATTGAAAGTAGAAAATCAAAGCAGGTACAGGAATAGCTTACCAACTAAATTTTTTGTAGAAAAAAATATATATAGCGCGTAAAAATGATCACTGGTTTATCTGAAATGTTGTAAGTGGAACTAGTAGACCATACTATTTAATTAACATGATTAAAGGAATTGCCTTAAAATTCACTGTTAGGTGTTAATTAGCGAAAATTACACTAGCATAATTGGGAATTAACGAGATTTATAAAAGGAGATGCCAACATCAAATTCACAAAAGCCTTCGATTACCCAGAATCGTTAGCTTAGCAGGGAATAATATGATGATGTCTTTACCTTTCCAATTATTTTACCAAAATATGTAAGATATTAAATATAAGACGAAAATAATAAAGGATTCATTAAATCTGAATATAGATCGGTCCCTTATAATCCCTATTTTGGACACTTTATGGAAGGTAAATGCGATGAATTAGTAACTGCGGTGATATTAATGGCCTCCCGGATATCCGCTCTACCTTTATACACAGCAACTACTTTAGAAATTAAATTCGTAAATATCTATTTAAATTATTTCATGAATGACCTTTAATAAGTTAAAAGCTAGTGATGGCTTTGAGATTTAGGCGCGCATTTGAAAATCTCAACTGTTTTGGGTATAAGCCGCAGTTAATAACTACCAAAACATCATGAGGAAATAACAACAACGTAAAAATATTCTTAGGATTTTTTTGGTGGACTGCCAACACGCATTGGATCACCGTGGTGGGCTAAGGCCACGCCATTCAACTGTAAAGAAGGCCCTTGCCCATCAGTGGAACTTATATATGGGCTGATGATAAAGTTTAAAGAAAAATTTAAGTTTTTTCTGTGTATTTGAAGCAGTTTAAATAGCCTCACAATGATTCGTTACAGTTGTCTATAAAATTTCAACGGGTGGATCTTGAGGACGTTTCTCGAATAATAGTGGAGAAACGATGATTAAATTAGATATATCAAGAACAGACGCTCGATGTTAATTCCGAGCATACCAACGTCGATCTCTGCATACAGTAGTTGCAATGGTGGTTTTGTGGCGGGAATAGATCGCCTGTATCAGGAATCGAGAACTTAATAATCATCATATGCCATTCCCTACAGATTTCAAATAAACAGCTATTACGTTATCGATGATAAATCGTATGAATAGGATGCGTTTACTATAAAAAAATCAAAATTTCCAAATTGTTAGATTAGCCTATATACTTAGGACCCATCGATATATTGATGAATTGAAAGCTTGTTGACAATGTTTACGATTTGTTGATAGAAAAAAGTTCCAGCATTTGACGCACTTGTCACAGTAGTACTTCTAGACTATTAACATGCGAATTTAATTACCCGATCCTTACGATGTGCCCATGGATAAAACTTTATGGCGATCCAGCCCACAGTTTTTTTTACACGTACAATAAAATGTTAGTTTTTACTACCTAAGCGCTAGCAATTAACTAGGGCTTTGTTTAAGTGGGCATTGTGATGACACAATTGTTACAACAATGTTCTATGTAGAGGAACTTATTACAAGTGTAATGGATTACTTGTTCCGCGATGTAAAAAGCTGCGTGTAACCGAAAAGTCTCAACTCGATACTGCGTTTGGGCAAGTTTTAATTTTTCTAAAAAAAGCTTCAGAAAGTAAGGAATACATCTTTAATCTTGAGTAAGGAAACAATCAGTCGTCTCTTATTACATGAACTTACATGAAAATGTATCTAAAAAAATATTAAATAACGTCTTACAAGACTATTATACTCGTCTTCAGTATAAGTATACTTCAATGTATGTACTCTACAAGAATATGTAGCATAGTACACTTAGTTCAAACTGCTCTCAAAACACCTAAGCTTTTAATTAAAACAACATAACATTTGTATGGCCTTTAACTACGTATTGCATAGAATCTCTATAATTTACCATTGCTTTATATTCTTAAAAAAATAAAACCTCGTTATATCTCATTAACTCATATGGTTGTTAATTCATTATTTTCCGGGTCATAGGGTTTTCATTGTTTATTTAGAGCCATAAAGAGTTTCGTTGGGCCGTCATCGGCTCTCCGGCTCACGTAGCCTGTTCGCAGTTGCTAATTTAACTTTCATGTTTATTAAGTGTGACAAATCCCTTAGCCCTGTAATGTTTGTAAATTATTCTGTTGGTTGCCGTCAGAATGACGCCTAATTGCTGTCAAACTTCCGTTAATTGGCTTACGGGGGACAAGTCGCAAATATTTCGCGGCTGAGATTCAAATACATCATTGGTATCTATTGTTCCGTCAATCTGCCAATTGGTTTAATGTGTTTTGTTAATTCAAATTGACTCAATATATGTGTGGCTACATTATTAATAGTCTTCATTTTATTTTACGCGAAGTCCTAGTGCTCATTATAACCCTTATAAAAATTCTGTTAAGTAAAATATCGTTTATTACTTAACAACATTTTCAAAAGGTATCATTAGATATAAAGAAATCGTATCTTTATCGGCTATTTAGGTTACATGCTTTAGTTTTCAGCGCAATCAGAAGTGAAGCTTAGTTGTAAAATTGGAATAAGTAACATTTTAAACATCAAAGACTACATAGCTTTTCCAAATAAAATTTATTCTTTAGCACTAGATTATAAAATATTTCCGTTTATGGAGTCGAAACTTTAAAAAACACTTATCACGTCATTCAATACACCAATACATAATACCTAAATACGCCGTTGGTTACAGTACATTAGCCCTCGTGACAATACATAAAACTGCTCCCATAAGAGCCGAGTGACGTAACACGGGACTCTTGATCTGACAATTTGTACGTTACCTTTTCAATGGAATACGTGGTAATGCGAAAAAGGTGCGTCACGTTATAACGAAGTGTGACGAGGGTCGAGAGTCGGCGGGTCATTATGAAACTTTAATATCGACCAACTGGAGGTGACAATTTTCCATCTAAACGGATTGTTGCTGAGATTTGTTAGTAATAACTTTGAATCGAAAACTCGTGTTGTAACAGAAATTTATTTTATAAATTTTTTTGTTGTCTTGTCCCTACAAACAACTGTATATTTTCTTTTATTTGAGTTTGATTGAGAGTCTATTTCACTCGTCTAGGAGTGGTACTGTTGAATACTTAAGAATTTTAGAAAGCTATCTAGGTTTTCTAGCTGAGTTTATTAATAAACTATTTGGAAATTAAATGTAATCAAAAGAAGTTTTATCTATATGTATTTTTTTTTTGGCGTAATTAAATTTTTTATTTCATGTTTTATTGACTAGGAAAACTTTTAATTTTCAGAGGGACAGATTCCACGTGGCTCGAGTTACTTGCAGATTGAAAAGGACAGCGCTAGACTGCCCCGGGACAGACCATCACCTCCCAAAGGCGATCCAGGTATGATATTCAAATTTATTCTAAACTTAATTTAAAGAATATGTATTAATTTATTTTATAAGACGATCTTTCTAACGGTTCTTTTTTTATAATTTAACGTTCTTATCATTAAACGTAAGGCAAACAAACGAACTTCAGCAAATTTTAAATAATCACTCATAAACACATTGTATAGTTTCGTTTATTTGTGGACGTCTTGTTGAAATAATATTAATTTTTTAAAGAAATTTTAAAAGGGAATGATCAATTAATTTAAATATCTTGTAGTCGTAAGATGAAAAATCTCACTATAATAAAGGTTCTAGTTATAATTTATTGGTAATTCTACAAGTATAGATAAATTATTGGATGTCGTGACTGCTGATCATTTTATTTTGAACTGTTATTATGAATCACAACATCGTGCCGCAAAGTGATGGATAGAATATTAACTAAGTATCCCACTTATTAATAAAAATTCATACCATTTAGGGTCTCCCATTTTTGCGTTCCATAATAGCTAGTACGCAATTTGCTGGATGAAATCTATTGATTATTTACTGCGTTTATGTTCAAATCATCATACCTAATATGATTGGATATTTGTAGTACGGTTAGAGATATCAACTATTCTGCAACAATGAGAAGAAGATTGTTTCATTGATTAAATCACTTGTTTATTTCTGTCTTTGTTCGTACTATAACGGAAGTTTTACTTTGAATAGTATTGCTTCTTACAAATGCGCCTAAACGTTGTCAAAGTATGGGTATTCATGAGATTTTTAGAAGCTGTTTATACAGATAACTAGATATAGGTGTATGTGGTACCTTTACCTCATAAATGTACGTTTGTTTCCAGTGTATGCCCTCCGCAAGGAGTACGCGAGCGAGACGGAGGCGGAGTGCGAGAGAGATCGCGCCGCTGCGAGGAAAATGGCCGATGCACACAACAAAATAGAAGGAATCGGACCCATCACCAAGGACGGCATGCCTGTCGCACTTAGATCTGTCAGTATTCAAGCTAAAACTCATCCTTAAAGTATAAGATCTTTCGTCGTACTGTCGCGTTAGACTATATCGTTATTGAACGATATAAGCAATAGTGACTAATATTAGTATCTATGAAGAGTGTAAATAATATTTTGAGGCAATAAGGATTTTGATTTCGGTCCTGACATTTCTTCCAAAATACCGAAAATAAAATATTACTAATATATTATGCAAGTTCAATCAAGTTCATATAAAACAATATAATGAAGAAGTCTATTAAACTGCTTTCCGACGCCTTCCCTTCTGCGGTATACATTTAATTTTTATATACGTAATCTTAAAAAATAAATAGATAGAGTTATATAAAGCAACTATTGAGTTGTTAAAAGATTATTTTTATCAAGGACAAATCAGGAATTTGATGTTACATAAAGAACGCAAAGCGAGATAAACAGAAGGTCACGGATGAATCGTAAAGATAAGTTTATAGGCAATGATTTATGAAATAACGAGATAAAAAAGATAAACATTTCCATACAATACTAAAATGTCTTAAGGACATCCAAAAATGCTTCCAGTGAAAAGACATATTATATTGGTATAAAACCACGGTAGGGACGTAATTTCTATGGCTGAGAAGATGAACAATACTGATGGATTTAGTTGTTCATAGACCTTAAAGTAAAACAGAGACCACTATTTTAATATAGCCTAGCTCAGGGCTTCCCAAACTGTGCGTCGCGACGCCCTAGGGCGTTGCGGCAACATCCTGGGGGCGTCGCGAGGCGATCGGCAAACATTCGCTGGCCGTATTTTTCTGATAACCTCATATTAGGCTAACTACTACTGTTTTGATTTCCAGTAAAGTAGGTAGTTTTGATGATGGGGGGGGGGGGGGGTGCGTCGCAAGAAAAATAACAATTCTATAGGGCGTCATAGTGTAAATAAGTTTGGGAACCCCTGGCCTAGCTCATAAATATTGGAAGTCGGATTCCACGGTGTAGTAGGCATTAAGCTGACTTTGATTAATTTATTTTCTTAGTTCCCTGGTGTAAAACAATGGTTATGTAGCTGATTTTAGTGTTTCTGCGAATTTGATGGGATTATAACTTACTTGCATTTATACATTTCTGATTCCAGGAAGTTAAAGACCCGTCGAGGTGGTACAAAAAAATGTACGATACAATACACAAAAATAAATACGACGGTAAGTAGCATGTAGTGTGTACCGAAGTCATAACGAAGAATAACAGTTACTGCAAGGAAAATTGTTTAATGAAAATTCACTATAAATGCGATTTCAATTGCAACAGACTTAAATTCCTATTTCGGATATTTTTACATTTTACAATTGAGTAAAATAAATGGAAAAAAGAGATCCTTTGTTATAGAATCAAGAATGAAACTGAGCTAAGTGCTTCAATTTTATTTCTGACAAATAATGCTCTTGGTACAGTCAGACAGTTTTGAATTTACTTCAAACCTTTTGGTATTGGTTTAGATCTTGATTATCACATTTCTTACGACAAGCAGCATTGCCGAAGACAGTCATTCTTACTAAGACTCCATTTCATATCCTCCTCATGACTAATATTTTTATTACTCTGTGATTAATTTATTCTTTTAAGGAATTGATTACTGCTTTTTTGTAAGTGAGTTTATGACTCGTTACTTTAGACTAAATAGTGCTGTTTCAATCCAATTTGCAGTAACTGTGTTCTTTGCTATGGAGACGGAATTCGCTTTCGATGTCGTGTACGGGTATCCACATGTATAAACAATCCCCAAATCATCCGTTTTCTTTTTCAGACGATTATGTGACTATTCGATACAAAAGTCGCCGAGGTGATTATGATGTCTTTTCCAAATTTATTTAATCGATATCGGTGGCTGTATAACTCCACATCGGTTCGCAATAGAAGTAGATAATTTCCAGTGGGTTGAGATGCTATGATAATAATTCACTATCTGAGGTAGTAGCAATTGAACTATTCGTTATGTGTACATGGTGCTCATGTTTAATTCCGACATTTTAGGTCAATACAAAACCAGTAAAAAAAATCGATATCAAATCATTGTTAATTGTATTTCTTTTAATTCTATTTGAAATACTGTAAAATAAGATACAAATTGGGAAAAAGAGTAAAGGAAAACACACATAGTAAATTCACTAATTTCCCGATAAATGGATATTATTATTTGACCCTTTTTGATTCTTTTCATGAATATTTTGAGTAATCTTAAATCATGAATTAATATCATATCATCTTCAACAACTCTTTTTTGAATAACATCTTTTGCTTGTATTTCATATAAGTACACTTTCGTAACGTTTATATCATCATCGAAGTGACTTTGTGACGTCACCACGCATTTAATTAAAAATGTTCCTAATAACTTAATAACATACCTCAAGGATGGATTAATTGATTTGAAAGCATTTGGTACTTACATCTAATAGGCGATGACGGTTGTTACTAAACATCACTCATCATTTTATTAATTCTTTTATAATATATCAAAAATATTTTGATATAAATAACTAGCATATCATATAACTGTAGAGCGTGAGGAATTGCTCCAGAAAAGGAAGACGGTAACTGCACTAATACTTATTCACATAGCGTAATGTATCGCGATGTTATGGAAAGTGTCGCTGCGATCAATGGCACGCGGGTTATAATATGGTTTTGGTTGCGTTATATTGCGTGTATATTACTAAGCGCTTTTGATATATATTAATGAAGAAGTGCTAAACTATACACATTTGCTAGGTTAATATAGGAAATAATAAAATATACATTCCATTACGGCTCGATTCTATTCACGCTCTATCCACCATATTTAGTTAATTACTTCAAGGCCTATTGTTACACAATTCAAAAGTACTAATAGTTTTACTCAATACATTTCAATCAAAACTATTTTTACTTGGAATAAAACATTAAAATATTCAAAACGGATTTTCAAGAGTTATGGATTCAACCAAGGTTCCTTTTTTGAATTGTGTGACCGTCAACCGTTTTCGATATCTTGTGTACTTATAGATTGTTGTGTGTGCAGGAGAGCCTGGCGAACGGGTGTTGTTGAACAAGAGCCAGTATATGTACCTGGAGCCTCGGTCGGGGTACATGAGCGAGCCGGAGGGCGCGGGGTTGTTCTCGGGAGGGGTGGGCGCGGGGGCGGGGAGGCGTCGCACCGCGTCAGTACAGGACGACATGCGAGCCAGCCCTGCGCCGCATTATGCACCGCACAACAAGTCAGTACACCCCTATTGATTCCTCAACGTGTTCCATTTCCTTTAAGGGTTTAAACGTTGTGGAATGAGTAGACAATCGCCGAGCCTTAATCATAATGCTTAGGGGTGCGGTTGCGAATAAGCTTGTTCAATATTCATACTTATAGTTAAGTGAGCTCTTACTAAAATGTACAATAATCGTACCTATGGCTTAATGGGTTCCTACTTCGATCCTATTAGTACCTAGCGTTTCTCGACGACATATTATACTACTTAGTAACAAAAGATTATTTATTAAGTATTCATAAGATGACTAACCAGGTTCAATTTAAAACAATGAAAGATTATGATTCATGAAATATAATAAAAGAATATTCAGGGAAACTGTGATACTTTACTAACTCATGCTGGTGCCATCTAACTACAAAGTTTTGAAATACCTTTGTCTTGCCAAGACAATCTCTTTTTATGCATTTTTTATTGTAGTTTTAATCAGCCAGCTATTTTACCCATTATATCAATGTTAAAACTTCGAAATACTTCGTAGTCAAGTCACTAGATGGCGGTAGAAGTTTGTTTTGAAATATGTTTTATTAATTACATTTTTTTCGATATCAGTGACAATGTATTCTTTTGTATTTACCAGGTACAGCACTTTGGCCTCTGGCAGGGCGAGTCAAGAAGTCTATAAAACCCAACCGGGAAGGATAGAAGACTACGTCCCAGGCAGATCATCCGTAGTCGACAAAGAAGCGAAGCAGGTACAACTCTAACACAACCGTTGGACTATACGCAAGTTGTTGCAATATAAATTCAAAATAAAATAATCTTTATTTCAAGTATAATTATTTGAATTGGAAACCAATATAATACAGTTGTATATTTTGTATACCACTTGCGTGAAAGCATACGGATGTATTTATAATTCATTCATCACGAATGAAAAACTTTTGGTGTTTCATGGGTTCACATTTACCATATCATATTATCATTATTAAAATAGTTTAAGACTTCCTAACAAAATAAACAACTTACTAAACATTTATATGCTTTAATATATTTTTCTTTTCTAGTGGTGGGACGAGGTCATGGATATATTTGACGGGGTACGCAATCTTTTTACCTTATCTGTGTACCGTACCGTGTGTATTTGTTATAACGTTTATTAACTGTGTACATTCTTGAAATTTGATACCACACTAAATCTCTAAGCTAATACGAAGATGCTTTGAAATGGAGCAGATCTTCAAAAGTTGTATTTCATGATGTCCCGACCCTAAAATCATGGTGGGTAAAGGCGGACAAAAAATCTTAATAAATTTATTTCGATGGACTCCCGTTTCTTCATACTCTGTTAAACATTAACAGCAATTACCATTAGGTGTCATAGGGGTTTTGCCAAAGTAACAACGTCATGATGGTAAAAATTCATTTAAAACTGGAAATTATATAATCAAGAAATTCACATCCATTCTCCATATCAATATTTTTCATTTCAAGAGTCAATTTTGCTGCATCAGTGCCGTCTTTAATACTAATAATTTGATGGGATATTGTTATATGTATATACTGGTTTATGTGGCGAGCACTAACGTATGTTTACATTCCTCGGCGGCTAACAGTGGCTAGACGACAACTCCCCCCTGCCTCCTTACACCACGTTGCTCGCACGCGCCATACAGAAAAGTGTAAGGTCCCAGGTTCTCATTCCATGCCTTGTGTTTGTTATGCTGTATGTTAGCTTGCACGTTACGTGTTGTTTGTGAATTTATGTAAACCGTTTCTTGGTTTAGAAGGAGATGCCAGTTCAGTCAACAAACCTTGAATTTATTTTTAAATTCTCACATGTTGCGCTTATTTTTTTAAGGCATTACAATTTTCTACTTATTAAATATTTTCGTTTCGTTACGTAGCGTAAGGATGACACCTTACCTTTGCGCAATTAAGATAAATTCTGTGAGTTTATATACCAGTGCATCGAAACAGGCATCTTCTTCATATCTTTTGTATAGTATTTATAATCGGTGGTAGAATAATGTGGTTAAAAAACAATAATTATTAATTTTGTGGAAATAATTTAATATTTTGATATCTTAAAACTTATAAATCATTTGATATTTTTAAAACACCCAAGCTGTGGAATAGAAAATGCGCGAATATCTTGCTCACCAACAATAAATAATATTATACCTATAGCTAATAGCATCAATATCGAAATACTATTGTTAAATACTTCTTTCCTTTATTTATGTATGTTGTGGTAAGAAATGCATGTTTCGATGAATGTTGTGACATAGAGCGCACTCTATGTGCTGAAGTACTATAAGTATGATGTACCATGAAAAAAATATTATACTTCTTCCAGGCTACAGCATGGCTCTTCTGAATTTGTATTTAGAAATAACGAAGCATTAAGGAATAACGTATAACATGTTTGTGTAAACCAGTTAGTATAGTAACTTTATCATTACAATAAAGTACCGTCAAATACGGAGACATAAAACCAACAATGAGTTTTAGAGGTTATTTCTTGTTGCACCTTCAATAAAGTTGTAGCATGTATTGTAAATGGAATCATTTGATTTGAAAAAGTATATATTTTTTTATTTTCCTGCAGCAAAACATTTCGAGTACGACTTCACTGCCACAAGCATCACCAAAAGAAAAGAAGGATATAACATCAACTATACTGTCAAAGTCCAATATGGCAAAGTAAGTAGATTTTTATAAATGTATAATTTAATATGTGACAGAACTCTACCTTTCTATAGAGTAGATTACTTTTATCCACGTAATATGGAATTTATACAACTTTTGTGTATTATTGACTATATTTACTTATAGAAACTCACAGTCTTATAGTAATATGTAGAAGGTTCTAATAGATTTTTATAAGGAGTCAATTAAAAACAACTAATCTAAGAGTTATCTCAAATTCCTCGTTTTTCTTACATTACAAAACTCTAAACAGTACAGAGGTCTCGGGCTTAATTCCCAGTTAAAGTGATAAATAGTTGATGTAAAAATACCCCTTACACTTTGAAGTGTTTGCCTCCTTTTAACTTCTGTAATAATTATAGGGCATTAAAAGAATCGGGCTACGAATCAGACTCGACATTGGTGTTCCGACGTCGTGACGATACAGACGCGCCCCTGTCGCCTGCGGAGAGGCGAGCTGCCTACAGAGATCTGCAAGCGGGAGGGGAACCGCCCATCCGAGGGTTCCGCTCACCAGCGCCACCTAGACAAGGTAAAACTCTTTACATATTTTTTAAACACGTTTAGAGACCTTTTGGTTTGTAAACTTGAAATAAATTTGAAATAAAAAGTGAAAAGATTTTACAGTTCAGTGGAATCTTACAATTAGATTAATTATGTCAGAATGTATGATAATAATAAGCAAAGCTTTGAAAAAACAAACTTTAATAGGTTTATGCTTATCAGTTCATAACTTACTATGTACTATGCCACCAAAGCAATTACAAAAATATTTATAGTTTAAATATTTAAAAAAAACTTACATTTCTGAAGAAAATAATATTAGTATCAACACACTGATTTAGTCAATTTAGTCAATAAGTTTAGCGCACTAATTATTAAATACAAGGTGCAAAATTATGAAACCTAGTTTGGTTTGTGCATGTTTTATTAACTTTCGGTGTGGGTTTACTTGATCTAAGCCTGTAAAACGCATTAGACGGTAATAAAATAGTTCATTTTAACCTATATAATACTGAAAAAATTGTACAACACTGGTCGCTTTAATTATTTACGGGGTCAAGGACAGTGCATCTGATGGCTACCTATTATAACTGTAGTACGCTATGGTGACGCTATTGTCGGATGTGTCAACTCAAGGCCGAGCTATAATGATACTAACATTTCCGAATCGAGTACACTTTAGTTCGTACTGGGTACACTTCGGGTAAGTACTGATTTTAATTTATCTACGCATGTTATCTATGCATTTCTCTCAATAACGTGGTGCTGGAACTTCGACTGACTGCGTAGTAAGGTAAAAGTATTGCATGTGCACTGTTTGATTCCAAAATTAAACACACAAGTAAATCGTATTGTTCACCGCCGTTTTTACTACAGTCACCTTATTTGAAGTAGAGGTTAGATTATGCAAAACCACCTCCAGAATCACGATGTTATTGCAGGAGCACAAGAAGCACGTTCTTATCACATCTAACGCGTTGTGAAGATTTTACTACAGAAAAAGTTCGATCTCCACAGACGAAACGGAAATCGAATATATTCCGATTTCTCCTACACTGACGAAGATAAGAATCCATAAGAAAACGCCAAAACTGCACGAAGTCATCTGCTATCCTTTAACTAGTATAGAACAAGATGTTGTTGTGCATCTTAAAAAGGGTTCTTCAACACAGTTGCAAACCAAGGGAGAAAATTATAAAATTGACTATCCACCCGCACCACCTCGAAGAATATCATCGAAGAATAGTAGAACTTTGCAACTGGTTGCTTCAGTAACACCAAAATCGTTTAATGAAACATCTAAAAAATCCATTATTGCCCCTTCTCAATCAAATGTGGATTTCTTAAAAGACCGAATAAGTCACAAGTTAACAAGACAAAATACTCACATTATAAGCAAACCTAGTGTAAGAACAGATGTCAAAGTTAGCGATAAGAATTTATCCAAAGCACGGATTATGTCTATATCAGCCCCGCCAGCCGTTAATAGAAAAAATATTTCCACCGCAGACTCTAGAGCTCCGAAAAAATCAGTCGATAGTAAAGTAACAAGCACTAGCAGCTTCGGATCACCTAGGAGAACATTGCTACCGATTGAATACCCTCATTATACACACAATCGATGTGGCGAACCTTCAGCGTCTGTGGTAATAGAGGGCGGTGTTGGCAGAAGAACTCCTATAACGAACATCTTAGACAAAGTTACATCTTTGGATAAATTATGGAGTGCTGATAAGCGAAACGAAAGGATTGATATAGCGAAAGCAATGAAATCAGTCGCTCGATCCAATTATGTAGTCAATAAACCTAAATCTTTACCTCCTTCTGTCATGAAATCTGTAACTACTACAACCACTCATAGAAGTAGAGATATGATTCGTACTGCGGAAAAAGTACAGAAAATTAAAAATACCAATGTGATTCCAAAGCAAAATAATGGTTCAGGATCTCGCACTGAACAAAAATGTGTAAAATCAAGACCCTTACAAATGTCGTCTAATATTTCAAAGTCGTCATCTAATATTACTTGCCTAAAAAAACAAAATCAAATTAAGTCGGCAGTCGTAACAAACCTAAAAAAGAAGAAATCGTTGGAAAGTGTGGTCATACGCCCTAGAAGTGTGCCTTGTCACGAATCATGTAGCAAAAAATCTAAAGATTTAAATAAAAGTGTGAAAAAAGTACCAAAAAGTAAATCTGGGAAAAAGTCACTTGCAGCGGCTAATAGTGAATCAGGCAGTCAATTTGGGGATACTTCCAATGAAACTTCCAATTTTGGTTCATTTGAAAACATATCCAACAAGCAAAAACTTCCTCTAGAAATCACTGAATCTCGTGAGGCTGTTAGTTCAGACTCATTTTTCCAACATCTATTTTTGGGAAGACCGTGCCATTCAGTCGTAACATATCCTGTTTTTGAACCCAACACAAATGTTCTGCAGAAAGCAAAAATGTTTCAGTCTCTTCCCTTAGATAACTGTACTCCAAAATCATTAAATTCTTACCTTATACACAGAAAACCAGTGTCTTTATCTCGATTCAAAATGTGGGATAGATACCCAAGCCCAAAGCGGCCACAAAGTCCTCGATCCATATCATGGCCAGGTAGAATACAAACCGAAGTCCGTAAATTTGATAGTTTGTCTAAAACTGATGAATTTGGGTCTAGTTCTTCGTTGGCAACAATTCGAAGTAGAAGTGAACCTCCAGTAAATAAGTTATACTTTTCTCAAACATCACGGCCTAAATCACCCGTTGTAATATTTTGCAAAAAAGACACTCTTCAAGAAGTATCCAATCGAAACTCATCATCCCCGACAAGAATGTTTTTTACGCAAACCTCAAGACCAGTTTCACCTAAAGTTTTTTCTAAAGCAACCACGCCTTTACCTCGCGCTAAAGAGCAATCACCGTCTCCTACAAGAATAATTTTTACTGAAACGTCTCGTCCAATATCACCCGTCATAGCACGACGCGCACCAAGCTCAGACATTGATAAGAAAAAATCAAATACTTTATATGTAAAAACCAGCAAAACAATCACTAACAATGTAAGTAGAAGCAATTCTACTTCACCCGTATCTATAAGGTCGCCGTCTTACCGGCGAATTTATAACGCTCGATTACAAAGTGGTAAGGTTAGTGGTGACCTTAATAAAAGTCTGCTTAGGACTAGGAGCGCTGGTGAGGCTGACAAAAGATTCATAGATAATAAAGTTCCTATAAAAATTAAAAGCGACACAAATCTACAATCCAGTGATCCCGAATACGATGAGTATGTTCAAGACATGCAAAACATTAAAATGAAATCTGAAAGATTTAGAGAGCTAAATAGATACTATACATATTTAGAAAGAGTCGCCGAGTTAGAAAGAACGACTTCAACTTCAGACTTGCGTCACAGAAAAAAAGATGAGGAAATTATCGACTTTGACCGTTGGAAAAAAATACGCGCCATCGAAAGAGCTGAAGAAGAATTAAATAATCTATATCGAAAATTAAAAATAGCCCAATCAGAAAAAGATGTACTATTTTACCCACGAGACATAAAAGACTTTCGGTGGAATTTTGATAAAGAAAGAGGTCTCAGAATTAAAGAAAAGTCTGTCGAAGATTTAAAAGATCATTTTCAACAGATTTCCTATTATGATGCCATAGAACTTGATCAGACTCCCTCAAAAGACATTTATAAACCCTTATGGCGAGGAACTAGTGTAGCGGAGACAGCATTTCATATCAATAGAAAGAACGAGAAAACTAAAGATGAATCTAAAAAAGTTAAAGTTAAACCGAATGTAACTTTGCAGCAGGATACTTCATTAAGTGATCTGCGTAAAAAAATTGGACTAGGTAGCCGCTTATGGAGCAGTTTATCTATGGAACAAGTAAATGCTTTAAAAAATCAATTGAATGCAATATATAGCAAAGAACTAGAGTCTAAATGTAGTAAAGATCCTGAACAATTTATTGTGAATGTAAGCGATAAAAAAAGTGAAGAAAGCCCTGCTTCGCTACACGTTCGCTGCAATTCTTTAATATCTACTAATCAAAATCCTGATCAAAATAGGCCAAGTAAGCTCGTTAAATCTGAATCAATCGCGGCCATGCCATGCCCAATAACTTCAGTAAAAGAATTAAAAAACAATGTAAATAAGATACAAATGTCGCTAAGCGAAAGTGAAAAGAGAAAAATATCACAAACATTAAGTAAAGAACTTCTAGACAGAATGAATAAATTCGACAATCCTCCACTTTCCTTAAAACAGGAAATAGAAAATATTCAAATTAAAGAGCAACTGGAAAATAAAATAAAAAAGATGGAGTCCTTTCAGACAAATGAAAAAACGTCTGAATCTAGCATAAATAAAATATCTGTAGAGGTAGAGCGAGATAATCGCCAAAAAAATAATACCTTCACAAACGATAAGACAGAAACACAGTATCAATCCTCGGCAAGTGAAACTGAAACTGCTAGTTCCGATGTTTCTAACAAAACTGTCATATATTGTGGATCAAGTAAGGAAGTAAAAAAAAAAGTTCAGTATTTTGAATCTGTAAAAAATTTATTAAATCCGCCAAAAATTATATATCACGCTAGAGAAAATTCTGATGAAAATGAAAATCCAACTATGACAAGCCATGTTGAACACGCACCTAAAGTTCAAGAAACTGAAATTCAAAAAAGTCAAATAGTCCAATCACAATCGTGCACGGACATTAAATCACTATTTGGTGAAAGCGAAAAGAACAAATTCTTATCACTGCCAGCAAAGCCTGAAGTTCACTCAAGATCTGTGTCACCTCATTCCGAAATATATATTTCTGATCGACAACTTGACACGCAAAGATTTTCAAGTGACGAGACAATATGGCGCAGTCGGAGTCCGTCCCCCGACCCGGAGCGTTATTGGCGCGCTTACCTCAAATTAGCGCGGGCTGGCGAAGTACGTAGACTTGTTAGACGGTTCGATACATCACCCACGTCCGGTTCATTATTACGAAGACATCGCAGTGATCCAGAATTAGCTCGCAACGTCCTTAATAAAAACTGGTCTTCATATGAAAAGCTTCCTTTACGCAGAGATAAATGTAGAGCCATGCTTCCTGTGGCACGTGTGCCGCTTCGTCCTACAAACCGCTTTATGCCACATATTGACATTATATCAAAATTAGCAGCATTAAGGAGACGAGCTGCACCTAGATCACGATCTGCGGAAGAAGCTTTAGAATGTCGTCCAGGCGAAGTAGATCGTATACGGCGGAGATTCGAAGCCATGTCCCTTCTAGGCCAAATATATGCGTCAGCACCCGACGTAAGGGAACTTCACGATATTGCGCCTTATCTAGCCGGGTCTTGGATCGCTCATCGTTATCCAAAACCAAGTGATAATAATAGATCAATTAAAGACCCTTCGGTATTCGTTCAAGGCAGTATCTCACCCATTAAGAAAGAAATTAAGAAGTCGGTGCCAAAAGAAAGTGTTAAATTAAGTTCCATATTAAAGAGCGAATCGTCGGCGAAACAAGAATTCGATCCCATGTTACACAGACCTGCAAGCCGCTACGAGCCACCTCGTACGCCACCCCGACCGCCGCCAGCCGCGTGGCCGCAACGCCTTTCGCCCTACGTCACGTCATCGAGGCACACGGTCAAATTCCAAGGTTAATTTTCCATCTTTTACAATCATCTACATCTTCAAAATTGATAAAGACAGTTTACTTTTGGAACCAACTGTACATATGCTTTCCATGTTGAAGATTTATTGATTCTCGTTAAGGTTTCCGCTGCTTCTGTGCGTGTCTTGATTACCTTTGCGTGTCTACTCAATCTTTGGTGTTTACTTTCTTTATGAATATTGGACTAACGGTTGTATGCATGAACTGCCAAAATCATGAATTTCATCGGGGAATATACTCTACTGTTATAATATAACAACCTATTAATTGAATATAAAATGATAACGATAATCGATATATCTTCATTCTGACTACATATTAGTTGAATTCTTGTTTAGTTATTTTTTACTATGCACTATTAGAGGCCGAAACAGCACCGGAACCGCCGCGAAGATCACAACTAGGGAGCTACTCAGACACAGGTTGGTATTTTTATAAATTTATATAACATTCTTATGCTTACGATTATCTAATCCATGCGCGCATTTACGAAGAAGACAGTTATCTTATAAAAATGAATAAGAAGACGTCTGTAACCCACTTTTATAACATTAGATAACATTTCAAAGTTTTACTTCCCAAAACCGCTTTACTAAAGTACTGTGAGAGCTCGATTAGTGAGTCTACATGTGCAAAAAAATAAACAATGGCCTTTGTTCAAAGCAATTGGCATCTTAATATATTCCGTTGGTCGTTGCCGTCGACGCGTGTTGTTTGGTGGAATAAATTGAGTGAAATTTTAAAGTGACTTGAGATATTAATGTCAATTTCGCCATAAACTTTAGTTGTGAATTGTAATCGTACAAAAGCGATCTGCGATTTACGTCACTCGCCATGATTGGACAACCAAAACTCGTTGGATCAGTTTTTTCAATTGTAAATAGTTCGCTTAGCCTCGCGACCATATAAGTTGTGTTTTTTGTTTGTGAACCAATAAGTGCAATATTTTATGAACGCAATGATGACTCTCGTGGTTATTTATTAACTTCGATAACAGTTATCTGTATTTCCTGATAATGTATCGTTATCTGCGTTAACATTCCTTTAGTTTGCAGTGAACAACTCTGTCGTTGTGTTAAGTGCTAGCAAAATGAAATAGTGCTTAAATTTGACTTAAACCAAAATGAATAATTCAAGTGAAAGGAAAAGTATGCATCAATACCGTGTAGGAAAAAATGATGTTACATACGATGATGACGGGTTTTTTAGTGATGTTCCCGTATCAGGATCCTTATCACGATCTATGTTAGCATTAAACGAGTACGTAAAGTCAAATTTACTTTTCGGTGACAGCGAAGATTATAAAGATTACAAAGAGAACGACGATGCCGCTTATTTTTCAAAAGAAAGCAGTCCAAACGATTCTGTTGTGAGATACGAGACAGATAGTTTAAAAAGTAATGATTCAGCAGAAAATAATGATGCGCGAATGACTTCCGACGGCAAATTAAATGCCATATGTACCCCTATTGAAGAAAGTTCATTAACAGACGATTGCAAGTTTCTACAATTGCAAGATTTGCCGAAACAAGGAACTGTTAACACGAAAAATGATTTAGAACCCGAAGTTATATCTAGACGGGCAAGCTATGAATCGGAAAGAGATAATAAGGAAACGAGAATCTTTAAAAATACCGTGGTACGAATTGAATATAGTGATATTCGATCAGTAGCAAGTGAAGATAGTAACCAAAACTTGTACCAAAATATTCCTCCCCGTCCAGAATCACCTCATATTGATGAGACCTCATTTAACAGTGATTTCAGTGATACACATTCGCAAACAACTAATGAAAACCACCATCATGATTATGCTACGAATTATCGTCCAACCTATTCCACTTCACTCGATGATGACAGAAGTATCAACAGCTCCCTGACAGATTATACCATAGAACCTGACAATGCTAGGTATAATAGACCGCGCAGTGAATATTATGTTAATGAAAGCAAAACAATAGATACACCATCGTCATTTGACAACTTTGCTGTAGAAAAATCAGTAGAGCAAGAAGGAAACGATTCCGATGTTTTTGTACGTCGCAAGAATGGTTACGAGTTGAGAAAAAAAAGCAATCGCCACACACTTCACGAATTTTCCAAATGGGGAAACAGAACCGACATCTATCCAGACGTGTATGCACCATTGCCTTATAGTAAGTTTTATAGTAATTTATTTTCAATATCTTAGGGGTGGTATATCTATAGATGGAAAGCTATAACCACTGTTATAATTATTATTGTTTTGTAAAGATACGACCTGGAGATATGATCAAGGGAAGAATATATTTTGAAATTAGTGCTATATTGTTTAGGTGAATTTGGTGGCTGTTAATTGTTAATTGGATTTATTTAATTACGGAAGATATAAGACTATTACGTCATGGCCTTTGTGATAATTAAACTACTAAAAGTTTTGATACTCGTAAAACATCTGCTATTCAGAATATTATTAACCTTTTCTAAATATTTCAAAATGTAAATAATAGGTGTGTATGAAAAACATATCCAACATATAATTAGAAAAAAAACCTATAAATTTAACAGACACTTTAGGAGTTATCAAAGTATTAGACGAATATATGACTAACTTTAGAGCCAAAGTTAGAACAAAAGACTCTTATTAAATAAATTATTTTTTGCTCTTTGTTTATTAAATAATATCCGCAACATAAACAAATAAATGCAGTAACATGTTATCAACATGTATAATATTATTAAACTCCAGATCATGTTTTCAAAAACAAGTTGGCGCAAGACAAACGGTAGACGTATACTATCATCATTGAATGTTAATAAGCTATGCGACAATATCGAAACGTACATTAATCTTAGAGGATCGGCGAAAGTAAATTAGGGTGACATTTTGGCGGGAGATGTTGAGCCGACGAATAAGTCGAAAGTGTCCGAGTGTAAAGCGTGTACCGCGACAGCCGCAAGCTGACAGACGTGTTAGCGGACGCGCAAATCGATGGTTTCGTGTTAGTTGTTGTGATAAATATTGAAGCACTTTAGATATGGGACTACTCAAGCAGATAAAGAAGATAACTGCAACCGGTTCGTTGTTCCTTTGTTTCTATATACAAAGATATATGTAACAATAAATTAAGTGACTAATTGGTGCAATTTTAAATTAAGAAAATATGATTAACTAATATTATTTCAATGTAATTAAGTGTACTCAATCTAATTAATCTCATCTCATCAGCCTATCGCCGTCCACTGCTGAACGTAGGCCTCCCCTAGAAAGCGCCAACCAATCTAATTAATGTTTCTTCATAATTACGAAAAAGCATTAATTTTCCCGCGCCTATCTATCTGCGTTGACAAATTGTGAAATGTTTCTTAAGGTCGGGTTGTAAAATAAACTTCTTGCTAAATTGTGTCTTATAAGTTGATGTTCACAGTCAGTTGAAATTCTATACTAAATTAAATTTTAAAAAATTGCCATCATCAATCAAAACTATAGCTGTGAATAGCTGTAAACAACGTTTTGAAAGTGTCAATATTTACGAAAAATTAAAGATATGGGTGAGTTACGTACTAAACATTTGATGATACTTTTCATTGTTTTCGATCATCGGTACAACTTTTGAAATATAACTAGAAAAGAACTTTGCAGGATATTTTAAGGATATAAAGTACATAATATAAGATGCATTGGCAGAACAAGTAGTCAGGGCGATGTAACAGAACACCTTACGAGTTATTGCGAAAACAAATCTGTGACGCCGCTTGGTATCAGTCTGAAGTATAATACTTTGATTATTCACATCCGTTTTA
This sequence comes from Cephonodes hylas, assembly GCA_030295005.1. Taxonomy (NCBI): domain Eukaryota; kingdom Metazoa; phylum Arthropoda; class Insecta; order Lepidoptera; family Sphingidae; genus Cephonodes; species Cephonodes hylas. The sequence goes on along the minus strand of AP025367.1, from coordinate 6,943,483 downwards.
TGCGATCATTAGGCGACGGAGAACAAATTGCTGTACGAGGATTAATTAACATCTCGTTAATAACGTCTCATCTAGTAAACTGTAAAACACGCAGAGGATTTGTCTCTTCGCAGCCAACGTACTGACCAATGCAAAACTCTGCCTTATGTCTTAGTATTTCCCTTTTAAATGTAATGATATTTTAAGTTACATGTGACGTACTAGATCTGCAAATGGCCCCAGACGATTATTTCTGCGTTCAACCGGATCATTGCCAGACCGGCATTTATTGCGCCGTTCGTATATGGTAAAATGGGCATATAAAATTCCTTACTTAAACTACATACCAAATCCAACTCCACATAATTATTACTGTAAATGCATAGTTTTCGCAATGGCATAAGGTATGTAATCCCATAAAAATTGATCGTAATCTTATCGTCACATTGCTGAGCGTGTCGCAAGCACGTGCTTTGAATGACTATATTGGGAAAGTCGATGACAATAGTAACTAGCATACGCTGCGGTGCTCATTTTGTACGCTATGTAATACGCCGATTTCAAAAGGTAATATTTGTTTTTATTTCGCTCACAAATAGAAAACCCTTTTTTCTTGTTTTAAAATGCCAGGAAAGAGTTAGTCGTAGAGAGATAGTAATGATTATATATGACTGTCAGAGAACACAGCAAAGAATCGGTTCCGTAAGTAATGGAAAACTTATGAATAAATTTCATGGAACATCATTGGATGTTTTGCCAGATTGCTTGTAGTGCAAAATTCATCATAAACAATTAGATTCGTTTTGAAATTCGAACAATAAAATGTAGTTTATTAAAAATCGGATATTACTGACAAAAGCAACAATATGAACTATGACACAATATAAATAATTATATAATTTCCCTGCAATTATTATACGTAACTAACGGTAGTCAGCTCAAAAATGTTACAACAGAATGTTCAAATTAATATTATATTCACAACTTATAATATTTTGAATGAGTTTTCTTTATTTATTCTCATAGCAAAATAACAAATTTACATAATGTAATGGCGTTTATGTGGGCTAACGTTATGCAAATGTAAATTTCCCGTGTCAATGTTTGTTTATGTAAATAATAGAGTGAGCGAACCGGTTCTAAAATACGAGAATTACGTGTCATCAGTATAATCGATACCTACCGAATATCGCCAATCACAGAGTTACCGCATCGCTGGCGTTACCACACCGGACCACTTTCACTTTCGCTATAAAAATTATGATACCATAAAAAAAACCCTTTCTTTTATTATAAAATTCTTTTATTATATTATAAAACGATGTGTTTTTGTAAGAGTAATATTAAGGGATTTCACTGGGTATACTTGCTATATTCGTTTTCATCTAAATTGATGACATTTCATATTACTATATTTATGGACGTGTTTGAGTTATAACTTATATTGTCCTATCAAATTTATATCAAAGTTAATCGTTAGATATAAATTTTGAAAATAAAACTGCACCAAAAGATTACTGTGGATCTTGTATCAAAAAGAAAATTTGCGTTTTTTGCTTTTAAGCCCTGTCTCAGAATTAGAACAATTAGTCTGAACATCTATATTCATTTCTAATTATTATTATTAGATTCAATCTATCGATGAAGTCAATCGCTCCAATCCGACTATATTATGTTTATCTAATGCAAGTTGACGCTCTTTACTATGTATGTATGTTAATTTGTATCATCATAAAGTCATAACCTAATGTGTTATTCATATTTGACACAATTATGCAACGGATTATTTGTACCAATTAACCCCACAAATTTAATTAGTTTGTTTATGTGATTATACAGATGATCTACTTTACGCGGAATTGATGTGCTCCATCATGATAATTAATACAATTAAACTGTATAGCAAAATAATTATCCAGCACTAGGATTCAAAGTAAAAAAGAGGTTCAATAAGTATGCGACGTTTATTATGTAATTTTTTCTAACTATGTCAAATTTAGGAAGTAACTTGTTAGGAAGCAGACGCGATTTTTGTACAATGTTGGTGTTTAAAGATAATTGTTAGTGTCGTAACTTATAGAAGGTTGTAATTAATTAAAACATGAGGACTGGATGATATAAATTTTAGACTTTCGAACTACAACACCAGCTTTAATTATTGTAATTAAACACAGTTTATTTTATGTTTTTTCGGGTCATATTGTTTAAGTGTAGTGTTTGGTCACGGATTGGGAATTCCGGATCATCGTCAATTAGGACACGCGTGATAACAATCGGGAACACGCAAAATCTTCAAAGCTATTTACATAGAAATAGTTCAATTAAAAAGTTACAAGAATTCGCACAGATATTAATTTTGCCACTGCCTGTAATTGGTCGACTTACGTTATTACACCGGAACAATTATATCGTGCGAATAATTGAAAACTATTTTGTGATTACACGCTGGAGTCGTAATTATTTTTGCTGTTGCATAAAGTTATGTATTTCAATTAAGTGGGTCTGTTGTGTGCTTCAATTGTCCATTTAACATCGAAATGTGCTTGTCTTTAATGTTATAAACATAATGAGGATATTAATAATTTATCCTTCTTATGTTTATAAGATGAAGTAAACAATTATATTCAGAAGCAGTAGTTGTGTTGTTATTTATTCTTGTTTCTGGTAAATAGATTTTTTTTGATTTTCAAATGTAACTTACATGAATCTTGACCTTCATGTGCCAAGTTTTAAGGGCGAAATTGATATGATAGTCAACTGCGTTTTAGCTTTATACTTGGGAATAATTTTCAGTAATATCAATATGTGATCCTATATTTCTTTCTAAGTGAACGCCATAAACTAAACTAATAAATCTTTCCTTTTAAGAATATACTATCTATTTACGCAATATGGACGCAAGATAGGTGTGAAACTCAATACTCCTAATATTATTTTGCAACATTGTTCTACTTCGTCAATGATACGCACTCGATACGACAGTTTCTTTCACCGCCTCGGAGCGCTATTTAGATTATTTGAGATGTAATACTTGATTTAAACACTTATTTTATAGCAATCATTAAAATTTGTAAATTATTTGGATATTGAGAATAGTTCCAATAATTCCATTGGACTTATTTTAAAGTACAGTCAATGCTAATACACGAAATTAAAAATCGAATGGCAAATATTATCGCAACATGACATTATGTTATGCCGGCATAAACAAGGCATTTCCTTGGATTTCATTTTTTTATGTACGTGTAATTTTATGGAGTACTCTACCCATAACATTTCTTTACACATTACAAATAATCTATTCTAAATTAGTAGATTTTTTTTTATCCAGCCAGTATTTTTTTTGTTACCATATGGAACTTAATAATTGTTTATAGAATCCCCCCGTCGATATGTGGAGAGCGACGTCAACATCCACTACAGATGTCCAGTGCGGCACGACCCCCTTCCCCTCGTCCCGGAGAGGGAGCTGGCCAGGCAACAAGCCGAACACATGAAGAGGCTCTACAGGGAACAGAGGCGGAACAAATACTTACAGGTAACCCTTCCTCATCAACCAAAGGTCAAACAAGAAAATTGTTTCTTATACAGCTGTATTCAGATCGAAAACTAAGGCAGGTAATAGCTACAGTGATTACAAACCCCCGGGGGTTTGAATTAAAGAATGTCCCGACAAAAAATAAAAGTTTTAAGTTTTTCATGCAATCATCTGTGTTAAATGTAGGATATGGATGTACCATATCTGCCCTGTGGCAAGGGGCGTTAGAATTCCACGGCCCTTGGGGTCGCTGGACGTGCTGTGGGGGCAGCACGTCCTCACTGAAAGTGACCCCGAGAGGGGCGGCGGCACTGTGGCCTGTGTACGTCGCGGGCGCCCATTCACAACCGGGGCGTCCGAATAAGCTGGTGGGGGTGCAACTGCACCCCTATAACTCCGAGACGGCCGAGACGTTTACGTCTCGGAGGCGCACTGGGCGGCTGCGGTTAACGGTGGGCGTCTCTCGCCCGCGTACCGTGGTCGCCCCACTCGGCGCGGAGATGGCCACCGGGGGGTTTTGGTCGGTATGCCGGTTTAGGGATTTTGTTAGGGACCCAGCCCGGCACTAACACCTGCGCGGATATGACGTCGCCGCGCGCCGGGCTGGAAGACCGGTGACCCCGACATACGCTTCCCGCCCCCCACTGCCCCCGGGCTGGCGGGAAGTAGAGCCATAAACAGCTTTCCCCTCGAGAACAAAAAAAAAAAAAATGGATGTACCATATGGAAACTTTTTTTTTATTCGGGATTTTCTTAAAACAGCAGGGGGTTCGTAATCACCTTAGCTCTTATCCTTAATTTCCGATCACAGTCTGAATAACTCGTATAAAACATCGTTTATTGTAAGATAATTCTGTCACGATTTTGATTCGGTGAATGAAAATTTTATGACCGCGTGAGTTGTAAATTGTGTCGAATATCTACGCTTATGACTATTTTATTACATTCATATTTGATGTGACCTTCCCGAAAATCTCATTTAGATAAATATTTACCTTTAATGCCAATTCCATTCTAATCTATAGTGATATCATCATCATATTTATAACGTGAGTAATAATAATAAGTTTATCTAACTGCGATCGGAATTTAATATCAAAGGTAAAATATGAAATGACGTCATATAAGTGTATTCTAGTACTTATTGCGTGGTAATGACAATACAAAAAATATATCTGATACCACACCCAATATCGTGCATATAAACAAAACTGTGCACCGTATTTAAAGCGACTGATGATTGCAAACATTACAATTTACAACCAATTAGCAGCAACATAATTTATGTTTCAATAGAATCATGAAAATTTATGACGACAATCGATTTCATGTTTAACTATCGATTCTATGATGTACGTTAATATCAGAATGCGATTATCGTGTCAGTCGGCGGTTGAACGTGCGATATTTTTAATCTAGTTAAACCTTGGGCTGACACGCAAATGGAGTTTGATCGATACGAAAGTTATCTTTTACTCTTGACTCTTTCGAAGCCAAAATGTCTTGTAACGGTATTGCTTAATTGAAAACTTTATACGATAACGCGATTAAAAAACGCTTCGCTCATATTATTTATGTAGCTGTTAAAATAACGGGATGCAGAGCTGAATCCCCATATCAGTCTTGCGTGTCAATGGTGTAAAAGTTATTAATGAATTAATTGGTAAAACTTCATGATTGAATTTGGTGGTAGCCCAGGCCTGTGCCTATTGTACTTCGTAAATTATGTTTAATACTGTTTAAACTATAATTTGCTTTCACATAAACGGGGAAATACCTACACATTTATCTCGTAAAGTTAATGACGGTTACAGAAAGCTTAAGCGCATTTACTTACGATATCATTACGATGAATGAGTTGTAGAGACAGTAAGATATCTTCGTTTAAGTGGTAGCAACATCTTATTTCTTTACTGTATGTAATTTCGATAGCGAGTTTAGTTAACAGTTATTTCCAGTCATAATGTACTACATAGAAACATGTCATCATTACATCAAAATTCTATTTTCACTGTAAAGTTACGACACCACATGTGATGCTATATTGTACTATATCCAAACAGAGAATTCATTAGCTATAGAGGTCCATTTCTCATCACTGCCATGTTACTTTTTATTCATGTAAAACCTACTACGAGTAATTAAAGACTATGTTAAATCAAAACGTAATGTATAACAGAGTAGTATTGCACAAGGTTTTGAATACATAAATACGATTAATTACTTTCCGTTTCTCTATGTTAATGTGCTGTTTTTAATTATGTAAATCAGTTGATTTGCTTCCAACCTATTTAACAACGGTAGCGGCCATGGTAACGGTGGGGCGGGGGGTGCTAGGAGGACGTCCCCCAACAAGGTGGTCCGATGACCTTGTCAAGGTCGCGGGACGTCGCTGGCTGCAGGAGGCTTCCGACCGTTCCCGGTGGAAGTCATTGGGGGAGGCCTATGTCCAGCAGTGGACGAATATTGGCTGCTGATGATGATGATGATATTTAACAAAGCTTTTAATTTGTGCCTGCGATAGAGAGCTTTATGGTATTTTTATTTTATCTAAATCGAAATATCTACGGTAGGATTATCTCTATAATTATAATCAATTTAATTAACTTAATTGTTTTGATTATGTAATGCACATAAGTAAATGACTTTGGATAATATATAATAATTGTGTACATTTTTTTATTTTGAGTATAAGACATAGATAACTTTGTAAGTGGACAGCGTCACGTTGTGTACCGATGCTGGTGCAGCTATGGTACACGTGTGAGGTTATGTGATGAGGTAAATAAAACGACTGATCTTGGTGCGAGCTAATGGGTGACTCTGCGTGACTCATGTGTGCAGTAATCTTTATTCATATTTATATTAAAATCTGACCTAGATTAGGTTCGATGACAATGCTGACGATGTTATACTGACTCCACATTAGTTCCCCCTTTTTTGAAAAATAAATAAATACATAATTAAATATTGTATACATAATAATATTCAAAAATATTTTCTTGATTTGCTCCGTTCTATTGCGAAACGTACTAGCGGGCGTATGACGCGGCCCGATCGCAGTGTCGTCAGCGTGGACTTGCTGTCTGCGAGCTCAGCACTCTTGCGGTTGTTGACGTCGCTGCTGCTGCTGTCTTGTAATTGTGTGAAAGGTTCGTTCGCCTTTTCCGTCCCAGTTGCACATGTTTCCGAAAGTCGCATTTTTGATTATTCGAACTTCGACCAATAATGCGTGTTACTACGGGCTTTGATTGGCCATTGTCCTTTGTAAAATCCGTGTAAATATTTCTGGTGATGTATTTTGCTTTTTCGGCTCGATTTACATTCCAGATAAACGGATATTTGCTCCAGAAATATGCTGGTCGGATCTCTATTTGTGCTGGGGTTTGGTTTGTAAGGTCCTTTATCCACGTGAAATTTTCATACTGTTGAAGAACAGCGCCAGCGCATGTCTGGGGCGCATGTGTCATGCGCGACAGCGGGGAGTGTGTTGTTGATGACGTCAATGTAAGGGCGTCGTTTAGACTTGCTTCACATTGATCGAATTCTTCTAGTGCTTCGGGAGTCCATTGGATTTCACTTTTCAGTTTGTCGTTTTTCTGAGGTGAACCAGCTGATGTGTCGCTGCTTGATGTTTCGCTGCTTGTTGTACGTTGTTTGGGTACCGTGATTGCATTTAGGTTTCTATATTTGCCGCATACTCGAAAGTCGCTTCCTTTGCAGTGACGTGTAGTGTACGTCATATTTCGGCAGGACTAAAACGTCGAGAGGTATCGGAATTTCTTCATAGTTTCCGATTGATTTGATCGTCCTGAGCATGGGCGTGCTTGACTTCATAAATTTTGCATTTTCCTGAAGTCGAGTCTTGCCATCTTGTAACAGTTTGGATAGAAGGTCCAGCGAAGTATTATGTTTTTCTATTAAAAATAAATCGGCGGCTTGAATCGGTTGCGTAATGTCAGCAACGATGCAATTCCATGCACCTGTCTGCACGGTCGTGTCATATTCTAATTCAGAGTCAGCGTTTTTACACCATGTGTTTGTATTGACGTTTCGTTTGCAGCGTGTATTTTGTGTGCGTCATCTTTGTAAATTATTCCTCTTCTAGGCGTTGCCACGTGTTTTGAATATTGCTTGCTGAATTATTGACTTGGATTTCTTGTAAAACGACGGTGAAGTACTGGATTTTTCTTACAGTGGATGTCGGTTTTGAGTTTGTTGCCTTTTCTTGGTATAGCTGAGATGTTAGCGCCCGTGTCAACCAGGAAGCGATACCCACTTTTTCGGTCGGTAACGCATAGGCGGTTTGAAGGCAAGACAGCGCTGACGACCGCCTCTGTCAACGCTGATTTTAGTTTTCCGACGGCTTTCTCCAATTGCATGGCTGTTCACAGTTGCGAGCTCGATGTTTATAGCGCAGGTGATATCGGCATAACCATTTGGAACTTTCGGGCGTTATTCTTGTTCGCGAATGAGATCTTTGGCGGGTCAGGCTTCGATTGCGGCTGTTGTTAAATGTAAGTGATCACGTCGGAAAATTTTCTGGGTAGACGGGCAGTACTTGTTTTCTTCGGATGGCTTCTTAAATGTTGTTTGTTTTCTTGGAGTCACCATTTTGTGGAGTTTCTTTCTTTTTCTTCGGTGGCACCATTTCGTTGACCACGCTGGGCTTCGGACGTCGAGTAATCTTCATCGTGAGGGTTGTTTTAGTACGACGGTTTTTCTTTTCTGGAAGGTTGCTTTCACGTCGGGTAATTTTCTCTGCGAAGGCTGCTTTCAATCGTCGGGGTCACCAATGTAAGTGGACAGCGTCACGTTGTGTACCGATGCTGGTGCAGCTATGGTACACGTGTGAGGTTATGTGATGAGGTAAATAAAACGACTGATCTTGGTGCGAGCTAATGGGTGACTCTGCGTGACTCATGTGTGCAGTAATCTTTATTCATATTTATATTAAAATCTGACCTAGATTAGGTTCGATGACAATGCTGACGATGTTATACTGACTCCACAACTTCGAAAGACGAACTAAATAAAATAGTGTTTGATGAAGCGAGCTCGAATCGCGAGAGTATTGTACAAACTACAAAGTTACTGCTGAATTGTACTCCAAAAAGGCAAGTCGAATCAATAATACGATTTGATTATCCCATCGTACCGTAACATACAGTGACCATAACACATCTCAAATCCAACTCATACGCAACAATGTATGAATGCATACCACGCGACAACCGCTCTCTGCTGCATCTCACCGGACATGCATTTAACTACGTTTGCATATGTCCCCGTTCAGTTGTGGAGATAGAAGCATTTCACTGATTTCACCGGGCGCGCGCAGTGAAAACGTGCAAATCACCTACTCCTACACCACGGTGACAGTGGGCCCTTGTGGAGAAACCACGCGTACGTAACACCCGTCCGGCGACTTTTTATTCCGATACAAGTACTACAACTTTTACTATTTATATCCATCATAATTACCACGTTTATTTACACCGTTCGCGCGTAAAATGAAACGGAGATTGCAGGAAAACAGCTCTTAAAATTGAATTTAATGTACGCTAAAGTCACTTACGTATTTCCGCATTAAATATACTAGTATTTTATAGATAAGTACTCAATTTATTGTTATATTTTTCCCACTTAAAAATACTCACGTAACATTCTAATTTAGATCGCGTAACTGGAGTGCACGAAGCACGGAGAGTCTATTGTATTATTTCTAAATAAGATTACAATAGAAGAATCAAATTCAATTGTCCATGCTTCCAATTAGAAATGGAGAGCGTAACGAGGTACTCGGTCGGATTGTGCGCGATAGTCGTAACTGCTCCCTGCTTTCCAGTGTGTGCTATCAAATTATCATACAAGAATTATTTAATTAAATAGCATTTTAAATATAATATTTTTTAAGTATAGCCTTCAATAATTTGTATTGAAGAAATCATACAGCCGTGATATGGACTAATCGGTCAGTATTCACTTAATTTTGAGTGTTGTGTACGCTATAGTACATTTAAAAGTTTCAATTTCCAGTTTGATGTTAAGTATCATATATCTGGTTTAAAGTATTGCGGAGCATTTATCTATATTGAATAATGTAAATCACTGTTAAATAAAAATCCGGTATAAACGACCTTGTTTGTCGCGCATACCCGACGAAAAATCCGTTGGCTAAATGACCATATGAATGGACAACTCCACGGTGATTATTAATGTCGTTTGCCATTCAAATATTTACCTTATAAACTTTACAATAAGGATCATAAATGTTAAATAAACATTAATATACAGCGCTTCGCGAGATATTCGTATTGTTAGGATATACGAACTCGATGGTCAGTTGTCCTACTACTGTGGAAAGGAAGTGTGCGTGAGAAATTTTATTGTGAATTTGTTTTATAAAAACTCGTGTATAAATATTGACGTAGTGTTTCTTCGAAGTGATTATGTTGTTTTCACAGAACACGTCAAACATGAATGAACTTTTAATGGTTGGTTCCTGGTCGTTCGTAATTGTATTTGATATTATTTCTGCCAACTTTCAGAGAAAGTAACAAGAGCTAATGAGACACGTATTGAGCAGGAAACGTATCCTAAGCTTTTACTTTAATAGCTCTGCAATTACCGTGCCTGTGTAGTTCTAACTGCCTACGTTCATTATGACTATCAATTATGGACTTTCCCTTTTGAAATTTCCAGGAGAGAGAAATTCATGCAGTGGATATTGAGGCATTTGATGCGTCCATGAAGGTGACGATTGACTGATGCGTGTGACAGATCTGTTTGTTTTCTAACGAATATATGACCTTACAAATGAACGTTGATTTTTTTCTCTGCTAAGAAATATATCGTCTTAAATTTATCTCAAGTCAAAATTATCTTCATTCCAATAGACTTTAACAAGTTCTTTTGAATGGTCAATTTTAAATCTATTATTTCTTACCTGAGAAAGATTTAATTGATGTTTAAAAGTAAGGGGCATATAGTTTGAAATTGATATCATCCAACATCCACCGCTTTTAACAAAATTTTCAAAATTTATAGCTAATTCCATCAAATCAAATCTCTGACATCTGGAGATCAATTTTTCATTTTTGTAATTGGCATTGTAATTAAGCGAAATTATTGAAATTTCTTTAACCTTCAATTACTCTAATAGTTCTAATTTCTGAGACCATTAGAGCAAATAAAAACTGTGTAAATAATACTTAATATCTTAAAATTTTAAGATTCCATGATAAAAAATAATCTAATAAAAAAAATTGCTTTTAATATTTGACCCATTTAAATTTTGCTCCTATTTTCTTACGTACAAGGCACAAAATTAATTTGATTCTATAATTAATCGAATAATAATATTGTAATTCGTACACATTATAGGAACTTCAAGATATGCAAAATCGTCGACATCAAGATAATTTCACTCCATCCCAGAAGACCGTCGTGCCTCTCAACCGATACGATGAAGCTGACAAAGTTATCGCAAAAGCATTGTACACGTTCAACGGACAAACGGCGAGAGAGCTCAGCTTTAGAAAAGGAGACATCATACACGTGAGGCGGCAGATCGACTCCAATTGGTATGAAGGCGAAGTCCACGGGAAAATCGGTCTTTTCCCCTACAATTATGTGGAGGTGAGCGAAATAAATAATTTAAAATGTAATATGAAGTAAACTAGTTATTTATAATCGCGTGTTTTAAATTATCCACGGTAAATATTTACTAACGTAAATTACGAGTAGTACTCGTAATGGTATACAGTTATAACAAAATGGTATCAATCGAAGTTTTTGGAAATAAACGCCTCTTCCATGCAGTAAACATGACTTCTAAAACAATCCAGCGTTTAATCTAATGGTTATTGATAAGATACTCACGAATACCGTGTTGTCAGTTTGCAGTAGTAAGTAGTAAGATTCTTGAGTACGTGTGGACATCCTTTTTGCCAAGTTATATTAGTATACTACCTACATTTAGTTTTATATCTTCTACTTTTTGGGCAAATATAACGCCAACGGCCATAATTTTAACAAATAGCAAAAAGAAACTTTCAAGTTTTGGAATAATAAAAGTTTTATGAAAATCGTGTTTTATATTTTTCAGCTACAAAAAGGTGACACGGTCCAAACGCTTAAAAAGCCTGCAGTCGTAGAAGGGCGCGCTCGAGCCAAGTTCGACTTCACTGCCCAAACTAACCTTGAATTGCCTCTGAAAAAGGGCGAGGTAGTAGTTCTAACCAGGCGTATCGACCAGAATTGGTGGGAAGGCAGAAATGGCGTCAAAACAGGAATCTTCCCAGACAGCTATGTTACAATATTGCAGGAACCAAGTCCGAGTAAACCTGGTGAGTTGATTTTTATTTATATTTTTAAGAGAAATTTCACTTCTTCTTATATTTTCTCCTAAGGTTAAGTGAACTATGATTTCACTTTATTGACATGATTGGTTTTTCTGCAAAAACCGCTATAATATGGAATAACAAAATATAAGTTTACTCTCTCTTAACTCTTTTACTCTTATACTCTCTTGTTCTCCCTAACTTATAGTTTCAACTTTCGTTCCTAAACACATATTTATGTGTGAAAATGTATTTACATTTTCTAATTTCTTATGAGGAAGTTTTATATCCATTTCTGGTTCGTCGACGTGGTCATATGCAAAAGCTGAAGATTTATACTGTTTGTTCTAAATTGGTATTGTCAATTGCAGAGCTGAAGCCAATCCTGAGCACTGAGAAGCCGATGGCGTCTCCAGCGGCGCACGGGCTGCTGAACGGCTCGGACAAGCGCAGCATGGGCGCCCACTCCTACACCCCGCAACAGAACAGCGCCGCGCTCGCCAACGCGCCACCAGCCTCGCAGCCGCTGCCAGGTACATTCTCACAATCCTACATACAGCTTCTAAGAAAGAAATGCCTATATCAAAGTACCTTCGGCTAGTATAGATAGTGTGTGGGTGCATAAAAGTACAGGTGGTTCCTTTGACAAACAGTATTAACCAATTGTCTCGGATTCCGCTAATAGAGATTGTAAAAACGTTCAGGATGTTTTTCCTAAACATTCTTCACCTACCCTAATATTATATTATTACAGGCTATGCGGCGAAACCAGCGCAAGCTATGACCCCCTCTGAGCGTGGATATGGGCCCCCAACCGGCGCCGGCGTCGACCTTAACAACACAGAGCCGCTCTACGTCGACACCAATGCTGAAGCTGTGCCGTAAGCATCTAATTTTATACTTATTATAACTTGAAAAATCTATAATGCAGAGGTTAAAGGAGTTTGAAATGAAGTAAACGATATTTAATTACGGACGGATTTATAAATCATAGATTACTGGTCTGATTCTAGTTGATCTGCACTTACTTATGTGCTAATTAATTTAAGCGGTGTATCTTACGCCAGTCACATTTGAATTAATTTTCTTTTCTCTTTCTTTATAAACTTTATGTCATAAGTGCTACATTATTGCCTACATTCTAAAAAAATCATTTCCTTGTATATGATATTCCGTTCTAGTATAAGAAGCGATTGTTTATCACTGATGATTAACGACTGCGGTACATGTATTTTCAGCTACCGCGCGATGTACAAGTACCGCCCGCAGAACCCGGACGAGCTGGAGCTGTGCGAGGGCGACACGGTGTACGTGCTGGAGCAGTGCGACGACGGCTGGTACGTCGGCTCCAGCCAGCGCACCGGGCGCTTCGGCACCTTCCCAGGTAACACACACTGACGATCCCGGGAAACTCACAATATATCTTCAGTAGTCTAAGGTTTACTCTGAGAGAATCGCTCACGTGTCGCATTAAATGAGTTTTGCTCAAAATTTTGAACTAATATAAAGACTACCCCGCCGGACGCTCGCCACCGTATCAATAGCAATACACCAAATCTAATAGGGATATGCACAGAAAAGAAATCGAAGAGAATGCGAGCTTTTATACTGCTATACCAAGGAAAATCTTTCAAAAGTTTCTAAACGTGTGTTAGTCTCGAATAGGTAATTCACTGGATTACTAACATTCATACATAGGTCTTAGGAAAGCAGTTCTCAGGGTTGCGTTATCCCAGCCCTTTATGATTACACATTTTTAAGACTCAGGTTGAATCCGATTAAACTTGGATAAAATTCCATAAAATTGGTCTCAATCACACAATTTAATATTTTTAAATTTTTTATCTTTATTTCTTTAAACATTACAAGTCCTAAAATGTTTCTCAGGTAATTATGTGGAGCGCATCTGATAGCGCGAGACGTCGCTGCTGCGTCGTCTGCGTCGTGCCACGTTGTGCACCCGTCGGCGCCGCTGAACGCCCACACGGCCCTCGGCGCCCACACGGCCCACGGCGCCCACACTTGCCCATGACGCCCACATACGCACACGTCGGCCCACTGACCGACTAACGATAATTGTTTGCCAGTGAGTAGCCTACCGATTCGCCTAGTTATGTAGTAAGTGTAAAATATCTGTCAATCGCAAGCATATCAGTATTTAGACAATATGGCGTTGTGTATTGAATATGCGATTGCCCACCTCGGCCTCGACGCCATTATGAAGGAAAAGCACTCGTTCTTCGGCCGCGACAGTTCAATCTGAAAAATTATATAGCGATAGGTAGCGAATGTTATATGGCCTACGTCAATGATACCAAAATATAACCATGACTTTTTTACATTTTGTAAAAAATATATATGTTAATGTTATATATAACGACCTCGTTTTCGAATATACATACAATGCGAGATGAGGATTGTAATCAGTTTCTCTGTAGCTTGGTGTGAGCCCAAGAGTCTTGTTGACCAAAGTACGCGTCTCAGTCACACTTACCTATACAAAATGTTTAACGTCGCTAACAATAGTCAGTAGATACGTTTATAATCGGTGTACCCTTCGCCTACTCGTTTTCATGTAGTAATCACATATCGGTGTTACCTATCCAAAGTTGTGCTGCGTCCCAAAGAATATCTTTATCTGATTACGATGTTGTATAATTGTATAAATATATATGAAAAATGCTTATAAATGTAAAATTTAGTGATAGTTATTTATTTAAAAGTAGGAATGAGCGGTTTTCGGCTCATCTTTTAAAAGTGACATTTTAAAAGAGAGCAGCCGGGTACACGGAGTACTAATGAATACTAACCAGTTATTAAATGCAAGCATCGGCGTGATTAGGAATAAGTGGGTGCTCAAAAATAAGCACTTAGGAAACTAAACATTTTTGTTATTATCTTAAGATTTTATTTATTTTTACACCATGAGACAATATCACAATACAGTTGGGAATCTAAGATAAGACTTTTTTTTAATGATGTACAATATTTCCACGCACTGCCTAATCACGCCCACGAGGGGTTCCATATCTGCAAAAATCAAACTTTGGCATAACATACACATTCAGGGCGATAACAAAGTTTGGATATTTTGTGAACGTTGGCTACGGCAAAATACCACGAATATTACAATGAGTATTAGTTACCGCGTTAATAACATAACTGTCATAGCATATATATGTAGAAACATAGATAATACTCGGACGACTACGCAGCGGTTAGTATATATAGGGCGAGTAATTTTTTAATAACGGTTGACAATACAATATCGTATGCTTAATTTTTAAATAAGATGTATCGTAATTCGTAAGTGAATATGAGTGCTATTAGTCTGATGTCAAAGCGCATCAACCAATATTTGGCGTCTGTTGATTGATTTTTTTATAATTGTCGTTTGAGGAAAAAAAAAACATTATTTTAAAATATATCTAGTCATGAAACAGATTTTTGTAACTATATTTTTACATTGTTGTCTAAAATGTTCTTCTTTCATTCTCTCTGATGTCAAACGATTTTACAAACTTATACGTGTTCGTAATATACAATTAGGTGTTAGCGTATCGGAAATTTTATATCTGAATATTTATAGTTAGATTGTACCCAGGTGTCGTTCCCCTCGCCCTATGTAAGTGCTTGGTTTACGTAGTAATAGACAAGCTTTCATTATTTTTAACCTATTTTATTGTTGTATTTACTTTTGTTAATTTATTTTTAATGCACAAATGTTTTATTTTGTTTGTTGACACCTCGACATATAATGATGTAACATTTATTGCTATTGTTTAAAATCATCACACTTAATAAAATAATCTTTCTATTTAAAAAGTGTTTTATTTATTCAATTACCTCTGTAAGACCTCGATATCAACTCGAAAGGGCATGGTTGCATTTTTCGTGAAACTGGTGATGATGATGATGATGATCGTTGCATTTAGTAATGAGATTAAAGGCCGGGACATAGTTTTTCTCTGACTTTTCGAAGTTATGTGTGTATTCACATTGAATTATCACTTGCTTTAACGGTGAAGGAAAACATCGTGATGAAACCTGCACACCTAAGAGTTCTTAGGAATTTCTCAGATGTGTAGTCTGCCAACCCGCACTAGGCCAGCGTGGTGGACTATGGCCTAAACCCTCTCAATGATAGAGGAGACCCGTGCTCAGCAGTGGGCGAATATGGGTTGATGAAGAAGAAGAGAAGACATAGTTTTGAAGCATAGTTTTTTTGCCGTGCTGAGGCGACGAGCATCGTGATGCTGTAATTTAGTGATGTAAGACACATCGACTTTAAAATGTCGAGGTATATTTTAGTAATGAGGTGCAGAGTTTCCGACGCCATGGTTACATAATGCATCGCAACGTTGAAGCGAACATGCGAAAGAAGCTTGAAATATAAACAGTTGTCACTATTTCAAAATAATATATCATCACGCTATGAACAATACGAGAGGAGCAGATATGCGAAACTGAAGCAGAAACGGAAAATATAACCCGTCTAAATTAAATTTTTGCACGACGCTGTGGGCTTCAGCTAATTTATAAAAAAAAGTAATATTCAACTCCGAATACTAGCAATATTGTTATTCCAACTTAGCATATCAATTAGTAAGTAGCAGCAATCAGTTTATTATAATTACCTTTTGTTATATATATAAAACCATCAAATATCATAAAATATTATTTCGAATGAATAAAAGATAAAATAAAATATGTCTTAAGTCAAAGGTTTAAAACTAAAATGAAAAATTCAAATTCCAAAAATTTATTATCAGTCAGCTCCGTCAGCCCATTTTTATACCTATTTCTTTCAAATAAAATAATAATTATTTGATTCGCATGCTTTTACTATAGAGGTCCTAATCCAAAGACAAAGTCACAGCATAGAAATATTTGAATTCAATGGCAACCCCTAACATGGTTGCTAAGCAACTTATAACCACAACATATCCCTTTATTGACGTGAAAATTATGTATGCGGTATTGTGTGATTTCGCAATTTTTATTATTAAATTAAAATAGGCAACAACAAAAGTAAAAATGGTGGAAACAGATTGGAGAGAAATATTGAGTTTCTCACAGAAAGAATTAAAGCAAGCCGATAAGGAAAAACTATGCGAAAGTTTATCTTGGATGGAAGCTGACGATATTGAATTAAATTTTACTGATTTAAAAATATTATTTAGATTAGCACAAGATATATTGAAGTATAAAAATGAACAGGTAAATTAATTAATTATGTGAACCACATTTCTGTATTGTGATAAATTTGTTACGCAATATCTCTAAGTACAGAAAACTAAATTAGATGTTTTTTTTTACTATCTCGTAAAATAACATTCATTTCATGAAGAAAATCATAATCTGCAACTTTTGTATATATGTTTTTATAGGTAAACAATTTACTTGGGCAGATGGATAGTATACAAAAGAAAAAAAGCAAGACTAAAAGCTCACGAACAGGCAAGTTAATAATTGGTTTTATTTATTTATAAATAGAGGCAATACTGTATTAAGTTGTGTTTCGTGTTAAATATACTTGCTCTTTTTGACTTTTAAGCATTTTAGTTGTGATATATTTTTATAGGTACCTATTACTTTGATTTATGCATGATTCTGATAGCTGCGGATTTCCTAAAAGTATACATATTTAGAATGTACATTATGCAGTGAAATAATATCATTTTCATTTATTATCGGTTTGCGTTACAATTTGTAAAGGGAATTTAAATACCTCATGGCCTGAGAAATCTGAATAATCCATTATACATATATTATTAGTATATTTTACTCTTATTAGATTCGCCCTCGGGAAGCAGTAATAGCACCTTAGAGACTGTGGCACATCAAAAAGAAATTATAAAAGCTAACAAAAATATTCTTGAACAACTACATGCCGAGATTGCAGAGTTAGAAGACAGAAAATCTAAATTAGAAGAAGATAAAAACAATGCAGAAAGGGACAGCGAATCAAGCCGTGGTACATTATCTGAAATGAATGCTATAATGCAACTTGAAAACGAAATTACTGTTAAAAATAAACATATTAGGAAACTTCTTGGAGATGTAAAAGTAAGTAAAATAAGGAAAAAAATACAATATTTAATACAATGTTTGTGAATACAATATTATTTATTTGAAAATATAAAGGTTCTAGAAGACGAAAACTTGAAATTAAAGGAAAAAGTAGCTGTTTTAAAAGAAAAGTTAAGTGAAGCAACGAAACTCATTGATAATTTCACGGAACAATTACTAGTCATGAGCAACGAGTGCACCCACTTGAAAGGTAAACAGTTACCAATTTGAATATTATAAATATTGCGTCCTCATTTTTAACAATATTATAAATATTTTTTTGTAGAAATTCTCGGTAAATCCGAACAATCAAAATCAAAACTAATTTTTGAAATAGAGTCTCTGCGAAAAGAAATCATAGAAAAAGATTCTAATAAAAAAAGTTCTTATGAAGACCTAAAGGCAAAACTTCAACATTGGAAGGTAATAATTACATAGAAATACATGATTTTATTTATAAAAAATGAAATAATCGTAATTTTCTTTTTGCAATGATTTAAGAATGTGGCTCGTTCTAAAAAATCTGAGCTTGAAGCTCTTACAACGGAGAATAAACAGCTTAAGGAAAAAGTTACGTTGATAAAAACTCCAACGACACCCAGAGTAAAGGTATTTTTTTATTATTTATAACAATAACTGAATCTCCTGTTAATTTTATTAAGATTACTTTAATAACAGGAAGATACGAGGAAATCTGCGGTGGAAACTACAACTAAAATTAGAGAATTACAAGAAAAACTATTAGAAGCTTCAAAAGAAATTGAACAATCCGCAAATGTTATAAATATATTACGAACTGAAAACGAACAACTCAGAAACTTATCCAACGAAATGATTGATCGATCAGTAGATGAAGTCAAAAATGAAAGTGACGATGGAAAAGAACAAACTCTGATAAAAAAGTTAAAGAGAAAAATTAAAAACTTAACAATATCACTGCAAGGAGCGGAAGAAATGGTAACGACCAGGGAGAAAGAGGTAAGTTTCTACAATCAGAGGGTTTAAAAAAACATTGGTCACTTGAACAACCATAAGTATTTGACGTATGTGGTGATTATAAAACCGTCAAAATCTTTATTTTTAAACGATTTATTTTTACAATCAATGTATTTGTAATTACGGTTACTATTTCTTGTATTAGTTTTCAATCACGTTTTTACATCGCGTACGTAGTACGATATATCGTAACTTTTAAAACTCACAAAAATATTTTTTTATGTCTTAGACTTTAAGTGATATACATTTTTAAATTATTTTGTCCTCAGCTATCGGTGATAACTTCAGAGCTTCAATCGCTTCAATCCCCTGAAGGAGTTAAAGCTTTGATTGATGGATTTAAGAATAAGAAACAACAACTGAAAATTAAAGATGAGGGCATTAAAAACATGGTTCAAGAAATCAATGCTTTGAGTCAAGAAGTCAATGATTTACAATTGGAAAATGAAACACTGAGGTAATTAAACTATATAATTCTATATTAAATATATAATGACATCATAAATAAAAACATTATTTGTTTCTTTTGAATAAATAAATACATTTATGTTATTATTTTTTACTGTTACTCGAACGAATTAGTGTTATGACGTTGTGTATTAAAAGTGAAGAGAAGTTGTTGTATATTGGAGCACTAATTAAACGCGAAATAAATATTTTCGATAAATATAGACTCGGAATATATATGTTATAGGCAATGTGTATAATCCGGTATTGTATACATTGCCTAAAACGTTCAGGCAGTGTGTATAATACGATTCATTTCATACATTGGCCTAGGTATTGTATAAAATGTCCGAAGCGCATCAGGCAATGTGTATAATGAAAGACCACGGGAAAGGATTTATTTTGATTGTTTGAAATACCAACCTTAACTTTTGATTCTATTGAGGTACAGTCAAGTGAAAGTATACCTTTACACTTGCCATTCAATTTTGTCCTAATATCGCAGAAGATAAGAGAGGTGTAAATGTCAAAATGTAAAGCTCTACGCGCACTTGACTGTACGTTGTAAATGTAAATGTTAATCCGAAGGGAACTGCTATGTGAGAAACGCTGTTAACGCAAAAAAACACGTTACATACATTATCTATGCGTCAACCGGCATTCTATAGTCTAGGTAGCCTAGGTATTCCATACATTTCCTAGGTAAAGTGTAAAAAAGTTTGAACACTCAATATCATTTCACACATTGCCTGGACGACCCCGGCATTCTATACAATACCTATGAAATGTATAGAATGCCTGCGTTATACACATTGCCTATAACATATATAACGCTGGCCTCATATTTTAAAACAGATAAAAATTTTAAATTTTAGGCGTAAATTCAATGTAGCTGCTGAGGCAAAAATATCAACGTCTGGAATACTAAAATACTATAACGATATCGAACAACAAAATTTAAAAATGGCAGATGAAATTAAGAAACTTGAAAATAAACTTGTGTATTTGGAGTTGAAAAACCATGAAATGAAATCTAAATTAAGCAAATTAAGTGAAAATTCAAAGTCTACTGAAAATACACGAGAAAAGGTATCTCCATTAAAAGCTAATTTTGACGACATGCCTGTTGATGGAGCAGGAGAAGCTGGACCGTACGTATTTTTCAACAATTTTGCGTTCACGTAGTACTTTTAAGAAACACATAATTTGTCATACTTCTTAATTTTAAAGGAACTTAAAAATCTCAACAAATATTAATGAAACATCAGGAATTACGGATCAAAAGGAATTTGAATCAATCATGGTTGAGAATGAGAGTCTAAGAAGAGGATTACAAGAATTATTAAATTACTTAAAAGATAATAGTAAGCGATAAAATATTTATTATAATTTTAAGCATTAAAATTTGCGATGAGCAAAATTCAATTCTACTTGGCTACTAATTGTTTGTGGCTTGAATCCATAATCGCTTAAAATAATATTATATTTGTTGAACATAATATCTATATGAAAATTTATCGCTTTTAGTTATGTTGGTCGTGTCTTAAAGTATTTTCCTTTTTTTCATGTAGTGAATGTTGGCATTGTAATTTAAAAGATCATTTCTATAGGCACAACCACTTCAGGAATACTAGCACTAGAATGTCCAAGTCTAGAGACCGTATTACGTTCTATGGAAGCACGTCATGCTGCGGGTTGGTTTGCTCCACATATGACAACTGTTTTAGAACTTCGGGAGGCCATGGGCGGTAAAAATGCCTTACTTGAAGCGCTTCATGAGTCCAGGTAATATTTTATATATGTTTAAATTAAAAATCAAAGAAGTATGCTTTAATAGATGATATGTTTAGTTTTTTTTGACATCTGAGATTATAATAATATCAAAACATATCTAAATTAATACAGGCGTAACCAGGATTGAAAATTAGTTAAATGTGCATATTTCTTCTATTAGCTCATTTTTTCTATAACAGGAAAGAAACTTACCAGTTAATGACTCAGCTCTCAAATGAAACGAAAAAATCTTTAGATCTTAAACAGAAACTAGAGGATATTGAAATTAAAAATAGACAAAATGTTGAAACTCGACCTATTCAGAAAGAACCTCCGGAACACTCTGTTGAACTGGGATCTTGGATGACTGAAAAAGATATTAACAATATTGACGTAACTGATCAATATCAAATCGAAAATATAATATCCAAAGGCGATTTAATGCATGATACTCAAGTTAGAATAAGTCTAGAACATTTTCACGATAAATTCAAAACACTTTATGACAAAATGACATCAATGTTTGTTCAATCAGCGGACAGTCATAATCAATGGTTGATTAAGGAAGAACACTATAAAGCTGAAATACAAAATTTAAAGGACCAATTGGAACAAGATGAGGATGTCAGTGAGGTCTCGCCAGGCATTATTTCATTCCCAAATATTTCTACATTACAAAGAAAATGCAAATATTTGGAAGACTCATATAAATACATAAGAACTGAGAATGAAAACATTAAAAATGAAAATTTAGAATGCAAAAGAGAATCAATGATGTTAACATTTGAATACGAAACACATATCCAAAAATTAATTATCTCTATCTCTAAACTGACTGAAAACCTTCGCAATTCAATACCTATCGAATTGTTTTGGAAACAAAATAAAGCACTAAATGAGGTTATTTTAAAATACAGAAGATTAATGGAAAATGTCACTGATAAAAATAGGTCAATCGATCTGCTCACATTATTAGAAAACGACAAAGTTGAAATTATCAGTCACTTTCAGCAAAAGCTTAATAATAACAGTAAGTTTTATGTTATTGTTTTTTACTTTGGTACTTCTTTACAACTCGATGGCTTAGTGTAGTTCTAATATCTAAAGTACTGACTGGTAAAATGTGAAAACCTCTAATAGGATTCGTCAACTATAACATGCCACAAATATAAAATTGAATCCCAGAACGCGTGGCTAACAATATGATTGCAATCCATACAAACATCAGACAAGAATATCTTTCTAGCAGAAAATCCCTATTTGCTCTCCGGCCTCCTCTTGAGTATCCAACGATAATAATCACTGAACATAAAGATGAGATGATGGTACCACCTAGATTGATCCAGTCCTCTCAAGAAAAATCATGGTGATACAACGATTTAGTCTTGAAATTTATTTAGTAATTACAGGGTCATAAACATGAATTTCTAAATTATTACAGAACAATTGTCAATCGACGAGAAAAATAAATTTGATGTCGATTTACAAGATTCAATCCTCAAGAAACAATTCGAACAGGTTAGTTCCGAATTACAAAACGCTAAACTGAAAATTATTCAATTAGAAGAAAGCAACGGAAAGCTCCAAGAAATGCAAGCTAAAATCATGTTAGTATTTATTTTTAAGTGATTATACCTTTAATATCTATTTAATAATTTTATTCTATATACTGTAGTTTATTTATATATTTGACTTCACGTCAACTTCATCCGCAAATAAAAATTTGATGTCCTATGTCAATAAAACTTAAAATTTGTTTTAAGCGATGACAACCTTACTGCTTTGACTAAAAAGGAAATCGATTTAGTCAAAAATCAGTTAACATTGGTGACGGAAGAAAACAACATTCTAAAAAAACAATGTCATCACGTGGAAAGCCAGTTGGAGATAGCGTTATTACAAGTAAGATTTTTATCACTGAAGTTATCAATATAATGATGCAATCAAATAATGTTTCTGAATTTATATTGGAAACTATAAAATCTTTCTCAGATACAAGACAATCAACAACAGAATATTAATCACGATATGGAGCTTAATATTCTGAGACATCAAGTTTTAGATCTGCAATCAACTGGTGACAATAAAGCGATTTTAGCTAGGTAAATAAACACATATTTGTTATTTTTGTTTCGAACTATGTTTAAAACTAAATTAATTGTATTCTTTAGGATATTCAAAAGCTAACATTGATTCTTAAAAAATCAATCTTTTACTCATAATGAGATTTTAGCAATACAGCAGTGCCAATACAAAATATAATAGTCTCGTTTATACCATTGTTTATTATTAATCAAATAAGCTAACCGTCTATTAAAGCTATTAGTGACTTACAAACAAGTTTTATTTAAATTAAATCAGTATAAATCACACAATAAGTATCAGCGTACCTCATCAAGTGTATTTTTTTTAGATTGAGCAGCGAAGTGTTAGTCACCCACCTGCAAGTTTCTGAAGGCATTAAGAAGATTGAAAGTTTAACATCAGCTTTGAACAAGGAGAAAGTATTAAGAATCAAAACTGAAGAAATGTTACAGAATAGACAAAAAGTATTTGAAGTTTATGCTTCCAGATATGAAACTAAGTTTAAGTAAATATTAGATACTCTCTATAAAACAGCCGATTTCCATAATTATTTTTGATTGTTTGATGTATAATTGTTTCAGGTGTATGTACGAAATATTGCAAGTTTTAAGATACCAATACCAAGGATGCATTCCATTGTCATCAATAGAGAACTATCTTAACAAATTGGAGTACCTTTCTAAAAAGACACATGCTGTAGATCAAAATTTGTCCCAAATTGAAGATTTACAATTCAGCCTGATAACAAAACGTGCCATTTTCGATCAAATATTAGATGTGTCAAAAAACAATTGCCTAATAGATAAAGAGAACTGTCCCCACAAATTAAAATATGTCGTTATGGTAGGTTGAAAATATTTAAAGTAAAATTTTATTATTAAAATAAAAATGATCATCATGCAAATAATACAAGATAATTTGTCATATTGCTTTAAAATTTCAGCAAGCCACACATGCTCGCGAAATAGATCATTTAACACAAAAATTTAACTCTTCCGAACAAGCTCGAAGCGATTTAATTAAACAGTGTAATAACTTGGAAAAAACATTGGTTTTGTTGAATCAGTCCTTTGTGACAACTACTTATAGTGGCGATAGTCTTAATAATACTAAAAAGAATAATGAGGAAATAAATATCGAAATGGAAGATGTAAATTCAGATGATGAATCAAGTAGTAGAAGTAAAGTATATTCCAAATTTAATACCATTTTTCTCTAAGCATATTTACTGATACTTATGTTGACATAATACGATTTCAGGAAGTGGAACTATAACTTTAACAAAACCACAAATATTAAAACCATTAGTAAATCATGCCACTGATGAGACTAAGAATAATGAAGATAAATTAGATATACCTAATAAATTTGACAATCTTCAGAAAAAACAACAAAATATACCAAATGTGGCAAGTGTATTAATTCAAACTACTTCATTTGAAGTTCAAAAAACCAATAAATACACTCAAACAGATGAAGACAATACAATTAACGAACTAAAAATATACACAAATAGTTTAAAAACAGAAATTGTTAAAAAGACAAAAGAATTAACTGAAGCTATGTCTCTGGCTCGATCACGAACAGAGGAAAATTTAAAATTATGTTCAGAGAAAATTACATTAGAATCTAATATAAAAACTCTGAAGGATTGTAACGATCAGAAAAACAACTTAAATGAAAAACTTCGTCTGACTATTGAAGAATTAAAAAAACAAATAGAGCAAGTTAACCGCGCACAATTAACTGAAAAAACTGGACTAGAACATGTTATTGCCGAAGAAAATAAATCGTTATTATTAGCGCTAAAACAACTAGAAATTGATAAGAATAATTTGGCCACGGAATACAAAGAACTATTGAATAAAGAAAGAGAAGAATACTCTAAAAATGTTAAAAGCTTGCAAGCAAAACTTTTAGAATTCCGGGACCAGTTAGACAAGTACAGAACTCCTATTTTCGTTTTTTTTATAAGAGGCAGTGCAACGCTTCTGTAATGCATATTTTAATATATGTATCTTCCACTACGTTAGCCATCAATCATTTGTTACAGCTAGTAGATAACAGTTAAGCAGTGTTAAAATACTTTGCGTAATACAGTTTAATCACATTTTCATTTTAGGAGAGGAAGTGAGACCAACGCTATTCATGATGATCCGTTAAAAGAAGCTATTAGTAAACATAATACGAATACTACTGAGCTAAAAAACAAGTGCTTCCGACTACAAAATGAACTGGATGAGTGTAAAAGTGAAATGTTAGTTTAAATGTTTTCTCTTATAAACAATTCCGTTAAGTCTATTTAATAAAAAAAATGCTATCCTATTGTTACAGAGTAACATATAAAAGTGAATGTGAGAGGTGGAAAAGTTTGGCATCTGAAAGACTGCTCAAAATGGAACAACTTAATACTCAACTTGAAGAAAGACACAATCATGAGGTATCCTAAAACATAGCTTATTTGCATAAGTCAAACTCTTAGTAATTGACTCAAGAGTGTTTGACGTCGATTGGGTTTGATATTTTTTTTTGTCCTACACCAGCATAGAGGTCAAAATGTTACGATTATGTTATTTTATCAAATTCTGAAATGTAAATGAAACGAAAAAAATCTGTATGATTTAAATAAGCATTAAACATTTGGTGCTAAATAATTTGGTGCTTCAGGTAGAATCATATAAAGCTGAAAACCAACATTGGTTATCACAATTGACAGAGACGCAAAAAGAACACTTGGAGTTACGTTCTCGACTGACAGAACAGAAGACAGTCTACTTAAAACAATTAGCGGATAAAGATGCACATATTGAACAATTGCGAAGCATTGTCAATGGATTAAAGGTAGCCGTTAAGAATGTCTTCTAGTTATAACAATTGCCTTTTATTTTTTAAATCTCCGCACAAATATCGTATAATATATTCTAATGCTAGTTTAACTTTTGAGGCTCAAATAATGAACATGCAAGCAATGTTGTCGGTTAACGATCCTAGTTTCGATTTGTCTGCAATCGTAGAAGTAGACGAGGCCAGTGATGCGATATCACAACATGGATCCGACAAATTAGAATTGAAATTCGAATCAACAACGGATTTCAATGATATTCAAGCTGATATAGTCACAATTCCTGGATCTTCGACTGCGATATGGTAACTAAGATTCATATAATATCTTGACATATTAGATCAATTAATCTTATATTCTGCTTGTGATGTTATGAAGTAGTTTTTCTTTTGATATTTATTTAAGTTTCTTTTTCGTATATTCAATACCTAAAATATTCGGCTCTATTTAAAGTTTTTTTAAGAATCTTACATAAAATTTGAGAGTGATACATAAATACTAAACAAATTTCAGGCAAGAAACCATCATAGAACGACTCCGTCGAGATAAGCAGCTGGCTATGAAACAAAATACCATTCTACGTCGACAGATCAAAGCACTAGCTGCAAGAGAGAGGCGCTCACGACTTGACGCTCAAAATTTAAAGAATCAAATATTCAGAATGTAAGCACGAATCCTACTATTATTATAAAGGCGAAAGTTTGTAAGTATGGATGTTTGTTACTCTTTCACGTAAAAACTACTGAATGGATTTGAATGAAACTTTACCACAATATAGCTTATACATCAGAATAACACATAGGATACTTTTTATCCCGGAAAATGTAGTATTCCCGTGGGAATGGGTATTTCTGAATCTACCAAAGTGATTTGAATGAAATTTGGTATAGAGAGAGGTAGAGCTCACAGAATTAACATGGGATAGTTTTTATCCCGGAAAATTAAGTATTCACGTGGGAATGGCTATTTCTGGATCTACCAAATCGATTTGAATGATTTTTGGTATAGAGGTAGGTAGGGCTCACAAAATTTACATGGGATAATTTTATCCTGGAAAATGTAATCCCGTGGGATAAACATGTTATAAATGCAAAAATCTCTCTGCACTTAACCCTAGAGTCTACGCGGACGGAGTCGCGGGCAAAAGCTAGTAATTTAATATTAAAGAGCTAGTAAGAAGGGTTTGATATAATGTCTTAAAATAAATTTACGTACACGCTTTCTTAGACTTTATAGAATGTTGAAGCATCCAATGTAACCATTGTATATTGAACATTTCGCTCTTTTTAATTTATGAATATTAATGTTTCAATGTACGTATCATATTTACAAATATGCAAGTCATTGATTTATTTTATGAAATAATGGTTTTCATTTTTATACTTACAGTAGCACGTCCGGCAGCAAAGTGGCAACGGCAGAGTCAGCAGCTCTTCATAACAAAATCGCAACTCTTCAAGCGCAGCTGACGAGTGCTAGACGTGACACACAAACAAACGTAGCGATTTGGGACAAATGGAAAAGGTAATGCGATAAATATGCCAATTGTCAATACGTGAAGGGTATGCCTATTCATTTCGAGTAGTTTATTTAAGGAAAATTACAGTAACAGATTGATTTATACGCATTTTGTCTATTGATTGCTTAAGAACCAATATAGGGTATATAATAACAAAACATCTTAAAATACTACCATTAAGTTGTTGATACCGAAAGGAAGGTAAGCATTTAAAACAAGAAGATATTATAATCTAAGTTATTATAATCGTGTTGTATATAATGGTAATGTCCCTGCTTCATGATGTTACAGAGCACAACAAGCATCGGACCGTTGGCAGGCTCGATACGAAGACAAATGTCAAGAAGTCCATAAAATGGAATCGAGCTTGAATCTTGCTAAATCAGCTGTTGTCAGACTTGAGAGAGAAAAGCGAGTGTTACTATCAAGGATATCAGAAATGAAAAGTGAGCTTATACAATGTCTTAACAAATCAACAAAATAAAATTTCTGTGAATGAACCAAAATAGCAAAAATATATGAAGTATTAGTAAAAAACGGTATTTTATAATAGGCTATTATTTATTACCTATCCTTACAATTAAGTGTCATTGGTTTTTGATGAAAGAACAATGACACTTATTTGTAAGGACAGGTAATAAAAATACCTCAAAATATCAAGAGGTTTTAGTTTACGCATTTCTATGTATTTAAAAATGGAAACAAAATCTTCGCCCTCTGCCCTTACCCGGCCGACATTACTAACATAAAAATTACTTTTGGTTCAACGGTTGAACATTTATACAACATATTTAACACTACTGTTTTATCTTTAAGATGACAACCAATTGGCAATAGAAAAACAGGATTCGGAGCCTCTAGAGAAATCCCACCGATCAGTAGAGACCTCTTCTATTGGTCGTGCAACGTCAAGTCCCACGACAATCTCTACCCAAGCATTAGTAGACAGAATACAAGCCCAACAACGCAGGATTGTTGCCTTAGAACTCGCTGAGAAGGTTGGTTTACTTGCTTACTAATTATTTTTATTGTTGATTTGTTTGTTTATAAAGTTAAAAATATTTTTTTATCATTCCTTTAACAGTATTTAGCAAAAGGTCGATTTTATATTTTAAAAATAGGTAATTTACTAATTCTAACCAAAATTTTAAATTAAATAGATGAACATGAATAAATAGATTGATGAATAAATTGATTTGAGTAATCCCTTACAAAGTTTAAGCATATCCCTATAGTTTACACTATGTCCCACATATTAAAAGCATTGCCTAAGAAAAGTTGTTATTTAAGTTAATTACATATCGACGGCGGAAAGCGAAAACGTAGTAAACCACAAAAATGAAAATGTTCACCAGAGCCAAAAAACTTTTACATATTTTTTCAAAAAATCATTACTCGCGTGTTTTTTAACTTAGACTCATGATTTTTGGACACTAGACATGTTATTTTTTTCTAAATGTAATTGTTACTCTCAAATCCCATTCTAACAATTATTTTCCAAAAAATTGTTGACTACGACATTTTGAAATATTTTTACAGAATGCTAAAACGCTGTAAATGCACATCGAGTTGTATAGAGATGGGTCAAATACATTTTTTTAGGGAAAGCGAAAACGTGGTAAGCAGTTATACTTGAACTAGGGCTGCTCAACTGAACGTTGTAAACGTGGTTATTTAATGAAACCCATCTCTTAGATATGGTGTAAACTAAAATAATTACTGACTTGGGGTAATACAAATTGTGTTACACATAAACTGAAATTCTATAGAATATTAAAACGTATAGTTTATTAAATAATATACTACAGTTAATATTGGAATTTTTCACAAAAAAGATAATAAGCTTAAAAATACGGATATAAAATAAATAGGAACCTCAAAATATAATTTATCATCTTTCATCATCGGTGTCAGGTAAGCGGTCAGTAATTGTTGTACTGGCTTTTAAATTCAAATATTCTTTCGCAAATCTTTCCGGAATCAAATTTTTATAAATCATTTTCTTTAAATCTGTTTTTTTTTTGTAAAATTGGCAAATTTGAAGTATACGAATTTGGTTTTAGAATGACATCGTTCAAAGGATCAAGTTAAATTTCTGTAGCTTCTGTACCTGGTAACATTAATAAATTTTAACAAACATTTTTTTGATAATATGTTTTTTGCAGAAAGTAACGGTACATACTTTTGAAATATTGACGGTTTGTTTCTTTTTAACCGACTTTAAAAAAGGAGGAGGTAATCAATTTGTTTGTATTTTTTTATGTTTGTTACCTCGGAACTTTCGACTGGGGAGACTGATTTTGATAAATCTTTTTTTATTTGAAAGCTGGTGCGTCCAGATCGGTCCCAGTTTAATTTTGTCGAGTTAAGACTTAGAAGAGAAGTCTTAATTTTCACTAATGTGATTGACAAATGATTTTTATTGGAAAAGACTTCAAGGATAAATTGACGAGAGTTTGGTTAGATTTTGATAATGGGATTCATGACAATGTAATGGAACTCTTCAATTCTTTCAATCATATAAGCTATCTGGATATTTGAGTTACCTACCGCATCTTTATGGTCAAGTATATGTGTAAACTGGGGATGTCTGAGTAGGTGGTAAAAAAAATTGCATATTGTTGATGCACCTTATAAACATATTATAAAAGGCTTGTAAAGTAACCGATATGCAATGCTTGAGGTTGCGGGATCGATTCCGCGTGTGGCTTCACTAAGAATAAACAAAAAATTTAACAAAACAAATATCGCCTTCAAAAAATCTATTCCAAAACAAGTAATATGCTCTATAAAATAAAAAAAAATATGCCAATTCTTCTCTAACTTAATTTTTTCTTCATTAATATGTAGGTACGATCTTTGTTTTTCCCACGCACTAATAATATTGTAATGTAGATAAAATTATCAATATTTTGGAGTCGGTGTCAGCCACGGGACACTACAACATACCTAGAAATAAAAATACGAGAATACTTAAGATTTTTTTTTAAATAACTTTTATGTGAATGAAAATGTACTATCGCAGAAGACCAATACCTATTCAAAGCAAGCATATTTTGCCTATAACGTGTAGATATACAAGATACAAACCTACCTTGGCTGACACCGACTCCAGAAATATTAATAATTTTAACTACATTATATTATTATCAGTCCGTGGTAAAAACAAAGATTGTACCTACATATTATTATTGACGAAAAGAAAAAGTTTATTATTAAGTTACACAAGAATTCGCAATATTTTTTGTACTTCTTAGGACACATTACTTGTTGTGGAATAAGTTTTTGAAAAGCGGTGTTTGTTTTTATGAATAATAAAATAGTGCATAACTGTGTATTAACTTTTAATAAGACAATCTAAATGTCATAAATTCAAGAGTACATTGTACAGAAACCGTACCAAATGTAGTAATAGGTTCGGTTCTTTATACCACTACCCGCTAAAACGTCCTTAATGCAAGATACATAAAAACACGAGCGACGAAAACGTAGTAAACGCAGCATTACTGACCGCATCATCAACATGTAACTTTTTTTACAGAAAGCGAAAATGTTGTAATCAACATAGTATAACTTATTACTATTTTTTCTGTAGCTTACAGCGTTTTTGAATGCAGGCATTTACGTGAAAACCTGTTTTTTTTTAATGTTAATTTCTAATCTATTCATCCTAGATTTATAGGACCGGGACCATTCGAAGCAGTTTTTTTTTCTGATTCGAACAGTGCAATAAAAAAAAATTCACATTTTGTGGACTACGACGTTTTTGCTTTCCGCCGTCGATATATAAAACACAAAATCAATATCATAAACAATTTTAATAACAATATAATTTTTATTTTAGGGTAACGAACATCTTGTATCTGAATATGAAAAGTCTTTGGCTGAAATCACTTCCCTCAAAGGGCAAGTACTGAAGTTGGAATCGACGCTACTAGAGTCACAAATAAAAACACCACTGAAACATACTGTCAATGACACGCAACCAGAATTGGATTATTGGAAAAGGTAAACAACATTACATGACTATGTATTCTCAGTCCTTCCTCATCCACTGATGAACGAAGGCACCCGAAGAAAGCATCGACCACCCCAGTCTTACCCAGCCTTCACCTATTCGCTTCAAGTTATCATTTCTTCGTCATCGTTGGAATTTAAATTTGTAGACCAGGCCTTTCGTCAGTGTCCACGTTTTGCCTCCAAAATCCATATCTCATAACGGATAAGAGGCACTGATTAAGTGTTTGCGTATTAAGAAACATAATCTTCATCGTAAGTGGTCAGCGACTTGAAAGTATGAATGGTTAAATACTATTCTATCACAATTCACAACTAAACTATGGCGTCACCCCTCTTAGACTTAGCGATAGTCTCTCGAAAAAGAGCAATTACAAGATCGTTCTAATTAGAGTTATATTACATGCACAGTATTTAATTACCCTGTAGTGTACCTTCTATTATGAAGACTGTCTGATTCCGAATATTTGATGATATCGGTCTACGTAAAGACACGACAAAATCCGTAATTAAATAATTTTGCTGTTAATTTTTCAGTTACTGTGAGATGCTTAAAGAGGAGAACGTTCAACTGACATTGAAGATAAATTCACTAGACACAGGACCGACAACCACACATCAACACAGAGTCAATGATCTCGAACAAACAGTTCTCACTCTCAGAGGTAATTAATTATTCATATTACATCGAAGATCGAGCCCAGTGGCGTGCCATAAGAGAGGCCTATGTCCAGCAGTGGACGAATTGAGGGCTGTTGATGATGATGATGATGATGATTACATAGTGTTCTAAATGGAATAATTCGTTACGAAATTTTTATTGCTGCTTCTAGTAACATAGTGATATTCTACTATAGCCTTTCTCAATAAATGGGCTATTTAAAGCTGAAACAATTTTTCAAATCGGAACAGTAATTTCCGAGATTAACCCGTTGTGGTAATCAAACAAACTCTTTCCTTTTTTAATTATAATATGAATTTATTAATATCAAAAATTTTTATTTGGCTATGATAATTATACAAGGCTTTTTGATTATGAGAAAAACATTCGTTGTGTAGAACACCTTTTTGACAAGATTTGATAATTTTCATTTTGGCTTAAGCACCCACCCATCGGCCCGTAGAAGTTTCCTGTATATATCGACGGCGGAAAGCGAAAACGTAGTAAACCACAAAAATGAAAATGTTCACCAAAGCCAAAAAACTTTTACATATTTTTTCAAAAAATCATTACTCGCGTGTTTTTTAACTTAGACTCATGATTTTTGGACACTAGACATGTTATTTTTTTCTAAATATAATTCTAACTCTCAAATCTCATTCTAACAATTATTTGCCAAAAATTTGTTGACTACGACATTTTGAAATATTTTTACAGAATGCTAAAATGCTGTAAATGCACATCGAGTTGTATAGAGATGGGTCAAATACATTTTTTAGGGAAAGCGAAAACGTGGTAAGCAGTTATACTTGAACTAGGGCTGCTCAACTGAACGTTGTAAACGTGGTTATTTAATGAAACCAATCTCTTAGATATGGTGTAAACTACAATAATTACTGACTTGGGGTAATTAACTTGGGGTAACCGTACCAAATGTAGTAATAGGTTCGGTTCTTTATACCACTACTCGGTAAAACGTCCTTAATGCAAGATACATAAAAACACGAGCGACGAAAACGTAGTAAACGCAGCATTACTGACCGCATCATCAACATGTACATTTTTTTACAGAAAGCGAAATTGTTGTAATCAACATAGTATAACTTATTACTATTTTTTCTGTAGCTTACAGCGTTTTTGAATGCAGGCATTTACGTGAAAACCTGTTTTTTTAAAATGTTAATTTCTAATCTATTCATCCTAGATTTATGGGACCGGGACCATTCGAAGCAGTTTTTTTTTCTGATTCGAACAGTGCAATAAAAAAAAATTCACATTTTGTGGACTACGACGTTTTTGCTTTCCGCCGTCGATATTATGATTGATTCTAATATAAAATAATTTTGTTAATTTTTGTAGGACTCGTAAGCAAGCTTCAGGCTGAGCAAAAGTCAAGTGGCATTTACAAAAAAGCAGATTCCAGACCCGGTAGCGGAAGAAGTAACACTGAAAAGGTAAAAATATTTCATTATAATTATATTATTACAAACTACCTAAGCAGGAAAAATTTGAATACAAGTCCTGTGTCATGGTTATCAAAAACTATGAGTAACTTTTCGGTCCCATAAACACCCATACTCGAAAAAAATATTTGCGGATCACGCAAATATTTGTCTTAGTGCGAGGCTCGAACCCGCGGCTTCCCGTTTCGAAAACTGGCACCACGGGGCTCTCAAATTATTATTTAACATTTAAATTATCAACTATAAAAACGCTATTTATTTTTTTTTTAACTGGAATGTTGTACTTGTGCTTCAGAACCGTAGCCAACTGGAATCATATCGCATAGAAATAGCTAACCTAAAAAGAACCATACAAGAGAAGGATTTGCTGCTGGAAAAATCAAAGGAAATGCTCAAAATAGCAGCTGAAAGAGAAGATGAATTGTTAAGAGAAGTAAGAATTTGCACATTGCTTTATTTGTATCATCTAAAACAACATGTGTGGGTTTTTAAGATTAACAGTTTCATATTATGATGTAACATAAATTGTTTCTGTATTTCAGAACTCAATTTTACGTCGTCAGTTGGACGACCTAACAAACCCAAAGGAAGGGTTTTTATCTGCCTAAGTTAACCATGAATTGCCAGTAGATGTTTATTTTAAGCACACTTCTCATTAAAATTGATTGAATTAATATAACTAATTGTTTTTTTTCCTCTTTTATTTTATTATATTATTTGAATTAACTTCTTGTCTCCTGATAATTTTTATATAGGTGCTATAAATAAACAACAGAAAGTAAAAAGTAGA
Organism: Cephonodes hylas; assembly: GCA_030295005.1. NCBI lineage: Eukaryota > Metazoa > Arthropoda > Insecta > Lepidoptera > Sphingidae > Cephonodes > Cephonodes hylas. Next base: position 6,908,956 of record AP025367.1, on the reverse strand, counting down.
ACTAAACAATAAAAGCTACTATGTAAAAAAATAGAATGTTCACGTTCGTTTTGAAAATATACAATCTTTTAAAACGATTGTGCTCGTAATTTTCCATCGACGTAAGGAACAGTAGATTGGTCATTCTGTTGACAAAAGTACCAAATTGTTAATTGTATAAAAAGGTAAACCTTTTTTTGGCAGCATCCATTAAAAAATATTGATGACGTATTTTAATAAAAAAAAATCAAGCTAATCACCTCAATTTAAACACGCATCAAACATATGACGAATACAGATAGAGAATAATAATAATATACAAACCCTCTATAGATTGAAGAGAACCATGTCCAGCGCAGTATGAAAGCAGCTCAGAACTTAGGTGAATCCATCTATAGAACAACCAATCTATTAATCAACTATATCTCATTCACGATAACTTGATTCTTTTGGCATATCGACTAGTGATGGGAAACAGAAAATATCTAGTAGTTCAAAAATATTGCGTTTTAAAATACTGCATTATGTGTGAAATTCTTTATTACTTTCGACATGTAAAACATTATGTAGATAAGCGATGGTGGGTCAAAGTTCATAATAAGTACCTATTTAATAAAACAGGGTTATTTTAAGACCTCCCGCCAAATTTAAATAGGTGTTTTAGACCACGAAAGTAAACAACTTCCCCAAAGAAACACGGGTCGAAATGTAAAAAAAATTTCAGACCTTCTACACGAAATCGAGCACGTGAGCAGCTTTCTATGGGAGGGTCGAATTATTTATCACGTTTCGACCCATGTTTCTTTGGAAAAGTTGTTTAGTTTCATGGTCTGAACCACTTATTTATATTTTGCGGGAGGTCCAAAAATAGCCCTGTATGTAAAAATTAAGGTTGAAAAATAAAATAGTTTTATATTTTAAACAATTTTTATTAAGAAAATGGAGTACAGCCATGATCATCATAGTGTTCATTATCGACGTGGACATCGATATGAACAATGTTACGTCCCTTTACGTCTGACCGATGTAACATTGTACAAGCGTCTATTATTTTCAGTGTTCCTATTTTAATTTTACTTTGAAGCAATAAAGTCTCAAAATTTTCGGATAACGCTTATATCTTTAGAAACTTTTGTGTTGTATATATTTTTTTTTATAATAAAATGATACGTTTTTTATTTCAAAGTCATGTCTCAGAAAAATTGACATCTGCCAAAAGAATCAAGTTATCGTGAATGAGGTATAGTGAACCAAAGATAGTTTAATGCCACAGATCTGAAACACACCGATGGTATGTTGTCATAGTTACAAAATAAATACATTAATTTTTATGGATCAAGGGGGTAAACGAGCAAGTGAGGCACCTGATGTTAAGTGGTCAGCACCGCCCACCATACTAGAGGAATCATCGGTGTGATACATAAATCGAAAAAGAATTTACTGACTCTCCATATTCGCGAACTGCGACCAAATTTAAATGTCAACATGTTTTGGGAGTTACCTAACTTAATACATTTGTAGTACACATATATACTTGTGAAAGTAAAAATATTTTATCCGAGTATTTTTTTGATACCTAATCGGTGTCTAAACTACAGAAGAACTCAAAGATTTTCCGAACAATATACTTACTGAACATGTACATAAGTACAAACTACTAAAACAAATTTAAGTACTAAAAATTTCAAATGTCCTGCATAATAAACGTGCATTGAGAAATTACCTTCATATCAGGTTTTCTGGTATACTTGGCTCTAAGCCTTTTGGCTAAAGGGGGAGTGAAGAGTGCGGGGTCTGGATGTGGCTTGTTGGCTTTCTCCCAGGACTGCTGCTGCCGCCACAGTAACGATACTATTGAACCCACTAGCAATACCCAAATGAAGCCAATCTGTGAAAACCAAAAATGTAGAACCCTAAATTACTATAAGGATGATCTTTTAATGTGTAAAATAAGTTTCAAGTTATTAAAATAAGTTGATCAACCTATATTTGTCAATTCCCCATATTTATCTTTCAAATTTCTGCATCAAACATAAAATTTGTCGAAAGTAAAGCAATGCTGTTGATTATATATTTTTTAGATTGCACGATGACGAATGCACTTTTATGGCGGTGTTGCCACTCCAAGAAAATTATAAAGAATTGTTGTGACTTATTTCACCGTACAATTTAGATAAGTAATCTTTACGGCTAAGCCGATAAAAACTAGACATACATTTTCTAAACTTTTACGAGTCATGTGTCTGGTCTTCTTACAATATAAACGATGACATTGAATGAAGGTAAAGTACTATATTGATAAAAATAATAAATAAAATTGAATTGTCATCTCATTACGAAATCATGGTCTCATAAATACGAGTATATACTTGTATAATATAATTTGCAGAATTAATACATACCATATACATAGATAAACTTATAATAAAATGTCAGTAAAACAATACAATGACTATCTATTGATTGGAAATTATCTTTAACCCTTCATTTAAAGGTATCCAGCGTAGGCCATTGCTTTTTTTCACTGTTTCGTTACATTGAATCATCATTACATCAACACAGGCGCCAAAAGTAACCAAAACAACACAAATCCAAACCCCAAAAGTAACCCCAAAACCAATATCCTATCCAAACCCCATAGAAAAGACACTCTCAGTGTCCTATTATTATCCCTTAAATGCATATTGTTGCCAAATGTCTACAAACCAGATTTGTACGATTATCTTTGAATTACTAGATCAATATCCTTTAATTTTTCACTTTCTGAACAAAACAAATATTGACAAAGACAAATCCCTGTCATAGATACTTATAAAACCGCGGATATTAAAAAAAAAATCGTAACAACTTTTCACTTCAAGTAATTTCTTGTTTTCGATTTTATGTGTATTTTGTGACTCTTGTTTTGTCGGAATAAATAGACATATATAGAAACAAAAATAGAATTTAGGTAAAAATAAAGGTAAGTTTTCAATATTTTGATACATATTCAATTGAATGTGTTTATATTTTGATTTTTTACAAGAAAACGGTATGTTGCCGTTTGGCTACACCATGCGTTTGTACATTGTTTGGGAGTACATATTACCTAGATTTATATGTTTGGTGAGGATGTATCATTCTTTGTTTTTAGTATGAACCGACCACGATTTAATAGTAAATGTTGGAAAAGTATCTGATTTCATTAGAAAATAGGATTTTTATAGCAGGATGAAAAAGTTCATCTGATATAGATGAAAACAATCTCGTCTACATTTGTTTTTTTGCTGATATGCAGAAAATTTCAGAAAATTTAATTACTTGGCCAAACAAATATTTTTCGACTTAGTTACGATACAAAAAAACCGATTAGGTAAGCATTCTAAACTACCAACTCATAAATATTATAATAAAGATACTATTGCCAGAGCCTCTTACGAAGAGTAAAGTAGCTACGTATGAAGGTGTGGGTGTAGCTGTGACATGGTTGAAAGATAACAACCAAATCATCCTCGCGTCAATCTTGCTAAATCGGTAAAGAGGTATGACAATAACCACAGAACGTTCAAAATTTCAACGTACAAACGTTTCATCGAACGTTGTTCAAAAATAATCAACTAAAACGCTCATATAGGTAGAGTAGATCTCATGGACAGTTTTAGTGGAGATACCGGACTAGTTCAATACATTTTTCGTCCCGCAAGTGATACATTCCCATGTTCTAGTATAATATGTTAGACATGGCCGTGATAAATTCTTGCGTTCTATAAGAATGCGACTGGAAATATACGGATGAAACTTACGTCTTTGGCGGACTTCATATCTGAGCTGGCATATAAACGTTGTCAATAAAGAAGTTTAGAGACTGTAAGAAGAGTTAGACCGGCCTCTCAAATGATTGAGAATCAAGTAGAAATGGAAAGGATACGATCCTATGAAGCCAATTCCAAGTAAGGAAGTGCGGACGGATGGCGTAGGCTACTACGAAAAAAATGCGATTACAAGAATCACTGTAAGAATCTGAAATAACTATAAGAATGGTGGGTGCAAAGGTTTCAGCAAAACGGAATTCATAATATATAAAATTATTCTTTTTCACACAAATATAGATACTGTCTAGGTATTACTATTGCTTACTTAAGTAATACATACACGCATATTGTTGCCAATTGGCAACATACCATTTTTTCATAAATAAATAATTGTTATGGACATTTATTTTTATTTTTATATCAATTTCGGTACCCTTACTACTTCTATTACCTATGAGATTTTTTTTATTAAGAAAAAAAAATCATGCATTTAAGGGTTAAAACGTAGCACTCGTTGATCTCAAAACGTAAGGATGTGATCGAGAGGTCCGCGGGAACGTACCATTTCTTAGTATAAGTTTTTTTGGGGTTTTCCATTCGCAGGTCACTTGTTGCGTCGGAAAGTGTGTAAATGTGTCGAGTTAACGCTAATAGATTACTCATTTCATGAGATATAATATTGGGAGTCAATAAGAACACGTTACTCAATCCTCGCGGGGATATTTACATGGGAGTAAAAGAATTAATATTATGATTTTTTTAATTTTACTTACCGGACTAACCCACTGGTAAGATATTCTGTACAGATAGAAGTAGCTGCTCGGGTCTACTGCAGCAGGAGGATCGGGAATGGTCACGTTGAACTCACAGCCTTCCACGCTCAGAGGCAGTCTCTCAGGCGACGGACGAGGTCCTCCAAAACTTATCCATAACGTGAGAGCCAAACCGGTAACCAAACCTATTGACGCACCCTGAAAAGAAGAACGAGTAGAAAACTTTATAAACTGCAATGTAACATAAGGTCTAATTGGATACAAGGGTAGTTGTAAACCATGTCGTATTATTATAAATAAATAAATAAATACACCCAACAGTCACATACATAGTCCTGACCCCACACTAAGATATGAGTCTTGTGTCGTGGGTATCAGAAACTACGAGAGACTTTTCGGTCTCACAAACACCCAGACCCGAAACAAATATTTGTGGATCACACAAACATTTGTCTCGGTGCGGGGATCGAACCCGCGGCCGCTCGTTTCGCAAGCTGGTGTCTAGCCAACTGCGCCACGGGGCTGTCAATATTAAACAATATATAATTTTAATTTGGCACCCAGGTGAAGTAAATAATAAAAGAACTGCCATGACACATTGTGCATATATGTACATTCGAAGACATTTAATACTTCATGACATTTCCAACTTCTGGGCGTTTTTGATAGCCTGCGATTATAATTAGGTTCACCATTTTATCGTTAATCGTACCAGATTAAGTATTTGTAATAAAGAGCTATTTATAAAAATAACTAATTACTTTAAATAATTGAATGAGAATATAGAAATATGTAAATAAGGAATTAATCCTTACTCGTTCATTAGCATAGGTAGTAAACATTCCAAGAGTAAATACTCCTAAAATTGGTCCCCCGACGGCGCCGAATATTGTTAAAGACGCCTGTAATACTCCTCCTAGGTATTCAGCTAAGAATGAAATACCTAAGAACACGAAACCATAGACGCACGTTGCCAACTTTGTCAACCATGGGACATATGGTTGCGGAATCACGAACCATCTAAAATGTAAGTCAATTAATGTTTTAAAACAAATTATATGAGACTATTAAAGAAATCCTTTTTTTAAAGCCTATTTCAATGATTGTTATATATCCAATAAACAATTTGGTAACATCCAAAATTTCTTTTGTTGCACGTATTCATTTTTTATTTTCATTTCATACATTTTTCGAACCTGGGTACCTGTTTTCAAATAAACTTTGTAATTTTTTCAGGGCTATATATTTTTACAATAGTATATAGGAGTCGTTTTTTTGCTACTGAAATTATGATAATCATAATTTACCTGCCGATAAAATCACTTATTGTGACAGCAGCCAGCGAGTTACAGGAAGAAGATATAGTAGACAAGGAGGCACTGAAGATTCCAGCCACGAATAGCCCAGGTATACCAGGTGCCGATCTCATAGCATTCACCACATAGTACGGCATCAATTGATCTATCTGAAAAAAAATGTCCGAATGTTTTCAAATATTTGATCTTCAGTCCTTTGGCCTTATGTACCTATATGAAAAATTATAAGTTTAATTTTTTGATTGTCTGATAATATAAAATATAAATTTCATACGGTTATTTTGAAGTTATTATATTGTAAGTCAAGGTTTCGACTACGTCTGATCCAAATTTTATTTAAAATTATTTTATAGTAGTAACACACATACAAATAGACTCATACACTCACAAACTTTTGCTATTTTAGTAATATTGTAATTTATGTAATGTTAAAGTAAACACAGTCTTACCGCACTAATACTTTGGCTTGTAAGTGGATCACAGTCTTTGAACACCGCGTACATACCAAGACCGCTGATACACGTTAGCAGACTTAGCGACAAGAGCACTGGCCAGCTGTACCACAAACATTTTTGCGAGCGGTCCAAAGTACTCACTGATAGTAATCGTTGTACCTAGATGAAATAGAAGGTTCAGAAGAGTCTTGTATACAAAAATAAAGCGTTATTGTTATAAGTAGTTGAAGATACAGATATGAGGCTACGTTTATAATACAAAAATATTTCACACATTTCAACTAACATATATCTTATTTATGGAGAATGAGGACTGAATAAATCCATCGATATAGATCTCATAACTTTTTACGGTAGAAGGACTGAGTTGCGAGACTTGAGGTTTTAACAAGTTTTGTTTTTTATGTGATCTCATTTATGGAGAAGCCATTCTCTTACAAAAATATTCGGTGAAGGCAATCTGTTGGGCATTTTTTTTTAATATGAAAAAAATATTAATTTGCCGGAATGTCGCTTTCCATGATTACCTCATGTAATAAACACGTGATTGGTTTGGTAACTGTTTACTTACAAACTTTACAACAGTACAATCTGTAAGATATCTTGAAACGTTTACAAACCAAATAAAAGAGTATGATTACGTATTTTTGTACTTTGCTATCGAAATTACATATACAATACGGACGGACGATAAACAACAATTTTATCGCAAGTCCATACCGTTATTACACCGATATTCATAAAGCAGATCCTGTTCATCCGCAGGAAAGGTGTGTCTTGAGTTCGATTGTCGGGTCGTTTACAGGATTATGTGGTTCCTCCATTAAGAAAATATTATAAGGATTAAAAATGTCGGATTTAGCTATTTTAGCGTGATATTAAAAAAATACGGAAGGTGAGTGCCGAAATGCAACTCTGGCTACCTCTTCAGAGATCTAGGCATGGATTCGTGTGTGTATATTAGTAAAGTTAAGTAATTGTCTTCAAAAATCATCAATCCATATACGTCCCACTGCCGGGCTCAGGCCTCCTTTACCACTGAGAGGGTTTTGGCAGTAGTCCACCACGCTGTCCTAGCGCAGGTTGACGGCTGGCGCATCTAAGAAATAATTATTCGAATTAATTATTATGAATTATCTTCAATAAATTAAATAAATACCTGCGTCTGATTTACGGCGTACAGCGACAGGTATGTTACCATGCCTCCTATTAGTAAGGACCACCACGTGTGACGTTCTGTTGGATCTACACTGAAACTAAATAAGCAACAGATTTAAAAAGCCTTTCAATTAGCAGACTGCGTTCATATAATATTCAACTTACTTTAAAAAGTTCAACCTTCCACCTTCTTCTGCTAGCACAAATATTTGGCCGAAACCTCCAACTTGGATGGAACAGAATACGATCACACTAATTACTGCTACGAACATCAGGAATGATTGAAGTAGATCTGTAATAACTACGGCTTTCATTCCACCCAAAGTCGAATAGAATGTACACACTAATCCGACTGATAATATTGAAATCAGCCGATCCAACCCCGTCACAGCCTCCAGTACAATGGCTGGTGCGTACAAAACTATCCCATTGTACAGTATCATCTGCAAAGTGTACGTGAGGGATGCCAACATACGAATCTGTGGGCCGAACCGAAGCTCTAAGTACTCGTAAGCACTTGTCTTCTGCAGCCCAAAGAATACTGGTAGGTATAGTCTTCCAGCGATTGGAGTGGCAAGGCCGTGAGATAAATTGACTACGAAAAATATCATGCCGTAGTAATAATTTTCCGCGGATACGCCTAACAAAGTAATGGATGACAAGAATGAAGCCATCAGCGACACAGCCACGGGGAATATGGACAAGCTGCGGTCAGCAAGCAGGTATTCCTGTTGGAATAAATACCTCGTTATTATTGAACGATTGATCATTTGACGTTTAATAAGAATGGACCCATTTTGTAAAGTACCTCATTTGTTTTCTGTTTGCCTCCACTGAAACGAAAGTAAAGTCCAATGATGATGGACGCTACTAACGCAGCAGCCATTATGACATAGTCCCATATTACAAATGTGAACTGCTCCATTTTGTGACTGCAAAGAAATAATTACCTTATTTTTGTGTTTATATTTAACTTTAAATTATATTTTCTGTTTCTTAATGTTATGGTAGTTTTGTTAAAATTAGCACTAGCGATGCAAGCGGGCTTATATTATATATTTAGATCGCAATAAAAGCTTTCAGAAATAAATTACATAATGTACAAAATATTTATCAATGATACTATATCCTTCAAAGCGGAAAACACATTAAGATGTATTTACAATTTACTTGCAATAAATAAGTAGTACTATCTTATCTTTATTAACAAAAATCCTAATCGCCTTGGGTTGCATTTCTGACCAATCACGAATCCAATATCATGCGACAAACGAATATTGATATTTGGCGAACTCCAACATTTTCAAAACCAATTTAAAATTTTACGAATTGTATTAAACTATAAGCCTCAAAGGACAGAGTTTGATCGGTTGTTACGAATCTAAAAAAGAACTGTGCCCTGAATTAGGGTGCTATTTTTTCCAAATTAATTATCAGCACAGCTAGTACAACATTAATTAAATTTAGGAGACATATTGCTCAGAGAGTTTTTCAGGCGTATTAAAATTTATACCAGTATTTTAGAGGAATTCAAATTACGCCTGGGCGTCATACATAGTGACGTCATTGTATTTAAGTTAAATATTTATTTAATGGCTTGTGTATGTGATACACACAAAATATGTCTCAATCCTGGGCATGCGCTAAAATCAGATATTAAATCAATGTTTGCCATGAAAAGGAAATATCTATGAGATTTTGGAGATGAATTTGTTGAAATTGATTATGAAATAAAAAGTTAATCAAATTTGTTGATTAATATAATTTTTTAACGAATTAACAATAAAAGAAAACTTTCACATCTAATAGTTCTTAAAATTTTACTAGGCGTGTAGTCTGCCAACCCGAGATAGTTCTAAAGGAGGCTCAGGCACTGAGAAGAGGTTATGGTTCATAATATATGGGTTAAGATATATTATCGGTTGAAGATGATGATTATTTATTATTATTGATTTCTAAACACTGATTTTTAAATAATGTTTATTGATTACTAAGAATAGATTTATGATTATTAGTTATGAAAGTGTCATAAAATTATAATAAAAATTATATTAAAAAACAAGGTTATATTATTCCGTTTATTATATAAATCTAAGTACAGCCATAAACTTAATAATAAAACATTTAATATCTCTCAAACATACTGCTACATAATTATAAAATTGTAAAAATGTATAAAGGCAAGTAATAGTAAAATATCAAATGCAGTTTACAGTCAAAATGTGTATATTACCCTGCCATACACAGATTGGCGACGATATATTTCGTCAATCGCATTAGTTTCTATATAAATTAAAGTTGTAAATTACGTTCCTATATCTTCCTAAATTATTAATAATTTTACAGATATATAATAACTTTCTAATATTAAATTATTTTCAATCATTTCCTTTAACTTCGTGGTCCATACGTGTATCATCCAAATCTTGCAAATTTTACGAGGTATATTTCGTATGATATTTCATATTTTGGAATAATTAGAACAATAGGTAATATTTTTTGGACAAAAAATTAAAATTTCGCACATCTATGTTATGATGATAACAGGGGAATGTCCTTGAAACAGGACTTCGGCACTGGTCTGTTGGAGATACTGTATATTACTTTGTCTTATATAATATTTAAGATTAACTGATTGATTCTATCGATGTTAGCTTATTATTAAAAAAATGGTGTGAATAAAGCAGTCTGCTGCAATGACATATTTGGTACGTATTCCGATACGTAGTATACGTATATAATTTAAATATGAATGTTACAAAAAATTAAGTATTAAGTGAAGAATAATCTTTTAACCGTATTTTTTCTTTAACCGTAGTCCGTTATCAAAGTAATCAAACCTGTTAAAAGTTTCGGACATGTCCCAATCCAAAGCAATATGAATCCTATAAAATCTTTTTATGTTCCATGTTAAAAACACGAAATTATCTGAATTCATGATACCTGACGTGGTTTTAGTTAATGACCTGACATATCCTAATATATTGAACAATACAATTCCTAGACTTAAAATCCAATGGAAGGTAAGGAAATCTGCAAAAGTATTGGAATTATTAATTCTCCGGTTATTCCGCTTTTCCATTCTTCATAATCAATAAGTACATAAATAAAACCCTAACAAGTGTAGAATGTGTTCTAAAATTCAAAGATACAAAAATTATTTAAAAATTCAAAATTTATCACAATTTCACCGCCCATTTTTACATTTATTAATCTTGTAATAACTTTTCTTGCACGCCTTCTTCACCTAACAGTTGACACTGAAAATAGATAAAAATTATTTTAAACAACATGAATTAGTTGTTTCTCTACGGATGAATGTATTCACTGTTATAATTGGGTAAATTGGGTAAGATAAGTAATTACTAATTATAGGAAAGCAAAAAAAACCTCTGTTTTTCCCACAGTATGTACGACTTAAAGCACTTTTTATTATAATATGGACATGTGTGGAATCACCACCATTATCATTAGCCCATATACATACGTCTCACTGCTGGACATGGAACCCCTCTACAATCGAGAGGGGTTAGGCCTAAGTCCACCAGGCTGGCCTGATTGGGGCTGAAAGACTGCAAATCCAATAAATTCGTAATAATTTTGACGCCTGCGAGTTTCTTTACGATGTTTTCCTTCATCGCTCAAATACGTCATGTCATGTGTTAAATACAATATGAATAATAAATAGGTTTAATAAAAATGTATACAAACCATCTAGTGATTGAAGGGAACCATATACAGCGGAGAATGGAAGCCACTTCAGAACTTAGTTGAATCCATCTAAAATACAACCAAACTACAAAGTAACTACATGTGCTCATAAATGTAAAATGTATGTGATACAAGAACTTGACGCAAGTGTTAACAACCAAAACGGTGTATATAGCCAAGCATAATTAATCACTTATAAAATGTTTAGTTAATGAAAAAGTTTATGTATTTTTAAATGGTACGCTTAGTCATGAATTTTGCTCAGAAGATATTGCTTGTGTAGTATAAACATAAATGAATATTATCAACTAAATATTTAAATTATCTCTTAAAAAATTCATTTAGTAATAAAAAGTATACACATGTTAGTTTTAAAAAACATGTTCTTTTCTGATATTAAAATAATAAATGTATTAATAGGTATCATAAATATTTTCGCAAAGAAGGAAGAATAGTGTTTAAAATAAAAAAATATGATAAACATAAATAGATTTTATATAACATATAAAATATAAACGTCACATATAATTGCACAGCATAAAACATATAGATAAATATAAATATATACAATAAATTAAATTTCAAACCACGAATATATAACATAGCAATGATATTTTACTGTTGCTTTATATAAAAAATAATCATCATTCTCCTGCCCTGATCCCAATTGTTGTTTGGGGTCGGCGCAGCATGTCCTTCCTTCCTGTGTGGAAGGACAAAACATGCTGCATAAGAGTTTTGGCAGATGTTTTACGGCCGGCCGCCTGCCTGACGCCAACCCTCCTTGGGAATAGATAAAAATTCTATAAAAAATAATATATACCTATATATAAAGACACCACAGTCACATAGTTCTGACACCGCAATAAAATAGACAACAAGACTTCAAATCTACCAGACCCTATAGAAAGGTTTATCGTTAACTCATACATTTGCCTTAGTTACTCGGAAATCGAACCCGTCGAAAATAAAATAGCCTCATTACTCTCTAAAGTATACTAAAATAGCATTGAATAAGGAACTAAAGATGAGATAGTCGACAATGGCTTTGTTTCGTAATACACTGCGACGACTACACAGTACCTACTCATACTGGGGAGATATTCATTCTTTTAGAGGTATTGAGAGGCACTGCCTAGTAAAAGGTGTTTACAATGTTTATCGATTCTACCTTTAACATGAAAAAATGTCGTTTATGCTTTTAGTAGTAGACGGTAAAAAAAATCGATTAGCCCAAACAGATTTGCTTTTTATTACCCCACTTGTACCCACGGATACCCTTACTTAAAGTATAGCTACGGCCTTGACATGGTTGTCAATCGACAATGTACTGGACTGCGTTCCGTTTTGAACAGGTACCAGTATAGCTTACTATAAATAAATAGTTTTTCAATAAACTGATTCACGTTACGCCTATCGTGGTCAGTGTTTAACGATACACTAACTACATACATATGTAAACTCAACGGACATTAGCATACTGTGAATAAATTAAAATATCTGTAACATTTGGGACTTTATTGTGGATACATACAAGTATGTTATAGTCGATTTAATCAATTACCCTAACCAAACTCCAAACCATAAGGGAGGAACATATTTTTATAATAATGACGTCTCAAAAAGTATACAAAATAGATAAATATAATAATACTTAAAGCGCCAAAATATCTACATATCATGCGATATAAACGTGCCGTAAGAAATTACCTGTACGTCCGATTTTTTGCTATATTTGGCTCTAAGTCTGTTGGCTAAAAGGGGAGTGAAGAGTGCGGGGTCTGGATGTGGCTTGTTGGCTTTCTCCCAGGACTGCTGCTGCCGCCACAGCAACGATACTATCGAACCGACTAGTAATACCCAAACGAAGCCAATCTGTGAAATTCATAGACGTTTAAAGCAACACTGTGTTCAGGTGGACTTATGGAGCTTAGGATTATAAAATGTTACTCACCGGACTAGTCCACTGGTAGGATATTCTGTACAGATAAAAGTAACTGCTCGGGTCTACTGCAGCAGGAGGATCGGGAATGGTCACGTTGAACTCGCAACCTTCCACGCTCAGAGGCAACTTAACAGGGGCTGGACGAGGTCCGCCAAAACTTATCCATAATGTTAGCGCCAAACCACTAACTAATCCTATTGATGCGCCCTAAAGTATTGAAAATTAAAATATTATTTCATAAGATATGTACTAAGAAACATAAGGTACAGTTAATAAAATAAATAGGAGATAATTACATTTTCAACAGACACAAAAGATAAACAAACAGAAAACAATTATAAACCAGCACAACAATAAAAAATAACATGGAATTAATAAAAAAATAAGGACAAATATTTTTCTTACCCTTTCATTGGCATAAGTAGTAAACATTCCAAGGGTAAATACTCCCAATATCGGTCCTCCTACGGCGCCGAATATTGTTAAAGCCGCTTGCAATACTCCTCCCAGGTGTTTGGCTAAGAATGAAATACCTAAGAACACGAAACCATAGGCGCACGCTGCCAACTTCGTCAACCAAGGGACATATGACTGCGGAATCACGCACCACCTAAAATAAAATTTTAGACAAAAAAATGTAATCTGTTTAATAATAAATCCAAATTTCAACTGACATAAAGTATGTAGTATAAAGTGTTACCTGCCGATATAATCACTAAGTGTGACAGCGGCCAGCGCGTTACAAGAGGCCGATATAGTGGACAAGGAAGCGCTGAAAATTCCAGCCACGAACAGGCCAGGCAGGCCTGGAACCGATCTCATAGCTTTCACCACGTAGAACGGCATCAATTGATCTATCTGAAAATGGGAACCATATAATTTAATCTAATTTAATGTTGTTAGAAGCAGTGATGGCCTCGAGGTTAAGGCGCGCGGTCGTGAATCTCGGCGGTCGCGGGTTCGAACCCCAGGCACACACCTCTGACTTTTCTGAAGTTATGTGTGTATTCAAATTGAATTATTACTTGCTTTAACGGTGAAGGAAAACATCGTGATGAAACCTGCACACCTAAAAGTTCTTAGGAATTTCTTAGGTGTGTAGTCCGCCAACCCGCACTAGGCCAGCGTGGTGGACTAAGGCCTAAACCCTCTCAATGGTAGAGGAGACCCGTGCTCAGCTGCTAGCTAGTCCCTAGATTACGTCCGCGTTCAATAAGATTTTTCGGGTCAACACCTTGCTTATTAGATTATTTAAAACCGATTTCATCAATTTCCACCAGTTATAGGCGTAAAGATTTCAATTATCAAAGAAACATTCTAACTCACAAAATTTGCCTATGTTACAGGATATGTATAGTAAACACAGTCTTACCGCAACAATATTACCATGTGTTAGTGGATCACAGTCTTTGAACACCGCGTACATACCAAGACCGCTGATACACGTTAGCAGACTTAGCGACAAGAGCACTGGCCAGCTGTACCACAAACATTTTTGCGAGCGGTCCAAGGTGCTCACTGTGAGTAATCTTTGTACCTGGAATAACAAAAATGTTCAGTACGAACAGGTTTTAAATATTTCTATAAAAAAATGGTACATAAGGATGCGGTAGAGCTACGCCACCATTGACGTCTCACAAATCCATAGTTGAAACAACGGCTATATTGCGTATTGTTTAGTGAAGTTTATATAGAAAGCATAAATCAGTCATAATGACTAACACCAATGTCTCACTTTCTGAGATTACCCTGTGTAATGAAGATGTGTTACGCAATTGTTTGTCTTCAGTATACGTACAGTGTTCTTGACCGCAGTGACATGGGTCATAATAATGATACTCGTAAATGTATCAATGCGTGCGCCAAACGGTACCATTTTATGATTAATAAACTATTAAATATTTATATCAAAGGAATACTAAAATGATCAAAACAAGTGACAATTGATGTTACTGAGGGAGTTTTAAAGGCGTCTACTTCTCCGCGACTCTAACACGTGAATAAATGAAATGAAATCAACGTGGCAATAGATTGACTTCTGTTTTGACGAATTACAAGTACTCCTAAAAGTCTATTTGATAATGATTTGGAAATGTTTTTTTTTAAATAATTCCCTAAATTGTACAATTGAATTGCTGACTTGCATTTTTTCTGTAAGACCTTTATAGTGGTTTTCCTCTAGTTCACCTCTGTTAACATTCAGATATCATTTAGCTGATAACCGAGTCTCGGCTAAGCTGAGTGTATTTAACTACTCAAAATATTACGTAAAAAAATTAGGAAGTATGTACGTGCAAATTAACAACATCATTTGAAAGATGTCAACATAATATGTTTATGGGTCAAAAGATTATTCTTAGCATGCATTATTATTTTTTTTTGCTTCGGTTTTATTATTAATGCTTTCTTAAGTTAAACAATACTGAGGTAACAAAAAATACATTTTAAAATCAAGCTTTTATTATGCACGAAAAATTAAAAAAATAAACTAAGAAAACATTCATAAAATTCGTATTTTTTTTAAACTTTACAAGTAACAATTTACAAAAGTGTTCGGTTTATCACTAGAAGTATGATACATAAACATATATTATCTATAACTAGTATATTAATATTCTTAAGTGATCTAAAAGCTCGTCGCGGCCGAGGTCTTTGCATTAACGAAATTGCGCGACAAGCTTTTAAATCACTTAAGAATATTAATATACTAGTTATAGATAATATATGTTTATGTATCATACTTCTACTGATAAACCGAACACTTTTGTAAATTGTTACTTGTAAAGTTTAAAAAAAATACGAATTTTATGAATGTTTTCTTAGTTTATTTTTTTAATTTTTCGTGCATAATAAAAGCTTGATTTTAAAATGTATTTTTCACCGTTACTTTATTTTTAACTTTTTAGTTGAAAATATTTCTAAGTCTATCCATTTCGTAGTCATACCGAAATTCAACTCAATCGGTCCATGAAAACTAGTGTTCCTATGGGCACCTTCCAACTTCTCATGACACCAGATCAACGATACTTTGTTATTATGTTGTCACTAAAAATACAAAGGCATACCAAATTTTAGCTTACTTGGTCCACAGGAACCGGAGTTCCTATGGGCTTCTTCTAACTCCTCATCAGATCAGCTTCATGATACCATATTTTTGTATTATTACCGAAGTTACGAAGACACACCAAATTTCGGTTCAATTGGACCACAAGAATCGGAGTTCCTATGGGCATCTTCCAACTCTTCGTCAGATCAGCTCTATGATACCTTGTTATTATATTGTCACCGAAATTACATAGGTATACCAAATTTCAGCTCAATCGGTCCAAAGGAATCGGAGTTCCTGTGGGCTTCTTCCAACTCCTCAATAGATCAGCTCCATAATATCATATTTTTGTATTGTTACCGAAGCTACGAAGACATACCAAATTTCAGCTCAATTGGACCACAGAAATCGAAGTTCCTATGGGCATCTTCCAACTCTTCGTCAGATCAGCTCTATGATACCTTGTTATTATATTGTCACCGAAATTACATAGGTATACCAAATTTCAGCTCAATCGGTCCAAAGGAATCGGAGTTCCTGTGGGCTTCTTCCAACTCCTCAATAGATCAGCTCCATAATATCATATTTTTGTATTGTTACCGAAGCTACGAAGACATACCAAATTTCAGCTCAATTGGACCACAGAAATCGAAGTTCCTATGGGCATCTTCCAACTCTTCGTTAGATCAGCACCATGATACCATATTTGTGTATTGTTGTCGAAGTTACAAAGACATACCAAATTTCAGCTCAATCGGTCCACAAGAACCGATGTTTCTATGGTCATCTTCCAACCTCATCATCAGACCAGCTCCATGGTACCATATTATTGTATTGTCATCCAAGTTACGTAGGTATACCAAGTTTTAGCACAATCGGTCTATTGGAAGTGGTTCAAATCTTCATTGCAAGATTTGTAAACATACAAACATACATACATACATACATACATACATACATACATACATACATACAAAAGTGAAGTTAAATAAAAGCTTGTAATAAAATAATACTAATTGCTATTATCTCTATTATACCCACCTTTTCGAATAACATCTGTGTATACTGTATATGAACTAAAACTGGCACAGATGTAATGATTCAAATCATACATACGTACATAACGGTCCCATAGATGTTGCTCTATCTGCACTATACCCATACAAATCTACCAATGTCGATTTTGAGATCTACTAAAATATAATTGAATTTGGTCTACCAGGAAAGTGAATCAAACTTGTAAAAAATCGATGCAGAAAAGTAAGTCTACCTAGCTTGCTATGTTGTAGAAGGGTGTGCGTGTGTGTAAGTTAATCTTTAAAAAATACAATAAATACCTGCGTTTGATTCACGGCATACAGAGACAGGTATGTCACAATGCCTCCTATAATAAGTGACCACCACGTGTGACGTTCTGTTGGATCTACACTGAAACTAAATGAATAATACATGTAGAAAAACAGTTTCAAGTAATTGATTGCAGTCACAAATCTATATATCCTACTTACTTTAAAAAATTCAACCTTCCACCTTCTTCTGCTAGCACAAATATTTGATCCAAACCTCCAACTTGTATCGCGCTGAACACAACCACACTGAACACTGCTACGAACATCAGGAATGATTGAAGTAGATCAGTAAACACTACTGCTTTCATTCCACCCAAAGTTGAATAGAATGTACACACTAAACCAACTACTAATATAGAAATGAGTCGGTCCAACCCCGTCACAGACTCTAGTACAATAGCTGGTGCGTACAGAACTACCCCATTGTACAGTATCATCTGCAAAGTATACGTAAGGGATGCCAACATACGAATCTGTGGGCCGAACCGAAGCTCTAAGTACTCATAAGTACTCGTCTTCTGTAGTCCAAAGAATACTGGTAGGTACAGTTTCCCAGCGATAGGAGTAGCGAGACCATGTGATAAATTGACTACGAAAAATATCATGCCATAGTAATAATTTTCCGCGGATACGCCTAACAAAGTAATGGCAGACATAAATGAAGCCATCAAAGACACAGCTACGGGGAATATGGACAGGTTGCGGTCAGCAAGCAGGTATTCCTGTTGGACAAAAATACTTCGTTACTATTGAAAATTTGACTGATAAAAAGAAAAACGGAATCTGGAATAGAACCTCATTTGTTTTCTGTTTGCCTCCACTAAAACGGAAGTAGAGTCCGATTATGATGGATGCTACCATTGTAGCAGCCATTATGACGTAATCCCATACACCAAATACGAACGTCATTTTTTATCTGTAACAAAAACAATAACAGAACTTTTATTGTATTTATTTCATAATTGTACTTCATTACCTACTTTTAATTTAATTTTTCTTTCATTTTATTTATCATTATTATCAACACAAATAATATGTCCCACTGCTGGACTTTACTTTCAAGCGGAAAACCTTAAGAGATGGTTATTATTTGCATGTTTTTAAATGAAGTATGATTGTATGTATGTGTTATCTAATCTTTGTCAACAAAAATCCTAATAAAGTTGAGATGCATTGCTGGCAAGTCAAAATCATGGGATTTAGCATGATAATGGTATCATGCGACTAACGAATGTTAATTATATTTGGTGACTTTCAACATTTTCAAGAGCATTTTAAATCTTCCGTATATATGTTATCATGTTTTCAATCGTTACTATATACGTGCTCCATAAGAGATAGTACACAACTGCACATAGATTAAAGTCTACGTAACTAATTCTAGCAAATAATGTCGTACTAACTATAGCATTTGAGAATTTCAATATACTTGATTGACTTTATTTTATATTTATGTAAATTGATGACAACAAAAAACAACTAAAACAAAATGTAGAAATCGCAATGCCTTTTAAGTGATACAATTGTTTCCATTAGGAAATTCTCAATAGCAATACGAAGTCTGGATATACATATGCCCGTAAGACTAAGACCACATCTAACGAAATGAGAGTGCAGAATTACATATCTATCTACCAGTTCCGGTATACAGACCTGAGTTTGTGCGAGCATAATAAAAATTGATTTGGCTCTGGTGGTACAACGAATGTAAAATCCAAAACTACTGATTTGCTAATAGAACCTCGAAAAAGATAAAGGTTACTTTTGAAGAATTGCTCCCGGGCGACCGAGGGTTCATACGGCAATCAATTAATAAGATAACCTTGGGCTAAATATATTTACTGATTATGTATAAATAAATTTAGTTACATTTACTATTATTTCATATTGAATCTTGCATGCATTGGAAGTGACCTCGCATATTATTACCTCAATGCAAGAACAAGTATGGAAGGAGGAAAATAAGATGCAGTTACGATAAGAGTTCATAACATTCAATCATCGTAGTGATACGTGGTCATACAGTGCCGCGGCCGATGTAATCATTGAACGAACTCATTGAGATACTTACGACAATAAACATTTCAGATAGTCGCAACTGCCTATCAGCATTTGTTCTTGCGATTATTATTCCGACGACTCGGGTCTATATTCGCAAAGGATAAAGTAGAAAGTGGGCCCGTACTGTATGATTATATTTTTTTTTATTTATGAATACGCTTTGTTGGCATATTTTTTGAAGCAGTGATGGCCTCGAGGTTTAGGCACGCGGTCGAGAATCTCGCCGGTCATGAGTTCAAACCCTTGGGAAACACCTCCGTAAATTTGTGTGTGTGTAGTGTGTACTCACAATCAATAACCATTTGCTAAACGATGAAGGAAAACATCGTAATTAAACCTGAACATGCAAAAGTTTTTAGGAACTTCTTATTTCTTTAGAATGTTCAGGTACTAATATATACAAAATTGTTAGCAACTTCGTAATAAAAATAGCACATCCCTTAGTTTGTTTTATGTACCTACATGTACGCCGAGACTATTAGACAGTCAATTATTGAAATTATTGGGAGCACACAATTTTAAAATTATTAATATTAAGATCATTAACCAATTTCTAAAACACATGGAAAAATATACACAACTTTCTTTTCATACTAATACGATTCCATTTGACTAAACATTTTCCCCTGTCTCAAAATTTCTCGCACTAAAAATAACCGAGTAAATGACGAGTATCTAATAGACGAATAATGTAAATAGGGAATGTGCATTTATAAATGTATGCTGAATACATTTTAATGATTTTTCCTTATTTTAATTCGTCAACTACCTAAACTGAAAATAAATATTCATAAAAGTGTTTTAAATAAATGTTGGCCATTATAAAAAAAATGCGGGATTAGGACCGCGATCTGTTTCAAAATATCGAGTAAAAATACAATATGTAATTTCCAATCTCCCGCTGCATACATTTTCGAACCATCTGTTACTCGCAAGGATTTCCAACTAAATATGTAATTAAAAATAATATCCTCATTTTTCTTAAAAATAAAAATAAACTTAAAAAAATGTCGAGTAATTTAATTATAATTTATAATACTCACATTTTAAAGTAAAATTGGAATTACGACCCCGGCTTTTTACACACACTGTTATTAATCTTTGGTCATGTCATACCACGGAATGTATTTGGATCCTTAAACATTTCTTTAGAAATTATTTCAATGTTTTGACATACTTTATCATTGTTAAATGTAAACAGAACTTTCGTATCAGATAACAATTTTTTTGACAGCAAAAATGTATCTCTCACGCGGATCTCCGACCGAGACTAGTACACATGTTTGAGGCTATTTCGCTTTCTGCAAAACCAAACATGGTAAACCGAGTTCAAGCGCTTTCAGCGCTACATGTCAAACTTAGCTTGCTGAACACTAAATGAAACATGTTTTTCTATATTTAAACGAATAATAACCGCTAAAATACATATTAATGTTGATCTCTGCATATTGTCCTTTTAATTAAGTAGATAATTATTTCAATCGACAATTTTAAAGCAATCGCGTACCGTTTCCTCTAAAAAAACTTTATCTATATTTTGAAAATCTGTTAGTCGTCTTATTTCTGCAAAGAGCAAAGATTTAAAAAAAATCTGTAAAAATACCACAATACAGTATTTCAACTCAAAACGTTTCAACGGGGTGGGCCGGTATTTTACCCCTATCATCTTTGCTATATTGCTATATGTGCGAAGCGTAGGCGCGAAAAATTATAAAAGCAAATTATAATTAATTATGTAATTTGCACACTAATAGTAAATAAGTGTCATATTACAGATACTGCATCGTAAGTAGATATTGCTTAATTTGACTCTGAGTACGAGAATACCTATTCTATGAAAATCCATAACGTTGCACTCAAAACAATTGGTAAAATTAATAAATTCTTTAAAATGCAATACTTCTGTTTTCAATTAATGAAAAATATAATACCGCGAACTTAAATAAACTACAAGAATATCCAAGGATATTCTCGGGTTAAGAATATCCAAGGGTAAAATATGCAATCATATGTTGTGCCACATTTTCTACACGCAAAAGGTGATAGAATACAAAACTTTGTCGCATACTATGTGTATAAACCAAAAAATATATAAAAATATAGAATATAATATTCAAATTGCAGTATTATCGCTTTAAGCGATATTTTCCAGATAACTAAAAGATGAATTTAGACGAATAATAACTAATTTTTGGGTCTAAAATCTAAGCTATTTATTAGTATACGTTGTCATAGATAACAGTTATGAAAAAACTTGTGATGAGGGTAAGAAAAAGAGTAATTTTAAGTACATTCATATATTTATTTTATAATAATTAAAAGCAGTGATGGCCTCGAGGTTTGGGCGTGTGGTCGAGAATCTCGACGGTCGCGGGTTCGAACCCCAGGCACACACCTCTGACTTTTCGAAGTTATGTGTGTATTCACATTGAATTATCACTTGCTTTAGCGGTGAAGGAAAACATCGTGATGAAACCTGCACACCTAAGAGTTCTTAGGAATTTCTTAGGTGTGTAGTCCGCCAACCCGCACTAGGCCAGCGTGGTGGACTATGGCCTAAACCCTCTCAATGGTAGAGGAGACCCGTGCTCAGCAGTGGGCGTATATGGGTTGATGAAGAATTAAAATATAATTTATAAAAACACTGCACTCATATGATGACATTGTTTTAAATAAATAAACCATAATCCGTTACACATTGGTAATTTATACACTTTTTCTACTTTCTACTCACAACTTACTTTTTTTTTCAACCTGATAAGAATCACACATATTAAAGACAAAGGTACAATTTATCATTATTGCTACTAACTATCGTTAGTACAGTTTTTTGAACATCACTTTCCCAAAACGATTTTTAAAATTGAAATAGATGATTTCGGAAGCAATATTCCATTCATATGTAAGTCAATAGTAAAAGCATTAAACCTTGTAAACCCAAAATGTATTTATTTAAATAAATATTCTTTCATACATCACATTACAATCCTTTTAAAAATAAAATCTAAACGATAAAAAAGTCAGTACCCTACATTAAATATTTTTATTCACAATAAATACTCAATAGACGATAAAATTTAGTTGCAGTGCTGCCTTTTAAAAATGATGACATTACGCTTAATTTATAAAAAAAAACAGTTTTATTTATAAATAAATTATAAAGTGTGGAAGAAGATTGAAATAAAACAATTTATTATATTATGAACATAATATGTATTGCTTAAGTTCTATTAAATTTCACTTCAGCACTTAGATACATTTCTGTTTTTTTGTATGTGTACATTAAAAACAAATAATATATCACTTTCTTTCCTTTATTTATTTCGTTACACCAAACAATTTGCTCATTTAAATACAAAATACACAATCCTCAAACTCATCTTTAAGTAACAATGACCTAACAAAAAATTATGGTCTTTTAATGAGGAATATAAATAATTTCCTACCTCTTCATAACACAGAGGAATAAATAATACAGAATTAAACAGAACAGAAGTTCAGATCTAGGCGAATACTAAATTATACATCTAATCATAAACATATTCTTGTGACATGATACATATTCTTTAATCAGAAGACTGGGTCTCGACTCTCGAGTCTACAGTTCTACGGTTATTTTCAATATACATACTTAACAGTTATCAGAATATTTGCATTATAAACAGAAATTAATAATATTAAAAACATTTACTTATTTTATAGTAACGGTTCTGTTTTTAGGAACTTGTAATGAAGAATGTATTTCAAAAAACTCTTATGATTCTTCAACTGTTATCTGGATTAACTATCAATAGCAAACAATACTATATTTGTGAACAAATAAAATTTATAGAATTTACTAGCTCATAACAATAATAATATAAATAAATCGATCTATGGACATATAAAGGTTAAAAGTGAAAACGAATATAAAATACATGATTATGATAAACTTTAATGGTCAAAATTGTTTTAACTAATAATGCTTATTTATTTGTACTGTCATTCGGTTTTTTACAAATGGTAAGTACTCTGACAACCTTTCAAGATACTTTCTCTTCTACACAAGGATCTTGTGTAATGTCGCCTGCCCCAATTATCCCATAGATTCTCCAAAAGGTTCAACGTTCCTCGCTCGTGTTGGTTTTGATTGAAACATCGCAGAGGGATCTCGCGTCGCAATCTGGCAGTTACAATACGGTGCTTGAAGTGCCCTATTTGCGCATAGAAATGTAGTCTTTTTAGGCTTTAAGCGAAATAGGACACGTTCCCCAAGCCTCAGAGGGATGTAAGATAAGCACTTTTTTAGCATAGCGTACTTTTGGTATGAACATATTCGATAGAACGGTATCGGTACAACGAAATCGAACTTACTTTACTATTATAGCAAAACAGTTATCATACTGCTAAACTTGTTTCTTAAGTACACTTATATTTGTCGCCATAGAAGACTTCGCATAATTTTACTACCTCACACATCAGTACTATTCTATTCTATGCGGAGTACGGATTCGCTCCGTTCTATTCTTTTGTATCAATAAATTTTAAAAAAATCTTTTATATATCTATTATTTTTTTCCAAATCAATAATAAGAATCGCCTATTCAAGGCTAGGCTATTGCCTGCAATAAAAGTTCTAATACTAATATACTATTGCACGGCATTCCACAATAAGTTATACATTTTTACGTGGGACCTAAATAAATAATAACCTAATATACAGAACTATTTTGTCGTAGACGGTATTTTGGATACGCAGAAGTAATGATTGTATCAATCAATCAATCAATCAATCAGCCTATTGTCGTCCACTGCTGAACGTAGACCTCCCCAAGAAAGCGCCAACAATCCCGGTCTTGAGCAGCCTTCATCTATCTGTTACCCGCCACCTTTCTCAAGTCGTCGGTCCATCGTAGATTGATGATTGTATCACAAATAAATTATTATAAATCTTGTTAAATTAGCACTGTAGGAATGTGTGTACATGTACATTCGAGTATATAACTTCGAAATAGACATCAATTGTAAATAACATCCAACAACACCTACATTATTGTCACTTTGCACCATTGAGATACGTCTGTGTTCCTTAAAAAATACTTCTATATAAATTAATTACTATATATGATAGGAAACTCAGTGTTCTTGCACGTCCTTTTTCTTCAACAGCTGACACTGAAAAAAGAAATAAATTATCAATTTTTGTGTTGATTACAGACTAGTACATTCATTTTGGAGAAAACAAGTTTTCAGAAAGCAAGTTTTCAAAATCGCTGTATTTTAATCAATAATTGTTCTAGGAGATATCGACAAAATAAACTTCAAGAATACTACTTTGGAGAATACATATTGTAGCGATTGTCGCAAATTACTTTTAGTATAATCTTTTAAATTGTCATAAACACACAAATTATAATTTTAACGTAAATTGCAGTCACCCACCTTAAATGGAACGTATAGTCCATCAACTCCTGTACTAGACCCTAATTATATGAAAGCATAAGTAAAAATTCATCAAACGAAAGCCCATTGCACTAACCTGGTTTAAGTCCATAAATATCATCCATCGCAGCATACAAGCTGTCTCATAGCTTAGTTGCGTCCATCTACAAAAAAACTAACTACTGAACCAATGCATGCAAAGTTAGCAGAGCATTACGATAGCATGTACCAACCTATATATTCTTATATATGTGTATATGTATACTTATGTATATACATTCTTATATAAGCACAAACCCGCTCTAGGCCAGCGTGATAGACTAAGACCTATCTCCGTTATGTTGTTAAAGAAACCCATGACAGGTGGTCAATGAAATGTAAACGTATAAAAGCTGATAATTCTTCCGTTGATGTCACAAATAGGCAAATTCGTGAGGTTTGATGTATTGAAAATGAAATAAATGAATTAACGTTTTAGAATGCAAATACTACAATGACCAGATTTAATGTAAATGACACGTTATATCTCGGTATGTTTTTTATCTCATTTAACACACGGTTTTCATTTCTATTTATTTAGTAACATGTAAAAGTATGAGCAAGTTATTAAGTTATTATTATTGTGAAACGCCCAAAACTGTCCGTTCTTATAAGATGTTAGCGTCAAAGTACTCCGAGTACACCGAGTGTTTTACTGTACAGATGCTAAAAAAAAGTTTTTTAGCATATTTACTATAGGTACAACAATAAAATTTTCTCTCGCATTGTACTTATGACAAAAGAGATATCTGAGTGTGGGATCAGAACATGTAAATCGCTAACCAGTCTTCAGTACTGCAAACAAATTTTGCATATATATCGATGTCATTTTCACATTTTACCTGCTCATATTATCATATTTTAAAAAAATATTAGGACAAATATAATTTAAACGATATCATTTAAACGTTAACGGTTTTAGGGAAAATGCTTTTACAAAACAAAGCAACTTACTTTTTAACTCTATCACATTGAAGTAGAATATTGAAGATAAACTTAATACCTATGGTCATCAACTAGTATTAAGAGACTTATAAACCAATAAATAGATTATCGTTATCAATTACAAATATACGATAGCGTGTAGATCACTTATCGAACAGTTGAACTGATTTCAGCTTCATATTTTACATTATAAAATTAAAGGGCTCATTACCTTTTCCAGCCTAGGATCGCAGAGGTTCTAGTCCACCACGCTAGAGCCTAGTGTAGATTTTTGGATTCTGTATGCTTAAAATTAAATTATGCTCTTATGAAATAATATTTATTGAATCGAAATAATCAGTTTGATTCAATCGTTTCAAAGTTTATTTCACACTATTTGAAAGGATGACAACATCACTAGAGAAGAGCGTACATGAAACTTTAATTTTAATCTTGTTCAAACAAGAAATAGTTTATATAAAAAGAGAGAGAATCAATATTCCATCATACACTTAGTACATATGCACATTATGGTGTCTTATATCTTTCAATGACTATAAAATTACTTTTCCCGTATTCAATAAAGAAAAACGGTAAATAATAATAAATTTGGTAATCACCAAATTTAAAATATGAAACAAAATTGATTTATTTCCCAAATCCACACACAAAAGCATAAAGTAGCGCATTCAAACTAATTTCTACAACAAAATTCTACTGTCATGCAATAAAAAATTGTAAAACGGTACCTGTACGTCTGATTTCTCTCCATATTTGGCTCGAAGCCTATTGGCTAGAGGCGGGGTGAATAGTGCAGGGTCGGGATGAGGTTTTAAATCCCGCTCCCAAGGTTGTTGTTGACGCCATAGTAATGAGACTATAGCCCCTACAACTAGTACCCAGACGAAGCCAATCTGTAAGTAAAAGGCGTAAAATCGTATGAACGAATTGATTAATAATATGATCGTTGGAATTGAGGACGATGATTCTTAGACACTCATTATGAGTTTAAAAAAATAGAATTTAGAATAATTGTATATAATATATGCATTCTTTTACTCATATTCACTAGTTATGTAGGCGAAATTCCCAAATTCAATTAACTACTGTTTAAGTGAGACAACAGTCTCACTCTCAATATCAAATGGTGTTATTTAAAAATGAAGGCCTAAGGGACAAACTTCTATACTGAAAAATGCATTATTACTTACCGGACTGGTCCACATATAAGATATTCTGTATGGATAGAAGTAGTCTGAGGGATTACTTAACGCAGCAGGAACTATAGGAGTGGTTACATTAAATGTACAAGCGTCAACGCTAATAGGTAGTTTGACTGGTGATGGTCTTGGCCCGCCAAAACTTATCCACAATGTCATAGCCATACCGGTTACTAATCCTATGGAAACACCCTGAAATCATTTAATAAAAATGTACATATAACATATAGTAGCTATCAATAAACTTAGTATTACATTCTGGCAAAATGGAACTGTCTATCAAAAGAAAAAAACAAGTAGGAATATACGAGTATATGGCGTAATTTTTATAGCTTTGGTGATATGACAAAATCTGGTAGCAGAGCAATGAAGTTGGAAAAAAAAAATATTTTATAAAATCACACAAACTTGCAAGTTAAATTTCCTAATAAAATTTGCGGTAATTTAAATGTATATATAGATCTTTATTGTGTGAATTATAATTTTTTTGTCAGACATGAATACATAAGTAAATTACTTGTGTCATTTTTAATTAACGTCTTCCAACTTGCTACAAGTAAGAAAAGTCTATCTATTCATTACAAACTTACCCTTTCATTCGCAAATGTAGTGAACATTCCTAGGGTGAATACACCAAACAGTGGTCCTCCTACGGCGCCGAATATAGTGAGGGCGGCTTGGAGCACGCCTCCCAAATGCTCCGCCATAAATGCAAGCGCCAGGAACACCAAGCCATACGAACACGCCATCAACTTCGTCAACCATGGAATGTACGACTCTCGTATTGTGCACCATCTGCCGTAATAAAAAGGAGTTTTTATTCTTCAATGCATAATGACTGAATTACCAATATCTGTGTGAGGTCCAATAATTTTGGTGTGTTTCCTTAAAAAAATGAATATGGAGATATGAGTTTAATAAATATTTCAATTATATGAATTGAAAGATATAGCCGATAATACTTTTTGGAAGGGGCAAATAATAAAGGGAAAATAATAAACTTCAAAATATTTCGAAGTCACACTCATAAACAAAGGTCACAACTTGTCACAGCTGAAATATTTCTATAGATGATGTCAGATCATACCTGCCCAAGTAGTCAGTGAGTGTGACAGCGGCCAGCGCATTACAGGAGGCCGATATAGTGGACAAGGAAGCGCTGAAGATTCCAGCCACGAACAGCCCAGGAAGGCCAGGAGCCGATCTCATAGCATTTACCACGTAGAACGGCATCAATTGATCTATCTGAAAAAAAATATTACAAGGTGAAACATACACTTTGCATACAACATATCGATTTAAACTTTGCTGTGATGGGAAGTGGACAACTATTTGGTTTGCAACTCCTTCTTTATTTTGATTGACTTGTTGCGCGATCATGGCAAATTAGTATTTCTTACATTTGCAGAACTTCAATCTTCTTCTTCTTCATCAACCCATATACGCCCACTGCTGAGCACGGGTCTCCTCTACCATTGAGAGGGTTTAGGCCATAGTCCACCACGCTGGCCTAGTGCGGGTTGGCGGACTACACACCTAAGAAATTCCTAGGAACTTCTAGGTGTGCAGGTTTTATCACGATGTTTTCCTTCACCGTTAAAGCAAGTGATAATTCAATTCGAATACACACATAACTTTCGAAAAGTCAGAGGTGTGTGCCTGGGGTTTGAACCCGCGACCGCCGAGATTCTCGACCGCGCCCCTAAACCTCGAGGCCATCACTGCTTATATATGAACTTCAATGCTCGGCGTTAATACTGTATTCGACGCTTTTGATCGTGGAGCACAGGAGTTACAGTGCCAGGGTGTGCAGTAAAGATAGAGCAAAATACTATTATTTTTTCTGTAAAAAATAATGCTATATATATTTTTATTTTGTCAAGTAAATTTGCGTAGCTTTTTATGGCAAGTTCGATCGCAATTCAAATAGGCGAATACATTTATTTCTACAGTCATTTATTGTTCATATGACTTTTCGTAACATAGGTGTAAAAATTACTTTTAATGGAGTCATTGGCCGAAAATTCATTAATCTAAATACTACAATAATTTTAAAACCGAATGCTTAAAACTCTAGCAACTCAGAAAGTTAATATTATTACAGAAATCGGCGTTTTGCTGCTTATACTACGTTATGATATAGCTGAGTTTATAAATAAAACTTTGTTTTAGAACACATTACTGTAGTTTATTTGATTTCCGTCAAGTGTACCGTTATTTGTCCGCATTGTAAGTAGAAGAGAACTGACCGCAACAAAAATGTTAGCAAATGTTTATGAAGTTTTTACATTAAATTCTTTTCGTCCATATTACGCTACGAGTTTATAAGCCATTCTATAGCCTTTTTTGCAATAGCCCACAGCCAGAGACGACTATGTGCTTTTTTTCTAAACAAAGCTGGTAATAGTTACTATTTGGTAGGAACAAAGTACCAACTATTACGAGAAATAAAATTTAAAACTTTAAGTATGAGAAAGTGCTATAATTATGTAACTTTAAAATCAAAATCCTACCATAAATTTATTGTACAATATATTAACAATATTACAAATTAACTTGAAATAACGTTGTCATAGAAACACGATAGAATAAATGAGCATTAAGTACCTATATGTCGAGTGAAATAAAATTGAACAATGGAACATACATTCCACGGCATGTTATTGGAGAATAACTCGATAAACATCAGATAAGAAATCTAATTGTGAACCGTTAATTCTAAATATGTTCATTCCATTTGTATGAATAATCACATGATTTCTCGAAGTACACTTTCTAAGAGCATATTAGTGTCATAAAAATATTTTAGCGGTGTATCATTTAAAATACAAAATGATACCAAAACAATTTCAAAAAAGTTACCTATGAATTGGTTTGCATTACAATGAAAAAATCTTATAAATTGGATATCAAGAGAAAAAAAAATAAAAAAATCGCTAATAAGTAGCAGTCAATCAAATAAATCAATAAATCTCTTCAGGTGATTGTGGAAAATATAAATTTATATATATGTACATGAACTCCAAGAGCCTTGGGTCCTACTTTGGACTGTCGTGAGTACTTACCGAGCTGATACCGCCATATGTAAGCGGATCGCAGTCTTTCAGCGCTGCGTATATGGCAAGACCGCTGATGCACGTGACGACACTAAGACACGACAACACAGGCCAGCTCCACCAGAGGCATTGCTGAGACCGACTTAAAGTGCTCACTGTTAGTAGTCTTTGTACCTGAGGGACAAAAAACTTCCACTTATATTATAAACATCATAATAAGTATACATATAGATACTACAGCTGTAAACAGGCCTGTGCCCAGCAGTAAGACGTCCATCAGATGATGACGATAATAATTACTATGAATGGTATATTAGCATGACCTGATTATTAAATTTAATAGTATTTTGTTCAATTTCATCAAACAGCATTTCAAGAACTTAATTGTCATAAGTACTAGTCAGTTTGTATATAAATTCACTATTGCAGTTAATATTTGGAACATTAATGAAAGACATATTAGGTACGTACTCATAATTAACAATATTATTCAAAAAAGGACTCTACGCTTTCTACATACAGATTCTTATATCATTTTAGGCCTGCCGCCTAATATTGAATAACGTAAAAGTAAGATAAAATTAATGTGATAGACATAACAGGAACTAGTTTTTTTTTTACTTTAACATTATCTTACTGACCTATAAAATTGATCATACAATTAACCATTAATTCTACGTATCAATAATTTATTACATCATTTTTGTAAAATGCCTATAACGAACGAAAAGAAACTAATTATATTATCAGTATTATTTCCACGTTGATATTGGCCGTATTATAGTATCAAGAACACATCTACTGAAATATTTTTTTCAAAAATTTCAAAACAAAATGTTCTCTTTTCAGTTATATGCGGTTTAATAGATAGGTAATGTAGAGTTAGAAAAAATACTGTTAAGTTATACTCAGTTGTTGCCAACGCAGTTATTATGGATTTAATTAAAATTACACGCAACGTAACAAATGAAATTCAAATGTAACATTAATAAAAAATATAAGTAAGTAGTCGTAGTAGTATGATATATTATTTAAATATGGAAAATATTCTTTATTTAAAAATATTAAAAAAAGCATAACATACAAATACAATTTTCCCCATGTTAAGGAGCTACATAGCCGCTTTTAAGCGGTCACTTGAGGGCACCTGTAGCACTCGAGACGTCTTAAGTATGAGTACGTTACCCTTACTTACTGCAAAATTCAAAAATTGCTTTCGTAACACGCGAAATTCTGAATAATCTACAAACTACTTTTATGAGAATGTTTTTGTTGCGTAGTAAGTTTTATTTCGTGAACGTCGTGTTTATAAAATAGTAGCAATTATTTAAATTCTGAATTAATGTATTTAAAAAAACCGTTAATTCAAAATTCTTTACGCATTCTTAGTATAAAATTAATATTTGTAAATATTTGTGCTCTACAACGTTGTTTTCTAAAGTGTTAAACTTTACGCTTTAATCTTTTAAATTTTGTTTAATTAAACAACTGAACAAATGTTACGACGTTGAAAATAAAATTAATTGCTATCACTGCAAGGATTATATAACACGCTATTAATTATAATATATCAATAAATCTTTTATTAGACGTTTAAAAACATCTGATAATAAAGAAGACAAATATAAGAATATATTTATTATACCTGAGTATGATTTACTGCGTATAGAGACAAGTAGGTGATCAAGCCGCCTATTACAAGAGACCACCAAGTATGCCGTTCTGTTGGGTCTGCGCTGAAACTAATGAACCACCGTTAACATATGAATTATTACTATAATAGAAGAAAATATATAAGTAGTACTTACTTTGAGAAATCTAATCTCCCGCCCTCTTTTGCGAGTACAAATATCTCCTTGAAGCCTCCTACTTGAATCGCACCGAATACAACCACACTGAACACAGCCACAAACATGAGGAAGGACTGGAGGAGATCCGTAAACAATACTGCTTTCATACCACCAAGAGTGGAATAGAATGTACACACTAAACCAACTACTAATATAGAAATGAGTCGGTCCAACCCCGTCACAGACTCCAGTACAATGGCTGGTGCGTACAGAACTATCCCATTGTACAGTATCATCTGCAAAGTGTACGTGAGGGATGCCAACATACGAATCTGCGGGCCAAACCGAAGCTCTAAGTACTCATAAGTACTCGTCTTCTGTAGTCCAAAGAATACTGGTAGGTAGAGTCTACTCGCGATGGGTGTAGCAATTCCATATGATATGTTGATTACGACGAACTGCATGCCGTAGTAATAATTTTCCGCAGATACTCCCAATAAAGTGATCGCAGACATGAATGAAGCCATTAGCGACACTGCCACGGGGAATATGGACATATTTCGATCAGCAAGGAGGTATTCCTGTTGGACAAAAGAATAAAATTAAAAAACTGAATAATAACTAATAAAAACTCCAATGTCAACTTTAACATGTTTTGTGTCGTGGGAACTAAAACAACTAGAGTTTTAGAAACATCAATATAGTAACGGAAATTCATCCAGCCGAATGTCTATTCACAGTGTTTTTTTAAGAAATCAGTCGCAGTGATATTTCTAAATTAATCTGATATTTGATATGAATAAGTTGTGCCGTGATAATTGCTAAAATAACTAAATAAGCTGAAAAATTCATATGCTAAAACTTTTAGTCACAACTGATAATTAATCAGAATAAGAAGAAAAAAACAGCTTTAAAGATAAGGAGACTGCACTCTTCAGAACGTTCACATAGAAATATTAAACGTCGTTGTTATTTTTTAAGTTACTTATTGAACAGAAGTGTCTGTGAAATATGGGTCACCATGACATCATTAATTTACAGACAGTTCTACAATAGTGAGTTGATAATTCCACATACAAAGCATTGATTTGAACATTATAACTGAATAGTTTCCCAGGTATTTAAAAAAAATGGGACTTCGTTGATGATTTTCCAAAAAAAAACTACTTAGAAAATATGATAAAAAATATCACAAATTAGTTTAGAAATCGTCATACGATCACAAGGTCCATTTAAACAAACAACTGTTAAATGAGTTCAGTTCAGTGTTGACATTGAAAGAAATGGTTATTGTCTTATAAAAAAAAATTCGGTTCAAGGTGTTTATGAGACTAGAAAGTCTCTCATGGGTTCCATTACCCACGACATATAAATATACATCCAAACATAACTTTACGCCTGTTGCCCCGAAGAGGTTGGCAGAGGTGCATTTCTACATCCACACTTCGCCAGGTATGCACAAGTCCCACGTGATAGGATATATACCGTTTTTCAGGCTCAATTCCAAACTTCGTAGAACAGAGAATTTTCAAAAGTGAAAAACCCAAAAACACCCTGTCCGGCAATCGAACCCGAGACATGTAGGTCGCACGAAAAATATTTGTGCCGCGAGACCACTTATCAAGAAAGACAACTATGTGTGTCTAAGTCATAATAAACCTTATTGAAAGTACCTCATTTGTTTTCTGCTTGCCTCCACTGAAGCGGAAATATAGTCCAATAGCTATGGAAGCTATCATAGTAGCCGCCATTATAATATAGTCCCAAACACCGAACACGAATTGCTCCATTGCGTACCTGAAATAATATTTCTGCTGAAAAACTCTGCACACACAATCTCGCTGCTTTTGGCTTGAATGAAATTTTTCCTGACCATTGGAAATTATTATGCCGATACAAATTCGGTTACAATCAGTAAAATCGAATTTACGTTAACTGATTCCAGATAGCAACACGCTTACTCGTTTGCAATGAAAATATATTTTCGGGTTAAATAAGTACATTTATTGAGAAACACACATTCTACAAATCAATGGAAAAAGTGGCAAAAAGGGTCTAAAGTTTCACATAAGGAATATAAAAAATTGAGCAAATTGGAACCACAACAATTTGATTTTACCGATAGAATACAACACTATTAAATTGGTTTTCTTGGTGCTATGGTCTTCGAGCCGGCCTTTTCGTAGCGTTAATAGTCAGTCAATTAAAGGTCACTACAACATAATGCGTATATGTATTCCTTTTCTGTCAACTCTCTGATTTACTGCACATTACATTCTGCTCATTTATTATTATTGCTAATCAGATACCATTGAAAGGAATAATCGTTTTAATCTATCACTCTGGGTGTATTTAACTTCATTTAACTACATGAGTAAAGTAGAATTACCGCCATTTTTTCATTCTCCTTGACTCTTGAGTTAGCGTTATTTAAATACAATATACATAACTACACACTCACGCGTATGTAATACAGAGATAACCAATCGATCACCCTGTTTATACTCTAGACTTATACTTCATCAACCCATATACGCCCACTGCTGAGGACGGGTCTCCTCTACCATTGAGAGGGTTTAGGCCATAGTCCACCACGCTGGCCTAGTGCGGGTTGGCGGACTATCCACCTAAGAAATTTCTAAGAACTTTTAGGTGTGCAGGTTTCATCACGATGTTTTCCTTCACCGTTAAAGCAAGTGATTATTCAATGTGAATACACACATAACTTCGAAAAGTCATAGGTGTGTGCCTGGGGTTCGAACCCGCGACCGCCGAGATTCTCGACCGCGCGTCTAAACCTCGAGGCCATCACTAGACTTGTACTATAGACACCACTCTAGACTTATACATAATAAAAATGTTTTTGCATTCCTAATTTATTGAATGAATAATTATTCATCTGTAACTTGAACAACTACGTAAACGGTTGTATAGGGCTCATTCAGCGGTGTAAATGTTTATTTATAGAAACATCATTTAAGCAAGCACAATTTGCGTAAAATAAACGTATTGACGCGGTGCACTCTTGCATAATAATTAGATATTATTACATATCGCACCTAGAACCAAATACTATTGTTCACTTGGAATCATCGTGGCTCCCGATCGCTGCTCATGCTTTTCCTGTTCCCATGGTACCATGTCGAACATTAAGAATCGATTTTTAAATGACGTTTCATTCGATGATACATCTTTTATACTTATTTAACAATGTCATTAACTACTTGATTCCTGTATTTACTATCTTAATGTTATTGAGTTAACCTTGAAGTATTTTATCTCAAACAGCCAAAATAGTTATTGAGCAATACTTAGCTGTATTCCGTAGAATATGTTTTCTTGTTTATCTTTTACTTCTGCGTTTATTTGTATAAAGTAATACCACGTGCTAAGTGTAAACAATGCGTGGCTTACATTAGACAATGATACGGCTTTATCTGATTAACGTTACATTATTGTATTGACATTGCAGTATTACGAGATATACTATATGGTTATGATATAACCTTCGTTTTACGAGCAGGCTGATGTGCAAAATAACAAACGGGATTTAATTTGAGCGTGCATTTAAAATCCGTCTTAACACCGCAAATTATAAATGTTGTTATAGTCTGTTTTAGCTGCGCTGCTTATTTTAATGACTTATAAATAAACAAATAAAGACACCCAACATTACATAGATCTGACCACACACTAAAATACAACTCTTGTGCCGCGGGAACCAGAAACTACAAGAAACATTCTGATTTCTGATCTCATAAGCACCTACATTCCACAAGCATATAAAACATTAATTGATCACACAAATATTTGTCACGGTGCGAGGATCAAACCTGTAGCCTCTCGTTTTGCAATCAAAAAAACAGTACAAAAAAATTGTTTGATAAAAGATACCATACATTCAAACATAATAATCTCGTATGTCCAAACAGTGCCACGGTTGATTAAATCAATTAAAGTCATTCTACTGCTTACTGTTATAGACTTCGTAGACAGTTTCAATTGCTCGTTGCACAACTACCTATTCATAAACAAGATTTATTTGTGTATTTATAGCTTACTATGGCATTTTTAGTCTAGTATTTCTTACATCTATTTTATCGTCCACGTTTTTAATGTTATTAAATTTTTTATGATAGGTATATACTTAATAATAAATAAATAATATACTTTATGATTTATTAAAAATGCTAATTATAATTGATACAAAATAATATGCAGAATATTCGTATTATTATTAATTTAATAATAATAATTCTACCAAAATATGATCATATCATTCGCACTGCCAAGAGTCATCATAAGAAATGTAGAGCCTAACCCTACAAGCCCTAACTTCACCGAATCTAAGCTTAATAAAAATATTTAGTAGATATGTTTCTATAAAAATACCACATATATTACAACAAATTTTATATCTATCTACCATAGTTCCAACTATAGTTCATATCAGGTAAATATATTTCATTTCTTTTGCATCTAACATTTCATACACTAATATTTCTATTCGTCCTATCGATTCGCTATAGAGTTTAGGACTGTTTACTCAAAAACTGCTGTATAATGGGACCAAGTAATTATTGGGAAATTTATATCGTCCTCCTTTTTGGAAATCTGTTAATATGTATGATAATTGATAACATGATTTGGCAGATCAAAATATTACCAAAACCACACAATGATGGTGCAGATTCTTAAAGTCCAAAAATCACATCAGATAAAACAACTAAGATGTAGTTTCCGCGTGATTGATATTATCACATATTCAGGGTCGAAAAATATTGATAAGAAGATAAATATATCATCATAGTGATTGAGGCTGTAGGTTCTAATCTTGTATGGAATTGGTAAAATTTGGGGGTGTATGTTTCATTCTTAAACGCATAAACGTAACTCCAAAAGAATCGACAGAGGCCACGTTCTGCCAATGCGCTCAAGTCACACGTCAAACAGTTTGAAATTATTTTCGTTTGTTATGCTCATTTACAGATTGCGTGCCGCTTCTAAGAATTTATTAATGGTAAGATCCAAACCCACATTCTCGGACATCGTTCAAATTTTACAAAGAAAAAGTCCAAACTGTCATTAATATTATAATCATCTGTTTTGAATATTCGCGCAATGGGTTGTATCAATTGATAAAATCATTATACGAGTTTATGCAATCTTTATATCACGTTAGACAATAGTTAAGTCATAAGTGTCTATAATTACAACTATCGCATGTATTCACTGGTGAGAGAAACTATAAACAGATTAAACAGACAAATGAATCATTTACTTTAAAATTATAAACTTCACTTTCGTACATATACGCACGCTTGTATCGCTGAAAGGCTAGACAGATGTATATTCCTACAGCTACGCTTCATTATGTTTTAGGTCACTAATAATAATAGCAAACTTAATGTCATGCTGCATATTTTCAAACTTCACCCTGAGACCGATCTTATCTTTATTGAAAAAAAACTAAATTTCCCCACCCGGGAAGCCAATTAAATTACAATAAACCGACACGATATAACATAAAAATATCCATAAATTATTATTACCTTCTCGGTATTTGTAAATTAGCAATAACAATAATTTCTTAATCATAATAATTTAATAAATTAATTGGAATAGCATATTAGTAAAATAATTAGTAGTAAAGCTGTCATACGAATTCTCTTAACTAATATTATAAATATACTTTTATAAATCTTACGAACTTAATTATATTCAACCATTAAGACGAAATTAAATCATAAGTCGATATCACAAAGTTCCTGAGTTGTGTTGCAAAAACGAGTAACTTTAATATTAACAAGTCATTTAGTAATTAATGTCTTAAAACATACAAGAAGGTGATATTTGTGTCTAAAGCAAAAACATATATTATATATTTTTTAATACTCATATTACTTTAGTTTGAGATCTATTAACTTTAAAATAATTGGTTTAAGTACCCAAAAACCATAAAATAATTTACTTAGCGACAATGTTGAGTAAAAAACATACCGAAGTTTTGTAAAACTAGAAAAACTACGTTTGTGTTGTTAAACTTCTTGTTTACATGTCTTAAATCTGCCGCCACGGTATACCGGCATTATAAACTTGACCCATCCAATGTTGCAGTTTTCACGCTATTTATGCATAAGTGAGAAAATATAAAGACATATAAAACACAAACAAGTATTATTTTCTCACGAATAATAAACAAAACTTATCAACAACAATATTTTAAGTCATAAATTAATCACAATATAATTACTTACCGTGTTTTTGCTCACTTTACAAATGAAAACACTGTACTCGGGTTTTTTCTCGATGCACACTAATTTCTATGGCTTGATAATGACATTGTAATCTGAATTATACCACGATAAAATGTTTAGAATATATTGCCCCCGTCCTTGCAACAACTTAACCTTGGTAACCCTAAATAAATTTTCGTCGCGTCAAAATTCTAGGTATTTTTGTAGAGTAAAAAATCACTACATCTTTATACGTGTGTCTTCGCTTAGCAACACACACTAAATGAAAGAATAGCATTGGTTTCGTCAGCTTGTGGAATGAAAAAAGTACAGTCGCTCGATGTTTTCCGATCGGGCCCACTGTTTGTGGGAATAGAGGTTATGTTACTTTGCTAAATGCGAGCGCCGACCGCTCGTCATACGATTCAACGTACGAATCGTACGATGTAGAGTCCGATAACTTCAAGCGCTTTCAGCGCTGTTTGTCACTGTGATGACATTACATAAGGAAGTCAAATTATTGTGGCTTGTAATTTTCATTAAAAATGTAATATAAAAAAATAAGTAACATAGCAGTGTGTATGCAAAAGACCTTATAAAACCACGTTTAGAGTTTTAATAAATACGTTTTGTGTCAAAACATACAGACTATACTTATATTTTTAAATTAATGAGTCTTCTGTTAATTTAAATTTTTAAATAATGAATAACGCGATAAAATTACCGAGTAAAATTTGTTCTGTTAAATTTACATATATTTTTTATGATTACGTCAAGGAAAGCGCTTTGACGCTTTTTTAATAGAGCTTGCGCACGCATCTTTATTTTATTTTATGTCATAACAAGTTAAAGTAACTCCTTACATCACCTATAAAAAGCAAGAAATAGATGCCTAGGCAGTTTCTTCATAATATTATTTATTTTATAACTACTAAAAAACCTTAAATCCATGTGTAGGCTAATTAACAGTAGCGCCATCTAGTGATCCATTAAAGCAATATAAGAAAATGATGTTCTACTATTTATACCTCATTCACGATAAGTTGATTCTTTTGGCATATCGACTAATGATGGGAAACAGAAAATATCGAGTAGTTCAAAAATATTGCG
The DNA here is from genome assembly GCA_030295005.1 of Cephonodes hylas. Taxonomy (NCBI): domain Eukaryota; kingdom Metazoa; phylum Arthropoda; class Insecta; order Lepidoptera; family Sphingidae; genus Cephonodes; species Cephonodes hylas. The sequence goes on along the minus strand of AP025367.1, from coordinate 6,869,576 downwards.
TTTTAAAATACTACATAATGTGTGAAATTCTTTATTACTTCCGACATGTAAAACATTATTTAGATAAGCGATGGTGGGTCATAATAAGTACCTATTTAATATAACAGGGTTATTTTTAGACCTCCCGCCAAATTTAAATAGGTGTTTTAGACCACGAAAGTAAACAACTTCCCCAAAGAAACACGGGTCGAAAAGTTAAAAAAAAATTCAGACCTTCTACACGAAGTCGACCACGTGAGTAGTTTTCTATGGGAGGGTCGAATTATTTATCACGTTTCGACCCATGTTTCTTTGGAAAAGTTGTTTAGTTTCATGGTCTAAACAACCTATTTTAAGTTGACAGGAGGTTCAAAAATAACGCAGTATGTAAAAATTAAGGTTGAAAAATTAAATAGTTTTATCTTTAAAACAGTTTTTATTAAGAAACTGGAGCACAGACATGACCATCATAGTGTTCAGTAAAATTATCGACGTGATATCGATATGAACGATGTTACGTCCCTTTCCGTCCGACCGATGTAACATTATACAAACGTCAATTAGTTTCAGTATTCCTATTTTAATTTTTCTTTGAAGCAATAAAGTCTCAAAATTTTCGGATAACGCTTATATCTTTAGGGACTTTTGTGTTGTATGTATTTTTTTTATATTTATCAAATCATTAAAATAATAAAATAATACGTTTTTTATTTCAAAGTCATGTCTCAGAAAAATTGACATCTGCCAAAAGAATCAACTTATCGTGAATGAGGTATAGTATGTTTCTCAGTGCGAGTAACATTTGACACTATAGATGGCTAATGTATTTAAAAGACGTGGAATGATGTGGAATGCCTTGATGTGGAATTAAAGACATACATAATAATAATGTAGATACATAAATATAATTAAATAAATGCTTATGGTATATTTATAATATGTATTGTCAAAAGTTATCACATGTTGACATCATTTAAGAAAAAACATTTATTTTTGAGAATTTTCGCGACGCAGTTTGTTAGTCACTAGTCTGTGAAACGAAAGGCCACGAGTTCGATTCTCGCACCGAGACAAATATGACTCCCAGAGTACATTTTTATTTTATAGAAAGAAAAATGGAATACATTGATATGTATTCCATTTTTCTTTAATTATTTTATTCCGCTATTTTCGTTATATTTATCAAAATATAACGAAAATAGCGGAATAAAATTCAAAGAATAAAAATTAGATTAAATTAACGGCCACGTTTTTATTACAAACATATTCAATACAAGATATTATATTTAAAAAATCTTTTATTTTAACACTAACATCCAGTTATTGTAAGATATTTTCAAAACATTTAAATATTATAGATTATTTGTTTTATATTTATAGGTGATCACAAAGTGCGGATTTTCAGTAAATATGGGATGACAGCGTATTTAAAATATCCGATACTAAATGGGTTATTGCAATGGCATACAGATTATGATTCATACATACTCGTATATTGGATGTTTGAAGATCAATAATATTCTATCTGTACGCTATCTTAACAGCGTGACTCTTGTGCTTTTATTACATTTTGGGCATAATAGACCATTGTCTATGCCGCTTTGTCTTGTAAATATAAGGGCAAAATGTATAATAACGTTATTTTTCCTGTCTCTATCTAAATATTTTTGTTAATACATCATCATCACCCAGATATTTACGTCAATCTAGTGACACCTAAAATAACACCTAAAACGTATTTTTAAAATGATAGAGATACATTAGAGCTTTGTGATCTACAGGTATGTTCGATTTCCGGGTCGGGCAGAGTGTTATAGGATTTTTCCATTAGGAAATTCTCATAACCGGCGCAGTCTAGAATCGTTATGAAAACCCTTATAATTTCACCTCCTTAGCGGACCCTGTTGCTTTTCCTTGGCTGAATTTCATAAATGAATGATTCTTTCAAAATGACTTCCACCGCACAAACAGATCTATAAAACTTGCCGGCGTAGCCCACTTAGAGAATCGCATTTTTAAAACACACTACGAGTACAATTAGCTTGTTATACTAAAGTACAATTAAATAAACAACTTTTCTTGAAACATATTTAGACTGTAATTAAAATAGCTAAGCTAACGTCATTTAGAAGACCTCTGTTGCTACGAACCTTCGAATGGAGGTCCTGTGCAGTTTTGTTTCTTATAACTTATTGTGTGAAGCTTGACGTCAAAAGATTTTCTCGTTTTGTAAATTGTTTTGCACCCAAACTGAGCATTAAGAATGCAGTCAGTTATTTTGTTTCATGTCATGATGTTTTTGATTTAACCCCATAAAAACAGCTTTAGAAAAAGAAGATGATAATATTTTCCCAGTGACTTACTTACACTGTGGTTATTTTGGAATATTTTGTTACCTGCTGGTTTTATTCTTTTATTTTAACCGTATTTTTATAACTTTTATGATGCTGACTGCACCTTAGTCGACTACCTACGTAAAAGAGGAATTGCGCGATACACCAATGTAAAATCTTGCCATAAACTTCGCAAATGAAAGTTCGCAACAGAATGCGTTCATAAGTTCTTGGCAAAACGAAAAAACAAATCTAGAGGAGATTTTGTCTCTTACAAATCTTGTAACATCTGAAGCCGCGGGTAATGCTATTTAATATTGTTAAAGATATTAACAAAGCTGTGTATCAAATCTTATGTTTTTTAAATCCATCTATCCACCTACCTGTATCTATTAGTCTTGCATTATCGGGTAGGACAAAAATCCTTTCCACATAGCAAAACATAGCATTTAAAACTACTTAAAGTAAGGTAAAAAAATGCGTTTTATTTTTGCTTTAACGTTTAACCTATAAATGGCCGTAGGCTGCGTTTTAATGGCAAAAACGTTAAGTTATTATTTCCTCCACTCTTTTCTCATTTTCCTTTGGCTCTTATTTTATAGTCTATGTATTTGAAGGCAAAAACTAAATCTAGTATGTAGTAATTAAATAGAATAAGTTATTAAAATAAAAGTAGCGTCAATGCCAAGGCTTATAATTAATTCTGTATTAACACCTTTCAAGTAAATTGTGATTAGCTATAATTTAATTTATATCAAAATTACACGGTATAACTACCATTGATTAAAGCCTTTAATAATTAAACGCTTACGCCACAGCCGTTTCCAATCAACAGTACGATTAAAATATTTAAACCACATGAAATCCTTTGTAATTACCTATTTTTACATGTAATTACTTTAACTCAAAAAATGCGTAAAATAAATTTGTAGATAATGTATGCCAAAATGTATGTATGTTTCGTAAAAATAGGTAGAAACTTACTATCTTGACTACACGACAACCATAAATTGGCCGCAGGGCTAGCAATGCAGGGGCTGTTTATCTGTAGAATCATTTGGCTTGGCACTATCACCTACAATAACCACATAAGACTCTACAAATTACTAATATGTGCCGTAAATTACAGTAATAGAAGCATAAGCATGAGTGAAATATTTAGTTTACATCAAAGCAGAGACTGCAATTGCAACCTATTATAACAAATAAATGCAAAATTTGATCTGTTCAGTTTTTTGTAGTTTTTTTTAGTCAGTTTTAGAAAGTACATAATAAAAGGAAAAATATATATGTACAGCTTTTAATGAGCCTTGGACAAAATCTGGTTTACTTCTTATCTGATACACACAACATAATAAAGTCAATACTATGTATTTTTATTATAATCAAAGTTTTAAATAGAATTTCTGGACTAGAGGATATTGTTGTTATTTTCTTGACACAATAACACACCAAAGTTAAACTGCGACCTAAAAAAAACTTTTTATCGCTGCGAACGATGGAGTATATTAAAGTGTGAGGATTTTCCCAAAGGCATCGTTCATTCCGGTCCGGATTTTTTAAACAAAAACTTCCATACCGAATCAAATTCTATGTTCCTTTTTATACTAACTTTATAAGAGTTCATAGTATGTTTTGCATACCAATCACACACCCGTATCGCACAGGTATACCCATAAACAAAAATAGCTTGCAATGCATAACAGTTATGCAAATAAAGCAATAATTTACCATACAAACACAAACCGTTCCGATGTCATGTTTGATTTCGATGTTTGTCATAACAGCGTTGTTCAATCGCAAAATACTTCAAATGAAAAAGTCTCTCATTATTATCAATGGTTCTGTACGAGACGAAAACAGCGAGTTATTTTAGAATGCATGTTTGTTACCGTCTGGCGTCTTTTGATCTCGACGTTGAACGGGGAAGGACAATTTCAGTAAGTGCCTCTTGGAGATATTCGTGACTCACATATAGGTGTTTGCTTTTCAGGTGAATGATTCGTTAAGGTTTTGTCCGGGTTCACTCTAAAGTTACGGTTCAGTGGCTCCATTTATTTGCTTTTATGTTACTTCTGTTAGCTTAACTTTGTGAGCACCATTGGACCCTAGAAATGGCGTGCGTTGTGTGCGATATGGTTTTTTAAATATAGCATTTATTTAGGTTTATTTATAGGTCGCATATTCTGTCGCTTAAAATCTGATAAAACAATAGATCAATACAAACTTCACACGTAAAATTATTCAAAACAACCTGTATAGCGGAATTAAAGGCTTTAATACTGAAGTGTCAATCATGAACAAGTTTATAATATAGGTGAGGCCTAGGGTGGGATTTGAAGGGCTCTGTGTTCTAATCACACTGCTTTACTTTGGACGTCTTGGAACAATCATGCGCCCTAAACGCTATTTCGCTGTGCATTATTTCCTCCTACGTATCCTCGGCTTGGGCTGGTGGCATCATCCTGATGAAGGAAACAAAAGCAATTTTCCGGGCTGGTATTTGTACTACTCAATCGTGACACAACTCATTTGGGTTGTTGGTTTCGTCGGATTGGAAACCATAGATCCGTTTATCGGGGAAAAAGACTTGGATCGATTCATGTTCAGCTTATCTTTCGTCATCACGCACGATCTAACTTTGATAAAACTTTGCATATTTTATTTCCGCAACGCCGAGCTCCAAGATGTAGTTCATACGCTCGAGATTGACTTGTACCGATACTATCAAAACGATGAAAAGAACCGCAAGACGATCAAAATATCAAGAATTTTTACTGGCGCTTTCCTTTTCTTCGGTTGGATGACGATATCAAATGCTAATGTCTACGGCATTATTCAAGATATCCGTTGGAAAAGTGCTATAAAAAATTTAAATGACACCTTAATAAGACCTGTTCGAACGCTACCGCAACCTATTTTCATTCCATGGCCATATCAAAATGACAGATCTTTTATATCCACCTTTGCACTTGAAACCGTGGGTTTGCTGTGGACTGGACATATCGTGATGACGATTGACACATTTATTGCGTCGGTCATCCTTCACATGAGCTCTCAGTTTGCAATACTTCGAGAAGCTGTAGTTACTGGTTACGATCGTACTATGGCAGAGCTGCGAAACGATGTCCAAGATAGTACTTATTCTGAAATCAATTCAAATAATATAGAAAACAATGAGAAAATTGTAAAAAGATTTTACACCGTTCATCAGATTGAAAAAGCATTAGAAAGAACTCTTATAAATTGTTTTCGTCAACACCAACTACTTATAGGGTAAGTCGAGAAACCTAGCAGTTAATTTTAGTCAGCTGAATTGCATGCAATAACAGTTTGTAAAGTTGCTTGTGTAAAATCAATCGCGCATACTATCCTGTTTCAATTAACCGAGAGACGAGTGTTTTCGATGGCAATAATAACTTGTGAATTTATTATGGCACACTATCACAGATCCAGATCATATTATCGGTACGCATACACTGTAAATTAATTCGTACAATTTTAACGAGTAAAGTTATAATCGTGCTGCTTTATTAATGGCAAGTGCCCAAATTTCACGGGGCGCGGAACGTACAAAACAAACAGGAGGGAATTTTAATATGCAATCAACAATTCACTAAGTTATGCAATTTTAATGCAAACTTGTACCTATATGGTTAGTACCCGTACATAAAAGGAAGGTTCCCTTGAACCTTTCTTTTATAGATATCATTTCAAAATACCTTTATTTTGCATCGAAATTATATTGACTATGAGATGAATCTAAAATTGTCTGCAATTATCAGTTTTAAAGTGATATACATAAATTTTACTAGAAAAAATACACAAAACGGTTTTTAATGTGCTTTTGTTTAATACATTTCTTGATGGAGTAACTCTAATTAAGGTATTTTCACTACTTCTTTTGTATTCCGAGCTCACACTCATCCTAAATAAGAGAGGCAGTTGTTAATTTTGTGTAACGAGCAAGTATGTTACGTTTTACGTTATTTACTGTTATAATGATGTCACAATTTAATTGGTTTCCTTAAATTTTATTACATATTAAATAAGCGTTAGAGAATTGAATACAATTCACATTGCAAGTAAATTGCAATATATCAATTCTTGAGTATGACAATATAATTTTTTTAGTAACATTGAATAAGGCGTCCGTAAATTATTACTGCATTAGTATCTGCCTACGGTAGAATACACTGACAAAGTTTTTGGAAAAGTGTCTGCGACTTCAACTAGCCGAATCTTCTAAACTGACGTAAAGTGCAAGGAAATTAGCTGCGAGCCCAGACGGCGGCGAATCCCGGAGCTAACTTTGTGACGATCGCCTAAATAAATCTCACTAAACTTAAATGTATATCTTCTTTTTGTAAGCTAAACATTAGATGCATTCATTCAAATTTATCGGTCAAATTATCGAAAAAAACATGTAACGACATTACATTCTTGGATATTGAAAACGTGCCTGATATTACAAATAGAGCTATTCAAGGGGTCAACAGATAGGACTGGGGAATGATAGGTGTCCCGCCGCGCAAAAAAGTCAATTCGCAGTCAATACGAAAGCAATAAGGGGGCGAGTTGTGTGTGGTTATGACAAGCTGCAATATCTCAGGATTACGTCTTCAATATTGTGTGACAGTTTGCTTTTTTTCTGATTTCGATCAACATAATATTATGTGGTTCAGCTCACTTTTGACGAATTTAAGGAAGCGACTTATTTGCGTTTATTCATCTCCTATTTTTTTTAATATGACGGAGATTTGCCTAAATAGCTACAAGAATTGAATTAGGCATAGCGGAACTTAACTTACTACTAAACAGGAAAACAGTACGAATTTACGAAACTCTATTCCTTAATAAAAGGAATAAGCGGAACTCTATATTAAGAAATTTATATTAAGCAACTGTATAAAATATTCAATAAAACAAAAAATACGGCAAAATATTGTTGAAATATACCTTCTTGTGTTTAAGATGTGTGGAGAAATTCTCAAGAACTTATTCGTATGGCTTCATGACTCAACTTCTGTCTAGTATGGCAGCAATTTGCGTGGTAATGGTACAAGTTTCGGTAAGATTCACTCGTATTTTTCTCGAAATATTTTCACTGAATTCTTTTTTATTGTCACGTATAAACGTTATATGATACGTATTTCCATATGCGCAGTTATTTTATATCGTTAAATGATTATCTTGGGCTTCATTCTAAACCCAGTATGCTTAGTATTTGATCCCTAATTTTTTTACAGAAAGATGCATCTAGCTTCAAATCCGTCAGGCTGGTGACCTCGCTAGCGTTTTTCTTCGCAATGATTATACAGTTGGCCATACAGTGTTTCACGGGCAATGAACTTACGCTTCAGGTATGAAATGTTATTCAGTGGCGTGACGGGGGGAAGGGGGCTACAAACGAGAGTAGACTGCTGGCGTCGGCAACTTTTCAAAAATATGAGTTGAAGTTAGTTCAGTTTTAACGGCAAAAATTAACGTTTTTAAAGCACTCGTGAAAAATATGTTGGCACGTCGTGAAAACGTTACTTAATTTCAAACGTGTGCTGGAAATAAATATTTACGTAACAACTGACAATGCATTTAATGTGGTAAAAGTTTAGTTGATTTAGCGACTATGTACATTGTACATATTTATACGGTGGGGTATGAAGATATATCAAACCATTTAATGACAATTCGAAATGTCCTGAAATTTTTATGCAACAACAAGGAGGTACCATCAAAGGTATTTTGAATTGTGTAAAGGCAGTTTAAGGCAAAGTCTTATGACTCGCATGAAGCTGACATAAACCGCGATATCTGCATAACATAAAAACCCAGTATTCAACAATAAGACGTAGATATAAGCAGTATTTATTGTCCACTATGTCATAATTATTGAGTTCTATTGATGCTGCCCCGAATGACACCTATATGCTATCTGCGCCACTGATGTTACCTACAGTCTGATTGACTGCGATTGATCGGTTGATTCGGGTTAATTACTCACGAAGGACGTGGTTGTATAAAGTTCTCTCTTGCATAAAACAATAACATGCATTAATGACTGTATCTGCAAATGTTTGTATATTTTGACTTCGAATTTCTAGTTAATTGATATAGGAATAAACAAAATATTTTTAAAACAAAAAGGTATCTTTTCATTGCAAAAGTAAAACAAGTGAATACACTAAAATGGATGTTTAAAATGAGAATTAATAACCGGATATTAAAGATAATAACATTGGTTATTTAGTGGTACAGAGCGAGGTACATATTCGTAAAATTGTAGAGCGTTTTGTAATGCATAACAAAGCTGGGTTGGTTAGTACAATATAGCCAGTATTGGTATTAATATAGGAGACAACCATATTTTATAGTTACAGCGTTGCAGATGGCATGATTCCGAGGACTGTCTTTTTGCATTGTTGAAATTAAACTGTAGAAAATGTTTACTAAGAACTCGACGTGACGAATACCCGAAATGTAGGCATTCTCTACGTAAGATACGTTTCCTCAACCGTGCTACTGTTTGCGCTTCGCTTAATAATAGAAATGGAGACGTTATTATTAAAAATAATAACCCTAGATTTTAGTCGTAGATATTTTATAGTGTCTTTCATGTAGTTGATTGAAGTCGACTGCAAAAAGAGGAGGCCATGCATTCATTCTGGTACCAAAGAAATTGTATGCGCGGTCAACAAATGTTTGTTTTGGGTCTGCTTGTTTTTAGGGTGAAAAATCCTTTGTCTACCAAAAAAGAATAGTACCTATATTAGTACGTGGTCAGAACTATGATAGTAACTGTTGGTTATTTATTTCTTCGAACACAATGTAGAGTCAAATAGAGAGTTTATTATTATAGGTACTTGACATTTTTATGAGTGGATAACGCCATATCACATATGATGGTAGCAAGATTGTGAATTAATTGTGAATGTTCTAATTTTAGATGAAAATATTACGTATATTGATATACTTATATCATACTATTTTAGGCGGAACGTATATCAGACGCGGTAATGCAGAGTAAATGGGAGTGTATGCCGCCTCGCCTTCGTCGTCTTCTCATGATAATGATGATGCGAGCCCAGCGGCCTCTTCGCCTATCAGCTGCCGGCTTCGCCCATATGGACAACGTCTGTTTTCTTTCAGTAAGTCAACTTAAATTCCTATATTTTTAACTCATACATTAAAATTAAAGTGGTAGAGCTATACCGAAACATGTTCCTACGGCGAGCGGCTCCTATATAAACTTGTATTCAATTTTCTTTTAGTAAGATTTAATTTCCTGATGCCATGATGTACGTACCTAGGCTGTAATTGTCGTAGCTAGACTGTAAAACTTTGTATGGGTATAGCGTTATAGTGTGTTTCTGAATCAACATTTTTTTTAATGACCGGCATTATTGTTTCGATTAGTAAAAAAGAATCGTAATCGATTGTCACAAGTCTCAAATCTATAGTAATACATTTTCACATCAGCATAGTAACCAGAGATTTACCTAGCTTTAGTTTCCAGTAGTTGTTTAAGTTATGTAAAGTGTCCTACAGTCAATATATTTGATTACGAGTGCACCTAGAAATGGTTTGAAATTGCTAACAATGCTTACAGATCTCAAGTCTTTATGACATTTCGAAAGTTATGCCTGAAGCCTCAAAGTTACATTTACATAGTTCTAGCTGTTAGAGTTCCAATTGAAGCTTAACTAGTCGATTTAGAAAATTCCACAGTATATAAATGGTTATTGCGTTCGTTTATATCGCTTATATTTATTAATAACAAATAAACGTACTAAAAAGGCACTTATAATAAGAACAAAACCAACATATTTCGACCAAATTATCTTGACATTGATCAAGTTATGATATAAAACGACGAACATAAAAGTATTAATAGAGGCCATAATATTTTTACAGCTAGATTCGATGATCATGATTCGTATAAACTCTTTGGGTGATATCTGCCCATCCAGCGACTTACAAAATTAAAATATGTGTTTAAAAGCTTGTATCTGCGGGGTAAACTAAGGCCTACACCGTTCTAAACTGTTGATGACTTTTCATCCAGCAGTAACATGTATTCGAGGTTATATTAAATTAAGTGTGCTATTTAGAAGAAATCTTTTTTTAAAGGGCATATTTTGACCGTGTTTTGTGGAACATAATTTTTTTTTTCAAACCCAAAGCTAAATATATTCACCTGCAAACATAATTTAAAATACATTTCAGAATCAAACAAGAGGGACGGTTGTCTGATAAAACATCCTCAGTGAAATAGCAAAGGGAATTTGGGATCACGGCTTGCATCTTCATTTAAATTGATACGAAATTAAACATCAAACATCCCTTATCCGGTCCATGAAGCTTTAACGTACTTAGTGTATTTACAGTTTTGTAGGCTCTTTTACCATTACTTAAATGAAATTTAATGGCAAATTAATTTCTTGTGAGGCGGAATAAGATACCTACATTAAAATATTATTTGCCTGCATTTTCTGTTCAGAATTGATTGATATTGTTTAAACAATGAATCTGTAATTCATAATTTATAGATGGTAGTGTAATTACCTAATGTTGATGACGTCAATAAATAATTGTGGTTTTTATCTATTTATACTCGTACTTTGTACTTTTTCTTATTCATGACATTACATTTTTCAATATTATCAATCAATGTATGTTTTTAGAATATAAATAATGCAAAAAAATTATATACAAAATTAATTAAAGAATCCATACGCTTTATAATACCATTTTAGCCGAAACTTATATACGTTTTATAAATTCAATATGTTTTTTTTACAGATAATGAAAGCAGCCTACTCGTATTATGCTGTTCTTAGCCAGAAGGAAGTATAAATAAAAGACGGCAAAATTTATCATTAATTTATTAAGTTTTTCTCACCGATGAACGTAGTTAACACTTTCACTTAACTACATCCTAGACTATCACAGATGATTCGTATAAAAATTATAAAATTAATAGTTAATACTATGCTATATGTATTCGAAATAATTTTGAGCTATTTGCAATGAGCGCACGAATTAACCTTATTACTTCTTAAAACACCAGACATAGAAGCGTTATTAATAAATTACAGCTACATAATGTATTGTTTTTTTTATAATGTACTTATTTGAGTTCTTAGTTGAACTTTTTCCACATATTCCTGTTAAAACTCGACAAGGGCAGGCTTCGGCGTCACTGAGCGGGATCTCTCTGGGGTTTTGATGCTGAGGACAGTCATCTCTTCACTCCTGTAACGATCAAAGTTATATTGAAACTGGAAAGTATTTCGGGGATAAAAAGTATCTTTCATCGCGAGTTCGAACCAAAAAAAATCAATTGAATTCATGCGTGAAATCTTGTTAAAAATCGTGAATGAAATCATTATTCTTTATATTATAAAAATTCTGCAAACGCGATCAAAATTCCTGTGATCTGAAAAGATTTTTTTCAATTCCTTCGCTACGGTTACCCTGTATTCGGCAAAGCATATATTGAACATAATAAATAATTATATATTACAGTTACATATTTTAAATGGTTAGATTAAAATAAAACTAGTGAAACTTTTCCATGAAACGGTTACCGAAAGTTCAATGACATAGAAACAATAATTTCCATTATTGATAATGTTGCAATATTTCCGTGCGTTCCCCGCTTATGATTTCATATCGTGTATGTTACGTTCCAAACTGAATTTTATTGCTTTCCGTTTTCAAATTCATAGCATGTACGCTCTGAAGTGTTATTTAAATATTTCTGATGCAACACGCATGCTTAATTTTTCCTCTCTTTGGTAGTGGTTTTCATATTTTACTTTTAATATTGACTGTGTGGTCTCGTAGTAGTGTTTGCCCTGCGATTTAGATAAAAATCCCGGTTTTAATTTTTGAATGGAGCAAAATATTTTTAGATTATTATTTTAGAAAATTCTCAATAATAGCGTGGCGTCTCTGAATATATACCAAAAAAGCTATGGGTTGGCTTCCTATGACATAGGTCTTTGAAACAAAAGCCAAAACAGGCGTAAGTAGATATGTACATTGTACATAACATGTCGGTTCATATTATACATATACATATATGCTTTATAATATAGTTCTTCTTACCTATCTTCTTCAGCTTGTGCAGCGTTGTAAAATACATCAGGGAGGGGGGAGTCGTGCTGGCTCAATAGAGAGCTGCCTGCTCTTGGTGAATGAGGACCGTGGGTCGCATATGGGGAGAACGGTACCGCTGCCCGCAGAGCTGCTAGGACTAGCAACATACCACCTGAAATAAACACTCTTGTAACATTTGGTACTGTTCATTATCGGCTGCACTCGGGCTTGGTATTAATCATAGTTATATTGGTAGAGAATTTAAAGGGCGAGTTAGTCTCAAACTTCTTCAATACTACTTGTGCTTCCAATTTGGAGGATATCGCTTCGATCAGATGACACAGGGTTATCAAAATTTTAATTAAAAAATTCTATGTATTTCAAGCATCATGGTGTCTGTAAATGTTTGGAGTATACGACAATAGGCTTAACTTTTACAAAGAACTAGCTTGCGGAACGTAGATTTAAACTAAGAGAATACTAGTGTGAGAAAGTATGTATGTTTGTTTTTTTATTCTGTCGCGAGACAGTACGAGCGGTTCATTGTTGGCCGGTGCGAAACATGACATCATTGTTCCTTTTTTTGTTGAGTCCAACATAACTCTGTGGCTTAACGAATAGAAGCTTTAAAATTTTAATAGTATTGGCTAAATTCCCATTAAAAATCATCGTTGCACGTTTACGCATTACTGCAACATGTGACTGAATGGGGGGACCTTTGCTGGTACAAATTGTATATGATAATTGTATTGGTAAATTGTGCTAGCAATGAAGTCTTCTTTCTTGCTTTAATAAATATAAATTACTGAATTTATAAATATATCTAAAATTTGCTATCAATTGTTCGTAATTTAGGCTGAATAAACAATATTCCTCCCGCTATGATTTCTTAACAGACACAACGCGTTTATCTAGTATATTTACAGGAGGTAAACATTACCACGTTAGTTCCGCACAAACGTTTCCATAATATAACTGAAGCTACATAAATGTAGGTATAATTTAGAGTCGCAGCGTGCTTGCTACAATATGGGTAACATAACCATGCATAATGCGTATTTCCGTGAATTTATCCCTCTAAATTCTTCTTTGTATCTTCACATATTCTCATAGAGATATAATTTTAAGTCATTTAAAATGTAAAAGTGGAATTTGTAATACTTAGTATGTCCCGTGATATAAATTCGCCTAGGTGTTGAGAAATCCTGGTACAATGGCCATGTCGACCAATGTGTTGGTTTTCCCATCTTGACATTCTCAGTATCTAGTATGCGTGCTTTGAAAACGCCAATCGGTTCACCTCCTATTACAATGTAGGCGTGAGAGTTTAGTATGCAGTTTTCATAACAATAAGGTAATACTTTTTATTAGCTATAACAAAAACATAAAATCTATACAGATGTATTCAAACCGTGATCGACAACTAAGTCAAGTAATGCTACGGTGACCACAACAAAATTTTACATAAATGGTCACATCAGCATAAACGCTATTCCATGAAGTAACATATAAGTACATACATAAACGCACATAATAAGTTAGTCAAACTGATATTTATAAACCAAACTTTTTCACCTGCGATTGTGGACATTAGTCTTAGATTGGCAAACAGCAGCGCAGTGGCAGCGCATGCGTAGAAAGGCGCTCGAGCTCTTCCGCACGACCATCTCATGAAGTCCCAGCACCGCAGGGACAGAGTGTACTCCCCCCGACGACACAGCAGGTCCACGAACAACGCGGCAACCCACATCGTCTCCAGAATCAGTACTAGAGCTGCTCCTAAACTAAATAACGCAATTTTTTTTATTGTAATCTTAATATTTTAGTATGGATAGTGATGATGAATGATCGCTGTCGTATCATCAATCTAGCAATTGACATCGGAAGAGTCAAGACCGAAGTTCAGCCAAGCTTTAAAGATAAATAAAATATCGATTCTATAGAGTCAAATTATTTTTTTGGCCGTGATGTTAATAACCATAAAATATGCTTTCTTTATTATATTATTGGCATTTGTAAAGTGTCGATTATTAAACATGAAAATTTTTCGCAAATTATATTGGTAATGTTTAAATCAGTGGCGTGCCTAGGGTGTCAAACTAAGGCAAGCCCAAATGTTAATTTAGTGGCAGCATATTTTTTTTGGTACGTAGGACTAATAAATACCTACCGGTTAGTACTCACATTCACGTTTATAGCGTTATTTTATCAATAAACAATCGTTAAGTTCGTTATTCGGAACTATGTAAGGCAAGTCGGGCTTTCGGGCTTCTATGGAAGTACCGCCACTGGTTTAAATATGTCATATGCATTTATACTGGGTAAAAATATGTGTATTACTCAAACAGTTGTACTCCACACTTTCTATACGATTAATGACGAGGAAAAGAAACATAGTACGGATCTCAATACGGCAAGTTATTAAAACACCAACCTTTGTATTCGTACTTTGTATTGTTCTGAATGTACGACCGAACAATGACCTAAAATTCCTACAACCGGACAACATATTGTTTACTCTTCAGAAATGTTCTATATTTAAAATTGAAGTTGAACTCTGGACATCGTGGGACGGCAATGGCGCCATGCCATTCTATTCATCACCTGGCTTTAGGTTATATTAGTAAATTTCGAGGAATCTTTTGGGTAAGTACCCTATAAATTATCCCATCTCTTTGAACAACTATCTTGTTCTCCACACTAACTTTACCTGAAGTAATCAAACTACAGCCATCATCATATTATTGGCGATAAATTACAATTCGCAAGCGAATGTGAAAGTTTATGTCCGTTATCAAGTATACGTATTCCGTGTTCAACAGAACTAATTTCTAGAGAACCATAACTATCACGTTATTAGATCATCACGTGTAGCGCACTTTATAGCTAATGCACAACTTAAATGAGCACCTTTGTACCATAAATAGCAGTGGCAGTAAGCCCACTGCACACAATTTTAATTAGGTTAAGATACTGGAGCTTGTAGGCAAAAATCGAGAATCTAAGGTCTTTGTACAGGCACAGTGTGCCTACAATTTGCTTCTTAACCTATTTTCTTTGACGCTAATTTACTGCTGAATTTTTTGACGCAACATTATTAGGAAAATCTAGCCATAAAGACATGAAAAATATTGATGTACAATTTAAAAGCAAAGATTTTTTCCTAAAAAAATAATATTCGCGAAGTTGATATTACAATTTATCTTTAATATTGATATAGGTAATGAGTTACTTTGCTTCCATTTCCCTATAAATCGCATTAAAATCATAGTAATGTATGAAGACTTTTGTAAAGAAACAACGATAAAATTGTTAAAAAAATCCATTACAAAATTAAATACTCAAGAATAGACCTCACCTGAGATGTTTTTTACCTGTGAACTATGAGCTATGTTTTTTTTCCATATTTAAATACAATGCCAGTAACAATTTATAACATATAAAAAATACTTTGTTAATTCAGCACTAAACAGACAATGAAACGACAAAACGCGTACGTAACGATGACGCAAATAAAAACTTAAATATACAAATATTTATACAAGGTAAAAATAAAAAAACCTTATATTATAAACCTCACTTCAACTAGTCCGTATAATTAAACGGTTAAAGTAGGGATATTTAGATTAAAGAACATATTCATTATAGAACAAGGAGCTTCCTAATATAAGGAATTAACATCCCCGCCGTATGAATTCACAGAGTAAATAGAGTCTAAGATAAAATATGTTTCATTATTTATATTATACATTTTGAATAGCGAATTTTTATATGAAATTATTTATTACGAAAAAGTGATAAACTTCAACAATTTTTATCTCTGTAACAAAAGCATATTATTTGCATTTTGCACAACTAAATCAATTGTAAATAAAACATCAAAATCAATTCACATAGATTGGCTCTCTTACCTTCTACATTTTCCTATGAAATATTAATTTCTAATTCCATTGTTGCTTGTTGCCACATACCTAGTATTTGTAGAGCATACCGTTCATGAGCATAGGTTGTGGCACTTATATGAGTACGTGAATTTTGAATTTGCTCTTGATAATACTTTTTGCAAATTAATACATTACATACATAAATTATAAGACAAATGCTCTATACTCTAAAAGACAACCATCAGATCTCATCAAAGGCACTTGATGTACCGTGATGGTGTTTGAAGAAGGGTGAAGAGGCACTTGCATCAGATATCTGAGAGTAAATGTTGTAACTAACGTGTACAAGTGTTACTCTGATTTTGGATTTTGCATTTGATCAAACGATTGCTTGATTGTGAAATCTGAGACTGTTCTATCTATATACTAAAGCAATATGTTACGTGATCTGTTATTTAATTTAATGCTGACAAATATTTTGTGGAGATCTAAATGTTAAAAGTACGAAATATTTCCCTAGTTTCTGATATATACGACTAACAATTTAATGGTTGTATTTATTTTATCTAGGCATGGATAATCTCTGATCACTGATATTACCTTATCCCTGCGTCTTTGATATCATATCATTTCACCATCCATTAAATTACGAATCTTTCGAAAATCAACATCAGACCACTAGCGTGTTGAATGTTAAACAATTTGTACGAACATGTATTTTTGTAAACAATCATGACTACCTGTGTAATATTATGAATGCGCAATGTCCTCGTAGGGACAGAGAAAATTAAAAAAAAGCGATTATACTATAATACTTACATTAAAGCAGGTGCTATTTCATATCCTAGCACCCATAGCTCTGCCCCAGCGCCGCTCATTACTGCAAATAAAACAAAATATACCTTCTGTTACTTGACTTATAAACCTTATGTACCTAATAGTGTGGTAAAATATATACACATATATACCTACAACATTAACCTTCAGAATTAACATTGACTTTATAGCCTCTACCCGTGAGGCCAATGTGTAGATGAAATGTATTTATAACAAATCTAATTTTAGCCTAACATACTTTTCTATTCAGGATCAAGTGTTGGTCGTTAAAAGTAGGATATACTCATTTTACGTAAAATAAAAATACAAAAGCAAGGTTATATATGAATTTAGATAAAAAAAATACAAAAGAAAATACTTTTTCGGACAAAAATCTGGCCAGAAACAAAATTATTTAGATCGTTTTACTGGGGAATGCCGTTAATAAAAAAATAGTTTTAATTTATCCCTGTTTTACACAAGGATGTCTCGTATTACAAACAATACATGGAGGGCTTGGCGTTTGTACATTTAATAAATATTAAATGAAGAGATGCTCATCCCACCCCTGACAAACATCAAGTACAAACAATTGATTCATACAGGGTTGAGAGCAACCTTTTAATTCATACAAGCAATAACAGGACCCTTCTACAGGGCAAAAAATATTATCCTGCGATCGAGATACAATAATAAAAACTGTTAAAACACTTGGTAAAAAAGTAGGTACGGCATATTTGCCCTGAAGAAATAATAAATTATTATTAATTTTAGAATAAGTACTGCTTCAATATACAAATGAGATAAAGTACACAACAAGATTCTAAAAAAACTTGAATCACAACTAAATTTTGTTTTAATGTCCTAATGGTTAGCATTTTTTCTTGATAATTAGTTCTGCCTTGTACTAGACCTAGCAGCGTGTATGTAAATATTATAGTAATCCGTTAAGCAGTTGAGGCGAAATAAACGCACACTCGCTTTAATAGCACTACTTGCAATAATGACTCAATATTTGGCTAATTCTATGACCAGTGATTTAACCGCAATTACGTGGTTTTCAAAATTTACACATCCTAGATTATCGAAATAATGCAATATACATATTTCTTTCACACATATTTACGATGTACGTAAAACGGCACTGAATAGGGAATAATGTAAGTTTCTATGTATTTCTATTGTTATTCCAAGTAGACTATGTTATTGGCTTCTCGTAAGAATTTTGTTTCCTATTTGGGGACATGCCTTTTTGATAAATTTGGTAAAACAAACCTACCTACGTGACTCTAGGCAATACGTAATTAACTATAGGCCAGAAGTGAGTAGGTACATGACTGATACGCCTTAAAATGGTACCACGTGTAAAAGTATTCACTATGGGTTGACTACATCATAAATTATAATTTTATGAACAAATACCATGTTTATTCTGACAGCAAATAAGAACATTGAAAACTGTATTGAAAGTTTCCAAATAGACACATTACCCGATATTATATACTTAATTACACAAAAAACTTATTGCAATTTATTATTAGCCACTTGCAGCTCTTCTGTCAAACGTTATAATATCTAAAACATTACATTTTTATTTAAAATCACTTTATGATTTTAATATAAAGTCTTTTGTTAGCAATTATTCACAATGTTTTTATTTTATCAGAGATAACGGAGAATAAAGATACATACAGACAAAAATCTCCTCTAAAAAGAAAATATTATATTGATGTCCATTGCTTTCTTCTCTCATCTTCCATTCACATTCAACAAAAACTTACTGTAGATATAGAACGGTGCCACTTTTTATCGAGAGACCGCTTTGTTGTTTGTCTCTCCTCAACTATAGAATTCTCAATTACTATAATTTGCCAATTTTCAATAATTCTGATGTTGAAGGACGGTAATTTCGTCTCTAAATTTATTAGCAAAGCATTACACACAAAATAATTTTAAGTATCATTGTTATATTCATGAAATGCGTATTTTTCGAGTAATTTGTGTATTGTCTACGTTAATCGCTTTTAATGTTATTTAAGCTTAGATTCTTTTTCTTTCATAATATGTGAACTCAATATGATCGCATTGAAACTTAATAGTACCTAAGTGAATCTAATTTAAATAAAGTAACATGTGGTGAGACACAATTATGATAATCTTGTTAAAACCGGTTATAGGTAAACAGGTTGATATACAACATTATGAATGAGATACTATTATTGAATAAAAAAATCATAAATATGAATTTTAGGTAAAAGATTACGCTTTGCACAGTAAGAAGACTATTAATTAAACGACGTTAAAAATCCGCTTTTTAAGTTCAGGGTGTATTTTTAGCCAAGATTTATCTTCATTTATTTTCTTTATCTAGAAGGTCAAATAAATAAAATATGAACGAAAAAGTACCGAAAATATAAGTCTTACACTGTTAATCTAGGTCTCTGTCACGCGTTTCTTTGGGTACTACACAGTTACGAATTTAAACATTAATTTAAAATTAACACAGTTTAAATGTTGGAATATTTAAAAATTTAACTTCAGTATAAATATTAAAGCAACTTTCTCGTCGATAAAACAAAAATATTCGAAAAAGTAGATATTTTTCTGGCAAATATAATGAAAGAATATCCAATACCTCACTTTTTAAGTTAAAACAATAAAATAAGCTATTTCCAGTTTCTTACACACGTACTAAATTTGCTTTAGACATTAAATTAAATCTGCTAGAAAGCAGTAAAATTTTACTATCACTGCTACTAATGCTTGGCGACAAACTGTCTGTTCCTCAAATAATGTTTCTATTTACAGCAAACCTACGACTAAAGTATTCGCAGCAAAATATTTCGTCGATTTTAATCAGCATTCCGCAAAAAATATTCTAAACTCCAACATGCTTCCCACACCTGAGATTTGCATGTTTTCTGCGAGCTGAAAGGATTGTGAGGCATTTTTTAATTAAATACTCCACTTTACACTGTACGCCACGTAACACTAACGAAAATGGGATTAGTCAAAAAAATATAGGTACCTGGTATTCTCTGCCCGTATAAAAACGTTTGTATTACAGCGATGTAATTACTTTGATCTTTTTCGTAACAAAAATAGTTTAATTGTTCCTTATTTCAATTAAAAAATGGAAGTGGCTGTGATTCAGTAAACATTTGTTCACGGTACATTTCAAATAAATTTACGAGGTATTATAAATTCAAATTACGAAAATATTTCACTAGGTTACACCTGTTTAAATTCTAACGTCATATTGAATCTATTTCTTTAGTTGGTTAAACGTATAAAGAATAAAACTAAAAAATATTTGACGAAGATAGATGCAGTCGTTTTAGCTTGATGTTCGATGACTCGTATCATTTTGCCAGTAATAAAAATACCCTTTGGTATCTATACTTATTAAATGAAAAGTACCTAATTTTGAATACGCGTTCATGAGAGTGCCGATTTTTTTACTATACGATACCTCCGGGCTTTGATTAAAATAGGCTGAAAATTACGGAATAACAAAACATCAAAATTAGGTTCTGAATATTTTTTTTGCGGTGATGTTCATCGGGGACAGCCAACTGAGGTACGCCCTTTGGCGCTCAGAGCATATCCCCGACCAGATCAGTGGTTTCTTTGGAACCCAAGAGATATAAAGAGAATTTTGCTGATAGTATTAATCAATAAATGACACAATTAATATTGGTTTTAACTGTTAATCAAAAATTTTAAAATAAGTCATCATCATCATTCTCCTGCCCTGCTCCCAATTCTTATTTGGGGTCGGCGCAGCATATTTTGTCCTTCCACACAGGAGGGAAGGACAAATAAATATAGGGTTCTTTCTTTTACGAAACTAACAAAGCATGACCTTTTTTTCATTTGAAATAAAACACGGTCCTTGTACAGAAACAAATCGACCTATGCATCGAATAAGATTGCTTATGACTATAACACCAAAGTACTTTTTATGTCTATAATAGAGTTAAAATTGTTTAAATATTGCACTAGTAAAGTAATAATGACCATAAATTTTGTTTTTATTTGAAGAACATAAAAATTTACTGATAATTTTGTGCCCAATTAAGTTTAAATCGCTAAGTAAGAGAAGTTGTGCAAAAGCACATATAACTTTATTCGATGCATAGGTCGAAATTACCGGGCTTAGACTTATCCCAACACGCACCCACGAATGGTGTAACTCTGCGAGTTTCTTTGAGAACCTCGCTTTTACCCATACCAAAACTCATTAGAAAAAAGCAAGTAGGTGAAGAAAGCAAAAAGTTCACATTTGAGCAGTTAATAAAACACAATCATGTCCAAACCTCATTCTTAGTTCATGTAAACTCACCTACTGCTGTGATGAGACCCCATAATCTTGCCAAAGGTTGCAACAGGTCCCACAGTCTAGTCGCTATGGACTTTTTAGGTTGCACAGGAATTCTTCTTATCGATGTCCGGCTGGCCCTCGGCGTCGGTGGGCCAACCTCAATAGTCGGTTTTACCATTTCCACACTCATTTTCAAATAACACTTATAAAATATATCCGTCCACAATAAACTACATTATTTTAGACTAATAACCTGGTATTTTTAAAGTTTTTATTCATCATTTGTATTTTTTTCTCCCTTAGATGACCACTTGTTGAAAAGTTGCCTTATGATACTCACATGTTAAAATTAATTTTGTTTTACGACGAAATGTTTACATATCATTGCATTCGTGTCGTATAAAATCCACCGAACTACATACATTAATCTGGCGAACTGCCCGGATACCGAAATATCACACCACCTTGATTATACTACGTCCTATTTCTTAAATGTATGTTTATTTACTTTTTATATCCGCGTATTATCATTGAGAACTATTTAATTTTTTCAAAATATTTTTTAACATCTCAGAGGCACAATGAGAGTTGTAGTATAAACATTTAAGTGTTCGCACAGATTTTCCACAGTTACACTGTCGCGGGAAACTAACGCAAGATACACGCGACACACACAAGCTCTCTCAACTGAATGCTACAGGAGACTGCGAGGCAAATAAGAATCTACATAATTTAGAGTCAGTACATCTACATACCGAGATTTCTGCTTACCGCTTTAGAGTGCAGTAACTTAAGGCTGTATAAATATTGATGGTCTATGTTTTTCATATATAAATTGTAAAAATGGTTTTAGTTTTTGTATATCGTTTTGGCTTTCTTTATTTAAGTAAGTATTACTAGTGTTCATTTTTCTATTGTAAATATTAATGCCTTTTTTTTTTTTTTTTTTTTTTTAACGAGAGGAAAGCACCTTAAGCTCCCTGTTCGGTACCTCGGGGGGAGGCCGAAAAGGGTATGTCGGGGTCACCGGTCCATGCCGGCATACCGACTAAAACCTCTCGATGGCCCCCTCTTGCGCATATTGGACGGTACGGTAAATATAGGGCGAGCGCCCTTAATTGTTTCCCGTTGCCGCCCAGCGCTCTGTCCAAAAGAGGACTCCTCTCGGGATCGCACATCTTCTATTCTATTAGGGCGCACCTCCCCCGTGATACACCCAACAATCCCGATCCCCTATTAGTCGTCTCTTACGACAGGCAGGGGATACCGTGGCGGTATTCTTACGCCCCCGACCACAGGGCGAAATATTAATGCCTATCCCAAACATATTAAGTAGGTACAGTATAAGAAAGTAATAAAATGCTCGATAAATCTCTATCTCTAATATTCATACGTAATTTATTATTAATATCGAATTCGATACAGATCGATAACATCCAATGCATTAAGGTTTATTTTCCGTTAATAGGCAAAAATACTTTCATTATAAATTTTATAAATAAATTTGTATGCGTGACGGCCTAGTTAGTGACCGTGTTTGTTTTGCTAACTCATCATCTCGGTAGACGCTGGTTCGATGTTAAGGCCCACATATTTTATTATACGGACTTCAATATATAATAAACTGTACATTATTTAAAACACTAAAGTGATTTAACTTCCCAAAACCCATGTAACCATAAATACAATGGGCTTACCGTGCAATCTAGCGGTACTACGTTCGATTCTCGAGTCGAGTAAAGTTTTATTGGTTTTTTATATTAAAGTAAATATGAGCACGTATTGGCACCAAGATTGTACTAGCACAGCAAAACGTTAATATTTTCTAAAAAAAAAAAAAGTTCAAGCTTCCTGTTGTATCATAAACACTGTATTTATGGCTGCTACACGCAAAAAAAATGTCTCGAGGCGACGATGAAAAACATATTTGGATCATGATTAGAACTATATCTGAATTTATTTAAATGTTATTTTAGTTATAATCATTTTGTGTATCCATACTAATATTATAAAGGCGAAAGTAACTCTGTCTGTCTGTCTGTCTGTCTGATACGCTTTCACGAAAAACTATTGAATGGATTTTAATGAAACTTTACAATAATATAGCTAATACATCAGGAAAGAACATAGGATACTTTTTATCCCGGAAAATTGTAGTATTCCCGTGGGAATAGGTATTTCGTGATCTACCAAAGCGATTTAAATGAAATTTGGTATAGAGAGAGGTAGAGCTCACAGAATTAACGTGGGATAATTTTATCCTGGAAAATGTAATCCCGTGGGATAAACATGTTATAAATGCAAAAATCTCTACACTTAACCCTAGAGTCTACGCGGACGGAGTCGCGGGCAAAAGCTCGTAATATATAATGTATTTGTGTGTTGTGTAGAATGTATTTCTTTTTAAGTTTTGTACATGTACTTATTAAGCAATGTAAGCGCTATGGTGGATAATGTCAGCTTGTATTGTGTTTTATAATGTAAATAAATAAATCTGATCTAGGTACTCGACAGCGTACTTGCCGTACTACCGCAGGCACTGCAGTTGTTGTCAGTTGTTACTCTGCGGGAGTAGTACGAAGGGGGTGCGGCTCTGAGGCATATGTACGAGTATCAATCGCAGGCTCCCACAGCCGAACAGGGCGCCCAAGTCAAGCTTGTCTTGACTAGCTAGTGGGATTGCATGAGCGTCCTATATAAATCCTAGACAGCGACAATTTTTCAATGCACAGTGCCGCCCTCTTGTCGTGAAAATGCAACTAGGGGATTTGATGCCGGAGTCATATTCTGATCAGAGTCAAGACCGGCATAAACGTCTGCGCGGACGTAACATTGCTGCATACCGATGTAGAAGGCCGTTGACCCCGACACATCCTTCCTTCCTCTCTTCCCAAAATGTTGGCGGGATGTAGACCTATAAAAAGCATTCCTCTCGATCTACAAGATAATTACATTGCGTATTTACATCCCGAGAGATTAAACGACCCACAATTAATTTATCTTAAGTGTGTAGTTCGCCAACCCCCAGTAGACCAACCTGGTGGACTAAGGCCTAAACCCTTTCTTTTATATAGAAGGCATTAGACGCAGGTATATGAGCTGATGATGAATAGTTTTGTAGAATTAAGCCCGTGAAAATTCCTTAAATTAATGCGTAATGATTACCCCGTTGTAGCAGCGCGGGCTGTGGAGGTGAACCGGCACTGGTTCAATGCTGTAACCAATAAAATAACCCTCGTATTCATAAATAGAACACGCATCATTTTATAGCTTAGATATACCACGATGATACTTAAATCATACTTTGGTACAAAAAACTCTTGATGTACTGCCGCCAGGTTCATTGCCCCCACTAGATTGTGTGGTGAAATAAATTGTAACTCTTTTCAATCATAGAAGATAACTTCGCAGAGTGCTTATAAAACTATTGACGTCGGTTTATACCTAAATATAAATAAACAATAATACATTAAATTCTTTTTTGTCTTTTAATTATGAAAAGATTCCTAGCTAACTGATCCTTGAGTTTTACATTTTTAATTTTTGATTATTTTAGCAAAACAAAATTAATGAGCTATGATTGTTTTTAAAATGAGGCAATGATGGCCTCGAGGTTTAGGCGCGCGGTCGAGAATCTCGGCGGTCGCGGGTTCGAACCCCAGGCACACACCTCTGACTTTTCGAAGTTATGTGTGTATTCAAATTGAATGATCACTTGCTTGAACGGTGAAGGAAAACATCGTGATGAAACCTGCACACTTAAAAAGTTCTTAGGAATTTCTTAGGTGTGTAGTCCGCCAACCCGCACTAGGCCAGCGTGGTGGACTATGGCCTAAACCCTCTCAATGGTAGAGGAGACCCGTGCTCAGCAGTGGGCGTATATGGGTTGATGAAGAAGATTGTTTTCTATGATTTATTATCTTATTATGTAATTGTTTATTATAGCGGACAAAAAACACAAAATAAAATTTTAATTATGCAAAAGACTAGCATCCTTAATGTAAAATGAAAAGAAATTAATGCTACATGAGAAAAAGTTATCCTAAAACGATATTGCTACTAGATTTGTGAATAATGTTAAATAATAGCACGTCCTATTTTATGTTTCCTAATAAAATCATATTACGTGTATGTGTGTAAAGAATAATAAAATTTCGAATATTTTATTAATATTTATTACAATTTTTTTAATACTACAAACATTTCCAATAATGACTTACTACTTAAATAATTTTCCTAATGTGCGGAAAACTATGCCAGAAATTGGCAACACGCATTCCGGCGCCATTGTTTTGTCTGTTGAAGCTAGCGGCGTGTTTGTAAATGTGTTGCTAAGGCTGTGAAAAAGCCATTACTAGTTTTATCAGTGCATGTGAATTATTCAATAATACTTTTGTGTAATTGACCTATGCGAAGATGCAATCTGCCGGTGGTACGAAAAATCCACCATGGGCACGTTCAAACGTGAACACAAATATGACCGGTATGAATCCACAAATCATGGATCCAAATGCGATGATGACACAACAGGGAATGATGCCGTTCCAACAGACACAGGCAATGTTCAATCCTATGCAGGCTCAAGGCGGAATGGCGATGCCAATGCCGGGGCAAATGCCAATGAATCAGATGACCCAAGGTCAGATATACCCTGGTAACGTCGTAGCGTATCCGACGCCTCGTGCCATGAACCAAAATATGTACACCAACTCGCAGGCAAACCAACCGCCTTCTAACACCGAACAAAGAGTATTCACTGGTACTGTCACCAAAGCACACAATGATTTTGGTTTCGTCGATCATGATGTCTTTTATCAAACGTCTGTGTGCGCTAAAGGCATAATTCCCAAAGTAAATGATCGAGTCCTTGTGGAAGCTACATACAACCCTAATATGCCTGTTAAATGGAACGCTACTCGAGTTCAAGTACTGCCTAAAACTGGCCCAGGGCCGAAACCAGTTCCACCTAAGTCAAACTCATACAATGCCGTGCCACCGCCATCATCAAAGAAAACGTTGCCTCCTCGACGCGATGACCGACCTCCTCGAAGGGATGATAGAGTGAGTCCTGCAAGAAATTGCATAATCAGAACTTTTAACGCAATTTTTACTATTGTCCTTTCCTGCAAAAACTAATCAAAATTTTTGATATATTGATTTAAATTCATATATTTTATTGCTATATTCAGTTAATATAGCAACAATTTTGGTTTCACTCTAATGCAAACTACATGACTGTTTCTAAATAATTATCAAATGTTGTGTAATATTTGTCATCCCAAATCTTGTCATCCAAAATTTAAGGAATTTTTAAGATTATGAGATATTATAATTTTGGTATGTAAAGTTTTCATAACAAAACAGATTAAAACATTGAATGAAAGCAAAAGTGAGTACTTCTTGCACAATATGCAAACTAATCTCTATGCTTAAATCTTACTTGTATAACAAAAGATAATTTTAAACCTTATCATTCATCAATTATAATTATAATAAATGCATGTTATTTTTACATACACCCCAAAAGCCTCATTAGTTGGTAAAGTTGAGAGTTTAAAATTAAAAATAAATTAAAATTGTCTTTTGCATCCAAACAATTGCAAAAATGCATATTTTTGTATTAAAAGTAAAAGCTAAAATATTCATTTGTCACATTTTAATACCTAAATTTTAATTTAAAATTCAATGTTTTGGTGTAGTGATTGATGGGTATCTGGGGGTAGCTAAAGGTATCTGGCTAAACCAGTCAATGTTAGGAAGTTTGTTATTTTTAGTATACCTAATTATTCTTGAAGCAATACCACCAATTAAAGTATAAAGCTCTTATTGCAGATAGGCACTAATAACTGCATGGTTAACTGGAATTGTGTTTTCTATTGCATAATATACTTAGTTCATATTAGTTAGGTTTGCAACACTAGAATGATAATGGATCTATGAGTGTTCAAACACCTTCAGAGCTATGTAATGTTTCTTTACTATATTGAATGTGCCGCAATTTCCGATTTATTGTTAATTTTATATTGGCTGATCCAGAGACACAACATACTTAAGTGTAGCAAATTATTGTCTTTTGTCTATTAGCTTCAGTGGTTGCTATCAGAGAGATTGCCAAATGAACTACTGCCAGAACATTGGACCTCCAATAATCACACTTGGAAACAAAGTTATTTAATTACTGCTTAAGTATGTTTTGGCCTGCTCTGTTGATTGGCCTTTGAGATTAGAAAAAACAGCGCAAAGGATATTTAAATAGCATTTTTATTATGTCTAAAAAACACATTGTTTAATCGAACACATTCCGCTTTATAGCTGAAATGACATAAGATGTGTGTATATCATACTACCCACTTTTTTAAAATAATAGTATTTAAATTAAATTGTTTGTTTGTAATGTTATAAAAAAAGCAATGTCTAAAACCTTTGTCTAGATGGCCTATGAGTACTGCTATACAAGCTGATGGAGTCAAGTATCTGCCTTTATTTTGAATTAATAGTAGTATTTTTAGCATCAAGCCTGAACAAATTTCGCTAAATATTAATAGTCATTTTTTTACCTTTATTACTCCTTTGGATGACTCTACACATGCTTTCAAGTCCGATGATTTCGCTCTGGCGCGCCAGAAAAATTATAACATACAAATATTTTAACAGAAACGGTCTAGAACAAGAAGTCGATCACGCTCAAAGGAAAGGCGTGATAGCAGGAATCGCAGAGATTCACCGCCAAGAAAACGCTCCGTTATTCGTCAGCCTTCACCCGTTAAGTATGTGGTGCGAGTCCCTAGGATACCATTGGACATGTAAGTGCTACATTACTATAATTATTTTTTTGAAAAAGGTCAATATAATTTGATGATTTATATCTTTTATATTGTGTTCTTTGCAGCCAAAAAGTTGATGTTCCCACATTATCCCACCGGTATACAAATTTATACATCCCATCAGATTTCTTTAGTGCGACTGTCAAATGGGGTGAAACATTCCCACCGCAAGCACCTTTCTCTATAAACAATCCATGCAGCTATCATATAATGAGTAAAGAAGTTGAAAATCCTGAGAAAAATGATGCCATTTTGGAACCACCAGATGCTGATTACAGATTTTCGGCCAAGGTAAAGAGCATTGTAGTATTCATTAATCTTGAATGTAAATAAAAGCAACATCAATTTGAGTCTAAAATGCATTCTTATATTTTAAGGTTATGCTCATAAGTATGCCAACATTAGAAACATTATACCAAAAATGTGGACTTACGAAACCAGATGAGAAAGATAAACGCTCCAGCTCAAGCAAAACACCTCTACACCCCACACGCCTGATTAAATTCTTAGTGGGACAAAAGGGAAAAGGTGGAGAAAACTTTGCAATAGGTGGTCCTTGGAGCCCTTCTTTAGATGGTGAAAATCCTCAATCTGATCCTAAAGTACTGGTAAAAACGGCTATCAGAACATGCAAAGCGTTAACTGGAATCGACTTGTCATCATGCACTCAATGGTGAGTAAATTATTTTACGAAATGACTGGTGTACTGTGTTGATACCTGACTTTCTGGATTGATGTGTTCCTCTAATTGGAGTAGGAAGTTTCTTCTAGAAACATTTTTTTGTATTGGTCTATTTTGATTCGGTAACGTTAGATGGCAATTGTGATAGAAGAAGCTTCTTCATTTGGCTGTCTATTCATTGGTCATGGTACGGTACACATTCCTAAAGTGAGAGTACGCAGGCGTTAGTACATCGTGCAAGGCGCAACTGATCGGATGCAGACTCGATGTACCCACCCGCCAAACAGCAGATTGTTGTAACTCTCGTAGCGGATGTGTCGTGTCCATGCCAGCGGTGGGGCGGTCGGGAGTGGTGTAGTGAGTATACTATAACTGTATTACCCGCGCAGGTACCGAATGGTGGAGTTTTGCTACTGGCGCGAAGGCAGCGGCGGCAAGTCGCGGCTCGAGTGTGTGGTGTTGTACCTGCCAGACGTGTGGTCCGCTCAGCCTTCGCATATCGAGTGGAGCAACGTACAGGACCAGTATAAGGCGGCGTGCGAGGCGGCGGCGGGCGGGCTGGACGGCGGCGCGCGACCGCCGGCGCCCGCGGACAAATCCTCAATTGTTTGTTCCCAGTTTTTGTTTGTCTTATGTTTCCGGCTACGTGTGCTACTAAATTGATGAAGATCAACGCGCCTGCGCTGCCGACATCTTATTCCATCCCATGGTCGTGCAATCATCGCTCAATGTGGATTAATATTTTGTATAATCAATTCTTTCCCTCGTAGTTTCTTTTTTGTTTCAAATTAATATCCTATCTTTTCCCGCATTCTACATCATTCGTTTTTTTACTCTACGTAATACAATTTGTATCGTTACCTGCCCATTCGTTATAATTGCATAGAAATGATCATTAATCATAAAGAACGTATTTCAGGAAAACACAAGTCCTAATGATAGCACAATAACGATAGACGAAAATGATGATGAAGAGGAGAAACCTAAGCCGACACATTATTCCAAAATTGATTTAAGGACAATAAAGGCTGAAGAGCTAAGGCAAGAATTGCGAGCACGTAATGTGAGCTGCAAAGGTACTTACCAGGCGAATTAGTATTGCACGCTTAATACTCTAATCCTCTTATGCTAAGCTTTAAATCTTGTTAATACACAGGACAACGCGCTCAATTGCTATCTCGTCTCTCAAAGTTATTAAAAGCGGAAGAAGAAAAGGAAGGCAAAAGTGATGATATTATGGAGTTAGAAGATGATGATACCGAACCAGAGATTAAAGACGGCCAAAAGACTGCTGATCAAAATGACACTGTTATTATAGACGATGTAAAACCGGAGCAACCTGATACCAAAGGAACTGATAATGAGGACAAAGATTCAAGTGAACCTAAAGAACAAGAACAAAAAGAAGAGAAAAAATCGCCAAGAGAAATTGAAGAAGAAAAAAGAAAGGTGATTTTAATTTCGTAATACCTAAAAAAAATAATGTTATAGAAAATGAAAGAGTTCGTAAATATGTTGATGCTTTTCGAAGTATAACTTTAAAATATCTGAAAATCCAATAGTTTAGCCATTAAGAAGCAATGTTACTTAATACATGCTTTCAAATGTATTTCTTGACACAATTTTCCCGCGAACGTAATTACGTGCAAATCTTAATTGGCTCATTTGTTTCAATGGTAGTACTCAGACTTCTTTGAAACCATACAAATGTTTATACATAGTAGTAATTAGCATTAAGACACGCATACACGAAGTATTATTATTTAATTAATAATATATATATTTAAACTGCGTCGAGGTCTTATTACACTAGTAGGAGCCGTACGATCTATAAAATTCAGATTTGATCCCGGGTCAGTTTCGATTGCTGGATTTTTCCCTTGGTAGATTACTAGAATCGTAGAAAAAGAAGAGGCTTGCCTGCTATTTTGTGAGACAACACAATTTGGGAAAGTCAATGAGAAAATTCACTTTTGTCAATACATTATGTATTATTTCATAGCTGGAAAAAGAAAAACAACTCCTCAAGTCACGATACGAGCTTCCGACTACACCGCATATAATAGTTCATCCATCAGCGACGGCTAAGGGCGGTAAATTCAGCTGCAGTGTTGCCACTCTCTCCTTGTTACTTGACTATCGCGTCACCGACAATAAGGAGCACAGCTTCGAGGTATGTATAACAATTGTACACACAGCCTTTGACCTAATATAGTGAATAAAGATATATTATCGTATAAATTCAAAGCCGACTAATGTGTCTCGCTGTGCCATTTTGTCTTTTCCAAATAACACAAAACTAAAAGCCTCTAAGGAGCTCGTGATCAGTAAGGTATGATAATTATACTTAAAAATGTAAGGCAATTGTAGTTTTATATCGTCTTTATGACAGCTGTTAATTATATTTTTGTATATTGTAAAGAAGAATGTATAACCATACAGTATATTTTTGGCAGCTGTTTGTTTTTGCGGAACTCTTCAACGAGATGTTGATGCGCGATTTCGGTTTCTACATCTACAAAACGCTTTACACACTGCCGGAGAAAACTGATGAAAACTCTGACAAGGCATCTGATAAAGCCGAAAAGAAAGACGAGAAAAAGCCAGAAGAGAAGAAAGATGACAAAGATAAAAAAGACGATAAAGAAAAGAAAGAGGAGAAGGACAAAAAAGATGAAGTAAAAGATAAAAAAGACGAAAAACGCGACGACAGACGAGACACGCGAAGAAGAGACAGGAAGGTGAGTTGTATTGAATTTGCGATATCGCTCATTGCTCATTAAATTTAACCATCAACCATTACATTAGGACTCCAAGTTATTTATAGCCTGCACTAACACTTGGGATAAGGACTCGTTTTTTAAATTCGCATATTTGGTGAGTGAAACGAAGGTAAGTAACTTAAAGTAAGGGCCTCTATTAACAATAGCGATTTGCTTTTAAAAACTTGTTCAAATATAACAATACGTCATAATAGGAAAATGTTCACAGCTTTTGAAGATAAGTACTCTACATTGTATCAATAATTGTCTACATCTAATAAAATCTACGGGTCTATTATTCTAATATTGATCTGAATGTTTCGTTTGTAGGATTCCCACAGTGATGACGACAGGAGCAGCTCGCCCAGACGTCGCAGCCGCGGGGTAGAGTTACCGCCTGACCCTTATCTATTGTTGTCTCTGGTATATTTCGACACTTCACGCGGTGGCAGTATGACGAAGAAAGATTTGCAAAACTTATTTATGAGTCTTGGCCTCCAACTATCGCGGTCGCAAATACGCACAGTGCTTGACAAAGTGTGCATCAAAGAAATTTTCAATTACAAGTGAGTTATGACGGCAAACGTATTTATTAGTAAATGTGATGTAATTTGTCCATGTCCTAAAACTAACGCTGTTCAAATAGCATAGACGAATTAAAATAATATAATTAACAATTATTTTATTCAAATAGCAGTAGGTATGAGTTGTCCGATAGTGTGTAATGATATTCAAATTTATTACAGAACACTGCTACAAACAATTAAAGACCTAGCTTCAGGGTCACCAGAGGTCATTCAAGATCTGCCACTGGACTCCACAGTAGCTACCAACGAAGTCCCGCCACATGTAAGTATAATATGATTAATTCTAGCCTTATCATTTTCCTATAAACATAACACTTATGTTGGGAATTTCCTAAAATAATATTGTTGTTTTTTACTTTAGATAACCGAGTTGGAAGAGGCTATCGCGGCGGGCAATCGGAACTTGCTGCCTATATTTAAAGATGGCAATGAGCCTGATGATAATACAAGCGGAGGTGCTAGGGATGTTTCTGAAACAGGTATTTAAACAAAAAAACATTTTTACTTCAATAAATAATTTTAAATAGCAGTGATGGCCTCGAGGTATGGGCGCGCGGTCGAGAATCTCGGCGGTCGCGGGTTCGAACCCCAGGCACACACCTCTGACTTTTCGAAGTTATGTGTGTATTCACGTTGAATTATCACTTGCTTTAACGGTGAAGGAAAACATCGTGATAAAACCTGCACATCTAAGAGTTCTTAAGAATTTCTTAGGTGTGTAGTCCGCCAACCCGCACTAGGCCAGCGTGGTGGACTATGGCCTAAACCTTCTCAATGGTAGAGGAGACCCGCGCTCAGCAGTGGGCGAATATGGGTTGATGAAGAAGATGAAGAAATAATTTTAAGTCAGTCAAATAATCTTTATTCAATTAGACTTTCACAAGTACACAAAAATGCGACTTTCCACGTTTTACTATCTTTTCTTAGGATATTCCTACAAAACCATAACAAAAGACTGCTAAGAATTGTGAATAAATTATTTTAATTGTAAGTAATAATATTGGACAGGAAAAACAATAACTAAATCTAATTACAATTGTTTCCAATTACAAATGGCGAAGAGGTTAGTATATAAATTCGAAACGGAACAGAAAAGGCTCTGACTTTTGTTAGGGGAAGGAGAAATAAAACAATAAATAAAAAAAAAAATACAAATGGCTACACTGAAAATGTATTGGTGATCACTTTGCACTTTAAAGCTTATCCCTACATATTTAGTATGTCCACTATACCCTTGACGTCACTATGTTGAATCATGAAGCTACTGAGCACAAGTGTAACCTATATATGTGTGTGTAGGCGTGGTGATGTACAAGAACCGGCTGGTGGACGTGGGCGCGCTGGTGGCGGGCGCGGCTCGCGGGCGGGCGCAGCGCGCGCGGCTGGAGGCGGCGCTGGAGGCGGCGCGCACGCAGCTGGCGGCGGCGCGGCGCGCGCACCACACCACGCAGCAGGCCGAGCGCGGCGCGCAGTCGCAGCTGTCCGACCTCAGCGCCTCGCTCGCCGCCGCCACCGCCAGGGTCGCCTCGCTCACCGTCAGTACACACACATTTAAACTTGCTACAACCAGACTGACCCAACTGCATTTTAATCACTTATGACCGGCCATCTCTGGCACTTTGATTTGCGTCAATTTAAATCAGGCCCGAAATGTACTTATCCTGCCATGTATGTCAAAATTATATTACCAATTTTACGCCAAAAACGCCACACAGTAGATCAAAATCCAGTGAGGCCACTCTGGTTCTAACAGCCTTGTTTATAGTTTACTACTCCTAGGGTCTTTAACCTTGAAGTCAAACATTGCGAGGAAACCTTTACACATAACAGTTCTGAAAAATTCTTAGGGTGTAATACGCCAACCTGCACTAGATGGTGACCTAGTAGTGGACCAAGGCCTAAACTCTGTATCATTTGTAGAAGTGGCTTGTGATGATGATGATAGGGTATAGGGATATAGGGTCCAACTCCGCACAGGCGTAATTCTTAATTCCGTAGCATTTTACATCCCAAATTCCCAATTACGCCGATAACTAAATTCATTCAAATTAGTCAAGTACTTTAAAAGTTAACTTTTATCAACCAAGCAAATAATTAAATTATAAAATTTGAAACATATTATTTTTAGTTGTAGTATATGTTATTCTACTATTATGTTCTGTTTCATATTACAGGCAAGCTCCAAAATATTCCACTCAGCTTTGAAGAGCATTCAATCCATTATGGAAGCAGTCATTAATATTAAATATGAGGATGATGATGTTGTTGAAGTAGTTCCTAATGGACCATCAAGGTAAGTTGTAGGTTCTTATTTAAAACTTCATAATTAACAAAGCATTATTATCCACTACGTACTCATTATTGTATAAAAATGAATGTCTCATAATACTTGTTGTATTTCCAAATTTCATGTTTAATATTATTCAGCAGATTCATAAAAAAAGCAGTGATGGCCTCGAGGTTTAGACGCGCGGTCGAGAATCTCGCCGGTCGCGGGTTCGAACCCCAGGCACACACCTCTGACTTTTCGAAGTTATGTGTGTATTCAAATTGAATTATCACTTGCTTTAACGGTGAAGGAAAACATCGTGATGAAACCTGCACACCTAAAAGTTCTTAGGAATTTCTTAGGTGTGTAGTCCGCCAACCCGCACTAGGCCAGCGTGGTGGACTATGGCCTAAACCCTCTCAATGGTAGAGGAGACCCGTGCTCAGCAGTGGGCGTATATGGGTTGATGAAGGAAGGAATATAAAATCATTTCTTATTTATTTGCAGCAGTGAAAAAGAAAACAAAGAAAGTGATACTGCCAACTCTAATACCAATATTCCTGATGAAAAAGTTTCTAAGACAGAATGTGAAACTGAAACCAGTGCTGAACCAGAGCAAACTGATGGTAAAGACAATATATCATCGGAGAACATGGAGATTGATGACAAAGAATGACATAGGTCACTAATAGGCTAATAAAAACACTTAAAAGGTATACATGCTTAGATGTGCCCTGAATTTTATTCTTTTACGCTTTTTTAGACTACAAAATCTATGATATTGATATTCAATTTCACAATAGGTGAACAATAAAATTTATTTTGTAATTTTTTTGCGTGAATGGGGCAAAGTACATTAAAACATCTATGGTCTGGGCATGTCTTAACATTTATACCAGTGGCCTACAAAACATGAAGCATCTAAAAGTGATAATGAATGTGTAAGAATTGACATTTATGAAATAGTGTTAAGATACAGCTTGTGTACTTTAATGTGCAAACTTGTGTTAAGCATATATTTTTGTCTCTAGAGTTGAGTGAATGTGACACGTATGATAAACTAAGCAATAAAACAAAAGTTTTAATTCAATAATGTAATTTATTTTGTTTACCTTATAATAAAACAAACAAAAATCATTCTTATTTTTAACACTTTGCAATGTTTCCACATAAATCTTATAAAATAGAACAGGGTTGGCGAACCAATGGCACGCGTGCCATTGATGGCACGCGACACAATATTTTGGGCACGTCGCCGATCACACAGAAGTCACACTAATTTTACAATAATTTAATTTATGCGTGTAATAAAAACATTCCAAAATGTACCTCTTTTGTTTACTTTATTTCATAAAGAGTTTTGATAGTATTTATTATTGTTATTCTCCAAATAATCAGAAAGTCAAAATTATTTGATGGCACGCCAATGACCCCATTAAACATTTTTTTGAAAAAATGGCACGTTGATGCATAAAGGTTCGCCTACCCTGAAATAGAAGGTGCACATTTTTACTGTATTTTCCCAATGTAGATCTAGTTTCATCATCATCATCATCAGCCTTTATTCGTCCACATCATAGGAGAGGCCTACACAGTGGCCTAGAACAGTGGATGAATAAAGATCTAGTTTAAACATTATAAATAAGTCAAACTTTTTCTCAGATTTAGTCATTTTAGTATGTATGGTACACTTTTATGTTAACTCTAAAGTAGACAATTCTCTGTATTTAAAATATAATTGTAGTAGTAGACACTTGAAACATAATAATTTGCTATTTGCCTGTACTAGAATATGAATTAGTCTACTTGGTTCATTGCTATCAGAATTGAGTTTTATTACCTTCCTGTTAGAATTTACAGTATAATAAAACCATCAAATAGAAAAATGATACCACAAATATTTCTTATATTATTTAAATATACATTTAATTATATAACATCTTTGTATTATTTTTATACCCAAGTTAGATGAAAAAAGATACGCAGTATTTCTTTACTCGGGTTAGTCTCTTGGCATGCTTCATTATAATTAATTAATTATATTTATATTATGTTAAACACTAAATATGTAAAATAACAATGTAATATATTAATATATTTTATAAAGTGATGGATCAATGGTGGGGGAGCTATTATAATCACATAATTGGTATAGCTTACACTATTTGTCATAAAATAATTTTATCGAAATTGTAATAACATTTCCTCATGCATAACACTGATAAATAATGCATCATAATACCTTAACATATCGAGTCTTTACCGCCGTTTTAGCGTAACCGACAAAATCAAAATTTACAGGTTTTGTTTTTAATATTTTTAAACAGAAATATGCCAGTAAATTAAAATTTTACATACATTAATATTTTTTTGACATTTACATATATAATTTAAAAAAAACACATCGGCAGGGATAGGTTCGTTAAGGCTTAAAATAGTAGTTTCGATAGAAAACGCATTTTCGACAAAAGTGTCGGTTTCAATAATTTGGCGGTAATGGCTCGATATTTTCTACAATAATTTTTATTGTTTGATTATGGTTCAATGCAAATAATCACATGATTAATAATGGGAATGTAAGTTATACATTTAACTTTATAGTCTTGACATACTTGTTTTCTACCTTAACAGAAGTAAAATTCTTATCTTAAAAGTTAATTCAAAGAGCAGTTAATACTAAGAATGTTACGGCCGTTCAAAGGTTAGTCAATTAAACCTTTACTTAACCACGGCTTGTCTAGTTATCTCTATCGTCACAAGTCAATCAATAGAGCAAGCTGAAGCATGCTAAAGTTAAATGCACTAACATTTAGAGCCCATGATCAATAAAATTACAATATCATAACCCTAAGAATAGAATAGAAAATGCTAGTATTATGTAAATACTTAATAACATATGCCTATAATTGATTAATCAATACAAGACAGGTGCAAGATTACAAATTCAAAAATGTGCGAGTAAATATATTTATCAGTACACTCGATACAATGGCAACACACTACCGCTCATTTGTAACCTTTTTATATTTGTACTTGTTAAACACATGGCTCCACATAATTTCCGGGGAACAGACCGGTGACTCCGTCCATAACGCCCTCCCACCAACCATCGTCGTTTTTCTTCAAAACGTAGATAACAGCACTTTCTTGGAAAGAAAGTTCATCTTCTTTGTCAGCATAATAGTCGTATATAGCAACCACTGAAATTAATATTTTTATATTAAGAATTTGAAGTTTTCATGAATAGTGAGTTCAATGATCATCATTAGCGCGTAGACATCCCACTGTTTATCATGGGAATGGGTATACTGATAGGCTTACCTTTTTCAATATAATTCTTTGGCACCCATCCAGGTAAGTCTTCTTCATCGGGAACTATTGCTGGCACTGCACTTGTATACTGAGTGTTCATCTTGTTCTAAAATAAGCAACATTCATACATTTTATCGTAACGTTATTTTATTATGATAATATGTAGATCTTTGATTAGCAATATATCACTCACATTTATCCTAGATATACCTTATTATCAAAGAAAAAGTAAAGGATAATTTGCGTATTTTTATAAGCATTCGTCAACACGTAGTTCTAATACAAGTTTAATAAAAAAAACTTACATTAAGCTGATGCGGTCGTCCAAATGCATCGTGTGTGAGTTCGTCGTCCATGGGCGGCGGCGGCAGCGGGGGCGACACTGACCCGCCGCGAATGGAACCACCGCCGGCCGATGATGACGAAGCGCGCTATAACAATACATTTTAAATTGTAACGGCCACTCAGTTTCCTTTTTAACCGACATAAAAAAAGGAGATTACTTCATGAATTATTAAGCTTATCACTGGTGTGAAGAATAAAATAGTATTTGGGTAAGAAATTCAAACTCTTATGTAGTTAACTTCACATTAAATAAAGTTAAGTCTACTTCGTCTATCTGCTATGTTACCGAAATGAATGTATACTTTATTGCGTTCAAGATAACTGACAGTGAAACTATGGATTATGGAATATTTAAGAACTGTAAAATAAATAAACATATATGTTTTGTTTTAAATATTTTATTACAAACCTGGCCTGGCAGACTCATAGAATGCTGACTGTGTTCACCATCAGATCCAATGAGAGGCGATGGTGGTGCTGAAATATTATAGTAAATATGTGTCATTACATTTATTTAAAAAAGATGATACATATTTTGTTGAACTTATTCAAGATTTACTTACGAGGCATACTAGAATGCAAATCCTGCTGCGAATAATTAGATGGTGGCTGTTGATGTTGATTGGGATGCACCATACCTACCTATAAAATATTAAATCTAAATCAAGCATCAAGCAGTGATCGCCTCGAGGTTTAGACGCGCGGTCGAGAATATTGGTGGTCGCGGGTTCAAACCCCAGGCACACACCTATGACTTTTCGAAGTTCTGTGTGTATTCACATTGAATTATCACTTGCTTTAACGGTGAAGGAAAACATCGTGATGAAACCTGCACACCTAAAAAGTTCTTAGGAATTTCTTAGGTGTGTAGTCCGCCAACCCGCACTAAGCCAGGAACCACGCACTATGGCCTAAAACCCTCTCAATGGTAAAGGAGACCCATGCTCAGCAGTTGGCATATATGGGTTGATGAAGACGAATAAATAGGTAAGTGTCTCCCATATAGTACAGCAAATCAGTTAAAACCGTAACATTTATTAAAATGGTGACATAACTTGTATTGGAAATAATAAAAAAATGTACCTGTGGCTGTGCTACAGGCAGAGTTGAATAACCCGGTGGGCGCCTCGGATAGTTAGGAGCATAATGTGATGGCACTTGGGGAGGTGCAACTGCAGGCGGCGTGCGGTATTCGCGGGACGATTTACCTATTCAACAAAAAATATCTGCTAATACCATGCCACACAAAAACCTTTCTTAGTACAAGCAAAAAATTTACATCATTGAAAAAACTTTATAAGGATTATGGCAATAATTCTATTATGTAATTATGTCAGTTTATAGTCAATTATATTTGTCAATAGATCTGTGAGGTGTATCTTCTCAACAAATAATTAATTTGCAATATGGCATTTAGTATACATTAGCTATACTAGGTAATAAGGTAGAATAGATATTAGTTTTTAAAATCACAAGTTAAACTCCTTGGGGAAATCTAATTTTCAGTTTTCATATGAATGATTATAATCAACAATTATTTAAATAGTTATTGTAATAGATAACATTGTCTTAGTCATAAACAATTATTGTACCAAGAGTGCCACGCCCCAAAGTGCCAGTGTTTGCAGCTGAGGCAGCACGCACAGCTGCTGGAGGTGTCGGTGGTTTTGTAGTAGGTGCGGGCAAGGGTGCTGCTCCAGGGGCAGAACCTGATCTTCTACCGCGAGGAGTCCCTAATGCACCTCCATTCCAACGAGCACCATGCCCAATGTCATCAAGTGCTGTAAAGTGAATAAGCATTGTATGTAATTATTTCTAGATGATTTTTTTTATTACAATATAGTTTTATACATTTGTCACATATTTCAGAGCATGATTTGCTACTACTATAGTATAGGATAAACTTTAGTGTATCCCCTTAGGGTATTACAGTTTACTATTTTTAATGCTTTTGACTTTGTCACAAAAAATTGATTAAGAGTTGAGAAACTCATTGATCTGGGATGTACTTAATACAAAATAGACATGATCAGTATTGCCTACATGATCATACAAATCATTGATTACCTACCTGTGTAATCAATACTCTTTCTGACATACTTGATTGGTTTCTCAGGGTTAGCGGGCGCGATTATTTTATACTGTCTGCTGGTAACTTTATTAGCTGTTAGAACGCCAATTTCTCGGCGTGCCACTTTTTCCTTGTGAATGGCGACTGTCTGCGCTATGTGATTCATCTGACCTTCCATCTCTGCGAGCTGCATCGTTTGGAGTTCGAGCAGCTGCAGGAAGTTGTACGCCAAGGTGTTTATTTGATAAGCCACACTGGCAAGCGATTGAGTGGTATAGTTTTTTGTACTTTCGAGGGCGAGCCTCTTATTCTCCGATTGGAAGTAGTTTGCCTCACAGTAATCAGCCACACGCTCCAGGTTCGTGTGGCTGTCTGTTAAGTGATTACGCCCCTCCGGGATTTCTGTTTGCAATAATGCTGCTAACTCGGCCATATTTCCTGCTGTGAACCAATATCACCCAGGGATCATTAATATTTATTTTTAAAGTCGATAGTATCACTCACAGAAAATCATAGTAATTAATAACACATACCGAATGAAAGTTATAAAAACAATACTTTG
Source organism: Cephonodes hylas (assembly GCA_030295005.1). NCBI lineage: Eukaryota > Metazoa > Arthropoda > Insecta > Lepidoptera > Sphingidae > Cephonodes > Cephonodes hylas. The sequence continues at coordinate 6,828,725 of AP025367.1, read as the reverse complement.
TGATTAATTTAACACAGAAACCCAACAAATATACTTGACAACTGACTGAAAGATGACATAAAAAAACTGGTTTGTGTTGCAAGATTTGTGTTGTTGTGTTGCAATCTGTATTGTATTTTGTTTGTTACAGATTTTTTTCAGAGCACAAAGATCTTAAAAACTGAAATACATCCTGTAATTTAAAAGACGAAAGAATTGATGCCAATAATAGCCTTAATGAAGAATGTAGCATTGATGTAAACGGAAATATCTGTATAAATCTGATAGAAATTCTGCTCACTCTGATTAATAAGAGTCCCCTATGGTTCATATTTAAGCTGTTTAAACGGAACACGCAAAAAATCTTTAATAGTTGATTCATTATAACTTGATATTATATGTGTAGTAATAAAAAAAAGTCTTAAGAATTTCTTATATACGCTGCGCTTAATTAATATTTTTACACGTAAGTGTACCTATCCTCTACCTACCAACCAAACTAACATAAAAACAAACTAGGTACGTTTTGGAAAAGTTTTGTCAAGACCAAGTGAACCGGGGTCTAGGCGTTAGCTAACATGAGAGATGTTAGCAACACTCATGAATAAAATAGCAAAAGTATAGCCAAATTTATTCGGCTACTTTATCCGCGGTCCACAGTCCACACCCACTCAGTAATTTCAGTACCTATTAATAATGTTTAAAACAAAGTTAGGGTTTATTTTATCTTATTATTAAGATTCAAAAGAACGGCATGCATAAATGGACAGAGAGAATATTATGACACATAATAAAAACACTCTCTTTCAAAAAAAATATTGTTAACATATCAAGTTGTACAGATGTTACGTACTAGTCCGGGCTCTTAAACGAAGACATTAAAATCATGACCTCTACGGTTATTACAGCGGAACCATAAATAAGAGCCAATAATTTCTTGGCTACTAGCTACAAAATTGTGCGAAAAAAATCCCCGTTATGTATTTACAATTCTCAGTCAAATCTAGATTTCAGAATTTTTAAACTAAGCAACGCTTAAAAATTGCCTTTTTTCACCGTACTTTTATCTTGCCTTGCATTAATTACCGAAATAGAAGGCCTTCGGTAGTATATGTACAGTATTATTTGATTGTAAATGACTCGAGGCTTTCGGCACGCGGTCGAGAATGTTGTAGGTCACGGGTTAAAACACCATGCCACACCTCTACCTTTTCGAAGTAATGTGTGTATTCACAATAAATTATGACTTACTTTAACGGTGTAGGAAAAAATCTTAATACAACCGTAATAATCCATCAACCCGTACTAGGCCACTAAGGCCTACACCCTCTCAATCGTAGAGACCCGTACCCATCTCGGCTAAGTGTTAAAGGTCGGTTAAGTACTGATGGGTATTAGTTTCGTAGTTGTGTTGAGAATAGCTATCAGTCTTTGCCTTATTATTATATTAATGTTATCATTCGAACTTGTAAACCGTATTTTAAAATCAAAAACATATATTTTTAAGTTTTATTCATAAGTATGTAGATAGATTCAATACAATCAATGACCCTAGTATTAAAAACAAAAATGTAATTATAAACTTAACTCATAATTTCATTATATAAGTCAAGAGTCAAATTGTTGACATACTTATACATAAACATCAATTTTATTACAGCGAGAATAACTCTTTTAATTACACTTTTCTAAACTTCTACATCGACACAATACACTTGATCTAAGAACTTTATGACAATGAGAAATAATGTCTGCTGGGTTTTTACAAATTTTAAATTTAATCTTTAGAAACAATTAAAGGATTATTTTTTAATGTATGAATTAATTTTGTGAACAAGAATAACTTTAAGACAACATACATGAATACATAATATAAATTTATATAATCTCAATAATTTACTTCATGGAAAGAAAATAATACATTACATATATTATATTTCTAGACCTTTAAAATGACTTACTGGTTTTACTACATGAAATGATTTTATTTACTTCTAAGCAGTCACAAACATAATAAAATCTTATTTTTTATGCAGTTAACAATACATCCCAGTTTATCTCATTATTGTATACCTCTTGCTCAAGCCATAATTCATAGTTTTCTTTAAATTCTTCATCAAGCTCAATATTCGTTTCGAGGACACTATTAATGTCAGTATCAAGGGGAGTGAGATCAATTTCATGTTCTGTGCCTGTACCATATCTTCTGTGGTTGAAGCGATCTACACAGACTCGTAAAGAGCATTCTTCATCTTGGAAATCCCATGGCCTTGCATCTACATCATTACCAAATGCCCAGTCATCATTTAAACGGTGACGAACTTTAGAGTATATTGCACTTATGGTCTTCATATTGGTTTTTCTCCACTGTCTTCCCAAATATTTTGTTTGCATTTTAAGAAGTTTTAGTACATAAAACTGCATCAAAGCATGCCTTACCTTAAGTGTGCGCTTTAATATGGGTGCACTCTTGAACACCACAAGCATCATAATCCTTGCATTTTTCCATTTTGTCAATTTATTTAAAATTCTGAGCAAGTTTATGCATGAGAATACATTCCTCCATGAGTATGGTACACAAGAATCCCCTATATCCAAACATTCTTTTGTTAATTCTGGCTGCTCTCCAATAACACAAGCAGGGAAGTCAAATATAGGGATAGAATTTTTTGCCCCAACATATAACAAAATATTTTGATTAAAGAATTTTAACACAAGAGGCATACAATTTGCATACACAAGGTGCTGAGACATGAATTCAAATTGATATACATGATTTAGCTTGAAATGTTTCAAAAGAAGAAGCAATATACCTGTCACAGCCTTGACAAGTATTTCTTTGTGTCTGTTTACATCAATACCAAGTTTAAGTGATTGTAATACTGTCATGGGCATTTCTTCTGGCAGCAAATCAGCCATGATGTTAATGGAATATGTTTTGGCTGTGGAGGTAGGAGCTGCTGCCAAAAGAATTTTGAGTAAAGCTATCATGTACTGTGGCAAGTTTGGCACCATAGCTCTATATAGAATTTCAGCTTCAGTTTCTTCCACTTCCTTTTCTCCTTTAGTGAGAGGGCTCCTTGCTATTTCAAGTTCTCTCTCTGCTTGAATCTCTGATAGACTGGTGTACATATGCTTCTTCAATATTTCTATACCTTCATGAATTGGCTGTGGAAGGCCGGCCACAGTCTGCCTATCCCCAGGTAGAGAATAGCCAACAAATTTAATTCGAACATTGTCAAGGAACATGTCAATGTCCTTCTGTCGCACTTTAGACTGCCAGGGGAGGCTACGTGGCAAGGGTGGGGGAGGTGGTGGGCTATCAAATTGCTTAATGTACATGTAGTATGGACAGTTTTGATTGTTCTCTGATTGTGAACTGTCACTAGACATAGACTGAAATTCCATTGAATAATCCTCTGACCCATTGCTTGTTTCTGCTTTGTCTACAAAAATCTGTTCGTCTGATTCATCCAATGATGTTTGCTTCATAAAAGTTTGTCTTCTGAGTGCTCTTTCATTTTCCTTTAATTTTCTTTGTCCTGGATTCTGATTCTCCAGCATGTCTGCTGCACTGGGTGGTGGGGAGCTAGCTCTCATGCTTTTGGTGATTTCTAATGTGTCCTCTGTTAATGGTGACAGTCCATATTTCTCTCTCAGTTTTGCTTTTCTTTCTCTTAGTTCTTTAGAACCACCAAGATACACAAGTAACACTTTCCACAAAAGCAAAACAACCTTTTTCATGGGGAAATGTGGTGTAGTACCAGCACAAAGGTGAGTCAACATACCTAATAATTTCACAGGCAGTAGTTCATCTCCAAATGGTGTTCCCAATTCCTCTTTAAAGTTTTTTACCAAATTGGCATATTCAGAGTCTGGGTTTTCTTTTTCAGTTCTCATGTATTCTGTTATCAGATACAAAACAGACAAGATAACTCGCAAGTTTGTAGAATCTGCTAATGATTCTGCAAGTTTTCGGGAAGAAATTGCTGAATTACTGCGGACTATTTCCAGATTTAATAATTCCACAAACGCACAAAACGTGCCCATGTCATAGAGAGTCATGATGTTGATACGAGCCCAGTGTGCTTGCTCAGCATCAGATTGCATTTCCGCCCAACAGCCTTGGGCCAAGTACAAAATACATCTCGTAGCACGCATTCGTAGTTCAGTGATGGCTACGTCAAGATATTCTAACAATTTCATGATTACCGTTCGTTGTTGTTTATTCGTAAGTCTCTGCCAACTGGGTGGATAATTAAATTCTTCCATGATATCTTCGAAAGCTTTGACATTTAGCTGGTATTCGGGATGTTCCGTGTAGCTGTACAGTTCAGCTATCTCATTGGCCTGTGTATCACAATCATCGTAAACGAAATCCAACTCTGGGCTTTCCATGTCGTTCACACAGTCTCCTTCGTCCATTGGTCGACGAACGTCGGGAATTTTCACTCCTCCTCGGCGCCCGTTGCCGTTTGTCCCCATTTTTATTGATTATTGATTCAATATTTCGCACGAAAATTGATTTTACATTTTAGTATGCTAAATTATTAGATGTAAAAGCGAATCGGAAGAAAAAAATATCCAAAAGATTCGCACTCTAAATGGCAGCCCACTTTGACACTTGCCTATTATGACATTAACACAGACGCTACAAAGCGTTTTGACTATGAGTCCTTTAGCCAATTCTATGAGTATGATGACATTCTTGTTATAGAGGGCAGCAACTGCGGCGGTAGAAGAGCTGACCAGTGGCATTAAAAATATCTTAATAGTCTTATTAAGTCGGTGTCTACTCTGAACATTACTTTAAAAATAACCTTTTGAAATAGATTAGTCCCTTTGATAAAATACCTTTTATACTATCTCTTCGACTTAAAAACCGAAGTCGAAGTCATTCAAGCCAAATCGCATTAAAGAGTAAAGACTACAACATAGTCCCGTTTCAAAATTTAATTTGACTGCGGTTTTCATAAGCCGGAAACGACATAAGTTCTAGATTTAAAATAAATGCAATTTAGAGATTTCGGGTTCGGTTCTCGGGTCTGGCAAAGTCTTCATCTTCTTCTTTCTTCATCAACCCATATACGCCCACTGCTGAGCACGGGTCTCCTCTACCATTGAGAGGGTTTAGGCCATAGTCCACCACGCTGGCCTAGTGCGGGTTGGCGGACTACACACCTAAGAAATTCCTAAGAACTCTTAGGTGTGCAGGTTTCATCACGATGTTTTCCTTCACCATTAAAGCAAGTGATAATTCATTGTGAATTCACACATAACTTCGAAAAGTCAGAAATGTGTGCCTGGGGTTTGAAACCGCGACCGCAGATTCTCGACCACGCGCCCAAACCTCGAGGCCATCACTGCTTATAATAATAAAGTAAGTAAGGGAAAATATAGTAGTCATGTATTTATATATGTGAGTTGGAACTAATAAGCTTCAAATTGGAATACATACATCGTATTATCTTCGTGAATAATATTCCGTTCAAGGATTTCCTTAAAACGCACTAAGTTTAATTCCATAAATGTGATTTATCTGAAATAAGAATGAGTTTGACACTACTGAAAAGTTAAATCTATACTAATAATATAAAGAGGTAAGGTTTGTGAGTTTGTATGTTTGAATGTTTGTATGTTTGTGACGTTGTAGAAAGTAAACTCGGGATCTACTGAACCGATTTTGAAAATTCTTTTACTAATAGAAAGCTACGTTCTTTGTGAGTGTCATAGGCTATATATTAGTCCGAAAAATGATAAGACTTTTTTGTTGTAGCAGGATTTGTGAAGTAAGTCGGAGAAAAAACGGGCGAACGAAAGCGTTTTTTGCAAACGCTGCCTTACCCATGGGAGATATATAGTTGAGTCCTAGAGAAAAGTTGTAGAGCTTGATAATGTCTACGAAAAACTTAGCAGTAGCATATGTCTAACTTTTAGGGTTGATTCACTATAACCTCTTTTATGCTAACTAAATTTGTTATAAAATGAAGCATTGTTTGTGAAGATGTTTTTATAAAGATTATATTAATCCTTATCCAAATAAATGCTTTATTTAGCATAAGTATTTCATTTCAAAGAAATTTGGCCTTTACATCATTTGATTTCAATGAGTATCTTAGAAGATATCGCAGTTTCAAAATAATCATCAAGCGCGCAATAATTATGTACAAGGCGCCGGCCGGCGCGTTACGGTTTCATGTTTAAATAATTTTGCCATTTGTATGATTTTTGGTATGGGCATAAATAGGGCTGTGAGAAGTAAAATAGACTATAACTTATTTTCTTTCTAAACTCAACCCTGTAGTCTACGCGGACGAAGTCGCGGGCAACAGCTAGTATTAACTAAATCAGTTTCCTCGACCCTACGCGGTTATTCTAAAATAACACACTATAATATTAGGTACTCGTATATAGGTAAGTACTTGTAGCAATGACATAAATTGCCGAGTTATATTTTGGGAAACGGTTAGCGTTTTTCGGTTTTATTTTCATAGATTTATAAATTATTCATTGAATGTAATACGAACTGTAGTTTGTACCCAATGCCGAAGCGTGGTTTTAGGGACGAAGCTGTGCATACACTTTGGTGGAAAAAGTCATTATTGTCTGCCCGTTATGTTCAAGCCGTATAATTATGCACTTACTGTTGATGCTGAAAGTTTCATTAACTCAATAAGTTATAAATCTAGAATCTAGGCTTCTAATGGCAAATCTATACGACTTAGATAATAAATCTATCTTATCGCAAGGAACATTGGGTAATTATTTGGGGCAACATGGTTTGTTCCCACGTCAAACGTCACGATGATGACATTCATACATTTGTAATACAACAATGGATCCTTTTAACGCCCCCGAGGGTAGCGTTATAGGGCGCTTGGGAGCAAATGGCGTTTTTTATTATGTTATGGACCAGCAGGGTTGATTTCGGCAAATATTCCTTTAGGTAAAGGAGTTGATTTAAAACTTTGTAGATACTTATAAAAACTATTATAATTTCTTTGTCTGGTAACAAGTAGGTACCTAATATTGAGGCTGACTATGATAGGTCTTCTTTCTAGTTTTGCGAAATTTTATGTATGAGAGCTTTTCCTAATCGACAAAAACATCTGTGGCTTGTGACGAAAACATCTTTTATAGGCAGTAGAAATTCAGTAATTGTTTGACAAATAAGTTCATTAAAAACTTTGAATAAGTAAGCCAAAGAAACAGTTATATTTACACACGATAAAATCATGTCTCTCCGCCCGTTACGCTGGCATTTTCCGCTTTATAACTCGAATAATTTCTCGATTCAGATACAAATGCTCACAACTTTATAAATGCCATTTCCCTTACTATAACACAGTGAAAAGTACACTTGCCATGTACGATATGAAAAAGGTGCTTATATTCTTTCTTTCCATTGTTGTTTTAAGTAAATCACTAAAAAGCTTTGAAAGTGAGTTAAATGTGAACGATATACTTCGAACAGACTTAATGCCCACTTATTTCATAGTAGACAATTCAAAGGCAAATGAGAGATTAGATAAAAATGTGATGACGCCTGGCAATGGGTCGATGGATGCCGCTTTGACTACCCTTAATTTTCATAGGTGAGCACATACCTACTAATACCTTTTAAAAGAAATTAAAAAAATTAATAATAACGTCTAATTGTTACTAAAATATACATGTAATTACAGCCGAATGTTTTTTAAGATAATGTAAATGGAAGTGTTTTTCTCGTGCCTGTTTTCATTCAATTTCTATTTAAAGGAAAATGATGAATGAGTACCATTGCCGGAACTACGTAGCGGAGCAAATTTTAGAAGAAATGGGCAAGAATGCCTTACAAAACAGAATTGGTAAACCTTTCGCTGGAATTGAAAATGAAAATCACAGTTTGTTCATGAGACGGTCTCAAGATCTTCGTGCAAACTTATATGACGTCGGCTCTGCAAATTATCAGGAATGGCTAGCCAAGTAAATATAACTTTTTTTAAATTACTTCAGAAATACAAATTGATCAATGCCTTATTATTGAAATAATATTAGAAAATATTTAGGCTTAAGATTCATCCATTCAGACTTCTTGATTTTTTTAGAGTCGCCGCTCAAAATGAATTATACCGCCAATACAATAACATAGTAAATGCTAATGCGGTAAAATCCAACGTGTCGCTGCCCACCCCTAATCTACAAACGAGAGAAGGATACGAAGTGTATGAAGGCACTGAGACGTCTGGCTATGCAGAGCCAGAAGAACCTGTCCATGATATTGCTAAATACAGTAAGCTGTACAATTATATCAAAATGTGTATAGGGAACTAGCCCATTGCCCTTTTTCTGCACGATTCTAGATTCCTTGCTGCTCTTGAGTGTGTGCTTGTGAAAAAAACTCAATAAAATTCAACCCGGTATACCTCGAGAGACAAACGGCTGCGTATTTGTATGGTCTTTAAGTACCAATATCCCGATTAACTATTGCTATATACGGTGTAAACAAACCATAATCGAAAAGTAACAAGGTAATAGTACCTAACGGTGATTACAAAAATATTGACGCAAAAAAACGTCCATTTACACGATTTGTAATGTTACAAAACATTAACATAAACGAATCCTTATACTTTTATACGTTATAAAAGCCGTAATCGGAAGGAAACGGGTAACAGATATTTATAGTGATTAGTATAACGTCTTTTTTTATCTAGCGTTTTATTTAATCATGATCTGTTTTCACCTGTATACATGAAGTCTTAGTTGAGTGATGTTTGTAAGGACTTAGGGGTAACATTTCAATCCTCTTTTTCTTTTCGCCAGCATATTCACAACATAATTCTCAGGGCATTTAAAATGTTAGGTTTTGTTATTCGTTTTTCTCGACAGTGTTGGAAAAATGAGAGTCTCATTCTGCTTTATAATGCATTAGTCCGGAGTATCCTAGAGGACTGTTCCTGTATATGGCCTCATACTACTCCACTTATAGACCTTGTAGAATCTGTCCAGACTCGGTTTGTAAGATATCCCAGCATACGCAACGGCATTCGTCTGTTCCAGATTACATCTCTAGGCTTAAGTATTTCAACATAGTGAGTTTTAAAGAGAGGCGCAACATAGCTGATATGCTTGTTCTCCATTATCTTGTAAACGGCTCCTTGGACGCCAACCTCATTAATTGCTTATACCTCAAAACGAATCTTCGAGCTGTACGTAATCCACGTGTGTTCGCGGTTCCTAATTCAACACTAGTTAGTTCGTATAACAGTCCTTTGTCGCGAATGGCTAATAATGACATGACTAGCAATAACACTAGATATATTTTCTCAGAGCTTATGTGTATACAAGCGTTCCCTATGTTTTCATCCTGATTATAATGATTGAAATTTGAATTGTATATCATATTTAATAAATATACGTTATTTTACTGTTAAAAATTAGTTTTAAGTTATAGATTTTTATTTCATTTTGTTACTTAATTTGTTGTGTTTTTTTTTGCTAATAGGTAGTGTATTTGTATTTTTCCTTTTTTATATTCTCATTGTCACAAAATGTAATATTTTAACGTCATGCATGCCTTTAATTAAGGTAATAACATTGTATTACACTTTATATAATAACTTGTAACCTTGTGCATTATGTAATTACTTTGTTGGTGTGCTAAGTTAATAAAAATAAAATATTTCAGGTGGTGGATATGAGTACTCCATGCCTCCTCCCCCGCCGCCGGTCCACTATCACTCCACCCCACGGGAGCATGCCGTGGAGGAAGAGTACGTTGAACGAGACTCCCATGGTCTAGGACTGGCTGATCTTTTCGATATATCACTCACGGGCATCGCTTTCCTCTCTTTTGGCATGTTTGTACTGCAAGTGCTTATGTGTATTACTATGGTATGTATTTAATTTCATTTTTTAATAGAGCTTTATGGAGTTTGTACTTCAAATAATAAGTCATAAAAGAAGAAGGAAAGACCAACAATCACTGAACAAGATTCCATTACTCTTTTTAATTTGTTTAATGCTCATTTTAATTCTATGTAGGTATGTAATAATTAATTATTATGTATGAACATTTAATTATTCGATGCAAATACCTTAAAGTATAAGGAAGAATATTGTTTTGTTTTATTAGGTACATGTTTTTCAGAATACTAGACACTTTATTCATATGTTACAGAATCCACAACAAACACCAGTAATGCAAATGGTCGACAATGGCGATTCAGTGAATGTTGAAGACGTGTTTCGTTTTAAACGAAATGCGCGATTAAATGTCAATAAGCGTTTTCCGTCTAATCCAGAGAATTTTCAAGATTTCGATGGAAACAAATTTGGAACACAAGATAACGTAAAAGAATCACGAAAATCAATCACAACAATAAATACCCTAGCACGATATGCCTTAATGGCTTTGAAACCTCGGTCTACACTTTGCCTGTATCGAGCCTTGTGTCTGGGTAACAAACATGCTCGAGATTTGAAAGATACTAATCGTTATTGGCTACCCGTTTGGCAGTAAGTAACATATTATTATGTACCATCACAATGCATTGTTTGGAATATTTCATCTCGTTTAATTACAGGTATAAAATTAAATTAACTTTCCCCCAAATTGAGTCGACAGTTGAGATAATTCAGCAGATGGAGCTACAGTAGATTCCCGGTAATCCGACAAACATTTTGCAGGGCAGTGTCGCACTATCGAATTTGTCGGATTATAGAGTACTGCCTTAGGCAATGCCTTGTAAATCGAAAAATTTACATTACTTTACATAACTTTACATTAGGAAATAATTGTATACAAACAAATGTAGTACATACTAAAATAATCAAAAATTATGAATCAATCAATGCATGAAAATATTCATCATTGTTTTTTTAACATTGTTGAAATGTCGGATTACAAGGGGTGCCGGATTAGACAGGGGCCGGATTACCGGGGGTCCACTGTAGTTTGTTCTGAACTTAATTTTGAAAACATGCACTGAATGCGATACTTTTGCGATTATGGCGGGTTTTTAGACGACGGTCGTTATCCGGGTATTTTTTTTCTATTTATATGTAGGTCGTAAAATTATTCGTTCTTTCCATTCACTATTTCGAATAAATTATATTTTCCCGTTTTATTAATCTTCTTCTCTACATTTTGTATCTACTTTTATTCGGATGCAGGTAGATTACGCCAAAATATTCGTATTGAAAACTCATTTGGAAACGCAGTTAAAATATAACTCTTAAGCCATATAATAATATGAATTAACCAAGCCAAATTACTGAAGCTACGATATCGATATCGAATCAGCAAGAAAGTTACGATATCGATCAACTGAAGAGCAGATAACGGAAAACTGCAAATCAATGCCGCCTTTTCACACGTTGTACGGCTTGTGTGACCACGCCTATTTCTTTATAAGGATTGCTGTGCGTCACTACTGAAATATATGTAGCCAATGACGCTTCCATTACGTGTAACATAAAATGTGGTAGGTGTTTTCGAATGTGTGACTAAACTATATTTTTGAATATGACATTAATTGTTGAAAATTATTTTCTACCAATAAATTTAAAACTACCTATGGCGAATTTGATTTAAATGAATCTATTGAATTATAGTATTTGTAAAACTGTGAAGTTATTTTTAAAATTTTGTCTGATGACACTCTTACACAATTAAGCAATTTAAAATACAGACTAAAGACCTAACTGAATGAAATCCTTTTAAAATTCTATACATATTCTCGGTTTTTTACGCCTACATCTAACATCACAAAACATTTTCGCCATCGCTCGCATAACTCCCACATATACTTTAAAATTTATCTACCGTAGGTAGGATAATAAATAAAATATGCAAATTATAGTGAAAGATATAATAAGGTTTGTTAATGTTATTTTTTATAATTATTCATATTTCTGTGATTTCACAGCGGTTCTCCGTCCTCTCCGTCGATCTCCGCTTTGGATTCAATATTTTATCGATCAACTATGAATTAAATTCTTTTTGATATCTTAGTACATTATATTTTTTATCTTTAATTTCAACAGGTCCCTGTGGTAGTCATTGAAAGAGGTCTATGTTCAGCATTGGACCTCTTTTGGTTGATGGATGGATGGGTGGACGATTTTTAGCCTATGTTAATAATTGTGGATGTGTTGACATTTCAGCGCTGGTGTGGCGTGGTCCCGTGGTGGTGCGCTCGGTGCATTGAAAGCTGCCGCGCTGGGCTTGGGCGGTGCAGATTGCAACATCCTGTATCCTTCCACCCATTGTAATTGACCATCGTCTTTGGTCGTGATGTCAAAGATAGCTATCAATACCAGATGAATATATCAAGTTTTATTAAACAATCTGATTTTTAAAAATAAATAAATAAATAAATACACCCAACAGTCACATACATAGTCCTGACCCCACACTAAGATACGAGTCTTGTGTCGTGGGTATCAGAAACTACGAGAGACTTTTCGGTCTCACAAACACCCAGACCCGAAACAAATATTTGTGGATCACACAAACATTTGTCTCGGTGCGGGGATCGAACCCGCGGCCGCTCGTTTCGCAAGCTGGTGAACTTTCTTCATTGATACTACTGCCTAGTTGATTTTGTTCTGATTGCAAATACATAAGTAATAAACACCCCAACACTTTTATAGTCTTACCTAACACTGGAATACAAGTCATGAATCGTGGATATCAGAAACTATCAGAGGCTTTCGATCTCACAAATACCCAGACCCGAAATAAATATTTGTGTGATCTCGGTGCGGGGATCTTACCCGTGGCCTCTCGTTTAGTAAGCTGGTGTCTATCTATGGGGTTTAAGAAAAGGGTTTTAGAATCAGCTTTATATTTTTTCTTGATATTGATTTGAAATATTTTAAGGTTCATTTCTGGTTGCTGCATTAAAAATAAAATAACTGAGCTAGTGTTTCATTAGTTAGTTTATTTACAAGTTTGAGTATATATAGGGAATTATTGTGCATAGACATTATTCTAATCGCACTGATCGTGCCGTAAACGAAACACAGGAATGTTTTACTAACTCGTACTCGGTTGACACCTCGGAAATAGTGGACGCTGCACCCGAAGTGACAAAAGTAGCGAGTTAAGTAATTATGTACATTTCGCACTTTAATCAAACTTGTTAACACACTATAAACGTCACCTAAATGGAACGATGCTGTCGACTTGTGATGAAATATTACACGTATTACCTGCTCTATACATCTCAATAAATAAATATAATTTCTAATTACTTCACATGTCGTCGGGTAGGACAATACCGAGTGATTAGTATTGGAATATATCGTTGTTGTGTTAAACCTGTTTTTTTTATAAGAATACACCGAATCAAGAAATTGTATGACATTTGATATTTTATTTTGTTCAATAGTTTATAGGTACCGCAACTGTTTTCGACAAAGCAACAAAAGTAAAATTTCTTTCAGAAAAATCTTTTATTCGATATGACACTGAATTTATGTGATCTTGTTGGCTTTGATGGATCGCATAAACTTTTTTATTTCCTATCGATGTCCAACTATGCTGAATTTTCATATTTTTCTTGTTCATCCATATTCTCGATGTCTACCAATATTAATTACGGAGTATTGCCCTAATTATAATGCTTCAACCTATCGCCTACACCTACTTCGAATTTGATATGTTACATTTTCCTTTTCATGGCAATAATCAAATTGCGTTCAAAATTTCTTTTAATTTACTCAATGTACAAAAAATACTATGGCACCACATGATACAAAAATCTTCTTTACGGCGGAGAAGAAGGCAATGTTACCGGCGTAAAAACACAGCTAAGCGGAGCATACGCGTAGGGGTTCAATAGAGAATAAGCTTGAGGGGCGTGTCCAAAAATTTGTCCAGGGAACAGCCCTTGGCGCTGTGCGATCTTCAATCGAGATGTCAGTTGCTTCTTCCATTTCGTTCTTCTATTTTGAAACCACGTTTTGATTTGGACTTCAGTGAGACCCAAGGCTTTGGATAATTCCATTCGTTTGGAAACGCTGAGATATTTGTCCAGTTTGAATTCTGCTTCTAATCTCTCGAGCTGCTTGGCGCTGTAAGCCTGCCGCGGCTTGCGCTCCGGCCCGGCTCGACGAGGTCTTCTGTTGTTCTTGTCATCTGTTCAACAAAACGATATTTATTAGATTTTTTACAGAATATCTGCTTTGAATTGCATATTTCTTTTAAAAAACATATCTGTGAAATTTAAGTTGCGGAACCATTGCATTTTGTTCAAAAAGCTTTCATAACGGGTACGTCGTGCCATAGCATTAAAACGTAAATCTCACTAGATATAACTGCACATATTTCAGTGATTTAGACAAATATGGCGATAATCAGTTGATCTTCTTCTAACTGTTAGTTGCAATCTAGGTAAATAGAAATACACCAATAACTATGCCTCATAATTATTAAATATCGTTCCCGGATGTTTCAATTAGCTCATAACAGTAACGTTGCTGCCATAAACTTCTTCAAATTGTGATATATAACGTGAAATTTCATATACAACAATAAAGTGATCGTACTAAGTAGCTGTTCTCGTTAAAGACAAACATCGGTTAAGTTTTTTTCCAGTACTAATCGGAAATATCGCACAGTCTCGTTAAGTGGCAATAAACACAATCTGTATGTTTGTGTTGCGCCTGCGCAGTTTGACATGTCGCGAGTCAACAGAGCATTGTGGCTGGTGTATGTGCGACGCCGTGCTAACCGACCGCTAACTATTTACGTAAGCGCTTTATCATCATCCATGTTATGTGTAATGACGTGTTAAACTTTAAAGGGCTCAAAGACCCTTCAGTCTTTGCATTAAAAATATTATTCGTTAACATTATTTTCTAAACAAAAATTTGTAATTAATATTGCCTATCTATGTATGTAAAAGGAATTTCGGAACCGTAACTAAACGTTATTAGAATAACGCCTATGTCCTGCAGACGGTAAAAGTCATCTAAAAATAAAAAATGAATGATTTCCCCTGAATATTATATTGGCATGGCAGTATGGTATGAAACATAAGGTAAAAAATGTAATTTCCCTAAAATTCATTGCTATTATATACACACATAAATTTTTATTTTGGATATAATGAGATTAACTAATCGTTCCTACATGACAAAAAACTGTAATATCTTATAAGTTACAGAACAGCAATGATTTAATAATTGACATTTTTATAATTTGTAGTCATAGTAGCTTCTTGCATGTAAAACATTCGTGCTCTGGAATGCAAGCTGACGTGTTGTAATGTGTATGGTAATCACAACATATTTGTGATTCCTCTCCGTATGTGCTATCATATTATAGTAATGTCCATAATTTGACGAAGTTAAAAAATAAACACGCGATGCTACTGTGTCTACAAATGCAGGCTAAAGAAAAAGTATTACGTACGGATTATTTATTTAAAAAGTTACGTAGTGAGGTACAAAATATTTAACGTAACTATTTCTCGGTACGGTTCATAGAGGCGCAGTGTCAGTTTCTGGATACAGTGAGATCAGAACAGGGCATGCGTTAAGCCGGTGGGTAAATAGTGGAGCATTGTTGGTAATTATCGGTGCAGCAGCTGTTTGCCGTCACGTCGGTGCGAAGTCTCGACCACCGACGGGCGGCGAGTGGCGACATTTCGACGAACGCGACACTGTTTGTCACTGCCTCTATCGCTCGTTGCACCTTATTGGACTTACTCATTAGGACTGTGAACTTTTTTTTCGTGTTTAACCATTTTATTGGTGGTAACACGATTGGGTGCTGGCTGGTTATCTATTTTTTGTTGCTGCAACTCGAGTGTCGAGGAATTTGGATTATTGTCCAAGTAATCAATTTTTTTAGTAAGCTCTTTCCGCTTATATACGATCAAGATTTAGACGTGATTTTAAATTAATGAAAAATTGAAATGATATAAGTAGGTAGTGTTACGTTGCCATATTTCAAGAGAAGTAAAATCTTCTTTCTTCTTTAATAGTTAAATGTAAGATAATGTGAATTAAACTTTGGTAACATAACGATTTATATTCGTTATAAATTAAATAAGTCAAGCAAAATTTTATTAATAGAATTACTTTTTATTTTCAATTCTTTTCCGGATTGGCCATATTACTCTTATCCATACTAATATTATAAATGCGAAAGTAACTCTGTCTGTCTGTTACGCTTTCACGTAAAAACTACTGAATGGATTGTAATGAAACTTTACAATAATATAGCTTATACATCAGGAAAGGACACTTTTTATCCCGAAAATGTAGTATTCCCGTGGGTATTTCTAAATCTACCAAACCGATTTGAATGATTTTTGGTATAGAGGTAGGTAGGGCTCACCGAATTAACATGGGATAATTTTATCCTGGAAAATGTAATCGCGTAGGATAAACATGTTATAAATGCAAAAACCTCTCTGCACTTAACCCTAGAGTCTACGCGAACGAAGTCGCGGGCAAAAGCTAGTAAGTTATAAAGTATAAATATGTAGACGAAACAATATGCCCAAAAACAATTAGTTTACAATTCCACTCTAAAAGTTTAACGTCCCAAAACCTGTGCAAGGCTATTCTTAAGAATCGCCAAGATTTTTTACTATACCGAAACCAAGTTGACATCTCATAGGTAATATGAAAGAATGTCAAATGTCAACTGGGACTGTCGCATGCAGTTGACATAGAAAGTTTGAGTTTGAAGTGGACCCCCGGATTATTCCCGGATATTACACACTCACACTAATTTTATAGCCACCGAAATTCCTGTCGCCGTAATATCTACAAATGTGACAAAATTGTTGACACTGCAAAGGACTTATTGCCTGTAAGATAGATTCAATAGAAAAGGGGTAACAATAAAACTATCGTACATGGAATCACATTTCCAACTTTAAATTTATACATATACACTAGGGTGGGTCGCTGTTGTATGAAGAAAAATTTTTTTTCCCTATTTGTTTTGTAATAGCAATAAAAACATGACCCACCTCTTTTAGTTATAAAATATCGAAAAAAGAACTTTCTTAATACAATCCTTCTACCCGCGCATTAATTTTGAAAAATTAAAAAAAAATTTTTTGAGCATAATTTCGACTCCATATCTTCGTGATTTTAAATAAAGATAGTTAAGGTAATTTAAAAAAATACAAAGTTGTAAGACGGAAAAATATATAATTCAAAAGGAAAACTAAACATTCAGACAAAAACCATAAAGATAATTTTCCTTACGTTAAAGTCTTTCTTACTTCAAACTTAGGCATCTGTTTTCGAGAACGAATTTTGTTCTTTGTTATAGCTTCTCTCGATTTTTTTGTGATAAAGCTGTCAAAACCTTCTATTATTGTCTTTACAACTCGCTCCAGAGCTTGGGTATCACATGGTAACCGCAAAAAAGTACTTCTTCATCATCACTTGATACTAGCAGAGAATAAAGAGTAACATCCGAAAAAAATATCAATATTGGTTTTTGGAAATATGTTTACTGCCAGCCAATCAAATCAATATATGACGTAATGTTTAAATTATTTTTAAACACTTTGAAAATTTTAAGCTGACTTGAATCAGGTGGTCCTTGCCTTTAAAATGCGTCTAGCGGCGAGTTCTCTCACGTACCTTTCTTTATAAGACAGCATAGACAAAAGTAAATTCTCTAGGTACACAAAAAAGGCATTCCACTTAATTACAGGATCAAAAACACTCCTTAGTTGTTGAGGAAGATATCTAAAATAAAATACCAATGTCCAGAAGCATCTTGCACCATCTTTGCATGTAGAGTGAACTTTAATTTAGAACCAGATGGGATAATAAGCTTTGACCACAAAAGTTGCAATTTGCTTTAGCTCATTCGCAGGATATTCAGTTGATACATAACCACAAGGTCCTATTTGCCTTTGTAACCCACCTGACATGCGACAATTTTCATCAGGAGCGATTTGAGAATCAGAAGGGCTTGTGCCTATGATAACAGCCGATGTTATTTCTTAAGGTAACTTCGATTAGACCTTAGATCGTTAATATTTAAAATATTTGGTAACATAACTCCTATCCTTTTAAATGTTACGACAGAGTACTTCTAACAATGATCCAGTAATTTGCCAACTGCTCCTGAATAAGTAGAAGGTCCTGTTGTAGCACCATCAAGTTTTGCAAATAGTGTCTAAAGGGTGGTTTATTCACGTGGCTTGGAACGGCATGTCATAACAGTTGACATATTCTTGAGGGGTGGTATGTTCTTCTTTTTTGTGTCTAGTTTTGATAAACGTGTAGGCCAAGTTAGTTCTTCATCGCTTTATTCAGTTGTTATTGAAGGGTCAGAATTAACTAATTTGGCGGACTAAAACAATTACGCTCGTGATCTTATGACTTCAACCCCCGCATTCCCCGCCAGTTTACTCTCAAATGTTGATTCGATTATTATATATCATTTCGTTTATTTTGTAGCTAAGCAATAAACATAATTAAATATCGTTTAGTTTTTCAAAAATACACTCATAGATGAAATCTGATTTTTGCCCTTTTTTTCCAAATTGAAACGTAATGCGCGGGTAATTAATATTATATAAGAATAAAAATAAAATTAGTAGTTTGTTAGTCTCTAATCAGGTCACGTTTTCATCACTATTACAAAACGAAATTCCGAAAAAAAAAAATTTCGACCCACCCTAATATACACTGTATATTTTTTGCTCAATTCCACAAAAATAATGACCGGATGTGGATAAAATTTACTTCAGTAAGTTTATTAATTTTCATAATATGTAACACGCTTTATATATACTCCCGAAAATGCTAAATTAATAAATTTTTGTTTCTTTTTAATATTTCATATTTCTTTCCATTCTTGCATTTATTTGGGTGCGAAACTAAATCATGGTTTACAATTGTTCAGATGAACTTAAGAAATAATAATAAAGTTTCAAAATTGTAATAATAAATTATAAAAATACACTCTGGAAAAGCCAAAGATCCCAACTACGTCATGTGGCTGGGTTTATACGAGTTAGCTGTAGTAAAAGAGTTTTTTACTCTCTGTTTCACGAGGCTAATCAATTATTTTCTGTAGAACATTTTCAAGTTCAGTTCAGTTTCTTGTAGAGACTGTTGAACGCACCTTGCATAAAATCAAATGTCCATTTTTCTTTAAGATATGTACCTTTTATATATACATACCTCCCACTGTTGGACATGGGCGTCTTCTAAAACTGAGAGAGTTTATGCCTAAGTCTACCACGCGTAACTAGTGCGGGTTGACGAAAACCAAAGAAAACCGTAAGAACTTTTGATGTGTAGGTTTCCTTACAATGTTTTCCTTCACCGATAAACGTAATAATTCATTGTGAATGCACATTAAACTTAGAAAAGCCATAAATCACTGCTTTTGCCTACAAGTGCAAAATAATGCCGTGACAATATAGACTAAAAATGAGAAAGCCCTTACGGGTAAAAGGAAGGAATTTTCTAAATATAATGAATTGTTTACTAATCCCAAAATATTTTAACTATACTGAAATCACATATTTAGGGTCATTATATTAGAGACGAGTGTTATGTTAATGGATAACCCTATGCGTTATGGCTGTTAGGATTTAATATGGTGAGGAAGATTGCGTGTGAACAGCGCGTGTGAAGGCGTGCACCGGTTGTGTGTCACGCGATCTCAGCACGCATGTTACAATACGCAATATTCTAGTGTCACGCTAATTAAATCATTATGTTATGGATCTTTTGTTACTTATTTATATGAGGAATAAATTGTAATTGGTTTAATTGTGCACGGTTTTTATTTTTATTTTATTTTTTATATCGGTCTGTTTATTATTGCATGGTTGAAAAATCTACTATATACATGCCAGGATACAGCCTTGTTAAGGAAATCACTGTACTGGTTAAAGAATGGGTTTCAGTTGCAATAAATAATTAAAATGGAAAATGTCAAATTAAGATGAAGAAAATATGTTTTTTTTTTATTTGTTATCGTTTTTTGTATTATATGTACGGAAAATCAATGCATTTGTAAACTTTTTTAGAAATGGGGCTATACACCCCATACAAAATTTTGCCAACGGTCGCGGACACGTCACATCGTGCAGCGGTAGGTAATCCTCTTCTGCGATTCTTAGTGGTCAGGTATTGGTCGATATCTTAAGTCTAATGCAATTTTTTGAGGGGCTAAATTTGCAGGTTTCTTTTTTGATTTTATCTTTCAACATAGTACCTTTGACAATTAAGATCGGCGGGAAATTAAAATTCCATGCAGAGTCATCTGAATTATGTGACACACGAGTGATACACATGTCACGAATTACTTTTATTGTGAAGGAAAACAAGGCGAGGAAACTTGCAAAACCTAAAACTTCTGTACAAGAATATGCTTAGTCTTCACTCCGCTAACGCATATAAGGCCAGATAAATTTACTCTATTGTTAAGAAAGCCAGTATCCAGAATGAAAACGTCTTAAAATAACTTTTAACGGGTTAAAAGAAGAACATAAAATTTAGTAATAAGGCCTTAACCCTCTCAGTTGTAGAAGAGGCCCGTGTCCAGCAGTGGGACGTATATGGGCTAATTATGATAATGATGAATATTTACCGTAGAAGTTGTTTGACGGTTGGTGCGTTGCCAGCCAGTGTGCGTACGCATGTCCCGCAAGCAGGCCCGCTTCGTTCAACGCTCCCAGCTCGGAACACGCCGACGTCGACGACACTGTTTAAACATATTGAATTAAAGAAAACAATACATGAGATCTATCTAAAATATAATAAGAATTTTCCATTCCTTTTTTACAATTCTGAAGACAACTGCCAGAACTACAACTATTCATTCTAGTCCCGTAGGTTGTATGGAAGAGATCACAGCTAGCGATAAGACCGCCTATTGTGCCTATACTGTCTTCATTATTTTTCATTGATGTCGTATATATGATTATAGTATATAATAAAATACATAAGTAAAAAAAATTATATACGTTCTAGCTTAACTTAGGTACGTTAATTTTAAAATGAACTATCTGTTTTTATGATACACTAATTGTTTTTATGACATAAGTTACCTATTTGCTGCATATATTTTTTAGTTTAATTAATAAACATTTGTTGAATCTACCACAATCACCTTGCCATTGTCTCATCTTGCCGTTCCAATATGAAAGGTTGCGAGAGATTACAGTTTCTTATACATAATGTATATTATGTATAGTTTGGTTGTTGTAACAATTTACCCTTCTTTTGTGTTATAACAAATCTTTACTTTATTTATTTACATATGCATATAGGTATTAATTTTTAAATTTTATTTAAATTATATGGTACCAAAAGTATTCATGCGCTTTTTGAGGACATTGCAACAGTATGGTATGGTGTAGGGCTAGTAGTATTTTGAATCATGTGTTGAAGATGAATTAAATATTTTTTTCGTATTTTCTTTACGAATAATGTCAGCATTCATCATCATCATCAACAGCCTTTAATTCGTCCACTGCTGGACATGTCAGCATTAATACTTGCAAATACATCAAAAAATATTTTTCTAAATTGTTTATTCTTAGCTGAATATTTTGTAGTGTAAGTAAACACGGATGTGTTGCATATTTTGTTAACAATATTCATTAGAGTAGAATTTTTAAATAATGATGTGTAATAAACGTGTGTAAATTAATGTATAGAGACTCAGTCACGATGATCTTATTGATATAATTTATTATCAGTAAACTGGGCGCCATCGGACGCATTGTGCGGAAGATCGAAGAAAAAAATATCGTAGGAAATTTGTGCATAAAGTATGAACACACGATTTCGCGTGTGAACAACCAGATAATGTTATAATGATTTATAATTTCCTATTTTTTATGTATGTATTTGTGAGAACTGATATGAATGCACTTTATTTAATGTTTTCTAAAGCAAAACGTATGGCATCCATAATTCCATGAATACTTCGAAAGTCTGTGGAGCTTTCAATTTTTTACAGTATCTAATTATAAGTACTACCCACGGGTAGGTATGTAGTATGTATTTAAATGATTTTATTTCATTTATTTTGATACCTGGGCTCGAAATACAAAGGCGAACAAACTAGTAAATTGATAGTTAATTAAATAAATACGGATATAAATTTTGGCAGTATAATATAGATGGAACAATTTTAAACATTTTATCAATTTCTAATTCTTGATTTTAAAAAATAGGCCATATGTTTCTTTACATTTATTGCTTCAACATCAGGGTACTAAAAACTTCAACAAAAGTTTATAAAAAAATACCGAAGTTTCTCAGTACATTGATAGTAGGGATTTTTAGCCGTTATAAATACATACATAAAATCACATTGCCCGATCAAAAAGTTATACCTAAGCTAGAATTAAAACTATGTATGACAATCTAATGAACGCTTTATTGTTGACCGACGGCTTCCTCTACGAATTATAGGAGTTAATCACTAAATCACTTAACTTCTGACAGGTAATCTTTATAAATCTGCATACATTTGAAAATACAATAAAAAGACCCTTGAGGAGGACAGAATCTAGAAAAGGAATTAATTGAGTTTGTGCCTAGAGAATTTGTAGAGCACCATTGTATTGATAATGGCATTCAAAATAACTCATTTTTATCATGAGTGTAACTTAACATAAGTAGAATAATGGGGATATATGTAGTATGGGAGAAAGATTTTAATCAATTGCATAATTGTGTAGTCATAAATACTCATTTTAAATGATGTTGGCCCTATTCCTGTTGTGTTATTCTGTTGATTTGAAACGTGTTTCGTAATCTGAAAGTATTGGAAAGTTCTGGGAAAACTAATGCTGTTGCTTTTTATGCAGTAAAAAATATTACCGGGGGGCTAATTTGTTTATCGTGAGATGTCCTGTTTGGATAGCAACAACTTTTCATTGCCTCGTCGGATTTAGTTCACGCAAATATACCGCGTTCTTGGCTTCGCCTGAGTTTATGCGGTTATGAAAAGTCCAGCATAAATGAATGGGTTTGTCAAATGAGTGTTTAAGCAATATCTTAAAATGTTTCTTGATTAGTTATTTGATTAATTGAGCGTTATGATTTTTTAATTGATACTAAGTGAAGCGAGGGAATAATAATGTTGTGTATATCTAATAAGTAATTTATAAATTAAATAATTTTAACTGCTTAAAGTATTTATTTTTAATACCAATAGGCCAAGAAGAATATTTTCCAATTAGAAGGAACAATGAGTTCAAGAATAAATTGTAATCAATAATAATTAATTAAAATTACAAAGTGCAGTTTGACATTTGTTGCAGTATTTCCATTCTTGTTTCTTTTTTGTTCATTTTCTTTTATCATGTGTTTGCCTATTTGTATGCTCTATAATTAAGTGTAATAAAAAATAAAATATTAAGGAAAACAATTCGAATAAATCTTTTGTTTGGTTGCTTTTTTTAACTAAATGCATTCTTGTACCGTTTTCATGCAAGGTAAAGTATGAATTTAAACAATTTTTTCATTTATTTTGTCACTTTATGTTATCCTCATTTATCCGCGAAGAATGAAAACGGTCAAAAATACAAATTACTAAAAGGATTTCGCATAAATGATAAAATAATAATTGTAAAAATTAATCTGAAATCATTATAATTCATAGAATAATACATTAAAATCAATTATGTGCTTAAAAGTCCTGGTAAAAATGATACTTGTTAAAAAAGTGTTAATTATTAAAAATATATTATTACAATATTATTACACAGAAGATTTTCCTTCGACTAGGCTATTTATGTGATACCCGTTACATATTTTTTTTAATTAAAATAAATAAATAAATTAGGTACATATAGTTACCATTGTGTTCATCAGTAGTTTCTTCAACAGCGTTGCGTTCCTCTTGGCATAAACTGTTTACAGTCTTAGTATCACATTTTTTATTATTTCCTAAAATATTGTCTATGAGAAAAGTTTTACTTTTGTCTTTAACACTCCGGGATGGTTCACTTTTGTCACCAATGTTATTTGCTAAAGGTTTCGTGGGCACAGTCAAACGATTCTGTTCGAAATAAATAATTTTATCAGAATTACCAAATGAATTAATCATTGAATTTTTACTCACTGAATGTTCACTGTTTTCACAAATATCAATCGTCTCATTTTCGCTATCATATTCCGTTTCCGAATCACAGCCATATGTAGAGTCTCTATCACCGTACAGAACCCCATTGTTTCTTAAATTGATCGAATCATTTTCACAAGTGCTCGATATGTCATCTATTGTGTCCATTATTGGTTCGATTTGTCACGCACACTTAAATATACAACCAGATTTTCAAACACGCCACTAAAACTTGTAAAGAGTTGCCTGACCGCAACGAAAGCGGACTAGAAAGCTATGTGCCGAGACTAAATTTCTTAACAGCGAGATCGTCGGAAACTGATAATTGCTTCCGAAAATAGGTGGTGCCATGTGATCGGCTACGGCAGCTGTAGGTATGAACAAGATGAGATGCTGTGACGCTACTGGCTGATTATCCGATGGAGGGGATAACGCCATCTTATGTAGGTGGGGCTTCCACGACCGCCTGTGAAAATTCACACCTTTCTTTTATTTGATAATACGTTATGTCAGAGCTCTTTAGCCCACAAAGGATCTCTAAAAGCTTATGATGAGCACAGGATCCAATTTCCGCTTGTTATTGTTTGATTAATGTCGCTGATTTAAGTGATTTATTATAAGTGATCCTGTTTGTAAATGGAGCGCTATTATGAATATTCTCTTTCTACCTGTTCTAATTTTTATAAATTATCATTAAAGTAGATAGGAGTAACAGTAAAAGAAATAAATAAAATAATTGTTAAACATTGCAGAAAACAATTGCGTGAGACAGGATGTAAGATCTCTAATCACGATAACAATCATGAATAGCAATTGGCTAATTTTGGAAATTGTTTAACGTAACTCTTTGTAGCAAACAGAAGAATACCTATCCTCGAACTTTTTCGCAATACATTTAGATTTTTACCTAAAATTGTACAGGTATTTAAATAATTATTGCCGGTTGTAATAAATGAATCCCTACTTTATAAAATAGGCCCTACAATAGAAAGTTCTTGCGAACCTAAAAGTATGCATTGTGATATGTTTCCACACACATCTTGATAATTTATGACCTTTCGTTGCTTTCCAGGCTTCACTAGAAAAGCACTAAAATCAGAAACAAATGTTCATGAATTTTCAGAGACATTATTAGAGGAACTGCATCATATTTGGAATACTGCAGGTAATTTGGAATACTTCCATATCTAAATTAATATAAACTCCAACCGTGTTTTAATAGCGTAAATATTAAGTCATCCGACACACGAGGCCATCGAGAAACAAAAACAGGACTCCTTCTTAAGATTCCGGTTGCCAAACTCAAGGAAGTGAGAAGCCTTTTTCAAAAACTTATGTGGAAAGAATGCAACTATGAACAAATTTACCGTACCACTAAATACCATAAATGTTCTTTGTAATTATTTTAACTTTTAAGTGACATTGTTAGCTTGTGATGTTACAATGATCTTACGAATATTTATAAATAAAAAAATGGAACATGGAATTTAGGGTTACGATCATATGTTGTTAATTTGGAATACCGAAAGCGAACATAATTTGGAACATAGTTTTTGGTCAAAATTCTTTGCTATTTATGAATTTTGATGACACAGAGCCAGGGCCGTCTGGTATTAGGACAGAAATTCTCCCTTGTTACTCCCTCTCATATTTCTTCCGTGCCTGATCACTTGATATATAATTAGATGTTATTTTAGTGTATGTAAAAAAATTTGATTACCAAGATAACAAAAAATTATAAATATAAGAAATCTATTGGTTTCTATGAAAAATTGTTAGCTATTGTCAAAGAAAGAATGTTATATACACATTTCTAAAACTGTATTCCAAATTACCTGCATCCCAGGTCAAATCCCGTTTTTGGAGCTCTTTTAGTTTGATACGCATTTTGTTAAGGTTTTTAGTTTTTATGATGTTAGATTATTTTATTTAGTAAACTTTAATAATTTGGCAATAATTTCACGTATTTATCATTGAGTTATCCCGTCTGTTTTTAAATCTATTCTTAAAAAACAAACTAGTATTCCAAATATGCTGCAGTTCCTCTATTAATTCATCCTCTAGTTTTAAGAAAAACTTTTTACCAAATGTTAAGGAAATTCCATAAACTTTTCGACAAGTTGTGCGTTTTTAATTATTTTTTTAATAAAATTATAAAGGCATAATCCAGCAAGTTTTTATGAACCCGAAACTGTCTGTGTCTATCCAGTTCGCAGCGGGGTGAATATGCTAAATGTTTATTTGGTCTGATTACACTTTTTGTAAAAACTTTTACGTTATTTACTTTTTCAAAATACCTAACCTGTATAATAGAGAGCCAACTCGCATTAAGCCAACGTGGTGCACTAAACAATTTTCATCAAAAATTGAGTACCCTCGGATGTCTAAATTGAACGGATTATAAACTAAATGTTAGACAAATACGAGTATACAGGAATACTTTGTAGAACCAAAGAAATACTGCACATTCATGCAAGAAAAAGTTTTCGTATTCATTTTCAGGGCCTATACTAAGCTCTCTCACTTGTACAGGACTTGTGTCGTGCCTTGCTGAGGATGTGCATACATACATATCGCACGCTTAATAATATAGTGACCTAATTCAAAAAGCCGAGTCTAAGGCATCGATTCCTAACCTGTGGTCCGCGGACCCCTGGGGGTCCGTGAGTATATGTATGGGGGTCCGCGGTGTCATTTCTGGATCATACATAAATGCTAATGTCTCGTAATCGCTACGCTTACTTAACATTTTTTTATTAAAGGGGTCCGTGAAAGCTGTCCCTAATTTCCTAGGGGTCCGTGGCTGAAAAAGGTTAGGAAACGCTGGTCTAAGGTAAGTAAATGGGAAAAAAATGTTACATCGTCAAATACATTTTATAGAAAATATAAAAAAAATCGTTATGTTTAAAAAATATGTATACTAACTAGTTACATTACATACATTACGATTTTATTTTTTAATCCGACTATATTTAATCACAAAGTGAATGAAGGTGAAAATACAAAATTTTGAATTAGGTCACTGTATTTTTAAGCGTGCGATATGTACATTGTACATATATGGGCTAACGATAATGATGAAAACAAGAGTTAATGCTTTGCTTGTCGCATTTTCCGACCTTTACGTGTAATTTTCTGACATGAAAGTTATTTTGTGTTCAGGTAGGATGATGCAAAACAAGAAAAAGGTTCGCCTTTATCCTTGCGGAGTTATAATTATCATCATCACCATCACCAGCCTTTCACGTCCACTGCTGGATATAAGCCTCTCCTATGGCACGCCACTTGTATAATAACCTGTGTCAATTTTTTATCTTCTCCATTTTCAACTGAACAATTAAAACTTAAAAGTATGTTTTATTGTCATATATGTATAGTTTGTAGCATGAAATGCTATAACCTGCTTTAGAAAATGTGAATAGATACAATAAAATATACTAACATATAAATTTCTTTTTCTTAGGTCCAGGCACGCTGCGTTTAAATTTATAGGAATACTAGCTTTTGCCCGCGACTCCGTCTGCGTAGACTTTAGGGTTGAGTGCAGAAAGATAATACGTGAATCTTTATTTCTTCTCATAAGTGTCCAAAAAAGTTTTACTTTGAAAAAGCTATTTCCGCATTTATAACATGTTTATTCCACGGGAACATTTAATTGTTACTTCACAGGGTCCTATTTATGTTCATACCTAAAATTATATAACTTAGTCGAATGGTTTAGGCGTGAAACCGTAATAGACTTACAGAGTTACTCTTGCAATTATAACATGTACCCATACCCACGGGAACACATTTTCCAGGATAAAAGTATATCATGTTAATTCGGTGGGTCCTACCTATCTCTATACCAAAATTCATTTACATTGATTCAGTAGATCTTGAGTATACCGATTCCCACGGGAATACTACACTTTCCGGGATAAAATGTATCCTATGTTACTTCTGTGGGCCCTACCTATCTCCATACCAAAAATCATTCAAATCTTTCAGTAGATCCAGAAAGTCCCATTCCCACGGGAATACTACATTTTCCGGGATAACATTTATCCTATGCTACTTCTGTGGGCCCTACCTATCTCCATACCAAAAATCATTCAAATCTTTCAGTAGATCCAGAAATACCCATTCCCACAGGAATACTACATTTTCCGGGATAAAATGTATCCTATATTACTTCTGTGAGCCCTACTTGGCTTCATACCAAAAATCATTCAAATTGTTCAGTAGATCCAGAAATACCCATTCCCAAGGGAATACTACATTTTCCGGGATAAAATGTATCCTATGTTACTTCAGTTGGCCCTACCTATCTCCATACCAAAATTCATTTACATTGATTCAGTAGATCTTGAGTATACCCATTCCCACGGGAATACTACATTTCCGGGATAAAATGTATCCTATATTTCTTCTGTGAGCCTTACCTATCTTCATACCAAAAATCATTCAAATCTGTTCAGTAGATCTAGAAATACCCATTCCCACGGGAATACTACATTTTCCGGGATAAAATGTATCCTATGTTACTTCAGTTGGCCCTACCTATCTCCATACCAAAAATCATTCAAATCGGTTCAGTAAGTCCAGAAATACCCGTTCCCACGGGAATACTACATTTTCCGGGATAAAAAGTATCCTGTGTTACTTCGGTGAGCCCTACCTATCTCTATACCAAAAATCATTCAAATCGGTCAAAAGGTTTAGGCGTGAAAGCATTACATAGGCAGTGTCATTTTCGCGTTAGAATATATGCTCATCCCACAGGAACCCTACATATTCCCGGGATAAAATGTTGTTCATGTTACTTTATAAGATTTCATTTATGATCATACCAAGAATCATAAAAATCGGTCGAATGGTTTGAGCGTGAAAGCGAAAGAAAAATATAGGGTTTAATACCCAATCCCTCGGGAATACTACATTTTGTGGGATAAAAAGTATCCTGTGTTACTTCGGTGGGTCCCATCTAACTCCATACCAAAAATCATTCAAATCGGTCAACTGGTTTAGGCGTGAAAGCATTATACAGGCAATGTTACTTTTGTGTTACAGTATATGCTCATCCCACAGGAACCCTAAATATTCCCGGGATAAAATGTTGTTCATGTTACTTCGTAGGATCTTATTTATGTTCATACCAAAAATCATAAAAATCGGTCAAATGGTTTAGGCGTGAAAGCGTAAAATAAATATAGCGTTTTATACCCAATCCCACGGGAATACTACATTTTCCGGGATAAAAAGTATCCTATGTTACTTCGGTGAGTCCCATCTATCTCCATACCAAAAATCATTCAAATCGGTTCAGTACTTTTTGAGTTTATTCGTAACAAACATACAAAAATACAAAAATACAAAAATCCAAAAATACAAAAATACAAACCTTTCCTCTTTATTATAATAGTATAGATTAAACAACACCCGGTTTATGATTTTAACAGCTTAATCTTTAACAATTTACTTATAAAATTGACTTCCTTCAAGATATTGCAGTTTTTGTGTGATTTGGACCACCAACAGATTATTATTTGATGTCTCTCGTCACTCTTTTAATAATATGATTGTGGCTATATAAAGTATAAACCATTTTTAATTTACAAATGCACATATGTTCTTACATACATACGCACTCCTACTTGTATTACTTAAAGATGTAGAAATTGATGCATTTATTTGCCTAAATTTTATTAAATGTTATTGTCCCGCGGTATATTATGTGACAAGCCTATACCCGCTTTTGTGGCCTATTTTCAGACCTTAACTTTGCCAGTCTCAGGAATTGAGCCTAGAATCTCTAAATTACACGTTAAAAACACTTGTATCGCGAGATCAAGAGTTAACAGCAGCTACCACAAATAATTTAATTGTTAATATTAGAGCAGGGGTGTAGCTATCGCCGTATCTGCCATAGAAGCCTTAGCCTAACATTTTTTAATACGGGGCCCCACCAAGGCACGGCATACGCTTCTGTTAGAGCCACTTATTATTAGTCGTGTATAGAACGGTAATTAAGCTGTGAAGCAATTATCCCATGTTCCGGAATATCAAGTCACTCCAGCATAATTAAGTAGACTGTAGAAGAACAATTGCAATTGTCTAAGTACCTATGGTCAACGCTGGCAGCTACTGTTTAGTGACGTTGCCATACCCGTGACAGATGAAACTAAGAACTAATAAAAATAACTATACTCTAAAATTATTGGGTCGGCAACTAAGTAATTGCGGATTTTACTCATAGATGGCTTCAGTTAAATTTTTAGGTTTGCTGGCGTAGTCCAAGTGTAAAACACATTTTATTATTTGATAGTTGGCAATTCAGCTATCAATCAGTAAAAAAAGTTTTTTGATCGGTTGCGTAGTTTTCGTTTGGTGTTCGTTAAAAATGGAAAATTAAAAGGAACAATATCGTCATATTTTACATTTTTTTTTCGCAAAGGGAAAACGCATCGCAAGCTCACAAACAGTTATTTGCTGTTTATGGCGACGAACCTGGGTTGGCAAGTAATTAATTGCGGATTTTCAAGTTTTTGAACATAGCCAAGTTTTTTAAAGTGGTTTTTAATGCATGTATGTGATACATGAAGCTTCTCTGCAATATCACGAGTTATACTGTGACGATCCGAATCGATTATTGCTTTGATAAAGTCGTCATTAACTTCACCTGGACGACCAGAGCGTTTTTCGTCTTTGAGTGAAAATCATCAGAACAAAATTTGTCCAACCAATTTTGACACTGCTGATCTTTTAGGGCTTCGTCACCATAAATAGCACATAACTTTTTGTGAGCTTGCGATGCGTTTTCCCTTTGCGAAATTAAAAAGCAAAATATGACGATAATTTTCCTTTTAATTTTCCATTTTTCAACGAACACCAAACGAAAACTAGGCAACCGATCAAAAAACTTTTTTTACTGATTAATAGCTGAATTACCAACTATCAAATAACAAAATGTGTTTTGCACTTGGACTACGCCAGCAAACCTAAAAGTTCAACTGAAGCCATCTATTAGTAAAATCCGCACTTACTTAGTTGCCGACCTAATATTATATAATTTTACCATTTACGTATATTTCTTAAAATCATCATCGTCAGCCCCCATTCCTCCTATAGTTGGGCACGCGTCTTCTCTACAATAAAGAGGGTTTAGGCTTAAGTCTTAGAAGACTAAGTTAGTACAGAATCTGGTGTAGAAAGTTTTGATAAGCAAAACAGACCTTTTTTTCCTTTCTTTGGGAATTTAGCGCGATCTTGCATTTCCTGTGAAAAGCCCGTACTAAACTCACAACATTTTCCTCTTTATATTTCACAAATTCATCGACAGATGTCGCTTTGCTGGGGAAGCAGTTTATTACCCTCAATGTTTGCAGAAACTGCAACTTCTCTATAGTTTATGTAGAAAGTGACAGATGGCAGCACCAAAAGAACAAGTTATCCTAGTATACTTGCGATTTTATAACAACAATTTCTACCACTTATAAATTAGTTGAAATAGTTTTAGTATTTCATTTATAAAAGTCTTAGGAATTTCACGTGGTGGCAGTTTTTTTCCGGATACGCGTGATATGAGTGAGTTTCTTGTTTGTTTTAATTGAAACCGATATGGATTGGAAAAAAAAGATCATATCTTATTTAATTAAAATACCTTTGAAACCTGGAAATTAGAGTTTTTTATTTTAATTCTGGCACGGTATATTGACCAATTGAAAGCATTATTATACGTAAATGCTTAAGTTTTTAAGTATTTTTAGACCTTATAGATACAGTAAGTGCCTCGTTATATAATAGATCTGATTAAAACGAAGATGTTAGATAACGTCTTAATTCTTTTTTTATACTATCATCATTACCAGCTAAAGTTTTCAATGTTTTCTCTAGAGAACTCAGGAAATCGTATTTTCCGTTTGAAAGATAGTTAAAAGAGAGCTTTATAAAACTTTCCGCTGTGTTCTAGACACTTCAAGTTTCAGATATTTAGTCTTTTATAATTTAGTTGACAGCCCCGTGGCGCAGTTGGCTAGACACCAGCTTGCGAAACGAGCGGCCGCGGGTTCGATCCCCGCACCGAGACAAATGTTTGTGTGATCCACAAATATTTGTTTCGGGTCTGGGTGTTTGTGAGACCGAAAAGTCTCTCGTAGTTTCTGATACCCACGACACAAGACTCGTATCTTAGTGTGGGGTCAGGACTATGTGTGTGACTGTTGGGTGTATTTATTTAGTTTATCTACAATTAAAATTATCATTATACTTTCTTAATAATGAATACTTCAGACTGCATATTGTTCTACACAACAATATTACTCATTTTAAATATATATCACATTAATAAACCATTTGACTTGATTCAATTCTTTGCTACAAAAGAAAAAATATAAGCATATTTGTAATTATTTTAGGGCATGGAATGCTTAAAATTTTACATAAATACGAAACATAACATAACATTAAAAAGGGTAACATAAAGAGTCCTCGAAAACGACGTGCATGCATGAAGAGGATAATGTCAGTGGAGGAAGCGAAAGAGGTATGTTTGGACCGTGGCATTTGGCGTTCTATAGTCTCTGCCTAATGGGAGACAAGCGTGAGGTTATGTATGTATGTATGTACATATGTACGAAACATAATATAAAGGAAGCGATTTTCTAGGACTTTCTTAATACATTTGTTTATTTACCTATATAAATATTTGGTTTACCACTATTTTCTTATTTCTTATTGCCATAACTCTTATATCTCTTTACTGTTATTTTTATACCTACAATGTGTTACGTGTACTTTGAGTTTTGATATACCTTTTACTGGCCTCAAGGCTCAAAAGGCTCTTAAGAATGCATTTCCACATATGAATATGGATCAAACATAGGCCCATTTATTTCGTTGTTAATGTATAGACAAATAAAAATATAAATACACCCAACAGTCACATATATGTATACTTTTGACGCAACACTAAAATATAAGTAACCACGTTCTTTTCAGACCCACGAACATTTAAACCCGAAACATTGTTGGGTTCAAACCAGTAGCCTTTCGTTTCAAAAGCTGGTGTCTAGGTACAAAACAAACATGGGGAGCAAATAATCTTATTTATCGCTACAAAGAGGTAATTTCGGCATAACTGTACATAAGTTTAACTTTATTTTCCGAAGCCGTCCCCACAAAGTAGCGCGACTGTTATTTAGTCACGAAGTTCATAATGTTTTTTATATTTATTTCTCGGTTTGTTTCTGCAACCTACTTTCTTTATCATTTGGTTTATTTTTGTTTGTGTATTTTACTCATTCTTTTGAGATCTAGACATTTTCTCGAGTAGTTATTGGTGACTTCAACGCTGATGTGAGATTTAATGAGTTTATTGTACGGTACAGCCAAATTAACATTATTGGATTAATATTAATACTAACAACCTATGTTTTCATTTATTTACGTACGAACCTCAATGTTAATATGGCTGAGGGATGAAGTCTGGTTAACACACGCCAAATTTGTTGTTAATACCGCAGTCTTTACTTTTCTAACTGGTTAAATAAAAATAAAATCCTTACATTTGAATTAACAAATTGGGTGTTTTTACGGTCACACGATACATATAAAGTCTATGTTGAAAACATGTTCTGCAATGCTCTCCCTAAATGTTGTTTTTCAGATGTGCTTTGAAAAATATACGAATGAAACAAGCATTTTTATAGCTATTGTTGGGATGTGTGCTCGCCATTGTTGAAAAATGATCGCAATGCAATCTATTTCAGTACGGTTTATTCTTTTTGTAAAATGTTACATCGCTTTACCGTGTATTGTAAACGAATAGTTCATTGTAAGCCCATTCTTAACGAATTCCAATTTATAGCTATGAAGAAAAGCATTTCATTTTAGTAAAAAAATATTACAATCAGTTTTGGAGATATTTCTATGATGATTATAATTATCTTCGCTAATAATCATATTTAAAGTAAGAATATGTTCTAATTTAAAAAATACTTAATTCTTAGTAAAATACATAAAAGATCTGTTGAAAAACTAAAGAATACCTGCTTCGCAACCAGAATTCAATTCAACTTAATCTTATATTGATGCCTCCGACGTCGTTCATTGCGAGTCGCGTGTCTGAGCAGTCTAAAGAGATGTCGCGGGTTCAGCTCTCGCATTGAGACAAATAACATAATTTAGTCACGACATGATATTGTATCCTTGTTTAGGGATAGTTTTATGTTTAAGACGGTAGATACATAGTATATTAGACATTATTTTTTATTATGTCTATTTTCTATGCACTTATATATAGGGTAATTCCGGGGGAGATGGCCCTAGTAACTTGAAGGCTCTACTGTGAAGGAATTATGATGAATAAATACAAAAATCATAGAGAAAATCAAACTTTATTTATAATAATTATTGAAATTTAACGATAAAACACTTTAAATAATGAAAGAACACGTAATATTAAACTTTAAAAAAAATCTAGGACTGGCCATCTCTCCCAGAGTGTCCGGGAGAGACGGCCATAGTGGCTGGGGAAAGATGGCCAGTGCTTTTTTTGCCCTTGAGATGTTTTGACGCCTTTTTTTCTTATTACCACAGTAAGAACACATGTCCTTAAACTCGGTACAATTTTCATGTACCCAGAACATGCAAATATTGCATTGTATCATTAATTTTCTCTTCCCGTTGACCGGATGGCTTTTTTGTTTTCATTTTTCGGTGCCAGATTGCGAAATACTTTCTGCTTGCGAAGAAGGCGATGTGGCTACGATACGGCTGTAAATAAAGTTTATAAAATTTCTATAGACGGGTGTGTTTTATTAAATGCTGGTATTTAATGTGATTTTTGATTTATGATTTATTTGATTCATGTCGCATAAAATGTATACTTAAGAGTCAAAAAACCTTCTTTTCTAAAGTCTTTTGAGTTTAGAAAATCGAGAATATTGTTCTTTCATCGGGACACCACGAAATCGGAGATATCTTTCAAAACCTTTTTGTAAGTACTTAATATTAAAACCCTTACCTTAACTCGAATGTGTCTTAAAAAAATAAAGTCAAATTACTCACCTTTCAATTATTTTTTCGAACAAAAATTCACCGACACTTGTTGGCCGCGGTCACGTGAACCGAACGAAATCATAAGTAGCGCTGCCTAGTAATTATTTCCTGCACTTTTTTCGATTGGCCATCTCTCCCGCACGGCCATCTCCCCCGGAATTACCCTATACATATACATAACCACATGCCTGTATTGCTCGCAGGGTTAGGCAGAGGTGAATTTCTGCATCTATATTTTGCTAGATATTCGTAGGCCTAGGTAGGCCTTTTGACGTTGTTGGGCATCCAAACTACTCGCTGCATCACAGTGTACATTTTCAATACTAAGAGAAAGTGACAAAATAAATAGCGTCAAGTAATATGAAAGATTTATCAATGTCGCCACCATTCATGTGCAAAAATATTTTGGACATCGAATCCACGGCCTAACATGCCACAGGCTTCTCGTCAGAATTTGTAAACACTATAATGAGTTCCTCTGTTGTACTCCGGCAGCCATATTATATCAAGTGGGTATACTCTTGTCCCGATAGCTCGATTTTCGCCTTTGTCAATGATATCAGACAACATCACGTAGAATTTATTAGAAAATTCGACGCGAACAGCTTCGATTTACAAATGCTTTCTAACAACAATTTAATAAAATACTAAGTCAGGTAGTTTATGCCGGAGCGTATATGTATGTATGTCGTGCGATCGTGACGTCTTAAGTTCGGCTCCCGGGTAGAGCATACTGTTGCTATGGTTTCTGTTAAAATTCTCAATTGCAGTATAGGACCAGGTAAGTACCCGACAAACGGCAATATTCTCGCCTTTTTATAACTCAGAACGTAAAATATACAATGTAAAATGCGGTTGTCGAAATATGCCTCTCCCAACCGCTTTGAGTGAGTGTATAGGTACCCCAAAAAAAAAAGAAGAGAAACTAAGTTATTAGTATTAAAATACAATTAGTATCAGATATCCGCAAACATCGTACACGTAAAAGTTACTTTAAAAAGAGCAATATTTATATTTTATAATAACCTCTTTATACGGATAAGAAAAAGATGCGGATTTTCTTCTACATTTAATTTAATTATATGAACATTTCGCATGCTTTTCTTTTAGTTATGCAGAGATAGTGTCTTTTGCCAGCGAATAATATTGGCTCTGTCGCTAAGTACGGGCCTTGGTCCAATACACTAGCTAGGGACATGCGATTTTGATTACTAAATAACAGAATCATCCTCACGATTTTTTACTTCAATGTTATTAAGAGCTTCGTCGATTTGTATGTAGTAAGGGTTATTAGTCTTTAAGATTACCTATCGGCGTTTATCTGGCTGATTAAGGTTTAAAATGTCCGGTCACAAGTTGAATAGAAGGATAAGTTAGTAACAATTCAATGTGGCTGTATAACTTCGGATTCAGAGATATGTCTTAAAACTAGTTGAACAATAAAACTACGAGTACAGATAAAATTCTTCAAATACATACAATACATTCTGACGGGTATTAAGACTATAAACTATCTAAAGTTATGAATAAGAGAAAAGTAACACATGAATTGTTTTCTAACTGTAGACAGAACTCGGCGGCCGGTAGCGCACGCATTGAACTAATTTCTGTACTATTTTTAGGGCAAATGTGTAAGTAACACCTGCTATCGGGTACCTACTATCGGCTGTTTCTGATATGGCGTATAAACGGATCGAAAGCGGGATTATTTGAATTAACAACGGGTGCGTTAAGCCGGGAATTTCACGCCAAATTTGATAATTTGCAACATTATGGTTAAAGATATTAATGCTGGGACGGTTTTCGTATTGGATTACATTTGGTGTGTTATGTTTGGTTACTGACGATTTTATAAAATATGGTCTATGCTGTTGGATTCTTTGATGGTAATTTGAAGTATGATCAGCAGTAATTTACAAACTTCTGATTTAACCTTCCGGTCAATGACCAAACTTTCAGCATTCGTTCAATAACCGGGTACCCGGGTACCCGCATATAATGTGACGGTAGAAAAGTTATTAGTAAGCTATCTACGTGGCATATGAAATAACTATGGACACTATACGCAGTTTATAGACCCCATAGAAGGTTTTAGACCTTTCAGGGACCTATTTGGGACTAATCGGCCCTTCAGCCGAAACAATAATTTTAGAACCCCAGTGAACAGACGTTATTAGTCGGTACTACCTTAACTCATTGCCAATCACGTTAAAAATCTGTTGTAAAAGTGAAAAAAGGTATATAAATATTGATAAATATGTAACGTGAAAAGAACGTTGGTGAAAATTTTCAGTCTTGGTGGTTCCGTATCAAGAATCAAGAAGGAACATTACTAGTGGATACCATTATTATTGGATAATTATTTTCCTACTCTTCCATTGGTAAAATGTTTACAATCATGATACTTGACGATTCTCAGCATTTTGAAATAAAATAAGGCATTTATTCCACCAGCAATAGCTTAATCGAAAACGCGAGAGGCCATTATCGACTGCGTTTAATTTTCATAAAAAATATAACTATGTGCAGCTATGTGCCAAAAAGGCACTAATTATATTATCATTAATACATCAAGAAGCAAAAATTACTATTGGTGCAAAGAAACAACCTGCAATTATTAAATTTTTTGACTAGTCAAAAGCTGGAGTGGACACTATGGAGAAAATGCTTGGTAGATATACCACAACGCATAGATGGCCTCTAGCATATCTCTTTAATATTCTTGATGTCGCCTGACTTTCACCATATCTTCTGTATAATAAAAATCATAAATGCCTGTTAAAAATGGCATAAGCGACGATTATTTTATCGGCTATTGGGCAAATAACTGCGTACTCCTTTCGTTATAAATTGTTCGAGGAATCCTCAAATTTTGAGGCATTTCTAAACGAAAGCGGTGATTGAATCTTTTCCTGGCCGAGCTATCAATCCATATGCGCAAATGATAACAAGTAAATAATCAAGATCCCAGTATTTTTAATACAACTAAAAACAGACGTCGCGAAAAGTAGAAAAATATGTTCAGTATGTAAAAACCTAATTTGTGATGAACATGGGTTGGAATGAACGTCATGATTAAATTTACTTTTATTTCCGTGTAGCAGTGTATCATTATAAAAAGTATACATTATAAATAAATAAATAATAAAAGAAAATTATACTAATAAAATATGACGGGAATTATGTGCTTTTTACTTACTATTTTTGCAATTGCTAATAAAAAATATATATTTAAATAAAAAAAATTATAAACTATATAATTTTTTATTTATTTTTAAAGTCAAATTACCAAAATACTTTAAACAATTAAATTCTTTAGAGAGTATTACCGATGTTCATGCGTAATACTTTCAGTGGGTACCCGGGTGCCTGGTTATTGAACGAAGGAGGTATCAAGTTTGGTAGTTAATTACTATTATTATATAATTAATTATAATAACGTTTAACAAAAATTGGGTTTAAAACTACTTAAATTTTGGGGATCCAGACGGTTTTGTAATTTTTTTAAGAAAAAGTTATTAAATTCTATCTGCAAAGTTAAAATGGATACCCGGGTACCCGGTCATTGACCGGACGGTTAACATAAAATTACGACTGACTTAAAATTATAAATTTTTGTATCACACAATTCATCGATAATGGAACAATGATAACGGAAAAAGAATCCTAACATCAGTATAGCTTCGCCATTCGATCATATCTCGCTTATTGGTAAAATGTGGGTTGTATCAGATAATGGATACCGTTGAAGACTGTCAGACCAAAACTTCGACGTCGAATGTATTCTATATTTCCACTGCATTGTAAAGTAACTTTATAAGTACGTATGAAACTATTATTCAAGTCTTGGATGATTACATTGAACGCTGTGACGAGGGTCACGTCAATTTTTGGACATTTTCCGAACCAAAGCACGAATACTGTAGACTTGACACGAATGAGATGTTATTTGTTTGACTACTTATCGAGTTTCACCGCACAAGAGTGGTGGAAAGTTTATTGACAGAAAAAACGAGGATTTAAAAACTTGACTCTTTTATTAGAGCAAATTTACACAAATGCTGAAAAGTTTAGTGGGTTGTGCTAATATCCGACATACATAGATCAATACATTTCAGTGTCCAGATTCAGTATTAGTCTTGTGGGTTTTATACACTTATATACATGGTTTTTTACCTTTGTCATGTCTTTAGATATTGTTCTATATTTTAAAATTATAATTATTGTTTTCTGGTACTATAATTTTTATTTTTAAGGAAACTTGACCAAGTATTATTATATTACACAGATTTAATGTCACAGCAATGGATAAGATATATTGTTGAAAATAAAAGTTATTACTAAACTAAAGATTATTATTTTATTTGACAATTCAATTCGTCCGCTTTTTTATAATACTTTCCGTGACAAAGTAATTGACCGATAGTATTCGACCCTCGGTTATACCCACTCAGCGAACAAGCTTTAATATTTCATATAAATATTAATGTTTAATATTAATATTTAATATTTCGGATATTTATTATCTAGGATACGTAAGTCAATTTCGAATCTTTATAACCGTTCGGAGCTCACGGACAAACATTTCAAACGCAATACCTAAAGGCCTTAGATACAAAGAATTATTAAAAAACAGACAACGCTTGTAAAAAGGTTTATTACGAACATTTGTAATCCTCGACCTTTTAAGATATTCCAAGAATCATTTGAGACGGCCCCATCCAACAATGGACTTGGCTTTTTGTCCGCCGGCTTAAGTCTACGTTAAATACGCACATTATTACGGAGTTGGTGGCTATATTAATATGATGGAAACATTTCCAGTATTCATATCGAAGCTTACAAATATTATTTGAGACGCACACATACAATTTTTGTTTGTCAGCAGTAGAAGCAAACTATATTGGCATCAAATGTACGTATTAAAATATTAATTATGGATCAAGAGTGATATAGTAGAATTTTTTCGCGAATACCGTATCGAATATCGTCGGTTGAACTATATAATATGACTGTATTCAAAATAATAATTATGCGCTTGACTTTAAATGTATGCCTAGATAAGTAAAAGATTGTAAGGAGACTGAAGTATATATCTTGTAATTTTCCGCTGTAAACTTGTAGATGCGCTCTCGGCGCTTGCCCAGAAGTCACATGCAATTACTAAAATGTTTTTTTTATAATACTACTTACTAAAGTGCGAATCTCGTATCTAAATCGATTTGTCTCGAATTAATCTCGCAAGAATCAAGTAATTTGACTAATGTAACTGGTACCGGAATTAGAAAAGTTCCCTATTATATGCAATTATAACAGGTGAATTCAAGAAATGCGAAACAAAATTGTGCAATAAAATTAAAGTTGCATTACACTGGTCTAATATTTGAATATTTTATCTTGTTCTCGACTCGAACGAACTGTGCTGCAAATTCTTTTCGACGTTTCTACGTTTGCAAATTGTAAATTTCTTGACAGTTTATCGTTCTCAGCGATACGTAACGTGCACCGACGCTGGCTCAATATACAGATGTCCCCAGAGTAACGCAAATATAGCCCTCACAAGTACATTGGTACAGACGTGAAATATTGCTCACTGTTTTATGTGATACTATTTTTAAATTAATGCAAAACACTCCGGGTCGAGCGTATTAGGGAAATAGATTCTCGCGACTTTGCTGATGTAAGTAGGTCGAGCCTTTATCGTTTTAAACAAAAGAGTAATTTTATTTTCTCTTGTACTATTAATATTTAGCTATCGAAAGACACTTTTCTTCTATACACTTTCATTAAACCTTTTTTGTTCGCTACCTGTAATTATTTCTCCATAAATTGGAATTGCTTATACTCTCGATAAAATAATAAATGGCCTTCGTATATATGTTTTGCAGTACTTTGTTTCGTACAGACTGTGGAATTAGATATCTGTTAGATTTCATGAGATATTGATGTTACAATATAATGACTCATTGGAATTGGGTTCAGTTTTATTGGGATTATTGTTATTATAAAAGTCCGTGGAATTTGATTGTAAGCAGATTTTTAGCATAACTTAATAGTTTAAATAAAATTAGAGCTTGTTATTCTTGATAACTTGTGCTTATTGTCAAAATTCTTCGAATAAATTTTAAACTATTTTACGAAAGGAAAAAAATTGTCGCAGATTGAGTCTGGAAATTAGTTCTAAACACACTAAAATGCTCATCTAAGTACATAAAACATGCCTGTCGGAATGTGGGTGTAGAAAAATAGCACTGTCTAGGCTATACGAAAGTTTCTACGGCACTAGCAGAACAGCTGTTTAACGCGTTACCGTGGAGTGTTACTTAGCAAAATGCAATCTCTACATTACCTGAAATAAGGTATGTAGGCTTCAGACACATTAGCGTCCTTTAGTACAACACCCGGGCGGCCAAACTTCATTCGTCGCCTTCATTTTTGTCAATTTGTAGTGACTGTAATATAAAACTTTCCTTTTATCATTAAAAAAAGTGAAAACAGATTTTTTTTTAATATTAATGAATATGGCTCCCAGGGGATTCAATAACAAATGTACATTTTTAAATGAAAACATGAACGTAAAAATTATATAAACTAATTCCCAGTTACTAATGTAAAAGGAAGCTTCTTCACAAACTTGATCAATATCAGGAATCCAATATAATATTGATTTATATAGTACGAATATTAGAATATAAACTGAAAGGGAATGTATGAATGTGACATTTTGCCGGGCCGGCCCGATATTAACACCTCTTCGATTTTCAATTATGTGGGGCGCCGCTCGAAACAAACTTTTTTGTTTCATTGTTAATTCCCCGATTCGATTTTCCTCCTTTTCATTTGCATCATCAAATTCATTTTTGCCGATTCTTTTGGTTTCATTTACGTTATGACTTTTATTTCAACGTAATAAATGAAGGAAGTTTGAAAATCGAACTGTGAAACCAAAACGGTGCTTACGTTTGTTGTGTAATGCGTTAATGATTACAATTAGATGTGGATTCTCTGTATTAAACGTTCGTAATATGAATATTATTCTAAAATCGTTATTCAGCAGTGATACGTGCTTTATCTATATATTGGAGAAAAAGAGTTATTCAGCAAATTCTTCGAACGGTAGTTGACAAAAGCTGTTCTTATTTCTTGAACATGTTTTTTTTTATAATAACTGAATGTAATAATCATTTATAATTATAAACTTTATTGTAGACATAAGCTAAAAATATAAAGTACAATAGGGATTTTTTTACAAAAGATTATTTAAACTTTTACTACGCATCTATTCACAACCAAACCTACGCAACAAAAATACGAAAATAACGAGAAAACTATAAGTGCTCAACAATAAGAAAAATATTATAATCATATTCATGAACAAACAAAATACAAACAAAGCCACATTAACCGCTGAGACGAATTTGTGACTGCTGTAACAGATATTTTGACTTTGTAGTGACTGAACATGGACCGGAGTAGGTGTACCGATCCAATCAGATCCATAGTAACATATAAACATACTGCTAATAACAGAACTTCGACGAACGCTTCGGGCTATAGTACTAGATCAACCAACTAAAACTTGGTGTAGAAAGCTTAGATTTATGTTAGCTTTGAAGATGAATGGAGTTAAATTATCTGTAAATTACCAGTCAGTTTGAAGTGTTGAAATCGATGTGTAGTAGATTACATAATAATTTAGTGATATATTATAATAATTTAGAATATATTATCTTGAATCTTATGCAGAAAAATTAATTGCCTTGTTTGAACTCCTGAGCTTCAATAAGTGCTGTTTTTACATATTCTATTGTTATATTTTTTTTCATGCTAGGGAGTAGATTTATTTAAAAGTATTTATGTGTGGAATCATCACTCAAGCTCAATTTATTTACAAGATTGTAACTCACGCTACTTTATGATCACCATTATACCATTGTCCCAGTTTCGGATCGGTACTCTCGGTGTCAAAATATACTACGGTTTACGCTATAAACATTCTGTTTGAATGCTCTGCTAACGTTCTGTTTATTATTGGTATTTTTGCATTAGTAACAATAAACAGTACAGTTATACATACTATACCAGCGAACCACGTTTTAATATTCCTTATGAATCACA
Organism: Cephonodes hylas; assembly: GCA_030295005.1. Classification (NCBI taxonomy): domain Eukaryota; kingdom Metazoa; phylum Arthropoda; class Insecta; order Lepidoptera; family Sphingidae; genus Cephonodes; species Cephonodes hylas. The sequence continues at coordinate 6,785,515 of AP025367.1, read as the reverse complement.
GATCTATCTTTGTAGTTATCATTATATTGTTTATATAATGTATTCTGTAACAATTCGAATATATAAATAAGCAATAGAATCTGTATTATGAATATCTGCCGAGTATGTTTTCGTTCTTCACATTATTAAAAAATATATTGGAGGAATTATTTTACATTTATTCTACGAAATTTCAATATGTTTTCCTAGGATGGAAATTAAATCTATAGCTATAGGTATTAATAATGCGCATGCAGTAAGTAGAACCTACAAAATGTTGATAACAAATGGCAAAGTATCCTTTATACACGAAGAGTATGTATGCTATTACAGACAGATGTATTGTTGAGAAAAATAATAAAAATCACATTGAAACTGCGGCTGAATGAGAGGCCGATGAGCGGACAGGAAAAGGAAGCGCTGCGTGCTTTCGTCTGTGTGATTCAGTTCTGATTACGTCACTTGATGCCAGTAAAATGTTATCTTTTATCTGAAAAGTGTCGTAGGGTGAAAAGAAGTTTAAATGAAAATTTACAAACTCTGAGAATGTAACAAGGACGGCCGATTTCAACCGGACCCTGAGGTCATAAACGAACTTTAAGGAGAGTGCTATTTTCACTCAGCCCTTGTAAAGTTTGGACTAGACTTTATACATGTAGACAGTGGCGTAGCTACATAGGGGCTAGGCGGGGCAGTGCCCCAGGGCCCTCAAGCTCAGGGGGCCCTCGAATCTTTAAGATTTTCTTAGAGATCTTTAAGAATTGTTAAGATTTTGTCATTTGTTAAGAAAAACGGCAAAGAAAAGGTAAAATACATTTTGATTGCTGATTACCGATTTCCGAATTGATATACCTATATACATACATAAACTCACGCCTATATTCCCTGATGGGGTAAGCAGAGGTGTATTTCTACACCCACATTTTGCCAGTACCTATCTATTCAGTCCCACGTAATAGGGGGCGAGCCTATTGCCGTTTTTCGGGCCCATTTCCAGACTTCGTGCTGCTACTGAGAATTTCCTAATGGAAAAACCCAATAATACTGTCAGACCCAACCCGGGAATCGAACCCAGGACCTCTAGATCGCACGGCACATAATTGTACCGGAAGACCACGAGGCAGTCAATAATATAAAATTAAGATTTTCAATAATGTACTGGACACAGTAATATCTCAATTATATACACGTTGTATTCGTATTAGTGCTGTCTGTCATATATTCGATTTTCTAACCCAAACTTTTTTATAACATGTTGATGAAACAAATTTATTACAAAAGTATGACGAATTCCAAAGAAAATGTTCAGATATAATAGGCCCTATTTTTTCACTGTAATTTATTAATATTTACCACCTAGTTTTACCTCAACCAACTCAAGAATGGACTATTCACCAATTATATTGTAAGGAAATAATGAGCAAATATGGAGTGCTTGAATGCGACATAGGTACAGTGCTGTAACTAGCTTCTTATGCACCTGGTGCGAGCCTTCAAAATTGCGCCTCTGAAAAGTGCTCTAACCAGGCTTAGGTCCATGCATGAAATACAACTAGATACTAGTCTGGTCATTTCAGCGGCCCTCCAGGGTCTGCGCCCAGAGCCTGGGCACTGCTTGCACCGCTCTAGTTACGACACTGGCGACCTGACGAAAGTATTTACAGCAACGTTATTATTTTTTACAATTCCTGTCACTTCTGCAGCTGTTGCAGTGATAATATGGGCCAAACTCGATTCCGACATTCGCAAAAAGCAATTGAAAACAAAACCGCATCAAGCCGGATTTAAACGAAGTCATTGATATTTTTGCGAAAACTAAAGCTAGGAAAAATTGTAAATATAATTGTTGTTTAGCCAGTTGATAGGCACGGCCTTTATACATGATTATAATAAACCCTTGAATCTTCTCTATTTCGTTTCATTAGCCAAACTTTGCTGTTACTGTTTAATATTTTTATTGCCTCCCCTATAGTGCACATCAAAGAGCTTAAGTAACTTAGCATTTTAAAAGCACATATTTGTATATTTAATATTCTTATTTGATAAAATCTAATCAGTTTACATAGCAGTGGGCCCCATTTTTATATTTGCCCCAGGGCCCTTGGTTACCTAGCTACGCCACTGCATGTAGATATGTATAACTCAATAAGTAAACATACTCGGTTAAATTATACGTTTATATCGTAGTAAATATAGAGCATGAAATTATTATTATGTGGTGGCAAATGTGGTAAATCTTCAATTCGCTCAATGCATTATGTTCTTATTTTATCTTTCCAGTAATGTACGTATTCGTGCAATGCGTAAATGTCTTGAAATAGTTCAGTAAACCGCGTTATTGTACGTTGTATTTTCATGAAGTAGGCCGTGCTGCGTACAACAATGTTTCTAGGATTACTTTCCTGGGGGGTATAACTGTAAGTTGGAGTACTTTTTCTCATTAAAGCTAAGCAATTCTTGTAGAATCGTTCAAACATTAACAGATTAATCTTTTGGAATAGTTGGAAAGTTTATAAAATATATCGATGAGAAAACAGGCCTTAGAATTCAATTTTGTATGTTGAGTTATATTTTCCGAAAAAAGTAGTCAAATAGAATACTTACGACGTAGATGTGAGTTTATTCGATGAAGATAGGAAAAAGTAAAATTATTTTTCAGTTCAAAGTACAATTTCTAGTTTATATTGAAATGATGGTAAATTCACGGAAAAAGTAATTTTATAGGTATTTGTACTGTCTCCAGTATTTTACGAGCAAATTTCGCGAAGGGAGGGAAATATTTAATAGCATCAATAAACCAATTCCTGACTTTGTTGCTTTATATTGTAAAATAACTTTGGAAAGAAACTATTATCCCATGTACTCAAAGCATCAATATTCTTTATCAATAGGCACTGTCAAACCCTGGATGCCTTGTAAGTACAAATTATTTAAGTTTCTGGAATTTTGTTGTATTAATTTTGTAGATATTTTTTTCTAATTTTATAATTATAATCTTGTATCTATAATGTATAATTGATGGACGTCATATACATCAAAAAATGTTCTTACTGAATAAGCCATCCGGAGGAGGCCTATATCCAGCGGTGGACGTCTTAAGGCTGATAATAAAGATGATGAAGAAAAACATAAATGTCTTTGATGCAGCTATGCTTCCTCCCAATGCTCAATAAGATATACTTCGATATCCAAGTTCTTTTCAGAGGTTTTCTCTTTATATTTGTATTTATATGTTTGCTCTGTGCGCTGGCCGGTGAGACCGTGAATGAAACGGACAGGGTAGTTCATCGTAAAAGGAGCCACTTCATGGTTGGTTTGACGACAATGCCCGTATTTAGTACGTGCCGAGATTTTGTTTATTTTTACTATTGCTGTGAACCAACAAAGCTTTGGAAGCCAGTGTTGCCCTTTTGTATTGGTATTCTTATATATTTTCAGCAGTTACCCTGTTTCATGTTACAATTTTTATATATCTTATATTTAGTTTTGTTTAGGATTTAGGTATTGAAATGTGATTTGCATGTATGTACAAATGTCCTGATTTTTAAAATAGGGTTTTTACTAGCCACATGGCTGAGTAACTAAAACGACTAGTAACATATCTCTTTTTAAAGCATGGAGCTATCTAAATAAAAGAATTACCTACACACATAACCTTACTCCTGTATCCCTAATAAGTTAGCCAGATTTCTTCTTCAGATAATTGTGTTTTTGTCCCACGTAACAGGAGACGATACTAATGTGCTTTTTTGGCACAAATCCAGACTCCATGCTTCAAACTATGATTCGGACCCTGAACACTGCATTACACAGCATGGGTAGAGACCATTTAACAGTCAATCACGGAACGAAGGAATCAATTAATAATTAATTATTTATTATTTAAATAATATGGTTTATTTAAGAGATAATATCCGAAATCGTGCTTATTTTCAAAGTTAGTTTTTTCAATAATTTTAAAAGATTTTCAATAATTTTAATTGTTTTATGATTATACCGGAAATCTGTGCTTAAAATGGGCATTTGATATAGATTGATAACTATTCCAAATGAATATTTACGTAATATGCAACTTATCTGGGTGGAACAGCATGTTTAAAGGAGAAATAAAATTAATTTATTGTCAAATTGTTATACGCTGTTAATGAAACTAAGCTATATTCTACGAATTTGAACCCATGATATTTTCTGTTCCATACTATGTTTGAGGAGCTGAAAGGTCACCGTTTACCATTGTGAAGCTGAATAATAAATAAGAAGAGTAAATTCGACGTAATAATTTAATGTTGGATACAAATGAAATTGTAAAGGAGGGTTAAGAAGACGTAGTTGTTTCTGGTCAACGGCTTTTTGTGCACAGTTTATCCCATAACATGAACACAACGCACTTATAAAGTAGTTATTATCACATAAAAACATGCAAAAACTATAGGAAAAGATGCATGTTAAGAGAAAACAATCTTGCCGCAACGGGGATATAAACACGACATCAAAGTCCACTTATTACTTTAGCTAAGTTTTTCTGCTAGTAGTGAAAAGTTGCCCAGCTCTTACCTATGTCCCCGAAGAGTATCTACATTATTACCTCTAGTTCTTTAGCGGACGTACTTTCATCGATCCACGACGTCCCTAGAGGTTGTATATAGAGCGCCTTGAAAAAATGGACTTTTGCGTCTTTCAGTATACTAAAGAAAACAATAGCGGAAAAATGTTAAAAAAATAACATTTCCATAGTCGCCGATGCAAATATTCGTGAATGGTGCATAACAGGTAATAGAAAAAATGTTATAATAATAGTTAAAAAATTAAGTATTATTTATATTTGAAAGTGCAAGATGGTTTAAGAGTCGCGCGACTTGGTGAGACAATGTTTCGGCGAGCGTGGATACAAATTCCAGGCAAACTGACTATGCGAGGGAATCCTGCATTCATAAGAGTTTGCAAGCAAGCAACCAGAAGTATCCTAAATATTTTCTGTCCAACAGTGAGGGCTAGGAAGGCGTGGGCGACTAAACGTACCTACATAAGTAAAAGTAGTATTAGGGGTACCTTCAAAAAATGTCCCCGTCTCTTTTGTAGGTTTTTTTTAATAACGGTGTCCTCTATAGTCATAGGATTTAAACCCACAACCAAACAAAGTTGTATAACTTACACACAGTTGGGTCCCGTTTCGTCCAGGAAAATAAAAAGATTAAATCTATGTGCATAAAAAATCGTTTTAATCGGTTTAGAAGTATTTAAGTTTATGATTTTTGTATCGATATTGGTTTTCATACATGTCAAGAAAATCAATAAAGCTTCACTAGCAAGCTTTTTAAATCTATCATACAGAGAAATTCGAAAATTGTAAAACATGTTCAATAAAAACCACTTTACAAGAATTCTTTCTAATAATAATAATTCTATGCCATAAAATGTATATTTAACGTGTATAAAGTCTGTTAACAAAGAAAGTTTAAATTACTCCACCGGACCTGACATCTCGCTGAAATGTTCTCGTACGCGAACAAATTAATGGATAAAATTATCTAAGTTTTTCGGGTTTCCGTCAAATCGCTTGCTGAAGGAACCTTTATACCTACTTAAATAAGTTTTATATAACACTAGCAGGTTGAGCTCTCTTCGTTTCTGATGCAATACTTTTATTTAAAAAATCATATAATAAATAAATAAAAATACAAATCTTACTTTTTAGGCGCTATATGGTATAGGTACCAAGACATTGTTTCGGCGATTGAAAGTTCGAACCGAATAGGTTTGTTTTACATGTGACTCTTCAAATTTGAATGTGGCGACATTTGAATATCAATGGAAAACATGCTTAGATATACAGCAACTCCAAAAGTTTTCATAATTAATTCCATGGATAAGGCACGAACCGGTACTAAGATTAAATACTAGAAGTTTCATGACCAACGTGGCATGTACAAAGATATGCATGTAGGATAGATCGATGATAAACTTAAAGATTTATATAATATCTTGATATATTCCACTTCATTTCTACTAATTTGATACTTATTCTTGAGAGTCGCGATCGATGCTATTGGAAAATTCCTTTTCGAATATTGGCAAGAATCACAGTAAATTACACCAACATTTGTCCCGCTGCGGGACTCAATATGCCGGCTCCATACATCTTTAAAAAGTTTTCCATCGATATGACGTTATAAACAGTACGTGAATGAAAAATAAGATAAGTACCTACCAGTTATGGTGATAGTACATCAACGCAAAAATAGAATAAATTTACAATGCTTTCCTTGACTGGTTATGTTATAATTCATTAAGAATACACATAACTTGAAAAATTCAAGGATGTGTGCCTGGGTTTGAACTCGAGTCCACCGAGTTGTTCACTCATACATTTCCCCAAACCTCGAAGTCTATGCTTCATTTGGATTTATATGTTCTATTGGGATATTTGTCTTTTTTTAAATCCTGATAAATAAATCGAAAAGTTAAAGTACATTATTGTAAACATCACTGTGATTTTTTAAAATTACCATTTACTTCAAATACTGGAATAATACGTTGATACTATCTTTTTCAGGTAAAATTGGCTCACGCTCTCTACCATACCTGAGCGGCGATATCTCACCTTTCCGGGCCGCCCTTGAGCTAGTTGCTTTCACTTTTATTCAGGTTTTATGCGTATCGTTTTCGATGACTAACTAATGTACAATAGTATTTTTGAAAAAAAATAAACACACATACCTACACGTTTTTGTTATTTGAAAAATCGTTAAAAAAATGAGATTGGTGGTTTTTTATTTAACATCGTAGCTTTAAATTTATAAACATTTATTATGGTTTATCTGAATTATCTAATGAACGTATTAAATCAGCTGACTGACCAATTTGGCTTAATTGTCTAAACTGGACTATGAATCAAAACAAATAGCAATATATTTACCCAATTGGCCGAAATGTAATTGAAATTAGCACTATTATAAGAGTAATTGGCATTGTAAGATGGCATATATACTACAATTTAAAGCTTGTATAGCTAGCGTTTGTGGCTTAATCAATATCGCTCAGGTTACTGACCCATTTCGGTGTCTCGCACGTGTTGTGTCGTGATTGTAGCGCTGATATTAATATAGCATACATAAGCTTTTTGCTAAACATAATTATGATTTTAACAATACAGTCATTTTGCCGGTAGAGGATTCAATTGGCCCAATGAGCACGATACTGATACCTGGAATTTGTCAGTAGATTATTGCAAGTCTTGTTAAACTAAGCTAATCATTTTTCACAAAAAAATATGGTTTAATTTTTCACAAAAAAATATAATTTCATTTTTTTTGACACTCAGATGTTTACTCTATAAAATCCTTGATCATATTCTGTTTGTAAAAATTTAAGGCATATATATATGTAGTATATCAAATATATTGACTATCTGAATCACAGTCAGCCCGACAAAATTTTCGTCCAAATTTGAAGTACCAACATAGGTATGCATAATATGGAAATTTAGCTCTTAGCGACATTCCTTTTATTATTTATCATTTTTATCACAAATATATCATACTGTATTTGGTAGGTACGTCTGCTTACATATTAGAATAAGAATAATAAATAGTAGTTCGCGATTTAATCAGGTCAGATTTCTCTATGATTTGTAGGATATTCAAATTGGTATAAGTATAATAAAAACTATATAAAGATTTTTTTGAGAGAAAGTGTTTGCAGAGGCTCCAAAGTGTTTGCAAGAGACTTGTCTATTGGGCAAAGACAGTTGTCTAGGCTGAAGACGGAGGGCGGCCGCGTAGTGTCGACGAGGGCAGAGGTTTTAAGGGAGATCGAGAGGTTCTACGGACAGCTTTACACCTCGGTTGCCAAGCCCGCTGTTCGCTCGGCCGAAGACCCGAGAGCCGAGTTGATCCGCCACTTCAGCGATGATATCCCGGACATCAGCCTGTGTGAGATTGAGATGGCCCTGAAACAACTTAAGAACAACAAGGCGCCGGGTGAGGATGGAATCACTTCAGAGCTTCTGAAAGCGGGCGGAACGCCGGTACTTAAAGTCCTTCAGAGGCTCTTCAATTCCGTTCTCCTCGAGGGCTCAACGCCAGAGGCATGGAGCAGGAGCGTGGTGGTACTGTTCTTCAAAAAAGGTGATAACACCTTGCTGAAGAATTACAGGCCCATCTCGCTCCTGAGCCATGTCTATAAGTTGTTTTCGAGGGTCATCACAAATCGTCTCGAACGCAGGTTTGATGACTTCCAGCCTCCCGAACAAGCTGGTTTCCGAAAGGGCTTTAGCACCATAGACCACATCCATACGCTTCGGCAAGTTATCCAGAAAACCGAGGAATACAACTTGCCGCTTTGTTTAGCGTTTGTGGACTATGAGAAAGCCTTTGATTCGATCGAGACGTGGGCGGTGCTAGAGTCTCTCCAGCGGTGCCACATTGACTGTCGGTACATCGAGGTGTTGAAAAGCATATACAGCAACGCCACCATGTCGGTCCGAGTACAAGATCAGAGCACGAAGGCTATTCCACTACAGGGAGATGTTATATCTCCGAAACTGTTCACTGCCGCGCTGGAAAACGCCTTCAAGCTCTTGGAGTGGAAAGGATTCGGCATCAACATCAACGGCGAGTATATCACACACCTTCGGTTTGCCGACGATATTGTAGTCATGGCAGAATCGCTGGAGGACCTTAGCACTATGCTCGAAGACCTCAATCGAGTCTCCCAACAGGTGGGTCTTAAAATGAACATGGACAAGACGAAAATCATGTCGAATGTCCATGTTGTGCCCACCCCAATCGCAGTTGGGGGCTCGACTCTCGAAGTTGTAGACGAATATGTCTATTTGGGACAAGTGGTCCGGTTAGGCAGGTCCAACTTCGAGAGAGAGGTCAATCGTCGAATCCAACTCGGTTGGGCAGCGTTCGGAAAGTTAGGAGACGTCTTCTCGTCCAAAATACCTCAGTGCCTGAAGACAAAAGTCTTCAATAGTTGTGTGTTACCAGTGATGACTTACGGCACTGAGACGTGGCCTCTCACTAAAGGCGTCATGGGACGGCTCAGGGTCACTCAACGAGCTATGGAGAGGGCTATGCTCGGGGTTTCCCTACGTGATCGAATCAGAAATGAGGAGATCCGTAGGAGAACTAAAGTAACCGACATAGCCCAACGGATTAGCTCGTTGAAGTGGCAATGGGCCGGCCACATGGCGCGGAGAACTGATGGCCGATGGGGCCAGAAAGTTCTCCAGTGGAGGCCACGTACTGGCAAGCGCAGCGTGGGACGTCCCCCGACAAGGTGGTCCGACGACCTTGTCAAGGTCGCGGGACGTCGCTGGCTGCAGGCGGCTTCCGACCGTTCCCGGTGGAAGTCATTGGGGGAGGCCTATGTCCAGCAGTGGACCACTAATGGCTGATATGATGATGATGATGATGATGAAAGATTTTTTAAGGCAAGACCGATCAGTGCCCCAGAGCCATCGATTGTATCTTCAACGACAGTTGCGATGCAGCTTTTATGCACAATTTAACTCTATAAGCATGCCCTTCTTTATACAAAACTACTATATTAGTTTAAAATTAGTTTAGTGCAGTTCTAATTGTGTACTTGGGCGAGAAACAAGTAAGCTAAAAGTATCTCTTGCCAAGAGTTTAAGATTTCTTATGCAGCTACAAAGGCATAGGATTTATGTGCATAAAGATGGAATGATTTAATGAACATTAAAAATTTCTACTTACGTCTACATAGAAGGTCGAATGTAGTTATCAATGACTCATTTCTCGAGGGCATAAAGACTTGCTTGCGATAATAAATAAATTACTCTGTCGATACAAAGACAAATTCGCCGACATAAAGTTGCTGCGGGAGTCAGAAGAACTAAATCTATTTAGATGGTGAGCTTCTCATTAGGATGTCGATTAACCAAAGGCGATGTAATAGTATCCAGAGTGATTTAATTAGCAAATTAACGTGCTAATAAATTGTTACTTGTAAAGTTTAAAAAACTACGAATTTTATGAATGTTTTCTTAGTTTATTTTTTTAATTTTTCGTGCACAATAAAAGCTTGATTTTAAAATATGTTTTTCACCGTTAATTTATTTTTAACTTTTTAGTTGGAAATATTTCTAAGTCTATCCATTTCGTAGTCATACCGAAATTCAACTCAATCGATCCATAGAAACTAGTGTTCCTATGGGCACCTTCCAACTTCTCATGACACCAGATCAACGATACCTTGTTATTATGTTGTCACTGAAAATACAAAGGCATACCAAATTTTAGCTTAATTGGTCCACAGGAATCGGAGTTCCTATGGGCTTCTTCCAACTCCTCATCAGATCAGCTTCATGATACCATATATTTGTATTGTTACCGAAGTTACGAAGACACACCAAATTTCAGTTCAATTGGACCACAAGAATCGGAGTTCCTATGGGCATCTTCCAATTCTTCGTCAGATCAGCTCTATGATACCTTGTTATTATATTGTCACCGAAATTACATAGTTATACCAAATTTCAGCTCAATCGGTCCAAAGGAATCGGAGTTCTTATGAGCATCCTCCAACTCCTCTTCAGATCAGCTCCATGATACCATATTTTTGTATTGTTACCGAAGTTACGAAGAGATACAAAATTTCAGCTCAATTCGACCATAGGAATCGGAGTTCCTATGGCCATCCTCCAACTCCTCATCAGATCAGCTCCATAATATCATATTTTTGTATTGTTACCGAAGCGACGAAGACATACCAAATTTCAGCTCAATTGGACCACAGAAATCGAAGTTCCTATGGGCATCTTCCAACTCTTCGACAGATCAGCACCATGATACCATATTTGTGTATTGTTGTCGAAGTTACAAAGACATACCAAATTTCAGCTCAATCGGTCCACAAGAACCGATGTTTCTATGGTCATCTTCCAACCTCATCATCAGACCAGCTCCATGGTACCATATTATTGTATTGTCATCCAAGTTACGTAGGTATACCAAGTTTCAGCACAATCGGTCTATTGGAAGTGGTTCAAATCTTCATTGCAAGATTTGTAAACATACAAACATACATACATACATACATACATACATACATACATACATACATACAGAAGTGAAGTTAAATAAAAGCTTGTAAAAATGTATTATTTTACGAAAAGTTTCAACTGCGAGGGAAACAATGCCGTGTCTCTTAATATGTGAGGTTTGGATGTTTCATATTTAACGATGCAAAAAAGGTAAATGGATATGAATTTTATTTATAACTGGAATGAACATACAATAATTTTCATTCGAGAATTATTTTTAGTGGAATTAAAATCAGACTTCAGGGCATAGATGCCGATTTTCATAATTTGTTTTCGCTATACATTTTCACTTGTAGACCTAAGTTTGAATAAGATGCTTGCAAAGATAAAAAAAAATCAGGCGAGTTAATTTAGAAAATGTTTTTATCTCATACTTACTTCTCCCAACACTGAGAACCAAACCAAAAATATTTTGATATCACAATCGGTCGTGAAACTTATGGTATCTTGTCTTTCAGGCTTCTTATTCACAGCCTGCTAAGGTTATAATTATAATACGGTCCTCATTAATTCAAAGTCATGAACTAAGTCTTCCGTTTCACATGTTTACGCTGCAAATATTATTGAAACTTTATCCACATGTCATGTTGCTCCATCCATAGCGTTTCGAGTATTTTTTTACCCGGATGTTTCACCCAAAGAAAAATGTTGGAGTGGTTTAATTCCGTTCATAAGCTATTTATGAAAGAAGCTTTTATCAATGGACTTGGCGGTTGAGTTACAAAGCAAAGCTTAACCCACTTCAACTTTTATACTTCTTATTTTATCGACAAAACGGAAAATAATTTGTATATAATTAATCAGCAAGCTATTCCACTTGAAAAAATAGAGAAGCTATACTAAGTATACATAGTTTTTTTTCATTAGCTGTAGGTTCCTGCTCTATCTTTGCGCAAAATTGAGTCCCGTTATCAACCAACGGGTACATTGAATAAACTTTTCCTACTTATAATATTAGCATAAATTTAAAGCGCCTGTCATAACTTACTGAGCAATTTGTTTCATGCATTTGTTTTGTATTGTGTCGGGTTCTGCTCCGCTCCACCGCAATTTTAATAAAACAATAAGCCCTACGTCCTTTTCCAAGGTCCCAACCTATTTCCATACCAAAAAATAAGTGGTTTAGGCGTGAAAGCGTAACAGAAACAGTCAGAGTTACTTTTGCATTTGTAATATTAGTATGGATAGTATGGATGACATTGATGAAACTATATTCATGATACGCTTGCGGACTCGCTACTGCTGCAGAATAGATTTGCTATTTACGTTTGAAAATATTGAAATAGATTTCGTATTCTAAAGTCGTAGTTGCAATTCCAAAGAGATAGCATTTCACGGTGAAATTTTCTTGATAAACACAAACCGATACATACCAAGTGTGCATTCTAGCTTGTTTTACTCGTGGTTTCACAAATCCTGATATTGTATTTTTGAATTTTTATTCAACACGTCATACAACGAATGATATCGTGTGAAATAAAAGACTGATACATTTATAGATACAAATCTTTATAAAATCAATACACATGTAGTTATAAATCTTTATTTTATGCTATTTATTTTATGTATTGGGATTGGAAAGATTTTATATCTATCCTGAAGATCAGCGAGATAAAATGTTATACAAAACACAACATCGCAAAAATAATTTTTGTAGTGAAAGTATTTTCGTCAACTTCTGAAATGAAACCCAACAGAAACATAGCCACAACTCTCTAAATAAAACCGAAATAGGAATAAGAGGAATGCTAATAAGCTGCTCAGAAAGACACTAATAAAAACGGCATGTATTAAAAAAAGACGAGATGTGTGTTTACTCACGTCGGTGCTACTGGATGACTATATTTTCTCTTTTTATTTTTTCTCTCTCGTTTCATACATTCGCGTGATTTATGAGGTACATATAAATCAACTAATGTTTTCTTTGTATTGTTCGATAGTTTGTTAGAGTATTTTATAAGCTAGAGCTATCTTACTCTGCATTTGGTGCATGGTTAACAAAGAATTTTGAAATATAAACTTGAGCGCAAAATAATTTAATAAAGCTTTTGCTTTTTATGAAATTTATTTTGGTATTCACCTACATATTATAACTTATAACCTCAGTACTTTGAGACTGACCGCATATCCATCCGTCCGTACCGTCTTTGTCGGCAGAAGGCTTCCAACAGCAACTCCTGACATCAGCGTGGGAGGTTTCAGCGTACGCTTTGATGGTCAGGATTATGTATACATAGTCCTAAATTACATAAAAATGGAGAAATACATACTGTTTTATTGATTCTTCATATTCCAAATTGATACAAACTGCTAGAAAACGTAAAAGTTCTCCGTTTTGCTAATCTCTAAAAGACTTTACTTACAATCATATCCAGGTACATAGTTTTGAATCCATGCACCATAGTATATAAATAATCCACATGATGTTTGAAAGGGGAACGGCTTTAAAAACATTGAAGCATATGAGAGCAATTAGGATAATCGAACGTAACGCAGCAGTAAAGTGGCTTATGGTCGCTGATCGGGCTCATTGGCGGGCTACAACGGGTGGTCGGCGAAGCGGAACTTATCTATCACTCGACTGTGAACTACCCTCAATATCAACATCGGAATCGATCCCGTAAGGGTTGACCAACTAGCCTCATGTAAACATTTTAAGATCCTGTTTACTAACCTTCGTTGTTCTATGTATCTAGCGATTCAATCACCAATTTCTCGTTTGTGAAGTTTTACAATACGGTTAAGTATATTATTTGGTTCTAAAATAATTTATGTTACGTAACTAAAAATGTTGAATAAATACAATCATCTTTACAGCCAATTCTATCATTTTATTTTAAGAGCCCGGTATGTATAGCTTGTATTATTGTACGACATGTGCTTCGTAATAATAAAAAACCAGCAAAAAATTTAACCAAAGTCCTGAATAGAGATATTATAAAGTTGTACTTTTTGTCTACCGAATAAATAACGTCGAGTCTGGTTTCTGTCAGTCGTAATGCTATTTAATTGTTTAATCAAGATTATTCAATCTCTTTGTGCCTAAAACTCGAGCCGTTTACCTTTTTTCATTACCTGCAATTATACGAACAATGAACTAAGTTTTTGATATTAATCATTAAGTGTAATATTTTCAGTGGGCTTTGTTCATTGGAAAAATGAAGTTAATAGAAATATAATGGTTAGTAAAGTGGCCGCGAGGTGGCGCTATCGAGTCTCGTTGATTAGGAGATATTGTTACTGGGCGTGCCGGTCGAGAGCAAACTTTGTTGAAGTGCCTTTAACAATGAATAGGGTTGCTGCTATGTTACTATTTCATGTTAACACTAACGATTGGGAGAGTAAGAAGTTTTGTAGGGCACTACGTAACAGTATCAAGAGTTGAATATTCTGTTTTCATACTGGTTTTGCATTCATTATAAGAATCTGATTTGTTGACTAATCTATCTAGATTTTCAATTTTATAGATTTTTGTCTATAATTTTTTTGTTTGAAACAACTACTTTTCATTTTTATAATTCAATTTTCCTTGCATTATGAACATTTTGTTTCTTTTTTTTAATCAAAGTACTATTAATTTCGAACAATTGCAAAAATATCTCACTGTTTCTTTATATTTAACAATCTTGATATAAATATTACACTTTTGATGCATTCAACAAAAAATATAGATTTATTACAGAAACAATCATCGACAGTTGATTGCAATAATTCACAAATCTTAAAATGGAATGTTTAACAAAGCTTTAGCCGTCATGGAAATTTCGAGAACAAAATACGGATTTGGGTGCTTTGAGCCCTGGCGACAACAACTTGGTATGAGAGATTTAATTATTATTAATTACACGCCCTGGTCTCTGTAATGAGGTCGAGGCATTAAGTTAATCCATTCATTCTCCATTCTTTGCTCGTCCAAATTCACCATTGGAATTACTTTGCAGTATGATGATGTCTTGTTTTAATATTTATGATATATTTTAATTATATGCCTTTTAAATAAAAAAAACTCTTATAAAACAAATTATTTTATTAAGTCACACTTTATACCATTTTGTATAAGTGGATTTAATACCTAAGGCATTATTTTACAGTCAAATTATTTTTTTTTGTTAAATCCCAAACTTTAAGTCTGTGTCGGTATACATATTAACCAACCAAATTATCAAGTAACCTCGGTGTCGCAGAAAGTCACAGGTACGCTTCATGCCCTTTATCGCTTGAAGAACTTTCTTCCCGCCAAGACCAAAGCGATGCTTGTGCAAGCCTTAATCTTCTCAATAATCGACTATGGTGATGTGTGCTATTTCGATCTGAATGCAGAATATCTCAATAAATATGACCGTCTTCTCAATAACTGCATTCGATTAATTTTTAATCTTCGTAAGTATGATCATGTTTCCTTTTTCCGCTCACAACTGAAGTGGTTACCTATCCGACAGCGCCGGTCTTTACGCGCTCTCACTACTCTTTTTTCTATCACAAAGTCTTCTACTCCGCCCTCTGATCTGATTTCCCACTTTCAATTTCTTAGTAGTAACCACGACAGGAATCTTCGCTCGTCTAACAATCTTCTCCTTTTATATCCCTCTCATACCTCAAACTTTCGACATTATTAGTATTATATAATAGTATAATATTTATGGGTTTATGTTAGTATTTAGGTATATATAAGCATATTATCCGAAAAATAATATTTATGCACCTATCAAGTATATCTGCACTAACCTAAGGTTGACTGGTAGAAAATGCCTTAGGCATTAAGCCCGCCTTTATACAATGTTTTGTATAAAAAGCATAAATAAATATAGTTCAAGACTCGTTATAAGTGCAGTAAAACAATAATAATAATCGACCACATCAGAAGATGATTCGATAAAAACTAACCTAGTAGCTTGTTGGAACATTGTCCAATGTTCATACAGTAAATGCATTAGAAAGTTGTGGCTGGACCATCACAAGTCAGTAAATTGAATTCGAACTTCAGTCAAAATAAGTTGTACCATCCAACATTTACATAGCCAATTGAAGCAGACATATTTCTCTTCTGAATAAAATAATATTGTTGTTCAGTAAAAATAATAGGTAACTAATTTCTAACAATGAAAACAAAATGACTACCTTTACGACTTTCTCAAGAGTTGATATCATTAAATTATTTTCAAACCCTTGTAAGAAAGATACTTATCTGGTTTAAACGTCACAAGTACAATATACCTACAGTTTAAATTTTGTACTGGTGTATGTATGTCATGTCATTAGCTATTTAGCGCAGCCAACTGATATTACCCGTAGCAGTCATAAAAAATGCGCAAAGTTCTTGAGCGGAAAGTATGCACGACGGAGCATGCTGTACGACGTTTTAGCCAGACGACGTGATAAAGGTCGCAGTTAGCTGTTAGATACAGACCGCTCTTGCACTACTATAATGAAACTCAGAGAAGATAAAAAAATGATGACGATATGACTTTATTATGGAACTCCCTAAAGAACTTCCTTTTTATTATTTATTGTTTTTTTATTGCAATCCTATGCCGATGAGCTAGTGGCTCATTTGTTGGTAATGTTGCTCATAGACTTTTGCAGCACTAGAAGCGCAAATAAGCAGATGATGATATATGTAAAATATCAAGACTATCAAAATGCAAAACTTTCAGTGCTTTCGGGGCACATTTTGTTTCCTAGATCAAATTTTAATTTACCAAATGTAACAGAGACATAAGGCAAATTCAACGTATTATTCCAGGTATTAATGTCTGGAGTGCAAGTCAAACTAATGTACATTAGCAAAAACTACTTACACAAATGAATTAGTATGGAACGGAGCGGACTAGCCAAATTTAATTCATTTGCCAATTACAATTACACTCTCCTAATATGAATAGAATAGTATACTTCCATACAGTTTTGTTTAGAATAGTCTAAAATTGACGATTCATAAGTACTTGTAAAGGTCTATTTGAATAAAGATAAATTGACATTGACTTGACAGTTACGTGTACCGTAACAGTTTTGTATGTGGAGGTACAAATATTGAGCAACATTTATATACCTACTACTAGCTGTTGCCAACAACTCCCCATGTTAACTTTTAAACCTCAAAATAAATCTTAATCACCTGATTTTGGCACATTACTGCTCCTTTTCTATTGGTCGTAGCTTGATCATATGTGACATATAGCCTTTCTCAATAAATAGACTTTAAAACATATGTACATATCTTTTTTAAAACACGAACCGGTCATTTTTGGGAGCAGTGGGTCTACTAAACAAAATTTTCAATTTTATGCATATAAGCATAGAAATAGTTAGTTACTTACACCTTAATGCCTTAGCATTTTCTTAAATAAAAAAGAAACGATTTCTTATTTCTTTTGAATTAATATTAATTATCTTATTGCCACCAGCTTTATTGATACTCGACACCAGCTGCATTACTAATGATTTCATTACGCATCAAGTTAGTTGGCTAATTACGCTGGTTAATATATCAAAGATCTTGAATTTCCTTATTTTAACGCCTAAACCTAAAGTAATTATGATCATTATCAATAATAATATTAAGGATTTCTATCTATCAATGTGGATATTAAAAAAGTAATGATTGTATTCGATTTTTCAAAGGTTAAGCTATGGTAGAACATTTTTATATGGGTTGCTGCATTAGACAAACGTTTTTTTCCAGCAGAACACGCCCTACAGATATAGTTAGACAATATATTAATATAATAAATGCGTAAGAGTAAAGAAATACCTCAAAGTTTATTTATTTGTTTAATATAATTTCACACTTACAGGACATATAAATAGTAAAAAGTATACTATGATAACGTATGCAATCAATTGTTGCCCTACTAGTAACAGTCTAAAACGGACCCTTACTAGGCAAGCCTGTATCGTGGGGTCCCACTGATTGATATTATAGGATGAGTCAGTGGCGGTACTTCCATAGAAGCCCGAAAGCCCGACTTGCCTTACATAGTTCCGAATAACGAACTTAACGATTGTTTATTTATAAAATAACGCTATAAACGTGAATGTGAGTACTGACCGGTAGATATTTATTAGTCCTACGTACCAAAAAAAATATGCTGCTACTAAATAAACATTTGGGCTTGCCTTAGTTTGACACCCTAGGCACGCCACTGGGATGAGTCTGTCTTATTCAAATAAGTAAACGTACAAAATATTTATAAATTTTATTAATAGTTAGTTGTCATTTTCCTTATTTTATTATATAAAAACGAATCCCTATTATTTGTTTAGTTAATAACCAAGCCAGTCCCTGTTTGTCCAAATATTACTTATAAGAATAACGTAGGGCTGTGTGTACACAGGACTAATTAAATACACGTAGGTGTACGCTTGTCTGCGACTGTGACAGCCCAGTGACCACAACGATGGTGTGCGTCGCCGGGCAAAGGAAGCCTATGTTACGTGACAACAAGGGTGCTTAATATACAAACCTTGTATGTTTATATATTTTGTTAATGCTGTAAACCAAGGTCACCTAAAATTTACAGTAACTAATAAAAAGTAATGATTTTCTCGATGCTCTGATGGTGGTCAAAATACGGGTGAGATCAATCCCTCGTCAATATAGATCTCGGTCTACATAGATGCTCTTATATCTGGACAGCCTATGACCTTAAAAAATATTAGTATTCACAACTTTCTTATTTCAATCTAGCTTTAACAATCATTTAAATATATTTAGAGCAGATATCGTTCTGAGCACGCTAGTTCATTTATGTTAATACGCCAGAAGGTAATAACCTTCTTGATTTTATTTAATCAACAATTTAAATTGTTATATTTCTTGTCTTTAATGATATTGTATGCAATATAAAAGCAAAATGTGTGATGTGCATGCATAGAAAAGCATAGCATCCGGCGGCGCCACATCGTTGAGCTAAAGCACATTTTTCGCTCCCTCTGTTGCTGAGCTAACGGAAACAAGTTCTTGGAATATCTCAATTGTGTAATTAATGTTATCTTGGAATATTGCAAGCCTTTAGAGCAAATTGTTGTCATGTAACAAACGGCTAACGTGAGAGAGCGGGGAGTCGGGCGGCGCAGCAGCTCCGCATAGTTGCTAGCCCCTTCCGGAAGGAATGCCACTCTCACTCGTTCCCACCTTTTCAAACCCAACCTTTTCTCGTCCCACTCGCAGCACCGACCCTTTGTACACGCCACCAACTTCACCCTTCCACGTCTTGTAAAAAGGGTCAAAACAATCGACAGAGGAAATGAAAACGAAATGTTATTTTATAAAGATATTTTATTAAACATTTTTTTCTGTAAAATAGATTAATTAAAACTGATGTTTACAACAAACAACTATAAAATTCTTTGTATTTTTTTCCTTCTAACACTAATTACGTTAATAGATCCTGTTTAATATATGGAATTGATCTCTAGTATAGCCGAGTGAATGCATTGACAGTGCTCGCTCAACGGCGACTTCTTAGAGATAATAATCAAACGATAACATTTGAACACGTAACATATCGTATCACACGAGGATGGGAGGGGATGCGGATCGCAATTAAACTAATTTACGCATATTTACTTGTCGATACACATATTCGTAACTAGTTGTAGAGCGTTAGCTTATCGCCCACACGTTGAAAATTTTCATCGCTATTGCATATTTATGTAGCAACGTTTATACGCTAAGCGGTCCGGCTTGTAAGTAGTCTCATAACTCTACTAACTATAAAGCTCGTGATCATTATTTTTGATGCATTATATCTACTTACTAATAGAAGGAAAACAAAGAATTTCATAAAATAACGTTCATATTTTTCTTACACAATTGTCGACCAATCGAAAATTTCCGAGGTGTGGGGCACATGTGAGAACATCAGACTAACATACAATATTACATATAATATTCGTTACGTGGAACATCAATGCTTACTAAGTATTGTCTCGCTGAAGACACGACAATTCGCATTTAGAGCGTACTCTCAACAATTAACGATCAATTCCACTCTAAAATATTATTAAATGATTTTAGAAATAAACAAATGAACATGCCAAACGAAGAGACAATGCATTTGGTCCCAAACGTTTGCTATCAATGAAATGAAATTCGTTTCATATCCATGGAGAAGCATTACATATCACAAACAACAAATAAGTAACAAATAATTGAATTAATATTAGAAGAAATACATTTTTAACACCTCATTACATTACAAACATTTTATCGACACACAATCATCGTGTCTCCGGCAAGTAAACTCGATGTCCGCAGTTTATTCGGCCCTAGTTAACAAGATAACTCATAGTGGTATTTTATATTTTCGAAATGGTAACTTTCAATCCTACATTCTTTCATATTGATGAAAATGGTCAGCGTCGTTTTCGTAACATTTTGTGCAGAACAGACTGGGATACTAAACCTCGCCTCTTAGGTAGATTACATCAATCATAAATCTGTAAGAATTGGTTCGGATGTACAGAGATTGATAAACGAAGTGAATTAGAGTGCTTCATTAATCCGACGTCTTGTATCATTTGTCACATTTGTGTGTTAATATGAGCCTGTCGGGCCTACGATTAATTGATGTGGTGACGTTCCTGAATACAACCCTACATATTATACACGATTTGTTTAACTTTGATTATCCTAATCACCATTAATATAACTGTATTATGTGATTAATCGTGCTGTTATGATTCAAAAATCATGATATTTTTATAAATGTGCCCTCGGTAATAGAACAGCCCATTGGTACTTAAGGAATGAATGTTCTAACCGGTATGATTTACATTAATGACATATGGATGAGGCTATTTCAAAATAGGTAAATACTTTTTTAATTTGAGTTATGACTAAGACCTTACTCATCATTTGTTGGAGAAAGCCTATGTCTAAAAATGGAACCTAGATACATGGGTTAATATAGATAAATTTGCATATTGTTCTTGTTATGAATTTATCGATAATTACTTCAGCGAGTCGAGACATGCAGGCACGAGTAAAATATCGAACATCAAGTTTATAACATTATAATATTCTAACTAAACGCTTAAATCGAGTGCACCGTCTTCAATGTTTATGTACACTGGTGGACTTTAAACAACTTTTATATCTTTATATGAGAATCTATGTGCGATATTATCTTAATTTTATTGCTTTATCATATAAAGAGTTACAATACGAGTATAATTTTATTGACTGCGCGAATTAAGAAAAGTTGTAATTTTAAACTGTTATTAATAAATTCAAGTAGATTTATCTATTTGCAAACCAAATACAGGATTTCATCATTTAAACTTTTACATCATCCATACAAGATACAATAATAATATAATGTTATTGCGGTTTTCAGTTCGTATAGCATTACCGAAAATCGATATTATGTAGTTTGAAGGTCCTGTATATTATTGTGCACGGAAGCGTCACACGTAAGTTTAGCCGTGGGTGTGAAGTGAACATCAATAACTAAAATCCCGGGGCGGGTGTCCGACGCACGTTTATTTAGTAGCTACCAATTTTCTGACCGCCATTGTACAAAATCATTGAAGTGTACGTCACTGAATTTTGCGGCTCTATTTACTGACAAGATTATTCCCGTCGCAGCACATAAGAATAATATCTACAACTACTATACACAAAGCTCTTATTTATAACAGATACATTAAGCGCAGTTTCAAAAGCTCTTTCATTTGATTACAATTTTGAAGTGTAACTTATAGTAACTCAAATATAGTTAATTTCATTTGACATTATTTTTTGGTAAAAATACACGTGTAGAAAGATTACTCATAATTGTATTGTGATGTGATTATTTAGTTAACAGAGTGCTCTTACGATAAAATTATAGGCTTTTACATATTCAGCGCCTGTGAGATAGTCGGGACGCTGCCATTATTCGTAAGTGATTGGTACAATCCACGACTGAAACTATATTTGAACTAAAGAAAGAAATTTAACTCGTTTTCTCCGTGGACATGTTTGGTTCTTACTTTAATACCTATGCGTTATCAATTTAAATTGTGCCGCATGTTATCTTTTACATATGAATGTATTATAAATTATGTATTTATAGGTACTTAGTGCGTACGTAAATATCTAAACATTGGTAAAAATCACCAAAAATCATTGTCACAAACAGTAACATTATAGTACCTTCTTAGGCATCAAAACATTTTAAATTCAATGTGTTAAAATACAATTTCTTCCTTTAGTTCTACACGTAGTCTTGTTGTTAAGACTGTAATTACATTATTACATTAACTATTGTGGATTATAGACATTTGTCTTTTACAAACTATACGATTCATTTCAACAATTAACATTTTCAATCTTGACTATTTATTCACATTTCCACATTAACTACCTATACATCCAGTTCGTCACTCAACCGTCGAGCAACTTGTGTCTATATGAATTCCCTCAGTTCACATACCGCGTTATGGCACACAGCAGTCGGCGCGTGGGCGCGGCTACGTGTAGCGTGCATTGTGCGTACTCAATTCGTAATCCGCCTTGGTGATGGGACAGGCCGAGCGGCAGGGTTCACGTGAGTCCGGCGGCGGTGGGGCTCACCGCGTGTCGCAGGGCTTGCGGCGCGTGGTGCGAGCTGGGCAGCGCTGCGTCGTCGGGGGCGTCGGTGGCGCCGGGCGGCGGGCCGGGCTCGGGCTCGGCCGGCTCCTCGGGGGGCGCGGCCGCCGGGCGGACGTTGTCGAGCCGCGGGCGCGGCGAGTAGCGCGGCGTCAGCGCAATGCCACCGACGACTGGGTGCGATTTAAGACGCCCGCCTGCAGGACGTCGTGCATCATGCGCTCGTTCTCCTGCCGAACTGCGAACAATCATACTGGCTTAGCTGTCAATTCAACTTATTGCAACATGGAATCGGACTTGGGGAACCTAATCGGGTTACGATCTCCTTCGTCTATGGCTACTGCACTCAAGGGGTGTTGGCGGGTAGATCTAAGTGAAGAATTATTCACTAATCTTGGGATCACACCAAACGGATTTGCAATATTTACATTTGTTAAAGGGACATACAGTTTGTTAGGGTTTCAGTCAACATTGTGAAATTAATCTATGTTATATTCTAAGCTGCCGCATTAGTTGGATCGTGTTAAAGACATGTTAGTTCACACATTTCTATTTAGACATATGTTACACATATTAACTACATGTTTTATGAAGTAAATAAGTTGTAAGTACTTTCGATAATGGTTCTTATGAATGCCCCTAATACACGATTATCGTCAAAATTGTATTGATTGAATATCCACCCAAAATGTATATGATTTTTTGTAAAATAGTAGCCTCTCTAAATAATTTAACATCACACTTTTTAAAATTTTAGAATTTTAATTAATATTAAACTCATTTTATAAACATTTCTGTAAATAACCAGAGAGAAGAAAAGAACCAAAATAACTACTGTTTTTTATTTAAAATTTTGATGAAATGTACAGCGTACACTCAATATGTATGGATAATTGTATGATTGTGAGAAGGAATAGTATCTAAAAGACTTTCAAGTTAAATTTCAAGTATTGTAGCAATGACATTGCAGTGAGACTTTTGGCGTTGATTAAAGGCTTAAAACAACCGCGTCACAGTAAGGGAAGTAATTTCTACCGAAAAACCGCTTTCCGGAATAGATTGGGTATTTCGAATAAAAGAAAATACACCGAGAAAAATCAGCTACGAATATGGACGACGAAATGATTTCTCTCTCTTCGCAAAATAAGAGTTACATTTGCTATTTGACAGCTTTTCGACGGGAAAGGAAGTAATATATTATTGCTAGTATTTTTTCACTGTCATGGTGAATTTGGTACTAAATAAAGGCAACACGCTAAAGAGTATTGCCATAAGCAGTAAATATCTTCGATCAGCCCATATTACGCTTTCACGTGATTTGACCGATTTGTATGATCTTTGGTATGGGCATAAATAGGACTCTAAGGAGTAAAATAGACTATAACTTATTTTCTTTCTGAACTCAACCCTGTAGTCTACGCGAACGAAGTCGCGGGCAACAGCTAGTCAGTAATAAAATTACTCACCAAAGCTACACTGAGGATTATTTTACGGTTAAAAATTCCAAATAGAACGCTGTTATAAAAAAATACTTTTACAACACAAAACATCCTCCCGCCTGTATTTTCTGAAGCGGTATGCAGAAGTGCAATTCCGTTCTCACATTTCACCAGTTTGTATCCATTCATCAGCCAATTGAGGTCCACTGCTGAACATAGGCCTTACCGAATGGGGGATCATTAAGGGAGACCTATGTCCAGTATGTATCAGTCCAACGTAATAGGCGGCGAGTCTATTAATGTTCGGGAAGTTTCAAGACTCCGCGCTGCTACCGAGAACTTTTTAACAGAAAAACCCAAACACACTTTACTCGAGCTCTGCCTGCGAGATCACGAGGCAGTCTAAAGAGGTGTTTTAATTTGAGAATACACGCGATTACGTATCGACTTATGCACGACGCACGTGAAATCAATACGTAGATGTTGGAGGCCTTATTGTTTCTCAAACATTTATGCAACACTCTCCATACATTATAGGTCATGTTTCCACGCTCGTATCCATGAAGATATAAGTAGATGTACATGTTAGGCTAAATTTTTGTTCGCTATGATTTTAGGTCCCACATATTTACTAATTGATTATAATTGTACAACTAATTAAATTAATTATTATGACTCGTAACTCGGCAAACTGATCACAATAGAAGCTGATGGTAATAACTATATGCTTCAAATAATTTTGTGGCTACCGAGGAATCATCTTCCACTGGTGGTCAAAATTGTACTGACGTATCCGAAAATTGGTCTACACAGATTGATCCCTTAAAGACTGTCGTCAGTTACTATGGCGCGTTTTATATTTTATATACAAAAGCAACAGTATGAGAAAGCACAACAAAGTACGACCAGGCGGGAATTTGTAAGAAAAAAGATATTTTTTTAAATGTTTCTCTCATTTCATTAAAAGAAGTTTTTCGTGTAACTGCATAAGCACAGGCATCTGCTCTCTCTCAGACGTCGTGTCCCAAACAAGGAACCGGGAAATAAATGTAATTCATTTTACAGCCGTTTTACAGTTCCACATAACAGTGAAAAAGCGCTATTTTTAGTTTCCTTCCTTTGCGTATTAAATAGTTTTAGTTAATATAAAATTCCGATGTCTGTTCAGCGAACGGAGAAAACAAATCTCGCAACTTAGAAGATTTGTCGAAAAATTCCAAACAAACAAGGATATAAATTGTGGCTGCGTTTTTACTTTATTGTTTACGTTACATTGGCACATTATGCATCACTGTAGTAGTACATTACTTTGTGCGCCGCCGACCCCAAATAAAAATTGGGAGTAGGGCAAGAGAATGATGAATTGTAGACTTGTAAAAAATTTTTAACCGCCTTCTGACTTTACTATGTAATTGACACCGTATTGTTTTGCAAGAGATCTAGAGAGCAAGGTCTATGTATACAATAATGATACCTAGTGTTATCGTAGTCCTTCATTACTATTACATTCATACGTGAGATTGATGTAGAAATGGATTCGGCGAAAACCATTCCTCATTTATGATTGGAACTCATTTACTAGATTTACAAATAACTGCAATCCCACGTTTGTCACTGCACGTGATAAAAGTATATATGTGGATAGATATAAACATATTACAATATATATGTATGTACGTATTCAATTTTTTAAATCGAATATTAATCAACAAGGTATATATTTTACAGGCACACACCTCTGACTTTTCGAAGTTATGTGTGTATTAACATTGAATTATCACTTGCTTTAACGGTGAAGGAAAACATCGTGATGAAACCTGCACACGTAAGAGTTCTTAGGAATTTCTTAGGTGTGTAGTCCGCCAACCCGCACTAGGCCAGCGTGGTGGACTATGGCCTAAACCCTCTCAAGTGTAGAGGAGACCCGTGCTCAGCAGTGGGCGTACATTAGGGTGGAGTGAGTGAAAAGGTATATATTTTAAATATCCTATAAACGTTGCCGTAACGTGTCCATTACATTTTATTCTACACACAAAGCTCAACTTTAATCTTTGTTGAGTTGAAAAATTTGAAGACAAACGATTTTACTCATGCCACCAAACAAAAACAAGCAAATCAGAATACGTAAAAATAGTATTAGTAAATGCAACGGAATATACCGCTTGTTAATATCTATGCAATGTCGCAACTTGCCATTAAAAAATTAAATTGTAAAACGAAACTCCCGCGGGATGGCGCGACCTGAACACGAACGACTTACAATCAGTACCTTTCAGTGGGTTCTCGAGAAGCAACGCTCTCTAGTGTTTGATTTATATACACCGACGTTTGTTTAGGATTGCGTCGAAATTGATTTTCCACATCAAACATATAAGTAGCGACGAGTAAATAAAATTTATAGCTCGCCGATTCACATGGGTTGGCGTCCAGTGATCCTTGGTACGTGGCAAATCGTTTGTACCATGAAACCTTCGCTTCTGAGTTATTGCTAATGATTTGTCACCGCTTCAAATAGAAGGGTTTTCATTTTGCAAGTTTTGTTGTACATATCTACATTTATAGATAATCTCATTTATGAACTCTGAAGGAACAGGAAGAGTTACATTTCAACAACGAAATTACACCAGGTTTGTATCATTCCCACGCAAGAGGAGGTGAGCCTATTGCTGTTTTTAGAGTATAATTCTAGACTCCGTGCTGCTACTGAAATTTCCTAATTTACTCAATTACACTTTGGCCGACTCGCGAATAGAATCTGGCATGTATAGACCATGGCATATACTTTTGACGAAAGACTACGAGACGGTATAAGTATCCCATTCGTTTAATGCTAAGTATGTAAACAATAGCCGATTTCTCTCGCAACTCACTGGCGGTTCTCCAAGCCCGGACTATTATTACTGCGTTCGTAATGTGAACTAGATTAATAACTATGTTAATAGATAACATAGCTAAGACCAATAATATTGATAGGCGAATATTTGTCACACGTATATTAAATTCAATATTTGATTTATCTTCTTAATTGACCCCTAGTTTTCCGCGCTGGCATAGTAAGGACTAGTATACCGTATCAGCACCTTTCCTTAAAATGTTCTTAATCCTCCTTGAAATATTCTAATTAATTATTACCATATAAAATAAATAACTTGCCCAAAGTCCCTTAATACTTTCTAATATTTTAGCATTTAGTATGAATCTACGCGGAACCGTTTTGATTGAGAAATTTCTTCTTAAAGATATTGACCGATATTCTAAATGGTAACAATATCTGCGGAATATGAAACCGAAGGTACTTTGCACATCAGCACTTCTACTCTATATTAGGCTTTCCCAGCCTTCCCGGATATTGGAATAACCCACGAGCATGTCTCAAATAACGTACAAATTGGCCGGTCTTAAGCAACACGATATTGGATATAATAACTTTGTAAGTACTCCTTGTACGGAACGAAATTACTGAGTAGGTACTAGAGAAAGAGATTTTTCGCCTGTATATTCAATGGTTATTCAACTTCATTGTTGCATATCAGGAACCAAGATTTAAATATTCAATGGATACAATTACACACTAAGTATTAATTATTCATTCATGCATAACTGCGTCCGTCTATTTACGCAAACACGCAATTTGTAACATGTCAACATGCTACCAGTTTAATTATTAGAAGACGGAGTCTAACTAGCCTTAAAAATGTAACAACTTAGGCCTGTATGCCCAAAGAGAAAGGATGCGATGTAAGGAAGCTCATTCCACATTTTGATTTTCGCTGTGATTAATACGATCACACGTATTGCAATTATTTTTATACAGCTTCGTGCTGTTTATGAGATTTTTTGACCAGAAAAGTGAATAATTCTGCCCTAATTCAAGACATCTCCGTGTCTCATAACAAAAATACATGTTAAGAAATGTAAATTTGTATTACGTGTTTAAAAACTTACAGTATAGATTAAATTATATTTTTCAATAACTTTGTAACTAATGCTTTGTGATACGAAATGACGAACCGCGAGACTTCTTTGTATTTCGGCAAACTCACTGAGAACACAAAAGCCACTCTGCATAAAGCTTGACACGCTTCGAGCAAGAGATTACAATAAAATCCGTGAATAAAATTTTTAAAAATACTTTTTCACAAAATTACGAAGTGTTTATATCGAATAGGTACAATTCTAAGTAAAAATGATTACCAAGTCTTCTTAAGCACACACCCACACACACAGTGATAAATGTTTATGGTCTTCAACATTTTTTCCAATTCCTTTAGGGGTTTGACCTCGCCGCGGGCTATTTTAATCTTAATGCTCACTTTCACCTAGTAATGGTCTGGCGTCACACTCTCACTTGCGTATTTTCGTCACCCCCGAATTTAATAGCGAAAGGTTTGTTCAGGACACAAAGTGGACCCATTTCGATATTCGCAATACAACGTTGAAATTGAATCGGACGTGAATTGCCACCTAAGAGCGTTCGAGGCTTCGGCCAATGGCATGGATCGTGATTAGCCTGGCCGTATTCCAAGTTTTCTCGCCGTGGACTGTAGCAAAATCATATGATTTGAATACTCCTCGAGTGCACTTAACTTAATTCAAATATGTGGAGATAATTATGTTTAATATCATAATATATTACTGTTACAATAATATAAATTGTGTTTCAACCCTAAATTAATTAAATAATAGAATAAAATATGTTTTTGTTTGTGATGAGTGAATGTAATTACTATTCTATTTTTGATTTCCTACACAGCTATACATACATAAACATATGTATGTATAGAATTGCTTAAGACTTTCGATAGATTCCGATAGCTTAAGTACCAAACTTTTTACTTAATACAACTTTTGCGTAGTTCTCGACCGTCCGCGTTATTTACTAGAATATATTTATGTGTGTTAACTAAAAAATCTAGTAGATTAGGTCGGAGATATTTATATTCGAATATATTTTTTCTCACGAAATTTTCAACTTAATTCATAGCTGTTAGTTACATGGTAGACAAATAAGACTAATGTGCTTATAGTTTAGAATTACCAGGTTAGTGCCTACTACTACTAGAAGGGCTGTCGAACGAGGTAAACCAATTACATTCTATTTCGGTAAGTCATTACTATTGTCGGTGGCCCAATTTACTACTGGAAGGAAATGCGTAACCATAGTGTGGTGTAAAACATACTCATACTTTAGTGTTTGACGAAATCATTAAAGTGTGTCAAGTCGCCGAAATGTATATCTGGGTTTGGTAACAAGCCAGGATCAACAAGTCGACTGGCTATAGCAGGAACGCCGTGACTGCACCACTTACTTAATTAAGCCTTTAGTAATTTCATGTATACTGAGCAAAAATTGAATACAACGAGACAGTGGTACCACCACCTGTTATTTAAACCATTATTCGATTCGACTACGGCGTTATACTACTATAGATTTTATTCGATGAAAATGTGGATTTTTTTGTCATCAGTCCATTAGTACCAATGGTACATTATTGTTATAACATATGAAATATTTTATTCAAATTATATTCAAAATTTTACGTAGTTAAAACTACACAGGAGAGATAAGGGCCTAAACGTGTAGTACACGTATCAGTAACTCGACGGCAAGAAGTTTCCCAACTGGTCGGTGCTAGTATGAAATTAACATATCGTTTATGCCAGCTTGTTATTCTTAACACATTTAGTGGCCAATCCGATCCGCTAGTAAGCGTTCAGGTGATTCGTGTAAGAGCTATTATTAAACTGTTTAAAATTTCATTACGCGCAACGTAAACGCCAAATTTAAATGATCCACATGCAGCTTTTCTATTTTTGAAATAAGAGCACTTAAATACTCATAAACTTTCCATACGGAAGCGATTTGTGGGAAGAATCTTTCGTGTCTCGGCTATGTATGGTCACTGTTGGAAAGTCTAGTTTTCAGTCGTTAGTAAATGTATAAAGTTATCCTTTGCTATTAGAAGACAAGGAAATATATTATGCAAGTGAGCCAATAAATATGTTTTAATATTTGAATAGCCACTACGTATTCTATTAATTTTAAACGCATTATTTCTGTATTATGGAAAACGTTGTGGTTTCTTACTAGTGTTTTTTTAAAAGCGATGATATTATTAAAAAAATCGATAATGCCTTAACAATCGCCACAATTATGCGAAAAATTGAGATTTCAATGTTTTAATCACTTTGGTAAATTCTACACGCGATTTACATTTAAATTGAATAATATCGTAGAATATACGAGTACATACCACAATCAAAACAACTTTATACAACGATTCATCAAAATACAAATTGCCACTGCTATACACTGTAAAAATAACCTCAGCTAATGAAAAACAACAAAGAAAAAATCAAACAATTCTCACTAGGTAATAATACACAGTTTTGGTAAACTCCTGTAAGTGGTTACGGCGATGAGGGTCGGGGAAATTGATACCGACCCTAAGCGAATGAACGTGTTGAGTATTTTTTCAAATAAAATAAAATAAACCTCAACTTCATTGTAACGATATTCTTTACCGTTTGGAATATTTTTATTTCAGCTAATGAGACGATGACACTACCCTCCATGAGCCAACGCATTTGTACTAATGTGAGCTGGTAGCAAGGCAAAATTAGAGTTATTTTTTTTTTAATTGGCAACAATTGTGTAATATAAATATTAATGTATCTGTAGGTACATGTTACAAAATGCAACAACTATTAAATGCAACTAGCTTAAGGTGAGTATGACTTCTTCTAAGTCAATGTTGATTTGCTTAGTTCTATTGCTTCTTTCGTCCTGCTTTATACTGCCCTGGAAAATTCGCATTACCATTCGTAATACTAAGTCCGGCGTTATTAGTACAATTATTACAGTTTGAGAAGGAATAAATTTTAATTTGAGAGTTAATAAATAGGCTATTCTGCTTTGGAAATCGTAATCTCTGTTTAATTGGTATAAGCTATTGCTTCTAATAAAGAGTAACATTAGAGTACTTCACCCTTCTTCCTAGTAGTGACTGCCTTCAAGCAGGGTTCATCAAATGAGAGCGTCAAGTGGCAATATCTTTCCATCTTTTAATACTTGACATACGCATGAGTGCCTGTTGAGATGCTTCTATACGTGTCGCTTAAAATATCGTAGGAAGGAAGGAATACGTGACAGAAAAAGTATTCGGAGGCAATTCTGAGCTAGGAATGTCAGAGTGGGATAAGGTTGAAAACACGTTTAGAGCGTTCGAATTGACACAAACGTAGAATCCGCTGAGTAGAAAAATAGTTTTATCATGTGGGGGAAACGAATCAAGTTATTTCTTGGGGAAAACTTAAAGATATGTAAGTTTTCTTAATATTAATTCTTCGCCATTTATCAATAAAATATTTAATCGTATTTAGTTTACGTCAAAGCATTATATGTAAAAGCTTGAAATAAAATTAAATACTATCGGTCCACAAACTTAATGCAACTTCTGAATTCTCTGCATAATATTCCTTACTTGACATAATTTCAATAAAAATATTTGCAATAAAACACAAACAAATTAAAGGTCCCCTACGCAATGTTTTCTTTATAAACTGATTATCATCATAATTCGTAAGGAAAAGTGAAAGTAAAATTTTAACTTTACCCGTTGCTTTAGCAAATAATTTGGTGAATAAACGTCTAAAGGCAGTCCGGCGGCAGACGCTAGCCCCTTTACTTGGCAGCGAAAGAAGATATTTTGTTGATGACATCAATACAAGTGCCTTTGCACAGCACATTGTACCAACAAACCGTAACCGAGACTGAGAAACTTGTTTGGACAAACTACCAACAAATCGATCTTTTGAAACATTCCAGCCAACTCGCTCTAAACTACTACGCAACTCATTAAGACAAAAACGGATTTACTTTATGAATTTCAAATCTCGCCTGCGGGTTTGGCTAGAGCCTACTGTGTTCGCAATGAAAGCAAAGTTAACTGTACGGTTAACGAACTCGTTGTTCTGTGCTCACAAAGGGTTTGTTGATGGCCATGTTCAAATGTTCTATGTGTTATTCGCATGTTTTTACTCAGCAAGTTAATACAAATGATATATCTCGTCGATGGAACGACCGGAGCGGCGGCGGTCGCCTGTTGCTCTTTTTAAACGCTACGAGCTCCGGAAATATCGTAGGAAATTACGCTTCAACAAAAAATAATTTATTAACACCTTTCTATGGACGAAAACTCATTAGCCATGTACATATTAAAAATGATTTTGTTTATGTTTCAAAACATAATCAACGGGGTGCCTGATAACTCATTCTACATCATCCGTTAACGTGGAATTAAAAAGGAGCTTTTGTACGAGGAAAATTAATTGCTTCTCCACCTCAAACGTAATTACTCGAGTTCATTAACATGTTAGATAAATATTTACCACTTGCAGAAGAACTCTGTTCGCGTCGAGACCTCGCGTTGAAAATGTAAACTCGAGCGGTCCACAAAAGGTGCCAGTTAAAATTGCTACCCCAAGTTTAACCTACTTACTACATCCGAGGATTCTGTATTGTAACAATAAATTCAATAAGCGTCATGGTATATGCGGCTAAGTAAAAACGCCATAAAAAGGCAATAAAATTGTAATAAAAAGTCCCAACCTGTACTGCGGGAGGTAGATTTCGGGCTTAATGTCGAAAAATGTGTTTTGCTTCCATTGTGCGAAACAATTCGGCATAACAGTCTGTTGCGTATTGATCAGGTGCCGTGGTGTAAATACAGTTAATCAATTGAACTATATTTTTATTTTATCTTTAGTAACATTTGTGTTTCGGAATGCATTTAACTTTGTTATTGACTGTTGTAACTTTGCGTTTTCTCACAATATTCAATGATGAGTATAGAAATATAGACGCGTAACTGTAGCAGTGATGGCCTCGAGGTTTGGGCGCGTGGTCGAGAATCTCAGCGGTCGCGGGTTCGAATCCCAGGCACACACCTCTGACTTTTTGAAGTTATGTGTGTATTCACATTCACATTGAATTATCACTTGCTTTAATGGTGAAGGAAAACATCGCTATGAAACCTGCACACCTAAGAGCTTTTAGGAATTTCTTAGATGTGTAGTCCGCCAACCCTTACTAGGCCAGCGTGGTGGACTATGGCCTAAAACCCTCTCCATGGTAGAGGAGACCCGTGCTCAGCAGTGGGCGTATATGGGTTGATGAAGAACTGTATAAAACTATATTGGTACTCTTGACTGTTTTAAATTTTCCATACGCTGGTATTTTCTTGCGTAGAGAACTCTAAATTCCTACGAGCACATTTCCTGGCGACTAACTTTTGTTTAAATTGGCAATCATTCATGTTGCGTTAATATTAACGTCTGCGTCGGGCAAAGAAGAAAGTTAAACAAAAGATAAATCATGCGATGCCCTGTATAAATAGGAGCGATCGCTTTCGAATACGGTTAATTCTGCGAAAATCTTAAACTGGGTTAACAAGCAATTTTGTACATAATAAGGCGGAGCCCATTGTGAGCAGTTTGTTCAAGAACACAAAATTGTGATGTTAATTACGGGTGAGGCATAATCAATATACTTTAGATGTAAGGTTGGTTAATCAGGTCATATTTTACTATCGCTAATGATTTGTTTCCGTGTAAACATAAAGATTGGCCTTACTTATTATGTTAATTTTTCGGCCTTTTAATTTTACTTAAAAGCAATTTAAGAACTCGTAACACGTAGAATAGAAATTTTGTGCAGAACTGTTAGGTGTGCAGGTTTTCTCGTGATTTCATCATCCTCCGTTAAACTGCGTGATAATTTATTAAAGAAATTGTAAATTTACTCATTATTGAGAAATAATTTGTTAATTATATGATCATTTTCCAAACTAAAAGATGAATTGGAATCAAATTTCTGTGGTAACATATAAGCGCAATATTCATAGATCAATCAATTGAAAAGGATCGCGTTTAGTTTTTTTAGTTTACATTCTAGTATATAAAAGTCAGAACTTTCCTGGGGAAACTTAAACATATGATGTAGACTGCGCTTGAAACTGAGATTTACATTGTCGTATGTAATACGGGCCGGACTAGTGGTAAGCGTCCCACTTATCACCTGAATCAAAATAAATCACCTCTAGAACTGGGCGAACCCAATGGCTTCTCATATCTCTCAACTCACAAACGACTTCCTAGAAAATTATTTGTATAAGTACATTTATTTCTTCAACTAAACTGTAGCCATTCGTCTGAAATAATGCGGAGAGTGCTGCCAGCGAGGTGCACGGATTTTAAAACTATTACAGTTTTAAAAAAGTTGAAACAAGTTACAACTGGGGGCTGTTTCTATGAAATATAATATTCCGCGTTCGGTGTTACTGAAACACAACAGATAGTAATATGCAAATGTATTGAGTATAATGCAGTATTTGTAGTGCTCTTTATGTTGTCAGCTAATGTTACTGAGGAGTAAATACGTGTTATTTTAAGTTAAATATTATAATTGCTTATTTTAAATCGCATTTCCTAAGTAAGTGATCCGTTTGTATTAAGAACTACATCCAACTTGTGACGTAAAATTAGCAATACAAATTTCCTTTACGTTTTATAATAAGGCCGTAAAAGATTGATATTCAATATCTCGTGAACTATCTAGTACCCGTAACTTCGCACTCTTGTAAATAATTTGTTGGGAAATTGTTTACCACTTTGCCGCGTCACTTCGTAACAATATTTTAACAAAAGTTTGCAAACAAGTTACTGTTTCGGACGCGTCGCCTTTAATTATATGAAAGATTCGAGTTTCGGCACACAGCTTACCGTATTCTGTAGCACAAACCTGTTACTGTAAAGAATATAATTTAGAAATTCTATTTATCGAACACCAAACAGCGTCTCGTCTTACCTGAATTTTGATATAGAACTTATACACAGATCAAAATTTATGGTATTTAATATATTTTATTATTGTTTAAAATTGTTTATTTCAAAAAGCACCCTATTGTTGGTATACAGAAGCTTGTATGTAATAAACGGTTTATTAACGTGGATAAATTCTCAGGCGAAATAAAATCCATATTACGTGTCACAAACACGAGGCGGCGTTGTTTCTGTATATGTAATGGAGTTAGACTTCTACATGAAACATTAATTGCTCAAATATTAAATTAAAAGTATATACTTTGGGGCTTCAACAAAAAGTTGGAATGATTTAATAAAGATTTCGCTGGGATGACTGTGGCGCCCGTCTAGCCTAAGGCGGTGACACTGTAAATCCTGTCTGAGACAAACTGTACGTCTACAACGGAGACGTCCCCAAATAAAACAGCTCGAGTTGAAGTTATTGCGGCGGAAAACATAGAAATTTTAGAGACTTTTGTAATACAATGGGTCTGTGGAGATCTTCTTTAAATTACTACTTTAAATTGTTTATTAACGGGCTAGAATTGTTTTTTTTTTTATTATTTTATATGATAGGCAAATATGTATAGAGTAAATAAACTGAGTGACACGTTAGTCATTGCTAAGGTATTTTTGGTCATTAGTGCAAAATGTTACAGTACATTAATTACTCGGTACTTGTGTCCAGATAAGGCAACTATATACATACATATGTATGTCCCAGTGCTAAGTACGGATTTCCTCCACAACTAAATGGGTTTAGACCTTAAACCGCCTTGCTAGATCAGCGGACACATCTACTATTTCTTGCAGGTTTCCCCACAATATTTTCCTTCCTCGTAAAAGCTATTTTATTTGTAATAAATACAATTAATTATTGGCTAATAAACGAAGGCCTGGCGCGTCACGTGTAGATAGTAAGCAGAAGGTAACGTTCACTTACTAACGGCATTAACTCGGTTTATGAAACAATTACACGAGACATTACCGCTCAGGTCCGCAACACAGAAATTGCTTTACACAGCTCTCGTCTTAACGCGATAATAAAATACCTGACGTAAACACGCTTTCTATAGATATTTGTACCTAAAAATGTCTTTCACTCTTTATTTTGCGGACCTTTCACATTTATATAGATGTCAAAGTTAAGTAAATTTTGTTTTTTATTTTGGCTAGCAATTTCCAGACGTCTCTATAAATTTATGGTACTTATTCAATGTTATGAACTGTATACTGTCAATTCTTACTTTGTTATAACTGTCGCCGCAGTTTTACTGTTTTCGCTCTCTAATAACTATTAATTGAAAGTGTAGATATATGTTTTTAATAAGACCCCTGTGTGAAGATTAACCCATCCTTATACATGTTGACAAAATAAATAAATATTGACAACAACCCATTTTCTATGCTATTTATTATTGCAATAAGGTAACAAAATTGTTCTTTAATCAAAATTACTCACTCGGTCTAGTTTACAAAAATAAATACTTTTAAATTTCACCAACGAAATGTACACAACAGAATTTGATTCAGACAGATGCATCTCACGTTTACGATAAATGAAAAATGAAGTTTGCTAGACTGAAAATTTATTGTTTTCAACTAAGCAGAATTTAAGCGCTTTTCATCTCAACCTTTTTATAATCCATATTATCACCAGATTTATTTTTAATTTTCTTTTTAGTCCCTATATTTAGATTGACTAAGACCTGAACTCTTATTTTTATAAATAATACGTTAGCCCAGCAGTGGGAGAGAATGCAAACAGGATTACTTAAGAGAATTGTGTAGAATAATAGGCTAATTCGTCGGAAAGTTTAATTCATTTTGCATCATTTATTCAGAGTGTACGAAAGTTGCCTTGTAACAGTATTAACGTAAATAAATTATAAGTTCAAATGACACGTTAGTGACTCTTGTGTCTCCATTAGTGTAATTGGTTTCACACGAATTAGCTGGCAACGCTTAACACCTACGAAAGCTACTGTTTCGCCATCCCTTTTATTCGACGTGGGTGTCCTAAAATTTTTTGACAAATTATACCTTAATTAATAAATTGTAAGCTGGATTGTTATTCGTTTTTAATGTGGTATCCTGTTGTATCTATTTTAGGCTACAGGAGGATGTTGGTGAATAAAAAATATTAATGCACAATTCATCATAATCATCATCAGCCAAAAGACGTACACAGCTGAACATAGGCCTCCTCCAAAGACCTCCAAAGTGTTCTATGGGAAGCGGCCAATATCCAGCGGCTTCCTGCGATTTTCACCAAATAGTCGGTCCACCTTGTGAGTAGTCGTCCAATGCCGCGCTTAACGGGACGTGGCCTCCACTTGAGAAACTTTTGCCCACTCTTCTAATCGTATGCCTTTACTTTTGAAAGATTAAGCAGCGATGTATTTATGTATACACGTTTCTTCAGTTACCTCTTATATATTAAGCGGCGAGCCCATTGCCGCTTGTCGCGCACATTTCCAGACATCGCGCTGCTTCTGAGAATTTGTTACCGGAAAATCCAACAACACTTTGTCCTTCACGGTGCTTCTCAATCGCACGCCGCACACTTAAGCCGTGAGACCAACGGCACAGACAAGATTAATGACTTTAAAAATACAAAAATAATCTGATTTTAGTACATATTTTTGAGCTTCTTTATTTTACACTACTGTTTGTCATTAAGACATGTATTTCAATATTGAAGTGATGGTTTGTATGATGGTATACCTGATCGTAGCAGGTAGAGAAACAAGAATTAGGTTAATGTTTGGATGATACGATTAAATTAAATTTTAACTTAAACTTTGTTTTGTCTCGTTTACCCACATTTCACACATTAAGAAAAAATATATTTCAGTTGAGAAAAGTTTTCTCATCAAATAAAGCTAAGATTCAGATTAAAGCTTATTTACTAGCTACTCGTTTTTGTCATTAAGCGAGCCAAGTTACGAATTCTAGTATACTAGAATTTCGCAAGTTCTCAGTTAAAACTTGACCCATCTTAATGTAGAGTCATGGTAACAAGCGCATTGTCTTTATCATGTTTTAGTTTTCAGAGATCTGACATTTTACGTAATTCTAAATACTTTAATTTTGTGGGGGACGCAAGCTAATAAAGTTCTTAATTTTCTTTTATTTTAAATGCTATTCTGTGTCGTGAAAAGTTAACGCCATTTAAATGAATCAGCTATTTAAATACTTCGCAGCATATTAAAACAGGAGAAAAGTATGTATTATCAACAAAAAAATAATATATAATGAAAAAAATATTATGAGAATTTAGTAACCCACGCTTATTCGTCGCTAAAAGAGCTGGTTATATAAATGATTATAAACCCTTAAGAGCGAATTAGTAACTCCCTAAATAAATTTTAAAAATTATTATAAAACTTATAAACGGAAAATCATATAAATACAACCTTTTAAAACACAATACGAAGAATCCCTTTTAGAGGACTGTGAAATAACATTACTGCGATCATGTATTTTCATGATCCAAATATATTTAAATTACGGTTTTAATTCCTTTAAATTTTATTTCCATTGGCATCCTTTGTAAGTAGCAACCCGCAGGGCGGCCACGAACTCTGCATCCTATATAAGCATACATTTTACAAATTCATGTACATACTTGGGATAGTACATGTGCTAAACAAGGGGTGGGAAGATAATATGAATTTTACTTAAACACATTTAACCACGTAAGAGACTTCGAAGTTTAAAATTATTATTACAGCTTTACAAAAAGGTGTACAGTTTTAGTAATGATAGAGTACGTGTTTGTTGAACGGGTATTTTCTAAGAAAGAACAGTATTTGGAGAACTAGTAACAATAAACCCAGATTAGCAAGTCTCAAGATAAACGCAAACGCATGCGTCACAGCCGTCTCCTTATATTAAACTTCGAGATTTTGTGCATCGACGATCGTAATCGACACGCTCGAAAGGAAAAATAATAGGATTTTTCGCTTTAGACATACTAAAGTATAATAGTGATGACACGACAAAGAGACCATACTGCAATTTTAGCACATTCTGCATATTATTACGTGGTCTCAATCGACATCATAAAAATGTTATTGCTCACAAATGTTTGTCCACAAATGATATCGTTCGAAAATCCTTATATTAAAAACCTCAAAGCCTCCAAGTATACTACGTACTAACTCACTGATCTATTATATAAGATTTTGTAATTACATTAAGACTTTATGAATCGGTAGCCTCCCGATTTATAGGCCATTCCAGAGGCGCTAATTGGCTAAATGCCAAAATTCACCACCTGACTTACCGTTTAATTTCCAAATGTAGCACTAATTAAATATTTTTTGATAAAATTTAGTCGAGAACAAAATTCCTCAACAGGAGCACTCGACTAGCAAAGCAACTTCGGTAAATACGCACACGTTTGAAAGTTAGGTGCTTTCTCGGCTTTCAATGTGCTTTTATGTCATTTATCGCTGCAGTGAGAAATAAAATGTAACATCGGGGGCAACGCACTTACTGAGACAAGGCGTTTCAAGCACATAAGTGACGTGCATAAGATTTACGATCGAACTTCGTATCAGTTATTTGGTGGAGTTATTCTGTTGTTAATCACAATAAAACTCTACCTTTTCTCTTTATTATACATATTCATAGCATTGCCATCATAAGCCCGTTTTGAAAATTAATAAAAATAGTACTGTTCTGATAATTAAGCAACCGGGTGTAAGTTGCATATAGTCTCTGACATCGAAGGAAAATTTACCTTGTGCTGAGGTGAAGTTTTGCGATCCCTCCCAATGTAATGCGATAGTAAATTTATTGTTTTTTATTTTTTTTTTAAACCATCAAAACCTGGAACACCCTTTTAATTTTTTTACTCGACTGATAACGGAAGCCTCCCAGACAAAATAAAATTTAAAACCTACTATTGCGTAGAAGAGTTTTAAAACATCCCATTTATAAAACACTTGTATAACCACAATTAGCTGGTTTCAAATTGCCCAACAACACCACGAGTTTCATCGCTAACTGTAACATATGTATGTATGTACAAATGTACGGAGCGTAAACCGCAAATTGTCCACCATTTATTTCCCTTACCGCCTAACTTCCTCTCGGCTAGTTAAATTAAAAATAAACTCCCACGTGAGGGACCTACATAATTTAAATTATTAATTTATTTTTTCTCCCGAGCAAAAACATTTTACAAAGGGCTTTACTGACGGAACGTTCTGGCTCTCAGCAAAGAGTTTCTACTACACTTTTATTGGAAACATGTAAATTGAAGTCTAAAAATTACCTTGAATTTCTTCAATGTAAGGAAATATTTTTCTTTTAAATGAATCAATAAATTTTATTTATAATATAATTTTAACGAAAATTCCTTTTTCATGGATCATAATCCTTAGTGCGGAGAATCCAAAAATATTGAGCAAGTAGATACACTATTTCGTAATTTTATCGTAAAGTCATAATATCTGTCCTTCAGAGTCCACGAACTATCTGGATACAGTATAGTACAGTGCCTATCATCACTGTATAAGAACTGTCGAACCGACCAAAAACATTATTCAAACATTTATTTTCGGTTGCCATCGAGAGTTCCGCCATTAACGTGAACGCGTAAACGTTAGGCAAGCAAAGCAGCGTAACCATTAAACAATTACAGCTCTTATAGTTCCTACAATTTACGGAGAACGTAAACAAAATGATCCAATAAAAGTAAAGATGGGATCTGCATCCAATCTCGATGTGTTTTAAAGTTTGGACAGCATTACATCGTAAAGAAGCCAGCAGAGAAACGTAC
Organism: Cephonodes hylas; assembly: GCA_030295005.1. Classification (NCBI taxonomy): domain Eukaryota; kingdom Metazoa; phylum Arthropoda; class Insecta; order Lepidoptera; family Sphingidae; genus Cephonodes; species Cephonodes hylas. The sequence goes on along the minus strand of AP025367.1, from coordinate 6,744,791 downwards.
AAGAGTTTTCCAAAGACGGATTTACTGTGAAGTAGACGATGGATTATAGAAGATCCAACTGCAGTTGAATCGAATCGAGGCGCGTGGGCTATAAGCATTGTATTCGCCGAAGGAAACTGCATATGGAGTATAAATGTAAGCCCGTTCTAGGTTCTCCGCCTTCCACATCAAAGCTACCCAAAACTAGATAGTCAGCACGAAAATTATATTGCTAAGCTTCAACAATAGAATAGTATAGGCACACAATATCTACATTTTGAAATTCTAAATTTCGGGGCAATTTGACACTTGCAAAATAAACTCTATTCGTGAGCACATGAGCTCTATTTTATCACATAAAACCCATTTTTACAAAAAAGCCCCAGCTTTCTAGGTAAAAATTATAATTCGTTATAGCTTCGCGAATTTCTGCCATAATTTTTGGTTAAATTCAGTATTATGCGTAAACAAGATTATTTAAATAATTCTCAATAACTTCTTTGTCAAGGAAATAACAGAATACTTTCAGGTATTGTGACTGACGAAAAAGAAACATATCAGTCGTTAAAAAAGACTAAAACCCGGTTACAGAAACTCATTTTATGCGTATAGTAAAGTTGAACACGTATTCCATTTTATTTTTTCATAATGTAGGCTGTAATGAGTCAGCTCGTCGAATGTAAAAGACCCAATTTGCGTAGGTTGTATATTGTTCTACTAAGTAATTAATTTGCGTGCAGACATTCTTTACACCGTCGAGGATAGAAAAAGTACACTATCAAAATCTGTTATACATTGAAGAAATTGATTATCCCTCAATATAAAAATTATATGAATAATGATTTAGATCAATGGCCGAATTTTTAATCCCGTGATTTTTTGATTAAGAAAAACACCTCTGTTTATTTTATATTGAACTTGAGTATGAATGATCTTGTAAATTAATTGTGTGTGTTTTTATTTAATAGCAAGATTAAGGAAATTATTTTACTTTTATAAGGACGATCTTATGTAACTTAATCATTATACCACCAACCCAAACAAGGACAGTGTGGTAGGTAGAAATAATTCTAATCGTGTGCACTTTACATGCACATTAAACAATACACATTTACAGGCGGTCATTTTACCTTGCAATGTCGCTGCATCAATTTGTGTGTGTAACGCGGAGTAACATGCAAAAGGTTTTATCCCCGAATGAATTCTCGCATTGTTTTTTATCGATATATGTCCATACTTTAAGCATATTTTAATAATGTATAATTTAATAAACACTTCACTGACAAAGCAAAATAATAATTTAGATGGATTATTGAAAGATTCGAGATAAAGAAAAGAATTGAAGAAAATACACGTTGATTTATGACCAACGCTTTCGATTTAATGTAAAATATCGTTGAATGATTCGCATCACCCAGAATCCAGAATATCTGAGGGCTATTGAACCGTGTTACATCGCGTACACTCGAAGTATATTACACATACTTGGCAAAATATCTTCGAGCATGCAATTTTCCGCCGAACGACTACGTTATGTTTATCGAAATTCTAAAACATACTGCGTGCCCCAAGCTCTTAGCCCGACCGCGGTGTCGCGAGTACTGCTAATGTTAGACGCTGCCTTTTTAATAATTTGTAAAGGAACCCATGTCCATATGAATTTATAATGACATTACTAAAGTACTGCTTAGATTGCAGCATTATTTTACTTTAAATAACTTTGAGTTTATGTAATACTAATAAATATTTTATATACATTTTCGAACATAAATAGAATCTTTGTTTGTTTAATGAGACTGATAGTAAATACGGAAGAGCCAAAATTAACGGACGAATTTCATTCATGAAACATCATCTCATTTGATCATAAATCGTAGTTGCCACTACCTACATTTGACATGTATTGAGGTTCTCATTAAAAAATTCCGGTAATTTTACTCTCGTATCCTATTTTAATAATGGAGTATGATAGCTTAAACGATCTTTACATGTTTTAAAATACATTATAGACAACATATAATTATAAATATTTCAATCATGTATTCACATTTTAAAATACATAAAAATGTACATGGAAGCATATTTTTGAAATAGAAAGTGAACAAAGTGAACGGCAAAATTAGCGTTATTAAAAATAGCCATAGACCACTTCTCAAGGAGATTTATGTCGCCTATAAACTGTATTACGGCAACCATACTAGCATTGAAATAGAAGTATGCTTTGTTCGAACAAAATTCGTTTTCAAAAGCGCGACTGCAAACAAACAAAACTATCTGAATTTACACATATTGTCTGTAGTACGTAGCATTTAAATTACTGTGGCCCTTTAAATTTTTTCCGGCGACTCTGTTTGCTTTGACTTAAGGTCTCTGCCCATAGGAGGTGGAAAGCATGATAGTTACAAATACAGAAATAATACCTTTTATTTTATTTTACTTCAAAAAAAAAAGTAATCTATTCTCTTCCCTACTGCCAATGAATCAAACAAATCATTTTTACTGATTTAAAAGCAAAGCGTCATACAAACATATTTTCGCATTTAAATACTCGTAGAATGTCGCGAGCCCTTTATCAATTGTTTGAAAATATACAATTTACGACTTTAACGTTTGTAGTAACTATTGTATAATAATATCCAAAATCCATGAAATACAGAAGAAGTAGTGAGCCAGAACTAACTTTACTTTCAAGGACCTTCATAAAATATGTACGTCACGTAAAATTTTGGAGAGTCGCTTTCACAAAGTGTTCCACACGAACTTCTTCAAAACGAAACAATGTACAAGAGTTCTCAGTATTATGTTGTTCTTATTAAGCATTTTTGATTGGCACCCTCCTCGAGAAAATAATTTTGCTGCTTTCATTTCTTGAAAAATAGATGTTAAATGCCATTTCTTTATTACACTAAGATGTTATCCTAAATAAAACAAGTAAGAAATACTCTTGTGACACCTCATAAATATGCTTAGCTATGATATAAATCAAATGAAAATGCTTGTCACAAAGGTTACGTTCTTACGTCATCGTTAACTTACATAAACAATAAAATAGGCTTGTTTGCTTATTTGTTACGCTTTCATGCCTAAATGGAATAATTCATTTTAAGGGTTCTGTATCCGTAGGGTAAAACGGACCCTATTCCTAAGACTTCTCTGTCCGTCTATCAACGGGCTGTATCTCATGAACCGTGATGGATAGACAGTTAAAACTTAGAAAAACCCAGGGAGTAACTGCGATCCTAAGCTAGTTACGTATAAGTGTTTTGTGATAGTACTAGTTTTTATTCATAAAAAAACACCTATAGTTGACAAATTTATAAATTCACTTACTACAGCCCAATAAAGACTGGCAACAAAAATTTAGGTGGCGTAAAGCCGAGCTAAATCTGCCTCAACTCAGCTCAACAAGTGGCTCATAAAATTGTTGCGGGCCGGCGTAACGTATTGTGACACGAACTCACGCCCATGGCCTTACAAAGGGTAAAAATGTTGCTAAAGCTGCCAACACATTATCATCGCAGTGTCGTATCAAATTAGTTGACAAAGAGCACAAGTTTGTACCCCCATTAAGGCCCGAGTCGCGTCGCCAGGTACGTCGTACAGTGTGCTATTACACAGCTATTGAGTGAGCTTTAGTGGACAATATGTTTTAACAAGGCCGTGAAGCGTAGGGTGTCTGTGAAATGTATTTATTTACTACCAAAGTGAATAATCACTTCAAGAATATTCTGAAAGTCAAACGAACATTAAATTTAAAAATATCTTTTTTAGTTAAAATTATTTTTGGAGGAAATCGCATATAATCGTTAGTATGCCATTTGGCACTATTTTTTTTTGTAAAATCTGAATCATGAATGAAATCATCGTTTCTCGTCGATAATGATATTCATTCATCTGTCGATATAATATGAGTCGATACTCTATTAGTTACCAGGTTCGACCTTCGACCAAACAATAATGAAACTAGGTATGTACATTAAAGTTCACTATTTTCCTTAAGTTCTATCACCAACCTTTGTTTAGCCTACGAAAGCAGTTTAACACCTCTTTTCAAACCGTAAGTGCCTGTTGAAGCTATTTCAAAAAAGGAACTCCGTTCAGCCAGCGGTTAGAACAATTTAAAAATAAAACAATTTAAAAATCGTCCAAGTAAATCAGCGAACGGACCAACAGTGTATGAACTGCGCAAGTTGTTCAACTTCCACACGAGTGGTGTACACGACTCGACACTGATGGATGAGGACACAGCCCGTAGTACACACACTCGCATACTCGCCTCGCGTGGATTGAGCACATCTATTGACTTAACATAACGTTACATATGCCTTTGTGTGGCGAAGCTATCAACTGAATATGAAATGCTATGCACCACCTCCGTTAAGCCAATGCTATTTTATGCAGACTAAGGTATTTGAGCTGTGATTTGATAGATCACTGCACTGTTGACGTAATTATATTGGTATTTTATGAAAAAGGAATTTTTGTTTGTATTTTATTTACTTAGTTCCTCCCATATTATTTTGAATGCGAAATTGCTTTCAATGCCGTCATTTTTTGATACCAACCGTGTAGTTGCATTTTTAGTAAGTTGATATTCGGCACCATAATTTTGTAAGGCATATTTAAGGGCATATTTTAATATTTTGTAAGGCAAGTCTATTTCCGTTTTCGATCACAATCCCAGGTGCATTACTGCTACTGGAAATTTACTAATAAATAAATTAACGGTGAAAAACATATTTTAAAATCAAGCTTTTATTATGCACGAAAAATTAAAAAATAAACTAAGAAATCATTCATAAAATTCGTAGTTTTTTAAACTTTACAAGTAAACATTTACAAACGTATTCGGTTTATCAGTAGAAGTATGATACATAAACATATATTATCTATAACTAGTATATTAATATTCTTAAGTGATTTAAAAGCTCGTCGCGGCCGAGGTCTTTGCATTAACGAAATTGCGCGACAAGCTTTTAAATCACTTAAGAATATTAATATACTAGTTATAGATAATATATGTTTATGTATCATACTTCTACTGATAAACCGAATACGTTTGTAAATGTTTACTTGTAAAGTTTAAAAAACTACGAATTTTATGAATGATTTCTTAGTTTATTTTTTAATTTTTCGTGCATAATAAAAGCTTGATTTTAAAATATGTTTTTCACCGTTAATTTATTGTTAACTTTTTAGTTGGAAATATTTCTAACTCTATCCATTTCGTAGTCATACCGTAATTCAATTCAATCGGTCCATGGAAACAAGTGTTCCTATGGGCACCTTCCAACTTCTCATGACACCAGATCAACGATACCTTGTTATTATGTTGTCACTGAAAATACAAAGGCATACCAAATTTTAGCTTAATTGGTCCACAGGAATCGGAGTTCCTATGGGCTTCTTCCAACTCCTCATCAGATCAGCTTCATGATACCATATTTTTGTATTGTTACCGAAGTTACGAAGACAGACCAAATTTCAGTTCAATTGGACCACAAGAATCGGAGTTCCTATGGGCATCTTCCAACTCTTCGTCAGATCAGCTCTATGATACCTTATTATTATATTGTCACCGAAATTACATAGGTATACCAAATTTCAGCTCAATCGGTCCAAAGGAATCGGAGTTCTTATGGGCATCCTCCAACTCCTCATCAGATCAGCTCCATGATACCATATTTTTGTATTGTTACCGAAGTTACGAAGAGATACAAAATTTCAGCTCAATTCGACCATAGGAATCGAAGTTCCTATGGGCATCTTCCAACTCTTCGTCAGATCAGCACCATGATACCATATTTGTGTATTGTTGTCGCAGTTACAAAGACATACCAAATTTCAGCTCAATCGGTCCACAAGAACCGATGTTTCTATGGTCATCTTCCAACCTCATCATCAGACCATCTCCATGGTACCATATTATTGTATTGTCATCCAAGTTACGTAGGTATACCAAGTTTCAGCACAATCGGTTTATTGGAAGTGGTTCAAATCTTCATTGCAAGATTTGTAAACATACAAACATACATACAAAAGTGAAGTTAAATAAGTTCGATCGCATGGCACATCTTTGTACCTCACGATCGTGAGGCAGTCTGACTGCCTCGCCTAACTAAAATGTTAATATTTAAATTATAAACTCGTCAGACAGACTTTTTTTATGAAACACATACATTTTCGATAACATATATGCCAGTACCTGGGACGGTGCCTTTCCATATCCAAGTTATGTTTAATTTTATATTTTATGTAATAAGTGTCAAATCGATTGCAGTTTTTGCTACACGTTTTGAAAATGGTAAACAATCTTTATTAAATGATTTCCTAAAGTACTCCGTAAAACCGGATAATAGTATCAAAGTATATTAATTTTCTAGCTCACTGTGTTTAAAAATCCCTGGATAAAACCGAGGAAAAGATTACATGGCGAGGAATAAGAAGGATGTGAAAATCCATTCAACCGGTTATGAACAGTTGTTTTACTGCCTCGTTTAAGAAAAATTTTTAAGGATTATTAGGCGTAGCTTTACAAGAAAACACTTACATCTTGAAGATTAATAGTGACAGATAAAATTACGAAACTATTACCACCAATTTAGTCTGTCGTACTTCAAAGACTAAGCATAAAATTGCATATACAATATCGTAAACTTACGAAAGAAACCTTAAATTCAACCATCAATTCCACCTCGAGGGACATCATGTATGATCCCGTCTGGCTTTTAAGATCATAGATCATTGAATTTATATAGACTAGCAGACATCAACCGTTAGCTTAGTATTCGCAAATGTCTACGTCGCGGATAATACAAATAAAATTCTGGGAAATATTTTCTAATACCTGACACGCGTGTATAAACATTCCTATTACTGACGGACCAATTTATTCGAATAAACCTTCGATTTCGCAAACCGAAGACTATGTAGTGTATTTACTTTTATAATTTTAAGTCGGATTAAGGTTTGGTGGTGGAAATTGGATATTGACCTACAATGTTTTAATAATAAACTACCTTCAATTAATTATATTCTACTATATGCCAGGGTGCGAGGAATAGATAAACTTTTGCGAAGTAGAGTGTACAGAGTCACAGGCTTATCGCTATAAATTATAAGACGAGTGGTAAAGCTGGACAATGTACTATTTTTGTAAGTAGAAAGTCACGTAATATTTAGTTTGTACAATTAAGTCAGCAAACACGGAAAGTCCCACTGATTCACAGAAGATGTTAAATTAAACTATATTTGTCTCTTTCCTGTGACTGAAATTTCCGGAGACCTAATTATTTGGTTGCATCGAAAAGAGTTCACTCACCTAAATAATATGTTTCGAGATGCCATGTTCTTACTCTAAAGTATACAAATTTCCAGTGACCAATCCTCTCCACTTAAATAAACATGCTATGTTGGTACAGAATGACAGAATGTAGTGTTCTTGACATTCGGCCGTCCTCATTCGCGTGGAAGTTTTGAATCAAGCGTGAAATTAAAAAAGTTCCATATTCCGTTTGTGTATTATATGGGTATCTATGGACCTATGAGTGGCGTAACTCAGTAGTGTCTATCTACTTTCCTCGCTCCACTGGTTGCTTGTTAGTGCTTTTTGTTAAAAGTTACATATGAACCCATAGCCGGCTTGTGTTGCTGCGGTGCGCTAGAAACGATTTTAATTGACACTTTGATTAAAATGCACCCCCTTTACCGAGATATAAAACACTTCGGTTGGACAGCTACCCATACTGTTCATGCGTTTATCGGCGATGTGATGTGATGATGCTGATGCTGATGGTGTATGCTGAGGTTTTTGTTGATATTCCAATATTTCACATGGGTTTTTAAGTTCAATGGATATGGGTTTTTTTTCCAGTCTCTGTCTACCTGATACCATGCCAGACTGCGAGTTACTGTTAAAAGTTCCCTTATTAAATAACCATAACAGTAGTGCCAATTTATTCCTCGGGATCAAAGAGGCAGAAAGTCAGTTTGATATTTTAATTGATGGTAAATTATGCATAATCTCAGTCTTAACTTATCTACCCTCAAACGATATAGGCAAATTGCCCAGAACGGACGAAAGTTTATGTAAATATAATTTGCAAACTAACTCCAAATTGCCATATGCGAGTCAGCAGGCAAACTTTCCAAAACTTAGTGTTTCAATAGCTATGTTCGATTCCTTCTAGCTCAATCGCAAAATCTTCTTCTTATTTGCAATGCTAAAGTTTTTGAATACTTATTTTAATCTTCAGTCGTTGTAAGAGGACACTAGTATCATTAATGTACAACAATCGTCCATTTGTTTTTTATCCTTTCACCAATCATATATTAATAGCTTTCTTATATCTGTTTGCAAAAAATAGCATTTAATATTTTTAATAAGATTGACGTATATGATATAAGTGAAAATATAAAAAACGTAACAGAAAGAATAAAAATAGATCTTTGAAAAGTTGAATTTAAATAAAGAATCTGTTGGCTTATGTCTGTTGAAAAACTGTAAATCGAAATACGACAAGGCCAATCGTATTAACTGCAAATATATTATAAATATAACTACGTGAACACCACATAAAACTGCGTTTTTAGTACTAGCTTCTTCAAATAAAAAACTAGACTGTTAAATATTATACATAATACAGGGAAGGTTGGGAACAAAATTGTATTCGGGTAAACGGATTTATTTGTCATACAGCGAACACGACGTTGCCAAAGTAATATACATTAGGTTCATATAATACTGGCCTCGTTATAGCTCTATTTTTCATTTAATTTCTCTTCTACTTACCTTGCGCTTTAATCATTTCATTTAAAATGATTCGCTGTGAGATAAAAAAGCAAAAAATGTATGTTAGCATAAGTATTAAACGGTAATCGAGGTATCCAAGTGCTTCTATCTTTGTTATCAACGGATCTTTGACTTTGCCGATATGAAAACAGTTTAAACAAACTTCATTACTCGGGAATTAATTTCGATTTAAAGTTAGTATGCTTAAGTATTTTAATATCTTTACATTCTTTAGTTTCATGCAGTCCTTTTTCTTTCAAGATGTTTTAGTCCTATTTGAGTGATAAGTGATTAGAAATTAGGTATGATTTCTTTAACTTTTCATAAATCATTTAGTCAAAAGAAAAGTTTTAGGACTGACAAACACTCAGTCCCGAAACTATGGTTTGTGAATTACGCAAGCACTTGGGTCTAAGACCCAAGTTGAGATCGACTTCTTTATCTTTATAAAATGTATTAAAGAAATTACAACATGTTATACTTACATCTTGGAAATGTATAATTTCAAACGGTTAGCACCATTACCACCACTACTGGTATATAAATGTAACAGCAATCATTTTATTGTAATGTTCAATGCAATGTAACGTTTAGCCACAATATAAAAGCAATATCTAAGATTCGTACAATCACCTACAAAGAACTATTCGTATAAAGCTAGACGTAGTATGATACACTTATGAGAATCTTTTATAACCATCAAGAGGTTGTATGACCACAAGGATATTTCAAAATTTCATAACAATAACAACGAAGGTTAAACCAGCATACTCATTCGCACAAGTGTGTTATACCATAGGATTAACTCTCATACAATGCATTTCAATTGAAGACATCAACATCACTTACAAAACAGTTTTTACTGTAATGGAAATATGCCGCTTAAAAACATCAGTAGTATAATAATTTTTGCAAGTCAGTGAGAAGTCCAAATAGAGTAAGTAATTGAATGTCATAATTAATGGACAAATCTCATACCAAATGTACTCGATTAAAATATGTTAAATATAGGTGACTATACTACCTTCCATATGGCGCCGTTTGTTTAGCTATAACACAATACAAAGTTTTAATTAATATTGAAACCCACCCTTGAGGCAAAACAGAGGGATATTTTAAATCTGAATTGGATATTCACCCTTTGCCCTTAATGCTTTATCAAAAGAGTGAGAAAAGGAAACCGCCCTCTTAAAGAATTATGACAAGGGAAGGATATTTTTAAGATGGTATTCATTGTGATTTTTTCCTCGTAAAATATATTTTGAGGGCACCGCCGACTTATTTATCCTGTTGTCAACATCCATTTGCTGTTATATTCATGTTGGTTTTACTTTATACGTGCTCGAGTATATGCAAGCACATATTCGAAGTTTAAAATATTCTGGTTAGCTTCCGTAATGACAAAATTTCTTTACAATACGTTTTGAAATTTTGGACCCGAATTTATTGGCAAAATCAGTAAAATATGGCATTTAAGTTGATCAATTTTATATCCACACTGTATGTATTTACTAATTTGGTCTATAAATTTATAACTTTACGTTATTAATCAGTGTATGAAGATCAAGAGTACTAAGGTACTTTTTTAACATAATATTTCTAATTGCCAAATATTTTTGAAATATGGTTCATAAATAGAAGATAATTTATTTCCATCGGCCATAACGAGTATTTCAACAATTCATAAAAAATATATCTGTTTCCATTAGATTCGTTCTGCCTACTCAACGGTAGCTTTTGCGTCGGTAGTTTATCATTATAAATAACTTGTTTCTATTACAATGGGTTGAAACAACAAAAGAAGAATGTTCTTTTCGCAGAGCAAAAATGTCGAACTCCCTCAAAACATTCCAACAACTTCGTAAGAATTTGAGATTATGTAATGTAAAATAAACGTTCCGAGGGCTTAGTCAGCCGCCCTTTGCTGAATACCATTACTGTTTGTAGTTGGCTTGAAATATTCAGGATTTAGTATAAAGATAATCAAGCACGACGTGCGTTTCCACACAAGAAACGCTTTGTCGGAGTGGGAACGGAATCCTCATAAAACACTGCACAGAACCACTCCAGTTATTATTGGAAACTTTCAGTACTCGTAGATTGAACATCCTACAGTAACGCTGTCTTATTTTAGTTCAACTGATTTAAATACTTTTACACATTCGCTTCAAACGTGAATACCCGTTGTAAGACTATGTTTTAATGAAACATATTTTAAAAGGTTCCACTCGCGAAACTGAAATGAATGTCAGTCGCTTTTACAACAACACGTTGTGGGTCGACGTCAATATTTTATTACTCCTTAATGAGAAGTACCTATGTGTCGACGAATTTCTGGTACTTATTCATATATGGTGAGAAGACGCCAGTACTTTGGGAAAAAGTGTATTAACAAATTCTGCATTTAAGTTCTAGCTTTAAGGTGCACTAAGATTTGGATAACATTTGTTATATTATAGGTACAATTGTTAAGCTACGACAAAGTTCCCACGCTAAGTTTGATATCTATTATAATAAAATCAGCATGTCTGCGATGGCCAAAGGAGTAACCTTTATAATCATAGAACAAACTAACATGATAAATATCAAAATTCTGGGTAAAATATTATAGGCGTTTTACAGGCCAATGTAGATTTTACATTACTGTAAACATGTCGCTATAAAAGCCAGTGAGAAAATATTACTGTCTAAATTTCTCATTTCTTAATTCAAAGCGCTGACAATGTGCGGATGTGTGTAACCATTGTTTATGGCACATAAAATAAATAATTTTATGCTCCTATATCTTTTCACAATGGTTCCTACATAATGCTGCATAGTCATGTTTAAATTCGATTCGACTTGCGTCACTATTTGTTTCTGGGATACGCAGATTATAATGATGACCACATCCGCAATTTCGAGTGTGGACTACCTCGTATAAAAATGAATACTTTTTGCATGTTTCCTTTTGCAAAAACCTTATGTTTTATTTAGCTGGTTATACCGCATGATCATATACTACGTGGCTATTAAAAATTCAATGTGAGATTTGAAACAATACATTCGCTAATTCTAAACGTAATTTCCATGACGTCGTGTAGTGGAAACAACAATTATAATAGGAATATTTTAAGAATACTATTATTGCATTCTCATAAACCATACAACACGCAACTATTGTAATAAACCAGAAGCGTTATGGAACTTAAATGAACTTATAATCCTGAATTTACATATTTGTGACGAAATCAAAAGATTTCCTATACCAAACATAATTATGTGAACGTGAAAAAGCGTGAATTTTGTAGATACTTTTATAACTCGTTAGAGCGCTCCGCGAGGATTCAAAAAAGCAGCACTGCAAACACCGTTGAAGGAGTAAAAGAAATGCTCTCCACTTCAACTTAAAATATGCTGGCAACTGCAGCTATTTATATTTCTATACATTTTAGTATGTACCTTGTTTTTCATTCCGCTCGTAACAGGGGCAAGGTTAATATCGAACTTTAATACACATCCATACATGCTCCATACTTTTTCTCTTTGTATTCATATTCTATTGTGCTCTAGCTAACATTGTGGTCAAGTGATATCGAATAATGACTGACCTTAATACTGTTTGAAGTCGACAATGCGAATACACGAATACTGATAGAAGCACTGAGATAAGTTGTCATGTATTATCAGAAATGCGAGCTGTATAATGAGTGCTCACAAGGCGAGCGACGCTTCTATTGATGACCTATTTACCTACTAACTTGGACACGCATGATGTATTCTGTAAAAACTTTGTGTACCCCAACGTCATGGTGATTGAGTGCCGTACGCAAAGATTTTTTAATTAATAAAATTATTGGAATATTGGTTAGGCAATTTTATCTTTATTTTTCCAAAAACGACGTATTGAAAATCCTTTTAAAACGCAAATGAAAAGAGGAATGGACGTATAATAATAACAAAACCGTAATTTGTAAAATATATAAAACATCGCAAGAAAACCTACTTCTGACGATGTATTTAACAATTTCTTATTCTACCTATGTCCGCCGAGGATCATACACTACAGTAGAAAAAGTAATTTAGTCCCGAAATTGACAATATGTTTATAAGTAATTTGATTTTATAAAAAAAATATTATATGGAATCTCACCATATTCACTTAAATGAATATAATTCATATGCGACCTATTTATCAAGTTCTCCTAAGATTTACGTAGGAAATTAATAAGATTAGGTCCAAAATTTACGCCAGAGGCGCACGTTGATAGTATTAGAGCTTTGATGTGAACTCTAGAAAATATCAAAACCTGCCTGGGGCTGCTGATTCATCTTTACAATACAGATAACTGAGTAATTTAATTTTACACTTGTTACCGATACCACGCTTAAGAGTCTTCGCTACAGATTTTTTAATTAACACCACCCTATTAAAATATTTTTAGTGTGATTTTATGAAGTGATTGCAATGTTTTAAGTACATTGTTTGGGAGATATTTGACTCTCAAGATGTGCCGAAACGTCTCGAACATTCATTTAGAAATGATTTACTTTGGCATCGATGTAGTCCTAAAAGGACTCTTTCACCCTAACTTGAGTGTGGTATGTGGAAAGGGATATTTGATGAACATGTAATGAACTCTTTGTGAGACACCTATCCGTTTTCTTATAACTGTGAATTATATTGTTAAAAAAACAGTAGTTATATAAATTGTTATTACTATTACTGGTCATGTAAAGATAATATCATTGAAAACTAATAATTATAAAAACAATGACATGTCGTTGAATCATTGAATTAAATAAGTATGTATACAACTTAACATTAACATTATCACAAACACTTGACAACTAAACATCCAATTCTAAACATGCAGAAAGGGGGTTGCGAACGTGCGTTGAACAAGTAATATTTCATGTACCAAAACCTAATTTGATACAGATGTGTTGTTTAAAACGCCTTTCAACTACTAGAGAAGCAGCAACTGAATATTTTTTACAAATTATGAAATCTCATTCATAGCAACTGTGAGCCCGAACTTGTTCAGTTTAAAGTGTTAATTGTACAAAACTATGTACCACATTCGGTGGCCGCGTGGATTGGATGTGAAGTCCTGTTGACGTTCGCAGCCCCTGGCACTCAGGGTCGGAGACAGTCTCATGCGAAGCGGGAGGGGCGACGGTGGGGCAACATGAACGGGGCTCACTGAGAGGATGGTGCGGCGGCACGGAGAACGTGTAGTACTTGGCCGTTTGGTTGTGCGCTCGGAGCACTGAGCTGTGGGTCAGTGTCACCACCACCACCAGGACTGACGCCAGCGCCAGCGCGAAGAACGACGCGGCGACGGCGGCCACCACGCGTCGCCTCCGGGCCTCCTTGCCGGCGTCCTCGGGCGGGACCTCCGGCTCCGGGATCGGCGGCGGCGGCGGCTCAGGGGACCGGCTGCGGACGCTGGGGCCCCGGCTGTTGGGCAGCTCTAGCGTGTGCCGGCGAGAGCGGCGCGCGCGCTCGCATTCCGCCGCTGAAGAGTGGTGGCGGCGCAGGCGATGCGGGGCACCGGGAGCGACCCGACAAGACGCCGATCGCAACGTGCGCACTGGCACCATCAAGTCATCGCTGGCTGCTCGCGGCACGCGGGCCGAGTGCACCGAGCGGAACGAGTGGTCTCGCGTGGAGCTGCTCGGGAAGGCGAGATCGACGGACGCCCGAGAGGAATGTCTCGAGAACCTGTCGCGGTCGCGGTGGTCTACGCGCACCGACATCGTGCGGCGGAACGGGCGGAGCGCGCGGCGGCGGCCGCCCGAGTGACGCGAGCGGCGAGTCCCTCCCCGCGTGGTCACGTCGCGCCGCGCCGCGCACCCGTGTTTACACTCGTCCCCGATCGCACAAAGAACGCCTACAAATATTCCTCCACATCACAAGGTAACGTTAACGCGACGTCGACGTCTGACTTAAATGTAGTAGGTTACGTGTTTGCACGATTAGGGATGTTTGAACTTCCTTGTTAACGCCTCACTTCGAGTAAATGTTTATTCATCCTGTCCAATTGGCAAATCTAGCTGAAGTGTTAAAGAAATCTATTTACAATGAGTGGCGAATGGTGAGTTACAATTTGTAATTAAACCAGTCGTACAGCTCGCAATGACGACGTATACTTTCCTATACCAGAAATAGTATTCTGTTTGAAAGAGAGTTTAAATATCTACGGTTGTCCCATTGACAGGAGCCGAGCGCTAAATAGAGCGAACAGCCTTTGTTGTTGAGTCCACGTTGTCAAGTTAAATTGTCTCAGAGGCGGGAAACGAAACAGATAGTAGAGAAGTTGTCGCGAGGCCACTACATCGACACAATTCAATGTGTACAGAATACTAGTATACACGGCCTCATACCCACACACTCGTATCCACTCACAATATCTTTGTGAGACCTATCGTTCAGCATTGTGTTGTACCGACTCAAACTGTTGCTTCTCTAATGCTCAATACATTACTTAAAACAGTTCAAAGCATTATTAATTACTTTATGGGATGCATTTTCTGGATTGCTTGATAATATAAATTAATAATTATATATAAATTTCTGTACAATGATTATCAGCAGAATCCGATACGCCATCTTTATTACTTTATATATTTAATTTTTGGAAGCGAACTATATTTGGGCTCTTGTTTTATTTTAATAATGAAAGGTACATTTAGCTAACCTTTCAAAGATTCTTACGGAACTTCGATGCTCATTATTCCTTACGTATTTGTCTGTCTTGCAGAACTGAAGTTACAGTTGTGCGTTTGTAGTAAAAACAATTGAAAAATATAGTACGAAATATATAAGTGTCCAGTCAAGGGTTTTCCCTGTTCCTATTTGCTTCGCGATTGAAACACAACTGACGCACAATACCTTCCCTACAATGATGACAACATTCTATCGGACACCCTTAGATAAGGTGCACACTTCGCTTCTAACATCTGTTTATGTGAGGAATGTCGTGCTTACAGTAATATCTATATTAAACATACTTTTTAAATGTTTTCATTTAAAATATGCCTATTAACGTGTACATTTAAGTACTAATCAACCCTAAAACAGCACTCAGTAGTCTAATTTCATATAACTCTTAACATTTGTAATTTATTTATTTATTTATTTATTTATTTATTTACACTTCTTACAAATTGTTTGTAAAGGTGGACTTAATGCCCTTGGCATTCTCTTCCAGTCAAACCTTTAGGTGGTGCAGAGATAAATCGGTAATGTAATCGGGTCGTTATTCTAATAATTTTCAGTGTAAAAGTCTAAAAACGGACAGAATGCTAAAAGCTTTAGTTGTTCATCCTCAGGAAAACTACGGTATTTAAAAAATCTAGATTATTTTTGAGCTCGTTCAACAAGTGCCCGCATTTGTGGCTGTAAGCTTTTGTTTTCAATTAAAAATAGTACTTAGCATTAATGAAATAACCCGTACGGGTAGATTAACATAGAGGAGACGAGCCGTGAAGACTTTATCCCATTCATTCTTATTAAATATGTGATAACTGAGGATAAACATCAAAGACTATGAACTCGTATTTGTCTATCTTTCAAATTTAATTTATCATCAAAAAAATATTTTTGCATCGATATAAAATATTATGTGCCAATTTTTTTTGTTAAGTTGAAAAAAAATCATCTCTTTTGTAAGCCCGATTCTCGCTAAATCAAAACTCCGCGAGCGGATCTAATAGTATTCAAATGACCCGACGTCGGTTAACACGAACCACTGTCAACGTGCCTGTGAAATAGTAATTCTTATTGGAATCCCTCGTCGTGAATAAATCCGACCACTATTACAAGCGATTCTCTGACAAAATGTTGAAATCGTACCAATACTCGATACAAGCTACCGTAAATATCAATTATAAACAAACACGAAGATTTGTATACTAAGTCGTCTCTTAGTTGTATTAGTTCAAAACCGGTGTTTAAACTTTGTATAAATAAAAACCACACGTTGTTTATGTTACAATATAATAATAGAATTTGGCGGAAATCTGGACAGAATCATTTAGTAGCGCTGGTATTTAAATTTAATGAACAGATTATTAACATATGTGTTATATACAGTCTGATCCAACGTTAATACAAATATTGAAACCAATGTGATTCAATGTTCTTGTAGCTGAATCATAATTGTGACTATACTACTTATGTCGGTTTGTGTGAAGCGTTAAAGAAGGAAATCTGTGGTTAAGCTGGATATACGTTGGCTTCAGTGAATGATTGTCGATGACTGCGTGTGAAACTCGCGAGTAACCTGTTACCCGTCCGAGACAAGTTTAGATAGTTTGAGCCAATAAATCCATACGTCGGCCCCAGTGCCTCGGGCGGGAGCTATAATTAGACCCAAGGGTGTAATATCGCAGTGATGGCGAGTCGCGCCCGATATTTTTTAACATTACCCATAATTACGTGCTTGAGAATTTTTATCAATTAACCCTAATTGAGAGAAATGACCCTAATGGTATTGATGAAATATGTATCGCTTTAAGTTCGGTAGTCGGCCTTCAAACTTACAAATCATATAATTTTTATTTCAATTAAGCAAACAGAAATTTACTCTAGGAGTTCGAATCGCAAATAAACTGTGTACGAGAAGATAGAGATCGATAATGAGTTTTCTTCATTCGTCATATTCGGCCGTCACCGAGGAACAAGGAAAATACAAATCTAATACGGACTTCTGTATATACACTTACACTCATTTTAGAAATGGGAGATGCTTTTTATTATTGAATTTGTTCCTATGAAGCTAACATCAAATGACTACATTAGCCGGAAACTTTCGGTACGCTTGGTGCATTCAGAAAATAGGAACCACTACGAAACAATTCTCATGATATGTACATGTTCGCTTAGTATCTTTTATTATTATAAAAAGTGAAAGTCATTGTTATTTCATGTGTAAGGTAAAAATATGAATGTTGTACCCCGGTGTATTATCAACTGCGATTAATATAATATGTACATAGTATTTTATACATAATCGTATGTACCTACACATAGTATTCAAATTCAGATATGATGTTTTTCCAATACTTGCATGTATGTCACTTGCGTTCAGCGAAAACGACGCATTCACATTGGATACTTTTTATTCGGATGGTTATTTATTCCACGCGGACGGCGTCGCGCGAACAGCTTCTGAAAATAAATGTACTTCCAACCTCGTTTCGTGCAATTAGTGGCACGTAGGGCATCAGAAATTTCAGACACATTTGTAGCTTAACTTTATAATCTAAACTTAATCATTGCTTTTCTTCCGGAATGACACAGATCTCTCAAATGTTATCTTTATCGTCGTTATCTTCATTCTATTTACATCGAACGGCTAGGCACGAGCCACTGAGAAGTTTTTAGACTTTTGTCGCTGGCCTAGTGCGAGGCGGGGGAAAAACCATGAAATGTTTATAACCATATCCATCCTAGATAAATCCAAGAATAAAACAATTAATTTTCTTTTCATATGAAACAAATATTTAAAACTACTACTAATGCGTCTACAGTAGCTATAGAAATTTCCATCGGGCAAGTCGTTTGTAGTATTTCATATAACATGAAGTATGGATCAGGCCTTATAAAAGAGCCAGTTGTTTTAGTTACTGAACTAACCTTGCTTCATCGTGTAATAGGGTGCAATTCAACCGCAACAACCTTAAGCATAAAGCGAGCTGAAATGATGAGTACAAATGAGCTCGTTATACAACGTCAACCCGCCCATGGTCATCACTCAAGGGTTTGCTGAGGATGTTGATAGAATAATATTCACACCTGCACATTTTTTTTGTAATTTAATCACCTATTGGTTAATTTAATGCATCTCAAAGTAAGCCCTTGTACATATGGGTGATTATCTAAAATTTGGTTAACTTGGTGTTAGCATCAATTTTCACAATATTATAAAAACATATTCAATATTTTAAACTACTAAGTGATGTTATAAAGTCCATTTAATTTGGTCACTCATTTTCATATATATCATAACATTCTTTAATTCCCAAAAATGACATTTATTACTCCAAATATCAGTCCCTAGCCATGTAAGATCTCCCGAATTTACCATTTATTACATTGTAATTATAAGTCTATAAGAATAATTTTATCAAACTCTATTTTAATTTGTTAACTATTACATTAATAACACTGTCAATAAGATTTAATTATAATAATAATATGTTTCATCGCGCTATTTCAAGTCAAAAAGTGTAAGCGATAAAAATTGTCAGGCCCTAGTCATTTTCGAAATCCAAAAATACGCGGCAACTAAACATCATGGCTTTTTCAAAACTTACTCAATACCATAGCATCGGTGTGAGTTATTTGCTAACACGAATCTAGCCGCGACAGACTTTTTGTTATTAGTGCGGTCGCCGACTTTCCTGCGGGAACACGTGCTGTGCCAGTCAAATTCTCAGGCCCTAGGTAAGTCATTTCAAAGATAATTTGTAACTAATTGATATCATTACTTTTTGGAAATATGAGTTTGGTCTGCCTTGTAAATTTGACCGCCTATTGGTTTTGATGTTGGTTTTAAATAATAGGTTTCATTTGATTTTGTTTCGTTTCGTCAGTCCCTAGACCGTCAGTCCCTAGTCGTAATAGTGACTAGGGCCTGACGCCACATCTAGGGACTGATGGTCATACTGTGTAATGCATGATTTTTAAACATAATACTTGTATTTATTGTAGAATATGGCGCCTAGAATGAAAAATACATTATCCAAAGAGGAAATTGCAAAGAAAAAGTCTGAACAGGCAAAAAGGAGATAGGAAAAAATTAAAAATTTGAAAAATTGTAGCTGTGCTTCGAGAAAGGTCTCCAAATTTACAGATCTCTATTATCGAACATGTTGACAAAGAAAAGGTTAACAAAATGTTTAAGAAACATGAGAAATAGCAGAAACCGCTTAAAGGAACTCTCTTAGTGCATAAAGTTTCGGGCCATATCTACAAACATCAAGAAACTTGCCTTTAAGTCACTAAGTTGCTTTTGTGATAATTTTGATTATGCTCCTTATAACTCGGGGACTATAATGTACCAAACCAATACACAGCGGCCTCAAGTTTCAGATGTTTTCACGGATTCTGAAGTTGATACGCCGTTATCAAGGTATGAGCCATATTGCGCAAGAGAAGACTAAAACTAGATATGGCAGTGGAGATATAGGATACCGATACGCCGCAATTTGCTCACAGTATGATGATGAGGATGGAGAGCTGACAGTTACGTTCCTTAAAGTTTGCTATGAAGAAGGCACAGAATTTAAAATAAATGATAATATGTCGCTTACGTGGCTTTCGAAGACGTTATAGAAAAACTTTCAGTTCCTAATGTAATCGTTAAGAGAAATACTGTATTTTACAAATTTAAAAACCCTGTTAATGTTTACGAGAAGTGAGACGAATAGTGATAAAAATAAATACGAGGTACTAGGTAGATTAAGTTTGAAATATTTGTGATCTCGTGATAATTATTAAAAGTCTAAATATTGTGTTCAAATTATAATTTAGTTGATTAGAAGGCTGATTATGTATATTAATTGTCAATTACTTAAAAACTATTAGTTTGTAAGTATTAGATTCAAAGAACCTACAATTTGATTGTCAAGAAATATTGATACCTACCCATACATTATTTACATATGCAAAATTAATAAATGTGATTATTTTTGTGATTATAGTTCACAGACGTTGTGAACGTAAGAGATAAATTTTTGTTACGGCTAATTTTGTAATAAAAACGTGATTTTACATAGAAAATGTGTTCGGTGTCAGTCCCTATCACGCTTCGTCAGTCCCTAGACCACTGATTTTCAAAAATCCTAAATTTCTCTAAAAATATCAAGTAAAGTGACTGGCCCTTTTAGATGCAGCTAAATAGGTGTTATACCTTCAGCATAGAATATAAACTGTTCTGATTTTAAACCAAAAACACCACTTTCAAAATGAAGTCAAAAGTTAACCAAATTTTAGATAACCACCCATATATTTACATTTATAATTAAACGCGTAATGTAGCGTAGTGATCGAATAACAGACTTTTGTTTTAGTTCCCCTTTTTTTAATGAAGAGTTCTTAATGGCGTAACTTTCTTTTAGAGTTACGTGAGGACTATGAGAAGAATGTCAACGTCATTTGTTTCGCAAATACGTGAGCGGTGAGTGCAAGAAGCATGCCACAAGATATAATAATATCTACAAAAAAATATATTGTGAATTTCCAAGCATAAAAATTCAATAAATTGTTACAGTCCATCTAATACCGCGTGAAGTACGTACAGCACAAGGCTGGATTTTATCTATAAAAGTATATAAGAAAGAAAGAATGGCGAGGGAATTTTTGGACTATTCTCATTTCGCTTACGACTATTGACCGACGCTACATTATTACGATTGATGTTTATTTTGTCTGATTAGAATCTTAGTTTCATACGCGCATGATGGACTTAATTCCTTTGAGGAATATTTGATGTGAGAATTTGTATTATTATATTACTTAATATTAAACAATGATAATGCTGTAAATTATGCGAACATACAGGCCATTTTTTATTATGAAAACAAAAAATTCTCATACTAGGATAATATATAAAATATATTATAATAACAGATAATGTGTTGGTAAAAAAAAGAAGTTCAACTATGTTTAATATTTATCCTGTTGATTCAGTTAGAAACCCCATCAAATAACACCACCTAAAGCTCATTTTTTGTTGCATTTTCAAATTCATGTAACAAGAAGAATTCTCGTTTTTTCGAAAAAGCAATAACTAGTAGTTAAAGGATATTTATTCAAATTCTTGAAACGCATCTTTTACTTGATGTGCAATTATTGGTTGCTGAGATATCGATAATTAAAGACAAAAGGATCCTTTTCCATTTGGAGACTGATATCTTGGCGAGGACTAAACATATCGAGGTGTTAAAAGAACGAAATTAAAGCTAAATAAACAAAGTATCTGATCTTTATACGGGTTTAGTAAGAACATGTTTTTCCACGCCCGTATATTAAAAAAAAGAAACAAGATTTTTTGTAAAAATTTTTTGTTGTTGGTTTTCCTAAGATCACCCAAAAACCGCTGATGCTACAAATTTTTAATGTATTAATCCAAAAACTAGATACTTGGAGCTACAAGTTTCTTTTTTTAAATTTCCTGCACGACCATTTTTTTCGAAGTTACGGCCTGTTGAAAATCGCCCAAAAATATGGATTTATTTTTTGATCCTTTAATTTTTTCCAGTAGTATATATCCACAACATTCGAATAATTGCGTATTTTAGATTTAAAAAATGCAGAATATGTGTAAGTAATGAAAAGTAATTGACATTTATTGGCTGTCAAATATTAATGCGTGCGTTCAGAATATTATTTTGTGTAAACCTAAGGAAAATAAATCAAGTCTAATTATCCAACTGAACTTTCAACCTCCTTGGTTGTGCCTAATTATTATTATGTTTGAATATATATCTAAAATACCCTAAACCCTCTTTAAAAATATAAATGTATATGATAAGGAGCTTTATCATCATCAGCGCTTATACTTCTAGCTGCTGGGCGTGGGGCCTCCTTTACAACTGAGAGGGTTTAGACTTTAGTCCACCACGGAAGTAATTGAAATCGAGTATATCCCATGCTGCTCAATATGTACAAGTTTATAGTCTAATTTAATCATGTCTAGCTGACACACGGTCGAAGCATTCGATTTTGGTACTTTTTTATTCCTGTATTTTTATCCCAATAAAGTACTGAACTTAATATTTATTCAAAAATAACTAAAAGTGAAATTATGTGCATGACATTCATTGACCGTTAGGGCGATATGAAGTTCGCCTAGGATCTTATAGAATTTACGATGTTGACATGAAATGTAGTGTTCACATATCAAGTGCATATATACCGAACATGCAAGTGACGGACGCTGGGACAAGAGGATTCTGGGCGGAGGTCGCGTACCAGGAAGCGCAGCTATATCGAATCACATCGTGGAATGAAACCCATTAAATGTCTTAGAAGTTGTTTCATATACTTAGCTTTCACTAAAACGATACGATACCTATACGTATAGATACTTAAACGTCGTGTGGTAATCTTCTGTTAATACAGTGGTGTCTAAAGATTACAAAATATTTTGCGTACTTGAAATTCACCAAAAGAAATTTCCCACGCACTTTGGACCTCCATTTGGAAAATTAAGGGCGGATTTGGTGGACTAAAGCCTTAGTCCCCCTCAACCTTATAGGTCTTCTGTACCCAACAGAGAGACTTACATACTTACTAATAATCAAATTGTCTTCTTTCAAATGTAATATATCATTGAAAAGAAATACGCACACAATTAATCGCATTGACTAAAAAAGAAGAGGGGAAACTACGTAATTTGACAGGCGCAGTGTAAACATATCGTGGGATTAAGTACAAACAAATTTATGTAGGGCAGCGTGTGAAAAAAATACATGGTCAACGCATTAAATCCCTGTTACACTAAACTTTGTTTACGACGAACTTAAACTAAAAGTCATAAAATAAATTACGCCAACATCAAGTCTCGCCGTCCAGAGAGTACCTTAAAAGCTTTTAAGGGTTCCCTGTTAATATAAAAAGGTGAAGCACAAACTTAATGTTAGGCGACACCGTTGAGCATGATGAGACGTCTTGGTCATACGAGAGTATTTCAAACTACAATTTCGAGTATTACTTTTCGTAATTGGTCTTTTTCCTAAGCACGGATGTTTTCAATTCTTCAGAATGGTTGGGTGTTTGTCCGCTATGCGGGCTTAGTGATGTTAGATTATAACTATTAGCTTCTCAGACACGTTACCTCGGCAGTCATTCTGCGAAATCTATGAGAACATCATACGCTTCTATAACTTCTCTATACCAGTTTTATTCCTCGGATACTCAGAAAACAGTCTACACAGGAACGGCTTTTTATATTTTAGGAACTGAGGTGTATACTGAATAATTTATAACTCGCAAAAAATATTTGGATATAAAATCGAATCATCTATCCTTAGTTCAACAATCTGTTCTCAACATTACTAAGCTAAGAAAGCTGCAAAAACACTAATATTTCATTTCGACAATGGATGTGTTGATATTCAATTAGAGATTACACTCACGCGTAATCCCCAAAAGATTATGCGGAGGTGGATTCGAACACCCACATTACAAAAGCTGTGTTTAAATCACACATAGTAGGAAACTCAACGGCCCTATTTAGTTCCGAATTTGAAATTTTTAAAGATAACCTTTCAGAATATAATGACCCCTGTTTTCACGGCGGCACGTGCAAACTTATGCCGTTGGACCAACAAGGCCATCAGGCAATTACACAACTAATAGACTATACACAATACGTCTATATGTAGTCTACATCGGACCCTTACATTTTACAATCATCGATCATAAAGCTCTTGTATTACCCTCGCGAAGTATATTTATAAACGAGTTCTGTGATATTGATCGAAAACACAGTACATTTTACAGATGCTATTTAAATACGGCAATATAATAAGTCTAATAAATCCTCCCAATATGTAGATACTATCCAGAATGCTTGTTTATAACGCGAGAGTAGTGATGGAAATCTATCCGTAAATAAGAAATGCATTCGATAAGTGCCAATAAATATTCAGCCGAGAATATTTACTTTATATTTATGGAACCTGCTTAGGAATTTATTCATTACTCGACATGTGCTAGAGTTGGTTAAAAGCCAGCTTCAAATTGAAAAATCTTGGTTTCAGTCTTTTAGTTATTTTTGAATAATATGTAAAGGGTTTCTTGGTCTACAATTTGTCGTTTGTTACGATTTATAGACTTTATCATCGCAGACACTATCACAACATGTACTGCGAATCTAAAGAGGTTTTTTAATCTAGAGAGTTTAATAACTAGCTGTCAGAAATTCAAAATAATAGTTGTCAAAAACCTTTTAGCTTCTATTTAATGTTTTCAACATCCTATAACAACTCTATTAATTTATTTTTCCTCTACGTAAACTTTACTCGACTAACGATTTTATACGGCGGACCGGTCAACTTGCTTTGCGATTGGGATGAATGTCAGTTTCTTTCCACATTAACCGTTAGCAGAAACTTCTGGAATGTTGTGAAGTTCTACCTCACAGACTTGTGGTTCTTGGTGACTGAAGATAATACACCAACTTAGTGTGCCTGTATAAGGAATGCATGTGATTCACCGCGTTTTCATACCTCTCTCCATTTCTTGCGAATCTTTAAGCATAAATAAAACTTTGCACCCGGAGCTCCTTCAATTTGAAAGTTTGTTCTGACAGCCTTTGTGAATTTGTAAGTCGACTTCATAAAGTGGAATAAATGATATAAGGTTACACGCCAATTAGGAAGAAAGAAAAATTTATAATATTGAGATCAATGTTAGTGATATATTAGTCGTTGAAGTACAGAATAAAGCAACCTAAAGGGCTTGTTGGGAAACATAGTTACCCACAAACTTAATCAAAAAACAGACAAACAATATAAAGTGTGTAATACACACTGTATATTCGCAAAGTCATTCTCGTTGCTTTATTACCAATTAGAAATGGTATCCAAATCGCATTATTTCTATTCCGTTAATAAATTTTTATCCGATTAACAACATTAATATTTCATTAACAAAGAACCGTTACAACTCAGATCAAATAAATCCAGTGTAAATAATCTAGTTCTTTTGATATCACACAACCACTGTGTACGATGAAAACAATGTTGAAACGATAGGGCAATGCTTCCGGAGCGGAAATTCCGGCAAAAACCGAATAAAACTGCGGGAACATTTCAAACACCGATATCCGTGCATGTTCAAACAAACCAGAGCTTATTTGCGCTGCAATAAAGGGACCTTCGGATTAGAGGCATGCCAACAGTGGCTCGGTGCTACATTAGATCAATGCTCAATTAAGCTTAAACGGCGCAAATTGCTTAAAGGTTATTCTGGGCCATTTCTTACGCGTGCTGAGGGCCTCCAACCATTCATCTTGAATGAATGGAGGTGGCCCAAGGTTTTGTAGTATGTTATTAGGTGGGTCTCTGATAAGGGTTATATATTGCTGTATGGACAATAACTTTATTAATGGTTCAATTTCTCATATACTAATTTTGCTATGAATTGTAATTTCTACTTTTATATTCACATATACCATCATAAATTTTTAATTGTGTGTTATTTCAAGAGAAAAGAGTAAAGGTTTTAGATTAAAACATAATTTCCGTAACCACAAGAATGCGTTATACTTGCCATGAAACAGAAATGACTGATTTAATATGCTTTAGATGCAATGTAGCAAAGATATTGCCAATGAATTTTTCATGTTGGCAATGAAATGTGATTGAAATTGAAGTATTAAGTAAGGAAGTTCCGTCCTCATTTTTAAGTTAAATTATTTTTATCAATTGAAATATGTACTTCTAGTTAGAGTCAGTGTTTCGTATTCGTTCAAATAAATATTGACAACAATGTACAAATTTAATACACATTTACGTTTTGAATTCCATCATATCAACATTATATTTATAATATCTTTCGCCTTTCCAATATTGCTAAGATATACATCTAAATCTCGACTATATTACTCGCCCACAGTTAGTTAAAAATAACGCGATAAGAATTTTCAGTAGATAAAAATCTTATACGGGAAATCTCGGGCTAAACACCGTGCTAGAAACATTTGCCCCTCATGCAAAACCGCGATTTACAGCTTGAAAAAAGTGTTTGTTTAACCCCCGTGAATTTTTAATACCCACAGTGGAAATTGAAAGCCTTGAACTAATAAACCCGCGTTTACAGTGCAATGCGTTGAGTGTATCTTCGAAGCATTCAAAGCAAATAAGAAAACAATCATGTTGTATGCTGTTCTTTTCTATTCGTGTAGAAAAACTGGCTTAGTGTGTAGTATGATTTATGAAATGTTGCAACACCATATTTTTGTAATAATTCTATTGATTTTAGACTGGTTTACTAGACTGGCTTAAATAAATATGGAACGAAAATCGTATAATAAGATTATGTAAATAATAATTTTTGAGTTTTTCTATCACGGGATTTTCTGTAGCAACAACTGTAAAAATTTGTTTCGCCCTCCATTACGTGTAATGAAGCATCGTAAAAAAACCTTACTATCAATTTAATCAACTCAAACCTCAAAACCGTATTCATGCACAGACTTGATTAAATGAAGCAAGCAAAAGATTTCGTCATGAATAGTTTTAATTTTATACCAAAGAGTTTTCCAATACAAACTTTTTCGTGTGTGTAAGAAAGCTCCTTTGTGTACTTTAGCGGTACTCAGAAATACATGAGAGAGTCGTACATTGTGATTATTCTCTTAATGTTGTTGGATAAAGACCACATTCGTTGTACTATTGATATCGATTTCCTTTAAAAGCCTTTCAATTTGTGTAAACGTTGCGACATAATTTTGTAGGGATGCTTTCTGCACACAAGCCCTCGAGGGTTGAAGAGGAATCTTTTCGATGCGTGACTTTTATAGCTTGAACGCAAGATTGCACTATTGTGTGAAATATTATTTTACTTAAATACCGTTGAAATGGAATTATCCAAATATTTGTATATAAAATAAAAGATAAAAATTTAATTATAATTTCTTTACTATAATTCAAAGAATACGACAAAGTTTACGATATTGTCTCGAAGAAACAGTTATATAATCAATTTATTTATGATTGCTACATATACGTATTTGATAAATATTGTACATTAATAAGAATTTATTTGTTACAAATTGTTCAGAAACTCATTGAGGATACAATTTAAAAGATCTGTGCAAAAAAGTATAATACGCTATACGCATTTCACACAAAAATATAATATAGAGTAGAGTCCATTATATTCTCTATAAAAGAGACGAGGAAACAGTTCTCTTAGCTACAAATCTCGTAAGTCATTATGTCGAGAGCTATAAGCGTGACCTGAATACTTAAACATATCTTTTAACACCACTATTTGTAAACCTACGTATTCATTGCGTTTTAAAGATACTTTGTTTCGTAATAGTTTTTTATAAACCTAAACAGTGTGGCATGCTGTTGCACAAAGCGGGAAGTTGGGAGGTATTATAACCGCAGTATTCCGGCGGTTATTACTTACAGATCCCGGCTGGCCGCGTGTAAAACAGAGCTCCATTAAATTGTGCTGACTGTTCCTCCCCTGGACTAACCGGGTATAAGCACGCTTCCGAACATATTTACATATATGCAAATCGATTCACCCGAATGAGGAATCCATTAAAAAGTTAAATTACTTTAGTAATTCATGAGACCGCTGTCGAACAGCCCCGTCTAGTTTCAGGTCAATGGTGAGTTTATTCGGAAAAAAATATAAGTCTCGCCTGTCACAAAATTAATTGTTCTGAAAAAAAAACCAATCACTTTTTATTTCATTTTAAGTAAAGAAAGAATTCAACAAATGCTTTATTTCTATTGGATCATCAACTTCTTTTTATTCTAATGAAATCTTTAGATGTTTTTCGACCAATGATGATGATTTCTAATTACAGTTATTTTGTTGTGGAACCATCCACAGCACGCATAGTCATATATTTCATATCTTACGTAGAGAAATATAATGATATGTATGACAGTACTCACACACATTAGAATGTATCTGCGACGTGTGAAACGTTTAAAGCTATTAAGCGATTGATTACACATAAGGGAACTCTCAACAGGTTTTCGTGTCGTGGAATCTATGTATTATTCATGAAAGCGATACAGCTGTCTAGTTCTAACGTCTGTAGACAGACACGATTAAACTTTGTAATGTGTAGCGGTATAGAGACATTTGCAATGACAATCGAAGTGTCGAATATTCAATTTTGAATTTTACAAGTTGGATTGATCACGGCTTAAAAAAAATCACTAAACTAGGAAAGGCAATAGTCGTACAAAGTTCGAGCATTGTAATTTGGTGACTAGTAAGATACAATAGCCACGCAAATCAAAATGTTTGGTTTTGTATATGTACACTTCATCATAGTAACCTCTTAGAAAGAAGTTATTTTATAATATTGCATCCAAACGTAACTGTACTAGGTTGCATTTTTTTAAAATTCAAAATCAAAGCAACTGAGATCGCTCAGGTCCTTAAAATTAAATAATGACCTCCAGCAACAATAGCATCACTTCCATTTCCCTCCTTCATCTCCATTAACTGTTCAGGCGTAGGGCCTTTTCAACCTTCATGTTTATTAAATTAATTGGAAATATGAAATAGATCGCCCTTGAATATCAATTACCCTTTTATCATAATAATTGACTAATGGTGAACTGGTAATGAGTTAATGGTGAACTAATACGCGGTTGGAATATAATCATCAATCATCTGTAAATTAAATAATTAATTGATATTCATATTTTCCTACAGAAGATTAGCATATTATAATAGGTATGGTTTTTTCAGTATGAACAGTGTTTCCAGGCACGTCTTTACATTATTTTGTTTAAGTATTTGAATTGTACTTTATGTCCATATATACAGTATACACCCTGCAGTCCCAACACGAATTATGATACGAGCCTTGTGAGGTTGGTATTCGAAACTACGAGAATCTTTTTCATCTCACAAACAACCAAATCACAATCAAATATTTTTGGATCACACAAACGTTTGTCACGGTGTAGGAATCGAACCCGCGGCCTCTCGTTGTGGAAGCTGGTGTCAACCCAATCGTGCCACGAGGCTGTTCGACATTATATCATAGTTTATTTTTTAATAAATAAATTCGCCCTATTTTAAGCTTATATTTTTATTACGAACCATACATATACGTTCTGTTTTTACAGTAATTTTATAAGCAACATAAAAAATATCTTTATTCTCGATACCATTATCGCCTTAATTGGATTAAGAATGTTAGTATATCCATACGGTTTGTGCCTGCGCTGTGTGTTGCTGTTTGCAAATACCCTTAGGCTTTCGGACTCCTGTACATCAAAGGGATGCAAAATGTAATCATTCTACATCATCAATTTGAAATGTTGCCCTAGTGTAGAGCAGGAACATAGTGAAACTAACACACAAACGCTAAAATTAAATATACTTCAAGAGTGTCTAGCTCGTTTTAAAATTTCGTATATCAAAATTATGTACCTGTTGAATATAAATACGTCCTATGAACCCTTATTTATTTCTCGTGAATTTTATAGTTCTACCAATTAGTGAAATTTGTTGTTTAATTGTTCACACTTAGTAAAAAAATGTTAAAATTAACATATGTATGTATCTATTTACAATGTAGCCAACCATTGATTTTACAGGACAAGTGTTTATTGTATCATTGAGTAGTACCCGGTTTATTTACGACGTCGGACGAATTTTACCGAGTTCTAACAATAGGTAATTCAAAAGCAGTACAGATTTGGAAGTACGTCTAAAATACGGTAGTAACACGCTTTTTCTCTTATCTATGGGCCTGAAAATCACAGCAAGCAGAACCCGACTTTGAAATAAGACCCTAATGTATAAAAACATACAAAAATTATATCTACCATTCCTCAACTAAATTACGAATCAAAACGATGTCATTTTTCTGATCCATTAGCGTATCATCCATTAGTTCATTGAGATACCGAATACAAGAAATGTAAAGTTTTAAAAGCCAATACACAAAGGAATCCCGACATTGTGCCAATCGCCAAGATTGATAACTTTTTTTATTTGAATTCAAGTTCAAACTTTGATTGATCGCGAAAAACTTTCACACTACATTTCACATTCACGAAATACCAGGAATACATGAATCCAAAGAGGTTTAATATAACAATAATTAAATATAACAATATTTAATATAACGTACTTAATAAAACAGCCATGAAGCCTTCCCCTGCGGCGACACGGTGTCGCACTCGTAATGGACCTATGCGACTAGACTCTGAATACTGTCATAGTGAATGATTGTAAAATTATACAGCGGTAGTTCCACCGACCATAATGTGATAATGATATATTAATGACACTAACTCGGTACAAGGTATAATTTGCCAATTTTTATCGAATAGATCTATTAGGTCGAGATTCGGGACGCATTTCCCGGGTCAGAAATTTAAGAATCCATTCAAAATTTTAGGAAAAATATGACTGGGATAGCTATCAAAGGCATCAAGAATGCTTATAGCTCTAGGACAGTGTGTATAGAATAAAACCTACACAGAGCAAAGCGCTATAGCTAGTAGCTATTCCATGTCAGATTTCATTGAAAATATTACACAATACTATCCCACCCATTAAGTCTATATAAATTTCAATAAATCTAGGTCTGATGACCTGTATAAGATACTTATACAAACTTTGTATACCTCTGGTTCAGTGGCAATCGATAAGCCACAGTGGCCGATACTTGATTGTTCCTTTCAAGCTGTATCAATCAATGGGAACCGCATGAATACACTGTATTCAAATGCCCTTGTGGTCCGACGTATACATTATTCTTTACCTGAGTCAACACTTTCGACTTTAAAAAGTTGCTTTTTAAAAATATTCATACTGTACAAGTACATGCGTACATACATATTGCACTAACTTTTCGAAAATGGTGTTTTTTTTAGTTTTAAAATAATTCACGAATCGTGACTCATTCACTACAAATAACAAACTTCTAAGATAGTTAAACCTATACGGTATATTTTGCAGTTTCGTACCGTCTGCCAAAACAATTTGTCGCTAAGATCTTCCAATACGGAACTTCTAAAACTAGCTCGGGTACATTCAACTGTTGCCAGAATTTACAACAAGTGTAATTAAATAAATACAGCAGAATTCACTCTTGACTTTTCCATTTCTAAAAGATTATATTACGTATTTTCATTGTTTATAAAAATTTAGAAAATATCGGTGCACTTGCATATCGTTTGTTATTGTTAAAGAATAGAACAACTTCTAGCTTAGTAGACTTTAATTAATCTTGAGGATTCTCATTAATGTCATATAATTGCCTTCATTTTAATTTTAAAAAATAAATTTAAAAAAAATTATATTATCTATGGTTTAATGGTCTCCCGTCACAAGTATGTGCCACGCGATCAAGAAGGTTCGACTATCGAGTTCAGCAAACTATTATTACGTTTTCTAATATACTTGCCTATTAATACATGGTATTGAAAAAAGTAGGCAACACATTTCTGGAAATGTATCTCCTTCTACCCCTTTAAAGATTTGTCAGAATTGTTATTTTATCCATAAATTCTTAACAATAATTACTACGTATCACAACTTCTCGCATAAATACAAACATTATTACTTTAAATCACAACGACTCTTATGGGTGAGACGCAAACATGCAATCTTAGTTAGAATCATGCTCCCTTATTAAATGCACCCACAACGACAACGGCGCCAAATTAATTGGAAAAATTGTTCGCCCTTTTCCCTGTGTATACAGCACTCTTAATAACAATTAGTTATAAACCAAAACATATGGTTGTTATAAAGATAAACTGTTCCCAAAGTAATCAAATAAATTTAAAAAATTATTATTATTTGTCTATATGATGTAGATCGGTCTTGCGACTTTTTAAAGTTATCCTGTACTTTTTATAACTATAATATTAGTATGGAAACTTTTATTAAAACTTATATTGAAGGTCAACACTCGTAGAGAAAAACAACTAGTACTTCTTCACTTTTATATTTCAAAAATACAGAGTTTCGACATCCGTCTCACAATAACTAGTTGTAGCGACTGCGCCCGAACTGCTCGGCGCTGCCCTTTTTATACAATACAATTTACCGTTATGTTTTTAGATATTTTACAAAATCAAATTATATATTTATTTTAATCAATATATTATAGTCATTAAATCTTTTGACGATTTTTAAATATGTTTACAAATAATTAAATTATGATTATACAATTTTATATGAATTATAATATAATAATACTAGGTTTGTACCCACTATATTTTTAAGTTACAGTAACGAAAAATATTCATAATCGAAATTATTATAGCAGTAATAAACTTTTGCACAATCTTTACTATTATTACAATAATTAATAACAAAAGGTTTGCACACATAAGCTTTTAAATAAATTAATAGTAATTAAACATAGATATAGTAGTTACAATTACATAGTTAGGCTAACAACTCGGCCTTCCTGTTATAAGCGAGCCCCTTCGCTTACTTTAAATTTTATGAATACATTGCAATAAAAAATAAAAAAAAACTTACAAATCAAATGAAAACAATTCCAATGAACAATTTATTAATCATCATCTGAATTTTCGTCGCTGCTACTTTCCAGATCCCTACTAAAACTTAGCCATGGTTGCATTTTGTCGACTGCTACAACGGCTTCATATCGCCGATTATTTTTACGTGATAATGGCGTATCTTCTATGACGTACCTATCGTTAGGGAGAACTTTCAATACGCGGTAAGGACCTTGGTATTTGGAGACTAATTTTTGTGACTGCCCATCATGCGGAACTTGGCGCTCTATTCGCACCAAATCCCCTTCACAGTAATGATTCGGGGTTTTCCTACATCTATTAAATCTTTCTGTGTCTTTACTTTGCTGTTTTTTAATTTTCTCTTGAGCTTCATCCCTGATATCTACTAATTTTTCTATTGGGGTTACGGCACCAGTAGCTTCCAAAACTTCACTTAAAATCCCTTCACTTCTACACCTAATATTAAACCCGAAAACTAACTCGGAGGGTGTTTTTTGTGTTGTTTTATGAATTGTTGTATTTAGGCCCAATTGAATTTCCAAAATATAATCATCCCAAGATTGATCATCCTTGTCATGTGTTGTGGTAGATAAGGCATCTATAATGGTTCTGTTGAACCTCTCTACTTGGCCATTTGCTCGAGGGGTGGATACAGCGTTTTGTATGTGTTTGA
Organism: Cephonodes hylas; assembly: GCA_030295005.1. Classification (NCBI taxonomy): domain Eukaryota; kingdom Metazoa; phylum Arthropoda; class Insecta; order Lepidoptera; family Sphingidae; genus Cephonodes; species Cephonodes hylas. Next base: position 6,711,129 of record AP025367.1, on the reverse strand, counting down.
TGGAATAATGCGAGATGAATTCTTTAAATGTTCTGCTTGTGAAACTTGTACCTTTATCAGTAATTAGGCGCGTTGGGACCCCGAAATAACTTATGTAATCCTTAAGGACTCGCACTGTAGTTGCGGTCTTTGTATCCTTTACGGGTTTTATGCTGATGTATTTAGTGAATCCATCAACTAACACAAGTAAATAAGTGTTCCCCTTTTTACTTTTTATAAACGGCCCTAGATGATCTGCGTGAACCGTGTGGAATGGTATGCTCGGTTTGTCGATAGGGTGTAATTCACCCTCCCGTTTGCCCCCGGGGGCTTTGTGGTGTAGACACTCTAGACAAGATGAAACATATTTTTTTACGAATTTTCGCATTTTAGCAAACCAATAGTTTTTACGAATACGTTGAAGGGTTTTGTCGTAACCACAATGACCCACGTCGTCGTGGTTCATTTTTAAAATTTGCCATCGAACCCCTTTTGGTACGACCCATTTCATTTCGTCCCCTATAACTCTATAAACCTTGTTATTTTTTATTTTATAATTTTTGTATATATCCATAACCTGTTCTGCGTTCGAATCTGATAAAATTTCTTTAATTTTCTTAACCTCCTCATCAGCTGTTTGAACCGTGGTGATCCAATCTATTTCGCAATTTTCAAGGGCTAAGACATCGAGACGTTCTAAGGGATCTTGCTCGATTTGATCAACTGGATTTCGGCTTAGCGCGTCGACATGTGCCATTCGAGGCCCGGGACGATATTCTATGGTGCAGTCAAATTCTTGGAATTGAACCCACCACCGAGCAATTCGAGGGATTAAATCACGCTTAGTCAATGTCGTCCGTACCGCGTTACAATCGGTAAATATTTTAAATGATATGCCAATAAGATAAACTCTGAAACGATTAAGAGATGCTACCACCGCTAGTGTTTCGAGATCATATGAATGGAATTTACTTTCATCTGAATTTGTTTTACGACTGAAATATGAGATCGGCTGAAAATACCCGTCTGAATTTGCTTGTAATAAAATACCGGCTACCCCATCTTTGCTAGCATCCGTATGCAACTGTGTTTCGGCAAATTGATTATATAGCGCCAGAATAGGCCTATCAATAAGCATGGTCTTTATTTTGGTAAAAGCGTCATTCTGATCGTCACCCCACGTCCACTTGAAGTCTTTTTTTAAAAGATCAGTTAAAGGTTTCGCTAATAAGGCGTAATGCTTAATAAACCGCCTAAAATACCCAGAAAGTCCGAGAAATTGCCTTAATTCGTGCTGATTTCTAGGCGTTGGAAATTGTGAAACAGCTGAAGTTTTTCTCTGACCCGGTCTAATGCCTTCAGAGCTCACTTCAAATCCGAGAAAATCAATCTTATTAAGAAAGAAATTGCACTTGCTCAATTTTAATGTTAAACCGCCTCTTTTAAGGAGATCTAAAACTTCGTCTAATCTTTGCAAGCCCTCTGCAACATTTTTGGAGGGGATTAATATATCATCCATATATACGATAGCATATTTGATTTTTGCCTCTAATAGTATTTTATTAATTGTACGCTGAAATACAGAAGGCGCATTTACTAGACCAAAAGGCATCCGATTGTATTCGAACTGGCCGTCTGGGGTTACAAAAGCAGTTTTATGCCGTGATTCTTCGGCTATCGGGATCTGGTAATAGCCAGAAGCTAAGTCTAATGACGTAAAAACCTTATTGCCCGACAGCTGATCGAGTTGATCTTCAATCCGAGGAAGAGGGTAGTGCTCTTTTTTTGTTTTGCGATTCAATGCTCGATAATCAACACATAGCCGTTTTTCGCCGGTTTTTTTTTGTACCAAAACTATCGGACTAGCGTATGAGGAACTAGACTCTCTAACTATGCCGTGATCTAACATCTCCTGTACCATATTTCTCACGAGAGAACGATCTGCATAAGACATGCGATAGGGTCTATAAACAACCGGCTCAGAGTTCTCAAGTTCGATAACCATCTCTGTCAGGTTGGTATAACCCAAGTCGTGGAGACCGGTGGAAAAACAACTATTATATTTTTTTAGTAATATTTCTAATTCCGTTCGTTCTTTGTCGGCTAAATTGTCATTATATTTTAGTGAATCCTTTTCTTGGGTTTCGCAAACTGAAACGTTATATGATTCTAAAACCTTATTCTCTATGTCCCTCAGATCCGTTCTTGCCAAAAGAGTTCCCGTTTTAAAGGAAATTAAACTATGGGACACGTTGTAAATCAATAAAGCACTAGCCCCATCTATGACCGTATATTCACCGGGAAGTAGGTAATATTCTTTCCCTTCCGGCCCTCTCATCGAACCGTTGATGTAAATCTGCGCATTTATGCGAGGACTCGTATTTGTGTGAACGGCGCGTAAAGTATTCGGAGGAATATTAACGTCAGTTTTCGCTAATAACTGTATTTTAACTTTTGGGATCCTTTTGAATATAATCGCGTTAGGCGTTTTGGTTATTACTATATCTGGCTTTTCCGTGAATGAATGGCCTAAGAGAACGGACTGAGTAATGACGTAGTCATCTACTATATAAAGATTAATTGTTTCTTTTATTCCTTGGACTTCTACCATAACAGTTGTCATTCCGATCGGAGTAATTAAGTTAGCCCCTATGCCTCTGAGGACAGGCAAATCCTCGGGTACCACTATAACTAACTTTAGCTCGTTGGCCTTTGTCTTTTTTATAAGGGAGCATTGACTTCCCAGGTCTAAGTGACAAATAACGTCATGATCATTGATTTTGATGCCAATGATATATTTCGCCGTTTGCTTTTCAGTCGAACATAATTGGGCTACTTGCTTCTCGTTTTTTTCCTGAGCCTTTTCGCGGTCTTTTTGATTGTTTTTATTTTTGAAACAGTGCAATGATAAATGTCCCGACCTATTGCAAGAGCTACACTTTGCTGGGGGTTTGTCACATCTATAACTTGCATGTCCAACTTGATCACAGTTGTAGCAGGTAATCCTTAAAGCTACATCAGATTTAGATGGTACCGGTCCACCTTTACGCTCATTTCGGACTTTAGAATTAAAATTAAAATTTTCGCGACTTTGTCCTACCTTCACGGTTCTAAAATATTTCAAAACCTGCTCTGGTTCAGAAAACTGAGCAGCTTGCGCGCCTATTTTGATTGCCCTATCTTCTATACTGTACAATAAGCAGTCGACAGCCTGACGTCCATGTATGTTACATCGATTCAACAAATTTATTTTGGCATAATAATAATGCTCAAGCGATTCTCCATATTTGACTCGTTTAGCGAGCATTTCTGTCAAAAGTTCAGCATAATCCTCACGAACGGGAAATGATTCGATCAATTTCTCCTTCCATTCTACCCATGAAAACATCATCGTGGGTAAACTTTGGTACCACGTTTTTGCAACACCGCCTAGCTTTGGCAAAGCATAGTGAACAATTTCTTTGTCAACCCACCCGTAAATAACGGCACACTCTTCCACTTTCCGTATCCAAGTTAAAACAGTTTGTTCTTTCGACATAGGGTCAAATTCAGGAATAATATTAGTATTATAGGTCATTGATTTTTCTGAACTTTTGACAGATTTTAGAATTGCTAAAAACTTATCTAACACAGTACTTGTTAAATCTTCAGGTCTTGATCTTTCTGAAGTAGGTCTATGTGACACGCTAGAGTCTCTTGAAACATCATGAAAGTCTGTTCTCACATACCTGGATCGTGTCGCGTCGCCTCGGCTCGTCACGTCCCTCATCAGCCACTTTCGACCACTCGTTCCCGGTGTAACCGTGTGATTTTCCAGAGATCGCTGCGGTGTGCGCAACATCCTCTTCTCGTCTGACCGCTGATGGTGTACTACTCGCAGCGGTCTTAATTGCCTGTCTCGATCTTCGTCCTCGCCCCTGTAAATGCCTCGGTCCCGACCCCGGCTCTCACTCCTGAGAACGCTTCGGTCTCGACCCTGATTCTCTCCCCTAAAACCGCCTCGGTCCCGACCCCGGCTCTCACTCCTGAGAACGCTTCGGTCTCGACCCTGGCGATCACCCCTAAAACCGTCTTGGTCCCGACCCCGGCTCTCACTCCTGAGAACGCTTCGGTCTCGACCCTGACTCTCTCCTCTAAAACCACCTCGGTCCCGACCCCGGCTCTCACTCCTGAGAACGCTTCGGTCTCGACCCTGGCGATCACCCCTAAAACCGTCTTGGTCCCGACCCCGGCTCTCACTCCTGAAAACGCTTCGGTCTCGACCCTGACTCTCTCCCCTAAAACGGCCTCGGTCCCGACCCCGGCTCTCACTCCTGAGAACGCTTCGGTCTCGACGCTCGCTAACTCGTCTGGGCATGCTTTGGTCACGAACCGGTCCGCCGTTCTCAGAATTGTTCACATCTTGTGTCTCGAGATCCATAGCGGGATCTGAAACTTACACACACCAGCTTTATACACATAATACAGATGCCGTACAACATTGTATATCATAGAATATTTATAATTAAAGATATTCTCTACTTGTGAGTACTTAAAAGGAAAATATGTTCAGTTTAGTTAGTCATAAAAAATATTTCATTATTTCTAAAAGGCCACCATTGAGTTACCCAAACAATACTTAAGCTTTTATGATTCTCTCTCGAATCATTCAGAACGCACATAAAAAAAATGCAAATAAAAAAAAGAATAGAGAAAAAAAAAACGTACGAATTACTCACGTTATTTATATCCAGGCGTAGATTAGAAAACAATTAATATTGTTCTCAATTATCCCACTTCTGAAGCTGAAGGTCAACACTCGTAGAGAAAAACAACTAGTACTTCTTCACTTTTATATTTCAAAAATACAGAGTTTCGACATCCGTCTCACAATAACTAGTTGTAGCGACTGCGCCCGAACTGCTCGGCGCTGCCCTTTTTATACAATACAATTTACCGTTATGTTTTTAGATATTTTACAAAATCAAATTATATATTTATTTTAATCAATATATTATAGTCATTAAATCTTTTGACGATTTTTAAATATGTTTACAAATAATTAAATTATGATTATACAATTTTATATGAATTATAATATAATAATACTAGGTTTGTACCCACTATATTTTTAAGTTACAGTAACGAAAAATATTCATAATCGAAATTATTATAGCAGTAATAAACTTTTGCACAATCTTTACTATTATTACAATAATTAATAACAAAAGGTTTGCACACATAAGCTTTTAAATAAATTAATAGTAATTAAACATAGATATAGTAGTTACAATTACATAGTTAGGCTAACAATATTAATAACAACAAATATGTAGTTTGTATAAAATGAGGTTGACAGCAATGTGTAAACATCAGTCTACGCGAGCCTGCTACGAGACTACGCCGCGTGCCGTAGCTGTAGCCGTAGCATTGCTTACATTCCTGCTACGATATACACAATCTTCGCTTCAATACTCGCGATTTCGATAAACCACTATTGGATAAATTATTTTGGATATATTAATAACGTTCAAGCAATATAAAGGTTTGGATTTTAATACACTAAATAAAATAAATTATAATTTAAAAGATGACTAACATCTATTATAACGAATAGTTTAGAGTATTACACCAAAATAAAAAAAACATATTTTAAGACGGCGGTTTTCTTGGAAGACTGAAATAAATACTTTTGAAAACCTTTTGGGACCTTTCTAAGATTATCGCATTATGGGATTGAATCTGAAATATATATTCTACTCTGTCAGCAGAATAATTGATTTATGTATGCCAAGTTCTGTTTAACTATTAATCTTTACACAATTTAAAAAGACACAAAAAAATTTAAATTTCTATGACTTCTATACATAATAAATTGTATGAAATTTGTTTGAGAAAAGTTTTGAGCTTAAAAACATAGTTGGATTTTAAAAACCAAACATAGAGTGTGGGTTTTCCATTTAGCAACACTACAGACGAAGTAATGTCTGCCTTAAATGACATTTACGCTTGATATAAGTGAGCCGGTAGACTAATGACAAACAGTCGTCGAGAAACCGACGCTGCGACAGAACTAATTACTTTTACTACTTACGCATAATGTTTCAGCAGTGCAAAAAATATAATACATGTTTTATCTCCGTAATTTGTGGTATAACCAATTATAGAGAATTAATACAAACGAATTTAACGTCTTAGTTAAATTACACAAATAAAAGTTCAACAACAAAAATAAATCAAATATTTTGTGTCTGTGCCCACTGACTGGTTTTCACATATATATTTTTGTATTAACAAAGCGAGTTATAAACTGCGTGATGATGTCCTAATGCAATAAAAATTGTTGAGAAACGATTACGCCTGGTCTCGTAGCATATTAGTTTTACTATGCCGGCCTACTAGATTTGATTTTAAACTGTTAAATGACACTGTTTCACTATTCAATCATGAAAGCTACAAAATACTTTTCATCTCACTTCAAATTAACACAGTTCCAAATAAATTTATTGTGAATTAATAAACTTAATTTTAATATCAAACTGAACATTCGTACGTCCGAAACAAACTTTTGCCAACTAGGATTATGACAGTCGAAAAGTAGCTGAATTGTTATGCTTTTAATCTGTGCATTTCAAAGTTGTCTGCGAAATAAATCTGCACTCGCAAAACGTATTTCATAATACACGGGCTATAATTAGTCGCGGGCTCTGGTACTTTATCTTAGTATTTTTGCGATAACCACGAGCAAGGTAATGTAAAGTGTGAGTGACGTTATCAGAGGGCCGACTTGCAGAGCCGAGCGACGACACGGCTTAAATAAATTTATCTACCTCACAACATCTGTTGACGGAGCCTTTAATTACCCTAATTTGCGTGCTTTTTTCGATAGCGGTTTTTGTGTAGCCCTTGATCGCTTTGACGTGGTTTTGTTATTTATATAATTTAATATTCAGCGCACACATTCATCTTAATTCTAAAACAAATATAAAGACGTTCAGATCGAAATAATACCCTTATAAGTTAACGCCAGAGAAGAACTACTTATATAAAATTTTATTTTATATTACATTATTAACATATGATTCACAGAAAATCTTAGACCAAAGTCCTACACAACACAGCGTAAGAATTTCTGCTAACAAGGTGGACAGACGACAAGACAAAGGAAGTAGTATGTCACTGGATTTAACTTGCATTTAAAAAAGCCCTATGTCTAACAATGCTTCACCCACATACTTTCTACAACAAATTAAATTCTTATTAATTATAACATAAATGAGATTTTCAATCTTCAGGCTTTCAAAGACAATGGTGCTTAATTTCACTGAGCTTAAGTACCACATATCTTGCCAAGTGACAACCCAACTATTCGAGTTTGTGTGTGTCAACCAGAATGCCAGTTAATTAAATCACGATAGGTCGGTACGTAGTGAATGGTGGAACAAGCGGCGTCTGTTGAAGACATTCGTCCGACATCGCCTGTTGTTTGTAAGATCCCGATTATTATAACTTTGAAGAACAATATTAATAAGCCACGGACGAAGCCATCTATTCAGAATACAGAACAGTGAGAAATATCCCAGAATAAATAATATCTCGAGCACCGGGTTGTTTTTCAAACTGCAGGTTTAAGAGACTTGTTGTGTTTGCTCTAAAGGTTTAACGTTACAAAAAAATCCTTGTTTGCATTGTAAAATGAATTTAATTACAACTATGGCTAATAATGAATTGAAATTATTATTAGATGTTAACAGTAGCCTATTTGTCCGCTAACCCGCGCTAGGCCAGTGTGGAGGACTCTCTAAACTCTCTGAGCTGTATCGTACTCAGCAGTGGGGTATGTACTCGTATATGGGCTAATGATGAACATCTTATTTATACAACGATTAAAAATGTTTCCTTAGACCTTTTTATTTATTCAAAAGCACTTTTAAAGAAGTGTAATCTGTTAGTTCTTTTTAATAGTAACTGTCTAATATTGTTATTTAAATTCCAGAATTAACATTACATACCCAAAGTGTAGTATAGATACAAGTTTCAGTTCCCCATATATAATATTAGATGTCACGTACATCCCCTTATAAAACAGTTGAATTGCCTAAAAAAAACTCAAATGAGAAATGTGGAAATGCCTTCGCGACATACTTGTAAACATTCGTACATACTTTGCTCAATATAAGAACGTAAATGAAAATCTCTTGAAGCAAGCGCCGTGAAAAGAGCGTGATTACAACTTGTATAAGTTGCCAAACAAAAGTTTAATATACTACTGCCAATGTGAAACACAGACGTTTTCTTCAAGCCAACTTGTAATTTGTATCAATGGTTTTCCTTTTTGTATTTTTGCATTTTTTTTTCTGAAGGCTTAGTTCTGATAGGTCCTATAGAATCTTAAAGGTCATCTGACAGCCAAATTGGTCAACGGCCATATCAATCCCTGATTAGAATCTAAAATTAATAACAGTATTGTTGCGGACTTCATTAAAATTTAGAAAAAAAAACACAATTGAGAAACCAATCATCTAAAAATACGAAACTAATTACTACGAATAAATAAAGGTTAACATTTTATTTTAAATATACACGCAACGCGATACTGATTGTGCGTCTAGACGAAGGCGCCTCATATTGCTAACGACGCCACTTTCATCATACAGCGTGTGTAAGCAACTCTTTCTGCGTAATTATTTATATCGCAGTAGATTATTCTATAGTGCATTCCTTGTTCTAACTCAGTATTAGCAACTACTATGGGTAGTATGTACTCGGTACACGTTGAAAATACGACAGTCTATTTACTCCGATTGCCAGGTCGAATAAAGTGATAGAGATCATTTCTGTAAGGAAATATTTTATAGAAGATTAGAGGTCGGAAATTTCTCCAATATACATGTTGAAATATGCTGTACCTTTGAGGTATGCGTGAGTCATTAGATCAGTCAGACCGTCAATCTTTTTGACAGATTATGAGAATAGGTAATTCTTATTATTTTACAATAAATAAGGCAAACAAATAATACTTGAAGTATATTTATTCGTATAATTAAAGCAAACACACGTCAAAGTAATTTCATTAAGCAAAAAGGCGCGACCACGACTTTTCCTTGCTTAAATTATGTTGTGTTTTCCATGATTGATGTAAACGCTAATGTCCTATCACACATTAACGCCAATTAAGTGCTGTACGTAATTGGCACGCCTTGTATATTGCATGACGTTTACGGCGCCCAAAATGTATACATTGCTTTATTAAATACTTCGTTGATTGGCTGAGTTACGTTCACAAGGTGTGCCAGTAATGTGCTTGTAACATTTTTTTCATCGGAACTTCTACTACATTGTTATAAATGGGGCAAAAACTGGCATACATTGCCTCGTGGTTTAGGGCACAAGTATGGCGACGATCTAAAGGTCTGGTCGAGAAAAGTGTTATTGGAATGTTTTTCAGTCAATTTCAGTAGCAACACGGAGTCTAAAAATATGCCCTAGAAACTGTAATTAACTCGCCCCCTTGTCATACGGGACTAAAATAACAACAAACGTAAAGTGGGTGCATGTTTATACATATATATCTGCGTATCAAAAAATCATCACAGATAATTTTGAAAAATATAATTGAGGGAAAATTAAGGAACTTGGAAATGCGTGTGTTGGGTAATTTATTACCTACCGCATAATTTTGTTTTATTTTCTGCGACACAAGAGGCGCACATTGCGCCCACACTAACCCGTAAGGAAAATAGACTCAAATTGAATTCAGACACAGGTAATATACACAACGTCCTCCAACCATTTGTATAAAATAGAAACAAGGCTAAGTATCTGCCTGACAACAACAAAGTAATACTAGATGTTTGTTTACTCCTAAGGTATTCCGCAAACGCTTCAGTTTAAGTAATCGCTATATAGAATATTATAAATTCTAATGGTAACAATCCACTTAGGTTGATAGCTCCTCGGCGGAAATGTGACAATACGGAGAGCGCACGATACGATGCAGGAAAAGGATGCAGACACGATAACTGACCTGATAGCCGGTGATCAGGCACAGCTTAGTATATCTTAGGCACATGTTTTAAACGTAATATGTCTAAAACCGTATACATAAGGTAACAACTATCCAATTCCATTACTAGTAAACGTAAACTACTTTGAAAATAGTAAGTATAAATGTCAAATATCCACACGTATAAGTAAATTTATTGCACACATTTGATATCATTCTGTCACTTTCGTTTGGCACGCTACTCGTATTTTACATCTATTACCGTAAAATATCAAACTTGACCAGTTATAGACAAAAGACTGCCTCGTGGTTTCGGACAGCCTTGTTATCTCGCGGCACATGTATTGGCCACGAGTTCTTAGGGGTCCTGGGTTTGAATATTGGGTCAGGCAAGGTATTATTGGGTTTAAGATAAGCTAAAAACACTTATTGTGCACAAAAACAACTTAAATATTGTGTAAAATAATTTTTCCAGTTAAAAATTGTCAATAGCACGGAGATGGAAATGTGTTTGAGAAACAAGCTAAATCCTACCAAAAGGGAATGACACATATCTAAATCTAGGTGCAGAAATACACCTTTGCCTTCGTTAGGATATCATTTATGTATCTACCAGTTAAATAATCGAATGACTACAAAATACAACGTTCGAAGCGAGCATATCAGCAGTCCAAGTTTGGTGGTTATTATAATATTCTGTCACCAATGTATTGCTTGATATGTGAATACGAGTGGAGTCGGAGAACGTGAATAGAGCGTAATTATTAACGCGAACGCCACATGCAAACTTCCACATACACCCGTAGTCGTTCCAATAAACTCAGAATAGACTTCCTCTGAGCGAAGAGCGCGAGTTGATAGCATTCACAGGCTATATACACTAATATAATTTACTGTTAATGTACGTTAGCGATTGTGTGACACGGCTCTATTGTTTATGATTTACGTGCATTGTGGAACTGAGATTTCAATGTTTTGGTAGGGAATGTTACTGGTAAAGTGTTTGGTTTATTTGCCAAAGATCTTCATTTTAATTTATTCGCATATTTTGTTGCATACTCCTTTGTTAAATAAAATGTTTTTCATTGATTTGGTAATGACAATTGAAGCGAGGCATTACACAATTTTCAACTAAAAAGATGTAGGTATGGTGAAGAATTTACAATTAACATTTTCTTTCATTGAACATATTTGAAAAATGGTTATTACATTTTATGAGATTATTTATTTTACAAAATCATCATATATCTTATCGCGTTCATACTTATAAATCGTTTATAGGTGAGTTCCAAAAGAATGTAACAACTACAAACATTAACTTTGCATGTTTAATAACGTAGTAATACAAAATGCACGCCTAAAGAAATAGCGCAAATAATTAAATCAAATTAATTAATACATTAAAACTAGCTCAAAATTCAAAGTTAATTTACAAAGTATGAAAATGTCTATAACATATACATTTTCTTAGACTTTGTTAATATTTTCTGAGAACAACCTTTGTCGAAATACCTTCAAACGAAATTTTTATTGTGAATTTTTATAACGAACGAAGCTAAACGTTAACAAATTAGGCACCGGCGTCGGTGAAACAAAATTTAAATTCGCTCCACGTAAGAAACATCAAAACAAAAGCGGCCTATTACTCTCACATAAGTTAACCCTGTAATTGAAAATTTAATAAAGTGTTACTTTACAGCGTTGAGCCGCGATATGAACCGGCGGGCGCTTACCGCGAATATTATCAAATAAACGTTGGCACAGACGAATTGCTGGATTAACAAAGTGTAAGTAAAATTTGGTTCGTAATTTACGTGTCATTAATGTATTACATAAAATGATTTTGTAAAGGATAACCTTCCACGTAAATGTAATATAATACTAACCAAATCGCGTAAACAGATCTGGGAATCCTGTGAAAGTTTGGGTGCTAACTAATACGTTTACTGAATTATAATAAATGTGGAATATCCCTCTTATTCGTGACTAAAATTTTCGTATGTTGCTACCTAGTTGACTTAATTAATACTTCCTTAATTCGGCTGGAGTATTAATGTAATGTACAGACACTTCGACAAGTTCTTTATAATTTATCTAATAGGTATGTATGCCAAGTTATTATTGATATCTCATTACGATGTGGTTACCCAAATGAGTGATCATCTATTTCTTCGACTGTAAGTCAAAGGGGCGTAAAAATCTCACCGCGGTGTCCCCTACCTTCATAGATACATGACACACGGTTTCATGAGACCTTTGTCGCCAGCCCCACTGCGGCGGTGCGTTATTACCTTAATTGATCCCTCAGGAACCCGTGTTACGGATGGCCTATGTCGTTTGAGGGCGCCCTAACCTAACTGGCATCCGAATCAAGGAAGTAGAGCAATTAGAAGCCCTGTTATTTTCACTTCAGAGATGGACCGGTCTGCTGCAGAATAATTGTGGACACTAGTCCACACAATTCGTTGCGTTGAAAAGAGGTTGTATGCCAGTGTAGGAGTTTGTCTTTAGGGATATTAGCCGGGCTTAATACAATTTTAGAACCTAACAATTAAGTCTCATTTAAAGTCGTGACAGCCGAAATCAGGGCGTGCCGTAGAGTGAGATTCTGGGTTGAAACCCCAGACCCACGCCTCTGACTTCGCAAGATTATGTATGAATTTACTGTAAATAATCACTTTCTTTAATGCTAAAAGAAAAAAACGCGAAGAAAAATTGTTGCACCTATAAAAGTTCCTAAAGATAACTAAGGTCTACAGTTCTCCAATACGCATAAGTCAGCGTGGTAGACTAAGGTCCAACTCCTGTTAATTAAAAAGGAGGCCTGTGCCAAGCAGAAAAAATAACACGTGTGGAAAAGTAAATAATAACTAACTTAAATATGAGTAAAAACTATTGCTTCATTAAAAACAAATAGAGGCATAAATGACTTCACCATGTGAAGTGCTAATACCACATAGAAAATGTTTTTCGTAGATAAGTTAACTCTTATGGTGCTCGTAACGCAAGCTGTCTTTATGTATGTGATAACACTCCTTAGTGGACGCTCGAGACTGGTTCTAAACACTAAAACAGTGGGTTAATTGCAATTAAATCTCGTTATGGCAATCTAATGAGGTTAAGCAAGATTGCTTAGAGGTGCGAAAAATATTGTTTTTAGATTTTCCGTTTAAAATGCATATAGTGGACAAAAAATTGCAATAAATTAAAGCATCTCTTTTAGATGTCAACAGTACAGCAAGAGTGGTTTACGCAAGTCCTTGCTATTAGTGGTTACGAGTTCTTGGTTCTGCGACTCTTTACCTATTCTTTTTTAATCTTCTTAAACGTTCTAATCTCACAAATTAATTCTAATTATAGCCATCATCTTAAAGTGAACTGAAAAGGATATTTGTTATGAAATGGTATATTTGAAATATGACGATGTATCGAAAGGGGAAGCAAAAATAAAGATGTGTCTAGTAATTGAGATATTGCTCAATATCTATAAATGTAAATCTGTTACATTGTTGCGTTTAACTTATTGGGACGAAAGCAACAGGTACTTTTTATCTCGTTTCTACAGTTTGTAAACTAAGTGTATACAGAGTACTATATTCAAATGACGTAAAAACTAATCTGCAAGTTTGCTAACTTAGTTTCACTTTATTCACTGTCGAAAATTTCGATAAGAAAAAGGATTTCTATAGTAAAAGGGAGAAATATTTTGCAATATCTAATTTAAGACTGCGAATTATTTAAAAGTGCGAAATTGTCAAGTTGTAGATTCCAATAAAGTGCAAACATATAGTGCTTATTTATTGCACAACATTAACCTCATTCTAATATCATGGTGATAAGAATATATATTTATATTCATGTCATAGACACTGAGGTAAAAGAGCATAAATCGGGTGCAACTATAACTAGTCTATTAAAAAACTTTTTTAAGAGAAACGATGATTTAAGTGCTGATACATAGTCATTTATTAAATTACATTTTAGGATTTCAAAACAAAAAATTCATTCATCATTTACTTACTCCTTTATTTACTAATAGTAAATCACATGTCAATAGAGAATAAATGCCTAAAAATACCACTACTATAAATATATACTAATAAATCAAATTTTTACGAGGCATAAGAAAGTTAAATGTATGGTATATTTTCGTTTACTGCCAAAAATATACCATACTAATTTCTATCATCTTGTCAACATAGCTGCAATTTTACTTACGACAAATTTAAAAATAAGAGCGTATGATACTTACCTAAGAGCCTTCTTAAATTCATGCATTCATGAGATTTACGCTGGTTGTCCACATGATCTTCTTCATCACCTATTAAATACTGCATCCAGAATGCAGTACTGTAGAGAGTATGATCCTGCTAAGTAATAATGATACTAAACTCACCCATATCATCGATGAGGGGTGCCATGCGTAAAGTGACGCCGACGAGCAACAAACACAGGAACAACAGCAAGCAGGCAGTCACCATGATAGTGTAGCGAGCACGACGGGGCAATTCGTCTGGATCGAGTACCTGGTATAGACCACAAAATCAACATCAGCTCACACATGTCCCACTGATGGGTGCTGATCGCCTCTACAACTGAGAGGGTTTAGGTCTTAGCCTACCACACTGGCCTTGTGTGGGTTGGCGGACTACATTCCTAAGAGATTTCTAAGATTTTTTAGATGTGAAGGTTTTCGTACGGTTTGTTCACTGTTAATGTACGTGATAAGACTTCATGAATACTCACATAATTTCTAAGAGTCAAAGGAGACAGACAACAAAATGATCCATTAATTTAATGCATTTAGATGTTTTTTCCTTTTAGGGCAGAGTCACATTTCTTATTCTAAAATAAAGCAGCCTGAATTACTCTTTATAAAATTTGTGAATCCAAGTCTTTTTGTATAGCACTCTATAAAAATGTCCATTTTAGTTCAATAACTTCAGTGAGTAGCTTTTAAGTGTGAAGAATATTTGAAGAACTATAACTTCTTACTATTCACCGAAAATAATTGCTAAGTGCCAAACAAGTTACAAATACTGTCATCTAGATATAGCATGTTCAAAACTTTTAAAATCTTGGTCAACAGCTCCATCTACCTTTTACAAGACCTTTAGTACAACATTGTAGCTTTGTTGATAAACAATGGAGTATTAGTGGCGCCATCTCTGGATCTTTATTCGAACTAATCGAGAAATGTTCTTGGAAATTTTGGATATTATTGTTACAAGTTTGTAGGGAAAGTTACATCAAAATAGCTTGGTGTCGCAACTTTAATCTCACGATTAATGGTTATGTCAATTAATGCCACAAGGAACAATTAAACAAAACAAAAATGTTAGTCTAATAGCTGCGACTTTACAAAATCACCTACGAAGCTTCTTAAAATACGACCCCATAATTGTAATAATTAAACAGGCACACACACAAGACGCAGACTATACATATCTATGCTGTTAAATCACTGAACTTATTTTTCTTTGATGTAACACAAACACATTCAGGCCTGTATTCATTACTGAGGGAGTAGATAAAGGTGTATATTTTCATCTAGTTTTGACTCAAAATACAAATAAGCTAAATGGGTCCATATATGCACGTCTGATACGGGTAGGCTCGATTCCGTGCTGCTACTTCTCTACTGAAAAAATAAAAAATTACACTGCTAGGCCTGAGAAATAGAGCTTTAGGTTGCACAACTCACAATTTTGCTATAGGGCTAAGGTCAAGGAGATACAACCCTAATGTTAAAAAAAATACTAAAAAGTGAAATTTATTTTCTTCATAGGCTGACATCGTTGTTTTCATTTAATTTTAAGTTCATTCTTGAAAAGTCATAATTTAATATGCGTACATAATTGGTCTTTATACTCGTAGCTAAAAATAGAACTCTTAGTTATCGCCCTTCCATAGTTTTAAATTTGTAAAACTTTTCTCTTATAGCTGTTAAAATTTAGTAATTTTTAAAGTGACTTTGAAAGTCTTGTAATCCGTTTAGTGCCTTTTTTCAAAATAGTTAACTCTATAATACAGTGCTATTATGTGTGTTCACAAAAATTTGATCACCATTCACGTGTTGTTTAAGAATTTACTTACGAAACCAACATTCCAAAAACGAGTAACTATTTAGTGCATTAGTTGTTACAATTACTAATTTAAATGATTATCCATACCACCCATTAAAACAAATCTTAAAAATTCAAGCCAACATCAAGTACTCCGTTGTTGAGTACTAAACAAGTACTTTTCCATTTTGTTGTTGTAATGGCGTCATAGCGTCCTACATTTCTGAATGGAAACTTCAATATTTCGTTTTACAGTTTCGTAGCTGCATTAAACTGGCACAACGCTGCTGTATTCAAATTTAATACGACATAAACAGACTGAATAAAGCGGAATGCTAACATTATGACAAAGTAAATTATGATGATAAAATTTTGATGTTCCATTCGGTTAGTAGGAAGTTGTGAGTTTTGATAGCCCTCTTCAGTTCTTTAGGAAAACAACTTGATTATTGATTAATTAAACCGATATTTTGTAGGTAGTAAACGCGCACTCGGCTAGCAGCTAGGCTTGTTGAAAAGGCCCTTGTCCAGCAGTCTGATGTTTATACATTGATACATATAGGCTGAGGATTGGCAGCATAAGAATTCTGCCACAGCATCTCCTGACTGCCGCAAGAAGCAACTAATAGGGGGCCTGGTGTGACTGGGCTTCGTGCGAGGGCGGTACGCTGCGACTTATAGTAGCCCTGACATGTGCGGCAAAGAGCGTGGCCTCTTAACTATCGTGGATATCCACAATAAGCGAGCTTCCAAAATAGAGTGTGTGGAGAGCATCTAGGCCCCTTCTAATTTTGAAGAGACCATAATTGGATCTAGCGCCGGGCAGCAGGAATTATTACAGACAACCTCTCGCCCTGAGATGCCTTAGTACCACCCCAAATTTGCGTGATCCCACGCGCCGAGTTAAAAAACTCGAAACCCTGACGTACTCCTTTCGACCTCCCCCGAGGTACTGAACTTACCCTACGTAGGAGCTTAACACGCTGTATTCTCGTTTAAAAAAAAACTTTAGTTAATATCTTTTTAAAGTATGATTACAAAATTGTATTATAATGATTCATGAGTGAGTGAGTGAGGGGATGTACATTCGTCTGTGCTGAGAAAATGCTTCCCTACTAAGAGAAATTAAGCCACAATTTACCGCACCGGGTTACAGCCGCTTGAAAGGCAAGATAAAGGCACTCTTGATTGTGATCAAAGAGTAAGCCAGGTAATTATTATGTTTCTTTTGCCTTTTATTTTTAACTACTTAAACAGAAACAAAATACAAAATACTAGTACCCACCCTACTTAGCTATTTTAGTTTTGAATTTTAATACTGGCAACATTAAACGAAGTGCGCCTCACTTCATTGCATATCGGCCATATTGTTTTCTTTGAAACGTAAAGCGATTGTGTTTTATTTTCGACATTTGATTTTCATAACTTTCGATATAATTTTTTACGATCGGTGCTAAGAGTGTTATTAAATTAAGGGTAAGTAAACAGGGTATTTAATTTATATATTAGAAGCATTATTTTGTTTACAATTAAACAAGAAATTATTTCCGGCATTTGTAGGGTATAATATTTTTTAACATTTGGTTTTTGACGTACTCACTTCGTTGGTTAAAATGGACCACATGCAGTTTGGTAAATTGAACTAGTGAAGAATCTGAAGATGAAGAGGAAATCCTTGTTTTGGACGATTCTGATAATAGTCTTGAATCAGAAGACAAAGAAAATGAATGCACCAAATGCAAAATAAATTATTACGACAAAAAAGGCCCTAAAGGTGATTGGGTACAGTGTGTACGTTGCCATAATTTGAATCTCGAATCTTGTACCCAAAATCCTGATATTTGTGATGATTGTAGTATGTAAAAATAATTTAAATATTTAGTGTGTTTCTTAAAGAGACTATTACGTTTGTATAATTTTGTTTATTTATATTTTTTCTTTATATTTTGCCTTAGTTTATCGGAAGTCCAATTTAACGACCTCGTGGTCCAAATTAGAAAACTAGTTGGGTAAATTGGGACAAAGCTCCGATCTCACAATTTGTTGATTATTGAATAGCTTTAATAATTATGTTGATTTAATACTTATTAAACGAAAACTATATTTAATGTTCTTTCATTTCGTGTACTAAAAATTTGTAAATAGTTACAAAAAGTCTGCCTAAAATGCATTTGAAAATAAATGGTCCAAATTACCAGACTTTCCCCTATAAGTTTTTGGGAAATTAATTTGTATTATATCAATAAGCTCAAATTGCTTGTACGATTTTATCCTGACCAAAGTGTTACCAAGGAGAAATTGAATAATACTGAAATGTTAGGATGCCGAGCGTGCCGAACCTACGACTAAACTATCATATGTTTGACGCGGCCTCTTCTTAGGACTTCGGATTGAGTATAACAACAAAATTTTTATAAATACGTGACAACCAAAATCCCTTCATTGGTCGTGTGTTAAGCGTATAATGTAAAAGGCCACACTCGTTTCTATACAAAATACTGCCTATTTCCAATCGTGTCTTATTTGTGAACCAAAACCAAATTACCATTTAAATAATTCTATGTGGCTGGCTTTCAGTGTATGCCTTTCACATACAGTATCAATGTAGTATGTAGTTGTAGACTCACATGAATAACCTTTGCCTGTTCGTCGATAGCGGATACGAGCAACGTGCGGTGTTTCGTCGGTTTCTGCGAGTGTCCGTGCGGACTCCGCCTGCGACGGCGCCGACGACGTCTCTCCAACTCCAATTTCTCAGCATTGTTCATCTCCCTAGAAATAAGGATACATTTCATTGCAAAAATTGTCCAAAGGAAATGTGTCTGAATGTGGGTGAAAATAAAGACTGTTTTTTAATAATTATCGTCAGCAAATACAAATGAAACGTTTAAAGTTGTTATGCACCCTAATATTTTTCCGATTTCCGATACAAAGAATTTTTTAGGCAAGTAATGATATATTCCATGTAGAAATTCCATATTTCACCCTTCACTAAACCAGCGTGATAAGATAAGGCCTAACCTTTTTCTACCTTTAAGGAGGTCTCTAATCAGCGCTAGGGGTTATTATCGCTGGTATTTCAAAGATGTGCCCTTACCCTGAAGAATACTTTGCAGGATATTTACCTTCCGTGCGTCTGCAGTTTAAGTTTCCTCCGTTTGTGTCTCGCTATCTCGTGTTCACACCAGTAAGACGGCAGCTCCTCGCCAGGGCTTCCTATCATCGACGCCTCCTCTGGAAACAAAAACGGTCACCAATAAATACAGACGTTTCATTAATGAGAATCTCTTTCAAACGCATCCTGGTATTATAAATTTTATTATACTAGAATTTACCACTACAGTTGTACGTAGAATTATTAGAGATAGAATTATTAGATCTTTCGCCACTTTAATTTGTATGTGTTAATTATTAGCAGCTAAAAAAATATATTGCTACATTTCCTACTTCTTTTTGTTTTGATAATACAAATGGAAAGAAAGTAAAACCAAAATAAAATAATCGTCTTAATTAATATCTAAATGATATCTGAACGATATATTCAAGTATGTCTTGTAAGTTAAATGAAGTAAATTACATTACAGATTGTTCACTAAAGACGGCATGTAATAAAGAGGTTAGAAAACAAGGCACATTAAAACGACAGCAAATTACACCGATGTTTTCATCACTCCCCGATGGCGTCACACTTTGGTAATTCGACAACTTTACCAACTCACGTTCCAAAGCCAAATAAATTACCCCTACATCCCTTCACTGGATAAACTAAATATAAAAAGTTTTCGACGTCTCGCTATCAAATTGCTCGCTCAGTTAGTTATTTTGTTTGTTCAACTGAGAGAACCAAAGATAATACTGAAGGCTAAAGTAAACTCAGCCTGTCTGAGGCAAATGACTCGCCCATTAGTTAGTCTAGAGGTAATTCTTGGCAGTTCTAACGTCTTTTGACCCCGACACTCAGCCATAAACTTGACACTTTATAAAGGCGAAGCGATTCCTGACACGTGATTAAATAAGTCTTATTTAAGAGCCATAAATGATTTTTATTACATTTAGAAAATTATTGGTCTATTGTAGGTCTATATTGTAGGTCTATTTCATTGTACAAAAGGTCCGTCCTGGGTGTAATTTGTGTTTTTATTAACATTACATTGACGCTTTTCATAAATATTTTTTTAAAGAAAAAATAAACATTTTTTCATATATCCATAAACACATGCCTGTATGCCCCGAAAGGGTAAACAGAACTGCATTTCTACACTCACATTTCCCTAAGTATGTATCAGTCCCACGTTGTAAAGTGCAGACTTTAATATTATAAGTTTTGAACATTTCGTTCATAGCGTAGCTCCCGATTGTATTGGTTAATTTGAGTCCAAGTCAAACATATTTTATATTGATTGCCTAGTCCGAGTAACAAGTTTTCAAAATCCTTTCGGGCGATCATCAATCAAATAAGACCTTCGAAAGCCTTCACGGCAGCCCGTGTGACAACTGTATCGATTCCTCACTAATGTAAATGTTTTATTAGCTGTGAATTTATACCTTTCAGTATCGCGTCATATTATTGACATCTATGGACACTGTTTTAATTATATTCACGTTTTGTTACAATCATAATCTGGACACGAAGGGTCAAAAGACAATGAATTCGGACAATATAAATAAAATATAGATCTGGTTCAATGTATGTAGCAGTAAATAATGATACCAGGACTTGATTAAATAAAATATTTTTCAAAGATTATATGAGTATATAGAAAATATGGATATTTAAAATATTACATACTGTAATTTACTTAGTTATTTTTGGAGGACGCTGAGAAAGCGACATTCTTCTTCTTCAACCCATATACGCCCACTGCTTAGCACGGGTCTCCTCTACAATTGAGAAGGTTTTTAGGCCTTAACCTCGAGGCCATCACTGCTTCAAAAGCGACATTACGAAGACGATAATATTTAATGTAATAAGCCTTGACAAATTTACTAAAAAAATATTTATATTTAGTACTGAACCTCACTCATGTTACATGAATAAAATTATACTATTCATTGATCCTTTAGGGACAAATGATAAATCTATACTGGGAAAATAGCACTTACACATAACCGTAGAGAAATTATTGGCGTCTGCTAAACTACTGTGTACGTAACACATATATAATTGTGTTATTATTGTTGAAATTCCTTAAGGATGTTTGAAAGGCATTAAGAAATGAGCATTTAGTAATACATGCCGATTATAGCACTAAACGCTCTGATCTGGCTGGATTCCAAAACATAACTTGGAACTAGCCGTTTATAGAACTAGGGTTCTCAACAACAAAATGTACGTGACATTGAAACCACTTTTCTAAAAGTTATGTGAAGTGGTAACAGATAAGAGTGAGCGTTTTAGATTTATGAACCTCCGACAAGACATTATTTTCTCGAAGGGTTAAAGCCACGTACGCGGCGAAAGATAATATCATAACTTTGCAACTTCTATCAGGACTTACTGCGCCGCTGCTTCGATATTATAATAAGGAGCTAGACAGAACTTCGCATTTTTTTAATGTTTATTTTTTCTTTTATCCATGTTGTTTGATAGTCTTACCTTTGTATGCGGTGAAATTTATTATCAACGAATAAAGATGCATATCTGTAGACCAATATTACATTGAGTCACTGCACCATCAACGTATATTACATATTGTCCAATATGCCAATAAAGCCACTATACAAAAGCCAGTTAGAATATTTAGGGTAAGTACATATTACGACCACATTAACTAAGTGTTAACCATACTTTTTGTTATGCTTATTTCTTATCATCCAAGTATAAACAAAATGAAATTGGAATTGAAAGCCTATTACCGTCGGGCAGATGGTCTCGCAGGAGCAGCAACAAGGGGTGCGTGCGGGTCTGCTCGGCGTGCAGCGCGCGCGCCTTGCGCTCCACCAGGGCGACCAAGATCGCCTCCAGCCGCGCCGCCCCACTCTCCTCCGTGCATACTGCTTTGTCGACCGTCTGGGAAACAATGTGGTAATCCAATGTCAAATAATACTATAGTAAACTTGAACAAGTTTAAAAGGGTTACAAATATTTAATTTTCTGTCAATCTACACATCAGCTCAGTCTAACCATACTTCTAATATTGCTTTAACCTCCTGAGTTCCAATGGACAATTTCTCGGAATTTCTTTCTAGTTTTTGGCTAAGTACTTTAGGTATGATAAAAAATTTAGGAAAATATTCCCCATATACGAATGTTTCGTTTGATACGGAAAAAATGGATTGATCCGCTAATATCCGTTTACAGATATTTTTTTGTTATAATATGTTCTATATAAACTTTATATAAAAAATAGAAGAAAAAATATGCATATTCAAATTTATTTGTACACATATACACAACACTGCGTATGTATAGCTAAGATCAAGTTTAGCTGCCTTTTTAAAATTGAATAGATAGATACATATTATCTAAATAAACAATCATATTTTTGCACAAGAGTTACATCAAAGCATCATAACCGGTAGGAACGTCACTGTACGGATGTTTTATCTTAATGGAAATGTTTAACACGACCACAAAATATGGCTGTAATTAGATGAGGCAGGCCAAATGTAAAACTGAGATACGCGCTTCACTAGAGCTCTCACTGCACTGGATTAACGTTGAATTTAAATGAGATATATTAAAATATTTTATGTTCAATATTTATAAATGAATTATGTACATAAATGTTAATTATACATACCGTTAATAATACATATTCAAATCTGGCACAAGAGGTAAACTTTTTTAATTATGAGTGTCACTTTTTTGAGGCTGAGTGATTGAGCGCGGAAAACTTATAAGAGAATGTATAAAAGCTAAAACAGAAGCAAAATGGTATAAATATGGATAAAGTAAAATAATGTTTGTTCGTAATGCCTCATAGTGTCAGCCATCTCCCTGGGTTACAGGCTTATTAATTTATTACTTAAGTAAATGCTGCTCGGCTTACATTTAATTAATTCCGTAATTACTTTCAATTTGCAACTCTACATCTTAGTAATTAATGAAAGGTCTGATCGAAAGCATTGCATTTCCTTATGTTTCTTTTTTATCCGTAGCGCAGCAGTTCCATTAAGACTGAACTAGACATTACAAATGATTATTAAAAGCTTTTTACTTAGCAGAGAATCACCTTTAGACACAAACACATAACCCGTATACTTTAAACTAAGATATTTTACGTTTAATCATGTGCTACTGATTTTTTAAAAAGTTTGACGATCCAATTTTTCGCCCATAACTTTAAAAGAGATACGCTAATAAAATATAAGGTGAGTGAACATAACTCTTAATTACACTCCAAAGAGTTCACTGAAAGGTGTGTTATAAAAAACCTTATATGGTGAAACACGAGCATAACCCATTATCTACGGAAAACAGCGATTGACTCAGTGTCATATCATAAATTCTTTTTCGCTGCGTTTACCGTGGTAACCGAGCGGCGAATAACGCTCATATATCCGCTCGGTACACACGTTTTAAACCCGCTGTCTCGTTTTCCAACATGCACATACGCGCACAACAAAGCTTATAATCTATGCCGTACAATATATAAATGTCGTGTAATCATGAGACACAGCGGCGGACTACGGAAATGATGGGGAATCGGATGTCTCTGAGCGCACACTACAATGGAAACCTCGTGTCATATAAAAGGGATTAAGTGCTCCACTTTTTTCTCTTTCTTCTCACAAAAATTATTTTAATGTTTCTGTAAATAGAGTTGTTTTGTTTATTAATTATTATTATAGAAAATATGCGGTGAAGGTGATTCTTGTTTAACTGTGAAATTATTATATTTACTAAATTATTAATTAATAAAAAAATAGAAGAATGTATATTAATCTGTATATCATAATAATCAATCGTTGATGGTATACTATTAAAAGGCCTGAGTTCTCTGCGAGACTTAGTAGCTTAAAATTATTTTTAGATATTGTCTTTCTTAAAACTTCGCTCATTATGTTTATTCTTCTTGGTGAATTAATTTGTTTAAATACTAAAACCTGTTCATGACAAACTTTAGCATTCGATAATTTTGCATAGCCTACAAGTTACATACAAACAATCACTGGCTTCTAAAACTTAATCGAATAAACGAATTGCAAGTATAGTGCTTAAAATTGATAGCTAGATAAAACGGACTCGACAACCGAACACATTTGAATAACCGATTGGCAGAACCATGAGGCAGGGCCATTTTTCCATAGCGGGAGCAAGATGGAAAATTAAATATACCTCCGTGTGCTGGCAAATAAAGGAGTAATAGGAGATTCTAACTCAGCATAGGACAATTATATGAAAATATTCCATCAGTTCTCGACCCTCTCAATTGTAGCGAAGGCTCGTGACCAGCAGTGGGACATATACCTATGATGATGATGATGTTGTTGACACTTACATCGGTCGACGGCTGCCGCATGATGAGCGCGCGGCCGGCCCACGTGGCAGATCATCGCCTCACTCGCGGCGCTACCGGGTACCACTCCATACCTGCACACAAAAAACTTATTTATTATTCTGTCACATCAAATCGTATTCTGCAAATAATGATATCTTAGTAGAAAAAAAATACTTAAATCCTCACTTAAAATAAAATCATCTTCATCAGATGTCATCAGCCGATAGCATCAAATACCGGACATTAACCTCCCCATACTTTATGAATACTAACAGTTTAAAAATACATCCGTAAAATAGCTCAGCATTTTAAAAAGTGTAATTCATAAAATTATTTAAACATGCATCCATAATATTGTTTAACTCACGTTTAAACCGTGCTGAACATAAATACCCATTGGCCTATTAATTGAAAAAAAGTGTTTTTGCAGTGTTGTTTTATTATTTTACCAAGTTTATGGAGTTTTGTTTTACAATTTATTAAGTGATTCAAGTATGAGTAATTCACCTACTAAGAGCTCATAAAGGCCTCTTTATTGATCAATAATGCTAAAACGGATTTAAAGCGCACATATCGTTTTATTCTATTTTATATGTACTAAATAACTTTGCTACACATAAAAACCCAAATGCATGGTCTTTCAAAAGCGTGTATTTGGTTGCCGCCACATAGTAGTCTCTTGCCTTTGATCCGGCACTATTTGCCAACACCAAAGCTATCCCGCGCAAACTCACACAAACCACCGCTAGTTTGACGTAGCAGTTGAAAAGTTTGTGATTGTGTGGATGACCCGTTACTTTTGTATTCATATTTAGTTCTAGGTGTTACCCGCAAAATCAACTGCACTAAATTACTTTAAAGTTATGGTAACATACTATTACCTATTATGTTTCTTCCTTCAATTAATTAATCCATAATTTCATTCACAAATTATAGAATTTAGTAAAGCAAATGACAAATATCTTGTCATTTATTATTTGATGTTTAAAAAAAACATTTAGTATTTTTCTTTCGAGTATGTTTTAAAGTAGATACTTAACGTCTCAGCAGTAATATTTGTTTGCATTGGCACCCTATATAGAGTTTTAATTTGCTTAAAATTATGTCTTGTTAGCCTCGAATATTAAGTGCGAAGTCTAGAATCTCGGCGATTACTGATCACATGACCACAGGCACCTAATGCACGATGCAGTTTTATAATAGTTCAAGCAATTCTAGAAAATACCAGCATCGTAGAAATAATTTAGGTATTGGTGCAGTAGTATTGATATTATTGCAGTTTCCTCCGCTCCGGCCCGAGACATCTGCTTTGTTAGCTCGGCAAAGCACTCTCCCGAAATTGATCTTGAGATGCATTCAGCGACCAATGGGACTTAGTTACTAAATTGTGAAATACATTCGAGTATTGAGGTACAAAATACGTTCTTGTTTTAAGGTGAATTTTGTAGGATCTATTTTATTATTAACAGGCTGTAATGTTTTTTACGGTAATGACGTTTATTCTGACAATAATGCATAGTTATATTAATATTATCAAATAGTTTTTGGCGTAAATAGCGTGTTTTATACATAATCCTGTCGACTGCTAAATAATAACACACAAGTCTATTTTATATTTTATTCCTGTATGTGTGGTGTACAATAAAGTAAATAAATAAATAAGTCTTTTATCAGTTAACACTTCGTTTAGAATGTAATAAACCTTCCTATAATATCTAAGAAACGTTATGTTTCCAAGAAAGTAAATTATTTCAGTGGCAGAAAAATAAACGCGCAGACAAATAAGTCATATTATGATATCATCATCATCATTCTCCTGCCCTGATCCCAATTCTTGTTTGGGGTCGGCGCAGCATGTTTTGTCCTTCCTACCTGTGTGGAAGGACAAAACATGCTGCATAAGAGTTTTGGCAGATGTTTTACGGCCGGCCGCCTGCCTGACGCCAACCCTCCTTGGGAATTTCTATGTTTTAAAGGGAATGGTGTGGGGATAGGGTGTGTTTGGGTACAGGATATTGCGGAAAAGGATATTTGGCCTGATGGTAAGGATGCTACAGTCCCGGATAAGGAAGTATTAGGAGACTGTAACAGCTCGGGGGGCCGAGCTCGCGTACTCGTAGCCCTGTTCCATGACTGGCTAGATCAATGGAAAAGGCATCCCCTGACCATATTATGATATAACACTCTCAACAGAATATCATGTCGGTACAGCAAATAAATCGATGGCACAGAATTGAAATGAGAAACAATTTTTACATTGTGAATTGTATCTGCCTTTATTTTTCATACTTCGTTTGTGCTTCCTCGTGGCTTTTTTGTACTGTGAGAATGTAATGTAGACATTTCATCGAGCTATCTCAAAACAGACTGCCAAAATGCCGTAACACTGTGAAATACCAAACATTAACAGAATTGTAATGTTTATTATTTTGCTATTATTTTTAATGTGTTTATTTTTAGTTTTAAGTTTTATTATTTCTTTGGTGTGTAGTCCGCCAACCCGCACTAGGCCAGCTTGGTGGAATATGGCCTAAACCCTCTCAATGGTAGAGGAGACCCGTGCTCAGCAGTGGGCGTATATGGGTTGATGATGAAGAAGATTTTTAATGTGGATTATTTTTATAGTTATTTTCCAGATATCAAAAACTATGAGAAACTTAAAGTTACTCACAACCAGATATAATATCGCATCCGCGTACTCTTTTTTCACAAGTTTTATTTTTTAACTAAATTATAAACGTAATTTATTCTTATTCCATGGCTAATTTAATTATTTAAAAAAATAATTTATTACATACAAAATACACATTTCCTTGAAAGTAAAGTATTTATAAAATAAGTAAAATACTAAAGTACTGTGTTGTAATGTCAAAATAATTAATCCAAAGACATTTTTACAGGAAAATAATACTGGTGCAATTAGTTGCGCCGGTGTAAAATGGCGTTGACAAAAAATTCAACAACCTCTTCCATCAAATTGACGTTCTAATTAGTCAAATACTCGAATGAACGAAACTGTGAGGTGCTCAGAATATCAAGGGAATGAACACTTGTAAAGTAGGCTGCAGTTACATTTGAATAAAGTGGCGTAAATATGCGAAATGAGTTTAAAAGTCCTAAGTTTGATTTCCGGTCCGGGCAAAAAAGTTGTTTTTTTCCGTAAGGTACCACCAACGTTGCCACAAACGTGCCTAGAAAATAGCTTGATAGATCATTTGCCCTTTATCAGGTGTAACGTGGGAGTATAGGCCTCTGTGTCTGCACTTACACATAGGGGTGAGAGTGTATGTATGTGTGTATTAACCCTATAGATCAAAATAACATATGGAGCTTATTTGAATGAACATTTTATCATGGACATATGCTTTACTGATTTTTAAATGTACCGAGTGATTCGCAAATTCAAGAATAAATTTACGGATCACATTCAGTTCATGATATACTTACCCGAATATATAAAAAGTGAACCCCTAATATTTGCCCAATTTTAAGTATAAATTATTTTGAATATATTAGAAAACGTACACAAATTAAAAATACGTAGTCTCTCTCTTATAGTACAAAGTAACAGAAAATAAAAATATCATGAAATACCGCTCTATTTTCAACGTTAAAAGACTAACTAAATAACAATCTATATGCCATTACAAAACCATTTGCCCCATTCATATCTGTATGCATTATGTAGCGAAATAAATAAGTTAGAACCGTGTAGGGGCGGCTCATCCGCCGGTCAAAGCACTCTTACATCCACCAGTCTGTCCCTTTGTACGGTGTAATACTAACGTGTGAAATCGATATGTAGCATGTGTATCCGTACAATGAGCCACGCGAAAGGTTGTAGATTAGAAACCGAACATCATTATACCCGCTACATAGGGTGTACAAAGAGGTTAATTATAGAACGATCCTTTTTGTTTCATTTTATTTATATAAGACCTTTATGTTAGTTCGATATAAGCTGGAGCTGGAAATACAATGCCAGGGCAAAGTTTAATGGAATTTATATACTTGTGTGGAAAAATATTAGTTGTAGATATACTCGTGGCGGTACATCCACAACATGAGCACCCATAGATGTTCCTGCCCTGTGTCCATCCACAACCGAGGCGCCCGAACCAAGAAGTGGGGGTGCAACTGCGCCCCCTAAAACTCCGAGACGGCCGAGACAATTTCGTCTCGGAGGCGCACCGGGCGGCTGTGATTAACGGTGTGCGCTTCTCGCTCACGTACCATGGTCGCCCAATCTGGCGCGGAGATGGCCACTGGGGGGTTTTGGTCGGTATGCCGGTTTAGGGATTTTGTTAGGGACCCAGCCCGGCACTAACACCTGCGCGGATATGACGTCGCCGCGCGCCGGGCTGGAAGACCGGTGACCCCGACATACGCTTCTCGCCCCCCTCCCCCGGGCTGTCGGGAAGTAGAGCCATAAACAGCTTTCCCCTCGAGAACAAAAAATAAAAAAAAAACCCATAGATGTTCAAAAACCTAGTTGGCTTATTAAAATTCCCAATAATAATCTTAAAGCTTTACATATTTAATTAACCAAAGCAATTTAATATCTTTACTCGAAATAAATAGATTGTAAACTACATATTACACAATTTACGTTAACGCTTTTGGGCTTCAATGGAAGTACCGCCACCGATATGAACATCTAACATAACCAAATACATACTCACCAAAGGGGTAGGCAAAGATGCATTCACCCACATTTCGCGAAGTATGAATCTGTCCCACGTAACAAGTCGTAACACGTAACACGAGCAAGTCTTTTGCCATTTTTTGTTTTACAAATCTGAGTTATACGACGTAACATCTATTAATTAGATTAGATATTGTTGAATAGTATTGTTTGACATAATTTTGATTTGATTTAGTTAATCTGTTTGCTTACGAGGGCAGCATTAGTCCGAATGTTCACATTTATTTACTCGCAATCGTAATCAATTTTCACCTAAATAGAGTAATAGAGTAAACCACAAACATTATAATTATCAATGAAATGTAGAGAATAATTATCAAAGAGACTACTAAAAGTGCTATCTAGATATGATTGTACAAGTTCAATTAAACATCGAATAGCGAAATGTTAACCACATTTTGTTCAAAACGAACGCTTCCTGATTCTGCGGTTTTATCCAATATGCAAACAGCAGACCATCTCGTTTAACAGTCCTCGCGCGAGATTCATTTGCATGAAAATTAGCGAAACACACATCAGAGATTGTTATGCGAAATTCTACGGCCAATATAAACTGAAATCATATCTACTTACTCGTTTATTGCGGATTTCCATGAGGGGGATATTGTTTTCTTACTTGATTAAATTCAATGACTGCGAACACCAGCACAAATAAGCAAGTATACAACCTGATTTTTGTTAAGAAAAGCATCGATGTAAGTGTGTCCTCATAAAGCTCGTCGTCGAAGCTACCAAGCTTCGGAGAAAGATTTTTAATAAAAAACGAGATATTTAACTAATCGATGCCATACTCATGAAAGTATTTCAGTAATTGAAAATAACGGCAACCAAAAACGGTCCTTAGCCACCATGTTAAGTTTGGAAAATATATAGCCTGTGGCATGCTAAGTACCTTATGAAGATCACTCATTTGGAAATCATGTATTTATCTTCAAAAAAATTATGTGTGTATTTCGATACTTGGATTATAATGTGCCAACCAAAGGCGGTGTCTAAGACTGCGCTGAATTCTCGAGACATCCGCAAACTTCGGTAATGGCTCTGTGTAAATAATTATTGACACATTTGGTGACCAACCCTCATCGGTAATCGATTGAAAACCCGCCACCAACCCAAATTACTCAATAAACTACGGATTTTCGTCTAAACTCGCCTCTAATATGTTCTGATGTAGGCTCAAAAGCACAAAAGGCCTGTAATTACAAGTAAACTTTGTAATGTGAAAGCATGAATATTCAAACATGCCGCTTATTGATGTTACAGATGTATTCATGTGATGTACACATCAAACACACATTTTGAAACACCATCTATTTAAATAATTGCCTGAGGTTCATTTATTTTACCTATAAATAAATGAGTTTTCTATTTAGCTTTTATTTTTACAAAATACTCAACCAGAAAACGTGGCCGCAGAATGTTTTCATAATTTGCATAAGCAATTAAAGGGGAAGGCATAAATTTCTGCTTTATTACAAGAAGTAGAATTTTCACAATATTCACAGGTTCGGACAGACGAAAAGAAATAAGGAATTTTTTAATAAACCTCAATTGATTTTGAGCCGGTAAAGCCTCACCACGTTCCTGTAGTGTGCACAAAATTATTTTGCCTTGTCTGAAAGTAAGGTATCTGCATTGGTGTTTATTTAGGTCATTTTCTGACCGACATACGGTGTAGTGTAGTTTTGTACAGAAATTACAAGTGTGCGCCCCTATTTGTAAACAGTATAAGCCTATTGTTATTCATATGAGCGACCTGGAAATCAATATTTTGCTTTGTTATAATGCTCTTTATTGCTTGTGAAATATGAACTTCAAATGTACATAGAACGAGACATACTCGACATATTAGTGCGACAGCCAAATAAAGTGTCATACATATTCATAATAATCTGCACTGGGTATAAAAGCTGAACCATTGTTACGACTTGAAATTAATGCACACTATCTGCTGCCCTCTTTGTGTGCAATATAACTTACAGATGAAGCTGGGAAGTAATTTTACACTCTAGTCACTGGTGGAATGGTTTACCCGAACACCATTAAAATAAAAGAATATTGCAATACTAATGTTGGCTGTTAAAAATGCTTAGGAAAATTACATATGTCGTAATCAGCACTAATTATTCCTATGTACACTTATTTTAATGTAATAGAGACCAATAGACATGTTTGTCATTCATTTTCATATATGGTAACAACGAGAAGTGACCCTAGCGGACGCTCAACACATCGTACGCGCCTAAGGTGGGATAAAGGGGGAATCGACACCCCATCAAAGAATTTATTTAATAAGTTACTAGGGAATATTGGGATAGTACAGCCTCAGGCATTTTCTTCAATGTACGATGACTAAAGGGAGAACTAAAGAAGGCACCTCAAAATATGCCACCTTTAATCTTCGATAGGCTGGATTTTCGATGTCAAATCAGAAGTATAAGAACGCTGAATAAGTAATATAACCCCTCATTATTTTTCTTATACTAAGCCAACTATTTAATCACTAGGACTAAACTAGTTGTGTTTACTATAAGGTTATTGTAAAATACAGTTTTATAGCTACGACTCCTTCGTTTCTTTTAAATGTCATTTCCCCTTCTTCCGCTTTTACACTGATACCAGTAAGGACTACATAATTTATAGGCAGTTTGTGTATTTATGGGGAGAGGGAATATACGTTATACTTTAAAATCCCTCTCTTATAAACAAGGAAATAATACATATATCATTCTTGAGTTAAATTATGCAAAATGCCTTAACTAGACTTTAATAAAATTATAGCCTTATTAAGTAATATCATTAATTTTCCTCCAAGTTTTCTCTTAGCATAAAAAAAAGTATTGTTCAGAATAGAACGAAAGACGATTTGCGATACCTAAATATGAAACTGCCTAAGAAACATTCATTTTATGTATACTCTTTTTTTAATACTAAAAGTACATTTACCTTACACTAATCTGTATAATTCAGTAATAGAAAGCTTATTGGCTGATAAAGCAACTCACAATGATATAAGAACCAATCGTATAAACCTCGAGGTCCAAATGGCTGTGTTATTGACGGCCAACTCTCCCGAGACGAGAAACTCGAGTCATCGTCCGAACCATTAGACTCGAAAAGAATTGTTTTTTGATTTGTGTATTTTTTTTCCTATGCCAACTCCATTTTTATGAATGTCTATGGAATGAGTATGGAGTATTATACATTGTATTATGTTGTATTGTTATTTATAGATGTATATGTTATGGGCAAAGTGATTAATATGGCATTATTCATAGTGCCCGGGCAATATGAATCCTGCTCGCATTAATCACTTTGCCCATAACATATACACTAAGAAATTTAAGCTTACGCTAACTCAGCACGAGTTAGGGTTAGCTTAAATAAATATTTTTTAGTATAGATAGCGACATTCGCGTAATAACTTTTGTAGTATCTCATTATTTACAAGAAAAAATAGAGCCAAATAAAAAGTGAAACTTATGAAAATCCTGGCATATTTTTTTTATTTTAAATAACGCGCTTGAGCGTTGGCAGGATTTGTGCCAAAAAATATTTAATTTTTCATTATTTATAGTACGATCTAATTTCAATGCCTTACATAGTTATAGTGTTAATCTGCCGAATCTAATCATGTATATTAAAAATAATTACTAACTCATTAAAATACACTAAACTAAACTTAACTAAAGTTATTAAAATGCTGATATTTTATCATGTTCACGCTAAATATATCTCCAGTTTACCGCATACTAATCAGATGCTTAAAGTAACCTATTCAACAGCGAAGAAAAACATAAAAGCCCGTGTCATGGGGATAATTATTCCAGCCTTTATACGTCGTATACAGATAGAGGTTCCAAGCCCACGCATTAACCCAGAAACCTACGAACGGCAGACAAAATTAGACGACTTTAAAGAATTCAACACTCTTCATTTCCATGCGAAATGTTCAGTACTTTCCTTTACAAAGTCTCAAGCAATATTGTTACTTAGCACCAGTTACAAAATTAATTCTGTTTCCATAACATTTGTTACTTGTACAAAGATCTCAAAACAAAACTTAGTTAATTAGCCAGGAGGAACTTTATTAAGATTTCAAGTTTGCAGTGTCTCAGTGCCAGCACCCCTGATGCCAGCAATTCATAAGTTCCGGAGTTATTTCGCTAAATTAACCATTAAACAGACGAAACAAGGGACGTCTGACGCTTCTCGCTCACGTGCAATCCAACTAATGCTTACCTTCATAAAATAATAATAAACCCTACTTAGTTTAAGTCCTTGTGAAATTCTAATGAATATTTTCAACTGTTTTCATCAACGGAGCAAGTTTTTTAATTAAAACCCTCTGTATTTGACGTAAACTTTCAATATATAAACAAGATTAAAACAGTTTGTTTCGTTGATGTTACGTTTTTATTAACACCCTAATTGACTTTTAAAATAAATTAAACAATTAATAGAAAATATCGATAAGAATTCCTTAAGTAATTTTAGAGTAAGCAAAAGACACTTATTAAAATGAAAGAGTGAAGGAAACATCGTCAAATGATCGAGAAGAGTAGAATCGGAACTTCACTTCATATAAGGATAACAATGCAAACTAAATTAAATAAAGTCTTGATTAAAAACTCTACAATAAGCAGTTTCCTATTATTTTATAGGATTTTCATATTAAAATTCAGCGAATGATTCATAAAAAATAGAATACCATATACAGTACCAACGAAAATATAAAAATACGATACACAGCATCGTTTTGATTTGTTGTTAAACTTTCACTGAAATAAAACTATCGACTATGGCTGACTTATGGTTTCAAAAATGACCAGAGACGAAACACATATTTGTTGATACCTGTCTTAATAAGTACCGTATCTGTTAACATCCTTTAAGGAATCGCCAGTTTTAACTTTACCACGGCTTCGAAACCAAACACCTTTTAAACAAAGAGGAACATTAATGAATACTATGTAGTATGTATTGAATGATACTCCTACTGACAAGTGAATTTTCTTCTTTTACTGCCACAATTAATAGCTACACCTGATTGCAACTTCTATCCGAGCAGGGTAATCAAGTAAGGAAAGACATCCATCTCTAGTTCGTTAAAACCACCACAAATGCATATCATTAAATATAATTTCTTGTAGCTATAAAATATTTTTTCCCTTAGATTCTCTATTTTTTGTAGTTGGTTATTACTCCGTCCTATTTTTTAGAGTCAGCAATCTAGTTTTTTGAATCGAAATGTACGTACTACGTAAATTGCTTGAACTGGAAATGGAAGTCAGAAGCAAAAACTAGTTCACAACTCCCGTTCAAAGCCACTTGAGGATCAATCACTCTCAAGATCAGTCAATCGTGTCACAGATAGTAGCAACTGCTTATACGTACATA
Organism: Cephonodes hylas; assembly: GCA_030295005.1. Classification (NCBI taxonomy): domain Eukaryota; kingdom Metazoa; phylum Arthropoda; class Insecta; order Lepidoptera; family Sphingidae; genus Cephonodes; species Cephonodes hylas. The sequence goes on along the minus strand of AP025367.1, from coordinate 6,676,551 downwards.
TGTACGAAATGGAGTAATTTCATCGCAATCGCGTATTAACAATTTAATGATACATTATTAGCCAAATTCTTCTATTAAACATCGTTTAATTTATTCAACTTTCTTAGAATCCACCAAGTAACTTCCTCAAGAACTTTGTTCTAGAACAAGTTGTCAATTGAAATAATTTCTGCTAATCTATTTTTGCATTTTTCTCGAGCTGTACAAATTTTCCGCTTCTCTTGCTTAGTTCGTTCTTATTGTAGATTCCTTGGACCCAGCAGGAAAGAACTAAATTTCAGCCCGGTGGCAGTCGAGCATTAGAGTCCCTCGACAGTCGTAAAAGACGATTTATCACACACTGATAGTGAAATCATAAGCCCATTTTTATTACTACTTACATAAAAATATTTGGAAAGAGAGCCTTATAAGTGTGGTTGAAGAAAGGTAATAAGTTTGTCTGACGACGCGACGCTAGGCTCCCGACGATAAAAGTTGTTTACATCTATACGACGTTGATGACATTCTTCACTTCAATTACATAAATGGCTTTGTTCTAAGGATTTATAGCGTCTCCCCTCATTTTACATTTGTTTTTTAAGGTATAGGATTATTTCATTTTAAAGAAAAGTATTAAATTATATTAGTTACGTTGGATAATTATGGATGCAGAAATACACTTCTACGTGTGATTGTATGTATGTATATGTCCTCTAGCTCTGTATGTACAAATATATGTATATTAGTAGTCAACGGCCGAGATTTCGTGTGCATAGTTTATGTGCGCACTACGGCGGTCCATTAACCCTATTAAACATGTTGTCTAATCCATATTTATCTATGTTATTATGGTCAATTTGTCATTCCAGAGAATATTTAAACAAACATAAATTCGTATAAAATTAACTACAAATAAATATAAACTTTGCTGTTTATGTATGCATAAGTTAGTCTTAAACAAAAAATATAAAATTATTCTACTAATCATCGACTTCGAATTCAACTACCATACAGACGCATTTCTGTTCTAGTTTACCTTAATTTTCTGAAAAAAATTAAGACTTGTGTAAATTATTCTGTGTAAAAAGCTATGCACTATATTCTTTTTTATTCTCTGAATAAAGATGACATGACAAGTGTGTGTTGCATTCATCGCACCCCTAGTAGCAATAGTTTCGAAATTACACGGGCGCAATTCATTACGCTTCTAATTAAATAGAATAATTCAAACAACTCACCGCGGAGCTCCGAAATGCTACCTCATAATTTATTCCCTTCTTAGTGATTATATGAAACTAGCAACGCTTTTACCGAGTGGTCAGATGAAATGGTTTTACAATAGTTTGTCAGAGTTAAAACCAGTTTGTGTTGCTTTCATTTGAATTTCTAATTATCTACATACAATGTTCTCGCCTGTAATTATGTCTTTAAGTTCAGCAGAGGTATGTCTCCACTTTCACAATTTACTGGTAATGTTTCGACTTTTTGATTTGATCCCATTAAGATCGTGTCTATTGTTCTTTACGTGTTTCCAGACCCTATACAGCCATTTCTAATAATTTCATCAAAGAAAACTGAAATAATACTGAAGTGACATGAACATCGAGTGTGGAAAACCTCGAACGCACTGCGACATTTTCCGTCATGAGAAACGCTAGGTAAAGTGGGTAGACAATTTACTTTTACAGACTAGGTCTTCTGGTGACGTTTCTTAAAGACTGTGAAGTGTTGAATTAATGTTACATTAGCAAATTCGGGCAAATAATATAAAAGAATATGTGTGCTGAGAAGACCGACGAAAGGGGTATTGTAGTATTAATATTACTTCATATATCTTGAGTACGTAGTAGAAAGAAATGAATAAGTTTCCGTACATAAAAGACGATTATTAACATATGAAAAGAAGATAGATAACACATTCGACGGATATATCGAAAAGTTGATTATTCACGTATGAATTGGCTTGTAAGTTAGAAGGAAACTATCAATCAACCCTGTGTGCCGACGGATATCGACAATGTGAATAGATAAAGCGGCGTTTTGTGAGAGTGTATCGAGTAAATGACATTTGTTTACCGCCGGTTCACACGTCACACTGGCTTGTACGTGAGAAAAGTGTTATAGAAGCGCTTTCAAGTAAATCGAGGTGCTGATATGAGGTGTCTCGCTAGAATATTTTGCTTTTATACTGTCTGGTCTGTTTCTACGTGCGCGGAATACAATCGTAGTATTCGGCTGTGTTCGTGATAAGTTGCTGAAGTGCTTGGTGCTAATTTGGTAGTGACTCGTGTGATATAATGTATGGAGCTGTAATTTGAGGTGGGCTATCAGGTTCTAGGTTTAATTTCGAATTGTAATTTTTTTTAAATTTTGCTATTAGGAATTTTAACAGTGACATACAAAGCTCTGACCCCACATTACGATATTAGTAGGATAGTAGCTAGTATTGATAACTCGATCGATAGTGTTTTTCTTAAAATGTAAGAAATATATAAAAAAGGTAAAACATACGTATGTATTAAATCCAAATTATATGTGCATAATTTAATTCATAGTTATTTCCTACGCCATTACCACGACAAAAATATGCAGTTTTACTTATACTGTAAAGCGTCGTTTAAATTTTAAACCGTAGTGGGATGCAGTGAACTCTGCAAACACACTCTGAGACTTTTTTAGGGTTCTGTGTCTTAAAGAGAAACAGTTAACAAACAATGCAGAAGGAAAGGAAAATGTTCGGTGAATTTTTTATGTGGCACGCCACGTTAAAGTCGGTTTAGACAGCAGTTTTGATTCTCAACTGAGGTAGTATTGTGCTAGTAAGCAATAACTTTGGATTCGGTTTGAAAAGCAGTTTTTGAAAATCTTTTATGAGATTTACGAGACACCTGGCAATACCTGTGTTTAAGTACCGACATCATCATCATCATCGTCATAATCATCATCACCCAATAGACATCCAATGCTGGACATAGGCCTCCCCCAAAGATTTGAAAAAATCGAAAAAGCGAGGCGAGAATTGGCAATTAAAATATAAACATGAATCTATGTATCGCTAAGTAATAATATGTTCCACATATAGCATTGCTTGCAGATAAATATATAAGTGCAGCACCAATATTTCATAATAATAAAAAATATTTTACAGTGTTTTTTGCTATAAGATTTTCGACTGGGGACTACAGAGAATATTAAAACGATTTTCATATTACAACAAATAACCGTTAGGGCTATTTATAACTTCGGTCCCAAGGTTCCAAGCAAAAGTTCAGAAGAATACCGTAAGATTAATAGTTTAGATATTTGTGAATAGTATACAATCGGATGACGGAATCAATATTGGAAAAGTTAAAATTATGTGTACCTTTTTTTGGAAAAGTTACTACACTACTCTTCATTTTATTTTTTTGTGCTGTGTTTTGAGCTGTGTTGTTCAAAGTCAAATAAATGAAACATTTAATGCAGAACTCAATTTCAAATTAAACTAATCTTCAGGTCGAAAAGTAATCTCTGTTTTGAAGAAACAATCCTGCGATGCTAAAATCCTAATTCAATACTTGATATGTATTGGTTGAATGTGATATTATCAAAATGTTTTATTTATACTTTTACCATTTTGCTTTTTTACCGCACCACCAAAATATCATGTAATAATTACACCCAAAGCCACAAATACACAATTCTGACGACAAGCTACGATACAAATATTGTTTGTAACAAAATACTTTTTAGTGTTACAAACACCGTTATTTGACATTATCAAATCAGATCAGCGTTTGTCTCCGCGCCGGGATCAAACCAACGTTCTCTCGTTTCGCAAGCTCGTGCCTAACAAAAGTTTACTAAGAAATTTCTATTTCTGCACTCAAATAAACTTAGCTAGTTTAAAGGAACCAGCTCTAAACGGCTGTAGGTAATTAAAACTTGCACTTGAGCCGGTTCTGGGCAAGAAGTGTGAAATAAAATTAGTAGCCCACTGAAGCCTTAGCATATATTTCTCACTCTCAGTTTCACTGCAATAATTATGTTCACACAATTACCACTATTAAAATAGAATTTTCTGGAAACTAAAACCTCATTCGTGTAAACTCACGACTTTCAGCAGAGTACTGATGGCGTTCTTATTTTGAATAAGTTAATGTTAAAAATAAAATGAAAGAAAGTTTAGAATAAGTGCTCCCATGTAAAAGCTCCCAACGAACTGAGAGGACAATTATGTAACACATAAAGATGAAATAAATTATGTTCTCCGTAAAGGTCACGCTAGGAGCACCTTTAACAGTAACCTTTTTAGCAGTCTCTTACCTAGGCATTAGTATGTTTTTTTATCACATTATGAGTAATTGATAAACTATTTACAAAAAAATACGATTTTTACTCTAATGGCTTACAATTATCAATACAAACAAATTCGTTCCAATTGTAAAACGGAGCTCGGCTTCACTAAAATAATAAACATTAAACTATGAAACTGTGTTACCGTAATGGGCGAAGATACTAAGTAATGTGGCGTAACTCGGTAAATGGCTAATTGCCGGGCTGGGAAACCCGAGCCGAGGCGCTCAAGTACATCGGCTTTATCCAACTTCATTCCTTATTGTCCATATTACTATCAGCCCACTATCATATCGCGGTGTTGGGGAGATAATGGTTAATACACTGTAGGGAGAATTTCTTTTATTTTACATCTTTTCCTGTTTTGGGAATATTTCGCTTTAGTCAAGAAAATAGGGAGAACAAGGAAGTTACGCTATTATTACACTGTTTAGTGGGAAGGATTATAACAATAATACTTTTAATGTTACAAGTCTCTAGTTTATTTTTGTTTTTGTGTTTAGTATGTATATATATGAATATTTGAAATTCATCTATCCTAGACACAACGAGCATGATGGGCCATAAAATAATGTTCCATTATATCCCAGTTTGGGACGCAAAAATTAATAGAAATATATTTATTATAATGGAATTTGTAAATTTTACCGTTTTTATCAAAAATACATGATTAAGAACAAATTGTTATATTGTTTTTAAATAAATTGAGTATTACACGTTATTGGAAATATAAATACTAAAACATACAATACAGTAATTTCGTTGATGACATTAACAGGATGATTCTGGAAAAGTAATTATAAAACATTTTTTTATATCATTTATTACATCATTGGCATCAAATTTATATATGCTAATTAAGTGCTTGATAATATCATCACCATAAATTTTGTTGCTGAAGCTTTTAATAATCTTTACTAACAATATAAGTGATATGTATAAGCTGATAAAGAAGTCTATAAAATCAACAACCAGTAGACCTAAAAATGTCGTATCATTGTTACTAACCCTTAAAACGTTGCCGTAAAAAGGGTGGAAAGAAAGTCGATTAGTAGGCTCAATGCATCGAACAATGTTCTATTTTTTCCTAAAAAGTTAAAGAGTGACCTAATGGACAAGCTGTGTTAATGCGGCCATTCAATTTAAGAGATATGACGCACTCATATATAGAACGATGCTGTTGTTATATGATCTGAATTTTATATCATATGAATAAAACTAATATCAGATGTGGATCAGCTCGCATCTGTGACTTGGCTACGTTTCGGTAACCTCTTTGGGGAAACTGAGGGTTTTGTCTTTGCAATTATGGACGAAGTTATCAAGACGAACAACTATCGAAAATACATCATGAAGGACGGTACGGTCGACATTTGTCGGGCATGCCACCGTCCCGGAGAATCAATCCGACATGTGATTTCGGGTTGTTCGTATCTTGCTAACGGCGAGTATTTGCATAGACACAATCTAGTAGCCAAGATCATACATCAACAACTTGCTCTTCGATATCACCTTGTGACTGAAGAAATGCCATATTATCAATATGTCCCACAACCGGTTCTCGAAAATAGTCATGCAACGCTGTATTGGGATCGATCTATTATCACAGACAGGACTATTGTTGCAAATAAGCCTGATATTGTGGTAGTGGATCGACTGACGCGCCGGGCAATGTTGGTTGATGTTACTATCCCACATGATGATAACCTTGTGAAAGCCGAAAAAGACAAGATGTCTAAATATTTAGATTTGGCGCACGAGGTTACTGATATGTGGGATGTTGACTCAACCGTCATTGTCCCGATAGTCGTTACTGCCAATGGGCTGATACCAAAGAGCCTCGACCAACATCTTCGGAGGCTCTCAATCGGTTGTTGGGTCAAAACCCAGATACAAAAAGCAGTGTTATTGGACACGGCACGTATCGTGAGACGGTTTCTAACTCTTGGACCCTAACCACCGGTGGCTTGGGTCGTAGACCCCGCCATCTGCGGGTTTAATTTTTATATTTTTAAACTAATATTAATATTATATGCATCAAAATTATGAACCATTTTTAAGTAATTGTAGGAGGCTTACAAATGCTTGATCTCTTCATATCTCTTTGTGTTATTTCAAAAGAAAAATATGACACCTTTATCTTGTCTATTTTAACAAAGTATACAAATACAAATTTCTGAATTTATGAAGTTAATTTGTATGAAAATTTTGAGTCTTATAACAGCATAACCAACGACTATATTATGGCATATAGAAAAGGATCATAAAAAATCTATATTTAAGTACGTAAAAAAGAGTACGAAAAACAAGTAAGCAATCTTCATCACAGAACAATATGAAATAACATTGGGATTTCTAACGCAAACTTGATAATAAAAGGGATAATATCTATAAAAACGCACTAAAAAAGTTGTTTGCTCGCGTAAGAAAAAGATCACATCGAGTTTACACTACATCTGGCACCATTACAAAGTGGAATTAAATTTTACTCTGTATGCAAACATTATTTGCAATCAAGTTCTATTTTCGCCGTCCCGTGACTAAAAGGATGGAGATTAACTTAGTTATTTCCATAACGAGGTTAAATCGAGAACCTTGTCTACGGAAATCATTGGACCGTCCAACCATCCGCCCGTAGTGACACTTACATTCCCAGTATTCGTAGCAATAGAAAATCCGGTCTTTTGTAGTGGGGTTTATGAAAAGAATTATTTTTAGAACTGTTAGATATAAGCTGTTATATAGTGTTGTGAAATTTAATAAAAAAAGATTTTATGAATGATTTTTTTAAGTGCAAATACACCTCAACGATGTACCTTTAAAGACTCTTTTTATTATAGTCAAATGGCGCCAAAACTAAAACGCTGATACTGCGCTCAATGAGGCAAATCAAACTAAATGTGAAGTTTGAAATTTAAATTCATTTTCATAATTACTGCAGTTTTTAGTTCACACTAGATATAACTCTAAAACCCTTTTGATTAAACTGCAAACGCTTCAAGACAGCATAATGAAAACTTAAGCTTTTCTATTATGTCAGTCAGCTTCTGCGAAGCTATCTCATAAAATTCACAGCTCCTTCATTGAATGTAATTAGTTTTCAACGAAGTCGTCTTCTTAAAGGCGATTTGAATCACTGCTACTGACTTTAATTTGGCTTATCTATGAATGCACATTGATATGAATTGCTTCTTTTATTTGTGTTAAAAAGGTTTAAAATCAATTGGAGGCTTAAAAGAATATATTATAATATCAGCTTCATTGGTTCAGTGACACACGTGTGTGGTGTGCGATAATTATGTTATAAGCTTTATTAAAGGTCGGGTATCTGGCTAGGTGGGGTGACGATATCCGCAAGGTGGCTGGCAGCGGTTGGATGAGGAGAGCCGAAGATCGAGCCCAGTGGCGTGCCATAGGAGAGGCCTATGTCCAGCAGTGGACGAATTAAGGGCTGTTGATGATGATGATGATGATGATGAAATATAAAAGAAAGAAATACTTGTTTAAGAAATACTTAATAACAGCACGATAAAATACCTACGCCTAAAAATTGCAGTAAGTCCCGTTAGAATTAAAAACTCAAGCGTTAAATTTAAAACTACACTTCTCCCTATCATTTCAGAAAATACGTGTATTCAAAGAAATTATTAGTACACCCGTCAAAGCAAAATGATAGGCAATTTTTCAATCCCACAAAAAGGCGTAACATCATAATCAAAAATCCATTTGCAAAACAGATTGTAAAGGTTACACTGACCAACAAAAGGCGTAAGATTCAATAACAAAGCATTATCTCGTTACCTCGACTTCGCATTATCGCGATCGTAATTTACCCGAGGATAATTTCATTTTACGATCTGTTTTATACAAGTTTATATTCGCGACTTCGCCTATATTTAAAATTGTATCTTAGAAAATGTATTTTGTCGAAAGAAGGCAAAATTTATGCTTTTATTTCTGTTCTCTTCTAAAATATAAAATTTAAAATCTAAAAAAAATATTAAAGTCTATACATCATCATCCAATCTAAACTAATATCAAGGTTACACGCAAATACATTATAAAAATAATTAATACATAGTATACTCCCCATAGGAGTTAGCAGAGATTATGCATCTCTACTTTGCTCGGTATTGATAGCTAGTCATTAATAAAGCTTATTCAAATATTATTAATCTTAATTACTTAATGAATTTATACGAGTCGTATAGCTCTTGTGACAAGGATTAAGTGGAGACCCTAGATTGAAGTTATTGTGCTATAAACATCTAGCCAGGCCGCTGGCCCTGCCTCACACATAACTCTTGCCTTATAAAAGGAAAAACACAATAGCTGACATATAAGCTTAAATATATGTATAATAATGCTATATAATGAGTATAGGTTATAATATACAGGGATTAATCCTATAATATAAAAATTAACGGTGAAAAACACATTTTAAAATCAAGCTTTTATTATGCACGAAAAATTAAAAAAATAAACTAAGAAAACATTCATAAAATTCGTATTTTTTTAAACTTTACAAGTAACAATTTACAAAAGTGTTCGGTTTATCAGTAGAAGTATGATACATAAACATATATTATCTATAACTAGTATATTAATATTCTTAAGTGATCTAAAAGCTCGTCGCGGCCGAGGTTTTTGCATTAACGAAATTGCGCGACAAGCTTTTAAATCACTTAAGAATATTAATATACTAGTTATAGATAATATATGTTTATGTATCATACTTCTACTGATAAACCGAACACTTTTGTAAATTGTTACTTGTAAAGTTTAAAAAAATACGAATTTTATGAATGTTTTCTTAGTTTATTTTTTTAATTTTTCGTGCATAATAAAAGCTTGATTTTAAAATGTGTTTTTCACCGTTAATTTATTTTTAACTTTTTAGTTGGAAATATTTCTAAGTCTATCCATTTCGTAGTCATACCGAAATTCAACTCAATCGGTCCATAAAAACTAGTGTTCCTATGGGCACCTTCCAACTTCTCATGACACCAGATCAACGATACCTTGTTATTATGTTGTCACTAAAAATACAAAGGCATACCAAATTTTAGCTTACTTGGTCCACAGGAATCGGAGTTCCTATGGGCTTCTTCCAACTCCTCATCAGATCAGCTTCATGATACCATATTTTTGTATTATTACCGAAGTTACGAAGACACACCAAATTTCAGTTCAATTGGACCACAAGAATCGGAGTTCCTATGGGCATCTTCTAACTCTTCGTCAGATCAGCTCTATGATACCTTGTTATTATATTGTCACCGAAATTACATAGGTATACCAAATTTCAGCTCAATCGGTCCAAAGGAATCGGAGTTCCTGTGGGCTTCTTCCAACTCCTCAATAGATCAGCTCCATAATATCATATTTTTGTATTGTTACCGAAGCTACGAAGACATACCAAATTTCAGCTCAATTGGACCACAGAAATCGAAGTTCCTATGGGCATCTTCCAACTCTTCGTTAGATCAGCACCATGATACCATATTTGTGTATTGTTGTCGAAGTTACAAAGACATACCAAATTTCAGCTCAATCGGTCCACAAGAACTGATGTTTCTATGGTCATCTTCCAACCTCATCATCAGACCAGCTCCATGGTACCATATTATTGTATTGTCATCCAAGTTACGTAGGTATACCAAGTTTCAGCACAATCGGTCTATTGGAAGTGGTTCAAATCTTCATTGCAAGATTTGTAAACATACAAACATACATACATACATACATACATACATACATACATACATACATACATACATACAAAAGTGAAGTTAAATAAAAGCTTGTAATTACTGAGAAAATTTCTACGCAACAAGATTTGCAATAGGTTTAATAAATGTTTATATTTACTAGTTCCGTGTTTTCCGAGTAAATCATATACATATATTAATCCAGTATGACAGCTGAAGTAGCTGTAAACTTAATTTCATGAAGAAAGTAACAAACATACACACGCACAAGCTTTTTCCCACTGGATAAAGTCCGTTTTTGGATTCAAATCCATAATAGCATGACAGAATATATAATAAATATTGAGTCGACTTGATCACTTTGAAAAGCAACTCAAAGGTAATAATGGCTTATAATAGATACAAGAAAACAATCAGGCTAATTCGACTTAAAGTTCCCCATAAGTTCCTCCATACCTCTCATGAATTTCGCATCAACTTGCCCTGACTCCTCAGAGTATTGTTAATAACTTCCAGGCGAAAACTTTTAAAAGGTTATTACAGTTTGTTGAACTTACTTTTTCTTTGCTATGGTCACGAAATAATAAAATACCTCGGACTTGTTGAATATGTTAACGCCAGGGAACCTATCGTCTTATAAATTATTCATATTATTAGTTACTAGACCTGCTTATATGTGTAATAAAGGAATTTCAGGTTAATAAAATATAAGTAATAACAAAATTCTTAACCCTAGACACAAACTACTATTTATCCCTTACCGAATAACTTCTATAACCAAAATACTCTTTCTCGGCTTCAAAGTTATTTTTTACTGATAAAATCCAGAATATCATGCAATATTTTGCCTGTCGTTTCTTCTTTTCAACTCAACTGTGAAGTTTAAAGCAATTATTACAATTGAGGGCATAACTAAAGCCTTTTTTTACATTGCATATTTGTCCACAAAACTAACACTAATCTTCTAAATCAATAAGTTGTTCGATTTTGAATATTTAAAAAAAGGGCATCTCTACCAAACACCAGACATAAAGAGTTCAGCATAACCGTAATCAGATACTGTGTGATGTCATAAGCATCAAAATTATCCCTCGAAATTTCGGTCTACAAATAGCTGAATTGGATACAAACATACACTAATACATATATTTCTCGGTACCAGTACCATCAAAGCACAATTTCACAATCTAGCATCCAACGAACGGCTAAAAATAGCAAAGAGTATAAATTAAAATTTCTGAATTGTTGTACAAGGATTGAACGTAATTAAAAAGTTCCATATTACTATTTTGTGTTCATTAAAGCGTGGCGGCCAAAGACACTCGTAACTCGCTCTTGGCATAGTGCTGGAAATGTACACAACAAGCCACCCACTCGCGCTGAGCTTCTATTATTCAAACATTAATAGATCCTATTTTAGTTAACAACCCTATTATATCGATTAACGTGCCACGAACTCCTGTTTAACTGAATGGAACATGTAATTTAAACGCAGAAGTATAACAATCCAGTATGTAACTTGCATGTAGGTTGCTCAATTAATTTTCCACAGTGAATGAAAAAATTAAATTCTATATTAATGAAGAGATAATTCTATGTATTTATTTGCCCAATACTATCCAGGGTGTTAACAGAAGTTATCGTAAACTAAGACTGATAAATTATAATGGGTGTGGTTATTACACATTTAGGTTTCGATCACGATCAGTTGCCATTTGATAAAAAAGAATTCAGTAAAAAACAACTCAGAATAAAGAATAGGCCTACTTTTATATCACAAAGTCACCTAAGTAAGGTTGGGCGTAAAAAGTTTTATTGCTTGCGTCATAAGTCGTAAATTTGTAAATTCATTGAGCAAACACGGCCATTTGTACGGTACAAAAGACGATAAATAAATAGCCGTACCTGAAATAACAAGAATGTTTGTTTCTACGGATGGCATTATGAAAATTTATAGTAAACCGGCCAGTGGTTCGTGATGAAATTCAGCTAATCTACGATAGCCCCTGGCGTTCTGAGTCGTGTCTGCAAATTCAATGGGGCATGAAATATCTATTCGTCGTGGCATAAATCAAGGATTAATTTATAATTATATCCACGTCACTGGGTATAATTGAATTATAAAATAGGTAATGATATCTTCATATTTCGTTTATATTTGTGATTGCAGTAACGAAATTATAATATTGTAGTAGGCATAAAGAAAAGTAAATAACTCTAAAAGTCACATATTCAGTTCAGACCCAAAAAAAAAATAGTTACATATATCATGGGTATCAGACAATTTTTTACAGTCAACAGTCAACAATCAGAACGCTTTAATAATTATAGAAATATTACAATTTATTTAAAAAATCCTACTTGAATACAATGAAGTTAATCTATCTCTGACACTTAACAACTTAGTTATCTACTTATAAGGTCAGAAACTTTATAGTCATTATAATTTTTTTCACTAAACTTCAATAACAAAGAAATGGCAGAAGTTACTTTATTACTCAACGTTCGCCTTATAAACGACTTAGAAAAGAGTCGTCATAAAGAACATTAAGTAAAAAACTGTATTATATATTAAAAATAACCTTTTCGGTAACCGTTTTCATATAGGTACGTTAAAGATATCTGCCCTGTGGCAAGGGGGCGTTAGAATCTCACCACGGTATCCCCTGCCTGTCGTAAAAGGCGACTCAAAGGGGCCCTTGGGGTTGCTGGGCGCGCTGCGGGGGCGGCGCGTCCTCACTGAAAGTGACCCCGAGCGGGGCGGCGGCACTGTGGCCCGTGCACGTCGCGGGTGCCCACTCGCAACCAGGGCGCCCAAATCAAGATAGTGGGGGTGCAACTGCGCCCCCGTCAAATTCGTGAAGGCCGGGACGTTAACGTCCCGGAGGCGCACCAGGCGGCTGCGGTTGACGGTAGGCGCTTCTCGCCCACGTACCGTGGTCGCCCCACTCGGCGCGGTGATGGCCACCGGGGGGTTTTGGTCGGTATGCCGGTTTAGGGATTTTTGTTTTGTTAGGGACCCAGCCCGGCACTAACACCTGCGCGGACCTGACGTCGCCGCGCGCCGGGCTGGAAGACCAGTGACCCCGACATACGCTTCCCGCCCCCCACCGCCCCCGGGCTGGCGGGAAGTAGAGCCATAATCAGCTTTCCCCTCGATAACAAAAAAAAAAAACGTTAAAGATATGCTTTGAATAATTTTAATTTTTAATTATGTGTGGTAAAAAGATTTACATGTTAATAATCGCTTTCAAACAATCCAAATCAATGGGCAAACTTTGTGTTAAGGTTTGCTGTTAGTTTGTCTTGCAATGTCTACTTTTAATTTTATTCGGCACAAAAATGCGACTTCATTACAGACATCTGACAACCTCATAGGGACTTATCCATTTTTATTTAAGATTGGTGCCGATTTGGAGCCACAGAAGAAAGCGAAAAAAGAACATCATGACTCCTTTTTACAAGTATGAAATGGCAAAACTCATCTTGTATCGTATAAAAAACGTCAATTTTGGACTATTATTGTCTTCAGCAAAATTTAAAGTTGTTAAACCCGATCATACATGATGAGTTGAATAAAGCATAACCTAGCAAAATCGATATGTGACTCCATGTTACAGAACTCGAATAATGGAGATGCAATAAAACAATTTTCAACCGCAATATAAAATATCCTTAGTTGCATTCATCGCTGAAAGACAACATGTACACATATATGAAAACCATTAAACCGAAAACTTTATCCACATGACATTGCATAACGTTTTAAAAATGTAAAAGCTAGATCTAATATTATGCAAAAATAAATTACACAATTCTTCGCTGAAGTAAACGTCCTAATAAAATTCAAGTAAATGGAACGCATTTGTCAAATACTTCGCGTGGGTCACAGGAGTCATATGATGCAATCCGATTGGACATCTGCCAGAACTTGTTGAGTGGCAGGTAATTTATAACTTGATATGGAGTTGATAGGGGCGAGGGCATGACACAGGCCGTGGACCGGTCGTGTGACAATACGTGCGGATTCCCAGTAGATCTGTTCCGCTGGCTGGAAACTCGGCCATAGTAGCCGGAAGCACGGCCGACCGAGCACGCGTGATACCTACATAGCCCTCGTCATGTCTGATTTCTGGATGTGAAATAGCAAAAATGAAATCTACGTTGATGTATTAATCTACTGTTTTGTATGTATCTGGTAGGTGATTTTGGGGTGTGAAGTAATAGAAATGTCTGTAGTAAAAATATCTGTTGGTCCGGTAGAAGTAAATGATAAAGCTGTAATTGTTAAGGTTTAATTAATTATTATCTTTCAAATATATTGACAAATGTTCCGAGCGATTTCAATCTCAGATATTTCAATCATTCACAACTTCAGACTTAAGCAGTTATGTGCGTACTTAAGATAAATTACGGCGCTATTACCCGACATTTCTAATAAAGTATTTCTAAGGTTTTCATCAGTTATCTATTCTTAATAGGTGGATGTGTGCTAAAGCCAACTAAAGTCCACTACGAGGCAAATTGTGAAGTTTCATAACTACATAAAATAAAATGCATTTAGACTTAAAAAATTAATCTCGAGTAGTAGCAACTTATCAGTAACTTTTTTAATAAAATGTTTCAATACATTCTCAGTACAAGACTTGTAGAACGCGCACTTTACAGACTATTTATTATATGTATATTGTTTGGAAAGTTATACCACTCGAACTAGTTCTTGAGACAATGTTCTACAACATTTCCAATTGAAGAGCACGCGATGTAAGACTATAAAATTTGTATAAGCTGACATAAATCATTCATGTTATGACCGTTTCCTTCAAAAGCTATTTCAGTTTATAATATTGGATGTTCTGAATTTAAATTAACGTAATTTTTTAAACTAATGCTATGACATACCATTACTAAGAAAATACCCATGAATTGTAGAATAATAAAATAAATTCTCTTAAAGTTTTTACATGCATGGTTATTTTTAATGGAATTTTGACAATCCCTTATACTAAATGTTTACGTTACAATTTCACCAGGATTATCACTAAAATATATTTTTACAAAAATGTAACTAGAATGTAGTGTCTGATCTTAGTGAAAACATAAAATGAGACAAGCTGATAACGCGTATAACTTATACAGAATAAAATACTATGTAGGGACAAATGTAAAAAGCTTCGAATGAATCGCTTTTTTTTAATATGACGCTGGTAAAATATACAACTGTTTATCAAACGTTCATTTTAACAAACAATTACTAATAGTTAAAATACTAACCCATAATAAAAAGTAATATTAAACTGAATAGTTTAGTATAACAACTTTATTAAATCAAATGTGAAAAAATATCACCACATAGATGGCCTGATTCCATACCAATGTTGGATTTAAATATCGTGAACACTTTGCATACATGATAGCCAAACAAAACTCGTACAGACCAAAAGTAGCGTTGTGTTATCTCATAAATTTATTCAATAGTTGTGTTATTCAACAAACAATGCATGGTATTGTTGGCATTACTACAACACGTTAATTTTTGAGCTATTTAGTAATTAAACATTCTGAATTTAATCGGACAAATTCATCAAATAGTTGTATTAAAGAATGCATAAGCGTAATATAATGGTTATGGGCACGCTTACAGACTATAAAGCTGTATGGAGGTGGCACAAAAGAGTTCTATTGTTTACTTGTAAGTTATCTCAAGAAACAAATACGGATGTTGGACAAAGGAACGTCTTTTTATAGCCTACCCGATGTAATAGAAGCTAGCGCATAATGCTGAACCTCGGGAACGGTGTTACGATGAAAGCTGCCTCTAACTATCCCACTGGGAGGATTTTATGTCGTCCTTTTGTAGAGTCCGACATGCAACTAGTGATAAAACCGTGTCTTTAATTTTTATTTTCCTATCTTCTTACATAGATTGTATAGAAATGTTTTTATATTACGTTACTTTTTACTATGTTATTAAAATAAAAGTTTGTTCCAATTACGCATTTATAAAGATGAAGAAGTGTACAAAATTTATATAAGCATATTAGATATATATAAAAACATGATGCGGTCTAATTAAACTGAATTAAGGAAACATATAAATTATTTCATACTTTTAGCACATCGCGTTAATTAATATAAACATTTCATCCTCATCAACTATGTTTGATATAATTTACTTTCATTCAAAGTGAAAAAGTACGCTATCTGTATGAAAACAATACTTTATTACTCGTGTTTCTGTTGTGTCACTCAACTGAATAAACCCATTGCACTGTTCAAATATAAAGTATACGCAATGCGCCATTACAAGTACTTCGCTTGTTTTACAATTTATCAATTTCATAGTCTATAATAATAAGGTTGAAGCTACCCCTTAACAACAGTATGCAATGCTAGCGCACTAAATCTCTGTGAATAAAAAATACGTCTGGAAACGTTATGTGGAATTCCCCACTTGGGGACGTCCACTGTTTTCAATGCGAAGCTTAGTCGAATATACTAGTCACGAAAGAATTAAATGTTGTTTTTTTTAAACGAAAATTACAAGCATATTAATGTATTGTAAAAGACGTTTGTCTAAATGACGCAAATAGAACAAAAGATAATCTTGAAAATATTAAGAATTATGAGGGATATATTACAGTCAAACAAACACTAAGCAAGTAAGTACATAATTATGGTTTGCGGATCGAACACTCTATGTTTCACAGGCCTTCGTTTTAACCAACTGTGCTAAAAACCATAATTCTCAGATGTCATCATTAGCTTAATGAACAATATTTGCAAGACAGCTTTCGAAGCGTTATAAGCGAAGTTGAAGATAAACATTAAAGCCTCATTTTGATTTATTTTCAGCGATCATTAATCATGTTTAATCGCCGTGACCGAATTCATCAATTCGGACCAAATGAAGGCAATATTTTAACAGTCTTTAAATTTAATTCGCCATTCGTTTTACGCTTTATTTTATTACCCACGAGTATAACGTCTACATCCACCGTATATGAGACAACGTTGAGTGGACAGCCTGTAAGGTATTGTTATTAAAATTCTGCATAGAATGTGTAAGCTACTCTAGTTGACCCAAGCTTCAGATTCAGGCTCATTGCCACACATATATGCAGAAAGTATATTACTTTTACAGTTTGATTGGAAACGTGTCTAACTCAGTATCTGATACATACGCAATCTAAAAGCAATTTAATTTTCAAATAAAATATATAACTTTAAAAAATCATTGCCCTGATTCGACCCACAGAACGGTAGATCTATTTGCCAAAGTAAAATTTACTTGTATGTAAAAAAGATATCAAGATTTTTATTCAAAGATACTATTATTAATACATTTCAATATATATATTTTTTTATTTTCACTTCATAAACGAGCCTTTTTTAATATTTTCATGCAACTATTATATAAACTCAATTAGCAGATTTATTCAGTAAGCAAGTAATTCTATATGTATGTATATCAAATATTCCCAATAAGTATCTTATCTGACTTCAATATGCCGATGTAAAAACGATAACGTTTTATGAAACAATTATTTGCAATTACAGTATAACGTACAAATTGGCCGTTTGAGACGGCAATTATTAATATTCCTGTAATAGCAAGCGATCCATCTGCTGAAACTCATTCATTGCCTATTAATAGTTTATTGGGTATAATATCTTAGTTTGCCTGACAGTTTATTTATATTATAATATGCCAAATCCAATATAATAATCCAAAGGTTTTCACAAGGATCAGATCCACCAATATTTTGAAGAATTCATTTAAAACTGCTAAACGACCTTTAATAATATGCTCTGCAAAAACGAATAGGTATTAATAAATGAAGTTCGATCGTCTGAATTTTTAAAAAGTATGTATAAAAGCGCCTTACCGGACCCATACACCTTCAATAATATTGATCAATATTCTGATTGTACAATATTATTGAACGTGTAGGGATAATATTGAAGCATTGCGCCGTGATTGAGCAAAAGATTGATGGAGCTTAATTTTTATTGATCAATATTTTTTTATTGCGCTGTGTAGGGTTAAATTTGCGCAATATATTTCTTTTTTTTTCAACAAAATCACCAGCGTGGCTGCCGCCAAAACTTCGTCGTCAGACATGTTGCTCGCACGAAAATATTGATCAGAGTGGTTTATCAATTTTATTGACAGAATTTATTGAACGTCTGAAATCAAAGGGGGTGTTCAATATTATTGAACAATAAAAAGATTGTTCAATATTATTGTAGGTGTATGGGGCCCCTTAGATTTGTCGATCATAATATTTTACAAAGCAAAGAAGTTAGCAACATTCGAACAAATAAAATCACAAAGTATCAGTTGATAAAATGTTAAAGAATCTCGTTCACGAGCGATTCATCAAAGTCGAAAACCTTTAGATCGATTATGACAGTTCGCTGGATTCACAGCGCAATAATTTCATTGTACAAGGAGGCTTGTGAGGACAATTCTTATCTTATTTATTCATCCTGAACGAATATTTCATCAACAAAAGTATTGCAAACGAACACTGCATAGAATAAATATTCCAATTATATTTTTATTAGCTATTCGAAAGCTTTAGAGCTGACACGAATAATTAACAGTTCGAATTACATTCGCAAAAACTTGGTTGTAAAAAATATGTTCCAGAATTTTAAAAAAAATTACTTATGACTTTCCGTGATTGGATTTCGGAATTGGGTCATTATTGTACCTACTCTGTTGTTTATATTATTAATTTCATTAATTGAGTTTTTCATTACATATTTAATTATTACCGTTCATCTCTAATTTTAGCAAGCAGTAATTACTTTATTTAGAATCGACTTTGCAGTAATGTTGTATGTTTACGAATAAAGAGATAAGTTTGACAAAAAAGCAAGCGTCACTTCGAAGATTTACGACGCCCACAAAATCCCATGATATCTGCGCCGCCCACGATTTCCATAGTCGCGTTTTAGTTTAAAAAAAAAGTCTTGAAAAGAGCATGAGACTTAAAGTCTTGTTTTTACTTCCTATCTCTTTTAAATTTTTGGCATATTTACCTAAACATTACAGCTATTGAAAGATGTGGGTTCGATCCCAAGCGCCAATTTATTTGCGAGACTACCTACCATATATTGTGAAATCATGTGTCATAGTCATGGTTAATATGAAATTTATTTTTCATTTAAGTTTAACACAGTACATATGTACATAACGTGCAAATACACGACATTTTGTAACTTCGGGCTAATTTTATTTTTGTCCTCGAGTAAAGTTAAATAAGATAAAGATAATATTCTCTTTGCCGGTACACGTGACACAGATTAAAGATAACGCAGGCTCCATTACAGCCGACTTGGTTCATCCGCAGCTAAAATTATCTAAATCCCCTGTCTCACTCGCATGGAAAAATATTAAAGAGTACCTAACTAAAAATATTAGGATGTGGATTATGTTCTTGTACATTTTTTTCTTTTTTATTTCCTTTGACGGTTTTTAACTTGTAAATTAAATAAATACATCTATAACGTACATACATATTACATAGTTCTAACCCCAGACTGAGACACTTCGACATCACAAACACATAGACCCCCCCATATCTATAAGTCTTTCATGTCGATCTCGATCTGGTTCATACATTGCACATGACTAAAAATATTTGACAGCCCCGAGGCGCAGTTGGCTAGACACCAGCTTACGAAACGAGCGGCCGCGTGTTCGATCCCCGCACCGAGACAAATGTTTGTGTGATCCGCAAATATTTGTTTCGGGTCTGGGTTTTTGTGAGACCGAAAGTCTCTCGTTGTTTCTGATACCCACGACACAAGACAATTTAATTCGCCATTCAATGTTTTACGCTTTATTTTATTATCTTAGTTTGTTTTAGAGGGCCTTTTATTTCTTAAAAGAGAACTATTTTTTAAACATAGTTGGATCTTCTCAAATTTGATGTTTAACAAGAATGAATACCAAAATTTGTAAAAACCTAGTTGTAAATGTTGTTTTGAAAGAGACATAACAATATTTTTAAGAACTGAAAATGAAACAAAATGTTGTACAACAGCTCTTTTCTACAAAAACATG
The DNA here is from genome assembly GCA_030295005.1 of Cephonodes hylas. Taxonomy (NCBI): domain Eukaryota; kingdom Metazoa; phylum Arthropoda; class Insecta; order Lepidoptera; family Sphingidae; genus Cephonodes; species Cephonodes hylas. The sequence goes on along the minus strand of AP025367.1, from coordinate 6,656,448 downwards.
TTTAATTATGCCGTAACAATAGTAACAGCGTCAAATAAAGCGTGCAGTTACAATGAACTATGAACACAATTTATATAATGACGCTCTGCAATGTGGTTAACGCGACCAAAGCCGCAATTAAAACTTAGTACGCTCATCGTAATCCGTTGCCATTACAACAGTTCTCCGCAAATCCCTTGTTAACTTGAGAATTACAATTTGCAATTACATTACCAAATTACGGTTTCCCTAAATGTATTACTTAACATCAATGACATTGATCGTTAAAATGATTATGTTCCGTATAACCAAATACGGGGAAACAAAAGCGAAAAACAGAATAAAGTCTAACGAAAAGACGTGACATTGCGCCGCCTCGTGTCGCCGTATAGAACAGGTGTCTGGGTTTATTCACCGTGCTCGCGATAAATCAGCCGGGATGAACTTAACGTGCTGTTGATAAACAAATTTATGAGTCACGCCCAAATGCGGTTCATTCACTTTTTACAATCGACTTTAAGTTACCCCTCGCTCTATTGGAATGACAGGTTTAATGCTCTATTATGAACTAATGAATAAACCTCTGAAGGCATTCAAATGTAGTATGTAAATCGCTGCCCATATGGACTCATCGTCTATTAATATTTTTTTTTAGATTGCCGCTATAAAATATTTATATCATATTCGGGCTGATATGCAATTTTTATAAAATGGAAATGTTTAAACTTTTAATTTTGTGAGGAAACCTAAAAAACTTATTTTTAATGGATAAAACGGACCTATCAGTTTTGGGTTGTAGCTCTACCAGGTGGTTGGGTCAGTTCTTTCCTACCGGACTTCCATTTGATTATGACGTTGCTATAAGCTTCAGAATCTAAGCTGTTAATAAAACACATTTTGAAATACATACCTCTACCTCTACAGCGGTACATACTAGATTACTATTGAATTGTAATTATGTAAATACGAGAATAACGAATTTCACTGCATCATGAACGCTCTAAAAACAAATTATAATTGTACCAACGTCATCAAGAACGATATAAAGTTAGTATTGTTTTTTCTGTAAAACATTTCCATTGTATTGGACTTCGCTCGCAGCAAACCAGCTAGGAAACATCTGAACAAAGTGCCGCTACGGGCTGTACTCATTTTTATCAACAGGATACTCGCAATACAATTTCATTTCGCTTGAAATTCCATCGAAAAAAATTCACAAGTCTTTACTTTATCTGTCATAAACAAAAATCCTTCGCGCGTTCTGCGGGAGATGCAAATATTCTGTCGTCTAACCAAAGCTTATTTCGCTTCGTAGTCTTTGACTTAATTTATTTTTCTCATCATTATGCTGTTCTTATTTTCAAGAGACATGATTCTGGTTGTACATTTTTTAGTTTGAACACTTTTTAGCTGTAATTAAATATGAGATCTGTAAATTTGTTCAATGAGTTGGTTTATAGCCAACATAGCTTTAAACCAGCTCTTATTTTTCCTTTTTCTTATTCTACCATTTGCTATGCTTATTTTGACATGACTTATGAATTATTACAAAATGTATACTTTTATAACACGTCGGGTAGGAAAGATATGTTTTTGTCACATGCAAATTAATCGATTTGGCACGCTTTTAGCCATGTCATACAAGGATTGATAGTCAATCTTTTAATACAAATGTTTCCGGCAGTATACTAAACAACGTAACGAATAATCATATCATCGTTAGTATACCAATTCAATAAGTTTAATAAATTCAATAAAAAAAGCATTTCAATAATTATTATTTAAAAATATCTATGCTTCCGATTATATTTTTATTTCGTATTTACGCCGCTGTGATAATTAAACGATATGCTACCAACCGAATAGAGTGCTTCTTGACATACATTATTTGTTCGATATTACAATATGGTCTCCAGTGGAGCGTATAAAAAGTGGGTCTCCAAATATCACTGTAACCTTTGGCACTCAAAGGGAACACTTGAGACAGATTTGTTTCTAAGAAACTGGCAAAACCACTGGTTATATACATAGATAAATGAGGGACATAAACAGCGTAAAGCAAAGGAATTATTTACTGCCTTCCAAGTTCGTAGCGTTCTCAAAGACGCTGGGCACAATTAAATTTTAAAGGCGAAAAATTGTGCACATAAACTCGTGTCGAGCTATGAATTTTAAATCCCTCAAAAAGAGTACATCATAAATTGGACTCGTAAATTTTGTTGTGCCGTTTGTTACTGGCCGGATATCTTTCTTCAGGACCTCTTAATGTCCCAACCAGGCCGTTTTATAAGAGTTCAAATATTTGCTGATAACTCGAGTGCCGCGGTCGCGGTTTCCTTGTATCGCCTTAAATGATTACGAATTTTATAAACGAACCTTTTTCTTTTATAGACAAAGAATATTGTTATCAATACATTTCAGCCGCCACGTCGCCTCTGTAGATGTAAAAAATATAAAATGTCCAGGATAAAAGTAACTGATCCCTACCTCCATACCAAAGTTTATTAAATCGATTCAGGCATTAAATGGAAAGTTCTGGAAGTTGGATCATATTCTTTTAAATAATATTAAGTTTTATGTTTATGTTCGATATTACGCTTGCTTTGGTCAATTAGCATTTTCAGGAGAGTTTTATCTCCATAATAAATCAGTATTCAACACGAGAATTACATTAGCGACATCTCGGATAAACCATGAACCGTAATTTCCCTTCTAGAAATCGTTATTAACTACCGACAATTACATCAAAATATTTGTTTTAAAGAAGAGGCATTAATAAAACTGATAAGGCATTGAATCTTAAAGCCCAAAACAAAAATACCTGGTTATTTAAAACTCGGATTTCCAAACCTCGGTAAGTAAATATACTCTGAACATTTCGGTTAAACCAACTAACTACTTCCACATAAACAACTTACTTCGGCAGAGTCGGTAAGTAAATGAATTTGTCTTAATTATAAACCTAAGGGTTCCGCCGTGGGACCTTAAAGGTAATTAGCTCGTTTAGAAGCAGTATGGGTGTGGATAACAGCATCTCACTGCGATTGTGCCGGTTTATGGAGAGAAAATTTGATACGATCCATTTTTACTTTCCTAATCGACTTAATTCGAATTTGATGTTCGAAAACAAAATTCTCAAGGTACGTAATTTAACCTCCATCAATTCTCAACTCAATTGATAGAGTAATCTTTTACATTTGGGTACTAAGACTTATCATTATTAGTGCGTAATGCCTCTCAAAACATACAAATGTTAGAAAATAGAGTAGGAAGAATCCTACTTCATATGAATATACATTGAACACAATAAAAAATAAAATGATGTTTAAAAGAATGACAATGCAAAATACCTTTCCATTCAGAGAAACATTAATGTTATCCACCAAAAGCAAGTACATAACTCTACTTCAGTATTAAATTGTTTGCAGTTTCTGTCGCCATAAAAAACATTAAACACAAGTGTTGAAAATAGATAGCCAAAACAAGTGCCATTTGCCGTGTCAATACCGTACACATACTAAATCTATCGCTTCCATCATCAAGAATCGATTTTGTATTTACATTACCATTTGTTCATTATAATTTGTAACTTAATTTCAGTATGGACCACCGCGTAAATGTTATGCTTCTATTTCTGTCTTATAATTTAATAAGAACACGATAGGACTTACGTCTTTCAATAAGATATTTGTGTTTTTAGTACAGCAAAGACAAAGCATGTAATATGATAAACAATTTCGAGCAATTGACAACCTGTTTTAGCTATATCTCATTAAAACGCAAATTTCCATAATTCTAACTCCTAAAATGATACGAAAATGAAATTTTATGACTAAATTAACTTCGCATTCCAATGATAGAGGATTTATTTTTAAACTTTCTGTTATCATAATCTACAAAAAATAGGGATGATCTGAACAAATTAAAATGCTTTTAGTAACAACGCCTGGTCTGTGCGTTATCTAGCAGTTACATAGTTGGTAGAGTTCATAGAGTTCATGAAACTAGATTTTGTACTCACTAATACATTCACGATAAAAAATTATATTCATTTCGTAAAACTAAAGAAAAGAATAAAGAATTATCTTAAAAATATTGGTATCATTACTTTTGTGGTCAAACAATTACATTTCAAAATTAATGCAATATTTTGTAAGACAAATGAAAAAAAATTCAAACTTAAGCCTCACTGCTTGTTTTTAAAAAACCTCTGAAAATAATTGTTTGCAAAGGCTACTAGTCTCTGGGATGAATAATTTCCTTTCTCCAAAATAAACTAAAATTTCATACTGTTTACAAATGATTTGACGAAATTTTTAATACATTTTCTCATTTGCCGTTGAGACGTTGAAAAAAAGATGGAAATATACTAATAACTACATATCGTAGTACTCCAGAAATATTCCCTTTAATTCAAGTATAATATACATAAGAATACCATCATTATTGTAGAATATGATAAACTAGCGAATCAGACTAGATTCGACCATTCACCACGTGCATATATGTATATATACACACAAACCTTCCGATATAAATTATATTTATGCATTCAAAATCCGGTGCGAGGCTTAAATGAAGTGGTAAAAAGAGAGAGTCGCCCACAATCAATTTGTTTTGTGCTATTCAGAAGATAATTAATGACTTTATTGTTATATCTATGGTCACGTGTAATTCAATTTTGTATCGCAGCTTATTCTTATCCAACGCACCCCTAAGCAACATTAATATTTGATACCACACATCCGCACCCAACCGACGTGTTACACCCTTAACAAACCATTCCAAATTGCGTGAAAACTACTTCGCAATAAAATTTTAGTTATCTCTTTCCTACACGCTGTTATGACTCGACTCGCCTTCCCAAACGTTAAGTCCGTACTTTTATATGTATAAATAATATCCAGTGGAGATTCGTACAATATTACTACTATTCAATGAATATTTGCTATTACTGGAAGCAGAAGCAACATAAACAACTAGGACGCTATGACGTATCTCTATGAACACCCGATAAGACTCAAAGCTTGCGATAATTTTCTTTCAGACCGACTACAGGCCTTGTATCTATGATTAACTAGCACTAAGACATGTATAGAACGCTTTATCATCCCGTTACTGAGAATGTGATATTACATATAATACATGAGAGAATTTACCCGTGTAGGTGAATTCTGAAGTATGACGATCATGAGTATATGACAGACTTGAAAACTGGGAAACGCTATAAACATTAACGTATAGGGTGCATATAAAAAGTATGAGTTACAATTATAATATAAAATCATTGCTATTTATATTACTGTATCCATTTTTAAGTGTATGTATAAATGTATTAAATTTTCTAATAACTGCGAAACGGTTCGTAGCTTCCAATCTCTTAACAAATATTCAATTTGTGTACAATCCTTAATGGGTCCCTGGATGGTAAAAATTTAATCAAACTTGTTCAATCGGCTATCGTAAAATTCGATGCTTTCATAAAACCAGACGAGCTTTCAATTTTGTCTATATATTGGAACGTTTATTGGTACCGGTAAAAGTAAAATACCATATGTACCTACCTCTATGAATATTCGTACGTATTTACAATCGATTAAATGGAATACTGTAAAAGCTATCTCTATGTCTGTGTACACATGGGACTACACTCATGTATCCTACGTCCTACTGCGTCTGATTGTGAGCCGAAACGAAATAATCTATTAAAATGTTCATTGCGTAGGTGTACTACCTTTGACGGGAAAAAGGAATTTCAATTTTGCGCCGACCTTGTATTTGAATTGTTTATTTTCGAAACCATATAAAAATTAAATGAGGATTGTTTTTGTATAAAAATATACATTTCTTTTAAACAAGATAAAAAGGAATAATTCTTTTTTCAAAAAATGTATATATATACATTTATTATGTACCTAAAATATAATATGATGTCATGTTTTTCGAATATGTATTTTTTTAATGTAATGACTATAATAAATAACAGTTGAACATTATAAGTGTATAAATATACTTACCAAATACAACTACTTACTTGTACACTATAACGTCGCTGTATTCTTCATTTTTACAGTTATCAGTTTAATACACTTTTTTAATTACAATTTCAGTTATAAAAATATTATTAGAGATGTGCCTTCTTTTCTCTCACTTGCATTGCTAGCTATGGACACAACTATACAAACTCTGGCCATGAAATAAACTTTTAACGACCTACTTTACAATTATGTATGAAGTTATCAACAATTTTTACACTGAAATTAAATTTCACAATACGAAATACGTAGCACTTTTTGAAATGATTCTGCTTCATAAAGTACTGGCGTAAATAAATAATGAAAACATAAGTGGATTCATCACAGAAAAGTGTGTCGTTATAATTGTTCCTGACGGTTTCTGATTGAGTTGAACAGTAATATTAATAGTTAAGTTTTCACGAGGATTATGGAGCTGGTTTTTGCTTACCATAAGGCATGATAATGCAGCGTTGTCTGAACGAGTCGCGAGCGGCGGCTCACGCGAGCAGACTGTTGCTCGCGTCCGGGCCGGGGCTGCGTGCGCAAGTACAAAAGCCTCGGAGCCCTCCGCCCGCCCCGAGTCCCTCGCCTCGGATATGATGCCGCCAGCCCACAGCCCGCCAGTTCGCGGTGCCGACACTCGCCATCCTTTCAGTGCCATGCTCCCCTTTGTCTCACATTTAATAGTGGCACTGTCTAACTGCCAAATTGAAACGTCGCAGACACATTCCAGACAGCGACAAGTTCAACGGTATGCATTATTCAATTATTACGAAAACTACTTCTGCCACTTTGCATTACGTATCATGAATGAAAAAGCGGAATGGAGATTTTGTTTTAGAAATATATCATCCATACTGGGATTTTAATGAGAATAAAATTCAAAACTTAATAGCTTGAAATTTAAAATCACAAATGTTATTTCTTTTATTATTTTTTTAAAATAGGTAACTTATTACTTCTATCACAAAAACTTAAGAATTATTTTTGAAAGAAAGGCATTAATATATTTCACATAAAATTTCGGTAAAGGATGCATTTAGGAGGCTCGCAACAGAAAACGATCAGTAGTACTAGAAACACCAGCAAGCAAAAAGCTCGTGACGAAAGTATTATTTTAAGAAGAAATGCATTTATTACATTATTTGTTATTTTTTTGAATAATACAAAAAACCATGAATATGATCGGCCATGCTTAGAAATTCATGTCATATTATTGCTTAATGGATAAGCGACTAAATCAAGATCATTTTCCCTAACGTTAAACGTCTCTACATCAAATTGATCAGTTTGTTAATCAGCGACGGCGACATTTCAGATCGAGTCTGGATTAAAAATAGGTAGTATCTTTTATTTGGATGACGCAATTTTTTTCTACAGTTTATTTAAAACATATAACAACTAAAGCTACATAACTCTATCACTAAGAAAAAATTGTATATCCAGGTTGATTGAAATCCCTACAAAACAGATCATTTTTTTTCCGAATGTGAGTAATTCTAATTAATAATCTTCCATAGTTGTCGCTTAGAGGTGAAAATTATAATATGCTTATGAAACAACACATTCATATTAATAAATAATAATAATCAATGAGTACTAAAATATTATCATGCATAGTACATATAAATGCGAATTAATCTATTTATTTACTGTTTACTATACACTCGGAAATTATTGCAAAAGAGACTTTCATTTTAGTCTCACTGTTGGGAACGGGTCTCCCCTACAAGCTTTAGTCGCAGATTACGTACCGTACTTACGAATTTCCTAAGAAGTTTTAATTAAGTATTCAGGTTTCCTCACAAATAAAGAGAAATATTAAAATCAATAATTTATTATGTATAATGTTTTATAATTATGGATATTATTCGGATATATAATCGTTAAATTCATTTTTCATGTCCATTAAAACTTTTTTAATTTTTCTTATTGTCATCTTAGTGCACATCGCTTTATCTCTTGGATCATTCCAACCCCCATTATTTTCACTGTATTCAAATATCAAATACTCGTCATATTCTAGTTCAATATTATAATACACTTCTATATGCGTAGGAAACCAATCATCTTTATGTTTCTTTGTCAAAAACATTACTTGATAAATATTCTCTATAATCTCAAAATCCTTTAAAGTGTCGTAAGAAGCCGTAGCAGTTTTGACTGCTCTTGGAGTTAGGCTGTGCAAAACTTTGAATCTCTTTCCATCTCTTCGACTTAACGATACAAAATATAATGATCGTGACCAAGAATAGTCGTCTATAAAACAAAATAAATCATAATGAGATACAATAGTATTCCACAACTTATAATCAAAAGCTAAAACACTCGAATGCGCGTATGGATCCCACGTTGTAACCTCAGCCCTGTAAGTATTTTCAAAATCGAACATGTTCAGCGAATTTGTTCCTAGAGATATCAAATCGCACTGGGATAGTGAATCTGCTATCTTCTTCATATACAATGCCATATAAAGAAAGTCGTCTACAAAAAAGAAGTCGTGCTCTAAAAATATAACTAATCCATTGTGGTCTATAGTGCAAGACAAGTTTTCGAACACTTTATTCGCCGTCCACCACCAGTGGTGTTTTTTTGCAGCATTGAATGGATTGCGGTAATGTCCATGTATATCCGGGGACCAAGCGCCTGTGCAATTCGCAGATTCTGCAGATGAAATATCCATATCAGTTGGGCAATCCAATGGATCGTAACCGGGAAACTTTTGAACATATAACTGTAACGTATACGGATAAAAAACTTGCAACACACGACAAAACTCTATTTGCAATATCAGATTATTCACATTGTCGTCAAAGCAAGAGTGCGAGAATATTATCAATGTATTTTCAATGCCCTTCAATTGCGATAGTGAAGCCAAAAGATATTTAAAACTTGTTGTATATTTGTCTACAAGAATAACTAAAATAATTGTTTGTTTATCAAGTTGACCATACGTGTCTATGTTTAAAATTGTCTCTTCCATATTGTACTGATTGATTAAAAATTCAGTAATATTTGTGTTGAACGGTATAACATGTTTTTTTATATCCGGGAAAATAAACTTATATGCACTCTTTGGTATATTTGCAACCACAGAATCTTCGTGTGACCTGTTCACTTTGTATATTAAAAATATTACTAATACGAGAAATATCAATAATAAATTGCGCAACCGAAAAAGACACTTAAATTTTCTTCGTTTCATTCTTAAACTTCTAGAAGTGCGTATGAATGTAGGACGCATATTCATATAAATAAATAATTTAAGATATATGTACGTATATTATGATTAATTTGATGACATAATCATAACATCTGTCAACATTCATGGAATTGTGCAAAATTAAACATACAGAAAATTATAAACGACGCATTGTCGTTAATACTGCGTAAATACTTTTTTCAAGCGAATTTACTAATGCTAAAGTATACCTTTATAAATATTGTTTGAAATAACAATAAATAATAATTTTGAAGGGCGTTTGAAGGGTTTAAACTGCATATCCGGGTAAATAATTCTATATTTTGCAAAATATAAATAGTTGCTAACTCTGATTTCTAAAACATAATCAATTCAAAAATTTTATTAATTATAGCGGTAGTTCTCTATCTGGATTAAGAGTCGGAAAACATCACACGCATGTGCTACCTCTTTCCACTGTATCAGAAAAAAATATATTACAAAGTAAATAATATTTAAAAAACAATATAAATGAGGTTCAATGTGCATACGTTAAACATTAATGTGTTGAGCTCCTGACTTAAAATAAATTGAAATTGTACGTACAAACGTTAGTTCGAAAATAATCTACTCAAATTTCATTTCAAAAAAATTAAGTATTTCATTTAATATTTACTAACAGACGTGACAAAACGTTTTTTTCTTCAACAAGTTCGTAATTGTGCATGTAAAATTTTCTATGTATGTATTTTACAATTTTTTTTATAATCGTAAAAATTGTAACAAAAATAATTAAAAACAAAACAAATTTCATAAAAGTACGTCAAGAAAGGAACAGGAAAAATAATTAGACTTCTTCCATAATATTCATTTATTTAGATGTACCACATTAAAACTAATACAAATACACTGTTAATTAATAATACAATATACAAAACTGAATCCACGCTTCCTAACCGGCTATTTGGCATAACAGAATTTATAAACGCCGCCTTTATTAAAGCCAAGCTGGCAACTACACAGTGATACCAACGTTACATACATTTCTTATCTTTAGTCATAGAAAATAACTTTAATTCCTAATATTTGTAGGATTTTGCTAATTCTAAAATTCATTTCTTTATTATTGAACTCAGTTTGTAGTATGTATTTAAGTTAACGTCGTGTGTCTACGCAGTAAATAAAAATAAGGAACTCAACAGTGCTACGTCCGGTCGCCATATTTCGTCGCCAGGCGGCGCCGCTTGTACGACGTCACTCGTGTATCTATAGTTTCCTTCTGTTTTGAAACCCAAGCTTAGTGATTTAGTTCCTTGAGAAACATTTTAAAAAGGAATCAAAAGTGTTAAAAAGTGTGAATCTACGGAGATATAAAGATGGAAAAGAGGGTCGCCTTGGAATTAAGGGGGAGGAATCCTTCACAGGTAAATTGATTCTATTTTTCGATGTATTGGAATGTTTTGTCGATACGTATTTCATTAGGTACCTAAGTGTAATACATAAAAATTATGATAAATGCTATTATATCATGATAATTTTCGGTCCACATGTAGCAGGATTAGTCTGCATAACGATATTATTTCCCCGTTAAATATGTGGCATTATTGTGTATAGAAATTAGCCATTACCGATTGTTACGTTTCATTCATGTGCACACAATTATTAACAATTAGATGGAATATCAGATCATCTGGTATTACTTCTTACATATCTACCAGTTTTCTAGCTCATTAAAACTTGCATATTTAGATCACATAATCCGAAAACGCAGGTCTATTGTAAATATTCACATATTGAGGTTAAGTGTTGAAACTTATGGATGTTAGACGTGTTGTGGATCATTTTAAAAGAGTAATTACGCTACTGAAAGCAAATTTTACGAACGTTTTATCGTTAAGGTTCTTCAATTGTTAATTGGTTTATTATTGCTGAATATAAAATTTTCAAAAGAGATACTATTAGGTTGTCAATGTCAATGATTCTTAACAATTTTCTTTGTGAAATGAATGAGAGATTAAGAATAGTTAAATAGATAAACATAAAAGAATATAATGATGGATCAACATTTTTTACTACAATGTAAACTCGTTGCACAGTAAAGTAAACTTCACTTGCGTACTATGCATAATTTCGCGCCCTTTCACCTTAACTACCAAAACGACCGCAAAAAACGTGCAGTAGGGATGGTTTCTAATACAGAAATTTGTGACTTTGTTACACATTTTGATGTTTAGTTATCTATTTCATTCCATTTATATATTTCACTGAAGTCGCAACATTGACGCACGCCTTACCAATACAGCGGCCATTTTTATTGCGTCGCGATGATTCGTGTCATCCGCCATTGCAAAGTGAAAACAATTTTATTTATATCCGTAACTAGAACACGACGTTAATATTTCGTGGTACAAAAGGTTATACGAACACATCCTTTTAATATACATTTGTTATTATACGAGAATAATCACACATGGTTTAGATTTTACGAACTACGCCTGTTCTTTTGACAACTAACATCATTTTGACGTTTCGCTGATTTGACTCTGCTCTCAATATATACACAACAATCCAGTATCATTTCCCATTTATTTAATATTTCATCTAACTGGAAAATGATTGACCTACTCCAGGCTCAAAAAATTAGATTAGATTTTTCGTACTAAGACATGTTTTACAAACTTCATGCATTATGTTTGTATACGCACCTACAATTTGGGAACGTCATCTCCTATTGTCCTTGAACTTATTATATCTTAAGCTTAACAAAAAATATCGAGTATTTTAAACTGTTATAAGCGGTTTACGAAAACTTTGTTTTTACATCAATATTTTAATTTCTTAAACCCACATTCAATTTATATTGACAAAAAAATTTTTCCTACTACTACAATAAACTATGTTAAAAAGACCTTGTTTTTACAAGATATCCTGAATTTTTACTTGTGATACACATGGATTTTTTCACTCCATTTTGTTATGTTTAACAATTTTTATTTATATTTACTTGCCATCCATTAACCTACATGTATTTAAGTCATTCATAATTACTTTATTTCATAATAATACAAACTGATGGGCAGAGATACATGTGAATGTACAGAGACACACATTAACATGATACATACCCGACACCAAAAATTGATATTGGATACCCATTTTGAACCTTAAAGACACCTTTGTCTGTCCCTGTTTCTGGACAGGGACCTTCTTGATATATCCTTGTGAAGCCTTTTTTAAAAACACCTTTATTTATGATTACAGGTAAAAGAATTGAACCTGGACAACTGTCGGAGTACCAACATAATTGGTTTAACAGATGCATACACAAGTCTGGAATTTCTTAGCCTCAACAATGTAGGCCTTACCACTCTCAAAGGTTTCCCAACACTGCCGAAACTCAAGAAGTTAGAACTCTCAGATAATAGAATATCTAGTGGGCTCAACTTTCTCAATGGATGCAAGAAGCTCACACACTTGAATTTATCTGGAAACAAAATTAAGGACTTAGAGACCCTTAAGCCTATTGAAGACTTTGAAAATTTAAAAAATCTGGACTTGTTCAACAATGAAGTAACTTTGATTGAAGAATACAGAAGTAAGGTGTTTGCCTTGCGTCCTTCATTAAAGTATTTAGATGGGTAAGCTATTCTTTTTTTTTTTATTATTTAAAAGAAATTTATAATTTAATTATGATATAAGTGGTTAAGAGGGTTGTTATCCCAAAGTATATTAAAAAAACTAAAACTTACAGATTTGATAAAGAAGACAGAGAAGCTGATGATAGTGATGCAGAAGAAGAAGATGAGATGAATGGAAACAATGACAGTGAAGAAGATGGTTAGTTTTACTTTTAATAGGTTAATAAGCTTATTTTTACGAACAATTAATAATATTATCAATTGATTATATTATCACAGCATTGATTTGATGTTATCAATGCAACCATAAGAAAATATGAAGGTAAGATCTTAATGGAAAATAGTGCAAAAACATCTTCATACAATGAGATAATTTACCAACAATACTGTATGATGCACAAAAACTAATAGCAAAAATGTTATCAGCTGTTCTACAGTGATGGACAATATCCTTGTCCTTAGATTTTTATCCAATGCCAATCACAAAGTGTTTACTTTTAAAAAAATGCTCAATTATTCGGTATCATACAGGTTAAATTTAAGTGCTATATTTATAAACATAAACTTGCACTGTTACAGCCATAAGAAAAGGGGGAAATGCATTTTTGCACATATTTTTAAAAGCTGTGTCAGCTTTCATCTCTGCAAAATTAAGATAAGATCATTGCCATTTGTGGTACATATTCAAGACTTTGGGTGCAGTCTCAAAGTTTTTAATAAAAAAATCAGTAACACTGCTTAAACTTGGGAACCTGTGCACAACTATCCCAATACTCGAAAATTTCCTATCCACACAACTTTTACAGAACTACATTCCTAATACAGACATGTGACACCTTAAAATTAATTAAAAACCAGTTTTCTAAATCTCAGTCACAGGATCAATGAAGTTGTCTGTTACACAACTTATGTCTTTCAATCTTGTCAATTACATCTGTTACTTTTTTTATATAATTCATATATTATCATATTGTGATGTCCTTTTACTATTCTATATTTCATCTACCCCATGCTTTGCCATGTCTCATTTAAAAGAAGCTTGTCTAGCTAATTCTCACAAAGGATTTAATAGCAAGTACTGTCCTATCTTGCAGATTTGGACATTGATTTGAGTCCATTGGTGATAGACGATGATTGCATATCAGAAAGACCGGCGGAGGAAAGAACATCTTTCCCCATGATATTGTACAGTGTTTACGGTCTTCTATTTCACATGGGGTACCTTTTGAACAGTAAGCATCAATGTTTTTTGCTAGTGATGCTTATGTTGTGAACAACTATTGGTGCATTGTGGGTGTGTTGCAGTCTTGTTAATGAGCATCATTTGTTTCAGGGTCTGAGGTTGAAGAAGAAGAGGAGGAGGAAGATGATGTGTCACTTAGTGTAGTGTACAATGATAACTTGGGTATGTACCAACAATACTTTATCTTTATTTTTCTGATTTTGCAGACATATGTGTATCACAAAATCATTGACAGCTTTATTCATTGGCTCTGCAGCATAAATTGATATGCAGGGTCAAAGTGTTAAAATGTTTGTTGTTAGCAAAAGCTGTGCTTTTACAGCAAAGTTATTTATGGAAAAGTTTGGTATGCAGACTGCCTTGTCTTTTCTGTGTGCAATGACTTTTCTGCCAACAAAACTACGAAGAATATACAAACTTTTCTAAATCAGGGATAAAAAAGGTTTATGTTGTAGATTTTAACTAGTGCTCTTTTATAGTATATTTTATGCTAGTATAATTTTACCTAAATTATACATTAATAAATAGCCAGCAATTGCTTACATTGCTCAAACACTGCACTAACATACTAGTCTTTTGCTGTCAGTTGATACCTAAGGACAACTACGAGTGACTTTTCGGTCTCGAACACAATGTGTGAATCATGTAAAATACAAACACTTGTCTAGTCTAGCCACCTGCCCTATGAGGCTATCAATTTTTAATATTATTTATATGGCAATATTTGTATTTGGCTTATTTGCAGAAGAGGAAAGCTCGGCCAGTTCTTTGTACGATGGCAGTGAAGTAGAAGAAGAGGAAGATGTGGAGGATGAAGACGGAGAAGGTGAAAATGACGCTGACGGCGATCACAACTCCAAAGTACGAGGTGGGTAGATGCATTGATATACATTCATTCATTCAGAGTAGTGAATTGCTTAATGCATTATTTAAAGTTATTGAATGGATATTTCATGCGCTAGCACTTTTGGTTAAGAGGAATAAGTGAATATTGGAACCCATTCTAAAAAAAATTCTTTGATATATTATTCAAAATTTGAGTCTATGGGGCTTGAAATATCAAAATATGAATACAGTGTAATAAATGTTTGTTAAAATCCCTACTCGAAGAAAACAGTTGCACATGTAGTTGTACGCCCAGTGTTAAGAGTGATGTTTGTTCCAGACGGCGAGGACAACGCCGACGGCGAGCCCGAAGAGAGCACTCGGGGTAAAAAGCGGAAACATGAGGATGACGACGATAATTGAGAGTTGCCTTATGCGGAGTTATCTTACTAGTTTTGTAAGTGTACAGCGCTCCGATGCATCGGACAATAAACCCGATCATAATCACGGTACATTACAGTCATCCCCCTAGACTAGTTGTCATTTGTGAGATTGATATGTCACCCAATGAGGCTAGGCTCGGCCGCTTTCATTAGTGTTAACAAACGTCCGGCGGACGTTACCGATTTTAAATTTTAAAACAAATATTTTCTATCATTGATTAATGTTGATGTCTATTATGTGGAATCTGTAGTTTGTTGTCCGAAGTTAATGTTTCAATTAAATTGTTTATGTAATAATCATTTTTTATTCTATTGACAGGCTTAATTTTAGTCTAATCATTGAAATGAAAGTGCATGATTATAGATTATAATAGCTCTCATTCGATCTAAAGAAAATTCGATGATTTGTATTAATTAGCTGTAAGTGGAAGAAACATGAATAAATTGTTACGGAATTAATAAATGCCCTTGGAATCCAATAAAATACAATTCTGATGTGGGCTCCGCCTGTTTTTATGACCAAATTAGACTGATAAAGACATACTAAGAAAAAAATATAAAAAATGCTATGACTTGAATGTCAATTTTAATATAGATGATTATTTAATATTAACATTGTCAACAAATTTCAACGAGAAGAATGAAGTTATTTATCGGAGCGTTTATATTATCGAAAAGCAATGCTCTCATTAGCAAGTCCTTTGTTTTGCTTTATATTATGATTTATTTTATCAGCATTGCCATTGCCATTGCCTCTCGCTACATAGGCTACATTTGTATGAAATATTTTATGATAGAAGATATGCACCAACAAGTGAAGTCGCAAGCCGTCAAAGGATGACGCTAATGTAAATAATTTCGATTTTATTTTGTAATCTCACTAATGATAACTGAAAATGATCAGTGTTTCAAAAATTAATTCCAACGGGCGTAGTGTGAATATCGTAAACCAATTATCTAGATCAAATCTTTGACATCTCATGAGTTCAGAGAGTATTTTTCTACAATATTTTTAAATCTAATTAAAGAGCAATTTATGCACTTATGACTATCAATGAAGTGTTTGGTTGATGCATCATGGTGTACGTGCCAGATATGTTGAAAATAATTTTAGTTAATAATTTTATTATATTATGTAAGTCATTAAGTTTAAGTAATTTACAACTTGGCCTGTTGATATATATTATATAATCCTATTAAGACTTTATTTCTGGGATTGTAAAATAAAAACTACACATAATCAATAGTTTAATTCCAAGTAAACCACCTCCCAAAAATAAAACTGTATTTAAACAAAATAATTTATTTGATTTCATTGGACATATTCGTGGCGTGGTATCGATTTAACAACTTCGCTGTTCCAAAAATTGTTGTAATAAAACGCTGTCCATAGGTATAATCAAATTTTCACTTCCATCATATGTTCGCTTTATTTTCACTAATTTGTGATCCAAGAACTCTGTCAATTGAGCTCTTAATGCAAGATCGGAACTTACAAGGAACTGTTCACGACATTTTGAGTATAAATCTTTGAAGGGAAGACCTGTAATAAAAAATTGGATTAGACCTATACTATGTAAAAAAACGAGATATATAATTTTACGTCAATTGGCAAATTATTTATATTTTTCTTCTATTATGAATCCAACCTTAAAAAATATACGCCTCAGAAGATCATTTGAAACGTTTTTGCTACGAAGATAGCTATTTCTGGAGTTTCATAGACTACGTACCCAGATGAGATCTGGGTCAAACGCTAGTCATGAGTAGAATTAGTCCTACATAAACCCTATTCTCAGCTCCGAGGACGGGGAACAAAACTCTACAGTCCACATCCACCAGATCAAAAGGGCCTTGGTAAATTATCACGTGAAACACAATTATCAGTTGTAATAGTCACTCTTTTTTTCATAAAAAATCGTACAGTACCTTGATAATGCACCTGTTTAATATTCTCAAGCTGGTACTCAATAATTATATTGATAATGCCTTTGGCGTTGGCTGTGAGAGACACGTAAACACTCTTTAGTGAAGAAAGTTTGAGAGCGCCACCTCCATGTGTCATTATTGAGTTTTCGTAAGAAGTTTCTTCAGAATATGGTCTAAATGTCGTCACATCCCACCAAGTAAAATTAAACCTGCTTAATTTTGAGTTGTCCCATACTAAAACCAATATACAACATGAATTAATGCATTTTACTTTTACAAAACATCCAATTGCCATTTTGTTTCCATTTGATTATCGGCACAAATAACATAAGTTTTACGTAATTAAATACCCCGAATCTGACCCAAATTTCTTTCTAGTATCTAAAAATACACACAAAATTGGACTTATAAGTTCTTCTATAATCTATAAGTAGGAAACTAATTTAATTAAGAAAAGACACAGGCAGATCAAACAATCAGAATGCATAACCCAAAATCACGAATTTGTCCTATACTCATGACTTACGGTGTCTTCCGCATAAAAATAAAAGAACAATAGATTCGAAGACAACGGCGTTTTAACCTGCCCACAACGATTAAATTAAACATCACTACATAAACAAATGGATTACCCTTGACCCTTAGGAGATGGAGCTTAAAAATTGCAACTTTGATTACTTACTCAAAGGTGCATTTATGTGATCAATGCTGGCAATAGTGTGGACGTTCTTTATTTGCGATATACTTGCTAACATATCTTGCGTTTTTGCATTACGTAGCATCGTGCCATCAATATTGTGTACTATCAAAAAGAGATCCATATTATTCTCTGTTAACTGAGAGTCAATTAAATTTACTATATCACCCACATTTGTTGGTACATGCGTATTCTCCAATAGATCAATTATAATGGTTTCCAATATATTTTTGATTGTAAGGCTTGGAAAATATCCATTGACAACAATACATGGAAACTTTTTCAACTTTTCTAATTGGAATTTCTGAAGAATCATACGTTTTGAACCAAGCCCATATAGTAGAACATTTACATTTTGACTTAACACATAAAGCCATTTGTTAAACAGATATTTATATGACTCATTTAGTTCATTTATTTTTAGTTTGTGTTCATCTGATAATTCATGTTCGTGACTTATATTCTCCTCTATATTTAGATTTTTTAATCTTGACAAAGTACGATCTGAAGTAGTTATCTGTAAAAAAAATTACCAAAATTACATAAAAATAGAAATAAAGACTGGCAAGACTGTTATGACTACCCTTGCCAGTCAACATGTTAAAGCTGGCCTGTCGGTTGCAGGATATAAAAACTGACACAAACCCACAACACATAACACCAGCGATTTGGTCCTTGGGCGGCAGCGGACCATTTAGGGCACCTCTGGCCCTGAGATGCCGCAAAACCGCCCTAAATGCGCGTGATGGTCACCGAGAGGTTTTAGTCGGTATGCTGGCGTAGCCAGTGATCCCAACATACCCCTTACGGCCTCCTCCGAGGTACCGAACAGGGGAGCTTAAGGCGCTTTCCTCTCGTGATAAAAAAAAAGCGATTTGGTCCTACGATATCACAAATCACGTCGCTTTTGTAATCAGACAGTAGTGCAGAAATCAAAGAACGGTTACGACGCGAAAGCTTTATTTAATGATTTTTAACTTGAAAAACATAGTAAATAAAAAAATCAATAAACACCTTTAAAAATATTGTACCAACGCCTATGTACTAGGAGCCTAACCTATTGTTATTTACAAGCTAATTTACATAAATGGCTGAATAATATATTTTGGACTGAATTTTATTTAACATTTTTTTTTATATTTGATATTTTTTTGATATTTGTTCAACAAAACTGATGTAATCACATAATCACTCACCTTATTGCCAGAATTCATCATAAAGTAATTGTCAGGGGTTACATGGTACATAGTATCTTTTGTCTTCCCTTTGCTGCCAGCATTTCTAGTAAAATTAAGCTTTGTTGACTTTTGATCTTTTGTATCCGCCTCTTCTTCTGATGATGATGGTTCAGTCTGCAATGTCACAAACATAGACATCAATAGAATAAAGTGTAATTTAAAAAAAACATTTTCAAATTTAGAAAAATCAATACATTGTTATTTTTAATGCTTCAAAAAAAATTTACAGAAATATAACATATATAGTTCTGGGAATACAGAAATATATAGTTCTGGGTTGCCTGGAAAAGATTGCTAATAGCGATAAGGCCACCCTTTGTGACACATTAGCTTATAAGTTAGTATTATTTTATATTTTATTCTTGATCTGTGGTGTAAAATAAAGTAAATAAATGAATAACACTACAATTTGATGAATCAAAATCACAAGGTGAATCTTGTTTAGACTATTTATTTATTTATAACTCTTAATTATACACACAAGAATTCACAAAAACATTATTTAAAAATAATAAAAGTTAAATTATAAGTTAAATTTATTGTGTACTATGACAGTTGTTTGTTTTGTAAATTAGTAAAGTTTAAGATATTATACAGTTACTAATTTTAAATACCTCATTATCACTCTCATCAGGAACAAAATCACTGCTTGAGCCAGAGAAATCACTTTCTTCACTTTCGCTTTCTACTTGTTTTATAATCCCTGAAAAATAGTAAATTGTTATATCCTACAGTACAATAATTTCTCAATTTATTTAGGGAAGTTTTAAGTTTAATTCATCACCACTTCTTTTACTTGTTCCTTTGCAATATATTGAATCTGCAATAATAAGACCTACCTTATATACCACTACTTAAACCAACCATTTTATGGACATAATTCTGAGGAATTATTAGAAATAATAATTAATTAATTAACATCCACAATTTGAAGATCTCATGTACAGAGGTAAATGATGATACTCTAATAATAAAGTACATGTTTAATTCGGGTTGGGCTTATTTATTGGGTTACATTCAGGTTGTACTCAATAGTTAGAAAATATCAAACATATATTTTTTTATTTTAGACCAAAGGTGGTTAAAGTATTTGAAAAGATTATACTATTGAGAGAATATACAACTTTCCCATTACATTAACTGTGGTGTATTATGCGGCATTAAACAACATATTGTATGTAGTATTAATAAGTACATACTAACTTTTTTTGATTACTTCTTTGACATGTCTAGGTGTAGCTTCACTTTTTCTATTTAATGGGCTATTAATACTCTGTGTGTATTTCCTAGGAGTTCTCATTGGAGAGTCCATCAATTTTGGAGAATTACTGATGGCGTCTTGTACCTTATTATGGAGATCTTGTTTTGTATGCCGTGTTTTGAATTTAAATATATTTTGACCTTCCACATCATTATTGTCAAACAAGGCTGAAAATTAAAAACAGATTATGTCAATAACACTGAACTATTGCTTCTACTTCCCTGATTCAGGGATTTGTACCCATTCACAGTGGAATGAATATGTATGTAATAAAATAGATAACCCAAAGAGTAAAATATTTATTTAAACTGGTGCAATTTAAATGAATACATTTTCTTTAAGTTTTGACCATTGAAATGGTATGAATAGGGATATTAAAGATAAAATTATTCTTATTTTAAAGTAATTCAAAAGGCTGATAGGCTATACAATGTTAATGTCACTTAACAAGAAACTTACAGTGGGCCAAAAGATTAATAGCTTTTTATACCAACCAGTTGGTTTCTGAGAGATTGCCTCCTCTGTATCAGCATCCTCATCATTATCATCAGAGGAACTTTTCCTACGAACTCTTTGTTTTGTTGGTGTCATCTCTAAAAAGTCATTGTACTTCTTAGGTTTATTTCTCGCTCTAGTTGTTCTTTTTGTAGGAGAGCTATTTTCTGAGGTCTTCTCTGTAAATAAAAAAAGCTTTAAATTATTCTTTTAAATCCACAAAAAGCTTTTGTTTCTTTTTGTTTGTGAGTTGTTGTTTAGTAATTTTGTATAATTTTTTCTCTTATGTCATAGGTCAATTTATAGTGAAGTAAGAAACAGCAACAAGCTAACCAGCATAACCAATGTTTATAAGTATGGCTTATGGTAAAACATGGTTAGTTCTAAATACACAAAAACAATTTTAATAAACTCTTGAACTTAATTTAAGGGACAATTATATAGGGTGAAATGTTATGCTCATAAATCCGATGTAAAGGCATCGAAGTATTAGGTATATTCAAACACCAAACCGAGTAAGGGCGGTTACAAAATGATAATATTGTTTCGAGTACAAACCTGGTGAAGATTTATCAGTAGAAAACGTAAGGCGTAGACCTCCAGAAGACATTTTTGCAACTTATTTATTACTATTAAGTGTTTTATATCACTAATAAGAGATTTTTTCTCTTCTTATTTTTAGTTTATGCACACAAATCGCGCCGCCAAATTCGTATCGCGGAATTTGAAGAAACTAAATCGACATTTGACAGGTAGGTGATAATTGCCAGTTCAAATTATAAAAAAAAAATCCAAGCTTTGTTTTTTAAATAAACTTTATTTTTTTGCCTGCATTTGGCTTATATAATATTATTGCAAAGAAAAATATTGATTGCCACGTTGTTATTTAAAAAAAGAAGCATATTAGGCTAACTTCATTTATTTGCAAGTGCGATTTAAGCCTTTCCGATAAAACAATCAAAGGGCGAAATCTTGATAAAGTAACGCAGTCTTCTCTTTTATTATTCATATTTTAATAGATATACTAAATTATTGATCAAACGTCATGGCATCGTTTAATATTTACATAAAAGACGGGGTGGAGCGAGCCGTGTCGGCAGTGGAACATAGCAATACTATTATCCAATTCTTGTGAAAATTTTTATACATTCATGCAACGATGATGTAAATCTGCTTCACATGCATACATTATGATAAAAATTTCTTTATTATACTATTAAATGCCAATTCATGTTGCCATACTTGACTGCAGTTTGAGATACATTACACATTCTTTATCTATACGGCCGCTGGGCCGGTGATTATAATAGTCATCCATGCATATCATATACTATAGAAATTTCACCAAACCACAACCTATTGGTTACAACAAATAAATAAAATTAGTATACAGCAGTATAAGCAGTGATGGCCTCGAGGTTTAGGCGCGCGGTCGAAAATCTCGGCGGTCGCGGGTTCGAACCCCAGGCACACACCTCTGACTTTTCGAAGTTATGTGTGTATT
The DNA here is from genome assembly GCA_030295005.1 of Cephonodes hylas. Lineage (NCBI taxonomy): Eukaryota > Metazoa > Arthropoda > Insecta > Lepidoptera > Sphingidae > Cephonodes > Cephonodes hylas. The sequence continues at coordinate 6,633,998 of AP025367.1, read as the reverse complement.
CAAATTGAATTATCACTAGCTTTAACGGTGAAGGAAAACATCGTGATGAAACCTGCACACCTAAAAGTTCTTAGGAATTTCTTAGGTGTGTAGTCCGCCAACCCGCACTAGGCCAGCGTGGCGGACTATGGCCTAAAACCCTCTCAATGGTAGAGGAGACCCGTGCTCAGCAGTGGGCGTATATGGGTTGATGAAGAAGAAGAAAGAAGTATACAGCAATAAGTATACAAGTGTGTGAAACGTCTCCGGCTACTTCCTGTTGACCGGAAATCAGATCGTGCGACTATTACTTTGAATATCATTAATACTATTTTTTAATCTATATTATTATTACAAGTTTGAAAATCCTGTTTGATGTAGTCATGATGTTCAGGACATTCATCACAAATTAACAAGAACCTCAATAGAATGAATAGTTTGTGTAAAATGTTATACTGTTGAACTGGCTGATTGAGGGACTAGGAAAAATAAAACATCGCTGTGAATTGTGATACACATCATATAATCAGTTAACAGCTGCATTACTGGATTCATGCAGACTCTCACTGTTGCTAATGACGCATAGGTATGTATATTGTATAATTCGATTTAATGGTTTGACTGCCTCGACATACATGTTTGCCGTGCGATGTTAAAGCGCCAGGTTAGATTTTCGATTCGGTGCATGTTCTTGGAATTTTTCCCCTAGGAAATCGCCGTGGACGATTGTTGTCTATAAAAACAGCATTGGGTTAGCCCGCTTTTACGTCGCAACAAAAACATCTTGGCCAAACGCGGATAGGAAAATGCACTTCTGCCTTCGGGGATACAGGCGTGAGTGTGGCTTAAATCGATTTGTTCGAGCTGAAGTGGGTAATAGGCAATAAAATCACTTTTTTTAAATTGTTTCATTTATTTGCTCAACTTACTGACAATTTCGAAAATCACAGTTATTTTTGACAATTGTTTTGCATGTAACTATACAATTACACCAGAACAGAGGTCAGCTATGTATATGGAAAGTGGGTATAAAATGGTATTAAATATTATTTATTGGCCACGGTACATTCATTAACATTACTGTTGAGTAGTTTACATTATAAATATAAAATGGGTAGACAAACTTTGAAAATAAGCTTTTATAAAAGTTTGCAAGTTGTCATTCAAAGTAAAGATAAAATAATACTAATAAATAGGTGAAATTTATACATAGATGTTCGTAATTTAGATCACTATATTATACACATTAGTGAATAGTATGTAATGAGCAAAATGAAGGGCTTTTACAACGCCGTCTGGCGACGAAACACGCAATATACAAATTACAATTGATGAAGCGAAACCAACCATAACAATACATTCACGTTTTAAATTATTGTGGTGATCTACACACTGAAGAGAGTGGGCCAATCTCGATCGACTACTAACCATTCGTCCATATTATTATCACACGTGTAATCAAATGCAATCGACTTATTCTACTTCTAACCTTAAAATTATAGAGGCAATCATTTTTTGCAGCAATAAACTACAATATTAGGTGTTAAAATTGATAAAAAATAAAAAAGGCATTACGATCAAATATTTCATCCCACAAATCACAAACAAAAAAAAAGACAGTGAAATAAAGTAGAATTCGTTTTTAAATCATAAAATAAGTTACGGTCATTTTTATAGTTCGTGATGCCCTTTCCTTCAATTAAAAGGTGACTTCATTTCTATATTCATAAAATAGGGTTACGATAATTTATGATTACATTATTGAACAGAGTTAGGTCAGGACTCTAAGTGCATTCGACATTAGCACACTCTCCACAAAATAAAAACAAAATGGTGTTTTTAAAATCTATGGAAATATAAATGAAAAATCACAATATGTCATTGGAATAACATCCTACAGACACATTAAAAATAAAATGGTGTCACCTGTGATACCACTTATGAGTTAGTACTTAGAAATATTTTAATGGTGGGATCGTAGCTCTTCTATATACAATGCCAACAATTTCAATACACTTATACAATCACTCGAGTCCCCTACAACTTTACCATATCGTCTCATAGTTTTGTACATAATGTGACCTTTTAAGTACGAATACGACACATTCGTATCCAATCTACGATTGCACACAAAACTATGCTACAAATTTTTACACGAATTTATTGCATTCAGTTACCGCGCTACATCAAAATATTTTCAAAAGGCCTACTTTTAAACTTCTAAGGAGAATCGTTTTGGAATTTCTATGAGAACGTGAAACACCAATACTTTTGAACATAAGCGCTCGCATCGCGGCACGATCACTTGAAATAATTCGAAAGTTTACAATACCTGTACACGAGTACGGTCTCCGAGCGGCGCCGGCGCGACCCGCGACGTGGGCGGCGCCGGCGCCGCTCGCCACTCGACACACGGGAATAATTTACAACAAACACGGCCGCATCAAAACTCGCACAAAACGACATACATAAAACATTAAACTCCAAGCCTACATCCGAACTAACTACGTGGACGCGCGAACAGCGTCCAGCGGCCGACCGCGGCGTACGTACGGTACACATTAAAAGTAATCAATTAAAATCGGCACAATAGACGAGGGCGGCGCTCGAGCGCGGACTCGAATATCGTCCTGAGATCAATCATAGCAAACGAGGGGCGGAATCCGCAGAGCCCCGGCGGCGAGCGCGCCACACGCGGGCGGCCCGCTGCGACTGCGCGAGGCACGCGCCGCCGGGTCTTTGGTATGGGAGCGGGGGGCGCGCGGGGGCGTGCGCGGGGGGCGCGGTGTGCGCGGCGGGGGGCGCGGGGGGACACTAGGCCTGCTTGACGCGCTTGCGCGGCGGCCCGATGGGCGGGATCTGCTGCTGCTGCGTGGCGAGCGCGCGGAACGCCTCGGCGATGAGGTGCGGGTGCGACGAGATCATGTTCTTCCAGCCTGCCGTGTCCATCACGTCCGTCGCGTGACTCCTGCAAACAACACAACAACACAATCAGACGAGTCCGTAAGTGTCACGTGTCGTCACCATATAATGGCTGCTGAACAACTGGTCCCCCTCAAAGTCATCAAAAGAGGTAAGAGTGAGAATTCAATGTAAACCTTTATATACTTTTTACGGCACTTCCTTCAGAACATCCATCCACAACATCCTACAATCGAGATGCTTCTTTCCCATAACTGCTTTTCCAACCAACTAATATTCGACAATTGTATCCAGTCACTCAGGTTTCTCATGGCTTATTATTAGAATTTGTCATTGAGTTTTCGTTCTAAACAGATCTAATAACAATGTTTTAGTTTAGAATGAAACTAACGTGTTAATGAAGTCAATAGTTTGCGCCTTGAGTTGGTCCGCGGAGTGCAGATCGGCCAGTATGAGTGTGTCTGCGGCCGTCTCCACCGACAGACTGGAACATAACGCCTCCTCGCACATCACTTTTAACCGCTCCAACGCGTACTGGAAACAAAAAAAATCCAATATTATTGACAAGAAATCACAAACTTATCTCTTTAAAAAACAAATTGATATAACGCTGACAATAAAAAATAAAATAAAATTCAGAATGATTAACTTTATTAATATTTTTGAAAGATGTTTGATTGGAAAACAATAATGTAACAAGTAGGCATAAATAGGAAAAAACCATTCGTGTAATTTAACATTTCGACAAGCCGTGATACACGAACCCGCAATGTAAAGCGTATTAAGCTATTTGTATTGTATGTATGTCGTTAACCGTTATTGACATCTGATACATCATTAGAACTAAAACAATGCTTTGCGAAATTATTGAATTAGTGAAATTACTATTATTTTTTTAGTTATAATGAGTCACAATCATTCTATCTAGAGCTAGGGAACGAATGGCGAAGGACGTGACGCATATGAAGTGTGTAAGGGATGAAGTGGGAGAAATTTTGACAGATGATGAAAAAATCAAAAATAGGTGGAGAACCTAATTTGAAAGACTCATGAATGAAGAGAATGACTGGGGGAAACAGCTTGAGGATGTACCGGTGAATGTGGGGCTCGTAAGAGACATCAGTGTAGATGAAGTTATGAAAGCTGTGAGTGGGATGAAGAATGGGAAGGCGGTTGGACCAGATGGAATACCAGTAGAAGTATGGAAGGCTTTGCAAGTGGTTGGGTGGAAGTGGCTGGCTTTGTTCCTCAATAAGCTGTTGCTGGACAACACGGTACCCGACGAATGGTGCAACAGTTATTTGGTGCCCATTTTTAAAAACAAGGGGGATGTTCAAGACTGTAACAATTATCGGGGAATAAAGTTAATGTCACACACTCTGAAAATTTGGGAGAGAATAATTGAGCGACGCCTGCGAGAGGAATGTGAGGTTTCGCGGAACCAGTTCGGTTTTATGCCTGGTCGTAGGACGACGGATGCCATTTTTGCAATTGGCCAACTGTGCGAAAAATACAGGAGAGCGCATAAAAACTTGCACATGGTATTCGTTGACCTCGAAAAGGCTTTCGATCGGGTTCCGCGTGAAGTTGTATGGTGGGCCCTTAAGAAGAAATGCGTGCCTGAGAAGTACCTGCAGTTGATTCAGGCCATGTATCGTAAATGTAATACCCAAGTCAGGACGGCAGCTGGCATTACAACCAGATTCGATGTCGCTGTTGGGGTGCACCAAGGGTCGGCTCTTAGTCCCTACCTCTTCCTGTTGGTTATGGATGCTATTACTGCAGATATACAGGAAGAGGCACCCTGGTGCATGCTGTTTGCGGATGACATTGTTCTGGTGTCAGAAAGTGGCCACGAGGTGCAGAACAGATTGGAGGCGTGGCGGCATAGACTTGGAAATGTTGGCCTTAAAGAACCAAAACTCAGTATATGTTTTGCGACTTTGGCGGTCTTTCAAGTTCTGTGTCCGTCACACTTGATGGAATGCCGATACCAGTCTGTTCCGAATTCCGCTACCTTGGGTCACTTATGCAGAGTGACGGGGGTATGCATCACGATATAGGGCAGAGAATCAACTCAGGATGGATGAAATGGCGACAGGTCTCATCCACAATATGCGACCCAAGGATGCCCCTCAAATTGAAGGGCCGAATATACAAGTCCATGATAAGACCTGTCGTTATGTATGGATCGGAGTGTTGGGCAACGAAGAAGACGGACGAAAGACGACTGCATGCAGCAGAAATGCGAATGTTGCGATGGATGTGTGGGGTAACTGTGACTGATAGAGTGAAGAATGAATACGTTAGAGGAAGTTTGAAAGTAGCTCCTGTGATTGATAAGCTGAAAGGACACCGTCTGTCGTGGTATGGGCATATTATGAGGAGGGACGAAACATATGTTGGTAAAAAGTAATGAGCATGAAAGTTGAAGGATGATCAAGCCGAGGAAGGCCAAAGAAAACATGGATGGAGTGCGTGAAAAGAGATATGAAAGAGAAAGGCGTGACTGAAGACATGACGGCTGATAGGGATGTGTGGAAGGAGAAAACATGCTGCGCCGACCCCAAATAAAAATTGGGAGCAGGGCAAGAGAATGATGATGAATGAGTCACAATCATATAGGCTAATAGTAGTGTGCGTCATGTCCGTATTTCACTTATATTATACGTTTACTCAGCGAGACGTTTCAAATTTAAACGGGCTCATAAATGGGTATTTATAAAAAAGTGACATTAATAACGCTATGAATAATTTGACATCATTAGCATTATTATTGTCACAGGAAATGAATCGCATAAATTTGAGCTAGGCGTTTTATTTTTTACATACTATTTTTATCAATACAAAAAGTGGTGATATTTCTATAGCTTTAATTTGCTGTTCAATGTTGAGTAAAAAGCGTGGGGCGTATGGTGTTAATAGAACTTTAATTATTTTATTGACAGATATGATTAAAAAGATTTTGATTCCAATAAAGTGTTCAAAAGGCACTCTATCCTCTCTCTTTTTTAGAATATTTTTTCTTTTTTTAACATTTAAACAACTATTTATTTTTATATTTTATGTATCGCTTCTTAATAGGAAACTATTATAAAATCCGATGCTCTTTATGGAATCGAAGAAATAATTTCTCTACAATTATTGTTTCAGCAATTGAATTTTTTTAACACAGCAATGGAAAGCGTATAATACTGTACGGTAGTTTGTGCGTCTAGAAATAGTTTACTTTTATATCTCATTAATGCATTTAACACTACTTGATTTTAAAATAAATATTAGTATTCATTTTATCTATTTTATAATAAAAGCAAACACGCACACACGCTGTTTTTAATCCAAAAGAAAAGAATATTTCAATTTTAATATTCATAGTGAAATGGACTCCTTAGTTACATTTTGGGACTTCGTTTATGCCATACTAGCCCAAGGTTATTCAGCGGACGTACTATATTTAACTAAAGGCCAGTTTAGCTAGCAACGCAAGAAAAATATAATAAAACAAAAGTACCTTGTCTGCAGCTGCTAGGAGGTCATCGGCCATTTTGTCTAGATTGGGCGCGCGGCCGGTGTATATGAAACGTAACATCTCTCTTAAAACTTCGTGGTCTACGTCTGTGATATCTACTCGATTCCTTTTCCTCTCTTCCATTTCATGTTCAAACATTGCTGCGAATACAGGACTCCGCGCTAGAATAAGGAAAAATAATTAATTAGTTACTGTCAGTCAAATTATGTTTATGAACATTTGAAAGTTAAAACATAATTTTCAACAGCATTTGCAGGCGTATGCCTAAGTGATACGTTCGTATAATACTGTCAAAATATTAGTCAACGAAGTATTTAAATTTCGTACAATAAAACATTACTTAAGTTCTTATGTTAACAGAGATAAGCATTTAAATCAACAGTATTTACTGTGTCTAACGATATTAGCTAATACTTTACATGGACTAATGAATTTTTTGCATAGCATTTATACTTTAATATTATGAAAATAATTATGTGGAACGTCTTTTTTCATGCAAGAAACGATTCTAAAATAGTTAAATTAATGTATATGACATTTTGGGAAGTAAAACCTAAATTCTTAAATAAGGTTACTACTAACAGCGATATTACTATTGCCATTTAATTCCACATTTCACATAATACGCAGACAATTAAAAAAATGGGTTAATCAGGTTACGACTCACAAGTTAATTCCCAAACGAGTAGCCATGACTCATCAAACATATTGACCGTTCCCGTGGATTCCCCACTTTGATAAAGTATCAGTTTTAACGAATATTTTGTACGTAAATTAGAATTAAGGTTGCATTTACTATGATTTCTTTCCGTTATAACACAAGCGTTAATTATTTCTTGGATATTTAATTGAAGTTACTTGCTACCATATAATTTTTTTTATGTTGCCAAGTAAACAATAATAGATTTTCCATTTCTCATTACACTTTCTTCACCTCAATTACACCAAAGACCTAAGATGAGTAATAAATATAATCACTCATACTATTCTAAAGTATGTTGCACGGTCAATATTACGATACCTACAAATATTTTTAGACCAAATGTTAGATTTATCGAAGCGTAATATAAAAAATACGATAAGCTTGACCCGGTTGTATAACAACAAGGATTGCATAGAGATAAGTTTCAACTAACTACGTGCTAACATATGGTTTGTAGCTTCAATAAGCGTGTATAACAATGAGTTTATTCGTTTTAACATAAGGAAAACTGAGCGGAAATTCCATTGGCAAAGCTTTGGCGGGTTGTTATCGTGCCTACACGTGACAAACATGGTCTAATGCCGTTAAACAATACTTTAATTCGTAATATTTGTGTCATTGGCCACATACGACTATAATATAACGAGCTGTACATATAAACACATATACATGTGGGTTACAAAGAATTTTATCTGTTTATTATACGCGTTAAAATGATCACACTGGCACATTGTATCGGAACGGTGAGAATTGTTCATGACATCCAGTCGGCACAATAATTTTTTTCGTTACTGATATTAGACTGCAAACACACAAAAGCTCATAACTGGGTATTTATACATTGGAATTTCCTACGTCGTAGTTATCACAGCACCAAATAATAATTCCTTTGATACAAATTTTGTATGCTTATATTAAAATACTAATTGAATATATGTTATGGTAATTTATGTCTTATAATGTAAAGTGATGTTATTTTTAGTATATCAATTTGTGTTCTATAGTAGGCATAGAAATAATCTTATGAATATGATGAATTATACATGTTCCATAAACAACAGTATTTGTAAACTAATAAGGTAAATATGCGGACTCTTGTGCCGATATGAATAGCTGTGTAACTAATATATGCTTGCGTTTACTTTTATATACTATATTTATCTCGAAACCATAGACAGTCTGGTACAACAAACCAAAACATGCCTGTTTGGTGCATTGAAATAAAGTTGTCGCGAAAAATACATACTCATGCTTAAAAGGCAAAATAATTATACTACCTCTTACATTTCTATAGATAACTTTTATATGCGGGCATATTATTGCATAATAATATGATAAATAGTTAATTCTGTATTTCATAATTTAACGTTCTGGGGTCTCACTTGTATTCAATGTATTTCCTAATTAATACGGTAACGTAAGCAATGCAGCAACGAAGTTTTTAAGTAAACCATTAATTCGTTTTGAATACAGGAGGAATACTAGATTATTTTTACGTAGTTTTCCTCAATATTAATATAAATGCTAATAGTGTACCTATACTTCCCAGCACGTAATACAATACAATGATAGTTGGTGAATGTACTTGTCCAGAGGAAAATTGGTAATGAAGCAAGAGAATTATATGTACATACCTGCTAATATGGCTTTGTGTGCCTGGAACTCCCTGCCGCCAACTGCCAACGTGACGTCAGAAAATCTTTCATTATCAAAGAGAGCGCCTAAATCGTCCGACAGTCTGCATTCTGGTACTTTGAATTGGATTACGTTGCTTTGCCCGCTGATGTTGATGCTGTCCGCTACAACTGATACTTCGCAGAATATCGTTAGTTTATCTTCGGGGAGCAGGCCGTTCGCTTCGTCTAGTAGGAAATCTCTGGAAATATTAAAATTCTACTTTAGAACTAGCGCTCGTGCACATAAATAGTTTAAATAACTCGTTAGAAATTGTCAAATTGCCTCAATTCCTAGTTAAAAACTAGTATGATGACCCGTATTACAGTCCAATAATAAAAGATATCGCACGCTCTATTCATCTAGCGACACGAATACATTACATGCACGTACGAGAAATAATTTAGCAATATCAAAATAATATGCTGAAAAGTTTGAAAATATTTAATAAAGTTATATTTAAATTTGTGCGCAATTTTAACAATGGTTCGATAAATTGACAAATGTCTGAGTATATCGTCCAATGCGCTTCTAGATAATGCTTTGGTCACATAAATATTCAGAGATGAGTCGAATGGATTTAATAGCACAATAAGAATGTTCAAATCTTTCGAGTTGGGTCAACAACCTAAATGACTATCAATAATTCCAAATCTGTTTGTGTTGCTCAATCATACCGAGAAAATAACTTTTTATATTGTGAAAGGCTTGAAAATAGCTGTTTTATATTCAAAATTTGTTGTTTGAAAAGTTTTATAAGCGTTGTTTCTAATTGTAGATATTGATAATATTTTTCGACAAATGAACATGAACGGTTTTCGTAAAAAGGGTTAAGGTTATTCACAAACCAAATTGAGAGACCCTTGGGGAGAAAGGAAAAAAGCCTGTGACAAATGATTTGAACAGCTCAAAAGTGAATGGTGTGACTGACCCTCAGCAGGACTTATTATCAACATTGGGGTATAAAATTATAATACCCCGATAAATAGGGTCCGCCCCCATTTGAATAGTGCGAGTGAGTCGCATACACAATAAATCTGTATTGACTAAGTTTACAACGGTTATTTATACATTACCTTCTGATGAATTTTTTGAATCCCCAGTCCTTGCCTTGCACGAATCTGTATGCCCGCTGTGACTCCATCGCCTTTGTCTCTTCCCGTTTTGCGTTTAATATTGAAAACTTGAACTTTGCACGCACTTCTGATTTATTACACGACACTAATAATAAATATAACGATAAGTAGTCTTTGCTCTCTTCGTCTAGTCCTTTAGGGTTAACGCGGAGACACCATTTTAACTTATCACTAGCACCGGCTGAAAAAGTCGATGATTTTAACACTTCACCCATTTCTTCTCTACAAAAACTAAAATTGTTTATTGTCCACATGTAACTAAATTTAACCACTTTGACCTGAAACAAAAGACATAGCACATTATATTTTTAACATTCTCTGGTTATAGTTTCACTTAACGAGATTGTTACAAGCTCTCTCTTAGATATATTTATAATAAGACAAAACAGAAAGGAACAGGCCGCCACTCTGCGGGCAGATGCACAAAGGCAATAAATAATGGATGGACATAAATCAATGGGCGAAACGGAGGCTTTCTCAAGGTGTCTTCGGTCAGGCGGTTGGTTCGACCTCTCTCGGACAATAAATCTTCTACTGAAATCCAAAATCATCCATTCAACGTGTTCCCGATTCCTTTGTGTTTAGTCACTAATAGCTGCGCTGACAGCTCCAATAGAAAACAAACAAGTCGCTTTGCTGTACACGCGTTTAACGACTTATTTATGGCAAATAAAACTTTACTATACACAATATGGTCAGCGTTATTCTTCTGGTGATTCAAGGTTGCAATGTCATTGCAATGGCAATTTTTTATGTAACGCTAAATGAACTTGAATGTTTAATTTCATATATTTACACGAAAAGAGAATCCTCTAGCTCGAAGTTAGTGCAGAGCTATCAATAAAACCATTTATCTCCGATAAAACATGATTATAGTTATCGTGGATTGCGAATTTCGACATAATGTATGGTATGTGTGCAGGGTCCTTCCGCGGGGCTCGAGCGAGGTGTGTCGGTGCGGCGTGGTCTACGCCGAAGGTCAGGAGGAATAGGCACATAGAGCGTCGGGCGCAACTGGGCGCCGCTGGTCGTTGCCCCCGACCGTTGCTTGGCTTGCGGTGCTGCTGAGGTCTTCGCCCGGTCGCCGACCCGATCCAAGGCCGCCCGCATCATCCCCGCGCTTTTGCGGACACACATCTACCATCCATTCGCAAATTCCACCCAACAATATCATTACATTTACTTTTTGCATAGATACCTACATAACATGTTACATCCCAAGCAACTACAATTCCTATCACGACATAATAGTCTAATTTTATACAGGTAATGTCATTTATTATCCTTTTGTTTTTAATAAAATGTTTATTAGTTAGTGTTTTCTGTGGTTCTGAATTTTTTTTCATTGAATGTTGCATTTATCATAAGAAAGCTCAAAGGAATCGATAACGTGCATAGTTAGTTGTAGGCAAGTTTCCGTATGGTGGGGAATGTAATTATCGCAGGACGACACGTGTAAGGTGGCCGCAGCAGCGCTGTCTACACGTGCACACAAAGTAGCGTCTAGTCACTAGCGTCGACACGGAAGCAATCATTGATTTTATGTTTATTTAAATAATTGCACAACTATCATTATTACAACTCGTTAGATATTTATACCGTTATTATTGCCAAGGTTCATTTCCGAACCCGACTCATCAGGCGGTTCGATGATTGTAAAAATTGAATGAGACCTTAATAAGCGAAGTGCCGCTACATCGCGCACCAGGCAAAAAATAACCGTTATTGCTCGCAAACTAAATAGATTTTTGGACAAAAAGCATCAAAAAGGTAACATCGGGTCGGTGGCTAAGTCGCACAACGGTCGCCCCAATAATTATATGAGCGGTGATACCGTCACTCGGAACGTCGCCACAATTTTTTTATTATGTACAGTGAACACATATGTATGTATTCTGTGGAAAATACACTATACAGTTATGTAATTTCCTTTCTAAACGTAATGGCAAGACGTGTTTTATTTATGATCTCGATGTGATAAGTGTGAAGACTGATAAATCATTTTGAAAATGTTTATCACAGAGTTTCGCGTCGCGCAATCGGTTTGCAATGACGATCCACGTCGTTGCGTAGGTAAGTAACTGATGATGGAGTATCGCAACATTCGCAACCACACGGCTATTTGCGGACAAAACGTGACGATCGCCGCGTACATCCAACACGTACATACTTCCTAGTCTTTTTAAATATGTACATGTTAACACGATCTGCATATATGCGCAACATTTCAAGTTCACGATAATGGTCTCTGTAAACAATATAATCATTTATTTCTTACTATGGCTAGCTCAGCGCCGAATGACATGGCTCATACAAATTATTTACGACATCGACCGTGTACGTTTACGGCCACTTTACTGAATGTGCCCATTGGGAATTTATATAGACAACAGTCTATAGAGGTTTGTGTAGGTCGAGGACGTTATCAATGTATTATATCATACTTCATAGCGTGCATCCCAGCTAGACACGTGGAACTTCTTATTTGCATACAAGATGTTGACACAGAACTATAGTTAAGTGTACAACTCGTATAAAGAAGTACACAAGAAAGTTATTATTTATAAGACGACTTACCAACTAAAACAATTATCACATATAGGGTATGATACAGTCGACTCTAATCGTCCTGCGTTTGCTATGTTAGATTAAATACAATTTAACGTTCTCATCGCTAAACAACATTAAACATCACGTGGGAGTATCGGAGCATCTGAATAACGTGACTTCAATGATATGCATATACTTGTGATGGAAAGTTAGTAAACATATTTTATATCCAAGTAGCATCGTCTCGGTTCATATTGAACAGAACTGGTTTGTCGTTCACATATTGTACCTACTTTCTTACCAAAATATGTGACCATTGTTTTTTGTTTCAAACAGTCAAGACGCTAAAATAAAAGATTGATGACACATGTTTTTTTTTAATACCAAATTTCATTTATATTGTGATAGAACGGAGTTTACCATTCGGTTGAACGGTAGGAAAGTGTAGTAGTGTTTAATTAGATATTTACTTGTGTGAAGCACCAGTTTTCGGCGACGGGCGTGTTGCCGTCGTGCAGCGGGCTGGGCACGCGGCTCACCGCCATGCCGCCGGCGCCGTTGGAGGAGACGCGCGCCGACTGCGGAGCGGGCGCGCCGCCGCCCGACCCGCCACCGCCGCACTCGCTGCCCGACCCGAGCCTGCAAACGTACACGCACAACCTTCTAACATACGTCAAACACTAACTCATCAATTACACTATACCGCCATTTGAAATACGACACAAGCTTTGTACAACTTGCAACTGCTATGTAGTGTTGCTAATTAGAACTATGATGAAGTATACAACAGTTGATCGTCAAATACACCAAATAATTAAAATGTTACATAATTAGATGTAAGCTTAAACAATATCTTTGCAATAAATGAAATTGAAAACAAAAAATCCTCAGACATCCCTTCATGACTGAAATATTAAAACATTACATAAGATTAACGTGGAGAATTTGCTAAAATAAAATCAACATAACTGTGGTCATTGAGAAAAAAATCAAAAATTAGAAAACTACAAAAATTGGCCAAGTCAGACCGCTATGACATCAAATCAAATTTCTCAGTTGTTAGCTGCTTCAGCAGAAAAAAAGCAAGTTGGCTAATACGACTTATGGTTTAAATGAGATATCTCGCTACCAATTTAACAAAAGACCACAAGCTTTACGTTTTCCCTTCAGAATTTTCCGTTTTTCGATTTTTCTTGTGGATAGGATTTAAGGTCTTTAGTTTCCTAATTATGCCTGTTTACTGCCATCGATAGGTACCTACTGTTTTAATTATACCTTTGGGAACAGTTTACCCGTGCTTTTTGTTCATTGAATACTAAGAATAATTATAAATTATCACCATTGAGGGAAGAGCGTAAATATTATAATTAATACTCATATTTTTTATGATAAACAAGTAATTAAAAATATTCCTAGTCGAGGGCGCAATGTCTTGTTCTCGAGTAAAACTTTTATATATACACGTGACATTGACTGACATTGTGTGTCCCTTATATTAAATGTTAAATTTTAGGACACAAGATTTAATTCCTAAAGTCGAGCAAGAAATATTATAAATCAATTGTAACACGAAAACTGATAAAAAAGTATTTGAACAGTTGACCTAGTGACCGCTAGGCAATACCTGCAACTTCTCATGGAATTGAATGCAAGGCGAAAATGTAGCAACGTCGTAATACACCAATCAACAATCGCAGTTTCGCTGCCCAAATCTGGGGCGCGAGCACAATACACACACACTTACACACTTTTACATACGTGTACTTGTGTTAATGAACAATCGCAACTCGGCGAAAGAAGTTATGCATAAGTGTCTTTCTGATTTTGGGTTTTGGTGCCGTCAAAATGTCGAGAGTATTACAGAAGTGGGACATGCACAATGTGCGAGATATGGCCGTCCTGCGAGACTTTCACGAACTGTATTTCGATTACCAAATACGCGTTAGAATCTGTGTCAGTTTCATCACAGTACTGCATCCGCTCACAGTCCGCGTGCGGTCGCTTTTTGTGAACACACGTACGTGTAATCCGACCACGCAAGCTGCGTTTTGCGGCCGTGCCCTCGCCGCCACCGGGACGAGCATCCTTCAATGCGCTCATAATTTGCTCAAGTGAGTAAACGACACACAATAACTTTACTCAACAATAAACTGCTGTAACAATAACCACCTCTCGATGAATTAGTACCCATATACATGTATATTATGTTCAGGTAAAGTGGTGTACTTAAATAAAGAAAGTACTAATTCATAAATATCTAACACAGTTTAAGGAGTTGAGTGTAAATTTACACACACCATTATATAATATTTATTTATTTTAAAAGACATTCCAAATGAATGGGTATATTAAAAATTATTGAATATGAACGAATTTACGGTACGCGAATAGCTGATTATTTAAGCAAAAAGTCAAATGTTAATAAGTTGAGCGCGAACGTATTATAAAACAAGCGACGCGGACTATCTAGTTATTGCATGACGAACAACGTGTCTGCGGCTGTCCACAAACGCTGTTGTTGTTAGAGGCATGTCAACGAATACTGATAATGGAAACATTTGAACTTCTCACAAACTCGGTATAATCAGTATATAATTGTACATAGCAACGCGTCACTTAATCCAAATCAAATCAATCACTTGTTTTTTTTAGGCCACGTGTTTAAAATTGGATTTAAAGTTAATGCGTCTCTATTATTTTCATAAAAACAGTATTATTGTAAAGTGTTAACACTTCCACAATACTGGCAGAATAAAAGGAGGCACTGCTGAAATTGCGATCGGACGATGAAATTATGTGTGTCAAACAAAAAAGTGTCACAGCACTAAATAAAAGTAGGCTAAGTGAATTAATCGGTACGACCCAGAAACTGAAAACGACTGACTGACGCGTCAAAGAAGACTCTCGACTGCTAGATTTAGGGAAAGGGAACATATTCCACTTGAGAAAACATTGATAAAGTCAAAACAATGTGTCTTGAAATGAAGCACAATTATAACTCCTTTAATCAAGAGGATATGGACTACAGTTGCTTTGATTGTGATGCAATTTCGTATTTTAACCATTTAAAAGCTTTTCATAGGTGGACGTTATATATTTTTTGTTTCAGATAAGATTATCGCACCAGCAACGGTTCGTCCGAGGTCGATCAACAATTTGCCACTGTGGCAAATAGAGCGGCCCGACCGACCTACATTCTGTCTCAGTAAACCACTCCTATGACGATTAACAATAGGTGAATCATATCAAGTCATCTATTACTTTTGGCCTAAATAAAACGGGACATTGTTACGCAAACGAATGTCGAGAGTTTCGAGATGACTCGTTCACGTAGCTAATTTGTGACACTTATGTGATATAATGAAGATAGATTAATGCGGTCACTTTGGGGGCTTGTGACGGACCACACACAGGTAGGACCTCCACGCGAGAGCAAAAAAAATGTTAAACAGCGATTTGTCACAGAGATCAGTTTCATGGGCTCTTGGTGAATTGGTGCAACGTAGAAAATTATTCATCTCATTTACATGGATTTTTAAAGTATTCCTTCTGCAAGTCATGTAAAATATAATCAACATGGTACAATACGTTAACTTAAATGTGTTGTTGGCAAACTTGTTGTGGATGCATTGGTTTATTATTAAATCTGAAAGCGTACTTCTGAGTGGGAATAAGTTAAAGGTTGGTAAAGTCAACAACCCGTGAATCGTTGGGCAATATCTACCGTACGTATCATCGGTCTCCCGTGGTCTTATTATAGATGTCATCCGACCTACTCGCATCCTCTTCTATATTTAAGTCAAAGCGTCTCGTCTCGTCGCATCACTGAGATCTGTGGTTAATTTTCGGGTCGTAATTAGGTAATAAAATTTTGTTTATAATACTCTATACTCAAATTAATTTTACATTTATTTTTAGGGATAATTATTGGTTTACACTGTTAATAAGTTTCGTTAGACCACGAGGATTAATTTTATCAGTATGTTTGAAGAAAGAAAAAAGACATTAAATAAACAAGTCTTTATTCTTATCTTTATTCTGACACTCTAAAATCACCTGGCCTTATGCGTCTACTATTAAAGTTCAATAAGAGTTTCTCTGTCAAATCTAAAATTTTCTTGACATTTACATGTTTTGCGCTTATTGCCCTTCAAATTTTTCAAACAATACTTCAAGTGGTAGCGTTCAAATTATTGATATACAATAATAAAATAGTTAAAGTATTGCACGACCATATGACATTAATACAGTGAAAAAAAAAACCGAATGCATCAATTATTTGCAGTTTAAATTTATATCATAACCTTTTGTTAAATGTTTTTGTAATACTAACGAACTTATGTCATATAGGTATTTGACATTCAAATCAATATAACAGGACGCGGTGATCCAAGTTTGACATTAATTTTATGGCAACCGTATATTTAATGCTTACGAATATGACAATGTAATTATAAAGTTTAACCATTCAATTAGTTTTTTGTTTGACAAAACGAGGCTATGAACACGTATGACAATGAGATTGTACGACCATAAATTCGCAATCAATAATAATGGCTGACACTTGAAGAAGACAATGGATCGGAATAAGGACGAAAAGCAAGCATCCTGACGCACATGTGAGCGATTTTATTTTTCAAGCAGTGACCCGTCGCTGCACCGTCGCACCAAGGGGGGAGTAACCAAGTGAGCATTGCCCTCTTTACGATGACGCCGTGCTGTGACTCAGACGCCCTGAGGACGAGCCGACATTATAGGGTCCTCGACTGGAACCTGAAGGACGGTTTGTTTACCTCGCGCTAACAATACTACGATACTCGTCTTGCTATTGCAAATATTTTTCAAATATTGACATTAAACCATATTATAACGACGATTAACTGCTATAAATAATAAATGTTGTTTTGTTAAGAGATTATTTATGCCTTATAATCGTACCTTAATAGAAATACATTTGCCATTGAACTATAAACATATAACGTTCTATTTGGTATTCCTGGAACTTTTAAACGGTTTGGTTTTATACTTTTACTGATCACTATTTAAAAAAAAAATTATATATTTCAAAAATTTACATTTTGTTTGCTACGTTTGTAATATTTTATAATTAAAAATGTCTTTTTTCCTTTGCAATATAATATTGTATCGTCGCCCTTCAAAGTTGATTCAAAGAGTTATTGGTGGTGCATTCAAAGCGAACAATGGCGGTCGACGGCACATAACATTCGTTTTGTATCTCAAGTATTTTGAATGAATATCATAATAATTTATGAGTGCATGTGATATTTTATGGAATCTGTTATAATTTTTGTTGCTTTTGAAACAGAGAATACGGGCGTTTGAAGTGGAGACTAAGTGGCTACGAGGTCACATCTTATAACACAATACGAGTAAACGACGATCCGTCCGTTGGACATTTTAATAATAGACGTATTGTATCATGTCCGGCGGTGACGCAACAGTCGTATGGAGGGCGAGGTTGGTTCAATGATATAAGCCTAACCACCACAAAATGCCCTAAAAATGTAATCGACAAACACTGCTTAATAATACATGAATAACGCTTGGTACTGGTCACGTGACAGTGTTTGTTTTTCATGATCATTATTACTCTATGTTAATAATTGAAACATTACTTTTTACGAACAAATAATGCCACGTATGCACACATTTTAAATAAGTAATAGTCATAATCCAATAATTTTCCCTACTAGTTATTCTATTATACGAAATGTTAGCTACCGTATTACCGCAAGGCATTAGATATTCGACAATGATATAATGTTTAAACATTGAAGATGTATGTGCACACAACGGTTGGAAATTTGCTAATGACTGCATCTATTTTTGCACCGAATGGAATGGGTTTTAATATATTGTTAGCGGTAACAAAAATAGCGATCATGCGATGGCTATCGTACAAACAGCGCAAATTGTAGGTGTGACGTGTGGAATAATCAAACACATGATGTATTCAAGGCTGCCGCAGCCGTCATCGTTTCATAGTCCGTTGTAAATACAACAATAACTACTCAATGTCAAAGCCAAGAGTTTCGAGGAAAAATATAAGATTGCCTACTTCCTAAAAGTACCACACAACTAACTGTTCCCGTGTTGACAGCTGCAACGCAACAAATACTGATGATACCCTTCAGCTGTAGATTAAAAAATATTTTTCTTTGATACAATCAGAATAAAATCTTTCATGAATGTAGTACAAGGTGAATGCGAGAAAGAAAGAATCTACAGCCTACAGTTACGGTTAAAACTGAATATTAGAATTCCCACATTCCGACATCGATATCGTGTATCGGGCCATTTCTATCACTCGGTACCTTGACATTATTCACATCAGTGCACGTATTTTTATATTATTTATTTGTGTAAATGCTTAAGTAAACGACTTTTACATTTAATACAAAATAAAACGTTAATGGGATCTTAAATATTAATCATTGCTGATTATTATTTTTATGTGATTATTAAGTGATTTTACTAGTATTGTCTTATTTATTAGTATGTATTCGAAATTTTACTGTTGCATTTAGTATTCTCCAAAGAATTTAAATGTTTATTTTTTATATTGATCTGAACTTTTTGAAGTAGGTATTTAAAAAACATTCATTAAAATAACCAATGCCGTCATCAAAGTTGAAAATAATATCCATATCGCTCTTAGTAACGAGTCAAATGAAATCTCATTTGGTCGACTAAAATCGATTATTTCAGTTTGGTGACGTATCTTAAAATGTTACGGTGATGTTGCCATAAAGGAATCATAAGACTATCGTAGTAACCTTACTAATAGTATAATATTAAGTTTGTTTGTTAATAGACATAAAACATGCTTTATATACATTGTAAGATCCACACATTTTGAATTGTTTTTAGAAAATGACTCAATTTTATCCTGACATATCTATATTCGTACTTTAAAAATATGGTCAGACCTTTGAATGACAGTCTTCATCAAAAGACGTGGGGTACATAACTACCAAATACTATATTTAATGAAAAGTATTATGGATTGTATATTACTTAAGTGTACAATATTACACTTGTATGTATGACGAATGTGAAGATTAATCATAAAACTAGAAGTAAATTATTGGTCTCAATAAATTTTAGTTTGTTGTCTAATCGTTTAAAATTCTATCTGTTTGAACAACAAAATAAAACGCAACTCTCCCAACATTTTTTTTTAAATTCCGGCCCTCATTTAATTTCTAGATGAGTTCTTTTCGATCTTTTTTACGAACATTATACGGAGAATGTGTAACATATCACATATTGTATGCCTATGTTATGCGCGTATGTCATCTAAATCCATAATAACACAACGGAGCGAATAAACATTCCCATAATTGAATGGCAGCATATCTCATGTGGTTGGCGTTGAATGTAATTGCAAGACACAATCGTATAAGATACAATTTTCGCAGACAGGGCGTGCAAACGAATGCGGAACTAGAAGCCAATACCACCTCTATTTGTCCGAGATGTGCGGGGACGCGCAAGGTGACCGCGCTACGCTGTTACACATGCTACGTAAACGTGACGAGATGACGATTGAGACCTTTCGCGCGCGTGTTCCAACCTCAAACCTGCTGTTGTACTCTTATCAATATCAATATTAAAACATGTTGCTTCTGCGAAAAAATAACTATTTCCCAACGTACGTGATACTTCATAACTAACTAATCATATTCTGTTTTACGATCAGATAATAATCTATGGCGCAATGTCACGTTGCTACATACAAACGGAGATTAAATTGTTTCTCGTGTGCGAATCCATATGCAAATGAACAGATCGATAAGTGACAACGACATCAAAACATGTATTCATACGTTAGCTATTGGAACACTTGCATATTATTAAATGAAGTAAATAAACGTATCTCGTCAGACTGTACACATACTGTAATGGATACAAACGGAATCATTCCATACAATCTACATTTCCTATATGATAAAGTTCTAGCATGGTGATATGTTTAAATACACGGAAAACAATATGCGAATGTTAGGTATACGGACAAAAAACATTATCACTGTGACATTGAAAGATAACGTTAATCAATGAAAGATCAATAAAAAATCTATGTGTACGATATCTAATATTTTTACTCGCAACATTAAGCAATATTTTTTTCGAATACAAGGTAAATTCATTCTATGGAACTTAAAATTTAATAATCTTATATCATTTTTAAATACAAAAAGTCTTTGCAGTATAAAATATTTTATAGCGAGCGTTTTGGATAACTAGATACCATTGCGTTTATAATCCAGACTCCAGGTTTAAGAGAGCTTTGGCACGAATCCAAAGTAGAATCTACGACAGCTTCTTACACGTCGGTACCTATTTCGAAACTTATCTGGTGTGGAATGTTTCAAGTTTTATAATAATATTTTAGCGAGGTGTTAGTTCACAACAGCCAGGGAGGTAAAATTTATTTTACATAAGACCTATGTATGTAGCAAAATGTTAAGGTCGAACGTTCGCGTTACGACGACGACACTTCGCCTTTATATTACGCTTCCTGGTTTTAAATCAGGTTATTGTTAGACTCATAAGTGCAAGAGTCGACGTCGCTTGTCTGTGTTCTTGAAGTTAAGGAAACGAGACAGAAGAATGAAATTGCATATAACCTCTGTTGTCGAGCAATAGAACGTTCGGCCTCGCGAGGAATCGAATGACGGATCGACAAACTGAATAATGGTGAGACTAGATCGTTACGTCACGACCTTCATAGGCTGGTGCTGTGACGTGCCGCGCTCACGCCTACCTGTTTGCACGTGGCCAATAAAGCAGACGTTAACGCGCAACGAGCGCTCCACTCCTCAATGAACTAACATCTAACTACTAACTACAACCGAGTAACACACTGCGCACACTCACCAATATTATATTTTTAATATCAAATAAGCAACAATCGCTTACATCATCATCAACTTAGGAAATGAGTGTCGCATTTCAATATGCACTATAAACATTTATAAAATGATACGGCTAAAGATAAGTAAAAAATAAAATTATTACGTACTTTAACCAAGAGGAGCGCGCGGTTTGCTGATTATACCTAGAAAGGAAATCAAAATATGGTTTTAATATTGTGTAGACGGTACACGTGACTTTGGCGGGAAGGTCTAGGATCAAGGCTTGCAGCACAAAAGATTATCATGGGCACAGCTGAGCGAGGATAAGCTGCGATGCGGAAGTAACGAGCGAGGCCGAGGTCGGGCGGCCAATTTACAAACTGAAGCATGGGTAGCTGAAGCGTTAGCGCTTCAATACTTCAGTTATTTTTTCACGTACGAGTACGTTTGCCACACATAAACACAAGGGCAACTAAACACCAATCATTTTTATCATAATGTTACGAAAAAGGATCGATAAGATCGCGGTCGCGCTGAATCGTGGAAAAAGTAAAAGGCATTAGTATTGATTTACGTGATAAATTAATAAGAATAAACTTCTAGGCAACTAGAGATCAAAAATTATGTGGACCAGACATAGAAAAAAAAATAGAAATAATGCATTAATATTTTTCATTAAATATTTTTTCAAGCTTTGAGTAGTGTATTAAAAGCAATATTTGAGAAACCTTGATATTTACGGGGGTTTTAAAGTAAATTAATGTATGACTTCGTAATTATGTAACTCCAATAATTTATTATCGCCTCTGAACAGCAAAAATTCTCACACTTACGTAGTTTACGCCAAATAACTCAATGGCAAAACATAAAAACCCTGATAGTTGACCCCACTGTTGTCAGGCTCCATTTCATGAGGTCATTTCACGTAGCATGTTCTTACACAATCGTCTTACGTAAATCAGTCGTCCTCCTGACCGTTGCAACTCAAAGGAAAGTTATATTTTCTAGAGTAGGTATAGTTAATTAACTAATTATTTGAACTGCGTAAATATAAGTAAAATTTTACACATCGTTCATGTCACATATTATAAATATTTGTGATACTGCACATTGCGTTGATAGCTCTAATATTATATATAATATTATGCTTTTATGCTTTTTCTATCGAATATTTGTTATCGATTTTGTATTTGACTTCATACTTATACCTAATTTGCTATGCGATTTTATACACCACATGAATAAACTATAAAAAAATAATTTTAAATCAAGAAATACTTTTCTAAGAATACGTTAAAGTATTATGGTACAGGAACTTACTGTATACGAGTATACGCAAATCGTATGGTAAATATTGAAAGTGTCGCCGCGCCACGTGTGCGTACGTGGGGAAATATGCACACATACATTATTCGTGAGATTATTTTGAAATTGTTACGAAGGTACTTAACATGTTTTAAATACAAAGAGTGATGTGAGCAAGAATTTACGCGAGACAGTTATGTAACAGCACGTACGTGAAGGTGGTCTGAAGCGACCAGCCGCGCCACTCGTCCTGCTTCAACACGCTACTGCTGCCATACATTAAAACACGGATATTGGAAAGCAAAGACATCAATGGATATAAAATGCCGTTTGCAGACGCTAATCTAACTAGGACAGATTGATTTATAACTCAAACAAGAAACTGTGCCACCTCGGCCCTACTGCAACGCGTTCTACATTGTTTTACCATGAATATGCAAACAGATATAAAGCGGTGTTTACGATTCGTATTGCTAAATGCGACCGATATTGACGTACCTTATAAATGTATTAACTGTACTACTACTACTATTGAGTTTGTAACAAAACTTTTCAGCTTGTTTCGACTGTACATTGTTCCTTGACAAAACGGCAACGAAAAAGGCCGAATCAGTTCAGCCTCTAGTTTTATTGTCCTGTGAATTACTAGATGGCCAAAATGATTGGTTGGCAAGACCTTGACTTCAGCCTAATATAAATTGTATGATCGCACTTCCTACACTAGCGAGGGTCGTCACTGTCGATCGCCTTAGCTAGCGTTAGCTAACAGATTTGATGGTCATTTGAGTACTGATTCTAAATTATTGCTATATGATAATTAACTAATTTATTTATTCAACAAACCGAAACGCTGCCACTCAGATAAACATATAAGTGTATAAAAATAAGTAATTTTGTGTAGTATTAGTATTTTTAGGGAAGTTATCGGTATCTTTGTCGTTAGTTGGTGTCAGTTATTAACTAGCCCTGACACAATACATCTCGGATGGTGTAGGTGTATGTACACAGCATTCTGGTGGCGTGTCTCGGTGTGCGTGCTCGGGCCCAGCGTGACAGTGTGTTCGGCATTCGGCAGTCGGCGCTCGGCGCTCGGTACCAGCCAGCCAGCTCAGCACGAGGCATCGAGAACGCGACCCGGTTCGCCGCTCGAGAAAGCATCGACAAAACTCGGTTGAGGCCGCGCACACTACCCAGGCGGACGTACACTTTCAATCTTTACTAGCATACGTACGTGTGTTGGGAAACATTTTTAAAAAATCTATAAAAACGTTATTAGTTACTAAAAAAATATACTACATGACTAGAAATCAAGTTTTAAATACTTATTTTAAGAGTCTAACAACAAAATCGTATAAATTTAATCCGACATTTAAATATAATCCGTATACAATCAAAAATAGTTAATATTATACATAATATGTATAAATTACAGAAGCTTTTTTACATAAAATGTAAAACATCATTGAGACGGCGATTAGCATTCATGAAGAATAGCAAGCTAAGGTTTTTGTGTGGACGTTCACAAATGTTATATCAATAAATCGTAATTAAAATCCGCCAAAGACATTTGCTTGTATTCACACATACACGAGATGTGTGTTTTCAAGGTGGCTCAATATTGAAGTTAACGTTAAAGTTGGCTGTTCAAAATAAATTTGTTCAGCCACGCCCGTGACCTTGAATTTGACGCCCCCGTTCTACTTTCCTACATCTTAACAATGTGTTAATCACCATCTGCCGGGGAATAACAAATTACTACGGTTGCAAGTGATATCAGTGCGCGCAGAAATAATACTCGTCTTGCGCAAAGCTGTAAGTACCTATTAACCAGCGAACGCGTCTCTATTCTTATGCTCTTTGTTAAATATTATTAGAAAATCGTTGGCATAATTTAAAATTACATACTCTGTTTGTTAAAGTAGCTAAGCACTTATGGAATGTTATAAAACCGTATACTCATATTTCAAGAGCGTTCATGCTTCTTTCATTCACTGTTACGATCGACAACGTAGGTGGGTCACGCTGCATAGTAAGGAGCACAAGGTAAAAGATGGTGCATTGAAAATGGCCTTAAGCCCAATAGCGATCTGCGACCGCTTCGCTTCCTATTGGCATCGAGGCGACAATGCCAACTTCGCTGTCTACTGCTGCGAAGGTAACTCGCTGCAAAAGGTCGGTCACCACTCGAACGCTAACCCGGAGCTCATTTTTATTCAATGCGCCTGAGTATTTGAAGGGAGCTTACATATTTAAATGGAACCAGAACATTTTAGTTTGTTATAACATTACTCGTAAAGGCTTTTCGAAATCATTGCAAATGATAAACCGTCTCCTACATAATGTCACAAGAAGGTATTCGAAGGTTTCTTAAGCCTCTAATGCAATGCTCAAACACGCACCTGGCCTAGTTTTGATTCTAAACTGAACAATTAAAAAAAAAAACTGAGCATAATCAAACATCTAAAAATATGTGACCTCAACAAGCTTTCGTATAACCAAAATATAATTACACATTGCCGTAACTCAATGACATTCGAACACCAATGCGATTTACAAATATAATTTACCCACATTAAATCTACCAATAGTTTAAACATTTTTACGTTACAATTCATTCAGGCATGAGATGGTTTAAGTAACTTATAATGACGATTTTTATTGAATTCTTCCATTGGAAATCCTTATAAGAGTTAATAGTAATGACGGTTATACCAAAAAGGCGACAAAATCATTAAATAGAGTAAAGGAGCCGCAGCGCAAATTCGAGTTTTACGGGTGAACCGAGGCAGGGGCTGCGTGTGGGTGGCGTGGGGCGCGAAGGGCGCAGGGACAGCGCGGGGGAGGACCCTGACACAGATCCGGACTCATCAGCGAGTGCCGCGAAGGCCTCGAGATTCGGCTGCTACATCATTGATTCTTCCACGCACCATGCCGTGTTACGCACAAAATGGGTCAACGCGCTCGCCTCCGATGAAGTTGGAGTGCGCGCGATGTCCCCGTTCCGAATTGCTCCCTCGGCAAATTAACGCTTTGTACCGCCGTGTTCCAAATCGACTTCATTATCTGTACCCAATTTTTAAATGTATTATAAATATCTAGCACGAAAAGTAAACTCGACAACAATGTCCTTTCGAATCGAGACAGATTCAGATGTTTACTGAAGCAGATTCAGTAAACATACAACACTAAACAAACTTTGGATTTACTCCACTTATCAAGAAGGGCTTTTAAATAGTAACAAAGCGTGGGCACACGAACTGAGCGAACGTACGTGACCAGGTCTCGCCACAGATTCAAGAGCCACTTTCAGCTGAATAATGACATCGGGCATGCGTTACACCGACGTTGCGACACTCTTAGTCGCCATTTCACTCACTATTGTCGTTTACTGTGTACTACATAGTAATGCGCTATTTTAGCCAATTTTGAAATGTCATGCACGTTAGTATTTCTTTTGTAAATGTTGTTGTTTTATAAGCGTGGCTTGTGAGTTACAATAAATAATTTAATTATTGCGGTGTCCGTGTAGACACAGCGGACAAATACGAGTAGTATTAATATACATGTATTCAAGTCGAATAATATTCATCAAATACTCATGTAGAATGACATTCATAAATCTAATGTTATTTTGGCGGAACATTTAGCAGTTTAACATGAAGTTGTAATAAAATGTTTGAATAGGGATGTTGGTAACAGTCTCTTCCGCATATGATTTCCGTGTTTACAGATTATTTTTCAATATGTTAATGAAGTGCTTGTTTTTAGACACGGTTCTTGTTATGTTGTGGCGCCAAGAACCTTAAATATAAAACAAGCATCATAAAATGTAATGGAAACGTGACGCGTTCATAGCGCACGTTGGTGAAACTAATAGAGATCATCACTTAAAGAGAAGGCGGTACGGTATGCGTTCGAACAACAATTTCAAAGGTTATTTCTTTACTTACTAAGCAGTACTTCAAATAATAAAAGTATTTGTTTTTGTAAAAAAGTTGAATCAAACTTAAATTAAAAAAAAAGAGTTGACCTTGATAAGATAATAAGTAAAATTTTCTTCTACATAAGGCATAAATGAAGTTAAATTGAAAACGAATAAATTTGGTTTGTTGAACGAAACAAGCTGTATTATTAGCCTTGGCCTTGTGAGACGTACTCGGTAAGATAATAAGGAAGACTTGGAAATATTTATAATACACGTATAAACAACGTTTGCCTCTGCGTTAATGACTTTTATTGTGTAACACTAAAAATGCACCCTCGGCAACGTTATGTATCTAAGTCTTAAGGATTAATAATAGCTGGTATTTACTAACGGTAACACGGTCATAATAAATACAGCGTTTATAAAGTCAAGAACTATTGACGCACCTTTCCAAATGAGTTCATTTTTTACGATTTACATTCCATTTTAACCGTAATAACGTTTCGAGCGTGTAACAGACAGTTCAGTTTAGCGAAACAGTATCTTTGGTGAAATACGTCGCCGGCCACCGAAACCCACTTAGTAATCGCATTCCGGTGTCAGTGAAACAGGAGCGCGGAGAACCAAGTGCTGAGAACACGCCAGCCCGCAATCTGCCGCTTTGTGAACGGTCACCGGCCCTCGGACAAATTGATATATTCGCGTGATATAGCCTCGCCCAACTTATTTAAACAATCGTAGAGCCGATTGCAATGGGAAGGTGAATTTCAACCAATGGAATTGGCTTTAATATTATCTGTTTTAACGTTTATCTACCAAATCAAATAAAATAACTAATCATTTATATGCGCGTCTATCTGCTCTGAACGGGTTAAGAAGTTACTTTGTATAAGGGACTGCGGAGCTTAAGTTCGTGGCGAATCGGCCAACAGGTTTGCCCAAAGTGTATTTCTACGCTGCTAACAAAGAACCACACGCATCAAATTCTATAACACAATAAATATAACAAAAAAGGCATGTGCGTTTTGTTTTCGCGATTGGTGCAGGTAGAGACAACAGGACCAACTTTAAGTATAGTAAAAAACATCATATTTAATATTGTATTTAATTTTATTAAATCTATAAGTGATTATAATTCCATATCAAGTATTATAACCTTAAAGACTATTGAATTGAGTTCACTTTGGTACACTGATGAAAACTTGGATCACAAACTGTGTTATAAGCGTCTGGGGTTCGTAGTCGCACAATAAGAATAAAGAAGGAGGGTCGAGACGAAGGCATCTACCCACACATACGTATATGCTCTTCCTTGCATTTTGCACGTAGATGTCATCGACCCCGACAGAAAGCTCCGTTGTAAATCTTTATCTGCTTTCGTGCATTGTTTTCGGAACAAAATTAATTAAGCCTGACTGAAAGAGAACGGAGTACAAAGACTAATGTGTCATTTACTGGATAGAGACACGTGGTATGAGTTTGTATGTGTCATGCGCTTCAAACAACCTTATAAATTCAACGAAGTCTAAAATGACGCGGATGAGTTCTTGTCACAAAAAACGTCTACGTAAAAAAAGTCTATTGATACTCCCGAAGGTAACGCCTTCCGGCCTCGACTGGCTACCTGCTAAGGAAAAACAAACGAGAACCTAGTCCCAAATACTAGCTACGAATCCAACAGATATTTGTCAACATAAAATAGAAGTCGCAGGTCATATGACATTTAATGTATGTACATTGGCATGTTTAGTATTCATACTAAAACAAGATAATGGTCTCAATAAATATTTCCTCAACTCTTATATGTTTTTTTTATTTGATAATAATTTAGGCAGGTGATACATTAATTTTGTAATCGGGTGAAAATGTAAAATGTTACGTTCGAAAACCTGATATAACTATCCTAAATAAAACTCGCCGTCATAACAAGGGTACAGTGGGGTTCCAACGTTTGGGGTCGCCGTAACAAACGATCGAACGAGGGTGCGCTGTTACAGAATAAAGAAAAAAACATTGAAATCATCAAACGCGTTTAAGAACGTTGGGGCAAAATTTAACTGTCAGCTGGTTTTAAAAATAAAATAAAGTTATAGTAATTAGCTAAACAATTAAGAAATTGTCATGTTCATTATAGCTAATGATAATGGTTGCAGTAAAAGTGACTCGATTTCTAAGTTGCTCCCTCTACCTGTCGTTTGACGTTCAGCTTACACAACAAGGAAAGTTAGATGCGCGTGCGGGGCGAAGCAACTTTCGCCCATTGTGGAATAAGTACTAAACAAATCAAACATGCTGATACTATGTCCTCTGGAAGCTCGTTTAGTAGATAATCACATTTAGATAATAATAACGAATCCCAAACCTTCCTGATGACACAACGTAGGTATAACTATTTTAATTTTTATGAATCAAAAATAATAACTCAACCAACGAAAAATCCTTCGATGATCATGATAAAATAAACTAGTTCCGCGTTGACTCCAACAACCAAAATAGCTCACCTGGCTAAGGCCATTATTCGTCAGTGTAATCCAATTTTCCGAAATAGTTTGCACCACTTAGATCACTCAAACAAGCACAAGTGAGGCCGTTGTAAAGTGCAATAAGTCCACTAAAAACCAAACAACAACCGGTGTGTACGAAAGTGTATCACGTTTGACAGTTTCACTTCACCACATGGCTGGGAGGTTACGCGCAGTGACGTGACACGTACGGTGCGCTCGACGAATGACGGCCGACTGGCGACTGGCGCGAGCGGCGCGACTACTCCGTGTACTGGACTCTCAAGTGCCGCCGATTGGGGAGTCGACTGGCGACTCGTAATGTGAATGTGAGCGCTTTTCTCGGCGCTGGCGGAGAGCGGCGCGGTGGCGCGGAGGCGCGGGGTCAGCGAGGGCGGAGCGCCCGACAACCGGCGCCCGCGGGACAGCTGCGCACCACGGACCCTTTCTCCGCTCTACCTCCATCTGGTGAAAGCTTCAGCCTGTTCATATGCTAAACCAAACTTTATCAATACCACCGTAATCCTTTACAGGACAAAAACGAAAGTGATTATCTTCGTGTTTATTATTAACCCGTTCTTTTAGCTCTTACACTAGTGAATTAAAAATTTTAACCGCTTTTATTACATATGCTTAATAAAGGGGATGATAAAATAAATTGTTATGTAACAATAAATACTCTTTAGTATTTCTCATAATATTTGTGCGAGTAACAAAGTTCTAAATCCCGATTGTCTATAAAACAGAAAGTTATACCTGTCATTAGTTATAGGAAGCGATTTAAAAGTTAATGGTGTTAGCTTTCTCTGTCGCTCGCGATCTCCCTTTTACTATTCACCCCTTTATGTAACAGTTTCATGGCTATAGTTAGAACTTAGAAGCCTGGTAGGTATCTTAAAATATTATGAAAGTAAACGTCGTTTATCATCAGAAGTTTATGACATTTATACACACTATGTGCATTAACTTTGTCTCTACATATTTCGTCAATCTAAATATTAGAAAAAAATTTATTGTACACCATTTCAGCAAGGAAATAACAATACAATAAACAACTTACAATACAGTGATTTCTTTCAGACAACTCATATTGAATATTTAACGAGTGTTCAACAAGATGCAAAAGAATATAAACATAGTACATAAAAAAAATAATAACGTGTTACAATATCTACATTGATAAAAGTCATTATGAATTTAATTTGGACGCCCCATAGAAGAATGACATTGAAGCAGTCGGAGAAACAAAAGACCACGAGTTTCAACCCCGCACCACGCTTTGTGTGATCAACCAATTTTTGTTTTGTCGTTGCGTACACACGCAACGTAAGGACCTGGTCTATATATCGCTGCGTGTATTAAATTAAATTTCAACACGATATTATTTTGATATAAATCCCGGATCTTATGTTAAGTTGGCAATAAGTTTTTATTCGTTACCAATTGGGATGTTTCGCTGCCGCTTGCGTCATGATATTCATGCAACCTCGCAACTTTTACACTCTCAATGGAAAGCTTTTTGTGCTTATCTAAAATTAGTAACACTTTTTTAATAAGTATTACCGGGGGGGTAAATCACTTGTTTAAATCGTGTTATACAAGCATTGAGATATCATAGAATATTGGAAAGTCATATAG
This sequence comes from Cephonodes hylas, assembly GCA_030295005.1. NCBI lineage: Eukaryota > Metazoa > Arthropoda > Insecta > Lepidoptera > Sphingidae > Cephonodes > Cephonodes hylas. The sequence continues at coordinate 6,603,254 of AP025367.1, read as the reverse complement.
ATATCATAAATAGATAAAAATTCTTGTGTATAATTTATACGTTACGGCATTATCCAATCATATATATACATACATATATATAAAACTCAGCGAGATGACTCTGCTAGTTCCTTAAGAAACTGTTCACGTACTCTCATTTTAAACGCATCACGTGTAGTGGACGCCCTTATTTTGAGTGGGAGCGCATTCCATAAAAGAATAGATTGGATAGTGACGAAAGAATGTAAAAGAATTATGTGGAGGACAGCGAAGAAGAAGATTTTGAGATGAACGAAGATTTCGGCTGTGGTTAGACCCTAAGTATTAATGCATTTCAATGGTAGAGTAAAATCTATTACCCTTAGAAACTCTCAATTAGACATTTCTAAGGTAGGTACGTGTAAGTCTGCCAACCAACAATTTACCTAAGTGGACTAAGACTTCCCCCTTTTCCATTATAAACAACTCCTCCGTTAGCCATTCGGAAGAAATAGAAGAATAAAGATTTACATATAATCACAGCAGTATGTCAATAAAATGTACGAATAATTTTTCTATGACGGCAGTGTTTTTACTTGGATTTATTTAATATAATTTACAGTCAAATTTTGAATTCTTTGAAAAAATAAGTGGAATTAGGGATTTATTTTCATTAATATTAAATTGATATATCTGTTTGTAATAATGAGTCTTTGGTGGAGTAAAAAAAACAGTTTGCTTTAATAACGAAATTATGAGAAAACTATGCACATGGTTAAAGATGTAGCTATAATATAATTAAATTAATTCCAAGGAGTCTCTTAAAAATTAAAAAAATATCACGAACAGAAAAGGCAAATGACATGTGTATAAATCCGTTGGGATCCCTCTTATACCCTTTTTATTCAGTTGAATTTTAATTAATAATATCAAGGTCGGTTAACACGACTACACAGGTAAACAAAGTCAATACAAACAATACATGACACATGCCAAAATATTATTAACCATCCAAAGGTTGGTGTCGAATCATTCAAATTAACTATGGCACACAATTATTGTGCGTCTAAGTTATGTGCGTAGTTTAAAATATTCAATTGCGAGTGCATGGTTTAGTGTACAAAGAGAGAAGTTGTTGCCCTACTGTAAAGCCTTGAGCCACTCGAATGATCTTACAGACACGGTTGCGTATACCTCTACAAGTTAATCGATTTTGGCTCTTTGTGTGACTTTTCATTTATGATAAAGTAAATACTAAATATTTTTTGCCTTACAAATCACAAGAGACTGAATACGCATATCATATTGCAACAACATTTTTTAAAGCAATAATTTGTAGTAGTTCTCATAATTATCTAATCGACGTAGTGTGTATTTGCTAAGAAGAATGTGAACTGTAATAAGCAATGTTAATAAACCACACATTCATTAATCATGAACATTTGTAGGTACATAAAATATCACACCCGCTGTGATAAATGAGTATTTTTTCCAGCTCACTATTCATTGCGGAGCGAACTACTGTAAAATTAATGTGGATTAAAAAACACAAACATGGAACAAGCGAGTAAACTGTAAATAAGTCGTTATTAGCGAGTGTCATAAAGCGAGCATTGGCTGCAGTAACAGAGCATGTGAATATGACCGCGGTGGTTAGTCAAAGTCATCGAGTCATCTCCCCTGGCAGGCGGTTCGAACCCGTCGACCTTGGCGCAGTCCTTCAGGGTTAACCTCCCAGGGGGAAAAAGCCCTCGGCCTCGGATGCCACAACCGACCTTACCTGCTCGGATTGAGCTCTTTGTTTAACACGATCCGTTTCATGACAATGACTTTCTTAGAAAATACGTTATTCTGCATTGTGTTTGTTTTTTTACACTGTACTTCAATTTTCTATTCATTCATGACAAACATTTGTATTATTTTTAAGGTACATTGTCCTTTAATTTAAAATGTGTCATTTAGCATAGAAAAGACAAACCGGTATAATATTATAAATAGAAACAGTAGGTAGAAAATATTGCAAGATACGGAGAAACACTGACTCATAATATAAGTGCTTACCCCAATAACAATGTGAATAATCTTTCAAAAGAATTTCAAGTTTATTCACGGCTCTTTGTATTTGCTTTGTTAATTACACTTATATGATTTGTACCTCGTGTGATGGTAAATTCATGCTGCTTCATGTATGAGCACAGATTTCAACAGATGCTCGGTTATTTTCAACGTGCTATATTTTATAGCTACATCTGTAGATACTCTATACCGCGTCGGAAAGGACAGAGGTGACTCTCAAATGAGATCACCCACGTGTCTCGGCGTAGGTTAAAAATACCTCCTTGTGCTTAGTTGAAATTTCTATACGTTCTACATTTTCCGGGTTATGAACTGCTTTGCATTACGACCGATCTTTCTTTTGAAATATGAAAGAAAACATTGAAAATTTAGATCACGTTTTGTAAGAATAGGGAGTATTTAATTCCTATTTTTACATCTCCATTCATTTTCCATAAATCCAAAACATCAGCATGATGTGCATTTACATAATAGCAAAACAAATTATACTACACATAAATCTCTAGAAACTTAAAACAGATGCCCTATAAGAGCAGTACTGCCGCCGCCAATAAAATAAAAGCGTACACAGTAAGATAACAATATAGATAGAGAATAGAGATATTATTCTCAAACCATAAACTGGACCTAAAAATGTTGATAATTATTACCTCAAAATTGAATTGAATTGTTAGAAATGCACCTCTTCCTATCCGTCTATACCCTCTGGAATAAAGGCTTGAGACTATCCTTGAATGTATGGTGGTGTAGAAACTATATTAGTCATAGCTTTATCAGAAACAGCTCGGGACATATTGTTTTGTTTTATAAATGAAATAATAATTTTTCTCTGTGTGGGAATTAAACCTACAACCTCACGTGATGCAAATTTCCGTCTAACCAACTGTGCGAACAACGCTGCCAAAAAAGAATTCATTTCCTAAGCAATAACATCATGAAAAATATTAATTTCGTACTGATCGAACAAAGTTATAAATAAATAATCTTTATTAAATTTTTCTTTCGTTTTAGTGGCCATCTATTCATGTGAGCGGAGCAAAGATTCTGTTTATGATTTTTTTTATTAATACTTACATTAAGTTAATCGGATTATTATAGGCAATTTAATATTGGAATTATTGAAAGTATCTGTGTGAGAGACAACGTTTAATTTTTTAGAAATTGCATCAAGTGCCACAGATCCGCTCGCTCGCACTTTCCACGATTAACTTTCTCATTTACAATGCGAGTTGACCTTTCGTTTCTATGTAGTCGCGCTCACACTGAAAAAGGGTCAATTTAAGGCTAAAGTTAACTTGCCTACCGAATGACATTGACGATTTGTTGGTTTTCTTTTCTAAAAGTAGTAATAATGCAATAGTGTTTTTATTTAGATGTGGTGATTTTGAAATTACATTATAACCCATTATTTTCAAAACAATTGATTTAAAGTCGTAATTCCTTTAAATTCGCTAAATCAATCGCATGAGTTAGTCATTTGTTTTTAAATTAGTAATTGGAACTTAACATCATATTTTTATTCTGAAAAAAAAAATGCAAGTGCGTGATATTTTACATCATAGAGTACAAAACCTCCACGTTTATTCTTTTAACCTTTTGTATTGTGGGTATTATGCTGTAGACATTCTCCACTAGACAATCTTTAAGATTGAGTCAACACAAACTATTATTGTAACATAATCAGTATTTTGACAATTATTTTTGAATTATTTTCCTTAACTTCATCATGCATATAAAAATTAATTTAAAATGCGAGCCATTGGCTACATGCTGTTAAGCATACCTTAGAAATAAACGACTTTGATACCCAAATACCAATAAGTTAAACATTTAATTACAATGCACTACATAAATGGAGGTATCATTGTGTGAAAGTAAAATGTGTTGTGTTATTTATTAGTAACCCTATTTATGCAACAAGAGAGAGCAGAATCGGTTTACTCTCAACTCGATTCTCGCGGTGGGAAAGCTCGCTATCACAGCTAGGTGAAAATCCTGCGACAGCCGCGCGCTACGCCGCCGGTTGTCACGCATGTATTTAGGTATAGATCACTTTCAAAATCCTTTCCAAAACAACAACTAAGTTGGCGATTTTTTAAAGCATTTTAACCGTATTACGTATGTTACACGCGCGGCCTATCACTCCGATAGACATAATATAACACGAAAATACAAATTTCATTACGGATATGTAAAATTATGTAAACGCGGCAAAAATGAAAATATATTAGCAATTATTCTTTTAGATGAAAGGCGGAACGCAATAGTGAAAGTGCATCTCGAGCGTTGCGTCTGCGCACCGCATTCAGAGCATTTTTCAGTCGTGATCAGAAAGAGAGAGAAATGCAAGAAAGCGCCAAACGAGCTGCCGAAGGTATAGTAAAATTTGAAAGCGCTACACAATAGCGCGTTGTCGAAATTGGAAAGTTGAGTGGCGTGCGTCTATTGCGTAACAGCTCTTACGGGCTGCGGTATGACGCTGACGAAAGGTAAGTTGTGACGTTATCGGCATGAAAGTGCATCGGCCGGCGCCCCTCCCACCACCAGGTGCACGTGCGCTGGCGCTGCACGAGCAGTGAGCACGCCGCGCCGACCCGTGTGCACCACTGCGCTTCCTCCGCCGGAGGACTTTCTATTGGGAAGCAGTCCATGCGCCTCTCCCCAATACAATGCGCCTGCTCTCACACGTCGCATCTACATGCAACCGATTAGGCAATAATCACTGTAACACCTTTGCGCAATCACGCAACACTAAATAAAAGCACTTCGCTATTTGTTTCCACGTACAAGTTACTTCAATCATTAAATAATTAAGACTACTTACACTTTTCTAACTGACTGGAAACCTTGTGGATATTCCTGAAACAAAGTAGTTGATCTAGTTAGCCTAAATATATCAAATATCTAAATGCAATAGGTACGGTAAAAATGACAAAGAGACATCATGGATTTCATAGGGGTATTTATTTGAAAAATAATGATCAGCTTTATGAAACAGATTTTTTATTTATTTACAGGATAATTCATTAATTTAAGAATGTTCTAAAACAAAGTTTTTGAGCAATGTAAGTCTTTTGAGCGGGGCTTATATGTTACAGTGTATAAAATTACAATGACGGAATAAATAAAACAAATACTACACAATAATACAATTAAATCAATTGTGTGGCTATTTGTACTCATTACAAGCATGAAATCAATATAAGCCGCCTTGACACTGTTTGCTTTTACAGACCGGCGGATGCGTGTCAGAATAAAATGTGGTACAGTGATAATAATGGAGAATATGGATAATACAATACCGATAATATGATCTGTCTTGTTAAAATAATATTAAAATCATATCACTAAGTCATATTTTCAAGAAAATCAATTTTATAGAAATACAAAAAAATATTGACAAAAGCAACTAAGTATCACATTATAATACGACAAACGTGCGCCTACAGTGTAGCGATTCAAAATTCAATACGACCTATAGTTTATCTAGCGAAGGCAAAGGTATTTCTGCAATGACCACTTGATAGCATTACCATACAAATGTCATGCTGATTGACCAATAAGTGAGAGAGTTTAAAAAATTGAGGTCTCAGCGCGGGACGCTCCTCAAAGGAGTTCATGGTTGAATGGAACATGTAGTGTTCAAATTATTTATGTCACTACAATGTCATCCTTTCTAAATAGAATATAAAGTTTATAATACGCTGGCACATCGGCCGCAGTTCCTAAATGTAGGATTGAGTACGGCCATGATTAAACGATGTTTTAATCTTTATCGACATTACAATAAAGTCGAAAACTGCTTGGAAGGCGGCGGCGTTCAAGAAGTAGGTTGAGAGAACGCACGTCTAGATACACCCGTTTATCACAAAGACTCATTAACTCCTCGCTATGAGATGGAGTGAGATTTTTTTAAATAATAAATTATTTGCCTTAAAGGTGTTATAATTTTTACGTCATTTTTAATTTTATTAAGTTGATTGCTTTCAAGTTTCAAAACTTAATGTTAAATTACTGAAATACTGAGTTTAATTTTAATAAAATATTTGTATATTGATTATTGTTATAAAACAGGCAACCCTAGAGCGCAGAGCTTAAATTCACATAATAACAGAGGGAAATGTTTGTTCACGAGCGGCACAGGGAAGACATTGAGTAATAAATAGTATCCGAGCGGCGAGAGGCTGGTGCACTTTCTATTAGGAACAGCGAACAAAAGTAACGAGCAAAAGTTACGATATCTTAGGTGATATAACCGCGGCGGTCGCCACTGTTGCTCATTGCAATATAACCGAGCGATCCAACCATTTCACGCCCCATTCGCCTTTCGTAACACCCTTCTAAAATTAGTTACCTACTTATACACATACACGATGCTTTTCCAAAAATTATTGACTATAAGATATACTTTATATGGATGATTACAGAAAGAGAGAGATTAATGAAACGAAACGTCAAATAATTCAACATTTATTAAAAAATAATAATAGCAATAACTATCTCCCAAAAATATCTTACAATATTTTCATATCTCTAAAATGTAAAAAATCAGTCCAGGAAGAATTTGCCGCTTCTGATAAGATGCCGCTATCGTCTAAGTATCAGAGTTCACCTTGATATTGAATTAATTTAAATAATATGTATATATAGTTGTGTATTCATATTACTATTTTACATAATCAAATCGGTATCGATGATTCAGATAATAATATATAAACAGTAACAAAGCTAAATCAATAGAAACTCGCTTGTTTTGCAAGTTTCTAGTGTTTTGGATTACTTATAGTGTTGCAAGTTATGAATAACTAACAATCTGGCTGTGCCGCATTCTCTAACGAAGTGCCTACCTACCGACTGGTAAACAGCAAGAGATCTCAGCGAGAAATACGTTCACCGTCCTAGATGCGCGGTACTTTCGTTTTGAAATCGGCGCGCACAATTGCTCGTATCGAGCAGAAGCGAACCAGCTGCAGCCAGGAGAGAACACTCGTCACGACAAATCCCATTTTCTAATAATATTACACGGCATTAAAAATAAATTTATACGTGGGTAAGGGCTTACGTATGACTGTGCATATTAAAACATATCTTCACATGCCTTTGTTGTAGAAAAACCACGTGAAGTCTCGTAAGGAAATAACACATGATTAAGTTTTTGGTGGCATCATTAGATATATTTTGATCTAATATTTTATTTTACTTAAGTATACATAAGGGAAAACTAACAGCAATATATAAGAATTTATATTAGGTATTTGAATACAAAAAAAAAGAATTACAATAAAAGCATCTTTACATTGACGGAAAGTACTTGAAAAACTTCATAAGATAAATAAGATGAATTTTCTCATTTTTTTGCATTCACCGATCCGACACAATCCGCTTTTAACTAGACAATAGATAAAACTTAAAAAGAATTTCCTGCTCGTAGTTTCTTTTCGGTACTTATAACGATTTCACATAGAAAGTTTTTAGTTTGTAGTTTGAAAGTGAGATATATAAATAGCTTATTCAGTATAAGAATAATTTAAATTTAGACACCGCTTATAGTTTTTGAGTGGCATGAATAATAATAATCGTGGAGCGTTAAACCTCACGACTTTTGCAATTCGTGTTACATTAACCGCTACATAGAGAATGTGACATAATTTCGTTACACTGCGAGCTTAGAAACAGAGCTATTTGTAAATCTCATGGACATGCAGTACCAACATTATCACCACATAGGCTCAAGTGTTATCTCAAATTGTTTGGCTATCTCGACACGAATCAATGTTATATTAATTACTTATGTAATAAAATTCTGTTGTGTAACAACCATTGTTGTCACCGCGTCACAGTCGTATATAACGCTCTCTATTGTAATTGATTTTATGGATATCGATACTTTCTTAATAATTAAACATTTAACTTTCGATAACATTTTTGTGTATGGGAACGCCGCGGCGGGAGCCTGGGAACACATTTCATTATTCTGAAGGTAAGCAAATATTACACAAGCTTCGTTTAAACTACGCACACCCACCACCTGTGTGCCTAAGTTATTGGCAAAGCAATATTGTAGGCTATTTAATTCGATGGGCTTGTTTCTACCGGCCGATTTAAATTTTATATGAATTACATGAAGTTACTTTTAAATAAAATTTATGTAAAAATCAATATGAGAATAATTTATGTGAATAGAGTATTTTTACTTTCTCTACGGGACAGAACTTTGTGACCTACAAATATTAGGGTCGCAATAGAGACCTAGTTTGAAAACAACATTAGTTATGAACTTTGTTATATGAAACTTGTAAAAGATTCTTAGGAACGCAAAGAAGCTTTATGGGAAAAGAATTATTATGGTATTTTGTTGAAAAAGTTAAACAATAGCAACATGGATACAATGCAAAGCTTCATTAAATAAACGAATGCATTATACGATAAAATAAGGTTAACTGAATATTAGAATAGAACAACTCCCATATAAGTATAAAATGTTTAAATGTATATCGTATATAAGTAATATACATCAATAACGTTATGTAAGAATAAAAAAATATGTTTACATCCGAAGAGAAACTTGTTGATACATTAATGCCACAGATTAGTCATCTAATAGAAATTGTCACAAAGTGATTGCCATATCCATACTCAGCGGGTACGAAACTCGTATGTTTTAAATCAATAATACACGATCCAAATTACGTTCTGTTATACGGGGTCCGGAAATTAGGTTTTTAAAAAAAGAACTTATTTAATACACACTAGATTTAATTACACAAAGAAAAAACTAGAACTGGAAATCGGGAATTAGAAGGATACTGTCACTACGGGATCTGAGATGCGACTGCCTGCAGCGGGGTAGGGCGATGCAGACGTGACCTAAAGTGCTGATGAGGCACTTTAGGGAAGCAGGTATGGATTTAGATGATAGGACGGGAATTTAGGATGAGTAGGCATTAAGAGGGACATTTTGGGAGTTATAACAGTTCGAAATTAAGTAGAATGGAACCACACTAATGCGGTATCAAATTGAATCAAACAGGCACATAAAATGGCATTTCATTTATGCAGCGTGCGCCAGATTTCATAAGCGATCTCTCCGCACCCTGATCTAGGTTAGGTGGTCGACAACGGCAGCAGTGGCGTATCGAGCGCGTCCGATGTTAACCTACATACATCCGCGGCACACTTGCCAGTAGAGTTGGGGTCGAGAGCACCCGTACCCGTAAAATTCGTGACCCAGCCCCTCTCCCTACCGACCTCTTTGGTTGTATTTCGAGACCCCCGCTTCCTTTAAACTTTGTTAGATAATAGATTGCGAGGTTCCGCTCTCGTGAACTGCTTCTAGTTATGAAAAGGACGCCTAAATTATTCGACTGAATCAAAGAGGTTGCGGATCAAAAACATTCATTTAACTGTTTTATCTTGGCTATTTCATGTGGTGATTATAATGCAAAGTCGTTTTCAGTCATCCACCAGTTTTACGTGTAATGTTAATCGTACTATTATTTTAGTAGCATACTGTATATTTTTTTTTGCAAACTAGTAGTAATACTTAAGTGAGATTTAAAATCTTAATTTGCGAATAAAACGTTAAATGGAAACAATGTAACTCGTAGTTTAGTCGACAATCGGCGAGACATACGATAACTGCACGCGGATGACGTAGGTTCGATAGAGAGCGACTGTGTTAATGGAATGGTATTTAGCACCTTTTTAGGTACACCACAAAATAAGTCAGATATGATTAAAAAATATTTTGTAATAAATAATAATACATTTTAGACTATGAGTATTTTATTACGACTTGACGTTGGTGACGTTACCTGAGTCCGGCAAACTGTTAATAACTGTGACAATTAAAGCCTCCTAATTCCCATAGAATAAATTACCGGATACAATGAAGAGGTCCTGCGTTAGATTTCAGTGCTATTGAGTTTTTCCCTAATTCAATTCACAGTAACAATGCCAAGTCCGCAGATGTACCCGGAACGTTAAGCTAAACTCATATTTAATGGGATAAAAAAGAAAAAAATCCTTGCGCAGGGATACATTGTAACAAAAAACAATATTTATAAGAATAATAAATTAACTTATGTGCCCAACTAATCCACATGGTAGAAAGTATTGAAATAAATGTAATTAGCCATCAGCACCCTAAATCTTAAATAGTAGAAGCAAACATTACTACTATCTTTTTTATTACAGTCTTTAGAACTTTCGGCACATTTATCGACTCCGAATAGCACACTGTTTCATCGCGCAACGACGAGTAATTCTTTTTACCTTTCAAAAATATATCAATGGAACAAAAAGTTAATAAACCGTTCACAATTGTTAGCTTCTTTATTGAGCTTTCTACCGGTTCTACTATTGCTATTGGTAATAGAAAGAAAACTATTAAACTAGAAAATACATAAAAAAGGCACGTGGCATTATGCTTAAGACGTATAGACAAGACCTAACATGAGGAGTAGTTTAGCGTCATACGGCATGCACCGTGCGCCCAGGCCGCATAGGGTCGATGCCCGGCCCGTGTCACTAACTACCACCAATCGATAACCTGATTTGTACTACACCACTTGTCATGATTCACCCGATACATAACCGAATTAACCAATGTTTAATTGCGAGGGCTATCTCGATACGTTTTGCGCTGACCTGGTACCGCATGTTTATTGTCACGTTGCTTGTGTCGTATCATGTAGGTCGCTGTAACCGACTAATACCACGGTAAATATAATATACAGTAGCTTATCTTCATACAAACGGGCCAAAATCGAGTTATACCTACGCCCCCGATCTCGGCACGCGCTCGGCATGCAGGCAGTCGCGACTGTGCCGCAGTGGCCAGTGAGGAACGGACGGTGTCGTTTTAAGCAGTAACCGCGCGATTTTTATAAAATGACAAGAAGAATATATTGTGCTGTGTATGGTTGCATGAATTCTTCAATAACGCACCCAGGTATAACTTTCTTTAGATTACCTGGAAACTCCGAAAGGTAAGACTATACAATGATTATACTTATTAGTAGGTAAGTAAGTAATTTAAGTGTTTTTAAAGGATGTTCTCCCCTTGAAAAATAAATAAGCTAGACATGTAGTTGAAATGATCTCCGATTTATGTATTTCTGTTGCCGCTTTAACAACAAATACCTCTAAATAATGATACAATAAATATGTAATGGTTGCCGTTTTTTTCTCGGTACTAATATATATATTTGTTAAAACACGAACTTGTTAACGAAAAATTCAAAAAACTTTGCAACTCTATTTACATAAACATAAGATTGAAATTATTTTGTCTGCTACTCACTCTAGTAGTGTTACGTGGCAAGCGCCGACGACCCAAGTCCCTTTGATAAATGCCGCCGAACTCACCGCGCTTGCGGCACGGTAATTCGATGGCTCCAATGAACACTCCTCTAACTCAAAATTTTGAAATTTTCGTTTTTCACGTAAATTGCTTTACTATTTAATAGTAAAGCAAATTTCACTTAATTTTCATGTACGTAATTTTCACAATTTCAATTAATTTCCACGTAAATTGCTTTACTATTAAATAGTAAAAAACGAAAATTTCAAAATTTTGAGTTAGAGAAGTGTTCATTGGAGCCATCGGTATTACCTTTTTGTGGCTAGCGGTGATTTCTTGAAATGTTTGACTTGAGGCGAAAATATTTTTCAGTAGAAAATATATAAAAAAAGATTTGATATAAACATGTTTTATAAATTAAATACACTAATAAAAAATAACTTGCATTTTTATTGAACACACTTCCATTCACAAAGTATTTCATTTATTTAGATAGAAAGTCAAAGGAGGTAGATTTATTTAAAATGTTACGGTGCGCAGCCCTATCGCATGTTTACGGCCGCGCGGCGGCAGGCCTTTGTTCTCAAAATGTGGCCGAGTCAAAATACTGTATGTTACTTTTACCGTGCTAATACCGTGTTGTGCAAGCAATTCCGTATTTAGTTTTAACTGTATTAGTAAATATTCTCGGCGATAACATTTAAATGTTATAAGGCCAATAAAGAAGTCGCCGTTGTTCATTTACTAAAGGGCGCGCTTAAGGACATCGTCGGCAATGTTCAACGAGTAAAAAACGACTTCACTTGAAGGTTCAAGAGATGAATTCAATTTACATTCATTGTTCCACTGAAATGTATCGTTTCAATGTATATTCAATTCTCAAGGTATTCGATATTTTGCATTGCCTTTATGTAGTTGAACAGAAGTGACGTGTTTGTATGCAGCTCTGATTCATGGGAACATACTTAGCCCTATATGCTATGTCAGTTGATACGACAATGCAAGCGTCCTGGCTTGCCAGGTCCGCGTGCAATCAGAGGTCGACGCCCTGCCAACGGACGAGTTAACCGCGGAATACTGACCCGTCCCGAACTAACCCATCAACAATGCAATTGCAACGTGGATCTCATGAAATTAGAGTTTTATTTACAATGTACCACATTACGTTAACTTAATTAAATGTTTATGGATGCAGTCGATGCAATTATACTCTGTTGAAATTGGTTTTAAAAGGTTCAACATATTTTATAACCATTAAAGCCTTAAAGATTAACAAAGACGCGGGTTTAGAAAACCAGTAATATCTAACTCCTATTGTTGGAATTGCCATTGTACTTTTGTTTCAATCACTTAAGTAGTTATCGGTAAATAATAATCTGTTTCTAATACATTTCAAGTGCGTAAAATAAATTGAAAATTAATCTGACAATACCCCTTATGTTAAACAATAATTACTCTGCGAACTATATCGAACAAGTGTTACTATTTCTGAATGATAGTATGCGTTCATAATAAAGTAATAAAAATTCGCAAAATTGTACTAATAAATGAAAGTTAAAACATCGACGGGGAAAAACGCGATTGACAAAACTTAGTCCGAATTTCACCTTTGTAACGGCAAGCAGACTACTTAAAAGTTGTAATCTAGTGAAACTGATCGAACGCCGAAACAAAACGAATGTGGGCGTGGACAAACAAACTTTTCCACGTGTTTAATAAATGTTTTAAGTAAGTTTCTAACGCGGCGCATTATTGTGGGTGCACGTTCAACCCATGTGTATTTCATCACTGGGAATATATTTTCTTAAAACATGCTTACACAGTCTTAAACGAATTCCAGCTACGGTACTCAAAAGACAGATATTCTGGTGTATTTATCGTCGATGTCGAACAATTTCACACATATTTCCTTTTCAGTTATGGAACTTAGTTTCATTACATACATCTTTGTGTTTGTTATTTTGTTAATCTCATCCTTTGATGAGACGTTTATCTTTCGTACCTTGCATTTTATAAAGGACTCATGGACGTAGGTTATCAGGTTGTTAGCTTGCTAACCGCTACATGACACCTAACAGTTAACCGCATCCGATAGATGACCCTAAAAACTGAAACCGACTGTTAGATAGTACGAGTGCCGTTGTACCGAATTAGATCGAGGTAAAACGATGACAAATCCGATAACAAACACGATAACGTATCTATTAAAGTATTTTATGCGAAACAGTTCGCCGTACATATTGCTGTCGAGTTTATATGAGCTGGTATTATATTTACTCAAGTACTTGTTCTATCAATAAGGAAGAATTATTTAAGCGGGCTTATCTTTTCTAATAATGGGTTAGGGTTGCGTCAATACAACATAATAATGAAACCAAATAATGATTAACGGGTGATTAATGTTTTCAGGAATTTAAAAATTTTATAAGCTTTATACATTTCGAGTTCTTAGATGAAGTTTAAGAAATATTTCATAAATTATAATATTCCTACACTTATACTTTACTGAGTAATCCTAACGCGAAACACAATGCTTTTTTCGAAGCCACGGATCACAAAGGAGAAACATCATTTTTGATCACATGTAACTGTAATAAAAACGATAATTTAATAAGTTAGTAAAGGTATCTTAACGCCTCGCAAAAAAAATATTTTATACGGAAAACGGCCTCAAAGATTCCAGTAACGAGATGATTTTCATTTATCATTCGACGTGTCCTTGAGGCGAAACTCGCTGAAGGCCGAGAGGGTCCCGGAAATATCCTCCAACCCGGCAACATAACTACATAATACAAGGTCTTTTCGACCTCGTTACGGTTTAGGCAAAACTCACAATTGGTCCCCGAACTCTTGTTCTAATAAGTTTACCGAGATTAGGCAGCTTTGTATGTGGGTGAAACCGTGTTGGCATTTTTGGGGCATTACGAAACTAGGTCCTGTCGCATATATATGCGCATAATCAATCATGCCAAAAAAAATAGCAACTATGATAACATAAAATAGACTTCAAAATAAAAAAGAATTCAAAGGATGGGATAAAATCTTATTTTTTTTTATCTTAATTTAACCTTAATTTTCATATTAATTTATTTAAATTCTATTTAGAAACAAAGTATAACATTAATTAATGTCTGTCATATAGGAGCAAGATTTTCTCGTATGTTAATTTCTTCTCCAATTACATTTTATTTACGAGTATTATAAAAAAATGTGGTACTTTTGACCCTGTTTTAATCCTTGCATGAACATTTTAATTAAGAAGTTATTTAATTGAGTTGTTAAACGTTTCTCAAGTTGAATTTTTATATTACCAATAGATGGCATGTTTATATTTTTCAACAAATTTAAGAAAAAAAATAAAAATTATTTAAAAATAAAATTATAATAAAATAAATATTACCTAATTACAATAAATAAATAGAAACACCCAAGTGTCTTATACATACTCCTGACCCCACAAGAATTTTTGTACATCACACAAACATGTATCTTGGTTGGGAGATTGAACCTGCGGCCTCTTTTTTCAGAAGTTAGTGTCTAGCCAACTGCCCCATGGTGCTATTAAAAATTAGTCTTAGGAATTACATGTCTCTGATTCATCTGCTATTGATACTAAGCTATTCAAAGTATATTTCCTTCTACAGTGCCTGACAAAAATGTCACAATCTTGTCTTTTTATTTAGCTCTTAAGCTGATGAGCCAATTTTGATTTAATAGTATTGATAGATTTTTAATAATGTTAGTCATTTTTGTGTTGCCATGTTTTGAATACTCATTTTCAAATTTTATATCATATCATAGAAAACAATCTTCCTTAGCCTTAGTGATGTTTGTGGTGTGAGACTGTTTGTGCTGATCCACACACAATGCCATGTAGTTGTAACAATTTTTGCAATGGTAAAACCTAGTTATGCTATTGACCCTATTACTTTTAAGTTTACAGTATAAATTCATGCAGAATCTTAATTAAATAATAAAAACAAATTATAATCAAGAACATTTCATTGGAAAGTAATTAAGCAATTACTTCCAAATAATTGAACAAAATATGATACATGTATTGTTCTGTTCTCCAATAATGTTTGTTTCGGGTCAGTATTTGAGAGCGGAAGATCTTTTATTTTAATTTGGAGTCTTATCTATGAATGTTATTATAGTGTATTTATTTAAGTTAGTTCTAAAAATTAATCTAATAAAATTCAAAATGTTAAATTATTGTGCACCTTTTATTTGTAAAAGTAAAAAGTTTTTATAAACTACCCTGACATACTCAAATATGCATTGAATCATATGATTTTATCCAACTATTTAAAACCTAACTAAAAAGTTTCTTTTATTTGTATAACAATAGATGTGAATAATATTTTGTGACTTTTTTTTAATTTCAAGAATTATAATATAAGGAATTGTGTATTCAAGAATTTTTGGTTGTAACGTCTGTGTGTTTATGGTAATTATCATTAAAAAAATCTTATATAGGGCAACCAAAACACACAAACATAAAAAAAATATCCACACTATCAAATGCCATAAGACAAGGTCACACATCACTATACAAGTACACTAGTTGTATGGTCGTTGTTAATCATAGTTCATAGAATCTGTTGCCTTCAAGCACACATTAAACACTTTTATTTTGGACTAATAATACAAATGTTCTTTATATTTCTCTAAACCATCAAATAGTACAGTACGAAAAACATCCATAATTCTTTAATTCCTATTAGGTCACAAAATAAATAACATACATCAAACGCCTTAACAACAACAGCTTATAGAACAAAATAACATTAAAAAAACAATAAAAATCTATTAAAATATACGTGAAATTGACAAAAATAGTAGTTTGACGTTTCATAGATGGAATGCGATTTACTCACCAATTCTCCTTCTGTGTCACTTCTGCTGTTTATCTTGCACCGCACATTTGAAATTATAACAAAAACCAAAAAATAAAATACAATAAAATTATATTTTTCAACTAAGTGTGGATTCTAAAAACAAAAGAAGCAGAAATCCATAGCTCAGGCACACGGGAAATAGGGGCGACTGTAAGATATCGATGTTTCGTTATCGATAGAAGCAATTCGTGTTTTTTTAATGTCTATAAATAATTTCTTATCGGAAGTCCAGTTCAGCTTCAATAATATTTAAATATAACAAGCTTATTTTTTAAGGAATGAAACAGCTCAAATAATTATTTGTTAGAAGTTCAATAAATGCATTTTTTTAATACTGTAGATGTTATTATAGTATATAATTCACTTTTCAATAGATCTTTAACTGTACTAATTTCCCGTCCAATGTAACTTAAATACTTTAAAGGCTTAACTTAATCTAGAATTACTTGGGATAAAAATGAAAATATAACATTATGCGAATCAGATTTAACAGTTGCATGTTGAAATTGTATCTTTAATTAGACTCAAAATTTGGCATGAAAACAACTTATTTTTCATTTACAGATCTCGTACGAGGACTATTGTAGAGTTTAAATTAAATTATTATTGATGTAATACAAAATAAAAGTAATCATTTCCACAAATTATCATCGATATCGACTCGAAAGCTTTCGGGTTCTTTAAAAACCTATTGTCGACACGCACTGTCATTTCGCCTATGGGTTAACGGAGTGGTATTCTCGATAATGTCATGTACCAAATTAACATTTTATTAGACACGAAAAAAGAACTAAAACAAAATTAAACTTTCTTTTATATATGTGTATAAAATTATAAATCAGTAAATGTTTGTTGATATTTAATTTTAGAACTAGATACATTATTTTTGTATAAATAACTTACGGGAATAGACAACGTTTAAAAACGCATATAGGTACAGTGTGGACTCCCTTAAACTAACCTCTTTATTGACAGCTTTCCTTTAACTTTTATATTGATCGTAGGAAAATAGAAAATGCCTAGAGGAATTTCAACTTCTTAAATAATTTTCTAGTGCAAGGACTCCTGTTGTTCAGTGTAGTTGTTAAAAATGGCTGACGAAGAAATTAACGGTGACACAGACGATATTCAACATGACAAAGATAAAACACAGAAGAAAACTGCTAAACATGATAGTGGCGTAGCAGACTTAGAAAAAGTTACTGATTATGCCGAAGAAAAAGAGATTTCGTCCCAGGATATATCTGGCGTTAGTATTGGAAGCTTATTCTGTTTATTTTTTTAGGTTATAGGTAAACCACCACAACATTTGACAAGAAAATTGTATTATTTATTTTTGTATAGTATATCTCATTGTAAATTTAATTTTTGATCTATTAACATATTGTCGCATTTTTTAAAATATTTTTTGATGTGGTTTCCAGGCACTGTCATTAATAGGTGACAGAAGGAATAAAGAAGCTGCCGAGCGTCTTGAAAAAGAGAAAGAACTACAAAAAGTGTCTGTTAAAAAAGATGACATAGAGTTAATTGTGAGTATATAGAAATTAGTTGCTCTATTAAACCAAATGCATGACATATATAAATTTAATGATAAGAATATTATGGTCAATATGTTATGAATAGTTTGTAATTAATAATTGTATTGTAATGCAGTGCCATCAAATATATAAAATATGCAATTTTTATTGAGCTCTAAGTAATTTCATATTTTTTTTCAAAATCATTCTTTCTATAATTTATGTTAATTTGGATTATCAAAAAGCTTCATGTTCAATGTTTATGAACATTATTTAATTATGATGCTTTAACTTTTTCAGGTTAAGGAATTGGAAATCTCTAGAACATTAGCAGAAAGAACATTAAGAGAACACAGAGGTGATGTGGTGGCGGCCTTGACCACACTCACAAATTGAGGAACATATTTGAAAATATTGCATTTTAAAATCTTTGTTGAATAGACTTTTCTGTCTAAAAACTTTTTTTTAATTATCTTAATACACATAAGATATGAGTATTCTTAACTTCGACTTAGGTCATATGAGTCTTAAAAACTATCATATGTATAAAAAACATTTGAAAACCTCTGTTAAATGTCATAAAAAATTATGGTCATCTGAATAAATTCATAGTATCAGCTTTTCATGTAATGGCTTTGTCTTATTGCATATAATAATTGAATATTCATAAAATACTTTCCTATAACTAGTAACAAGTTATATGATTGTTCTGTGTCATAAGTGTGTTGTATGATTAGCATGAGTTAAATTTTAATTGCTAATTTATTGCAAGCTGTAATTATTAGGAATGCACAGATTTTTATTTGTTATTTAAGAGTTTAAAAAATCCATACTAACTGCTATCCTAATTAGATTTCCTTATTTGAAATAATAAAACACATAGTTATTTGTAGAACAAATGTGTCAGATATTGTTTATTTAAGTCCTACAATGACTAATTTCGGTTGGATTCAGCTATTGCTTTATTTAACTAGATTATACACACAGTCTCAAAATTAATTAGCTTTCAAGATTCACTAGTACAAAACACAGAATGAATATGATTGGGAAAAGACATAGACAATTCATTTTATTGTTAACTGCACACACACTGCACATCTGCACCACCATTTTATAAAATATGTATAAAATCCTACCCTCCAGCCAATTCATCCCAGTCTAGTCTTAAACCCAGGATCTCTAAATTGCATGGCACATACTTGGGTTGTAAAACTTTGAGGCACTTCAAAAATAATATGATAGTTTAATTTGATATCTAATATTTTAGCACCAATTATACTTATTCTCACAGCATCTTTATATAAACACATATAATCAGAAAATAAGGATAACAGATTGTTTTACTTCATTATAATGCTAAAGTAACTTTACACTTACATACTTAACCCTTAAATGCATATTGTTGCCAAATGTCTACAAACCAGTTTTGTACGATTATCTTTGAATTATTAGATCAATATCATTTAATTTTTCACTTTATGAACAAAACAAATATTGACAAAGACAAATACCTGTCATAGATACTTATAAAACCGCGGATATTAAAAAAAAAATCGTAACAACTTTTCACTTCAAGTAATTTCTTGTTTTCGATTTTATGTGTATTTTGTGACTCTTGTTTTGTCGGAATAAATAGATATATATAGAAACAAAAATAGAATTTAGATAAAAATAAAGGTAAGTTTTCAATATTTTGATACATTTTCAATTGAATGTGTTTTTATTTTGATTTTTTACAAGAAAACGGTATGTTGCCGTTTGGCTACACCATGCGTTTGTACATTGTTTGGGAGTACATATTACCTAGTTTTATATGTTTGGTGAGGATGTATCATTCTTTGTTTTTAGTATGAACCGACCACGATTTAATAGTAAATGTTGGAAAAGTATCTGATTTAATTAGAAAATAGGATTTTTATAGCAGGATGAAAAAGTTCATCTGATATAGATGAAAACAATCTCGTCTACATTTTTTTTTTTGCTGATATGCAGAAAATTTCAGAAAATTTAATTACTTGGCCAAACAAATATTTTTCGACTTAGTTACGATACAAAGAAACCGATTAGGTAAGAATTCTAAATTACCAACACATAAATATTATAATAAAGATATTATTGCCAGAAAAGAGTAAAGTAGCTACGTATGAAGGTGTGAGTGTAGCTGTGACATGGTTGAAAGATAACAACCAAATCATCCTCGCGTCAATCTTGCTAAATCGGTAAAGAGGTATGACAATAACCACAGAACGTTCAAAATTTCAACGTTCAAACGTTTCAACGAACGTTGTTCAAAAATAATCAACTAAAACGCTCATATAGGTAGAGTAGCTCTCATGGACAGTTTTAGGGGAGATACCGGACTAGTTCAATACATTTTTTGTCCCGCAAGTGATATATTCCTCTGTTCTTCTATAATATGTTAGACATGGCCGTGATCAATTCTTGCGTTCTATAAGAAGGCGACTGGAAATATACGGATGAAACTTACGTCTTTGGCGGACTTAATATCTGAGCTGGCATATAAACGTTGTCAATAAAGAAGTTTAGAGACTGTAAGAAGAGTTAGACCGGCCTCTCAAATGGTTAAGAATCAAATAGAAAAGGAAAGGATACGATCCTATGAAGCCAATTCCAAGTAAGGAAGTGCGGACGGATGGCGTAGGCTACTACGAAAAAAATGCGATTACAAGAATCACTGTAAGAATCTGAAAGAACTATAAGAATGGTGGGTGCAAAGGTTTCAGCAAAACGGAATTCATAATATATAAAATTATTCTTTTTCACACAAATACAGATACTGTCTAGGTATTACTATTGCTTACTTAAGTAATACCTACACGCATATTGTTGCCAATTGGCAACATACCATTTTTCCATAAATAAATAGTTATTATGGACATTTATTTTTATTTTTATATCAGTTTCGGTACCCTTACTACTTCTATTACCTATGAGATTTTTTTTATTAAGAAAAAAAAAATCATGCATTTAAGGGTTAAATATTTGCATTGCCTAAACAATATTGTTAAACTTATACTAATTACTAATTTCTATGACTTGATATACTCTATTTGAAACATCAAGGTACATTGTAAAAAACACTTCTTACTAACTATTTTTGTATGTACACAAAATATAAGATCAAGTTATGACACCAATTACAAAGAGTAAACTGTACGCATTGTGAATGTTTAAATATGTAGTACTGCGCCAGTTGTGTTTGGAGAATTCTCGTTTTTCCTTTCTGTATAGGGTGGTGGCGGTATACTGCTGTCGTGAATCTGGAACCAAAAATATGAGCAATATTTTCATCTTGTTTCATGTTAATTAGAAGCTTAACATAGATGGACCTAAAATAATTTGATCCAAGGATATAAATCGAAGTTAGAATGAACCTTCTATGTGTGTTCAGCAGTGCATAACTTGTGCCTTTTGCCTGAGGGTGTTCCTATTGTCTATTCTTGTATGATTCTCATAAGATATAGGCCCAATAAACTACGAAAACATTTTTGTTCCGAAACAACAAAATTCGATGAAAGCTAAGGTTTTATCGAAAGATTATTATATTATTTCTAATATGACCTTTTTGTCACACTAATACATGTCAAGGCGCGCGTTATTACAAGGAAGGTTTTTGTTTAACTTATACTTTAAATCATATTTTGATCATAAAGTTGCGCAATCCGTTGAAAACATATTTTAAATGTTTTAACAATTTTATCGCACTACTTTAGAGTATTTTATTGATTGATAAATATATGACGCGACCTCGTGGAATAAATTCCATTAATAGTTTGAGGAAGCACTTGATATTTCTAGTGCTGAAACACTAAACTGATGGCATCAAGTACCTACGTAAAACGTCTTATAGCGATATTTAGTTGTTATGCAATTCTCGAATCTTCATGTAAAGTATCGTCACGGATTTAAATAATTCTTCATAAAAAAATATGTGCTGTGTAAAGATTACTTCAAACTTACAAAACCAGAATTGAGATATGCCACCGCTGGATATATAGCAGACCCAGATGCCGGCGCTCTTGAGTAACTGAAAAAATAAATTGGATTCTTACTTAAATCTCTTCTTTGTTATATTGGCCCATACAAATGGATCTCACTGCTGGGCACAGGACTCCTCTACAACTAAGAGAAAGGATTTAGGCCTAAGTCCGCCACGTTGACTCAGTGCGGGTTTGCGGACTAAATTCCTAAGAAATTTAGGTGTGCAGGTTTCATCACGATGTTTTCCTGCACGTTAAACAAAATGATAATTCATAATAAATACGTACATAACTTAGAAAGGACTGAGGTATGTTTAAACCCGTAATCGTTGATATTTTGACCGCGCGCCTAAACCTCGAGGCCGTCACTACTTAACTACCATTGTTAATAAATAATAAATCAATAAATAACTTCAGACCGATGATATTTATAAAGGAAATGAGTCAAAATCTTATTTACCTAATATGACACTCGTAATTTTAATTCATTAGAATAAGTACATGCAAACTTGCCCGAAGAGAAAGGGGCAAGGCATTTCTGAATTTATTATTCGCCATTTAATTTTTATTCCCAAGACGTCTTCACGTTGGGTTGCCTAATGAAAAAACTTAGTGCCACTGTCGACACGGGAATTGAACCCCCGAACCCTTCTACCGCATAGCGGTCACTTGCGCCTCGAGTCTATCACGCAAAAATATACAAGACCTAAGAAGAGCCTATACATAGTTTAATTTATGTTTCGACTTACCGTGGCGGCGCGTCCCGTAGTCTTTCCTCTACGTATAACTGTAGACTTCCAATCGACAAGCGCCCATCGCTGCTGTACGATGCTTGCCCATTGCCCATTGGGCTGAAAGAAAAAGAATCAAACGATGTATTAAAAACAAGGTTTTAATTTATTTGATTAGCATCTATCTAACATGTACGAATAAAAGAAGGTTATTAGATTTGCAGGCAAGATAATTAAATATGCGTAATTATTTCGGTAGATGTCTGCATATTTATATCTTTAAGATATCATTTTGGTGTTGACTAATCGTCACAATTTCTTCACAGATGTATTTATTGATAACGGCAGCATTTGTTTTTGTACTTTATGTTTTGACTAGCTTTTGCTCGCGACTCCGTCCGCGTAGACTACAGGGTTGAGATCAAAAGGAAAATAAGTTGTAGTCTATTTTACTTCTCAGAGTCCTATTTATGTCCATACCAAAATTCATACAATTCGGTCAAATTGTTCAAACGTGAAACCGTAACGCGTCGATCGGCGCCTTGTGCATCATTACTGCGCGCTTGATCAATATTTTAAAACTGCAATATCTTCTAAGATACTCGGTGAAATCAAATGATGTAAAGGACAATTTTATTTAAAATTAAATACTTGTAATGAATAACGTATTTATTTGGATAAGGATTAATATCATATTTATAAAAACACCCTCACAAATAAAACTTTATTTTAAAATAAATTTGGTTAGGATAAAAAACGTTATAGTGAGCCAACCTTAAAAAATAGACATATGCTGTCGCGGACTTTTTTTTAGAATTTTTAAAGAGGAACATTTCTCTCATACATTATTTTAGCGAAACTTTAACCGTTTTCGCAGCGCACGCCGCGGAAGCTCACAAAAAGGAAATAATGTCCCCGATTTCGAAACATTCTTTATTGCTGCTCCGCTCCTATTGGTCGTAGCGTGATGATATATAGCCTATAACCTTCCTCGATAAATGTGCTATCTAACAGTGAAAGAATTTTTCAAATCGGACCAGTAGTTCCTGAGATCCTAGCGTTCAAACAAACAAACAAACAAACAAACAAACAAACAAACAAACAAACAAACTCTTCAGCTTTATAATATTAGTATAGATTTGTGCCTATACCTAATTTAATAAATAAATTACATTAAATAACATACATATGTAGTTCGACGTTTTACTAAATCTGAATTGAGCTGTGGGTATCAACAGATAAGGGAGTCATGAAAGACCCAATAAAATGCAATACTTATTTGAAAAAAATATTGATCGTGAATATAAAAACTTGTCTAGGTGTGGGTCGCTCTTAGAGAGATTATTATTTTATCTAGAGACCGACATTAAATGGATAAAAATCGACATTTACAAACATTTTTTCTTTCTTGAAATGATTTTAAACATAACTCTATTTTTTAAATCTCACCTTAAACTCTTAACTGTGCATAGTTTATACAGGAGAATGAATGTTACAATAATTCCAAGGATGAGAGTTGCTCCCATAATAATTTGAGTCGTTGATATCAGTAAAATCTGATCAATACCATCCCTGAAAATAAAAAAAGAAACTTATTCCATTTAAATACACGTATAAATATAAAGTAACACGCATCATTACTTCTGTATTTCCACTAGCAAGCAAATCAGCGATGTAAACTCACATTTCTTTAACATTGTTTTCATTATTCGACAATTAAAAAAGCAATGCAAATAAATGGATCCACCAGCCATTACATTTTTTTTTTAATTTAAATCAGGACACGTTTATTGACGTCGAACTATTTGTAACGACTAAACATATCTTCACCACACTAGAATTTCCTATCTCTTCCTTAATCAATTTCATGACCAGTGGAAATATTACTTTTAAAAGATAAAAGTTGTACGGTATTATAGGATGTGGTCTTGCAACTTGGAACTGCCTTAGATTCTTTTGATTATTTTTATGATGCAGCAGTGATGGCCTCGAGGTTTGGGCGCGCGGTCGAGAATCTCGGCGGTCGCGGGTTCGAACCCCAGGCACACACCTCTGACTTTTCGAAGTTATGTGTGTATTCACATTGAATTATCACTTGCTTTAACGGTGAAGGAAAACATCGTGATGAAACCTGCACACCTAAGAGTTCTTAGAAATTTCTTAGGTGTGTAGTCCGCCAACCCGCACTAGGCCAGCGTGGTGGACTATGGCCTAAACCCTCTCAATGGTAGAGGAGACCCGTGCTCAGCAGTGAGCGAATATGGGTTGATGAAGAAGAAGAAGAAGAATTTTTATGAATTCAAATGAATATTTTTGTATCGCTTGTTAGCATCTGCTTTTATAATGTAGGCTCGACCAATTTTTATAATAATTTTTCCACATATTGGTTAGGTCTAGAATAGATTAACATTTGTATTTCAGACCACTAAATGTTCAGGGTGGTCTACGCCAAAAGTTTATGTTTTAAAAAAATAATCATCGAAAAATACGAACAATCTTAAATTGTAACCCTTCTATGCTCAACACTCGTGTGGAAAAATCATCCAGTTTGTTTGTATTAGCTTATCAAAAACATTGTACACTTACACACATACTTAGTAATAGAGATATAAATAACTATTTTCGATTATAGAGCCTATGGCTGGCAAGAATTGTACTTCAGTATATAATTGTTCCTATCATAAAGAATAATTTATTAAATAAGCATAGTTTAATTATAATCCTTATTCCTCATTTAATTACACTTAAGTACATAGCCACATACTTATAGTGCTAGTTATTTTTACCTAAACAAAAATAAAATCTTAGAAATACCTGACGTATGTACATTAGGGTGTCCCAAAAAAATCAAAGTCTTTTTTTGTCAACGCATACCCTCTAATTATTTTCGAATGGTGTTAAAACACTTATAAATAAAATTTCATGAACTTAGGACCACTGCAACCCGTGCCGACTTGCATTCATGTGTTTCAGTACTTACATACTTTGTATGAACTTCGGCGCGTCGCAATATTCCCATGGAAGTTTCGTGGTTGCTTGTTTATTGTATTGGTAAACGCCTCATTTTGTTTAATCAATATGTCAGATTAAGATTTCAAAGGCAAATTGTAATAGGGGGGTGCAAAACATTAAAATAACGGCTTAAAACTTCTCTGTAAAGAACAAATATTGGCAGTTCTGTTTAATAAAATTCATGTAGTAAAATTGAATTTTGTAAATCGCAAATCTAACTATTCGAGATTAATTATTTTTTGTTAAAGGGCTTATATGCCTATTTAAGCTTTAATAAACTAATTTTAAGAAATAAGTTGCCTTATACCGACTCTGAAGAGATCAACAAATAATGCGGAAAAATCGCAAGATGTGTTCGTATAGTGTCGTCAAGAGTTTGTTACAAGCTTGGACTACTTTTTGTATATTGCACACGCCAGTACCCTTTAATTGATAAAAATAAATCTAGATAATAGATATAGTTATATAAATAGATATACATTGTTTTACCGGACAGAATTAGGAAGGAAATTTAAGGGTTGGCTATCAAGAATTAACAGTTATAGCTATAATCATATTCTTTGGTGGTGATACAGAAAGAAAATTGACTATTCGATCTCCAAGTTCTATGTACCAGACACCATGATGGCCGAAGCAATTAATTGATTAAAAATGTCGTAACTTATCTTTTAATTGTAAATTACTAATAAAAAGTCGCACTATTAGACATCTAGATTTGCATCGCTATATACCATGTTAAGGCTTGGATGCATTGTATATTATCAGTGACGGCACCTTACCACGACTTATGTTTGCTTAATACTTTGAAACCCTGGGAAACTGTCAATAAAATTAACTCAGAAATGACTATACAGAATATTTTTCAGCATTTTTGGTCTTTGGTTCATGAAGTAGCTGTCTTGTCTCTATATCACTATGATGGAGACCAGGAACCAAAAATGATAATATTTTAAAGCTTAACTAAAGAGGATCCATCAATTCATATATCCCCTGGAAAGATATCTGCGTGATTTACTTTTTTAGAAAGATATAAACGACTTTATTTCGATCAAAAACTAGTCTTGCTTTTCTTCAATCGTTTTAAAAATTTTGACACTTTTCTCAATGAGTTGCTTACTTCACAGACTAGTTATACTTCTTTTGAAGCAGTTAAGAAATAAATAATGACACTAAAAGTCGCTAGTGATACTGCAAATTGCAGTTATACTGATACAACATTTGCGTGAAAAAGTCACCTTTAAAGGGAAACTAAAGCAATTTTTCCTGTGATTTGTCCTAACAGTAAAATGAAAACTTTTAAATTAAAATATCACAAATATTCCTGTTTTAATAATAAATATATAATACCGGTGAAATAGGATATAATTTTGAAAATAAAAATTGAGTTTTTATATGTGCTCTACAATTACCATACAATTTTTTTCTTAAAACTTTGCCATCAAGTCGGCACGGGTTACCGCTATCCAATTTCGATAATATTTCGTATTTGAGTTATTAGGGTCAATTAGAAAAAATATAGAGGGTATGCGTATCTAATTTCGAGAAAAAAAAAATCGCCCTACTAAGCTGGGACACCCTAATGTACATGGCCAAATAACGTTGGCCGGGTCAGCCAGTAATTCATAAGTAGGTATTTTTGACTATGTCCTTTCGCTTTAACGGATTAATAAATGAGTTTCCTTTTTAATTTTTAAATGAATCTATGTTACTGATCTGCAGATAAGACATGTAGATATAAACGTACCTGCAAACGAAGTTCCCATAAGAGTCATAACATGGTTGGCAAATGCCTTGCCAACACTGGAGACTCTCATTTCCGTGTCTATTGCAGCACCGACCGTAACATTTTTCGCCTAGCCCTAGGAAATTTTTTTTTACATTAGAACATAATTTATTGTTAAAGCAATTCTGCGCCTAATGAAAGGTTTATTGCTTTCTAGGAGGATTTTTTTTTAATCATTAACTTATCGAACTTTTAACCATTAACTATGGACATATCCTTAAAGTTATGTGTGTATTCACAATGAATTATCACATACTTTAACGGTGGTGGAAAATATCTTATTCATCGTATATGGTTGCATACCTAAAAAAAATGGGTTTTGGGAATTACTTAGGTGCGTAGTCTGCTAACCTGCACTAGGCTAGCGTAGTGATCTTGGGCTTAAACCCTCTCAATCGGAAAGAAGGCCCGTGGCCAGTAGTGGGGGCTGATGATGATGTTGACAAATAAAGTCTTTTCATTAACCATGGAAACAATCAAGTTGCCATACCATTTATTAAAATCCTGCTATCTACACATTTATCACAGTAATAAATCATAGGTTTTCATATTAATGTTCGAGGGAGTCTTAGTGGCATAGCTTACGGATTACCAGGTTTTAGATAGTAGTATTTTATCTTATGTTTTAGTGTTGAGGTGTTCAATAACTTATTATTGAATATTTCATTGTAAGAAGAATTGAGCTTCTAAAGGGGTAATATTAATCACTAGAATAGGTATGGGCGTTACAACTTTATTTTAAATCAAATTGCCTTTAAAATAAATGTATGCATGTAGTTGTATACAGTAGTATTTTTTGGAACATTTCCATTAGCCTTCATGCGAAATTTGATAACACATTTATATTAAAGTTACTTTTTGGGAATGAGCACGCAAAAAATAAGTGTTCTTATGTGTGTTACCCACCTGGACATGGTATGCATCTTATTTGATATTGATCGGGAATAAATCCCTCAGCGCAATGGCACTGTCCATATCTACATACATATTCTTCGCCCACACAGTTGATAGCTGCACATTGGTCTGTAATTGCACAAATATAAACTGAGTCATAAGTAAACAAACTTCCTTACGATCGTGCTAGCGACAAGATTGTCTCGAGTGCATTTCAGGAACTGTACGCATTTTTCCACTTTCATATTGCTCGATTGTCTATTACTTTTGTGATGTTATTTATTACTATTTAAACATACTTTTTCACTAAAGACTTCACAAAGCATTTTCTATAAAGATTTTACTATAATATGTATTATATTTAAACACGTAGACGACCTCAAGTAAATATGGGACAAGGAAAGCTAAAAGAGATTTAGAAATACAATTATGAAGGTTTTTTAGCGTGTTTTACTCTCAGTAATCCAAAAAGAATAAACGACCTGTGTTTAAAGAAACACAACAAGTTGGAAATATTACGACCGTTCGTTGAATTTTTAGTATTGTTTGTTCAAAAAATCATGGGTAGCATGACGTTATAAAAATCTCAATTAGTTAGGTAAAATATTACCTAAATTGTTTGACAATAATTGTTTAAAAAGCATTTTACATTACAATCATTTTGTATATTACATTAACACAAAGAGTTTAGATATCTATTTTTTAAGATTTTTCGCATGTTCCTTACGTTGTGCTTACATACCATTCAATTTAGTTGGAAGCTGTTATTACACTGGTAGCTGTGACACAGCTTTACGGTTAATAAGTCTTATAAAAGATTAAAAAGATCGTGATCGAAAACATAGACAGGAAATAATTGCAGTGCTTATAAACGCATTGGTGTTAAAAAAAATACAAAAAAAAAAAAATATAAATTTTGGCGTTTTCTTATAACCACCATAATAATAATTATTTTAAATTACAAAATATTGACAAAATTATTTTCAGGTTCTTATAGGTGAAAACAGCCTATGATAGAAAACTGAGACAAGAAATAATTACGGTGGCCAGAAAAACGTCAATTTTTCGGGATTTTTTTCATTAATGTAAACACAGTAAACACAGTATTTATTACCTGTGTAAGATTTTGATGACGGTCTTTTTACATCCTATATGTAAAATATTTTTATAGAAAACGTATTGTAGTCAAAATTACCTACTATTGATGTTTAGACATACATATCTCATGCATATAATTAGTATAAAGTCCATATTGTCTTGATGTATGAACACTATAATTATTCCCATACAATACTAAGGTTCTGAGTGTCAACATGTTACTTTACTTTACTTTTAATAAAAGAACCAGCAAAACATTGTAAATACAACACAAGTTACCTTCGCTATCAGTCGGTTGGGCACACACTAAGGCAAACACAGAGAAAAACGCGATCCAACCTAACATTTTTATGTGTAAACTTTACAGTCACATTGTAGAATGTTTTAGCGATGCGTTTGGTAAACTCGCGAGTACATTGTGGACATTTTGTTACAAAAATATGGTGCGACGATACGTTATCGGAGATCTGTGTTGGTGCGATATGTGCTTATCGGCAACGTCACTCATTAGACTGAGTCGTATGATTAGCACAACCATGGAGATTTACATTCAACCTTGGCACTGCCACTGTTGAAGACAATTGGTTTGTCACCATACCAGCTCAAAACAATGGTTTTAAAACAATTCACGTATTTATTGCACATTTAAAATTTTCAAAATCAGAAAAATAAGATGTTATTTGATATACTGAAAGGATAAAGCGTAACAACCCTTACCTCTTTCTACAATATCTAAATCGAATAACTAGTCTGGAAATTTCCTTTTCATTCGTTCCACAATAATATCACGAATACAATGAAATTGCACGTGTATATTACACAATAGCAGGCGGATTGAAATAGTGACATTATATTTATATGAATGGGCCTATTGTTTACTTTAAGAACAGGCTTCATTAAGGATCTGCATTATCTGCTCATTAATGCAGGCTACATGTTAATACGGATACAAAAGTAAGTAATGTGATCCATCACAATGGTTTGTAAAAAGTCTCTCGCATAATACTCTTGAGCTACGAGAAACAACGATATTCTCCGGTGTTGTGGAAGAAAGGAAGATGACTTAAAACTGAGGACTGTTCTTTGTACGAGGTAATTGGTTAATTCAATAAATAATTATTGATTTATTATGGTGATAATTATGAGTATGATATTAATTAAGTAAGCGTGTTCTGGAATTAAATTTTTGCGTGTAATACTAATTGAGTCTTAAAATTGAATCATACTAATTAAGTATATATTTTTTAAGTAGTACGTAATATAGGTTGAGCCAATTACTGTACAGCACTGCTGCGTGGTCTCATGGTGGAATAATGCGCCGTACGAAGGATGTAGGTTCGATTCCCAGGCTGGGCAGTGTTACTGAGATTTTCTTAAAATTCTTAGAAGCAGGTCAGAATCTAAAAAGTCGTAGTAGTAGTATCCGAAAAACTGCAATGGGCTTACTTCTTATTACGTGGGAAAAAAAACTCAAATGTTGAAATACAGGCATGAGTTTCTGTATCGATGTCAATAAGCATTTCGAGTTGTAGGAACCTATTGATACGCCGTACACTTATGCGCTAAAACAAAAGACATTTCTATTGGAAGTATTTAATTCTTTATTATTCGTACCAAATCTATCGTGAAGTTAATTAATTTGACATCAGTCAACGTTATATTTCGCGCATGTAATTACCAACTACAATTTACACGCCATTACCATAGTAAGAATGTTTATTATTGTCCATTAATATTCAACCTTGAAACTAACATTACCTAATATCGACGGCCAGGTAACAAGCGTCGGAAGAAAGAAAACATTGTTAAAACATTAGCATATTCGCTCCAATAACACGACTGAAAAATATATTTGGCTATATTTCACAGAACGGGAGATACGAGTCATGGAAGAATGGTCAAGTCAACTAAATATGATCGAGGGGGAGTCCCCGCTTCATGAAATGAAGTATGGGTAGGGAGGAGGGGTCTTGGATGATGATTTTAATAAATATTAATATAGTATTATTGTCATCTTTCCGCAATGTTAATTTTTCTACTATAATTTGTATTACCTAGCAATTTGTTTATGAAAATTCTCTATTTAGACTTGGTAAAATTACCCTATTTCTTTTCATCGAAGTCGACGGTGGTTTACGTACATATAATCCATAGCCTATAGGAATTATAGGATATATGTATAAATTCGTCGCTACAATTGAGAAGGGTTAGGATTGACAAAATGCAGGTGCAAGTTCCTCACGATGTTTTGCTTCTTTGATGCAGAGCGTAATAATATACTGCAGTCTGCATGTCAACGAAAGGTTCGAATAGTTCGACGAGATTTTTAGGCTCGCGCCTAATCTTCTAGATAAAAGACTTTTTAATAGGCTTATAGGTACTATATGGCTAGGAAAAAATATTATCATCAACTAACAGCTCACTTTTTCGCTGTAATTTTCCATAGATTTCGTCGAGAGAAAAATGACAGGTAAAAATTTATATTCCGGCAGTGAGTTGTTAATTTCTCGAGTGTAGATTAATGACTTGATGTGACTCGCTTTTTCGCAGAACAATGCTCCCTCAAATCGCTTCAGAGATGACTTTTATTTTTAGAGTCCAGTTTACGACGTAAAAATTATAATAAGACTTGCGTACCTATATTCTTTTTATCATTTAAAATTCTTAGCCCACACGTGGTATAGGCCTCCCCTAACGTTGCTATTTTTCTTGTTCATGAGCTATCGCATCCATAACTTGTCCGTTTCATAGGTTATGACATCCCAAAACCTACTTCCCGAGGCAGTTACTGCCTTTGTCCCTCGACAATTATTTCTCTTTGTCAAATATCATGAGATGCCATTTCATCAAAGTGACGCGCTTGCTTAATTTTGATCTTTGACGTATGGTGTTGGGTGATCAATGAGTGATATGCCCAGCGTGGCCCGTTCCATAGCGCTTTGAGCAACTTCAATTTACTAGAATGTACTGGGAATCCATCGAAATCTTCTTAGAGTCTTGGAGTATTTTCCTACTAGGAACTTGAGTACTTATTTATTCAATACGCCAATCAATCTTCAAAATGTCTGGTCATGTGGAAAACTATCTATGATATTATACGGTGTTAAAATCTTAGATAAACATGTAACATTTATTTCTCATCATTGGTTGATAAATAATGTAGAAACGAATGTATACCCATACATTTAGATCCTTTGTTTGTTATCGGCTAAATGCACAGTCCAGACTGAACACTACATTTTACTAAAACACTTCATAAAGGTGTTTGACCTGAAGTCGACCGATAGCCACCTAAATCCGTATACGTATGTACTATGTAGATATGTTTACAAATAAATCTTATATAACGCATATATATAATTACTTATAAACATTTATATGTGAAGATTTGTCAGAAAATATTTTTATCACTAAAATTTTGCTGTTTCATACCTATTTTTATCGAAGTTGAATAGACTTTACGAGTGCTAAATGTATTTTTAATTATCAAATATTTTTTTTAATTTATAGACGACTGTCTTTGTTGGTTCCGTGATAGGTACAGGTGTGTACTGTTCGGTGGTATGGAACCAGGTTTGAGTTTTCTTATTGAGATATATTTCTATCATCTCGGAGTCTAGAGTTATGTCTGAAAAGCGATATTAGGCTAGACCTCATTAAGTGAGACTTAAAGACAGCGTGGGAATTGTGTTTGGGTGAATATATTTTTGCATATGCTTTCAGGAAATACGCGGGAATATGTATGGATGTTAAGTAGTCCTATTTAGGAATTGAGAAACGCTGTACGTACGAGTAGGTATTATTACCTTGAGTGCAGTCGAACTATTAAAATAAATAAGGTACGTTCTAAGAAAGTACGAAACGAATGACGATCAATAATAAATACTTTATTATTTTTATTACCCTCAAATTATATATCACAATTACACAATAAGATTAATATAAATACGTATCACTCTGATACGATATGGAAAAGTTAATCGTACGATTTTATAAGGCCACCCACAATGCCGAATGATTTTTATCTTTAAAAATATGATTATTAATTATTTTGTTTATATATTTTATTGAAAACTAGTGACTTGGTCCAGCTTTACCTAGTTGTTATTGTAATGCCGCATATTAAACATTGAAACTAGATAGGAAAACCAGGTCTTTTTAAGAAGTAATAAGTGACACCTGAATGTTGCTGGATGCATGGCGTATCTAACATAGCAGTTTGGAAGTCTGGTCGACGCCTATGTTCAGCAGTAGACGTCTTAAGGTTGATGATGAAGTGTTACCTGAAGCATCAGGTGTCTCAACTTAGCAAAGTTAAATGTGACTTGACTATAAAGCTACTATCATCATGGCTAATATGTCTGCTCGACCTGGGAATCGCCGCGAAACCACTAGATCGTAAAAACTTGTGTTATGGGACTATGGTCCCTATGCATTATGATGCAGGCTAAAAAAAGGTAATGTACTCATATAGTGTGTATATATAGACACTCTTTTTTATATAGATAGTATAGAATTAGAATACTTATACAGATTAGATACCAAACGGTGTTTTTGTGGACTAAAAGATAATAAGTTTATTGGAATGTAATGGAGCTTCGGTTTAGTAACTGTGCAGATTGTTTACAAATTGCAAATTATTCATTTATTGTTCTCTGATTTAAAAATATAGTTTCCTGATAAATTTAATACTGATATAATAACAACATTTTGTATACGTTCCGCTGCGTGACTCGGGCCCACACTGCTAAACAAAGGGGTTTACTTCACACTAGCGGTGGGCGATTTTGAATGATTTCGATAATCGAATGACCTACTAATACTAATGTTGATAATCGATTATGAAATTAGTAACTAATGAATTTTTATAATCGAATGATGTTACTAATTTGTACTACTAATACTAATCGCGTAGTAATAAAATCAAGACTCGACGAAAGTAGTTTTTTTGAGTTGAGCAGACACTTGCTTCGTCGGTTTATTTGATTCCAGTGGTGTAAGACCGCCTGATATGTGGAAATTGGCCGTTCAACCAAGTTAGCGAGTATGCATACGATGGTAGTACATACTCACACTACCCAATAGTCCACATTTCGTCCGGCAGAAAACAGGTAACGTCTGGCGGCTTTGGGATCTCAGTACTTGAATGGTGCACATGATTTGTATCAGAAGTATTATGGTGGGCAATTATTAATGATTTTGAAAATCGAATTACCTAGTACCTACTAATGTCTGATTGTCTGTTAGTTGTTACTTGTTACTCGCGAGCGCAAATACTAACTACTAACTAAATTAGTAATTACTAACTTGTTATAATCGAGATATCTCGAGACATCTTCATAATCGAATGATTTCATTAGTATATCTCATAATCGCCCACTACTACTTCACACTCAAAGTGCGTGAAAAATTATTATATATCATGTATATACACAGGGTTAAAAAATATATACATATATACTATATACTCAGCCTATCGCCGTCCACTGCTGAACGTAGGCGTCCCCAAGATAGCGCCAAAAAATAAATAATTAAAAAAATATGTTTAAGATAAAATCATGAAAAATTAGACAATTTTTAGTGAGGAAAGTGTCCGTAGGTGTAATTAATTTAGGTAGAGAAGCAATAATTTTGTTTCATAAAAATAATTTCGTTAAAAATTGCTTGGAGATTAATTTTATTTATATTTAATCTTTAAATTCATAACTACACATTATAAGAGCCAAAAGGGAAAATTATTCCACAACTTCTTTATGTATTTGTGAATTATTCTTGTGGTGCAAAACTACTACATGAATGTAATTATTGCATTATGTCGCCTGTCATTTCTTTTTTCGTTACGAATATACAAACCCCAAAGATTATAAAATACGTTTCCGTAAGACCGCGTCAACGCCAGAATTGGACCAGATACCTGAAAAAAAACATTATAATTGATGATACTAATACCATAAATGACGTCTTGAAATGAGTTCCGCATTCAGACTCTGTCCGTAAATGTATTAACGTTTTTATTGACAATAAGATAAAGTTGTTGTATTCGTAAGGACCTTGGGGATTAGACGCAAGGTTGAGACAATTTTTTAAGTGCGTGCAATGCGACAAACTGCCGACTTTGTTAGGTTAGGTTAGGTTGCTATCTTTTAGTCGGTATGCTCGCGTAGGATTTCGATTAGGGTCCCAACTCAGCCAAGCCAACTATAGTTCTACACGTTGAGTTTGAAGGCCGATGACCCCAACATACCCTTTTCGGCATCCCTCGAGGTACCGAACAGGGAGCTTAAGGCGCTTTTCTCTTGTGAAAAAGGTTAGATTACTATTAGGAGAAGTCAGAGACTCGAGGGCAATCTCTAGTCACCCCATAAAAATACTCAACGTGATTATTTAACTAACTACATCACCGCGGTTAAAATCCCTCCTTGATATACACAGATTGTGGTTGTCGAAAACATTAACAGGTCCCGTTATGAAGCTCGTTTATAAGGATTACGCAGGTTCAGTCCGACATAACACGCTTTTTCTGTTGCAAGTCATTTTAAAATGTGCGCTTCAATAATTAAAATAATTTTAATGGAAAGTTGGAAATATTGAATTATTTGTTTTATATTTTTTTTTACTACAGGGCGTATGATCCTATCCTAATCCTAAAGATCCTATTGACTGTTTCCTTGACGAATGAAAATTAATTCAGCGGCGCAACACTGAGTCAGGAATTGTGTCTGCTACACAAAACAAGACTCGTCATAATATGTGGGACTTAAAATGTAGTAGTGACACGAACACCGGTGTGACATAGAATAATACTTTTGTTATAAATTGCATCGTTACCTCTACCATAGAGAGATTTTGTAGGTCTTACTCCACCATGCTGGTTGGTGGACCAATATAAGCTTCAACGTATAAATAGGATCAATGTTATATAAATCCTACAGTTAGCCTCTTAAAGTCTTCAATCACCAGAAACCAGCTGGTATTTCAAGTTTGTTGTTTGTGAGATGGCGGTATCCCACTTGAGCCCGGCTACTAAGTATTTCGATTTGACTTAAACGTGGCTCAACCACATGTAATTTATACTAGTATTTTAGTGCAAATGTACTCACACACTTCCTGAATACATATTCTTATATCAAAGTTTCGAGAATCATCGGCTTTAAGTCATTTCTAGTAGATAATATTAAATTAAAGTACAAAATGTAGGTATGTTTTTAATAAATACATTTATCGTACGATACAAGGCGCTATTTATTCTCTCTCTTGTACTATCACGTTTCGATATCAGTAATTGCAAGTACTAGCATATACTTTTTAAATTGTTATTGTATTTAATCAATATCCTGGTGGCAATCACAAACAAACACTTTTAATACGCTTTTACTACTATCAGAATATATAGATTACGTATATATCTACGTAATGGGATCTTAAAAAGGTAATTTAACATTCCCCGTTTTTGATTAAGTCGAAATGTGTCTTACACACCTGCCTGTTTCCACGAAAGAGTACATGCATTTTTAAATACAAAGTTATTTTTATTCTCGTGTTATATGGGGCGCGACACAGAACTTATTATAAAACTCCATGCTGTTACTGAAAATTTCCTGATGGACTCACCCAATAATACTGCCTGATCTGGGAATCAAATCCAGCACCCCTACATCGAATAGAAATAAATAAATAGGATAAATAAAGTTATTGGGACCATGAGGTAGAGGCCTCATTTTTTTAAATAATTCGTTTTAATTACATATATAAAAATTATAATTATTTCTTAAGCCAACAGATCAATGAGTCTATCTATATTTATTGAGTTACAAATAACAACTAATATTATAACTCGTAAGCAGACACGTAACTTCGAGTAGTTAACCGATCGTTAGTCTTGACGCAGCTGCAATAATACTTTAAGCCCCCAAAACATAGCGAAGCTATAAGTTCTGATATATTGCACTATCTTGGCGAGCTTCGAGCAAGTCTTTCCAGAAAATCTTCAATCCACTGCTCGCACAATATTATAATAATGTACAACTATTTTACATTTGAAAACAAAGCAAATATGGACAATCTACGTAGATTGTACTTTTTAATGTTTAAATTAATTATGAGTGCTTCTTTAATAACAATGTGTGTTTTAAAAATATTATGCCTTAATAATGTAATCGTTTTTAGTTTGTTTTACGTAATATATTGAGTTCTTGAAATCATTTATATTTTAGCTTCGATGTACGTCGACTTGTCAAAAAATGTATATGCTAATCCATCAAATTGATTATTTTCTGTAACAAAATAGTGATGAATAGTAAACATTTTTCATGTTCAACGAGCAATTTTCGTCAGCAAGATTTGATAAAGCGAATGAAATTACCTAATCCAAGTGTTATGATAAATAAAGGGTCTCGGATTCAGCTGCCCCCGTCAACAACTCAGTTTTTCACGCGGCTAACTTGACATTTTTTGTCTTAGGAAAACTTTTATCAAATTCTATTAGGAAACTCATTTATATTCAAAGAGAAGGTCCAACTTGGATGATATTTCTTTAAGGAAGAGTTATATAAATGTGAGATATGATAATTACTCATCTAACACTTTTCAAAAGTTTTAAACTTTGCGCAATAAAACCTTAAATTACCTTTTAAGGGGTTGTTAATTCTTATTAAAGAGAGTTTTTATAGCTAAACATTAAAATAAGTTACTAGATATTTCATTTAAAAGACTATTAGTTATATTTATAAACTTCAACATTTCAAGTGAATTAGACAACTATGAAATATTTTACTCGTTTATTAAAAATAGCCATAAATATGCCCACAATAACCCGTAATATTAGATTTAAAAAATATTCAAAGAGATATACTATGTACCTACATTTGAACTTTTACGAACACTTACCAAAATAAAATAGTTGGTTAAGCTTCGTGTAAAGTGTAATGTATATTTAATGGACGTAGTATTAAATGAGGGTAATTTTATTTCGGTTCAGTTAATCCTCATTGGTCACTATTATTCTAATAATGTATTTATAAGCTATCGGAAAAGTAGGGATAACGTTTAAGGATGTGCGATGCCTGAAAAAAAATATTCGGACGGCGGCGAAAGGAAAACGCCGGTATCCTTTCCAGTAAAGTTGTCACGTTTCGGGTTGGATAATTTAAGATTACGCTCGGTAAATACGTAATACATAAAACAAAAAGTAGGTACCCGTCGAACACGTATCGAAACCCTTAAACTTTATCGGAGTTCTTATTGGACTCTCACGACTTTATTGTTCTTTAAGCGAGAAACTACACGCGTTAAATAAATTTAATTAAGTCAAGGTTACGTTTTTAAAAGCTTTACTAATTGATATTTAGTTTTATAGCGGTACGATGATAATCAGTTTGAATTAAAGTATGTATGGAAGCCAAAAAAGTCGTCGATTTTTGTAGATATGTTGACGATCCCTAAGATTCGTAAATACTACAAACATTCTATATTTAAAAAAATATTATAAAAAAATGATCACCGTGCAAATATTGGTTGTGCGGAAATTGTACTCGTAGCTTTACTGAATTCGAAAGCTGACTTCTTGGCGATATCAATTAGTCATCAAATATTGTTTATTTAGGAAAAGGTATTTTTTTAATTGTTTGTCGCGATTTTTATCCCCATAGCTATTACCTGCCTTAGTCTTCGCTCACGGTCTGAATACACTCTGTACAACTGCGTATACCTGCACGGCGCTATTGCAAGTACAATATTTTCTTGGGGCCTCAATAAATTGTTCGACGGAGGCGTAGGGCGGTGCACAATTAGGACCGCAGGGCGGCGGCTCTCGTGCACACTTGGCTCGGCAATAAGTGAGAGATTAGTCCGCAGTACACAGGTGCGCCCTCTGTTAGTTCCCAGCTTAGCCTAAATTAATGCAACATCTACTTGGGATTTGTTAAATGAAACTGGGTTAGCCGTGCCAGGAATTGTAAATGAATTTCCACTGCACAATCGTATATTACAGCTGACATAACGTGAATAATTCTTTTTGCTTATTCCTTGTGTGATGAATGTGTGCAAACTAGTGTTAAAAGAGTAGTGATTGTGGAACGTACGTTATGTTTTAGTATGTTGAATATGTAGAATGTTATTGTATCTACTAATAAATCATTCTAATTTTGTAAATTTATAAGTTCGCAAATTTGCAGCGTATGCAAGCAAAAAGTTTGAAAAAAAAAACATAAATACATACTCGCTCACGCCTATTATCCTCGAATTTTGCCAATTGGAGTTTTGTCCCATTGCCGTTTTGCAGTAGAAAAACCCAATAACACTGCCCGGAAATCCAACCCGGAACCTCTAGATCGCAGGGCAATTACTTACAAACTTGAATACATTGAATAAGTTTGGTAAGAAAAAGAAGTTCTTTCGTAATTATTCTGCTACATTATTTCTTAGCATTATGGATTCTAGTTGTGGAGTCATTTTCATTTTCAAAATTACTTTCTATAGGTTTTAAAAATAAAAAAAAGTTCACACATACTTTCACACTACCTTATAGGTACTTGAAATGTTAAAAAAGTATAGGTATCAATTTTCTCCAGGCATAAGGCATTTTGTATTGACGAGCGACCTTTTTATCACTTTCTCTGCACATCTATAATTGACAGGCGTAAAAACTAAAAAACCAGAACTACATATACCTATATAAGTTATAATGTATAAGTATGTCTAAGTGGCAGTGATGGCCTCGAGGTTTGGGCGCGCGGTCGAGAATCTCGGCGGTCGCGGGTTCGAACCCCAGGCACACACCTCTGACTTTTCGAAGTTATGTGTGTATTCACATTGAATTATCACTTGCTTTAACGGTGAAGGAAAACATCGCGATGAAACCTGCACACCTAAAAGTTCTTAGGAATTTCTTAGGTGTGTAGTCCGCCAACCCGCACTAGGCCAGCGTGGTGGACTATGGCCTAAACCCTCTCAATGGTAGAGGAGACCCGTGCTCAGCAGTGGGCGTATATGGGTTGATGAAGAAGAGAAGAAGACATATGTATGTGACTATAGGGCGTATTTATT
This sequence comes from Cephonodes hylas, assembly GCA_030295005.1. Lineage (NCBI taxonomy): Eukaryota > Metazoa > Arthropoda > Insecta > Lepidoptera > Sphingidae > Cephonodes > Cephonodes hylas. The sequence continues at coordinate 6,562,933 of AP025367.1, read as the reverse complement.
AACTAAAGTTTTCCATATAATTAGTGTACTATAAAAACACAATACTACTCAACTGTTCGTAATTACCTTTTGTATCTGGGCAAAATAACATTCAAGTTTCGCTAAATCAACAAAATTTCGCCCGGATGGTACGGGCTCGTAACTACAAAATAAAAGTAGTTTCATTCCCCTAGAGAGGTTAATTCCCGTCGGCTCGTATTCAAGAACAGAGGCTCCTCTTAAAATGAGTTTATAAATCTCTCGGGAGTTATTAAACATCGGAATAGGAGAACTCTTACGCTACACGCTACAGTGTGACGGTTACAATTAAAATTTAATCGATCCTACGCACGATGAGGGATGAGATATTAAGTCCCTGGTAACAAAATTAAATCGATAATGTTAATTAAATTATGTTTGTTCTCTGTACAATCAGTCGCAGAGACAAGGTTGTGATGTTGACAACAATTTTCATATACAAAATTGTTTGTTATTAGAATTGCCTGGTCGCATTTTAGTATCGACTGCGCACCGAAATCTCGTAAGCCACCACGACTTTTTTTAAAACAAGAATTTAATAGAATCGAAAAAAATATCTAAATGGGCATTATTATTTTATAATTTCAAAGATTAAGTTAACATACATAAGTACTTTATCTCTGTCAAATTCATTTTACTATTTTTCTTAATAGTATAATATATGATTAAATGTTTAAAGTGGGCTGTGTAGCTTTGTTAGTGTAATCATCATATTCAGCCCGCACGTACCCACTGCTGGGTATAGGCCTCCCCCAATGTTCACTATTTTTCTCGGTCTTGGGCTACTCTCATCCATAATTTTCCAGCTTCGTTATGTTATGTTATGTTAGTGTAATACTATAAATAAAATATTGTTTATCATCCGTTTTGTCATACAACTATTGTGTGTAATTTGATTTATTAACTGTACCATAATTTTAATGAAAAAAATATATTCATGTCACTACTTTTCATTAATTGTCTACATAACGGGGATAGAAAACATCGTAAGGGAACTTTCGCACCTAAAACATTCTTAGGTGTAGAGTCGACTCTCCCACGTGCGTGTTGAACTAAAGCTTTACCTATCCAAGACTCGATTCCAGGTGTGAAATAAACGTAAATATAAATTAAATATTATAAATAATAATACTTTACTGTCTCGTGGTCTCGCGGTACAAATATGTGCCGTGCGATCTAGAGGTCCTGGGTTCGATTCCCGGGTCGGGCAAAGTGTTATTGGGTTTTTTCATTAGGAAATTTTTAGTAGCAGCACGGAGTCTGGAAAAGTGCCCGAAAAACGGCAATAGACTCGCCCTCTATTACTTGGGACCTTTAAGTAACTGGCAAAATGTGGGTGTAGAAATGCGCCTCTGCCTACCCCGTCAGGGAATATAGGCGTGAGTTTATGTACTGATGATGTAATACTTTATTATAACCTATAATAAATATTTAAATTTCAACTTAGATTCAGCTCTGATATTTTTAAGACAAGTGCTATTTTGCAAAGACAACAACTAAAAGAAACCTGAATACTTAAATTTTCAATTTAAATTTATAGGATATTTACCATTCTGGATTAGTCCGCGTAAAAAGCGACCTAAATTCCTGAATCCTGCTATCTCATGAAAACAAATTAAGTCTTGATTCTCGGTTGTAAAAACTTTCAGTTATATCCTACAGGTGTATTAATAACTTTTTCTAGTACCATAAAATTCTTTTAACTTTAGCCTCTAAGGCGAGGTTGGTTTGCTTGTAAAATAAGAAGCTACGGCATCTATTTTTGTTCTAGCTATGCATACAGAATGCAAGCATATGAAATCTGTAATTATTACATATTTTTCAACTGTAGATATTAACTCTAGAAACTTCAAACTGGACTCAAAAATAATTACATCTCTGTTTATACATAAAATATACGAGTGTTTACTGTATAAATTTGTAGTTTAGTTAATTCTTAAGATTGCTTCAAATCTGTTTCTTATACATAGAGCTCGGTGCACTAAATATAAATATTATTTTAAATTATTCATAGGTACAGTCTGGTTTGGAATTTGCGAAACGTCTCAAAAGCCTACACAGACCAAACTTCGAAACTATAACAGTTATTTACTTCGAGAACAACCGCAAAGATGAATGGTTAGATCGGGGTCCTTTTTTAATTTTTGTTGGTATTTCGAAGGCAGCCCGCATCTTTTGACCAATAAATGTATAGGTTTTCCTCTGAATTACTTTTATTATAAAGTAATATTACCGTAAATTTGGATGATGATTATAGTAAGTAGTAGTTGAGTAGACTAAAAGTTATTAAATTAAGCGTTCTTTTTTATTTGCTTAACGAGTTACGTGCAGTTGGCAGTGCAGACGTAATCTTAAACGAACGATTTTCAAAACTATTTAAATGTTTTGTGTATACCATCAAAATGTTTCAATATTAATCAGTTCTAACATCACCGCCATCAAAATAAGCCTTTATAAGTCCTACTGCTCAGCTCGGGCTTTTTATACAACAAAAAATGTGGTGCGTCTTTATGTTTGCGAGTAATTCACCTTGCTCACCTAGTGCGGATAGGCAGACTAAGACACCTTAAAAATTTCTAAGAATTTTTAGGTTGTGCAGGTTTAAATATGTGATAATTCGCTGTGAATATACACATAACTGCCTACCCAAGGCTTGAACCCGCGACCACAATATATCACGAGAAACAATAAGTATATTTAACAGATACATTAATAAACCATTCTTTAACTAGTGCTAAAACAATGACAAAATCTCCATTAACCAGGAGAGCAAGCGGCAATCACAGACACCTGTTCCGTGCTTATATAAATATCATTGAATCGGATAACACTACGCTCGCGGGAGAAGTCCCGCAAAGTTCGTGCACCAGTCGAGAGATCACACCCGAATTGTACTTGCAGATGCCACCTGAATTTATGCAAATCCCGAGCTAAGCGACTATAACTTATCAGGAGACAATGCCCCGCTGTTTGAATATTGTTAGACTCGTCCTTCCGTTTCTATTCCTCCGAGGACACAACTTTATTATGTCAATCCTTCGTGTTATAACACGAATCTTAGTTTGAATACAATTGAGGCGAAGGTCATAACCTGTGAATCCTCGTGCTCATTTATTAAGTTAGCTGTTTCTGCAGAATTGAATCAATTGACTGTGTTGACATAGGATAACTGTGGTTTACATTTAATAAAATTCACACAAATTCGTGAGATGTAATAGTAAAATAGCTGATGCTTTGTAACAATAATGCTATGTATGTAAACCCAGTACTTAATAGCCATGAACGTGACTTATAAATACCCACATGTAGACTTTAAATGGGTTACTAAATGATTTTCATAAGTAGATATTATTGTACATGTATGTGTATTGTGAACAAATACACACATTAAATATCTTGAACGTATGTTAGTGAGATGTGGCACTTAATACATTACGTACTTGCTATTGTAATCGATATCACATCCGGGGATAATTATACGTACGGAGAATTTCTCGGTGCCGAGATAATCCCATTGCAAAATCATAAGTAGATGTAGGTAGGCGGATAAATACGAGCTCATCATTCCGTCCTGAACAGAGTTTGATTATGCAAACGAGATCTAATCCAGCTTTGTAAAAGAGCTCGCAGTCAAATGGCATTGTACGTCCATTCGAGACATACTTTATACTTCGGGCCCAATCACATCGAAGGGGCAGAAAAAAGATTAGATTTTCTCTCATTTGAACCAGGACGTGACTCGCAATGGAAAGTGATGAAGAAATTGTTACAAGTAGCTGAGGAGGTTCGGAGGTATAATGTTCGTTATCCCTGTACGTGTTTTGAACGTGTTATTCTATTGTGTTGCCACTTTAGATGTTGCATTGTATATTGTGTAGATGGCACAGGGTACAAGCGGTATCTGGACGAGTTAGGAAAACTAACCACCCATTATGTTATGCCTTTCATAGCTTGGTAAAGTGACCGCCCGCACTGTTACATTTAGTTTCAGTGTACAATGTTACATTTAAATAGTTAGATATAAAATGCAACAGTCTCAAACAGATCTGATCCCACATTGAGTTACAAGTCTTGTGGTCTTCAAGTGTCGTATCAGAAACTATGAGATTAATTTCATGCTAAAAACTCGGCTGATTGATTTGATTGGCCCTATTTCATCACACTCCCCCCCTTTGTCACTCTTGTGTTCCAGGATCAACAATGGCATGCACAGTATTAACGCAGGGCACTGAACTCCAGCAAATCTAAGGGAACGTAATTGGTCATAATCCCGATGAGGATTTAAAAAACAAAGAGCTTTCCACTTCCCTCCACGGTAAAGCCGGGGACAAAATGTTAAACTATGAGGATTATAACACCGCATTGATACACAGTGATGCTGATGTATCAACAAAGCAATTAACAAAAATAAAGCATCTTCTGGAACGAACGTTTACGACTATCCATTACCACGCTATTTCGCGTTTCGATTCCTTGCGTGAGTTGGCAGGTTTTTCATCAAAGTAAAGTGTTTAATATCGTTCAAATTATTTTTCACAAACCCCGGCACAACAAGACTTAACGTTACTTTTGGTCGAGGCCTAATGGTAAGGGAAAACGAAGCATTTGCTCAGCTGGGACGCAATTAAATAATTAATAATAAATGGCGCTCTCGGTTAATAATTGGGTACTTATAATAATATCTTGCCGGCTCTTACAATGTTTTTATGACGTCTAGGCTTTGTTTGTTAGAAAATATTATTGGAAGGAAAATTCACCGACGAATCTCTTTGTGTACGTTATTGATTATCCCGGTGTGTTTTTGTAGAACTTTATTAATAATTTATTGAGGTTTATATTGGGGATTACTTAATATACGTTTTGTATAAACGACGTCGTAGATTATTAAGTAAGTGAGTCTCAAAGAAAAGACATTTTAATTTTATAACTTGATGTTTTTTTGCTTTATGGCAAGTAGCTTCAACTTTTAAATGCTTAAACGAGACAGAGAAGTCTCTCCTAGCAGAAGCTATAACAAGGGAATGGGAAGGGTTACCAGAAGGTAACCTTGACACTAACATCGGGTTTAAGCGTGGAGTTACAAATATGGACTTGACATTTGAGTTAATTTGCATAAAACAGTTAAAAACGTAAAAAAACCTACAGATTAAAATTAAAATCACAAAAGTTATTAATTATTGGAAGTCTGGTAATTTGTTTTAATTCTGTGGAAATTGATTATCCTAATTAATTATTATATTAATAAGAGTGTTTGGAGTTATTGATACTCATTGAATAAAATTTATTATTCCCTTCCATTAAAGAGAAAGAAATAAAGATAAATTGATAGAATCATACAACCATGATCCAATAAACATACATATTAGGAAAATAAAGTCTTTGATATCACGAGACTGTTTTTTCCTAAAATTAGTTTTACTCGTGTTAAGCTTATTTCGCGGAAATAAAGGATTTGTTCCTGTTCTATGCAATATCCTTGCTTGTAAATTAGTTTCAGGAATATAACGACTGAATTAACAAACGTATATACCTACATTTTTCGTAGCCCATTAAAATAAAAATCAATTAAATGTTGAATAAAAACCAATTCTGTAGAATTTTCTACAAAAATGTTTTAACCATTTTTCATGTCGCACTTGGCCACCGTAAGTTTTTAGTGCGCAAGGCGTGTGAACGCCTTCGCCTTTTATATCACTATGTAGGTTAATAAAAATCAGCGTCTACTACAATAACAATCATTCCTCTCTAGAACAAAAAATAAACTTCGTCTAAAAGAAGAAAACCTCCTATTTTCTGACAAGTTGCCAATAAATGTTCAGCTTTTTGTATATCAAATTTCTAACTGACGTACAAAACTCAACTCATACAAGGCAACAGTCTGATAGTAGTCATCTGCACTACAAAAAACATTTATATAATTTGTACGAAACTGGGAAATCCACAAAATAATGAACAGGGTAAACGTAACAGGGTTCTAAACAACAGTTATACCTTTGCTAAGTATGTGTTTATATCAAAATCAAGTCATATTTAAATATGCAGAGCGTGACGTGAAACCGCAGGATGAATTTTAATGTCAATTTACATAACAGGAACACATATATACATATGTATTATCGCATCGCTCGAAATTGTTGTGTTTCAGAAACCCTCGTTATATTCATAAAGCTAATCCCAATGGTATGAACGAATGAATGATAACACTTTTTGTACACCTAATTAAGAAATACAAATATACACAGAACACAGTTAAAGTAACAAATAGCGGTATAGTATTTTCACTTGTAAAGATTTTAGGAATGAATATTTGATAAAATTCATACCTATGTGCGACAAAAAATTATACTTGTAATAGAAATTTGTATTTGTTCTATATTCTCGAATCCCGGTGCCACAAGAGTTCTTACGCACTAGAAGTTCCGGATCAGGCGAACTACATAGGTTTTCTTGAAAATCTGGCGAGGACACAGTCATGGGTGGCGTATACATAGAGAGGCCTGCGTTCAGCCTTTCAAGATGATCCTTTATAAAGTCATCATTCTCTTGCCCTGCTCCCAATTTTTATTTGGGGTCGGCGCAGCATGTTTTCTCCTTCCACACATCCCTATCAGCCGTCATGTCTTCAGTCACGCCTTTCTCTTTCATATCTCTTTTCACGCACTCCATCCATGTTTTCTTTGGCCTTCCTCGGCTTGTCCATCCTTCAACTTTCATGCTCATTACTTTCTTACCAACATATGTTTCGTCCCTCCTCATTAGTGTTGCCCAAATTCAGTCTTGGTCTTGTTCTTGCGTTTTTGCAAGACCAAGACCAAGAACAAGACCGCGTATTTTTAGCAAGACCAAGACCAAGACTGACCGTGCAAGACTTGAGCAAGAACAAGACATAGCCTGCAAGACTCTTGCGTCTTGCAGCTAGGACTTATATCTCATTCACGATAAGTTGATTCTTTTGGCATATCGACTAATGATGGGAAACAGAAAATATCGAGTAGTTAAAAAATATTGCGTTTTAAAATACTGCATTATGTGTGAAATTCTTTATTACTTTCGACATGTAAAACATTATTTAAATAAGCGATGGTGGGTCATAATAAGTGGTCTATTTAATATAACAGGGTTATTTTTAGACCTCCCGCCAAATTTAAATAGGTGTTTTAGACCACGAAAGTAAACAACTTCCCCAAAGAAACACGGGTCGAAAAGTGAAAAAAAAATTCAGACCTTCTACATGAAATCGACCGCGTGAGCAGTTTTCTATGGGAGAGTCGAATTATTTATCACGTTTCGACCCATGTTTCTTTGGAAAAGTTGTTTAGTTTCATGGTCTAAACAACCTATTTTAAGTTGACAGGAGGTCCAAATATAACGCAGTATGTAAAAATTAAGGTTGAAAAATTAAATAGTTTTATCTTTAAAACAGTTTTTATTAAGAAACTGGAGCACAGCCATGATCATCATAGTGTACAGTAAAATTATCGACGTGGATATCGATATGAACGATGTTACGTCCCTTTCCGTCCGAACGATGTAACATTATACAAACGTCAATTAGTTTCAGTATTCCTATTTTAATTTTTCTTTGAAGCATTAAAGTCTCAAAATTTTCGGATAACGCTTACATCTTTAGGGACTTTTGTGTTGTATGTATTTTTTTAATATCTATCAAATCATTAAAATAATAAAATAATACGTTTTTTATTTCAAAGTCATGTCTCAGAAAAATTGACATCTGCCAAAAGAATCAACTTATCGTGAATGAGGTATAGCGCTATTTCACGCAGTAGTTAGGTGTAAAAGTTCGGTGTATAGGTACGCTTAGGAATTTTATGAGATGCAAAAAACTGTATCAAAGAACATGAAAAACTGGACCTATGCGCATTACGACTAATACCATAAACATACCTACATAGCAAAATCAAACTGAGTGCATGCATAGTTATGTTTTAACCATCGGCACATTGATAATGCGGCATCAAAGGTTTTGTACTTACTTCTCAAACTAATTTGCCGCTTTTCGGAAGTACATGGTTATGATACACGCGCCGGCGGCTTCTTTTGAAATCATATACAACAATCGTTGCCGCCGCGCCGCAATCACAACATTTGACACTATTTGATTGCTGCCACAGGGCGTAGGTTAAAATATTCTTAGGTTCTTTAAAATACAGTCAAGTTATTGTAATTAATTTGTTTTTTTACATGTTTTAGCAAATGTAAGCTTATAAATCATAAATGTTTATTAAGAAACAGTTACTTCCATGGAAAACGACATATAGGTCAGTTGATTTTTCGAATTTCTTATCAAATCTTCAGTTATTTATTAATCTGCTTGATCTTTACTATGGCTATGTTAATTCAAGCTCACAATGTTCCAATTCTAATACGTTTTTCTAAGATTTAAAGTAAACTTTAATAAATAGTAATAGACTAATAGGTAATTGCAAGACTTGCAAGACTCTTGCTGCAAGACCAAGACCAAGACCAAGACTGGGAGCGCAAGACCAAGACCAAGACCAAGACCAGGTGTATTGGCGCAAGACCAAGACCAAGACTGGCTAAGTCTCGTCTTGTTCTTGCATTTGGGCAACACTACTCCTCATAATATGCCCATACCACGACAGACGGTGTCCTTTCAGCTTATCAATCACAGGAGCTACTTTCAAACTTCCTCTAACGTATTCATTCTTCACTCTATCAGTCAGAGTTACCCCACACATCCATCGCAACATTCGCATTTCTGCTGAATGCAGTCGTCTTTCGTCCGTCTTCTTCGTTGCCCAACACTCCGATCCATACATAACGACAGGTCTTATCATGGACTTGTATATTCGGCCCTTCAATTTGAGGGGCATCCTTGGGTCGCATATTGTGGATGAGACCTGTCGCCATTTCATCCATCCTGAGTTGATTCTCTGCCCTATATCGTGATGTATACCCCCGTCACTTTGCATAAGTGACCCAAGGTAGCGGAATTCGGAACAGACTGGTATCGGCATTCCATCAAGTGTGACGGACACAGAACTTGAAAGACCGCCAAAGTCGCAAAACATATACTGAGTTTTGGTTCTGCTGACTTTAAGGCCAACATTTCCAAGTCTATGCCGCCACGCCTCCAATCTGTTCTGCACCTCGTGGCCACTTTCTGACACCAGAACAATGTCATCCGCAAACAGCATGCACCAGGGTGCCTCTTCCTGTATATCTGCAGTAATAGCATCCATAACCAACAGGAAGAGGTAGGGACTAAGAGCCGACCCTTGGTGCACCCCAACAGCGACATCGAATCTGGTTGTAATGCCAGCTGCCGTCCTGACTTGGGTATTACATTTACGATACATGGCCTGGATCAACTGCAGGTACTTCTCAGGCACGCATTTCTTCTTAAGGGCCCACCATACAACTTCACGCGGAACCCGATCGAAAGCCTTTTCGAGGTCAACGAATACCATGTGCAAGTTTTTATGCGCTCTCCTGTATTTTTCGCACAGTTGGCGAATTGCAAAAATGGCATCCGTCGTCCTACGACCAGGCATAAAACCGAACTGGTTCCGCGAAACCTCACATTCCTCTCGCAGGCGTCGCTCAATTATTCTCTCCCAAATTTTCAGAGTGTGTGACATTAACTTTATTCCCCGATAATTGTTACAGTCTTGAACATCCCCCTTGTTTTTAAAAATGGGCACCAAATAACTGTTGCACCATTCGTCGGGTACCGTGTTGTCCAGCAACAGCTTATTGAGGAACAAAGCCAGCCACTTCCACCCAACCACTTGCAAAGCCTTCCATACTTCTACTGGTATGACTACTACTTCTATACTATTCTACTTTATGATCCTTTATAAAGTGTGTAGATATTATTATGACTTGTCATTCTTCACAGCTGTTAATAATAATTTATTGGGTGGTGGCATGGTCAGGTTTGTATTTTGACGATGGTAACTACTTAATATTAGGTGACCGGGCAAGCCACAAAAAATATATTATAATCACATTACCTATGTACCTATGTACAGCTTTAAATACTAGGTACTTAATTGTCCAGTAGCTATTTATGTTATCTATACCGCCCACTCCTCGACGGTAATGTTAAATAAGTTCAATAATTAGGAGACATAAAAAGTCTTTATTCTATTTCTATACATTTTAAATATAATGTATACAATAACTATTTGCAATTATGAGAGCGTAAAAAATATGAGTATTAATTGCTATTTATAACCTGTAGGTAATAAATACGCGAGTATATTTGACAAAAGGCGCGTAGGTTGGTTTTGGCGTAGACGATTTCATTAAAATGGACGGCGGAAAACGGCGGCGGGGACCTAAACATCAATCGTGATTTCAACAATCAGAAGCTGAATTAATTAAATATTTGTTAATTATTAACACCCAGCTATTAATTATATTATTGATCTAAATAAATACAGTAAAAATCTCCTTATTGATTATTTTTAGCAAGTTTTACAGTGGAAGTTAGCTATGTAGGATATTTTTTATTTATTTTTTGTAGGTCCGGAAAAATGAAGCAAAGTCAGTACGTAAGTTATCTGCCATTGCGAGGGTGTAGGCCTTAATCCACCACGCTGGCCTAGAGCGGGTTGGCGGACTACACACCTAAGAAATTCCTAAGAACTTTTAAGTAAGCAGATTTTCTCACGATGTTTTTGTTGTGAATAAATATAATAATGATAACATTAATTAATATATGAAATAGTCGCATAATTGTCTTCATAACGATTTGCCCAGTCACAGATCCCCAGTATACCTCATTCTATTTAAAGATCAAGCCAATTCTGTTTAATGTAGGTGTTTGTGTCTAAATAATTAATTTGTTTTTGTTGTCTTTGTGAATCATTACAGGATCGTGGCCGAATAATAAAAAAATATATATTTATTGTGTTACCCGGTATTTTTAGAATTCATTTATTTTTTTAAGAGGATTTGGTGTTTTAAGTACACCAACAGACTATAAGCCTATTATAGGGCCAAGCCTAAGCTAAGCTCAGGTATTAGGCTAAGCTCTTATTCCTTTAATCGTATTTGAGGCTCATGCCAAACAATTGGGTGAAAATAGGCTGATGTTGATATCCATAAATAAGAGGATATTTGGTTCTCTATTATAAAAGTGTATTAGTCCAGTAATTATCATTTAAACATTTATAATTTATTCTAATTCTAATTCAATTTTAACATTACTCTCTTAAACATTTATACAATGGCATTAGGGAAGTGAAATTCTATTTCTAAGTTTTTTAAACATAGATGCACTTAGGATATTGTCTAAAAGGCGCAGTGTTTCCAATTTACACTTTTATGTTAGCTACTGTACGTACTGAACTGGTCGCATTACCCAATATGTCGTTTATTATTTTTCATGTGAGTTTTATACAAGACTAGCGTAAAGATAGGGATATTAACATTTAGTATAATAGTTATAGCCGTAATGTTACTTTGAGTATAACTATACCTTTAAATCATGAATTTCGTAGACTGTGGGAAATCAGGATAACTTAGATATTTTTTTAAGAGTACGGATTTTTGCTTAGTGACTTAGCCCGGTATGAGGGATGCCTGTCGCCTTCGCCCGACAGCCTGAAACCCGAAATACGCTTGTTATGATTTAACTAATAGTGGGAGAATGTTTAAAGTTTAATTTCGATTTTATTGTGAAATTTATTTGAATGAAGATAGCGCCAAAAAAGTTTTAAGGTTTTTAGTATAGCTAAATGAGGACTATGGTCAGAGGTGACAATGTTAAAAAACGGGAACAGCTCGTCAAACAAACCAATCTTTTAAATCCTGGAAATCCCTTAGGTACATACCCTATGACCTTAAGAAGTATAATTATATAATACTATTACAGGATTATTGTACTAATATACGGCTTTTAAGATTCCTTTTCACTATTACGTAACCTAAGTGCATTTATTTATTATACGGACGTACTTTAATTAATTAATTATTATTATCCAAGTGATATTTCAAAATGAAGTTTCATTCAGATTAGCTTCAACGGTGCCGGTGGTTGTGGTTTAACATTGTCGATTTTACCTTAGATTATTTTTTTCTCTCTTCTACTATAGGTACTTCATATATTGTGCAATTAGGTTACTGTTTCTGTAATGGATCCAGTTTGATGCTCTATTTTACTCTTGTTCTCGCCTTTTTAAGAAACGGTTTGGCTGTTTTCAATAAATTTAAATATTTGCACACCTAACTCCGGTCCTCATGGCTAATGAATGGCTATGTTTCTTTGTTGGACAATTAGTTCAATGGCTAGCATACGGCGCTTTTTCAAACTAACACTTACATTTGGCATCTGAGGCTTCAACAGTAATTGTGCGTGAAACGTAAATTACATGTATTTGCGAGTTCTAACTTTGAAATATCTCTTCGTCAGTCACGATAATATAATTATAGCCCATTGCAAACATTTCTTTCAAAGCCCGTGGGCGGGTTAGGTTGCAATCATAGTCATGAGTCTTGAGAAATTTTGACGGGAAAGCCTTATTCAGTTTCCCCGAACGCTACCCAGGTGATTTTAACGCTTTTCTTTCCCAGAATTAGCCTTTGCCAGTTTCATTTGTTTCGATAAGCCGTTATTACCAATTGCAATGCCTTTTCACTCACTCTATCGTAATATTTATTTAAAATTTTGTTGACATAGGTCAGCCTAATTTTTATTCGAGTGAAATATTAAGAACTCCCTAAGACGGAACATAAAAACACGAGCCGCGAATTCGTAATAAGAAATCTTATAATGTTACCAAGCCAAATTAAAATACGGAAGCTTTTGAGCGTTTGGTTAGTTAATACCTTGCCTTACTTCGTCGACATTGCCCAATTATGCCTAGTTACGTTCACCGATATATGTAAATTCTTATTAACAAAACGGTTTGTTTACACCGGCAGATAGATGCTGGCGCGAGCTTCGTGTCCGGGCCCCGATCGTAACTTTTCAGAGTATATTGGAACTACCAAATTAAAGCTGTATTAAAATGTACTGGCAATGTTACTCTGGTGCGACATAATTACTGTTATGTACTCAGTTTCGTTGGAACCCGAATTCATTTGGCTTACATTCTATTTACATTACATTGAATTTTGCAGACAAGTTAACAATCTCTACACTGAGTTTGTTGTATTTTGTGGGTTATTTAAAAAATATAACACGTTGTCACGACTATTTTTTTTTAATTTGGCTCAAGAACGTGTACATGGGTTTTGTATTTAATTGTTCTGTCCGTTAACTTATATCACAACTTAATACCAACAAATGATGTATTGAAATTGCGTACAATACATTCATAATAATCATTCATCATATTACGATGTACATTATAAAATGAAAAATATTAGTTTTATTCCATTTACAAAGAATCTATTAAAAATTAAACTTAAATGTTAGCCGTTACAATTCAGCTAATCAATCACCGAAGATTTATCGTTGGATACTTTCTGTATTGACGGTTGAAGGATAATTTGCTGTGTGTATCTGTGTGGAGTGGGAGTTAGTCAAGCTAATCGGCCAAGACGAGACGCGAGCAATTGTGTGACATACACATTAATCACTAGCTTCAGCTAATCTAAGGGAGAGGGCGCTGCTTGCATCTGTCTGCTCTTCGTATTCAGTTTTTCCTTCCATGCGTGAAAAGTACTTGAGTTTTAAGACTTGCTAGTTTTGAAACATCTTTACGTGTAATATAAGAAAGAAATAACGTTCAATCGTAAATATTAATAAAACACTTACAATTTACTAATATGAAAGCAATGACTTTAAATTCTTCAAAAAAATATACCAACACCCACGAAGCTAGTTACAGGACAACAGCTCCAGGTCCTAGTTATAACGTGTAACTTGACAAAAATAGTTTATTTTCTACCGCTCATAGTTTTTATTTTCTATTCGTGGTTTTTCGAATAGAAGTAATTATGTTGACTCAAGACATACTTTTTTATAACGATTTGTTTTTGCCCGATCTAGAATCTGCAATGTAAGAAATCCTCATTTTATTATACTCGCTGGTACTTTCTATACATAACTATAAAAGAGCAGCCATTAAAGTGTTCAACTGGCATTACAAAGTACGCAGGTTTCCACTTGAATAATTAATTTTAAATAGACAGCATCTTCAAAAATTCAAATACATTGATTTCGAGAATTTCAACTTAGGGCTGCTTCATTTTGAATATAGCTATCGTGCATTTTATTCGTCTATTGTCCTCGACTAACAACAGATTCAAAACAGTATCATTTAGCGAGAATCGATGCAAACACTCTAAATTTAAGTTTTAAATTTTGTTCAACGGTTGCGAATTTTTACCTGGAATATAAACATCTCAATTCCAACTGTTCGCCATCACGCGCTGGGATAGTGTGGTGGACTGAGGCCTAAACCTTCTCAATGGTAGAGGTTTAGGGTTCAGCAGTGGGATGTATATAGGCTGATGATTATCTTAATTCCATATAGCACAAACTTTATTTATGTAGTTTAGTTTTAGTATGATTTAGGGATATTTTATCTTACATGACTTAGCAGTAGATATTTCTGAGAATCGGTATCCGTTGGTACAAAGTAAATTCTGGAAAGAGCGCGCATTTGGACAAACGGAATAAGATATTTTCAAAGGCCAGATGGAGCTGCGATTTGTGGAAAGCTTCCAGCGACTATATGAAGTTATATAGAACATCAAATTTATGCCGATTTACGTAGTATTCACAAAAATGAATTTCAATTTGAAATATATTGAATTAGGTACGTGCTCTAGGGACGAGATTTGAGATGCCTCCTTAATATTGCGAAGACATCGTGTTTTTAGGTTTATGATTACTATTTACATTTATGCTATAAATAAATTATAAATTACTTGAGACTGATATATCTGGCAAAGATGCATACATCAGTCTCGGTGGGTGGATCGAACCCGCGGCCCCTCGTGTCGCAAGCTGGTGTCTAGCCAACTGCATCACGGGGCTGTTAGTAATTATGTAATAAAGTTAAATTTAAATGTTATCTAGAATGAAAGCTGGTAATTAAGATATCCGATCTATAATAGATTACTCGTGAATATAATCTGCGATTAAGCGACCAGCTTGTAATAGAATTATCTAGAAAGACATGGGAGTAGCGACAATATTTCGAAAATGAGTCAACATTTAGTTATCGTCGGTGTCGCCGGTGTCAAGTAATTGGGGTCACGGTGGACGGAGACGAGATCGAAAAATAATAACTTGGACAAGTATGTCAATCGCTCATTAATTTATTATTATCTACTTATCTAGGGAGCGTGCCACGAGCGTCATTGTTTCTGTATATTCGTTCACGAGATAACAAACCGCAATCACTTCTATACTTTTCTCTCGAACGACACATGCATGTGTATAAAAAAGACAAAAGAATTCGATAAAACATTATCTCGGCAATACAACCTTTGTCTATCACCAAGCGCCACTGAGTTATAAACAAACAGTTTCATTTGTTGATAAATATTTAAATGACTAAACAATAACATATTAAGCTCACATTTACTAACGATGATTAAATATTTTGTTGAACGCTTATAAATATATTAGCAGTTATTTTTAGATAAGTGACTGATAGGCTATATTGGTAATAATATAATGCTTGTATGTTTAACATTTTGTAACTTAAACATGCAAAAACTGAACACATATTCTGTAAGTATAAATTATAACATGGTTTCTTTTCTGGATATTGACAACTTTTAAAATAGTCCTTGATCAAATTAGCCAGTTTGCGTGACTAGATTTTAACGCGAGAATGAACTATATATATACTATATATACTACAAAGGATGGTTTTAAGTATAGTAATCGCAAGAGGATTTCGAGAAAGTCGTAATGACTATACGCAAAGCTTCATAGTGCGGTATATTACACGTACTTTAATAACCTATTATAATATTACAAACATTTAGTAATTAGACTTCCAAGTTTGGGCCTTGTTGCCAAATTTAGGCCGTAAAATTAATAGGGTTGGCGTTTTGGCAATACCTAAAATCGATTAGGTTTGCGTCGCCTGTTAAACAGGATTAAATAATGTTATCTTTCAACTATAATACTATTACAGAATTAAATTATTATAAGTACCTATTTCATAATTAGTTTAATAATTAAATAATAATATCTCCGAGGTATAAAGTTTCTAAAATATTGTTCGATCACATTGCTCTAAGTTAAAGCCAGTGAACATGCCATAGAATAAATATTTTTAAGGTTATTTGTACTTTTTCACCATAACCATTCTCAATAATTGTACTTGAATACACACATAAGAAAATATGCTTAGAATCCGAGACCATTATCGTGGCAGTCCGTTCGGCTCAAAAAATTAATTTAACGCCAACATACTACAATAAATATTAAGATATACTAACACTCACATATAGGTAGACTTGTATTTTACATTGACGTTTTCTCAGCTAAGCCCCATAAAATCTTGCGAGCGGATGTCGATTCTTGCGCTCATATCCAGACACCGTACTCCTCCTTAAAAAAAAGAATAACTCTTTCTTAGACGGGCAAATATACCCAGAACATCTCGATCGCACGGTGCATAAAATAACCGTGTAACAAACCTATAATATTTAAAAAAGTATCAAGCTAAGAGCTGCCACTTAAATACGTATATAATTACACATCCTTATTTAATATCTAGGGCATAACACAAATAAACAATTTACAGACAATCAGCAATCGTGTAAGCAATGACCTGCGACCGGTCGGTTGGCCGATTGTCATTTTTACTTAACTGTTGTGGCGCGACTTCCTGGCACACATCTCTCCACAAATAACCAGTGTTGCTATGTGCACCAAAAACGTACTGGCCATGTTGTGCTACATAGACTTAAGAACAAAAAAAATAAATCAATCTAAATTTCATTATAAAGTGTCACTATTGTCATAACATTGCGACTCAAATTGGCTAAACACCAGCTTATTAAACGAGAGGACGCGGGTTCAATCCCCGCACCGAGGGAAATGTTTGTGTGACCGAAAAATATTTGTTTCGGGCTGGGTGTTTGTAAAGCCGAAAAGTTATCGTAGTTTCTTATTACCATATAGAAGACACGTGTCTTAGTGTCGTATAAAATGTTTTTATAAATGTTGCTTTTATTAGCGTATCAACATTTTTGTTTATGACATTGGAAATCCTTTCTGGACCTCTGTCATAGTCGTCTAAAGCGGCGTAAAATTTGTATTAAAATGAAAATTTTAATCTCTGAGACAATTCTCTATTGGTGACTGTTACGTCGCGCAATTTAGGTTGTGATGTTTGATCAGCAAATGTTTGGAACTGTGGTATAGATTGAGAGTTCACCAACTTGCTCATTCAGAAACTGGCAAACCCTGTAACTTGACGGCACCGAGAAACACTATTTTGATTGCTTGTTCCACCGGAAATGTCTCTCCATGACAGATTATGCAGTAAATAACTCATTTATAGGTAATTTAAAAGTTTTTAACACCGATCTGTCTCTTAACACTCTTAATACTCTGTATTTGTCTGCCAAATATCTGCGCTGAAATCATTAATATTATATAATATTTTTATCACGATATAGTTTGATTTAAATGTAAGTCACGTTTGTATGTTTCAGTAATTATATTTCATTATTTAAATTTAACTGTGAAATGATATGTGAAATGTTTGATGTATTAGCCAATGCTTTTTATACCTTCAACATAACACTAACATGAAAGCTGATAAAATTATATTCTAGTAGGTTGTGTACTGAAACCGGAAAAGTATTTTAAAAATCGAGGAAAGTTCTGCGCAGTAAAACATGTTTACTTTTATAAGACAAATGAAAAAAATGTGAAATATTTATAGAGATCCAAAGCTTTTTTTATCTCAAGTACCTATTTTAATTTCTAGTTTCAGATAGTTTGTATTGTTGTTGGCTGTTCCGCGAATTACTTTCAAAACATGTTAATTAGAGAAAGAGTAATGAATCTAATATTACCAGTAATTGTTTTTTAATGTTAGTCAGTTCTAATGAGCAGTAGGCCGACGCGGGAATCACCAATAAATCACGTGTTGTTATGTCGCTTAGATGAGTCTGTTATCTTATTGCCATGACAATGTTTTGTAAACGTATTTATCGATGTAAACAAGTTTTAAGTAATTCCGTACTATGGACCATCGGGGGTTATTTTTAGACTTGCAGTGTAGTGGTGGTTTCATTCATCAGGTAACTTTGACACGGAGCGAGCACTCGTCCCAGTGGTGGAGATATCAGCTCCACTGAAAAATGAATTTGGGATACACAGTATGTATAGCGGTGTCTGTTTATTCGAAAGTTAGATTAGCTTTTGTGTTTGTAGATAAGTTTGAAATTCAGTTGTGTGTGCATGTGACGTTGCGGCAAAGTTGTTCAATTGTATATTGCAACCAAGTGACAATTTAAAATTTGAAACATTAATAATATTAGTTGTATTAGTTTTTTGTTTTGTTTAGTTTATATTTTAAATCTGGATGTGATGTGGTCGTGTTGAAAATATTGTTAATTTGCGAATGTGAACCTTTTACAGTAATAGGTATAAGTTTTAATTTAGTGCGATAGTAATGGTGTTCTATTGTTTCAGTTTTATATAATAATATTATTATTTGGCAATCATTACTGGTGTGTGGGTGTCCACGGAGACAGAACATACAACATTACCGACAAGGTGCTCAGCTGCAGTGGATGGCTATCTACAATCATTTTCAACTTTTGCAATAATCACTACAAAATTGTTAAAAGGGACACCTCGCTTATGATAGGTATTTGTTTTTTATCGTATATTTTTTTATTATACATATTGTCGGACTTCCATGCGATCTAGAAGTTCTCGGGTTCGATTCCCTGGTCGGCAAAGTATTTTGGCCTTTTATTTTACCGTCTAGTAAGAAACAGTTGTAATCGCCACAAACCAGTCATTCTATTTCATATTTTTTTTGTGTCATTTGAAATTCCATTCTGAATTAGTTAATCGATATTACAGAAAAAATGTCTCCAAAGCGGTTGATAGAAGAAAAGAATAACCAACGGTTGCTCGCCGCGGTACGATGGAAGAGAGTGCGAAGACAAGTGGCCACAGAATGCTGTCTAAGAGCTTGCACAGTCGCCGACATAATTATGTACTGTCCCAACGACGCCAAACTACTGCAAGAGAATCCAGACATATTCGACTAATAAAAATCATTACTTATTAGTAAGTACAATGTACTATAGCAAAGTATTATTATTTATAGAAGCTAATGTAAATAAATAATTTAATCACACTGTGAGCTTTATTTGTACTGAGGACTGATTAGAAGCTGCTTAAAATAACTTATCTTAGGAATTTGTTGGCGTTATATTAATGCTTAATTAGTCAGCTTTAACAGTTTTCTCTTTTGTTTTTATTTAACAAATAGACCGCTGTTTCGTTTCATATTGATGATTGAAACATTTAAAATATGAATGTTTCCGCCACGCTTTCTGTTTACTCAATAAAAACACGTATCTAAAACACATGTTGCGCGAACATGCCGGTTTGAGTGATTAAAGTGTGGTAACTAATAGGATTTACATTACGTTAGGGGCTTGAGAAAATCTAAGGAAATGGATGGGCCGACCGCGCCATATTTCCCAGTGTTCCTCGGATATTTCTCACGTAGAGAACCCTTTTACTCTTCACACATTGTACGTAATAGACATGTCAGAAATGTAGAACATTTCTTGGGTTTGTTTCGCTGTAGCTACTACCGCTCGTTTAGAAATGTCTGGAAATGTAACTTTATTCGTGTTTAACTGAGCTTTTTACGGAATTAATGAAATTTTATACACACATAAAAACATACATATATATTAATTTACAGAGTTAGTGTTACTACTTAGAATTTTCTAATACAAAAACCCAACATATGTAAAATATCCTTATATGTGTTTCGCTACAAAGAAAAATGTTCTGTATACTTATAAAATATTTACAATACGGCTGTTTTCAATTCTGGTATCATTAAGGCGTGGTAACTTTTAGTTTGAATGTGTTTTCTTCGAAAGCCAATGCATTAGCGAGTGGAAATCACGAGAATGGCGGCAAACGATCGCGTATATTAGTGGAACTTTTGAAAAATGCTAATGTTCCATTACGACCACACGATGGAATTTATGACGTCATGCAGTTTTAAAAAGGATTTTATCCAGAAAAATATTGAGGATATAATATTATAAGATCCTACACATGCTAGCATACTCTGCTTTTATGTACAGATGTTTTTTTTTTAAGTTAATTCGCCTCGTTGGTTTCGCAGGGTAAGCGAGCAGCGGGCAATTAAGAGATTCTGTTGGATGTAGGTATGAATTTGGAGAAAATGTTGTAAAAAAAATTCATTACGATTTTCTCAGTATTCTAGAAAAATGAGCTCAAAAAAAAAGAAATACCTCTTTAGTATCGATAAATCTCATGCTATCACGTCGTAGTAAAAGCAAATTCCATGAATTTATTTGACCTGCATGAATAGTTCCTTTCTACAACATTATATTTTATTGAATTTGAATATAAACGGCTGTAATATTTGATAGCCAGTATAATTTTCTAAGAATCAGGCAAAATCTTCGTTTTTAAGAAAAATAGAAAACATTATATTGACGACTCTAATGGGAAACGAATAACGGGGAGTTCGATAACCGAAGAAAAAAGAAGTTTTTGGGAAACAAATACTTTTACTACAATTATTTGTTGTAGTTCTAAAGTTCTTCTAATGAAGTTTTATGTGCTTAAGAAAACCGTTTCTGAAGAATCAAAGCGTTGCGTATATGTTAACTGTTTTAAGGAATTTAATAGGAGAATTCATGTGAAGAATGAGATTCGAACCGAATACTTCGCAGTTCGCTGAGCACATCTTTGTTGCCGCCAGACCGAAAATGACACACGATCGACTATGTAGCTTTAATTTAATATAAACCTTGTGATCAAAAAGTGCCGTCAAAGTTGCTGATTCGAGTAACCTGAAACAATATTCATTAAAACTTATTAATTTCATTACCAAAGTTTTTCGGAATTAGGTAATATATAGATATGTTTGTATGCCAGCGATGTATTACGGTTTCATATAGGTACATACGTATGTTAAAAAAATGAATTTGTATGAGTGGAACCCCCATCTAAGGAGAGATGATAGCGAGGCATCGGCTTGATAATATGTATGTACATAATTATGTTTCCAAATTTAATGCCACTGTAGGTATGTATATAATAGATTGCCTCGAGGTCTTGCGGTAGGTATAGTAAGTGCGTGCCGAGCAATCTAGTGGTCTTGGGTTAGATACCTTGGTCGGGCAGTGTTATTTTTATTTTTCATTGGAAAATAATTGATATTTGAGGCATGGAGTGTCTGGAAAACGACAATTTTACGTGGGATTTATACATAACTGGCGAAATATCGAAGCAGACATGCACCTCTGCTTACCCTTTCGAGAGAATAAATGATACAATTATTTTATCCACGTCTCGACGAGGCGTCGCTTATACATCTAGTTAGTCTTCAGTTTCTAATTAGTACCGCTATGGCAGTTCTATAATTGTATGAGATGAATTCCTGGAACTTAATATATTCCTCTAATATTTCATAGGTATTATACAGACGTTTCTCTATGGGAAAGACAATGCAGCAGGTATTATTAATTTTTGGAAATTATTGAGAGCCTCTGTATTAGACTTAGAACAGGCTGTATATTAAACGGACTAAAATGCAAAGAGATATATACTTTTATGACCTAGTGTGTGCATTTATTATATTTACAATGTCTGTTTATTCGGGTGAAATCTTACACTCAAATTTGAATTAGATATCTTCCAACTGATAGAGCTGAAATTTTGTTACAAGTTTCTTTTATGATGACAGTGCATGGTTAACTTTGTGACATTATTCTTAATTCAACATGGCGGCATGTCCAAGATGCCGAAATACTTATGTCTAATGCCCTTCTACAAAATGAGTATCGAACGAAAGGGCTTGTTAAGTAAAAGATTTTACTTAAATGGCTTTGGTAATTTCTGATACTAATTACCTTGTTATAATTTGTTTTAGCTACTGCAAAATAGAAATAAAATTAATTTATAAAATTTTCATCACTTTATTTGTGTGATATTCTGGTACATTTCCGGGTAGATTCAAGATTAAACCTAGTGCGGGAAATATTAAAAAAATCTCTAACGATGTGTTCAATCCAATCACATAATGTCGTTCTACCACAGCCAGACGCTCGCCTGTCGTATGATATATATTGTTTGAAAACTCGGAATTTTCAATCCAAATGACAAACTGAACCCAGTCAGCGTAGAAATGGTTCGCGTGCTAGACTAATGTATGGAACCATTTTTATTCTAAAACGAAATCGCTTTTCATTTGGTACCATTCGATTTCTCGTTTTAAGATGTGGTATTAAAGATGTTGTAAGTTCCAATTGCTATAGTCCTTAAAACACACATTTCACGTAGACGAGAACTATACTTTACTGCCAGAAAACAAAGCATTGAGTTTTACACACACTCAGCCCATAGAGATTTAATTCTAACTCACTTCAATATTTTTAATACCTTTTTTAAATAGCACATTATATGTGTAAAGATGCACACTGTTTGCCATTTACGTAATTAGAAAACATATCAGTGTTTTTTTTTTAAGTAATCACGTGATTTGTTGAGAAGCCGTGCATAAGAAGAAAGCCTTTCGAATTTGTTACGCCGTTTCAGAAGAATAAATTGAATTAAAAGATATTTAAACTATTTCATACTGGCTCATATATGTAAACATCGTAATATATCGTATATATACTTCATGCCAAGCGTTATATCGACGATGTTTTTCACTGAATTCAATTATTTATTACTCAGCCTATTGCCGTCCACTGCTGAACGTAGGCCTCCCCAAGTAAGCGCCAACCAATTCAAGGGTGCAAGGGGGGCAAACACCATCTTACGTCCCCAACTGCCAACCCTACCTGCACGCGGTGCACCTGCTGGTTAACGGATGTGGCTCTGGCGGCCGATGAGTGGCGGCATAACCACTCCTATTAGTTGGAGTGCCTTTAAATACCCAAACCCACGGTGGGCAGCAGCGCCGTAGGTTAAAGCACTCCAACCACTGCGGTCACCAACCCGCCTGCCAAGCGTGGTGACTACGGCATAATCCCCCAAATGGTAGCAACCTAATTCAATTATACTGGATGGTAAATTTACCTTCTCTACTTAATGGTTACGGGGAATAAAGATAGAGTAAGTAACTGTATTGGTTTCTTTTTGCAGATTTATGATAAAAATCTTCATAAAAATAGATGTTAATGTATAAATCCGATGCAAAAAACATCAAATTTAGTGGACTATAACTCTCAATCCTAAGTGCTTACAGATCTCAATACATATAATAACATAGCTTTTGCTCGCAACTCCGTCTGCGTGGACTACAGTGTTGGGTTCAGAAAGAAAATAAGTTGTATTATATTACTTCGCAGAGCCCCATTTACTTAAATATACGAAAATCATACAAATCGGTCAAGTTATTTAAACGTGAAACCGTAACACGCCGGTCGGCGCCTTGTGCATCATTATTGCGTGCTTGATTATTATTTTAAAACTGCGATATCTTCTAAGATACTCATTGAAATCAAATGACGTAAAGGGCCAATTTCTTTTAAATTAAATACTTATAATGAATAACGCATTTATTTGGGTAAGGATTAACAAGATCTTTATAAAACACCTTCATAAACAATGCTTTATTTTAGGACAAATTTGGTTAGCATAAACTATAACCTCTATAGTGAAGTAATCCTAAAAGATAGACATATGCTGGCGGACTTTTTTTTAGAACTTTTAAAGGAGAACAATTCTGTCATTCATTATTTCAGCTTATCTTTAACTGTTTCCGCAGCGCACGCGGCGGATGCTTTCAAAAGGAAAAAAATATCCTCGATTTTGAAACATTCTTTATTGCTGCTCCGCTCCTATAAGTCTTAGCGTGATATTACATAGCCTATAGCCTTCCTCGATAAATATGCTATCTAACGGTGAAAGAATTTTTTTAAATCGGACCAGTAGTTTCTGAGATCCTAGCGTTCAAACAAACAAACAAACTCTTCAGCTTTATAATATTGGTATAGATTTATTTTGAGAAAGATCCCTTGTGTATTCATGTTTTTTAAGTTCGTAAAATCGTGGCCTTTTATTCCTTTTTTTCAATATATTACTAAGATTCTCGACGATACGTCATTTTACTGAGTAAGTCGTCTTCATTTGGACAAATTGAGCCATTTGTATTTTTATTAAAAAGTTAACAGTGGAGTGGGCTGAATTAGCATATGTAGTGCAAAGAGTACAATAAAACGCTACAACTCATTTGCACTCTGCATTTGTACAATGTTCATCATGAGGGCATTTACCCTATCTATAAAAGGAGCACTCGACAATTGCACTCCATCACTATTCTTTAATAAAAATGTAACTTACGACTGTTGAGTTACGACTTTGGAGTAAAACGGAAAATTATTCATTCAAAGAGTTGATTTTTTTTTATTACATTTAGGCACTCAGAATAACATTTTCTTATTGATCGTGCAACTTCAATGGAAAAACCGACGTCTTATGAGTCCGTGTCAAACATAGCTAGTACTATTTTATAGAACTGTGTTTTACACACTGCTTTATAGTTCTTTGGTTCTTTTTTCCGTTAGTAAAATAAAAGAAATAAAAACATATCGCCCAGGATACACTTGCGTCGCGAGACCACGATGCAGTTAGTGTTTTATATATACTTTTTATATTTAGCTAGTATACCAAGTGTTAGAGCAAAGATGTATTGAATAAATTCAAAATACAAAAGATGATAGGGTCCTGCCGCTACACTTGGGGAAATATTCGCAACCAAATAACATGTTTCATAATTATTATTAATGAAATGCACTTTTGTTAATAAATTTAATCCGTAAAATATGTTTCTACGAAAACTCTCATCCATGCAGAAATATTTTATGATTTATAAACAAGTTTATTAATTCTCATTAATTAAAAACATTCCTTTACAAAAAGATCATAATGAAATAAAAAATATTTTAGAGTTGTTGGAATCAGGCATTCCTTTTGACTGAATAATATGTCCCCACAGAGCATTGCAGAATGGTGGCAAATTACTCAAACCGCATACGCAGAGAGTCGTTTCTATCTTATTAAAATATATTACTAGACTTTCTAACACTTTTAATTCATTTAATAAATGCCAGTGAACTTCTATCACCTGCATAATTGGCACAGCGGATTCAGACGAACGTAAACGAAAGTTATATTAGTTGGACCAATCAGGAACTTGTGAAATGTCATTTCGTTCAAGCAGAAATGCTCGCTAGTAACCACCTCCGTCGAAGGAGAGCGAGCGATATCGTGGGTATTTTAATGAGATTTTAATCGATGCCAAAATGCGTCAACCTTATCTGTCTCACCCAATGATATTTGGTAATCAAATCTTATTCTGCCATATGACTTTTGTTACACTATTTTACTTGTACGCAACTTTTAGTATTCTATTTGCATTATCCTTTTTTATCTAGTGGCATGTGTGAACAAGTAGTACATTGTAAATTTTTATAATTTAATATGGACTCGTTATGTATATCGTCTATCGTCGTACCTACCTACTTTACATGTTGTTTGGTGAATGCGATTGTTGATCTGGTACTAAATTGTAAATTAATTTTGTCATCACTCATTATGAAATAATAACCACATTTAAAAGACAGAGACTGCAAAACTTAGTCTGCATCGATTAAATATACCAAATAAAAAATACCAAAATCTAAAGGTCTTTAAGCAACTTAATTTAAGTAATGAATTTTTTAGCGATGATATAACTTGGAAATTTTCAATAATTCTGATGAGGATCGAGTAATGAGAAGCCTATTTAGATACCATTATCCGGTGCCTGCTGTTAAGTTCATAGCTTTTTTATTGTTCCAAACATTGATCCTTACTGTGGATATTGGACTGGCAGAGTGCGGGCTAAACAAAGTAATATTGGGTAGGGGCTCCATCGTACCCACAGCCGCAATGTTACGTATTCAAATGTAACAACAGGTCGCGCGCGCCAGTATATTTGTTTACTCTAATTTTTATTTTTTCAGCCTGCGTTTTGTGTTACGCGTTAGAAATATATCCAACTTTATATACGACGCATATTTGTAAAGGCCATAGGAGTGGTGCTTTGTGTTAAAAAGATCAGAATACTTATTTCGTAATAATCTTACTAATTAAGTTTCCAAAGAATAGATCTTTCAAAAAGTCACTATGTTATCACAAGGGAATTTGGAATTTCTCATTTTTAGGACTTACCTACACACTCTACTCTTCTACTTGTATTTAATTATGATAAATAAATGGGGATTGTGTCGTCAGATATAGCGTTTGGCGTTCTATTAAAATACTCCTCTGTCTATCCTTTCGTACATACAGCCGTGACGAAAAGAGGCATACTAAATTTTATCTCTTATTTCCTCAAATACAACATCGACTTTTTGTAAACTTTTCTTGTATTTCATGGCTATATTAAACATCCCAAAAAAATATGTATTTACCAGCATTTATGTTGAATAATTGGTAGAAAGTTATTGGTTTGTTATAATAACATATCTCGTTTGAGAGATCGAAAATATTGTTTTACGTTTCATACGTTCGTTATATCAAATTATCGTGTCATGGACGGACTCAATTATTATGAGTGTATGGTTATTTTATTAATTTATTTTACAATTTTATTAATTGAAATATTGTTTTTCAGTGTGCTCAATTAAAAATATACCTTTAAAGTATTTAGTATTTTTTAAATGTTCACGCTACAGTCATAGATAATGTGCTTGTGATAAAGTTTCGAGAAAAAAATACCTCAAATATCCATTACCAATCCTTTAAATAATGTTTATATTTTAATTCATTAAACGTTTTTATTTTTACTTCTGCTCGCGAAATCTTTTACCTAGACTATAGAATTAGTTTCGGGGAAGAAGAAAACATGGGGCGTATTAGGTAGGGGAAATCTTCATCCTCCTGAATTCGGATAAAGACTATCGAAAGCCGACTGACCGTAAGACCATACGATGTCAAAACAGTCTAAACGATGATCAGACGTGCCTGTCCTCGAGAGTTGTACAAGAACCTCGTGTCTATCGAGATTAACTGTATTCTATTAATCCACGTAAGTAGCTATGCCTTTAATACAAATCTGTCCAGCCAGTTCTAAAAAAATCATACTGATAGAACAACCCGATAAACTTGCGAATTTTTCTACTAAACAAGCTTTTAACTTATGTATATTGATAAAATAATTAAGATAATTAAAACAGGAAGTCAATGGCCTCTCCATTGTTTCCTCTACGTTTGTAAAAACCGTACATAAATGTTTTTAGCAAAAAAAGATCAGTAACATTTAATCATAACATAAAAATGGAACGTCAAGTTTAAATAATCATTGTAAAGGTGAATTGGAGGATTATACATAATAATGTAATGAAGTCTTAAGTTTTACTTCACGGTATATTCCCCCAACTTTACCTTAGGAAATTCCTCCAAATAAAGAATAAATTTTATCACAAAATAAAGGTATTTTACAATATAATAGATTGGTATACTTAGTTAGTTCGTGTTATCTGACAGGACTCTAAGTCAAGAGCTACCTGAGATAGTTATAATTTCTGTTCATGTCCCGGAAGCTTTAATCGAATTGCCATTTGCTCGATTATTAACCCACTCACGTCTTTGTTAGATTGCACAAGTTGTGAGCGGGGGTAACAAGTGGGAAATAAGTTATATGGTGACGATGACGCAAGTTTCCGCAACTTATCTAACAAACTAATGGAAATTTTGCGGAAATCTAGTTAGTACTAAGTCATTCTTCTTCTTCTTCATCAACAAGTATACGCCCACTGTTGAGCACGGGTCTCCTCTACCATTGAGAGGGTTTTAGGCCATAGTCAACCACGCTGGCCTAGTGCGGGTTGGCGGACTACACGCCTAAGATAATCCTAAGAACTATTAGGTGTGCAGGTTTCATCACGATGTTTTCCTTCACCGTTAAAGCACGTGATAATTCAATGCGGTCCAAATTCAGTGTACGTAAGGAACGATTATTAGGCGGGATCAGGTTGATACTGGAATGCTTGCATGGGTCTTTGACAGTCCCGTGGCACAGTTAGCTAGACACCAGCTTGCGAAACGAGTGGCCGCACCGAAACAAATGTTTGTGTGATCCACAAATATTTGGGTGTGGGTGTTCGTGAGACCGAAGTCTCTCGAAGTGACACAAGAATCTTAATGTTGGGTCAGGAGTCAGGAGGCAGTGAGTGTTGGGTGTATGTAGGTACTTATAGGTATTAGTAAATTGCACCACTGTATTTATTTATTTTATTTATTTATTTATTTGGTTCTCCAACAAGGAATACACCTTACAAGTTTTTTCATTGTACCGTTGCAGTCCAAACACTGTGCTTCCTCAATTATAGGAGATCACAACATGCAATACAACTATACAACAGGAAAGGAACAAAAATTATTTAAACATAACAAAAAAGAAAACAACATAAAAATATATGACTACAAAATTAAACAAAGCAATGAACACTCAACATTAACTTAAAAATAGTTACTTAATTCAAGCGAACAACAATTTGTAGCTAATACAATATAACATAGAATTGAATAGAATACAATAGGCACATCAACATTTACACATTGGTTAATTGTTTAGATATGAAAAACTTAAACTTATCTAGTGTATTGAAAAATATATCAATATCCTTCGAAGAGCTGGC
The DNA here is from genome assembly GCA_030295005.1 of Cephonodes hylas. NCBI lineage: Eukaryota > Metazoa > Arthropoda > Insecta > Lepidoptera > Sphingidae > Cephonodes > Cephonodes hylas. The sequence continues at coordinate 6,534,070 of AP025367.1, read as the reverse complement.
TACTGAATTGTATTTGTGAACAATTCTTGCGATGGGCGAATGTTTTCCCAAGTTACTCCTACAACATGGTGCTTTAAATAAAGGCCGAGGGAAACGCGGTACTCTGCTCGGTACGCTCAGGCATATTTTGCTTAGCACTTCAGGAGAGTCAATACTGTTATTAAGTAATTTATACAAGAACAACAGATCTGAGACAGTGCGGCGCGATTCGAGGGAAATGAGTTTGAAATGTGATAATTTCTCGTAGTATGATTTGATGTTCTTAAGTTTAAGTCGAAAAGTTAATTGGCGTAGCAGTCTTTTTTGCAATCTTTCGATTCGAGTAATATGGATCTGGTAAGATGGGTTCCAAACGGTGCTACAGTACTCCAGTTGACTACGGACATAACAATTATATAATAGAATTGTAGTTTGTGGTTTTTTAAATTCTTTTGACGTACGAAACACGAATCCAAGTGCACGATAAGCGGAGTTGAGAGTTTTATCAATGTGTTCAATAAATGTTAAACGGCTATCAAAGTAGACACCTAGATCGCGAATTGTAGATACTTCTGAGAGTAAGTGACCATGTATATTTATTTATTTATTTATTTAAAATACTTCATATACAAAACTGTATATAGGCGGACTTAATGCCCGTGGCATTCTCTACCAGTCTACCTTAGGGTGGTGGAGAGATGAAGTATGGTTGGTGTGAAAAAAAAAAAACAAAGAGATACAAACATAAATTCATAATAAAAATATACATAAAATATCTAAGATATATATATGTATATATATATATATATATATATATATATATATATATATATATATATATATATATATATATATATATATATATATATATATATATATATATATATATATATATATATAATATATATATATATATATATATATATATATATATATATATATATATATATATATATATGTATATAAAAATAAATATAGATACATACACTTAAACTCAACAAGAAGACTCTGCCAGTTTATTGAGAAATAAATCTCGGACTCTCCTTTTGAAAGTATCCCGTGTAGTGGACGTCCTTATTTCGAGCGGGAGCGCATTCCAGAGAAGGATAGATTGAACAGAAAAAGAAGAGTGTAGAAAATTTGAAGTATGAGGAGGGCAACGAAGGAGAAGATTGTGCTTAGAACGTAGATTTTTGGTGTGGGAGGACCCTAAGAATTGAAAATATGGAGTTAAATAAGAAGGTGGATTAGGAGAAAATAAAATAGAAAAAAGTGTACAAAGAGCGTGCAAACTACGGCGCTGTCGAATCGGTAGCCATTTTAGTTTGCATCGATAGGAAGAGACATGATCGAATTTACGGAGATTGAAAATGAATCGAATGCAGTTATTGAGAAGGCGGTCGAGTTTATTGAGAAGATCTGCATTCAGGTCGAAGTAGCACACATCACCATAGTCGATTATAGGAAAAACTAAGGCTTGCACAAGCATTGTCTTGGTTTTGGATGGAAGGAAATTCTTAAGACGATAAGGTGCACGCAGTGTATTTGTGACTCTCTGACACACAGAGGTGACCTGGGCTCGCCAGTTCAGGCTGGAGTCAATAAGCAGGCCTAAGTTTTTCACCACTGGACACCAATCGATAACAGACCCATCGAACAAGACTGGTGGAACAGACGCTACATCCAATCTGTACAACAGGCGCTGGCTACCTACTATTACAGCCTGACATTTGGTTGGGTTGACGCTAATGCCGAAATTATCGGACCAGCTTTTAATGTAGGCTAGGTCTCTGTTGATTTGGTCGACTGCAGTAGCCACACTGTCGACCCCAGCCTGAGCATAAAGTTGCAGATCATCGGCGTAAAGATGGTGCGCACATTGAAGGTTTTGGGTAATGAGATTGATATTATAAGTATATTGTAAGTTGACTGAATTTTATGACGTTTTCTGGTAAATTTTACGTGATAGCATTTCCTTAAGTTAAGACACATCTTATTGGCTGAACACCACTGACTTAAACGGTTTATATCCGCCTGCAATAAGAGTATGTCGGATTCTTTAGTCATTACTCGCGACAACTTCAGGTCGTCTGCAAAAAGATACGGCGTAGAGTATTAAAATATTTGAGTTATATCATTAATAAAAATATTAAAGAATAGCGGCCCCAAGATTGAGCCCTGTGGTATACCGGAAATAGCAAAATATAGATCCGACTCAGCGCCATCCACGACAACAGACGAAGGTCGAGCATCAAGGTAGTTCTTGCACCAGTTCAAATTGGTGTCTGTCACGCCTACTGAGTTGAGTTTCTGTAGTAATATGCTAATTTACTTTATCAAAGGCCTTGGAAAAATCCGTATAAATTGTGTCCACTTGGAAACCTTGATCAACTGCGGAGGTCAATTCAGTGACATATGTGACAAGATTTGTGTTGGTTGATTTTTTTGGCAAGAACCCATGTTGGTAAGTGGATATATAGTTTTTAACATGGTCAAATAAAATCGGGTACACAAGCGATTCAAAGAGCTTAGCTAAGGTACAAAGCTAAGGTATTTATGGAATAAGCTGCCACCCCGGTCGACCCATCCATTCGTACTGCAGTTCTTAGGGCTAATATGAGGGCGTAGCTCTATAACTTATCACTAGATCAAAAAGCCACATTTCTCAGTAATGTTTAATTAATACGGAACTTTTTTAGACTTCTTACTGTGTCATTTATTGAATTGAAATTTGAATCTGTTGAAGTCAATCAGGAAATATAGGTATTAAATGACAATCAGCGCTTTAATACAACTGGCACTATACAAAAGCAAAAAAGGTGATTTAATCAACTACGCTTCGCAATAAAGCAGTGAACGTTGAATTAAATTTCTCTTCAGTATTTTTGATTTATTTATTCCATATTTTATTCCTGTTTTTTTTTTTAGTTAAAAGGACTCCTTTCAGTTACCGTTTCATATCTAAGCTACTTTTTACTTCTTAGTCATTTAGATATCGATCAATTAAATTTGGACGTAGAACTTTATAGTAAATAGGTTTCATAGTAACGCACGGGCATAGCTGACCCGAGTCGATAGTAAATAAAGACAATATAATATTATTGTTCTATATCAAGACTGCAAGCTCTCTCTCCAAAAACAATTTTGCAAATATTTTGTCTTGTTTTCCAATCAATTCTTTAATTAGCACAATGAAACCGCCAAAAGCATTCCCAAGATAACCTTTAAGATTCGTAGAAATTGATCCCAATTATAATATAATTCATTTTCAACTATTAACACAAATGCCTTTGTTTCGTTGAATAGAATTTCTATTATAAAAAAATATAAATGTTTTCTATTGAATTTTTTTTTATTTGGATATAATGTTATACTTAATTACTTTCGATATTTTAATTTGTATGTATATAGGTAGATGAAGCAGCGATTTATGTAGTTTAAATTAAAAATATCGAGGAGAATAATACATAGTAATATTTTTTTTCTATTTATTTCCTTAAAGAAACTCTTTTCACGAGTAAACAAATATTGTATTAAAACATCATAGACAGAAATTATTCCGCCCGGAAGGAACGAGATGTAAAAGAAAAGAGCCATCGCTGTCCCAATTTTTCCCTAACCCAAACTTAAAAGGGAAATTAATAAAACATCATTGTACCTTTTATATTTATTTACTTAACGAATTTATATACATTTGTTTAAACATAACAATATAAACATACAGTTTGCAGATGTTTGTTAATGTTCCAGTAAACTACATAAATAGCATTTATTATAACCATAGACAATATTGCAAGAACCATTCGAATAAATAAACTTTTATGCAATTAATTCACTTATTACATTTTATTTGGAATTTAATTATACAATTTAACAGTCCTTTTCATAACCAATAGCTATTTTAACTATTTCTCACAAATGCTCCGTCCTGTTTTCTTTAACGTCAATCACTAAAGAAGGCTTATGTGATAGTCAAGTTAACTTTTGTTTATAAGTAAGGTCGCAAAAATTCAATTAATATAATTATCATAATTATTTATGAGTAACTTTATGAGATTGAGGTTAAACAAAATGCATTCAGGTAAAACGTTGTTACATCATAAATCAATGTGGCATATTAAATTATTTGCTCAAACAAAATATACAATATTTTAGATGAAAGGCTACACTATATCATTTACTTAATGCGTATGAACGATGCAAATTTCACTCGTTATTAAAAAAAAATCGATTTCAATGATATTCTTTTTAACGGCATATACATATGTAGATACATACATAACATTCGATACACCAAAAAAATAATATTACTGACGAGCAGACTTAATTTTAATAATTTTTCTATTTTGACTAGAGTCTCACTATTTTAACCACTTATTTGTCACTCATAAGTTTTAAATTAGTTATTGCATCACATAATTGAGATACACCAAAATCGCACAGAGGAATGATGGCGTTGGCCTAAGACCAGCAGACCACATGGACCAGTGGTCTGGCGAGTTTTCAGGTCACGAGCTCGGCGACAAATCTGGAAATAATTAGGACAAGCAGATGATACACATTGTACAATGTACATCCACAGACATTTAGTCTTATATCATCTATTACTGCTACACCACGCTCACATTTTGCCAATTGTCTTGGTCCTACGGAATATGGAGCAATGATATTGCCTTTTTCCTGGCATAGTCCTAGGCTTCGTGCTGCTTTTAAGAATTTCTAAATGGAAAAACATACCCCTAAATCGACTTGCACAATGGCATATGGGTGAAAATCACCAAGGTGGAAAATCACAGTCCGAAGCAAATAAAATAATAAATTAAGTTTTTTTAATACAAAGTAGCGTTCGTTAATGCTTATCTGTACTTATATCAACTATACATAACATATTATACTTAAAGAATAAAAAAAAATCCTTATTTTCTTAACAAATATGTACGAAAAATCATTTCGAGAACGCGTCCCTAGTAACAATCCTTAGAACATAACTTCGAAAAAAATCATTAAAAAAAAATCTACTTAATAGTATTTCTTGCTTACTGGCCGCTATATTTTATATAATTTCAATTAATTATAAGAATAAAAAAGAAACAATAGAAATTAAAGAAAATCATGGCTTAATATTATGTCCGACTATTTAAGCGTCATTTAAGTGAACGCAGTTTTGATTATCCGAAAATAAATAGTTACTGAACGCAACCTTTAGTTGTATGTGGCACAGTGTAGAGAAAGATGTAAACAAAGTGGCTGTTGTGAAATGTGCCCGCCAAAGTAATTGAAAAAAGGTGGTAAGTACCTTTCAATTCATTATTTAGAGGGCGTACATCAATAGGTCATCATACCGGGAATGTGTCTATTGATTCAGAATATAGAAAAAGTACGTGTTTAAGTGATTATTACGAACAGTGACCTCAACTTTTCTACATTAGCTAAACCAAACATAGCCTCAATGGTGGCTGCCGCTTAAAAAGGGCGAGTTTATTTGAAAAAATCAATTCGGGAACGGTCATTCCGGGAATGTTCTCAGACATGACGGAGCGTTCTCGAAATGATGGCGACGTTCCCGAGATGACGTATTTAATTATTAAAGTCATATCTGTTACATAAATATTGGTAAATTAACTAAGTATATGTTTCTCTTACATAGTATCTAATAAATTATTTTTTTGTAGCAATATGGAGACTCAGGAGGCTGAAAAAATTAAAAAAACGTTCAAAAAAGCAACTTAATAAAAATAGTTCATCTTACTAGCGTCAACGAGAAAAAGCTAATGCCAGAAAGAGGAAATTTTTAGATAAGATGACACAGGAAGAGAGAGAGATTAAAAGGGCTAAGGACAGAGCGTACTATCAGAAAAAAAAAGCTGAAAAGAAGGTTAAAAATATTGCTGAGATGACTGAGAGAGTAAAGCGAAGGCAAAGAAAAATCTGGAAAGAAGCATCAAAAAAATACAGAGAAAGAAACAAGGCTTTATCATCATCATTCTCTTGCCCTGCTCCTAATTTTTATTTGGGGTCGGCGCAGCATGTTTTGTCCTTCCACACATTCCTATCAGCCGTCATGTCTTCAGTCACGCCTATCTCTTTCATATCTCCTTTCACGCACTCCATCCATGTTTTCTTTGGCCTTCCTCGGCTTGTCCATCCTTCAACTTTCATGCTCATTACTTTTTTACCAACATATGTTTCGTCCCTCCTCATAATATGCCCATACCACGACAGACGGTGTCCTTTCAGCTTATCAATCACAGGAGCTACTTTCAAACTTCCTCTAACGTATTCATTCTTCACTCTATCAATCAGAGTTACCCCACACATCCATCTTAACATTCGCATTTCCGCTGCATGCAGTCGTCTTTCGTCGTCATCAAATATGGTAAATAATACTCCGCCACATTCTGATGATGCTTTATCTGCAACACCTTTAGTAAGAAGAACAGTGGGAAGAAAAATAGGAAGGATAGAGCCCAAGCATACCGTAAAATAAAAAAAAACCAGGAGAAAACAATCGCTAAAATTAAACTTAAATATGAAACTTTAAATAAAAGACTAAGAAGAAAAGAAAGAAGAGAACAGGGGAAACTTTTGAACTCTGTGCGTAATTGTGCAAAACAATTAAATTACATTCAAATGATGTATCGTACATTACATTTGAGCAAATATTTAGTATTATTCCAACGCCATGGCTGAAAAAGGAAAATAATCGAGAGTATTATTACTTTGATACTGATATTAATGTTTTTGAAAAATTCTAATGTTTGTTATTTTTTATTGTTTTTTAATATATTATTTTTGTGTTCAATTTATAATTTCAGAGAACTTGTTTTTGATTAAGAGTTTAAATTAGATTTACTATAGAACTCTACGTATATGTTTGGATGGTTTAATTTTCCCATCATCATACGAATAAAGATTTAATATGATTATTTAAGAATTTGTACTTGGCTGTGCACAGCAATTATAAGACTGTAAAGTGATTTAAGTTACATTTTTGTTAAGAATAAACCTTTTGATAAATAAATAAATATGAGAAGTTAAACTTTCACTTATGATTTTATAAATCTCAATTGTATCTATACCGTCAGAATACACACATCATTCCGTGAACAGGTCATCATTTCCGGGAACGTCACTAAAATAGCAGATAACACATTATTATATTAGATATTTTAAAAATGGTCCGGGTAATGTTATGACAAAAAGGACTCCTCATACTTTCAACTTATTCTTTTGTTTATAAATCAGCGATATTGGCATATTTTCATAATTTAACATACATAGATAGTCATATATCTCCATTCGAAGTGATATTTTGATTCTAGCCTCTTTTTATTGCAATTTTATCGCAGTTTTTAAATTCATTATTATTTATGACATACTTCCGCTATTAAATAGAATAAAAAAATAAACTTAGGTTTTATTCAAAATTTATTATAAATCTCACAAAAACGTTCCCGGAATGATCGTTTTCAGCGAAAGCGCGTATTAAAAATTAAATTACTAAAAAAGTATTTAAGGCTATGCTCTGCCAACGTAAATATTGTTTAAACATAAGTTTAGTAATCATTTAAGCATATCATAAAGAAAATAGCTGCTAGGTGTTTTCATCATAAAACACAATTTGGAATTTGCCACCTTGGTGATTTTGACCCATATACTTATTGCCGTAAGGCAGAGAAGTAGTCAATTTATAGTTCGTCTGATGAAATAAATTAGTCACACAAAAGTTTATATACAGAGATCGAGTCCACAGCTTAAAGTTCTAGCTTAGTCTTGAAGCAACAATCAGATTATTTAATCACTAAAAATCCGTAATATAAATAAATTATATAAATAATTATAAGCGTAAACAGTTTTAATCCTCTAAAGTACATGTAACTTATATTTCTGATTAAATACCATTAAAATCTTAAAATAATTATAATAAGATATATTTTTAGTATGGTATTAAAAAACAACGAAAAACAATTATTTACCCAAATTTTGCATTTGATGTTGACTGAGAACGACGACGAAATTGTCTTCGTGCGGAAACTGTTGCCTTTTGTTGTTGACGCTCACTTCTAGCTCAGCATCTGTTAAAAAAGCTCTTTCAAGTGGTTTGCTTTGAAGCAATCGACAGCGTTTTAAAAACAAATGAACTGACATTTTTAAAAACCCCTTTTGATTTTTTTACTTATCTTTGATAATATAAATAAATATCAGCATCAAGTATATATTGCAAATATCCATGCAACTACCTTAAAAAGCGATATACTTATAATTGCTAATAAAATGATGATGATGAATTTTTTCAATTCCTTTTTTTTTTAGATAATTATAAAAGCATATGTTGTCCTGAATTTTTATCTATACAAACTCATTTTCATCCATTTTGAATAAAAGAACATTCATTATAAAGCCAGTTTGTGGAATCGAATGAATGTCGTCGTGATTCATTTTGGCCTCCGAGGTAATAAGTGGGAACATCGTTTGGACGATATAAATCACAAATGTATTAAAAATTAAATTCCTTCCAAGTACGTATATTAAATTTTCTTTCAGTATTCGTTACATTTATAATGTAATTGACAAAAAATAAAATAGTATCTAATTTGATTTTGTAGCACGATTAAGAAATGAAAAACAGGTGTATCAACATATAACCTCCGCAAATGACTTAGACACATACAAAAGTAGGCTGAATAATTTGTCTTCCTTTGTTCCGCACGTGCGTGTCCAGAAAATCACTATGACCGAGTTTACCCATTTCCGCAGTGATTTAACTAGACGTGAGGGGTCTATAAGTCATGTCTCAAAGACATTTTTTCGCACAAAATGCTGTAATAAAGTTTTTCGCTACAGTAACAGGAACAAAGCTGTACGTTTTAGAATTAACATTGTATTTTAACGGGAACTGCTATAGAATAGGTTAATACTATAATCTCACACTATAGGAGTTTAGCTAAATACCATGTCCGTAGGCAAGAAGTAATTAATTCATTTATTGAAATAAAATAATGATAACATAAATTTAATAATTCCAATGTGCTTTAATTACGATTAACTATTACTAAGTCGAATTTTATTTTGTAAAGAATATTTAACCTTAACATTAATGAGGGCTAGAAGGACTGAACGACTTTCGAGGTTAAATAGTTTTATTGACATTCACAGATTAAAAATCATTGACTTACATGGCTGTATAGACGTGACCGCCGTAGTCATTTCTTCTGTTGTCGATGTTGTAGTTGAAGTCGAGGTTGTCGTGGTCGCTAAAGCTACAAACAGTTGGTCGGTTAATTAATTATATTGAAAATGATTTGCGTCAATTCAATTATGTACAACGAGCGTGCTTCGTTTGTTTTACTGGAATTCAAATACTAGTTAGGGAATTTCATTTTATACAGATCGGAGCGTAGTATGCTTAGTAATGGAAAATGTTTTCGATATTCTAGATAAAATTGCGAGCTTCTATTCAGATCTGTTTACTCAAGTGATTTAATAATGAAAATTATTGAATTAACAATTACTTGTTAGTAATATTTTACTAAATGATTACCTTTTCTGTCTATTTTTATTGGTTAATACTGAGAAAAAATCTTGTAAGAAGTTAAAACATCTGTCTCTTTTATCATGTAGGTACATTATTTTAGAAATCTTACTATATTCAGTCAGCCTTGCAAATGATAGACTTAGAATCGAGTAGAATCGAGAATAAAAATTAGAATTCGTCTATAATTTATGGTATCAATTTATTTCGATGTTCAACAATTTGCAATTAGAGTTGTAATAGTGGTATCATAATTTTAATGAACGTCGTTAAAAATGAACAAATAATTCTACACTATAAGTTGTTTACGAGGCCTTCCCTCTCAGTTGTAGAGGAAGACACTGGAATATACTTTTACATGGGGCATGGGCACATGATGATGATGATTATGAAAGTTGATTTAGCAACTATTGCTTTATTCTTATATACGAATACTTGGTTTATATACAATAAATACACACACTCACCCCGATATGCCCCAAAGGCCTAGGCAGAGCATTATTGTTTTCGTCCCAGGTAATATGGTCGAGCTTATTGCCGTTTATCGGGCAGACATCTAGACCCCGTGCTGCTATTAAAAATTTCCTTATGGAAAAGCCAATAACACTGCCTGGTCCAGGATCTCTAGCTTACTTGGCATATACTTGCACCGTGAGTCCACGAAATGGTATAATATTAACAGATTTACCATAGATAGGCCATTACTTTAGTAATATAATAAATTCAATTCGCTTTTTCTACTATTAAACTCTAGCTCAACATTGACATTGAAACCTATGGAACAAACATTTTCAGGGATTTATAAAGCTGTATTTTGGATGTATTGTTTTATAATAATGTGCGGTTTTATCAATAAACAAACCAATCAGTCACGCATTCTAACATTTTTGTTATGAAGCGAATCGAATGACGTGGAATATTTTAATTAACGTTGTTGTAGCCCTCTACAACAGGCACTTTAATTAATTAAACCACAATTAATTGGATATATTTAGGTAAAGCGCCGGCGGGATTATTTCTGAAGAGAATTAATTTTGTTCGCAGCGATGGGCTAGCTTATTTCGATCAGGTTTTTCTTTTTAATTTGACCCAAAAATTATTTCCCCACTGAATTTCGATCGAGACAATATTTTGATTAATATGTAAAATTTATTAGTAATCATTTTGTTGGGGGGTTGAATTGTAAATCGCATGGATAGCCACTAAACCGCATTGGGTCAAGCTTTGTGTATTATACGTAGGTCGTAGGTTAAAGCGATTAATCGAATATTTTCGTATGGAATGTGCTATTCATCAGTTCCCATTTTTTTCAATCGACTAACTCGTTGTTTCGCGGCAACATTATGTGCCGTGCGATCTAGAGGCCCTGGGTTCGATTCCCGGGTCGGACAGGATTATTATTATTATTTTAATTCTTAGCAGCAGCACAGTCTAGACTGTGCTATATATATGTAATATGCCGTGTAGATATATCTAGATATATTCCCAAAAAACGGCAATAGTCTTCCCTCTTATTACGTGTGACTAATACATTCAGTAACAGATAACTGTTACCTACTCAGCATAGTTGTGTCATGTGTGTCTTACTGCGCCAACTTTGATGGTAAAAAAATATCACCCTGCTTTTTACATTAAGTTTAAATTAACCAAACTTGTTCACCAATGGAAACTCTGTCAACCTAGGAACAAACCTTGTACCGACGAAATTAATTGATCACCTTTGTATACTTTATTGGAATTTATATTACATGATGGGCTGTGACGTCGTTATAATTTTCATCGAAGCTGAGGCTTTAATTAAATTATGTCCATTAAAGACTTCGTTGGCAAGACGGTATACGACAGTTCAAGCCAATATTACATTGTGTTTTCGAGTATACGAACATGATTGCTCATCTTAGCGAAAAAGGTCAATAAAGTTCTACACTAAGTATTTCAAGTACTTTACCCACAATTAGATAGGTATTGTGTTTTAGCACTGAACTACTGTTAATTTTAAAGCAGGCACGTGCCCAGATAAAAGGTGTAAATCACATACCAGTTACAAAATTCAGAATGTATAAAATATCTTTAAGGCTTTGAATCTTTATTTAATAAGAGCAATTCTACATATAAATTAAAATATAGTGACCCTACAGTAAATCATCATAAACTGGGCATTACACACAACTGGCATGATAAACATGGGAGTGTCACAAGCACTAATTTATTGATTACGTGTATTCTGATGACTGGATCAAAATTTCGGTGGCTACCAAAGGAAGTGAAAAAATAAAAAGCTTCTATTAGTACTACGGTCTTGAAATACTTATGTGAAATCCTATGTGCAATGCAAATGAACATTTTTATCGGTTTTATTGGTGATCTGTTTTATTTTATATTTGGTATTCTATCCGTTTCTATATGTAGTTGTTACTTTGGAGATTTTAATTTATTGTGTACAAAAATCAATTGTTATGGGTCTGGAATGCTAGCATATAGCATCAAAGTTTTCACAAATACACTACTGCATAGCAACAACAACACATTTCATCTTCATTCAATCCATTGTCTTGCTGCAATTGTGAATTCGTAGGGACAATATTAATTTTACTTTCGACAATTGCGACTCCATGGCTTCCATCTAAAATGGAGAGACAAAATCAATCAATAGAGTAGTAGAGCAAACGAAGCGCGAGAACTCGAATCGGATTAAATTTTTCATTTAATTTCAGTCGGAGCGTGCCGCTAAATATCGATGCAACCATGCTGTATTCGGTTATTTGTTTTTTTAATATAAAAATTATAATAGGGATAGTTTTTTATATTGTTCTCAATGTATTTTATTCAATTAAATCGCTTTTACGCTAGTACCTTTTTGCTCGTGAATGCATTTTTAAACGCCATTAGATGTTCATTGGCTAAACTAAGTTCTCTCTCTCTCTATTTATATCAGATCAAAATCACTTGAGCGGTTTATGAGTAAAAACGTAATAAACAAGAACACTTCATAGAATGTAATCACAATATTTTGATAAAAAGCTATATTTTTGGAAATTTCCGAGGTAAATCAAAATTATCCTTAACCCATTAGGTACCAATGTTCCCATTTGGTACATCTCACTTTTTGTCCATTCATTCATAACTACCTGCAATGTTTTAATAATTATTCATGTCATTAGTTTCTAGAAAAAAGTTGGTACCTAATGGGTTAATCATTGCGAACTTTTAAACAATATAATCTATTTTTCGAAAAAATATTTTCAAATGTCATACTTTTTTAGGACATTGTTCATTATTTAAAACTCCGTTATAAATAATTTGGCGAATTCCATCCAAATACCATCGAAACTGCCATGATTGATTACCAAATATTTGCATCGAATATGACTATCTATACATATCTACTATATACTATATAATCGATCGAGACGTGGGCGGTGCTAGAGTCTCTCCAGCGGTGCCACATTGACTGTCGGTACATCGAGGTGTTGAAAAGTATATACAACAACGCCACCATGTCGGTCCGAGTACAAGATCAGAGCACGAAGGCTATTCCACTACAGAGAGGCGTGAGACAGGGAGATGTTATATCTCCGAAACTGTTCACTGCCGCGCTGGAAAACGCCTTCAAGCTCTTGGAGTGGAAAGGATTCGGCATCAACATCAACGGCGAGTATATCACACACCTTCGGTTTGCCGACGATATTGTAGTCATGGCAGAATCGCTGGAGGACCTTAGCACTATGCTCGAAGACCTCAATCGAGTCTCCCAACAGGTGGGTCTTAAAATGAACATGGACAAGACGAAAATCATGTCGAATGTCCATGTTGTGCCCACCCCAATCGCAGTTGGGGGCTCGACTCTCGAAGTTGTAGACGAATATGTCTATTTGGGACAAGTGGTCCGGTTAGGCAGGTCCAACTTCGAGAGAGAGGTCAATCGTCGAATCCAACTCGGTTGGGCAGCGTTCGGAAAGTTAGGAGACGTCTTCTCGTCCAAAATACCTCAGTGCCTGAAGACAAAAGTCTTCAATAGTTGTGTGTTACCAGTGATGACTTACGGCACTGAGACGTGGCCTCTCACTAAAGGCGTCATGGGACGGCTCAGGGTCACTCAACGAGCTATGGAGAGGGCTATGCTCGGGGTTTCCCTACGTGATCGAATCAGAAATGAGGAGATCCGTAGGAGAACTAAAGTAACCGACATAGCCCAACGGATTAGCTCGTTGAAGTGGCAATGGGCCGGCCACATGGCGCGGAGAACTGATGGCCGATGGGGCCAGAAAGTTCTCCAGTGGAGGCCACGTACTGGCAAGCGCAGCGTGGGACGTCCCCCGACAAGGTGGTCCGACGACCTTGTCAAGGTCGCGGGACGTCGCTGGCTGCAGGCGGCTTCCGACCGTTCCCGGTGGAAGTCATTGGGGGAGGCCTATGTCCAGCAGTGGACCAACACAGGGCTGACATGATGATGATGATGATGATGACTATCTATTAAGTGTACCCTGAAGTGTACCATAGATGTGAGAGGCAAAACCCGTCTCTTTAAAGCATATTACCATGATTTTATATTACCAATCTCACAAGAACACATAACTTTAACTTTCCAGTTACAAAATGTCAATTTGTCACTTACCGTCGAAGATGAACGAAGTATGAAACTCTCGGTTCTAGAAACATTTACCCAATAAAGCTTTAGTTACTTACTGTACAGGGTGATGTCGTCTAGAGCGCCGCCGAGCGAGTTGTCGGCATGACAGTGGTACGAACCGGCGTCTTCTCTAGACACGTTGTGTACTTTAAGCGTGATCGTGTGCTTGTAATTTATTATCCTCACTGTAATGAGGTGCTTTGAACCTGGAATTAGGCTTATGTTAACGATATTATATAATAATGTGGGTAGAAAACTTTGTATTGCATAAATTAAGTGGATTGTCTAACAATTAATTAAGAATAAGAATAGAGTTAGATATAATAATTGTTTTAGTAAACAGCCAATAAGTAAACGGAATTACTAGAAATACTGAAATACGATACACTAAATTGATTGTCTGTTTCGTCTATTTCTATATTTTAGCTATAATAACAAGTTGGTACCAACAACAATTCTGAAAGTTTTTTTTTATATATTCTAAAAATTTAATAATTGTGCCTGATTTATATTTGAAAAAAAAAAACAATAAAATAAATAAGAATATTAATAAAAAGAATTGCAAACCATTGTGTATTTTTTCTTCGGAATGTGTCCAGTACATAATCGGTGGTGGGAAAGCTTCGACTTTGCACTGTATTGATATAGTTTCACCAATGTGCACGCCGATCATTTTCTGAGCCACCCACACCGACGGCTTGCCTGGAACACAATACAATATTATAATACCCGCAATTAATCCTTATTATGTCTATTTTAAGCATGTCTTATTTTAGTCTACTCGACTGAAATTATATTTTATTTTTTGCGTATAATGGTGATTGGTGACAAATTATTAAATTTATAAAAACATTTTAATTCAACTAAAGACTCTTAAAAGTGATCCCCCATATCAAACGATCAAACCCACGTTGACTTTAACCAAGTGCATAACGTGGGCTGTTAAAAACTAAACGAAGTCTTTTAAAAACTTTGTTTTATTTTGTTTTTGAAACCCTACTACATTTTTATAACGCTGCTGTGTTTTACTGTTTTACTAGAATTTGTTATTACAAAAGTTTAAAAAGGTGAAGTGCAATTTTTTTAGTAGACTTTAATCGTATATGATATGATTTAATGTAGTCAGCGTGAGCACAGAGTATTAGCGAGGTAATAATTAAATGAGCGGTTAATTATCTCCTAATATTTAATCCCACAATTCGGTCAGTGAAATGGCTAGTTTCAAGCCCGTTATATAACTTGAATAAAGTACTTCTAAATATTAATATCAGTACCACTTTTTTATCATTATATGCCACGTAAATTATGAGGTGTCATTTTATTGTTATTTAGTATTTTATTTACAAGGCCACAGAATGCAATTTTTTGTTATGTATTTATCGAAACAGATGATCTAAAAATATTTTTTTAAGGATTATTATTGCTTTTTTTTGTTCATTCTTAACATGATAATACATTATCATAATGTTAATGAAGCTATAATATGTGTGTCCAAAAATTTGACTCTAACTTCGTTCGGGTTTGCGCTATTTAATTTTCATGTACTTTTAGCCACGCTTATTTAAAAAACCTTTAAAAAAAATTTAAGCGTAGTGCTGAAACTAACGTTTAGAATCTAGACTATACCTCCATATGAATAATTAATGATTAAATTTAAGAGAATCCCACAAGCAATCAACTTATAATAACATTTGAGGGCAAAATCAACCTTGTTTTATAACCACCTAAAACTTTTAAGTAGTGAAAACAAAACACGCCCACATTTTCAACTATATTTAGACAGGCTGTTTGTTTAGGGCTCCAGACGTTTGTGTAGTGCGTGATCAATTGTCTCATATATCAGACGATGTACCTAGCCTTATAACTACTTACAAAGTACTCGTAGGAGTATCCTCTTGCTCACCGAAGGCGGCACTCCGTTGGTAGCGATGCACAGAAACGCACCGTTCATGTTTCGATTGACTGTGGTCAAGTTCAGCCAAACACCACTCCACTTGCCAACTAGAATGTTTCAAAAACTGAGCCATCTTATGGTTGGAATAAACAAAACTTTAAATACATATTCATTCTTCCTTCGCTAAGGTAAAAACATAGGCTATATTGCCTCTCGCGGCAAAGTTTACCTACGTTTTTTCTGGGAAATCATATCAAAAGTTTCAAACTTTACTCCATATAGCCAAGTTTTTCTCGTAATATTATATTATATATACGTGCCAAAACTACGCCTTTATCGCGTCGGAGCAGAGAGAGGCTAGGAAAGCTAAAATTTATAGTTAAAACGACAATATTTCGCTCTTTAAACTCTCATTACTCATGGAAGATTTTCTGTTATTAATGCCTCGTTTTTCAACGTTTTGACACTCCTTAATTAAACGTCTATTTATTTTAAAATGAACTAACACTTACTCGTATGATAGAACGAGCAACAAAAAGGAAAACAACTCTAATTAGAATTAATGATATGTAGAGTTTAAAATGTTAGTCACAAAATAAAATAGTTGGGTCAGTGAATGCTCTGTTTCGAGAACCCAAGTAATGTTAAACATATTTACTACAAGAAAAAAATTATATAAATACAATATTATACAAGATCCTGTCTTCTATTGGGTCAATTTATTTTTTCCTTAAATAAAAAATATACTACAAAACAACACTATTACACTACAACATTCCATTCCCTTACGACAGCTGCATTTGTATGTGACACGTCTGAAAATATCAATTCAGTATACAACGTTGGACATTTCTATTCGCATCATTGCACAATACTCTTTGAAGACTTAGGGTATCTGTGCATGAATACAGGCGTGAGACAGGGGCACTGGCCTTCTGATTTTTAACATACACTATAAATACTGGAATCAAACACGAGAAAACTAAATAACATACGTGAATAAATGTTTTGAATAATGCATATTTGTAATTATTTAAATTGTTTATTTAACACACATTGATTGAAAACGCAAAGTTAAATTAAGCATTAATTAATGTAGTTTTGTTTAGGTAAAGATATCATGGTCTTCCTTATATTGTAAATTAATCATCATCACGGCAAATGAAACCACAAAACGGGTAGGGAATCAGGCTTCCCAAATTGGTTAGGAACAGAAAAGCGAAGAACAGGAATAACGTAAATATTGCGCCTCTATCAAGCACAAAGCATTGCATCATTTTTAGTACATATTTTGTTAAACAGTGGTAGATTATTCTCGAAAAGTTTGGTAGGTTCATAACAATATGCATAACACTTAAATATACGGCTAAAAATATAGACGCAACTTGGTTTTACAGAGCCTCAGTCGGTTTTCGGTTAATTTTACCCCCGGCCTGAATATCCTTTTATTCGCAACATATTGCATTACATAAAAAACATAATAATCATTTATTTTCAAGAAGATGGATATCATATTTTTAAAAATAATCTGATATTTTACATTATACATGCATGCACTCTCACCTGACATTAGGATTAAACTGAGACTAGTGCCAAACCCTACTGTTCATATGATTTTCGTTCATGAATTTCGAGCTAAATCATCATCATCATCAGCCTTAACACGTCCTCTTCTGGACATAGGCTTCTCCCAGACACATCCAGAGCGTTCTGACGAAATTAGCCTGCATCCAGCGGCTTCCCGCGACTTTTACCAAGTCGTCAGTCAACCTTGTGGGTGGACGTTCAACATTGCGCTTGCCGGTACACGGCCTCCACTAGAAAACCTTTTTGCCTCAGCAGCCGTCGGTTCTACGGGCTAATTTAATAGGTTATAATCCATAGCGCTTTGTTATTGCGAACGATCGATGCAAGTGGCATATAAGCGTTGGTTATGCTTACCCGTCTGCCTTCCGATTTTCATTAGGGCCGAGTCCTCTCGCCTCCAAGTGATTGTAGGTTGCGGAGTGCCCGACGCGGCGCAATGAAGCGACACGTTCTCACCTTCCCGTATTATTACTTCGCCGCTACTACTTGAATTCACGATGTCTGGCGGAACTATTGTGAGCAAAAATATAATTTAACTTCATCTTCTTCGTGGAGTATAGAAAAAGTTTACGACGCTTACGATAAGTGGTTGCGTTCAATAAGGACTTGATTCTATGAATGATTTTGATATTTCCGACTTTATGAGTCGTTTAAAAACTTATATATTTGTACTTCCTAAAAGGTTAACCGTATGGGATTTAAAATAGATAAATTGAGGTATTATATATTACATTTAGTACTAAGTTGGGGTCATAATCCTCACGGCATCAGAAGCACGGTAAATTAACCACCTAACTATATGTAGTATAATCCACCTATGTGTAGATTAACCACCTTTAAAATGCAAATAATTACTTGCAACAAATGACTGTTGTCACCAGTAGAATCAAATATGTCTGTCTAGCGCAATTCAAAGTCCTTTTTTGGCAACGAAAAGCTAAAAAATGTTTACGAACCATTTGTATGGGCAAACATTCCAATCTAAAAATCCGAATGGATAAAGTGAGCGGGGACAGTCCTAGACGCAAGGACGGTCCTACCGTTCAATCCAAATCTCTATTTACCACTATCCGAACAAAATATCTATTGTTTCGCGAAAATTTGCCGTTTCGCTACCTATAAAGAAGATGTAATTTAGTTTTATCACTTTTGAAGTTGTCCTTAAGTTGCTGCTTTTTCATTGCGTTGGAAATTTAATTCATTAGGATAAATTCGAGCAGGACAATTTTTGAATAATTTACTGTTTAGAGTTAAAGGTAAAAAAATATTATAGTTTAGTTTACAATCATTATTATAGTCTTGAATAACTTTTTTTTCAGACTACCTGGATCTACTCTCGGTTAGTTAAAATTGTACACAATATTATGTAACTAAACTCTAGTCGAGCACTGTAGACATAGCAGCTTAGTACGCATAAAAAAATCGAGTCAAACGGCCAGTGTTAACTTTAAACATAAACATTAAAAACTTTTCTCAGTATATGATTCTATTGAGAAATCATTGTTGGCTGTATTCAATTGAAAATCTTTATAATGTCGATATCTGGACTCGTGTTATAGACGTTTCAATTCCACGGCGAGTGGGTATGAGTTGGACAATCGTTTCTACGCGGGAATCTGTAAGGAATCATTGTGTACTTCCTATGTCATTATTTTTCATTTTAATGGTTAATATTGCGTGTGAACTTAAATTGAATTGCAAACATATTTAATATTTTTTTGGTGTTAAGAAACCGACAAACGTTGGTTCAACTCAATGTACCTACTCACTGCACAATTTGATTAGTTTTAAAAAATAAAGCAAAAATGTATGTTATACTACAATCTTAGCATAATACAAGGAAGTAACGTACCTGAGATGTGTAGGTTATGTGTCTGCGTGATCATGGGCTCAGTGTTGATCTGGCACATGTACCGACCGCCGTCGGTGAGTCGTATGTCTCGCAAGGTGAGCGACCACGCCTGGTCGCCACGACTCACCCCCACCCTGTGGTTCTTGGTGATCACATGCGGCCCGATCGTCAGTATCGTCTGCGTGTCCACTCGCAGCCATGCCACCTGGTAGACAAGATTTATTATCATCAGTCTTAAGACGTTAATTGCTGGATATAGACCTTTCCCAAAGACTTCCAGTGTTCTGTGCGAAGCTTCCTGAGAAAAAATTCATCATCATTACCATCGGCTTAAAGACGTTAATTGCTGGTCAAAGGCCTTCCCTAAAGATCTTCAAAGTTTTCTGTCCGAAGCGGCCTGCATCCAGCGGCTTCTCGCGATTTTTACTAAATGGTTGGTCCAACTTGTCGGTGGTTGTCCAAGGTAGTGTTTGCCGCTACGTGGTCTCCAATCGAGACAAAATTGTTTGTAATCAAACTTTTTTTGTCCAACTAAATATTCCATTGGCACATTACGCCAACTTTTATACACTCAAATTTACTAATTACGACAATCGTCGACAACAAGAAGATATATGAAATATCTAGGCGCGTACTCATGAAATAAACTACCCTTTAAAAAAAGTTTTTTTTGTAATTATAGTGACCAATTCGTAGTAGTTGTCATTTTCAGTTTTCAGAGATTCTGTTGGAATCTATAAAATGATAATAAATACTTAATTTTACGGCGTAACTTTTTGATACAGGTTCCGTATAATTATTTCAGCATCGATAATGACAACATTCGCTACACGGCAAGTAATTGTGTCTGAAATAATGTGCTTTTATACGAATATTAAAACACAAATTGCGTTATAACAGTTTAGGCAAATGTATAACTTATTAACAGTTTTAATAAAATATGTATTATTTCTTAGTCATCGATTTTTGACACGATTTGCAGGAGTATTTTATCTTTCTAAAACTTGTCCCAGCTAAATTGCTCCAAATTGCAAAAAGTTCTCGGACGTTGGGACGCACTGAAATGGCCCAGATCTCTAAAACTAGGTGAATCCCTGAGGAACGTTAATTTGCCTCCAACCCGCTATGGACAACTAATGGCAATCAAAAAATCTAGACATCAGTCTATACTATCATCATACACTATCATCATATACTATCATATACTATCATCATATATCATATACTATCATCTTTTATACAGTCCCATGTAGCTTGAAATTCTCTTCGAAATTATGCAAACCAGTTTTTTAGAGATAAACAAAAAGATACCTTCCATCACTAATGTTGTTTATAATAAATTAAATTCGTTACCTCATGCATACATTCCCCGACGGGTTAGGCAGAAGTACATATCGTAATAGGAGTTAAAACTTTTGCCGTTGTTCGGTCGCAATTCCAGACTTTCTGGTACTAATGAAAAGTTCCTAATGCTAACACCATTTGCCTGACCTAGCAATTGAATCTAGGACTTTACGTTTCACGACCCAAATAATGATATAATTACATGTCGATTTAATTAAACGGTTCATGATAATAATGTATTAATACCTGCAATTAATTAATTGATTGAATTCGATAATCCATCGAAAGGCCTACAGGATTTAGAAACTAAGCCCTGTCATCCACAGAGGTGGGTTGGCAACGATATTTACTACATTCTATTATATGTAACCGTCATGGTAAAAATACAAATTGGTAACAAAACGCACGTTTAGAACTTTTATAGAATTTACGGTAGATAAACGAAGCCCAAAAACAACATGATAATCTGGGATTTTATTAACGATTGTGTTACAGTAAATTCTGTTTTATAATACCACACATCAGTTTCACAGCTCATAGATAGTGTAATATCGAATGGGGTTTTCAAACTCTAAAAAAAAGCTATTTAAGTAACTACTTCATAAAAACATATAAAAAGCAGTGATGGCCTCGAGGTTTAGGCGCGCGGTCCACAAACCCCAGGCACACACCTCTGACTTTTCGAAAGTTATGTGTGTATTCAAATTGAATTATCACTTTCTTTAACGGTGAAGGAAAACATCGTGATTAAACCTGCACACCTAAAAGTTCTTAGGAATTTCTTAGGTGTGTAGTCCGCCAACCCGCAATAGGCCAGCGTGGTGGACTATGGCCTAAACCCTCTCAATGGTAGAGGAGACCCTTGCTCAGCAGTGGGCGTATATGGGTTGATGAAGAAGAAGAAATACATATACAAATACACCCAACGACTACTGTATGTATGTGACTAAATACATACATATTTCTGAGCCCGCACTAGGATAAAAATCCTTTCTCGTGGGTATCACATACTCCGGGTGTTGTTTGCGGTCTCACAAAAACACCCAGAACCGAAACAGATACATATATTATTTATAGGCCCTATCCCACCACACACCCGCCACTGCAACTCCTGTATTCCAGGATCAACAGCGGCACGCACAGTATTGGCGCCGAGCAATGAAGCTCAGCGAATCTAAGGGGACCTAAATTGTCATAATCCCGCAACGAAGTTAATCAGAAAAACAATGTAAAGGAGGAGTTGAAAAAACAAAGAGTTGTCCACTTCCCTCCACAGCAAAGCGGGTGACAAAATATTGAGCTATGAGGTTTAACCTCACATAAAGAAAGACAATTACAATTACCAAAAATTTGACGCAATTAACTAGCGCACCACGGATAAATAACTATTGCTTAAATTGGACCTAACGTGCGAACTGTTATACATATATTATCGACCTATGCGCAGAATAATGTTATCTTTGCAAAATCTCAACTTCTCTTTCTCAGCAATTTTAAACTTAATTGGGCACAAAATTTTCTGTAACTTTTTTTGTTCTTCAAACAAAAACAAAAGTTATGATTATTATTACTTCACTAGTGCAATATATAAACAAGTTTAACTCTATAAAGACATAAAAAGTACTTTGGTATAGTTTATAGTCATAGATAACCTTATTCTATGCATAGGTCGTTATGTGTGTCACACAAACATTTGTGTGACATCTTGGTGCAAGGATCGAAACTGCGGCCTCCCCACTGCGCTATGAGGCTTTCAGACCTTGGAAACGTAATTTTGCGTCTAAAAAATTAAAAATATTTTTTAATAAATAAAACTGAATTTTATAAAGCTAAATCGCTTTCAAATCTAGACATAGTTACAAAAGAAACTTTCGGAATATTCGCATGTAATTATGTTTAAACTTCAAAGTCTAGACTTGATCTACATAATACCTTCATACTCGAATTCCATAAACAAAAAGTCGCGTAAATGTGATTCAAGTTTTTGTTATTCAACTTTTTCAATATTACATATTCAATTTACTAAGAAAATTTGTGTTGTGATGTAGAAAATAAACTTCGATTTTTTATATTAGAACAGAGAAAAGTGGGCGCATTACTACGAAATGGTAAGGCTGAGCGCACCAGAGTGTATTTATCAGTGGGAAAAAATAATAGCGATACTAATCATCATAATAAATCTGCCTTCACAATAAGGGAAAGATGTGTGCTGTCATTAATGTAGATTCCATCACGTGAACTATATCAAAAGGCTTTCTACGTACAAAGTTATCACTGGAAACGATTAACGTTAAACATAATTCTCGCAACGAGTTCGCACAATGGGCAAGGATCAAAATCAAGTATTCAGCCAACAAAGGGGCTTGTTCAGCGAAAATTGCTTCCTTTGCGTTCAACAGCACCATGTTTTATGACTCCGAAGCAATTCATATTTTGCAGACTCTGGGACCTCGGGAATTGCTCGAAACCGTTGCCGCGTGAAAATGCGATAAGTATTTCGGTATTATAATTTACTTCCACTTCATCGCAACATTTATTTCCATTTTTGTAATGCGCAAAGTAGGCGTGGCCAAGAGGATAGGGTGATGTCTTAGTAGGGGGTTTGAATTCCGAACACACGTATGAAATTTCAAGTTTACGTGTGTATTGTAAGCATATAAATAAAAACAATAAAGTGGATAAAAATATTGAGGAAACTCGTGTAACCAAGAATTCTCTTTTACTTTTTTTTAGATATGGAAGTCTAACAACCATAAGGGTTTTTTAATAACACCTCTTAATAGCATAGGAGGTTCGTTACAAGAAGATAGTCTATATAGGCTGATACAGATATTGCAAACACTTGGGATGGATAATGTTGTAGTACTAAAACTTTGCAAGTGAAAACTGCTTGGTAATTCATTATTTTGGCAGGGAGCGAGAATGTGTTTAGTCACTGCACTTAATATATAACCTTTCTGCAGCTTCTGGTCTCGACTGATATGTATTATGGATTGGGATTTTATTGTTTATAATATGATAGAGTAGTTCCTTTTTTTATCTTTAATGTCATAATACTCGTATATATGCTTTAAAGTTTTAGGTTAGGGAACTCGCACACCTTAAAATAATTAGGAATTTCTTTGGTGTGTAATCCGTAAACGGCTCTAGGCCAGCGTGGTGACCTAAGTCCTTTTCCCTCTTAGCTGCAGGGGAGGTCCGGGTCTTAAACGTTTATGTATGTTACATTTATTATATACTAGGTGTATTCGGGCCGTGATCGAAAACGAAGTCGGGTAATAGCGAATGTGACTACAAACCGCCTAGGATTTTTTTAACGCCAACGGGTTTGCGATCGCCGTAATTATTACTTGCCGTAGTTTCCGATCACGGTCCGAATACTTACGGTACATAACATAACCTACTCACAATTCAATGAAACACGCCATACTACCCATTTAATAAGATGCAATTACTCCGTTCATGCAGTAGCTATAATTTGAATTACGATAATTACATACACTTACTTTCATAGGGTGTTTATTTTGCAGCTGAATTGCGTTCTCGTCAGATTGGATTATTAATTAATGTATTTCATTCGCTTTATTCGTAACAAATTTATTTACAGCAACACACTACACGATCAATATGTTTCGAGTTTAATGATAAAATATAAAGCCTTTTATGCCGGAGAACATTTAATACCTATAATATAATCAGCGGTAAATATTGTACAGGTTTAATTTTAAGTCTTTCAACAGTTCATCATCATCAGCCAAAGGACGTCCACAGCTGGACATAGGCCTCCCCCAGAGACTTCCAAAGCGTTTTATTGGAAGCGGCCTGCATCCAGCGGCTTCTCGCGATTTTTACCAAATCGTCGGTCAACATCAACGGCGAGTATATCACTCACCTTTGATTTGCCGACGATATCGTTTTCTTGGTAGAATCTCTGGAAGATTTGGGCACGATGCTCAAGACCTCGATAGGGTTTCCAAACAGGTGGGTCTTAAAATGAACATGGACAAGACTAAAATAATGTCGAATGTCCATGTTGTACCCGCATCTATTTCAGTTGGGAACTCTACTCTTGAAGTTGTCGATGAATATATCTATCTTTCAACAGTGTTTTTACCTTATTAAAAAAATACAAAAATATGTATACTGAACCTTCACTACTCACTCCATTTGCTAAATAATATTGGCTAAATCTATGTTAATGTTACTGGGACACGCTTATTGTATAAAGCAAAAATAATATTGAAAAGGTAATATGATGGCCTCGAGGTTTAGGGACGCGGACGAGAATCTCGGCGGTCGCGGGTTTAAACTCCAGGCACACTTCTGATTTCTCCAATCAGCTTTTCCCATGTGTATTTATTTATTTATTATACTTTCTTGTACACTATATATAATATAACTTTATAGAACATATATAATATACAACTTTAACGGGACACAAAATATATATAGCTACAACAGGCAGTCTTATCGCTAGCTGTGATTTCTTCCAGACAAGCACCGGTACCGGACTGAAAAGTTGTAGTTGTGGCAGTTGTCTACAAAAATACATATAAATAAAAATATTGTACAAACATACACATATATAATCATTATACATACATACAAACAAACAAATACATAACTATATAAAACGTATATCCGCAATAAATTCTTACTTACTTCGATGGTGAAGGATAACATGAAATCTTCGACTCTAAAAATTCTTAGGATTTTCTTATGTGAGTATTCCGCTAATTCGTCTTAAGCCAACGCGGTGGACCAAGGCCTAGACGCTCTAAAGTAGGCCCGTGCCCAGTATTCTTTCTTCTACTGACCAAGCACCTGGCTTAGAATTATAATAAAACATTTCCCGTTATCTGCACTCTCACGTAATAAACTCAAGAGCACTAGGAGCATATTTCACAACAGGCTGTTGTCCTAAATGGTGTAACTTTACGTTCATAATTGCTCTTGCCAAGGACGAATGTGGTAAGGGCACTTTCCCTCTAATATTTATGACAGTACGCCTGACACTGACCCGGAAGTGTTGTCGAGGTCAAAAATAATATTAGAGTACAAACACAATACCTTTTATTTTAATAGTACGCTTTTACCATTAATACATACGAATAAAGAAATTTGACAGAATGTTTTCTTTATGTTTATCAAATTCTTTACTGTGATTTTCGAAACATGCCCGTCGGCCTTTGAAATTCCATTTTTAAAAATTGGTCTTATATTTTTTGCAGTTTTCATCGAATATTGACTTTGTGTCTCCTAAAGAAATGGGCTGTGTTATTTTAGAATTATTATTTTATATTACCTGACGATATGCGTCTCTGCCTACAACTTCTGGGAATGCAGAGACTAAGTAATGTACGTATGAAGGTAGTTATTTTATTAATAAAACGGCCAAGCCAAAATTTCTTTTATATTTTGTAACGTGTAGAGTTTACGTAGTTATAATATGTAGCTTGGCTCTACGTGAGATCTGATTAACTTTTGACACTGCGAGCCATATGGCCTCATATTGCTAACATGTAAAAATTTTTAGTGCAATTTTAATTAACTAATAGCAAATACACTTTGCAGTTCCTAAATTGTTTCGTCCACTTCAGTATTTCACGGTTGGTATGAAATTCAGGTTTTGGTACTTGTTATAAATATACCAGTCTATCTTTACAGAATTATTTGTAATATAGCATAAACAAATGTAATCAGGCGGGAACTATAGCCGACTTTTTTCTCTCCCGACTTTTGTTAATACACAGAGTTTTAGGCTAGCCGAACATACTATAAATTAGTAGCTATCTGTGGGCTGGTGAAAACCTATAAACCCGCATTTGTTGAACGTAATAAACCGTACTCGTTGGTACTTTTATATTCTGCAGTAAAACCTGACCTATTTTAAACTTTGTTAATACAAAAAAGGGAAATAGAAAATCTGTGTAATTATTCTGTGTGATATTTCGTGCTATTGTTCTGTTGTAGAGATGTGGTTTCGAATGTGGAATAGGATGTGACTATCAGCCAAATTAATAATCAATCGCAAACCCTATCTACGGGTACAATGGACCAATCAGTTGAATGTTTGGTGGAAACGCTCACAAATGAGTTTATTTGTTTGTTTTTTGTTTCTATATAACCTTAACCTATGTACTTGGGAAGTTTTCCTTAAATATATTACTTATCCAAATCCATTAACCCGCATCAGGCCATGTGTACTAAAGAATAAAAAGGAATACAAACATCAAAAAGTTCCAACCACGGAATCACAATTTAACACAATGCACACAAAAACACACAAAACACAACACTAATGCTATAGTTAGAATATACGAGTAAGTCTATTCTTAGTAAATACAGCACATAATATAAAACCTATTTTATAAATACCATGATTTGCGGAAACTTCAGTTCAGATACTTCGGTAAAATAACTATGTTTGCCTTAAAGCTCTTAGGTGGAGAGAAAACGTTTTGTATGAGCTCACGTTACGGTGAATGGAAACGCATTACTGAAAGGTAAATGACTAATGTTCACTATTACCGTAACTGATTGGGAAGCGTTACAAGACGACCCCGTTGTGGGAAAGCAATGCATCTAGATGGAAAACAAAGCATCGGTTGTGTGTGAATATATCAGAGTTCCTATGCATTGATTCGTGTATTCTCTGTATAATATGAACATCAACTGAAACGCAGTTAAATCTGTCTTACATAGATGTCATATTCGTTGCATAGATACATTGTAATAGGTCAAATTGAAGTGAATGTAAATTTACGTCCAAAGAAAATTATGTCATACTTTTCTAAGCGCTAATATTGTGCAAAAATAATCTGAATAATTACATTACATTACATTACATTTGTATGTACCTTCTGCAGTTAAAAATAAACAACAATTTTCGCGATTTTAACAGTAATTCAAGCTATTTTCTTATCACTTTGATATAATTCTGCAAAGCGCGTAATTTACGTTTAATTTTAAAGTTGATGCATCCGTCTAAGTGGCCAATAAAATCCATCTGCGACCAAACGTTACTAGCGATTTAGAAACGTGAAGTAACCGTTCGCAATTAGATATCCCGAATACGCATTAGATATCTGTCCGAAATTTAATGCATTTTTAGAATAAGCAATAAAATCATAAGTACATTCAAATAGTAGAACTTCAATATATTAGCTGGTACATTTTTTTATACAGACACCGCAAAGCGACCTCACTTATAACTGATGGTGACAAAAAGGTAATCAATCGAGATTATAGTCGGCTATTACCCCATTACCATTACATTACAATCGGTTGGGAGGATTATTATTTTTAACCCATTACCACTCGACATAACTATGCCAACCTGTAAACAGATTTAATGATTCTTGGATTTGATGTTTTCATTTTACTTTTTCATTGGCAGTTTTTAATCTATGAGATCTTGCAATGGTTGCTATTCATACAAATACATATATCGTACGTACAAAAAAGTGATGACTAGGAGTTGGGTTCCGTCTCTTTATAAAATCAAGTTTTATTAAACGCACTTATTAATTCGATAGGTAACTACGTCTGATGACTGATCTCTCTTTTTAATTCTATTTAAAAATTTCCTTGCTGCCCTCGTATTATTTACATTTTCTGCACTAAGTTTTGCTAGTCTTGCGTAGAAGCCGGCGCTTGACACAACTGCAAGGATAGTCTTCAATGCTGTGGTTGAGCGTAATGGCGTACGATTTCATGTTTGTCCAGTACGATAGTGTCGTAATGTGTAAATAAAC
Source organism: Cephonodes hylas (assembly GCA_030295005.1). NCBI lineage: Eukaryota > Metazoa > Arthropoda > Insecta > Lepidoptera > Sphingidae > Cephonodes > Cephonodes hylas. The sequence goes on along the minus strand of AP025367.1, from coordinate 6,505,495 downwards.
TAAATCACGATTTAATTTTACCTTGTAATTCTGCAGGTTTTCAACGGTGCAAGTCAATGTGGCATCTCTTCCAATCACCACTGTGATATTGCTTTCGGTTCCCACAAACTTTGGAACATCTGCAAAGAAATATTTTATTCAACAATCGTATATTATAATCAACAAATATATAAAACGAAAAACATACATTTTACTTTAAAACATGTACTGTCTTCTTATTACGTCAATTACTCCTATTTATTCAGTTTGAAAATTCTAATAGTTAAAAACTATTTCATAAATTTATTTAATTCACTTGTTTATCTACAGAAGTAAATTTCTCGACAAGCTTTTGTATAATATAAATTATGTAATGACGTTATAAGTTGACATTTTTGTTTTCGTTTGAGCGCATTCAATTAAAAGCTCATTATGTATAAAGCTTTTAATTTATGACTTTTAAGTTCTTTTGAGCTATTCTTAGCCGAGCCTGTTACTGTGATTGGATTAATAATAACGTTACAAAATTAACCATTTCTTGTTATCCAGAGTTAACTTGTATACAATATTTCAGCTCAATCGGTTGAAGATCATTATTATTTATTGCATTTACCTTTTTTTTGAGAAGTGACACGACTTAATATACTTATGTTTGCTGCTTGAATTTATTATTCTCATTATGCAAAAAAATACATTCGGATGACGAGTAATGGGTAGATTTTATTGGAACGAAATGAAGAAAATCGGGGACTGGCAAACGCAGGTGATTAAAAGTGCGTTAATAATAAATTAACGTTAATAAAAACTGTTTTCATATATCAAACAAAGCTTTTATGGTATACATTTTTTTATTCTATTTGAAACGTTACTGATATTAATCTGATGGCAAGTGCATAATCCTAACAGACTGGTATCAGTAAACCTTTTACAATTATAAATTTAAATTCATAAACGACGTAGAATAATAATTATTATTTATTGGGATAATTAAATACAAATTTACGTCATAATTATTTATTCGGATATTGATATATAAATTACTCCCTTTATATAAAATTGTATTTAAATAATACCGAGTTGTTTAATGCAGAGCAATTTAAATTTGATTATGAATATAATTACGTTCTAGCATGAACGATGGTATTTCAGCTAGACTTTATACGTACATGTTCTTGTTAACATCATGTTTATTAATAATTAATAAACATTATAATTGGGTAAATTTACTCAACAATTCCTGTTAAAGATATTTCTCTTAATTACATACGGTTCCGAAAACCGACAAGCAGCTCTAATGATGGTAATACTTGATTGTATTTTGAATATTCAGAATAAGCGTTTTCTAAAGTCAAGAGACTTATACATTTCCAATAAAAATGGTTTATATAGAATGCTAAGTGAAGATATAGCACTTTACTGGAATATAGCGTATTGGGCGATGGGCGATAAATTTGACAAAAAGGTTTGCGTTGACGGCGCACTCTCGCAACGTCATAACACTGCCAAAGTGAACCGCAAGTGTATCGTCGCGATGAGTCATATAGCAAGTGTACCTAATTTCGGGATGAAATCCTCATCGCATGCGCCAATTCACAGCCTACTAATCTCACCAACAAAATATATGTACAGACGACAGTATCAACTCCAAAATGTACATGATAAGTACATCATTAGACTAAGCCCCGGTAATGACAGTTAATCTGCCGTGTTACATGTGTTGTGTTACTTGACAACGAGGATTAATCATTATAATTTGGAGACAATCGATATCCTATTCAATATTGACTGATGCAGGTAGAGAACAAAACATGGTGCTATTAATTCGTAATTGCCTCAATTCAATACAGTATCGATAGCTTTATTTAAATTGATTTTGTATGGGGAATGTAAAACTTCAAAATATATGTTTTTTTTCCGTTTTTTGTTTCATTTTTAATCGCTGCTTCGCTCCTATTGCGTGCTTGTTGTTGCGATATATAAAGTCTCCCTCGAAAGTTGGGACTATTCATCAATCATCAAACAAAAGAGTTGGTCCTCATAAAAGTTAGTTTAGATTACAATGCCATTTAAAATGCAATATTATTATGATATAAAAAGGCAAAAAAGCGTGAATCAGTAATATACAAAACAAAATCAAATTATTGCGGTTTATTTGAATTACAAAGCAAATTTAATTTCCATAAAAATTATTTATAGTAATTCAATTAAACATTAAAGTTTGTTATTGCTATAAGTATTTATGTTTCTGCGAATATTGGAACGGTCGTGAACGCACAACCGGATATATGAAATATCTAAAAATAATTCTAATTTCAAAAGCCCCGGTATAATTTGAATTTAGATCTATATTGGGTCGTGGTGGATTATGGTGCAAACGTTTTAGTAATGTGACGAAAATCCTTTCGCCCCGCAATGAGGCTCACAGAGCCCGGTAATGTAGGCCGGATTTGGAAACCTTTTAAAGTAAATGTATGTGATCGTACTATAGCTAACGTGTTTGTTGATTCGGCTGGCACTTGTAATTGTACAAAGAGGAGCGCACGTCACAGTAACAGTTGTATTTAACCCTTCGTAGCCCAAGATCATAAAAAATTATAATACTTTGGTATATGATAGGCTTGAACAAATAAAAAAACACGTGTTTCGTGGAAATTCAAAAATATTTTTTATTCCGTATGTATTGGATCTTTTAGGGTTTGTGACATTACTGTCACATTGGGTTAAAGTGGAAGAAAATGTTTTAACGTAGTATGGAAGTATCTAACAGATTTATTTTGTTTTTTGCAAAAACTACTATTCCGAACTTTTTAAAAATTGTTTGTGCTACATCAGGACACCGAAGAAACTTGGGCCAAATGATTTTCAAACCTAATTCGGTCAGTAGCCAATTTGATACTGCCCCACCGCCAATGGGGGGACATTTTGCGCCGGACTCTTGTGATTTTGGCTTGTATTTTATTTTCAATTAATCTTCGCTGTTGGACATTAGGATCCAAGCAAAACTTACATAAAGTCTCCAATTTCAAGTTGAAAATCTGCTGAAGACATTTGTTTGTCATTGCATAGTTTAGTCTGCCTTACTCTCACATACATCAGCCAAGAACTGGCCATGGTCAGATCTAATAATTGGTAAAACATCCAAACCTGGCGTCTTTTAATTCGTGTCAAAATACTATAAGCACCCATAATGCTGTTAATAAAATCTACACCTCCAATATACTCACTACATTCTTCGACGATATGAGACCGATCAATGTTGAAGTACTTCTATTGGCCTTATCGTAACGACTTGGACCTTCGACCACTCACCAGCAAAAATTGAGAGAAGCGTGACAAGTTTGTTGTCTTTTCATATAAATTTTGACACATCAATTGCGTCCATATTTGCTACGTAATCAACAGAAAATCTACTTTACTTTTTATTACATCCTCGTCAGGGGGTAGTTTGCAATCTGGAACGAGATTATTCCGTACGGTCCCAGGACTCCCCAAGTCCAAGATATATCCACTTCTGCTAAGTACTCCAGTAAAGTTTCAAACCACGGAAGTAAAGTTATTATCCAAATATATATGTTATTTCTGATGTCTGGGTATGCCCGCGTCATTCTAAATACGATGTTTCAAGATGCTCCTTTTTTATTCTACTAGGAGCAAAACTCTTTCAGTTCCTGTTTCAGGTTCAATATTATAGACAAAACTTGAAACTACGCTCAGTACATAAAACTTTTAACGCCAATTGTGTTTTTTTTTATAGCCACATATCTATTCAAATTGTCTCTTCTCTTAGTGTAGCAAATCTATTCATCCACACAAAGGTATACCTCGAATAGAACTCCACTAGAAGTCCTATTTAAGGCTTATATTATAGATCTAATTTTTGTGTAAGTACTACCCCTATCTTAAAAAATAGGAGAAAAAAATCATCAATATATGGATATACATTAGTTGTATTTTTTATGACATTGTCACCCAATGTAACAGAAATGTAACAAACATAAAAAGTTGCTTTTTACATATAAAAAATCAAAAGTATGAATTGGTAACAATATATAAACCAAATCATTTACTTACCTACGGGTATCAACAAAAATTATACAATTTTATATACTTTTAGTATTTTTTTATAAATTTTAAACTTTTTGCAAGTTCAAACATGGCATTTTCATCAAAACACGAAATTCAAAGCCAAAAAGGGAGCAAGTTACACTACTTATGATTTATATTTGATGCTAAAATGTTCGGTGTGTTATTTAAGAATATATTGATATTGATTTGACAAATCTTAAACGTTTAGTTTAAATTTTATAGAGACTTTTTGGGTTTGTTACAGAAATGTCACCACAGGCTATAAAGGGTTAAGTATAAATCCGTATTTACTAGACATAGAACAGGATTACAATAATTTACAGATCGGTCTACTGTATTTAATTTGTTCATTTACAGTTTATCCATGATACCAATATTTGCCTTAGGTTGTTATATATTATCAGACTGAATTGAAGCTAGTCTGTTCGTTCAAATATTGCCATGGACGGTACGTGTTTCAAATTTCTATTGATAATTGGACATTGATATATGTAGGTTCATTATTTAGCATATTGTTGATGTTATTTTCCGTTAAAATTGTTTATTTATCGATTATTCCTTAAATACAGGAATGTAATTTTTTTCATTTAAGCTTTAGTTACTAACCATTTATTTATTTACTATTTTTTTTAAACGGAACCTCTTTATGTCGTTAAACAAGGATACTACGCGGGTCTTAGATGCGGTTGGAGAATCATCCTTGCAAAAACACTGTGTATATTTCCTTGAAGATACGGACCTGAGTGTGCATTTATCACTAAAAAAGTTGCATAAAAGCATTGAGCACCTATTGAAAAACCTATATTTGTGTTTTCCAATTGTATGTAAAATTATACGGAGGGAAACACGTGGTCATGACAATTATATAGTTACTATGTGTCAAGATTCGCGGCGGGGTACGTGACCCTTTTGCAGTAAAAGAGAAGGGTCATGCCTAGCAGTTGGACGAATAATTAATGGTTGACATAGCAATAGTAGAATGTGTATACCCTATATTATTAGCGCATATAGTAAGCATGGCGAGGAAACTTACATGTCTGAGTATTCTCAAAAGAGAATATCTATTTTATAATGGTTCACCTGAATCTTAGTGTCGGAACCCAAGATTTACTTTGAGCCGTTGCGCCATTACAGTAAGTAAGTGAATGAGTGTATTAATAAGTAGGTAATTAAGTTAGTGAGTGCGCGGAGCTCAGCAAAACTACTATAGTTTAGCGTTATAGATTTGAAACTAAAACTAATAGTAGAGGGCATCCATGCTCAGCAGTGACGTATGGACTGATACAGAAACATATATAATATTCATAATAACTGACTCCCTTTTATCTTAATTGTAAAAATATAAGCATTGGAATTACTATCTCCTTCACTATCCGAGTATACCCCCATTGCTGAACTGAAACTAAATATGTGTGAGCTTACAAAACTTGCAACGGCATACAATATGAAACTTTTGCATTAAAATATGAGCTTGTAAGTCTATACATCCACCCTCTATACGCTGCATTGTTTGCCCATTCTCTTTGAAACTTAACATATTCACTACTAAAAACTCAGCTATGGGCATTAAGTAAAGCAAGAGATAATTCTGAGGATTTTTGTGTGTATTTTTTGATGAGTTTGATTACTACCAATATAATTTAGTCGTTAGTTTTATTTTGCTGATCTAAATAACGTGATTGAGATTCCAAATTCCGTCATACAACTGTATTCAATTTCAATGTGAAGTTTGACTTGAGACAAGTTATGTTGATGAATTTCTACGTTATAAGTGTAGATATAAACGTTGGAGCCTAATAAATTGAGTCAAAGAGTAGGTACGCAAATTGGACCACATAAATAAGAAACTAAGTCCGTTTTATGGATGTAATTTTGTATAATAGGAATATATTAAGTCTCTATCTTGATCTGTATTTTGGCGAAACTCCGGTATTATAAGAATTCATTACGCCCAGATCAATGCTTAAGCGATGTCAAATAAGTTTAATATTTTATAAAGGATATAAAAAATATAAAAGTATAGGTAAATATAGTCCTTATTCAAATGACACACAAATCCATAATTCGTTGAGATGAAAAAAATCCAATACGCGCCCCTAAGAGACATCAACTATGTAAATGTCTATTTTTCGCTGTGACCTAGATCGGGTTGGGCACCATAAAGCAAAATTACTCTGTTATACACAAAATGCACTTGTATCGGAAAATTTATGAAATTTACACCGCATAATGGCAGTAATATTGCAAAAACGAATAGTTTTATTGCAATCATCATCATCAAACCATATACGTCCCACTTCCGAGCACGGTCCTACTCTACCATTGAGAGTGACTTCATTTATTTATTTTTAATAGCCGCGGATACCCATACCGACCGGACGCAATTTTAAGTTCCGTGTAGCATTTCGAGAGAACACTGCACTTTTTGGGGATCAAAAGTACTCGACTTTCGTTTCCAAAGTCCTTTATGTCATAATACCAAATCATTCATTTTGGTTCTGCGATTTAGGAGTGGAAGCGTAACATGCAAAGCGAGTTGTTTCCGCATCTATAATATTATGTTTGGATATTACGGTTTTTGCAAATATTGTTTGTGAAATATCTTACAAAGTTTTTTAGATAAAATTATACGTACGACTATAGAATGAAGAAAATAATTTAAATGTGACAGAAAATTCTTACATTTCCTATAGATACAAGGTTGATGAAATATAAGTGTAGATTAATATTCTTACTTTCTTTTTCTCTACTTAAAGTAATAGGTGAAGCTAGTAGGTAACATAGAACACATGCGCAAAGATCCAAAAGATTTGTTGTACTCTTGAGGATTTATTTCGTAATTTTATAAGGAGCCTTCTCTTTGATGTTGCGCTTTGAAAGAACGATAGGCATAAATTGTTTTCCATCACATTTATTGAATTTTATTAGAAATTTCACCAAAGTACACTGTTTTCTTTCAGAAAGCAATGCTAATACATTTACGAAAATTTTATTAAGGTTCGATCAAATGGGTCATACTTTTTATGTTTATTCTTTTGAACGTCAAATGTTTATGAAAATGGCAAAACGATGTGTATCGTTATCGTGTCTTTAAAACAATTTCTTTTCACCAATATGAACTGTAATAAACAGAGATGACTTGAAAGTGTTTTTTTCTCACTAACTAAATATAATTGCATTTTCTGTATAACGTAACGTTTTTACACAATTATTTATTGTTTTTTTTTTTAAATCTCTCGGCAGAATAAGACAAGAAATGGAATACGATTGTTATTTAATCATAGTTTTTCTATCGCAGTGACTATACTAAAACATGACTGATATCCGCAAATACGTTATTATTTACCCACATTACACGGTTATAATTAACGCCGATCGCATTGAGCCTTTGATATTTCACCGACATTGTGCAAATAAAGAGAAGCCAACTGGCACGGCTCTTTAGTGTTTCATGTTAACGACCAAATTTTCCTCATTTGTCGTAATTGCCAAATGATTTTCGCGTTCAATTTGTAGTAAATCAGCACGCGTGATTTACTTCGTTCCATTTAAATTATTTTATTACAAACAAACGTAAGTGTAACTAGATATGCTAGTCTGTTCGTTATGTCTAAAAAGCTAAACTTTAATCACAGCCATATTGAGTTTCTATCAAACAAAACATTCCTTTGTTAAGGGGATTATCACCTGAGATGTGTTTTACTGTTTAATTTAGTAATGCTTAGTAAATTAGTTTAATGCTTGTTAAAAAGACACGACGGCTGAGTGAGTTAAGCCGTTTTCTGAACCAAGAGTCTACACCACGCACATTGCAGTGATTAATCGTTTAAGCATTCGCATTACGAACTACAAGTAACAGTGGTTTATATGTTCTCATAAGAATTTACATAAATACTCAATTGCACTTTCATTCACCGAAGTAAAATTCGGTAAACAAATTTTGCAAACTGCAACAAACAGGTTAGTAGTGAAAAATGGTCCCACTCCAAATTACTCAAATATTAGATTGATATTAATCAATTTTAATTATATTTATAAAAATAAAGATTATTTTTTGGTTTATAACTGAGCATTACTTATACAAGAGAAACATGAAAAAACAGCTATAAAAACCATTTGAAAGTTGTATTCGTGTTTTTCATTTCAAATTAATATGTACGTAGAAATAGTTTAACTTTTATGTGATTCAAAATGAATAATTTGTCATTCTGAATAGCGCACGGGGCCAGCGTAGTCTAATAAGTTCAATTTTGCATAGCCGATTATTATTCAAAGCGACTTACCTTTGTTTGGTAGAATCTTTTACGAGTATTACGCTCTAAATACCTATAGACAGAATTATACCTACCGACAGAAAATACCTACAATAAAATACCTACAGACAGAAGACCACATCGAGGTTTAAACTATTATTTAAATGTGTGATGATTTACAAAAAGAATAAAAAACATGACTAATTTTGAGTGTTGGTCAGCCTTACAATTCTTACCTAGAATTCCTTAAACACGTACAATTTTAAAACTAAATTGTCAGTTTTATAAAACATATTCCTGATACCTACAGAATAAATAAAAATAGCGTGAATTTTGGTAATTTTCTAACATTTTTAAAACTTATTGTGAACTGTGATCCATCCCTAACAATGTTACACATTATCGTTATTATAGACAAACACGCAGACTTAATTATTACACGTTATATTAAGTACATAGACAAATGAATAAAATCATAAAATATAACAAAAATCCAAACACTATGTTTTCTTTTATTTTTAAAGTGCGTGATAATCATTGCGACCCATATAAGCTGATGGATTCGCGTAAATACGATCATGGATCAAGGGGGATTACATTAAGTAACCGGAACGAAATTCATTACCACAAAGAGCACTTAAGCCGTCTCAGCTAAATTCCTAAAGACTTTTATCTAAATCAAAAACCCTGCAGCAAGCTTGTTGAATAGCCAAGAAATTGAAAAATACTTTTGAAATTATTTGATAACGCATAAACCGGATTAAATTCTGCGGTATACAACTAAATGTATTGAATATCCACCGCATATGCTTGCTGTTGAATAGCAGCATGTTTTCAGACTCTGTGCTATAGAGAATTTCTTAGTATAAAAACCCAATGATACCTCGCACAACAAACCCCGTATGCATTTATTTTTGCGCGAAAATTTACGCCACGGAACCTACAAGTCAGATGAAATAAACAAAAATGACATTATAAATAATTTTCATGCTTCATTGTAGAAACCTTGAGAGCTTTATGAGATATTAAAAATTGTTTGCGATGTTCTGGTTCAATGATTTAATCGCTCAATATTCACTTAAAACGCGTTTGTTTGTCAAAGGAAAAATATGTATACAAATGCGTTATTTAAATTCAATTTGCCGATTGAGCTAACGACCATTATTTTTGTTTCCGGAAAAATCAATAATCATCAGAAAATTGTTATTCATGGTTAGTCCCATTATGTACAAATAGTATTTACTAAACAATCCTATCTTAATTTATTATAACTCATTTATACTATAGAAAATATTAACGATCTTTTTCGAGAACGTTGTATGAGTATTTTTAACTTTGAAGTATTTTATGACATATAAAGCAAAAGATAAGACACAATCTAAAACAGTTGTGACAAAATATGTATCCAACAAATGCAAATAAAATTCTAAATGTAAAACGTACAATTTGACTAATCCTTACTTGAATTAAAAATGCGAAAGCGAATTTAGTTTTTCTTTGTTTGCACAGCTTTCACGACTAAACCACTAAACCGATTTTAATAATTCTTTCAGTAATACAAAGCTGCATCATCACCAAGTAACAAAGGGTACTCATGTTAGCAAAATGATACCTACAAGTATAACTATTAGTGGAAATTGTTTTGGATTGTGTAGCACATTTTAAAATAAATTTTGAATTGCGAATGTTCTGTATGTTTCCCAAATAACAATACATATTTAAGGAATCTAGAGAAATTCTACAAACTTACGTACAAAGGCAAGTCGCCATCTCCTATTACTCGTAACAGAGTTGTCGTCATGGTAACACTAATAATGTAAAATCATGAATGATTCCTTTATTTACTTTCTAATGATTACGACTCTTGCATTTATAAAGATAATACCGCGAGCGAAGTCGTATTTTTTACTCAAATTCCCTCGGGAACTGGAAATACGAGTGACACCGCAAACGCTGGTGTCTTCAGCGAAAATTTGATTTTTTTTTGTTTTATTTCATCTTTAGATATATATACATAGAAAGAACCTATAAAAAAGTAAATGGCTAAATTATTTAAAAAGTTGAGCCCGGGCAAAACAGGGCCCAACTTCTAGTCATAAGGCAAATGCTAAGTTTATATTTTTTCAGAATACAAAACAGCACATGAAATCTTATAATGTAAAACAAACGAGCATGTTGAATTCTAAAACTCAAGCAAAACTCATAAAGATGATTCGATAAGTTCTCTTTTGGATTAAAGCATATAATTTATAAACATGAGACGTTTTTAAAAATATTTATCTTATTTAAAAAGCTTTTAAAGGAATAAAGAAAACGTAAAAGATTAAGTCGAGACTTTTTCAATATCTATTATATAAAGTTAATTTATATACATCGTGCTATAAACGTTTTGACGAAGCTTCGAATTTTCGTAACGTGCTACGGTTCATACGTGCTACAATTGCTACGTGCTACGCTTGTAGCCATCTACGAGCTCACGTTTGACATTCCAATTATTTTGTGACTGCAAAATGGCAGACGCCTAACAGATCCGATTTGCTAAAAATTTATTTGAATATGAACAATTTCAAAATACTACGGAAAAATAATAACGTGCAGATACCGCACTGATCAAAGATAACAAGGTGAAGTATATTGAAACTTTCAATATTGTCTTAAACAAAAACAATCGAAATTATCAACTTACCTAATAAGGAAATAAAAAAAAATAATTAAGCGTATATCATATAACTAAATGAAAATATAAGAACGAATACAATTGATAGTAATAAAGTACTTTTTTTATTATTCATATACGGTCCAACATAAGTGATTTTGAGCCTTAGTTCAACGTGCTGGGATAATGTCGGTTAGCGACCTAAGCATCTCCTTGGAACCTGAGAAATAAACGTAGTAATGGTATCGAAATTTAAGCACGCGGTCCAAAATTTAGGTGGGGGAACCCCAAACATACACCGTTGAAGTTTTCGAGTTTATGTATGTATTCACAACTTATAATCACTTGCGTAAACGGTGTAAGAAAACATCATTCTAAGGTATTTATTAACAAACTACCGAAATCACTTTATTAAAGGATGTGCTTCCGAGACCATATTTTGACTGGTAAGTTCAATAAATTATATCCAATTACAACTTGTTTTATGAATGAAATTTCTCCTAATTTAATTAGTTATTTATTTGAATCAATGTAATAACAAACTTAATGGAGGTAAATTACAGAGACCGAAACTAATACTGGATTGAAATAGAGGACAGGCTGGCTCTCTAAATGCAGGTTAGAGCGAGGTACTATCACTTACAAATATACTATTACAATCATATCAAATACATTCATCTTTATTGCACATTTTACTAGCCATGTCGCTCGGACTGGCTGATAACATCTACATTGTTACCCGTTTTTATTGTTATGTGAACGATTTTACTGAAATACTATCAGTTTTATTTTATTATAGTTTGTTTCCCAACTAAATACACCCAACGGTAACGTACATAGGTCTGACCTCACGCTAACATACAAGCTTTTTGTCGTGAATAGCAGAAACTACGAGAGACTTTTTCCGTCTTACGAATGCCCAGACCAGAAACAAAATATTTGCAGGTCATTCAAACATTGATCTTATAACAGATATCGAATCAGAGATGTCTCATTTGGCATGTTGAGGGCTAACCCACTGAGCCACCGGGCTGTTTTTTTACTATACTTTTTATCCCGTAATATTACTTTTGACAAGATATCCATACTTTTTGATTCTGTCTAGGTCGCATTACACTCACCACAAGCCGTCAGTAATAAAACATATTAAAATTATGCGTTGAGTAGCCTAATGGCGATATTATGTCTTAAATTAAGTAGAGAGACGATCAGGCTGACCGAATGGGATTCATCAAACCGAAGATTGTAGTAGGTAATTTTAGAGGTTCGTTAAAGACTAACTTTCTGATTACAACGTTACAGCTGTATGAATTATGCAAAATACAGAGAATGATTTCGCATAATTCATATAGTTGTATAAGAATAATAATATACTTAGATATACCCTTTAAAAAAACAACTATTATTCAAACACCTACAGCAAGGAAAATGATTATAAAATCATCGTAGCATTATTATAATATTGACTTATGCTGATGGATTACCTCCAAAGAACAAAGATCTAAAACTCCATAACGTAAAATATTAAATTAAAATACTTAACTGTGTTCTATCGACTGGATAGAAGTATGTAATATATTAACGACGGGTTACAATCGATATTTTTTTTCAAAATAAAACAGTAAATAGAGCTTTTAATTGATTCGTAAAAATTTGGTTAGACAAGTAATAATTATCACCCATATATTACCTATTATAATGAAAATATTATATTTTAAATGGCTTAGTTATATTGTACTTATACATACATGAATATAGTGCTTTAAACTTCGTAAAAACAGCAATAAAACTATATTTAACATTGAGCAATTAAAAACGTTTTCTATTCTTACCTTTAGCATTTACGGCAGTAAACAACGCCAAATAAATCAAACCGATCACATTCATGTTTGACACTTGTTTTACACCGCAAAAACGTACTACATAATTTTTAAAAGAAAACGAAAAGTTTCTTTCGTAACAACAGTTCGCAGACGCGTGAACGAATGTTACAATTTGGTTTCGCGAACTCAACTGACGGCCGAAATTCTGGAGCGCGAAGCAAATGTGAGTCAGACGCATGCGCTACTTCTTCTCAGTTTCTTCCATCAGTATACGGGAATAGTACTTGGTCCTGGTAATATCACTTCAATGGCATCGAGCTGTCGAAGTTGCGACGGGCGAATCGGCATCGTTCAGTCGGCAGAAGTTTTCAAAGCAAACTGTAAGAGTTGTATTTCGTGATTGCATCAAAGTTTTATAGTTGAACGGCCACTTGGAGAACAATGGAAAGTTGTGGGTAAATTGATGCAAGCCTTTGGTGGCAAAATAAAAAAGATACATAGATATGAATAAACAATACAAGGCAATAGAAATAGAATTTCAACCTTTTCATAATTGCATAGAAACTAAAAAACTTGATCGCTGCCTATTTAAAAGCGTTGTCTATGTAATTTAATTGTCAGTTAAAAATTGCAAGAAACATATTATAATCAAAATGCCTTAATCATAAAGTAAGATATAAAAAAATCTGTTTTCACTTTATTAAAAAAATAAGACGAGACTGACATCAATCTGAGTTCAGACACAAAATTTGTATTATGGATATCAAAAATTAAGAAGAACATATAATTTTAATATTGTGGGGAGGAACAATACATTGAATACATTACACTAATTCTCTGGATGCGTTAAAAATCCGCAATTACTCATATTAAAACAGAAGTAAATAACACGACAAATATTAACAGAAAATAATATAAAATGTAAGCTGATATGTCCTTAAAAATAAACAAGAAATGCTTACGTGAACGTCAAACAAAGTGTCAAACTTTATTCACTGAAAGCGTACTTGACGGTTAACGGTTTTTATATTCTCTTTGTTACTGCTGCCACAACTTATATACAAAAATATAGTCCCATTGTGAAAAAAATAGGAAAACTCATATGTAGCTTGGTCATATCACTACACAAGGGAGTAGTAGTCGTCTGATTGTCTAAACAATAACAGTTTTCTCTCACAAATCAATGCTGTACTTTAATATAAAAGTTTCGCAATAGGTACTAAAAGAAGGTTGCGTAAAAATTCGACCTTCATACTACAACGAATATTTGACCTTCATAAAAAATTGAAAGGGTCTACTGAAAAACTTGTCCGAGTTATAAAATTGAGTACATGTATGTATATTTCAGCCTTTACATCTGGCAGCGATTGGACACAAATGTACATTACATACGTTATAAAAAAATAAAAGTCGAATCTTCTTGTCCATTTTTGAATGAGTATGGGCACATCCAAAGTTGTATCATAACCACTTGAGTAAATTTGATTCAACTACAAATATTTGCGCCTATCAAGTGAGTATTCTTCTTTGATATAGTTTTTTTAACATAAAATAAAATCAATATCACGGTTATTTGTTTATTACTTTTTATAATAAACAAGCGATAGCGAAGCCATTAGGGTTAATCTCGCCTGTTGTACCTAATATTGAATTCCCATGAAATCACGGATTCTTTTAGGAATAAAGTAACTTTTTTTTAAGGTGTCATCCTAGTTTATGACATTTTTCTAAAAAATCAGTTAAGTATTTTTAGTCTTTGCGTTATACCTACCTACGAAATAAAATTAATTGAGAACGCCTCCATTTTTTTAAGTTGGTTAAAAATGAAATGTTTTTACGTATGGTTTGTTGTTGTGCGCTCTTCAAAGTGTATGCGCCTAAAGGAAGTGTAGTATTAATTGCATAAAGTTTCAAAGATTTCTTTATAATTCCCGGGAAGCGTATCTAGGGGTACTTATATAAACCCTATCTAACAAGTATACAGAGTAAACTCGGAATTGTATGTATTTTCTAGGAAATGTGTGCAATTTCTACATTAGACACATCTGATAACACTTAATTGAGTCAGTTGCTTGGGACGAGCAAATACAATTAATAGAGTGACTACGTTATTGATATACCTATATGGCCTGTGGATTAGTCTTATACATTAAGTAGGTACTTTGGTGATTAAAAAATGAAAAGAAAACAAAATTTCACAGTTTCTAAGGTATTATTAAGTTTTAAAGACAGAGTAAAGACTTAGTCTTGATATAAATATTGATCCTTATTGAAGTGGGCGTCCTCCACTGTTACAATGGCGTTTAAAATATGTAGCTTATTTACAATTTCTTCGCAATGAGGGTAAATTTAATACATCTTTTTGACTCAATATAGACAACATTGTGATTAAATCTTTCATCAAAGTTATTACGATCTATCTGCTGAAGTGTTTGGCAAACTCACGGCAAATTTGGGCCCAACAAAGGCTTAACAAGTATTGGAACTCGATCGACTTAGCGAGGGATTGGTAAGTTTTATATTCGCTTTGAGTTCGTGCATTTAATAGATTGCTGCTAAGTAGTAATTCACTTCAATTGCTAGACGCATTATCGAATTGACAAAGTGAGCGTTACTTCAACAAAAAGTGAATTGGAATGTCTCATTTTAAGCGGGTTCTAGGCCTGACTGACTTTTACAGTTGCTACTTTTACTTCTTTGGTCATGTGTAGAAGTAGTATGTAGGTACACCAGATTTTAAGTTAAAGTTTGTATAAGATTTTTTTAAATTTGATCACTGTTTGTTACGACATATAAACTTACGCCTGTATCCCAAAGGTTTCGCCACTTTCTCGTTTTATTAGTCCATTTGTATATGAGTCGAGTCTATTTTTCCCACTAGTCATGATCCTACGTGATCATTGAAAGATTCCTAATGAAAAACCTATAATACTTTGCCATTTTAAATCGAACTCTAGTCTTCACATCGGACAACACACACTTGCCAAATTTATTCATTCAGATCAGTTAAGTCTGGGTAATATTTTTTAAACGTTGCCATGTTTAATTATATAAGGTTTACTTGGGACATAAGCCAAGTGCATTATTTTTATGTGACAAAGACTTGTTTCGCGAACGTTGATCGCGCCATTACTTCAGAATATATTGCAAGTAATTCCGTTTATAAACAGCTTAGTGACAAGGTATTATCTCGAAATACTTCCGCCTTAGCGAGGAGATCGAACGCAGTTCAAAGTGAGAATTATATATCTATAGCATAATACGGATTAGGAATAGAATACGATGAGGGACCAGGACGATTAGCATTGAAAAGGCAAATTCTTAACTTTCTCTGATTATAGACGACTTTAATTTTATTTTCCTACTCGTAAAATTCTTAAAACTCACCCTATTTTCATTATTATTTTCTCCATACAGTTTTGCCTTGAGCTGATTCGCTAATTTGTTTTTTGTGAGACAAATATGAAGTTTTCCATTAAAAATTCTTAGCACCAGCGTGGAGTCCAGGCTCGGAAATATGCCTGAAAAGGGACGACACCTACAATGCGGATTGAAGAAAACCTTTCCTGCCTTCAGGGATTACAGCGTGAATATGTGTTACGTGTGTGCTCCTGTAAAAAAACCTACTAAAAAATTACGCACAAAGTTAAACCCGTTTTAATAAATCCTTATATTAAAAAAATATATAGAAAGATCATAACACTGTTTAGAAGATGTGTTATTGGTTGCATAAATGTTATGAAGTGTTTGTAGATCGTATATAATAAAAAAATACTTTCATGGCATTTGCCAAACCATCTTGGCATATTTTCTGTAGGCATAAAACAACATTTCACATTTTAAGTGGTAGTGCCAAGAGGATATAATAACCGAAAAATATTTCTCAACTACTCTAGCCAATTTTTTCGTGATTTATTAAGATTTTGCATCAATTAAAATGTCTGTTTTTGTACAAAATTATAGTGTTATTTCATACTGTTAAAATATTTTTATGCGTCTATGACTAGATAACAGCGCCGAAACACGCCGGCATAAGTGCGATGACAGATATGTCATTCCATTAATCGACGAATGGCATTGCGTCGGCGGGTAGTCAGAAGTGCATTTCTGGATCCACATTTCGCCAGTACCTATGTATCAGTCACACGGAATAGGGGCCCAGGTTTCAAGCTCCAGGCCTTACTGAAAATTTCCTAATGGAAAAACTTAATACCACCCGCGACCTCTAAATTGTATAACACATAATACTTCTGCCGCCAGTCAACAAGACCTTCGTTTTAGGTGGAGTATTTAATATAAGTATACGCTTATATGCATTACGGAGAGGAATAAGTATATTTGTATACTTTCTTTGTCAGCTCTGTTTAATTCGGAAAGTGGCAAACCTACCATATTCAGGAACATTCCTAGACTCCAGACTTATGGCCGGGACAAAAAGCAGTCATGACTTACCAGTACTTCGGCATAATTTGGTAAATTCAAAAGAAATGGAATGTTTTAGGATACACAGACCTCGTAACTACAGTTTACTAAGACATCCATGTAGATGCATTTGTATGGATGTACTTATGTGCATTGTGTATCCATACAAATGCTATTAAATATCAATATACAACTCATCATCATGAGTGTATGAGTATGAGTAGGAAACATCAATACAACTGTTGGCAAGTAATTCATTCAAAATAAAAATGTCGACATTTCGATTCAAAGAACAAAAAGTTCAAAGCAAAACCATGTTGACTAAAGAAACAACTTTTATATACGATATCATCATCGGGTCATTTTAAATATAAAATCTTTCATTAGATTAAAAAAATACATATGAGTTAAAAAAAAATACTAATTACTCAAGCATAGTCTTTATTGATTAAAAAGCTACATTACAGCTTAACTAAGCCTAAAACAACATAATCGAAATAACATAATCGATTCATTGTAATTTTCCGCATAAAAGTTCTACGGCGAAATAAACGAGGGAAATTATATAGCCTGCCGAGAGCGCAGAAAAGCATGGGATTAAATGTTGAATTGTAATCTTTTTTGCACCATTATTAATTAAGTGTTCTATCAGCATTCGAACATTATCTGAAATTTTTTTATAATAAAGTTGAATAAAACCAGCTTCGGTTAGCTGAGCTAAAATTGTATTAATTGCATTTGCATGTGAAAAGAACTTCTTAAAATATATCACAAAAGGACTACTAATTATTTTCTCTGGGAAAATCTGTACGTCTTTTGTGATTCCGTTTTTAACTTTATAATATAACATTAAATCTTTGTTTACGGCCAAGACGAAATTAGTAGTGCCATTTAGAATTTCATCTAGTAAAGAAATTGATGATTTTTCATCCACAATCGTCCAATTATTATAAAAATCTGGTTCTGTAAACATAAATTCTCTAAATGAATAACATCCGCCGAATGGAAATTTGAGAATATCATTAGCACTTTTAATTTGGTTTTCTCTATAAACTACTAATTTTAGAGATTTTATGAGTGCTGCCTGATAAGCGTTCCTAATAATAAAACAAAACCATATCCAAGCGTAAATCATAAGTAATGACGTTTGTCTCGATGGCAGTAGGTGCATCGGATTGCCGAGAAATATTAACCATGAGTAAAACAAAATACTGCGCCTAGGTGTATTATTTTTAAAATAATGAGTTCTCAATATTATATTAATAAAAATTATAACGATAAATAACACAAGCACAGCAATTCTTAGTTGAAATTGGAAAGGATATAGCAGTTTTTCCCATGACGACTCTTCCTCAGGTACTTTTGTAATCCATACAATATCCGAGTAGTAATAAATGGCCGATATTTCGAATATTTCATAAGTTTTAATAGACAGCGGGGATGCGACGATCGAAGCATCAGCACGACCATTGAATACGTCACCCAAAGTGCCAGTCCAGTTATTGCCAATAGGTCGATCCCCTAACGAGAAGTCTGACGGTGTCTTTATGATCAGCGTTGCGTTTAAAATCTCTGCTATGAGCTTTATTATGCTTCCATCGGTACCTCCAATGATAGTTTCGTTTTGTAACATCATATATGGTGGTAGGTGAATTGTTGACACAGTAAACGGACAACCGTAATAATTTACCGAAACATCTAGGTATAAGTTCCTGAAGCACAAATCATTTGTACAGTCGAGAGTTAAGTATATTCTTTCAGCTTTGTGGTTATTACACTTTCCTGGTTTGATTTTTTCGAAAGTATATGCTGCTATTTCCTTGCTATCGATTGCTTTTAAATATATTGCTCTGGCTATATGCAGTTTATTTAGCGTGTAGAATATGCTATAAGTATTACATTGTTCGAAGGATTCAGACGAGCAAACAATGACGTACTTCCCATTTGTATTAAAGCCTGATCTATGGACCCGATGAAGTGTACTTAATATATCCTTGGACGATTCGCCGAATATCACTAATTGTGATACTTTATTTTGCTGTTGAGAAATATATCCATCCCATGCAATAATCACCGACTGATTATAGTTCATCAAGAATGTGTGTAGAGGAACCACGTAAATGGAGTTGTAGATGATTAAAGATATGTAACGCCAACGAAAATTGAAATATGTTATTTTTGCAGCTATTATTCCCAGATCGGAAAGTACTACGGGTACATTGTTTAAAAATAATTTCGTGGAGTTACCGAATGATTCTATGCTCGTGTCCATTGGTATATTATTTTTTAGAAATTTATTTAAATCTTCCAGTGCAATGAACAAGCTTCACAAAACATGGAATATTAAATAATTGACAGATGACGTGACCGTCTGTTTTTATATAACCATTAAAGATAATTTCTTGATGCACTTTCGATCTATGGTGCCATTACTGATACGACCATATGCTCGCCGTGTAATTTCATGGTATTGGAAGCATTTGCACTGATGTAGGCAACATTAGTGCAAATGCATAGCAGGGGTGTTTATGGCCGTAATTTGAAACTCGCAGATTTGTTGTGTATTTTTCCAAAGAAAATTTCTAGTACGAAAAATCCAATGGATACTATCCATCCACACAAAAGAACAGCATAGCATCCAGTATAATGTTCAATTGCTATTGGTTCAATGTCTTCTTCACCTTTATCATCTCTTTTTGATATAGCATAATTTTTGTAAAATTTATCGGAAAATCCAGATTCTGTTAACTGACTTAAAATAAAGCTTATGGATTGTGCTAGTGGTGAGAATTTCTTGAAAAATATTACAGTAGGACTGACAACAACCTTTTCGGATAGGAAATGTATTCGTAGTCTTCTAACTTTTTTAATAATTTTAGCAGTTTCCATATTCATAGCTAACACAAATTTCATACCCTTAGAAATGTTGATCATCTTTGGAATAATATCAAGTGTTTCTACATCTACCCAATTGTCATGAACGACAGGATCATCGATGTAGTAATCTCTTAATGCAGCGCCACCGCCGTAAGGGTATTCTGCTTCAATCGCGTCATTTATTGACTGAAACTCTTCATAATAATAATTACCTTGAAGAGAACTTATTAGACATACTTGGTAAAATGTTCTCATGAGAATGCCATACCACATCCAAAAGAATGCTATATAAAGCAAAGCTGATTTTGTTGGCATTTTTGTTGAAGGTAAACCCATGCAAATCATCCAAGAGTAGAAGGCCACACTGTTTCGCGGTTTTGACAGTTGCAATGTTTTAGTAAATGTAGCCCAAAATTTGCTTTTGGTAATTAAAGCACATACAATGACACATAAAAAGCTACCAGTGAGGGCAAGTAGCGTTGAAGATTGGAATGGATACAATAATTTTAAAGATGATGGTTTCAATACAGCTGGATGAGCGACCCACGTGACACTGGTTGTATAGTAGGGTATAGATATTTGAAAATACGAAAACCTTGCCAAAGTTAAGGCTGCTGACGTCATGGAAAAATTAGCTATATCATAATAGACATCTGCAAGAGATCCGGACCAACTTCCGTTTTCTTCAAGCTTACCCCAACCGTTTCCATATCGTGGTGTCATCACTTCAATACTTGCATTCAATCCTTCGGCGATCACTTTCAACAAATCACCGTCAGCTCCACTTGGGCTCCCGTCAGTTATATTCATGAATGGTATCTGTAAGAAGCTTGATGCAATGATTTTACACTTATTAAGGTTCGTTAGCTTCCTAACAAATAACTCTTTAGGCTTCGCTATATTTACTTTCTTTGCAACATTATTCTTACAACTATCATCGTTCAAAGGAAAATATGTATAGCCTGTTACGGTGTTTTCCATTTTGATGAAAATAACGTTTACTATTTTATGATCCCAAAAAGTTTGAATTGCTCGTGATTCATCGCATTTTCGTGGTATTAATGATTGGCAAACAACGATGTACTTCCCGGTGTTGAAGAATAGATGAGCTTCGATCCAATCAAGAGTGTTTATAATGCTTGAGATGTTGTCAGCGAATAAAACAAATTGGCTTGTTTTGTCGGTGAACTGCGGGTAGAAAGTACCTTTACCGACGATCACGACTTCCTTGTAAGATTTAAGAAACATGTCGACACCAGACACTATAGTAGAATTAAAGAACACAAAAGTAATAAATCGCCATTCAAAGTTATGTCGAGCTATTTTAGCAGCAGCTTTACCCAGTTCTTCAATATAATTCATGTCTTCACATTGCGGTATTATGGTTGGAGTGACTACGTTTATCGCCATTATGTTAGCGATTAGCTAGTGTAAATGTGATGGCTCAAACTTATGTTGAGGATATCAGTTAGTGCAATCAATTGTCGGGTATGCGCTAATGTCACGTGATGCATTTATATCGCGGCAATTTATCTATATACATGAAATAAAGGAGAATAGATTAGCGTTTGTATGTCTGTTTAAGTTTTAAAAAAGCAATACATTTGTGGGCGGTCTACTTTTCCAAATTCAAATTAGGATACAAAAATGTATGAATAAATTAATAAATTTACGGGACTATATTGCGATACGTCACAAAAAAAAACATTTTTTGTACATTTCTAAAGTATAACAAAAGTTTATCGTTATTATTTGGTGTTCTTGTTTCATGTACAATTCCACGTAACTATTTTACCTACCCGTCAGAGTATTTTCAAAAGTTTGATCTGTAATTGATAATACAATCATGACCGCATAAATATATCGACTGGCGAGAAGATAGGGTCGTTTCCTATCAGTCGATACTCTGAATGAATCTCATAGTTCACAAGTTTACCGACTGGTCGAGAAACTATAGACCTGTCTACTAAAACAAAGAAACTACTACTAGATGTGAACAATGAACGCCTATGGCTAATGATTCTCTTGGATGGTCAATATCTAAAAAAATATATACGTTACATGCTCACAATATTCTGCATAAAGGATACAAGGTCTGGGAGCGAAGGAGTGTTATGATATTAATATTTACATTATTCATAAATATTTAATGGCATCATAATAGAAAATAAAATAAAGAAAACCACTCGCGTAGCTGAAAAAAATTATATTTTATGAGAAATTATAATTTACAATATTTCATACAGGCATCCATCTTCAGTCGGAACTTAAGCTAAAATTCTCACAATCTCACGCAAAAGGTAAAGCAACGTTAGACTATAATATAGTTTTAGCAATATTTTGTGTAGTCATCGCCCAACCGTAAAAACAAACATGTAAGAGCCACACCAGTACACGAATTTCAGTCCATTCGTAAGGAAGATACGAATCCGCGGCGCTCGCCCCCGCGCCACGGCGCCGCTCCCGCGCAACCTCGCACTCTACGCTATACGTTTGGCTTCAATTCCAAAAAGTTTTAAGGCCAGGTTGTATAAATAAAATAATTAATTCCCTATTATAAAGACATTTATGAATGTATTATATAAAATGTAAATATGCCTGCGAGGTTACTCGTGGAGCCCGAGTGGAGCGAGAATGACTTGGTAATATAATTAGGCTACAATGTGTAGCGCCTCGGCCGCGCGGGCGCGCACCACGTTGGGCCACAAATTAATTCATAATATTGCTGTACAATTGCACAAAAGAAGTATAGTTTCTATGTACAGGGCATACACAGATTGCACTTCAGTGGGTAACATCAATAGAAAGATTTAATATTGTGCGCTAAGTTTCAATTTCACATTATTTTGAGCATTTCAGACAGCTGTATCTTAATTAAAGCATAGAGTTTTGCTATTGACAGTGTCAGGTCTCATTATGCTTAGCCGTTGAGGAAATAGAAAAGCTTAATTCGTATGGTACGATAGAAATTAAAGACACAACAACAAATAAGTTAATAAGTTATATATCTTCAAAACAGAAACTTTGTTTCTTATCTTAGTATAAATAAAAAACTAAATATAACACGAAGCAACACCCTAAATTAAGCATAGCGTTATAAAAATACTCTTAAATATGGAAAACAATAATATAAAATGTATATTTTGTGCTTTACGTTAGGTACAGTAAATGCCGTAGCCCGTAGGAAATGCCAATAGCAAAACTTGGCACTCAACTGTCAGCTCAATTCACTCAGCACATTTAGACCCAAATGTACAATATATTACATTGATGAGGTAAAAGCTTTCGTGCAAAAAACATCGGTATCGGTTTTTACAATTCACATTTTGCTTTATTGTTTCTCACGGGTTTCTAGTAAAAAAAGTTTATATCAAATGCATCAAAAATTCCTTAAACAACTAACATAGTAATTTCCTATACTTGACATACGGCTAGCAGATGGAGTACTCGTACACGGATAACAATAGGAAGAAACAAAATACACCAGACCACTGCGCACACAAAGCCTACAGTTAACGTAAAACATTTTGCGTCAAGTCAATTCGTGTAGAAAAACACCATATTTAAATATAAACAGCTTAAATAATAACATATATTCAAGTAACAAAAAATCCAATGTACAAAAGTAACGAAATGTTCATTTGAATACAATTAATAAAGTTATAAATTTTCCAAGCTAACGGAACAAACGGTATTGGTAATGATGTAGCTGGTCTGCGGTGCAGCGGGCGCGCGACCACTCGCCGCCCGCGCCTAACTCATTCGACTAGTTTGTTCAAATCCATCCGTCTGGACATCATAAAATGTATACTAATGTAGAAAGATATTATGGCAACAAACTTTACAAAAATCCTAAAACAATGACTAAAAGCGGTATGGTAAGGCCGAGACTCACCATAACTTTAAAAATGCACAATTTAATATTCACCGATACAGACACATACATAAATTGTGAATAACTTCATCATAAAAAAACATGTCAAAAAACCTGTCGCTTCGTGAAGCGATCCGCCCGTCGTCCGTCGGATCGAGGTGCGTAGTCAACACTAGACGGCTGAAGTCGACCGTAGTCAACCGTAGTCGACCGTAGTCAACCGTATTCGACCGTAGTCAACTGTAGTCGACCGTAGTCAACTGTAGTCGGCGGCCGCGGCGAGTGTCCGTACGGCGCTCGGTCCGCGGCCCCACTCGATGCTAGTTTTTGGGTTAAATGACTTACAATCTATCCTTACTTTTCTCATTAAACATTTTAAGGTGAAATAAGTTCGTCCATCCGATCTCAGTTCGTGAATTTACATACACATTCTGTCGTGAAGTGATGATGTTTAAATTACGTGTTATACACAATCACAGATTTGTGTCAGGACCATGTTGGTTACGCTTAGACGAGGTTGTACTCCTTCAGGTTGGATTGTAGGATTGTGTCTTTCACCGCGGCGAACACGAACCGGATGTTCTCAGTGTCTGGAATTAACCACAAACCATTATGCACATGTTGAATATCACTAGTTGAAAAATCAAAACGATGCCCAAAGATGTAAAGTAAAAAATTACTGCACTTGCAATACCTACTTTTAAGGCAATCCTTATCATCTTTCAATTTGTATCATTGTTACTAAACATTAAAAAGATGTCTCACAGAGGTCAAGTCGAAAAATCATTTTTAGTTGCGGCGTAATTTATTAAAAACATTGATCATGGAGCCAATGCAAAACATTATTGAATTTCAAAAAGCAGTCCATCCGTTCGCATGCATATTTAGTAAGCGACGCACAATAACACACATAACATCAGATTAGACACACAATAAATACATAAAAAGCAAAAAAAATAAACACTTTCACGGGGAAATATCTTCCTTCAAAAATATTATTCCATTATACAAGCAACTGAGTCAACGAACACGGTTGTGTCGTCATCTGTAAACAACCTTTCTAATCACTTGGTAGTTACAAAAATATTAATCACCACGAACAAATATATTAAAATAACGCTACAGGATCTAGAAATGTGTTTTTTTTTCGGTGATTAAATAGGTGACATTTGAATCGCACTAGAATAAACAGGCGCGGTCTTTTGTAGTAAGCTAGTGATATATTCCTCACTATTCGAATAAATGAAAGGACATCACATAATAAAATTTAGACGACTTTTTAAAATTTGTTATTTAATATTTGATACCGAAATACATATTTATTATATTGACTACCCTCGTTTTGGTCAACATACTTTAAATTGTTACGGTTTGAGCATAGAAAGGAATAAATATGTTATTCATGAAATAAAACATAAATGTTAATATTAAAAATAAACGTTTAATACTGTAACAAAGTTAATTAGATAATATAGAGTATAATTACGCCAAATTAAATTCCTTAAGAGCAGACTGCATAATCGTATCCTTTACCGCACAGAACACAAGTTTAATGTTTTCAGTGTCTTTTTAAACATCCAACGCAGCATGCAAAAATTAAAAATAAATAAAATACATGCAAACTAAATATGTGCTAAGTAAGCAACAAAGCGAAGTGCTAAATATTACACGATGTTCCAAAAAATAACATCATCAATAGTATTTTTATAGTACACTACTGGACACGAGCTCTCTTCAATTGATACTGTTGTGAAATTAGGCCTTTCTTTACTTTTCAGTATACAATTGCAAACAGATAATAATTTGAATTTTTACATGTAAACAGAAATAGCCTTAAGTTTGCACCAAAGACAAATATGCTCAATGCATTTAACCCTCTACAAATTTCAAAGCTAGCATTTGTCCAGAATTTATAAAATCTACATGAGTAAATAAATAAACCTTTATTTCAAATACTTCATTGTATATTCGATGTTTAAGACTAAATTCTTCAACAATAAATTTATTCAACAATTTTTTTATTTTTGCCTGTCAATGTTATGATAGCTACAAAAATAATGCAAAACGTAGTTTGTGCGAAAATGCATCAATTTATCACCATAGAATAGCGTATACATTTACACACATACACACAAATATACAAAATAAATTAAAGCATAGCAAAGCTGACACACAAATATCTAAAGCAAACCAAACTACTATCACACAACTTTACCTCCGATTGATTGATTTCGTAACTGCAATAATTTGAGATCGCTAGAATTATTATATGAAATTTCAGGAAACATAGGTGATTCCTTTGTGACAAATAATTAAACTTTGTAATGAAGTGCAGTAATTTCGTGGCTAATTAATTCCTAATGGGACACCGAAAAATGTACTCTGACAGGTAGGACATGAATTTTATAAATAAAACATTTATTAATTTTGTTCATAAGTCATAAAAAAATTCTTGAAGTGAAAAAATCTCTTGTATCGTAGGTGCACTATCCGACACCGATATAAGGTCAATAGGTGTAGGTTAAGTAATTTCAGGCGAGGATCGAACTCGCTGAGAACAATTATCTTATAGAATACAAATCTAGGTCTGAGAAAATTCGTCTTGGAAGAAATAATATTTTTATTATGTAAGAGAGCTCCAAGACCCATGCAGTATATTGATGAAAGTCGGCAGCCCACTATGAAATTGTCATTGACGTATTAATGAATCTCTTGTGGTACATTGTAGTGGCGATACTTCCATAGAAAACGAAAAGCCCTGACTACATTACGAAATTCGGAGTAAGGCTTTAAAACTTTATTGCTGGATCATCGTATTCTTATTTGCATTTTAAACAGCTTTTCTTACTATTAGACATACAAACAAAAAAATAACCCCAGAATAAACAATTATAAAATAGACATTGCACGATCAACGTGTGAAGCTTATGAGTTTGTATGGAAGTACCACTATTGAGAAATTGTTTGATTATGTTTAAAAATAAATGTGTTGTACCGACCTGTCGCGCAGGTGAAGTGTGAGTAGATGATTTTCTCTGCGTCGGGATTGAGATCGACGAACATCCGCAGTATGAACTCGCGCGCCGCGTTGGCGTCGCGCTGCGGACCTGCGCACACACCCGCTAGCAACACTACCACACGCTACCGCACTACGTCCATGGCATTCATTGGCAATAAATATATACTCATTTACATTCCGATAGAACACTTTGGAATTCTCTGGGGGAGGCCTACCTGCAGCAGTGGACGTCTCTTGGCTGCTTGTGATGATATACTCATATAAATACTAAGATTGATTTAATATAAAGTATTCTCCGACTGTGGTGAAGATTTAAATGCGTAAAGGGGATGTTAGTAATTCTTGATAATTATATACCCGTATAAATTGTAACATAGATACAATCTGAAGGATTCCCTGCCAGTTAACGATTTAAATGTGTATGTTAAGGCAAAGTTTTACGAGTTAATTAATGATGATAGTTTAACAGTGAATGCAATATAACATAAGATTGTTTGACATCGGTTGTACCAACAACAGATAACTTGCTCAAAATCTATATATTAGTATTTCAAGTGAAAGAGTAAATGTCTGTTACACGCCTAAACCACAGGACCGATTTTGACGATAAATGGTATCTTAGAAAGGACATACGAGTACTCTTTTCATTTTTATAAAATCACGCATTTGTGGAACTGGATTCATTTATTAAAATAAACTAATGTTTATCTATATATATATAAAAGAAAGTAGTGTATGTTACAACACTTATAACTCAAGAACGGCTGAAGTGATATGGCTGAAAATTAGTGGGGAGGTAGCTTAGAACCGGGAATAAAACATAGGATACTTTTTATCCCGTTCGATAGCGTTCCCGTGGGACTTTTCATTGTTTTCTTTATCCATACAAAAGTTTCGTTTTAATAATTAAGTCAATTTGAACTTTAATACAATACAATAAAGTTTAAATCGTAGTGGAGGAGTTCTATGTTATAAAAATGAATTGTTCGATGTGTTCCTAAGCGCAAATCTCGAGAACAGCTGAACCGATTTCGCTAATTCTTTTTTTATAATATTCCTTGAAGTACGAGGATTGTTCTTACAGAGAGATACATTTTAATAATTGCCTGAAAAGGTCTAAAAATAATACTTTTCTATATTCCCATACAAAAGGTTCGTAATGATACTTAAGTCATTTTGAACTTTAACACCATACAAAATTTCCTGTCATTTAATGTTTATCCCGTCGATGCAGTTAGAGGCCCCCTCAAATAAAAGAACTTATTAAAATAAGCATTTTGAATCGACAATATGTATCCATAACATTCGAATTATTGCGTATTTTAGATGTTAAAAATGCAGAATTCTCATGACAATGGATTGACATTTTTTGGCTGTCAAATATTAAGGCGTGCGTTCAGAAATTTATTTTGTGTGACAAATCTCCTTGGTAGTGCCTAATTTTTAATTTTTTATTATGCTTGAATATCTAAAATACTCTAAATCTCCTTCAAGAAATATTAATAAATGGCCAGGGGATGCCTTTTCCATTGATCTATCCAGTCATGGAACAGGGCTATGAGTTCGCGACCTCGGCCCCCCGAGCTGTTGGAGTCTCCCACTACTTCCTTATCCGGGACTGTGGCATCCTTACCATCAGGCCAAATATCCTTACCTGCAATATCCTGTACCCAAACACACGCTATCTCTACCCCTTTACCAAAAGAACGAAAGCCCCAACGAAAGTTGGTGTCAGACAGGCGGGCGGCCGTAAAACATTTGCCAAAACATTTATACAGTATGTATAATAAGAAAGGTGACAGGGCCTAGGCCGTCTCCCGTAGCCGACGCGCAGGGGCAGCACCCGGTTCCTATGAGAAATGGGCAAGGTTTGTTACACCAGCCCGGGCGGGGGCAACGTAAGACACTAGCCCGGGAAATGAGATTGAGGTCTGCAAGTTGGAATGTAGGTACGACAAATGGTAGGTCAAGGGAGCTAGCATTTGTGCTGAAAAAGAAAAAAAAAATGGTCAACGAAGAAGACTTACGAAAGACGACTGCATGCGACAAAGATGCGAATGTTGCGGTGGATGTGTGGTAAAACACGGAGTGACAGAGTCAGAAATGAATACTTTAGGGTAAGTCTGAAAGTAGCTCCTGTGGTAGAAAAGATGAAAGGAAACTGTCTGTCGTGGTATGGGCACATTAAGAGAAGGAATTAATCATATGTAGGAAAAAAAAGTGATGAACATGAAAGTGGATGGATGGGCGAGCCGAGGAAGGCCAAAAAAGAGATGGATGGAGTGTGTGACTGAATATATGAAAAAGAAAGGGGTGAATGAAAACATGACGGCTGACAGGGATGTGTGGAAAAAGAAGAGATACTGCGCCGACCCCAAGTAATTAATTGGGACCAGGGCAAGGGGATGATGATATATGTACCTAAGTAATTTAAAATTAAATTCTATTAATAAATAACAAGACATTCATTGACTAGGGCGATACGAAGTTTGCCGGGACAGCTATTTTAAATAAAAACATTAAAGTAAAATAATTTTTTTATACCAAATATTTGGTTTAATTATTGTATTTACAGTAAATATCTTTACTACAGAGAAGTTATTAAATCTTTATCAAGTGTTTAAATTTTAGGCATTTTTGGTCAAATTTTAAAAAATTGCACATGTTTACATTGATAACTGTTAAAATTAAATAATATTCATACAATTTTGGACAGTACTATAAGAGCTAAGATTTTACAAATATATATATATATATTTATTTGACAAGCTATTTGAGCTATTTGACTCTAAAAGCTATTTACTAATTATGTGAATTTTTTAAATTGATTTTTTTTTATTTTATAGGGAAATTAATTTACCGACTACAATAGCTATTAAACTACCGCAGTCAATTCAAAATATCAATTAGAGAAAAAGGAATACGGATTGTTCGAGTATAACGCATCGAAATAAATTTATTTTCATTACCTTTGTATCGACGCGAGCTAATTAAATTAGTAAGAAACTGTAGGAACTAGGATGTCTTGGTTTTTTTAATTTAACTGTAAATATGTAGGTATAATTTCCATTCGTAACATGTATTTAAAATTATTACACCACTGGTTGTTGTCAGTTCACACTAGCGGACAAACTGACCCTAGGGAGCAAACCCTATGCATTAATTAATATTTGATTCCATAACATTCTATATATTCTATGATATTGTCATCGGCAATGGTTAAAATACTTCATTATTTTAGCGATACTAACTGCTTTTAAACGATTGATAAGCTTTAGGAAGGTTTTATTTTAGATTTATGTGGAATTTTAATATTTGTGTTAATACTATTAATTGGAAATTTATTTTAAATTTGGATTAATGTACATTGTGAGCAAATTTGTAAATGTGAATAATTTTGGTCCTAAAAACTACGGGTCATGCAAGAGGTCAATGACACACTGATATATATGTCATACAGGAACTTACAAAGCATTGAAAATTGATAAATATTAGAGATGCGCCGAGTTACACTTTTGCCGAGTAACGAGTACCGAGTTTTACTCGGTTCAATTTTTTTTCAACCGAGTACTCGGCCGAGTAACTCGGTTCAATTAAATTTCCAATTCGCGCGTGGTACATTAGAATTTAAATAGCCTGTTTTCGGAGGCCGGTAACGTCTACGAAGAATAGAGGAATAGGCTGTTACCAGAACGTGCAGCGAGGCTTGTGTTCCTGCATCATACCTTCTTCATCAACCCATATACGCCCACTGCTGAGCACGGGTCTCCTCTACCATTGAGAGGGTTTAGGCCATAGTCCACTACGCTGGCCTAGTGCGAGTTGACGGACTACACACCTAAGAAATTCCTAAGAACTCTAAGGTGTGCAGGTTTCATCACGATGTTTTCCTTCACCGTTAAAGCAAGTGATAATTAAATGTGAATACACACATAACTTCGAAAAGTCAGAGGTGTGTTTTTTTTAGCCCTATTCCACCACACACCCGCCACTGCAACTCCTGTATTCCAGGATCAACAGCGGCACGCACAGTATTGGCGCCGAGCAATGAAGCTCAGCGAATCTAAGGGGACCTAAATTGTCAAAATCCCGCAACCCAGTTAATCAGAAAAGCAATGTAAAGGAGGAGTTGGAGAACAAAGAGTTGTCCACTTCTCTTTGTTTTCCAACTCCTCCTTTACATTTCATTTTCACATTTCATTTTTACATTTCATTTTCATTTCATTCCTTTACATTAAGTCAGAGGTGTGTGCCTGGGGTTCGAACCCGCGACCGTCGAGATTTTCGACCGCGCGCCCAAACCTCGAGGCCATCACTGCATCATAACTTAGCTTTATCCAATTTTAAATATTAATTATTTTTATTACATGTACTATAATTTTGATTTTATTTATTGAGATTTTCAAAGATTTCCTAAATTACTAAATAATTTTTGATTAACACAGTTGTTTACGAAATGAAATAAAATAATATTTACTGAATCTATAAAATGTTTAATACATCGCTTCAATTCAGTCATTTCAAATTTTACCACCCTGTTCACGACCTTGTCAAGGTCGCGGGACGTCGTTGGCTGCAGGAGGCTTCCGACCAAACCCGGTGGAAGTCATTGGGGGAGGCCTATGTCCAGCAGTCGACTTCCATTGGCTAATGATGATGATGATGACTGTTGTTTAAATTATATCTACCGAAATATATTGCATTTCTTAAACAGAGTATACTCGGCATTCAAACCGAGTTATTCGGCCGAGTACGAGTATCAAAAAACCCGCCGAGTACGCCGAGTACCGAGTATCAACCGAGTACTCGGCCCATCTCTAATAAATATGGTTTTCTGTTGTTATCCGGTACATTTCGCGTGAGTTATTCCGACGGAGGTGTGATGGGGGCTTAGCTTATTCCACAAATTTTTTTCGGCATAAAAGGTACACTATGTTAATTTCTAATATACCATCAACGTCCATACCAAAACCATTTAAATCGGTTTCGTACTATTTAAGTTTATACGTTGCAAACATACTCAAATACGTTTCCTCTTTATATTAGTGTATATTGGAGATGACTAATATATATACTTCCAAACATTGCTATATTTAAGCGCTGACGGAAGTCGATTTTAATTGTGGTGTAATATATAAAACAATTAACTAGTGAGGATAAGGATGTGTATATAAATAGTATAACTTAAATGTGTAATAAGTAATATCTTTACGTTTTTCAAATACCAATGAATACCATAAATCTAGCAATACAATATAGCATAAAACACAATTGTGGTCTGATAGAGAAATGCCATTACAAAGGCGAATTTTATGTCAATAAAAAAAAAATACATTACTCTTAAAGAAAAATACAACAAGGTTTGCATTTCTTTGGAGAGTCTCATTTTATAGAAATTGCATAAGATAAGAATGTAATTCTGAATCTTGTTTCACGAAAAAAATTATAATATAACTTTCACTCTACACCTCATAAAAACATGAAAATTTATTAATCTTAAAAATTAAGTAATTGCATTTCGCCTCATCATGGTAGTATAATTATAATCTAGCGATATACATCCTAGCTCGTCTACTAGATTTGTATAGAACCTGTGGCCGTCGTGAAATGAGAATAACACGACCGGTCCGGGTCGGGGTTCTCTTTCAGATACTTTTGGAGAATGAACTCTCGCGCTGGTATTGGGTCGCATTTTGGACCTAAACATCCATATTTCTTTAGTGTTGACTTTTAAATACACCCAAAGGTCATATACATAGTTCTGATTCCACACTAGGATATTTTTTTGCAGGATTTGTGCATCACACAAAATTGTTTCGGTGCGGGGATCGAACCCGCAGTCTTAATTTTCACTAAAACCACCACAGGGCTGTGAAACACATTTTTAAAAATGTTTTAACGTGCATAAGTTGAAATATAAAAATATAACAATCGTAAAGGTAGAAGAATTTTAAGACTGAATTTTTTAACGAGATCAGGGAACCTCATTAATTTTTCAAATCATAGGCTTTATTTTAATAAAAATCAAGAAGAAAGACTATTTTAAGAACTATGTAAGATAGACATACCGTCATATTCGGGGAAGTAGTCGACGAGATGCGAATACATGATCTTCTCTTCAAGCAAATCCTTTTTGTTGAGGAACAGAATGACCGACGAATGTTGGAACCACGGGTACGTGATGATCGTCTTGAACAACGCCTTGGATTCTTCCATTCGGTTCTGTAATAAACAACCATGGTTTATTATAATATTTTATACTATAAGATGGTATACAAACAGTTCAATATTTAAGTAGCAGCGTAATTGAGCTCTGTACAATCAAATTGTATTGTTTTTTTTTCGAAATCTCTAAGATTTCTAATTGTGCGTCTATATTCCTTGAATTAGTAGGCAGAAGTGCATCTCTACAGTCACACTTGGCCAATTTTTTTTTGTCCCATGCAATAGGGGGCGATTTTGCTGTTTTTCGGACACAATTCTAGACTCCGCACTGTTGTTCTGAATTTCCTAATGTAAAATTTTTTCCCGACACAGGACCTCGTGGTTCCAAAGCACTAAATTCAGTCACCCATTAGACGGGAACAACCAACAAATATTTTCTGCATTACGGTATTAAAAATCGTTGTGTCAATAAAAACTAATTGTATAAAGCTTGAAGAAATTAAAGTGAAATAATATGATCATAGAAACTCACCTCATTTTCAGATTCGAATAAAATTTGATCATATTCACTAAGAGCTACTAAGAATATGATGGATGTGACGTTTTCGAAACAGTGGATCCACTTCCTTCTCTCGGATCTTTGGCCCCCGACGTCCACCATTCTGTTAAACATTTCACATTTTATTATCTATCACAAAATACATGACGTACAAAACACATAAAATACTGTATAGAGGAAACACTTATAAAATTTAGGGAATTGCACGAATAAACGCATGATATGAATAATCTTTTAGGTTTTATATGAAATCCTACTGCAGACGTTGAAAAAAGATAAAAAAATCTGCCAACTAATCAATATTAACTATCACATCGATTACTATAAATAGAGAAAATTTATTTTTCTCAATATTTTTATATTAGGCGATTCTACTGAAAAATAATTAATGTATAGGAAATTCTTTCGTAAATATTATCACTTTTGTGTGCATGATCTTTTTCATCAATAAAATAATTTCGTCGAAGAAAATCTACGCTTTGTTTAAAAATAGAATGATATTAAAGGTAACGACACTATCATTATAAAAACACACGTGTTGTGCAAGCTTATCGAGTAAAGGCATTCTTTAACAATTTACCTCGTGAAGATTGATAAGATAGCTGCAGATATTGGGAAATAAGAATAAACATGAACATAAAAACATCTTTTAACTCCATAAACCATTTCCCATAGGTTACTATCTACAAGATAATAATAATTCACCAAGCGTTATACCGCAATTTTCGTACATTCGAAATCGAATCCAAAGTACCAACATATGAAAAAAATATATAAAAACAATATTATATCACGCGGAACTTCGATTACGAATGACTATATAATACAAGTTAATAGCAAGCATTGAGTTAATTAAAAGCGAACATGCAGAATTATATAAGAAATAAGTATTAGTAAATAATTAATGTACAATGTCCAGATTGTATTAAAATAGTGTTAATGATTATTTTTGATCGTGACTTAGCTTTTGATTCGAAAAAGACACTAACGGGATTTGTTTAGACGTTAATACTTACCATGGGGTAAAAGTGCTTTTTGGGCAGGAAAGGGAGCAATTATTGTGCAGTATACTTTACTTATCATGGGGAAAGTGCTTTTTAGGAAGGTAAAAGAGCAATTTGTGTGAAACATACCATGAGGTAAAAGTACTATTTACATAGGAAAGAAGCATTGTATTTTGAGTGAAAAACTGACAAAACAATTGGTTGAAAGGGTTGTGGGTATCTGGCCGGTAGCGCACCGTTTGACGAGACCTACCTAAAGACGATGCCGTCTAGATCGAAAGGGTACTCAAGTATGCCGGTGGTGGGCTGGCGCGCGCGCAAGATGTCCTGCTCCGTGGGCAGGTAATCATCCTTCTCGATCCTTGCCAAGTCACTTAAATAACTGAAAATCCCATGCACTGCTAGTAAGCAAACACCAATGATACATGCACAGTTATAACGCTAACTCTAACTCCCTGAGAAACGAAACATGCAATATTGAAGCGTATCATGCGTTAATCTGTGTGGTATTTTTACCGAAATCTTATCTCCTCCAAATCGAACGGGTATTCTATGATACCGGTCGTGGGCACTCTCACGCGGAGTATGTCCTGTTCGGTTGGTAAGTAATTTGGTGCCGCCACGCGGTCTATTTCCTGCAAGTAGCTGCGGAAAACACTCCTCTTACACATTGAACCATTACACACTACATCGGGGTACAGCCACACCAAATACGACAGGTTATGGTAGGCGCTGGGTAAGCTCAACTATAAACGTTTTATAACACCAGTATCGAATCTGTGTCAATGTGTACTGCACTTACTATTTGAGAAAGGATTTTGTCGTTTTATGTAAAAAAAAATTATAAAAAATAAAAATATATTTGTTATAAAAAGTGCCACTTTCAAACTCAACTTCAATTGTTTGAAGATACCAGTCTCGTGTTACAGACATAATCTTAATAAAATTAGAGATTGAACCTGTAGACTCAAGTAAAGTTTAACCTAATGTAATACCTAATGTTTTTTTTTTGGTTATTGTTATTATTTTTTCTTTGTTTGTTTGTTTTCTTGGTGTACAATAAAATATATAAATAAATAAATAAACAAAGTACACTACATACATTTTAACAGATTTAAAGCCGCTACAATAATAGAGACCAAATCAAATTAAACTGTTTAAAATAAACTTAAAAATATACCTCGGAGAAGACATATAAAATTCACAATAAATTCAAACATAAATAAAAACCTGAATCATTATATAGCAAATATGAATCCAAGTAAATATTTCCTTACGGGCGTTCATTTTGCGATATTATTAATATAATTTATGATTTAATTTCATGGTTAAGCATGTACGTTGCAGTTTCCTGCACAGGATTTAGGATACGGCGCTGAGTCATCGCCGGGGCGGCATGTTGTTTTAAAAAAAGATAACAATACTGAATTACTCATAGCGGGGATTATGTCACAACTTGTAGCTATTGTAGTGTGGTGTGTAATCAATAATCATAACATCCATTGATCGTGTTCGATAGCTGTAAATTTACTTCAAACCGGATCGAGTTATTGACCAAGAATTTTTTTTTTCAACGGATGTATATATTTGGATTATCGGAGAAAATTAATCATGTAAACATTCCCCCACATTTCGCCAGGTATCAGTCCCACGTAATAGGGGACGAGTCTATTGCCATTTTTCGGTCACATTTCCAGACCCCCTATTGCTACTGAGAATTTCTTAATGGAAAACTCAATAACATTTTGCCCCACCCGGGACTCGAACCCGGGTCCTCTAGATCGCACGGCACATGAGCGGCGAGACCAAGAGGCAGTCTAGTTGAATTAATAATCTATTATTTAGTTTTGGAAAACAATAAAATATAACCATGTTTTTTGCAGCTTATTATATCGATTACATAAATGATACTATAAATACCTCCCTAACATTCTCCATGAGTCTAATTTTTAAAAACTGGTCAATTGAATACAGTCCCATTACTAATTATAAGTATTTTAAACTTTGACTTAAATTTATGTTTACTAGAATGCCAAATGGACAACAATGTATATAACAAAATGTATGATGTTGTTTAAATTCGTTGAGATGTTTCGATACGATATTTTAAAATGAATGGATACTTACTATTTAGCAGAGTCAGTTAGTTGGTACTCTCGCCTGCGATCGTAGCACTCTTGTATGCCGGAGTCGGCCCACAAAGCCTTGATCGCTTCTACGTACGGGCTTTCGAATGTTGTCACACTCTCAAAGTCGATTGATGATATCAACTCCGCCTTTTCCTGTAATTATTGTTATCGTAATTTAGCAATTTTAATCTAACAATTACAAACTTGCTTACTGTGCAAGTTGTGGGCATCACACAACGAGAGTTATACATTTCACAGTTCCCAGAGTAAAAACAAATTTATTTATATATAGTGAATAAACGGGGAATGAACCGCGGATAGCTATTTCGCAGCCAATGCCCTATGGAGCGGTATTTTTCCAAATGAATTGAAAAATATGCTCATGTTAACATAAGGCAGAAATCAATTATTAATTTAACATGAATTTGTTACAGAGGTAAAAATAATAAATTTTGAAACTTAAAACGAGAATTTCACCTACATTTATGGGACCTAATCATGTACAATTTGTTTGCAAATGGGGACTGTTTTATCGAGTGCATTTGTGTGAAATCACAGCTTGTTTATTCATTTACGCAGAATAACACAAACTGCGTTATCAGTTCTAAGAAATATCCCTTTAGAAATACCAATTGAATGACAGTTTTAATCTTGCAAAACTAGGTTTTGGGCAATACTGCATAAAGTTGCAATATTCACGAATATGACCCGCGTTTGTATTGTATGATGATAAGATATGATATATTTTTTAATATGCCCTTGTGATGTCTTAATTCTATGAAAATGTGCACTGCAGGTATATATTTCTTCCGATATGAGAACAAAATGCAATCTCCAATGGCTATCACTATTGGCGCATAGATCATTTCGCAACTGAACGCGTCACACACATCTGTATCAAGCGAGTCAAGATAACTGTAGTAATTTTGTTTATCTTTCACAAATACAAGGATTCGAGACGGTGTATTAAAGACGTATACTTACTACATTGGACGGATTTCCATATTGTATTGATAGTAGGTCCATAGCGCGTATCATACTCTGCATCGCCATGAAGATGTTCTGGTAGACGAGTTTGATGAAACCACGCTTGTCATCGTCGCTGTAACCCGACCCGTGAATGATTCTCATCTGCTTGATGAATGTCGACTTGCCTGACTCGCCAGTACCTGCGAACCAAACAAACATTACATTTAGCCAACTTCATTGACACGTACCAATCGAGAGGGCACTGCAAGCCTCGACCATTGAAATCAAAGAGATATGCATAGACATATTGAAGGACTGAAGAAATAAGAATTTCTATAAGGTTGAAAATTTTTCGGACGCAATGACGCTTATAACGACAACGGTATTATGCCCCACCATATAGAGCATAGATGGTTCATAAGACTAGGAAACAGTGTTGGTCCCAAACTTTTTAGAATTTTTTTGAGCCTTATTGTTGTACGAGTCGTGTGTATGGTGGACATGGGCAAGGTGTTAGCCAAAATTCTGGTCATAGGTGGATTAATGGATTCAATATTCGGTGGAAATTATTCGTTAAACATAAAAAAGAAAGCTTGTGGAAAGGTAACATGATTGTCTGTTAATTACACGAGAAATAGTATAATTAATAAGGGATCATTACTCATTGTAGTACTTGTTACAGTCTCCTCAAGTAAAATATGTAAAGTACTTAATGAGTGCTATGCAAAATATTGGGTTATTTAATAATAGTACAGAAAGTTTTTTTAATGTTATAAACCAAAAATATATATTTTGAAGTGCGCGAGTAGTTGGGCAATTAAAACTGCAAGATTTGATTTCCGCGTCTATATGTTATGGGCAAAGTGATTAATCTGGCATTATTCATAGTGCCCGGGCAATATGAATAATGCCCAATAAGAGCAGGCAATGTGATTATAAGCAATCAATTTATCACATTGCCCGGGCATTATGAATAATGCCAAGTGCCTATTGGGCAGAGTGATGTAAAGCTGTTAAATACTTTCAAATGAAATCAATTATCGGGTAGAGTAATAATAAAAACATGTTTTATAGTTTAGTATTTATTTTCAAAACTTAAATAATCAGACTTCGGTTTAACATGGATCAATTTACGAAGAGCTACATTTAGAAACTGTACTGTCTATAGTATTGCAGTTGGGAAGTATTTCCCACTCGCTTTCACTCACATGTAAGTAGATATTGCGAGTAAGCTGCAGCGAGTAATTAGAATATAATACTTCTCGGCGTGAGTAAGTTAAATTATAAATCTAACAATCTAAATGGAATCCACATCTCCGATTATATTTAACTTAAAATTTACTCTAAAGTTAAAAGAGTCTTTGTAATCAGTTTCATAAGTAATTATAAATAAATAGGTTATATCAAAAATAACGTTGAAAACAAAAAAAAGAACTACCTATGAGTAATTTAGTACTTTTAACTCAGTAATCAAATCGGTCTCAATATCTGAATTAAAAAAAAATACTCGCTAGTTTTCAGTAGATATTTCAAACTTAACAATCAAATAAAATTTAAATCACACACGGATTGATCTGTGTGTGTTCATGAAGCTCAAAATCAATTCTCAAGTTCAAAGTACAAAAAGCTTTTTACGCTTAAGTTAAAAAGCTTCAAATTATTTAAAAATTAAAATAATTTAAGTCATCAGCTTCGTTTAAATAATAAAAAATAAGTTTGTGAAAAAAAATAAGTTGATCTATTTATTAGAACAACTGCTGCTGTGATGGCATTTTAAGCACCACGTAAAAATGTACCTTTTAATCACATTGCCCGATCATCATGTAGCCATATTCATAATGCCAGGCAATGTGATAAATAGGTGACTTTAGATTGTAATTAATCACATTGCACATTCTTATTAGGCATTATTAATATTGCCCGGGCATAATGAATACTGCTCGCATTAATCACTTTGCCCATAACATATACAAATATGGAGTGCGCACGCGCAAAATATATTTCCCGGATATTAGATTAACGTTAGAACTTTACACATGTTTAGTATGCTGATATGATTATGAATGAAAATAATTTTGGCGACAAAAAAGCTACAGAAAATATTGCGATTACTAAAATTGAAACATATTGAATAGCATTACCATATTCTAGGAACTTATTAATGAGAGCAATATAGAGCATACCTCGTTAGTACGAGGTTGGATTTTAATTTATTTTATTTTACAAAAACCATGAAATGAAATGGTTGTAATAAGTTGCGAACTTATTCTAAAATAAATTCAAAAATATTCTCGTGAAATTATAAGACATTTTTTTTTCTTAGGAAAGAAAGAATTTTCAGATGCGCGTGCGTTCGAGTGGGTCTGGGTTCGACTCGAATATCCGCAATGTATAAGATGTCCATGTAAAGGATTTTTTTAGATGTATTATGGAGCCTGGTAATGTGCCTATAACATAGGAAAGGGCCCAGGTGTGAATGTTGTTTAAAGTGTTGCAAAAAAAAATTGTTTTTTATTATTTTATAAATTCAATAATAGTGTATGTAACTTAATGTTTTCAAGCATTTTGAGATATGATTGAAAATGTAATAAAAATAATGGTAACAGGTAGTAACCATACCCCTTACGGCCTCCCCCGAGGTACCAAACAGGGGAGCTTAAGGCGATATCCTCTCGTGATAAAAAAAAAAAAATGTAACACCTTTAACAAATTGTTCATCACTAACATAGTCTACAATTTCAACATAATAACTAACAATTGTAGATTTCATCATCATCATCAGCCAAAAGATGTTCACTGCTGGACATAAGGCTCCCATAGAGCATTTATCTCGAAAAATAAAAATAATTTATATTTCTTCACAAGGAAAAAAATTATATTTACATTTAAAAATGCCAAAAATTGAATTTTGCAACAGTGGCTGTTAAACAATAACGGCAATTTTAAAGTTTCCAGTAAAATAAAAAAGATACATTTTAATTCTCAAAGTAAAAACAGTTAAAATTCCACAGAATCCAAATTAAGACTATGCTAATTGATAAAGCGGAATTTACTAGATTTATTTTCATTGTACACTGAATACAAGGAGGGCTACTTCATGAATGTAAATAAATAGTTTTTGTAGGCTATTTAATAATAGATTTTTAGGATGAGTGCATTAGGGCTACCACACTATAATAACTCCTTATATTATAAGAGTAATCTTTAATAATATTCTATTAGGGTATTCATAAACATTGTTTGTATTATTATACTAGAAATAATATTGTATTTGAAACTATATCATAACTTAATTTTCACATCAGTTTATTCATGAACACTATTAAGCATTCAGACTACAGGTACTCTTTTTTGGAGTCATAACTACTTTTTAAATATGATTACTGCAAAAAATCTAACTGAATTTGTCCACTCTAGGTTGTTTTCATATTTTTATCTATTTCAACATTACATATATTTTGACCCCAACCATGTTATAAATTACATTGCATAATTGGTTTGACTGAGTTAATGATTTAATCATGACAATTAGTCATATATCTTTATTGTAATATAATGTTATATGTGGATATATATCTTAAGGCTTGATTTAAATTCTTATTGTTGATACCAAAGTTTAAACCAAGTGACATAATATGAGAAATGTTTCATACTTTTTGGTTTAATTTTATTCATAAATATATATTGTAGTAAATATTGATATGACATGTATTAACATCTAAAATTATGTTTAATGCTCATTCTCCCACAATTATACTGAAATTTGTTCTTGGTCCAATCATAGTAGGTTATCAAGGGTATAAACAATACAATGGCCAAAAATAGAATAGTGAATCTAATCAAGTCTGTTTTTTTTTTCAAAACATAATTTTTTAAATCTTATGCATGTTTGACAAAATTTATTAACTCTGTCAAGTACTCATGAATTAGTAATACATAATTTGTTTTTTACTTACAATTGAAATTTGCTTTTAATGCTCTATTTGAGTAAATAATATTTTAATCTCAAACTTTACCATTCATATTCATTGATTTATATCAGTAAATTGAATTATTGTTACAATGCATAAAATATATTGATAAAATGGATTTAATTGTATAATAAATAAAAAATATTTATAGCTCCTCCTATGAGCATAATTTATGATATATGTAATAGGTTAAGAATTAAACTATATATAGACATGACATACTGGGAATTACATTTGTAAAATGTGCATATTTTCCTTTTCATAAGAATATTTTCATCAAATGTCTTTGACCTTGTAAATGGTGGCTAATTTGAAAAATTGGCC
Source organism: Cephonodes hylas (assembly GCA_030295005.1). Lineage (NCBI taxonomy): Eukaryota > Metazoa > Arthropoda > Insecta > Lepidoptera > Sphingidae > Cephonodes > Cephonodes hylas. Next base: position 6,463,385 of record AP025367.1, on the reverse strand, counting down.
ATTAAGCTATTTTGTAATAAAATAATTACTTTTTAATTTAATTTTGGTTCATTAAAATATAGTGTAAAATGGATATGGCATAAAGACATAAAATCAACAAATTATTTTGTATTGTTATTTAATTACATAACATGTGATGGTTGATAACCAACTATAGTTTGTAAAGTTTGTATTTTACAAAATCATATGTACTTATTTCAATTGGTATGGCTTTGTGCACTTATATGCATGTCCGTAATGTACAACCAATAAAAACGAATTAAATTATTGGACAATTTCTTAGAATATTCAGAGTGATTGCTGAAACATGTGTATTGGATACAAAATAGCAAACTGCTTTGATGCCTATCACATCTGGGACCAAAATAGGTCACGGCGAAATGTGAGTAATCTCTATAAGCAAAGTTTGTAATGTAATTCCAATCTTTAAAGGTTCTATCTCTTTTGGTGTGTTTGTTTTATGGGAACATGTAGCCAACTGTAGTTTGACATATTAGTGTATTCACTAACTAGATTCTATTTCATTAATGAAGCAAATTTTTTACCTACTAAAAGGCAGATAAAAAAGGTGAGTTTTGTAGCTTTATTGTATTTTGTAACATATCTATAATGAACAGTTTTCAATCACTCACATTCATGATCACAGAAGATTAGCTACAACTAAACCATATAACATTTTTGAAGAATAAAGCAAACTCTATTAGTCATGCACTTCATTCCTTTTTAGGATCATGTATGAGAAGCCAAAAATATTGAATTAAAGCAGAAAATTCAAGATTATATATAAATGTTTAGAGATATTCTGACAAATAATACTATCACAGAGCTGTCCTGACACCAAGCTCAAATAAACACTGAGCCAAAAAAAACATACAAAAAGCAAGTTTTGTCTTGTTTACACATACACAACATCAATTTTTGGACACTACTATATATACTGGAAGAAGTATATGGACTAGTCATAAACTCACCGAGCAGGAGCAGTTTGAGTTCTCTCCTGGCATCTCTTTTGTCCTTTCGGAGTTGCCGCTCTATTTCTTGATTGATTCTTTTCTGTTCTTTGGCTTCTTCTGACATGCAGCACTCCATGGTTCCTCAGAGCGGAGGGCCGCAATCCGTCCTCACGCGCGGAGCCCTGTCCTTTCGGCAGGCCTTTCAACCGAGGCACACCACTCCTAGAAATTACATTTACGTTACACTGAGCGGCACACGGAACACGTCACGGCACCTCGACCACGACCTCACCACACTACGTACCGACGCGGCGACGCGCGAACAACCATCCGAACTAAAAACTATCAAATACTAAAACCGACAATCCGGTCACTGGGTGTGGTGACTTATGATCGGTCATATACATAAACGCTTCTGTCAACTGCCGACATAAACACTTCGAAATCCGTTTATATACGAGTGTGGAACCTTGCGAACCGATCGTATAATCTCATTAATGTAACTAGATTCAAGAAACCTATGGCTACTCCCGGCACGTGTGTATTAATAAGATTAAAACTGTGAGCAAACAGCGGATTGATGATACCTAGGTAATCTACTGATAACTAGAACGGCCTATGTCTAGGTTACGATGTGATCTGCCATAGCTCGTTACGCGACGTTACACGCATGGAACATGCACTTTTCCACACATTACGTACCCGAATGTATATCCATAGGGCACGATCAAATGTTCCACTTCAAATTATTGCACTAACCACGATTAATCACTCAAGTCATACAACGTCCGCCTCTCTCAATATGGCGCTGGGAGATTTTGGGCGATGGGCGTTCTGCGCGTGCGTTATTCAAGTATTAGCAAATAAAAAAATATGATCGAAAATTTAATTGAGCATTAAAAAAACTCAATAATATTCTAATTTTTTATCAAAAAGCATCGAGTTTTAAAAGTCCAAAAGAAAAATCGGACCTAATTTTCATACTCATCAAATATTTAAATGACAGTTCTGTCAATTGTCATTCATTTTCATTCATTCCTTAGTTGTGTTACTTTTTTACTTGGAATTTATAATAAGCGATTCTTGCTTTGAACACATTAATAAACATAAATAATGTATTTTACAATATTGTTTCTTTTTCTCAAAATACAGTTTGCAATATTAGTGGGCATAATAAATGTGTCCTGCGCTTCATGTGTACGGAAAAACTTTATAAATTGTTTATGCCTATACACAGTCTAAAAATAAAATCCCGCAGATTAAAAAAAGCCTTGGTAGCTGTTGCCTCTGGAGTGGATTGTACGATTCGATTATTGATAATATTGTTATAGCAGAACTGTAGTATAGTTGTCGGCAAAATATATTTTTTTTATCTTATTAACAGTGCCTTTAGGATTCTTGCCAAAATTTGCATGTGCAAAGTTCTTGCAAAAATTAAACAGCCATTGTTATTTTAATGAACATAAAGTATTCAGGATATTACATTTCTAGAACTAAATACTACTACTATAAGCATTGTAAATAAAATTATAAGATTATGAGGCTGTTGTGATACTGACGATAATGTAGCGGTAATCTGGGAAGAGATGCAGTTATTAGAGCCAGGGCGTAATAGAGAAGCGATGCACTGGAAATATATGATAGTCTGTATATGTACGATTATTGCGTGGTCCAAGTCCATAGTATTACTTGTATTGAATATATAAATTTTATAGAGTTGTTACTGCAAAACGCCGATGAGACCTAAAGTTCTTAATTATTAATATGTCAAAGCTTCTTGCTTCTGTCTTCACGAAGTTTAAGTAAAAAGATGTACATATTTGGTATAATATTAAAATTGGTGACAGCACCGTGGCGCAGTTAGCTAGACACTAGCATCCTTATCGAGAGACCGCAGGTTCAATCCCCGCATCGAGACAAATGTTTATTTGATCCACAAATATTTGTTTCGGGTCTGGGTGTTAGTGAGAACGAAAATGTCTCTCGTAGCCTCTAATACACACGACACAGGTAATGTAACCTAGTGTGGAGTCAGAGCTATGTAGGTGACTGTTGGATGTACTTATATGTAAAAATAGATATGAGTATAAAAATAAAAAGAATTGCGTATGAAATAAGTCAACTAACAAAATTTAGGTATGTACTCATAGTATATCAGGCCTCTACTTTTACGTCTAAACTTAGCCAACTACTGTTTTTGTTAGATTTAGAGATCGATAATAACACTGGTCAACACGATTTTTGGGTCTGGCTCCTGAATATGAAATTTTAGTTTCTCCTATGTCACAAATAAATAAAAAAATATCTATTCTGATCAAAGTTTGCTTTTGTAGAAAATAGAGCAATTTTATGAATTTAAAAAAATGTATACAATTTTTTATCTATTCTCTTTAATTTTATTTAAAATTATAATAAGGTTTTTTTTTATTGAACACAAAAAGTGTGTTTATGCAAGAAATATGACAAATAATAGCAAACAAATAGAAAATAACAAAAAGTCGAGTTCAAAAAACGATTTTTTTAGTTTATCTTTTATGCATGTATGGGCGTTTTTCGTCTTCTTCTTCATCAACCCATATATGCCCACTGCTGAGCAAGGGTCTCATCTACCATTGAGTGGGTTTAGGCCACAGTCCGCCACGCTGGCCTAGTGCGGGTTGGCGGACTACACACCTAAGAAATTCCTAAGAACTTTTAGGTGTGCAGGTTTCATCACGATGTTTTCCTTCACCGTTTAAGCAAGTGATAATTTAATTTGAATACACACATAACTTCGAAAAGTCAGAGGTGTGTGCCTGGGGTTCGAACCTGCGACCGCCGAGATTCTCGACCGCGCGCCTAAACCAGGCCATCACTGCTTTTTCCTAAACCTCGAGGCCATCACTGCTTTTTTGCGTTTTTCGTATGAACCCCTAAATACCAGGTTGGACTTCGGCATTAGATAATTTACTAAAGAATCTCTTTAAATAACTAAAAGCTCCCGAATTATGATCTAGACTCTAGAGCTTTCAAAATTATCTTCATTAGACCTAACTTTATACATTACGGTGGTATCAATATATCTTTGGGCTTGACGATTGGTTTAGCATTCATATTATGTTTTCCAATTTGAAATTAAAGTCGATCAGGCCATATACGCCGTTGGTAATGTTTTAAGTCTGCTCTGCTATTCCATAAGCATAGGTGACAAGAATATTTGGTTTATCCGCCTTATCCTTGCTTTGATAAATTCACCGCAAATAAAACAGAATGAATCAACATTTTCTTTACACAGTCTTGTTGCCATTTTCTATCTAGATACGACATAAAAGTCGGTTGTTATAACTGTAATACATAGTTTTTTTTTAATAGTAATGGACAAATAAACACTCACTAGTGTCAATTAGAAATAATGCACTATTTGCAATTAAGATAATAATCAAAGTGCTACCACCCATTGTCTATAATAAATCAATGAAAATCTTCAAACGAACTTATCAACATAAATCAGACAAAAGCAAACTTTAAGACCTAAAAATTGATATCCGAGTATTTTTCGATGTTTGGAATCAGAATCGAAGCATTAGAACAGAAACCCAAAAAAATATTTATTTTTTGTTGACCTGTGTAATCTATATTGGTACCTATTTTGATAGTTATTAGTAAAACTTCATTTCCTATCCAGAGGAAGCAAAAAAATTATTTCATAATTTTTATTGTTATATTTCAGAGATTTTTATTTGACCGTATTGTGACCGGCTGGGTTTTTTCGCCACTTACCTACTCTTTAATAAAAAAGTATTAACGGCCGGAATTTGCATTGTTTTGCGGCTGCCATCCACTATTATATGTATGTCTTAGTTGACTGCATTTAGAAGATCGTTCTTATTCTAATGCATTAGGTATTTAGAATAGGGTGCTTTGTTCAAATATTAGGCACCCTGCTTTGACTACTGGAACTTTGCTTTACTACCGCTCTGAAAACTCCGTGAAATCAAACAATCTCCACTAAACTAGCATGACAATCTTTAGTCGGTTGGGCTATAGAATGTAGCAGCGCATCTTCATATTGTAGTAGGACGAATGGTGTCTGGTATCAGCAGAGTGTGTTTATTGAATAATTTGAATAAATCATTTTGAATATCGATACAGTTCGACAGAACTTAGAGTTCTTCGACTTGTGCAAATAACATAGACCTACTGGTTCTTGCTGTTTTCGTGCCTGGTTAATAAAAGACGTGGTTATAAGAAGAAACATGTATTCTTAAAAAAAAAATATCCTTAATTATATTATTAGTATATATTTTATCTTAATATTCATAAAACTGTGTCTTGGATATGATCAACTCTATTAAATGTAATGTACTTAGTCCAATTATAATAAATATCTTCTTTATAGAAAAAAAAACAGAGCGGTTAAAACATCCAGGAAGGTGGCACGTAATTTTTTCATAACATGCCTGTAATGATTCAAGTAACATTGTGTGAGGAAGCCGTATGAAATATTGTGGTACGTAGTTGTGATGCCCACGGCACAATGTCGCGTGCTTGTCCTAGACATAGATTAACCTTGACACAGAACATTTGCTGCAAGGTTTTGCCTACCTGAAATTGTTATTTTATAGATATACATGTAGATACTTATTATAAGCACGTCAAAGTTGATAGACACAGACTACTCGTAAGATTGGTATAAATCTTCGATCCTTATATAATCGCGCCGGAATAAAGTCCCCCCAAACCCTAAGGCCTTAACCCTGGCAGTGGTAGAGGAGGTGTGGGACATATATGGACTTATGATGATGATGTAAGTAAACAATCTTTATCTTTTAATAAAAACTATTTTATTCATAAAAAACAATACCCACTATATTCATACTTCATAAAATCATAATTAATTTATCTATCCATATTCGATTAACGTTACGATTGCTTATCCGTATACTATTGTCTTCCTTATTGTATATACACTTACGTTAAATAGGTACATGTATTTTATTCTTTGGTTCCAGCGCGTCGCAGGCATGAATTTGTGATCTGGTGATTAAATACTGCTATTTTGTCCCCTATTACTTTCTCAGAAGTCCTCAGAATTTTGAAATTTAAATTTCCATTCCAGCTTAACTATTCACTCTGGTCAAATAACCATTGCATTGATTGCATTGAAAGGAATGAAATTATTAAAAAAAACGCGCTAGTTATGAATCCCATGAATGTGATGTTCTGTTAAGATGGTAAATGGATCAATCACATTAGAACAAATCCGCGTGAAGTGAAGAGATTTTTCATTCGATACCATTATGGCTAGGTACTCGCATGAAAATCAAATTTGAGACTCGACATAAAAAATCAGCGAAGTGGACAATTATTGTATAAGTTATGTATATTTATATTTTCATAAGTAAATGAGCTTAGATCACAATTATTTCTAAAAAATAAATCTGCTCTGCGTCAATTCCATTACTCTTTACATATTATCACTACGCAGTTTTTACGTCAACAAGGTCTGCATTCGGCGGAACCCAACCTCCAAAAGCTTTTTCAAATTCTTTCGCAACAGCTATTGTTAAGTGGTCGTTGCATTTGTTTGCTGCTATTTGGATTCCAACCGGTAAGCCTTTCCTTGAAAACCCTATGGGGCAGGCTGTCACTGGTAGCCCCAGCGCATTGAATATGGTCAAATAACCACAATTTAAAAACTTATAGTAGATCCGATAATGTAAATGTGCTGGATTTGGATACGTCGGGAATAGTAATACTGCATCGTCCCCTAATGCTTTCTGTAACAAGAAACATAAATATACTTTAACAAGTATTATTCAGTCAGACTGTGGCGAATGATGTGGTACAATTATTTCGAAAAAATCAACTTGGAACAATTACATCACATTTGGTAAGTGTGTTGCCGAAAGTTGCCAATTGCCTGATAGCTAAATATTTGTGTCATACCGACCAATAAAAGCAACGCTGAAATCTGACAAGACTGATTTTCGCAAGTGCATTTTATTCCAGTGTCAATGTGTATTTATATAAACATATAGGTAGCGAACATGACGACGTTTCTTTGCTGAACGACGCGAGAGATTCCATTTTTTTCACATTTGGAATCTAATTTGGTTTAGGGTTACAATTACAATTAAAGCATGTAATATGATTGCATGAATTACCTCAAATTCAGTCTTAATTTCCTCAAATTTCGTCATAAGTTTTTTGTAATAACTTTTTGGCAGTGCGTCGAAGAATATTTTCAATGGCCCATAACATACACAAAGAAAGTTATGATCCGAAAGCCCAAGTAGTTTCTTTATGATTTCTGGCCACACTGACTTCCACTGATCTGGTTTTTCGGGGTCCGTGTAAATATTTCGAATATGATTGATGTTTGTTAAGACTCTTACGCTTATTTCCCACATGTGTTCTATGTTTTTAATTTTAAGCTGAAAAAGAACACACAATGATTATATATTTACTATTATCGATACCTTGTTAATCTAAAAGCATATTATTATCGTCAAAAAATGCGCAAGTCCAGTAGGTAGCAAACATATATTGAATCTTGTTTAGGTCATTTCAGGAGTATTAAAGTTAGCATTACATTTTGGATAATCGGCTCGACCAAGAAGAGACCGTAGTTTTTATAAAACTGACGATACAAAATATTTTTTTGTTTTTTATTATTGAGCTGATATTATTGAAATAACATCCCTTCTTGCTTTCATTTTAACGAGCATGCTTAAAGACTGCGTATTGTTAATGAGAATTCCTGCAGGGGAATCAAATCTGTGGCATTTAGACAATATGCCGCACACATTTACCGACTGATGAGACACAATTAAATTGGCACTTAAAACGATAGTCCTAGGCCTTAAAATTTCATCGTCTCGTCCACTTTCCGTTTATTGTGGGTTGGCAACTTCGTATTACTTTCATTTATATTATACAGATATACCAACCGGTTTAACTTGGACATTGTAAGTCTGTTCAATGTAACTCTTAGCTTTCTCCATAGCCTTTTTCACTTCTGGACCTATTGGATCAGACACGTTGCTTCCATCACCTTCCATATAGTAAAACTTAAGTTTCGACACATCGACCTAAAAATAAAGATAAAAATAAAATAAGTATCTAGAAGTTAACTAATAACCGATATATAATAATTAAGACCTCATGCATAACATTTCAAAAATGTTGTTTGGTAGGTCGTTACATTTTAATGCAGTTTCTCAAATTACAAAATGGTTTTGTTTTTGTACAAACAAACCATAATAAATATAGATACATACTGGTTTATCAAGGGGTACGTATGGGGCGTTAGGTTGTTTGAGGACTTTTAGAAGTAAAGACAAATCTTCTGCATATCGTGCAATGGGTCCGAGTGCAAAATATTCTTCGAACTCAGGATCCAAGCAGTCGGGAACGTGACCTGTAATTGTACATAAATATTATAATTAGTGTTTGTTTGTTGAAGAACTTGAAGGGGTTCTTGAGGTCGCTGATTATAATGGCGAGGTCAGGTCATTCCATCGGAATCAATCAAGAGGCGAGCAGAAGGATCCGTGAACTAATAAAAGGTCTTTATGATATTTCGGAAAGAATTGCGAAAAAATACGGCAGAAGCCAATGGAAACATGTCAATGGAAATATGACTGAAATATCAAAATAAATCTTCATCAGCCCAAAAACATCCTTCTGCTGGGAACGGACCTCCTACAACTCGAGGATTTAGGCCTTAGTCCAAAATAAATCTTACCAAGCCTTATTTTGATTATTAGAAAATATGATCCGAAATAAATTATTTCAAATATTTACGTACCTTCAACCGACAACAACCTTGGGGTGGGTTTGTGACCAAAAATTCCAGTAAACATTGGTGGTAGCCGCAGGGAGCCAGCTATATCAGAGCCAACACCTATGACAGATGCTGCAGACGAGATTAGTGCCGACTGAAAAAAAAATGGTTTTATATATTTCTACCTTACCTTATACCTTAAAGGACTTATTTTAATTTATGTACTTTTGTTCTAGACTCGTGAAAACGTAGGCTATGTCAATAAAGCCGAATAAAAAACTGTTCAAATAAAGTTTTGTAAAAACTAAAAGTATGGGGTTTTCAGTAGATTTCGTTTTTTAAATTAATAGCTGTGGAAATGCGTTGACATATGATGTAAGTTTCATAATAAATGAAACAAAAACATTTTATTAATCTTCGTAACCCATTTCCTGTAAATAAGATCCAGTTTTTGATTCAAAATATACGCCGACAAACGAGATTTTGTTAGTAAAAAAAAAACAATTACTTGCAATTTAAAATTTCATATTATTACCTTTATGACATGTTTTATTGGGCAAACTAAATATTTTTGCCCATAATAGATAATAACAACTAATATATAAGACAACGTATTATAGTGAAGATAATAAAATTAATAATTACAAATAATAAATCTAATGGGTATTTGTACACACTTGTAACTGGATCGTACTGACTTAGCATTAGGTGCGATGTTTTTTCGATGTCATCATCATCATCATCATCATCATCATCATCATCATCATCAACAGCCTTTCATTCGTCTACTGTTGAACATAGGCCTCTCCTATGGTGGCAACTGGCTTTGATCTTCTGCTATCCTCATCCAACCGTGTGACGTGCGAGTATAAAAAAATGGTAACAAAAGTTTGTACCTCGCCCCCTGACGAGCCTCCAGTAGTCCGTTTCTGGTCGTAAGGGTTTGTCGTGAGGCCTATGACGTTGTTGTAAGTCTCCCAATTCATGCACAACTGCGGCGTGTTAGTAACAGCGATGGGGATGGCGCCGGCGGCCCGCGCTAGTCTTATTATCGCAGCGTCTTTCTTCGCCGGGTTTCTGTACGGATGCACAGTTCCACAATCATTGCTCATGCCTGCAATTAAAAATTACTCTTATAAATACATTTATAATTTGAACTGTGGACTTTCTCGAAGTCCTGTTTGTCGTGGTTTACTACAAGGCAAGTAGGGCAAAGGTGACGTTTTGTTTTCCTATTAAAAAAGTCTCTGTCTATCCTATCGCTTGTTCGCAGGTAAAGTAGACGGAAACTCTCGAACGAGTTCATAGATGGCGCTAAATGCGAGTCGTTATATTGTATTCTATGTTTAGAAGTCGATGCTGTCTTACCAAAAAATGGTCTTACAAATACCTAAATAAATATTTATTCGTTGCAGCTTGTTTGTAAACAATTGCTTCTCGGAGATTGTCAACAATCAAGTTTCGGATTTTTGTTTTGTAAAACATTTATATTTAGCGAACATAACGGGCCGGCATTAAGTAAAGAAAAAAAGGGAAAGGATTTGTATTACTTTGTTTTGCAATCTGTAAATAGATGTTATTCATTATTAATTATTATGTCATAAAAATGGAATGTAATCTTTGTTATGTTAATCAGTAAAAATTTGTCCGTACTACTGTACTATGATTGCGTGTGTCGTTGGTACGAACGTTACCATTTGGCTCATTTTTAATTTGAACATTACTATTATGGCAGATAAGTCTTGAGGGAAGTCAACTGTGCTTGTTCAGTGACAAAATTTCTGCCAGTGGTACTGATTGCTATCGGATGAATTACCAATAAAATTAATTTTATCTCAATGCAAGGACCTGACCGGACCTATTACGGACATGGCCTATTATAACCTGATATAGTATCCATAATCAATTAATTTTACAATAGTAATCGATAAGCTATGAATTGTTCAAGGGTCATTAATCAACATTATAAATTTTAAAATTAGCTAAGCCTCGTTCGATCGAGTCTTGAGTATTTAAGAATTCTAATGGGATTTATTTGTGGTAGATTTTTTTCCTACTAATTTGGAAACTAAATTGCCTAAAACAATTTAATGTTATACAGGTATAACTTGACTGACTTTTGTTTTCGCGGCATAAGTGTATTCCGATTTAAGGATCTGAATTCCATTCCCGAGCCGGGCAATGTGTTATTGATTTAGTAGTAGTAGGGACATTTTGGGAAATAAACCAAAAAAAGTACGACTAAAAACAATTAGCTTAATGTGGTTGTAAAAAAGTATATCTGCTGAATCCCTCGAGGCTACAGCTACCTATGTGTGACTGTGGGTAATTAGAGCTTCGACATTTTTTACTCAAAACCATCGGCTGATTGTAGGGCTAAGTTGAGAATTTGGTATAGGACATACATACCTACATATGTAAATTTCAGTTACAATATTTTTACTTCTTCATCATCTTCATCATCAACCCATATACGCCCACTGCTGAGCACGGGTCTCCTCTACCATTGAGAGGCTTTAGGCCATAGTCCACCACGCTGGCCTAGTGCGGGTTGGCGGACTACACACCTAAGAATTCCTAAGAACTCTTAGATGTGCAGGTTTTATCACGATGTTTTCCTTCACCGTTAAAGCAAGTGATAATTCAATGTGAATACACACATAACTTCGAAAAGTCAGAGGTGTATGCCTGGGGTTCGAACCCGCGACATGTATAGGACATACATACCTACATTATTATGTAAATTTCAGTTACAATATTTTTACTATTGCAAACTTAATGTACGAGTTATTTGTATTTAAACATTGTTTCTTTTACATAGTTTACTTTACGCAGTTTTTCACGGTTGTTAACCAGAGATTGCAGTTGGCTCGATACTTAACTACTTAACCACTGTTCGTTACTGAATTAACTATAATGAACGCAGAAAATGCATCCGTTTACTATCGTGCTAAGAATTAAATGCACATTGAATAGGGGCAACTTTTTAAGTGTTTTCTGCGAATCTAATGCTGAATCTTTTGTAGGTATGCATATTCTGCAGAAAAATTTTAGTCAGTATTCCGGCAAAAAAAAATTAAAAGGGTTTTTGACCTACTTTCCAGAAGGTCACAGATAGAACAGATAGAAAATATTCAAAAAATTCAAATGATTATTTCTAATATTTGCATTAATATTTCGAAGTAGTATTTGTAATTCAGATTATAAGATCTGTCTCATAAAAGACACAATTATATACCGTGAAAGAAGGTTTATATCATAATTCGCAAAATTGTTTGCTCTAAGCTGAAAATTCTATTATACCTTAGCCCATTTCGGTGGTTTTAATGCTAACCAATCCTATAAAGTGAGCAGTAATTGATGACATCTAACTGCATGCAGAATCATAATATTGTTCCTACTAAATGAGCGGTGTATTACAAAGTTACATCCACTGTCGTAACAGTATTCATTGTTCAATATCCGCTAGAAACACGCTGAAACGTGAAATGATTTCCAATTTCGCAACTATTGTTTTCATTGGAACACTACATTGCGACACGGAAAGAAAGTGGACGAATAATTAACCACTTCTCATAAAGGTATGCACGCGGCGAGATTGAAGATAAGCAAAGGTCAGGGAACAAACTTTGTTGGTTTCTTCATATGCAATTTCAAGGGGCTCTAATCCAATTTGACGTTTCGATCGGAACGAACGGACATAATTAATAGAATTTGTTCACTTCCTTGAGTAATGCAAGACCTTGAACAGTTATTAAATTGCGTGTATTCAGGAATTTTACTTTCCTCATGTTCAAATATTTACTCCATCCCACAAGAAAGATTTTTCTAAGTAACAGAACCTATGAATCAATTTATCGGTCTCAAAGAAGCCTAGACCTGAACAAAGGAAGTATTTATTGGCCATTTTAGCGATTTAACTAGACCCTCGTTAGACAGTCTGGCTTCTAACCAACTATGCTATAGAAGTCGTGGAATAAATAGATTTTTTTCATATACCTAGATATCAAGTGGTTATAGATAAAAACTAAAGCCTAGTTTTCTTTAGATGGTACTTAGAACGCATAATAACCCGAAATGCTGTCAAGGAGACATGTAGTTAAGGTTGGTTGAACTGCGCAGACAATAAACGTTAGAACTCGTTCACCATTAAAGTAATCTAGTAAGGCGCGGTTCAAACCTTGGAAGAAACGGTTTCACTTCTTACTGTAACTATTACTAAGCGAAACGTCGACAGCGTTTAACTATAGTCCATGAAAGTGAAATTAATTGTAACACTTTTTATACAGCCAGTTGTTTTTCTGTACTGGTTCGGGTGAACACATCTGCCACAAGTTGTACATAGCGTTGTGAGTGTAAACTATTTGTTTACGGTTCTGAATGCTTCATGATTTTATACATAAAATAAAAAAATATGCTTTAACGGTGAAGGAAAACATCGTGATGAAACCTGCACACCTAAATGTTCTTAGGAATTTCTTAGGTGTGTAGTCCGCCAACCCGCACTAGGCCAGCGTGGTGGACTATGGCCTAAACCCTCTCAATGATTGAGGAGACCCGTGCTCAGCAGTGGGCGTATATGGGTTGATGAAGAAGAAGAAGAAAAAAATATGTTTGAATTAGGACGTTTATATACATAATACACGGAACCGTTTTAGTATAAGTAATGTAATCAAGAAAAAAGTTACTAAAAATGCTATTTATACGAGCTTCCGTCTGTGTGTAATCTGATGAAGTTCAGTAGCTTAAGCCAAGAGTATCGTCGTCTCCAAGTTAAGGATCAATCCATTAGCAACTAATGTAATTTATATTTAGATCTGAATTATGATGCAAAGAGTAGGCATGGTCACATCTTTAAAGGAAACTTACACGTGCACGGAATTTGTATTACATTTGTCTTATGTTGTCCATGATAGAGACAAAGAAAATTTACATTTATGATATCATTTTCAACGCTTTCTTCCTCTAACAGTTTAAAGCATTTGTGTTTTATTTATGAAGAAGACTGGTAACCAGGATATTTTGTGGCTATTACTATGGTTTGAAATTTCAAAGTTCTCTTGAAATTATGTTTTTAACATACAGATAACAGAACATAGACATAACTAATATATGTTTTTCTTAAATGTAGAGAAATATAACTATTTTATCGCAATTTCAATGTATTTAGCTTAATATGAAACAAAGATGCTTGCGGGGCAGGAAAACAACCCTTTTCTACTAAGTATTGTAATTTAAATATATAAACTTATATGTTCCTAGTCATCATCATAACGTAGTGTTGTAAATCTTGATAAGGTCCTTAGGTATGATAAATATACTATGCCTCATTGATCTCGTAAACTAAAGCTGCGGCACGTGATGAAGAGATGCTGGTAACAATATTCTGGGCGGAAAGATGTTTTAATTACGGTGGGAATTTCTGAATACCGTCATGACGTCGAAAATATATTTTAAGTACCGTGCGTGTGGAAAACTATAAATTAATTATGAATATGCCTACTGCACGCAAATTTATCTAACACGAAAACTCATAAAGAGACTTACGTGTTATTCTTTTACTTTTCATTCATAATATGTTACAAGGCATATACTACACTCAATTCAATGTCAAATCTTGCTCAACCAATAATCGAACTAGTATTCTTAGATATAAAATATGTCTTACCTTCAACGGCTATGCTTTCTTTAACAGTCATCGGCACACCCAACAACGGATATTCTTTTTCCAATTCTTCAGGTGTCCGATCGGATGAGGCTATCATTTTGTCTATAGCTCTTGCTTCCCTCAAAGCCACTTCATACCGCGGCTCGACTACAGCATTGAGATATGGATTAACTTCCTTGCATCTTTCGATATACGCAGATACAACCTGTTCTGACGTCACCTAAAAACAAATATACTTTATAGTCCACATGGGACAGGTCAAGTTTAATTTGGGACGGTTGGTTGGCAAGAGAGAGATTACTGTATCTCTCATGGGCTATTTGGACAACATGGTGGTCACCGTCAGATACGATGTTGAAATGCCGGTGCAAAAATTACATAAGAGTTTCCCTAAATGTCATTCTAAATAGTAGTTGTACCAATGATAAATTGTAATTAATCAATATTATGAGCACGCCTATTAATTGAAACTAATTATTTTAAAAAAAGCAACACTAATATCCATACATTATTTTCAAAATAGCATACATAAGGTTAGGGTTACGAATAAGTCTTATTTGCAAATTAATATGTGTTATGAAGTAAATATTTTTTGAATTTTAAGCGTGAAAATATGATAATATATAGGTATAATAGCATTATATATTATAATCTGTTGCCGCAGATTTTGCATAAATTAAGACCATAATTTTAATAATTTATGTATTGTATTGATTTTATTAAGCCTGGTATAATATAAATCACTCTTTATATTTTAAGAGTAAGAAACCATAAATCTGAATCTGAAAATCGAAAATGAAAGATATGCAAATTATAAAAACATATATCTAACGCACCTCTTTATTTCTGATCATAGCTGCTATTTTAGTGGCCGATTTAAATAGTAGCAGATTCGTTGGTGGTGGACATTTCCTCTTCCTTTTGATGTTTATCAGGTAAGTTGCTGGTACAACGATAATTGCCAACAACGACACCAGGAACCGAAGAAATCTTCTCATAAAACCGTTCATGTTGGCTGTCTGAAAAGATAAAGACTCATTAGACACTGAAATAAACCTAAAATTATGTAACTAGTAACATGTAGGGCTAATAAATATAATATATTTAGAGCTAATAGCCTACATGGCTAGAAATCATTGTTCTAGAGAGTGCTCAGTTCGGAGAGCGATTTTCATTAGGAAATTTTTAGTAGCTGCATGAAGTTTGGAAATAATATGTCATAAATGAGAAAGCTCGCGATTTATTACGTACTACCTAAAACACAGCTAGCAAAAATAGATAAAAAGATAACCATCGAAAATACACTTCCTGCTAAACCAGAGATTAAGAACCGATCTTCCAGTATTGCGTGCTCCATGGTTTCTATTTATCAAACCAGGATACTAAAATAAAACCAGTGGTGAGACCTTTTATGACAATGCGTTCTGTTGATCACCCATGAACTTAGATGATCACTATCAATCGCCTACTGTGACCGGCTTGGGAAGACGGGAAATAATCTTTAAACTTTAAAGTTACATAAAGAATTTGTTTTTCTATTGAGATTTAACAAAAATCCACAAGGGTCCACAAGGATCCACAATCAATCGGGACCTGGGAATGCGAGATTTCTCGATCAGACGCACCAATTATCCCGTGGGATGAAGATATGATCAGTTAGCTTAACAACATTTACTAAATTAAGCCAGATTTTCATACGTATTTACAGTCAATTAACGAAAAAATAAAATGATGGAAGGAAATCTGCTGCAATAGATATTCTTGGTGGGGATCCACCAGGTTTAGGTTAAGTGTGTAGTCTGCCCGCCAAGGATTAGTTGATGGATTTTTCAGAGACCCAGCCGTCAGTGGGACAAATATTTTTGACGTAGAAAGATAAATATTACTCATGCATGTTTAATTAAAATATTTTATATCATTAGAATATTAAACGCGTAAAATAACATAACAAAATATATTTTTGGAATTGACTTTTGAGACATTTTATGCCTAAATTATGTCAAAATCTATTAAATTTGCAAAAATATACAATTTTAAATCGTTTATGTTCTATAATATGATTAGTTTTGTATGCATTATAGAGTTTTAAATACTTTAAAGCACGTGTCTTAGACTTGGAATCCCACATTTAACTAAACATATTAAAAAAGCCTGTCAAAAATAATATATACCCATATACTTATATACCTCCCTGTAAACACCTTCAGTAAAAAAACGAATTTATTTAGCTACGTCTCATAAAATCGAAAATGATGCAAAAGTATACAGTGTCTATTATTACAGATTCATACAAATACACAATTTGACACCTCATCGTGAGATAAGTTCCAAAAAAATACATTAACAAAGTCTTGAATTTGTACACATTTTTTTTCACTCTGTAACCAGTTACTCTTGAAACTCTTGAATTAGTAGAGCAAATTATCACGCGCTGTTTTTTTCATTACTCAAATAAAAAAAATATTGGACCCTAGAAATCTTAATGAGTATTGAAGCCATTAAAAATATTTTAAAAACGGTTATCATTGATGTGTTATGGATACATACCAAAAAAGTTTGCAACAACTTGAATTCTTTTCTTTTTTAAAGTTCAATTTTTTGTCGAAGAATATCAAAATATTAATTAACGACATGGGATATAATTAGAATCTTTGAGACTTTTTAGATATTCAATTAAGGTAATTATGGAACATAAAATATTTTTATTTCTGTACCCGATATGTGATTCAAAGAAATATAAATAATACCTAATCCTTAATATATGTATAGTTTTCCAAAACGAATTATAGTTTAAAATTATTAATGTACGGCATATTAATCTTAGTTTAGTTTTTTGTTCTTTATTGTAAGTCACAGTTCCGATATTTTTATTACAAGTGTAGGCATGAAACATGGTATGGGTTACCTATACTATATTACAAAAATTTGCGATTCCAAAAATTCATTTCGTATTATGATAACGTGTTTTTTTTTGATAAAGTAAGCAGCTTCAAAGTCTTAAGTTTTCCTGTTGATAAATTTCCGGCTAATAGGATTTGCATTTTTAAATACTTCAAGACACCATTAAATTCGAAAGATTGTCATAATAAAATTCAAATGATATAATACTATCTAATTATCTTTTAAATGAATTTTTTTATTGATCTAAACTCGTTTTGATGAAATTTATTATTAACAGGACTAATATTTCCGTGTTAAAGATATTCATTCTAAAAGAAAATCAAAAAATATTGAAACAAAATTTGAGTAATCACATTTAACGAGATCTAAATATCAAATGCAAAACAACATTTTTACAATACAATTTTATTAAGACTGTAATTGTGCTAAAGGTAATAAGCGAGATCACATTAATATGAGGCTTCAAACATCGAACTTATACTTCTGAGTTTTCTAAGCAATTCGTCTTCTCAATCATTAACACTTAAAAGATAATCATTGGATTAATGAGCGACAGAAAACGCAGCCTCTGACATTCATAATCATCCATCCGCTACCCGCCATCCTACACTACGTCTGCCTATGCGCGGTCTCTACTCCAACACTTGTCTGCTCCATCGGCCATCCGACCGTCGGCAGACATGTCCAAGGAATCTTATTGGAATGTGAAATCAACATTGACCGTTAAAGCCAGTTTTAGTCGTGTGGTGCATTAGGAGATAAAGGGTTTGGATCCGTTGAAAAGCACAGGTCGCAGAAATATAAAATGTTACATCACTTAGATTCATCATTCATCATTTCAAAATTTAGTTCACCACCGTGGTCCGAAGACAGTTGTCACTAGAAAAAAATGGGAAGTAAATTCTAATGTTGCTCTGATAGTGCTCCAGCTCTAGTGGGATACATAAGGATGTTAATGGATTACTAATTTTATTTTTAAGAGTAAATTGTTTTTTTTCACTCCAAAAGTATAAGATTATCGTTTCGTGAAGCCTTAGAGGATTGCATAAGTTTTGGATGATATGTATCCAGCACGTTTCGCCCTAAATACTTAGAATATGTAATGATGGCGGATATATTGAAACTGTAATAAAAGACGGAATTGTAATAAAATAGGTTAACAATAAAAAAACAATAACTTTGGGAAACAAGTTTTCCCAAAGATTTATGTTTTTCCAATGTCGTAAAATAAGTGATACATGTTTCAAATTTGGATATCAATGTCAATCGCTATGGGTCACAATTGTGGTAATACTGGGGGTACATCCAAAATCGGACAAATTTTAAATAACAGTGACATTCCTTTGAAAATTCGTAAGCCGGTTTCCTCTGTATGTTTTTCCTCATCCGTGAAGAAGTACTGTGAATGTCTAAAAAAGTTCATATAAGGTATTTTGCGAGAGGTCAAGTAATGGTGTAAAATAAAACTTAGTTAGAAATTATCGACACCCCAATTTGGTTCTAGTCTCTTTCAATTGAGAACATAACAGGCGCAAGCAATAGATAAGTATGGAGATCAATTTCTTGGGTCGATTGAGGTGTTGTTAAGTTATAAAAGTAATAGTAGTAAATATTCAGTACCAAGATTCTTACAAATTGGATTTTAAAACATGACCGTCCCAATGTAGATGAATAAGTACATTTCTGCCTACATATTAGAGTATACAAAAATGAGTTAAAAGTAAAAGGGCAAAAATAAATATTAAACAATCATGAATCGAGGATGTGAATTTGTACTGAACCCTCAAAACAATCGTACGATTGCTGCTTGACCGGTTTCCTCCGAGAATAAAACATAATCCGTGCATACTTTACGAAACACGTAGAAGATTCAATGTTCATGTCAGCTTTACGACTTATTAAATTATTTTAAATGAGTTTCCTTGGTGTTTTAAACAGCATCTGAGGCGCAGTATCGATCTACGCCTAATGATGAATATTAGTGAAATGGACAATTTATTTTCAGATATGGGCGCCTTGATATTATAAAACATCACGTTAGTTTGGTATGCGACCGAGACCTCAAGATCGATTGTCTCGTTTTTAACATTGGTTACTTTCAGGATAAAGTACTTAGGTCATTCCTAGTAGAACCATGAAGTCTTCGATAATGTCCAAAAAGCGAAAATTAGCTCACCTTATTACGTGCAAGTCATACTCAATAACGAGTAAAAATTTTGTGTAGCATTAGTAATCAAGAATACCCTACATATTTGGGCTTTAGAACTTTTATTTTTAATGCTTCATTTATTGATAAGGGCATGGCCTATAAACATCATTGTGTGTTTAGAAGGGAAATAAAGTTTTTCTCGGTTCCTTTTAAATAAATCATTTAACTCGTCATTTTTAGTATTTTTTTATCCATGGCATAATAACGGTTTGGTATTCAGCACCTACTTCGCCACTTATTACTTAACTTTAAAGGGGGATTGAAAAAAATGCCCGTAAATCTTTAAATTCCGAATTAAATAAAAGTGACGAGGAATATATCCTTGTATTGAACAAAATGTCAGGATCTTTAACCTTTCTCGTGTCAGCCATATTTATCAGATTACAAAGGAGTCTTCCGGGCCAATCATTGATTCGCCTTGATCTCCGTGGCACGCGACAACAGCTGTCCAAACCATAGGTCATGGGTTTATCGCCAACGGACAAACAATGCCAATACGTATGTATAAACGATCGATATGATAGTACTGAACTACGGAACAAAAACATTGTGATAGTTAGTACAACATACATACAATCGCAAATAAATACACCCAACAGTCACACACATAGTCCTGACCCCACACTAAGATACGAGTCTTGTGTCGTGGGTATCAGAAACTACGAGAGACTTTTCGGTCTTACAAACACCCAATGCATTGACGTTCGTTGTTGCGTATTATAATAAAGTTAATATGTTTAAATAATTAAGGTGAGTTGTGTACCAACGTAAATAAAAGACAAAATTGCCAATTAAGACTTTGAATTACTTTAAATTAAAATATTTAAATTCAATTATACGCGAAAATAGAATACATAGTAGGAACTCTAAAAAACTAGACAATTGAATTCCGGTTCAAATAACTGAAACTGAGGATTTTTTTAGGTTCACACAAGTGAGAATAAAGGATAAATAATTATATTTTAATTAATAATTACTTTTATAAATATGCAGACATCTCTTATCATACCTAATATCCACATAATACATATAATTTTTGGCCAGATGATTAAAATTAATTACCTTTTCGGACACAATCCTCAGTATACAAGTAACGATTATTCCAACATTGCGTTGTATTATCACAATAGGTTTTGCAAAAAACGGCGGGTACACCAAATTATAGCTGTTTAAAAACACTTCGAACAACACAAAACTGTGGTACAACAACGCACTCAGTACTATCAACAAAACACGCGTAAAAACATTGCATCCCCCGTGGAAACACGAAATGCACAAATTTATTATTGCCACTAACATTTTATAACAATAAATACGTGTATCCGATAATAATACGCTGTAATGACAACATAATTGATATTATTTTATCTGACGGCAGATATGATACGTCAAAAGATCCGCTTTACGCAATAGGGTCTGTATGAAATAACTAAAACCTAATGTTGTATAGGAAGTCTATTGAATTATAATGACTTAATTTAGCTACCAAGAATTCAATAATTTGAAATAGAATAAATCGATTTATTTTTTATTATAATATAAATGGCTGTAATTATTTTTGAGAAAAGTATATTTAAAGTTTTTATTGACCGACCCACATGCCTTCACTCAAAAATGATACGATTTAAGTACAACGCCATCTGGCGGTTTATAAAAGAAATATTAATTTGCAAAAAAAAAATTAATTTTTTTATACCAACGATTATTTAAAATAAATCTGCTTTTTGGCATTGTAAACAAAATAAATACTGGTTCAGCTAATCTTTCGAGCTGTCGAAAATGTTGACTTCTAAAAGGGCATCTTCATTACTGATTCGAGGTACATAAAATGGTTTGTGTGTATTTTGTTGTTATGATCATCGGTTGTAGACGTGATGATAGTAATTTCTGGCGCGTGTTGATAAGGAGATGTGCTCTCAACATGTGCGCTGCTGTTGCAATACCCTTTACTTCCTTTGTCTGTAATTGATAGTAAATTATTATGTAACTGGTAATGATCGAGCCCGTATGTGTTAACAATATGCAGTAGTCAGATATAACCCCCTGGGATAAGTCTTATATGAGCATAATTTTTTCTTTCATTAACTGTTATACGTCTTACTGCTTGGCACAGGCCTCCTTTACAAATGAGGAGGGTTAGGTTTTACTCCATCAGGCAGGCCTAATGTGGGTTGCCGGACTACACGCTTAAAAATGATCTTAGAATTTTCAGGTGTGCAGGTTCCCTCACGATGTTTTTTTATTACGGTTAAAGTTAGTGATGATGCATTATGAATACACACTTAACATCGAAAGTTCTGGGGGGTGTGCCTGGGGTTTGAACCTGCGACCGCCGTGATAGTCGACAGCGTGCCCGATAATCGTGGCCGTTACTGCTTATGACACAAATATAATCTTAGGTGATTTGAGCAAATTCGACAAAGTATTGAGTTAGGTTGCTTGCCGATTGGTAACACCTTGTTGCTTTAGAGGATTGTAATGCCTAAGAATGTTTGCGTAATATTGAATAAGTACTTATTGTCTGGTGTATAGTTAATAACTCTCAATAATATAAACGGATCGAAATAAAATTATATTATTTTCTGGGTTGATAGGCGGGTGAACTAGATGTCTTAGATTCGATTCAGGATAAGGATGTTATAGAGTATTCCCTTTACCAAATTCTAGATCTCAATATGAGACTGAAATGTAGTTGATAACCATTATTTACTGACACCTTATTTTATGGGATTTAAGCAAATTTCGGGCGAAGATTAAAACTCTTCTTTCGGGAATACAAACTTGAGGTTATGTAAAAGTTTTATTACGAAAATATTGTAATTTAAAATTTGCGTTTGAAAAAATAATAATTGCTGGTAATTCATTATACCATTCTAAAACCTCAAATATTAAAAGTCATTAAATTTGACACGAAATAATTTGTTCAGATATTACCATTTAAGTATGTTTTAATTGTTTTTTTGCCGTACAGTTAATTAAAAAACATCTTGATAGAAGTAAAACACCATTTTTTTTAATAATTAATGAATGTTTGGATGTATGTTGGTTGTTACCAAAAACTTTGACGAATTGTATAGTATGAAAATTACAAATTATGGTCATATTTGGTAATGATCGAGGCATTGTGGCGTCCTATTGTTTTCCTAGCAGAAAAATGTCAATAGTATGATTAGCAACGCGGTCGCAAATCTCGGCGGTCGCAAACCTCGGCGGTCGCTGGTTCCATTCCCAAGCACATCCCTCTAATTCACATTGATTTATCACAGCGACTCCAAACACTTGTTGTATTTGAGGCTTCATTTTATTTTATTGTGTGGTGATGAAGATTTAGAGCAATCAGTCTTTTAATGTAACTATATACGAGTTAGTACGAAAAAGTATGCACAAGGCTAGGCTAAGTGAATAATTTCCTATAACCAGTGATGTGGAAACCCTGTCGCGGCGAGTTGGTAGGGTCTAAGTGTTGCAATCGAGTGGTTGCTAAAAGCAAGCAAATCCGTTAAGCCATGTCTTGCGAAATTGCCAGCCTTTTCTCGATTTGCCTCTACTTACCGACCACAAACTATTTGACAAACATATTTATTGATTCTATTCATATTTTTCACGACTCCTCTGCAAGATCATGTTATAACGCAATACTAAGGTATTTGTGATGGCCAAAGCTTAACATAAAGAGAAAATGTTTTAATTTATATTTTATAAACTAAATATCACATAGATTCAGACCTACATTAGTAGAAGGAGTGCTCATATAATCACGTTACATGTTCAAGGAAATCGAGAACGTCTAATGAAGTTTGCCGATCATGTTTACAAATGTAAAAAAGCGAACTGAGAATCAAACTCGGTACTCTTTGGATCAACTAGTCAGTTATATAACTGAATAGATAAAATATCCAACTACCAAGATTGATTGACATTAAGTCCACTATCAGCAGCAGCTACTAAAAAAGCAGTGATGGCCTCGAGGTTTAGGCGCGCGGTAGAGAATCTCAGCGGTCGCGGGTTCGAACCCCAGGCACACACCTCTGACTTTTCGAAGTTATGTATGTATTCACATTGAATTATCACTTGCTTTAACGGTGAAGGAAAACATCGTGATGAAACCTGATCACGTAAAAATTCTTAGGAATTTCTTAGATGTGTAGTCCGCCAACCCGCACTAGGCCAGCGTGGTGGACTATGGCCTAAACCCTCTCAATGGTAGAGGAGACCCGTGCTCAGCAGTGGGCGTATATGGGTTGTTGAAGAAGAAGAAGAAGTCCAATATCAAGTTTGAAGCTGAAGGCTGCTTTATATAGAAGGCAAATATTTCGACAGCAATGTCATGTGTGTGTCAAAAATGAGTGCCTACATTAAGTGAACATTGTCAACATTATATTTCACAACGCGATAGTACAGTATGACGATTTCGACAGCAAACATGTAGCTGGCGAGCCATGGAAGGGGATAAGTTATTTAGTTCTAGCTTAATCTGATCGCGACTTCGTGGTAAAACTAAAATCTAGAAACAATGTGTTGGCGCATAAATGTTACACTAGACTATAGAGGTGAAGAAAAACATCTTGATGATTCCTGTAACTTAAAAATCCCGCTCAATGAATTTCTTTTGTACGTAGTCGATGACATGAGGTAGCGTGATGGATTAAAGCCCAAGTCTCCTGGTTGAAGACGAGTCCCATGTCAAGCAGCAAAATTTATAAAATGCTGTTTAGATAAGTATTTTTCTGATATAAGGAACATTTGCTTACTCAGTCACAAAAAAAATAATTCCAGATAAAGCTAATGCTCGCGTCAATAATATCCGCAGTTGATAAGTGTTATAAAATAGGAGGTCAACGCATTTTGGTTCGCCAATGTTGAAGCAACCAGAATTAGAACCTTTGCGCGTATGTTTATGCGAGCTTCGTACCATTTTTTTCTCAAGCGCCGTGTGCGAACTCAATACATTGACCTATGCAGGAACTATTGCTTCATCGGTATTTAAAAATCCAGGTACCTGCCAGAGTTTTTGACAGTTTTTCAAATAACACCATACCGTGTTTAGTATAATATTAAATTCACAGTCCCTTCATTGGACGCAACGTATCGATCTTCGTTTAAATTTTAAAATTAGATGTTTAGCTTGGTTTTGTAATAAAAAAAACTAAGTTTGGAAATCCCTTTAAATGCGTAAATACAATTTATCATTTATTTTAAGTAACAAAAACAAACTCCGGTCTTATATACTTTGCTAAAGATTCATACTAACTTATTTAAAGTGTTGGCAACCTAATGTAACCATGTCAACTAAACCAATGATGTAAGTGAATGTTTTAAAAATATCTTTAGATACGAGTCTCGTCAAATTTATGCTTCGAGTTACATACAAACAAACGGTCAGTTAAAGACAAATAGAGGTAGTCTATTTAAATATTTGAACAGTGGACTGTATGTGCTTTTTGGTATATTTTTCAATTGCTTTAAGCCATGGAATGCAATGGATAAATCGCGTTCCTTATAAAAAAATGTCGTAATTTAAAATGGAACACGAGCTTGTGAAACGAGAGGCTCCGGAACAGATTCCCGTAACCAGATGAATGTTTGTGTAATCTAGAAAAATTTGTTTCGAGTCTTGGTATTTTAGAGAGCGAAAAATCGTTTGTAGTTTCTTAAGTGTTATTAACAGTTTTATTTAGAATTTTGTTATTTCTTGTCAAAATATACTTCCTATCAGAATATTGTCCCGGTGTAATGCGGTATAAATATGCAGATTCCTGTTAAGTGATCCCATTAAAAATGAAGTCATTTTTTAAAAACTCGTAAAACTCGAAAAGGTCACGTGAAAATTTAAAAATCAATTATCATGCGTATAAAAAGAGATTAATAACGATCATTATACTTTTGACGACTTGTAATGAGTTTTTTCTAATCTCATTGTAAATGTCATCCAATAGGATTGAGGCAGTGATGGCCATAGGAGGTTTAGGCGCACGGTCGAGAATCTCAGCTGTCGCGGGTTCAAATCAGGTCTTTCTCTGACTTTTCGAAGTGATGTGTGTAGTCACAACGAATTATCACTCGCTTTAACGGTGAAGGAAAACATCGTGATGAAACCTGCACACGTAAAAATTCTTAGGAATTTCTTAGGTGTGTAGTCCGCCAACCCGCACTAGGCAAGCGTGGTGAACTATGGCCTAAACCCTCTCAAGTTGTAGACGAGACCCGTGCCATGCTATGGGACATGTATGGGTTGAGAATGAATTACGTGGAAGTATCAATACTTTGTCGTTCCAGGATTTAACCTATCTTCTACAGATTATACAAAAATGCGATTAAGGAGAGAGAAATCAGTACATGCAGATCTTGTATACGTTACTTACTTTAGCTTAGAGAAAATGTAGGTGTGTCAGAGAAAGTAAAATGACCATGCGCGTGTCTTAGATCGCGCCTGTCTGTCGATATGGGCCATTTTTAAAGTATCATTATGTGTCATGTCGTTGTTAAACTAATTTGTATTTGTAACAAAATCTCAATTGGGAATAAAAGTGTTTTGCTACTTTATCACGATTTTAAAAATATCATTTCATGAAAAAATATGCTCAGTTTATGGTATCCATTAACAACTTTCATTTTGGGTCTTCGAATTTCAAAAAAAAAAATATATATAGATAATGTAACAGACTAAATAAGTTAGTCAAAAAACATAACTATAGGTAAGCAAAAATCGTTCTTATTGCGATGAAATAAAATCTTAATTAGTCTAAATATATTACCCATCACAGTTGCGCCTGCACGCTATAACTAGTTTGATATAACCGTGTCACCGTCCGTTCGCACAGTATGCCAACACAACTAGCGTTCCGACCGTATCCAACCCGACCGATGTTGGTCAAGTTCAACATTAATAGTTCTTTTGCAAAGATGATTTAAGATATTTACTAGTAGGTATAATAATTAATAAGCTGACTGCGCGATTACTGTATATAATATTTGCGATTGAAAAGTGGAGGTCAATTAGGGACGGGTAGTGTTTTTGTGGGGTCTAAAAGCATGATATCTCAAACTAAGTTATATCTAGCTAGGTGAAATGTTTCCCGAAATGGGTTATTGAAATACACCTTTGGCTACTCCTTCGGACATACAGGCGTAAATGAATATGCGTGTAGATTTATGAATTACTATATTTTTTAATTTGTTTTTCGCCACAGTGCAAAAAAGCTTTTAAGTTTAATATTTGTTAATTGTTTACTCAGTCTTGTAGGAGCCGTTAGTAGTTTTGTTTTGTAGGAACAACAATATTATTAAAAGAAAAGCTTAGGGGTTGTAAAGATTTATAACCTTTACATACACCTCAAAGTCAGACGTAGAACAAAATGAAACTAAAATAATTTAAGAACTTATTAAATCTGAATTATTTTTTAAATTATTCTATAGTCAAGAGCAAAGTCTTTCTACAAGAGTTTAAAGTAACTGGAATATGCCTGCCTTGTCAGTCCCGCATCAGAAGTATATTCTGTACGGTCTAGATTCTAGAAGTAATGGATTCCATTCTTTGACAACTGGTCAAGGTAAAATGCTATTGCATGTTATATTCTCGATGAAATTCTCAGTAGCATCACGGAAGCTAAAAATCAGTAATACATCCATGGAACCTCAAAAAAGTAACACTTAATGCGTATTTTATAATTGTTTACTGCGGGGTCAGTACATTTTCATTTATATGACAAATTGTTTTTGTTAATGAAAGATTCAAAGCTAAAAGATTTTTTTTATTCAGAATCATTTAAGGCAAATTAAGCTTTTGAACTTCTATGGAAGTACCACCAGCGCTAAAAATGTGTTTGAAGGCGGCAAAAAGCTTATGAGTCTTGTCCGTAATTTCGTGGCCCATCAGAGTTAGAAAAAACTTGCAAGCAATAAATCAGTCAAAAATATTTGTTACTAGAGATCAGGTAATATCAAGTTTAGTTGATTATGTAATTATTTTATGAACAGGAACAAAATGAAGGAAGGTCATTGTATCGCGTATAGGCTTAAAATTTGATGGCCTGTCATCAATTGATTTATAAACAGTTTGATCAATGCTACTTTTACGATGATATAAGATTAATCATATCAATGGTAAATTAATTTCCAGGATATTCGCACGAGTCTATGCCTCTAATTGCCGATTAGTTTTCCTTAAACGTTTTTTATTATTAATGACTTGTCGGATTTTATGATGTGCTACTGACCACACCTGCGTACGTTTGGAACAAAGCTTATTTCTGAGTAAGCTCTGGCCCAGTAGAGGGTTTTCATTTATTTTTAACATATTTTTTTTAAGTAAATTCATATTCTCGTGTCCGTATCCTTTAAGTAGCAAGCAAAGAGGTTTATTTCTACTTACGGGTTTCGACAGCTGTGTTTAAAGTTCTATGCAAAAGACCATTTAAGTTATGAGTAGGTATGAAGACATTTGTTTTTTTGGAATTTCAAGATTTTGTGCTGTTATTGAGAATTTTCCCATGGAAAAAGAATAACACTGCTCAGTATGGAAATCAAACCTAGAACTTCTGGGTACGATCCCCCAATAACGTCCGATTATGTCGGTCTACTGGACTTGAATAATTAAATACCCAATGAAATCTGCTATAATTTGAAATTATCTATAGCAGTACCGCCCCAAACAAAAATTCTTCCGAACGGCGCGCTTACAACTTTAATAACTAACGTACGTATTTTAAAAATTATTTATATATCTATATACTAATATTATAAAGCTGAAGAGTTTGTTTGTTTGTTTGTTTGTTTGTTTGAACGCTAGGATCTCAGGAACTACTGGTCCGATTTGAAAAATTCTTTCACTGTTAGATAGCATTTATCGAGGAAGGCTATAGGCTATATAACATCACGCTACGACGAATAGGAGCGGAGCAGCAATAAAGAATGTTTCGATATCGGGGACATTTTTTCCTTTTTGTGAGCTTCCGCGGCGTGCGCTGCGAAAACGGTTAAAGTTTCGCTAAAATAATGTATGAGAGAAATGTTTCTCTTTAAAAGTTCTAAAAAAAAGTCCGCGACAGCATATGTCTATTCTTTAAGGTTGGCTCACTATAACGTTTTTTATCCTAACCAAATTTATCTTAAAATCAAGTTTTATTTGTGAAGGTGTTTTTATAAATATGATATTAATCCTTATCCAAATAAATACGTTATTCATTACAAGTATTCAATTTTAAATAAAATTGCCCTTTACATCATTTGATTTCACTGAGTATCTTAGAAGATATTGCAGTTTTAAAATATTGATCAAGCGCGCAATAATGATGCACAAGGCGCCGATCGACGCGTTACGGTTTCACGTTTGAACAATTTGACCAAATTGTATGAATTTTGGTATGGACATAAATAGGACTCTGAGAAGTAAAATAGACTACAACTTACTTTCCTTCTGAACACAACCCTGTAGTCTACGCGGACGGAGTCGCGAGCAAAAGCTATTTTTTATAAAGTTTCTACTGAGAAATGTTAACATTTTTATTTCGACTGTACTATTTCAAATAATTTTAAGTATTAAGTATAAATAATTGGAAGTACGGTTTGAGACTAAAGGGCAAATTGATAAGTGCCCATCTAATGGCGGAAGAGTTTTAAATCTTGTCACTTGCTTTTATAAATTAAAAAATCCTGCTAGCATGAATTTAAAAATCCTGCTGTATTCCCAAGATTTCGTAATCTTAATTTATCATATTAAAGCTAACATTATGTTTGCTGTCTTTATGTAAATTGATCGAAAATTATGCGTTGTTATCAATTTAACACGGTTGTAAGACATGTTATTAAGCGGATGAGGATCCTGCCGTTGCAACGCACATAACATTAGGATGCGTAAATATTCTGTATCGCTGATTACTTTAAAAGTGAAATCAGCGGATGCATCGAAACAATGACGATACGGTAAAGCGGCTGCACTAAACTTTCTACTCTATAAAATTCATTCGCGAACATTTAATTTATACAACAGATGTTTATCAAAATAAACTGTTGTACTTGGATATTTTTTAGAAACTTTTACGAATAATAAAGTAAAGGGATTATAATATAAACAAATTACAAAAAATATTAATAATACAATAATGGTCTATACCGGTAAAGAAAAGACTTTTTAAGGGATTCAAATGGTTCTACATTCAATTACAATTACATGAAATTAATCTATTCCATTTCTACTTTTCCAGCGGAGCCTTAAACAAATTTAATAATATAATACTTACATTCTTCAAATCACTTCAATATAAGCAGGTGACGCAAAATACAGTAAGTTTATCGTCCGCTATCATGCAGTCGCGTGCGCACCGCGCGGGCGCGCTCAATCGACTTGCTGACTGGTGCGCTCGAACACAACTGCAAACAGTTGCTGCCAACGATGATCGGCTGCAGGAAGCCTAATGGACCTTAAAATTGGGGTTATTGTAGCATTTCCAAAAATACAATTATACAGGGTTCAGTACAGTATACAAGATTCATAATTGTAATTTCGTACTAGATTTGAATTCGAAAGTAGCTTTTTCTTTTCGCTTTCACTGGACCAATTTTGATGGTGTTTGGTATGTAAAAGGGGTCCTTGGAGGGGCCACAGGCTTTTTTTAAAAAAAATTGTGCTAAGTCATCTCAGTAAGGGTTGGGTACGACCGATTAATTGTAAAATGTTGTCACCTAAAATAATGTCATTTTTCGACTGACTTGTAGTTTTCTAGAGGTCTAAGGTTGGTTTCCGGTTTTTCCATTGGGAAATTGTCAGTAGCAGTACGAAGCCTAGAATTGTGCCCGAAAAATGTTAAAAGACTCGCTCGCTACCATGTGGGACTGATACAAATCTGCCGGAATGTGGTGCAGAAATGCACTTGTCTACCACTACGAGATTCCAAGCGTGTGGTTATGTATGTATGTCTGCATTTTTCAACTGGTTCGAGAGACTAATAATTAAGCTTTAGTATTAAAAACATATTTACAAATATTTCGATGTTATTAAGTGCATTATGTATTCAATAACAAAAAAAAAATTGACAGAATTTAATTTCATTAAGTATTTCCGGCTACAGCAGTATGCGGTTGCAAATATATTTTATTGAAAAAAATAATTATATTCGCACAAAAACACCTTAATTTGTAATCAGGCATATAAAAGATATAATGTTATTTTGTACACGTGCCTAAATTCCCGAAGGAATATTACTATTTATTTAATGTAATGTGACATTTCCAGATACGTGGCTGCTATAAAGATTTTTTTGTAAAAAATAATCTTACTCTAATTTATTCAGTGTGACGAGCGAGGAAGTCACACTTTTCAGTATAATATTTAGCCTAAAATTAAAGGAATAGTTTTGAAAATTGTATCAACAATACTCTTTCACGGGACAGTCGGGGGTTTTGTTTTATATAATAAACATCGGAGTCGTCTTTGTACAGCGTGGAAACAAGAGAATGACGTTGAAGTACTAGATTGGCCATCACAGTCGCCGGATGCAAATCCAATAGAAAATGTTTGGGCACTCATGAAGTTGAAGCTTCGAGGAAAGAAAATCTGGACTTTAAAACGATTAGTTCGTGAAATTAGACTTATTTGGAGGTCTTTGTCCCTGGATTATGCAATAAAATTAGAAGAAAGTATGCCTCGAAGGCTGCAGTCAATTATTGATAATGGAGGCGACTGGACAAGTTATTAATAATAAAGCATCATTGTCTATATCATGTATAATGAGTGTATTTTTTTTCTATTTTTTATCCCAATTCATTCCCGAGTTTTGCCGTACACGCTCTTGTCAAACAGACTGTATGTACATATATTCTATCCTGTATCATTTCATATATGGTGATCTTTTACGGGCTAAGTGTTGAAGCGACTGAGCCTTTCTCTTAGTGCGTGGTGGAGGTGATAAAGTTCAGGAGTTCATGTGGAATATTCTGACTGAAATCTCAGTAAACTCCATAAATAGCTTTCCACTCGATAAAAAACAGACAAGGTAGAGATAATCTTTTATACTATTGCTTTGCGGTCCTAGATCTTTAAATCGTAGGACCCGGTTTCGACTTCCCGATTGGTTGAGCAAAGTGTCATGTGCTCTTCCCATCAGCATCCCATCAATATTTGCCTTTACTAACTCTTTATGCGTAAGTGCGTATCTACTATGTATGTATGCATTTATTCGTATGCAGCGTACATAAAGAGGCAAGTCCTCCATAGTGACACGAATGCTATTTCCCTTTGGATCTTCCTGTGTGAAATGCAAGGATGTTGTACTAATGTTTTTCCTGAGTTATATGCTTTTTTGGATAAGCATGGACCTTTAGACGTGACTACGTATGGTGATTGCATACAATTATTGTATATAGAGTACTTTAACGGTGAAGGAAAGAATCCTGAAGAAACCTGCATTTTGCATTGTTTAATAGATCTTAGGTGTGTAGTCCGGTACTAGACCCTAGGGTGGTGGACTAACCCTATAACGGTTGTTGTACAGGACGTCCGTGCCCAGCAGTAAGACGTGTGTGTGGTAATGATTAAAGTTATTATAAACTTTTTCAATCACTTACAAGGACCCCTTATAAGAATTCAAATCGTCTTACACAGAGACTACGTTCATCTGCTAAACTTCTTAACGTCCTAAAATCTTAGTGCTTCAAAATAAATGAAATTTAATCCTGAAAGTATATATTTCACAATTTGAATTTTGGCTTGTGGGTTGGTATCTGTATTTTCTTTTAAAAAAAGGTGCTAAATAAGAGCAAGAAATTAAAAAAAAAATTGTCTTTATTTTTTATACGAAGTGCTGCCAATGATTTTCTACCATTTGGGTAACGGCAGATATACAAGGTCTTGTTATTATTGTGATTGTTCATATGATTAATATTAAATAAATAAATAATAAATACACCCAACAGTCACACACATAGTCCTGACCCCACATTAAGATACGAGACTTGTGTCGTGGGTATCAGAAACTACGAGAGACTTTTCGGTCTCACAAACACCCAGACCCGAAACAAATATTTGTGGATCACACAAACATTTGTCTCGGTGCGGGGATCGAACCCGCGGCCTCTCGTTTCGCAAGCTGGTGTCTAGCCAACTGCGCCACGGGGCTGTCAAAATAAAAATATTATTTCATCTGTACATAGGTGTTTTAAATGAGCTAGTTATCTCTTTAAAAAATACAATAAAATAAATAGTTTAAGGAGTAAACTAAATCAATAACTGACCAATAACTAGCAATATGCTTTTGACCTAGATTCGTTCAGATCGAATTATTGGGCACAATTATCACTTTCACATTAGTATTATTAATGTGATCTTCTATGAGGCTGGTTGTGTTATATGAATAAATGCGTATCATTATAACGTTTGACTGTGTTTTGGTCTAGTCTTTCGGTCAGATTCGATATAGAGGCCTCGTGTTAGATTCTCTGACTAAGAGTCATTGGGATTTTCCTTAAGATAGGGTAGCACTTCAGGCAGTTATTATTTATATTAGACCTGGTATTATTTATATTACAAGACTTAATTCACCAGCGCCAGCGACCTATTTAAAGCGTATGTACATGTTTTGAACGAAAATCTGCCAGAGAGTACGGGCCCGCCGTGTATGATTAACTTGCCGTATATTGAAACATAAAAGACTCACATGAAACATTGACCTATGACAGGAAGCTGTGAAAACAAGGAAACAATATATTACGTCGATTGCATTCAGCGTGTAAGGGCAAGGAGATAATGACCTTCATATTTAAGCCCGCGGTCCTCGTAATTATAGCCAGCAATTAGTGGTCAAATTAATTAACAATTGACATTAAGAGTTCGGTTGCAGCTGACCTGATTTCATGGTGGCCTGTATGGCGATGTAGATGATTTTTTGATGGTGCAAAGAATGAGAGGGTTATTTCTTGGAATATGATCATCATCAGCCTACCAAATATCAAGGTTATCTCCAGGATTAACAGTTCATTCTGTTCAATGATTTGATTATGTTCATTTCGGTCTATATACTTTCCATTGCAACGCACGGGCCTTCTGTGCTACCAACAATGATTAAGTCGAAGTCCAGCGTGCTGATACAGTTCGTTCGGCAAGCTACCTACTCACGAAATTCCTTATTTTAGGAGTAGGTACAAATTTCCGATGTTTTCCTTTACCGTTTAATTATGTCTAATATCTGTAAATAAATATTTTGTAGTTTCGGATGCCTAGTATATCACTAGTATTTGAATATCTTGGGTGTATTCAATTGATATTCGTGTAAATAAAAGAAAAAAAATTACACATAGTGCAACGTAAAATTTGAAAAGAAACTTAAGTAAGAATTTA
Organism: Cephonodes hylas; assembly: GCA_030295005.1. Lineage (NCBI taxonomy): Eukaryota > Metazoa > Arthropoda > Insecta > Lepidoptera > Sphingidae > Cephonodes > Cephonodes hylas. Next base: position 6,429,557 of record AP025367.1, on the reverse strand, counting down.
ATATGCCTTTTTTAATTTTATATGCAATATCCGTTGTTATACAAGTTGACATTTTTAGTTGAATATTTATTGGGTTCGTCGTATTGAGACGACCTGGAAATTACACCGTGCGTATAGATAACTGTGCAAAACTTGTTAAATAAAAAAGGTAAAATATGTTTTTTTCACCGGTACTTTTGCCACTTAACAATTTTATTTGGGGCACTTTTTAGACTCCGATTTGGGTTTGGAAAAAACTAAGACCATATTGCTTAGTTTCTAAACACATAAATAAAGGCAAACGAACAGCCATTGTTTATGAGAGAAACAAATATACTCATAGTATAATGTATACATGACGAAATATGGATGCAAAGATGCACCTCTGCCTACCTCTTCCGGCAATACTGGCTTGAAGTTACCTAAATGTGGATTTATGTATTTTTGTTTTTACATGTATTTATCGAACTTTTATTGTTGAGAGAGCCACATTTCCTTGCACAATCATACTATATAAATTATTTTTAAATGAAAACGTTGTGCAAATTTTGTTTCTTAGAAAACACTGTTAAATAACATTCGAAAAAAGAGCACAACGACATCTTTCGGTGTTTTTTATAACTTTTTCTCATACGAAAACCAAATGTGTATGGTAGTTTTACTATGTAGCAAAAGATGGCGCTTGTTTGAATACCAATTTTATAAGTTTACATTATAACATTATAAAACATTTCCATCCAAAACTACTACATATTCATATGTTTTTGACGATTACAATATAAAAAAAAATGTTTGTAATGAATGAAATCTGAAAGTAAAATATACTTGTTTAATTAAATCAAACTAGACATAAGTTAAGATATACTTAATTAATCATCGTCAAACGATCATTTAACTATTTTTTATCAGCTTTTTATAGAACTGAAAACTATCAAATTTATTGAATTGAAATTTTTCATCTATTCATCCATAGATGGCGCTATTAGCTTAGGCAAGCAATTGAAAATACATTGAAACTTCGTATATTATAAAAAATCCACATAGTATCCAAAACGAGTTATTGTGTTTAAAGTGTATATACGTTACACGTTTATATACATATCTTTACAGGAGTGAATAGTTTTTTACCTACATTAAGTGCGGAATACCTAAAATTATTATCAAAAACAACTGCGTATCTATAAGATAGTGTCCACAACTCACAGCTGTAGTCACCTAAGCCCGCTATTACGGATGAAAATGGATAGAAATCAGTTAATGACAAAAAAGTACAGTACACAGCTCCGGCGACATGTTACCATAAATCAGAAGGGGCGCCACCCTCGCCGCCCCTACCGGCGAGGATGATCTTTTCCACAGATCCTACATTTTTATAACGGCCACTTTGACATTGCTTTTTTGAGTGAAATTGCGCCAAATTTATTTCATTACATTTGTAACTTTTAGTATTTTTTTCTGTTTACTGATACAACAAATTTAAAAGTATTTCAATAAAAAAAAGGGAATGACATGTCAGATTTATCGTGTTTAATGATTACATTATATAAATTGGGTATATTATATTAATCTCATATCAGTATCAGGAACTACGAGTGACCGCTCGGTTTCACAAACACATAGACCCGAAACAAATATTTGTGGAGCACACAAAAATTTGTCCTGGTGCGGGGATCGAACATGCGGCCTCTCTTTTGTAAAGCTAGTATGCCATTTAACTTGGATTTTATTTCGAATTTCTTTCTTTGTAGGAACTCTACAACTAGCTTAAAAAGTACAACAATCCGGGGCGTAATAAATAACATTCAATATATATTCCAGATTATTTTAAAAATATATAACGTGAAAATATCGCGATACACACGGTTATTTATACAAATATATGAGCATTCGTTTCAGATAAAAGAATCTTCGCATAAAGTTTATTTCGTGTTTTTGTTAACTTATTACGAACGTACATAGTATCAATGCTATTGACTCTCGCCCCTAACATTGATAGAACTAGAACTCATAACAAACCCGATTGAAACTCGACAGTTCTTGAAAACCAACATGCCAAGATGTTTATGATTTGTGTATGTTCAATAGCTCGTTATAAGGATGTACATTGTACAATAGACAAAATATTAGGAATGAAGAACGAAAACAAAAAAGTTTTATTCAAAAGATTTTTTTCATCAATTAGAAAAAGAAGATTGCTGACAGCTTAACTTTAAGCTTGTTCAATTAGCTTTCATTGGCAGGGATCGCTGTTTTCGTAAAAAGTTCTAGATATTAATATACAGGGTGAATTTAGACCGTGATCGAAAACTGAGGCAGGTAATAGCGAGGGTGATCACAAACCCAGTGGCGATATTAAAAATCGCGACAAAGAATAAAAATTTTGACGTTTTCCATACAACCATTGGTGTTAAAAGTATGTGGTTTGTATGGACAACCTCAAAAATTTTATTGTTTGTCGGGATTTTCTTTAATGCCAGGGGGTTTGTAATCACTATCGCTATTACCTGCCTCAGTTTTCGATCACGGTCTAAATACACCCTGTATAGCTACTATGGAAGTAGTGATGGTTTCGAGGTTTAGGCGCGCGGACCCGTCGTGTTAAATCTCAGCAGTTGCGGTTTAAATTCAAGGTACATTTCTTACTTTTTGAAGTTATGTGTGTCTTTATAATTCACAGCGAATTATTATGACTAACGTTGATGGATATCATCGTAAAGAAAACTGGTCACCCAAGAGTTCTTAGGAATTTATCTCGTTGTGGGGATGGATTGTTACGGGGGATCGATCCGGGGATGTCTAGAACATACTCACACGAGCAATTCAAAGAGTTAATTACCCATTAAATATGCCATCTATGTTTTAGTATATATGCGATTTAACGTTTAACATGTTGAAAATCGACATAGCAAATTGTTTCTTTAACACTAACGTCTGAGTTTATCTTAAATCAGCCTTATGGCAAGGTACATTCCAATTACATATTGTGACTATTAAGTAATATGTACTAAATGAGATTAACGAGCTATAGAGGGTGGATTAAGAAACATACGAATGAAGCGCAAATATTGCTCCGCATTTTCGATCTGAAATGTAGTAGTCCATCTCTCAGTCGTTCTTGGTCTTACAAATTTTATATCGCAGCTTAGAGTTTCTTGCTTATTGTAGGTACTAAGAATGTATGTAGCACTTTACGTAATACATAATTAATTTATTACCGTTTATACTTATTATTGTATTTTCCACACCATATTTCACAAAGTGAGAAAACAAATTGATGTCGTAGTAGGTCCAGTTTTATTCAAAGCCAATTAAACTTTAAATACAAACAAAACAAATGGTACGGCCCAATTGACGAATATGCGAACCCGAATCTTCGGCCTACCCTACGCGGCGATCCAACCCTAAGTACCTGAAAAGGTGCCAATAAATAACCTTGTCTTAAACGCCTTATGTTCATTGTTGTGCAATCGAATGTACACCTTATCATCAAGAGATAAGTTTGCATTTGAATAATCTATTTCATCTAGATAAGACTTTACATACTTGATTCAAATGGAAATTCTCTAAGAAACAACGGGTTCTCCTTTGGGTCACCCAAGGGAGTGAGGGTGGTATTCCATCTAAATCTCCCGAAAGAGGGATTCTAAGGAGAATTACCGAAAATATGTTACGTACGGGTGAGACGAGATAGCTACTCGATGTTTCCGGATTAATATCGCTGTATCGTTATTCAATAAAATTTTTAAGTTTTTTCTTATTTCGTTGTATACTTTGCAGTCACTTCATATAGATAAGTGTGTATATTTTGCTTGGTTTGACGAACTTAAAATAAAATGTACATGTAAAAATAATCTCATTTTAAAGATCCTAACTGTTCCACAGTTATCGTTTTGTATTTTTACCGCCCTTTTTTCGCGCCAAACTTTTTCAATATGGCGGCCGGCGCGAGCCACGCGCTGCCACCATTAACCACCGACACTTCACCGTTGCTATAAACTCACAAATCATGAAACGTATCATCGGAAGTGGCATATTCAATACTATATCGTATGGCACAGAGAATAAGCTTTAAGTTCGTACGCCGGATGCAATCTGATCGTTGGGCGCAAAATGTTCCGCCCAACAAATTATTTTGAACCTTGAAACCACAATGAGGAAAACTTATTTTCAATTAAACCCCTGAAAATCGTGAAACGAACAAAGAGAGCGAGAAACGAGGCCAACATTCGTTAATAATGTAATGTATATTTATTCGTCTACATTATTTTGCCGCCGATGTCGGCTTGCGTCAAATAGGATCGCTTTTATATTAATTACGCTTCGGAATGAAACAATTGTTGTTGCCTCTGTAAATGACACTCACTTATAATAAGCTTTCACAGCCTTTATTGGCTTTAACCGTTAAAACAATGAACTGTGAGCAGCCGCGTAAAATCGGAATGCTATCTTTTTGCCGCGCTATATAACATTCGATTTGTGAATATGTGATAAGAAGTTGATGAAAGGTTATTTATTTATTATTAATAAAATATTTACATAACAATAATGAAAAATATAGGTGTTAAATCTACTTATAATAAACCAGTATGGAAGTGCATTTTATAAATGTAAATACTTAGCCTGTTTTTCTGTGCGGCCTAATTTATATGGCATCGGGCGTTCCGCATCTAATCAATACACGGGCTCGGTGCGGCAGGATCGTCGCGCGTTCGTGAAACTTCGGAGCCACTCGGGAAACATCGGCTAGGAGCGGGACGCCCTCGTCGACATTCGGGCGTTCTCGCTTCAATCGTAATTCCATTTTCCGCCCGCCTTGGCAAATTGAAATGTCGTAACTCTTGGGGGAATATCGGCTTTCTGCCCAAGAAAAATATTCTACTAAGGCATTGTAACGACACTTCAGATATTATGGAATATTTCCAGTCCATCATACTCGCGGAGCATCGAATGAAATGGCTGCAATGGCGAATCTGTCCGCAGTTCGGCGTTCGTAATTCTGCGTAGGAACTCCCCTCATCGCTCTCGTTGTCAACTCAATATTTTTTACTGTTTACTAGCAGATTATTTTCTTTGTTATATCTACGTGGATTTCGGGTTCTGTGATTTTAAAATAATTCTATTGTGGGTACGAAACGTTAGTTGAATATAATTCGGTCTACATTTGATTGGAATTCATAACAAAGTTATCCAGTCTTTTAATTAAAAAATGAGTACCTAATTGAAACATATAAATGTTAAAAGGTTAATTAAAGCTAAATAAATAAACAACTAATTTATTTATTTGCGTATGCTAGAAGCTTTATGAATCAATTGAAAAGTGTTTAGGGTAGGTCAAGAAACACAAATGCATTGTGAGATGTGTAGATATGGTGTTGACTTAACTTTTACAACTATCACAACATTTTCTATAAACCAAGCGCAAGTTGGTTGCTCTGTTCGATGATAGTTTATAACTATCTACTAAATCGTTTAAAAATAGATCGAAAGAAAACTAATAGTAAAATACTATATTAGTATGGATCTGAATCCGATGCGCCAACGGACCGTGGAAATTACGAAAAGAATATTGTTAATGGAGTAACCACCGCAAAAAATCTAGGTAATGTACTGTAATGTGTACTTATTCAGTTTGAGAGAAAACAAAAACAGAGGCGAAAAAATGACCACCGAAAAGGGGTACAGGCAATTCCGAGGGTTATATTAGTGGGAGGCCCAGTAGGTCAGATAAATTGAACCCTCCAACGCGTTCTGTTCACACGTAAATAACATGTAGAGTTGGGGGCTGGGGGTGTGAGAGGCCCGAATCTCGTACCACAAAACTCCTAAATTCTGTCGTACAACACCGCATTGTACACGACTTTCAACTTTATCTCAATGGAGTTAGAACGATTTTCAGGATTATTACTTACACAACTTTACTGGCTAACGTGGCAACCAAACAAAATTCTATATGAAGTTATTAAACTAGTTTCTAGCGAGAAATAGAGCCATAACGCAATTGAATAAGGGTGATGTATTTATTTTCCGGAAGAAAACACATCAAGGTGGCATAAGAATGGATTCCGTCGAACACGCAACAGGAGTAAACTTATGTCACGGTTTGTTAATCTTAATGCTTAAGTTTTTGGATAATTTGTCAAGAAATTACTTGCTAGGAACTTTCGTAGTATCATAGTCCATTTTAATACGAGGTCACCGCACTGTAAAAGGAGGAGGTATGCTGTTTATATCCTTGGCAGCTTTTTAGATTTACGATCATGGGTGGGAGTAAGACACCAATGTCATACAATACTCGCTTCAAGGAAGAATTGAGGTAACTTCTCGACATTCATTATACCTTGGTAAGTCAGTTAATAGCTGTTATACGATCATCAAATTATTAAGAACTTGAATGAAGAATGTTATGATACAAATATACTGAGTGGATTTCAAATTGCAGATAACCTAAAATATGGTTTCCATTTCGTGCTAGCGGATCTGGCAGATATTTTCTTGCCGAATATTGGCATGCCGGCTATTAGTGGATTCGAAAAAGAAACTAAAAAGCTTTGAAAAACGTTCGCACCGCCATCTATCGGCATCCATCGTGACCAAAATCAACCAAGAATCTCGTAGTTAGTAGCTCTCGTTAATTAATATACATATATAGAAATAAACTCAGCTACTGATGTACATATGTATACAATAGATTCTATCAATTGATAAATGTATTATAATCTTAGTTTTTGCATCTTATAAAAAGTGGGAATGGCATAAATAATAAATATCTATGACTACGTACCAATACTCACGAAATCAGAGGCTGAAAGAAAATTCGGAGGAAAGTTTTGTATATCAGACGTTTTTGAGAATCGTCCTCTTTCTAAGATAGAAGATGGGTCACAAGGGTCACGGGGAGGCGGCCGGGAGCCCGTGGTGTGAGTGAGTTTTGCATTAATAATGTTGGTATCGGCCCGCCTTACGATTAATTTGATTAGTTGACTTCTGTTTGGGATAACCAGAACTTTGTTAATAGTTCACTTAGGTATATTTGTCCTACAGGCGCGTATATAGTGCATGCCTTGCTTGCTTTAATGCATTCTAATTTGATGTTCGACTTTTTTTTGGTGTAGTTTTGTATAAATGAAGTTATGAGTAAAGAGTTATCTATTTATCTATTATACTAAATTAAAATTATTTGTGGAAACTTTTTAATGATACGTGTATATTCTAATGGATTTCGAGGAATTTTAAATTATAAACTTTCTGAAGTTTTGGAAGTTTAAGTTAAAGTTTAAGTTTCAGTTTAAGTCTCCATAGTAGACAGAAAGAGGATAGCAGTGGCGTATGTGGACAGACATAATATTATTATTAAAGTAAGAGTTAAACTCCAATTGCCTGATTAATTATGTAGTAGAGCTATGTTTTAGTAATTGTAAGTCAATGGAGTCAATTGTCTATCGGTGCTGATCTACAAGTTTCCAAATTTCACACACCAATTGACATTGTTTCGAAAATCTATTGTCCACCAATAATAATATTTCTGTTCAATGCAAAGCAATAAAATCCAATAATAAATATCATCAGAAATCTTTTGTTACATACTACTTTTGTTACGATAGAGACCGAGCAAGGTGAACAAATAAATTAATTGTACCTACAAACAAATATTCTGAGGCGGAGATAATACTTGTAATCCAAGATAATTAGGGAACAAAAACAAAGAAGCAATTGTATTTTTTCTATTTGTACTAGTTGGCTCAGAGAATTTCAGTTTTATTTGAGATCATCTTTCATCTCCGTAATAAAGTAGGCCAAACGACTTGTATACTCAATATTGACATTCACATAATATATCTAAGTTTTTATTTTAATTTTTTAACAAATAATGTCCGGAAAACCTAAGTTGATCCAAAGACGAATTAGGAAAGAGGATATATCTTTCAGGAGGAGAAACTGTGACCATCATCTCGGCTCTACTTTACCCAGAGCCAAAAATGAAATTGTTGTACTCAGACGAGACGCTGCAATGAGACTAAAGAGAGAGTGATGAGAGAGTGAGAAGTGAGGAAGAAAGCCATTGAATCTGTTTTGCTGCCAGTTTAAGAGTTCTTCAAAATAAATGTTTCTTTTATTCTTTGCTTTGAATAATATACTACAAACATTAGTTACAAAGTAAGCACAAATATAAAGTAGAGTCACTTTTTTACCCATGATCCTTCCAGCGATGTAAAACATACTTTTATGCCCTTGGAGAAAATCTTTTAAATAAGTGCTTTACGAATATTAGTACATTGTTTCACACAAATTGGGTAGATTGCAGAGAGCGATAGATGTCGTTTAATAATTAGGATCGACGTCCGATATTAATAGGGGTCGATGGAAGAGCTGGAGCAAAGAGTAAGCGACAGAGGGTTGAGCTTTGGTTTAAAGGCAATGTTATTTTATTCCTTGACAAGAGTCAAGAGTGGTTTTTGTTTTAAAAGCGAAAAAAATGTTTGCTATAACAATTTGTTTATTTTAGAAAAAGAGAATTAGTTACAGGAAGGTGGTCAACTTATCATTACGCTGCGATATGATGATGTGAATTGTGGCACATGAAAAATAAATGATCTTTAAACCTTATTACTGTTTTAAATATTTATAAAAGGATGTTTGTCACACGAGCACTTCTGATTGTAAATGCTATTAAGAACCGTACTTTAGATATGAGAATGTCATGGGGGTAAGAAAAGGTCCCTTTGATGATCTTTCGATATTTTGTACACAAAAAATTATACAACCAGTATTAGACTTGTAGAAAAAGTATTGCTTAAATCTGAAAAGTCGAAGAATGAAAAAATAGAATTTTCATTAGCATTCGAACTCCGGTAAAAGACAAAAGACCATTCACCTATTACGTTTCTTCCATCATGAGAAGCAGAATGAGAATGAGATGCGATTATTCCATCCTGTGTGAATATGTGTTAATGTACATAAAGATATCTTTACGACTACAATATAAACTAAAACTATATGTCGCGCATCTCTCATCCCTTGTGACCAAAAGTTTGGCCTGTTTGGGGCTCGATACGAACAATCGAACATTATGTAGTAAGCGTTAATGGGCAAATATTTACCTTAATGGCTTACGCTGTGGTTGAAATAAAATCGGATGTTACATATCTTCGGTAAATGTGTAATACTATTGCGACCACAAAAGTTGTGAAATTTGGCTTGTCTTTTTGTTGTTAGGGATCAAAATCGAACGTCTTTCTGTACTTCAGTTCTACGTTTAAAAGACCCATGCTTGAATTAATATTAACCGATTTATAGTCCATTCAAACACCTTATTAAAATTTTTATTTATATAATTGAGGCACCTAATATACAACATGATCAAATGAAACCAATTACAACAAAATCGATTTCAGAACGAATCGGAGGAACGAAACGATTTAATCAAAAGTGAGTTAACAAAAATCCTCAGAAAAATATTAAAGAATTAATTAACGCTCAGCGGGGAGATAATAAACTTGCATTAAGCGATACTTTAGGAAAATTCGGGAATGTCGGTGGGGTGGGCGGCGCCTGCCTCCGCGCCTTAACCTTTCCTTAACTTCTGCAAGTGAGATTGAGTACGTAAGTATATAGAGCAACTTTAATTAAGACGCCTAGCTGTTAGCATGCATTGTTTATGAGCATGGAATAATTCAATGTTATTTAGAATTTGCTGTGTAAAGTCGCGTCCAACCTGGGAGGCTGAATTCGCTCACCTCTACTGGCTATACGTATCTATTATTCAAACATTTCGTACACAATTTCGAGTTATGAAGGTGACTGTATCGGCTTTTCAATTAGAATAGGTTAACTTTAACTAGTTAATAACGATAGTAAATAAAACAAACACTAGAAATAATACATAAATATTTTGTTTTGAAATACGAGGCCTAAATATAGTAGATAGATGCAAAAATATTGTCACACTAAAATGATAGGAAACACAGTGATCGAACTCCTTCGGGAATTCCGGGACTCCGCTCGATCTAAGTTTGACTGCGGAAAGGAAAGTTTGTACCGATTGAAGCGCTGTAGACAAAGCGACTAGCTATAATAGCACGGGACAGACTTTATAAGAGCAAACCGCCCATAACAGTGATTCTGTAGTGATTTATTGGCGCGAAATTAGCATCTTTTTAAATGGCTTCCGAACTTGTTTCTTTTAAAATATTTTTCTAGGATGACAACCACGCAGCTCTTGTTTTCGTAGTTCCTAATACACATTAGGTGTTAAAATCGCTAGCCGTGAACAACGAAAATTAAATTGATATTCCCTTCTGCTCTTTTATAATAGCGACATCTTTCGGCATCTGAATGAATTAGTTCTGTATAAAACACATCTTAGATCGACCTGACGATTCAATTAAGCTCTACGAATTACTTGGCTTGAGAGTTGAGACTTGAGATGTTGCCTCGGCTCCACTTTCTTTCTGCATATTTAACTGCATTTAAACTGCATATTTTTAGTTTCCTTCTTTTCGACGGTTATTTTTTTATTTCCCATACCTATAATACAGATGAATTCAATTTTTTTCCGCAACATATCCAGACCGCTTGCTGTTATTTAGTATTCACTAAATACCTTAACCAACTCGTACAATAAAATTTAGTCAGATGACTTCTGTTTCGATAGCAAACCTCTTAAAAACCACCTTTTACCATGTATCCAGGGAAAAACAATATTATTTTAAATTACATCGATTGAAATAAACTCAAATTTGTGCAGCATGTAAAATGTTAATACAGTTAATGAAACGAATTCTTGTACATAATCCAGCGGTGCTTATAGAAAGCAATATAAGAAAAGACCTCATCACTAGAATACTAATCAAAATATACATTTAATTTGTTCCCGACAAAGCGACAGGTTTACTACCTATCCCGTCTGTGACTAGACTCCGAGCTCGTTCAATATTGTTTGTTCAACTAAATATATCTCTGTTAAGAAATATCTTCCAACATACTTTTGCTAAGGAGATTGCTTGATATTTATTTCATTGTAGAAAAAAATGAGTTATTCTTTTCCCGAAAATGGAAGATTTCGTTTGGATATTATAAATCATATTTGATAGTACCCGTGACACCAGGTATAAAAACAGCAGGCCACAGATTCGATTACCGAATTAGCATAAATATTTGTGTGTTCATTACATGTGTATTGGCGCAGTTGGCTAGACACCAGCTTGCGAAACGAGAGGCCGCGGGTTCGATCCCCGCACCGAGACAAATGTTTGTGTGAACCACAAATATTTGTTTCGGGTCTGGGTGTTTGTGAGACCGAAAAAGTCTCTCGTAGTGTCTGATACCCACGACACAGGTCTTGGAACCTAGTGTGGGGTCAGAGCTATGTATGTGACTGTTGGGTGTATTTATTTATTTTTTTATACCTAACGTGAGAATGCAGTTGTCCTTCAAAACACACTAGGCCAGTGTGGTGGGCTAAGGACTAGATATTGAAGCCAAAAATTATTTTAACATGCTTTTCTTCATTTTAGGTACAGTTAATGTAAATTGTATAAAGAATATATATAATAAATATAAAAGTGTAATTATTCGCGTATTCTTTTATTTATTCTGAAATTATTAGTGGATATTACCATTATAATACATATGGTAATGACGATACTCATTTATTTGTGTATAATTACGTAATATTTACTATTAAGAAGATACTTCTTTGTGTTTCTGCTCAATCCCTTATTATTTTAATCACAGAAAGATGCAAAGGAGCAAGTCTTAGCTGTAAGAGCTGAAATTAAATGCAACGAATAAAAAACCCTAAGTAATTGTTATTCAAGGAGAGCCACAGTACTCCAAGATTTGTTATTTAACGCAATTTTGCAGTTTTATCCCATTATTTTGCAGTGACACCGAGAGGACGTCTCTAGCTATGCCATGAATAAATTATAATGATAAGACTCATGCCGGCGCAATATTGAAGGCGTTTTGATCATTAAGCGGGCCGCCCCCGCCGCTCGCTTTCCAACCATTTTTCCGGGATAGGCTCCGAAGTGATTCCCCTTTCCCCTTTCATCTCACCCCCCAAGGACGTGGCCTTTACGAGAACACTTGAACTTCTTTCATCTTTTGGTTTTTCGAGAGAGGCAAAACGCAAAATGATGGTCGTATCGCGGGAGGAAGCGATTGAAGATTGCTAGTGTGTTTAAAAAGGCGTTATGAAATGTACATGTCAGAGGATGGTACACTTGTCTGTGTATTCGCCATCACTTTGTATACCCTGCGAAATATCATTTTCATTTTCTCTGTCACATTATTTAACGACATTACACTTAGAAACTACGGGAACGTGAAACTCAAATATTTTTTATTCACCTGAGCCTTCATAAGATTCTACGTAATCATTTCAGTAACAAAGAGAAATATTTCGATTCTTTTGTGTCCTAATGAATAAAACACCACGATAGAAAAGTGGTTCGCCGATTTGCCGTAAGATGTCGTTATTCATTCTCTGAATCTCACGAATAACGCTTTGGATGACTGGTCAATTTTTACAGATAATAAAGAAGACAATAAAACTTACGATTTAAAATAATTGGTTCATGAATATCTATCACTCAGTATTATTACAATAGGTTCTTATAACCTAACTCCTACTATAGCTGTCGCTCTTTTTTTGGCAATTTCAGGAACTATTGTTCCGATATTTTTTTTTCAATGTTGATTAATTCATTTATCGAGGAAGGCTATTATCACGCTACTCTTAATAGGAGCATGCAAATATGAAAAGGAATCATTTGAACTCAAATGATTCGCATACGCAGATGCGAGCAACAACTAGCACACTATTTGTTGATTGCGTAGCTTCGAAAATAACATTCACATTATAGTCGGAATGAAATAAAGACGAAATGACGTACACGATATTAAACGATGTAAATCTGACCCCAAATATCTTATTTTCCATAAACAAGCTTTTCATATAATACATTTGTCTAATGTAGTAGTCGAATGAAAGCCTATTTTGATGATTTATGCTATAATAGTTCACCTTCACAGTACTTATATCTTTTATTATTGTAATGTCACCTTGAGATGACCACTTTCAGACTTGTGCGCGTTTATAATTCTAGATTAACGAAATGCGTTTTGTGGATACGGCATTTACGTCTGCAACATTTGACTTGCTTCTATCAATATTATTTGAAAATTATTTTTAAGTACTCTTGGCAAAGCGGGTATACTATAAAGAATTGTAAAAAGACATATTATAAAATATTAGTAATATATCTCTTTTGGTAATCGACGTATCAATGCAAGCTTTTCTTGAATTCGAGCCCAGCTTCTCAAGGCAACGTACATTGGTTTGTCTAGGAAGGTGGTGTGTATATTAAAGAAATAGTTAATGTTAAGTTAACGCATTTTAGTTGCAACAACAATTACACAAAAGACAGAAACTAGCCCTTGTACTCGTAATTTTTTTTAGTAATATATATTGGGTGTTGTTATTTCTTCACCAGGTTTTATTTATTGCATTTACTTGTACATTTGATTTTATTTCCTCTATATGTTCGATTGTGTGTTTTGCCATCATTCCTTGTATTTAGTTTTCTGTACCTAAAAGGGTCTGAAATCTTCGTCCATGAAAACAAATCTGAATATAAAATATACCATATCGCTTCGTTTGTAGATGCAAGTGATTCGTCCGGCGACCGCGCTATGTCTGCCAGGGGTGGCTGTACCCGAATACATAGCTCGAGACAGAGAACGCGACCCGCTACTGATATTGTTCGCTTTTATTCGTATGCATTTTTGAACGCTTAGAGTTGAGATGTATAAGAGAATAAACTGAGAAATAATTATGATCTAAGAAAGATGTTGTGATGAAAGTTCTAAGATGGTCATTCTTTGGGGTAGAATTGTAATCGAAATCAGACATATCATAGAATATTATTATAAAAAGTGCGCATTTCAGAACAGTTTATTTAACCTTAGAGTATGGTTTCGATAATTAATTTTTACGCAGAATATATAAGAGAGGTAGAGAGTGTCAGCACTGACTGTTGTTATATAGACGTTACAAACGAATTTGAATGTCAAAAAGTACAACGTATATCAAGAACTACAAATAAAGATAAAAGATGCAAACACATAAAAAACATGTGAACATATACGGTAATCATCATAGAGCAGACATCTGGGACATTCTATAGGACATAACTATTGTATCTCCCGACAAACTATCATTAGGAAGTGACTTAAGAGCTACTGTTGCAGTAAGTTTTGGGTTATTAAGGCAAACAGTGGATGTTCTTCTTGAAATTAAACACAATGGGGTATACCCTTGTTGTGTTTCCAGATATTTGGAAGTAATTTAATTTTATATGATGGGATGAAATGACCCAAGTACAAAAAAATATTACTGGCAGCTAAGAAATATGGCGTCCTGAAAGTTCTTCTTCCTCCATGTATATTATCGACGAAATGAGCTTCATGTGTATCCGTGGCATCACATACTCGATCCTTAAAAAATCACTAAAAGAAATAAAGTAATTAGGGTACAAAACGGTACGCAAAACTGAAGAACATTAAATAATTCTCGGTAATAACATCAATACGCGATATACCAGGTCTGAGACCAAAATAGACTGGAGTGTTGTGTGGGCGATGTCGAGACAGTCTGCCCTCCCTTCGCGTGGATTGAATACATAATTATTGCTTATATACAGGCTGATGAAGAGCCCACTCGTGACAGCCCAGTGACGTCACATATTGTGTAATCCCACTGTATGCACACCCACGGACAACCTAGAAAACACTCCGACCTTTTTCATCTAGCGAAGCGGTCAGTAACGAAGCCATTTCACGTTCACTTTTTCAGTTAATTAGTGTCCGCAATTTATGCGATAAATATAATACAAAGGTGCACAGGTTTAATTTTCTTGATATGACAAAAGTTTGTTTGGTTCGTAATAATTTATTTTGGATGTGTTTATAAGATGCCATAAAAAGCCGATCGTAGTGGTTCGATCGATACGATGATTAGAAATATTAGTTAATATTTCAAGATTTTATCTGTAAAAATTGTGTTTTACTCTGTACAGTAATTTAATCTGTGTAATTTGTAAATTATGATCCCTCTTTTATTCCCTTCTTTATTATAAAGAGTGAAATGTTTTTTCTGACCTCTAAATACAGAATATAAATGAACCGTAATCGAGAACTAAGACAGGTAATTACATAATTACGAATACTTTTAAGTTAAAAAAATCGCAAAAACGTATGGATTTGATAACTATAACTATTACTTGTCTTCATTTTTTATCACGGTCTGCTTAGCTTAGCTTGATCACTGTTTAGAGTTTAATTTTTTTTTTACTTTAAACAGTATTGGTCAAATAGGGTTGGCTAGTGAGACGATAACGATTAAATTATCTATCACTGATCGACACAATTATGCCGGCCTTTCCGAAGCCGTATGTACTCAGGGTAATCTCAAAACGTGACATACTTCCGTGAATCATTAGTCGGGTTATACGATTTATGAACGATGTAGGTTGTATTATTTCAATTTGTAATGAAATCTGAAATATATCTCTATCCCTTGTTTATTAGCCAAGAAAACAATTGTTCACCCTTATATATTTACTTTTATTTAATAGAAGTGTTCGATCGCAAAATTACTTTAGCAATAGGTGTGTAAAAGAGCTCATTAAAATGTCTGGATTTGAACTCTCACCTCTGACATTGAGAGCCAACGTCTTATTCGCCTACAATGTCATAGCTGTTTGTTTCTACTTATTCAAATGCTGGGTTTAATCGGTAGGTATATTATAATCATATTTTATTGACTTATACTAGTGTCAAGTGTTTTGTCTCGCTGTGAAGAGTTCAACAAAGCGAGACAGAATATTTAAGAAAGCTTAAGTAAAATTACTTACTTAGGTGCCCCATACACCTACAATAATATTGCACAATATTCTGATTGTACAATATTATTGAACGTATAGGGATAATTTTGAAACATTGCGCAGTGATTGAACAAAAGATTGAGGGAGCTTAATTTTTATTGTGAAATATTTTTTTATTGCACTGTGTAGGCTTAATATTGCGCAATATATTTCTTTTTTTTTCTTTTCAACAAAATCACCAGCGTGGCTGCCGCCAAAACTTCGTCGTCAGACATGTTGCTTGCACGAAAATATTGATCAGACTGGTTAGTCAATTTTATTGAAAGAATTTATTGAACGTCTGGAATCAAAGGGGGTGTTCAATATTATTGAACAATAAAAAGATTGTGCAATATTATTGTAGGTGTATGGGGCGCCTTACACACATGTAATTAAAGTTCTTCGGTAACGCGATAAGAAAGCAAATTTGCTGGTTGCATTAGTAAGTTATTTTGGTCTTTAAATAAGCTTCTAAGCCATATGCTGTAGGCATTATAATGTAACAATTTTTTTGGTCATTCTTAGAATCCATATTTTATTTGTTTATACTTCCATGACATAGGGTAAGCAAAGAAACCTGATGGCTGATGCAGTGTATTCTAGAATGTCAGCTGGCAAGAAACAAATACAATAAAGATCGCCTTAATAAGTATACTCGTACACTGTCTGCTTCTAGAATGCGACAAACTGTGCCATTATTCCGGGTTTTACCTAGAGTATTAGGTACTGTACTCTCAATCCAGACGCATACTAATACTCTACCAACGGCGCTAAGTTTGGAAGTAAGTCAGTGCTAACTTCCGAGCAACACTCAAAGAGGGGGTTATTCCGATGTATGCGCATTGTAAACAAGACATCTTGAAATTGGCAAATTTTTGACCATCCATCATCAGCCAATTTCATCCCAGTGCTGGGCACGGGCCTCCTCTACAACTGAGAGGGTTCAGGGCTCAGTCCAGCACGCTGGACTAGTGTGGGTTGGCAATCAGTGACAATCAGACGTTATTCAAATATTTTTGGATCACACAAACATTCCTCTAATTTAGGAGTATTTTTTCAAACATATTCCTTTTAAATACCCTGAGAATGATATACCAAAACGGTCCAAAACACGAAAGACGTGAAACCAGCCCCCGTGCAACGTTTATCGCAGCGATGAATATTCGCACTGTACATATTGCGGATCAATTAGTAATCAAATCGCCTCTAGCGTTCACTATTAGCTGTACATATCGACATATGGCCCGCTGTACACGTCACTACTGATACTCAAATGTGTGGTCACAGGATTCGCAGGTGACGCTGTTTGTATGTGTGCCTCACTGCGAACTGCGCATATGGCTGGGGGGTGGGTAGGGGGGCGACAGCAAAGTAACTGCTCAGGTTTGTAGCTAGCTCGGTACATTTTATTGTAGCTCGCCTCTCTAGATACTACTGAATCTGGTGGCGCTTTATCGATGTCGATATAAAGCGTGTAATGACGCCGTTATTTTTCTTGTGTGCGACGAGATTGGATAGCTGAATATAATGCTTTACGGTTAAATATTATTTTTACGTTTTAGAGGATTGCTTTGGAAGCGCGGTTGTTTAGCATGCGAGGAGGCGAAGTGATCGCGTAATGACACTTCGTGCTCCACGCCATTTTCTGTTGTTACTTTTTAAGAGATGGTAGAGCCTTATTAGGGAGGTTTTCGAAGCATGTTTTCGGGATAAATATGTGTGGAGACTATCGATATGGTGGATATAAATGCGGTCGTCACTAAGAAGGTTAACTCGTCGTCGCTGGGGCGTCGCATGAACTGCTCTGTGTGTGGCCAATAATTTTATTACAAGTTCATTAAGACACTCGTTACGGCCGTCAACTCTTCATTTCGTGTTTATTTATATGACGATATATTGAATATTTTATTGTATTTGTAAAAATACCTTTAGTTATATTAAGGGATGATAAAAATAACTTTTGTGAAATGTAGTTTGATTTCTTTTTTGTTTTCCTTATAAGAGGCTCCATTATTAAATCCATTTATGTACGATATGAAAGTGTCAGTACGTCGTGGTTTTGATGCATTTAAGAACAAAAAAACAACAAAGGTATATTCACACTATTGCTAAAGACAATTATTATCTAAGTAAGGAAGACATAATCCAGTTTTAATTAGTTTAAATTAAACACAACAAGTAACAATGTAAGCACATTGCAGGAATGATAATAAACTACTTAAAGACTAAAGAAAGAGACGCCAAGATCCGACGGGCGCTTTGTCTTCAAGTGATGTTTGATCAAACATTTGCTCTCCCTCGCCAATTTGTCGGGAGGTGATAGTTGATACAACTTGGACCAAACTTGAGCCAATGTGGACATTATACAACAATAAGGAAGGGTGGTTCAGCATATCGATTATAAAGGTAATAATATAATTCAAAATAGAATTTATCTTAGCTTATTTTTAAGAGAAATTATTTGAATTATTGACTTAGTTATTGTTAACTTTATTTCCCTACAACTATTTTAAAGGCGATTGTAAGTTAGTTTGTTTAATTGTGCACGTGTCTATTAATAAGCAGATATCGATAAATTTTGATATCGATTGTAAGCTGATGGTAAAGCACGTCAAATATAGTTTTTGATTTTGACTGCTATCTTAGTATCTCTATGATATCAAGGTTTCATGCTATGGAGCATCACTGTTCAAACGGCTTCAATGCGTGGGTCATGTTAAGTAATTATAGAGATTATTAAAATGTTAGTAAAAGGACGGAGTATTAAAATGTGCCCGCCGAACGACGTTAAGCTCAATTATATAACGTGGGATTTAAATGAAGAAAATTAAAAATACTTCAATGCTGTTTATAAAACACCCCACGTCCATTGAAGTATCTTCACAAGACACTTAATAACAGAAATCCCAATGAAAGCCAAGGGATGGTCAGAAAATAACAATCTCATTTCATATTCATGTCGAAACGAAACAGCTACATCAAGTGAAAAAATCAAGATTTTCTTTACTAAAATGTTCATAGCCATTTTCGTGCCACGCAAAAATGCATAAATATAAAAAGTGTCGACGCAGTGTTGAACCCCCGGCGGGCAATTAAAATTCGTAATAACTCCAAAGCAAAGTCGACGTAAGTTAAACAAAGCGACAAAAATTATTAATCGCTGACGCGGTGGTGACGTCGCAGCCGCGCCATTCTCCAAAAAAGTTAACTAAAACGCGCTGGCCATTGCTACCTGAATAAATGATAACATCGCGGTGAATTTGATGTCAATATGTGTTAACACTAAGCTATTTAGTTCACGACTCGGACCCCTTTGCCGCCCGCTCTCCGACGCACACAGCGCCACCTCTCCCCAGCCCCCACAACCACCCATCTGTCGGTGTACGGACCTCACACATACACAAAAGCAATTTTTCACAGGTTACACGTACACACACAGACGCGCAAAGATGAATGTAGTAAGTCCCTTACCCCACGAAAAGTTTTGTAGTACAGAAATTTGTTCGCTAGTTGTGTCTAGACATGGCACGCTTTTAAGTTAGAGGTGAATCCTTGGGGACTTGTATCATAAACTTGGTGCGAATGAATATTGTATTATTAATTATGTTCATGTTCAATCGATTTAGATCATGTATTTGTTTTTCGATGTGTATAATCCTTGACATTAATAGAATCTCAATCCGATGAATTAAAATGGTTTAATTTATAAACTATAATAACAACCTGATGACATTTTTAATCCTATTTTGACTTAAATTAAATTTAAATTTAATATTAAATACGCTGCATTATTAAAATAAAACCGCGATTTAATAACTAGACTCAACCACCACGCAATTAATGTTAAAACACTGCAAGCTTTTTTGCGAACATTACTGAACTTCATAAAACTAAGGTAGATTTCCGTCAGTAGCAAAAATGGCTCATCATTACTTTATAATGGAAGCGCATTTTGCATGCTGTACAAGCAAAATTGTAAAATCATACTAGCAAGTGCCGCTGCAAAATCATGGCAAGGGAATGCATCGAAAATGATTATGGAATGTGCTCGAACGAGACGGAGATATTGCAGTCACACGCCGTTCAGTCGGTTAGACAGAGATCAAATATTGAAAATCGTGTGCATTGCTTAAAGGTATTATGTCCTCGAAGCGCTTAAAGATAAAAGAGACTCAATTTGCATGGGTTGGAAACTAAAATCGCTCAACATCCGCAACGACATAAGTTTACTAGGCGCCCAGCTGGCATACAGGGGTGAGGGGCTCGGTGGCTCTCAACTGTGGCAGATAATCAATATCCGCTTGGCTTGTGGACACTATAACAATATATGTTATTTTATATCCGTCCTGCTTCCACCGAGTGTTTTCACGAAAGCCCCATCCCCCTCGCACCATTATCTAAAATGGACAGTGGCGTAGATTTGGTAAATGATAACTGTGAGAAAGTATTTATCACGACAATGAAGCGTGATATGTAATTATATAACCTATTTAGGGTGTACTGGGGATACGTAGAAGGGGGAAGAGGGGGTAAGTTATCGCGGGTTGTTTAGTGATATATTTGTTTTTATTGACGGTAGTATCAAAATTGGTGTGGCGGCACGCGATGCGGGCGCTACTTCTTCATTACTCGTTGTGAACTCGCCGTCCATGCGCCACTCGATTGACTAATCTAATTGAGGGCGCCCTACTTGTTACACAGTAAATGGAACACTGATTTAAGCGGCGGAGATAAACCCGCTCGGACAATTTTCTAAGATTCAATATTTTATTTGAGTTATGTCGTGCTGGCAACTTTTAATTAGTATTTTTGCAGTTTTCGTCAGTGTAAATACTGGCTGGAGGAAGTTTGCTTTAGTTTATATTTTGTATTGTTGATACAATCAGGGGCTTTGGTTTTTGTTGTTAGGTTGTTGTTAGGTAATTAAATAATCAGTTTAAATGCTTGCAAAATAATACATCACAGTTTCCAGCAGATAATTCCATCTTCAGGTTTAGGCGCGCGGTCGAGAATCTCGGCGGTCGCGGGTTCGAACCCCAGGCACACACCTCTGACTTTTCGAAGTTATGTGTGTATTCAAATTGAATTATCACTTGCTTTAACGGTGAAGGAAAACATCGTGATGAAACCTGCACACCTAAAAAGTTCTTAGGAATTTCTTAGGTGTGTAGTCCGCCAACCCGCACTAGGCCAGCGTGGTGGACTATGGCCTAAACCCTCTCAATGGTAGAGGAGACCCGTGCTCAGCAGTGGGCGTATATGGGTTGATGAAGAAGAAGAAGAAGAAGAATTCCATCTTATGATTTTTGCGTTTCATCCATGATTATCTATTTAAAACGTAATGAGTAAAAATAAGTTCATGAAACAAAGTTTAAGGCGACAATTTAAACATAAGTTGAATTTACCGTTTAGATACAGTCATTTTTTTTTATTAAGGACCTTAATAATCTTGTTTCTAATGACGGTGTTAAGGAAAAGAAAATCTTCCTTATTCATACTTTCGCATTCACTCAGGCTTGTATCCCTGAAGACTCTGTGTTTCTCAAGATCAATAACGCTTAATCGGACCCGGTATTCAATCTGGTAGCTCTCGAAGACCATAGACATAGATCCACAGCACCTACTAGTTACTATTATTTAAAAGAAATTTTCATTACTCAAACTGAAGATTTTATTAGCACAGGAAAGAGAAGATCGCTGCAAGAAGTGGGAGTTGAGGAAAAACTGGCGTTTCGATCGTTATGGAAACAGAAGAGACAAATATTCCCTGGTTATAAAGATCGCTAATGGTCTCCGGACGTGTTCTTTTAAGGGCTTTATATTTTGATTCAACAGACAAAATATTGAAAAGCTCTCTGAAAGGTTAATGAATGATTAAAAAATTTTCATCCGTGTTAGACTCAATTAAGGGCCAATTTAATATGAACCAACGAGAGATGAGCCTGCGAAATGTTTGTCAATTTCTGTTAATGAACAACGTGTTACGCGTTCGAAATGTTCGACACAATCATATGGACTGGTTAGACACTATCGGTTTTCGCCCATCGGCATTCTATTAAGTTCCTGCTTCACTAAACATTACGTGCTTGTGCATTCACTTTACCATGATCCCATGATTAACTTTAGACTGAGGTAAATAACTTACGCAGTTCCAACGGTTTTGCTTACTTTTGTAGTCAAAAGTCTAGATGAAATTTTGAGGAAAGACCCATAAGTTTTTAAACAATATTTAGAACAAAACAATTTAAACATGGTCATGGGTTCATTAGCAGTTTTGAAGATTTTCTTATTTCGATTTCGGCACGGTTTTATGTTATGTCGACATGATTCAAATTATAATTGTTCAAAGAAGTTCTCGCTGAAACAAACAAGTGTAACAAAAAACGAAAAGTAACAAGGTCCTATTAACGAAAAACATAAAGGCTTAGTTATGTACAATGAGTTTATTGAAAGGAAAATACGTCGCAACTTAACCAAGGGAAAAATATTTCATAATACGTTTTTTGTTAACTCCGTGAAAAGTTGGTTTTATTCAGAAAACTTTGTGGCAACCAACAGTTGAGAACTTATGTAAGGCCAAGAACGAGTATACGTTTACGATGTAGGTATCAAATGTTTTTAGTTTGTTGATGAAATGTTACACTGATTTTGCTCTTAGGCCACGTATAATATGGATTACTAATGCTAATCTGTGAACAGGTGAGTGTCAAACACTAATCTATGAAGTTTAAGTACGAAAAGACACAACATTAAATGTAATAAATTAGGGGTTATAAGAATTTAAAAGGATATTGATGCAACCTTTCCTTAGAGCGCAGTATAAAGCAGTGGTAAGAAAGATGCGCATGCGTCGATTTTACGTAGGCGACGCGAAATGCGTCATCTATTTATTGATGGTGTAATATGTGTAAATGCGTAATGGCACTGAAGATTAGGCGTGATGATCTCCAGATAGGAAATCGACTATTGCTATTACAACACTAAGCTCACCCTATTGGTATTCCCACATTGTTTATATATGACTCAATAAATTATACACTTGAATAGTTGAAGAAAACATTACTAGCAGGCCTGAATGCCTAAGAATTAATAACTAGTTTTGTTAAGACTCAACCTGCATTGCATTAGAGTCAATTAATCTATCACTTAACTTCTTCTTATCAAAGAGGGGACCAAAATAGGCATACATGCGGGCTTACTTGACTAGTAGTTGTATTTACTACAATAATAGATATATCCACGACCATAGAAGTTGATTTGGTGAATTGGTTTAAAATTTTAGTTTGGCATAAAAGTGTTTTCCAACTCCATAACACATCTAAACAAGCAAATGAAACTATTGCAGCAATGCCATCTAGCGGTACTGATCGGCGTTAAAATTGCTGTGAGCTGAAATAAACATTTTTTTGATTGGTTTTATAATCAACACGATGGATATAACTATACCGATTTATAACTACAAATTTATTTTTTACTAGGTATGTATTCATTAGTTTAGTTAGATTAGTAGATGTAGTAGGAATAGTAATTATTAACTTGCAACAAGATCATAATACCATTCCATATTATTCTCAATCATACTGTACATTTTTAGATTTTATTATCTTATCATTATAAAAATTTAAAGAAAAGAAAAAAGAATTAATTCCTGTCAAGGAAAGAACGTTGGAGCTACTTGAAACAACGCTAGAGGAATAAGAAGTGGACTCGTTGACTGCGACTAAGCCGGGCGTCCCTCGAATTATCCAGGCAGTAATAGATTTTCAAATCAATTCGCAAACTGCTCGTGTATTTGGTTACACATGTCACCCCTGTTATGACGCTGCAAACCGTCCCCAAATAATAATGGAAGCGTAATTCAATTGGCCCCCGACTGTCTATGAATCGAATAAATCATCGATGTAGTGCATTTCCACTAGATGAGGTTCGAGTTAGAACAGTATTGTATCTTTAGTAACTGTTTTAAACGTTTGCTTATCTAAATTCAGTTTTTTTGTAACCGCAATAAGTTGTCTTATTTATGTTAGACTTAAATCTAGTTCTGTACACAAAATAATCAAATTTAGATTTAGGCGTGAAAGTGTAACTAGCAAATTTTCTTTGTCGTTCATAATGATTTATTTACTATGAGTGGAATCAAAGTTATGGTTTAATATCTTCACCTTCACATCACATAATGTATTGCATGTAAAATGCCTACGTCAACTATGTTTTCTGGACGTTATTGGATGAAGGCCGTTTCTTACAGGTAGCTCTTGCTTTCTTAGTAAGATGCTTTATATCTATATTTTACCAAAACATAAACCTTTACTATAGCGTTCCTTTAAACCAGGGATTTGTGTGCGTATTGGGATCGAAGCTAAATTGATTTCGAGGAATATTTCCGGTCATTCGGTTGTCATATTACATTTAAGATAGATTTCATGACGCTTGCATCTAGTTATAAATAGCTATTGGTAAGCCGGCGTTTATGAGTAATAGCAATCGATGTATGCGAAATCGAATATATTACGGCGCAGTTTGACGTCTTTCCAAACTATTGATTCCTCGAATCGAAGCTTATTTTTAAATATAAGTTTTGATACGGCTTGTAGTTCAATTCACACCATACTTGACTTTCGAAGAACTGATAAATAATTTTTAGGCACTGATTTTCGGCTAAAATTAGTACACAATATTTAAATCATTCGAGTTGACTTTTAAAAATAATGCTTCAATAAAATTGTTAAACTTAAGTATAAGTCCAAGCCATTTATTTTCATTTGCTTTCATATCCAAATTAACATGTTTGAATAATGATTTGGTAAACATTATCAACGTAGAGTTTCATTACAGATCGATACCGATTTGCCTAATATCTTTGCGGATTAACTATTAGGTCATCTCTGTGCACCTATGCGTCCGTTCTAATTATATTACAGCATTCAGCATGTATTGCACATTAATACAGGTAATTAATTCACGCAAGTCGAAGTATCTGATGCTATTTCTGTATAACTATTACTTATACAAAAACCTTGATGTTGAAATATATTGTAAAGCTTTACGATAAAGAAAAATCATTATTTTGGCACATTATAATTTCAGTTTTTTGTCAAATAATTCAGTTTAAGAGGTGGTGTTGATTAATATTTAGTTTCGCCGATATCGACTAGTGTTCTTGTTCTATTCGCTGCTTATTCAGAGTGATGCAATGATTCACACAAATTGATCCACAATAAGTCCCTCAAAGGTCAGTACTCCGAGGGTTGATGCAATATGTCTCGCTGGGGGGCGCCCACGTGTCGAAGGGTCATAATCCGTCGGAAAAATACATTGCGCCGTGTCGTGTCGTGTGTCCAACTTAATTGAAAAAACTTACATTGAAAAGAGGCGTTTGTAGAGCCTTTATTGAAACCAGAGCACGGACAGGGATTGTATTAATGGAAAAATCTAGTCATTCAAGCCTTTTCTACAGGGGCATTAAGCATTCCATGTAGTTAATAGCAGAAAGCGCGATGAGTCATTTCAATCGCCCACGGTTACATAATGTATTTGATATATATTTTTTTTTATAAATTGAGCCAATACGAAATAATGAAATTAAAATTTGGTCTTATTATCATAAATAATAATAGTTGTTTTACCATTAAAAAAGTAGTTCTTTCCAATCAATTTTTATTTTTCAAAAAAAGATCACTACCCTTCACAAGATTAACAACAATCCATTACCTGGCCATCTATAAAACAATCTAAGAAACTGAATTCCATAAGGAAGAATCAATGTAGTAATAACGATCTATATAATCAACAGTATCTTAGTTACAAAAATGTATTAGAGATCACAAAACACTTTCATAATGTTTTCTGTCTAGCAACAATATCTTGTTATCTGGATATAATTATTTCGTGTAATCACCCCTACAACCCGGTGAGTGGGCGTTGTATTTACTAAATTATTTATTATAACTGCTTACCCTTTCCTGTCCGTATCAGGCGAACGTAATTAAGTGTTGTCTCCAACCGAATTGCTACGCCCTGTAACGGATTATATGAGTTAGGTTGTATTAAAATTAATACATAATTTTGTGTAGGCGATACTGAGGTATTAGAATACTTTTTATCAATACAAGTTAATTTGTTCGTTTCATTTAGTTCACATTTGACATATCTATACAATTATAGGACTCTGTAGATACCTATCGTCTACTTTTTGTACTCTAAAATATGATACTTGGATATTGGTAAAGCAAACTTGTTATACGTAATACACTGAGAACAGCAATGCAGGTAATTTAGTGATATAATAAACAGCACAATATCAAACAGCTGATTAAAAACCCTTAATTTACGTCTGCATTACAACATGAACTCGAGACAACGTACGAATTCCATATGAATAATAATTACGAACAATGACAATAAATCCTGTTAACACTGAGACAATACCACCCCACGCCGCCGTCACTAAATGGCACTGAGTAAGACAGTGGCTCATAGTTGGACGCGCACTTAGTGCAGTATTTACACTGGGGCCGGATGAAAGTTGATTCACAGTTGATTTGCAGTAATTGATCGCCTTTGGGCATGCGGCTGTAACGGAACGGCGCCGATTGCATTAGTGGTAATATGCGCGGATTTAACACAATACTGTGACAGGTATAAAATTGTTCGAAATTTGAATGTAATATTTTTTTTTATTATCGGTTTACAAAGCTATGGAATGATGAAGAATGATAAATTTTTATTTTATTTAAGCAGAATTTAGAGACTATTTTTTTGTGACAGTAAATTTACATACGTAACTTTTTTATCCCTAATACGTGGAAAGCAGATTAGCCTACTAAGCATGGCTTGTAACGTAGAGATAGTAAAATAGTTTATATTATAGTAGCATTCATTTCGATTTTCAACACTAAATCGTAAAAAACTACATATGGGTAAAACCTTAATAATATACTAAAACAAATAAATTATGACATTGGTAAACAATAAATAAAATAAGTCAAAATATATTTGATTTCTGCAACTCACACTCCAAGAATCTATTGACGATATGATATTGTTTCCATTCTTTTAAAACGTAAACACGCAATGACATATACATATATGTATCTTTTTTTTCAGTACGCTACGAAATCTCCACTCACATAAAAACAGAGCCTTGGAAAAATTAATGACGGATAGCGCCATCTATGTTACGAGTAGAGAATTCATTTTCAGGTCAACTTAGTAGAGTTGATTATGAAAATTCTTAAAAAAGCTGTACAATTTACTTAGTGTATTTAAATATAGTGTATAACATAACTCTATACTTCAATACGCGCCATAAAAAAGAAATACTCTTATTACTTGTGGAACAATATTATGCCGGCACACAAACGCCTAAGCTTTCGTTATAAGCAATTTATTTTCAGCGTGTTTTCATCGAAGCTCTATTAAAAAGTCAACGAGTCTTCAAATTAATCTATATCTTGTTCACCATATATGAGAATAAATGCGAGTTTAGTATTTATCCACAAGAACAAGCCATTAAGAAGGCTCACTGTGAAACACCTAATTCTTTTTTTACGTTTAATTAA
Source organism: Cephonodes hylas (assembly GCA_030295005.1). Taxonomy (NCBI): domain Eukaryota; kingdom Metazoa; phylum Arthropoda; class Insecta; order Lepidoptera; family Sphingidae; genus Cephonodes; species Cephonodes hylas. The sequence goes on along the minus strand of AP025367.1, from coordinate 6,402,091 downwards.
CAGTGTGATTTTTTGAAAATTTTGTTATATAAATTTATTTTTCTTTCAACCCCTTTAGGAGCTTTAAAAAAGACTATTGTTGTTTTGAATTGGAAGCCACAGCAAGGATTGGAACAAGTATGAATCACTTTAAAAAGAGTTGCGGGAAGCCTTGTAAAGAAGTTGGTAATATACAACGGGTTAAAGGGCATTTCTGCTTTGGATGTTATCAAATAAAAGGGAAAAAACAAAACTATTGCTCTTTTAAAAAAACATTTTGAAATTTTATATACTTAATTTGATACTATACATTGGTACAGAGTACAATGTATAGTAAAAAAAGTGGTACAGAGGCCACTTGCTTTTAAACTACTATTCAGAATATCTTTGAAAGATTAATATTTTTGATTAGAACCTCGCATCAGTAGTTTTTTCAACATAGTTTGTCGACGAAAATTAAATCAACATAAAAACTAAACCTAGATTTATATAATCAAAATAAACAAATCTAATAACCCATGCAGTCTGCTTAATTAATCCTGCTGGTCACAAGTTGAGCGAAGAAATTTCGGAGCCAAAGAAAAATAGATAAGGTCCATAGAGCCTTTATGAAAGTTATAACAAAACGGGAGACATAACCAACGGCAGCAATAAGCGTGTTAATTACGTACACGAACACGCGCGGGACTCTATGACCACAGCACAATAACCGAGCGTGCTGTTTTCCAACATGTTTTGTGCACGTTTCAGGGGCCGGGCGGGCGTGGAAATTTACATATTATTAATTTACATGGCAACATCGCCCCTGCCAGTTCGCAATCTGTGTAATTTGGGTGTTTAGTAGTTGTCTCGCAGTGTAGCGAGCTCGTTGGCCGACCTACGGCGCGGTAATGACTCTATTCGGTGACACGGCTAAACCATTTGCACATTACGTGCATGAATGACAATATAGCTGTGATATAGCCACGTGCTTCCACCACCAACGCCTTAGCCACCCATTACCTGAACTGGTATTGTGTTAGAGTTCGATGTCATGAATTATAATTTAATGCATAATATACGTATGTAAACTTCTGCTATCCTAGTATTGAGATGTATCACCAATACTGTACTCTCAAGACTTTATTCTTCAATGGTCAATTATGAGTTTGTCAATTGTGAGTAAAGCTTAAGTATTAATTACATTCAAAAATGAAATTTTGTAAAATAACGAAACTATAGATAGCGATTATTGGTAGCTAAAGCCAAAGTAAAACTACTAATTAGAGTTTATATCATATCATTATATTGATGATGACAAAATCTTGCTACTTGTTATACCTTGCATAATTCATCTACTGTTAGAAGCTAGTATATTCAATACTAGCTTGTCATACATGCCTTGTACATCTTTATTCTCCAATTTCTTCTTGACTTACTCCATGATCTCGATCAAGGAAAAGAAAATGCTCTTTTTCCACTAAAAGTTAATTCCATATTTAAAAAATGTTATTTCTCATATATAATTCTATTATACACATATTTAATGGGTAACATATAACTTAAAGAAAATAAAATATTTTTCTTGTTTACTTTTTATTGTCCTTTTCAGATGATGAGTCAAGTACACTAGTCGCTAAACAATATTCTTAATTATTTTAGCTTTTTCTCAATAGCACAAGTTTAGAAAATAGAAACCTGCTCCGAAACAGCAAAAGGTAGTAGAAACCCGTAGCCTGCTTAACTCTTCACCTAGACATTAATCATTAATCATGAACTTCAAGTTACAGGGATATAATAAACCTACAAAAGAGCAAAATTATTAGTCGTGAGTTCATTCCACATTTTTTATCCCGTCGTGTTTAGGGTGAGCGGGAGTGTTTGCGTCCCCATTGATTCGAACTCCATCGAGCCGGAATGAAAAGTAGTGGGTAATATCTTCCATTTGCATATTTTAATTGTAATACTCGTGAAGGGTGTATCCCGTAGTGCGAATGCGGCATAAGCAACCGATTTGCATACATAGTCGAGACGGCTCGGCAACAAATTGCGCTATGTGTAAATAAAGGCACGTAATTGAAATATAAATTGTTCTCGCACAGTTATTAGAGGGAATTAATTAAATCACGAGTATGTGGTTTGGTCTTCGTAAGGATTATAACCTTTAAGTTTTTACTGATTCATATTCTTTGTTTTTTATAATCTTGGAAACGTTGAAGAGGCATCTACCTGATGATAGATGTAGGTGTAAAATTAGTGTCAATTGGTAATAAACAATTACGATTGTTTTACTCCAGTTGACACAATCTCTGTGGCCTCATGTAATGACAAAGGCCCTCGCTAGCCTACAGGCTGCGGGAACTCTTTAACTGTATCCACTAGCAGGCCATGAGATCGTTATTCTCCAAAAAAAAAAAAATCAAAAAAACGATAAAGGACAAATTTTTGGAAATGACGGTAGAACAATAATGACAATTCATAAAAACATCCCTTAAAGAATATTTGTTATATAAACCTAGATTGCTAAATATAGTGTTCTAGTATATTTAGAACTGTATGTTTATTCTATTAGAATAACATTAGGTACCAAGCCCCGATTGTGTTTTCTAATAAATAGAACTTTAGCCAGCGCCACCTATTATGGTAATGCTGACATTAGTAACTGTTGTTGGTGTGATCGGTGAGATAGATGGCGTATAAATCGCTGGAAAACATTTGTCTAGTAGTCTTACGATGTTCAAAGAGTACTTATTGTTTTCTTATTTTTGTTATTAAAATCAAGTACGAAAATACTATATGAGTAAAAAATTATTAAATAATAATAATATTATATTTATTTTCCAAAAATTAAAGCCATGTGTTTAATAAAAAAAAAATAAGGTAATTTCTTTAATAAATAAATAACTTATTTTATATGTCTTACTTTTAAATTCAATTTATAAATTCCTTGTTACCTTAATTACCTTGTTTGCTTAAGTTATTGACACTTTGAACAAAGTAGCAGCATTTTTAAAGGAACCTACTTGAATCAGCTTCTGTATCTCATCAGAGTGTGTTTGATAGATATCCAACTGTTGTACATTTCCCTCTTCTTTTCAATCTCTTACTATGTACCACCATATTATAATATCGTTGTTTGTGGCAGGCAGAGATAGTTTTCGATTAACTAAGGTCTTCGATTGTTTAATTTAAAAGGGCACAATAATTACGACAGTCATAGATGATATTATTGACACTAATTCTTACAGCAACATCTTTAGCAATGTTATCTGCCGCAAAGCAAAGGACGAAATTTTTCGGCATATATTTAATTTGAGAGGTATAATATATCGTTTCACACAACATTCGTTACATAAGAATACAACAATCTTTTCCCCAGTCTAATTTCTTTATCTTCTTCTTTATCAACCCATATACGCCCACTGCTGAGCACGATCTCCTCTACCATTGAGAGGGTTTAGGCCACAGTCCACCACGCTGGCCTAGTGCGGGTGGGCGGACTACACATCTAAGAAATTCCTAAGAATTCTTAGGTGTGCAGGCTTTATCACGATGTTTTCCTTCACCGTTAAAGCAAGTGATAATAATTCAATGTGAGTAGACACATAACTTCGAAAAGTCAGAGGTATGTGCCTGGGGTTCGAACCCGCGACCGCTGAGATTCTCGACCGCGCGACCAAATCTCGAGGCCATCACTGCTTCTAGAAGCAGTCTAATTTGGTAATCCAAAATAAAAAAGCGGAATATATCATTTTTAATTATCCGCATTAACCGTGACTTTATGTCCGTCTGTTTTCGCCTTTCCAGAAGCAATGTTTATGGGCAACTTTATGAACGTCCCAGAAACTAATCTATAGTTAGAAAAATGTGTAATTTCCATCGCTCCATACGTTTCCAGACACTGTTCGGGATATAAATAAAGAAACGTAGAGTACGGTATTTTCGATTACAGAGATGACGCGAGGGTGAGTCGGCGCGCCGTAGTATCGACACATACTATTACCACTATGGAGTTAAAGTTGCCACGCCTGTCTGCTGCCCTGAGATTCACAATTTTCAACTTTCTTGCTAATTTTCATTAAGTATTTAAGTATTGTTTAATTAGTATACATGATTTTTTATGTGTCAGAGCCATGTCTAAAACAGATTCAGTTCCTGATTTCATACAAAAAATAAATGTCTTGACTAGAATTATAAATTCTCAGATTTTAGTTCTCAAAAATTGTCCAAGAGATGTCTTTAGTAGTCTGTTCCCAAATAAAGAAACGTCCAGTGACTTTTGTATCCTTTATTTAAACGTATTATATAACCAACACACTCAAGTCAAAATTATGATGTATGTGTAGATATCGCAATTTCGTTTTAGAATTTATTTTGATATCAGAAACATCCACTTTAGTTTTATTTCTTGGTGCAGATTCCATTATTAAAAATACCACTTTTTTCTTTTAAAAACAAAAGTTGAATTATGGCCAATATATTTGCTCCAATATTGATATATCTTGCAACCCCAAGCTCCGGCGCGGTAGCTGTGCGTAGATCGATGACGTCCCATCCACTTCTGTTTCTTTCATAAATAGCTGTAGGCTGAGTTCATTGGAAATATTGATTTAAACAACCATTATCGCATCTAACACCCACATGCTGATGATTACAGTTTTAGATTACATGTACTTTTTATACATTGTTGCGCTATATGAAAATATTTTTTAAATTAAAAACGCAATAATACTAAGAAGAAATATTTCATCTTCACTTCACTTTATACTGTCACAAGAGTATTTAGTAATGAAGTAATCCACCTTCACTTAATGCTCTATTCGGTTAGTTTCGTGCTTACCTTCAGGTAAAGCTGGTGTTTTGTCGTACAAGTTTAAAATTATATACTTCTGAACTGTACATGCACAAAACATGTTGGTAATGTTCGGTACATTACCGTTTACACTTTAAAATTACTTATTCCTGGTGTGTGTCACGTTTTGGAGTTGAGTATGTCGCACCACAAAGGCTTTCCAAGTACGAATATCTCGAGGAATCTACGTATCTATTGCACTCCAAACGTGATTTCCAATAAATGTCTCCGTTGGATTTTATTGAAAAATATTTTCTAACTTTATAATAAACAGTTTATGTGTAATAAAATAGGTACTTATGTAGTTATACTTGTTGCTTTTATTCGTGCATGGACTAACGTAATGAGAATAGTCAATAGTAAATTGCGGTTTCATGAGGTCATTATTATTTTTCATAAATAAACAAACAACATCGCATTAAGGAAATTAGCTAAATCAAGCAGACTGCTAAAAGGGCCATGTACATTGTAAACAATAATATACATTTAGTAAAAAGTTACAATATAGAAACTACAATCAGATACTTCGTTATAATTTATTTCAAAAGATATTTTAGTGTGAAAGAACAAAGCTATAGGGTAACACGATACGTTGCCTATAAAACTGCTATTGTTTATATAAAATAATGAGAGTTTCCGCGTCCGCGTGATCGTTTGTTTGCATTCAACATCCCGACGCGCTGTCTCAATACAGAATTAGCCAGCCGTTGTCATAAACAAAGAGGTTAAGTGCCTATAAATAACTATGTTCCCTTCTTTACCTTTACTAGACATATGCTTGTGGTATTTTCGGCCGATATTCTTGACGCCATAGGAAGTGATCGAGGTATTCATCATGTGCGCTCCGAAACCATTAATTTTAAACTAACACGCGCTGAATATTTTTTGAACGCTGTTAGAATCGATTACTTGCGTAATGTATCGATTTTATTTATAGTTTATCGATGAAAATGTTTTGTTAGTGTAAATTTCCCCGATATTTATTGCAATATAGAGTGCATCGTGCCAATATCGTTACTCATTCGGCCTCATGTTATTCTTGCGCAGTTTGGGTTAAGGTTATTTCGCTCAGTGACATCCTTCAAACAACACCTAGATTTTACAGTCAAAAGCTATATTAATCCACTATGATTACTTTATTTACGGAGAAATAAAACGGTATTAACTACTTTTATTTTATTAAAAGCAGGTTTAAATATTTCTATCCATTTTCATATCAGTAATAATGTTCTAGCGCCATCTAGTGATGGGTGGCAATAACTAAATTTACAATCTTATGCCATCCATAAATTACATCCCACGCATGTGTTGCACGATTTCTGCCACCTAGTCCATTTCCGGCTACCAGTTACATAGGTTGCGAATAGGGTTGCTAGATTAAACTTGCTATTTCCGGGACATGGTGTTTTTTCATTAAACGCGAAAAAATTAAGTAGGTTTTGGACATAATTGCTTCCGGGTATATCTGTGGATAAACAGGCATGGAAAAATCATAACGTCATATTTTGATGTATCAGTATTTATTTATTGCTGATTAAACGGAACAGATGACACTTGATTATAAGTCTGATTAAAAATAAGAACATATTTGGGTAGACCTACGTTTGGCAGTGGACGGTGATAGAACATGCTTATACTGAGAAAAGAAAGAAAATAACACTTTACGGCAACGATATGTAAACGATATTAGATATAAGAACGGTTTTTAATTTTAGCAGCAAAATGACTACTTTAACAAGGTGTTATCTGGTGAAAAAATCTTCCGTCGTTTAAGTCCAATAGTAAGCATAGAAGAAGTTGAAATGAATTATTTGATTATTCTTACATAGTACCTACATACTATGTAAATCTTATCACTTTCATAATCATGAATTCATAATAATCTGTTCTATTGACGTTAATTGAAAACAGTCAAGTATATCTCAGTTTAAATTTTCCAATATGCAATAAAACACGAATAATTTCTGTATACTTACATCAATGTCTTCAGGTAAAGATACCATTACGTGTAAATATTGTATTTGAATGGGCGCATCTTGGACATTACGCTAGGGTACCAAGTGTGGGTCGATGGAGTCAGCAACTTCGCCTCATGTACGGCAGAGCCCCCGGGGGTACTTCTACAAACTATAAACTTCCCTTTAACCGTCCTATAGGCAGTAGTTGACCATAATCTCAAAGTTGATGGTGTGCGTATGTTACAGAAAATTTGATTCTCGTTATTGTAAGTTGTTTCGTGAATTGCGGTACTTATTTCTTATATTACTTGGGTTTGTTTATAATATTGCCTCCTCTTTTCAATAAATCATTTTAACTCACTCCTGAGAAAAGGATTGGAAACTCTGTACCTTTATACCCCAGAATTGAAGAGCAATACAAAATTGATTCACTTTCTTATCTGACCTGACCTTGACCCGCAACAGCAAAATATACACCGTACAGAATATTAGCTTTTTGGCCAAGTTTGTCTTGTTTTACTTAAACATAATGATACTTGCTGATCAACGGCAGTCACTAAATAACCTAGCCAGAATTTAACTACGTAATCGTCGGATGCTTTCCAAGTGGCCATCTCAGACGAAGAGAAGTACTTTTTTCATGACATTGTGTAGCAGAAAGCTATTTAGAGTACAATCCGCTTATTACAACTTGAAGTTATTTTGTCATGCTGAAATAATAAATTGCAAGCTGATCGGCAGCTGTTGGTTGAGGAAGGTCGAAGATCAAGCTCAATAAAATACCGTACGAGAGGTATATGTTCAGCATTGAAAGTACAAAAAGCTGATAATGATAACAATAAATCAAAGGTTTCCTTTTTTTAAGAATAATATCTTTTATATGATTTTGATGTCATAATTTACTGCTGGACTTCTTTGAAGCAAGCAGTAGGTGATGTTTGGATAAGATTGGGCATCCTGTCATCCTGTCATGGCGTGTCCTCTAAGATTACCAAATAGTAGTAGCTTATACACATGCCGTTACTATTTACATCTAGCAGCCGATTATTAGGCCACAGATAAATACCATCATAATTTTAAGTTTTAATAAAGTGCCTTGGTAGATGCATTAATAAAGATTCTCTTTACTAACGGAACAGCGCGGTTATATACTGCGGATATTAACAGGGATTCTGAGCTAATTAACTTCGCAAGTTCCATGAAATTCCTTTCGCTATGCACGTGGATTATTTACCTTGCTATACTTACGGCAGAAAACATACTTCCATTTCGTAGAGAATTTTAAAATTCCTAGAGCCAGGGATTCTATAGGCTGCAGATGACTATTTATCGTCAAGCAACAGCGTATCTATCTTACGATTTATGATGAAGGTTGTTCTCAGTGTTTTCATACTGGAACAAATTACTATTGATTACATACAAAGAGGTTACCGATAACCTAGCACCTACTTTTAGCAAAATGTGAATATGGAGCTGGATTTAATTCACCTATACGTCTAAAAGGAGTCAAATAATCTTATCCTGTCGCGGTAAGAGTTAAAAGAAGAAGTAGCAAGTTTATTTCTAAATGTCAAAATGACAGTTATATGTAGCTCGTTTGATAAAAAGGTTAGCAAGCTCATATGCGTACAGAAGATACATGTGGCCGACAAATTGTTTCACAGCTTGATGGTGTGATATAGAAAATAACTTTGTTGGTTGGATCAAAGTTAGTTACTTAGTTTCTTGATTTGTCATAAAGTAGTGATGCCTTAATAACGCAGTAGTTTCATAAGCGGTAGAGTCGCGTCATAGCTAATTGGAATACGAAACGAACAGCTTAGTCCACAATACTCCTAAGAAATTTGAACACAGGACTGTGTTCTTTCTTTCTTTGAATAAAGCACCAAGAAGGTTGAAACTCTTTTTCTCCTACACATATTCTTTTTCTTGCATTCGTTGACTATTAATATTCAAATTTGCTGGTGATTAATGTTCCTAAAGAAAGCCATATATATTTTTCTATATATTTTTGTGATGTTTGAGAATTTTTGTTTCTGGATTATAAGTATGCAATGATGGCGGATACGATCGTTGTAGTACGATAGGATAGGCATAGCATAGTTTGTATAGGAGAACCTCTGTTTGAGAATGGATAGGTATATTATAATATGTAAGAATTACCTCTATATATAATTATTGAGGATTAAATGTCAATTTTTTTTCATTACTAATAAATTATAATAATACTACTATTATAATTTCATTACTAATAATAAGCAGTGATGGCCTCGAGGTTTGGGCGCGCGGTCGAGAAATTCGGCGGTCGCGGGTTCGAACCCCAGGCACACACCTCTGACTTTTCGAAGTTATGTGTGTATTCACATTGAATTATCACTTGCTTTAACGGTGAAGGAAAACATCGTGATGAAACCTGCACATCTAAGAGTTCTTAGGAATTTCTTAGGTGTGTAGTCCGCCAACCCGCACTAGGCCAGCGTGGTGGACTATGGCCTAAACCCTCTCAATGATAGAGGAGACCCGTGCTCAGCAGTGGGCGTATATGGGTTGATGAAGAAGAATAAATTATACCTGAATATTCAGATATTAAGGTATAAACCTGACCTTGATAATTTCTCTACTTTTATTCGTAGTAAAAAATAAAGGTAATAAAGAGAAATCATTTGTTACACAGCAATATAACATGTAATTTAGTTAGCAATAACGTTTACGTTCCGAGTGTATTTCCATTAAGGCGAGTTAATAATCCTAGAAGTAGGGTTCCGCTAACCTAGTACAGATCTGGTACAACAATATCGAGACTACAGGCGTAAGTAGGTCGAACAATACCAGCTTGTTTGGGTCTCACGTAAATCCCCGATTTGCCTTCGCTTCAGCTGATTTCTGCAATGAGGAGGTGTCGGGAGGGAGCTCAATTTATATTGGCCGAGGAAAACTTGTGCGCGCTTATAATTTATTCACACCACAATGCCTGAGGTGTGTTTTACAATTTTTCAATTCCCCCATTGCGGACGGAGCCCGGAGGTTGTGTCTGTATTTGGGAATGTAAACGAAAAATGTGGACACGAGGTCACGTTGAAACACGGTTACGGGTTGAATATTTGAGTACGGTTTAAGTGCGTACATATTCCGTGCGTGTGTAAAAATTTGACGTCAATAAAAGCATTTTAACAACAGTTACATTTTTATAAAATCATACAAGCTATTGTACTTACACACCTAACAACAGCTTTCAATTAAAATATTTCTCTAGTTCTAAATCGTTAATTGCTTACATCTAATATTATCGACCAGGACACCAGGAAACTCAAAGAGACCACCCAAGTGTGAGTACTTATCCTCGATGCGCGACTGGCAGTCGGCACAATGATCCAGCATCTGGTACATTTTATATCTCCAATAAATCTCAGTGGAATATCGAAAAACAGTAACGAAGTGTCGATCTAGGTCGCCCCGGCGCGTCTATCCAGCGTAATAATAACATCGGTTCTCACCTCGTTTTTTTTACTGCTTTACACATTTTTTTCGGAATTCTGGAGTGTGGGTGGTTCTTAAAGATTACTTCATCTTTGAATTATTTTGATTGTGCGGTTTGTACTGTTTTTTGTTTTGTCATGTCTGAAGAAGCTTCATGCGATAGTATTGAGTTATCGATTTACTCTATGAATCATCATTTGCCTAGCTGGTGATTTTCTTATATTTTGAAATTTGTTGCATATAATTAAAAAGGATAAACAAGAAAGCTAGCCTGCTACAATATAAATCAAATTTATGTAATTATATATGTCATCACCTTGATGAAGTTGCCATTTTACTGACAATTTAAAATTTTGTACTTCTAAATTCAGAGGATAGGGATTATTACGTAATAAAAGTATTGATGAGTCACAAAGTAACTGAAAACAATAGCGCACGCGATAAAATGATAAGAGTATCAACCGTTTGTACAGCAGAGTGAAGTAATAATGTAATGAAACATTAATCAATAAACGGTTCGGAGAACTGAAATATCGATGCGATAACTAGACATTCTTCCAGGAAAGTAAACGTGATGGAAAAAAACACACGATGTATAAAAGCAGTCTAAATCTGCCTAGTTGTAAATTAGAGTGCCACCTACGTGCTCGGACGTAAATCAACGGCAGATTTACGCCTGCACCAAAAGAATATGTAAGTCGAACCGAATTGGAAAACGTGATGATCTAAATATTCTGATACTGATGTTATCTCGCGCGGACGACACGCCATACTGACAATATTAATGTGGTGCGTTCTATGAGGTACTTTTTGTCCGTTATTGGGCTTTCGGGTACTATATTCTTAGGGCTTATAAAGAAAAATTCTTCTTTTCGTAATACAATGGTATCATCCTTGATATCAGATTATTTCAAATGTGTCTTTACTTTCCTCTTTATCTTTTAGGATTCATAAAAATCGATTAAATATGACACAATTTTACCTTATGGCAAATACCATGCTGACTAAAAAGAACATGAAGTAGTATATGAATACTCATTATTTTTCTGTCTGCACTATTCCTATAAGACATGCTAGTTCATCAGCCTTGCTTGAACTTTGTTTATCTCCGTGATACTACTGGATCAAGTAATAAATAAATTGCCTTTATTATTAAAATGGCAACAATAGAAATATGATCATTGCAAATAATCACAGGTGTGTCCAAAAGTATTGTGGAAAAAATTTAGAAGGCAGATGAATCACATTGGCAAATTGAAAATAAATAACTCTTACAGTACAATAGAAATTTACAGTATCAGATACAAATGTTTGATAGATGGTCCAAATCAATTCACTTTACAAATCTACGATCATCCATATCGTGACCGAATTAAAATTGATTTCTGCACTCGAATTAGATTAACGGTAGCAAAAAACAATTGTTAACATTCAGACAGCGACTGATAGAAAAAAATATTCAATTTATTAAGCTTTATACAAAAGATCACTCTATACGTTTAGTTAGACAAATTGCGAAGAAAGCTGTTCCTATTGAGGTCCATTGTCATCAACCACACAAACTAGTTTTATTGACACTGTTTAATTTGTAAGTTTCATTTAGTGGTGTCCTACAAATTAGTCATCTAATTCTTTAATTCAAATTTAATTATCAACTTTTATCTCATTTTTTACATAGGCTAAGACTCAAACGTATTGTATGGCTTTAACGGTGCTTAACAAATGACTATTGGGCTAAAATGAGCGTTTATAATATTTATAATAAAAATGTAGGTCTTTTAAGATTATTTATATAACACTCATGTGTAAACCGTTGGTATTTTCACCGATCACCGAGGTATACTTGAATACCATCACATAAGAATTGTGATAAAGGGATTCACAAAAGTAACGGGAGTCGAAAAATCCCATTATTAATACAAAATCTGGAAATGTGCCAGTTAAACGACTATCAACCCATCTCTTCGGAAATTTACAATAAGCGTAAAAGTATTATGTAATTTTAAGTTAATACTCCCATAGATAAATTTACTAAAACTATCAACAGCTACAAGAAAAATATCACAGCTCCAGATTTTCCAGTCCCAATTTTGCTTTAAAGAAATTCATGAGATCCATTAAGAAGTAATTATGAAAATAAAGCGAATATGTTTAAAACAGCATGCGTTTTGATTCAATTGAAGATCGATTAGTACACTCGTCAATGTATAAAATTACCGAAATAAAAGAAAGCAAATCGGATACTGGAATAACATGCGTTAACGCCGCTTGCCATAAGATAAACATCTAGTCCAGAAATATCGCTTGGTCAAGGAATTCAGAATGCACACACCTTGTCTACTATTTACGATTACTGCTTATGTGTGTACATTCTACGTAATACGTGTAAGTTCTTTATAACGTTCGTGTTTACCAATAATCCCTTTATTGGACGTCGTTTAAAGTTTATTTAAGCAGTGATTTTACTTTAAGTTATTTGTTTAGTCAATGTTATGATCAGTGACATTGTTAGATAAAGTTATTAATGTATATTGTTAAAGACATGATTTTTTCTCTTCAAGTCCCTCATTTTAAAAAGTCACCATATGCTCCTCTTTTTTTCACGAAGAAAGCTTACAGTACATAACAGCAACTGCCGATTCTTTGTACTCTCGTATGTATGATTTTTTATTATCTCTTACGTTAGACAAGAAATCTGTATCTTCAAATTCTTTCTTTTCAGTTTTTTTTTTCATCAAGGACCTCCCCTCCATCTCCAATATTTCTCATGTTCTGTTCTTTGTCTCGGGGAAAGTTTTTTCCATTTCAGCAGCAACACGGAGTCTGAACATCTACTCAGTAATTGACAATTAACTCGTTCCCCATTTTAGGGAGCTTTGTCTGGCTGTGTGTCAAATAATACACTCCCGCTTACTACACTACTGGAAAAAATTAAAGGATCAAAAAATAAATCCAAATTTTTGGGCGTTTTTTAACAGGCCGTAACTTCGAGAAAAATGGTCGTACAGGAAATTTAAAAAAAGAAAATTGTAGCTCCAAGTCTCTAGTTTTTGGATTAACACATTAAAAATTTGCAGCATCAGTGGTTTTTGAGTGATCTTAGGAAAACCAGCAACAAAAAAATTTCAAAATTTTTAATGTTTCTTTTTTTTGTTATACGAGCGTGGAAAAAAATGTTCTTGCTTAACCCTTATAAAGATCGGATGCTTTGTTTATTTAGCTTTAATTTCTATTTTTTAACACCTCGATATGTTTAGTTCTCGCCGAGATATCAGTATCCAAATGGAAAATGATCCTTTTGTCTTTAATTATCGATATCTCAGCAACCAATAATTGCACACCAAGTTAAACGTGCATTTCAAGAATTTGGATAAATATCCTTTAACCATCAGCTATAACTTTTTCGAAAAAACAAGAATTCTTCTTGTTACATGAATTTGAAAATGCAACAAAAAATGAGCTTTAGGTGGTGTTTTGGAAAATCAAGCGCTGGATTGACAATATTGTGAAAACCAATAATGTTAAGTGTGCGTTTTACAGTTTAATATGTCGAGGATAATCCTACAAAATGCCAAATTAATCCATCCAGCCGTTTTTTTGTTTCACTCGATGGAATTTTTGAAAAGAATAAGGGATCACGTTTTTGCTCTGCAAAGCTCATAATTTAAGAAATGAAAAATATTTGTTTTTTAAAGCTTTTTCCACGTTTCTGTTTTACAGATTTGTTGTTTTGAGACAACTTGAGGAAATTCAAGTCACCAACGCCAATTTTGCTCATTGTAGCTATTGTGTGTGATTAACGAATTTTCGAGCAACAATATTCGCATTGACGAAATATTGAATTGACTGGGCGTTTGTTTGTTAAATTTCTTCAAATTGTTCCAAAACAACAAATCTATACAACAAAATGTGGAAAAAACCCTTAAAAAAGAATATTTCTCATTTCTTAAATTATGAGCTTTGCAGAGCAAAAACGTGATCCCTTATTCTTTTCAAAAATTCGATCGAGTAAAACAAAAAAACGGCTGGATGGATTCATTTGGCACTTTGTAGGATTATTGCAGGCATATTGAACTGTAAAACGCACACTTAACATTATTGGTTTTCACAATATTTTCGATCCAGCGCTTGATTTTCCAAAACACCACCTAAAGCTCATTTTTTGTTGCATTTTCAAATTAATGTAACAAGAAGAATTTTTGTTTTTTCGAAAAAGTAATAGCTGGTGGTTAAAGGATATTTATCCAAATTCTTGAAATGCACCTTTAACTTTGTGTGCAATTATTGGTTGCTGAGATATCGATAATTAAAGACAAAAGGATCATTTTCCATTTGGATACTGATATCTCGGCGAGAACTAAACATATCGAGGTGTTAAAAAATAGAAATTAAAGCTAAATAAACAAAGCATCCGATCTTTATAAGGGTTAACCAAGAACATTTTTTTCCACGCCCGTATAACAAAAAAAAGAAGCATTAAAAATTTTGAAATTTTTTTATTGCTGGTTTTCCTAAGATCACTCAAAAACCACTGATGCTACAAATTTTTAATGTGTTAATCCAAAAACTAGAGACTTGGAGCTACAATTTTCTTTTTTTAAATTTCCTGTACGACCATTTTTCTCGAAGTTACGGCCTGTTAAAAAACGCCCAAAAATTTGGATTTATTTTTTGATCCTTTAATTTTTTCCAGTAGTATATTTTGGGGCTGTGAGCATAAAAATATACATTAGAATAGGTTTAGTAATTCTTTTAAAAATGTAAATACGAATTTAATAATTTATCGAATTGTGAACGTAAACATGTACAAACATATTTGTCTTTAGTGAATTATATATCCTACCCTATTACCCTACCCTGGCTTAAGGTAATAATTAATAACTCTACCTTATTTTAAATATAATTTTTTTTTATAAAACTTTATATTTAAAAATGTAAAAAATAAAATAAATACATGAGAAAAAACAGTTACTGTTGAAATTTTGTGTCGGTAAAAGCGCCATCTGTGAATCAACTATTTCAAGGACTATGCTCAATTCACCTCTTAAAATTATGTAAAAATAATTTTTGTGACGTAAAATAATATTTTTTTTTAATGTGATAGTAAAACATTAAACTTTTTCTAAAAAAATGATACATTTTAAAATTATATATGTGTATTTAATTTTTCCTTTTCATTTACGAGTGTGAGTAACAAAAAAGGATTACAAAAATCCGTTGAAAAGTCGAGAATAAACTTTAAAACAATATTTTTTTTATGGAACAATAAGTAATGAACTGAATGTAATAAGGTTAAAAGGTATTATGTCAAGCCACTCGTCGTGAGATGGCGCTAGTTTATAGTTAGCGGTAATAAAATGATTACCTGTCCTCTTTTCGCAAGTTGTTACCAAGTTTTCACAATACAATCGTTTGGCAAGTTGCCCCCAAGTCCAACCGAGGTTGAAAGCCTTGGATTTCCTGCAAAAGCTCAATACTTTTAGAATAGCTAATTAGAGGAAACGAGAACAATATTTCAGAGAGATTCTTAAACACAATTTTGTATTTCTTCTGTAGGTAGCAATATATAAACGTAACAATAATAATAAGGCTTCTACTTTGTTTTAAATTTATTACTACACATGTAAGTGCTTTATGGTTCGAAGTCAACGTATAGAATACAAAAATAACATTTAAAACCAACGCATTTGAGAAATATTTGCAAAAAAATAACAATACAAAAATTAACCTTAAAAAAATTTAACGGAGATTTTTTAAGGACCATAATATGGTTAATACATTTGACATTTCATTGTTTTTATTTAAAATAAATCTTAGGAATTTATCCAAAACAAACAAAAAATGTGGCAAGTTTAATCAAACGCAATTAAAATGCTCTGCGGCTAAATATAATACGAAATGTACAATATTATAATTAGAATAAATAAAACGACGGTCAGCTGTTGACAACAAGAGCGAAGAGGCAAGTCAATCGTCGAACGTTTGCAGCGTCACCTGGTGGTATCATGCGTCATATTCATAATTATTTTGAGAACACTTGCCAATATCACTCGTCCACAATATTCAACCACATTCAACTTGCCGCTATAAAAAGCCAATATAAACCTAAATGCCGCTGAGATCGCCCGCATTATCTCGTGATTATCGCGTGTCAAAACATCGCCACGCTCGCGATACTTCGCATGTAATCTGATAAACGATGTATTCTGCACGCTTCGCGCTCTTGCGCTGTCTCTTTCCCTCGCGTGCGACACGTAGCGCCCCGTCGCACTCTCACGGTCATCCATTTCATTCATGCGCGCTACACCTCGGCGGCCTGCTGTTTACAGACACAAACAAACAGTACAGCAAACCGCTTAGCTTTAAGTACGAGACCGTGAAAGTGATATTGTCAAGTGCGCCCGTCTCTTTCTAGAAGCCGAGCGTGTAGTTCCAACAGAGTGGATAGATGTCGCTACGGGTTCCGTTTGGTGAGCCGGATGAAATAAATGTGACAATAATTCGGGCGCGACGTTGCCGGACTTCGCCACCCGGTGTGGTGGCGAGCGCGCGCTATAAAACAGCAAGGTTATTGTGATAGTCACGAGTGTTTTATGTCGAGGAGATAAGAGTTATATTTATTTGTGTTGACGGCATGTGTAAGTTTGTGTTGGCGTGCGAGCGTCACGTAAACGTAACGAGCGTGGTATACACACGTACGTGCGCTGTCAGTAGGTAATGCGATGTGCTGTGATCGCTTATTGTGGCGCTGCGCGGTGCGCGGTTTATAGCGTTTAATTCAATTTAGTAATTGATACGTTTGTCGGGTGACATTATCGCTTCTAAGATTAATATTTTTATGGTTTCTCAAATGGAGTACTACGAAAGCTGCACGTAATAAAATGTTTTTTAAAAAGCGTTGTGTTTAATTAAATACCTAGCTATCAATTAAATCGATTTAATTTTTTTTTCGTAATTAAATAATTATTTGTCAGTTTGGAAGATTTTTTATACAATTGACATAAAGTTTAGAAATAAAACATCAATAAACAAAACATTATGATTATTAAATCAAAATAATATATTTTAGAAAAAAATGAAATATACATTTCAACATTGTTAATTAGACACGTCCCCAAACAAAATAATTCACGGCATTTTTCGATACTCAAAACGAGTCATCTCTTGGTTACTTACTGAATTAATTATAATAAGCCGTAATCGCCCCTAATGCCGTGTTATAAGACGTACAATCGCGTGAACAACGTAAAGATCTTTCCTGGATTAGATCCACACACACGAAACATTTATGAGCGCAGTAGACAGTAGTAGACATGTTGTATACGATATGACGTTTCGTATTGTATCTACTATTATAAATGATATGTGTAGCTTTCACGAGGGCACACAAATGTAGTGAGGTTTCATCAAAACTGTGGCGAAGCTTTTTGGAACTTAAATCTGAGGCTTAGAGTTCATTTACGTTTGAGATTTATTTTTGTCATGTGACCGTCTGGTGTTGGAGAGTTGGCAAACGCGTGACCTGTTATTGTGTATTAGGTTAGTTTAATCACAATTTGGAGTGGGTCGCGATACGGCTTTCCGACTGTCGAATGACGCCAGTAACACTAAATCAATTTTTTTGTCTCTCGAACAAAGCATCACTTAACAGCTCTTGGGTTTCTAAATTAATTCACCCATTGTTAATTAATCTCTTACATCATTTAAAGTGTTTTATTTGTAGAAAGTCTAAACTTAAGTGGTCTTTATATTTCAAATTAGTTTCTTCAGAATCTATTATAATATTGAGGATGCAGTTAGTAATTCTACTTTATTTTACAAAAAAATCTTTTGTAAATATAGTTAAAGACAATTGTATTTCAAATACGTCTTTACGGTAAAATATGTGCTCATAAAAGTCTATTTGTAGAAACGTAAAGAACAAGTTTTAAAATAATGTTATGTTAATTTTTATGAAGTTTAAAGCTGCGCACGCGCCGAAGCGTGCTTGTCAGTTAACGGACCCGACAAATAACTGATACCCTATTAGTAAAAGGTGATCGCGCAATCTACCAGTCGCTACTTCACTGTTCCACTTCCGTTTGCTCATTGTAAGTAATAATTAAAATAATATTCAGGTTATATTTAATAAATACTTTGACTTGAGTTTGAAATATTGACAAGCTCACAACATATTTATTAGTAATGTGACAGGTATAACTGTAATAAATTACGTTGCAGAAAACACTGACAATAGCACTGCAGTACACGGAAGATTTTTGCAACAACAAAGACGCAAAGAATTACCTACAGACCGGATTCAAACAATTACTGTCTCCAAAAATAATAATGGAGGTAATAAGCAGGCAATCAGCAAAGTGTAAGCTTATAATCATTTCATAAAGTTTGTATACAAAGGCGTGGGTTAATAAGATTTTAAAGTGTGCAGCGTGTATTCGCTATTGTTGCATCGGGTCCAGTGGCGGCGGCCAAGTAAATTAGAGAGGGCTGGACTATAACTAAGAGATGTTGAACTGACGCTCCGCCGAGAGGCTGCTTGTAGACATGCTTCATTATTTTATATATTTATTCATTCGTTTTTGAGATAGTCTTTGTTATTTGGTACTGTATTGTTGAATTTTGTGGTTTAAGACAAATGTTTACCTGCTAAATACTTTTATTTTTGTACAGAAGTGTGTAGAACCGAAATTTTAGTATAATCCTTTGTGACTGGATTTGTAAACACAATCTAGTGTTATGGGATAAAAGAGTGTAACGATTTTTTTATGGTATCCATGACTTGCGTGAAAGAGAAGGTAGTTAGTCACGGGTTCTTGTAATTCGCTATGAACACTGCACATGGAAACTTTTTCGAAATAATCACAATTTAAAAAATCTAAATGTATTATATTTCAGCGTAAATTTGCCCATAATAAGGATTTCGTAAGCTGAAACTAGGGCTTTTTCTCCGCAGGTAAATAAGAGTAAAACAATTGGCCTCAATTTATACTTAAGAAAATAGAGTATTTATGTTGACTTAAAGTATGCCTTCAATTTTAACAGAAATACCTAAAGAATTGACATACCTACTGCTAAACCTTTTGGTTTTATAACGACGCTAAAAACATTTCAAAGTACAATAATCTCTAACATACTTTGAAGATTATAAAGCAGGGTTCTTCACAAAACCGGCATGAAAGTAGTGAAATAATTGTGAAAGTACATTAATGGGATTATCCACACTAGTTTCCTGTTCGCCAACACCAGGAATGCCGCTCTGCGACTGCAGTGATGCATATCGTTGTACGTATGGTGCATATGCGTACCTCCCCACCGCTACCCGCTACTCGTTACCCGTACCCGCACTACCCGCGACCCGCCGCTACCTTTGTCTTTGTTCATTATGCCTAAATAAAAATATACCTTAAACGGATTACGTCGAGTTTACCAGATCGTATCATTGAACTTAAATTAAGTTAATTTTATTACATCTTTGCATGAATTTAAATACTCTCGCACATTTTATTTCGCGTTTAATGTCGGTTTGTTTACAATAAATTAACATTTCGCAGTTATATTGCGCTAAATATTTATTGCCATAAATATTGTTGTTTACGACGATTTAAATATGTAATCGAAGCCCTTTGGTATAAAATAGGAAGAAGTAATATAAATGCGAGATGTGGTAAAATTTCGGAGAACACAAGAAATGAAATTTCAATAATTCATTATACTTTAGTCGTTGAGACAGGTTCGTATGAAAGAGTTCAACGCGCGAACTGAGACTGAGTTGTACACTCTCGTGATTCTGTAAGTTGATTTGTTTAAGTGAATAATTTTAATGTGTTTAGTTTTGTAGTTATGTTGTTCTTATTTCTTTGTAAAGTTAAGAAATTACTACTAATATTCTGTAGATGGTAATATATTATAGGTACTACAAAATTAAACATTTTACTTAAAATGTAAATGATGAAACGAATATTTTTAAATTATTTTGATTATTTTGTATTTTTTATAGCATGCAGTAAAAATAAAAAATATCTACCCTTTTTCTGCAACTAGGAACCTGTATAAAGAACTCAAATAAATATTCGAAATGTAAGATATAATTCATATTTGTTATGTTCAAATAATAACAAATTTATATAAGTAACGTGAGACGTTATTTTAATTCATTTTAAAAAACAAAATCATTTGCATATTATGGAAGGCATTTATTTTTATATTTTATACCTACATAATGTAATGACCAGTGAAATTGTGACATGTTTATAAGTAAAGTTACATTTGGATGTAAACACGTCTCCTTTATAACGTCTTCGTCAACATTTTCCTTAATAACAGGTTATTACTTTAAATTGCATTGTTTTGTTATATCTCAAAAATCAAAGAGTACTAGTACTTGTTAATAAAATATGAAACCGTGTAATTGCCACACACGATTGGAAAATACGTGAGTTAGTTTTAATTGGCCGTGTCAACGACCTTTGGTTAATAAACAAAAGTTCATTAAATACAACAGAATAGATTTGCATGCAGGCGTCTAGCTTAAAAGATTGCTCGTATCCTTATACTATAATCTGAAAAGCGAATAAAAGGGAGACGGCACTATATGGCCTGCGCTGGCTCTCTAAAGCAATATCCTTTTTGCTATTAACTTAGAACCTTAACGCTATTTTTATCAGCATAACATTTTGAATCTTACAGCACAGCTAGTAAAGTACAATTTGGAAAGTCATTTGCGAGTCCTTAGACCGTATTAACTCGAGCCCAGGAGAGTTGTGTGAGTAAAATTAAAGGGTGTTTTTCTATTCGAGGGAAAATGTATCAGGTAATAATATAGCTCGGTTAGATGAACATTTCAGGGGAGATGGGATTTATGTTTACTTGTATTCGTACATATTCGTGTGATTTGCTAATGCACCTCTTTGTTTCCAAACAGCGTACGCATTGTCTGAAAGTTTTAAGAAGGGGAATGCTTCAAAGACAAATATTTATTTTCTTTGTATTTTTCTTTGTTTATATCACCAAAATAATAAGGTAAAGCAATTATAAACATGTTTAACAAATACATTCGTAGAAAGTGTTATTTGCTACAGGTATCGGAATCTAAGGAAAATATAACCAATTATTCGCGCTCTTGATGTTGTCGTCAGATATCACCAACGTTCGGAGAAGATGTGTGTGGGAGTCGCTGTGATCAAAAACAAGGAAATATTTCTCCGTAAACGTAATTTTCTGTGATAAACAGTAAAAAAAAATTAAATGCTGCAGCATGGAAAAATCTTTTATGTCTTCATAGTGGTGGCGCGCTGAAATTAAAAAAGAACGAGTAGGTACACTGTATAAAAGAAGCTTGATTACACGTCACTAGCCTTAAGAGCCCTTTGTTTCTTGGTCTTTTCTTTAAATTTAAACAAACTGTTGTTTGTTTGTGTTTACTTTTACTGCTGAGCTTGCAATTCATTTAGTTCCACCTTAATTCGGACACTATCGCCTTCTTCTAAATCCAACATTTGACATGGTTTTTTTTTATTCCATTTTTACTTATTTTTTATATTGGCTATGGGATTTTCACAATAAATGCAGTGATAGCCAAAAGGCACTCGACAATGTTGTGTCTATTCAAATCGAGAAGTTTACTGTCTTGAGAAACACAGCATAGCTTCAGACGCCTCTACGTGAATAGTAATATAAATGATTTACAAAATCTAAAAAGATTTTTAATCATCGTAGAAAATTTAAAAAAATACATTTCAATTTCAATAACCACATTTCTGTACCTTTTTTAATTTTTCCTTAATTTTTTTCTTTAATTTTGAGCAGGAAACACCGTTCATAAATCATATGTTTATGTATAAATACTATACGCATAGCATGAAACCTACCATCGTTTAATTTAAAAATGCAACAAATTTCACAAACTGAAACACAACCTCTAAACCGTTTCAACCACGCTCAGACTGAGCAGTGAATTTCACAAATAAACTACACATTTCATATCCAATTACAGTCAGTTCTGTGAACGTAAGTCGTGCCCCTATCCACATGTGTGATAACTTATTAATACCCATTCCGACGATGAACGTTTCCACCGTACAGACCAGTTCACTGCCACGAGAACAGCGTGTTAAACATACAGACAAATAGTTTGAGTTACCAGTAGCGACTTTTTAGCTGTTTATGTGTTGAGTTTGGCAGAAATGAATCCAGTTGGCTTCGTATCATGGTTGGTAGTTGGTCTCGTATTAAGGTAAAATTATCAGGTGTTAGTAGTGGCAACTAACCACTCAAACTGCTTAAACGAGTGCTAAACGTTCGTTTAAACCTCATGCCTTAATTGTCAGCATGAAATGAAGGTATCTGAAGGTATTTAAAGACATGAAAAATTATAACATTTTTGCCTCGCTAAGCTGAGATGAATTCATATTCATTATTTGAAGAACCATTCAAATCACGATATCAATATTAAGAAACCTTTTTTCCAACATACACATACTCAATGCTACTTTAAGAATGCTTGATGATACAATAACAACAGCGCGCATTTGATCCATAAAGCGATTTTCACGGTGGACACTTGCAACACAGACTAATTGTAGTGCGTTGTTTAAATAATAGCGCTCGAAAATGCGGTGTACAGGACAAAGCGTGAGCACTAGCGAGTACATATCCCAGTGCGCGCGTTAGATGCCATCCGCAAATGTCGACAAAGCCGCCCCCAGTCCGGACTTACAGCATGACCACAAAATAACCCGAGCAATGAACGTCTGTGCGAAAGTTGGGATGTTGATTGTAACTAACAAGTTGTTTATGCGTTTGCAGATAGATTAGTGTAGTTCGGGAAGGGATTTTTAAAAATGTGGAGTATTTTTAACAAGTATTATGGAACTGAGTTGATATAGTAGCTCGGAATATGGGAATATGTCTCAACAATGGCTACAGATTTTTTTTTCGTAGAACTATTAAAAATGAAATTTTTCTGAAGAAATACACCTCTTTCTACCTTTTGCGGAGTTACAGTAATCAGAGTATGTATGATTTTTTTATATTACCACTAAATACCATCAATATTGCCCCAAGCACCGTCCATTAGCAATAAACAAATCAAATAAAATTAAAGTCGAAAATATACAATAGTTTATTTACTCCGCAGTCCATCCTTTGGGAGGTGTACGCGGATATCCTAAAATAGCTGGAGAAAGCATTGATCCGTAGTTTCCAAATATTGGACGCGAATGGAAAACCTCCGGATAGATTTATTAGGGTGTGGGGATCTTTCACAGGGGCGACGTCGGCCCATCTACGAGTAACTTCACGTTACTTTTGCTTTGATACAATCGACCGCGTACGCGTTGTTCCGTGTTTGAGATGTATATTTAATGTATTTGTGATATCTTACTTCCAGTAAATATTGGTGAATGTATACAGGTGTATTCAGACCGTGATCGAAAACTAAGGCGGGTTATAGCTACGATAATTACGAACCTATTGGCATTAAAAAATAGTTTATTAATTCGATGACGATGTAAACAGCTACATATATATTTTTAAAATAAATCTTTGCCATTGACGTTCCTTTTCCATGCCCGTGTAATAAATTTAGGTCACAAAAAGTAAAATAATACTTTCACTCCACCTACTTATTTCTTACCTCATTCAACCTTGTCTCTCCATTTGTAAGTAAACAAACGGTAATGACTATACACACAAACATAATTTTATCCCTAAAAAGGTAGAAAGAGAATTTAGGGATAGGTAGATAGTTTCATGTTTGCTTATAACAATGATTACAGAAAAATAACTAACCTTTAGTATTATCTAATATAATGTTTTAGTTTGAATAGAGGTATCTACATCACTGCGGGATAGCGCACAGATCTGTGCGGTAAACTTTCGCTAAGCCCTCTCGCAAGCACCCACTTCTGTTCTAAAACTGTCTTTTGTATCACTTTTAAGGTCTACCTTTTGTATTTCAGACTGCTGTTGTGCATTCTCTTGAAATATTTAAATGATGAATACAAATTGACCGTCGGGTTCATCTGTCGGATTAAAAAGGTGCGTGTTGTCGTAGATCAATCCTAAAGCTAGGAAAAATGTTATTGTAATTTTTGTAGCCATTGACGACTACAACACTACTGATATAATAAATATACATAAGCGATAATAAGATTATTCATGTGAAATCAACATGAGTCTAATATAACTTCGATACTATCTTTAGTTTTCACTGTTATTATAGAGATTTTCATAACAAACACAAAAAATATGAAGTATAAGTGTAAGTGTAATAAAAAATACACTTACGCCATACACAGAACAAAGAAGTAATTTATTAACTCATATGCTATTACGCCGCCTAACACCCCACATAATAATAAACCGCGGAATAATAGCAATAATCAAAAGAGGTGGATCATGAACATGATGTAACGGCACGAAAGACGGGAGGCGACATTTTTTCAGCAAATTACACGCGCGCCAAATCATTACACACCCAAACAGAGTCAAAGAGGCAAACCGAAACACTCCTGAAACTTCCGAAGGCTTTCCGGCCGCCAGAGAGGGACGGAGGACCTGGCGCCTACCATCGATACTCGATTGTTACAACTCGATTCTAAATCGATGATTTTTAGACAAAGATTTAGCGCCCTTGGTAGAGTTAGATTAATACTTTCACGTTTTTAAAGAAATTTATCATCAGAGATTCTTTATTACTGTAAATATAAAACTCAGCCTCCAATAAAGACTTTTTAAATAAAAGGTATCTTACTTAACTGTGGTTAAATATAGCTCTAACTGGAATACTCGAGATTTCTAGAAAACGCTAAAGGTGTTTATCGAATTTCGAAACATTATAATATCATCAAGGAATTCCTAAAAACAATCGTTCCAGATTATCGGGTAACCAGAAGTAACAAGGGTCGTGGGGTGGGGCGGGTGTGAGGGGCAGTGGGGTAGGGGTAGTCACGAGGGGGCGAGAAGTTATTAATTCTGGAAGCGAGAGGCGCCACAGCCTACAGTCTCGACTGCAACAGAGTGGAAGCTTACCTTAGACTCGCTTAATGTTCTACTGATATTATTACCGCCATGCTTGCTACCAAAATTTGCTTACGGTTTTAAAAACGTTTTAGAGTATTTGCTTTTTTCAAGGATAGAAAGAAGATGGATCCAGATGGGACTCTTTATTGTTGCCGTGTGAAGGTTTTTGTTGATTGTCCTGTAAGTAATATAACTTTACATTGTATGATTTAAAACATGAGATTATTATCAATGTATATGGTATTAATTTTGCCCATCGAGTATCGACTGCAAAGCAATCTAGAAAAGAATAGTATCATATTTATAAAGTCATCTTGCCTTTTTTTTGCTCTGTCTATACACTACACCGAATAAAACTGTCCAAAAATGCAAAGAAATTAAGAACTACGATGAAATCAATGAATGGATGAATTGTGGTGGTACCTGTTAATTTTTGAAGAATGAAGTCTACTGAGAACAGTAGATAAAGGCATTGTAAGGCATCGTCAAATGGCCCTTATGCTGCTCATTGTGGGCCTCAAACATTTTCTTTTCATTCTTCTACGCGGCAGTATTTGCAAGGTCAAAAGCTTTTGCTTACTCCTCTCCAATTTGTCAGATTTCACACATCACTGATTTTTACTGTCACGGTAGTTCAATGTTGTAATAGAACTTTGGAAATGAAATTCGAGTGAAGGCAGTTGAGGATACAGAGACTAGTAATGATGTGCATTGTGGATAGATGAAAATAAAACGAAGCAATGGTACACTATATACCTAAATCAAACCACAAGACGCTGCCATCTGCTATATTTCTATAAAATAAGTTCAATTGTTTATAAATAAATACTTTTTGGGTTCTACTATGAAAATTGTTCATCTTATTTCATTTCTCTCCATGGACCTAAATTATTAAAGTCGAAGATTGGCAACATTTTTCTGAATTTAGAGAGTTCCATTATCAGTGGTGAGAACCTATTAGGTGATGATGAAAATTTATTGAATAGACCAGGATATTAATAGGTTCTAAGTTCTTACTAAGTTCAAATTTGTAGTGCATTAAATGGACGAATGATCGACGAATTTACCAGAATATTATATCCAGAATTTACAAAACTTAAAAAATACTTTAATAATCGATAAGACCGGTTGAAGAGAAATTTTCTTACTTCAGCTTAGAATGTCGAGATGAAGCCGAAAAAAGTTGGAAGTGGGCTTAGAGAAATAATGAAAGGAGTAAGCAGTTCACATAATATTCAACAAATTATTTACGTCATATTAATCAGTTACTAGAACTGTAGTGTAGTACGCTTTACGTAGTGGATCCCGTAATGTAACACGTTAGCACACCAATGTTGCATGCATTTATGTTACCTTGTCTCATACAGTATGCAAGTGATCTAAATTGTATAAGTCTGGCCAGGTGATACATCTACGTAATATAAAACGGGACATTATCCATGGAGTTGCTAAGCGAGTTCGTCATTGAATTTTAGTTTCAATGCCATCCTTTGTTTTTCAATGTAACTGTTACAATGTTTCCTTGCCTGCCAGTTGCTACTTGAAATAAACCGTTTAAGTCTGCAAGCTATGAATAATATAACCCGTTTTTAAGTATCATTGCATCTTGTCTACTTAATAGAACTAATTGTCAGTTCTTAATATAAATGTTTCATTGATAAGTGTCTTAACGTAGGCGTTCAAAATAAATGTTTAGTAATCAATAAGGGATTAGGTGAAGATGTAATGAATGATGTTAATAATTTCATCGTCGACCAATCGCCTCCCAGTGTTCTCTCACCTCAATAGCATTTCGATACAAATCAATTCATTAAATTAACCTTTACCATTTGTAATGCTGTGGCACCTAATATTGGGCCGCATACAATATCAGTTGGAAATTACGTTTTGATTAGTGTAGCCCGACCTCGGGTACCAAGCAGGCGCATACTGCCGTAGCTACTCATATCGATCTTGGTATGAATATTTGAAGTCGCTCCGTCCTTGCAAGTTGCCACAGAACTGCAAATGTACGGAAAAGATTCTGATTTAATGTTATTGTTGCTTGTCACGTCACTTTCAACGCTTGTCATAACAGCTAACCGGTATGGTAATAATGTTGATGATTTGTTTGTAAGTGAAGCTTCAAGTTGGAAGACTAAAGTTATTATTTCAATTGTTTAATTATTTAATCCAATAGTATAATATAAGTCTTGGGTCGTGGTTCTAGGAAACTGTCAGAATATTTTGAGCCTCGAAATTCTTAGGCTGGAATTGATTGTTTAAAATTCAAGTGTGGGTTCGGAGTGTGTAGCCACATTTGCGGTTGTCCGTTTCTGTGTCACCTACGAACCAGATACTCCAATCCACAAAACAAACGATGGCACCTTTATGTTTTACAGACAAGAATAAAATTCTTTTGATCATTGTTTTTTTTCTGTGCTTCATTTTTTAAATTTTTACAATTTTACAATAATTCAATTTACACAACTGCATATTAACATAATGAAAAGCCCTTTTCTTACACCTGCATGTGTGGTCTGATCTAGTAAATCTATATGTCTGCAGAGTTGAGTATATAGGTGCATTACCAACGGAGTGTTGGGAGTTAGCGACTTAACCACAATCTACCGGTGAAATAGTAAATGTTTCGATAGGCAATACAATGTGTCAAGGTTCTTTTTTTGTTTACAAACTATAAAGAATAGAGTGAAGGTTGGCCGTGCTTAAATATTTTAGTCAAAAGCCGTCCATCATTTGTATGAAGTGTTGCACAATGATCGCAATTTTGTACTCGAGTTGCATCTTTAATGAAATGTGATTGCTTGGTTTGAAAGGCTGCTTGTCTTGAGATTTTTGTCATATTTCTCATTGTTTGTGCACTCAAATTTATAGTTCACAATTATTTTTATGATACATATTTGCTTATTTGTGACACGGTAGTGAGTATGTATAAGATAAGATCAAGTAAGAGAGTCGTCGTCCTCCAAATTCTACACTGCCATAAAGGAAGCGCTGGACAGAAACCGGTGGAAGCAGATCATCCGCTTCAGATGTCATCCTAACGCTGAGTTTAGTGTTGCTACAAACGAAAACTCGATTAAAGATAATCAGACTTACTTGCTCTTACAAACTTTGAATGACGATCTGGCGAGAATGACCTAACTTTTTTTATTTTTGTATGACCACGATCCCCAGATATGAGGGACCGACCAGAGAGAGAGAGAGAGTGAGTATAGGCATGCGAAATTGAAATACGGATCACATTACTAACTTACGTACAGATTATCAGGGCTATTAAGAAATTACTGGTGTGGTTGCCCTTTACCAAAATGAGAAGTTGAGGGGACTTTCCTAAATAAACTTTATCAGAAACGATACTAGGTAGAGGCATGAAAAAATATTGGTATAATTACATTATACCTAGCACGTAAGAAAATAGTTTAAAGTTAAAACTCATTAAAGTCAAACCCATTTACGTAAAAAAGGAAGAAAATAGGAAATAATTACCTTCCAACCGGTGGTAAACGAAAGGGAACAGAAAGCATGGAATGCCATGAAAAATCACCGTCACACGAGAGATGAACGGATGCATAAAAAAAGGAATGATCCAAAAACATGCAAGCACTCTTTCATTTTTAAAACCCCAGTTTTACAATACGCATACGTGGATGTACATACGTGTATGTACCCCGCACTCGTGATAATTGGATTACCCAGCGAGTATTTAGGTCGCCGTTAGCCGACCTTTTTGTGGATATTTCACCTCTAGACTCGTTATTGAACTGTTGAAGTTATTAAGCCCAGTGTTTCCTGCATTGTTTGTTTTGCTTATATGCTCTAGTTTATGAACATGGCTTTATGAGAAACAGTTTGTTATAGTTTTGAGTAGTGCGCATTGATTTTTATGAATATTCTGATACTTTATTTATTTCATTTTTTCGTTGTTAATTTAAATTCTTTACATTTTTATTAGTATTTTATGTGAAGAAACTATGTTCGTATTTATTAAATTAACACCAGTTACGTTTCAAATAATTTTACTTGTCCCAAAAAAGCCGCCCTGTTGTAGTCAATGCCCGCTGAAAAAGCAGCGACACACTAAATTGTTAATGGGACCGGCAGTTTAAAATCCTGTTTAAACGACGTGATCGAAAATAACTTGTGTCAATATAAATTGCTGGCAAAACGATCTTTAAATTACTCATGTACTTATTGGACAGAATCACTCCCTGGAATCATTTAAAAACCTTTCATCTCTGATTAATTATTTCTCACAGCCGTGGAAAACCAATTTATACGTAGTTCGACGTTAACTCACATTGCATTTCAAGGGAACTGGGAAATTCTCTTTACTTCGTATTAACCAGATACGGGAGTTTAGTGTTGCTAGAAACGAAAACTAGATTAAAGATATTTAGACTTACTTGCTCTTACAAACTTTGAATGATGATCTGGCGAGAATGACCTAACTTTTTTTCTTTTTGTATAACTTCAGTCTGATTTCCAGAAGTTGCTATAGATGATATAGCTGGAACGGGATGAATTTCAGAGGAATAATATGAAAGCTAGTTCGTTTGTCGAGATCCCATCTATTATATTAAGGTGGGGCAGACAAGTATAGAAGTGGAGACAGCGCTTAAGCAGACGTGGTGTGGGACGTCCTGCAGTACGATGGTTTGATAACTAGAGAAAGGTGTCGAGAAACGGATGGATGAGGTTTGTTTAAGACCGGGTTGGTTGGTGCTTTCTTGGGAAGGCCTATGTTTAACAATACGGCAATGGATGCAGTATAATATATGTACTCGTATGTCAGGGTGGTGGATGCTCGTCAATGTTATTTCTATCTCCTATATCTATTTAAAATTCTTATGTGAAGTCGTTCCCTGATCTTGGTTATCATCATCAGGTATACGGCTGGCTAATCTACCAGCTATTATCATCATCATGACGTCATGACGAGATTTAAAAAAAGTTTGACTTAAACGTCTAGTTAGTTTTAGCATAATTTCAAATGAAACACTGTTCTCAAATATTTCAGTAACTGCCCACCTTATAAGCGAATTGCAATACGTTTTCGACTTACCAAGGTTTTGAATGATCGAGATTGCGTGGTGTGACACGCGTGCCATATTATGTCGATGTGTGCACAGTAATTGGATTGAATTGAATTGGTGCGATGCTCGCAGTTTATTTGGGTCATAGTGCCTTGTTGCTATTGACATTTGACCTTTGCTACTGCGTATTTTAATGGCGCCTACAACGTAAAACCGTCATAAAGACAATCCTAATCATATTTTCTCCGCGCATTACATTAACTATATATCTTCGTTGATTAGAATCAACTACATTAAAAAAGGGTGTAGAATATAAGTTTCGGATCAACTAATTATTTTTCTGAACTCATATCAAGTAGGTAATATTAGAAAACAATTTAGCCATCAAAGGATTCTAGTCTCGTTGCTAACTCGAAAAGAGTCATCATTGTTTGTAATTTTATATCTTCTAGGAATTGAAGATTTTTTACCGACTTAGATTTTAATGTGTAGGCTAGTATATAAGTGTAAGTTTTAAGGACTGACAAAAAATAAATGCAAATATACCTGTAAATTGTATTAAATTATATGTACGTAGTGCCAAACCAAAGCTTTCTAAATAATATGTTAGTAGATCTATCTGAAATGGTTGGACGTATGAATATAAAACCAGGTGCAGATAGAGCGCATACATTGCTTAACTCAGTTATGTCACATAAAAAATGAGAGTGATATTTCGAAAACTTGGCAAACGGTAAAGAAACAGCGCTAATTTTCGTAAGTCCTTGTACTCGGAAATGTTACGTACAATTGGTAATAAATGCTATAGCCGTGGTATTTCGTCTGACAGTAACACGAGATAAAATTGCAGATCACGTATTTGGGTCGGCATCGTATTCCGTTGTTGTTATTATGGAGTCCAAACATTTTGTTATGCACTCAACTCTTAATTAGTGTCGACAATCAGTTAATGCGCTAGCCGTTATGCGTAGCGATGCTGATAAAATCCGATAGCTGGAATGGGCAAATACGTATTAGGTTTCTATGATTGATTTACCATTGACAATATTTCACCTACAAATATTTTTCACAATAACGCTGTAACTTCTGTCATTAAAAGGAGCTTCTGTTTCGCAATACTTTTAAAACATCCTCATCATCATGCTTTGCCACGTCTTCACAGTTTCTCTTATGGCTTGCCACTGGGTTCGTTCTTGGCCCTGCTCTTCCAGCTGCTGAAGCGACAGCGGTACTTCATCTAGCCAGAGTGTATCCTACGCCACGAGTACATATTTACACGTTTTCATCAACAGTTTTGAGCTGCCCACTACCATATTCTGTTTCATGACTTTCAAAAAATGTGAAAATAATGCTTTGTCAATTCTAGTATAGAGCAGGATTCCGAAATTCTAAATTCATTCAATTTGTTTTTGATGATAAGGATGTCAACGGCGTAATAATCCTCATCCCTCTTTTCCCTTTTGTTTCTTTTTACTGAAATCCGCCCTGATTTTTATTCGTGCATTGGCGGTAGTTTTAGTGTCTTTGTTGTTGATGTACTAACAGGTACCTCATTCTAGCATTTATAATCTGTCAGTTTATGCTGCTTATATTTTCTTTAGAAATTAAGAAGAACTGAAACATAAAAGTATAGTTAATTGTTGTCTCCATTAGTTGTCGTAATTCGCATTCAGGGAAGAAAAACGTCATAGACCAATATAAATTTACCAATAAGGTTTAGTAAGAAATAGATAGATTCATGCATAAAGTTTTTTAATTAATAAAAAGCTCTCGTATAAATACCACTTCGTGTTGTAATAGTCGTCAGTCGCGTTATCTACACCTTATCGCTTTTGTTAACCAATAAAGTCGATTCAACCAACCATTTTGCTATGTTTACACAATGACAAATGAAACAAAAAGAAGCGACGATCAGAATATTTTTTAGCTTTCTAATTCTTAACTTCTCTTAAGTCTGTTCCTCTCTTTCTTTTTTATCTTTTAGAATAATTTTGCTCTTAATTTTACATTCCTGTACAGGGTTATCTGATGACAATCCTTTTAATGTTTTATTTTATATAACCCGAAAATTTATGAAGCATTCAAAATATAATAAAAAAATCCAAGTGCTATAATTTTAAATAACTTATTTCATTAATAACTTTTTCTATATTTGCCTTAACCATATTTACTTGTGATCGGTGTGCCTAAGTGTTCCAACTGTGACGTTATTTAATATAATTCAAGATTTATCTTTTAGGCCAGTGTTTCCCAAAGTGGGCGATAACGCCCCCTTGTGGGCGCTGGAGGTCTCAAGGGGGGCGGTAAGATACCCAGAAAGAAAATGGGGGCGTTGTGTAGAGCCTAGAGGCCTGGAGCTAGGAGCGACAAAAATCGGTAGATACGCGCCCAAAATCGGTATTAGATCGCAATATACATGACCATACTATGCAGTTCTTGTTCTTTTTATTTTTTTAGAAGAATCTTGGGTAATAGTGGTGAAAAGTGGCCACTACTGTCCAGAGTGGCACTTGTTTGTTTTTTTTTTTTTTTAGGATGACGGTTAAATAAATAATTTATTTTATTTTCATTTGTGGTTTCACGCGTTTTAATGGGGGCGCTAAAAATATTTTATTTTCAAAGTGGGCAGTAGACAAAATAAGTTTGGGTACCACTGTTTTAGGCCTTTGTATTTTCTTTAAGTTCTGACTTCCAGTACATCCTTGGGCCATTTACTTGTGTTGCTTTAACCCAAGTGAAAAATACCAAGTCATGTATTCCATATTTCTAACTCTATAAGTCCACTCGAGCTTGTTACTATATTGTATCCACCATACCACGCCTGAAACTGTTATTTAATTTATTTGAAAGCTTTTAATGCTGTGGCCTGTGACGCAGAGAAATTAGGTTAATCTGTATATCGACCTCCATAATATATTTACCTAAATAAAATATAAAGTGCTCGTAGTGATAACAACATATTGACCTATAGATAACCTTGATTTTTCATCCGATTAGCCTTACCTATCGACGTAAACTAAAAAAGTTCAAATTACATCAGAACGAAAAAGACTCGTCTAAACTACTTCAAGTATCATTTGCAGCGGTCTATTTTAATTAAACAATAATTGATTTACGTTTAAATTTACTTGTCCGACGAAATTTATTTTAAAATAAGAACACATGTTTAGATTTTTAACGTATTATGAATTTTATTACAAGTACTTTGGTGGGCATTATTAATATTTTCTTCTGTTTTTTTTGCAGCTCAAATCTATAACTATAATTGTTTGTGATCAAGTATATAGTGTAGTAAGTTCTACTCTCTAAATTATTTGATTACCTTTAATAATCATTAGTCTTCGCATTTAGAACTACTTTCTAGAATACAGTAATTTACTTTTGTAATAATTAATAATAAATTTTGTGTAGTGAAGGCTAGGTTATATTCACAAAACTTATTTTGAAGTAAATAGTTATTTGTTTTATTTACACATTTTATATAACAAGGTAGTTAAAAGCTATATCTCAGAAGACTGTAATAAAAACTTTGGAAATCAACAAACAGGTCAACCTAATTATTAACATTCCCCACACGCTGTTTAAGGGTCGCAGTCAGTCGATAATCTGTATGACATTACGTTCTTAGAACGTCTACAGGTCGCCGAAGGGCACACAAACTTATTGGATGCAGTGAAAAAATTCAGCTACTTTACAGTTAAAATAAGAAAGCAATTAAATTAAACTATTGAATTTGTTAATAAGAAGATATATTTTATTTTTTTATTTATATAGCTACGGGTATTTTGTCAAAGTTATAAACACTTTTAATGGATGCAGTAGTATTTTATTATGAAAAACATAACTTTAACAGGCTTACTTTTTTTGGAGATCCAGAAGATTTGAGTCTTCTTAAGAAGTTCACGATGGCAGTATGGAGTCTGGAAATGTTTTCGATAAAAGGCAATGTTTGTCCCTTATTATGTCATATATTATTAATTGGCAAAACGTTATTATACTTTATTGTTTTTCGCTTCTTTTTTCTTGACTTTAAGTCATATTTCTTCAGCCAGAGAGAAGACCGAAGACGCTTGTTACACAATGTGGATATTTTTCCAAGCGAAAAATGACATTATGTACGAAAAATTGAGAGTTAATAAACTAGCAATAGTTGCTCGCACTCTCAACGAGGCTTGGCTTTGCCTAGAAGCGACCACCATACATGAGGTGTAAAACCACTCACATCATAGTGCAATAGGTCCTGTCCTGGGATAAATTACAATGTTTATTATAACCTTTTGAGTGTTGGGTCAACTGTTATTGGGTTTTTCCAATTAAAAATTTTCAGTATCAGTACGGAGTCTAGAAATGAGGTAATGTGGGCGTTCATGAGCGGTGTTGATATATATATCAACACCTTTTTCCATAAAAAAAGATAATCAAATTTTCTTTATACCAACATCATTTAGTATTATAATAGTTCCCTGGTAACAAGATTTGATTCCAGTAGCACGTCACTAAGTGTAGCGTAGTCGGCGGTGAGTAGGCGGTTTAACAGTTTATCCTCACCCCTGCGGCATGGGCGCGCCGTTCTGATTACATTACCCATATAACTTACCCGTTAATTATGTGTACTGTAAATGGGACTCAGTTGCAAGCGCATCTGGAGGGTTCTGAAGAAGGAAGAAAAGATTGGAATAAAAATGTGAGACTAGCTTAGGCTTGTCTTATTATTGACGAGCGCTCTTTAACCAGAGACTTTAAATGAAAAAATGTTGTCCAGCATTTTGTAATGATTTAGATCAACTATGTAGTATTATTTATAAACGTTAATATCTAGTATAGAAAAAATAACAATAAAGTTAGACACCAATATAAATTTTGGGTGTGGTCTTCAACTCTTCTTATATTATTTTTCGTAGATGTTTAAGGCGCCCCATACACCTACAATAATATTGCACAATATATCTGATTGTACAATATTATTGAACGTGTAGGGATAATATTGAAATATTGCGCAGTAATTGAACAAAAGATTGAGCGGGCTTAATTTTTATTGTTCAATATTTTTTTCTTGCGCTGTGTAGGCTTAATATTGCGCAATATATTTCTTTTTTTTCTTTTCAACAAAATCACCAGCGTGGCTGCCGCCAAAATTTCGTCGTCAGACAATAAAAAGATTGTGCAATATTATTGTAGGTGTATGGGGCGCCTTAGTAGATGCCGCTTAATGTTTTTTTTTTGTTTAAGCTATGTCTGTTGTCGGTCGCACGGCCGGTGGAGCAGACAAGTGGACATCGCGCTTATGCAGACGACGACAACAGCAGATGCGTGGATTTGTGGAAGGTGGCGGGTAACGGATAAACGAGGGCTACTCAAGACCGGGATGGCGCTTTCTTGGGAAGGCCTATGTTCAGCAGTGGACGGCGATAGCCTGAGTATGTAATGGGTTGTATTGTTAAATACTTCTAAACCTTGATGATAGGATCAAATTATTACCTTGGAGTGATAAACATTGACTGACGTTGGTGCCTTTAATTCCTTCGTTATACGGAAAATAAAGCCAAGTTGTAACTAGAGGATTTCTATGTTTGGATCATAAAGCATGTTCAAATGCTAATTGTGAGGCACTAAGTTTTGTCATGTTCTTGAAGTTTCGTGTGGCTCAAAACGTCGCTAAGGCTATCAGTTCATTTGTGGTGTTAAGGTTTTATGAAACCTTCTTCTTCTTCTTCATCAACCCATATACGTCCACTGCTGAGCACGGGTCTCCTCT
The DNA here is from genome assembly GCA_030295005.1 of Cephonodes hylas. Lineage (NCBI taxonomy): Eukaryota > Metazoa > Arthropoda > Insecta > Lepidoptera > Sphingidae > Cephonodes > Cephonodes hylas. The sequence goes on along the minus strand of AP025367.1, from coordinate 6,366,034 downwards.
ACCATTGAGAGGGTTTAGGCCATAGTCCACCACGCTGGCCTAGTGCGGGTTGGCACCTTTATGAAACCTTATGGCCTGCTTTTGTTACTTCTCAAACTTCAGGGTAAACCTGATTCGTAGATGAATTTTGCTTTGACTAGGTCAATGGGACGAAGAATTGATGGCCTCGAGGTTTAGGTGCGCCGAGAATCTCGGCGATCGTAGATTCGTAGCCCAGACACATCTCATCTCATCGTTCGTAGCTCAGACTTTTCGAAGTTGTGTCTGTCAATAAATCATCACTTACATAAATATGATTTTGAAGCATTTGATGTCATATTTGAACAATGACAATGACTTCATACAATATTAGAATAAAAACCGTTGCATGAAAAATTCTACTTTATGCATTCTATTTTAGCATGAAAAAGAAATGTGAAATCAAATATTGTTTACTATTTAAAAACCAAAGATGGACTGTATAAACTTGTAACGGCATGAATGAATGTTTAAGATACAGGTCAAATGTAAAGCCATTTCATATTGCGCATGACCCAGACTGTAAGTAAAATTTAATCTCCTATAAATCTTTGTATAATTCCATTCGAAATCTTTCTGGCCCTTTTTATTTAAGACGAGATTTTTATTATATTCTAATGCAAATTAAGACTTTCAGAATTTGCGAAGAATTTCAAGATCTGAATTAGTATTCATTACTTTACGATCATAACTTTTAGGCACCGGTAATGTAAGTGGAAGTTTTAGTTAACGGGTATTAAATTTAGGTGTGCTTAATTTAAATTTTTGTATTTTTCATACATAGGTACACTGAAATTATCAGACTTCAAATATTTTTTTTTAATATTTTACATAAAATGACTTATTCATTTTTTTTCTTAAGCAAGTTTACATACCAATATTGTAAAGAAAATCGTTTATTCTCAATTGAGAGACACAGTTCAGAAATTAGTTTTTTATTCAAATGCTATTACAATATTCGCAAACTAGAATTCCATTAAAAATAATGACACACTAAATCATAAAGACAATAAACTAAAACAATGCAATATCGAGACGATATTCATTTCACCTTCGCAGGCAATCAGTTTAAGATAGAGACAGAAATAACCATAATAAAATCTCTTGACTTTGAAATAGTTTGCGGAGAGCTTTAAAGGTTGAAACCGTATTTTTGAGTGGAGTTAGTCTAAATAAACATTGAACCCGTGGCGGTTACGTGGCGCGACATGAATAACGGACGATGGGCGGGACACCCTTGTGCGTTTTACGTGATTCAATGAGAAATTGACTGCGGTAATTGTTTTTTCTACTTATATAAATTGATTTAATACAGTTTTGATATCCAATTATAAAACTTAATAGGACGTGAAAGAGTCGCATATTGCTTTACGTATATACTTTTTTGTTTGATGTATAGAGATCGACTAAAAATAAACAAAACTACGTGTGTTATACTGGATACGGTTTGATAACTTTTGTTTGGCTAAACGTAAAAAAAGTAAAAATATATTTTATGCCTTTCATTGTTTGCGTTGTTTCACAAAATTGAAACGGGAAAAATTGGTTACAATTGACGGGGAGGGAAATCGTTGTAGGTTCGAGGGGCGTTAGCGGACAGTACTTGTGTTTAATTAAAAATAATGTCTGAGGCAGTGTTTCCTCGACAATAACCGAGCCCGGACGAGATAGCTTGTTATATAAATTTCTGCAGACTCCTGGGGGACGCGCCGGGAGAATAAGGCGAGGAAGCGGCGGTAGTGTGAGTATATTATACCCATTTTCTGGGTCGTCCTTCCTACAAATACGTTTTATGCGGAAGCTAGTCAGACATCACCCGCTCAAGAGAACGTAAACCCTAACTCATAGCATTAAGTCCCATTTTGTAATGTTCAAAAAGCCGTCCCGGTAAAAGGTACTTATTTGATTAGGGTGTCAGGCGTATCACCGCGAGAGTGTGAGCGCCGAGCCCGAGGTTTTGGATCAAATTTGCGTATTTCGATTTTTTGCTTACACGAAGCTCGCCACATAAATTGACGTAAAATTGTTTGTGGAATCCATATAGAAACTACTTCGCCGTGAAACTTTAATCTTACAGCGAATAAAAAAGAACTGGCACAATAGTTGTTATCACAAAGCCGTATTAGAATTCATATCGAGTCCCATGAAAGCCCTTCATCTCTTTCATGGGAAAGGACCTCTATAAATCATTGGGAAAGACGTTGATATTTGGTTGTATAGAAAGTGCGCGAAGTTGGCGCGTGCAGCCCTGGCGGAAACATGGTGACGGGTGGCATTTCGAACATTGTCATGGGCAAACGTTGTATGCAAACTAACTGGACGTCTGGCCAATATGAAAAAAGTGAGGGAAAAAAATAACACCGAAATGAACGGTCGATCGATCTCCGGTGACGCGCTCCCGGATTTTCCATTGGGAAATGAATTAGCCGAGAGCTGAAGCGGCGAATTTACATTTTTATTGACAAGCAATCTATTTTCCAAGCAGATGCGATTGGAGTAAGGAGTCTTTTATGTAGCTGAAAATACGGCTAGCAATTTTAAAATAACTGTTTAATAAGAATGTGGGCCTAGGCATTTCACCTAGTTCACGTGAAGTTATTTAGAATACGAGTTATTGCCTACAAATCACGGTCACAACGAACGTTTCACATGCTTAATAAAATGGTAAAAAGTTTTGACAGCCGTCAACGTCCACATATTTACACGAAACTATTTTATTACTTCGGACTTTAATAAGCTTTACGAATACTCTATTTTTACAGCGAATATATTTAATTGTATGTACAAGTTATAAATGAATCGACTGAAAAAGTCAATTGGCAACGTTTAGCGTATAAAAAAAAACAAATCATGACATTCATAAAAACAATATTTTGTTTGGTTAGTGATTATTACTTGAATCCAAAACACTTATAACAAAAGGCAATGTAGAGTAAATAATAGCTACAATAGTATGTCAGCGAAATCGAGTTGTTCATTAAAACTTGACATTTATACGTTATACATTGCGGGCTTATGGACAATGAAAGCAGTAGAACCTGAGTTAATTCCAATGGAACAATATTTTTAAAGCTACCATTGTATCGCTAATTGTAACAATAATTTCTTAAATTTGTATTATTGGTTTTGTAAATTATTTAAATACAATTCTAGAGAACCCTCTCCCATAGCTTTCATAAACAGTTTAAAAAATATATTTTTAATAAAAAAATATAGCCATCGTTTTCAGTGTAAGCACAATAACTTAACCAAAATTACAGTTAAATCAACCTATCTCAAAAACTATAAGAGATACTTTGATCAAACCAAAAATCGTTGAAAGAGTTAATTAGCATGCATCACCTCTATTTTTTTTAGAATTTTATACCCCGTAGTTATAAAAATAGAGGGGGGGGGACATACTTTTTACGACTTTGAGAGCTGATATCTCAAAAACCGTTCACTTTAAGAAAAATGTTTTTTAGAAAACTTTATATCATTTTAAAAGACCTTTCCATTGATACCCCACACGGGTATGTACATCGAAAAAAAAAATTTCATCCCTCAGTTACATGTATGGGGGGCCCCACCCCCAATTCTTTTTTTTACTATTTAGTGTCATATTTTTGTAGCGGTTCATACAACACATATTCCCATCAAATTTCATCACTGTAATACTTATAGTTTCCGAGTAAATCGGCTGTGACAGACGGACAGACGGACAGACGGACAGACGGACATGACGAAACTATAAGGGTTCCGTTTTTGCCATTTTGGCTACGGAACCCTAAAAATGGTGTCTAACAAGTCACATGTGGCTTGACAGCACTGTTGTCGTCAAGTGTCGTCAAGTCGTATCGAAAAAATCTATTCTTTATTTAGTATTTCTGGTCAAATTTATGTTTCGCAAATTTTTGAAGCTTTACAGAAAACAACTTATTATAAATAATAAAATAAATAAATAATTTATTTGTACAACAAAATTAAAAATGGCTGTACAATCTCAGTGTGCAGTTCATGTCGCATAGACTCCCAAACTAGGAATTAACCTGTTACTTTCACTATTGCTTATAATTAAATTGAAAAAATTAAGTTTTACATCAAAATACGGTTTTTAAGTACACGTTATTCAAACAGGTTGTTTTTGACCTCGGATGTATTTTTAGCCGAGTTTGTTTCAGTAGTAGGAACACAGACTATGTCTAATAATGAGAATCATGTAGATGAATAATTAATTGCAGTTGAAACCACACCAAGGAATTATATTAAAAACGCTGTTACAAACGCTTCTCTTATAATATTAAATCGTTTGATACACAAGTGTGTAACTACAGCCGAGGTGACGTATGTCTGTGCCCTAGCCAACACTTCTTTAATACTAAGGGTCATTGAACTAATTCCGCTATGTAAAAGTAAGGGTATATTCATAAAGAAATATCGAAGGAAGAGTGTTAAAAATAGTGGGAATATTTTGAAGTTTACCTACTTTTTTGATTCTATGTATGCCAAGTATCTGTCTGCCTGTCACATTTTTATAGCTTCAAACGAAACTAATTTTCCTAAAAAGTCATTTCTAATAACATTAATTACTGACTGAACTACCTATGTCGGTAAGGTTAATCATAATATGTAAATAAAATCATATTATAAATGTATTACTACTCGGGATAATAATACTTTGTCTTCCAAGTGCCGTAAAGCACCATCGCTATAACATACAAAATACATTTAAATCTGGGGTGGTGTGGCCCTCGGAGCACGCCCTTGTGCCATAAACATTACAATAGAATAAGGTATAGTTGACGCGGTACGTCATCACGGCACCGCAACGTAAAAGTGATACGAATAACTGTCACCGAGCGAGGCGAACGTAGCCTCATCTACAAATTAAGCCGAAAACGCGTAGTAATTATTTAAACCGTCATATAAATTACTGCTCAAACTTTTCACGCCGCCCCCTGTTGTGTGTGTGCACAACAGTCTGTGAACACGGGTTAAGCTGCGTAAGTCTGCGTGGGTATCTCGGCGTAGACTGAAAATGGTTCCATCATTTCATTCCTCCGTCCTTTTTCAGCATTGTATAACTTTTATACGGATTGTAGTATATGCTAACGCACGATTAGGGATTTTAATTGATTTTTCATTTGGTATTTTTTAAAGTATTGATTAAAGTATTAATTGGTATTTTGTTGAGAAATAATATAGGGTAACATTTTATTACTTATCAATTATTAAAACACGAATAATGTCTAGAATGAGTTAGTAATTAAAGTCAGCAGCTCGCATAATCACATAGTATATGTGTAAGAAACTCAAAACATACCAATAAGTTCTTTTATTGTTCAAATATACTTGAATTTATGTGCGGATTTTGAGTGTTCTATACGGGGGTAAGTATCAGCTTGAAACATATTTAGCTTTGTTCCCTTCACTACGGTTAATCTGTCCCGTTTCCTCCCGTGTCAAGTGCAGATAGACTTTTTGGGTCGGGCGCGGGGGGACACCGGGGTTTGGGGAGAGCGGGGGACGCTGGCAGGGTGCGGGCCGCGATCCTACCACCCTTCTTGATGATGAAATATTGTACACGTGGTCTGATTTTGAATGACAACGTTTCTTCGGCCGCACGGGAGCACCCACTCTCGGTGACTTTTTGTACAAAATTGAGGATTTTCTCTTTGTAACAATCACCTCTTTATTGCATTTTCCCTTTCCTTTTCTTCACCTTCGCAAACAAATTTTACATTCATCCTAAGTACTGTCTTAATTTTACTGCTAAATATTTAGCTGGCATAGTAACAGGCAAGGTGTTTGGGGATAGGTCCTAAAGGTTGCGGGCCGTGCCCTTGGCCGGCTTGTTTATTAATTCGTGCCCGATGCCCGCCCGCCCAACGACCCACCACCCGACGTAACCCTAATGGGCCTGAAACAACACGGCTTTTAAATTTCGGACTTTCCTATTTAATCAAGTGTTTTTTCGTTCTATTCCGTATAGCCTTAAAAAGTTTTAAATCGAATTTTTCTGAACATTTCAATTTGGTTGGCGGGGGAGGTATCGATAAGACGGTTTTATGGCTATTTTCCTAATTAATATTACACCGTGATCCCAAACCGCTGGAACACTTTAATCTCCTCTGAGTGTATCAGCGTAGAAGGCCCTACTATTTATTTCCACTTCTTATTTTCACCTTGCGAACTGTAAATACAAACAAATGCTTCAATAGAAAGTTAACCTAATGTGGAAAGGTTTTGGTTCATATTTGCAAAACAAAAGAATGCGAGTCGACTGACTAGTCTTCGAACTAGTCAAGTGATTAATTCGCCCCTTACCTCGGGAAATTTATTGGTTCCGCCGTACGCAAAACTGCGGGTAGGTAAAAAATCTCTATCGAAAATTGAATAGAAAAGCCATTTCGGAGGTTGCCGCGAACGAATTCTGTTGATGCGTCTCGCATTCAGTTTCACGGCTATCTTCATTTTATTTACCTGAACGATGTTCCACTGACAGACTTAATAGGGAAGTTATATGGTTTTACGATTATTTTTATTTGCAAACGTAAATCATCATTTTTGTTTCTAAGAAATCGTGTTACTATGTCTGGGATAAAAATTCTCCGAAATAACTGTTATTCTTGTAATGCGACTGTCAGACAAAGTCGATGTGGTACAGTGGGTAACGGTATAAAATATGTGTTTGCAAATATTTACTCTTTGGTGATTTAGATCATGTTTTGTGGGAAATGATAAAAACATTTTAGTGAAATACCGTGAGTGAATATGTATATCACCGAAGCATGTTACCTTCTGGAACGTTTGATATAATACATTTCCTGGAGTTCCTTGTATATTTTAATTTATCAAAGATGAATTTACTTAACTTGTTTAAATAAAGTAAAAAAATATACATCAATTTTTGTCGTAAAATTTCATTAAAAAAGAGGCAGCATACTTAAAACCGAACCAAGCTAAAAAATCGGAATTCACTTCTTGCACTGCATGAAAGTCTTTTTTTACGTGGTACCCTTGGTGTTGGTTCGTAAATATTCACATATTTGTGCCTCCCAATATCAGGTCTACCCATCAACTCCTCTGGATTATTAATAAAAAGTGTAAGGTCCAGAGGCGAGATGTAGCGGCATTTGAGTAATATGTTGGGGCTCGCGCCCTACGCAGGGTGGGTTTTTATTTTCGATCTACTTGGTACTCCACCCCGCGTGGACATACGTGCCGCAGCTTAGGTGCGTCAGGGTTACACCAAAGAATAAAAAATAACAGAATCGTCACCTCGTATATCTCAGTTGAATGAAGTTAAGAGTTGACATTGCTGGAACCAGTCCTGTAGTTGTTGTAAATTGTAGTATATACTTATCAAACTTTCAGTACATGTACCTTTGTTATTTATTTTTATATGAAAGGAAAATTTCTGAAGTTCGTCCGATATGACGAGGTAGTCAACAACAATATGTATACAGTCTTCCAGCTGAGAGGAAAAAGATGGATACCTATAGGAATAACTGATACCTCTCGGTGGCCGTCATATATCGTATGATATATACATATATAGGGTAATTCCGGGGGAGATGGCCCTAGTAACTTGAAGGCTCTACTGTGAAGGAATTATGACGAATAAATACAAAAATCATAGAGAAAATTAAACTTTATTTATAATTATTATTGAAACTTAACGATAAAACACTTTAAACAATGAAATAACACGTAATATTACACTTTAAAAAAAAACTAGGACTGGCCATCTCTCCCAGATTGTCCGGGAGAGACGGCCATAGTGGCTGGGGAAAGATGGCCAGTACTTTTTTTGCCTTTCCCTTTGCCCTTAAGTTGTTTTGACACATTTTTTTTTTCTTACCACAGTAAGAACACATGTCCTCAAACTCGGTACAATTTTCATGTACCCAGAACATGCAAATATTGCATTGTATCCAATCTTCAAGTAGTTGTGTCCTATAATAATTATCACCACAACCTCTGCAGTTATCTTTTTCTCTATCTTCAGTTTCACTCTCAGAGGTATCATTAAAAACTATGGAATTTTTTTCGCAACTACTATCAGACAGCTTAGGAATTGCCTAACGTTTCTTAACAGTCTTTTTTTGCTTAGGTCTAACAGTCTTTTCTGTCTTAATTATTTTTGGTTTTTTAGACTTGTCTGCCAAAAGAATCAAGTGATCGTGAATGAGGTATAAACATAAATGAAAATTTAAACATTAAATTTTATGGCTATCTCTCCCGTCAATACTGTGGCCATCTCTCCCGTCAATACTGTGGCCATCTCTCCCGATTGTCAGGGTGAGATGGCCAGCTTAGTTAAATAACACAACTCTCAAAATTCAAAGGTAATTTTGAGGTTAGAAAATCGAGAATATTGTTCTTTCATCGGGAAACCACGAAATTGGAGATATCTTTCAAAACCTTTTTGTAAGTACTTAATATGTGACACTCTTACCTTAAATCGAATGTGTCTTAAAAATATAAAGTCAAATTACTCACCTTCCAATTATTTTTTCGAACAAAAATTTACCGACGTTTGTTGGCCGCGGTCACGTGAACCGAACGAAATCGTAAGTAGCGCCACCTAGTAATTATTTCATGAACTTTTTTCGATTGGCCATCTCTCCCGTACGGCCATCTCCCCCGGAATTACCCTATACGTAATATATCATATGTATTTGGGATAATTCTTAAAAGCAAAGGGTTAATGCGCGCAATTAATTAGTTCTAATCATCATACCATCCTATTTACTAAAACCGAGCATTTTTTGACATGGATACAATGTTTACTACGTTTTGTACACACAAAACAAGTTTCCTTAATTCTGCGAAAAATAATTAAGGTGATAACTTTATTAAAATATTGTTTAAAAAATATGATATTATAAAAAACTATATAGAAATTTTAATTGCTTACTAAAACTAGCTTTTCAAGTTACCGAAGCAACAATGTATGTAATTGTCACTTACTTATATGTACAATAGCAAGAAAAAAAAATTAAACGTGTTCTATTTTTTCACTTAAGCTGTAAAGGCCAATATACTTTTAAGGGCAGCTTTTATGTTTATTGGAAAAAACTAATACAGCCATAAGAATATATTATATTGTTGTGTAATATGTTTGATAGACATTCGAGAACTTTAGAGACATTAAAAATACTATAAAGAACATGGAAAAGCATCATAAATGTTACTATGTTATTCCGTTTACATTTGTCAGCTTTAAAAAGCTGCATTAACTTATATGAAAAAAAAACAAGCAATATTACTGGATTAATTAATTTATTTATTATTTCGAACCCTATAAATGGTTACGATTATATTGCAATTTGTTGGGTACGCGTCCAAACTCAATGTGTTAGATGCTGAGGCTTTCAAAGGCACAGGATATCCCAACCCGTATTGTAAACAAGAACAAGAAACAAGATATTTATTAAAAATAACATATACTAGAAATAATTTATATTCAGTGTCTTTTTGTGTCAAGTAACAAGGAATCCCTTGTTTCTTTGCTGTTGTATTTTTTTATTCTATGCCGGATGCGATCGAGGAAGTAGGCATACATATCTCTTTGTTCCGGCGAGTCTCATGGAATGACGTACTCGCACAATACTAACGCGTTAAGCCGTGGCGAAAATTCATTTCTACTGTAATTTTCTATCACTTTTTAGAAAACTATCATAAATATCGGTGTCTATTTCTATTTTCGATTCAAGATTGATTTTAACTCTAGAGGAACCCTACATTCGGTGATTGGTCTTCAATCAAGGACCACTTGGCCTCAGGGAACTTCAGTTCTGTTAATGATTTCAAGGTAGAAAAAACCCGAAGCAAATAAAAAAATAAGAGAAAATAATCAGGATATCCATGATAAATAGCGGAGGTTAGATGTCTTATCATCATGTGATGATTACCTAATTAACACGCCTATGCTGCGATGAAATTGATAAAATGTGTGTCTTTGCACATAGATGTATCTTATTCTTCTTCTTCATCAACCCATATACGCCCACCACTAAGCATGGTCTCCTTTACCATTGAGAAGGTTTTAGGCCATTGTCCACCACGCTGGCCTAGTGCGGGTTGGCGGACTACACACATAAAAAATTCCTAAGAACTTTACATTATCGTTCTTATAAGAGCCTTAATACCACTACATCACTGCAATATTATCATCATAAAACGTACATGATTTTGATGGAATCGAGCCCATTCAAAAGTAACACGTGTAAACTTTTTGTTGTTTAGAGGCGTAACAAATTAACAACAATGGAAACGAACGGCAAATAAACAACCTTCACAGCCAACCCGTGAACTATTGCATAACCATCGGTGGTTATTAGGTTGCTTATTAGTACATAGATCTTTGACTAAGTAATTAACCTACAAATAGATTTTAATGGCTTCCTTGTGACTCGCCTACGATGGTTCATGGAGTTATGATGATTCTTCGGACAGCCCTTTGGTGCTCTTGGCTAGTCATCAGCTTGAGAAAAGAGAGGCCGTGTGTTCGATCTCCGCTTGCCCGCAATATTTCTCGCAGCTTTTGATCACACAACATAAGATTTGTATCTCAGAGTGGTGATAGAACGACGTATGTGACTATTGGGTATGATAAATTATTTATAGGATATTTATTCTATGATTCAGCTAATAAAAACAGAATCTACGGAATATAAGCGATAGATGCCTTCTGATTTTTTTAAAAATCTTATATAGGTATACGCGTCATTCTAACATTGAATTATTTTGGTCCTCAAAATTATATTATAAACGACAAAGACAAAAACAGTACATTAAAATGCTATAAAACCTATTTTACAAGTCCATTACTATAAACAAAAATAAACTAAACGTGAAGTTGATAGTCCTAATACAATCGGTTACACGTCAACGTAATATCCTTGAAAAATACCAACACACAGTCCTCAAGCGAAAAGGTCAAGTTAGGTCGGGTCACAATGAAATGTTAAATATAGGATCGCATGTCTCCCACCAATGCCGTCGAATGCAAACTTCGCTTCCACCTGAAAGCTTATTGAACGAATCCATGAAATGACAATATAGGCAGTAAATTCTGAAGTATTCAGTGTTTCCATCGCTTCTTTACATCACTGGATATCACTGATTTCCATTTCATTGTTGACTGCTTTATTTTAACAGCATGCGTGTTTTGTTTTGGTTGGCATATGTGTAGAGTCAATGTGGTTGAAGAGTTTCAGGTAGAATTTAGTTTAGTTAAGAATCTGGAGAGTACAATAGACGTGGTTGAAAAAGCTTCTCATTACGTCATGGTGTTTCTTAGATCGACACTTTTAAGCACAGCATACGGTGACTTTTAACTTTATTGCATTTCATATAGAGATCCAAGTCATCCAAGAGGGTTGGTTGGCGTAGAGCACTATTATTTCATGAAACGAAAGATGTGTGTTTTAAACGTAGCGTTTGGCGCTCTAAAGTCTCTATCTTAGCCAATGGGAGACGTGTAAGTTTACGTGCATATGTACATATGTATGAACCTTTTTTATTGACATTACGGGGAGTTCAGTTAAATTAATAGTGCAAACTAGAGCTATATCTAATGCGTTAAAATTACCACTATTAAAACTTACATCCAAAGCAAAGAGAACTCCAAGGTAATAATTATAATTCGCGTTGTTTCGCCTAAGAAAGTTTTTGCCGTGCAAATGATCGTAAGCCATCACCGTCACAGCCTCGTAATAGCGGTATGTAATCTACAATCACTTAGCCCGACTACAGTGGGAATAAAATATTTACTCAGATCGATCACACGACGGCAAAATATGGCATTGTTAGAATAGGCGTTGGGTTTCTCACGTATCCAGCCTTTCACTTAACTATTACCAAACGTCATACTGACAGCTTCTGTGCAGCTGCTTTAGACACGTCCATTGGATTATGAACTTAATCACGTGGGGATAAGAGCTTTTATGTTTTTTGTGACGTCAATGAAAGTTTGCAAGAGTCTCGAATTATTGTTGTTGTCCATGCGTGGAAGTCATTTGTATGTATGTAGATTAGAGGTCATCATACCGTTCCACGGAGAGCTCTTACATTATTTTTGGTAGACAGTTGTCATATGAATACAGTTGCACTACTTTCAGAACATAAAAGCTACTCATAAGTTTTTGAGTACAATGTAGTGTGAAATAAATTAATACAAGCCCATCTATTATATCGTCGCACACGCACGTTTTATGTTGTTAAGTACTAGTATTCTGGTCAAAGGTACTCGTCGTCGTCATAAAACATTTATATCAAGTTTATACGTATGTATAATTTATGTTCTTGCGGCATACCCTACAGCTTCGCTTTATAAAAAAAGAAAACAAATTAATCTAAGCAATGAATATTTTATAGGCTATTTTTTCTAACTCAGACAGTCGTTTAGGTGTAATATCATATCATACATCATTACCATACATTGTGACTAAAGGATTCAAGCTATTGAATTTCAATATGACAAATAACATTAGTCAACATCGTCACCAGCCTACATAAGTCTCACTGCTGGGCACGGACGTCCATTGCAATTGGGGATTAGGTTTTAGTCTACTACGTTTGCCTCATGCGGGTTGACGGACTAAGAAATGTCTAGAACTTAGAAACACGTGTGCTATTAAGAAAAGTAATATTTAATTTACTGCAGTATGCCACACATCACAACTCAATAATTAAACATCATCAATTCATAGGATTTCGCAAGACATTGATCATCCTAACATTAATTACATTTATAGAAATCATAAGTGGGACTGTGTTTCTCAATTTACGTTCTAAAGCAATCGCGATCTGATGTTCCTAATAGCTTAGTGTTATCTATTGATTTACCTGTTACAAATCTGCGGCACGGTAGCCCAATTCCGACTGTCTCGGAGTGAATGAGTGACATTGACTGATTTGGACTTGCACAAAATCGAAGCTCGGTTACCTGGTGGGCCAATAGGCCGACATTAACAAATGATCGTTTTTATTCTGCGCCCGCGCACCGGATACGCAGTGGTTCCTGTGAGAATGTCGAACTCGATTTTTTTTTATTCCACCAAAAAGCGGATGTCCTTCATACGACCGGTTTATGAAAGGTGTTGAACATATGTCTGCATTGTTTTCGAACAGAATATAATGTCCATTAGAGGTTTTTTAAAGTTAACTTGAATTGGATGTGGAATTAAAAATCTTTTATTTTTTTTTGTGTGTATTTTTACTACTATTAACACGTGCTTGTAAGTTTTTAGTCAATTTTTATTATCCGTCAAACTATACTGGGCCAGTTTGATGGACTAAGGCTCGGCCTACTTTACGGCTGAAAAAACCCATGTCCAGCGTTGGGACGCCTTATTTATCAATGTAAGTAAACTCCATCATTCCTGGAACAGCTAGTGTAGTGATACTATTATTTAACTCTCTAGATTAACGTGATGTATAAAGGTGTAATTAAAATATATTTTATTTGAAGTATCGTTTTAATTAAAGTTATGAAGAAGATAAACCGGCGATCATAAAGGATTAATCCTTTGATATTTCCACGTAATCGATTCTCAACGTTAAACGACATCGTGTAATTGTTAAAAAATAATATTTCAATTAAGCGTCTCGGTAACAAGTAATTGAAAACTGCGGCCACTTGAGTGACCTTTCACAGACAAATGTGCATACCACACTTCGCTTTTTTATAATAAAACAAAATTGCGTTAATTATTGCGATGTACATATATTGCCATTTTGAGGTTATAATTTTGTTGGAGCACCTGTCCCGAGTCATAATCACCTGCCGACCAATCGGTAGAAGCGCACGAGCTATGCATGTCGCTTCATATTCTCTTAGTTTCTTATAAGAAGCCATACTTTTATTAATTTGATTATAGGTTCGTTCACCCTCGACATCTTCATCAGTTTACGATGGCGATTGTACCGTCTACGGTTGAAATACACCTTTGATTATCAAACTGAATTACTCCAGACTTATCCGAGGATCTCCTTAAGACGAGCTACCAGACTCGCCACTTTCCTACAAATAATTTCTTTACGTTTATAGTGGCATGATAAGTGTTAAAGAAATATGTATGTAACTTATAAAAGAAGTGACAGTTGAAATTACATCAAGTCGCTGCTTGGGAAGTATTTCCGATTCTACATTTTACTAAATTGTGCAAGTATTTTAAAAAATAGAATATCGCAATGTTCCGATAATAATAGGTAAAAAGCTATCAATAACTATTTAGAGGTGACAGAATCTACTTAGACTGTGAACAGAAACAAATAAATACTTAAATTATGAGGCAACAAAGAAACCGTAACCAAATGTATTAATGTCAAACATAATAAACAACCTATTCCTAACCCGTAAATAACCTAATAGATTAAGCAACAACCCTTAAACAACGTCGTAAAAGTGCAATAACAAAACGTGCTGTGAATTCGACTTGCACAATTTTTGTAGAGCAGTGTGACAGTTTATAAATAGTTTGATTGGCAAAAAAGGTGGGTGCCGAGTGTGTAGCCGGCGCACGGGCGGCTGGTAGACAAAAGGTGTTCGCGCCACGTGTGCTTCGGCAGATGTGTCATTAACGCAAGCGGCACTCGGAGAGCGTTGCAGGCGCAATCGATACGAGCTTAGGCCGATCAGCGATTGTATTAACTCCTTCTCTATTACGATTAGTGCTTCACTGGCTTATTATTTCGTAGATATTTAAAAATAGAATAAACGATTTGAAGGAGTGAATTTATTGTATAATTAAGTGCAGTAGGTTAACGTTCTTGACTTATACGCGTTAACTCAGTTTAAACATGTCCTGTTTCGCTTTCTCTAACGTCATTGGTCACTCAACAGAGCAAGACAACGCGTGTTAAATTTTAATAATCTTAGCAATAACAAAGCTGGCTGTATTAATTTTTGTTCTGGTTCAAATTTTGTATATTTAAAAAATAGGAAATATCAAAGAACTAGTTACTTTGTAAAAGTTCTTTGTTTTGTGTTAACTGTTATTATAAATAATAAAAAATAATGACGATATACAAAGAAATATGCGATTTGATCACCACAATTAACCATAAAATTATAACTTATGAGTTTAGAGGCAATACTACATTGTGTCATTGTTATTGTATTACTGCGGTGAGGCTAACACGGTTTGACGACTTACAAGACATGATTAAGATTATTTAACCAATTCACACCATTGTACCAACTTGTTCATAGTTTTCGATACTTGTATTTCTAGGCATTTTATTGTAAACATAAATCATCAGCGGTACAAATGGAAAGAGCGCATTAAAATCCACAGCATTGAGAAGTTTGTAGTTCAAGTGAGGAGAAAGCCAACAACCGCGGTACAGAAGCAACATTACGTTCCGCTACTCACTTCAATATCATATTTACCGATCTTATCAGCGTATCGTGCGCCCGAGTTTACTATCATCACTTATTCAAACAACCGCGGTAATAATTCTGAAAAGCGGAATATCAAATCATTTAAGTTTACACTAATCGTAATTATACATGAGTGTGTAATTAACACTACTTAAAATACCTGTTGACAAGCGGCTCTGTGTGGCTATCCGACACATGTCACGAACGGATTCGCGCCAAACCGTTTGCAACTTTGGGACTGAACGTTATTTATTTGATAATGCACTTTATCGTTATACAAATAAAGATTATAATCGCCGCCCCCCTAGGCTTGTATTGCGTAAAACAAATGATAAGTGAGGCGACGTGACGCGGGCAGCGGCTTGGCAACAGCGCGTTGCTGTGGCGCCGCTCGACCGCATCGCTTTATCTCGCTTTAACATTCACGTTGTGTTGAGAGAGACACATCGTGGCGTGGCCGTGTGGCGCATCAGTATACTACGAGTTGAGTGGAAGGTCACAGTGTTTTATCACGTAAATTGTGTTTTCCTTGTATTTTCGAACTTTGTCATGTAAGTTTCATATATTTTTTATTTACAAACATAGTTTTTATTGCACATATCGACGTTAGTTAATAATACGCACGATAACGGAATTGTAGCCCTTGTTTATAGCACTATAAAATCTATTTTGGCATGACTGCGGTACAAAGTCATTTGAAGTGAGAGTTTTTGATTAAGATTAAAGTTTAAGAACTCGAATTCGGTGTAACTTGCACGTTTTGTTTATATTTTCGAATCTTATTTGATTATTTTTTGTATTTTGTCAATAATATTACCTGCAACGCGGGTTGAACATAGAAATGAATGTCAGTTATGTTTATTTAACATTGTTGAACGGCCAATACAACGATTAAAAAAGATTGCCAGGTTTACGCCTATCGTTCCATAGATGGCGTGCATTTTAACATAGCACGTGTTATTTTAAATGTTATTTTTAATTCATTGGTATTGTAAATTAACAATACTATTGTATAAGCTAGTAAAAGACTGCTATATTTATACATATTTTAAAGTTTCAACATAAATTATAGTATTCGATTTTTAGGACTATTACAATTCGACGGTTGAAATTCGAATTTTAAATATGAATAAATTAACCATCCCAGTATCCTTCGCTTGCATAACACAGTACGAAGATTACGTATCAGTTAAATGCACGTACAAACTGCCTGATAATTCCAACATTTATGTAATGTATTTCACAATAAACTCTCTATTGCTAACAGATGTGAAAAATGAAAGACGATCAGCAGCTTATGAAGAAGTTTGTGAAAATCGTCGAAGGCTATCCGGAGATTTACGACAATAGTTTGGATGGTTACAGAACAAGGCACGCTGAGTTGGCCTGGGAAAAAATAGCCGAGAACGTGAGAAGCGAGCTTAATGAGGAATGTACAGGTGAGACATAGGGCGATCGTAAAATGTTTTTACCACCTGTCAAACGGAGTATTTTGGGTAAAAGTGGACATTTTGTAATGATGATTCCATTCATGTACCTGCTTATTTTATTTTGTGTACCTTGTAGTTGTGTACTTAACAAGCGTATTTTCTATTTGTTACTACCATGTAAACATCCACAACATTTGGGATTTGTGAGTGTTGCCAATGTTTAAAAATGTATATGAAAATGACAAGACAATCGAAGACAAGTTTTATTGGGATTCCAGTGAAGTACATATTTCTGGCAATTAAATGGTATTCAACGATGTTCAATGTCGTTTGTTTAATAAAGTATAAATGACTTGTAAGTACTTGTATGAACTTGGAAGTAGCTTGTATCGCCCAAACGCAATTTAGTAGTGATTAAATTGATAATTTAGTCGTATTTTGTTTTTGTTACAGTTGATGAGTTAAAAGTGAGATGGAAAGGTATAAGGTCGTCTTTCAATAGGTATAAGAACAAACTTTTAGGCGTCAGTTCAAGCGCATGTAAGAAATATTACTTATATGATTATTTACAATTTTTGGATCCATTTACAAGACCGAAAGGGTAAGCAAATTTCTAAATATAGATCAATGTTTCGCCAAAGAAGGTATTAAAGAATTACTAGCTAAATGTGTCCTGTTACAGAATATCATCACAAGACCAATCAGAAAGAATATTTGAGGAATGCTGCACTTACCAAGAAGAAAATCAAAACGAATCATCTACTGACTTCAATCCACTAGATGACTGGGAAGCAGATGTTAAACCAGACGTCGCTCACAAAATGGCGAAAGAACCTAAAATAGACATTTTAGAATTTGCAGCACCTAGGGGTAATTTATCAAAAGATTCATCAGATCCTAAGAAACCCAGAACGGAAGACCGAAGTACTGAAGATGATAATGAAGATTTACAATTTTTCAAAAGTATTTTGCCTGATATTAAATCTTTTACGACAAAAGAGAAAAGGAAATTAAAAATGGGTATACTCCAACTTATTGATGATGTAGAGAATGAAAGGAAAAGACATAGACCAAACGAATGAAGGCGGAAAAATTACTTACGTACGTATCTAATTTTAGACCTAAAAACCGGCACTATGTTAAATATATTTGCGTAGTTGAATTGTTGATCTCTATTGATTAAATGTTTTATAATACGACTTCCTGATTTGCCAAAATGTTTTAATTCATGGGTATATTGTTGTAATATGATTTTTTCTTAAGAACTGACAAAACGTTCAATTAATGTACATGCTCGTAGATTGTAAGAAAATCTATTTTGTTAAGATAATAAAAATACTAATTTGTATATGTGTGTTTAATGACTTTGGGAATTGAAAATCGATTAAGCCATAACCCTGCCAATAGTATGACAAGTTCTGTCTTAGATGTGGCATTATCGCGCCTACCTACCGCCATCTGATGTATAACAAGTACAACCCTCATTTGCATGGAAATGAGATCTGAGAACATTCTCGTCGGCGCAACCCTCCGTCTTCTGACGCCTTCTTTGCTTAATTACAAAGACGACATACTGTGATTTTACTCACTCCATATTTTAAAATTTCAGCTTCAGTGTGCCTTAGAAACAAATGTTTATTTTTCTATAATAAGGGCGAATGACTAGTACTCGATTGTAAAACGATACAGTTTACAATAGTTGATCATATTTAAAAGCGTTAAGCCAAACAATTTGACACTTAAAACACAATGCTCGATGAAAGCAGACGTCGCATTTAATGTGACATGGTGATAATTATTTATAACAGACAAATGAAAAACTAAAACCGACTTTAAAGTGATTCCATGCAAAAATACACATATTGGAACAAATTCTTAAACTCGTATAAATGAATAAGTCGTAAGATGCGCGCGAAATTCAAAAAAGATTTTCCGTTATGTTGGTTGTGATAGTTTAACAGTTGGTCTATATACATAATCCTTATTATTTATAGAATTCAATAGAGTTTCTTTGCAAAACTGTCTTCCTTTTGACTTCTTTATTCATTATTTTCTTCAGATTTCAGTGAACTTATCAATAAAGGGAATGGAACTATTCGTATGTTACCAAAGTATGGATTCCAATCCGCTGGAGTTTATTACATCTCATAAACTACACTTCCGCGTTTACACCAAAAATCCATTTTGCTAATAAGGCCATCAGAGGCTCACTATCGATCTAATTACGCTAAAACAGTATTACGGGTTCATTTCACGTTACTGTCCAACTACCTTTAGTAATTGATATTTCATTAATTAATCCATGTCACAAACTTTGGATTTTATGAGGCTTTGAACTGCTCAGGTTTGGAATATTACTACACACCTTAAGCTGGACAATAGTGACATTTAGATTTTTCATCTAGTAATAGACTTAATAACATTGTATCTGGTTGCAAATTATAATTGTACTTTGAATAAGAAAAGTTTCTTATTTTTCTGTCCAGCCTTGAAATGTTGGTTGTCGTGGAACTTATTTGTAAGTTACACTAATATGTAAATAAATGATTCTATCAACCGCAGTTTCTTATTCTTTAAAATTGAATGCGAATCATCGGATGTGACCTACCGCAGCTGTATATTTATAAACTGTTTATATCGACATAATCAGTGTTAATAAACGCTATGCTTACTAAGTGGAGTGCTTTGTTCCAGCGGTATCGCAATACACATTACATACAACATAACTGTTTACCTTAATAGATAATTACGTACTCCGTCCACATCAGTGTTTCGGAGCACGTGAACAATCCTCCCTCACTGCCTCACACCCCTTGACCCTTCAGTCTGCCACCCCATGTGAGCTAATAACATTACAGTAATTAGGATATGCTTAGGCATAATTGATGCAGTCATAAACTAGCTTCGTAATGTGTGCATGATTAATAAAAGGTACGTTGTGTCCATAGATAGTAGGGTCGGTGATTTATATGTTGTTTGCGTTGCAGATCTGGGTGGTGTAGTGGTGCTTATAGTATTGATTACAGTTTTTCTGAAACATTTGGGTTTTAAAATGCAATTTTAATTTGAATCGAGAGAAATTCATCGTGTTTCCACATGTTAAAGTTTCTTTTATTCTGTAGCACCCAGTTATACTTTAACTTTATTAGCAGGCGCCTCATCATTTCATTCAGTTCTAGGCAAAGGTCTCTTCAAGGTAAGGTCGCAACAATGTAAACATTCAACAACGTAGAAATAAAGTACATACTCAATTTTAGTTATTTATTCTTCCGCTTCCTGTTTTAAACTGTCAAGGAAAATATCGTGACATGTCCGTAATAAAACGATGCAAAATAATTATTATAAATTTCTGTGTGTATGGAAAATAGACTGAGTGGGCGTTGGTCAGTAAACAGACCCAACGGGTGGCTAAAACGTAACTCTTGTACGCGACACTACTTGTTCCACTTTATACAGATTATGCTACTCAAATTGTTCTATTTATTCTGCACTATGGGCCCGGTGTTGAGATCAGGTTAGGCAAATTTCTTTAGAGAAACGTCCATTACCGTATAATAATTTTATATTTAGTTACTAACAACGACCGCTGACTCTCTCTCTCTCAGCTTGGTAGGGAGGGTGCGAAATTAAAAAATCCTCAATGCTCTGGGAAACAATTCTTTTGACAGATACATAGATGCACATTACCTGACTCGTGACAATGATATTCAAAATTTTATTCATCTTCCATTTAGAGCTACTAAAGTACACACAATCTAGTGAAGAAAAAACATTGAGTGGGACACCTAATTTGCAGTGTAAAATGGGCATTGATTCTGGTACCGCTCATGAAATGTCGATAGACCATTTCAAACGAAATGTGTTCATTTAGTCTAGTAATTAACCCGGCTACATCTAGCTGGAGCGTGGTAGGCACTGTTAATTCGATTATAGGTATTGCAAGCGTTCTCTACATAGCTGCCGTATATAAATTACCTTCACGGGCCGATACAATGGCCAACTCAAAGATCAATACTAGTTCATTAGTGTGCAGAATGCATCAGATTTGCGAATGAGTGCAATGTCAAATGTTAGTGCTTCGGTTATGGACTCTTTGTTACCATCGAACGTGTAGTGAGAGGGTGTGATCATTGGACGTGTGTTTAAAGTTGATTTGAGAGACGTTGAAGATATGAGAGTTGAGGTTATAACATTCCAACTCAAATTAATGAAGTTGAACCAGAAATGAATGTAAATATGTTAATAACATAATTTGATACCAGCAAGTTCGTTGCCAAGTTTTCTAATGAAGAATATTTATGGATGACAAAATAAATGCTGCCCTTTCATTTGAAAGCGTCGTTAGATTATTTCAGAAAACGTGACGCCTTTGGACAGTCTTATGGAAGACAAAGAAGAGCAATGTCTTCAAACTAAATTACACTGCTGCAAAAAAAAAGATTTAATATAAAGAAATAGTGAATTGTGAGCGTGTATGTTTTGGTCAGGTTGTTTAGATTTTGTAGGTATCTGCGACTGCGATAATTTTAAATTCAAATTCTTGTGTGATATAAACAATGATATCTTAGATATTTTTTCACTATATACGTTTACATTTTCGACAGCTCAACTGATAGAGTTATGTCAAATTTTTATCCAAAACAATACATCACCGAAAAATCAATAGACTACATGAATGACTCACCATCCAGACAAAACTAAATTACGAAACTGTTTTGCTAATAGATTCTCAAAACAAATTACTAAAAGTATAACTCGTATCCAGCACAGCGTATGAACATTCCTTGCAACACATCTAAATAAAATAATATGGCCTAATCGTATGTACCCACTGTTTAGCAACTTATTGGTGTAGGGAGCGAAGTGTGGAACCGGTCTAAGGACGATGTCCCTACATTCTTGGATGCGCGCACGCAGCAAATGCGCTATTTCGCTTTGGTCTTTTGGTTATGTTGACGATAATTAAACGCATTAAACATAAATAAGTTGAAAGTTATAACGCGGCCTCCGCAGGTGCGTGGTGAGATAATCAAATTGTGTAAGTTTGCAAAACATATGCAAAATTAAATTAGCTAAGGCTTTTTTGTTTATTTTGGCGAATTACGACTGTGCATTGGAAATTTGAATAAAAAATGGCATTACCAAGAGAGTGATGGTCTAGTGAGGAGCTTTAACGCACGTTAAGAATATGGCAATGAGTTCGATTCCATCATTTTTTTTCTGACTTAAATATATAGGCAGTATCCAATGATGTGAATGTGCAACCTCATTCTCTTTCTCGAAAAGTGTTTTAGAAATTAGGCGAAAAGATTTATTTATAAACTATTCCTTAATACAATAAGCGCGTTAAAAATAGCAATTTTCGCACAAATACTCCAGCTTGGACAAACATTGGTCGGCGCGGCATCGAACCTGCGACCACTCCAACCGCGGAAGACACAGACTTGTACTTTAGTGCAGGGTAAGCTTGTGTGTTATATTTGCATATCTATTTAATTGTAAATGAACAAATTCAGGGTAAAACACAAAAATCGAAATTTCACCCAAGACATATTCGGCAGTGGAGCTTACAAAATCGTGCTAATGAGATAACACAAACATTAGAGCCCAGGTGTGATTATTTCTAATCCAAACTTCCAGCGAAACTTTCACTGAGTTACCTTATTAATTTTTTAAGCAAGAAATTTGTTGCGAACGTAATTTGCCATCTAAATGATAGAATTAATAAGTTTGCACATTTTCATAAAGTCGCCGCTGAAGTAATCGCTTTACTTGGTCCAGATGATTTTAGATATGCCGGGGCCACAACGGACCGCCAACAGGGATGGAAGATTTTAACTGCAACTGGTTTGAAAAAGACAACATTTTCCTTTCCTATACTTAAACGGCCTTAAAATTTTGCAAGTAAATACATGAAAACAGATTCTACCACCGTAGAATAAAGTTGAGTTTAGAATGTGAGCGGAAAATGGATATTGCAATTTCTATTTGAACATTGAGGTGGCTCCACATTTTTATTTGTGGGAAGAGAGAGATGGATAGCGTCTGTCCTCGTTCGCTGGAGCGGGACAAAGATATCTAGCATTTATATTCTGGGTACGTGTAAGTTTCAGGCAACGGTCGCCGTGAAACTCGTAAATGGGAAAAAAGCAACAACGGAGAATTCAACCGTCTCTAGTGAGGGGAAATAGGGTTTAAATCGATCCCTTGTTTCAGATTGCTCACTATTTACATTTTTTCGAGTTATTTTGGTCCATCGAAATACTTAATATATCACACTAAAGGCGCTTAAAGCCCACACAAAGTTAACAGGTCTGTCTAGCTTCTGATATGAATGACCTACCGTCCGCGATTTCTCCCACAATATAATCGAGTGTATAACCTTTTGTGTGTAAAAGTATTTGCATTTCAAAGGAATCTCCGATGTTGTTATTCAACGCACAAATCGAAAATTAAAATAAATAGTTTAACATTTGGAAATAGTAGTTCCAAGCTATGTCAACTCGTTTTTTTTTCAAATACTTCGACTGCAGGTAATATGGATCCTTAACATGTTAGTTGTCCATGAGGTATTCTCAAGCTGCGCAAGCGCAGTCTGTGGGTAAAAACGTGACTCTCTAATAAAAATCTTGCTGAAAGACGTAACGTTTTTTCAAAGAAGAACAATAAAAGTTGATTGAATATAGGCTTGCCTCGTTGGACTCGTGGCAAATGTGTGCGGGATGCGATTAGAAGATCCTGGGTTCTCTTCCTTGGTTGGGAAAAATATTATTTGGTTTTTCCAGTAAAAGCTTTTCTGTAGCCGTACGAAGGCTGGAAAATGAGTGCTATAAAATGATGCATCTCTATTATCTCTTTCTAGGATTCATATATCGCAGTCATGTTCATACATGACTGTGAACTAAGGTGAATTCGCCATACTACTTCTAGACTGCTGTAAGGTATGATTGTGACTGCAGGTGAAGGATAATAATTGTCTCTTTGCCAGAATTCTAGTTGGAAACTCGACCGAATTGCATGTATGTTAAGGTATCAATATAGTCACTTTTACCTGCCAGGCACACCACACATAAAAAACACCCGAGAAATTCCTCGCAACAACTTTTAGGTAGTATATTATGCCATTACTCAGTTTAAAAATACAAAAGGCCGCATATTTCTACATTCTACACGTCAATGTAATTTGTATGAAGGTTGACTCATAAGAACAATAATAATTAATAAATCGTATCACGTCTGGCGAGTCACACGAGTGAGGTAAGAATTATATCCGATGCAATGACATACCATTCTCGAGTACGGACGAAGTGTTGAAAAACAATAGCAATTATTTCGAATACAAGACCTTGCGCTGGCTCTTGGTTTACTAATGAATTGAGAAGTAAATCACGGATTATTGGCGATCATACGTGTTTTGGGTGTTGATTGGAGGTCTGGGAATTATTGTAGTCGACTTTCGGTTGAA
Source organism: Cephonodes hylas (assembly GCA_030295005.1). Lineage (NCBI taxonomy): Eukaryota > Metazoa > Arthropoda > Insecta > Lepidoptera > Sphingidae > Cephonodes > Cephonodes hylas. Next base: position 6,341,745 of record AP025367.1, on the reverse strand, counting down.
TGTTACCTTGACGAACTTTATTTTATGTTAGCGACGTGAGTTTTTTATGGAAAGATTTTCATGCATTGTAAATTGTATTACATATCATAAAGTTGCCTCATTTCATACACATTTTGGCTCGATTCTAGTTTTTATGATCACATTTCCAGTCTCTGTGTTCGTACAGAGAATTTCTAAAAGGAATAATTCATTTACATTTTGCCCGACTTGGGAATCGAACCTAGGACCTCTGAATTGCATAGCACATTTGTACCGTGAGACCTCGAGGAATCTCAAAATATTAATATAAAGCTCAGAAAAATGTAGGTTGAAACTTTTATTATACTCAGTCTATCCCCGTCCACTCCTGAACGTAGGCCTCCTCAAGAAAGGGCCAACCATCTCGGTCTTGTGCAGCCTTCATCCATCCGCTACCTACCTTTCTCAAGTCGTCAAAATGACTATTACTTTCAGGAAAACTGCAGCTAGTGATGGACTAAGAAACTTTGCGCTTATCATTTAATCAGATAGATTATCGATGGTTTCCGACCCTCCCGGAGCAGCACTAGCCACTCGTCATCAGAGCACGAGCCGCGTTGATATTTCCACGTAGATTTCACTCCGTAAAACCTTTGCCGTCTATTTTTGTATACATTTTTGGTTGCCGTATCTCTTTTTATGTACGAGCTCTTCGGTATTTCACATGAGGCTCCCTAGACGTCCTTTTTGCATTAAATGCGGAAGTTTGCAATAACTTGATCCCATGTTGCGGTACTTGTAGAAATATTCCTTTCAATATTTTTAAATTTTACCTTGTAACAGCCAGCTTTTTCTACTCACAATTTTCACACTGTGTGCAGCTAATATTTAATTCGTAATAACAAAAAAACATTTTGTAATAATTTTATGGATTGCTATAGAAGGTAAACAAAAATTTTTCGTCATTCAAATTTACAGCTTTTAAGTAGCTTTTTTCTACACCGTGTTGCTACCGTCTTAGAAAACTTTCCTGTAGCAGCGTTATGATATATTCTGTAACTCTTTTAATAGCTATTTAGATTTGATACCAATTTTAGTTTGGTGAAAGGACTTAAGCGCTAAAAAATATAAACATGTGTTGCACGGTATCCTCTATCAGGGATAAGTAAGAAGCACCCACAGCTCATGTCGATGTATAGGAATCAAAAAAGGTGTGTTAAGATAGAGTAGCTTGTTACATACATACACTCTAGCTTTTGATACACAAAGAAAAAACAAAACAAAAGGAGAGAAAATATTGTTACATTTATCACAAGTAGTTACTGTGACTTCTGCTAGATGTCGCAATAATTTAAGAGATAATTATAAATGTCATAAAAATAGAGTAATTCGTGTGATAAAAGTACACACCGCGTTTATTACTGCAGCGCAAAACGATTCGGCACATCACACCGTGCTCGACCTCCAATATGGGTCAACAGACAATCTCCGTAGAACAGTTCACGTGTACAAAAAACCAATGCGCAAACTCGTACCACGAATAATTCCACAATACGTACATATACGTATTTCGGCAAATGTAGTATGGGACGTCCTGCAGCACGATGGTCCGACGACTTGAGAAAGGTGGCGGGAAACGGATGGATGAGGGCTGCTCAAGACCGGGATGGTTGACGCTTTCTTCTTTTCAGCAGTAGACGGCGATAGGCTGAGTATCTATATGTACGTATATGTAGGTGTCACTCAGAATGCCATGCGAACGCGATAGGTTCAACGTTTATTTTAATAACCCTTGCGTAGGAAGCGATGGTCAGCTAAAAGCATTGAACAAAAAGGTGCTCTTATGAATTGGAAGCAAAGTGACAAGAGGTTCATTGCAATTTATAGATACATATCATGATTACCTGTTTGTTGTGTTTTGTTTTGTTAAACCTAATTTTATAATTTTAATTTTATTTATTAAGTTCTTTCCTTTTTTTTTGTTAACCTATTTTTAAGACAAGATGATTTAACTGTGCCACTTTTAATTAAATTGTTATTAGCTAATGTACATGTATGTTCGGTAATGTAATAAACAGGTACCCAAAACACGGGCTTGCCTATATTGGGACCTGTTGATACTTAAAAAATTGTAAATGTCTTATGAAATAAATTTCATTTCATTTCAATTTATATTTATTTATATGCAGGATGTATAAAAACCGTGAATGAAAAGCCACAAGACAGCCATAAGACAGATAATAGCCACGGTGAGAACAAGCATCGTACCATTAAATGTTCTAGGCAAAAAATAAATACATTTTCCTGATACTGTTGAATAGTTTAACTTCCCGAGAGAATATCACTTCATAAAAACTACATACTTATAAGAACGCTAAAGACCCTAAGGTTCTTTAAGTACAACAGCATGAAGAAGGATCATTGTATGCTAACATAATTGTGTCGAGTGACGTAAGGTGCCTCTCGTTTCTTGGTGCTCTCTCCTTGTGATAAACAATAAATTAATTTTCAAGTACATACATATTTATCTTATGTTCATATTGTTTGTATCGAGTGTGAGATAAGGTATTTGTTAAGGTACAATACAGCGATTGGAAGATCTTTTCAAAAGCCTGTCTAAAAGCTCATAACATAATATATGATGGTACATCTGGTTCTATCGTCTGTATATTAGTTCTGGTTACTTCTGCGGTAAGCACGCAGGGGCTGATTAGATCATCGTATTGTGTGACAGAACGCTATATGTATTTCATGGATAATTTCTTCAGATGAAGTGTAGAAGAAAGATCAGCAGCAATATTAAAGCATTAGAATTTTACATGCTGTGACCAAGCAAAGTAACTTTTTTGTTGGTTAACATGCTATAGGCTTTCCTTCACTCCTATAGTTTGACTAGCGCATGCAAGATATCCCATCTAAGGTTTTATAGGCATATAATGCAATTCGCATAAGTTATTTTAGTTATTCACGACCCCTCGTACTTAGTTCGTATTAAATACACGCAATAACCAATTTCATGTCTATAGACTTTCCACACGTATGCTTACTCAAGACATGTTGCATAACACGAGAGATGACTGCGACTGCACTGATTTCGTCAACAGCGAGTGCCAGCCGTTCATTATGTAAAGAGAAAGTTTCTCTTTTTAATAAAATCTATTACGCTGAGTGTTTTTTACAGTTAGATTTGCGAATCGCTGTCATTAAGGCGAAGAATTATTTGATGATAGGTAAGGGAATTGTAAACAAAATTCCCTAAAATTAAAAATTCGCGATTCTTTAAAATTAATTTTTGTATATTCTTTAATACCATCACTGAAAATAAAAGTTGTGTTATTAATTTAAATAAACCTGCCATGGCCGATTTATTAATAGGTAGTTTAAAGGAAACTACCAAAGAAACTGACATTAAGGGGAAATTTGTTTCGATGGTCTTATAAATAATTTTGCCCTGTTAATAAACAGTAACCACAAATAACCACGTTTTGGAATAAGTTGGCAAAATTTGTATATTACATTTGAAATTGTAAATGCTTAAAAATGCTATTTAAACTTAGAAGCAAAGACTCCTAAACATAAAAATCAACCTCTATTATGGCAAAAAGGCAGAGTGCCGTAAAAGCGACTTGCGCCAGTAATCTATGAATGTAAGCGAGGTAATATACCTTGATTAAAATCATATTACGTGAAATGCGCTCAATCTAGGAATTCTACTTCACATATCGATCTAAGTAAGGCATTATACACCGTTAACTTAGCTTACTGTAAGTTAATAACAAAATGGATGTAAAATTAACTGCGTTTAATATACGCGTAATCTTGCCTTACGTGCGACTTATTTATACAAAATTCTTTAATATAATCTTCTTTTTATGATTGACTATCGTGTCTGGAACAATAAGTATGTCTGGAAGCTTCTACGTGCTGCGATCCAAGAGATGCGATTTCCAGTCTCAACCATCCACCTTGTGGAGGGTTTTTTTATTTTTAATTAGTTTTGCTGATAAATAAAAATAAACATTTAGGTAGTAAAAGTAAAGCAAGTGACTAAGTCTTTTTGTCATCATAAAATAATGTTTGTTCTTACCCACCTTGATGAAATGAGATTAATTGAATATCAAGTAGGCATTAAAATAGTTAAAATAATAATCTTTAAGTAAAAGATTAATAAATATTGATCCACAATGGACAGCGCCAGAAAACATTGATTACGCCCTTCTGCAAGGATGAAGCTCTGAAACACTTCAATACTTCGTTCATTTCGCTGCAATATTCTTTGAAAGACTTTAAGTGATTCGTTTGAGTAGATTAGAATGCGTATATATAAATATGTAAGGAGTAACGCATAGTGGAGCGAGAGGGCGGCCGGTCGAAGGCGCGGTTGTGCGTTTATCGACGCAGCCGCGGCGTGCCTCGCTGTTTACGCCGATTAACTGATATTTATATAGAGCTGTTTTCATACACAAAATTTAATTATTGGCTGTTTTATAGTTTGTAGCTAAGATTAAAGGACTCGTTGTTCTTGTTTTCGGTGTAGTTTGGGAAACAAAAAATGTTTTTAGACTGTGGCTTTGAGTGTTTGACTATCGTTTATGATACTTAAAATAAGTGTAGGTAATATGAAATATTTAAAGATGAACGTTAGATTATGGAGTAGATAGCAAATCAGCTTTTGCATCACTTATTACCGTACATTATATCAAATCGACTTCAATCTAATAGTTCTTTACAATAGATAAAATTCACCTTGAAAATTCCATCAACATTTTTTTTCCAAAGATATTTTCAGGCTAGTTGATTTGTCATAGACGTACTTTGTTAACCTAAGACAATGGATATTATCATACTCAAATTATACTTATGAAACACTCAGCTCTGTGAGTGTACGACGAGTATGTGGACAGATCTCAGTCCGATAGCGGGCGAGATGTCGACTGCACTGTCGCAGCCTCTAACCCTCCCCCCTTTCCTCGGCCCCCGAGTGTCATTGAACGTCTTGAGTGTGTGGCTCATAGCAATTTTAACGAATGCAAAACACAATGTGAAACTAAGGGCGTCTCGATGCTTTTTGCGCAAATTCATTTGGCGAATTAAAATCGATGCGATACAGTTTTAATCTAACTTTTCGGTGCTGCTTTTTTTTGTGGAAGTTTTATGCTTTCTTTGTTGATTGGTCTGGTAGTAATAAAATATATGTTGCATATTTAGTTAAAATAAAAACATAAAAGATTTGTCGGCTTCTAATAATGAATTAAGGGGTGGAAGAGAAAAAGAGGGGGGAAATAGTCCTCTTTGATTGAAAACTGGTAATGGGACTCACTTCATGCTTTAAGACGATTTTTATAGAATCCACGTTGAGTTGGAATTATGATACGATAAAAATATAAGCAACAAATACTACAACTAAAATAAAATAACTTACTTATCAATATAAATTGTAGTATTCCATATGCCAAAATGAACTTTCATTGAAAGTATAGACTTTACCCAACTCAACAATAAAAAGAGCAAAGAGTCTATAGCACAAATCAATTACTAACCTACCTCAATAGTTTGGATGTTGGTAATCAAAGTGTAGGCTTAGTAAATTTTCAGTTCAGTTTAATCCACTTGAAAATGGCTAACAGTTCTACGAGTATGAGATAGAGTTAATAAAACAGTTGCTATAAAAATACACTTCTCCCTGTCGGCAAGAGATTATGAACGTTAAAGTTCTATAGAAAGCTTTTTACGCCAAACTCCCCTTACTAAATGCCGTGGTAAGACCATAAATGTTACCCTGTGGTAGTTGCGTCCTACGTCTAATGTAGAGGTCAATCTGGATCCTGAACTAAAATGTTTCTGCTGATAAAAAATGTAAGTCGCCGAATTTAACAGAGGATTTTGTAGAGGCAAAGAAAGCACCCAAGATTTACTAATTCTTTTTTTTTAAGTTCGAGGAATGACATTTAGTCCAAAACGTTCCAGAAGGTGAACCTGTAGTTGATACAGGCTACACACGAGGCTCTTTACTATAATAATAGTTGTATTATTATAGTAAAGAGCCTCGTGGTTCAGGCCAAAGGCCTCGTGGATATTACTGTAGGAAGGAGAAAATAAGATAAGCTTAAAATTCTTGTAACCACGACAAACGACAAGCATCTTGATGGTTGTTCGAGACAACGTAAATATGTACGAATGTTGGGTGTGTTTATAATTATTGAAGGGACTCATTAGCAATCTCTGCGGTTTGATTGTGAAGCATTTTGTCAGTTATACAAAAACAATTAATTTATTTTTATGATGTATGTAGACGTAGATCCCTGTTAATTAACATGACAGTAGGCAGGAATTATGGCAGGTGACAAGACATGTGCCCTTTGTTGCCGCCTGACGCTGTCTGAGTGGTTGAATTGAATTAGTACTGCTATAAATCTATTTATAAAAACATGACATGCTTGAGCTTCGAATATAATTTCAAAATAAATTGAATTACAAATATCTATTATAATCATAGTTGAATTTTTATCAAAATAAGACTTGCGAAAATACAAATCTATGATTTAATTTTAAATGGCTTATAATGTCCCGTTTCTAAGGTTTCATGGAAATGGGCGGAAATATCTAACGCCTGCGCCGATTTATTATTATTTGTGCGATTTAAAATTATTTATTTCAGATCGCAACAATTTTAATATATACGACAAAAAAGTGAAAATTCAAATATTTGACGTTAACTCTAAAAGTTGCGAGGTTTCGGTAATCAAATATCAGGCAATTACACAAACGTTAATTTTAATCTTTGGTTATAAAACCCCACACACAAAACGAAAGTTTTCGAAAGCGACAATTAAGAACGCAGCATTTTGTACTGCGGAGGCCCTCGCGCTGTCACTGTCACCCAGTTGTCCCCAAAATAGTCGGGCATCAGTGCAGGAGATAAAACAGTATCCGGCCATTGTGATTCAGATGTCGCGTAAGGCACACCGTACGAGATAATTTCACCTGACCTCTGCCGGTTCATTGACTGAGCGGTGCATAGATGTACATATCTATTTTTGTGAACCGTCCGAGTTAGTAGCGGTTGGCTTGTTTGGTTTCCTACACAGATACCACAGGCTACTTCATTTTTTCTATTATTATCGTACTTAAGACGTCGACTGCTGGATATAGGCCTCCCCTAAACACTTCCAGTCTTAAACCGAAAGAAAAAATAAACTGTAAAATTTTCGAAAAACTTAACTTTTTCCGCTTCTTTCTAATTCTATCTATAGTCTTTAAAACCCGCTTCGGCTTCATGTTCTATCTTGTCTTTATTATTTAAACCACTTGCCTAACACGATTCAAGTGCATGCTTTACATTAAGACTATCAAAGTTTATATAGCACCCAACTATTGACTTTGTTTTCTTGGTAAAGAATGATTCCGATATTTTTAATGTAAGCTCGAATATAATTAAATCTTAAGTCAGACACAGTCCAAAACCTAAGCTTGTTGTTTGCCCCACAATGTAACTAACCGTGAGCCTACTGCGTATAAAATGCTTCAATGTAAAAAGGAGATGGAGAAACAAGGAGGAAATTTATCTGAACAGACGTGGGCGTGATAATACTAACTTGGTCGCGGCCTCGTGTTTATTGTTTTACTGAGGTCCATTTCGCTAGCTCTAGCTCTATTGTATTCGGGCTAGCAAGTATGAATATGTCTTGAACAAACTAAGGGAAAGTTTATCAGTTCATGTTATTAATTATAATATTATCAGTTTATGTTATTAATTTTACTTCTGAAATAGCGAATTTCAGATACAGCTTTGAGTAAACGAACTTGGCCAAAAATGACACCCATTTTTACGTGAATTAAGCTGGAATGGGTGCACTTATTAGGAATGCAGTGTACAGTCTACTCATAACATAGTCTCACCCTTGCTACTTAGTTCAGTATCGACCAGATAATGTTGTTGTTATACTACTAAATCACTTATTTACGGTCACGTTAAATGGAATTCAATTTCTTTCCAATAAGGGCAGACATACTTAACTATATTATTTACGACACATATCCAAGGCTTAGTATAAACATCCGCGCCTTAAAACAAGTTTCTTATAACTGGATCCACTTACAGCGGCATGGTGTGCCAGAACATCATTAGACAAGTAAATTACCTGTTGATTATTTCTAACTTCACAGCTAACGGAGAACCGGCCCTTAAATCGAACAGATACACATTAAACTCAGACAGAAAGCCTTTCTATATGTATATTTTAGAGAGGCTAACTGCGATCCGGGCAACACCTACCACTAGGTGACCAAAGCGGGCTACGGACCACCATAGATCTAGTAAATTTAGAATCAAATGCAACTGTCAATAACTAACTCAGGTTAAGAATTAAACATAACTGATTTAAGGTTGTAAAAATTCGATGATTAAAAGAATTACAAACAAATAAGGCAAACGACAAATATAAAAAATAATTGAGGACTCTGTAAATTAGCAAATATTTTCTAATGAACTTATGACTTAGAAATTCAGGAAATGAAAACTTTCCTACTTTGAAATATTGAAAAATACTCGTATAGCTAACATTACATACGTACATGGCAAATATACGTCCGTATATACGGATCCAGGTATGTCATGTCATGTTCTTTTTGTCAACCGATTACGATCCTTGTATATTTTGTTGACATCGACTCATCAAGTTATTTTCGCGTTCAAATATATTCGTTTCAGTATCTGTAATTCCCCAGTAAACAGACAGGATCCAGCGTTCTTTATATCCCAAGATTGGCTCGCAAATAAATAGATTCAGTTCTGCTAGATTCCAAGACCGGCGGAGTCATTTGTGTGTTGTGTCTCTGCAAGTCTGCCGAGAGTTTACGAGCGATGTCCTATCGTGTGCTCCGCAGCCAACGAAGATTCTAGATTCACTGGATATTTCCTACTCGCCTCTCGCCGTCTACGAGCTACTTTATAATCTTGCAGGCCGTGAGTTCCGTAGTAATAAAATACTGCTATCTCACGCGCTTATAAATATCATGCATTAGGTGCATTGTTTATTGTAACATTTTATTGATTTATTGTTTTCAAACAATGTGTTATAAACAGATGTTAAGTGTCATTTAATATTCTTTTTCAAATAATAATTGTCTTGGCTTCTACTGTTCAGGGCTGTATTTTGTAGTATGTAATGGAAATTTTCCTATATTGTTCTGTTATTGTTGCATCATCTGATCTTTTGCATTTGAAAACACATATCAGTAACGTTTCAATTATAATTTGTTAAAAGTAAGTAATAATACTACAAACATTTTTGTTTTCCACATATCCTTGAATTAAGACTTTTACTAAAATAACTTTAATAGTGCATAGAAATTTAAATTTTAATAAATCTTTTTCGAAGATATAATGGCTATAAAATTATAGTCTCCATACATTATTTTTTTATGAGCAAACAGTTAAGGATATAAAAATATTAGAGATGAAAGCGTGATGACTACTTTCTTTTTGTTTCGGTAGTTAAACCGTGACAATTTTTACTGAACATAAAAACACATTTTTATGAAATTGTACGTTTTAATGATTTCTTAGTTTTTACAATATTGACGTCGAATAATTATTTTAATTGTTAAATTGCTATTTATAATCACATATTATTTCACTCATCATAATTTAATACACTGCAGCGCTACCACAGTGAAAACGTTAACAATGACTTAACTTCCCCCCGCTCCAACAGATGGCGCTACTAGTAGCGAATGACTCATTTATCAAATTGGACTATCCGTTGCTGATTTGCATACATATTTTACTTTCACCTATAACTTTGAAAAGAAAATACTGACGACAAATATCGTAATCTAGTGGCCATATAAAAGATAACTGAACACAGGAGCGGCGATAAAAATAAGTTATGATAATTTAATCGCCACCTAATATTGCAAAGAGTGGCGTTTCGAACCGCTTGTTTAGTGTCCACGTTATTAATGTGCAGAATTTGCAACAATTTGAATAAAATTGATTTATTTATTGATTATAATGAAGACATCAATTATTCCGCAGATAATTTATGATACCTGCTCGCGTACATCATGTTGTTGTCTCAATTTAGTTGTTTTTGTATGATAAAAAACATAAATTACTCTACTGTTCATGCCAAATTAAATTACCAAAGCTGTCGATTGCAACAGCTGCTTCATCGCCGATTAATATTACTTTTTGTGTGCATGTCATTACACATTAAAAAGAGCAGTGATAATGAGACCGAAACTTGTTTGATTTGCTACCAGACTCTGTGCTTGACAGTTGACAGCTTCCATGCAGCGAGATTGACTATAGCTCTACAAAATGACATGCTGACAAATGTTTGTTGACCAACAAATATTTGTTTCTGGTCTGAGTCTTGTGGAAGCGTCACTTACCTCGTTAGTTCTTATGTACGCATGGTAAAATGCATTTAGATAGCCTGTAAAATATTTGTGATTTTTGTCTGACGATGGGTTTCATTAATTAATATGTATTCTCTAAGACTTCAATTAATCAATGGTTATAATTGCTTTGTAATTTATTTCGTTACTTTGTCATCAATATTTTATTGTTGCGGAGGATATTATATTATTTCTTCTATTCCATATTAATTTAAAAACTGACTCGTGTCGCAAGTTATCAGGTATGTAGTCAAATATTCATTGATCGGGAAACGCACATTCTATTCATAGTTTTCCTTCATTGACAAGAAATTGATTGTATAAAATCAAATCATACTAAAACTAAGAGCCACATGCGAATTTTTAAACTAAGTATATGAGATGTGGGTTGACAGTGTCAAAATCAACGATTCTATTTGGACTCACTTGAAGAAGCCACATACTGTTAAAAATTCATCGAGTACCTATTATTAAAAAAGTGACAGTTGTGATGATATTGACGAATGCACGCATTGTAATACGTGCAGTTATTATTTAAGGGTTGAATGCGGATTGTAGGACAGCGCCCCTTAGGCCCCCTAGCTACAGCCCGATTCATGTACCACTTAAGTTTGACCATCGTTTCCCTTATATACATCCCTCATAGGGCAAGCTTCCCCTCACATCATAGGTCTCTGTAGCACTAATTCGTCAGCACCATCATTATTAAAACACGCAGAGTAATGAAACGTCAATGTTTCGTGTTTGTATTGCAATATTGAATAGCGGCGGAATCCTATTTATATATGTTCACGTGTAGTCGCGCACACGGGTTATTAATAAAACGTTTTCAATAAAAGCAACACATAGAAGTATTGTGGGTGTTTTTTGTCCATTTGTCACCGTGATGGCTTCATTCGCGGCGAGGGGCCGCTCCGTAGGTGTCAATACGGGCAATATGCATAATTTTATGTCAACATCAAACAGCATCGACGCATTAACAAAAATCACACATAATTTAAAAATATAACACATAAACGCAAACATGAACGATAGTAATAAATTATGAATAAATTAATTTTACAAGTTTACATAATTTATTCATAGTTGTCATGTTTCAGAAAGATTATAATAAACATTCAATTTAAAGACAAATCCGCTCGGCTAAGTCCAATTAACGCGAGCCATACGACGTTTTGCCATAAACTGGCTGCTGTTAACAGAATAATAATTCATAAGTTGACAGCACGTGAATAATTCGCGAGTCGAGGTTGTTATCAGCGGCACTTGCGCAGTATGATCGCTCTCTTGTTCGCGCGTGCCGACTCGACTCACTTGTACCACGACGCGGCGCGCCGATAGTAGCCGCTTCGATGTGAGCGATTTACATTGACGCTTTTAGAATTCGCTTGCCCAGACTGCATGTAAATCACTTATTAAATTCTAATTTTATGTTATTTTTATATTTTTGTCAACACCGAAATTAGCTTGAAGGTCAAATATATATTAATATGTAACAAAAAATTGCTTATTCACAAAAACAAATCGATAAAAAATACGACAAAGGCGAAGTCAATTTATTAATTGGGACCGGAAAACTGAAAATATTGTTTACGTACTCGGCAGTCAATGTATGGTGAACAAAGCTCTGCGCCGCGGCTTTATTTGACGTGGGCCACGACTAATTGCCCGATAAGTCGTCGATTCGCGTCTCGTTTTAATAAGGTGCGCTGTTTACATGTATGTGTGGATACCGATGGAATGCCACGGTCATGTCGCTCTGTGAGCGTGCGGCGTGCATGTGTGCGAGTGACGTCTGCCGCACGCCTCACCGACCAACGTAATGTGAACCCCCACACCTCCCGCAAATTCAGAGTTTATTGGAAGTGCCGGAGGGCAGAGTCGGTCCATCAGAGGCTTGGATAAACTGGTCACTTTGCAATGTGACTATGTGTTCGTTGTTGCCACGTGAAGGCATACTGTGGTTTGCAGTACGACTGTGTGTAACCCCGATTCGGACACACAATGATACGGAGTATGATTATAAACACTGAGTAATTTGCAGAACATTATTATCTAAATGAATAACTCGATGTGTAATGGTCAATCTTTACTTACTGATCGGATTCACTGTTTACAATTAACCTCTCGCAATTATCTTAAGTTCATTAACAACTGTTACTACATCGAAGGTGTTGCGATAAGCTTAATGAAATCCACTTATCTTCGACTCGAGATAATGAATAAAACAAAAGTTATTAATTCAAAACTGCAATGTTATTGGGAACGTAATTGATAAATCTTCGTATAATGTTGAAGAATTCACATAACAAATGAATATTTTATGTGAAGCTGTTCACACCGTATACGCAGGCATTTCCCACGGTTAGTTGACTGGACGCCCGCCTCCCCCGCCTGCCCCCGTCTCCCCCGCCGCCCCCGCCGGCGCACACACCGCCCCCCGAATTGGCCCGTGTTTGTAGTTCAGTACGGGTTTAGCATTCAAAGCAATATCATGTTCCCCAGACATTATACTTTCATATTTATTGCTTAAACGCCTCACAATACCAGCATTGACCAAAGTCGAGGAATAACGCAAATACAAACAAATGCATACCGCGTACTGATTGACCATATATTCCAAGTTATCTCGTAAACAGCGAATAATGATGAAAGTTCCCGAGATTTTGCTTATATACATAAATTTAAACCAAACTATCTTTAACTATTTCTACAAATCAAATAATATCGAAAAGGAACTTAACTCTGTCGTAAGTCAAAACGAGAAATTTTTCCTTTTAAAAAACACTCAAAGCCGAAACAAATGAATGTCAGATATTGACATGATCCAGGGATCGAACCCTCAATCTTTCTTTTGGCGGACAGGTTCAAAAGCGACTGAGCTATTGCGTCGACCAAGTTAGTCTAACACTTGCAACGCTTTTTTCTATAATGCGATTAAACCATAAACGAGCAAAACATCTACACTGATGCTAGAATTGAATTCAGAACAATCGAGAATATGTTGCTGTCACCATCTGTTGGAAATATTTTTAATTGGCGGTGTTTTGGTAGTAGGCATTTACCCAATAATGGTCATGTCTGAAACGATATGGATTCAGGAAAAAAAAATAGAAAATATACATAAAACTGTAAACTATCTTACGTTTAAATGGAACCAATGACTAAAAATTGCAATCTCATCTCTCATCTCATCAGCCTATCGCCGTTCACTGCTGAACGTAGGCCTCCCCTAGAAAGCGCCAACCAAAATTGCAATATCCTTCCTTAAATATGAGACCAAATGTGCAATAATTTTTATTAATTTGAAATAATCTTATTTAAATCAAAGCGTTTATTCCTCTTATACATTTTCACCCAAATGCATTTCCATGGAGTTACAATAGATCAATATTTCAATGTCAAACAATGTGTAAGATAGAAACGAACAAAGTGTACAAGACGCCATACAAATAAGCTAATTCATCAATATATAAATAAAATTAATTTATATCCAAGCGTGGGGGAACGGCACAGCACATCTCACACGTTATTTTCGTCGCCACCTTACGCGTCGACAATTATTCGGGAATTTCGAAAGATCACCCTGGAGCCGCGGTCGTTGCCATCACTGACTCATTCTTTTGTTTTTGCTTAGCAGGGATAAAGTGGAAAATATATTATTTTACCTCTTTACAGTATACTCGAATGTCCTTTTATGTTTACAATTGTTTTGATTGAAATTATCATTCGGTGTTTTTGTGCGGATATCGATCACATAGAAATACTATTGACGTTTGAAATAAAAGCTTGAACGTGAGCTTTGAAATAAACAGTTATGATTTGATTAATTTTACAAAAGACTACTCGCTTTTGCAAATGAAGTCAGTAATGAAGTGGAATTAAGGAATAGAGAGTATAATCGGCTATCCAGCGAAACAACAATAGTATCGATACAATAGAAATATTTACACCGGATTGAGTAGCCACACGTAACATCGATCTGGCGCAACACGTACACGCCACGAGTAATTTGGATGTTGCTAATTATAGGTGCTATTGCGGTTATAATAAGATCCTCCCAACTTCCCAGAAACGAGGCCGGCCCCGCTTTATTAATATTTATCCGATACACGCCGAATGCTCCGGTCCCAAGCTAACTGACGCAGTCAAAGAAAACACGCCCGCCCGAAATAAAGTCGTAAAGTACCAGAACGATTTCAATCGATGTTCTCAGTGTACGTCGAATTATAAATGCGCAGAAAGGACTCGATCGAGGAAAACGTTAACGTTTTATCGGTTAAAAATCACACTGGCCGCATTGATTTTTACAGCCGCTGCACGTCGCTTTGATTTTAAAACAAAACAATGGGTGGCAATTACCGTTCAAGCGAAATTTAGATATGTAGTTTCAGCGAAATCGAATAAACAATTGTGTTTGAAATATTTCCCTCTATCGAATATTTGAAAAAGGCTTTATATGGTGGAAATGTAAAAATATTGGTTGTTCTCTCCATTCTACACAAACAAAGGTAGAAATGAAACCTCGAAATTTGTAATTGGAACTTCCATACTTCCGTATGATACGTTCTGTTGACAAACAAACGACGTGATGACGAAACATTCATTACGATGCGAAGGTCATATGACAAACAGCGGATAATTCTGGGAGAATAACAATCGAAACGAAGAAATTAATCGTCAGTTGGCAATAAACACTGATTTTCATTTTATCAGCAACATAATTATTCAACCTCCTCGTGTTGTTTAAAATGCTGAAATTACCATCCAATGGATAACGGCTTCTAAGATATCCCAATTAAATACTCGAAACCGACCAATCAGTCGATTGAGCACGTATTTTCACCTAAGTGGCATTTACAGAACATTGCCTGTCTGCGATGGAGAATATCTAGCGTTTATCTGCGGAGTATATTTAGTTAGCAGTTACATCGCCGGACGGAATGAGAAGATCAATGAATTTACTGACTATTAGTTTACAATTGTTTTTATGTTAAAATTTTGGAGTAATTGCTTTTGATTTGCTAAGTCTGACCCCATATTAAGATCAAGCCATGCATTGTGGGTATCAGAAACTACGAGACTATTCGGTCTCACAAACACCCAGACCCAAAACACATATTTGTGGATCACACAAATTTATTTGGTGCGGGGATCGAATCTGCAGCCTCTCTTTTCATAATCTAGGGTCATGCCAATTGAGCCATGGGGCCGTCAAATAATGAAATTTATTAACCCTACATTTTATGATTAAAGTTTTTTATAGGGATTGCGAAGGGAAACATGAATGCAGATGTACTTAAAGTATCGACCATTATTTCCATTCCATTTTTGATTACCGAACATTCTTTTCCCATATTACGAATTCAGATTCAAAATTGTTGCAATTAATATTTACATAAAATAGTTTGTTAATTTGAAATCCTTTGTTTTTTTCCAGCGAGTTTGATTGCATGCCGTCGGCTTCCGCAGAAGCTGAGTAGTATCACGCATATCTCACGGGCACGCGTGCGCACAATTCAGTTTTTGAATGACAGACATGCCTTTCGGGAAAGTGAAATTCTTAGTAAATTGCAGTCGGTTTGGTAAAACACAAATTTAATAGTTTGAAGAATTTACTTTATTGTTATAACAATCAGAAAAGAATGAATATTGTTCCTTAATATATAACAGATGGTATGTCGTATTTCGATTTAGGATATTTATTTAACTAAGTAACTATATAAGTGCTACCACTACTGCAGACTAAGATGATGAAGGCAGAAAGGTCCTTATGTCCTGGGCTTATGTCTATTAGCTAGATTTAAATAAACTTATAGGCACAAGATAGTATTTCATAGTACGTCCAAATTAATTCAGTACGTGAATATTAAACGATCCATTGCTGGAGTGACGTAATTAGCCGTACGTGATCTACACATTATTGTGTACATTGGGCTCAATAATGGGAATCAGATTATTATTATGGAATACCTGTATTGTTGGACACGAGGTTATAGTACGTGCAATTGTGTGCGCTCTTCACATACTCCCATCGAGTTACGGCCGCGGTTCATCGCAGGTCGTAGTCCCATTTGACCGGAAAACGTTTCGCACTACATATTACATGAAAAATAAAGCGTCCAGTTCAATCTATACTCTTCCTCATCCCATATGCCGGCGTTCTATGTACCAAAGGTTTTTTATTGTTTTGTTTCCATGCTCCGATTTCGATGGTGGAACTCTAATTTTTTAGTTTACAAATGTACACTGTTTTGGGAATGGGATATACAGGTATTCCAGATATCTTTATCGAGTCCAATGACTGAATTTATATTTTAATGGATTGTTGATTTTTAGATAAGTGGTGCGTTTTTCAGCTTTGAAAGGAAAGGGGAGATGCCTCAAAAACCGAGAGTAGTCAAGACCAATTAGATCTCTGAGAATTTCACTGAAAGCAACGTTATTGTTTCAGTTGGGTTTTCAGCGTATCCGGTATTGGAACCGGTATGTTTATTTTTACTTGGTATTTTGAGGTAGAAACAACATGTTGAAAACTAGTTATATTTAGCCTACTTATCGATGCTGATAAAATAATAGGTCATATTTAAATTGCTGCATATGGGTCATGACCTTTTCATCTGATTAATTCAAATAATATATGCAATTAATTAATCCGCTTGTAAAATATACACGGTAATAAATAACGTGCATAATAAAATGCAAGCGACGACAGTTGTGTCAAAATGGAATTTAATTAAATGACAAAAACACTTATTAACAATCGTATATTAATTTGATTACTAGTTATTAACATTTAATTGTACTCAGCCAGATTCGTTTTTGATGTCGTATATTATTTTTATCGAATCACTTGACAGTTTATGTAATTCGTAATAAAATTGATTGCAACATCATCTCCTTTAATGATCTTCAGTGAATTAATTACATACACGCATAAATATTCTCACCCGTTCTTTGAAGCAGTAGGCAGAGGTGCATTTCTGCGCCCACATTTCGCCAGGTATGTATTGAGCCTCCTAAAGTTTTCGAGCTGCTCTGCCTGCTACTGAGAACCCAATAACTGAAAAGCTTCACCGTTTGACCCGGGAATCGAACCCAGTACTCGATATCGCACTAAGCCATAACTTTATTTGTGTACATTATTGCTTTGACCATGCCAAGAAGACTTTTTAAAGTCTTAAAAGTATGATTGTAAACATTTGCTTCTAATTTCCTAATTTGAACACAAAAATATTGTCCCCTTCCAAGTAGTTACATTCTGATTGAATCTGCAATATTTTAATGTTGGCAACACAGTTGCTGCTTCGAGTATTGTGGCAAATATAGCGGGAAGGTATAAATGTTCAGTGATTGATGTTACCTATTGTATATTAAGTGTAATATGCAGGTTTGCGGTAGTCCAACAGCGGACACCGCTGGCCACTCGCCAATTCTCTGGTCTCAAATTGATTTTGCCGCTGCTGTACCAAACTCTTTGCTCCGGTTGCATGTATTAGTAGTATTAATTAATTTTCGCGTGCAGTTGTAAACCGTTTATTGAACTTAAATTTCTGTTACGACAGCGAAGTACAACGGTGTCTAGACAATACTCTTTTTTGTTGAATAAATATAAAGTCGCCACTATTTCTGTCACGGTAAGACATAGTTGTTTAATATTAGTGTGATGCCTTTATCATATCAAACTGGTTATGGATATTTGAAACGTGATTAAGATAATATTAATCAGATTAATACAAATAGAATGAAATCTAGACGTAATAATTTAGATTAGTGACAGATTGATATTGATGTTGACAATTCAAGTCACATTATAATGAAACTGCAATAAAAAATTAAAGACAAACTACAAAGTTACGGTCAAAGATCAAACGGAAGAGGATGTTTAAAGTTATGAGATGATATAGTTGGAACTCTTATCTACGATGCCTAGCGTTGTCGTAACCTAAGACCCGTTGGCTTTTCGCCAGGTTACTTTGGTTTAAATTGCTTCAACCCCTACCCGGCACACACGCTTTTTGGAAACAAGTCCACTAAAACTTTACATATAAGGCATCAAAAATATTAAAATCACACATTATTAGTAAATTTAAAGTCTGAATTTGCTTTCGAATGTTGCAGCAAATCCTTGTACAGATAGGTCACGTGATGAATGGATAAAATATTTTGATATCAAATTCCCGAATAAAGTGTTTGATTAGAATGGAAAATATTATACGTAGTTAAATATAGTAAGTTTCCTCTGTTGTCGTGGGTGTTCATGGGCTATGTTGACCGCTTGACACCAGTTGTCTGACATCTGTCCTCCTTTTCCAATAAATAAATTGCAGCGAAAATATCTAGCAACAAGTTAATCTTATATACAACAATAAAGACATTGTTATTGTCACACATGACAAAGACTAATTCAAAGATACGAATGGATTGTAATGCGAAAGTAACGTCATCGGAGAATCTCATCGGGAGATTTACGACGCTATGAATAATAACGTAAGTAGTATTTGTACATCATAAAATAATAAATATAAATTAAATGTGTTAGAACACACAGGCTGCATGTACTGGTGTCCGGGTGTCGTAGCAAGCTTATTTCTACTGGCCACTTGCCAGCAGTCTCCGCTTGAAATTGCTTTTACCGTACTCTGTAGCAATGATACCGAAGCTCTGCATATAATACTTGGCCGTGATGTGTATGTGTGTGCATATACAAACATATTAACAAATATTTAATAATGTAAATGACTATGTCATCATCATCAGCAGACCAATGTACTGCAACTAACCGATTATAAAGAGAAAATTAATTATCGAAATGTATGCGACAAATCAGTCTATCAATGAATTAATATGATACGTGTTTACTATTTTACAAAAGCAAATCGCATTCGTAATGAAAACTTTGCATGTGAAGTGGTAATGTTTTAGGGTTAACATTATGATTTTAACAGATAGCAAGTAGCATTTGGAACTAACACTCAGAAGAAGCACAAGTACGAGGAAGAATGCAAAAGATCAAGGCAATGCTTTAAAGGTTGCAGAAGCCAAAAAGGATGACGAAAGGCTGCAGCCATTTTATATACCTGAGCTTCTTAAGAACACTAATATAACAAACAAAACCAACGATGCGCGCCCGATCATTACCGACCCGAATTCTAATGACCCATTTGATTCCGCTCCTTTTCTTTTTCGCCTCGAATTTAATCAAATTATAGGTTGAGGCGTATTATAATATTTCAATACATCTCGACCGATATCGTTTGTGGAATTTAACTTTTTTATTATTCAATTCGTTTCTCTGTAATTTTGAAGGTCTAGACGAATTTGTAACTGTTCTGGAGATTTCGAAGCATTTAATCGAGACTGAGATTCAATTCTATCTGTTTTTGATTGACGTTTAAATATGCACAACCGTAATAATTAAAAGAAATATGAAAATTTAATGAGGAGATCAAAATCTCTGCCCGCCTTTTTATGAAAGTTCGCCTGCCGAGTAAATTAAAATCCATTTTCTTCTCGAATTCGTAACAAAATGTTATTTTATAAGAAAATGGCAATAACACGGCCAGAGATCAGAATAATTTACGCCTTACTTAAAAAGAACAATCATGTTTCGCAATATCAGAATAAGTTTGAAAGTCGTTACAATTGAACCTACGATCGTCTGGACTCTTGAAGGTGAACAAAAATTCAGTTTAGATTCATACGAAAATTCCAGTGAGAACCTTCTACGGCAAACAAAGTAAATGGTAGCAAAACGTACACTCCACAGTGACTTAATGTAATATCACACCCTCTCTATTCAATATCATACGAGAAAACGGGACGGGATTTTCATGGCATTTTCATCTCTCAGCAGAGACGTGATGGAACAAATACATGAATATAATACTAAAAATCTAGAATATATTCGCAAGCACAGTAAAAAAGACTTAACTGTTGATAAAACAGAGCACAGATTGAGTTGATTGAATAAATCTTTTTTGAATTCCAAAGGTAAAAAAATGGCATACATCCAATTTAGAACTTTGTTTACTCTCGTTTAAAAGTTAGAGTCGCTCAGAAGATTGTTGCTGTAATGCCTTTTCGAGTTGATCGAGAATTATCTGTCCCGTTCTTATTTGGTGGTGGATGAAAGAGAGGGCGCGAGGGTGATCCTCCACCTCCGACCGTCGCGGGAGGTAAAAGATTAACCCAGTTTTGTTATTTGTCCACTGTCAGTTGAGTACCTATTCACAATGCGGCGGGAGTCTGCCTCACTGGATCCTTGGGCCGTTTAACGTAATTGTAAATGATTAATGTGTCTGTACCTCGATGTAATAGCAACAAGAGATTGGGAACCGATGTTCTTGCTTTGATTTATGACCTTTACTTTCGTAACTAAAGACTTCCAATGGAATGTCTCTGATAGCTTGTGAGAAAAATGTAACGGATAGAACATGAGCGCTCGAATTGGAAACATGTCACATAATGTCTTGAATTTCCTTTATCACTCGTAGACTCTGAAATAAATGTATGTGCATTATTGGGAAAACTCTATTGAAGGTGTTCGTAATATTGGACGTCGAATAAAAAATGTATCAAGTATTTATGGGTTGTTATCGTCAACATGCATACTTTTATTTTGGTAAAGTTAAGTAATAGTTTTTGAATGTAAATATTAAGACCACTAGATAAAACAATTCCTCCAATTGCAACATAAATATGCCTGCACTATGACAGGTGGTACTGACTTTCTGTCCTGACGATCACGAAAATTCTCCCTCAACATATTAGATCTTCGACAAACTCAGTCACTGAGCAAAACGCACCGGTTCAGCTTTGCGTCGATTGTGAGGGAGGACATTAACTAGGTCGAGCCGACTCATTCATACCGCCGTCGAAGCTGACTACATTGGTCCTATAATATATGAACCTCCACGTAGGCTTTATATAATTTTTTGTATCTTTCTTTACATAATATATCTTGTACTTCTTTATCTCACAACAATTTGATCTCAAACAAATATTTGATGCTCAATACACAAAACAATTAGCGCTCTGAAGTGGCAATTGGCAAGGCACATAATTCGTATAACTGGACGACTGATTGGAAAAAATGGTTCTCAAGAGGAAGCCGCATACTGTGCTTACTAAGTGCTTTGGAAGTCTTTGGGTTTGGCCTATGTAAAGAAGATGACATCTTTTAGCTGATGATGTTGTCAGCTTAAAGTGCAGAAATTTAAATTCTTTTTTCAAAAAATCATGGTCATATTAAACTAAAAAGCTTCGTAAAATTAAAAACTACACGTGTAACTTATTTCCCATTAAATAAATCATGATTCATGCTGAAAATCAATATCGAAACCGCGAGTGGAAATGCCATTATTAATTCATGAACTTAACTAGCAGCGAGCTAGGTTTTACTCGTGCCCTATTTCAAGGTTATAGGATGTCAATAATATCGAGTCATGCAGTTTGCATGCTTCTACGTATTGCTGTTTAAAAAAAGGGGTTATTTGCTGGGTGAGTCATTTATAAATTTATATTCTTCTTTTAAACTGACCCCTTACATACTAGGAATCATAAACCGCTTTTACTGAAAACGCAATTAAACAAATAGTGGTGATATGTGCATTCTCTGTTGCTCGCATATCCTCGAGATGAAGCAACAACAGCAGCATTAGATTTCTACCCACAAATAAAACGAAAAATTAAAATCAGAAATTTTCTGGAACGGTTTGCCTCCAAGTTTAGTTATGCATAAAACATTAATAAGTTGCTTTGAGAAAACAGGAACCTTTTACGCGATCTAATTGATGAAGAGAAATTTCTTCTAGCTGATGATGCATTTTTATACAACAAACAAGACTATCTTCTGTACCTAATATATGTTTATTCAGCCAATAAATAATAAGAACTAATGGATCAATAAATACAAGAATAAATCGACGGTCCATCCAGATTTCATCAAATTATATAGATAAGGAATAAATGAGATAGCTTTTGTGGTCACATTGATTACTATTAATATGACCACAATCACCTTGTTACTACAAGGAGATATGGGGCATTTCACGTGAAGCGGACAGGGAAAAAAAAGTGAGGTTCTGAAAATCGTTCATATTCGGCCCATTTATACCTCTAGTAGGAATGAATGTGGACACAAAATATTTTTTTTGTATATTAAATATTTCACAAGTTATGGGCTTCTAAAGAATTGCCGTAATTGAAATATCAATTTTTTAAAAGTCGTTATTTCACAAATTTACAATAAAATATTTAACATAGCGATATATATTGGAAAAATACTGTTCTTTTTAATGATGAAATGAAATTTAAAAAAATATTTTTTTTTCATGTCCTAAACCGGAAGTAAACTTTTCAAACCTGAATTTCAGTCACTTCGGCCGCTTTTTTTTTCTTCATTTTTTTTCCAAATATAGCTTAAAGTGTACTAAAAATACACGAGAAAATTGAAAATGGAATCTCCATAAGTTTCGGAGTTAGAATAATTAATGTACCATCACGTCGCATTGGGCGTGATATCTGACGCTTTTAAGGTCGAGTATTTTGCGCGATATTGCATTAAAACTCGCAACTTTATTAAAATTTTATCTCGTTTCAGCGTATTTTAGCTCTAAAAAAGATATGGAATAAGTAATATTAATAACAAAATCCAGTATCAGTAGTTTTTGCGTGCAAGAGTAACAAACATATATTTCATTCCATATTCTTACCAATTTTCGCTTAAATAATATTAGCAGACTATATATATTAATATTATGTACTTAACCCAAATATAAATTAATAAAATGTTATTAAAGAATAAAAACATTTTAAGGAAGACACTTACTACTTACTTACTTACGCTGCAGATTGCGTTATTTATCGTGTTTCGCAAATAATATTTTTATCTACTGCTTCCTTAAAATGATTTTATTCTTTATAATATTTTATTAATTTATATTTGGGTTAAGTACATAATATTAAAGGAGTGATGGCCTCGAGGTTTCGGTGCGCGGTCGAGAAACTCGACCGTCGCGTGTTCGAAGCCCAGGCATACATCTATGACTTTTCGAAGTTATGTATGTATTCACATTGAATTATCACTGGCTTAACAAAACAGTGAAGGAAAACAACGTGATAAAACCTGAACACCTAAAAGTTCTTAGGAATTTCTAAGGTGTGTAGTCCGCCAACCCGCACTAGGCCAGCGTGGTGGACTATGGCCTAAGCCTTCTCAATGGTAGAGGAGACCCGTGCCCATATGGATTGTTGATGTCGATGATGATGATGATGATGACATAATATTAATATATATAGTCTGCTAATATTATTTAAGCAAAAATTTGGAAGAATATGGAATGAAATATATGTTTGTTACTCTTGCACGCAAAAACTACTGATACTGGATTTTGTTATTAATAATACTTATTCCATATCTTTTTTAGAGCTAAAATACGCTGAAACGAGATAAAATTTTAATAAAGTTGCGAGTTTTAATGCAATATCGCGCAAAATACTCGACCTTAAAAGCGTCAGATATCACGCCCAATGCGTCGCGATGGTACATTAATTATTCTAACTCCGAAACTTATAGCGATTCCATTTTCAATTTTCTCGTGTATTTTTAGTACACTTTAAGCTATATTTGGAAAAAAAATGAAGAAAAAAAAAGCGGCCGAAGTGACTGAAATTCAGGTTTGAAAAGTTTACTTCCGGTTTAGGACATGAAAAAAAAATATTTTTTTAAATTTTATTTCATCATTAAAAAGAACAGTATTTTTCCAATATATATCGCTATGTTAAATATTTTATTGTAAATTTGTTAAATACGATAAACGACTTTTAAAAAATTGATATTTCAATTACGGCAATTCTTTAGAAGCCCATAACTTGTGAAATATTTAATATACAAAAAAAATATTTTGTGTCCACATTCATTCCTACTAGAGGTATAAATGGGCCGAATATGAACGATTTTCAGAACCTCACTTTTTTTTCCCTGTCCGCTTCACGTGAAATGCCCCATATGTTAATTGTAGTTACTATACCTTTTTTCATTGAACTTCATCATCATCATCATCAACCCATATTCGCCCACTGCTGAGCACGGGTCTCCTCTACCAATGAGAGAGTTTAGGCCATAGTCCGCCACGCTGGCCTAGTGCGGGTTGGCGGACTAAACACCTAAGAAATTCCTAAGAACTCTTAGGTGTGCAGGTTTCATCACGATGTTTTTCTTCACCGTTAAAGCAAGTGATAATTCAATTTGAATACACACATAACTTCGAAAAGTCAGAGGTGTGTGCCTGGGGTTCGAACCCGCGACCGTCGAGATTCTCGACCGCGCGCCCAAACCTCGAGGCCAATTATTATGAAAAAATTGGTTACGCTTAGTTTTCTAACTGAAAAATTAACCATTTTTTGCTGAAATGCTTATCGAACTGCAAATAAAATCATAACAACATAATGCTAACCCGCTGTAAGTGCACATCGTAATAAGACCTACATAACTTGAAGAAAACTTCCCTGTTCTATTTATGTCCCAGTTTGTTATTGAAAGAAACGTATTATTTTCCACGCTGGTGACCTCAAGTGCGTAAGTTGGCGTGAATGAAAACAAAAGACGCAAGTGCAATGAATACCGTAATTCAAGGTAAAATAATGAGGAAAATAGTTTTCCCTGCCAATTCATAGAACATATAGGTAATGCTTGATAAAAAATACACTGGGAGAGATAAGATGTTTGTGCAATAGTGTAATGTTATCTCGGTAAAGAAGTAGTGGTGACCTTGAAATCTAGGCGCGTGGTCAAAAACCTCTAAATTTTGCAATTTTATGTATGTGTGAATTCACAGTGCAATACCTTGAACATCCTAGTTCTTAGGAATTTCTTAGGTTTGTATTCCGTCAATTTGCGCTAGGAGGCCTGGGCCCAGTAGTGGCTTATGTAATATGTATATTAGCTAATGATGATAGTGATCTCAGTGTACTCTAAATATTTTATTAAGGTTGAAGATAATATTTAACCTAATTTGCAACTCTTTTGTGATTATCTATTAATTTATTTAAAAATAGAATGCAGGTGACCTTTCAAATTTGTTTGCAAGTAAATTTCAATAAATTTTAACAAATTAGGACTATCAATCCACCTTTACATTAATATACAGTAGAGCTTAGAACTGCTTGTGTAAAAGTTAAAGACAACAATATTATGAGATAATTTTCCTGAATTCTACAGCCCTTATCGCGTGTTTCAATATCCATATAATATTTAAACACAAAACCGTTTAAATTAATTATTAAAAATACATGAATCATTCTGGTGTTCAAGTAATTAATTTAACATAAACACATCAAAATTTTCCCAGCTCTTAACTATATCCAAAACAACGCAGTGCCACTCATAAAATCATTCGCCTATTGTTTACTACACAATAAACATAATAAAATGCATAAAGATACTCGCAAAATAGGGAGCGAAGCTTTTACACTCGGCTCCCGCGACTTAACCCGTCTGCGATTTTAAAAATCAGAAGGAGAGGGCGGCCGGGCCGGGGTGACCCCCTGCGCCCGTCGCAGGGTTGGGTCGACGTTCGACCGAGGGGACAAAACTGAAGAAAACTGTTATTAAAATACAAGATATTAGTGAGAAGATTTTTGTGTTCCAAGTTTGAATTCCATTGCGATAAGAACGTGATGATGACGCTCTTTTAGTATTTGCGGATTCAGGATACTTTGTCGAACTAAGTTTTGTTTGATTTATCTTACCGTATAATTCACTGTTGATAATATAAATTGCAGCTTTGTAAAATTGCTACTCGAGGTTACGAAAATTCATGATTTTAAGAGAGGTTTAAAATAGCTAATAATATTGAAGTTTTCAGTCTCCATGACGCAACTGAAAGAACCCAAATAAAAGTTTTCCCGGCTCGAAATCGACCTCGAGACCGTTAGAGGGCATATCGCATATTAATTCTGCAGAAAGCAGGCATTATAACCACTAATATACACATAGATATTAAATAAAAACATAATTGGTAAAATATAAAGTGTATGAAATTCCTACTTCGAAAGAAAAATCTTTCTATTGATATTTTATGGATTTTAGAGGTCAATTGTACATATTTCTTTCTAGAGCCTTTGTTCGCCCCTCCCAATTCCCGGCTAATCGTTATGCATAAAATTATTTAAACAAAACACAACCACATCTAGTTCAACAAACCTCGGTACCATTAAAGGTTTGAAAATCCAAAGAATCGAACTCATCGATTTAGTCAAATCTTGAGCTAAAATCTCCGAGCGAAGTGACCATTCAAATCAGTTGAAACCGAAGCGCGGAAACAAATGGAAGTGCTAATATTCCTCCCGGCCAATACGGCAGGCGTAATTTAATCCCGTCGCGGCGGGGCATCTAGGGAAAATCTATAAATCTGCCGCCATTAGAGCCGACGACTCCCCAGGACTCTTATTTACTTCGGGCACAAATTCAGATGACAATGTTTTAGGGGAAGGCGCTGTAACTGCCCTATGCTGCTTTAGGGCTGCTCGTACTTCACGTAAATTATTTTTATTACGAAATTTGCTTTTATATTCAGGGGATCAAACGTGTTTTAAGGCATTTTGTTATTGGCTTTTCTTGTTAATTTCGTACCTTGGCGAGCTGAAGATTTTACTTTTTTTCTTTCAGGTTGGTACGTAAGTAATTATTGCCTTTTGTAGCATAAGCAATCGGATATAACTATTTCAAGAAAAAATATTTTAAAAAGTAAATTATTATTTTTAGTATGGGACAATTTTCTTACGGTAATTTGTCAATTTTCTACTTGATTAACAACTTTGAAAGTTTTTTCTAAATGTTTCGCAACAGTGGGCTTAAGAATTCGTACACAGTATCATCTAGGTACACTTGTCCACATTGACAGTCTGTCTTCTAAAAAAAAGGTTGCCCTACTGTAAACTATTGAAAATTATCCGTGAATTCTATGCGTTAAATCGTCCTACATTGGTCAAAACATCGAAATGGGTTGAATGCTTCATTGAGATACCATCTTCATTATCTAAATTAATTCGGCATCGTTGAGTGGCAGCCCTGGTGACGTGCGACCCTCCCACCCCCGTCAATTACCAACCCTGACCGATGCGAGGCGAGACTTATTGACGGACTGTTCGCTTTAAATCGCTGTCTCTTTGTATCCAGACAACGTTGCTAACCGTACGTTGATACCTTACTTGCTCTTTGTATTGATTGACTTTGGTAGATATCCCGCATTTTAATTTAAGGGAGACAATTCTTCTAGCCTTTTTAAGAGTGCATTTTTACATCAGTATAGAAACTTTATAGGAGAAAAAGGAAAATTAAAAAAAAAAACAGTGCGTTAGGGTTAAAAATACAGAAACAGTTGGCCTCGGGTGCAAAGAAAAATCGTATGACAGCTTTTGTGAAAGGCGAAAGTGTTTGGATATATTATATCTATGATGAATAATCACGTTTACATTAGATCTTTTTATAATCATTGCTTACAAAATCAAGAAATAAATAATATAATACGAGAATATAAATATAATATAAAACAAGCATTACATTAACCACACCACCGAAACCTTGCATTACCCGCCCAAATAATTGCAAACCAAATCAAAAAAGCGTATTTGAGTTGGCTTAAAATTTCAAAGTGACAGTGCAAAACAAGTGAAGCACCGCAAACATACGCATAGATTACAGGGCGAGAGTCCCCTGCGAGGGCTGGAGGCGCACAGGGATAGGGAATCATTTCGTGAATGATACACCAAAAGCTCAATCGAAACGATATATTACGCCGATACGCGCCGTGGCGGCCGCTAATCCAGTTATAGGATGGCATAGAGTAACAGTTCACTGTGCATCGCGGAGATGGTCATGTTTTCTGTTTAGAAACGTAACTGAAGGTAAAAATTCTTTGAGATTTGCATATACCTGTTTTAATGTTGCGTTCAATACTGAGGTTCCACTGTTGATTCCCCAATTATGTTTACTGTTATTGGGCTCTTGTATTATAAACTTCTTAGCGCAAAGTTTGGAAATATGATTAGACTATAGCAGGATCACCTAACTACTTGAGAGTTATACACAGCTGCAAAAACGTGGATCATTGTGCTGTTAATTGATTTAAGACTTCCCTTCTA
This sequence comes from Cephonodes hylas, assembly GCA_030295005.1. Lineage (NCBI taxonomy): Eukaryota > Metazoa > Arthropoda > Insecta > Lepidoptera > Sphingidae > Cephonodes > Cephonodes hylas. The sequence goes on along the minus strand of AP025367.1, from coordinate 6,313,236 downwards.
CCTTGGTAGATATTGACTTTGCGATTTTTAGTGCCCCAAAACAGTGATAGTATCGGTTGCAAACCTAATTCATTTTCACTCCCATTTGTCGCTTCTACGCTATCAACTCTATGTAGGAATTGCTTCTATATTTCATTCGTGCAGAGCAGTATTGGCATTTGGAACCTGCATAGCCCCAGACTGTGTGTATAAAACATGTATCGATACATGTTGTAATATTGTTTATTAATTTATTTGAGTTATTTCGTTTCTGCGCAAACGATAATTAATGTTCTTTGGGGTTTGGTAATAACCAATAAAGTACAGAGCATAACCATGCATTACAATTCAAAACCGAGGATACAATTATGTTTGTGAATTTGGCTTAAGACAATTTAATTAAAAGACAATTAGGAGAACCTTTTTCCTAACTAAGATCTTGATTCGGTGCGATGTCATAAGGGGTCGCCATGTAGTAAACATTCTAAAGATTTTGTGAAAACTTTCTTTGGATTTTTATATAACTCTGTTTTTCACCAACACATAAATAGTATATTCATCAAATAAATTGTGAAATTCCAAAAATTCAAACCAATACCAGCGACAGCACATTAAAAAATCACGAGTTTAACTAACGCATAATTGAATCGAGTACTCCAATTTATCAGTCTGCTACTACGTAATATAAGTATTATGATGTTAATGTGAAAATCCGTACGCGCGAGTGAAACACAGGGGTTCGCTTAGTTAACATTATGGTGGCAAGTAGCGCGCACTATACAGCATCAATATTTCATATGGCCGGGTAATATTGGTGGTTTAAACTGGCCGACTCGTTACTGCACATGTGAACTTTATGGGGAGTCACCCTCGATACATAAATTTCGCGAAGTGCAACGCTTTTATGGATAGGTAAAACGTACGCCGATACAATGTATTGATTTTGCAGATTGTCGGATTAACATGTTCATTTTAGCTGGCGACAACAAAGGGATCATGAAACAATACAGTCTAGAATTGGAGCAATGTAATGCAATCAACTAGCGCATTTTGAAATATCAGAGCCATACGGAAGCTTTGCATATTTTATTTGACAACTAGATGGTATGCGAAATTATTTTGATTCTTTGTGCTGTTGAAGTGCAGAAGGGTTGAATTGATTTATAAGGGTTAAATTGATTGTTTTAAGAAGCCTTATTCTAAATCTGTGCATGCAAAACTGTAAACACATACTATTAACTTAAACATAAGCTTAAGATTTAACAAGCAGGATCAGCGAATGCTAGCAAATAAAAATTAAATCATGAGCTAGAATTCCTGATGTTTTCTATGATTCCCTACTCTTCTTCTACAGAGAATCATATATTTGTCTCTTTAATATAAGAAATTCTGAGTTTACAACTAATGTTACTTTTACGGAAGTCTCTTGCCACATCAGGCATGATGTTGACAATTTCTCGTACCAGTATAAAAATACACTAGATCTACCAGCTGCTGTATTCAAATTCTGCTGTCTTAATTTGAATGAGTCTTTTCAAAAAGCTCTCAAGTCACATTTTATTAACATGGTATTTAATGCTGGAAATGGTTCCTTTAAGAAAGATGCGTATTCTGAATAAAATTCCTGAAAGATTTCTTTTGAAATGAGCAATTCAGTTGTAGATCTAATACTTCCGTAGACCAAAGAGTGTATAGACAAGTTTGTATATTCGGTAAAGCAGGCGGCACGTATGCAATACTGCGTAGGGCCGTCACAATCGTCTCTCGCGTCCATATCACCGTCCCCTTTCAATCTTCTCAGTAATAAATAAAAGGGGCAATAAAAAATGTGAGACGGAACAGTCGACAGTGGCGCCCTCACGATTCTAACCCATAATCAACATCATTGCGGAATATTTTTTGCGTCGTTTGTTTATTTCGATGTTTTGGTTCTTTGCCTTTATGTTTTGGGAATTCAATCGGGCTTTTACGAATCATTACTATGTATTGCTACAAAATCAAGGCATATTGTTGTTGTTTTGTTTTCTACAATTACTTGTTTGTGTAGTCTTAACTACATAAATAAATACTAATAAATATAAATAAATACACCCAACAGTCACATATATAGTTCGGACACCACACTAAGATACGAATCTTGTGTCGTGGGTATCAGAACTACAAGAGACTTTTCGGTCTCACAAGCACCCAGACCCAAAACAAATATTTGTGGATCACACAAACATTTGTCTCGGCGTGGGGATCAAACCCGCGGCCGCTCGTTTCGTAAGCTGGTGTCTAGCCAACTGCGCCACGGGGCTGTTTGAAGCTTATTGGTAGTTAATAAGACAGCGCGTCTACCTGATGAGACTTTTAAGCCTCTCGTGACGCGATTTTTTTTATCGTAAACGGTACTTTGTAAAGCCAAAGACTATGAGTTTGATCTCGCTCCGAGATAGATACTACGAAATAATTGTATGATTTACAAATATTTTCTTAAGTCTGAGGTTTATATTAGTAAGATCGAAAAATATAGGTAATTATTTTTTTTGTATGAATTTTATTAATTATAAATAAACGAACGGATTTTATTTCTAGCATTTTTTGGTAATATTTTCCCTCATTATGCGTTTGTTATTTTTTATTATGTCTGTTTAATTATCAGATATGATTTTCACGGGATAAACAATTTCTATTCGTACAGTTTTTTTTATTAAATTTAAATTTACATTGTTTAGCCAAGAAAAAGTTGAATTGAAATAAAATTTCTGTCAACTTGAACTTATACTCAAGGCTAAGTAGTAGAGACTACAAAGTTTGATTGTCAAAAATATCAAAACAAAACATGAGCCCGAGTCGGTGCAGCATCGCAACACAAACTGTACCTAAGTTTCCATGTGCCAACCACCCCTTATGGAGCACAGATATTATGTAAAAACCTAACGGGAGTCTCTTCAATCAATACGCGTTACTAGATGATGTAAAAGCTTTGTGCCTCCCACCAAACAAATATCGACTCTAACTTAAAATCTTTACAGTTCTATTTCTAAAATTAAACAAGAGATTTTTTTCTCTTCACGGTGTGAACAACAAATATGCTGTCAAACAATATTCACTCTTAAATCAATGTGTGACAGTACACGTAGCTCTTCGAAGGGACCGCGGAAGAGTTAGTTTTTTTGTGAATATCAAAAATATGAGCCCCCTTTTACAATCCCATTGTATCCGTTATTGATCCCCATAATAGTTTGAGTTAGCTCGGCCATGGTGTCTTAATAAAAGGGACGGGTAATGAATGCATGTTTAGAAGGTTATGGAGTGCGCGTAATTTGAGTGTAAATAACCGAAATGGACACGTATTTGCGTAGTAATTGATTTCGATTAACACAAAATAAGATTTCTATATTAGCAGTCCTTCTAATTATGGTATGAGCTCTCGAACAATTGAAGATTGACAGTCATCGGTGAGTGGCCCGAATACCCCTGATAAATGTTTGTAAATGGTAGGACCACGCCATAGTCAACTATGACTTCGGTGTTCGACAAACTCTGCTGATGTCGTGACAATTTTTTTAAAAACTTTATTGTACACAGAGAACACAAATAAATATGAAGTACAGTAGCTAAAGTAGCGGTCTTATCGCAGGCCACAAACTTGAGTAAAATTAAAAACAATAAATAAAACTTATTCAATTTATTACTATCTAATAGTATTAATTATGTGACCTCTTCTAATCAACGTTCACTAATCATTTTTATAAATCAAAGTACGATAAAGGAAGTCCACTACATAAGATAAGTTCTTTATATCTAATTAATTTCATCTCTGACCTTTAGGCACGTGCCATTATCCGCATTCCTACTTGTATTTATACATCTGGCTTAGAAAGTCCTTGGAATCACAACGGAATCAATAATTTAAATAAACTAAACGCACAATTCCCAACAGTGTTAATATTCAGCGATACTTGTATTGTGTATAATTTATACCGCTTAAACACACATCCTCTAAAACTAGTTACATCTTCATTGAACATCATGCAAGTCCATTAGTCCAAATAGAATAACTTAACTATTAATTCGTTTTATTGCCATACCGTGGAATGCGGAAAATGCATTAAGCGCAAGACCTACTCGCCGTAGTTCCCATGGAATTCCGCTAGATGGCATTAGGAGGACATTAAAACCGCTTTAAAATAATGTAAATTCAAAGATTGTACTGATTATAGTTTTGTAAACAAACCATTTGTAATTCGCGTGTAACATTTTGTTTGGTGAAATATTTAACGAGTGCCTACAAATAAGATTCATATCGTGTTTACATTAATTGGGCGCTAATTAAGTTAACGTCTTAAGAACAAAGAGTAGCTGTAATAACTCATATAATCAGCGCAAACATCTTTCGCTTGGGCGTCGTGTGCGAAGTTTATTTTAATTTAATTGAAATTTTTAATTGCAAGAAATTGTAATAGAAGTCGGTACTGTCGTGTCTATTGTTTCTTGCCGCTTTCGCAGTGTTAACTATTTCGTTAAATTGAATTATTTATTGCACTTACGTTGAATGAAACTACAAACTCTATGTTATTAGTAGTAATTGTTATAAATCTGTTTTTAATTGTTTAAAATATTAAGTAGCATTGTTCTATGAAATCATAAAATTTACCTTAAATTCAATGTTAAAACGAAATACTAATTCAAAAATCTTTTTAATTGTTTCGTAACAAATACTTTCCCTTAGCAATTATAATTTTAATTACACGGTTAAATGTTACTTTTTAAATACTCAAATGACTGTACACTGTTGTGAGCAAAGCCTACGTGAACAAAACGAAACCATAAATCACAGTAATGGCGTGTTGCATAATCACATACTTTGCAATTAGTTGCAAAAGTAGCGTTTCACGGGTTACCAAGGCTGCGGGTAGGTGAGGCCGCGGGTAGCCGTGGGGCGCGGGCAGCCCTGCGCGGGTAGCCGGGGGCACGGGTAGCCCTGCGCGGGGTTGCATCGGTCCGAAGGCTGCGCGGCCGTAAGCTACGTTGTGTTACGTAACCGCGTAACGGGCCGGTCGATGACCCCGCGGCGACCTGCGCGCACGCCTGTCGTCGCCCTGCCCGCCCGACTTGCCGCCTAGATTATGCTCACGCGCAGACGCGTAACTAGGTCCTCATTAATAAGTTTGTTTTGGATTTGTAAATTATTTAACACATATGAATTTTAACATTCATTATCTTGTAATCCATATATATTGCAATTGTAACATTTGTATTTCATTTTAATTGATTTTAATAACGCTTTTATTTTATCAATATTGCGTGGAGTTATTAGATAATAATTCTACACAAATTATAACTTGTTAGTGGTAAACTACAAGATCAATACTCAAAAGTAAAAAAAAATTGTTTGAAAATATTTTGAAGTAATTGTTACACCTCGTGTAATATTTATATATACTTAAAGTATTATATTTTTGGTTTTAAGTTTATTTTTTATTTTTATAAAACTAATCATGTTCTTCGTAGGTTTGATGAAAATAACTAAGAACCTTACTACAACATTTTCATTGGGTCACAATAAACTAATACGAGACGCCCATAATTATAATTTAGATTTCATAAAATAAAATAACACCCGTAAATGTCTATGTACTTTAAGAACTAATGTAATATTTTTCTCTTGTTCTATAATGACGAGTGGGTATATCGAAGGAGGCTAGCCGTCTAACACATTAATCTTTGGCGGTAGCACTAAGACGTGTTTCGTTCTCGTTAACAGATCTGCTCGAAGCTCCATGGGACGCCAAACAACGTGACATTTATGGCTTTTATTATAGCCATTGTTAGGACACAGGTACCTTACACGTAATTGGTCATTAATTTATTTAAACTATGTGCCGGGATGAGTAAATAATTACGTGTTGCTACTCGATTGATATTGCTCGCGGTCATTAAAGGATCGATAATGATTTTATGAGTTTTATTGTAGTATTGTTTTCTTAATTTAAGGTTTATTCGCACCCTATCCTCCAATAAATTGAATTTAATATTCAATCAATTTTTGTGCTTTATTTAAATTATGTGTTGGAGCCCAGTATATACAATAGTTAAAATAAAAAAATAATTATTATATATATTATTGATTCAAGAAAAAACAGTTTCAAAACTATGTATTACTTAAAAGATGTGTAGAAAAATGAAGAAATTAATGCATTTTAAAATACCAAAATATTAAACTTTGGACCTTGGAACTCAAATCCAAGACCCCACATTCCACAGCTTCCATATTCCGCCACAAACTGACCACACAATAATCATCCAAAACTCGGATCTAGTTCAAAACAATAAGTTAATAAGTTGTATCAGTGCGATCGGAGCGTGACGCCCAGAGCCCCGCGGTTCCACAAAGGGAAATCCAATTGATTTCCGCGTCGTAGCTTTCAAACGTCATCTCGTTGGACTAACTGTAAAACTATAAGGCTTATTATAGTATAAGCCCGTACTATCTACGTACAATGTTATATGCAAAGTATTCTTCACCCGGGTCTCTTGCTGTCGTGAATTATATAAACGCGCGGTGATAAATTCGTAGTTTATGTACACAAGAAAGCTTGAGGATTCGCCATTTTTGCGGTTATTAGCTATTGTGAAGTGTAAATATTAGTTCAATATATTTCTGGAAGATTTTAAATATTTAACAATGTTGTAAACAATTATGGTACTTCTCAAATATGAAATTAGAAAAAAATGGATCGAAAAATGGAAATGTAAAAAATATGATAAACGATTGTTGACTAGTACATTCGTGACTGAAAAGTCAACAATAACATAGATTTATAATTATGTAGCACGTATTAATAATATTATTATTAAATTTTTTCGACCTAATATATACTGCAAATTCAATCAATTGCAAATTCTAAACACTCAATTTATAACGCCAGTCCAAGTTAGTTACGACAGCAAACTGTACCAGGAGATCATGAAACAAGACAAGTCAAAACTATCTAATTTTGTGTACCGCATGTTACGTAATAAAGTTCTGTAATGGTGAGTCACTATGGGTGACGCCTTACCTCTCGTGTCTTGCGATATGCCATTGCAATTGAAAATATTGAATACTTACAGGCAGGCTGCTCAAGCGCCCGGAGGAAAACACGACGTTATCCCGGCTGTATACATTGATCAAACCGTCAATACTTGCCTAAGTTATTGGGCATACATTTAAATCAAAATAACTCATGGCTATTGTTCCTTAGCTCGCTCTTTGATTTCGCAAAGATTTATTCCGCCGTTATTATCTTGTTTGTATGTGTAAACGTACTGTCTTGTTTTACTTACGCGTCGTTTTGTGATTTATACACATCGATGTTATGGGAAATAATTAATAGTGACATCTTTTGGCCTTAATGCGTACTAATTTTTTTTTAAGAGTTTTAGGCAGATGGTTGTTTTGCGATTCCGTGGTTGTATTTCATAATTTTTGTAATAAAATGTATCAGAATAAGAATAGGTCCTGAAACAAGGATTGTACATTATTATAATATTATGATACTTTTACTCGCCAAAACAAATACACATATTCGTCACTGGCGGTACTTCAACAGAAGCTCAAAGGCCCCGTTGCTTTAAAAAAATCCGAATTGTAATCTTTAGGCCTTTATCTAACAAAAGTTATTTTACATATAAATGAGAATATTATAGTGAACCCACAATAAACAATTAACGAGTAATGATTTTGGGCTTCTATGGAAGTACCGCCACTGGTATTTGTAGTGCTATCATGACGAAATGGGTTAATTTATACTTAATCTGCAATGATTATTTAAATAAAGTACTAAATATTTTATATATCAAGCCGTGATGACTAATCATGTACAGATTACTTTAGTGCTTTGGACTAATTTATACAGGCGATTGTTTTGAACCATTAAATCGAGTTAATTCGACTAATATCCGGCTTTTGGCTTTTACAAAAAACCACGACCTTCAAAAGGGCTCCCCAGCCGTAACAAAATAAGTAGATATTGAAAATTAAACGACACAGCTTCACGCTTTCACGATTACATTAATTTAATTCCTTTGTTTTTTGTGTGGGAAAGAATGGGAAGTTTCCATTAGACATATTAGAGCGAACAATCTCCAATTGTATCGATATCTACTTAACGGTAATAAATAATTGATGGCATCGTCTGAAAAAAAATGTAATGGTTACAATACCGCAGTTACAAAATTTGATTAGCGGAATAGTCACGTCGGAATTCGACTATGAAACTTTGGGATATTGAAAGAATACATGGTTGAAAATGGATGCGGTACTTTTTCGATTCTATCAGATATTTTAATTGTTTAGTAACGTGGCGATTTTTTATGTTTGTTAAAGTTGTGGTCATTTTGTACCACTATTTACACATTAATTAATTAAATGCCTTAGCCTTCGAAACAAATGGTAGAAGCAAGTTGGCACAGAGTTAAATGCTGATTATGATAGATTTTTCTGTACATAAAAGCCCTTATAGTGTATAAGGGTTTTTATGTACAATATACCTAAAAACACAACTTAAATAAATGTTTCATCCCATTCTTACTGCTATTCATTATATCACACCTTGAAATGACATTTTCATCTATCGTATCAGTATCAATAAAAAATCCATAGTATTAATTACGCTTACGACTAAAACGTGCCAAACAGAATTTCTTTGATTCCACAGATACAACACAGCGTACCGCATCCAAAACTGGCTCTGTTCAATTACATCTTGAAGTGCGTTAGTTTCGTCGCGTTCAGGGGCAAGTGGAACGGTACCGCGGCCGACGACCCGAGATCATCGCCGATAACTCATCGCGCTGTTTATTCACTACTAGCTGACCCGGCAGACTTTGTTCTGCCAAAACGATAAATGAAAGACCTAGACTTTTGTATAAAATGATTTTAAAACAAACAAATCGGATCCGTCTATAATATAAAAATGAATTGCTGTTCGTTAGTTTCACTAAAACTCGAGAACGGCTGGACCGATTTGGCTAATTTTAGTCTTGAAATATTCGTTGAAGTCCAGGGAAAGTTTAAATGGTGATAAAATATGGAAAAAATGCGGGCAATATGATAAAAACAGGAATTTCATTTGTTCTATGTAACTGTCTATGTAATGTCCTGTCAAACGTTAAATATTTATCCCTTCAATGCGGGTAATTGTTCCCTCAAATTAAAGAACGGATTTAAATAAAGGTTTCGAATCGACAACATATATCTACAATATTCGAATAATTGCATATTTTACATTTTAAAAATGAAGAATAGTGTCACTCATTAATAGGGATTGACATATTTGTTGGTTGTCAAACATTTATGTCAGCGTTCAGAACTATTTGTTGTGTAAAATATAAAAAGCCTAATTATTATTATCTCCTTAGATGTGCCTGGTTTACAATTTACAACTGAGGGCTCAGTAATTAAACCAAGGCTGAAGCCTTTATAAATGGTAAAAAGCCAAATAAAATTATAGTAGAATGAAACGCATTGGAAAAGGAAGGGAATATGTATTACAAAAATGGATAAATCAATTTGTACAATCTGTTTATATAAAAATGAACAATCTTCCTTTCTGTGTCTGTATTTTAATTCTCTCTCTCTGGTCATCAGTGCGGTTAGCACGTGAGGTAGCTCTTCGTACATTTGATTGACTTCCTAAGTCAGGTCGTCTTCTCCTCGGCATCGTAAATTGTTAAGCACAAAGTCACTACCACAAAGGATTACCAAAGTAAAGAAAGTTCTCGCGCACGTAGCCACAAAGATAGAAGGATGCACTCACAGATATCGTAACACAATATCGTTATAATTTTTTCCGTATTCTGAAGTGCGACAGGATGGATTGACATATTATATTTTGGTTCTCAAATCTAATGTCAAATATAAAAAAGGTAAAATACAAAAAAATAAAAACATAATCTGACAGATCAACAACTGAAGTTAGTTGTTTCGGAACGCGACATAAGATTCTCCAACGCGCACGCGAATTTGAACTTTATACAGCGGCAATAAATTACAAATTGATTCTCCATGTTATTTAGAAAACATTTGTATGGGAAATAGAAAAGGGCTGTTTTGAGGGATTTTCCGGCAATTATTTGAATTTTTTTCACCTCTTAAACCTTCCCTGGACTTCAACGAATATTTCAAGACTAAAATTAGCCAAATCGGTCCAGCCGTTCTCGAGTTTTAGCGAGACTAACGAACAGCAATTCATTTTTATATATATAGATTATCGAACACTTACCAGCCATATACATGATTTCGAATTAGGAATTGGGATTTGAGGCCACGCGACAGCCTGACTGCTTTGTGTTTGTCTTCTTTTTTTTTAATCAAGGAGGTTCTAAATGTGTGACTAAACTTACATGGTGGTACCAATTCTATTAGTTTTTGACAAGAGCCAAAATGCGATAAGTGTAATTTTATTACAAATTTAATAAAAATAATTTAATTTAATTAAGAAATTATTTATAAATTATACTGTTAATTATGCCTTTATTTTTTGTTCCTGGATTAAGTCGGTTCACATCGCTTCGACATAAATGTCCGTGTGTTATGGCACTATATAAAATATATTACAAATAGAATTACACCCGTTAAATATGCAGATTTAAGTTTATTTCTTATTTTATCATAAAGTAAATTCAAATCACCAATTGCAAATATTCTTGGGCGCAGTAAATGCTAAGTAAATACAGATCAAAACAAGCCGGCTGTGGTCGCTCGCAGGCTAACGGTCCGACGAAGGTTATGGCCACGGAGGTCGTGAATAGTCTCGAATTCCACCCGGGACAACTGTTCTCTTTAAAATACGTCCAATTGACTGTAAATAAAACAACGCTTTAAAAATAAACAGGTTCTCAAATGGAATTAAATGCTTAATAACTTCGACATTCCTTGTATCGGCTCCTCACTACATTAGTTCCAGAGAGAGTTGTACTAATAGTAAAAGCTGTACAGAAGGTTCACGCTCTAGTTATTCGTTATGGCCCTTGAAAATTATCGTTCAATTCGATAGGTCTCATTTTTAATGATTACAATAAGCAGGTGAAAATTGTAAGCAAAATAACATTTATAATAGTGATGATGGCAATCTTGGCGTTAGTGATGGTAAAGGAAGAAGTTTTGTGATAGCAATTTGTAGTAAAAAGGTTACTATATATTTTGTTTAAGGTCCCAATAAATAATATTTGTTACTGAACAATCAGTTTTCAGTTTACCTATAGTATTTATTGTTATTTTAGTAATTACATAGTTATTTTGGTTGTTGCTCATAACCGTAGAATTAGTACAATGATGTATTATGTATATAATGTATGTACAACGTAACCATATAAGGTAAGTTTAAAGGACAAGGTTATCGGATGATAAAATGATATACAAAAAACTGAATCTGTTGAAAAAAATGAAGTTAAGATTAAAGAATGTCAAATTGACTCTACCAGCGATTTTTTGCAATACACATTACACAACTTTCAGTTTACAATCTCAATGGCCACGGAATTGATTGAGTCGACTCTTCAGTATTTACGAAGTACAAAATGATATTAATGTGTGATCGCGCGTGGGTTTATCTCATTAAGTGAGGTGTGAGCATTTTGTATCCCACATATTTTATGTACGTATCGGTCTCAACTCGTATAACCCACAAACACTTAAAATTAATCACCGCATGTTGGTACTGTTAATTAGTTGTTATCAGATTGGTCAGAAAGCTTATTCGTAAGATCGAGAGGTTTCGTTAATGTAAGCGAGAATGAACGCGTGAAATGACGCGGTTAATTAAAAGAATTAATTGCATATACGTTTGATTGGCACAATTTGCGATCCAGCCATCAATTTGTTGGCTTTCGTAAATTTTCATCGGTTCTTCTCGGCCTTCGTGTTGATGTAGTGACGTCATGCTACGATTCGTTTTTGTGATCAATATTTTATTTTATAACATCTTGATTGTTCTAGCATCTTTCAGTATGGTTTATTTTTATGAAGAATCCTGCATTATGTTTGAAAGACATTCGGCGAAAGCTCCCATGAAATCTTATACACTTTTTGGTGTCTTTATGAGAATTTTTCAATAAGATTTAAGTAATATCCTCTTAAACTGCAACATGAATATTATTAAAAGACGTCATTATATCCACATGTTTATAACTTTACAAACATTTTTGACAAACGTCAATAAATCTTTGCTTCACGATCAATCGCTTCCCACATAATCGTTGCAGACATCATTCAAAATCAACATAATCGTAACAAAAACGTATTGCTCAAGCGATGGTATCTAAGGTCTGTTGAAGTGTGATAAACCGGTGCAAACACGGTTGAATATATCGCTTATATCGGTGTGATATTGAAATGTTGGAACTGGTTTGCCTCCGGGCCTGGCTAGGGAACGCGGTGACCCCGGCGGACTCCCTGGGAATACTCAATCGCGACTTAGGATCTGTGTCTCTACCATGGGTTATTCCAACTGCCCGTTTGTATTTAGTCGTGGTTTATGCAAAAAGGTGGGATTATCTTGTTTTGCACTTTGTCGGAAAATCGAATTCCATGTATATTTAGTGTGTGTTTAGTATGTACATACATAAAAAATCGTTGTAATGTACAGAATATATTTTCACAAAATAAGTGTTGCTAACATTTTGAAATTCTATAAAAGATTATTATATTCTTTCATTTTGTTAGAGATTTACTAGTGATGTGATAGTATGTATTATTATCTCTATTATTTATACAGGGTGTATTTAGACCGTGATCGAAAACTGAGGCAGGTAATAGCGAGAGTGATCACAAACCCAGTGGCGATATTAAAAACCCCGACAAAAAATAAAAATTTTGACGTTTTCCATACAACCATGGGTGTTAAAAGTATGTGGTTTGTATGGAAAACCTCAATTTTTTTTTGTCGCGATTTTCTTTAATGCCAGGGGGTTTGTAATCACCATCGCTATTACCTGCCTCAGTTTTCGATAACGGTCTAAATACACTCTGTATAAAAAAAAAGTTGACAAGAAAATCACTGTTTAGCGACAAAAGAGTTGTTGCTTCTAAATCGTTGAATGAAATACATTTTTTAAATTCTGGAGAATCGCTCAGTTACTATAAAACTGCAATTTTATTTTGCATTCAGAGCTGATTTTGAAATAAGATAAATGCGCGAATCGTGCAAATGATGATTTTATCCATGAACTCGTGGTAGTGGCAGCGCTTTGCAGAATGCGTCTGGTGGAGCATAACGAATTAGAAGTGGCGCCAAATGGAAGTATTTATTGTTTTCGGTGAGTACTGTCGCAAATAATGAATTGCTCAGTTACTCAGAGACTGATGATTTTCATATTCAAATTTTACCTACGAAAATAATTCTTCGAGCTATTTGTACTCTATTAAATAAACATTACTGGGGTATTTATTACTTATGAATTAAAAAAGCAAATGTGTTTTCCAGGTAACGTCGTATGGGTTTTCACAACATAGTTTTATGAACGAGCAACATAAAACAACTTTGAAGATTTAAGTCACATTGATAAAGACCTCTAAACGGATGACAGCTTAGTTAGGATTCCGAAACAGGGCGCTAGCCTCTGAAATTTAAAAAAAGAATGTGAATTGTACGATATGGTCTTAAGCGTTAAAAGGAAACATTGTGATACAAAACACGCAAGGATTTATAAAGTTTGTTAAGTTCAGTGTAATTGAAGGTTAAATGTAAAAAATGGCAATTTATGCTTCATACACATCATAGAAAAATTCTATTTGTACCCTTGGAGTGTGATAAATATTCAGAAAAAAAATGAAAAATATTTTTATCGCCATCTTAATGCAAGATATTTCTCATAATAATATGTAGCTGGCGCCAGAATGACACGTCTAACCTAGCGTGTAACATATAGCATTACAATTTTTATTAATGTATCAATTAGCATCAGTGGAAAAATGAATACTGCATCGACAAACAAGCTTGTTATTCTCATCACAGTGTGAACATAATGCATGTAACTATTTATTATCTTTAAAGTGGACAGTAATTCAATTATATTCTCAGCAATTACTCGACCAAGCAGTGTAGGTAAATGAATATATTATAAACTGAGATTTCTTGTTGACAATTCATTACCAAGGTTACCGTGACACGATGTAAAGGCATTTACAACAACCTTCCCGACAAAATCGTCTTCACTCACAAGTAAAAAACAACAAAACCTTTGATGTTGTTAAATGGCAATGTGTGTCCTCAAAAATGGATAAAAAAGTCAAGCTGTCGCAAGGTTGGCGACGTGTGTTGCCAATCTATAACAAAACAACTTTTGATGCAATCTTTACATTTATTCAGAATACATTGAAGGCTGGCCTTCTGGTTTTTAAATACATCGCATTAATAAGATGAAATGTACGCTGTGAAAGTAAATATGATCGTGATCGTTACTTGATCTTTGTAATCACGTCTGCCATATGCCACGCGCGAATTCTTTGACTGAAAGCGTGTCATCTGCTTGGACTGAATATTTCTGAGCGAGTAATCAAATTAAACATTACAAATGAACCTTATGTGTCCAGGACACCTGATGTGAAATTGTTTAATAATTGTGTTTGTGGTTGTTTAGGTTCCTTGTGCCAAAACGGTTGCATTCAAATAATCCGTTTTACACGTTATTAGGGTTGTCAAACAGGGAATTAAGCCTTAAATATATTAAAAAATGTTTCTTCTACCACATCATCATCATATCATCAACAGCCTTTCACGTCCACTGTTGGACATAGGCCTCTCTCATGGCACGCCACTGGGCTCGATCTTCGGCCCTCCTCATCCAACCGCTGCCAGCTACCTTGCGAATATCGTCACCCCACCCAGCCGGAGGGCGTCCTACACTACGTTTGCCGAGCCGTGGTCTCCACTCCAGAACACGTTTCCCCCAACGGCCATCAGTTCTGCGACAGATGTGACCCGCCCACTGCCACTTCAGCTCACTGATCCTTTGGGCTATGTCGATGACTTTGGTTCTCTGTCGGATAGTATCATTTCTGATCCTATCCTTCAGAGAAACTCCCAACATAGCCCTTTCCATGGCTCGCTGAGCGACCTTAAATTGGTGGATTAGTCGCATCGTCAGTGTCCACGTCTCGGCTCCGTATGTCATGACAGGTAGGACGCACTCGTTAAAGACTTTTGTCTTGAGGCATTGCGGTATGGGTGACGAAAAGACTCGACGAAGTTTCTTAAATGCTGCCCAACCCAGCTGAATTCTTCTATGGGTCTCCTTCTCGAAGTTGCTCTTACCTACTTGTATTGTAGAACCAAGGTAAACGTACTCGTGAACAACTTCGAGAGTTACTCCGTCAAGCGCAATCGGTTCCGGAATAATCAGCCGGTTAAACATGACCTTGGTTTTATCCAAGTTCATCCGGAGACCGATGCGTGCTGAAGAATTAGCCAGATCAGACAGCATTTGCTGTAAATCTTCAACGGTTTCAGCCAAGATGACGATGTCGTCTGCAAATCTCAGGTGTGAGATGTACTCGCCGTTTATATTTATGCCGCGCCCTTTCCAGTTCAGCGTCTTAAACATATCTTCCAATGCATTTGTGAACAATTTCGGGGAAATAACGTCCCCTTGTCTCACTCCTCGATGCATTGGAATAGGTTCAGACTGCTGGTTTTGTACTCGGACGGTCATAGTAGCAGCGTCATACAGACATCTCAACACCTGGATGTATCGCCAATCAACTTGGCACCGTTGCAAAGATTCCAGAACAGACCAGATTTCGATAGAGTCAAAGGCCTTCTCGTAGTCCACAAAGGCAAGACACAGGGGCTGATTATACTCTTCTGTCTTCTGTATAATCTGCCGCACTGTGTGTATATGGTCTTCTACCACATTAGCTCCTTAATTCTCCTTGGACATTTTCTTGCTTTATATAGAGGTAGACAAGAAAGCAGCGCATCTGATGGCCTACTAACACCACTATTCTTGATTGTCGGCATCACTTAAATATTATCAACGATAATGATGATTTAAAAAGGGAATGGAGAACGAGCAGACAAGTTATGGACTTAAGGGCAAATTGAATTGTAACAAGGAAATATAGAAGTTGCAACATTGCTTACATCCGGGGAATTGGTTACTACATACGTCACAAAACGGATGGAATGTTAACCCGTCCATTTGTTTTTTGGCGTAATAAAATAATACTATGTAATTGTATAACCAAATAATGGTCGTATCATGAACCCGTTTTTGCGTGTACATATAGTTTGTACGTACGTATGACTTGCAATTTGAAATCCTGTTGACCCAAAACTCAAGAGTCATGATGATAGAAAAAAAGACTTAGAAGAGCACTATGTTAGCAAAGGGCTATTAACAATCATTGCATTAGACACGGAAACAACACTTGCCACAACCTACTGACGTTATAATTATGCACATTCTATAAGCATACGATCATAATGAAGTAGCACAATGTCACTAAGACGTATACGGAATCTATATTTTAATTAGACTTACTTACATTGCTCATGATATGAATCCAATTAGAATCAACTTTCCTATGTATGGACAATCTATTATCTGCTGCCGTTTGTGACATTCAATTTTCTTTGTTTATCTCCCTGTATAAAAGTCAACAAATTTATTGGCTTTGTAAAAATTATTATTATTTAAGAAATAAGTTGCATTTCTTCACACCTGATTTAAAAGCCAGTTATTTGGAAAACTAAATGATCTATATCAAAAAGCGAGCATTTGACACATTATTCCTGGCTTACACAATTGTTTCGACGCATAAAGGGTCCAAGGTTGTAGAAAGGAGGAAATACGTGGGCTGGGTAGCTGTTCCACAGCTGAATAGTACGGCAAAGATACGAACTTGTGAACCCTTGGCACTGAATGATTAAACTAGTTGTATGTTATATTGCACCAACTTTATTTTTCTACAGCATTCTACTAATTAGAAGAATTTTAATTAATCCTTCCCGTAATCATTCTTAAAGTTTAAGAATATCTAAATGTTATATACGCATGGCTTATTAAACGTAAAGGGGGCTACCGTAACTCCACAGCCAAAGCAAAACTGGCAAAAATTGTGAACAATATTTCAAAAAGAAATCAAAATATGGAAACAGCAGCCCTGTGTGGGATTGTTGTAGTGTGCCACTCGAGTACACATCCACACGCATACCGAGCAGAATGTGTTGCGGCGAGTGTGTGCGTGGGTCGGCCACCGATGTGCCGGTATTTATCCCACATTAGCATGCATCCGTACCATTGATCCGACCTCTTTGTTCACTAACCAAACCCTTTATTTGGCCGGATAACCGAAAACGATTACTACAATAACATTATTTTATACTCATAATAAGCCTTTTATATTCCCACGACAATTGAGTACGTCTCGTGTGACATCGTGAGATTTTGCGCTGTTCCGCCTTGTGTTGCGCTTTTTGATGTTTAGTTCATTACCCTTAGAACTGCTCTTAGAAGTTCTATTTGAATGAGATAAAACCTCCTCTTCGTTTGCTACTCCTCTTTTTGCGTTTTCTCTTATCATGCTGCAAATGTGCGCGTGCAATTACGCAGGCCATTTATTTGCTCATAAATATTAATCACTGTAACGAAAGTCTTTCAAAATGCTACTGCATCAAGGTTTATTAGTATTTAATTAAGTCTTCGATAAGATTATGATTGTTAAAATTACGTCTTGTCAAATTTAGAAAGTAGGCTGTTTTGGCATTTGTTAATAACATTCATGGGAGCACGTAATTTGCTTGTGAAATTATAGATTGAATTAGCTTCGGTGATTATTTCATGAATTTTTTCGTACTCGTTACTTTGACGAGATGAAATGAGTTCAATAGAATGGTAATGGCAAAAGATAATTTATTATTAAGAAATTTAATCTTCCGATGTATTGTATTAATATTGATTGCACCACGTTCTATTCGGCATTCATTGACTAATTTTAAAGTAGCTCGTATAGTTCCAACTCCTATTTAGACTTGCTTGACATCGCCATTTTCTTAGTACTTACCGTTGAGTATACATAATCCGGCTAAAATTAGTCGCAGCGCATTTAGCGGCTACTTAGTTCGGTTTCCTTAAATCTTAATTCTGTCGGTTAATGCGCGCCGGTCATCTGAGTGTGGGTTTATGACAATAATGTAACCTGTGGTGAGCCGTCGGCATCTGGCAATAAGTAACTTTTGTTTGTAAGCGTTTAAAACTAAAGAACACTTGAAAATTTCACATACTTCAACTTTTTTAAGAGATTTTTAACAAGGGTTACTTAAGGAACAGATGACGTGCCTCTTGCAATGGTGTCGTTTTCAGTTCGTGAGAAGACAGTAATTGCTCCTTATGTACTTAATTGGTCTTCTTAAACTATTTCAACAGCAGTTGAAGCATCGAATGACTGTGTGAGTGTCTTAATCTACAATAGAGTTGACGTTTTTTCAACATCTTGTAGAACTACAAAAATCATACAAAGGAAATGAAATTATGTTTTTATTGGCAGTTTTATCCCCAGACTGGGATAAAAAAATTGTATTATACAGATTTTTCCATCATCGTACTGAACTGGCTTTCAAAGTAGGCGAGTATTGAACTTATTTATATTGTTATAACTCTGCGCATAATGCTTCTCTAGGTTTCTAAAGGTTATAGGGATACATTTAGTAAATTATTCTAAAAATAAACCTACCTATCATTCACATAGATATTTTGGACCCCACATCAAGATGATCTAAATTAAAAGAGACTTTTCGGTGTCACAATCTCCCAGATCCGGAATAAATATTGGTGAATCACACAAACATTTTTCTCGGTGCGGAGTGCTCCGGCTTCTCGTTTTGCAAGCTGGTGGCTGCCCTACGTAGCTATATCATTATAATGTTTTTTTTTGTTGTTAATGCAAAAAATTTAATCCCCCTTTAGGGTACAAGGGAATACCTTTTCAAAATCAAAACAAAGTAAAGTGCCTGCTATTCCGCGGTCCACTAATTGAGACTACCAGCGAGTCGATGGCGATAACATAAATGTTACAACACACGCCCACGTCACTGATAAAACAGCCGTATCAAAAGCATCGCAAATTTTCCTTTATCCTACAAAACGAAGCGCGTACCGATTAAATGAGGTGCTCGCGTTTCTCCAGATAGCCAAGCGTGTGTTTTTGTCTCCCTCCCACCCGCTGGTAAGGCGACAGTTGTCTCTGTCTGCAAACCTGCGCAGCCTCATCTCGACGGCACCTCGCCGTCGCCTTCAAGTCACATATTTTATTTGTGGAGCCTTCCTGCATCCAGAGGGGTCTAAAGCTTCCCACGAACAGGACGACCGGCACGGGGATATTTCCTTTTGCTCACAATGGTGGGGAGTCCGTGACCAAATAAGGTTCATAAGACGATCGTTCGGTGAATGGCGGTCTTATTTGTTTGCCGTGTCGGAGACCTGCCAATAATATTCACCCACACATTTACCTGGATGCAATAATCGTAGCCGATTTTATGCTTATAGTTGCGGGACACACGCGAATAGGTGACGATACGGCCGACAGACGGCTGTAAATTGTGATGCAATGAAATCCTGGAATGTTGTCACGTCTCTACGTACATTCGAATGTAAATTTGTATTAATATATCTTTGTACATTTCTGTAGGAGTGGAGTGCTTCTTGCTGTGCAAAGGCTAACGAGATATGCTTATTGTTGTATATGATTAAGCAAATTAACACAGACGCATGTGAAAATTCTTGACACATTTACTCATAAGGCCTAGAAGATTGCAATATACATACGAGTATTCACTATCATTAGGACATCTATAATTTTTATTATGTTAAAGTGCCACATTGAGAAATGGAATATAAGTACTTCAAAGTGTTTTTAAAGTAAAATTAACAATATTACCCAGGAAAATAAAAGCTTTTAATCAATTAACCGTTTTATGAAATCACTTCGATCAAAAACATTATACATCTATTTATCAAAAATCGTGTTACATACCAAAATGTTTTGAAATTCGATATCAAAACCACTGAATGTCATAGCAAAAAATATCACAAAAAGCGTTACAGTTATCCAAAACTAATCGAATTCAATAAAGCAAAGATGTGAAAGATGAAAAGATTAAACATTATTTTCCTGTTAGTTCCAATCTCTGATCAAATTCTACGTGCAAAGATACAGTCAATTATTACTCACTCGACTTACGATGAGCGATCATTGTCACGGTTTTATAGTTAAACTGTAAGCATGACTTCACTTTGTTGATCGTTTGTACAATTTACAAAGCTCAATATACATTAATTTACGTGACGGTTCTTAGGAAACCCTTGAAACGCATATCTCTGACGTGAGTATTGCAAAGAAAGTGTAAAAATACAACAATATCACTGCTTTCTTTTTAGTTTCAGTTTATATAAGGACGTCTTAGCAACAATGCAAAATGGTTCTTGTTTATATTGAGTTAAAGACTATGCGTAAGAAAGGTGTAAGCGCAAAACTAAATTTGTTCATTTATTTCGTGTTCATATTATTGGTCCTTCGAGACTGGGTCTTATTTTATTTTAAGTATGCAAAGTATTTTATGGTTCGGCTGTGTGAGGCTTGCGTGTCTGTCTCATTTATTCGCCATCATTCTTTGAATACCGCATTGTGGAATATGCATTTTTCCCTTTGATTATCACAAGCCCCAAGGGTAATTAGGGCCATAGTGACCATGACATAAAAGCTAAACTTCGAACGCATGTTATTTATTACAATTTTATTGTGATGTTCAAACATTAAGTAATCTTCTTCTTCTTCTTCATCAACCCATATACGCCCACTGCTGAGCACGGGTCTCCTCTACCATTGAGAGGGTTTAGGCCATAGTCCACCACGCTGGCCTAGTGCGGGTTGGCGGACTACACACCTAAGAAATTCCTAAGAACTTTTAGGTGTGCAGGTTTCATCACGATGTTTTCCTTCACCGTTAAAGCAAGTGATAATTCAATTTGAATACACACATAACTTCGAAAAGTCAGAGGTGTGTGCCTGGGGTTCGAACCCGCGACCGCCGAGATTCTCGACCGCGCGCCTAAACCTCGAGGCCATCACCGCTTATGGCACCGCTTATGTACACAAAATGCCTATGAAAGCACGTGAGACATTGCTTCACACAGAGAGTGGAATGCTCATGACGTCATTAAAACAACAAAAATCACGTCTAAAGCAATTGTCAAACTGAGAAGCCAATAAAATAAAACGAGATGATCAGGAAGAGAAGCGTCTATAATAAGTAACACAAGGTACCGAGACAAAAGAGCTCTGGCGTACGCTGTTCACGCATATTTAAATAAATAAACTCAGCTAGAACGAGAAACGTATTCGCAAGTTACGTAAAGGAACAACAGAGGTAATTTTAGGCCTATGGATACGGCTTGTTAATTTCGTAATGTAACAAGAACTTGTGTTTTCATGATAGATACACGTGTTGTAAATTATTGGTGACCACGCACCACAAGTCACGATATCTCAGTAACAGTTGGTTTGATAGAAGTCGCGTGCGCCAGTTGAATGTGCGACAAAACTGTCTGCGTTCCACAGATTGAACATTACTGCAAAGGTATTTTTATATAATAGCATTAACAATAATTAACTTTAAAGTTTAATTATTGTTACGTTTCTTCCAGGTTTGGAAAATAAGGCATTTATGGTGTAACAAAATACGTACTCGTATTTCTAAGAATTAAACACACTGAAGTACTATCGCTAGAAAAGAAACATAACAAATATTCAATATTTTAATCAGCTGAACTTTAACATTACTTTAATGAGGGTTTATATAAAAATAATATTTTTTAGAAGCCTTCTCCATTTAATGATTAACTCTTTAACAAATGGCCACGAATATCGTCAACGACCGTGAGAATCCGATACCCCTTCTTGCGTCCACGGAGCTGCGAAAAATAACACTACAGTAATATTTATTTAACTGGTTACAACTTATGCAACAGATTCATAAAGAAAGTGCAAATAACATAACAAAATAAAACTTTATTATTTAGTGCGACATGATAATGACTTTATTCGTTATAAATTGATGCAACGAGAAGTAGCTCCTCTAAAATACGTATGTATAATCACTCTAAAGAAGTTAATTAAGGTGTATGGAAATGATGCAGACTAAGACTAACAAAGGATGATGTTATTGCTCAAGTGGTTATGGTTATTATTAAGCATGTAAATCTACAATATATACTTAAAAATAAATTTCAGATTATATGTGTATACTGTCCGGCAGAACGTTCTTTTTCTTCCTGTATCGAATCTATTTGATATAAATTACTCAATTCAAAATCATTTATGTGACCACATAGAGTTGAACAATGATTAAGAACACACCGAACCTTCATTCCTTGTAGTTGTGGGACATGACAGGTGACGGAACTTGTCGCAGAGCCGAGCATAAATTACACACTACGTTAACCGAATGGTCCAACGGATATCGGTTAAGGAGAGAAAATTCAAATAATCCCGGTCATATTCCAGACTTAGTAAATGGCAATGAATTTTGTGAAGCAGTACATAATTCTAAAAAAATAAGCAATAAGCGTAAAAGTCAAGAATTCATAAAGAATATAAGAGGGATGGTGCTCAACTAACAATTGACACATAAGTTGGATGAATACCTTTCTCTGTAGGTCTTGATTAAATCGGAGAGAAGTGAGCAAGAAGATGAAAGTGGTAACTTAGTGTTCTGCCATCGTTACACAATGAAAACATTGTAATATGATTGCTCCTAGAACCTTGAATATAATTATAGTGAAATTGATGACAAAATAGACTTAATTATTTGAAAAAAGAATAATATGCAACGCGTTCTGCTTTAAAGAACTACCATTGTCTGACATTCTAAATTCTAATAGACTTTTACCTAGTATGCATCACAAATAAAATTTTAGCTTGTTTGCTGTTGCGATGCTGTTCGATTAGTACTATATTTCTTACAAGTAATTATTATTCTTTTATAAGTTCTAGCATATCTAGTAGACTGTAGTAAGTTGATAAGGGTTCTGAATTGGGCCCATATAGTTCTTTATATCCTATTTTTTTAAGTGTTATACAAACATGTTTTTTTTCGATTAGATAATGTTGATATATCATCTAATTTTGAAACTAATAGATAATTAGAATTACAACAGGATGCCATAGCAAAGAAAGGTCAAAGAACTAAAATTTATATACCTAAATGTTATGGTCTGGAAAATACGCGTGAAACAAAAAGATGTTTGATGTAATCATTTCTACGAATTTGTTACCGTTTGTAATATACCTCGAATTTAATAAAAAACATATCCGATATACAACATGTAATTTTACGGTGGAGAACGCACGATTGTTAAAGGATCCAGTTTTTAATCATATATTTTATATAGAACTTTCGGATTCTTTTTGCAACCCAAGTTATCTTTGAAAATGTTATGTTGACCATTGTTTCTTTGTATAAAATTAAAAATACCCCAAATTATTTTTAGCGATACTAATGAAATAGAACGTCATACTACTGGGAATGAGAAAAAACTGCTGGTGGAGTTTTTGACGCGTAATGAGGTAATTATTAAATACATACATAACCTTACGCCTGTATTTCCTAAGGGGATAGGCAGAGGTGCAGTATTGCATCCACATTTCGCTAGGTACATAATCGCTTTACGAAATAGGGGGCGAGCCTATTACTTTTTTTTGGAATACATTTTCAGAATCCGTGCTGCTACAGAAAAGAGAAAGAAAAATCCAATATCATTTGCCCGTGCCGCGAATTGAACCGATCGAATAAGTCGCACGACCGACACTTGTGCCGCGAGACCACGAGGCATTTGAATAGTAATTGTTTAAAATAATGTTAAAGATCTAGTTAAATTGAAAGTAATAATTAAAGTATGATGACTAATACTATAGTGCAAGATACATCACGAGGAGTAGCGTCTCAGGCGCGAACAAGGCTACCTCTTATGGCAACAATTGCGCGAATCATTTTTCCTTCTTCCTACAGTCTGAGCGGAACAACCTTGCTCATCGCGCAGAGGTCGCCACCCAAATAAACGTAAACATTATACTGTTCCTTGTAATGTCATTTAAAAATAAAATTCGCACATTCTTGATGGCCATTCAGGATGTCCAGTTATGTGCGAACATAACTCTAGAAGCAGCCTTTATAAATTATGCAAGCATATATCTATCCGTTTCATCGTAAGAACGGTACCAAGTGCTGGTTTAGCTCAGTGAAATCAACCGCATTTATGTCCTATACACAGAGAGGGACACATTACACACTTTCTTATTTTCCCGACTTCACAAGGTAATCTAGTAATAGGCAATCTTAGGGACTCTCTCTTTAACGCACGGTGAAAGTGAATTGCATAAGGGGCCCTGCTGCGTACCGCAAATCACAGAATTGACGTGCCCCGCGAAGTGGCACATTGATTGCGAGAAATTAACTGTGTACTGTCCAGAAAGTCCCATGGTTTTGGGTTGCGACATCCATAATAAGAACTATCTAGTCGATTAAATCATTATGCGATGCCTACAATGTGCCGATAAAGCATCGGCTGTTGCATATTAAAATAAGGAATTATAAAAGCTTTATGTTTGTTATCCATAATATACAGAGACTTTAACCTAATGCTGAAGTGTTTCTGATTTTTTTTGCATACAGCAAGTTTATTTCACGTAAAACACATAATACCCGAAGGCCAATATTTAGGTACCTACTACTTCTCTGAAAAATATTTGCTAATATTTTTGAAGCATAAAAATCGTAGGACTTTATGCGTTCCTCTGCTGGGCACGTTCCTCTTCTAAAACTACCATGGGTTAGGCTGTAGTCCACCACGCTGGCCTATTGAGAGTTGATGTATGACACTCTTTAAATTCATTCACTTTTGCAGGTTTCTCACGGTGTTCTAAGACATCACCTTTTAGTTAAAAATGTCCTTAATACAATGTAAACTAGTAGATCATATTACCTGGGAAGCTTCGATCTAGCGGGTTCAAGGCGGAAGAATATATTTGTGTTAGCTTCTAGCTTGTTATCGCAGACCTCCATAACCAAATAAGGTATGAACAGGTTCAGTCTAGAATTGAAATGCTGATGTAATATTATCTAAATAGTGGTTTGTACTCATGTAACACGCTATCTTTCAATTAACGGTTTTATTATAAGTGGATAATGACTTTATTAGTAAATTATCCACCATTGTACGCAACTTAGCTGGCTCACACTCCTGACGACTAGTATTTTTTGTTTTAGATCTTCGAAAGTTAAATGCTAATTTATGTTTTCAATTCTACCCACCTTGTTGATTCAGAAATTAAATCATTTAAAGATTTAGGTCAGCCAATCAACCTTGAAATGGTCAGTAAAACCATATAGCCCATCACTTTGAAAGTTTTGATTCCAGACTAATATGAGAAACATCGTAAATAAATGTTGTCGTAAATAAATGACACTCATGGTTGCTGATGGACTAGATGCATTAAAACCTAAACATAAATAAAAATGATTAGTTAATTAAGTATCTCTTAAATGTCATTTGCTAGACTGAGCTCAGTATGTGAAACCAGTTGTTGATGTGAATTTAATAAATACAAAAGTTTGAATAGATAATATTGCGGACACGTTGTCAAAACAAATCGATATGCGTTTATAAAAAGTGGACAAATGTCAAGTGTATATTCTAAGTAAGAATACGTAATTATCATTGATTGTAGATGATAATGTTCCGAGTGATAAAGGCAGTCGACGAAGATAAACATTGTGCAAAAAATAGTGGTACTAAGTACAATTAAAGATGTATTACTTAAAATTTTAAATTTACTATGAGATTCAGCCACTCAAACACAAGAACAAAAATAATGACATCTATGCAACAGCGATAATTTTTACCTAAATAAAGTTGAAAGTAAATTTAGTTCTAAATAAACTGTTACTGATTTAAATTCTTAATCTTATTCTCAGCTTAAAATAAACGGCTATCGTGATGACATAAAATTGTAATCTGTGCTTGATGTTCTAATTTTTCTTTTCTCTTTTTTATCTAATTTGATTTAAAAGTCTTGACCAATGTTAAGTTTTGTCAATAGTTTATCACTATCAAGATTTACCGCTTTATCAGTTTCATAACTTTACCAAAGATTTCCACAGTGACAGTGGTACTGATCAGCCGGCAACATCTTAAGCCCTTTTTAAATCATCTTTTAATCTTATGGATGGACGTCAAACATGTGCATATGATAAAAACCCAAGAAATATACAATTACAATATATGTAAACTAAGCATCGGCTAATGCCTGTAAAAGGCAATATGGTTATTATTAACCAACATGTAGAGTGAGTCAATGGGACGGACAAGTCGAGACGGGTGCTTCTCAGAACCCTTTTGTTGCTGCATATCATTCTCATTGCCCAATAAGACAAAATCAGGCCTGACACACTAGCGCTTCAAAAGGTAAAGAACGCCGCCTTGAGCGTTTAGTAGAGCTCATTGACACGACAAGTCTGGGTAATCTATACTAATATTATAAAGCTGAAGAGTTTGTTTGTTTGTTTGAACGCTAGGATCTCAGTAACTACTGATCCGATTTGAAAAATTCTTTCACTGTTAGATAGTACATTTATCGAGGAAGGCTATAGGCTATATAACATCACGCTACGACGAATAGGAGCGGAGCAGCAATAAATAATGTTTCAAAAACGGGGACATTATTTTCTTTTTGTGAGCTTCCGCTGCGTGCGCTGCGGAAACGGTTAAAGTTTCGCTAAAATAATGTATGAGAGAAATGTTCCTCTTTAAAAGTTCTAAAAAAAAGTCCGCGACAGCATATGTCTATTTTTTAAGGTTGGCTCACTATAACGTTTTTTATCCTAGCCAAATTTATTTTAAAATAAAGTTTTATTTGTGAAGGTGTTTTTATAAATATCATATTAATCTTTATCCAAATAAATACGTTATTCATTACAAGTATTTAATTTTAAATAAAATTACCCTTTACATCATTTGATTTCACTGAGTATCTTAGAAGATATTACAGGTTTAAAATATTGATCAAGTGCGCAATAATGATCCACAAGGCGCCGATCGACGCGTTTCGGTTTCACGTTTGAACAATTTGACCGAATTGTATGATCCCCGGCACGGAGATAAATAGGACTCAGAGAAGTAAAATAGACTCCAACTTATTTTCCTTCTGAACTCAACCCTGTAGTCTACGCGGACGGAGTCGCGAGCAAAAGCTAGTTCAAGATAAAGGCCTTGCCTAATTTAGAGTCCTCTGTCAAATTAGCTTTAATTAATTAGATATGCATAATTTGTGACGAATATCATTACGTTTTAACTTAGCGTATGTTTTGGAGTAAATATTTATTAAAATTGAAACAAATAAGAAATGTTCATATAAGGAAGTATTATTTTGAAGTAAAAATAATAACATAAAAAAGAGTAATAGTGCTAAATGTAAACCGCAATTTTCACTTCTTATATAATACATGTATTTCAGCAAATTATACACCTGTAATAAAGACAGAAAATAATTTAATTTATCATTTGTTATGAAGCCTACTAAATCTCTAAGCAATTCTTAATAAATATGAAATCATAGAGCGTTTACTATACGGCAATGCACAAGCACGTGACAACGACGCGTCGGCGGCGGTCGCGCGTCCCATAGCCCGAGAGCTGCGGCAGGTAATGATACAAAACAACGTCGGACATCGGGCCACGTAACTCACACACAGATCATAACAAAGATCCCACATCGTGAACGCCGCACAGACTAAAATAGCTAGTCCTGATTGCTATTTCATTTATCGCGACTTACCTTTGACCACACACCTCGCAATCGTTGCAATGTAGCGCTCTATAAAAATTATATTAATGAACGTATTTGTTACGCTTAGTTTACACGTGTAAGACACTATTAACATGTATATTAAAAGGTAATCTACACTGTATGCCAATGTCTAATGGTAAGCATTGTTTGATAATATTAGCTCTATCTGAATTGTCTATCTATTAAGACAACATTCACAAAATTAGTACTCGTTTAATGATGACTC
The DNA here is from genome assembly GCA_030295005.1 of Cephonodes hylas. Taxonomy (NCBI): domain Eukaryota; kingdom Metazoa; phylum Arthropoda; class Insecta; order Lepidoptera; family Sphingidae; genus Cephonodes; species Cephonodes hylas. Next base: position 6,285,160 of record AP025367.1, on the reverse strand, counting down.
TTAATCTCCTCAGAAGATTTTATTCCGACTTCTTTATTTGTTTTCAACCAGCAAGGCCTTAGCCCATCTTTTGATGGAAGTATGTCATATATGTACTTGCACTAAACAAAAGAGCCTGAAAACTTGGAATCAACTTAAGAAACATGTATTTCTCAGCTACTTTCGATACTGAATGCTAGACGTTGTGAATAGTTTGGAGACTTATATTAGGGTATTCGAGAATGCGTGAAGACACTTGAGAGGCTGCTATAATTTAATAGGCAGACCTTCCTAATGTAGATTCCGACGTATTAATTCATTTTGTCAAGCCGAATACTGGTGCGTCAATACATCTTTGCGGGTCTTATGACAAATTCCCAGAAGGATTGAAATTATGTCGGTCGTAAAATATCCAGTCAATTTTTTTGATGGTCAAACTTATAAATAAACGGTCATCTCTGCTTGTGGTAAGTCTGTTGTCGTATGTGAAATTTTCCTTACAGAATGGATAGTGAAAGGAAACGACTGCTAAGCTTAGAATTATTAAACTTTCAACAATTAAATTTGAGTCTTTATGACATTATAATTTTCGTTAAGATTGTGGTGTCACTCCATTTAATAAACCATTTGACTTCTGCTTGTGTATTTTATAAATAAATTTAATAAAACATTGTAATTTAAATTTAATTTCGTTTATAAAAAATGGCCTGTTCAGCATAGTACCAAAAACCTATCATTTAATCTCCAAAATAAATTAAAACTTCTATATCATACCTACGTGTTCACGAAAAAGGTTTCGAAACTTATGTTAGAATTCTTAAAAGGAATATTCCAAAGTCTACTTAAAGAACACAATTATAACAGCGAGTAAGATGTTAATTATAACACTTTGTTTCTCACTTGCATCACAGCGGGTTGTTTGTTTGTACCTATTTGTCACAACTCGGTTTTTGCGTAATAACCACGCTTCACTGAATGATTAGATGCGCTAGCTGACCTTTAAGAATGGCCTGCTTGCAGTTGAACTCTCGACAGTAGTACAAGCTGCAAGGATTAGTGGTTTAGAAGAGGCTTTGTACCGAATTGGTAAAGTGTTTTTGTAGTTCTGATAATGCTGATATATTTTTCCTAATTTTTATTTTTATTTACGACGAATATTGTATTGACTAAAATTTTGATAAAATAATTTTGTAAATTATGAATATTAAATTGTATTTGACTTGGAGCTATACTGTAAGCTTAGATTGCGATTTATAAATATAAAAAATATATTTCAGACTTCTTCATCAAAGCTAAATGAATTGCAAGGATGTAAAAAGATTTGTTTATATCGGTGCTCTAATCTACTGAGCTAACGAGCGGCCAACCCGCACTAGGCCAGCGTGGTGGACTATGGTCTAAACCCTCTCAATGGTAGAGGAGACCCGTGCTCAGCAGTGGGCGTATATGGGTTGATGAAGAAAAAAGATTTGTTATTTTTAGACTATTCATAACTTTCAGACAGCCTTGTTTGTATAAATCAATGACAATTAAAGTTAATTACCTCATTAATTATACTTACGATACTAGACACACATTAACTGCGCAATGCAGTTGCTTAAGGTGGAGTGACATCACACAGGATGGTAATCGATCACAGCACAATAGATTATATGCAAATATCGAGTCCTATGTCAATCGATTTATATCTGCGTACTGAGTTTGTGTAATTTACACGCAGCAAAATAATAAACGTGTCCGATGTTCGATTCAAGGATTGCTTACATCATTCGCTTTGTGTTAGACAATGTTTCATCGAGTTTATGTGATGAAAATGTTTACTACCACTCACCAACCGTGTCCCAGTTGCTAAATATGGTAAAAGTTGCAAGCTTCGCCGCTTCACCGCATACGTCCTTTAATTTCATCGCGGTCTTTCATAATTACAAATCATATTGATAAATGTTAACATTTTAGTGTGTGTTTTAATGTTTAAATTATATTAATATATTTTGTTAACAAATACGTTTAACAGATTGCGTTTAAATTGGAGTGTTAGTAATTGCACAATACAATCGATTACTATAAATGTCAATCACTATGCACCAAATTATATGAATGACAGCAAATTCTTTATGATAAATATTCCTCAAACATAAATACAATTAATGCATTTAAAGGTTTAGTTTTAGCAAACGAACCCTCCAGTCTTTTTGTACCAGTACCTGCCTTTACCCACAGCATGCTTAAATGATTAAACAAAGCGAGATATTCCGAGAAGTCATCACCTAACCTTCATAATGTACCAAGACTTGACATGACCAAAACCGGTTCCATTACTAAGCATTGTCACTTATATAGACTGTAAAATATCTGCAGATGTCAAAAAGCGATGCGTAGGTGGCGCCCAAGGCATTTCACCCCCCGTTGTCGTCTGAACAAACTGTGACAAATACAAAAAATATGCGTAAAAAAGTCAATTAACTCGGCTAACACGTGGGCAGGAGCTGTCCGACACAATTCTTAATAAGACGACAATTACCCGCATTAAAACAACCAATACCGCCTATGTGTGGGCTCCAAGGCCTATCGCCGTGTTTGGGCAAATTGTATCGCACTCGACATCTCTTTGTTAAATTTATTGGGTAACACACTGTTTCGCATGTGAGACGGATAATGTCCAAACGGTTTGACTCACTTTTAACAAACGTGATTGCCTAATGAGAGACCACTGGGGTTTATTAGTAGGTACTCCTTATTTTAAACCAGTGTTTTCGTATTTTGCATGTATTAAATGCAAAAATTACCAAATGCTACATTTTAAATATAGAAAAACTAGATTTATTTACAAGTAATAAATAAATCTTTACTTGAAGTCAGGCCTCTTGGAATATCAAATACCATTCGCATAAGTAATTTATAAACAAATGTGAAAATAAAGGCTATGATAAAGCTTAAGAAGATTGCATGTAATGTATTTATAATAACGCTGATTAATTCTGCGCAGGATTCTTGTAAAAGTGCAAAAGAATATCATCTGATTACCATTCTCGCTATGCATTGATGTATTTTGCGTCTCACGAAAGCCAAGGCCGACAAAATTAGCCTTTACGATTTAGTGATGATAGTGGAATCTGATCTGTATGTCTTCTTAATATAATTATCATTATAACAGTGAATTTGGGCAGCCTGATCTTCAACGATGATCTATTGTAGCTAATGACATTTCTCACCTAAGTAATATCGCTAAGTCAGTTTTAGTTCCGCGCCTTGTAACTGGACATTTGTCTTAGGATAGGTCACTCTTATCAGCATTTTGTACGCCTAAGCTCTTATTCTATTTAGCCAATACTCCAGAGTATAGACAAACTTTCAAATCAAAACCCATAACCACCGGCCTCCTGTCATACAAATCTAAGTTGCTGATACTTTCTTTCTTTTTTCGGGACATTTAGCCCCTGTCTTAAAATTCTATACGAGGTAACACATGGTTTACGGGGTGTAAAACGACTGTGATCGAAAACTAAGACGTTGAATAGCTATGGTAATTACAAATAAATTGACGCATAACAAAATGCCGAAAGAAATCGAAAAATTTCATTGATCACCATTTTTTCTCTTTGTCTTTTTTTTTGTTTTTGGTCACAGTTTTTTTACAGCATGTATAACTAGCGATCGTTTGAATAAATTCTGATAAAATATTGCATTTAAAATATTTATAGGCATTTATTAATTACTAGTATAGTAATCTGCAATAGTCATAACTTAAACAAGCGGTTTATAACAGGTTGAATTTCAATAAAGCCTTGGTTGTACGCAACGATCTCAAACAAATTAATACCTTGGGTAAATCTAAAATTATATATTAGACAAAGTTAATTATTGCCTATAATAATGTCTTTATTGATGACTGCTCGATGAGTTCATTTTAACTGGAATAATACATTGAGACAATGATATCACTAACAAAGGTGCTAAATTAGATCGAGACCGTGTAACATCGGATTACTTGTGACTAACAAATGGGTCATTCATTCTTACGCAACTCTATATACAAAAAGATGACCATTGGATGTTATAATTATAAAAAAAACTGGTATGATTCAATTGAAATTAGACCTTTGTTGCAACATAATATTTTATAGGAACACAATAAAAAAGCACAAATTTTCAGTCTTTCATTTACTTTGTGAGGAGTCAAGGATATTGCAAGCCCAACAATATCTATCTAATATGCTGGTTTGGATTTATCAGTAAATACAAGTAAACAAAGAAAAAACATTCGAAAAATTGTGTCAATATAATCAGGCAAAAGACATGTATTTTAAAAATTCAGTCTAAAATATGCACAAAAAGTCGGTACGTTGAAACAAAAGTAATAAAAAATTTGAGCCGGACGTACTCCAGAGACAGTCCAAATAAGTCGCAGATATGCAAAACGTATACACACACGTAACAGTTACCTTATACGGTCAGAATTAACCACTTCAAACTCATCAACGAATAACAAAATCTTCAAACAAAAGATAGCTGCCTACATGAACGAGATAGCAGATAGCATCCTCCCACAGAGTTATTTACATGTGTCCAACGTACAGGAGAAAAAAAAACAGCATTACCATTTAAAGTAATAAGACAATGTAGTTCATTAGTTTAGTTACCAACACCCACTCACTGACACCCTCGTTTGCGCGGTAACTATGAAAAATAAATCGTCGTAATTTATTTGCACCTGTTAATTAAGCTTCTAAATAATTTTTAATTTTTAAATAGATCGAATGTAAGTTGTTCTAGGAATCTTGAACTAAGCTACGTTAATAACAGAAGTCAAAATAAATTGTATTTTCAGTTATATGTCTATATTTTTATTTGTTTTCAGGATGATGATGCAGCTAATGATGATTTGAAGAAGACTATTAAGCTAATCATGGTCTGTTAAAAGTCAGGCTGTCAGCTTCAAGTAAGCTTCAGTGTACTACAGTCTTGGAAAAATAAAACAAACAAGGGACGTTACTGAAATTGCTTTCATATTAGTTTTAAAACTCGTCATGATGTTACAGAATGTCATTATGTTTTTAGCATAGCTTGTGTATTAAATTTATGTGTAAACATCGATTAAATCAATTTTGACAGTTCTAGTATATTTCGTCCCAATATGTAAGAAATTGAACTTTAATTAAAAAATTGGTCATTTTTGTGTAACGTTATCTTCGACTATGTTCGCTATAAACATTTGTGATGTGTCTCTAAGTTCACCTTGGCCGGTGTTTATTAGATGACAGTCATATTGTCCAAGTTAATTATAAGCTTATAGTAACTATAGTAAAGTTGAAGGATTTTTTTGAATGTAGTGGTTAATGTCGTAATTGCATATTGTAATATACAAAACAAAAATACTTTTGTAGAGTAACATAATAAGAATAGACTTTAATATGATTTTTGAATAATTATGCTTTAATTTTTTTAGTACATTTATTGATGGCCACAGTACTCATAAATGTGTTATATAGAAATCAGGTGTTTAGTCCGTGAATTTGGAGCTCTATAGTGTCTGCCTACCCCAACGACAGACAGACGTGACTTTACATACGTAGTAGGTATGTACGTTGAAATCACTGTTAACAAGCTCTGTATCTTACAAAATAAAAAGATCATATCTATTTAAATCCGTTTCTAATTGACTGTAAAAAATGACGACAGTTTTGTTACTTAATTGAACACACAGAGGACTATTCTAATTAATTCCGTAACGAGTCAATAGGCTCGCAGCTATTAGTCATCCGCGTAGGTTCGCTTTGTCTTCGGCGCGGCCAATAAATATTTTAACTATAATTAACGTTAGAGGCCGATGAAATAAAGCCACAGATAATATATGTAGAATATGTCAGCTGATATATTCTATAATATTGAATTTAATGAGACACACATTCTCCGGTTCGTTTTTATGTCGAACGTTTAAATGACTTCGGCGCAGACTAGTTTTTTATTATTTTAATTCACTTAAAACATCATTTAAAATGTTTCCTTGTATTAATGACTAATATTTTAGTAATCACGTTTTAGTGCTCTTTGCTGATGTTGGTCACGTAAGCTCTTTTTACCTGAAAACAATTCTATACCTAATCATTAATTAAAAATTCGTTGAGGCCTTCTTGGAAGTAATTTTAATATATGGAGATTTGATCTTACTTACCTATATTAGTAAATACTAAATCATTATAAACATAATGATCCTAATTTCAGAAAAAAACTCTCTTCAGGGATCGGCAAGAGCTCTGCTGACCATAAAAGACTATTGCGGGTTGACAGACTTTACATAAATACATCCAATGATTTGTAGTTGAAGCAATTATGAACTCATTAGCTCCTTTTGATACATATTGCCTGACCACATGACTCGAATTTAAAAGGGTAGGTTAGGAAATATCTAATTGACCAACGATAAGTTACCAATACAATATATTATTGTAAAGGCAATGTGAAATTAGAATCAATTTTGCACTCACACAAAGCTATGCATCATGAATTGAAATCAATTGACCAACACTTGAATAAGTCACAAATGTCAGCAGTACTATTCTACTAATGCAATACCCTGAAGTTGTGACCAGTTAAATGCCATTATGTTTACCTTTAATAATAGCCGGCATATAGTGAGGTCAGACGTGGTGACGAGTGACCGAGTTGCATAACACAGACCAGCACACACTGGAAGATTCGGATCTGATTAACTAATGGCATCATTGCACAGATTATTCTTTGGAATTCAATGAGAAAATTTCAATGAAAAGTCGTGGTGCTCGGGTGGATCTGTAGATGTACATATTTAAATACTCGATTAGGTAGACACTATGGGACACCAAGAAATAGGATTCTTTTCACTGACCTTGTCTTTCCGGATTTTATTTAATACAATTGGCCAACGTGGTTATTTTACTTCACATTATCAGTAATTAATGCTTGCTTTATTTTGCGTGATTCTTCGTTGTCAAGTGTCGTCTTACGATAAGCAGATTTGTGTAACATCACAGCATTGTATTTGTTCTATAAAAAAATCGTATAAACAATTTAATAGCAAATGCGTAGGTTGGTTTGTCTATCTATATTTCACGCCCAATTAGTTCGACGATTATTAATTCATTCTATATTATTAGTATAGAGATTGATAGAAACTTCAGGAAGGCTAGGTTGTTTGATATTTCAGTTCTTTTCCCCGCGTGATGCTGGATGTTAATAATAAATAAAATGTGAATAAATTATTATATGTTCATGTTTGATTTCCGTCAATGTTGCACACAATGCAGACAATAAGCTTTGGCCTAATGAAATGTTACGCAATGGTTTGTAGGACCTGTCTAATCTGTCCTAATTAATCCGATCACCCGTCCGACTGAATTACGAACAGTAACATCATGTTTCATATTTCCATTGTAATCCTGTGAAATTTCTTCTTTCTATTATTTGTTTTAATTGGGTAAAAAATAGCTGATAGGTCATATATATAGGCATACGTGATAGGTTGTCTATCTTTCTTCTTACCAAAAGTGATTAAAATGGGACGAAAAATATTTGAAAGCAATTGTGAACTAAGCTTTAACGCGAGGCGGGGTAACCAGTCAGCAGCCTTGAAGAGATGCACTCAAAAGTTTGCCTATTGATCGGCAAGCATTACGCGACTGGTTTCATGAATATCAACGTCTTATGGCGACACTCTTAAAGTAAAACATATTGAGGCTGAATTTCTTGTTTTTGTTTTAAGGACACTGAATTAAACATTATTTTTATTATAATTATTGTTAAGTTACCATTTTAAGGATAATTCATTTTAAAGTTATATTTAAAGCAGGTATACAAATTTTTCGACTGCCATCTGGCGGCCAAAATCAACACTTACCGATCAAAAACATCTTGCATGCTTTAAACATTTATAATACACCATGATAACATAAATTCTAGAGTCTAAAACCTAGCATACTCGAATTTGTCTCACAATAAATCAGACTCGATCAATAAGTTCCTGCGCTAATCTTTTTTCTCACTGCAACGTAATAATAATAAACCAACCAAACGTAGTCAATAAACTAGTTTCTGAATCTACACTATTAATTTTTTGTTTGTCATAAATATCAACAACTTATAATTTATGTAATGAATTAACTTATACATTTGTATTCAAAACCAATAGTCGATAAATTGAGAGCCTTATTAAGATTGACTTTATGTAACTACTGAACTAGTTAAATGAAATCAATTGCAGAGCTATTTCAAAATACCGATCTGCGTTTGCGGATTAAAGCTCAACACACTAACGTCCTTAGTAGATCTGTTTAAGATACTGAAATACGTACACTGTGGACTGAGGGATAATTAATTAAATTAATTTGAGGATCCGAAATCTTATTCACCACAGGGTTTCTCTTCTTTATCAGCAAAATACAAGTGATATTTTTTTCAATTGAATTTTCTTCCCTATAAACATCTTTGTATAAGCGTTCCACGGTAGCATTTCTAGAGTACTTCTATTTAGAGACCTTCAAGACAAGATTTACCTTACAAGCCGATGAAGCTGAAAACTGACGATCGATTCTTACCATGTTGCTTACCACCCTTAATTTCAAATCGTGTTAGAAGCCAATTAGAATATCTTATTAAATCGACCAAATAAACTGTTACGTAAAACTATTAGAAACAGGACGCAAAAGAAATCAAACCTTGTCCATATCCTATACGCGCAGGAGGTGCGTGTAAAACTATAATAGGACTATTTCACCTTCCTACAAGGATTAAGTAATCAATCAATCAGCCTATCGCCGTCCACTGCTAAACATAGGCCTCCCCAAGAAAGCGCCAACCATCCCGGTCTTGAACATCCATTTGTTACCCGCCACCTTTCTCAAGTCGTCGGTCCATCGTGCTACAGGATTAAGTAAATTTTAAGTTAATAAAAAAAAAACAAACTGACCATTGACCATTGCTTGAACTTTAATTTTTAACTGGTATAATTTAGTCAATATTCTTTATAAGAAAATATGGAGACACATATGCATATCTCTTAGAAAATCGGTTTTAGTTCTTCCCGATTGAGTCAAGCCAATTAGGTTAAAAAAATATCCAGTACTCAGCCTGTCGCCATCACGCACTGAACGTATGACTTTACAGGTAAGCGCCAAAATTAGCGTTATTGAGCAGTCCTCAGTAGTGATGGCTTCGAGGTTAAAAACGCGCGCTAGAAAATCTCAGTACTAGTGGGTTCAAACCGCAGGCACACACCTCTGACTATTCTAAGTTATGTATGTGTGTGTTTCACAATGATTTAACACTTCTGTATCGGTGAAGGAAAAGATCGAGGTAAAACCTCCACACCTAAAAGTACCTACTTAGGAATTTGTTAGGTGCGTAGTCCGCCAGCTCGCACCAGGCCAGCGTGGTGGACAAAAGCCTTTATCATCTCAATGGTAGAGGAGGCCCGTGCCCAGCAGTGGGACGTATATAGACTAAAGATGATGATGATGAGTAGCCCACATCAAGACCTCGGGCCTTTTTGTATCAGAACGTCTTACAATATGTATCTTATTTGCTCGAATCAAAGCTATGTCTAGAAAAGATTGTTGTCTAACGAATTGTCTAATGGCATCTCTCTTACGTACGATTACGATCCTATGTTGTGCTTACTATACCAAGCTGGTAAAAACCAATGATGATAATGATTAAAAGTAATCGAGCAGCAATACTGGAGTCGTAAAAATTATACCTTTGTTAATTATTATATTATGCGTAAATTACCTCACGGCTAAGGTTAAGCTAAGATCATAGCAATGAATGGAAAACTTGTAAAGAATTATATCTAAACGCTAATCGTTTAAAGTAATAAAATGATCATTGAATAGTAAAAGGCGCTTGATACAATGACGTAAATGTGCTCAATACATTGTATCAATTGCCGACTCGACGCTTGATGATCAGTAATCTTATAATAGTCTTGTGAACGCGATACAATTACGATCAACTAGAACTCGGCAATAAATTATAGTTTACTTTGAAATATTTAATATTCCTCATATTTTCCATCGTTCTTGCAAAAGACTCCTCGATTATAACAAAAAGTCATAGCAAGGATTTTTTATTAGGAGTGTCGTCCCCCAATCCGTAATAGGGAGACGTGGTAGACTAAGACTCTCAAGGCATTCTATTGAAATATTGGCTTTCTGAGTACTGAGCGCTGGCTGGATAAATCTACTGATATGAAGAAAAAGAAAGAATCGCTACTCATCAAAAAAAAAAATTAAATTAAGAAATAATTCAAAATAGAGTGAAAAATCTCAGGTTACAAACAATGTTGTCAAGTATTTGATGCGAAACCGCTCTATTGAAGGTTAACTGCATGATGCATATAAGCGGCATTAAATCTAAGCCGTTTATTGGATCACAACTGTCAGCGATAAAATCAATTCACTCCCTACATGTTTAATGAAAAAACCTACTTAATCCTACAAAGTACGAAGTCTAAACTAATAGAAGTTTAATAGTAAATACGTAATGAGCTGGGAACGTAGCGGTGATCGCCGACCGGCCATTGTCCGGGCTCTAGGCGCCTTCCGCTTTGCGAAACCACTTAACAAAGAGCCCCAACTTTAAATTCCTCCACGGTTCATTACCGTTGCAGAAGTATGAACAGGAGGGGTAAAGTGGGTCTGCTTACACTAGTTTAGTGCATGTATTACTATAGGAAAGTATCGAAAGGCGGAACGGCGCGATTGAAAAATAGAAAACGTGTGGTACGCTGCGATGGTCTATATGTAAATAACTAGACTGTCACTGTTTGTGCAATGGAGGAAGTGGGCGACATGTTACTCGATTTCATATTGTCTGTTATATTTTTTTCGCGTTGCATAAGATGTGACAATGCATGTATGGTAATGTCTAGTTGCGTCTCGTTGTTCTTGTTCACGAGGAATGACGCGCACTGACGCGCTAAATTAAACGGTTCTTTATACTGGTCTCCTTTTAAATCCAATAGTTGAATCGATAGAATTATTTACAAGATTTCAAATCATAAGTAGAATTTAATGATAAAATATCTTTGATCGCTTTCGATTTAATATATCTATAAAACTTATCCTACATTAGAACAAAACTATAACTAAAAACGGTTTTTATTTATAAAGTAAATATATAAAATCTGCTAACCCAATAGACTAGCGTGATGGAGTGAAGCCCAACCCTTCGCAATCACAAAGGCTCAATAGTGCGAAATAAGCTACTGCTGATACACTACAAATAATAAATTGCGCACAATCTACAGCCTATTATTGTACTAGCGCGACATAAACAGGAATAAACGCGATGTATATTTATTGCTTTCCATGCAGTAAGCTGCATACAAATAAAATAAGTGTGCATAAACTACGTTAGAAATGTTATGAAAGCGAGCCGTGTAAAGGAGACGTAGTGAGATCGCGCCTCGAGTCCCTAACGCTCTCCGCTGCATATGACTGTGGGCTCGAATCGCGCTTCTTATCTCCGACTATGGAAACTGCGAACAGAGGTAAATTAATACAAAAATCTTTACAAAAACACCATGAAGAGATGACATGAAGTATACGATCTTAATTCATCATCATTATCTTCACTAAACGCTCAATTGTTGCGGGCAACAACTGTGACCGTTTAGGCCTTATCCCATCACCCTGGTGTTGTGCGGGTTGGCTAAAAATTTTAAGGTGTGCAGGCTTCCTCAGAATGTTTTTAATTGTCGTTAAAATACCTGATAATTAATTGTAACTACAGAAATGATCTCTCGATATACGAGAATGGTATTCTTGAATTTATTCACTTTTCCAGAACAATGACTTGTCGCAATTGTTCTGTCTATTAATAACTATTAGATCGAATAATTAGCTATCAATTAGATATTTAGTATTTGTATTAAAACTCCTGCATTGCTATATAGGGGCGCACTCAATTAATAATCTTTCATAGAATAGAAATAGAATAGAAATAAACTTTATTGTACACACACACAAAAAGAAAAGAGAAAAAAAAATTACATATACAAAAACACAATGCAGGTACAAATGGCGGTCTTATCGCTTTGAGCGATCTCTTCCAGACAACCATTAGGTGAATATAGTAGAATAATTTTTGGCGCGTATACATACATATAATACATAGGTAAAATAGATAAAATAAAATACAACAAATATAAATAAGATCTAATAATTACATACATACAAGTATTTGAAAATTAATTAAAAAAAAAAGTAATAATAATAAAAATAGTTAAAAATATAATAAATAATAACAACCAATGAGCAGCAATGTACTAAATTATGTGAAAGATAAATAATGTTTCCTTAAGAGATTTCTAAAAATACGAAATGAATTGGCACGCTTTATATAAATAGGCAGTGCATTCCAAAGTCGTATAGCTTGTACAGAGAAAGAATGATCATAGAAGGAAGAGGAATGGATAGGAGTCTTAAGTTGATAGGAGTTGATAGAACGCAGAGACCGAGCCGTAGAAATATGCAAAAACTGAAAACGTTCTTTAAGGTAGAAAGGAGCAGAAGGATCAAAGAGGATTTTATACAAAAGAGATAAAATATGAGTATTCCGGCGAAGGCGGATAGGCAACCACTCGAGTTTTTTACGAAATTCCGAAACGTGGTCATATTTGCGTAAACCAAATATGAACCGTATACAAAAGTTTTGAAGTCTTTCGAGTTTATTTAACAGGTCTTCAGACAAGTCAAGATAGCAGGCATCGGCATAATCAAGTACAGAGAGTAGAAGAGATCGAGCTAGGTCAATTTTGGTGATAATTGGCAAGAAATTAGAAAGCCGCCTAAGGGAAGCAGCCGATGCAAAAACTTTTCTGCTGATTTCAGATACGTGGGGTCTCCACGATAGTTCTCTATCAAGGACGACACCCAGGCTCTTTACAGTAGTACTAAATTCAATCTGAATTCCGTCAAAAATAACATGTGGGACATTAAACCAGTCAATTTTTGAAATCATACGAGAGCTTCCAATAATAATGGTCTGTGTTTTGAGCGGATTTACAAGCAGGCCGTATGATTTACTCCAGTTCAAAATGCGATCGAGATCTCTATTGGTGGCTTTAATCGCTAAGTTTAATGTCTGCAACGGAGACTGAGTGTAAATTTGTAAATCATCTGCATATAGATGGTAGGAAGAAGATAGATTGTTGGATATAGAATTAATGAAAATAGCGAACAATAAAGGAGATAAAACGCCGCCCTAAGGAACACCGGCTGTTAAATTACACCAGGAGGAATAGGTGTCATCAACCCGTATTCGCTGCCGACGTCCCTGCAGGTAAGAACGAAACCAGCCAATTACAGTTGGAGATATGTTAAGAGAACCGAGAATTGCCAGCAAGATGTCATAATCAACATTATTAAATGCGTTGCTAAAGTCGAGTAGTGTCAGCACAGTCAAATGGCCCTTACTCATTCCAGACCTGATGTCATCCGTTATTTTAACGAGAGTGGTTACGGTACTATGTCCAGAGCGAAACCCGGATTGGAAAGGATTGAGTAAGTTGTTTTTAGTGAGGAAAACAGAAAGTTGTTGGTGTATAAGACGCTCTAGGACTTTAGAGAGGAAAGGAAGAATAGAAATAGGACGATACTCGGAAAAGTTAGAAGGGTTCATTTTCTTAGGTAAGGGAATAACTTGAGCGTCTTTCCACATGGAAGGAAAAGTTCCGCTGGAAATGGAGTAGTTCAGGATATGGGTTATAACGGTGACGATTTCATCCAGAATGAGATTAACCATCTTACGACTAATGCTATCACTGCCGACTGCATTCGATGAAATTGACAAGACGCTTTTCTTAACATCACAATCTGTAAATTGACTAAAATCAAAAGGAGAGAATTTAGGAGCAGGCAATGATGAAAGATGTTTTAAGGTAATAGACTTAGCAAGTCCATCAAAATGAGCAGACGAGGAAAAATGTTGATTTAATAAATCAATGTTTAAATCTTTTGGAATATTATTTTTACGTGCCTTTCCAACTCCTAATGATCTAAGAAATTTCCATACTTTTGATGGTTCGGAGTTAGTTACAGATTCATGAATATGTCGGCGTTGTGCATCCCTACACAATCTATTGCAGTGATTTCTGTGCTTTATGTAATTTGCTTTAGCATCATCAGATGGGCAACGCTTGAATTTGGCTTTGGCATTGTTTTTTCTTTTCATTGCTGCCTTAATGTCATCTGTAATCCAAGGTGCTGGTGAATGTTTAATTTTAACAGAACGTATGGGTGCATGTACATCGTATAACGAAACTAAAATTTTACTAAACTCACTGATTTTGCCATCAATAGAGGTCGCATTAAAAACATTTGACCAATTTAATTCAGCTGCATCTCCGAGCAACTTCTCCATGTCAATATCACCAAAATTGCGTAGAAGAATAGTTTTAGGGCGATTTCGCGGTGGTCGAACTTTATATGACAGAAAAATCAAGTCATGATACGAAAATGCATCAGCTGGTAATTGACCATGCACACGAACATTATTAACAGAAGAAACAAGAATTAAATCAAGGAGTGAAGGTGTAGAATTAGGGAAATTATGAGTAGCGTTTAGAGGAAGAATAGTTAAATTGCTAGATTTTACAACAGAGTTTAATAAATTTGACCTATAGTCTTGTTTGATTAGGCATGTATTAAAGTCTCCCATTATGATGGTATGATCAAAGTTACCAGAGAATTTCTCTAGTAAGTTTTCAAAGGAAGAAAAATAATTGACACGTAATGACGGGCAATAATATACGCCAAGAAGAATTTTGGTGTGGGCGAGATTCACTTCAATGAGAAGATGCTCTCCAGCATTTGGCGGTGGGGGTTGCGCAGACATACTTAAAATAGAATAAGGTATGTTACTACGAAGATAAATGGCTACACCACCACCTGCACCACTGGCCCGGTCATTACGTATCAATTGGAAACCTGGTAAGGAGTAAGACGTCGAAGGAAGACAAGGTTTCAACCATGATTCTGAGATCAATATGGCATGGATGTTTTTATGATTAAACGATGCCAGCATATCGGAATAATGTGCCGGAATACTCTGAGCATTGATATGTAGTACATTAAAATTTTTTAGACCATCAATAAACAAAGAGTTAATCGAGTCTTCAAGCGAGGGTATACTGCTTCATAGGCAAAAGAAACCACTAACCCCCACCTTGTTACCGAAGTAATCCAATAAAAAAGAAAACGTTTACGTTTTGATCGAACAAGACATCAACAGTTAGTTTATATTTACCAATACGAGGTCGCACAGTTATCTTACACGCAGATATTTCTTTACGCTCACTACCTTGATACAAATAAAGGCACAATAGCAAAGAGGCATAAATAGGAAATCGTCGCTCCACTGGCTCGAATAATGCGCTAAGAACCACAGTTTCACATGAAAATCGTAATTTTGTATGCAAATTGAATTTACTGCCAAGATGAAACTTTTATTTGCCTTCGCACATTGTTTTATGTAGCTTTAGCCTCTATTGATGTTAATCTTCAATCAAAACTTACAACAATTAAAAATAATTTTTAATCATAAAGGTAGGTGGAAACGACAGGACACACACAGGACACAAGCAAGTTTACTGTTGAATGGATATAACAAATCTGAGTTTCTTAAATTTTCTTTCTTCTTGTCTTCCAGGAGTTTCTTCGAAGTTTAGAATAACAGTACATGCGATCAGGTAAGTAGCAAGCTTCTTTTCTGATCCTGTAACAACAAAATAATTTAGAATATGGTTTTATTAAATTTACCTATTGTTTATTATTTATATTCTATAGTTTTTAAAACTTCATTTCGTTTATAAACCAACGCATATACGTAGATGTTGGAGTTATTTAATGTACACTTATTAAGTAGCTGGCACATATTCCACCGCTCACTTGTAGATGAGATAAGGTTCGTGACGACAGTTTCTCTGCCGTAAATTTGCTTTCTATTTTCTATATTAAAACTTTTGCTATAAAGTCCCGTAGCACATTGGGTGAGAAAGCGTCTTGTTATCGCCACTTTTTCTACATTCGATTTCCACAACGTAATAAATTTAGAATCATCAAGAAGAAATTTAGAAAATTAGATTTTTAGAGGAACGTAAAAGATATCGTCTTCACCACTAGTATGTCACCACACTATCATACCAACTTTTCTTCTTATATTAACTTTATGAATCCATTGCCTCAGTCATTTAATATGGCTGATGTGTGTCGAGAAAAAAACGAAATTAGATCGGAGTTTTTAATTTTAATCTTGAGTTATTATTCAAATATTCTAGAGTACGATTCTAAACAAGATAAACTTTAAAAGATGTACTGACTGTTGTAGACGCGACATCATCATAAGCTAGTTAATAACGCGGAAGACCCATTCGAGTAAGCATGCGTCTAAGCAGTCCATTCTATACATAAATATTCGAGTCATGACTACACAGAACGTAGTAACAATAATTGGCCGTGTGATTAACTCATTTTCAACTGCGCAATTATTTTGTTTTCGTATTTACTAAGTGTGTAAAACCTTACAATTTTGTACGGTAACACACATTATTTAGCGTTGATTGATTTTGGGCGTTGGTTACTTGGAATATTTAGAACGTTCCAGAAATTATGTTATAATTAGAATTTCACACATTATCAGAACCTTAGATCGAGTTTGGAGTTATGGGGTGGAAAATATGGAAAATTTATTCTTAGTGGGTATTGTGTTTTTAACCCCCTTAACTTTGCTTTGTTATATGGGCATTCACAATAAATGATCACATAATTGAATGGTGAAAGAAAACTTCGAGAGGAAACTTGAAAAAAATTGTGTGAAAATTGTTAGGGTTTTTAAGGTGTTTTTAGGTAGGTAAAAGTGGTCTGGTGTATGAATAAAAAAATACTTGTTTCTTTAAAACGTAATAGTTGTACAGTAGTCAAACGGCAAGAATTATAATTACTTTACAAAATATTCATAAATTTATTTTAATTGTCTGTTTGAACAGTTTTGTATAAATTAAACTAAAACAAGATGTTTGAAACAAAAATAGCGTAATAACTGTCAATAAAATGTACGCTAAGTCGCAATAATGATATTACCAGCAACTTGTTAGACATCCGATACTTAATTTCCAGTGTGGTGCAATTTACGAGCTTAGCGATTATTCTTAAATATTTGGGGAATTTTGTGTTAAAAAGTTGTTAAAAGATTTTAAAGAAAAGTCACGTATTATATATAATTTTAAGGACCGTGTTACGAATCTATATGCACTTAATATAACAGTTTGATTAACAAAAATATTGTTTTATAATTAACAATTATTTTAAATTATTATATTATAAATCAAAATAATAAAATCATATCTTCGAACATGTTTTTTTCAATTTATTGACAAATGACTTAAAAATTTTATTTTATATGTTGTCATTACTTTCTATTAATTTATTTCTCCTTAAAATTTGGTGGAGGCCAGTGCCCTGCCGTGGGACGGGTATGGATTGATGATAATGATAATGATGATTACGATATTTTCTATTCATATAAGGAACACCATAAACTAGTACATCGTGTTTATGATAAAATATACTCAAAAATTGCCATCAATTAATCCAGACTTACAAACCGCTCGCATACCCCGTATTGCGTCGTGCAAGCGTCGAGAAACGGTTAGAACTCGGCCGTCAAATCACAGCGCGTTACAGCCGTCCTTCACGGTTGAGCGGAGCGCGCGAAACGCTCGGTGTACGTGCACTTGGCAACTGTACCGCGATCCACAGCCACACGCACGCCGCACATTATCAACAATATGCTATCGATTTTACCAATATATAATCCACGTACACTGCAGTCACCGACCACGATCGATGCTCATTTGTTCAGGCTGGAACTGTTCATCAGGATCAACACTATCGAGCGTCTATGCGATCCTAGGATGTCAGTGGCTGGCAGTAAAAGAATTCGGAAGAAAAGAAAAAGTGGAAACCAAATATCATCTATTTATTTAACACTATAGTCCAACGAAAACATAATAGTGATGTACCTATATCTGTACACTATCTACAAATAGTCAGTATAATCAAATTATGTATATATAATATAAATGCTATAGGTCAAAATAGAACTGTTTTATTTCTAAACTGTGTTGTTGTAGTATATGTTCTTATAACAATCTCTTGGGTTACATGGTAGAATCAAATATAAATGGTACTCTTCAATGCATTGTTATTCAATAATTTTGACCATGTCAGTAATTTTATTTAATTATGTCACTGCCATTTTTTATAAAAATAAAATAAACATATAAATTGCTATAATAATTACAGCATTATAATTGCGCATCACCCAGACGTTTTGCCATCACAATGCTCTCTTCCTTGTCAGAACAATGCGAGTTCACGGTATGAAATAACAATGAACAGAAACAGTTGAAATCCTGTTTTCGAAATCATCTAAATCGATCTATTTGTTCGTATGCAATCCAGGAAGCGAGAGGTCTTTGGCTCCCGGCGGAATGCGCGGCGCGTGGGCGACCGCCGGGCTCCCATACACACGACTTTCTATTGATTTAATGAACACTATCTAATCTTGCCCAATACGCTTATTACGGCCACTTTACGCGTTTTTTGTGTTTCAATTGGTATAAGTCATTGTGTAAATTAAGTTGGACAAACAATGTAGAAGTATAGACTTTGAAGTCACCGGTAAAGGAATATTGTGTTCGAAAAATGATCTATTATCTATGTATTATTATAGAAAAATATACTATTTAGATAGAAAGGAATAGTATTGCGTATTTACGCATATTTTTTAAGTAAAAAAGGAATTTTTAAGCTATTAAATAGTAAATCATGTAATTAGGTGTCATTAAGCACCTATTTTTATATTATTTCAAATGTGATGAAACTGATTGAATAAATCTTAGCGAAGTATCTGTCCAAACTGACATCCCAAAGCTTTCTGCATTTATAATACTTAGTATCAATTTTACACATAACTAAATACTACTATATTTACATTTTATTTACCTAACGTTCAAATAAAAATATCGTCGAGAACCTGTACAAAACTTGAATTTTTAACAACAACGGTCAAACTATGGGACACCTATTGTTACCACAGTCCTACGCAATAAATTCCTGTAACGGGATTGCGTGTTTTCCAGAGCTAACGGGTTTGATTCTCAGGCTAGGGATACCTTTGTTACTAATACGGGATAAATGGCGAGGATGCCCAGCAGTGGGCACTTGTGGACTGAAAATGTAATACAAAACTCTTGGTAATAACCATGTACCATAAGTTTGAGGAATACATAAGTCACTATTACTGGAAAAACGTTGGTGCAAAAATACACCTTTGGCTAGCCCTTCAGGGAAACAGGCGTAAGAGTATGAATTGTATGTAAATACTCGTTAATTAAATGAATTCTCAAAATGTTATATAAAAAGTGTTACACAATACATATAATTAAGTGTGCTCATTAAAACATGCACTCAGAAAGATAATAAAAATATTTTATCGGCAAAACGGAGTGTTTGTTCACGTTGCATTTATCTGCCAATAGATGGCGCTACGTGTTTTACAGAGTACTTTTCAAATCGTCGAAATGAATAATGGGAAGAAAAATTATAATGGTTATTATTATTAAAGACTATAAATAACAGTATAATAATAATAAATAAATACACCCAACAGTCACATACATAGTCCTGACCCCACACTAAGGTCTTGTGTCGTGGGTATCAGAAACTACGAGACTTTTCGGTCTCACAAACACCCAGACCCAAAACAAATATTCGTATCCCGGTTCTGACAAAGTGTCATTGGGTTTTCCATTAATTAATTCTAAGTAGCAGCACAGAGTCTGGAAATGGGGTCAAAAATGGCAATAGATTCTTTTCCTATAACGTGAGTCTCCTTTGTGAGTGTGTTTATGTATGTACGCATGTTAAGCTGTTTCAAATTACCTAATTCTGTATATAATGATAAAAAAGTTTGTTAGCAGATTTTGCTGCATAATACAATCAAACCTGAACAACTCATAAGGCGATATCTACATTCTTAAGAAGATGACAAAATACACTGCGATGAAATTTTAGAATGAGCTGGGCTAAGGTAATAAGTTTCAGAGAGATGTTCGATATGTTTCGATTCGAATAAAAAGAATGTCAGAACTCCGGCAAGCATAGCATATAGCATTCAAACAGATCACGGTTAAAGTTTTACTACTAGAGGTTTCACAATGATATTAATAATAAACTCTTAGTAATGAATTAATTATTTTTATCTTTATTAGTTCATGTACACATCTCTACTATTCAGAGGGGTTAATCCACCACGCCGATTTTGTGCGGGTTATTTGACACATGACTAAAACTTCCGTTAAAATAAATTGCTATAAACAGGGATTACCTTTAAGTGTTTTTCTTCAACTTATAGATAGATTAATAGTTCTATATTTCTGCAACGGTTTAAAATGTTCATATAGAAATATGCCATAGAAGAGTCCTATGTCCAACAGTGGACGAATTGAAGGCTGTTGATGATGATGATGAAAGAATTATGTACACCGTGGACTGAACTCTACACGGAAACTATGAAAATTTAAAAATTGCCTGCCCTCCGTACGGAAAACTAAGTCATACGATGACAAGTTATGCGTCCTCAATGAAGCTCATTACAGCTCAATTTCCTATGGTTTTAATGTTTCCATAAATTTGCTCAGGCCGGGACATCGGATTTTGATTGCCGATAAAACCTCACCGCAACGACTCAACCGTATTAAAACGTTGTTAATGTAATTTGCACCTTTTTATGAGCGTAAACTTATGAAACGTTGAATAAGTAATAATATGTGATCGTGAAATGTACTTAAATTACATTATTTTATGCCAAAGTTTGCAATTAAATCCTTTTTTTGTGCTTAATTATAATTGAAATTGCGATTTAATGTCGTTTCAAACGGCCTGACGATATCTTTTAATATTCAATAACATATTCATGATGCTTAAATTATATCAATTAGTAATTAATCGTTTAGACAACTCTTTTACAATATTAAAGAAACGAACTGGGAATAAGAAATATCATTATCCTGAAAAAATAACTCTAAAGTTTACGCACATTTTGCTCATTGTCGACGCTTAAAGATAGATCTTCTAGTCTTAAATGATGCGAAATCATGACTATAAAAAGAACAAAAGAAAATATCATATTAGTAGGTAAAGGCTCCTCTAGAACCCAATTTGTCGAAAGTAGTCTATTTCGTCCCTGCTTATGTAAAAATATTAATCAAAATTAAGGCCATGCTGCTGTTGTTTCTTTTCGACCTGATAGTATTAATGATTTTTCAGGAGTCTGGAAATATGCCTGTAAAACCTACCTGGGCCTTAGAACATCGAGCGTGAGTCATATAGAAATAAATAAATTTGTATCATTAAAATGATAACAGAACTGACTGATGGATATTATTGCCGCATTTATATTGTTAAAGCAGATCTTGGCGTAATAACCATGATTCGTCACTTTCCGTATGCAAAAATTCAACGTAAAGTGCCTCTCACTCTGTGAAATTTATCATCGAGGGTTTTCCATTTTAAGAGAGGTATTTAAATGGATTGTTCATATCCGTATTTTCTGAATGATTTCAGGTATTATCTGTATTATCATCATTAACATTAAAATTTTAACATTAATCACTTTTTTTAAGTGTCTCGTAATCAATAACAAAATTATTATACAATAAGAACAAAAAAATGTGTTAAACCATGACGAAAATCGGCAATAGAAGATAAGTGCGGTAAATTCCGAGATATGGACACTTGATCTTAACTGAGTGTGAGATAATTCGTATTATCTTGTATTATATAGAACAGATCACAGACCGATTCACGTTATTGTTAAACCAGTAACACGAATAGAGTGTTAAAATGAAACAATTGTTAGTGATTTCCTTGTTTTTGGGTAAGTTTTTTTTTTGTATTTATGACATATTTTAGTTTCCTAGATGAGTACAATAGATCCATAATTACGTCGTCGTATGTTGTATAATATAGACACTTTACATTATTAATAATGAATATATGCATTTTTGTAAATCTATTAGAAATAAAAGAATAGAGCATAATTTCGTAAGCGATTAAGAAGATTATGGGAGTCATAACAAGCCTGAAAGATTTGCATCTTATTCTCGAATCTACAACTTGGCTCTTGACAATTTTTGTTGCTACAAGTTTAGACTAAGTTGATTATAGTTGTTTACGAATATGCCATCAGCTTTTTAGGTCTCCGGCAATCTTGCTGGCTTTCTATAACCCGATACTTATAATAGATTTATACGCAGCAATCCATCACAGTTGAAATTACTCAATTTTACCACTTTTTCATTGGTCTAAGGCACAGATTTATAATAACATAGTATTTGTCTCTCTTCCAGCTTGGGCCAGCTGTGCCACATTGCCAACACAGGAATCTTCTCTAGACGCATCAGCTAGAATTGTGAATGGTTTCGCGATAGACATAAGTGAAGTTCCGTACCAAGCTGCCCTACGACGAAGAGTGGGCGCAGGATGGGCTCACTCATGTGGAGCTGTCATCATCAGCAACACTGCTGTTTTGACAGCAGCACACTGCATTAACTCGTAAGTATTAGTAGTCCAAAAACTTATATCTTCTGCTTTATATTCAAACAATTATAAAAACAGTCGATGTTTACGTTCCTATATTTATTTTGTAATGCCTAGTTAGTAACTTTGTAATGAAAAAATATTTAACCACCGGTATAGTAACAAAGCCATGCTGGTGATATACAATACAGTCTAAATAGAATGCTAACTGATTAGAAATAACTGAGATTTGTCCCCTGCCAGTTAACATAATTATGTCGGCATTAATTTTAGAAGTTTATGTTTCTGAGATTTTTATACAGAACGCAGAAATACATAACTAAACATTCCAAAAATATTTCAGGTACATATACGAACCATCGTCTCTGAGAATAAATGTGGGCACATCTTATCGACTATCCGGAGGACAGTCATATGATGTCTCAAGAGTGATTGCACATGAGTCATACTCCACTTCGACTTTAGAAAACGACATTGCTTTGTTAGGAATGGCCACTCCTATAACTTTTAGTTCAACAGTCAACTCAATCGCCATTGCTTCATCGACTCACACGCTGGCGGCTGGTACTGAAGCCTTAGTAACTGGTTATGGAACTATTGAAGTAAGTGTTTGTCTGTGCTTATTAATACAAAAGTGAGTTTATTTGTCGCGCTTTAACCTGCCTAGTAGATTTTGGTGATTAAAAACTATTTAATTCCACTATTTTTGTAGGGATTTTTTGGTTCATTAAACTTCAAAAATATCTAGCAAGATAATAATTTTTCTTGCAATTTCTTTCTTAAAATTGTGAACTGCAATAATCAAAGCAGATTTCACTTTTTAATCTTAGTAATGTAATTAATATTCAATTTTGTTTCAGTTCGAAGGGTCATCGTCATCGGTCCTTTTAGGTGCACGAGTGAACATTGTAGCCCAAGATTCATGCGCTAGAGCGTATCTCCGCATCGGTTCCATCACATCTGGTATGGTCTGTGCGAACAACGTGCTGCCTCCACGAGATGCTTGCCAGGGTGACTCCGGAGGCCCATTGGTAGCTGATGGCGTTCTTGTAGGCATCGTATCCTGGGGAGAAGGCTGTGCAGACACTCTTTACCCAGGGGTGTACACCAGGGTTTCAGAGTATAATTCTTGGATTGTTCAAAATTCCGCTTCGCTATAAATTATTGGTATACCTACTTTGTACTTTTATTTTATCAATTGATAAAATTAGAATAATATATTGATGTAAGAAAGGTTTCTTTTTAGTGATTTTCACGAGAATTTGGGATGTGTATGTGCTCTTTTAGGGATCCAGTCTTAGACGCGACTCTTGTACTTCAAATGCACACAAAACACACATGCATAATGTTTGTGAATCAATCTAATTTATCTCAGACCAAATAATAATAACGCTACTGAAACAGTTTTAGTTCTCAGAAGCTATAGTTCTTAAGGGCAATGAAGTATTTTGCACATTAAAAAAAATCTAGCTCGCACAAAAGAAATTAATCATGCGTGACATGTCATGGGAAGTTATTCCCATAATTAGCAATAAAAACTTGTTATTTAAAAATGAAGTAAGACTTCGTGTGACTAAAATATGTAAATACAATAGAATTGCAATATTAATAACTTGTAGAACTAAAGGTTATAGAAGATGATGGAATATTTTTTTTAATATAAAATTTAAAAAAATTGACGAGTTCATTGTTCTGGTTGAGTCACCTAATTTGAATACAAACAACTTTCTACCGCGGTGACACTCGCGGATGCGCCACTGACTGAATAATGTCGTTGACATTCTTAAACATTACCTGAAGATAACGTTGAGGTAATCATTTACTTTATTTTATGAGACAGTGCGTAATCTATTACCCGAATTCAATATAAACTTGCACGGTTTTGCTTTATCAAAAAACAGACGTTGATATTTACTGTGAATTTTGTGGAATACGAATAAAGGTGGCACCTTTGATCCTTTGGATCCTCCCGTTGTCCTACTAACTTTTTAAATCTGAAGAATAAGATTGACTAATATTCGTGATTGGTACGATATCAATAAGGAAATGATTAATCTAACAAAAATGATTGCAATTGACCGAAGACATCGTAATAAATTGAAACAATTTTCCCGAACCACTCAATCACACGGCAACTATCAGCCCTTCTGCCGAGGGTTACAGGGTAAACGAATTCTATGGAAGAAGTTTAACCCATCGAAGGCATTGTAAACAGACCATACAGTTATGAATTTCTTAGCTACTTAAATGTTGCTAAATCCTTGGTTAATGTGCCAGGATGTTACAGTAAGACATCGGTGTCACTTCTCGGCCCTAAGTTTTCCAGATTTCTATTTAGAGATTTTGTTACTTCAAATTGGTAAGTTCGATGTTAACGATTGTTCAGAAGAATGACCAGCAGCTCAACAGAACATACAACATATGAATAGGATGATTTATAGATATTGATTTTATAACGACCTAGTCCGTCTGAAAAGTTGAAGGTGCGTTTGTGATTAAACAAAGAATGAGGAAGCTGATGATTGGTGAAATTATTAAAGTAGATCATTCATACTAAATAAAACTTATCAGTAAAACCCTCAAATTACCAAATTTTTCCTAAGACACTACTTAAGCACATATCCAGCGTATGCAATACGAAATCAAGACAAAACAAACTACAAGTTTAACTAATACAAATAATTTATCGGAACGCGCCAAATAATATCCTTGTTGTGACAACTAGACATGGTGCAGGTCAACGACCCAGCTCACTATCACTACCGACTATACATTTACGTGTCGGTGTAACAATCGATTGATGAAACAATAAACTAGTCAATTACACCTATCCAGGCGACGGGCGTTTGTCAAATCATTTTATCTACCCTTTGTGTCCAAACTGAGGGCTATTTTCAAATACGCGACATGGGTGCAGGCGATTTATATTTTGGTATTTTTGTTTAACAATTTTATTCTTATTACATTTTACAAAATGAGCCTTATTAGTAATTTTAAGCAAGACGCATATTGGAAACCTATTGTATTTTCAATTCTGAATTCAAAATACTTAGCAGTAATATACCTCTATGTGTAGGACACCATCACACTGCTACAATTTTAATCACATATTCATATTGGTATGTAGTTAGGATGCAGTAATTTCCTAAAAAGGCAATTGTTAAATTCATTTTTTCTTAGTTCATATTCCACTTGTATAACAATCACGTGTAACTTTATAAGTTTACAATCAAATCTGCATATAAACAATAAAATACTTGGCTTAACGTTTAACATTTACGGCCTTTCTTATAAACTTAGGTTATGTACTTAATCAAGCTTTGTCTCATTAACTCTGTCTCTAACATTACATATCAGTCAATAGAGCAAACTAAATAATTATTTAGTGGAAGTTAAATTCCTAAAGTTATTTAAAGTCGATAACGACTACTGTTTTTTTTAAACCATTTGTGTTCGACTTTTATTTGTTGCTCGAGTCCGTAATAGCCGCCTTTAACTTTGTCTCCGGGTGGGTTGACGGACAGTGTTAACTTGTTGATTGGTCTGATGATTCGCAGTTGTTTGATAGGGATGACTAATTAAACGAAGTGTTTTTAACAATTTGTTCACTGTCGCTCCGTAGTCAGTATTAATTGCAATAGTGGTTCGAAATTTAATAATGTTTGTTATTGAAAACGAATTAACGTAACATGTATGTTTTTTAGCCTAATAAAGAACATACGTTATTCTGTGTATAGAAACAAGAATAACAGATTACGATACTCCTAATAAACATCTCATTGACGTGATGGAATCACCTGTCGAGACTAAAATATAGACAAATATCTCTGTCTATCTTACTGACTATCATGGCTGAATAAAAAGAAAATTGACACAAAAAAGGTAGATTAGCGTATGTGCGTGTGAAAACCTATTAAGATATGCTGATGTGTCAATTTTAGGATTCTTGACATCATAGATCACAAAGACGACGTCACCAAGCGTTTGAGGCTGATTGATTACGTCATTACAAACGAGATTCAATTATGATTAGCGTCTATCAATTTTGCGAGTTGTATTCTTTTGCAAATGAGAGGGGTATGACAATGCAGTATAATAATTATCGGGAATGTATCAACGTACCAGGCTGTTTCTAACAGGCCAAGGAATCTTTGAAATCAACTGCAACAGTGAATATTCAAAGCTGTTGATGATATCTTGTATGGAATTGGTTTCCTTATCGGGTATCCGGTTCTAAAATCATGGCTATTTAAAAACATGTGTAAAAATCGATCAATCAATTACAGTTTTTTATTGGACTCTCAGATCAAGATACTCTGACTATATTAGTGCCTAACCTGATAGAGAGTGATCACTGCTAATGAATATTCCTTACACTTGGAAATCAGAGGCGCGTTAGCGGAATTTTAAGATGAATGATTAAGTCGAATATTTTGACACTTTACTTACAGGATATGAAAAGTAGCATGAGAAAATTAGAATCTTAGTAATCTTACCATTAGAAACGTATGAACATAATTATCAATAACAGCGACTTTAACTTAACTTTCAGTTTAATCTAACTTCATTGTGGCTTTCCTTCATTTGTTATATTTCATTAAAGTGCTAATTTATAAAGTCTGTATTAGAATTGATGTACCCACAACTTAAGAATTTTTATTTACGATGCATCTAAACGGGGTGATGTCGTTAATTAAAAAAAACAATGTTTCAACAAATTATCGAAAAAGTATTATAATCTACGTTAAATACGGTGAAAGCTTCCGACACTCGCTCGTAATCCGTTTCCTCGTTCTAGAATACCACATTGTTCTTCTAAGGTAAGAAAGTACGCGATAATCACCTCTATCACAAAGCCGACAAAGCTTCCTTCACCTTGTTGTGTTTGTTTTACAAGACCTTGTCAATATAAGCGCAGAAATTTATTTACGACACCCCCTCATTTAGACATTTTCCGTCCTTTTCTTTTGCATTCATTGTCTGTATTTATCATCCCTTTCCGTAGTCGTAATGAATTTTGGGGTGATTTTGAATTAACAATGCCATAGACATAATTCGCGACGCTGTTGTTGAACTTTTATCGACACTTTTTATTTGTAATAACAATATTTTGATTAGATCTACGTTGGGGTAAAAACGAAGATTTGTTAAGTGTCTTATAAAATTATACAACAAATGCTTTAGAGGTAAGAGCCTTATTAAATTTGATTGTTTCGTACATTTTATGTAGAGAGTTGTTCACCGTCTATTATGAACTTTGACAGCTATTCATGCTTCTCGTTAATAATATGTAAATGTAACTTTTATGTTTTATGACTTGTAAACTTTGATACTTTTTTTGTTATTCTTGACAAAGTTGTCTTAATATTACATATTTTGTTTGTCTATTTACCTTATATTATTAATTGCTTTGAATTTTATTTTGTATAGAGTCATAATTTAAATTTTAAGTTCTCTTATTTTACCTAATCATAGGTTCGTAAGAGATTCAAGGTAATTAAGTAAAACATCACAAAATCGCTTTTGAATTATTTTATTTTAAGACGAAGCAAGAAGCTTTTTGCTTCTTTCACTTTCTATTCACTATAAACTGACTATCGATTAGACAATAATCGATACTAGTAACATCGGAAGCGTACATCACTATTGAACGGAGTGTATTCCACTCAATTCGGGGTGGCAACGTTCAGACGGCAATAATGTACGAAGCGAAGTGACGATCGTCTTCTGTAATCTTACAACGCGATCATCGTATTTGTATTAAATAAGTTATTTAGTACATTACTCTATTTCTCTCAGGTATTAGTCACCAATACCGTAGTAAGCAAGCGTTGTGTGATTAAGGAGCATCTGCAGATGGTAATCAATGTAAATAAGATATTGGATTCTGAGGGAGTCACTTAATTAAGCGAAGACTATGATTTCAGCGGAATGGTGACAATGTGGTTGGATTGTTGTCATACTGAAGATCTTTTGAAGGGTTGTTCCTTCGCTTCCAGGAAATAAGATTGTAGGAACCGATTTATTCATACTTTTATGTACATTCGGAATAAATTACATTCGGTTCTTTCTTAGCACCATTTTTAAAAATTTGCATGTGTAAGTCGTTTAATTTTCTTTCATATGTTATATCCGATTCTGGTTGATCATCACCTGAAAAGCAAATAAAATAAACTTTTAAAGTACATTGCGTTATTTACATAATTTTCTTAAAAAGTAGACTTAAATTAAATTTTGTATTTATATATTTTGTTTTTTCAGTACAAAAGCGTGGTCAACGGAATTTATCATGGAATTTTTTATTTCATTTATCTATTTATCTTTTATGATTTATTTTCTTATAATCTAAGTGCCAAAATAAATACATAACAGACAGTTTCCACTTATTTTTTTTCCATTTTCAGTAGTAAATTAATGTCGCGTCTTATTGATACGATAGTGGCAAGTTTTTATACGTTTTACTGGGTGTTCATATTAGTGTAGCTAGGCCACGGCGAGGGGGTGGTGTTCTTCGGATCAATTCTGTGGTCGTGACGCCAATGTCGCCGCGTCACACCTACCACGACCGGGATCAATGTTTACACAAATCAATCTTTTGTCTACCCTTAAAGAATCAGTTCTATTTGACCTAATTACTTTTATTGAGCGGATTCTTCTGCTATTATTTATTGTATTGATATGGTAAGTTGTTAAATTAAAATAGAGCTATTATAAAGTGGTTACCATGACGATAGGCCATAATTGTGTTGACTGGTTAGAGACACCTACTTATTTATCTAGTCAACGCTCTTTTGCAATTGGCTTGTTTTGTTTTTTATTTTTTTATTTTTAACATGCTGAAATCGTTGATTTATTTGAAAACACGTGATTATTTATACATAATTTTTAGGTAAATATTTCTTTACTTTTCCACGACTTTAGGTCAACCCTTAAAAGTTCAATTTGAATGTCCGCAGCATTGGAAATTGTGTCAATATCCATTTCGAATAGGCATTTCAACGTCAATGCGAGTAATAAGTAAGTGTAATAGTATAGTAGCTCGGCCTATTACCTGGCAATTTCACAGAACAATCTACGTCGGCCCGCGTCGACAGCACACAATCATATGACACACACGCGCTTTGTAACCGAGAGGGACGGCGCTCGCTCCCGCGTTTTGTTTACACTGTGTAGCTTTCCCTTTCGCGGCGTGGCTGTGTGCGTGACCATCTGGCGGGCGGCGGACCCGCGGTGGCAGCCCTAAGCGTGTATTAGTCGCCCCCACACCACAGCGCACCCCGTTTCGGGGTAGCCGCTTACGTGTGTGCGTCACCCATTCGAATAAATCTAATGATACACACAAACATATTGGTGGCATAGCGTGTCATTTTTACGCCTGTGTTTCGCCCGTACTTTATGCAGTGTGATGATATTATTATTCCGACGATTACGACATCCTT
The DNA here is from genome assembly GCA_030295005.1 of Cephonodes hylas. Classification (NCBI taxonomy): domain Eukaryota; kingdom Metazoa; phylum Arthropoda; class Insecta; order Lepidoptera; family Sphingidae; genus Cephonodes; species Cephonodes hylas. The sequence goes on along the minus strand of AP025367.1, from coordinate 6,255,105 downwards.
TATGCCCACAATAAAATAATTAATAAGGGATGGAGTGTATTGTGTTGTACGCGATCGGTATCGTAGTTTTCATTCACGCTTTAAAAAGGTAACGATAAAGTTTATTAACATCGCCGTAATGGCAGTTGTATTGTTTATAATCTCGACAAGCTGTTTGCGTATTGTTCGGCGTTTATAGCGCTGTTTAGATCGCGTTCAGTGTGAATTGTAAAACAATTTACTAAAATATTAATTTATACGAGTTAACGGAATATGGTTTTATTGATTGCCACATTGTGTGGACGTATTTATGGTCCTTGTTAATTATTGTTTCAATATGTTTATCGACAGTTTTAAGCTCCATTGAACTATGCTGAAAATATACCTTGTATTGGAATTGCAGTAGACCAAGTACTAGAGCATTGCAGTGCATACCTGGTACAATCAGTGTGAAGTGGCAATCCGATATCCCACAAAGGGACATAGATGATCGAACAGAACTAGCTTCCGCAACATACCTCTTCACAATATAACCTTAGATTGAAAATATAAGGGTGGTAGAGTTGTGTTAGAGTGCCAGAGGTCAAATTTACTGTTGAGATATGGGTATTCATCCGCATAGCATTGATAAAGTGTAAAATATCTTTGAACTAACTTGATTGATAAGAGACTATCGTGGTGTTTTCTTCCCTATTATTCTTTCGCAATGCACTCATATCAAGTGCTAATCTAATTTCCATGACAGGATAAAAAATAATAAAGCCAATTAAACAAACTTAATTTTTATTTGACATAAGCCCCAATCGAATCTTTTATTAAATGTCAAAGCTTTCAAAGCGTCTGTCAACGTCACAAATAAAACAAACAGTTTTATTTGCGAATTAATGACGTCAATAATCGCACATGTAACAAACAGTAAATATACGTCACAAAGCGACAGACAATGTAGTACGAGTATTTAGTGGGTTTTTACCGGTTCTTATTTGCTAACGAAACTGATTCCATGAATGAACCACAACGCGGATGTTGCGATTAGTGTTGTCAAAGAATATATAAGCATCAGACATTTTAAGCGGTTACAGTTTTTAATGCTTTTCATATTTTTGTAACATTTATTTCATATGTTACCTTTTGAAAATTAGTTTTGATGAAGTCAAAAGTATTCATTTGTTACTTTAAAAATGGTTATGATTACGAAAAATGTATAAACAAAAGATCTTAATGAGCAAAAAATTAACGTAAAATTCAAATCCAGGTATCGATAATTTTTTGGACCTACAAACATTCAGGATAAACCAATTTAATGACGCAATGCTAATATTATAAATTACGCTATCACAACCCGCGCCTACTTTACTTTTCTTCCGAAGCTGTCAAAGTACAATTGTCCTTTCTGAGCTCTTCAAGGCATAGGTAAATTAACCCCGAGTAGTGAACCCAAAATAATCTTTGGCAAAACAGTTGACAGGGTGCTCAACCCCCGTACAGTTTAACAATTACGCGGCAGGGCTCATTGTGGTGCGACCCTGCCTCTCCATCCATTGTGGACACCAATGTCATGCGGCCAGTGTACATAGACCCCTCATGTGTCGCAATAAATGGTCAATTTTATCAATTTAAAAGGGGCACGAAAAGGCCAGGATATATTGGGTTTTAATATACAAATATTATTATCCAGCCTGTTCACAAATATCAATAACGTATTACCAGCCTCAGGACAGATTTAAAAGTTAACGATCGAATTTTCGAACGTTATGACTTTATTTTGTTATTTGAATAAATAAGTCACGTGGTGTTTGACAATTTGTTTTGTTTGTTCTTTACCTTTGCTTTGTGTAAAGATATTGTAATAATAAAAAAATATTTAACACTTAATATTTGTTAATAGCTGTCATTTAAAACTTAGTATGACAAAATTAATTTGTGTCTATTTGAATAATAATAGAAAATCTTACTATTACTTTTGGATTAGTATTATTGTTGCAATTTTAAACACTAGATGGCGCTACCTGTCTATGAGACAGCCGTGTGCGCTTTAATAAATAGTACGATGAAAAGTTTTGGCGCCAAAATTTATGATTGTGATTTAAGCTTTGTTTTGATCCATTCAATGACTTCTGATTACTCTGACTGACTTAAACAAATAAAAGAAACTTGTTGTCTTTAAATATGTAAATAAATGATTGATAATTATGATTCTTAGTACATTTATCTAATTAATATTAATCCTCCACTCATTAGAAGGTTCTTTAAAAAAGAAAGCGTGGTTATATTAGTAAAAAGTTGCCTTCAATTGAGTAATGCTGGAATAATGTGTGACGTCGAAAGGATTAAATCATTCACGTTTATCAGATAAGGATTACTGTAACCATCTGATATGTTAGAAAGCGTATTGTGGATTTGTATGTGTTGTTGTCTTCTTCATCTATTTATTTTTACTCATTAAACTGATGTTTACATTCTGAATTGATTCATTGGGTAGACTATAAATATACCATTGAGCAAATATTTTAATGAAATAGACGGCGATATTAATAGCTATGTGTATTTTGGATAAACTTAGGTTTAATACTATTAAATATATAATAATATTTTTTGTTAAAATACTTATTGTCCTCATCGTTACAAAATTAAATATGTTAAATAATTAAACTGCGCAAGTCCCAAACATTTCTAGTTATAATCTTGTTTCACACCGTATATAAGCCAGTGTACACCTATTGGTACGTCATTCACGCAGTTTTCTCTCCCAATTTCACTTGTACTGCGGTAAATACAGATCTAACTAAAGAGACAATATCTCCGGCGTTAAAAGGCCAGCCCGGGTAGACCTGGGGTGGGGGGCGGGGGTTGAACCCTCCCTGCGAAATTACTACATTTTGAAGGGAACAACTTTTTATGAGAATAAGCCGCTATGAATTTCGAATTATAAATCGAGTGGTGTGAGTGCATCGGAATGAAGTATTGCGTTATTGATTAACAGTTATCGAATGCAGTGTTGGTTTCTTTTAATTGGGTGTTTCTTGGCTTCTTAGACTGATTACTTACTTAAAGGGCTTTCTTTGTATATTTTTTTTGATAAATCTGTCACAATTGTTCGTCCTTTTTTTCTTAATTATAAATTATACAAAATGTATTTTGGCTTGCATTTTTTGTCATAGTAAGCTTATTAAAGTTACTGAATGAGGCCGTTATTTCTTAAAACAATAAATCCGATAAAAGTGGGCGTGGCATGTTAATCCATGATTTATGCACAAAAAGTAAACAAAGTAAATATGGGTATTCCGACCGCTGAAATTGAGAGGCGCGTTCAATTAACCTATTAATCTAAGTTAACGAACTATTCCAGTTAATTAATTATACTCCACTCGGGAGCAACACCAAGTTTCCAAATAACTTTAAACTTTTGTAGTGACAACCTTATTGTCGTGGATGTTCGGGATGGGTCGGGCGAGGTCGGCCGCGGTCGGTCTCAGTCAATAAGGTGCATTGGCCGCCCCAGCTTGCTTACCAGACGTTACGCTGGACCGAGGATGCCAACGGTGAAATCTCCCCAACTATGGGGTAAATGCTTAAAGTAATTTCTATATTTTACCCAATGTTTCTCATAAGATTTTTTGCATAATATGTGTGTGTATTAATGAATAATCACATGCTTTTACGGTGAAGAAAAACATCGTGATAGGACCAGCGCGCCTAAAAAAAATGTTAGGAATTTATTAGTTGTGTTATCCGCCAAGTAGTCCAGTGTGGTAGACTAAACCCTTTCAATGGTAGAAGAGACCTGTGCCCAGCAGTGGGACGTATATAGGCTGATGTTTCTAATTAATTATTTATTATAATAACACGAAGTTATTCAAGCTCAAAGTAAAATAAAGTTAAGATTAATAAATCAATAGTACTTAGTAATAGTAAAATCATATGTTTTGTTCGCGGAGTTTATAATCTGTGGCCGCACCTCCCACAAACGGGATTCTCCACGGTTCAGAGGGTGTGAAGAGGCGCACAAACTCAAATACTGTTAGAGATAATTGTGTCTCTTTTATTTACACCACCGGTATTATGATTGGAGGGAAGCGATTCAATTTCAAACTTCTGATGGAATATGATTTTTAATGGTCAATTTCATTAACTGTTTTATTCATAAAAAATTGCCAGTTACTCTTTTAGAAAAAAGAAGAATACACTCGAATTTTACGAGCATCAGAACCAGTCAGATTATGGCAGCAATAAGATTATTTCTCCTAAAACTAATATGTGGTATTCTATATTAAAAAACAAAAATATTTTGCGATGTACGAAAATCCATTTAACTTCAAAACGTTAGCAACTAATCCGACCTTTAGTTATGACGTTAAAATTAAGTACTAGTAATTTTATTACAGTCTCATTACGTCACTGGTTTGCGTCAGCCGATATCGTCAAAGAAGTTCCGGAAAAGGTCAAAGTGAACTATTAATACGTCGTTTATAATAAACAGAATAATTTTAAACAACGTTAAGAAAACCTCCTTAACATTAATGATAGAGATTTATCAATTGTAACCGAAACTATGGGATGTTACATAACACGAGCGTGAGATATCCCTGTGGGCGGCGGGAAGCGGGAACGGAATGCCGGAGGAAAGCCGACGGCCTTGACACCACAATATTTGGTGCGCTTGCCCAACCGCCACAGACGAACAGTAACTCTCCACGGAGTCACTTCCAAGTGACAGCGGCGAGGATGTCAATACGGCGAGTGGCCGCTCTGTGCAGCGTCGGCTGCCGCCTGCGACCGACCGTGTGTACGTTTATTGAGCTTTCACGCCCAGTGCGCCGGCATTTCTTATCGGCGCACGGTAATTAAGACGGTGGTGGCGCGTGTGATCCCAACTGTTTTTAGAGGTGCTTTCGGATATTTTATTGGGGTATTATCGATAAAATCGTATGTAAATCGGAATTAATGCACAACATTACATTGTGTTCTCTTTTTCGTGTAGCGCGTTGAGAAACGCAAACACATCTCCATTTGGAAATGTAAACGCTGGATGTTCACGTTTTTGTTTTGAGTACCGAAAAAGAAAAAAAGCAAAGAGACGATTAAAAATGATCCACGTGAATGTATTCGCGCGGACAATATTTTAAAACAAAATGTCACACGCTTTCCACGGGTGTCTACACCCCCACACCCGGTGTCTGGGGGCGGCTGGCGGCGGCGCGGGCCAGCTCGGGGTGAGCCGTCGGGCCGGGGGCGCGGGCCGCGGTGCAGGGCGGCGGGGGGCGGGGGCGCGAGTGGAGCGGGCCGCGCGGGCGGTAGGGTTGCGGGGGCGCGCTCACCCCCGTTCAACGACGGGGTGTCATTGTGGACTGTGGTGTCGTAACTCCGCGAACTTTTTAATTTACAATTAGGTAGCTTCTCATTTCTCTGCCCTATTTAGCTCTCATTTTTCCGGTACCCACCATCGCGGCCGCTCTGTTTGTAATTAAAATTTATTTTTCACATTACTCGGTCTTAAATCTCTCGCGACGCGGTTAAGATGTTGCTTGCGTGCAATTAATGCTCTCTTTTGCTGTTATCGTTATTGCCTTCGTAGAATATTCTTTTTAAATAAATATAAGTTATAAACGTCCTTCCTTTATTCACTTATTAGGGCACCTCGACTGCAATGATTTGTAAAATGGAAGTTGTTTAGATCGCTAACAAAACAAACAGACAAAGAATAATGAATGCGTGTCGTCACTTGTACTGCAATAGTAACGGCTCGGTTGGTAAGCAACAAATATAAGTAAAGCCATTGTTTTCACACGAAATACCGGCAAAAAGTGTCACTTGTTTTGGATAAGCATAAATGAAACGGGGCCCTTGACTGCGGGGCGTCTGTTCCGAGCCGTCGGTGATTGCTTATTGTGACAGTATCGAAGACCTACTAATTAACTTGTTTTTACGACGGGTGCATTGTACTTTTTGGTCCCTTATATTTTCCCGATCAAGTTAGAAACTTTCGCAGTCTACAAGTCAAGAAAGCTAGCGACTTGACGCAGACAAACTAAAATTTAATTGCAGTAGTGTGAGGTTATTCTACCTGTACTTTCATTAAACACTTTACTTCATAAAGCCATAATCAATGTTTAGTTAACAAACTAAAGAAATGGCTAGTTAATTTTTATATTCCTAAAGTTCATTTTGGTTTAAAAAAGAAACAACTAAAATGTTTACCTCTGTTGTTATTGAAATTAAACATGAATAACTTAAGAACTGTTTCAAATAAGTCTTGTGTATAAATAAAACAGCATAATTTAAAAAAGTAAATAAACTTATACACATACGTAGTTCTGACTCCACACCGAATACAAATCCAGGAGATTGTCGACCCAGACTCGAAACAAATATTTGTGGGTCACAAAAATATTCTATATGAATGCAGGTTTACCCTCTAGTAAGCGTTAATAAAATCGATATTCATCCCGCAGCCTCTTGTGTGTTACGCCGCCCCCGATGCGCAAGCATTCAGTAACACCCACGAAGTTTGTATGTCGGTTATTTAAACGTCTGTATTTAAACAAATACTTGTTTGCCTAATGTTTTTGTCGCATAAATTACTCCAGTGTATTGTTGATTTTCATGCAGCGCGTTTGTGAAAGTTTGGTGTATTGTAGTCTATGCGTTTATTGTGACTCAATTTGACGACAAGTTGAGCTTTGGAAACAAATGGTGGGGAAGTTATGACGTTCGTGTCTATGGACACGTCGCAAAATATCTTGAATCTAGTCTCAGCAAACGTAGTGTGGCCTAAACCCTCTCATTGGTATTGGAGATACGTGCCCAGCAGTGGGACGTATATGGGTTGATGATGATGATGATGCTGATGATAAACGTAGTGTAGGACGTCTCTGGCTAAGTAGGGTGACGATATCCGCAAGGTGGCTGGCAGCGGTTGAATGAGGAAAGCCGAAAATTCAACTGTGCCATGGGAGAGCCCTATGACCAGCAGCGTATGTGCAAAAGACTGTTGATGACGCTGATGATGTGTGCATGATCATCAATAGCGTCACAGCTTTAACGGTATAGAAGCATGATAAGACAAATCAATATTTGATGTAAATTTCTATCTCAATCTCTACGCATTTCTCTTCTTTTTTTAATTATTTTGAATCATAAGAAGTTGTCATCACTTACCATTATAAAACACCTAATTTGGCTTAATTTCTAGTTCTAAGGATTAAAAAATAGTTGCAAATGACGTCCTAAGCCCATTGACCTTCAAGTTAGCATATACCTTGCATACAGATGTATCGTTTCTGGTGTTTCTTTGAGGGGGTGTATATTAGTCTGTGGACTGGTAAAGGTGCGATGCCCACGCACGCCCACGTCAGAAGAAAGTGGAGATTAGAATGTTTACGATCGAAAACATTTGTTTCATGTTCCCTTATTTATGTGAAGAATTAAATTTGGATCCTCGGTTTTTGGGTTATTTGGGATAGGTATTTTATGGGAATTCTCTCTTAAATTATTTATTTATGTATAATACAAGGTTTACTTACCTACATCAATTAAAGGTAATTTTAAAATGGTTTAAATGTAAGTTTTAAAACATGCTGTTATAGTATGTGACTGATTTTGTTCTATTGATAAATTCCACGAACAATAGCCGGATATTTCATGATAAAGTGATACAAACTTTAACTGTTTCTTAATTTTTTATCTTTTCGCGCCAAAATATCCAAAAATATCGGGCATTACTTATTTTTCTACAATATGTCTCCAAGTAATTATTACCCTTAGCAGATGATTGCCTTTTCTGTTATATTTTAAGCTGTAAGTAGACAGATATTTTGTGTCTAAATCTGAAAATAGTAATAAGAGGGCGATCGCTCGTCGTCTATTCGTGAACTAATAAAGCTATTTCAGGATTTCCGATACACCGCGTGTTGGGAAGCGAACCACAGCTTTACTTGACGAGTCTTCTAAAGAAAAATGCAGGAATATTTTTGAACTTATAAATCTTTAACTCTGTTAAGTATATTTAGATTTGTAAACTTATAGGTTGCAACAATTTATATTTATTATTGGGTTTTAAAATGTAATGTATAGAAATAAATTATCTTTATTTAAAAGTCTAAATCCCCTGAATGGTAAAAGAGGCCCAGCTGATGGGCGTATATAGGAAAATGATGATGATGATGATGATGATGATGATTGTGAAATATGTAAATTATTACCAAAAAGGCTAGATCTATTATTAGTTTAATAAAGTTAAATATAGGTACACTAAATAAAATACTAGAACCAAGTTCCAAGCGGATCAAGCGGCCGTCATCTACAGTTTAATAAAACTGTTTCTATTGAATATATATTTCGTTTAAAGTCCAATATACATGGACTCTGTATACAATAAGGTACGTATAGAAAATCAGACGTCGTTGTTCGTCTAGACGCGAAGCAATTCCTGGGGGACGGCTTCGGATCCGATCGGATATCCCCGAGGTAAATAAATTAATCTCAACTCGGTTTATTTTTACACTTTACTAAATAATTCTTGTAGATTTTAATTTTGACGAAATGAGCAATACGAATCGGTGGTTGTTTTCGTTTCAAAATATATTAGGGTATTTTAGAACAAATTTAAACTAAAAAAACAGACACTTGGTTTTATAATAAGGTACTGTTCAATTTGGCACAAAACTAGCTAGCTAGTTAGATTAAATTTACGCAAAAACACCGATAAAGATTTAAATGCAATAATTTTCAAACATTCGATTTTGTATGGACACTTTATAGCGACATGTATCATAATATTTCAACGTGGCGCCATTAAATCTCTTAAGCGCCTTAATATTCGAGTCCATATAACAAATCACAACTCAAATATCTTTATTGGTATTGATATTTAACGATAAATGTTCCAACACACTGCAACCGGCAAATATTGGTCCCGAGAAGGTCTAGAGGTCCCGTTAGGGCGGGCTTTCGTCGAGGCCCGGCAAAAAACCCCTTTGGAGAAGCACCGCCACCCTCGACAAGCAAAAAACATAAAACAGAAAGAAAGGACCACAAATTAGAGAATTGGGATCGGAATGTTGCACCCGTAACGTAAAGATGGACATTTGGGAGATATATTAAATTATAACTTTGAACTGTGGCGCTTGTGTCACGGTTAGAGCAACGGAACAAAGGTGCGGACAATATGCTTAGACACAGGCGACCTCTATATAGGAAAGTCTTAGTTAACCACGCTGGCTTACTGTGCAGGCTGATTGATTAGACACCTTAAGAATTCCACGTGGAGACCATTTTACGCTGCAGGTTTCCTAACTACGCTTTCTTTTGTAATTTTATCTGAAGATATATAAGCTCTATTAGAATAGTGTTGTGGTTTATGCAAGTTTGCCCACTACTGCAGCATAAGATATCACTGCTGAGTCAGTATAAATTTTCTTCCATTCAAACATACAACAAAGGTTCTTATTAATTCAAAAAAGCCTAGTATACTCAAGAACAAGAAAATAAAAGTAAACTTATTTCGCTGAAATAAAAGGTAAAGATCACGTCTCAACGAAGTTACAGCCTTTCTAACAATAAGATTTTTTAATACTTGTCCTAAAGTCGTAAATTCTTTGCAAATTTGACACACCTTAAAGATAAATCTGAAGGTACATTTGAATTCATTCCTTTTTTGGGAATGCTGTTATGCTATTCGGGGCACTTTTTCCCATAATACAAAACAGACTACTTAGTGACCAAATGATATGTGATATTTATTTAATATCAACTTAATTTGACATGATGATGAACAAACAAAGACCAAATTAGGTTTGATTATAAAGGCCTGAAGATTAAAAAAAAATCGTTCTAACCAGATTTAAAACACCAAATATACGAGTTAACTGCATCAGGAAAAAAATCACACAGAAATAATAGCACATATCTGCACCCTTTTGGTTCAACCCACATATAATAATTCACGTACGATAAAACTATCGACTGGATTTCTACGTCTCATTGATACGGTATCTGATACATCGAAGTACCCATGCTTAGTTCATGGGAAACTAGTACAAATGTTGTACTACTGTCGTGGGAATTCATTTTTGGACCAAAACCGGCACAGATCTGGAATATTCCACAAATTATAGTGTATGAAAAAAGGTTTTACCTGCAGCTAAAGAGCGGAAAGGACGGATGCCACGTGCGCTCCGCCGACGCAGCTTGTGTCGTCAACAATGTGCCAACAAGGTTTTTGTGTACTCAAACCCAATTTATTGTCTTTACACAAAACATTTGTAAGTTCAGGTATTAATATCACAATCATTGTAGTGCTAACGTTTGATTGTATATCTCATCATGACGGCCTCCTGATGTTTTCATCATTATTTGCACTGTCGTTTGTCGCTGAAGGCTACTTATTTGAATCAACAAATACTGTAGCTTCTGACCTTAAGATACTTTTTGTTGTATGTATCACAAACACCAAAAGGTCTATTATGGGCCATAACATTTACACTATTAAGTATTAATAGTAGAAATAAGATTTTTCTTAATATCTGTAAGAATGGGCTTGCGACCCCTCGTTTTAGTGCAAGCTCGTCAACCTTTACCAATTGCACCACTATCGCTATAAAGTGTATTTTAGGTAAGACATTTTTCAATCACCTCACATTTTTCTTCTATTTTTATTTACACACAGATCCTAAATGAGTATAATTATAATTAATCCACAAGTACTTTCTTTGAAGGATGTTGCATAAGACTGCGAAATCGACATCATTGGACTTTGCGGTTATATTTCTTAGAGACAGACCCCTTGTAATGACTAACAGAGCAAAATGTGGTTTTCAAAAATACTATACATACTTCAAACAAAAGTAAATAAAAAACTTGATAAAGATAAAGAATATTTACTTGTGTTTTATGTTCTATAAGGTATTATGTACGTAATAAGAACCAATTTCTTTCAACAGTGGCATTACAAAGAAAAATATCTCGAACCATAGATAGCACTGAACTCAACGGCGAAATGAGTTGCCCTTAGCCGGCAGGGGTGTGAGGTGGTCGAGATTGGTTGCGGTCCAAATAACAAACTTAACGCGAGCGGTACTTTGTGGGATAATACTTTATAAGATAGCATTATTTCTGTATATTTGATGAGCAAAAATGCGTATCTAAGTACCTATTATAAAATAAATAAATATTTTATTGTATTTTTTTATGATAAATAACTTTTAAGCATAGTATAGAGCTAAATTTGTCCTAGACAATAGTAATTGAAAGCTACTGACGGGAAAGAATAGTTTTATCCTTGCCGATAATCTGCTATAGACAGTAATGTGGTTATAGTCTTACGTTACATTTTTATAGTAACTGTACTGCGAAAGGGTCGAATTTTGAAGGCCTGAAGTCCCTTGTAGTTTTCGGAAGCGAATAAATCTTGGTAATAAAGTACATAATACTTGCATTTTGATTACATAAATCTTTGTACGACATTTATTTCTGCGTTGACAGTAAAGTAATAAAAAGCTTATATGTAAATAAAGTGTCAAACATAAGTGAAAAATACCATTTTTATTGCAACATATTATCGGATTGAGTGTTACAGAATTAATCAGCTATTTTGTTTTGCATCAATTTGATGATGATTATATTATGCAATGCATTAAGTTTGATAGCAGTTTTATAACCTCAACTTTGCAGTTACACAATAAATGTTAACATAAAACAGATAAACAAAATTTATTTTTAAAATTCTCACATTTTATATGTGATCATATCAATTATATCAAAGCTTGAAAATAATTTTATTTATTTATGAAGCACAACCAGTGATAATCAGATATAGACTAATGAATAAAACAAGAAATTTTGACAAATTTAAAATGCATTCTTTATGCCTGCCAAATATGGATTAAAATTATTCCAACGGCAATATTTGATCATATTTTTATATAAAAATATTTATAATAATCTTCTTTCATCCACGAGTAAACAGACCATAATATATAAAAATAAAAAAGTTTGTCACATGGCTCGAAGTCTCTTGTAATTTGTGCCACAAGATGGAAGATCCCTTTGGATAGGACTCTCCCACTCTGCCATAAATCTTGGGACCCTCGACCGCCACCCGGATTCTCGCCGAAAATATCTATAAATACCTCCGTCTACCTACATGCATATTTCAAATATTAACAAAGATGCTGGGCCTGATCTCAATACGTACTTAATACTCAAGAAGTTTATTGTTTAATCATAAGCAATGATTAGTATTAATTAATTAATGCAAGTATTTAATACTGCTTTTTTATTGTGGTTTAATGCTGCCAATACTCATAGATCGATACATATTAAGCCATATCTGTGGTTACTTTCGTACATTATCTAAGTCATGAAACAAATGAAGTTCGTGGTTAATGGAACTACGTCGTATAAATGGGGGCGGCTTCAGCGGGCGGTACCACTGTCTCACAGAAAATAGACTTCAAGTAGCCTTGGAGTCATTTTTATTTGGTTAGAAGTAACCGCCGATACTGTTACTTTTGTATATCTCTTCATTCTTCTAACCATAGCTAATCTTTTTTTTTCATAATGGCAATACATTTAAGAACCTTTGTGTTTTCGTCATCAACACGAATTAACGATAACCATACATGTTGGTCATCTAATTCAAGTTAAAAAAAGCAATAAACAAACACATGTGGACTGTTTTAATTTAACTACAGTATTGTAGATAGTGCATCCACGTGTCCGCTTACACGCGCGTGTACCCTCGACGAACACGCTGCGTTAGTGACACGTTTATATAATAACTTAGCCTTTAATCATATCTTACTAAGTAAAAGAATACCTATATTTATTTTCTTAAATAATACCTCTTTGGAAACAAAAGATTTAAACAACTACTAAGGATAGAAGATTCAGGCCGAAAAAAAATTATGTTCCATTTTTGAATGGGGATGAAATGACAAAAAATCATAATTCAAAATTGGAAGTGAACAAAGATGGCTGAGTTGGTTTTACGTCGTACCGATCCATATCGTACAGCCTTGATTCTATTCCGCGACGGTCACACTGACACGGTTAAAGCGCGCTCGACACAGGCAATGACTCAATCGACCGTCCGATGTACAGACGTGACGAAAGAACCATCCTTGATATAATCGTACATAGACTTGTGTTTATCGACATTGTAATTATAGACGCTGCAAGAAAAAATCACGCCGAACCTTGTGTAAATGTTTCCTACTTCCAAATGTTGTTGGCTTTCAAAACAATGTTACATTAACGGTACAAATCCATTACGATGTAAAAAGACGTTAAAAATATGCATTTAGTTTTGTGTTTATTTTGACAAGAAAATGGAGTAAAGTAGATAAATAAAAAATTACCAAGCACGTAATTGAATGACTAACACTGCAAAAAACGCGCAACATAGTTATTTCAATTCAAGTACTAGGAAGATAAATTCTCTTTTTAAAAATCGAAGGCAATTGTTCTACATATATATTTTAAAATTAGATTTTTTGAAAATAGAATCTAAAAAACTAAACATCCCAACACGACTTTAGAGAGACGATGACATTTACTTATAAACAGGACATGACGACAGATGACAAGAAGACAAAAATCTAACGCGTGCCACAAATGACGTAAGAAGTTCACGAACCATGTAGTATTACATAATCAGCTGCAATGGCTTCCGTTAAATACAAAACGCGGCGCTATCGTCTCTATTTTATAAGTAAAATGGTATTGCGTCACACGAACGTCACAGCGACACTACTACGTACATGACATGTTATTATACCTTTATTTGCACAAACAGACCTATTCATCTATAACTAAGCAATTAGTTGAAACGTGCATTCAATGAAATTTTCCATACTTGCAGTTCTATTAATCTAAAGAGCAGTGGACGGTCATAGCACTGGCAATGTATTCGGCCAACACTCATATTTATTGTTCAACTTAGATATACGTCTTATGCGTGGGTGTAAGAAACCAAGAGAGCTTTTTCGGTTTGAGAAACAGACTTAAATAATAAATAATTGTGAATCTCACAATTATTCTGCTCATTATATTTTTCTGTGAAGTATTTCTCGTAGGTTGAAAAAAGCCTTTTATAAGTATTATCCTAAATAAGTTAATTTGTCTTTTACAAATAAGAAATACACCCACTACATATGGAAACCTGAAAGCAATGTCAAACTCCGTGATAGCTGGAAAAACTTTTCTAAAACATATCAAAAAGATCTCTAATTTATGTCCAAACCTAATCTTCCAATTTCGAAGTTCAAGCAGAGGAAATCACAAAACAACAAAAAAATGTAAGCCTTGTTACTGCCATCTAGCGGCTTCCATGAGCATCATACACGTATTAAAAATTTCAGACTGACAGCTTAGCTGTAAACTCTACCGAGTCAGCTAGTTACAAATAATCTGCTATACTCACATCAAATAGTGAAGATAAACGTCATGATTGCGGTTTACCTCGACCACATAGATGGCCGATGATAACAAAGTGCCAATGAAATAGGCATGACACAGTCGTTTGTGTCAAAGATTTGTATGGGAACCTGGTTGACTAAACTCACAGGCATCTAGCAGGTTGAAAGTTTAAGTCACCGTCTTTTACTTCTGCTGAAGTTTTGTATGTATTCATAGCTAACTGTGGCAATTGATTTCATAGATGACAGGATAAGCAGAACTAACAGGCTACCTTCGCAATATACATACGTATGTATGTAAGAATGAGACAAATGTTTGTGTGATACACAAATATTTGATTCGGATCAGAGTGTTTGTGCGTTAAATTTACCATGGCATAAGGCAAAAGTTGTCGGGTTTAGTGTGACTAAATTTAACCGGATTTGACTCGTACTCGTACTAAATTAAATTATTTCACAGTCCATTCTTACTGAAATATATCAATACACATACGATAATATGTTATATTTTGAAAGTCGTATAATCACGATGCAGTTGATCCTGCAATTGGTAGAGCTACATTGTGGTTACATGGAATACGGGACGAACAAGCTAGCACGACAAGGAGTGTTCCACGTGTATGCCTTTAAAAATAAAGAACATAAAGCTATTTATAGTGCGGAAAAATCGAAGCTTATGACAATATAGCACAAATTAAAAGACAACACGTTTTGTGCCGACCATCTCGATATTCCTCTAGTTAGGCACATGTACAGACTATTAGTAAGCTCTGCAATATGTCAGAATTTGCAATTCAATTTTTTACCCCTAAATATACCCCATATGATGAGAGACAAGGTAAAGTAATTTATACTAATTTTCAAATTGCTATAAGTATTCGTTTCCGGGGCTATCCAGCCCGCAAAGACACATAAAACTAAGATTTAAACTGATACACTAATGTACAACATGAAAGGTACATAACCTACGTTCACGCTTGTTAAGTTAGCAAATGCCAACGGTTAGTATTTGACATTCGCGAAACCTTGGATTTTATCATGTTTTTTACACTAATGCTACACGATAAATTATTTTTGGATTCTCGTAAAAGTAACCACAATATTCGATATTATAAAAAAGCTTGACGGCTGTGTTTATTTGTATAATTTTATTGAAAAGTGGGTGATCTCAATCGGGTGATCTCAATCTCAATGATCTCAGTATACAGATACTGTATAGGTTACACGCTCTTTATATATATTTATCATAAGAAATGTAAAGAAAAATAAGAATATTTTTGCATCCTTACTCAGTACAAAGACCACAAAAATACGCTCCTATTTCCCATACATATTACTCATCACTCGATGCATACTGCTTGTTTCCCCGCTGATTCACTTTACTCCGAACATTGTTAAGATTCCAGGATATGATTTGTCACGACTTTTTTGATCATCGTGCGAAAATATTCCTTGTTCAACTCGCATGTGTGTTGCAATTTAAAAATTAATTATTCTCGCACCATAATTAATGTTAATTTTGAATTAAAATTAACATTGTTTTGAATTGTTGAAATTGGACGATTAAGGAAAACAACACCTTGCTTTGGAATGAATATTTTTTATTTTTAGCTTACTAAACGTGACTAATAAGATGAGATAAAAATAATTGAAATTTAATTAATTCTTAAAATAAATCATAAGCTTAATCGATAGAACAGGCCAAAGCAAGTTTAAGTAGTTGTTAAATTACCTTACGTTTATAAATAAGGCAGTATGTTTACAACCAATAGTCAAACGATCCAATAAACGTAGCAGGATATTGGTTTATGTACGCCATTTTACTTTACTATATTTTATTTTACTGGGGTCGTTGGAATTTTTGAAAATAAATAATTCTGATGCGGTTATAAAATTAAGTCATCATCATCATCAGCATATATAGGTTCCACTGCTGGACTTATAAAATTAGTTAACGCGTTTGGGGTTCTCGGCGATCCCAGGTTCGAACCTTTGACTCTTCAAATTTATATGACATTATCAAACGAAAAAAACCAATACGAGTTATATTACATTATTGCCTGTATGATTACCATATCATACAATGTATGACGCCATGTGTGACGTTTAACAAACATGCGCAAACGCAATTTTAAGCAGATGACTCATTCCCATCTAATGTCCTAATTAGGTCGGCATGGCTATGCTACTCAAATACGCTCTTAGCAGGTGTCGCTATCATGTACTTATGACTCTATACAATTAGTCCAAATAACAAAGCTGGAACAAGTAATAGTCTTAATATATTTTTTTATTATTTAAAATTCCTTTACGTGGAGCTCCATTTCAAGGAGTTTCAATATTGAGTGACATTCAGAAGTAAGAATACTTATATAAAAAAATAGGACTACTTTCATGTCGAGAGACCATTTGTATCATGGCATCCTGAATGATTAAGCCACTGTTAATTTTTCTAAGAAAAAGGCGATAAGGAATAAAAAGGAATGTAAAATTAAATTTTCTTTTTGTATAAAATAAAAATCTTCCATTACGTTTACTGTTCTCTATTTTATAAAGGGACTGGATTCTGAAAACTTCGTATTAATTGGTAGATATTGATGTCACGACAAATTGGCTCGCCATATTTTTTATATTGGTCAGACGACAATCTCTAAATAATCAAAATAATTATGCTGGCCATGAACACCCACAATGTTTGAAGGATCGTAGGTGTTGCCGGTCTTTAAATTTTCATATATATTAAAAACACATTACTTAATGATTTTGGCATTAGGAAGATTTATCAAAACAACTTTATACATATTTATTATATTTTGATTGATGTAACTATTCAAAAGTACTAAATAAATAAAATTCGTAGGTTTTACCCAATGTTTTTGTGTAAAAAAATTAGCAGATGACAGTATTAAAGCAAGGGGGATAGACACAAAATTAAATTAAACAAATAAAGGGCCGTATACCGAGAAACGCCAACATTTGATCAAACATTTGCCGAAGAGGAATCGCAGGTTGAATAGATGCCCCAGTTTCTTATCATTATCGCACGTGGCACCGGAAGTGATCTCGCCGCGGCGACGCACGCGCCTCGCCGGAAGTCCAATCCCCATATGCAGGTCATAGAACTCGGGCGTGATTACAAAGATGTCATTTGCAAGTAACTGCAATAGGTAACGAATAACAATGCCCCGGTCACGCCTAGCTGTGAATAAACAAACAGCCATACGATTGTATTCTGTCCTATATTTGTATATTACATAATTCGATTATTTAATTTGTTGGAACTAGTTTCTGTTACGTTAACCAAGTGCTTGTAGCGCTTCTTATGGTCGCACAATTCGCGACACAACTATTATTCAATAAAGTATTCTTGGGAGTGTGAAATTAACACTGATCTGAATATTTCGATAACTGACCACAATTTTAATTTGTCTTAAACAGACATGGCCTTAATCTTTACTTGTTATCATCATCTACCCCAATTTATATTACCAAGAAATTTTCCCTATAAATGGCAAGAATCTCTCCCCACGTAATGTGGTAACATACAATATAAGAAACTAAGCGGAAAACTGTGGGCCTAAAAACATCTGTAATTATGGGTTTGGGAATACATACGTCCCATTTCTTTGTTCTTAGGTAAGAAGTTATACATCGCGAAAACTGTGTTATTTTTTCATAATATAACAGCATTGCACCTTTATATTGCAAATAAAGGAAGTTAAAATATACCCCTTTTGATAGAAACACGATAATCAATAACAGAATTTCCAAATGTAAATCTGTTATGATCAATACTTGCATTACATACGATATCGGACAAATAACAATGCATTTCTAATTTACTACTGGAATCAAATAAAAATCTAAAATATTCATAATTAATAACTCAAAACACATTAATAATTTGGAAATTAAATAGAATTTGGATATATTATTAATTTCGAAACCACTCTATTTACTGTCACACAGCTCGTCAAAATCATTGACAAACCGAGAGCATACTAAAATAAGCGCAAAACATTCCGTATTCCGTATAAAAGATTGTGATTAGAGCGAAGGCGTGTATATAAATGTGTAAATACGATATAATTGAGTTTAGGTAGTGCGGCCGTCGACCGGCGCCACTACGCCGCGTCCGCGACCTTATTACTACACTTCTTGTGTGCCGTTCGGGCCCACGGCTCGTAACCTCGTTGTCCATCGATTCCTTCGCAATCCTCCATTCTCCTGCTCCATTTACAGGCTATAAACTATGGCCGGATGAGGGAAATGAACTCTCCCCGAAACTAGTGTAAACAATTGTTTATTGTTACCGTGTGGGAAATAAAAACAAATATGTGGATAGGTCTTGATTGGAGTTAGTAAATTAATTGTTATATTCATTAAAATTATATTGCATGCATGTATTTTAGTACGTATGAGCTCAGTTAATTTAATAAAGAAAACTGAAATGCCTAAAGATTCGTCACAATTTATCGACAATTTGAAGTTATATTCGCGTAGAAATTGCGTGATTCGCAAACGAATTAACCCTTTAGACATAAAGCCATGTATACAGAACGTACTCCGACTGACCTATACTAATGAAATAATACTTAACAAAATTACTTTCGGTATGAAAAAGACGAGTCAATATTTTTATACGACCACATGATACCGTCGTAAAAACAATCCGCATATATTTAATGCACTATACAAACGAGTCGCGACATGACCTTCGCAACTCGCGTGGCTAATGGGTTTATTAGGATCACGTCAATTGATTAACAGATATCACGTGCAAGTGAACTTGGCTTTGATCCATGATTTGATTTTTTTAAAAACAACTCTACGTACATTAGGTAACATTGTACCCGCCTTATTGACCTAGACGTAAGTGTACCGCGTACTAGGATTAGAGTATACATCCGGTTTCAAGAGCAAATTGTGTCATGTGATGTGGAAAGAATTTATTACATTCTGGCCATTCAATATTGTTGTATAATTGATTTACCGTCAGGTGCCAGTACATTCTATCCCGTGCCAATATAAAAACTGATATTAAAGTATGATATTTATAAGCGTTTCTCGATACGCAGATTCGCTAAATACGAAGAAAGCAGACAAAGACTGACACATGGCTATAAAGAAGGACAAGTCACACGAAGGTGAAAAAAATATGCGCTCGCCGATCCGCTTGCGTCTTGTAAACAGACAGTTCTTTCGCCAACCCAGCAACGTGACGATTTTGAATGAAATATCTGCCAAATACCAGCATTCTAATTATAAACGGATATCGAAAAAAATACAGCTCACTCCCACGCCCATCTAAATAGAGATGCAACAAATGAGTAACCGATCGAATGAAAAGTGAGGGATCACACAATTCAGTGGTCTGACATCGAATAGCGTCGGCCAGGTAAATATTTAGTGCATTGTGCGTACTTGAACACTTGCCAATGATTGTTGGACTTCGATCGACTGAAAGACCTCAGTTTTGTTAATTTATTATCGAAGAATTCACTGGATTGACACTATTTTGGGTAAGGGCGTCTCTTCCACTTGGACGAGTGAAGAGGACGTTTGATAAATTGCAACAGGCATGCGTCTGCGATCGCTGAATTACATTTTGTTAATAAACACTCTCGTAATTATTTCACCAAGCCAATGTTTTTCCTAGGTATGCTATTTTTAACGATCCCACATATTGGCATCAACTCGTCTAGTATTAGAAACCTGGTTTTTGTAATGATTCAGAGAAACTTAATTTTAAACATATAAAAATATTATGTTCACCTTTGATATGTATCTCAATAATGAGTCTGGGCCTAGATGAATTTAATTGCTAAACAAATAACTTAAAAAGATATAAAATTTGTCAATACAGTTTTTCTTCATATACAGTTAGTTTAAAAAAACTTTACAAAACACACAACAAAGTATGAAACTCTTATTCAACATGGGTAAATTATTATCAAAAGAAGATACCGACGCATACCAAACGTACACGCTAAATGGAGCACTACCGGTACAAAACGTGTTCCTAATTATCTCCAATTAAAAGGCACGAGGCATTTTTCAATAAAATTTCGATTCTAAGTAACGCGCAGGTCATACAAGAGAAACGATACTTGGCAAACGGGATTCAGTTCGAGCATTTTCTAAAACCGATAGACGATTTGAATTAGTAGGTTAACAATCAGACAATTAGCCATACAGCGACCGAGAGCCAAGAAAGTGACAATGCATTAACCTACAGTGTTGTAGGGAAAACCGTCACACGAGTTCTGCTCAATTATAGTCGCCGACACCGAACTAAATGCGCTGGAAGGAATAGCCATCCCACAAAAACTTTGAATATAGTTTTTTCCAGGTGATACGGATCATTGAACTGTTTTACATCATTGATCTAACTAAAACGAATATATTTTGATTATTATAGTATATAGTCTAGTCTAATTACTATACTTATTATTGCCAATGAAAATTGCTTGGAAGTTTTCTTATTAAAGGTAAATGACTACTATAAATTATTAATAATTAATTATACATCAAAAAAATATATTCAACGTGGATACACTCAGTAAGATAATTTTCCGCATCTTTAAATTCCACGCTACGTCTTCGAGGCCCTTATAAATTCTTAATTATCGCGCATAAATTTTAAATCTCGCAAACTAATATGTTAAACATTGTCAAAAACTAACGTTAAAATATCTCCATATTTTTTTATGAATTTTACTAAAATCTGCTGAGCGTTTTCGGAGACTTATCGACACCTTTAAACTGTATATAAGTTGTGATAATTTCTAAAATAATGTATGAAAAACATTAAATTATCTCGTCGTTTTTGTTTGTTACTGAAAAAAAAATAGTTTTTATAGCAAAAACTTCTATTCTACTTTTACTGGGATCAATGCGTATGCAGTTGTTTCTAATGGAGTCATCAAGTTTTTATAATTTTTATTTTTGCTTACCGATGAGAGTAAAACTGTGTCGTGTGAATATCACTTCCATTGATTCAGAATCGTCACCATGGTCGCAGTAGAGACAAGGCGGCAAGAAAGTGTACTTTCACTGTGTAAGTTGATGCTCGCTCCTTAGTCTATCACACCTCATTTGGTTCTAAGGGTCTCGTTTTATTGAGCTGTAAACAACAAAGATTTATTATAAATGCCACAACTAAAATACAATATAAAGTAATTATTCGTAGCTTTTCCCACACATAAAATTAATAAAATTGATTATACATACAATTTATCACGGATTTATTATCATACACCTGTAAATATATGTATGTATTTTCTCGTTTAAAATTACTTTAAAATTACAATGTATATTAAAGCGATTTATAAAAAAAACGTGAATTAAATACGACGTGTTTCTTATAATTCAACGATTACCAAAACACCAAACTCAGCACTTAATAAATAACATACATTTATATAAACATAACTATTCACTGAGGTCAATGACAGTGGGTCACGTGACAATAACATCTCGACGTTTAACCGTCAATTCCTATTACTTTCTCTACGATAAAAAATATGGCCATCGACGAAAGCATTAACAAAAATGAACTCAAAGCCTAAATAATGCTAATGACGTTTTGTACTCTTACAACCGGCGATTGTATCGACAGAGTCGGTTATAAATGTCCCCATGCTTGAGTGTTTCGGCCTTGCAGACTGATTTTCCACGCGTCAGAGATCTGCCTACGCGAATTTTCAACATATCGTGTCATATACTAATAACAATGAGTTACATCGCTCACGACGTCAAAGTCATACAAAGTGTTATAATTAGATGGAATACTACGGACGCAAATAGGGACGCTATTGCTAATCAAGACGGACATATTAATGGAAATGTTTGCTGATTCTAGGACGGCTGTTGGAGTTTGTTTTCGATGTGTTTGCTCATTTTTATAGTTACTTGTTGTTTATAAAATTCAGTAAAGATTTTGGATTATACGTGACTTACTTTACAAATATTTCTCGAACTAGAGCAGTGAAGTTACCGAGCTATGGCTTTCACAGCGAGATTTGTCTCTTGACTTAATAATGAAAGACAATATTCACGATGTTTTGGACTTAACAGACATATTCTAAAAATCTAAATGCAAATAGTACCTATACACGACAAAATTTAAATAAGGATGGAAACTAGATCGGGAAGAAAACACACCATTACATCACATGCATCCACGAGCAATAATTTTTGTCCGCTGTAGTTCAAAAAGCGTGTAGGAAATCATTTTAAGAGACGCCTAATTCGAGGAAATCCTATTGTATTATTCAAATGCGTCATGACGCGCCGTTCAACAAGTAACAATTTACATAGAGCAGTACTTTTACGAACGCTTTCCTCACAGATCGTCACGTGTAATCTGCATAAGAATTGTCTGATCTGTTGATAAGTGATAGACATCTCCGCTAAACAATACCAGATATTTACAGTACTTGTAAACATAACTTACGCCGGCATCGTCGGACAGAAGGTGAAAGGCGTATCGCTTTCGAATTAGATCGCGTTATATCGACTAAGGTGAAAACGCTCGGTCACTGCTCTCCAATGTTTATGTACTTAAACGACAACGGATTCGCGCTCTTTACATGCATCTTTATGACGCTGTTATCTATAAAACGTCTCTTCGTGAGCTTCAGGGAAATTAGACCGCAACTATCTCCTGATTCTAATAAACTGTTACAACGGTTCATGTCAATTTGTGCTGCTGGACTACTTCATGAGTTCAGAGGATAAATACACACATTTTATGTGTCTTTTAAGTCATCATCAGAAAAAACGTGGTAGAACTAAGTAAAAAAATAATATTAAAAAAAACTCAATAGAATCTATGGTGACATGAAAAAATCAAGCAATACGCGAATTGTAACATAAAGATGAAAAATAAAATATATTAAAATGACAATGAGCCATTGATAATATCTGTAATGTATTAAAAGACAATAGAATTTCCCTTATCGTCACTTAAATAGGAAAAAGCCTATTCAATTGGGCTTATCGCGTCAAAAGAGGTCAGACGTCGCGCCGCAACGAAACCTTTTGTATTGGACAATGTACGTGACTAAACTACATACAAATCAGTCGCTATTACTTTAAAAATGGATTATGAATACTTTAATATATAATTAATGAGGTATGTATCATTGAAAGTAGACTACAATATCTGGCTGTTAAGTTTTGAGCGGTTTATTCGAATTGTGTAATGAAGAACACGATTTCTTAGTTGCAAACATGTATTGTGGATGTTCACGGCTTTCTTATTTAACATATGCATGTGTGAATGATTTAGCGATTTCGCCTACAATTAAGACGACTTAACAATAGCCGTCTTTTTATTGTTATGAAAGCTATTAAAAGGTACGGAAAATAGTTTGACGTTACAATGAAAAACTTTTCCTACCGGTGCAGCGGCTGTTTGGTTTATTTTCCTTTGCTAAATGTAAATTAACAATGGAGTATTTAATGTTTGGAATTAATAAGGCAATATAGTCTTCGAAGAATCGTAAGCCTAATGAATTCGAAGTATAATTGTTATCTGAAGTTGATCACATAAATCACTTATAAATATTTTAATCATTTTTACTTTATAATTTAACAGTACTTATTAGACAACAATGGTGTTTTTTATGACTTTTTCATCAAAATATCTTCGTGACAAATTTATGAATTTAAAATCAGCAAAATTACTGATAGTTGACGAATAAACGTTAGGGCTAAGTTTTTCTCGGTAACTCGGCTAATGAACCAGTTATATTCAATGCCAATCGGCAGATTAAAATAGTCAATTTATTCGCGTCTATAATTAAAATCCCCTAGTTTAATGGGTCATTACAGTACATATCCTAAATATACTATTATCATATAATATATAATCTTGGGAAAAGACCTTTTAAAACTCGTATTCTTTCTATTAACAACTATTTACTAATATAGAAGAGTTTTATAATATTGTCATTACTATTTTACTAAATACGCATGGATAAGGATTTAAAAAGTACAACATTACTATTGTAGAAAATATTTCCCTATTTCGAATCCAATTTGTTGCTCTAAATTAGAATGAGGAGCCGATAATATGATACTCTATATAATTTATAGAGCCACAATTTTGCACAAGTCAATAGATGCGCCGTATACTAAATCTGATGTTGATGCATGAAAATTAATGACCAAAGTAATAAACTTGTGTACCAACAACCTTAAAAAATACTAATAGATTAAATACTTAATACGAGTTGCACAGAATGTGAGTTGCTATGTGGATGCGATGCATAGTAGACAATACTCATTTTTTTAATATAGTATGGAAGTATCACGCTTGTGTGCGTGTGTTTGTATGTGTGTATAGTATAATTATGATATTGGTACGCATCGCACCGTTTACTAAGGCAAGACAAGCCTATTTGATAGCAGTAAACCTTAGCCTAGTTAGGGCACCACACATGAATTTTATCTCATGCACAAATATTACTTGCTTGTATTTATTTACATAAACGAATATGAAGGTAAAACTCATGTCTAACCTATTATTATTGTCACGCCAATTTACCCTTAGTTTAATGAATTCGTACGTTGAAAAGTGCTCTGTGATTTATGTATGTAGGTTTCATTACTTAAAATTGCTGCATTTTGTAATAAACAATTTTAGGTGAATAATTTTATTATGATTTTTGTTAGGAAATTATCTATCAAAATAATATAAACCACAGCTGGGTGTGGGCATTGTTTACTTCGTTATCGTTGTAATTCCAATTTTTAAAAGAAAAAACGCAATAACGCTTTAAGACCTACGCGATACAAAAAAAGTATGTTTAACTGTACTATATATTTATATATAATACACAATAATATATATAGATCACAATAGTCTAAGTAAATGGAAAATAAAGCGTAGAACGCTCGGCTATCACATTAACAGCTGTAAGAAGCATGAAGGACGCGAGAACAAGAAAACGTTTCGCAGTAATGGCCAACGAATCTAGATAAGGCAGCGCTGCGATTAGAAATCATTACTTTCTATGCAGTGTAAAATTCCTATTATGCAAGTATATTGGCGAGTATTCACGTACGCGCCGATAAGATTACGTTGCATGCGTAGGTTTCATAAGGGCCTTGATTAACGTGGCGATGCATGTGTGGCCCTCGCGATGTTTCACTTCCTATGCCTTTGCAAACTATACCAAGTGATCAGCGTTTTAAGGGCACCCAATGGTTATATTTTTGGTTATCTAGCAACGTAATCCCAAAGTGATAGAATCGGTTTTCACCTTCGAAACGTATATAGCGTTTTATATAAATACATACATACTTTTAGACGGTATTATAGTTGTGTATTCGGCCACATATTATGATTCGATAGTGGCGTCATATTTTATGTAAGCTAGCTTGACTTTGTTGACTAAAATTATGTAAATACTCCCGACATAAAGTAAGTAGTAGACACAAAAAAAGACCTAGAAGAGTAGCATAGTATTACAATTTTATTACATTATATTCATCATCATCATCATCATCCGTGAGAGCAGGCCATCTTTTCAACTTAATATAATTAAATTTTATGTATTATTTGCCATAAAACAAATAATGATGGCTTTAAATGGAATTTGTTGTATAATTTTATTGACCACTAAAAATGTCATAAATACATAATTTACAAGGAAAATTGGCCAACAAATTTACAAAACTATTAATAAATTAAAAATATTAAGGAAAATAACGAAAAAAAATTCAAACACACAAATTTATGATTT
The DNA here is from genome assembly GCA_030295005.1 of Cephonodes hylas. NCBI lineage: Eukaryota > Metazoa > Arthropoda > Insecta > Lepidoptera > Sphingidae > Cephonodes > Cephonodes hylas. The sequence goes on along the minus strand of AP025367.1, from coordinate 6,228,953 downwards.
CGAACGTGTTATTATAATTTAAGACATTTTCCGTGTCCACAAAATCGACAGCTACACTAGTTTAGATAAGCAACCGGTTACTCAGGAACTGTGCGATGTTTTATTAGTAAGTGAACGTGTGGCCAAATATTTTGGCGTATGTAGGCGTCCATTCACATGTTAATACATATTCTACTTGTGAAGTACGCATCCGGCGTAGATCTCCTTATACACAGAAACGTCAGCTTAGTCGTAAACTTTACCAGAACTACACTTCGTCAACCGACGTCCAATGATCTACAACTTTAGTGTTTTGTGGACAAGGCAACGTATTTCATCTAAACTTCATTGAATTATAGAGTCATTCTCACGAAACCCCATAACGGTAGACAGAGATGTACTTTTAGCCCTTTATTATGTGTATATCACGTGCTATGAAATGAGGCGAGCTGATTGCATTTTACCAAGTAAATTTCTATACCGTGCTGCTACTGAGACTATCTAGTAGATAGCCTACAGCACTTTCTGGGACCGGAGAATCCAGGATTTGAGGTTAAGGCTCGTAACAAACGACGAGGGATGCTCATTATAGGTCAAAGAAATTATTTTAGGTGTGGAAAAAACATTTATGATTATAATCATTGACTTTATGGCTTCATTTATTTATTGACTTTATTTTAAAAAAAAAACTGTCGGATGTCACTACAATCGTAGGAAGCCTTTTGATGGAGGTCGCTTCCAAAAGAGCACTTTGGAAATCTTTGGGGGATGCCTATGTTCAATAGTGTTCGACATATTGATGATAATAAAGATCTGCTTTACCTTAGAATTTTTGGTTACTACCCGTGCAGATAACTAAATTAAATCAATGAAATATATCTTGTTTGATATTTAAATTACAGGAAAAATCGTTATTGAAAACGTGATAAACAATGTTCATTTCGTAAACTTCGACAGTCTTTGTCTTCTGGAGTCAAGGTCTTCGATTATTGGAAACAATTCAATCAAACAGAAAGTTTGTAAATAAGGTATATTTATTACCATACTTTACCCAATTTATTTTATACTGTTTTAGTAATTTGCTGATAATTTCTATAGCAATTGTTTTTGCTGCCTGACGTTGAAGTTTTTATTAAGTAGGGAGCAATGATTATAATTAATAATCTTTATTCCACATACAATCTTGAAAACTCCAAAAGCTATTAAAAAAATACTTGCAATATTTCTTCAAACCGATAACTTTTGACTGCAAGATTAGGAAAAGAGTAATTCCAACAGAGTGATGATAAACCAGATACTATTTTCATAATTTCAGTCTAATCGCATGATTTAACCGGCATGATAACTGATTTACACATATTACTCCCAAAATTTGCGATGCAGTCTTTTTTGTTGCCAGTTTCTTTATTCCTAGTCATTTTATAAATAAACCAGCTTAAGTAGGTCACAAATGAAATACTAATGCAATCGACTATGATTATTTTCTACTTTCGCGTTTCTCCTACTAAAAATAACGTATAGGAAGTGATAAATATGTCGTATCCAAACTTCGTCATTCATTCTGCGCCGGCATCCTTCTGTGACGACGCGTTGGCACGGCGCTTCAAAATAATCATAAATTTATTTCAAGTGGACTACTAGCCACTTGTTGAATATTTTCGCTCAATGCCGTTCATTAGATATTAGCATGTTATTAAACACATATCGTAAAGCAAAAATGCACGTCAGGCAGATGCGACTAGGAATTAAACAGAAAGCATTAGGCATAAATAGATGATGCTGAATTATAATGATCATTATTACTGGCTGCATTGCCTGGTTTGAAACCTTCTTTCACATTTTAGTTTTTAACTAATAACTCTTTGGAATAATAATTAAGCAATTTATTTCAGATTCAATGTTTTCTAGCCTGTTTTCAATTTGTATACTCCGGAGATTTAGTCTAAGACGGGCTTCAAACGAAAGGTTGCAAAATCGATCCACGCATCAAATATTTCTAATGTGTCTGCCTTTTTGTCGGATTGAAAAGTCTCTTATAATTTCTAATGTCTAACACAAAGCTGAATGCTGATTATAACTATTTTAATTTAAATGAACCTACTGCTAAAAATGAGACTTCAAAATACCTAAAGGATTAGTTTAAAACTAAATATTATTTCTTTCATATTTAAATTCGCTTTTAGATACTTAGCTATTTCCATCTAATACGCCTTTGTATCATAAAAGGCCATTTAATAGCAAAGGTACAATACATTACAAAAACTCCACTCCCTGTCTATAACTTATTAGTCTTTAAACAGAGTCTGTACATTCAAGAAATTTTGCAAAGATATCCAAAAATATAAGATGCACTTATTTACCCTGGATAAAAGCTACACTTAACCGTTGCATAGAGGTATGCATGGAGAACACAAAACCTACTCCTGTGGAAGTATTTGTTAGACGCACACACGATAACTACAGAGTTGAGACTCAAATGTTTAGGGCAGCTACTAAGACGGAAGTTGGCTTGATCGTAATTTCGTTTCTGGTTAATTGTTGAGTGATGTACTAACTCAATTAAGCACCCTACAAATCTCAGTAACTATAAATAAATTTAGAAGGCTTGCTGTAAGACATACGATCAAGTAAATCATACGATAAATTAATTCAAAATTATTTCAGTAACGATTAATAGTCATATATAGGAAGAAACCTTTAATGTAAATGATAGGTACTACTGATATTGAAAACTCATAAAAATCAATCTATTCTAATTGGTAGGTAAAAAATTTCAAATTCTGGAAACAATCGTTTGCATACTTTTTTTGTACTATTCATTAAAGCGAGGTCTTGACTATAACCTAGAAAATGTTTTTAATAGCCAGAAACATTTTCTATACAACAGTGTCGAAGTCTGTACATTACGCGGAATGTCTACATCTCCCGATCAAACCCACCCAGACGCTGCGTCATAACATCGGTACATACGTATACACCGACTTACTCTTGGTTATTTTCCACTTGACAACGCCTCATATTTATTATTTTAATGCCTTTGTCTCACTCTTCTGTACGTCTTCAGAGACGAGTAATCGATGTTTGATTAGCGATTGTTTTAGCTTCAAGACATTTTCATTTTTGTAATTTAAGGAGTCATATCGGGAACGAAATAGTTGTTATTACTTCGCTATGAACTTCAGAAGTTATTTTTAGGATTGTTCCTGAAGAAAACGTCTTTGTCTAAACATGACGATTGAAGGTAAATCTTTATTTTTCCGAAAACTTTTATTGATGGAACACACATTTTACACGCATATTTTTTATAATGTCAACTTGTATTTTCTAAGCCAACGTTACTACGTTTAATGACATGCACTACAGCGTGCGTTCACCACGTCGCACAGTGTCGCGAGCCTCTATCATAAATGCATTTATCGAACATTGTTGGAAGCAACTTATTAGTATGGAAACGTTTTCTAGAATACTTATTTCATCAAATGTAAATAGTAATATTTTTAAAAAAATAATACTTTAGTAAATATGGGTAAGTACACTTAGACATTGTTGATGTATTGAAATATTATTGGTGCGCACGACCAACTTTGTTGCAACATTTAAAAGTGATATTCAGCTTTTATCGATGTTTTATTTCTATGGTACATTAAAACAGTTAGTTAGCTGTCCGAATTGTTGTTTATAATTATTCAAGATGTGTGAAAATACTAAGTTTTGAGCATTTTCCATAACACTAAAAAGAAACATAATTTTAAAACTTTGATTCGAGTTTAAAAAAAATCACATCATATCACATCGCTAATTTTTTTATATGTGCTAGCTTATTTAGTATACTTAATGCTGGAAAAGTTTCAGCGTGCTCAGATGTGCCCTTCTTAAGTTATAGCGTTTTAGGTTTGGGAAAACCTCAAGAAAAAATTCAAAGATTTCGAATGTTTGCGTTCAGCAGACTCCCACGAAAAAAACAATGCTGTTTATCATCATATTTTAGACTCTTATGGTCTTGAATAGTCTCTTAATTTAATTAAGAATAGTTTTGTCAAGACTACTACATTGCTTAAGAGCTGGTGGGTATTAGAGACCAAGGCGTAGAAAATCAGATATAATAAGCATAAAATATATAACTTGGCTAAATAATTATTTACCGATAGATACGGTAGTGATACATTACTGTCTGGGTAATGAATCAATGGACATATCATCAGCAAACATTACGTCGAAACGCGATAGACCTAGGACCAACGTCAAGAACATTAATTAAGCTTTAAAACAACTACGAATTTTGGACTTCATTTAAATCTGAGACAGTCATGTACCTACCAGACTTTGCGGCTGAATGGTCATCACTTAAGTCATCTGATAAGGATAGTTTGTCAACATTATTACCTTTTGATGCCTTTGCCTTGGATAGACTTAGATCTATGGTAAAGAAAATCTATAAGACTGAAAGAGGTTATCAGTTTATTACGTCCTACTACGTTTTCGAGTTTTTACAAGATAATAAAATTTAGAGAAGAGTTACTATTTAATCTAGTTCGTAGTACAAAAAGTTGCAGAGGGAATTTTTTTAAAGACTTATTATACAAATTTGCCGACTCTATTGTGAAAACTGCAGAAAGGAGAAAGAAGCTTTACGGAAGGTTTTTTATTGAAATTGACCTGCAAGTGGGATTCGATTACTCATCTAGTCATAGTATGTATAGACAAAAATGTATCGATGACAATTAGTTTCGATTCGATTCACACACATTCGATGAAATACAGCACGTAAAAATTGCAAAATAAAAGACAGCAACGGAGGTCTATGATGTGTTTTTGTTGACCTATTAGTTTATCATTTCCTAAAAAAATTGCTGATCTTGTAAAGTAAGAATAAATAAGAGAAAATAATTAATAAATGATTTAAAAAGCAATTACATACTATTAATATCAACAGTAAGATGAAATGAACATTAAAAAAAAGATTTAGACGCTGATTTAAGACAATTTTTAGTTTAAAAAAAAAAAAAAACAATTATACTTCTTTTTTTTAGTCACACGTATAGAACATTAGCTTTAAAAAATAAATTTGGCCAAAGTAAGAATTATGATAAAACGTTGTATGAAGTCGCGACACTGTGCGTCGAAGAGAGATCCTATATACAGTGGGAAGTAATGACAGTGTTTCTCCTACTTTTCGATTTAGCCTACTTGTTCTCTAATTTTCTGCCCCAATTTTAGCTCTAATTTTGTGCGTGTGTATAAGCGTGTACTGATTTATACTGCTTGTGTACTTATTTGTTAACTATTTTACAAAAAATACAAAATTAAACTTTGAAGACGACATCAGTCGAGACTACTTTAAGCTACATTTGTTAAATTGGGCGATAAGACCCCTTTGTTGGTATCGGATTTCAGGGGGACGGGTGGTGGAAATGTCTGTCCGAAATACGTTTAGGAACCAATGCGCCAGACAGTGGACATACGCCACGAAACCGTACAACACAGAACTGAATAAAATATAGATAAAGTAACGTTTAATACGACTAAGACCTCCACGAAAGGGGCACAACGCTCACGAGATGAACCCGACACTGGAAACGGCAAAATATAATTGAATACTTACATACACCCACGTACTGACACATATTAACATCTAGTTACCTCGCCGACGGTAGCCGTAATAAAAGCTACAAAAATGTAAAGTGTACAGCACTGCAGGCCATTGACCCCGACATTTTGCATGTTTACATGTAGTTGAATTTGTTGTGAGGAATTTTATGTCTAAGTTTCTAAGTCCGTGGTTTAATTACGTTTGCGTCATGGTGTATTGTTTATGGGGTGCTTGGAGTTTACAAATTAATTTTTGGTGTGCCCTTTTAAGTTATTTTTTGAATTTATTGAGTGCTTAAACAAACACTATTATAAACATTAGTTGTAAGCGTTTGACCTTGGCAACAAGCGAACAATTTAATAGATTTCAACACGTTATATCGTAATAGCCCACTAATTGACTGAAGCTATTAATAATAGCCCCGTTGTCATATAGGCCTTATTTAGATTGTTGTGATTTTATGATTCTATAGCGAACAGGTAGCTCGCACCCAACAGGACGAGTGCGGTGCGCTATCGACGTCCTTGTTCGACTTACTGGCTACATCGATAACACGAGCACAGCGTTGATAACAAATTGCCATGTTTACGAAATTTTCAGCTCATACACGTTTTGTTAAAGCGATTTGAATGCAAATGGGTGTGAGACAGAACGATTGTCTTGTGCGTATTTCTTGAGGAATATGTTTTTTGTTGGTTGTAATTTGAAATGGAACCGGGTGAGATGAGCGACGCGGGCGAGTGCAGGCGCGTGGCGCGAAAACAGCCGGACACTCGGCACGCCAATTAACGCGGCGCGTTCACACGGCCGGCGATCAGTCGATACCCTTCCCGCACACCAACCGCACCGCGAGCGTTTGCCGGCCATGCCACTTGTTGTACCCGTAGCGAGAGCAACGCAAACGCGCTCGTTAACACTGTTATCCGTCACGGACTCGCGTCCGGCCGATTTGAAAATAGAGAAACTCAAACATTCGCCCGATTATCGGGATCGCTGTCGATGGTAGGGCAGTGCGCTCCACGCCGCGCCGCGCCGCTCGCCGCGCGCACTATTTATATCGAAAAGAGAGAACTGCGTTTCGACACTTCACGTATGTGTGTACCTTTATTTTATTACCATTTGTAGCCGGTTTTAACCTGCAACGATTAGTAAGCATGGTTTATTTTATTGTGGCTTATGATGAAGCGCATCGCCAGAGCTATTTAAATGTTTCGATATTATTCTTTAAACATAACATTCCGTATTAATAATATCGTTTAGAATGAATGGTTGTATCACAAAGGAACACGATTTTATTGTTAACTACAAAATATTGAAATGTAGTAGAGCGATTTGCTTGCCTTCATTATTACGATATACATATATAAATAAATGGTACTTTTGTCGCTAACAATGCAAGAAACAGGCAAATAATTGGTGCATTGGAACCCGGAAGTAGGAAGTCGGAAGAGTTGCTTCTTTTGTCATGGAAATAGAATTTATAACACTTCATTTCACAACAAGATCAGCAAGCAATTGACGCAGATCATCAATTAAGCATTTGACAAAGCCACTCAGTGATAGAGACGAGCGCTTTAGGGATTACAAACAGAAGCGCTAAATGTTTACTTACGATTAAATATCTCAAGCGGACAAAGAGCGAAAATAAATAGTCATCACATAGCACAAAAAGAGTTATAAAGCCTTTTAAAAAATTCTGGATACTCTTAAAAGTGTCGTGGGAGCATAGAGTATACGAGTGTACTTTGATGGTCGCCGACGAGCGGGCGGTGTTCGTAAGAGTTTTTTACCATGCCACCTACCTGCCCGCTCTCCTTTATACAAAAATTAAAACTTTATAGCCCTCTTTGTGGAGCGACAAAGATACCGCGAGTAGGTTTTGCATTCGAGTGATTTCATATCATTTTTTGTCACCGAGATCAGGATTTGGCGAAGCTTTTTATGGTATTTTCGCGTGTAACGTGCTCGGGTATATTGGAGCCGGTACTTTTTTGTTATAAAATTAAAACATAAATATGGACACTTTATATCATCTTATACGAACAAAAAGCGGAACACGAATATAATTATGCTTAATAGTGTTGCGAGACAAATTAACTATATTAAGTCAACTATACTGGTACAAAAAAGTTCCCAATGACTCATAAAGGTATTAGTAGAGCAAAACTACTCACTTCAAAAAGATTCAACAGTTAGTTCCTTGTTTAAAGACGCGAACGTTCCAGAAGACCTAGTCATAAAACACCTGAGATCCAAAGCCCCTACTTGAACGATTGAAGGATCCTGGAAAAGCTTGGTAGTACAGAAGATTTATTATTGTAATTTAATTGTTGCTACAGAGTTGTTAAAAAATCGATTATTTGTTCTATAGACCGAAATTCACTACAGTCACCATTTCTTTAAATTCCCAATAAATTAATATAGCCTATCCATCATATCCTTATCAGCGCACAGCGGCATAATTCGAAAAGACGAGCATGCTGAACAATACAGATAGAATAGTTCCTCTGTTGAAGCAAAGCCGGCGGCAACCACTAGAGTATTAATAAAATGAGTCCAATATTTGTTGGTAAGGGGCGAGAGGCGATGAAGGACGGCGGGCGTTGCGCGCGCCACGGCAATCAGTAATGCGCGCGCGCAGCCTGTGTGGTCCCATGACGCGCACTTACACGCTTCCGCCACACATTTGTCAAACAAGCGCCATCTAGCGATGACAGCTAAAAAACTATGAATGCGCTATAGTGGTTAAGAGTATAATATGAATAGTTTTAAAGTTGGTTAAATAAATTTTAATTAGGAGTGATTTTTTGGTCATAGGTGTGTTGTTTATCTACTTGTCAAGTTAAGGTGGTTTTAAAAAAAAATAATAATATCAATAACGACATTCTTAAAATATCACTGCCAAAACTGCGTGTAATCATTTAAAGATAATTGAGGGTAGGTAGCAACATCCGTGGTACTATAGATAGTGCCCTATGCACAATTTATTTCACTTAATCACATCGTCTCGCTTTCAATTAAAAAGATATACCTACTTATTAATAACATTAAAATAACTCCAGATATTTTTAAGTTTATGAGGAGATGTATAAGAGTCATTGACAGTGTCTTGGAATTAGCAAGTTCTAATCATAATTACGAAGACGTCTAATATGTAAAGTTTGTACAAAAATGTAAACTCATAAAATTCATAACAACAAAATAAGATGCGTAGACAAAGCATAGTATCAATGATTACGCGCCTATATTTAGAAACAAGCTACATTTGGAATGCCACTCACGAGACAGGACGTTGATAAGATATTTGCATACACCTAACTATGAATAGCGGTGCTCACTTGGACTCCAAACGTTTTACGAAGCGTAGATAATCGTTTGTTTTGTTGAGTTTCAAACATCTTGCAATGTTTTAAGGTCCTTGGATTTTTCCACTTACACATACTCGTATTTGTAAGTGCCCTACACACCATTGATTTAATGAAGAAAAGGGCTAAAGTTCGCATTAACATATATAACATTTGAGTTATAACTGTTTACATAAATAATAAGTTACTTATTTAATGAATTTGGTCCGGTATTAAACAGTATAATAATTATTCAAAAATGCCAACATAATCTTTGAAGTACAATTACGCAATGTTCATTATCATATTCTAATTTTCTGTTAAAAAAAAACAAAGATGTAGAAATTAAGACATTATGGATTAAATCACTCTTCTCTGCTCTTTACAACATGATTGATCTACGATGACTTTCGTACTGGATTTTTGGTAACCCTTTTGTATTTTACAATAATAAGCATAATCATATTTTCTTTCATCAACCCCGTTTTATCCTTTTTTGATACTGAGTTAATTTCGGCTTTACAATGTTTCGAACAGACCCTTACTGATATACAGTATTTTCACGAGGTAAGTCCAAAAAAATCAACATCTTTCAGAGATCTTTGACATTGATAATGTCAAGGCTTACGTATATGTATAATGTCTTACACAAACATTAAATCATCATCCACCGTCTTCATCTTCGTCACGTGGAAACTTATGTACATATGTTAGGGCAGGTCGCAACACTCTACGACTATTGGGGAAAACGAAGCTATGACGTTGTCTACTTTGAATCTTTAAACCCTGTGACCTTGGCGAATTTTATAATATTAAAAAAAAAAAAACAAAAAATTATATTCTGCATATATTCATATTTAGCAGATTTTTGAACTTTAGAATGAAGTGAAAGGATTTATGTGTAGATCAAGCAGATAATTAACTTGCCCTTAAAGCAAGCGATGTAGATAACAAGATGTGACATGTCGCAACCATAAAGAGGAACAAAAAAAGAAATAGAATTTAATTTACTTAATCATGTCCAAATAATGCATAACTTGGTAATTTATTAAGATACGTAGTCATTCGACGACACACCTGTTTTTAATCGTTTGTATAAATTAACACATGACAGCCGTGTAAAAGGATATTCGCAGTGCTCAACTCATTCACGCATATCATTCGAATAAACATTAATAAACCAAATTTTGACATAAACGTCGGTATCATTATTTAGCCGCTGACTTACGATCTAGTTATCGGATTATGTTAATGAATTTCTTGCGAAACTCCAATACCATATATAAAAGCTAATAGTGCTTGCAATCGAGTAAGCGCCGAAGTGAACGATCAGCCTTGGTGCTGTTTGAAATCTGGCTGCGGGCGTGACCACGATGCTCAACAAATGATATCATACCAGCGCCAGACGATTACGTAGTAATCAAACCGTTCACTACACTCACACAATACCCTACAACGAACACAATTCTCAGCTAAATCAGTATACATTGCGCGGCGAACGCCTTTTGTGAAATCTCATTATTATCAGAAACTGCATTGGATGCTGCAGCTTAATGGCACCTATTTCGTCGCAAGGTAGCAACTATTACAGTATCGCGGTCTGCTGATAATTGTTGTCTAAATATTTACCGTTTTACGTGTATATTGGAGCTCGTTCCGTGATATTTCAAGTTTGATTTTCCGTCTAATACTACGGAGTTAATAGCTGCGCGGTGTGTTATTACGTTACCCCAAAAATATTTTGGTGTAATTGTTTATTAATTGCTTAATTATACCAAGAAAGTGTTACGAGAAAAATGTAATTGAAATTTTCATTTTCTATTCAATTGAAACTAAAAATCTTTTAACATGTTTTAATTATCAGTAAGGATTCTCTTTGGCTTTATGATATAAATTGGGGCATCTGATCGGGAAGGAGGTCTTGTGTTAATTTCCTGACCGAGCTGCAAGTATGACCTTCTGTTAGAAAGCTCTCAGGAACAATAGTAGTTTATAAATATAAGCAATGGCCTCGACCGCCTTGGACTTACCCCTTAAGTTATCCATACAGTTTTTAGACTGTGGAAGTAAGCTATCCCAATCTAGAATTCATTACACATACTTCATTAGGTACAAGTCCTCTATATTGTATAGTTTAACTCATTAAAGGACAATGGGTGTGATACAATTGAATCGGTACCAAAGAAAGTTCATACACATTCAATATTTGTGCATTGTTCACAATTCCAGCACATACTGCCATCATCTTTGTCCAATGAAACGAATTTATTTTCTCAACAGCCAGTTATATTTTTTTAAAATCAATATGTACGTGTTCTAAATTTAATTTGTATTTTTCTCGACCGCACATCTCATGAATACCAATTGCTCCTATTCGAAGGTGTTCGTAATAAACATTTTAAGGATATCGTGGTATTATTTTCTTACCGTGATGGGATATTTGAAGCAGTTGTCGGCACGTTAGCGACAATTATGTGGTGACAAACCTGTCATAATGAGTAATAAAAAACTTGTGAGAGCACAGGTTAATCGCGTTTTGGAATGGACTAGTTGATATTTTGTTGTTTTTGTTATCCAGTTAAGTGATTCCGACTGCTTGCTCGTTTGAACTTGTTTTGATTGTTGAATGTATTTTGGTATATTTTTTTAATGAGCTGCATTTTATTATATGGACACTAATTTAACGAACATAAGGATACGTTATTTTATATACGTCTATCAAAGTTATCTACATTAATTGTCAAATAATAAAACAGTTCAAATAATTAGTAATGTTATAAATATCATTATCTGTATTACGAAAAGAACTATACGCCAAAATGTCGGGACACAGGTCATACATATTACATAAGCTCCGATTTCAGATTTTTCGGAGTAATGTTATTGCCTAATCCCTCTCAATTATAGAAGAGTTCCAAGCTCATTGAAAAGTCTACGGACTAATAATATAATATAATTATACATACAATATGTATAACCGCAAATTATTTGCGTACAATATGTAGGTACACGAGTCACCAATCTTATGACGCGCAATTCTTTAGATAAAACTGGCCAAACCACAAAGATAACTGCAAAAGAACTTGATTGTGACGCTATCAGTCAACTTCGAAATGTGGTTTGTACCGTATGTGGTCAAGTCATATTATATTTATATATTTCAAACACACAACAACGATTGTGCGCACTATTTATATTCTTATCAATTAATTACAAGGTTATGTTTCTATAATTAACATCACTATTAAGAATTATTATTGTAACCTCAAAGCTGAATTTACGGGCATTTGAAGTACAGAGTAATAAATATGATTTATCTTTGAATCCATAGATGGGATTTTTTTAGAAATAAAAATGTATTGTATAAAAAGATCTTTAAATATTTACAGCACGTTTTTCTTTGTGGATAATTATAATTTATTTGTAGCCCTTCCTTTATGCTAAGTTAAACCTTCATTTTTGCACTATTATTTCGCCAACTATAAGTTGTATATAAGTTCCCAGAGCACATTAAGACTCGGTGCTTCAATTGAGAATTAATTAATTCATAAATAAACCTTACAATTAAACTCACATCTTAAATACTTAAACTCCCTAAAAAACACCAGATAGAAATAGATTTAAAGTAATACCTATTTTGTTTTTTAATCAGCTTTGAGCCGAGTATAGCAGTCAAGAAAATAATAAATAAAAAAATACAAACAAAAGAAAGCAGTTTAAATTATTGTCTTAAGAGAAAGCATTAAGCTTGTACATTCTCACAGGCCGTATGTCACTCGCGATACAATACAATAATAATATAAATATTTATAATTGTTTATAAGAAAAGAAACCAGTTCCAAGGCCGTCCAAAATCCATGAACCAAAAGTTCACTGATTTACATCATCACTCATACATATTGATATTCACGTGTTTTTCACATAGTTGTAAGTAGGAAACGGAATGTAAATTGATCATTTGTGTTTTCTTTGTTTGAATATATCTCTAAACACTATAGATTAAGTGGATTCCTGTGTCATCATTACTGTGTCGTGAATTTAATTTGGAAGAAATCTTCGCAACTGAATAACATTAAATTTGATACTCGTATGCTTCAAGGTAAATGTCAAAAGCTATTTTTTGTACTATTTATTTTATCTATCCGCAGGTTGTCTTCGATGATTTTTCTAAATTAATCAGATCTCAACCGACCGTTACAGCAACATCATTATAAACCCAGATTTTTTATACTTCACGCATGAATCCTGGTTTCATTTTATTTATACTTGAGTGAATGTTTCCATTATTAGTAAATACCCAGAGATAAACAAAAACCTAACCTATATGCCACAACTTGTAGACTGGATTTAGCAATGTGTATTAAATAGCTACTTTAACAATATGTAATACCTACATATTGTTACGACCTACGTCATTGCAACTTGGCTCCTCTTAGTTTTAATCCTAGATTCTTTGGATATTGATGTTGAATGAAAGCAGGCGGAGAAGGATAAATGTAATTCATATAACTCTTTACAAGAAGTGGAGTGTAAAATATACACCCATTGGTGCAGACTAATTACTTAAAACAAAAATCTAATCAACATGTATATTCCAATCACCCTAAAGAATACTGAAAGAACAGTTATCGCCTAGTAAAAAATAATAAAATCTTCAAAGAATAAAGACGCAGAGGAATGATATATGACTATGAAAAGAGTATATGCAACAATTGTAAAGTTTACACTGAGAAGCAATGAATCTGCGCGATACTCGGAACGTTTACGCATACGTTTGGCAACGAATTTCACGCCAACAATCATAAAACTATACACATTGAACAAACCGTTGCAAATGCATATTATTGCTTCCCATATGACATCAAAGAGCTGTTGATAAACAATAACTTTGATTTATTACTCTTCGCCGAGCTGCGGTAGTATCGATAAATTTATCTGCACACGTGCCCGCGGCCTCACGTGGAGTGTGCGCATGTCACAACGCCATAACCATTTTGCCATGTTTCAAGTAATTGAAGGCTTAAAAAACTCTTCATAATGTTAAATCACATAGGAGTCGCGTGATCTGGTGGACAAAAACTCTTGGAACTATGCTATTTATTCGTTTTTTTTAATGTCATTTAGTAGTCGAATTGATGCTGTAAATCTGTTCTCTTGCTTAGAAATTTGTAAATTTTTGTAGTGGTTGTATATGCAAATAACTACAAGATATTTTGTGTTCTCTCAAAATTCTAACAACAGGAAGATTTTTATTGATCTTTTTTATGCAGATATTACACTAATTTAAAAATGTATATTACAAAAAAAATTAAACGCTTATAAAATCGTAGGTATATATTCTGAGAACTGTTCTGGACCATGAATAGACTATAATCAAAATCGATGATAGGTGGAAGTTCTGTTAAAATTATCACAGCTTCTTATTGTAAACGCATTAGATAGCCCAAGTGAATCTTTATAATTTATAGGTACCTTGCATATCCTGGTACTAATCAAACAAAGCTATTGAACAAGATAATTTATAGACATTCCAATGCTACTGTTCCCGTAAAAACTAATTGTGAAACATGTAAAGGCACTAAGTTGCAAATATTAACATCATACATACTTGCAGTAGTACATCGTTGTCAGTCGGAAGGTAACCGCGCTATTGTAATGAGAACTGCACTAACCTCAACAGATGTAAACTCGTTTGCCTTATTGTGCAATTGTGCATACGTGAAGTACACCAATGCTATTATTCGTAAACATGATATCTGAACGGTTACAGTTGCTCAACGCTACACGGAGGTGGCAAATAAGTACTTGCAAAAATTAAAGAAGGAAGCATACTAAATAGTAGAGAAATTGACTTGGATGATTTTTAAGTAAATCATTAGACTGTCTTTTCTAATATCAACTATGAGTGGAATACACGTCCTGTAGTTCATAAAATAATGTTTTCTGAAGATATTACGGTTCAATTCTGTTACCGCGTTATCAGTATGTGCCCTGCGATCTAGGTGTCTTGGATTTAATTACTGGGTCGGGGAACGTGTAATTGGGTTTTTCCAATAGGAAATTCTCAGTGGCAGCACCACATCAAGGCATGTGCCCCCAAGTATCAAGACAAATACTTTTTTCCATTCAGTTGTGACGTGCCCACTGCTTTAGAGGTTTCCTCAAAAGACTAGGGGTTTTTGGAGGAAGTATCAGAACCTTTTATGCTTCTCTTTTTATGCATATTTTATAAAACAACTTTGTATGAAGATATAGGCAACCCACATCCTAACTATGATTAATATAGAAATTTCATAGGCTGATGCCGCTGATGGTTAAAACATGTCGTCAAAAAAAACCTGTCTTAATTTTCAACGTCAAAATACAGTTTGTTAATATTTCGCGAAGTCGTCAATATAGAAAGACCGAAATTACGACGGCCCTCCCATGAGGTCACCTACATACTCCGACGCGCTGGTCATGGTCGCTCCGAGACCTCACATCCGTCGCTTGAACGCGCGAGGTTCGAGAGAGCGGCGACTCAAAAAAATATTTTAAGGCGAGAATGAAAAACAAAATGATAAATATGATATCGCTTACACATTTAATCGAAAAATTAATAAAGCGGACTTGATGCTATAGACACCAGCAAAAAAGTCTCAACACGCCAACTAAACCATGAAAAAGATCAAGGTCTTCATTTTCCTATATTGGAAATAACCACCAGTGCTTATCAACTATAAAACATATGCGGGCCATAAAAATAAATACCAAACGCAACTTACAAAGTTGCACGTCTTTCTGCGACAATTTAATATAATTATAATATTATGTTGCGATACCGGTTTAATCTATGCAGCTTCTGTGTTCCCATGTCGAATTAATTTAATTACGCGTCGACGAATGCAGATCGAGAAACAAATTTATTATACCTGCTTTAAATTGAGCTGTGAATGGTGGACATGTTGTCAACAAACTCAGTTGTCTAAAGAGATTTTCTCATAACATTTAGCATCTACAATTTTTCATCGTTACTTTTTTGTAAAAAATTATGGTCGGTTCGATGAACCATAATTTCGCACTAACACCATAATTTCCCACGTGCTACCTGAACCAATTGTTTGGCTTGTTTTATTTACCCCATCTCAGTCAAAAGCATAGAATTCCGCTATAATCTTATCGATTCGTACTTTTAATCATAAATAGTTGAGATTATTTCAACTATTCCAGTTCTTGATCTATAATCATCGCCTTTCATTCATGACTTGCTCCGTACACACCACACTACATAAATGACGAACGAAGACCATCTGCAAACAAACTTTTGAACAAACAGACGTAAACTGCACAATCGGTATATGGAAGTACTTAAGATAAAACCCGACAGCATGAGTCAGGATACATTGCACGGCCAGATCAAGTCGATTCAGGAACGTTCAAAATAGGCTAATGCATATTCATTATTGCTTGATGCCAATAAAGTCGAAAGTGGTGAAGCGGCGATGTTTTCCGTCAACACAGAATTCTAATAAATTATGACGGCGCCATACAGCCGCCGGTTCTCCTATCAGAAGACCAAAGTAAAGTATAGTCACCCCGCTTCTTTCAGTGAGTGAAATCATAGCAACAGCAGTCTTGAGTTCCATCCTGTCCTTACCTTCAACCTAAACTTCTATGACCACACCAACATTTATGTACCAACAATTTTTTATTGTTGGAAATACACCTACATACAGTTCTATGTTTACAGTAATTTATCATCGCTCTGCAAGATCCAGCATCATGTGGCGACAAATTAAAAGGAACGAAGAAAGTACCATACAAGTCTTAGAAATCACAATTTTTTTGTATATTTCAATATACTTAAAAATAGGTACTGATGAGAAAAAAATCTGCGTTTCTGTAAGCTGAAGTTTAATTAAACTAGTCAATTCTTAAACAATATCTCTTATTTCCTTCGAACATCCTCCAATAACGGAATCAATGTATGAGATTTTTAATAATCACTTATCTTTGTTATAAAACAAAGATCAGTAATAGTACTGATCACGGGTCAACGACCAGTATAAAGGATTTATGCAAAATGTCAAATTTTCCTTTCTCAACTGGTAGTCTCTGAATTGCAGTTTTTTGTTACGTTCCTCCTATCATAAAAATAATCGTTTACTCATCTAAAGATAACACTACTCCACTAGTAATGTAAGAGTTCATACCAGAAGCAACAATAATCTTCGGCCGCTATCATTGGATACAGTGATAAAAATAATGTAGCATTATTTAATTATAATTTTTTTTTAGTGAATTTTAGACTATTACGCAAAAAAATGCAACTCTGTTCATCCACCTACTACCCATGACCTTGGAACCACTACAGTTTGAAAGTACTCCGCGTCACTTACAAGCTAAGTTATTGTTCAAACATCGATACAGTGTCAAAGACCGATAGCTTCAATTAGTAAGCGAAAAGGCGCCATGGTAACATTTACGGCGTAGGCGATAAGAGCTCTAACATTGTCCAGTCTACAATGAACTGTAAGGTATTTTTTTGCCAATATCTTATCGTGGTACATCGGAGGCCATGTTCGGTGGGGACGGCGCGAGCGTAGGCGACTTCTACGCCGCGGTCACGGCCACCGCGGTTAGAAGTGACCAAAGCGAGTCCACTAAAATGTTCTTCGCTGCAATGAGTAAAAATGTTGCAGGAATTTATTAAATTAATCAAGGTTAATGTTTCTCACCTTCAACACGATGCAAAAAGAGCTTTACAATTGATGCAACACTTCAATTATTTTTAGAATGTTAGTCATGTGGCATTACGCAACAGGAAGATGCCATCAATAAATTAATTTAAGGATGCGTTTTGTTATTTCAATTCGACAAAAAGTGATGCGTCACTACTGATATACTGATATTAACTACAAAATAACACTGTGTAAGACTGTACGTAGTTGTAAGTACTCCTGGAACTAAAAAGTCCATACATTAATATTTAATTTCTTTTATCGATAGTCAGGAATTCTAATCGAATACTTCTACTTTCATATAAAATGTTATATAGAACATATACACTGCGTTAAACCGTACGCACAAAACATTAATCATAACATTTGCACTTAGAATGTATTTTATTTGTGTATGTTTATCGCAGATTGAGCGCCATTTTAGATGTGAGCCATCGGTTTATTCTTGCAGACGCCGATGACCCTGACGCCATCGAACACACGGGAGCAAAACTCACACAGAACCAGTTGCTTAATAATAATGAGAGCAATTAACACCACGATGTCGAAGATCTCGATATACGACAAACACTTCCGCGAGGTGCGAACATACATAACCACTCGCCTCATTCCACTCTGTACGGAACTTGTGACATTCGACAGTTTAGCTGCCCTTCTCTGTAATTATCTTAACGTCGCTAGAGCAAAGAGGACAAAACATTTATCCATGGTGATGTAATTGTCGAAACTACCAGAATAGACACTTTTCTACCGTTGCCAAAGCGGTGGAAGATATATTTGTAATACCAAGTAAATAATCCATTTGTAAACAAACAAATGACAATACAAAAAATATTTTTGGTAACATTTACACACCTTATGACTCGCACGGTAAGCGATACTTTAAATGACTGTAATTACATCGAGTAACCTGCTATTAAGTGGTTTTATAAGTTATATCGATATAATTATATATTAAATATTGCGTAATTCAACATAGAATCCGGAAAAGATACTAGAACAGTTACCTCGCTTCACAATTACTGGCAAGACTATTGGGGAAGACTTTCTAATTTCTCTTGTTTAATATTCTAATTCTACAAATATTAAATTCTGTTGCCACATTATCGTTATATCAAGTCTAACTGTGCGTAGTTTAACTGGTGTGTAAATCACAATAGCAAAACCGGAATCAACATCGTCTCTTCCTACTTTTGTATCAAGTACAGAGTACAATTCTTTTCCTGTCGTGTCCTTAATACAAGCCACTCAATTATAATCAAATTACAGTCGAATATTCCCTTTAAATAATTTAGAGAGCAGCGGATTTGATTGAACAACAATCGCATTGTGAGCTCATCTGCGGGTGCGCGGTAGAAACAATGCGGTTCTCACGCGCCGAGTCTCCCGCTCCCACACTGTTTAGTACTGATTGATCGTAACGGGGCCTGTGTTTATTACAAATTGTGCTTAACTACTTCAGTCCATCTGCTTACTTCTACAATTGTTACAGGTAAGGATAGAAAGACGGGTTGGACGGAAGAGACCGCGCTTGAGCGCTCAATTGTAATGCAATTGCGTGACCTCCAATAATGGTCGGATCTTCATTTAGTTGACTTGCCTTTAATACGAATTTATACGACTCACGACGATTAATACGATGAATTTATGGAACCTAGTTATATTGCTGGTAAATCAAAAAACAAATGCTATAAGGTCGATTTTTTTAATATTACGAGAAATAAAAGAAAATTATTAACATATCTTCCGACACGATATAAATCTCGATCAGCCATGAGACAAACATAAATTATATTCAATGCCGCTTCGATTCTCCTCATTTTCCTTCACTGGTACGAGACATTAACATTGTGTTATTCAAGACGGAAATTTCATTTATGCAAATCATTTGCAAACGAAAGGCAAAGTGATAGCACAAAAATGATTCTTAAATAGAGTAAATATTGTTATCAGCATGATTGGCGTATTTTCAAAACGTTATCTTATTTAAATCAAGCCCATAATTGTTTAGAATCATATTGTATAATACTAGTATTCTCACTGCAGTATTTCAAGTACAGTTTTGGAGTTTTCAGTTGTTGAGGAGGCCCGTGTCGAGCAGTGAGACGTATACTATAGGCTAATGACAATGATGATGATAATATGGCTAGGTCATTATTATCTATGGCGAAAAGCATCTTTGAATTTGTAAAGTACCTATTACAAATTTCTTAAGAAGATCTTTGAGCCAGAAATTAAGGATGTAACTAGGAAGATGTAGAAATATGCGCCTGGAATCCGAATTTACGGCTCTCGAAATGACCAACAAAGCAGGCAATTACTACAAAGAATACAATAAATAATCTACTACAGCTGAAGTGTCGCAACTAGGCGAAAGAATAACCTACAAAAGGAATTGTAAACAACAGTGTGTTTAGAATTGGTCGACACAGAACAACTGGGGAATGTGTTACGCACCACCATCATCAATACATCATAACAATGATATGAAACATGATTAGACGATCCTTTTATTCTAACGGCCTACTAATTTGCAAGGTTGCACACTGCACGAGCCACCTTGACTGCTAATAATTCCCAATGATCTTCACGCGTTAAAACGCTGTTTCCCACGTACTTTACGATTGTTATTTATTGCTACCCGTCTTTGCTCAACGCCGGTGTTAGTTAAATTAATTTTGTTACATTGTACACCGCTTGGGTGGTCTGATTTTGCAGTTCACTCAACATGATTTGATTCTGAATCTTCTCAAAGCCCACGTTACGTCACCTGCACGCCGAGAATAGTTTATTTGTTATAGACCTTTAAATACAATTGTGTTTCATCACACACGCTATATACAAGGCTGGCTGATGGAAACGGCATGTCAGTTTGTGCTATTCCAATATTAAACAAATGAAAGTGGAACAATTTAAAATTAATAACAGAAACAAAAGCAAGGTCTTCCTTATACTTAGAGAGGAAGTAAATTATGATAAATATAACAAGATCATCATTATTAATACATTCTTTTCGTCTTTTGATTTTGCAATCTATCTAATTAACAAACCAAAATCATGTAAACTAATACATATAAGACCAATGTTTTTGAATTTTTTTATTTAGCATAACACAATTTAGATTCATCTACACAAAGAATCGACAATAAAGTGTTCATGCGTAACTATTACAATATATTATACAAATAAAATAACTAAGAAAATGCACACGTTTTTTCACTGTCGTTTTTACTGACAAATGACAATGTCAAAGCTTACATACATATAGCAAAAAAATAACTTTTTAAGCCCCCACTTTTTTATGTTAATCCATGAAAATGTTGGTTTTCGTTTTAAACGCTCAAATTCCTTGTTATTTCAATTTTATATTTTTCTAGAAAGGACTATTATAGCTAAAACGACTGCAAATATAATTACAAATTACACACTTAATTACAGAACATATGCGTATTGATAAGCAGAAGTACGCGTGTGCAAGTCGCATTTTTCTCTTTCAAAATGATATAAATACGATTTGACAAAATCACTGCACTATTGAACAAGCGATACGCCCGAAATTAAAACATGTGAAAACGATTAAATGTAATTAAGGACTTTAATTGATATTCCTTTTTTATTTATTGCCTACATAAAATACCACATTATGAATTAGTAACCAACAGTAGTATCACAGTACTCCTTTGCCGAAAATAAGTTCTAAAATAATATACTGAGAAACACTTTCAAATGTGCATTTTTTTTTTATAAAAAGTAAGTGATTTATTATGAATAAAATCATTTACTTTTTTAATACATACATAACTTTAAATGCTGTCAGCAAGCAATTTAAGTAAGTACAATAAAATCTGCTGGGCACAAATATCCAGTAATTAAAAGGTAATTAAAACTTATGTATTGGACATTTATGTAGCTTTGGGTACAGAGTATCAAAATCTCTCAAAATAATTTTAACGGAAGAGATAGATGAAGTAACTAAATTACTCACAGAGCTGACTATATCTCATAATGGTTATTGAAAACCTTTTACTATAATCGTATTATTATAATTTGTATACCTCATGTATAAAGTATAATGTGCTACGCATGTTTCAGATAATGTTCAGATAGAACAACATTGTGCAATAATGATATTTCTAATGAAAATGATTTTGTATGTACAATCATGATTCCTATTATAAAAATCTAATTATCTAATCGGACAATATTTGTGTATATTAGTTGCTTTATCAGTTAATTGATCAATTGATGTGTATTCACAGCGGACACGTATTGAAATGATATTAGTAATGGAAACAATGAGTTAGGTGTCAATTTAAGCGTGGACATCGAACAAAGCTATGTTTATAATACATTTTGTATCGTCTATTAAATTTATGATTAAATTTTACCATGCTGTGTTTCTGGAAACTGTATGTGGTTTTGTTTTCGCGGGAATACATAACCACTTTTGTGATGATGGTCCCACCTATTATTTAATTAAGCGTTAACACGAATCAGCTTTGTCTAGTTTACCAGGAAATCTCTATTACTCCGCCTTTACCACACATAGATAACTTTGATCGAACTAGTCTCCTTGTGCATCTAGAGATTTATTTATCTTTAAACCATCCATGGTCTTAGTCGCCATCAAAATTAATTGTCATTTTCAGTTACAAGACGTGCTAGAACTGTTGCATGAAGCCCACTTTCATTGACTTTGAGATTTTTAAAAGATAAGCTTATGTAATTAATATCCTTCCTTTTTACCATTCTTTGGAATAAGGTTTTAGCTAAACATTGCCATAATGTTATTCGGTTTAGCCTCGCAGCAGCTACTGTAGCCCTTGGACTTGAACTTAATGAACTGACCATTGTAATTGTTGGCGTGGTCAAACTCACGGGAGTTCTTCCTATAATAATGTTATTCTAATCATGTCAAGAAAGGAAAACCGATTCTGGATCATAATTCGCCCATTACAACTCGGTCGATGCTTTCGTTGATACAGCCATGTGTAAAATTTTATCCTGCGATAAATCTGCTCACTAAATCGTTGCTATTTCATCTTATCGAAGCATCGATTGCCGATTATATTGTAATACATCACTAATAAGATCTTAATACTACCAATTGAAATTCTAATCACCCAACATCGAATAACAAAGTGATTCCTAACTAGAACTGCTCGTCCGTTCAACTACTGATAATAATTTTTCGTCACGCTTTTTCCATTAGACAAGCGTCTGCATTATCATCGAATCTACGCTTACTATTAAATGATGTTCTGAGGTCGGAAGTGGGGAAATAGGTCAGGGAAGCAGTGCAGGTAATCACTACGTGTGCTAGTTTGAATCAAGGTTGCGTCGCCGAGGTCTGAAACTATGACGATAACGTAATTATTAATGCATTGACAAGGCTTGTTGACAATACGTTTTGTTTTTTCAACGCACGTGTGGTTTGTTTCCTCATTTTTTATTACTTATGTTCGGCAATCCTTGACCGCCAAGTTTAAACTTCTACAATCACTGGAGAAGTAAATATGCTACTAGCCTGTCATTAGCAGAAGGAGAACATTCTGAGAGGGAAGGATTAGTTCCTGTCGATCAGGTCATTCATAAAATAATCTACTATCTATAACATGACTTTCCCGCATAGAAGCCATTCACTTCAATATTGTTTGGACAACTTGTTGAATCTATAATTAAATAAGCTGAATCGCCGATGAGTGCTCTGACGTGAATGTTCGATTTCAAAGCAAAAAGTTGTTTTAAATTACTAAGACGTAGTATTGAAGTTAGTAGTTAATAAAGGATATCATAGCATTACGAAATCACTTGATTTAATTGCATTCGTTCGGCGAGTGGACAGTTGTCGTGACATACTGTTTACAGTAATTTTTCTGTACTTTTAACGGTATCTGCGTTTACATTACGCGCTGTCAACTGTGGAGAATATTTTGTGTTTGATATAAACGAGTAATGGTATCAAGATGAGTGCGATCTGTGCCGATTAGTGGTCTGGCTTCATTTGATTCGTTTTGCAACTGCGTGTCTATAATTGCATACATTTCTGTAATACATTTCTGAACTAATTGTAAGTACTCTTTAAGCAAGCTATATTTCGATGAGCCTTGATAAATATGCAGTACTGTACAACTTTCTAACAGTATATGTCTTGGCTACTGTGATGTGTCATTAAGTCAAAAAAAAGAAGAATCCTGTAAAGGATAAGCGACATTTCAAATCAAACTTCTCTATAAACAGTGAATTATATAATTTTTTATAACCGTTATATAATAGCTTCGTTACGCACATTTCACAATGTTAAACCATAAAATACAACTCATTCTGACTTGTGTGACCTTTATGTTGCAAGAGTATGATCGCAAAGTTTCATCATCAAAACAATCAACACACAGGGTGTTACTTAGCAAACTGATTGACATATGCCTCCCCCAAAGAACTACATTGAATCTGGAAAATTGTGATAGCAACTTTCTGTTTATGCTGTCACAGCAAAATGACTTTAAACCTGAAGTTAAGTCATTGGGGTCAAAAAAGAGTTCCCCAAAAACATTTAGTAAATAAAT
Organism: Cephonodes hylas; assembly: GCA_030295005.1. Classification (NCBI taxonomy): domain Eukaryota; kingdom Metazoa; phylum Arthropoda; class Insecta; order Lepidoptera; family Sphingidae; genus Cephonodes; species Cephonodes hylas. The sequence continues at coordinate 6,204,754 of AP025367.1, read as the reverse complement.
ATATGTCATCTAAGTGCGTTTTAAGAGCATTAGTCGTTTGAGTGAGTCACTATGATGGTATGTTACTCCATGTGTTGTTGTAGTCGAATATTATGCGACCAGCAAATTGGGCGCACGGAAATTACTGTCACTGAAAGTATAGCAGTAAGATTGTCCTCATTATATGAAAGACTGTTGCATACCTGCCTATTAGTACTGCGGTCTGTACAACTACGGTTTCACTCTACCAGTTCGGTATTTAAAACGTGGCCAAATCACGTTCCATTTATAAACGACTTGGACTATGTATGTAGAATTTTATATCAGACCAAGTGAAATACGAAATTATCGTTTTCTCTTGTCACCAAACCCTAAAATCATCATAATGGAAGCTTCGCATAAAAATTAGTGTCAATATATTATATAATAGTTAAATGCAAAAAAAACTCTTCTATAAGTTAATAGGCAAATTTAAATTTAATGTTTCAAACTACACATTTAATAACATAGTAAACGCATTAAAATAATTTTTCCTTTCCACTATAAAATCAATGTAAAAATTATTAAAAACACATAAGTTAATCGAGCAATAATTAAATCGTTTTTTTTTTCTGAACTTACTAGAATAAGTATGTTAATTGAAGGATATTTTTGTAGTAAAAACGTTACATGGAATATTTTTCTATATCTATAAAAACAGGTTTGATATTTGGTTTACTAAAGTCTCAAATGTTAATCGGGCTGAACCCGGTGTAGCTGAATTTAAAAAAGGCGTTCTGCCTGTGTAAAAATGTAATGACGTTTGGTATAAGACACGAGTACAAAAACTATATCATCAATACATCCAACGACTGGGCACGGGCCCTCCTCTACACCTGAAAGGGTTTAAACTTGGCCTAGAGCGGGTTGGTGGACTGCATAGTTAAGAAATTCCTAAGAACTTTTAAAACTGTGCTCCTTTACTGATAAAGTGCGTGATAATTCACATTCAAATATCTTCGAAAAGTCCGGTTAGCCTGGGTTTCACCCTGCGACCGATTCTCGACGAGGCGACTAAGTCTCGAGGCCATCTCTACTTTTAAAAAACCATATATTTGAAATTGCGCATTTAGGTTACTTGTCACATTATTTTAAATTTGTTATCACAAGGTTTTTACCATAAAATACAAGGAAAATCAATAAGCGCCAGCTGAAAAATGGATACGGTGTTAATTGATGTAATCTACAATTTTATAAATGATGTTAGCTTAAAGTGGATCTGATAAGAGATAAAGAGTCTCTTTTACTGCAAAGATTCATTGTATAGGTATGTTCACGTGACTTTGAAATACTAATATAATAAATATCTTAAGATCTCTCACCAATGTTATGTCTTTATCATGTGTACTATACATAGCAAAAGTAATCGATAGAACAACTAATCAAAGTTAATTACTACGAAGTTACTTACATAACATAAAAAAGTTATAGCAATTCATATCTTTCCCTTGGGAAATTCAATTTATAAATGCCCATTCAATTACGCACTACATATTTAGCAAGGCACATAATCCAGTCGCGATGAACTGGTGACTTGCGGCACACGCACATCTCGACGTAACAATTACATAAAAATGGCGTGCACATCGGCCGACGACGGCCGTTTCCTCGTCGATCGTGTAAACTTTCACGAAATCAAACAAAGAAATAGCGAGGCAGCTCATTTACATCATTCCCACGCGGACAATAGAATGACCCAATCCGTTTGGCAACTACAAATGATGTGTTACCAGAAATCCTATGGTCACGCTCCGACTGCATCCCGTGTGACGGATTCTTTAAACGAATTTAATTTGAAAATTGTTTCTCATGACCTTAATCTATTAACTACAATGGCTTCTTCACTTATATAAGTCTTGGTTATTAGTGTTACTTTTTAGGATTTGTATGTGTGTTTTCAAAAATATTCTAAAAATAAAATAGTATTAGTTATTAGTAGCAGTTATTCCGTCCACGAAATAAGAATTAAATTTACCTCTTCTTTATTGCATCTCATCCAAAAGCCAAACCGTTTAAGCGGTAATTGTGATAGAAAAAATACATATAAAAATATAATATTTAAAGCTGAAAGACTTATAATGGATGATGCTTATACTTCTTTCAAATATAATTTCATTTTATGAATATGTATTGATATCATAAGCTAAATATTAAATATTTAAAACATGACATTGACATTTGAATTCTTTAACGACACTTGGAATATTAAAAAAAGTAAAAAAAAAACTGCATTTCATTTAAATAACTAGTTAATTTGCATAAATGCATTAACCGTACGTGAACTGGCCTCTGATAAATGTTTCGTAATGAAAACAATGGTAAGACTTTCTACTGGTGCATGCGATGTCCCTTTATCCTCGCCCTGCAATTACAAATATACAAATTATTGCAGGGAAAGTGACTTCAACAATATTACCACTTTTCTAGAACTTCGATACGTCGTGATTTCAATACCTAAACTTCCATTAGACCGTGCTAAAGAAAACGTAGTGTAGGACATCCTACTGTACGATGGTCTGACGACTTGGGAAAGGTGGCGGGTACCGGATGGATGGAGGCTGCTCAAGACTGGGATAGTTAGGATGACCTTCTTTCAGCAATGGACATCGATAATGAGAATAAATAGCTTAATTTATTAAAAACATGATTTTTTTAACGAATTATTTTGGAATAATAATTATTGTGTACGTTACTATCATGGAATTAAAACGCTGTTCGAGAAAACTGTGTGTAAGAATAAACATCTGCCTATTGCGTTGGGGTCCATGAGTTGGGGTATGAGTTATAGACACATAATTATTTCATTTATTGACAGCCCCGTGATGCAGTTGGCTAGATACCAGCTTGCAAAACGAAGGTTTTAAAAAATATATACAACTAATGTCGATTAATAATTTGATACAACCATTTACGTCAAATCTCACAGATTTATTTGATTGAAAACTACTACTACTATAACTAATATTGTTTTTTACTATAATTAGGTACACAAAAAAGAATTAAAATACGTTTAATATATCTATTTTTCAACTCCAAGTTTTAATAAACAGGACAACATTTTAATAATGCATAGTTATGACGTAAATGGTTCCTTGATAATAAGTTTTTGTTCAGAGATTGTTATACTTACATTTGTCACACAATTGTGGTCACTTTTTGTTATAATACCCGCTTACGTAATAACGTAATTTATTATACGTGTTTACCTCATTCAGGAAAAAAATCTGTTGTGTTTCTGTCCATTTGTAAGTAAATTTGCATGGCGCAAAACATTAATTTCGATAATAATCCAAACGTGCGAATATTACTTGAATAAGAGTTTTTTACTTGTATTGAACTCTTGATCTAAAGCGTTGGACGTAAATATATTTAAAAATAAGTTATCATACTTCTGACGTCTTCACATTTATGCATTGTAAATTTTTACCGAAAATAAATACATTATGTTATACGATACAATCTAAATACTACAAAAGCTGTCTCTTTTTTTTTCAGAAATAACCTCGTGATTTTTTCTTGTAAAACTTTGTTTATCTTTAAAATACTATAGCGAACTACTTTCTAGCCTTGTTAGTTTAGAAAGAGCTATATGCAAAAACAATTATCCCATATAGTTTCAGAATTTATAAGCTAAATAATGCAGGTATTAGAAAACAATTTAAATGTAAGTGCAATATTAATAGAGTATAGAACAAAGATGCGAATAGTGTAAAAGGCATGGCGTGGAGGTCGGTGAGATCCCGTTGTGCGCGGGAGTCGTCGGGCTAACGGGCACCAGCTAATGAGAACGGAGCGGCTCAGTTATGCAGATGTACACTACACATAAACGGTAAAGGTTCACTCGACCGACTCCTGCACAGATCTACCACCGGCTCAACATTTGCACGCTACAAAAAATACTCCAAACTATTGTTGAGTCACAAATATATACCGTTTGCCGAGGTCAGAGCAGCGGTAATGACCTCTATACTTAAGGTGACACAAAATATACCACAAATTCGTCAAATGTTTTAGCTCCAATGTATCACGGCTAAAAATGGATATTCGTGATAATATCTAACATAAAAGTGGGCAGGACAGTGAAGGGACTAACCTCGACATGTATTTTTGAGCAGCGTGATCGAACAATAAATAAATTAAGTAATTATTAATAAGCGAAAACAATGCCCGCCTTTGGGCTCAAAACGTGAACTTGCTCCAATTTTTCGCCGTATAAATCATGTAATCTGCCTTTCTAATTTCAAGAAGAAGAACAGGTTTGAAGTGGTCGGGAGCTGGTGCGCGCCGTCCTACAATCCATTTGAAGTAATTTACATCACGAGTGTGTAGAAATAGGCGGTAATCCATCTATCGCTGTTTTCACATCGCATCATAAATCATTGGCGTTTTGCGTGTGTACGGTGGCGCCGGTAGTGCAGCGACGCGAATCGCGCGCCGACGACGCCGAGCGGCCACGACTTGGGCAAGCACCCGCGTGTCACCACCTTCACGGCCTGCTGCTCCTCACTCTCCTTTCCACTAATAAATTGCACTTCTATTAATTTGAAAACGCGACGTCGTCCCCCACCCGCCACATGAATATAGATCTTACGAAGAGACCAGAGATACGAGATTTCCTTGCACCGGTTCAATGAGTCTACATTAAATAAATACTACGCTTATTTAATTTCATCTTACGTTAAATTTAAATGAGAGACTGATTTATATATGAATAGTTTATGAAAGTAATTTACATTACTGTAACGGAAATATACAGTATTTGTACAAGGATAAAAAATCTATTTAAATAATATTCCATATATTAACCTTACTGCGTTAGTAATTAATTTAAAAATTTAACTTAATCGTAATTTAAGTATAAGCTCTAATTGTAAAAATAATTTTCATGTTCGCTACGCACCTACCTTTTTCAAAATATAGAAATGTAAATGAGTTTTTGTAAACATGAGCAATCAAATGACAATCCAAAAAAAATCCCAAAAAGTTAATCTCTTTCCTTATATTGTGTCAAGGCAGTATTATTTAACACTTGTGATTATTTAAAACTTCGACGACGCCTTTATAATGTATTGCTTAAATTTCCTATTTATAAACAAACATGAAATAAATTTGAAAAGATCCCAAGTATTCATAATTTCAAATACATCTTCAATAAAAATACGCTTAACAAAAAAAAATGACCTTAATAATTAAAATAAACATGGTACTTGAGCTCATATTCAAGCAGGACTCAAATGTTTTATCAATTATATCTAAATTACGATCCGTTAAAAAATATTCCGGAAGAATCCTCTTTAAGAACTTTAGTTTACTCATATGGATAAAATATCATGTATGTGATTAAAATTAATAAAAAATCGCTTCAGAACCTTGATGGTGACATAACACCGCTCACTTTTTCTTTTATGTTTACTTTTGTGACAAATTATTGAAATTATTATAAAGCTTTTTAATGTCAAGAACACGTCTTGTAGACTGAATATCCATATTATCATATTTTAACGAACTATGGCCGACTCTCGAGGTTAGGCTCTATTGAGTATTTGAATACCTAACACCCTGTCTAAACTTAAATATGTAAGCAAATATCTCTGTCTTTATCAAACTATTTAGTCTTGTTAAAGGCCTTTTTTGTACGTGGATCATGAGCCCTGTATGAAAGAAATTTGATAATAAATATTTCATCAATAGCTTTACAAGAACTAGTGGAAAAATATGCATCATTAATTTCTTCCACTGTTCCTGTTTTCTCCTTCCAAGCATTCCTATCAGCCGTTATTTTTCCGATGCCGACATTTTCCATAATACACGCATTCCAACCACCTCTTATTTGAAATTCACCTGCTTGTCAATCCTTCAACTAATAGATAATAATGCTCAAATTTTCAGTGACCTTGTAGTACCGGGTAGCCTTAGTTTTCATTAAATACGAAAAAACTTAAGTAAATACTAAATTAAAAACCAAAATGATTGATAGTCACATTTTTTATTTTAATAACAACTTTTTATTGGTAAAAAAAAAACAGAGAAAAACACTTTTAGGCGCCCGAGACATAATATATAACATATTCCGGTATAAAATGGCTATAACTAAGTTTAATATTTAAGGATTTATAGTAAGATTACGAAAAATGTATTATGTAACCAATTGAACAAGTCACATGATCATTTTTTGTCATTTCAAAGTCCGTGTACAGAGCTAGACAAATTGCATTGAATATTAATATAGTTTTTATAATTTAGCTTATAATTTAACGTTTATAATTAATTTTATCTAATAGAAGGCCGTAGAAAAACTGTTTACGAAATTTCCTGCATTGAGTACATTCCCATAATTTGTTAAATATTTTACCTATGTATTGTAAAAACAATTTGAAAGGAAAACTTTATTAAGTTTCATAAACATTTTATACCTATATTAATTAATCGTATTTTAAAGTATTTCTTATAAACTACAGGATATGATATTAAAGAATCTTATTTGCGAAAAAACAGGATTAGATTTTCTTCTCACTTACATACTGTATTTTTGCTACTACCGTCAATGTTAAAAAAATATATCGAACTCCTAAATTAATTATTCACATGTGTTATTATTTATAAGAAAAAGTCGTCCTTATTTATATTCAAATTCCGTTCGATTGACAATTTTGTTTTCCAACCTCACACTATTTATACCATTAGGAAACAAGTTAAACGTAGTTAGACAATTCCCGCTGAGATTCCTTCACTATTGCCACAACTACCGGTTATACGAGCACGGCAGTAAGTCTTTATGTCTAAAATATAGAGCGGCAAGTTCACTAGCAAGCGTTAAACCGAGAATGGTTAACCGATTAGTCACTGAAAGCATTCCTTGCATGCCGATCCTCTGTGCAGATCAGACTCGGCTCGTTACACTCTCGAACAATGAGACCACTTACAAGATTCACTTGGCTGTTTTTAGCATTGTTTTATTAACTGAAATCAAAGGGAACGTATTATGTAACACGATCGATTATTAAAAACGCAATATTATTGAACATAGAAACAATTCTTGTTACATGAATGTTGAATTCTTCATACAAACATTATTTTTGTGGAAATCGAATCCGAGACGTATTGTATCCCAAATATATTTCTAATCAAATTCATATTTGAGGCTGTCAATTTTTAAAAATTTTTTATACTAATAAATATTACCTAAAAATTACCACAGTTCAAGGAATAGCAAGCAAAATATTCAAATATGTTTACTCAATTCTTACTTCACCTGATGGTAAAACTTAAATTAACTTCGCACTTAACGAGCAAAACGCACAATTCTAACGCCAAACAGGATATTTCTCAACTTTAATAGAGATAATCATATCGAATTGAAATGAAATTTATCGTTTTGTAATAGAAACATTAATTCACAGTCGAAACATTTTATCAGCGGTACAATACTAGAAGTACTCCTATTCGTTCAGACGACCACTTAATGTGTAAAATCCGTTGTGACTCAATATTGTGACACGTTCCGGGATGTGCTAGCCAGTATGTCGTTGTCACATAATGGCTTAAATAAACAAACATAAATATTCAAATTGGTCTATGGGATTAACCTTGACATTGGTCAACGAATTAAAATATTAACATTATAAATAATTTAAGGCTATGTAGTTGTCATGAGGAAAAATGAATATTTGAGGGACTTTTCTAGAACAACATAAATATAATTTTCATACAACTAAAACAAGCCTCAACGTATTTTAGTATTAGTAACATTAGATTTTCCCAATTTTCACGCTTTTAGTAAGTTTGTACCTACTTTACTTTTACAGATGCAGAACGATCCAACTAACAAGCAACTAAACTAAGGGTAAGCTAAAAAACCCAATTCAATTATTTTTCTTTATTTTTTATAAGTAGTAATATAAGCACAATCTTTAGCGATCTTATACATTATATTCTTAGTAATAATTATTTTAATTTTTAAAACAACTGCAGAGTAGGAAAGGTATTTCCGATTCCGTAATTTCTGTACATGACAAAGGTGGGTACCTTCATCAACCCATATACGCCCACTGCTGAGCACGGGTCTCCTCTACCATTGAGAGGGTTTAGGCCATAGTCCACCACGCTGGCCTAGTGCGGGTTGGCGGACTACACACCTAAGAAATTCCTAAGAACTTTCAGGTGTGCAGGTTTCATCACGATGTTTTCCTTCACCGTTAAAGCAAGTGATAATTCAATGTGAATACACACATAACTTCGAAAAGTCAGAGGTGTGTGCCTGGGGTTCGAACCCGCGACCGCCGAGATTCTCGACCGTGCGCCCAAACCTCGACCTACTCATCACTTATAATCACAACAGTAGTTTGAGGTATGTTTATCCTGTATAATTATGACACTAGGAACAATCTGATATGAACATGGCGGAATGCATAAGGAAATCTGCGAGTTTAACCTAAAGTGATGAGGAGATTGAGATAAAATAAGTATGCAAAAATGAACTCTGTCCTCTTCTGAATGGAATGACAGACGCTCAACCAAAACAACCATAAACAGCGGTAATTTTGAGGACTTTATAAACCCTACTCATAAAACAATTAGCTATAACACCTAAGTTGTAAAAGTATCAATTAAACAGGAGCATAAATTGAGAAGGCGCGTCAATATCAAACGATTTACATGAAACGTACGGCCTTGAGTTCCGTTCAAACAAACACTACTATGCCTTACGTATTGGCAACTGTGACGAATGACAAATGAATGTATAAACAATAATTGAGCCGCCGGTACTCGATATGTGACCAACAGATATCGTACAAAGCCCCTACTACGTCGTGTACCCATTATGCTCTTCAGATACTAATTTAAAAGACGAAACGGATCAATTTCCACTATAATTAATAAGTCGCATTATGCTTTTTTTAAATTCAATCTTCGTATATCTGTTAGCTTGAATTGATTTCGCGAAACCTACGTGCTAAAAATTATCCGAAAGGTACTTTCTAAGCTTCTTTCTATATTGTCAGCGTTCGGTAAAATATTTGAGTCAATAATTAATCCCTATATTCAAACTCATCTTGGACTGTATATAAGCGATAGCCAACATGGTTTTATTCATTCCCGATCGACAAACACTAACCTGATTCCATTTACCGAGTTACTGATTAATACTTTAGATTCCGGCCATCAAGCCGACGTTATTTACACTGATTTCAGTAAGGCTTTTGATCTAGTCCCGCATAAACTTTTACTAATGAAGCTTCAATCGTACGGTATTCATGGCCGCATGCTTAACTGGATAAAGTCATATTTAGAAAATAGGACGTATTATGTTGTGGTCAATGGATTCAAATCCACCCAGAGATCCATATCGTCAGGGGTTCCCCAGGGTTCTCATTTAGGTCCAGTTTTATTTAATTATTTCATAAATGACATAACAAATTGTTTTCATTTTTCAGATGTTTTTATGTATGCCGACGACCTAAAATTCGTAAGAGTTATAAAATCAGAAAATGATACAAAGAAATTGCAAGATGACATTAACAGGCTAGTTAGGTGGTGTTCGGATAATAAAATGTTATTAAATTCGAAGAAATGTAACCATGTAAAGTTTTCACGAAACCACAAATTAATAAATTTTGATTACCATATTTACAAAGACAAAATAAATAATATTAATATAATTAAGGATCTCGGCGTTCTTTTTGACTCCAAATTGACTTTTATTCCTCATTTTGACAACATAACTAAAAAATCATCAAAAGCACTAGGGTTTGTATTAAGAAATTGCAAAACGTTCCATAACAATAAAACTAAAATACTATTATATATGACTCTGGTAAGAAATATTTTGGAATATTGCAGCACGGTATGGCGACCTCACTTTGCTACGCACTCACTGCGCCTCGAAAGAGTTCAGAAACGATTTCTATGGCACCTAGCTTTTTCTATTGGGAAAGCGAAGGAACTACCATCCTACAATGCCAGGCTGCAGCATTTTAACATGATTTCGTTATCTAAACGAAGGCAAATCATTGATGCCAGGTTTGCCTATAAAATACTCCGCGGCGCGATAGACTGTCCCCCATTATTGAGACATTTTAACTTGCGTGTTCCATATAGAGTCCCTCGGAAACCAATCACACCCCTCTGTCCACCTAAACGAAGAACAGTGTTAGGAGCGAATTCACCTCTTGCTAGAATGTGTAGAGTGATTAACAGCTGTAGTGACCAAATTGACGTTCATTTTGACTCCTTACCCAAATTCACCAGATCCGTCTCCGATTCAATTTGCAACACGGCTATTAATTAAAATGTTGGCATCCTTTTTATAATTTACTATTGTTAGCATGTAAGAGTTTAAACTATGATTATAAATTAAGACTGTTTTAATATTTATTGTATTTAATTTTAGATTTGTTTACTTTTGTTTTTCTTTAATTCGTAGTTTTTTATTATTACTTTTTTTATTTTTTAGTTAGTAGGAACTGTTACTGATTTAGTGGTGCACGCGGTGTTTGCCTAGTATTGATTGTAACATTAAGTTTTTTTTTTATTATGTTTTATTTTTAATTGTAAGTTATATATGTAAACAATCGTTGGCTTACCTAAATAAATAAATAAATAAATAAGCTCGTCTACTAGTAATTTGCAACATGCAGAAATACACCTCTCGCAACTTATTTTTGGACAATAACGTAAGTGCTATGTCTAATTGTCTATTAGCCTACGCTACGCCAACCAAATGTTGTGAAGTGAGCCAAAGCCAAAATCCTCTTAATCGAAGAGAAAACAAGGACCCAGCAATTAATTTCAATGTGTGACCGATTTTCATAAATGATTTATATATTATATACATATATATTTTAAAATTCAAATAATTTATATCCAGGAAGAATTGGCATCGCTAACTTAAGTCAGTATCTGCATTTTAGAGCCAGTTTATCGCATAAACTTCACGTAATGATGAGAATCCGTGTGAATTTCATTATAATTAATTTACAATGTGAAAACAACCGTTTGCGTAATCGTAGCTTGCTTGTATATATTAATATGAATTAAACATTTGTATTTCCTTTGTAATACTTAAAATTGCATGTTAGTGTTATTTTCCCACGAGGAAGATTTATTTAAAAATATTGGTGCATTGTTCATTCCGACAACATAGATTAGTTTTGCTGTATCAACAATTATGCGTTTATCGTTTACAGCCCTGTGTTCTTTTTCAGATTGTCTTTTGTTTCCTTGAGTGGTGTTTTAAAATCTTTTGTTACAAGAATCACCTTGTCGCATGTCCGGATTGCTGTGATCTGTTGTTTCGCACGTATATTTTCAACGTGATGTCATTAAGCAAGCATGCATCACTTTACATATACAATATAGTAGCATTCCATCCAATTATTACTTTTACATATTATCAATCAATTGCTTTTACTTAACTTACTTCATTAATATTACCATAGACTTCAGTCTGTTCATCACTCCTATTAACAGAAGTTCAGAGGTTCGTTTCAATGATTAGATCACAATAATAATCTGATGTCGCAGCCGATTTATATAATCCGCCGCATAACAAGACGCCTTGTTACTTTACTTCTGGTTGGTTTACGAAACAAAACTGTTTTGTAAAACAGCTGAGTTTAATGTAAATTACCGATGCAATACATTTAACAAAACACTCTAAATTGTATATTGGCAAAGGAGCTCTTGGAATTGGAAGAAATAATTATTAAGCTAAATATTTAACAATAACAACAAATTTTATGAGTGCTTTGTTTTGCATTTGGGGGAATGTAACACGATGGACCGACGACTTGAGAAAAGTGGCGGGAAACGGATGGATGAGGGCTGCTCAAGACCGGGATGGTTGGCGCTTTCTTGGGGAGGCCTACGTTCAGCAGTGGACGGTGATAGGCTGATTGATTGATTGATTGATTGTTTTGCATGATAACTTTCGGTCATAGATTAAGATATATTTCAATTACGTTCGATAGTCCACATCAGGTATGTATATTTAGGTATATTCCGTTTCCTTGGAAAACCATACAAGACTGTCTGAAACCAAGACTTTGGTACATTCTTGGTACAACGAGCTACACAATTCGTAAAATTTCAAATCCCAAGAACATGAGGTCAAGAAGCCCAGGAACTCAAAGTGTTGAATCACGTCCTCGTCGATTCACGTTATAAATGCAAAGTAAATTAGGAAACAGATTCCATAGAAGCGGTAATTGTCGATTGCACCGGCCGAACGGTGAAATGAAAGTAACAATCGCTTTATGAAACGTCTCGGTGGAAGGTAATCTAATCGAACCGGTCGATATTACACAACAATAACTCAGAACTAAAACAACACTAATCACCTATTTTGCGTGCCGTCTATCAAACTGTATTTAACGATATTAAGTGGCTGCGCTGACAATGAATGCGAAACAATGTAGTAATCAATTTAAGGATTACACCTTGCACTGGAGATTTAAGCGGCTCCTTTGTCTATTGTTTGGCTGCGAAATTAAGTGTTAGTAAGGCGGTGTTATGATGATGTTATTACTATGTTACTTTGAGACTTGTTATTAGGATAACACTATCTCCATAACTAATAAATAGTTGGTGGGCGCACTAATAGATAGTATAAAAACAATTGTTCTTAACGTCAAGGATGATCCACAAGAAGATAAAAACAATGCTGAGCATCAAATTCGAAATACTGATGATAAGTTATCCTTGAAAGAAACTGTAGAGGATTAACAAACACATGAAATACATTTGAAAGATAAATGAGAAACTGATCTTTGAACTGACACAAATGTTTGTCAGATGCATACTCCTGAGAGTTTGTAAAAAAGGTTACTGTGAGGTTCTGTAACCTGTGGTAGCATTTTTTTTACCTGGATTTAATGTAACTTTTTAACTTTGGGTGTATTTAATCGGTGCAAGAATATTACCAAATATGATTACCAACATGTATACTGCTCGAATAAGTAATCAGTATTTCGTGCGCAACTGTCGCTTTGTGAACATTTGTTATAAGTCCTTTTCGTGTTCGCGGTGCATCGTTTTAACATTAGGAAGGCGTGTTAATTTCCTATTCTCTACAAAAATTATTAGCTTCATGGGGAAGTAGGAAACGATACGCTATGTACTTATAAATAAAATAGTGTACCGACTTTCTCCGTTTGTTTTGATGTAAGCGACCGAGAGCGGGGCGGCGGAGTTGGAGGGGGGGGGGCGTGTAACAATGACACGCGTTGCACTACTCTACACAAGCATGACGAGATGTGGGAAACAGTAGAACGCCGAGTGATTTCATACTTGTACTTTTGTACTCTCATCTGGTACATCATTATTTTTTATCATATATGTTAGCATACTGTTACATCACTCACATTATGTAACATTTACAACTTTTTGAACTTCGTTACTCCTGATTTAATTTTCAATGAGCAATTATTGTGTTTAGCTTTACATTACTAAAATTGCATGGGAACGAGGGGTGAGCAAAAATGTGCTGGGTTCGAACCCGGAAACGATTGCGATGTAAGAAGCGCCCGGCCACGCTGGTCTCGACACCATTACGTAAACATCGGATTGTCAAAATGTCGCAAGCGTAGATCACGTAGGCACTCCTCGGCGCGGACGACGCAACCGACAAATTGCTGGGAAAGCACCATAATTCCGCCAATCACAAGGGAATCCGGACTGTGAATGCTGAACTTTAAGTAATACTCATATCGGAGTTACTAGATTAATTTGAAAAAAAAACCAACAAAATTGAGGATTAAGAAAGTATTTACAAATGCGTTATTAGCAAGTTTGTTTGAGCGTTTGATTTAAATTAATGAGTAGGACCTAACGTATTCTATGTTGTTATTAAATGAAGTTGGCTATTTTTGGATGTAATAATTTAAGTTGCAGTAAACATATAATGTTTTTAATATTATTTAACAAATGAATTATTCGTGAGTTAAGGGAAGCAACGCGAAAGTCATACCAAACCCAAAAAGGGTCAAAAGAAGCTGTAAAGGTCGAACTACTTTTACTTGCAAAATAAAACATGTGAGGTCATTACGCCGCAATAAGATTGACGAGTCGAAACAAATTTGCAAAATTAATGAAAAGAAAGTGCGCGTTCGCGTCAAATGGGACGGAGATAATATTTAGCAAGTCGAAAACAAAAATGAATGCTCGAATCGTTTGAGCAAAAAATGCAGTGGCAGAATATGAAATTGAATTAGAGAGGCGCAGGTAACTGTTTAGTTATTCCACGCACGGATGGAGCGTTTACAAAAATCGATACGCACACAACCTTCACTGTGACATTCAAATCCATCAAAGTTGTTCATTTTGACCATGCACAATACTGAGATACGGTAATACCCCAATATGAACGGTAAGTGGCCTCGTTACAGTTGTAAAATGTCATGCTCGTGTGTTTGAGCAACAAAAACTGGTTGGTGCTATCACATATATTTCCAGTTTGAACCTTTTGTTCGTAGATTAGATGTGGCGTTTTGTAATGAAATATATAATTTGCTACTAATTATCTGCATACATTTACAAGATCTACACAGCACGTTTTTTTGCAAATTTATTGAAAGTTTGCTTTTGTAATGGGCATGAACATCATACTAAATATTTTTAAAAAAATCCTAAAAATGTCAATTCCATGAATTGATCAAATACGAATTATCCATTATACGGCACCACATTATAAGATGAAAATATATTTTTATTATCATTATATAAAATGCTGAGACATATGGTCACAACCGTTGAAGTATTTGCATTCTTGGCTATCTGACATCCGCAAACGTTGGAACCAGTCCGGTATTTGGTAATATTAAACAATTTTTTTAGACACCCCGAAGAATGTTCTAATTTATTTATAGTAAATAACGCCTTCGTTTCTTAAATAACGTCTCCAATAATTTTGATTTGAAAACATTTATATATAAACCAAAAACAATTCGATTGATGCGTTAATGAAATTAATTGTTAGTAAAATGACTTTCGGCGTAGTCCGTGAAATAAATAGACCATCGTGCTAAAATCGAAGTCACAAATTGAACAATGAACGCCGGTGACGCGGGACCAAAAAGAAAATTAATTTAGGTATTGGTGTCGGTCGGCGAACCCGCGATTGTGAAACGCTGAGCGATTGCGCTCTGTACTGTTTGTGTAATACACTGGCACAAGGCACAATGCTCCACCGACGGACTGGCCCTCGAAAATATTCACTTATGACGAAACACGTCAATGCGTCGGTCACACGTGAGAATCCTTTGACGAAATCCACCACCACACAAATGAATCTCTTTGGCCTAGACATTAATCCTATTTAACTTAACAACTTATTCCAACCGCGATGCAATCGAACTTCAACTATTAAACTTCAAAATCAATTAACTATTTCAATTAAAATAAGTAGACTACCATCATCGTTAATAAACACGCTTTGCACGACAAAAACCCTCTCACTTATTAAAATGAACAAGGCGAGATAAAGAACAATTTTTATGCGACATTTATGCTATTGGGCAACAATGACAAAAATCGCAGTGCACCGCACACAAGCGCAGTCGGTAATTGGAAGATGAGATCTTGTGTGGAACGTGGCCCGGGGCGGCATGAATGAAAGCCGCTCACTGACAACGCACTACGGTCTTCGCAAACCGTCCACGCAAAAAAACGAGTACAGCATTTTTACAAATCAGTTGACGTCCATCGCTGGCTGCCTCCGGTCTGGGCTCTACAATTCTCACGTTGAGCGGGTAACGAAGCTCGATTAGTCAGAACCGGTCGGGCCGGTGATCGTCGACTCGTGGACCTGTAAGGATATCGACATCAGCCGAACGAGTTTTTCCAGTTCGTATCATCGCAATATCACGGTTATTATCGAAACGCGCGCCGCGGTCGCGACAGGTAACTAAAGCATTTATCACGGGAAATATTTACACTAGCACCGCGTTATCTCGTACCACACACAATTTAGGGGGAGATTGGACGCATATTATCATTGTAATCACAGGTTGACGCTGGTTTTTTAATAAAGATTTTTTATGAATGCTCTCCCCACGTTGATAGTACAATCTGGATCGAACGCAGTAAAATATGCAGCCATACAAAAAATAATAAAACAAAAACGCTAAATCGCAACAAAACAAGAATTAGACGAATATGTAATCAGCAAAATGTGACCATGAGAATTGTCGAATATTTGGGACAATACGAAAATTATGTTTTAGAAAGTTCATTGTCGTAAGCATAAATCCATTTGATTGTATCTCGGTGAACCATACCACTTACGGTACATACGCGGCCCGCTCGTGGGCAGAGAAATTTGGTAACACAAATATTAAGTCGCAACCAGTTCACAACAATTGAAACGGCGATTTGTAAGACATGGCGAGAGATCCGTCACGGTGCTTGTGCGAGCGAGCGGCCACCACTCACTCGAGACGCACTATGGGACATTTCGCCATTCTTGCCTACTATTATTAACTATAAAACACATTATTCATTTGTTTTGAACATCGGCTTTCGTATGTCAAAAGTATACAAGTATGTAAGAATACAAGGAAACATTGTTTCGTGTTTACGCAATAATATTTTCAACGAATGCGATGGTTGAATGACTGTTCCCGTAACTAATATAACAGAGTGAAATATTCATCTGCGTAAATAAACAGTTTCAACAACTAAAAACACGGAATGTACAATATTTTCTACTCGTGGACGACTTCAGAAAAATATATGATTATATTAGTCATTAGATAGAACTCTCCTTCACATTTCGTGGGAAATAAGGGCATTGCTGAGTACCGTAGAAAGACCACTCACAAGAGCAAAAATATCACGCAGATCGATACAGTTATGACGATTTGGCCTTAACCGGATATAAGCTAGTGAATTTTGGAACGTGTAATACTTGCGTAGTTCACTATTGCTATTTTTACAATTTGTTTAATCACATTCAAGACGGATTCAAATAGCCGACTGCATGTTGAAGTGAAATTGTTGTATTTCTGTTTTTCTTTTTTAAATTAATAGAGAAGTTAATGAGTACTAACTATTGATATATATTTAGAAACGTATTCATTCATATATTTAGAAACGTATTTTAAGTTACTATATAGAGGAAAGCCTATGTCCAGCAGTGTATGTATTTTTGGATGATGATGATGATGATAATGAAAGTAATAAAGCGCAAGTATATTTAGTTTCTTAGGAACAATATCAGACCCCTGCTGTTACTGAGAATTTCGAAAGAAGTAACCGTAAGCAGTAGTAAACGGTTACTAGCTAGCCTACCCTAGGTCCGTCTGTTCGAATCGAAGTACATAATACTTCTCAGGATAGAATGCAATAAACAAACCGACGAGTCTGTTGTTGATAATTATTAAATATAATTTTACAAAGATTATATGAATTGAATCCTTTATTATGAAATTAATGGGTAATCAAATGATTTATTGGACACCTGACTTTGACTATGAACAGAAATTTCCACAAATTTGATTACATAAAAAAAATTTATTAATTAACCACTATGAATGCTTGATAAAAAAAGTTATGGAGAAAAATTAATAACTCATGTTTTATAAATAAAAAATCAACTACATAATATAATCAAGGTTTGACTTGACGAGTAATTAACTGCAAAATTACCAATACTTAACACAAACATTAGTTTTCACACTTCCCATCTGATGTAAAATACACGAAGAAATATTTAAAAGACGACAGTGGAATGACACGACACCAGATTTATCCAGAATAATTTGTCATCACACTACAACCCGACGTTGTTTAAAATAACCGCGCCGACTTGTGACCTCGCTGAAAACTTACTTTCTTATTTAAATTCGCAACAACTGAGCCGTTGCAGAACTTATTTCACTTTAATTCTCATTAAAATAACATTAAAAATAAAAGAAAATATGAATAAGAAAGCTATTCCAATAAAAACGATGTTCCTTTGATGGAGATGTCTGTTGTACAATTTCTTGCTCGTTTGGCCTAAAGACTTCCCAATTAAACTGCCGAACAGTTATTTGCAGTAAAATAGATAATTCAAAAGCGAATCGGGCGTTTAATGTACTTTTCACTTACTTCACGGTCCAGTAAAATCTATATATAGATACGTCAGTATTTTTTCGGTTATTTCACATTGAACTAAATTATTTGCCATAACGGTTGACGTCACGGACGTCAATCGCAAAATTGAAGATCTTTCCTAGAACATGTTGTCAGTTCATTAATAGATTTCTGGTAACAAATAAATTCAAAAAGTGTATTGTATCTTTTCTTAGTTATTAAACTACGAGGTATATTTATTACTTAACATTAATCTCTTTATATCGTAACATAATATTGCATTTTTACATAATTTTGAATTACGTAACAAAATTCCTATATATAATTGTATTTCACACTGATAGAAATAATTCTTTTACCGATGAACTTCAGTGGGCGCTGGGATCGCGTGGGTCGGTATATATGGGCTCGTAGCTCGTAGCGCGTAGGGCGGTGACGTCACTGTGACGCGTCCGCCTACGAGTGCTACGACAACGTAGGCAAAGGGGACGCTAACACAACGCCAACGTTCCTCTCCCACCTTTTAATCATAGAATGTGAAATAGATTCAAATGTCGAAGGTTTCCATTACTTTGAAGCATAAAATCTAAATCATAAAAATATGTTTATCCAATTAAGTAAATCTCAAAGTCATAACAATTAAAATATCTGTTCAAGCCTATTCATAGTTCCGATGTATGTAGGTTTTCACAGAATTTATAAATATAGCACGGAATGTTTTCATAGATATTTTTTCCTGGTTATATTTCATATTCGCAAACAAATGCTTGCTACATTCCATCAAAATAAACTAAACCTTTTATTTACAGTATGTATTTGAAACAATATTTTTGGCAACTGTTTTCCACAAATTGGTAAATTCATTCGGTTTCACAGAATATGATCTCAAAATGGCAAGTTGTGTTAGAGTACGCATTTAAATTACAAAACCGGCGATTCTCATACCCGGTTGACAGTTTCGATAAATTGTTTTTTGTCGAGAGCGTTTTTATTTATGACCACAAAAAGCAATAAAGTAGCGAGCAAGTGCGCGCTTTATTAACCTCCGCCGTACATACGCCACGGCATTCCGGTTTCTGAAACCTGTCTCGGCGGTGAAATCAACCGCTCGCGAGTTAAGGAGCATCATTCCTTACAGTATTGTCTCACATTCTATTAACATGTCAACTCGGCCGCGTAATACTCGTCGGTATCTGAGTAAAAATCGCGTTGTGGAGTGGGCGCGATCTATGTAAATGCCTACACGCTCGGTACGCTTTCGAGATCATATCAATGATTATGCGAGAGTCGTACGTACAGATGTGACATTCATTAGCCTCTTAGTTTCGATACTGATTCAGCGTGAGCAACTAGATCTTATGACATGTTTACAGGGGAGATTTAATGATAGTAATTGCGTTAATGGTTTGCTCACGCTTGTAAAGTTTTATTTTGAAATGCGATCTTATGTTATTTGCAATTGCAATACGTTAAGTGTTATCCACATTTACTTGGTTCGGATCTTCGAAGTTTTTTTATCATATAGATATCAATCATTATTTCTTCATTCATTAAACTCATAAACAAAAATCATGAAATCATATAATTCTTTTTAATATGATCGTGCATTTTCAGTATTTAAATTAAGAAATTAAAAGAGAAGAAAGATCGAATGAGAGGTTAGGAAAGAAGGAATAACAGAACAATCATCATTCATTCATTTACTGCTAAGAAATCGGTCACAGCATTCCAACTTGTTAAAAAAATATTAAACACTAGCCTTAATTAATACCTTGCGCAACATTGTTGCATTCTAGGACCAGGCTGCGTTCATCCAGTTATAAACAGGCCGATTAATTATAATTGAGCCGACCTTCAAGTGATAATCGTAATCGTTTCTCGCCAATCGATATTCTACTGTCGTAATAACCATCAGGTGCTATTGTTATATTCGAGCTAGTATAAATATGTGACAATATGTCTGTTTTAGGTCAATTTTCTATGACGTAGTAATTTTATTTTTTTATATTAAGTACTGGGATGACATTACCCTGTTTCCAGCTATATTTGGGGTGACCGCATCATATTTTATTCCGTCATACATCCTTATCAACCGTCGTAGCTTTATTTACCTTTTTCTTCACATCTACTGTGCTATACTAGGTATACAAATACTGAAAAAATGTTCGTAATAAGTATAAAAAGCACTTAATAATATTTTAATACAATACGTTACGTCTAATTTATAGCCTCGCATTACAAGTTTGTGCCGACCAATCTTAATGTCCTGGGTTCTATTCCCGGGTCAGGTAAAATGCTATAGAAAAATTTACATAGGGAATTTCTCAATAAGTAGCACGAAGCAGCACGGGAAATATACCCAAACACCACAATATATTATTACTATTTTCATACATAAGCATATACATTACAAACATATGTACGTATAATATAAAACATGCGTATATTATTTAGTCGCGTACATTCATATGAAATTAAAAGCGTGTCAATTCTATATGATTTCACCGGCGTACGTGTTTCTATAGCGGTGACTAACGCTTACAGTCCACTTTACAAACACGCCTCTAGTTCACAACTACCCGTGTTATCTGTACATGCTCACAGGTAATGATAAGCTCGCTAGCACCACATGATCTGTCTCGTCTGCTATTTTTTTTATTATATTGCTATTTCTTATCTGCACATTTTATAGAATTCAATTGTTTATTCTGTCATTGATTTTACAGTTTTATTTTTATTAAATTTATTCCTTGTGAAAACAAATATTTTTTGCAGATCAGTATCTGATCAAGTAGGAATGACTATGACTATTACATCGATAGGTTTTTGTCAGTACGTACGTGTTATTCACTAGTCAATAATATTTGAGAAATTAAATAAAGTATTTTTAATAACTAAAACATCAAATGCCAAATTTATTTTAAAATCATCAAGATACTATGAACGATACGAGTAAAAGAAAATTAATATTTTGATTCTTTTTACTTACCTAGTTTCTTTTCTAAATTTAAATTGTTACAATTAACTCTCGGAAGGGTAGTTCTAATTTCACCCATATATTATCAACATTACACTATTGCATATCCCGAAGGATTCACAAATTATAAACAAACCAAATTTAACTGACCATTACCCTTCGAATGATCCCATACATGTACCCACAAACTACCCTCGTTGCAGTATCATGTGACTCCTAATACAATTTTAATGAAATACGACCCTTGAAAATAATTATGCGTGGATTGTGTGGGGTGAATAGGGAACATATATGTAAACCTCTTTGGTGATTGAACCTTATGAAATCTTGTATTACTGTTACTGGCTGTAAGAGATGAATGTATTACGAAGAATATTCCGAGACGGAACTAATTATTATAATTTAATCTGTGTAAGATAGCGCTTTGTTTATATGTCGATTTATATATAGGGCCACTGAACCAGTTATGGAAATTATAAATAGAAAATAACTGTGTCGTGATTATCTTAGGCTGTTATTATAGAAAAGACAGGTAGAGTCGGTATTTAACTATTTACAGTTATGGTGCAATGTAAATTGAAATAGTTACTAATTAGATAATATATAGTTATGAAAATTATTAAATATTATAGTTTTAATTTTAGGTAAACTTAATTGCAGAATATTGCTATAATAGGAAGTTATATATTCAATACTATATTTGTAACGAATACTCTATTCGTCTAAATTATTTGCCTCTTGTTAATTATTCTCCTCACAAACTCTTAGAAATGTCATAGGTTTGTAATTCGCCAATTCACACTAGACCAACGTGGTGGATTAAAGTCTACGAGTAAGGCTCTCTACCTCTCTGGGCGATAGAGGAGACCCGAGCCCAGCAGAGGAATGTTTATAGGCTGAAGATGATAATCATTAATTCTAAAGCCATTAACACTTCACAAGGTAAATTTAATTTTTAAAATTTCCTTTACATTTCCTTGATCGTTTATCTTTCAGTACGGGAGCGCAAATGTTTGCCGTATACAAGCAGCAACGCTCCCACTGACGAAAGGAGATTAGAGATTGAAGCCACGATTAGCCAGCGTTTAGCGCGGTGCAATTGTGAACGACAAAACCATTTACGCTATTAGATTTATTGCCAATAAAAACTTAATGAGTGCGCTTCAGAGGCAAATCTCGTGAATTAATACACTTGGGGGCGGGCCATACATAAAATTAACATAAAACATCTCAATACAAGTATATAAATTGTTAGAGAATTAATTTATTAACAGTTTCTGTTTGCCGCTAAAGTGATTAATGACTCTATTTTGAACCTGAACCTTTAATACAGGTTTGTTTAAAACAATTGCCAACACTTCACCACTTATGATTTAGTGGATGAAATACGATTGTATAAAACTACAGAGTTTAACATGAACCGCCTTATACTGATAAAAATCTATATTTTAGCCCGTTGCGTTCGTGAACTTTCGTCGAATTTTGCGCTTTAAAGACATGCTTTTGTAATTGAATCATAAAAATACATACAAAAGATCTTACAAATGCTCTTTTATTGCTCAATCTAGATGTAACGAAAGGTGTAGGTTTCCAAAAAAATTTACACTATTACCGTGCTTCATATATAACCATAATAATAAATACAAATGTGTAGTAGATATCCCAGGACCTAAACTTTCAAAAAATTTCAGCCCTAAAATTATTATAAAACATCATTTACACAATAATTGGTCAATCAAAAATAGAACCTAAACCCCTTAAAGCGGCTTCTTAGTAATTACGTATAAAATTTACATTCGTTTTTTTACAATCACCTCCTACTTCTAAAAACCCCTTAAAAAACATATCTTGACAATCTTAAGCCTTAGGAAAACCTATTTCTGGGAATAGACTTCTGCAAAAACTTCGCGAATGACCTCTCACGACCTCTATTTACAAAACAGTACACCTCACAACTGTCAGTGAGGTGAAACAAGTTGCAATACCAGAAGCAGGTTTCGTTTAGATCTATTAGTTCAATATATTTAACAAAACAAATTCTTAGCAAGCGATAAATTATATTAGCCGCGTGCTCCAGCGCATTTCTGGAAACGTTGCGCCACCGCCATTCGAGGCATTCTCCAATAATTAGTTGAAATAAACGTCACACGGTAGAAACGAATGCAGCGTTCGGAACAAGATCACGCATTGGCAGCGAGGCGGTGCCGCGAGCCACGGAGCCTAGCATTCGGTAACTCGGTACAACAATCAAAGCGAAGCCGCGCCGATGTAACTGTGAAACGGGCGGGCGTCGGGCATTTGTCGAGCTTGCCGTGTCAATAAACTTGATTCGAAAGTGGAGACGCTCCGACTTACATAAGCAGCCAACAATGTGAGCCGGCCCGAAGAATACGCATAGAGTAACGCGGTTACGTCATCACAGATGCGCCATTGCTTTGTTCTAATTGTTCCGGTTTATGTAATGTTTGTTTGCCGGGTGGCGACATCCAGTTCGTATCATTGAAAATATGTGAGTGAAAGGACTTTTGGTGAATATAAAACATGTGCAATTGTCGTACGTGCTAATATTTTGAAAGTTCTGGCAGAATATATATTACTAGCTTTTGCCCGCAACTCCGTCTGCGTGGACTACAGGGTTGGGTTCAGAAAGAAAATAAGTTGTTGTATTTTACTCCGCAGAGCCCCATTTACTTAAATATACAAAAATCATACAAATCGGTCAAATTGTTTCAACGTGAATCCGTAACGCGCCGGTCGACGCCTTGAGTATGATTATTGCGCGCTTGATCATTATTTTGAAACTGCGATATCTTCTAAGAAAATATAACCATGATTAAGTACCTATCCGAAGCTTTGTAAAAACAATTATCAAGCCTACAAGATGAAGACGTTTTACCAAGACAACGTTACTTCCTCTCTACGCAACAATAATCTGTGTCGCATTTACGGAGTACACGTCTCGACACGGCCGCGGCCGGCGTCAGTCCAGTTATTTGCAAAACCGCTATTTATAGCAATCCCATAAGCAAGACATTAGACACACTCATAGATCAATTTATCTAGATACTCATGAAATGAAAAACAAATTACACTGATACCGTTTTAGCGACATCCGTTTGTGTTGCCTTACTCGGCGACGAAATGCGCTGGCGCCAACTACGTGTGCTAAATATATTGGCTGGGGGGGTCTGAGACATAAACAGTGCCCGCCTCGTGTTCCGAAGGGTCGTGAGGCAATTACGATAGTGGAAGCCTTGTATAACACCTCCAAATGGCCAATGATAGCGATTACAACTATGAAGTTGACGGACATGGAAATAAATTTTAGCGCTGTTTATATTATTGATGCTATTCTGTAATTAGTTTTTAGAAACAATGTATTATACTACCCTACTCACCACTTACAAACTTATAATCAATAAAACGAGTTACCGTTTCTGTTTTACACGATGCGTAAAAAGTATTTATTAAACAGGAATATAGTTAATTTTATGAGTGGAAGAAGGCTACATAATTAGTAAACAAATTAGTAAACTCATCTCGGTCAATAGATGGCGTTGTAATTTATTGTGATATTTGCAAAGACAGAGCGAATGCAATTTAAAAAGTCTTGTTAATCCAGGCATGAAAGACTTTAGTAACAAAATACTAAGTACAGAGCGATCTAAATAAAACAACGAGAAAATATCAAGATTTTTTGTAAACAGCCTATACAATTTTGGTATTTACTGAGAATTTGTAATTTTTTACAAAGTCAGTGTTGGAAATTACATACAAAGTTTTCAACCTCTCTAGTCAAAAGAAACAGATACCCATTATCCCTTTTGGGTAAATCGCAGAATCAGCGGGTGTGTTAACTCTGTTTTAGTAGATTTTTGACCCCTCCCGATTCATTGAGCCATAAGTCTACCTCGCTAGATAAATTCCTAATTGGTTTGCTTTTATACTTAAACTTTCGAAATCGCTTTATCAGACGCGACGGAAAAATCCAAGAACAGTCCAAATGTAGTATAGTACCTAGAAGGTTATACGATTATTCCGTAATTATTTAATTCCTATTAAAGATCAATGAACTGCTGTTATCAATTTAGTGATAATAAGTGGTAATTCCGTGGAGCGTAAACATTTCTCAGGCGATGTGTTGTAACTAACTAAGTGGTAATTTCAAACAAAACCGTAGTATTAGCTAAAATTTAATCGCTTGTATAATTACGGAAATATTTTTACTGGTGTAGCGAAAAGGCAGATTAATAGACTTTCTTTTTATAATTTCACTGTTAGCGTCGCAACCGTATAATATACAGTAATAAGAATATAGATGTTACGCACTATTATGTAGATTTTATACGTTTCATAAACGACACATTCGCATCTCAACACTGATATTATGATATCATCATTCGAAAGCGCAAACAAAAAAATACGATTTTATTTAATTGGTACACGATTTCTTGAAAGGATTAGGTCAATAAAAAACCGCCATCGGGCGTCCGGCCACGGGTCAATAACTAGACAAAGGCTCGAGTAAGATTGTAGTCGCTTCTCCGATCGGCCTCAAATACTTTACGGTGAGTTTATTAATTAAGGCGGCCGACCTTGCGGGCCGCACATCCAAGGAGGTCGGTCCAGCGCGCGACAGAGACACCGATAGCTCGCCACTCGCATCCTCGCCGGCCGAGCGCCGCCGCCGCGCCACCCGCCTCCTGCCGCTCCCGCCGCCGAGCCGACCCGAGCCGACCCGAGCCGACCTGCCGACTGCTGACGCGCGCATTTCAACCGCCTCACGTCTCCTCGTTGACCTTTCGTCAACTATGGAATTGTCTCATCCCAACAAACATTTGCCAAATGCAATGCGCCCAGTAATTAATCCAACCGCAGCCTATATATAGCAAAATAATTTTAATCGTTACACACAAATAACTCCACTTTTGTACATGCATAAACATAATAAGCACAAAACAAAAACCAATCAACGCGAGCTTTTAAAGTCGCTCGATCGCCGAGCAATTATGGATGCTAAGAGGCGAAACTACAGTAAGCTCGGTATACATGACGTATCATACAAACACAAACACAGTCTCGCACCGAGCGTGCGGCCGAGAACAATCAGTGGAGATCGCGAGCCGAGAGATCACTCGAAACCGCACCTTAAGCTCATTGTCAAACCGATTACAATAAACAAACAGGACAGACGCGGTTGGAATCTTGTCAAACAGGCGAGTTCGAGCGTTGACTTATTGCCGGTAGGGCATTTCTGTTCGCGGCGCGGACGATGTAAACTTGACTTTATGCAAACGGCACACGATATAATTTGGCTAGTGTCGGGTGGCGCACAGGTAAAACACGAGCACGGCCGCTCACAAACACAAGCGCAGCGCCACGCTGCCATAAATAAAAGATTCCTACAGAAACAATTGTTGCGTAGAGGTGAGCCGAGGCCTCGGTGAATGTAGTGGAGTGACGACTAATCGCGTCGAGTCGATCGCGAAAGTAGGTGACCGCCCGTGATTGACGCTCTTGCGAAACCCCGTTCGATGACATTTAGACTGGACGGACAATGTGCGCTAAACCTGCTGCAATTACCAAATTAATTTCTATATTTAGAATTGTGCCGTCGTTAATTCCCCTATGGTATAAAACGAATCAAAACATTTATTTAAACCAAATAGAGTATCTTTGTACATAGAAAAATAAACCAAAGACAGTTAACTTTTTACAAAAAATCTTAATTATGTGCATAATATTTATTTAAATACTATTATCATCAAATGGTCAAAAGGTAAATTTGTATAAAATAAATTATATGCAAATTTTTCATAAACTTAAATATAATCATATTTGCACATAGTGTACAAAGTCCGTCAAGTCGAACTCCCCAGAACCTCTGTTCCGAGATAACGCCGCTCTACTTAACCTCGCCACACAGAGACGCGTAAACGTGAAACAATACGGTACAGTCACACAACTTTATTAATACACCCGATGGTAGCAAATGCTACGCAAATTTCCACCGTAACCCACCGCGATAAAGTCCAAAAAACCATTTGCATAAGTTTAATTGTTAATTTATGCTACGTGCTTGCACTCACACAAACTCGACTAGTAGTACGTAAACACGGTGTCCAGTTTACTTCTGTGTGCGAGAATGCCAGAGAAATTTATATGGCTGATCATCGTTCCACTGTAATTCACAGTTTTGTAGCGTTTTAAAAAGCAAACACTTACATGTGAGATTATCATTAATTTACTTTATCTCGCGATGACGTCGTATCTCGACCGGGGAAGCGGTAGCATAGTATGAGTAAACAATCATATCTTGATAACATTTTTTCTATGTGAATTTGTAACTACCTAGTTATTGTACACGATAAACTTTATAACTAACGTTGTAAATAACTCTTCTTTTTAACGTACAGTTAATAAAATAAGATACGAGGTGTTGATCGTTTCACCGATTTTCTGGAAAGTTCTCAGCAGTTTTATTAATGCAATTATTTCAGGCTGTTAAGCCTTAGATATTTTTAAACTTAAAAAAATGTGTAAACTCCCTTGACCTGTACATCAGCTCTTCGCATTTCTGATTATAATATTATCCTATAGAAAACAAATTGTGATCCCACAATTTGACTACGTTTCGTAAAATAGATTTCAAAACAAGAACAAGATTTTATACCCCATAACATACCTATCTTTGGTAAAAAAAAAATCTCGCCAATTGACAAATCCATCAACATCAATCCTAGTGTAGAAAAATATGTCCCAGTGACGCACGTCGTTATGAATGCCGTGTTATTCTAATTGACATGACTATAGCGCGCTAGTGCAAAGTCTTGGTGTAATTTGTTTGTACTGACTCAGCAATTACCTCGTGGAGAACTACCAGCTATGGCCAAGTTGAAACTTCTTAATCATTCCGCCATTAGAAGTGATATCTGCTGTGACTTTATAACTTTAAAGTATTATTTATTGATTTGATTGTCTATAGGGATAGTATAAAGAACTTCTGAGCCGATTCAAATTTTATTATCATTCGTATAAAGCAAATTAACCAGTTTGATTATAATTCATTATTTCGAATACATTGTAACTTGTAAGTAACATCAATTCAGGAACTCTGTAACACAATATATTATCTTCGATGGCATAATTACTATCAATGCAAAGGAATAAATTAATATGATTTTTCTTAGAATGTCATGTATTAAAAATAACCAGTCACTATATCTCTAAGCACTTCTTGTAAGCAATTTACATTCTGTTATCAAGTAAATAATACTTACAATATAAAAACAAGTATCGCTCAAGAGAAAACATTTCATAAATTCATAACAAATTGAAAGTTTAAGCAAATGAACACGAGTTGATGCTTTCTAGAAATTATAATGTACCATACGTAGAGACAAACGGAGAGATCATTCAGCGTTATATCCATAGCATACGCATCGAGCGAGGCGACCTGGCCAGCTATTTGTACTTAGTAGACCGAGCACGCCCACCAAGCGAACCGTGCACGGATTTGGTAAATCTTCGACGGTGGATGAGGCATAATGGTAGTAATACTTCTGATTATAGTGAAAATAGTAAATGTCAAACCATCATTGGTGGAAAATCGTGGAATATTGTCGTCGGAAGTGTTGAAGCAGAGGTTTTAAAACTAGATATGGAGGATATATCAAAATAGGCTAATAATTGGGAAGAAAAAAAATATTGGAGTTGGGTTATAAAATAATAGTAATTAAATTCAAGGCATGAATTTTATGAAAATTCGACTCTTTACGAATTACTGGGCTAAACCACGTAAGCGACCAATACAATATGAAATTAAAAATTAGTTCACAGCTACATCCTAACTTCGCACATTATATGCGATGTCACTAAAAACTTACACTTCCCACCCATTCTTCCCACGTAACACCTAACAAGGAAGCTGTAAACAAAAAGTATTTTCCCATTTCGTTTTCGTAGCTCCAAGACATTTCACTTGATGCAATGCACCGAACGGGATGTTAATAGTAACATCAAATGGACTCCATTTTTATTACAAAATACCTACACCCACACACTACACTGATATATATGAATTAATTATTTACTAATCACGAATAAAGCACCCACTCGCATCCGTTAGGGCAATAAAATAAAAGTAAATACATCTTTGGAACTTCGGACGTTAGCTATGAGTTGAGTGACGTGGAAGCTATTGTTGAGAAAGATACGTTCATGACTTTATCTTTTAAAATGGTCAGTTGAGTTAAGAACATCACTAAATGGTAATATTTGATTGAGACATGATTACTTTGTTTGGGAATTTTTCGAAATAAATAGCCCTTTTAATAAGAAAGCTATATTTTTCAATAATATGAGCTAAATATATAGTTAAAGTAACACTGTGATACATTTTAACATTGAATAATTCTAGATATTTCACGCAGTAATACAATAGTGTGTATCCTGCAGACCATATAAAGTCACCTAATTAAAATTTAAACAAAAATTACTGTTAGTGACGTACATAAAACAACCATGATTATCTGCAGATAATCATATCCGTGATGATAATCGGCCAAAGATATGGTAGTATTATCAGTTAGACTTTGAACTTTTATTTACTGCACTGTAAATATTAAAAACATCTCATTTATCTAATGTTTATCAATTTTTTAATTGTGATTTTGGTTTATTAAGACATTTTGGAATACTTTTCTCCCAACGTTACCTCTATCCTATGTATTGGTAGTTCATCGATATTTCATTATCATCATTATCAGCCCATATACGTCCCATTGCTGGACACAGACGTCTTCTACTTCTAGGTTTAAACCTTAGTCCACCACGCTGCCCTAACAATATTCCATTTTTTCATTATTATCTACTTCGAGTTGCATTGCGTTTTTTTTCTCCGTATTCTTTTTTATTCTATAAATAAGCATCCCTAATCAGTGTTGGTAACGTTCTATCCCAGCTCTCACAAACAATGTAAAAGTTCACTCATCTCTTTTATCGTGTGGAATTATTCTTCGATAGCGCGGTATTGCAAACACATTAATTGCTATCGAATCAATTAACGAAATAACAACTTTCTAGACAAAACACATTAACACATATGCAACTGTAGTGACCATTTTTTATATTCAAGCATTGTTTTAGTGTTTTTTTTAGAATCTACTAGTATAACTGCGATTCTGAAGCATAACGTAAGTCATGTGTTTAAGTAAACTGCTATACTTACTTCTATATTTTCCAAACGTTTGGAACACCCAATAAATGCCAAAACTGAAAAGGATAAGGAATTCAACATCCTTCTAAAGAGATTTACTTAACGATTGTATTTTTCATGCGCAAATTAATTGTCTATCAAAATTACTTATGCAATGTATAAAAGAAATGGTAAACGCCTTAACGGTAACCTAAATGCTTATCGTATAACATAAATACAATAAAATTGGCAACTAAAACAAGCCTGTTTATAGAATTAAAATACATATAAGAAACCAACTTTCGGATAGCACATTTGTGTAATACCAACCCATGTGGCCATAACTCCAGCGTTTGAATATTGTTAATTTTATCAACACACATAAAATAATTTTATGACACACATACGCAATAACTCATTAGTATTTTAACATTGCCCCTGTTTCATTTCATTAATTCAGAGTTTTAAGGACAGGCGTGTTTTTCTACTTCAAAAAGTTTACGATGATTTTATATGTAACTTACTAAACTGTACAGAAAAACCGATGGAACTCATATCAGTCAGATTTTATTTCATATTATAATTTTATTTCATTTCATTGTAATTGGAACAATAGAATGTTAAATTTTACACACCTATCAACATTCAAAAGCACAAAAATCGCAAACTATTTGAAGAGGCCTGATTTGTAATGGAATAAATACCTATACAGTTTTGACTCCTTGAGTTTGACTTAAGGATAAACTTCTTCTTCTATTCGACAATACAATAATAGAAAAAATAAACTTCTTCTTAACCTTTATCCTTCACTAAACCATCTACTAATATTATTCCTAATCTCTACCTGTCCGCTATTACAAGCATTTACTTCAAAGCCCGATTTTATATTCGGTATAAGATTTATATGCCTAGATTTTTTCTACAGTCTCGTTGGAACAATTTACGTCATTTGACCCTGACGACATTTCCATATTTTCGTGAAGCGACTAGTAACTAGTGTTTTATGTATTACACAACAAATATGTCCTCTAATTTAACACTATTGCAATGAACGCGTAATTTGAGGGTTTCATACACGTGATATGTCATGAATGCAACTTTATATTGAACAATGTAACCTGTAATTACTATCTGTAATTGTCGTGTCAACTCGTGCGGGATGGGCTTGACCTTCGCAAGCTAGTGAGACCATGGAAACTATTTATTTGATGTACCTTCATAGGGTTAACGGAGGGGTCAGAATTTCCCACAGGTAAAGTTGAGCGGCCTTGTTACTTTAATTCACATCGGGTTTTCTTGCGAACTAACCAACTTTTTTATAGAAACACATTCCAGTGGCAGCTTAAGGTCGGTAAGTATACTATAGATTTTCTCTATTAAGATTTTGATTACTATTAAAATATTATAAGAAATTGAACTGAGGATTATCTAAAATAAATACGTTTTCAGGAGTCTACTTATCCAACTTACCAAAAGTGATGGACTATAGGTACTCTACTCTCAATCGTAAAGAAAGCTGAATGCCGGTGTCACGATTACTTCAAATTTATATGGCACAAACTAGTTTACGGTCACGCTTATTGAGTTTAAAAAAACCTACGTCAGTATATCAATTAGTCTTTAACCTCTCAGATTAATTCGTATATTGTAAGGGTCCAAATCCATACATACATCCATTTTAGCATAATAATTTGAACATTACAATACATAATAGCGTAAGATAAAGAAGATACGTGAAAAACTTTCTGTAAATACTTTACACCTTATTGTCCGGACACTGCACGCGTGTGCGTCACGTGTGAGATAAATTTAATTATGTCGTAACTAGATAAGGTGCTTCAAAATAATAATCATATTTTGCATGTTTTCTGCGGTACATATTTCGGAACGCTAACCTGATAGGACGCATTAAATACCTAGGTCGTTATTGTCATTTCCTTCGATGATAAATATTGCGGAAGTTACAGCTATACTCATCTTACCTTCAACATAAGAACGATATCCAGGCATTGATTTTGGTTACAGAATGCAAAAGTGACGCTTATATAACTTTTATATATCCATTTTTTTCTTTCTATATTGTATGCATTTTGTATGACCAGCAACGCTTTCGCTGCTAAGATCAAGAACTTGGTATTTAAAAAACTGAAGCCCGTTGCGATGATTAAACAAGACTGTAGGTTATTTTTAAATATTAAACAAGATTTATTAAATAAAATAATTTATTCCAATATTTTCTCCTTATTTGTGAATGTACAGTATGGGTATTTAAACTGTTTTTCCCTATTACAGTAATGGCGTAATTATAGAAATTTAAGTAGTTAAAAAATATGTTGGCATAGTTTATCAGCGCCTAGTGATAAACGGGTATTACCGCTCTTGACAAACATTGTTACTCATTTTTTATTGTCTAATTCCTTTATAGCTTATATATTTTATTTAATGTTACCTTTAATTAAATTTTAGTCAATGACTATTTAAAATCTCTTTGACATTGGATTACACCTCTTACTCATAACCAAGTTTTTGTAGACAGCATCAAAGATATATTCTTGGAAGCTTCTCGATGATTCAGGATAAGTTTGAAACTATATGACCGCAGCGGTCACCAACTCAACCAGGTGTGACCTGCAACAAAACCTGACAATGTTAAAAGTCGAATCGAAACAATATAAACATTTGTCATAATAATACACGTTTTTGCCGCGCTCACCTTCACGTAAACGAACAGACTTTGTCAACATTGGACGTCTCAACAAACATGCAGCCTTGTTTTTGTACGATTTGACATGAACGCGTAACAAAACAAAACGAAAACACAAAAAATTGACGAAACTCGTTATATAAGATGATTGTGACAACTGGCGGAGGCGATTTTGCGCGTTTTAAATACTATATTGTGTGGCAATTATAATATAATGATGCGTTATTGTTCCGATCTTATAACGTCGTCATAGTTAATATAAGAAGATTCAAACATACATTCCTGATGTATGGCGTGAATAGGGGTCGAGTTTTCGATCGCCCATTTGGCCATTACATTGTTGTTAATCAGAGGAAAATGTTTTTGATTATAATCAAAATGATTTGGATTTAAGCGATGTTAGACCGAAACCCTCTCGTTGCTTGTGATGCTCTAAAGTGCCCAAACACAACCGCGGTTTAATGTCCAACAGAATCTAGGAATTTTTTGCTAATTAAAAACAATAAAAATCATTACTGTTTCTTCTGTTATACAATTTGCATGTCACTGAAGTACTAGTCAATTATATTTACAATGTATGTGTAACAGTTACATTGTAATATTTCATATCATCATTAATCATTCTAGTTGCAATTTTAATATTTTTAACTGCCTCGTGGTCTCGCGCTACAAGTATGTATGTGCTATGCAATCTAGAGGTTCTGGGTTAGATTCCCGGGTCGGAGAGTCTGTTATTGGGTTATTCCATTTTACGAAATTTAGAGCAGAACGGAGCCTGGATATGTGCCCGGAAAACGGCAATAGGCTCGCCCCCTGTTACGTGGGACTGATAATATCTGGCGAAATGTGAGTGCAGAAATGCTCCTTTGCTAACTCTTTCAAGGAATACAAGCGTGAGGTTATGTATGTATGTAAATACTATTCATCTGTAGTCTCCACATACCAAGTAAAACTACAGGCGATGAAGTTAGTCTAAATATGGAGTATGATATTAAACCTGACTATTATAGATTCACGGGTTCTAATTAATGCCAAGAATGAATCTACCTCAATTTAAGTGAGTAATCATAAAAAGTTATTTAAACACAATTATCATAATTCTACCAGTTTCAGTACGTGTGCAAGGCCCCACCATTGCCAGGCGGCTGATGTTCAAGACCATTCGACATGACAAACAAAAAAATACATTTAAAATATACACATTGACACCGCAACAGATTTATTGATCGCCTTGACATCAAGATGTAATTTACAAAAGTGTAATCCCGCACTTCTATAAAAAACAATCACTGAGTTATTTATGGTAGCATATCATATATACGAGGCAGGTAAAATTATTTTAATGCTGAAAAGTTAATGTGCGCTCAACCTTCGCGAGATGTCGATGTGGATCTGCGACTTAAGTCGAGCGGGCTCAAGGATGAAGTCGCACGTCTTGTAGTGACATCATGCGTCTGCCAGTCTGTTATTTCATTCGCAACGATTTACATTATAGCCGTATTGATTTACACGCACACTCGCACACCCATGCACACAGATTCGGCTAACACTAACAAGCTCGGTTTACGTGACAAAAAACAGAATTTCCTCTCTAACGTTATAAAATTCGAATAATGGGGTACAATAAAATTTAATCGAACTTCTGCTCCGATTTGTAATAGTAACTAAATACATACAAGAAAGCAGAGTAGAGGCACACAAATACAGGCAGTATAAGCGTGCATAAATCACTATAATAATAAATTATGCATTCCACAATTTCTTGTAAATTATTTATTTCAACAAATGAGTAAATTATTATTTTGTAGAGATGCTGTGACATTTCTGATAATTAATTTAAATAAATATATTTATCAATCCTTATCGATTTAAGAGATAAATATAAATGTGAAAATCAAAGATACCGAAATAACAGCGTTAATGTGTAATTCGTATTCAATTTCACCCAATATGATAAAGTTTGCAACTTATTTGTTTAGTAAACAAACATAATTTAAATGTTGAAATTAAGTTCAACAGTGGTTTCACGGTCGAATTCAGTGTCCCTTCGAAACACACAAGAAAAGGTCAAGTGGTGAATAGAAGTAAATTATGATACTTCTCCTTTACAATCTGGTTCGAAACGCGTTTGTTTTTAGTAAATCACCGGCTCGTGATCCAATTCTAATAAATCCAACACAGATTGCTAGAATTCAGACACTGTAAGAAAACACGGATGACGTCAAAACGTGTTTCTAAATAAAATTCTTTGGTGTCTATATCGATGTCAGTTGGACTTTTTTGGGCTGAACAATTAAAAGCTTTTGTCTATCTTTTGTTTCAGAATGCTTTTATTAAAAAAAATAAAACAAAGAATGCTTGTTCATACAGCACAACTAATTTTTTTTCACAATATAAATAAATATTTAAAACTTAAATAATGTCAAAACTTATTTGTGGCGTTAGCCGCTTGCTGGGCTAACTTTTCATCTCCTCTTAGCAGCACACTTGATAAAGCTGGATGGTGAACTTGTCATACCAAAGAAAATCTTGGCATTGGTATACGTTTCTTATTATGTTTTTGTTCAGCCTTTAAGTGGATGATAATAAATGGATATCGACTGATGTATTGTCTCGACAGACTGAGCACTAGACACCATTACTCCATCACGCAATGATCTTGGTAATGTAGACCCCATATACGGTTGGGCACATGCCTTTTCTTTTGTTAGGAGGAGTCAAACTATGAATATTTTATGTATATGACGGCAGGTATGGTGGTTTCCATATTAAGCATGAAATAACAAGGAACTTCCATCTCTCGCTGATAACCGTCATACCTGTAAATAAACAATATAATATTACAAATATAGCACCTTATTCACAACAGTTATTAATAAATGGTATTTATGTGTAAAGAATGCTGGCATCTGATAGCGCACGCAGAATTAATTTTCGTCATTCGAGTAAGGAAATTTCGCCCAGTAGCCTTTTGGTGTTGCAATTTCAGTTCAATTAATAAGAGGCGGCGATTTAAGAGTATTCACATACAAATATACTACTAGAAACTGTTAATCTGCATTTCTCGACTGTATTTTCCATATGTTCACTGTAACTTAAGTGACAATACCAAAGAAATTTTCAAATACCAATTAGTTACTTACGCTATCCTCAATTTGATATAATAAACTCAAAGCCCCTAATTATACCCTCCTATACGCATGCTACTGCGAAGATATAACCATAACTCTTCAATCTTAACGATTAAACTAGGCTGCTGGCTTTCTTCTTTCTGTTCTTTATTGTCAACGGAGAAGACAAGAAATTGATGGAGAGTCCCTAATAGGATCCCACCCAATAAGCGGATTTATCTAATACAAAATGATGTGTTGTGACAATATAAACTACAAATGTTTTGCACAGAATAGTTTGTGAATAATTGTGGATAATGAATAAAGTTGACAAACACGCAACTATCAATTTATGATGCCTCGAAACAATTTTCTTGTATACTAATGCTCACAACGACAACTGTAATAGCAGACGGTTATTTGTCTAGTAAATTATTCTATTCTAGATGTACTAATATAATCAGTCAAGAATGACGCTAATATACCAATATAATCAGTGGAACTATTTGGGCATCATCAGATGACGATGACGATGATAAAGAATTAGGCAAAGTTACGAAGACCATCGGTCTTAAAATATTATTGATACTTTATTTTCTATGTGTGCTATTTAAAGTTGGCTTTTCCATGCCACTCTATACGTTGGGATTTATCGGATTTGTTTCTGTAATTACCACAGCAGTCTCGAAACCCTTTCATGCGTGAAACTCGTTTTCTCATCATTTAAACCCGCCGCGGTGACCGACAACGAAGGCTATCACAAATGGTGCGGGCTGGACCGGTGTCGCCGGTTCCACTCGGTCGCGTGCTAGCGTACAGCCGAGCTCACCCTTCGACACCTCAATTCCACTTGTAAACTTGTAATTATTGGCCAGATGTATATCAGCAACACGCTCGGTACTTGGATGTAACCTGTGTATGTAATGGTCGCTGATTACATAAATGGGATTATCGATTAGCCGATGAAGATTATGGATTGTTTGTTTTTTAGTGTGCGGTAAATTAGTCAGTCGTTTTGGCAATGAATGGTTGTTTTCCACTTATGAATACCTTCAAAATGTAGATGGTCCAACTCGCGTCACAATCCCCCAAATTAAGGCCTAACCACAAGCTAGTCACTCAATAAAATAAAAAAAGGAAGAAAAGAGACGGTAAAGACTAGACCAGGGCCTCCCAAACTGTGCGTCGCGACGCCCTGGGGCGTCGCGGCAACATCCTAGGGGCGTCGCGAGGCGATCAGCAAACATTCGCTGTCCGTATTTTTCTGATAACCTCATATTACGCTAACTACTGCTGTTTTTATTTCCAGTAAAGTAGGTAGTTTTGATGATGGGGGGGGGGGGGGCAGTGCGTCGCAAGAAAAATAATAATTCTGTATGGCGTCATAGTGTAAATAAGTTTGGGAACCCCTGGACTAGACCGTTATTATTCGCACTCGAATGACAGCGAATCTCTTACATTGCAATCAATGAAAGAGATTCACAGCGAGCCAGCCTAGCCATACTGCAACCTTTGAAACGTTGCGTTTAAGAATACTTAAATACAGGCTGTGGCGCCAAGCTTTGTCAGGCCTCAATTTAAAAAACAAATCTAACCTTATTATGTCTTTCCCTTAGGTTTCCTCTATCTCCTACCATATAGTCAGACAGAATTACCTTATACTACTTTATGCTTTATGAATTACGTTGAAAGGAATGACAATTGATCCTCGCCGTAAGATCGTTATCTACCCGTTTGAGAAACGAATGAGTTTACATCCAAAAATAGCAATATTTTGCGAGAGTTTCATTGATAAGATAATTATTTCATCTGTTTCAAATTTAGAATCAATGAAATACGCTAACATTTGTGTCGGTTTTTAATATATTCGCTTCGTCGTAAACATCTCATTGACCTACTGGCACCGATCATGGCCTCATCTCCTGTGAAACCCTGAATTGAATTTTCAGCAAAATACATTCATTGGGCAAGATTAAAAAAAATATCAGACATATTTATTTGGTTAACAAGATTTTTATTTTAGAAATTTACAGTTTTCAGGAATAGTAGCAGCACGGAGTTTTGAATTATGATCGAAAAAGGGTTCGATTACGTGGGATTTAAAAAATACATTTTGGTAACTACTGTTGTAGAAATGGATCTCTGTATAGTCCTTTGGGGATTCGAATGCGAGTATATGTTAGTATTTTCCCCCTATAATCCAGTTTTCGCGGAAGGCTAATTCAACGAAAGGCATAACCCTTTACACTATTTCAAATAACCTATTTATAAAAAATAAAAAATGACTGCTAAAATACTAGATATATAAATATACAACCATTTGTTCCAGTTCTATAGGTTTTCTGGAAGAGATCGCAGTGAGCGATAAAAGCACCTATTTTGCCTATACCTATTGTCTTAGTTATTTCTCGATGATGCTGCATACATTACTGTATAATGTACTAAAAAGTATATAAATAAATACTATAAGCCAAATCAATACGCTTGTACAATGGTGTGGGACAAGGACAGCTACACCAATAGCCGCCGATAACTGCTGACGCCAAATACTTATCAAAAACAATTTGGTTTAAAAACAATAATTAGCCGTGAGAATGATCGAACAATAAACTGCAGAGTAGGACAGTGGACATTGGCAATGCGGCCTCGCGAATCGTCTGCTTATGCTTAATCAGGTCGAGCGTTCAATGTCACAGACGTCATGAGCGCCGCGAGGGAGGGGCGGCAGCGTTTGTTCGTAAATCAATGCAGTTGCAGTTGCAAACGAGTTCGTTTGCTTAAATGTAAAGTTAAGTTAATTTTTTGTGGTATAACAAATTGGGAAAAAAAGAAGTTTATCTTCTTTGATTCTGTAATACTCGAATATATTAAAAATATTTTCTTTCAACTTACCACTTAAAATCACAATTTATTCAAATTCTGGTGGCAAATACAAACTGTTATGTCATATATAAAATACATAGTTGGGTAAAGAAATTTCCTTTTTATGTAACAAAACGCATGTATAAAATAATATATTTATTGAATGAACATTTAAAGAAGAAAAATTAAACTTAGCGGAATAGTCTAGATCTAGTCTGACTGAACGCTCGGGGCAAACTCGCTGCCTCCTCTGCCGTGGGCCGTCCGCAGCGGCATTGCTACAAGGTACTACGACATTAAACACGGGTCCAATATCGCTTCCTCTGATACAATCTACAAACGCTACTTACAGACGTTCAACTAAAAACATTAAGTTATTTAGCATAATTTTCACGTCTATAGAAACTCAACTCTATGAAAATTGTAAGCATTCCGATTTTATCATATCAACATTAACAGCCCATGTCCCACTGCTGAACTGCCTCTGAGAGGGTCTAGGCCTTAGTCAGCCAAGCAGGCCTAGTGCGGGTTGGCGGACTAAACATCTAAGAAATTTCTAAGAATTTTTAGACATACAGGTGTCCTCAAGGAATCGTGTCATGTTTTTATACTGTTTAAAGATATTATATAAACTATCCAAATTGTATGTATCCAACAATTTGTATGTATAGTTTTTCACGTGATATGATAAATGTATCATAAAAGTACATCAAAAATATTCATTGTTCTTATAATAATCACACAAACTAATAACAAAAATGTATGTACCTTTAACAAATTCTAATTTAATATGAAGTTGTTTTGCGTAAAGAATTATATATTTTAATATTTTTACGCCATAATTAGTAAAGGTATAGTGGTATGTTTTGTCTTTATTGTAAATTGATTACACCCTTATCTATATAGCAAAGTCTGATGTTTCAATCAAATTATGTTTTTCCTTTTAAAAAAAATCGGTTTTGTCATGTATGATTGAAAAATATTTGATGTTTTTCACTGCATTTTCAGAAACAGTTCATACTCAGCCATTAATACAATGCCTTGTAATGCAAAAATGAAACACATCAACCTAATTATTTCTTCCGACGGCACATCACTATTGTATGGCAAGGTATGTTAGTTTGGTGCTACACATGGCTTTATTAGTAGGAATAAACTATGATTAACAATATCAAGCACTCATTGCTTATCCTAAACTTCATATAATTTTTGTAGGAATAAGAGCCACAACTACGAAACCAAATAATGGAGGCATATATAAAGTATAGTCTTATAATCTTATTAAACCACTTTTATTAATTGTCATAACAGATTACATACATATTATAGATATAATCTGCTGACGATTCCAAACTTCTAATATGACCTACATGAAATAAACATGCATATTGCATATATAACATCGTATGTCCATTGACCTGCACAAGGTCAGCGTGGTTGACTAAGGCCTAATCACTATTTAGTTATAAAGACCCCGATCCCATCAATGGGACATATGTATATTAGTTGTTGTCTATATATCCGCTATTTTTGGGCATGTTTTGTCAATTGTTAATATAAAATCAATAATCAGCCAAATAGCTTTAATCCAATGATGGCAAATAACAATATGCATACAATGGAAAATTTCAACAATTAACTACTTTACACGTCATTAACAAACCGGAATCACTAAGTATCTATGTCGAACTCGAATTCCATTAGTCGCGTCAGTGCATGTCGCGTACAGCAGGATATATGTACATTGTACTTGGCTATTTACTAGTGCATTATGTAAGGTTCATTGTATATTGTACGTTTTTTTCCGTCACATCCTTATTCTCGGATTGTTTGCACGGATTTTCTTGATTATTGGGTTACAAACCCTTGTTAGGTAAAGGCAAATCACTTTGTTAAATTAAATTATTTTACCAATTTCATAAATCTTACAGGTTTCTCTACGGAAGCTGTTTTGAATAACAAAATCTTAAATGCTTGTTCCTCTAATAACAGAAAGTCTCTAGAAAGAAATCTATGTATATCAATCTGAAAAAGATCAGCATTTTTTCAAAGTCATTAGGGTATTGGATTTGGCACTCAACGCCTTGTAACAATATCTTCTGCTACCTCGGGGGCGCCCCAAAA
Source organism: Cephonodes hylas (assembly GCA_030295005.1). Classification (NCBI taxonomy): domain Eukaryota; kingdom Metazoa; phylum Arthropoda; class Insecta; order Lepidoptera; family Sphingidae; genus Cephonodes; species Cephonodes hylas. Next base: position 6,163,691 of record AP025367.1, on the reverse strand, counting down.
TGTTTATCAAAGTGTGACCTTCATTTCAAAACTTGCATGTCTTTGCGATATTTAATTTTGTGCAGTAACATCGACCATAACGTTAAATTGTTTATCAAAATCAATATGGCTCCATTTTTTAATTACCCGAGGGAATCCCCAACTTAAAAAAAATAACGAACACATATTTGGGTTTTCTCTGCGGGATGTTACCTAATTAAAACAGTTGCCTAACATTGCTATTGTATTGTTTTGTTCGCGCTTCCTACAATACATGCTACGATAGAATTAATTACATAAATTAATTTAACTAGCCAAAAATTTTAACATAAGGCGAATTTAGTGATTTATATGACAGATTTTTCTCGAAACCGACCCGACATACCATGCATCGTAATAAATCAACGCTTCTAGCGAGTATTGAGGACAACAGTCCGACCGACCTAAGAAAGGTAAATGCTTCAATGCTATTCGTAAGCCGAGCGCCGGCGCGCAGTCGAGAGGTCGCCCGTTCTAACGTGGCGGCCCCGAAACAAACGCGCACTTATTTGCCAATACACTGATGTTATATCTCCGTACTTATAACTCAAAAGGCAAATTAAACATCGGCCACGCATCAAATATCGGCAGTTTCATCACCAGCGCAACACTCGCGTGTCACCAACACAATCCAGGCCGCAGAATAAAAGAATTTAATCATCAATAAACTAATAAGGACGTACTGGGTTAATTAAAATCAATCCGTTCATCTAACAATGGATTAACTTGTCCATCGTAAATCCAGGTAATTGAAATACCACAGAAATCGTACACAAAACATCGCTGAATTAATATTTATAACTATTTAACTTACGACACAAATTATGTGATTAACATCAACACTTGGGCGAGATTATTTAGTTTCGAGAAATTAATAAAATTAACAACATAAATTATTTGAGACCATATTTAAAGCGATTTCAACGAGTTATGTTGGCTATTGCGAAATTTCATCATTTACGAACGACGTTGAGGGCCTTAGTATGACCTGGTTACTTGCAGCAACACATTTTCTACCATTTTTGTGGTGGATAATTTAGAGGGATTCGAGAGATACTTGTTGGTTGGCTACGATTTAAAAATTCCTCGGATAGCGTCGAAATTCCGTCAGTAAACAGAGCATTTACCTAGCATTAAAACAGCGTCTGCCAATTTGAACAGTGGCTAGTTGAACTGCCGTTGATTTAATTTTTGGAAAATATGCTACCCGATATAAAGTGCTCACTATCACTCGAAACAGTCTGAATCAGATCGATTTGGAAATAACGCGAAAGGAAGATTATTGATTAAATATATCAAATTGAATTTAGGCCACAATAAAGGTATTTTCTTTTAATGTTACTCTTGACTTGTCTGATGGAATTTATCACGTGTTGATACAGAAAGAGGATGCTTGAATGTTTTCAGGAACTGTACAAAACCGGATACTTACCGAGATTTCCCCATCTATGGCATTCTCGGAAAGTCCGGGTATTCCCGTCAACGTTTGTTTGATTTTTATATTGTGAGATCGATTTGTGAAATAATACTTTTATGTAAGTGTAAACGGAGTAATTTTCATCGCTAGGAACCCTCGAGAACACGTGACCGCGTGACGCTCGTCAGGCAATTATAACAACAATAACATCTAATAGCGACCGTACGCGTGCAAATAGCAAACATGACCATCTTCCTGTTAATAACTTACTACGCGTTGACACGATTGCTTGTCGCCTGCATTATGGCGCAAAAACTACCTAACCGCGCTAGGACTTGGTACGGACATGTATGTACGTATTTGAATTTAGAATTTATATTTTGTTTGAAATTGTATTCCAAAGAGTTTTTACTATTTCCACAATACAAACCAGTGTCAGACATACATTTTTAACGTCTTCGTTTAAAATCAATCATTTTAAGAAATTTATCGTGAATTTAATCGGCAGGGAGAAATTAAATCAGATTTTTGAGTTAATAAATTTTTAACAACATACAAGGCACCAGAACATCAGAAATCAAAAATTAAAAAATCAAAAATAGATTTTTTAATTTTCACTACATCACTTTGAAAGTGACAGTAAATTGCAACGTAGGTCTCAATTAAATAGTTCCGTGTAATACAAGCATGTAAAGACGCCGTGAACTGGTACTCGGTTGCACGTGATTCTGTAAACACAGTACCTTGCGACGTCATGTTCAAGGCGCTGTGTGTCATTGTACACTATAAACGTAATGTTTTGAATCTCAGATATGTAAGTAGCATTGTAAACAAGACTTCTTCGAGCGCTACTAATCCTATTTATCTGGGCTTTGTATCCCAAATGTAAATATACGGTAAAATGGGAAAATTTGGAGGCAGACAGTTTGGATGTAGAATGGATGAAGAATTGTTTAACAAGAAAGACTAACTAAGAAGCTACGAGACTCATTGTGACAACACATCGTAACCAACAAGTAAATCCCTTATGTCAATTTTGTATAAAAAGGTTGGGAACATCACACGAAACAACCCCTATATAAAATCTTTATTATTTTTACCTAAAAGGAAAACTTTTCTAGTCTGGGAAAAAGATCCGACCACACTTGGCCTATCCTTGATGATGAAATTTCTTTATTTAAAAGAAGAAAGCTTTGCTAGTGTTTCAGTGGGTCAAAAGATCTAGCTCTTCATAGAATTGTTTCTCATTAATTGACATTTTATTTGAATATCTTCATTAGGTCCAATCGTTAGGACAAAATCCGACTACAGAAATCGAAAATGTAAAATAGATTAAAGATTATTATGATCAACACGTTATTTAAACATTATTTATTGAAATATTAATAGCTACAAGAATTTCTTGACATACTAGACACAAGATCCATGATTCGTACCTGATTATAATATTACTAAGTAAGGCTGTATAAAACCTACACAGTCTATATTAATATGAGCTCGTAATTAAAATGTTTAGAGCGAGCAATAAATACTGTAAACTCATAAATATTTATGTGATTTTTTTCATTACGTTTCACGCTTTAACTATTAAACGTTTTTTGAGCAATTTTAATACGTAGATAGAAGGATCTAGGCTAGTTTTTGTAACATTGGTTGACTTAATTTACATAAATGCGAGCAAAAGTCATAGCTATATAAGTATAAAATAATTAACAGCTTGCAATAATTTGCCCAATTCAACAGTCAATTTATAAATACCACATCCATATTAATGAGTTAAGGAAGTCATTATGGTTTTTGTATTGAGATGGTTGAGATCTCAGCTGGAAACAAAAGGTGTCGCGTGTGGCCACTGGCAGGGCGCCCGACGCCTCGACTCACACATTGGCTATGGAAAAACGACATAAACAACCACCAGATAATTATTACACACACTCACGTCTGCATCCCAGAAGGGTAGGTGTTTTAAATTAATAAAGGTAGAGTCTATTTGTTTTTGGGAAACATTTGCGGACTCCGCGCTGCTGCTGAGAAATTTCTTACGGAAAACTCACAATTATTTGCATGATATTTGAGGATTAAGGCTAAAAGTAATGATGAATAGAAAAAAAAAACTTACACATAGTAATTGTTTGCGCTTTTTGATGGGTACGAAGGTCAAACATTTTGAGAAAAAAATCTAAAAAACAATATGGATCGTGTCCTAAATATGCCTGTCTAATAAAACGTGTTTCTGCCTTACTTCTTATAACTGCCATACCATTCGTTTATCATCACCATCTATCCGTCTCTGGAGTGGTAAAAATCCACTCTATATGAAAATCCAGATCGCAACTACGCTTTAAAAAGCTACACACATTTTATATTTAATTATGGTATTTGTTTTTTGCAAGTGTACAACGGTACCACCTCCACATTCCATTCGACCGTTTGTTGCCCTCAAAACGAAAATAGTAATATCGCGCACTGCAAGCTATGAAAGTAAACTGTCAGTCAACTATACACAAATATAATAAACCGTTTATAACACAAAAAATACGAATGTACAATAGTTCTACTGAAATAAAATACAGATTCACGTGTCGTAACAGCTTTAGTATTAAGTTTTAGTTTTGGAAGCTAAGTTATGTTATTCCTTTACTCTCCTTACTATCTACTTTATCTCAACCTTTTTACGCACTTTTCTCAAAAAATCATCCCCATATTTAAATTTCAATCTGCTAAAACCTTGAGTTAAGACTCAGCTAAGTTCCCTTTGTTAAGTTTGGCCTTTTAGACTAGGTTTGAAATCAAGACTTGCCTGTTCATCATCATCGTCATATTGAGTGACTTTCTGATACTACCTTCACATAGCAGTGTTGACTCTAGTACTAGCGTAAGCAAGAAATCGTTCTAAGGAAAGTTTAAGGATTTATATCATCACATTCAATTATAGAATAATAATATAAATAGCTTTAAAAATATATTCGTTAGATCTTCTCTGAGAATTTCTCGAGTCTGGCAACCCCAAGTGATGCGCCTGGCGGGCGGTTGGCGGGTGGTAGTCGGTTGGCACTTGGCACTTGGCAGGCCACGCGTATATGGCAAGGTCGGCGGGTGCGCTCGTCCACAGCATGCGCGCGCGCACCCGACACCGCGCAATCACTTTCACTACGCGTATTACCAAATGTTACGTGGAAGTAAATTAGCTGGAACCGATAGAACCCAGGGCTCCACTGACCACTTGGTACCACACTAGCATAAATATTATATTTTAATAAGTGAGATAGACTAGCCAAGGGCCAACTTTGTTGTGCTAATGAGTTCCTGATAGCGGCAACGGTACTTAAGGTAAAAACGATATACATAAGAAAGTGTAGTGTTATGAAATCAGTCTGTGCATTTCAAGTAGTCGCGTTGCTATGGCAATACACAAATATTGATACCTAAAATTAATTCGGGGCCTCTCCTTCAGAGTCGCAGACAGCCATTAGTGTCCCAATGAGCCGCGGAAGTTGTAAAATCATCAAAATAATATTGAAATTAATTCAAATGTAATGAAAACTGATAAAATATACAAGAAAAAAACAGATAAATGTATAATAGTGTGAGTAATTACGTCCGATCCACGCCGACGTATCGTGACCGTATTGTATGCGACGCGGTTTGGCGCGTATTTAACTCACAAATAGCTATATTTAATTAATTCTTTCAAAATAAAGACGTTTGGAGTCAACATCCGCTCGTGTCAATGACCCACACGTAAAGTTAGGGCGTTAGATGGGTCAGTTTGTGAGTGCATTATTTAAAATTCACATTAAGCGTCTGACTGATAAAAACAAAATACTTTGGCGACAAAGGTTTCTCGTCTAAATTATTGCATTCCGGTTGACACTTCACTTTGGGGATATTCTTTGCCTCTTACGTCATGCGCAAGCGCCTCGACATGTGAGCTACAACTTACAAGGGACTTATTATAAAATGTTAATTATGTTGTCTCTACGCATACTGTAATTTACTCGCACCTTCACGACAGCGTCTGATAGAAATAATCAAAGCAACATCCGACTTCTTGGGTCTTAAATCACGACAGGAAGTCATTGTAATTTCTTCCTATAAAATAAAACGTGTTTGCATATTTTTATTATGTAAATACGAAAGTTTAACAGGCACGCGATTTGCGCAATGGTGAGCGATGCTGTCGTCTGCAAATGCTTAAAACATGAACCAAACACATAATTTCTTAGGCTTTTTGGTTAAAGAAGTAGAAAACGGTTACGTTATTTTTTAACCCCATACAAAAATTGAGGCATCGTGAGCTCATTAATAAATACACCAACTCCTATAGCTAGTTACAAACTATTTTTGCAGCCTTTCTCTCTTCAAAGGCAGCTTTATAACCTCAACATCGATTCTAAATTCGAATTTGGCTTTTGGAGTTTCCCTTGTCCAGTTTGCAATGAATGTAAAAAAATATTCTTGCCAGTACCATCCTCTCTACAAACCAAAGAAACATCAGTAAGCCAACGTTGCCACATCCAGCAGCGATGACCTCAGAATCGACGAGCAACATTTGGCTTCCTCTTCGCGCTAAATTCGTTTCAGTGCGAGCGGTGCTTTCGCAAATTGGCTAAGCTCACGTAACCGATGTTACAAAGCACAACTATACATGCGTGCCTCTCACTTGTTAAATATTGAATAATGCGCGCCGTATCTACATCATAATACCTGCTTCATTCCAGGTTCCGGTAATTAGGGTAGTAATTATTTTGATAATTTGACTGTTGCAATTATCGTTGACTTTACTAGAAGAGATATGATGTAGGAATTTGTACTTGTGTCATGGGTATCAGAAACTACGAGACTCTTTTTGATCTAATAAGCACGCAGATCTGAAAGAATATATGTGGTTCCCTCAAACATTTATCTCGGTCCATTACGCATTCTTAACTTGGTCTGTATCCACTACTATGTAATTATTATACAATTGACATTTGCCGTACCAGAATTTATAATATAAGAAATACAAAGTATAACATGTTCTGAATAAAGTAAATCAAAAAACAAATTAGAAACACGAATGAATTATAATCCGATCTAATTCAATCGTACGATGGAATAAAGTACCGCCCTAAATATTAAATCCGTGTTATTGATATTTTTTCTCCATTAAATATTTTTAAAGCCAACATCAAATTTTCAACTTCAAAGCTATTACGAATGTTAGATAGTTTCTCTCTGTAACTTGTTTGCATGGATATTTGTATTGTGATAGTCTACAAGTAATAATAAATCCACGCCCCGTTTATATTTTGACCATTCTTCAGTATCTTACAATTTTAAAGAAAAAAATCATTTCCAATCAAGCATTTAAATGTACGAATGCTCACATTTACGATACCAAGTAAGATACCAATTTATCCACGGTTTCCCAACGCAATTGGTAAAACTGTATAAATATTTTTTACTTGGTCACACAAACGTCAATCTGTTATTTCACACGTTTGAAAAGTGGAATTACTTGAGCAGTGGCAACAGATTTGTGCTACTTTTGCACATTGTATTAACATTAGATGACGTTAACCATCGCATATTCTAGAATAATTTAGCGTTACATTACAGAGTTTTTGCACGTGCTCAAATGCAACCATATGGTATATACATAAGTATACTTCGAAAGCAGAGACCAATATGTTTAGCACACTGTATTAACTTCAACAAAAACGCAATCTTGGTTGAGTAAAAGCGTTTTTTGCCCACCTGTAAAAGATTCCGATTAATAAGTAAAATAAACATTCAACAGTCACTCAAATAGATTTGATAGCATTTCGAGATAAAGTAATGTCGTGAGCATCAGAATTACAATCGATTTTTCGAGCTCACTAACACCCAGACGGGAGGCAAAAAATCGTGTATTACAGAAACATTCGTCTCGGTGCTAATATCCTACAAACACAAACTAGATTCTCTCAATCAAACGTAACACAACAGTCCTTTACGTCAACCGTTAGTGAAACTGTGGGACACCGTGAGTCGAACTTTTACACTCACATTGCACTCTGAACTTTATGACTCTACCACTTTTATATATTTTCCAATTCATTTTTAATTAATGATTTCCATAAAATAATGTGGATAATTTGATGAAAAAGCAGCATTGTTACTTGTGCAAGTAAACTTTCTAGCAAAACACATAACCGCAAGATCCTTATCTAACGTATTTATAGCATAACGTCAACCTATAAGCATTCATTGAAAATAACGCAAGTAAATTTAGCATTTGTAGGTATAATGGTATTAATTTGATACACGTGTAAAATAAATGTTGCAAAAGCAACATTAACTCATTAATTACAATCTTAGAGTTATAATTACTGTATTGAATCGATTTGAGTCCAATGTGAAATCTTTTACTTAGTGTTGAATTAAACTAGATGTGTGGTATACCTAAATATGAAATTAATTCTTGGCCGCATAGGCTTTTTATAGCGCTTAAAAAGCAACTAAAACTACTTACTCTTATGACCAATAGACTTCTGCCTGTGGGTCACAACTCACAGCCTCCCTATAAAGTAAAAAAATAAGCTCCAATTCTCCATTCAATTTCAACTAGTATGCGGAGATTCATAGATTTATTAATCGTTGATAAAAAATTACCACGTTTCCTTCTTGAGATTCCTGTGTTTGATACATTCTGTCTTAAATTTACTTACAAAAAAAAACCGTTACCCTGTCTGTGTATTTTGGAATTTCTACATTTCGTATTCAGAAACTGAGCAGGAGAACGAAGACTACCAATATATCAAGCTATAGTGTCTAGCGCACGCATGCACACGTTTATCTAGATCGCGATTAAAACAAATGAACACGGCTCATTTTAATAGTTATTGCACCGAACAGCCTTCAGGTCAGTGGCAGAGCCGACCTTGTGTGTGCTGTGACGACCCGTCTCGTGGGCCACTCTGGTGTCCTTGAGTATCCATGCATGCCGTCGGAGCTCACGCCACTCTGAGGCCATACTTTATTGTCGATCTCAGGGTGACTTGGCTGGGAAATACCTTACAAACACAGTGATAAAATACTTCTAGTATTGTTGATCATTACGTGCCGAAAGACTGAATGAAAAGTCTGGTTTTGGCAAGCGATGGTCAATAAATAACGGGGATTTTTTCAGTGTCTTGAAGGACCAAAAGACATAGATATTTTCCACAGCAAATATCAAACGGAGCTTTAAATTTGCTGTTTTTAGACCTGGTTATCGATAAGGTTATAAATAAAAATCAATTTGCAAAAATAAATTCTTGCATATCAAATCCATGAATGAAGTCGTAACGCTATAAATCAATGTTTCATAATTTTACGACGCGATGTTCGCGGTACGACGCTATGAGCACCATTTTCCTATGTCATGCATATTTTATGTGTAGGAGAATGACATGCTAGGGGGTGAGGTCATGGCTATATTGTGTTTACTCAAGGGAATACGCGTTATGGTGGACTGAAATATTTTTATTTGCAAAGTTACTACAATTCTAATTTATTATTCTTGCATGAAAAACTACTGAGACTGATGATAACCAAAATTATAACCAGTTGAAGGATTTTTTTTAAGAGTCTTAACTGACACAATCATGCTAGTTTGCACAATTAGTAAGGATATGACTTGCAGATTTTCCCCCATTTGATTTTGTCTCAAAATACGAACAAGCAATTATTCAAGGTCCCAACTAGGATGATGACTCACAAAGTTGTTACTTAGCTTAATGTTTACACTTATTTAAATTTTATGAACAATATTATACTGCCTAAAAATCCCTGTTTATTTTCAGAGCTATGGAAATCAATCCAATCCAAATTGAAGTATCAAAGAACCAATGTTATTTTTGGTTAAGATTAAAACTATTCGTATGTGTAATGATTACTAATATTTTGCGTAAAACAAAAGGATGCTGTTATCTGGTACGTGACGCCTACGGCCTGCCTCATAGCCCTTGAAGACATCCGCGGAAGGATATGATACACTCCAATTTTTAAACCGGACACCAACATGGTCGCCAAAATGAAAGGACCAGACTGATGAATAATTAACACTGCCGAAAGGTCTCTTTTGTACTAAAATGACCATGATTTTTTGTAAATAATAATATTACGACTTAGGACACTAATATGTTACTTTTATTTAACTTTGTTTTGTCACTAATCTAAAGAACCTATTTTTTGAAGGGATGAAAAAGAAAATTAGCTTCGACTATCCACAAGGTATCAAAAACACAAACGTATACCATTATACAACCTCACCTACAAACACACTTACGCAAACACAACTGAAGAAACATCAATAAACAGCAACAAAGCCACTCAGGCATTACGATAAAAATAACTGTTGTATGATTAAAACTGGAAAATCATTTTCTTTACACACCTGACGACGCTGACGTAAAACGTCCGTAGCTCAGTGAATCAATAAATTCATCCGCTGTCCGTCAGGCGACAGTATTGTTCGTGTTTGATGCCCATACCCTTGGAAATGGTGAGTCACACGGACCCGAATATTTCCAAACGGCCAAATGACCTCATACACGCGTTTTTGAGAATAACACTGTCGGACGTGAGTTGACGGTGTCTCTTAAGTGTTGGTTTTTAGATAATTCCATTTGCATAATCCTATTAGATACAACCTGTACGCTTTTTGTACTCAGTTGGATAAATATATGTAATATTATGACATACTATCAGATAAGCGTAACAATTATCCAGCAAACTTTATTCGATTAACCAATTTATCTTCTTCTAATCAATTTCGTAGCGCGGTAAAAGTCATGTTAGGTCTCGCATTACTGGTCACCGAGCGTCACTATTCGATGTTATTTCAGTGCGGTCCACTGTCGATCTTGGTGTACAGGAGTTGCAGTGGTGGATGTGTGGTGGGATAGTCTCTATAACTATCACTACTTTCTTGCTTTGGCTGTCCAAATAATACAATAACTCACTCAGCCATTGTTTAAATTAGTTTGTTGCATTATGAATCTGCTTTTTGCGTAGTCCGCATATTATTTTAGAAATAACATTTAGAGAGATTTATAACTACATCTTCCAATTTACGTACTACCTACTACTGGTTTATTCTCATGACAAGGGGTTATACATTATAACTATATTGACTATGCTTACTATATGTAGGATAACGTCAACGAGATAAAACATGTTTCCATACAAATTGTCTTTTAATGTATTGCGGATCAAAATCAGTTCTATTAAAATTATATATAAAATATGAAGCCAAAGGTCAGTTGATAATTCGCTGATGTCATACAATAGATAAATAATAAAGTCATTTTTGTATACGCGAATATTCGTAATGGGGTAATTTTCATGAATATTTTTTTTCGTTCTCAGTTGAGCTACATTTGTCTCTCTTAGATGCCAATGTTGTCTTAAATTTTAATGCAAAAAACTGCCTTATCCGTAAGACCGTACCCAAAATCTTTCGAGTCATACTCATGTTATACATACATCATGACTGAATCATTCATGGAGAGACATATGCCCAGCAGTGGACATATTTTAGCAGAATATCTACCTTAAAGTAGGGATTTTATTATATTCTTTAAAATGACTTGATCAGTACATTTTTACATACTAACCAAACAGCCGCATATATTTACAAAACGATAATAAAAAAACAAGTAATTACCATATCGAAACCGAACGAACGGTCAAACAATAATGAATATCGATTAAAATTAGTGCACGGTGACGTCATGGAGTGCATTATTCAGTTTTGTTTACACATACTTGACAACAGTGGACGTCGGGCCGACACAAACACGCGCGTATTAACACGTAAGTGTGACGAGGACGACAGACTGATGCACAGATTGGCATATTGTTCGAAACTCAACACATTTATATCAACTATGAATATGGGTTAATCTTTAATCGTTCTACGGCTGGGCAAATGCTTAATTAGCAATTAAATTTAGTCTAATTTTACATACTTGGTTTTGATTCGTAGAGTAAAAATAACAGTTAACAATAACAGTTCGCACGTTAGGTCCAATTTAAGCAATAGTTATTTATCCGTGGTGCGCTAGTTAATTGCGTCAATTTTTTGGTAATTGTAATTGTCTTTCTTTATGTGAGGTTAAACCTCATAGCTCAATATTTTGTCACCCGCTTTGCTGTGGAGGGAAGTGGACAACTCTTTGTTTTTCCAACTCCTCCTTTACATTGCTTTTCTGATTAACTTCGTTGCGGGATTATGACAATTTAGGTCCCCTTAGATTCGCTGAGCTTCATTGCTCGGCGCCAATACTGTGCGTGCCGCTGTTGATCCTGGAATACAGGAGTTGCAGTGGCGGGTGTGTGGTGGGATAGGGACAAAGAGTAAAAATCACTCTCTATGGCCCTACTCAACTAAAAACAAAAAAAAACAATCAATACTTGATTATATTGTATTTCTCTACAGCCCTGTTAAAAAAAAAAAAAAAAAAAAAAAAAAAAAAACAATAAATCAAATTAAAAAATGGAATACTCGATTGTATTATTGTTTTTCATTACCCATTCCATATTTAAATACATAACCTACAAAAATGAGATCATAATGGCAAAGGTACCATTAACTAAAAGCATATCGAACAACAAGGTGACCGACATACAGTGATAATGTTTAAATGTACATCCGGTCAAGAATCTCTCAAACAAACATGTACAGAGGCGCGCTACCGTTGAAGGGAAGTACTTATTGTGTTTTTAAAATCCACTCCATAACTTGTTACATTTGTAGTTTACAAGAGGAAATACGAATGAGAGCCGGATTACTTGTAAATGGTAGTTGCGTAGGTGGTAGAAATGACCTTTTTAAAAAACTATTTTTAGCAACACCTGTTTCTTTGACAATGGCCTGTATGTACGAGACCAGCCACAGTTGACAGTGCATATAGTTTCTGTAAAATCCCAGCATAAGGGTATGGACAGGAACAAGATGACGTCAATTTTCATAATGAGGTAAATATATCAAATAATAATTCACCATGTCCACATAAAATACCTAGAATCGTAATTTTTTTTCTCAGGTTAATTCATCGAAGACCCATGTTATTTGTTATTGAATGACTGAGCTCGTTAATTTAGCAGACTCACCAACTTAAGAATCACTGATATCAATCCTTCACACTGTTGCTTATAACATAACTTTTGCCTCTAAGGCCTCTTGGTTATAGAATAGGCTTGTACCCATCAGTGGGACGTACATATAAATGCTGATGATTATGTGCTTTATCACAGGTGGCGGATAAATGAGGAAAAAAAAGTAAAGGAATTGCGCTTGCTTGGGAAGGCTTCATACACTCATATTGTTAAACTCATAAAACAAACAAATAAATCAATATTCAAAAGTCACAAATAACGATAAAGTGAGAACGTAACACATTATGCTCTGATAACAACTCTAATAATTTTAAATGTTTAATAACTGCCTCCAGCTTATAAATAGAATGTATATCGATAACGCTCACAAAAATGTAGCAATTGCGTATTTACTGTGATCCGCGATGACGGAACCAAAGCAAATAATATCATTGTCCGGGTACCGTGGTGTTGCCAGACTATATCACCAAATTATTATTGAATGTTTATCTGGTTTTTTTAATCACTCATTCTAATTTTTACTGTTTTAATTTGATTGGCTATATGGACAGGATAGATGGATAAATGAATAAAATATTTTTAAACACTCTAATCAATAATTACTATTTAGTATTACCAAACTTTTGTTTATAATTTTTCTACAATTAACACACGCAAAACAAGTTCGATACTATAATAATTATAAGGGTTATCTTTTTCTAGACAGCTCTAGAACTCGCAAATTCCTAAAAACACTGCTAGCAGTATATGCTGTATATACTTATGTGCTGTGTACGTATGTGATATAATTCTTTATAAACCATATGTATATTAATTATGACGATAATTATCAACAATTTTATTAAAAATAAAAATATCAACTTGGTATTTTGAAGTGCACAATGCATTTCAAATAATAAAAGTTACATTGATGCAGCTGTATCAACAAAGATCGCGTTATGATAATGACAAGGGCCTACATTATTAAAGGTTATGTACCGTGTGACGCAACCAAATCACCATGTATGATTGAGTAATTAGTAATGATAAAACTTGTATAATACTAAGGCAAACAATTTTTCGTATTAGTTTATGTACGGTTATTAAGTTTTAGGAACTACAGTTCTTTGTCAGAGAAAAGAGTTTGCGGATTCCAATAAAGCAACTTATGAATAATTTTAAGATCTTAGTAACGTATCGTATGTATTTATATTATCATCATCATCAGCCCACATACGTCTCACTGCAGGGGCCAGGCCTCCTTTACCATTGAGAGGGCAGTTCAAGGATTAAGTCAAATTCTGAGTCTAGTTATCAGTTACTTAACAAAAATCGAAAAAATCACGCATGACTAAGTAATTCCCAGAAGGTCTTAACCTAATTTAGAATGCCAAAAATGGGTTAAAAAATACTGGCACAAATAATTTAGAATAAAGGCGAAAAAGTAAAAAACACAAATAATATTCGTCACACATGGTAACACCGAAGTACATACGGGTACACTTCAAACGACATTCATTCATAACCATTGTTGTGATTGCGAGTTTTGCTCAATGTCACACGTTTATTCTCGCGCATTACCGGGTTGATCTGTACATGAATTATAAACCTCTATAATTAAGTATATTCTATGACTAAATAAAGCATCCACAGACCAAACGTCTCAATTTAATAAGGAATCTTGATACTTTTGATGAGGAAATATATCAAGGAAGAATATCCTTTAATATTCTTATCCTTTTTGGCATCCTTAAGTTAGGAAATTACATGGAAAACAATGTCCTGATGACGATAGATCCTTAATGATAAAACTGCAGAGTGACGAAGTTGGAATCCAAGAATTCAGCCACGGTTGGAAGATTAAGTTTTCCTTAATTCAATTATTCAAGTGATGTTATTGCAGATATTTTGTACTAAATGAGGAAACCTGTGTAACTAAGAGCGTTCCACATGATTGAAGTACGAGTAGTCCACCAAAATTCACTTGGATAGCATGGTGGAGTAAGGCCCAAGCCCACTTTTTAAAGAGAAAGCCATTCAGAAGTAGGACTTTCATCGGCTGATACAAACTATGGAGGGTAAACAGACCTTGCCTAAAATAACTATTTACTTAGCATCAGGTAGTCAGTATTACCAAGATCTTATGGCTACCGTTCATGATCATGACGTGATTTGCTTAACTTGTTCGCTACAAAGTCTCTCTTAAAGAGTTGTTGATACGCATTTTCCAAGAACCAATTTAAAAACTTTCTGTCTATTTTGTTGCTGGATATCTAAATACTTAATAAATAAAATGAATAAATCTATAATTTCCCTTTTACATTATGTTATCCAAGCCCAGACCTGGTAAAGCCAACTACAATATCACACTGGGTTTCTGTATTATGTCCCTAATACGCAAACGAAACTGTTTTTCCCTAACTCAATGAGTTCGCAACAAACAGTATCGGATTTTCCACAGAACGTTACGTAGTGTTATCTCATGGTCCTGACAAATGTTTTTTTACATTCGCTTTGTATCTCCTAACACCAAATCTGGGTGACCTCGATTCTTTAGCCTGATAAAGGACGTACACAGTACACACCTATGCGATATGCTTCTGTATACGTATACTGCATTAAGGAAAACAGACGAAACTTGACAGCATTGAAACAATTGTGATTATTATGGTGTGAATTATTAGAAGCGCTATTATATTTGTACTGCACGTGGGTATTGTGTGACGCAAATGAAACTAAATAGACTATGATCGGTTAAGTATATTTTGTTCAGAGTATTGTAGTCTGATGGTTAAATTTATCCGCATGGATAGAAACCATCCTGTCTACGAATTTATATTTATGTATTTTAATACGGTAATAGTCACGCGTGGTATACAATGATTTTCATCATAAAAGTGCTTAACATTTCATCTCTCTTCGGACCACCTCTATATTATATGAATGAACATTCTGGCATTAGTCTACCATGTTGGACTGGTCTGAATTGTTAAAAATCTCAGAATTAGTGATCCTCAAATACTTAATTTGCGGTTTATTTATTGTTTCCAAAACATTTGATTAATCGATAAATTAACGACATTTAGGGATTCATAACACAATCGATACGTCATCGGGCAATTCCCAAGCGTTGAGGGCACGCGTGTTAAGCAATGTGTGATAAGATCGGCGGCATTCGTTCCTGTATGAATTACACCGCCATTATACACCACGATTGGATATTGACTTAATATTTGGGTCTTGCTGCACAAATCGTAATACATTCTACTTTTAACGTAATTGAAGGCATGAGCATTAAACGCAGCAACGGCGCGTAAGCCGACACCGCTACTTGTCCGCACTATGCAAATGGAGATAATATGCGTACCAGCTAAGTGACCGGGTTGTGCTACGTACTCGCAGAATGAGGTTAACACCCAACCAAGTTGTAAACAAAAACGTGGCTAACGCCGCGCGGTACGCTATGACACGCTTCTCGATTCGGCCGGTTTACATCAGAAATCGCTGCGAGCAAGGCGCATGTGCAAAGACCGAATGGGGTTACCTCACCCACATTCCCGCCTTCCGGAATTTCACTCACGTTGACAATCGTTATGCTTCATACAATCATTGCACTTGTTAAAATAACATTTTCGACGCTTTGATTGATTGTCATTGAGATCGTGGTTAAAGACTGCTTGCGGTGAGTGGCATCGCGTAATTAATGGTAATTAATACACTCACCGATATTATTATTTCGGGTTTTGCTTTGAAATCAGTAATAGACGCTGGGTAAATGAAAAAAATAGTAAATAAATTTATGGGTCTTTCATTCCCGAAGAAAAGCTCTAATGATTGTCATATTAGACCCTTAAAAGCTTAAAAGCAACGCGGAACAAAATTATCATGCTATATTTAAATTTCTTCAATTTATTAGTTGCTTATATTCATTAATTAAACAATATTTCAATTTCCCTAACAGTAACAGTAACCTAACTAGTTACTATACAATTTATTTAGTTCAGTAAGTTAAGCCATCTAAACCCC
Organism: Cephonodes hylas; assembly: GCA_030295005.1. NCBI lineage: Eukaryota > Metazoa > Arthropoda > Insecta > Lepidoptera > Sphingidae > Cephonodes > Cephonodes hylas. The sequence goes on along the minus strand of AP025367.1, from coordinate 6,147,124 downwards.
TTTTGCACTATAATTCTTTTGTCTCGTCCATTTAGATGTGTAAGGACACCTTTGTGTTTGTAAGGACAAATTGACACATTTTCTGACGGCTATTTAAAACTCACACCTTCACATGCGTCAAGAATAATATTGCAATTTAAGAAACAATATGTAAACCGAGCCCTTAGCTCCTGTAAATGTCAGACAGATGTATTGTTAATGTGCATCCCAAGTCCTTGTGCTAATGGTGTTCTGCACCTACCATTACGTAATTATACCAATCAATCAATCTTTAGACATGCTTTTATTTTTATCAAATCCATATGCTCTTGGGAATTATAATTCTGAAGTGAAAGAAACGAAAAAATACATATAAAGGCCGATTCGATCGATTAAAAATAGTTTTATAGGCTTTAATCGATCGATTTAATGATTCGATTATTTCTATAAAAGAATGAAGTGGGTGGGCCACTTCAGCAAGGTCATAAAATGTGTGCCAATGTACACATCCAGTACAATGTAAACACTTTCTTGCTATGTAATTTGTATTATAAAGAATAACCAGAGACGACTATTCAAATATAGATCATAAAACTACTCTGAACCAGTCAAAGAGTTGTTTAAACCTTTACAATAAGTAGGTATATTAAGAAATAATAAAAATTTGCGCATCATCATTTTTAAACTGGACAGGCGCATTGGATAAATATTTGCTAACGAGCCACGCTTTAGTTCGCTAATTCGTCACCGCCTATCCCCCGATGAGGCTAAAAATAAGCCATCATCGAGGGATATTTAAAGTGGTGGTTTAGCCGTACGGTGAGACAAAGAATTGCCAATTATTCCACCTGCCCCCGCCGCACCTGGCCCGGCTGCTCTTTTTATTTATTTCAACGTCGGTGATATTTTTATTGTTCACCTTCGTCGGTGACTGCAAACACAAATGAAATGCGCCGCAAATGTGTGCACCTTTTTACATTAACAGCACGAGATCTTCTTTTATCGTTGATAAGATTAAAAAAATATTCTCTCGAAGTATAAAATGAGGTCGAATGACTGACACGGAGTCATCGACTTCGACAATTGTTGGGTTTGTTTTAATTGAACATGATTTTCCGTCGTGGAATATTTGTGTGAATAATTTGAGAATACTTTGTTTGTAATTACATTGATGCCCTTGACGTGCTGTGCGATACTCGTAAGCATATTTTTGTGAACTATTTTTCTTGTTTGATTATGTACATTCTAGTACGTTGAAAATTCTTTTGTATGTTTACATGGGCATAATAGAGCTTAGGTAAACATGACCAATCTAAAAGTTTTCTTCAAATTCATATTAAAATAAAAAAATATAATAAACCCATAACGGGGCTTGTGTTGTTAAAATTTCAAATGTCTGAGATCGTATTCAATTAAGTCCCAGAAGTAAATCGTATCGCCCCATCCGAAGTCCATTTCCGTGCCGTATCAAAATTGATTAAGCCGTTTCGGCAAAAGTGGCCGGCGCGTATCAGGAAAACATTCTAACAAATACACGGGTTCGTTTGATATTCAAATTAAAATTATTTAAATAAATTCTATTGTTATCTAATAATATAAAAGATTGTACGTATTAGATATTTGATTTGCAAAATGAGAAACTTGTATTAACCGAATGATATACCACTGCGGGCGTCACTCGGCCGATGTAACGTACTTAAAGCACATCAATAAAATTCTCATCCGAAATTGTCCGTATAATACTAAAATGTAAAAAAAAATCGAGCGAGGAGACGCGGGCACGATGCGTCGACATGGTTCGACGACCCCGTCGATATTTCTCGAAATTCGCCTCGGAATCCGCGCTCTTTTCGCTTTTTAATTGTAAGTAACCAGCTACCCGGCGACAAGGTGATACGTTTACAGTGAAAAATGCACAGCGCTGCCCTCACGCCGGCATTACTCTAACGGAACATACGAATTAAGATTTACAAGGAAACCAATGACAGATTAACCATGACCTCATGACAATCACGGCGAAATCGGCTCTACAGCCAAACGACGTTCGCTTGTTTTGATTTTTAAATTTATGTAAACAAATAATCCGAACGCACACAGCCCGGAGCGATCAAATAGTTGCGAAAAGAAACTGAACGCACAAAACACACATAGGTATGTGTTGCAAATGATAGCCACTACAATAGATATTTACAAAATGTTTGTAATATCTTTAATAGCGACACGGAAGTTTAATTTTCACGGTACAGACTGAACAATGGACTCGCCCGCCGCGCTAACGGAGCCGTTCGGATTCGTGCAATTTCGTACCAATTCGTTTATCTCAGCACTAATCCATGTGAACTTTTCACGGAATTATTTTTATAGATAAATGTGAATGAGACCGCGTATGGTATTTAGAATAGCTGGCATCAACCCAAGACTATTTTAAATAGAGCACGAGTAGGTAGATTAATTATTATGACACATGACTTTGTCTCATATTCACGCTTTTAAATAACAAGATCTTTATCATGTTGTCAACGTCGGCGGTGATTAGTAAAATTGTGAAGTTAAATGTAAATATTTACTCTCTGGATGATTTCTTGCCGTGTGACTATGTGTTCTTTAACAAGACGCTGTGGAGAAGTGCTAAAGCGCTCTAGTCATCACCGATTAGGGTTGACACGTACCTAAGGACGCGAAATATAAGCCCTATACGCTAAAATTAGCTACAAAACATACACTACAATCTAGTTTTGTCCGTGCAACACATTTGATAGATATCACGTTTTCATATTTGTCACACATTAAATTCTTGGTTTCGTATTCAACTATTATCTAAATCGGTGTTCTGATTTAGGAAGTGGATGTGGAAGTGGTATTTAAAAATACACAAGGGAGGTGCGACCCTAACTTTAAGCTCTCGATGATGTTTAGTAGATTATAATTAGCCGAGCCGCCAAGCCGTCACTTGTGGGCTAAGTAATGAGAGGCGACGAGAAATATACTTCTTCTTCTTCTTCTTCTTCATCAACCCATATACGCCCACTGCTGAGCACGGGTCTCCTCTACCATTGAGAGGGTTTAGGCCATAGTCCGCCACGCTGGCCTAGTGCGGGTTGGCGGACTACACACCTAAGAAATTTCTAAGAACTCTTAGGTGTGCAGGTTTTATCACGATGTTTTCCTTCACCGTTAAAGCAAGTGATAATTCAATTTTGAATACACACATAACTTCGAAAAGTCAGAGGTGTGTGCCTGGGGTTCGAACCCGCGACCGCCGAGATTCTCGACCGCGCGCCCAAACTTCGAGGCCATCACTGCTTACAGAAATATACAAGCATGTTATATGTTTAACAACAATTTTAAAAAATATAGTTTATTATTTACGTCTCAATGAAAACAAAACGACATACTAATATAGAATTATTATCTTGTTCTAATTATAAGAGCCGATCCGATACTAATAGTTTCTATGTTTTTCTACTAATTTATATAATAAAAAATGTGCAGATGATACATCTAACACAACATCTAAATTCATTAATTGATTTTTACTGCATCGGTGAATGGTTAAAAGCTGTTAGGCAGCTTTTATGATCCGCGAACATTTGTTTTGAGTCTGAGAGTTTATGGTACGAAAAAACACTGATTATTTTTATTTATAATATACCTTTGACAAAAGACTTTACTTATTTATGGTTTTATGCTCTTTATCTATTCTCCATTCTACATATTACAACGCCTCTCACAGGGTGGGCCGATCCAGGGTGAGCACAGCAAGTTACCCATTAATTAAACGATAAATTTCATAACCCAGCAACCTGGCGGGAATTTGCATGTCTGGAGGTGTCGCAGCATAGTAACAACGAGGACTACTATTGGTGCTATCACGACCCTCAGCAATGAAGAAAACGACGCGAGGAGCAACACAGCGATGATTCCTTTAGTATTGTGGGTGTTCATGATGCTGACCACTTTACATCAGGTGGTTCATTTGCTCGTTTGCCTCCTTTTTCCATAAATAAAAGAGGAGAAGTGTAAATAATAAGTGTCGAGACGTATTAATTATAAGGCGTGGGCGCGTGTGATGTACTAAAAGTCCATCGATCCATCGCCCATGGCTTACGTCACGGCTAGACGGGTGCCCGGTATAGTTGCCACGCGCTCGGCGACTGCGAACGGGCAGATGTGCGCAAACGCACTCGCCTATTCACCTATTGCCGTTGTATAGTGGAAACAGTAAGGCAACTTGGTCATATTTTTGTAACGTACTGTTCAACTGTGTTGTGTTCAAAATTTTTAAGAAGATAACACTTGGAAAAAGAGGAGGTAATGTTATTCTCACAAAATGTCTGGAAGAAGATGGAAGAGGATGGATTATTTGGTTTTTATCAGCTCTATTTAGAATATGCTAATCATTCAAAACAATTTGCTTGTCATCGGCCAAATGTTTTTTGCTTGTAGCATAAATGTTTCCAATCATTTTATCCACAACCTCTTCGAAAGATTCATTAACACTTTAAATTTTTTCACATAGTTGAAATAGACAACGCATTAAAGTGAAGACTTTTGGTAAGCAGTCATCAAACCAAACTTAAATAAGTTTGACTCACAATACGATATTTACATAAACAATGATGAATTTAATATAAGCACTTATCTTTATGTGGTAATAAAGTTCAGAACATCATCTTCGACTTTCAAAAAGGTGAATGGCGTAGTAAAATTTACTAAGTGGCTTACTGTACAATACGCTTATTGCGGTCATGTAGGTACGGCCTGCATATTGCGTGCGATGCGATGATGCCTTTCCATATGCGCTATTTGCTATTTACTCAGTACGTCCTTGAAACCATAAACTTTGCATAAGTCATATTACAATGAAAGTAACACATTCAACCTGAAAGGGCAATGTGTGACAATTATTGTCATAGTGATGAGTTAAATGAATTTGTAAGGAGGTAGGATACTAGTCTGTCTGGATGATGAACAATAGGCACCCGAAACATCATCCTCAGCCTATTAGTCTACTGCTGTACACTGGCCTCTTGCACTGACAGGGTTTAGCCCCTTAGTCCATGTTGATCTAATGCGGGTTAGCGGAATACACATCTAAGGAAATCCCAAGAACTTTTAGGTGTGCAAGTTTCTTCACAATTTGTAGCTACTACACTTATAAAACTCATAATTCATTATGAAGAAAGTCATAACTACTAGAAAAGTCAGAGATGTGTCCCAAGAGTTTGAACCTGCGAGCGCCAAAATACTCGACCGCATGCCTAAACCTCTACGATAGAAGGACGCCATAATGCCACACAATGTGTATCTTTCAGGAGCAGTGTGTCTCCACGTATCTAGACGCAGTCCTCTATCGTTCCTTCATCTCTTTCTTTTAAAGAGAATTTAATAGATTCCGTAAAGGTTTCGAAAGTTTCGCAAAGTTTACGCATGTTGAAATCGAAAAATCTTTCTTTATCATTAGAAATATGCCTTCTCTCAAGATGGTATATTGGGATTCAACTAGAAGACAATAATGATGACAATCTGGCCGTCTAACTCAATGCAATCAGAATCAAAAGCCGTTATAAACTGGGTTTTCCTACAGCAGAGTAATGTAAGTCAGCTTAATTAATTAATAACAAAAATATTGTGAAATCCCATCCCGATACGGGGATGAGTCACTTTGTATTGTCCACTGGCGCGAAGGCACAGAATAAGATTAGATATCAGTAGTTTTACAACATTTTTAGAAAATTCTAGATTTTACGAAATTGTCACTAAAATCTTGTACAAACCAGAGAGACTTTACCCCTGTATTTTCCAAAGGATACACAGCGATGCATTACTGTACCGCCCTATCACCAGTCATGCATCAGCCCAGTCCAGTCCCGTGTAATATTGGGTAAGCAATTTGTCAGGCACATTTCAGGACTCCTTGCTGCTAATGAGAATTTCCTAATGACAAATGGTAAGTGTGACAAGTAAAAAAATACTAATTGATAGGCAAAATAGTGTTTGCCACGTATCAATAATTTAAGATAATATAGGTAAGCAGTGACATTTAAATATTTTTTATCAAATCCGAATTTAAATATCAGGCATTACTAAAAGAGGACGTGAACCAACCTCAACCCTCGGATCGTTTAAAATGTCACTGAGTATACATTTAAAAGCGGAACATGTACTGAGTCAGTGGTAAGAAATAATAGGGAATCGCTCCTATATTTAGCACATTAGTACTATGAATAGACGCGCACGATATACGCCCGTGTAAATCAACGGCCGACTAATGTATTACAAACGTACACGGCGTCTCGCCGCTTCGGAAATAAAAACTAAAAAATAACAACGTCTGCTCTCGAATCGGTGGGTAGACGCAGAATGCTTCCATATTTTGACGCCAAAGCGGAATTAGCGAGGATAATACTTCGCTGTAGAATAACAATTCCATTTTCAAATGTTTTAACTGTAGTGGCCATGAAATATAAATCTTGAGGGTCTATTTTGTTTAAAAAACAATAATCTCGGCGGTGTAAGCTTTTATCATGGCATAAATGTTATGCGCTGAAACTACCAAAAAAGTATAGAAATGTCTTATTATTATCCTTAAAAATTTAGAAAATAACTACGAAATTTCCATAATTTTTTAAGCTAATTTTCGTTTATTTTTTCATATTTCAACAACGCTATCCCAACAAAAGACTCCCAACCGCATCCATTCACCAACCGTGTCCATTACTGGATCAATGAGATCATTTTAAAACAAGCGCATATTGTTTATGGTCAGGTTAACAAGTCACGGGCACGGGAGCATTGTGTGTGACTAAACTCACCTGACCCGGAAACGGATTCTTTATAACAAACTTGCCTTCTTTATGTATCTTTTAATGACTTACATGTTAATTGAACGCATGGGGTCCGTGTAAATAATCAAGTATCAATATTTTATAGGCAAAAGGTAAACGACTTTACGGTCGCTCTCAATGAAACAACTGACCAAACGTGGTTGTAGAAATACCTTTACTCCTCTCAAGGATATGGGCATCAGTGCGTACTAGGGTGATGTTATAAGGTCGCAGGAAGTCACTGGATGTATATATTTACCTTGAAAAAATGAGCAGTGATGGCCTCGAGGTTTAGGCGCGCGGTCGAGAATGTCGGCGATCGCGGGTTCGAGCCCCAGGCACACCTCTAACTTTTCGAAGTTAAGTGTGTATTCACATTGAATTATCCCTTGCTTTAACGGTGAAGGAAAACATCGTGATGAAACCTGCACACCTAAAAGTTTTTAGGTGTGTAGTCCGCCAACCCGCACTAGGCCAGCGTGGACTATGGCCTAAACCCTCTCAATGGTAGAGGAGACCCGTGCCCAGCAGTGGGACGTATATGTGTTGATGACTACTCTTACGGATAACATACGTGAGTGTGAGTTAATTAATGGGATCAACGGGAGTGTCGTCTTTGTCTGATAATGAGGCGATCATAAACCTCTTGATGCTAATTCAACACTGCGGTTTCTAAACAAAGCAACTACGGAAATTACTGGCCTTTGAGAAAGATAATGAAGAATATATTCGTGTTAAGAAGTATTAAGAAGCGTACGCTATTTTGAGAATTATTTATTGATTATTTATTTATTTGTGTTTTTTATACAAAACATTGTATAAAGGCGGACTTAATGCCTAAGGCATTTTCTACCAGTCAACTTTAGGGTGGTGCAGAGATACTTGATAGGTGCATAAATATTATTTTCGAATAAAATGCTTATATATAAATACTAACATAAACACATAAATATTATACTATTATATAGATATATATAAATATACATAAATACCTACGAAAATAAATATATATACATAAATATACTAAGATACTTCTGACAAACGATTGAGAAATAGTTGTCTAACCCTTACTTTGAAGGATAAGCGGTTTGTCAACATCCTGATTTCTGAAGGGAGTGCGTTCCAAAGAAGGACAGATTGAATGGAGAAAGAAGTATGTAAAAAGTTTGAGCTATGAGAGGGACATGAAAGGAGAAGATTGTTAGATGAGCGAAGATTCCTGTCGTGGTTACTACTAAGAAATTGAAAGTGGGAAATCAGATCAGAGGGCGGAGTAGAAGACTTTATAATAGAAAAAAGAGTAGTGAGAGCGCGTAGAGATCGGCGCTGTCGGATAGGTAACCACTTCAGTTGAAAGCGGAAAAAGGAAACATAATCGTATGATCATGTTATATATTATCCCAGGATTACGCATTGATCTAATATGCACTAGGAGCGTTTCCATCACGTTTAATAAAAAATATGATTGTTTTAAATTATGAGATAGGATCAGGTGCGATGCACTTTACCGCGGATATTCAAAAACATAAAAATAATAAGAGGAAAGACGTAGGAAGAAAACGAAGTAACGGTGAAAAGCTTCAGATATATATACCTATAAGAATAAACGCAACCAAAAAACCATCGACTGCCCTTTTGATCAACAAGCTAATTTAGCAAATTAATAAAATACGCACAAATCTAATCAGGGCACACACCAAATGTGTCTCACTGAATTTATAATAAATTAAATTGCATAGCGTCCAATCTAAAAGGCATTTGAGTGTGGTTCATTCCAGTAAAGGGCACAAGTGATATGTCGACATGTGGCCGGCTCACCGCAATGCGGCAATGCTCCTATGTACACATATTATGTTATTGCCAACCACTCTCCATCGGCTAATACCGACAAATGTATTTATAAACGTAGCAAACACTAAAAACATTTTGCCTTTGCGTCCTACACCAATGTCTTCTGTCACGTCTAGGAAAGTTTCGGTAATTATGAAAGAGCTTTCGTTCAAAAAATTGATTGTAGCAGTTGTTTACTGTTGATAAATCAAACAAAAAAGGTAAATATTGTTATAAAATCCAAAAGCAATTTATTTACTACAAAACATAGATACATGAGTAACCTAACTTGAATCACTAGCTACAAACCAAACCAATGTATAGTCTGAATCGCACAGTTATATAGAGACGCAATGACTAACCATTCAGCCAAGTAAAGTTTAAATAATACAACAAATAATTTATAACACTGTCCACATTTGCCACACTATTAAAGCGAGCCGACTACTAAATTACTGTACTCCCCACACGAAAGCGCCGCGGACATTTGAACTTTACGGGGACGTGTATTACGAAAATAAATATTAAACGTTTGGTTGCATACAATCCACAGAGATGAGTGCATACAAAAGCTGCGCGCGCTACAGACGGTACGCTCCACAAACCAATTCCCCACAGAAGCTATACTTGACGCGCACTTTGTCTGTATAAGTCAATAAAAATACTTGATGAATTGCGCAATTGATTGTCATCATCGCATTTATTACTGATGACTATCAGAAAGCAATATGTCATACATTGATATAATCAAATTATTATGATCAATAGACGTCACAAAAGTTGCAAATCAACGGCATGTTTATATACTACTACAAGAGAGTCGAAGATCTCAGTCTCAGTAACATCCAAAGCATTCCACAATGCGAGTACTGTAGGTACTCGACTGTTTGTTTGTCACGTATTATAATTGTACCTCTATGACATAGACACAAAATATAGGTAAGTAGAGATAAAGATGACGTTGCTGTGCCTTCTGTAATTAGATGGATATTATGACATTAGCGAGCGATTGAGGTGCTCGACGGATGCATGCGATTATAATTAGGATTGTATTTCTGATTCCGACGAAGCTGAGTATGGCGAGCACAGTTGAATTCCATGTGAGTCATTGTGCCCGTTCTGTTGCCTTTATTTTCGTAAAACACTTAGCTGTCTCACGCGCATCATTGTTCCTTACCTTCAGCGGGCGGTAATTAAAACGTCCGCACTCAATAAATTCCACCGCAATTACACCTAAAGGGATCTAAAGGTTATAGTGATTTTTCAATGCACATTATCGAGTACTAATTTGTGAATTAATTTTGCGGTTTATTCAGAGATGATAGGTGATTTGAATTGGCAATCAGTGGATTAATGAGAATCCTGACTGATTGGCGAAGTGGGGTCACAACTTTCTGAATCAAATCTTTGCCTATTTAAGTGTATTAATGCAAGACTACACTAAAAAGATCATGTGTCCAATACATTTTTGTTGATATGGCTTTTGCTCCAAAGAACGCTACAACTCGAATAAGTTGTCCTCAACATCAATGGAGCTCAACTCAGCACTGTATACAATAGACTGTATTTGGCAGATAATGACGATGACTTGGCAGAATACCTACAATTTTTACCTTTATACAAACAAAACAATATTAATCACGGGCAAAGTGATTCAGTTTTGTATATTCAACAATAGTGCAGTGCAACAGTAAAAAATCCAAATAAAACCAATGGTAAAATGATTTACAACGGATGCATATGTGGAGCGGTGTGTTTTGTTTCGCGTATTGTGTGGCTTTCTCATCGTTATAGGTGCGACATCAAGCGCGAAGAATGGAAATCATAGTCCGCTTATAGATAATAAATATAGATACAAGTTATTTACGTGTAACGCTGCCAGAGAAAACAGAGTCATGACAATGCTATGTCGTCGATTATTAATGGTGAAATTTATTAACTTGCGTGTAATATTTACTGTTGATAAATTAGGTATTATTTTGTTCATTTAAACAAAAACTAAATGACAAAAGAAATGCTCGCAAATGTCACGTTTAATTCCGGGTCCTTGCTGACAAACGTTTTGCGTAGTGGGTACTAGAAATTAAGCAAATGTTTTTAATCTCTCAGGAGTTTAGGATTTAATTTTCTTGGTCTGAACCGATTACTTGTGGGTTCGCCATTTTCCCTTAAGCGATCTCTCATTTCGTAGACCACCACACAATATAGTTCTCTATGGCGATTATATCGAGATTTTTTATTTATAGAAATGATATGTGATATTTGATGTCGAATCCTAGACCAATTGTCAATTTTAATAACACATACATAAGTGAAAGCTACAAATAACTTCTTGCATCCAATTTGCATTGAAACAACGTTGTGAATCAAGGTTGTCTTCTGGCGCTTCAAGCCTATAGTTCGTGCGAAACCGGATGCAATAGTATAAATCAAAATGGCGAATAATACCATAAAATAACGTTGCTGTTTTATCACCATGCTGACCTAATGAGGTTTGGCAAAATGTTGTATATTTTTTTTTTAATAAGTTTACAGCTAGAAACAAAGACACAAAACTACGTGTCCGCGAGATCTTCACTGTAATGCCAATACGAATAGACATCGGTACCTCTACTTAGCCATAAGACAGTGCAAAAAAAATGTAAATATAGTGTAACGAACAGTGGAAACAAGGCGGTGGGCACGCGCGATCGGCGACATATTTCCCGGGCGAAGCGCGAAACAGGTTTGTTAACGTAGGGTCCCCATTTATATTTATTACAAGCGCGGACAAGGACCCTCCCATTTATTACAGCTTTAGGTTCCACGGCTATGGGTGGTGTATTTTTCCTCTGCTACTTAGCTACTTTATAAGTATTTTATAATTTGTCGGGTACATGATCCCGTTCTACCAACAGTACTACTCTTAGAAACTCTGGTTTTTGACCTGTCACCCGAAGATCCGATGCTTTAGCTCCTCTCAGGGCTCTTGGACTCTTAGTCACGGAAGTATGTAAAAAGTGTATGTAGGTATAAGTATTTAAGTCTGCGTATTCTAAACATCATCCATTTTGCTAAATTTTGTTATTAAGTTTATTGCATAAAGTGAAGACTGTCATCATTACCCCATTTTGACACAAATATTGGACATAAGCCTACTCTACAACTGAGGGTTTAGGTCTCAATCCATCACGCTGGTCTGTGCAGGTTTCCTTACGATGTTTTTCTTGACCGTTAAAGTTAGTGATAATTCATACATCATGCTTTCTTCCTCGCACAACAACTTTGTGGAATCAGCTTCCCTTGGCGGTATTCCCAAACAAATACGATTTAGGGATCTTGAAGAAGAGAGCTTATATCTTCCTCAATGGCGGTAACACATTGATGATTCCTCTGGTATTGTGGGTGTTCATGGGCGGTGATGACCACTTAACATCAGGTGGTTCATTTGCTCGTTTGCCTCCTTTTTCCATTAAAAAAAAAACATACCACTATACCTATTCTACTATATACTACGTAGATATGCAAGTGGTCTAGGAACACATATTCTTGCATTTATCTCTTAAGGTTTCACTCCTTATGCACGCTACATTTTGTGAACATATCTGTTGCTTAACATTAGTTTTCTGTGTGAAAGTGGTAGGGCCTGATAATTCAGCGTGTAGTTAAAACTGAACACAGCGTAGTTGATAACGGGTTTTTGCAATAATGTCCCAGTTTCAATGAAATTAAAATATATAGAGTGGCTTATTAGTAAATAATTACTACTGGTCTGTTAGTTCTTAAGTCACAATTTTAAAAACCTATTTTATGGACAGAATTATAGATGAATGTGTAGATTTATAGCTCCTCACTCCTTCTGCACTATAAAGTATATTTTTGGCCAATCTTTTGAAAAATCAGAAAATATTCAGGAGATCAAATAAAAATCCGTTCGGGATCGAACTCTCGACCTTGACAATACAGAAAATAACATTGTTGACTGTCAGGTGTTAGATAAGACTATTTTTTGCATATAAAATGATGTTTGAAATATTTATGTGACGTTCAGAACCAACTGTCCATTGTCTATTCACCATTTTATCTTTTGAGGCATAATTTATATTTTATTGTGTTTGCTGCTATTAAGATTTTTTTATTGTAGTGCTACATTCAAGTAAAACTTGCATTTGTTGTTGGTTATGACCGAAAATAGTTCTAAAATTAAAAAAGAAATTTGAAAATATAACAGGTATTATAATTTAATTGCCCTTAATAATTCTAAGGCTGTCAAGTGCTTAAAATAATATTTTCCTCATAGAATATCTTCTAAAGAGCCGCTACACCAGACGTCCACGCCGATACTATCAGCCGATTGTATCACATTAAATTTTCCGGATCGAGTATTTTACTATCAATAATGTTTGCATACACAAATTTATCAAAGCGCAATTTTATCACTTTGTATTGCATCGGATAAAATACCGAAATCACAACATCAAAGGATGCCGACACAATTTTGAAAATCATAACGAATTCGTTTTTACCAATTCAGCTAAAAATAAAAAATAATAATGACGAACGAATGAACGTAGGTATTGCATATATTTTGTACACGGTTTTTGTTTTTGATTTATAAAACAATCTCAAAAACATTTTTCAGCGAAGAATAGGCAAGTAACTAAAGAAAAAGTAAGGTCTTATCTTATCCATGCGATGTGGTGAATGTATTCCAAGCAATAAATCAAAGTTCACTCGTTTTAAAAGCCCAGTCAAGAATGTAGATTCCATTAGTATTCTTCTGCTTATCATCTACTCTTATATATAAAAATATTAAAACGGCTTTTCATGTTACCGGTATTGTCTGGGCAATTTGCTCTTGGCTGGGTTTAGGTGTCTCCAAATGCTAATAATTACGATCCTCAGGTTCCATTTCAGGCTCGACCTATTAAAAGACATCGCGCATTTTAGATACCAAAGATAAACAGACTATTTAGTAACGATGAAATCCATAAAGTGTTCGAAATTCCGTAATATCATCCTTCATCATCCATGAGCCAACAAATTTCCACTGCTAAACATAGGTTTCCCTCAATGGTTTCCACTGTAAACTATTGAAGCCAGCTTGCATCTATCCCACCAAATTCCCGTCAACGTAACTCCTGTGCTCTAGGATCAACAGCTGGACGTACAGTATTGACGCCGAGGAGTGGAGGTCAACGAATCTAAGGGGACCCAATTTGACATAATACCGCAACGAAATGAATCCGAAAGACAATAGGGGAGGAGTTGGAAAGTAAAGAGTTGTCAGTTGTCCACTCCCCTCCAAAGCAAAGTAGGAGGGGAACTGAATCTAGCATAATTTCATAATAACGTCATATTTTTGTCCCGGTTTCTGGAGCGCACGGTTGGTAACCTGGTGCAAAGGAGGTGCATGTTACCGCTCGCTATGCCGACATGCTCGCTTGCCACACTGCATTATGTGCCACTTACGAGCGTTCTAACAATTTAACTATATTTCAATTCGGTATATATTTCAAAACTTACCCACGACCACTCCTTATGAGACCGTTTAAAAATTAAGGCCATACTCGAAATACCGATCCGGCACTTAGAGTATTTTAGTAATTGGAAGGATTTAACGAGAATTTTGCCTTATAGGGCAGATAGCGTCCATGGCGTAATAGATGGCTAATGAAACGGAAGATTTGAGGTTCTATCTCTGTACCAAGACAAATATTTGTGATGTCCACATTGTTTTTAATAAATATCTAATGGACTTAAGGGTGACGGCAAGCAGTGATGGCCTCGAGATTTGGGCGCGCGGTCGAGAATCTCGGCGGTCGCGCAGTCAAGCCACATTAAGTTAGCGTGTAGGACCTAAACCTCCTCACTAGAAGGAGGCATGTACCCAGCAACAGTACGTATATTATTAGGTAATAAAGAAATGGTAGCGCCATAACACAGCTATGCAAGTCTTCATGTTAGTTCGACCGAGTAGCCAGGACTGTTTCAAATCCGAGTCAGTCTTCTTTGAGAAACAATGCACACGCAATGACGCAGGTGTTGATGTTGTTCAAAAAAGGCCGGATGAAAGACATATAATTCCTTCTAACTAGTTGGTACTCGCTTCATGTAACGGAAATAAAACTTCAAGAAATTATTTACGTGTTTTAAACGCTACCAACTTTAGTACCATGGTTTATAAATAAAAATTAGATGCATGAAAAGATAAACCATTTACGCCAAGTCAAAAATTCAGTGAGTGACTAAAGATAACATGGATAATGTTAACTACATTATATTAAAATAAAAAACCAAAACTGCCCACATGTTACTACCACGTGAATCACAAAGCCTGCAAAGGATTTTACTATAAAATCAATAATTGGCTTTTTTCAGTAACGATAATTTTTCGCCAATATTAGATTCTACGAATACGATATCATTTATAAACATAAATGTCCCAAGAGAATTGTTGGAAAAATGTCTATTTCTACAATTAAACTTACCCTTTTCCTTAATCGTATCAAGAGAAAAATTGTGTCCACAAGTTGCACAACAATTAAAAGTTACGAAAACCTGTACATTTTAATAATAAATTGCAATAACATTAGCGTCTGTTGGTTGTTATCAACACGAATATCATTATCAATATTTTTGTTACATTCATTGTTGGCGTCACGGCCGTTGATAAGATTTCAGCGGTATACGCACCATGGAGGGAATTCGGCACGTATGCAAACGGGAAAAATATATATTTCCTCTGTAAAGTAATTTGTAGCAAATTAAACGAAACTACTAGAATAGATTTTATCGCGGTTTTGGTTAAATTTAAAATACCTACCTTTTGAAGACTGCTAATTTCATATGGGAAAAACTTCTTCAGTTTTACATAATGTCATATTACGTTTGTACGTAAAGATCTATGAAAAATCCATCGGTCTTATGACACCACTGCGAAGAAACTAAATTTTCTTATCGTTTCACATTTAAGTATAAATAGCAACAAAATATAATTATAATTAAACATTAACTTTGATGTGATAAATAGTTCACAGAAAAATACGAGTATGTCACAACGTAATGTTGATATCGTTTAAATCCATTTATTCGTGACCTTGGTTTACTTACAATGACCTTAAAATAAATAAAAGCTTTATATATTCAATCGCAAAAAATCGTGATACGATAATACTATTCGTCGAAATAGTGACAACATCATTATTGTACAAAGACATACTGCACTATATGGACAAAGGGTAAATTCTATTTTTTAAATCATTTTTTTAAGCCGTGTCATGTTAATGGACAGTAGACGACATATTAATATTCTTCATTTAAAATTTAGTCCAATTTAAGTTTGATAACCTACGCTGTGCCTAAACAGCCCTGCATTTGCCAATAGATAAACATTATAAAAATAGTTGGTGGCCTATTTTGAATCATCTTTGTTTGTTTACCAACTGCCAAATATATGCACAGGCAAATTTATCATCTATTTTATCGGCTAAACGGTCGCATGCATTCGATAAAACACACACACAGTAACATCAAAGCACAGAGCTTATCAATCCGAAATTTGTGTGGCTAACAACGGTAGACACTGCTCCAAAGGAATATCTTTAAATTATTGTAGCATTACTACACTCACGTTTTGTTAAATATTCTTATCTCTATGGATAAAATCGCATACAAGGCCTAAAGAAATTATTTCCAACAAAGGTAAATTTCCACAACGGCCAGTCGGACTTAAGTCTTACGCTAGAGAAAACCCGTCTCTAAGGAAATATTACTTATTTTCGATATTTCCAGACTCTTTGGTGCTGCTGAGAATTTCCTAATACCCATGAAAGCAATTTCTAACAGCAGTCAAGGTTCATGCTTCATAGCTTATGCAAGGCTATCCGAATCAATTCCAAATTTGTAGATGAACGCAATTTATTATTTTATAAATAAGCAATAAAATAACATTTATACATAGCTTCATGCCTATATTTCGCAAAGGGTAGAGGGAGAGGGTAGGGAGAGACTTCAGCACGTTATAGGGGCGAGCCGTTTCATGGGAACATTTGCTGACTCCTTGCTGCTTCTGATAATTTCCTGATGGATAAACCCAATAACACTGCCTGACCCGGTGATCGATTAAATGCAAATTGATAAGTTATATTGCAATAAATATTAATTTATAGGAAGCATAAAAAATGAATAATAAAACGTCATAATATAAATCATATCTTTATGCAAATGTATCAGACCACAAACTTTTTTAAAAACCTTTTGTAAATATTACTTAATTACTTGTTAAACATAAAAATTGATGTAATTTCTTACCTACGCACTAGTCACGCGCACTTCTGATGTTTTTTTTTAATGTAAATTAAAGCTAGTAGTGTCTTATAATTGACGAAGTAATTAAAAACACGTTTCTATTAAATCCTGTTTAATTAATTAACACGAACGCCCTTCTAAATAAACATATAAATTATATCCGTACACCTTAGTAGCACGGTAAAAATTAAAAGAGAACTATAAACTGAGAAATATGAATGCAGAGTTGTAGCTAAACACATATTTTATTACCAAGTAAATCGTATCCAAGTTACAAAGATATATAGGAGCCTCCAGCGCAACCCATGGGTAGAATGGTACCTCTACAAGGCGATACAGAAATAGCCGATGTGCATGTTCGAATATATCTGCTTTTTACGACTCCTACAAACGCAGGGTTGGCATTCCGAATGCAATAATACCAACCGTAAAATAATTTCGTCGCTGCAGTCGTGAGTACGTATTAATGATTATACTCTATGGAGCCAGATAATTAAAATATGCGGTTCGAAATTCAAAACATTTTAAGTGCTGGCAACCCTGGTATCGATGAAGGTGATTAAAAAAATTAAAAAGTTAATACCATTGTAGTGGACAATTGAAGTCCCAGCCCTAGTGCCGCACATTGTGCCCAAGGCGTTCTGAGTGGCGACGCGTTGCAAAACCGCCAAGTTGACGATAATAGCTGGATCGTAAAATAAACACGGCAACTGTGATTTATAACCGTTGTCAACGTATGAGGAAAAACTGACTTTTTAATTCTCCACTTTCAACGCTTTGATGATGAGCTATTGTTGAACAACTGGCTGGAAAACGTGTGTGTACTGTTTTCGCGTGACCTTTTTAAATTCCTTTCATAATCACCGAGCGTTTAGCCCACTTGCCTGTCTGTCTGCGTGTTCAAACGTGTCGTGGAGGCCCTTTAATTAATTTGTCGCTTTTTTATAATTACACAAACATTTAACGCTCAGCACATTTTTTAAATATGCACTCCTTTTTTAATTCATTTCTCGTATCACATTTTTAAAAGCGATATTGAAACAGCTGGCAGATATAAAATCATGTGATCACGTAAATATTCGCAACAATTTTTAATTATGGTAATTTCATTAACCATATACTGTTTATTTTATTACATAGATATGATCATTTGCTTCTGAGATGCGTTCACGCATATGTTGTTTTTTGATAATAAAGCTTTTGTTTACCTACAATTTTAAACAGAGTCCTCATCACTGATGTTTTACATGCAGATCACGCTTATCCTGTTAATTTAATTATAATATAAAATATATTCCTTACCAAATTGCACTGGACATACGATGCATGTAAACATTATACGTCACTTTAAAAAAAAAAAACAAATGACATCCGTCTCTACAAAAGCATAAGAATTTTCCCACATTTTTAAGATAACAAATGCATTTATTGATAACAATAATGACAAGCCATTTCACGTGTTTTAAAACACGCGATGTAATTTGGATAAAATAGCGTGAAATACCTAAAATTTCCGAGTTATATGAAGTAAAACTGAGTTTCCAGTTATCAAATACTGTTTTTTTTTTGTTTGGACCAAATAGGATTTACATTGTTTACTTTGCACATCCAGCGAGACATCACGTAACGTATTTTCATGAGAAAATGTGAATAAATCGGCATAATTTACATTCTACCTTTGGTTTTTAATTGTAAACGCTTTACAACCTAATAAAATTACTATTACTCTTTTAATGTTTCTGGGCGCAAAAGCTCGCTATTTAGAACACTACGTATTCGCACTTATAAACAAACGTCGCTGTAAAATTAGAACGCAGAATGGAAAACTAATTCGAATTCCTTCAGTATCGGTCATGGAAAAATATTGAGAGCAGTTATTGACTTTATTTTATTATATGTCATGTTTTAATGAGCTTAAGAATTTAATTCATATATAACATTTTCTCTGTCAATTAAAATAATAAGAGTTCTTTGGACAGTCCTACTACCCTAGTCAATTAAGACCATCAATGACGACTTTGCGAACTCTACCACAAGTTAAAGTTAAAGTTTGATGTACATGTAAGTGCCCAGCAGTGGGACGTATATGGGTTGATGATGATACATATAAATGGTGATGGTCTAGAGGCACACGGTTGAGATTCTCGGCAGCCGCGAGTTCGAACCCCAGGAGCAGTCCTCTGACTTTTCAAAGAAATGTGTGTATCCACAATTTTTTATCACGTAATTTAACGGTGAAGAAAAATATCGTGCGGAATCTGGCACACACAAATGTTCTTGGAAGTTTTGTAAGGTGTGTAGTTCGCCAACCCGCACTATATCAGCGCGGTGGACCGAGGCCTCTCAGTTGTAGAGGAGTCCTGTGCCCTGCAGATAGTAGGGGCGTATTAAGATGATGATGATGATGATATAATTAGTGCCATATAATTAGTATCATATATTCATTCATCTAGTGGGTAGAGATGAATGTTCACATATAACTTAATGTTATGTGGTCATAAGATAAAAGATCAAATAAAAAAATCATCATTAGATCTTTTGATCACTGAGATCATTAAAAAAAGTAAAGAATTTGTTTATCGAATGTATCTTACCCAGCAGTATTAGATTAGCTTTGCTCCAACTAGTGGCATGGAAGTCACTATGAGCCTATTTTAACTCATCATGACTGAGTTAACTGATAGAGTCTGTCTATTACCTTTGCCTACTATAGATAAAGGTAAAGACAAAAAAATAGACATAGACCACGTTTATAGTAAGATTTAACAAAGATTTTGAATATAATATCCGTTTAAATTAAAATTTGTACATAAAACATTATGACTCCCAGTTAATAACCCATTTACTTAAATAGTATTGATTCTTCCCCTTTCATAGCATAGAGCCAATTTCCTAGTCGCTTCGTCAATGGAGCGTCAAATAAAATGAAATATTTTCGAGAAATAGGAATTGTTTAATTTCCTAATGAAGCATTACGTGCCATCTTGTGAGGAGACCGTTATCGCTGCAGCCGACGTCACATCACTATCTGATTCGATAAGGTTTCCGACATAGCGCCATACCATTAAACACGTCTTAATCGCGTTTCTTACAACAAATTGTTATTTAACAAACTGAAGAGTAAATCAAAGCATTCTGATTCGTAAGATTTTATATGCGTCTTTAGATTTCCTGTTAGCGAAGTTCACTTTCTAGATAAGCCTAAGTAATGGACTAAGGCCAAACTCTACATAAGGGTTGGGAGCACCGAGTCCAGCAAAACAACATAATATTTATTTGTAAACAATTCGAATATTTGATTATTTGTATTTTATTTATTCCTGCTCCCTTTTATAACACAGACTTACAGTTTAATTTATGTATAACTGCAGTAAAACATACCAATAAAGTTGAATATTGTAATCAATATTATCAATTAAGATAGGGGTGGAATTTGTAGAGTGATGTCCGCATCGCGTGCCGTGTTTTGGTAGTTGTCGGTTAATTATTTTTATGAATGGGCTAGAGGGCGGCGTGTGGCGGCGCGGGCGCATCGGAACGCGGACGAGTAGCGCCGCGCCTGCCGCCTGCGCCCGCGCGTGCGCCGTCTATCGCTCGCTTTCCCGACTTTCCAGTCGAAACTACCGCGCAATGGCCTCGCATTCGCGCGTGCCACATTGCTAAAAATGTACTGCAAACTATCACCCATCGCACTCTTCATTGTTTACATACATATTTTAAACATGCGTTCTCATTAAAACAGGAAAATTTGAAGGAAACTGCCCTATAAGGCTGTATTTAAATAACTCAAACCGTCTGTCTAGATTAAAGTCGTAAAAATATTACAAATGACCGTCGTAATCGAGATTGACATTGCGGCCGCGATATATGTAAACAAGGTGCAATTAAATTTGAAAAATATTTGCAAAGTGCAAATGGAGCATTAGAACAATCCGAGTGCGGAGTGTTGTAAGTGCGTGCAGGTCGCGCGGCGGGCGGCGGGCGCGGGCGGCGCGGCGCTGACGGTCGGCGCGCGCTCGTCGCGTCGGCAAGGACACCGCAGGACAAGTCAGCCGTCCTCTATCGTCATGCGCAGGTAGCGGCCAGAGGACGACATGCCCATTGTTTATCGTGGCTAATTATAATGCCCCAACGCAGCCGCTTGCCGACCGGCGCGCCACTGCGCAAAAACTCTATACAAATATTAACCAAACAGAAATCTGAAATCCCACCGAAAAGTTATTTTTATTACAAACTTGCAATAATTGAATCTTCATCACATACGCGTCGCATGTGAGGCTAACCATTTTTAATCAATACAATCTGTCGTTTTTATCGATGGCGCTCCACTTGGATCATTTAACTAATGGTGGTGACATGACGACAGAACATCGCAACTATCGCACTCGCAGTAACGCGCTCGATTGAGGACCGTTACGTGAAACGTCGAGCGGGCGGGGTGGGGCAAAGAGCCGATATAGCGACGGTGGCGCCCGAACACGGCCGATCGCCGAGTGCCGAGACGACGACTTACGAGCGGGGGGGACGCGGGGGTGCGCCACTTATCGCGGCGAGCTGGCAACGTCGCGCGGGGTGGGAGCGCCCCGCACCGCAACCTCTCACTCACCGTCGCCGGCTCGCCATCGCCATCATCCAGTGTTACCTTTGACGGTCGAATGCGCGGTCGTTCGCCGTCGACATCAGTGACGTCGATGTCGACACTCGTGTAACACGTCTATGATGTTTCGGTGATCTCAAAGTCGGACTCGCGACAACTTATTAGTTATCGAATGCTGGAACACAGTGACAAATTCGCTTATCACCACACTGGATTTGGATGTTTTTGAATGATTTGTGAAAGTGACATTTAGAATTTTTAAGTTTTTGAACAGTGCAGTGTACCCCCAAAAAGGATTGCTTCTGAGTGACAAATATTGGATTATGGACAAAATATTCTCGGAGTGACCACAAGGATCTGTGAAAGTGATTTTAAAAAGTAAATAAAGTGGAATTTTTAAAAAGTTTTTGTCCGTTAATTTTTATGAAGTTTATTAAAATATTTACGCTGCGAGATTTAGCAAAGATAAATTAATTCCTTGCGAGGAAATATTCGTAAAACTTGCATAAAACTTAACTGACTGCACACCACCTGTCGTAAAATAATGGACACGCTGGATTTGCCTCAGCTGATCAGAAGGAGCAATATTTGCACGAAACGTTCATCGTCAGACCAAAATCAACTCCAAGATAAAAAATGCTCACAGTGATCATTTTTAAAACAAAAGTAGCTATCGTAGATAATTTTTGTTTAGATTTTTAAACTGGAAAAATCATGTGAAAAATTAATTACTTTGCAATGACAAAGTTTCCAGCAAATTTATTAAGGAATACATTTAATTTCTATAGGATAAAATGGATATAAAACCTATCGAAATATTAGTGCCAACGGTGAACGTTTCGTCGATTGTTGACGTACAAGAGCGAATGGCTCGAGCGAAATTTACGCGCGAGGTGCGATAACAGAAAATACTTTTCGCTCGTAACTGACACGACAGCACATTGAAGACAACAATACATAGTAATCGACGTGAGATTTTTTGGAAATAAGTGCTGTGAGAAGAGCTGATTGTTTTTTGAGGTATAAGTTTTGGGCTACAACGAGGATCGTGATGTTTCAGGGGGTGCGTTAGGACGACAGGACGGCGAACTCTAATAGTACGGCTGGGTACGCGGGGTCCACTATCGGCTACACGGGAGCACAGGCTCCCGACACTGGCAAGCAAAACCATCTGCACGGGACCATAGGATACAGAGTAAACGCCCCTAGGTGAGTACTGGTTTTTTTTCTTGTGCCAACTGTGAGTTCGACAAACAGTAAATAGAATTGTGATCAAAACACAAAAACGTCGTTAACGTAGAAAATTATCAAGGGGAAAATACGAACTGTCTTTTGTGCCACGCTTATATTTATTGATAAGGATTTGAAAAATAAATCGTCTAACATCTATTTTCGTAATTTTCGCCATAGACGTGTCATGCACAGCGAGCGCTAAAAAGTAATGAAAAATAATAAGCAATCGTTTATCGCCCACCAAACGTCTGTACTAAAGAACTCGTGTGCTTATATTCTACTGTTTTTATCTTATCCGGAACAAGTTTGTTTACATTACAACAAAACTCTGAAACGTGACTCGGCTTACCTGTGCTGCCTTATCGTAGTTAACAAGCAATAAAATCAAAAATATGGCAACGGCGTAAATATCTCAAGTGAGAACATTCATTGTGTGTATTTCTACTAACGGTAAAAATTCTAAATTTATTATAAATATAAATAAAAATAATTGTAAAATTTAATTAATTTCGTAAGAAAAGTCGATAAACAAAAGTGGTTGGTACGGGACGAAGTAGCATAAAAATACGGAGGCACCTAAATGTGACTTTGTCGAGCGCGCATCACTACAATTATAAATGAAATGTGCTCTCCCATTCACACGCACAAATAAATGGTTTAGGGCGGCCGGTACCCACACATCGACACGGCATCACACGCACACATCCATAACTCACGCACACACTCATTTAATTCACTCACACAAACGCGCTTTGGGAATGCACGCGGTGACTGCACTTTAACGCTTACAATAAACACAAACAAACAAAACATTAAACTAGCAACAACGGAGCGCATCCAATAGAAAATTCATTCCGTTATACCGACAATTAGCAACATTCGAGAGATTGATCCAATAACCGTTTCCAATAAATTATAATGAACAGACGCGGTAATATTGTTATGAATTAATAAAAAAAACCGAGCAGGTGCTAAGTCGAGGCGTTCAACGGCTTTGTTTTGTAGTCACCTTTACAAACGACATATTGTTGATGCCGGCTTGCGTCTACACAAAACCAATAACTAAATAATAATAAATGGGGCCCGGCATGCAACGAGATTGTGTGAACACTGCACAGGAAGTCTACTTCACTTTGGGGGTAGAGGCCTTCAAATCAAACCGCTAACAGTTGCTAAATAATATTTGAGTGTGATGAGAACGCATATTTATTTATGATTTTATCACGAAAAATATTCGATAAACATAGATTACATTGTGTAACGTAATGTGCGCGTATTGGAAGAAACAAAATGTGTAATGTCATTTCAACAATAAGTAAATGAAGGAATAAATAAAAATAAAGCAACAAAAGTGGTTGAAGCCACTGATTGTTAATAATAACAGATTTGTAACTGCTCGTAAGTAATCGTGGGAAAAAACGTCAGTTTTCAACGGGTGAGCCGGCCGGGGGCGGATGCTTGCACATGCACCGCACCACGTGCTCAATAGGCTCGAACGGATTCTGTTTTTACACACACAACATGACAGACATGCCTTGTTACGACTTACGAGCCACTTCAATCTATTAAATAATAAATGTAAAATATCCTTTTTTTAAAAGTAACAATGATAATGGCTGGATCAGTGTCATCAAGTAAACAAATTATGAACCAGAAGCGTGGTGGTAATAAAACAACATATTGACGTGACCGGGCCGTGAGTTACCCCAAGCGCTCGGTCGGTCGGCGGCGCGACCCTTCCCCGCTCGTTGTACCGTATTTACCCCGGAACGCTCGTCTCCATTTGTAAACCCCCGGAATCCGCTCCTTCAAGCATGATTCATTCTCTCGACCCTAACGTCAATTGACGCCAATGAGATAGATAACAAAATACTTAATTAAACTTATTACTCGATCAACTAATTTTGTTTGTTTACGAACACCTCTAGATATTTAAGATTTACGACAGATGTGCTTGAGAAACAAGATGACCTCTGCAACTATTTATGAAATCGTGAGAAAGGTCAATCAATCAAAATGACGCGTTAAAAAATATTCATACGACCTGAATAGGCGCCTATAACGCAACTTAGAGCATATTTCTTTACTACATGAAATGTAAATATTGAAACATGTGTAAATAAAAATATTGATCGAATAATATCGGAACGTTAACGCATTATTATATTGATATGTGCGCACAAGCCACAGTGAAGTGGCGTTTAAATGGGGGTGACCAACTGTCGTCCAAACGCAGGGGTCAAACGCGCCACGGTTTCACGCTGCCGCGATAGTAATCTATATAAGTCTCACAATTAATGCCTTATTTAACACTTCACTTACAATAAGAACAGTGTTCGACAACGAATTAACGTATTACGGCTTTAAATACTCAAACGTTTTATATTAACTGGTAAATACAAAAAGAGAGTGTGCATTGTCGGAATTTTCAAGTAGTTCGATTCAATACACTATTATCTCGACTGCCAATTAACCAGGAATCCGACACGTCTGCGCACCAATCTAAAATTAACTGCAGCCAATGTATCAAAATACCTACGCTTTACTCGCACATCTCTCAATACTATGCCAAACACCTTCCAGCTTCTCGAAATAGCGGCTTACCTACTCATTCATATTGATTTATTTAGAAATTTCGTATGTCGAAGCGCAGATTTTACGTGCACGCGAATAAATCGTGTCGTATTCACTGCACCAAGCGACGCTTTAGTGTAATAAGCGGCTAGGTAGTCGATCCGTCTGTAAGCCCGCACGTACCTAAAGATAAGTTCCTAAAAAGGTACGTTCCAAGAATTGTCTCAAAAGAAATGGCCGGGCCGAGCTCGCATTCAAGACACAAATATTTTGAACGGGGCGTAAGTGATTATTCGGATGTGGTACAACTTTTACAAAAAGTGCACCAGGATACAGAATACACAGATTTTTTGTCGGCTACACATT
This sequence comes from Cephonodes hylas, assembly GCA_030295005.1. Classification (NCBI taxonomy): domain Eukaryota; kingdom Metazoa; phylum Arthropoda; class Insecta; order Lepidoptera; family Sphingidae; genus Cephonodes; species Cephonodes hylas. The sequence continues at coordinate 6,121,429 of AP025367.1, read as the reverse complement.
TCGGCCGGCAAAGAGAAAAAAGGCCCAGACAAAACTATAAAAAGAAGTGCAGGTCGGGGCGAGTTTACCTAAGGAAGGACCCTTGTAAATCATCTGCAGCGCCGATGAATAGAGACGATGTCGACTCGAGCGTTGTTGACTCGGCTGTTTATTGGTTGTCGACGCTACTAAGTATCTGTTAAGTTATTTATGAGAATACTTAAGTAGTGACCGAGGTGCGCACCGCGCTCAAAACAAACCGCATTGAATGTTTGTACATTCAAAACAATTTACGGAATGACTAATTTTAGCAAGTGATGAGTGAACATCACATCTATAATTGTTATGTAAAAATACATAACTGGCTTTTACCAGTTATTAATAACGTAATGACACAGTGGTTGTGTGAACGGGCTGCACATAATATTTATTAGTAGGTATAAATTCATACTGCGAGCGCGTCCCGCGTCCCGATATTATTGCGCCAGTACACAGGAGGCGCGTAACAATGGGCGGCCCGTGCGAGTGTTTGTCGTGCATTTTTCGAATGGGAATTATTAGGAAGGGCTCCAGGAAGGCTCGGGAATTCGCCCCAAAAGCGGTTCACATGAATCGTTCTCCCACTCCGGCGCCGTATAAAAAATCAAACATATCCCGAGAGAAACACAGGGGTAACAACGCGTCACTGTTCGTCCATATTGATTTTTTCTCTCATTGTTAGTAAAATAATAAAGTCTCGACATGTATTAAAAAAAGATCTTGCGTCGATTGCATTTGGGTTGAATATTGAGTCTGAGTTTATTAATAATCGAAGCGTTAACGTGTGGAATGTTCGACTCAGTAAGGCCGCTTGCAATAGAAACCGCTCGTATCGTGAGTGAAATAATATTAACTGGACCGATTTCACATTTAATATGTACACAGTCGCTTGGCTGTGTAACTATATACAGCTAATGATTAGTTTGTTATAACGCGGCTTACTGATTTTGTCGAACTCAATAACATGACTTGGCACAAATAATTCGTTTAAAAATAGAGTGCAGCAGTTTGTTGGAAGGTGGCAAATGAATGTGGTCGTTTGTTCTGATTGCAGCGGCTATGGGTGCGCCGGCGGTTCGGGCGCGATGAGCGGCGGCGGCGAGAACGCGCAGTTCGGCGCCACCGCCGCCATGGTCGCCGCGGCCACCACGGCCGCGATGCAGGACTCGCAGCCATTCTCCCAGGTAACCACTCGCTCGCACCCGCCACCAACACTCCACTTCAGACATACTCTAACGCATCGCCTAATCATCAAAACATTACTACCTATACTATCGACACATCCGTGATTAAATTTCATTGTAGAATAATAAAAAAAAGCATTTACAATCATATTTGCTAATTAAAATTACCAAAACGCCGTTGTATAACGAACCGACTCGTACGTGGATAAAGTCACGTACGTTCCGATGAAGCGTCTTTAATATTGAATTGTCAATTACAGATGCAAAACAACATGACTATGGGAAATCCCCAGTATGGGGCGATGAACGGCTACGGCCAGCAGCGCAGCCATAACCCGGCCATGACGGGCATGGGGATGGGTGGAAACGGCGGCATGAATGGTATGACCAACATGGGTCAGATGAGCAATGCGGCCATGAACGGAATGAATGGCATGAACCCCATGGCGCAGATGGCCAACATGGGCTTGCACGCCAACATGATGCCGGGCCAGATGGGCCCTGGGCAAATGGGCGGTTCTGCGAAAATGGGCCCGGGGTACCAGAGGCGACACACGCCGTACCCGTCAGGAACTATGCTCATGGGACAGCGGAAAACCCAGTACATGGGTGGACAGCCTAGTTTTGGCCCGAGCCAGTACCCAGCTGGATACGGAGGTCGGCCGAGCTTCCAAGGCCAGTATCCTCCTCAGCAGCCGTTGGGACCTAGTGGGAATTTCGGAGCGGCGATGAGAGGAGGAACCATGAGGCAATCGACGCCACCGTACACGAACCAGGGGCAGTACTTCAATGGTGGCGTGCCTAGTCAGTTTCCTCAGCACCAGGGTGGCACGGCGCAGTATGGGGGGCAGTATGGTGGTCAGTTTGCACAAGAAGTGGCTATGAGGACCAACATGAGCTACCAGCACAGTCCAGTGCCTGGGAACCCCACGCCGCCTCTCACGCCCGCCAGTAGTATGCCGCCATATATTAGTCCGAATGGCGACGTCAAACCTCACTTCAACGAGCTCAAACCACCGATGGGCATGCAAAGTAAGCATTTCATCTTCTACACTGCAATCTCAAACTAAATGATGTTACTATTGTGGCGGGTTTCTAATGGAATTATTTATCATTTCCAGATGACGAGCTCCGGTTAACATTCCCCGTAAGAGATGGTATTATACTACCACCATTTAGATTAGAACATAATTTAGCTGTTAGTAATCATGTATTCCAATTGAAACCAACGGTCCATTCAACGTTAATATGGAGGTAAGTATTTTTCGTTGCCTCTAAACAAATATGACGCTTCGACATGAGTTTAACATATTTTATGTCGTTGCAGATCGGACCTTGAGTTACAACTAAAATGCTTCCACCACGAAGATCGGCAGATGAACACGAACTGGCCGGCGAGTGTTCAGGTGTCAGTCAACGCAACTCCATTAGTCATAGATAGAGGGGAGAACAAAACATCACACAAACCGCTGTACCTGAAAGAAGTATGCCAGCCAGGCAGAAACACCATACAGATCACCGTCTCCGCGTGCTGTTGTGTAAGGGTCTTCATTACTCAATAACAAGTGTTCGCATTGTGTTAACACCTGTCACAATAACATTCGTATGTTCATATTAATAACAATCAATAAGAAAATAACCGTGTGCTTTTTGTTTTTCTAGTCGCATCTGTTCGTATTACAATTAGTCCACCGGCCGAGCGTGCGAAGTGTGCTGCAAGGTTTGCTGAGGAAACGGTTGTTGACAGCCGACCACTGCATCGCCAAAATTAAAATGAACTTCAACCAGACGCCCACGAACGGAAGCAACGGTTCCAACACGGCGAACGACAGGGACAGTGTCGAACAAACCGCTTTAAAAGTGTCATTAAAATGTCCAATCACGTTTAAGAAAATCACACTACCGGCGCGTGGCCACGAGTGCAAACACATACAATGCTTTGATTTAGAATCGTATTTACAACTCAATTGTGAACGAGGCTCGTGGAGATGTCCTGTCTGCAAGTGAGTGCTGTTACTAACCAACTATATATACCTATAATACTCTATATAGATGTAAATATCTACAGAATTGCTGACAATGATTTCTATTACAGCAAACCAGCACAACTTGAAGGTCTAGAAGTTGACCAGTACATGTGGGGAATACTGAACACCCTCAACAGTTCCGATGTCGACGAAGTGACGATTGACAGTGGCGCTAACTGGAAGGCAGCTAAGAGCCCCAACAATTCTGGCATCAAGGTAACTAACAAATATTATATAAATTAAAATATTATATTATACAAATATTATATAAAATATTTCATTGTAATACCATAGTAGACTTTTTTGTTATGCTATTGTTGCCATGTATAAGTGAATAAATTTATTATTATGAAATTTTTCTTCAATTATTTAACTTATTTTTACATTTTTAAATATAAAGTTTTATAAAAAAAAGTCATTTAAAAAGTAAAAAAATAAAATAAGCCCGTAGATGGCGGGGTCTACGACCCACCGGTAATTAGGGTCCAAGTAATAGAAACGTCTAACGATACCTGCCGTGTCTACTAATACTACTTTTTTCTTTACTATTATTTATTAATATCATGATCCTATTGCAGCAGGAAGACGACAGTAACGACAACAGTATTGGTAAGAGGGGCAAGGCGGTGTCGCCGGGTTCGATGAACATGCCTACGATGAACAACTGGGATATGAACCAGGCACTATCGCCATACTTACCGCCCGACATGAACACCATAGCCAGCGGGTCCATGATCTCCTCATACAACCAAAGCGGGCAGAACAGGAGTTCCAGCTCCAACAACCAGAATTACGACTTTGGAATGAACAATGGCCCGGGCAGCAATGAGTTCGCCGGCAATGGGCCTTTGTCGCATCTCAACGACAGCGTCAACTCTCTAGACCCACTCAACGCGATGGAGAAGAGTTTGAACGAACAGGTACATATAATTGTATTGATTGTTATCTATTCCAATCATGATTCAAGCTTTATGCGATTATAGCATAAATTCTAACGTAATATTTTAGTAACGCCCGAATGTTAAGTTTACTGAATTTTATTCAATTCGAGATAAAAGCGAAAAATATAGTTCATAATATAACAGAAACATCCTTATATTTGTAGTCAATAAGATTCAAAATGATTTTCCTATATTTAAGATGCTCTCCTGCAATAGTAAATTTATACCAGCAAAATCAATAAAATAGTCTATATAAAGTAAATATCCCCAAAAACAGCATACTTAATAAGACCGTCAACATAAAATAAAGCTTGAGAACATTATGCTAATCAAACGTATTTCCCCCAAAAACACCATCAGCAAGCTGGTCCTTAAAGCTGACAGGCGAAAATAGCCTTAATTGCCTAAGAAACAGTACTCTAATAAAGCGAAACTGCCCAGATGCCGCACACCCCGCACACGCCGCACACGCCGGGCTCGGCGCACACGCCCGGCTCGTCGCACACGCCGGGCCCGCCGTCCGTGGGCCACCACTCGCTCAACGACGTCGACATCCCCGCCGACCTCAACTTCGACCCCGCCGCCGTCATCGACGGAGAGGGCACCGACAACCTTAATGTGAGTACCATACTAACGAATCTACCGACAAAATAATTAGTCTACCAATTTAAAAAAATCTATCTACAAACAAAAAATATATATCTACAAAAGAAATCTATCTACAAAAATAAATAAGTTATTTAGCATAATTGACACGCCTATAAACGCAACTCTGTGAAAATTGTAAGTATTTCGGTTCTAAAACTCTCTTAAATGCCATATGAAGCTCTTATGTAATATTAGTACCCAATTTAAAGATTAGATAAATTACTTAGGTAATAAAGGTTTAATCATTGTCCACGTCCTTCAATAAAATCTTGAAAACCCAGGTAGGTAATTCCTAGTATATAAAAAGTCATAAATGTTAAAAGGAAGGAGTAGCAAAAATACGAATTATTTTATAATATACAATACGTGCATTGTATGCACATGTTTACAGATGTTTTCAACATACGTTCCGCCCAATAGAACATAAAGTATTGTGTTTATTATTTTTCGTATGACGCATAGCATTGAAGCGAGTAATTGGAATTCCCTTATCTGTATCTAGCAACTTTCCGAACCCACTACCACGTGATGTCGACGAAATGAAGTAAATAATAACATTTTATAATATTTAACAGCCCAAACTGGGAAAACAGTACAGATAATATCTTTGTGACTAGGCAAATTATTATCGATTTTATTACCTTATTATTTTGTTCAATAACTTGATCAAAATTTATTTTAAACAATAATTTCTAATAAAAAATCTACTGATTATATCTAACCGTAAGTGACCTTAACAAAGAATCAAATAGAATATATTCGCACAAAGGTGCAACAGATACGATCGTTTATGGTTCATAACTCTATACATGTAAACATGATGATTTAGGATGTAAAATTAAAATGCCAAAATCCATATTAAAACTGCTTGACCTATAAAAAAGCCGCCTTTATCAATCAAGTCCGATCCACACAAAAAGTTTTAAAGTTTATTTAAGTGTAGTTGATGAAGCTTTGGGGTTTTTTAAAACCTTTTTTTCGAATCCCTAAGATAATTTCAATAAATCCAAATATGCCTTTTTAAACTGACACGGCAAAGTAGTATATGAACGTTTGCTATTACCTCTCGATAGTCGACATAGAACGTCGACTGTTGGCATACAAAAGCTGACTGACAGACTTGAGCTTTGTCGCGTTTCATGTAATCTGTGGTCTTTTATGGCCGTGTCCCTTACCTAGCTTTTCATGAGGAAGTTCCCAATACCAATATGAAGACTAGACTTCTGCCTTAACAGCAGTAATAGGCATCCACTATACGTGGAATCACATAGATCTCGTGTTAGTGTAGATGTTCGTTGATGTAGTGTTTAAACAAGTTTGTATAATGAATATTTGCTTGTTGCAGCTGTTGCCGGAGACTAGCGTGGACCCGATGGAGCTGCTGTCGTACCTGGACGCGCCGGCGCTGGGCGAGTTGCTGGCGACGCCCCCCTCCTCCTCGTCGTCGGCCGGCTCGCACCCCCCGCGCGCGCCCTCCTCCGACGACCTGCTGGCGCTGTTCGAGTGAGCCCCACCACTACCAGGCGTCCCGCGACTCTGCTCTCGCGCCCCGTCGAGAAGCCCGACATTGTGATACTAGATTTTAGTTCCTTCTCCGTTCGCGACGATGTTGCACAGCGCACCATATAATCGTTAGATGCTAACGGAATCTCGGTCGCCTTGTGAAGGTGTTCATCGCGTAACATTATAGCGGTGCGACGTCGGCTCGCGTGGCGACGCTCGTTCAAACGTCCGCGCCGGAGAACATTTATTAGATTTATAGGTAAAGTATTGGAGGCGAACGGCCATAAACACTGCGGTGTTGTGCATGTATAGTTCCTCGCACCGCCGCGCACACCGTGGCGATAAGCAGCTCCTTTATATTCTAAACTCTAGCATAAACTGTAACACAAATTTTGATTAATTCAATCTTGTTCGATGTAACGATTAGAGTTTTGATTTGTGTCCATGATTTGTGAATAGTTTACCGGGTGGCACCGCTCGGTGTGTAGAGGGCGCCACTGTCCGCGGCCGCGCTGTACATATAGAGTAGGCGGCGGCGGGCGCGCCCGGAGGCATTATGAATCTTATAGTTCCTATTGGATGCGAGCGAGCTATAATGTTCAATTGCCATTACTGTAAAGATATTCCTTGAAGTTTTCGTATATTCTGCATTTTTAAATGGTAAGATAGGATTCGTGAGTATGACGCTACTCGCTTATTGGGTGATATATTCTAAATGAATTGTTTGAAAACAACAATAAATGGTAACGATTGTGTTACATAACTATATTGTAAATGTGAGTGCAAAAATGAACTCTGTTAAATTATTTTGCGTTATGTGAATCGAAGAATGATATAAATATATTTTAATTTCTATATAAATAGTAATGAACTGTATTATTTGTAAATATGAATCTAGTTAAGAATATTATATTACCTAGTTATTATATAGGAAACATGGCGGATACTTATATGACGGCCAGTTTAGTATAGTATTACTAAATTTAAAAATCTACACATGGTTTTACATGTACATACATATAAAATACCATAGATATACAAAACGACACTAGCAGAGTACAGATACAGCTCAATTCATCCTATTCTTAGCTTGTTTGGGGTTTTTTTACGAATTATTCCACACAATATTGACTGCGGTTGGATCGGTCCAATCTCACTCTAGTGTATAAATATTGACCAACAATACTTTTTTGCATTCATATTGTTTGCAACTGCCAATTTCGAATCCAAATTAAATTAAATTATTGACTCGATCATTGGACCAAAAGCGACCGAAAACGCACCATGGTATTGTAAGGATTTGTTTTTTATTATTTTTATACACATCTGTATTTTTTTAAATTAATATTTCATAGTAAAGTTTACCTAATTTTAATAGTAAATAATAAATTTCGTAATTAATAAAACACTAAATTTTGAAAGAAAATATTTTACCAATTTTCATATTATTTTTATGAGTTTTTCAATCAAAATAATGTATTTATTATTCTAATGTAACCACTGAATCTGTACTCTGTTATGCTTTTCAAGTGCAAACAGCCAATATACATAAAATTAGTCAATTTCTTGGATTTGTGCTCATCGCAGTTCGTTCTCTCGGAGTGTATTGTTCAGTTGCAAACTCAAAGCAATAATGAAGTGCTTATACATATATAGAGAATTTTATTTAAATAAATATATATAATTAACATGTAACAGTTGAAGCGCAGTGCGATGAGCACGAATTAAGGATATAAACTTGTTTCACATATTTTCAAATGTTCGGTTCGGTTTTTGACGTGTAGTGCGCTAATGATAAAGTAAATTATTGTTATAACATAATTTTGATACTACTTAGTGTTATGTACAGCGCAAATTGTCAACACTCGTGGAAATATTCTCTAAATGGAATTAAGTTCCCGTAAAATTTTTAAAATTTCATTATTCATTTAGGTGTTGTAAAATTTCGAACATAACTTACTGTTAATAAAGTTTAAAGTAAACAGTTTATAAAAATATCTCTAACTTAGAGTTGTATGTAAAACTGTCGATTCTTTCACTAACTTATGTAAAAATTGGTGATTTGCGCATCTTTACTTCATGCTATGAATATGGACGCCTCTTTAGAGTTAGTCAAACTATTACGAAAAACAATAAAATTAGTATTATATGAAGCCGTGGTCAATTAACCAAACAATTTGCAATTTGCTTTGGAACTTATACTTAATTGCTTGTTATAGTTGACATTTTTGATGCACTCGTCGCGCTGTATGTCGTGATCCAGCAATTGTGTGTATAGTTGATCACAGCTTTAAATAAATTACATAATTTTAAGGGACCTTCAATTCCAGTTAGCTATATCTATTTATTGTAGTGAATACTGCTGCGGGACGGCCCATCACGACGATTTTTGGCTGACCAAATAATAATTTTTTACACGTTTACCTATCTAAGGTAATTTAAATAACGAATTCGTTTGTATAAAAAAATTAAAATATCACAAAAAATTGATAGCATATCACATTAAATGAAACAAAAATCCGCACTGATCGAGCCGTCTCAGTGAGTGAGTGATTACAATATATATTTTGTTGATTAATATAATGAACTGCTGTGAAGTAGATTTTGTGCTCGTACAAATAAGATACAGCATTTGGAAATAAGTGAAAGAAGGATTCTAAATAAGACAAACGCAAACCATGACTCAGGAGATCATGCAAAGCCAAACTGTAGCATATTTAACGTTTTCAATATTATGTGAACATTTTAGTAATCAGTTCGACGCCCACTGAATTCATTTCGAAATGTGTAAAATGAAAAAAATAACATTTTTATGTTATTGAAAATAAAATGAATCTAAAAATTATGAGCGATTTTTATTTTGCGTTTTCCCAATTTTAATTTCTTTTTTACTTTAAATGAAGACTGCTTTAGGTTGTTTCAAACCTTCACTGATTAAATTTGTCACAATTACAACAATATATTTTAAAAATATCAACATGATGAGAACTCTACTCTCCCTAACGTCTCTCCTAACTAATCAGGACTTTAGTTTACGCCCATAAGACAGTACCATACATCATACGACTCATGATAACAATTGTACTCGTAATTGTTAAAAAGGCCCTTTTAAATACACCTGCTATTACCGAATGTATGATATGCAACATACAACCTAGAGTTTTGATAGCAAAATAATTGATCAAAAGCCAAGAAAAAGAATTTCTATAGATGACAATTATTGTCAACCCTGAGGACTAAGGGTTTAGCTGTGGAGGAGGTCCATGTCCAGTAGTGGGCCGTACATGGACCGATGATAATGGACGATTAATAATCAATCGGACGATTGTCAACCCGGCAATTCGACCTGTGAGATATTGATTAATCGTCCCAGTAAAGTATATTATAAAAGATCTTAGTTTAGATACTTCTGGATCTTCCGAATTGAGAAATATACCACTTTAAATAACTATTCCTCTCACGTAACTTGTGAAAGGTCCGTACCCAATTAAGCGATGTTTATGAATTTATTTATGCACGATCTATTGTAGATATGAGATGTATATGTGCTGAGTTCTCCGTGTTGTGGTCGCCGGCGTTTAGAGGGACATCTGTGTGACACTGACGCTAGATGGCGCTATGTAAATATGACACCATTCTATGCCATTTAACATAGAAATAAATACACCACACGGCACGATTAGTAAGCTTTTATAATTATATAAGTACATAATTATTATTTAAAATATCATCATTATCATCGTTAGCTTGCATACTTTCCACTGCTGGGCACGGGCCTCCTCTACAACTAACTTGGTTAAGGCCTTAGGCCATCACGCTGGCATAGTGCGGATTGGTATTTAAAATATATAAAGTGAATAAAAAACAAAGTAATTCAGACTAGTCATTGGCCACAAAAACATCAAACCAATATCCACATTAAACCAGTTTGCACTAACACAACATTTTTGATACGGAGACTTATATGTATTTCGTATAATATATTCAAAACACTAACATTTAGAACGTACGTTGACCGAACGATGTGAGGAGTAACCGGATAAACCCGTCCAGCGTTTATTAAAATTACGCCTCATTAGAAAACGGACAAGCGTTTCAAAAATCTAGGTATTTTATCAACAGCGGCACGGACGCACAAACAAGGTTTATACCTGCGCTATTTATAAACACAAAAAAGAAACCAGATGATACGCCGCCTTTATTAAAGCTCCCTGTTTTGTATTTAAAAGTGGCGATATTGCTATACTTGCAATTAGCCTCTCCTTAATTCTCGCACGTTACTTTTAAATAATATGTTATCGACTATAAACTCGATTTGCTTTTCATTGCGTCATTTGAAAGAAACATGTTCATGTCCTCATCCCTGTAGAGGTAGAGAAATGCGTATTTCCGCATTTAAACCACTTACAATGAAAAACTCTTGTTGGTTATCTTATATATTTATACAGAATATTTCCCGTATTTTATTTTCATGTATTTGTCTCTCATATACATACAAACACAATAAAAAAAAATATTGATCAGGTCATTCAGTTAAAAAAAATAATAATGTTGGGATCGAACCTGCAACCTCTTCCAAACTACATCACGAAATACTATTAACCGACGCGGATATAACGTTATTAAAATTTGGAAACTGATAAAGATCTAAATTCAATTAAAATTACAACTGTTTTGAAACCTAACTTCAGGAGCCCCTTCATATAGATTAAGATTTAGATCATCAAGTCTCAATTAAATTTGAAAATTCGTACGAACAAATCAAGCACTTTCACTATTACTTTTGCTAACATTATAAAAACTACCAATAGCTAAACAATTGCCACTATTCACTATATTTATGAATCATAAGTTCCCAATAGTTCGTACGACACACCACAGGTAGCGGTATTGTTACGAATCTGGCAACCCAGCACACTCGCACGCGCAGCGAAGCCTTCTCGCACGCACACACACACACGAGTCATGTAAACACGTGCCCTACAGCACAGACAGTCGATTAGTCGACGGGTCCGAGGCAGGTATCGCGCCTCGCCTTACCGGTTGAACGACACAAAACGATCGAACGAACGCCTCATAAAACGAACTATGCTGCATTCTAAGCACCAAAATCTCAAATAAATTCATCTCGCAAAAAAGACTCAGTGTTGTGTGCGTGATATACGAATAGTCAAGTGTTTGAGAACAACTTCTCCTTAAGTGCATAGCGGTATCGCAGAACCAGATTCTAAGTTCTCGATGTATTGAAAGTAGCTTTTCTGTTTATTTGTTTAATCTATTCGTCTGTGTTTCGTATTCTGTACCATCGTGTGACACATCGGAATTTGCTTCGAGTTCTTGGTGAGTATACATTCGCTATAAATTCAAAATATCTACTCTTAATTTAAAACAGTGCAGTATTTATTCAAGTAACAATTAATATGTCTCAAACAAGTTTTCATTCAGCAAACAACTTTTCGACACCTGCTTATGAATAAAGATGAGCAAGCATTCTTTTCGACGTAAATAAATCTTTGGTTCATTCGCAGCGGTTCAAGCTGTTTAATTGCTCTTTGTGTGTGAAAATATGTAGGATAAAGTCGACATGACAACACAATCGCAATACTTATTGTCTTGACAGTAAAACAGACGTAACGGAACAAGCCTCCTTAATTAGCTATCTAGCTTTACTATCTAAACAAGGGAAGGGTTTCGTTATCTTGTAGCTGTCTCTAAACCAAAGCTGTTAAGTAAATATAAAATCAGCCAAAACACTACAATATAATATAAAATACGTAAATACAAATCAAGTATCAGTTTGTGTCACGATTTTAAAGAAGTAAACAAGTGATATAATAGCGATCGATCAATTTATGGTCCAGTAACGGTACCCTCTCATACCACTTAAGTATTGACACAACGGTAAAGTATGACATTGATAAACTGTATTTTATATATACTACGACCGGGTATATTCCATATGGTCCACGTTCATTCGGGAAAAACCGAGTCGGAGGAAATAGACGCGACTGACATACCTACTCGTATCAGTCTATGGAAAGTAATTTATATACCACTCATTTCACTGTAAATTATTATGTCCGGTGCTTGGATTTACGACTCGAACAACACTATAATATTATAGCAAAGAATTTCCAACGAGGAAGTATACGCGATCCCTTTTAAGTGGAAGTTTCTCTACGTTAGTAAGTTATGCTATCGTCGTTAGCAATCTTGTACTGGTCAATAAATTAATGAACGAGTATTAATAACAAATATTATCAAGCTACTTTGAAGCCAAAATAAAAACCGATACCAATTTTGAACCTTTAATTTTCTTTAAAATTGTCTATATACATCAGCAAATGATACATAGATTGTAAAAATATAGATATAAATGTTATATACTCGTAGATTACTGATTTATTTCTTCCGATAGTAGATTTGAAATTCGCTCAGAAAATCTTAAGGAGAGACTTATAATTTAGATATAAAACCTTATAACTCATAATGAATTAGTATTTGAAAAATTCATCGTAGTTAGAAATAAGAATTGGATGAAGATGCTTCTCTATGGTTTTTCTGATAATACCAAAAAGGAGAGGAAAAAACGTCCCAGAGATTATACATATGACAGCTAATAATTTGGATAGAATCTCGTAGCGGTTACTTTGTATTTACTATCCAATAACCACGAGGAAAAGGGTTGTCACTCTACAGACATAGGACGCAGGAAGGGAAAGTCACTTACCTACGTTATGGAATTACGATTTTCTGATTGAGGCAATATTAATAAGAGCGCTTTATACAAGGCGGAAACATGTAGTACAGAAGGACTTGTGAATGTGAACGAAACTGCAGTCGATGTTGAAGAACATAATACAGATAGAACCAAAGGAATGTCGTCCTTACAAACATGGTTACTGGCGCATTAGTTCCGTGACATAAACTGGCGCTTGCATGTTGTGAGGTCCCAGGAATCATTTATAGGTAAGGCAGTGTTGTGGTAGTCCAAACCTAGGCACATACTTCTGACTTGTCAAAGTAATGTGTGTATTTCTTAATAAAATTTATCACTTACTTTAACGAGGAAAGAATACGTATACATGAAGAAACCTACACGCGTTAAATTTCTTCGGCATTTCTCAGGCGTGTAATCCACCAATACGCACTAGGCTAGCATGGTGGACTAACGCCTAAACCTTTTGAAAAGGGCAGTGCCCAAAAGTAGGATGTCTATGGACTGATGATAATGATGAATGAGGTGCTTCCATTAAATAGTACGAGTAGTGAATCTAAAATTGTATCTTATTGAATGAGATTTAAAATTTTGCAAGCATATCCAGAGTTGAGGGACTATACCAATATGAATTAACAGCATATTGATAGAAAGAAGCGAGAAGTTTTTACTATTTCAGATATGTTTCATTCGCAACAAATATAACGACGCATATGACGTACGTGTTACACATTAGAATGTCTCGTGTAATGACCGTCCTTTATTCATATAGGAAGTGCAGAGCGGTTGCATGTATGGACTATATTCTTGAATAGGAACGATTGATGTGCAAAAAGCTCCGCCATCTGAAATCACAGAGAAATAGAGATTAGTTGTAATTGTTAATGGATTTAGGAAATATGAGTGTAGTAGTATGGCATGAGAATCTTTGTTCTCAGCGATGTACTAAACCATACCTCACCATACTAGGCTTGTCAAAATTATTATGAATGTGTATGATGGTGTAGGCTAGAACAAATGTGATTGTACACTAATACGTAACCGTTCTACTAAGAGAAACCAACCATACATAAAAAATCAACGCTTCGCGTTTTTGTTATGTCGTATGGCATAAAATACCTACTATTTGGATAAAGCTTTCACTTCTTAAAATTATCTCTAATAGATCTATAATAGCCCAAAAGATCAACCTTGATCTTTTGGCTCTTTCGCGAAAATAGCGACCAAGTTATTACCTCCATTACAAAATAGCACCATTACACCTAGCGGAAATATTTCTAATGCTAATGCATTGAAAAATAAATTGTACAATTTATAACCTCTTGTATTTTTGGAAGTCTACTGTTCATCAGTAGTATCAATAGTGATGAATAGATTTTATTACAATTATTTCATCCAAATTCTATCTATTTGAAACGAAAGAATTTTTTAAAAAGAAAAATGTTAGAAGTAAATTTAAAAAAAGAAATGAAATCAGTTTCCAAAAAAAAGTTAAAAGTGCCGTACATAGTTTTAACGATTTATTTCAATTAATAAATTTAAAACATATACCTATACATAATCTTTTGCTTGTTAAAGCAAAATACAATATATCGACCATGTTTTGAATATAACATCTGATAAAATATAAGTACATCGCACATCTCTAATCACGAAAACAAATCAAAATGTGAAAGTAGTGCTGACCCGTAAGATCGACAGCACGATAGGTCCTTAGGCGATTAATTGGTTCTATAAACTAAACTATCAATCGATCATTTTTTGCATTAGTTTTATTACGTAAAATTTAATAACCTCACATTCTGAGACGATCACCGGGGGCCTTATAGCGAAATTCACCAATTGGCATCGCGGCAAATGTGCTGCAGAACTAATAGCCAACTTTCTCTAACTTCATTAGACTCGTTGCGGACCTAGCCGTGCGAAACTGGCTGTAATATGATCAAGGCCTGTATTTGTAAACATTAAGATCGGATTATGCGTTGATGCCTTTACATTTCCTGTCATAAACGAAATGTGATCTATTTAATTATTATGATTGTCTGTTCCCATCCATTTGGATATCGTGCCGTACCTAGTTAAGGTAGGATTAATTCCCTATTAAATTACTGTAGTTACCATCACGTATTTCTACAATTTTTTTTAATCTCTTTTGTTTGTTTCATTGCCTTAAGTATTTTACAAATAATATACATTCAGAAAATATGCCTTGTGGGGTACAGAAATTTTTATTTGAAGAGGTATCTCTGCGCAAGATAAAAATGCGGTTTGTTACAAACATGCATAATATGGCATGTTCAGACCACGCTAGCACAAACCATTCCCACACTCAGGTCTCGTGTAAAATCTGTGTAGCGTAATTAATATGTCCAACCCTTCAATTAAACTTTGATAAATGTGTTCCTATGTTTTTACGTTCACCATTATTGTCATTACCTATGATTGCTTAGAACAAAGATACAAGCTACCTTACTTACTTAGTCATAGCTAGTATTGGTAACTACTATTGGTCATGTATGTTAATAAGACTGTATACAATATACATCTCGACAACTCACTTAAAAATGACCGACACGGATAATGTCCGTACTATAATATAGATATGTTTTTCTACACAACTGTACTGTGCAATATGTATGTATATTTGGTATTTCCATAAACAGATATTGTTTGTGGAATATTACTGCCATCTTAGCGGCATCAATTAACTTTTTCACAATTTTTTTATCGCACTAATGATACAGCAGCGTTGTAACTCTAAACATATCTCTAAATATATATCTATAACTTTAGCATCCGTTATATTTAAAAGTGATAAGTAAGCAATCATAATTAATTTTAATTTATTTCACTATTCATTTATTTCTAAATTAAATAAAATCATTTTTTGTTAATTGTGTATTTTTTTTTTCTTGAAAAGATTCAAGAACAAATCATCTAAGCTAACAGAGACGAGTATCCTACGGTATTAGGAAAGAAATTCATAAGAAACTTTATGTAAGCACGAAAGAGTTTTATTTATTGTTTCTTTTGGTATCTGACCGCTTGTTAATTGAAAGATGTCGTGTTCATTGAACGTCTAAGGTAATTTGACTTAATAAATATACAGGGTGTATTTAGACCGTGATCGAAAACTGAGGCAGGTAATAGCGATAGTGATTACAAACTCCCTAGCATTAAAGAAAATCCCGACAAACAATAAAATTTTTGAGGTTTTCCATACAAACCACATACTTTTAACACCGATGGTTGTATGGAAAACGTCAAAATTTTTATTTTTTGTCGCGATTTTTAATATCGCCACGGTCTAGGTACACCCTGTATAATTGTCGACCTTCCATAAAATTGTTACTGAAGTAAAATATAATATAGCTGGAGTCAGAATGTCTTATTAATGCAAAAGAACTCTGAAGTAAGTATAACTATTAATCTTATTTACAAGCCTTGATTCCCTTCCACGAAATAAGTTTGACGTCATTTGGATAACCAAATAAAAACTTATAACAATAAACTTGCAAATCACATCGTAAAATAAGTAAAAAATGTATTTCATCGTATTCAATTGTCTTCTGGCTGACAAATACTTGGTAAAGCAAATTATGAATGAATGAATAAATAACATTAATAAGTTCATTATCTGCTCAGTGGAGAAAAACAGATTAATATTTATTCTTTTCAATTACTTACAATGCCTTATTTACAGTGGTGAAGAGTGAAGTGTTTGAATGAATAAATCGCAAGGATCATTAAAATAAATATTTAAAATAGTTGATATGTCACGAGAATTTTAATATAATATTTTTTGTATGTTGTGTATTTTGTTTGTGTTAAAAAATATCTTTTAAAATTATTTACTTATTACTTCTACTCGAATATACCTACTCAGACCGGTCACAAATCTCAACTTTTTTTTTTTTTCTCTTTATTTAAAGAGCTTAATCTAACTTAAGACTATGTCGCTCTATAAAGCTTCTATATATACCACTAACTTCTACGTCTTAATGCTACTTTGGCTAACTTAATAAGTATTTTTATTTCTTTAGATAGGGGACATGCCAATATACTATTACATCCGCCTATGCCTTCCAAAATTGAGCGATGGTGAATTCGGTGATCTTCATTTCGGAAGCATTCCATTAAAATGTGGAAAACATCCTCCAATTTGTCACACGCGGAACAATTTGGCGATGGTGTTTTCTTCATCATAAAAACAAATTTATTTAAGGGCAAATGTCCAGACCGAAGACGCATTGCTACAACAGTATCAGTTCTACTTAATGAACAGTTGCTGATCCAAGAAACATTCATAGGCTCAGGTTGTATGGTTTTATACCAGATTCCTACCTCTCTAGACCTGGCATCAAAATACTCCTTCCACTCTTTAAAACATGTCCGTTTAACCACTGTAAACAAATCAATGAAACAAGGCTGGGTTTGTATTATAATACCGACAGATGAACCAGAAAAAGCTAACCGGTCGGCCTGCTCATTCCCGTGAATATTGCAATGAGAGGGAATCCACTGTAAGATCACTTCTTTGTTTCTATTTTGCAGTTTCCAAATCAATCTCAAAATAGTGTAGGCTACCGGTATCCCTCGAATGTTCGAGGTACACCGAGCCAAATGTTGAAGACCGCTCTTAGAGTCTGTGAATATTACAAATTTGTCATATTGTATACATTCAATATAAGATAAAGCTTCAGCAATAGCCAGCAGCTCTATGTGCATGATAGATAAATTGTGATTGATTTGGAAACTGATGCCAACGTTCAAGGTTTGATCAAAAACAGCGGCCCCATTATAATTATCATTCTTGGATCCATCGGTAAATAATTTATAAAAGGCACCATATCGTTCTTTACATAAATTTTGAAAATTTCTTTGTAGGAATCCAGAAGAATAATGAGATTTTGATTTAATAATTGACGGTATATTTAATACTATGATTTTGTTGAGGTTTATGTAACTTAGCCATACTTCCAAAGAGAACATTTCTAATTTTTTGCTAATATGCAAAGAAGTACCTATCAAAGAATTTTGTATATCAACTAACAAAGGTTTGTAATTCCGACGCCAATGATTGTCTCTGCAGCTCTGTGTCAAACATGTTATAATTTCTAGGGTCTCATTATTTTCAATAGATTTTATTTTAAGCCAAAATTTATACGCCAGATATCTTCTTCTAAATCTTAATGGGGGTAAAGCAAGCTCGCTTTCCATGACATGAATGGGAGTGCTTCTTATAAAGTTTCCTATGACTCTCATTGCTTGGTTTTGAGTTTTATCCAATTTTTTAAGATTAGCCAATGAACTATCGGCATAAAGAAAACTAGCGTAGTCCATACGACTTCTTATTAACGCAATATATAATAGCCTTAAATGGGAAGGGTGCATACCCCAACCTGAACCTGCTAATGCTTTTAATGGATTCATAAATTTTAGACATTTTTGTTGTATTTCATTGATATGTGAACCCCACCTTAACCCGTAATCTAAATTAATTCCTAAATATTTCATTTGATTCTTAACCTCTAAAGTAGTATTATTAATCTTAAGATCTAAAGATCCTCTAAAAACCCGTTTTTTAAATACGCAAACCTTACTCTTACTGGCAGACACACTAAGACCTAAGTTAAAAAATACATCGGTTAATATATTTAACGCAGATTGCAGGTCGACTAAAGCATCAGTTGGTTTACTTTTAGTGGAATATAAGACAAAGTCGTCAGCATATTGAATTATCATTACATTTTTAATCACCTTACAAATATCTATGGACACGACATTAAACAAAAGTGGAGAGAGCGGATCTCCTTGAGCCAAACCTTTATTTGTAAACCTAGTTAAAATTAAGGAATCTACTTGAATAGAAATCTGCCTTTTCTTTAAAAAATTCCATACATACGTGCATACTTTACTTCCAACATCAAGACTATCCAAAGTTTTTATTAGAGATAGTATGTCGACATTGTTGTATGCGTTATCAATGTCCAGAAAACAACATACCGTGCATGAATTTTTAGTAAAGCCGAGTTGAATTTGTGTTACTAATCTAGCGAGGCATTCAATACTTGATTTAGTTTTTCTAAAGCCTAAAGTGTTGGGTGAAAATGCATTAATGTGTTCTAAATACCATTCGAGTCTTTTATTTAAAATCGAGTGAAAAATTTTGCAGATACATGATATTAATGATATAGGTCTAAGGGATGTAATTGAGTTAGGGTCACGACCTGCCTTTGGTATTGGAATAACACGAATCTTGCGCCACTGGATGGGTATATAGCCCTGATCAAAAAATATGTTATATAACTGAATAAGATAGCTTTTAGCATTGTTGGGGAGTTTTTTAATCATGGAAAATGTAATGCCATCCTGCCCTGGTGCAGTGTCTTTAGACTTGACGCTCTTATCCAGTTCATTTATAGTAATATTTTTTTCTAAAATAGTGTTACATGAAGACAGTTCCGGAGCCCTATTTTCAACATAATCAGGACATAAATTATGAAGTAATTGGTTTGCAGAATCGCTATTAACAACAAATTGCTTAGTGCATTTATATCCTTTGAGCCATTTCATTTTGTTCCACATTTCCGAAGCAGATATTGATTCATCAATGGATGAGATAAATGTTTGCCAATTCTTATGTATAGATGAGCGAAGTAATTTTTTAGAATTTCGAATGTTTTCCTTTAATATTCTGTAATTTGAGGGAGTTGGATTACGCCTAAACTTTGTTAAAGCTAACCTCCGTAATGCTACAGTTTTGGACAGTTCTGTATTCCAATAAGGTTTTGGTCTAAATTTGCTAGCAGGACTCAGATAAGTTTTAGTAAGTGGAAAACATAGGTCTGCCGCTTCATTTATAATTTTAACAAACAGATCATATGCTATTTGAGGGTCATTCGGGACCGTTAAATTATTAAAAGATTGCTCGATATAGGAATGATACAAGTCCCAGTTTGAATTTTTAAAGTTTCTTTTTTCATACATCACACTTACGGTACTTACTTCAGAAGATAGTTTAAGAACAAAATGATCACTGCCCAGAGATTCATTCAGGACAATCCAGTGCATATGAGCAGCTAAGTCACAGGAAACTATTGATATATCTGGTGAAGATTCGCGCATAACTTCCTCAACATATTGAAACCGTGTGGGTGCACCATTATTTAGTATTATAAAATTACTGTCCATAACCGCTTGAAAAATTTGGCAGCCACGCCTATCTGTCTTACATGACCAACTTGCATGGTGTCCATTAAAGTCACCAAGTATAACAGTTTTTTTATCAAATAGTGAAAATAGACATTCCCATTCTGAACTACTTATACATATATTAGGCGGGCAATAAATACAAATTACGTTTTCGATTTCCGTACAACTAAAAATTTTTACACATATTATTTCAAAATTAAATGATAAGTTAGGTATAGAATAAATTTGAGATTTTATAGTTTTGTGTATAAAAATCGCAACACCGCCAAAAGACGCGTCTCGATCCTGTCTATAAATATTATAATCAGCAACTTTTATATTGGCGTTACAATCCAGCCACGTTTCAGTGACAGTCGCAATATGAATTTTCTCTTGGTTCAGCAACTGTCCAAAAGAGTATAGTTTAGGCTTAATGCTACGTGCGTTCCACTGTGCTAAATTTAATTGAATGTTTTGTGTATAATTAGCCATTACTAAGGATATTACATAAATTTTTAACTATAGATATATCAGATACATATTTGATTATATTAGATAAGGCATAATTTAATATTACAGTTAAGGATTCTTTAATTTTGGTATCTAAATTATATTGCTTAATAAATAGGATATCTTTAAGCTTATCTAAAAGGTCTTGAAATGACTTGGTTGAAGTCGAGGAGATAGGTTGAGTGCGATTTCCCTCATCTGTAGGTTGAGAGACATCCTCGTCCATAACCAGCTGTTGATTGTTTATGTATTCAAATCTGTCGTCTTTGGTTCGATTATTGCGTGTGTTGCTTTTAATGTTTTTCGCCGTTACCTTCGCATATGTCGACTTCGTCGTAGGTAAAGTAGCCATAGCGTCGTAGGTATCCGTCTGTTGTATATTATTCGAGGAAGGTCGAATGGAACAGGCAGGAGTAGTATTAATGCGGTGGTCTAGATCATGACTATAATCCAGATGGGATTCTGGCTGAGGTGACGGAGGAACGTATAAAGAAACTGCTTTACGATAACTTACATTGAATTCCGACATAATGCTCCTTATTTTTTTCTCCTTTATATAAACCGGGCATATTTTTGATAGGGCAATATGCGGTCCTTTGCAATTTACACACTTATAACACGACGCCGGAATCTCACAATTTTTATGAAAATCAGTACATTTAGGGCAAATAATTTTATGCGAGGGGCACATCTTCTTCGTATGACCAAACCTCCAACAATTCGAGCACTGGGTAACAGGGAATATAAATGGATCTACTTTAATTCTAAGGTCAAATAAATATATGTGAGAAGGTAAATGTGGCCCGATAAATCCAATCCTTATTGTCTCACTCGGACTCCAGCCTTCCTCATTTCTTCTGTTTAGTCGCTTAATATTTAATATTTCTACCGAGCTCTTAGCGTGGATAAGAAAGTCTTTATCTGCTAAATCAATATCAATATCCTTCACCACACCGTATGAAGTTCCAACTTCCCAGGTTCTGAAACTGCTCCATCCCATTTTTTTAATATCCTCGCAGGCTAAAAATTGATCTGCACTAAGTTCCGTTTTAAAGTCAATAATAATCTTATATGGGTTTATATATTTTACTCTTAAAACATCACTAATGTCATATGCAGTCAATATTTTAGCTAATCCAAATTGTTTCGGGAATTTTTCCTTACTTGTCACACGAATTTGAGTTATTTCTTCCTCTAAAGTACGCTCTTTTTCTCGTTCATTTCGGTTATGTTTTTTCATTTTTCTATGTACTTCCTGCCAGATTTCACTACTATTTTGTTCTCGTCCTCGTTTATTACTTCTCGATGTATTACTTTCCTCATATACATTTGTGCGGTCATCATAATTCCATTCTATATTATCTTCGACTTGTTTATCATAATCGTCGCCGTCCTCGTCACTTAAAATCACATCATCCGCCATTGCGCATAAGGTTCATAGTCTATTGTCGCGAATACACCTGAGGTCCGAGTAAACTACCTGTGATTAACACAATACCCGGTACACTTAATCGTATCAATAGCGCTCGGAGACACGTGCGGACCGAAAGCGATCTTAATAAGAACTGCCCGAAATCTCAACTTTCGTGCATGGGTTTGTTAAAGGTTGTGTCACCTCATTTAAGAACATGGTTTTAAATATTTTTGATATTTTCTAATGCAGATAGCTTCATTAATTGCGAGTACTCCTATTAATTTCTGCAATCCTCAATATCGGTATTAGGCATAACATCGACCACATTCCTTTAATACAGCAAAAACAAAAGAATCTTTATTACATCCCGTACAGACTGTTCGCAATCCACGTCTATTAAAAGGCGTAATTATTGGAGACGGGCCTTGCCTAGATACACAGAAATAAATCCACCTACAATATTTAATATGCGTGCTAAATGCACTTGTCTGGGAATTAAGAATACGCTATATAAATATTATTGTCATTTTATAACTTGATTACTAAAGAATGTGTTTGGATCACGGCGGTAACTGCAAAGTTCTCTCGTTTAAAGAAAAAGGTTACCCGACTGATTCTGTCGCAACGCTGACACTATCTGTTTGAAAATGTTCAATCAAAACGTAAGTATTGCATTGCATTTGCCATAAAGCCTTCCAAAAGTTAAATTTGATGGTTAGGAATATCTCATAGAACAAATCACATTTAAACGCAAGCCTATGAAAATATGTGTACTTATACAATATGTCTTAACTTCACAGTTAGAGATCAAAGTGTGTATATTATAAATGCAAATTTATAAAGCATTCAAATTATTCAATGATATAAAGTATTTGAATGAAGTCGATTTGAAGAACCCGTGCCGTCGTC
This sequence comes from Cephonodes hylas, assembly GCA_030295005.1. Classification (NCBI taxonomy): domain Eukaryota; kingdom Metazoa; phylum Arthropoda; class Insecta; order Lepidoptera; family Sphingidae; genus Cephonodes; species Cephonodes hylas. Next base: position 6,098,363 of record AP025367.1, on the reverse strand, counting down.
AGCAGCATAAGTATACTATCAAATTTTTATTATGGCAATTTATTTGTCCTATCTCATTTACGCACCATTAGTAGTGTTACAAATAAGTTATTCGATTGAGCTGAACTACGTTGACAAAACTGCTGAAGCCTATGCAACACTGACCTCTTTCATCGATACAATTTAAAAGAATCGACCACTACGAATGATCGGGAACGCATCAGAAGTTACGAAGTTCCATTAAAAAACAACAACCATTCAAAATCGTACGATTCGTGACGATCGTGCGTTACGTTTTTGACTGCATCTGGGCGTTGCGAAAGCGAAAATATCATCTGAAGCCATCTGATACAACTGTTGTCTTTACGCAACGGTAAACGCGCACAAACTCTGACACCTTGCGAACTGTTGCAAAAACACTCGGAACACTACGGTTATAAACGTTAATCTTTATTTAGTTTTGTGATTTTACGGTGTCTGCACATCGGGGACATTTGTGCTCTCAATATCATATTATCTAAAGCTTATGACTGGTGATACCAATTGTGTTCGAAATGTAGGGTTTTAATATTGACCTCCTTAAAGCAATGCAGATCTTCTGCAATTTTATCAATTATAGAATCTGTAATATATGTATCATTGATAGTATACAACATGGCAAATCCCTCTTCACCAAATTCGAATCTTATATGTGGCTAAAGTCTCTTTTTCCCCTTTAATCTTGACTACTCAAATTAAGTCCCTTTAAGCACATAAATTATAATCTGAATAAGTGTCCTTGGTATGTAGTCGTTCCCCCTTATTTTCTGTAATAAAATCGACTATATTTTTCATTGCATACTCCTAATAATTTATGATCATTTACACTCATTGTAAAAAAGGATCAAAGTCTAGCAACCAAGGAACCATCGCGTCCCTTCAAAATGAGCATTAATTTTAAACTGAAATAACCCTCCGAATCGGCAATGAAAATAAAAGACAACATGCACCTTTTTAGAATCAGTAACCAGTTTTATGCGCGACATTTTCGTGAAATTTATTTGATTCTTAGTATTATGCCGATAAATATATAAAATACCAATATTATTACTAATTGGATATTACCTCTACAATCCTTGTCTCGTTCCGAATTTCTGTTAAAGTCTATATAACACTTTGGGTACTATGGTTGTTATCCTATCAAGTTACGAATCATTTGGCAATGTCTTTCAAGAAACAACATCCAACTGTATTATTTAAATATCTATTTGTGAGACAGAAGTAACGGCCCAGCTAGTCCACATTTGTATAACATTTCATGCTTATCAATAATGGAAATTCAAAAACCTATTTTTTATGGTTTGAATCTTGTCTGTTTTATGTTATGCTACCTTGAAAAATATTGATTCAATTGTATGAAATCATTACAATTATGATTTAAACTCCATTATAACATTGCTGATGTTACAACATAACCTCGACACTTTGAAATGCACACAACCCTTACGTAATACAAGTTTTGTAATTGAAAATGAAATAACTTATGTTGCTGTTTTATTCACGTTGCGTCTCCGGAACAAATTGCAGCATAACCTGACATTGTATCGATTTATAGTAATAAAAATAGCTATAACAATTTGTTACCTTTACAAAATAGAATAATTGAAAATGCAATCTGCACCATGAATAAGCATGATTTTTGTAAAATTTTATGCATTTGAACGTTTACCTTAATTGCATTACCGAACAAAGTTTAATTTTATAGGATTAAAATTCAAACCAAATACTTTGGAGGTCTTCGGGGGAAACCTATGTCCAGAAGTGGACATCTTTAAGCTGATGATGATGAAGATCTGCAATCAAAACTATATCTAAAATTTTCAATTATTTTTTAATAGACCGCACTGTTTAAATGGTGTCGGGTCGTAGTACAGGGTCACGTTTGCTATAAACATCCGTACCAGGAATCTATGAGACTGCAGAGATAAATATCACAGACTAAATATTACTACAGTGTTCCGGAGCGACTAATTCAGTATCCAAATTAAACCAACGCAATACATTTCGACTGTGTGATGCCTGAATGGGACGCATGCGTAGACAAATTATTCGTTATTCAAATACTTAAACTGTTTAATTAGTTTAAGTATTCTATCATAAATCGACAAAATATTTCAATATAACATTAATTAAACATTTCCCGAGTCTATTGTTATTTAATTAATCAAATCTTTCACTAGTGTTCTAATGGAACATACGTGTTACCGAACAAAGTAGTTGTAATATTGCAATAGACACCCGACCTGACATAAACTGGTAACTGGCACCCTAGAGACTTGCGGATTACATTCATTATTACGACATCTGTGACATTTCCTTTGTTATTGATCAACCATTTATTATGTGCGTACGTGATTGAGAGCTATTGAATACAGATGTATTAGTATAAAATTATCGGATCTATAAGGCCCAAATAGACAGCCCCGTGGCGCAGTTGACTACACACCAGCTTGGGAGACGAGAGGCCGCGGAATCAATCCTCGCACCAAGACAAACGTTTGTGTGATCCACAAATATTTGTTTCGGGTCTGGGTGTTTGTGAGACCGAAAAGTCTCTCGTAGTTTCCGATACCCGTGACACAAGACTCGTATCTTAATGTGGCGTCAGAAGTAAATGCGTGTCTATTGGGTGAATTTATTATATTATTAAAAAACAAGTCCGACTATGTTCAATGTTTTTAAAATTATGAGAGTTTTCATAACTAGAATTTAAGTTTCTTGGATATCCAGATTTTGTTAGGTACATTATCACCGAGTAAAAATTAAATATTGGTTTAATGCGAAACTCGAATATTGAATATTAGAAGCACCTCATGAGGCTAGTATAATTGTGTCAATTGAAGAAAGATGGTCGACTCTACCTACTTGAAATTATTGGACAGTATCGTATTTGCCTTTTTATTTAGTTGTGACTTTGATTATTTCTTCTACAGGAAATTCTCACTTGTAAATTTCTCACTAAAACTGTGGTAACATATCAAGCTTTTATATTGTTATTTAATTACCCACACCGTTACTCTACCACGACAAATAAACTGGTTTGCCGTCGCCATATCGTCTTAGTCACTTAAAAGTATTTTTTTTATATTAAAGGTAAAAATAATGCCTGTTTCTAATTTAATGAGAGCTTCTTCTATGTTTTAGGAGGAAATCTATGTAGATTTTAGTATGTACTACATATATTAACCTCAGGTACGTATTCCTTGAAGGGGTAGGCAGAGATGGCGCCTATATTGCGCCAGGTACGTATCACTCCCATGTAATAGGTGGCCAGCTAGCGAGCTCAATAACACTTTGCCTAACCCGGAAATTGAACCTAGGACCTCTAGATGGCACGGCACATGCTTATGCCGCTTGAGCACAAGCCATCGTTTGAAATGTAATTTATAAAATATTAGACATATACATTACAATATATTATGTACATATACTTACAAGATGCAAACTAAGTCCGACGTGTCTCTCTGAAACACTTTGGGGTAAGCATATAATCTATACTAATATTATAAAGAGGTAAGGTTTGTGAGTTTGTATGTTTGTAAGTTTGTATGTTTGTATGTTTGTGACGTTGTAGAAAGTAAACTCGCGATCTACTGAACCGATTTTGAAAATTCTTTTTCCAGTAGAAAGCTATGTTCTTTGGGAGTGCCATAGGCTATATATTAGTTCGAAAAATAATAAGACTTTTTCGTTGTAGCAGGATTTGCGAAGTAAGTCGGAGAAAAAACGGGCGAACGAAACCGTTTTTTGCAAACGCTGCCTTACCCATGGGAGATATATAGTTGAGTCCTAGAGAAAAGTTGTAGAGCTTGATAATATCTACAAAAAAGTCAGCGGTAGCATATGTCTAACTTTTAGGGTTGGTTCACTATAACCTCTTTTATGCTAACTAAATTTATTATAAAATAAAGCATTGTTTGTGAAGATATTTTTATAAAGATTATATTAATCTTTATCCAAATAAATACGTTATTCAGTATAAGTATTTAATTTAAAAGAAATTTTCCCTTTACATCACTTGATTTCAATGAGTATCTTAGAAGATATCGCAGTTTCAAAATTATCTTTAAGCGCTCAATAATTATGTACAAGGCGCCGACCGGCGCGTTATGGTTTCACGTTTAAATTATAATTTTCCCGATTTGTATGATTTTTTGGTATGGGCATAAATAGGACTTTAAGAAGTAAAATAGACTATAACTTATTTTCTTTTTGTAGTTAACCCTGTAGTCTACGCGTACGAAGTCGCGGGCAACAGCTAGTATAATATAACGTGATGAGTTAGTAATTCCATTATTTACGCCATGTATAATAGCTCTATATTTCATAAATACTTGACCAAGCTGGTTCAAGCGCTATTTATTATTATGTGACGGTTGATTGCGAAGACATTTAATGCTCTTTTTGTTAAAATTATTAATGACGAGTGTAAGGCACTGCGCAATCTTTAAATCTGCCATTACACGATCAAAATAGCTCTTGACTAATGAATGGAGAACGGCATTAAGAATCTGTTTTAATCAATCATTTATATTACAGAATTTAAAGTAATTACGATTACTTTGATTACGTTGTGTAAGGCTAAAATGAATATTTTTTAAATCTATTTATTGTATTATTTAATTACATAAGTGACAAAAAATATTAAAACGTTACATTCTTCTTTACCCAAGTCTTATATTGAAGATAAAAGTTATTTATTATATTTGTTGTGTGGTTTAAAAGCAGATGAGTGATGCCAGTCATTCCTTTGCTAAAAATAATATTGTAATTTAATTCAGTCAAAAAAAATTAAATGAACTTAATTTTTTTTCCTATATGTAATTAAATATCGTCAAAATTAAGCTAGCACTTAAAAAAATAGTGGAGTTTTTTACACTTAGGTACTAGACAGATTTTACATCTATTTGACTGTTTTTGAATCCATTTGAGTCAAATAATACATAATCAAAACAACAATCATATTACGTATGCATTAGCGTTTATGGTTATTTTTTTTTTAATTTGATAGTTTGCGGCCAGCAACTTCCGGATGGTAAAAACAATTTTAATTACTTTTTACATACTGGCAAGCATATAGGCAGTGCGTTCCAAATAAAGTACAGCAAGGATTCGAATAATTTGAAATAGTTCTTAATTTGAAATAGGTATGCGTCCACAAGTGGCCCAGAGTACCCTGTGCGTTAGTTGAGAGCGTACATTACGTATGCGAGGCGGCGGCGCGCACGTTCGCGGCAGGACGTTGCACCCGCAGGGCTCGCCTCTCACACCTCACTGTCTTCTATAACCACTAGCCCATGACGTAACATACCTACCATTATGAAACATATCGACTGTGATTGGATTTCCATTGCACAGAACTTTCCTCTGATATATGTGTAAAATTACTATCGCTAAAGCTTACTTCGTCAGTTGTTTGGTTAAATTTCTGAGGTGAAGCTGATCAGTTTATTAACCCCTTCGATATTTAAAATTGGTTTAAACTTGTATTTAGCGATAGGATACAAAAAAATATATACCTATTAGTCGAAACATAGACATATAATACTGTAAGAGGGGATTATTCGTCTTAATTTCGGACGTCCCGGAAGTTCTTATATTTTTGATTGTCTTATTAAATATGCATGTAGTCTTACCTTTTTAGGCAGAAGGCACACTAACGGCACTCGTGCCTAATTAAAGTGCAGTTAAATTAAGGCATTTACTGATTGAATATATTTAAGATTATACCAGAGAATATTATAATACTATTCTGTATTTACTCGTATGTACACAGTTACACATTATAAAATAGGTTCGCTATCCCCACGAATTCGGACAACCTGACAAAGCTCTAAACGGTACAGCTATAGTGTCTTTCACGAATCGCCAAGCAAAAAATCATTGAAGACAGGAAAGAACGATGCAACTGTTAAACACACTCCATCTTGACAATAAAAACTCTACGTAAAAAAACTGATCGGATCAGTCTTGTCGCAGACATACTGAGTTACATAGAATTACACATTCGGTCCGGTTGAATTGTTCGCGTATCGGCTGATCATCGCAGCCGATTCAATTTACAGGTCAATCACTTCAAAACATATACTTTATACAACATAAACATAGAGGAGATAAAATCTAATCTGATTGATCAGTAAGATTTATCAAAAATCTTTGCGAGACAAATGCATTGAATGTCTGTCGCTATTTACTCTATTATGGCAATGTCATACCGAATTGAAAGTTTATATTATATTATAAGGAACTGCTTGATAACTATCAAGCTTTATTATTTATTTAAATAACGATCATAAATGCAAAAGCATTTTTGCTTGTTCATTACGCCTATACAACAAAATCGCTGGAGAAAAATTGTAGTTTTGCGGAAGATTAGATGAGAAGTTGAGAAGGTAGAAATAGCTCATGTATACTAATATTTTTTCTAATCAAACGTAGACGCCTCTATAATTTATTTGACTATCTATCAATAGTTAATATATTTTCAAAAATCCAGCGATCCACAAGTTCATAACAAACCAAGCGTCATTATTTCGCGTTAACGCCGCGCAGCCCTCGACCTGAATGTGTTATGAGTGCCCGGCCATCACGTACAGCCGATATTAATATTATAATTTGACACACTGGTTCCGATAACTGCACTGAAACTCAACCGCAATTCGGTATACCAATGTTAGGTGACACACAATTCATCTGGCTGATTTGTTTTGGAAGTATATCACGGAATAACAAAGAGCGCTTTTGATGTTAAAAGATCGTAGTTTTTGTTGTTGTGTTTTGTTTTATGTAAACGATAGTAATAGAGTGTAATATTTTAGTTCCAAATTGGTGAGATACAATGATTTAAACCAAACGGGGTCATGATAACAAAACTCCACATACGATGATTAAGGGAGGTAGGAAGGTATGAACACAGAAAACAAACTCATAAATATCTAGATCGCAAAACAAGTACCTACTTGTTCCGCTCATCAGTCAAAAGACGTCCACTGCTGGACATAGGTGTCCTTAAAGGCTAAAAGTTCCAAAGCGCTCTATGAGCTCTCTTCGTGAGATCATTAGTCTACTTTGTGAGTGGATATGCAGTTTGCCGATGGTATGTTGCCGGTATGCAGTCTTACTCATTTCTCAGAAATATAAACATCACGTCTATACATACTAGTTACTTTACAAAGTATATTATTATAATTATTAACCTCCTGCGGAAACGAGCAAGCTGTATTGAGTTTCTCGCGTACCTGTCCGGTGAGAAAAGTTCAAACCTCTGACTGTAGAACATAATATTTTCTTAACATCTTTGTGTCGTAGCAACATAGGGTTGAAACCAGGCTAAGAAGCGATTACTCTTCATAGACACAAGCGTCCGACGGAGTCTTCGCTAATCCCTATGACGAAAGATGCGACCTTTACGTAGGCGAGGATGTGTTACGTTGACAATGCAATTTGCATCTAATAGTAGTCTGGTTTGATACATTGTAATATTTGTTATTTTGAATTTCAATACAGAAATAGTTTTAAGAACGTGGGTAAAGTATACTCAGCGAATTCCATAAAGGATACAGAAATTAACCAGTGACGGTGTTTTAAGAGAAGCTTAAAGCAATACGTGTTTGATTTTGTGATGTTTAGTTTAAAATTGTTTATTGTTGTCAAATTGTGTATCCTTTATAAATATTTAAAGCTTAAAATATTTAATTATTAAAATATATATATGATAATATGTTTTTTTTTTTAATTTACAATAGTAAAGCAAGGTGGATCTTGACTTCTATGGAAGTATCTCCACTGATATAAACGTACATAATGTATGTATGTATGTATGTAGGTCAGTTACCGCCCGCTACCCTTCCTGCTAGCTCGCACCGCAGTCACCTTAAGTTCTTTAGTTACATTCGCACAGGGCCGACAAGTGACGACTTAACTAGCTTGTTTGTTGCAATATGTTTTGACAGGATCTAGTTATGTCTTATATAAGCTAATTAGAAAAATCAATCCAAGACTGTAGATTGATATTTGTCAATAAAAGTACATAATTTATATATAATATACCTATATTTCAAGGTAGAGAAGCACTTCTAGACCCACATTTTGCCAAGTATTTATCTTCGCGTATAACCTTAGGCATTATACTATATAATTCGGTAATTTAAATAAAAAGGGACTAAAACTACGGGCTTGCCTGAACTTGGACTCGTAGATACATAAATAAGCACGTTTTTCTTAAATAAATTTGATTTCATCGCGATACAGTTCCAAATCAATATATTAAAATAATATAACTATATATCAAATGATACTCAACAAATTAATCCGAATTCCCAATAAATTTATACAAAATTTAATAAATTATGTTATTCATCAATTCATTTGCAATTATAAATGTCAAATAATATGTGGTCGACATTTAATCGCCTATTAACCTTAGTTACGTAAAGGTGGCGATACGTTTTCAATATATTATAATATGTTAATCTCCGTGTGAAGTCGATCAAGATAAGTAAATTCATAATCAAACAACACAAAACAACATCTCAACATATCCATAATGGGAAGACGCCACTATTCGTTTATTTAAAATAAAATTTATGATTATAACTATATTTACAACGTTATGTATTATTTGCAGTATTATGCAAAGTCGTATAATTTTTAAAAGAACACCCGTCAATCTTATCGTGTCCCTTGATTCAACCAATTAATTTATTTTTAACTACAAATATAAAAAATTAAAACAGTTAAACTTGTGCGAACATATTCCTACTCTTTAAAGAGGAAATCGTGTTTTATCAATAAGATACGTTAGATTTATTCCGCGATAAGTTTATAACCTGTATAATTACAAAAAATTATAACTAATCCACAAACCATATTAACCAAATAGTATATTTCTCTAAAGCCTAGAAGCCGCAGCAGACGATCGCGGACTAAATATAATATTTAATAAATTAATTAGAAACCAATTTAAAACCAAACATAACCTCAAATTTTGACCGTTGAGCTGGTACCGTTACTACAAATCGGCTCGCATTCTAATATCATTTTAATTTATTCAAGCAAATTTCATCCTTATGGTTGAAACTTTAAAAACTATTTTATAATATACTAGAGAAGTGTTCGTTTCAAATAAATAACTTTCGACTAATTATTATTTTATTAATAACATAATCAGTAGAAATGGTTCAATTTATGTTCATTTAGATTTTTACCGTATTTATGTAGATATTTCCGATAGCATTCACAGAATTAAGACCAATCCCCAATGCATACACTTAAGTAAATGTCACAACAACTATCGCAAGTAACCTTTTAAAAACCTAATTCTATAATTTAACTTCAACTGTAGTATAAGAATTTGCTTTATGCCTCAGTATTTACAATACCTAATTGATGCTTCATAAAAAGAATTGTTCACTACTACTACGACTTACTAACACTATAGTTATAGTTACATTATTATAAGCCGAAACATGTTGACTGCTAGACACAGGTCTCTCGATAAGACTTCCAGAGCGCTCTATCTTAAGGAGCCTGCATCCAACAACTTCTGGCGATCTTGAAGAAAATATCAGTCCATTTTGTAGGTTTACGTTCATCGCTGCGCCTCCCGGTACGAGACGGATTGAGGAGATCCCTAGGAAAACGAAGTTTATCGATATAGCACAATGCATATGCATAGTGAAGTGGCAATTGCCACAAAGCTCGTTGGACTGACGGCCGATAGGGCAAAAAGTTTCTTGATGCCTAATAAATAGATAGTAATAAATAAATAGTAGAAGACATTGTATTTATCTTACACAAGTGTTTTACGCAACGCTCCTATGTACTATCGGCGCTTATTAACGACCCATGAGTTGCATTTACAAACAGGATGCCGATTTCAAACACCCAAAACATACAAAAAATATTCACAACGCAAAATTGTACTTCCATGCAATTAAACAATAATTATAAGCTACACATGAGAACCTATTAATGAACTCTTGCAAAAACCCTACACGTCTGTTATATTGTCTCAAATCGAGCTGTGTTTAAAACGAGTTTGGTTGGTGCATAGTTTTTCTCAGTAGAGCGCATAATGCTTTCGAGGGCGAACATTAATTGGAAGCACATACATCAATCCAGCGGGCGACAATTACCCGTCAAATTACGGGCCTTATCGGTCAAGAACTATGTTAATGGCGGAATTAACTAGTTTCCTAATTAATGGTGATTGTAACGACCATTCTTTTCTTAATAGGCATGATCCGTATGGAACTATTGTAATTCACCTAACAGTTAATGGACTATTGACTCAAAAGGTTTCAAATGGTTCATCGCGCTTTGCTTAAGAATGCCAAGGTATTTTTTAAGGGCTCAGTAGGGTCTTAATTCAATTTTTAGGCAAACTGGCCGGCTGTTTACCTAGATATGAAAAAAACAGTAAAAATACGATATCATAACCGTGCTCAATGCTTATGCACGACATAAATATAAGCAAGCGACTACCGCTCCCAAAGTGTCGTTTCAGAAACTAATAAAGACCTTCGGTTTTACATATATTAAGTAGGCGTGAAAATTACACGGATGATTAATTTTAAAAATCAATTACATGTGATTATGAAAATTAAATACTGCGACAATATTGACCTTCTCGGCAGGACGTATCGCCAATTCAAAATATGTGAATTGTGACTCATTGGTGATTCAATGAATCGATTCTTAGTAAGCGAAGAATACATGAAGTCAAAGATACCTACATACAATCAAACGTGTCCTAATAAGCAAACACGTGTACTTAGAAATATAATTCCAATATAACTTAGTAGATTTTTTTATGCTCTATATTTATCTATTCGGTATTGCATTAGCTATGTGGTGTAATAGGTGTAGGGTTATGAGAACCAGTAGAAGGTAGAGCCGTGCAACTTGATACAGCTATCCACCTTCCGCAACCTTTCGAATACATATGTTACGAGCAATATCTGTGTATAACTTACACTTTACTATGAATTATCACTCACTTCAAAGGTGAAGGGAAAAATTGTAAGGAAAACTACCAGCTAAAAAAATCTTGGCAATTTCTTAGGTGTGTAGTCCGCCACGATGAGCAGATGCAAATGGAGGTCTGCGCCCAGTAATGGGACGAATCTTGGTAGATGATGACATTCTCATGCGTATATTCCTAAAGGATTGGGTTAAGATACCCAATCACGGTCCTATTTGATAGAGTAGTATTTTTTATGTTAAGCTGGCATCAGATCAACACTTTTTTGGAGAAGTGGCCCCTTTCTACCAGTGTAGGGGCCAGTCTATTATTGTTCCTCATTTAAAATATTATAATTAACAATCTGCCCAGTAAGAAATAGCATAAAGTCAGAAAGCATCAAGATGCTTGTCAAAACATATCAATGTGAATCTGTCAAAACTTAAGAGATTATCATATCCTGAACTTTGCTTTATATACTTTACTTTATTCGAAAAGAATTCAACATTTTTCTTAGTAAACTTAATTGTACCCTCATTATCCAATACCTCTACACGTAATCACCAAAAATTACTGTACAAACCGTTTGAATATTTACCATATATTAGAAAGGTAGGAATGCATCGAAATTCCGATATGTGACAAGGTCCCTTCAAGAAAATAAATATTTATGCACTAGCACGTACGATGGATAAAAATATGGTGACGTGTCTCATACGAGTTTGTTTTCTAGCTATATGCGACGGACGGAAACCCAAATACGACAATACGTATCACAAAAATACGGAAAATCAATAGAATAGCTTCAAATACGATAAAATTACGTGAGCTTAAGAAATTATGACCACTGCGATAGAGCTTATCATTTGCAGTGTTATTACTACCTTATTGACATTAGCATTAATATCACATATCTTCGGAATATATTAATATTACTATACAAATACATAATTATGTTTCGCCACCAAAATATCTCTTTTATTTTTACTTTATATACGAATATCGTCCATGGTATTACCTTTGGGTCACAAATATTGTGTATTTATTTATAATCCGTTTACAAAACCTTAGGAAGCATAGAGTGTATCAAGCCTATTTCAAAAGACTTACTTGCAGTGACTGTCAACTAAATTTGCACAATATGCGCAAAAACTCAACGGAACGTCATTATCTCCGCACTTTGATCCATTGCTAACATTCTACAGAGGTTTTATCACTTTATTTGTCCAGACATTTTGAGTTTTATACAAAGAAAACGAATGCAGTTGCATTTTAATGGTCCTTAAAGACTTTTTGCAAAATCATGATCTGTGTAAATTTTTTCAAAGGAAACTTAACACCAGCTACACAGAAAATAGACAAAATTATGCTTAAAAATTTCCACAGAAAGTGTTCGATTACATCAAGCGGCATTCAGCATCGTCTGGCATCTTTAAATTGTGAAAAGACATGCAACATTGAGATTATAAAATACTGAGTATACCTGTACCAAACATATAGTGTTCCTTAAACCATGCCCTCTGCAACTAAATCTAACATTTTGCATCTATACTAAACTAGTTCGTAATTTACATACAACCATAATCCAATCCATGTACGAGATTTCATTTTCACCAAGAGATTGCCAAGGGCTATTAATATTGAAGGGAAGGCACAGGTCGTAAATAAATCGTTCAGATAAACTGACATGCGAACAGAAAGTGCGCATTATGCGTGCTGCGCAGATTGCGTTATGCAAGTCAAGCGTGATCTGTGAAGGTAAGTTTTGTCTCAGCTGCACTTTCTACGCCACTACGAAGGCGAACCACCCACACGATCTGCTGTCCTAGTACTTCGCTTTGGACAACCATAAACATTGCTTTGACTTCTGTTCTATAAATTATGAATTTACAACGAAATGTAAATTAAAACAAAATGAAACGATGTTATACCATGGAATTGATTGTAAATTATTATTATTTAATAACTCCAATATTATTATTTAAAAACAAAAGTAAAGGGAATGACTGGGTTTCTACTGATAACTAAAATTTTGTCATTGATTTTAAAAATATTATTATTACAATAAATCTGAGCTTTATGTTTGTCCTTAGATATTATGTGTTTGCCAAGCACGTGAAAGTAAATTAGAATTTTAAAAAGGTATAAGAGTTTCCATAAGTCTCGCAAGAGTTTCATGAACGCAAGTAAAATAATGCTTCTTTATCATTCCTATTTGTTTTCTTATTTTTACAGTAATACAAAGACAGTTATAAAAAAATATTTTAAACAACTAGACAACACTACCACAATCACTAATCCTGGGTACAGTTTCTAGCTGGGTTATACCATATAATTATTACAAACAATTTCAAAGACAAATTTAAAGATGGCTTGTTACTCAACAACTGACGTCCAAAGTGTTAAGCTACGGTTATTTGCAAATTATGCATACTTACGCGAGTAATTCTAATTAGTTTTTGCCTGCAGCCAGCCTCGGCAAATTGTTCACGTCGGCCTATTTAATAAATAGCAGATAATGATTGGCGACGTGATTATTTCTTGTATAATATTCAATGTTCAAACATTCATTATATGTAGATTCTCTACCATAAACTTCATGTATCGGCAAATTGAGTATATCTATGCAAAAATCATGAACATAGCTTTAGCTGACGGTATTGGAGAAACGAGGCTAAGAAGAATCCATTATTAGATTCTTCCGAGTAATAGCTGACCACTTTGGTAACCAAAACTACTACACTGCCGTTGTATGGTCATAGAATAGATATTGACGACTAGCAAAGTATAATTGCGACTATTCTTTAACAGCTCAGACAATTGTGCCGGCCCGTTCGTGGCCAAGTATACACAGACTGATCGCGAAACACGATAGACTTACGTGAATCATTATGACCCCATCCTACCATCAACAACCTTGCAAATTCACGCGGTAAATTACTACCATATTGTACGTGTAATTTCGAACTCAGAGTGCTTTTTAAGATATTATCAAAATGATAATCACTCTACTCATATCTGTCTTTTTTTTAAATTAAATATTTTTTTTTATTCACACTATTATTAATTTATATTTATTGAAATTTTTAATACTATTCTTAATTTAAATTTATTAAAACTTATTTTCTATTTTTCAGTTCGGTTTTTGATAAAAAGCGTGTTTTTTAGTTTTTTTAATTTCTATTCAGAGTACGAGAGCTTCTGCTCTGTTCAATTTTCACAAATTTATCGCTCTTGTATGAACTACGAATATATCGAAGATATTTGTTTATTCAAAATGAATTACCACTTGCTATAACGGTGAAGGAAAACATCGTGATGAAGCCTGCACAGCTGGTTCTTCGGAATTTCTTAGGTTAGTCTACCAAACCGCTCTAGGCCAGCGTGATAAACTAAGGTCTAGACCCTGTGCACAACAGTGGGACGTATGTGGGGTGATGATGATGATGATAATGAAAGTTCATGGTACCAAATAGTTCTTTGCAGATTTCTATGTTCACTCCAAGGTTATCATTTTGTAGGGTCTATTGATATTACTATGATTATTGTAGACAACCTTCTCAATTTTGAAATATTACCAGTTTGGCATGTCCTCAAGGTCATATAATGCACGATGTATATGTGGTTGCAACTGAATCTTGTTTTAAAGTGTCTCACTTATCGAATCTGTTGGCGGTCGACCTTTGTTTGTTTGGAATGTTTCAGACCTATCTTGTTTTGCTGTTTGGCAAGAAATGGCAGTCTTTTATGATCTTATAAATAGGGTAAAACTCGTTTGAATATGAAAAAGAATAATGTTGAGTCCGGTATTTATTTGGAATATTTTATTTTGCATTTTATGAGAAAGGACTTCTATCTTTATCAATTTATTTAGTTGTGAAGATAAAGCAAGCTTAAGATAGTAACTAATAGCCTTCACCTAGCACTAGAGCATTCATTTTATGTCATCAGCAACACAATGTATATTATATACAACCAACACTGTAGGTATAAGTATGTACTTATATCTGCATGTCTTATAGTGCTTCCACTATAAGTACTTCCACTACATGATTCTGACGAACTTGTCATAGTTGCGAGCTATTGCAAACCAATGCGACAGTAACAAATGAGCTATGAACCACGATACTAGGTTTACAATATTGTATTTCGCATATTTCAATACTACAAAGGTCATCATGTTTTGGACCAGCAAATATTTTGAACACAAAAAATATAAGTAGTACAGTTTCAAGCCAACTAACACGATGACTTTTTCTATTAAAGTGACTTTATCGCACCTAATGTAAGCACAGTGCGGACCAGAAAAATATATTCATAGTCAATGATGAAAATTTCTTAAATAAAAAGAAATGGTAACTACCATTGCATGCATGCGACTTTTCTAGGACTGTTAAAACATTGATTAAATTTAAAATCAGAAACAATGTTATAATTGTGACAAAGATGTCTGTCTGAATAGACATGCCCTCGGCAGTAGCCAACAAATATTGCCAAAACGTCTGTCCATGTAGAGAGCAGATGTCAAGTAACATTGTAGGTAGCTACTACTTGAAAATTATCAAGCGTTTTATTAGTATTTAGCAAAAGCCAACATCTAGTAGCAAATTCTAAAGTACTATCACATTTAGCATTAATCTTAAGCGGATAAATAAACACATCAGTAAATAACTAAATACTGCAATTACCCTTTCAATATTGCCGAATACCGGTTGATAGTTCCTTCATGAAATTCTAAGACCTGGCTGTTTAATTTGTTGACGACTAAAACTTATTTGTTAATTCATCATGAAACACATAAATCTGTCCAAACATTATTTTAATACTAACTCGCTCACGCTAGAAGCCCTGAAGGGGCAATCAAAGAAATATTTCTACACCTACATACATTACGCGAGCATTTTAAGTCAACACATAGCATGACTTAATAGTAATGACGTCAATGTCCTTTAGCAAACCCACGTTAAATAAAAGCCTTGAAAGATTCTCTAGTAAAAGTGTAAGTGTAATTGAAAAGAAGATTTTTTTTTTTATACCTGGCGTCTAACTCGATAAAACTGTCTTTTTTATTCATTACACTTTGATGGCTCATCACGACAATACTCAAATCCTTAATTTGTCGTACTACCATTTCATTCTTGATGGGATACCGTAAGCTATCTATTATATTTCCAGAACTCTATTATCATTATAATTTAAAAATATAATAGAAAATTACATTTAAAAATTTCATACAACTATTTTTGACTGTATTCTTCCAAACCTCCGGTCTAAAAGAACTGTTGTGTGAATCAGAATACCGTTAATTTTGACCAAACGGTCGCTTACGCCGAATCATGTTTGCTTAATAATAAATTATTAATTCGTAAGCACACTAACCTTGCCTTATGTGTGGAGAGAGGCGACACAGGCACAGCCGATCAAGGCGACAAAATTGGAAACAATGCGTTTGTGTGGGCAACACCTAGTCGTATTGTTCTTATTGAACATACAACCGGGCTAGCATTTCGAGTACGAAAGCGTATTGAGGATGCAGTGTCTATAAGTGTGTTCTTTTAATTTAAAATGTGAAAAAAGGTTTGAATGTAATACAAATGTTTAATATAGAAGTGAAACAGTGTGTCAGTGAAAAAGGAAAAGATGAGAATAGGTAAAGGTAGGATTTATTGACATTGACTGAAGCCTACATTTTAAAACTTTTATAAATAATGTTCCTTAAATCTACACGGGTCTACGAGTACCCACTACTACTACTTCTGTACACTGTACAGTCTCTACTTCATTCATAATTTCATGTTTTTGTGAGCCTTGATGAAATTTGCGTCATTATACGTATACAGCAATAATGATTCTGATATCAAATCCTCTCCTTATTTAAAAACAGTTTTTACTGGGGCTTGACATTAAATGTTCACTTATTTTTATTCATTGGAAATATTTTATATTCATTTCTATACTGCTGACGACATTATGACACGAAATTTAACAATTCAAAGAGTATAAAACTAATTCACAATTATATTAATATTCATTTTGGCGGATATCGTTAGGTGGGTGTTTCTTACAAAAACTCACAAGAAAAATGTTTAAAATTAATTACACACATAAGTACCTACGTTAAAAACCATACTAATTAAAATGACGGGTACAAGGAAAGTTTATGCCGATGTAGTGTAGGCCGACCACCCACTAAGCGCAGAATGTTTATTAGCGTTTACTGAAAATAATTTGCACATTAGTTTCGCAAATAGAAAAGTTATTATTTTTATGATTACTCGTCAAAATGTGACTGATTTTAAATGTAACATAAATTATAATTAATTAGTAAAAGATTAGTTCATATAGATAGATCAAAATACTAAGTGGAATAAATAAAAATATTTTCATATAGCGTTCTATTTGAGACTAGTTGCTTCTACCTCTTTTTCGAAATTTTCTTCCAACATCGTAATAGTCTCAGCGTACGATTTTGTGACTTAAAACCTATTGCCGACTACATTAGATTGATTTCCAAAAGACTATTTATATAAACCTATTTCCAATAAACTCTTTACATTAAAAATACATCCAAAGTTCTACAAGACCATAACATGTATAAAGTTGGCTTTTTTGACCTGATATTTCCTTAACTAAAATCCATCGATACATTTACAAATCATACTCTGCCTGGAAATACGTCCTCTCGTAACATCAACATAAGTGACATCGTCACAGCTTTGTTTGATCAACTGTTTCCTACACACGCGTGTTGGTTAGTGTTGTGTGCCAGCTCGTGTCTCAAATGGTAACAATCAGGGCATTTAACCGCTACAACCGCATTTATCGGCTGAAGTCTCAAATTTCTCGTGCGTCAGAGATCCTAACGCCCTCTGCTCTATTTATCGTGAATTATGTGTTCAAATTTGTTGGAAGAAGCAGTCGGAATGCTTTGTTGGTCCTTGTTAAAAATTGGTGTGTACTATTAAGAACTCTCTCGGTCGATTATAGAGGAGATTTTTATGCTATTCCTGAAGAAAATTCTCAGTAGCAGCACGGAGACTAAGATGTACTTCAGTAAAGGCAATAGACACGCGTCGGTTACTGCCACATCTCTGTCAACCAAATAGTTATGAGTGCAAGTGACCGTATATGTATTTGTCATGAATAAGAATGCATTGAAAAATTTTGTGTTTAATTTAAAGGCATATTCTCACGGTTCCAATTCTGATAATAATTAGGATATCCAAGCTGCAAAACATAAGTTTAAAAGCCATAGCAGATTTTAAATTCCTGTTTTGCGTTAATAAGTAGGTTTTAAAATGCTCCATAATAACTTCGTCTAGACACTAATGATTTTAAATTTGCAATTCTAACAAGTTTATAATCCGTGACACAGATTTATCATAGTTTAGTTACGTGGCGCTAAAATAACAATTTAATTTAAGATAATTTAGTATTTTACATTGAATTTTCAATAGTAACTTGGTGCAGCGGATTGAGAGCCCATTACGTATAGGGACATAGGTTCAATCTTCGTTCAAATACATATACTACTTTGTCTAAAATGGCTAAATTCATTTTATACTTTAAATATATACCAGGATGAAATTGATTATATGACCCACTTTTTTATTGATTTCGTTACATACATCCTCAAGAAAATAAAGTTAAGTATGAAACTTTATTTTTTAGTAGCTACACTTTACCCTGCCGCTGTAATAAAGTCTAAAATTAGTACAAATATTAATACAATAAACAAAACATCTATACACAAACAACGTCAAATAATTTACTTCAACAGCAGCCGATCCATGCAAATGACAGTGAACATGCGAAACGTGACTACTCCATTCCTCGTTTATAAAACAATGCGAAGAAACTCAGTATCCTATGTAGGTACTTATATTTATGATCATTGACATTGTTTTCCTATAGAAAACCGGCAGCTATTAGGAAGTGAATTTCCAACAAGATCGCGCGCCATGACGGCTAGGCGACGGCAAAAAATCTCATAAGTAAGAAATAACTACGATATTTATCTCTACGCTTATTGTGATCTTCACACTTCGTTAGAGGCTCAATGTCAACATTAATCATTAGATGCGGTGGAAACATAATGAGTTTATGAAAGTCGTTTCAGGAAAATATATTAGCTTATCTGTATGCTGTTGAATTTTAATGCAAACCAGGCTAATTCGTTAATCCTTATATTTATGACGATTTCTTCATTCACGGACACTTTAATTAGCTTTCAATTTTTCTAGTCAATTAATTTTATAAAATGCTTTAGTCCACTAGAAAGTTCATAATTTTTTGTATAGATTACTGGTTAGAATTACTTTGTAAGGTAATTACATAATTGTTAACTGCAATTCATTTCACAAATAATTGACAGTTCAACAAAATATTCAGTGAATTGAACGCATCTGTTGTTTGATATTATCACGTCTTAACTAATATGAATAACTAATATAAATGAAGCTACTTCCATTTAAATCTACTCTTCAGTGTCCTGTTTATTACCAAACAATAACCTGCCAAGATAACCGAAAGCACTTAAGAGTTGATGCATAACATGCCTCCAGGGTCCATTCGCCTTCGACCCACATATCTCGAAGTCGTCCAACTGAGCGCCAATCTTGCGTTGTGTAACTGGGACATCTTGTCACGAAATAAGGCGAACAACTTGTCGAAAACCCCAGCGAGAAATGCGCAAGTGCTGAAATGTTTAAAAGCAGTGCGCTGTTCACATTACGCTAAAAGTCGTGGGAATGTGTAAGTTCACACCAATTGCATTCAGTTCGCGGACAATACTTAGATTGCTAATATGCATTTTTTACACAAGATTGAACCAGTATTGGTAAATGTATGTATTATCGTCGGGCGAAAAGCGAATGCAATAATGAAGATGTTTTAGATATTTTAAAAATATAAAAAATAAATTGATGAATAGATCACTTTCAGCTGTTTTTTAGCTTATCTTATTAATATTCAGATTAAAAGAAATGTTTTTAATAATAATCCTTTTAAATATGATCACCTTATAAAAAAAACTTTTTAAGCAATAAATCATATCCAACAGAAACTATCAGTTCTTTTACAATAAACTAAATATAAATTGACATGAACGATGATCCGAGATCTATCTTTTTACATTTAAATTACATATCAGCCACACAACCTATAGAAAACAGATTTTATCTTTTCAGTAAAACCTGCATAGTGTGATAATAATATATACAATTAAATACATGAACCCACTAATTATATTAATAAGCGACGTTGTGTAACTTCCTCTGGCCTTCAAAATATTTTCCATGCACAATGTATGTCGGTCGAGCAGGCCGTGTGTGCGAACCGCAGGCTGTAACCTAATTATGGTTAACATCGGATTAATATTATCTTTAGCTCCAGTTGACAGAACAGCAAAAAAAAATACTGATAGGGAAGCATGCTCAGATAGTTATCGATAACATCGGCACTTGAACATTTAATTGCTTTTTTATCCTAGTAGTTTCCGAGAAAAATCCATTTCGTCATTGATTTATTTTTCCTACCTCTTCACCATTAGAAGGTTAGGGACGATTAGTTTTAATAAATTAGATAACAAAATTCAATTAAGACACGAATTAAGCCCCCCTTAGAATACAAATCACACTACAGAACTTATGTTAAACGACAAAATATGATATGGTAATCTTTTTTAATATAACATTTTTTTTATCAATATGAAGAAAAAAGGCGGCGATACATGATTTGTTATTAGGCTGGTCTTACATTACGCAGGACCAAAACATAATTGGCGATAAGGGGGTGCGGAAATGCGTCTCTACGGGGAATATGGAAACGAATAATAATGAAATTTTTATCTTACTTTTGTTGCGCTTTCTCATAACCTAACGCCACAGGTCAACCATGACAGCAGGGCTAATTATATCCTTGTTAAGAAAGATGTTACGTTTATAAGTGAACGGCATCACTTATGCGGATATGATCAAAGAAGTATTCCACGAGCTATTTTTTAGTACGAGAAATAATTAACACATAAAAAATGTATCTATGGCCATGACTTTATTCGGTGTATGAAGTCCGAATGACGCAAAACAAATTATGTTGTTACACAAAATGTGGCGGTAATTTGTCACTCAAGTTGAGTATGATCGGATGTTTATACCAGTCGTATTCACAAATTATCACAAAAAGGGTATTAAAGGTATCGTAAGATTATATTTACAAGTACCTATTAACGTAAATACCTCCTAAACATGTATATTTTTTATTTCGTATTTTTTGGTATTCACCCAAGGAAAAATAAATAGTATGGGAGATTGTTTTAAAATTGTGCCTTTATCGTATCACTAAATTCAAAATGAACGTCTACCCTTCATTAAGTTATAATTAACAAAATAAAAACAGCACTGGGGAGTTGGAAAAAAAGTTTAAAAACAAAAACAAGATGGAAGATTACAAACTGAAGTTTCCAGACGGCTCGTTTCCAAATTTAGTTCAACAGGTTTCATTCGAAACAATAACTCAATAACTATACAAAAAGCTGTTCTCTAAAGGCTTCTTTAAACTTTGCAATAATTCCTAGAAGTATATTTATTTAATGTTAATAAAATCTTTTTTTTTTTAAATACAAATATCATCTCGTAAATAATTTCATTAGATTAATAAAAATTGAAAACAGAATAATTTTACTGTTTTTTATAGAAGCACGACTATTTCTACTACCGGCATGTATTCTACTTATAAAACAACGAAAGCTGGAGTATAAAACTATATTTTTAACATTTATCTCACTGATAAATTCACTACCATTGCGTGCGACAAGAGCAAACAAGTAATGCGAGCAAAGATAGCACTAAAAGTGTAGAATAGATAAACATTAAGATAAAAACGCACCCATTGTTTCCTAGCTTGGAAACTGTGATCCGTCACATTTATATGGGAATGATGCTTATGTACTTGAGGATTATAACTGTATCACACTTGCGCTTTGTGAACGAGCATTCAACGTCACAATTACTGTCTGTCGTAATAAAAGTCTTTGTCAAGATCATGGCTTGTAATATAGACTAACTCGATAGACCCGACCTTTACGGTGTAAAGGCAAAGAGCTGTTCAACACATACAGGGTGTATTTAGACCGTGATCGAAAACTGAGGCAGGTAATAGTGAGGGTGATCACAAACCCAGTGGCGTTATTAAAAATCTTGACAAAAAATAAAAATTTTGACGTTTTCCATACAACCATTGGTGTTTAAAGTATGTGGTTTGTATGGAAAACCTCAAAAAAAATATTTTTTGTCGGGATTTTCTTTAATGCCAGGGGGTTTGTAATCACTATCGCTATTACCTGCCTCAGTTTTCGATCACGGTCTAAATACACCCTGTATAAATTTATTATTTTAAATAACAAGAAAATAGCATAAAAGATCAGAGAACATGTACATGAGAATCAAAGAAACTTGATATATTTCACTAAAGCTTTTACAGATTATCTTAATTTTTTTGTGTTTTTTTTTCATTTAAAAAAAATAGATAATGGCACAAAATCTACAAAGTTAAACGCATTGCCGGTGATTACACCACATTATTAGCAAATCTATAAATTTCGATATCATTAAAATACTTATGATTTTATGATGGAAAATTGTACATTACATAGACAGACTGCAATCATGCTAAATATCATCAAAACAGAATGAACACGACTTCCATGATTTCAGTATAAACCATTTAACATCACCACAAATACGTATGTATTTTGTTTACAAGTCTCTCGATTATATAAGATTGCTGCGAGTAAGCTATACCTAATTTTAGAAACTCATGAAATCACGAAAAATGATAGAAGACGTGATATATCAATACATTGGTGAAGGCAAACATGAATATATAAGGAAATCCGCAATTCGAAAAATAGTATTAATGATTTTATAATCGACATAGCAACAAGTTCGCATTAAATCGTCTGGGACGAAAATAGTTTAAGTTGTTTAATATTTAAATATCTGCTGTTTTTAATGATTTCTAATCTGAAAACACGGTGTCTAGCATAAAAATCAAACATGACTTTATTTTTGTTTTTGTTTATATAGGTTACATACATACTATACATAACTCCAGAAGGTGGTTAGGCATAGCTGAACTTATGCATTCACGTTTCTTTTTCTATTGCCGATTTTTGGGCACAATTCGAGACTCTGTGCTGCTACTGAGAATTTTTCAACAAAAACCCAATAACACATCTAGCCTAGCTATCTAGCTTGACCCAAGAATCGACCCGGAGCCTCCAGAAGGCATAACACAAACCTATGCTGCAAGACCTCAAGACAGTCACAGATGTACTTTAAAGGTTGTATATGATAAAAACAGCGTTCTATCAAAATCAATATGAAAACTTCCGGGGCCGAAAATATCTGCTGGGCGCGAGTCTCCCCTACAACTGAGGGGAGTTCGTAATATTGAGGTTAAAAAGAACAATTTTTATCTCAAATCGACTTCTATAGAAGAAATTATATCTGAATTCATTTCATATAGAAAGCGAAACTGTGGTTCAATTGCATGAAAGGTATATTGGAGTAGAGTTCTGTAATATATTTTTTCCTACCCGTTCTAGTTTTTTCTGCTAAAGTTTTAACAATACTTACTTTTAAAAGCCATTTTTTGTCTACTTTTTTGGAAATCGTGGATTACGAAAAAATTTCCTTTTAAAATTAAATCACAAAATTACAGCATATCTAAATAGATATGATGTACATCTATTTAGATGTCTTGACGTAAAATACAAGATTTTTAGAAGACGGTATCAACATTAATTCATCATCAGGTCATATACGACCCACTGCTAAGCACAGCCTTTTTCTACAACTGTTTAATTCAGACAGTTTATATAATAGGAATATAATGTTTCTACAAGTAGAAAGACTTTTAATTATTCTTAAACTGTGCAACAATTACAGCTAATGACATGTCTGTCATTCCAAGAATTAAATATGTTAATTGGAATTTGAACACACATTAATCACTATGCTACATGTTTTCTTATATCAATATAAATTGGTCACGTGTTTCTAGACTAACTTATATCCGTTTTCTCTGACATTTAATTTAAATTTTACGACTAAGCGGTAAGTGTAGAATCGGATTAACTATATAAAATCGATTAGAAAACAAAGCTATACAATTGTGAACGCTTTTCTGAAAGTATGCGAAAAGGAATAAAATTATAAGACAATAATCAATAAAGATAATAAAGCCCTTTGGAATCCGTCATGGAGAGGCAAAAGCAATACAATAGTTGGAGAAAGCTAATTTTCGCTCTCAGTTACGAATGTCATTGACAAACGCATACAAAGTGCCGGTTATAAAGTGTAGAACGAATGAAGAGAGGTCACGACAATAATGTAAATATTCAGCGAAAAAGTGGCTCTAGAACAGCAAGGTCAACTTTCAAAAACATTTTTATTTTATTCGATGATGAGACAAAAACTGTCTGCATTTGTAGAACAAGATCGTTTGTGTAGTGGAAAGATTTAGTTTTTAGTCTTAATTGCTAGAAAATGACAGTAAATAATAATAGATGTATTATTATGTTTTTAATATTTGCCGAAGGTTCTTATCTTGTAGGGGATCATAACTATTAATAAAAATAGATTGAATTGTTTATTGTAAATGACAAGATGCTTATCGCTCGAGCAAATGCTACTTAAAAACATAATTAATGATAAGCATTTATATAGGGAAAATTGCGTTAAAGAAACGTAAATCAAAGTAAATTTTGAATGAAATTTCGTTTCGAGCACCTTATGTCGCAGAAAAACATTAATAAAACGCATTTGTGTCCCGTTAGCCCGATGTGCGCTACATTCGGCCATAATTTTCACTTCGAGTTGACTTTTGTAACACAATTTGGGTCACTCGGTCCTCGATTGATGTTTTTTAAATGGGAAGCAATTTAGTCGATTGTTTGTAGTACGATTCGCTATCGAGTTAGCTTCCTTGCCATAATGGTCGTATCAGATCACATTGTTGTGTTGTTAATTTTCGCAACGCACGACTGATTATCACTGTTATAGACGTTAATAATGAAGGCATTAAATATGCTAAGTTTATTATAGACTTCTCTTTTTGCTTTTATTCGACGTGCCGTACTCATTCGTGATAGTTCATGTATTGTAATAACATAGTTTTTGTTTATCCAACCGCCTGTCTCATGTACATAAAGTATCAAGTTTTATGGAAAATATGAGCCTTAGTCCATTGAATCGGCTTTGATTGGCAGATTTTTTAGAATCTTTTTACTCTAGTATAAATAGGATAGTCTGACGCTGATCTTTAGCTGTACATATGCATAAAAAACTCAATTATAAGTGTAAGGTGTGTAGAGTATCGATTGCAGGAAGACATTTTTTGACAGTCAACACTAATTAGTCTGCACTGCATTTCGACTAGGTCGGTAACTTTGCCGTGTCAAGTGAAAAATATATATTAAAAAAGAGACTTAAAAAAAAACACGGAGTAAATTTTCATTTATCAGGTACATTGCATGGCGTCTAGTCAACCGTCAACCATTGCAATCAGTGTAAAGAGGTAGCTCAACACACCACAGTCTTTTATTACCAAAACCACATGTTTGTGTAACACAGTATTTGTAACTTTGTGGTTTTTCTTTAACACGGTGATAAATGTAAGCTACGTTTCCTTAGCCATCGATAAATAATGCTTCATACATTACCAGTTTGTTATTTACTTTTTCCGTTTGATCAAAATTTTATCGACTGCTGATATCTATTTATTAGTTTAAATAAAAACTTATTTTATTACTGTTATAGTGTCATAATTTTATATGGTATTCTCTAGCCATTAGAAATAGTGCCAAGTTTCTTAGTTGCTTTTGCACGTTACCCCAAATATTTAAGATAGAGATGAAATAAATTCATTACTATTGTCTGATTCATATAATCATTTCTAGCCGTATAAATATGAAATCAAGATTAAGCAGCCCAAATAATTTCTTACTTCTATCTGTATACATACTTTTATAAGTTAAATAAAACAATATTTATCCAAAATAGTAATGTTCTAATACTTCTCTTTTCACAGCTCCGAATAATCCTCACAATATTTGGTAAAACATACCTCATATAATATATAGCCCGACGTACAGGTTTCATCATTCGATGAAACTATTCTGTAGTCTATTCAGATATGAACTAATTTCTGCAATCATCATAGTGCACCATACGTACTATATTTACATCCAAATAAGTCTAAATCCTTAGGACAACGGCGTCTAATAGTTCGATTCGTAGAACAAATGTAGACTTGAATTACAAGGTGGAATATACATACCTAATATCCTTTACATCACATAAATATAGGGATGCTAGTAGTAATAAATATAATTATTTCAAAAAATATAATAAAAACGGCATACTAAGTCGAGGTCTATACATGTCGTGTTCTGTTGAATAGCTAAGGCACTTGAGCAGTTCAGCTTACCGAACCGTTGAGTGCGGACGCTCTCATAGTTGCGTGCCGACTGCCGACCGTGAAATGTGTCCTTTACACTATTTTCTTTTTAAAACATTCGTCGCGTACCAGCAACCTCACCCAGTAATTCTAAATTTAAAAAATTGTAAATAGTTCTTTAAAAAACAAACGACAGTTTAAAAAAAGTTTCTTATCTGTGTGTTGTTTTTTAATTTGCTAATGTTTTAAGTGACGTGAATTTGTGTTTGTTCTGTGGAGTAACGAAACTGTGATATCGATGCAGTGTAGATAACGTTTCAACGGATTGCGGTTGCGTGCGGTTTACATTGAAAGGTATTTTTATTGCATTTTCAATAACTCTTATTGTTACACTTATTTAACGCTTGTGAACGCAGAATGAATTGAATATAATATTCTTTAGCATTCAAATTGTTTGGACTATCTTCAAGGTCACAAATTGGAGTGAATTTTAAGTTAATTTATTGTAGATAAAACAGTTGGTGTTGGAAAACTATTTTGTATGAATTGTTTTAAGCCTTTACTCACGACACAAAGTGTAATCTGGGTACTTATTTACGTAGTGATAATAGGAACGTTTACAACTGACTTTGTACGAAAGCGTACATTGTAATAGCTGAAATTGTTTTCGCAACTAAATACGAATATATTATCATAAGATTGCAAACTCTACATATGACATTCCGGAACATACATTATTTCAGAACAAAACTTTTAAGCAGTCTATTGGTATACTACATGGTTTTGGAAGAGTGGAAACATGCGAACTTCCTCCATACAGCCAATATAAAACATTTTACACAATAATTAATACTCTAAACCTCTAAATTATTTTTAAGACAGAATTAATATTATGATTAAAACTTGGCTATTACGTCATTCATCATCATCATCATCAACCCATATACGCCCACTGCTGAGCACGGGTCTCCTCTACCATTGAGAGGGTTTAGGCCATAGTCCACCACGCTAGCCTAGTGCGGGTTGGCGGACTACACACCTAAGAAATTCCTAAGAACTCTTAGGTATGCAGGTTTCATCACGATGTTTTCCTTCACCGTTAAAGCAAGTGATAATTCAATTTGAATACACACATAACTTCGAAAAGTCAGAGGTGTGTGCCTGGGGTTCGAACCCGCGACCGTCGAGATTCTCGACCGCGCGCCCAAACCTCGAGGCCATCACTGCTTACGTCATTAACACCGTTATTTTTCTTAATTTGAAAATTAATTAATTCACGAAAAAAGCCATTGTATAACGTTCTCAACCTTATTCATAATTGCATATCCATTATGTTTATGAAGAGTTTTTAATTTCTAAGAAGGTCCAATTATAGTTCATACTATAAGTCTCATTAAAACATGAATAGTATAGTAAAAAATATCTTCCGTCTCGTAACGCTTCTATGGGTTTGTTATCAATACCATTGGTAGACTTTTGACCTTACACAATACTGGTGGGAAGTTAGGATAGGTTTTATAAATTGTAGTTTATTAGCTGGTTTTATCTTAAAATACCACCAGTGACACTAGTAATAGCACCAGTTTTAAAAACTGAGCACCCGTCAAAGCAAATTTATTGTTTAAAACACGTTAAAGATTTATGAAGCCTTGGACTTGCATATAATAATAGTAATTGTTTTAGAATATAGATAGTTTATGTATCTATATTATAGTGAGTCCTAAACTCATGCCACCAAATCATTTCAAATACTAAATAGGGGGAAAAACTACACTTAATTGCAATTTTACATTTTTGAGATAACACTACAGTCTGCTACTAAAAAAAAATATTGTATATGTTTGTTTTGCCAATGTTATTTAAAATGGCTAATTTTTATGCAGCAAATCTTTAAAATCTATAACTTAAAAAAATCGCGCCACAAATTGACCCTAATAGAAGAAAGTTAATCGCCTAATTAACAATAACGAATGTTCTAAGCCTAACTAGTGTTCTATCCAAAATCACTCTGTAGTAACATAATATTCAACGCTTAATAAAACGAGGCTGTAATTTAATATCGTTTAGTGAATAAAAACAAGCTCCCGCACGCTTGAGATAACACCGGCTCAGTGCTAGAGACGGCCTACGTCATCACTGTATAAATGTTTATGTCATACAAAATTGTTTTTTTAGACCATGTGATACGTTTTCCGTGTTTTAAAGCATACAAACAAGAAAGAAAACATTTCAAAACCCCTATTTTAAAATGATTCCAATGAATTAATACATTTTTTTTAATAGAACAGTTAAAAGAAATATGTTTTGCTATTGATCGCTCTAACTATAAACCTAGATGTGACATTCGACATTTTTGGTACGAAAAGGGTGTTATTTTAAGTACTGTTGAACTATCAAATAATTATCTTCTATTAAATGTAGAGTAATAAAGTTTTTTAACATTCATTGCCGTAAAGATTGGATCAATTGGTTAGAGATTTTCATAAAACTTTTAATAAATGAAATCTTAAGTGAATTTACCCAGTTATGTGTATAGAACTTACAGCTCTCAGTTTCTCAGCTGTCATACGATCTATCTTTGAATATTAAACAAACCTCAGAGAAGCAATGAATGAAACATAAACTCTTTTCGTTTGACCTCATTCCATTCATCATGAAGTTTCGTTCACTGTAAATGGATTGCTTCTACATATGACGTCAGAAATCCAGGCACGACCATTTACGCCGCAAATTGTATTGTAAACAAGCAGTGCTGTACATTCATAAATTCTTTTGCGATTTTATGCCGATTCGAAGGGCCATTTACCTCATTATCGTGGATTATTTCCCTGTCGTCCTTATTCGGCTGTGAAGTTTCTCTTGTTTGACGTAATTTATCATGTTGTCAACCGAGAGTGAAATCAAATATATTACTTTGTTTTATCGTCGTCTCAAAACCTTTAACCATCTGCGGCTTATAAAAGCAATTTTCATGCGAATAAATGTAGATCTAACCTGTGTTTGAAATCCTATTACATTAATGAAATCGAAGTTGTAAAGAAATCTAGTGGTCACGGTTGTCTGTATTCCATTAACCTTTGCAGCAAGTATTTGTAAATCTGAACACACTGATCCTTTTTCCTTAATTTACCGCAGCGTGTTATTATGCTATATACATTCTGAATATAATCCAATGATCTAAACAAACAAATTTAAAAGCAATGTATACATATAAGTCTGTAAAAGTATTTTAGTCCGTGACCTCGGATCAATACGCTACGCTATTTGATCCCAAATTGACGGAACGTCTCATTGTTGCAGATAACAAATGTAGTAACGATGCAGACAGCGCGCGAGTCGAGCAGACAGAAGCGATGTAACAAAAGGCGCAACTCAAGGAAGAAGTCCTTATCGCCGTCAGATTTGAAATGCACACGCGGTGATATCAAAACCGAGAGCAAACTCAGCGGCAAGCGATCGCTATCCGAAGGGTCAGTGAAAGTGAAGCATAGGAAAAGTAATATACGGAGAACTTTGACCCATCCGTTCACGTGCGCTGATGATATACACGATGTGACGATGATTGGGGTCTTTAATAAGAATGTAAAAGTGGATCCTCCGCCTGAGAGTGATGAGTCGAATCTTCCACCGACGAGCAGTGACCGGGACACTGAGGACGATGGAAGACTGGCGCGACCTGTCCCTCAAAGGTCTCGTTGGGACTCCGGCAGTGAGATGGACTCGCTCGTGTCCAAAGTAGTGAGGAGAGCCTCAGCCAGACGACGTAGGACGCCAGCAAACCCAGGTGAGTACCACTTTCACTATGATTTATTCTAAGAATGATAATTAGATAGTTTAATTATTTTAAACCATATTTTCTAATTGTTTTGCATCGTAATTATGGTATAAATTCATTGCGCAATACAGTTCATAAAGAAATAAGGGTAAAATAATGCTCTGTCATAGTTACGTCAATACTATTCGTAATATACAAACGATTAGAATAGTATTTCTATTAGCGATAGGAGTTGCTTAACACTTATAATCACTGCCTAAGAACTATATACATATGTACATCTTCTGTATATTAATTACATTACATATTTGTATGATAAATAATAGGCAATAAATTCGGTCGCCATAGGACATGTTCATTGGCGCATATTTTGCCAGGGATATTGTTTTCTCACCCATCTCAAGGTAAGACTAATACGTTAGAGTAAAATAGAACATTCATAAACAGAACGAAAACGCGTCAGGTAACATTTGCAAATAAACTTACACAAATATGAACTAACATTTTGTCGTAATTTGAAAGTGACTATCAAACAGCAATCTCGCAAATATAATTGGCCTACGGATGCTATATTTTGATAGCATTCAGAGAACTTTTCAACGCTTAAAATATTGTTATTTTTAGATGTGGAATGGCTGATATTAAATCTCTAGACAAATTATGACAATAGATCAACATCATGCGACAATTTAAGATAATGTTTTGATATACAGAAATCAAAATATTATCTTTACGTACATTATCTGTTTTAGGCCATATGTTTGTATGAGATTTGAGCTTTGTATTGAGATCATATAATCTGACAATCCTGCTTATTGTTGAATGAAACTTTACATTGTACCAATAGGATTATTGCTGATATTGCATTCAATTATCTGCTTAGGATAAGCAAGGAAGCCCTATAGCTTGATAGCCCTGGCACTAGAGTGGCCATCGATCATAAAACTATACGGCCTTTCAGATAATCCCTCACTATGTAGGATGAGGTCAGTACCTATCAGTGAATAAATGTTAGAGCTTCAATTGTTTTTTTGTGAAGCAATAATAGAACCCCAACTAGCCCGTTCATAGCAACGGCACTTCAGCATTCCTAAGAATTTGTTCGGTATAACACACATCATCGTCACTTTCGATTTGAATTTTAAGTCCTTCAGATTTATTTATTCTGATCACTCCATCTATGATAGAATCATGGGTCTTTCAGACAGTGTCGTAAAGCTTCTACTTTATTTAAATGATGGCATGAAGGTTTAAAAATACACATCTTCTTCTTCTTCTTTATCAACCCATATACGCCCACTGCTGAGCACGGTTCTCCTCTACCATTGAGAGGGTTTAGGCCATAGTCCACCACGCTGGCCTAGTGCGGGTTGGCGGACTACACACCTAAGAAATTCCTAAGAACTTTTAGGTGTGCAGGTTTCATCACGATGTTTTCCTTCACCGTTAAAGCAAGTGATAATTCAATTTGAATACACACATAACTTCGAAAAGTCAGAGGTGTGTGCCTGGGGTTTGAACCCGCGACCGCCGAGATTCTCGACCGCGTGCCTAAACCTCGAGGCCATCACTGCTTATAATAAAAATACACATGCCTCAACTCTTCCACTCGTCAAATACTATTTTCCGACAATATAGTCTATGTACATATGTATAACACAATATATTCTACGTATCTACATCATCATCTTCATCATTACGTTGTAGAGTTCCAATGCTGGACATACATACAATGCAGTAATTGCAACATTACTCGTGCAAGAACACAACCCCTTTTCAATATTCAAGGAAAACTTGCAACACGTTATTGTCGCTGCACTACGTAATTATATTATGTGTACAAACGAGTTCCATCGTATTGTAAACGGCTTCACCTACTCGTGTTTATCACTAGACAGCCCTCATACTTCCAACTGCATTCAGTCCTTTAGTTTGTCATCTATCTATTGGAGTTATTGTTGCTTATTAAATATGCTAAAAGGTATATCGCATTTTAGTACGTATCGTATTAATAATTGGATCTCTTAAGACTTATGTCATCTGGAATGTAACTCCATTATCATAATCGTAATCATCATCCTTAAATGTTTTTCCCAAATATGGTTAAGTTAGCCAAAGCCCACTTGATACTGTAGGCGAGTAGGCTCTACATTTCTAGCCCATTTATTCAAATGTAGCGGTGGCATGCCCTTTCCTTCGGTAGTTTTCCAAATATTCTTCTTAGATTACGATTTTTTTCTTGAGTGACACTCAGGGAAGCAATTTATCAGTTCAACAATATTACTGGTAGTGACGAACATGTGAATATAATTATTATCTATTGAATATAAATAAATATATTACAAAACCCAGTACTAGCACAAAGAAGAAATTACTAGATTTTCAGCTAGTTCAAATAATTTGTAATCGTCCTGCATGCACCAAAATTAAAGCCATCCTTATGCAACCTACGGCGACTAAATTATTTTGCATCTTCAATATTTGCATTGATAATACAAGAAATAACAAGCTCATTGTTACCGAGTCACTGAACAAGAACAAGACAAGGTTATCTTTGATAACAATAGTTAAGTGCTATTACATATTTATGTACATCGATTGCTATTTAATTATATTTCTTCCCATTTAACTCATTAATTAACTAATCAACTTAAAAATTTTATGACCAACGTTAATTGAGTTCGTCCTTTCTAAGGAATTTTCTTCATAGGTTACGACCTAAGGAATGCTCTATTGTAGATTAGTCGTGTAGTAAAGCAGGATGAATTACAAGCTTTTGTTTTTTTTTTATTTCGCAGCGTGGCGTCTCATACTGCGACTTATAAAAGCTGTAAAGAAGATTTTTTTGCATTATCAAATCAGTGAAATACCAATAAAGTTATTTACGTAGTCTAAAACATCTGAAACTCTCTCTCTCTCTCATAAAGTCATAACAGCGTAATTATTTTGCTATAAAAAAGTAAAAATAATATTTTCCTCCCTTATCCATTTTTACACATTCAGAGACCCGCATTGCAGATAAATATTAAACACAAGAGCAAATATTTATTAGCCTTAACTTCTGAAGTAAGCATTGATAAAAGATACACTGGAAATACTCATTTTTACATATAAATAAGCATTGTAATATGCTATGGTGTCAATTTCTTTATTGATATGAATTAAATTCCTAGTATATTACCATAATTTCTTAATTAATACGTAGAAAATAATAGTTAATATTACAATGAATAACATTTCCTCTAATGCTAAATATACGGTATAACAATTGATGCTAGGAAGTGAATAGCAAATGAAATTTATTACGCTTCATTTGTTTTCGCATGTTTTATTTTTATTTTTGTATTATACGTAAAGTGAACCATTTACGAAACTGGTTCACTTTTTGAACCTCAATCTATCACTAAGTTATATGAATCTTTTCCCACTCTATCTTGGTAGCATTACACCGGATCAGTCTGTTAAGACTTCCAAGAATATCATGGGTGGATACTTTCGCATTCAAAACACTACTTAAGATATCCGACGGGAAAGCATACGGCTTGCCGGATGTTGAATGATAACCGCTAGCCATAACACCCACAAAGTTAAATAATTGTAGGTACACCTACATTTGTTTATGGAAATAGACGGAGAAAGATAGAGAGAAAATTCGTCTCCTTCTTTTCCCAATTTTCTTCAAAAAAAGTTATTTAGCATTAATACTCCGGAAATATTAGTCACTAATTCACTAGGCATTTCCGTTTCGTTTACAGTACCAATAAAAATTTTAATTGATATATTAAAATAACATGATTCGATGATTATACCTTC
Source organism: Cephonodes hylas (assembly GCA_030295005.1). Classification (NCBI taxonomy): domain Eukaryota; kingdom Metazoa; phylum Arthropoda; class Insecta; order Lepidoptera; family Sphingidae; genus Cephonodes; species Cephonodes hylas. The sequence continues at coordinate 6,064,335 of AP025367.1, read as the reverse complement.
AGTAATGGTTTTATATTCAAAATCAATGTTTACGGTTATATTCTACACAATTTCCATTTTAATTTCCATTACTCTTAACTAGATTATAAATTATCGACTTATTTCAAGTCTCGTAAATGCATGCATGCGCGTAATTATATTCTATCTATTAATAAACGAATGGAAATTAAGATAAGCTACGCGGTTTTTTACTGGGTTTCTACTTTCCTGAACAAAAAAATAATCACTTCATTAAGAGCTTGGAAAAGTCAGCATAGAAAAGAACTAACTGAGTTTCTTGACATATTCGCTTTATTGCCTACTAAAAACATTTTTTTTATATTTGAATATTTTTTACTGAACTTTATGAATCGTTTTCTATCTTTTTATAGACTAATTGGAACACTGAAGAAATGCGAGCTAAACTCGAGACCCGTACAAGCACATTAAATGATTTCTTCTTCAATATATATTTAAATCTTATTATTTCAAGATACGGAACTCGGAAACAAAAATCTCTTTACGCTTAGCATTTCTCTTTTAGAAATCGTGATAAATAAAATTACAAGGAGATTTCAATGTTACCTGCCAGGTATCGCAATAACATTTCTTCATAGAATATAAAACTAGATAAGCTGCACAATAATCATAAATATAATTTAAAAAAGCAGGTCACGTTGTGACAACATGTAAGTGCATAGCCTGCATAGATAAAACCTTTAATATTGCTCTATTAACAAGAGTTGCCTCGTAATGCCATCTAGTGCACAAAGTTGACAACTTTCGTAGTCGTGACCACACTCATCTATCAAATATTAGTAACAAGATGCAAAATTCTATAATTTTTAATCTATATTAAAAATGAATATTGTATTTAAAAACTAATATTTAATATAATATAGATGACATAATAAAAATACTCAAATTTCATATAGGAGTGCCATCTACTGACAATAAATCAATAAAAGTAATGCTTTTATCGCCTGAAGCTTGTATTGGTTTACGAGACCAACTAAAAGATGGCGCTGCAAGTATTACTACAACGAGGTATTAAAGAAACGCAACAAGGCAAAGTTTGTAATAGGAGTCTGAAATTTGTATTAAAAATTAAAAAAATTAAAAACTCACATTTAAAACAAAATCAGTAATTTAAAAAGGAAAATGTGTGAGGTCTCCACGATTGATAGAATATTCGTATGCGCTCGGACAGCGTCACTGTAAAGGTACGAGTATATTGATTATTGACCCTCCCAAAGTGCCTCGCTTTGAGTAGTATTAGGCTTGTGTGGCATTACGGAGTCAACTTTTGTATCTAGCCTTGTCATACTGTGATTGGACTAAATAATACTTAGCCTCAGATGTCAATGTAATTAATTTATTATTGTTATCGTTGGCAGTAGTGCTGAGTTCTAAGACCTTTTACTACTGCTATAGCAGTACGAGAGCTATAGCTCTCGTTTCATTTTGCTTACATACAAAATAATTACAAGTACAAAATTATGGTCATTTCATCACACTCTAAAAATAATGTAATAGCACGAATGGTTAGCTATGAGCAATAAATATATTTAGTGTGTTCATTCTTGTAGTGTATTTCGATGAATTAAGGACTATTAAAATAGTACGTATAATAATTTTTAGACTTCGGCTACCTCACAGACTTTAAGTGACGTGATACTAAAAGATTTTGCTATTCATATATTTTCTTTGTTAGGTAACAATATGAATGGTTAAAAAACTAAAAAGATTAATTAACAACGCCAGTTATACAGATTGTAAATTTCCAAGAAGTAGAATTAAGGTTCATAATTTATTTACTTGTAAATGTTGTTAAACTTTTTTCTGCGCAACTTACTATTTAATGATCTGACTTCTCCCTCTTAAGGAATTCGGGATATTGGAGATTTATAAAAAAAGCAAAATACTGTACGAATTATTGATATTTTCTAGAAATGTAAGAACACACAGAATCCGGGACTTTAAGGCACAACACATACATACATATGTGCCTAAGGCATAAACTGCCTCGAGGTCTCGTAACAAAAGTATGTTTAATAATTAAAACAAGTATAATTAATATCATTAAATGCCTTCTGCGGTGTTTCTAATAATATAAAAAACAATCTTCATACAACTTCCTGAATCAAACGCCCATCATGTTACAGGTAATTGAGATCGTAGTGTAATTTACAACTAATACGCTGTAGGTAGATAATAGGTACGACGGAAGCGCTTGTAATGTAGGCTGCGTGTGGGACGTCCACATTATTATGAATGGGTGCATAATGTCAATGTCATTCTGTGCCCACAACATAGACATGGCCTTAGTTAATAAGTGAGCTTGTGGCTTTATTAGAGGCCTAGTTGTCAGTTTAAAACCTGGATAAGCAGCAAGATAGTTAAGTTACTTGTCACTATAGATGGGCGGTGGGAAAAAACCGAATCGGAAATTCCCTGGGAAATTTCCATTTGGGAAAAATCGGGTATTTATGCGGGAAAAAACCAATCGACGGGTTTTTTCATCACTTAACGTGATTATCGCGATTTTTTAAAAAAATTACGTTTTTTTTGCATTATAGAACAAATGCAGCGAAAAATAGGTACTTTGCAATGCGCAAATACTTTGCACCAGCGTATATAAGGTACTAGCTGTTGCCTGCTGTTCGAAACGTCCAAATGTGTAGCCTGATCCAGGAACTAAAAGACGTCTTCTTGTTTTATAATAAGATTTTTTCTGTGCATTGTGATGGAATGTTGCTGAATTGCAGAAGGAACTACTATTTAAATTTTAAAAATCTTTGAAAAAAAAAGAACCAGAGAGTAGTAGTAATCATTTATTACACATACAATAATCATTTATTACACTTACGATAATCATTATTACACTTACGATAATCATTTCTTCCGTTGGGCTATGTCGGTTACTTTAGTTCTCCTACGGATCTCTTCATTTCTGATTCGATCACGTAGGGAAACTCCGAGCATAGCCCTCTCCATAGCACGTTGAGTGACTCTGAGCCGTCCCATGACGCCTTTAGTGAAAGGCCACGTCTCAGTGCCGTATGTCATCACTGGTAACACACAACTATTGAAGACTTTCGTCTTCAGGCACTGAGGTATTTCGGACGAGAAGACGTCTCCTAACTTTCCGAACGCTGCCCAACCGAGTTGGATTTGACGATTGACCTATCTCTCGAAGTTGAACCTGCCTAACCGGACCACTTATTCCAAATAGACATATTCGTCTACAACTTCGAGAGTCGAGCCCCCAACTGCGATTGGGGTGGGCACAACATGGACATTCGACATGATATTCGTCTTGTCCATGTTCATTTTAAGACCCACCTGCTGGGAGACTCGATTGAGGTCTTCGAGCATAGTGCTAAGGTCCTCCAGCGATTCTGCCATGACTACAATATCGTCGGCAAACCGAAGGTGTGTGATATACTCGCCGTTGATGTTGATGCCGAATCCTTTCCACTCCAAGAGCTTGAAGGCGTTTTCCAGCGCGGCAGTGAACAGTTTCGGAGATATAACATCTCCCTGTCTCACGCCTCTCTGTAGTGGAATAGCCTTCGTGCTCTGATCTTGTACTCGGACCGACATGGTGGCGTTGCTGTATATACTTTTCAACACCTCGATGTACCGACAGTCAATGTGACACCGCTGGAGAGACTCTAGCACCGCCCACGTCTCGATCGAATCAAAGGCTTTCTCATAGTTCACAAACGCTAAACAAAGTGGCAAGTTGTATTCCTCGGTTTTCTGTATAACTTGCCGAAGCGTATGGATGTGGTCTATGGTGCTAAAGCCTTTTCGGAAGCCAGCTTGTTCGGGAGGCTGTAAGTCATCAAACCTGCGTTCGAGACGGTTTGTGATGACCCTTGAAAGCAACTTATAGACATATCTTATAACTTAGAAAATATCTCATATAGGGAATGAGGAGATCCGTAAGAGAACTAAAGTAACCGATATAGCCCAACGGATTAGCTCGTTGAAGTGGCAATAGGTCGGCCACATAGCGCGGAGAACTGATGACCGATGGGGCTAGAAAGTTCTCCAGTGGAGGCCACGTACTGAAATACGCAGCCTGAGACGCCCTCCAACCAGATGGTCAGACGACCTCGTAAAGGTCGCAGGACGTCGCTGGCTGCAGGCGGCCTTCGACCGATCCGGGTGGAGGTCATTGGGGGAGGCTTATGTCCAGCAGTGGACTGAGATTGGCTGATGATGATGATGATGATAAATCATTTCTTGACAAAAGTTACTAAAATGTTTTTTTACAATTGAAATTTATTTGTCACTGTCGCAGTAGTCATGATGATTAATCCGGTGCAAATGACGTGAAAAAAGTTAATAGGACGATGACCCCTGGTCATATTGACCCGAATTTGAATGTTTTTTTTTTTTTAAATAAATATAATGAGTTACCCCAATTTTAAATAGTGTTTATTATAATTATTCTTTGCTTAGATAGTAAAATAAAAATATTAAGAATTACATGTTAGAAATATACTTTTATAATTATTTTTAATAACACATGAAAAAATCAACGATAAAAACGTAACATATTTATATTTTGAGTTTTGATCTTATAATAGGAATCACTAATCTTATATACTAACAAAGAGATCAAATCAACTTTATACTATAAAAATAAAAACCAATCAGTCTTCTACGTCATCATTGATGCCCACGGAGCTGCTGCAATTGTTGCAGTATGGAATCAATCATCGTCACTTATAGGGCTACCCAATGGACTTAACAATTGCCTGGGTGTTGATAACGGCTCGTAATAAGAAGAAGGTATCGAAGTCCGTAAGAGTCGCAATAGTCGTCAACCCAAAGTAAACCACGTATTTAATCTCACTAGGCAATCAAAGTCCACAAAACAAAATTTATGTCGTCAATTAAACCTACAAATTAACACGAGTTCGCAGTACGAAGTCAAAACAACGTCTGAGATAGATAGATCACCAACGCGTACGCCGCTGCAACTACTTGCTTCACCGCCCCTCACCCTCGTACGTAGTTTCGGGTTACTTGTCACTAAGAGCGGATGAACACACACAGACAAACAACAAGACAAGTTTTTAGCATATATAACGTATAGCTGTTGCCCACGACTTCGTCCGCGTAGACTACAGGGTTGAGTTCGGATATAAAATAAGTTATAATCTTTTTTACTTTTCAGAGTCATGTTTATGCACATACCAGAAATCATTCAAATCGGTTTGGTAGATCCAGAAATACCCATTCTCACGGGAATACATTTTCTGGGATAGAAAGTATTCTATGTTACTTCCTTGGTTCCTATTTATCTCCAAACCATAAATCCTTTTGTCCCAGTAGATGCAGAAATACCCATTCTCACGAGAATACTTCATTTTCCGGGATAAAAACTATCCCATGTTAATTTTGTGAGCTCTACCTCTCTTTATACCAAATTTCATTCAAATCGCTTGGGTAGATCCAGAAATAACCATTCCCACGGGAATACTACATTTTCCGGGATAAAAAGTATCATTTGTTTCATTCTGATGTATAAACTATATTATTGTAAAGTTTCATTAATATTCATTCAGTAGTTTTTACGTCAAAGCGTAACAGATAGACAGATAGACAGAGATATAACATACCTCACGCCTATATTCCCCGAAGGGGTAGGCAGAGATGCATTTCTGCACCCACATTTCGCCAAGTATGTATCAGTCCCACGTAATAGGGGGCGAGCCTATTTCCAGATAGACAGAGTTACTTTCGCATTTATAATATTAGTATGGATTTATTGAATTATGAATATAAACAAAGTTAGATCAGCTATAACTAGTAGTAATAGGACGTACTATTTGATATATACATACTACACATTACCTAAATGTTACATATGCTAAATATGAAAAAACCCGAATATTTTTCCATTCCCGCATATTTTTCGGGTATTTTCCCCTTTTTTTCCCACGTCGGGGTTTTTTCCGGGCAAATGCCCATCTATACTTGTCACACAAATGAGATTGCTATCGTCTGTAAACAACCCTCTAGTATTTTAAGATTAATCCCTATTACGGATGGGGAATTATGACTGATTTAAAAAACACGTAATCATATAGCGTCAAAAGTAATAAATTAACATTATATATGTATTTAAATTAAATAAATGAATTGATCTCGGTGGGCTCAAACGGATATCGAAATTGGAGTTACTAATTATATAAATTGACAAGTTTGTACCAGGTGAAGAAATCAAAATGAAACATTTAATTAATATGAAAATATATTATAGTACAATGGCCTGTTGTCTGTTCTTAAAATTTTTCCAATATGAAGAAATTTTATAATCAGATGGTATAAAGTTGTTGTTCATGAGTTAAGTACCTTGCATCCTGTTACAAAATTATATCAAAATTAATAAGGTTATATATATAAAAATTCCTTATTTAATTTATTTTATATGTATTTAGTTTTTTAATCTACTAAGCATATCTAAACCTTAATATTTCTATGTAAATTTGTCTACTTCAGTATATAGCTGTACCTTATAAAACATGCACAACATGTATCGTCTTCGTATGGTTAAGTATTATATTAGCACATGCTTTGGTTACATAAACTTTTTGAACTCCAAAACTGTCACCAGAATAAACATGATTTACATATTATTATATCAGTACAAAACGGATGTTAATTACTTAGGGGACTACAATTGGATAATAAAAAATAAATAAAAAGTGGTATAGTCACCAACAATACATTTATTAAAAGCTGTATTGTATTATTATTATTCAACCGTAATTTTATCAAATATAGATAATACATATAATAATGTAACCTTATTATCCAATATTTGGAAAAGGCTTCTATTTCACGAATAATAAAATATTTTCAACTATGAAAAATTATAGATAAATATTATAGGTAAAGTGGAATCCACTAACACTGGATAGCAAACGGATTCATAAAACATTGGACAACGTATAATTTACATTATTTATATACATAATTCAAACAATAAATTTCATACAAATTATCAGTTACTACCTTATAGAAACAAAAGTGTGTCGTTGAAGTCTTTTATATGGCTTCAGTTTGAATGTAGATTCGAAAACTCGGCGTTGGAGTCGCCTACACGCGATTACACGAAATAATGTCGAAACATAACAAGTGATCTAAATACGGTTTGGACTAGTTTAATCCTTTAAATATTTGGATAAACTGGATTATTATCTGATACGCCGGACAAACAGGCAAACAACTCACTACACTATGAGTGATCAACGTCGCTTTAACACATTTGTATGCCATTGGTAGGAAATTAAAACAGGAGGCGAAATGTAGCAGTTGAAAATTATAATTAAGACTTACAGGAGCGTATACTGGATAATGATAAAATACACTAAATACTCGATAATGGCGTTTAATACATGTATTTACTATTGTGTAGAAAAACTTCGTCAACTTTGTTGCTCCAAAAGGATTTAAAATATCCTTAATATTGTACGTACCTATAACAAGATGAATAAGGGGAAAGTACGCCAAGACCTATAAATGTCATTAGTTATTCTAAGACCTAGCCATTGCTCCATAATATTATCGTCAGTAACTCACTATTTTTTAGAATAATTATTTTGCACTTTTCGATTGCAATATTTAAGACCCGTTTTTAATAAACTCTATTTATATACAATGCGATAAATTACAATTATAAAATTCTTATTTGTTTATTATCTTTGTATTATACTTTAATACCACTGGGTGGCCTTAAACAAAATACATAACATAATAAATAAATGGCCCGCAACTCGTAATAAACTTTGTTGATGTAACTATTTTTCATTGTATACGAGTTGTTTGAATATATAAACGTATACTTTTTATAAGGCCTTATTAACTTAGCATCACGACCTTCTAAATCAGCAAGGTTAATTTCTTACGCTGACAAAAAGTTGCGGCAAAAATGTTCTTATAAAAGACCTTTTTTCTATAACACGTTTTTTAACAAGTGACATCTGTGACACAGTTAAGTTTTTGTAACTCTGAGTGTAGTTAACAGTACGGAGTAAGAGCGTGGGCGACTGGCGACCGGCAACCCTCCTACGATACACACAAACACAATTCTTTTCCAAAGCTTGTTCCATATACTTGGCTCGGTGTTTGATCTAGTTCGCCAGTGCAAGTTCATTGTTCGTCGTATACTAATTTCTGAGAGGTCGTAAACGCCAGGCGCTTTGCCAGTGTTTTTTGTAAAGAAGTTTGGCCCTCGACGAGGTAAAGCGTTTTTGTTGAAACGCCACCGGTCGCTTACGTCATTTTGGATTTCGTGCGAGTTTTGTTGTTGGCGTTGAGACGCGAGGTGAGTCACGACTCGGTTGTCTTAACACACGAAAAGTCTTATCGATAAACCTTTTAGTATCGAAACTAAATATCAAAATCGAGATTGTTGGCATAGTTATAGATACATATTTTGGGTTATCAGGGAGATCAGATGGTTAGCAAAAAATACGATTATTAAAAAATACGGGATCTGTTTAATATCTTAGATATACAGATAAAACGCCAAAATATACCTATATTCGTTCATACCTTATTGACTTTTCAGTTTTCCGCAAGTCACGTAAGCGCCCCATAAGTCACTATTTATATCGTACTGCAATAATCATATAAATCGAATATATAAAAAAGATTAATACCTAATTAGTTATAGACCTACTCAATTTTATCGTCATTTTGTTCTGTTACATGCATTTATGCAATTACTTCATGTGCCGTTTAATATTCAGTACTGCTCCATATGATGTGACGAATCGCCTAACAGTGCCCTTGCTATAAATAATGATATATTTTGTATTATGTAGGTGAAAAATAGAAAATAACTTGCAATAATTGCTCATTAACGCAAACACACATAACACGTTATTATTCATCAATCAAGAATCACAAGTCGTTGCACGCTAGCAACAATGTTACCTACCATTACTTTCCATGTCTCATTTGCTACACTTAATACATAATTGACGGTGCTTTCTAATAGTTTCATATTCATCAAACATAGCGTTTACAAGCAAAGCAAACATCGCCGCAGAGATCGTCGCTGCGATACGAGCGGCGATCGTGTAACGATTACTCGACGATTTACAGAAAAATGCGCATCCGCGTCATGGCATCGTCGATATGGTAAACATCGAGTGGGCACAGCACTCGCTCGCCGAGCGCAACAGTCGGCGCGGGGCACATCCGCCTGCGCGCTCACACCCGCGCCGCAAGCCCTACTGCCTGCCAAACGAACACATTTCGAAATTCGTATTTCGAATTTTACAAAACTTTTCTAAATGTGTGCCAGCGTGTTTTGTTCTGTGACGATGTGTTTCAGTGATGAAAAGAATCGTGTGCCGGTTTCAACGTAAACGTGACCGTTATAATTGCAAAACAATAACAGTTGTTGCTCAATTAGTTTTATTCCTCTCGGAGGTAATGTAAACAATTGTTCGCTTATACGTGTTAGTGAGGTGAAAAAAAACAGTGAAACCTTATACAGAAACCTTTCGTTGGCTCGTCCTCACAAAATAATAAGTAAGTACAGCGTAATTGGATAGATTATCAAAAAATGTTCGTAAATAATTGTGATGAATTAATTACATAATTTTGCTCAACTGTAACTAATGCCAAGTTTATCGTCTGTGAACTGTAACATAGCCTTTACTTAAACATCTCATAGTCGTCACGGATATGAGTTTTAAGACTTAAGTTTTCTAACAGCCGCTTCAAGAACAATTAATGTGTATAATATAAACACAGAGTAACGTTTCACGCTAATTCAAATAAAATAAACGGTAAAATCGATTTGCTTCGGGACTATGAGAATGACGTAATTTGAAAACTGGCCAGGCATCACGGACGGGTATTGTTCTACGATCGTGCACATTTCGGTGGTGTCGACCTATTAAAAGCCTTTGACCGGTGTAACACGATAGCTTCCTTTTCAATAATAATATTTTTTGCTTTACAATAGACCATACGTGTCTACTGGTAGTCAAAAGCACTGAAAATAGTTTTATATTGTGTTACCATGCTGCATAACTACTCGTAATTTAAAAGAAACACGTGTGATTTAAAGTGTAGCTAATTAAAATAAATTGTGTTAGTAGATTAAAGAATAATACCCTAATATTAATTATTTAAACACCAGTTAAAATCTACCACTTACTTGTAAAATGAGCTTAGTCTATTACTTGAACGGTGCTATGCTTTTGAACTTTTTGAGGCATTGTTTAAATGTTCCTGTTCCTCCGTGTTAACAATGGTCTTAGTTTCTTAAACTACTATTGTTTGCAAGAAATATCTAAATTTTGTATTCGTCGAATTAAATTCAAAAGAGTGGTTTACAAATAAAGTCTGAATACTTTAACGGTGATTAATTTTACATCATAAAAAATAATCTTTCGTCTTAATCCTCTAAATGACCTACGACAAAGGAGTTAAAAACAATACTAAAAGTACTTAAGAGCGAAAAAAAAAACAGCAAAAACGACTTTCATGTATAAAGTTAAAAAATATTCGATAAATATTATTGTTTTGACGATAATTCAAGTCTCACAAAGAATATGAAACGTTTAATACGACATTGCATTAAATGTCCAGCTTCTTCTATTACTCCATATTATTATTTTTAATTCTTCTTTTACTCTTTATTATTCTTACCTCATGTTTGATGCAGATTATTTCCATCAGCTTGTTATATCAGTATCATGAGCAGTTTAGAGTGGGAAATAGATGTTTTTATGCACCCGCTATCGGGCAGGTGCTGCAACCATAGCGTCCCCTTTACAAAACCCCATCGGTTCGGAACTATCGTAACCATCGGACCGTGTCCTACAGGTAGATTAAACAGAATTATAACAATGCACCATACAGCACAGGTCTACGCTTTTAAAGTTCTCAAAGGGATTATTATTTTCTTAGTAGCCATTCATACAGGCTTAGCAGGTAAAGAAGGAATTAGTCATCCAAGCAATTATTCATTTCCTCGAACTGATGTTTTTAAAGCAATAATATTACTAAAAACTTTCCATCGGAACATGGGATTTCGAATGTTTCCTCATATGAAGAACCTTTCTTTATAAAACTACTTATTTGGGATTTTTTTGTACTGGATTACGAGCACAAATCAGACGGACCAGTCGTCAGTAAATAGGATTTAATTCATGCCAAAATGTGTTTTATTAACATAGCCAATTTTAAGTTTAACCTATAGATTGTTAAGGATTTCTGTCACCAAATGAATGTCAGATAATTCACGAGGTTTCGACTATATTTAATACATTATTATCTATTCCTTTATTGGCTAGACCGGTTGAAACTCATTTGGAAGTCATGAAGTAGGGTTTAAGAACCATTGATTACAAAACAGCCCTCATTGATCGTTGTTCGATCGTATCGCGAGTTAGAAACGAGTTTGTCTAAGTACATTGTAAAGGACATTAAGCCAAATTGTATCGGCCGCTGGCGACCTCGATCTACCGCACATCCCACGTCCACGCCGTCTTAGGCAACTGGAGCCTTGAGACTTGACTCGGCGCCAACTTGCTCAGCTCTTACTTTCATTGTCCGATGATTTGATTACAATGAGGCCGGACGCTAATGATGTTCATTCCCTCAACCTTTGGCCTGCGTAACATATGTCTAAGTTACTCTCGACCTTTACGCATTGGATTACTTTTTAATAATGATTCAAAGCGTCACGTCTAATGGCTATTGGTAATGCATTATTGTCTTAGATACATTTGTACTTCTTTGTTAAGTTTGCTTGCGAAATTTCGCTTACTGAAGTAATTATAAACGTTGCAGTCATTGGAACTCTGCAAATTTATTTCCTATTACGTAATGAGTAGGCTGGTTCGACAGTATTGGACGCAGTTCGAATATTTCTTCAACTAGCTTATTACTTATTTAGTATAATGCAAAACAAGAAGGAACTTTGAAGCAGGAGCTTGCGAGTTCAATGCTCGCATTAAGACGAGTTAAGTTTGTCTGATAGCCAAATACTTAAATACTTTTTTACCGAAAAATCTCAGTGACTGTTTGAAACTGATTTACTTAAAAAGAAATCTTTAAAATTAAAAATGAAATGACACAACAATGTATGGTGTAGTTTTTAATAATATATGCAAAATTCAAATCAATTATAATTATATAATCACACTAGTTGGCAACACCGTATAGGCTGGTGAATGATCGTGCACCGGTTTATCCCAGTCGATGTTAACATCATCATCCGCCCATATACGTACCGCTGCTGGGCATGAGCCTCCTATATAACAGTGCCGGATCGGAGGCTTAGTCCGCCAGCGTGGCATAGTGTGAGTTGGTGGACTCTACACCTAAGAAATTCCTAAGAACAAGTGTGCAAGTTTCCTTACAAGGTTTTCCTTACCATTCTATTACTTGATAATCCATTGGGATTACAAACAGAACTTCGAAAAGCCAGAGATGGGGTTTGAACCAGACACTGTCGAAATACGACTTGTCATCATCATAATATAATATTGAGACCGAACTTTATTTAACGAATTACTTTGCCGTGCCAATAAAAAATATACCCACTGTTCGAACACAACCGTACGGTAACATGTATGTGGGAATAATAATTACATTACACGACAGTAATGTGTGTCCATAGGCGCATTATACCGTCAAACCGAAGCACAGTCCTCGGAAACGCTAGAGAAAATCGTGCCTTGCTTAACATCGCATCTCGGCAAGTGTCACTATTCTAAGAACCACGCGACATCACAGAATGTTCCACGAGAAACAATTATTATCAACTTGGAGACAGGGACTATGTACTCAAATGTTACGAGCAGCATCCATGAAAAATAAGCTAATATGTTTGTATAAATTGTACACGATAATTTACGATTAGGATTATTTTTGTTTTATACCCTTTAAAATAATTGTAGACATTTACTCATTTCCAAAAAAATACGTTCATAGTCTTTATTTGAATAGTATAGACATTTTAAACATTAACTTGTAGTAGTTGTTGTTGTTGTGTAATACAATTTATTTGATATTTTATTAATAAATTGGAATGCATTTTACACTGGGAAAAATAAAAAATTCTTGGGTGATATTCAAATTAATATCCGGGCTGTAGTTTCTTGTAGCTGTAAGGGATAAGAATTTTGTCTTATGAGGTAGCTGGTATATGTGGTGTTTTGTACAGGTGTATCATGTATTCCATAATTGCGCGTATAGAATTATAACGAAGAGTCTATACATTTGCACCTTTCTATGTAACATGAACTTTATTCGTAATATGAATACGAGAGTGTCACATAAATATTTACAATTATTCTGTTCATGATAAAATTTCCAGTATCCCCCTAGCCCTATATCCTAAACAAATAAATAACAAATTCTGTCGTTTTATATTGCAATTACCAATATGGTCCGATTATATGACAAATAATAAAATATACCATATAGGCTCTTTCTATTGCATCTGCCATAGCATTCCTTCTTATTGCCTGTGTAATGTTAAACCATTACGATAGGTTCCGAAGATGTTCCCCGCTAAGATGAGTTCGTGTAGCAAGTCGCTTTCAACTCACGACGCGGCGCGGGCCACCCATCCGTGGTGCTTTCTACCAATCGTTCTACTAGTAATGGCGATCACAAGCAAGGCATTCCTTTGATTACACGCTACGCGATTTATACCATGATTTAATTAATCAACCTATTTTTTGCCGTATAATTATGCCATAGGTATTACTTACTTTTTCTTGTAACTCTACATTTATATAAGAAAGTAGTAAGTGACTTATGATTTCGTAAATAAGCTGTACCTTGGTAACTTCTTTTATTTGCATCGCGATAATGACAACTAAGTACCAGTGCAGGTACATCTATGGAATCCCAAAAGCATAACACATTAATTGTGTAATGAGTGATTTGTTATTATTGTTAAGTCGGGACATTATCATTATATTATATCAAATCGCGTTTGTTAAATAAAGATTTGAAGTGTAAAAAATATTTTGTAAGATAAGCTGGGCTTTTGGGCTTCTATGGAAGTAATGCCACTGCTAAGTATCATTAATAACTTTTAAAATAGATTTCTTGGTTAAAGCTTGACATTCGCTGGCAGAAACTAATCGTAGGAAATTAGGACAGCACAATACCCAGACGAATATTAAGCAAATCACGCTGCAGAACTATCATAAATCATGCTATATTATAAATTACTCGCTTCTTCCAAGCGCCTATTGTATTCTGCGACCAAATGAACAGTTGCAAGACTAGTTGCTCAGAACAAATAAAAAGGCGTTTTATACTTTGCGTAATTGAAAGATATTTGTTAATACAATTTGTCTTAAATGTTTACTTTTGTTTTATATATTTATTGAGCATTGTGTTTTATGTTTCTTCTTTACTTGTATTTAATGATTATCCTACATTTGTTTTCAGAGTGGGGCGTCAATAGCGAGGCGGGCGAGGCGAGCGAGCCCGAGGCCGGTCGCATGCGTCCCGAGGACTACAGGCTTGTGTTCCTCAGTTCAGACTCATCGTGCCGTGAGGACACGGAAGACTCATCGTCAACGGCGTCCTCCGCAGCGCCGCCCGCGCCCGAAGACTGCGACTGGGATTACTTCGAGCCGGGCGCGGCGGCGCCGCCACCTATACCCCCTCCGACCAAGCACGCCCCACAAGTCTGTCCAAGACAGTGTTCTTGTGGTGCTGAACCTCGCATAGTCGCAGTACCCGTTCCCGTGCCTGTGCCCGTCCCCGCAGCTCTGTGGCCGGCGTTGCTCGCATTTCCCACGCAGAACCCGCCAGCTCCACACTGGAACACTTATCCCGGCTTCCCACCTCTAGATGCCGCAGCTCTCGCTCGACTCACCACGGCCGCAGCCGTTGCAGTCACAGCCGCCGCCACCGCCACCGCCACCGCAATACCCCAACCAAATAAACTCGAAATGACCACCGTAGAAAGAACCGATAAAGCAATTCAGTCCGAATCGTCACACACGCCCGAACCTCGCGATAACGATAACACCGATAACAATGCAGAGCAAGTGGATACTGAAACTTCAGTCGGTATTAAAGTGATAGCCGAGGAGGACCGTTTATCCGTCCTATCGGAGCAAGCTGACGCTATGCCAGACCACCTGGAAGCGGAAAAAGCTTTTGCGTCGTCCAACGAATCGGGTGAATCGAGTGACTCTGAAGCTGGTGTAGCCAGACGCAGCTATGATCTCACTAGTGGTGCTCCCGAAGAGCCAGCGACGTCAGACGAAGATTCCGATGATTCCGGAGGAGGTGGGGGCAGATTTTCGCGCGTGTTTGTTGTCAATCCTGCCGATTCTTCTTCAG
Source organism: Cephonodes hylas (assembly GCA_030295005.1). NCBI lineage: Eukaryota > Metazoa > Arthropoda > Insecta > Lepidoptera > Sphingidae > Cephonodes > Cephonodes hylas. The sequence goes on along the minus strand of AP025367.1, from coordinate 6,048,987 downwards.
ACTTAGAGGATAATGCCGACAGCAGTGGAATTGATTGTGACGATTCTTATGACAAAAAGTCTGACAGCTTAGAAATAATTAATGTTGAAGTAGTGAGGCGAAATGAATTAAATAACAGTGCTGAATTTAACAACAGTGATCAACAAAACGATGACAATCCCAGTATTGTATTATTGGATTCGATCAATTTCAACGAGGAATATTCTTTAATTCCTTATGGGAATAACAGTGATAACGGTGACATTGACGGAGGAGTGAGAAGGTCAAATTTCTTTAAATTCTGCGATGAAAACATGCTGCAAAGCGAAACATGCGAAAGGTATAATAGTTTTAACGCGGCATGTAGCTCGAGTAGCGATAATTTAGATAACACAAACAATATAGATAATGACACTAATCGATGTCAAAGCATATCAGAAAGCATTGAGTGCGATTCGTTGACTAATAGCTATAACACGGACAACGATATGAAAGTAAAAGTCTCGGTGGAACTACCGAATGAAACAAATAACAAAGAATCATTATGTTCAGAAATATTACCAGAATCAAATAAATTATCATCGTCACCGGAACCCAATCAGGATGTTTCATGTTCACCCATTCAAGAAAAAATCGATTTATTCAAAGGTATCGAGCGCACGCTAAGCGCATTATTAAAGAAAGAATTAATGGAGGAGCAAGGGGAGGAGAAAATGCACGTTGGTAGGCCGGTTTGCACGGAAACGGAGGGGGGCGCGTGCGCACCTGCCGCTACAACAGTTTGCCGCTCGCGTACGGCTTGTGCGGACGGTTCCGCGCGCTTCACTAGCCGCGTTATGATAACGCACGACCGCGTCTCCGTCGTCACGTCGGACACGACGCGGCTCATGCGCGACATCACAGTGCACCACACCAACTCGCAGAGTGACTCGGAACCAGAAACAACCGCGCCACAAAACGAAACCGACGAACGATTATCCGACGACGAAACGCCACAGCCTTCGGGCGGAGTGACTGTTGTTAGCAATGCCGACACTCTCTCGGCGGTCGTGTGCCTCGAGGAGGGGCTCGCCGACGACGACTCGTGGGTCGAGGACGTCAGCCATGACGAGGACGAGGCCACTTCACCGTCTGACACCGATTCCGGGGACGAAGCATCTTTACCCACCAGAGGAGAAGATTTTGCGTATTGCAGACGGTCACTGGACTTCACCCTACATACAATCGTCGAAGAAAGTTGCGAAGAAAGTGAAACGGAACACACGACAAAGAAATCGCGACCGTTATCGGCCACTGAATTGGAAAAATACTTTTTCTTTGGATTAGGGGACGGCAGGAACACCCGGGAAGATGAGGAAGCAGTGTCGGAAACGTCCAGTGTGTGTAGTGAGGGCGGTGAATCTATTGTAGATAATGAGCAACCGAAACGGAGTGGTGATAGTGATAAGCTTGTGACCTCAAGGTTAGAAAAATACTTTCTATCCGGGTTTATGGGTTTTAATCAAGAACAACATGATTCTGACGGCTCAGGCAGCGTAGGAAGTGATAGTGAGGGTGGACAGAGTCCTGAGCAAAGGCGAAAACGCCTAGTGCGTGCACGGGGTACACCCCGTTCACATTCGTCCTCCCTAGACAACTTATTAACGGGCGAAGAACCATCCCAAGACACTCAGGAAGTTTCAGATGGGTCTAGCACAGAAACAGAGGACAGGCATGACTCGTCTGAACGTCTTGATATGCAGGGTGAATGTAAAAGGAAAAAACAAAATAAAAAAATGCGTGGATCTCCTGCCGACGAGCGCCGGCAATCTGCGGAGTTCACCGAGGAAGCCCGAGATGATACTAGATCTGTATCAGAAGGTGAGGATGGCAACACTACGCCGAGACCAGAATTTCCACCACTCGGCTCCGAATTGTCCGAATCCAAGAAACAAGCAAGCAGAGATAGCGGCTTTGTCGGCAGTTGTGACGATTTATTAAGAAATGGGGATTCTAGCTCAGAATTTGCTAGGTCATATGAGCCTAAAACGGAACTAGAGGAAATTATTGAAGAAATAAGACCTGATATTGAAGAACGCGTTGAATGCCCTCCATCGTCAAGGCCACCGCAGAGTCCTTTGACTCGCAAAGATAGCTTTAATAACTGGTCCTCAGACGAAGAAACTAATTTAATGATGTCAAAAATGCGTCAATTTTTCAAACAAATGATCAACACTACTAACGTAAGAACATCCACCCCTGCCGCATCGACAACCTCGGAAAGTACACGCCCGCCGAAACCCCCACAACTATTGTACTTCGAGAGTGAATTAACACGATTAATGAAAACAGTGCCAGGAATACGTGACGAAGAGGTGCGTGAAATTGTGGAGTATCTATCAAGTGAAGATACGTGGAGCGATTCCTACGATTCATCGGACTACGCGGGCTCAGATCTTGAAGGAACCACTGCCAATAGAACAGCGTTAAGAAAACAAATATCTGAAAGCTGCCGTGAAATTATTGACGAATTTGATCGTGGTAATGGCGATCCAGCGTCATTGGAGCGCGATGCGGCAGGCGCGTATCGGAAACTAGCGGCTACCTTGGGTCGTGCAGGAGAAGGCTCACCTCCTTTGTTCGGCAAAGTTATGAGGCATATCGGTGGGAGGCTAGTGGCGTTAATGCATGAAGTTTCAGGCGGCGCATCGCCAAGTACAGATGACGATAGCGCATCGGAGCCTGGCGCGCTTGCTCGGAGTCGATCTCATGATATCCTCGAAGCTACGGCTAGTAGAGGTAGTGTGGCGAGTGATTGTGAGAGGTTCTCATGGCGTGGTAGTTTCGAATCTGCGCTGCTTGCTGCGGACTCGCGCGGCACGCTCGGCGGTCCAGGGTGCGAGGCGAGACGCTCACCAGCGGGAGCCGACCTCGCAGCACAGAAATCACACTCCAGAAGCTGTGGGGCCATTAGTGGCAGTGAGGACAGGCTGTGGCGCGGGAGACGCAGGGCGTCTGCACCCGACGCAGAGGTAAGAAACAAACTACAATTCAATTAATGCACTAACCTTCAGCTAAGTAACGAGCCGTGAATTCCTCAGGTTACGTTTGCGTGAACACGTTGAATATGTCAATGTCGCTTTACGTTTATTTAGGTAATATAAGATAACACGGATTGTAAAGCCCTTCAGTTAGCACAATCTTGATAAAATAGATGTGTATATATTAGTGAGCGTTATCTGTTATGAAACAGACGATATTTTGTTTGTTCCAAACACATTACTTAAGACGTCAACGTTTGTTACGGATGAGATAACAGGCTGTTTGTTGCAGTCAGAGGAAGAGCAACGATCGGGTTCGTTACCTCGGCTTCCTTCTGTGACGGGTGCGACGACGGTGCCGGCTGGTCCGGTGAAGTCCGCCCGGTACAGAGCGCCCGGGTTCCGCACGGCGACCCGGGCCGCGTCGGCGCCCGGGCTACACGCCCCGAGACGCCGCAGGCCTCCTCCCACCCCGCAACAACCACCACCCGCCGCCCCGGCCTCAGCTCCTAGCTTACAAGGTAAGAAACCTTAACAACACTTAAACCATGTTTTACTCATAAAACAATCGAGTTTACTATTAACATTTATTACAGACACGATTTAATTAATCACAAAAATTTTAATTAAGATGTTTGCAAACGAGACGAAAAGAAACTTCGTTTCAACCAAAACTTTAATTACACTTTCTCAAACGTTATCTAAGCATCGCGGAATTTTCGCCAACTTTTAAAACGAAGTTATTTATCACAAATACACTTAACGAAAACTATTATCATGATCATATTTTATTTATTCGTTTTAGAAGTAGTATCATATTTATAATAGCTTAAGAATCGAGTTTATAGTTTATTATCATTTCAAAAATAATAACTTAATGCTCACAAGAGAAAAGTATAAACTGTTAGGGCTATTTCTTGACGTAAAAGTCTAATTATATCTAACAATGCAGTGAGTAATAAAGAGTGAATTATTTCATTCATCTGATCAGTTACGTAACACCGAGAGTAATCTATTTGTGAAATTATGCTTTCTTTTATTCTCAGGAAAGTGCTTTGCATTGTCTGAAATTGAGTGAGAGATTAACCAGCGGTTTTCTTAACAGCTTTATAATTACCAATATGATGTAAAACAGCATTATAATAATGATGGGCCTTCAGTTACGTATAAATTTGATAATGATTGCAAATTATTTAAAAAAGTATTTAGCAGTACCTAGAAACAATTATTCAAAGGATAATAAGCTCATGTTGGCCGATAACAAATTAAACTTCTTCAAAGAAATTATAAACAATACATTTCTTTCGAGTTCTAAGTTTAAGTAATACAATGCCCCGTAATTCGAATTTAAACCTAATTCACAAACGTTATATTATATTATTTCAATAGAATTATTTATATAATACAGTGAAACCTGGTTAAGTGAGACATCAAGGGACCTGCAATGTCGTTTCACTTACAGAGGTATTCCACTTACCCAGTGTCTCAGATATACAGGTATAAATAAATATGTGTCTCATTTACAGAGGGTTCCATTAATAGGGGTGAGAATACAGGGTATTTCAGTTATACAGGTGCGATCATTAAATAAAATAACGTGTTATGTATGTAAATGAGTTTTAATAAAAAAAAAATAGTACAATACAGTAAAGTAAATCATACAAATGTAATCAACAAAAACATTCAAGCACGTTTTTACCCGTGATATGTACGAATATGGAAACAGAATGTATCAATTATCAAAATCTGTCGTTTTAGTTTGTCATTTACTCTGAATTATTCTACAAAAAGTCGATTTTGGCACATAAAATGCGGCACAAACTTCTTCTCGTGTCTTCCCACTTTCATAAACGGATATTAACTTCAGTTTTTCACGTAATGATAACGATTGTAGCTTTCGTTTTGGCATTTTTCAAATAAACATCTGTATGATAGTAAAGCGAAACTAAAACTGAAGGTAATTGAAGCTCAAAATTTGTACTTACGTACTTGAAATTACGTGTGGAATTTGTAGGTAGAATAAGAATGAGTAAACAAACAATGTTATCTCAGTTACAGAGGTTTATGCATATAAAATTTACTCGCTGTCTCAGTTATAGAGGTAACTATGATGATAAATCGAAAGAACAAATCCCAGATATAGAGGCTTACCTCGTCCCACTAACAGAGGTAATTCAGTGCCAAAGTGTTGGGACCTCAGCATGAGTTCCAGTTATGGAGGTTTCTCACTTATCCAGGTCCCACTTAACCAAGTTTCACTGTATAAGCAGTGATGGCCTCGAGGTTTAGGCGCGCGGTCGAGAATCTCGGCGGTCGTGGGTTCGAACCCCAGGCACACACCTCTAACTTTTCGAAGTTATGTGTGTATTCACATTGAATTATCACTTGCTTTAACGGTGAAGGAAAACATCGTGATAAAACCTGCACACCCTAAGAGTTCTTAGGAATTTCTTAGGTGTGTAGTCCGCCAACCCGCACTAGGCCAGCGTGGTGGACTATGGCCTAAACCCCTTCTCAATGGTAAAGGAGACCCGTGCTCAGCAGTGGGCGTATATGGGTTGTTGAAGAAGAAGAAGAAGAATTATTTATCCTTAAAATTAAAGTTTAAATACAAAAGTATAGCCCATAATATATGTTTTTTATATACCCATTACAAGTTTGACTAGCACCACTAAGGAAAACCTTATATTTTAATGATAGACATTGCCAACCCGCTTGGAGATTTAACATCAAGGACTGGCAGTACATTCGTCCCATTATGTTCGCATTAAGTGTTTTCCCACAATTTATGGTGTGTAGTAAACTACTATATCGTATTGCGGTCTCTTTTCTAACAATAGAAATTTCACGTTTTGAAATTGCCTACGAGTTATCGGGGGCCATGTCTTTGCTGCATTCTCCGAATACCGTTGGTGATGTAATGTACATGAAATTCAAACAAAAAGTAAACTCATTGATGTTTAAGTCACGTTTGTTGCACTTGCTGCGGTTTCGTGGAATTCAAAGGTGATACCAAATGTTTTTGTACTTTGTTCACAATCGAGAAACGGAATACAGATTTTTACAACTGTTTTATAATAACTTTTTGAGTTTTTCTTGTACTACTTACAGTTATAATTCTATGTTGGTAAATTTAATATATAGAGTATTCGATTCAATAAATTGTTACTAAGCATCGTGCAGTAATAAATAAAACAGCAAATTTAATTAAAATGGATAAAAAAAAACATGGCGGTAGCAATTAATCATTCAACTTTATTGTTTTCTCTTCTCTTCTTCATCAACCCATATACGCCCACTGCTGAGCACGGGGCTCCTCTACCATTAAGAGGGTTTTTTAGGCCATAGTCCACCACGCTGGCCTAGTGCGGGTTGGCGGACTACACACCTAAGAAATTCCTAAGAACTCCTAGGTGTGCAGGTTTCATCTCGATGTTTTCCTTCACCGTTAAAGCAAGTGATAATTCAAGGTGAATACACACATAACTTCGAAAAGTCAGAGGTGTGTGCCTGGGGTTCGAACCCGCGACCGCCGAGATTCTCGACCGCGCGCCCAAACCTCGAGGCCATCACTGCTCTATTGTTTTAAATTTTTTAATCTACTTTTTATTGAAAATAACGATAGCCATTAAAACACGTTATTACATAACAGTAAAGAAGTTACTTATAGAACCAAAACTTTCATTTATGCTACCGTGAGATTTATATCAAACTATCTAGTGAGCTGCATATTTCTTCTTAATTACGTAAATTATAATAATAACTGTTAATAATATTTCTAAATCAATTTGTCTCTTACTAAGCTTTTATTAAGTATAATCCTTGGTCGAATGTCAAACTATTCTTTTCTAGTTATTAAAATATGTTAAAGTTAATAAAACGTATCAAAAACCCATATGCTGCCCTAACCGATTTTAATTTATATTCTATTAAATTTACCAATATTGCGTTTGCACATTTATACTAAGCATGCACAAAGCATGCACATTGTATACTACTTTTTCGGCATATAACTAAATTGAATTAAATATATGAAATAAATTTCCAGCTGCTTCGCTCGGGTCGATGTATATTCTGTCAATCAATGTTATGTAAGCTTTAAGGGGCTCCAGAATCCTCTCTTTAACTCTAACAAAATTTAACATAATCAGTTGCAGTAAAGAGTGAAAGCGTAACAAACTTACTTTTCCCTTAGAGGATGTGTAAAACGAGAACTCATAGCACATAGTATTGTTAAGAACCACGTTTACAAACAAAGCCAGTTTGTGAATCGTCACGGCACAGGAACAACATGGTTAGGTTAAAAAGTAGGCCTAACTGTTTAGTCAGACAATTTTCTCCGTTCGTGTCTACATTCCACAACGGACGCGTCGACCTTAATGGCTTCGATACCAATTTGTACCTTTTAAGACGCATCATTCTTTATTATAGTCGTTTTCGTTTGTGCCGACACCTATTTTCTCAATCTTAAACAGTTTCACATTAAATTTCATGGTGGAAATTTATATTAATGATATAATTAATGCTTAAGTTTGTTTGTGATGCTTTAGTTAATAAACCATTATAAAAAAACACTATTATTATAGAACTTAGATTATTGTAGCTAAATTTATCGCAATCAAATTCAGAAAAGTATGTTTCGTATAGTAAGTCATTATTTATTTCTCTCGGAATATAATTCTGAAAAATAATACTCAAGCACCGACAAAAGTATGATTTATCATATCGATAAAGTAAGCCAATCATCGGAATTTTACTTTGTATAAGACTCATTGAATTTCACAATGAAATAGGGCTACCAACCGTGTTTATTATGATTACAAACTTTGTACTTGCGTAATTAAGTTGCGTACTTTGCACTTTTTACAGTACAAAGTATTTTGCATAAAAATAAATGTGTATTTTGCAACGAATAACTTGTGTTTACGGAAATAAAACCACGCTATATGCATAAAATAAAAAACAAAACGAAAAATAATAATTTATAAAAATATAGCAGTGGTGTGCTCTGTGGACTGTGGCCCTGTTGGTTAGACATTAATCGTCAGACATGAGCTCCGAGTTCGAACATTGGTGTTCCACAAGTATTTAGATCTGGGTGTTTCTAAGAAGTTAAAGTATCTCATATACCTTTCTTATACCTGCGACATACAGTACTTACTCTAGAAATTCACTGCAGGGTCAAGTCTATAAATTTACGTACATGTCTAGTGGGTGTCTCTGTTAGTATCTACATAATATGAATATTCAATTATCGTTCTCCATATTAAATAGACTTAATAAAAGGAATGTATTTCCTTTAATAAAAAACAGTGAATACCTCATTAAAACGACAATATGAGATACATCATACACCTATACAAATAAAAACATCGCAAGTACATTTTACTGCTCTGACAATAAGCAAACTAGCAATAAAAATACAAGCAACCCTAAAAGGCGATAAGAGCAAGTGGACAGTCCCAGTCGGTCATACGCAACTCATGTAACACCTTTCAAAAGCATCCAAAACCTGTTTGCGGATAGTTTCCGGTTGATCAGACGTAATCACGGGCTGCGAGCGGCGAGCGCGACATGAATTCAAATCCAATATCTCCGCTCTAACCTACTGTTTGAGCTTGTGGCAACCTTGCCTGCCATTGTAGTGAAGTTAGCCACGAAACGCGGACAACGCCATATTTTTAAATAATTTACAACGCTTAATATGTAATATTTTTCTTTTTTTGGATAGATTGTGTAATAAACAGATGAAAAGCAGTTAAAGTTAGTAACAAATATATATAGAAAAGAAAGTAGATCATTACTTCCTAAATCCATTTACCATTGATTTCTCGATTATGAACAATGCGTTACGTAACGAGAAGCCAGGAGTTAGATCCTTGGCTTGAGATAAATATTGGTGTGATTCGTAAATATTTTTTGCCAATACCACGACCCAAAACTAGTGGTATCTTAGAGTGAAGTCGGGTTGGGTGTTATTATTATGAAATCTGCAAACATCTCAATCGTACATGTGATTTTAAGTTTCCAAATTCCAATTCTATGTATTTAATTTTATAACACTACTAATGTGACTTACGGATATTGTTAGAAACAATTTATTGACTAAGAACCTGTATTTGATGAGATCATCGTATATTTTGTAAAATCCTTATGACCGCCAATAAAACAAATGACATTAGTTTTATCTCAACAAATGTTACACCATATTCTTTTTCTATTTTCAAATTGAGAATCAAAAAAGTTTTACTTTTTTTAGTAGCCTTGATGTTAGCAGCCAGTGATATCTTATTATGTAAACCTTTTTTTTGTGTAGAATCTTCCTGAAAGTGCCAATTATACTGAAGTAGCTAGAAGGCACTATCCCCGTAGTTGATTGTAGGGTACTTCACAAGGCGTTGTTATCTAACCGAGCTTAAAACGAGAACTTAAATTTATTGCAGATTGTGACTGGAACCTCGTATTGCGTCATATTTGCAATATTGAATACCAGCTGACAATATTTTTTAAAACAATTGTAGTTAAATCTGGTATTCTTATAATTCGTGAGTATATTTCAGAATTGGCTTATATAAAAACGGGATTTCCTTAAATATTTATTTTTGCTTCAACAGATCGTTCACAAATCCCTCTTATGTTTTGAAAGAAGTAGAATTTTGAAATCTCTCTAAGGCTAAAACAGGAGGAATACGCGACGATCGACTTCTACAATGAAATCAATATACTATAATAATAAAATATAGAAGACGTGTTAACGTCCTAGCGAGTTATGACATGAATAATAAAGCCATGTTTACATTAACGAATGACTAACCTTGACTTGTAAATAGGATGTGAATAACAATAATCCATTTGAAAGGTACACTTTAGTTGTACCTGTGTGGTATCACCAGCAAAAACTCGATATACCTGAAGCGATACCAGATGGAAGTTCTTAGAATAGCGTTTTAGTACCTCGTTATGTGCGACAACTTAAGTAAAACCAGTCTGGGCAATCACACGTAGAATATAGGTTGCCAGTTTTATTCAAAAGAAGAAAACTGGCACGAACATAATGCCTGATTATTATGTCATCATCTCAATTCAGAAATTAAGCAAGATGGACTGTACTATCGGAGGAGGCTTAATAGCATGTCACGGAACTCAGTACGTATCAGGGTTATTTCAATATTGTCACTTTCAGAGTAAGAGCGACCATAGAAAACCAAAAATCAAGGTTGCCTTGAAAAATTCCTATAACTAATCTTTTAAAAGTTAATTTGGCAAAAGGAATTTGTCAAATAAATAAGAATACTCTGATCCCGCAATAAACAAATATAAACTAGACATTATACAGTCTACGTACTGTAACTGTATTATATATACGTATAATACCGCTACCGGTCAGTTTCACAGCTTATATATCGACCTATGTGCAGAATAAAGTTATATGTGCTTTTGCACAACTTCTCTTTCTCAGCGATTTAAACTTAATTGGGCACAAAATTATCAGTAAATTTTTATGTTCTTCAAACAACAACAAATTTTATGATCATTATTACTTCACTAGTGCAATATATTATAATCAATTTTGACTCTTTTACAGACATAAAAGTACTTTGGTGTTATAGTCATAAGTAACCTTATTCTATACATAGGTCGATATATGGGAACCATTCAAACCGACACGAATAAACATAATAATATGATGCTCTAATGCACTTATAAAAGAATTCAAAATCTTACAACAAAACGTAACCTAACGTTGTTTTGATTGCAGTTAAAAGAAGGTTACGTGTGATCTATAGAGGTTACTTGTGTAACTTACAGTAATTAAGCAAATTCATTTTCTAAATAGTTCAGTTAATATGTATTTCAATGCAAATATCCGCGTACGACTGTGACGTACTAGCTTTTTTGCAAAGTTTGCATGTAATCGTTAATTGATCAAGTAAACCCACACAACCATGCGGTCTTACTTACGTTAAAGTGTATTTTTAGGTCAGTATACGTAATATTCGTGAGAAAATCTTAACGCTCGACCTACCGCCATATACGAAACAGCTTGCATCTAGAAACATGCCTTTTAAACTTTTAAGATTATTTAGCATCGTTGGCTTGGTTAACTATAATGATTTTAAGTTAAATATGTGATATATCATAACTGAAAAACATTCATTTCTCAGATAAATAATTTCAGTTTATCTTCATGGCCCTCATACATTCTTAGGTTTTAGTATTAAACGCGAATTGATACAAATCTACCAAATACAAAATAAAGATGTTTTGATTCGATACGCCAAGGCCGCATGAGCCACATACTGCAGGTATATTAACAAAATTGATCGCCGGTTGCAACATAAGAAATCGATTGTCCACCGTCTATATTTGTGTATAGTATGGAGTATCTTGGCCTCCATTTCTCAATAGTGGTTTCACGCTCACTGGACACTATTTAGTACTATCCGGTTGCATAGGGCCTTGTAGTGACAGTCAAATATAAATCGTTCGCTTGGGATTTGAAATTGTATTGTTTTGCGCGGGAAGCCGGCCCGAACTAATCGATGCTGGTCGTCTGATGTAATACGACAGCTTGTAATTAAACTTGTGCGGTACATTCAGAAACATGTATACTGTATAGTACACGCTCGCCTATACATACTTAGCTAACTATGTGTATCTCTTAATCGGCGCAAAAGCGAAATGCTACTGTGATTTTACTTATATAATCTTCCATTCGATTACAATAAATTGGCCTAAAGTTAAAAACCCTCAAACTAAAACTTTAATATCACCTATTTAAGAGAACGGTGTTAATAAATACAATTTCGTCCATCTTGTATAGACTCGCAACTATTAACATATTGATACAGAGAAAATTTCGTTTTTGCATCTACTTTGTATCTACTAGAATAACGTTATCTTAACCTTATTTCTAAATACGTCATCAAATGGCGAGAGTAGTCTTTCTGAAATCACTGACATTTCTGCAAAATTAATGACAAAAACTTAAGCTATCGTTTGCTCATTACTGAATTTTAAAATCATGTTTTTCTTCGTTCTGATCTTTGCAACCTTTGGACGAAAGAAAATAACCAGATATTATGTAAATTTTGCCCTTTAGTGACTTTATTTGTCGGTTGTAACCTACATTATAATAATTATGCACAATTTAAAAAAGTCACTCAGATATATTTTAGGTAAGGAACTTAGTATCATAGAAACACATAAAATAGGTAATTTTAACTTTAAAAGGAGCAATTTAATATAAAACACGTTAACCACTGAATAGTTTTATTTAATGTAAGAAATAAACTACGATTTATGCTTGAGATATTAATAGTTCGAAGTTAATATAAAATTTCAACAAAAACCGTTATTATACCGCTAGATTGATGAGGTCAAAACTCTTAACAAAGAGGGCATAACTGAAGGTTTAGCGCCAATTCTCATAACATTTCGTGCTCATTGTATTGTTGGAATCGATTACTCGGTGCTAGCAATTATATTTAATTGTTTTTTTGTATGCCATTAATTTTCGTAAGGTTATAGAAGATGTATCAGTTACCATGGTCACGAAAGATGAACGTTTTACTTATAATTTTACTGTTACTCTACTAAACAGTACCAGTAAAATTATAAGTAAAACGATGAGGAGGAACGAACCATACGTCTGCAAAAAAGTAATGAGCATGAAAGTCGAAGGATGGACAAGCAGAGGAAGTCCAAAGAAAGGATGGAGTGCGTGAGAGGAGACATGAAAGAAAAAGGGGTGACTAAAGACATGAAGGCTGACAGGGATCTTTGGAAGGATAAAGCAATGTGCGGACCCCAAGCAGAATTGGGAATAGGGCAAGTGAATGAAAAAAAGAAGTACGAAAGTACTAAACGAATAAGTTCGCATAAATTGCCGAGAATATAAATGTATTATATTATAGTAATTTTTTTAACAGCAATGCATTGAGAACGAAATAGATTCACTTATCGCCAGTTACTTGTACGGTCAATTGGCGTGATGGTGTAACTAATATATTACATGGAATAAAACAGTCTTAATACTATTTAAATTGCCTTAAAAAATATTTCTTAGTGCCTGATTTTCTAATTTGCTCGAAAAACATCTAATTTTTTGAGAATCTTGATTTATCAATACATATTTGTCACATACCTACCTTATCAGTATAGTCGAAAATTCGGTCGCGAGACGTAATCATCTTACCTACTTTCCGTGAGAATGTTTTCTACCTCATTCCAAATATTTGGTTATTTATATCTTACACACAAGAATTAAACTAAACTGAGTCGCATATTCGGAAACCTAGCTAATTTAAAATAACATAACATAAATTCTTCGTCCTACAAGCAACGTAATAAAGAAAACAAATACTTAGTTACATGCGAAGTTATATACTGTAATTCATCGTCGGCCCAAGAGGCCGTTAACTTGTAAAATAATCACGCTAAAAACGTCACACTTGACAAGTAACAGGGAACGTTTTGTTCTTACAAATTATACATTAGCTATGCTTCATACACACGTAATGCACCTGCATGCAACTTTTATCTACGAGCAAATTTTTATCTGTTAAATGAGAAGTCTCTTTATATTAATAATAAAGAAACATACTGGGTTTTATCAACAATAGAGATCAAGAATTAAAATTGTTTTATCACCTATTAGAGGATTTAAAATACACGTCTTGCATATAATTGCATTAAGTATCTTTTAATTATGATGCTTTTATTGCTTCCTCTACCTACATAGGTCATTCAACGTACTGCGAGAATATTTAGTAAAGAAAGGTGTAATTACATTCGTAATAAATTAAAAAAATATTAAAATGTGCTATATAAAATGCAATACTTTATTTAAATTTCATTCTAAGAATGGACCATACATATCTAAAAGCTGCCCGGATTAATGCCTCACTAAAAGTAGAAAGAAATCATTATCAACATGTATAATCTATTACACGATGTTATTTATTATAGTTCCTAAAGTGTAAGTTTAAAAAAAATGCATATTGCAATGTATTGAAGTAGTGAAGCGGATCGATATGCAAATATTTCAATTAGGTTCCTTGTTTTTATAAACGTAATTATAATTTACATATTGGTTCATACGTTTGCGCGTCGACGGCGTGGCATGACATAGCTCTTACTTCTTTTATAACACTATTATAGTAAGTCATAACATTAAGAAATGAAACTCGGAAAGCATTGTTCATGCCCGCGATATTTTTTATCGAGCGCGTGTAACCGATTGTGTCGATAAATGTATCGGCATGTTATTAAATACTTTCACATCGTCCACTTCTTACAATAATTTCTTGAACTAAGCTAATCGTGTCTCTAATTACATGCATACATTAATGATGCCTTTAGAATCGATAATTACATTTTGTCGATTACGCAAATGTTGAATCGATTATGTATTGAGCTGTGAAGTCACGAACATAATTTTCCACGAATTTGTGCAGTTTGATTCACACGATAATCATTCAATAGAGAGCTTGCTAATTGATCGCCTATTCGATAATGCTAAACCAATATATTAATACCTGAAGAACCAGTTCAAACTAAGGTGGGACTTGATTTCACCATTTAGATTCATAGTAAATATGGTTAGCCAATGTGTATTTGTAAAAATCGGCAAGTTGTTATATTGCAATCAGTTTGTAGAAAGGTGCTAAATGCATTTTCTCCTCAGTGCTAAAAATCTATAATGTATTTTATCCTTATTAGATGTAGTGCTTTACAAATTTCAAATTTATTCAAACAACTACTGCAAAGAAATGTAATTTTTTTTTATTTTGTCAGATTTTTGAGAGTATCAGATAAATAGATCACTGTAATTGGAAACCATAAAAGCAGATATTGATAATTTGCACCATGTGAAACAACTTTAATAAATTCCAAGTCAGTGCCACACAGACACGCGACGTTCCACGTTCATACGTAAATAAACACGACCAACAATGTCTTGGTTTGTTCAAACTGATCAAGGCGGAATTTGTCACGATCACACTTTCAAAATATCTAGACGAAATGTCAGCTGATATCACAATCGTCCCACCAATAAAAGGTCGTATAATGTAATACCGTAAAGAGATTTTGTAATAGCCATCGGAATAATTGCGCTGTGCAACGCGCGCCTTAATTCCACATAGCAGTTGTGCTTTATCTTGCATCGTCGTGCTCACTCACTGTGACAAAAGGAAATGTATTCCTTCGAGCATGTGCACTTCGCAATGTGTTATGGTCAACATGTGCTTGTTATATTGTCAACACTGTGTATCTTTACCTAATTGTGGAAGGAAATTTGTGTACTGAGGTGCGCGGTTGCGACAGGATCTATTGACATATTTTTGCTCAACAGTATTAGATAAACAGTCTGATTGTGCTGTAATGTTGGCACTACTCTTATGCTCATGTTCTGATCAGCAGCGCGAGTCACATGTACGTTTTGAAGAGCCATGTGCCGTGAACCGTGCTAGAATGTTTTCCTCTCTAGTACTTCGCAAGACAGTGTCGGCAATGCTCGGGCTATCTGCTATAATGACAGCGTGAATTCAAGTAATGCGCACATATTGAGGCCGACTATTGCCACATGTAACATGTGACTATCACTTCGATTCTATCGGCCAGTTTAGAAGCAGTAATTCACACATTTAAATTTCACGGTTTCTCTGTATGTAGGTTGTATTTCAATATTTTGCTCTTTATGACATCTATGGAAATTGGATGCGTCTTATTATATTTTGGCCGAATATGATAAGTGGTACATGTAAATAAAATTTACATATTAGAAATTGGGCGCTAATAGAATGCAGTTTTCTACGATGACACCATTTTTATCAATGCCAAGTAGATTTAAATCATCTTTTTTCTAGAACAGAAGATCGTTACATAAATAATAAACCTGACTATAAGATTAAATGACATAAGTCTACCAATATACCATAGGATAAAAGGAAGTAAATTCATTGATATGAAACAAAATTTACTACAAATCGCCTAAGAAGACTGATATTACGTAAAGCATTTTAACCTTTCACATGCGGAGTTATTCACCATGTTGGTAGTAGACGCAAATATTTGTTCCGGGTGTGAGCATTGTAACAGTTGTTACGAATACATAGAAGGCATACGGAAATATGTTTGGACCGAGCATTCCGTCTTTCTTTCGTTAAGTTACAACAAAAAAATGCCCATGCTACGATGGTGCAAATTTCTATCTTAATAAAATCTAGACATTACTACCAGTGGCGTGCCTAGGGTGTCAAACTAAGGCAAGCCCAAATGTTTATTTAGTAGCAGCATATTTTTTTTAGTACGTAGGACTAATAAATACCTACCGGTTAGTACTCACATTCACGTTTATAGCGTTATTTTATAAATAAACAATCGTTAAGTTCGTTATTCGGAACTATGTAAGGCAAGTCGGGCTTTCGGGCTTCTATGGAAGTACCGCCACTGATTACTACTAAACTTTGCAAGGGAGCCTAAATATACTTATTATTTAAAAATTCTCCATTGAAGACCGTTGAGCTATTCATTACAATAAGAACATATAAACAAATGTTATTAAACTCAAAAACAAAGGAATGAACTATGATTTTATTACCAAGAACTTTTAAGTAAAACACGTAAATAATTCTCCTTGATCTTGCGAAATACCGAGTGCGTTAGTTTTAAAATCTTACTTAAATGGGTATTACGAATCGTCAGCACAAAGCGAACACCAGTTCCACACATTGTACTTAGAGGCTTAGAGATCTGGGCGAGGCCGAAGCTGTGACGCAACAATGACTTCATGAGTCCTCGCCTTCAAAATATTTACGGCATAACAATTGCGATTATACGTGGTCGTCTGCGGAGAATCGGAATTGATTAAATTCAAAAATATCATCACTAAAATAATATTTGTGCGTAATTAATGTTAATCGTTTTAGCCATTTGTCATTGATCTGTAGATCAATTTGTGTCAAATTGCAGTTGTTTTTTTAATCCGGATGAATGGCTTAAGCAAATTGAATTCTAGCTTAAATTATGTAATGTGACGTTGTAGGTGCCAGATTACAAGTGTAACTCATACAGTAATGATTATGGCATGTCATCAGCCATCAGTTATTAAATTTTTAACGTGCCTATGCAAAATGAAAAAAAAAAACAAAGAAACATTATTCGCCCTCTTAATTTTATGTTAAATGCGCCGTTTACTTTTTTGTTATGGGCATATAAATTCATAATTAGCCAAAAAAACAAACACTGTTGGATATAAACTTCAAGCACAAATGTCCCGCGCAACCCCATTAGCATTTACCCACGATTATTTTGGCATTGTCAGTCCACGTCTTTATGTCTTTGATAAGAGTGAAAACGCTTTCAATAAATTAACTTATCTCTTTAAAACATGGCAATGTATTCATAAAGTTGTAGCCTTATTGCAGTCGTACTTGTAGGTACATAATTGGGAAACACGACACCTTTACACAAATTTCCGCAATCGTATCCTGCACACACAGGTTCGAAATCTAGATAACATTCATATCCGTCTTGAAAATAAAACGCGGAAGAATTCAATCGTAATCTTAGTCTAGACAATTTCCTTCCAATCTAGTATTGATATATCAAGTGTCTATATTTAAGCATTTTTATTATCTCCTTGTAATTTTATAAAAACAAAACAACATCAATGTATATAAATATGAGAACTCCACTATTAATGATTAAGAACTAGTTTTCGCAAAGTTAAAAGAAGTGGTCCCTGACAAGTATGAATATACGCTAATGTATAGAAATTTATAAAAAGTGATGTTGCTACATACACAAAGATTTGTCTCATACAAATTGAATAAATTCATCATCACCCCACATCCCACTGTTAGGTACAGGCCTCCTCTACAACTCAAAAGGGTATACGTAAAATTGGCCTTTACTATTCACAAAAAAAACCATCAATAACTTCTTTTGCTTTTTTTATAGTAAATGCCTTAACGCCTCAGCTGAGTTTTATTATTGACATATAAGAAGCTCGAGTATATAAAACTGTGGTTACACAACCGTGTTTACGGTGTTAACATACTCCACTTATCTGGACAAACAGGTGGTACACTCTTTAAGATCGTTGACTGTAATATAGTTCATTATCCCGTACACACCTCTTGTGGTTTTATTTTTTGTGTTTAAATTATTGATATTCTCATACAAGATTTTGAGTGTATTTTGGATGCAGTACAATATGCTGCTAAATATAAAAGTTTTGGGAAAACCTATAATGATTTTCAGCTGTAGCTTGCGTCCACTAACAGCCCTTTAAACCATAATAAACTGAAGAGATCTACATTAAAAACTTATCAAGTATGTAACATCAGAGAAATTAATGAATTATATAGATAAATTTTCGAACCCTACTACCGCCAAAATAAATCAGTTGGAAGATCATTAAATTCAAAGATCTGGTAACCCCCTTCTTCAGATGTATAATATTTTAAGATAGAAAATGCACATATCTCAAAAATAAATATTTACTTAGTAGGATTTTTTTTAAATGTATTCTACTGCAAGCTTTTTATGTTGATGGTTGAATAAAAGTAGTTCTTTTTGAACTATTAGCGTCTATAAACCATGCCTATTAAGGAAGCGTCGTCATTCATTGTACGTCTTACTCAACACAAAAAGTAATAAACGCACATTTTATCTAACAATGAAATTATGAAATTACAATGGTAAGTTATATAAAACTTAATCATTGTACAAGTACTAATGCGTTATGAAATTGCCAATCTATGAAGAACATCGTGGGTATAAATAAAAAGCGCGTCTTGCATATCTTCGCTCACAAAGTGTTGACAACAAATGTTTGTTTTGGGTCTGAGTGTCAACGAAAAATAAAGTCATAATTTCTTGGAAATATTTGTGTGATTATTTCATATATTTCTCAGTATTAAATTCTTAAATACATCTTTTGATACACATAGATATTGATATAATAAATCTTGAAAAATTTAATCTACCATAACATATAGGTACAGAAGCTATGTACATAGTAAAACATACATTAGTAAAGAACCGCAATTCATAAATTGATGATACAAAAATTTAATAATTATTACAGCGTAATTGTTTCTTTAAGCGCATAATTTGTGTAAGCACTACTTAAGCAAAGGTTACAACGGCAACTTTCTACCATCGCCATGGGAAACCGCATTCATCTGTTTTTGCATGTATCCATACCATGTCACTTTCTACTGACACATACTTATGTGCGTGCTTAATGAAATTGAGCATCGCATTTTCTCCGGGATTTGCATACTTTGTCTGACACGCGTTATAGTTCTTGAGTATTTGAAGGATTTTAGTTTATTTATACCAACGAATTCACTAAATGTCGTTCTCAAGTTATTTTGTAAGGAACTAGCGAATATAATTGATCCCTTTATATAAATTGGTTCAACGGTATTCTTTCAAAATTCGCTACAGTTACTTAAAAAATTACTTTAAATTTGGTATGGCATCAAGCCAAGGTTTCGAATTTTTTTATTAATTTAATTGTGATGATAGCCTACATTAACGTTTGAGATGTGCAAGGAGATATACACGTGTACTTACCTGAGGATATCCCCTTTTGTAATCATGCACAAGCTGCACTACGATACGATGAAATGTTCAATAAGTGTGCGTCACAAGACCTTCAAGCATATCGGCCGTTGAATATTAAATTGTTATTTTATTCTTATCGCTGATATTTCATATCAATCGAATAACATTGATTTGATCACATCAACGACATGTTCGTGACTTATTCAGTCAAGTTTATGTTAAAAACTTTTATCTATCATGCCTATTTAAAATTCCCTTTATTAAGTTTATCTACCGTATTGAACGTAGCCCGCTTATATGCTGTGTATATGCCATGGCCTACAGAGAAATTGGTTCATATATTTTACCAGTTCTAGTAGTAAAAACTTATTTAACATTTATAATGATGCTTTCGGATTACTGCTATAAGTAACGTCTAGGGCAGGGCTTCCCAAACTGTGCGTCGCGACGCCCTGGGGCGTCGCGGCAGCATCCTGGGGGCGTCGCGAGGCGATCGGCAAACATTCGCGGTCCGTATTTTTCTGATGACCTCATATTACGCTAACTACTGCTGTTTTTATTTTCAGTAAAGTAGGTAGTTTTGATGATGGAGGGGTGCGTCGCAAGAAAAATAACAATCATAGTCATAGTGCGTGGGGGCGTCATAGTGTAAATAAGTTTGGGAAGCCCTGGTCTAGGGTATAGGTAGCTAGAAAAACTGAGTTTAGAACTTTCGTGGCTTCTGTACTCCTTTAATTAATATGTAATAAATACAGAAAGTAATCAATCGGCTCCCTTCGTAAAAAGTGGTCAAATTAAGTCGAATTTTAACGAATGGAGTGGCACTCTAATCAAGTCGTTCCCTTCCATATTTGACTGAACTGACTGACTATATATACTGACTGACTACTATTCATTTCATATTGATTTATATTGATAAATAATTATGTTTGTTACTACTTAAATAAGATTCCTGTTCTTACAATCGCCATTGGTAACTCCAATGTTATATCATTCGGTTGAATAATCTTGGAACAGATCCGTTACCAGAGCATTTATTATATTTATGATTGTTTCTCGATTTAATGCTTTGAGAATTAGGTAAAAAATTGATTGCTTGTATTCAATCGGAAATATGATTGACAAAAAGGGTAAGAGCACATCACGTAGGTATCTAATCATCACAATTATTGATATGAATTACGCATCTCAACGATTACAGATACAAAAAATCACGTAGGTATTATGTTTTCTTGCAATGGATCGGTCATCTTATTTTTATGTTTCCAATCTAGTATTTTATATAATAAGAAGGACTATTCCTCGTAGCTGACGACATAATTTTATTTAAAATTCATAAATCAGATAATAAATATATAATTTTAAAGAGCTCGTTAATATGAAAAATAATAGTAAATTAAAAAAAAAAATTAAATATTTTATATTTGGTCATTGGTACATTTATTTAATAAACCTTTGTCATATAAAGCATGTCTTAATGAGAGAAATGTCTTTACTAGTACAAAACTCATTATTATAAACAGTTCCTCTCTCATCATATTCAGATAACGGCTTATCTGCAGCCACCAAGCAATCTGTCTCTAATGCACGAGCAGGCATACAACTCAATCATATAAATACAAATACAGAACATTACTTGGGAACGCATTCCTACTTTTTGTGTTTTCTACACCAATCGACCTTTACATAACGAGCAATGTATATCAAAACTTTTTGAAGATTTTCAACAATTTTGACGACCTTCTTGTTGAGAAAATTATTAAAAAATAAAGCTTTGAGAAATGAAATACTTCTACGTTGTTGGTTCGTTAAATTCTTTTGCTCAAGTACATACTTTCAGTGCAGGAATACACTCGCAATAGGATGTGTTTGTTGTTTTATAATTGTTTGATAACATCATTGTTCTTTCGCGATGACCGATGCGATATGTGAAGTAATGGCAGCGTAATATTAATAACAGTCATTAAATTGTAGGTTAGTCGATGCACATAAGCTAGTACCGCCACACACTATGAAACTCGGAGCGATAGTTAATCTTTTTCAACACAAATAAGGAAACAAATTATAGCATTAGCTGAATTCTTATAATCTCTGATGGAATTCTTTAACACACACGCACATACACGTCTGAATCCGCGAAAGGATATACATCAGGTAGAGGTAGATTTCGTTATGTAACTAATATACGTCCGCCCTCTTTATTTATTATACTAGTAAACTTTTTCATGCCTATGTCTATAACATGTAACTAATTAGAATCAACAGTTTATTACAAGTACCACATGTCAAAGTTGGAGAAATTATGAGTGATTCTTAGAGACACACTTCCACATTTTGAAAAAATACAAGATTGTACTTAACCTTAAAATAAACTTATCTGTACTGTCACTATAACATAAGTAAACTAAGTAGGTACACAAGGAGTTACAGTTTACGCACTTGTAGAATACTTGTTATTGTACTGTTAGCTTAACGTTTTTGGCTTTGTTAGTGGCGACGTTTTTACCCAGCGAGCCGTGCGGTTCCACTCTGTCGGTCACCCGGTGCGATACCTATCCTTCAAGAACTTTTTTTAGTCTTTATAAGTTTTAAAAGTCACCTCCGTTCTGTTTATAAGTGGATTTCCTGTTTTATGTCCACGATTAAGATTGTTTTTCCTTAGGATAACACTTAATAACATTAAATTAGTTAGCCGAATTATTATTATGTATCACAGTATGTAACAAATGTATGAGAATAAATTATGAGGGTTCAAAGTAGTTAGTTCGAGGATGTTCCGATAGATGCCGCCATAATGAAATACAAGAAAATATAACAATTAAAGCTTTCGTTGCTTTCTCATAATTGTAATACACTCACAAAAACATAATTTTATGTAGGAGACATAATAAAATATACTTTGAAATATACATATTTAAAGCAATATTGATACAGTGTTTAATATATGCCAGCTGTTGATTTTGTCGAGTAATTACATTGGTGGCTATTTAAGGCCGTTTACTTTTAGGCCATGGTCATTGCATTCGATTGTTTATCTGTAGCATTTATATTTTGCCAAGTGATAGTTGATGGTATTTATTTCAACACATATTATTCGCTCTTGTTTCCCAATAAGCATAGATATTTAAACTTGAAAATATGTAATATGTAAAAATCACCCAATTAATATTTATGAGTTGTTGTAAACGACAGAAGATAATATTTAAAAAAAATACAGGATTGACTAATGTTTAAACAAATATTGTGTTCAAATAAATATATTAGCGTATTAGATAGAAAATTAGACACCAATTTGGCGGTCACGGGTAAAATCACGAACAGACTTCTCGCCCCTGTAATAACGCAATTAAATTCTCCACAGGACACTTCTTAAGTACATATTCTTATCAACCGCCATCTATTGTAGTAAACTAAGCCTTAAACCTTTTCAGTAAACACGTATGTGCGCCGATTATGATTGAAGCAATCACTGTTTTTGTTCAATTAACTCCTCTAAAAAACTACTTATTATAAATGTTTATGATGCTACACACTTCCGTATATTTTCTCATATGCCTTTGTTATACTATTTTCGTCCCTTACAAATCTAAAAATACAATTTGTAAAATAAATATTACACCACGTGACTGATACATAATTTATCGATGAGTCATTATCTTTGATTACCGTATTAACTGATATTCTGTAAGCAAAACATATGTACTATACTGTGTGCATTTATTTTGTAATGTCTTAAACGTTTATAAAATAAGCATAGCATGTTTCGCGTTAGCCTTCGCTGAGTGAGGACAATGAAGCCAGTTCGCAAGATGAATTCAAGTGATAGCGCAAAATGTACAACTAGATCCGTTTGCAACGGGATTTATAATGTTAATTTGAATAAGGATGTTTTAAGAACGACGCAAAATTTATATTCTTGTTTGAATATTCTGCTCGAAATGTATGTTAAATATTCATAAAAACAAAACATACACTGCTATTAAAACTAAATTCTTCATTCCTTTCTATATTCTTATACAATAATAAGGTAAATGTCATATAATAAAATAAGTCGCCACTTTAATCTATTAGAGCCGCAAAATCCTTAAAATAATATTTTTTTTAGATGATGATTCTTACACAGTATTTTTAGCGAGGCGAGTAGAGAACTCTGTCGCAAGTAGGTAAAATTCCATAATCGAATAGTGGGCTCTCATAGTCGTAAATCAGAATAGACCTGTCTCTATGATAGCAATTGTCAAATAATTCTTTATGCTCAAGAATATAAATATTTCTTGTGTAATATTCTTGAATTACGATTCTTAACCAACTGGACTGTCGACAGTAACGTGATATTTTTTTGTTTATTCAGCTTAAAATACTAATGAATCAGCTCCTGATATGAGTGTGATAATTATATCTTGAATAGATAATCATACTTGTTATATACTTTATATTCACAGTAATTATTCTGAAATGATTATAAACCATACATTTCAAATAGTAATAATAATTTTTAGTCTAAGTTGTATCTATACACAAACATTATTCGTAAAAGTGAGTCTTAATAAACAAACCTAGTCTAAAAGTAAATATTAGTTTATGAGGTGAGTTCGGTGTGAACAGTTGCATAAACTTTGCCAATCCAGTCCAAATATCGGTACATTACTAGTCCACCACACGTCTGTCGCAATCGTGTTATGGAAAGTGAATTGCATTATCTCGTTTTGCCTTCACACGGGAAACAAATCTACAAATAATAATTAGTCACACAGCCTTGGCAAAGCATTGGCTTTTAATTCGGTTACGATATTTCAAAGCGTGTATTAGCATTGCCGTGTGACTTCTTTATTATAAAAACTAAAGCTTTTTTTCAGCGCGTTTTTGCATTCAAAATAAAAAATAAATACTTAAAACATTCGATATACCAAATGGAATGAAGAAGTGATGTAACACAATACAGTATGTTATAATTGCATTGGCCCCGAAATATTATAACATGTATGCTACAACGTAAATAAGGCACGTTTTTATAACTTTTTGTCCTAGTCTTACAATCCAGTTACCGTATTAAAAAAGGTTCTGGAAAATTCTGTACAAATCGAGAATGCTATCTCATTTTGGCCTATTAACATTTACATACTTTTATTTCACCCAAGATAGTATAGACGAACAAAATACAATTGTCATTTTATACAGTACATCTACTTAAAAGTTTTAATACAGAACAATACTAAGCCACGTAAAAGGGTTAATGATGTCAGACTCAAAGTAGAACGCAGTATTTTGTAAACCAATACATACATGTGCTGCCATCTAGCGGTAAATGATGACGTTATTTCACCTGTGAAGTGAGACAACAAACGATAACATACAGCCAACTGACATTTGATGATTCCAACCAGTTTAAAGATTTTAATACAGCTGTGGCTCGATTTTTATCAGAATGAATGCGAATAAATCTTGTTGAGATTAGCGAGATTTATATTAATTTTGCTAATGGAGCTATGCAAATAAATTATTTTATTGCCATCTGTACATTGTTACTGCTTAGCTTCTGTTGTTCCTGCTAAATAAATTATTGCAATAACTACATCATTATTAAGAATTGTTCACGGTTTAGATTATTCTCGGTACGTTCACTTAACGCTGTTATTCAACAGTCATTGAAATTTAGTTCTTGCAACCTTGTAATAGGTGTTATAAGAAACATAAACAAAGAATAGCTAGTTTTTAAAAATCTAGACTGGAAAGTTCTGTTTTTTTATTTTTAGCAGACAATTCAGTTTACTTGAGTTAATTTAAATATCTTGAAATAAATTATACTGTCATACCGCAAATTTGCTTGGTTTAATATATTCACATAATTTTTAAGATAAAATTCAACATAGATAATAATTAATTAATTATATGATTGGCCTTATATGGAGAAACTTGTTTCACAAGTTTTTGACGTAGTAAAATATTTAATAGTTAGTTTTTAATGACTTCAAAGTAACTATATGAAATAATAATTAATTATGACAATTAATTGTCAGTATCCCTAATTAATCGATACTTACCCCATTACGTCACTACTTAAATTACTGTAGCGAGTTTTGGTCTACAAAAAGCCCAATACTATTCGATCTATTCATTTACACCTAAATAGATTATTAGTTTTAAAGCCTACACTTAAAACAGACTCACTCACTTAAAATAGAATAATAAATAAATTATGGAGAACAATAAATATTAGTCCAACTGCATATTGTTATTCGCGCAATGTTTTCAAATGAATGTAGGTTACAATTGAGTGAAAAGTGTTGCGTTCACGCCACGGAACGTCAACGGAACGGTCACGGGCAGTGTTCAAACATGTGCCAACTCGGGTTTCAAAAAACTAACTAATTAAGTAGTACTTAATTAATGTTACCTTTACTATTTGAACTTTAAACGCCTTTTTTACACGTCTTTAGCTGTTAAGACTGGGAACTACTACTGGGAACAAGCACTAATATTGACATTGATTACAAAATAAATCTAATTTTATTAGGGCCGTTATTTTAATAAATACACCAAACATTTTCATAAATATTGCTAATTGTATGTGTAAGGTTTTCATAATGATTATTCCTCAATAACACCAGAATATACCGACCTGAATAAAATTTAGCCAGTTAACAGATTATTATCTAGGAATCCGAAACCGCTTACGGTTCCAGTTCTTTTCGTTGTAAAAGGATTTGTCTTAATTGTTGGCCTTATGGAAAACTACCCAATGCCATATGTTGTTAAAAATATTTTTGTACGAAAAATAATATCTTTTAAAGCCCATTACATAAAATTTAACTTGTATAATAATATATAAGCGACTTTTCTTTTAATTGAAAACAAGAAATAATATAAATGTAATACTTAGTTTAAAATGATCACCGGACCTATGAGCTCTACTTAAACTAAAGTTTAGGTGAAAAATGTTTGCGCAAAAATCACAAACCGGGAATTTAAAAAAGGGCATGATCTCCAAGATGAAATAAGATAGAAACAAAACCAATCCGTTTATTTTCAGTTAAATTTGAATTATTCATTCATTTGATCTTAAAGTTATGTTTAACCGTTAGGATTTCCCTAGTAATATACTCTAAAAATAATATGTAAATTATAGGCGTGTCTACATTTTTTTACCATCACGGAATCTGGTCTGAAGCTGTCTTCCGTGTCATTATAACTTGAAATGTGCGCACATTTAAAAATAATAAACTAAACCAGTTTAGATAATTTATATACACACATTTTTCAAGGGCCTATTAAGAACTGTCATCAAGTAGTATTGTATACTACTTAATGTGCGGCCGTGACACAAATAGCTGACTTTGTTAAGCGTTAGGTTTCAAATGAATCAAATACTACAGTTTTGACACTGGCAGCCCTAAATTTGAGCTAATTGAATTGAACTTATGTGACCCTATTCACAATAATTACTCCCAAGTTGGCAAACGCACACTGTGCGTTATGTCAGCATATAACACTCTATACTTTAGTTTTTGGTACTTGCCCTATATGTACTTACATAATTATAATTGCACGAATTAATTTCGTGTAATTACTATCAGCATATTCAAAGGTCGTCTCCTTGTCACATTACATAATAATTTAGAAACTGGTTGTTGTTTTTTCGAGATCGTTTTTCTATATATATTATTAGTTGTGCAATATCAAGTCATGAATAATAAAGTCATTTAAAACACATTATGTATATATGGTGGCTTTTAAATTCCAGTTGGCTTATTTAAGTTCTTGTCGACTCCTTGACGTGTTTAGTCTGTTTTAAGTCGGACTAGTGAACGGACCTATATAGTTGTGTGTGCGAAAAAATGACTAAAAGTGTTAGTAATAATGTTGCTAAAGCGGAAGCTGACAGCAAAAGAAAAATTGATAATGATGTGTCGTGTTGGAATTGTTTATCGGCGATGGATGGTGAAAAGGATGCCTATGGATCAGAACCAGCCACCTTGAAGGGAATTCGAAAGGCAAATAGAAATAAGTATAAATTGTATTCCTTCATAGCGTCTGAAGTATCAAAACCAAAAGCGGTCCCATTCTCAAACAAGTTGAGTAAACATTACACTATTGGCAAGAATATTGAAGAAAAAATTACAAAGAGCATCAGCAACATTCCTAATGCAATAGAAAGTGATAACACTAAAACCAACAAAGAATTACCATCAACCCCCCAAACACCAGATATACATAACATTTCTGAAATATTACCAGAAACAAGTCCATTTGCATATACGCCGGAAAGGGCAAGTGTACGCCGTAGAATTCGCGTTCCACTTAATGTGATTCTGGATGACGACGGCGATGATGATGGTGAAAATACCGCGAAAAAAATTACTAGTACCAGCAATTACTACTTTAAAGATTCTACAATAGACTCAGTCATACAACATGAAAATGAATCAAATAATATTTCTTCGATAGATTCTCAAATTATAAATATTAAGAAGAGTCAAGATGATGAACAATATTTTAATTACACACCGGTTATGCGCACAGAAAGAATATCAAGTAGTTGGAAACCTTATGAAATAGAAAAAAGTTTTGTAATAAGTCCTTTAACGCAAAACTTGTCAGAACCAATGGTTTATAATTCTGGAACAACGGATAAAACTGGAAATAATACAAGTTCATTTCTATCTTCATCAGGAGATAACAAAGTCGATATAGCTAATAAGTCATCAATTTATTCAAAAAACTCATTCGAAACTCAAATACCTCGAGAAATAAGAAAAGGAAATACTGTTTCAGGTCCCACAGTGCGAACAATAACTGAACAATATTCTATTAGAACGAAAAATCCAGAAAAGGCTATTGGTGTCACAGGAAATACTCAAAGTACACTATTGTCCAACAAGCCCCTGGTTAAACCAGAACCGCCAGTGAGGCAAATAGGAACTGTTTTGACCATTAACCGACAGCAAAATGAGGCAGAACGATCAATTGTTGGGAAAAGTATATCTAAAGATACATCACCAGCTACAAGTAAATTTTCTTATTCGCCCAAAGATGACAATAAAATTAATGTTCAACCATCCATTCCAATAAATAAATTTAATGAAACCTCTCCAAGAATGATTCGAAAACCTAACGTGTCAGTTCCTGTAGTGCAAAGAATCACTGAACAATACATTGTCACTAAAAAGAGTCCAGAAACGGATACAAGAACAGTAAAAAGCGGAAATATTATAACTAGTAGTAAGTCATATGAAACTAGAACTCCACCTTCAAAACGAAAAGAGTTGACTACTAGTGTTTCAGTTCCCTTAGTTCAGAAAGTAGTAGAACATTACACTATAAGCAAAAAATCTCAAGAAAACTTAAGTAAACCTCCTAGTATACAGCCATCAAAAGTTAAAGAAATAACTCAACATGATTTTAAACCTATAATTAAAAGTAGTAAAACCATAGCAACAACCACACAACGAAGAGATTTTATTAAGACAAACGAACCTTATGATCAAAGTAAATTGCTTAAAACGTTCCAATCTAAAGAAATCTCAAAAGGGCCTGAATCTCAAAAAATAGAAGGTATAACTGACGACGGAAAAATTTCACTGAGAGACATTAATTCGTCACAGAAATTAAGTAGGCAGCACTCAATTGACGATTACGAAGAAACCATAAATAGAGAACAAACTACCCTACCACCTATCACTGAAGACAAAATAGAAATTGATTCAGAAAATTCTTCTCCAAACGCATCAAATGTAACTGATTCTTCTATAGAATCTACCAAGACGGATATTGAAGTACATGTACGACATCCAGCGTCTCCCAAAACACCTGTTTATGACGCTCCAGTGATAATGAAGAAATCATTTATTGAAACTTCAACACCCATTGAAGATAATTCACTTATAACTTCGAATCGAAGAATCCATGAATTACCAAAAAAAGAAAATGAAGTTGAGGTTATCACTAAAGGCATTAGGAACATATCTCTCGAGAATATACAAGAGGCTCGAATTCAAAGCGACAAAGTAGATAACGCGAGTTCAAATGGTTCAGAATCAGGGTATGCTGGGTCTTCGCTAACAGAACGTGACATCAATGATATAGATGTGTTACAGAAAAATACATTGTCAAAGGCTTTGAGCACTGATCTCATAAATTCTCCTCCATCGCCGATATTAGGCAACCGAGACCCACTGAACGTTTCAATGCCGACACTCGTTAGTAATAAGAAAACTTTAAAGACAATACTAACGTCGTCAAAATCTCTTAGTACAGTATCAGTTACTAAAAAGCCAGTCAAATCTATTCGATGGAACACACTATCAACGAGTAGTTTGCGGGATTCAAGCGGTACGTTGATTTATTTTATATCTTATTTTAAATTTTTGTGACTATTACTTATTTATAAAAATTGTTCAATACTAAAAAAAAATGTATGGTATACCGTATAACGTACATCAAATGTCCTCTAAACTGGTAACCTCATTCAATTAGTTCTCTGGTGTATCGCGCTAACTATCGCGGGCATACCATGTACAACAGGAAACAACCGCACAAGCAGGATACGATAAAATGTGGATTTAACGTGATTTGCCATTCAGTAATGTTTTTAGTGTGTGCATAAACGCGTTTTAATCTTAGTTATTTAGTTGTGCAAATATGACTTCTTTGATAAGTGGTGGTCCAGAATCGCGGTATCATTCTTTTGAATCTCGTCATGTGTCTGAAGAACCGAGTTCTTCTTACTACCCAGTGAATGTGTATAGCACAAATTACCCACGAGATCTTCAAAAGAATAATGTGATCTACGACTTTTTTCGATCGTGCTGTTGTTGTAAATCTGTTGAAGATGACGATCGGCCGTCTATTGTTGAAACCTCTACAGCGTCTATGATTAGGCCTGTTGGGCATAGTTACACCCTCAATAATGACGATGAAATAGTCAAACCATCTGAGCAAATAGTGCCCACATTCACGGTGACACAGCACCTAGATGACCAGTTATCCAAATCGACTACAGTCCTATTATTAACAAGTGAACAAGTGTCATCATCAATAAGTTTAACCTCTCCGTACAATGTTAAAAGGGTAAAAAAGCCACGGTTATCTACGCAAGATTCGGAAAGCAACAGCGGTGGCAGTGGTACTTTAAAATCTGGTGAGAAAGTCTCATTCATTCGCGAAGTCCTTTCATGTCGGGAATCGTTCTTGAAGTCTTTGGAGTGGTGTGACAACTCCCTGACTCGTGGCAAAAAATGTCGACACATCAAGCCTGACGAATGGCTTGAACTTAAGAATGAGGGTACCTTAATGATATAAATAGGGCACGATCTAATACTTATGATCTTAAGTTTCAACTTCACATACGCACCCATCTGTTATAAAAAATTTTAAATACTGATCAAATATCAATAAAGTAGGCCTTAAAATTAATGAAAAAATATTTATAAGTAATTATAAGTGCACCATTATGTCTTATATTAACAGACTTAACACGTCTTCGATCGACAACACTTTCCTTAGTTATCAAATTTTGTGTCTTCTAAAAGATTTTATTAAATTCCAATTACCAACTTCATCGCAGCGGTTAATTGGTCTGTTATGTCATTTGAACTTGATAAAATAACAAAGTTATCTTTAAGGTATTTAAATTATGTATATGTAATTTGAATTGATGACGTCTATTGGTAATACCACTTATTCAAATCGTTTTCCTTTTGACCTTTGACAAATAAAATTAACACCTTCACCTATTTTCAATCATAGCACTATTCCAAAGCAACTTTCATTGACACGTTTATAAAATCATATTAAGTTTCAATATATTTATTTGGTCTTGTTCTTTCCAGATGAAGTGTACATGTCGGATACTTTGTCTCCGGGCCACGCCACACTACCACGGCGGTCCAGTTCACCATTACCAAATGAAAGGGACATGCTGGATCGGGACAGGTTCCCAATCAACAGAAGTGGACTCCAGGTCAGTTTACCAAATTTCGTAATATTATTAGTTCCGTAAAAATTCACAATTCATCTCGGATTGAGTAATGTAAAAAGTATTTCAAAATAACTAATGTTTAACAACAAAGTACCACAGACAATAATAAGTTTAGTATCGACTCTATAGTTGCCTAAATATTTGCGTATTGACTTGGCGGTCTGTCCTAAAAATAGGATTACTTAATTCAATCGAAAAAGAACCTTCTGGAACAAGATACAAGGCTTTTATACTAAGTAAAGGTGTCGCTTTAAGTGCAATGGGTATTGTCTTTGCGACCGCGGCGCTATTGTATTATGTTACCTCGGCTTGCGACACGCCATGCGAAAAGCAAGCCTTTGCAAAACATTTACTTGGACAGGTATCTTAGCCTATTTAAATATTAATTTATGCATGACGAACGTAAACATCTAAAATCTGATAAGTACATAGGAAATCGTATAATTATGCAAAAACTTGACATTTTATTAGTATCTATCCATTTACGTTTAAAATAAAACAGAAAAAAGTTGCCTTGAATTTCATCGCTGACATTTTGAAGAATAAAAAGTTTTAAACTAATGCATATCTAGATAAACATCTAGATTAAGACGGAACTTGTGTATTAATTTAAAATTGGCCAGTCCAAACATTTGCATTTTCTGAAAAAAAAAAAACGGTCTCACCGATAAGCTTTCTTTAACTTGACATTTTACCAGAGACCTATAAAAATCTTTATTTATTGATTTATTTTACATGCAGTTTTTGTAAAATAGATCGCGTGGGTAGATCATTGAGTACTATTTAATACTGGGCGTATAGGTTAGGATTACTCGCTGAAATGTCGTAACATTAATCCCAAATATAGCGCTGTGTAGGCAGATACGATAAGAAGTTATTACACAACGCCATATGCGGCAAACTGGCCTGTTTCACATGCAAACAGTGGGTACATAGCTAGTAGCTACGTATCTACTCAACGTATGGCGCACCAGTTATAAGGCTAAGCTACATTCGGTTAAAGTATAGAAGCCGTACAAAGTTGACGAAGCCAAATAGTGCTTCCATTTCCGATAATATCGAATTTACACTTTCCAGTTCGTTTAGTCACTAGCGCATAAGAATTGACGACCTTTATATTTCAGTTTCATGCGAATTGTCACGTAACATATTAACTTTATATATTTATTTATCGTCCCATTTTCTCTAAATTCCATTTTTTGCTTTCTCAAATTTTCTCAAATTCAAGAGAGAGTATTATTGTCCTGGATATCCAATACAACTGAAGTATTCATGGTGACACCAACACCCAAATCAGAAACAAATATTTTAGGTACATCATATAATATGTTTGACTCGATGAGGAATCAAATCCCCTGCCACTCAAATCATTCGTTAGTTTCGAACAAAATAATCCACTGAAACCTTCAAATGTATTCGTATATTACACACAAGATTTTGAAGGTAAACACCAAACACAATTTACAAAGTAGTTTACAATGTTATTCCAATAGTTGTAAAATTAATCAATTACACAAAAAAACTAATAACAGTCACGGCCTGTTAATTCATAAAAAACTAAATCAACACATCATAATAATTATGTACATCAAACACCAGTTTTAAAATGTGTGTATAAAACAAAAAAAACATAGGCGGTAGTAACTACGTCCTAAATGTTTGGCCAGTACGTGTTGTTATCAACCAGTTTAATTACGCAAATCAAGGACAAATAAAGCATAGTTAATTATAAGTCCACTCTGTGTCTGGTAGCAAATTTAATCTTTATAATATACTTTGTATATAATTCTATATTTTCGTATCTAAGAAATCAAATGGAATATTTTAATTTTAATTGAGCTTAATGTCTTTCTGATGTGATTTAATGCATCCATCGGTTCCATTTTTCTAATGCGTTTTCTTATCTTTATGATTTTTGTATAATTCTAACCTGGTATTGATAAAAACGACATTTATAAGGACATGCCTTATAAATATGTAAATTTTATTAATCCGTCGACTAGTGTCCATTTATATTACCACAAAGTCGTTTAGAAACGGTAACTCATTGTAAGATTATTGAAATTATTTGTTCAAAGTTATTTATATGTTTCGAAGTTTACAATAATTCTAATTTATAGATTAGTTATTTACAAATAGTTACTTATTATAATTCTCAGATAAAATGTTTGTTCAGTAAATTTTACCGATAGAGAATTATACTCACATCAATCAAACAACCATAGATTTTGAATGTAAACAAAAGTTTTGATTATTTTATTTTAGTAACAAATCTTCTTCTTCTTCATCAACCCATATACACCCACTGCTGAGCACGGGTCTCCTCTACCATTGAGAGGGTTTAGTAACAAATACAGAGATTAAAATATTATAATGGATTATAAGTAGTTTATTTCTAAATGCACATCATTTCTCGTCGAGCCGCAACAGCCAGTATTACAAATTCATTTGAGGGATTATACACATTTTTCAAAAGACTATAAATTTGTTGTGTCCACGCGCAATCAATCAAATCCGTTTTAAATTGTTGAAAAATTTTTGCGCCAACACAAACACAGTAATCGCCGAACGGATTACAAACACGTAGGAATTGTATCAGGTGTCACATATGCAAGCAAACAAAACACGATGTTGCGTTACACCGAGCTAATTGCTCAGTCATTATCGTGAAATGATTGAACGTTACACGCCGTCAATATGGACAAATACTGTTAAGTCACTCGAGGCGATGGTTTAGTAATAGCAATTAGAGAAAAAGTTATGGTTGACCCAATTGAAATCAAAATGAGAACGTGTTAACATGGTCTGCAAATTTACTCATTCGTAACACAGAGGTAAATGAATAGTGTCAAAAATTTATTGTTAGCAATGTTATTCTTGAATCTACAGACTAATAATAAGACTTATCCTTTTTCCCCAGGCACGATCGGAATCCATGGCGTCTGTGTATTCCGGCGCTGGAGAAGGTACAAGGGCTAGCGTGACGGTTCGAGGGGAGGTTCAATTCTCGCTAGTGTATAATTATCGCCTGGGAGCCTTAGAAGTTGGCGTCAAGAGATGCCGCGACCTGGCACCTATAGACGTCAAACGGAACCGTTCCGATCCTTACGTCAAGGTTAGTATTAAAAAAGATATTCCCCGAACAAAAAAAGAAACACACAAAAAGCCAATTTGGTTTAACTATTTTGAACGATGTTATCAACTGTTTAATCCTACAATGGCAATCTAATGATTCGAATTCATCAAAATCCGCAGCAATAATAGGTATATTTGTTCAACGAAAACCACTAGTTCTGTAGTGATGGTTATTTCCATATCACTATAAAGCTATCAGAAATATAACCAACTTTGTATATTTCAGGTGTACTTGTTACCGGACAAGTCCAAAGCTGGCAAGAGGAAGACGAAGGTGAAGAAGAACACGCTCAACCCGGTGTTCGAGGAGACGCTGAGTTTCGTGCAGACGCTGGCCTCGCTGTCCTCGCGGACACTGTGGCTCAGCGTGTGGCACGCCGACATGTTCGGCCGGAACGACTTCCTCGGCGAGGTGACGCTGCCGCTGGCCGACGTCGTGTTCGACGACCCCGCGCCCATGTGGTACAAGCTGCACGAGAGGGTCAGTACATAGATCTACATTATACTAACAAGGAAACATCTCATACTTTAACGGCGAAGGAAAACCTGCGTACCTTATAAAGGTTTCCGAGGTTCGCGAACCCGCACTAGGCCACCGTGGTGAACTAAGGACTAAACGCTCTTAGTAGCCAGTGAGCCCCGCGCCCAGCAGTAGGCCTGTATTTTGGAATCTAAGTTTCGCTAATTTTGTTCTAAGTTCCACGTGGTTAGAGGCGAACTATGTGCCGTTTTTCGAGTATCCTTTAATATATTCGCTGCTTCTGAGAACTTCCTAATGGTAGAACTCAACAAACTTCGCCGACCTAAAGTCTACCCGAGATATCTAAACTAAATTATTATATTCGTATTATACATTAACATTAACCCGCACTAGGCCAGCGTGGTGGACTATGGCCTAAACCCTCTCAATGGTAGAGGAGACCCGTGCTCAGCTGTGGCCGCATATGGGTTGATGAAGGGAAGATTATATACATTATTTTATTCATATTAAATTGCTTTTGATTTACAGACTGAACATTTCGACGAGCACCAGGGAAGCCGCGGCGACCTGATTATCGGATTGAAGTTTGAACTTCACGAGACCGGTGCACTGCGTGGCAAAGGAACTTTACATGTCCTCGTCAAAGAGGCCAAGAACCTCGTCGCCACTAAACCTAATGGACTAGCAGATGTATTCTGTAAAAGGTAACATACTTTATCATTTTTCTTTTAAGGGAGAATTTTCCTCTATATTAAATATATTTATTTGTAGAAGAAATAAGGTACACGTTTTACTAACATGTTACAACGAATTATGTATCAGTTTATGTAAAATTCATTGGAAAACGACTTTTCACAACATGTTATTTTAGTTCCTGTCTAGACTTTACGAAAATGTAGTTTATTTAGTGAATTATTTTAAAATAATTTCTGCAGCAAAAGTAACGATAACGGTATTTTGATTTCAAAGTCGAATTGTTAAAATGATTCTTCACGGTAAATCTTTTTATTAGCGTGAAAAACTGTTACCTGTTCTTATTTCAAATGTCAAAAATACAGACCTTTTTTATTTTATATTATCGGAATACATTTTACAATTACATCGACACTTCGATCTCTACCAATACCTACCTAATACCTATATCTTATTTACTTTTGGTTTCGCCTATAGTGTCAAAGTAAATAAAAAGTCCGAAAACGATATTTTTTGCATAAACTTGTTGATCTTGTTCTCCCACAAAAAGCTTATTATTTGATTCACATTTTTTTTGTTTCCAGCTACCTTCTCCCCGAACGAGGCAGACTTGTGAAACAGAAGACTAACGTAGCGAGACGCACGCTCAACCCGCGCTGGGAACACACCTTTACTTACCGCGGGCTGAAGTTGCAGGAACTCGGGACCAGGGCTCTAGAACTGAGCCTGTGGGACAGAGACCGTCTCGCTTCCAACGACTTCATGGGAGCTATCAGATTGTCTCTTGGCACAGGTGAGATATATTTATCTTTTTCAGTTTGATTTCATAGAATGTCCAGTGTAGGTAGATTATAATTTCTCTTTGACATACAAATGATACATTTTAAAGAAGCGTTTCTCAATAACTTTATTTTTACTAATTTTACCAGATCGTCAGTCTATAGAAGGGAATATGAATAGTCGACTCAATGCGCTTGCTTTTATTCAATAAGTTCATATATTTATAAAAAATCATGTAGGAATATCGAAAAATCTAAGAATGGCAGCATAATATTTTGGGATGACGCTATAAATTTGAGTAAAAGAAACTGCAATATTTATAGTTTTTTTTATAAAAAAATATTGGTCGTAAGTACTTAAGTTGTGTTTTGTAAAAAAAAACATATATTTTTCGTTTTACAGGAACATACATGGGTGCCAGCGTCAATTGGATGGACAGTGCGGGCAAAGAGGTTTCATTATGGCAGACAATGATGCAGAGGCCCAACTTCTGGGTCGAAGGCTCCCTGCCTTTGAGACCTCACTTAAGCAACTAAATAAGAACATAATTTACACCGTTACAAATAGGAAACCTGTCTAAGCATCTCCTTCATTTTAGTATCAAAAAAACCTTCCTATGTTTTGAATATATAAATTTAAATACCTTAGCAAAATCTATTAAGGTAGACAAACAAGGGCAATAATTGTTTACCTTCTAAAGGTAGCACCTACTACTTAAATACTCTACTGTAATTTCTAATTCCTCCTTAACTTTACTATACAATAAGTGCCAATATTATAAGCCAACAAGTTTTCAATACCCAATTATATTCTTAATATTCTTAAGACATGTGGTTTGTACTTCTTAATACTTTAAGATTCAAAACTATGGTGTCATCACTATAGTTTAAGTATAAATATATTTTTTCTATACATTAGTTTAATTTTATTTAGAGATAATATTAACAATAATCTCTGAATGTAACATTCCAACTTGTGATGGTAATGAACACGATAGCTTTAAGAAGTATAATGACAATAATTTTACATTTAACTGCCCGCAGACTTGTACTGTGTATAGACTTAAGTTATGCATTTATATTAGTATCATTATGTACAAATTAATTCCACATGAGTTTAAATTACTACTCATGCGCATTGTGATTTAAGTGTATAGATATATATCGTTTTGTGAATGTCATTTGTGTATAATGAGATTTTGAGATTTACGACATTACATCAAAGTACTGATACGTCCATAGTATAATGTAAAATATAAGATCTTATTGACTAGGTACTAAATCGTAATTATTTTTATATAAACCTACTGTAAATTCAAAATGTCGAAATAAAAGTTTTGAATTGTGTACCTAATTGAAGTTTTTGTATTATTTCATACCTCCACTTTTATTAAGTTTTTAAATAAGCAAATATGGTATTATAATACATCCCTTAGTAAAAATATGTATCGCATAAACTACGGCATACATTTGGGATTAATTATATGGTATAGTTCCAGTAAGGCGATCAGAATAACTTTACGAGTACCGTGTGGTGGTTTGATGCCACACGTTTCGAAGGTCTCTTAAAGTTCTCTTAAATTTGTTTTAATTGCGAAAATTTGTGTTTTTGCAGAATACGGTCAAAGTGTACGCTTAAATTCTAAAAAGGATTTTTTTGTTTTGTGCTTTATTTGTTTGCTAACACTTCAATTAAATACTCGATCCATTTGTAATGATTATTTAGCAATTTTGAGGCTATTAGAAAGGCTTCTTGTTATAATGGGAAAATGTGGTCCTGTGGAATTACTACCCAGGGAAGGGACGTCGTAAGACTATAAAAACAAATAGTTTGCCAGGAAAAGTTCCTCAGCTAAAATCAACAAATATTGCATAGAAGCTTGAGAAAATAGGCACAAACACGAACATCTTTCATATTTACTTGACCTTAAAAAAAACATCAAAGGATTTGCAATCTTGCGTTTTTTTTCCTACAAATCACATAAATACAATCAATTAGAAAAATATTATGAGGAATTCTGGAAAGGACTTAACAACATATTGTAATACAATCGGTTTCGGCGTAAAAAGCGTATTGATGAAGCATAAATTTTGGCTATGTCTTATTTTTTACAAGCTTTTATTTAACTTCACTTTTGTATGTATGTATGTATGTATGACAACATAATAACAAGGTATCGTTGATCTGGTGTCATGAGAAGTTGGAAGGTGCCCATAGGAACATTAGTTTCCATGGACCGATTGAGTTGAATTTCGGTATGACTACGAAATGGATAGACTTAGAAATATTTCCAACTAAAAAGTTAAAAATAAATTAACGGTGAAAAACATATTTTAAAATCAAGCTTTTATTGTGCACGAAAAATTAAAAAAATAAACTAAGAAAACATTCATAAAATTCGTAGTTTTTTTAACTTTACAAGTAACAATTTACAAAAGTGTTCGGTTTATCAGTAGAAGAATGATACATAAACATATATTATCTATAACTGGTATATTAATATTCTTAAGTGATTTAAAAGCTTGTCGCGCAATTTCGTTAATGCAAAGACCTCGGCTGCGACGAGCTTTTAGATCACTTAAGAATATTAATATACTAGTTATAGATAATACTTATATGTTTATGTATCATACTTCTACTGATAAACCGAACACTTTTGTAAATTGTTACTTGTAAAGTTAAAAAAACTACGAATTTTATGAATGTTTTCTTAGTTTATTTTTTTAATTTTTCGTGCATAATAAAAGCTTGATTTTAAAATATGTTTTTCACCGTTAATTTATAAAATAAATAATACGCCTAGCATACTTCAAAAAATAATATTTTCTATAATTATAGTTCGGTAATACAAAATTAGTCATTAAGTAAATACATATTAGTTAACTTTTTTTTAACTTGTCATGGACTTCATCGACATGCCAAGAGTAGGATGTTTCCTGAGTTTTACTCTTCCTTTAGAAACAACATTAATTAAATCGCTACACACTGATTTAATTTTAACTAGGTCTTCATCCGAATGTTTGCGATGAATATTAGGGCCCTGTACTAAATCACACACGAAATTGAATAAATCTTCCGGAATATCACGTTCTCCACGAATGACATCCTCCGCAGTTAAATTCTTCTCCAGTAGGTTAGTACTTTGCAGAGATGTTATGCTATTCCGCAATTCATAAGCGACGTCTCGACAACGTTTTTTATTCGTTGATTCCAACCTTACGATTTCACTAACTAATCGCGCGATGTCCATTTGTCGTAGATAGACGAGTTTTTTTTTCGGTGTACCCATTGATAAGTCAACTGTTATTAAATCACCAAAAGCATTAAAAATTCTCTTCTCCAAATTTTCAGCTCGGTAGTCTTTGAAATCTTCAGCACATTTTTCACCTTGACCAATTTCTATAAGCAAGGATTTATATTGGCATAATAAATCTGTGAGGTACATTACACGTTTCTTAGCTATAATTTCTGTTTTTATGATATCAGAAAGAGAGTTGAATGCTAACTGATGCAACTCTCTAACTTGATGCCAATCTGTTGGCTGTGGACGTTCCTCAGTTTGTCGCTTCAGCACCATTCGATTAGCTGAGAAGCAAATTGAGTGATAGGCAATCGGGTTGCAGTTCACTAGCCTATGAATAATATGATTGTCATTTAATTTTTCAGCCATTGCTATAATTCTTTTCACGGTTACTTCGGATTTTGGAAATGTAACATAAACACGACGTTTACCAACTTTTTTTTCAACATGTCCGCAAAAAAGACAGACTGACTTTTTATTTGTTGTTGTGGTTGAAATAAAGTCCAGTGATGTCGTAGTAGATTGAGAATGAATATCCTTCGTATCGAATGAGGTAGTTGGTTGTTCGATAACAGCAGATGAGTTGGTTTGATGATCGTTGAAAGCAGCCATACTTTGCTGTTCATCTTTTACAACTGTAGTTATATGATCGTCAATCCTAGTACTGGGTTCTTCCTAAAAAGAAAATACGATTAAAATAACTATGTTGAAATTTTCAAGATTCACATATTTATATATCTGTTTTATGACTTACATCACTACTTTTTATAGAAGTACTACGTTCGTCAATATTCGAAGGCAGCTTTGGAATCTGTAAAACACAACAAATATTTCATAATAACCAAATGTTCTTTTGCCATTTGCCGAAAATGATAAAAATGCACTAGAGGTTCAATAAAAAAGATGACCATATTCAAGTCAGCCGCATTATTTTATTGTTCCTTTCAAATGTCGGAATACTTACCTGATTAATTCTACCTGCCTGAACAACCTCAGAAAAAACTACAAAGTCGTCCCATTTTTACATGAAATGGCTTAGTAACCTTATAAGTATATTCTTAAGTTCAATAAAGAAAATTACTTACTGTGAAAGTTTTACAGAAATCCTCATATTCTTTTTTATCTTTTGCTTTTAACACAGTTATTTTTTTCACACATTCCTTATGGTATCCAAAAAAATCAGTAGATTGAACGGTTAAAAATGTATCAAAATATTTATATTTCTTTTTCTGGCGAAAAAATAACATTGAATAACACTTCTTAAAAGATGAATTATTGAAATCAAATACATTATTTGTTTTACTACACAAAAAACACTTCTTCATTATTGTAAAATGTTTACTTCAGTTTATATACTTAATAATGTTGAATATAAAAGTAATATCAACAACGTTGTGTATTGGGTGCTCCAAAACGTGATCACAGTAATACTATCACGGTAATACTACTGTGAAGTGGCTTTAAATACACTCACAGCTGGCATTGGCCATCCTTATCTAACAAGTCAGGCTGCGCGCTAACTCTCTCTCTTAATCTCGGATATTTTGCGTTTTTAACAGATAGTACCCTTAATTTGCGGCTGTTATTCCACAGGCAGACATTATATATCATCTAATCAATCATCTAATACTATATATCATATGATATATATCATCTAATTAGAAAAAAATCAGCTTTCATTTGATATAAAAACCATATCTGTACGTTATGAACGTAAAAATAGATCAAAATATTACCTGCTTAAACCTGCCTGGGAGGTAGTTGCGGTTGAGTGTGCAACAGCACCAGTTTTGGGCATTAATCAATTAAATTTTAACTGAACTAATCAATGGACTAAAAAATTAATTCAATAAAATTAATTGCAATAGAATCAATTGCAATTAAACATTTAATTGCGTGTTAGAATTATTTTTTTAATTGATTGATGAAATAATTAAAACTAACAATTAATTTTTTTGCAAATTTTGTTCGAAAGGGTCGTTGCCGGTTGTAGAAGTTAATTGTTTATTGTCTCATATACCCTTTATGACTAGGTAGGGACGCTAAACTTAGTAAATTAAAAACTCAAAATCTGCTATTTTCAAAGTTGTGGGGGGTTAAAATAGAGAAGAATAACCGAATATATCCTTAACATATTCAAGTATTAGTAAGATACTTAAGAAAAAAAAAAATTATTTGTTTTATTTATTCAATTGATCGATTATTGTTAATCGTATTAAACCACGATTAATAATTAATTAGTTGTTAATTGCTGTCACAGATGTTAAACACTAATTAATTGTAAATTTTTAATTGTTAGTTTAAAATTTGCTCAACACTGAACAGCACCTATGGATTTTGTAATTCTGTACATGCATAGTTATGGCGTGGATGATATTTGATTCAAAAACCAAGTAAATGAAATTCTTTTTCGAATATTAGTTAACATTAATTTCATTAATTTCGGTCGCTTTTTATTGGCTGCGGTGTTATCAGTGTAAATATTCTCCTATCTATAAACGTATGTAAAAATGTGTTTGACTCACAAGTCACAACATAATGAACGTAGTGATTTGGTAGCAGGGTAATAATATAATATCTAGTGACATAGCATGTCTTGGAGGCCCTGCATTAAAATTACGGGGAGACCACCAAGCTTTGTTTTGGATTGGCAGTAAATAACATTACCACTTTTTGAAAATGCCCGGTAGTAGTCAAGGTCACTAGCCTTCTAGTCAGATACACGAACAGCTCCTGACCCGTACAAATCTATACTAATATTATAAAGCTGAAGAGTTTGTTTGTTTGTTTGTTTATTTGAACGCTAGGATCTTAGGAACTACTGGTCCGATTTGAAAAATTCTTTCACTATTAGATAGCACATTTATCGAGGAAGGTTATAGGCTATATAACATCACGCTACGACGAATAGGAGCGGAGCAGCAATAAAGAATGTTTCAAAATCGGGGACATTTTTTCCTTTTTGTGAGCTTCCGTTGCGTGCGCTGCGGAAACGGTTAAAGTTTCGCTAAAATAATGTATAAGAGAAATGTTCCTCTTTAAAAGTTCTAAAAAAGTCC
Organism: Cephonodes hylas; assembly: GCA_030295005.1. NCBI lineage: Eukaryota > Metazoa > Arthropoda > Insecta > Lepidoptera > Sphingidae > Cephonodes > Cephonodes hylas. The sequence continues at coordinate 6,005,978 of AP025367.1, read as the reverse complement.
GCAACAGCACTTGTCTATTTTTTAAGGTTGGCTCACTATAACGTTTTTTATTCTAACCAAATTTAATTTAAAATAATGTTTTATTTGTGGAGGTGTTTTTATAAATATGATATTAATCCTTATCAAAATAAATACGTTATTCATTACAAGTATTTAATTTTAAATAAAATTGCATTACATCATTTGATTTCACTTAGTATCTTAAAAGATATTGCAGTTTTAAAATATTTATCAAGCGCGCAATAATGATGCACAAGGCGCCGATCGACGCGTTACGGTTTCACGTTTGAACAATTTGACCGAATTGTATGATTTTTGGTATGGACATAAATAGAACTCTGAGAAGTAAAATAGACTACAACTTATTTTCCTTCTGAACTCAACCCTGTAGTCTACGCGGACGGAGTCGCGAGCAAAAGCTAGTAATTATTATAATATCGCTATCGGGCCAATTCGCCACTCCCTAAAAGAAAAAACGCGCATTTTTTTTTATTTAGCAGCTATACTGTCAATGTCAGATTTCGATTTATTTAAGTTATTAATTTTTTTTTTTTACTAAATATAATGAAAAGAAAGATTGAATTAATTTTAGTTCTGTTTAAATAATACTCACTTTAATGCTATGTACATATCAAACTATGCGCAGATTATGCCTTACACATATTGCACTGTCACTTGACTCTTCTAACCTACTAATCTATCTCTTTTTTAACTTCATGCTAAAGAACCATAACATCTCTAAGTAATCTGTGGGTGTGTCAAGTTATTACTTTGTTGACGATGTTTTTGTGATTTAAAAAAATATCGATTTTTATGTTAAAGTCCGTCCATTTCATGTGATTTGTTTCGTCATACTTTTCAAAATCATGGCAATATCAACAAATACTTTTCTCATGTCGTTTTTCATATTTTTTATCTCGTTTAAAACAGGTAAGAAATTGATTAAGGCGTTGTTCATTTCAAAACCGTTTCATTTTTATACAATTACTGTTTATTTTTGATTTTGTTCTTTTTTAGTTTATAGTATAAGTTGTTACCAGTGTTCTGGTACTGATTCTGATCATCCATTCGAATGTAACGAGTTTTTGGAAAGTGATGTTAGTCTTGTACCGATGGACTGCGGAGTTATACACAACGCACAATATTGTATAAAACACGTTGGAAGGTTTGAAGGTGAGGCGTTCAGATAAACTGAAGCTCACCAATTACAGTACTAAGTTACTAACAACCGGGAACTTTAAATCTAACACATACAGAGAAACTGTTTCTCCTGTTCGGTTGTGGCATTGTATGTACTGGTATACTGGGAGACCCGGAAGAAATTATGGTATAATTAAAAGAAGTGTTACATATATTACTTGTACTAACATATTTATATATAAGAAAGTTTCTGTACTATGTATTTTTAATGTTATTCAAAGTCTTAACTTAGTATTAATTCACAAATCTTTAATGACACACTAGCAATTAAATGATTACTATTGTATATCCCTACTAGTAAAAGCTAGCTAGCTTTATGAGTTTAAAACTATGAAATTTATGTGGAGCATCATAATTTAAGTAAAATACAAAAAAAAAATTCCTTGTCCCTACTTGCAAGTTCTGAGTATCAGAAAAAAGCTTTCCGACATAAGAGTATATTGGCACATTCTGATCCTGTTATATGATGCAGAAAAGCGAAATTAAAGATTCAAATTATTTTTGCTTAGGTAATTGCAGAGTTCAATTGGGATTTGTTGATCAGACATGATTTGGAAGCAACATAATAATATTTGTGACAAGACAATTTTTCATAAAATAGAATGAAAAGATTATTTTGGCAAATAATTGTCTTAGAAAGTAACTGAAAGATTAAGATCTTTTTAAATGTAATTTTAATGTTTTTAATTTCTCTTGATAAATTTAGGTGTAGCAATAGAATGCTTTCAATGCAATTCTTCATCAACAATGGAATGTGGTGATGGTTTAATAAACTTCAAAGGTGGAATACTGAAACCAAGTCCTTGCAATCATGTGTACAATGCAATGTATTGCATTAAGCATACAGGTTTTACTAACAATCTTCATCAGCTTCATCAATATTTTATTTAATACATGTTTATAACACATGCAGAAAAAATCTGTATATCACAATTTTTATTAACAATGGCAAATTTTTAATTTAAGCTTGTATTTAGTTTGGGCGTTTAGAGACAGATATTTATTAAATCATATATATATATTTTTTGAGATAAAAAATTTAATTATTATATTATATTTACAATTATGCACTAAAATCACTTGGCACTGGGTTCTGTATATTTCACAGCATGGGGCACTATATGCAAATATAAGTGGTGTTGGAAATAGTTTGGTGAGTTTTGTTTAAGATCTTGATTGAATTAATATGTTTTTCTTTGTTATTATAATTTTAAAACCACATGTGAAAGTACAAGTTACATCACTTAATATTTAAAATGGTCTCATGGCACATGAATCTGCTGTGCAATCTAGAGGTCCTGGGTTCGATTCCCAGGTTGGGCAGTGTTATTGGATTTTTCCATCAGGAAATTCTCAATAGCAGCATGGGGTCTGGAAATGTGCCTTAAAAACAGAAATAGGCGCACCTCCTATTATGTGTCATTGATATGAATCTGGTGAAATGTGTGTGCACAAATGCACCTCTGCCTAATCCTTCTGGGGACACAGGTGTGAGATTATCTATTTTTGTAATTTTAAAAATGTTATCAATCATTGGAGTTTAATTATTTTCATTATTTTTCAGGCGGTATTGGCACAAAAAGATTCTGCTCATCTTTGGATTTAGGTAATTACTGCAATTATGTCCAACAACCTGGTGACAAGTTGGAATACAGATCATGCATTTATACATGCAGTGCAGATGGCTGTAACGGGTCCGGAGTAATAGCTATACCAACTGCTCTTTTAGGGTTTGCAATTCTACTTATGAAGTATTTCACAATATGTTGAGTAATAATGTGTAAGAAGTATGTTAAGGATATATTTACATGAGTTTGTATATTTGAAGTATTTTTTTTACAACTTTTTAATCATTACATTTTGATGTGTACAATGACTCACCATTAGTGTTTATTTTTGACTGACTAGGAACTATGTAGATCTGAGAATATTGTGAATAACATGTGCCTTTTCATTAAGCAATTTATACAGAAATAAACATGTTAATAAAATATATATTTTTTCTTTATGTATCTGTTTTGGTATAACCTAGTTTAATGCACTGCAGGTTGAACTGTTTGCAGATTTGAGTTATTATATTTTTTACAAATGTTGTGTCAACAAATTAACAATGATAGAAAATTTATTAAAAATGTTGAATGACAAGGGGTTGAGGATATAATGATAGGGACTGTAAAATTAAACTTTGTTTTGTCCTGTTCAAACATTTATTGAAAATTTGTGCTACATAAGCAGTATATAAAAATACATAATAAATATTAACACCGACTTAGCTAAGTAACTATGAAATCTGCTAATGCACAATAATACTTTCATTTCAACTTAACACACTACACAATTATGCTTTTCACATTGATACATGGAATGTAAAATTCACCTCATTAAGTTCCCTTAACTTTGATGGGATTATTTGCTTTATTTTAAATCAGCAATCCTTAATTTAATTTCGCTTATAAATATAATCAAGCTGTGTAATTAAAACTGTGACAAAGATTCGTCATACGAACTACTAAGCTATTTATTTTTCTGTCTTAATTTTATAACCTCTAGCACCTATAAATTTTACTTCGGCGATGCTAGTGCGAAATCTTAACGCTAATCTATAATCTGTACAAAAGAGTTCAGGTAACTTTTTTGTACATTTTTTCCAAGATTATTGATAAGATAATCGTCATGATTCATAGTGTAAGTAAATGCTTACTAAAAATTCTAAAAAATGTAAGACAGTGTATAAACACGAACACAAATATCAATAGACAACATACTATTATGAAAATCAGACTATTAAAAACAATAATTAACAAAATGTCAACTCAATAAAACTGGGAATAAATTTCCTTCATGTGCACAATAAAAAGGTGCTTGTCACCTTTCAATGGACATCACAAGTAGAAAGTCAAATAATAATTAAATTAAATCCCTGAGTCTTAATTGCACATAATTATTAATTCAGGTAATCACAGTAACAAAAGTAAAAAGGGATAAAAGTGTAACAAATTATTGTTTTGTGACAGAATAAAGCCATTTTGTCATGGTTATTATCACAAGCATTACGCGTAAAACCTGCGTATCAATATCGAATTAGGCCTAAATCACACATGATAATATAGAAAGGCAAAATAGCAGGCCAAACGAACACGCTACACGCGTGAAATTTTTAAAGTACAAAACAAAGTCTGGAATGAATTTGATCCCAACATAACACGTAACTTGTGAATCACGAAATCTACAAACACTAAAAAACTATCCTTACATTCAATCTAGCGAAAATTATGACAAAATATTCATCACATCTCTTGCATAAATAATGACTTAATTAAATCGATTCACATAGTGAGCGAGACTTATTTTAAATATATCAGAAATCATCGAAAACAAAAACCCTTATCGTATTCGAAAATACATTGTGGAATATTGTGTGGTTATTTGAGACACACAGCCCGTAAGACATAAGGCCTCGCAGTGAAGCAGGTAGTGAAGCTGTATGTGGTGGTGTGTGTCTATGATCCTCTCTGCAGGTTGTCTCTGCGCAGGTTGTCCTGCTGCAAGTTGTCTATGAGGCGTCCCGCTGCAGGTTGTCTCTGCGCAGGTTGTCCTGCTGCAGGTTGTCTCTGTGCAGGTTGTCCTGCAGCGCGGCGACGCACTGTTCGAGCTCGCGCACGCGCTGCTGGCTGTTCTGCAGCTGACGCTTCACGATCCGCAACTCCTCGCCTTGACGGTTGAACGCCAGTCGGAGCTGGAATTATTAATGTAGAGTTAAAAATCATGTTCAAAGTTTCATACATAATGTATGAAGCTTGTAATAGCGTGTTAAAAACTAAGTTTGGAAGCAAAGTATACCAGAGAAAATTTACACTCCTCTCCAAGATTTTTTTAAAGGAATTGGGTAAATTGAAGAAATTGTAACACAATTGTATCAACAAAAGAAACACGTTAAAATGTTTTATTTAATTGAAATTACGAAAGTATTAAATTTTTCTCATCTAGCGTTTAAGAAATTCTGGTAGTTTTTGAAGCAAGCTTAAATTAAATAGACATTACTATGTTAGCATGGTGGTTTATAAATACCTCATGTTCAGTGCTGAACACGTCTCCTTGGTTGATCTGTTTGTAGAGAGGCACGGGTTCGACGTCGCCCGTCTGCTTGCCGAACATTCGTTGCAGTTGGTGGAACTTTGTGTTTTGGTTGGCGCTTGTTTTTTGTGATTTCTCCGTGACTTGCACCTAGGTAGAAAATTAATTCTCAGTGTGATTCTATAGTAAAATAGTGCCAACCTATACTGCAAAATGCCCAATCTTTAAATGTGAGTGTAACGATATACTGTATACTATCTACGACTTATGGTTACCATCGTATGATTGCGATGTAACATTTTTTTAATAGTGGAATCACTTTCCTATTATAATGTGAAATGTGAATTTACCTTTGATAAATCATTTGTTAGCTTATTTCTTGAATTGATTCGCAAATGGTTAGGCGCTTTTCTATAAGGCGAGGCAGCAAGAAGTTAGTGTTTTATTTTCTAACAGTCAAGCAGTTTATACAAACTGATACCACTAGTTTATCCTTTTAGGATGTCTTGGTGTCGGATGTTTTTTTTTCCCTTTTTGTAAGGTGTATTGTTTACCTGCACATCATTGTCCGCATGGTTTTCCTGCCAGGTGGCCAGCGGGCGGTAGTCCGGGGTTGTTTCCCGGGAGAGGAACGCGAACTTCTTGCGGTTGTTGGCGTCCTGCGGCTGCAGCGCCGGCGCGTCCTTGTTCGCGCGCGGCTTGTGCGTAGAGATCGTCACCCCTGTTGAAAAATTATATTATTATACTAAATTTAATGATCTATTATTTAGAGAGTGTAAGATTGTAATGAGAGACTGCATTATCTTTGTTAAACCATCTGTTACTTATAGATTGTATTGAAAGACTGCAGGGAATTGTAATTCATCTACAATACTGACAGATGAATGTATGAATCTCTAGATAACAGATTTGTCTTGTGTTGAGAGACTGCAAGAATGGTAAATCTTGAAGTATGTAACCAAGGAGAAATTGTTATAAGTTTTAAGGAAAAAGAAATCATCTACAATAGTGCCAACAAACATAGAAATTATAATTATATCAAATTTATATGTGTGTATAATGCATGTGATATTTTCTCACCTGTTTTCATGCTGATGAGCAATGGCGGTGCATTCATACCACTCAGCCAGTCCTTTGCTGACAATGCAGGCAATGGAGCTGCCGTGTCAGGGTATAAGTCTTCCTGAAATATTAAATTGTTTTTAAAATATGTGTAAGTTAATCCACTCATTGAACAGATTTGAAAGGAGTTAGGGTAGTATAGTCAGTCTATCATGGTGGTCACAAGTTGGTAAACTTTCAATACTTGAGAAATTCTTGTCAAGGATATAGTTAAGTATACAAGTTTAAAAAAAAAATAACTAAGATAAGTGTTATAAAATATTCACACCATATTTTTTATGAACAGGCAGTTTTCACATTCTAACCAACCTGTATAGTCAAAGTCAAAATCATCTTTACTCAAATAGACTTTTACAAGTTCTTTTGAATCAATCTTCTTCTTATCAGCACATATACATCCCACTGCAGGGCATGGGTCTCCTCTACTATTGAGAGGGTTTAGGCCTTAAACAGAGGCAGATTACACAGGCCTACATTTTTTCATTCATGAAAAAGTGTTTTAAGTTTAATAGATACCCTATAGTAAATGGGGTGTGCTAATCACGAATCTGTGCTTAGTTTTTTTCCAGCACGTCAGGTTTTCAGGAAAAGTGTGTTTGAAATTTTTCACAGAAACTGACAAATTTACTGAGAAAATATTTATTGAAACTGTATTTAATAGAAAATTACATTGCAAAATTGAGTTGTTCCTAAAAAAAATAATGCACTATAATCTACGTTAGACAATCATTGTGTTTTTTTAAATAAAATCGTTCTCTTTTTCCCTGAACACTGCGTTTTGTAGTTTTCTTTTTCTGGATTTTTGTGAGTGAGTCCCTCTTCAAGGTCCTGCAGTAATCAGCCATCATTGTAATATCCCACCTTTCTTGGTAGCGTTTCTCCATCTCCTTTATGTCTTGATGGAATCTCTCTCCTTGACAGCTCCAAGATTTTCGGGAAAAGAATCAAAGTGGAAATGCAAAAAATGAAGTTTGACGCTCATATTGCACCCCAATTTTTTTATAATTTTCGACCATGTTAGCTACAATTTCTTTTTGGTTTGAAGACTTGTGGTTTCCAAGGAAACCGTCTATGACTTCTACGACAGAGCTCCATGCATTAGATTCATCTTGGATCATTGTATTCTAGAACAATCTGTCCGATTTAAAGTTTGAATTTGAGGGTCTACAAAAATTCCTTCTTTAAGTTTAGCTTCATAAAGTGTAGGAAATCTGTTGCACAGCAGTTTAAAGCAATCACTTTGTTTCTTTAAAGCTTTAAAAAACTGCTTCATCAATCCTAACTTTATGTAAAGTGGAGGCAAAAGAACTAATTTTGGATCAACTAATGTGTCACGCTGCACTTTTTTTTGTCCTGGCACAAGTCTTTCTCTGAGTGGCCATTCTTTCTTAACGTAATGTAAATTTCGTGCTCGACTGTCCCACTCGCACAAAAAACATGGATACTTTATGAATCCAGATTGTTGACCCAAAAGCATGGATGTTATTTTGAGGTCTCCACAGAGTTGCCAACAATATTGAACTTGAGAGATACGAAAATAAATAAGTATTGCCATTAAAATGAAATAAGCATATTATTATACTTACATATTTTCTATCGATGTATCAAGTACTTTCATGAAATAATTTTGATGCAATTTAGGAAATATCAATAAGGTGCTTCTTTGCTCTAGTACAATATATCTCACAAGGGTTTTTTAATTTTGTGAAAAATCTTGACGTGATGGGCTCAAACAAAATTCACATTTAGAATCAGCGTACCCGTATTACCTAAGGACACTTATCAAAGTCAAAACACCAAAAATCATGTCGGCCTGTGTTATCTTTAAGACAAACTAGGCATTTGCCTAGGGGCGCGAGGGTACAAAGAGGCGCGCTTGCGGAATCTTTTGATAAGATATAGATTATTTTTAAAAAATCAAGGATTTTTTTTAGCCTGAAGGGGCGGAAAATTTGAATAGCCTACTGGCGGCAAATGTGTCCTCTGGCCTTCAATCAATAGTATTATTTTTTTAAACTCTATAGCTCAATACATATAAATGTGTACCTGGAAGCAGTCAGATTTCCTGGGCACGATCATGGAGATGGGCTCGCACAAGCCCCGCGCCGTGTGCAGCTTGTAGAAGCGGAACACCTCGCACGCCGCCGTGTTCACGCCGCGCTTGGGCATGAAGCCCAGACCGCGCTGGAAAGTAGACACAATCAATTTATCAACTAATTATATCATTTTAAATTCTTGTGAATTAATCTTAACCATTCATCATCAGTCATTCAGGCCTTCTCTACCATTGAGAGTTTTACTGCGAGTTGGCGGGCTACACTTTAGAAGTTTCTAAGAACAGTTAAGTGTGCAGACTAGTGATGAAACTCTTTATCAGAGCATTGGGTTATGAAAAAAGTGTACAAAAATTAACCAATCAATAAAAAGACAGGATTTTTTCCAGACTCAGACAAAAATATTTTCCTATAAATAATTATAAACAGTGGTTTCAAACTATCTGGATTAATTTATCATCATCAGCCCATTTACCTATATCCCTGCACGGGCCTCCTCTACAACTGAGAGGGTTATCAGCCTTAGTCAGAATTAATTAATAATTTATTAATAATATTAAGTTTGTTTTGACTGTGTCTTTTATAAGTACATAAGCGGGGTCACTAGTTAATTCCATTTAGTGCATTATTATCTTTTGCCGTCGCATTGGAACTATTCCCTAGACATTCAGGGGTCATGATCATTCTCCTTGCGTGTTTTGTGCATTTGCTGTAATAATTAATAAACTAATATAGTTTAAATATTCCTAATATGAGTCAAAAAGTATACCAAATATTACTATACAAACCTGGGGATTCCCTGAGAGGAATTGGTTAAGAAAATGCACGTAAGGCGATTCATCAACTACTTCATAATACCGGATGTTTCCATCTCCCTTGCCAGCAAGGTATACCTGAAATGTCAAACAATTGTTTAATTACAAATATGCTTTATAGGTATAGTATTTGTAAGATAGTGTAATATTTAGCTGTGATTAGGAAATACAATCTACACGGCCAACAATATGACTGTTTCTAAGCATTAAAGCAGGTAAGTCTCTTTAACACTCACTTTAATATACTATACAGGGTTTATTCAGACCGTGATCGGAAACAGAGGCAGATAATATCTTAAGTGATAACAAATCCCCTGGCGTTACAGAAAATCCCGACAAAAATGAAAATTTTGACGTTTTTCATACAACCATTGGTATTAAATGTATGTGGTATGTATGGAAAACGTCAAAAATTTTATTTCTTGTCGGGATTTTTTAAACGCCAATGCGTTTGTAATCACTTTAGCTCTCACTGCCTTAGTTTCAGATCACGGTCTGAGCACATCCATTATTTCTTTTTCTATGGGAAAGGAGGCAAACTAATGTAATCTAATATGCAATACAACATTCTGATATTGTATCAATGAGCTGCTCTAATTCGGGAAGTTGAGTCTTTGCATCAATATTGTAAGCTATCTCTTGATTGGAAAAGAGCAACACTAGAGTTTATTTTAAATGACTAAATCTAAGTGATGTATTTGACATTTTCTAGATTCAATAAATACTATTTCTTTTGATTTCAGGAGCTAGTGAGCGACCTGATGTATATGATTAGCAACTAAGCCCCACAGTATTTCACATACCATATTAGTATCGCAGTCGTAGTAGGGGAACACGACGCCGGAGGACGAGTCGATGGTCTCGCAGACGAGCGGCTGCGCCAGGTCGTGCTGGTCCCACACGGCGTACTGCCGGTCGCTGTAGCGGGAGAAACCCGTCGTCAGCACCTTGCCCGCCGCGCCCAGGAACAGGCACTTCGACGCTTTCGTGCCCAGGTGGCATACCCCCTCCTGGAAAATAAGGGATAATCACCATCATCATCATCAATAGCTCTTTATTCGTTCAGTGTTGGACAGAGGCCTCTCTTATGGCACGCCATTAGGCTCGATCTTCGGCTCTCCTCATCTAACTACTGCCACTATTAAATTAAGGGATAATTAATGGATATTACAAACACCAACTACCCTCATTATTTTATTCTCGGCCTATCGCTATCCACTGCAGAACGTAGGCTTACCCAATTAAGCACCAACCATAGCTCAAGCCTTTTTGTAAATGCCACTATATGGCATCTTATAATCTTACACTTTTGGCGTTACATTAACGATTCGATTTTTGTGTCTAACGTTTATACATAAATATGCCCAAATTTTGTAATAAAACCTTTTCTAATAAATCGCTTATTGAGCGTTCACATCTTAACTACACGACTAACTTCAGCACAGTAAATCTCTTATACTCCATTATATTAGAAGTTATCAAGCATCTTTCTGCTACTCTAGTTAGGAGTATACAACACAGTTTCGAATTAAGAGTTAATTAAGTTTTTAAACGTATATGATGATTATACTACTGATACTGATGTTTTTTTTTTTTTTTTTTAATACTTTATTGTACACAAAAATAAAGAATTAAAAATAAGATACAGCAAACAAAACACAAAAGTACAATTGGCGGCCTTATCGCCTAAGGGCGATCTCTCCCAGGCAACCAGGAATGGACATGTAGAAACAGAGATACGAGGTAGTTATAAGTGTACAAAATAGTTTTGAAAGAGAACAACAAAATATATAATTCTCATGATTATACTCACAGAAAGTACTATCCCCCGCCTAGGCTCGATGACTCGCAGCTTCTTATCCTTACAAGTGGTGGCGAGCAGAGAGCCGTCTCTGTTGAAGGACATGCAATAGATCACGTCGCTGTGGCAGTCGATCACCTTCACCGCCTCGCCCTTGCCCACGTCCCACACGAAGATCTATGGATGAAATATATAGGGGTGTTAAATGTTGGGCCAGGTAGGTCGATTGTGTGAAATTACTATATAGTATTATTTTCTTGTAGTTATATTAGAAATGATGCCTGAAGGGTATGCATCAACGGCAGTAGCATCCGACTACAGAGGCTTCTATGTAAGGTTTTACACATTCTATTATTTTGAATCTTCTTTACATACACAGATTTCTCTTATACAAAAACATATTGGACAAATATTCGTATAATAAGACTTCTTTTTTTTATTTTATGGCACAAAAAGTTTCCTTTATTATTGTACTAAAAAACGTTACTTAAAGTTGACCAATGTTGGTGTGATCCACTGATATTTGTTTCGGGTCTGGATTTTTATCATTTAGAAAAGTCTCGTAGTTTCTGATATCCACGACACTAGACTTGTATCTCAAGGTGGGATCAGAGCTACATATGTGACTGTTAGCTCTATTTAATTACACTTATTAAAATATATATTAATGATGTAGGTGTGGACTAAGGCCCTAAACTCTCACAATGGTAGAGTAGGCCCATGCTCAGCTGTGGGACGTATATGACTGATAATGATGTAGATATACTATATCAGTGCATGAATACACGCGTTGAAGTTCCGATAGCTTCCTGATTGAGTAACGGTAGGATGTATCGCGGCGTTTATGTGACGAGAATTACGCGGCGTCACGCGACTACGGCCCGGTAGTTTCGCGTGCTCGCAACAAATATCCAAAACATACAACGGTTATTGAACATTTCAACGGGCTTTCGATTTATTTAACTGATCAAATCTTGGCTTCGGCTTTTTAAGTCTTCTCCACTCATAAGAAATTTCTTAACAACAGTAAGAGTAATTGCTTCACGATCAATACTGTGTGTTAATTAATTGATTGGATTCCAGATTATGTTTACTTTGACCTATTATACGGGGCGTTAAAAGACCGTGATGGAAAACTGAGACAGATAATGTTTACCAGAGATCACAAAAACATCGGCGATAAAAGAAATCCCGAAAAAATAACGTTTACTACAGAATAAAAGATTTTTTCATCTTATAATACTCTTATTTATTCAGCCTATAACATTATCTGACCTATTGTATCACAATAAGCCCATATATGTTCCACTGCTGGGCAAGACTTCTTCTATAGCTGACAGATGTTAAGGCCTTGGCCCACCACGCTTTTCTAGTTTAAATTAGCGACATACATAGCCGTGCAAGTTTCTTAACAATGTTTTCCTTCACCGCACATTTAAACATACTTCAAACAAATATTATTAAATGGAGGAAGCCAATTGCCTACTACTTCACGGATCTTGATGATTTGATAAAGTTTTTGTTGGTTGCGTAAATTACGTGCGCCCACTGATTGTATGCAAATGGTGATCGAGATAACACTCGCGCTAATTACACATGTTTATTTGTTGAACACTTCACGATACCATACATATTATGTTTGTTACTTTCTTGACATGTTTAAGCGTTATTAATGCTTGTACTTTCAACTGTTAGTATTCTAATGATAATTAAGTAATCGTCAGTAAAAAAAATGACCGACTTAAAAATAAGGAAATAATGTTATTAAATTAATAATTTCACAATAAAAATCATATACAAATTTCATCCCACTGTTAGGCACGGATCTCTTCTCCAACTAAAATTGTTTAGGTCTTAATTCACCACGCTATCCTAGTGGAGGTATGTCGGACCAAGCTAGTGCGGGTTCGTGGACGTATGGTACTCACCAGGTAATCGAACCCTGCGCTGAGCAGTACGTTCTCCGCGGTGGGATGCCACTCGATGTAGGCGACGCGGCGCTTGTGGCCGTGCAGCTCCACCAGCCACTCCGTCAGGTGCATCGACAGCCCGCCGTCCGGGATGTGCCATAGCTTCACCTGGACCACATCATTCTCTTTTTTGGTAACATAGTTGGAGTTAAGATTAGTAAATTAATTAAGTTATTGTTGTATTTAATTTATATTAGAATATTAACAGAAGGAGTTGTAAAAATAACTATATAATACATTATACCTAGCGACAAAATAACCTTTCAAATTGTAATCACAAAAGGAGTGAAGAAGCAAGTTGTATAATATCGTTCACCATGACATAAATTAAACTCCTTGAAGTAATTAAGTCAAATCTATGTAGAAAGTGAAATTGTGTTAGGAGATGACAAATTAGTTTACTAAAAATTATTAAACTCTCCTACCTCTATATAAATAACTTATTATAAATACAACACAAATTGTGAATGCTCCACAATAACAAAAACTCTTACAATGCAATCATAATAACATACTTGTATATCCAAACGATCTACCAACAGACGCGATGTACCGAACCGAGTAATTATGCAGACAATGGAATATTTCAGATCTCATACAAATCAGAACAAATGATTATTACCCAACAATAGATCCGATTGATAGTGAAGAAAGTGTGTTAACGCCCCCAGACAATGAGATAAGGGCGTGTGATGCAGAACAAAAGCATTCGATAGATAAGATAGTGAAATCAATAACCTATCAAGAGCATTTTGCAGTATTGCCGCATTACAATGCCGCAATAATGATGCCAGTGATGTAAGGGCTCGATTTATATAAACAGTCTCTATTTATAATAATTAACTCAGGCCTAAAAGCCAGTTGTAGAAGCTTATTTGGGATGATGATTTGCAATAATATCTAGATCAATCCTAGTAATGTGCTAATAGAGTTGAAACTTGTAATAGATATATAACATAGATAATGAACATTTGAATGAAATGAAAGTAGATAAAAGTATGATTCGAACAGCTTGACGTATCATGTACAGACTTTAAAAAAAAAACATATGTCAATATTGGTCTTATGATACAACGATAGATATTATTATTTTTATATTGAGGCTTGAAACATGGAGTAATTCGACCGTAGCTGATAATCACTACTCAAGCGATAATTGAATACATAAATCTTTAATAATTGCTCATCTTGTACAATAAAATTATAACACCAAAATGAGCATGCGTTAAGCACTGCATAGATGCTTTCAACAACAAAAAATATAGAAAACACACTTAATAGGCAACAATTACATGGTACGGACAATTTGTACGGTTTATAGAAAAAAAAATTGGCACAAACGAAATTACCGTGCAGTCATCGGAACACGACGCTATGATGTTATCGTTGAACGGATTCCACTTTATGTCGAGCACTGGGCCTTTGTGGCCCGTCACTCGGCTCGCGTTGAAGTCCAAGCGGCCCGTCTGAAAGTAACGTTTCAAACTTGTTTTACTGCCACATTGTGAATTGCAATTCTCGCTGCGTCGCATTTCTAATGTCCAAACGAGCAGAGCAACCCAAAAACTTACAACCGTTTGTAAAGCGGTTACTGCATACGCATTCACTTGAGTAAACGCGACAGTTACATAAAAGTGCTCGTTAACATGACAACAAACAAGGTTCGAGGAAAAGAAAATTTAAACCGCTATGCAGCAAACAATTGCATGCATTTTTTGAATATTTTAATTTGCTTTTCCTCTTTGTTAATCATAAAGATTATTATGGTTGACTGATACGAAATTGCAAATAAAATGTGTATAATTTTCAGTCTATACTTATCTATAAACATTAAATTATATTCAAGTTAAGTTTGAACTAAATTGGCCAAAGTAATTTAATTGTTTAGTACCTACTTAGCATCTGAAACAAATTACACTTGGAGATATTTAACTTAATCAGTGAAAGAGGAACGAAATGAACATAAAATGTAAACTCGTTGAGCGTATTTAAACAGAAAAGTGAATTGAGCGTTAATTCCACCAATCAAAATACTAGACAGTTTTTAAGTCAATTAGTGAAGAAACACGTCGCGTAACAGATCTCGAGACATCCAACAGCGCTGTGCCGAGCGAAACTTTTACTAATTGCGAGTGATTTATTGACCATTATATATCATAACAATATGTGATATCAATTTAATTTCCCACACCGTTCGAGATCTGCATTCGATTTCATTCAACGGTAACACGGTTGTATGAATTAAAAACATTGTGTCGACAGGGAGCCACACAGCTTCGCGTGCATGCGAAGACATTTTGATCACAACCTTGATAAATATTGTTTTGAATCCTCCTGTTGTTGGTAAACATTAAAACCTCGCTATGAGAAATGGTTGTGTTTCTTTAATTATTGTATTGTGTATTGTATAATAGGTGTTATAGATAAACACACAATCATGAAAGTCCACTTGTATTTTCAACATTGCCTATTTAGGTTCTTGTAGAAGCCCAATAGCCTTACACGTTACTTGTGTCTAGTTTATAATTGTTTATCTCAATGAATTATTTTCATTTACATGTCGAATTGCTTGTTGAATAAAGATTTAAAGCTTAAAGATTCTTATTATGTTTAAGTTAAAAATATTCTGGTAATTGATGTGCGAAACAATTTGTTTATAAACAGATCGTAACGAGTACGTCAGGCGTGGTTGAATCAAATTTTTGGTTCCAAGAATTACCGATGGGACGCACACAATGCGGTGGAGTGAAGACAATAAGTGTGAAATATAGTATGTATGAGATATTATCAAGGACAAGGCCTTTGGTGTATGCACAACGTGTTCGACACTTACGCTCGCCGACCATTTGTGGCGTTGTGCAAATAAAAGCCAACACAAACATTGGCCATTTGTTTGGCAACTCAATTGAAGCTTAACCTTTTCGGGATCAATTATTACTCATCGCGTTTATTATGACTATACTAATTACATTCTACGTTTGACACGAATATATGAATTCTCTTGAATTGAAGTTTCGAAAACCTAACAAATGATAGAGGGGCTATTATACATATTTTTTCTATAAGTGGATCTAAAAATATTTCCATATCCAATAAAACTCAAAATATAAATCGGCCGGGTAAATGATACCGATTTTTTTATTTCTAACTTTATGAGGAGGTCATATTTAGAAAAGAAGAGACGGAATCTTGGAGATGTAATTTTCGAGCAGACACTGGTCGAAAATTACATCTCCATAGATGATTCTGCAAAATTGTCTAATAATAACGTCATGACGCAAAAATAACCGACAGCCAATTGATATTCCCATGTCGAATCTGATAAGGGCTGAGAAGTCATCAATAATTCCATAATCGTAGATAAGGCGAAATAACAAAATGTATTGACTGATAAGAAACGTATTCCAACGGTAAGCTTCGGAAACCTTACTGGTGGGACATGAATGCTTGCGTCAATTTCGAATTTGCTTAAAGCATATCCTGTTACAACAAAAGCCCTTCGTTTAACAGGTTGGGGCGGAGATTCCCGACATTGAGTCAAGGCGAGTCGGTGGAAGTTGCTTAGTAACTGACCAGTGTCGCAACAATCTGGTATCGTTATGGGATGAGACAGTCTACCGGTTTTAATGTTAGATTTACGCCCGGCCGGCAGACTGACGCCAAATATCCTAGAAAATGGTTGTTGGCCTGCCAATGTACGATCGATACAGCCCTGAGTGGAGTGTGCTTGAAGCCAGACAGTCAACAACAGCCTATTTACAGAACCAAAATGACTTTTATCCGCTTAGCTGTCATTTGAATTATTTTGTTATAAACAAAGTTTTGATATACTTATGCGGAGATTTGCAATGTTTGCTTTTTATATTTCAACTGCATATCCTTCCCCGTTTATAAAAGTGTGGGTTTATGGATGGAACTGAATATTATCAATCCTAAGCTGTTATCTTTTAGCTGTTCATACATGTTACATCTAAAACGTATTATTTAAATATGCAACGGAAATTACAAATCACGCCGTAAACATGGTTTTTAAAAACCTCATTGAGAATTACAGGTCAAAATCTAGGAATTACATCAGAAGTGTCAAAGAGAACACACATAAGTAATGATAGACACGAGCTATTGTTCTCAAGTGTTACTTAATAAGCCGACATCCGACTCCGCGAGTAAACTATGAAGCCACACACTGCGGTTGCGCCGATTAAGTGATACTTACGTGGTCCAGAGGCAGAACGAGGAATGCACCGCCGCCCGCCACCTCCGTCACTATGGCAACGAACTTAGGGTTCACCGCGCAGAAATTGGAATCGTGCGCATTCCTTGTGATTTTTATGTTGTCATAGCAACGCTCTCTTTTGAACGGAACACCGTACACATGACGGAACTTCGAGCTCCGAACGCCGCGGAACCATACCTGAAAATATTTGGGAGCTGTATACTTGTACTTCTCATGATACATATTTTCATTAAAAATATTTACTAAATTATACAACTGCTCATTCGAGGGTTTCTTAACCTGTTCTAAGGACCTTTAAAAGATCGGTGTTTAGGAGATCAGTACTCTTAGCAAACGAAATGACATAGAGAAAGTAAAGTTTAACAAATTGTGGTAGGAGCAGTTTATTTGATATTTTAACCATGTAGTAGTTACATCCTTACTTTTACCGTAGTGATAAAAACATTTAGAGTCGATCCGAAGTTTGCATTTAATGTATTTAAAATTAAATGCTGCTAATCCTTGAAAAAAGGTTAAGAAACCCTAATCATAGAACCATCTCATTTATCTCACACAATTTACTAGCTAAATACATTTCATTATCTCATAACACGCATTATAAGAAAGCGGAGGAAGTAGTTGAGCAATTTCCGCTGTTATTCTTAGTTATAACAAATTACTGTCATATTTTTTACCAAATAAAGAACGCGTCGAGTTTGCGCACTATACGTTGAATTAAAGTTTAAAGTTACTTTCTCCTTTTCGTATTTCGTTTTAAGTAGTACTTGTTACCATGTTTAGATTACATGGATATATTTCAAAATTATGATTACGACTTAATGATCTCTAACTAAAAAAATCTCTAACTGAATTAAACTTTTTATAAAGATGAGTCGTGTAAATAGGGACTTGGAAAATATTTTTACAAAATAAACAATTTCAAATCGATACACGTATTTGTTTAAACCATTGTGAGAGAATTCAACTATTTCAACTGTTTTTAAAACTATATTTTACCAAGTGCGTCTTTTTATTCCGAGTACATCCTAATTCATGGTTAGAATCGCAAAATTCTTAGCAAATTCGAACGCGTCACGTACCAAATTTTACAGTAATAGCGGTTGTCCCAAACTCTTATTACACAATGAAAGTTCGAAAAAATGCGGATGGATAGAAGTGAGAAACGTTTTTGCGAATAAGTGCACTGTCAATTATTAACCATTTCCATACATAACGACACATGACTGTGCGTGCGAGGAGAAATTAACCTGTCCAACAATGACTTTTAATAAAAGACTTGTTAAGAATTTAATAAAGTAAAATAGGTGTATAATATATTTCTTTTGTACATGACTAATCATTTTCAAGTGCAAAGTCCGACATGCTAAGATCCGAGACCAGTCTTCCATTCAACTACAAACAGGGCGACATAATTGTGTCGACTGGGAGAGGATTGCTTTGTGCATACTAAAAAAATAGGTATAGGCCATTGTTTTCTTTCAAATACCAATTAAACTCTAGAAATATAAGGATAAATCCTCAGGGTAGCCCAAGAGTATAGGTTTCAAAATAGCTCAAAATAAATCTGATGATTACAAAAGATTTTTATAAGTAATTTTTTTCACTAGAAAATAATACAATTAAGGAAACGGTAATATAACTTTCTGTGGAAATTGCGTGAAAGGAATAACCACAAGTAGTTAATTGATATGTGAGTTTTGTCTCCAGGAGTAACAAACTTTTTAGTCATTGCAATAATTTACCATGGAAATTTAGTCTTGACAGGTTCTGCTTTCAGGTGATATCATGGAAAGCTATAGATTGGTTATTACAAGGGTTTTAAAAGTGGGTTTCAACTAGTTTCTTTTATATTTTCTGAACACAGTAATGATTATTTTTTTTAATACGAATGGCTTCAAAAACAAATGCTTTACATCTGCGCAGTTAACAATTATTACGTGCCTTGTATAGAAATCTTTATAGGTATGATAACATATGTAAATATATTAAAACATTAGCAGTATACATACTTAAGTACCCTTTTCAAAACAACAAAAGGGTCATATGCCCACGGGACTCATAAATTTTAATATAAATTAAAAAATACGTCTTTATAATATCTATTATTTTTTTAGTTCATAATTTTTATAGACTATTTTTGCGATGAAACTCGTATATTTTTTAAGCTATACTAGTTAATGATTCAGAACCTTAAAAAAATCAATTTAATAGTCTTGGAAACGGGAATTAATGCACACCTGAATCTCCAAGTTAGGCAGTTGTGAATTTTGAGTGTATGTTACCCCAGTTTGTTTGAAGCCATTAAGTAATTTGGAGTAAGTTTAAAGTGGATTTACACGCAAATTTCCAGGCTAGTATTGAGATTTACATATTTAATAACTCTGCCTGTCCTGTGAATGACGCCCTTGTCTCAAGAAGGGGGAATGTCAATGATAAAAAATAAATTTTGGTAATAAAATGAGTTGTCAAATTTAAAATATGAATATCAAGTGAATCGATAAACAAGAAGTGCGTATTTAGATTAATTTCATGCGATAGTTAATAGCGTTTCTCGGCAATCGACATTCTATTTGAAGGGAACCGCATTTGGAACAAGTCGAATGCGACCAACCACTTAGTGCGACATTTGATAGTAGCCTATTTAAATTTTACGTTGATCAGTCTTTAAGAATTCGGGGTTAATGAATCATATCAACGAGTGTTATATTACAATGGCCTTTTGGAATTATCAGACAATGTAAAATTCTAAAATAATAGAATATGAAGTGAATGAACAATATGTACTAAAACGAAAAATGTACTCGACGAAAATAACATTTATTTTATAATATAAAATTTAGCAAACTTATGTATCTAGCTATTTTTGGTTTGCACATAAAGTTATCTGCGTTCTAACAGTATTAGGTTCGATTTCCGGATTAGGACATGTTTTTTTTATAATTGAGAAATAATACGCGGTACTTTAAACACATCGATGAAACGTTTATGTAGACATAAGGGGTAAGCAAAGGTTACCTCTTCCGCAATTTAGGAAAAAATACCAACACAAATAATAAGGAACTAACTTCTCGGAAATGTTATTACGCATGTCAAGTCCAATAAAATATAAGTGCTACCAATATCAGATTGATCAGACTACTTTTACATAAGTATCATTTAACGCTATCATCGATTTCTATCGGGTGTTACAATCGCTTCATATTCGTTACGACCATTCGACCGAGTTTAAAGATGACTACTACATTTAATTAGCAACAACATACTCGTGATTTACTATATATGAATCGTGACAAACAAGTTAGCTATTTGTTTACAAATTCTTACTATCGGAATATAAAAACGATTAACACAATTACGTAAGCGATTTAAAAAGTAACCTTAGATTCTTTTCCATATTGAAATTGGTACAATGGCATAAAATATGATTACCAAAAACAGTCATCAATTTTAATATTTGATGTTTTTACAACAAGATAAATCATTTAATTTTTTGATTGCGTATATCCAATACAAAAGCATACCACTACTTTATTATTGTTATACATTTTTTTACATGCACTAAATTAATTCGTGGGAAAATCCGGCTAACTTGTATACGGCGGCTTTGCATTCAAAAACACTATAAATAAAACTTTTGAGTTTTTGCAGTGGATTTCAAATTCTGCAGAAATATAATTAACAACGCTCGTAAATTAAATAACATGATTGTATGATACGTTCTTAAAGCTTCACAAACACAATACACCAACATAAAGCCATTCGCTAACATAAAGAAATAAAAAGTGCAAATAAAATAAAATATATACCTGAGAATTAGTCATGTTGTCGTCGCACTACTCGGTGTACCAACGCATGCACTACATACAGATGTAATCCAAATCTATATAGTTCTGTGCATTTTACATTAAACCAAATAAAAGAACATAAAAACCAGCTGCCCACAACATGACGCACTGTGACTTACTTAACACTGAAAGATCCAGAGAAATAAAAAGGATGCATTAAAAAAATAAAAATAAAACATAATAAAACACACGCACGCACGCACACATACCAAATTAAATGTGCAAATAAACACTACATTTAAACTACACAAGTGCCAGGTCGATTTAATATGATTAAGTATGTGATTACAGTCGAGGCATGTAGACGAGTGGCTCCAACGACAGGCGAAAAAAAAGTGAAAAGATAGTTGTTACAGAGTCATTGCCGCTGTGATGCTGAGTGAAATTTATATTCAATATAACTACTTACTTATTGAACATTAATACAAATGTACTTCATTACGCCAATAGTTATGTAATCCTATAAATTTGTACCTAAACTTCTTTTATTAGTATTTATAAGAATTTTGTAAAAGTTTGTAATTATTCTACTGACAAATATAGGTACTCAATAACTAGGTTACAGTTAGCTTGATTTTGGGGATGAACATATACAACGGTTCTTAAGCACAGATATAAGCCACATAATTTTTATGAAATTACGAGAAACTAAAGCGGAGCCCAACCGATACTGTACTCTTGAATAAATTGGTTGCAAAAAAATGCAAAATCATTCCATCACTGTAAATGCTATTAAAAAGATGCCAGAAACAAAACATACATTACTAAAACAGATTGTAACTGTATGTAGGTCACATGAAAGGAAGTCATGGGGACATAGCAACCAATTTAGGACTAAGCGGTTATCGCGACGCCATTTAGGAAAGCTAATCAAAATCCTGCATTTATTTTGGACACTGCATGACAAATTGAATGGGATATTTTATAAACGGTCAATATTGTTATTTTTCATCCACCTATTTTTTGTACGCATAAAACATAAATTGCAGCAGCGACTGAATAACTAATCTATATTTTGTTGTATACATTTGTAATACTGTGTGTGTTAGTGTGTAAAAGCAGTGATGGCCTCGAGGTTAAGGCGCGCGATCGAGAATCTCGGCGGTCGTGGGTTCGAACCCCAGGCACACACCTCTAACTTTTCGAAGTTATGTGTGTATTCACAATGAATTATCACTTGCTTTAACGGTGAAGGAAAACATCGTGATAAAACCTGCACACCTAAAAGTTCTTAGGAATTTCTTAGGTGTGTAGTCCGGCAACCCGCACTAGGCCAGCGTGGTGGACTATGGCCTAAACCCTCTCAATGGTAGAGGAGACCCGTGCCCAGCAGTGGGACGTATATGGGTTGATGATGATGATGTGTGTGTTAGTATTTGAAATGGATAAATATGGTATGATGATTAGGAATACTATATTATATTGATATTGGCGTAATTACGTATGCGGAGTAGTGAATAAATAAGAGTCTCGGAAAGCGAGAAACCATTTAAATCATATTTAAATACGTCGATACTTTAAGGAAACTGATCGAATATCTATTATTGTGTATGTTAAATGTTTGAAATCTTTAAAGAAAGTATGGAACATTATTTTTGCTTTGTAATAACAAAAACACTGTTAAAGAAAAATGCATTAAGTTTTTTATAAAATGAAATTTATAAAACTTAATAGATTTCGTACCACATGTGGGAAGAGACTAATAAAACGTGTCCCGCAGCGTGTGAACAAGTGACGCCGAGCGATCTTTTTCTATTTAGTAATGTGTACATCAGATAAGTGTTAGAGTTTGTAAACAATGTTTTAATGAGGTATGGGTATAAAGTACAGGTATTTGCAGTTGAAAAGGTATTACAGAAAAATCTTATGTTGTTTATGTTTACATTTGTTATTATCTATTTTTATTAATAAATAAATTCATTATATCTTTATCCTAATTTTTTAATATAAAATATAGTCATATTCAGTGCTGGGTGGCTTTAATTGAAGTTTGAATATTTAAGAAATTATGTTTGTTTTTCTGATAATACTTAAATTTATTTCTGGTTATTTAATTATGATTTGTGTGAGTGAGAGGCATGTTCATAAAATACTTAACATTAAGAATAGTGAATATTTTTGTCTTTGGATTTAATTTTTATATTTAGAGCAATATATGACACTATAAGAAAATTGACTTTAATTGGAATAGTAAGTAAAAACCATTGTGTTCCAGGAATCATTGTAGTCAATATGCAACATTTTGTTTAAAAAAATGGACACTTAATTTAAAACAATCCATAAAGTAGGTGGCCCTAATATTAAAATGCCACAATACAGTTACAGCAATAAACACATATTAAAATTAATGACTCAATTGCACATAAAGAAATTAAGCAATTGTAACACTTTCCATTCTCAGAGCACTCTGAGATGTTACATGATGAACAACAAAGCGTAACAAAAACACAGCTCAACTCAGCACAAAGACGGTGCAATTCTGCTTATGTCATGGTATTGAGAGCTAAACCGTTAAGAATGCATTATGTCACTGCAGTGTGCAAAACAAATGATTGTATTAATTATTTGGTACGAATAATGTGTTTGACGTTATGTGGAAAAAAAAATATTTTGGCCAAAATGCCATGTGCAATGATAAATTCCAATGTAAAAAGAATAAACTACATACAATTTGTTGGGTATAGACATGGCAATTATGATAAACAAGATAAAGTAGTGTACTTCAGTTTCATAAATAGTGAATATTTCTTACACAATCATTTTAATGAGGTATTGCGAGCTCATTAATAATTCATAGAATTAAACAGTGAAAGCAATGATACACATAATATGGAAATTAACTAGGTAATTTCATATGCTTGGATCATGTAAGATTAACAGAACTTTATTAAACAATATTTATGGACACATTTAATATCTATAAAAAAATCCACTCTAGGAAGCTAAATAAGATTAAATATTTTATGTTAAAATAAAATACAGTAAACGAACACGAGTTTAATTTGTTCGGTATGAAGTATTAAAAAAAATACCGGTCTATAATGAAAAAAAAAAAGGTTTTTTAAACGTAATTATATATATATTTTTTTTGGCATTTAATAAACATTTATAAAGCAAAGTATTTGATTTATGCAAGGTTCTTTCAACAGCGTCAATGACTAGGGACTCTTACTTTGTTCTAAGCATAAATTCCATATGGGTCAGTAAATCGATAGGCTTCTAACTTATTGGTGTACATGTCTTGCAGTGCGCATTTACTTTACAGTTCTTACCTTAGCGGCAGGTTTGTTGCAAGCTCTCACGTCTACAAGGGTGCTATTTTTTGCCGGACTCTTCTCTGTAATATTTATGATTTCCAAGCAATTAGTTTCCCTTATCGACTCATCTTTTACCGGAGGCATATCCTAAACACGACACAACGTCGCGGTTCTCACAGATTTCTTTGTTATTAAAATATTAGGCAGTAAAATAAAAAAATCAAAAACACAATAGACCGCAAGCACTTCAGTCTCCTTTTAATTGAAAATCGAAAATGCAACCGAACGACCGGGTGAATGAGACGGTATAGGATAAAAAACGGCATTATTTCAATGGCAACACGCATTTATGGAATGAATGAAATGTTTGCTAAATTTGACGATGAAGCCAAATGTTTATGTTCAATGGAATGTTATTCTGAGACAGTCTCTATAACAAAAAAATATTTAGTTTAGGGATGCTTTGTAATTAGCAATAAAGCATACTTTATTTATAATCATTAAAAACGTGGTTCTTATATCACAAGGTTCTAAAAATTAACAATAGATAGCAGCACTTAAATAACAAAAGCGTCATCTATCGGTATTTAAAATAACAAACATAATTTCAGTAATTTGTGTCGTTTAATAAAATAAGTTAACGTTACACTTTTATTTAGTTTATTTTTATGCGATCTAAGAAGTTATTACCGAACGGTAGTAGTTTTAGTACTTACTTAGTTACTTCTTACATTTTTGCTGCTTATAATCATGGATTTTTGCAATCTTTACTCTTTACCATTTTATTGTTACAACTTTCCGTGTAACTCCCCTAGCTTCTTTCCATTGATGATCCATTCATATTGATATTTTTCATAGCTTTTGAGGTGAATAAAATCTCATAGTTTTTAGACTACTTACCTTGTCTATAAAACTTAGGCTATAACCATTATGATCAGCATATGTGGATATCAACCGTTTTAAATATTTTCACTTGAGTACTGTTGTCTGTTACACGCAAATACATTACCAGTTACCACTACACGCCTACACAGCACACCTATGTTTGCTACACCTATGTTTCGGCAATTTGGTTCGTCGTTCAAATCGCACTTACAGGAAGACGATTCGCCGAGAAGTTGCCGGTTATTAACGGTTATATTTTCAGCCTCTAAACAGCGATAGTAAATGATCTTACCAAAAATAGACTTTTTTTTACCAGGGAATTAAATACGAGATCTCATAGTTGAAACCTAAATAAAGTGTTTATGTAGAAAGTGATGAACAAACAGAATGAAACTCCATGTATGTATATCTGTCATTTATAGGGGAAACTGGGGACACTCGATCCCCCCTTTTGTATTTCAACCCTCATTTGGGAATATCTCCCGAATTTGGGGTCGATATGATAGCATTATAAGGAATAAGTACTAAAATATGTTTAAAATTGCTATAATCAAATTTATTTATTTGCTCATGCAATGAATAACTTTCTAGTATTATTTAAATTACTGGCATATCTTTTTAGTTACATAACTGCTAATCAGCACTCTTTTACCGTACCACTACAACTTTGACGAACAATAACATCATTCACAGCCAACGCTAATTTCTTTTTTATCGATTGATACTATATTTCGTTCACCTTCTCTTGTTTTGTAAATTCGAGGCTCTTGATCCGCGGATCGAATGATCTTGGCGGATCAAGTGTCCCATAATAACAAGGTCGATGACGTGTACCATACAGCACTTAGGTTACAAAACATTTAATATATAAAGTATTTAAGGATTCACACTTTTCTCTGTTACAAAAGGCTAGAAACAGATAAATAGTGTACTAAAGCCGTACAATATCGTAAACATCTTTTCTAAATTTAAAATTAAAACTTACGGAAAATAAGATACAGCAACACAAAAAAAATGTCAAATCCGGCAGTTGTACCACTATTAAAATGTTAGCGGGTACTATTAACTACCAGTTTAGCCACTCTAAACATTTTGATTATACTTGGTTGCTTTTTAAATTCAGTGTAAATTTAGTCTTCCGTAAGGATCAAGTGTCCCCTGTTTCCCCTATTAATCTTCATCAATGAGTAAGAACGTCTAATGCCGGCCATACACCTAATATTATATTTGCGCAAGTCTAAACTTGTACAAATAGACGTATTTCAGACGTTAACAATGAACATATTTATTTATATTCTTTATTGTACACCACAATAATACAACATTGATACAAGTAATTCTAAATAACGTAGTGTCGCAATTGACGGAATTTTCAATTCACATACACGGCTCATGCATGCTTGCACAAATATCATTTCACTGAAATGGACGACGCAATGTCTGTAGTTGGCTTTATTTTAGCGACGATAAAACTGAAAACTCACAAAAGAAACCGGACCATATGGACTAAAGACTGTTTAAAAAAAAGAGAACATTATTCGCACACCAGATTGTTGAATGAATTGAAATTTGCATCCAAAGACTGGCATAACTATCTACGTATGGATGAAGAAACTTATTTGAAACTGTCAATGGTAACGCCATATATTAAAAACAAGATACTGCTATGCGGCAATCCATATCACCGCACGAAAGATTAACAGCAACTTTAAGGTGTCTGGCAACTGGAAGGAGCTACGAAGACCTCAAATTTACAACAATAATATCACCTCAGGCTTTGGGTTTTATTATTCCTGAAACATGTAACGTGATTCACAAAATACTTTCGTACGATTATTTGAAGTGAGTAATATAAATACAGGTTTTGCATATTAATAAGAATTATAATTATTATATATGTATTTCGTTTTAAGTAGTTCACAATGCTCATAACAAAAAATACTGTTATATATTATAACGCATCAAAGTTTGATAAATATGTCCCGATAGAATGGTCTGGAATAGATAAATGCACTGTGGTGTCTTCAGTCTTCAAATGAATGTTGTGAGTCTGAGTTATTATATTGCGATCAAAAAGTATCATCATATTCTTGTTGATTATGTGGTATTGAATCGGAAGGAGGTGCAGTTGATTCTGAATTAATTATCTGTTGTGGTTCATTCATTGCAGTTGCATGAATGTATTTTGTGGTGTGGTGGAGGACTGGGAGAAGGAGTTCCGCGAATGTATAGTTGTGTGTGGTGAGGTGAAAGACTAGGAGTAGGACCTGTAGGAATAAACTCGTTTTGGGGTAGTGTCAAATTTCCCATTTCCGCTTGAAATAGTGTGTCATTTATAATTTTTTCAGCAATTAGTCTTTGCTGTCTAGGTAATTCCCGCAATTTGAATGCGACATTTTTGCCAAAAATATCAAATCGGTCGTCTTTTGACAAATGACGTTTGAAGTGCTTATTTACAGAATGTAATATTTCATTAGACAAATCAGTTGCATCTGTAGTTTTTCTTTTGGGAGGTCGAGCACGACTTGATGTTTGTTGAGAGGTAGAATCTGTTTCCGATGAGTTGTCATTTATATCTTGCACACTTAAAGCTGATTCGGTTTCCTGAAACAATAACATTTTTTTTAGTTCCCACATACTGAAGAAGAATGGAAAAACACCGCGATACAATTTGAAGAAAGATTGAATTTCCCACATTGCCTTGGAGCAATGGACGGAGAACACAAAGATATTATTCCCCCAAGTAGAAGTGGATCATATTTTTTTTAATTATAAAGGTCGACACAGCCAAATCGGATTAGCCATTCTTCGTTTTAAATAGTGTAACTAAGGCGCCCCATACACCTACAGTAGTATTGCACAATCTTTTTATTGTGCAATAACAATGAATACCCCCTTTGATTCCAAACGTTCAATAAATTCTGTCAATAAAATTGACAAACCACTCAGATCAATACTTTCGTGCGAGCAACATGTCTGACGACGAAGTTTTGGCGGCAGCCACGCTGGTGATTTTGTTGAAAAAAAAATATATTGCGCAGTGGCGGACTAAGCCCGTCAGAGGCCCGGGGCGGCAAAGCTGAATGAGGCCCCCAAGGCTTAAACAAAATGTATTTCTACAAGCTTTTTATTCAGTTCACATTTGTATTTATTAGTACTTATGATTAATTCGTTAAAATGTGGCAAGTTAAATTTAAATTCGGCTTAAATTATTTAAGCTTAATAAACATAGGTATGTAGGTACTTACAATACGAAAAACGGAAAATAAAATAGGAATCGATCGACAAAAAAAAAAACAATCGGAAAAAATAAATCAAAGGTAGTTTTTATTTTCAGTAGATATGAAGTTCATTATTATATTGTACTGGAAAAAAAATTAAAGGATTAGAAAATAAATCTGAATTTGTGGGCGATTTTTAACAGGCCGTAACTTCTTAAAATAAAAAAAAGAAAATTATTGCTCCTAGTCTCTAGGTTTTGGATAATTACATTAAAATTATGTAGTATCAGTGATTTTCGAGTGATCTTAGGAAAACCAATAACAAAAAAAATCTCAATATAAGACGCGTCCTAAGCATATTTTTAAAGTATTATGAAGAACGCGGAAACATTTTGGGGCCCCCCAAGACCTGAGGCCCGGGGCGGACCGCCCCTTCCGCCCCCCTGTTAGTCCGCCACTGATATTGCGCATTATTAAGCTTACACAGTGCAAGAAAAAAATATTGCACAATAAAAATTAAGCTCGCTCAATCTTTTGTTCAATTACTGCACAATGTTTCAATATTATCCCTACACGTTGAATAATATTGTGCAATCAGATATATTGTGCAATATTATTGTAGGTGTATGGGGCGCCTAACACGACTTTCTTTTATAATATACAGATATGTATGTACTTACTTGTGAACTTTCAATTTCATCGCTGTTAGTACGAGAAAATCTTGGCGTTGCTTTGTCGTTATCCAAAAATGTCATAAATTTGTAATACCATAATGTAGGTTTATACACATCACTGGTACCTGCTCCTGATTGAATTGACTCTTCAATCTTTTTCTTTTCTTTACGATAATTTGTACGTAAAGCATTCAATTTCTTTACAACTACACAACGGTTGGCGTTCGGTTCTAATTTTTGGTATTCTTTGATTAATTTCTTGTAAGCAGCATTTTTTTTGTCTCTATGGTGGTAGTCTTTGTTTTTTTTATCCCAAAGACAAGGCTCACACCTATAAATATTTATAAATTGCTCTATTAAACCGCGAACTCCACGTTTTTCAATGACCCCGCTCATATTGGCGCGAAAACAACGTGTGCGTGCACAGAAGTCACGTACAGCACTGAGACTTGCGCGCAATAAACCCACGCACGTTTATGTAATGCCGGCCATTCACCTAACAGTAAACTTGCGCAATACAATTGCAATACTGTCACGTGTGTTGGAAGATGATTGCTCAATTTTTTTACTATTTTCTCAAGCCCACACTTGCACAAGTATACTGTTAGGTGTATGGACATAAACTCACATGGACTACGTTACTTATGATAATATTTCTATAATCAAGAATTTATATAAATGTATCAGATTTTATAAATATTAAAATTAGCGTAACTATCTGATAGGTAATTGCTAATTATATATTAAAACATAACAAAATGATAATTAACTCAACAAGATTTTTTTTAATACGCTTCATTAATTTATTGTAACTAATATTACATTGACCACTAAGTAACTAAATAAATGTTAACTACTGTAATTACATCATCCAACAATAATTTAAAAATTAAATTTAACATATCGACATTTAGATTATACGCTGATTACTAGTCTGCCTTACAACTGAAGACTGACGCAACGCAACTAATATTTAAAAATAAGGCGATAAATGTTTATGAATAAAAACACTTATGATTAAGAACGAAAGAGATGGCGCGCAAAGATAATAATCGTGCGGTCTGCAAATGCACACCGAACCAGTCAGTGCGAGTTGTTAGTCCACAATTTAAAGGCAGGGCGATAACCTGGATACTAATCATTGGACGCTTCGACAGACCGTGCTCAGTACTACGAGAGACCGCTTGTGTCGCGCGACTAAATATATTATCATTTATTAAACTAAATAAAAATGTCCAAGGTATTCAATTTCGGAGCTGGCCCAGCTAAATTGCCGGAAGAAGTGAGTTGATTCGAGTTTTATATATTGATTGTGAATTATAATATTGTAGGTCATATTCATTCATGTGACAATCGAGTACGTACAATACCGAATAAATGCATTCTAATGAAATAAATTGGTTAATGCATCGTTGTAGGTGTCTTGCTTTGTGAAGTTATAAAAATCAGCAATTATTTATTTATTTAAAATATTTTGCTAGTTTAACATAGGATTATTGTCTGCAAAGTAATTCATTATGATATTCTGATAATTAAAATTTATTTTTAGGTATATGAGATAATGAAAAAGGAGTTGACAAATTTCGAAAACTCTGGGATAAGTTTGTTGGAAACCAGCCATCGGACCGCCACATACATGAACTTGAATGTCGAGATTCAAAATGTTGTCCGAAGATTATTGTAAGTACCACTTGAGTATTCTTCGCAATATTTTTTATTTAGTCGTACTTAATTACTGTCGGTGAAGAAACACATCGTGACGCTGCTAACTTACAGTTCGCCTCAAAAAATTACTAAGCTAGATTCCACACACTTCTATTAGAGCCGCATAATGGATTAAAGCCCTTTTCAAACATAGAAGATGGGAAATTTCTTTTCCTTTCATGCTAAAATTTTATTCATAGTGTTACCAAACGGGAAAAAAAAACAAAAACAAATACGATCATTGATATCTGGTCAATTTCAGGGCCTATAGCAAGCGTCAAATTAAGATTATAACAGCGATGTATTCGTTAATTGTAGTTGCGTTTTTCACATTCTCATTGACTTCTCTTTCACTGATCTCAAGTATTTATCTAAAGTGTCTATAAATATTGTCGTAAGATAAACGTTAATATTTATTTTCTGTGTGTGTGTGTGCAAAGAGGAATACTCATCATCATTGATAGTAATGTAACTGCTGGGTCTCCTCTTAGATTAGTCAGTAGACTACCATGCTCACATACATAAACACAAACGCGGACTTGAGAAATTTTAGAAAAAAATTCAGTAGTAAGTACGTGAACATTATGAATAGTATCTTACAAAAAAAAAACATAGCAATGGTTTTTAATATCTTCAAATAATTAAAATAGACGTATTTGTAGACACCTAACGAGAGTTTTATCTAGATTGATAAGAGTCTGGCGAACGGAATATAAGTCGTATATTTACAAAATGATTGTAAGTGTACGATTCAAAATATTTTCGTATTGCTCTGAATAATATAACAATATGTTACGTAATGTGTCATGCTAATTTAATAATAATGTTTTGATTCTAAGTTTACAATATTTATCATTGTGATGGTAAAAGGTATGAGAAGTTTCGAATGAGGTCGATGAAGTGTACTTATTCTTCGAAACTTTAGCGTAGAAAACTTTTTTAGGACTTCGGAGAAGAAGACGTACCGATATAAATGTTTTTGAATAATTTGATGCAATATATTTTTAATCAAACCATCGTAGTACAATTACAATTAAGTATACATTTTTTTATTTGATATGCACGGTTTTATCTTTGCGGTTAAGAAGAATAAGCCTCAGGTTACAAAGTGCATACCTGAGAAACTCTCACTATATGTTCCTTAACCCTTAAAGCGAGAATTAAACAATAAATATCCTCGAATTCTCAATGTTGTAGATATTCTGAATTCAATCTAGCGATGCTTTGTCAGAATTATGTTTAGTTACTGTATATTATAGACCTATATATTATAATATATTTTATATATTATAGACCTCACTTTTTAATAACTAGTATCTACTATTGCTGTATTTAGAGATGTTCCGGAAAATTACAAGATTATATTCATGGCTGGCGGCGGTCTTGGTGAATTTGCTGCGGTACCCCTCAACCTGATCTCTAGGACTGGAACCGCTGATTACGTTGTCACTGGTAATTTTGTTATTATTTATCCATAATGGTTAGACCTGATCTCGCCAGGATAGCCAATCGATTATAAGACTGTAGTAAGAGAGCATGCTTTTGGCAATACTATTGAAATCGTATCAGTACTTTTCAAATTAATGATAGCACACAATACTTCACTATTTGAAGTTGTTTGATTTCGAATTAAATTAAACCTATTTAAAAAAAAGTTCAAAAAAAGTGAAGTAAATGCTAATGATTTATTATTAAACTGGAGGAATATTAAAAAAAAATAGAGGCATCTTCTTTTCTACTTATTATACCTACTATAATTTTCCGACGTACATTGCAAACTTCTTAAATTATCTTTACTAATGTTAATGTCTTTTTAGGTGCATGGTCAGCAAAGGCAGCTAAAGAAGCGAAAAAGTACGGAAAAGTGAACTTGGTTTTGCCCCAGACAGACCGCTACGTAGACATTCCTGATCAGTCAACATGGAATTTGGATCCTAATGCTTCCTACGTACACATTTGCACAAATGAGACTATTCACGGTAATTATAGAACAGTTATAATTTATTCTGATAATAATTACTTGGGTATTTACTTTTCTTAATGACTTTCAAAATAAAATAGTTTCTGAATTGAAAGAGTTAATCATGGGGTAAGAATTAAAATATTCCAGCTATTTATCGGCTTTCAAGGATTTTTTTTCTAATCTTTAGTAATAATAACATTTGTGTTTCAGGTGTTGAGTTTGACTTTATTCCCGATACAAAAGGAGTCCCATTGGTCGCTGATATGTCATCAAATATTATGTCCAAGAAAGTGGACGTATCCAAGGTAATTTATACATGACGTGGACAAAATTTTCTATTCAATAAATGAAATTGGATTTTTTTATTTTTAGTCAAAACTGCTGCGTTGATTATGGACCTGTAAGTTTGTGGGATTGGGATGGTTGGGATTCAATTCCCGACTCCTGCAAAAAACTTTTAGATTTTTGTATTAAGATAATCTCAGCAAATCGAATTACTAATGTCCATGGAAGCCCATATTACGTGTACCGGTGTAATACCCATACACATACAGTCGTAAATGATATAATAATCAAGCAATAACATAATAAAATGAATATAAAACGCACTTTTCCTACAGTTCGGAGTGATATACGCTGGAGCTCAGAAGAACATCGGTACATCCGGTGTTGCGCTGGTGATTGTCAGAGAAGATCTGCTGAACCAGGCTCTGCCCACATGCCCATCTTTATTGGACTGGACTGCCAATTACAAAGCCAATTCTATTCTAAACACACCACCTATGTTTGCGTAAGTTATCTTGTCTTTTTTATAAATCTTTATTGTTGTTTTGTTTTGGTTTTTGATTCCAACATTTTGGGATTTACTTTCGTCATAAGTTCGTGATGACAGGGTCCTTTAAGTTTTGCTTTGAGAAATATTCACGTTTTTGTTTTATGAGTCAAGATTTAAGATTTTTGTATCACTGTCCTTATCGCAGGTCCCTCTGCTGTATCTTCTAGGTAATAAATAAATAAAGTAGCCTCATAAAAGAATGACTTAAAGTAGTAAGCTTTGTTTGCTAATTCCCTACTTTGTGTGTTTCTAAGCCAAAATACATTAGTAGATTTATTATTCATTACTTTGTAAAAGAGGTTTAATTTAATGGCATGATATTGGGATCAATATGTTAATTATTGTGTTGTCTCTACAAAGCATTGTATGGAGAGGTCAGCTAATCTATCGAATGTAATGGCTGCTTTTCTAACCATAATCCTTTCCAGCCCTTATAAAGTGTTTAAAGGATTAATGTATGCATTATTAGATAAAACCCCTTGTGTTCAACTATGGAAAGTATTTATGGGATTAGTGTATGGATTGTTTTATGCATTAGTGATTAGGAGATCAAATGCTATTATACGATTACTTTATCTAAATTTGCTTTGGTCATAACACGAATAATAGTAGATGAAGTTATTATCATCTTAATATTGAAGAATGGACTTTGTCAAGTCAAATGAATTAATTTTTTATTTTTATTCATCCATGCTCTTTATAGTCTTGGGTCCCTTAAGCGTAGTCAAAGAAGTAGATCAATCAAAAGACCGGAACAATTGTCTTGGTTGAGGAATAGTAAACATCTTTTGGCACCGATTTTGTACTTAAACACGAATTATTTTATCATCAATTACAGTGTTATTAATTTACCGAAATAAAAATCTTGTTTAAGCTAGCTAAAGCAGTCAGTGATCAGTTATTATATAATTTAATTACGATATGACGAAATCGTCTTGTGTAATACCTTAATGCTAAATCAGTTTAACCGTGTTATGTTATACATACATTGGTACATACAAATATGGTAAATAATAAACATGTTTTTTATTTTTTTTTAATTTGTGTCTATTATTGCATGATTTGCAATAAAGCAATAATCTTTACAGCATGTGTTTACGGTTGTATTGACATGACGTTGTTCTTTAATGTTATGTTCCAGTCAAAATAAGCTTATCATCTTTTTGTCTTTGAGACTACTGGTATTGTTATTTCAATTAATAAATTTTGATTATCACATTTCTGTGATGGAACTTTGTATTGTAAGTACAAAGTTCAGCCAACAAGTCCTCATGAATCGAGGGTAGGTTAGAAAAAAGCATAAACTAAGGTTGCCATATTATTTCAAGCCTTGATAGTAGTCAATGAAGTTATGAACTTGCAATATGCAAATCTTTTCATTCGTGTCGAGGTCGATTACTTTACGAATAACAAATTACTAACTTGTTTATTATTCCATAAATTGTTTGTATCTGATGTAGGTATTTACTCAAATATTACCTAATATCTTTTTGACTGCCTCGTGGTCACGCGTTGCAAATATGTACCGTGCGATCTAGATGTCCTGGGGATCAATTCCCGGGTCAAGTGTTATTGGGTTTTTAGTATTAATATCTGTTTTACTTTTCAGTATCTACATCATGGGACGTGTACTGCAATGGATTGAAAGAGAGGGTGGTCTCGATGAAATGGCAAAGCGGGCCAATGAGAAAGCTTCTCTGATTTACAATATTATTGAGGATTCCAAAGGGTTTTACTACGCACCAGTGGCTAAGAATGTTAGGAGCAAAATGAACATTCCATTCAGAATTGGATCACCTGGCAATGAGGCCTTGGAGAAGGAATTCTTGAAAGGAGCCGAAGCGTTGGGACTTATACAGTTGAAAGGACACAGGTGAAATGACTTTTTAATTTTTAAAAGAATTCACGTATAGATTTGGCAGTCGCATGGTGCAGTTGGCTAGACACTAGCTTGCGAAATGTGAGGCCGAGAGTTTGATCCCTGCACCGAGACGAATTTTTGTGTGATCAACAAATGAAAGAAAAGTCTTTCGTAGTGTCTGATACCCACAATGCAAGACTCGTATCTTAGTGTGAGGTCAAGACTATGTGACTGTCGATTGTATTTATTGTTTTCATCAAAATATCATCCTCATCAATGAAAAGGGCAGCTAATACTCCAGATTGACAGTCAAGCTATTTTAACAACAAAGTAAATTTTAAGCGTCTGTTTTTTCTTCAAAACTTTTTGGATGTTCAGTAGTGTTTGGTTAAGATAAGAATATTGTTACTCGCTATTTTTACCTTGGCTCCGATATAATATATTTTATCGGATTCTTTCGATTGTCTATTATTTTTCGTACCCGAGTACTAATTCTACTTTTGAAATTCGTTAAAATTTATCGGAATTTTTTATTACATTGTTGATTTGTAACTTCAAAACGTCTCAGTAAAATATAACTACGATTATTAGGGACTTTGTCATGGGTATCAAATATTACGAAAGATTCGTTTCCCAAAACCTTAAAACAAACAACCCGAAAATTCTCTCAAGTCGGATATCTAATCCGCGGCTTTATGATTCACCCCAAAACCACGTGACTGTACGGACACTTAAATCTATCTCACCTAATGACATTACACCAAGTAGTAAATATTTATTAATCTGTGAACAAGTGGCAAAATAAATAGCTAAAGCAATACGTTCTTTATGAGAGTTAATGTCATAATGTGTATTTTCTTTGTTTGTTATCAAGGCGTTATCTCGAGATCATTGACCCAATGCACTTCATCGTCCTATTTGTTCAGTTATAAAGAAATTATGAGCAATGCGAGTCAGCCATATCTATCAATATTTATTAAATAGTAAAGCCCCCGCCCCTTTTACAAAAATAGGCTTCGTTCCAGTTGGAATTTTTTTCTTAAGTGTTGTTTGTTGTTCTGAGATTAAATAGCATTAATCTAAATACGAGTAATTAGTATTTGGATGTTCAACAAATATGTTTTAAATAATATTAAGATAATAACATTCTGAAATTTAATATTTAAAAATCAATTAAATTAGGATCTTCCATGGTTAGTTTTTTAAATTTTTGACTTAAAACTGGTAAAGTGGAATTCCTGTGATTGCAGAAATTGTAATGAAATGAACTTTAAGCAAGATGAATCTAAAATAATGTTTATTAATCATGAACGGCACACAAAATCACGGTTGTAATGCCAATGCTGCCCTAATGAAATCACTTCACTTTGACAAACTCATTTCCATTAATTTGTTTGGAAAGTTAAATTTTGCTGAACTAGTCTGATACGTATTTCACTAATCGACTTTTTGTCCTTTAATACTATATGGAAGATAAAACTTTAATATTTTTGTTTTATATAGTCATAAAGTGTAAGCTGTGTCGTAATAAATAATAAAAAAAAACATTTTAATGTTACAGCAAGTGACCCTATTTCTTTAGTTATCTAAGTAGATAACGTAATAATTACTTTTTATGTGGTCCTGTAGGGCAGAAATCAATACATTTTCTCATGATTATTTTAGTCAATATTTGGTGGAACGTGTCAATGAAGTGTAATTATGATGCAATTATTAATAGAATACACATATCAACATCGTGTTAAACACATGTGTGATAACATTAGAGATGTAACTTGATCAAGGCGGTTTATGACTAAGCAATCTAAGGCTTAGCTAATTGATAACGTAAATGGACTACCATTGTAGCCATAAAGATTTTGCGTTAGACATACCTGATTTTACCAGTATTTGTTATTGAAGTTGTTCTGCTATTTTTTTGAAAGGAACCAAACCTGCCACAAAATTTACGTTTTTTTTTATATGAAATGTATATATTAATCCGTTAATTTACGTATATTTATGTAGTATTTTATAATTTAATCGTGATTTCAGGGATGTGGGTGGTATCCGGGCGTCTACTTACAACGCCGTCACGTTAGAAGAAGTAAAAGCTCTTGCCGAATACATGCAAGACTTCTATAAGAAGCATGCGAATTAATATTTAAGTGATAGAATAAAACATATTTTCGTATATCGTATTATTTTGTATATTTAATTATTCGTTTAATTTAGGCTGTGCTCTAAAATGTATTTCGAAATAAACTATATTTTTATACTGTTTCTTTCCTTTTATTTTATGTGTGTTTGAGTAAATTATGAGGCTCTAAAAATATATAAAACATGTAATCCTGGCATTGATGGAAGTTTTCGTTTAGAGATATGCAATTTTTTAAATCCAACATTTGGAAGTATGAAAAGAATCCTAGATCAATTCCAAAGTTGAAATAATATAATAATATGTTAATGGTATGATTTCGATAAAACATCATATGATATGATAAGCGATAGGACAGGTGAAACGGGCCGAAATATGAAGAGCAAAGTCGTAGAATTTAAAGTGTATCATTTTTAAATAATTTTCGTTTCAGTCTTCATCAACCCATATACGCCCACTGCTGAGCACGGGTCTCCTCTACCATTAAGTGGGTTTAGGCCATAGTCCACCACGCTGGCCTAGTGCGGGTTGGCGGACTACACACCTAAGAAATTCCTACGAACTTTTAGGTGTGCAGGTTTTATCACGATGTTTTTCCTTCACCGTTAAAGCAAGTGATAATTCAATTTGAATACACACATAACTTTCGAAAAGTCAGAGGTGTGTGCCTGGGGTTTGAACCCGCGACCTCCGAGATTCTCGACCGCGCGCCTAAACTTCGTTTCAGTACTTGGTAATAATAATTGCCGCGCAATATGAAGGCGTTAATCTGGGATTGGTGAGATTTATAAAAATAATCATTTCCTCCTATTAGTCAGTGCTGCGCTTATTATTATCAGGTGTCAGCAGTCAGTGCGTCAGTTTTAATTAGTATAAAAACAACAACAAATTTTTAGGGAGCTACAGGTCTCATTACAATCAGCAATGACTTAAAGAAAGAACAATCAGAAAACTCCTTTTAATTAGGAGGTCACAGTTCAATAAAGTGGCGTTATGAAAAGCAGATTCAGAAATTATTATCGACTGTGGCTATGGTAATTATGGTTAATCCCAGCTAGTAAGTATTTAATATTGCGAAATCAATGATGCGGCGATTTTATTTCTCATTCGCTTGATATCGTGATATTATCGTGGCGAGATCGTTCTGGTTTTTACCGAGCCCAGAATGTTTTGTTCTGTGATATCGTTTGCCTCAATTTACTCGAATGTTGATAATCTTATTATAATGTATACTATTTTGATTAGTTGCTAGGCGGTTTGTTATCTATATGTTTCAAACGTATTAGACATTCAGGCTTGATAACAAACCTCGTAAGTGCCCTTAAAGACGTTTCTTGTGGGAGAAAGAATATCAAGAATTTTTAACATAAATTATATTTATTCAACGTGTTTGTTTAGACTTCAGTTGCTACAGGTGCGAAATAATCTCAAATACACAAGTTACGATTATGAATAATCTTGAAAACCTATACATGTGTGTACAATTTTAAGTTCTTGTTTTCACCTCAAATTTTCAATATCACACACTTGTCTCGAATGTATGAATATGAGACTAATCATCGTGACTATGAGAAATGAGGATGGAATATCAAAACAAAAGTCTGTTGATTTGATACAAGAAAAATATAATCATAAATACTCATCGACTTTTCGTGATATACCCTAAAACTTGTTAAAAGCGGTAATTAAAAACAAACAAAATAAATGAATTAGTGATTATTTGCCTTTGAAATTGGTTTGATTCAATTTGTGTGTTGTTTTGCATCTTCGAGTAATATTTTTACTGTCACAAGAGATACGAATAGTTTGATAAAATGCTGAATGATATTGAGTCAGACGCACGTGTCTCGCTTCGTGGTAGAGTTCCGACGGGTGTTAAATGTCACTATACCAAATAGATTACAACATAATACCTATTGAATTGTACGTACCTACACTCAATTACGTTTTTAGAGGATTACATTTGATGTAATTTTGTTGTGATTGTTGGTGAGAAGTGTTTAAATAACGTGCTGTTTTAAAAAAATGTCTTTTTTTATTTAATAGGCTACATCTGTTTTGATTAATCAGAAATATTATATTTAGCAAAATAATACTGGAAAGAAGTTTGTGAAATTACTTTGTTACAAATATTAATGTAGCTAGAAAAATGGTTAATTGAATTCAATTTTTTAATATATTAAAATATACAAATTATTTCAGTAAACAAATCACCTGTCACCAGTTTCTCTTCTTCGATTTCAATTGATTTCGAGATAATAAATCAGATACGAAGACAACGGGAAAATTAGAAAAACAAAGGAGTTACAAGTATTAAATTTATTTTATTAAATTTTGTAAAAAAATATTACCGTTACATAATCGCTAATGTGGTAGATTGTGATGGAATATTTCCCACTCAATGAGTATTAACATCGTTTTGGCTACGCACCTCCATTCTTACCTGGACGGATCGGTTTGGTTTGATACTCAACGTATATGTATCTATATACCCAATATACCTAATGTTAACAAGATATGTGTCATAAATTATTAAGCGAAACTTAAATTATACATTAATACAAAATGTACTGGATATAATACAAGAAATAATTCATTTCTAATATAAAAAAAAAACATAAAACATTCTATACACCATTTGGAATCACATACACATTTACACTCATACACATATTAATAATACAGTTCAGTTTATTATACAAAACGTAAACTGCCCTTAAACTAATGATTGGTGTTGGTATTAATCGGTAATAATTTCTCTATTAACTACATATAAAATTCATTTCAACGACTAATACGAACACCTTGTATATAAATATACAAAGTACTTTTTTAATTATATTTACACGGTTACTGTTTGGAATGTAGGTACGATTAAAACATAATTGTTTCAGATAGTCCGGTCCTCTGATATGGCAGTGTACGCCTTAAAATTATACTTGAGCATTTTGTTCGTTCTTTTTGGGACATCAACATATTCACTGTTTTACGATATTTGCAAGGCTCTAAACACTTCTTGGATGACATATGCTTTGTCATAGCATTAAGTCAGCTTAACATATTAATGATTAAAAAAACATTATTAGACCTCAAACTGAATATTAAAAAAAATACATATTTCAACATTGGAATATTCTACTGTAAAATTAAGATTTAATAATAGAGGAAAAATCTCTACGGTGATTTGTGTCAGGTATATTAAGCCTTGCGTTGTTAGTTGTCACTGAATTATATTTGGTGGGCCGTCACTAAACAGTGAATGTGTTAATACGCAATTCAAGTTTTTAAACCTAAAAAGAATAAAGCTAATAGATTATGAACTCTACAAACTCTCGGTCGATTATATTTGTTTTGTATATTTACTAATAAACAAATTGTTTTGTCGTTCGTTGTAACTTTTATCTTCTCGAGACAAAACGTAACTATACAAAGAATAATTCATATCAGTACGGCTATGTTACATGTTCAAGAGAGATTAACAAATCTTGGTACTTGAGTGTCTATGTAGAAGTCATGTGGGTATTGTACGTGTTTCCCCCATTTCCTTTGGAATTAGTCGGTATACCGAGAATTGATACTAATGATTACGAGTTTGACCAGAATATGCCACGCGCTGTTCAGTGTGTCAGTTATTGACCTTCGCTGTCACTGTCGCTCTTATCTGCAACAAGGGTAATGTGGAATTAGTATTTCGTCATATTGTTTGCTCTTAACTTGTGTTAGATAATTTCTCACTTGTACAATTTTATAGCATTTGTGTGTCGAGTGATGACAGATGGGAGTCAAGAGTATTGCACTTACTTACCATTAGGTGCGGTACCGACTTTTAGCATGAAAGATTTCTCTAAGTACCTAACAGTTACCTATTATTGACTACAGTAAGTTTATTACCACCATATTAACGTATTTTTTTGTCTTATTACCCCATCGTCATTCATTACCAAAAAACTAACACAATACAACTATAACAAGACTAGTAATCATTGAAATATAAATACAAATATCTGCAACATTTAGCCAATTGCATTATTTCTTTTTCAAAGCATAAACAAAAGATTTTTTTTTAAATAAATCGATTTGCGAACTATACGTGCAACTAGCATTTTCAAAGTAAAGTATCTACCATTAATAACTACAGTGTCTACTCTAAAGCGTTTGTGAACGAGCTGCAATAAATAATAAAAGCGTGCACCAAACTAAGTGCTACGATAGAAATACTGACCTTTCTTACCCGGGTACGCGTGTCTCTTCAATCTATCGTATAGGTCCTCCTTCGTCCCATATATGCTAGCGTTGGACCGCGCTAAGCTGTTCATTTTGCCATTCATGCCGTTGTGTAAACTTTCCTTCATGTATGTTTCGTTGTAGAAATTCGGCATTTCCCATCCATCTTCCTCGTCGTCATAGTAATGGGCGTACGTGGAGTGATGTGATGGAGCAATGGATTCCGCGTAAGGCGTGTGAGCGCCGTAGTAGAAGTTCACTTGCGAACCGTTCTGGTCTATCGCTGGTGTTAGAGTCTTCTTTGGTTCTTTCCTCTTTGTTGATCTGTAAAAAAATAACGATTTTTTCTTAATCCTTGTACTACTAACTCCATCTATCTGATATGCAAGGATACATAATTTTAAGTAATATGAAGACAATATTAGATGCTTATAAAATTGATAGTTCTTTATATT
Source organism: Cephonodes hylas (assembly GCA_030295005.1). Lineage (NCBI taxonomy): Eukaryota > Metazoa > Arthropoda > Insecta > Lepidoptera > Sphingidae > Cephonodes > Cephonodes hylas. The sequence goes on along the minus strand of AP025367.1, from coordinate 5,963,644 downwards.
ACAACTATTTAACTTGCAAATTAATTACAAAACAAAAATGAGAAAGAACGTGTTTCAAATTATTGAACGACAGTATTACCTTTCGACATCAATATTGCAAACTAAAAAGTAGACTACTACACCAAATTGTTCATAACCTCTCCAACAGATGGCGCTATAAAAATAATTTGACTACTTACCTAGCGCAAATCATCCATACAAGCAGCACGAGGAATATAATGAAGATGACACCGCCCGCGACGCCGCTGGCGATGTACGCGAACTCGCTCTTGTCCCGACAATGGCGGCCCGTGAAGGAGCCAGTGCAGCGGCAGGAAGGCTCTCCGCGCGCGTCCTTCACGCACTCGCCGCCATTGTCACAGTAGTTGAGGCACACGTCTGGAATGCAACACTTTTTGTACTGTTTGCTGTTGAAGGTGTTTTTAGAAACGCGACGAGCGACGAGCTTCTTGCCTTTACTTTAAGAAACGAAACATGAAGTTCGCTTAGACAAAGGCTTAGAAAAGCAGTTGTTTATGTTTTTTAAGTCTGCAATGAAATTATGGCGTCCTCATTTTTAATGCTGGTCCAATATCTCTGTTTTTTAATACTTCTTTCCACAAATCAAATTCAAAGAATTAGAAACATGAATGTTTCACAATAAAGGATGAGTACCTCCAAGGCTTTCAGAATACTGTGGCAAAAAATAAATATAAAATATATTTTTAACGGATTATTTATGTTGTTGCCACAACATTTACTAAGGTCATGCTTCTCAAACCTATAATTTCGGAAGGATTTAATAATACGATGTGTACCTATGCACACTTTTCCAGTGCCGTTGAAGCCTGGTTTGCATTGACATTTGAACTCGCTGGTGTCGTGAATGAGAAGGCAGTAGGCGTTTACGTCGCAGTGCATCTCTGGGCCGCTCATGTCACATGGGTTCGTGCATTCCGCTTCGGACGCCTGAAATTAGGAGGAATACTCTCAGTTTTTATTATTGTTAATGTAATTTTAGTAGAGAATTTGTGTTGAAAATTATAATGTAATTATTAGTCGAATTTCCTAAAGTGTTTTCTTTTGCAACATGTAAATGCATGCAGTTATTATTCTTTTTGAACGCAGACGTTTCTATAAATTTTCACATATATACCTACCTAATTTTGCTGAACATATTTTAGTGTATACTAAAGTAGAAGTCTAGAACAATGTCCAAAAATTCATTCCCATACATCCTAGTGTTATTATATTGCCACACATTATTAAACAATAAAGTACTCAACATATTTTGTATCTTTTTAAACTCATTTCTCTTTCGAAATGTGCACGTAGACAAAGGACAGTATACTAATGCCAGGTTAAAGAGAGGTAACAAAAAGTAAACATAAAAATTCAATTCTAAAGTGTAGACAATTTGGCTTGCACTTCAATCGGGACATTTGAGCCGATGTTTAACTTCCACTTTACATGGCGTAGAGAAAATATGAAAGGCTTGTTTACGTCATCGATGTAGACGCTGTAGAAATGTGTTTGGTTAAAATTCCTTTTTGAATGTTTTGAGGTACCGTAGAGATAGGTTTCTATTAGTCCAAGATCCCAGTGCCGCCAGACCTACGTTATTTTAGCAAAGCTGAAATTTCGATGATTTATAGTCTAGTATGTACTGAGGAGGGTATGCGTACTTACTAGCTCGAAAGCGGGGCCCTTTCACAGGTAGCGCGAACTAAAGGTGTCTGAAAACTGTACCCACCTACGTTAAAGTAGCAAGGTTCATATTTAAATATATTTTTGACAATATTATCAAAAATAGATAATCGTTATTGCAGGACCGTTTCCGTGGGCCATTACTTCCGCCAGACGTTATAAAAACTGTTTAAAAATGAGGCAAACTACGTCATTTTAGCAAGCCTAAATTTGACATATACAACTACGTGGTACTATTTCCAGACTCTTTCTAAGCAGCCAGACCAATCCAATGGGCCAGTTATTGTCCCAGACACCTCAAAGTTTCCCCTGTGAGTGCGAGCGTGAGGGCGTTATTCGTGAATCGTGCGCTATAATTCGAATGAGAACACTACATGGCTTTATAATACAGATAATTTAAATGATGGTTATATTATTTATTGAGCTTGTTTAAAATTTTAAATAAATATAGTTATGACCATTCACAGATATTAAGATGAAATAAATTTAAAGCAATAGGTGTGTATTATTTTTTATTAAAATTTTGATTGAAAATGTTACAATTGTTATTCATCTCCATTGTCTTCCTTGCTCGAGTTTCTACTTCCCTCATCAAATTCACATTCATATTGAATAATCAATTCATCTTCACCACCATGGTCATCGTCATTTGGCTCCTCTGTAAAGATAAATAATAATGAGGTTGCGAACAGCTATCAACATATAAAAATAATTTAATGTGAAAGTAAAATACCTGATTCATTTTTAGTGAGTCGCTAACAAAACTGAGCAATTGATCACCATCAAACCAATTAAAATCATACTGACTATCTTTCAGTATCCACCCATTGTTCTCAGGGCTGAGGGTGCTGGGTTACTTCTCATGAGCATTGTTCCAGATACTTGCAATATAATTTGCTCGTCGAAACTGCTGCAATAGCTCACTTTTGCAAGGTGTTAAACTACTTGCATCAAAATTTCTTAAATTGTTCCGGTTGAATTCTTCAATTACAATGACAACTGTATATTTAATAATAAAAAGTTGAAGTCGAGCACCATGTACGTCAACTATTCCTGAAATACTGTATAACTCGCACATAAATTTCAGTATTAAATGAAATACATCTTCTTCTTTATTTTTATTAACGAATAATTCAAGTTCACCGAATTTCATAAAAGCTTGGTGATATTCTGGGCATCTTTCCAATATTTTGAATGGTTTTTGCTTTCCTTTCTTAAAAAAAGCAGGATTGTAGTCACATCCTGTTATTGCATTAAAACCTATTAAGCTCCTACATAGAAACGGTCATAGATCTTGGTTAAATCAACATATCTTTGATTGTTCCCGGTGCCTGTAAGTACCCAAACGTGTGAATTCATGTCTTTCAAACGATGCATGTGACCCAGCATTATAACTGCTACATCAGTATCAGAAAATCGGATTGCAATGTTTTCCTGAGTATCTATATTGCATACATGATAAATAATTCTCGTGTCAGCCTCTTCATGCTGTAGACACGATAAATGTTGATCAATACTAGATACAACTTTATTGTTAATGACAATGTAAGAATGGCATGAAATTAATTTTTATTAATTTATTGCCAATGAAAGGTGCTATTTCATAAATAATACACACCTATTGCTTTAAATTTATTTCATCGGAATATCTGTGAATGATCATAACTATATTTACTTAAAATTTTAAACAAGCTCAATAAATAATATAACCATCATTTAAATTATCTGTATTATAAAGCCATGTAGTGTTCTCATTCGAATTATAGCGCACGATTCACGAATAACGCCCTCACGCTCGCACTCACAGGGGAAACTTTGAGGTGTCTGGGACAATAACTGGCCCATTGGATTGGTCTGGCTGCTTAGAAAGAGTCTGGAAATAGTACCACGTAGTTGTATATGTCAAATTTAGGCTTGCTAAAATGACGTAGTTTGCCTCATTTTTAAACAGTTTTTATAACGTCTGGCGGAAGTAATGGCCCACGGAAACGGTCCTGCAATAACGATTATCTATTTTTGATAATATTGTCAAAAATATATTTAAATATGAACCTTGCTACTTTAACGTAGGTGGGTACAGTTTTCAGACACCTTTAGTTCGCGCTACCTGTGAAAGGGCCCCGCTTTCGAGCTAGTAAGTACGCATACCCTCCTCAGTACATACTAGACTATAAATCATCGAAATTTCAGCTTTGCTAAAATAACGTAGGTCTGGCGGCACTGGGATCTTACTCTATATTAGGTTATAAGATAAAATGAAGATCATATTGCACCAATGTCAAATAAATCCGAGAATAAAATGTTTATAACAATCTATAAATTATTGAAATAATTTCAAAGTACAGTATAAATATTAATCTGTGATGCTGCGAAGCAGAACTACTATAAATGTTTAATATTACCATTGGATTTAACGATTCAGTTTGCAAATTACTTGAGACATCATCAATAGAAATGCAGATTCACACAATTATTTTCTTACTCAAGTAATTGTTTTAAACAAATATTATAAGCATAACAACACTGAAAAAATTCCATATAATGACACTGAAGGGACTGTATATGATGTGGCTTTATGGAGAGTCGTGGTTAAATTTGGAGAAGATAATCATTGTAACGAAGGCGAGCTAAATCAATCAAAGCCAAGTGATTTTGGCGCTTAAGTGGGTGACCTTACTTTCAGTTTACACTTTAGTTCCTATGTGTATGTATATATATGCTGTGGAATGTATGTGAAAGTGGTTAAGCTATGCTATGTGCTTACCGCGCCCACGTCTCTGGTGCTGGTGTTGATGGGGCAAGGCACGCAGACTGTTTGCTGAGCTTCCGACTGGTAAGTGCCCTTGCGGCATTGAATGCACGTGTTCAAGGTCACGTTGAGGTACGATCCTGTTAGAAAAAGTAATAAAACCTTATTTTTTTTCATGTATTTATTTTTTAAACCATCATGACCACCCCTTTACATTCATTTCTATTTTCATAGGTGGTCTGGAAAAGATCGCTGATAGGGATAAGATCGCCCATTGTGGCACGCTTGTTTTATAAGTTCGCTTTAATTTTTTATGTAATACTGTATTATATGTGGCGTACAAAGAAGAATTTAGAATAAATTAGTATTTTCTTTTCAATATTTATATGGTATTATTTTTTAATTATTAAAAATGATTCATCGAACTTTAGGGTAATAAAAATTATGATTAAAAAAATAGTTTTCTTAATTTTTTAAATCTTTAATTTAAATTAGGGAAGTAAAATACTAAGACTTACCAGGTCTGCAGACAGGCAAAGAGCATTGATCGGCTGACGAAGCGCCAGTTTGTGGAGTGGTGGTACCAGGCGGGCAGGGCGCGCAGGAGGCTCCAGCACCGTTCGCTCTAAACGTGCCACGGGGACACGGCTCGCAACCGCCGTCACTGCTCAATTGTTCTCCTAGAGTAACAAAAAAAACAAACAGGGTATTATTATGCCAGTATTTTATTCATATTTAAAAACAGATTAAAAATGAGTTTACTGTTCTAAATACAATTGTACAGAATGGATGTAATGTTTAAATACAATAGTCATGTTTGCGTCCTTTAATTTGTTTTATGTTATTTGATATAAATTGTTTCTTTTTTATGAAGAACTTTTGTATAATAAAGCTGTAGAGGTAATAACACTTCTCTGCACTTAAATCCGGACATTGATTTTGCGAACAAATACAAAATTTTATATTTGAAGTATTGTGACTTTTATTCCCCATATTTGTAGTAACAGTTTTGTTTTTTTGTTATTTATCATCATTGCTTACCTGAAGGACAATCGTCTCTGCATTCAGCGGCCGACACCGCTTCAGTGGCGCGCGTCGTCTGGCCTCTAGGACAGGCGATGCAAGCGAATGCTCCTTCTCTTGGCTGGTACGATCCGTGGCCACATGGCCGACACAGTTCCGCTTCAGCATCGTAGTATTTACCAGCAGCACATCTCTCTGCAAGAAGGAAAACAAATTAACAATTGATCAATATAAAATGTACCTATCGTAATATTCACAGCAACAAAGACCTAATACGTGTGGACACCTTGGAGATGCATCTGCCACTGACATCGATCGGCAGTTCTCAAGTACCGGTTTCGGAACAGGTTGCTCATCGCAGGAAAATAAAAAGACAATGTTGATTATTAATGCATATAGGTTTATTTATACTATGGGCGTCGTGTGTTTATATTTATGAGGAATGTTAATAACCTTTGCAGTCGGCCGCGCTTCGAGCTCCTGTGGTCTGAGTAACTCCAGGCTGGCCGGCGATGGCTGGGCACGACGTGCACTGGAGTTGTCCGGCTTCTGACTGGTAGCTTCCCAGTGGGCACGGCTTGCAGGAGTCACTGGCAGCCTCCAGGAAAGTACCGACAGCACAGGCAACTGAAAGTCAATATAAGTTACTTGATATGTGAAATTTATGAATGTATATAATTTATGTATATACAGTGTGATATAAAGGTCTCGAGCTAGGTTTGGTTTTTTTCTTCAAGAAATTCTCAGTTTCGCTCACAATTGTCGAAACTCGAATGATTTGTGCTAGATAAAGAAAATTGCTTCAATGTAACTTATTGCTTACCACAATCAGGGGCCATGACGACCTGTCCCATCGGGCACGCGTAGTCGGACACCAAGGATAGACTAGCCGGGTCGGGCACTGTGTTCGGAAGGATGTTTCGGACGTCGAATTGTTCGTCTTCGAGGATAAGCTTTTCCAGTAACCTTTGCACCGTCGATCTCTCGTTATTGCCGTTGTGTATTACTGGGTCGCTGGAAAAAACATCAACGTGTACTTTTAGAAGGAAAAAAAAAACAGATTTATCATAATCGAATTTAATTAGTATTGGCCAGAACCTCTTTACTATTTTGAGTCCCTTGCGTGTATCTTTAAGAAGCATTTTAGCGGGCCGAAGTGGGGGTATTGAGTTTGAAAAGCATAATGCTTGTCATCAGATGCTATGTCTCTTCAGCGGGCCAGTAAAAAAGTACCAAAAGAAGTCTCACCCTCAAAAGGTGCGCTTTTGGTCGTGAAAAACTCTGCGGCCGCGAGTTCAAACGTCAGACACACGACTCAAAAGATAAATGTGTATTCACAAGGAACTATCACGCACTTGTAAGAAAATTTTAAAGTACGAACTCATAATGACTCAAGAAATAATTTCTTAGCTGTGTGGTCCGTTAATTCATTCGGCCAGCGTGTTAATCTTAACCCACTTCTCCGATTTACTCAGATAATATGTTTACAAAGTGCAAAGTGCTGCATGCAAATAACTTACTTGATTGTCGGGAAGGAGATTTCCACGCTGTACGTGTCTCCTGCTTGACGCCCCTCCCTACTGCTTCGTGTCCTAAGTGCCAAATAAAATACATGCATTTGTGATAGGACATGCTAATACTAAGTGCTTTATCTTATGTGATCGTAGGTGTAAGTGCTATTCTATGGCTACGTCGACGCATTTTATACTGTATGTCTGCAGTAGGTATAATTACACAAGAGAACAATAACGCCGTGAAAGACACATAGCTGCCATAGTGTTTAGTGAGGCATGCTTTGTATTCTACAGAAAGTTTGTTTCTGCGCAACTGTGCTACGCCAACACCTTTTGTGTCTACTTGTTTGAAAATAATTGGGCCTTCACTTCCAATCTACTTATTATGGACTATTTTAGTGAAATGAACAATTTCTTACTCTTCGACGGGAATAATGGCGTCCAAGACGTAAGTATCTTCTGTAGGTACTGTAGGAGGTGACGAAATTTGTCTCGTTTGACGGACATTGGCGCGGTGGTCGCATTTCACATTGATGTCCAGCTCCTTGCACTCCCGTGTTCCTATTAAAACAATTGTAATCATTGTACATAGTTGTTAATCTATATAAATATAACAAAATTATAATACTCGAAAGACTAAATAAATGAATAAGATCATTAGAATTACCATCAACAGCATAAGAACAGAAGTTCCAATCTCTGTTAAGTTGGTTAATGGCGCTGCGGACTTTCTGACGGAGTACAGCTTGTCCAGCATCATTGCAAAGCACTGAGCTTGGGAATAACATTGAGACCTTGAAAACACGTTGAGCAGGTTGAGCCGCTGTAATGAAGAAACACAATTAGTTTATGCTCGACCTTCAAAACAGGACAATTTTACAGATAGGCTTCTTACGTGAGCAAGCTGGGTACACTAATGGCAGATTTGGATCTGGTGTAGGACGCCAGAATCCTTCGGCGCCGCAAGTGTAGAATGGCGGTACAGGCTGCGAGAATCGAAGACCGTCCCGACAAGCTATTTCGCATACTTTGAATTGGCCTCCTGCGCCCCAATCGCGGCAGGATTGGTAACCGCCAAGAGGATCAGGTAGTGGTGGACAGAATTCGGCTAAAATAAAAAAAATGAATGTAAATACGTTACACGATAAAATCAAAATGTTAATTTATGAATTATACTTACACAGAACGGTGACCTTAAATGTGCAGGTAGCAGCATTTCCTGCAGCATCATATGCGACATATGCAATATCATACGCTCCCCAAGCAAGGTTTTCTCCGGGTTTGTGCCCAGATTTCTCTACTACTCTGGCAACTCCGACATTATCACTGAATACTGGCGCGTCCCAGCTAACAATAGATGATCCATTCTTCGCTATTACCCACAAATCTCCAGGGCAACGATCCACACGTGGTGGTTCTTTGTCTACCTGCAGTTGCTGGCATTTAGGTCCGCTGTAGCCATTTGGACATACTCTCTGGCCACAATGTGATGGCACTATTCTTTCAACTCCTCCAACAACGTCTTCGTATCCAGCCCATGTGAGCACCAAACCAGTGTACAGAACTGGTTCAGTGCGGCAGTCTCGCACTTGTTTTTGAATTTCGTTTGTAACATCAAGAGCTCGGTTCCAAATTTGCACCTTCGTCAAGTGTCCTTGGAAGCCTGCTTCGGTGTAGGCTTTTGGATTGTCTGATTGAGGTTTGCCAAGGGTTACCCAAACACTAAAATAGAAATACTTTTTTAGAAAGGAACGCTATCTATACGAGTACAATATTTTGTTTTGGGTATTGATTTAGAATACTTACTATTTCGGTAGTGTTCGTCCGCTGCCGTATCCTTCAATTTTGCTTGCAATCAAACCTTCCGTGATGAGAGTAAGTTCGCCACCATTGCTACCGTCCCAAACTAAAGCAACATGATGCCATTGTCCGTCATTTACCGTAGCAAATTCACCGAAACTAAGATACACATCTTGAAGTTCCGGGAACAGTGAAACTTGGACGCCGTTGGAGTGAGCTTGAATAACTTGTCGTCTATTAAGCGCAATGTGGGAATTGCTGAAACAATAAATTAATTTATTATATTATAATAAAAAAAAAAAATGAAAATAAATGAACACAACACGATATTCAATTATTTATGTACAAAAAAAAAATATTTGAAAATAGAAAATAATTCAATAATTCCTTACCTTACGCTGTAAGCTGTGAAAAAGACACCGCCTTCATCTTGTTGGGTATATTGAACCCACATTGCTACAGTCAAGCTGTCTGAAGATCCTGTATCAAATGGTACTACTTGAGCTGCACTCGAACGTAATGGGTCACTGAAGTATAAGTCGTAATCCACACTGATAGCTGGAAAAGAAAGACACATTTAAGTTTATATTCACATCAAGTTAGAATTATTAATATATAAATTGAATAATGTATTTGTTTGGATTACTTACTTTTTCTACAGTCATCGCCCGTAAGATTGAACGGACATTGGCAGTAGAATCGTCCAGGTAGATCTATGCATGTTGCGGACGGTGGGCAAGAGTTTTCTTTACAGTCAATAATATCTTCATCACAGTTCTTTCCTTTGAAGCCTGGGGCACAAATACACGAATATCCTTCGCCTTCGTCCACGCACGTGGCACCGTTTTGACAAAGACCAGCTTCACATGCGTCAAATTCGTATTGGCAACCAATGCCTGTGTAATCCGAGGAACAGGTGCAGTTGAGGCCAGAACCGAAGTCTTGACATTTCCCACCATGCATGCAAGGACTGCCAATACATCTCTCAGGAGCAGTTTCGCATTGTTTGCCATCAGTGCCGCTAGGACATCTGAAATCGATAACAATAATATTAAAAATTCCATTGTTATTTATATTAAAAAAATGTAAATATTTCATGGATATAATAACTTACACGCAGAAGTAATCTTGGAACAAGTCGATACATTTAGCATGATTCTGACAAGGTTGATTGAGGCAATTGCCAATGTCTCTTTCGCAACGTTTACCAGTCCATCCCGGTTGACAAGTACATTTATATCCACCGATTTCGTCGTTACAAGAGCCTCCATTGAAACAAGGATCTGAGGCGCAGTCATCGATATTAGTCTCGCACATTTCGCCTGTAAAACCTTCACGGCAAACGCATTGGAATTTATTGTCTAAATCGATGCAACGTTCTGTGCCAATAGAATTACAAGGCTCGTTCAAACATTCGTCTATAGCTGTCTCGCACTGTAGTCCTACATATCCCGGTCGACATTTACAGATGAATCCTTCAAGTTGATCTACGCAGCTGGCACCGTTTTGGCATGGATTAGATAAGCAGTCATCGATTGTATGTTGACATCTCTTGCCAGTATATCCTGCTTCACAGATGCAATTGAAATCATCTATGCCGTCAATACATTGTCCACCGTTTTCACAGGGCGAAATTACGCACTCGTTAATATTTATGTCGCACGATGGCCCAGACCATCCAGGGTCACAAATACATTGATGAATAAAGAGCTTGTCAACACAAATACCATGTTTGCAGGGTTCACTCGAGCAGAGATCTATCTTTTCATGACAACGTTTTCCTGTAAATCCTGCTGGACAAGCACAACTAAAGTCGTTTACCAAATCTGTACAAGCTGCTCCAAGGAGACAAGGTTTCTCTATGCAATCATCAGTATTAATTTCGCAAAGCTGGCCTTCCCATCCCGGTAAGCATTCACATTTATAGCGGCCTTGTTGTAATGCAATACAGCTAGCGCCATTAGCACAAGGGTTTCCATTGGCAGAGCAGGGATCAATCTGAAAATGAAATTTGTTGAAAATTATTAAAGTTATTTTGTCATTTGCTTTGTAGTAATGGATATTACGTTTAAATAAATGTTATAATGTGTACCCACCGTGATATCGCAGTCAATTCCAGTGTATCCAGATCTACATAAACATGTGTAATTATCAAATCCGGGTTCGTCCTTACACATAGCACGTTCAGGGCAAGTATCGTTTCTACAGTCACTTCTTTCTTCTTGACAGTTAATTCCACCATATCCTGTCGGGCACGCACATCTATATCCTTGTGGTAAGTCGGTACAAGTACCTCCATTGTAGCAAGGCTGGCTAGCACACTCATCAATGTCGATTTCACATCTACGTCCTGAAAATCCAGCGGGGCAGTAGCATTGAACACCGTGTCCTTTGGGTACACAAAGACCTCCATGTTGGCAAGCACTATTAGAACACTCCACTGGTAGACACTCTTCTAATCCTGTGGCTCCGGTACCAACGGTCTTCATGTTCGTTGGGCATTCCATACATAAAGTTTGACCCATTAGGTTTTGGTAGAAATTTCTAGGGCATTGCGAGCATGGAGCTAGTCCAGTTGGTGAATATGTTCCAGGGGCACATTTGGCTCTGCATTTGTCTCTTCCTGGGGCTGCTGGTTGGTATGTGAAGGTATTGACAGGGCACGCCTGGCAATCCTTAAAACCTCCCACCGGTGGGTCACTTGTGTAACTGTTGCGTGGGCATTCCAAACAAGGCACTAGACCAGTAGGCGAGTATGTACCATAACCACAAACGGGTATACAATCAGAGATGTCTTTGGAGCCTTCTTCTCTAGTAAATGTACCTGAAGGACATTTTAGGCAAGAACCTTGACGAGCTTGGTTTTGGAAGAAACCACGAGGACACATCGTGCATGACTTTTGATTTTCTCCAGCGAATGTACCAGCAGGACAATGCACTGTAAGAAATAAAATGACAATGTTAGATGTTTTTAGAACAAAGATATAAAAAATATATATTTATTGGCTTGTATACTTACAGCATCTTGGGACATCGTTCGTATCCATATTGAGAACTTCGCCTACACTACAAGTAAATCCTCTTGAGATAGAACTTCGGATTGCTCTCAGGGGTGGGCATTGGTTTCCGATGGATGATACATTGAGAACAGGTTCAATAAGTGCACTTGCGTAAGGCACAGACAAGTCGAAGATGAGATTAAGGGTTGAACCGCAGAGGTCATACAGTTGTGTTTGCTTGATAGCAGGCGTGATTGCCAATACAAAGTCCATCTTCACAACGTTTTCATCAAGAAGACTTGGCATTGCCTTGACGAAAGTCACGTTTATGTTGACGTTAACAGCGGAACAACGTTGTGAAAGTCTTTCATTGAGAATGTTGTCATATTGCGCTAATAAATCTTTGTATTGCGGCAAACAGGCGCTAGAGACGGCACCAAGGGCTCTGTACTGTACACTTGCGACAACATGGTAGGCGGCTTGCTGTGTATCTGAAAGATTATTAGATACGTATTATTACTCCATACATTGATTTATAACGAGGAATCAATTTTAAAATTTATTTATTACACTTACTTTCAGAAACGCAATCGGGGACTACAGCAGTGGGTACCCACGCTCGTTTAGTCTCACACACAAATGTTTTAACAGGTTCACCATCGGTAAATCTAAATCCAGGTCTGCATGTTGCAACGCATTGTATTCCTCTGTCCCCAGGAAGGCAGTTTAGTGCTCCATTCGCTGGTGGCATCAATTCCCAGTCCACGCACGGAGTAGCTTGAACTGACACTTGGAAATTACATTGGGCCTTGTTGCCGTACTTGTCTGATGCAATTACCGTGACGTTTTCGTATCCACGTATAGGAATAACAGCACGTTCAGGAATAAACTTCAGAAATACGTCACCAGAAGCATCAGTTGCATTGATTCTTCTTCTTGTTTCATTGAAGTTGACAGCGTAGCTATCTTGTTTATCTACTAATTCAATTACGTAGCTCTGTGGGCAGCTTAGTTTAGGAGGAGTGTAGTCTGGTACAGTGATGTTAACTTCACAAATAGCTACGTTTCCATCAAAATCAAAAGCTACGTATCGTACAACCATATTGTGGAATACTTGTAATGGTGTCTTGAAATGTTGAGGTGTAACTTCTAATCTAGCAATGGCACCAGAGTTGTCAACAGCTGTTGGTTCTGTAAAATTAACTGGAAGAAGTCCACCATTTACATCTGTTTGTACGATAATTGGCTGTTGAGGACAATTCTGGAATACTGGTGGTTCGTTATCTGAAAGGAAAAAGTACTTGTTTAGTTAGTTGTCTACTTAAAAATTTCAAATATACTATGCTTTGTAGATCGTTAGCAACTTACCAACACAAGGAGAATATCCATAGTCGTATCCCAATAATGGTTCTGCGGCAGGTTCTTCACAGCCCATTACTTCAAACTTAAGACAAGCATTGTCCATGAAGCTAACAATACCCAAAATAACAAATCGTGCTTGTACGAATTTTGGTAAAGTAATCATAGCTAATTCACCGTAGTTTCCGGGATCTCTCATTGTTAAATTAAAGTTGGGGAAGTAAACCACGTAATTTTCATTTTCCGCTTGCTTGTAGAAAAATCTTATTTCCGTGGGACGACCTACGATATCGGAAGTTACCACACCTTTCACAAGAATAGCTTTAACTCTATATACTTTTCCTAGGTCCACGCTGACGTACGTGAATGCTTCTTGTTTACCGCACCAACCAGTTACTGAGTTCAACCTAATATTCCTAGCTTCATAATTTGGTCTCTCGGAAGTGGCGTTAATAGCAGAGTCGGGTATTCTTCCAGAAGCCAAGCCGAGTGGTTTGATAACCTTGCATTCAGGTTCGCGAATACAAGTAATAGGCCTAGGATTGATCAAAATATAACCAGGCCTTGAACAACCAAACAATACTTCTGATCCTTGCTCATAGCTTCTTGCAATTTGATATCCATCGGCCGGTCTACCAGGGTCGTCACAAACTGGACCTTCGCATCGTAAGTCACCAAAGTCCCATATACCGTTAGCTTGACATCTGACAACGTTGTCGTGTTTGCTTGTTTGTCCCGCGAGTTTGAAAGTATTTTGGCATCCAAAGAAAAATGAACTTTGATATTTGGTGTCAAGATATTGTCCATATTCAGCACCTGGCGTCGGCATTGGTACACCACAATCCTTTCTGGGGCATTGCGGTTGCGCACCGGACAGCCAGTAATCAGGTAGACCCTGTAAATAAAACGTATTAATTACAACCGTGCATGATCTTTCTTAAGTAATTCGTCATAGAAAATGAAATATTTACTTACCGGTTTGGGATCGTAAACACACTGCCTAAACGATGATGTGACAGAATTTCTTAATTGTCTTCCAGGAGAAGTACAAGTTATCGTTACATTGTCTCTGTACGGTACAAGCACACTTTCGGGGTCATCTCTTATAACTTTCAGTCCGTCGTTTTTGTCATCAGACAAAGTCACACAACGAGCATCTGAGGAAAACAAAAAATTATATTAATAAAAAATCTTTTTTTATTGTTTTTTGTTTATTTTATTTAACTCGTTTTAATGCTTTTTATAGTCTTACATTGACATTCAGGTGCCGTTCCGTTCCAAGTTCCACTTGATGTACACATAAGCGATGAGAATCCAGACATCACGTATCCGAAATCGCACTGGAATTGAACAGTATCTCCGAAGTGGTAAGTTTTCCTTGTTGAAAGCAATTGTCCGTTTTCAGGTGGCGTTAGAGTAGGACACATAATTGGTACACAAGATTTATTTCTTTGATATGTGTCACCGTCTCTTTCACCCGTTTCCGAGGTTTCGATTGAGAAACCAGCTGTACCGTTTGTAGAGTATAATTCGTATCCAAGGTTGCATGCACAGGAGAAGTTACCGGGACTGTTAAAAAAAATATATATGAATTTATGAACACATAAATAAAGTACAATAAAAATATATTTTCTGTATGTATAAAGTAACTTACACATTAATACATTTTTGTTCGCAACCCCCGTTATTTTCACTGCACTCATTAATATCTGAGCAATCCAATCGGGCGCATCCCATAATTTCTAGTTTAAGACAAGGTGCCCCAACGTAATCCTGTATTTTGAACTTTACATATTGTGCTTCGATGGCCATTGGTAAGTTAAGAACAGATAGAATAGGTTCTAAGATACGGAATTCAACGGCAGTTCCGTTAGGATTAGTATAATCTTTGAATACGTCAGTCAAATCATTAGTATACTGGATTCTTATTGCAGATGTGAATGCAATGTTGCCGTCAGCACGCATAACGCTCATTGTTCTGAATCCCCTTATTATCGTCGGAGCTCTTAAATCGACCAAGACCCAGTTTGCTCCGGCTTCTAAATTATTGCCACACCAACCGCCTCCATTGTTAAGCCGAACCATCTGAAAAATTAACTTAATTAATTTTCTGTTTGATTATGAAGCAATTATACGGTGACTTTTAGTCAAAGTATTACTAACCCCGTTAGAATATCCTGGTTCTGGCACAGATGTCGTAATAGACTCATCAGGGATTGCTCCATTGATGAGTCCTAAATCACCAACGGGTCTGCATTCTAAACTTGGTGCAAAACCTGATCGGCAAGGGCAGAAGAATCCTCCAGGTGTATTTTTACATTCAGTTGATGCTGAGTCACACTGACTACTGAGACATTCATTGATATCTTCACAAGATGGAGCCGGATCAAATTCTTGGTTCGGTCCGCATCTCAATACACTTGGTCCGGTAAGTTTGTATCCTAAAATAAGTGTATTGTTTTAATTATTAATTAAAGACACATTTGATTACCTACTTATCCACCGTTAAATGGGTGCGGCAAGTTTGGCCTCCGAAGACAAATATTTGTGTGATTGGCAAATATTTGATTGAAGTCTAGATATCTATTTATACTGGCATTAAACAATTACCACACTGTCACTGATGGTAAGTAAATTGTTTTTTTTTTAATAAATAGTTTTAGTTATTACTGTGGTAGGTATCATTCGAACCTATTAAGTTTTGTGAGATTGAAAGAACCTTGGGTTCGGACACATATGACATTGTGCCAACTAAAGAAGTAGACTTTATTAAGAGGTTGATAATTGTATTTTCTTAAGTGAATAATTGTGTTCATTCGTACCTTTAAAGCATTGAACGCGCGCTTCATCACCATACATGTACACGCGTGTTTGATCGACAACAAATCCATTTTTGATCTCCGGGAATTTAGGGCACAAAGCCTTTGAACATGTTGGGACATCACCAGACCATGTGCCGTTGCTCATACAAAGAAGTACAGGTTGACCTGACCTGACATAGCCAGGCTCACACTCATATCGTACAATAGTACCGTAGCTACGACCACCTCCATTGAGAATGGTCACATTCGCATGTGGAACGTCAGGTAATGCGACGCATTGAGATGCTGTTGAGGAAAAATAAGGTATTAATTCATAGATTCACAGATTGATTTGTACAAAATTTTACCACATTGTAGTTTAATCATACCTAAACATGTTGGCGTTCTCTCCCATCGTCCGTCAGATAAGCAAGATATTCTTTCGATAGGTTGCCCAGTTGGGAAAGCAAATCCGGCATAGCACTGATACGTGGCGACACCTCGGTAAGTAACGTTGGTGGAACCAATTGAGAATCCGTTGTCGATTTGCGGAACGGGACCACAATAAACCTCTGTAACATTACACACATCAATTTTATGTTGGTTTATGACATATTATTATCGTGCAAGGTAAATTTCTTATATTGAGTAAACATTTTAATTACCTTGACAGCTTGGAATGTATGTGGTAGACCATTTTCCTCCATCTAAGCATTTGGTTGTGATACGTGATTTTCCAGTTGCAAATTCTTGACCAATGGGGCATGAGAATGTTATAACTGTTCCAAAGGCTGTATCTCTATTTGATGCTAGCGCACCTAAGCCGGATTTTAGTGGTGGGCAATCTACAAAAAAATAAATGACGATCAATTGGTTTTAAATAAAAATAATATTAATAACTTTTTAATATAAAAATACGATTAACATACCAGCCGAGAACGTCGCCTTCCAGCCCTGTCCATTATGTAGTGCGTCAGATACAAAACGTACTAGCATTTCGCCACTGGAAGCAGTCAGTGTTATTCTTGGCTTGATAGTAAATCCATTATCTGAATGTAATCTCAAACCATTTGTACTCGAACCGTCAAACACTTGCACTACATCAGAAGGATTGATATTAAATTCGTCGAATTTCAGTGAAAGTGGTCCACCATTAGGATTCTTGATTCTGTACAGACATTCCTGGTTGTTTGGATAATTTGTTAGACCATAGGCTGGTGACGTAAAAGTATCGTTCGCCGCGATTATAGTTGCTCTGCAGCCTTGAGAGTACCTCATATTGAATCCTTTCTTAGAATCACCGAGACTTGTTCTGAAGTACATGTAAAGGTGATTTGTTGTAGATATTACAACTTTTTGGTTATCTTCGCCAGGTCCAGTTAACCTGGCTAAAACTGGACTAGAAGGTGTATTTCCATCCTTAATAACAATGTAATCTCTATTCATGCCTAATTCTAAATCTTCAATTTCTAATGACACGATCCTGCCTGGTTGCGCTTCGATTATGTACATGCATTCCAGGCCACCAGGATAGCCAGTAGGATATCCAGGAGAAGTAAGAACTTGACCCTGCGGTGTGGCTCTAAGTATACCACCGCAGTTCGAAGATTCAGTCTTCCAAGACGCACGGAATCCTTTCCTTTCTACGGATCCATCCGTGCTAAATTTAATTATCATGAAGTTCGAAGCCGATACGAAAAGTTTGTTCGATAAGTCTTGTTTTCCAGATAGCGTCGCCAAATTTACAGACTTGTCTTCGGTCCTGCCGCCGACTAAAATTTGAACAGTGTCGAAAGACTTTTCAGTTTCAAAATCTTGGAACTGTAGAACGATATTTTGACCTTGCGGTCCTTCGAGAGTCCATTTGCATTCACTAAAAGGTGGGTACTTGTGAGGATAGTTAGGACTTTCAACGACATCGCCGCTGCTAGCCATGTAGAAGTGACATTCGGAAGCACAGTCCATTTCGTCAGATGCATCGCCACAATCGTCTTGTTTGTCGCATTTGAAGGCTGCGTTTATGCATCTTCCGTTTGAACAATGGAAGGTTCCTAAAATTTAGATAATTTAATTAATAAAGGTTTTTTTAAAAATAAATAGAGAATTTGATGTTGTAGTACGTATTTTAACACTTACCAGCGGGGCAGGCGTTAGCTTTACACATAAAAGGCAGTAAAGTCTCGCAAGTAGTTAGCTCCCATGATTGGCTTTCTGATGTTACATGAACGTCTACGCATTCGCCGTCTTTCGGGTTTGGTTGCCGTAAATCCCAGAAACCGGCATACTGGGATACCAAGGCACCGGCAGCTGATTCGAGTGTATTCGTTCTGAGGTCGTCGACTGACGCAAGTCCTAGCCAATAATGATTGTTAGTAGGACTAGATGGCACCATATTCGCAGTCATATTGTTTTCGGGGTAGGTGTCAACGACCATCAGCTCGCTGCCATACCTAGAATTTACAAGAAGATTTAATAATACGTAGTGAATTTGGCGGCCAACAATGAATACCTTAGAAGAGTTTATAAAAAATAAAATTATCGATTATCGATCTCGTTTTTTGTAATGTGAAATGCGATTGGGTTATTGACTAGCTACAGCTAATGAAACCAGGTATCAAGGTTGACGTTTACCAATAGATACGAAACTCGATTGCGTGTTAATACCGCACCCTTTTGCGGTAAATATGTTAAACTCGATAGCTATTTTAATGTATGTAATAATGACAGTAATGTAGGCTACATTCTTTCCTGCAAAAGGTAGGACCAGGATGTTTGAACTTTTTTTTTTTCTTTATAAATACAAGGGAACATTTAATTTGTTGAAACATATAAATGATATGGTATATTCACAATAATGGTGATTTATGTTATTTACCTTCGACATAATTCGGCGGCTTTTTCCCATGAATGCCTGATGTTGAAGAATTTGTAGCAGTGCAATCCTTTGAGTTCCCATCCTGGAAAAGAAAAAAATAATAAGCCACTGGTAAAATGGAAAAGATGAATTTAGTACATAAATTCTATTCACAGACAAAATTGTTGACAATTAATGAGATAGAAATAGACGTAATAAAGCGAATGTCACTCTAATAATTAAGAATACTTTAGTAATTTGTATGACACACGTAAAACTCACGCGCTACAAGCAAAGGTACTCATTACTTAATAATTTGTAAAACTTTTGCTTAGCGCACTCGACTGTTAGCTCTGTAAATTACCTAGTGTATACTGGAAGGTGTAATAATATGTACAAACTACGTGAGTAACTACATAATGCGGTTGCTCAAATAATGGCTTTCTCCGCTCTAAGGGCTTTTGGGTGAAAGCCGACAGTACCTACATTAAGAATCCAGACAAGTTTAGAACATTTACTTTGCTCAAACTATTTCAGAAAGTGAAAATATTTTAAAGATGTTAGTTAAGGCGGCGTTGTAATAACAGTGACAGTCGCTTTGACTTTTTTTGCCAGTAGTTTAAGCAGTTTTTGCGTTTAAATTTAATATCACATACAATTGAGAACTAGGAATTGACAAGAAAATCTCAAAAGGAACATTTAGTTAAGTCTTTTCTACTAATAGCAGAATTTTATAAAAAAAAGTATAATTTTCTATCAGATATATTATAATTGCTTGTAATAGGTACATCCATGAAATCCGAGACAACTAAATAAATTTTAGGCAAGTTCATGCACAACCAGGTTTATTCTTAGTATATTAATGCAAATTAAATTCTCAAAGTACGTTGGGTTAACAGACGTGCTTAGAAGTCCCTTGTTAAGCCGAAAACTTCATACACTCGCAAATGACACGAAACTCAGATTAATGTTGCTAAATGTAGTCGTTGCTTTATTATGACACTTCTGTACGTAAAGGTTATACACGACTTTTGCTTTAATATATTTAAGGCAAATCTCTCGAGGCGAAGAAATGCCGAGAAAATCGTCTCACAGAGAACCGTCGTGAAGTTAATAGCTTTGCTGTCATCTTTTGTAGGGTCAGTACTGCTGGAGGGCTAATAAATCCTATCCCTATTTAGAAAAACAAGAAAATTGAATCCAACTACTAAGATTAATGCAGCTGTCTGGAGCATTGGTTTCAAGGCGTCTCGTAGGATCGCTTCCTACGCAAACCTGCTACTGATTCATTTGTTTGAGAGATCGTCACGCCCATCAGCTAGGCCATGCATACATTAATGCTATTTTATTAACATTAGTATTTAGGTTATCATGTACGTTGCGTATATTGTTTCGTTGTGAGTAGCTTAGGCGTAATACTAGTGGGTGACTGTGCTTTGTTTGCTGTGATGTGGGTTACTAATTAATGTTTAGTGACAGGTTACATGTAGGAACAAAACCTATAGTAGTCATTATATTGTCAAGATGAAGTTTAATAGACATTTAAATATCCTTCTAGAGACCACAATTATGAACCTTGAACTATTACAAAATTAGTAGAATGTCTTCAGACTAAAGATAATCTTTTTGAAGTCCTAGTAGTGTGTGACGTAAAAGGTTACCCTAAACATGATCATGGTGACAACGGTTGATCTTCGACAAATGTGTACTGAGTTGAAATAGTTGTACACGATGTGGAATAAGAATGTAAATAGGCACAAATAGAGCGTGCGAGTTGACGTTGGCTCGTGAAGAGCGCGATGGATGCACGCTTCACCGGCGGCCCGCAACACGATGCAATGTGTTTGACCCACTTAATTGTATTATGTTACTGCAGCGAAATGCAACTCGTGCGAATTGTATTAACGTTATTTCAACAAAATTGCCTGTGCGACGTATTGTCTTAAGTTTTAATGACGAGATTCCGCGCGTTAGATAAGCTGCCATGTAGTGCGACAACCGCAACGCATAATTTTAGAGGTGGCGTAATTACTCATGTAAGTGAAGATTTATCAATGATTATGTCTTTTTTTATTCATTTCTATAAATGAATTTCAAAGGCGTATAGAATACCAAGACAATTATTTAACCCCTATTTGTAAAGGACGTTCGCGGATTCTAAATCTCAACTTACAAGTTCCCATGACGACAGTCATGGATGGCTAGGTTTGTAACTGTCAAGTATGAATTCATGACTGTGGTTTCGATTGGGTCCTCTCGCATGCGTTCATTTTCCCATTGGACGATCGAATGTTTTGTTCGATAAACCGCGTTAAGAAAAACGGGTGAATTGATGGCGACGTGTTATATTATTCGCTTTATGTGGAATATCATCATTAGAAACTGCAGAACTCATTCGTCATTGGCATTTTCTAATCGGCATTACTTGTCTGATACTATTGTTGTTCAGCACGTTTAGAGAGGCGTATATGATTTGATGTATCTTTAATTGTCTATTTATCCACATTTAACGAGTGGTAAATATCTGTAGCAATAAACTGCCAATACAAGACATCTACAATAAACAAGATTCTAATCTTATTCAATGGCAAGAGTTGTAAACAAATGACAATCTGCTGTAATCATGGTTTTACTTAAACGACTATTGGAGTAGCACTCAATGTAGATGACGTAGGCTGGCGGATATCGGAGAAGTTAATTGTCCTCAATAATGCATAGTGTTGTTTGCCTCCAGACTGCGGCCTCCTTGCGCAAACAAACCTTGCTATAGATAGCCTGGGATAAACGGGTAGCGCACTAAATAGAACTGTAGCAATGTCGACCGGTCGCCGACACGGTTTCTGCCAGTCAATTGTGTCGAGAGCCCTCGAGTAACCTGCAGCCTTGTGAAGGATGTGCGGATGTGCCCCCACACCGGAGATTGACTTATGGCTATCTGACCGAGGCTAGCTAGAGTTTGCGATGTAGCTTCGTCAGATTTGAAAGCGGCTTTGGTACTAATCTCATTTGGCGGACTAGGTCATAACATTGGCTTTGAATAACGTACTTAGTACTTATCTATTTGTTGAGCTCGGTTGTGTCTATGACTAAACATATATATAGCTTAGGTATTGGAATCATCATCATCATCATTAGACTTTCACGTCCACTGCTAGCATAGGTCTCTTCTACGGCACAAGGGATTGATCGATTGGAATGTATGATTTCACGGAATCAAGGCCGGAAATTGTGATTTTTCAATATGAATATTGAACACCTCTTTACCGAAAATCTAATGATTCACGTTCGTGCTATGTGTGATCGAGGTGGCGCCTTTCACTCATTACGAATGTGAGCCTTCAAGGCTGTACGCCGGTTTGCCGCTCAATTGACTCTAGCGGCACAAAGCCCGCATTGTCTTGAGATAAAAACTAATCAATGACAGTTTTATTGTCGCAATACTGTCTTGCAATGGCCGAAGTTTAAGTTCTATATACGAGGTCTTTAATGAACATTTGAAGGTTTGATTGAAATACTAGCTTTAAGACTTACCTACGGTCGGGCTTAATTTAAAAAAAAAATATTTTTTCAACGCCTTAATAATCTTCATGCCAAAAATTATTTAAATTAGTCTTGAGACGTGAAAGCGCAACAGACAGTCAAAACCTTATTTATAATATTACTATGAATAATGCATTATCTAATTTTACCATTGTTGTGTGACGGTGTAGTTGATTTAAGTTTTGATGCCCGTCAAATGTTAGTATAGATTTCGTAAAAATTATTATCTTACGAAACCTGCAACGTTTTGATTTGGAACATTTACAAAAAAACTAAGTTGAAAATCCGGTATTAATAACAGTTTCAATAACATTCATTATGCAGTTTTTGCGTTTATTCAAAGTAAAATAAACAGGTTGAAATCCAAATAAAGTTGTCATGAATAGGCAGTACACTACACTAGTATTAGTTCTTATGTAATTTTTTGGTGAAAACTTAAATCTAATATTAAGGCACTCCATACATGATCTTACGTCTGCATTCTCCTAAAGGGCAAGCATAGGTTTATTGCCATTTTTGCTATTGGGGCGATGAAATTTAGCGATACATTAATGTTTTTTGAGACACATTTAGAGACTCGGTGCTGCTGCTTAAAAATAAAAAACAGCACAATAACACTTTGCCTGATCTGACAATCGAACCTGGTACCTCTAGGTAGCACGGCACATACTTGCGCGGAAACACTACTAAGCAGTCACAGTTTAGCATTATACTATCATTGCGTCGAACTTAGTCTGAGAACGGCATATTGGTCTTAAAGCGTCATTAATATTAAATCTAAAGCGTAGTGCGCTACCATATGTATCTATTCACCTTAGAGCTTCTTGAAGTCCTTTGAATAAGTCTGAATGCACTCAAAGGCTACTGATGATGGTAATATACACGGCAATATAATCACATGTCTGGTAGTGCACTAATTGATCAATCCAGAGTGCTATTGTGTTGCACCAACGCAAGTGAGCATCAAGTCCACTTAACTAGGGAAGTGACCCAGATTATGACGCTCTAAATGTCGCGAGTGCGTGTCAAGTTTAGAAGAAGTTAAGAAATCATATGCGCTATTTATGGGATCGTGTTTACTGAAAGGCACTTTTGGAACTAGTTTTAAGCTGGTCTTCTTACCCCGTCTGGACATTGTTGAGACTGTTGTAAATTCTGATTATGAGTTGCTATGATCATAATTAATATTCCATATTGCTAAACTCAATATACATGGGTCTATTCATCCACAATTTGTGGAATACATTGCGTGGTAACAATTTTACGCTTATTACAATATTTATGCAAAGGTTAGCATTATTTACAAATAATAAAATGCCTAATCGTAATGTTTAAGTAATTTTAAAATGCGTAATTCAAAACACGGAAGCGTACAAAGGTCACGTAATTCCACCTCAGCTATGATGTAACCCGAAAATATTTAACAATAGACACTCGTTAAAACCAGTTTCATAATGATTTGCGTCTGTTTTTTAACACATGTACTCTCCAAGGAGCGATGACATTAATCGATACATTGATGATTCGATTATTCATTGCCCTCAATCTACTAATCAATTTGTCATAATTGTAAATAGCAACATAGACGGCATTAATTTATTTGCGACTGTTTTTTAACACATGTACTACTCGCTAAGGGGCGATGACATTTATAATGCGATTATTCATTGCCCCAAATTGCTTATTCAATTAGTTATATAATAAATAGTAAGAAACTTAACAAATAAAACAGCATTTACGTCTTCGAACACACATTAGATACCTTACAAACGTCAAATGTGTCAAATTTTGAATCGATTACGAATATAATCGATATTAAATTGACGATTAACAACAATTTAACTAAATGCAACCCTGTGACTTTATAATATTAAATAGAGCTACTGATCTAGTGTTAAAAGCATGTGACGTAAAGTCTGGCACGTTTCGCTTCGTCTTCATTGGGATGCAGTCCAGTTAGTAACTAGCGGTAGTTAATCTAATATGAGGTTAGTTATTAGACTGCGTAGTTGTGGTTGTGATTAGCCCGCTGTAGGCCAGGGTCTAACTGTACGAGTATCTCTTGAAACATGTATTATAGAAACTTAGGCCTGCAATTACGATAGATCGATAGCGTACTATTTCTCGCAGCTTTATGCATGTGATTTTATCGCAATTATACACAGTTCCTTTTATTTACGATCGAATATTATGACAGTGTTTCTTCATCAACCCATATACGCCCACTGCTGAGCACGGGTCTCCTCTGCCATTGAGAGGGTTTAGGCCATAGTCTGCCACGCTGGCCTAGTGCGGGTTGGCGGACTACACACCTAAGAAATTCTTATGAACTCTTAGGTGTGCAGGTTTCATCACGATTTTTTCCTTCACCGTTAAAGCAAGTGATAATTCAATATGAATACACACATAACTTCGAAAAGTCAGAGGTGTGTGCTTGGGGTTCGAACCCGCGACCGCCGAGATTCTCGACCGCGCGCTCAAGCCTCGAGGCCATCACCACCATTATCATCATCAGTGTTTACTCGCTTTAAAATAAAAAATACTTAGAGCATTCAGTTTTCCAAAGAAATAAGAAGAAGAGCCTTTAAAATCGTGAGGGTTAGTTCTATCTTTGCACGAAAAATTATCAAAATCGATTAAATACAGTAGGTAGGAAATATAAATGGACATAGTCATTTTTGCATGATTAATTATTTTAGTCCGAAATTTTATAATTTTATTGAAAGCTAAAACTTGGATGGATGTATATCAAATAATTATTGAGGTAATATTTTTGTAGAAAAAGTACGTGAAACTGTTGTTTTTGTTCGCTGTCATGTTTCGTTCGTTTGTTAGGACCGCCGCGGGCCCTGTAATTCTTGCTTTGTACTCTCCTTTTATTTTCCTACATTTAACAGGCCACCCATAAGCTTCAAGAATTGTAGCGGTTGTAATTATTTTCTATTATACCTCATTCACGATAAGTTGATTCTTTTGGCATATCGACTAATGATGGGAAACAGAAAATATCGAGTAGTTCAAAAATATTGCGTTTTAAAATACTACATAATGTGTGAAATTCTTTATTACTTCCGACATGTAAAACATTATTTAGATAAGCGATGGTGGGTCATAATAAGTACCTATTTAATATAACAGGGTTATTTTTAGACCTCCCGCCAAATTTAACCTTTAAGTACACGCGTTGTTTATGGTAACGTTCCGTCACGCGTGGGGTCCGGAAGTATCCCCATAAGTATTTTACATTTATGCTCCGTATTTTTGAAAATTTCATAAATATTAATTTAGATTAAAAGAAAAGACATATTAATACGTATAAAAAGTTTTTATTATTAGCAAAACAATCAGTCTTTACATAGTGAAAAAACATTTAACGAAATAACATCTTGTACATAGCAATTTTTAAGGCACTTAACTAATGTTCTTAAATTTCTTTTAATTATCAACTTTTGACTAATATATTCTTACTTTCTAATAAAATAGGAAACAAAGAAACGTAATCTAAGGAAAACTAAACAATAATCATACTAATACAAAAAATCACAACCCCTCAATATTACTGTCGGGCGCTTAAGTAAAAAAAAATTATTTTGGTTGGCATGGTAAACAATAAGTAATTGCTACTGAATGAGGCTTACAAGTAGTTTTTTTTGCATGATCTACAAACAATAGGGCTCTTTTTATCCTTAGATCTTGGACAAATAGAGCACCTCCGCTTCATTTTTGGAGCACTAAGACCAGCCTCATCTGAACTAGGCAAAGGCTCTTCTTTTTCGATCAATTTACATATTATAGCTCTAATATCTTTGGTCAAATTGGGGTTATTTTGCAATCTTTGGCGTCTTCTGATATTTGGTGACTCATTTTTGCAGTTTTCAACAGTAATTCTGAAAAAACAACAAATTGAAAAATTAGCAAAGTGAAAAAAGTTACTACGTATAATCACGGGTGGGGTCCACAGGTATCCCCGCACGAGTAAAAAAGGTACTTACCTTAGCGGCAACACCACGTACGTCCACCCGTCGAGAGCGTCGGCAGCGCATTGAGATTAGCCAAAATGGTGTGATCGTAGCTTGTCAATTTGAAAAAATACAGTTAAAAAAGAGCGCGTGGGGTCTGCTTAGACCCCGCCCGTGACGTTAAACGTTAAATAGGTGTTTTAGACCACGAAAGTAAACAACTTCCCCAAAGAAACACGGGTCGAAAAGTGAAAAAAAATTCAGACCTTCTACACGAAGTCGACCACGTGAGTAGTTTTCTATGGGAGGGTCGAATTATTTATCACGTTTCGACCCATGTTTCTTTGGAAAAGTTGTTTAGTTTCATGGTCTAAAGTGTCTAAACAACCTATTTTAAGTTGACAGGAGGTCCAAAAATAACGCAGTATGTAAAAATTAAGGTTGAAAAATTAAATAGTTTTATCTTTAAAACAGTTTTTATTAAGAAACTGGAGCACAGACATGACCATCATAGTGTTCAGTAAAATTATCGACGTGGATATCGATATGAACGATGTTACGTCCCTTTCCGTCCGACCGATGTAACATTATACAAACGTCAATTAGTTTCAGTATTCCTATTTTAATTTTTCTTAGAAGCAATAAAGTCTCAAAATTTTCGGATAACGCTTATATCTTTAGGGACTTTTGTGTTGTATGTATTTTTTTATATTTATCAAATCATTAAAACAATAAAATAATACGTTTTTTATTTCAAAGTCATGTCTCAGAAAAATTGACATCTGCCAAAAGAATCAACTTATCGTGAATGAGGTATAGTTATGTCGTGGGTTTTATTTTGACGTAACAAAACAAAAGTACATTTCATGATAATTTGAACAAAGGTTTTAATTAAACCTATGATATTTATGAACATTTCATGAAATCGTAATACTTTATGTAATATTTTTAATATTTTATATGTATGTTGACTTTAAAATCGGATCTATGAAAACACATTTACATGAATCAAAATCTCGCCACAACTATTCAAAGGATTTCCGTATTATGATATTATAGCAAGTTACAAATTGCAAAATACGTTTATCTCAAAGCTTCTTGACTAGTTTCGTAGTGAAAGCAACGTTGTATCTATCGGATCTGCAGGAATATAGGTTTAAGCTGTTTGTTGCAAAAGGGGCTAGAGAAATTTAGTGAACAAAATATGTTATAATTCTATCACATAACTCATTAAAATCGATTTAGGGTTTTCCGCATTCAATCGTAACAAAATTGAGTCACACATTTAATAAATTAGTGAGGATGGTGTATGTTAAATATCGTCCTACGAAAGAAAACACAGACGTTATATTTTTTGTTGAAATGTTACCTTGTATGCCACTTTAAAGAGCGAGTTGATTACTATCTGCAGGTAATCTGCCGAGACGATGTTTACATATTCATACAATACTCTGAACGCCGTGAGAAAAAGGACGCGAATACCGGCTTTTAAGAGAAATTTTATAACTCAGCTAGAAAAATGTTTTTTCATATATTTTTGAGTAGTGGCATGACTTGGGTTACAAAAGACTCGTGTTTTACGATTTCTATTTCACAAAAGCGTAAAAGAAACTTTTAGTCTGGTAAAAAATGAACGAACCTTGTGATATGTACATTTTCAATTCAAATATCCAATATGTTTAAGAACTTGGGTGTAGGTATTTCAATTAACCAAATTTGGAATATGTCAACGTCCGATTCTAATATTATTACGATTACCGGGCCGATCAGCCAAGCAGCACCGTTCTCGAGTATGACGCATATGTCAGGTATCAATCTCCTTCATTCAAGGAGAAGTGACCCACTCGGCACTCGACGCTACTTTACGATACATTCCATTATTCAGTTAATAAATAAGGTTTTTTAAAATCAAACCAACATGTTTTGCTTCTGCACAATTAAATATTTGGATATTTACGGTGACGGCACCTGATGTATCACTGCTTAATTTCCGTTCGAACTCGTGTTCATTGGTGTAGGAATTGATAATTCGGTCGGTAAATAGCTGGTTTTGGACACGCATTCATTAATATGCTAGAGGTGCATTTTGCTGTCATTGGTGAGTTAAATGTGGAATGATTGAATTTATTGGTATGCCGTACCTAGAATACCATATTTAATATATTAACCTATAAAACCAGTGGTAGGGAACCAGAAATTGGGTCTTGTACGGATAGGTGGTAGCACTATATGAAGGATTAACTTTTACAATATTAAAAACAGAATCGATTTGGTAAGAGTACGAAGTATTTCTTATTATGTTGTTCTACCTCGCTTTCTTGCAAAGTTCCTTCTGAAATATATATAAAAAAAGCAATAGGGAGAAACAACCGAATATAACAACAATGCAAAAAGCCATAGTACAGTGAGATTTAAAATGCACACGTCATCGATTTTCCGCGGCAGCCGTCACAATGGCTTTGCAGGCGCACTGAGCGGCCTGTGCGATGGAATAGCTTGAAGATAACGCGACTATTGCAACGGTACGTTTTGTTTTAATAAATCAAAATCACGCGAACAAGCTGCTAACTGTATTCCATGGTTCCGAATATTGGGCAATGGAAATATTCTATATGGTATTCGATGTCTATATTTTTTGTTCGTATATCGAGATTTTGTATTGGCTTAATTGGTGTTATGTTGTTCGTCGATCCCACTAGGCCAGCGTGGTGGTCTAAGGCCAATTGCAGAGGAGGCGGAGGAGCGGCCAGTGATTATACTACACAGGCTACTATATGATGATAATGAAATTATGTTAAATGTTCTCATTTGGTATTAGAAGTGATTATTAGATTATATATAACTATGGTGCATCATAATTCGTGACGTCATCAAGATTGTGACATTAAGATGCAATCATGTGAGAGGAACAATAAAGTGCACCCACTACCAGTGGCGTGCCTAGGGTGTCAAACTAAGGCAAGCCCAAATGTTTATTTAGTAGCAGCATATTTTTTTTGGTACGTAGGACTAATGAATACCTACCGGTTAGTACTCACATTCACGTTTATAGCGTTATTTTATAAATAAACAATCGTTAAGTTCGTTATTCGGAACTATGTAAGGTAAGTCGGGCTTTCGGGCTTCTATGGAAGTACCGCCACTGCCCACTACGTATTAATTTAATGTTAATTGCTGCCTCGTTTTGAAATCCCACATCAATTTTTTTTTCCTGATTTTGACATTAAATGTTCAACTAATGCATGAATTCACACATACTAATTAATATATATAAAAGGCTTATTCCGAAACATATTTATGCTGTTAGGGGTAGTTTTCGCGTAGCATATCCAACATGGATACGATGTTTCAGAACAGCGGTATTTTTGGTATTTCGAAAACAAAATAACTTTTGGGTGAAGCAATACCATTATTTAAGCAATAAATATGAAACTCGGAATGTTTCTGCGTGTGTTCCGTAATATGTACATTGTACTGCCCACGCGCAGAACGAAATAAATGAAAGTTATTTTTGGGCTTCGTCTGATAGACCTTCGATATTAGAGATGGTAGATTACACAAAAACAAACAAAAAGCATACTATAATTATACCTACTTGTTGACATTTGCTAAGCTTTAACTTTCAACATTCTTGGTCAATTCCCTTAAAAATACAATTATATTTATGGATTTCTGAATGTGATATGCAAATAGTTAATCAATTTTATTTAATGTACTTTGTTAAATAAATTGCTACAAAAGCCGATCTTATCGAAAGCTGCAAACTCTGCCAGACAACCCACATTACTGGAATGGTAAGTTGTAGTTGAGCCATTTAACTTAAATAATAAAATAAAAATATATGTTTTTAAATAGAAGTCATTTAATCCTTATTAACATTATTGACCCGTTTTCCGCTAATAAGTATCATTAATTAGTTGTGAAAAACAGTTTTATCTTGGCATGTTATGATGATTCCAGTAAAAACATGTTCATTTACATATAATTTTGAAAACAGAACAATGCCATACTGTTGGTGATTAAACGTTAACTTCGCAGTGACGAAAACGTTTGACATTTTTAAGTTGTTTTACACATGAAACACTCATACACACGTTGCTTAACGTTGCAAGGTTTACGCATCCGTCAAACTATATTGCGTGATATCTCTACATCGGTGTGATACAAAGATTGTCGACATGATAATGATGATTACATCCTTACTGAAGTAGACGCTCACTACAGCATTGCGTCTGTTTATCAACCTTGACTCTTACGAAGAAACTTGGTCATAATCATTTGGTTATATAGGACTAAGAAAAGATTTGGGAGAGTGTCCTCCCTTCCTTGGAAGAGTTGATTGATTAGGTATATCTTTTAATACGTACTTTTAGAAGTCAATTGAAATAAACTTCTATTTTCTTCACTAACAACTATGTAGTTTCTCAATAAATTGCGCGAGTACCATCTAACTAAATAAAATCAACATTTCAACATATTAATTTGGTATAAGGTTTGGTTTGTGTTACTATTGTATTGTAAAAACCTTGAAAGTTTTTGTCAATTCAATTAAAACGCAACTTTTTCAATGCAACATAACGTCAGTCACGATTGCCGGAATGAATATTGATACTTTATTGGAACAACTGAAGTTAATAAAAATTCAGAACTGGACTAGCGAGTGACGTGACGTATTATTTGAATGTGTAAAAGTGACAGTTATTAATATTGTTTATTTGTGAATGTGATTAATGTATTCGCTAAAATATATTCTAGAAAGCAAGATTAAAGCTTAAAGAGAAATCTTTGATGTGGAAGAAATTTGATTTCAAGCAATTAAGAATGGTAGACATTAATGTTCTTCCTAATTTATTAGGCATATTGTCAGCGAGGTCTATAAAATGTATTCTCCAAATAAGAATGGTAGTCCTAAGGCTTATTAATATTAAAACTACATTTACTTGAAGTGTTAGCAAAATTATCCTTAGTAAAACATTAATAATTCAATAAAGCGTATGAACGCTAACGTCATGACGTTATCATATCATATCATGATATAGAGGATCTGAAATAAATATGATATCAGATTTTTGCGTATGATAGTATGGTTTATTCCGAATTCTCATAATTTTCACCAGAGAAAGTGATATGACTTAATGACAGGTGGAAAAAACTAGTTCTGAATCAATGATTAATGAGCGATCTGATTTCGAAACGTCGAAAACTGTAATGCTCTCACTTTCGCTACAACTTTGACGTAGGACAAACGATGGATACTAAACATTTGTTTTGGGTCTGGGTGTTTTATGAGACCAAAAATTGTTACGTATTTTCTAATACCCACGACATAAAACTTAGTCTTATTGTAGAGGGCTAGAACTATGAATGGGTGTATTGTTTTTTTAAATAATAATCGCTTTTTATATGCTTCATTAAATATCAAATTCGAATGTTTTAGAAGATCTATTCTATTGCTCAAGAAAATCAACCGTTTGCTATTATAAACCACACTGGGAATTTCGAACGCGAAAACACGAATGCATTGTGTTCAAGTACGAAAACAAGCTCAAGATATATTATCTTCGTTATTCATCTATTCAAGCTTGCAAATCCAAGTTGCAACATCAGCTTGTTTGTTAGTAGTCGAATTACTACGAGATACAAGTGACACGCGCTAATTCCGAGTTTGGATTGGTTCAATTTGCTGAGACGTCGTGCTTATAGGCATAGCTTAATATCCTGCGGGAGATACAAATGCATACGGTAGTGTTGGCTGAATGTGTCAACATTAAATTGATACGTTGAAGAGACAAATTGTATGCAAGTTTTGGATAGTTTTAATGTCAATACTTATCGAGCCCAATTGCGTGCAAAAGAGAGACCTAACTTCAGTAGTAGATGTACAAAGGCTGTTTATACTGATGGTGATATCAATATTTTAGTAGGGTTATAAACCCGATTTTCGTCACAAATGTGATTTTAAAATTATAATTTGTAAAGTTATTTTAAGTTCCTTAGTTGATTTTAAAACTACTAACTTGCGTCAGATAAGATTGATATGAAATTAAAAATATATCCGTTAAACCAGTCAGACATATTATTATGGAAATGACTTATAAATCAACGGTTGTGAGTAACAATTTATTAAATTCCTACATTTTGTTCACATCCTGTTACACATTGAGCTCAGTTCGTGATTACACAAGGCTGTTGGTTGACTCAAGCCGGGGGCTGGCGAGATGCAATTTCCTTGCACTAATCATGTGGTAGATGAAAATCAACGGGCCCGCCACCAGCTCAATTCATTAACTTTGTCGCAGGAACACGTGTTGAGTACATGGATAATTAATTTAGTAAGCAACGCGGGGTGATCGTTTAAGTACTCGCCTAAGGATATATCACCCCGACATTATTACTGTTTATAACTTGCCTTGTAATTAAAACAGTACAGAAAGGCTTGCCCACAAAATGGGGTGTCACGTTGGTTCTAAATGTTTATTTTAACAATTACGAAAGTGGGAAGTGAAGGTGTTTTATACAGTGTGATAAAATTAAAATTCAATTTCCGATGAATAATTAGTGGTGATATTTTCCATAATTGGAAAACCGCGAACGTCCGCCATAGTCACTGATAAAATACCTAGTTGACAAATTGGCCGCACCGGGTGCGTATAATGGCATTATTTAGTTTAATCATTTTAATAATTGTTTAATTTGTTATTCAGCTGATGGTTCTTTGATATCGGAACACAATTGATTGCGCCAGTGAATTAAACTATTCTAGTTTAATTGAATGAATCATGAATATAATATTACATGGAAATAGCTGTATCGGTCAATGCAATAGATAACACTTAACATTTTTTTTATTTATATTTCATGTCAAGAAAAAAATATTATAGAAAAATAGTAAATACAGTATACCATTGTTATAAATAGTAAGCGAAACCTAATTGGAATAAACAAAAATTACCAGACAGTCTACTAACATTTATACGAGTCACAGTTAGATCTTTAAGCATTAAAATCACTTATTTTTTAATTAAGACATGGAGTATTAAAGAAGGGGAGACTAATGGATAGTTAATTGCACAGTAGGTGTAAGTTCGTGGCTAACACAAGGTAGACATAGTCGTGGGAACATCGTGAATCAGAACCATATCGTTTCTCATATGTGTGTCACATTATTGGGACTCGAATTGAAAATGAAAATCATTTTGGAGATAATCTTTGTTAGGCCCTAAGCTTAGTTCTCAGTTTTAATATTAGTTTGCTTATAACTATGATTGGCCCAGCAGGTGATGTATCTATTTCAGACAGGATAGTTACAGCTTTGGTTACGAAGATCGACACCAGCTAAAGAATGTAGAATTGACTATAGTTATACCGGCATTCGTTTTTGGTAAAGATATGAAGGTATCAAAGGTGCTAGGGTGGAATCCTACAATCACTCAAACACACATTGACAAAAGAATGCAAATTCAAAATTCAGCTATAACAATGGAGCCACATATGATGATTGGTTGATAATACCTGTATTGGATCCAATGCACTGTAATAGACATAAAATAAACCGCCTGACTGTCAAACAAGTTCCAGAGTGAAATACCGTTGTGTTCGTCCAAAATGTAAATCATTAATTTCCGGCTTACACGCATCGGAATCCTATTATAGCTCATAGGCTGACGGAACAGTGGTATGGAGAGTCGCGTGTTCAACGTTCTAAAACTTATGTTCTCGATATATTAAACCTGTTTTGGCTTTTTGCTTCGAAGCATAATATAAAAATTTGGAAGACTGGCCAATGCCTAACTAAGGAGGTTACAAAGATTCTGCAAAGTTTAAGTTGGTTTTATAAATGCAGAATTATTTGTATATATATTGTTTTGCTATTGGTGATTCAATCATTATATTATTTATGCAGTCATCAACGTTAATGACATCATAGGTTTTACATTCAACATTAATTTGACCACAGCCTCATAATGACTCATCGAAAAATTTATATTACACAATTGAAGTTCTGTTTTGTAAAATTATTTTCTCATAGTATTTATGCGAAGACGGATTGAAATCCATAAACAATTTTATGATGTAGCCTGTTGAGTTCCTTTACAGCTATTATGCATTATACAGAAGTTGACAAATAGTACGTGAAATTTCTTTATTAAATATATTTACTTACTTTAAGATATTCAAGTCCTATAAATGACTTTAGGTAACTTTTAGTTAAATAATAAAAGAAATTGTAGGTAAGCACTTATGTTAAAAGATCAGGTAAGAATCCAGGAGATAAGCAGTTTTCGTAAGTCATTGTAGATTATCCGCAAGTTGGTGTTTAATGTGTAAACAAATGACACGCGGCGCGATGCGGATGCTCAGCAAGGTCGTTAGAAACTAAAACCACGGCGATGTCGTGCTTCGAGAAACAACACGTCTGTTATAATAAATCACGAATGCAAATGCAGCTCATTTTCTAAATCATAAAATTCCGTGAAGTCGTTGACATAGATAACATCTGCAACGCAAATGAAAATCATTCTGTTGAATGAATGCAATATAACTTTCTTATACGTTTCCATAGCGAAGTTCATATTTCATTTGAACTAAAAGCTAAAACAACAGAGCAACAGGTGCGCGGTTAGAGCGCATTTTCATAATTTGCATTTGTTGATTTTGCATTGCCATTCATTTGCTGCATTTGCCGTGGCGGTATTGGTTATTCTCGATAATGGCTGAAGCCAACAACTTCATTTCTTTGCTTTAGTCGTTGGTATTTTTTTAGTATGAACTAATAACTTTCGATTCCTATCATGCTATTTTAAGTATTAATTACACCATTATCGCACCATTTTACTACTACTGATAATATCTCGTTAAACCTGATCGCGTGGAATCGCTTTGCTTATTAATAGATTTTGTTACGATAGCCCATTCTGAAGCTTGTTAATGTGTCTATATTTGACTATAAAAGTTAAACTTGATACTCATTCTATGAATGATTCATTTCAAACAAACTAGGAATTATTTTTATTTTACGATGTATTAAAATATGATGCAAATGTATCTTCAATAACTATATGAATTTTCCTTTTCATTTCGAAGTAAATGTCGACAATGATGTAAGAGGTCTAGATTCCCTGAGGATGTTACTTATAATGTATCCAAGGCAAATGTTTGTGAGGAATATGAGTATTTGTTCTAGCGTGGGCGTCGACATGTATACTTTCCCAGCTCCGAACTACTGCCGTTACTCGTAGTGGACTCTTCCAATTTATTTAAAGTGAAATATAACAAGGGTATCATTGTGTTGGTTTCTCGGCAGCTCGCTAGCAAACACAACCACACGGTTCCCTCGGCGCGCCAATTCCATCGTATTAATTTAAAACATAAAACTGTTTTCCACAAGAACAAGTTATGACAAGAGATGTGATCTGTACATCTTCAAATTACAAAACTTTTGAATTGTAACTCAAGTCTGTCACTATCCATAAAACCCAGCGAAATATGAAACAAGAACATACATAAAAATCCTTAAGTCCTTTATAACAGCAACGCTTACAAAGAAGACAGTGGAAGTTTTATTTCCCAAAGGAAAAGTGTGGCAGCACCGACTTTAATTAAATAGAAAGCTGAAATCGTCTGTGAAGTTATTTGAAGTATTGGTAAAAGTTAAATAAAGTAAACAAGCTTAGCATTACCACTTACCATTTGGACACGTGAAGATATTCCCCTGTAAAAAAAAAGTAAAATTAGTTATACAGTCACTATAATTTATACTTTATGATTAAAATAATTCGACATAAAACATTCTGAATTAATTACAATTTGGTCGTGGGGGTGATTGCTTTATTTTTTTTAATAGGTTTTTTTTCTTTGCTTGTTATTTTACATACATCAGTTCACTCACAATGCTTATCAAATTATTCTCATGCTTACTGTTAGACAGAAATCTGTTCTAAAACTGTCGGTAATCAAGCTTCGATCTGCCATCCTAATGCAGATTGGTAGTTCACATAGTGTTTGAACTCAGAGTTAGTACTACTGGGAGCGTTAATTTATTAGTATTGCTTCGTAATCCTCAAATGTCAGCTGTACCTCGCATTGTAATTTATATTGCGTGAAGGAGAATCTCAAGAGACGTCTCTTGCTACTTAATACTGCTTGGACAATATTGTGTTTACTATCAAGAGCTGAGTTGTCACCTTCTGTGGCAGAATAAGTAAAATTTTATCATGGTCCCGTAGATCTTGTAAGTTTCGTGCCATTTGGGGAGCGCGGGTTTGATTTTGGGCTAGGGAAAAGTATTATTTCTTAATACAAAATATTGGAGTATGGAAATGAACGTAGACTCATTTGAAGAAGCGTGGGTAAAAATGCACCTCTGCCTGCGTCTCCGGCGATACAGGCACGAGTGTATGTACAT
This sequence comes from Cephonodes hylas, assembly GCA_030295005.1. Classification (NCBI taxonomy): domain Eukaryota; kingdom Metazoa; phylum Arthropoda; class Insecta; order Lepidoptera; family Sphingidae; genus Cephonodes; species Cephonodes hylas. The sequence continues at coordinate 5,926,955 of AP025367.1, read as the reverse complement.
TGGTATTATTAAGTCAGATACACGATTCGATTAACAAGACGGCAATAAACATAATGCAGATAGTGTTAGACATTGTTACGTCACAAGTTCTCAAGTCTATGCATTGCATAAACTGTAAAACAAACGATAACTAAACGCTGCGTTAAATAATACGGCACACGGGTCAATTACTTTTAAACACAATTAAATCCGTATTCGCAATAGCTACTTGCAATTATTGGTTGTGCAATATGCAATCCCATGCCAATGTTATTTTTTCTCATACATTGTAGGTAAAATTTCGTTTAATTTGTTTGCCTATGATTTCACCCGTTGAGAATAATATGTAGATCTGCACGTATGTACATTAAGATTATATCTTTCGGTTTAGCAAGCAATGTAGCAGCTTTATGAAACACTCTAATTGGATTTGCCTCATAAAATTCTTATGTTGTAGTTAAACATTACAGGAGATGAAATGTCAACTTAGTAAAAAAATGCCTATTGTTTGTGGGTTTGTCTACAAAGAATGTAGTAGTCATTAGCCTAGTGCTTTAATTACCACAGTTATTAATAAGTTACCTACTCGACATTAGACCATCAAGGATATATGGTATTTTAATATAACATAGACTAAACATGAAAAAAGCTAGGGCTTTTTACTCGAAATATTTTAAGTGTTTTCCGTGTTCATGAGCGGCGAACAAGACTAATCATTTTTTCGATTCCTTAAATTTTATATCAATAAATACCTTGACCATTAGAATTATTCCATAAAAAAGAAAGCGGAGGATAGAGGAACATCATCCGTGACCGTTAAGAATCTATACACTCTTATGCATTTGAACAATGAGACGAATTAAACGTAAGCCAATTTGTTACGTAAGTTGGCGTGGAAGAAACAGCGAAGCGGGGAACAGATGAAGTTTATTGTACCGATGAGCACTTAGGCAGCAATTCATTTGTTTCAACGAAGATGAATTTTAGAATATTTTTAAATTCGCCCTGTTCTCTGAATTTTTTCATCAGTTGGTTATTTAAGTATTTCTTGATATTGTCACGTTAAAAGGTGCGTATTAATATTTCCCAGTATTTTAAAATGGTTTAATTAATTATATATATAATTATATATATATATATATATATATATATATATATATATATATATATATATATATATATATATATATATATATATATATATATATATATATATATTTATTTATTTATTTATTTATTTATTTTATGTAAAACCTGAATAATGCACAAAATCTTCCATTTCAAATATTAAAATAAGTTCTAGCAGGTATAAAATCAAACAGTCATATAAGTTTTGGCAAAGGTTAGTCGAATCCGGAGTTGTTTTTAGTGCATACTGCACAGGATGTTTTTCCTCAACCCCAGTTTGTTCTAAACAATACAAACAATATCAAAACACAAACATGTATGGTCGAAGTTCAGCGACATAAAGGTAAGCTCTGCCGCTCGTTGGATCGTATCGAATGTGATTTGGCACAATGCAAGGATTTAGTTAACGTTGTGTATCGTTGGATAAGAATTCAATGAGCTGTTCATAATATTTACTATAAGTAGGTTCGTATTATGTGGAGGTATGCCTTCCTAATGTTAGGTAGTTGGACTTTATTCGAAGAAATAAAATGACTTCGAACGAATTCTCAGATTTGTTATTATGGGAAGAGATCGCGAAAAGTTCAGAATTTATTAATTGAACGTTAATCATTCTTTGCGATTATTTTTTACAAGCAATTGTTTTTACTTTTTTTACACTGGCGTTATCTGCCATTATAAAAGTTATTTTACAACACTCCTTCTTAGATCAATATATCGTTGTTACTTGCAACACAAAGTTCAATATTCTTTACTAATAATGTTAGAGAATGTATACTTTCCTTCAATTTTTTCTAGTTTAATTTTAATAAATTGGCTTTATGAGCTCGACGAACGGAGCAAACAAGAAATTCATGGGTAGAAAATGGAAACGTCTACTTTTTCATTATTCAGTAGCCTGTATGTTTAATCTGTTAATATTTTTCTTAAATGTGTGTTCACTGGTAAAGTTTTTCCTCCTTATTTAATTAAGGGGTTTGGTCACACGCGTTGTTCTAACACAGTTCGTATAAACCAATATGTGCGGATCTGGCTATTGGAATTACGTAAAATCAATATTCAAACTACAACTGAATGATAACGACGGAACATTGGAGTGTCTCTATAGTAAATATTGCACGGCTTTTACCAAAGTCAACATTCGAAAGTGTTAACTCATGGGCCTCGATGTTTGTCTAACTACTTACAGAGTTACGGAGTCGTCAATATCAACTTGCGGTCTATGATATGAAAGCTGATTTGATTTGGGCGGTTAGTCTCCGAGTAGCAGATTTGTAATCGATTGCGTTGACTATAAGCCCGGTTACGGTTGTTGAAATTACGATGTTATTTAACCAACGGTTTGTGGGTAATTGTGGGAAATAATGGATGCTTAATACTCAAGCGATTTGTATACGTATTCTACATTACGATATGAAGTAATGGAATGTTTGTGAGTCCGTTTTATTAATTAATAATAATACAATGGATTTATCTGTTTACTTTTGTCACTTTATTCAAAGTTTTCCTTTTTTGTATAAAAAATATTTCTGACAGTAGTAATTATTATATGTTGATAGTTAGAAAATAGAAATATGTATGTATATTATATAAACATATTTTTGTAAGAACACTTAGCAATGATTTGAAACGATTTAACCTCGCGTAAATCGGTAATAATAGTTTCAGATCTATTTCGAAAAATTGCCCGTAACATGGTCGTTGCACAACTAAACAAATGAATCAAATTATGATCAACGGCATTGACACTGATGTCTAATACTTAAATCAACTAAAATATCATTATTATTAAAATGTTTAAAAATATACCCGAAATCAGAAAATCGAACTTATGACTCCAAAGTGCATATTAAAAATATTTTAGCTTTCAGAAGTACCTGCACCGTGCTATGAAACTATCTGGTCTCTACTTAACTGATCAAAAGTTTACTGAACAGTCCAAAATTTCTGTGCATGAATTTAGGCCTCTTTCAAAATCCATGAATCATAGCAAATCTAAAAACATAAAATAACGGGGTCATTGAGAATTTTCGAGAAAAGTCACACTTGAATTTTCACACTAGAAAAATTCATGAATGTCGAAATATTTGTTGCTCAATCGTGTTACAGCGGTTGAGTGAACTCAAATTAAATTTTGTTTGCCTAGAACATAGGGACAGTACGCAGCTGCTCACAGAGGATTACAACACAAAGCCATTGATAGGTTCAAATTCATGAAAATATTTTTTCGTCTGTCTAAGCGAATAGTATCATTGACACATTGACGAGAAACATGAACTCTAAGTCGATCATGGCCGAAGTTGTGCAATTAGTTTGCAAGAAACGTTTAATAGAATCCGAGGTGACAAAGAATCACGATATGATCGCAATGAAGCTATCACGATTAATATTTGCATAGTTTAAATGCGTGATATTAAAGTTGGCAAGGTACGCCGTTGTTAGAGTAGTCACAAATCTGTAGACGCCATTTCGGACTTAAATACTTTTATTGACGAACAATATTTCGAGCAAACTTATCTACGTGGCTTTTTTTATGAAGGCTGTAAATACTCATAAGGCGAGTGCAGTAAATTATGATCCGACACCTCAAAAATGTGCAAAATCTCACAAAAAAATTACTTATAAATTAATCATGGGATCAGCCCCCAATAACTAGTAAATCCCATTTACTTTACTAAAATCTTGGCAAATTGAAGTGAATTAATGAATGTGTCTAAAATTTGAATGATGAGAGTGAAAAGAATATGCAAAGCTTATGCGCATTGTTGCGTTCAAACAATAACAGGAGATATGTGTTCATATTTACACAATGGAGGTAAGCAGACAAGATAGTATTTAGTAAAAGTTGGTGCAATACCAACTGCAGTTACGAAATGGCAACAATACGAGTACAATAATGAACTAATCTACACTAATAATCTTTTGTTTACATACAATGAGACGTGGGGTTAACGAGTGCAAGATTGATTCGTAACAAATTCGCAGCGTGTATTGGAAGCGTATGATATAGTAAAAACAATAATTAGTCATTTTATTTCTGTTACTGATATTAATTATGATAAGTGTATAATCTGTCTGTACAGCTTTTACTGATAGCTACCAATTCTAGAATTAGATGAGATAATTAAATGACAAAGTAAGCATGCCATTTTTCATAAAAAATAGTTTTATGATGAACCGAATTTAGTAAGAGAAGGTGAAGTATTTTACAACGTTCAAGAAAAACAAATAGGTATATTTGTGATGAATGTAAAATACACTCATGGTTAAATGACATTTTTGATAGCTGTTTTCACTTGTTTTGTTTTTATTCCTTTTTAATTGCTAGTCTGGTAAACATGTTTACTACTGCATCATAATGAGAAATTTAATGACAAGTCGAAATAAGTAATAAAAGATGAAAATTTCAGTCAAAAAAAGCAATATATAAAATTGTATAGTTCGCTGTTTCTTTTTATAGAATTAGTTATAAAAAACATAATTAAAAGTTAGCACAAAAATTCAAATAAACGACTTTACTAGTGTCGAAAAAGATTTCATTTAACATTACACAAGAATAGGTTTGAGATGGCTACAAATACACTATGATTTAGATAATACGTTTAATCTACTTACTGTGATTACAATCTTGAATTACCGATTAGGTGAATCGGTTAGCTTTTTACGGACAAACTGCTAAATCATCTCTTATTTTGTACGTTGTAAGTCAGTCATCCGTAACGTTATTGTAATAATGGAAGCTTTGCTGCATGCTTTTGAAAGGCGATGCAATTACGTATTCTAGATCATTTTTGGTCACGGTTCGTTAGTCTCATTTTGCTTATCCCATTGTTTATCATTTGTAATTTTTTCTTGTAAGTTTCTGCACGACTTGTAGGTTAATATAACTAACGATGCTTTCGCTTTGTATAGTAAGGAATTTGCAGTCTACATTTTTAGTAGTAATTTTGTTTCTTATTTTTATTACCTATGTACCAGCGGTGATTTGAAATTGTCTGCAGAAATATTCTATAATATTTCCTGCAGTTACTGATTTTTTTTGCCTATTCTTCTTAAATTCCTTTTCATAGACATACATTATCGAAGATGTTGTCAAAACATCTAAGTTGTACTTACATTTTCATTGTGTGAAATTTCGTAGAAGATAAGCATCATTTATTTCTTTGATGATTTTTAGAAATTGAAATTATTAGAAATGAATTCATTAAAAACCGTAAACATTTATACTTTGAGATACATTTCAAATTTATCTATTTTCTTAACAATGCAGCGCTCCTTGCATAATGTTCCCAAGTGCTTGTCATGTATAAAATTTCACTAGAAAATACCAGGCGTTCATAACAAGCCAACAATGTAGATAAACTGTGGCGCATAGAAACTTTGTGCTATAATGCAGCCAGTAGCACTTTGATTTACCCGTTGGCCTGTTTCTTAACGTTTGAAACCAGTTAGTATGGTGCTGCGAATATCTCGATAGCAATTTATGTTAAATTGTATTCAAACAATTCGTATTTCACAACTTTATATTTGAAATTGTACTACAATGTATTTATTTATTTATTTATATACACTTTATTGTACACCAAAAAACAACAAATAGAAAATAATAATAATAACAATAACCAAAATATTAGGTACACAATAGGCGGTCTTATCACTTACTGTGATCTCTTCCAGACAACCTATTTTACAATAGTAACATAAAAGGGGAGATGGTACGGGTAATTCATCACAAAAACAAAAAAAAAAACAACATAAATGATGTACATAAACAAAACAAAAAAAATTAACAAGTAAAAACAGACAAAATAAAATAACCTAATATATATATATATTTATTTAAGTTAAAAACTGGAAAAAGCCTCATCTATTATTTTTGCGAATAAAAGATTCTGATGAGTCTCTTAAATATAGGAAGTGACTTAGCTTGTCGTATTGGCAGTGGTAATTCATTCCACAAGCGAGCTGCATGTACCGTGAAAGAATGATTTAGGAAAGATGTGCTATGCCTAGGTATGTCTAGTGTTAAATTCTCTGCGGATCTTAGCGGTCTAGCATGCGTGTTGCTTAAGAAATTGAAACGATCCTTGAGGTAACGGGGAGTAGAAGGAACGAAGAGGACAGAATAGAGGAGGGAAAGAATACGAGTATTCCGGCGATGTCGGATAGAGAGCCACTTGAGTTTAGTTCGAAATTCGGAAACGTGGTCATATTTGCGAAGGCCAAATATAAACCTTATACAGAAATTCTGAAGTTTCTCAAGCTTTTCAAACTGGGCCTCGGTGAGATCAAGATAGCTAGCGTCACCATAATCAAGAAGAGGAAGTAGAAGGGACTGCACGAGCGCAATTTTCGTAGGAATAGGTAGAAAATTCCGAAGTCTTCTTAAGGACCCCGCAGCAGCGAACAATTTCCTGCTGAGTTCTTGCAGTTGGGGGCCCCAGGATAAGGTTTTGTCAAAATAGATACCCAGGTTCTTGACTTTGTCACTATAAGGTATAACGCAACCGTCAAAGACAACCTGAGGTAACAACTGGGCATCGATTCTGGAAACCATCCTGGGGCTGCCGACAACAATGACTTGACTTTTACAAGGATTGACTTTAAGGCCGTGAGATATGCTCCATTCCTTTATGGATGTCAGGTCTTTGTTGATAGAAGTTATAGCTTCCGTCACCCTGTCCACTGGAGCATGATAATATATTTGTAAATCATCAGCATACAGATGGTAGGAAGAAATAAGGTTACGGGAAATCGAATTAATAAATAACGCGAAGAGTAAAGGAGATAAAACGCCGCCCTGAGGGACGCCGGCAGTTACATTACACCAGGACGAGGTGTCATTTTCAACACGTATTCGTTGCCGCCGTCCCATCAGGTAACTTCGAAACCAGCCAATAGCCGTTGGAGATATGTTAATAGAGCATAGTGTACTAAGCAAGACCTCATAGTCCACGGTGTTAAAAGCGTTGCTAAAGTCTAACAAGGCTAGTACTGTCAACTTTCCGTTTTCCATAGCAGCTCGTATGTCATCCGTGATATGCACCAGCGCAGTAGTGGTACTATGTCCCGGACGAAATCCGGACTGGAAGGGATTTAAAAGATTGTGATTGTTAAGGAAGGAGTTAAGCTGGTTAAAAACGAGGTTTTCTAATACTTTAGAGAGGAAAGGCAAAATGGAGATAGGTCTGTACTCGGAAAAAGAAGCTGGGTTGGGACGTTTAGGAAGTGGGATGACCTCCGCATCTCTCCAGAGCGATGGGAATGAAGAATTGGATATAGAGAAGTTGAGGATGTGGCAAAGAATAGGGAGGATTACGTCTAGGATAGGTAATATCATACTGCGGCTGATGCAATCATTCCCAACTGCATTAGAGGAAATAGACAGAATACTCTTCTTAACATCACAATCGGACAATTGATTAAATACAAATGGAGGATAGATAGGCGTTGGAATAGATGAAAGATTGTGTAAAGTTTTATTTTTGATAGCCCCGTCAAAAGGGGGCACTTCAGTAAAATATGAATTTAATAATTGGATATTTAAATTATTTGGACGAGAATTAGTTTGAGTTTTTCCAACACCCATAGATTTCAGAAATTTCCATACTTTGGCAGGATCGCCATTTTCTACTGAATTATGAACATGACGGCGTTGTGCGTTCCTACACATCTTGTTGCTGTGATTACGGATACTTACATACCTGTTCCAATTATCCTGGGTTGGATTGATTTTAAATTTGGTCTTAGCTGAAGCTTTCCTCCGGATAATCTCTTTTATCTCATCAGTAAGCCAGGGCGACGGAAGTTGCTTCATTTTCACTGGCCTAACTGGCGCATGCTCGTCGTAAAGTTTTAAGATTTTGGATGTGAAATAATCAACCTTTTCATCAATACACGTCGATGCAAACAAAGGATCCCAGTCAATTTTGCCGGCATCCTCAAGAAGACTTTCAGCATTTATTCCCCGAAAACTACGCTGCATAACAATCTTTCCTCTCAGTTTAGGGGGGCGAACTTTATAAGAAAGATAGATTAGGTCATGATAAGAAAAAGAGTCGGCCGAGAGCTGCCCATGGCAATCAACAAGGTGAGGAGATGAAACAAAAATAAGATCGAGTAGGGAAGGAGTAGAGTGGGGGAAGTGATGAGTAGCGTTGAGTGGGAGAATAGAAAGATTGCAAGAATTAGTGACATTATATAGAGAGGAAGAACGATAATCCTTTTTAAGAAGGCACGTGTTAAAGTCGCCCATGATTATGGTGTGACTGTATGATGGAGTGAGATTAATGAGGACAGTTTCAAGAGAAGAGAAGTAATCGATGCGAAGTGAAGGACAGTAATAGACGCCAAGCAGAATTTTAGTATGGTGGAGTTCAACCTCCAGGAACAAATGCTCGCCACCGTTAGAAGGTGGAGGCTGCTGAGAAGCATGAACAATGGAGCAACGAATACCGTGTCGCAAGTATATAGCGACCCCACCGCCATTACCGGTGACGCGATCGTTCCTGAAGAGTTGAAAACCGGGTAAAGAGTAAGAGCTGGAGGGAAGGCAAGGCTTGAGCCACGATTCAGATATAAGGATAGCATGAAGATTCATACAGTCAAAGGTAGCTAGCATATCGGGGAAATGAGCCGGAATACTCTGGGCGTTTATATGTATAACATTAAAATTTCTAGAAAAACCAGAGAATTGCGATGATAGAGAATCACCAAGCGACGGCAAGCTAATAAAACTGGAATCATCACTACACACTGAAAAGTACTCATCAGAATCATATTCACTACATAACATTGTGAACAAGAAAAAAATATATATATATATATTATATATAAAAAAAAAATTAGAAATGATTATAAAAAAAAATAAAAAACAAAAATAAAAACAAAAAAAATATGTATCTATAGCAAAATAGTATACTTCCGTTCGCCGGTTGTGTCAACAAAACGCAACAAAGTTACTTACAAAAAAATTTAAAACATAATAAATAATAACTAAGCTTAAATAAGAATAACTGTAACTGTGCAGGTCCAGGTAAAAACTTTATTATGCAAATAGACAGAAAATGCAAAACTTTAATTGACAATAAGATATGTGGATTAATAACGAAAAAAAAAAACAAAACAATAAATTGTAGGAATAAGCAACAACAAAACGCTAGTGATGACAAGTGACATTTATGTCAAATTGTTAGTGTAGGTTAAGTTTGTTTTGTTTATACTGAGTCAATAATAATACACTAAAGAGTAAAGTACAAACTAAAAGTAAAGTTAACATAAAAGCAAATATCTAAGCTTAAAAACAACTTAAACTAAAAAAGAAATACCTGGACTATGCAGGGAGCTAAAAACAATTTACTTTTTGGAAGCTGCAGCACGTCTGGTCTTGGAGGGCACAGTTGTCTTCGCAGTAGGATTCGGTTTGCCAGTAGCAACAGCAGCAGCAATGTCATTGATGGCAGTGTACTTAGATTTTAACAGATTCATTATATATATCAAATATTTATTGTTTATTACATATTAAAGTTTGGATGAAACAATTCGTAACCAATGAATAGACAAGTATTTCAATCTTCAGGATTCATTCATACCGGCCTGACGAAACATCTCCATTGATTTGAAGTACGGTATTGTTAAGGTATGGTTAAGTTGAGTATCAGGAAGTAAGGGACTATCAAGTCCTCTATACAGCTTAATCTTGGCGGATTGTTGAGACGCTCCTACGCACTACACCTCAAGGACGCAAGATTATAGAAAGTGGAACGCGTGGGCTGGCGAACTGTTCCACACCCTGATGGCACGACTGTGATATGAATTTGCATTTATGTACTGACAGTAGTGGCTATGAAGCTGTGACTCAAGTTAACCAGCACAGCATTTTTGTTTATAATTTTATTAGTGTGTATTCTCAATATGACTAGCTTTTACGGTGAAGAAGATCGCGATGAATCGTAAGAGTTCTTAGGAGTTTCTTAGGTTTTGCTAAGGTGTGTACTCCACCAACCCGCACTAGGCCAGCGTGTTTGACTAAGGCCTAAACCTCTCAATGGCAGCGGAGCCCCGTGCCCGGTATTAGGATGTATTTGTATATGGCTTATGATGATGACTTAAAATGCTTGTGTATCGTCGAAACAAATTTCATACAACTCGTTAAACGTGTGTTGTGAATGTTATTCCATTCCTATTACCCGCTATTCCATGTTCTTGAGTAAGTCAATATCGGGCAAACTAGAAAAACCAATATAAATTGTAATAGAAAGTGTTCCACGTAGCCTGAAACATTATGGCAAATAAATAAATCTCTCCTTCCGTCGCGTGGGTGGAACTAAGGGTGTGCCTTTATATGATATTTCAAGTTGTTATTCGAAATGTTTCTCTTTGTAAATAACATACCGCTAAAGTCAGGAATATTAGCTTTCACTTCACTTTAATGGTTTAATTTTGAATTTTGTATGTAAATTCAAATGAAATGGGAGAAGACTCAGTTATTTTGAAAATATAAACTTTATCGTGAATAAATCATGGTTAACGTCAAAACTATCATTTTGATAGTTTAATAACTATTAATCTATTAAATCAAGTAAAGTCACACTACCGTCTAATTGGAGGTTATCATTTCCTTCTAGAATCACTCATGCATTCCTCCGAGGCGGACGATCCGTAACTTACCGTTCAAGCCTGAATTATTTCTCTAATAACAGTATGAAGTAAAACTTACCTCTGAGTTTGCGAGCGTTGCACTCAGCAGGAATACGACGGCACAGAGTGCCGCCGGACACCTTATCAACATCGTAAATCTGCGGACAAAACATAATAACCCGTTAGATTTACTCAGCTGGAAGCTACGCTGCTCCGCACTATAATATAAATTGAAGCGTACATTTTGCAGTGAAATTTCTTAACAAGTTTTATGTTGTCTTTCAGTTGCTGGAGTAGTGCGATGACGCCACATTTCCAGTTATTTTACTAGTTTTATAATATTTTTTTAAATGATGGGTCAAAAAATACTGTATTCATGTTCAAAATCAAATTCCAAGAGGTTCAGGTGTTTTGAAATGCCAAAAGGTTATGTACTGCATAGCAAAATCATTTTGATACATTTCGGATAAAGAGTAATGGTCACAGACTAAATGAAAATATAAAAATCATATTTACATATGAAACAAAATTACCAATTTGGTATTAATGAACATACATATTAAACTTTTGCCGGTATTTCAATCAAGCTGGATATTAAATTGAAAAATTTACTCGATTACGTTGATAGTTTGCTTAATAAAGACTGAATTGAGAATGGTAATTGCACGATGTTCATTAATTTTGATCGATATGATACGTATTACAATATTTGTCCATCTTTAATGATATTTAAAGGAGATATTTTGCCTGAAGCAATATAATTAATTTAATAACTCGTTTCTTCCCATATTAGGACTGTATTTTGGTATCGATCTAAGTTAAAAGAATTTTTCTATAAATCAAATTTTTATCGAAAACCGAAGCGGGTACGATATCGTTTGTATTAGCTTTCTATTTGAGGCTTCCAATTGCTTTCAGTGGAATGACAGTACGAATGTGCTTCCAACTGGGTCCTATTATCAAATTTCATGGAAACGACATGTAGTGAATGACATTTCCAAACAATTTCATTTTTCTATTGACGTCCGCTCTCACAAAAAACTGGCTTTTGTCTAGGTCCCCTGAGCTATAACATACTCTTTTATTCTAAACTAGCTGTTGCCCGCGACTTCGCCCGCGTAGACTACAGGGTTGAGTTCAGATAGAAAATAAGTTATAGTCTATTTTACTTCTCAGAGTCCTATTTATGCACATACCAAAAATCATTTAAATCGGTTTGGTAGATTTAGAAATACTCATTCCCACGGGAATATTACATTTTCTGGGATAGAAATTATCCCATGTTACTTCCTAGGTTCCTATTTATCTCCATACTAAAAATCATTTTAATTGTCTCAGTAGATGCAGAAATACCCATTCCCACGGGAATACTTCATTTTCCGGGATAAAAACTATCCCATGTTAATTCTGTGAGCTCTACCTCTCTCTATACCAAATTTCATTCAAATCATACTACATTTTCCGGGATAAAAAGTTTCATTGAAATCCATTCAGTAGTTTTTACGTGAAAGCGTAACAGACAGACAGACAGACAGACAGAGTTACTTTCGCATATATAATATTAGTATGGAAGTATGGATTGATATAAAAGGCTTTAGGGCAATTAGTTAAATTCGTAAAGACTAACAAGGTTGCTTTTTTAATCAGATTGTACATATTTTGTTACGATTTAGTCGGTATAATTGTATTGACGGATGAAAGACATTCGTATTAGTTTTAGTAAACCCTCATTATAATCAATATTAAGACAAACGATACAGAACTAATACCACTCTAAGTTTTACCAAGCTGATACGTTTGAGTATATTTAACAACCAACTCATTTCCTCATTAAGGTTCCAGTGATCGTAGTCTCAAGAAACTTCAGCAATGTGGGTCCAAAGCCAAGTTCAAAACGCGGTGTAAACGTTAAGCGGGACTAGAGAAACATCGCTACAACCACCTCAGCTGTTTACTGCTCTCGGTAAATATGCACGGGCTTATAATATAAGTTCAGTCCACATAATTTATTCTGCACTGCTGTGGTGGAAAGTTAAAAGGATACTTTACGCCCATAATTCCGAAGGGTTATTAAAAAGTGAATTTCTGCGCCATGATTTCAATTTGCATTCAAACAAATATAGCTTATTATATGTAAGTTAACTGTTTAGGTATAAGAAAATATGTACAATGTACATGAATAACAATTATGAAAACATATTACTTAACACATAAGTCTGGTCTAGCAGCTGAAGTATTTTCTGAGCGATTTAAAGGTCTTGGGTTTGATCGGGTCGAGCATAGTGTTATTGGGAAATATTTCAGTCAGGAAATATTTAACAGTCTCTTGGAAAGGAAAACGGCAATAGATTTGTCCCCTATTAGATGAAAAGGAAATACAATTGGCGCAATTTGGGTGCAAAAATGCAACTCTGTTTACCCTTAGGTTAATAAAGGCGTGAGTATATATATATACATATGTATGAAGGTATGTACTCGTAGGTACATAACGAAGTGAAATTGAAAATTTAAAGCACTATTTTCAATTTCAAAACCACGCGCCATGTCGAAATTAAAAGATAATTAAAAATGATTGTGGCTTCTAATTTGATATTCCAGACGAGTCTATTTAAGAATAATGCAAATTAACAATTCACATTCGCAAAGTCAGACAAGCGTGATGTCATTATATCACGGCAAAAAGAGCTGCGGTGGAGCCTTTGTTGTTTTCAGCTATTGTTTTTTGTTTGTTGTGGTGAATGTTTATAATTACACTTTGTTTTCGACAATAAAATGTATGGGGTTAGATGGTATTGTGTAGAATTTCAAATGCTGTAAAGCTGTTATGTGGCATTTTTGTCGCTGAGGGTACGACAATATTCATTCATGTCATTAAGCTGGGAGATGCCTGTACAACCTATTGGTATCACCCTCTCCGCTGACAACGTAGTTCTATTGCTCACTAAATGCAAGAAGGAAGCAACTTGCATACTTTAAACTTGACTATCAACTAATGTTATTGGCGTACGAATACCTAACCTCACTCAACCTTATAGTTTAAAAAAAAGGAAGTAAAAGGGTGATACTTGGGCGTTATTAATACATTGTTACAATATCTGATTCGTTGAGTAAAAGACTTCCTAAGACAAAAAGAGTCATAATTTGGGATCCTTTTCTAATACCTTCTTCAGTTGATGTATATTACAAATCTATTGAAGAAACCATAAATCCCACCATTACAATTTCTACTATTCTTTAATGACTTATTACGTTTATAATAGACATTTTACTTCTTCATATTTGTGCAGTTGTGCGTGCTTTTATAAAAAAATAATTATGTGGTACACTTATTTTGATGGTCTTGACAAGAAGTAACATAAACATTAAGTACTCCACGATGCAAATAATAAGCACTTGAAAACTTTCTCCGAAATCTTCGTTTTACGTAATTCTGTTTTTCTTCAATAGTGACATAAGAATTGTGGTTAATTATTACGTAACCTCTCGTTTCTATTGTTGAAACTAAGCTGTAATGATTCGATTTTTATGTGATTTTTCTGGTTTCTATATGAAAAATAGGTTATCACGAAGGTTACAATAGAACTTTTGTTTGAAATTCTTCGTTCGTTCTACTATACAATGTGTATAAAAACGGTGCTCGAAAACTGAGAAGGGCAGTAGCGGTTATTACAGACACAGTTACATTAAAAAAGACTCCAACCACGAGTATTAAATGTGACTGTTTGGTAGGAAAACTTTTTTTAAATTTTTTGCCGGGGTCCTTATACATTCTGTATAGATAAAAAATTTAGACGCAGAAATCAGGCTTGTTGTACAGCATGACTGTTCAGACAAACGAGTTCGTGCAACCTTTCAACCAATGATGTCATGCCGTGTCCGGTTTTGGCAATTGCATTTTGATTCACTATAGTTGTATTGAGGCTGGAATTCTTGCATCAAGTTTGCAATCATTTGGTTCTTATTTTGGTTTGGCTACTGAATATGACCAAATAAAGTGGTTTTATGCATTCAGTCTTTTGAGGAATGTGTTTTTATTTTTCTGGGTTAGATCATAAACTTGCAGTTTAGCCTCATATGGTTCGTTAGACTTTTTGATATCTTAGGTGCTTTTAATGATTTTTAAGAGAAGTACATTTTCAGAAAATATTCTCCTCACATAAAGCGTACAAATTTCATTTTTGGAAAGTTTGTGGAAATTAATTTAACTGGAAACTCTTTACCATGCTTTATTTTAAGATTTGTAAACAAACTTTGAAATCAAATATATATAAGAAATATTTTATACTATGCAAAATAAATATTGTCAAAAACTGTGAATAACATATTTTTCACTGATCTGATGATGAATAAACTCTAATATACTTAAGTTGGTGCTACTGCCTAATATGAACATCAGAAACGTCTGTGTGAATAATATAATGTTGCTCACTAAGTCTGGTATTGGCAGGCTAAGAGACTGCACGATGTACATTATCTAAAGTGAAACTTTATCAATGGTATTAACTTAGTAGTTCATAGCTTATTAAATCAAAATTTATATGCTTCGCTTCCAGGCTTCGTATAATTTTGCTGAGAGTATGAAATATTGTGGGAACTTTTGTAATAAAAAAGCCTTGTCACCTCACACTCTCAGGCAATTAAAAGAAAATGGCGTGGGTCTTAGGATTTCAATTCTTAGAAACGTAAGATCTAAACATTTTTTTTAGTTTAAGCACCAGAATATTTAGTCCCGCAAGAGGAAAATGTAATTGCCTGTTAAGTCAAAGCTTATCCTATTTAATTAGCGAACAAATTACATTTACAAACTGGTATTGAATATCAAACTACAAATTGTCGTTTTGCAAGAAAGGAAATCGATATTACAAGCAAAGGAACCTGTTATGAGGATGTTGCAACATTGATATTTGCTGGTAACATAAAAAATATACTTTTTAATCCGCTTCCAAGAACTCACGCTAGCTTTTCCAATGTCGGCACTCATGTGTCGGCGTTTGAAACTTGCATTAAATGAAAAGGCAAAATAATTATAGCGAAACTTGTTATACAAAATAAGCTTCATTGCTTTGAGCAAATCCTCTGCCACAATATTAATACCCTATACAAGTAATTAAATAATCCTTTATAGAAATGTAAATTTTCTTTCTTAATCCTGATGGTAAATACACACATTAAGAACTAATGTTAAATATGTTTGTCAAAACCGCAATAACCACAGCTTCGAGCTCTTAAACATTTTCAAAGATCAAAGACGTTCCACCATGCCCTATGCTCAACTTTCTCTTCAAAAAGGGAAATAGGAGCTAAGATTGTACACGTGAAAAATCAATTAGCGATATCTGAAGGTGGCATGCGAGTTAGAGCAAGCTCTTGTACCATTCAATACGGAAGTAAAACCGCTGCTACTTCCTCATAGATCGTTATGTTTGTGCCCTCGTAGCCTGCTCTCACGGCATGGGACCCCCGCTCCATTGTTTCTGATTGCGTCTTACCACAAAGCGTGAGATTAGATTTGATGCTTCTATCTACAACAAGATAACCGTCTGTTCCGTTCCAATTAATTATATCCAAAACTGGAAAGTAGGTTGCCCTTTCATATTTTTCATTAGCAACGGTTTGTGGCGTATCGACGGTGTTCTGTGTGTAGTACATCTCAAACTGTCAGTACCATTTGAAAAGGAGGTTTTACTTCTTTGATATATTAGTTGTGACCACCGTTAATGTTGATTTTAGTTCTGTCATTTAAATTGAATTTAAAAATGTAATAGTTAGCTCCATATTGAAATGAATTCTCTATTATATTGTATGTATTACAATTGATCAATTATTTCTTCAATCAGTAATGTTTACGTATTTATCAAATACAATCCATCCCTACCTAGTTATGTATTATTTATTTGACCTCCATCAAAATTACCTTTTAAGTGCCAATCTGAATTACATCGCCCCGACCGCGAATTTTCGTAAATCATAAATCTTGCATTTGGGCCATGTTTGAAGATCGAGGTCAACATTTTCTTAACAGCTAAGCGTAGCCGCGTCTCAATTTTCCTAGTAATTTAATATTCTGTTTATGGATGGATAAGGTCTGTTATCGTAATTTTACTTAATAAAACATTGAGTAATCACTAATTAGCATTTTAAATTGTGTATTTTTGCTTGTCTTTGTTTGAGATTATGGTTACTCAACAAGACTTCTAAAGAAATTGAAATGATTTTAGGTTAATACAAGTTTTTCTTCATGTGGGTTTTATGCATTTCTTAAATTGTGGTATTTTGATTCCTGATTATTAATAAAAGCAATCGAAGCTAAAAAGTTTTGCGTTAGACCACTGCGATCTCTTCATCTTATGTGTCCGATTTACAGAAATACTTCATAAGATCTGTACGTTTCAATAAATGATTTGGGGGCACATCGGTAGCCTTCCTATAAATAGAAAGCGGACCTACGTCTTTAAAGACGCCTTTTAGAGCTTACTTTAACAGATTATTTCCTGTACTCTTGGCCGCAGCGCAAATGTTATCGATATCTACTGAATAATTTTAACATTATTTAATCAATGTTGTAGGTGTGTAACCTGTTTCTCTAGCCTTGGATTAATTGCGTTGTGACTTGGTCTATCAAGATCCTAGGATTAAAATATGGCGATACTTAACTCTTTGGTTGCTGGAATTTCAAGATTAATGTCGGTGTTTATTATCGTCCCGGTTATAAAATAAAAAAAAACTAACTATTTGTATCCGTTTCTCAATGTAGTTTTTTTTTGTTTGCTTTTAATTTTGTTTTAGTTTAATTAGTATATAAATGATTTCTTTGGTTAATATTAGTTTGTACATTATTCATGCCAATTTTAATCAGGTGAATGTAATCAGTTCAAAACATATCCAGTATATTTAAGAAGAAAACTACCAAATATTTTTCTAGACAGGCTTCTAATATCCATTACCTAAATAGTGTATGCGTCAGATATGCTGAAAGGTGAATTCGTACAAAAACACGTATATGAAATATATTTTTGAGCATGAATGTTTTTAGTAAATACAAAATTAAAGAAGAAATACTACATCACATCGGAATATTCATATCTTTTCCAAAGCAGGTGTTCGTTATTAAAATAATTGAGGTTTAATACGCTTAATATAATGAAGGGCAGAATCTCGTGGGAAGGGTAAACGGCGTTAACCTATATGGACTAATTAAAATAATTTTGACACATTTAACACGCAATATTGGTTGATGCGGGCCCATTGTTCTCATTGCGATGAACGTTGATTTTAATTAGGAATCCAATTGTGTTTATCGGTGTGTGTCATATGTTCACAAAACGAAAAGTTTGCGGTTGTTTTAATTTAAAATGCTCTCGTTTATTAATTTGATACACGTTGGTAGTTCCGAGCACCTGCGCTGTGATCCCGCGTATTAATCGCACCGTCGAACCAATGTACATATTTTTTCAATGAGTTTTATTTATAAATTGTTGATTTGTGAGCAGATTTTGTAATTGTTTGGCGATAGTTATTAGCATTAAAAATTTAAAACAATTTTGATTAGATTGTGATGTCACAAATTTTGTTCTAATTTGTTTTTTTTTTATTGCTTTAGATTGTTTGTTCATCTAATTATTTGATAATGTGTTAAATTATATAGATAATTTAATATGTTTAGATTTCAAATAAACAGTACATGTTGTTGACTTTTACTCAGTCCTTTTAGAACAATTTTGGTTATTCATGATATATTTTTTAATATCCTAAACAAGTTCACAAAATCGTAAGAGGGAAATGTAATAGTAAATTCAAGAGAACTATCTAAATTATTTCACTTTTATTTGTAAACGTACGCAGGTACTTATGTAATTCAAAAAGAGATCCATTGATAAGCGACGTCTTCCCTCGTCATTCTAAGCGATTTGTAACGAAACAGTAGTTAATAATCTATCTACAGTCCATAATGATCAGTAGGCTCTTCTTTATGTATTCCAGTATCAGCAGTCAAATATGATAATAATACGAACAAAATTTGAAATTCTCTCACATTCCGTTACGAAGTCAATTTGGGGCCGCGCTGGTCTACTTAATTGACCATTGTGACAATGGGAAAATTACCTGTACTGGCCCGCTTATATTATTGCCTACAATAATAGCTAAGTGGTGTTTTTCGAAATATTCTCTCACGCTTTTGAATAAGACGCGAGAATTAAGTTGTTACACTTAGCGTCCTTGCGTATGTTTTTTGTATGTTTCTGCGTTTCTTAATATTCTATCAGCTTTCTCGATAGAGATGATAGGAAAGGAAATTTTAACTTTTTTTTAAGATGATGCAACTAGTTGGATTTTAATTTCATGAGACTAGTTTAAGCCACGTATTCAAGTTTTATTGTAATCACGTTTCTGAGCTATTTTACTGGTATACGAAAAAGAAAAGCATTATGAAACTTAAGCTTAGTTTTATATTACTCGAACAAACATTAACATAAAGTTATATAAAATCCAGCCCTAAAATATTTATAGACAATAAACTACCACAATTTTTTTACAACTTAAAATAATCCTAAGTAACTCGCATTAACTTAACTGAATCAAACGCGACCTTGAATCAGCTTCACCTTTGCAGATTTAACCGATGAGTCACTTCTAAAGGTCGGATTCTAATTCGCGTCGCCCTGTGTCCAATTTAGCACCAATTATCGGGGGCAGCCGAACGGCAACCACCCGTTATGTGTATAGAAGGATATAACTGCAACGGGAATTTCGTACAAGTTGTCCTGAATATTAATTCCTTTGTCAAATATCAACACGTTCGGAGACGACTTGGTATTTGAAGCGCCGTTACACGTTTCGACTGAATACCTTGACGTGGTTATGGGTATTGAAAAGAATTGAGTTGTTTAGGATTATGTAAAATCTTATTTTAATCATTATAGTACTGTTTTTGTTTAAAGAGATACATTTTATTTGTCATACATGTATTTGTCCTGACTGTGCTTATAAGTGAGTAGATACATGTTAGTCTACTCCCGTGTATCGCTTATTGTTTCCCACATATTAGACGACGATGAGTCTAAGAACATTGCTTTACCGGGAATCGAACCGAAGATCTTTCTTTCGCTCCATTATACCGCGCCTGATATCCTACATATACAAATGTAGCACGTATGATGTAATAAAAACATTGTTATTTAGACTGCACACTGCAGTGTAAGTTTTGAGCTGCGTCAAACCCATCGGTTTTATATTATCAGTGGGCAGTGTAAACGTCCACACAGACACTAATTAATTATCGTGGATTATTCAAACGGCCAAACTGCGAGCGCATGTCGATTTATTAAAAATATTAAATTTCGCTGCGATGGGAATGCTTGTTTTACAAGCGGGTGGAGATTTATTGGCTTGTTCGTGATGAAAGCAGCCGTTGAAGTTCGCGTCGATTTGGCAAATTGTGATCGGAAGTTAAATGTTATGACAGAATGAGGTATTGCGATCTAGGATGTTTTATGTTTATCTACCATACCGGCATTATAGTGATGGCTTCAAACCCTAGCTAGGCAAACATTTCTGATTTATTCGAAGCCATGTTTGTATTCAAATAATTTATCACTTACTTTAACGTCGAAGAAAAACATCGCGATGAAACCTGGACACGTAAACGTTTTTAAGAATTCCTTACATGTGTAGTACGCAAATCCGCACCAAGTTAGCGTGGTAGCCTGAGGCCTAAACCCTCTCGGCTGTAGACTATACTGACAAATAAGTATTCCGTGGTAATTAACCTAAAAATAATTATTTGCCACACAAAAACGTCGCAGAATATAAAAGACAGTAGGATAATGGGAAAGTTAATTGTCAATGTTCCGTATAATAAGTGGTTATATCTAGTATAATACGCAATAAATGATAGGTGAGAACCGCCAACGAAATGTTCACTTTCACGTCAAGTACACGTGGGGCCTTTTTTGAGGTATTCGAAGAAAGTGAGAGGCATAACCGCTTTTTCTTTACTCAATGTGTTTGAGCACTTGCAATGAGTGTATTTAGCGATCGGTCATAAGAAACCTGAATGAAACTTTCAAATACGTAAGAACGTAACAGTCATAGATAAGATACGTCATAATACAGGGTTTTAATCAATGAGCAGCTTTATTATCTGTAGAAGCATACAATTATGCGTTTAATACCTGCTTTCACACCACTTTTCTATCTCGATGGTAACCGGTCACAATTGATGACGATAAAAACAGTAAAAAAGTGTTCAAGGTTTTCTTATTACTGAAGTAATAATAGCTTTGCGATAGTAAATCACGCTTAGCTTATTAATAGCCCTGGTAGTGAATACAGACATTTACAAATTAAGTATAATGATAAAGTTTACAAAATATTGGAATAAGATTAGGATTCTCTTTTATAAAAATTGGAATTTTGTAGTCGAAGTTTTAGAAATTAATAGCCGTAGTTGACCCCTTTTGTTATTCTTTTGATCGCTTGTACTGTGATGAGGTTACACCTCTACCTTAAGCATCGCAAGAGTCTTTACTTAGCCTTTTACTTCCCAAGTCACTACCAAGAAAGCGATACTGCCTTTAGGGTTTTTGTCTTCGTTAAATGGGTTAATTAATTTTAAAAATAAGTTATTGGAACGAGAAAAATGTGTAGCCTTCTCACAACATTTTTCTGGACGAAAATCGAAATCAAATAGAGAATCGTTAATCGGACAATTAATCTAGGTTTCTGGTAGGAGACAGCAGTAACTTACAGAATGTGTGCTCAATAAGGGGAAACTATCCGAAGTATTTCCGATAAATGTCGATTACGAAACCCAAACACAAATTGGTCAGAATTTAATTCGGAGAAACACGATGTAAAACATATGACCCGTAACGGTCCACCGTGCAAATGAGAACGGTAAAATCGCTCGTGTCGTCTTCGATTTGTTAAACACGTGGTGACACATATTCGAGATTTTTATCTAATAGGTTTTACACGTGGCTTGACTTATACTGCACTGACACTAAAAATGTGATTTTTGTTAAGTCCTTATCATTGTCCCAGGAGAAGATTTAAAAATAAAATCTTGTTGAAACAGATGAAATATGTAGCGGTTTTAATTAAAAAAAATAAAATTGTAATAATCGAAAATGAAAACAACAATTTTGAATGGGAAATGAATCATGTTATTTTTTTCCTACAACCGAACACTGTGTATCATTGTAGGAATGAGTCCACCATGTAATGGTAATGGGTAGGTACTTATGGGAAATTATATATATCCCGTTTACCTTTGAGATCATTCGATGAACGTTGAAAAGAGCAGGTGAAGGGAACATTCAAGCAAAAAGGTACTGTGAGGCTATCAATAACTTGATATCAGTAGTCGGTCGGTCTTATTCTTATGTAGGCCGTTCTACTAGTTAGGAACTTTAACTCTATAGATTTTACAGATTAATTCAGTTGTTAATGGGACCGGTATCATGGGTATAATTATTATAAAACTTGTTGTTTATATAAATTTGTTACCGTCTTAATTGTATTTAAGCGAAGTAAATGATAACGTTTGTAGTTGTAGAACGCCAATTCTTCAATTCGATATTTACCTGGAAAGACCAAAACAAAATAATTAGTTTTGTTTGTAGTTTAAACACAAATGATACAGAATTGTTTGATTAATTCAGATGTATCTATGTAAGTTTTGTTTAGCTTCTACCTTACATAGAAGTAAGCAATCATAACTGTTTTAGTTCAACAATTCGAATTTTTTAAATATCCACGAACAATTTACAAAACTTTGACTAAATTCCACATGCAACAAGGAGAACGACTCGAGGTGACACAGAACGAAAACTTGCGGATGGAAATGGTTTTAACTTGCATAAACGGCACCTTGCATCTTAACCTACTGCACGCAAATAGCAAACCAAACTTTCTACATTGCGCGACATCGATAAAAACAGGAGCGGAATTGTAATCTGATGTCACAATGCAGCTTCAATTAATTCCGAACCTGTTGCACCAATAAGTAGTTCCATCCTTATTGCCATTTCTACACGAGGCGAATTAACTATTGTGATATATAATTCAGATCACTATGCCGTAATAGTTACATAGTATGTAAATCTGGTTGTTTGTAGAGCGTAAATCAGAGGCAAGCAGAATCGCAAAAACTAAGACATAGTAGAATTGCAGGTAAAGTGTACCACGGTTGTGATGTTATCGCTGTTGTAGGCGAAACGGCGTCTGACCTAGTTCGCGTCTGTGCAAAATGCAATATGTTTCACTAATAGCAAACGTAACATATGGACGGGGGTGTATCGGTGACAGGTAGCAGCGTTCTATTGTGAAAAAGGCTTGTTCGATTGGGTTCCATGTATTGTTAACATATGTTTTATATCAGTATTAGTTCCGGTTCTTCCATAGAAGCCCACCACGAAACCAGTCAAAAAGTTATCATCAATCATAGTTTAATTTATTACAATAATATTATGGGGATCTAAAATGCATCACCACTAATGACGACCGAACTGAAGGAATAAAAAATATTTCAGCCCAGACACCCGCTCGGTTTAAACTTTGTGTGGCTACAAATATTTGTCAAGGTCTTGCATATTTGAGAGTTGTTTGTGAATGCACCCACGATAACATCTGGTATCTTTAGGAGCAGCGTTTTAAAAATCTACTCAGGTTGTATTTAATTTCAGATTAAACAGTATAAAAACTTGGTTGTTTTAACAGGTGTTACGGAAATCCTGGATGCCAAAAAAGTGACAATTTCTATATCAGGATGAATTTAGATTGCGGGAAACCGCTGAGTGCAGGCCGCTTTGAAAGTCTTTGGAGGAAGCCTACATATGTCCAGCAATACACGTATTTGGGCTGATGGTGATGATGATTGATGATGCATATATCTCAAAGAATGCTTTCACGATTTCTGTATATATGCTAGCTACTTTGGTGTAAATACATGCCGACATTTAATCAATATATTATAGAATGATTACTATTTCTCTGTTCAAGATATAAAATAGTGGATGAAACATGGCGTTGTTAAATAGAATTATATCAAAAAATCGGATTGACACACGCTTCAAAAAGCTTACTTCAACTTTTTACAGTCTGCAGATTTGGAGTTTAATCGTAAAATTGGTTTTTGTTACAAGTAATTCTTTTATTTCGTACAAGAACAAAATATTAAACATTGGTAGTGAGCGTAGGTTTAATACGTTTCATTTCTTGTAAAACGCTTATTCATTCTAGATAATTAAAGGGGCATGTTCAGATGATATTTGTATCAATTGTTATTCGAGCCGTATTTTCAATGGCAGCTATCATCTATAAGGATCAGAACAATGAATGTTTAAGAATCCTGATAATACTCTGATATATTTATTCAGGCTGTTTATATCCCTCCATAAACTCAGTCAGCTCTGTGTGAGCATCCTATACATCTGAGAGCAGTAAGGCCTATATACATAAATATTTACTTATGTAGTAAAGATATTGACCGTATTCGAGCACAAGAAAAATACGCCATAACTTCACCAAACAAAGAAAACTTGACTGTTGCCCCTATTAGCACGTTTTATTCCCTTTTAGTACCGAGTGGAAACTCAAAGGAGCATAGTCAAAGAAAATAATAATTTAGCGTCATTTAAAAATCAGGAATAAAACCGTCCGGTCGGCAAGTCATTTGTGTGATGCGGTGGAAAGTCGGCACGTGACCGGCCCCTTTCGGCCGCAAACGTTTCACGCATTCGAAACATACGTGACAGAATCGTGGGCCAAAAACGGAACGCCTTCTCATTGTCAGTGTCACTCGTCCATTGACAGTTTTACAGTTACAGCCTTTTTCTATCCCCACTCACTGTTTATGGATGCGTACGCGACTTTAATATTCATAATTGGAACGGACGAGAAACCGCGGTGAAATTTGATAATTAGTCTTAATAATTCTTTTGGTTTCGTCATTATCGGAATATTCACACACATTTCACTTCATTCTATTATTAGAATTTAATATTTAAATATGAGAATATAATTAAAACGCTTCTCTATAATATATTAGTTACTGCGACAAATGTTGCAGTCAAGCTTGAATCTAATAGCTGTTTCATTCGCTATGCTGCATCCAAGACGAAATAAGTGGTGCGTGTTACTTTTATTGCCGTTAATATTATTGGATATCACAAATTGAGATCACACGATGATGGCACCTTTCACACGTTTCTGATGTATTTTATACTTCACTGCCATCTATTAGCAAAGGCATTCAACTGTTTTATTTATGTTTAAAAAGTTTTAACATTAATGGAGTCTACGCGTAATAAAACGTGTGAATTAAAGGGAGCAATCAAATGTTCGAGATCGTCTACGATAATAAGTATATTAAACAAAGCCATTGTGACCTTATTGCGTCGGAAATTAATGGCTAAATTAAAATTTCTTTCATAGAAATGTACCTTTTGAGCTTACTTTGGTCGGCTATTTATATGTTTATTTACTTAATCGATTTTAAAGGTAAGACTAAAAGGCCTGGTTAAACTTCTTTACTGTTCTATTTAATACAGTCAGTAGTCACCCTATATCAGATTTGATAACTCTATTCCAAAGCGCGTTAGTTGCATAGTTTTTATATTAATGGTCTGTAGGTTAATGTCTCTAGGTAATTAACTGTGAGAAAGTCAACGTCCAACATTAAGTAGGTGTTTCCGTGGCCGAGCAAGACACGAGAGTTAGATTTAAAGGACTTTGTCGGTCAGTGTGCTGTACACTAATTGCAGGTACCAGTTTTCTCGCAGAGAGAACATTGTTTTATGTCGACGCTTCGTTTGGATTAGCCGGATCTAATGCATAATGGAACTACAATTTGTGCGTTTATAAACACGGCGTTAGGTATTTCATTATACGTTTTTTTTAATCTATACTGATTTGAAAATTGTAATCGTTGCGGAAGTGCAAAAAAGGCAAATATTTTTAAATGTAAACACTTTAATAGCAACCAATTGAATATTTTGCGTTAAGTTTAGATGTTTTGCGATCCTAGTAAAAAGTCGAATAACTTGCAAAAACTATCATTGATCCGATCAAGCATTACCGCCTAAAGTGTTTAGAGGGTCGGAAATTCCATCCGTTCTAGATAACACTAAGTGTTTTTTTTACTATGAAGGAGATATTCTGGGTCACTGTTTAAAACTGAAGTGAAGAAGAAATTATTAAGATATTTCTGTTTTTTAGTTCTAGAAATTACTCACCAATGGCTATGTGTGGCACTTACAATAATTGATTGTACTGTGATCGCTTCACCTTGTCACAATAAAAAAGAAGTCCAAATCAAATTTGTATTACATTTTCAAAGTATTTTTATAAAAGGAACATAAAAATAATATTTTTTGAGAACTGCATATTTTCACTGACATCGTCTTTATTTTATTCAATACTAAGTGGGTATGTATAGACAATAACACATTTCGAAGCGGCACTAGTTAAAAAAAAAAGAAACAGTATAAAAAAGTGTTAAAAAATGACGATTCAAAATAACTTGTAAAAGTCTATTTGAATAAAGGAGATTTGACTTTGACTTTGACAATTATCTCGGCTACAAGATTAGTGAAATGTGTGAGCGTTGGGGATCGTTACCGACAGGCTTGTGAAAGTTATTTACGTCAAAGAAATGCGATTGTTCCGACTATTAGGTGTGATGATTCTATACACATAAAAAACATAGTAAGTATCTGCGGTTAGTTTTTGAGTGTGTAAAATAAAATTACTAATAAAAAGCGTTTTTAGACACGTATTCTCGAAGTATTTGCATAGTGGTTTTGGACACATTGTATTCAATGTTAGCATAATTAATCAAATACCATTGAATGTCAAATACACAGAATAAATAAAATATATGTAAATTTATTATTATTGCTATTTAAAAATCTATGGCTTGGTTAAAATTCAAAGTGAGCAGACTCTTTATAAACTAGTTCTAGTGTGGAGTTTCTTTAGTAAGAAACCACGACTACGTTTTCCAACGCAACAAAGACTCCGTATAAAGTATGACATTATTCCATAGACCAGAATATTATGTAGGTAAATTATCAGCGACATAAATCCATTGTATTAAGTTACTGCACATTATGCGGCGGTTAAAATACTACCTTTGAGACTACAATGTTAGTGGCATTTTCCATTCCGGCGAGCGCACCGGCGCGTACGAAGGTACGAGATTCTATCTAGAGAAAAAAATCTCGTTAGAAAATGGGAAGTCAGCAGTCGGAAACTAGTTGTAAGAGCACACCAGTATTTTAAGTTGAACAAATGAAAGACAGATTATTGTGTTGGAGATATACCACAAATGTAAGGTGTTTGCCCTACTAGTGTGTTAAGTGGTGGTCAAGAATTATCTTGGGTTCACTTATATATAAGTGTGGTGATAGAGGCTTTAAATCTTTTTCAGTCTGTGCTTACCATTTCACTTCCCAGTTTAAATAGGTTAGTAGGCGTGTCGTTTTGTAATGTTAACAATTGTGGCGTTTTGAAGTGTTAAAATATATTTTTTTAATTTCATAATTTGTTACAGGTTTCATCAACTTTTACCGTGCCGTGGTGGTCTATAGCCTTTCAGAATCACCCCACTTGTTTAAGATTGCATATAGGTTTAAAAGGGTTTATCTTTAAATGTATTTTAATGGACGTATTATTGTCTTTTATCTAAACCATTCCAGGGCCCCACGTATCAAGCAGTCCTATCTTTAAAAATGTAAACACAGTCGTAAAAAGAAACTACAGACTGAATGTTGAATTTGTTGTTCCATTTGAAGCTTTTAACGTATTTTTTACATAAAACACAGTCCTTTCTACCCTCATATACGTCGATGGTTCTGAGCCAATATTTGGTGAAAAAGCGATAAGGCCGCCCATACTTTACCGGTAATCTCAGTTTTATTACACAGTAGTGTCGACGTGCCTATGCCAGCTGTATTATGTTTGTCTTTCCATTGAGTCACGAGACACGACCCGAAAAGTAAAAGTTTCTGTTTAAATAGTTGGAATTGTATAGGTTAATGAAAGTGTATAACGATAACTAGGATACTTTTGCTGAACAGGTCGTGACTTGGAAAAGTTTCAATGAACTGTTGTAATTTTTATACCACTTATAAAATATACGAGTAATCACTACATAGTATAAAACAAAGTCGCTTTCTCTGTCCCTATGTCCCTTTGTATGCTTAAATCTTTGAAACTACGCAACGGATT
This sequence comes from Cephonodes hylas, assembly GCA_030295005.1. Lineage (NCBI taxonomy): Eukaryota > Metazoa > Arthropoda > Insecta > Lepidoptera > Sphingidae > Cephonodes > Cephonodes hylas. Next base: position 5,898,977 of record AP025367.1, on the reverse strand, counting down.
TTGATGAGGTTTTTTTTAAATAGATAGAGTGATTGAAGAGGAAGGTTTATATGTATGATAACATCCATTAAATATCAGCATTGCACCCGTGCGAAGCCGGGGCGGGTCGCTAGTTATTCTATATGATTTAGATACAATAGAATCACTTGTATGAAACGGCTATCTATATCAGCCCGCATGTGTTACGGTGTGGAGCATGAGCGTTATTTATCTTTATTAAAGCCTAGGTTTCGATTCAGCAAATGAAAAATGAAATGGCTAAATGATCTTTTACTCAAAGCACCTAAATTCTTACTAACTAGCTTATGTCATTAGATTTCCAAATACTTTTTTTATTTTTCAGTTATTTTAATACGTGCATAACCGAACTACTACCGTAAGATTCGTCCAAATCTGTGTCCTAAAAACCAAGAATGCTGACTCACATAACCCACATTGAAAAACAAATATTTGTAACAGTAATAAAATATTATCGATCCGAGAAACGCTTTTAGCCGCTTTCTTTTATGTTGCTAAGGGGGAATGTTCCACGCGTTATGCGTGATGATTTTATAATTAGCCATATAATTTTATTATTGTATAATAAAATATATAAAACTTGCTTATGAAATTATAAGCGCAGAATTACTTAAGGCAATTATTCCTTAAGTAGAATATTAATACTCATTTCATTTTAGTTTAATATATTGCAATAATTAACCCGCTTAGACCATGAGTGCGGGCATACGGCGTCAAATTAAACATGAAGCTCCTTATACGCTACGGGACGTTTCACCCCGCGATGCACTTCCTTTGTCGCAAGGATGGTACGTATATAGAGTGCGGACAACGCTAACTTCCTTTACGAGCAGGTGACAATTATTATAAGGAACCACTTTCCGTTCATTGAACTGACACCGTTACTCGCTTTACGCATTTAGCTCTCGCTGCCGTACACGACATAAATAACAATTGGCGAATTGAAGTTCTCTAAGAAATTGGATGGACTACGGTAGTACATACTAGACCTGGTGACTTCGCGTCCCAAATACCAAATGACGTATGAAATAAACACCCAAGGGTTAATAACCCGTATGATCGATTACGAAGTGATGCGGAGTAAAAGCGAGATAATACTGTGCATTGTTATTCGCAATCATTAATGCATCCGCGCTTGCTTCGCGGTTTTTTACGCCGCCATTTTGCGTTCCTACGGGGAATGACGCGTCGCGGAATCGACTTCTTTTATGGCAAAAGTGAAACCGAGGTTACGCCTGCAGTGGTTGAATGACACTTAATGATATCTAGGGGTAATAATGCTTCCTCGCCCTTCCCTATGAGCATTGCGTCTGTTTATCACGGACTTTCTCTTTTGTTATGCGGCGAGCTCTGTGACCCACATAGTAAATGCTAAAAGGTATTTAATATTGTTTTCCCTCGCACCTGTTAGGTATTGGTAAATCCAGTCGAAAGTTTATAGTTTATTTCTCGCCGTGACTGAGATTTGCGGACGGTTGCGTGATTATACAATTAGTAGTTGCTTGTTGAAGTTTAAGTCTCGTAAACTATTTTGTTTCAACACAAATGGTTTATGCGAGAGGTTCGCCTTGTGTAATTGGAATGGTATTTTTTTATTTTGCAACTGCCACTGGCATTATAGCATAACAAACTTTTGTGTTCTGTGACGTTTTTTCTTTAATGTTTTTTTTTGTTTATTAAATAATTAGTCGTCGGGCCAATTAGTTTAGAGAAAAGGCAAATATTTTTACCGTCTAAAGAGAATTTAACACCTCCATATTATGAAGTAAATTAACAAAAAATATTACACTCATTGCTCAACATTGAGACATCATAGGTACCTTTACAAACACGAATTTCACATACACAAACAGCCAGACCCGGAACGAATATTTTTCGCATCCAAATATACTTTCGTGTAGCTTTCGTCATCTTAACTAGTTTGCACATAAAGTCGCCTATTGCTATATCATTAAAAGTTAATAATTCCTATCAAAGATTATTTTAAAATGCATACGACAAACAAATACCTCCAATGCGATCTCAGCTGGCCAGTAACGATTACGATTATGTCTGACTAATCGATACAATTATTGCGGCCTATTCTATCCCGGAAATATACAGATTGATCGGAATGCGACACACATAAATACGGTGATTTTACTTTATGTACGATGCTTATCCCCATAGACATGAGAATCCTTTCACAGGTCTAAATTGCAATCCATTTAATACCGAATATAAACGTTCTAGAGTTTATAAAGTTGAATCCTGGCACACATCTAAGGCTTTTCGAAATTACGTGTGTGCTCTCAATGAACTATCACTTACTTTGACAGTAAAGGAAAACCTCGAGAAAAATCCTACAAATTTAAATATTTTTAGAAACTTCTTAAGTATGGTGCGTCAACCCGTACAAGCCAGTGTGGTGGACCAAGGCTCTCTCATTTATAGAGGAGACCCATGTCCAGCAGTGGAACAAAAATGGCCTCATGATGATGACCATGTTAAATTTCAACTTCTGTTTAATTAATTCTGTCTCAATCTTGTTTCTCAATTTCTAAGCTCTAGTCACGGTTGACGAAGTAACTCAAAATTGCGTTTGCCAAGCCTGAAACAGCGGTGGCGTACAAGTGTGTTTATCAGGTTTGCTGGACGTAAGTTGTGTGACGAAGTTTATTACACATGATGTATCACAAGCCGCTCTTCCGCGTCGGTCGGTTGCTCTGCTAACGGGGTGTTTGCTAGCCGGCGGACTCATGGAGCCGTACAACCGCTGATATTAAGTTTGATGGTTGGAATTATATCTGCAGGTGAAGTTTTGTTGGAATTACTGGATGCTCTTATGGTTTACTGACAAATTTAAATGTTGATTTCTAATTTAATTTTTATAGGAAACTTGATAAAATGTAAAAGTTTTTCATACCACTCGATATTATCTTGATAAAGATTTCAGATATGAATAAAGGAAGAAATTAACTTAATTTAAAGAATAGTATATTTTTTTCATAACTTTTTAGGGCCAAGTAAAGCTTTGCATATTGTTTCACAAGATTTAGAAATTCAAGATATTATACATTTGTTTACTCTTTTAAGAATAACGACACTAAATTTTGAGCAATAATACCCAAATTCCGATGTCAAAATATCTTGCAGACATACTTTATGGCATGCTTTTAACATTCAAAATTACGATTCACGTTTTTGTCATATTTAAAGTTCATGGCAATATGGTTGTGTGAAGATTATGCCCGTGTGTAGAAATATTAACGGGCAGTCACTGGACATGCAAAGCGGAGGATTTTCTTAATAACTGCGAACCGGTTTAAATAATATTTATAAATACTGTTAACTGAGCCTATTTTTATAATAAAATTAAAAGAAATAATATCCACTTTATAATGTATATAAATAAGAAATTAACTTTGAAGATATATTTGTTGTGTGAATTAGTATGTTGTATTAAGGAGATATATGATGAGTTATATGAATTCAAACGAATTCATAGATATGTAAGTTCGATATTTTCTTTTGTGGTATCGTGCTTATTGTTTTTTTTGGAAATACACATAACAATTGACAATTGGTATTATATAGATCAGGTATAAGACTTCAAATGTGAATAATGATGCATCGGCAGTCATCAACGCCTGTTACTGTATTTTATAGAAACCGTAAAGAATTTACTATTAAATGTTTGAAAAGAATTCTGACAATGCGTCATTCTGTAGCGACTAAAGTTAAACGTGGATATGTAAACCGGTTTTATCCTCATACAATTGATTTACGAGATAGCTGCGAAAGTACCGGCCTTCATAGAAAGCACCGGCTGTACACCAATTAGAAGGCATTATGTTTTTGTGGACGTGCCTTAAAAAAATTACCTGCACGGCTGAGTCACCAAGGAAAGAATGAAGTAATGCCCCGTCAAAGAAAGGGAGGGTTTTTACCTGTTGGATGCAGAAATATGATTTCGTGACCTTTCCCTGTGTATGTATAAATCTCGGACCGTTGGAAAAAATAAACCATTTCTGTGATTTACGTCCAAGTATTATTATTCAATGCACAACCTCGAGTCGAGAACTTCCTTCTCTTTGAAGTTTCATAAAAAAAAGACAATATGATATTTCCTACATTCAAAGTTTTGTGATTCGTGATTTAGTGCCTCGTTCTTATTTAGTGAATGAATATGACCGGATTTGTCTATAATTGTATGAGAATTTGAAGGACAAAGTGATGGACTATTAAGCTTGAGTTAACTCAAAAGACCGATATTGTATTAAATTTTTCAATACAAGTATGTTACGCAATTGACTAGTTTGACTTTTTAAAATAATGAAATACGCAAAAAACTACAGATGGCTTACTAAAATAATGTAAATCACACATATAAGTTCCGTTTGACATTCCATTGCGAAGAAGCGAAACTACGCGAGGTATTTTGCAAGGTTAACCTGTTTTGTGATTCTGTATTTTAATAAACATGTGACTCAGAATAAACTGTTATACAAGATTTTTTTTCCACAGCATAAATACATGTTACTATGGAAAAGTTATATAGCCTATATAACTGTGTAGTTATGTATTTTTTTTTTCGTCGTAGCAAATGAAGGACGAAAAAACAAATATGCAGCGTCAAAACACTAAGATATAAATTCCAATATGATGTATTACAACAACAATATTAATACGCACAAATAATCAAATAGGGCTTCCCATACATCAGAGCTTGAATCACCGCAACCTTTTAAGCCGCAGTCACGATTCGTGACCGGCGTCGCCAAGTGAATCAGTGAAAAATGTATTCCAACAGAACTAAAATATTGCGGAGAGCACAAAAAGAGCATTCTAGACTCGGACCGAGAACTGTGCGGGTTGAATGGAGCTAACGAGAGCCACGCTGCAGTTGCCCGGTGTTTTGTGATTCCACCATGTACAATTTGGTGTTTAATACCTACGTGCGTTCCACACTTGTATAAAGAATGCGTGAAATGAAACTTCATTAGGATGTCTTCAAAATTTGACTGTACCATTGGTCATCAATGCATCATTTCAAATTTGAGTTAAATTAAAAACAAAACTTGTAGTTTGTTATTTGGCCGAGTGTTCAAAAATAAGTTCCTAATGTTTAATTTATTGGCTTTAGAATTTTTTATACTGAGAATCTTCTTGGATCGTTATACTTGAATCTATGAACAGATTTCTGAATGACATTAAGATTGCTTTGAATTCAGCCATGACAGTAATATTAGAGTTGTGAGACAACTTTTAAATGTCACATTTATTGTGACTCAGAAGCATTGATACTAGATTATGTCTTGATAAATATTAATTGTTGTTGGTAATCAATAGTCGCATTCCGTGATTCATGTTGAAAGAATCCCTGTCATTTTTTGCATATCAAACTACAGTATTTGTTATTATACAGGGTGTATTTAGACCGTGATCGAAAACTGAGGCAGGTAATACCGAGGGTGATCACAAAGCCATTGACGATATTAAAAATCCCGATTAAAAATTTAAAAATTTACGTTTTCCATACAACCATCGGTGTTAAAAGTATGTGGTTTGTATGGAAAACTTCAAAATTTTTATTGTTTGTCGGGATTTTCTTTAATGCCAGGGGGTTCGTAATCACTATCACTATTACCTGCCTCAGTTTTCGGTAACGGTCTAAATACACCCTGTATAAATATAGGGTATAAGATTATCATTATTCGATCTTGGGATTTTCCATCACTAAATCTTGGGTGTCGCAAAAACTGGTCGTCATTTACCTCTTAAAAACGTTACAACCGGTTAATGTGGAGATTTAATTTTATATAGAACTTACTTATTTTACATACAAATATCGTTTGATATTCAATTGCTATATTTTTTCGTGACGATAGATAGAACGAATCTGTTGTTTGTAGCTAATATCCTTAAGAATAAGAGTGTTAATGAAATATATATGTATACAGCATCTTTATCGACGAAAGAATTCTTGTTTGATGATAAACAGAATCTGTATGTAAGATGTGTTGAAACAAGCCTCGGCGTAGGTGCGACGTACGCTGGCTGGTTCGGATAAAGGCGAAAAGTTCAAGGCTCGTGATCCTCAGGTAGACGAGTCGGTAAACCGCGTTGTTTTGTAATCGTTTGTAGAAGATATAAACTTTATGGTAGAAATATTAGACTATTTAATCAGGGTGGTTTATTTAGTTAGTGTTTTTTTGGGAACGGCGGAAATATTTCTTCCCGTTGTTTTTTAATAATATTATTAATCTTTGAACTTCTCATTTAAGACATTGATTGGAAGACTTAGTGAAAAATCGTTAAAATGATGATGTGAATGTGGTATATAAAATAAAAAATTTTTTTCATCAAATTTTATGAGAATAAATAGTAATATTATATTGGCAAGACTACACCTACTATTAGGTGACATTGGAGACTTTTTGTGCCAGTATTAAAAAAAATAAGGTTATTCTTAATTAAAACGGACATTCGTGCATAGGTGTGGTTTTTCAGCCAGTATAATTGTCAAGTTGTGCAGTAAATCGCGCTGACTGCGGCAACATTCGGCCTTGCTTACTCGCCAGCCTTTCCGCTGACGTTGTCTTCGCTTTACGATTATTGTTTTTGTTCTCATCGAGATGATTTGACACGTTTTGTATGAGGAGGTCGACTGTATCACGAACCCAGTATAAAACAGCGATTATGGGCAAACTGGTAGCCTCTTGGAAATACACCTTTGGCAATGCTGAATAAAATTGCGTTGGTAAATAGAAGTTACATGTGTATTGCATAAAATGTAGAATAAATTAGTAATAGTAGTTTTTTTATGGATATATTTATGTAAGTAAGGCAAATAAGGCAGTTGGCCAACTGGTTGCTGCCTTTAAGGAAAAATATATGTTTTACATGTAGGTTCTTATATCGAATCGATTTGGAAATAGATTTATTTCCCAGTATTTTTTCTGAATAAGCATATAAATATCTTCAAGACCTATCTCTTTGCAGAAATCTGGTAATAATGATAAACCAGTAAAAATATACTTTCGCATTAACCCCGAGAAACAGAATATTGTTTTGTTTATGAGTATTTTAGGGCTTTGTGCAGGTTCCTGTACGTATAAAATTATACATTGAAGCTTTTATTTTTTAAGCAATTGCACTAAAAGTTAAAGAAACATATTTCCGCATTATTAACATAATATAAACAAAACTGTAAAGAGGTCCAACTCTTTTCAATATTCTACGATCATTACAACTAGCATTGTAGTACTTACAAAGCGTGGAATAGTTCCGAAACTTGTATGGAACACTGGACAGGCAGGTAGTTTGAAAAACTTAGCGGGAGTTTTGTACACGATTGTACTTTTATAGAGGGAGTACAATGTCTTTGATCGAGCTCTGAGGAAGCTGTGAGATCTAGAGGCGATGTGCGGCGCGTACGTACCTTCTTATATTCAGGGCACATCAACACTCAGGGTTGGCTGGATATTTGAGTACATATTTTAGGAATGCTATGTTTTGGCTTTGTTTTTTCTTAAATTTTCCTTTTTTAAATTGAATACAAGAATGGGTCACTTCATCTATTCAGTTTTCAATCGAGGCTGGTAATCCTCCTGATTAGTAGTATTAGGCTTCTGTTAGTAAAAAATATCAGTTTAGATTTAAACACACGTTATTTCTAAATATAAGTATGAAGAAGAAAAAGATTGGGACCATACTAAAACGAAGGTTAGCTTCAAACAACAATATTAAAAGTAATTTTTGTAATCAATATAGTGTTCCAAATAGAAACGTCAAAGCTATATCCCTCGACCACCTTAACTAAATTGTTTCATTCCCAATACCGTAACCGTCTGTTATTAAATATTAAACCGTACAATTAATTTTAGTACTAGCATGTAATTGATTAACAAAAGCATTGAATTTTATTATAGTTTTTAATGCAACTGTTAAAAAAAAGTTTTTATTGCGCGACAACCTTGGTGTTGTATACCATTTGGCGTTGTAGACAAAGTTCAGAAAGCCAGCCGCACTGTGACGCTTTGTCGGCAAATTGGATACAAATAGTCTAAGTCCCTTTGTCTCACACAGAACAATATGTTGTTTATTGAAAAAATATTTTCTGAACGCGTCTGAGCCTTTAATCCGCATTTATATTAGTGTTTTACGAAAATTATGACAGATCAATTTGGTATGGCGTGGCTTGTGGAGATTATAACCTTGGTGTAGGACTAATTTAATTCATCAAAAACCCTTGTGGATTTAAAAGGATTTTTAAGCATTTTAGTGTTTATGGGCAAAGTGTTAAAAATAATATTGTAAATATGCCTATATAAATTTAAAATGGTCTGTACTCACTCAAATCGCGGCATTATTGCAGGTTTTTCATAACATTCAAAACTAGTTAAATGTTATCACTAATTCCAACAGACACACACATAAAATACATAAAAAATCCAAATAGTAACAAAAGACGATCGCGGATTCTTTTAATTATGAAAAACATTTGTTTCTACAATTTTTTTTTAGATTCTCGTCTCAAAGTCAAAACGTAACTGTGATACAGAATTGCTATCAATCAATGCAGCTATCAATGAGATACTAATATTTTTATTACCATAACAAGATAGTATCTACATATAAACATTTAAATAGCGATATTGTTAGAATCGAGTTAAAACAGTAAATTATATATCACAAACAAACTCTTGATTATTCAAAGTTATGAAAACATTGTGAGGCAACTCTCTCCTAAGATTTTTTACAAGTAATGTCTCTAGACTTGACTAGCATCGTGGTTTAAGGCTTACCGATCGCAGTTTGAGAGTATTTTCATTCTCCCCAGTGGGATATGTATAAAGTGATACATGTAGATATATGGAATTTCCCCTCACAGTTGACTGATAATGTTCTAATTAATTATATGCAGATAACTGATATGTTAGTATAATATGGTTGAATATAATAGGTTATTGACAGGTATTAACGTCATTCCATCAGAGTCCACTGAAGGCATTAGAGCCCTGTATCGGATCTAATTTCTATTGTCAGTATTGTGCAAACTGTTGCTTCATTATCAATTCTGTTCTTGATAGAATTCCGTATTAGATAACGTGATTTACATGTAGTTTACCTATGAATTATGGCTTGAAGCGGTAATGTAATCTTGAATTGTGAAAGTGACGGTTGTAACTTACGACCATTGATTTGGCGGACAACGACAATTTCTTGAGTTTTTTTATGTATTTTATATAAATTGCTAGCTTTATTAAGGATCCATAATTATGGTGTGAAATATTTTTTGTGTTCATCTAGCATACTCATGATTTAGGCACAATTGTACCCAAAACCATCACGTAATTTTCACAGTCGTGCCACGTGACCATTATGAAAATTGTTCTAACAATTTTACTTGTATAAATAAACTTATTTTTTGAGTAAAACTTTCAATGAAAAGAAATAAATGGACGCATTTAAATTCTTACGGTTTCCGTTAACAATAAGTTCAATTATTCTTTGAAGCTAATTGTTATTGATTGTTCTTTGTGGGAACAATAAAAATAATAGTTACATAGTCAGGACAATTCGTTTTGGCAATGAAATAACATTGTTACGCTTTGATATAGCTTTACATAAATATCAGAATTAAAGACTTCGGGTTATTTAATACTATCCTTGTTTATTTTCTTTGGGGAAAACAGTTATTTTATTTTTGTAATATTTAATATAGTTTACGTTTTGTAAAATTAGTATTATAATTATAATAACAATCGCAAAAAACAAAATTCATAATCTGTTATTACAAATTATAAAATGCTAATTCAATTTATTTGGAAAATATAAACAATAAGAGTGCGATATCGACATATACCTAAGACCTCTCGCTATCTCCAAGCCAACAGACGAAGATTTATTATAATTTATATTCACAGCGAATACTCGATGTTTAAATTAATACTAACAGGGAAGTTACGTGCGTGATATATTACCCCAGAAAGTCTGCGAATGCTTTCTGAATGTTAGATTGGCTTGTATCGGAATGCGCGTGTCAAACAACTAGATAAGCATAAAAACACGTAAACATGTCTAGCAATATAATGGAACCAAGGCTAGTTAACATATTGTCTTTCATTTCTTGCATTTTGATTTACGTAAAGTTAGGATGTGTCGTTTTCCTTTAAAGTAGGGAACCTCATCCATAGTATTTAATGCATATTTTTGCTCCATATAATAAGTGCCAACAACACGTTTTCGAGGTGGACGAAATAATTTGCTCTGATCAATTTAGTTAATTGGAAGTCTGGAATGATTTTATCATTATGTGTAAATTCATAATTATTACTATCTATAGTTATCATAATAAGTCTGCATTACGAGCAAAAACCATCAAATTCCGTGATAGACACTACCAAATCGTAATATTAATGCATTGTAAATGTCCACCGATGAAAACAGAGGAATGGCTAGTGTTGTGAGCTAAAATGTCGCTTTGTATTCCAATGTCGTTAGTGAGTGTTGTGGTGATATTGCCAGTTTCTTTGGCGAATGGCTATGGAGCGCTAATGCTTATTATTCCGAGAGCGCCGCCGAGGTGACCGTAGAATAATAATCGTCTTATGACTTCTCAAATCTGAAGCCTTAAAAGATTTGGCCGTATGAAAGTTTTAAGTGGTACAGGTTGGAGTAGCGCTAAAGAAAAAACAGGTATCGATGGACCGTGAATACGAATGAATACGCTTCGATAACATTCTTCGCGAGATGTTTATTTTAAACACGTTCGTAAACTTCTAAAGTACTCATAGTAAAAATAAAATGTTGAATTTTATTTTCATAAGACCACGATTACAAGCATCTTTGATTTTCTTTTGCCAATGCGATCTGTTATGCAGAATACCAAGGGAATAAATCACATATTTGGGCACCCGTGAAGAATGTACGACTGCACCTTAAATCTAGTAAATTTTCCAACGCGTCCACTTGATTTATTTATGAAAATGCGTCGTAACTCATAGGTTTAGCAAAAACAACACGTTCACGGGATGATGGTCACGTATTCTCGCGGGGCGGTTATCGACTATTACATACGTGAGAATATTTGTTTAACTTGACTTCAAGCGGCGGTCGTCGTGAGATCATGAAAACTGGCTTCGGGTGCGTGTACTATGTCATTTACAACTTCCTTGATACGAAATCAGTGTAGCGTTCACTGTTACGTGATGTAACGTAATGATTTGATTTATTAGTCGCAATTTCATGGTTTGAATCGTGCGAGATTACCGGCCGTTTTGAAATTTAGATACACACGTGTAATATATGAAAGTTAATCGTTTACGTAAATTATTATGCGCATAGTGGAATATAAATAATGACAATAGTTATGCAGTGAGGGGCGTATGCTATTTATTTACAAGTTGGTGAATATTGTTGTAAATAAATGTTGTCGAGATTTTTTTAGTTCGCAAAAGTACAACAAAAAGGCCTTTTGTTCCGCCACTACCGCCGAGTTATAAGGCAATACTGTGGTTTACTTGTCAAAGCAAGCAGCCGGTCCGGATCGACGGCTCAATATTCGATTTCACGATATACATTTCGCAACGCTCGTTCGCGCTTGTTCTACCAGCCAAAATGTCGGAATGCAAGCTGCGTTTTGAAATTTAATTTTGATTCACTCAAATTTCTCTAAAAAGTATTTAACTAGGCTATTTAAAAGTGACAAGTAAAGTAAAAGTTGTGTGCAATGTTAAATGCAAAGCAGGAGTGGTGGTTTGCCTGAATACACCACGCGATGAATAGACATTCCGCGTGACAGGAATGGTCTATGCAGGAGTACATAAGGAACTGGATGTAAGTGCTAATGACAGCAATGAGATAGTTTTTCCTTGCACGTGAGGAGGTGACTAATGTAGGCGAGATCTACATTTATGCAACTCGACATACATTAGAAAGAGCACTAGCCTATTACCGGGAATCTTTCTAAAATCCATACTGGTGCTAAAAATTTACTTAAAAAATATATCATTGTTACCTAATCATTATTATCCAAGGTGAGTAATTAGTTCGAATCTGTGAACCTTTGACCATAAAATTTATTTAATGAATGGACTAAAATTACACCAACCAAATTTTACACAATCATCATTTGATGTTAGTATGTGATTATGTAAATTCAAATAAACACTAGGGTCCGTACCGCTGGTTGTTACTTTAGTTGGTCTAGAGTGTGTAACTAGTGCCAATGAACCCATCTATCGCTGCAAACGCAAATGTGTGAGATTTGCAATATTAGTAAAAGCTGGCAATGTTCCTAACCAAAGTTAAATATAGCCGAGTGGGAGCAATAAGCACGCTAGCTAAAGGCTGTAGATCAGGCACGATCGAAATGCGGACATGTCTTAGAATAACTTTATGCAACATTGCCTTGAGGTTGGCATTTCATAGCCTACGTAATGTAAGTACACACCCGTCGCCATTATACCGTGATAGAAGACAATGACAACTTGTTTTGGCCGTATAATAAGTTGTGGTTCAACATGTTGTGCAAAGTCCTTTTGTGTTGTGCCCAGAGGCTTCATATAAAATATTTTATACACGCACAAAGTAAACTATTGTGGTCTTTCGCTGTTTAAATGTACTGCAATGCGTAACAAGAAAGTTGAATACGTTTCTTTTACATTAGCGAACCTAATTTTTTGTAGACAATTTAGAAAACTCGTCAGCATTCCTTTGACTGACATAGGGCTCGTAAAGCTATTTGTTTTTTCTTTTTTATATTGTTTTTGCGCTCACTGACTTAATTCTGTAACATTTCTTTAAAAGTTAACGTTTTTGTTTTAAATGTTCTAGTCATTTGCTAAAATGGATTTGTGGTAGAAAAATGGTATCTGATTAATCGTGTTGGTTTATTTATGTCGCGCGATCTGTGTGACCGATTATAATCTGAACGATTGTAGTTTATTGGCGCCAATTAGGTACAGGCTTTATTTCGACTCCCACTCCACCGTATAAGTCGGCAATATTACGACATTCCGACCAGAGGCCAACCACATTTAGATAATGAATTTATTTGTTGTAATATGCTTCGATATTGTTGCATTGTTATGGAAATACTGATTTAATTAAATTATTTACTGTTTTATTTTATTTATCATGAAATTTTGTATATTATGTGGAAATTTATTTGTATTTCCATTATAAGAAACTTTGGATATCATTTAAATATGTAAAAAAAAATAATAACAACTAAATAATACTTTGTTGTCTATCAGTTGCATCTTTCTCCAATTTATGCTAGATTCAAGGCTTTTTAATATCCATGCGCAATTTGCCAACGGGTTTTCACTCGCACGATTTTTCCACACGTCGCTCATACGATAAAGGTTACAATTCCCTTTGAAAGGCTCACGGAAAATGCGGTATTCCACCGCGGAATTTATCTAAAGGTTCGTCAACAAAGCCGCGTTATGGTCGCATTCCGTCGAGGCGAACAACTGCCGCGCGAACAGACAAGGTCGCTTGTGAAGGGAGCTGGGTTACTTGCCGATACCAACCTAAAGACAAACATAACCACATCTACATCGACTTCCTTGCATTTGTATGCAGATTTTATATGAGCTTCAGATTACATAAGTGCCAAATCAAATAAATTTGGTGTGTATCTCGCAAGATCTCAATGCCAAATATTGGATACAATGGAATCGTGATCGAAAAGCAAAGCACATTTTAACCATTATATTATTAAACAAACTGACAAAAAATACATCATCAATGATGAAGTCGATTGGAATCGAAATGGCGATGGCTCGAATAAAGTTATGAACAAAAAAACAGTAATAGATGTGGAAAAGAGAGTGACCGGTCTAGTGGCTTGCACGACAGGTTGGCTGACCGTTACTCAGATTCCTATTCGTCTGTCGAATAGTGTGAGTTGAATGTGAGACGACATGCAAATTAACATGTTTTTTTTATTTGGACCGTTGGTGTTAGTACTGTCTTCTTGTTGCTAAGAAGGAATACACGCAGTCCGTGCTAACTGGTAAGAAAAAACTAAACGGTCACGTGAAATTATGTTGATTTCTGCTGTCGGTAGTAATTAATAACTTCCAAATTTAAATATTAATTAAGAGAAGAATTAAACAAATGTAGAAATTAAAGAAAGTTGCACATGAGACTTAAACGAAAATCGTTTAGCTATTCAAAATAATAATTAAGAATGTTAAAATTTAATTTTTAATATTTTACAGTGTTTATTTTACGACTGAAATAAGTTTCTTTTCTTTTCCTATTACATTGGACTTCATTTTAATAGAAAATCTTCTAAAGCAACTTAACGAAATTATCTTGATGAAATTTGTTTAATTACCGGTACCTAAGCAAATGGCATTGCCTTTAAATGCATAATCTGTTTTACTTGAAGTACCAAAATTCGAATTGTAATGAATAGCGGTTCAAAATTGAGCTTTATTCCCTAGCGATAAAGTTCACGTGTTTAGCCGACCCGTGAAAACGTTTTTGGCTGGATTTAAAGTTGAATCGTCGGAAATGGGTGCGGAAGAGCGAATTCTCAGTGGGTAATCGAATTCATTAGTTGTCTTTGTAAATTGTGCGGAAGGCCAGGTTTGCTTGTTGTTTAATTTAATCAATTATTTACGTCGAAACAGTTTTAACTGACAGCCGAAACATTAAATCATACAACCCAAGAACGTTTTTGTTTAAAAACTAATATTACAAAAAATAAAAACATTTACAAAAATATTTCAATTCGATCCTGCCAGGATTCGATTCTGGAATCTTCTGATTCGTAGTCAGACGCGTTATCCATTGTGCCACAGGACCTTGTTAGAAGAACGCGAAATAAGCACAAGAGCCGTAGCACATATTACTCTAAAAGCTCGGACCTTGATCCAAGTGACAACTGAAGTAATAGTAGCAAGGTTTTTGTACAATGCTATTTTAAGGTGCGTGTTTCTTACACTAGGGTTATTTAGATCAAAGCCAAATGGTGTCAAATATTTTAGCAAAGAAACATTTATAAGGCTAAGAATGTTACAACGATACTTAATAAACTATTTATAATTGCACTAGGTAAAAAAAGGCTGATACAAAAAAGGGAGTATTAACAAAACCTGAACAGCAACACGGTTCGAAATATAAATTAGCTTTAGTTATTAACGAGAAAAAATGTTTTCACAAAGAATGTGGTTCGCGGGCGGAGTTTGTTACCTGCCAAGAGATGTATTTAAGCGCTTGGTTAATTGTTTCAAATCGTTTCCTGTCTTTTGTTTTCGTTTCAACGTATTGAGAAATACATCTGTACAACTTTCTTCGGATTAGCTTCACTTAATCAATGAATTTTACGGCTTTTGTTAAGAATTCAAAGAAGCTAAATTTGACAGTTATTTTAGTTACTGTAATAGTTAGTATTGTTTCAATCATGACTATGATATATTTTGACCATTATTTATTAATAGTGATCAGTGAGGAAAAAATACGTTGAAATTAATCAGATTTATTTTTCTATATTACATGAAAAAGTTTTTTGCTTCCTACATCGTGTAATTGGTTACATTCAATTCTTCTAATTCGCCTTACTTATCAATAAAGCTAACAAGATACTTTTGATGTTTCATCTTTGTCTTAGTTTCATTTCAAAGCCTATAATTGCATGAAAATAAGAATATTGTTTTTTTCAAAAATCATCGTGTAACAATTAGTTCATCTTCATCATTGAGTTCCACCTGTTCCAAAACTAAATTTCACTATAGAAACTATGAGGTCACACACACTAGACGGCTAAACAGGCGTACAAGAATCATCGCTAGCTTCTAAGGTATTCAAGTATTTCAGGTCGCGAGTAACAAGCGGTGTTGAAAGTGCGCGCACGCGACGCGCCTGACCCCCTTACCACTAACGGAATGGTAACCGTTGCTCACGTATTAGCCAGATATATTTACGGTATCGGTTTTGGTGCTATATAAGGTATTGGATTAACTTTACCTGCCGTGGGACTGATGGGACCTATTACGATATTAGCATTGTTAAAATTTCGGAATTATTTTTGCTTTTTTTAAGTTCAGTCTGTTGATTAGAGTGATCTTTATTAGATTGTAATAACATGATTAACGGCCGAATACTGAAACGCTACTTAATTTTAAGTCGATTTTAACCGACTAAAATAAGACGAGATTAGACGTTTAAGTTCACCTTAAGTTTTAAATTGCGTTTCAGTATTCGGCCATAAGTAAGAAAAAATGTATCAAAGTATGCAAGATTCTAAACACGATGGTTATCAATGAAAGCATTGTCAACCTTTATATTGATATCTGGTAATATGTTTAAATAAACGTTTTTATTGTAGTGAAATCTTTCTTTTTCAAACCAATCATGTAATGAAAAAGTTTGATAGGTATCAATAATCACTTTACATAATCTCCCTCGTAATTAGCACATAGTTGTGCAAAATGTATTCAAGCACAATACGGGCTCATGGTGGGTGGTGAAAATTATCGTCGATAATTATAATGCAAACAACACTTTCACTTCCAAAATTAGAATCCACGTTGTTTGATCGACTATCGAATAATACTAATGAATGAAGGGTCGACAGGTTTGTGATGTAACTTGATCAGCCTACGGGTAATTGAGAGAAAATTACTACAAATTGATATAGCCGATGCGATGAATTACTAAATTATTATTAAAGATATGTATAGGTAGGGGTGTAAAACGTCACTAATAGACGTCACGACGTCACTAATAGACTTTAGTATAGAGAATAGGCATACCACCATACTAAGGAAGTAAGGAGAAAGTCTGAATGACTTAAACGTATCGCCTTAAATGAATCATAGTATTTAGAACATTGCCATTTGTAGTTCCATTTTAATGTGCAATAAAGTATTATAAATTAGATTTATTGCCGGAAGCAAGCAAGGACGCAAGATGTTTTTGTTAAGAATCAATGTCACAGTGTAAATATAATAATATTCTAATTACACATGTGAAAATAAAACTTCTAATTTTTCATTTTTAGGAAGTAACGCATCCCTTTTTGAAAATAATCGAATGAAACATTACATTAGTTTTGTAGTTTTTTGAGAGCAATATAGCTTTACTTTTCATGACAAAAACTTCAATGAAATAGATGCCAGGCTCGAAATATATGTGTAATCCTATTTTAATGTAACGTCATCTTGAGGAAAGTGCTTTAATTCCAGAGCTTTAGTAGGTAGATTCTTATTGGTCCATATGGGAAAAACGTAACTTTTATATCCTGCGGTTCATATTTAATGGCAAAGTAAAATTTATGTCATACGAACGTCTCAAAATATATGAGTTTTAATTTTATATTCCTCGTTAAATGCTGGGCTCCAAGTGTCCTTTGTGGCCCCTCTTGATGTTTTTTGGTCGTAACTTATATACAAAGGACTTTTGTGTTTTATAAACCCGACATGTTAGTAGTAATAGGTATCGTGAATTCCTATTAGGTTTCATCATCGAGATTTTTTGCCCGATTTAATCTTTGAGTTGAAACACAAAGGCATGGATGTATTTTAGCAGAACATAATCAACGGACGTCAATATTTGTATTAGTCATGTCTATTTTTGAACTTTATTTTTGCTTGAATTACAATGATAATTTAAATTTTTTTATTTAAATTGTTGCTGTATTTGTAAACCGGTAGAGCCAAGGAACTAACACCGCTATGTAAAATAATATCTTCTTCTTCGTCAACCCATATACGCCCACTGCTGAGCACGAGTCTCCTCTACCATTGAGAGGGTTTTATAATAATATATTTATAATATGATGATACTTATTACATTTTTTTTTTGAGTTCGATATTTTTAGAAAGACCAATTAAAGTAATATGCTAAAATTGTGATTACAAGTCCTTGAGTCATACGGTATTAAAGAACAAATAAAATAAATGCCATTATTTGTTTTACGTCATTGTGCGAGTCCTTCACCCCTCATCTTTCCTGTTGTGGGATTTAATACAAAGTGAAATAGAAGAAATATTGGAAAAACATTTTTTTTTATTAGTCACTACGGTATGTTATTATAGTAAATTTGCTTTTAAAATATATTTGAATCAACTTAAGTTAGTTAATAGAACTTTATTTATAAAAACTAGCACCAGTTGAACGGGTAAAAGCGATCACTCTTAGTTGATTCGTTTCCAATATCCTTTGAAATGTAAGAACAATTTTATTCCCACTACGGTTGTCTTTTGTTCCTGGACATAATACCTGAAGCGTACCGACGCTGCGTTCCGCCACCTGTCGCTATACACTTTACTGTTACTTGATAACCGAGCGGCCGACTTGCTATACTGACAGCCTCACAATCAATCTAGGCCAAACATGACAGAAATAGGATCATCGACCTTGATTTCATGTCCCTAGATACACGGATTCATTGAGAATTATTATAATCTGCCAGACATTAAAAAGTTCCAGAAATTTACTAAAGAGTTTTTATGTCACAGTAAAGTCAGCATTCGGTTTCACGGAATTATATTGTATTTTTTTAAGTAGGTAGCGATAATCTCTTTCTTGATAAAAAGTCTTCTTTATAAAATCCTGGGCTAAAAAAAAAATTATCCGAGTTAACTTCAAAACCTGAGTAACATGTTAAATACGAAAGGTAAAATACGGTGTCATTTCTGAGTTCGGCTAAAAACAAAACTAAATTAAAGCTTTTGTTACTTATTGACAGCGCAACCAACTTTGACTAAATTAATTATGGGCATTGATTTAGCTAGTTCTACGTATTATCCCCTTCATTTCCAGTAAAAATTTGATTAGGTAATATGTTTTTGAATATGTACCAAACTACAAAGCGGAAATTTCGTTCGACAGCTTTCATTAAACCAGTCATTTCTTCGTTCAAAGTGCGCTTCATACGCTCCTAGAATTTTCGATTCACACCGTCGGAATAACAATTTCCATGTTATCACGAACAGGATACGTTCAGAGGTCGATTCATACGAATCTCTCTAACATAATGATTTATTCATCGGTGCACATCAAATATCCGATTGCTAGCACCGATCTAATTTAAACGTATTGATGAATACAATTTTCAGTACGTGTTAATTTTTTATGATATTTATCTGTTGCAATAATCCACACACAATATAAACCGTTTATTTAATTTTAAAAGCTTTATTATAATCTTTTGTACATTTTTTCCAGGCATTATGTGTTGTCAAAGTAATTTAAATCATTAATAGAGATTACGTTTGCATTTTTTTAACCTTAAACTAATCTATCGGTTGATCAAACTTTTTTACTAGTATATAAATTTTGAAGAAGCTCAATACAATATGCTGTAAGCTGAGCTATAATAGAAAACGTGCCATAACTTGTTAGTCGAAGGGGACTAGGTCTGCAGTGTTTGATAAGATGACGACGCTTGAAAACTCTCTACTCTCTTGGTTAATGTACTATATTTTGATTAAAATAATATTTGATACATTTTTTAGTGATTGTACCAAAAAATCCTTTTTTTTTAAATAATACGTGTTTTAATTAAAACATGATAATAAACACATTCTAATACGTGGCTCGCTATTTAATATTTTAAGTATGTCATAAATAACTTCATAAATCTTATAGAGTTGAAATTCCTCTTCAAGTAATTTGAACTCCCAAGAAACGTCTTGCAAAAATGTACAATAAACTTTAGTTTCCCTCACTTGCCCTTTGCGTGCTCATTTTAGAACGAGAGCTTTAACATAAAAGGTAATTATCTATTGAAATGCTGATGCGACCTGCAAGGGAGGCACTCAGGCACATCGCGCCGGCACGCCCGGACACCAGGGGGGGTGAGGCACCGCAGGGGAAGGGGCCAGGACCGGTTCAACCTCGTCAGTTGGTTTACTCGTTGGCTCTGTCCCCGTTTACCTTGCCTTCTTGTTTACAGTATCACAATTTTTCCGTATTTATTATGAAGAAACCACAAAACACAAAAAGTGACGTGTGTGCTTTTAAGCTCTGAGTTCTTTTGCTTATATTAAGACTATTTTTCGCTTGATACATTTATGTTGTATTAATGAAAATATTGTTATCTAAAAAATGTCTCCGTTTGGTATTTATTCAAGGCTATAAATGTCGTTGAACATAATGAACAGTTATGTAAACGGTAACTCCTACGATAATAGGTGTCGATGCGCGTTGATGTCTTCCGTTTGATGACAATGATCTTAAGCTCACATTATCGTTTTTGCTCGAACACGCAAACCCTGCCAGTGTTAATGACGTCACGGCGGACTACGATTGATCATGAAATATTTCCATGGAAGAAAGTTGACCGAAAGCGGTCTCGAGATCGGAATTTTCGTTACACGTATCAGTGACACGGAGCGGGCGCGCCCACCTGCCACCACACTTGAGCGCAAAGTGTGTCAGCGCTGACTCCTCGAACTCGGCGATCGATCGTCACAACTTTCACATTACCTTAAATTAACACTCGATAGCTACCGATCCGTATAATAGAAACAGATTAGGATACAACACCCACCTCAAGTACGCCGCGGGGCGTTCCGTATTTAAAAAATCCGGTTAGGCACTATCAGGGTTGGGGTTAATGCACGGACACTGCGCTTGAACACAAAATTCACAACACTTGAGTCACAGAGTCAGCCGCATGGTCGGCAGGCCGGTGCGGTCGCTACGGCCGCCAGCTCAACACTGCGGCTTTGGGGCTTTCTTCAGACGCGACGTGCGCACGCGCAGGTAAGAATGAGACTGCGCGCCTTACACTACACCACTACCGCTGTTGCGGTGCTTGTGTGGCCGACGTGCTCTGTGTCATAATTTTGAAACGGATTCAAGCAAAATTTTTACCTGAGACTGGTTATTGTTGAAATCCACAATTAATAGATGCTTTGAACGATGTTTAATGCATTGAAAAAATGTTGCAAATGGTAGAGCCCCTTTTAACATGTGGGACATTTGTAGGGCTTTACGTTACTTGTATGGCATCTGTATGGTTTATTTAAAAATGTGTGTATCCAAGTAATATTAATTGATGTTCTTCTTTTAGATAGTATTTACAAGCATATACATATCTTGAAATTGAACTTACTTATTATTTTTTATTTGGTTATATTAATTAATACGTTATGTAAACTAAATGACCTAATATGTTGGTACATACAAACACATTAATTATTAAAGTGGGTCACATTACATCGACTGAAGATTTACTACTGTTGATAAACTAAGGATTACCTCCCACATCGCTATCTCGATTACGTTGTATGAAATGCTTTAATTATCACGGAGATATGAAGGTAATTACGTAAAAAAAGTCAGCGTATGTAAATAAGTTTGGAATGTGGTACTTTCCCCTGCGCGTACGGCGACGCGTCACTCATTCAGGTCAAGCCGAGTCATCCACGGTACCATTTTTGGAGAGATTTTGATCCTTCGTCGGCGCTGTCAAAGGCTTTCGGTCACGGATTGTTATGCTTGATGTTACTTGTAATGATCGAGGCCCACTGCACGATTTCTTGTTTATTTGTAGGCGATGCAGTTGACGACGATACATTTTTTTTCGTGGAATTCAATTTTGTTTGCTTTTACTGTGCACATCAGTTAATTTAACTTTATCCAAAAACATAATTTTGTCATTCACGCGACAAATACCTAACTAATCCGGGAAGAAAAAAAATATCATTAACGACGGAGTGAAGATAATATGAAACCAAAAGATACTGCGCCTACCACAAGTAAATTCGGGAACAGGGCAAGGAAATAATGATAAAAAATAGCATAATAATGACTACTCTAACTGACTGTGAACTAATCTCTACACAAGTGTGAACGAAATAACCGTATGCTAATTACCCACTTTAGATACCTACTTAAAAAAGCAATTTACGAAGTACTGTCGGCTTACGTTTGCAGCGAGAGGTGAGAAGCGAAAGTTAAACTACGTTAAACAACCGACCGCCAGATTAGTTGGCAACACGGTTGGACCCAAAATTCAAAACTAAACGCTTCCGAGCACGCACCCTTAAAACTTCTGGAGTTTGCTGTGAACAGATTTTGCGGGAGGTTATGGGGGACATAGCCCCTTTAAGCATTTCGTTATATCCTAATAACAATGTGTCAACAGCTCAACCATTAGTTACTACTTAGTAGCAGGTAAAATTTAGGTAGAGTTCTAATATTTGATTGCTTAGAAATTTTCAAATATGACCCCCACCTAAATGGAGGTCTGGATTTCTATATTGTATTGGCCCTTTATTTAGTTCCGTAGTGGCACTTGTCTGTCGAAAACTACGGGATATTACTCTTCCGGACCTTAACTTATAATAGTTGAGTCTTAAAGTGAGCAGCTCTCAACGTTGATGATTCGAGACATTGCTATAGCTAGATACTTTATATTTGACGAAAATTTTACCAATGTTTTGAACCTTATTCCGATTTGTTTGGTAATTAGGAGAGCTATTTTGTATTCGATTTAGATTTTGTTTTGACTTGCTTTCTCGAAGAGCGTAAATCAGTGTCTTAGATTACTTATACAAAAATCTTTCCTAGCCAACAGGCTTGAAAACCAATCAGGATAATAAACAAATTATCCTAATTGTTTTCAATTTGCAATCATTGACTTCTTTTACCCCCACCCTACAAGTATCATAGCTTAAGGATAACATGTGGCAGCCAAATTTATTTGACCTATTAAGCTATGTATTATATAATCTTACCCCAGTTTTCCCCGGTGAGGTAGGCAGAGAAGCATTTTTGGACCGCATTGTACTGGGCATTTGTCATTCCTACCTGATAGGAGGTGAATCTATTGGTAATTTTTATGCTCCAGACTCTGTGCTGGTACTGAAAATTAGCTAATAGAAAAACGTAAAAACACTTTACCCGACCCAGGAATCTATCCTGGGATCTTAATTTGAAGATTGAGATAGTGCTTCGCATATTTGTGTTGTAACTCGTAACCACGAGGCAGTCCATATTGCACATATATTATTTAATTAACATTGATGTTATTCCTTAGGACTATAGTAGCTTGGTAATTTATTACAGTGATATATAGACGTTTATTGTGGGCCAAGTGACGCAGAACTCCAATAATTAACATCGGTGTCACAAATATGTGTCGCTGTAACGGGCGGAGTACTAGCTACGCTTCCTACGAATAAATTAACTGCTACGGACCTTCGTCCCGTTATTATTTGTGAGTCAAAGTCGTTTGTATGTATCTGGGATTTATATGTAAATATTTAAAAGCTTTGAGCTGACTGCATTTATTAAAGACTAGTTACTTGCGACGCAGTAAGATCTAGAAAATGATTAACTGTGTTTTCTATAGGATATTGTTAATAGTGAACAAGATTTGAATGCTTCTAGGTTTATCCGCGCTGTCGAGTCAAAATATTTCGGCGGCAAAGGATTCAATCGATAGGCCAATGCCCATCGAAGGGACTTATTTAGGGAGATTAAGAAATAGAAAAGGGAGTCTGAAAAAGTCCCCATATGTAAGCAAAAGGTGCCCCCCTAGTAAATGTGGGTTTAAAAATGTAGTTGCCAGAATGTAGATGTACTTATATGCCTTTGTTATTGTATTTACTTCTAGATATGTACATCAGAATATATGTATATTCTTTTGCACATACTTATTTTCATTTTAAAATAGATATATTTCTTTTGTATAATGTAAGAATCACACACATAAAGATGCTTATCTCGCGATTAAAGGGTGACCAAGGGAGCATATCATAAACTATTCAACTATTATATTTAAAATGTATGCTGATACAAATCAAATATTTGCATTAATCTATGCCTTGGATTGCAAATTAAAGCAACGAACGATATTTTTATCGTCAGGTCGTTTACTAACTACGCCATGAATGCAATCACTAAGATAAACTTAAACTATTTTAATTAATGCCACCGAGTGCGTTATTTAGTACGAAAGGTTAAATTTCAGAATGAAATAAGGGAATGCTAATTAAATTCGTCTGTTTTAAAATTCGTTTACACAAATAACTCGTGCATCTATTGATAAATATCTATTACATCGACACTTAATAAAAATATATTAATATATCATAAAAAATATATCAGCCTAATTTTCTAATGACTTGATAACATCAAAAATGTAGAAACTGCAAAATTTATCATGAGTTATATCCACAAAGCTAGGGGCTGTAAGATAATATCCTAGAAGTTCTGCTAAAGAAGAAATACTGGTAACGTATTTCTTATTGGTTTTCATTGTCGGTCTTCAGACAAGAACGGGCTAAATAAACGCAGTGTTATATAGGGTACAGTCGAAATAATTAAACTCAAGAACCGTTTTCTCAGAAATACGTTCCGTATTTGCTGTGCAATCAGCATTTTAAGTTACTAATTAGGTGGGTTTTGTTGAAATAGTATATTGAGGAAGGGCTGTACGGTGTACGGTAGCAATCCGCGAGTTTGTTCCGAACAACAAATTAGTTAATTCAGAATCGCGATTATGTAACCGGTAGCTATGTAACTTTTAATTATGTTTGTTGGAATGTTTTGGCGCAATTAAAAAGTTCGGTCCATTTTGTAACGTTACCTAATTGCATTGTTACAATATCAACATATTAGCAAATGAGGGATAATAGTGTTGACATTATTAGGTGTCACTTTGATTGATTTAGACAATGCTACTTTTGCAATAAGTTATATTTTTTTTAGTTTCTACAACAACCGGTTTATTTATAGTGCTAGTAAAAATGCCAATGTTACATTTTTGGAAAATTTTGAATGTCTTCAGCAATTTTTTTCTTGAATGTTATTTTATTTTATAAAAAGATGGAGGGGATAATTTATTTTTTCCCTGATTTAATGCAAATCGTAAAGTAATAAGTTACAGGTGGTCGCGCCCACAAAACATATTTTTAAAGACATTTAAAAAATTGCTAAATCTCTTAGTAAATAGTTACAATGGAACATCATTTAAATCTTACCAACTCCAGCAAAATGTATAAACAGTACACATGTTCTTTCAATAAAAACTTACATTTCGATTGTGATTCCGTAGTTTTGTTACTGTCGTTTTACAATAGCATTACGCAAGTAATAATTAACTTCTTATTTCGTGGGAGTTTACGTTGAGGAAACTGTTTTGTGTTGTTATATCCTCGACATATTGTTCGCAATGATGTTGCTTATATTTCCTTGATCATCTTTACCCAGTTTTTTTGTGGTTTATTTCGTGTTTTGTTTTATGAAAAATAATTTAAAATGTGTTCTTATTTTAATTCAGCTCTTAAATTTTAGTCAGTGGGTGGTTGTGTGCGTTAGTCACCAAACATACTTACTGAATAAAGTCATTAGGGAAAGTCGATGTCGTCATTGCATTGTGCCGTACGATACGTCAATTTATAGTGAGAAAATTTTGTCAATATTTTTATCCACCTTTTCTAAATGACTAATACCCATGACTCTATATTAATTAAATCCATCCAGTAGGTCAGAAAATTGATCATCGGTTATTCTCACCATAAGTGTTATTGGATTTTTCCATCAGACATAATGTCACTATGGTAGTTTGGAAATGTTGTCATTTAAGTGGGATTGATATTTGATACATACCTGACGAAATGTGAGTGCGAAAATGCATCTGCCGACCCCTTCAAGGAATACTGGCGTGAGATTATGAAATATCACATAACCCATCAATTTCCAAATATAAATTTTCCAAAATGTTAATGTTAGAAAAAAAATCTTCAGGCTTTTTGGCTAAAGTGGATTATTTATTGTAATGTTTACGAACGTTTCGGTCGGGTATTCGAATGCGGGACCGCGGTCAACCCAAGGGACGATATTTGACGATGACCCAATTACGCTGGCCCTTCGTCCTATACAATTATATTTTTTCCCATGGAAAAATGTCATAAAAACACGTCACTGAAATACGTTTTGCGAATTTAAGTGAATTTTTATTATTGCCGTCGTATTTTTTGTTTGGCTCTACCACACATTTTACGCAACGAATTAATTTCAGCGCTTATTATTTTGTTAATAAAATATTTAATTCGACGATTTTGTTTTTATTTTTCCTTTATTTCGTTTTTATATTAGCATTAATATTTACATTTTTTATTTTAGCTCACACATGTTTATAAGAACGAAGAGCATTTATGAGCTGGAAAGCTATTAATGACTTACTGATGGTGCAACATTATTGTATATATGTATATATTAATCCAATTTAACTTTACAAACCTATCACATTAAAAATAATGTTTAAATGTGGTGACTGCTCTAATTGGAAATGCAATAGTAATAATATTATGCTCGTGTTAATTATTTGCACTAAAATGCGTTGTTGTTGATAAGTTCGATTATTTAGCCTTGGTGTGCTTGTTGACTCTATTCTATTAAAAATACATACTTTGAATTTGTATAATTACTGCCTATTTTGGATTGCGGGACCTATGTTCTTTTAATGCTAGATTAAGTAGTTTGCTTAAGTTCAAAATTGTTGAAAAATTAATTCTTAAATAGCTTTCTTTATAATAAGAGATAACACAATTCATTATAAAGATGTAGAGAATAAAATGAAATAATATTGAGAAACATAATCTATAGCATTTACTGATTAATTATAAGCAGATCACGTACAAAGTCATCTGCTATCGTCACAAAAATATATTCGAGGTTAGGTCAGTCAGACAATATTTTTATTTTCCCTTTTCTTTTGAAAGTGTTTTCTTTATAGCATCACTAAGATGCAGTGTGTGTTTTGTTATGTGTACAAGAAACTGTATGATTTTTTTTCTGTCGTTATATTCAAACTAATATTTTTAATATAGTTCGTACTATAAACTTATGGCTACGTCTGTAATGAAAACGGATCAAAAATAAATTCTGCACCAACATTTTGCCGAAAAAATAAATTCTCTTTTATAATGATATAATATTTTATGTCAGAGGGTCATTTTTCTGCCAACTTGTCCGGTTGGCTTATAAAATGGCACGGGTACGCGACCCCGGCTCCTCGAGCCATCATTGCTGCATTCACTGTCCTTTCCGCAGCTTTGGTGTCCCTTCCCTTACCCTTCACTGGTGGTAGGGTTAAATATTGAGTATTCATTTACTCAATGTTGTACCCGAGCGGATTGGTACCACCGTCCAGTCTATTTCTACCGCAAAGCAGGAATGCGTTCCGGCGGAAGGACTGGATAGCCGTTCCCTCTATGTCCCTCCCCCTACCTTCTTGGGTGCTGGTGGGTTGCAACGGCACTACTCCAAGTGGATCTGGTGGGGTGGCATGCGGCCTTGGGGGTTGAGGCGGGGTACAGGGAGACCCGGTGGGAACGGTTTCCGTCGGCCGCCTGCCGGTCAGTAGGGGACCTGAACCCGGGGATTCGCTCTCTTTTAACTCCCGCCTCGGGAAGCTGTCCCGCCAACCGGCGAAAATCCCGTCGTGCAGTCGTCGTGCCAGAGTGGGAGACTGGGGTGGATCCCGGCGACTGTACGCGGGGGGGCACCGGGGGCCCTTCCGTGCCTCGCGGAGGCCACTCAGTCGGTCGTGTGCTGCCTCACCTTGAATTTCTTTATACTCTTCCTCCATCGTTCAGGATTTGCCGTAAACCCACCACACCCATCCTTACCTCCCTCCCACCAATCTCTCAAATGAAGGCAAAAAATAAAAGTAGCAGGCAACCCACGGCGGCAAATTTATCCACGATTCCAGTGGACTTCTGCAATGTCAGGGGTCTACACAGCAACCTCGACGCCGTCCATCACCACCTCGAGACGGCGCGGCCTGCCCTGCTCTTTTTAACGGAGACACAAATATCTACCCCTGACGACGTATCGTACCTTAACTACCCCGGCTACGTACTGGAACATACATTCGTTCGTAAAGCCGGGGTGTGCGTCTTCGTCCGGGGTGATATTTGTTGTCGCCGCCTTCGGGGCCTCGAGCATCGGGACCTGTCAATATTATGGCTTCGCGTAGACTACGGGGGTCGTACCCGCGTATACGCGTGCCTTTACAGGTCCCATGCCAGTGATTCGGGGTCTTCTCTACTGTTTGAGAACGTCCAAGTGGGGACTAGTTGCATACTCGAGCAGTGCCCGTCCGCGGAGGTGGTGGTCCTGGGTGACTTCAACGCCCACCACAAAGAGTGGTTGGGGTCCAGGATCACTGATCTCCCGGGTCGGTCGGCCTACGAGTTGGCCCTGGCATATGGCTTCTCACAGCTGGTAACACAGCCTACCCGTGTTCCGGATGTTGAGAGCCATGAGCCCTCTCTGTTGGATCTTCTGCTGACTACTCATCCTGACGGATACAGGGTGGTGATCGAAGCCCCTCTAGGGTCATCTGATCACTGCCTTGTCCGTTCATGGGCCCCTGTTGTGCGTCCCAGTCGTCCTTCAGCTACTGGGACTCGCAGAGTCTGGCGTTATAGGTCAGCAGATTGGGATGGACTGCGCGAGTTCTACGCATCCTACCCATGGAAGCGGCTCTGCTTCTCCTCTGATGATCCTGACGCCTGTGCGGACTGCGTAAGGGATACAATAATCCTGGGGATGGATGTTTTCATCCCCAGTTCCAAAATACCCGTGGGGCGCCGCAGCCGACCTTGGTACAACCAAGTTTGTGCCGATGCTGCGCGCCTCAAGCAGTCCGCATTTAAGGCATGGCAGGAAGCCCGAAAACGTCGGGATCCTAACACGAAGGAGGAGAAGCGAAAATTCAATGCCGCTTCTAGATCCAACAAGAGGGCTATCGCTAGGGCCAAGGCGGAACACGTTCGACGAATTGGCGAGCGACTCGAAAGTTATCCCTCTGGAAGTCGAGCTTTCTGGTCGCTCGCCAAGGCTGTCGAAGGTAATTTTTGCCAGCCTAGTCTCCCGCCACTGCGTAAAGATGATCACAGTCTGGCCCATAGTGCAAAGGAGAAGGCCGATCTCCTGGCCCAATCCTTTGCCTCGAACTCGACACTGGATGACGGGGGAGCCATTCCACCAGTTTTACCCAGGTGTGAGAGTTTCCTGTCTGACATTAGATTCAATCATCGTGTCGTCAGACGGGAGCTCGGGCTTCTCGACATCCGAAAGTCGAGTGGGCCGGATTGCATTCCCGCGGTGGTTCTTAAGACGTGCGCCCCTGAGTTGACCCCCGTGCTAACGCGCCTGTACCGCCTTTCCTACAAAACCAACAGGGTCCCAGCTTCTTGGAAGGTCGCACGTGTCCACCTAATCCCTAAAAAGGG
The DNA here is from genome assembly GCA_030295005.1 of Cephonodes hylas. Lineage (NCBI taxonomy): Eukaryota > Metazoa > Arthropoda > Insecta > Lepidoptera > Sphingidae > Cephonodes > Cephonodes hylas. Next base: position 5,869,749 of record AP025367.1, on the reverse strand, counting down.
TGACCGGTCGGACCCTTCCAACTATAGGCCGATAGCGGTCACATCCCTTCTCTCCAAGGTCATGGAACGAGTAATTAACACTCAGATCCTGAGATACCTTGAGGATCGCCAGCTGATCAACGACCGCCAATATGGCTTTCGACATGGTCGATCAACTGGCGATCTTCTCGTGTACCTTACGCACCGCTGGGCGGAGGCCTTGGAGAGCGGGGGTGAGGCTATTGCCGTCGGCCTCGACATTGCGAAGGCGTTTGACCGAGTGTGGCACGGCGCCCTTCTGGCGAAGCTTCCAGCATACGGGATCCCCGAGGGACTCTGCAAGTGGATCGCCAGCTTTTTGGATGGTCGGAGCATCCAGGTCGTCGTTGACGGCTGTTGCTCCGAGACCATGACCATTAATGCTGGCGTTCCTCAAGGTTCGGTGCTATCGCCGACACTCTTCATCCTGCATATCAATGACATGCTTTCTATCGAAAGCATGCATTGCTATGCAGATGATAGTACGAGTGACGCGCGATACATCGGCCAACAGAATGTCCCTCGGAGTACCGTTGGGGAAAGACGGTCACAACTTGTGTCTGAAGTCGAGAGCTCTCTGGGGCGGGCTCTCGAATGGGGAGAAAAGAACCTAGTTCAATTCAACCCTACGAAGACACAAGTTTGCGCGTTCACTGCGAAGAAGGATCCATTCGTCATGGCGCCACAGTTCCAAGGAGTATCTCTCCAGATCTCCGAGAGTATTGGGATCCTCGGCGTCGAAATTTCGAGCTTAGTCCAGTTTAGGAGTCATTTGGAGGACAAAGCCAAATTGGCGAGTAAAAAGTTGGGTATCCTGAACAGAGCCAAGCGGTACTTCACGTCGGGTCACAGATTGTCGCTCTACAAGGCGCAAATCCGGCCCCACGTGGAGTACTGCTCGCATCTCTGGGCAGGTGCCCCAAAATACCAGCTCGACCCACTTGACTCCTTACAGCGACGGGCCGTTCGCATCGTCGATGATCCCAATCTCACGGAGAAACTACAGCCGTTAGGACTGCGGAGAGACTTTGGGTCTCTTTGTGTGTTCTACCGGCTGTTCCATGGGGAATGCTCCGAGGAACTGTTCGGGTTGGTACCGGCATCGCCGTTCTACCATCGCACCACCCGTCACCGCAGTGGAGTTCATCCATATCACCTGGAGACGTACCGTACGCGTACGGTGCGTTTCCAGAGGTCATTTTTACCACGTACGTGCAAGCTCTGGAATGAACTCCCTGCCTCGGTGTTCCCCGAGCGCTATGACATGGCCTTCTTCAAACGAGGCTTAAAAAGAGTATTCTCCTCACGGTAGGCAGCGGCGTGGTTGTGCCCCTGGCATTGCCAAGTCCATGAGCGGCGGTGACCGCTTTCCATCAGGCGGGCCGTCTGCTCGTCTGCCTGCTAAGGCGTTTAAAAAAAAAAAAAAAAAAAAATAAGGTACTTTCCCAATTTTACATTGCTACTGATATTACTCTAAATTAAAAACCAAATATAATTTTCCCCGTTCGGTATTCGAACAAGATATCTATCGACGAAGTTACACCGGGGTGCAAGCAAGGTTGTCGCCGTGTATTATTAGACTGAAACGTCAAACGACAACTTAGTTCTCTTTCTCTTTCCATCAATCTCTTACATTTGATGGGTTGAACACGAATGTTCGCTCACCCTTTATAACATTTAAATCATTTTAAGGACGTGCAGGTAACTCTCAAAGGAATCGCGAACGAGCTATGGTTTCATTTTCATCCGAGTTTACGACTCATCTCTGTGTATGGTTTCACCGCTTTTTCACAACTTATTTGAATTTTCACATAATTTATACTCCTCTGTTCTTTCATTAACATATTTTAATGATAATACTTAATATAGAGTTTCACTTTATTTGTTAGTGTAGGATTAGTACTTATTGACCGTCATGTTCTTAACGATTGCAGTCTTTAAAGCTTGTTGCTTCATGGTGAGAAGTCCTCTACCAGTAAGTCTAGCGATCTTAATGAAGCCTTGGCAACAATCGGGAAATATGATACCTAAATAAAATGAATGAAAATTAATTAGAATTTTAATTCCTTTTGTTTCTCCTTAAGTTTTTTAAAAGGCTTATTTCATAAACGAAGATTAAAAAAAAAAAGACAATATTCAAAATACAAAAAACTATTTTTTTTCAAAACGACAGTACTCATACAAAAACTTGCGAAAAATCATATTAAATACGCTTCCTGGTTCCATCAAAATAACACCTGATAAATTAAAAGGAACTGCAAAAGTGCTTTATGATAGCATCAATTTTCCCCGCCTTACATCATTCTTACACGTAAATTGAAGGTATGAAAGCGCGTTAAACTTGCACAATCCTATTATCGCCCTGACTTCCCAGGGGAGCAATGAGGTGTGATTAAAGATTTATTTGAACAATGAGGTCGCCCATTATGTTCTTGGGTACGGTAGTGCACGACTGGCTTTGCATTTTGTTTATAGCCATCATTTTTATCAAGTTTTCATAGCATTTCGAAGCATATTTCAGAATACTATAGCAAGGATATCGCGAGACAGTAAACGGGTATACCTTATTCCTCATAGTAACTATAAAGTTGTATTTATTATATATTAGCTGTTTCCCGCGACTTCGTCCGCGTAGACTACAGGGTTGAGTTCAGAAAGAAAATGAGTTATAATCTATTTTACTCCTCGGAGTCCTATTTATGCCCATACCAAAAATCATACAAATCGCCAAACCGTAACCCGCCGGTCGGCGCCTTATACATAATTATTGCGCACTTGATCATTATTTCGATACTGCGATATCTTCTAAGATCCTCATTGAAATCAAATAATGTTAAGGGCAAATTTCTTTTAAAGTAAATTTATGTATAATAAATAACGCATTTATTTGGGAAAGTATTAATATAATCTTTATAAAACACCTTCATAAACAATGCCTTATATTAGAACAAATTTGGTTCGCGTAAAGGAGGTTATAGGAATCAACCCTAAAAGCCACACATAATATGCTATCGCTGACTTTTTTGTAGGTATTATCAAGCTCTACAACTTTTCTCTAGGACTCAACTATATTTTATTATTTTATTTTATTATATATTTATTTACATCCTTAGCATTTACTAAATTTAATATTAAATTCTCTAAATTTACGGAGTTTTGTTTTTTGAAAAAAAAAAAAAAAATAGTTTTGGGTTCAATTTTATTTTTCTAATACTTCGTAACCCACATGACTTAAATATTTATTCACTGATTTGGCTTTTTAGTAACATAGACATAAAGTGTTTAAAAAAATATAAGTATTTATATACTTGAATGAAAAAAATACCACAAGGACGTTTAGCATTTGTTTTATATACGTGAATATAGTCGCCTGCAAAATTTCATATATGAGAAAGTAATGACATGGAAGCAGCAATCCTTTCACATGATATGAAAAGGGATAATTGCATATTCCCTCCATTATTGTTCCTCATTTCTCTTGGAAGTTGTTTTACCTAGCCAAATTGTATTCTGAACTTCGCTTTTATTAAATATGAATGAAAAATGTGACTAATAAAACGGATTATGAATCTTTGTTCCCTATCATATATACTTACAGACAAGTGATTTATTTTAAAAAAATAGTGCTTGGCTCTCTTATTTGTGGTTTTATTCACTTGGATTATTCAAGTTCGGGGGAAAATAAGTGGGTACATTGACATCCACACGTAACACACCTATATTTTTATCAGACTTATTTCAAACTGGCTGACATTTTTAACTTTTTTAATAAGACTTTTTCTCATTGACCCAACATTCGCTTTCTTCAACCTCTTAGTTCTATTTCTATTGTGTACTTAATTGTGGACATTTCTGCGTTTGTTGCTGAAAGTGATAGTTAGCAAGCTATTGTGTTGTTGTCCCATCCTCGTTGGGTGCACGCGGCTCGGCAAACAATCATACCGCAAGGCTATAGTGCTTCCTATTAGGAGAGCTAGCCTTCACGCCAAGACATGTGTAATAGGTACACCTAATTGCTCGTAAGGTTTGGCGAATACATACATTTAGGGTTGTAACACAAATGTGTTTACATTATATGGCGCTTGGGAACTCTTTGTAAAAGTTTGTATATTGTTAGATGGTTTGTATTTTGATAAAATGTTTTTGAAACTACATATTTAGTTATACATTATTGAAACGAAATATAAATAAACATATTCATTATTGTATCCTAAAAAATGGTTCTGAAGGATTATACCATATCATCATGTTTTATGTTAATTTTTCGTTTTTTTTTCTATGGGATTTAGTACCTAATATGTAAGTGTGACTACCTGTAATGGAGTCCCTCCTACTAGTAACAGAAGCTCAAACACTAATTCTACCACTAATTCTTTCGTTAAACGTTATTACCGTACACACTACTGAACAAACAATATTAAAATGACTAATCTTGCTAAAAAACCCCACACACATTATTATGCGTTGTTTGGATTATCTCTCGAAATCTATGGAAAAATAATGCAATTACGCATGACATAAAAGCACGATCTAAGCCACATGATGCATTTCATAGTCTTATTAATTGTAGGCATTCGCTGTGCTGTGATTGTTATTAAGTAACGGTTAAGTCTTCCATACACAACATTAAGCGAGAAAAAACGGTTTTATGTTTCACCTCATAAAGCAGAAAAGTTGTTTTTATGGCGACTGATAACCACTATTTTTATAGTCTGCGTGTTCGCGATAAGCGCGAATATCCGCTGTATTTTGACTAGACTTTTATGGCGTTTTATGTAGCTTCTATCTGTTTAGGGAACATTCTGATATGTTTAGGCTTCATCTTACGTCCTCGATGTAGTGCTTGAGCGTCGAGGCACTAATATTTATGTATGGAGTAGTAGGTGTGTGTATGTAATTTCGTTGGCTTGTTTTGACAGGTGTTAACATTTCATATTAAAGAAACTTTCTTGATGAAACTTGATTAAATATATTTCAGCAGCAGTAAATCTTCTTTAAGCTAATATGAAACATCACAAATCGTGTCCTGAATTGTTCTTTGCTGTCTTGACACCTCAGATTTGAAAGAAATTGAGTATTACATACCGAGTCACAATGGATATAAACTTTACTGTAAAAGAACGAAGCAATTGCCGGTCTTATCACTTCAAGCGATTTCTTTCCGACAACCAATCAAGTTGTTTGCTTCTGTCGAGTGAGCGTCCACGTCCAAGATGAGGGCTATTTCGAATGCTAACTCAGTTTTAGAGCCCATGATAGTCACTCTAATATCACTTCATATAACCATGATGGAATGCTAATATCGCAAATCCACATAACACATACCTTACCTTTATAAACTATAAAAAGGAGTACAAGGAAAATTAGGAAAGTTCCTGACAAAATATGTTGTAAGTAACTTAAAGCTGTTAGATGTCAAAAAAATCGATATTCCTTAAGTAATTTTTCTGTGATAGTATCGTATTGACCTATTTGTTTTTGACTAACTACAATATTAACAGCAAAATTTTCAACCAGCGTGTTAGCGTGCGTGGTTCCCGCTTTCATAATTAACAAAAACATAGTTGGATAGACAGAAAAACCTTGCCTGCACATAATTGAGCACGTGACTTATCCGTGAAGCGTAAACGTACGTAAATTAATTCCCATATAATTGTGGATGATGGGTATGCATCGTGTGAGCAATATTACTTTATGTTGAACCATTTGACCCCGCGTGACAAGACTTGGCACTCTTTGGTAATAAACCAGCAGCATTCTAAGCAATGGCAGTATTTCTATAAAAGACCCAAATGTTAATTGTCAAATATCTAAGTTTAGAACTATTTACTTTGGGGTCAGGATATTCTCGGTTATTTGAAAAACTTCTTTTGTTAAATTAAGATATGAATGTAAAAGCTTTTTTGAGGGTTTTGGGTTTCTACCGAAGTACCGCCTCTGATTCTTTGTGGATCGAAGGAGATGAATTGATTGCTATTTTGCCGTTCATCTAAATGGTACTTACGATGTTTCTATCGGTGGTTCTGGAACACAAGTGTGTGTGAGGTTAACAATTTTTATAGGTCGGCGAGCCAGAAGGTTTATAGGTGTAACTAAAAAGATTTTTTTGCATAAGTACCCGCTTTGCTCACTCTTACAGCGAATTCATACAGTTATCAAAACGTGGGTGCAGAAGTGCTGTCTATCCATACGTACAGGGATACAAGCGTTAGTGAATATGTATTTATTGTTAGCGACCGTGGTGCAGTTGCACCACTAAGTCGCTAACCAGTTGGTTAGATCCCCGCAATGAGACAAATGTTTGTGCGATTAACAAATTTTCGTTTTGGGTCCGTTATAAATCTTAAAGTGTAGTTAGTTTCTGATACCGTGACACAAGACTAGAATATGGGGCAGATATAAGCCACTGGTGATTTTTTCTAATTTATGTATTAAATTACTCTTTTAACATCAAAAGATTTATTTTAAATTTCGTTAACGACACATGTTCGTAGTTCCAGAGTTACCATATTTCTTGGAATTAATTATTAAAGTGCTTCACCTTTTCAATGTCGTACACAGGTTTACCTTCAAAGTACTTTTGTTTTCTTAAAACCAGCTACCTACAAGTCTATATAGGGCACTTTTTATGTATAATTGTCAACGATCAACGACCTTTGGAAGGTCTACGTAGGCTGTAGGTGTGTCGTTTAAATTAATGAGGAAGATTGTGGCCTTTACATCTGATATGTAAAGCTATTTTTAACAGAACCTTTAAAAAGCGTTTTAAGAGATTTTTTGGTCCTTACCATATACCTACTTTTTCCCAGGTTTACTGTATAGTTTAAAGCGAAAAATGATCTTACCTTGGCTAGTCTTAAAAAAACTTAAAAAATTACGGGTGTATAGCAAAGGAAGAAAAAATAGATGATGAAAAAATATTATAAAGTTTTATAATACTTATAAATTGATTCTTTTGTGATCTCACGGCGCAAGTATGTGCTGCAGGTTTGATTGTAGGTTGGACTGTGTTTTGGTAAGGAAATATTCAGCATCTGTTCTGCCCAAAAAATCACCAATCAGTGCTCCCCTATCCCTATCCTAAAAGATAACGAACACTCGAGTTTATGTGTGTATATTTTATTTGACGGATACAGTTGTGTGCGATTGACAACAAACATTATTTATTTTAAGTCCGCAAGTCTACGAATAGATGTGACAGTAACTTGACCCAGTACGCTATGCGCATTTTGATTATCGTACCAATAAGGTGAGGGTTCCGTTATAGATTATCCATTAAATGTACGGCATATTTATTTAAAATGTAATCATTTAATGCGTATGATATGTAAGAATGTGTGTAAGCAGTGATGGCCTCGAGGTTTAGGCGCGCGGTCGAGAATCTCGGCGGTCGCGGGTTCGAACCCCAGGCACACACCTCTGACTTTTCGAAGTTATGTGTGTTTTTAAATTGAATTATCACTTGCTTTAACGGTGAAGGAAAACATCGTGATGAAACCTGCATACCTAAAAGTTCTTAGGAATTTCTTTGGTGTGTAGTCCGCCAACCCGCACTAGGCCAGCGTGGCGGACTATGGCCTAAAACCCTCTCAATGGTAGAGGAGACCCGTGCTCAGCAGTGGGCGTATATGGGTTGATGAAGAAGATGAAGATATGTTATACTTAAATGAAATACATGCTAGCAACAAATTCTTATTTTAATCGTTAATGGTTATAACAACTTCTAGGTTTGTGTGAGAATTTGGGAGTACGTTTTGATATTGAAGCGTCAGTTTTTGGTATAACTTAGGGTTTAAAGAATTTTTAATATGCCTTGAATTTACGTCCGACTTTTAGAATAATCAAGAACGTATTGTGGAGCATAATGAATGATTTACTTATGAGTGGAAACTAATTACCATCCAACCCTTTTTGTTCTGCAGTGAAATAGTATTTTTTAAGAATTTAAAAATACATTGATTAGTCCTTAATGTTGTTTTTTTATTGTTAGAATACTCCTGTAATCACCCTTAACTTTCTCTGTTAAAAACTCTTCTAAACTAAATTAATACGTTGGCTATCAGGATGAAATCATACTCAACAAAAAACTTAAGGTATATAGTTATGATAAATGGCTACCAACGGTCGTGAGCGATATAATATTAGTCCCGAGGGAGTCCTTCATTTTCCGGGATAAAAACTATCCTATACTTTATAAACTCTGCGAGTTTGCAGAGTCATTGACCAGTGGCTTTACTGTTGCGGAGGGAAATACGGTGTTAGAGTTTCTATAAAGCTGGCTTGTCACTTGGCCAAGTTGAACCGTGTGTTCTAGTGGGCCTGGATGCGATTCCCGGGACAAAAAAATATTATGGATAATTCGCTGGAAACTATTGGATAAGTAGCTGTAACACCGCCTGGGCATATTTCCGAACATCGGTAATAGGTTTTTATTTAACGCAACAAGATTTAAAACAAAATTTTAAATCGTGAATAATTACAGCTCATATTCTTCATCAATCCAAAGAAGACTGACGTCATTGAAGTTGGTCGTTATATTTAATTGGGACGTGAGAGTAGCTAGTGAAACATATTATGAACGTAATAGTGAGACAACGACAGATGCCATTTCATACTCAATTCTTATCAAAACATGTTAAAATGTTTATGTAAACTAATATTCAATCTAACCTTTTTGAAGTCGTTGGCATAAGGCTAATGAGATAACTCATAATCTCTTTTAAATGTGGATGATCAATAAACAAAAACGAGCATATGATTGAAAAAGTGTGGATTCTTTTGTCTTTTCAAAGATCATCATTAATAATAACTCAATAATATGGCGGAGTTTGAAAATTGGTGATTGACGGCCTGTTGTTTTATTTGGTTCGATGCCAGCTTGTGAAAGAGTGTAAGATAGAGCCCTGCACCCGTACAAATGTTTGTTTTGGAAAACATTGGTGACTCTGAGATGAGTTTATCGTAGTTTCAAATGTCTGCGACACTAGAGTGATCGTTTTATTGTGTAGATATCGAAAACTAAGACTTGTAATAGTAACTATGATTGCAATCACATTGTTGTTTAATGAATTAAATCATGAATTAAATGTATTAAATCAATGTAGTTATTAGGAAAACGTCAGTTTTTGTTTTTGGTCGGCATTTTTCTATAATTAATGTTTTTGCAATCGCCTTGAATAGCTTACCTTACCTGCCTTAGTTTTTGTTGGATTCTTGCGTTTATATCGGATTCGAGGTACAATATATTAAGTGAAATTGAGATTTTCTTATGCACAACTTGACTTTATTCTTGTCAGACAGTAATAGACAAGAGAGAAAGATACACATAAAAAGTACAGATAATGAAAAATCCTTGTTAGTGCTGCCATCCGACAGTTCCTTAACCTAATCTTATTTTAGTATGTTAAATAAAATTATATATTTAACAGTTTTCAATCCCGATCTTTTGACACAATGAGAGTTTTTAAATGTAAAATGGCCTAACAAGACTCCTTAGACAAATGTTTTTTCATTGGCAGCTTTCTAAAGAAGTGAATGCAGTGATTATCCCAACATTTCCTGTGTTAGAGCCGTATAGGCGGCGGAACGATGTCAACTGTGCACAGCTCAGGTGTAAAGGTGTCAGTGTGTCGCGTAAACAACTGGAACGTGCTATTGTTTCCAACTCTCTCGTACTTTATTATATTCTATACTATGTTTAATCTAATATTAATCCGGCGTCTTCATACAGGGTGTATACAAACGACGTACATTTAAAACCGGTGGTTGTCAGGAAAACATCTTTTTTTTTTTTGAGATTTTCTTTAACACCAGATGGTTTGTAATTACCTTAGCTATTACTTGCCGCAGTTTCCGATCACGGTCTGTATATTAAGAGTATGTCGTATAATATATCATCAGTTCATATTTGACGCACTGCTGAGCACGGTCCCGGGCCACGGGAAATATGGGCCAAAATTTCTCTCAGACCGTTATCTCCCATAAGGGATATCAGAGATAAATATATTATAGATTCATTTAAAGGTCAAATAATATGATTTTGGTGCCCGGCAGCTTACCGTGGACGATGAAATTCTATACAACTGCCCACTGTGGTACCAATATTTTTTATTATAAATACGTCTGGAAATAACATTTGATTTACCAACCGTCAGAATGTAAAATAAACACCCATTATCGATTTATTCTTATCAATTTAATAAAAAACCGATACCAAAATTTTTAATGAGCAATCAATTACAACTTTTTATTGCACTATCTAAATTATTAAAACAAAATAATTAGATTTATATGTAGAGCTTGATAAAGAGCACTATATATTCTAGCTTGCAATAATTATTCGAGTTTTATTAAAATGTTTTTCATACGGCTGTTTTGCGCATTCTATTTGATACATTATGCCACTAGTAACCGTGAGTATGAACCTTTTAATAGCTTTACTATTTTTAATAGAATCATTTAAAGAATCCCACTAATGATAATAGTTTTTAGTTTGAGTTTTAACACGCATAATAATGAAATAAAAGGTAGACAAATTCGTGGAACTTTATAAGTTACGATAGTCAATCTATTGCTCTATATAATTTATATAAAATATTCTTACTGCCAATAACACGAATATTAATCACTCTTTGTAACAAAGTCATTAATGAACTGTTCAATATTTGTAGAATCGCATTAATAGAGTTAAATATAATTATAATTTACCCATATTTCTATTGACAGCGGCTGGCAAGCCTTATTTGGGCGTTATGGGGGGCCATTCGATACCAATTTCTAATACGCCGTACATGGCATCATTGGTCAGAATTATAGAGAAAATAACCAACACCACCGCTAGAAGGGGGATTTGTGGCGCTACAATTGTTCACGAAAGATTTGTTCTCACGGCTGCCCATTGCATAATGGAGTAAGTATACATACACACCCACCTACATAAAATATAAGTCCATACACATCCATCCCCGTTTTGCTCTTAATATTTAAGTTCTATGTAACAGAACGCGAGCCAAGGCAATGGAAATTCGGTCATATTTTTCAGTTTCCGTTCTGCTATTGAAAATTCTTTCACTTTCTTCAATTACGACAAAAAAGAGCAGTAGCTGGTGAAAAATAATACTATTACCACGCATTAGCCGAAATAATTATTACGATATTAATAAAATAAAAACACTGCAATAAAAACTTTGTTTCGTGTTTCTACGTACTTATTGTTTTTTATCTAAATTATGTATTATTTATTATTCTTAATATTAAAAAAAAAATGTATTATTTATTATTCTTAATATTTTTTTTTACCTTTGAAATAAGCTAGTTCACTGTATTTTTTAGGAAAAGTTTAGGTGACACAATCAGAGTTGGATCAAAGCATCTTAAATCCGGTGGTGCGGCTTACGAAGTCGAAAAATACATTCCCCATGAAAATTTCTCCATCGTTGGGTTCCAGAATGATATCGCACTTCTGAAGTTGAATGAGAGTCTTAATTTTAGCGAGACGGTTGCTAAGATATCGCTTGCAGATGAACATTTTAACACTGAACCTCTTACTCTGGTAAACGTTACTGGATGGGGTCAGACCACGGTAAGGCCGAAACATTTAGGTACATAAATTATTATTTTTATTGACTCCAGTATGCCTCGTTTTAGTCTCAAGTAATAGTAGACGAGTCTACTACCGTTTGTCAGGCACATTTCTCGACTAAGTTTTTTCTCATAGAAAATTGTAGACCCCTGTATCTTTAGACTTAAAATGCGGTTAATTTTTTCTTTCTGGTTGAGATCATTTATTTTACAATTCCGCTTAAAGAATTACTACAGTGTGCTTGCTCGTTAATGTACATTTTAGTGGCAGAACTTCCATAGAAGCGCAAAAATTACTCATTGATAGGCTAAAGTGCTTTTGTAAAATAAAGATTTTATGCCTCAAAAATATTATTCGGACATTTGACAGGCAAAATAGGATCTTAGCCTTTTAGGGAAGAACTGCCATTGGTACATCATCATTAGTCAAAAGACGTCTACTGCTGGACAAAGGTCTCCTCCAAAGACATCCAAAGTGTACAGATATAGATGATTTTTTTTAGCCGGGGGGCCATGTTTCAATGGAGCTTCGTCAAGTGCAGATGGAAATAAGACCGTTGGTAGATTGTAAAACTTACCCATGGGTGACGGATGACGCACTCTGCATCTGGTCGCTTCAAAAAGGTTCCTGCAAAGTGAGTATACTTAGTGAAGGAAAGCTATCAACAGCAAAATTGTAATACCATAACAGGATATTTTTTAAATAAATAAATAATCAATGGATATCATAAATCCTCTCGAATAAAGGGTTGCTCACAAGGTCTCAAAGTATTAACGAAAAAGATCTGGCATTTGTGTATTTAATATCTACAGTCGGTTTATTGGGGACAAAGAGTGCCATTTTATTAATCCTTAAAGTGTTAAGGAAAACTTAAAGGAGATATTTTTTTATGTATTTTTTATAGAAAGAAATATGTAATGTATACTGTATTTTTTTACAACCTTCATAACGACAAATTTCTTTCTTCAGGGTGACAGCGGTGGGCCAATGACGATTGGCAATGTGCAGATAGGAATAGCATCGCATGGAATAGTGTGTGGTTATCTACCCACTATTTATACCAGAGTTTCAACTTACCTATCCTGGATAAATGACACAATTAATAAAAATTTGTAATATATCTTTCTGTACTTTTATTCAATCGCACAGATCGAACTAAATGATCATCCGAGTGCTGTATAGTGTTCATGTAAAAAATATTATTGGTCTTAAAATTTTTTATGTATATCAAAATATAAATAAAATTGATGTGTTTAAAAAGGGTATTTGTTTTTATTTTCCTATTATATTTTAAATTATGATCCTTCTTGCATGTCACTGTGCACTTCATGATCATGATACAAAAGTAAACGAAATATTCAAAACGCTCAAAAGTATCAGCTTTTGAAAAAGTGTATTCATCAGACAGTATTCATACACTTTTTTGCATCTAATTATGAAACGAAGGACAAAAATACTTAAGCATTACGTTCTACACCGAGATAATGTTTCCGAGATAATGATCGATTAATGTGTTGATTAATAAAATCATGAAGAACCCTATAAGGCATCTATCTACACACGAATCTTGCCACCTTCTTGGTAGCAATAATATTTCAACGTAGCTATAGACGACGTATATCGACTGGGCGTTCCAAACAGCGTTTCCAAACAAGCGTTTAGGAAACACTCACATACGTATTTTTTTAAAAAGCATACTTAGAAAGTGGCTTGAGGTCACCCACCCAGTATTTATCAAACTGTGATGTCTTCTATCCCCCTAAAAATTGTGATGGTCATCCAGCGGTTTTTATGGAATGCTCGCCCAGGCTTATAGTTTGCTATTTAGCTTACTAGATAGTTTTTCCTCCCTTCGAATTTGGCGGCCAGAGAACTAACCATTTTCATGCCTCTATTTTATTCCCCCGAATGTAATTTACCATACGTAAGATTGAGAATAATCATTTGGTGAGATCACCAGGTTATTACCTCTCATAAAATAATTTCTTATCGTAGGGAATCACCGGCTTTCAAAAGTAACGCGGACTCGATACGGTACTAGTATAAATAAGCCACTAAAACCTCCCTGTAACTTAATTCGCTAAAAACTATCTTGCGAAACGAGATCCTGCAGGTTCGATCCCAGCACCAATCATCACAAATGTTTGTATTATCCACAAGTATTGGTAAGCGTCCTGGGTGTTTGAGAGTTCCAAAAGTCCCTCTTCGTTTTAGTTGTCGTCATAGTACTTCTACCCTAGTATGGGGGTTAAAACAAAAAATATGGCTGTTGGGTGTATTTATTTATTTAAATTAGGTTATCGTATTAGTAGGCGTCAGGGTACGGGTTGAACAACATATGTAAATGAGAAAGTCGAGTTGTTTGTTACGATTTCAAGCTTTAATAGCCAATGCAATTTAGAGACGCTTCTAAAAATATCAGCTTACACGACAACATAATATAGACTTGAATTATTTTTAGTATGGAGATAGACAGGGGCAAAAATGAACAGTTTCTGCAGGAGAACTGGGGCTGAGACTGGATAGCTAGTAACCGTAATGATATAGTTTTTATCATCATAATGTAATTAATGATTTTAATTCTATGTAAAATAAAAAATGTTTCATTTGAAATAATCTAAACAAAATAATTGATTGAAATGTTACTTTCCTGTTAGATAAGTAGTACTATAAATTACATCTTGTTTGAAAATATTTTGAGTAAAAAATCAGAATGGTTGCTATACAGTTGGTTTGGACTTTTTATTTATTGCAATACGTCGGATGTTATGGTAAGTATTAGTGTATTAGTTCACATGTATGATTTTTATTTACATCTTGTTCTTCATTGTGTCAATGGAGAATAAACTTTATGAAGCTTTCGTAAGATCCACATACAAAGACATTTAATCAATAATTAATTAATTCAGTATTTATAATGCTCACTTTTGGGTATCGCAGTTATGTCAGCATTGTTATAATTAAAAAAAGAAATGAGTAACAGTAGTTTCAGTTTCATATTTTAGTTTATATTTATTATTTACACGCTACCGGATTATTTGGGCAATCACCTTTTATTTTCGTTCCCATGCAAAAATATGAATGTTACTCGTATATAGGTATTTATTTACATGCTGAAATATTTTAGAAGCCGCAGAAAATGTAATAAGATATTTTGTTGTTTCAAAAAACTCTTTTTCATTTTTGATGTATGAAAATGATGTATGTGAACGCAGTTGACAGATTTTTGTGTTTGATTTTTGGGTAATAACCGATTAGATATTGTTTTAGTGTAAAAACAACGAGTATAAAAAGTCACAAGCTTAAACCTTTTAGTGAGATATGTATTATAAAAACATTTTTTGAAATGTAGCTTTTTATGTGCAAAATATTTACTTGCGAATGATGGTTAACTGTGCTTGACTCGCGCTATGAATTTTTATAAGCCAAACGGTATTTATTCATTTAATTTCTTTGTGAAACATACGGAAGAAATACATAAAAAATATAAAGTAAAAATTACGATGTGGCGAGAGTTCCATTGGAGGACGTTTTAGAGGATTTTATAAAAATGTCTACCTCAAGACCACAAACCTACGCATATGCCTAAAGTCTAGACATTGAAAACCAATTTAACAACAACATCCATATATCCAAAAGTCCTTGACTATCAATCCCGTCCTCTATTTTGTGAACGAAAACCAACTTGATGGAATATGCCCGAATGAATGTTCAAAAATTTTGCCAGCAGCCGCGTCGCAGCCATGGCTTGGGATTACGGGCGGTCACAAGATTTCTATAGGAAGTGCGCCATTCATAGCTTCTTTGGTGAGGTACACAGAGTACCTGCCTAACGGACAAGCCAAAGTCGAAGTGTGTGGTGGTTCTATTATCCATGAAAGGTTCATACTTACAGCTGCACATTGCGTTGAAGGGTATGTATTAAAAATACCTTATTTAATACTTATAGTGGAATGAAAACTGAATTGTTAGGTAGATGGCGCATTGGTTTTGGGTTGATTGACGAAATTTGGTCCTTTGACTTAGAGTTGAAACGAGGGAATTTGTTAATGCCATCGTTATTTATCTGTTTCATTTTTTGCGTTTGCTTCAAAAAGCTAAATGCGAGGTGGCAATTTTATACATTTTGCATTGTGGAAGTGTGGCTTAGAAGCTTAAAAACCCAGCTTTCCTTATAAAATTTCCAATAATAATAGTTAATTTTTAAATCTGTACTCAATAAAAGCAATTTGACTTTTATAAACCAGACGTTACAAATTAACGTGCAACGTTTTTAGGCTTCTCTGGTATCACCGTCAAAGGTTCAGCACCTACTATTTTTTTCCATATCATATGTTTTAGAAAAAGTCTTTATGATCTGATACGGGTTGGATCGTCGGAGTTATACACCGGTGGGTTCCCTCATCATGTTGAAAAATTCATCGCCCATGAAAACTACACGACAGACATCAGAAGTTTTGAATACGACATAGCTCTTGTGAAGCTAAAGCAAGCTGTTAGATTAAATGACAATGTGACGAAAATAGTCTTGGCCGACAAAAGTGTCGAAGTTAAACCGTTTACCATGGTGAACGTAACGGGATGGGGCCGAATGGGGGTGAGTATTACTTCAACTTTTTTCTTCACCCTTAGAATAAATATCCAAGCTGTAGTAGATACACGCACTCAATTGAAGCTGACTATTTGACTATAAAAGATATGGCTGCATACTAAGTGATCAATCTTGATACTGCGGTAAATGTCAGTCTACATATTCGAACGAATTTGAATAATCAATTATAATAAGGACTTTATTATATAATTAATGAATCAAATGAATTTATTTCTTGTTAGCGCTTTCATGTTTAAATAGCGTAGCTTACATTGATAAATTTATGTGAAAAAAATAATTCTCGAATCGTGTCGAAAATTAGATACTCAAGCATTAGCACTGTGCAATTATGGCAAATTTGATGTTTTAGCTATCAGGAAGAGTATCACAATCGCTTCGGCAGGTTTCCGTGAAAGTCAGACCCATTAAAGAATGTAAGATATACCCCTGGGTGACAACAGAGCAGATTTGCATTTGGTCTTACCAGAAGGGTTCATGTAAAGTAAGTACTTAAATAATTACAAACTTATAAACAATCATTGAATTTACAGCCCCGTGGCCCAGTTGGTCACTCACTAGTTTACGAGCAAATTTTTGTGCGACCCTCAAATATTTGTTTCAGCTCTATACTCGTATTTGTAACGGGTAGTGTTTTAATAGTTTGTGATATCCACGACGCAAGACTTATCTTAGTGTGGGGTCAGAATTATGTTTGTGACTGTTGGGTGCTTTTATTTATTAAAAAAAAACAATAAAGGAAGATTATGGTGACATTATTATTACGAAGAGTTACTAATGCTTTTTCTGGTTGGGATTCGGGGTATTTGTTTGAGTTTTTCCATTGAACAACTTTAACAAGTCACAATGAAGTTTAGAAATGTGCCCAAGAGGGATCAATAACCTCACACCGTATTGCGTGGAACTGAAACTATAGCTTGAAATTTGGCTGCATAAATACGCCAATGTCTATGTCTTTATAACGGCGTAAGTAGATATATGTATATGTAATATATTATGATTACTTGTTTTAGGGCGACAGCGGCGGACCAATGACAATCGGCAACGTGCAAATAGGAGTCGTCTCGAATGGAATGGCATGTGGTTACATGCCAAGCATCTTCACTAAAGTATCATTCCTATCATCCTGGATTGAAGAGAAGATTAAAGATAACCTATAACGAGGAAAATAGGAAATAATAATGCTACTAATACAATTTTTTTTTTAATAATTATATATAATCCGAAATTAAATGCAATATTTAATAAATAATTTAAGATATAGCAATGTAGTGTTTTAAGTAAAAATGATTTGTAAAAGTTTATTTCATAATGATAATGGCTAGAAGGTACTAAACCTGTTCCCATATTCAAAACTGGTCGCAATTTACTAATCGTTACGTATGATAAAATATTGCGATTATAAATGTTGAACTAGAACAGAGGAAGTGACTATTGCGCCACACCGCCACACATTATTAAATGAATTTTTCTAGTTGTCCCATTAATATTTTTTTGGTGTTGCAAGTTAAGAAAATATTAGCAAACAAATTTTGAAATAAGGTTTTGTGCTTGATTACATGAATTTTCAAATATATTTTTCTAATTCTATGGATAGATAACAAATCTATCTTGTTTTGAGGTAACAGATACATCAAGGAATGATTATATTTCTTAGATATATTTTTTCTAAATCGTCGATTTATCATAAATTAACGAAAAAAACTCATACTGAATAAGAGAAGAAAGCGCCTACGTGTAATACAGTAGCAAAGTCGCGCAAATCCGATTAAGGTCACACAATTTTAAGTAAAACCTACTACAAGATTAAAGTAAATGAGTTTCGCTCTGTGCATAAAGTTATTTGTCACATTTTTGCAGCGGCTTTGTGTGGTAATAGAAATTATGCGACATACTAATGAGGAGAGTAACTTTTTACTCCTACTAGTGAGGTTAATTGGAGATGTTTTTTTACTCAAGTGGATTTAGAAATTACACTCATAATTTAATTCCCTATGTAAAATATTTATTATAACCTTTGGACGTCTGTCTGTAAAGTGGATTGACGATGTCATGAAAACCAGGGAAAACTTATACAGCCCCCTTCCGACAGAGCGCTCTAATATTTTTTGTGTAGGCCTAAATTTGGTAGTATACATTCGGCTAAAGATTACTAACACAATATTCCTAATTGCAATAAATGACTACCTAATAAAGAAAAAAAAACCTAACTTAATGATTAAACTTTACGGATATTCATTTCTTGAGCCTTCATCGCGCAAACGAAATTTAAGAAAGTAACTCTAAGATCTGCCTGTTTATAAGAAATATTTTTATTAAATGAACAAAATAAAGCGCTGATTAAAATTGGGCGAGTAATGTAATGCTGCAGTGGGCTCCGTGCGGGCGCGACGTGCCTAACGAAGGCGCACTTGCATTATTTAGTTAAGCACCTCTTTTACGCTCGCCGCGCTGTATTTTAATAAAACCATTTAAATAAGATGTTGATTTAAGTAACTGGCAGTTTTCAAGTGCTTTATTTTTCTTAAATTTGAAACTCCTATTTTCTTTAATGAGTCTTCTGTTTTTATTTTAATATTAATAAAACGGTCGCATTAGTTCTGGTATCAGAAACTAGGAGAGAATTTTCGGTCTCACCAACACCTAGCTAGACTCAAAATATGAAGGCCACTAAAACATTAGTATCGGTTCTAATAAGGAAAAAGGTATAGTGTAAAACATTTACATAAATATCTTATCCGCCCAATTCGCCAGAGAAAATAAAATTAATTCCACCTCTTTAACGAATTCACACATTCAATCTGAAACAACGTTTTATTTTAGTTAACGTTTAATTACTAACACACACTTTTTTTTTTTTTTTTTTTTTTTTTTCGTTTCTGGTGCTCGTAAAGTCAACATCTCCGTTTCATTGCTCTCGTATTTTTTTCAAGTTAAAATTGAAATAAGCTACGTATCACCACAAAACTGTCAATTATGGCAAATACCAGTCAAGATACAACAATAACAAGAATATTGCTGCGCAAAACCAAGAAGAAATCTGCAAACCATATCGCTAAAATTACAATGGTTAGAACTTTGCTTCTATTATTTGACGGTATACTTAAAAAAGTCTGTTAACAACTGTCACTGTCAAGTACGCCGCAACCAATCACAGCCGCTTTGGTGTTGCCAGTAGCAACTTTAAAAATTCTTCTATTTTAAATACGTTCCAATCCACGCTTCAAAAATGGAACAACAGTTTCAACTTTTATTTGATAAAATGAAAATAGAATTAAAAAACCAAACCACTGAACTAAGTAACTGTATAATGGAAAAAATAGAAGAAAGATTGAAACCTATTATTGAAGAAAATAACAATTTGAGGAAAAAAGTGGAAAGTTTGGAACAAGAGCTACAATATTTAAAACGGGATAAAAGGAACAAAAATATAGTAATATTTGGTATAAAGGAAGACGAACACTCCCCTAAAGATCTGCTAGAAAATGTAAACAATATACTTAAAGGTGATATACAGCTTAGAATAGAAAAACAAGAACTGAACAGGATTCACCGTATTGGGCATAAAACTAGCGACGAAAAACCAAGACCCATCCGGGTTTCATTCACCAACGGATGGAAGGAACAAGAAATAATGGAAAATAAGAAAAAGCTCAAGAATATATACATTGCTGAAGATTACCCAAAAAAAGTTCTTGAAAAACGAAAGAACTTACAATCAAGATTAGTAGAGGAAAGAAAAAAAGGAAATGTTGCCTACCTAAAATATGACCAGCTTATTGTAAAAGAGAGAAACATCAACATCGAAAAAAGGAAAAGGGAGTTATCGACATCACCATCTAGTCAAGAACAGCGAAGGAAACAGCAAAATATATCTACTCAAAACAAGACAAACGCATTTGACCTTATGCGAAAAAGATCTAACTCCTTGTCTACCAACTCAAAGAGCGACAAATAGCAACCAAGACCGAAACGGAAAATAGAACACATATTAAGTAATAACACAACAATAGTTAAAAGACAAAACAAAGATGCTCTCCCAAGCCGACTGGTCATCGTGGGAGAAAATGACCACAACCCTCCAGTAAGCAGAAAGGAATGGATAAAGAAAGCTGGCTAATGTGAAATAAGCTGGAGGAGGCCTATACCCAATTTGGGGTTCCAACCACAAACAACGAAGACAGCAATAGTGACAACGCTATATGATTAGTTTACAAATAGTAAAAAAAAACAATATTTGATTATGTAGAATAGATTTAGGTGTATATATAGTAATACAATAGATTTAAGGTATTTTGTAAATTTTTGGTTGGAAATAAACGGGCTTTATTATTATTATTATTTATTATTATTATTAATTACTAACAAGTTCAATTTAAAACCTCGTGACTTGATAATGAAGGTAGTTTTACACGGCAGCCGTTTACACGAGAGCGCGGTATGCGCGAAAATTGGGGCCAAAACAGTTTAATGGAGCTAGTGAAACTTTAGTTTTGACGAACACAGCATGCAAAGGTAACCAAGGTAACACATACAAAATTTCCAACTCATGTTTTATACAGAACTTTGAGGAAGCGTTTGAGTATCCAGTAAGAAGATCAGGGGTGGATCTGGAAGGAAATATATTACATACAAGTTTTTTATTATTTTGCTCATGTACAAAGAAAAAAGGTTTTATGGCTGGCTGATCCACAAAAATAAAAATAAAACAGGTGTTACAATTTCCGCAGCCAGAAATGAACTCTCTATTCAAATGCATGCTGCAGTTGCGTATGCCCACGGTGTTGCAGTGCCGTATTTTCGGACGCGTATAGGCAATTTAAAAAAAAAAAACAATATTGCAATGCACTCGCATATGTACATATAATGTAAATGATGAATGTTAATAGAAGTTGCTCAGTCAATTATGCTAGTCTGCTGGTTGCTTTACTTGACGTAGACCTTATAATGCAAATAGAAATTCAAGTCTCCTGTTATCGCCTTTACCGAATCCAGTCACTTCTTAATACTACCCAACTTCGCTTCAGCATTTTACCTTTACAAGCGTTCCACTTAATGTTTTTCTTCATATAAATGCAGAGTATGGCCATAATATTTTATAAGGATTTTTGGATTTGGTCTCATTTAACATCTACATACCTATAGTTACCACTTAAAATGCCCTTTCAGTCAAACTTACACAAGGAACAAATATTTGCATATAAAAAGGTGGGTTTTTGTGAAGTGAGTTGAAAGTGGGGAAGTGTTAGATTGTCGCCTGTCAAACGTTACGTGTTAATTGCATTATTTATAGGAGCATTGTGTTAAGAAAAACACTATGGTTCCTCGTATTGAAGACGTGAGAAACTATTGTTTGAAAGATATTGAGTTATGTGAGTAATACAAAGTGTTTGGTCATTGGTGCAAGTCGACTTCCTTGAAAAACAAAGCATTAGGTATAATATGTATATCTATATATATAGCAATAAAATCTTGATATTTTTATTTACTTTAGTTTAGATAATCAGTTGAATAATAATAATACCTGACTATGAGTCTCAGGCGATGTCTTTTATCACCGCGACAAGAGAAATCTTTGTGGTTTGGTTCTAGGTGTTGAAGATATCGAAAAGTCTCTAGTAATGTGTTTCTGTGGTAATTAGAACTGAACGTATATTTACTAGATAAGATTTAATTGAAAAAAAAGCAAATAACTGTAAATATATTTAACCGCAAAACTCCACAAGAGTACACACAAAGTAGTATTTCTGTAATCAGCAAATGTTCTGACCAAGAGCCATCAAACAACGCTGTCTGATACAGTATTCTTGTGAGTAGAGCACAGATCCTAATTAATCGGTCAAAGGTTCACGTCTTTATCTCGATCTGCGGAGCTTTTCGTCTAATTAACTCGGTTGTTCAGAAAATACTTCGCCCTTTCCACAGGGAGTTGGGGTCCATTGCTTCGAGCTGATCTTTTACAAACTTGTCTGCGCGACGATTGGGTTGATCGTTCAGGGAACTATTAAGCTAATAAAGGAATTAGGCAGAGCTAAATGGTGTTATTCTAGACACTTGATTTCGGTACTATAGAATTTTGGTTAGATATTTTTAGTTTATATGGATATTACGCAAATTCTTTGGGTTATATAAGATTGTGGAAGAAAATGTATTCGGTACACATAAATAGTTAACCTTTTCACTATAATGATACGAATCATTTAAATTTAGATTACGTAAAATATTTTCTAATTTCTCTGGTATTCTACCACCAGACCAAATAATGAAAAGTGACGAAAGCCCGTGTCCAACAGTAAACCGTACCTAAAATAATATCAATAGCTACATAAAATATATTGGCATAAATATGAGTCAATTACCCCAATCTATTAATAAGCCTTTCAGTTAAAGTAAATACCAAAAACAACCCATAACGTTAACAAATATCCTTTCCAAAACAACGACCTTAGTTAACAGATTATTACACATTACACTGCGCGTTTCTTAGACAAAGTCCTTCGCCACAACACGATGCAGCGTTATTGGCAACAATTCAGAATAAGGACGACACGCGAGTATCTTGAGGTGAAATCACTCAAAGGCGGCGGCGCTGAATTGCGGTTTTCCACTACAGATTGCTATGTATTCATATTTGTTCTTCTTTTCCTTAATCACACAAGTAAAATACAGTTATGAATCAGTGTTTGGGATATTGACATAATAATGCTTAAAAAAACAACTATTTTTTTCCTCTCTTTTGTTCTGGCGGCTCGAGTCGCGAGTAGGCAAAATGGTATTGGATGTCCTAATAAAAAAAAATAGGAAGTTTCAAGTAGCATCATGAAGTCCGGAAATGTGCCCCGAAAAGGCAAGAGGCGCGCCTAACACGTGGAATAAAAACACAATTGGCCAAATGTGGTTGCAGAAATTCACCTCCACATTTCTCTTTGCAGAAAACAAGCTATTTTGTATTTGTATATTCTTAGTTTCTGTTTCATATTTGTTTTAGCTAAAGGTGACACTATCATTTGACCTAAATAATATTTATAATCCCCTAAACAAGCTGTTCCAGGTATAAGTATTAGTAAGACCACTTCGGCGGAATACTGATGAGGCAAACATTATAATAGGTGTACAGTTGTAACCATACGAAGATGATGAGTATCTAATTAAACGACTCAATTAAAATTAATAGGTCGCTTTACCTCGATTTTCGAAGTGAAAACTTAACCTCAGATTGCGAGAGAAGCCGTGGGTCCGATTCCCGCTCTGAGCCAAATGATTGTGTGATCCACAAACATTTGTTTCGTTTCTGGGTATAGAGGGAAATATTTTCGGATAATCTCGACACAAAAATCGTATCTTAGTGTAAGAGTTTACAACTTTATATGAGACTGTTGGGGGTATTTATTTATGTATTATTTATAGATACTATAAGTCCTTACTTAAATAAATAAATACACCCAACAGTCACATACATAGTCCTGACCCCACACTAAGATACGAGTCTTGTGTCGTGGGTATCAGAAACTACGAGAGGCTTTTCGGTCTCACAAACACCCAGACCCGAAACAAATATTTGTGGATCACACAAACATTTTTCTCGGTGTGGGGATCGAACCCGAGGCCGCTCGATCAATGTAAACATGGAATATCGAGCTGCATTCACCCTCAACCATTAGTTTATTTCGAAACGTATCATCCACAAAGGCATTTGGGTTTCAAAGCGATCTAGCTTTAGTAACAAGCTTATCCCGTGATTCACTCGTCATTAGGACATCAAAGTGGACAGGGCAGTAATTGAATGTTCAGTGGAATATATTATAGAAGAGCCTTTTGTAATAATCTTTACCCGGTGTTATGTACGAAAAGACTATAAAATGTCTGTTAAATACTTACAATAAATGATTGAAAAGAAAATTCCATGATATAATTGCAGATAATTTTAAGACAAAGTATGGGATCATATTACTTTAAGTATTAATTTTTGGAAGCTCTAAACTTTCTTTTTTTCTAATTATTGAGCTCAAAGTGGGTATAAATCCTATCATCTACATTAGCTCTGCTATTTCGAATTAAAGTATCTATTATAGGCACGTTTTAATACAATACAATTATTAACAAGTTCAACTGATTTACTTTTAGAAACTTTATTTGAGATCACCATTCCCTTTGACTGCAGCAAAGAGGAACGAAAAGTCATAATTTAAATAAATATAAAATACCATTCACAAAATTTTATTTATATTATATAAAATATCCACTGTCATTTGTTGAGCAATAAATAAAAATGCCGATACCACACATGTAATAATTATGTGTCAAATACATCTCCATTTATAATCATATTCTTGGAAGTTTGTTTTTTAACACAAAATCAACTTGATCTTTGATAAATTTTTAATTTGTATTATATTTAATAATATATGAAAACCCGCCTGTTTCTCTTCTAAAATCATTCGGTAGATTTCGGGTCAATTGCTTACTCTGGCTTACAATTGCTTCATAAAATGTGTTCTTCCGGAATTCGACTCCAAACTCGTCGCAATGTTCTATAAAAATCGGGTACAAGTATTTTATTTCACCATGGTCTAGTGTTGGGAAAAAGTGATGAAGTGTGTGGTCACCGAATCGAGTGAGCGATTTAAAATGACTCTGAGTTAAATCGACTTTTTCCACTATCGTGTCCATTTGGTGCAAGCCCCAGTCAAGTTCTTCGGCTCTGAAAGAGAAATATTGTGTTCGAATTAAAATTACCCAGCATTTAAATAATTTACCCAGACCAGTAATCCGACTAAATGGTCTGAGATATTTCGAGTGTTGCATAATGCTCAAGTAGTTTACTTCTTAGACTTCGTTTGAATGTAAGTTGTTGCTCTATTAAATAACATTCTATTTCATTTTTTCATCCCTAATCTTAAAAATCGTATGATAGTTTCTATGAAAGAAATTTTAAATTTCTGTCTTAAAACGCCTGTACATATCAAAACATTTTACGAGTAAGACATGTCATACTCCGTTTAATACATGTCCGTACAATAAAATATCTACATCGATGAGGAGGTCGCAACCATTACTTACTTTAAGATTAAAACGATTAACAAATAATCTAATATGACGAATCGAAATCATTCGTGTCACTCGCATTTTCGTCTCTTCCTTTTTCATAAGGTTCTTAAGTATGTATATGACTACAAAAATGTGTGGATAATTATTTACCTTGGTATATCGCCTTCGAAGAAATTTTTATGAGAATGATGACCGGCCGTCAGTCCATATGTTGTAAAAAGTAGTCCAGTGATCATTAAAATGACTAGCCATAGGGCGATTGTCATTGGCAAGGATAGTCCTCCTAACACCCAGGTCCACATCGGAAGGATTAATGGGATGCCATGCGACCAACTGAGTTTCTCGCCACCCAAGTTCAACCACGAAAGTAATTGACTGAAATGACATATTTTTACTGTTTTATTTTTATTTAGTTACCCTTGTATTCAACGAAAAATAAGAACTAGGTTTAGTTTAAGTAAATATTGTATATAAAATTCAGACTTTGATAATTATGTTTTTTAACTAAAATTTAAATAGGATTGTCAACATGGTGGACTTAAGCCTGAACCCGCCCAATGGCAGTGAAGGCCCGTGCCCAGTTAATAGGCGTGTACGGCCTAATGATGATGTCAATTCAGAAAGAATGTATTGAAATAAATCTTTACTTACTCTTTCAAAGTCAATAGAATAATAGCAGACGCAAATATAATTGGCCAATAGATGGCGCCCATTTGAGACCAGATAGATTTATTTGTGTATGGTAAATATTGCAGAAAAGGTTCTATAAGACTGATTTCTAAGTCTTGTGCGGTGTTTGTGTACATGTGATGAGAGATTGCGTGGGATATGCGCCATTGCCTGTGGACAAAAGAAATTATTTTTCTAGGGAAGGTTTCTGGCCAATTTCTACTCTTCGCTAGATTTTGTATCGAAATTATAAACTAGGAAGACTTTTGCTGCTAATCGAGTCTTTCAAACTTCAAACAACCCCACAAAATTTCCTTATGAATACCGAAAATCTCAAATACTCGCGATCGTACGTAAACATTTTAAACCTTAAAATTTTCGGTGGCGATTTTATATTAATGTTAGAGATCTGACGAAAGTATATAAATACTTCCAAGTCATGCGTTTTTTATTTATTACAGAATTCATAGGCATAAATGTAAGTTATATGAGTTTCAACGTAGTTTTATAATTTGACAAAGAAGGCATTGGTTAAAAAATACATCGTTTATAATAGAAATAAAGATGCTACTTACCAATGGGACAACCCACAGATGTCAAACAAATACATACGCCAGTTATCTGCTCTATGGAAGTAGTTATGAGCGCACGTTATTAAATAAGTCAGAATGTATCCGTTGAAGACTGTTAAAACCGTTGCGCAAACTAAATTTTGAGTCCACATCCAGCTACAAAGCGGACTTGAAATTAAAAGTATGAGCAATAATGAGTCCGTCACCAGATCACTTCTTTTTCTCACATCCGTTGGTATCTCGGATAGCTTCGCGCATACTTTCACCTTCAACGTTTTATAGAACCCATCCTCTTTGAACGTAAATGGTTGGTTCCTTGGCGATGTCGCTTTCCCCACAAAATAACTTGGTAATAATCCCTCGGCAATTCCTTTCAAGTGGTATGTTTCGAATTGTTCGGTGACGTCGGTGCCCTAAAAGATGGAGAAATATTAGTTGTAAATGTTAAACTTGACGACAAAAGTAGACATAACACACAATATGGTAAAAATATTTTTTTATTAATAGACTTAATTTGTAGTTGATTAATGTTACTAAAATAAATGTTTTTTTAAATAATGCAACTTACATTAGAAATGAAAATATAGTACGCAGTTTTTTAGAAATATTTGAAGTAATAGACTGTGACCTTGATCCCTACATTAAGATAAGCAATGGGATGATATTATTTAATATGCGAAAAAGACTCTAGGTAGTAGTTGCTGATACAACTCTACCCCAATATGCCTATGTTGTTTTACTGTAACGAGAATAAAATCAACATACGTATGTAGTAAAATCGAGTTATGGCTGGCTGTAACATGCAATAAATAAATACACCCAACAGTCACATATATAGCTCTGACCCCACACTAGGTTACAAGACCTGTGTCGTGGGTATCAGACACTACGAGAAACTTTTTCGGTCTCACAAACACCCAGACCCGAAACAAATATTTATGGATCACACAAATATTTGTCTCGGTGCGGGGATCAAACCCGCGGCTTCACGTTTCGTAAGCTGGTGACTAGCTAACTGCGCCACGGGGCTGTCAATACGCTGCTTTATTCCTTACAATGTTTTCTTTTGCCGTAAAAGTAAGCACGTAAATTATTCACACAAAATTTAGTTTAACAATAATAGTCAATATTTTTTTTTATATTTATTTAAATCACTAAAACCAGCCAACTGTGTGTCAGGTCACGCATAGAATAGGTTTTACGTAATCACGCATAATAATACATTTACAAATCTATAATGTACGAAGTTTCCAAAGTACTCGCAATTTTTTATGTTACAAACAATTACATGCTACGCCCATAAGTCCTGGACAGACAAAGTTATGTAAGTCGTTGTAATACTTATTTTAGCAAAAAAAAAACATTAAAAAACTGGATACCTAAATAAACCTGTTAATCTTTTAAAAGTCCTGTCTAAATCCTACACTATGGAGTAGAAATTAAAAAAAGACCTTTTCCACTGTAAGTGTACATAATATTTTAGCCCTGATATCTGTTACTTCTAGTACTAAAAGTTTGGAAAGGAGACCGAGGATGGGCGGAAAAGGCAAAACTATAGACGTTCCGAGACGAGAACCAAGGCACCCTAACATAACTTTTATTTATAAGCCTTTACGCTTCAACAATTGAATAATGAAGCAGTGAGGGCCTTGAGGTTTAGGCGCGCGGTCGATAATCTCGGCGTTCGAACCCAGAAACACACCCCTGACTTTTCGAAGTTATGTGTGTATTCACATTAAATTATTACTTGCTTTAACGGTGAAGGAAAACATCGTGAGGAAACCTGCGCACCTAAAAAAGTTCTTAGTAATTTCATAGTGTCCACCAACCCGCACTAGGCCAGCGTGGTGGACTATGGCCTAAACCCTCTCAATGGTAGAAGAGACCCGTGCTCAGCAGTGAACGTATATGGGTTGATGACGATGATTGATGATAAATTGAAGAATGAAAGCCTATTATTGTATACAAACATATGTTAACAATAACATTTACCTTTTTAAAATTTTAAATGTTAGGTTTTTGTTCGTTAAATCGTTATAATTATCTATAACAAAGAAAAAAGAGTCTAGTGGCTAAAGATGTAAGTTTATTACAATATAGACGAGGGAGAAAGGAAGTTACAGATTAAATTCTGTAATAACATCGGTTACCCTAAAGGTTGCTAAAACATCCAAGAATTTGATCGTTAAAGTCAGAACTATTTTTTATACAAAGGCAAGATAATGTCTTTACACCGTAAACCATTAAAACTATTTAACAGCTTTGTGGTACGGCAAGGAAACTTGTTGATGTTTAAATAATTCAAAAGGTTTTAAGAATTTGAAAAGGACAAGGCTTTAAAATAAAAGAAGGAGGAAGAGTGAGGATTTGTGTTCTTGCGATAGGCATAATATTAGCATTTTGGCTTTGCAAGGTTTTTCAATGAGACTGTCACCTCTTTATTCAGCCTCATTTGGACTCTTAATACGCTTACACATATGCACATTGCACATGTTTCTCAATTCTTTATTGTAAAGTAAATAATTATTTTTGTTTATTATCGTCAAGAGTTTAACTAACGTTTTAGAAATTATAGCACGCACTACTTTCTGAGGGCATAAAAATAAATAGGTTTTGTACTACTAGTTCTATCGTCTTTTTTATAATTCCTAATTCAGTAACAATTTATAAAATTTTTCAGTCACAATTTATTCTGTTAGTATGATTTGATAGCCCCGTGGCGCAGTTGACAAGACACCAGCTTGCGAAGCGAGTGGCCGCAGGTTCTATCCCCGCACCGAGACACAAAATGTTTGTGTGATCCACAAGTATTTGTTTCGGGTCTGGGTGTTTGTGAGACCGAAAAGTCTCTCGTAGTTTCTGATACCCACGACACAAGAGTCGTATCTTAATGTGTGGTCAGGACTATGTGAGTCACTGTTGGGTGTATTTTATTTTTTATTTTTACTTACCTTAGTACATTCAATCCACTGTGTTCCACCTGGATGACTCTTAATAAAGTGAGTGAGGTCGTAAAGATTATCATGTATTCGCCACAAACCTTCGGCACCATCTTGGATTTGTTTACCTTTTAACCATAACTGGGGTGTTTTTGGTTCCCGATTGCGAAATATTGGATATTTCAATTGTGGAAAACTCACTTGCCTTTGATCTGCCGTGTC
Organism: Cephonodes hylas; assembly: GCA_030295005.1. Lineage (NCBI taxonomy): Eukaryota > Metazoa > Arthropoda > Insecta > Lepidoptera > Sphingidae > Cephonodes > Cephonodes hylas. The sequence continues at coordinate 5,840,091 of AP025367.1, read as the reverse complement.
AGTATCCATTTTTCCTGTAATTAAAGAATTAAAAAAAAAATCCTATACCCAATTTTTTCACAGTTTCCAATATTACATAAACATAAAATAACTTTGTGGCATTTGGAGAAGTAATTTACCAAATCGGACATGGACATCTACCTGCTGACAAAAGTAATGGCGGTTAGGCATAACGTTGACTGGAGAGAATTCTCTTTGCTGAAGCAATCCATTCGCGTTAAGAATGGATTGCTTCAGCAAAGAGAATTATATATTTAACGATGTAATTCCAGGTGTGCCGAGGTGTCTTGAAACTATGAAGGATATATTTTCAGTCTGACTTACCTAGATGTTCCGTCTGACTGGAAACCTACCAAAAATATATACGTAAGTACTGCCATTTGTCATATCCTACCAAAGTAAAAAATAAGCAAAAGAATGCGAGGATGTTGTCGATAGTGACAGTTACTTAAGTGTCATAGAAATTGCACTGAAAAAGGAGTATGTCTAGTATTTGCTTATGGTCGGGGCTTAGGTGCATACAAGAACCCGTAGTAATTACCACGTAGTAGGAAATGAATATGTTATTAGATCTTAAACGGCATCCTGCAATCCTGCACTACCTTATAAACCAAGATCTCTTCTTACAAGTCTATCGAACATTTAAAATTATCTTACCGTTTATATTGTCTACGCTGTTTACCTATTTTGATGATAATTAATTTTCACCTGTTTACGTCTTGTCGCTGCCAATAGTTCACCGCAAGAGACTTCCGCGCGTACTGGCGGATGGCTTGACGTTTTTTCGTGATTTTTTTTCAATAAATTATGTAATATTAACATAAGAAATCTTTCATAGGGCAGGTTTACAACAAAAGAACTGTGGTATTACTAACAGATTTCTATATAATTTGATGCTGAAAACGAAAATAATATAGTAAAAGTTCCAGGAAGTCTGAATTCTATTTAAAATGCAAAATTATTATAGACATTAAATAAAAAATAACTTTCAGTCGCAATTGCTATGATATATAGTTAAGTTAAAAGTTTTTATAGGTTTAACAGCGTAAACAGTGTTCAATCCTTTGGAATGAGGACAAACCTATATAAGCCAAGATAACATGGATGAACACCACCAACGCTCTGTCGTTGGATGCGCGTGCCTGGTAGCGCATGAAGTTACGTGTTTGTGGCTTATTGATTTAAAAATTCAACAAAATTTCCAAAAATTTTATTTTACATTCATAGTGAATATATAGTAATCAAGCAAAAAAGCATAAAAAACAGTTCTTAGAAATTTCTTAGGTACACAAACCCACACTAGGCCGGCCTGGTGGACTAAGGCCTAAACGCACACTGCTAAGGAAACCAGTGCCTAGCAATGAGCTGATGGGCATAATGATAAAAATGAAATTTGTAAATGAAAGATATCTTTTCAATAATAAATTAATTAAGTTGTTTTCTTTTGTAGGTTTTTTTCTCGAACAATCGTGACCAGGTCCACCCACTGGTTCGTGCTGCATTTATGAAAATAAAATACCGGTTTTAAAAATATGGTTTATTAAAATATTCCACAGCCACTAATATTAATTTAGTTGAGCAAACAGTTACACTTATGGACAAAATCTTATTCTATACAACTTTACCATAAATAACCGTAAGAAAAACACAACATTTTATCAAAACAAAAGCCGCCTTCAAAAAAAACCTATTCCAAAACGAAGTAATATGCCGTAAAAAAATGTTTGCGTATTCTTCTATTACTTTATGATCAACTTACTTTTTCTCATTATCAATATGTAGATACAATATTTTTATCACCCTCTGATAATATAATGTAGTGAAAATTATTGATATTTCTGGAGTCGGTGTCAGCCAAGCCAGGTTTGCTACTATTTCTAGGTATATTGAATATTGTTCTATCGAATAAATAATGATTCATCAAAATCGGTTAGCGTTATATTGAGTTACTCGACGATTTGTCAAACACATTAGCACAAATTTAAGAGAATATGGATTTCCCATGAAAGCCATGGTCACAACTAGACCAAATTAAAATAAGACCAATTTGGAAGCACCAGCTTTCAAATAAAAAATGAACCATCATGATAGGTCCACCCAATCGATAGTTCTGAGGTAACAAACATAAGTAAATATATAGACCAATTGATAACCTCCTCCTTTTTTGAAGTCATTTTCCTACAAATTTTTGAGTTGTTTTTTATGTAGATGTATAAAAGTAAGTATTATAATTGTTATCTCGTTCTTATAAAGTCAGACTTAATGTATGCATAAGATTAGGCTTTTATACACACCATTAGTTTTGTACCGTAACCTCTCCTACTTCGTGTTTCGTTGAGATCTTTCAAGTCCTTGTGAATGAAATTTGAATTTATTCCTTAATCATTCACAAGCTTAATAATGAGTATGTAATATGTAGCTAATCCCGTAAGCATCCATAAGGAGAGCTACATTGATTGTTGATTGATAGTTAAATATCTTGCTATACAATTTGATTCTTATTTATAGTTTACTGGCCTCCTTCAGGGTCATGAGTACCCTATTTTCACCGATCAATGCATATTCTGCCGAAAATCTCATGATGAATGCTTACGTTAATCAAATTTATTTTATTTGGCAGCGCGTTGCCTTTATAGATGTGAGTAAATTAACGGATATAATTTCTTCTTATTTTCGAGCATTTTTTCGAAATTTCCAATTTACATAAATATTTTATGCATTTATAATGCATATTACATCTCTATGTGCATGCACTCAACTTTTTACCTTGCATATAATCTGGTGCCTTATCTGTATCTTATATAACATTATTATCAGCAAAGGTTTACTAACCTATCTTTTACTAGAGCTATATTCACACATTACTGTATTTTCTCTCTAAGGGCCGGCGCTCACTGACGGCATAGCACAGCATAGCATAGCAAAGCATTTCTTTAGTAATAAAGCTATTTTGAATCTTATTTCAAGGAAGTTAAAATCCATGTTAATTTATTTCGGTACGCGATGGCGCGGCACGTTGTGAAATGACACGGCATGCCGCGGGATGCTACGGCATGCCGCGTCATTCCAGAGCATGCCGTAGCGCAACGACACAACCAACTTCGAATCCGCGCGGAGCTAAACTGATACCGGAGTGGTTGGACTTTCAACGGGATGCTACGGTAGTCGCAGAATGCCACGGCATATCACGGCATGCTGCGGGATGCCACGACATGCCGCGGCATGCCACGGCATGCTGCGGAATGCTACGGCATGCCACGGAATGCTGCAGTAGAATCTGCTATGCCATGCCGTCAGTGAGCGCCGGCCCTAAGAATCTTATAATAACGATCCAGACAACAAGTAGGGCACGAGCGAGCTGCTTATTTTTAATTAATATCTTAAGTTCACAATGTTTGTACCCTGACGGCCTTCGAACACTTTTATGGCTAGCTGGTAAAACTGCCACTAAATTAAATTTCCAACTCTACTCTTCATGATCCGTGACCTTCATTATAAAAAAAAACCTTTCGAAATTCCATCGGTATTACGCATTTCGATTTGATATACAGGGTGTATTCAGACCGTCATCGAAAACTAAGGTAGGTAATAGCCAAGGTGATAACAAAACCCCTGGTGCTAAAGAAAATCCCGACAAAAGATTTTTTTTTCCATACAACCATCGGTAATAAATGTATCCGATTTGTATGGAAAACGTCAAAATTTTTATTTTTGTCGGGATTTTCTTTAATGCCAGGGGGTTTGTAATGATCTTATATGTCACTTGCTTTCGTTTTCGATCACGGTCTGAATACAGCCTGTATGTATACAATATAATACAACAAGTCCTTCGAAACACAATGTTTTTTTTAATCTTGCATCAGTATAAATGTATAAACATTTTATTGCTTTCTATATGAAGGAGTATGTAGGTAATTGTTATACATTAACATATTTCTTCATAAAAGGCAAAGCAACGTCAGTTACAAAATAATGTATGTTATAAAGTCACCATCTAAATTTGCAATTTCCTATTCACAGTTTAAATTGTTCCCAAATAAGAAAATTCCTCAAATACAAAATAGTTTTAATAATTATAATAGTCATTTAAGTATCACCTTGTTAGCCCATAATTAACTTTTTAAATAGATTTTTGTAGGCATGAAACACTTTCGAATCGGTTACTGCGTCATCATTGTGGCTATGGGGCTCAAAATCTGGCAGAATTTCAAAAAATGCTGCATATCATTGGGTATTATAGGAACGAAACTGGAAGCAGCTGATTTTAAAATAAGGTGAGTTTGTCAATTTACCAATACAAGTCTTTTCGTCCTTATTTCACCTACAAGAATTGTAAATAGAGCCTTTAAACTAGTTCTTCAGATATTGACGGGTGAAAAATTATTTATTAAAATAAGTCGCAGTAAACAATGGACTTTCTCAGAATTCAATGAAGATGTATTAAATACTGGAAAGGATAGACTTATTTGACTTCTGTGACTCGTGAGGTCGATATAAATGTGATAAAATAGTTAATAAACAGTAGAATACGGGAATGTCTATACTCTAAACCGGCAATGCTCTAGATTTTACTAATACGTTTATTGAAAATACTGTTTAAAATATTATAAATGCTTATAATAATTAAAACTGGACCAAACATCATCGTTCTAGATTTGTTTTGTGGCGTACCCTATACGCACACCTACGCGCATCCGAGCCGCGCGTCCGAAATTCCACAGTTTTAAAAGCAATATCCTTTTTATATCCAAAACGTCATTTATACGTTATACTCCTAATACGATATTACTTATGAAATAGTATATTACGCACCGAGGGAGAAAAGACGGACATTCACGCCCGTGACAATCGCGGATGGGGATGTCCTACTTTTCTCCCTAGGTGCGTATACAATTTTTTTCTTAACCAGGATGAAAAGTTTATTATAAAAAATTAACCTTTTTTTGACTCAGCTGCCATCAACTTGAGATGTAAACACGCAGTTGCTAGGTTACCGGGAGAGAATCGGGTACTTTTGTCCCGCGTGACAGGGACTAAAAGTGAACTTTTCATCCCGGTTAAGAAAAAATATCTGATAAAATCAGTCTATTACATCTAGTTAATATTAATTTATGAGAATTTCCTATTTTTATTACTTTCGGTATATGAATAGCTGTCTATTTTTTTCGGCCTGAAGTCATTCGGCCGCTTTCGTATTAATTGTTTACTCTGACTTATAAGTGCTTCGTAAAATGTGTTCGTGCGGAGTTGAGTCTCGAACTTTTCGCAATGTTCTATGAGAGTTGGGTACAAGTATTTTAGCTCGGCGTGGTCTAGCGTAGGGAAAAGATGATGTAATGCGTGATCACCGAAACGAGTGATCGATTTGAAATGATTGCCAGCATAATCGATTCTTTCGACCATCGTGTCTAATTGATGTAATCCCCAGTCCAGCTCCTCGTCCCTGAAATGAAAAATAGTTTTAGAATCAAAAATGTGTCTATGAGAAAGATTAGTACAATCGTATTGTAATCGAAACATAACATGAAACAGTTGTTAAATTGTCGACATAGCTGGATAAACATACGGGTTGCGATTTCCATTTTAATTTCGTCGGAAATACAGCCGTTAACTAATTATGAATGCATAGTTATATAAACACCAATCTGCACAAGAATGACTGCGCTACACAAATTGTGGGTTCGCACAAAATGATCGCCAGCAATGGTCTATTTAAGTTGTCAACCGGTCGGAATCTATGTGAATATTGATGAGAACAGGTATAATCCAATCTTTGAAGGCACACACAAAATAAGCAAAATATATTTTTCGAAATATATGCCTGTTTAATGCCTATGTAAGACCGGTAACATGTTGGATAACTAGAGTTGGCATAAGCAATAATAGAAAAGTCTTTCATTTGATTAATGATTTATCAGATTGCTCGTTTCCAAGAAATTGACGATTCCACGCTCTAGACATTTTATTATACCCATGTCTAGGGGAAAGTAAATTATGTAAAGATTTTTCTAAAGCACGGCTTCTTCGACATGATTTATTATATGAAATTTCGTTCACGTAATCATAATTACTTGCAGCAAAGGACTTGATTATTTTAGATTTACAACATAGGAACTAATTTTGAAAAATGAGCGTAGACTGATACAACCTACGATAATCGAACACATCAAACTATCAATTACTAACTTATTATACTAGATATAAGTTAAAATCTCTTTATAATAGTGGACACTGTGTCATTCATATACAATTTTAAAAGTGGCTCTTGTAATAAATTTGAAACGTTATACAGGGTGTATTTAGACCATGATCGAAAACTGAGGCAGGTCAGGCAACCATCAGATGGTTGTATGGAAAGAGTCAAATTTTTTATTTTTTGTCGGGATTTTTAATATCGCCATTGGGTTTGTGATCACCCTCGCTATTACCTGCCTCAGTTTTCGATCACGGTCTAATTACATCCTGTATACGAGTGATTGGGTCTTGAACCTTCGACATTTCATAGTCGGCTTCATCAAGACGTAATTTTTTAATCCAATGTTTACAGATATTCATACTAACGTTAACGTTATACGTAACGTTAATTTATTTGCATTATCAGAATTTTTAATTTCGATTATCATTGTAATTTGTAAATTAAATTAATTATTTTCATACACATAACAACATATAACAATAATGTTTACTAACAGACTATTCATTACCATAAATGCAATTCATATGTTATGCGAAGTATTTTTTTACTTCAATACAAATAACGTGTATACAGTTGTAAATGATATTTTATATATTCATTAATATATATTATGTTATAATTTGACAAGAACATTTTATGTTGCAACAAAGTAGTTAATGTGACCCTGTCACAAGGTGACTAAAAGGAGAGCATGCGGTGTAGGAGGACGCGAGGGTAAGGAGGGGGCCGGAGGTAAATGATCTAATCACGGCAATCTAGTTTACCAAACGGAATTCAAAAGTTATTTTGTCTCCACTCCAGTAATAGTACTGAAACATTTTCGATTTGTTCCTAATTCAAAAATTTGTTGGGGATTCTCTCAAGATGAAAATAGTTACATTCAAAATGTAAAATGCAGTATCTCAAGTGAAATCGTGGTATACTTCTAATATTTCTGTTACATTCATGCACTGTTTCATACATTTTTATTGTTTATGCGTTCTTAGGGGAAAAGAACGTTCATTTGATATCTTCAAAAGCACCCTTTTCTATATCTATCTCAATCAGTCCCTATCAGCTGGGCACCGATCTTTAATAGAATTTAACTGATTTTTTTTAATAATATTATTGTCTTGAAATTCTTTACGAGAACTTTTGCCAAACAAGTTTCTTTATATTTTTACTCTAATGAAAATCTTAGCACATTGATAAAATATTTAATTAAAACACACATTACGTTCATTTTTCGACGTTAATTAACTTGCAAGTAGAGCAACTGAATAAACTCGTGCGTTTACTAACAAAAAGTGAATACGTAATATAAAATTCCTGTTCTTTACGTTTTGTTTTTTGCTTATGGAATCTTACAATTGTGTCAATTTGGATCTGCGTGTTTTTATTTAGAATTATTTTTTTAATTTAATGAAAAATATTTTTGTGTACATAATCCTATCGAGTAATTTATTTAAATAATGATGCTTTCAGCACTCATCAATTTCATTTCTTATTCTTTATTTTACAGCAGTAAATCCTACATACATAGAAAGTTACTCTTTGACTTCTCTATCTGGAAAGGGTAAGGTTACAATAGTTATCACTGAGTAGTCCCTCCGAATTGCCAAAAAACTTTGAACTTTTAGAACCTGGTATGTGCATGTATGCTGCAAGTCCAACAAAATAAGTGTGGCAGTGTCGGTTCTTAAAAAGTTTTTAAGTATTATGCAAGCTGATCTCGAAAGGCGAAATGTTTACATAGGGTATAAAGCGAGTTTTGCATCTTATAGACTGTTAGTAAAAGCATATTGATGCTCCAATAAACTCACAAAGGCACAGAACAGTTGAACTAGACTAGAATAGAAAGGCATGCCGAGCGTGCCGGGCATACGATTAAACTATCGTATATTTGACACGAACGCGTCTTAGTAATTGGGTAGCATGTAATATAAAGACTTTCAATAATGTGTGGCGACCCATAGCAGTCCTTCATTTTTGTTTTAAATTTTTATAATTGGACAGGACAAAATGAATAGGCGATAGGCAAGCGGCGACATTCGTCCATATATAAAATATCGCCTATCCCTTTGTAATTTAGTCAGCTGTTCTGTGCACAACGATATTAACTTCATGTTGGATTTCTTACACAACAAAGAAATCATCCAGGTTTGGCTATGGCGACTACGTTGTTCACTCATTTAGTAATACTATCTATTCTTAGTTTATCATTATTTTAAAGCAAATATAATGAGTTGCTATCACCCACCTTGGTATATCACCTTCGAAGAAATTGTTGTGAGAATGATGACCGGCCGTCAGTCTAAACAGTGTGAAGAGTAGACCAGTAATTATTAGAGTGACTAGCCAAAGAGCGATTGTCCAGGGTAAGGATAATCCTCCCAAGATCCAAGTCCAAATTGGGAGGATGAAGGGAATGCTGTGCGACCAACCAAGCTTCGCACCTCCCAAATTCAACCAGGAGAGGATGTGTCTGAAAACATATTTTATAAAACTTTTAAGATTATTTTTGTTTAGTTTGATTAAAAATGGCTTAATCAGATACTTTACCGATTGTAACCCAAATAATATGTATTTCTTTTAGATAGCCAATCTGTATTAAAAGTAGTTCTCAGTAAAGACCTTTAAAGTTACCTAACAAAGAAAAAACATTGGCACCGATCGATAAAAGACCATTAAATTTATCTATGAACATTCTTATCAAGTAAGCCTAAGATTTATTTAACAGAAATTTCGGTTCTTGACCAATTATCTTAAAAATACTCACTCTTTCAAAGCCATAGTTACAATAGAGCCGGCGTATATAACTGGCCAATAGAAAGCCCCCATTTGAGCCCAGATTGGTTTATTCTTGTATGGAATGTACTGCAAGAATGGCTCTAAGTAACTGATCTCCAAGTCTTGAGCGGTGTTTGTGTGCATGTGATGTGACATTGAATGTGATATGCGCCACTGCCTGTAAAACATACAATTGAGTCTTATACAATCCTGTCATTACCATAATCCGATGAGTTACATTAGAAGTGCCCGAGTTATTGTTACATAGTTAACTTACGACGCCTAAACTGTTATTTCTCACATTAAATCAACTAGAAGAAAGAGTAGATCATTATATTACACTGTTCTCAATTCTATTTAGGGTCGGCCCAACTAGCAAAAAATACATTCAGTTCAACCGTCACAACGTCATAAATATCAACTTAATTAGCCATAAGAATTCTTAAGTCTATACTTTATATGCAGGGTATGTAAAAGCAGGCCTAGCGAGGCATTCTCTAAGACTGAATCTTAAAATGATGATTGAACATTTTTGATAGAAAGGTAAATGATACATATTATAATGAAGTTCATATTATAAGATTTAAATTAATTTAAAGTTTAAGTCCTACGAGTAAGAATCAAGAATCTGCAATGAAACCGATCACAATGTCTAATATCATAAGACATCTCATAATGAGCACAGAATTTGAATGATTATTACATCGCCGCTATGTGACGTTGAAGCTTTAACTCAATTTTGTTTCTCATAAAGCAATGGTAATGTTTCGATTGAGCCAACTCATTCGTATTGTAGTGAAATGTATACCTACTCAGTTGTTATGCATTAACGGTGTCAGTTTTTATCCATTATGTCTTGTTTCATGGTTAATTTATAATTTTCACGCCTGATACGTTACCAATTAATTCAATAGTTGTTTTTCATTTATTAATGTTTATAAGTAGATATGTTTGTAAATAGTACATATTTACTAGAGATTTCAAGAAATTTCTATTATAACAAAATAGAAAACGCTTTATTTGTTTCATTTGAATAGAAATCGTGTCATAGTAGCGTAGGCTTCAAAATACTTGTACGATCTTCACCAATCTTTTAATTGAATGAAAACATACCTTAAGTATTATATAGAGTATTATATACTACCTATCACGAACAAAAATGTATTGGTATCTTCTTATAACAAATTGTATTCGTCCTACTGCTGACACAGGCCTCCTCTACCGCGGAGAAGGGTCTAAACTTGCTGGCATACTAAATCAAACTCTAGAACAATTATTTACCTGTTCAATTTTTCTGACATAAGTATTAAGAAACAGAACAAACGCTTGAGTTTTTCTGACACTTCCAAGCACGAGATCGTTGGTGTCATGGCTATGTGACGTAATAACATCATCGTGGTTAAATATTTTGAAACAACGAATTAATTGTAAGGCTGTGTGAAAGTTCAACAACCGTAGGGTTTTTAATATCCAATAAAATGTCGACAAGTTGTATTTTTTATATGGCAACAAGTTTTACATTTTAAAGTCACTGCCCTATGTCCTGCCTTTCTACTGTTAATTTGTCTTTATACTGCTTATGATAATACGCCCCGAGCGGGAAAGTTATATTGATTTTGTTCTTAGCAAATCTATAGAGAAGCAGTGATGGCCTCGAGGTTTGGGCGCGCGGTCGAGAATCTCGACGGTCGCGGGTTCGAACCCCAGGCACGCACCTCTGACTTTTCGAAGTTATGTGTGTATTCAAATTAAATTATCACTTGCTTTAACGGTGAAGGAAAACATCGTGATGAAACCTGCACACCTAAGAGTTCTCAGGAATTTCTTAGGTGTGCAGTCCGCCAACCCGCACTAGGCCAGCGTGGTGGACTATGGCCTAAACCCTCTCAATGGTAGAGGAGACCCGTGCTCAGCAGTGGGCGTATATGGGTTGATGAAGAAATCTATAGTATTACGGTAGAGTCTAGAAATATCATCTCGACGTGCTCATAGACGTGCCACTTCTAGGTACGGGCTTCCTTTACAACTGAGAGAGTTTTGGACCTAACAACAGTCTTCAAACAGGAAAACAATTAGCCATTCTAAAACTATTAAAATGTATTATAATCTATCAATATTTGTTTCCACCTAACCTTAGGCGATTTTTTTTATTGAATTCTCGTTTTTCTTGTATCTGTGTAATTTAAATGAATACACATGTTTTTTCGATAAGGTAATAGGAATTTTAAAACTGCTTATGATTTTTGTTTGATAAAAGTGAAACAGAATATTTACAGGGGTTTTAGAAAATCAAGACGTATTTCATAAAAAATATGGTTTCAAGGAGAACATTCGCAACAGTCCGTGGAAGTGGGCAACAAAAACGGAAGTACGCAGTAAAAAATCATTGGCCTTTTCTGAGTAACCTACTAAAACAAATTATATGCCGCCTTGAATGAATTATTACATTACTGCATTATAATAAAACTCATTGGCACGTGTTGCTTTATGGTTATTTGTGTACGCGATTCGTTTTACAAATTTCATAATTACTGAGTTTATTATTATTTTACATACATTTGTAAAAAAAATCTTAATCATAAATCTACATGGATTTATTTTAAATAATAAATTCGGATTTAATTAATGCTGAAAAATACCATTCAAATGTTTCATTAGCTTTAGAGGAATGAGCGGATTATTACAAAAAACAATATTAATTTTGTTGAACCACCAAATATTAAACTTTAATGTGGTTCAGAATTTATTTGTGATTAGTTTTGGCTTGAGCTCCGTAGGCGCGAAAGTTTTTATCCCGCAGGAGTGTAATCACGCTGACCCAGAATATTATTAAATCTAAAGCGAAACAATTTTTTAATGTATTAGAACAATTTCAGGAATTACCTTCAATTTATTCAGTGATTTATTTTCAACATTTCCTATTGTGATGTATGTATGTACTTCGATAAATAGTACTTTTTGTTTAAATTACATTTACTAACATAGCTAAAGGCCATTCCAATTATGAAAATTATGAACCTAATTTCAAAAGGCTTAACTTTAATTAACCTTCACGTTAGAAACAATTTTATAAGTATATTAATTTAGAAAATAATTCTGAGGGTACTTACGAATACGACATCCCACATAAGTCAAATAAATGCATGCGCCAATTATCCGACCGGTGGAAGTAGTTATGAGCGCATGTCGTCAAGCTGCTCAGTATGTATCCGTTGAAAACTGTTAAAACCGCTGCGAACACTAAATTATGCGTCCACATCCAGCTACAAAGCGGACTCGAAATTAAAAGGATAACCAACAAGGAATCCGTCACTAGATCACTTTTCTTCCTCACGTCAGGTGGTATCTCTGATAGCTTTGCACTTATTTTCAGCTTCAACGTTTTGTAAAACCCATGCTCCTTAAATGTAAAAGGTTGGTTTCTCGGTGATTTCGCTTTCCTCACAAAATAGTTTGGTAATAATCCTTCGGCGATTCCTTTCAAGTGATGTGTTTCGAATTGTTCGGTGATGTCGGTGCCCTGGGAGATATAAAAGTAGTTTTAGTTGTAGCTGTCAAATTCTGCGACAAGGATATCCACTATAGCGAACACAACGTTCACGTAACTTTTTGCTTGTACTCACAGACTGGAAGAGAGAGGTGGGCAATAGCTCTCATACTTTCGATAAATATACGCTTATTAGATTTATAGTTTAATCGAAGGTTAATATAATTATACATTTCAACTTTGATATCGCAATACAAGTTATATTCATTCTAATTTTTTAAATTATTTCAGGAGTAAAGCTACGAAATAGCCTGCATAAAATCAATAAGCGATATGCAGCAGGCGCGTAAAAATTCCGTCACGGCATTTCCAGCCAGTCGTAAGAGGCGACTAAATAGGATCATCGGGTTCGCTGGCCCCCAAGATGACGTGTGACTGCGAGTGTGACTAGACTGTCGAGGACGCATCTTCCGTTCTAGCGTTAAGAATAGGGTTAAGTGGGGCCTTTTGAAGCCTCTCCTTTGAAGATTTAGGAAGCCAACTAAGTCAAGGGGATATTTGCTCTGAGGCCGGAGCTGGAAGGCTGGAGACTCAGACTTATCTCTTCGGGCATTCGCCACTTGGAGCTTCCCTTTGATTAATAAACGGGGTTTGAGAGAAATGGTAACTTTTATCCTAAATTATAAATTTGCCAATAACCGTCAAGGCTGAGTTATGCCGTTTTAAACGACAATGTTTTAGAGCAATTATTCGTGGTTATTTTTATACAATTTGTAAAGTCATAAATCTTTTATTTACGATCGATCTTTATTATTTAAAGCTGATTATGTTTATGTTTTCACGTTGACTCATTCGGAAATAGAATCGCAAACAATTTACCTCCTCATAGGTTTTCCCCTAAGTATTTTAGAATACTTAATTATACGTCAGGTTTATTTATATTGTTAATGAAAATTAAATATTTGAATATCAAATATAATATTGACAATGCCGATTTCGCTACGCCTATATCTATTTTTAAATTTATTTTGCCATTCGAGGTATTTGGCCGGAGGAAACGGCATCCCTATAGAATTATTGTGGATAGACTCGGAAAGAATTATGATGTATAGACTCAATTCCGGACATATAAAAGTCAGGCTGGGCATGTGGGTGAGATGAATGTTATAAAGGAATAGTTTTATAAAAGCAAAATGACTTTTAGTAATAGGCACGCGGTAGAAATAAAAGGTCTACACTACTAAATACATTTGTATGCTTAATGCACATACATAAATTCACTCCTGTGTCTCGTTGGGACACAAGCATCGTTCGCTTCCTTTACTTTTCAGTAAAGGAATGTATGTTGTATTATACTCTTTATTCATAAAAGTTGGTAACACTACTAATGAAGAAAAAGCTGACGAAAGTATGCGAGGAATCTAGCACAGGTTTATACCTTTGAAGAAAGAAAAACTAAATCTAATCTAATCTTCTTGAAATTATTTGTTTTGCGTAGTCTGCCAACCATCAGGCTACCGTTTTGGACGAACACCAAAGAAGTTGTAAAAGAGGGACGAGTCGAGCAGAAAAACGTGATTTTTTTAATAATCATATAATTTAAGTAAGTATTATTTCTCACACTATTTACTTACTGTTTGTTTTTATTTTTTGTGTTTAACTAGATATGCGGGCTTTCGACTGTGTAAAACAGACACGTGAATGGTGCTTTAAATACAAGTTTATTTATGGTTGGGCACCGCTGTGATTTGGTGTAATGAGTTCTATGTTTATATGGAAATAAAAAAATTCTTAATTTATTGTTATTTAATTGTATTCCACTAACTTGTATTTCAATTATTTAAATACTAATACAATGGAGTCGAATTATTAGTGGCAAATTAATTATAATAAACACACCGTGAAGCGTTTCAATCATTAAGTTTTATATTTATAAGAATAAAAACACCGTCAGCACTTAATTAGCTGCAAACATAATAGGAGTCATTTCCCTCATTCGATGTGACTATTGTTGGCATGACGTTAATTCTGAGATTAAAATCTTGTATTTTTACAGCTCTTTAGTTATGGGAATTAACTACTTTTGATATTTTTTGTGTCTGCTATTATGTTTTCGCACATCAGATTGTTATTATTCACGTTTATACAATCTGAACTTGTATAGGTATATGACAACAGATTTTGTTCTTAAAGTACACCACTATAATTGTGTTTCTACTTTAAAAAGATTAAATTTTAATATTATTTTATGTCTGAATTTAACTTACATTTCTTCTTTTGTGAATTTTGCAGTCAAATTTAAGCATCTCAAAAATAATTTGTATGCAAACTAATGGTTTTTATTTCAATAACGTGTGTATTAGTAGAATTTTTGTGTTACGATCTGTAATTCTACATAAACATGTTTTGCAAAGCCTTAAATTGCAACCGAGTGGATCACATGTCTTGACAAGTGATTGTTTATTGTCTGATTTCTCGCATATTCACAATCCGAGTAGATGTGGAAATTTACTGAAGTATTAAATAAGTATCATAAACGGAATACTATCCAGAGCTTAAAGAATTATTAATAAGCATAATAAGTTTGTTCGCTGGTAGAATTTCCCAAATCTGACTCTCGTAGTGGAAGGAAGGGAGGTCTCAAGTTTGTACAGAGATAAGTTGTTAAGTTGTAAATTCAAGCGATCGAAGGTAGGGACAAAGTACAGTATAGCTATTATTTACTATACACACTCTTACATCGTCTACAGTATACAATGCTTCCATACAACAGTATGAAAATTATTGGCAAGAACTTTCAGGCGGCACAATGGTTACCTATCTATATCGATGAAATAAATAACCGCTGATTCCCTTACCTTCGTAAATTCGATCCATTGGGTTCCACCAGGATGGGATTTGACGAATGTAGTGAGGTCGTAAAGATCATCATATATTCTCCACAAACCTTCGGCGCCATCTTGCATTTGTTTCCCTTTTATCCACAGCTGAGGTGTCTTTGGTTCATCATTACGAAACGCTGGATACTTCAACTTTGGGAAACTGACTTGTCTCTTATCTGGATCGGGAACCATTGTATCTGCAATGAAATTTTTTTTTGAGTCATGTGTTGTTTATAAATCTTCTTTCTTCTTCTTCTTCATCAACCACTATACGTCCACTGCTGAGCACGGGTCTCCTCTACCGTTGAGAGGGTTTAGGCCATAGTCCGCCACGCAGGCCTAGTGCGGGTTGGCGAACTACACACCTAAGAAATTCCTAAGAACTTTTTAGGTGTGCAGGTTTCATCACGATGTTTTCCTTCACCGTTAAAGCAAGTGAGAATTCAGTTTGAATACACACATAACTTCGAAAAGTCAGAGGTGTGTGCCTGGGGTTCGAACCCGCGACCGCCGAGATTCTCGACCGCGCGCCCAAACCTCGAGGCCATCACTGCTTCTTTAGACAGAACTAATAATAACTTACTAATCTAAGATTTATCATCATAATTATAAGACAAGTGTATGAGACACGTCCATCCATCCATCCATCATTGAGAGGGTTTAGGCCTTAGTCTACCATGCTGACCTAGTGCGGTTCGGGGGTAAGATGATCTAAGAATAATCTTATTAACACTTAAAGCACTTAATATATTAATAAATTTATACAGCTTAGTGTTTCGCAATTGTTTTTAATGTTTAACGTTACGAGAACAAGTCCAATAAACCGAATTCCATTTGGTATTAATAGACGGTTATTTGACGCGAAGGTAAAAAAATACCTAATTTAAATAATGACGAGGTTGTCCAATAATACATCATCGGACTACTTTTATGCATTTGACATCAAAATATTTCAAGTAACAAAAATACAAGAGAAGAAAATCGCTTAAAGTACAATGACAATTGATTTTAATACGCCCGAGTTTAAGTAAATTTTATTTAATTTTCTCCAATGAATATTTCATTGTAATAGGATGCAGATTCAAAATCAAGATATATGTATGTCTAGAAAGTTTAGGATGATCTAAAAAGCCATAGTGACAGCATATAAAAAAAGTTCCTCTTTAAATCCCAAAATCGCTGATCGTCGAAGCATGTTTTCGTGTCTGGCTTAAACCGGTTTCCCTCTCGGTAGACCAGGACTATAACGTGTGACTAAAGTAAGTAATCGAGACACGTCACATCAATCAGATTTGAACAGTGCTTGAATAGTAGCAATGCGTGACTAACTCATTGCACTTCTAAGGATCCTCAATTCGGAAACAGGTCCAAGCATGCCGAAGGACTGATTGGAGCGTTTTCGTGAAGCGAGCTGTATGAAGTGTTATGTAATTGGAAAATGGGTTATTAGTTACGCCAGTCTCGCGTCTGCTTACTTCTAATAGGGAAAATCTCAATAGTACTACGGAGTCAGGAAATTTGTTTTCTATAATTACGTAAGGTTTGAAGCATAAGCAGTACGGATTTGTTAATCTATTAGAAAATACAGATGAGTGTTTATATAAGTATCTATGCATACTTATTAAATGTATTTTTTTGAAAAAAAAATGGCATCAGATATAATAAAAATAAACAACACGAGCTGGATTAAGTAACAAATAATGAAGGTAGTCGAATTTTTTTGCGATTCATTTTCCTACCCTAAATGCACACACGGCAAGTAATAAAAATAATGGTTTTAGCGCAATTCATCGGGTCTTTAAACAAACTTCTCGCAACATACTGCTACGAAATTACCATTGACCTTTGAGTTTACAGTGTAATAGTAGCTTAATTGTTGACGGAACATATCCAACTCGGAAATAAAACAATTATATCTATTATTTTAATTAGGAGTGGTTACGTTTTTATTTAAAATCTTTAACGAAACCTAACTATTATAGTATACAAAGTATAGAACAGTTCTATGGTCGTTAAGGTCCATTTTGTTGAACTAAGGTTTAACTAGGGAATGCAATCCCGACTCGAGATTGCAAATTCGAGATCCCGCGGGATTAGAAATGTCAATCCCGCGGGATCCCGGAATTTTCGAGATCCCGTCCAGTTTTTAAAAAATAATTAATTTGGATGACTAAAAAAAACTAATAACTGCTTGTTTGTGATAGTGAGGTTAAGTAAAATAACATATAAAATTAAAGCCCCGTGGCGCAGTTGGCTAGTCACCAGCTTGCGAAACGAGCGGCCGCGGGTTCGATCCCCGCACCGAGACAAATGTTTGTGTGATCCACAAATATTTGTTTCGGGTCTGGGTGTTTGTGAGACCGAAAAGTCTCCCGTGCCTTCTGATACCCACGACACAAGACTCGTATCTTAGTGTGGGGTCAGGACTATGTGTGTGACTGTTGGGTGTACAATAAATTAAAAATATGACCACGTCTCTGAATTTCGTGATAAACTCAAGTGGGTATCTATACGCTTTTGCCGGAATACTCGTATTTTGCTACTCTTTCAAATTTTATTCAATCCCACTGCTCCCCGTTATCTCAAAGATAGGTTCCGTTTTCTAAGCGCTACACATGCACGAACGCTTAGGTCGTCAGAAAATTTATCACTTGAAATTCCTCAGCATAGCACCAAATTTCTTAATAATTCTTTTACAGTCCATGCTGCACGTCTGTGGAATGAATTGCCACTAACAATTCGTAAAGCTAAATCGCTTTCCACTTTTAAAAAACTTCTCAGAGCTTACTATTCTTAACTTTTTATTTTATGTATGTATTTGTTATTGATATACATTATTAGATTTTTTTTGTTTCTTTTTTACAATTCTGAAGACAACTGCCAGAACTACGTCCTTTCATTCCAGTCGCATAGGTTGTCTGGAAGAGATCGCAGTAAGCGATAAGACCGCCTATTGTGCTTATATTGTATTCGTTATGGTTCATTAATGTTTTATATTTATTTTATTGTATAGTGTACAAAAAATATATAAATAAATATTACTCGGAAGAAAATAAAAACCTTCATTCTTTAATCTTACCAACCAAAAATAATTATCAGGTTTTAAGGAAATTAACATAGGTAAATTAGGTAATCAAAATAATAAACATATTTCAAAGGAATTAGGAAGTAGTTACCTAAAACGAGTGATTTTGAAAATGACTCCTTAAAAAACGAAGGGTACCTATTAATAGTATCATCTGCTAAACGGCATCTAATGTCAAAGGACATTGTAACGCGCTGCTGAGAATGCCCTCTCCGACTTAACACTGGTTGGTAATAGCGTGGCGACTGGCGAAGCAATTATATGCGAACTGCAAAAATCGCCACCTTGTTCCTCCACACTGAAATAAATCCTGACTACTGCCGCCCAATCCCGTCAATCTCGAACGGGATCTCGTCACATGATGCGTCGGGATTGATCCCGAAAAATTACTCGGGATCCCGCGGGATCCCGATCTCGCGGGATCGGGATTGCATTCCCTAGGTTTAACCTATCATTCAACCAAGAAATTTATATGAGTAGTAAGTATATTTGATATTTACAAATCTGTTATTGATTGAACAAGTGAAACTAAAGAAAGAAAAGAATACTGAATATCAAACATGCTTTTGTTGTAAATATTATTGTATGTAAATATTATATCAATTAATTCATGCATTATACTCCGATCAAATACGCATTTTTAAGCAATGCAGTATTTACACAGAAATGTTTGTTGTTATATGTAATTCGAAGTAATGAATATGCTAGAAACATTATCGATACCACTTAATCGACCCCCTTTTGTTATGTTGAAAAACAACAGATCTAATAAAAGAGGACAAAGTTTCCAAGACATTTATTCAAGTACTTGCGATTAATAACCGTTAATAGATATCCTGAAAGCAAAATATTTTATTTGTCGAACAAAACCGCTTGCCGTTCTCTTTCTAATTATAATCTAGAAGTTGTCTATCCGTTGCTTACCAAATAAGTCGGGAACAAAAACGTTATGTGAAGCAACAGCACCCCGAAATTAATTAATTGAACGTCTAATATATTCAAATTCTAATATATGCAGACAAACTTCAAGCGCTAACATCTTGCATGTTCATTGCTCAACGAAATTGATAATTGAAGTATCAGATTTATCATTTGTTTATCTAAGATTTATCCCATGAAACTTTTGTTCATCATCATCATCATCAACAGCCCTTAATTCGTCCACTGCAGGACATAGGCCTCTTATGGCACGCCACTGGGCTCGATCTAGACTTTAGTCTAGAATTTTGTTACAAACGACTTTTTTTATTATTGTTTCTCAAACTGAGATTTTCATAAGCTATAGATCTTTCAACGGTGATCTCATTTACACATTATGCCCATATGACTGCATTTTAACTAGAAACTAAATGAAATGAAATGAAATGAAATGAAATGAAATGAAATGAAATTTATTTCACAAATAACATATTACATTCATAGAGTAACAACAGGCCCCAAAATAGGCAAGCCCGTAGCTTGGGTACCTGTTTATTTGTATTACCGTATTACATATGTAAACACATTAGCTAATAATCATCATCATAAGAAACTAACTCACCCGCTATTGCAGTACTTTTACACCAAGATCTCGTTTTTTTTACTCTACATCGAAATTCATTAGAAAAAAGTATAGGATTTGATAACTTGACAACATATTTATAAGTGTTTCTGGTTGAATATAATAACATATTTTTATTAAGAAAATAAGGGAATGTATTAAAAATTGATTGAATTATTTTAGAAACTTTGTACCGCGTTATTCAACTGCCGCCTAATGATTTTATAGAGCATCTTCCAGCCTTGATGGGCGTTTAATGGTATAGTTTGCCTTGGTATGCAAATTAGAATTTTGGTCTTAAAGTTTACTGTTTCTTTGTCAAGGTCCGTCCGTCTTTGGATAAAAGTCCAGCTATATGATACCCTTGGCTGTCTGCCAGGTGTCTCTTTCACTTGATTAGCATAAATGTAATGAGCTCACTAATTTGTGTGTATGCAATTATTGCACAAGTAATGTAATTCTTTAGACTACTTTCAGATATAAAATGACTATTTCAAAATGTCGGACAGATTATAATTTTTATTTCACAGATTATTATACGTTTGAAATATGTATTATTCATAAACTATTTATCATCATCATATTTACTAAAAGTAATGGTGATGTTGGTGCTGACAAAATTATTTATTAGCAGATGCCATTTAATCATTGGATAAGTGTTTGATTCGCAAAGATTGTATTCGAGTATGATTGTGGTGATACAGAAGCAATTTTTACGATTTTAGTTCATAAAGCAATAATTAGGTATTATTGCAACTAAAACTAAGAATTTATAGTAAATGAAACACGACATCCTTTCGTCCCTGCTGGTAAACTGATTAATTCGTTTTCCGCGACTAGTATAGTTTTCTGATGGCAGAATATCAGAACTTGAAAAATTGTTGCTTGTTAGCATAGCCTGTTGAAGATGCTGGCAGATTTAATAATAGCAATAATGTTTTTGTATGTAAACATATATTAGGTTACTTTATACAAAGACGAATTAGGTGATATCACTACAATTAATGAGAAGCGCGGTTTCTCTTGTTAATTTTTGTAATACAGTTAGTTAACTTTGTATAGTAATTTTATTATATAAATATGTATGCTACAAAAACCTTTAACAATAGTTTAGGTACTAGATTATTATCTCTCAAATATCATTGACAACAATACTAAGTCAAAGTATTTTTGAACGTGTGACCTAAACTTCTTTTAATTTTTTATATTACTCAGTTTTCATTTTATACCTGCTTCAAGCCTTATCAGAACACTCTAGTAGAAACATACAAACAAGAATTCATGCTAAATGCGTGTATGAGATCTTAATTCGTAATGCGTGCGACTGTGTTTTATCATAAATACGAGCAATAAGAGAAACAAGTTTATTTTAAAACTTGCTCGCGCCATTTTAATAACAGTAACTGGACGATGCCCGGCTGAACTATAACTTGGCCAGTTATAAAAAACAAAATATTTTATACGTTTTATTTTCTTGGATTTCTAACAAAACTTACATTTAAAGCTATATTCGAGAGCCCCATGGCGCAGTCGGTTAGACACTAGCTTGCGAAACTAGAGGCTGCGGGTTTGATCCCGGTACCGAGTTATAGAGAAATATTTGTTTCGGTTCAGGGTGTTTGTCAGGCCGAAAAAAATTATTGTTGTCTCTGATACCAGGGCGACACAGGACTTGAGTCTTAGTGCAGAGTAAGAAGTTGTCATTCTGTATCTTATGACTCTTGCGCTTATTTATTTTACTTACTCCTATTTATATTTATTTGAATATTAATCTAAATTACATTACAATTGAAGCTTTATTTTTTTTAATATTTTTATTAAGAGAAATAAAAAAATGAAAAGATTTTTTTTAATATAAGTGCGATACGATTTGTCTTGGTGGACTGTTTTTAGCAATATGGCTCCACTGTTTCGCAGAAAACCTGCGCAAAGCAACATTCTTGGGTATCATTTGGTGAACAGAACTGCGGTGGGCTTAAATTGTTATAACAATATCCTTATCATTAGAAATCCCGGTATAATTATTATGTACCAAATATAATATCTTGCTTTCTAGGAAGATTCGTGGAAGGAACAAGAGTAGTGGAATATTGGTTCCTGGCATTGTTGTACACTACAATATTATTAAAGCGTATTATTAAATACGCTTTTAATTGCGCAGTCCTTGCTTACCTTAGCTTAAACCATCGTCCCAGATGAAAAAAATAACGATAAAAACCGAGCGGCGTAGAAAATTGATAGTCTATTTAGTTTTAGTTTAGTTCACGGTATTTTGTTTTCAAAAATGTCAATGCCGATATGTTTAGACGTGAATGTACCATACTGTGTTATTTGATGGAGAGCCAAGATTTTTTTATTGAACAGTCATTGTTTCATCACGAAAGTAATTGAAATGTTTGGGGTTAACACCATAATAATTGTTTTTTATTCGTGTGTCAAGGTAGTATCTTTCTAATAACAGCAACCTTTAACTCTCTTAGGTTTAATTTACGTGGTTTTGACAATCTTCTCCACAAAATACGGACGAATAATGGACCACATAACAATGGACGAATCTTTTTTAGTTTATTAATATTTTCAAAACATGTTTAACGACATCAAAAAATATTAAAGAAAAAAAAACAAACATTCAAAAATATTTTGATTTTATTATCAATTCGATTTTCCTTATAGTGTAATATAGGTTAGAATATAAGTTGTTAGGCTCCTCCTTCTTTGAGTGGATTGTTCAAGGTTTGTGGTCTTCCTTTAAGGAAAAGGGCTTGCACTACTAAAAAATATGCGGGTAAAATCAGTATGAGACATTACGAATCAGTTTTGCATATAATTTGTCTACACTTAGGTGGGTTTATCATGCAGAGATTTCTATGACATCGAATAGAGCCGGGCTTGACTGATATCATTAACTTAAAATAACCTTTATTCTCATAATTGCCTTAAAGATCAAACAAAAATCAGTAAATGAGTTTGAAAACCTATTCGAATGCAAGTTTGTCGGGACATATGGACAAAATTTTAATGGTTAACATGATTAACGATTATTAAAAGAGAATTTATCAACTTTGTCATTTCTTATACCAAATTACTAAGTATAAAAACTATTTTTTGTTCAAAAAGGAGAATACTAGAATTTCTTGCCCGTTCTTCTCGAGTGATGAGTGCTTTCCGAACAGGGTGATAATATTTAATTTAAAAATAACTGAATGTAAGTAAAGTATTTGAGATTTTATAAATTAAATGAAAATTATTTCCTTTATGCTCAGACGTACCGTCTGACTAATAATCATGATTGGTAGTGGACAGCAAAGACTACAATATTATTATAACATCGACTTATAGTTGTGATTATATTTTCTACGAATTCTGGACGAATACTAACACTTGTATGGAAAATCGTAGCATGTGTTGTTATCACAACAAAATTAATCAATTATGTTTGTTCAGTATTATTTAATATTAGTAGACCTCATTTTATATCTAGACAAATAGAAGAATTCTTTAAGAAGTTGAGGTAGTCAATTCAAATCTACAACTTTATATAATGTCACCAAAATGCCAAATATGATGTATATAACGACTTGGAATTTAAATAATATTATAATATAAATACAGTCTGTTTGACAAGAGCGTGTACGGCAAAACTCGGGAATGAATTGGGATAAAAAATAGAAAAAAAATACACTCATTATACATGATATAGACAATGATGCTTTATTATTAATAACTTGTCCAGTCGCCTCCATTATCAATAATTGACTGGAGTCTTCGAGGCATACTTTCTACTAATTTTATTGCATAATCCAGGGACAAAGACCTCCAAATAAGTCTAATTTCACGAACTAATCGTTTTAAAGTCCAGATTTTCTTTCCTCGAAGCTTCAACTTCATGAGTGCCCAAACATTTTCTATTGGATTTGCATCCGGCGACTGTGATGGCCAATCTAGTACTTCAACGTCATTCTCTTGTTTCCACGCTGTACAAAGACGACTCCGATGTTTTGGGTCATTGTCTTCTTGCAATAGCCAATATATGTTTTTCCTTTTAAACCACTTTTGAGCAGATGGTAATAAAGCCATTTGATATATTTTGACCATTTTAGCTGCATTTAAATTACCTGTAAATATGTGCAAGGTACCAAATCCCTGTTTTGAAAAACAACCCCAAACGTGCACCTTCACCGGATGTTTAACGGTCCGCTGGATGAATTTATTGGCGTGGGTACACCAGGTATGAGTGATAGAAGAACGTGCCCAAAAAGAAGCTTCGTCCGAAAAAATTACATTGTCCCAATCCCGGTCCAAATGTTCCTGCGCCCAAGTGAGTCTCTTTTTAACATGATTTTCCGACAGTAGCGGTTTCTTTATTATGCTACGAAATTTTACATCATGAGCCAGTAAACGTCTTCTTATAGTATCACATGACACATTAAGGCCTTTTTTAAGCAAAACCGCTTGACCACCACGTAACGATAGGCGAGAATTCTTCTCGAATACCCGTAAAATCATTTTGTCCTCCTTTTTCGTTGTTTTTTGCGTAGAGCCACGATTAGGCAGATCGTCGACATTTTTTACTTCAGAATAGCGTTTCACCCACTTACTAACAAATGTCTTTGACTTTTTCATGTATTTTGCAGCGGCTGCGTATGACATTTTGGGTCCTTTTGGATGCAAACACAAGAACACTGCTTCATAACGTGATGCGTACGTAGCACTCATGACGAAATGCGTCCTCCTCTGACAAAGATCGAACGACAACTGAAACTCTATACACAAAGCATCTGAGGGGAAGGGGCTAGCTACCTGCCAAATTTACAACCAAGCTTCTAGCGGTACCTAAAAAAAAGTTTTGCCGTACACGCTCTTGTCAAACAGACTGTATGTGTTTTATATTGCTGATATTACAAGTCTTTAGGAAATATTCATATGTCAGAAACAAATAATTATTATATGCAGCACAATATTAGGTGAGGTGTCAGGTCAGGTCATATTATACCAATAAAAATAAACACCAATAATTTATCAAACTTTGATTATCCTAAACAGGGCGTATTCAGACCGTGATCGGAAAATAAGGCCGCTTATAGAATAAACCATTGTCTATTACCTGTCTTAGTGTCCGATCACGGTCTGAATACACTTTTTATAATAATCACGCCGTACCGATAGTCTGTCAAGGTTCACCAGATTCGAGCTAACTCTCAGCAAGTTTATTATAATGGCTAAAGACAATAGTTAAGGCATGTTCGAGACATAATCACGGTGGTGGCGGGTTCAAATCCACATCTGACTTTTAGAAATTATGTATCTCTTCACAATAATTAATCACGCATTTTAAATCATCACAGCTATTCATTTGAACGAAGAAATTTTAAGGAGTGTACATCGCAGCTTACACCAAACTAGTATGGCGACCTAAGGCCTATACGGGGAGGCTATAGGCTTTAGGCCAGGATGGGTTTTAGAAGAGGTAATGGCCAGATGTGTGAGGATATGGGCTGATATATACAGAGATTGATAAAGATACGTTATTAGTCGTACTTAAATGAAACTTTTATATGTTTGATTAGACATGTCTTCACACAAGTGCTCGCAATGAATTTAACTATGAATAGATTATATAAAATGAGGAATAAAAGCCGGCTCTGCATTAACTACACCAATTTATGACACTAGACTAGATTATTTATTCATCTTACATTAAGCAGAATGTTACTAAATTAAATACTCCAAGGATGTGAATTGCCTTGACTTAAACTAGTATGTCCAGGCTACAAATGGAATAAAAAAGTAAAATAATACATTTTAATTCTGATAGAATCATAATTACACAATAGTGTATGTAAGTTTAAGAATATTTTCATAGTTATAAATAATAATGATTCAAACGACGTTTTTGTTCCCAAACAATACTCGTACATAGATTATGTTCCTTGTTCATAATACAAGCCAGTGTTTCGTGTTCTTGGATTTTTTGTATCAACTTTAAGTGAGATATCGCGTCACTATAGTAGCAACAAGAACATAATCATCACTGATTATTTTGCTTGCTGTTTTTTTAGAGCAACTGTCAAAGATCATAATAGGTTGTTCAAAGAGTAAATAAACATAAATTAGTAATCATTGTCATAGTCAAGGTAATGTTTTTCCAGAATGTGATTAACTAGGCACAAGCCGTTTAAACCACTACCACCATTTAAAAATCCACTGCTCTAATACAATATTATTTTACGAGCTAAAGTAATCTGGTTAAAAAAACTGCTTCCGGCGAATGGAATTAACTAACGTGTGAATAAAATCAATTTAAATTACAGAATAATTCTTTAACAACTATAGCAGACTTGCTCGTCTTATTTTTTGTATTATGAAGAGATGTATAAAAACAATAACATCATCGTCAATTGTATAAATTTGTTCACAATTATCTCTATCATTATTTGATAACTGACCTAATTTCTGATGATTATTATTAAAATATAGAAATAATATCTGATACTTAAAGATACGATACACTTTATCTACCGTTATGTGCACGAATCGGCATATTTGAATGGCAAGGCCGCGGCCGCTAAATAGTTGATTTGTTGAACAAGTAATGAGTTCGCGGAAAACTTTTTAAATCCATTAAAGCTATATTTTAATTAAAATACCATGATATAGTCTCAGTTTATATTGCGTAAATAATACGTTCATAGTTAATTGAAATAATAAGCCATGATTTTCATTACTCGACCTTTACCATCAAGAATTAATTAATTGTTTGCCTCGAAGTATTAATTAGACGGCATTGTTTAAAAAGTCACATGTTGTTGAAAAAAAATATGAGAATATTTTAGAACATACCTCCGGTTAAATATAATCACAGTAAACAAATCACTAAATACAACAATTTTTTTAATATAAACGACCGTCCCCCGCCACAGTGTTTCTCAGACTGACAATGGCTGCGCATACGGTTCATTTTAAAGTACTTTATTATGTTGACTATGAATCAAAATAAATTGTGTTTATCAAGCTCTTCGTACTATAGTCAGTAGTAGATTTTGTTTTGATTTCATGTTACATTGTCTAAATTTAAAGTATGATAAGAAATCAGTTGCTTTTTTAAGTGAATGACCTTTGGGTTGTGGAATTAAGTCAAATAGATTTTAGTCTAGATAAAATTCAGTAAGGACTTAAGAACGTCACTTATATGGGTAAAGGTTTCCTGTACTAATAAATGTAGGGTTTAGTTGTAATTGAATCCGGAGCAAGAAGAAGCGAGACAAAAGATTTCTTAGTGGTGAAAGTTGTAATCAACATTTTTAAGTGACGTTTGTTTTTACGATTATTATGCTGTACGAAAACAAGTATTTTTAAGAACAAAACAATTTATTAAAAAGAGCACTCTCAAAGAAGAAACACGGACTTCTATAAAAATTGTACCCCATTCCTTAAACAGCATATTTTATAATTACATCGTTTTAAGAGTCAAGTCAATAGAATTCTTAAAACCTATTTATTCACGAAGACGTTTTGTAAAAAATCCAAAATCAGAGGCCTTTATTGAAAAAATGTTACAGAATATATATTTTTCATATTTGTATTGGTGTGTAAAAACTAGGTAGAAAAATGACCGTAAGCAAGTCCTTTGCCTAATTATGACTTAAAAACGTTGAATTTTTATGTTATTAAAATTGATCATAATTTATTGTTACTATTTATAATTAACCTTTTGGAGGAATTACGAGCATTTTTGCAATATGTAAGCGGTAACGTATGTGTTCGGTGTTGGTGAAAGCATAAAAATTATTGCATTTTTCTATTTCATATGCGAGAATCCTTGCAAATTCGTAGCGTGGTTTCAAAATTGTATATGTAATTTAGTACAACAAACTGCTTTAACTGTTAGCAAACTTTAATAATATTTCAGAATTTATTGAAATTTACCATCGAAGTACTTTTTTCCAGCCCTGTGGATCCGTTGGCTAGTCATTTGCTTGCGAAATGAGAGTCCGCAATTTCGATTCCCGCATCGCGATACATATTTCTGTGATCCTCAAGAAATTAGAAATTTATATGTGACTGTTGGATAATTTTAGTTGCTTCATCATAATATAGTTAGGTATAGTCTGTTATAGGCTATAAAAAAAATAACATCATAGGGCTCTAAGGGATGATGATGATCGATAATCATCAACGAATGTCAAAACTAACTACAACTTATAGGTTTATTTTGTAGATTTGTATCTGTTGAGATTCATACGAGAATTCGGGAGCGATTCCATAGTCAGTTTAAAAGTTTTAAAATATCCCAATCAGCGGTTTTATACCAGCATAATTTTTAAGATTTGTTTTAAAATGCCTATACAGGTTCCTATATAAACGTGATTGCTTCCTGCAGTTTAATCAAATTCACATGTTTCGACGAATCATAAATTTATTTGGTGTGCTAAACGACGAGCATTAAAGACATCTATTTTTAACCCTAGACTGGTCCGTAGATTTTTTAATTAAAGCCTACCCGTCTGGTAACTTGGAAGAGATATTAAACATTTCTAAGGCTATTTAATTTATTAGACGGAATTAGCGGATTTCGGCTTAGCTATAATATCTACAGAATATCAATGTAAATTGTGTGTTAAAACTAATTGATTGAATGTTTTTTTTTTGTATTTATTATCAGACCTCAGTCGAAGCAAGTATGCATATAAAAGCGATGTGATCATACAAATATTATCGAAAAGTTGTCAGTGTGTTTGTATATTCGTTATGCTATAATAGCGAAATTCATTTTGATGAAATTTGAAATGAATACACGACAATAAGCATTTACAAATGGCTGCTTTTTTGTCCGTTTTTCCATCGTATGAGCAGGAAATTTAAATATATTTATAAAACTTTGAAGCTCAATGCAAGACTAATATGGATGATGTTTTCTATTAACATGTATAATTCTTTTGCAAAATGCCTGAACTTGCAGAATCAGTGTTCATAATGGCATTTAATTTATTTTTATTTCGAAGAAGCCTTTAGTCCAGTTACGTGATTTCAATTAACATTTTAATTAAATGCATTAGCATGAGTTGTAATGGCCTCGAGAGGCTTAGGCGCGCCTTGTTTCAAAATCTCGATGGCAAAGGCCTATAATATTCTCTTAGTTGTAGAGAACGCTCATGCATAGCAGTGGGACGCATATACATATATTATATACATATATAGGTTGGTGATGAGCATTAGCAAGAGACTTAATGACGTCAGGTATAATTATGGAGCCCTACAAAAGTAATTCACAATACGCTTTTATGACTTCGAAATAAGTGAATGTCACAAAGAATGGAGAAAGAGTGACAGAAGTTTGGGGAAGCTATTAGTGGAAAAGTCTTGGCAATGACTATTGTTGCAGACACAAAAATAATAAAAATATCGATATTAAGAAAAAAATAACTTTCTGGCTTGTTACTGGTAGAAACCAGAGCCAGAAAACAAAGCCAGAAGGCTTTGTTACTGGCTATTAATTTTGCAGGTTTTAAAGTTTTGTCAGTTTTCCGCTTTTCAGAGGGTATTTTACTGCAGTACTCATGTAACGAGATATGCAAACACGACCATACATGGAGTCGTGTTTACATTTCTCTCCATTTGTAAAAAATATTTCGGTAGTTATTTCTAAATAATATTAAATAAACATTTATTTATTTTAGGCCAAAAATATAAGAACCTATTTCTAACCAGTATTTGAATGAAACACTTAAAGCGAGGTTATTTCATTTGAATTTACCATTTTTGCTGCAATGCAATGGATTTCATTTGGGTACATTAGAATTGGTGAACGCTTTAAAAAGAGACAATCATGTCTTCAATACACACAATCATAAGTTAAGCTGTTCAAAAAAGGTAATTTAATCAATTATTTTCGCTTGAAAATACAATTCCTGCCCACAAATATCCCATACTTTTAACACTTTTTATATATTGTACTCATATCTCATATCGAACTAATGTGTGTGCTTCGGATAGTTAGTTGTATCGGACCCATCAATAAAGATTTTCCAGACTTCCACTGCGCTTCCGCAGTACTACTTTCTCAGCTATCTTGGAATAGCATTTCAACTATCTGGGTTCAGGAGTTCACGACAAACACTAGCTACACACATCATCACCTTTTGTAGCTTCCAAGAGCCCCTAAATCATTCTTTGAGTGATTCTAATGACCTCAGTAGTAATGACTTTAGAGTGCAAACTCGAGCCTGGGATATCTGTTTTTTTCTTTAATTTATATTTTACTAAAGCAGCGGTTTGCGTCTTAATCTGTCTTATATCGTATCAATCGACCTTAGTTTTTAACAAGCAAGAGGTCTCCGTTCTAAGTATATTTAAATAATTATCCAATTTTATTCAGTGGTTTCATCATAGTCCTCCCCCTAAGAACGCTAAACACTTTGGAAGTCTATGGAGTAGTATTCAAAAATTACGAACAAGGTCAAGTTAATTTGATATAAGTATATACAATTGATATACATTACATTAATGTTTCAAAAATCGTTGACTTCTCTTTGTCACGCCCATTCACAGTAGATTAATTAATTATAGATAGAGCTATTAAGTAAACTCTGTTATAGCATTAAAGGATAATGACGTCATTGTGGCACCGCATGTCAGACTGACAATGATTCTAGTAGTTTAATGTCTTATGTATAATTCCTAGTCAGTATTTAATTACTCTGTAGTAAGATTCAAACCACATTAATTAATGGATCAGAAATTACATTATTACAAGTTGTCATAATAGTTTGGAGAATGAGCAATTCAATTGACGTACATTGTAAAGCGTACTCAAATTTCATATAAAAAAGGGCTTAAATCAAATTGTGCCAACCTATATTTTGTAAATGTAATCCTTAGAAAAACGAAATGTTTTTAATTCTCACTATTTCAGAGATATTGAGGTTTCCTCCTTAATGTAGTTGCTATTGAACAAACAACCAAAAATGTTGGTGTTATTTCTATATATACCTACTGTAATAAATAGATCTTATATGTACAAATACTATACTATATTAAACTCATTACCTAACATAAAATATACTAAAGGAAGCATTTATCCTTTTTTTACAAAAAATAAGTATTTTATATATAAATATGAACTGTAGATTAATTTTTTTTTCATATCTAATTCTTGCAGGCAAAGACTTACAAAGTTTCCTTAGTACCTTCCAAAGAAGGTCGATATAAATTTTGTTTGTGTC
Organism: Cephonodes hylas; assembly: GCA_030295005.1. Classification (NCBI taxonomy): domain Eukaryota; kingdom Metazoa; phylum Arthropoda; class Insecta; order Lepidoptera; family Sphingidae; genus Cephonodes; species Cephonodes hylas. The sequence goes on along the minus strand of AP025367.1, from coordinate 5,808,910 downwards.
TATAGTATCTAGTTCATGGGAGATCCAGGAATTGTGGGTATGTAACCTCTCAAAGTTCCTCTTTTCAAACTTCCCGATTCCCCGTAATTAACACTACTACAAAATCAAAGAACTCCTGACTTGATGTTAACAATATGTTTCAACCTCCGACGCAAAATAGAAGGTATAATTTCTAGCCAAAGGTAACCGGAATTTCGCATGCAAGTGTTAAAAAATTTATAAAAATAATGTTTTTGAGCGCAAAAACTCGCAGAACCAGTATTTTGATTTAAAGTAGTGAGAATTATACCCGTATAAAGTTATAGAATTCAAAGACTCGTTTTACCGCTATTGATTATATCATCAATTCACATAACTAGTAGTCGTGATGACCATTCAAGGATGCAGTGGAGATCTGTCTGGCCTTTACTTTTACATTGTTTAATTACATAATGACGACATAAAGACAAGTGATTCTGTTTAATTTAATTGATCCTATTTTTCATGTACATCTGTTTTTCGCAGCCCTAAATTTCTTCGTTATAGACTCTACAAGTTTATTTCACTTAAAATACTTTGACCCAGCTTCGTCTCATTCGGATTAAGGTCAGATGATCAGGTCGGAGCTAAATTAATTACGTTGGACTTTATCTGTAACGCAAATAAGCAAGCTTTTGCATGCAATCAAGAGCGACTTTTCACGTTGAAATTAAAATCTAAAGCGATGATTGAAAAAGCTAGCGAAAAATAACAGTCTTTTTGAGTTTTAAAATTCTGAAACAAATTTTGAATGTATTTGCCTTCCTTAATACAAAAAATGTATGTGCCTTTCTTAATACCTACACTCAACTTTTTTAAACAAACCCAAAGGTGGATGTTTTTCTTTTTCTTTTTTTTGGTTGCCAATATCATAATGTTTATTTTGGACGCCCTCTCAAATACTGTGTACAAAAGATGATTGTTACTCACAAGAGCAACGCTAATATTTTAATAACTAACTTTGGCTTCTATTACAGTTCTCCAATGTGTTAAAACTAAGGTACGGGCGTCAATATATTTTTAGCAAGTAAAATATTTTCAACAGTCGAAAAACTTAGCGTGATTAAATTTAAACCTTTCAGCAGAATAAAATATATCAATAACAAAAATAAACTGAAGAGACTTCTTTATTGAACATTTTAGACGTTTGTGTCAATCATCGGTTAATATTGGGACAGACTTGTCTCTAGAAGACGACTGTCTAGAAAAAAACTGTCTTTTCATTTCATATGCGGCAAATAACATGGTAAGAGGTAAAAAATTAAAATGACCAATAAATTCAACTTTTGAAACTTTATAAGAAAAGAAAATATACATATATGCCCTTTAAAGTAAAAGCAATTTATGGGGTCGAATATTATAGAAAGAGTATAGATATCATACTCTTCCATTTAATGCGGACATTTGTAAAGGCATGCATTTTGATATCGGTTATGAATCTATTTTATTATATTTTTTTAACGAAGACGAGAAAATGAAGTCATTTTCGTATTGGTGTTAGCAACAAGCTTTGTATAATAGTAGCAAAGACATCTATCTTGTTTGCACAAATGTGCTTATTATAAGTTTATTGCATCTGTTTTAATTTAGCTATATAAAAAAATGACATTATAAAATACGTTTTGTTTAATATCAAACATTAGTCTGTAAATGTGCGAATTTTTTCGCGATCACGATCACCGTTTAAGTTTGTGACAATTCCTTCGAATGTACATACTTCGTGCGGGTGGGATTTAAACTCGCGATTGCCGAGACTTTTTTCTGTACTCCATTACACCTTAGGAAACATATACAATTATTAATTTATCAAGGCCTTATGTATACAAATGTCTTTGCTGAAGAAACTGTTTTTGGACATTTCTCTTAATCTGCAAATATCAAGAATTTGAAAATTTTACACCTTCTAGTTTAGCCTCAAATTTCAAACATAGTTGCGCGGACTGACACTATCAACAGAGTCGCGATGCGTCAAAACAGAATTTATTTAACATTGGCAACGGCTTTTTACAAACTCTAGCATTCGGGGTACGAGTTTTTACGCGCTAAATATTATTTCCCGTTGGATATTATCGGAATTTTTGCAAAATATTTTGTGGTTTTCGCAATTTCCCGAGCACGGATGTGTTTTAATAAGAGATTATCTGTTGATGTTTCGTTAAGATATTTATTGGCGCCAAAATTGAGCAATTTAATAAAGTTATTTATTGTTAATTTATGTTTCATTGTGTTATTTTTTAAAAGTAAGCGGTGATGTTTAAATATGTGATTTTTTGTTCATACCACATTTCGGTCGTTACAATTGCTTATGCTGATTTTATTTTTGAAAAGTACAAACACAGGTTATAAATCAAAAATATGATTCGTCACAAAACTGCGACTGACTGACGACTGATGTCCTGCGACCTGAAAGTATTGCGTGCGATGATGAACTTCGAAGGTCGAATGCCAGGTTCACAAATTATTCCGTAAGTAAACTTTTAGAAGCAACACAGGTTTGTAATTGTAGCCGAAAATTAACTCATCAATTGACTCATCGCAATTGATAAAACGTGGACGACGAAATGCATCTCTGCCTACCCCTTCGAGAATAAAAAGTATGTACTAGTATCAAATAGAATATTTAGCAAAAGGAAATAAAATCCACGACAAACGCGCCCACGCACTATTAGGCCTTTACTCGGCGCAGAAACATTTTCTTCTCTATATTAAACTGGGCTGTGTTTATGATACCCTTTCCACGTACTTCTGTGCATATTAGGGTATAAAGTACCCCTCTAAATAGGTCTTGCCTCGCAACACTTTAACAATTCTCCATTTGATCCCCAATATTGGGTATTGCATTCAATAAACAGAAAGCTACTGCCATTCAGTACGAATTCGCACTATATTTAGAGCAATTTGCTGAATCCCTGTTCCACGGTATCTTGATGAAGTCGAGGTACAATTGAGATTTACACCGCCTCACCTTATTGAATTTGTTCTGTATTCCCAACATTTTGGTATACAAAGTGTACAGTATGGAAGTGGATTATGTCTTCAGCAGAATAATGCTGAAATTAATAATGCACTTAGCGGTACAATTGTTACGCTCCGTGCGGATACAATAAGATACCTTTCTGCTAATGTCTTTTGCAGACACACTGTTAAATTACTCGCCTTAAGGGAATATTGTGCTGAGGAGAACGTGAGGTGCATTAAGTGCACGTAATTCATAAATGCGCTGGTAGATTATACAGGTGTGCTGTGGTGACAAAACCTTTTGTATATTTCTTCGCGATAGGCTATTGTGATGGACTAAGGCCATTTATGATAGCCCCGTCGCGCAGTTGATTAGACCCCAGCTTGCGAAATGAGAAGTCGTGGGTTTCGTCTTCCGTCCCCGCATCGAGACCAATGTTTATGTGGGGTCAGAACTATGTATGTGACTGTTCAGTGTAGCTATTTATTATTTAGTTACTTTAAGTTTTAGTGATACGTATTTTGAGTATGGGTTCACTTCCCGCCAGTATTTGGAGGAATGTGGCGTACAGGTAAAGGGATCGCCAGCCTTCAAATCATCGCTTTTATTTTAATTGATAGGTATTTACTTATTTCATCCAAAGTTTCTGATTATGAAGCAAAAACAAATGAGGAGAATTTTTTTGGTTATTTTTTGCTTACATTAATGCTTCATTGTTATCTCTTAAGCCCTTATTACAGTGATTTAATTATAAAGATTTTATGTTAATTTTTTTGTTTAGTTATATATTTGAGTATTAAATATTTATTAACGTACGATAAAACTTAAAAACTTGTGATTAAACATGAACTACGTGAACCAAAATAATTATAAAAAGTTAAAAACATGTATATGTCGGAGAATATAAGAGTAATGTAGAGATAATGGAGTGATATATAGACAGTATTACAATAAGACGGACATCACACAGGTTGGTCTTACAATAACTCCTTATGATTATGATTAAATGATATAACTAAAGAGGTACGCAGTCCTATGTTGCTCGGAACAGCAGTGACATCACTATTATGGGAGGACGTTATGAGAAGTAACTCAAAGAATCAACTTCAATCATAACTCCTTGTTATTTCCCAGTAAATTGGATGTTTGCTGTCCGCGCGTAGACTGGAGACTCTCGCGAGCCATCGTAGCGCACGCCGTTTTATAATAGCTTCAGCCGGTGGGGGAAAAGCTGTGCTGTGCAGTGTTGTCAATTTGTTTGTCGCCTACCCGCCGATATTGCTGTCGTCTACCCGCCGATATTGCTTGTCGCCTACCCGGCGACATATATTCTTAGACTTGACTACCTCGTAGTTTCGCGGCACAAATATTTATCGGGTGCTCTACATATGACGTGGTTTTGGGTTTGATTGCCAGATGGGGAAATTGTTTCTCGATGTGTGTCCGAAAAACAGCAATAAACTTACGTTATACGGTCATTACGTAGAACGAAAACAATTACCAAAACAAGGTATGGGAGTGAGTACGAAGTATGTACAAGTTTTTTAAGAAACAAATGTAAAGACTATTGTGTAAGTATCTTTACTGTTTCTCGCTACATTGTCTGGTGCCTCGGACGTTTGAGCTCGCGATGGCAATTCATTTGTGAGCCCTATGTGGAACGTTTGAGCCCTATATGAAACGTCGGCATTCCACTACGCCTGTAGTTTTCAATCCAGTTTCGCGTGTTGACTCACATCGGATCAAATATTTGATATTTATTGCTACAAACTTTATTATTCAATCGGGCGTTTTTTAGATTCCATGCCGCTTTTCGAATAGTTTTGTGTGTATCTGTTGTTTCTAGATTTTATAAGCGCAAAACGTTGAACTACGACAAAAGTCCAGTATGTTAACTATGTTAATTTTGTCAAAAATAGAATGATGTCGTCTGAACTTTCACTTTTTCGGGTTAAAAGTAGGTATCCCATAATCCATCCCAATCAGTCCCAGTTTTTATGGCAATTACATCACATCGCTCCAGTGCGGTGGTACCTGTAAGTCTTGGGCTTAAAATATTTTAAAATATTTTTTATATAACATGACGTTTTAATTTCAATTTTCTGTAAGAAATACCATCAAGGTACCGTTTTTACTTGTTTTATTAAATCAACGTTTATGGTGTAATCAAACTCAATTATCTGTATGTTGCGAATTTGACATGTTGACATTTTTAGGATTTAAATGCGTCTTTGCAATGTGACGACGTAATATTCGAAGCGTAATATGAAAGACATATCCATTATTTGATACGGTTTTACCTCGTTACGCGAGCGTGTAGTGTAAAATCCCGTAGTCTTATGTGTGGAGTGTAATGTGTAATGTATTTGATGTTCTTGCAGATTTTTTAACCTATATTATATCGAGCTGTAGATATATACACAATAATTATTCACATATAAAAAGAATAATACAGAAGGAAAATTATATAATGGTTGCACTGGTTTCATGGCAGACGACATTAAAATTGCTCCTTAAGTTGTACTGACTTTTAGCACTCCCGCGCCAGTATAAAAAGTTCCTAATATTTACTTTGACAAAGGAAACGTCCAATCACAGAAATCCTTACACTATTCACTACACCGTTTATTAATACTTAATCTTGATTCCAATCAGCTTGAGAGATCGATCAGTCAAAATGAAAGCTTTCTTAACGCGATTGGACTGGTCTAGATTCGCGTCAATACTTTAATGCGGTATTAATGGAAAGAGTTTCTCGTATTGGCCGAGTTTCACAGACTTTTCTCAACAATGTATTTTGTGCAGTTTGTTTCGAGTCATTGTTAGTAATAAAGAATGTTTCTTGTCGTTTTTATGTTAGTTGGCGATACGCTGTCACGTTATGGGCCCTATACACGGTACGATTCGTCTGTACGATCGATCTGATGAAAATCGAGACGATTGATCGCATCAAAAATGTCGCCCATACACAAGACGACTGATTCTTACGATGTATCATTCAGATACTTGTTTGAAGCTGTCAAGTCATTGTTACGATATTCATGATTGCATGGTTTTTTGTTGCTATTTCCGATATTTTCTTCGATTAAGTTAATCGTTAACGATCTTGACATACACCATCGATTTGTCGTTGCAATCGATTGATGCGACGGATCGTACAGACGAATCGTACCGTGTATGGGGCCCTTTAGTCTCGAGATGAAAGTGTGTGTTGCGCTACCTATAAATCCCTGATTCAGTTTAGTGAGGAGTGTCATTGTGTTTTCCATTTGGATGTTTACACTAGCAGATTCGGCAAGTGGACCTAAAATTCGGTTATAGTACTCGCAAATAACAAATGTTTACGTGTGGCGTAACGAGGGTGTAGTTATGTACAATATTTACTCCGTGGCGTATATGTCCACGAGGATGAAAGTGTTTGGATACCTTTAAGACAAATATTGGGTACTCCATTTTGGAACAACACTATTTACGTCTTACAGCAGTTGATGGTTTTCTTTAATAGGCTCAGAAAAAGCAATGCCCACGGAAAATGTAACAGGATTTCAACCTCTCTATTTTCGTAATAATAAAATGATGTTTATACATTTCCGTGCCTTTGAAAAGTTTTCAAAATAGACTGTCAAATCCAGCCTCAAATTATTTTTTTTTATGTATCTGTAAAAATGGGATTCCTATAGGCGCTTAAAAAATCCCTTGTCCAAATGTTTGGCGTTCTGATATTTTTTATTATTTATATGATTCATTTTTACAATATATTGTACGTTTTGCTATTAAACTGTCTAATAATTTAGTCAAATACAGAATCTAGGAACTACCAAAAAAACCAAAATTATTTACTATTCGGCGCAATTTGTTAGGTTTTTCGCAACTGATCTCGGTTCGCGATCAATTTCGTTTTTAGGAAAGTAGAGTTTTATGACGTTACCACCCACTAATGTATGCTCCGTCATTCTATACTACGTAATGTTACTTCCTAATATAGTTAAATTGTTACAGAAATTTGGTTATCTGTTACATACGAGTGCCATCCCGGTTAAGTCGGTTTAGTACCGTTCGGACATAATTGACATCATCATAAGCCTGAATCTATATGTCCCACTGTTGGCAACCGGCCTCACCTACCATTGAGAGAGTTTAGATCTTAGTCAACCATATTGGTCTAGTGCGGGTTGGTGGACTACACACCTAAGAAATTCCTAAGAACTTTTGGGTGTACAGGTTTCATCACGATGTTTTCCTTTACCATTTAAGCAAGTGATAATTCATTGTGAATATACACATAATTTCGAAAAGTCAGTAAATGTGTGCCTGGGGTTTGAACCTGCCACCGTATCACACCCGTTCGGATATATCACGGTATAATTAGTAAATCAGGCTAATATTTGCTTCGTTGTGGAGATTGAACCCGCGGATGTCAAGTAAATTAAGGCTCGGGGACTGTTTTCAACTGTTACAGAACTTGGGAGATCAGCCTAAACACACAACAATTAAAACGAAACTTGTTTCTATTGATCTTAGCATGTAGTAGTATATATAGGGAGTAAGGGTAAATATATTTAAATATTTGTAGGCATATTTAATTTAAAAAATACATGAGATCATGAAATACAAAAATCAAGATTCTTACATTTAAAACACATTTAAATAATATGATAAAACTTCTACCATCTTATAAATGAATTATGAACATTTTTTTTAAATTTAAATTGCAAAATTGCCAAGGTGTTACTATAATCATTTATTGACTCAAACTTGTAGTTATAGGCGATTTTCACGGCAGTATTTGGATCTAAGTTTGTAAAGTTGTATATTGGTCTACTATAGAAAATCTTATAGAATGCGGGGTTTAAAAAAAGCTTAAAATGGTTTAGATTAACTTAAGTTTATTTAAAAATGCTTCCAATCAATGAAAGGTTTGATTGGGAGTTTTACAAAATTTCACGCCAGATTTTATAAAATTTTTCAGGCTTGTAAAAAGCATTTAAATCTCCATTAGATTAGTGGCCGTTCAAAAAATCGAATGAACAAACATAATGGACAAAAGCGATAACAAATAGAAAAAGAGGACAAAGAACAAGTAGAGTGAAAATGTGTGATTCGTATTTCTCGATATTGTGTCGCGTCGGAACACATTCTATTGTGCTTTACGCGTTTTATATAACACGAACAAGTTACAGCATTTTATTTTTTGCTATGTGATATTGGAAAGACTTATACGTAGTACTTGTTGTATCAATTTAATTGATCTATTACTTAATATGTCCCCTAGCAACAGAACGTCTTTCAAGAATTCGATCTACCACTTGACGTCTGAATTAGGGTTGAGACAAAGAATGTACGTAAGGTTGTACGAACTCCAAGTATTTGTCTCGGCCTGGTATTTTAGTTGTTTAATATAACCTTTTTCTCATACGATTAAGAACTCACCTACATGCGAGAGAAATAAGTTACATTTGGGTGCATATCAATGTATAATACTTACATAAAACCAGGACTAGTACTAAGATAATTCTTAGGATTCTATAACAAAACGTTTAGTTTTCCACCTTTCCTCGATAAAATCCAGATACGCTTTGTTCATGAATGGCTGAACCCCAAAATAACATTAAAGTATTACGAGTACACAACCGGTTTAGTGTGACGATCTAGGATATACCTTATTTCACAGCTGGTGTCTATTCTACTATCTTTTTATATCTACTGTCCTCATTTCCTCTCGATATAAACTCCAGTTACTCTCTCGTAACAATATAAACTAAAGTAATATAAATGCACCGTGAATAAATATCCTCTGTTCACTTCGCTCTGCTCTATAAAAGGCACATATCGACGAAAATGTCAATACAAAGGGTAATGTATACTCTGGCGTAGTTAGAGTAAAGTCTTAACGCTGGAAGTACTGAAAATATCATAAAAGAAAGCAATTTTTCACTTAAGCGGCGGCGTCGTAAATCCGCCAGAGTTAGTGGAAATTAAGTGCACTTTTGTTGTTCGCGTCTCGGCTTCTGAAATTGAAAAAAAGGTGTAAATTTTCAGTATAGCTGGAAATTCTGTGGCGTTAACGCCTGTTAGAAATTTAATAGCAATATCCGGGCTCATGATTTTGCTGTATGTGTAGAAGATGGATTCTTTGCGAAATGAAGTTTACAATTTAATCTTGAATTGAATTTATATAATGTTTCATAGTAATTTGATTTTACTACAAGATACTCCCTCTTGTAAGGAACAAACTAAAGTTGATAATATTTTGTTGTCAACTTGGATGACCACTTTCAGGAAAATACATGTTGGCAGCTTCATTAAAGTGCAGAGTTTTCATCTTAGAAGATTTTTCCTGCTTTTCATTAAAGAGACCTTGCAGTGGCAAAAAATTAAAAATAAAACTTTCTTGTTTCCAACTTTGTAGGTTCGAAAGTTGGTTGAAAAAAGTAGAAATTTAATTACTAGCCAACTTATAACATTTTTAAGCTACTTCGCGTGAGATTTTAGTTTCAAAGTTATTTATAATTATTCTTTGAAAATAAAAACGTTAAGGCAAGATTTCATCTTTGATATATTAGACAAATGTGTACGTGGGCTACGGCTGTGTGCTTGATGGCCTAAAAATAATGAGCGTATCATTCACAATAATATAAAATTATCATTTATTATAAATATTGCTTTATCTTAACATTCACAAATACCTAGATTGTTAAAATACTTATGATGCTATATCATCAACTTTATAATCTTAAACATTATAATCATAATAATCTAGATCGATTGTACATCTTACTGCTGGCCTCTCCAAGTATAAGATGTCTTAACCCACCACTTTACACGTGTACAAGTTGATAAACTTAAAAATTAAATAATATTAATAAAGAACAAATTATACAAATGTTCAAGCTATATTTAGGTTCGGAAAACATGAGTCCATTACCAGGTGTCGTCAAAGTGGCGATTCCAAAAACTTATCTGTAAAGATTTGCAATTTAAATTGCGCGAAAAGTTCCTTCCGCGGACCTGTAGATTTGCATTATGTGTTACTCAGGTTTTGGGAGCGTTTCCGAATTTTCATATGCAAACACGAGTGTAGTCAAGTTGCGAGATAAGGGGCGAATACTTACGGAATTTCGTTTTAAGTGCTCCTCCAGACGTGAACATCTGCCACGTGTTGGCTGAGTAAAGTCTGTGAAATTGAACAAATTGAGAGATGAGCAATGTTGTGTGCTTTTATTTGCCATTACAGTTATTTGTTCAGTTGAGTCAGTTTTATAACTTTCGAGGCAGATAGAATCAGAGCATGATGAGATGGAAAAGCAATATTTTCTATATAGCAGTGATGGCCTCGAGGTTTGGTCGCGCGGTCGAGAATCTCAGCGGTCGCGGGTTCGAACCCCAGGGCACACACCTCTGACTTTTCGAAGTTATGTGTGTATTCACATTGAACTATCACTTGCTTTAACGGTGAAGGAAAACATCGTGATAAAACCTGCACACTTAAGAGTTCTTAGGAATTTCTTAGATGTGTAGTCCGCCAGCCCGCACTAGGCCAGCGTGGTGGACTATGGCCTAAACCCTCTTAATGGTAGAGGAGACCCGTGCTCAGCAGTGGGCGTATATGGGTTGATAAAGAAAGAAGAAGAAGAAAGAAAGATAATGCTATTGGACACGCAAAGTTCTTAGGAGTTTCTTGGGTGTCTAGTCCAACAATCTGCGCTATTCCAGCATCGTGGACTGAGGTTCAAACCCTCTCAATGGTATATGGAGGTTCCCCAGCAGTGGAAATTACATGGGCTGAAAAGATGTATAATTTTTTCCAGTTAGACCTCTTTCAGAACCATATTGGCCAACCAACAGATAGGTAACTAATTATCCGTGTGCCGTAGTGGTGTAAAATAGTGTCAGAATAATCTCTCACTCAAAAACTACTTCGCTATTTTTGAAAATGGTTTTAAATTTCTATGGGTCTCAAATATTGTAGAAATCTAACTGCAGCCACCCTTGCGCCATTTGAGCTCGTAAATGTAATTTTGGTCTCAGAAATTCTTTATACAAGACAAAGTACATATTTTAAAAAAACGTTTAGCAGATTATATCCCCGTAATTATTGTCTAACACTTCATAAAACCTAACGTAAAGCTCTTATTGTGGAATTTACAGCGGCTGCCGATGACCCCATTTTTATATTTCATTCCACGGTCCATAGCAAACGTTAATTGAACTTTAACGGTCCAAGAAATGGGACGATATTGACTTTCAGTACAAAACACACGTAGTAAATCGCAAAGGGTGGCTTAATTTGCCGGCGGCAAATTGTATTACCTGCAATTTGTATGTTTTATTTTACTCAATACAATACCTTATATAAATATCAATAAACTCGTAGCATACAAAACAAAATTTGACATCTCCGCGTCACAATTGTCATGTTTAACGTGGGTTCGACCCTCGCACTTAGACAATAAGACAAATTATGTTTGAGTGAACCACAATTCTTTTTTTTCGGACCGGTGAAACCGAAAAGTCTCTCATATTTTCTGATATCCACGATACAAGACATGTATCTTATTTTGGGGTAAGTACTATGTATGCGACCCGTAGGTGTATTTATGTTTTACAATCGAAAGATTATAGCTAAAAAAGGTATGCCCTAGTAACATCACACATATTAACATCATTTGAATGTTTTGTTTTTGCCATAGGTATTTTTGAGCCACAATAACAGGTAATATAATTTGTACTATTTGATTTAAGCTGAGTGCATCCAATTTGCAATCATAATTTAATAAAAAAATGGAAATATAAATACATGAAATATAAAATAGTACGTGGAACGCTTCGAAAAAATATACGGTATATTTTTACGCGGTCTACGAATATGCAATTAACGTAATACTTCGCTTTTTCATGGCTTATATACCTACCATAAATGATTGAACCGGCATACTAATGGTAAATAAATATACCATGGTGTCATTAAATTAAACTAAGAGCACATCTAAGTAAGTAAAAAATACATGCTTTCATTTATTATTTCATAGATCCTATTGTTTTGTTTGAATTTAATGTTTTATTGAAAACTTTGACCGATCATGTACTTTGGAATCCTACGTTCACCAGTGGACGGCAATAGGCTGAGTGTAATATCAAAATAAATTAATACAACTTTAATAAAAATAGTCAATACATAAAACTTCACCTATCACTTGGTAGTATTGTACAAAAAAAACCCTCAACGGTTCGAACTCTATAGTACAGTTACTACCAGTGGAAAGCCTTTGACAGAATTCATCTGGAACAAATGTCAGTGGAGCAATATTTGACTTTACATTTGAATAGACGGATGTATCAGATACGAAAGCCGAGTAATCAATGAATTTTATTCGTACAAGAGACATAGAAATAGAAGACATGTTCTTCGTTACACAATGAAAAACCTGTTGGAAGTAATTTATTGTCAATAATTCGCGTAGTTTGTTAGAAATCAACTGAAAAATGAAGTTATTTTAGAAGAACTTTAAATTTGATTTGATTCTGATTGATTACATCTTGATGTTTAATGACTAAAACGCATCTAAATAGAAGCAGATACAGATAGCAATAGATAGCGAGCGAAAAAACCCAAAGACACGTTGTTGCGGGAAACGAACTCAGAACCACTGGATCGCACGACATACACTCCAACTACAGTAAAAAACAAATTTAGTTTTGTTTCAAAATAAATACAACGCATTAACAAAGTAACTCAAAATTAATGTACGTACTATACTTAAAGCGCAATTAAAATTTTCAACCGCCACAATAAAGATTGGGTGAATAAATTGAGTGCGGTTCAAGTACTTACGTTTCGCGGTGAGAGTGGGCACTCGTGGTGTTGCCATTCTTTTATATTACAACCTATGTTTACCATTAAGGGGATTCCAATGTTGCCCACATATCGCTGTTAAATTACCACCTTTTAGGGTAGCGTGTATCCTACAACCAACAACCTGAAAGTCCTTGAAACATGGAATTTGAAATTTATAAAATCAGGATGTTCAACTTAATAACAAATTCTTAATCCAATAAAAACATAGAAATTGAAAATGTAGTAGCGAGAAAACTTTTAATAGAAATATTAAATAATTAGTGTGAGTCGTAAATTAATGATTCTATTTTCATTAGTGATACAAACATTTGCGACAATCTATGTCAAAGGATGCTTATTCACAACAATTATTACATATATTTTATTGTGTGGAACAATACTAATTTCATGTATAATTTTAGTAAGCTTCCTTGTATACTCGTAACATCAATAATTTAGCTTTATAAATGCTACGTCATAGTACCGCTTGTGGTGATCTTAATCTGAATTGGAAACTAATCTCTTGAGACCGATTCCAGTTAACGATGGGTTAGGATCAATAATGTTCTAGGCAACTTGTTATAGGTTACAAGCTCTAATTGCGGGAATGACTTGCTCTAAACCTGAAATTGCCTTGATTAATATATTTATCTAATGACTTGGAATATAATGAAAGGTACGGGATCGTTAGAAATTAATTAGGGCTTTATCGTAGATGTATCTTTAGACTAGATTTGATAAGGGAATTGGTTGTTCTAAGATTATTGTTTGTCACATATTCCCTGGCGGTTTTTGGATAGGTTGCATAACTTATAGAAATGGTGCAGAGTAGATTGTTTCTTAGGTCTATTAAATAGGTCTTTGGTATTATTTTTAATGCAACGACTTAGAAGTATATTTTTTAAGGGTGACTAGAAGTAGTAGTGTAAGTAGAAAATTGGTGTATTATTAAGGCTCTCATAGCTAGCTTGTTCAACATGCTTATTATAAATATGTAGTATAAGGTATATTACAGATAGTAAGACAACCTAAAAAAATGCTGTTAAAATCTTGCACGAATTCGAAAGGTGTGTTATGTTATAATTATGTTAATAAAAAAAAGAACAAAGTTCCCACATTTTGTTTGTCCAGAGACATGTCATTAATAAAGCAAATAAGTTTCATAGCAATAAGTTTCTAACTTCAACAGCACTAAATTCAAACGAATTTTCACCCGGAATCTAATCCGTGTAGATATTATGTTGAATTCTGAGAAGCAAGCAGTTGCGGAAGCCAGTGAAGTACGGACACATGCTACGCAAATGTCTGTTCTATTTGCATGCGAAATTTGTAAACTAGCTCCTGTGGCGTCGAAACTTCGATGTTGCATATAAACATGGCGACAAATTTTGACATACGTTGTATAGGAAGCAAATGTGATAATATACAAAAAACATTTTTCACTACCTGATGACCACGACCCTGTATACGTGAATTTAGATTTCAATTTTTTTCTTCCGTTTTTGACACATTTTTCACATCTGCTTCGTTTCTTTATCTACTCGATTTACAATACTTAGGACGTTCTACAAAATTTGATGTGGCAAAATATGTCCATATGCTCAATAAAGTCCTTCTTGAGGTCACATAAAGATTAAATATATTTCATAAATTTCCGTAACGCCCTGGCTTTGTCAGCAGCAGATTTTGAGGGCTAATACCAGCGATATAATTGATATGGGAGAACAGTAATAACCTATTATTAACATGATATAGTGCCCCCGAACATAACATTAATTTAGCCCCATTGTGTGCCGGGCGGGACCCAACATTCATTACGAGTGTTGACGTTATTTCTTATTTTTACAAAATCTCTAATTAAAGGTCCACAAAGGCGATATCAGATGATGATCCGAGCGTAAAGTAATTGTTTTTTCTTCGTATTCATTAGATTTCGGGTGATATTAAAAAGGGGAGTGGATACAATGGACAATCTCGTTTGAAGCTGCAATGCGTGTGACGTAGGTTAAAAGCATGTGTTGATAAATTACTTTCGAGTATCGAGTATGTAGATGTGAGGGGATGGTACAGTGTTTTTGATGTTAATGAGGAGTTTTCTCGTGTTTGTATGGAAATATAATATAATGAAAGAAAATGTACCGAGTATATGGGTATCGTGATTTGAAGGTTAATTTACTGAGAATAGATTATGAGCTTTTTGCGAATAAATTATATTGTTGCAATGTGTATTTAGTCTACATTATATGTAAGTCCGATTGTGATGACATGTTAAGTAATAATAAAATAATAAATACACCCAACAGTCACATACATAGTCCTGACCCCACACTAAGATACGAGTCTTGTGTCGTGGGTATCAGAAACTACGAGAGACTTTTCAGTCTCACAAACACCCAGACCCGAAACAAATATTTGTGGATCACACAAACATTTGTCTCGGTGCGGGGATCGAACCCGCGGCCGCTCGTTTCGCAAGCTGGTGTCTAGCCAACTGCGCCACGGGGCTGTCAAATCTATGTATTCTATCTTGTTTCAAAATTCTTTATTGGTAAATGGTAACACTTTATAAAACATACCAAATTATGAATTATATTTTTCATAGTGACTAAAATAGTTCCTGTTAACATTATATCCGTATATGGAATAGGATACAGCGTTAGATAAATTTTGATTAGTTAAACGCTCATAAGCATCACTTTAATATTCTAAAATTTATATGGAACCATATTTATTTCGAAGTAAAATCAACAAGTACATTTAAATGTTTTGACCACTACAAACACAAACAAGCTTTGCACTGCTGCAAATTATTTCAAAACAAAGTGCAAGCGAAACTATCTCGTGAAATAAATTAACGTTACACCTAAACTGCCAAGCAATAATAGACTTTAAATACGTTGCTTTTTATGCAAATTGTGTGCGAAATGTGACAGTTCGCAATACAAAGGTCAGACTGGTAATTGTTCAAAGGGACGAGGGTAAAATTTATGTAGAGAGGTTGTACTATTGGTCAAATTTTCACCGTCATTGGCCGAACTAGTGGACTTGGAGTTAACTGGATTATCCGGCGGACGTTGACGAACGGTCGTGCACAGTTCCATTTTCCGTGAATTATTGTCGAGGTCTGCACTTCTTAGAAACGCGGGATTGCATTGAAATTGTAATGAGTTTGAAATGAAACTGAATTTTTGAAGTTTGCTCAAGCTTAAATTTTTATACTTGAAAATACAGGTAAAATACCTTTATTTTACCTGTAATTTGGGAACCACCTTTGGTTACGACGTGAACTTACTACAGTTATGTATCTACAGATATCTATCTTTGTCGAAATAATATCAGTGGCAAGACTTGATCTCGAAGCGACGTCATCACAAAATTTTCAATGTAGCCATTTATTTACTTTAATATTACAATAATATCACGATTTAATTCAGAAATTCCAAATTCATCGTAGTTCATTTATTTCTTATCTAAACATCATTGCATATGTAAATTAATCAAAGAAAATGTTTGTGTACCATTACATTGATTTGAATTACTTAAAAATCAAAAGCCATTTTTGTAATAATATGGCCAGGGGGAACAATCCACTAGGATCGTCAAATGACAGTCTTCTTTTTAATCGTAAACTTTTTTGTTTAATACAGATAATAATTGTTGACATATATATTTATTAATTTAATCTTTATATACACGTATGTATAAAGGCGGACTTAATGCCGTAGGCATATTCTGCCAGTCTACCTTTGGGCGATGCAGTGATGAAAATCGGTAGGTGTATAGGTACTAAAGACGTTTTACATAAATAAGTGTGTAATATTTATACGTAGAAATAGATAATTATACATACAAATATACAGATATGTATTTGTATATATATAAATCATATAACATATATATATTACATTAAAGAAATATTACCATAAATCAACATTTGATTTTTAGGCAAAGGCTGCCGTGACTTCTTTAAAAATTCTTATCACTCTCTAGCAATAACTTATTTTTGAATTATTTTTACTCCAGTACCAACACATAGTAAGACCTAGCTAAGTAAGTATAATTTGAGCTGCGGAAAGTAGACGCCGTGGAGATCGGCGCCATATTAATCCGCTTACACGTGCAGTTTCCAGTAAGAAATTTCCAGCGTCGGAAAATTTATGATTTTAATACTCGTCACATTCTAGGTGACTCAGGAACCTCTTGAGAAAGTTTGAATATTTCAAAAGAAAATGTATAATTGAGGCCTATAAAATCAAAACCAGCTAAACGCTAGTTGGAATCAAAGACAGTTAAATACAAATTTATTCAGTCCGTACTCAAATATTGTGGTATTTTTATAATTTAAAATTCTGATTTTTAGTGGTATTCACATTCTTTATAAATCACTTTTAAAATATAAAATATCATAGCCACCTAAACAAAGTTATCGATTTTTGTAGATTACTGAATATTTGACTCACTTGGATTTAGCTGCCTTTGATTTTATAGGCCTCAATTATTAAGATGTTGATTTATTGCCTGTCTCGTGGTGTCGCGATACTTTAGTGTCATTATTCAGTTTTCCATAATGAAAATCTTAGTTGGAATCTTGAAATGAGACAGAAGGACAGCAATAGGCTCGAATTATATTATTTTGGATACAAAATTTTGGTGTGCGAAGTGTGGATGTAGAAATTCACATATGTATAACCATTGTTAATGTGTGTATAAACATTTACATTTATTTTGGTTAGTTCGAGGTTTAGCACATTTTATTTTTGTTGTATAATATTGGCCATCAGAATTCCGAGTATATCCATTTGCCATTTGAAATAGGTACCTAAACATTTCAAGAACACAAACATGAAAGCTGACTTTGGATTGGCATTGCCGAGAATATTGCATACTGCATGGGGAATTAAAATTGTACTCCACAGAGGCATTCGTCGACAATCCGAAACTCGAGCGTGTACGAAGATTGATGTGTTGAGAACACGCTGTTTGCAAAACAAAAATCACAAAATATGTTTGGGTTATTTGCAAAGGATAAAATGGGGAAGGAACTGGAAATTATAGTTTTTAAACCATCTCTGGTGTGATGAAAAGCACCAGCTTCAATTACCGGATGGGACTTTGATCTAAATTTGGGACAGTGGAGGGAATAAGGTGATTTAAAGTTTTTTTTCTGTATTTATCTAAATCATGAAATTTAGTCAAATCGCTTTTTGTAAGCATAGGTTCTGTATCTGTATGTATCTATGCTTGTGTTCTATTTCACAATTGAAAAATATGCTTAGAAAAACGAAAGCTGCTTTGTTTTGTATTTCTGGATACATTTAAGTTACTTTGTAATGACGCTGTTGGATTTAAGTAATAAAAGATTAATCGTGAGCATAAAACTGAATGAAGCATGTTATATTTTTTCAATCCTGTAAATCACACATTCACAATAATGTTAAATGTACGTTGTTTGATCCGACTTGGGGAAAGTACGCGGGATTTCATCCATTGAGACTGAGGGATGGCGGATCACACAAACATTTCCCTCGGTGCGGTAATGGATTTCGCAGCTTTTCGTTTTACTGCCGAGTTTTAATTGCGCCAGGGAACAGCCACATGAACTGGTGAGTATTGAAACGTGATTACGATGAAATATTAGTACTTGCGTTGTATGTACACAGACTTACTGTAAATACATATTATGATGAAATTCAATTGTTACTTAGTAATGGCTATTCCTGATATTCTGCAAATGTCGTCATATTAGTAACCTTTGGTGCAAGCCCTAATTTTAAATAATGAATTAAATATGTCTGCTTTCCCGGCTGTCTGTTCTATAAATTTTCCAAAAGGTTCAAAAAGAAATGAGTTGTTAAAGGCAAACTTAAACCAAAAATCTCGAAGAATTTTTGTGTTCCCTCTTTTAATAATACTGAGAATCGTAGTGGGAAGCCCGGGAAGGTTGTCTGTCAATCCGTCACTGGCAAATCTTGGGATTTACTGGATCTATTTTGATGTAGGACGCGTTCAAATGTTTACTTAGGGGCGGGACGCGACAAAGTATGGAGTAAAGTTTCTTTATTTCTTCAATGTTGACCGCATTGCTTTGTTGGGAACGTCTGGTCTACGAAAATTGATGTTAGTTAATTTTTTCAAGTGTTGCCTTCAAATTCTCTAAAGTTGGATTTCCGAAAAGTATTTTTGCCTTTGGTCTGGTTTGTCTCTAAAGATTTGACTTAGGTGATTTTCGTATATTTTTTTTTTGCGGAGCACCGCTTTTGTGAATTGCCTAAGGCAGAACAAAATTTACAACGTCTGTCGTTTTTTTGGAAATATCTACATATTTTTATATTCATGTTAAATATGTAGGCACTGCTATGCTTTTCTGTCGTTGTTTGAACAAAAATAAAAAAGGATATTTGTTTTTCACTTTTGCTCTCTATGACAGAATATAAAGTGCAATAAAATTTGTCTTTTCATAAAAATTAGGCAGTACGCTTGTAATTTATTAAAGAAAATTCTAACTAATCAAAGTCAAGCTAGTTAAATAAAGCGTATTCAAAGTAATAATATTCCAATGACGTGTCAATGTCAGTTGTGACGGTCACAAAGTTCCAGCCAGACTAATACAATTATGTAAATTGAAAACCTATGGCTGAGCTTGGTGAATCCGAATATTTTGACTTTATAGCTTAATTCTGCACCAACGTACCGAGTAAATGATGTTTGAAAATTAACTTCGCTGTATGTTTTTAATATTGGAGTAATTGACATAAAACAAAACTCTGTTAATTATCGTCTGTAATAATGGGGATTCCACGAAATACAACACTATCGTTATAAAACTCAGAGGTTGTAGGCCTTAGTCCACCACGCTGACCGAGTGCGGGTTGACGGACTACACACTTAAAAATAAATCGGAGAACTTTTAGGTGTCCAGGTTTCCTTAACATATTTCAACAGACATATTATCAGAAAGCTGTGATCGAGCGATAATTTTAGAGATTTTACAGGATACAAAACTTAATTACAACTGGCTTGAACTGAAGTAAGTCATCTCTCGTCCTAATAGTTCAGTGCATGTTTGAAAAAATGCGGAAACAACCCACGATTTTTCGGATCTGATGGCTAAAGATAAAATAACTTAAGTAAATTGCTGTGATGTCGATATGAATAGAAATGCTCCCTATTATAGCTTGTATGCATAGAAGAGCCGGCTTTGATCTCGGTAACAAGCTTAGGTCATGTTAAGTGCCCTTTTATTGTTTCATGAGGATGTCAGCGTATAAAATGGATTAAGATAATCAATTTGCTGTGAAAGAATTAAAAAAATTAACTACAGTTTAAGGGCGTTGTATGTCGACGTTAGTTTAGAAATTAATTGTTTACAGCTATCATTTTATCAGTAACACGGCATGCAATTATGAACTTAGAACACAACGTATTTGATATGATTAATGGTATATATTATAAATGTATTTACATATTAATAAACGTTTGTTTAAAGTGATTGTGTTTCGTCGTTTGAAGACGGGTATTGGTTATATTTTATGCTTAAAATATATTACAATTACTTGGGTTTATTTTTAACCCAACATAAATAGTATTCACAATAGTTTATCATAGTTTAAGTCCCATACGCCCCTTAGTAATAATATTTGCAATATATTTACAGTCGGTTTACGACGTTCACACTCTGAAACGTGACCAAACCGATGTGTCGGGAATCGAAAAGGATTCATGGCAACACTAATTCATATAATACACTTGCCATGTTAAGAAATTTATTTAATGACAAAATTAATGTATGTGCCTTCTTGGTAAACTTGCATATAAATGTTTAATTCTCATAATAGCAATTAAACAAAGATTTCATTTGCTATGGTTTTATATTTTGAGAATTAGTATTGTAAATAATAGCGGTCCAGTTCCAATCATACGCAGTTTTAAATCATTTGCTCATCCCACAAGAATACTTATTAAAATAAAAAAAAGACGCCTGACACAACTTTATGAGCAAAATGTTTTGTAAACGTGTTTTATATCGTGTGGAGATCTGCTAAAAAAAAGTATACTATGTTGGTAATGAAGTTCCCAATTTTCAACAATCAAATCTTACAAACATACAAATACAAAAACCTTCCTCTTTATAACGTTATTAGTATAATATTATGTTTTGCAGAATAAAAGAGTTATGAATACGCACGTCGCCAAAACAGTCAACAAACCATAATACGCTTCCAATACAAAACCATATTGAAGTGATAGAATAAATTAATATTTTAATTGAGGAAACTAAGAGAATACGTGAAACCGTAGGTATGATAAATACGTAATTACACCAAGGGGTCAATTAATGATGGTAGAAATTTGAAAATGTATCGAAGTGGGATCGGAGCGCAATCGTTACACTATATCAGCGAGGTTATCTGGCAATTAGACCTCCGAGCCAATAAATATCCAACCCACGTCTGTTTATTGTTATTGCTATATTTTAGCGCTTTTATATTCTATATATTCGGATTCCCAATTTAGCCTTGTTGAGAGTATGATTGGAATAAAAGGGACTATGTAAGTGTGTAAAGAGTAGAGAGACTATGGAGACATTAAATTTGTTTTTTTAAATAAGACGCACAGAATCACGTATAAACCACAAGGTATTCGCGTTGTTTTATGACTTTTTATGTTTAGTAGCACCGATAAGTACCTGTAGTACACGACGTGACATGTTTTTAAAACAAATCAGTAACTAAATATTCTCAACCAAATTAAAAAATTAAATGTAATTGTGACCTCAAGTAATATTCCAAGCACCTACTAATAACATTAAGCACTTTTACGATCAAATATAATTTTTGCGTAAAACAATAACAATTTAATATAATTGAAGTTGGGAAAGTAATCAAAAGTATTTTCTTAAAATCAGACTGAAAACAGTGCTTGTATTCTTTTAAATATTACTTTTATATTACTTGCGAAATAAAGTTTTCTTTTGTTTCGCAATATAATCATTTTGTTTGAATGAGATTATAGAACGCAATTTGACGAGGCAAAGTGAATATTACCATTGGAAACATTTTTATTTTACTTCGTAATACGTAATGACTGTACTACGTGGAGCTACTACACAAGTGCGTAGTAACTATATGAGTCCAGGACATATTATGGAGATGATAATTTAAAGAGAAAGACCGGTAGCCTCAAGCAAGTGTTGGCGTTAAAGGTAAGTGGGGTATACATAGAAACTTAGAACGTTATTATTACGAGTTCTAAACACAGGCAACTATAAATTTTAATGTTACAAATTACAAAATCAGTCATTTATATAGTAACAACAACTATCGCAAATAACTTACCCTCTTAAGAATGAAATAGTACTATAGGATAAATTTTATGGAACTAATAAGATATGTAAAGTTGATATCGATTCTACTGTAAATAAAACTAACAACTTTCGGAAATCGCATACACGGCATTTATATATGTTGGAAGAGCCTTTAACAATATTGACAGCATGTGTACGTGACGGATACAGTCGATGGAGTACAGGTTATGCATGTAAGTGCTTCTTGAGAAGGTGCTGTCAAGGCGTGATAGCTCGTTAGAGTATTTGCAGTAACAGGTTATATACGAACTCATTCAAGATTTACTTTCGGTAATTACGAGTATTGTAAAGCTGAAGAGTTACAAGCTTTGACCCCACGCTAGGTTACAAGACCTGTGTCGTGGGTATCAGACACTACGAGAGACTTTTTTGGTTTCACAAACACCCAGACTCGAAACAAATATTTGTGGTTCACACAAACATTTGTCTCGGTGCGGGGATCGAACCCGCGGCCTCTCATTTCGCAAGCTGATGTCTAGCCAACTGCGCCACGGGGGCTGTCAAATTTCGCATTAATAAATTTTCCACAGATTTCTTGTCATCCAGGCTACTTCGAAACTGTCGTGCAAATAAATTAATTTTATAATATGTCTTAAAATACGATAGTGTCTATTGATCTCATTAAATATGTCACACTAAAACGCTTTAAACGCTCTTGGTTCAGATATATTGACAGCATACCATTACATGACTCTTACTTTCTCATACTTTTCCTATTTATTTATTTATTTGCTTTATTGGACACCGCAAAAATAACATATTATAGAACTAATTACATAAATTTCCAAGAGTGCCACACTAACATTTACTAAATTATAAAATGCTCAGGACTTTCACCCAATGCGTGACCTTACTGTATTTCTAACAATTATTTACCCCGATGTTACCACCCACGTGGGTATTTAAAAACTGGGCGGACACGCTAAAACCTTCCGAAAATTTTAAATTGTTTCCCGTTTGCCTGCTAACCGGATAAACACGCTGCCTAACAAATACGATTACGGACGTCCATCTCTCATTACTTTACGTTTCAAATTAAAAATTAATTTAAATTACTACTGGTCTCCTTTTTCCTCAGATGATTCCCGGAAAGTCAATTTATTATTCATCCCTACTAAAAATTGTATGAAACAATCTAACATTTAGTCATTGTATACCGCAAAATAAGGTCTCATTTTATGTCTTCCCGTTGTAAGAGTGACAAGTTTATTGAATAAACCTTTGGAATGGTTTGTTTTCGTTGTTGATGTAATAAATACTGGGTTTGAACTTTTGGTATTGCGTATATTTGGTGTTTTGTATTAGTACAAACGTTTTCTTTTTGACCTACATTTTACGATACTGTGATATAATATAATAATATTGAGTTACACAAAACATCGAATACGATCATTTAAAAATAAAACCTTGAAAAATAAAACATTTAACAATGTAACCTTTGTTTTTGTATGTTAAAGCCTTCTATAAAACAAGAATCAATATTTAAATAAAGATCTATATCAAAACTCTCAGCAAGTATTCCACTTTAGTAGTAATAATTGATAAAGGGAACAAGTATTGTAACATCTGTAACTACCGATATAAGGCTAGTTTACTTAACGGATAAGTTGATTAGGAAACGAGCTTAAGGAACAATAATTGGCTGCTTCATTCACTAACTTTGCTAACCACATTGTGTCCCAGGGATCGTCCATAATTTATGTAGTAAAGAGTTGTAAGAGTAATAAATATAATGTACTAGCATGATGAAAGGTGATTTCCGATTTTTTTATCCAAGGTAAATAAAAATATAATGAATGAAAACGTTATTAAATCTCAGAATACAATGCGGTCTTAATATAAAATACACATCCTTTATGCTTTCTTTGAAACATCCTACCATATGTAGCGGACTAATTTACAATGAAAAACTTTTTTTGAATGTCCAAAGGATTCGGTCCCGTCGGATGTTATATTGATACGAGGATTCAAAAAAGGTTATGCTTACAGAATTATCACAAAAAATATATTCGTAGAAGTTTGATTTCGTGATGCCATATTAACATAATATATGAGAATGTATGCACCGACCATTAACATAATGTTTTGTATTAATATAGTCAATATAGAGTTAGTCAATAGGGAAGTATTTGTCTGCTTATTTCGGTTTACGCCTAGCCGTAGGACGAGATTTAGGCGATATCTGATATGGAGATATGTACATGGAAAGTTATAAAGGAATAGGAAATATTTTTTTTAATTCACGCCTAAGCTAAGTCAAGCTCAGCCTTTAGTACTAATGATTTATTTATTTAATTCATATGTCAGTGTTAAAGCACATTGTCAAACGGTAGTAAAACACCTTCACGGAACTGAGTTGACATTCAAAGCGAACCTCGTGAAATCCTTTGATCTGTACCATCGCAGAGTGCTCAATAATGACATCCATTAGTGACACTCCACGGACATAACCTAATATTCAATTTGCTTTCGCACTGCCACCGAGTAACTTTGTTATCCTTTCGAGCAGACTAATCGGCGTTGAGAATCTGGCGATTGTTCATTTGTTTTCATTCTTTTGTATGCTTCTAGTATAGATAGCGCTGGCACTTTAATCTTTTTTTTGAAGAAAAGAAAAAAATACAAAGTTCTGCTCACAGCCACGTGTAATGTTAATTCTGCAATACTTTGGCGAAAAGTACTAAAGTTTTACATTGTATATTGCGAGTCAGTACGGGTAGTTAGGAATATTGTACCAGAACCAGGCCATTCACTATATCACTCACTGAAGAAATAAGTAATATTAGAAAAGTTCAAAGCTATATGGAAGAAACATTTAGTGTAGTACAATTGTTGACTATTTCTAATAGAAATAGAAAAAAATCTTAACGAATTTAGGTATCAATGACTCTGCCGTAAACATAAAAAATAGTTCGTTTTCTCTTGCGTCATAACTCATAAAACAGAACGAGACAACACAGCACATTATATGATTTATGCAACATCTATGAGTAAGACGGTA
Organism: Cephonodes hylas; assembly: GCA_030295005.1. Lineage (NCBI taxonomy): Eukaryota > Metazoa > Arthropoda > Insecta > Lepidoptera > Sphingidae > Cephonodes > Cephonodes hylas. The sequence goes on along the minus strand of AP025367.1, from coordinate 5,783,733 downwards.
ACTGAAGGCTAGAACAATATTGATCCAAATATTCCACAGTCGTGAGCGTTCTCTCGCAATGGCTGATGACCCGAAAGGGTTTAAGGCGTAATCTATCACGCCATCCCATTGCACAGTTTCCAACTCCTCTCATTTGTTTCCCGTCCCTTTATCCCTTAGATTGTTGCAGTTTAAAACGTTTCTCGATGGTTGCAGAGTTTTCGTATTTTAAATCCCGTCCATTTTCCTGCAATGTTTCAAATGAAGCTATTAATCCATTCCGTCGATTTAACAAATCATTAAATCCTATTTAATTTATAAGCAATACAGAAATTTACCATACTACCATAATATAGTCGCCAGAGCTACTACAAAGTTCGTAGTTGAGTTGCATAAAACGGCACATACCGGTTAAATTATTTAGTGTTTATTGTATCTTACGTCGTATTTAACTAGTAAAGGAATATGTCAGAACGAAATACATAGAAACTTATGGAATAAAACAATTATTCAATACCTTCCTGGTGCAAAGCTCAGTAAAATTTCATATGAATCTAAATCTACATAGTCTAAAATAGGCCAAAATAACAAAAAAATAAGTCGATAAAGAAGCTTAGACGAGAAAGCAAGTACTTTTACTATCGCATTTATAACATTAATCACTATTTGATCACATTTCAATACGAAATTCCATGTACCTCACTTCAAAGATCCGTAAAACTTAAATTCGTAATACTTACATTTGGGTCTTGTACGTTTCTCCCGGATAGTTAACAAAAATAGCGAATAGACATCCCTTCTAATTTCGCTAACGTTTGACAGTAAATCATTAACAAAAATGGCACGATATTATTTGTTTCTTGATCTTGTTGATGATGTAGATATGGGCGTGAATGCGTCTTTATTTATGCTCGCGTTCCTTCAGGCGATGTGTTTGAAGCCGCGAAGTGGGATCCTAAGAAGGCCGGTCTTGCTAGGAAGCGAAGAGACTAGCCGTTTATATAAGGTGTATTATCAGTCAGTCAACATTTTGCAGTTAACTAGCCATATTTATCAGTATTATGTTACGCCACTGTTATTTTCTAAAAGATAGATATGAATGAAGTGCTTAAAAATATTGTGTTGAACGCGACCACTTTCATTTGCTGTTCGAATGTACGTCACCCGAGCTACAAGTCTAATTCTTTATCATCCAGTTTTAAAAGTAATATCCTCAGCCCTGCATTCCTCATCCGCCTTCCAAAAACAATTGTGCAAGCCAGTTGAATGCCGTGGCGCATTGCCAACAATTCAAAATATTGTTCCATTATCACTCATGCCTTTATTACATTATTCTTAAATGTTTTTCGTTCTGTTAAAACGAATTTTATTTATTTCATCAATATTTTTTAATGGTAATTTAAAATACCAATAATATTCTCAAGCGTGAGACTATTTATCGAATATTCCGGATTCATTTTTTAAAAACAACGTTGGTAAGTTACAATAACTGTCCCACCACACAAAATTCTTTCTCATTTCAAAACAAGACATTTCATGTCAAATTTATAGCTGTGCAATTGTGTAAATTTTCTTGCAGCGTTTCCCGTCACAGTTACAATGCTTTATAATTCATCGTTATAATTAAATGTCCATATTAAAAAGATAAATGCATACGATAGTGTCCTAGATGACTCAAAAGTAATATTTCTTACGCCGTCGCTAAGAAAAACTAACAGTATAAATAAAATTATAGATTTGCGTAATGGGCCATACTTTTCTAGAACACTACAGTAATTATAATAACGCTAACACGTAATCGGTTTTTAATCAGCTTGTATATTTGTATCTCGTATTTATTTGATACCCCTGTGGCATAGTTGACTAAACATCAGCTAGCGAAATAAAAGGCTGTGAGTTTGATCTCCCTACTGGGACAAATGTTTGTGTTATCTATACTAATATTATAAAGCTGAAGAGTTTGTTTGTTTGTTTGAACGCTAGGATCTCAGGAACTACTACTGATCCGATTTGAAAAATAATTTCACTGTAAGATAGCACATTTATTGAGGAAGGTTATAGGCTATATATCATCACGCTACGCCCAATAGGAGCGGAGCAGCAATAAAGAATGTTTCAAAATCGGGGACTTTTTTCCTTTTTGTGAGCTTCCGCTGCGCACGTTGCAGAAACGGTTAAAGTTTCGCTAAAATCATGCATGACAGAATTGTTCCCCTTTAAAAATTCTAAAAAAAAGTCCGCGATAGCATATGTCTATCTTTTAAGGTTGGCTCACTAAAACGGTTTTTTATTCTAACCAAATTTATTTTAAATAAAGCATTATTTGTGAAGGTGTTTTTACAAACATGATCATCATCAAACATGATGATGTTTTTACAATCCTTATCCAAATAAATACGTTATTAATTACAAGTATTTAATACAAAATAAATTTGTCCTTTACATCATTTGATTTCAATTAGTATCTTAGAAGATATCGCAGGTTCAAAATAATGATCAAGCGCGCAATAATGATACTCAAGGCGTCACCGGCGCGTTACGGTTTCACGTTGAAACAATTTGACCGATTTGTATGATTTTTGTATACTTATTTAAGTAAATGGGGCTATGCGGAGTAAAATACTACAACTTATTTTCTTTTTGAACCCAACCCTGTAGTCCACGCAGACGGAGTTGCGGGCAAAAGCTAGTCTACAAATATTTGTTTCGGCTCTGGATGTTTGTGAGATGAAAAGTCCTTCGTAGTTTCTAACACCCACGGCTCGAGACTTGTGTCATAATTGGGGGTCAGAACAATTTGTATTGTATTTGACTGTTAGGTAGGTATAGTTGTAGTAGTACATATTATTGTAAGTATAGCACTTAAAGCCTAACATAAAGGCATTCGAACGGCTCACAATTGCTAAATGCAGCTTGGTAAACCGTATTGTTCCAGAAATCAATTTCCCGTGGAATATTTGATGTATAGAGCAACTAGTGGTTCTTTAATGACTTTATGGATGGCTGTAGTGAAATTGGTTAGAAGCGAGATTTACTAGTGAGCATATCGTCGTAACATTTGTTCATTTATTGATATATGGAAAAACATAACAATGTAAATACTGCCTCCGTGGCGGAGTTGACACCATTTTGAGATCTAGAAATATTTCTTTAGGAACGGGATATTCGTGAGGCCGAAACATCACACACAATCACACACTTACTTAGTATTAGTTAAAACGCAAACATAGTTTTGTAAGTAGTAATATATTTTCTTTATTTTGAAACTCTGTAAGCAAAAGTATTTTGCGAAACCGCAATCACTTCGATTCAAATTCGTATGTCGTTAAAAAGCGCCGTATTTGAGTAATGCACTGTACCTAACATATCGAACTGCAACGTGTTCCAGAACGAGCACTCTGTTTTATATACGTAATAATCATTTGATTTACACTTTATAAGTAGGTACTTACTCATCAGCCCATATGCATCCCACTGCTGGGCACGGGCCTCCTCTACTATTGAGAGGGTTTAGGCCTTCGTCTACCACGTTGGCCTAGCGCGGGTTGGCGGACTAAAATTTAACATTTTTACAAGGATAAATAAAGTATATTCCAGTTCTATCCCACGGTAGTATAAAAGTTTAAAAGGATTGTGTCTTCAAGCTTAATCTTAAACCCTGGAAAACGCAATCAACTCAACCAGCTCTTAATCAAAGGCTATCTTTGTCTTTTGTGTTGGATATTAAAGTGAGCGTCCACGTCTCAGACTTATAGACGGTCTCGAGTTGATTTAACAGGAAACGCTGAAATACGGTTGTACCCTGCGTGAGCTGTAATTACTTGTAGAAGCAGTGTCCAATATTGTCGGTTTACTTTTGTGAAGGAATGGCGAAAACAAACAAGCGCAGCTGGCAGTGCAAGTGAAGTCTCGCTGTGAAAGGAACAAAGGGCAGACGGCGGCAGAGGAATGCTCTTTATTGTGCCGTTCACAATATAAAACCGCCTTTCATGTCAAACGGCTTGCGAGAAAAAAACAAACCTGTGGAACGTGAATTATTTTTATTCGCAATAGAAGCGTCACCTCTGTTTTGGAAGTGTCGTGACTGGATCGTACGGCTTTATAAGCTTTATTTGGATATTTTGGGGTTTAATTTTGTGAAAGAATGATTTTTTCGTGAAAATGCTCTAAGCGTTCTTTGATGGAGTGTTTAACGTTGATTGACCTTTAGGGAAGCTATTTTTTGAAAAACATATTTTTGGAGGCAAGAGTTTCGCTTTTAGGTATTGCATGCGTTTGCTTTATTTTGTCTGCTGTCTAAAAATTTATTAAACAGGCCCAATTGTTAACTTCTCAGAAATTATATCAAGGCCTTACAGCTAAATTCTAATGACTATGTTTTTATGATGCGATTTCGACATTGTTTTTAGGTGAAACATTACTTGTTTGCAAGAATATAACACGTTATCGTTTCGTAAATAATATTGATCATTTTTAAAATCCTGACCATGTTAGAAAAAAACAATGATACCTTTAAATTACTTATAATTGCTGACTACTGGCTACCGGCCGCCTCTTTAATTAAGAGGTGTTGAATAGCCTGAACGCATGAAGCGTTAAAATCACAACCTTCATTAAAGAGCTGAAATTTGTTTTATTTCCATTTTAATAGCAATTTATAAAAAAGTACAAACATACAAAATAGGTATTGTTAAGTTTGGCACATACAGTTAGACTAGGATCACTAATCTAACATGTCGTAAATACGAATGAATTGAATATAGGTACGTTTAAAAAGACAACTTATACTGCACATATTCCTGTTTAATGCTGATCAAATTATTTTTAATTAAAACGGAAATATTGAATAATCTACAACAATGTTAAGCACGTTCAACTGAGTTGAAAGCCATACCAAGAATGCCCGCGGGCGCCTCTGCTTCAGTCAAGCTTCCTCGCTGCCACTGCCACTACCAAATGACCGCGCCACAATATCATGGAGACAACACGCAAGGCACGACACTATTCTAATAACAAATAATTATCTGGTCTGGACGTAATGAAAAAAATATTTACAGGAATGGCAAAAAGAAAAATAAGCTGAATAACTGATCGTATTGTGACGTGGAATAACAAAAACTATGCCCCGGGTGAGGATCGAACTCACGACCTTAAGATTATGAGACTTACGCGCTGCCTACTGCGCTACCGAGGCTGATAGTTGGATCTTCAAATTAGTTGCCTATTACATGATTTGGGTCTTATTCTGTTCTTAACACCCCGTTGTTTTCGATTTGTTATTAATTGTTGTGTCTAGGCATTATTATTTCACGCATGTGTTTCCTGATAGAGTCCATTTATTATTGACGTATGACTTTATTGGATATCCAATCGTGCAGTTACATGATAATTTAATAAAAAACAGCTATAAATATAATTTAACATTTTAATTTTCTACGCAAAAACCGACAAAAATGTATATTGTTAAGAGTATCAAATTATTATCCAGCAGTTGAAATTAAGCTGCGTGAAGCATGCCAATGATATCGATTCAGCTGTGTTGTCTACATAATTTACTCATTTCATAATAAATCGTTGAGGTTGGCACCACACTGGTGTGCAGTTTATCTTTAAAACCGTTCTATAATTTATAGACTTCACCCGTGGCTGTTATCGACAGAGTTCTAAACTATGGGATATGACTTCAGCACAATCTGAAATTGCAAAAGTTTTCAAGAATGTAGATGCTTAAAATATTTTAACAATTTTAAAATAAATTTGTCGGGTATGCAATTTGTTATTGAATGCATGGGGGCTTCTATTTAAACATGATCTTGATCACTTCTTTTGTCCAAAACCATATGAGAAAAATCGATTTGAAATGAAAGAACAATCATTCGATATTTTGTCAATGCTATCCTCACCGCTCCTCCAACCGCTCGCCATTCATTTTTTTTTCCTTTATATCGAAATATCTAAGAAAAGAAATTCAAGATACGCAAAAAACATGATATACAGTGTAATAACATGATAAAATACAATAAATATTAGGCGTACTCGTATGATATTTGTTATAACGTCTTTGCTAGACGACGGCAAAGAGACGACGTTGATTCGATTCCGCTACCGCATATTTGTACGACGAAATATATTTGAACGATGGGGAATTGACTTTAATAGGATACGATCCGAGGGAATGAAATGATAATATAAAATATGAATAAAACAACGTTAACACACTTCGCTATGAAGAATACTTAGCCCATTGTCAACCATAGGGCAACCAATGCATAATTTAATTATTATTTATTATCATTTTTTATAACAAAGGGAAGTCATCCAACGCTTTTGATCGAAGGTTACATGTGTAATTATTATTAATAAATTTTATTTACTTCCGTATTCTAGATGATTCCGTATTCCGTTTCTAGATGTCATTACTCGATTTGAATTTGTGCCAAAGTATTGTGAAGTCTCAAATTATTAGAATTCAGGAAGTGAGATGCAATAATATATATTTCTTAAGGGCAGATTGGAGCGTTAAATAGTTAATGTTATATTAGAAGTTGTATAGAAAAAACAAATTATTTAATGCCATTTATTTATTTCTATTGAGATATCCTGCATGGTACCCAAATATTTGGATTTAGAGCTGATTAGTAATCCGAAAGCGTTGGTTTTCTTCTACACAATTTTGCGGGCATAATTATGACACTGACGATAGTGTTTTGGGGTAGACAAAAGCACAAATTCTGTTACAGATATGAGTACATAAATCAAAGAAACATAAGAAATGTTTGAAAACCAAACAACTTTGAAAAAGCGATGTCGAAAAATGTAAACGTTAAATAAATTAGCAAAATGAACGTTACATTTCACAAATGATATCCCCTCATCTAAATGTTACATCAAGTAAAAATGTTTTGATAAGCTCAATGTACGGGTCATTAATTTTTTAAGTACAATCCCGTTTCGTGCAGAATTAACGTTGGGTTTATTTTACTTGCTTCTGAACTCAGTGCGCATTGTTTCTTTTATTTGTCCAAGGACCATTTTAAATTGAGTCGACACTCGGTAATTAGCTTGGTATTTCTCGCAAAGGTCCAAGAATACAGGATGGAGATATTTGAGGAGCATGTGATCCAATGTGGGGAACATGTGATGAAGAGCGTGTTCACCAAACAAAGTCATTACAGCAAACACGTTGCCGTTTACGTCCTTTCGGTCCAAAAGGGCTTCAACTTGATGAAGTCCCCAATCTAGCGTTTCGGATCTGAAAATTAAAAAAAACATAACGCAAGTTATCATATTGAATCTATTAGTTAGATGACATATAAACTATTGATTTTAAATACTAAATCATATCCCTGACAAATGTTTGTGTGATCCACAAATATTTGTTTCGGGTCTGGGTGTTTGTGAGACCGAAAAGTCTCTCGTAGTTTCTGATACCCACGACACAAGACTAGTATCTTAATGTGGGGTCAGGACTATGTATGTGACTGTTGGGTGTATTTATTATTATTATTATTTATTATCCCTACGACACGTATTGATACATAACCCTATAATCAAAACTTACATTGGTTGATCTCCGTCCTTAATAGCATCAGGATGGTGATGGGCAGCGTTTACCCCGATAGAACTGAAAATGAGGCTTCCAGTGCAATTGATCCACAGCCACGTGTAAATCACATGAAGAAAGGAAGACCCACTACTAACATACATCCAAATAGGAAGGAGGAACGTAATGGCGTCGTGCCAACGATAATGTTGCCTAAAAAATCCTCGTTGGAAGAGCACACGATAGAATCTGCAATCACATGACAATATTATTTTTCATCGGCATGTTATTTGATGGTCGTTAAATCATCTTTGATGTTGTTATTGTCGTGGAAGATATTTGTGTACATTGTTATTACCTCTTCAAGTACATTTACTACGAAAGGCTTAAACAGATCATGTTTTTGTTGGCGTTGCTTCGCAATATACAAATTCTTTATTAGAACATAAGAATTTGATTTTCTGGTAATATTATTATTTGTATTCAAAATTCATCGGATACAGAGCAAATTGAATACAAATGAAGACTATTTAATAACTCATTAGAATATGTGTTGGAATAATCAAAGCGTTACCTTATTGTAAAGTGAGATATAAATCCGAGCGGGAAAAAGATAAATTCGGTGATAAATCCCAATCTCGCATGCAGTGGCTTATCTCTCCTCGGAAAGTAGAATAAGACCGGTTCGAGGGAGCTGATTTCTAAATCCATAAGAGTGTTGGTGTAAAGATGGTGTGATATTACGTGGGACACGCGGAAATCCCTGGAAATCAGGTTTAAATTAACTTTGGTAGCTTCATGACGTTGAAATATTAATGGGGTTCGAGTTGGAATACGCTTTTAAAGATTTATTGTATTATTTTTAATTAATACTCGTAGCAAGGTATAAAGTATGTTACTTTCAGATACTAAAAGTTTATTTAAGTAAGAATAATCATTAAATCTCTTTAATACATTCCTTTTGATAATGATTATCAAAGAAACTGAAATTAGCGTAAAAAAGCGAAAACTAATGATAAAAAAATATACCTGTAGTTCCACGTACTCATATTGAACAAATACATCCTCCAATTACTTCTTCTGTGAATGAAATTATGACAAGCCGACGTAAGCTGGCCTAATGCTAGCGAGGCAACAATGTACCACAGAACTGCGAACCAATAGTTATCAGAACATGCTAAAGTAGAACTGGCAAGGAGGGTGATGAATAACCCATCTGTAATTCTGTCTGCGGTTTTAGACGCGTCCTTAGGGATTTTTTTCATTTCTTCGAACACAGCCCTTTTTAGTGTCCTATAAAATCCGTCGTCGTTAAACGTGAACGGCGAATTTCTTGGTGTGTTTGCATCTCTAATGTAATATTTGTTTAGGAGTTTCTCTGTGCTTGGATTTAGGTGATGCGATTCGAATGCCTCAGTTATGTCGGTTCCCTGAAAATGAAATTTGGTGTGATTTACTTTTGTTTCATTATCGGAAAGTTTAGATAGATGAAGAGTTAATGTAAGGGCATTTAGTAAGTAAACACATTTTTATACTTTTTTCTTGTATTAAAAGATTTATCATGTAATAAAATAGCACTAACACTCATCATCATCAGACTACAAATTCTATTACATTGTATAAACAAATCGTATATTAAGCTTTTTTATGTGTTAAAATATTCTACTAGAATAATTAACTCGTATTCTTAAGGAATTTTTATAGAGTCTTGATATAATATTAAATATATTATTACTCACCTTCGTAAGTTCCAGCCATTCTTCGCCCCCGGGATGGTGTTTCAAGAAATTCGTAAAATCGTATAATTTATCATGTATCCTCCACAACCCTTCTGCACCGTCGTCCATCGCTTTACCCGTGAGCCACTGTATGGGATCTCTGAAACCATTGTCTCTGAGAGAAGGGTATTTTAATTGGGGAAAGCTGACGTGAACCTTTTTTTCCACCGCACGTTTATGGGCTATTTCGGCCCATTCCGATTCTTTTGGCGCCATCTTCTATATTAAAAATTGCCCTGTTGTGCTTGCTCAGTAAATACCAAGCTAATACTAATCCTTAACATAATAGATTATAAAATCATGAGCTATTATTTATCTAACAGATACGCCAAGTTTTTGAGGACCCCTTATACTTGTATACTGAATATACAGCACGAGATAATTCGCCCGATATGACCATATACATATTTTCAATATACATGATTTCTTATACACGTCTTGTAATTTTTACGAAATGGTGATAACTCACAGCATGTTACATCTATTACGAATATGTTTTTGTGATGAAGGTACTGATAATTGAATACGAATTCCTGTCACTTAAAAAGACCTTATTTTTCCCTTCACGGACGTTTCAATACATAAATAAATTAAATCATTACATAAATTAGACTGGACAGTGACTAATTTCTATTGCACCAGTATTATAGCGTTATCCTACTCGTAAGACTGGTCCTCACTGTTCTAAGGGGTATGACGGTACCGAGGTTTTGATCGACGCATCACTCGGCGATACGTTATTTAAACTCCCCTCGTCCAGCGACAACTTTATTCCTACCGAAGTGACGAAATAACATAACCCTTTTTTAAATAAAATCTGTTAATACTATTTCTTCAAAACAACTGTAGTAACAATATTGAAATAGTGTAAAATCCAATCTATAAGATTGCCAGTCGCCCTACAGTTCTTTTCCACATATTTCTCCCTGTTCCATATAATATTTGTAGTTTCAACATTATTTTTATTCACTCGTTGGTATTGGTAGGGGGCAAATGTAAAGTCCTCTTTAATAAATCATGCAAGTGCAGTATGCGCTATGTTTCTGATAACCTTAGAGCAATAGTGTTTATTTGAAATACTTGTGATGATTTCTACGAGATAATGCTTATGGATGCGATTCTTTTAATAATTTTTATTATGCATAAATCCTGAGCCTAATGGTTTTAAAGAGAGCATTTTTGAATAATTTTTTACTATTTCCAAATTTCTTGTTTAAAAATAAATAATATGAAACATATGAAAAGAAACGTGACTGTAGCATGTGAATAAACAATGACTGGTAAAATTCGAAGCAGATAAGTGAGGAATAATAAAATATTGATATAAGTAAAACTATATTTAAACGCCCTATCAAAAATAATAATTGTTTATTTTATTTTATTGAGTCTAATGATCCCGATCGGTCTTGTCATAAATATGAGGCTATTAATAACACTTATAAATACAATACAGAACTAATTCTGTAAAATAAAAAAATAAAGACATATAAAAAAAGAAATCAACTTATTTATCTATCGGAATTAAGTAGCAGAAAACTACTGAAAATTTAACTTTCATTAGAAGATACTTAATATGGTAGTTGCGTCTAAAACAGAAAATCACTGGCTGATTGAGGATGGGATATTTTTAACAAAATTTACTGTTTCTATTGTATATGATTATATTTCAGTTATTCATATAAAAGCTCTACGATTTTTTTATTTAAAATTTTATTGAACCAGCTTCAGGGATAGCTGTTTTTTTTCTAAATGTAAAATTTGAAAGAACGAAATATTTTCTCTTGTAACCATAAAATTTGTGGATCATTCCAATAAAAAATTAACAAAACAGTCTTGGTCATACAATCTGTTGTAACGTCATTAGACACGTAAGTGAATATTTGGCAGGAAACCGATATCGGATATTGCTGTGCACTTTGACCGAATGCTGGATATCTGACGACCGCAAATTTGGTTTATGTTCATTTTATTGATACTACAATTGACTTGAAATATTCTCTTGTAACATTTAGGTGGCAAATCGTGATGCAGTTTGAAACAAGCCGTGAATGCGTTGGTTAGACTATAAAGCATCTTTCTTTATCGAAATCTAAAAGTCGTTACTGTCATTAGGCTTTGGAGGGCTTAAACAGACACTGAGTTACGTTCTTTCTTTCATAAAACTTAACGGTTTCTCTGCTTTTTTAGTTTCATTTCGCGAAACAAAGTAGGAAACAACGTTCAACAACCTAGGCACAAACCAGCGAAACATCAGCATTTCATACATATATTCAATTTCCAAATATTACTGAAATTCGTATTCTATTTACGATTTCAATAACATAGAATATTCAACTATGCATATTCAGTAAACAGCACATTATGAGAATAGAAATTAATCATGCGCGAACCGGGATACAATAAACGCCTCCCAATCACGTGATGCTACTTAAATTTATTCAGTGTTTACGTGCTCTAATAAAATTAGGTGTTTAATTAAAATCCTTGAAAGGAAATCATTATTTATCTTAACTAAATGTGTGCGCATTTAGACTTTAAAAATGTATTCACGGTGCCCTTTCCCAGATAATACGGTTTTATTTGAGTTTCAGAAAATATATCTAAACGCAAATATTATATTTTCATATTCACCTTAAACTAAAAAATAAATAAAAGACATTGGTTGTGTCTTAAAAGTTATTTTTTTTTTCTAAAAACTACCTCAAAGGCCGGCAACGCACCGATGATTCCTCCGGTATTGTGGGTGTTCATGGGCGGTGTTGACCACTTAACATCAGGTGGCTCACTGGCTCGTTTGCCTCCTTTCCCATAAAAAAAAAAGAAAAAAAAAACATACATATATATATGTATTTCTCCTTTTGTATTTAAAAACTTTTGCAGTTCATATTATTCAGAAAGTATGGCCCAGGGGAAAATATCGAAATTGCATAATAAACAAAGTCTAGTATCTACACATACCGTTCCACTAAAATAATTTAATCTCAAAAGGAAAATAAAACATCGAGATAGTTAATGGTTTAAAATAACAATAACAATCACATTGTGTATACGCACGCTAAAGAAGATAACAGAAAATAATAAATTTGTGTTTGTATAACATTAATCAGTACGTTTAAAATTTATTGTTTTGTGTATAAAAACAAGTTGCCTCGAGTTGACGTAAACCGTTGCTTACTTTGAATGGACATTACAGCCGAGTGAGTGAATACAGATAGCCGTGTTGTCACAATGGCTCCAAAAGATTTCGATTATATTGAAATAGCACATCAAAGGGCGGTAGAGAAGAAGACGCATGTTAGTTTCCCCCAATTAAAGTACCCGTCCCTTAGAGATGCGGGGCTAAGAGACCCCGTACAATGGTTAATTGGAAAAGCCATGGATGATGGAGCGGAAGGCTTATGGAGAGTGCATAATGGAATTTACGACTTCACTGATTTCGTCCAGAGACATCCAGGAGGGGCCGAGTGGTTGGAGCTCTCTAAGGTAATTGAATCGACGTGGATTGTAGGCGAAAATAAAAATTCAAAAGTGGAATGTGACGTAAGGCTGTTATAGACAATAGTAACATTAAAGAATAATGTCAGGTGACTGCAATACATTTTATGTACAAATTTTGCTTATATTAGTGTTCAGAGGCTAAAAGCTGACGAAATGGTATCTTGAAATACTACTATCTACCCTAAAGGAGATTTTGATGTGAGACAGTATGTATGTATGTCTGTAAATATTTTTTCTCCAGGGTACCGATATAACAGAAGCTTTCGAATGTCACCACTTGAATCCATCTGTAGTGAAAATGTTAGAAAAATTTTACGTAAAAGAAGCAGAGACACCCAGAAATTCTCCGTTCACATTCAAAGAAGATGGATTTTATCGTCAGTTGAAAGCAGCCGTGTGGGATGAACTGAAGAAAGTGCCAAAGAATGTTCCAAGATATGCCGATCTAATAACAGATGGACTGTTTATTACACTGCTAGTCACATCAGCTCTATCTTGCTGGGCGAAAGACTATTGGATTGTTATGCTTTGTTATTTGACAGCAGGTGTGAGTTTAGCTTGGACGGTGGTAGCCTCACATAACTACATTCATAGGAGAACAAATTGGAGAATGTATTTGTTTAACTTCAGCCTTTGGTCATACAGGTGAGTTGGAAGTTATATCATTGCAAATCCTTTAAGCTATTACGGGAAATTGGGCACACCTGTTATCTAGCGCAGTCGGCTTCAACAGCCGGCGAATAATTATATTGTGCAGGGATGATATCCTTGTATGGGCCTAATTCTACCCTACTCTCAGCACTAATTGTATTTTACATTTATTTATATAATACATCGAAACCTTTAAAAACAAAAAAACATTTCTCAAAGCATTTAGATATACGTGTTCTATCATGTAGATTCATTAAAAAGCAAAGTAAGTATCCTGGAAAATAAAATACCTGAAGAATCCCCATGTCAAATTATCCAAAAAGTTTTGAAACCTGCACTAGTAATACTGGTACTTGGATTGAAACAATCGAGAAATAAATACATACCATTTATTAAGAATAATATTCTCCATGTCCAACTACATTTTAGTCTACAATGCAAGTCGTATTAAATTAAATTTACAGAGACTTCAGAGTGTCTCACGCGCTCTCACATCATCTTTATCCGAACACGCTAATGGATTTGGAAGTAAGTGGATTCGAGCCGGTGGTATTCTGGAACCCGAGGAAAAAACCTCTTCACGCAAAATTTGCTTTTCTAATTGAGCAAATAACATTCCCACTGATATTCATTGTCAATTTCCTAAAAAGGTTAGTAACTTTGAGAACATTTATTTTATCATCTTTGTGGGTTAACAAACTCTTCGAAGAAGGATAATCAGTTTATTAGAAGTATTATAATCATTTTAAAACGTTAGCCTTTTCTTCGCTGTAAGTAAAGTATACACGCAATTTTCATATATTATTATAAATGAGCTCTCTCTCGGACCGCTTGGCACTAGCATTTTATTCACATATATGTTATACATGAAGAAGTCGACTCCGACTAGCATGTAATTAATTGATTGAGCAATGTTTTTTCTCCGTGCATTCGCTATTTATCTTGCAACAGCGTATTATTTCTATTAGTATTTTACCAATAGAAAACCTCCAGCATACGAAACAAAAATGGTTTTAAAAATTTCAAGAACATTTCCTCTGCAATTTAAAAATATGTTTCAGAAAATCTTGTTACGAGTCGTAATAAATTTTCTTGAAGTGCACTAATTGCACGGTTCTATTTCAGATTTGTTCTAAACTTCTTCCGTAAAGGTTTCTTCACTGAACACTATCGCTGGCACGATGTAGTTGGTTTCACACTTCCCGTATGGATGTGGATCGTTAGTGGATGTACTTTCTATGAAGCACTTGTAATGTGGCTTTGGATAGTATGTACTGGGAGCTACGTTTTCTTTATGATTGGGTCGAACGCTGCTCATCATCACCCGAAGATATTTAAGGATGGAGATCAAGTTAGGTATGTATGTTGCATTAATTCACATGTTTTAAAGATGAGCCTAACAACATTTGTGTGCTAAAAAGCTGATAAGCAATATTCGCGTGTTTTGTTTTAATTCTTACTTGGCATAAAATTCTCCTTGATATAAAGTGCAGTGTTCATCGTATAGAGTAAGGAATGGTATGGACCGACTGAGATAATCTTTTCTCAATTGATATTACACCAGCGTGGTACTAACTGTGTTTATCCACACAGCCTTATCTCGAAACATAGCTGTTCGGTGTATGTTTTCCTATTTTTTTTGTAGAATTTTGTAATAAAAACAAACCTAGGAACTTTACTATCTAGCGAAAGGTCACTAAACACACCAATCTTTGATAAGAACAAAAAAAGGTATGTTGGCCTGCAAATTTCTTACTTTAAATCGACCTGTCAACGCGTTTCCTACGCTAGCCTTTGTGCCGAATTTACGACTTCCTGTTTTTGTACTTCATTACGTTTTATAGTAACAGTCAAATCCCACGCATAGCTTTAGTACAAAACGAAAAAACAAAACACTGATGGTTGAACCATCGAGCGTAACACGAGGACCGTACGCTTAAATTTTCGGTATCTTTATGGCTCGATCGTAAAACTCCTTGGGGTTTACTATTGAAGTTGCACCGCGATAGTAAATGCCAGTTTCTTTAACATCACTACATAAACCGTTTATCATTTCACAGTGACGTAACACCAGATTGGGGCATGCACGAGTTAGAAGCTGTGATGGACCGTACCGACATAAATGGGAATCTGTTTAAAGTAATGACGTTCTTCGGTGATCACGCTTTGCATCATCTGTTTCCTACTTTGGACCATGCTGTGTTGCTATACTTGTACCCAGTATTTTTGGATCATTGCCAGAGGTTTAGAGCGAACTTCCGAATGACCTCGTCGCTCGATCTATTCATAGGCCAGATTAGAATGACGCTGAAAACTGAGCCTACGCTTTTAGAACAATAGCTGTTAGCCATCTTTGGGAGTGGAATTGTATCAAGTAAAATTTTTTGACTTATAAACACATTGGTAAGAATATTTCAAAAAGCATTTTTCGTTTGAACATTGAGAGGCAATATGAATATTTGTGAACATTATAATTAAACCGTTTAAAATTGCCGTTGTATTTTTTAATTGTTTTTAGGAAAAAATATCCTATGGTGAACGTTTTTAATATGAGTACAATCTTAAATAGATTATTAGTAAAACCAAGATGGACAAACATTGATATTAAAACAAAACCCTTTTATCAGCTTCAGTGAACTGTACTATTGACGTGAAATACAATTTCAAATTAAAGATTTAGAATACACTATACTTTTTATTGACTTTCAAAATTCTTTATCGGATGTTCAATAAAGATTTGAAGTTTAAAGATTTTTATTTCAAATTTTAAAAATGTTATCTGATTTCTATAGAACCGATTAAAAGGTCATTGTATATTTTAGAAACAATAAAAAAATAAAAGAAATGTTGACACATTATTTAGTTATCTTAAGTTGTTAAAGAATTATCTTTTTAACAATTATGTCATTCTTGTTTGTACCATTTGGTGGTAGATAAGTAATCTACTTATTTGTTTCAATTCATTTGTGCCTAATGTTGCGATCTCATGAACTTTATTCTTGGGGTCGCCATAATCTAAAGATAACAGTGCAATGTAGTGTTAAAACATAATGATATTTGAGAACAAATAACTTCAGTTTTTTTGTGTTTAGTTGTAATTGAACAGATTAGTTAATGTATGTTTTGGATTGGTTATTAATTATAATTCAAATTAATTGTATGAGTTTGTAAGCTACGGTTTTTTAGTGTTAAAAATCATTTTTTGCCTTTATTCCGTCGAAAGTTGTATCTTTGTTATTAAATTCTGGACGAATGTAATTTTTAACACATAACTACGACTACAATTTCTTATTTATATAACCTCTAAGGAATTATATGCTCTTATACATATCCCGGGTCAACTCTACTGTCCATATTTTCATCGGGTATTTAAAACTAGGATCGGCTTAGCAAACCACATTAGGTACAATCTTAAGTTGCAGTCAGGGTTGCCGTCATCGATATCGATGTGGAGGGCAGTTTATATTTACACTAATTTTAACTTACTTATTTATAGACATAGGAGGAAGGAAAAGCAGTGATGGCCTCGAGATTTAGCCAAGAATCTCGGCAGTTCAAACCCCAGGCACACCTCTGACTTTTTTTAGTTACAGAAAGATATCGTGGTGGAACCTACGTACTTAAAAATTTCTAAAGAATTTCTTAGGTGATAATCCAGCAACCCGCTCTAGGAAGGTAGACTAAGGCTTCTCCATGATACAGAAGGTCCATGCCTAGTAGTGCGACGTATATGGGTTTATTATAAATAATGATTATTCATATCTAGTTCCACATCTATAGGTTTTGCCTGATATAGTTTATTTTGCCTTCAACTTGTCCCAATCAGTTTGTTTGGCAACTAAGCTAGACACCTTAACTAGCTTCTCAATATACGATGTCAATGTTCCGAATCGCAGCCTGAACAACTTCTCCACAGTGGTTTATTAGGGCACTGAACAAAATCTAGCGCTGATAAGTTTGAAAACTTGGAAACTTTGCTGATCTGATCGTTAGCAGCATTCTAATCTTATTCATAAATAAGCTTTACGTTGGGTCGAATTAAATTTATATTGGTTTTGTTCATTTGTTACGTTTACTAAAGTAATTTTACTCCACGGGAAAATAGTGATATTTTTACGGAAATATGAATCTGAAATTACGAACAGATTTTTTAATAAATTTGAGAATAGGAATTCCTTTAAAAAAAAGTCAGAAGTGGAATTGTCATTGCACTGTATTTGCTAGTATAGGATATGAATAATAACCAACCTATCACAACAAAGAAAATTATTCAATTATTTAATTTTCCCTCATTTGCACTAGAAAATCGAGAATCGAAAACGAAGAGTTAGGAAGGGTTCAGAAAAGTGAAGGTTATCTCTGATCAATTACCATATTTACAATGAACACAAACTGTCCTTGAAGCGTCACACACTTGCAAAGCTAACGATTGTGGGTTATACACCGCAAGTACGGTAGATTGTACTCCAAGCAAATTGGGCCTCCGCCAATTACCACCACAAAATAAACTCAACAGAGTTGCTTAAACACAATTTTGGTAATCGGCATTAAAACTCACTTGTTCCACTGCCACTAATCAGATTTTCATATTAAACGATTGTTAAGATATATTGTCCGCATACCCGTACTAGACCAGCGTGGTACTGGTGGACTAAAGCTTAAACTCTCTCAGTTACAGAGGAGGCCCGGACGGAGTAGTGGGACGTATATATGGGCTGCTGATGATTATATTACACGAGCTTCTCAATGCTTACTACACATTCAACAAATCTGTATCAATGTCTTGTTAAACTGATGTTCCACGTACAATCATATTACAAATTTATCTCCATTATTGATGTGCATTCTAAATTGGATTTAGACACGAAGCAATAATCTAATGATCGGCAGGTAACGTTGGTAGGGCATAACGTCTTTCCCCCAAAACCGTTGAGAGTCTCGCATTGAAAGCAGAAACGATCCCTTCATCGTAACGTCCTTTGCGTTCGATTTTCGGCGTATTTGAATCCCATTTAATTTGGCCAGGAATACTTTTCCAGCCGCAAATGTTATTTCAATAGATTTTCACTCGCTACGCTTTATACATCGTTTGTACTTATTTTGAATATATAAATGATACCATTTGCATAAAATTATGAAGCCAGCTTCGATTACATACTTTGTTTGAAAAAGCAATGTGCAACCGCATAAATGGTTAACAATAATTGCAATAATTATGTATGGCTTACATTTAGTATGCATAATTATGATTTGTAAAATAAATAAACAGAAGTATAGATCGGTTAAAACTACTACATTATTAATTATGTCAGATAAAATAAAAAAATGTCCCTAATTAGTTTTTTTACTGTCTTATTGGGGTAGGTCTATGTCCAGCAGTGGACCACAATTGGCTGGTGATGATGATGATGATGACTGTCTTATTTTTTTTTAAGTGTATTCTACTATTTCTATATGACAGCCCCGTGACGCAGTTGGCTAGACATCAGCTTGCGAAACGAGCGGCCGCGGGTTCGATCCCCGCACCGAGACAAATGTTTGTGTGATCCACAAATATTTGTTTCGGGTCTGGGTGTTTGTGAGACCGAAAAGTCTCTCGTAGTTTCTGATACCCACGACACAAGACTCGTATCTTAGTGTGGGGTCAGGACTATGTATGTGACTGTTGGGTGTATTTATTTATTTATATTATTTCCATACGGCGATAAGGGCTTAGAAACTCAGAAGGAGCTTTGACGGACAGGATAAAGTGTTTTGGCTAAGCAAATGATCACCGAGGATTTTTAATCCATTCCATATACAGTTTAGGACTGGTCAATCTGAAATGGACACTTATTTTTGCCATACACGCATCTCTTTGATATGAATCTGTGGATTTGTAGAAGTCCATTCCGTAATTAATCCCTTCTGACGGATCCTAGCGGATTGAGTTCGACTGAGATTTGATGACATCAAATATTCACACGTTTATTCACAACCGCTAAAAATATGAGTTCAAAAATACATACTAAATACCTATACAATTATTCAATTTTTTATTATTGAATACAGATTATAAAAAAGTTCCAGAGCACATACTTTGCTTTTTTTATTTAGTATACCAAAATCGTTTAAAGATACCAAAGAAAAAAGAAATAGCCAACGGCTTTATTGATACAGTCCCATAAAAAAATAACGTTTAGATACACCCACTTGTCTCTCAATATTTGCTATCAAAAAACATAGGTACATAGGTATCTTTTTGAAGTATTTTTTCAATTAGATACTAAAAAGGCTCTTAATTCTTCGTTTGAGCTGGCCAGTTTTTGTATTCTACTTTTGAATCTATTTTTGTAACAGCCCCAGTGCTGCAATCGGATTCCAAGTTTTTTTTTCTTTTTTATCCATTAGCCCGCATTAGGCCAGCACGATGGATTAAAATCATTTTGTTTCAAAATGAGACAAGGCTACATATAGGGATAGATTCCAATAATATCTTTTTAAAAATCTAGTAATAAATAAATACACCCGACAGTCACATACATAGTTCTAACCCCACATTCAGACACGAGTTTTGTGTCGTGGATATCAGAGACTAAAAGAGGCTTTTCAGTCTCACAAACACCCACACACGAAACAGAAATCTGTGGATCACACAAACATTTATTTCGGTGCGGGAATAGAACTCGTGGCCTCTCACTTCGCAAGCTGGTGCCTATCGAACTGCGCTAGGGGGCTGTGAGTAACAAATAGCTGAGTCATTACATTGTTTTGACTCATTGAAATAACTTCTTAGGTGGGACGCCTACCTTGTAGATATAAGCTATTTTGTCACAAAGATGACCGGTAAAGGCAATAAAATTGCTACAAAGAAAAAAAATATCTTTCAATAAAGCTTCAACAAAATTAAACCGAATATTTTACAAATTAATAGCTCATCAGTAATTCTAAATGTATTTACTCATATATTTTATATTATGTTCGGATTTATATACCATAACATTGTCCGGGTATAATAATGTTTAATTAAATTAATTAATTTTGTTATCTCCCTGCTGATGTTACCAGTTAAAAAGGCAGCCATATTTGTTTTAATTAATCATTAACATCAACATTTATTTAAAATTAAAACAGTGAAATATTAAATTTTAAAATTAAATTTAATGTCACAATAATAGACAAGTATTTAATTTATGAATGGTTTTAACAACATTTATAATTGACTTTTGTTAATTACATTATATACATAACTTTGTGGGGTAGCTGGGTTGTGGGCCAACATAACAATGATGGTTACAAGATTGAATCCTAGATGGACGAATGATTTTGAATAAAACGACCTCATATTTCAATTTAAAATTATTTTCACAAAAAATATTAAAAAAGTAATTAAGCGGTAGTCACTTTTGTAGTGGTTTGCGTAAATAAATAGCAAACTAATACACCTAACGGTCGCATACATAGGTCCGACTACACTCACTACACACTAAGACAAAAGTCTTGTGTCGTGGTTATCAGGAACTACGACAGACGTTTTAGTCTCACAAACACACCCAGACACTCAGCAATGAGGATAGATCCCGCGACCTCCCGCTTCTTTAGCTGGTGTCTAGCCAACTACACCAAGTGGCTGTAAATGGCTTGTAACTTAAAAATTAACATTTTTCTGTACATATGATCATTTTCTACTAGGAATACTCGGCGATAAAAAGTCAGAAAAAACTTCATGATTATATACCAAACCATGTATAAGCAAGCACAATCAGGCCAATTTATGCACAAATGCTTGATGTAATGAGAATATAAATTTTGTTGAATTATAAACATGGAGCAGTGGTTCGCAGACGCGACGGCCCATTAAGTCCGTTGGAACATCTTCATCACCCAGCTAGCCGGACGGCAATAATTAACACTGAGATACCTCGGCTTTGAAATGAAATAAGGCCGGGATTGCGCTGTGCTACAAAAAGTTATACAATTGGGCTTTGCACGTTTTGATACATATGTATAAATGTATGACAATTATTGGCGCCTATTGAGATAGGTAGAGGCTATAGAACGCCACATGCTACGATCGAGACACACAACTTTCTGTTTATTATTATTTTAATCAATGAAATATATATATTTTTTTAACCCCTGAATGTACCTATGGTCTAACATAGTTCATTAGGATTCTAATAAGCTGTTACAACTTATTTTAAGGCGTGTAGACGAAAAACTGAACAATGACTAATTCTGAGGATATTTCTATATCGGTTTAATTGCATTCAGTTTTATATATCTTTTGTAATAAATTGATGTAACTTGACGGATTAGTACATTATAGTCTTTTACAGTCCATCATCAGATTGCTACAATCTTCTCATGCTATAACGATTTAAAACAGAAAAAGGTAAAAAATATTAAAATTGTAATATTAAATGTCGTGCCAGACTTTCTGCAGCGCAACTAGAAGTTGCAAGTTTGTGTCTAACTTAGGTCGTATTTCCGAGCGTACTCCTGATTATTCCGATGATTTAAATTTGAAAGTGGCTGTTGGTTACTCGGTAACGTCGTGTTTTTATTAAATTCACAACTGGAAAATATTTTTCACTTGAATATTTTATCTGTATAGAGTTATCTTATAAGCGGCTACGGAGATCGCTCTCCGAATTGCTGCTATTTAAGCAGTTCTAAATGGGAATGTTGAAATAGATTTGGCAAATTTTGTTTTAGAGCTGGTAACTCCACTGTTGACGACTTATGTTGCTGTTTATAAGGTAATCTAGAATCCACTTTGTGACACGTAAAAAAACTTAACTCGGTTTAATAAAGTATTCTGTGGAATACATTAGTTAGATAGTTTTAAATTGACCATAAATCTTAATAGTAAAATATTACATCTGATCTACTTTAAGCAACATTCGGTGTGAAATCGTAGCAATCAATTTAATGTAAACTAAACATAGTAAAAAATATTGCGTCTTGCATATCGGCTCCATATATGCAATAGTCACGTATCATTCTAAATTCAAAATGTTCCTAAAAAATGACAATTTACTTAATAAAATGAAATTAATAAAAATACAACACTTACATTAAATGAATATAATTTTCATTAAAATTCAACGATATATTTCATTAGTATGCAAAATGATCACAATTCCCCAGACAATAAAGCTTACGTTTTAAAAACTTAGCCCAAACAGAATTACTAAACGGATTGAATATTTAGCCTGAGAGGCTTTCGAGGGGACGGGCCGATTCGGTAGACTTTGGCAAATGGATGCGGGCGCGGTAACAAAACGGTACTGTCCAACAAAGAGTGAACTAACTCTCGCGGCATCGATTTGGGGTTAGCAATTTATCCACATGTCCCGAATTTGTTGCCGACCTGTGTACTAACAACAACACTCCTAATTTATTCACGCGGCGGTCGCGCGGTCTATTTCGATTCCGTTAATGACATTTCCTTTATCTATTTCGCTCTAGCGTCGAGAAGCTTGCAGGAACATTGTGATAATATTGGTGGCTTTTTTTCAGAATGTTTATTGTATGTAGAATTGTTCGACGAGTAAGCAAATGTTAGCAATTGCTGCTTGTCTTGTCTTTACTCGTGGTACTGACATGTATCTTTAGTTTTTGTTCAACTTTAGTCTATGACACTGTTTGTTGGGACCACGAATTAATTGAACAATTCGGCTACAACTGTTCTTTTTATTTTCAAGTTGTTAGTAAAAAAAAATAATATTAAATGTACAACTATGCATAAAAATATTTGTTTTTTCGAATCTTGAAAAACCATTGAAAAAGTTCGGTGCTGTTTATACTAAAGCGCCTTGTCTTCGCTACAAGGAATATTTTATGTCTATAAAACATTTTGTTTGATCCTAAAAGACAAACTGAAAAACATTTCTCGCTCGATTTGTCATTGGAACAACCCTTATGGATTAACCGTCCTAGTAGGATAATATTTTTTGTTCACTTTCAATCCAAGTTGTAGCGTAGAGATGATTACACCTATTACAGGAAAGGTCGTCTGGAAATGTAATTTTTCATGTAATTCTTTTTTCTATCTTACTTTATTAAGTCTCGGCGACTTGAAATTTCTCATCCTTATTTAAATCAAATTCTGATGAAATTCGTTATATATTTATTTATTTATTTATTTATTTATATACACTTTATTGTACACCAAAAATATATACAAAGAAAACAACAAACAAAATTAACAACAGTAAACAAAACATTAGGTGAACAATAGGCGGCCTTATCACTATTTGTGATCTCTTCCAGACAACCTATTTTACAACAGGAATATAAAAAGACTAAAATGGTACGGGTAATTCATCTACAGATAATAAACATGATGTACAAAAAAAAAAAGAAACAAACAAAACAATAAATAAAATTCTTATAGAAATAATAATAAAAAAAAAACAAACAAAAATGAAATAAAATAAATAGTTACACTAAAATCTTAAACAATTATTTTTGTGAATAAAATGATCTGACGAGTCTCTTAAATGTAGGAAGCGACTTAGCTTGTCGTATAGGCAGTGGTAGTTCATTCCACAAGCGAGCTGCATGCACCGTAAAAGAATGATCAAGAAATGTTGTGCTATGCCTAGGAATAACGAGTGTTAAATTTTCTACCGATCTCAGAGGTCTTGCATGCGTGTCGCTGAGGAATGTGAAACGATCCTTGAGGTAACGGGGAGTAGAAGGATCGAAGAGGACAGAATAGAGGAGGGAAAGAATACGAGTATTCCGGCGATGGCGGACAGAAGGCCACTTGAGTTTAGTTCGAAATTCGGAAACGTGGTCATATTTGCGAAGGCCAAATATAAACCTTATGCAGAAGTTGTGAAGTCTCTCAAGTTTATCAAACTGGGCCTCGGTGAGATCAAGATAACTAGCGTCACCATAATCAAGAAGAGGAAGTAGGAGAGTCTGCACGAGCGCAATCTTCGTAGGAATAGGCAGAAAATTTCTTAGTCTTCTTAAGGACCCCGCAGCAGCAAACAATTTCCTACTGAGTTCTTGCAGTTGGGGGCCCCAGGACAAGGTTTTGTCAAAATAAATACCCAGGTTCTTGACTTTGTCACTAAACGGTATAACACATCCATCAAAGACAACCTGAGGCAACAACTGGGCATTTATTCTGGAAACCATCCTGGGGCTGCCGACAATAATCACTTGGCTCTTAGAAGGATTGACTTTGAGGCCGTGAGTCAGGCTCCATTCTTTTATAGAAGAGAGATCTTTGTTTATAGACCCTATAGCTTCCGCCACCCTGTCTACTGGAGCATGATAATAAATTTGTAAATCATCAGCATACAGATGGTAGGAAGAAATAAGATGACGGGAAATCGAATTAATGAATAGCGCGAAGAGTAAAGGAGATAAAACGCCGCCCTGAGGGACACCGGCAGTAACATTACACCAAGAGGAGGTGTCATTTTCAAGACGTATTCGTTGCCGACGTCCCATCAGGTAACTTCGAAACCAGTCAATAGCCGTTGGAGATATGTTAATAGAGCATAGTGTACTAAGCAAGACATCATAGTCCACGGTGTTGAACGCGTTACTAAAGTCTAACAGGGCTAGTACTGTTAACTTTCCGTTTTCCATAGCAGCTCGTATGTCATCCGTGATATGCACCAGCGCAGCAGTGGTACTATGTCCCTGACGAAATCCGGACTGGAAGGGATTTAAAAGGTTATAGGAATTAAGAAAGGAGTTGAGCTGGTTGTAAATAAGATTTTCTAAAACTTTGGAGAGGAATGGCAAAATGGAGATAGGCCTATACTCGGAAAAAGAGGCTGGGTTGGGACGTTTAGGAAGTGGGATGACTTCCGCATCTTTCCAGAGCGATGGGAATGAGGAATTGGATATAGAAAAATTGAGGATGTGACAAAGAATAGGGAGGATAACGTCTAGGACAGGTAATATCATATTGCGGCTGATGCAATCATTCCCAACTGCATTTGAGGAAATAGATAGAATGCTCTTCTTAACATCACAATCGGACAATTGGCTAAAAACGAATGGAGGATAGTTAGGTGCTGGAATAGATGAAAGATTTTGTAAAGTTTTATTTTTAATAGCCCCATCAAACAGGGGAACTTCAGTAAAATAGGAATTAAGTAATTGGATATTTAAGTTATTTGGACGAGAATCAGTTTGAGTTTTACCAACACCCATGGATCTCAGAAATTTCCATACTTTGGCAGGATTACCATTTTCTACTGAGTTGTGAACATGACGGCGTTGTGCATTCCTACACATCTTGTTGCTGTGATTACGGATACTTACATATCTGTTCCAATTATCCTGGGTTGGATGAATTTTAAATTTGGTCTTAGCTTTAGCTTTCTTCAGGATAATTTCTTTTATTTCATCAGTAAGCCAGGGCGACGGAAGGTGCTTCATTTTTACTGGTCTAACTGGTGCATGCTCGTCGTAAAGTTTGATAATATTAGATGTAAAATAATCAACCTTCTCATCAATCGAAGTCGATGCAAGCAATGGATCCCAATCGATTTTGCCGGCATCCTCAAGAAGTTTTTCAACATTTATCCCCCGAAAACAACGCTGCATTACAGTTTTTCCTCTCGATTTAGGGGGGCGAACTTTATAGGAAAGATAGATAAGGTCATGATAAGAAAATGCATCGGCAGAAAACTGCCCATGACAATTGACAAGGTGAGGAGAAGAAACTAAAATAAGGTCCAGTAGGGAAGGAGCAGAGTGTGGGAAATGGTGAGTAGCGTTGAGAGGAAGAATAGAAAGATTACAAGAATTAGTGATATTACAAAGCGATGAAGAACGATTATCGTTTTTAAGAAGGCACGTGTTAAAGTCGCCCATGATTATGGTGTGACTGTATGATGGTATGAGGTTAATGAGGATAGATTCAAGAGAAGAGAAGTAATCTATGCGAAGTGAAGGACAGTAATAGACGCCAAGAAGAATTTTAGAATGGTGAAGTTCAACCTCCAGGAACAAATGCTCGCCACCATTAGATGGAGGAGGCTGCTGTGAAGCATGCACAATTGAGCAACTTATTCCATTTCGCAAATATATAGCAACTCCACCACCATTTCCGTTGACGCGATCATTCCTGAAGAGTTGAAAGCCAGGTAAAGAGTAAGAATTGGATGGAAGGCAGGGCTTGAGCCACGATTCAGATATAAGGATGGCATGAAGATTCATACAGTCAAAGGTAGCTAGCATATCGGGGAAATGAGCCGGGATACTCTGGGCGTTTATATGGACAACATTAAAATTTCTAGGTAAACCAGAGAATTGCGATGACAGTGAATCACCAAGCGAGGGCATACTAATAAAGCTAGAATCATCGCTACACACTGAGAAAAACTCGTCAGAATCACATTCACTAAATAACATATTAAATAAAAAGTTAACTAAAAATGTATAACAAAGTATACTTCCATCCGCCGGTTGTGTCAGCAAAACGCAAAAAAGTTACTTAAAAAATATACATATAGGGGGAGGGGGGGCACATTGATTCACGGGGCACATTGGTACAGTATCTATATCTCAAAACCTATAAACGCTACACAGTCCGGCACATCACTAGAATGCTCAAGGACATTCACAAGAATGACAGTTGTGACACCACTCGCTGCCAGTTTTCCGTTGGGCCTCAACGGTCATTAAAGTATTGGAAGTGGCGTGCGCCGCTGCCTACAAAAAAAATACGTGAAATGTAATTGTGTCTCAGGAGGATACTCTTAGTCGTTTTTGTTATTATTTGTTACAAAAGGTAAGTAAATATAGTTATTATTATATTTTAAAATGTTTTTGATTGCAAGATTATTATATACTTGATAAAATTAATTGTTTGTGGAAAAAGTTCTTTGGGGCACTTTGATACGGTAATGTGCGGGGTACAATGATACGTATCAATCTGCCCCTCTAGTGTATTAAAGTGCCCCGTCAAAAATAATAGTTTATTTTATTGTTTTTTTTTCTTTTTTTTTTAGAAAATGGTGCGCACGTACAAACCCAAAACTGATAGAAAAAATATCAATGAAGAAAACATTGAAGATGCAATATGTGAAGTATTGTCAAAGACTTTACCAAGAACAAAATAAAACTCCTACTTTGGATACCGACCCAGTTTCAGTGTCTGATGCTGACGATCCTCTACATGTTTCTTCATCAAAGGCTATTCTTACTCCTGAAATAGTTATTGATTATGAAATATTAGACCTTATCCAAAAAAGGCGATTACTGACAGTGTCTTAAAAAGAAAAGGAAGAGAAAAGGGACGATCAAGAATATACACTGAAACACGAGAAAAAAATAGATTAGAAAATTTACGTAATGAAAAGAACCGGAAAAGAGAATTACAAAAAGCAAAACAGCATGCAAAAGAATTGAAAACAGCGAAAAATCTGCTGGGATTAACTGAGCCGAAAAAGAGAGTGACTTCTTTGCCTGCAGAAATAGATTCTGATTCTAGTCAAGATGAAGTCGTGATGACGAGTGATAGTGAAGAAATTGAAATGCCGTCGGAATCGGAAGAAGAGGTAATGAATGAAGAACCAGTTAATCCTGAACACATAAATATTGGAGATTTCCTGCTAATTAAGTTCGAGAAGAAGAAAACTGTGATTCACTACGTTGCCAAAATTGTATTTAAGTATAATGTGACAGAATATTAAGTATTATATCTCACAAAAAAAGCAGGGTCTTCTAAGTTTATATTTCCAATTGTGGAAGACAAAGCAAGTGTGGATATTAGTTTTGCAATTACCAAAACCAACTTTCTCCAAAGGCACATCTCGAACATCATCGCTTTATTATTTTCGGTAGGTTTAACTCAATATAATATCCAGTAGATTGTTTTGTAATTTATATGAGAGTTTTTATGATCATTTTTGTTAAATTTTTAATATTTGTTTAATTTTTACAGAAAAATATTGTTAATTTTGATAAGAGGTTCTAATATTATGTTTTCATTAACAATATTCAATGTTAAAGTCTGATTACTTAGTAAGTACATAACTGATTATATAATTAAGAAAACAACAGAGAATTAGTCTTGTTCTATGATGACAATATTGTTTTTTTGTGATTATATTCCTTAAGTAACTTAAGAGACTGATTATGCCTAATGTGCACTCTTAATAAAAAATATTTTGCGAACTCAATCAATAAAATTGTTTTATTTCTTAATTTTAAGTAATAATACGGCTTATATTGGGTTTTTAGTCAGTTTAAACTTGCATTTTATATGGATCTAAAATACGTATCAAACTGCCCCACCCTATGTATCAAAGTGCCCCACTGGTGGGGCAGAATGATACAAAAATGATTTTTTCTTAAAATCAGTTTATCTCTATACGTCGCCAGTTTTGGCGGTTTGTGCATGGCCAAAATATAAGCTGACATATCAGCCAATGCACACATCAAAACAAATATTTAAATATAATGCTTTATGGTCCTCAAAAAAGAGATTGAATTTTTGTGTATCAATGTGCCCCCCCTCCCCCTACATTTAAACAAAACAAGAAATATTAACCAAGCTTAACTAACACAACTATAACTATGCAGGTCCAAGTAAAAACTATAAAATGCAAATAAACGAAAAATGGGTGGTTTTAATTAACAAAAATACATGCAGATTAATAAAGAAAACAAAAAAAAGAACAAATAATTAAAAAAATAATAATAATTATTGTAGAAATAAGCAATAACAAAACGCCAATGTTGACAAGTGACATTTATGTCAAATTATCAATATAGGTTAAGTTTGTGTTGATTACATTGAGACAAAATTATACCTAACAGGAATACAGAACAAAGTAAAAAGAAAGTTAACATATAAACAAATAATAGACCTTGAAAACAACTCAAACATAAACCTCAAAAGAAATACCTGGACTATGCAAAGATATAGAAGCGCTTTACTTTTTGGAAGCCGCAGCACGTCTGGTCTTGGAGGGCAAAGCTGTCTTCGCAGCAGGATTCAGTTTGCCAGTGACAACAGACGCAGCAATATCGCTGATGCTGGCGATCGAGACCACGCGGTGCCGTACGCCACCACTTAGAACATAGACGTTGCCTTCTCGAGTCCATGCATTGTTGACGCCAAACTTATCCCGTGCCGCCATGAAAATGTCATGTCTCGGTTTGGTCAGAAACTCAGATAGGGTGATACCAGTACCTTTGAGTTTGGTTTTACTGAACCAAACCTTGTCCCGCAAGGCAGCGTCCAGAAACTTAATGAGTATCGGCCGTGGCTTCTTTAATGAAGATTGACGACCAAGCCTGTGGCAGCGTTGGATATCTGTGATGCTGAGATCGGCAGTCCCAATGCGTTGCTTCATGACCTCAACAACCAGCTGTGCAGTGTCCTCCTCAGGCACCTCAGCAACACCATGTAATAACAACATCTTTCTCCGCCTCTGCATCTCAATGGAGTCGATATTTGTGCTTAGGACATCAATTTGTTGCTGGATGAGATTGAGCGATTGTGTGACAAAGGTCCGGAAAGCAGCAAACTCCGTGGCCAAACCAGGAGAGGACGCAGTTGCAGAAGATGTCTTTAGAAGGTCCGCTTCAAAAGTTGCCATCCTGTTGTGAAACTCCTGCTTCATATCCTGCAGTGTATTCCTCAGTGTAGCCTCCATTGTGTAGTATGGTATAGCACAGTTAGAAGACTGTTCAGTGAAGTGCCCAAAAAGTGAAATAGTAACTGATTGTGAAGGACAATAATAAAGGAAATAACACTATATCCGGCAAATGGACAGCCTAATTGACAAATTTAAACATTAATTAAGGTACTTTGTTTGTTTTTAATAATTAAATTTAAAATAAAACTAGAGCAAAACCGTTTTTGACTTGTCTTGATCTTGTTATATATATAGTTTTTTAACGTTCGTAATGTATAGGTATAGATAATTATTTTACATAAAAGTGTTCTGAAACGATGTGGTTTATGGATTTTTAAATAATACATACTTCTTCTATGACACTAATGTAAATAGCAGTTAAAATATTTTAAAAGATATATTCGTCATGATTGATTAAACTACTAAATACCCTAAGCATTGTAAAAATGACTTGGCATGATAAATTGCTTTCACAAAATTTAACGTCGTTAAAATTTAAATAATATTATAATCTTATTTATATGCATTGAAGAATCTAAAAATATATGATTTATTTTGAAATAGACAGTTGATTTACTGGTTCAACAGGAAACATAAAGTTGGACGTGACTGAATATCGAAAAAATGTAATTTCCGTAGTACTGGCCAGATCACATTCATTTTGGCTGTAACTCTTGGCAGCAGCTGAAATGTCATGCATTAGTCAAGGGCCGCTTAATTGTTGAAAATATTTTTTGTCGTAATAATTTTGTGCTTTAACAGTGTTTTATTTTAAAGTTAATAATAATATATAATTTGGGCAATCAAATTTAAATACATCATCATCATTACTCATCAACCCACGTCCCACTTCTGGGCATGGGTCTACTCCACCATTGTGGGGGTTCAAGCCATAGTCCACTACGCTGGCCTTGTGTGGGTTGCCGGACTATAGATACAGCTAAGAAATTCCTAATAACTTTTAAGTGTGAAGGTTTGCTAACGATATTTTACTTCACCGTTAAAGCAAGTAATAATTCAATGTGAATACTCACATAAATCCGAAAAGTCAGAGGTGTGTGCCTGGGGTTCGAACCCGCGACCGCCGAGATTGTCGACCGCGCGCCTAAACCTCGAGGCCATCACTGTTTAAATGAAATCTAAATTAATATCGTTAAATTTAATTATTGCCTTGTAGTACAGTGATATCGTCTTATATCTTAGAACTAAGGGTTTACATAATTAATTATTAATTATATAAAATGACTTTCATACTATTAAAGTATTTTGAAGTTATACCATACGGAGGCTACTTACAAAGGCTACTTTTGTACAAAACATCCAGGATGTTTCTGGAGTGCTGGTATACACCAGCAAGAGCATACGCTCTTTATTTACTTTGTCAAGAAAATTAATATCTATTACACTGAAATTTTTGTTCTCCTTAAGAAACAATTCAACAGAACAATTCTTGAACCTTGGGACGGTTCTATCCCTGCACCAAAACTCATCAAAATGTTCATAAGACGTTAACAGGGTTAAACGCAAACAGAGTGTTTCTTTAACATGTCGGAAACTTATTTATGAAGTAATACATTATACAGTTTCCAGCAAAGTGTACCTAGAGCAGGAAACCTCAATCGTAAAGAGAACCTATGCTCTTACTTCAATTGAATTGTGTCCTATGATATACCCTAAATGTAAAGGCATGAATTAAAACACGCACGTGTAGATAAGTTGAATAATATCATACATAATATTAAATATATTTTAATAAATTGTAGGAGCAATAAGAGTGTTCTGAGAAAACGCTTTTGATCATTAGAATGATGAATATGGGCTCTTTTTTGTGGGAAATATAATTTATTCTATTATGGCGATTTTTTTCGGCTTATTTTTAACACAAAAAAACTTGAAATCTCTCCTCTTAATGATAAAAAGTATGTAAAATAAGATCAACAACACGAGGCATTAATCTAAGTTCCTTTTTCGAGTTACATTAGGTACGTTCATTTCTTTTTTTACGAAGTAATGTTACAGCCTCTAACATCAAGCAACAAAACCATTTGTGATGTGACGCATAACTACACTAAACACAATTAATTAATTTAATAGCATAAAATTAATCACATTGCATTGCAACCCTTTATCGAAGCGGACACCATAAGGGCTATAAAAGTGCTCAGGGGCTATTTATAGCTTAATGAGAAAGCTGCGGCTATTATTCGCAAAATACAGCTGTAAATTCAACGAGAAACGCACACGTGGGACACATCTTTCTTGCCCGCTACGCAGCCAGATTTGATTGCGTCTGCACTGGACTTATTTCCCCGCCCAGTTTATTTCTTAAGACCACTCTATTCCAACACAATTTTTCACTAACAACTTCATTTCGCAAGAAAAATTAAAATGATACTCCCGAACGTCGCAATATCTTCAAGCGCCTTCATACAAATATTTCAGACTCGCGACTCCAATGCATGTAAATACTCGTAATAGTGAATTTCGATATTGAAATTCTGCACCTGCCTGTATATACGATACGAGCGACGCCTTCCCAGTTGAGATTGAATGGTTTCATTTCAAGAGAAAATTGAAAGTTGTGTTATAAACATTTGCAGTTAAACAGAACTGAACAATGTTTGAAGCACCGCGTCTGTTTTAGTTGGAAGGTGTGCTGTTACCTCAGAATTTCTAACAAAAGGCCATTGCATTAAGTGCACGACTGCTGTATTTAATTTAACATTGTGTATGTAAACAATGAGAGGTCTTCGAGCATTAAACCTAAAGACGAGTGTTAAAAAAGCTGCTACGTGCGACCACAGTAGGAAATTGTCTTCATTTCCCACAACGCTCGTCGGCTCATTTCTTCTAAAAATGGTACCTCGTTGAAAGAGTTCTTTACATAGCTCAGTTCAAAGAACTGCCTTTCTGTGGGAGACAAGTCATTGTTAGACCCAGGGGAGTATGAAAACTACAGTGTCCATTTGCACGTTTGTCTTGACACTTCAGTTTAGAGATCTTACAAACTAAAAAGTACGAACAAACTATAATCGTATCGCTACTCGTATAGAATATAGTATTTTTTTGCTACTTGTGCGTTTGGGGGTAGCTACATACCATTTTTTAACTTAAATAAACAAATTCCAGGCAAGTATGTTAGCTTTTAGCTAATACCATATATGTAAAAGAAAAATAAAATAATAATCTGAAATGACGATTTAGCAGTCACGTTAAAACGCGTGTAAAACCCGTGACGCCACTTCGCGACAGACTCACAATTGCGACACAAAAGTTTGTGTACTTGCACACATAAATATTTCAATGCAGGGCCGGAGTGGAAGGTATTCATCGCCAGCGTGTTATTTAAATGTGATTCATGAAAATGTACTCGAATGAGGCACGTTAGAGATGTGACACACGTATTCAGAGCACTTATTTGTTTTTCATACGTAACACTACGAGTTGGTATGTGGTTTACTTCACCTTTTTGGTACTGTTTGTTTCTTAATTAAAAAGGCTTGAGTTTGGGCAAGCGGAGGTGCTTAACTTTCATTTTATTTCTTGAATATAATTGCAAGGAGTAAGTACTTTTCATTAGTGGAGTTTCTTGAATTAATACGAGATGTTATTTAACTATTATGTTCACACGAAATAACGTTATGAGGTCATTTACATTCCTGTGCGTAAAATATTAATTATTCACCCAGGTATTTTCTAAAAGTTTTATCGCGGCTTCTACTATAGCTACTTGGTTTGGGATCTTTAAATTAAAAAAAAAACTTATTTAGGCCGCGGAATATTAGATTTTTCTAATATTACCACCGTAAGGCCTTATAATATATAGGTATGTTATGCGTCCGTCTGAGCTCTCTAAAAGCTTTTGTCCGAGACGCATATTTATTTTCTCGAGTCCCGTGTACTTATATGAAATGCATATTTTATTCGTCTCCATGCATATTGATCATTATTACGTACGTGTCACAGGAAACTTACTAAATATCTAAAAAACAACCAAATATGCATTAAACGATGCCTCATTATTCTAAATTTGTTGCTATTGTTTGTCAAACCTCTAAAAATAAATTTAAAGCTACTCATTTAATGAAATTTTCATGTCTAAATATTTCCGGATCATAATACACAATTTATTCGGCGTATACTAACTTATAAATTGTAGTAAAAACTATTCCCTATTCAATTCGATTACCTTATTTATTTACCGTATTAATTGCGATTTCGCTGCTACTGGTCGCAAATCGACTTTCGTAATAAATAGGCGTTTTACCACTGTTTTATGTTATCGGTCTCGTAGGTCCTGAGATGAGTGCGTTCAAGCAAACAATCGAACAATCTCATAATATCAAAAATGTAGAATTCTAATTCTAATGTAGGAATCTTTTTTTATACAATAAATCAAAGGAACTCCTTGTGAATTTTGTTAAATTCTGTTATTCTTTGAAGAGTTCAATTTCGCCGAACAATTTGCTTTTTAAATTAAATGATTAGATAATAGTTATCTGATTAACATAAATATAAGAATAATTATTTCTTTTGTGTTTTATTAAGTAATATTTATTTGTTAACTCAAAAAATAAATTATTACTAATTGAAACTACGAAATGGGTGATTGTTAGTCTAGCCTTATAACATTTTAGTAATTTACCTCACAAGCTTATTTGGCAGTCACAAACGACGTCCATTTAAATGTAGGACATAATTGAAATCTCTAATGGAATAATTGTAAAAGAGACTATGTTTTTTTGTGACGTCATGACTCTATGCCAAAATCCTTGCTCCAAATCGTTGGTGACATTTTGGGCAGTTATTTTATTGACTTTAGACTTTGTGTTGTGTTATATGTTCTGGAGACAGTCTTAAATCAAAAAAATTCGTAATTGGTGAGAATTTTGTTAAACAAAATCATAATAAAAAAGACTCATGCGATTAAACTTTTTCAGGTTAATGACATTTAAAAAATGAATGATTAAGTTTCCAATAAAATTATAGACCAATTTTCCTTTATTTTTAATTCTCACGACTTCCAATGATAAAATCACACTAATATTATATTTGTAATAATTAAATCAAAGGACAATTAGAAGGACCTTGTGGAGCAAATAATTTAATTTCAGCCGTCAAACGCCTTGAAATGTTCGCAGTAACCGCAAATTAGTGTTATTTGTTAATTATCAAGGTGTATTCTGCTCACGTATAATTATTCCAGTCACAACTGCGAATGCCTTTATAATGAAAAGGCTTTAACTTACAAAGCCAAGTTTGGGCCACATCTTGCGCTGTGTTAATTTATATATTTGTATGTACTAATTGCTCGAACTGGTTATGCCTGGGAGTATCTACAGTTTCCTTTAAGTTTTATTTATTTATATTGAATTTAAGGCTATATAAAGCACCAATAATTAATTATCAGTGGCGGTACTTCCATAGAAGCCCTACAGTGTTACACGTAGTTTCTAGTGGATCAGGAAGTTCTCATTTATACGTCAAATTGCCTTTAGTAAATGAAGTTTTAAAGGATTTAAAGATATTAATATTCAGAAGTTTGAAAAGCTTAGTAGGTTTTTGGGAATTTATGGAAGCAACGCTTCTGCAAATAATAGCCATAGTTTGACTTATGATACTATTTTCCACATTTTAAATTTTTTTATGTCAAAACAAATGAAGTTATGGATACAAGCTAAAATACGAAAAAGTTTATTATATTTGGAATATTGGTACAATAGCTACCTATTTCTGCTTTAGTAAATGCTTCTTGCTTGGAGCCTCAGGCGTTTAACTATCTTCATATCAGTTTGAAGTTATCCGCGCCTTGTTTTAGTATAACAAGTGAACAACTTGTGTTAACTAAATTGTAGAACTATTCTAGCTGAATTCGTAGTTTGAGTGAACTACTTCTGGTATTGAGATATTATTAATTTGCGTAACGTTTACTTAATTGTTATAGATTATAATATGTTTTAGGTTTTTTCTAGAAGTATTTACGATGCCAGATTATATTAGAAAATTATTTATTTGTATTATAAAGAGGAAAAGATATACAATTATAATCGAGTCAAAAACAATCATAATAAAAGCAGACCTTAAACATTATTACTTTTCCATTAAAACACGTGACCTGAATAAGTTTTATATACAAATGGTGAATTAAGTGAGATATTCATTAAACGAAATAATCTAGCAACGGCCACGGTAATCAAGCCTGTCCTATTTTTGACACAGATCCAAACGATTTCGCTGTAATGTGTAGCCTCGTTGATGAAGATTACCTTTTTAATTTCGTGCCGAACGAGAAGCACTTTCCGCATAATTTAATTAATTATGGCATTTAATATAACAGCGCTGGTCGAAATTTCGCCACGCGACGACTTCCGAGGACGTTATTAATTTTATATTTTTCCTATAATAATGATTCCGGTTCATTGACATTGCCCGCAAGATTAACACGCTTAAGTGGAAATGAGCCGGCCCTGTCTGCCGATGGTCCGACGGCCGGTGGAGAAGACAAGTGTTGGAGTGGAGACCGTGCTTAGGCAAACGTAGTGTATGACGAATTGCGACACGATGGTTCGACATCTTAAGAAGAAAGGTGGCAGGTAAAGGATGGATAAAGGCTGCTTAAGACAGGGATGGTTGGCGCTTCGTATTCGTATACGAGTATACGTTAATTAGAATTGTAAAAATTTTAATTAAAAAATGAAAATCATACAAAACCAATAATAAATTAGTGAATACTTAACCCGCACTGGAATGTAAATTGTTAATGATTCGTTGATAAGTGAAAATTTAACGAGTAAGCAGCTGATGTTTCAACTTTAAAGCGTCGAAATATTGAATTAATTGGACAAAAAACTGTTTCAGCACTTGTTTCGCATTGAATGTTAAATTTGATTTGGTATACTAATTGCAGCTCCTGTTAAATTTGCATTTTCGCCCGGAGACCGCAATGCGCGTATTGACAGTTTTTTCTTGATCCTACTTTTGCTGTTTTTTTTGTTGCTCTCATGGTATATCCGTTGATCCGGCTGGCAAAATAACGTTGCAGAGAATTATTTAAGCGGAAAGAAAGGGTTCTAGTAAAACCCCTATGTGATCTTTGTAAGGTGGTTTCAGCCTATCATGAAAATAAATAAATACACCCAACAGTCACATGCATAGTCCTGACCCCACACTAAAATACGAGTCTTGTGTCGTGGGTATCAGAAACTACGAGAGACTTTTTGGTCTCACAAACACCCAGACCGGAATCAAATATTTGTGGATCACACAAACATTTGTCTCGGTGCGAGGATCAAACCCGCGGCCGCTCGTTTCGAAAGCTGATGTCTAGCCTACTGCGTCACGGGGCTGTCAACGCTTATATCATAACATTTTCTAAATAATTCGGTAGTTATACTAAACTATACAGGGTGTATTTAGACCGTGATCTAAAACTGAGGCAGGTAATAGCGATAGTGATTACAAACTCCCTGGCATTAAAGAAAATCCCGACAAAAAATAAAATTTTTGAGGTTTTCCATACAAACCACATTTTTTAACACTGATAGTTGTATGGAAAACGTCAAAATTTTTATTTTTTGTCGGGATTTTTAATATCGCCACTGGGTTTGTGATCACCCTCGCTATTACCTGCCTCAGTTTTCGATCACGGTCTGAATACACCCTGTATAAGTCGTGATGACCTCTAAGTACCCGAATTGTCTATAGTATCTTTTGAGTATTTTTAAAGTAACTACAATAGTTAACTTAGTTCAGTCATTTTGGCATATTGAAGATTATAGCAAACTATCTAAATGTAAAATTTTAGTATGGAAATTTTATTACGATAAAATTCAAGAGTTTTCAAGATCATTTTGTAATGTGTACATTTCACAATTGTTAACAGTCTTGGGAAATTTCAAAGTAGAAATTGAAGAGAAATAATTTAATATTTGAAATGACAATGAAAATACCTTTGCTACTGTCTCCATAGTCAATTGAATTTATTTAGATGAGTATTTGAAATTTCTGATCATAATTTGTTCTCTTTATTCTAATTTTTCTTCCAATCTAATAATCAACAACTTACCATGATTTCTTTCCAGATTCCTTGATTCCGTTCCTCATTCATGCTCATAATATAATGACATAATTTAATTAAATTTATTTAATCAGGTACGTATTATCGAAGGCATAAGCCCCATAATATAATAAATACGATTCCTAACAATATGATATAGAAAAACCTATTACGCCGCAAATGCCTCTATATAATAGAAATACTATTATATTAGAGTATCGGGTGTAATAATATTTTCAAAGAAACCGCGTCGATGTGGAAACCCTGCAGTCCCGATCGTCATAAGGGTTCAATCGGGGCGGCACTCGGTGAAATATGGGCCAATAAATTACAATATTATCGGCAAGAGTCGATTCTGCACGACCCGCTTTCAAGCACTTCATTAGTATTGGATAGTTTTAATAGTTAACAGTTTAAGTGCTCCCGAGTAAATGGAGTATGAAATCTCTTTTACTCGTTACCTCTTTTAATTGAACGCGTTTTTGAAAGAATGTTTATAGCGATATAGTAAATAGCGGTGATGGAATCTTTGGAGAGCTTCGCAGTACATTAACGGTGTTCTGTTATGCGATAGTAATTTTCCATGCATGTTTCCGGATTCCATGCAACTATTGAGGATTTTTAAATTGATAAATCGCAAAAATATTGTCAGAACCAGGGACTTCCAGATTACATGGTACATAAATGTGCCGCGAGAACAGAGAGGTGTGGAATAGCTATATCAGTTACTATTGTGATATGATTAAATAATGGTAACAAATAGGAAATACCACACAAAAATCTTCCGCAAAACCTCAAAGCTCTCCATTCATTTTGAACGTCATCGTTATATGGAATCCAAGAAAGTGAAGGAAACTAGTAATATTCAACTTCAAAAGGTTTGAAATCTGACGTCAGTAGTTTCATAAAAGTGCGATCAAAGAAATATTTGATGCGAGGGGTCTACGGTACATTGAAGAGCTATTAAGGTACTTTATGACTTCCTATTTGTTAAATTGCGAATAGGTATTCTCAATGTAAAATAATTTTTATATGGAATGCTCCCGTATTGTTTATTAAAACAAAATCAAAACACTTGAAAAAAATGTTGTTAACGTTTCTGTAAAAGACAAATCCTAGTTTAACAAAGACAAGTGACAAGTGTAGGTTATGTTTTTATAGGATAAATGAATAATAATAACCTACAAAAGCCGCGAAAGGACAATGTGAACGAGAAGAGCTTTACAGCAAATTGTTGTACAAGCATCGATGCATTTAGTCAGTAGCTCCACACCTGGCCGAGTCGATGTGGGGATTACCGTGATGAATCAACGCTTTGCAACATTCAAATTGGATCCGCTGTTCAATGTTTGTTCCACTCGGGAGTCACATAATATAAATTAGGTCCTAATGAGCAACGATGGAATATTAATTTGAATTAGTTTTTACTCTTCATACTTCTTTTGTTAATAAACCTAATTATTATTTCTTTTGCTCTGCTAGTTCGTCTTGTTGGCCTTGTCAACTCCTTCTCTGTGGAAACTAGACCCAAGTATACTACATTAGATCATAACTTTTCTTTGCAATATTTTATATTTAACACTTATTCGAAGAATTTTGTTTTCTTTCATTATTTTCTATATTAAATTTATAAATACGTCCGTGTGAGGCCCTTTTTTCGATAATAATAATTTAGAACTAAATAGTATTGTAGTTAGCTACGTTTCTTCACAACTAACAATTTTTATAAATTCTTTTAATTACACTCATTTTGCACGAAGTAAAAGTTTCTTAAATTCATTTTCTCCATGGGATCATGTGTGGAGTTTTCTTTATATTCTCGACTTTGTAATTCACAGGTTGCGCAAAATGTTCGCAGTTGAAGCGGAAGTTTGACTTATTAGCCGGTGTCAGGGAAGTAAAGTTAAACTTGTTGTTTAATTGTGTTACTGGAATGTATAATTTGTATGAAGAACTCGATAAGCTCTTGAGAAAGTAAAGAAGAAATTGAGAAATCGTCTATTTTATTTCTAACTATAACTAACAAGACAAGCAGTGATAGCCTCGAGGTTTAGACGCGCGGTCGAAAATCTCGGCGGTCGCGGGTTCGAACCCCAGGCACACACCTCTGATTTTTCGAAGTTATGTGTGTATTCAAATTGAATTATCTCTTACTTTAACGGTGAAGGAAAACATCGTGATGAAACCTGCACACCTAAAAGGAAGGAAATCTTAGGAATTTCATAGGTGTGTAATCCGCCAACCCGCACTAGGACTATGGCCTCAACCCTCTCAATGGTAGAGGAGACCCGTGCTCAGCAGTGGGCGTATATGGGTTGATGACGACGACGACGACGATAACTAACAGATAATATACATCTTATGTACGTTTTTTTCTTCCGTTGCTGGGCACTGGCCTTTCTACAACTAAGAGGGTTGAGGCTTCAGTCTTCATTTAAGTGTAGAGGTTTCCTCAATGTTTTTTTCTTCATCGATAAAGTATGTGATGATTCGTTATAAGTAACTTTAAAACGTTCGAGGTGTGTAAAATACCAACTTTTTGTACTATGACGAATAAAGTTTATAAAACATAAGATGTAGTAAAAAAATAGCAATTAGCCGCAGTCACAAATCACAAAGAAAAAGTCACAAAATATAAATATCACTAGCACATTAATTTATGATTTAAATTAGTTTTCGAGCAAATAATCAAAATCAACACAACTCACTAACTTCCAGCTACAGTACAAAACACACAGGACATTTTGTCATATTGTAATACACTTCGCTTGGTGGACTAATGAATGCAAATATTTTCAGGCAAGGACGTTTATCAAACAAACAAACAAACATACCTCACGCCTATATTCCCCGAAGGGGTAGGCAGAGATGCATTTCTGCACCCACATTTCGCCAGGTATGTATGAGTCCCACGTAATAGGGGGCGAGCCTATTGCCGTTTTTCGGGCACATTTCCAGACTCCGTGCTGCTACTGAGAATTTCCTAATGGAAAAACCCAATAATAATTTGCCCGACCCGGGAATCAAACCCTAGATCGCACGGCACATACTTGTACCGCGAGACCACGAGGCAGTCGTTTATCACACAGCGTAAATTGTACTACTTTATAGTAGGATATAGGATATATGAGGCCTATAAAATCAAAGGCAGCTAAATCCAAGTGAGTCAAATATTCAGTAATCTACAAAAATCGATAACTTTGTTTAGGTGGCTATGATATTTTATATTTTAAAAGAGATTTATAAAGAATGTGAATACCACTAAAAATCAGAATTTTAAATTATAAAAATACCACAATATTTGAGTACAGACTGAATAAATTTGTATTTAACTGTCTTTGATTCCAACTGGCGTTTAGCTGGTTTTGATTCTATAGGCCTCATATATAATAAGATTACTATAATAGATCAGTAAAATCAGCAGTATCCTCATGAGTATCAACTCACGCCTGTATTCCCATCCCGGAAGGACTAGGTAAAATAATTGTCGTCTTACTTACCGGGAGGCGAGTACATTTT
The DNA here is from genome assembly GCA_030295005.1 of Cephonodes hylas. Classification (NCBI taxonomy): domain Eukaryota; kingdom Metazoa; phylum Arthropoda; class Insecta; order Lepidoptera; family Sphingidae; genus Cephonodes; species Cephonodes hylas. The sequence continues at coordinate 5,742,099 of AP025367.1, read as the reverse complement.
CCATTCTTTAAAACAGTTGTACACATACAATACAACAGCTGTAGGGTTTAGCTCTGCTCAGGTGCAATTTGAATTTACGTGCTCGACCTGAAAAATGTAAACCTTTCCAATTCATAGTAGTACAAGAATAGATTAGAAACGCCTTTCGTAACTTACTGCGCAATGTTTCGTAAATTAATTTTCTATTACATTGGGCTCTGCTCCGTCCCGTAGCAAGTAAGTAAATTTGGTGCAAACATACATTTATAACACACTGTAATTTATTTCAGATTCACCTAGAATAACAATGGTCTGTGCATTGATTTTTATAATATAGTACGAATAGTACAACTCTTGATTCACTGAATTTTCAATCCATCCATTCATACGATAGTTTGGAATATCTTCGAAGTCTGGTGTGGCCATCATTCATGCGTTCCCCTGGTAGGGGAAGTAAAAAGTAGTTAATCAAATTTCATACAGGGTATGCAACAGCAAACCTCTGTGAAGACTATTCAAGTCTGTGTATCGGCGCGGCTTGTGAATGTGATCCATTTGTCATGTCATCTCGAATGACAGATGAGTTGGTGACGCAAGCAGACGTGTGTTGTATTGAGATACCTTCAGTGAATACATTTTTGTTATGGTTGCTATATTCATTGTGCTTACGCCATTTGAATTCTCTTTTTATACTTTTTACTTTTGTTGGTCCGACGAATGGGAAAACTGTGCAAGGGTAGATCCACATCTTTTTTGCTCTTTGAAAAGTTCAGGTTCAAGGAAAAAGGAAAAGTAAGGACCATTGTTTTCAGAAATATCATGCGGAATGAAACGTAATTGTAGATTTGGAATTTTCTATGAGATTGAGATGGTCGCGGCTAAATCGGTAATTATACCTAATGTGTTGCGATATAACCAAATCGCGACATTTTATATAGAAAATCTTCCCGAAAAAATATTGTAATTAGAATATAAAATTCTTATGTTTCTTTTTAATATTATGGCCATAATGTCATCGCGACTTTTTACCAAACAGAGCCTTCAGAATTCAGATCCAAGTCATCGTTGTATATTTATTAATGTAAAGATATTGAGCAAAATAAATGTTATATTTTATAAGACCCTTAGCAATACCTAAATAAAATAAATAAATAAATATACCTATATATTTATAAATTATCTACATATATATCTATACTATATAAATACAAGATTCTAATGAATATAGCATGGCATATAAATGGCAACACAAGATACACTAGGAAAATTTTGAAGTAAACGTTTAAGAAATGTCAACATTGTTATTTCAACTGTTTTCAAATAAAACGTGGTGTATGTCTGAATCGGGCGAGTGATATCAAAAGACACTATAACGCAAAGGAATTCAAACGAGAAACGGAAAACTCGCAGAAAAGGAAGGCTGAACACGGGTCTTGTTATATTAATTCATATTTCAAGTCTCTCACCATGTGCTCTTCATGGAAAGGTTTGCAATATAATCTCTTATGTAATTTAGTGTTCTTACAAAATTTGTTGCGTAGCCAGTGCATGCTATTTAAATGTTTATTATTTTTGGATTACGATGACTGTGTTCTTTATTTAGATAACGGGATTTGCAATAAATCTGCTAAATTGTAGCAAAGTTTTAATATTGTTTCGTAATTTAAATGTTACAAGCCAGAGGTTACTTGAAAGTTAATAGTTTCATCTAAAGGTAATAATTAAGTTATCGTCTTCCTATTTCACCTAAACTCAGCAATGAAATTCTGGATGAATACTAATTACTTGATAACTATATAAATAACGCTTGCATTGTTGACGACTTAAGCAGATTTGCAGTTCTGTGTTTTAACTCAGACGTAATAGGATCTATTGCCTTTTGCCGTTCTGCTACTCTAAATTTCCATTTAAAACTTTACTAGGCCTGGAACTCGAACCTGGGAGCTCTAGATCGCATACAACATACTCTTGCTGCAAGATTACAGCTATTTAGTGACCTACGACTACCTATGACTGCGTAGTCATTAAAACCACGGCATTAAGTCTTTCAAACGGAATTTTTCCGCGTTCGATTTGGTTTTCATATTAAAGCTATAGATATGATATTGTTTCATATACGCGTTCATTCGGCGTGCGGTAAGCCACGTACAGACGCACATCTACCTCAGTATTTGCATTTTAGTGACGTGAACTGATGAATACATCGATCAAAAGCGGTTTCGTTCCCATAAATACCAATGCTCATTTCAAAAAGGCTATTTAAATAATGGAATAATGGTATTATTAACAATTTTGTATCATTATTAAAAGAAATAAATGTCTAATTTATAAAAATACCATACTTATAAAGAACGGTGACATTATTCATTCATTTAATTTGGTTTTATAAATACAAATGATGTAGCGTTCCATGATGCAGGATACAATTTGAATTTGTAGGTTAGTTTTGTTTTATTCACTGACTCATGGTTTTGCAGCTCAAAGTGTGCCGTATCGTAGTCTAAAGGTCATGGGTTCGATTCCCAAATCGGGCAAAGTTTACTGTGATTTTCATTACTTTATTCTCAAGAAGTAACGAGTTGTATTTCTATGTATAAGGCGAGTCTTAAAAAACAATAGTGAAAGGTGAATGCTGAGCATTTATTCGGGAGGACATGCATGAGTGTGTATGTGTTGGTTTTATGTCTGTAAAGCTTATGGTAGGTAGGTATTGCAGTTTTAAATATTTAAATCTTAATGCCTCTCCACAACGCTTACATTTTGCATGTTATATAATTCAACAGCTCTTTGTGAGATTATTACCTACATTCATACATTTACTGCTGTTCATCGTATGAGGCAAGCATCATGTATTTTACATCCATTTTTCGACTGTTAATATCAATGTAAAAGGTTTTCCAGCGCCTACGCTATTGGGCAAATTTCAGACTTCATGCTGCTTTTATGAATTTCTTAATGAGAAACCGAATTAATTCTTTTTCCGATTTTAGAATTCTCTCGATCGCACAGCATGCATTTATACTATAGAACGAGCAAGGCATTTTATCAGCCTGACATTTACTCGCATTCTGTTTGTGAGTAAAGTGTTGACTCTTGTTTATATTAGCTTTATTGGAAAGTGTCGCCAATATGGTTATGGTCATAATTTACGTAAACTAATGGGCATACGCCTCTCCTTCAGGATTCTATTCCTTTTTAGAAACACCAATTATTGTGTACGTCTAGATTTTATGAGTGTATGACTGTTTTGGTTCACCAAATTCTACCCTAAAGATTGAGTTTTATTCAATCCCATTAAAGAATATCGGATCCTAGTTTTGCATAGACATACATAAAAAATGCATGTTCATAAGTATTTGTACGATTGGTTTTAACAGAACAAGGGGCGAAACCTAGTCTTGTTTATAAATTAACAATATCCAATTTGGGTTCTACTTGCCGTTTTTATACTTGAGAATGAAGTAAATTAGAACCGTAGTTACTATACAATTCGAGGGGCTATAAAAAAACGAATCCTGTTAAGAGGTTTCCATTTTATTTTATGAAACTCCGAGAGTTTGTTATATTCAAGGTTTTTTCTCAACGGTTAAAGTGTTTTTTTTTAAATCCCGACGTTAGTTGTACTTATTTTATTGAATCCAGATTAAAAGTGAAGCAGTGATGGCCTCGAGGTTTGGGCGCGCGGTCGAGAATCTCGACGGTCGCGGGTTCGAACCCCAGGCACACACCTCTGACTTTTCGAAGTTATGTTTTTATTCAAATTGAATTATCATTTGCTTTAACGGTGAAGGAAAACATCGTGATGAAACCTGCACACCTAAAAGTTCTTAGGAATTTCTTAGGTGTGTAGTCCGCCAACCCGCACTAGGCCAGCGTGGTGGACTATGGTCTAAACCCTCTCAATGGTAGAGGAGACCTGTGCTCAGCAGTGGGCGTATATGGGTTGATGAAGAAGAAGAAGAAGATTAAAAGTGTGGGTATGCATTAGATATTATTGTTAAATTAAATATGTTAAACATACTAACAGTACAATGTACATATTCTCGTTGTCCTTTTTTCTTGTTGAAGGGGCCGTAAGAATCTTAATCCGTTTTGATGACGTATTTCTCGACGCGAGACTGCTTCTGACAATTTCCTTGCGTTACTCCAAACACTAGAAACATTACATTGTTAGAAGTAGAATGCTCCGAATATACGGTAACTTCGATCCTCCCTTCAGACTGCAAATAACGTAAAAAACAACAACAAGAAATAGACTACCAAAACAAATATCTAAAAAAAACAACACCACGAATCACAGCCCAATTTTCAATCACAGTTTTCTTTTTTTATTCTAACGGTAATCCCGGTATGGGTGAACATATTCATTTGAACCGGCCAGTTACATTGCAACAGACACCGCTGCGTGCGTTTCGACTATCATTCAATGCTGTCAACTGCATAGCTTGCACACGCGAACAGCGACTAGCGGTTTTATAAAAAGAAATATTAGGATACCAGTTAACTCACTGGCAACAAAAACTTAATAATCTTGTCCTGTAACAATTGGAATGTATATTCTGACCATTTAAGAATTTTAAGACACACTCACGCCAATATAAGGCAGATGTCCATTTCAGCACCCACATTTTATCAATAGTGTTTTATAGTCTCATTCTATGCTTGTGCCTCGAAACCTCACGGTTCACACAACAATCTTACTCTATTATTCATAATTAAAGCAATAAATGATGTTGCATATGCAATTAATAATTATTAGTAGAAGCAGAACTCATATACAATTAGTATTAACGTTTGGAGACGAATGATAGAATGTGCGTATATGGCATAGGTGATTGTGATATATTTACGACGTGATTTTTCCAAACAGTTTTGTATTGTTGTATTATTGTATAACAAACATTGGTTGACTTAAAAATTAATTTCAAAGTAAAACATTTTTTTAAGGGTCAAACACTCTGAATGCCTGCAAGTATTTTCTTAAGCTCTCTGCCACTTGACTGCGCGAATAATTTAATTAATTCCAACATACATAATATTGTTTGAGTGCATGAAATTTCAAGGAGAGAGTTTAAATTCTACAAAGAGATCATTTTAAACGCTTGTATCTGAAATAGTTTTGTTATTTTTTTGTTATACTAACTTTGGTGAATAACAGAAGATTCATACAAAACTCATGTATACGTATTTGTCGTAAAATAATAATGTGAGTTGACTTTAATGCTAAGAGAAAACATCACTGAAAATCATTTGCTATTTTTACGATGTTAAAGTTTTTACTCAGTAGAGCAGCTGCAAAGTGTATGTTAGGTTTTCGGTTTCTTAGTTGAGCACCTGGAGATGGTTATGTGTACTAAGTCGAATTTTTAGGAATCATCTATCTCTACTTATTTAATATTCAGAATATATTTGTACTATTGTTTGCAATTAATAAATTCTCGCCCATATTCTTTGAAGGTAGGGAAAAGATGCGAAATGTCCCTCGTAATAGTGCTTATTGCCGTTTCCTGGGGATAATTACTGACTATGTTTTACTACTGAGAAATAGAAAAACAAAAACCCAGTAACATTTTGGACGATCCGGGAATCGAACCTGTGACCTTATAATTGCACGGCACATGTTCTATGTCACTTAGTTTTGCATAAAATAAATTTAAATCATTATATTTGACGATAACTGACAACACGTGGCGCAGTTAGCTAAACACCAGCTTGCGAAATGATAAGCCGCGGATTCGATCCCCACACCGAGAAGAATATTTGTGTGATCCATAAATATTTGTTTCGGGTCTGGGTGTTTGTGTGAACGAAAAAGTTTTTGGTAGTTTCTGATACCCACTACACAGGTCTTGTAACCTAGTGCAGGGTTAGAGCTATATATGCGACTGTTGGGTGTATTTAGTATTTATTTATTTATATAATTCACTCCTTCAGAATTTTGCTCAATCTCCTACTTGATTACGTTATACATTATTCTGAATTGGAATCTTCGCTAACAATATTCTTACCTAAGCCGCGCTAAGCTGAAAACTTTAACGGCTGAACCCTGATAAAGAAAATTCAGCTAAGTTTAAAAGTTAGAACTTTCAATTAGTGTAATTAACTTCTTAAAGCGCAGACGCCAAAGAAAACTAAAACTGCCTGTTTTCCAAGGACTTCGAAACATAAGACTCTCGCAGCGAGTTTGTATTATAGTTATTTTACGTAGTATTCATTGTTTCTAAGTTATTCATACGTTCGTACTCTCTTGCGGATATACATAGGTAGACGAAGTCATATACTTAAAGATTTGTGGGAATTTAGTATTTTATGCTAATACGTTACATACTTTTAATATTTAGAGTAATCTAGAATCCAAAATATGTACATAAGCAGCTCAGTGTCTGTATAATATTATGTACCAAACGATCTTGCTACGTCTCACGTTCGAACACTCTTCGACTAACATTGGGTAGACCTAGGTGAGTATGGGTAAACTCCGAAATAAAATTTATTTCGAATAATATTAGACCAACAACGAACATTACCCAACCAGTGTTGGGTAGACTTAGTTGTATACGGGTAAACGCCGAATATAAGTAAATATTCGGACTTTATCCAAAAAGCTTGAGTAATCCTAGGTGAACCCGAACAAACCTAGGTTTACTCCATGTTCTAGCTTTACCCGTAACATATACAACTCAAGCTTCATAATCTCACAACGCTCCTTCAAGCCCTGTTCGAAACCAGTAAATTGCAGTTGGGATACGAATTAACATACGCAACTATATCAAATAATACACAAACACGAAATGAAAAAGGAGAACCGAGTCATTCATTCCAACAAAAGCGTTTACCCCGCCAATGTCTGTAACTCGTAATTGAATTCAACAAAGAAGATAGAAAAAAGTAAACTGTGTACGTGATACGAAAGCGGGATTCGCCGCTATCAACACTTGTTTTGTAAGTCAATGAGAACGGACCGACCAATATTGTAGGCCCACTCCACGATAGTTGACCGATAAATCTTTGCTTGGAATTAACAAATTCCGTTTTCATAATTGCCTTTGAATAAACGCTTACCATTCTCTACGTTTATGATGCTCTGGTTTTATAGTCGTAGAACACAGATTTGTCTTCTAGGGGTAAAAACCAGTACGGTGCCAAGACGGGAAGGCGGACGTTATATTTTGCCCAAGGTTCGCGGTAAAATAAGGTAAGTAAAGCAGTATATAAATTATTTCAGTCTTTTTTTGTGTTTGGGCGATGGAGCTTAGATCGTATGCCATTGTACAAACTATATATCATATTGAAGTTGATTAATATAATAAATAAATATTTTTATTATTAATTTATATTTAAATTGAGACTAATCCCAGTTTCATGTCGCAAATAGATTTAGAATAAGCTCGCATCTTTAGGGCTATATAAAAATGAGAAAACCATATTTTGCGATGCAAGTAAGCATTTTGTATTGAATAGCAAAGCGGTAGATTTATAGACCAGTGGAAAACTGGGGTGTTTTCAAAAATCACAAACGCGCAGATTTCCGCACGACACTTCCTTTCATATTGGGAGTATTTTCGAATTAGTTTTGTATGGAGCTCGGCGGCACTAGAAATCGCCTCACGTAAGCGGAACATATTCCCACCTCCAAATATTTTTTGCTTACCTGGTACAAAAGTTTTTTTTGTTGCTTGCGTTATCACTGTAGATACGTATTAAATTGAATGTGTGTGCCTCAGAGAAAATCAACTTGAAACTATTCTGTTGCGTTTCACTCCGTGTATAAGATTGCGAGCCCAACTTGCTGGTTTATGGAGTACGATGTATGAAGCATACAATTCGCCGCAATAACATATACATGCGATATTTCTGTGTGTATCTGATTGGAATCAGATTGGCAATATTTTTATGCCGATAAAGGTTGACTGCAGTCGTTTTTTGCCAGTCGTAAATTTGATCCGCTATTCAATTACGATTAGATGCACCTCATCTAATAATAATAATATAATGTTGATTAGCAGAACGTCTGTCCGTTATTTTATTTATTGGTGTGTACACAGGTCTTTGTTTATACTACCAATCTTGGATGATAAGAGGTGCTCCAAATATCGCTAACGATTAAGAAAACATATCTTTTACGAGTCAATACAGTTTTTTCACATATCAATTAAATTTTATACATGGCCAACTGGACTTTTTATAAATTTTCGTAAGTTTTAGTATGTTGTCATTTTAGCAATAAACTACTACATATTTAAGCTATTGATCCCATTAATAACAACACGGCCAAATTGTTTTCCTAGTTTAAAGTTAACCAAAGCAACATTTTTTGCCAAAATTAAGCAACAACATTTTTAATACACAGTTTAGTAAAAACGCTCTACCAAGCATCCGAAGATTCAAATTGAATTTTCTTAAAAAGGACAAACCACGGTAATGTACACAAAAACGACATGGAGTGTACAGCTCATTCCAAATAATGTTATTACGCAAATTGCCTACCGTTGCCTGGTCCGGCAATCCTCTTTGTCGTTACACTGAATCTGTTTCTTTAAAAAAAAAATCACGTAAAGAAATTTTAATAATGGGCGTTTAATCTTAATGCAGGTAAATATTTAGTTTATTTACTTGGTACAAAAAAATAAAAGTAGTTTGAAAATTAACACTGAATCTATTACGCGCTTCTTTTGTTTATAATATTAAAGCTAGTAAATTCGATTTTGGCTACATATAAGTTAAGATTAATTATTATAAAATCAAATTTGTTATAATATGTGGGGCACCCATAAATGTTAAAGTAGTTGCAAGAATACAGATTTACATTAAAGTACACTATACACTCAATTACCACGCAAGTATTCCTCCAAGGGTGAGTAGTAGACAATGCCTACATAGAAATTAATCTTGTTTGTGTACTGCAGAAGAGCTTCTACTACTATTATACTTCCATCGATTATACTGCAATGATTACATATTTTTTTTAAGACAGAAGGTAAATGCTTTGACGGATACTAGCAGTAAAATCAATCATTAAGATTAACCTTTATTTAGATTAAAATCTGAAATTACTCTATGAAATTTGCTGAGAATAAACAACCCTTCACTAAAAAGTATTAAAATTTACATTGTATCCATAAAAATAATGACAGTTTACTGTAAACACATTAAGATGAAAAACTGCGATACGAAACCAATTTTTGGCGTAAGGTTGAAAAGTTTGAGATGGATGGCAGGTAACATTGTTTACTGAGGCATTTTCTTAAGCCACACTATCCGTGTACCCGCATAAATCATTCGTCTCATCGTTAGCTTCAATATTTTGGTCACGAAAAGCTGAACCTTTCAACGGGGCCTATTACTAAAATAGGTTTGATGTCGAAGCCGATTATGTGTGTTATGGTTATTGTTATGGGTACGTTTTAATCCGTTGCGTCATGAAATTGTTTGAGGTCTTAGGTGGATGTGAAAATTATTATAATACCAGTTTGTATAATACGGTTGATTAGAGGTCGAAATGTGAAACTAGTGACCGGGAGGACGGCCTTCATACTGAGGTAATTGTTTCCCCAATATAGGTTTCGATAAAAGACGATTGCGTGAATGGAATGATAGAAGTATTTTCGGTCACCACGACTCAAAGAATTAATTCTTAAGCACTGTCACTGTGTGTGGAACACTAAGTACTTAGTAGGTATTTTTATTATTATGCCATTCACATTTAAAGGGAGTGTTGCACTCTTGTAATTTATTATTGTTGTTTTGCTTATTTTTCTATAACAAGAACATTATTTACTGTCAAATTATTAATGTCGGCGAATTTTAATGTATTCTACGGCACATAAATATTATTCTTAAATAATGTCAGTTTATTATTAGAGTTTACAGAGATGTAGTAATGGCACTCTTGTTAAGATCTCGTCCTATATAGAAAAATGTGAATTTGTAAAGTTTTTACGTAAACTAATATCTCTTTAAAAAAATATTAGAATCCTGAAGAACAATGACTGTTTAGAATAGCATAGGTATTCTAAAAAATGTGAAAACAAGCGCCTTTTTAATAGGCTAATGGAGGTATGAAGACAGAAAAATATAAATATTTCCTTTAGACCCTCCGTGCATGGAAACGGATAAATAAACAAAAGACACGCAGGAACTGAGCAGGCGGCACCGGAGCCTATTTGTCGGAAAGCTTTATGAATAATTCTTTTATTCGCCCCTTTTCACGTACATTATAAACATTCCACACTCGCGTAGGATACCATTCGAATTGCAACCATTCACATGCCACGTATTTGTTTGTATGAACCGAGCTGAAATATTGGATACGCAGAGGCTACGTTTAAATGTTGTGTTTTTTTTATTTGGCCTGGTTGTGAATGATTGGATGTAAATGAATGAAATGCATAACGAACGCAAGCAAATTTATAAAAAAATTAAAAGCAGGAAAAATGTACTCGTAATATTTTTAACTTTGACTGTCAACAATGTACTCCCGCTGTTTTGGTCTGCCATTAGCATAGAAAGTAATTCGGTCGTCAATAGAATTTAGTTTCTGATGGTACATACTCTTATCAACAACTCCTCTATTTTTTATTTATTAAGATTTAGCAAAAAATTCAGTTAAACGTATTTTTTGAAAAGTTTTAGTGTTTTATATTTCCGACGTAAACATTTTAAAACATAAAGAATATGGTCCACTTTAACGCATAACAAGTTTGATAACTAAGAGTCCAGTTCCGCTTGCAAAATTTACAACCTCGCACATAAATCTCTGAGAGGAATTTTGTGAGAAGAATAGAAAATTTAACGTGTCACTATCGCTTTGTACTAAATTTTGTTATAATATGCAGTAACATAGCAGTATGCATTAATTACTGAATTTGTGATTTTGTTTCTCAAAGATATTCAAGTATTTTTTGAATCAACTGTATAAGTACCTATTTAATGTATTTTATTATATTTAAATGTAATTTCTTTACAATTATTTTATTTTGAAATCATATCTAATGACTTACCCAAATATTAAGTAAATTATTGTTTGATAGATTCTCACTTTAATATAAGTACATAGTATTTATATACCCCTACTAAACGAGGTTGATCGGTATAATAATATTTTTCTTCGTTGGTAGTTGCCATGCGAAGCGAAATATCAATTCAAAGCAAGCTTTATTTACCTTCCCATCTTCGGTGTCCGTATTCACTCGGTTCGAAACAGACTTTTGTGTAGAGATGATAGTAATTTCCGTTGCAATAGGCAGTGAAGTTTCCATCGTTTCAATACTGTCAAGAACTTATAAACAAAATAGAAGACGAAATCAATTCTACGAAAGGAAGTATAGTTATATTTGTAGAAACAACGGTCGGTTAGCCTTTGAAACTTAAGGCTGCTTCTACGTTTGTAATATTAGAAAATTATTAAAGTGTAGTTTGTATATTTCTTTTTTACGAATTGCTAATTAATTTCCAACGCAATAAATATCCCCGATAAGCAAGCACACGTATTGGCTATTCTTTGCTGATGAAAACGTTCACAGGGACATACATAATAAACTCAAACCCGACCCGAGAATAGAACGGCAATTTTCGACTGCACAAGTCAATTCATCTCTTACATGTATATTTTTTTTGTCCTAATTTGCATACTTTTATACGCAAAAATGATTTCTTATTAATTTGCACCGTTAAATACGGTAGCTTTTGTTTGCACTTCAAAGATGTGCAGTAAATTATATGTTATCAACAGGGGTATTTTGCCTTCGTAGGCGCATTACAATATTGTAACAATAAATTTATCACACAAATTCACAGCTCATTTCAATAATGTCAAATTAACAATAATTCAGACAATTGAGTGCGCAACTGGTTAAGAGACTGTATGTGTTTGACATTGTGCAAATGTAACGTTTAATTAAATTTATTGAAATATTTGATATATAAAAAACTTTTTATGAACTCTCGTATCGTATACAAATGCAACTACACTCCGCTTACATTCTCCTGTGAAATAGTAAATATAATACTCCCAACATTCACTTTTCGACACACTAACATATATACTAAGCCAATATTTACTATAACCTATTTCTCATGATTCCTTTTCCTCCTCGCAACAAAATTCTCATTGCTAAGGGTCGCGAATCGTAATCCTCTGCATCAAGAGTACTCGTTCTTCTCTCTATACTGCGTCACCTAATCCTGGCAACGTGGAGCGCAAAATAAAGTTTCGAATCAAGGGTATGAGCAGATTTAGTCCAGCCATCTTATGGGATATCGGCCTCGCGGACGAAAGCCCTCGATTGTTCTCGATTAGTTGATCCAGGTTAACGTCGTGCTTTCTTTCATACCCATGAGAAGACTATACTTTTCAATACGCTGACACTACCAAGACGCTTAATCAGCGCGGTTGAATATTGTTGTCATTATAATATACATTGTATGTACATACTTTTACTTATGCTTGTTTGTCCAAAAATGTGTGTAATCAGTAGTAAATTTTTGTACTTAAATTACTGTACCCATTTTTTTTATTTCCAAGTTATGAGGGTTTTCCGGGCACATTACTAAACTATGATACTATCCGGTTTGGGAATGAAACCTGGGTCCATTGATAACGAGCATGCTTTGACGTAGACATTGCAAAGCAAACCAATCAATATAGGCCGGCAATATCACAACAGGCATCATTGTTTAGCAGGATATTACCAACTTATTGAAATAGCCAACATAATTTTAATATTTCCTTTATTTTTAATATCCGGCGTGCGAATAAAAATGGGGTAATTTGTGTGAATGCGTCACGAGTATTAAAATAGGTTCACATTCATTATTCGAGCCGGCGAGCCCCGCCCGTCCCGCCCATGTTTGTAGCCGTCACTGACGAACGTGCTACACTCGCTGCCAAATAAACGCCAGGTCAATATTTTTTTTAACGACACGCTCATTTCTCTCCCCTCGTGGCGTATAATTTAATATTGAAAGGCTATTAATAAGCACGAATGTAAATGGCTACTTCACTTGGAAAAATATTTTTAAACTCTTTTTAATGCACGGTAATTAAGCAAGATTAAAATTTACAAAGCGCTAATAATGTTTAAACTCTTAGTGTCTTTAATGTTTACGGAATATCGGGTTTAATTTTCAAAAGCAATACTTAATTCTCCATCAATCCTTGTATTAAAACAATATAAATTTTCGGTTCAAAAAACGCTCGGAAATAACCTTAAAACTTGTAGCCTCTTCTCTCCTGTATTTAACAGTAGCGATACTTTTAGAGAAGTCCAAAGGCCCAGTTTTATTTTTAAATAAAGAATAATAAACTTGAAACTTTAAATCCTTATTTAACATAAGCAATTAAATAAATAAATGGTCAGGAGACCCGACAACAAACATTTATAAACTAGACAAAAATTAATTAACGTGTTACGCTTTCGAGCTTTTATGGATGTACCGTCACTGGTATTTAATACCAATTCAATGAACTGCCAATACACATGTAAAAAAAAAAAAAAATTGCCAAAAAACCCAAGTTTTAAATATATGTGGCTGTTAGGAAACCGTGTTTCTTTTTTAATTTTGTCGGTATTTGTCTGTCATCAAATTGCCGGCCTTAGTTTTCAATCACGGTCTGAATACAATCCGAGTAACATAAAAAGATTTTTTTTTTTTTTATTAAATATAAATGAGACATATTAACGTGGCTTCACGTGTATCTAGATGCGAACGGCCGTACAATGGTAGACGGTAACGTATATGTCACAGTTCCGCCCCACAAAATGTTTACCGAACATTCTACAATTATGCGGTAAAACGGAAGAAATAATTAACGTTTTGTTCCAGTGTGAACACTTCATTGATGAAACGGATATCGGTGTCCATTGAATAAATTATGTCAATTACTTTTTTCATTTATTGTTCGAGTTTTTGTCGAAACTTATTCTATATTTTATATTGTTTTAGTGGTCTTTATTAAAAAAGCATAAGTGTACAAGTAGAAATTGATCATTGAGTAGTTTGTTTGTTTTTTGCTGATGGTACAATATTAATTGTTTCGAGCTATAATTTTCTTCCCTCATCTCTATAGATAAAGGTAAGGAACGCTCATAATTCACAAGTTTCGTGTATTTTCCAGAATGTTATTTAGCATTTATTACTAGTAAAGCGCTTGCACGGTTAACAGTTTACATAAAAAGACCCTGTTACGCTCAGAGTAAAATCAAAATAATCCTGAAACTGTTAAAACGTAGCACCAATTATAGTTCCATGTTGGCTCATTGCTATTATTGTTCGTCGTTAAATTTTAATTTTCCGTTCAAATCGTCAACTGCGGTTGAAATTTATAAATGTCATTAAGGATTAAAAATGGCTTCACTAATTGGCCAGATTCAACTTTAACCCGGCGGGAGTGTGGTGCGGAAAAATTACATAGAGTATGTGGTGGGGTGTAACATACCCCACGGAATAAAACGCCTTCTATCTAAGTATTTCTCCAAAATAGTACAAAATTATTACTAAGTATTATGAATGAGAATCCCTGTAATAAAAAATTAAACAAATAAATACATTTTTTTAATACTTTTATTACTTACTTAGTAGTTGTACAATTTGGGAACTTTTTGGTAACAAAAATTTACTTGCGCTATTAAAATATTCATAAAATCAACCATAATAATTAAAACAAAATAAAAACTTCTAAATTAACAAAAAATGATATCTTCTTTCAATTAAAATTAAAAAAACACTTATACAATCAAATGGAATATCTTAGTAAGCGGCCTCGCCGTCAGCACAATTTTTGCAAGAAAATATTGCATGTTCTAGGCACAGTGATTTTCTGCAGCTTGCACAGACATGTTTTGTCTTCCGATCTTTTTTCCGAGGACAATCCGCACATCGAGCATATCATCCGGAACTGTTTTACACTGCTGGGCGCAATGGCTCCCCCATCTGTGCTGAAATTCTTTGGCGAATGTTAGATGGAATATTTTTCTGTGTTTGTCGCTTCAAAATTTCTTCATTTGTATGTATCAATAAAATACTCATAATTTCGTCGGTAATAAATAATTTCCAACAATCCACTACAGTTTTAGCCTCTTTGGCAACTCCTTTGACTCCAGGTTTATCAGCTATTATATTCTCCGATCGAGTTCGGACATTGGTACGTGGAGGTTGTTGGTACCATTTTTGGCCATCTTTAGATTTACGGTAACTTACATGATCAGTCCCAGGAGACGGACGAGTTCTTTTTGCAGCAAGGGGAATATTGTCATCCGAATCCCACTCGTTGCTGATCGCTTCAAGGTCATCACATACTGCTTGCGTGTCAGATTCAAGCTCATGCTCACTGCAATGATCAAATTCTTCGGTAGAACTTGATTCATCTGAAGATTCGGCTAAAACTTCATTAATAATGCTTCTTAAACGTCATTCATCTGCCTCCAGTGCCATTTTTATTTAAAAACTATAAAAAATAAAAGTATACATAAAATAAAAATAAAAAATTAAAAATACGAAAACAATACGCGAACTATGTGGCGGGGTGTGACTTACCCCATGGACGTTTACGCACGTGCACTCCAATCACCAGCCGGCGTAACACTAAGATCACACCTATATCCTCTCCCGCAACCTCTTACCTCCAGCTACACAAAGCCACGAAATCTAGTTGTTACTAGTTAAAAAAATATACCTAGGTAAACTAGTACTGGGGTATGCTACACCCCACCACACTCCCGCCGGGTTAAATGGGGATTTTGAGTGAATATTACGAATTTTGTCAATATATGTTTTAATACCTAGGAAATTTTAAAATTGGACAAGAGTCTTACTACCAAAATATCAATCAATATCATAATATCCTAATACGGTTCTGCCGTTAGGATGTATTGAACAAACGAACTCCACTTCATGATTTGTTTGACAGTTTTTATAAGAGTCTATCCAAAAGTCCTAATTTCTTAATAAAATGCCACCCTTCTCACATTGGTGGAAGATATTGATCTTCCATGCTGATATGTAGCAGAATATATACGGGCTGACATTATTTTTACATTATATTTAAAATTATTTATTAATTATATTTGAATAAATGCACATTTTTTAATGTGGCTGTGTTCCTGCACACGTTGGACTCCAGTCTAACGTTGCCAACCTAATGGATCAGATATTGGAAAATCTTGATGGTAGCTTTGACAAACTCCACCAACCTTCGAAGTTAAATTAAAAATGGAATCTCCGTGACTAGGGTGCGATTTTTTCCTTATCCAAGTCTTTACCTGTCAATGAAGTGCGGAAATGAAATTAATGGCATGTCATTAAAGGCGTTTTTATTCAGAATCATCACTTCGGATTTAAAATGAGAATTTTCAAGAAATGGGTGTAATAATAGGAATGCTTGTAATAGAAAATCCTGGTAGCAGCTTTAATGAATCATTTTATTCCTACAGTAAATAAAGGTGATTTAAAAACCGTGCCTTTTCCATGGAATTGCTCCCCCTTTTTTCAAGATTGGTAACACTCTTTAAGAGTTATACCCATGGAGTAGAACTGAGGGCTGTTGGGATAGAAACGTTCTTGACTGGAAGCCGCGTACCGGTAAGCATATACCAAAAATCGCAGGACAATATTGGAAGCAGGCCTCAGAGTACTTTGGACATCTTACGGGTGTTGATAAAGATAAGAGAAGTAGTTTGTAGGTGAATACTTAGTCGGTAGTAAATGAAAAGTCTGAAGTTAAATCAAAGCAAGTAGTTACTTATGTGGTACGCAAATATTTGTGTTGTATTGTGCAGCAAAGCTTGTCGTGGTTTGTAATTGCTATGCTACAAACATGAGAGCATTTGTGATTGGTTTGTTTTAAAGTAATTCCAAAGCTTTACTCATAATTTGTTTATATGTAGCCTTTTCTAAAAGAATTAAAACCTCTTTGTACTGTCGAATAAAGAATTACAAAAGCGATTGCATAAGCAGATTAATCTTTTTCTAAGATGTCATTTATCCCCACTAAGAAAAAATTAGCTAGTGTTAAAAAATCTTGAAATGAATTACATTATTTTGGAAAGCACCACCAGCTTTGAAGCCCATAAAACGAGAAGTCGCTCGTCTACAATTTGCACGTAAATTGCACGCTAGATGTAAGGAAACAAACAAAAGAGCTCTTAGCACAAAGTTGGATTTACAAACAGATTTTCGTTACAACACTCAACTCCGCAGCGGAACTAACAACACCCGTCTATAAATTAACTTGACACTATTTTGACTCCAATAAGTTCGCTAAGGAAGTAAGTTTGTGCAGCAACTTTGTAAAGAGGTGTTCCACGGATACTATTGTCTCCAGCAGCACAACTTGACAGCATCTCATTTAAATTGTGTTCAAGATGCTGTTTTTCATTACCACAATCCGCTGGCACATTTAGTTTGTGCAGTCAAATTTGTTGCCATATTTTAATTCTATGGCAAATTTAAAATTTCGAGCGAAGCACGAATTTCAGGGAAGTTTTCATATTCTTGGTACAAGTTTTTTTACGTTTCTTAGTCGCGCGATGTACAAACTGTACGCAAATTTAATAACGACTTGCTCGGTTGGCGAGGTTTAAAGCGACGTGCCAGGTTTTGGAATTTATAATATTAACAATTGTACCGTTTTTATATTTAGTTTAAGGATGAATATATGGTAAGTAAGAATTAGCTTTTGACTATATAATATGTTTAATGCAGACATTACTATAAGATTCATTAATAGTTGCTCATCAGATAATAGAAATTATGTTGATAAATTTCTATAGATTTATTTTTAGATTATTACAAGTTTCTTTGAAAAGCATTGAAGAAAGGCCTACATTGCAGCACAAATCTTCTTAGTTGATCAACATGTTCTTAATAGGTGGTCCCAAGAAAGTCTTGGATGACTTAAACACAAAGCCATCAATACCTGGCGTAATATAGAAAATATTGAATGTAGAAATAACATACATTTAATAATAATTTCGCAATGAATCCACATGTTTGCATTTTACATTACTTGAAAAAGGTTTTTAAAGAATTTAAATTTTGCCCGCAAATATTTCATGCACAGTACGACGTTTATGTGCAAACGTCTGTCAAGCTTTACTGAAAATAATAATAAACGTGCAATGTTTTTCATGACTATGAATTTTTATAAGAGTATTCGTCCATCAAAATATGTGTATTATATTTTTTATGAAAACATGGAATCTTAAAAGAATGCCCGGCTGGTGTTGTTCGGTAGGATGCATATTGTAATACATATTTAAACACGCTCATATCAAGCAGTGTAACGATAATATTTGCAGTATTTTTACTACGTGAACGATATTATCATATAAGTATTTTACAGAAATCTAAAAGTAGTTCCATTATAAGAGAGATTTTCTAGTAACCAATAAATGTCTTTTATTATAAAAAGATACGGAATACCTACATACAAAAGATGAATAGAGTTGGGAGGAAAGAGAAAAATAAACTGAAAACCTCTTTCAATCTTACTTTTTTTAATAACTGTAACAATCAGTTATTTTCGTTCTAAATTCCATGATTGTATTTTACACTTAGGTACTAAGGCCAAGAATGTGTGGTGAAGTGGATTTAAATAATAAATAAATAATAATTAATACACCCAACAGTCACATACATAGTCCTGACACCACACTAAGATACGAGTCTTGTGTCGTGGGTATCAGAAACCACGAGAGACTTTTTCGGTCTCACAAACACCCAGACCCGAAACAAATATTTGTGGATCACACAAACATTTGTCTCGGTGCGGGGATCGAACCCGCGGCCGCTCGTTTCGCAAGCTGGTGTCTAGCCAACTGCGCCACGGGGCTGTCATTTACCTCGAATATTTTACATACACGCATGGCTTTTTATAATAAGACTAGGCATTTCGACACCTAATGTTCTTAAATTCTACATTATAGGGAGCAACATTTTCAAAGTTTATGCTGCGCTTGGGATACTTCTAACTCTTTACCTGTTTCAGAACGATCACTCTTATAAGGTCAGGCAGTCTATACATAAACGCCTTATTAAGAACTAAAAAGAACATTAAATTAGAAATCGCTCTCGCAACACAAAACCTCCATCTTAAATGAGACATTCATTTAAAATTATATTAATATACCTACAGAATTCACGGGTACGTGAAATAAATTTGAATACAACTTCAATAGACGCCAATTCTTTTGAAAGCTTTCTTTTGTTAACTGCAATTTGAGTAACAAAACGACAAGAAACGAAATCACGTCTTTTAAATGGGCTGAAACGTTTATTATGCTGGATCCGTGAGAAATGCTGAGACATCTCGATGTTTTATAACCAAAGAAAATGTGAATAAGGACACAAGGAGTGCAAGATTAAAAATATGTATATTGATATTAAGTGTCGTGAAAATTACTATTGCATTTGTGGAAAGGATTTATAATACATATTAAATTTCGATTAATGTGGTTTTTACTCGGATTTCGTAAGACTGATAGTATGAAATGTTATTGCCATTTTGAAAATCCTGATTTTTATGGTTGCCTGAATATAATTCTCGGCGCCACCAAGGTTTTCTTTCATACTCAAAGACTTGACATTATCGTGATCAGCTATGTAACTTCCACTGCTGGGCACGGGCCTCCACCACGACAGGGTTTAGGCCTAATCCACCACGCTTGCCTAGTGCAGATGCGACGAGTACAGGTTTCACCACGATAATTTCGTTCGCGTAAAAGTACGTGATAATTCATTGTGAATAAATAACTTCAAAAAGTTAGAGGTGTACCTGGAGTTCGAACCTGCAACCGTCGAGATTCTGGAACGCGTAACTTAAGCAGGCAAACTCGACTTATGTGTCATCAATATCTAATTTCTATATAACTATTACTGGAATAAACTAATCAATCATTTGTGATGAGTTGAGCAAATATTGTAATGTTAACGACTATCATAATTATACAATATATTATTAATTGCAGTCATTCAATCTACATGACATTACTATTATTTATGTTGAATTACCATAACGTAATACGTAATAATATGTGGTGGTATTTATGCTATCTTATTATAGGTTTTTTCTATCCTGAGTATCCAAAAAGCTCGGTAAGCTTAAATAAAACTCATTTAGTCAATTATTAATTCTGGCATCTATAATGAAGTTTATACATTAGCCTTTAAATCTAAGAATACATTGCACTTCAGCGAGAATAAAAAAGGGTCATTAAACTATTCAAAGTAATTAAAATGTAATTAACAAAAGTTTGCAAAAGCAAATTTACTGTCTGCGTAAATTTAAATAACGAATTATAAGACATTAGAACATTAAGTCTTTGTTAGAAAAGCATTTGCATTTCGAGAATATTTCAAACATTCAAAGCAGTGCAAGAATCTATTATTTAATAGTTGTAAAGCTTGGAATCTTGTGTTTAATGTAGTGAAACACTTTGTTTTCACAATTCATTTCACCATGCAACTTGTTCTGAGCAATATTATTCTTAGCTACCAAGCGGGAGTATGATAAAACTCTAGTGAATATTAAAGCTACTGGAGTGCATTTTGCTTCGGACTATCGGGGGTATGTGGATGTTCCGTGTCATCTTTTTAGGGTTCCGTACCAAAAGGGTAAAGACCCTATTACTAAGACTTCGTTGAAAGACAGTTGAAAATTTGACAGGTGATGTATTTCTGTTGCCGCTACAAAAACTGTGACCCTTCCTGCGCTAGTTCGACTCGCACTTTACTGGTTTTTACTTCTTAATATCAGAATCATAACTTAAATCTCCGGTACCCACGACTCTAGGCTTGCATCTAATTTTGAGGTCAGTAATATTATGTTCATTGAAACTGTAATCCCACCGGTATCTATTTATTGATAGTTACATGTAGAACTAATACTCACACAGTTACGTCACTATGGACGAAATACATTCTTTCCACTCGACTATCTTTCTGACGTGTTCGGTATTTTTTCTAAAAATACCTTATGTATATTTTTGCGTTTGACAAGTTTTATTTTTCAGCAAAAAGAATTTGATCTACCCTATATTGGTTTTGTGTGCTGGAATATAAAAGGATTTGTTTTAATAAATCACTATTCAAGAATGTAGATGGACAGTATACAATATTGACTATACATTTCCATTTAAAGCTTTTAACTCATCATGAGCACAGAAATGAAAGGAAATGACAGTTCGCTATCAGGGAATGGAAACCTATTAAAGATACTGGAGCAACTCAACAATCAACTAAAGGAAGTAATCGGTGGGCCACAAAAAGTTAAATTGCTCAAGTTTTAATTTACGGAACTGAACTCTCCTCTCTCAGTTCCGTTGTTATGAAATTCATAAAAAGGGGAACGTCATTTTTGTGTTGAATCTAAATTCAGTTTGTGAAGAACGTGTTGAATAAAAGTTTTATGGCCACTGTCATCCTTTCTACTCATTCTTAGTATTTCGTTTGAGAACAAATGGCTCGATATCAACTTTCATGGAGGTCTAATTTTATTTTGAGTTTGCAGGTATTATAGGTATATTTATTTTTATTTTACCACATGCACACAGCCTTCCATCATTTGTTACTCCAATGTTTTTCTAACTGTGTTTTTACTTCGTACTGCCCGAATAGTAAAAATGTCCGGGAATCGAACCTGAGAGTTTGATATTAGACAATGTATACTTAGTTACACATTATGGCGGAGGCATTACCTGGAATATTTTCAAATGTAAGTACACAAAGCCAAGAGTCCATGGCAATGCTTAAGTATAGATT
Source organism: Cephonodes hylas (assembly GCA_030295005.1). Classification (NCBI taxonomy): domain Eukaryota; kingdom Metazoa; phylum Arthropoda; class Insecta; order Lepidoptera; family Sphingidae; genus Cephonodes; species Cephonodes hylas. Next base: position 5,720,364 of record AP025367.1, on the reverse strand, counting down.
AAAAGTAGATTTTTTACGAGTATATAGATACATATATATAACGAAATAGATAAGAAAATTTACTTTCATAACATTAAATATGCTAATGACAACATTCAGTAAAAATATTACTTTTCTCAGGAAGTAAAATGCTCGTTCGGGATATTAAAGGTGTTAAAATATGAGCCCATCGGGTGTTCAACGAAATTATCGAAAAGTTTAGTCATGCTATGATCACAAATGATAGCAGATGAAACATTAATAAATGATCACGCGATGACAGGACGGAAGGGGCCAAAAATTGTTCACGGAAGTTATTAGACGGAACAATTAATCTTGCTCAATAAAATTGGCCTGTTTGAAATATCACATGTTGATTCAACGTAGGCGAAACAAAATAAATGAGCAGTTAATACCTATTAGCGAAAATAGATGCTTGTATTATATATCGTCCTAACTTTTATGATAAAAGGAATGATTATTATTTTATGACTTCTTCACGGTGTAATTTAATAACGATATAATACTTTCGTCAATATATAATTTAGATTAGGGCTTCATACTTAATCAATTGTCAGTATAAGGTTTTCTCACCGTACTTTTCATAATATATTCCTGAAGTGATTTTATTGGTTTGAGTATATAAATACGATTAAAAAATATACGTATATTATATGTATTAAACAATGTGTAGGTATTATTAAAGAAAATGTACGGGACTATATCTTAATAAAATTACAGTTTTACGTAACTTTAATACCTTTTTCTATATCCACGATTCAACCTAAACCAGTTGAATGGGAAATAAACGAAACTCTTGCAAAAATAATCTGATGTATAAAAAATCTCATAAACTTCTTTTCGCAATAAAATTACAGCACCTATTATGATAATGAACACCTGGTACACATGAAACAATAAAGCTTTTGCTTTGAGTCCGAGGTGTGACGATGAATAAATTAAGTGGCTTTTTCATTATTGTTGCTGTATCCTTATTAAGGTTTAATCCGAACAAAATTATTTACTCTCAACGGCCCGCATACGATTTCGCCGTACAGAAATTGAAGAGAATTTCTCCGATGTCTATATTAAATATATATTACATTTCCCCTAGCAACATCTCAGTGTTGTATTTCATTTCCTTCCATATTTCTATTCATAAGATAGGTTTGAATATTGTGATTGCCAAGATACTTTTGACATATTTTCGTCTGACTGACTTGAAACTCGGATCTTTACAGGCCATTACACGTTCCAATTGAAGGAAGCTGAATATTAAAGTGGATTGGATTTTTCGAATTCATATCACGATAGGTGTATGTTGAATGCATTTTTATTTGAACTGGCTTTTGCTATTTGCTTGCAAATGGAGCTCTTCCTGATCTTTGAAGTTATGATGTTTTCGCTGTTATCACGTGAGTGAAACATTATTTATAATGTTTCCTCATTTTACTCGGATTACTTAGTATGCTAAATTTTGTTTTATTTTGCGATGTTTTACTTTTTTATTTTTTAAACAATACGAAAGGATTGATAAATGAATTGCTATACTGTAATGATTTGATAACAGTGCCCAGTAGAAAAACATTTCTAATTTTATATGTATTTGCTCCAGTAATTGAAATCATTAAGCAAGAAAGTACCAAACAAACTGGGGAAAGCCATTCAGCAGTCATTCATGTCAGCCATAAGCAATTACAGGGACAATGAAAATATCAATGTAAGTAAACACACTGAAGGCCTGCTGCCGAAGTTTCTGCTGAGAAACGAATACCTAATTTCTGGCTAAGGAAGCAACGCTGCGATCGCACCAGACATGAATATTAAACGTTGAATATCTGCCAGAGTGCAGACATTGTGAAATTCACTTCGATCGAGAAATGGAAATCCCACGCTTCACTTGCATTTTGTCATTAATATGATTTGAGTTCCATATTCAAATAAGGTGGATTTTCTTAAAGGAAATGCGATTGTAGCCGACTGGACTCTTCTCGGACAATGCGAATGCTGAACGTGGAATTATCGTTGAATTTAGATCCCACAATCCGTCGTTTGCATACCATACATATATAAAACTTTCGAAAAGATTTTATACCTATTTAAAATGAATATCCAAAATTCAAACTTTGACAAGAAGAAATTGAAGTGTCATATACATCACTGAGAGTATAATGTAATAGAGATATTATTAATTGATAATAATGTAAGTTTTCTTTAATATAATAAACAAAATTAATGAAGTTCACTTGTTAAGTCAATGATAAAAACATCACATTTTTTCAAGCGACGTATTATAATTTACGAGTCATTCTCAAATTATATATAATACTTCGATTATTCAAAAAAATATAAAGGTAAAAATGTTTAGTTTTGAAATTTACGTAGAGACTAATTTATAAAAAGCCTGCACTTACACCTTTTAAAAACGATACATAGTTGCCTCAAGCTGGTGTCGCTAATATTCCGTGCACCAAATTCTAGTGCGCAACGCATTAGGGGTACATTAGAGCACATCAAGGAAATGCGCCAGACCTCCACGGGCTAATAAACCAGAAATTTTACGAAACAAAAACTAGAAGCTGAGCTCTGATGGTAGCTCTACATTGTATGTATGTGTCAGTGGTTAAAACATTTTTGCGGTATGTAATAAGCTATAAGTGTATTTTTTTTAATTCATCGGCGAATACTTGCATGCTCGGATGTAAAATACCTTGTCAGAAAAAAAAAGTGAGTGTTTCAATTAAAGTAATTTATTGATGCTTATAACCTAACAGGGATACCTTCGCGTCTTAGTTCTAGGTATTTTGTTATTCTAGGTTCAAAAAATTTGCCCTTATATTGTATTCCGATTTATATTTTTTTAAATTTAATTTCTCTCAAAATAATTTGTTGCAAAATCAATTTATAAGTTACCATTTCGTTAGGGTAACGACGGTTTAAAATATTGATCCTCATGTTGACAACCCTTATCTTTGGATTAAGGTGAGATGACATTATTACAATCTTTTTCAGCATATTTTTGCGGCATATTCCGTGTAATTGGCTGTCAGACTGGAATTTAATAAGTCACGGAGATGTGGGAATTGGCAGTGCTGTATGAAAATCGATTTGGTAAAGCTTAATGAGCAATCATATTGCGTAAATATATTACAAAATAATTGTCATACAAATACAATATCGGGCCTGAGTTTGACGAAAGAGTAGGTAGAGGTGCATTTCTGCACCCATTTAAAAAAAGACCCAAAACACTTTTCCTGACCGTAAATCAAACTCAGACCCTCGAGTTCCCGGCGAACGTCGTGCGAGAACGACGTGTGTTTTACACTCGAGCGCGTAAACAAATTTAAATGTTAAAGTGTACAGTCGATACGTGTTAATGTGCGGTGTGTTATTTTGAATTATTTAATTGGATATTGCAGTTATACATTTCTTTCTAAAAGTTGTATAAAAAAGAGTGCAAGAAACAATAACCAATGAAATAAACTTAAAACAAAAACAAACAGTTAACGAGTGAAATAGTGTCTTCTTCGGAACAAAAGTCAACACTGAGTGATCAGGATCGTGAGATCTGGGTGGAGTGTTGTGTAAATAAAGAGAAAGGACTGAACACAAAAAGTGGTACAAAATCATAACCTAGATTAACACAATAATGACTCGGCATAGTTGACAATCTATATACGCTACTAACGCCATCTATTGAAATTCGAGAGTACTACGACAAGGAGTCAATCACTACGCGACAAGCAGACTGAGCCGTACGGATCATTGATTAAATTGAAAAACTAATAATAGTACAGGGAGGTGCCACTAGAGTGCGCTACGAGTAGATTAATAAAATAAAAAAAAAAAAATAAAATTTTAACCTATAGTACGGAAAGGGTTGAATTTAAACATCACAAAAGCATTAGCTTTAGGCGATTTTTACAGCAGCCATCGAGGAATCTTGACCTGAAACCTAACTTGACGTCAGCCTTTGACCAGCGAACTGCTTGTCGGTGCGCCATACCTGAAAATAAAATAACACATAAAATTACAAATACACATATTGAGAAAACTGACCTATTATTATTGTAACAACTGCGATTAGCACTGACGAGCTGCGCTCTACATACATTTTTTATAGAAAAATAGGACATCTCTGAGAGCCCTCTACACTCACAGAGTAATTTATCTCGTAAAGACCTTTGACGCATTACCCAAACAAACCCCAGGAGCATGTTTGGCTACAGAACACCAAATAAAGAGCAAAGACAAATGAACACTTCAACGGAAAAAACGAGCCCAGACGTCAGGATAAACGTCGCGCAGGTGCGTCGCAGTATTGAGTCCAAAACCGGAAGCATGGACGAGACGAAATGTGCAGCCGGACCGACAAAAGCAAGGACAACCGCAGCTGCGGAGACTCTGACATCAACTCGACAAAACCGCGTAGCGGAGGCAAAGGCGTGTCTGCTGAAGGTTAAGCTGCAAATAAACAACAGTAGGAATCTCAAAACTGAGATAAAGAACGAAGTCCTGGAAACAACGGAGAGGCTATTCAGGTTAGTAAAGGAGTCAGAAGAAGAAAGAATAACCAAGACTAAAGAATGTAATAACGATAAAAAACAAAAAGAGGACGAAGGCAAGGAACCACAGAAGATAGCAGAAGAAGAAATAATTAAGGCCTTAAAAGACCACGCCAAACTTCTGGAAAGAAATAAAGAGGAAATGGAAAAGCTAAACAGCGAACTGCAGAGACAAACGGAAGAAATGAGAAATAGACCAGACCCGCAGACCTACGCAGGAGTGCTCTCATCATCCGCAAACAGTAATCCCAGAACGGTTGTACACTCGGTCGCGATAACGTCCAACGATGTGAACGCGACAGGAGAGCAAATATACAACACAATCAGGGAAAGCATAAATGCAAAAGAGGAAGGATTCAAATTAAATCACATGAGGAAAGCCAAGGATAGGAAAATAATACTGGGGTGCAAGAATAAAGAGGAATTAGTCAAAATCACAGAAAAACTTAAGAAAGCGGGGAAAGATCTGCAAGTAGAGACGATCAGAAACAAAGATCCGCTGATAGTCCTACAAGGCGTATTAAACTACAACACCGATGAGGATGTCATTAAAGCTCTCAAAACCCAAAACAAGAATATTCTGAGAGAGCGGGAAGGGGAAGAAATTAGGATGCAAGTGAAATATCGAAAAAGAGCACGGAACCCGTTGACGTCTCACGTGGTGGTGCAGGTTTCTCCCTCGGTATGGACAGGGTTGACGCAAGAAGGTTTTGCCCATATCGATGTCCAGAGGGTAAGAGTAGCGGATCAATCCCCATTGATTCAATGCTCGCGCTGTCTTGGATATGGCCATGGCAAGAAATTCTGCCGGGACCAGGTGGAGACTTGCAGCCACTGCGGGGGACAGCACATGCGGACGCAGTGCCCAGACTGGATGGCAGATGCGCCCCCATCATGTTGCAACTGCCAAAGAGCAAAACTCAACAAGATTGAGCACAATGCCTTCAGCGCAGAATGCCCGGTGAGAACAAAGTGGGAGGCACTGGCACGATCTGCAGTAGCTTACTGCTGAGATGGCCATAAACGGGAAACGGCAACAAACCTCCCAAGCAAAAAGCAAACCACTTCCTACAGTACAAGCAAATCTTCAGAGAAAGCAACTAGCAACACAAGAACTTATGCTTGAAGCAAAGAACAGGGGGTGGAAGTTTGCACTTATTCAGGAGCCATACGTGGGAGGACAGGGTAGGATGAGGCAGTATAACGGTGTTAGAATATTTCAATGGGAAGGGAAGGGACAAGGCGTCGTAAAGTCAGCCATTGCAGTATTCGACCAAAACATTGAAGTCACTCAGTTCCCTACACTCACTACAACCAACATCGCAGTGGTGAAGCTAAAGGCCAATGCAAAAGAAATAACAGTAGCATCACTCTACCTAGAACCCGATAAACCCATGGAGCCACACTTGAATCGCTTGGGAAGCATTATACAGCTTTTGGGACCAAAAAACATCCTCATTGGTGGTGATATAAACGCCAAACATATCTGGTGGGGCAGCCCGGTGACAAACACAAGAGGAAAGGAGGCAATGCAAAGGCTAGAAGAATGGGATCTGCAGGTGCTAAACCAGGGAAATACTCCAACATTCGACACTGTCCGAGGTGGAATAAGGTACACCAGTCATGTCGATATAACCGCGTGCTCAGTTGACCTTCTAAGTCAGGTGACAGACTGGCGAGTGGACGACAGTGCAGTGAGTTCAGACCATAATGCAATAACTTTCGTATTAAACCTAGGGAAAAGAGGAAATCACGTAATACAAAGGACAACAAGAAAATACAACACGAAAAAAGCAGACTGGAATCAGTTTACCGAAAATTTGGGCCAAATAATATTAGAAGAAAATCTCACAAAAACAGAAGTAGAAAAAATCAAGACTAAACAAGAACTGGACGAGAAAATTGAAAAATACACAAAAGCAATAATAAAGACAAGCGAAACCACAATACCAAAAATAAAAGGACAAAGAATATTCAACTTACCGTGGTGGTCGGAGGAGCTCGCTGCGCTGAAGAAAGCCACAGTCACCAAGAAGAGAAGGATCCGCTGCGCAGCTCCGGTGAGACGAGCAGCCGTAGTAGCAGAGTACCTGAAAGCAAAGAAAGAATATGAGGACAAGGCAATGCAAGCAAAGGTCGAAAGCTGGAGGAACTTTTGTGGAAAACAGGAGAGGGAAACAGTTTGGGAGAGTATATACAGAGTTATAGGCAGAATAACGAAAAGAGAAGAGGATCTACCGTTGACAAAAGCTGGAAAGACTCTTGATCCGGAGGAGTCGGCGAAGCACCTGGCAGAAATCTTCTACCCAGAAGACAAAGCAGAAGAAGATAACACAGAACACCAAGCCATAAGGAAAGCGGCTGACCGTATTAATGGAGGACAGGATGATGAACATCAGGATCCACCATTCACGATACACGAACTACTAACGGCGGCAGAAAGCTTCAATCCTAAGAAAGCCCCTGGAGCAGATGGTCTGACTGCAGACATCTGTAAGCAAGCGATACGAAATAATCCAGAGTTGTACCTGTCGCTGGCAAACAAATGCCTTCAGCTCGGCCACTTCCCGACCATCTGGAAGGAGGCCACGGTCGTAGTCCTCCGGAAGCCCGGGAAGGAGGATTACACAAACGCAAAATCGTACAGACCGATTGGTTTGTTGCCAGTGATGGGGAAAATTCTGGAGAAAATTGTGGTGGGGAGAGTGAAGTGGCATCTGCTCCCTAGGATGAGTACCCGACAGTATGGCTTTATGCCACAAAGAGGCACCGAGGACGCCCTCTATACCCTCGTAAATTACATCCGAGACAGACTAAAAGAGAAAACCATTGTGACAATGATCTCCTTGGATATAGAGGGGGCCTTCGATAGTGCATGGTGGCCAGTTATTAAAGTCAGACTGTCGGAGGAAGAATGTCCGAAAAACCTGAGACGGGTAGTGGATAGCTACTTCGAGAGCCGCAAGGTCAAGGTTCGCTTCGCCGGGAGAGAGCATGTAAGGGGGACCACAAAGGGATGCGTACAAGGATCTATTGGTGGTCCCATCTTCTGGAACCTGCTCCTCGACCCACTACTCAAGGAGCTTGACCGGAGGGGTGTATACTGCCAGGCTTTTGCCGACGACATCATCCTGTTATTCGATGGAGAGACAACGGATATTCAGCGTCAAGCAAACGAAGCTCTCTCCTATGTGCAGGACTGGGGGGTACGAAATAAATTGAAGTTCGCGCCTCACAAAACCAAAGCAATGGTCATAACACGGAGACTAAAGTATGACTCCCCAATCCTGCATATGGGAGGGGTGGACATCGACCTGGCTAAGGAACTAAAGGTGCTTGGACTTATTATTGACAATAAGCTCACCTTTAATAGACACGTAGCTGAAATCTCCAAAAAGGCCATTGGATTCTACAAGAGTCTCAGCAGAGCAGCCAAAGTGCATTGGGGTTTAAATCCAGAAATTCTCAGGACTCTCTACAACGCTGTAGTCGAACCGACAATACTTTACGCGGCAAGCGTGTGGGCGCCTGCAACGAAAAAGAAGTGTGTGCGGAGGAAACTCGATTCGGTGCAGCGAGGTTTTGTGCAGAGGATGACAAAGGCTTACAGGACGGTATCTCTGAACTCGGCCCTGCTGCTCGCCGGAGCGCTACCTCTAGATATAAGGGTTAGAGAAGCAGCGCTGCTATATGAAACCAAGAAGGGGCACTCCCGGTGTGTAGTAGGGGATCGGGGGATGGAACGTCCTGTGGCCTTTGCGAACCTGGATCATCCGGCTAAAAGGAGGCGCTGGGAGTACCAATGCCTGACAGACGGTGCGGAACTCGAAAGCCACATCCGTGAATGCCCTAGCATATTCACGGATGGGAGTAAAATCGAGGGCAAAGTCGGAGCAGCGCTCTCTATCTGGGAGGGAACCGCCGAGACCGAAACCAAAAAATTGAAGCTGGAGTCGTACTGCACCGTCTACCAGGCGGAACTACTGGCGCTACTAAAAGCCACCGAGGAGGTGCTGAAAGGTGGGGCTGCTACCTATAACATCTTTTCTGACGCAAGATCAGCCCTCGACGTCATCGCCAGTGGCGAATCTCTCCACCCATTGGCGTTCAAAATAATAAGAAATTTAGCGACCATAAAAGAACGCAACCAAAATATTAGACTTTTTTGGATAAAAGCGCATATTGGGTTGGAGGGAAACGAAAGAGCGGATGTACTGGCGAAGGAAGCAGCCCTATCCTTAGAGTGTAGGCCGCACTATGATCATTGCGCAGTCTCATTCGTCAAGAGATCTATCCGACAGGAGTCTGTTGACGAATGGGACTTGCGCTACACAACCGAACAAACGGCATCGGTCACAAAGCTCTTCTTCCCAAATGTAAAAAGTTCCTACAGCACAATAAGAAAGATACCTATAGATTATATACTAACGCAAATTTTTACGGGACACGGCGGGCTCTCCGAATATCTGCACCGTTTTAAATGCAAAGAGAGCCCGGCGTGTGTATGTGACCCTGCGGAACAAGAGAGCATTGTGCATGTCCTGGTAAAATGTCCGGTGCACGAAAAAGAAAGATTTGACACTGAACAGAAAATAGATGTTAATATAGAAGAAAGAAACCTACAAATGATACTAGCAGATAAGACAATTAGACATACGTTTCTTGAATATTGTAAAAAAGTAACTAATATAGTAATAAATAGAAACAAGTAAGAAACAGTTTACTAAAATATATAATAAAACAGTATATATTATTAGTAAGTAATAAAATGTAAAAATGTAATTAGAGTAAGTTTAAATTGTAATAGTGATAATGTAGGTTTAAAGAAAGAAGATAACATAGGATAAACATAATTTCAAGATAATAGAAATAGGAAAAGAAATAGCAATAGAATGTAATAAATAGATAAGTAAAATAGTACGTAAGCATCTAGCAGTAGAAATAAGAATATATAAATAAATAAATAATAATAAATAAAGATAAAAAAAGGCTCTGACCTCATGTCAGGGGAGAACGCAACGCCCTGTGATGACGGGTGTGTGTTGTTTGTACCCAGAATTTTTTTCCCTTCAGATGAAGAGTATATGTTTTTATTATTTATAATTGAAATATATTTAAGACCGAGATACAGAGAGCGAGATAGTTGGCTAGCCATGTCGAACGACAGTAATAGAGAAAATCTGGGCTGACACTTATTATTTAAAGAAACTAACTAACGCACACGATTAAAACCTTTAAATTTTTCCATTAATTAAGGTACAATTACCATAGCAGACAAACCTCTACCACACCACAACCTTATTCCAACAAACTACAGACGTTCACAATTACATACCTTTATAAAAGCAAGCGGCGTGACCATTAATGTCGTTTAAAGGGCCGCCTACGATTACACAGACAACTTCGTAAACTTTAGCATGCCAAACACTGGGAATGAAGTTGCGAAACAAAATGCATGCCAAAAAGTACCCGTAGACAGTTCGACAGTGGATGGACTCGCAATTTCCACGTGTCAGATATTCGGAAATGGAAGGCGGTGTCGATAACGATGCCAGTGCATCGCTCAGAACCGTTTGTATCGCTATGTCTGTAGCCAATGAGTGCAGCACTCGACTCTGTATCGCCGTGGTCTTTTATTGTTCCAACGGTCCCGTATGCTTCAAAACAAATAACTGTTGAGATGTCTCGTCGCTCTTGCTCTTTAATAAGAGCAAAACTGTCAGATATCTGCGACGAAACAATTGTATAGCATTTCGGTCGTAGAATTTCATTATTGTTTAAGCTTCTGCTAAAAGATTTTGTAGCTAGCAGTGTAAATAATGATATTCACTGTATATACATAAGTCTTAGTACCAACATCGTGCCAACTATGCTTGATAGGTTGGTCTTAAGCTTGTTTATTTACACCGGCTTTGACGTTACCTAGGGAATCGTATGCCTTTACAGTTATATTGCTATATTTTGTATGAAAATCTGTCAACATGGCACATGTCCAAGCAACATAGCCTAACCTTCGGCTAAACTGCCCCTTATTTCATCTTGATATTTTATAGTTATACAAATTTACCCTCAAATGAACCCGTTTATACATAAATAGCTTGATCTTTAGTATGATGTCCAAACTTAGGTGAAGAATTGATTCTCTGTCTTCTCATTCGGGGATACAGGCGAGATTATATAATATATTAAGCAGCAATATAATGATAACCAGTTTTGCTTAATTTATACGAATATACGAAATTACAGTTACGGGCAAAGTAGAATTACGTGTTACAAGTTGCAACATAAATAATGAAACTTCGATGATTCAGTACAATAACAAAACAACGCTAAATCAAAGAGCCGTCCCAACTACAGCTGAACACGACCTCAGATTAATCAGGTAGATTTTCACAAACTTTTACCTGTAAAACTGAGACAAATATAGGTAGCGGTACATTATCCCAACTCTTGATTTATGCTTCTGCCTACGGTACAAAGTCATAGCTGATAATAAGCATCACTCAATCCTCATAAAGCATTAATTGACGATAATCTCGACACATTCATGCTAAGCTGAGATGCTAATTCACACTACGCTCAAAGAATCCAGGATAATAATAAGGAAGAAATACATGATCTGGTCCATAGTCTCGATCTTTAAAATATAGCGTTTTATTACTATCAACTTCGATTTTAAACTGCTGAAGCGATTTTAATAAATTCTCCTTTTAATCACACATTTTTCATTTCCTTTTAACATTCATTTGGACGAAGTCACGGACAAGCCATTCGGTATATTCGAGTACCTTACTGTAAATTCTTGGGTATATGAAATCCACAAAGCCGCACGAGGTCAATGCTACGCTATTAACTATAAAGCAGATGTCTGGATACGAGAGGAAAAATTTAAAGACTATAAAACGTGAATTCCTGTGAAATTCCTCCTTTCATGGTATGTTATACATGAAATATCTTAAGAATTCAGCGAATGCAATGAAATTAAAAGGCAGGGTTTAAAAATTTCGTCGTTTTAAAATGCGATAAGATTATTAAAAGCAAAGAAGAATTGTTGGTAGAATATGAAATGTTTAGAGTGAACACATACCTACATATCTTTAAGTATATCGTTCGAGTTTTGCGAATTCCAATAGATGAATGTACTACATTACACGTTCATTTTCATTTATTCAAATTAATCCGCGGTGCAGCGACAGTTTTTGACATGAATATTTCAACGAGAACATGACGGCAGCCAGCGGCCATATGCTGCAGTTTCCCAGCGGGAGAGTCTCGGTAAGTTTGGTCACTTCATGCCAAAACCGCAGGACTAAATCGGGAGGCTACCCTTGTATTAGTTGGAACAGAAGTTTCAACCCAAACGACCGGGAGGCGGTCGAGGAAGGAAATAATTTGACGTAAATGTATACTAATTAAACTGTTTGGTGCTACCTACTTTCATACGAGATTTGTGAAGAGTTGAGGCAGTTTGATTTTCTTTGAAGCACGTAGAAACTAATTATGTGATACATACATGACGTACTTGAGTTTTTATGTTTACTTTTAACAGGAATGCTCAATGGCACATTTCGACCCAATTATTTAATTCCTCGAGGTCTCAACGATTTGACAAAAACTTGAAAACAGTAAAACAAATTACTGCAGAATGTTGTTAGAATCATCAACGTCTTGATTTAATCAAGCGTGATTTTTTTATACAAAATATGACACAGTTTAATATTACATAAAATAATTTAAGTCGTTTAATTCTAGCTTAATATGAGAACAGTTTGTGCTAAACTACGACCTCCTACGAGAGCACTTTGAGTTCCCTAGATTAAATATCCTTTAGTCCCATTCCTGGGAATTATGCAGTCAAGTCGTCTTTTACGCTGACACTTGCATAATACGTGGGACCGCAGTTAACTAGATGCTCTCTACTGATTCATTTTTGAAATTTACTAAAAATATGAATATAAAGCACGAGAACTAAATCCTCGGAAAAGTTGTGATGAAATAACATTTTAACACACCAAAAGTGTAAGTTTGAGTCAAAATATTCAGCATAGAAATATTCAAATACGTTTTTGATACACAGAGTTGCAAAAAGCTTTCCGATTCTAATCCCAAAAATATCGAAGCCCGAATTGCATTTCAACAAATGCATTTCTTAGTTTGAGGATCGAATTCGAGAATGCTGAAATACGTCTTCGACCACGAACAATGATACAATATAACATTTATAGTAAAAAAAGTTCTCCTTGACATTTGAAATTTTTAGTGATCTTATAAAGTTGAATTCATGACACGCGTACCAAATTCTGGCAAAACGGGACGCAGAAGTGGGAGCTGATTGCCATATTGTTATTTTCCACGTAAAATAGATTGCAAAAAGACTGCAATAAAAATGAAAAACTTATTTCAGTACTTATTTTATAACACAATGACATTCTAGACAAAGTTTTTAAGATTTAACCTTTGTTATGTTTGGTTTTGATGTATTATGATAGAAAAAAATAGGAGGCTTAGGTCTTTAGTCATGATTGCATAGCGTGAACTGGTAGACTTTACTTATGTGAGTGATATTTAGCAAATTCAAACTGTAAGCTTTGACGAAACCTTCTACTTGTTGCGGACTCTAGCGAATAACAAAACATTATAACTTTGTCAAAAGAAATTTAACCTTGTGTAGTCCGCCAACCGTACTGGGCTAACGTCGACTAAGCTGTTATCCTTCTTAGTTATAGGCGGATCCGTTTCAATCACTGGGACGAACGATAACTAATAAAGATCTTGCCAGACTAGTTTCAGTTCGTTTGAGAAAACCTAACAGGACCAAATATTAAATATTCCAACTCTCCAGCATTCCATGTTTCATTCAGAGAACAGGTCACACAGCAGTAGCTTGAGTACTTAATTATAGAACGAAGAGGACTGAGCAAGCTTGATCAACTCCTTATGCATGCGATGCAGTTGCACATATGTACAGAACGACAGACATAAGATTTGCATGCACACTTAAACACGCTTTGTGTCTGTTCGCGCAGCACGCCCGTCTTAATTCTAATCTGTTTGCAGACGAATTGTTTGCTACTGAGATAATACTAGGAGTAAATTAACTCACAATATACTCGCCATTTTGACTGCATAGAATGTAATTCTTAATTACATGTGCATAAATGGGACTAGAATTTCATTTCTTAGGCAACACTTTTTATGCTTCGGATTTTTTTAGCAAAATTATTTTATTGGTTAATAATTAAGAGATTGAGTTTAGATAGATCGATTATTGTAACAATTTTTCTACCTTTGAGTCCTATTATTGGGTCTCTTAATGAAGGTGCGTTAATAATAGGTTTACCTAAGATATATTTTATTTCTTATAAATACGTTTATAAACTTAATAATTAGGTAAAAATCACAATTACTCTGCTGGACTTAAGCCTACTAAAAATGATCTGTATTCGACGACATTCATTTGAACTTTCGCAAATTGATTAAAATTGGTAATTGCAAAGAAAAAACCGGTCAATTAATCTCGCAGTGGTTATTAAGCTGATCTACAGTTGGAGGTTAGCCGAACAATGAAAAATCTCATTTGAATTTTAATTGATATGCGATGGAAATAAATCTGCATTGATTGCCGTGTGAGTAGATTATGAAAGTGCTTTCAATGCATTTTATGGAATATGTTTAAAGTGAACTATCTTAATTAATGCCTAATTTAAAACGAATTGCGAATATTAATTGTGAAATTTAAATCAGCAATTTTTGTGTTAGTTCTTTTTATATAATTAAAGAGCAGATGCGATTCATTCACTTGTCAGGATTCTTTCTTCTTTGCTTGACGTATTATATTTGTTTTTAAATATGGAATTTTTGACCCAAACTGTATCATCATTCATCAGAGCTTTTTAAAAAAGACAGTAAAATGATAACCTCACCAAAGATAACCGTACTTGGAAACCAACACAGCTCTACGATAATTCTGAAACCGGCATTTCATTAAAAAACTATATAACTCTGCAAATCAGCATTCCAGTGATACGAGACGTTAAAGATGCGGTGCTATTGTTGTGGGTATTGTTTCACAGCGGTTGTTGTTCTGTAGTCAGGTAAACGTCACGTCCACGTCCCGGTTCCGGTACGTTGGTTCGAAACTGCATCGCATGTTCCGCCAGTCGTTCATTTCATCGTTTCTAGCGCATTCTTTGTTCATATCGTTGGAGTGTTTGATTATGTTTAACAGAGAGATGTAGCGATAATGATAGGATATAATGATTTAGAGTTAAAGGATGGGTGAGGAAAATGATTTTTTGAATATTCGTTTCTAAAATGGTTTCCAAATATAAATATGTTTATTTCATTCTGCAAATAGTTGTTCAATGTAGACTGCCAATATGATGATAGTGGGTTCAAGCCACAATTGTATTATTTATAAAATTATGTGCGTAATAAGTAATATCTGAAAAAATCCTCACTTTGAAACAAGCCAAAGCTTTTTAAGTACATAGTATGTACAAAACGAATAGGTGTTTATATATTTGCACCTAAATTAGAATTACTTTGTAAGGTTACTTAATATAACCATAACAATCTATTGCAATTCTTTTCTAGCCTAAGTTCACGAGGCGAGTATATCTTTCAATTTGCTTTTAAAATACGCCCACCAAACCCATTGGCAAATTAATTTCGAATTAAATAATAATGCCACGCTATATGAATAATAAGTATGTTTCCGAGAATGTACGGGAATTGTTGTACAAACGTTACAGGAAATAAAAACTGTATGCTGAGCGCTGCACTGCGCCCGTGTACGTGTCAGGCATACGAACTGCCGAAGAATGTACGAAACACATATTACTTGTATGTATGCCCGTGTTAATATTCCGTGTTAGAAGGAAAATTTTACGACGTATGTACTTTCCACAAAGTGTGAATAGTAAAAACATGCATCTAACGGATATCTTTCTGACCTGGTATGAAGATCTAGAAAAGTAGGTATTAAAATGAATATTTTAACGGTTAGGAGTGTAAAAAAAATAGTTATTACAACAGTTCAAAATTCCTTAATTGGGAGCAAATTACGACATGAACCCTATTACTTATAAAGTAACAAATAGTGTGACAGTCTCTGTTTGCATGAAATTAAGTTAATTGTCTATTGTACAAATATTTATTTTTCTCCAAGAACATAAATGTACATATATCGGCCCGCATTATTTGTGTACATATATAATCAACAATTAGGGCTTAAATTTAGTAAGTTAAATTATCCAGACCTGTCAATACCTTATCGTTGAATGTGAAAATATAAACATTTGCCAAAAGATTGCAACTTTACAAGCCTCATTGTTTTCGGAATTGAATAATTTAGTAATAAAAAAATGTGCATGTATTGTGAATTTGACGTAAAGTAAATGAAAATTTAGACATTTGGAAAACTGCCAGAGGGACGAGAAAAATAAAACGTACGAGTACTTTTTTAATGATTAAAAACCAAAAATAATGTTTCCGCCCGGGATCGAACCGGGGGCCTTCTGCGTGTTAGGCAGATGTGATAACCGCTACACCACGGAAACTACATGAGTGTAGGGTAAATAACAGACTGGATGGATCTACTTTTACTTTCCAACTCCTTTATATTATTTTTGATTAATTTCATTCTGAGATAATGACGAATTAGATTCCCTTAGATTCGTTGAGCCTCAGCGGTCGTGGTCTATAGGTACTGTGCGTCGCTGTTGATCCTGGAGCACAGGAGTAACAGTGGTGAGTGTGTGGTGGGATTGGTCACCCGAGAACATTTTTGTAAGAGCTTATTCTCTAAAACTGCTCCTTTTAAGATAATATTGATGACCAGTGACAGAGATTTGACTGTGTCGTCTTGTCTCGGTTTTCAGTAATTGCCGTGCGATCTAAAGGACCCAGGCTCGATTTCCGCGTCAGCGTCAGCGTAAACGTAGGAAGCCTTATTCCTTATTACCCAGGCAATACTATTGTTGTAACTTGGTTGCTGAAATGTCTGCCCGTTTTACTCTCTCGTTCTACGTTTACTTAGATGATGTGGAATATCCCATTGCGACAAAATAAGCATCCTGGATTGCGAGCCGTCACAACCCAGCCTGGTGCAAAAGCTTCTACTTTGGAGGACCGCCAATATTCCAATTTGGTACAACAAGAACTATTAACTAACAGAATGCAACGAACAGTGAATAAATTATGAACCTTATGAACTTAGGACCGTAGCAAGACGGCCAACCCGATAGTTTAAATAAGCTGTCGAGTTTGTGACGTTAGGGCTGTACATGATGGGTGAAAAAAAAAATGGCAGTGCAAGTCATATCATCTAGCTTTGGCGTTATTTTAAAAGATAATGTTTTTAGGGGAAATAACACAAAGCCTCAAAGGTAGGTATGTCAAGTTTTTCTTGAAAATAACCAGGGTAAAGGTCCATATTAATGCGCTATTAATTTTAACTCCTCTCACTTTTTATGTTTGTGGTGTAAACACAAATTAATTTTTGTTGTAAGATTACTCGGAGCGTTTTCATGGGATGACGGGTTTACAAATTGCTTGCTTTTAAATTTGTCTCGTCCTATTTACGAGACCCTACCGTTTCGACGAATATTTTTTTTTTAATGGTGTAATGGAACGAAAAGCGATTAAAACTTTATTATTTCCTTGGATGGATTTTACCCTTTAAATTTTATGGCACATTTCTTTGATATTATAGAAATACAGTGAGCAATGTTAAAAATCTGATTGCGTGCTTACTGCTTACTTACAAACAGGATGATATCACTTAGTCAACTCATTAGTTGACAAAGCCTCTGCTTGTTAGTTTTTTTAATTGATATTATCAATAATAATTTTAGAAAGTAAATTTTTTATTCAGACTTATTTGACCGTTAAAAAATGGTTTATTAAATATAATAAATAAATTATATTTCTTAACTTATACCTGCAATTTTTATAAGCCGTTTATTTGTCAAGGCCATCCGGTATTTTTAAGACTTTTTAAGACAGAGCGAAGATGAGTGTCAGGTAAAAACTATAAATATTTGTTGCGCCTTAATTCTTATATGTGGTGCCTGAAATCTTCAACGTAAATTAAATTTAAATGTAATATGTTACTATGCATTATCCTCGTCCGGATTGTGTTATACTACGTAGTACTAAGGATACGATAAGGCACATGATGCATTCCTATTTATTTGTAGAAAGAACAATTTTGTTCACAAAATGCGACGTCTGAATGAACACAGAGCTGCGGTATTGTCCTTGTAGAATACGTCAAGACTAACAAGCAATTATGTCTTAAATGGTAAATTGTTGGGAATTTCGTCGAGTATCAAGCATTTAGTTTAGTATCAAGTCTTCAAAAGCCAGTTGGGTAGAAAACAGCTTTTAAATCGAGAGCCCAGTAGTGCAGTTGGTAGGGGAGGTAGCGGGTTCGATCCCCACACCGAGAAAAATTAAGTATTTCAGGTTATATATTTTTTCGGGTTTGGCGATTTGTAACATCGAAAAGCCCTTACAAATTTCATGCTTAAAAAAATAAACCTAAATTGATTGCGCTTTACCCGAACTATTCTATTTAATTCGATTCTGGCTTGTTGTTATTTGCTTGTTATTCCAATAAAGTTTTCACAAAACAAATATTTTGATATGACGTTCAATATTTCTGCATCGGAGTAACAGTATTTCCGAATAATTTGCTCGTTATTCTCGAAACACTGCATTTATAAACGTTTGGCGTTGTTCCAGTGGTTGTATGCACAATTTCTAGAGTCTTCACTGCTTGATGACAAAGCAAAAACGTGACCGAGAGAAGACTTGCCACTCGCCTCACAAGCTCCATAGCTACATCTTTAGAAGTAGGTTATTTTATGCTTGTAAGCTGTTTCTAAAGCCCAAGCTGATTTTAGACTTGGAGAGAGTTCAGTAACTTATGGCTTGATTTTACATAAATTCTTCGAGAAGTGTTCACTGTTCAGTTCGGCGGGTTAAGTTGCGAGCTAAGCCCGGAAAATACCTTGGATGTTTGACAGGTCGCTTATCGGATCGGATAAAGGTGATTAAACTTCTTTCTATTTGTTTTGCGCTGGAAGGGAGCTTTACGTTACAGACTGATTTATTGTAACTAGCCCATGTCTAGAAAACTTAGCGTTGTTTTTAAACATCTGATAGTGGATAGCTATTTTTCAACTTGGCAAATTTTAAGTAGATAAAAGTTTTAATGGACTCAAGGAATAGCGAATGGTAATGAAAAAAAATTATAAAAAATGATAACTGTATATTATTATGACAAATAAAAAAGTTTAGAAGTTATAGGACCCTGGTGTATAAACGGCGTATATATTAGGTTTTCACTAGACATACTTCGGAATGGACTATATCAAACAACAGATGATAAAATCAATAATTATCGACATAAAACTTTTTGCTTTGTTTTCAAATATTGATGTTTATTTGTTTGTAATTTAGATCTAAATAATAAATTTCTTTTTAGTTGTGCACGAGCAAGTGGTAAATAGAGCTTCTCTACCCTGGGTAAAATGTATCAATGCGAGTTAAAAATAAAACAATATGCAATAACATTTGAACATTCATTTATTCATACCCTTGTATAGGGTAATTGTTGTACATATATTTATTTTTGTAGCAGGACTTTATCTTTGAATATGAATTTTACCTATAAAAACGCTTTTACGCTACTAGCGTTTTATGGATGGTGCAGCATTTTATTAAATTTTATTGTTTTAACAATAAAATGTATAATGCTAACATAGCTTTTGAATACGTGAATAAAAATAACAGTAGCGATGTCATACCGTGAATTTTATTATCATAGTCATTACTAACTCTTTAGTAGGTAACAAAGCTATAAACCTTAATAGATAAAGACAACTAGTTAATTATATTACTGCCATACATACACGTAAACATTTATTAAACCTTTAGAGCCGACATCTATAAAGTCGCATTAACGCAGAACCAATTACATGAAACGTGTGGAATAAGAGCTTAATAAAAATCCCAATTAAAACACAATTTCCCGGCGCACCATCGGCGAACGTCATCTCTGTGCTCATTAAACAAAATCCGGTCGCAAGTTGGATAGCGCAAAAACACACTGGGCGATAAATTTCAAAAATGCGAGTGAGCATAGAGCCCCCTGGGGAGACATAAAGTTAACAAATTGCAGCTATTGCCAATGTGTAACCTGTTTCGATGGCAATTTTACGCCATGCAAGTGATACTCAAGAGCTGTTATGGTCTGTTATCACGTGCTGCCAGATTTATTGGGTGCATTAGTTTGTTTATATTCTGTAATCATTATATTGTAAAAAAAAGAATACAATAATTTAAAAATAGAAACACATAAATACGAAACAAATTACACAGAAACAATAGAGGCTACACAGTGTGTCTAAATTGTGTGTCATTATTTGACATCAGCTTTACAACAGCGATTAAGCAATGCTGTAACTTTCTTGATGGGACATAAAATTAGGTGAATTAAGGGGAAACAGTAGCCGCTAGGCATGTATTTTTTATAGTACCATTTTGTGATAATGGATATTCGCAGATTTATCCGCACCCGGTAGTAATTGACCTCTCCGTTTTAGCACCGCCCTAACTAACGATAAAAAATGATGAATGTCTAATAATTTCACCAGAAAAATAAGTCATCAAAACTGTTACATTTAAGTGTTATGTGTTAAACCAATACATATAAATAAGTCGTCCTAAAAAAATACAGCATTTATCTAATAAAAGTAGTCGCTTTTTCTGATAAAATGAGTATCAAAAGCATAATTTTATAAAGTCAAATAAATCAATACGATATCAAAAAATTTAGTGCTGCTCTCACGTCGCTATTTTACAAGCAAAGGCGTATTTCTGCGCTTATGTTTTGCTAGTTGTGTTATTGAAACATAAAACAAAAGCTAAACTCATATTTTACGTTAGATTTTTCCGAGATATTATTTGATGATACAATATCAATTTAAAGCCCATCTTATGCCTTGATAAAAGTTTGCAATATGTTCAAGTTATTACGTATACATCAGACAAGTTTCCTCCACTCGCGCTTCCATTGAGGATAAACGGAGCCGCGCTTTGCCAATCTGTCGTATTACAGCTGTCGCTACCGCAAATACAGGGCTGTCGTGAAAAAGGGAAAAAGTTATGATTTCCTAGCATATAATTCTTCGTTTTTTACATGGAGTCATTGTATCTTTTAGATCACTATGTAATGTTGAAGAAACTTTTATTATTTTTGATTTGATAATTAATCCATGATTACTACCAAAATTTTATTAAAAAAATCTTTACTTAGCATAGAATTGTATCTAAAAAGATTATCAACAATATTTACCACATCCATATGTATAATTTCCAAAACATCGTATTTTGCAATGAAAATTAATACAGTTTTTTAAAAAGATATTGTAAATAGATGTTATCTCAGTTTAACAAAAATGTTAAAACTATTTTGTGTACAATATAAACCCTTTTAAAAACCCCCGATAAATTCTCACAATGTCCGTAGAATATGCGGACGTACCCAGTCCCAAGAGAACATGTATGCTAATTCGCAACGTCGACACCCGAACCCGAAATTCCTTAGTTCGAGACTTTAGTACAATTTCTCTCATAAATCATGCCGTCTTTAACTTTGAATATCTCGCCCGAATGCGTATGTCGTCAGCGAAACACATTCAATATACTTGAATAGTCTCTTTTGCCGACAACAAATCAAAAGGGCAACAATTTTATTATGTATTTCTTTTTATGGTATGGGACCTTTTGCCCTTTATTGTTTTAGTAAAGGGAGAGAGATAAATGCGAAGTCGGGGGCTCAGTCGCTCTCATATCAACGCTTTATCTCTACTGTGTCTTTGACAATCTTGCTCTAAATTGTCCCAATGACTGTATGAGAAAGCATGTGAAAAGAATTCATAACAGACTTGAAATAAAATTCTGATTGTGCAAGGAATCAAGTAGTTTGGGCACGCGGTCGAGAATCTCGGCGGTCGCGGGTTCGAACCCCAGGCACACACCTCTGACTTTTCGAAGTTATGTGTGTATTCACATTGAATTATCACTTGCTTTAACGGTGAAGGAAAACATCGTGATGAAACCTGCACACCTAAGAGTTCTTAGGAATTTCTTAGGTGTGTAGTCCGCCAACCCGCACTAGGCCAGCGTGGTGGACTATGGCCTAAACCCTCTCAATGGTCGAAGAGACCCGTGCTCAGCAGTGGGCGTATATGGGTTGATGAAGAAGAAGAAGAACAGAAGATCAAGTGACGTTAAAAACGTTTATAGCGTAATTCTTTCATTGTCAATCGGTTAGTAAGAACACAAACATTAACACTGTCCCGTTTGTCAGTTAGATAAAAATCATTTCGAAATACCCTTTGACATGAGGTGGAGTTGTAGTGACCACGTATTGTGTATTGTTTAAATTCGATAGATAGTACCGTAAACCTATGGAAAGACGCTTAGATGCTCCATGATAATAAACAGCGTATTGAGAACTTGAGCTTTGGGTAACAATATGTACGATATTATTATTGTAGAGGGACTGCAACACCAACAGAGCAACAGAAAGTTAACAATGGCGCCCACTGCGGACATACTGACAGAAATATTACTGTTATCAAGTTAGCCTGGTAACCGAGTATTCAGATTCACTACGACGCGGATACCCGCAAAGTTATGTAAACTAGTTACACGATACGTCAAAAGCTATGCAGCATCTCTAAATAATGCAAATGTGCAGTAAACGTGAGCGTCCGGAATAAAGCAACGGCAAATTAGTCACGCATTAAACTTTGTCGTGATTAATGGTGCCAACTCGGGCCCAGGGGCGTACCCCGCGACGCTGAGCAGGCATGTCACGATGACAATTTGTTGTGCTGCGAATATATTTGCGGATAGCTTAAATACTGCCTCGCTGGTCTCAGTTAAGTATGCGATGGGTTGAGGATAGAAAAGGAATAAAACTGGAAAGGAATAAGTCTAGAAAGGAAATGTCAGCTCACCAAGCGTGCCCAACCTATGCCTATGATTCTACTATCGCATGTTTGACACGGCCGTTTCTTTTTTTCGGGTTGCATCAATCAAGGCTTTTAATTTATAAAAGTGCGACAAACAAGCTATAGCAGCCATTCATTTTTGTTGGAAATTTTCATCATTGGTAGGATCGCAGTAGAAGGTGGGTACAGTTGAGAAACAAGCACTCATCCCCACATAAAATACAGGCTATTATCCCAATATTATTCAGCTGTGCTGTGCTTCTATACTTGTATTAGAAAAGGAGAAAATGTCGTACCTATAAACATAGGTTGTTTAATAAATAACAAACACTTTAATTGATTAAAAACAAAATTATATGCAAATATATAAAAATGTAGTGTGCCACGGAATAGGCACGGAATTCAACACTATATTACTGGGTCCCAATGCTAATTAATCATAATTAATAAACTGGAAAGCGCCACAGGAAAGTATACCATAATATTTACGATTTAAAAGATGTTTTCAAAACACGAACCCTTAATAACTTATTAAACCTCTATATCGTTGAACTTTTTTTACCTCGCGTGCATTTCTTGCAAAAAAATCCGGTGATATTTCGTTTCAGTGAAGCCACGCGGAGACATGAGCATTGCTAATGATGTACAAAGCGGAAACATATCAAACAGATCTGACGGGGAAAAGATTCGCAATAAATCAAAGAGTACTTTTTTGGTTTATAAATCAGATGGATATTTGCGGGCTCATTTCTCTAAACGCGTTTACGATAGCTCCCAAGTATCAAACGGCGCCCAGGGGCTGTGAATTCAACTTACTCTTAAATCCTAGGGTATGCAGAGATTCATTTTCATTATACCTATGTAATACGTCGATGTCTTAACTCCGCTACCTAAAGAATGCCATGAATAATAACATTACATTATATACAAATCTTAAAAAAATAAAAGACATTATCATTTGAGGTTGTTAGTAAATTTTCGTCCATAAGGACTACCTGTTGACCGGAAACGAATATATTAAAAAAAAAAAACTGCCTTTTGACGATCTACAGTTTTGTCCAGGTACTTTGTTCCTCCAGGTTCAAATCTTATACTAGTGTATTTCAAAACAAGTTAATTACCTATGATATCAAATCAAGCTCGTGATTACTAGAACATAGATATCTAGAATATGCATCGTAATCTATAGCTTGTGTGTTAATTACTCTTTGTTTATTATTAATGATGGATGAGGTGTTTGAATATGTTCTGATTAAACGTTACGCAACTAATGTAACTAGGCACGGACTGTTATTGATTAGTTCTCGCCTGTTTTGTCCATTTAGCTCCGACGGAATACTTTTGATGGATTACTGGATGTTTTTGTAAAGCAATGTTGTGTTTTTGCTAGAAGTTCTTAGTTTTCATGTCTGATCTTTTTTAATTTTGTCGACTATTCCGTCAAATTCGAAGCAGATTAGCATTAAGTTTAAACATAGAGACTTTAGAATAGCACGTATAAAAAGTACTAAAATAATTAAAGATCTTACAAATAAATGTGTTTCATAACGCACACAAAGCTTTGTCTGATGTACACGAACGCTGGTAATTTTCAAGATATGCAAAAAAGAAGTAATATTTTTGCTAGATATAAGCAAAAATTAGTCGATTTTTCACATTACTCAGCAAGAAATACATACACTGGGCAGTGTGTGATTCTGTTGCACAAGCAGCGTTTTATTTAGTGAAAGGGCACGAAATACATTTATTCCATACTGAAATCCTTATCTTTGCCTAAATAGTAATAGTCCCGAGGTAAAGGCGCGCGGACGAGAATCATTGCAGTCGCAAGGTCAAACCCCAAGAACGCATATCTGACATATCTAAGAGATTTGTGAATTCATAATGAATTATCAAGTACATTGATAGTGAAGGAAAACGTCGCCAGGAAACCTGTACATTTAAAACTTCTTAGGAATAATTTGGACTTCTAATGCGCGAACTCGCACTAGGCCAGGATGGTAGACTAAGGCCTAAACCGTAAGTAGTTGAGGAGGCCCAAGTCCAGTAGTGGAAGGTATTTGAGCAGATGACGATGATCTTTAACGGTAAAAGGATACGGATCTCTGATATCTTAAGTTCTCTACTTAAATTCCATTCTATGTTATTAATTCTACGCATATAATCAACAGGAAATGTAATAAGACCGTATAGCAAAGTTTCCAACCCACGTATCGAATTAAGTAAAAGGCGAGTTCCTTACCATTTATTAACTGCTAAAGAAACCTAAATAAACATTTGTCGGGTAAGTATCAGTGGGTTTGAGCAACTTTTATATGTTTACTAATCAAATAAAACTCTCCAAAACGGTTTATCTAGGACTCGTGGAGTGTTAACTTTGGGAATTATCTGCAAAAGAGCTGATGGTCCCGCCATATTATACGCTGTTTTGATAAGGATTATGTGGACAGAGTTTGCGAGCTTAATTACTTTCATAATCTGTACGTAAATCTTTTTATTTCAAACTCCAGATAATAATGTGTACAAAGATAAAGTGTATATAATTAAAAAACTGGAATAATTCACTTTGTTTTTTCATATTCGGACGAAGAACATGTTTATAGGAATAAAAATTGGCAGTCCAGGTTGAGTAAGAAAACCATTACTTAAATTTCGTATCATTTTTAAAGCCCTTCAGAAAGCATTAACTGACAAACTAACAAACGATTGACTAACAAAACTAGATAAAACACCCAGACTAGGTTACTTTGCATGTGTTATATAACAAAGGATAAGTATAAATGATTTAACAAAAAATATATCGAAAGTACATGAATAGAATAAAAGCCGAAATGGATCGAGACTGCTTCCATTAGGTTAAAAGGTTAATAACTTACGATAAGAAAAGCAAGAATCGAAGTGAGCGCTTGAAAACTGACTATTGTACAAAAAGCCTAAAGCTGGACTAAAGGCTATAAGATGTAATAGGAATCCCATTTTCTGTACCGTCGGTGCTAGTATCACGCTATTTAAACTGTGATAATGGCTTTACAGAATAATGTCCTTCGTGAAATTGAGCGGAAAATTTATTGTCACTTAATTTTATGAGAAAAATCAAAGACGGCAGATAGATGGAAACTAGACTAGGAAATGTTATACAGTGATTTGATAATGTATTATTTTTTTAAATAAATGTAATATAATTAATAAAAATACGCCATACATAGTTCTGACCCTACACTAGGTATCCTATCTCGAGATTGTCAGAAACTACGAGAGACTTTTCAGTCTCACAACCATCCAGACCCAAATATTTGTGGATGACATAATCAAACTCGGTGCTGGGAACGAACCCGCGGCCTTACATTTCGCAAGTTGGTGTTACGGAACGTACATATGTTAAGCTGTGTACGGAACTGTCATTTTTTAACAGCGTTAATTTTATTAAGGCAAAATTTTATCTTATATTATTTTTTTTACCAAAGTTTTCCTGCGGTGCCATAATTAATCCCCTCATTTTCCTTCCTTATAACTTAATTGTTTAAGTTACACAATTTTGTGAGACTGCGCAGCTCAGTTGAAGTTGAAGTCTGGACGGTGTTTCAATCCCTGCAACGAGGCAAGTATTTCTGTCATAGTTTTTGATACCCGCAACACGAGAAAATAGGTCATCTAATTGAATGAGTTTTCATATTGTAAGAAAACTTTTGAAATGAAAAGAAAAATGATACTGTATTTGATAAGTGAACTTAGATAGGCTATACATTTGATCGGTCCATTGAGAGAAATAATAATATTAAAAACATCTTTATAAACTGAGAGTTGTTTGATCGTAACACGACATGAAACTGAGTTGTAAAATGGAACGTGCCGCTTGCGAATCGAGTCGAGACTCGAGACTCAGCGACGGCAGGCGGCCATACAGAGGATGCTTGTGTTCAGCTGTATAAATGCATAGGAATAAGATTTCCACGTAAGCGGAAATGTAGTTAATGTTATCTTGGTAGGTTACAAAAGTCTCCGTTCCCTAGACTCCTTAGCTTCCTTATATTCCATAGCAGCGTCTACTGAAAGTCTTTCTTCGATGCCATTGAACCAATTGTTACTCGTATATACACACGCTAAAGAAATTTCTGATCCAATTAAATGGTAACGTACATTTTACTTATTATCGAACTACATGATAATTAAATAATAAAAATATATGACACATGTGACTTGGTTGCATTGTACTTGATAGAAATCCTTGCTTTGTTTAAAACGCCTTTGTTACTACTTTATTTAATTTTCTTGCAACATACAAATGGTTGGTTCATAAGACAATGTTCTCGAGCGGAAAAGGACGAGCAGAACAAACAAAAGTGAACCTTGACGTGTTAATCTCAAAAACCTATGTAAACTTTGCTCAACGAGAGATGTCCCTTCTGAGATAAATTATTTGCACACGAGTATATATAATACCTACAAATTAACTTACAACCACTGTAAACTTTGCTCTCAGTACAATAAACGACTTAGGGTCCTCAGCTGAAGCTCTGTTTTAATTGTATCCATTACACGCTTGGATAATTAGCACACCCGACCGCGAATACCCGCTAATTAAGGGGGAACGAGAAATAAAACATTTCTGTACAAGATGAACTGGGTAGCCATTAAGTAAACTCCTAAAGATGGAGAAGCCGTGATTTATTTGCTTGTCGACAACTTTAGAGCAGCACGTTTGAAGTTTTGAATGCAGAACGGTTGCCTTAAATTCAATTATGCACTCCGCAAGGTTTTGCACTGCAAAGAGCATCGAGAGGTTTAAGTCGGTATACTAGCATAGATTTTATGGTGGGGATCAAGCCTCTGCACAAACTCCTCTTACGTTTTGGGCTGGAAGGCCGAAGACATCGATTTATCCCTGCCAGTCTCGCCTGTAGCATTGGAAGAGTAGCCTATCAGCTTTAAAAATTGAGACAGCGCAGTATAGTTATACCTTTGTTAATTTATTTTCTATATGGAATGTTGAGTAAATGATGGTAGCTTGGGCGTTAATCCTTGCATTGATAATAACAGAGCGATTTTGGAGTGTAGCCAATTGATATCAGACTAGGTGCATTGTACTATCCCTTTCCATAACACACTTTGGTTGTCAACGTAATAATCAATCTTATTAAATTAACTTCTAGACGTAAGGTTCCTTCAAAAACTTTAAAATTGATCTGTTTGAAACGATCTGCTTCCAGCGAATTCCAAGCACTTTAGTGATAGTCTGTTTACATTGCGATGAACCCCATGCGAAGATTTTTCCAGAACGCAATCTTAAGTCTGTCGGGACTTAGCAATTTGAAAGATAAAATTGTTTTCAAATTAGATGTATCGGGGCAATTAGCTTCTTCCATAAATGTAAAAGTCAGTGAACTCCAATACATCTGTATGCGATAACGCTTCTCATCACGGATTATGCAGGAGATAAATTGAATCAAGGTTATTAATCTTATCATGCGAAAATAAAATCCAAGGTATCGTAATAAAGCACGTAAATGTGAGCAAAACGTGGTAAGTATAAATCAAAATCTATTAATCCGTCTGGAACTTCACGACCTAGGGGTATGCAAAGGTGAGTCATGATAAATTACAGCAAGCTCGGTGGAATAAAAAATCTTCTTTCGTAAATTGAAAGTGCTAATATTCTTTCATCGCCAAATGTATTTGAATTTAAAATGCGAAGGTATTAAGATGATGGAACTTTCCACAGTAACAATAAACCGATGGTAGGTAACTTTATTTCGGGTTTTGGGCAGTTCATTATGACTAATTTTAATTACGCTGTTTGTGTTCTTCGATATAAAATAGGTTCTCTTTTACAGCACATTACGTAATTTATAAAATATTTTTAAGGTTCGACTTATCTCTACTAAATTTTTTACGTAATTTTTTTATGAATTTCTTGACAATTTTCTTAATTTTAAAACAATATGCTAGAAATCTAATCGAATTGAAAACAAATCTTATTTTAAGTTTTTCTTTTTGTTTTGTTTTCAACCTAGTCAAAGCCCAAAGTTATAGCATTACTTTGGAACATTTAACATAGGAACCTTAACATAAAGGCGCAATATTCTCGTACACTCACCATTTCAACCAAAGACAATAACAATTTTATTCACACACTCATACGTTTTACCAAAAATCGTAGCTAATTTTACAGGTTTATTTAATAAATTAATTATTGACGCGTCATCACTGCCAACATGTGGTTAGTTACCGTAATTATGGTGACGTATTATCTAAACACAATTGATGAGGTTGTCGCCAGTTTCCACTGCCATTCATTTAAATTTGTATCAAAATTTGTTACATAATGTAATTCAATTTGTACCATTCAGGTCAGTTTTCACGGGCTGTTTATTCATCACAAATATTTTGTAACTTTAGCACAAAATATTGGCAAATTTTGTAGGTAAAAATGTTACCTGTAGTTGAGGCTGGTAATAAAGGGTGGTAATTCAATGGATTCAGCTGCGTAAATTTCCCTCGTCCTGAACCTAAAAACAATACCTTCTCACGTCAAATGCTCATTATAATATTATTATTGGTTGTTAAATATTTTCTATTGATTATTACAGTGACGTTATTTCCCCGAAATTGTTCACAAATGCATTGGAAGATATGTTTAAGACGCTGAACTGGAAAGGGCGTGGCATAAATATAAACGGCGAGTACATCTCACACCTGAGATTTGCAGACGACATCGTCATCTTGGCTGAAACCGTTGAAGATTTACAGCAAATGCTGTCTGATCTGGCTAATTCTTCAGCACGCATCGGTCTCCGGCTGAACTTGGATAAAACCGAGGTCATGTTTAATCGGCAGATTATTCCGGAACCGATTGCGCTTGACGGAGTAACTCTCGAAGTTGTTCACGAGTACGTTTACCTTGGTTCTACAATACAAGTAGGTAAGAGCAACTTCGAGAAGGAGACCCATAGAAGAATTCAGCTGGGTTGGGCAGCATTTAAGAAACTTCGTCGAGTCTTTTCGTCACCCATACCGCAATGCCTTAAGACAAAAGTCTTTAACGAGTGCGTCCTACCTGTCATGACATACGGAGCCGAGACGTGGACACTGACGATGCGACTAATCCACCAATTTAAAGTCGCTCAGTGAGCCATGGAAAGGGCTATGTTGGGAGTTTCTCTGAAGGATAGGATCAGAAATGATACTATCCGACAGAGAACCAAAGTCATCGACATAGCCCAAAGGATCAGTGAGCTGAAGTGGCAGTGGGCGGGTCACATCTGTCGCAGAACTGATGGCCGTTGGGGGAAACGTGTTCTGGAGTGGAGACCACGGCTCGGCAAACGTAGTGTAGGACGCCCACCGGCTAGGTGGGGTGACGAGATTCGCAAGGTAGCTGGCAGCGGTTGGATGAGGAGGGCCGAAGATCGAGCCCAGTGGCGTGCCATGAGAGAGGCCTATGTCCAACAGTGGACGTGAAAGGCTGTTGATGATGATGATGATGATGATGATGATTACAGTGACTATTAAACGCTATCACTTTTCGAAAGAATTTTTATACTTGTGGTTTGGGTCTGATTGAGATGTTAAGGGTTTTTTGCAAACTGGGGGTAAAGTATTTGGTGATTTCTTTTCAGATATTCCAATTAACAATGTTTAAAATGCGCTCAATGCACTCTTCTAATTTACCAGCCTTATATAGCGTAGATATAAAAACATACCTCAAAACTTGTTCAAGAAAACTCGTAATAGGACTACCAATCATATACGTTAAGATACTATTCTAAATAATCGTAGTCAACTTCAGTCAGCCTTTGCCACTGACTTCGTCTGTCGAGTTATATTACATGATCCAACTTGGCTTTATAATTAAGTCCAGACAGTTGCAAACTTCCGGACCAGCCGAACCAATTCTAAGAACCAATACATTTAAAACCATAAACTATTTAGGAGATAGGCGTTAAATCGTATCAAACTCTCAAATATTTCAATCAATTAAAATCACAATCAAACACAACACAATATTTTAAGTCAAAAAATAAGTTAATTTCCTATAAAATCGAAAAAACCCACATTTAATATGACTTAAACAATTTAACCTCAACCGAAGGTACTCTTATTTTAATCAAGCCTAACCAAACAGAGTTGAAAGCAAGTAAAAGGGATTTGTTATTAGAAATAATTCCGGGAAGGTTTCGTTGGGGTGGAACTTTGAAAAAAATTGTGAATAATTTAATGGAGAGTATCAACAGTTCATGGTGAGAATATCAATCGTTCTTTGATGGGTTACATAGGCCCACACTACGCTATCAATATTCGGAAATAAAAATCAATTTTACAAAGTTATTATGGAATTTTTATTCGTTTATATTTTAGGTTGTAATAATTTATAAATATGTACGAGATAAAAAAGACATAACTAGCCTAAGACGAGTTAAATATAAATGTAATGACTTTTTTAAGCGATTCTATTATTTTTCTAATTAGAATAATTTCTATAACATATCAGCTTTAGAATCGATATGTAATTACAGCCAGTGAAACACATGTAACATATTACGTCCGGCTTAGCTCGACGAGTTGTAATGAGAATACTAAACCGATTACACGTCCGATCTCGGGCGCACGTTGAACACACACATATCGTTACGTCTATAATTACTTCGCTAGTTGGCCGGGTAATAGGCAGCGCAAGTTCACGGTTACTACTACCTCGTTATGGCTTTTAATAGCTTTATTGGAATACCCTTTTCAAAATACATGTTTGATTTTGATATTTTAAATGTCTCATTCCTGCAGGACTGATGAGGGGTCAAATTGATTCCAACAGCTAATTTTTCGTGATAAATCCTGATTAACGCAGTGATGGCCTCGAGGTTTGGGCGCGCGGTCGAGAATCTCGGCGGTCACGGGTTCGAACCCCAGACACACACCTCTGACTTTTCGAAGTTATGTGTGTATTCACATTGAATTATCACTTGCTTTAACGGTGAAGAAACATTGTGATGAAACCTACATACCTAAGAGTTCTTAGGAATTTCTTAGGTGTGTAGTCCGCCAACCCGCACTAGGCCAGCGTGGTGGACTATGGCCTAAAACCCTCTCAATGGTAGAGGAGACCCGTGCTCAGCAGTGGGCGTATATGGGTTGATGAAGAACTGTTGGTCATGTGGCATAGCTATAGGACGTGCGATAAATACATGGGTCCCAGGATCCATTTCCGTGTTGGCAAAGTGATATTAGGTTTTTCTGTTAAGATATTTCAGCAGCATGAAGTCTGTAATTGAACCCGAAAGGCGGTCATAGGCTCCATAAGCCGTGATAATGATTACTCGATGGAATGAGGTAGAGCATGTGCACATCTGCCTACGCCTTCGGAAATACAGACGTGAGATTATTTTCATATGTATATACATGTATATGTAACAGCTGTGAGGAATTTCTGAATTGAAGAAGGTTACAGTACCGGTAATTAAAAAGCAGAGGTTTGCCGCACTCTTAGTCAGCTTGAAAATACTTTAGTTATAAATTTTATTTATTTACTTTTTAATTTAGTAATCTACAGTATATAACAGAATAAAAAGCGCATATAGGCGATAAATTTTTATATAGCATTAAAATATACGAGGAAACAAATTTTGAATATGTCATAATGAAATAAACAATAAGTGACCGTAAAGCTTGTTGACCGTGAACGTATCGATTTGTCAGTGATTACTATTTACGATTACTAATTATAGCCGATCGAGTTATAATTGCATGGACGTTTTATAATAGAATATATTGCAACGTCACATCGATAACATTGTATTTGTTTTACGCAGTGGCGGTACTTCCATAGAAACCCAAAAGCGTTTTACGTAAATTGTGTAACGCCTCGTTTATAACGATTTATTGTGAGGTTTGCTTTTATCCCTTAATTTGACAATGTACGCCCTGCCATACATGAAATTTGAAAAAATATTTTGTTTAAAAAATTGCAAAAATAACATGGTTTATTATTTTTATCTACTTGCAACACTATCTATCTTTAGAAGAAAATATAAAACAGATGTCTGACAACACTCGTTTATGTGTATCAA
This sequence comes from Cephonodes hylas, assembly GCA_030295005.1. NCBI lineage: Eukaryota > Metazoa > Arthropoda > Insecta > Lepidoptera > Sphingidae > Cephonodes > Cephonodes hylas. Next base: position 5,687,727 of record AP025367.1, on the reverse strand, counting down.
TTACAATTACAACAAAAAAAAGCTTTTTACTGCATTTTATACTTTGCAAAATTAAGGGTTATTGAATAAAGATTTGAAGCTAAAATATCATTATTTGTAATTTTAACCCTACACTGCATGATTTTTATTTTCGAAAGAAAAAAAATCTTATCTACTAATAGTTTTGGTCTAGAATACGGAAAAAATAATTAAAAAAATAAATCATAAATAATAATGGAAAAAAACGGTTTTTTAATTTTGTTCCATATATGGCACAACATGCATTGACCTACCGATGTATGTTTAGTACAATACTAGAGATGACAGAGACGGAAGCATTTTTTATCTTTGTTGACACAATGTTCGACCCCGCATTTCTCGAACAAAACAAATGAGTTTCTTTTGCAGCAAAGATACTTGCATTGTTGGTGTTTCTGTCCTTACATATCACCATCACGCCTTACGTCACGAGGAGGAAGATTCGCACCATTGGCTCTCGTTCTTTTCTTCTCTATCAAGTCCTTACTAGCAGAAGACGGTCGGCCTCTTTTCTTTTTCATTGACTAACCACTCATGAAGAGGTTTTTTGCCAATCCTAACTATAAGTCTTTTAACTTTGGCGGCGTTGCTTCTTGTCGCATCTCCCCAACTCTTCTATATAGCAACCAACTGTTTATGGTGGCGATATCGAGGAGATGGCAATAAAGCCTCAAGTACCACTTCTTTCTTTCACAACCTGCCGTGCTCGTATAGCACTTGATCTAGACGTAATTGGAACTGCAGGACTTGAATATGGTTTGAAATATGCTGCTGCATATCAGTTACATCATTATATTTGACAGCCCCGTGGTGCAGTTGGCTTGACATCAGTTTGTGAAACGAGAGGTTACGGGTTTGTTCCCCGCACCGAGATAAATATTTTTTTCGAGTCTGGGTGTTAGTGAGACCGAATAAGTCCCTCGTAGTCTCTGATACCCACGACACAGGACTTGTATCCTAGTGTGCGGTCAGAACTGTGTATGTGACTATTGAATGTATTTATTTATTATATGACCTTGATAATGGTGTAACGAGATCATACCTAATTGAAGAATCATATTGCTGTTCATCATCAGCATCGCTAAACGTTTCACAAAGTTGATTGACGATAGTTCGAATTGCAGCAATATCATCATCACTTTCAGCCTCAAAGGAGTCTAGTTTGTCTTCGCTGCCTGATGGTATTGTCAAATAATTTAGGATTTCATTGCTAGATAAACTTTTCGTCGCCATTATCGAAAATAAAAAAAAACATATCGACATTATTAAACATACATAAATTTGGACCATCACTGCATGAAGTGACATATCGGGAACAACCAGTAATTATAAAATTTTAGTATCAAAACAATGTCAAATCAAAAAATAATACTTACATTTGCTTAGTACACAGTTTTCTCGATATAAAAACATTTTTTTCACTATTGCACTCCGTCAATAATAATTATTTTTCTGTATTTTTAAACATCGTTCGCACCGCCCACGGCATATTATCAATTCTTTCAGTTAAACGGCTAATTGAGCGAGGGGGTACTGCCATCTAACTCGAATAAAGGTACTAATTGATTGTCATTGATTATAATTAATAAGCTATCATAATTATAGATCTCGTCCCTAGGTTCAACTTAGAAAAAATATCAATTTTATTGGTTGTGACATATATGGCACTGAATGCAGTGTAGGGTTAAAAGGCAAACTGGACTTTTGGGCTTCTATGGAAGTTTTTAGTATGTACTAAAACACGAACTTACTTACTTTTACAATTAACAGTTTATAAATATTACAGCTATCATTGCTTTGACACATGGATGTGCCATGCCATTTAGACCGACCCATATTTGAATCAGTCGGGCAAAATGATTCCGGTATGTAATTTTAAGTAGTGGCACCGAATTTGGAAATGTGCTCGAAAACCGAAAACCGATAAAAATATTTATTCATAATATAAGGAAGAAAAAATATTTTTCATAAACATACACTTCTACAGAAATGTCTATTTAAAGATACACGTGTATAGACCTGATAAAGCCTGTTTTAGACTAAGTTTTTAAATTTTATTGACACGAAATATATAATTGGGGTTTTATTGAAATTTATGTTAATTTAGCCTACAATAATTTCTAGGTCTTAAGTATGTTTATTTGTGATTTTACAGCCTTGGTACCGTTAAATCATTATTTTCCTTACACTTTCAAAGCTATCTTTAACATACATATTTATCATACTGTTTATTTGTGTTATCACACACATAAAAGAAATAATAAATAAATACACCCAACCGTCACATACATAGTCCTGACCCCACACTAAGATACGAGTCTTGTGTCGTGGATATCAGAAACTACGAGAGACTTTTCGGTCTCACAAACACCAGATCCGAAACAAATATTTGTGGATCACACAAACATTTGTCTCGGTGCGGGGATCGAACCCGCAGCCGCTCGTTTCGCAAGCTTGTGTCTAGCCAACTGCGCCACGGGGCTGTCAATTGTCAACATGCATCACAACATTTGCCTTTCTGCCTTCAGTCGTCTTCTGCAAGTTTTCTTCGTAGCCCACCTATACCTTCAATTCAAACTGTACAGGGCTGTTACAGTTGTGATGGACTTGTATCTGGACTTGAGTTTGAGAGACATCCAGGGATCACATATTGTACATCTACACTATACTTGTCCTCATTTAATGCATCATAAAATGATAAAGTAGAGTACCTAATGTCTAGGTCTATTTCCTCATCAGTCATTATCATCATCAGCCAAAAGACTCCTACTGCTAGACATAGGCCTCCCCCAGAGACTTCCAAAGTGTTCTATCGCAAGCAGCCTGCATCCAACGGCTTCTTGCGATCCTCGTCAGTCCATTCTTTGAAATATAGGTTTTAAATTTAAAGCACAGAGATTTTTCTGTGTACTGAACCATTCAACGATTCGTCCAAGCATCAAAAAATTCTAGAAATCAGGCGAAAAATAAAACAACTAAAATTAATTTGAAATAACTCAAACCTCAATACACATCGGATCAGTTTCATCCGATACATTATAAAACTCATACAAAGTTAAGTTTGGTCTAGTTCAAACAGAGTGGCTGTTACTCGTGCATCTATTCTAAACTTTTCATTTATATCATCTCGCTGTCTGCTCTACTTACTTCGTGAAAATAGAAATTGTAAGAATAAATTTATTTCAGTATTTGTGTCATGGGAATACATTTCGTTATAAATGTGGATATGCAAATTAATGCTATTAGAAAATGTATTATTTTCTAAATACATATACGTGGTACAACCTTTTATCCTGCTATTATTATTGAGTTTTACATGACAATAGGAAGTTAGAATCGCAGTCATAAGATAAATAAATATAAAGCCAACAGTCACACACATAGTTCTATTCCACACTAAGACAGGACCCTTGTGACGTGGATTTCAGAAACTACGCGAGACGTTTCGGTCTTCCAAACGGTTTTGATTGTTACAGTCTTGACTGTGTGTGATATACGCAAAGATTTTTTTAGTTCCAGGATTAAACCCGTTAACTTTTGGTTTTAAACGCTGGTGTCTACCCACCTGTCCAAGGGCCTGTAAAACAAAACATTCATTTTGTAAACATTCATTTGAATTAAGTTTTAATTTGATTACGTAAATTTCCAAAATACATTCATTAGAGGTATTGTTAACTTAAAGTGAATACTTTTTAACATCAAATACCGATTGCATCAAGCAAAATATAAATTGATTATTTTTCACTTATTGTGTTTTCTATTTAACGTCCAACGTCTAGGCCAGAGCAGTATCCGATGCCACTGAAGAATTTGCTTTAAAAATACCTGCTGCCTTATCAGAGGAAACGCTTCGTTGAGTTTGTTGCACAGTTATTTTCATTATTTAGTTCTTCCGTAGGTTTCTCTTTGAAAGAAAAGATTTGCGAAAGCAGTATTGGATTAAATAGCTATTGCAATGTGTTTTCGGTTGCCCAATAAAAAGTACACATGTGATGCTAAATTATTTTATTGGTTCCTATAATATTTAAAAAATAAAGGGTAAATTGTATAATCTGAGAGAAGATGCGTAATCTTGAAGAGTAGGTGAAGCCATTAGTCAAAGCTATTGGTAATAATATCATCAGATCATAGATGTTCCACTACTAGCCATGAGGGCATTATTATTATATTAAGTATATAATATTATTAAATAATAAGCATTCTAAAATACTTTATGGCTACTTCTCGATACAGGTATGTACCGTGCGTTCTAAATGTATCGGTGTTACTGTTGATTTTTATTGTAAAATTCTCAGTAGCAGCATGGAGTCTGAAATTGGGCCCGCAAATCGGCAATAAGTATATTTGCGAAATAATAGCACCGCTTTTGCAAATGTTATTTTTATTTGTGTGAATGTAGTTTGATTCTGTTTAAGCAACGTCCTTTTTATTGAAACTGGTAACTTTAGTACCTAGATAATGCAGAAAACAAACAAGTAGCTTACAAAAGCGGCTTGATTTATATCATAGGGCTTATCAGTCTAGCGATAACTTTCGGAATCTAATCCAATAGATAGTTCTTTATGAGCTATTTCTTAAGAATAGCCGAACCTGCTTTTGTTTTATTGAGACTTGTCTACGTTGTAAAAAGCCTACGTGAGTATTTATTGCGACATGAGGAAATATGTTTTCGGTGGCCGAGAGGTCAAATCCGGAGCACACATTTAATTTTGTTTTAAGATATTAAGGACTTTTATTTTATTGAAAAAAAAAGGTTCGTAAAAAACCCTTAATTTCTGATTCCATTAAGATCCTCAAAAGTAAATACCATAAAAAAATCAACATAAGTTCTGAGACGTGAAATAAGATGTCGACCCTCTCAACAGTCGATACCAGTACATAGCAGATGAATCGATTGCAATAATTGATTGATTATCACAATCACCACAAATCTCTTAGCATAAATGGGAACTATTAACGCGTCGAAACTTCTTATCTTTGTAATAAATAACCTGTTGACAAATATCTTGTATTTCCATTCACTTCCTAAATGATTATTTATGTCAAAATATTCTGTTATAAACTAGATCCAGCTTGCATAATCACAAAAAGGCTGGTGCAATAAAGTTGTTAATTTATTTCCACCTGTTGTTTACATGTCAATCCTAATACGCAATACAATATTTGAATGTTTGTATGTTCGTTACACGATGCTGCAGAACGGCTTAATATATTTTAACTGAATTGTAAATACAAGGAATGGTAAACTTGGTAACATTATAAAAAGTTAGATGAAAATAACAATTAGGTTTCATTTATAGTAGATTTAAAATTGATAATTCAAGAGAAGTTGTGAAAAAGTATTTTGACTTAGACTTTGTTTTTGACAATATCTACTTTTAAGTAATATCAATGCTGGAGACTAAATAATTCGTTTTAATATTTAATTGTTTGATCGTACAATAAGAAACTACAATGATTTTAGTTGTTACCTCGACTGTATTTTTTCGCTGCTTTTTTGTCACAAATCTTTACCACGTCAGTAATTGTTCCAAATCACACCTTAGGTACCCTTATATCTGTATTAATTACTACGGCAGCACATACATACATAAGTATCTGCATTTTAAACATCTTAAATCACCATTTTTGCCATTTGCAAGTAGGTAAATAAATAATTGCATTTAAAATAACTACACAAACCCTTTCCAGTAGGTTACCTTGTCGCCTCGGTACAAAACACCTACTCATGTAAATAACATTGCATAAATGGAATATTTGCAAATTTCTGATCCGGTTTCAATTCGTAATTAATCAGAGTAATGTAGTACCTGCCAGTTTTATAGCTTAATTTGTAACCAGACCTTGAATTATCGCTCACGCATTGAAACTCACAATGTTCCTGAAACTCCGGTACTGTTGTATAGAAAGGCTTGTTTTTTTGTGACATGGCGCAGTATATACAATTTCTTAGGTGTGCAGCCCGCCAACCCACACTAAGCCAGCGTGTAGGCTAAGGCCTAATTTTTCTCCGTACCCCCTAGCAGTAAGAGGTAATCATGATGGTAATTTTATAAAAAGCAGTATATTTTAAAGAGTTTCGTTGGTTCCGCGGCTAAGCTTTCAGTTCTCGGGTCGTTAAATATAATGGCTATTTAATTTAACGATCTGAATAGTCGATTAAAATATAGGTTTGACTTACAATTTTTTCTACAAGGGAAAAACGCTACTCAGGAATTACGGGTCATTCCAACTGTAACAATTATTAAAAAAATGAACAATGAAAAGTCGCGAGCATTACTTGGTTTTAAACATTGTCTTTAATGAACATACAATGTTTGCATGGCGATTCAATATACAATTGTTTCACAAAGTAATTCACTTTTAATTGATAACTGTATTAATTATCCGACGTATTTTATTTATGTTATCAACTCATGTGGGTTTATTCCTTAATATAATACTTGTGATATCATACTGTGTCATTTAAATCTTGGTTACAACAATAGCTTCCTGAACTGATTCCTTCGAATTTATGGATGCTGTAATTGTTAATCAATTATATTTTATAATAATCCTAAGATGATGTAGCGGCAGTAATGACCTGGACGTTCAGGCGCGGTCGAGAATCTCATTCATCATCATTCTCCTGCCCTGATCCCAATTCTTGTTTGGGGTCGGCGCAGCATGTTTTGTCCTTCCTTCCTGTGTGGAAGGACAAAACATGCTGCATAAGAGTTTTGGCAGATGTTTTACGGCCGGCCGCCTGCCTGACGCCAACTCTCCTTGGGAATTTCTATGTTTTAAAGGGAATGGTGTGGGGATAGCGTGAGTTTGGGTAAAGGATATTGAGGGAAAGGATATTTGGCCTGATGGTGAGGATGCTACAGTCCCGGATAAGGAAGTATTAGGAGACTAACAGCTCGGGGGGCCGAGCTCGCGTACTCGTAGCCCTGTTCCATGACTGGCTAGATCAATGGAAAAGGCATCCCCTGACCAATCCCTGATCGAGAATCTCATTCTAATCATTATAATTTATAATATTTACTTTATTATAATTTTGTGCACGAGGCTACCGTGGCGGACTAAACCCTCTGAGCAATTGAGGAGGCCCATGCCTGCTGGGCATGGGCTGTGACGTATGTAGGCTCATGATCACGAATAAACCTAACCTATGTTACAGTCAAACGCTCTTACTTGGTCAAAAGTAGGTATGCCTATAAAATTAGGCGTTTATTGTACTCATTGGCAGCATTCCAGCTTCACGCTTAACTTACTGTGGAAATATTTACTACAAATATTAACATTACATAATTATCGAAAACCAGAGGTCCAAAGTAAATTTACCATATTTGTCGGTACAATTATTTTATACTGTTTATGAGTTTTGCCCTAATATACATAAAAAGACTGCATAAGTATTAAAGACCAAGGCTTTTGCTGTGATACATAAAATTATGTGCGTGCATGGCCGCTTTTCTTTACTAAGAGGCAGTGACTTAAAAATTCTATAAATACTTAGACTTAAAATTTCGATTGAATTGGTAAGCGTATGATGCCGTCATACATTTTCACCACTCAATGGCCTAATTATATTAATTTTGTAAGCCAAATACGTCTAATAAATATTTAATTAATATACTATACTTTTTATAAATTTTATTGTTTTGTTGTGGTTTTCCATATTATTATAAATTGTTATATAACTTTACATTGATCCGTACTATTAGGTGTACAAATAAGTTTCCGCCGTTTTTTCCGAAATTCGAGGCTTTATTGTAAAAAACTGGTTTAACATATATAATTCAAAGTATTGTCCATCGCTGGCCACTACTTTCTTCTATATTTCGAGCAGCATACGAATCCCGAGTTGAAAAAACTGGTCATCTTTCGATGTGATCTACGAATTGATCCTATTTAGTACTTTTTCATAGGACCGTAAGTGCTGATCAGCCAGGATGTGTGCCATTGATCAAAACAAGTGGTAGTCCGAGGGAGCATCATCTGGAGAATACAGCGGGTGGGGTAGGACTTCCCATTTCAACGATACCAAGCATGTCTTGACCACTTTTGCAACATGAGGCGAGCTGAGAAATCCCTTTATCATGTCTCTCGTTGTATTGCGGCCGTTTGTCTTTCAATGCTGGACTCAAACGCATTAATTTCGCTCGATAATGATCGCCGTTGATTGTTTCAGTCAGTTTTAGCAACTCATAATACACTACGCCGAGCTGATCCCACCAAATACTGAGCATGACCGTAGAAAAATGAATATTCGGTTTGGCCGTCGAAATGGAACCATATATTGGATATCTCCATTATTTTCTTTGCTTAGGATTATCGTAATGAACCCATTTTTTGTCCCCAGTAACAATGCGATGCAGAAATCCCTTCCGTCTTTACCTTTCAAGCAGCTTTTTACAAGCAAACAAATGCCGTTCAACATCTCTTGGCTTCAACTCGTACGATACCCAATTTCCTTGTTTCTGAATCATCCCCTTGACTTTCAAGCGTTTTAAAATAGTTTGTTGCATCACTTCCAATGATCCTGCCAATTTTTGTTGCATTTGACACGAGCCTTGATCAAGTAATGCCTCCAATAATACATATTCAAAAACCTTTTCTCTTCCAACGCCATGCTGGTCTTCGACGCCAATATTACCGTTTTTAAAGCGTTTTAACTACTCTTGGTATGCTCTTTCACTAATAGAGACCTCATCGTAGGTATTCCAAAGTATTCTATGAGCCCCAGCCGCAGATTTCTTCAAATTAAGACAGAAGATTAAAACCTCCCGCAAACGACGAGAATTTGACTCGTAAGCTAACATCTTTAATCGAGAAGAACTTTATGATGCAGAAACTAATTGACTAATATTTCGATGACGTTATGTTAACGAATACCTAAGCTTATTGTATGACGTCTAAGATCTATTTATTTTGACTACCACTTACCGCTACAGCGTATATTAAAAAACGGCGGACACTTATTTGTACACCTAATAAAAAGGCTTAGGTACATGTAAGTATATCTTGCTTCATGCATAAACGTTGGCGTATTTTCTAGATAAGTAATGCAGTAGAGTAAAATCTCTTTATTATATGATTACAATTGAAGTCATTGAAAACTACCAGTCTTTTCAGTCTCAAATACTAAAGTAATTTATAAACAAATATTTCAAACTGTACAGGCAATGACGATGGCGTGACTAGCGAGACATAAACGGAAATAAACTGACCAAAGATTAATTATTATTTACATATGCAAATTCTTTATTTTTATTCACGCGCACTATAATCACGTATAATAATGCGTGTCGGCTACAGTTATTAACATGATTTTTCTTTGTTTATATATAGCGAACATGAAGCAATCATCACGATATCGTGAAAAGACAGGCATTCGTATGTAATGCTTCTAATTCTTAATATATCTTACTAAGCTTAATTGAAATTTTGAAAGATCCATTTCGGTGTGATTCACATATACTACAAATCGTTTTCTACTACCTTCATATCATGGTAGACTAAGGGGTTATATATAATAATAAAGGGTTTAGGACCCTATCAGTTGTAGAATAAGCCCGTGCCCAGCAGTGAGATATATGGGCTGATGATGAAGAACTTCATACCTTTAACTTCACTTTTCAATAACTAGTTCAAAACAAACAACTATGGAAGGTAATAAACTCAAAATTAATTATGAATCTAAGGTTAGTGCTTGAATATGATACCTAACTTTAACTGTTTACCCGTTACAATTATGTTCCGTCTATACCAATATTTGCCAAGCGTAGGACACAGCTTAACGGTTGTTATCACTTGACTACAAGAGACTCCGCTTAAAGTGGTTGCGCTCTTGAGTTAAACTTCCTAACTATTAGAAGGACGTTATATCGTTCAATAATTTGTTGGTTCACTTTCAGTGTGGTTTACGGTCTTCTTAGTGTATGAATAAATCTCTAGAGTCAATACTGCCGCTTTTTGACATGGACTATTGGTGATCCACCATGGTATTCACTCTCTGTTATAATGCCAATTTGAGATCACTGGACCAATGCACACGGTAGCAGATGTTTTTGTAAGAACCCCACTTAATTAACTTCCGTTAATAGGGCAATGTTTTTTGTCCGAAATTTTCTTGACAATCGAGGCAAATTAGGTCTTGGAGGCATTATAAGTAGCAGCGGAATTATTGCAAGTAGCTCTTCAATTAATACAGATAGTTAATATTAGTGACGAGATATTGAACACCAAGATCTACAACTAAAATCCAAACAAATCCTCGTATTGGAGTGTATCGAAAACGTAATTGAGAAATGAATAAGAGAAAACGTACAACAACAGGACCAAAAATTTGACCACACGGCTAATGCACCAATATTTGCGATACAACCGGTTGGCAACGCGTTCCGCAATCCAATATGAAATAACTAAGAACCAGTTGCATTTAATTAGTATCGGTTCAGTTCCGGGTCACGAGTTTTTTCTTCAGACATTTAACAAGTTCAAGTTCATCTGTGTGTCTTTTTGACCATGAGTTCATTCATTATGTTCGGCGAGTTATAGACTTTCAATAAGCTTGAGTGCGAACAATACTTTCACATTCTTTGACCACTTAATTTGTTTGGACACATTAAAGCTCTTTATATAAATAATTATATTATATTAATTAAATGTTATTTATAATTAAATATTATTACTTTTATTCAGGTGTCTTTAAAAAAATCTGGTTTTAAAATGGATAAAATATCACAAGAATAACCCGTTGTGACCGTATTTTATTTATTTTTGGATTCATAGCTAGTAAATGCATTAGCACCGAATAGTTAAGACGCTAAGATAAAAAGTCAATCTAATTATGCGAGATAAAATTAATTGTATCTGATCAAATGATTCTCTTAACATGCTTGAGATATAAATCAGCAAGAAATTACCGTTCGTAAATTTTATTTTCCGAATGCACGTGTACAGTCTCCCCTTTTATCTGTTCAAAAAAATCTTGTTTACTCTACGTGATCCCCGGGCGCTTATTGAATCTTCCTACTTTAAAAAACAGGATATGAGCTGTTCAGAATACGGAATGATCGACGACAACGATATGCTCGATAAAGGAATCTTTTTACATGTCTCAGGCACGTAGTGTTTTGTGTCGAGTGAAAACGTTTCTTCAATATGGAGACGCAAAGGTGTGACAGCTAATATATTCAACTTTATTTTTCTTTACTTCTTCTGTCTCTTTGATCATAAGTAAAGATTTGACTGGCTAGAGAACCACGAAAAGTGTTTTTGAGTCTCTAGATCAAAAATTTACCGGCGCGAAACTTAGATCGGACTGAAGAAATATGCACAGTGTAGAAATACACCTCAGTCCAACTTCGAAAATACAGTAAAAAATATAAGTATAAACGCTTTACCTTTGCTGCACTTAATCGAAACCAGAATATTGAAAGAGATAAAATATTTGAAATAAATTCATAGACTTATATTGCAAATGTCAGTCCAGTCAATACTGGACTACCTAGTCAGAAACAGGCGCGTAAAGTCGAAAACACCACAACCCATTAACTTCTAAATTAACATCTTACAATAATATTCCGCATTATAGTAAGAAATTGCAAATGTAATGGAATGTTATTAGAATTTCATGATGCTCAGGTACTTGGTTTTTCCCATCTTTTGATTTTTAATTAAGTTTTGTATTTTATTTATTCTGCTCTAACTTATCTTCTACTTTACAATATTTTAACAGTGTGGCAAGGCAGATATTTTTTTCGTCTTAAAATATTATAATAAATCTTATTGCAGTCATTTGATATTCCATTTGACTGTTCACATATTTAACCTTTTAAAAATGGCTTTTAAAATTGTTGTAACCACCTTTCAACTAAACGATGTTTTCTAATAAAGGCTAAGGACTCACCCAAGATTTCTAGAATGTTCTGCTAAAAAAGGCCCGAATCGAGGAGATGTCGCACATCGTGTATCATAGCTCGATGGTGCAACAGAAAGATGTATCTGTGAATCACATGTAATGAGCACGAACCTATGGCTCGCGATGAGAGCACGCGTAGTTCTGTGATGGAATTATCAATGCAATTAGCTGGGCTTCATGTAAACGCGCTGATTGAACGCGATGCGTATATCGAATAATCAGAATTTCATTTCCTATTTTAGTCGTACCTTCATGCATTATAAGCTTCCGAAAACTCTTATAAAGAGCATTTACATTTTATTTGTAATTTTTCTAAAATATGTTGCTTAATGAACCTATTTTTTTCGAGATACAAACAGAGAAATCAGTTTCAGGGTCCTGTTTAGCTCAGTATAAAATTCTTTAAACTGGGTCCAGTGATTATGCCTGAAATATGGTCTATCAACTCTTATTGAGAAACTTTCTTCAATAGGCTATTTATTTGCTTGGAGCATTCAGAGTAATAGTATGATACTAATGCAACAATGTAAGCAGCTGTTCCCACTCGCTCACGTTTGTGTCGTTTACACTAGAGACGAGATCGCTTTAGCTTGTCAAACTTCCAAAGATGCAAGTCTTATTAATTTATTTTATGTCGAAATAGTATTTTTGCCGTGGTCGACTCAATTAACAAGCTTCTGTAAAAAAACTCTATGATGAAAACCTGTAAGCGGTTGCGGGTTTAAACGTTGCTCATAATCATTAGTATTTGCAAAAAAGTCTTCGTTAACAATTTGCATTTGATAATAAGGTATATCCCTATCCATAAGAATATCATAATAAATAACATTTTCAATTGTTTGTTATTCATTCACTTTACGCATAAAAATTGTTAAAATGAATGTAAGGAAAGCTAAAAAGGTTTTTTTTTTAAATAGACGAAATCATATGAATCTGTCGAAAAACTAAAGCTAGTATTACTTTAAAGTCCAATTTCTATTGTTCATTGTGAATATGGGCGCTTATTAACGCAACAATAGACTAAGCAGGTTCAGAGACCCACGTTGTTTCATAATCTCACTTGTAGAATAGTAAAGCCTGCAAGTAAATCCTCCAGGGAGTCTCATCCAATAAGAGCGTAAGTCTGCTCTCTTTGAATTTAATCGCTTTCTGCAACAGTAAACCGTTTATGATAAAATAGCAATTTAGATTTTTATCAGAGGCAAGTGCAGTGCCAATAGAGAAACATAAGAACAACTTTTTACTACGAACAGCGAACGGGTGAACTATAGAAAGGTATTATGACCTCTTTAGTTGTATGCCGTGAGTGAAGTACCATAAAGGTCTTTACAGTTGTAATGCAAATGTTTATGATTAGGAATCGTTGGGTCAAATCGGTCTCATCCAAAAAAAGGTCAGTATTGAATATGAGTTTTTATATGAGTTTATACTGAGCATAAGCCGCTAATCAATAATGCGATTCGATCAGACTTCCCTCCCTGGTCAGTCCAAAAGCCATATTTGGTTGGCCAACGTTACCAAAAAATCTAGCAAAAGGCAAGGTTTGAGAGTAGGCATAACAAATATCGATGATCCTTGTAATTCTTAATAGGTGCATAAGTGCAGCAGCTCTGTTATGGAGATAATTGGATGGTTAAAAAACTATTGATTAGGACTTAGGAGCAGTACCTACCTCGTTACAGAGGTCTGCCTATGTACGTTCAGAAAAACACTACATAAATCAAATGTTCATAGGTATTGGATCAGATCTGCATATTCTCATACACGCATGATCCTCGGCCATAATTCCTGGAATTCATCGTACTCGATGTTGAGTTACCTATTGGTAACGGAGAATGTTGATGCTTGAGGGGCCGTCTGGTAAAGGAATTGTATGTTACTGCTTCCAAAACGCGCCTAATTGCAGATTTGGTTCATGTTCAAGGACTGTAGGATCAGAAGCATAGAGAGGAGCGAGTAAGTGATATTATAGTTTTCATGCGATTTCATAGGAAAGGCTTTTGGTACATTCAATAAAACATTACCATTATATCAACTACTTTTGGCAAAGGTTTATTTATAATATTTAATATGTACATACATTATTTTTTGTGCCAATATTAGATACTAGATAGAATGTAATGTATGCTTTTTGATATTTGTCACAAAACGAAAATACGGTTTACGGGTATGTAGTCTTGATGCAAATTAATTTTATATTGCCTTTTTTCTGTCAGAAAACTATAAAATCCTAATTGACAACACAATTTACTTTTTCCCTCCCTTTAAGACCAGAATAAAGTCAACAAAGTATTACAAAATAGAATACTTCCAGATACAATGTCAAAGCAACGGAAAGTTCTTAATTCAATGCAGGCAGCACTTTCTAATTCGTATAGATTGTAGCACTAAGGGAATTGTGTGTTTAATTTGTAATTTAAGCTTCGATACGGTTCGCAATTCGAGCATACTACTCGATCGTATAGATACCGCGTAGGTAGCCGACCTCGGCTTAAATGTAAATATGTCAGCATCGAGATAGGGCAAATAGTTAATCTAGATTTTGTAACTATTTCTGAACGGATAAAAGGCGATATTGCGCTTTGGAATTTTATTCAAGATATTTATTAGTATATCTTCGTAAGACTTCAATGTTACATGTTATATTTTTTGTCTTACTTTATATCTCTTTGATCGCCTATAGCCTATTGACAAATTCTCTGAGAGGGAGACAGAGAAATACAAACACTTGGAGATCCAGGCCGCATCCAACATGTTACATTAAACAAATACTTTTAGTAGAAGTTCAGAATTGAAGAGACTGACTGAGATATTAAGCAATAAGGTGTAAGATTTACAAGTCAAGAAAACAGATTGATTGATTCGTGTTTTTAATACTTCAAATTGACTTGAGTCTCACATTTAAATCTAGATTTCAGTGATTATGCAACTGATAAGCTAGCCCGTTTCTATGACACAATTCATAAGGTTGAAATAAACGAGTTTTGTAAAATATATATATCTTATTTACTTTATTTAGATTATCATAAATTAAATGCGAATTCAACACTAAAGCTACTATTTACACGTTTTCTTTATAAAAATTACGTTATAACAAACTACTGATAGGCGTTTTGAAGCCGTCAAAGTTTATTCTTCTTGACTGAACAATGTCTCGATAATTTCTCGCTGACAGTTTCGGCGTTCTTGTCTTGTTTGGACTCTCGAAGTCTACACTGAAGAGACCAAACTTAGCCCTGGAACAAAATTAAAAATGAAAATAAATATTTTTTTCAAATCATTACGTTGAAATTTATATTATTACTTGAATAAACGAACAAGAACAAAAATGAGAGATATTTTCTATACATAATCTTCCGTTTATTTTTATTAATATGTTTGTAACCTCTAGATTTGCATAATGAATTTTATTATAAAATATTACAATATTACGAGTTTTAAAATTATGTATCTATTTATTTATCAAATATTTGTGATTAATACAGCTAATGAACGTTAACATTAAACCTAGTTTAATATTCTTTGTAGTAAAATAATTTATGACGTGTGAAGTATAAATTGAACGTGCTATTATGCATTCATATAAAATTATTTTGTAACCGTAAACCGTGAGTCATAGATTTAAAGTATGTATAAGTGTTATGACTGTTAAAGAGGTAATAACAGTTTCATTGATAATACAGTCATAGTTTAATAGTAATAAACTTCTTAGATATAAAGTAAGGAAAAGAAAAAGATTCTATACTTTTCCAGAAATCGAATATTAACAATATTATAATCATTTATCAAGGTAAACAACTTACATAATATATATCATGACTATCCAGTTAAATCCCATTACATCATATACAGGATATTCGTCAACTAATCAGTCGATTCGGTCATTTTGCTACGTTACTCTCTTGTAACAAAATCCTAAACTGTCAAGATCAGCTGACCTCGTTCGTTGAAAGTGTAATTTGAGCACAAAACATTTGCAGTAGGCAGGCAAGTCCTAGTTAGTAATACGTAATACTATCTAATCAATTTTGTAAATGTCAATACTATATGTACATTATTTTAATAAAATGGAAAGGAATGAAGCACTTGTAAAAATAACGATGATAAAAGAAAAGATGAAAAATAAATTCAAGATATAAGATTAAATATATTTTGATGTAAAAAGTAGTGGAGTGAATATTAAGATTATAGGAAAAAGAGGATACACATATGTACATATTATGTATAATCGCAATTACAATTATGATAATTTAATCAAATGGACTCGATCTTTGATCCTAGAGCAGTGGGGTGACATAGGGGAGGCCTATGTCCAGCAGTGGTGATGATGATGAAGATGATGAATCAAAAGGTCGATGAAAATTTGAGTATCTAGGGGAGTACGAGTACTTGTGACAGAATATTACTTATTTTACAGATTTTGAACAACCTCTAGTAATATTCTTGTTAATAGTTAAAATATTGAATCTATTCCCTAGTGAGAATTACTAAATTACCGTACTCGCGTCGATTGTGTTAAAGGTATTCTAAATCCTTTACAATTAAATGCTATCAGTTCCCAATGCCTAGCAAACATAACAATTTACGAACGTAATGCTTAATAAATCGACGGTGATTTAACAATCTAGCCAGCTGCATTTAATTATATTGTAAAGGATAAAGTTTCCTGTTCATTTATTTTTATAAAGAGAATAAAATTTTTGCTTTCATGGTCAAGTTCACATAATCCTTATTGCAATACCTGTTGTTAATTTATTACGTAGATATTTTTCTGGTATAATATGGCTATAACAGTAAATTCTTTACTTTTTGCTGCGATGTGTTTAAAATTAAACGTGTTAATGCTTTTTTTAACGAATGATTATACCGCCAGTTATCTTGAAGAATGGAACTAATGACCGTAATAAAGTGAAATTCAAATGCATGCTGCAGTAACGATTGAGATACTGCAACGCTGATTTTCGATATGAGGCGCAAACATACTTCACGCCTATATCCTTCGAAGGGGTAGGCAGAGATGCATTTCTGCACCCACATTTCGACAGGTATGTATCAGTCCCACGTAATAGGGGGCGAGCCTATTGCCGTTTTTCGGGCACATTTCCAGACTCCGTGCTGCTACTGAGAATTTCCTAATGGGAAAACCCAATAACACTGCCCGACCCGGGAATCGAACCCAGGACCTCTAGATCTCACGGCACATACTTGTACCGCGAGACGAGGCAGTTTTTTTGTGAAAAATGTTTTTAAAGTAAAGTCGAAGTAAGGTGCAAGAAAACGGGGCAAACCACCATCTAGATAGTCGGATGACTTAACCTATGTGTAACAAAGATCGACAAAAATGGCGAGCATTGGTGGAGGCCTATACCCAGCAGTGAAAGTAAAAATGATGAATGAAAGTCAAAGCCAACTATAGCCACGATAAATATACTTACGTGTAACCGTCGGTCCATTCGAAGTCGTCCATAAGAGTCCAAGCGAAGTAGCCCTTCACATGACACCCGTCTATGTGCATGGCTAAGAGCAGTTGATACAGGTATTTGTTGTAATATGCAACCCTTTCATAGTCGTCTATCTGGCCGTGGTCACACATGCCATTCTCTGTTACTATTATTGGGACGTCTTTACCGTAGTTACGCGTTATCCAGTTGATAATATTTCGAAAACCGGGGGGATAAACCTGGAGCAAGTTAATTTTGATTAATGTCATTCAAATCATATGGAGATAAATGATCTCATTTCTCTGATGGCAGTGCTTTAAATAAACTCATTTTTCGTATTTATGTCACAGTGGTATTTATGCTTTATTTATTTTATAAGTCTGGACTTAATGCTTAAGACATTCTCTAACAGTTAACCTTTGAGTTATGCAGAGATAAAAGAATTTATCATGGAGGCGTTGTTGTAGGTATCGAAAACTACGGGAGACTTTTACTTTAAAGTCGATGTAAGAGGTTAACACTTACCGTTAACCAATCAGCACCAGGTTTCGGCCAATTTGGATTTTGATCTAACCTCACTCCAGTATCGAAGTCCATGGAGGGTACGGACCAAGAAGGTTCCATTGTTGATGGTGACATTATATACGTTGTGTAATGATTTAATCCGAAAAAGTCGGCGCTACCACGCAACAATTTAACCTGTTGAAGGAGATGTTGTAATAAGGAACATTATGTTTTCAGTTACCATGCTGCCACTGAAAGAATCCTACCAAAAAAATTATAACGAGAACGTTTTTTAAGCAAAGGCAACATGTCAAATATTCTATTCTCATTCTGAGAATAGAATGAATGAGAATAGAATATTTGTCCGTCTGCGTCCTATTGCTAGGAACGGACCTCCTCTAAAACTTAAGAGAGTTTAGACCATCGTCTATACACCTGAGAAATTCCTAAGAATTTTTGTTAAATGTACGATGAGGGTGTTATTAAATATCTTTCTACTTTGTAGAGATAATTTAGTACTTCTTGTGTAAAACTATTATCATATTTGTCGATCCCTTCTGGAATGGAAAATAAAGTTATCCAGATCTCTGCAATTGCCAAACGATTATATATAGAGTGCGCAACCACTAGAGCTGAATTAGTCCATAGAGGGATATATATTTGTGTTTGTTTTGTAATAGTTGTCCAAAGTTCAATTCCCAGGTTCTCAATTAAATGCATTTTCCTAAATAAATCATTTACATAATAGTAATCAATTGCTTTCTGGTTAGAAATAGGATGCAAATGCAATACGGGTGTCTACCTTACTATGTAGTTATAGTATAGGAGCATATTTAAAAAAACGAATAGTTTTTTGGGTATTATTTTTATCTGAATAGTTAAAGCCATACTATTAAAATTATAATGTCATATTCGCTGACGCTACAAGTAAATCTAGTATAATGACCTTATAGGCATTTTCCATCGAGCACAGGAGCAGCTGTCCGACTCGAATCAAGATAATAATTTCTTAATCTTTCAAAGCTCTCATCAAAAATATATTTAAAAAATGGAAGCCTCTTGGGAATCATTGAAAAAAATACAAAACAAAGATTCTATTTCATACCTCTTCATCCGTAAAGTAAGGCAATCTTGATCTTGCAAAATTTAGTTTTTCACTCACACTGTCGATTCGCTTACGTACTGGTACTGGATAATTGCCTTCAATGGAAAATATTGGATGCGCATATAATCCCAACTGCAAAAAAGGTCCATTTTGTATCATGTTTAAATTACAATACCATTCTTCATTTGTGATCGTGTTAAGAAAAGTGACAAAAACTTTAAAAAAGATTAAATTTTGTTTCTTATAGTAATATTTGATTTGAATAATTAATACTAGGAATGAAATAAAATTAAAATTAATACTAACATGCATCTGTAGATACATTTCAACCGCATCGTAGTGTTCTGGGTTGGTATCATCTTTGGGTTCACCCCAAAAAGCATCCAAGGTAATGCCAATTTTTCCTGCAGTAAAATTAGTTTAAATTAAATAATTATTGAACATTACTTGTAAACTATGAGGTAATATTATTTTTAATACAAAATTACTAGTTGTAATTCTAGTTTGAATCTAGTTTCTATATAAATATCCCTTTGAAATACAAACATTGGCGTAGAGTATAAAATTTCCATTTTGATATTAAGATACCATTTTATATTTTTCAAAACATGTTTAAAACAAAAAATTTATAAATTTATTTTTTTAACAGTATTATGTTATTGCAATATTTATTTATTTTTATACTACATTTAGAATAATTAAAATAACTTTATGTTTCCAATGTTATATAAACTAATAGTCTATAAAGCAAAAATTGGTTCTGTTGATCCAACCTTTTTGATGGGGTCGATACTCATTATCGTAGAGATGATAAGCTCTTGCGTGTGCCAGCAGTATGTAGTGTGAGCATAAATATTCTCCTATGCCACTTGCATTTAAAGCGGGCACGAAAATAGTGTGTCCATAGCCCTATAAAAAATATAAAAAAACATCATTGACATGAGTATGTTATGATTTTCACTGTCTCTTTTAAAAATCGAATTATAAAAATAAATCAGAATACAAAATAACTAAATTCATAATTTTATATTAGCCCTGATCAAGATAAGACAAGTTAGTGTCAAAACGCGATATACAAACATTTAATTATGTTCTTATTTAATGGCCATGTCAATATTTCATCTTCGCTTCACTTAGGTTCTTTTAAAAAATAGTCTGGCAATTAACCAAATATAAACAAAATATACTGATTGTTAAAAAAATCTAGCAATAACACTCATTTTTAGTATTTCAGTTCCTTTTTTTTTAATTGACAATGTTGAAAAACGAGTTATTCATAAATATATTTTATGGTGCATAAATTTCCGAGAAGATTGTTGTGACGCCAGTTCATACAATTTTATTGGT
Organism: Cephonodes hylas; assembly: GCA_030295005.1. Lineage (NCBI taxonomy): Eukaryota > Metazoa > Arthropoda > Insecta > Lepidoptera > Sphingidae > Cephonodes > Cephonodes hylas. Next base: position 5,667,401 of record AP025367.1, on the reverse strand, counting down.
AACTAATTGTATTAAAATTCTTCTCGTGTCAATGTCTAGGTTTTTTATACGTAAATTGTACGAGTACCTACATGTCTGCATATTTAAACATAAAGATGAGTTTGATCGAACACAACATGTATGCACATATAAAAATCCGTATAAATCCTCGTATTACGGTGTGTTCTCCTGAATATATATTATTTATTCCGTTTAAAACATAATAACATATTGCTATATTGTCTATATTTTTACAATTTGTTTAATATTTTATCAATCGTTATGATTGAAGAATTGTTTTTATGAATTATTCAATCTATGACTTTATTTTAACGTTAGTCTGCTGATCGATGATTAACTTTCATCGAATTTGAAAAGCTTAGTGACATATAATGTGGTCTAGCAAAAATCAAAATAAAAAAAAAATGCTGCTCAGTACAGCCATATCACGCTGCTTAATGCATTCCAGAACAAACATTTTCAGGGCTAAAATAAGAATGCGAATGCAAAACTTGCGAATAGTTCTACTTTTCCATCCCTGCTTAGCCCATTGATCACTAAACGAGGAACCACTTACATTATAACAATGCTGATGAGGTTCGTTCATAGTTGTCCACGTTTTGACGATGTCTCCATATAAATTGAAAGCGACCCTGGCGTAATCCACATAATAGTCCACTAAAATTGGGTTACTCCATCCGCCAAGATCCATGAGGGCGGTGGGCATATCCCAATGGAATAGGGTTACCACAGGAGTTATATTTGCTTTTATAAGTTCTTCAAAGAGGGTTCGGTAATATTTTGCACCTGCTTTACTTATGTTATTGTCGGTACCGTTAGGGAGCAAGCTGAAAAAAAGTCAGGATATTTTTTACTAAACAGATTTGTAAATACATCCATTTAATCTATATTTGTTTGTAAACTTTTTTATTAGTTTTAAAATAGCAAGCTAAAAAGGCATAATATGGCCTAAAACAGGATGTTTCCTTTAGTAAGACTACATCACACCATTCGTCATAATTATTCTACACATAAACAATGTCACAAATGTGACTGAAATTTTGGGACACAGTGATCGAGTGCAGTTGGCAATCGTCGATTTTACACTGGATGATACTTAGCTTCGAAGAACACAAATACGGCAGTTCATTAGGCCATCGGTAACCCCATTCACAGAATGAAAGGAAACAGGGTTGCTTTACGACAATTTTCTCATAAACAGCAAAACTAACTCAGCATAGAAAATAAATGCGATTCGCAAATTCATCTATCTACGTTCTTCAAGTTTAATAGGGGAAGTAAATCATAAAGCAATCAAGTTTAATTGCGCGACTTGTATGGTAACGGAATAGAAGGAAGTGTTCTTATTACCAAAACAATACAATTAAAGCTTGTTCTATACTGACTAATCATTACGGAATTATTTGTTTGATACGTACCGAGGCCACGAGATTGACATCCGATAAAAGTTGACACCAAGATCTTTTATGATTTGAATGTCGTCCATGTACTTGTGGTATGAATCGGCAGCCACATCGCCATTAGAACGATCTGGTGTAAAGTCTGGGTGATCATGAAGATACGTGTCCCACATACCCTCTCCTTTACCTGGTAGAAAAGAAGATACAAAGTTGTTATTTGCTTTAAAACTAACCAGAATTCTTCTTATAGGACACGGGAGTTACTAAGAATCAGAGATGAAAAATTGCAAATTTTAATGAAATAAAAAAAGTTATACTTCAAAAAGATTTGGAGCACGAATACTGCAGTGACAAAACTAATCCAGTTGTAATACCAGTCTGTAAAATCTGATGAAGTATCAGACATAGTTTTGACAGCCCCGTGGCGCAGTTGGCTAAACACCAGCTTGCGAAACGAGCGGCCGCGGGTTCGATCCCCGCACCGAGACAAATGTTTGTGTGATTCACAAATGTTTGTTTCGGGTCTGGGTTTTTGTGAGACCGAAAAGTCTCTCGTAGTTTCTGATACCCACGACACAAGACTCGTTTCTTAGTGTGGGGTCAGGACTATGTAAGTGACTGTTGGGTGTATTTATTTATAGTAATTTCGCAATTATAACAAATAAGAGGAAAGTATATAGCAGAGGGTAGAGAGTATCAAAAGCTAATTAAAGCGATTCATTTGCATATTTTTGCATGTATTTATATCTACCAATTGTTAGCTAATAAATCAATTCAAATTAAATTTCTTTGAACGGCAATGGGCCTATGTGGTTTAAAGTTTAATGAAAATTAATTATGAAAAATGTTATAATATATTGGAACTCACACTAAGTTGTATTAATAGACTTAAAATACTATATAGTGAATTGAAGAGGCAGCTTGAGTTTAACTTATCTATACTAATATTATAAAGCTGAAGAGTTTGTTTGTTTGTTTGTTTGTTTGTTTGTTTGTTTGTTTGAACGCTAGGATCTCAGGAACTACTGGTCCGATTTGAAAAATTCTTTCACTGTTAGATAGCACATTTATCGAGGAAGGTTATAGGCTATATATCATCACGCTACGACCAATAGGAGCGGAGCAGCAATAAATAATGTTTCAAAATCGGGGACTTTTTTCCTTTTTGTGAGCTTCCGCTGCGTACGCTGCAGAAACGGTTAAAGTTTCGCTAAAATAATGTAGGACAGAATTGTTCCTCTTTAAAAATTCTAAAAAAAAGTCCGCGACAGCATATGTCTATCTTTTAAGGTTGGCTCACTATAACGTTTTTTAATCTAACCAAATTTATTTTTAAATAAAGCATTATTTGTAAAGGTGTTTTTACAAACATGATATTAATCCTTATCCAAATAAATATGTTATTCATTACAAGTATTAATTACAAAATAAAATTGTCCTTTACATCATTTGATTTCAATGAGTATCTTAGAAGATATCGCAGTTTCAAAATAATGATCAAGCGCGCAATAATGATACTCAAGGCGTCGACCGGCGCATTACGGTTTCACGTTGAAACAGTTTAACCGATTTGTATGATTTTTGTATATTTAAGTAAATGGGGCTCTGCGGAGTAAAATACTACAACTTATTTGATTTCTGAACCCAACCCTGTAGTCCACGCAGACGGAGTTGCGAGCAAAAGCTATATTTTATAAATGGCTGATATGTTGCATAGAAATACTATAACTTTATACAGTTATCGATTTTATTGGTAATGTACGGACGTCTGAAAGGAGGATATGACTCGTCCGGAATACGCAATGATGAATAACACCAGTGTTTTGAATAGAGGAGCCTTTTTCATGGCTTTGAATAGACGTCCAGTTATTTTCAGATGTACCTCGTATTGCAATTCCACATACGACCTGGCTATGTATAACTTTTTAAGCATCGATTGAATAAGACGAAACATTTATTTTAAACGCAGTGAACATTCACAAATTTTTTGTTTAACTAAAGTAAAACGTTGATTTATGACACTAAAATGTAAACTAAAACGTGTTTATCACAAATAGCAAAAAAATTTACATAAATCGATTTTATGATGAAATCAAATGATCCACATAAGGCTTCAGATTTGGTAAGGCCGATTTTCGACAGGTGCGCCACTGTCATTCGAACTCTTAAACGACTGGACCGGTTGGGAAGATTTTTTATGCATATTTCCAATGGGTCCCGGGATGGTTTCAAAACACAGTTAGACCCGGTAGATGGCGCTGCTGTCGGCATATCGCATAAAGCGTTCTTCGGCTAGAACGACGTCAGCTGGGATGCTAGTTCTACACAATATGTATTCAGATCGTGATCGTAACTAACATAAAAAATTACAAACCACATACATTCATTACATGCATTGGTTGCATGGAAAACGTCATTTCTTTTATTTTTTGCCGGGATTTTCCTTAACGCCATGGGGTTGGTAGTCACCTTAGCTATCAATTGGTTGCATGGAAAACGTCATTTCTTTTATTTTTTGTCGGGATTTTCTTTAACGCCATGGGGTTTGTAGTCACCTTAGCTATTAATTGCCTAAGTTTCCAATCACGGTCTGAAACACCCTGTATAAAATATTTGCTAGTTAACTCACCGTCTAAGTTCCAAGCCCCTTCGATTTGAAATGCGGCCGTTGAGACTCCAAACATGAAGTCATCGGGGAAAGAGTAGTTGCTAAGCCCAGATCTATCATTCAGCACACTCGCCTCATGTGCTAAGCACAGCAGGCTACAACAAACAATTTCACGATAATTTATTGAAATATTCGTTTAATTAAATTATACAAAATAATTCTGAGTTTAAGTATTTAAATACATTAAGTATGAAGCCAGTATAAAGCTAGTACAGCTAGAAAATGCAGTGGCTGTACGACTTTAGCTATTAAAAGTGCAGATAACTATTTCGTATCTATAATATACCTAGTCATAAAATAAAATGCGATAAAATAATATAAAAGATAAATACTTTATTTGTTCGACTGACACTTTGGTAAGGTCACCCTATTTAGCATACAAAATATTATTAATAGATTTAATTTGTAACATAATATGTTGCTTTTTCTCGTTGGCTACAAACTTGAATATTAATGAAAATCGCTCAAAAAAAGCGGATTAAATAAAAGAAACAAAATCATTTTGTGTCCAAACAGACTATACATTAATATATAACAACGGAAAAAGATTTAAAAATATATGTCAAGGAAAAAAACGCAACCATGGAAGTTGCCTGCAAAAAAATCTCAATTACGCTTTTTTTTTAATAAGGAATATCGCTTTATTCTTAGAACCACTATTATAGCTGAAGTATTTAAAAACAAATATGCCCCTATCTGTATAATATCATAGCTATGATTTACTTATAACCATGTATTATTGATGTGGTTAGCTGTGACGTCTTTTTCAATAAAACAAATATGTCTGTGTGCGATAACGCGTAGGCTCGTCGCTAATACGATAAGAAAACAATTGGCGAAATGTGGGTGCAGAAATGCACCTTTGCACCATCTTTAGCGGGCTTAGATGTTTATATAAACAATACTAATAGGACTGAGAGCAGTGATGGCCTTGAGGTTTGGGCGCACGGTCGAGAATCTCGACGGTCGCGGGTTCGAACCCCAGGCACACACCTCTGACTTTTCGAAGTTATGTGTGTATTCACATTGAATTATCACTTGCTTTAACGGTGAAGGAAAACATCGTGATAAAACCTGCACACCTAAGAGTTCTTAGAAATTTCTTAGGTGTGTAGTCCGCCAACCTGCACTAGGCCAGCGTGGTGGACTATGGCCTAAACCCTCTCAATGGTAGAGGAGACCCGTGCTCAGCAGTGGGCGTATATGGGTTGATGAAGAAGAAGAAGAATAGGACTGAATGAAACCGGTTGGTTATTTTGTATTTGTTTATCACTACCTACTAATAGGCATAACAGTTACTAAGAAACTGTATAGGAACTTACACGTGCATATAAAATCTTATATATTTGCATGAATATAGATAAAACCGTTCATAAGTTGTTCCGTTTAGTATGAGCCGGACACTAGGCAAGGTCATACAAATTGCAATAAAAATTTAGAAAAGCTTTCATCTCATTTAAGTGATAATGTTTTGACAATCCGCATAGAGATTATTTTTATAAATATGATGACTAGATATATCCTAATTACTTATCATACTCAATGTAACCTTGGCTATAGTACTTCTATCGAGGAAACGCAAAATTAACAAATAGGTTTTCAATACCTGCGCTGGCGCACGTTTGATGAACGAAAAGCTGAAGTAGGTATATAATTTAAAAAATTACGACAAGCACTGTTCATGTTTGATGCACAAATAAAATCTTTATTTGAATGGACTACGTGTAAGTTGAAAGAAATAAATATTATACAAATGTAGACAACACAGACTGTTACCGAAAAACCGGAAATGTTATATTTTACAACTTTATGCATATCAAGTAATTTGTTTGCTTTGTCGATAAAGCGAATTTATTGTTCTGAATATTAATTATATGAATTGAAAATAGTGTATTACAAGGTAGCAAGCGGACTTCTTATTTAGTAGTAACTTGATAAACGGTACTAGACAAAACTTTTTCAAAATCGGGACAAAATCTTTGGGTCGTTTTGTTCAAATGTCTATAACACGTACAAGTAAACTTCCAGCCAACTTACTAAAGAGATTTAATAGGATAAATAAATTTGATTCCGGTTAATGCAACGCGTAATTGGTTAATTGAGTGCCCCGATGCCTTGTTCGATCATAAATAATACCTACGTACAACTTGTATGTATTCTTAGTTAATTACCGATGCGAATTAAGGGCTTTGTTTCGTTTATTACTTTATAATCAGGTGTGTAAATATTACACAATGAATTTATACAAACTGCAATAAATTGCACACAAAATAATTCCATATTAAAAATTAAATTCACAAAAGAAATTAAAACTCATTGGTTAATATAATAAATCACTTATCACTGGCCACCAATAAATCACGAAAATCACAATTCTCTTTTTAACCTTACAAGCGCGACGTTCGATATTTAAATCGATAACGTTCCGATAAAGTTTCGCGGGCTCACCTAAGTGTTGCCAAAACAGCTCCGCTCTGGGCGACTTTCCACGAGCTCCGCATTGTTGAAACTAAAACAAGGCACAGGTGCGTTACCTATTCAATGCGACAAACTTAATCGCAGCCTTTGATTACGGAATGACCTTCTGGGGTTTCCCAGGAAGAGAGCGACTTTGGAAGAATATGTCCTTTTCGATTATTATGTCCGTATACAGCACATTTCCTATGATTATTCATTTATGAATTTTGTACAATGCTTTATGCGTTCAACCGGAAGAAAGTAATCTAGAACAAGTTTGTAAGATATTATGTCAAATTAAAAAACATATATTGCGGATATGTCAAATTAAAAAATAACAAATTAATTTTATTGAAGTGATTGTTGTTTAGTGCCAACGTTACCTAGACATTTTAATTTATATATACATAGAATTAAGATTAAATAACGCTCATCGCTCTACGCTATTGATAGATATCTCAATTACAACTTCATAACATGAGTCTCAGGTTTTGCAATAATAAGACTAACGAACTTGTGACTTAGGCTTGAATACTGAATTTGAATAAAACTTTGCGAGTTTCAATTAAGGGTCTTAGTTTTCGCCGTAATATTTGTTTAAATTTATTGAGAATTTTTTATGCCATACTTTTTAGTGTTAAAAATTGAAAAAATAATTTTTCTTGAAATTGACATTATGATAAGTTTTCTCGTCTTTTTTGTAACCTTACAAACGCTGTCAGTGAAAAATGTTTTCCAAGCCATTAAAAACATTACAGAATTTAGTATCTAGTTATTTGTTACGTATCATTTTTCGTCAATTTTTAAATATTTATTCCTCAGTTTTGAATTTGTTAGCCCTTTTAATCAAAAGAATTACGTATTACTAATATTCATGAAAAATATTCCAGCGTTGAACAGAATTCTAAAATCAATAAAATCAATAAAAATCAAGTAAAATTTGGGAGCGAAAACAATATCTCTTTAGTTATGAATTTTTATAGTTTTATTTTTTATTTCAAACTGTATGCGTTGAATCATCAGTCGAGTGAATTGAAACGTTTACATAACATTAAAATTGTCGCACATTTCTGTGATAAATAAGGCTACAAATAATGGGAAAATCCTTTATTTTTCCTATAGTTTTTCCGTTGACGTGTGTGTTATCAATAGGTAATAAGTTATGTAGGCACATAAAACAACTTTGGGTCAATTAAACTTTCCTTAAAGTTAAAAAAGAATAAATTAATGGAAACTACCTAAACGAGGAAATTATAAATTTGAACTATAAGCATATTGAATAGGAAACGAGCCAGGCTTCACCAGAGAGCGAATCTACATTTTGAAAGTAGTCTATAAGAAAACTGAGTTTAGCCTCTGTCCTCTGGCCTAGCCTTCAAATTTTGTGTTAATCTTTTGTCATTGGCACGGTAATGTCATCGCATTAATACCGACAGCCCCCGTGGCGTAGTTGGCTAGATACCAGCTTGCGAAACGAGAGGCCGCAAGTTCGACTCCCGCACCGAGACAAATGTTTGTGTGATCCATAAATATTTTTTTCTGTTCTGGGCGTTTGCGAAACCGAAAAAGACTCTCGTAGTCTCTAATACCTACGACACAAGATTGTAACCTATTGTAAGGTCAGAGCTATGTATGTGACTGTTGGGTGTAGTTATTTATTTATTAATATTCCTGAAAGTAAGCAGAGCGTGATCCTTTAATATAAATGGGCACATCAAACAACTGTTTTTATTACTCGCCAGTAGTGACAATTATGGCGTATTAATAGTATAGTATTTTTTAAACGGTGTATTTCGATTTTCATCAATAATCCATCGCCATCTGTAACCAGGTATAGGTAATACATTGCAGGAAGACTTTTAGAAAATAGTGCGTGTTAACATTAACATTTCCAGTTTCATGTGTCGTTGTTTTGTAAAAAGGAAGCACATGTTATTTTTGATTGATAGGCGAACAAAACAGTTAAAGGCACGTACATAGTCCAAGTGAGTAGTGTAGTGCCTCAATACAAATTGTATTTTTTTAAAACTGCCAGGAGTGTTCGTAAAACAACAAACTAAAGGTCACTTAATCACGCAGTTTAACGTAGTAGTTATTTAGACTTGTATCTTTGTGTTAGAACATAATTGAATATTAATGTGGCTGTTGACTAAAAAATGAAACAACATTTCCATTTTTAGGGTAAAAAAAATCACCATGATAAAGAAAGAGTAAGTATTCCAATAAATTTTTAAGGCATGTCAAATTCAACACGCAGTAGGTCAATGTTGGTGACTATCGGAAACACTTTTTACTTTTTTGTAAAGAACAAGTGCGGCATTGGCTTGATCGCTTATCTTCTGTTGTGTGTGAGCTGTGTATTGTATATCTTCTAATATTTCATTGATGGCTTTAGGTGTATTCGCATGATCTTTTTCTTTTTCATAAGATAAGGTTAGTTCCTAAGAACTGCAAATCAAACCAGCTCCGTTAAATTTTGATATATGCATAAAAAATCTGCAACTTCGACAATATATTTCTGTATTTCCTCCTACTTTAAATTTTATTTATCGTAAACATACAAACTGTACTAAAAAAAAAAACTTATTCCCTTATTCACGTTATGAATAACCTATATATTTTTTTAAATAAAAAACGACATCTAATGCAAACGATTCAAAATATATCATAAAAATAATTGATATTTAACTTTAATATCAGTTCTTCTTGACCCAGCAATGTTTAATTTTTTAATTTATACGCGATTGTAAACTTCGCTGCACGTTTTCTAATAACATTCTTCCGGATATTTTAACTCGCTATTACCTTTAATAACAGGAAGAAATATTTTGCTAGACATTGATTCCGTTGGATACATAAATGGAATACATAATATACGACGTAGGTAGATAAATAAATAGTAAGACATACATATCTTGCTATTTGCAACAAATAACACGTTGATTTCGTGGACTTTGGAAGAATTGTTCAACGCCACATTACATACTAAAACATTAGCCAAAGACGTGGCGCTAAAACTTTTTGTTCAGTTGATACTAGTAATATCAGTTTTAAAATTTAAGTTTTAAAATTAATAAAAATGTTTATTTAAATTAACGTTTTTCTAAAGCAAGTAACAGAAACTATTCTTTGATAATATTTCTCAATATATACTAAGGAGATTTTTATCAGTGATGGGGTTAATACTTCAGCGGATGACTGACAAATAAGGTCATTAAATCATATGAGTGAAATGACATTGTATTGCAAATAAATAGCAGTGTCGCATCGACCCAGTAAGATAAAGACTAAGATTATGCGAAGACTAGTAAATATAATAAAATCAGCTCTATTTGCCTATTTACAGAGTTAGTTTTATCTCTAAGTCTTAGATCAATTTGCTATAAAAATACTTAATTTTGACTACTTTAGGACATTTTCAGATTTTTTTTGTTATTTTATACTCCGAACACACTTCGAAATCACGACTTTGGTAGACCTGGATCGTAAATTGACAAGAGTAGTAAAATGTTTTAAGGTTAAAGTCTTACGTAGCAAAAGCTTTTGTCAAGTTTAACAGTTAGAAAATTCTTCGAAGCTCTCCGGAGTCTAGAGAATTTGCTCTGAATTCCATATAATAAAAACCTACAGAGAAAAGTCTGTGCTTAATAGTCTATTCGTACGGTACCAACCCTCGTTGGGTTAACCATGTGTGGGTTGGCTTATCTAAATTGCATTTACCTAAATTGTGTAACTTTACATTATTAAATAAATATTTATTTAATAAATATTGAAAAAAGTATTTCGCACATCACTTCTCTTGACTTTAGATTGTGTCAATCATCATCAGTCCAACAGGCACAGTGCCTCCTCTTCAAATAAGAAGGTCTTCCACCACGCTGGTCTAGTGAGAGTTGGCGGACTACACAACTAAGACAGGTATTCTTAAGAATTTTTAATTGAACAAGTAATCTTCACGATATTTTTCTTTACCGTTAAGAGCGTATATACAAATTTAGCGTCATTTGGGCAAAAAGAGTACTTTTCGAACCCCTTAAAGTTGATGAAAGACCCATTGTAGAAATATGTAAATTACCAATTATTGTAGGGAATTTTGTCATCTAAAAAGTTAGTTAAGAACATTTTAAGATTTTTTCGTAAATTTTGGTAAATAACAAGATAACTGAGCTAAGGTTGTCAAAATTCACTTTTAGAGTCATTTTCGAGGCTCAAAATTTTGTTAAATTCATAATATATGTAATGAAAATAAAATGTTATTAAATAGACAATATACCCGAGCAAAAAGTTAGTTACGAACATTTTAAGATTTAGCTACAGTTTTCGAGTAATAAAATATCTAAAGCGTTCGAAATAATTGAGAAATTACTGTCTCTAAATTTTTTTTTTAAACCTTATATGGTACTTTATTTAACAGAGCAAAATTTTTTTATGAAAGAAGAACATATACTTGAAAACGTACAATTTTTATTTTGAAGAAATTAAACTTATTACTTTTTTAATAAATTTTATAAAATGGGCTATAAAACGCTGCGCGCAGACCTGAGCAAATCAGTCCGCCGCATGGCCTTTCAGAGAGAGGACGTATCGCTCTGGGCTCCGTCCTTGTATCGATGTTTTTAAGGTTATTACTCAAAGTTATAACTGACACTAACGTGCTCAAGGTTGAGTGCATTCTTGGTGGGAAATTTTAATAACATTAGCTGTAATTTGAAATTGACGTAAAATAAAAATGTAAACACGGATTTTACAAGGAGAGGACACGGTGTGATAAATTCACTTTGGGACTAGACTGCGTATTTCGACATTGTCACCAACGGCAAAATGGCCTCGTTAGCAGTGTATCCGCCTCCCACGCGGACACTCACGGTTCGAATTCCGCATTTGTTTTTTTTTTACTTTTTTTTTTTTAATTAACCATTTTAATAATTAAATGATTTCTTCACCCATTAACATTGCTTCATAGGAAATAGAACTCGAATATTGTGACATTGTTTAATTATTTTTTGGAGCAAAGTTTTAAAATGCTCAACTGGCACTGTTAATTTCATTTTTGAACTTTAACTATATATAGAATCATCAGGAACTTGTTCTTCAGCTGTTTGTGCACTAGTAACATCTTAATTCACAGACGTTTTTATTAAAAACCCTTTAAACAATTTATTTTGAATTTGATATAATTTCGAAATAGTAATTCACAGAAAGCTACGAGCACTGTGAAGCCTTCAAATAGACTGCCAAGTTGGCCCAGACCAGAGGTTATACTCTAATAAGAAGGGTAACGACAATAAATTCAACTTTGGAGAATATACACTACCTACATGTAATAGAAGAAAAATTGCTTTCTAATATTGGGGGTGAGGCTTGAGCGAAACCGGTTTGGTGAATACCCAAATATGTAATATTTTATGTTATTCATATTTAAAATATATAATTGAAAAATTTGTTAAATAATTAATGATAGATATAAATGTGGTTATTATTTATGAAAACCATAATTATTAGCTGCTTTATAATTTAGAAAGTATAATAGTTAATGTAAATTAAAATTAATTTAATACTTAACAATGTTTTTCTCGATTGAATTTATTTAACTATTAAAATAGTTAATTTAAAAAGAAGTAAATAAGTAATAAAAAACAAAACAGTCAAAAGCAGGATACGAACCCTGAGCATCCCGCGTGGGAGGCGGAGATGCTGCTGACTAGGCCAATTCGCAGTTAGTGCCCATGTCGAAAATAAATAAGTAAACTTACACGTAAAGATTCAAAGAACAAAACAAAATATTTCGTGGACGCCATGTTGCGTCATTGGTCATTTGCTTATCTCTGTAGGTAGTAATATTATAGTAGGAGAGCTAGCATACATTTTTGGGTTGGTATTTGAGGCAAACTGAAAACTTGTTATAGCTCTCCTATTATTTCCCAACACGGAACTGCAGACTGCCTCGTGGTCTCGCGGTATAAGTATGCGCCGGGGGGTATTATTGTAATTAGCAAATTTTCAGTAGCAGTACGGAGTCTGGAAATGTGACCGAAAAACGGCAATAGGCTCGGCCCCTATTACGTGGGACTGGTACATACTTGGCGAAATGTGGTTGCAGAAATGCAGTTCTGCCTACCCCTATGGAGGATAGATACCGACGTGAGGTTATGTATGTGTATGTGGAGCTGCAGACCTGTCTAACTTTTACCTTTTAACGTTTAACTACAACATACATACATAAATATATTGCAACATATATTGAATTAAATTTATTTTTAGATTTTTTTTTTAATTTAGTGATTAATTTAGCCCCGCTACTTTGCAGCCAGGTCTGCAGTTCCGTGTTGGGATATAATATATATGACAAGTTTTCAACTTGCTTCCAATACCTACCCAAAAATACGTGCCAGCTCTTGAACTATTAGCTCAATGCGACGAACTAATAAAATTGAACAAGCGAACGCCACCGCGGCCGGCGATGCGCGGCGGCACCTTTGAAACCGCGGCACCTTTGACAATTCGCCGACGCAACGAACGAAATAGATAAAATAAAAAATCAAAGGACTATGGCCTGAGTCCTGTCGACGGTAGAGGAAGCCCGTGCCCAGCCGTGGGACGTATAAGGGTTGATGAGAGAATCAAAATAAATAACAGTACTTTCCATATCGTAATTAAATGTACTTTTTTGGGTAATTTCTCACTTCATTTTATAATTTAAATTTTATATAACAGTAGCTGTTGTCCGCGACTTCGTCGCGTGAGTTCAGAAAGAAAATCTATTTTACTCCTCAGAGTCCTATTTATGCCCATACTAAAAATCATACGAATCGGTCAAATTACGTGAAACCGTAACGCGCCGGCCGGCGCCTGGTACATAAAGAATCATTATTTTGAAACTACGATATCTTCTTAGATACTCATTGTAATCAAATCATGTAAAAGGCAAATTTCTTTAAAATTAAATACTTATACTAAATAAAGCATTTATTTGGATAAGGATTAATAGAATCTTTATAAAACCACCTTCACAAACAATGCTTTATTTTATAACAAATTTAGTTAGCATAAAAGAGGTTATTATCAAGCTCTACAACTTTTTTCTAGGACTCAACTATATATCTCCCATAGGTAAGACAGCGTTTGCAAAAAACGGTTTCGTTCGCCCGTTTTTTCTCCGACTTACTTCGCAAATCCTGCTACAACAAAAAAGTCTTATCATTTTTCGGACTAATATATAGCCTATGAGACTCACAAAGAACGTAGCTTTCGATTGGTAAAAGAATTTTCAAAATCGATTCAGTATATCCAGAGTTTACTTTCTACAACTTCACAAATTCACAAACTCAATAATGTTACCTCATTATAATATTAGTACCTATAGATAATGTATGTAAAAGATTAGAACAATCACAATTTTATATGTGATATTTTCATTTTATTATCCATTTATGAAATTCGAATTTATCGCTAAGGATCTCGGTCACTGACCACTGTTGTGTTATACACGGCGAGCGCCCTCCCCCCGCACATCGATGTGTGCCGGCATTTACGTTGGTGTGAGTTGAAATTCGGCGAGCAGCGATTTGTTTATACGCTCTTAAAGTACGTGATATTTATTTTATGAATACAGTCTTGACTTAGAGTCTTCAGTCTTGACTTACTTAGCACTGAGAATTCTCGATCGTGCACCTAAACCTCGTGGCTGTCACGATTATTTTATCAATAGAAAAAAAAACTTGGGTACTTTTACATGAGTAACTTAAATTTTATAAAAGTCATCGAATTATTTAGAGCATACGTAAACGAAATACGTAACTTGGAGTGTCTATATGGAAAATGATCTACCAATCTTTTATATCACCCATTATTATTTAAAACCAGGTTTAGATTGATAGAACAAAAAACAATAGTAAATAGTTCAACAACAAAACTATTGTTTCACACTTAACCTTTAGTCAGTGGTAACGCAAATTTGAAAGGTAGTCTTATGCAATAACCATAAAAGTTGCGTTATACAATTATTTTATGATTGTTTAAAAGATAAAGCAGAACCGTTTGCGATGTGCACGCAAACACACATCATAAATACGATACATTACATAATTATATGTTGTTTAATTATGACGTTGTCGTTAATTTAGCATCTATGTGTTTATTTGTGTAGATATATGGTGGTTGCCATCTGTTCAGTTTTTACTAATAAAAAACTAAGAAAGAACTTCGATTTTGCTGCGAACAGGGCCTAATTAGTTGCTAAGAATTCTTATTACTCTTTTATTACTTAAAAGCAATTAATGGCCTCGATGATGCAGAACGTACTCCACTGAGTCACCATTGCGGCGGCCACGGGTTCGAATCCTACTCACACACTTTTGACTATACTTCCTATTTGGTTTAAAAGGCTAGCAAACTGAAAATCTATATCAATCCAAATTATTCTTTAAGAAATGTTCTTTACATTTTTTCTGAATGGAATACTCTAAAAATACTAAGTCATAAGTAAACGATCGCATCATTTCATTAAATAACAAAACAACATTAAATAACAAAACTGTATGAAAACATATTTAAATCTATAATGGTACAAAGAGATCACTATGACAGTAAATAGAAAGTTAAGCTATCTGCTGAATAGCCACGTTCCCCTTTCCCGGCGCTGGGACATACTGCCACTTTACCTGCGAAAACGACTTAACTACCCTTTCTCGGCCCGAAGTGACAGCGTACATTTAATGAGCACTAACGACCGACACTAATGCACCAGATTTGATAGCTACTTGAATATTGGCGATTCAGCTGAAATGAGGTGTCTTTAACGCTAGCTGGTTTATTTTTAGCTATATTTTTTGGTGATTTTCATTTGGTAGTGGTTATTTTTATGAACTATTTGAAAGTTGAAATTGCTTTTTCTCTAATGTATTTAATAGATTCAACTGACTGACTTTAGACAATATTTGTTTATCTAGATCATTTGGATACATTTCTTTCAGTGATGACAGTAAGTGTAAGAACTAAAAAGAAAATATGATTGGTCTCTATTCGGTACTTTTTGCACGATTCACACGTTCCGTCCGTGATAAATCATTTTATTTATTTACATAGGTCGAACAGATGAGACATAAAATATGGTGCTTAATAAATACATTCAAAGTATATTTGATTCTTAGGAAGAGTGTTGGTATTTTACATCCATTTTCGCGATATCGGCTTTTAAAACTCAACTTAATTAACGGACAGTTAAATGAGTCTTATTAAATAAATTTATTAGGAATTGCAGTATCAAGATTTTATGTTGAGGGTCTATCAGATGAAATTTTCCTACACAAAGAACGTTGGTCGAGAGAAAAAGTTTCAGTCATAAATATAATAAAATAAGTTTTATTTTCTTTATAAAAGCGTACCATAGAGAATGAATAAAATATATCAGATCTTGACGTTCATCAAACAAAGAACGTTAGTTAATCATATCCTTCATTCTCGGATCAAGAATAATTTTCTTCATGTTCGTTTGCATTTAACTTTGTTTACTTCATGCTAATGTTATTATCATATGCACATAGCCTCTGTTTATGTATGGTAATCGTTTAATTCACCTGTTGATCAACTACAAATCTAATTTTCATGAGGCGACTGTTCGTATTTTATGCACTGAGCTCAATAATGGTAAATTATTAATACAAATTGCAGTTTGTAACTATTTGCGTTTTAAAGTTTATATTTTGTTTAGACGCTATTTTTTTTCGATTCGCATCTTTACCATAATCTTGTAAATTTACTTTTATTAAAAATACGACTCAAGTAAGATTTCATTTAAAAGATTTTGTTATTTAAGCGAACGTTGACACACAAATTTCTTCACAGTAAGCATTATTGTTTTGTAACCAGATATACGGATATAACTAAAAAAAACATAAAAAAATAGTCACTTTTTGACATTTGATCGATTAAGTAAAACGGCTACTTTATAATGATACTACTAAATCAATTTGGGGACAGACAGATCTTATACGGAATAGTACTATACTATAATAGAAACTCTTTGTCTGGAATGTTTTTTTTTTTAAATTGTGCATTGATGTAGTCAAAAATCACGAAATTTGTATTTAATAATAAATAACTAACTTCATAAATCACATTCCACCTATCTAAATCCTTTATAATTCTATAAATCATTTTCATCAAGTGCTGTACCGAACAAAGCTCTCCCACTATATATATACTATGTAAAATTCCATTGTTATAAATTCAGTGTTAGAATATTTGCTAAACAAAATAAGGTAATAAATAACGATAGGACACGGCGGGCGGGCCGGATGTGCGTGACACTCTCTCACGTGTTCGTACGGGGCAGGAAAAGGCGTTGAGAGAATGATTTATATTCCAGTTTTTCAACGGATAATCGGGTGTTTATACATTGCCTAGTTTACACGGAATTAGGGCCTCGTAGAAACTTTGTCTGTTGGGAAGATTTTAAATCTATTTACTTACGTCAATTAATTTTGAGCTATAAGAGTAATGACAGAAATTATAATTTACATTGACAAGATAGTGCGAGATAACTATGTTGGTACGCTACACCATTCTAGCGCAGAACCAATGAAGCAGTAATAAGTCAGTATATACAACTATAGAAAATTGTAACCCAAATAAAAAATAATCATTAGAAATCACACTTAATTAAACAAATGGTGTATGTTTTTCGAATAGAATAATTTAGTCAAAAAGGAGTGTGCCCAAAACTGCAATAGGCTCTACCCCATTACTTTGGAACGAAATCACATTTGCCGAAAGACACCTCAGACCACCCCTTCGAGGAATGCAAGCGTAATATTGTAATGTATATATGTTGTTTCGCAACAATATAATATTTTTAATTACTCATACAATAAATCACGTAAGCGGAACTACCAGGAACACCGGAAGAAATAGCAAGTCACAAGCCCACTCTTTGTTTCCTGTATAGTTCAATGTATTATATTATCGTAGGAAATGCACACCATACGTTAAGATTTGTAGACAAGGTTAATCTTTTTCACAATCTGTCACTTGTAAAGTTTACCTCCGGTTATGTTTAAAAATTGTGGTTCCTGATTTAATTGACTTACAAATTCGCTCACATGATATTAATATTATGTTCTCAAGGACAAGACAGTAACGCTATCACTTACGAGTTTCAACTCGCCCTATTATGCTTCTTCAAACTTGATGAACTAATGATCCCTAAGTGGCATACATTATTACAGATTCCACATACGTACAGCGATCGCTATTGCGGTCAAAGTCTTAAAAGTAAAAATTTTTTTTTTTATACTTCTTAATCCTCGAAATTAAAATATTCTCAAGAAGAACTTTTAAATCCTCAAAGTTTATACCACTATCGTTCCAGAACTACCTATCTTTGTGGAAAAGGAAATGTATTTTAGAATTATATGAAAAAAGTTTATACATATGAAAGCATTTTTTTCACTTGTTTAAATAATAACTATCAATATAGTTATGTTAATTAGCCAATGCTAATTAACTTTAATCAAATATCTTATAATTAACAAAGTACTCCAAGAAGCCAATGAAATGTTAACCGACACATTCCACCTGTACGACAAACCACTCTATCATCTGTATAACTTTACCAAATCAAATGCAGTTGTGTATCTAATAAAAGGCTCTCATGTTCAGAATATTCTAATAAGAACGCCTGCCATCAACTACTTGAATGGACTTGGAAGTTATCCAAAACTATTTATGGCAAGTTTTCGGTGGCTCGGTTTCAGTCTTGCGGCATTTCAAATAGTTCGGTACTCCTCCAAGCAGCCGACTTCCATTTTTAAAGCGTTTAAAAGCAAAGTTTCGTCAAGAATGTTTGTTTACTTAGCCGTGTCTCCAACAGAACGAGACTTTTTTTTATTGTTCGAATACCGACGATTCTCAGGGTATTTATTTTCTCGTTGGTTAGCTTAATTGCCAATGTAACTGTTAAAGCTAGGTAGCAATTGTTTTTCGATCTAGACCTAAAATAGTTATTCTTGGGGGCGTATGTATAATATTTTTGTCAACCCCGTTTGGGAGATTGTTAGTCGCCAGTTGGTGGAACAGAAAGGTCGCGGTTTGATTATTGGCGGTTGTTTTAAAAGAAACCTAAAAAAAATAATTTGCAGTTGCTGAAACGACTGTTGTTTACAAATCATGTGTTTATTTATTATTATTTAACATTCAGAACAAATAAAATTAGCAAACCGTAAGACCGTCCCAATAATCTCTATCAACATTCCAGCAAATTAAAAATAAAATCCACATGATATTCAAAACTTTTATTCAAAGCTCGTGCATATGGAAAACAATTATAAATTTTAATAAATTGATATTTAATCGTCATTCATTGTATAATACCGCATAACAGATAATAAAATGAATATTGCTACTGATCCGTGGATTAATTAAATACCTGCTTATTAATTCCTGGTTTAAATGTAACAAAAAATATCAAACCTACATTTACTTTATATTGAACGTGATAATTGATTAATATGGTAATGTTATCAGATTATAAAAGCAATTACGTACGTAATATGGGTGACGTTCAATGGTTTGTTATTTGAATAATAAAGGTAGCAAGTATTTCATTATTTAGTTGAAGTGAGCAGTTTTGGTCAATTAACTGGAATAATGAATCTGAAAACAATACATTTAAGTTATGTATTAAGTATAACATAATTGAAATTTTTTATTAAAATAGTTCTTTATTTCTATTGACAATAACATATTAATAGGAAACATACTTTGGAAATTCTGTTCTGTTCTGTTATAATATAATGCCGGGTAATGTTTCGCAATTAAAACTAAAACTCAACCGTGCTGCTCCAATATTCATAATACGATATAAAAATAACTCTCTTCAAGTTCAATTTTCACACTAACTACCCTCAACTCAACCAATTTAAGCGGAAAAAGCCCTATGAAAGACCCCGTTCTAGCGAGTGTTCCGCAATTAGAATCGGAGATATAGTGAAATAAATCTATAAAAACTTCTGTAGTATAAGGGAGTGAAAGAGTATATTTGGAAAGGCTGTTATAACTATTGTGTATGTCGTGGCGCGTAGCTGTGATTGCCAAGGTACCCTTATTCTTTTATGATATAACTGATTGCATAAAATAGCTGTCTGGACTTGCCATTAATTTAATTTTTTTCGGCATTCTAAATTATTAGCATAACTTATGGCATTTGGTGAAATGATAAAAACTATAAAGACATTCGTCCTCAGAAATTTAAGAGTATTTTCAGACTTTACGAATTTGTGGAGTATACAATTCCATTCAAAGTCTGCTTCTAAGTGTATCAACAAGGCTTTTAAATGTCAAGCCTATTTTAATAACGCAAATCAAATTGATTCTAGCCGATGACAGAAAGTAAAAGACGTTATATATAAAGTAAATTCAATCTAAAAATCAAATTAAGCAAATGCGTTATGAGGGAATGGAAATGAAATATCACAAAATGTTTTTAAGATGGGAACATTTTAAATTCCAATCTTGCACTTTAGTCCGATGGTCGACATGCAGATGGCCCAGAAATTTTCACCGATTTGCATCGGGTTGCAAAACTAAGTTATGCTAATCCGGCTATAAGTTACAGGCTTCAGCTGGTAAGGATTTCACTTTATTCGATGAACCCCGTCTTTATGCTTAAGAGAATTAAATTTCATTCCCATTTTAATTACCCAACTGTCCTTTAGACTCCTTTATATATAAAGTTTATATACTACATAAACTTTAGCTTATATATTATATATAAAGGCTATTTCTAAGCATTCTTCTTCATCAACCCATATACGCCCACTGCTGAGAACGGGTCTCCTCTACCATTGAGAGGGTTTTTGGCCATAGCCCACCACGCTGGCCTAGTGCGGGTTGGCGGACTACACACCTAAGAAATTTCTAAGAACTTAAGTTGTGCAGGTTTTATCACGATGTTTTCCTTCACCGTTAAAGCAAGTGATAATTCAATTTGAATATACATAACTTCGAAAAGTCATAGGTGTTTGCTGGGGTTCGAACCCGCGACCGCCGAGATTCTCGACCGCGTGCTTAAACCTCGAGGCCATCACTGCAAGCAAGCAAGCATTACTAAGCATTACTACTATAAAATCAATATATGACACATCTTGTGAAGCTTATATCCCCGAAAACAGTTATTTGTGAAAGGAAAACCCGCGAACTCGATCCCGCACCGGCAGAAGTATTTGTTTCATATCTGTGATCTTTCTGTATCTGAAACTTGAATCTTATATTTTTATATTACATGGTATTTTATTTTATGTTCATATAACTAATCAAGGCAATGAACAAATAACAACCATATCAATATATGTTCTTAATTTCAACTGCTGAAAGTCATTATAATATATCAATGAAGTTGACGGTGATGAATGTACGACAAAGAAGAATTTTTGTACAGGTTATTTTATATTATATTACATTTCTTTTATATATAACAATTTTTCACATTCTAATCTAGCGACTAATGCTCATTGCGAAATATTTATGTCTGTTACAAAACACAATATTGTCACCAATATTTTATTTAGATATTGCAGAATTTTTATTAGAACAAAAAAGCAATTTAAGCGTTGACTCGTAGATACATATCGATGGCAACTCATCACTCTTACCCCGGAAATAAACTTGCCAGGACAACACAGTTCTATGTTAGCGAAAACTGAGACAAGATTTATTGCCCCCACACCACTAAAATTGATATTCGAGAGCTGTTATAAATTCCTTGTCGATGTACTAGTTTAGAAGCAGCAAAAAATATTTTAGCTTTATAGTTTGATGGGCTTTTAGAATGTTATTTACTACTAATACATTGTGGTAAAAGGCGACTTAAAATCTAAATAAATTAATATTATATGCGAATAATATGGCGTGCCATAAGAGAGGCCTATGGCCAGCAGTGGACGAATTAAAGGCTGTTGATGATGATGATGATGATATGCGAATAGTATGTGGAGGACTGAATCCACTTTTTGTAATCAATAAATTATTATGTCTAGCAAAAAATGATAATGATGGGCATACTAGGCCTACATCCTAGCAAAAGAAAGTGAGCTATTTAATTATTTCTGAATAGGCTATTAACATTTGCGAAAAAAAAAACCAATAACACTTTGCCACAGTCCTGAGAATCAAATCTGATAACTTTCGATCACATGTGTTGATTTTAAGCGCATGACTAACAATTTGTTTTCCAGTTGGACTAGTAAAAATATTTCCAATAATATTTTCATAAATAAACATTTATAATTAGCTCATAATTATTTGCTTTAAATGTATGTGGATTCCAGTACAGTATTTCCGTAACCAGCGGTTTTGCACCACGTGCAAGTTAATTAAATCGTTAGAAATACTTACAACAATATTAATTACTGTTTATTCCTATGAACTTACATTTTAATCTCTCGAATGTTTGTCACGATATTCTATAATCATTTTTTAATCATTTCTTTATCGTATTTTTTTTTTATAAGAGAGACTTACATACAAAGGGTTGTCGTTTTAAACTAATACTAAGACATTCCTTGTCTCATTTTTCTTAAAGTCACGGGTCAATCAAAGTGGATCACATAACATGATTAAGTAGTTGTTAAATTAACTAACTTTTGTAAGTAAGCCCCTAGTGTTCTGTTGCCTTGTAAAATATTTCGCTATGAAACGATTTACCATGCAGCCGACCCTATTACGTTTATGTAAAATAAAATCTCCGATAAAAGTGTTCAGCATCTTTTTGAAATTTTATGATTTATTGCGGATGCTTCAAACTTTGCCCGCAAACTGATGGTACTATGTATGTGTTTACTGAAATTTTGTTGCAGACGCGACGAAAAATTTATTACCACCAATATTTTATGCACTGGTTGGTGACAAGCATGGAACATCGAAATGTTCTCACACATTTCTATTCAGATATTTTTAGAATAAAATTCTTTTAAAGTTTTTTGTTTCTTCAGTATTGAGATTTATGTGGTAAAACGCCTCTGTTTTGTCGAATTTAATATATTACGACGGTTCTTTGTTTAACCTTTAAAAGGACCAATGAGATTCTCAATGGGCTGTTGTCTACTTACAAAGAAAATGTCAAACCTGCAGCATGGGCCCAAAAATGTATTATACCATATTCACGTAAATTAATATTGAATAATAAATAGAAAACACCCAACAGTCACATTCATAATTCTGATCGCACACCAAGATATAATCCTCGGTTGTGGGTATCAGAAATCACAAGAGACTGTTTCTCACCGATCTCACAAACACCTGTGTGTTTTTAAAAGATTTCGGTTCTATACCCGAAATAAATATTTGTGGATCAAACAAACATTTGTGTCGACGTAAACAATCATTACTTATTACTAATTTATTGATCCCTAATGTATTATATGGTTGGGTTATATACTCAGTAAGAGTCAACTTTAAGGGCTCATTGGGATCACTGATGTATGCACTATGTAGGTATGTACATAGCAACATGGTGCGCACTCACCAAACGATCTTGAAAAGCAAGTTACATGCCACGACCTCGTTTCTGGCGCGGACGATCATCACAATGAGCTACCGAAGTAGGCGTGAAGAGGCATCTGCGCCAGTTGTAAGCGCCGGGCGATCCCGGTAAAAATTCCGCGCAGCTCTTAAAAGAACCATCGAAAGATTTAATCGGTTACCATAGTAGAATCTTGTATGGATCCAGCATGATAGAAATACCCGTGCACCCTAATGGTTGGACTTCTGTCTTCGGTCTATTCTACTGGACAGACCGAAGACAGAACAGAACAGACAAGTACTTGATCCTTTGGGACGATCCCATATTTTTGAATTCAAAATCATATTCACCCGATATTTTCACTTTCTTAAAAAAGTTGTCAGAAGTCATGATTCCAATTGGCTAGAACATAGTTACATATGTACGTACAACTGACAGCTTAAAACTCAATCATACTGTATCCGTAGACTAGGAATTCAGTTTGAATAGGCTAATTTGTATCGAAAAATTTAAAGATCACGGTGCTAATTGTATGTAATTTTTTATATAGGCTTTACATAAAACATGAATAAGTCATATAAAATTCATCAATAATAATTTATTAATAAAATTAAAAGTAACTAACTAATTCTGTATAACAGTGAATAGAAACGAGCAGCTTTCTTTAAAGGACGTAAGTAATATTTTTAATACTTCAAAAACATACGTCGCCACTTAATTTCGCCATACCTACATAAGAATTATGTAGGCATGTCTAAAACCTTAATTTTTGTGACAATTACTTACATTTTTTACTGAAAATATAAACTACTCAAAACCAATATCTTAACGAGCCTTTAAAGTGTCGAAGAAGTTGTTTGTGATTTAAACATCAATCATATTCAAGCGAGCGGAACCATCAAATAGCATTTACCCGTCGACGGCACAAGTTTACATCTCTTAAATCGTTTAACAGTCGGGTTTCATTATCAGACACTCCACGAGAGCTCGCTCATCAGGGTTAAAGGCTTCCAGTATGATTCGCATGCGTAAACCGCCCTATCAGAGCTTTCAGTGCCAAAAGAGATACCGAGGCGGGACCACGTCTCAGCCCGGGAGCAAAATAATAAAATATTACGCGAACCCAACGACAATATTGAATAAATTGTTTTAAATTAAATATTAAAAACGCGCTAACTCTTACACCGTTTAAATGTGATTCTCTGGATTTTAAATTTTCAAGTGAATTTCGACTAAGTTGTGCAGTTGTAGTTTTGCTTCGAGTGTATGGAAAGGAAAGTGTTGCGTTATTTTTAAACTAGTTATGTAGACGGTCTATTAATATTTACACTACGTAACAGGTAATGTGGGACTTTTGAATCTAATTTCGTACATATGCAACACATAATAATGCTTAGTATACTATATACTATTTAGATGACACGTGTCTTATGTGACTTTCGTGCAAAAATACGATTTCCCTTCACTTTTTTGATAGCTATTTTTATAACAAAAATTTAAACGTTAATTTTTAGGTAATCTATTCATAATTCCTGATATAAACAATCTTTGAAAATTTTAAAATTTATTTCCAATTATAATCGTAAAATTTATTTGATTTTATAAATATGATAATGATAAAGCAAACGTTTAAGGGATACTTATAACGTTGATTATTATAAGTCAAAGAGCAACTAACATAAATATGCAGACATGCAAATACACATCTCAGCCCGAGCAAAGGATGTAATATTTCAAACATTATTAATACTTGCGCCTGTGCCAGTATTGTTATTACGGTTCGTTTAATTGACCTGGAATAGGAATTATCTATTTATCTTTTCGCCAAGTCCACATTTCTAGAGTCGTTTGATCGGACGAGAGATCCCCTAGCTAATTATCGTTCTCTTACTCTGCGCCACTTTATCGTCGCCTTAATTTATCGGGTCTTATCCCCATTTTCGGGCTGACCTTCGCGTTCTGAAATCAAAGGAATCTCGACGATCAGTCGGATGTCTCGAGGGAAATGCAAGCCACATATTGTATCCCTGCACGTATTGTGTATTTGATTCACGTGTCGTCACTCCATACAATATCTTGTTCAGCTATTCAGATGCGATTTATTTTGGAATTTCCTTTATTTCTAGAAGAGAAGCGTTTGGTGTATCACAATTTCATACCACTCCTGTTGGAAATACTCGAAAAATGTCGACGAATGAGATTTTGCGTTTCATGTTTGAGATGCTTCTTTTACTTACATCTATACTCTCGCGCTTTTATTTCCGAAAGGCAGTTGCTTATTTTGACATTCACGTTTCGCCAATTGTTTTAAATCTCACGTAAAAGGGAACAATCTTTTTGTTATTTTTAGGGTCAAATCTATACTCCGTTTTGCTATTGAGAATATTAAATATAATTGGAGATCGACTAATTCTGTACGACGCAGAAGTTAAACCCAATAACTCTAAACGTGGCACATTTTAGACGCAACACAATTTCTTTCAACTTTTACTAAAGTGTAATATTATGAAAATGTGACTGCGAGTAGAGATGGTATTATAGAATACATTAATGTAATATACGTACATTTCAATAGGTTTCCTTCACTTATACACAGCTCGTGTGCTTGGTTTGGTGTAGATGATATTATGAGACTTTTACTTATGGTATCCGTGCGTATTATTGAAATTCACAAACGGTATTCTCATTATGGTAATTTGAATACATAAATCATTTTAGTTTGGTGAATGTTTATGATTCAATATCACTGTCAAATTAGAGTATGAAAACATGGTTTCCGGTTTCGACTAAGCTTGTAAATAGGAATTTTAATTTATTCTTATACTAATTTTATGATGAGAAAAACTTGTTTTCATATTGGATAAAATTTTAATCTATGGAGGTGATTTCTCGTAACATTATAGAAACATCTTCTTCTTCTTCATCAACCCATATACGCCCACTGCTGAGCACGGGTCTCCTCTACCATTGAGAGGGTAAAGAAAGCAGTGATGGCCTCGAGGTTTGGGCGCGCGGTCGAGAATCTCGACGGTCGTGGGTTCGAACCCCAGGCACACACCTCTGACTTTTCGAAGTTATGTGTGTATTCACATTGAATTATCACTTGCTTTAACGGTGAAGGAAAACATCGTGATAAAACCTGCACACCTAAGAGTTCTTAGGAATTTCTTAGGTGTGTAGTCCGCCAACCCGCACTAGGCCAGCGTGGTGGACTATGGCCTAAACCCTCTCAATGGTATAGAAACATGTATTAATATTATTAATGACATTATATTTGGGACCACTACGAAAACTCTAAGAGTGTAGCCTCATTTGTATGTATATAATTTAATAATCTATATAAATGAATGACGAAGATTGAAATACTGTGGCGATGAAAAACTAGCCTATGATGAGATATATTAGAGGAAGAGGGGAACACTTTCTAAACGAGCTTTACTATAAAGCCTATATGCCTATATTATTATGGGTGTGGTTACTTGGGTTTTATTTATACTTTAACTTGGAAAATTATACACTAAGGTTTATCTACTCAAATTCATATGCCATACGTAATCTACTAGACGTGTTTTGCCTTTTAAGTTTTAACCTGATGATTTCTCGTTGATTATATATTTTAATTTTGAAACATCTGTTAGAAAAGTAATAAAGAAATTAAATAAATATTTTACCATGTTTTACTCATGTTTGAAGGTTTGACGGTCAAACAGAAGATTTAGTGGCTAGTTTGATGTTAATACTTATTGTATGAACGTGACTTTCTCATAGTCTGGCGTTTTAAGTATATGCGACCTAGGGCTAGATTACGATTAGTAGTGTTATTAGGTCTCGTCCTTAATAAATTCTGATTTGTAGCACGGAGTTTGAAATGGGTCCGAAAGCGACAATAGACTCGCCTTCTATTACATGGGTAAAATGGAAAATCGTGGGTGCAAAAATTCTCCACCGATCCCAACTGAGAATACAAGAGTTAGTGCATATGTAGGTAAAAAATTCCGTCAAAAATAAAATTTTGGACGTTTTCCATACAAACCCATTAATATCAACATTTTATACCAATGGTTTATAGCTCCGTATAATAGTTCCGTATAAAATAAACACTGATTGTTATTGTTGCAATAATTAAGATTATAAGATTCCAGTAAACGTCACTGTGAAATTTAATATCGTTGCGTTCACTTGGATAAGAAAACGAGACTCAGCAAATAAAGGGGTATTTCTTTCAACAATGAGAGAATTCAGCCGGTACAACGATAGCAGTACAATAACTGTCGTGGACGGTATTCTGTAAAATTTTTAATGCCAAGCTCACGATTTACTTTTTGGCGAAGCACAAAATTTTCCGTAACTTTCTTCATTTTATTTGTGAGGTTTTTAACTAAATTTCTCAGCAATTTCCGAAAATTGTGTGTAGACTAAGTTATGTTTTATTATATTATTAATACATTTGTCCTTTTACTTGATTCTGTGTTATAATAAATATCCTTTGTATTAAATGTTGAGAACGAATTCATTAGATTTTTTCTATCTGAATCGTAAGAAAACTGTTTTTATTAATTACATTGTAATTTTTGCACAAAAATGTGCCCTGCGATTTAGGGGTCCTTAATTCTATTTTCAGGGCGGGAAAAATGTTCTTAGACATTTTCTGTTAAGCCAATCCTATCAAAAATTAAAATTATTATTCATTCATTTAAAGTATTTTAGAAGGTTATGTGAGTTCTTGACGCCTTTTATACCCTGAAAAAAATATCGCGTCATTGCACTCATCGCCTCCTATATTATGTCCGAAGAGTGACCCTTTTGATCTTACTTAAACAGGGTTTCCATACTAGCCTTTATTCCATGATCCCTCGGCGACATTGTTTACTTTCTTATGAATTTTACATTATTCAGTTTTGTACTAGGACAATGGTTTGGCACTACAATACATATAGGTTTTCATATACACTGCTGTTATGAATGCTTCTTTAACAAGAAGGTTTTTAAAGAAAATTATTTTATCCATATTGTGGATTTAAAAAATATTCTGAAAAGCATTTCTTGCGTCAGGATGAAAGGAAAAGAGGACCCGTTAAAGTATTTATAGCTCGTACAAACACCTACCCAGGTGCTATACATACGTGTTGATGCAGAACCTGCAAGTTTATTGTCGCAAAAACTAATTTCACTGCATTTTTATTGATTGTTAAAGTGGTACGAGTACTTAATAGCTATCATTACTCCGAAATAAAAGCACTATTGTTGGATTTCGGTAGAATTCTTGGGCTTGATTTTTATTGTGACCAAAAAAAAATTAATCAAACCCAACTGAGCCATCACAAGACGTAGCCAAAATTATTTACCGCAAGTGGCATTTACTTACAAAAATATTTGCTCTTATTAATGAGAGGATGTTTGGAGTCATTGAAGCGGTTAACGACATCAATATCACGGAAGACCGAACCGCAAAACTTCACACCCGAACTTGCTCATGGCAGGTACTGAACACTAAATTGTTCCACGTGTTTAATTGAAAGCTAATGATTCGTCCTGTTCTCGGGAAACTATTAACCAACACTCTCCTGTATTGTAAGCTTTGAGTATTTTACATACATTTAAGATTGCCTCGTGGTCTCACCTATCTGCTTCGAAAGTGCCACGAATTGATTTCGAAGTCAGGATGATTATAATTTTTTGTTACAAAAATTTTAGTAGAATTTTGAGAACTGAGAGTATGCGAAATAAATGACAATAGGCTAGCCCCTATTACGTGGAGCAAAAGATTATTGGGAAAGTTTTGGGTGCAGAAATGTTCAAACCTATCCAGGGAATAAAAGAGTGAATGCATAAATACATAGGGATACATAGATAAAAAACTCAAGAGATGGTTAAAACAGTGATTAAAGTTAAAAAAAAAACTGGTGTTTAACCAGTTTTTGAAAGACTACGCATTCAGAGACTGTTGGGTAGTCCTTTGAACGTAGGGGTTTAACGTAGCATGCCGGCATGAGTGGCCGAGTGCGAGAGATGAGAGTCACTTAATGCTCTGTTTAAACAGTACTGTACTTACCTTTGGGTGCGTTGCTACTTGCTAATGTTCCGTGTTTGTTTAAAAAAAAGATTGTCTCTACATTCTCAGTTCCGTGTGGGCCGTGCGATTTAGAAGTTTCGAGTTTGATTACCAATTCGAATATGTCATGTTAAATCAACTTATAAAATATCTTTCAAAGTATTTCTCACTGTAGATGCGACAAATTGTTAAACCGTTACTTTTTTATTAAACTTTATACTTCTTTTACTCCTAATCTTTTATAAAGCTTGTGTAATCGTAATAACTATATATTTTATTTCAATTTAATAATATTTACTATTATACAAACTGTGTCTAGTTAATATAAATATTTGTAGTTTATTTATCGTAAATGTTTTCTTAGAAATGTAGAGTAAACAAAAAATATGATGAATAGTTTAGAAATGCATTACTGCTTCCTTTACATTACACAAACAATTGTCTTAGTGCGGATATCGAACTTGCAGTCCCTGATTTCACAAACTGGTGCCTAGCCAAGTGTACCACGAGTCTGTCAAAATACTCATAAGATTTATCACAAATTATATACCGGTCTCGGTGGAATAAAATAAAATATCAGAAATAAAGAGTAATACAATAACATTTTGTACAATAAATAATACAATTGAGCAATACGTACTGGCTGATGGATTATAGTTGTAGGTGTCAGAAGCCTGAATATTCAATATTCGTAGGATTATTTCGGCAGATTGTTAGGGTACGAGAACAAACGAAAATATAATAAAATATAAAAGGAATAGTTTATTCAGACTTCATCGTGACGTGAAACATTTCGTTTCATTTTTATATAACATCAAATGATTAAAGACAAGAAAAGACTAGAAAGAACAAGAATAACAATTTGATTGTCGAAAAATATAGTTGAATATCAACTTTCCACTGCAATATTTAACAACAGAATCATACTCGACCCTATTATTTATTTTCTTTTACATATTTATATAGGCTTAATCACTACATAGTATAAAACAAAGTTGCTTTCTCTGTCCCTATGTCCTTTTGTATGCTTAAATCTTTGAAACTACGCAATGGATTTTGATGCGGTTTTTTTTAATAGATAGAGTGATTGAAGAGGAAGGTTTATATGTATGATAACATCCATTAAATATGAGCATTGCACCCGTGCGAAGCCGGGGCGGGTCGCTAGTTGTATACAATTTGAAAAATATGATTATAACTTGGGGTTTTAAAATACAAAGGGGTATAAATATTTCTAAGCCTATCTCGATAGATAAATATGAAATTTTATTTATTCAAAATGATAGTGATATCAATCTACTTATTATTATCACTTGAATTTGTAATGTCATTTGGTTTTTGCATTTTGCTACAGGGATGAACGATTGATTTCCACCCGATTTTTGCGCAATACTGCACAGAATTTGCATTTATTTGAATATGTCACTATTCATTTACTCCATTGTGTTGGCAAATGAATATCGATTTGATTGAAGATACAATGTAAAAGGCCAAACCAAAACGAATTCAATGGAAAGATATATTACAGGTACATTCTAAGTATACATTAGCGCTTATATGTTTATTGCGGTTTTTCTTTTTTATTTAACAAATACAATAAATAACGTATGATAACGTATTGATTATTTATGTTTATAATTTTAAGTAGTTGCGTAAATTATAACTACTCGTAAATTCTGCAGTACCTACTTGTACGGGAATGTGGTTATTTCATCAGAGGGGTCAACGAAGCAGTATTTATTGTTTTAAAGCAGAAAATATTGATTAAATCGAAACGGATTAAAAGTTACAAATTACATTCACAAATAATTGAAGTTACCTAAACTCATTGCTGGGTGCCTTTGATGTTTAAATCGGTTTGGATTAGGACGACCAGAAACAAAGTTTAAAGCCGCCATTACCTACATCCAATTTCAAACAGATTGACATTGTAATATCAACTTCACTCAGTCGCTCGTTCGTGAACAAGTCGGATGAATTCCAGTAAAAAATTTTTCGATGCAAGTGATATCATTCACGATCAAACAATTTGTTTTAAAAATATATCCCCCTATATTTGACTAATAATACCGAAAATTTAAAAGGTGTATCGAATCATTTATCCCCAATCCATAAAACGCTTTTAATTCAAGAACACCATTAAAATAAGACCGTCTAATACCTGTTCTGAACCGTTACCAGCCATCGTATTTAGTAAAATACCCGTGCTATTCGAAATAGACGAAGGCAAGGCAATATTTTTAAATTTCCGCAGAGCCCCAATTTAAAACAATTCTGCTTTATTAAGCGCACTCAAAGTGAAGCACTGTTTCTGTCAAAACATTTCTCACAGTCTGTGTGAAAGCCGGTGCAAGCGGCGGAACAGCACTAACTTACAATGACATTATGTCGCGAAATTTTAAAATATGCATAATATTTCAAACGAACCTCAACGTGGTGCGCGTAAGGACGTTTTTCCGCTCTTTTACTTATAAGCCCACACTGAATTTGCATTGCAAGCAAGAATAAATGTAGATTTCCCTAAATTATTCTAGTGGCAGTAATAAATAAAGCTGGGTTTTTTTTATATCTTACGCTTTTGTATAGTGGTTTTTGCGCGTTTTAGCTGCAATTTATATGGCACCGCAGATTAAATTATGATTTTAATTAATATGAGTTATTTTTTTTTATATCGTACAGTTTCTCTTTTATTCATAAGTTAACTACATAGTTGGAATAGAGAAGTTGGGTATACGATTCCTGCCATCAGACCGATTATTTTGTGATTCCCAACATTTTGAACTTATGAACCCCTATCGGAGTGAGTTTAAAAAATATTCTGTAATTTCTGGAATGTAGTCGCGAACGTGGGCGAAATAGTTACACAAAATAGAATAAAGATATGACTCAGATAGTTAAAAGAGTGTTCTTTGCATTCGACAAGTGCGATTTAGCAATTTTAGAATAAAATAATTCGAAAATAGCAAATACGCGAGTCGACGTATAACTCTTAAGGATATAATCTAGGCGTTATCGCACTGTGTCTATCTATTATTGTTAACCTTCATTTGGTAGACTACAGATTTTCTTCACTAAAAATCCACCGTTCATTAATCGATTCAGATTCAAGTTAGGGACTCTTTATCCCGCTCAAAACACTTATGCCCAAAAATCTCATTTAAAAATTAATAATAATGTATCTATGAAGATATTTCTTTTTGCAAAAAAACATTTAGGGCATAATGTAAGTGGAACGTTTCTTCATAAAGACCTTCAGATATGTCGTAATAATCATTCATCATTTATTTATATGGCAGCTCTTCACTGTACGCTTGCGACGAATTGATATTTTTCATGAGTCCTCGTCGGTAAGGGCCGCCATTTGTATCATGGACGCTGCAATTTATTGCCATCATTAATCATTTCATCGGGCCGCTTCATATTACCACATAACTTGTCCAAAACCCAGTTGTATAAGTATTTAGCTTGTGCCCTCTTAATCGAATATCGATATAATCCACTAAGCTCTCAGAAGATTATTTACTTTGCAAATTATTTTTACTCGCGTCTCTCTCATGCACTCAGCGTTGTTTTTGCTGTGACCTACATTGATATTGGATTGCTCATATTATCTTTTAACCTTTGACATTGTTTCATTATCGATGAATAAAAGAAGCATAAAAGGCGAAGGACGAAATACGTTACATAGCAACCGAAACTAAACCCATATAAAATCAGGAGGATAGAAAAATGTGCTGAGTTTTTAATGCCACTTGTAGTGTTTGTATACTTGTCTCGGTGACACGGGTAGTGGGGGAACAGTCTGGTGCGCGCCGTGGGCGAGAGCGGACGTGTTTACCCTGACTGCTGGTGACGTAACGAGCCAATACTTAATACTTGTGGAGGCACGAACACTACAAATGGCGACGAGGTAAAAGGTCAGTGAATAAATGTTATGGTGCTCCATGAATATTATTGAAGGGAAAAGTATAAACGAAAAAAAAAAAAGTACACAATAATGTAAATATATGGAGTTGTTTATTAATGCCTTGGTCATTTTACATAAGTAAACTAGTGCGCAAATTGTACGATCAAATATAATACTCGATTCCTGAACTAAATTATTCTTAACTAAATTAAGTAATAGATTGTAGGAGACCTTGCATAACCGAATTATATGTGTATGCACAATGCAGGTCCCGTAATCTTAAGTCCAGTCACGTTAAGAATACGTTGTGATAAATTAAAAGTAAACATTAACAATGCTTTTTTCTGTCGAACAAGACAGATGTGTTCTAATACAAATATTCAAACCGGTTGCTTGCTTATCTATTGAAATGTGGTTTCAATTGTTTTCACTGGTCAGCGACGCCGCCTGTGCGTCTGCGTACCCACAGATTTAAAATAGCCGGTTATAACGCTTACATTATGTTATTTAATATCAGAATGGCTTATTTATCCTGAAAATTATGTAATGATTAAAAGCATACTTTTATCCAAGAAAGATTTAAACGTTGCCTTTAATTCTATTAGAGACTTGGTTGTTTTATGAATGTTTTACGTTCAACTTGTATGAAACTAGCTTTGTGAGTGAAACTTGAAATAATAACTACAAGTACACATATAAAGATATGTATTATAAAAGTATGTAGTACATTTAAAATTATTATCGTATGCTTTAGTTTCACACCAATACATTTAATACTGTATGTAAAGAGGTAGTTTGGTTCGCCAGTAGAGTACCTAAATGATTTTTTGTTTTTAAATAAATCTAAAGATCGTTAGATCAAAATTGGAATATTAGCACTGAAAAAATAAAATACGTGCTATGAATATTTGAACTTTGCTTACAAAAGTATGTGCTTTCAATTTATATGTATAATTTGTGAGTCTATGAACTGTAAAGCTTTAAATTGTTTAAGATGGAAAAGTGGAACCGTGGCATAGAGCTAGGTATATCATACGGCAACAATTGTGACCATGCCGCAATGCTTCCACGTATTATCGGCGGTCTAATTAAAAAAAAAAAAAAAAAAAAACAATAAATAAGTAAATCTACAAATTTGATGTTAAAATAGATAAATGTTATGCACCTAAATGAAGTTTTCGATCGATATTTATTCAAACAATGAAACAGCAGTTAAGAGAGAAATTTAATAAGTTTCTTTTCAGACTTAGACCCGACTCATTGAGCAAATTAATAAAAAGTCATACGACTAATTAAAGCAGTGTTGGCCTCGCGTTTTGGCGTGGTTTGGGATCTCTGCAGTCGCGGGTTCGAGTCCCGGAAGTAAGTCCCGAAGTTGTGTGTGTGTTCGCATTAATTTGTCACTGGGTTTAGCGACGGAGAGAGGCACCGTGATGAAGTTTGCACACCTAGGGGGTTTTGGGAGTTTCTCGGGTGTGTGATCCGCCAGCCCGCGCCGTGCCGGCGTGGTGGACTGTGGCCTGAGCCCTCTCAAAGGTGGAGAAGTGTTGTGCCCGGCTGTGGGACGTGTGTTGGTTGATGATATATCAGTTTAATTATAGAAAAAGGTTTTAATCCTTGGTGACGACTTCATAATTGACAATAATATTTTGAAGCAAATAATTTAAAAAATACTGGTCGCCTTAAATTTGAAAATGATTATTTAAAGTAAATACATTAAGGGAGGGTTGTACCATTTATTTGGAATTCTTCACAGTATCTTAAATCCGAAGAATAGATGGGGTTGACCCTATTAAATGTCTGAGGACGTTGGAACAGATATGTTTATAAATACGAGTAGTAAAGTGTCATTAATGA
Source organism: Cephonodes hylas (assembly GCA_030295005.1). Lineage (NCBI taxonomy): Eukaryota > Metazoa > Arthropoda > Insecta > Lepidoptera > Sphingidae > Cephonodes > Cephonodes hylas. Next base: position 5,632,544 of record AP025367.1, on the reverse strand, counting down.
CGCTACTTTGAAAATCAAGAAAAAAATAGTATTGCCTATTGATGTCAAAATTAATTTACTGTATTCGAAGATTTGATTCGAGTTTTCGAGATCGATAATGGGTGCAGTTCGGAAAATCGACAAATCATGTGGTAAAAAGTGAAATCTTCTTAGAAAAGAAATTTCAACTAAACTTTAAGTTTTGTCTTGAAGTAAATGCAGTTGCGGAAACGTTTCTTAAAATCAAGGATGTTCAAAGCTATATTCCAATAGAGGGAGTCTGTTCAACTGATTTCTCAAGTCAGCATAATTTTCACTTTTGGTCAAGAACTAGTCAAAAAATAACATCTCGTGTTTGATATTTTATAAGCTTTTGAAAGTTAAAAAAAAAAATAAAAAAAAAATAAGATAAAAAAAAAACATCTTGGAAGAGAAGAATGCGTAATGTTAATAAGAGTAATAAAACCTTTAGAAGAAAATGTTTAATATATTAGTAATTGAGAGTCTGTTTCTAGTGACGAAGTTCAAGTTTTCTGAGTTAAGTAAGAAACATGGGCAAGTGGGTTCCAGATTTGGGAACATACACTCAACTTTTACGCAAGTTGTATTATAAAAAAATTAAGTTGGCTAAGACCGCGAATATAGATTCGTATTGGAACGATACCCGAATTAGCCTTGACTATCTGAAACGGCCATAGCTCGTAACTAAAATAAGAAGTCTTGTTTTCTTCTCCATGTTAAATGTTTTATGTTTTGATGTCACTTTAATTACTTAATTTTATTGTTTTAATTTTGATATTAGTTGTTTATAATTAATATTGCAGATTGTTAATTGTTTATCTTTTTTAATAATGTTTTGGAGAACGTTATGCACAGCTTAAATGTCTGTCATATATATCAGATATAGTAACGCAGTAAAAATAATAAAGCTATAAATTGTATTAATACATGTGATGTCGTTGTGTCAAATTAAATAAATAAAGATTATTAGGTATTGTGATACCTTTGATAGAACCTAAGTGTTTGCATATGCTGGTCCAGTTGTACTGAGAGCTGTACTCGTTACAATAAGCCTAGGTTGGTTGCATATAGCAACATAAGTCTGTGAGAACGTAAAAAGCGTTATCAGATCGAGAACGGGAATCTTGCGTTGGATTGGATAGTAAGCCTATTAATACGTCCCATTTGTTTGGAAAATATTGTTCACATTGAGTCGACAACCATTGGCCTCTGAAGGTCACGTTCTCCAAGAAGTTGAAAGCATGTGCCCGGATTTAACGTTGGGTGTTGCATCTACAATCACATGTATAAATTTGATGTCTTTACAGTCCAGGGAAGAAAAACATAGTTCTTGATTGGCGCGATTTTGTGTGTGTAGAGAACCACCAAAGCCGTTTGATAACAACTACGTCAATAGTCGATAGTGCCTCGACATTTGGCAATTTCCCTAAGTGAACTGAAACAGGCTGGTATGAGTGACTGCAAGTTGAAATACATATATTATTATAGACTGGATAAGAGATATCATACACCTAAAAAAAAAAAATTTGGGAGAATTATCTATATAATATTATGTACCGTATCTTGATTGGAAAAGAGTATCACTGGAGTTTCTTGTCCGTTTCTCTACTAATGGCTGCTTTCCGAAGTGAGTGATAAATTAAATACAAATAGTATGAGAAATACGCCACTGTACGAGTAAACCGAAACTAGACTAAACTATTACCACAGAATCAAACCTTATTCGAAGAAAGAAGGCGTTATTGGAAATTAATGTGAGATATCAAGACATTTAATAAAAAAAACCGTGAAATAAATAAAAACTGTACATCATTGTATTGCAGGCAGTATGAGCCTTCATAAAACGAAAATCATACCGATTATGATGCAGGCTTCAAGTTAAAGAAAGCTGTACATAATTATGTTGCAGGCAGTATGAGCCTTCATGGAACGAAAATCATACCGATTATGATGCAGGCTTCAAGTTAAAGAAAGCTGTACATAATTACGTTGTAGGCAGTATGAGCCTTCATGAAACGAAAATCATACCGATTATGATGCAGGCTTCAAGATAAAGAAAGCTGTACATAATTATGTTGCAGGCAGTATGAGCCTTCATGAAACGAAAATCATACCGATTATGATGCAGGCTTCAAGTTAAAGAAAGCTGTACATAATTACGTTGTAGGCAGTATGAGCCTTCATGAAACGAAAATCATACCGATTATGATGCAGGCTTCAAGTTAAAGAAAGCTGTACATAATTATGTTGCAGGCAGTATGAGCCTTCATGAAACGAAAATCATACCGATTATGATGCAGGCTTCAAGTTAAAGAAAGCTGTACATAATTATGTTCCAGGCAGTATGAGCCTTCATGAAACGAAAATCATACCGATTATGATGCAGGCTTCAAGTTAAAGAAAGCTGTACATAATTATGTTGCAGGCAGTATGAGCCTTCATGAAACGAAAATCATACCGATTATGATGCAGGCTTCAAGTTAAAGAAAGCTGTACATAATTATGTTGCAGGCAGTATGAGCCTTCATGAAACGAAAATCATACCGAATTATGATGCAGGCTTCAAGTTAAAGAAAGCTGTACATAATTATGTTGCGGGCAGTATGAGCCTTCATGAAATGAAAATCATACCGAATTATGATGCAGGCTTCAAGTTAAAGAAAGCTGTACATAATTAATTGCAGATGGCGCTGCTAAAGTAAACAATCTTAATGTGCTCTAATGTTTTAAAAATTATTTAAAAATAGTTAAGTGTTAAATTAATATATTGTTTGTTGTTATTTTAATTTTTTATTTTTAATTCTGTTATTATATTTTACATTATAAATTGTTAAGTTGTTTGTAATTACTATTGCACATTATTAACTGTTTGTCTTTTTCTTGTAATACTTTGTAGAATGTTATGCACACCTTACCTAAGTGTCATATATGTATATCGGATATAGTACCTAAGTAATAATTATTAAGCTACAAATGTATTAATATATGTGATGTGGTTGTGCTGAATTAAATAAATAAATAAATAAATAAATAATTATGTTGCGGGCAGTATGAGCCTTCATGAAACGAAAATCATGTCGAATTATGATGCAGGCTTCAAATTAAAGAAAAGCTGTGCGTTATAGTGTTAGGTAGTACAGGCCTTCTGTGTGAAAACTGTACGTGATCTTATCAGACTAATAAAACGACATGATAATAACCAACGAGATGGTCTGTTCAAGTAAGAGAGTCGTCGTCCTCCAAATTCTACTCTGCCATAAAGGAAGTGCTTGACAGAAACCGATGGAAACAGATCATCCGCTCCAGATGTCACCCTAATGCTGACCACGATCTTCAGATATGAGAGACCGACTAGAGAGAGAGATTGATGATAATAAGCTGTGGGTCGTTGTTGTATAACGATGTGTTACGCAAATGAAAAAAAAGACGATTTGGACATGGAGATGAACATGATCATATGTTGAGAGAAACGAGGAAAAATGGACCACATTTGTAACGTATTGATACCCACGAGACAGCAAAAGGAATAAAGGTAGACAGACTATGCGAAGACAGACTATGAGTAAGTAAATTGATCGGAGCTTGTGTTGCTGCAATCTGTGTGGTTATGGCGTGTATGAAAAAAAAAAAAATGAAAAAGGAAATAAAGCAAATATAGAGCACTTGTGAAAAGATGTGCTAGACAAAGTAACAACCCTTAAAGTGATTTGTATTTAAAAGTAAATGATTATTTAAAATAAATACATTAAGGGAGGGATGTAGTGTTTGTATACTTGTCTCGGTGACACGGGTAGTGGGGGAACAGTCTGGTGCGCGCCGTGGGCGAGAGCGGACGTGTTTACCCTGACTGCTGGTGACGTAACGAGCCAATACTTAATACTTGTGGAGGCACGAACACTACACCACTAAAAAGGTGGAAATAGGCAATGGAAAAGCTATTAACATGTTTTACGACCCAGTAATCGAACTCAGGACCACAAATTCACACAAAATACCTTTTTTCCTCACTAGCAACGGGGGTGGCATCGCTTTATTACTTATTGATGCTAAAACAAAAAAAAAGAAATTTTTGAATAGTTAGCCCTCGTGGTTGATCTAACCCTCACCTGTACGCTGCAAAAAACAATTTCAATACGAGCCTTGTAAGCATAAATGCTTATATTGCAGAGGTAGGCAGCAAAATTAATATCAAGCTAATTATAGAGCCACTAATTAAAACTTGACGTAATCAACTTTCTAATTTTGTACCATAAATGGAAGCTCTCACGCCTACATCCCCGAGGCAGACGTATTTCTAGAACCACGTATCACTAGCTATGCTAAGATTCACGCAACATTATTACATAATGTTGATGTTTTTTGGATACAAATTCCAGTTTCGTCCTGTTGTTCTAATAAAATAAAATATTATCGTGCCCGTCCGGAAAATCGCACGCGTTACGTGTTAACGGATCCATCTCTCGATGAGACTTTAATATTTTTTTTTTAATTATTGACCAGCTTTGAGCCTCTGTGGTACCCTTTATCTTAGGTTAGGTCTAGGGGATTCGATCCCGGTCGATTTTTGTGATCCCGGGATTTCGGGATTATCAACAGATAATCCCGGGATCCCGGGACAGTCCCGGGATTGTATTAGTAATAAAAAGTGGTAACAAAAAGAAAGTAAAGTAAAGTAATAAAATCAATCTTTTAAATCTTTACTTAAATATTAAAAAATAAAACAAAATTATAATTTCTTCTGATAAAATGAACAAACTAAGCCCTTTTATCTAAACAAAGAAACGCCATTATACTATAAAAAAAGACTATGCAAAAAAAAATCAATATATTTTAAATAAAATATAAATATAGGAACTATAAATTACTTATTTAAGCCACGAAAATAAAATCTTGGAAATAACAAAGCATCCAACGTTTCATCCGAAAGCATACTTCTTAATTTGTGGCACAAATATGAAGAAGTGTAAAAAGCGCGTTCAGGCTCGATGGAAGTTGGAGGGATCGTCAATAATTTTTTATAGGTCTTCTCCAAATTACAGCCTCGTGTAAAACTAGCCTCATAAAGAGTAATTTCTTGTTTAATGATCTTAGAAAGCACATTTTTATTGATTTTTATTATAAATATGTCAATCCCGAAAATCCCGGGATTTATTGAATTTAATCCCGAAAATTTCGGGACTGAAAAATGACCGGGATCCCGGGATCCCGGGCTTCGGGATCCCGGGATCGATACCCCTAGTTAGGTCATAGCTTAGTCAATTTCCATTCTATGTTCATTCTAAATTTATACAAATTGATTCATTGTGTAACACACATAGTTTTTATTCGCATAGGCAGCATAAAGAAACAACACATTCATTCTAAATCCAAAAAGGTCTACATAACTAGTTTAATCAGCAGATGACAAGTGACAAGTAAATAAACAGATATGATAAAGCACATACGGGCAAAAACGTGAAGCGTGATGGTGGAGTGCGTGACAGCATGACAACGTGGATGGCGCTGTTCGGGCTAGTGTGGCTGCTGCGCGTGCGGGGCTCGCTGTGCGGGTGCGCGGCGTGCAGGCGAGCGAGGCTCGAGGCCGACGCGCCCATCGCCGCCGCCGGCGCTGCTGGCGTGCCCGGCCCGCGCGCGCCCACGCCCGACGAACGAGCGGCCTTTGACGTCATCGCCCTACAACACTACACGCGCGATGTCACCGTACAGACTGACTTCGACGACGATGAGGTCGAAGACTTGGATAAAATCGAGCTGCAGATTACAGAGGAGTGTGAGTTTTGCTTTTTATTTGTCTAGTTTTATTTATGACATAGCTAGGTTTAATAACTCGTAGAAAATGTAAACATTAAAGTTGTTGATATATATCTGTCTTCTTTATAATCAAATTTTGAAAGTCTTGCATCTAACACTAATTTATATATTGGCCAACTTTAAGAGTCAAACGATAACAAAGTCTTCTTCTTCTTCTTCTTCATCAACCCATATACGCCCACTGCTGAGCACGGGTCTCCTCTACCATTGAGAGGGTTTAGGCCATAGTCCACCACGCTTGCCTAGTGCGGGTTGGCGGACTACACACCTAAGAAATTCCTAAGAACTCTTAGGTGTGCAGGTTTCATCACGATGTTTTCCTTTACCGTTAAAGCAAGTGATAATTCAATTTGAATACACGCATAACTTTCGAAAAGTCAGAGGTGTGTGCCTGGGGTTTGAACCCGCGACCGCCGAGATTCTCGACCGCGCGCCTAAGCCTCGAGGCCATCACTTATCAAGCCAAGTCTTATCAAGGATGAATTTGCGAAACGCGTCCTTTGAGGTATTATGAAGTAAATGAGCTATATAGATTTAATGATGAATTTTTATACATTATCTATGAGACGTGAACTGTCCCACATTTTTTCTTATTGATTCTTATAAATGATGACGTCTATCTTATTTTAGAAAGCATTACTGGCTCAATAAGTCAAAACGTCAATTATGCATACACAAATAACTTCGAAACGTCAAAGCCAGTGGACAATAAAAACGACGAATTATTCCGTCAGTGTGCTTACCGCTCCACAATCCATACACAACGGGCTAATCCAGACGGTTAGATTAAGTCCATAGCGTTTCCAATAATGGTGAACCTAGCTGTTACTCTATATTAAAACAGGCGGGTAATGGATACTATGTTTCAATAGAAGATATTATACTGATGGTGTCTTAAAGGTGTCAAAGTTTCGCTGAATATGTAAGTAAATTCTCTTGACATTCACTACCAATTGCGAATGTTGTTTTCATCTTTGAACATAATTGCAAATATTAAATTTAAATTTATTTATTTATTTAATACTTTCTTGTACATACACATTAAATAATAACGAAACTTAATAATAAGAAATAAAACAAGAGGTTTATAGTAGGCAAAAAAAGTAATAAATCTTGGAACAACCGCTTTGGTGCGAGTACCTAAACATAATAATGATGAAAACATATTTTTTGTGTTTACGTAGCTTAGACAATACAGTATTATCGTAAAAAACGTAAAAAAATATCGTAAAAGCAGTGAAAGATTTATTATGTGTTACAAAGTCGGATTAACTCAGCTCGACCTACTTTTAATTCTCAGGCAAACTGATCAAACATAAAACATTCGAAGTGAACACGTGCTAAGATAAGAAGAAAATAGTGCTAAAACCTCCTTGTTGTTCTTGGAAAAAGAATTCTTTGAAAAAGTTTAAAAGCGACTTTTTTATACATTGTTACAACATTTACCTACATACACATATCTGCGTAGATAGTGATACCAAACATATTATTAAATACAATATATACAGCAAGTGTACCTTATTTTCGAATATTGTGTAATTACCATCCATGTAGGTTGTTATAATCATTGGCCGGGTCCCTGCCGTGGGACCTTGACGCCAAATTCCTCTCGCGGTTATACCATCAGCGGGAGGAGGCGTCAAGTCGCAGGGACAGACTGGCCCCGAGAGAGGTTGAGGCACTGAAAGCCTCCCTCCGTACGGCCGCCGTGGAGGAATGGCGAACCAGGCTGGAGAATCCCAGTGCTGGTGCTAGGACCGTCGAGGCAGTGCGTCCTGTCTTCGACCAGTGGGTGGACAGGCGCCACGGTGCGGCGACGTTCCGCCTGACACAGGTGTTGTCGGGGCATGGATGCTTCGGCCACTTCCTGTGTCGGGTGGCACAGAAGGAGGAGTCAACCGTGTGTCACCACTGTGACAACTGTCTTGACGACACAGCCCAGCACACATTAGAGGAGTGTGCAGCCTGGGAGGTGCAGCGCGGCGCTCTCCGCGCTATTATCGGTGAAGACCTCTCGCTCCCGGCCGTCGTCTCGTCGATGGTCGGGAGTCCGAGGTCCTGGCGAGCGATGCTCTCCTTCTGCGAGTACGTCATGTCGCAGAAGGAGAGCGCGGATCGGGATCGCGAAAGAAGCGATCCCGCCCGTCAAAGACGTCAAAGAAGGAGGCGCCGGGTCAACAGAGACAATTAGACCCGGCGCCCTGCCCTGTGGCAAGGGGGCGTTAGAATCCCACCACGGTATCTCCTGCCTGTCGTAAAAGGCGACTTAAAGGGGCCCTTGGGGTCGCTGGACGTGCTGTGAGGGCAGCACGTCCTCACTGAAAGTGACCCCGAGAGGGGCGGCGGCACTGTGGCCTGTGTACGTCGCGGGCGCCCATTCACAACCGGGGCGTCCGAATAAGCTGGTGGGGGTGCAACTGCACCCCTATAACTCCGAGACGGCCGAGACGTTTACGTCTCGGAGGCGCACTGGGCGGCTGCGGTTAACGGTGGGCGCCTCTCGCCCGCGTACCGTGGTCGCCCCACTCGGCGCGGAGATGGCCACCGAGGGGTTTTGGTCGGTATGCCGGTTTAGGGATTTTGTTAGGGACCCAGCCCGGCACTAACACCTGCGCGGATATGACGACGCCGCGCGCCGGGCTGGAAGACCGGTGACCCCGACATACGCTTCCCGCCCCCCACTGCCCCCGGGCTGGCGGGAAGTAGAGCCATAAACAGCTTTCCCCTCGAGAACAAAAAAAAAAAAAAAGGTTGTTATAATCATATCAAGACCAAAAGACAATTTAAATAGATTTTTGCTAGACTTTCTATTTTTATCTCACCACATGCCAAGGTCTTTGTCTATCACTGACCGAAAACAAAAAAAAAACAATTTTTACAATGAAAAAAAAACTGATATTAAATCAGGCGCCTCTTTTCCGTTTTTAAACTCGTTACAGCGCGCTTGACGGCTGAATATTTTGTCCTTAAATCAATATTTGGCCTCAAACTGGAACAAAGTTATTAGGCAGCACAAACAGACCGCAATTAATTTGTGCTGTCAGGTATTCTACATGGTTTAGACATCAGTCGTACGTAGGTTATCGTGTATATGGCAATGTTCGTGATGTTTGATAAGGATGTTACCGGGAAGTGATTATTACGCTTCATCGCGCGGGGTAATTAAGAAGTTAATATTTGATACAAATATTTATTCGTTATTGGAATTTTTGTATATGAATTTTTGTAGCTGTTGTTACGGTAGATATTTTGATATCGTATTAACAAATACGAGCCTGTAAAGTAAGAAGTATTTAAATGGAGTAAACATGCTTTTAGATGTGATGTGTGTATCCACAATGAAACTTCATTATCATCATCATCATCAGGACATAGGCCTCTTCTATGGCACGCCAATGAAACAATGAAACTTGCGGACCTAAAAATCATTAGGAATGTCTTAGCCCGCAATTTCGCACTAGGCCACGGTGGAGGAATTTTCATGTGGACAAGAAAGTGTACAAAAAATAGAAAATACCACCGTGTATTATATATTGTTCGATATTGGAATTTCTTAAATTTAAGAAATTTTGTTATTATCAGTTGGAACGACCTTGAAATAGCTTTTATTTTTTTCCGCTGCCCTCATTAGTGGATCCCAGGTGCTTTTGTTTCGGAAAATGTTTTCGCGATCACTTAAAAGGTGTCGGCCTTGTAGGTTTGGTCGTAAACATGTTACTAAGATGAAGTTACATAATGTCTAGTAATAATTTTAAAGACGACGTTTCATAGCAACGATTAAGTCGAAATTTCTCTCGCATTATTATTTATTTTATTAACCAGTTATAACATTAGTAAAAAATTAAAGACAACAATAGTGGTTGTTAAAAGTTGATTACGTGTAAAAGTTACTTTTAGAATTAAATTAACATAGAGCGAAACTTAAATGTCTTCTCCTCCACACGAACCTCGACAGTGTATAAAACTGTCATTCCACATAAATGTAAACTTAAGAATAAATATGTGCCTAGTCAAAATGTCTAAGTCAACGTAAGGATACATAACACACTTAAAAAACGTTAGGATACCAAATATCTGTCGTTCCAAATTCAAAGCAATTATCGGGTTCATAGTCAAGTTCCCGCGAGTTTCTCCGAACTTGGTGTTGCATTAGTCCAATCGGGAAATCTGTATTCGGTCCACAATGCTGCTTCATGCATCCCAACGACGTTTCATTATTGACCAATGTATCCCCTCTGGAAATAGGGAGACAATTAAGTTGCTAGTTACAACGTCACTGCGATGTAATTTTCGATACATTCTCTTTCCCTAGAAATAGCTTTGTTTATATATTGATAACAGTCAGGATTTTAACGATAATTTAAGTCGTAATTGTTCTTTTTAGTTAAGGTTATTAAATGTTCCTAAATTGCACAATCATAAGGTAAGAGGCTTATGCCACGGTAAATACTTCGAAGTTTGATAATATATGTACTGGAATAAAAGAATATTGATATTGAAACTGCTATCTGTACGCTTCTTGAAAAGTTATTCTGGAAGTTGCGTTTTGTTTTTATTTCAATAAGGGCACTCCACTTGGCTATTAAATTTTTTATCTTTATACAAACACTTTTTTCATCTTTCCTTTTGTATTATATGTTACATGTCTGGGATGGTTGGCGCTTTCTTAGGGAGGCCTTTATTATAGTACATACCTTAATAAAATCAGAAGAAAGGTCTCATATTGAATAACTCTCTCTATAAATTAGTTAACGCCTAAGAGTTTAAAGTTTCTGATTAAGCTGTAGTGTCGACTATTCAATAGCCGCTCATCTCTCAACATAATTAGCCTGTCCTCATTGGTTACTTCTTATCATAATGAAAGACATTAGAATATATGATAATATTATGCTGTTAGCTTCCTTCTATATCTACTGAAATACTAAATTAATATCTATAAAACTAAGCGGTCATATTAACTCTTATCTAAACATGAATCAGTTCTACAAGTCCCATCGATGAAAGAAACACATTAAGTGAAGTTTTGATAGTAGTTTAATACTATGAATGAGGGTTGGCGACCGTTAGGAAATTTTCATATTCTCCGAACTAGTTTGGTATAAAATATTTCATACCACATTAATACGAGAGTAGGATAAATTGTGAGATATATTTTGTTTCTATTTTATTTAGAATCTTTTATAATGGCGGCACTATTGCTTTGGAAATTTCGTTTTTATAAATGATTCAGAAGTCACCATGGTCGTAGAAAAAATGAATTTTTTGTCTTAGAAGAATTTACAGGAAAGCTTGAACAAATGCAAAATGATAGCTCGTTGAATATGTGTAAGAAAACCTGAATTAATTTGTATGAATGTATTTCTTGTGCAAGTGTCATTTCAAGTAATTACATACCTAAAATAAATTACTAGAAGATAATAACCGAAATCATAAGTCCGATTGTAAGTGAAATGGACATAGGAAACACCCCTATTATGTTATTACATACGCCATATCGTGACGTAATCGCTCATTGCTATTTCCATCTACTTCCTAATCTGACTCATATCTACCGCGTAATATTGGGCCATAAATCTTAGCTTACATCCCATATTAGGGATGTGATTCCTTTGAAAACAAGCACAATATAGCTACCCGCGCACGCATAGAGCTCGTGCATGGTTTATGATCTTAATATCCAGTCGCTTGTACATTGTAAATATTACAAAGACTTCCACTCAAGAATGCGTAAAGACAATATGAAGGATTAGAAATATTTTAACGTTTTGTAAGTTTTGCGTATATTCTGCAAACTTAATTCGTTTGGAGTAGCAGGATAGTTTAATTCTTGAATAATTGTAAGTAATATAAATAATCAATAACAACTCTTAAAACTTTGCTTTGACGGCTTGCGAGTACGAAATCGAGATATTTGTAGATGTAAGAAGATGGGCTGAAAGCTAATTTAATTTAATTATATAATATAATAATAGAGAAACCCGGTCAAGTGTAAATCTGTTCAGTTTGAAAAATGCACATACCTAAAGAAGAATTATTATAAGTACTATTTATACATCTTTACCAAATAATTAAGTCGCAATTTGTGCACATCATGGCTATACAAATGTATGTGTATAAAGAAATAATTAGACACAAAGAGTGTATTATACTCTTTAACTAGCATATGACATGTCATGTTTTCACCTCGTTTCTTATTCTAGTTGGGTAGTCATAGAGAGTTTTGCAATTTACGCGCCAAGCGTAGCAGACAAGTTGATGAGCACAGGACGAATCTCGTCGCGTTAATGACGTTGCTGACCCGCTTTTGTGAACACTTCTGTCCTGTTTGATAATGACTACTTATACATGCCGCATAAGCATAGCCTCGAGGTTTAGGCGCACAGTCGAGAATCTCGGCGGTCACGGGTTTAAACCCCAGGCACATCTGACTTTTCGAAGTTATGTTAGTGTATTCATAAAGAAAATAGTGAAGCAAACCAATGTGATGGAACCTGCAAAGTTCTTAGGAATTTCTTATGTGAAGCCCGCCAATCGGCACTAGGCCATCTTGGTGGCCTTAACCTTTTAAATGGTCAAAATTAGCCCGTGCTGATGATGATGCCTGCCAATATTTTTTTTACGAAAATATTAAATTTGTACATCGAGTATTTATGCTTTCCAATCTATATTATCCAGATGGTTTTTTGCAAAATCGTAAGACTACCAGTCCAAACGTCGAAATGTCTAGCTTTAAGAAACCGATACAAGAACCTTGTCACGGCTTAAATAAATCTCTGTCCCTACTTACCCTTGGATTTATGGATACGTGCTCCGCTGATTTCGCAACCTAAGAACATTACATTTGTTCTGGATGATAAAGTAACAAGCATCATTAGGTTGACGTCTTGTAGAATGTGAAACTGTTTTATGTATTTTGCACACAAACCTAGCTAGATAATACAAATTTTGACAACTTGATCTGAATGTTTATTGCCATCAGCCCATATACCTCCCACATCTGGAACCTGCCCTTTTCTACAACTGAAAGGTTTTAGGCCTTTGGTCAAGTGCGATTTTGAATAAATGTTAAAATAATTACCAAATTAACTATTTCACTTATTAACTCTTATTTACGATGTTGTAAAAATGAATCGAAAAACTTATTTATAAACAAAACAGTTTCTCGATTCATAAATGTAAAATTTCATCCATTAAAGATTTTAAAACTAAAATAACAAAACTTGTAAATTAAAATTCTCGTATTAATTCCAAGTGACTTTAGTAATGTATACAACCAGATTTCTGTATTGTATGTTTTACTTGCAGCAAATGTTGGCAACTACGAGTGTGGAGGGGAACAAGCGGCACAAAGTCCCGGAAGCGGTCGACGCGACACAGGAACTTACCAGGTTCACTTTATAATATTATCACTGCAGAGCATGCACCTTTGTTGCGCCTCGTCTTTTAATTTTATAACGTATCTTTCAAGTGGCGAGAATTGTTCACTTCACTGTGTGTTTTCTGTGTTCAGCTGAGGTGCATGTTCGTTTGATTGTAAACTGAAGTTATTTGTCAATGTTTATATTTGATTTTTATACAAGTGATCATTTTGGCACCTGATGTTTAGGGCAATGTAGTTCAAATAGACTGTATAGTTGTGCAATACTAATTTAATTATCTCTATCCAATCGGCAAATTGATGCAAGCATATTTACTTACTACTGATTTACTATTCTAAATTCTGCTATTTTTTGAATTAAGTCACATTAAAAAACTATTAGAATATTTTATTAGTTCCATTGGGGGACGACTTTCATTTTTATAAGATACACCAAAATGCTATTTCGTAAAAAAATGTTGGTGCTATTTTCTACATAAAAATAAGATATCGCAGTTTTATTATTTTATCTTCATATTATATCGTCATAAATATGCTTATTTTATTATATAATAGTTACAGGTAACTTGACAATCTCAAGTCTTGCGTACTTTAAACTGCTGTTTGTCACAGAACATTGTTTTTAGTCTCTACCTAAATGTCCTAACTTTCTAATGGCAAGACCTAGAACTTTTCTTCACTGCAGACTTATCAAAATATTTACATTATATCCGGTTGGAAGTTAGCTGGGTAATATTCATGGTAATTTATGTTTGCTGACGCGTCGGCGACACCGACGCCGCTTGTTTTCTTTACTCCTCACTCGCATTAACTATTTGGTTTGGATCCCTAAATCATTTCAAGTGCAGCTTTCTGTAATTATCAAAATCTTTACCAGCTTTTCCAATTTACATATATTTTGGTACCAATTTTGCTTAACTACTTTTGTTTCCATATTTTGTTATGAAACAGTTCTTCGGCTGTCGCATTTTAAAATAATAGTTATTGTAGTACAGAAGTTAGAAATTGTTAAAGAAGATTATAGATATTTGAAAGATTGTATGTTGGACAGATCGTGACAGCAAACTTGTGTTATGTAAGATGAAAAATGTGTCTCATAGAGCATATTGTGTCTTATTGTGGCACGAAAGTAGAAATGCCGTATTTTGACAGTTAAAACAAATTTTCACCTGTCTACCCTTATTTTTAAAAGAACGAATTATAAGTGTAGACAGATTAGATATCTTACTAGGCTGATTACACTGATTTGTTAAACTGGAAGTTCACCCCAAAACCAGCACAAAATGTTAATGGTCGTCTACGGCCTAAATCTTCTCAGATATAAGGAGGCCCATTTATCAAATATGATGACGATCAAATGTCATCTTATTCATAGATCAACCAGAATAAGTAATTGTTTAAAAACTTTTTCCTACCTCCTGTTTGGCCGTCTTTGAAATATCCTCCAGTAAATTTTTTGCAACGAGTTTTTCAGCTGAATTTTGTGATGTAAAACTCGATCTATAAATAACAGCGTACCTCTTACGTAAAATATTGCCGGCGACAATCGATTTTATGTTTTGAATTTTAATAGTTTTTGGTCATTGACGACTCGCGCGTAGAGAGCTCGTTGAGCTTGCGTTCAATTAATTAAATGTCACAACGGCTCCAACACTTAAACTGTGACGTTATAACTAGCAAAGTTTCGATGAGTGCTCATGATAGTTAAAGTTTTCCAAAGGATTGTTGAGAATCTTTGAACAAAAGTAGTGTCCTCTTGAGTTTTAGCATTTATGAAAAATCATTTTTCATAGTAGCTGGTTACAGAACCACAATATGTTCTAGTATCAATAATAAAATCTATTACTTTATTGTAACATGCATAAGTGTTTGCAAAAAGTTTAATTAATTCCATACGTTTACTATAACTCAATCCTATAACATTACATTATTATTGTATTCACGAGCAGCCACGATATTGTTTGTATCAGTGTTGTGTTGCATAAGTTTTTTTTCAATATTCATGTTTTTGGCCTACAAAAGTTTTAATAATACAACACAATATTTTAAAATCTTCATTAATCAGGCAAAAATAAAAGCCGAACTAATCATCGTCTAGGCTCTAACAAATTATAAGTCGAATCATTAACCTTTTTACAGCTAGCGCGGTTTCTACCAATATCCCTTTAGGAAAGTTTAGCCGAGCGGCTACGCAGCAATGTTTTCCATCGTTAAATATTTTTTGTCGAGAACAACGAACAACCCTGTTATCCGCCAAAGGCTCTTCTTTTATCACTTTTTTGTTACCTACAAATTATTTCGGCACAACAACTCCCGACAACATAACCGTTTCTTTTATCGGCGTTCGTCTATTTTTCAAACAAACAACCCTTTATTCGCATGTTTTTGAAAACAAAACGTCAGGTATATGGGTCATTGGGAACGGGAACTCCTGAGTACGTATTACAAAATTACAACAGCCTTTTGTGCGGCACAATGAGCTTTTATTGTTTACCATAACCTTTTATCATGAACGAATTTAATGATATGATGAAACCTTTTACTGAGCAGTAATAGCTTTCAGAGCGTGTAAATGGAATGAAAACATATGTACGTATGGGTGTTGTGGCGATTATTTTTGCATACGACAAATGGTTTAATGGCAAAAGCAAATTGAATGATAAACTACCTTCTTTATATACCAACATGATCCACATAGGTTATGCCGGTTAATAATAAAATTAAGGACATAATCATGTTATTTTTTTATGAAATGGTAACAATGGAAGTTTATTTGTTACGATTCCGCGCCAAAATAAGCCTCTTTTGATGAATTTGCTAGTGACATAGATGGGACTGAACTGGGAGCTTTATATCCGTAATAATGGTGGGTTCCTGAGGGATTAAGAAAAACGACATCACGTACGTCCACATTTTTATTACTCACATTTTCGTTTTCCTCTGAACACTGTTTTGAAGCTCACGTAAACGAATTTGTTAGAAAAAGACATTGCCCTTTCACGCCCAAATCGCTGGACCGATTTAAAATTATTTGTGGTATGGAAATATGTAGCATTTTAGAAATTTATAAAATGTCCCCGAGTGGATAACTTTACCTTTTTACTTTCATACTTAACTTGCAATGAAAGACATACTTTATTATTGTAATTAAAATGGTGACTTACTAGCATTGATGTGGAAGGCTAAGGGATACTATAGAGTTTCAAAACTTAGTACAAAGTTGGCTAAATAGACATTGTACCGACTTTAACAACTTCAGGTATAACTTCAAATTGAATTGGTATAACTAGCGACGAATTTATGTTCTGTGATTTTTTTCCTGACAAAGTATTCTGAAGTTTATTATAACAAAACTCTCAGGAAGCAGAAAAATTGTACAAAACTAATCACGCATGTGGGTAGTAAATAGTAAGTATGAATATGTAATTTGAAGCTTCACGAAATTTTTTGTCGTTGTACCTACTCATATTAATATTATAAGACATTTATCCTTTCACTAATCAAATGTCAACAAAAACTCTTTACTAAACCCAAAAACGTCGAAACTGTTTCACAAATACATTCATTTCGATAGCACTGTAGCAAAAATAAACGATTTCCTAAATTATACCTTTAGTTCATCTGCGACCAGAATATCCGGCTAGCAACAATTACAGTACTGTACACGAATTACGAAATCCCGGCACGGTCGGCTGCGTCACTGGTTTCAGAAATGCTAACAATTTTCGTGTAGCTAAAGCGAATGAGTAAGTAGGTAGGCATCGGCTGTAGAATGTGGATTAATTCCAAATGGGACAAGACAATAGTATTAAATAATTTTCTATTTCTGTAGAGTGCATGGATAAACAAATCTATCTTCTAAGTCTTTGTAGTCAGATTATAACAAATAACAATAATATAATGAATACAGGCTACAACTTCAAATCGATAATTCGAAGTTTCGAGTAACTTTTTAAAATGAAGTAAATATTAAACAAATCTCTGATTTCATCTAGGAGCTTTTTTTTAATGTGGATCGGTTACTGTGAGACTTTTATATTTGAAGGTCTTTATTTCCTGGATTGAAATCAAATATTCTAATTGCGACGTAACTCTGTATAGGTAGTCATTTCTGCATCCAGTTTCAGAAAGCGTTTTTTTTTATTTCCTGTAAAAGAGGATGAACTTAACAACACGTTTTCACAAAAAACTGCTACAAAAAAGTAATGGACAAACCCAATAATAGTTTTCTAGAGCAAAAAACCGAACCCAGAACTATTTATTTATTTATTTATAAACTCTTTATTGCACACAAAGAAATAATATACAAATCAAATAAACAAAGAGAAAGAAGTACAATTGGCGGTCTTATCGCACAAGGCAATTTTTTAGAGACAACCATTAGATGGATAAGAAGAAGTGATAGATGGGAGGGTAGAAGTGTGTACAATAAAAATAAATATATTAGGTACATACTTACATACATACATACAATACATCCATACATACATACATACAAACATAAATACATACAATTATTTTTCTTGAAAAGCCTGACAGAAGTAGTGATCTTTCACAAGTCTTTTGAATTGAGACAGTGTTTGAGCACGTCGTACTTGGACTGGAAGTGCATTCCACAACCGAACAGCTTTAACGGTGAAAGAATTGTCCATGAAAGTTGTGGAATGCACGGGCATTCTCAGTTTTAGATTTTCTGATGACCTCAAGGATCGCTCATGTGATTCATGAAGAAATTGGAATCGGACTTTAAGATAGGAAGGAGTGAGAGGATTATACAAAACATTGTATAGAAGGAAAAGAACATGTGTATCCCGGCGAAGTCGAATGGGTAACCACTTGAGCATAGCGCGGTACTTAGAAATATGGTCATATTTGCGTAAACCAAATATAAACCTGATGCAAAAATTTTGAAGACGCTCAAGTTTGTTAAGTTGGTCTTCGGTAAGATCTAGATAGCTGACGTCTGCATAATCAAGGATGGGGAGAAGGAGTGTTTGGGCTAAGGAGATTTTCGTAGCAGTAGGTAATAGATTACGCAATCGTTGCAAAGATTTGGCGGAGGCAAACACCTTCCGGCTTACTTCACGGATCTGTGGACCCCAAGTAAAAGACTTATCTAAAAACAAACCTAGATTTCTCACCGTGTCACTGTAATCAACATTTACACCGTCACAAGATACTTTTGGTAAATCAAGGTAGTTTATTCTTGAAACCATCCTTGCGCTGCCGACAATGATGATTTGAGTTTTGCTAGGATTGATTTTTAAACCGTGGGCTCTACTCCATCCACAAATGAGATCCATGTCTCTATTGATAGTGGATATCGCATCCTTCATCTCATGTAGATGTGCTTGTGTGTAAATTTGGAGATCATCTGCATAAAGGTGGTAGGAAGAACGAAGATTATGTGTAATTGAATTAATGAAAATTGCAAAAAGTAAAGGAGACAGCACGCCGCCCTGAGGAACGCCGGCATTCAAATTACACCAAGACGATTTAATGTCTTCTGTGCAAATGCGTTGCCGACGTCCGAACAGGTAACTACGAAACCAGTCAACCGCTGATGGAGATATGTTAAGAGAACGCAGTATGCCGAGGAGAACATCAAAATCGACAGTATTAAAAGCATTACTAAAATCAAGTAAAGCTAACACCGTCAATTTGCCTTCCTCCATGCCAGCTCTTATGCCGTCAGTGACCTGAATAAGTGTGGAAGTAGTACTGTGGCCAGGACGAAATCCAGACTGGAAAGGATTGAAAAGGTGATTTTTGGAAAGGAAATCGCTTAGTTGGACATGGATTAGGCGCTCAAGGACTTTCGAGAGGAATGGTAGGATTGATATAGGCCGAAATTCAGAGAGGGAAGCAGCATTGGATTTTTTCGCAATGGGAATAATTTGGGCTTCTTTCCAGAGGATAGGAAAGGTAGCTCTAGAAATAGAGTAATTAAGGATGTGACAAAGGCAAGGAAGGATTTCGTCAAGGATGGGAATAATCATATCACGACGGACACAATCGCTACCCATCGCATTCGATGAAATATGCATAATAGTTTTCCTAACATCACAAACAGCGAATTGCTTGAAGTTAAGGGTGGAGCAACTGGGAGTTTTTAAGGTTGAAAGATGTTGTAATGTACTATCTTTTATTAATCTATCAAAAGAAAACGTAGAAGAAAAGTGGGAATTTAAAGCGTTCAAATCTATATTTTTTGGAGGAGAGTCATGCCGAGATTTACCTACTCCCAACGACTTAAGAAATTTCCAAACTTTGGCTGGATCGCCATTTTCTACTGAGGAATGAATATGTCGGCGTTGAGCTGATCTACACACCTTGCTGCAGTGATTCCGAATTGCCACAAATTTCTGCCAGTTTGAATCATTAGGACGTATCGTACCTACGTAGGACCTATCGTAGCAGTCTACTCTTTATCTAGTTGTTATAGATTTTGTAATATGTATTACATCTGACACCTTTTACAATTTGGATGTAATTACTATAAATTTTATAATGTAAAAGGTTAGAGGTTACAACTCTTCATTTTATGTCAGACAATCTTTTACGTTCTCATTTCAAAGATATGATTTGCTTGGGATCGGATTATTGCCCGAAGGCGCCACGCTAGTCCCCTCCCACATCATATGATGATAACGCTGTTTGCTTTTCCCCCGTGGGTATTAGAAACAATCTTTTTTATACAACAGGTGAAATTGAAAATAATAGCCCAAGTTTCAATATATACAAAAAACATATTTTTAGATGACATAGTAAGAAAGGTTGTTATTTTTCTGAAGTCGTTTAATTATTCCAAGAAATTTTTTCTTCTCAAGAAATTCCTAGTTGTTAAAAATACGCTTTGAGAGATACACATGTTTAATCGAATATATAATACTTCTATTAATATTTTTAAATATAACAGTGGTAATTTTTTTGACTTCATCGCGTTAAAGCTTGGCTGAGTCCTTTCGCTTGAAATATGATAAACACGAAAAAGTGTTTGATACACTTTGACACATGAATCTTCGAGCTAATTTTTATATATTTTGAGCGAGGGAATACTGGGGTTGGTTGTAATTTTCTAATAACATTGACTAAGCCTTTACTAACAAACCGCGAACAAAGGTCAAATATAACCCGGAAATATCTGTAAGTTTTAATCAACCTTGACTTTTTGCGTCGAAATATAAAAATAGCCCATTTATATTGCTCGTGCGTCAAGTTCGTAATTACTTTCCATTGCTTTTCCCGGCATTTTTGTCATTTGTAATCTGTCTGTTAACAGTACGGGGCATAAAACTAAAACACGCTTTGAATACCAATGATATCCCATTAGGAATCGCGCTGACTGTTTTAATTTTATGGACCAATAAAATGAGCTCCTACTTTAAGCGTAATTGAAAATTAAAGTAATTCCAATAAAATGATGCTATTATGTAATGCTTTTGCATGTAGATGTGTAGTAGTGCGATGATAATGATGTATTATGACCTTGGTTAAAGAGTTGAATCGAAAAACCTTTCAAATCATCAGCATAGCTGCTTTTTTCTAAATATTCTATGTGGATTGGTAAAAGAAAACTCTTAAGTCTGCCCTCACTCACCCTTTTAACTCTACATCTATGCAACCGCACCGAAATAAACATGTGTTAGGGAACCGATCTACGCATATTATAAACGACTAGTAATAAAGAAATTAAAGTATCTCTTTTACTATTTTGATTTATTTGTTTTGAAATAATAAAGAAATTATAAATTATTCAGCCTGGAATAACGGACTTTTCCAACTTCTACGTAATCGAATATACATAAGCTACAATTAGAGGATTCGATCCCGGTCGATTTTTGTAATCCCGTGATTTCGGGATTATCAACAGTTAATTCCGGGATAGTCCCGGGATCGTATTAGTAATAAGAAGTGGTAACAACAAAAAAGTAAAACATATTACAATAAATCTTTTATTTTAAATCTTTACTTAAATATTCAAAAATAAAACAAAATTATAATTTCTCCTGATAAAATAAACAAACTAAGCCCTTTTATCTAAACAAAGAAACGCCATTATACTATAAAAAAGATTATGCAAAGGAGATCAATGTATTTTAAATCATATATAAATATAGGAACTATAAATTACTTATTTAAGCCACGAAAATAAAATCTTAGAAATATCAAAACACATCCAACGTCTCATCCGAAAGCATACTTCTTAATTTGTGGCACAAATAAGTAGAAGCGAAAAAACGCGTTCAGACTCAATGGAAGTTGGATCAGTCAATCATTTTTTATAGGTCGTCTCCAAATTATAGCCTCATGTAAAACTAGGCTCGTAAAGAGTAATTTCCATGTTAATGATCTTAGAAAGCACAGTTTTATTAAACTTTTATTATAAATATTAATCCCGAAAATCCCGGGATTTATTGAATTTAATCCCGGAATCCCGGGCTTCGGGATCCCGGGATCGATACCTCTAGCTACAATACACATGCAGCGTGGCCGTTCCACGTAAAGTGCTCTACCACATGTTATAAATAGCAATATGTTACAAATGGCTTCATACTATAAACTATCCTTCCTTAATGGAACTTTACACCTCACCACTCACCATAAAGTGCCATTGTCCTAGCTATATCATAAAAAGTATTAGAGAAAAAAATGATCAATTTTCAAAATTACGATTTCTTTCTCAGTATCCAATAGAATCGGACAGCGAATCTGTATGGGAGACGTGTGACGTCACGCTGGAGAGGGGGGCGAGCGGCCTAGGGCTCAGTATAGCCGGGGGCGAGAGTGGCGGTGACGTCAGCATAACCAGATTAGCGCCCGGAGGGGCGGCGAAGAAAGACGGCCGGTTGCAGATAGGAGATATTTTGTTACAAGTAAGTATATGCAATGATGTGTTGCAAGCAGTGTTACTGAAGCAACAGTGAAAATCATGGACTATTGCTGTGGTTTTCAACTCTTCAATCTGAAACAGCTGAACTAACTTTATTCATAGTGTGTATTTTTATCTTAAAAAAGTTATTTTTACTACTTATAGAAAAAATCATAAAGCTAAAAAAATATCGTGTATAAAAATTATGTCCTGTTCATCTACTTTATTGTAATAAAATATGTGAGTGTAAAGGAAAAAGGCGCATAAAGCCAAAATTATATTTCGTTTCTTGAAATATTTTCACAATATTTAATTAGCACGAGAACTGCGCCTCGTATATCTATAATTAATTTACTCCACCACTGTTTGTTCGACCAGGTTAACGACATTTCTGTGGACGGAGCGCCGCATTCAGTGGCAGTTGAAGCGCTACAGAAAGCTGGCAACGTTGTTAGATTAGTAAGTTCTCTCAAGTGTTTCCCCTTACAAAATGAATCTCGTTTAATTAGTTCCTCTCGCTGGCTATTTCGATACTCGGTTTGAAATACAAAGACGTATTTTTAATTTCGACGAAATTAATTCGTTCTAATTGAATATTTTTTGGATCGTTAGTTTGACACTTTTATTTAAAGTACAGACCTAATTGTAAATGCCAGTGTCTTTTTCTAGAATATAGACGTTTTCTCCACAACTAAAACTAATTTAATAATTTTATGAATTTTCTTATAAAAAAATCTATTTACAGTGGGCTTCCATAAACATCGTAGTAACAAGTAGTTTTCCTTTGTTTTACTTCTCTACTTCAGAAGATACATTCTACAGAACATTTTTTCTTTCCCAAAGCGTGTCCGTCGAGCTCGAAGACCTAGGGTGGTGAAACTATGGCGAGGGGTCAGGGGTCTAGGCCTGGGTATAGCAGGGGGTGCGGACGACGCAGCGGGCGGGGGAGGGGTGTTTGTGTCACACATAGCAGTCGGCGGCGCGGCGCATCACGACGGGCGACTCAGGCTGGGAGACAAGATCTTAGCCGTCAGAGATGAAGATGTAAGTGATGAATATCTGTATAATTTCTGACATCACTTTTGTTGAAGTAAATGGCACCTTGTATGATGCAAGGATAGGGTTGAATTTGATTTTTTTAAATAGGTTTTGAAGGTTCGGTTCTAAGTAATATATGTATATGACCAAAGGTGGCGTTAGGGCAATAGAACTAAATTATCTATTTTTTATATTCGTTCTAAAGAGGCCAATATATCATATTTTTCGGGATTATAAATGCATTACTAGTTATTCTCGTAACAATATAGAACGAGAGATGAATATTCAGCTTGTAGTCTTATATTTGGCGACCATATGAGTGCAAACTGGAAAGAATCGCCGGCTCTGTGAACAAAGGAAGTGCTAAATTTAGTATTGCTACTGTCTGACGTCAGCGGCGACACTTTTGTCCCTGAGTCGTCCCACATCTGCCTCCAATTCAGGTGGCATCGCGAAGCTTTGATGCAATATTAGTGAAGGCTTCAAAATACCAACCCGACAGTTGGAATATATGATAGCATTGTGGTAAGAGGTTGGAGATACTGACGAAACTCATTAAATCGAAACTGGGTTATTAATGAGATAGATAACCAGCCTTCTTTAGTAAATACAGATATTATGATTTCTTCTTCTTCTTCATCATCAACCTATATACGCCCACTGCTGAACACGGGTCTCCTCTACCATTGCGAGGGTTTAGGCCATAGTCCACCACGCTGGCCTAGTGCGGGTTGGCGGACTACACACCTAAGAAAT
This sequence comes from Cephonodes hylas, assembly GCA_030295005.1. Taxonomy (NCBI): domain Eukaryota; kingdom Metazoa; phylum Arthropoda; class Insecta; order Lepidoptera; family Sphingidae; genus Cephonodes; species Cephonodes hylas. Next base: position 5,608,689 of record AP025367.1, on the reverse strand, counting down.
TCCTAAGAACTTTAAGGTGTGCAGGTATCATCACGATGTTTTCCTTCACCGTTAAAGCAAGTGATAATTCAATTTGAATACACACATAACTTCGAAAAGTCAGAGGTATGTGCCTGGGGCGTTCGAACCCCATTTGATTGATTGATTTGGGTGATTTATAACAAAAAAAATGTAAATTAAATGAAGTGTAGTAAAACAATTGCCAAGATAAATGGATTGAATGTAAATTTATCACTAAAAACATTAGTCGAGACCCACGTGGTTCATCCAAATGGACATACTAAGGGTTTTATGGAAACGAAAGGTCCGGGGCCACGGCTGTCCCGAGATTTAAGGTAAACGGAAGGCAGCGGCCGAGCTAATCGTCCGAAAACAGTAAAAAGGCTTTATGTTACTAGCAAGGGTAACGCTATGTTAGATAATATGAGAGTTAAGGACGTTTATAGTTTTAAATCCTCTAAAGACTTACGTTATCATTATTTCTTGGTTATTTATTTAATGCTGCATATTTATTGCTTTGCTTCAATAATATAAGGATTGACTGCCAATGGATTATAAATAGCTGTTAACATTAGATTCTATAACTCAGAAACAGAAGAACTCTTCCATAAGTTGTATTACAACTGGCCAGTTCATAAAAAAACTCGAATAATCGATAATTAAATCTACAGTGTCCTCCAAACCTACCAAAGAGGATACAATAAAAATGATAATCCCAAATCCCGATCCACCGATCGCAGGGTATCGAAACTTCGTTAGTTGGCGCGACGCACGCAGAAGCTGTATCTGCGTTACGAAACACAGGGGAACAAGTGACGCTCGTCGTATTACCAGCAGCATCCTTCCCACCGGTTGCCAAAACAGCTCCACTATATTCTAGTAAGTGCATTTTGTCTCAAATATTCACAAAGGGATTATTCAGTTATCAGACGCGAGTTCAAAGGGATTTTGCATCGGCAATATCTGTGACTGGCTTGATGAATAATGTGTTTGATCATCTGATTATAGTGTTAAAAATACTCTAGTTTCTGCGTCAGTTGATAATAATTTATTCGAAATTCACTCAAGCATAAAGCTAACCTACATCTTTTTCATGAAAACTAATTCAGTGTAAATTTGGTTATTTACATGTGCCACAACTGATGATGGTGGTTTAATTCTATTCAAAAATAAAAACAAAGGATCATTACTTTTTTAATTTTCGTGGTGAATTGCTAATTTTCTGATAACTTAAACGACCTATTATTTTTTGAAACATAAATTATTTTTAACCATAAAATACGATGCTATCATTAAATTACTTTTAAGACATAGTGAGGACAGTATTTGTAATGAAGTGTCATAACATGGCCGTGAAAATTAGGTGACTGTAGGCATATCGGAAACCCATTAAGTATAATTGACAACGACATGCAAACAATACTTGATTGACATCCTCTTTGTGTTCACAATATGGACAAGCCACGCAGAACAAAGCAGAAAATCCCGTGGGCAGGCGTCGGAGACGAAATTAGTGGATTAATTTGGCGAATATCAATTCCGGTTGTTTATAATTGCGATAATCATTATAACAGGCATGTCGGTGCAGTTTTGCCAAAGATGTGAAACGTAAAGTCATGGGTTCTCGACACAAATACTAGCTGATGAAATGGTATTTAGAAATAATCAGACATATTACAAAAGATCGTACAGTTACCCACTTAGTTCATTGGTTCCGAGACTATTCAAGTCTATGTGTAACATATTGTAACATTACTAGAAACAGCTAATATCCTATTTCTGCCGAAGTGAATAATATAATTAATGCCGAGGAGTGCGCCGATTCCACTGATCCTATTGTAACTGTAATTGACAATTCCATATAATTTAAATGCCCAATTGTATTACTTGTTCGAATGAATTCAGTAAGTTCTGTTAGATTCGCGTACAATAAAATATGAAATTTAAAACGTGTATAAACTTTTTTCAATTTTATTTACTAGTATGTTTAATTAATGAAAATCATCTACTTTTTATATCTTTAATCAAATTTCAATAGAAAACTGTGTAGCCTGAAAATACTGTGTTATAACATTCCGATGACCATTTTAACCATTTATATGAGCCACATCAATGGTATTTTTTCTTTTTTGCTCGCGTCGTTATAAGAGTTTAAATGATCACAGAAAACTTAGAACATTTCGTCCCAACTTGCTCTGAATTGCAAATAAAGTTGTTATTCAAAAATATTTCAAACACGCTAAACCAAGTTTCAGCGAACTTTTTACTCAGCAGACATTCTGTACTTTTAGTGAAATGCTCAAGAATACTGTTACTAAACAGCTGACGTGCGTATATTTCAGCTTATGTACTTAGTATAATATTATGCCCGTTTGTTTATGCAGCAAGAACGCAAGCTACTTCGTGTTCAACACTACACGAGCTTTTAGAAGAGGAGCCAAGTGAAATACCGAGGTAAAGTTTTGCCTTTTCGTGCGCGCTAAATTTTTCTCTTAAATTACTCTACCGTGTCTGTTTTTGGCACTAATTCAAATGCAACAAAACATTAACTTCTACGGCGTATTCCCATTTGGCACAAATGTATGTGATTAGAAAGAGTGCACTCTTTTTAACGATAAGAAAATCAAGCTTTAGCAAATAAACATATGTTTTTTACCCTTCAAAGGATTGCTTTCATCTATACATTAGTCCGTACATGTTTCAAAATTTGTGAGGGTATCATAGGTTCATCCTCAAAATGATAAGATTTATGGCGGTTGAAAGTAGATTCAATATCAACCGTTTTGTGTTTTAAAACTCATACATAGAGTATTGTACTTTGAGAAGCATGACAATTTCTGTCTCTCCTAAACCACATTCAGTCAACAAATATCCTCTAAAGATCTCATTTTATTAGTATCAAAGTAGCTGTTTAATTACATTTAACATTTGACGATATACAACTAAGTGGGGCCTTCTTTACCCCAAGATTTTCTTTTGTTCAACTACATTACAAAACTCTGTCATAACCCTTTGAAGTAATTACATCTCTCGTTAACGCTTTATTGACTAGGACATCTTTGAAGTTATTAAGTTGCCTCTCCGAAACTTATTAAGATTGTTATTCATTAAAAACAGAAATTTCTTTGCTTAGTTCGAACGTAGAACAAGTTCGGACGTTGTAAGTTCGAATTTTGTCTGTCTTCGGTTTTACTACAAAACCGCTGAGCCTCAGTTGAATACTTTGTAACTTCTCTTCAGCTTTGATTAAACTATGTGAAACGAAGTCCGAGAATTCCGATAAAGTTTTATAATTATAACATAGACAGTTCATGGAAAAGAGATCGGGATTGTAAATGTTCTTACTGATCAAATTACTTTATGCTGTCGACTCAATATTCCTTACCATCTCCTGTCGTTTCTTGTTAGTTTTTCACGTAAATTTTAAGAAAACTTTATTAATTAGTAATGGGTAACCACAAATGATAAATAATTAGACAAATCTTCAATAGCGCAGAAAGTATGAATTGTTTTATTCTAAGTTAATTATTATTTTAAAATATTTTTAGTTTTTGCATTAACGGTAAAGAAAATTCTGTAGAGGATTCTACAATTTTAATAACCGAACAATTTGTAAAAACTCCTATCACACTTACCTAAAGAAGCAACATTCAAGCTATTTCCCCGAAAATTCCAGAGGGCAGGCACTTGATCATAAAATTGCAACGTAATTAAAACGTCTTAGCAAGTTCTTATTACATGTTTTAGTCATAAAAAAACTTGTTAAATTTACGCCACGAGAGAGGAAATCTTATTCCCAAGCTATACAAACCCTGGTTTAATTAGAATATTATGTGAGACTTTTTAAAGATTTTATAAAGTTGTTTTCAGATCGTGATTGGAAACTTAGGCTGGTAATATCTATGGTGATAAAGAAGGTCCCAAAAAAATATAAAATTTGACGCTTTCCATACAAACCACATACATTTAATTTTTGTTAGTATTTTTTTTTTACACAAATGGGCTTGCGATCACCGTAGCTATTACCTGCATTATTTACCGGTCAGGGTCTAAATACACCCTGAATAACTAGTCTTTGTTAACAGATGCGTCCGAATGGTCCGATTAGTGCGATCAGGCTCTCGTCTTGGTATGGACATTGTTGGCGGGCTGGGTGGTGAAAACGAAGGTGTTGTTGGGCCGGAAGAAGATGCGTGTGGAGTGTTTGTATCAGGAGTAGCTGTCGGAGGATCTGCTTATGGAATGCTGTATAGAGGAGATAGAATACTAAGTGTAGATGGGAGGGACCTAACAAGAGCCACACATGAACAAGCGGCAGCGGCGTTGAAGGTATTTTGTACAATTATGTATCAATTTCTTTTGTTATTTTTTAAGTCGCAGTAACAATTTTGATCGTGTCTTCCTTTGAATTTTTGCCACGAATCAGGCATGTCCCATAAGAATTGTATATACTTATAATTTCCACTGGAATGACAATTAAATATAACTTGACGCGAAGTAATCTTAAGGAATTTTTAAATTTTATAAATATCCACCTACATATTAGGAGGCGACTTGTAAATAAAACTTTATGTATAATTATGCAATCGTTAGTTACATGAATCTGCATATGTCATTAAAATACGTTTCTGTCGCAGCAATACTCGGGGAGCGCCGTCACTATAGCAGCGCAATACCAACCGGAGCAGTACGAAAGGTTGCGGGCACGGATCCGAGCCATTAACGCGGCAGCTGCCATGTCTCCTCACGCAAGACACGCCACTCATGTTCCGGTGCACCCGGACCTTCATGCCATGTATCCACGGTAATGTATTACTCGTCTGCTACTGGTTTAGCATTATCCCTGTTTTGGTTTTTAAGATTATTTTCTCTATTGTTGCTTTTTGAAGCTAAAGAAGTATTGCCTTTATGGCTATGTATAATTTATAAAGATTCATTACTGTTCCAGAACAGAATCTTCGTGATGGTTTAACTGATTTTGTTTTTTGAGTAATGACATTATTTAAAGATATTGTGAAAGGCATTTTTCGATTAAATTACTCTTACTTCATTAGAGCCTAACTACTGTTTACCGCTCAATGTCTTCTATATACATGCGATCTAGTGTCGGTACTTCCCCAGAAGCCGAAAAGCTCAGCTTGCCTTACAAAATCCAGAATTATCTTTAAATCTTTATTTAAAAGAAGTGTACACCCCATAATAAGCAATTATTAACTAGATGTTACACAACTAAGGGGTTACACTTTGCCTTCTATGGAAATACCGCCACTGATGCGATCGGTAAACAAATTAAAACCAACATTAGGTCCAGTAAAGGCAGGTTATTTCCAACAAACGTTTGCGTTGATCGGGACCTAATTCCATGAGCATCACTCCTGCTCGTGAGGTATCTAGGCCGCTCGCTATTAAAACAAACAAATGCCTGCAACAGCATAAGGAGAATTGCTCACTTCCAGCACATTTTGTTTCTAGGTTGCGTTCCATATCCAAAGTTGTCATCTACAATCCCCATGATATTAACAAGGGAGACAGTACTTTTCTGTAATTACAAAGCAAATTTTATCCCTATTAAAGGGCTGCGACGTAAACCTTTGTATTCAAAACTATCGTCATAATCTAGAATGTCTGAAACAGTGACATCTTATTTAAGATAAATTTCCAGGTATTGCTTTGTATTAAATGATACTTGGTTTGTAGTTGCAAAATAAACAGTATTGGATATAGGGATATTATTTAATGTCTGAAAGTTAAAGAGATGATAGAGGTATAATTGATAGCTCTGAATTGTGTTATTAACATCAGCAGTTTCATACGCTCTTTTTATTGGCATAGATAATAATTAAGGGTCCCTACAAAGTAATTTACTTAAAAAGAACTTAATTATATTCCATCACAATAATTCCACTACTTTTTTTTAAAAAAAGTATAGTACAAAAAATAAGCCTCATTTTTTAATACTAGTGATAAGCAAATGTTACCGAAAATTATTTATATAACGCTTCAATTGACCGATTGTCAACGACTTTTGCCACTTGTAAATATAAATAAGACAACGGGACCTCAAAAAAAACGTATTAAGTTGTCAATTAAATCCATATTCCATTATCAAAGACACAAGAACTACATAATTGTTTTAACATCGACGATACTTAAACTACCCCAATGAATTGATTATACGCCCACTAATATATTAATATTCTATCGAATATTCCAGGGATACAGGCTCGAATATTGCCAAAAACAAGACGTATACCGTTATCTTGTTAACGTGAGCCATGTACTATGTAAATTCGGTATCTTGGGACGAATATAGTATTAACAACTACACCGTTGCTTACCCTATGATGTAATCTTGGCCAGAATTTGACCTCGTCGAAATTACACAAGCATTATATCGTTATGCGAGGATAATTTAAATCTAACCTACGTACCAATTCACCGAAGTAATTAGGATCTCGTGAAGGGCACGAAGTTATTACAGAATAATTACTGTGTAGATTACCGGGCGCGATATTTTGTATCGGCTACAAGGGGTGCTAATCGTTTCTGTACTCAACGGATAATAAATTTATGAGCAAAGAATTAATGAGTAAATAAAAAAAGGTGGAGAATCCATCTTCTACACACAAAGCGAGTTTGTTTAAGTTCATTGGAATCTCTCTTTAAATATCCATATCACCCGTAAAGCATGTTGAAATCATAAAATGCAAAAATAATCGAGGTTTCAAATATATTTTTTAATAAAATGTACTCAGCACGTTACAATAAAACAAAGACAATTTCATTTTTATGACACGGCTAAAATATGAGGACAGCCATCGGCCCGGCCAGCTGCGGCTCCCGTATAATCTGTGTTAATGTTAGCTACAAATGCGAAAGAAATTTATTAACCTATAAAACATTTTCAACGAAAAATGCAAATCTCACTTTATCACCCGTTGCTGGAGACAAAAACCTTAAAATTAAAAAAGTACAACGGAAGCCAACTTATCTCGACAGTGTCAGTTGCGTGAAGATTTATTTGTCGTTTGGAATACAAAGAAGGATGACTATTAAATAAATAAAAATTATTTACTCTTATTTAACGAAAGCAAATGTTAATTAATTTAATTTAAATTATTAATTATCTTATTTTTACTTCTTTAAATTTTGTGCATGGCCTTCTCCAACATTAAGAGGAAATTAAGCTTTAGTGTTCAATATTGAATATTGAAGTCTCTATTACATTGAGAGTTCATCATTTACTGTATTACTAGGTGGAAATTAGTTACTTATGACGTTAAAGTCGTAGATGTTATCCTTAAACTTCTTTGAGAATAGAATCTGAAAAAATAGCGGTATTTCAATATCCAATGTATAAAAATGATATTTTATTATTTTATAACTTATCTTCCTTAGTATTTTGATTTTGAATGCAAACAATCTAATTTCACACTCGATCTCAGTTCTGTGAATGCTACTTGCGATGCTAATGTAACGGAGTGACATTAGTGTGATAGTGTTGAGATATTCTCTTAGTCCAAATAGTAGTTAGCTAAGGAGTGATTGTCAATGTAGCGTTCTATGCAAATTAAATAATATTGCAGTCAATTCAGCTTCGAACTTGCTTACTCTGCTATAATACCTTCGTGCAAATTTAAAAAGAGAATAATTTAAGACGGGTGGATGTTGATGATCTTATTTGTGCACTATTCAGAGGAATAAATCACAGAATATTAGCAAAGCAGTTCTTCTGAAAAGTTGAGATTGATAAGTTAAGACTTAAGTGAGCAGCACAGGAATAAATCACGTACCACTGACAGATCTTATGGAACTTTTATAACATTCTAAAAATAAACTTTCAAGTAAGAAAATCACAAACAATAAAATTTATTATCTTTTGAATACAGCTATATAATATTATCTAGAATTTAGTTCGTGGTAAGTTATCTAAAGTTGCGAATTTATTAACTTAAATAGAAAATTGATTTAGTGATCCACGTTAGTTGAAGTAATCAATGTGATAAATGTTTTCGTACACATCATACTAGCAAGAGACTTGTAGTAGGCAGTATACTGGTAGGAGCAGGGGACATCATGGTCAAGGTTTTCACTTGACAACTTTCATCCCCCATCTTAGAATTGGCATAAGGTAATACTTGGCCTTGACCTCAATTGTCTTTCCGATGCTATCGGACGATATAACAAGTTTTGTAGTGCTCTAGTAAAAGTATTCCATCTCTTCTCTCATAAAAGTACGCCTTTTGAAAAACTTGTACATCTTATAAGGGTTTATAAATTGTAACACCTACGAAATCAGTCTCCTTCACATATTTCATTTAGTTAAATTTCGTAATGGTGTCGAGTGGCGCCAGATAGTCCCGCTCCCGGCTCCATAGTGCCGTTGATTAGACGCCAACTGTAAAACAAGAGGTCGAATACTCCTACTCTGTACTTACAGAGACTTTTAGATGGAATTCACTTATATTCCTATCAGGGCTAAATATTTGCGGGGACGAGAAGGTTTGATATTTTCGAACAACCACAAAATTCCATAAATGTTAAAAATCAGTGTTGATAATGTGACATAAATAAAAACGAAGAAAAAAAATTATAGCTTTTATAAAAAAAATCAGTTTTGTATTCATGAAAAAGACTAACAAAACCGACAGGAAATGATTGTCTACTAAAGTTGCAAAAAATGCCTCGTGACGCCTTTTTCTAACTGGAAATGTCGCATGCATTATGCTAAAATACCTTTATATTTATCAAACTGTTTATATGAGTAGGATTCACATATATGTGACTGTGATTTTACCGTATAGATATAATTTTTTATCCAACCAGTGAACTCAGTCTGATTCCCACTGCATTTTGAATCGCAGTAACTGCCGGAACAGTACACAAAAGCCTGAAATTCATTCATGTAAACTAATATTGTTTTACGTCTGGAACATATTTTAACACAAAAATATATCCAGCAGGCAGAAGGCAATAAATTAAATCAAGCAAGTATGTTTCCGCGTGATTTGTGTTCCGCGCGCGATGTCCACAATTCTTGTACCATTTAATAAAAATAACAGTACAAATAGTTTTTATTGCTGTGACGGCGCATCTTTAGTAAGCATATATTTTATTCTCGACGTAACATGGTTATAAATACAGATACAGTAAAAACTTTCATAAGATATTAAACCCGCATTCACTCATAGGTACATCATATTACATTAGAGTATATGTACACGACTATAGGATCGTACGCTAAATGCTAGCGAGGGAAGGTAAAACCACCAAACTTGTCTCTAAAAACTGCAGTTTACTACACTTAAACAGCACCTCACAAAAGCTTAGATCAGCGTCCTATATTTCTTTTCTAGAATGTCATCACCACAAGACATTTTTGTCCCAACGGTTCTGCGGACGAAAGAATAAGGATTGATGAGCTTCTACCATTTTCACTCGCTGAACAAACCAGGATAGGAAAGCGGTCGCTTTACTTGGGTATTCCTAAAGATAGCGGCTATAACCATGTTGAGCAGTCATATTGTTACTGCACTATTCAATAAATGTTTGGCTCAATTAACTGGTTGACTTGTTACTTTAAGAAAGACTAAATATACTCGTATTATACGTAACTTTATGGCTGTATTCCTCGAAGGGGTATGCAGAGGTGCATAATATCTGCACCCACCTTCCGCGCCATAGAGCCTATTGCCATTTTTCGAGCATATTTCCAGACTAGGTGCTATTGAGAATATTCAAATTGAAAACTGTATAACAATTTACCCTACCCGGGAATCGAATTCGGAACCCTCAGATCGATATGAGTGTATATCGTATGAATTTATTTACTTTCACGTCCATTCTTTAGACTTAATCTATAAATAAATATGTCCAATACACCGAACAATCGGATAAGAGTTCTGCACTGACCACTACTTTATTTAAAAGAAACAAATAAACTGTCACGGGGCCCCAGTAGGGGGAAATAAACACGTCCGTATTGCATCCCAAGCGTAACAAATGTAGAATACGTTTTCCTTTAAATTTACTTTTACTTCTTAGACAAGAATGGCTCGCCGCTTTTCGAGTTTGAATATAAATTGAATCGATTCTCCAGGTGTTTGACGTTTTGTTGCATTATAACCCCGCTAAGGAAAATATTTGTATTTACTTACATTTTTTGACCTAAAATATCAGCTTCATTTGTGATTTATAGGAAGTCTAGACGTATTGCAAAATACTGTGGGATTAACACAAAACCTAGCGATTTGTACTATGGCTCTTTATCATATTACTTACTACTTCCACATAAAAAAATATAATAACAAAATTACTTCCATGAGAAAGTCAATAAACAGTCACTGTATATTATTTTTTTACCAAACTCTCGAATATGTCAGCCAAAATACAATCATTTACCAATTCAGACAAATATACACCAGCATAAATGATATGTTGATAGATTCCAATGTTATTATTCATTATGCCGGACTATATTCGCGCCGTTAGTTAAAATAAACACAATTTGTGTCTAATTCCGGTCATGTGGGAACACACTGGCGTACACATTTCGCGTTGCATTTGAAATTTCAGCACGGTTGATGTGGACACTGCAACCGTTGGCTTTATTCCAGCTTTCCTGGAGATTCGGCGTCATTAGCAACGTCAATTTGTACGCTACGCTGTTTACTAATTTTACGAATAAGGAGAAGGATTTATAAATTTGTTTTTAGAATATGTTTTTATTTCTATCGTTGCAATGGCTAAATCTAATAATATGAACATTAAACTTCACTACGTATTTCAAAGAGTTTTGTCGGAAGCACGAGATCTCTTCATCAACCCATATATGCCCACTGCTGAGCACGAGTCTCCTCTACCATTGAGATGGTTTTAGGCCATAGTCCACCACGCTGGCCTAGTGCGGGTTGGCGGACTACACACCTAAGAAATTCCTAAGAACTTTTAGGTGTGCAGGTTTCAAGCACGAGATGCCCATAGCAATATTTATGTAGATACTATAAATATTATGTTCTCCGATATAAACCCCAATTTACATATTCAAATAACTGGTATAACCTAATATAAAATATATCGTGTAAGTATTGCATGCAAGGAGCCTCAATTTGTCACTTGCGGAAGCAATTCGTGAGCAGAATTTTAGTATGATATTACAAAAATAACCGTCTTGTTTGCACTAATCTTTGAACGAACTGAAGGAGGTAAAAATATTCTTATATTTTATTTATCCAACGTATTCTTAGAGAGTCCGATTAATGTTCAAGTTAAGATCATGGATTAGTGAAAATATAATTAAAAAAAAAACAGACGAATTGATAACCTTCGCATCTTTTTAATCGATTAAAAAATGCAACTTTTTCATGAAACCCAACAATTTCATTTTCAACTCAAGTGTTATTCGTGGAATCTGTTTGTGAATCGTGGAATATGCTCGCGACGCCGCCTAGCTTCCACTAAGGGAATTTCTATAAAAAGCTCTAATATGTTTCATATAAATCCTATTTTCTTAACAATTTTATCGTCTTTAACCGTCTTAATCTTCTTTTTTATTGATTCCGTTAAAGATACCGAAATTTTGTAGAGATTTCATTTTTATATGAAATATTGCAAAAAATCTAATTATTACACAAGGTTAAAGCTCGATAAAGTTTCGTATCAATAAAACTAGCGTGATCAATATAGATTTACATATTATTTTACCCATTTCCATTTCAATACTTTCTCTGTACATTCCATACCAATTTAGTTGAAATTAATGTGTTTGATTGCAAAACCATAATTTAAGTAACAATATGGTTATTACTTATTATGTATGTATAATACGTAAATCTATAAAATATATCAATTATGTCCTATTTATATCTATCCTTTCTATAATTTTTTGTAGTGAAACAACTTTAAAATTATTTACTTTATCTTTTTGAATTCCTTGTGTCAGTTTTATAGTGTCAAGAGTTTCACTCATTAATTAACGCCTCATTTTGTCAACAGGTAGCAAAGAAGTGGCGTCATGACCGACAAACCGCGGTAAGAACTGAATAGTAGATAGAATAAAAAATGTTTGTTAACCCATAATGAATTTCATAATAAACGTGGCGGTGACATTAATGTTTGTAAAACCATTTACTTATTTTTTATTGCTTATAAGGTTCTCGCAGGAGGAGCGCGATATTTTGAATATGAATCTGTTTATGTCTTTAAATCATCTGAATACATACATATGTATGTAGTTGTGTGGATTTCAATGCAAATGTATTGATAGAACCTATCCATGGAAAAGTGTAATAACTGTTAACGAACCTTAATAAACACTTTTATAAATTTAACGACTTAATTAATATAAAAAAATAAATATCTATATTTACTTTGTTATTGAATACTAAAAACAGCATAATCCACAAAAAAGTAATATTACTACGAAAAATTATATTCCCGAATCAAGTTTCTGCGAACTCGTTCTAAAGTTATCCTGAATGTACCATTCATCTTCTTTATTAACCCATATACGCCCACTGCTGAGCACGGGTCTCCTCTACCATTGAGAGGGTTTAGGCCATAGTCCACCACGCTGGCCTAGTGCGGGTTGGCGGACTACACACCTAAGAAATTCCTAAGAACTCTTAGGTGTGCAGGTTTCATCACGATGTTTTCCTTCACCGTTAAAGCAAGTGATAATTCAATGTGAATACACACATAACTTCGAAAACTCAGAGGTGTGTGCCTGGGGTTCGAACCCGCGACCGCCGAGATTCTCGACCGCGCGCCCATACCTCGAGGCCATCACTGCATATGCACTGCATTGTAGTATATATATGCATATATATACTGCAATGTATCATTAGATCACTGTTAAAATTAATTTTCCAATGGAATATACTAAATTCAAAATATTACGCTAATTCCTCAACACGAGAACCAGTCAGTGTTTATCTTGTATTGTAAATAGTTTTTACGAATGTTCACAAATATTGTAATACTAGTCATTGTAAAGTACACTTATTGTTTGCTAAGTACTCTATGATATACTACGCATAGATTATCACGTACACGTAATGTTTTCGAACTGTGATATTAATGTTAGTAACACTGTAATGTAAAAACCAAGTTGAATATACGATATTGAAAATAATTTTATGTTTTATTATGAGCCTATTTACCTTTCTACCTTTTATTAAGTAATCAATAAATACAATAAACAGACATATATGTACATACATGGCTTTGACTCCAAACTAAGTAACAAGCCTTGGGTTGTGGATATCAAAAACTACAAACTACGAGAAACACACAAAGACTCAGACACGGAGCCAAAATTTGTGGAAAAAGTAAACATTTGTCTGAACGCGGGGATCGAACCGATCGACGATTAAGGGCTGGCTGGAATGCATATGTCGAAGTAATTCTTTCGAAAAGTCTCCGAGCATACAAAGACTCTCACCAAGATTTGGTGGAGTCAAAACCTGCGTTCAATGATTTTGTTACTCAGCAAGGGAATTTCCTCACCCCAAGGCAATCAAGATTTATGCAATTAACTTTCGAACGAATAAATAATTTCAAAACGATTACAAAGCTACAATGTCACAACTCCATTAATAACTTTCAGCAAATATATATTACAAACCAAATGATGTTTTAGTAATGTTGGCGGTATAAGTAAATTGAAAACTGCGAGAACCTCGGTTTCTGAAACAAACCAATTTGCGGGTTCAGTTTGAACTAAATTTCGCCGAATCGACAAATATTACGCAGAAGTTGTCAATTTGGTTGCAATAATCAAACATGTGTGATGAAACCGTTCCACAACATTAAACACATTTACATCAAACCGTAGTAGGTAAATAGTAATTGCATTTGATTTGTCATAGAGAGGTGTTTTCTACATCCACGTAAGGGAAATTGTTATTAGTTTCGCGTTATAGGTGGGGAGATTATTGTCTTTTAGGGCAAATTTTGATACTCCGTGCTACTACTTTAATTATTTTAAAGAAAAAACACAACTGGTGGTTGAATATTAAAATGTATAATAATTTTAAATTTAACTTGTCATTTATTTAAGGTTTAGTAAAAGGCAAACGAAACTGTAATTACTAAAACGCACGAATTAAGATACTATTATTTTGTCAAATTTATAACGATCTTTAAATTTATTCTTTTAAGAGTTGTTTGTTTTTGCTTTACTTTGCATTTTAGAGAAAGCCAAAAATATAATTAAACAAAGAAATTTTAAATTGAGCGTATCTGTAAATGCGTTTCTGTGAAAAAACGTCCTAAAATATTGTAAGACATTATATTGTAGGTATCAGCTGTACCTATAATACACTAAAGTATAAACCAAGTACTAATCACAAGAATCTTAACATGACAATTATACAAAATGTTTGTTAGCCCACTTCACGACAAGACCGCAAAATATCTGATATAAGCACTATAACTATATATAAGTAAATTTCACATAAAGTATGCAAGGAAGCGTGGGCGTTAGGTCACGTTCCGAATCGCTCTAAATTTACAGGAGACAATCTTCAGAAATTCGTACCTCATCACATTTTCTTTCCTCCTTTATTCGTCTTTTGTGAAAGTCTTGGTATATGTCTGGAAATGTCAGACACATTAACGAAGATTACTACAATTATGTGATAATATTTGTTAAGCTCTTTAAAGATGTTAAATGAAATACAGTTGAAATTTATCAATCAATTTTGAATTTTAAAGTTTGAATTTTATTTACCTTTACTGATGACTTTAAGCAAACAATCTTTAAAGTATAACATTTGGACACACCTATTGCGTTTCATATGAAATTAATATCAATATTAACATCATTTACATATGCCGAAATGTTCTTTGCCATACTAAATTAGCTTCAAGTGGTCTCATGCTATAAATTAAACTACGCAATTGAAAATATTCACAAACAATTCCACATCAATAAACCCACTACTACTATGAAGTTCGATTAAATACTGACACATTTAATTGAACATTGAACATTCATATGGCCTGCAACTGTGGGGCAGTGCAAGCGACTCAAACATAAACATACTTCAGCGTCAATAGAACAAAATCCTAAGGACAATTGCTAAAGTGCCTTGGTACATTACCAACAATGAAGTACACAGTCAACTGGAAATAAGAACTATCAGAGAGGAAATTCAGAACCTGGCAGCTAAATACAAAGTGCGGTTAACACGCCACCCTAACGAGCTCGCTCGCCAACTCACTATGGACCAGTATACGAGACGTCTGAAACGTCACCATATCCTAGAGCAGGGGTTCCCAAACTTATTTACACTATGACGCCCTATATGATAATTATTTTTCTTGCGACGCACCTCCCCCCCCCCATCATCAAAACTACCTACTTTACTGGAAATAAAAACAGCAGTAGTTAGCGTAATATGAGGTTATCAGAAAAATACGGACAGCAAATGTTTGACGATCGCCTCGCGACGCCCCTCGGATGTTGCCGCGACGCACAGTTTGGGAAGCCCTGTCTTAGAGCTAGAAGACCGGCAATAGCTCTGTGTACCAAATGACTTGATGCTTCCAATGGGAAGCCACTTCGCATGACAACATCACGGAACATACTCGCTCATAGCCCTAGGGCTGATTAAAAATAAGTGTATAAAAAAAAATTGTCATTGAACAAACATTTACTTTAGTAGGGAATTCGATACAAAATATCTATCAATACATGCAGAAAGGCAGTAATGGTTCCGCGTCCACAGCGGCCACACAATGCCATTTTACATTCAGAATACGGCCACGTAACTTATGTCGTTGATTTATACGGGATTTGAAGGAGGATATAGTGCGGTCGTTTCCTTAAGCTGGAAGCCACTGCAGTATCCTGGATTACATGCTTTCTATGCCATATGCCCGTTTTTGACTGTAAGCGTATGGATAGGATTCTATATAATTATATGCTGGTTAGAAGACGTAGCATACCATTGAAATGTTTCTAGGATTCAATGCGAAGTCGGAATTAGTATTATTCTTGAACATAATTGCTGGTAAAACTAGTTTATTAAAATGTTAAGATTGATAAATACCTAATTACATCTGAAAATACAGACATGCACGTATTTACGACGTAAATGTGTATATTTTGTTCATAAATGTTTATATTTAGCTGCAAATAAAGAAAGAAGGACTTTTAAACACATTATGGTAGGTATCATGCATCCCGCCTTGTGGATTGGGGTGTAAGAATTCCGCCACGGTATCCCCTACCTGTCGTAAGAGGCGACTAACAGGGGTACTGGGGTAGCAGGGCGTACTGCGGGGGCGGTACCCTATGATAGCAACCCCGAGATTGGCGGCAGAGGACGTGACCTCTTAACTGTCGCGGACGTTCCCGAAAGGCGAACGTCCAAATAGATTAAGTGGAGGGCATACCAAGCCCTCCCAATTTGGAGGGGTCCAAAATTGGACGGTGCGCTGGGCGGCAGCGGACCATTTAGGGCACTTCTGGCCCTGAGATGCCGCAAAACCGCCCTAAATGCGTGTGATGGTCACCGAGAGGTTTTAGTCGGTATGCTGGCGTAGCCAGTGACCCCGACATACCCCTTACGGCCTCCCCCGAGGTACCGAACAGGGGAGCTTAAGGCGCTTTCCTCTCGTGATAAAAAAAAAAAAAAAAAAAAAAGGTATCATGCATCAATAAAAATCTACAAGCCAATCAATTCTACTCCCTGACAAGCCAGTAATTTAATATTTTCGATAAAGCTTGTCCCGTGATTTTTATTAGTCTGGAGGTCAATAGTTACAGGGCTTCATCTCTTTCATTATATTTTATGTATTGTTGGACAAAATGGATCGGCTCACAATTAAGGGAGATTTTTTTTAAAGCGTTAGGAATGTGAAAGGAAAGAAGAAAAGTCGTTGACCAATTTGAAGAACTAAAAACTAAAAGTCAGGATATTGACGTATACCTTATAGTTATTATAATTCCCAAATACTGAAACAGTAGAACAAAATATTACTAATAGGAAAAGGGAGTCTTGATGCCAAACAACAAACCTTTTAGTTTACGTTATTTTCTTCAAATCAACGAATTCAATCGGAACCATTAATTCCCCAAAAAAAATCTCGTCGCAATGAAATTCTTAGCAAACCTCCTTGCAGGTCACGGGTGCAGCGTTATAAAAAGTTTTTCCATTTGTACACGCCTTTATAAAACCGAGTACAGACAATGCAGTGAAGTTGCGAACGGGGTTGACGTTATCGCTTTCGTTTCCTGTTCCTGTGCGTTTGTGACTGCAATGCTGGATGCCGACGGGCGGGACTGTGCCTTTATTACGAGCCTTATGTTTCTTGAACACTGCACTATTTTCGCCTCAGTTTGTAGGGTATTTTTGCAAAATAAACCGTAGTTTTGGGGAATATCCCGTAATTGACACATTATAAACAATCTTTGGGAGAAGAAATATTATTGCTACCCAGGGCAGAAAATTATTGCTTTCGTATTTTTTAATACAAAATACACATTTGAAAATAGGAATATATTTTATGATTTTTTGAGTACAAAGATACTGTAATACATCTTAATAAATATTAAACTCTACTAGAATCTAATCTGCATCTTTCAAACCAAATACCTCTATACCCACCGCTTCCATTCAAATAATTGACTAATTTGCTCCATGCTAATTTCTTCCGACTAAATTTAAAAGTTCATTATACCCTAAAATACACATCATGCAGTCATGGTGATTAGGCAAAAGTATACTCACAGCGCGTTATCATATCATCATAATGAGGTAGGGTCGTGATTAGTTTTGTTTACCCTTTCGCCAGTCGACCCAACTCAAGCCACAAGCCTCAAGCCCAGATTATAATTTTATTAATGTGCTTTGAACAAAGATGTTACTCGCGTTGTTTTTATATCGTTTATACGAACATCTCTGTTTGAAAAGACAATAGTCCTTACGAATAACAAAAGATTTATTCAAATGAACTTAGAAAAGAATTTTGAACAAAGCTTGGAAACTTTATAAAAATGATAATTCTGCGTTATATTGAAGTTGTACTTGTAGTTTTTAATGACATTAATATTATGAAGTCATGCTTAGAAATGCTTCATATTAGTGACTCTCATAAAATTGAATTTTATAGTCAGTGGTGAGCAGAATCTTGTGAGTTATTCATGTATTTTGCGACTTATTCGAATAAAGGAACCTTGTGTTTTAAAAATGATTTTTCCATTTAAAGAAGGCGTGGCGTGTCAAACTTTTCGGTTCTAAGAAATTTAGACCACAATTCTGTACCATAAAAGGTTATTGTCACCAGTATCAACCACAATATCTCCCAGCCATGCTACCGGAGGGACTTGTTGATATCAACTTGTATCCAACTTCTAACAACATTATTTATATCCTCTATTGGTCCAGCGCTGCGTTAACTGATATGCAGTGAAGGTCCCGTGGTAAACCACGAGTTATGTTTCAGTTACACGTCTTTACAGAAGCACAAAATTAGTGACAAACGCCCAAAGATACATTTCGCCATATGACAGCCCCGTGGCGCAGTTGGCTGAGATACCAGCTTGCGAAACGAGAGCCACAGGCTTGAACTCTGAACTGAGACAAACAAACATTTGTTTCCGGTCTGGGTTTTGGATGAGACCGAAAAGTTTTTCCACCTAGAATACATGTCTTGGGTAAACATGAGGGTCTTGGGTAGAACTATTTATATGACTGTTGGGTGTATTTATTGATACGATAAATTTAAGGACGAGATGACAAGTTTCAGCCACACTGTAAATACACAATATTTGTAGTCTTATGTCTTCAAACACCAAGAAATGTCACACGAGAAAGTCTTGCGTAGTTTCCCAAACGCAGCTCATTCGAATTGGATGCGATGGTTGACCTCACTTCCGAAGTTGGTCTTCCCAGCCTGACCGCTTGGTGTAGACATATTCGTTTACAACTTCAAGAGTGGAGTTCCCAAGTTTTGGCTTTGTACATTTACGTTCAACACGATCTTAGTCTTGCTTACATTATTGAATTATTAAGTTATATTTATAGTTATATGATTTAAATATATTACTATAAGAAAATGCTTTTTCAAACTTTGTATACAGGTGTCATAACTATATATAATTATGATTTCTTTCGATAGCTATGACGTCATGAGATACAAAATTGGCAAATTCAGCTGCACAAGTAACTAGTGCCGAACTCAAACTTCATTTAAATATTTGTTACCGCAAACTCATACTCCGAAATTTATGATGACCATAATGATGTCATATAATATAATCTCTTTTATAACAGAAAAAGTCTAGATAATTTTCCTTTAATAATATTTTCTTCGCAAACTGATACATAACTGATATTTGGTTCCCTGGTATAACGGTGGAAATCGAAAATATTATTAAGATATACATTGTGTCCATTTTTTGTTTACCTATTCCTCGGATAATAAGAGCTTCCTCGATGAAAAGAGGCTTCTTGCGAATAAATCCTCTTTTTTATGTTGGGGCGGTAGTGCCGCAGAATGGCCTTGAAACCGATCGAGAGACGAAAACATCACAGCTTTATTACACTCCTCCATTATCTTCTTAAAACTCCCAAATCTTATTTTGGATATAAGAAGGCTATATAAATGAAAATGTGACAAACGTTATTTTACATAATAATATTTATTTGTTTAATTGCTTAGGGAAACATACCAAACAATGACAGTCAAATGTATAGTAGGTACACTATCTAAAACAGTTTCCACTAATAGTTGAAACGTAAATTTGAGCAGCGAACAACTAATTTTCCTCATATATATGGAGAGGTATATGAGAGAAGGTATGGTGTGATCCTAAATATGACTTAGTTCACCATACATTTACCTAGCCTACCCAGCAATGAATTACGAATACTGGCACGTGATAATTCGAATCCTTTCTTATCAGTTTCAAAATAAAAGCAACTGAAGTAAGATATTTTTATATATCTCAAAATTTGTCTAAGCAAAAATTGTTAATAAAGAATGGATGCAATTGCGCATGTCCTTCATTCATAGCCAAACGACGGGGGATCCCTTGTCGTTGTTTGTTTCTGAAGATGTATAACAAAGCACCCTTAGAAGTTTGCTCTCACTAAGTTGTTTGTGGAGACAATAGATTCCACTTAATGCCTTTTTATACGAGAGGCGGGCTTGTTTGCGGTCGCCCATAGAAATATCTAGTATCCTTCGACTTTATAAAAATATTTATTATTAATTGAATAAATTATTGACTAATTATTAAACAAAGAAGAGTTCAAAAAGAGTTCTTTAAACAACAATTTATCTTTAAATTAATCAAATTGGTGAATCGTAATCATAGAAACAGTCAATGTCTTTTTTTGATGACAAATTATTTGACAGTGAGGAGGAGATTCGTTTCCTAAATATTTTTTGCGTTTGTTTCACAACAATAAATTATGAAAAGTCGAAGTATTTCGGACCCGAAGAATCGTCTTGTCAGTCTCTCGTAATGCTCTCTTGCAATCCCTCTGGTGATTAAAAATCAAATGATGATAAATAAATAATATTTGATGAAATCGTTTTTTTGTATTTATAAGGATCCATGAACAACTTAGTCGTATTTCTACAGTGTTTAGTTTTGTTGCGTCAGTTGAAAAGCGGAACGAGGTTCGGATTTTACACTATCAGCTAGAACCAAATAAACATTTGTCTTAATAACGTACTGCCGAAACGCCTTTTACTTTTAGGAGCATTGTGTTGATTCAAAAGAGCTTATGCGAAAACAAAAAAGTCGGCAAAGAAGGGATGATTCCTCAAAATGATTTCCTATTCAGTAGCGACGCCTATTTAAGTTTAGTCGCTTCTTTGTGGTAATGTTGGAAAAAATACTTTTAGTTTTTTAGCGAGAGTTCCAATTGTCTTGGTTATGCTAATATTTGGCTTTTCGTATTACAGTGAAACCTTTTATGTTTAAGGAAGGAAAATTGTTAAAATGCCATTTCATTTATAAATTAATAATGGTATTTTCATCCATTCTTACTAATCGTCATCATCATCAGCCCATATACGTCCTGGGCACGGGCCTCCTCAACAAGTAAAAGTAATTAGGGCTTAGTCCACCAGGCTCGCCTAATGCTGGTTGGCGGACTACACCCCTAATAATTATTAAAGAACTTTTGTCATATTTTTTTGTTCACACTACTAGTTGAGAGATAATTTACACTGGAATAATTTTATATTTAATTTCAGCTTTTCCAACTTTAATGTGTTACGTTAACAGCCGCGTCAACCACAGGTACTTACTCACATCAACTTCCAAGAAGGCAGTAATGGTCCGTAATTAACAAAAGCATAATTATTAGCTTTAATTGTTACTTCGCAATTAAGACACATCAACATTTTGGTACACAAATTATTATGTATTACAGTATTAATAGAAGAACCTTTTTAAACTTAACGTGTTTTTTTTTAGGGATAACTCCTAGGATTTTATAAATTAATTCAAAGGAATATTTCATTAATAGTACCTACTTAAAATTGCATATTTTGTTATTAAAATTAATATTTTGCTCAATATTATGGAAAGAATTAAATGTTGAGTTCGTGCAAAGTATGGGTTTGTCAATTGTAAGATGTAACAAAATGCTGTCGGCAACATATCTCATGATTACGGGACACTTGTATGTCCGTGCGATTTAGAGATCCTGGGTCCGATTTTTGGGTAGTAAAATGTGATAAGTTTTTTGTGTCTGAAAAAAGCATAAAACACATTCTGTATCTTTTAAAAACAAATGATCTAAAAATGAATATCAAACATCAATTCTTTTAAATTGAAAAGAAAACCCAGTTTTTATCTCAATTTGTATAACTAATGTTCAATACTCCTATATCGGAGTAAACTTCATAACACATATGGTTCACCTACTCTCGAACTTTGTATAGCAAGAGAACATATTACACACATAATCCATTTTATAAAACCCGCGAGTTTTCCTAACTCCGACTCAACAACTTATTTCTATAGACCGTGTTTTATGACTTACAATCATAAGTTTTACTTATGTCGTAACTTATCCGAAGGGCATTGAAATCGGCCTTCTCGAAACTACTGATGTAGATACTACGCCTTCGGCTATGTCGGACGAGCTTTTGTTATTAATTTGTTCAAAGAAACTTCAGTTTGGTTCAGTTTGTATTTTACAGTTAATTTTTTTACTTCGAAGTATTAATGTTAAATATACATACTTATATGGCCTTCTTTTTTTAAGCTTTTTTTAACAACTTTAAGCTATAAAATAAGCTATTTCCATTGTAAATAATGTTGGAATTTTATACATTCTTTTAGCTGCTCGGAGTTTGGGGTTTAAATAAAGTTTATTTCAATGGAAAGGCGAGTAGAAAAACGGTCGAAAGAAAAATGGTTTTGTGAACTCTGCTAGTCCCCATTGACTCAATGATGTGAAGTAAACCAACATTTGAAAAGTCTTCCATTTGTTAAATTCTATTAATTAATTGCAAATACTCCAGCCATATTTTGTATCATAAGTTTGTCCAAGCCCCTTATCGCACTGGTATGTTTTAATGAAAGGTTTTTTTACAAAAACTTTCACGCTATATTCCAAATAGGACGAGTTGGATGAAAATTAGCAATTAAGTATAGGTTGGCTTTATTTCTTTACAATGCTGTAAACTAGCTTATTAGAATTGTAGAGAAAATTGTCATGCAACTGCCAAGTTTTTCAACCTTACAACAAATTTTCTTCTGTAGCATAAAACTTTTAATAATTCTTTGAACGTATAAAAAGACGTAAATTAACTGTCCAATGAAAAAATTTAGGAAGCGGTACTCGGGAATTACACGACGACACCTAAAAAGAAACTAATTTAAGTTTTGCGCCAAGATTTATGTTTTCAAGATTGAGTTGCTGGCTTCTCGACTGTCAGTGACTTCAAAGCACTGTGAGTTATACATCCATTCATCAAGGTGACTCGACAAATTGTGTGACACCGATATTGTTATTTTAAAGGGGGGAATTCGAGCCCAACATAGCGAGGCTTTAACGATAAACGAAACGGGAAACTTTCCAAATACATTATTATGAAATACGAAGCAAAGTTGATTCCTGCCGAGTCGACAGTCCAAATATTTGCATGTTTGTATTCGTTTCACATTCAACATTTTCTGCGAAAATAATCAACTGCGTTGGATTTTTTGGCAAATCTATATATTTAAAAATGAATTGCTGTTCGTTAGTCTCGCTAAAACTCGAGAACGGCTAGATCGATTTGGCTAATTTTAGTCTTGAAATATTCGTTGAAGTCCAGGGAAGGTTTAAACGGTGAGAAAATATGGAAAAATTGCGAGGAATATGATAAAAACAAGAATTTCATTTTCCCATATAAACTGTTCTACGTAATGTCCTGTCAAACGTTAAATATTTATCCCTTCAATACGGTTAATTGTTCCCTCAAATTAAAGAATGGATTAAAATAAAGGTTTCGAATCGACAACATATATCTACAATATTCGGATAATTGCATATTTTACATTTTAAAATGAAAAATAGCGTCATTGATTAATAGGGATTGACATATTTGTTGGTTGTCAAATATTTATGTCAGAACTACTTTTTTGCGTAAAATATATCTTACTTATTTTCTGTTAGTATTAGTAAGTACTACCATCGAATGTATACTCGCTAACTTGATCGAACGGCCAATTTACAGATATCAGCTGGTCAGGTTATCTAAAAGCGTCAAGTAAATTATCATGACTGATTTTCACGTATGTTTTAGATAATATCGTTAAAAATAAGGCGTCAATACTCCCAGGCATTTCCCGCCGGCAATATTGCTTTACAGATGTTTTGAAGATCACCTAAATTCTGATGTTCCATTTTTATATACGTTTACCAGACAGCTATTTTAAGACCTTTGACAAGAAGACAGACCGATCTAGGGGGTCAATTTTCCCTAAATTTGTTTAGACGCTATTAGGTACCCTGACCACCAGATATGAATAAATTGGCTGTTCGACCAAGTTAGCGGGTATGCATACGATGGTAGTATATACTAACACTACCCAATGGTCCACATTTCGTCCATCAGAAAATAAATAAGGTCTGGCGGCTCTGGGATATCTGTCTATGAGGGCGGGCTCAGTAATAAGACCAACGCTGAACACTTTATAAATAGTAAAAAGCAAAATAAAATTATAATAGAATGAAACGCCTTGGAAAAGGAATAGAATATAACAAAAATGGGTGAATCAGTTTGTATAATCTATTTATATAAAAATGAACAGTCTTTCCTTAATGGAATTGTAAACTATGCATTTGATCATGAGATGAATAAGATTTCTGAGTTGGTACGACCAATTTTCGATAAGTGGCGCAACCGTCATTCAAACTCCTCTTAATCGACTAGACCCATTGGAATGAAATTTTTTATGTATATACTTATACATATATTAATGGGTCCCTAGATGACTTCAAAACACAATTGGACCTGCTAGATGGCGCTGATTTCGGCATATCGCATAAAACTTTTCCGGGCAGGACGACGTCTGCCGGGACAGCTAGTTAAAAATATATTTCGTGTGTTTTTATTTCATTTAAAAAGTTTAGATTAATAGATATCTAAACAGCCAGTTCTTAGTTATTTTATTTAGATGTTTTAGTCATTATGTAATAATATTGTCAGTAATTGTCTATTCTATTGTGCTAATGATAAAAACTCGTACTTTTTATAATCACATGGCTTTCATCCTTTATAAGGGTCAGACAAAATATTGAATTATGCTATAAGATATAGCACTGTTAGATATAGGTACACATTATGGCAGTGTTAGATAATTAAACGACTTAGATTGTAATATCAAGCCAGATACCTACATAGGCACAATTCATGTCCGTCAGAACTTGTCTAATGCTGAAGGGTAAAAACTGAGCGAACCGCGATGAGTACCTCTTCACGTAATGAAAATCTTAATACCTATATTATTATTAATATTCATTTTATAATTTATGATGTCAAATTATAATATAAACATTCAATGCATATTTTTATGATAAAGTATTTAACGTTGAAATGTAATTGGAATAAATGAATTGAAAATAGTGTATTGAATCCGTAAAGTACATATATTAATCGGATTCAGTTATTTCACAATTTTATTTGGCACCCAGTTCGGAAGCCGGTCGCCACTAAAGAATTTTATGTCGACATCAATTGGTTATGTCAACTTCTGCTATAAACACAAAACAAATAACATCACAAGAACTGAACTTAATGAAGCCCGTTTTATTTATATCAACGCATTTACGAAATGTGAGCTTACAGTAAAATATTGTTTTATCACATTGTATTTTCCTTTTTTTGATTTGTTTGAAAAGAATCCAAGGTAGCGACAGAAGATAATTTTCAAGAATGAGATTGCTAGGAATTTATTTTGGTTTTAATTTTTTAAAAGGTATTGCTATAATGGCATTTTTATATGCAATCTATGTATGCTTTATTTGTTCAAACAAAACCGTCACTATAATCATTATCATAATTAACCATATGTCATCAAATGCTTTTTCTACATACCAGTGTCGGTATTCCCATAGAAACACAAAAGCGTTAAATGTTTATTCCGGTTTATACTTGATTTTTTAGGGTTAAAGATATTCTAATTTATATGTCGAAGATTATTATTGAGAACATTCTAAGCCTAACTGTTTTTTTACATCCAAAGTCTCCTACTAACCTGTATCTAGAAACATAAATTTTAATAATGATAAAAAAATTATACCATAACTCTTCAGCCTCACCCTTCAGCACTTACGTTTTAAGAAATGCCTACTTTTGCGACCAAGTCCACGACAGTTGACTTGCAGTATGAAGATGATTGATGTGTAACATTAACCTCAAGGAGATTCGCGGTGTTTGGGCGATGTGTCGAGGATGGAGAAAAAATCATAAACTTTTTCAGATGTAGAGTATGGGAATGGGGCCAAGGTAGACAACACGAATGGAATGAATCGGATGTTAGTAGAATAAATACTGTTAGTAAATATGAGATGTAGTATGGAAAGTAACAAATACATTCTTTGTTTAATAACTTGGTTGTAACTTTTAATTGAACATTCGTAATTGTAATTATTCATAATTGGTTGGGCACATTTTCAGACTCTGTGCTACTACTGGAAAAATTCTAACCAACCAAGCAGGACCTCTAGATCGCACGACACATTTCATATAAATATGAAAATAGAAAAAACCGTAAATAAAGGACGAAACTATTTAGATATTCAACAATCAAACACAACCATTTTCTCTTCACTAACTACAATCTTGGCAACTTAATGAGAAGCTTCATCATATTACGGTTAAATGATAATGAAGCGTTGACTGCAACAAACACTTCTCGAAAAAAGACTGCCTAGCCTACAACCGGACGGATTAAAAAAAAAACAGCACGCCAAAGATGTAATAACACCACTGGACACGTACACAAACGAAATTATTGGACTTGTTCTGTACACATTGTTGTTTGTTCCCGACTGCCGAAATTACGATGGCCGATACTTCCCCAGACCAATCGATCTTATATGTAAACACGTGTTACACTGGAACAATACAAAAATATGCTATTCTCTGACCTCATTCGGTCTGGACAGACAGCGGTAAATAGAATCTTCGTATTTTTATTAACACTAAGTTATCCAAGGTTTTAAGAAATATTTTGTCGTGGGATTATAAATGTCCTGAATTATAGTTTTGTATTACGACGTTATTATTGGTTATAATATTAGTTATCGGGTGTGAGAAGTTATTGTGAATTTCCTAAAAAGTATACCTTTTTCACGGATCAGGAATCAAATTCCCAGCAATCTCAACAACTACTTAAAAGACAATTTTTCATGTAACCATAGCGACATTCTAATTGTAGCATTAAAATGCAATTTTCCTTTGACTGTAGTCATATTAGCCTTTTGGTATTCAATAAAGAGCTGTTAGAATAGTCAAAACACACTACGTAAAAGAAACAGCCAATTGACAGAAGTCAATTCCGAAAAAATATGGTTGAGTAGACACTCGAATAAAAGAGCATCGGACATTCGTTTTCACAAAGCTCTTTACATACGGAAAATGCTAATACTATTTGTAGTAGTTAACATTCAAATCTATCGGCTTAAACGAACTCATTTCGAGGCGCTGTTTGCATATTTACGAATTTAGTTATCGAAAAACTCATTGCCAGCGGCGTCGATGGTTGTGAATGCGAATTAGTTTTCATTGTTTGAACGCCTGCGAAAAACAAATATACATTTTTTGAATACATTGTGTTGACGTGAACTTTTTGCTTTTTTGCTTTGTAAATCTCTTTCTACAGTTCATTGATGACATTTTCATAAACTGTTAACAGGTTAGTTATTTTATTAGCTTTAGCAATATGATTTGCAATTTATTTTATCATCGAAATCTTATCGTACATGGACCTCGGCTGCATTCTTAGATCGTAGGCAAAGTGTTATTGGGACATCCCATTTTCGGAATTTCTCACAAGCTAGCTCCTTATTGTGTACGGCTTAAAACAGCTAGCGAATCATTGATATACACTTGCTTAAACTTAATAGCGTAGTTAACCAAACGAACAATCAGTATCTTTAAAAACATTACGAGTTTTACTTTGCATTTAATAGTTGGATATACACCTGCTTGCTTCATTATATTGTCGAGCCGCAAAAATTTAAAACCACTTCATGGTATCACTCTCGATATTCCAATGCTTCGACGTAATTATATGAAATTAGCTTCTAGAAGAATTTTTCAAATATGTATCAGCCCACATATAAAATCAGTATGATCGAGGATAAGATAGCAACTGCTCGGTTAGCCATTTTATAATAGCTACTAATGATCGAATAAAGCGCTATGTTAGGAATGATATAATACAATTAACAGATTATTTCGCAGCAGTATTCTCACTCTAATCACGAAATATAAGCAAGAACATTTGACTCCGTTCTACAACTGCCAAGCTCTAGACTTAACTATATCGGTTCAAAACAACGTGGAACTTACAAGCATTGGCAATTAATGTATCTGTACAAGTATCCGTAGAACTAAGCAAGTTAGTTCCGAATGGAGATCGACCCGTAGAATTCATAGTCCTGAGCGCGATATTCATATGGGTGGCTTAAAATCTCAGCCGCTAAATAAATAAATAAATACACCCAACAGTCACATACATAGCTCTGACCCCACACTAGGTTACAAGACCTGTGTCGTGGGTATCAGACACTACGAGAGACTTTTTCGGTCTCACAAACACCCAGACCCGGAACAAATATCTGTGGTTCACACAAACATTTGTCTCGGTGCGGGGATCGAACCCGCAGCCTCTCGTTTCGCAAGCTGGTGTCTAGCCAACTGCGCTACGGGGGCTGTCAAATTTGGCAATAGTTGCATAACTTTTAACAATCCGTGCTCTTTTGTTATGGATTACGCTTTAAAAAAAGTTATAATTTTACCTTCATGATATTTAAGAAAAAACCGTTCAGATAGAAAATAATTTTAACAAAAATATTAGTCAAACAGCTTTATCAGTAGTGACCATACCCCATGGAAGTAAATCAACCAAATAATTTTGATCTTTTATAGATAGGAAGGTGCCGAAAAATATTGAAATAATCTTTGAACATTCAAGACGAGATATTTAGTAACTTTCGGGTAACGCACCTTTTCTCGTATCAATGTGGTATATTTTAATAATTGCGTGGAACCGTGTGTTGGCTACACACATACTTGAATAGATGTGTAAAAATGACAAGTCATTCTGCAACCTCAAGGTACCTCCTGGTTGGATTTATTCACTTAATAAAACATAACGTAAAAATCAAAATTATTTTATTATTATTATATTGATAACATACTTAAAGATGTTTAAAAATTCTTACATCGCAATAGAATGGTCCTTTAATAAATCTATTCGCAAGTTATTAAGCAAGTCAGTGCCGGGATATTATCGCACTATAACATAAGCGGGATATGCAATTTACTTTGCATAGAAAAGCTATTATCCCGTAACTTATATTCACTTTAACAGAAGATAATTACGGTATTTAACTAAGAAATGGCGGTTTTTCATATTTTAATAGGCATGATACAAAATACTAGGTTTTATACATTTAATTTTTTTAATAGTCATTATTAAAAAAAAATGGGTTAATGAAGTACTTAATCACAATGTCTTCTAAACAACCCTTGTGTGACCAAATTTAAGAAAAAATATCAAAGTTATTGATTTCACAAAAAAGATTGATCATAATAATTTTGATATAATTATGTTTGAAATTGATTTGTTGGAAACGACCGGTGACGTGGTCATTGAATCTCTTAAAACTTCATTAGAAATTGATAGCGCTGTAAAAGGTATAAAAGAAAAAATATTCTAATATTTTTTTAATGTTTACCATAATAGTAGCGAAATATTTACTATTAACAATCATTTTTTTTATTTTGATTTATAATTAAAAACTATTAAAAAGAATAAAAAGGTATTACTTATATATTAACACACAAGGTATTTCTCAAAATATACTGTAAAATTAATTCAAAATTATATTAAAATTATCCCTGCGAACAAAATAAGATATGTCCTTTTGTCTGTTTTGCCATGTTGTATGTTGTATTCCTTTGTATTGAATTTCATTGCTTCCAGCAATTTCGATGTTGACCGTATGAAATTATATTTTTCGATACAAACCGTTCATGTCTTTTTTTATTAATTTTATCCAAATGAATTTTATCAACAACGATTTTCTTTACAACATTTCTTTTAGGTCACGTGAGTTCAGTACAAAAGGGAATAATTCTTGCACTGGAGTCTTTGAATATTTTTGTCTAGATATACTGTCTATCAGATAAATTTAAAAATCTAAGTTTAAATTTTTCTCCTATTAAATAATTAAACAGACAAGTTAAGATAACAATCACACAAATCGCCTGATTACGGTTGTCGCACGATTACGATAACCCCAATTATACCAACATCTTATTAAGGATACACTAAAGTGAAAATCACTTGGCCAACATTCATATAAGTTTGTATTAAAGAAATATTTTCACCTGTACATCCTTTTGCAACTTTGAATTTCTAAATGTGAGAGAACTCCTTAGAGTTTGATAGTAAACAAGTGGCTTTATTTTTTGCCTCAACATTACTTTTTATGTTTGTTAAAGTTTTACCGTTTTTTGCTAAGGTGTATACTTTTACTCAAACAGAATAAATTGCTGTTACTATTCTACTTGCAGCGTTATAGGAACTGAATGAAGTTATAATATAATAAAATTTTGCTTAAACATAAACGCTTAAACTTTTCTCTCAGCTCACACACGTTCCTCTGCTTGGCACGGGTCTATTAACATAACGCAGGTTAGTAGGCTTATTGATAACGTTGATAAAATCTGACGGAATTTATGAATTATCGCATCGCAAAAAGAGGTGTACAATCAACTAATGGAATTATTTAGGAGAGTACTATTTGTAGATGGCAGAGCGTTTGTCGGGCCCACTTCCAGTCTTACAAAATGTTTTAATGAAAAAGCTTGATACGTACCTGGCCAAATGTGCGTTCCTACCCTTACGGAGAAAACGGGCGTGAAATTATGTTTTATATATTCGTAACATCAATCCTAAAATTTTATTTTGTCCAAATGTAAATGTGCCTTGCGCAATTGAGACTGACTACCCAAGTTCGATTGGATCCAGACAATAACTCTCAATTGCAGCACAGATTATGTAAATAGGTTCGATTATTGAATAAATAAAAACATTCTTTTTAGGCAAAGACCGCACTTTTTTAAAAAAATACATCTACTTTCAGAGGACATCCCTAAAGACACAGAATAATTTAAATGAATAACGTTAACATTCTGGCAACGTACGGACTCAAAGATATTCATTAAAATATTCCTCTTCGTGGAACTTTAACGAAAATATTTTAGATTGGAATGGAATCACGATGACTAAAATGCCGGCAACATTGACTGGGCCCCTTTACTTAATTCCAATTCTATTGATGAGAAGGTCGAAATCTTTACGGGTAAACTTAATGATTTATATGATGTGCATGCTCCAGTTCGACCGATTAAGATGAAACACTTTCCGTCACCCTGGCTTACTGATGAAATAAAAACGGTTATGTCGAAAAAAGCTGCTGCGAAGGCAAAATTTAAACGTCAACCGACTTCCCTTAACTGGGAACGGTATGTAGCAATCCGTAATCACTGCAACAAGATGTGTAGGAATGCGCAACGCCGACACGTCCATGCTTCTGTTGAAAATGGTGATCCAGCTAAAGTCTGGAAATTTCTTCGATCTATGGGAGTAGGAAAATCCAGTCCTGATCCTATTTCTAATCATTTAGACATTAACTCTCTGAACATGCACTTTACTGATGTGCCTATCTTCTGCAATGCTAAAAAGCATAGAACTATTTCAAATCTTTCTTCTATTCCAACTCCCAAGTATCCACAATTTGTCTTTAGTCAATTTACTGCTTGTGATGTTAAAAAGAGCATCTTGTCCATTTCCTCTAATGCTGTTGGTGTTGATAGCATCAGTCGCATTATGGTGGTGCATGTCCTCGATGAAATTCTCCCTACCATCTGTCATATCCTCAATTTTTCTATCTCCCATTCCGTCTTTCCATCCATTTGGAAAAAAGCTGAAGTTATCCCTGTTCCTAAACGTCCCAATCCAAAATCCTTCACTGAGTATCGTCCTATTTCTATCCTTCCCTTCCTTTCTAAGGTCTTTGAAAATCTCATACATCTTCAGCTTAGCTCCTTTGTTGACACCAATAATCTCCTAAACCCATTTCAATCCGGTTTTCGTCGAGGACACAGCACCACTTCTGCGCTGGTGCATGTCACAGATGACATCCGAGCGGCTATGGAGAATGGAAAGGTAACGATTCTGGCATTATTGGATTTTAGCAACGCCTTTAACACAGTTGATTACGATGTCTTACTGAGTACGCTTAGCTCTATTAACATATCTCCAACAGTAGTTGACTGGTTTCGAAGTTACCTGATGGGGCGTCAGCAACGTATACGAATTGATAATACTGCTTCTTCTTGGCGTAATACATATGCTGGTGTCCCCCAGGGCGGCGTTTTATCTCCTTTACTCTTCGCGTTATTTATTAACTCTATCTCTAATAAACTTATTTCTTCCTACCATCTGTATGCAGATGACTTACAAATTTATTATCATACTCCGGTAAACAGGGTGACGGAGGCTATTGCTTCAGTTAACAAAGATCTTGCACGTATTTGTGACTGGAGCGATAGCCACGGTCTCAAAGTCAATCCCTCGAAAACCCAAGTCATTGTTGTTGGCAGCTCCAGGATGGTCGCCAAGGTTGATTTCGCCTGTTTGCCGCAAATTGTGTTCAATGGATGCGTGGTCCCTTACAGCGACAAGGTTAAGAACCTAGGCGTATATATCGACAGGCACTTATCCTGGGGTCCCCAGTTACAAGAAGTTAGCCGCAAATTGTTCGCTGCTGCGGGGTCCCTTCGTAGGTTGCGAAATTTTCTCCCGATTCCCACAAAGATTGCGCTGGTTCTGTCCCTTCTCTTTCCCATCCTTGATTATAGTGATGCTAGCTATCTTGATCTCACCGAAGCCCAATTTGAAAAACTTGAGCGACTCCAGAACTTTTGCATACGGTTCATATTTGGCCTTCGCAAATATGACCACGTCTCCCAATTTCGTGTTAAACTCAAGTGGGTATCTATGCGCCTTCGCCGTAATACTCGAATACTTTTGCTCCTTTTCCAAATCTTGTTTAATCCCTCAACTCCACGATATCTAAAAGATAGGTTCTGTTTTCTTGGTGCAACACATGCACGACACCTTAGATCTTCAGATAATCTTACGCTTGAAATACCTAAGCATAGCACCACGTTCCTGAGCAATTCGTTTACAGTTCATGCTGCACGCTTATGGAATGAATTGCCACTAGTAATACGAAAAGCTAAATCTATTTCCATTTTTAAAAGGCTTCTCAGAGCTCACTACTCTCTAATTTAAATTTCCTATTTTAAATTATTATATGTATGTATGTATATATTATATTTGTATATAGTATGTAATATTTATGTATGTGTATGTATATGCAATTTATAGCTTATTTATACGTATTTTTCAAGCCAACTGCCACAACTACAACTTTTCATTCCGGTACCGTGGGTTGCCTGGAAGAAATCGCAGCTAGCGATAAGGCCGCCTGTTGTAGCTATATATTTTTAAGTCTTTTAAAAGTTGCTAGTTACTTGTGTTTTTTTTATTTTTAAGTTAAGAATACAATAGTCATTAATTTAGTAATACAGATATATAGTGTACAAAAAAGTATATTAAATAAATAAAAAATAAAATGAGAGTATACAAGTATCTAACATAAATTTAATTATGATATTATGATCGCTGGTGTTGGTATTAAACAGAATAAATTTATTTTTGTTATTCCGCGGGAGGCTAGTTAGCATAATTCTAGGACTAGTGTATCAGTTATGTGCATATCAAGATAATAATCCATTTATATGCCTTGATCATCAGCCCATAAACCTGTCATAGCTTGGCACGGGATTCCTCTACAAGAGGGTTTAGTCATTACTAAATTTTAAGGATTTTTAGGTAAAAATCAGGCACGAAATTTTCCTACTTATAAATTTTCATTCTCATATGTTAAATTAAATATAAATAAATCTATGGGATGCATATAAGCTACAAACAAATGTCTTTAAATGAAATCATTTATGGACTTCCAGTATCTTTCGACCATCATGCTTCAAACCCAACTTCAATAAAGACACCTTTCTTAGGTCATTACAGAGACACGGGCACATTCTATATTTTTATTGGTCTATCCCCCTTAGTATCTTACCCTTCCGTGAATCCATTCATCGTCCACACGTTATGGGTATTCAATAAAACGTCGGCCAGAGCAGATGGCGTCGTCCTCGTAAACTGGGCTCTAAGGAAGTTTTATGACTTCAACTCAGTAATTGATTCCGACTTGTACTACTGTTTAGGTGGACGCTTTGGAATTCATTGTCCTGCTAGTGAACATACTTGTTTACAATAAGGAAGAATTTAAAAATTGTTTGGTACTTGCATTAGGCTAATGTAATTGTACAATAGTTTTTCCAAGTCCCATCTAGGAACTCTCGATCGCTCGCGAGGATGGGACCAATAAGTATGAATTTAAATGACTAGGAATGATTTACTATTATGTATTTAAATGACGTTTTTAATAGAAAGAAAATGTGTCAAGTGGTTCAGGGTACAGACAATTGTGTTTTTAGGATATCTTGACACGCTCCTTGAATATCATGTAATTGTTGCCAGGGTTATGTATAATCATATATTAATAATTTGAAGTGCTTTCTGTTATTATTATTTTTTATTTAAATATGACAAAAATAATGTAACCTGTAATAAAAACTACTTGAAACTTTATGAGCAACTTTATAACAGTTTATTACTGAACAGATAATATTTTTTTAATAAGTCCCCGACCCAATCTTTAAACATAAGTAATGTATGTAAAAAAGTCCTTCGTAAATCCTTTATAAACATACTTTTTGCATTTACAACCGCGAGAGACTAGAAATATTCCTGTTGTAAGTTTACACGGGTCATATGGACCCATATCACGTTGGAATCCTCGTTTGACACATAACAGGTACAATCCGGCTATTTATAAAAATATGACTTTTCTTTTTGCCTGTACAAAAGACATCTAATGCTAAAAGCTTTGCCTGGGGTTCTGGATGACATTTTCGCCAAGGGCAAAGAGATTAAGGTTATTTCTATATTCACCTATCTGTGTTTCCTTTCCTTTGCAATATATTTATTCAACGTGAGCATTGAAATGTTTTATTACGTGCAGTATTGGAAAGCAATTCGTTATGTTAAATTCATAATGTTTTGTTAAAACTAAAAGTTTATGATGTCGTCTCATAATTTAATTTCATTAATTGTGCTGCTAGTTTATGCGAAAACTCATAAGAGGAATGTCAAGATAATCTAGAATGAACTGAAAATACTGCCTGTCATAAAACAATACTGGTACACTCACTTATGAAAAGCGAATTATGCACAAAGAAAACTTAACTCTTAGAAATGCTAGAATACTCTTGTATTAAATTTCAACAGAAAACATATAACAGAACTAAAATTACTAAAGCTATATTTAAGAAGGAAATCAATTATTTATTTTAGATTTTAAATTTGAATGTTGTAACTAATAGCATTCTGAAACCAGGAAGACGAAATAACCCTCATATATTAATACCGATAGTGCTCTAGCTTTAACATAAAAACACAATTCCTAAATTGCATTCTCGGTGGCCTACATGCAAAGAATTTAGACCATATTTTTTCCACACACACCCGACTAAATCTTTCACGTTCCTATCATAAACCTAGATAGCATCGCTTGAATATTTTAGCACGAAATACGCTTCCACCAACAACGAGATGGTTCTTTAATAAATGTTAATACAACATTCAGGTTACAGTGCAGGTCTATTTTTCTACTCCACTTTTGATGCATAGAGTAGGCAATTGGCAGTTACTAAGTAACTAGCGAATACTAAATTTAAAAAACAATCAACTGTTTACAACGTCATTGCGTTGAAGCCGTTGGGTTTTTTTTATAAGAAATGGATTGGATTTTATTGCCTGCAAATAAGTCTACGTAACCTTAAAAAAACAGTTTTATCATCATGAGCCAACATACGTCCCACTACTGGGCACAGACCTGCTTTATGATTAAGAGTATTTAGTAGGCCTTAGACCACCAGGCCTAGTGCGGGAAGAGGGACTCCATACCTAAGAATTTTAAGGTGTGCAAGTTTCTCTACAGTTAAAGTTTAAGAAAATTCATGGAGAACGTACAAATAACTTCGAAAAGTCAGTGTGTGTCTGATTCTCGAGATTCTCGATCGGCTAAGCCTCGAGACCCTCACTACTTACAAAAATATTTGAAAAGAAAATACTGACGTAATGCAGACAGAAACAAGCACGAAGGTAGCTTTATTGCACACGTACATTCTTCGCTAAATCTTTCACGTCTCATCATAGACACAGATAATACAGCTTTAATATTCTAGGCCGGAGCTTGGAACAACGACTGCTTCTTTGTGAGCGCGACAGCTTGGTAGCAGCCCGTTAAATTATTAAACTACACTCTTGAATAGCATCCTACTACAAAGTGTTCTTGCTAACTTAGTTTTAAACTTCAATGGGCAACAAGCACCCCGGGGCTTCATTCAATCGTTTATCGGAGTTGCAGTTAAATAGGCATGGCTATGGGGTTTATTATTGGGTATGTTTTTATCGTTTGTTAAAATTTGAAGGGCTGGCAATATTGATTGCTAAAAAATAATAAAAATGCGTTAAACTACATTCCACCCAATAAATATACCCAGTCACTAATCATGGTTCTTATCCTATACCACGGTACAAGTCTTTTGGCGAGGGCATCAGAGATTACAAGACTATTTCGGTATCACAAATATTTTACTTGTTGTGGGTATAGAACAGGCAGCTCTCATTTCGAAAGCTGGTGTCTAGCCAACTGTCCCACTACGGACATGATTTTATGTTTGTAAGTGTAATGCTTAATTATAATAATTACAATTTTAGCGTTAATGTGTATGCATTTTCAACTATTAACATGACTTCACACTTTAGATCAAAGTGCAAAACTTTCACTCCAAATAACCACTTAATCATAAATGTAGTCAAGAATACGTATGTGTCTGGAAACTGCAAGCCATCATACATATAACGATAATCTACTAATTTGATAGTTTCAACGTAGTTAAGTTGGTGTCTGGCCTCGAGTCGTGGACAAACTATTACAATAAGTTATTTTAATAGATGCCTGATTCCTGTTTGATTATGTTTTATGTCACTAGGTGTAGCACGATTCATTTTTTATAAAGTAATAAGTAAAAAGTCAATTTTGAAAACGGTGCACTGTATAAGGGACTGCGTTTCATTAAAACTATAATATTTTAGATATAATTTTGTATTGTTACAATTACATAATATTTAGGGTTGTTTATATAATTACAAAAGAAAAAAGGCTAAATATATCCTAAAAATATTCGGCCAGGCAATGTTCCTGCGCAAATGTATTTTTTTGAGTGGCCTCAATTAAATTCAACTAAAAAAACCAAAAATAGAAATTAAATATACTTGTATCTAGTCATTCTACAAAATACCTGAATGTGGTTATCCCAGCACCGTTAATGTTGTCAGACAACGTTGACCGCACTTCGACGTCCATCACACCCCTAATGAATAGGGTTGCTCCTCGCACATTATGCTTGTCGTATACTCTTATTAAAATTACCACATTTTATTCATCCAACTTTTAACATTAACCGTCTAATGCTTCGTCATTATTATAAAAAGTAATAAAAGAAAAAAGAAAAGTTGTAGAGCTATATTATTGTCAACATGCACTGCAATGTGAAGACCTCGTCGCGACAAGGTAATGAAATTGTCTCGTTCTCTTCATTTCTTCTTAAATTGTGTATTAGTGACACTTAGTTCACTGCTTTCAATCCTGATGCATATAAACGTCATAACTGTAGTTTATCGACTGTGTCTGAGTGTTCTCGTTAAGTTAAATATCTGTGTCCTCATAATTATCTCCAAATATTTGGAAAATGTGCATGGCT
The DNA here is from genome assembly GCA_030295005.1 of Cephonodes hylas. Classification (NCBI taxonomy): domain Eukaryota; kingdom Metazoa; phylum Arthropoda; class Insecta; order Lepidoptera; family Sphingidae; genus Cephonodes; species Cephonodes hylas. The sequence goes on along the minus strand of AP025367.1, from coordinate 5,570,961 downwards.
GCCAGTCATCAGTCAATAAATACGCATCACTAACTGTACCATATACGGGCCTCTACAACTAAGAGAGGCTAGGCCTCAGTCCACCGCGCTGGTATAGTGTGTTTTGACGGTCTATTCACTTGAGAAATTCCTAACCATGTTTTCTTTCACCGTCCCAACTCGATGTCACGTTTATCACTAACGGAGTATACATCCAAATTGTTTGATTGACTGTGATACCATCCGGCTAAATTATACCAGAATCAAAGCTGTCTGAGGCTTGCCTGTAAATATTTTACAGTGCATTTTCATCTTTAAGTTATTCCTTGTGCATTTTCTTCCCAGACTCTGTTAATTTTTAATAACTCTGATTACTTTTTTCATAGAGCGTGTCTTGGCCAGCACAAGGCACAAAAGGAAGTAGATAACAACCACTTAACTCGGATTTTAGCGTTATCGTCCGACTTTTAAGATCCGTAAATAGTTAAAGAAGTTTCACGGCAGCGGAGAAGTTACGGCGTGGAAGCATTTTTTACTTTAAGTGGTATCATGGATACTTAGCGAAGTTGCTGATTATCTTTTTAGTACTTCCTCAGCGTGAAATAAATCCTGGAGATTTTACTATTTATTTTAATCTGAGTGTAATTTTTCCAGTGTTCTAAGTGTTTTAAAAAATATGATAGAGAAATAAACTCAAAACTGAGAAAGTTCATTTTTGTTTTCATGACAAATTGTAGCGATTATATTGCACTAAAAATGTAAAAAATATATGTGATGTAAGTATAGTATAGTAGGAGTACCTATGTATTTTCTTCATAACTTTCCTGTTTGTGACAATTAAGGGGCATGAGTTATTTAAAAAAATGCAAGAAAATAATCCATTCAGAAAATAAATTCGGAAGCTTATTAATATGCACTGTTTATCAGATAAAAAGAGTGAGAAAGCCTCGACTTTTCGCGTGAGGCACTCAACACGAATTAAGATTATGGGGGCAATTATCATTGAATAAAATAAGTCGAATTCCCTGAAGAGATATCTTTACCGAGAAATAGGCAGATTAGGATCTCATTTGTTCCGTTGGCTTTCTTAATCCTAATTAACCATTAGGCTTTATCGTTCGGCCTAAACAGATTTTGAAGCAGTATTTCTTACATACAAAACTTTGTGCTGTTGGTTTAATATTTTCAAAGTCTGTCTTTATTTTTATTTTTGCTGATGTTTAAGGAAGCAGTTGTTTGATTTTTTTTCATAAATTATTTTATTACAAAAGTCTAAACTTAGAATCCTATCTATCTACGTAAGCCCATTTATAAAGTACCCTCCGCTGGACACGGACTTCTTTAATACGGAGGTCCATAAAAACTTATTCCTTCATACTGGCCTAGTACGGGATGGTGACCTTAACTTTTAGGCAAGCATATTTCCTCATGATGTATTTCTTCATTGATAAAATTCATATCAAATTTATTAGTCTTTATGGATGATTATGATCTTTTTAAAGGTCAATTAACCGAAACTAATTTTTGATATTCCCAGAAACCACACGGATATTAGGAATGTGCGCAATACAACAAGTCAGCTCAGTCAGTAGTGTATGCTAATTTTAAATTAAGGTATACAGATTCGAGATCGCGTCCTGATTCTATTCCTAATCATTTAGATATTAACTCTCTAAATACACACTTCACTGATGTGCCACTTTTCAACAGTGCTACTAAGCATAGAACTATTACAAATCTTTCTTCTATTCCAACCCCGAAGTATCCTCAATTTTTCTTTAGTCAATTTACTGATTGTGATGTTAAAAAGAGCATTTTGTCGATTTCCTCTAATGCCGTCGGAGTTGATAGCATCAGTCGCAACATGGTGGTGCATATCCTCGATGAAATTCTTCCTACCATTTGTCATATCCTCAACTTTTCTATCACCCATTCCGTCTTTCCATCCCTTTGGAAAGAAGCTGAAGTTATCCCTCTCCCTAAGCGTTCCAACCCAAAATCTTTCGCTGACTATCGTCCTATTTCTATCCTACCTTTCCTTTCCAAGGTCCTTGAAAACCTCATCCATCTTCAGCTTAGCTCCTTTGTAGACATCAATAAACTCCTAAACCCATTTCAATCCGGATTTCGTCGAGGTCACAGCACCACTTCTGTCCTGGTGCATGTCACAGATGATATCCGAGCGGCTATGGAGAATGGAAAGGTAACGATACTCGCATTACTTGATTTCAGTAACGCTTTTAACACAGTTGACTACGATGTCTTGCTGAGTACATTAAGCTCTATTAACATATCTCCAACAGTAATTGACTGGTTTCGAAGTTACCTGATGGGGCGGCAGCAGCGTATACGAGTTGATAATACTGTTTCTTCTTGGCGTAATACATATGCTGGTGTCCCTCAGGGCGGCGTTTTATCTCCTTTGCTCTTCGCGTTATTTATTAACTCTATCTCTAATAATCTTATTTCCTCCTACCATCTGTATGCAGATGACTTACAAATTTATTATCATGCTCCGGTAGACAGGGTGACTGAGGCTGTTGCTTCAGTTAACAAAGACCTTGCACGAATTTGTGACTGGAGCAATAAGCACGGTCTAAAAGTCAATCCGTCGAAGACCCAAGTCATTGTTGTTGGCAGCTCCAGGATGATTGCCAAAGTTGATTTCGTCGCTCTACCGCAAATTGTGTTTAGTGGATGCGTTGTCCCTTTTAGCGACAAGGTTAAGAACCTAGGTGTTTACATCGACAGGCACTTATCCTGGGGTCCCCAATTGCAAGAAGTTAGCCGTAAATTGTTGGCTGCTGCGGGGTCCCTTCGTAGGTTGCGAAATTTTCTACCGATTCCCACAAAGATTGCGCTGGTTCAGTCCCTTCTCTTTCCTATCCTTGATTATGGTGATGCTAGCTATCTTGATCTCTCCGAAGCCCAATTTGAAAAACTTGAGCGACTTCAGAACTTTTGCATACGGTTCATATTTGGTCTTCGCAAATATGACCACGTCTCCGAATTTCGTGTTAGACTCAAGTGGGTATCTATTCGCCTTCGCCGTAATACTCGTATACTTCTGCTTCTTTTCCAAATCTTATTTAATCCCACAACTCCACGTTATTTAAAAAATAGGTTCCGTTTCCTTAGCGCAACAGATGCACGACATCTTAGGTCCTCAGATAATCTTATCCTTGAAATACCTAGGCACAGCACCACATTCCTCAGCAATTCCTTTACAGTCCATGCTGCACGTTTATGGAATGAATTGCCACTAGAACTGCGAAAAGCTAAATCGCTTTTAACTTTTAAAAGGCTTCTCCGAGCTCACTACGCTCAAATTTAAATTTCCTATTTTTTTTATATATATATGTATTTATAGGTATGTATATTTATATATGTGCATATAGTGTATATTATGTATGTATGGTTATGTATGATCTAGTTATAAATAATATTATTTATTTGTATTTACAAGACAACTGCCACTACTACAACTTTTTTTTTTTTATTCCGGTACCGTGGGTTGTCTGGAAGAAATCGCAGCTAGCGATAAGACCGCCTGTTGTAGCTATATATTTTTTTTATTATTATTAATTATTGTCAAAGTTGTTTGTTTCAATTAGTTATTAAGGTTATGTTATGTGTTAAATTAAATTATGTATCTATATAGTGTACAATAAAGTATATTAAATAAATAAATAAAATAAATAAATACAGAGTGAAAACGTATTTTTTGTCGGGATTTTCTTTTGTTTGACTATTTTCCTGGGTTTGTAAACACCTTTACTATTACCCGCTTTAGTTTCCGATCACAGTCTGAATACACCCAGTATAATTAAAACAAAATCAGGGTAAAATAAACCAATCAGTTTCAAAGACCTAAATAAAACTAAACGCCGAACATTAAGAGCCGCTTGTTAGTTATTTCAAAGGACAATTACTTAATATTGTTTAGCATACTTAAGTAATGAGTAGAACTTAGAGAGAAGAGCTCTTGAATTATACAACCAAAACATTTTGAAACTTTCTTGTGTCGTCGGGTTCTAGAAACATTTGAAAGTCTTGATATAAATTCTTACGAATTCGTCATCATGCTAATTAAGTAGTCAAAGAAAGTTTTTCACTAGCATTAATTGCACTGAGATCTGAAGTAAAATATGTATAGCGCATTCTAAATGATTTCATTTCAATGGAAGCGACTTACCTATAACCATCAGTGAAATGAATTATAGCTGTTCCCCGACAAGGTGGTCCGACGACCTTGTCAAGGTCGCGGGACGTCGCTGGTTGCAGGCGGCTTCCGACCGATCCCGGTGGAAGTCATTGGGGGAGGCCTTTGTCCAGCAGTGGACCAGAATTGGCTGACAATGATGAAATGATGATGATGATAATAATTATAATACAATACCTATACCTAAAAAACCCCTATACCTACCAGAAGGATATCAATCTCTTGATAATTTTATTCAGCAAACAAAACGTGTAAGGATTGTTTGAGATCGATTTGTCTGTGAAGTTTAGTACTACCTTGGGCTAGTTGGCTTATTTTTACCGCGGTAACAACTAACTACGGCGAGACTCTATCACAGATGAAAGTCCTCTTTGCATCGTAAAAAAATATTATGTAATAAAAGTATATCAGATATAGACAAACAAAAAAGAAAGTCAAAATGATATTTTTAAAATGCCGTAGAGTCCTATACTTGTAAGAGTAACAATCCTATGTCAAACGAATTCAATTTACTGCGTTTTGCGGGCACCCGTGAAATCGAATTAGCTTTTTAATTAAAATTAATTAACTAAGGCCTTTAATTTGAATCAAACAGGCATTTCTATTAATTTGCTGTAACACTTTTACATAGTTCGTTGACTTAAGGTTTTTTCATAGATTTATTCATTAAATACATTTGAAATAGTTTTTAGCAATACTAATAATTACTTACATTTAAAAGAATGTGAGATATAAGTTATATCATCATCATCATCATCAACCAATATTGGCCACTTCTGGATATAGGCCTCCCCCAATGACTTCCACCAGAAACAGTCGGAAGCCGTCTGCAGCCAGCGACGTCCCGCCACCTTGACAAGGTCGTCGGACCACCTTGTCGGGGGACGTCCCACGCTGCGCTTTCTAGTCCGTGGCCTCCATTGGAGAAATATTTATTTTTGCAGATGTTAATATACTCGAATTGATATGTTGAATCAAAACCATCCTTTCTAGTACTACTCCTTACTAGTACTACTACTATATTTGTCAATGATATTACTTGTTTGGCATAGATATCACGTGGTTTCAGAATCTGGAAGTGTCATTAGGCACTTTTACTAGGAAATTCTCAGTAGTAAGTCGAAGTATGGGAATGGCAAAGAAAAACGTCAACAGGTTCGCCTCTTTTTACGTAGGAAAAAAGCCTCTGGCAAAATGTGGTTGAAGAAATACATCTCTATTTACCCCTTTAGAAAAGAAAGAAAGAAAGAAAGAAAAAGTTTTATTGTTGGCCATAATACAAACAAACAAACAATTAGTAACAACACAAGTTTACACAGCCAAGAATGAATTGCAGCGCTGGTTTTCAATGAGGGTTTCAACAAAAAAAAAAGAGTAAATTACAATATTAAAATATACTATTCTTATATATAACACTAGTCTAAATTAAATCAATAATAGCGAATACAATTCAACACAACATAAAAACTATATATGCTTATTAATCGCAAAAAAAGGAACAAAACAAACAATTTTAAAGCGCCAACTCAGGCCTAATTAACAAATTAACGGACACCATCTATCTGCTGTCTCTGATACAAAAATACAGGTATGATTTCGTATGTAAAATATTTTATCATTTCACGTGTTCTCCTCTTCTTACAGTAGGTACCTAGATTCTTAAAGGTTTACGTGAAGAAGCATTTCAGCATGCCAGCTTGAGCCTATAATGACTAAAAACCGTCTCTAGCTGTATAATATTCAAATAGTGTATTTAACATCAAATTTGTAGTATTAGAGGATTCAAATTCAAGTAAAAATACCAGCCTTTTTTCATGTTTTAGTTAAATTAACAAATACTAAGATACAAGTAACAAGATAATAGAATACCTCATAGATCTTTGTGCAGATAATGTGAATAAAAAATTTAAGCGTATTAGCCTTATCCGCGAAAAAACCCAGATCAATTTCCAGGTAAAACAGTGTCAGAAACTACTGACTCTGACATGGGTTAGGCGGAGTTTTTTCGAATCTCAGGACTATTCCATTGGCGTATATAATACTTGATTGGGATTCGGGGAACATATATTTCATGATGTCATTTACGTAGGCTTTTTTTTTCGATTATAAGCGTGATTTTTTTTGTGACCAAAAAAATATCTAAAATTGCATTAATGCCCCTGTTGTAGAGTTTTAATGATCAAACCTGCAAATGCATGGTAGTTAACTACACACGATCACGAATGTTTGTGTAAGTTACAAATATTTGTTTCGGGTCTATGAGACAGAAAATTGTAGAGCCAAAATTTATATATGTGTTGTGTGTATTAATCACTACATAGTATAAAACAAAGTCGCTTTCTCTGTCCCTGTGTCCCTTTGTATGCTTAAGAGGGTTTATACATATTTTGGCAAAAACAGTACTTTTCGAAGCCCTAAATATTAATGAAAGACCCATCGTACAAATACCTTAATTACCAATTATTATAGAGAATATTGTCATTTAAAAAGTTAGTTAAGAACATTTTAAGATTTTTGCGTAAATTTTAATAAATAACAAGATAACTGAGCTAAGATTGTCATAAATTCACTTTTAGAGTCATTTTCGACGCTCAAAATTCGAATTAATTCATAATATATTTAATCAAAATAAAATTTTATTGAATTGTGTATATTCCCAAGCAAATAGTTAGTTAAAAACATTTTAAGATTTAGATTGCATATTCAAGTAAAAAAAAAATAAGTCATTCAAAATATTGGGAAATTACTGTTACTATAGCATTTTTTTTACCTCTGTACAATACTCAATTTAACAAAATAACAACTTTCCTTAATAAAAGAACATGTACTTGAAAACGTACAATTTTTGTTTTAAAGAAATTTTATTTCTTTATTTTTTTATGAATATTTTAAAATGTGCTATAAAACGCCGCGCCCAAGCCAGTGCAAATCACACCGCCGCAAGGCCTTCTAAGGAGAGGACGTATCGCTCTGCGCTACGCCATCGAAATTTACGACGTAAATATTTTTGCTATTATCTCTGCTTTCCGAACATGTGATCAATTAAACTTTAAAAGGAATTAATCTAAGTGATGTATTTGACACTATACATATTCAATAATTATGATTTCATTTCATTTTATTTGATATTATGAGTAATAAGTAAGAACCGGCGCGCGCGCTCGTCGCTGTATCGATACTCGTCGCATTTACTTAAACTCGGCGAGCCGCGCGGTGTTTATACGCTCTTAAATCTTTCAAACTATGCAACGGATTTTGATGCGGTTTTTTTTAATAGATAGAGTGATTGAAGAGGAAGGTTTATATGTATGATAACATCCATTAAATATCAGCATTGCACCCGTGCGAAGCCGGGGCGGGTCGCTAGTTTATTAATAAAAAGTTATTCATCATAATAAGCCCGTTTTGAGATCTATATAAAAAGCACGTATTACTCCAACGTCACACGGGGATTTAGTAATATTAGCCATGTTATACGGAATCATGTGTTGTTTACGAAGGGACTAAACCACGGTGGAGCACGTTCTCGAAACCAGCCTATGACGTCACGTCGTCGCTTACTGCCCTCTAGGGCATTACAACAAAACGGGGCCAAAGGATGTGAGTAAAATAAGATATTTATTGCTTTTATCAATTTTTCCTGAAGCAAGTTTATTATAGTGGCCCGATATACTCGCTTACATTGAAAGATATGTTTTGTAGTCTTAAAGATTTCTGTATTGTAAGCAAATGTTTTGTACAAGCTACTGTTTAAAAAGCTAGGAATTAAAACTATTATTACCTATTTTCTAACTACCTAGGTAAGTATACCTATACTCTGTTAAGATTTGAGCAATCGTCTAAGGACTTGAAAATGCAGAGAATCGCAATGAAGTGACAGATTAAAATAAAGTACTATATCTGTTAATAAGTAAGTGTGAATCTGTATTATATGTATATTAGACATTACCACATTACATAATTTTGTGCCGGTATTAATGTGCACACGAATAAGATTTTTTTTATAATAGACACGATACCTGAACTATAAAAAGGAAATCTAAAAATATATATCGACCATAAGTTTTCAAATATGAACATAAAACTCCAGCTCTGTGGCTGTACCTTACACATAAACATGATTAAAACAACGCCGCTAATAACAACTATTCAGAGCATAAACACGTGAAACACGGTCGAAATTTTCGTATAATCAACAGGAAAAGCCAGCATCGGTTTCATACACAAAGCCATTAAGCAAACCGCAACCCCAAAGTTATCAGGGCTCAAACTCCGGCGTTATTTACGTCACTCCCAAGTGAATATGGCTAGTCAATCGTGGCCGAATATCTCTCGAATGCTATACCAAAAGTTTCCACCTGTCTCGGCATACTCGTACAGAGCGAATTTCAAACACTCAAACTTTACCGCTTAGGCACACACAATAGCTATGATTTATGATCACCTCGTTCTCTATAAACCTTATTTGCTAGGCTAATTTAGAAACGTAAGTTGTATTGGAGTAGTACCAAATGTTTTGGAAGTCAGATGGGTTTTAACTGTATTTAGGTAATATGGTTTGATTTCTTAGGAATTATAGGTGTGGTGTGTTTACGAGAAGATATAAATCTCCTTTCAATCCAAAATAACAAAATAAATGTAATTTTATTTTTTTATCCAAATATTATTTATTTATCCAATATTTAATATTAAATAAATAAAATAAAAAAATATGACATTTACATATTCTGCTTTTATTTTTTTTAATGAGAGGCCAAGCGATAGGCTGATTGAAAAAAAAAATTTAAAAAAAGGCCAGGATCTATTCCGTTTTGTAGGATTTGCAACATAGCTGGAACAAGGGTGTTAATTTTACCATGAAATGTTAGAAGTGAGTTTCAAAGTTTCCCAAAGTTTACGCTACACAGTTGTATTAAAATTTGGTAATACAAAAAGTTATGCCCCGGGTGAGGATCGAACTCACGACCTTAAGATTATGAGACTTACGCGCTGCCTACTGCGCTACCGAGGCCAGTGTTAGCTGTATCATATTAATGCATCTATTACATTAAAAGCAGAATAATTACTCAGCTTATTTATATCGGATCGGCGTAGGAAATGTACTGGCACCTTCGATAGTAATTGCATTCCTGTTCACTAGATAGATACTCGCTAGACACTAATACAATTCTTTACCAATCGGAACAATTAAGTCAGCAAACATACGTATGTACCTATACTAAAATATATAAAGTTGAAGAGTTTAATTAACGCGCTTTATGGCAGAGGAAAACATTCTTTTTGAATTATACATTTGCATACGAAATGTCATCTAGCTACATATAAAATCACAGTATTCATGTATCAAGAAGTATAATAAATACACCCAACAGTCACATACATACATAGCTCTGACCCCACAATAGGTTACAAGACCTGTGTCGTGGGTATCAGACACTACGAGAGACTTTTTCGGTCTCACAAACACTCAGACCCGAAACAAATATTTGTGGATCACACAAACATTTGTCTCGGTGCGGGGATCGAACCCGCGGCCTCTCGTTTCGCAAGCTGGTGTCTAGCCAACTGCGCCACGGTGGCTGTCAAAAACGACATTATTACCGTTACTGGCCACATTTCAAGACACCTTTGAAATGTGATTTAGTTTTCCTATAGGAACTCGACAAAAATTCAAGTGTAACTAATCACAAGTAATTTTAAATTTTATATCATGAATTTATGCTTCGTAAATGTTAAATCGTGAAGATTATTTGTCAAATCGAGGCGCGTCGAGTTGGGATAAAACGGGGAACAAAAACAGTTCAACCTTGGAAGTTAACAAATGCGGGAGGGTCTGTTTGGACGATCAGGTTACTGAGGTTGGTAAAGACCGATCCTTTTGTTAGCCAACTTGACTATCGCGGTATGTATAGACAATATCCGTAGTGATCAATTATAAAAAAATTTAATTTTATATCAATTTAATGTGAGAAAGTAGTTTCTGCATCTACATATGTATTTATATTAGTAAAAGTATATAATTGTTTGTTGTTATATTTTTCGCGAGTTGTTACCTCACAGACACAAACCTCTGACTACTCAAAGTTGTGTGTGTTCATAATAACTTATCACTATGTAATGGTCAAGGAAAACATCGTGGGGAAACCTGCACACCTAAAAGTTCTTAGGAATTTATTAGGTCTTGAGTTCCCCAACCAGCAGTAAGCTTGTGTGATGTAATATGGCCTAACTTCTCTCAGTTGCAGAGTAGGCCTCTGTCAAACAACGTGACATGTATAGGCTTTTGAGTAATCCACCGCTGTGGCCTGGTATGGCTTAGTAGACTTCGCATACCTAAGAAATCTCTAGTTTTCTCTTGAAGATGATGATGATGATGATTCGTAACAATTTCAAAATACACATTGATTGTAATATAAATAGGATGTTGGTAAAACATAGTTCCATGATTCATCGTCATCATCATCAGCCAATCTTAGTCCACAGCTGGACATAGGCCTCCCCGAATGACCTCCACCGGGATCGGTCGAAGGCCACCTACTAGGCCAGACTAGTAAAGTCTCGAAATTAATACGGTACACCTTGTTTTTGTACAAGAGAAGTTAATATTAAATCGTAACTTCTAGGTTATCAAGTATCTAATTAAAATTTTGGTGACTCGCGGAATTTCTCAATTGAAATACAAAATTTATAGCCACTAATTAGTTCACAAATTTATAATACTCTCGTTATTTATTGCAATGAATAATTTTAGCCAAATCCGTTGAAAGTGATTACAAAATTTCCATTCATAAAGTTGTGTAGAATTTTGGATAAATTTATTAATGATGAAAACGGATTATTTTTCTCTGACATAAACTTCGGTAGCCAAATGATTAGCAAAATTTCAATAGTTTTTGTATTGGCGTGTTAATATTTTACACTGAAATGGAGTCACATTTATCGTTGTAGAAACAATTTGTAATCTTTTGAGATAAAAGTTGATTTATTTAAACTTGAATTTTCCTACGTTGCTACGATGCAATCGGAGAAAGAGGGGGCTGCTAATCGATAGGCATTTTCTTCTCAAATTTTCTATATGTATAAAATAAATAAATGTTTTGGTTCCATTTAATAGCACGTTCATTCACATAATCGTCAGCTCTTATTCATTCCACGGCTGGGCACAGGCTACCTCTAAAACAAAGAAGGTTTAGTTCACCACGATGGCCTAGTGCGAGTTAAAAAAACGGTACAAGAGGGAAGTTTTTCCTTAACACGTTAAAAGCCTTAAGGATATTTTTTTATAAACACAGTTAAACAGTATTTTATTTATCAAACGCAAAATTTGTCTTGATGATAACATTAGTTTAGATACTTTTTACGGAAGTAATAGTCTTTTAAGTTCATCTTTTTTTTCTATTTCTATAATTTCGATGCATAAGGGTGATTTTCCAACTTTAAACGCTTCAATTTTCGTGGAGATCTTTCTTTTGACTAGTAAAATCTATCAAGTAACAATAATAACAGAATAGTCGTATTAATTAAATGTTTATTCATCAAACCACATTAACCATGACACAGCAGAGCTTTGTATATTATCATTTTGACCTTCCAGTGGACATGTAGGGGAATAAACAAAACATTACGCGACATAATATATTTTTATTATTATCGCCAAAGGAAATCAGTGTGTGCAAAACATATCCACGCTCACCCTTGTCATTCAGTGAGCGGCCAAGTGTAAAATTAAATTCTCATTTCATTCCCTCCACGTCTTCGTTTTTATTTCTCATGTTTGTAATGGAAACATACTCGAAAATTGTCTACGTCATGCGCGAAACAATAAAATACCGCATAAGTTTAATTTTACGAGACATGAAATGACGTTGCTGTTTCGCAGCTGTTGTCGCCAGCTTTTTCTTTTTAATGCGACAACATTTTTTTTGACAATGTTTAGACAAAGGTGCTCGAATTGTTTAATATATTTAGCTCTCATATACGTCAGAGCAGTAACGGTACTTCCATAGAAGCCCAAAAGCGTTACACGTTAACTGTTTAAGGTCTAGTTTATTCTCGTTTATTATAGTCAGGACATTATTGTTTATAATATGTTAAGTTGCTTTTTTTATTTCTTCATCAACCCATATACGCCCATTGCTGAGCACGGGTCTCCTCTACCATTGAGAGGTTTTAGGCCATAGTCCACCACGCTGGCCTAGTGCGGGTTGGCAGGCTACGCACCTAAGAAATTCCTAAGAACTCTTAGGTGTGCAGGTTTCATCACGATGTTTTCCTTTACCGTTAAATCAAGTGATAATTCAATGTGAATACACACATAACTTCGAAAAGTCAGAGGTGTGTGCCTGGGGTTCGAACCCGCGACCGCCGAGATTCTCGACCGCGCGCCTAAACCTCGAGGTCATCACAGCTTACACAGCTTTATTGTTTAAAGATATTTATTCGGAATTTTGTAAGCCTAGCTCGGCTTTTGGGTTTCTATGAAAGTACCGCTATTGCATCAGTGATATGTGACTGGGTTGATGCTGTACAAATACAATCTGCTAAAAATCAACACTAAGCAAAATAGTATAGGCCATAGGGTGTCTATACTTTTTACGCTACGAAGTAAAAAGTTTGTCAAAACAAACTTGTAATAAAGTCTATCTGTGTTACTTCTTAGGACGGAACATTTAACAAATTAAATGCTTTTATTTTCAGTCATTACATAAGAGGCGGAAAAATTTAACTAAATATTCCTGTAACTTCGAGGTATAATTAATAGTTTCAACTTTAGTCACCTTTGCAGTCTATGCAAATGGGTAAATTGGCGCAAGAATATAATTACCAACAACTGGCGTTGTCAGCCAACAGTTGTTCACGCACCTCACCTGAAATGGCGCTGAAATTAGGGTAATTTTCAGGTAATAGGCCTCCATATGTGTCACATTTCATACACGATACGAATTCAGGTCACATATATTCTTGGCAATAAGGCGTGATTAATCTAATTTAGATTCACGCACCTACATATTTGCCGATCATAATTAGCTTGGCAATTAGCTTAGTATATTTAAAAGGCCTAATATTATATTAGGATAACCTATATAAAACTGTGCGTATAAGTATAATTGTGGGAATGTAAGTGTGTGTAGAATATTAATATAACCACTTACATGTACGAATATATATTTTCACGATAGATTGACCAAACTTGTCTCACAGGTAAATAGCCTCTATTACTGTAAAATGTTAATTGAAAACGTAAACGATAGCCTAATGGCCCTAGGAACGATATAGTACAGAACATATTTTAAAGATTTTCGACATTCTATACTGTATATGGGCCGCACTTCAGCGGTCATTAAACTCGAACGATCTCTCTGCCATGTACGAATCCTTTTTAATTTTATTAATTTCATTGCTTGTTATTGTCTAACAAGGCAATACATATTGTTACCATAGCAAGAGGAAAATGTAGTCACATCAAGAGAAATATACATATTTGTTAACCTCATTAGATTACCTATGTTTCTTTCTCTAAATTGAGAAGGAATTAATTGCATACTTCGATCTTCTTCATTATTAATTCAAAACATACAACACACATTTACTAAGCATTTTAACTGAATCGTAAAAAAGACATCATTTCTTGCGAGGTTAATGGATATTTTTTTTTAATAATAGCAATATTGTAATGTAGTGAATGGTTCACAGGTGCATCGGTAGCCTATTGTGTTGGCATCGAAATAAATCACGGCGAAAACAGAACGTTCTCATTCGAGCAACGGCGTACCGCATAAACGTAACATCACCCATACAATTCCTGATGTACAACCAGCATACGATGTGGATTCCAGCAAATGAAATTTTTAATTAAACCCATCGGTTTATATTGGGCTTGGTGGAGGAGGCTTACGGCTCTGTCTTCCCATTAGGATACGTAACACTTCATTTGGAATGCGTTCTCTGTGTGAGGATTTCTCATATGATTTCTTCTTCAAATAAATAAATCTTCTTCTTCTTCATCATCAACCCATATACGCCCACTGCTGAGCACGGGTCTCCTCTACCATTGAGAGGGTTTAGGCCATAGTCCACCACGCTGGCCTAGTGCGGGTTGGCGGACTACACACCTAAGAAATTTGTAAGAACTCTTAGGTGTGCAGGTTTTATCACGATGTTTTCCTTCACCGTTAAAGCAAGTGATAATTGAATGTGAATACACACATAACTTCGAAAAGTCAGAGGTGTGTGCCTGGGGTTCGAACTCGCGACCGTCGAGATTCTCGACCGTGCGCCCAAACCTCAAGGCCATCACTGCTTCAAATAAAGAAGAAATAAATATATAAAATACACCCAACAGTCACACACACAGTCCTGACCCCACATTAAGATACGAGTCTTGTGTCGTGGGTATCTGAAACTACAAGAGACTTCGTTCTCACAAACACCCAGACCCGAAACAAATATTTGTGGATCACACAAACATTTGTCTTGGTGCGCGAATCGAACCCGCGGCCTCTCGTTTCGCAAGCTGGTGTCTAGCCAACTGCAGGTTTTATCTTGGTTATTACTCGTTAGAGGCAAACCTAAACTCCAAAACTCACTAGCTGTTTTGTAGTGTGTGTGTGTAGTCTACTTCCTGTGAAGCCATCACATTCGTTGTGAATATACGTGTAAGACAATATATCACCCGCGCTACTGTTCTGGAAGTATTGAAAATTCTCCTACGCTATGGGAACCATGCGCATTGTGGATGACGTTTTTACGCTGTATGGTGCTACTGAAAAATTATTTGTAAAAATTCTAACATCATACTCGGAAAATGGAATAAGGACGGCTCAGTTGCACCTGCTTATTAAGTAACGCTATCACCATAGAAGTCAAATGCAATAAATATATTTTTCCAGCTGACATATAAGAAAATTCGATGTTATTGACACACTATACCTCATTCACGATAAGTTGATTCTTTTGGCAGATGTCAATTTTTCTGAGACATGACTTTGAAATAAAAAACGTATTATTTTATTATTTTAATGATTTGATAAATATAAAAAAATACATACAACACAAAAGTCCCTAAAGATATAAGCGTTATCCGAAAATTTTGAGACTTTATTGCTTCAAAGAAAAATTAAAATAGGAATACTGAAACTAATTGACGTTTGTATAATGTTACATCGGTCGGACGGAAAGGGACGTAACATCATTCATATCGATATCCACGTCGATAATTTTACTGAACACTATGATGGTCATGTCTGTGCTCCAGTTTCTTAATAAAAACTGTTTTAAAGATAAAACTATTTAATTTTTCAACCTTAATTTTTACATACTGCGTTATTTTTGGACCTCCTGTCAACTTAAAATAGGTGGTTTAGACCATGAAACTAAACAACTTTTCCAAAGAAACATGGGTCGAAACGTGATAAATAATTCGACCCTCCCATAGAAAACTACTCACGTGGTCGACTTCGTGTAGAAGGTCTGAATTTTTTTTCACTTTTCGACCCGTGTTTCTTTGGGGAAGTTGTTTACTTTCGTAGTCTAAAACACCTATTTAAATTTGGCGGGAGGTCTAAAAATAACCCTGTTATATTAAATAGGTACTTATTATGACCCACCATCGCTTATCTAAATAATGTTTTACATGTCGGAAGTAATAAAGAATTTCACACATTATGTAGTATTTTAAAACGCAATATTTTTGAACTACTCGATATTTTCTGTTTCCCATCATTAGTCGATATGCCAAAAGAATCAACTTATCGTGAATGAGGTATAGTAAAATAAAAAAGTACCGGCATGTCATACGGCCTTTACGTATCAAATAACACGTACGCGTAAAAATTAATATCAAAAACTTATTCGCGACCATAAAAATTCCGGTTATGAAATAACATAGGGTGTAAGAACGCACTGAAAAACGACACAAGAGCCTGTAAAAGCTGCTAGTAAAAAATATTTATTGGCAATAAATGGCGGTCGCCGTATCGTTACGGCGATCTGGTGGGGCTTGCGGCAGTAAATTTAATTTGGGCTATGATCGACCCGACGATACAGACTAGCATATTTCCCAAGGGTTACTTGATAGCCGTCGCTGCTATGAAAATAAATAATCGTGAACATTTCAGTAATCAATTAGCTTTTATTGCAGATTTGAAAAAAGTCAACCTCCCAATAAATGTAAATAAAATTTTATGTGAATAGAGCTATATATTTTAAAAATATTTTATTTATGTCCTGCATATAGAAATTACTGCATCTCAGTAACTGCAACAAGTTGTGACAGGATTGAAAATAAGTTTTATCCAACAAATATTACGGAAGTGAAGCGAAAATACAGATTTTTATATGAGATCCTAGAGAAGGTAGATTTCTATAGAAACTTGTCGAGCTCGGTAATGTGCGTGAACCTGTCAATACTGCAGATCAGGAGTTTTGGTGGGAATGCGTTATGAGCTGAAGCAATATGGATGCATATGTGTAGCTCAGAACAATATGTTCCGGATTTCATATCTTTTAGAAGAATCATTATGAAATTTCATGAGATAGCTCCTTGCAATAGATGTTAGTGGTAGCTTCTTAAAAATTTAAAACTAAATGATTTTCTCGCTTACTGAAACCGTGGAAGAATGCAGAAATTTACATCAGTTTAGACTCTTACAATCCCACATACAACATTAACTAAGGACGAAGAAATAAGTGTGTTTCTCATCTGGCAAAACTAACTCCAATATACTCGTGGCTTTAATCCCATCTGGCAACAAGACCTCAATGTATGTATAAGTAAAAATAAGCTCGACACGTGCCTAGGCCTCCTAAATAATTGTGGCCGCAATAAAATTATAACTAAATATAATTCACAACAAAAAGTAAATTATGTTAGCAAGACTGAATTCCAAAAGTTTCAGTTGTTTTCAACAAATTTATGTTGTGGTTTTTACGAAGTGATTGACAGTACACCCACATCAATTTATATCGGACATTGATGGAAATTGTTATTGTATCAACTTTAACAATATTCTAATGTAGTTCATGGAATAAAATTTATTTTATTGGATTTCGGTTTATTTTTTAGAGTATTCAATAATGATATTACAAAAAGAGACTTCTCATTGTATCGCATAGAAAAGAGAATTTTGCTTGAAAATCGATATCAATTTAATTTTAAGTGTCACCCAAAGTTTAAATAAATCCAACGATCAAATACGTAGTTTTTATTCCACACTAAGACGCTAGTCTTGTATTCTAGTTATCAAACTCTACGACAATTTTTTTAGTGTTACAAACACCCAGAACCGAAACTAATATTTGTATTACTAACAAACATATTATTATTTTCGACGTCGAACCAGCAGCCTTTCGTTTCACAGCAAGCCAACTTAAAAACTTTTTTCTCGTAAATATTCAGACGAGAGTATTAAACGTAAATTTATATAGTCTCTAAATAGTTAGTGAACCCATTTTAATATTCGAATAAGCAACACATGTACGGAATGGGTTTGCAAATTGCGACTTCAGTTTTCAATTACTAAAAATCTTTTACACTAGTTTTTTCGAAATTGTTTTGCCGCGATAGGGTTTCAGTCGGATAATTCATTGTTACGCTTATAATGTGCCTACAATAAATAACTAGACTGGCTCCTCTATGTGACACTTTTATTGTGACCTTAAAGTTAGAAAAACTTCGGCACCGCTGCTCGGGAAGTGTCATTTATGAATTTACGACTGTATTATTTCTTCCTTATTCCACTTAAGTAGAGACAAATGAAATATAACTGGGCAATTTTTTATAGTGACATATGATCCAGCTATAGGGTACTTTCGCTATAACTGTTAATGTACGATATTTTATAGTAGATTTTATTGAAAATTGATTTAATTCTAAAAAAGAGTATAAACGGAGGCACCATGAATTAGGTGTAGAGTTTAAAGTTAGGACATATAGTGTTAGAAGCTTGGCTTAAAATGAGATATGATAACTTTATGACCGGTTTCATGTTGGCACCGTTTTACGAGAAAATATTTTTGGCGGAATAAATCATCGTACGTACTCGTATGTTTTGGTAGCTTAAAAATAATGTCGTGTTCTTCTGATAATCCTCAGTAGCCAATAACGAGTTCCGGCTTCTTCGCTTGATAGTCCAAGCCGATATAAAGCCTGACATTGACCCTCTTCAAAAGTTAACCGCCCGTGACTCGACGGTAGGCTTGCTAAAACTTTTACATAAACTATCAAGAATTCCTGTCTAAAACTAAGCACTGCCTTTTATCAAAATGTATGATATCAAATGTATTCGCAACAAAATTCTAATACTAAATCTTCATAAAAAACATTTTATTTGAAAACTATGTATAAAATTTCGATCCTTTTTTATTAAGTCACAGTTCGAACCACTGAAGTAATGACGTAGTAATTACCGTACGAAAAATAAAACGAAATTGACCACCTTAGGGAATTAGGGCGAACCCAAATTTTCTGTGCAGAAAGATTGACAAGAGCTGTATTAACGAGAACAAGGGTTCATTTAAAATATACATACATATGTATATGTCTGTAGGTATATTGTATATGAACGTAAAAAGTATGGTTCATTACAAATAAACATATACTAACAACAAGACCTTTTACCACCATCATATCTCTAACTGTGTTAGCTACAAAACGTATCGCAAATGTATCTATGACGTCATAAGTCCTTAGTAACAGCAATGTAATTTAATACAATCTTGTTTTCTTACATTCACTCGCGTCATTTTATTTACTCCTTGTAAGAAAACATAATTAGATAAAAACCTTTTTATGTCCTCTCATGAATCTAAATGCAATTTCTGCGTAGACGAACAAAGTAAACTCGCAGAAAGAATAATGGAAGAGATTATCGTGGCTCTTGAAAAACATCGCCAACCGGAGCTCCGAAGAGTTATTCATATAGAGTAATCTTTTATTTCCCGGGAGTGGGCGAGGCGAGTCGAACCGCGTCTGAGATTTGCTGAATATTTCTTCGCGGATATAGCGAATCAACGTAAGCTTTGTTTAGTAAAGTATTGCGATGGAAGATGCTGCGTTTAGCAGTAAATACACTGTTTGTCTTTCTAAACCTTCGTTGGTTTATCTTTTATCGTCATCGGGTGGAAAGCTGACTCGTCCATAATAATAAAGCACTGATAAGTGAGAGGTACTTTATCGTCACCACGGTAGAGCCGTGACGTTTTTCGCTGCGTCGGAATTTTCGCGAAAATTACGAACAATTTTGTTGTAAAGTGAAGCGCGGTTATAATTTTGCTTACATATTTTGTTTTGGAGGACGTTGCTGTGATAAAGGCTTTACTACCTGGTTGAACTTTAAATGAAATCACGCTCTCGTGGAATAATTTTGATTAATATTCAAATTAACTATGAAAGTTACCTGATAATCTTTATAGTTAAATGAATAACAACTTTCGTATTTTTTCTAAACTTTTATTCGTATCACTATGCCGGGCTATACTAGTATAATAAACTTTCATGAAACAATTTCATATTGACAATTTGTTGTTTTATTTAAATTCTCATGAATATTTTAATTATTAAAAATCATGCAAAAAGGTATTGCTTATTATTTTTTGATATAAATTCTTAAATATGTCTTATCAGGGTAAAATTATTAAAGTCTTATCATGAGATGCTTATGTTCTATTTAAAAAAACTTATGCATATTTCAAACGCTATTAAAAGTCTCATAGTTCAGAAGTATTCAAAACAGGTTCTGGAGATTTAATGCTTCAAGTTTATTATTCTAAATTTCGAAAGCACACTGGCCGTACCCACTTTGTTAAATATACTCAAACACACAGTTTTCCATTTTTATACAGGGTGTATTTAGACCGTGATCGAAAACTGAGGCAGGTAATAGCGAGGGTGATCACAAACCCCGTGGCGATATCAAAAATCGCGACAAAAATTAAAAATTTTGACGTTTTCCATACAACCATCGGTGTTGAAAGTATGTGGTATGTATGGAAAACCTCGAAAATTTTATTGTTTGTCGGGATTTTCTTTAATGCCAAGGGGTTAGTAATCACTATCGCTATTGCCTGCCTCAGTCAGTCGATCACAGTCTAAATACACCCTGTATTTTTACACTAAAACTTCATATAACTGCAATGTACAAGATTTTCAAGGGGCGCAAATTTGCATCTCACGTCGGGCTCCATAAGCCGACTACAGCCGGTCGAGTGCAATGATTCGAGCTTAATGCCCTCGTTACTTTTATGTTTCTGGTTCATAAACCATGGTCCCTCGGCTCTCAGTGAAACGTGGCGTATAGAATCAACGCGAAGATATTGTGCGGATATCTTAACGGATTATACCGGCAGTGGATCTAGAAACCTTTTATTATTCGTGATGATAAGTTGAGACGCTATTTTTTATTATTTGAGTGCTGTTTTGTTCTATTATTGTGGTTATTATTTAGGGAAACTTGGTTATCATGACATGTTTCGCGTATACGTCTCTTACTCGCCTGTATCCTTAACGGTGTGGACAGAGACATTTTTACACCTATTTTTATATATTAAATTCAACAAAACCAGATACATTTTTAACTTTTAGTTGGTGGTGATTTTTACTAGCGGAAAAGCCCAATATCTTTTTGCCTTTATGTACAATAGTCCCTATGCGTATACCAGCAGGTTGGGCCTTCGACAATTCCACTCGCTAAACGAAGCGAGACAAAACGAAACTTTTGTTTAACCAACCCTGGTCAAGTTGGGCCATTCGTACAATAACTAACTAACTACGATGTGGCTTTACGTATAATCTTTAAACTGTCATAGCTGAATAAAAGAGAGGTTTATTTTATGATTATGAATGTTTGTTTATCACCTGTTCATTCTACTACGATTATAGAACAAGTGATAAAAATTTAAAACAAAAATGATGGTATATTGGTTTTTATACAATTATGAAAGTCTGGAGGTAATAACACGCAAACAACTCACAAATGTTAAAGCTTGCAAGATTCGCTTAAAGATGTCGATACAATTACAAAATATTATATTATGAAACATTTACTTAAAGTTTATCAACTTAAGGTTCACAGTGCGTTTGTTCAGCACTGTATATTTACACCCAACCGTTTTCATATTTACATTTTTATTTGAAATTACGTACATAACTTTAAAAAATACAGGAACAAACAAAAATAGATTTACTTGCCCCCAAATTGAATGCTTATTTTTATATTAAGACATATCACTTTTCGAACTGCAGGTTTGTATTGGACCAGTCGGCATTTTGTTACCTTTTAGCAGAGCTCATTCGTGATATACAGTCTTCTGCCTCGTTCCCTCAGTGCTGAAGATCGCGACCACACAGGATCAGTTTCCATTGAGTGCGGTTATAGGCGGTGTGAACCGCACGGTGCATGCTACCTCCAGCCGCATCCCTCACAGCGTCAGACCATCTTGTAGGCGCCCTCTCACGTGCACGCCTGCCGTCCATTTTGCCCAAGACGATTAGCCTTTCTAAGTGGTGTTTTATGATCGCATAATGTGCGGTCTACGCGCAACTAAAAAGTCAAGCGAGAGGCCTTTCAAACATATGACAGTCTAATCGGAGTTTCGACGCGCTCGATTCGCTCCTTTTTAGTGACTAGTCTTGTTGAACTGTTGTTTGATCCTCAATTATCCATTGTCGTGAAGGTGCATCTCAGCAGACCTGTCCCATAGCCTAAAGGGGCGAGAGATCGGTGTCTCCAACACTTGATGGTATATTTGAACAACATCGTACTTATTACTAGGCACGGTTTTTTACTAACACAAGAGTGTGGAAGATAGAACTAGCGAGTTCTATCAAGGTTTTATAAGCTTCAATTAACAAATGAATAAACTTACCCATTACGTGTGAGTAAATTGACGACACTAAGGCAATAAAAGGTCCATAACAATTTACTGCTTGTGAACCCAATACCATCTGACGTCACTTATATTTCTATATGTGTAGGAAATTTTGTTATACAAACATTCATGGGCTTTATACGAAACAGTAACGGTATTTATTACGTCGTGAACTCAAGTTTCACGTGTGCCCGACTTCAATTCGCCAATATTATGTTGATTCGGGAATTTCACAAATGAGTTGATATGTAGGTATAGATGTATACGGCGTGTCTTAAATTAAGGAAATCTTATTACGAAATTCCGACGTGTGTCGCCAGCTAAAAGCCGGGGCGTGAGTTGTGGGGCCTAATGAACGTGCTCAAAATTTATAACACCTTTAACCTTTTAGTTTTGTAGTAGAAACGCGTTCACCATAATGGCCGATAACCTTTTCACGTTATGTTGGTGTATTTTACTGCTCGGGATATCCAACCTGCTCGTTATTTTCTCTTTCTTTTTGCTACACGAGAAGGCAGAGTTTACTTTTTGCTTTTTGCGTCTGGCGAGATTCGATATCATTTTTATTCACATTGAAAAACGTTAAGTAAATAATGAATAAATAAATCATATTTAAAAATATTAGGGAATTGTTAGGAAAAATAAATGAATATAAATTCCAGTTTTTAAATGGATTTATTTTAAAACCGGAATGAAAATACATACATACGATAATACATTGCCGTTTTCGGTGGCCATTTTTCTTTTGTAAAATTGTAAATATAATAAAAACTTAAATTTAGTAAAAGCACTCACTTAGCTTAAACAGAACGACTGCAGATAATTTAGGCAGCTAACTATATCGATACAATATTATACTCAGTATTAACTATTTAAATTTAGTTGTTGTCTGACTAAATAAATATAATTATATTGTTAAGTATGATAACATAAGTCAATTTCTTTTTGTAGATACCAATGAATTTTCAATTATCATTAATTGATCATTCAACAATTGATCGCAATAGTAACAATAACTTAAAATTAGTCCCAAGAGTCTAAACCCTCTCAGTTGCAGAGGAGGCCCGTGTTCTGGGACCCCTGTTGTGGGACGTATATGGGCTGTACAAGGAGCCATAAACCAATCAGTTAGATATTATTATTATCGAAAAGTCTGTGTTGCAATCCACATATCAACCTCTTTACGATAGTGGCGTGTAAGATTGTAATATTAACGCTATCATAACATTATCTTACAAAATAGTGTAGGCGTTCTACGGTTGTCAATACATTTTCAAAAGTATTCAGATTATACAATGTAACAACAAAACACTATGCTAGAAGTCTTATATTTTGTGAAAGTCTTACAGTACTTAGACCCGAAACAAATGTTTGAAAATTACCCAAAAATTTGCTGGAATCTATTACTACCTCTTTTCGCCGATTGTTTTTGTTTATGCCGTCAAGGACGACAAAACAGTAGGTTTTTTAAGTTGCACTTATGGTCCCATACTTTTTCCTACCTTGTAATAGGAACGTAGAGACCTAAGCTAGAGTATAAATAACAAATTTGGTCGATATTTCATATGAACAAGAGCAAGCTTTATTAATTAGAATCTCCTGCTCGATAGTTAATACTCTGTGTATCACTACATAGTGTAAAACAAAGTCGCTTTCTCTGTCCCTATGTCCCTTTGTATGCTTAAATCTTTGAAACTACGCAACGGATTTTGATGCGGTTTTTTTGTTTAATAGATAGCGTGATTAAAGAGGAAGGTTTATATGTATGATAACATCCATTAAATATCAGCATTGCACCCGTGCGAAGCCGGGGCGGGTCGCTAGTTAGTTATACGTTAGAAATACCACATTTGGGTTACCACGTTCATATACATAAATAGTGGAATTGCACAATGTACGATTTAATTAAATATCCCAAAACGGACACCTAATTGCTGACAATGATAATATAATTCATAGTAATTATTATATTGATAATAATTATATTCGGCCCAAAATAAAAGTGACTCAATAATAACTGATGCAGCTACACCTAGAACAATAAAAGTTTGAAAAATATACACAGTAATTTCTAATGTAAAATTTTTTACTAATCCGGTTACCATAACACTAAAAGCTACTTCATAAAGATAGAGTATTCACTTCATAAACCTCAATAAATTTGATTGCGTTAAGAGACATTTCGTCACGTTGTGACGATGTATGTCAAACAGTAGTCATGTCGCCATAAAAATATAGTCGACCCAAAATTACATAACAATACTAGCTACTAAAAAAGAAACGGTTTATCTACCAAACGTTTTATTTTGTACTAAAATGTGATAATTTACTCAAGGTTCGACTGGCAGAGAATGCCTTAGACATTAAATTCGTCTTTAAAGTTATTGTAAAAGGTGTAAGTACATATAGTACGAGTATAATAAAAGGACTAAGTAAATTTGCACGCTTTTGCAGTTTTATGCATTAAATCAGAATAATGCTAGATGTCCTCAAATTTTGTTCAGTTCGTTTTATGAACCTCAGACACTTATAATTATTTTCACAGCGCATTATACAAATTAGCGGTACAATTTCAGCTCAGTAAATATTTTATCAAATTATTTTTTATGATTTCATTTAAATATAATACACATATTTTTTCAAATAAACTTAAAAACTAAATTAAATATAACTTTACAATTAAGCGACCACTTTTGTGAAGGCTACATGGAGAACAGAGAACAAAGCCAATAAGCCCAGTGTAGGTTGGAAGGAAGAGGCACCACCAGTCATAGCACGGGCCCAAGTAGTGTAGTTGGAAACCCTAGTGTAAATTTCGGGGAATGAAGATACTTGACAGTTGTGGGTATGGAATAGGATACCAGTCAGGTAGCCGTTACATAACAATGCATTACCCACGTCGCTCTGTAAAAGAAAAAAATATATATTGAAAATGTATTTACACCAGCCCACAAAAATCCCGCCTGCTGGGCGCGGGCCCACGCTATGACAGAGAATAAGTTGTTTTAGGTTAAGTGCCGTTCAGAAAATGGACAATGGATACCTTTGCACTACAACATAATTAGTGTAAATATTTCAGTGAGATTAAAAGAACAAATATGTTTAAAAGAATTATCGAATTGCTCTTAAAACACCATTTTCTTTCTTAAATTATATCTGAATTGATATTCTTTTACTAAACGTATTCATTTATAAGAATAAATGAGACATGATTAGTTATTCAAAATAGAAGATGAAATAAAAAAGTGCAATATTTTTTTTTACCGCAAAAGACAAGTATTTGACAACTTACGGGGCATCCAGCGGAAACAGTGTCAAAAGAAGCAGCACAGATCATCGTGTTGTACACGTTTTTAACTCCTGCAATTCCATTATAAAGCATCGTGCAAAGAAGCTGATTGTAGACGTACTTATTGACGTAGGTCATTGCAACGCTTGCCTGAAAACAAAAAAGCTTTTGTAGTAATGATTGCATTTTTTCTTTGTATCACGCTAACCCTTCCCTGTGTTCTTTTTTATACCTAAATTCAAATAGATTCCATTCCAGACTTCCATCCGTTCCATCGTTTAAAAATGCCTAAAAAATTCAAGGAGAACACTTGCGTGTTTTCAAAAAATTTTAGTTAATATACTTACATTGGTCATGTCAGTAGTTTGTGCGCCCCATCCAGCTACATTACATAATGTGAAATCAATCGGCGCAAAATCGGTATTTGGTAACGGAATGGGTGTCACAACTGCGCTCGAGAATGGTGTCTGTAACTGCAAAAAAACATGTCTTAAAAAATCCGTAACTTATCTACTCTAACTGTTTTAAAAACCAGTGGTGAAAAATGGGCAAAATGTCACATGCATAATCGAGAGACCACAGAAACTGACACTCAATTAAATATTTCTGGCCCAGCTAATATTCATAGGCCACGACTATAACATAGGCCAACCTTTAAACTTGATAGGGTGGTGAGGCGGATGAGAAATAATGACCAACGATATTGACTTTACCGATATTTTGTTTCTTGAATAAGTTATACTTCTTAGGTCCAAAAAAAAGGTTACAAATGTGAATCACTTTAATCTGAAGCTTATGCTCGTAATGTACAATGTACATACATAGATGAAGCAAAAGTTTTAAAAATAATTTGGAGAATTAGACAAAATGTTACAATCATAACAAAATGTTTAAGCAAACTTTTTTATATAAATTTTTTTTTAACTAATATTTGTACTACAAAGTACAAACAGCAAGTTTGATAACACTATGAAACCGAATTTATCAAAATTTACCCAATCTTTTAGATTAGGCCCTTACACAGTAACAGTGACTCATGTTGTACAACAGGAATATTAGTATCGATGTTTCACAAAATTATTGCTTTACTTAAACTGTTTTTTTTTTCATTGAACTATTGTATATTATTATGTTACATAAATCACTATGGCCTATAATTTTGCAATAAGCCTTTAATTTAGCTTTCCCTCTCCGTTCTATCTCATGCCTCTTATTTCTCTTATCACTTTAGTGAGTAAAACTAAATCAATCAAAATCTACACTTACATCAATCGCAGCAAAACACCAATTATGTTAATTTTAAAAGACGCGTTTGCAAATAGCCTTACTTAATTTAATGCTTTTGAATGTTCCGGAGATTCATCTCTAAGTTTATTTTTTTTTTAATTCCGGCCAATACTTACTGTGATGACAGCAATGTCATTAACGTTGTCTGGAAATGGAACGTAGTCAGGATGGATGGTGATGTTTGCGATACTCCTGATACGGTCTGGTGAAGCATCGTTGTTCAAGAGAATGGAGCCGGCGAATACTCTGTATTGGTTGGGCGTGATCGGAACACTTGCCCTGAAAAAAAAAGATCAATTCGTATGAACTGGCAGAATTCTGTCAACGAATGAGAGACAATGGCATAGTTGAATCATGTTACATTTGAACAAAAGCAAAACTGTTAACAGACATTTGTCAATGGTTCAAATTTGAACATAGAGAATCGCTAAGCTTCACTGCTCGGCGCCATTTCACCATTTCAGTGCGTTATCGTCCGAACTGTGATCTAGGTATTTTTGTTAATTCTAAATGTGAATAATGGGTAAAATTCACCAAGCTTCAGTATTTTAAGGAATGTTATACATTGCCGTCAGTTCCGGATTCGGTTTCGCTTTCGACCGAAACTGAAGCCACGGCCGAATATTCGGTTTCGGCCGGAAAACCAGTTTCGAAGTTCAAATTTGAGCATAGAGACTCACTAAGCTTTATTGCTCAGCGCCATTTCATCACTGCCTTTAAGAAATCACCGCAGTTATCTTGATTTTCAATGAATATCTAATGTATTTGAGCTACTCAATAATTGTTAGCTAGTCTTTGTTAGTGGGGTGTTTCTTTTAAATCTAAAATTCCAGATATAAAAATGGTTTTATTGAAAAAAGAATGATACTGACCCGTTAACTATTTCGTAAGTGCAAGACGCCGCAGTTAAAACGTGGCTGAGTGAAATGAGAACTCCGCCGCATATGTGTCCTCTAGTTGCATTCGCCAATAACGATAGCCTTTGAAGGGAAACCTGCAAAAATCCACTTCATTGAATAAACAAATGTATAAATGTATATTAAATAATCTTATATCAAGATGACGTATCCTATGAATATAACATAGGGTTATTTTTCGCGGAAGTTGGAAATTTCCAAAGATATGCTCTTTAAAAAATAAGTTATTGCGTCGATAAGGAAAGGTAAAAATATTTTATCTAATTATACCGAAGTTGACTTATTTTTTATACAAAATTATTGAAACGGGTATTCATAGTTTAATAAAACTGTAATTATTAGAGTCTTTTTAAAAGTATTTTCAATGAGATTTAGATACTCCTATGTTTTTTCTTTCAGTACAAAAGTCTCAGCAACACCGCTAAAAAAGGAAAAATTCAACAGGTGTGCCTTTTATTACGTAAGGCTTAAAAACAATTGGCGAACCGCGGGAGCTGACATGCATCTCTACACCTTCGAAAATGTAGTCGTCTTTGTATGTACAATGATTAGTAATCTTACCGCATACGGAAACTGGTTGTCATGAGCCGTATTTCCATTTTGCATTCTCTCCAAACCACCGGATTCAATAATGAATGCGCTCGAACCTGTACAGGGCAACTTTAAGATAATTCACATTCATTATCCACTTGCCTTGTTCCCAATACTATTCCAAACATCCCTATCAGCCGTCATGCCTCCAATCACCCATTTTTCTTTCAAATTTCCTCTCACGCACTCCATCCATCTTTTATTTGGCCATAAAAACATATGCGTTTTTATTTTGCTGACTTTAGGGCCAACATTTCCCATTATATGCCGCCACACTTCCAGTCTGTTCTGAAACTCGTGACCACTCTCTGAAACTAGAACAATGTCCGCAAAGAGTATGTACAAGATGCCTCTTCCTGTACATCTGTGGTCCCAGAATCCATAATCAAAGGGAAGAGGTAAGGGCTAAGAGCCGACCCTTGGTGCACATCAACAGCGACATCGAAGCTAAGTTAATTCACATTAAATAAAAAACAAAAAAATGGATTATTCACACTATCCAAGTTTAAATAGAATTATTTTAAATTTAATGACTGACACGAAGGTTTCTTTGTACGAACGCCAAAAGAATATTCCGTGCCTTTTAAAATTATTCTAGTCACCATAATGTGCTTAGGACTAGGTACTCTTCAGTCATTCTATAATTTAAATTTAAATTATCGTCTTTTTAAACCGTCATTTTCTTTCTCAGTAGTGGAGTATGAGTAGAGGTATCGATCCCGGCATCCCGAAGCCCCGGATCCCGGGATCCCGGTCATATTTTAGTCCCGAAAATCTCGGGATAAAATTCAATAAATCCCGGGATTTTCGGGACTGATATATTTTTATTAAAAGTCAATAAAAATGTGTTTTCTAACATCATTAAACAAGAAATTAATCTTTATGAGGCTAGTTTTACACGAGGCTTTAATTTGAAGAAGGCCTATTATTATTGACGATCCCTCCAACTTCCATCGAGCCTGAACGCGGTTTTTTCGCTTCTACATATTTGTGCCACAAATTAAGAAGTATGCTTTCGGATGAGACGTTGGATGCGTTGTTATTTCTAAAATTTTACTTTCGTGGCTTAAATAAGTAATTTCATTAATTTATAGATCCTACATTTATATATGATTTAAAATAAATTGATCTCTTTTGCATAGTCTTTTTTATAGTATAATGGCGTTTCTTTGTTTAGATAAAAGGTCTTAGTTTGTTTATTTTATCAAAAGAAATTATATTTTTGTTTTATTTTTGAATATTTAACTAGAGATTTAAAATAAAAGATTGATTTTTATATGTTTTACTTTCTTTTTGTTACCACTTTTTATTACTAATACAACCCCGGGACGATCCCGGGATTACAAAAATCGACCGGGATCGAATCCCCTAAGTATGAGTCGACGCATTCTTATATCATAACTACAGTGAAATCATATTTCTATCTTAAAAACTTTCTAAAGGCAGTAAAAACCTATTAAATATTTGAAAACTTACCGCAAACCGCAATGGCAAGTAAAATAATTAATTTCCCCATATTGTCCACAAATTTTCGATAGCACTACCGACACACTTACCACTCAATAGACTAGTGGTCAAATTTATTATCGGTGACAGTTATGTATATAGTCACACAATCATCTCCATCAAATATTTCAGTATCGAACGTTTTTTGTTATCTATTTCCACGAAATCCATATAGTCATATCCTATGAATAAAGGCGTAACTTCAAAATGACAACTTTACGGGAGGAAGTATTTTGTGTTTTATTTAAACATTTTTTTACATATTTTGACTTTTTAACTTCTGCTGTTTCGCGAGAAGATGCCTCCATGATCGTAAAAATGGATCTCACCAGACTGGTACCTATACTCTCATATGACGAGAAATCCGTGTCTCACAGTTGATGCTATATTTGGACAGCATCGTGCTTACCATCAGATATTGTGTTGTCAGCCCAGCACACACTAGAAGAGTGTCCAGCCTGGAAGATGCAGCGCAGCGCTCTCCGCGCAATTGTCGGTAGCGACCTCTCGCTCTCGGCTGTCATTTCTTCGATGGTCGGGAGTCAGAGTTCGTGGCGAGCGATGCTCTTCTTCTGCTGGCGTGTCATGTTGCAGAACAAGAGCGCAGAGCGGGATCGCAAACGAAACGATCCTGCCCGTCAAAGGCGTCTAAGAAGGAGGTACTGGGTCAACGGAGACAATCAGCCCCGGCACCGGGCTAAAAGGCCTGTGACTCCGACATTCTCCTCCCGTCCCCCAGGGTGAGGGGCGGGAGATAGAGCCATAAGCAGCTTTTCCCTCGAAACAAAAAAATACTGTGTTGTAATTAACAGATCAATAAACTTAACTATTACTTTAAATTGACGACACAAAGGCAATAAAAGTTTCATAACAATTTACTGCCTGTGAACCCAATACCTTCTGACGTCACTCACATTTCCATATGTGCAGGAAATTTTGTTACACAAACATTCATGGGCTTTATACGAAACATTATCGGTATTTATTACGTCGTGAACTCAAGTTTCACGTGTGCCCGACTTCACTTCGCCAATATTATGTTGATTCGGGAATTTCACAAATGAGTTGATATGTATAGATGTATATGGCGTGTCTTAAATTAAGGAAATCTTATTACGAAATTCCGACGTGTGTCGCCAGCTAAAAGCCGGGGCGTGAGTTGTGGGGCCTAATTATAGATGGGCATTTGCCCGGAAAAAACCCCGACGTGGGAAAAAAGGGGAAAATACCCGAAAAATATGCCGGAATGGAAAAATATTCGGGTTTTTTCATATTTAGCATATGTAACATTTAAGTAATGTGTAGAGATATGTATATATCAAATAGTACGTCCTATTACTACTAGTTAGAGCTAATCTAACTTTGTTTATATTCATAATTCAATAAATCCATACTAATATTATAAATGCGAAAGTAACTCTGTCTATCTGGAAATAGGCTCGTCCCCTAGTACGTGGGACTGATACATACCTGGCGAAATGTGGGTGCAGAAATGCATCTCTGCCTTCCCCTTCGGGGAATATAGGCGTGAGGTATGTTATAACTCTGTCTATCTGTCTGTTACGCTTTCACGTAAAAACTACTGAATGAATTTTAATGAAACTTTACAATAATATAGTTTATACATCAGAATGAAACAAATGATACTTTTTATCCCGGAAAATGTAGTATTCCCGTGGGAATGGTTATTTCTGGATCTACCCAAGCGATTTGAATGAAATTTGGTATAAAGAGAGGTAGAGCTCACAAAATTAACATGGGATAGTTTTTATCCCAGAAAATGTATTCCCGTGAGAATGGGTATTTCTGGATCTACCAAACCGATTTGAATGATTTCTGGTATGTGCATAAACATGACTCTGAAAAGTAAAAAAGATTATAACTTATTTTATATCTGAACTCAACCCTGTAATCTACGCGGACGAAGTCGTGGGCAACAGCTATACGTTATATATGCTAAAAACTTGTCTTGTTGTTTGTCTGTGTGTGTTCATCCGCTCTTAGTGACAAGCAAACCCGAAACTACGTACGAGGATGGGGGGCGGTGAAGCAAGGAGTTGCAGCGGCGTACGCATTGGTGATCTATTTATCTCAGACGTTGTTTTGACTTCGTACTGCGAACTCGTGTTAATTTGTAGATTTAATTGACGACATGGATTTAGTTTTGTGGACATTGATTGCCTAGTGAGATTAAATACGTGGTTTACTTTGGGTTGACGACTACTGCGACTCTTACGGACTTCGATACCTACTTCTTATTACAAGCCGTTATCAACACCCAGGCAATTGTTAAGTCCGTTGGGTAGCCCTATAAATGACGATGATTAATTCCATACTGCGACAATTGCAGCAGCTCCGTAGGCATCAATGATGACGTAGAAGACTGATTGGTTTTTATTTTTATATTATAAAGTTGATTTGATCTCTTTGTTAGTATATAAGATTAGTGATTCCTATTATAAGACTTCACCAAAAACTCAAAATATAAATATGTTACGTTTTTATCGTTGATTTTGCATCTGTTATTAAAAATAATGATAAAAGTATATTTCTAACATTAAATTCCTATCATTTTTATTTTACTATCTAAGCAAAGAATAATTATAATAAACACTATTTAAAATTGAGGTAACTCATTATATTTATTAAAAAAACAATCATTCGAATTCGCGTCAATATGACCAGGGGTCGTCGTCCTATTAACTTGTTTCACGTCATTTGCACCGGGTTAATCATCATGACTACTGCGACAATGACAAAAAAAATTCAATTGTAAAAAAACATTTTAGTAACTTTTGTCAAGAAATGATTTATCATCATCATCATCAGCCAATCTCAGTCCACTGCTGGACATAGGCCTCCCCCAATGACCTCCACCCGGATCGGTCGAAGGCCGCCTGCAGCCAGCGACGTCCTGCGACCTTTACGAGGTCGTCTGACCATCTGGTCGGAGGGCGTCTCAGGCTGCGTATTTCAGTACGTGGCCTCCACTGAAGAACTTTCTAGCCCCATCAGTCATCAGTTCTCCGCGCTATGTGGCCGACCCATTGCCACTTCAACGAGCTAATCCGTTGGGCTATATCGGTTACTTTAGTTCTCCTACGGATCTCCTCATTCCCTATATGAGATATTTTCTAAGTTATAAGATATGTCTATAAGTTGTTTTCGAGGGTCATCACAAACCGTCTCGAACGCAGGTTTGATGACTTACAGCCTCCCGAACAAGCTGGCTTCCGAAAAGGCTTTAGCACCATAGACCACATCCATACGCTTCGGCAAGTTATACAGAAAACCGAGGAATACAACTTGCCACTTTGTTTAGCGTTTGTGAACTATGAGAAAGCCTTTGATTCGATCGAGACGTGGGCGGTGCTAGAGTCTCTCCAGCGGTGCCACATTGACTGTCGGTACATCGAGGTGTTGAAAAGTATATACAGCAACGCCACCATGTCGGTCCGAGTACAAGATCAGAGCACGAAGGCTATTCCACTACAGAGAGGCGTGAGACAGGGAGATGTTATATCTCCGAAACTGTTCACTGCCGCGCTGGAAAACGCCTTCAAGCTCTTGGAGTGGAAAGGATTCGGCATCAACATCAACGGCGAGTATAATACACACCTTCGGTTTGCCGACGATATTGTAGTCATGGCAGAATCGCTGGAAGACCTTATTAGCACTATGCTCGAAGACCTTAATCGAGTCTCCCAACAGGTGGGTCTTAAAATGAACATGGACAAGACGAATATCATGTCGAATGTCCATGTTGTGCCCACCCCAATCGCAGTTGGGGGCTCGACTCTCGAAGTTGTAGACGAATATGTCTATTTGGAATGAGTGGTCCGGTTAGGCAGGTTCAACTTCGAGAGAGAGGTCAATCGTCGAATCCAACTCGGTTGGGCAGCGTTCGGAAAGTTAGGAGACGTCTTCTCGTCCGAAATACCTCAGTGCCTGAAGACGAAAGTCTTCAATAGTTGTGTGTTACCAGTGATGACATACGGCACTGAGACGTGGCCTCTCACTAAAGGCGTCATGGGACGGCTCAGAGTCACTCAACGTGCTATGGAGAGGGCTATGCTCGGGTTTTCCCTACTTGATCGAATCAGAAATGAGGAGATCCGTAGGAGAACTAAAGTAACCGACATAGCCCAACGGAAGAAAAGATTATCGTAAGTGTTATACCTAAATGATTATCGTACGTGTAATAATGATTATCGTAAGTGTAATAAATGATTATTGTATGTGTAATAAATGATTACTACTCTCTCGTTCCTTTTTTTTTCAAAGATTTTTAAAATTTAAATAGTAGTTCCTTCTGCAATTCAGCAACAATCCATCACAATGCACAGAAAAAATCTTATTATAAAACAAGAAGACGTCTTTTTCTTTTAGTTCCTGGATCAGGCTACACATTTGGACGTTTCGAACAGCAGGCAACAGCTAGTACCTTATATACGCTGGTGCAAAGTATGTGCGCATTGCAAAGTACCTATTTTTCGCTGCATTTGTTCTATAAAGCAAAAAAAAACGTTATTTTTTTCAAAATCGCGATAATCACGTTAAGTGATGAAAAAACCCGTCGATTGGGTTTTTCCCGCATAAATACCCGATATTTTCCCAAATGGAAATTTCCCAGGGAATTTCCGATTCGGGTTTTTCCCACCGCCCATCTATAGGCCTAATGAACGTGCTCAAAATTTATAACACCTTTCACCTTTTAGTTACTTTGTAAGAAACAAATTGGACCTCAAACGCGTTCGCCGTAATGGCCGATAACCTTTTCACGTTATGTTGGTGTATTTAAATGCTCGGGATATCCAACCTGCTCGTTATTTTCTCTTTCTTTTTGCTACACGAGAAGGCAGAGTTTAGATATTGCTTTTTGTGTCTGGCGAGGTTCGACATGATTTGATTTACATTGAAATACGATAATTAAATTATAATAAAATAAATCATATAACATTGCGGAATTGTAAGGAAAAATAAATAAATATAAATTTTTAAAATGAATTTATTTATTTTTAAGAATAGAATAAAATACATACAATAATACATTGCCGTTTTCAGTGGATATTTTCTTTTTTTTTACAAAAACCAGTATGTTATACAATAAACAATACTAAAATACATTTAAAAAATAACACAGCTTCAACAGAATGAATACGAATAAGAAAAGTAAATTTAAACTATATTGTTAAAAGCAGTAATCGCCTCGAGGTTTAGGCGCACGGTCGAGGATCTCGGCGTCGCGGGTTCGAACCCCAGGCACACATCTCTGACTTTTCGAAGTTATGTGTGTTTTCAAATTGAATTATCACTTGCTTTAACGGTGAACGAAAACATCGTGATAAAACCTGCACACCTAAAAGTTCTTAGGAATTTCTTAGGTGTGTAGTCCGCCAACCCACACTAGGCCAGCGTGGTGGACTATGGCCTAAACCCTCTCAATGGTAGAGGAGACCCGTGCCCAGCAGTGGGACGTATATGGGTTGATAAGAATAATAATAAATAAATCAATATTGTTAAATTGATCGCAACAGCAACAATAACTTAAATTAGTACCAAGGGCCTAAATCCTTTAAGTTGTAGAGACCGTGCCCAGCGGAGAGGCTATGGTGATGAGCCAAAAGGGGTCACAGGCAGTGGCGTGCCTAGGGTGTCAAACTAAGGCAAGCCCAAATGTTTATTTAGTAGCAGCAAATTTTTTTTGGTACGTAGGACTAATAAATACCTACCGGTTAGTACTCACATTCACGTTTATAGCGTTATTTTATAAATAAACAATCGTTAAGTTCGTTATTCGGAACTATGTAAGGCAAGTCGGGCTTTCGGGCTTCTATGGAAGTACCGCCACTGGTCACAGGCTAAAAATTTTATTTAATATTTTTTATATTTTATTTATTTCTATTACGTGGGACTGAATATATACTGGCGAAATGTGCGTGTAGAAATGCACCTCTGCCTACCCCATTAGGAAACATAGGCGTGTGTTTATATATATTTGTTTTGTTAATATTTTTTATTGAAATAAGCGAAAGGCGCATGTTGAAACGCACCTCTAGCAATCTGGGATAGTGGCGTGAAAGACAGTAATATTAACGCTGTCTTTATACTATCTTACAGAGCAGTATAGGCGTTCTGCGATTGATAATACGTTTTTCAGAAGCATACAGAAATATACACAATAACAACATACTGTGATAGAAGTTTATTTAATTAGTGCATCTAAGTACCAGACGCTGATAAGTCTTACAGTACTAAGACCCGAAACAAAAATTTGAAAATGACACAAACATTTGCTAGAATCTAGTACTGCCTCTTTTCCCGGAGTGTTCCTGTTTACGTCGTCAAGGACAACAAAACAGTAGGTTTTGTAAGTTGCACTTATAGTCCCATACCTTTTCCTACCTTGTAATAGGAACGTAGAGACCTAAGCTAGAGTGTAAATAAAAAAAATGTCGACATTTATTTTGTAAGCATTATCATTTAGAATCTCCTATTCGATGGTTAATACTCCGTGTGTTGGTTATATGCGTTAGACATACTACATTTAGATAACCACTTTCATAGACTTAAATTTGAAATGAAAAATATAAGCAATTGATTTAGATGTTGGGTCGGAGACTTCAAAATTGTTGACGCTAATAGCAATGTGCTCGAAATATGCCAAAATGGACACCTAATTGCTGACAATAGTATGTAATCGTAATGATAATATCGATAATAATTATAATCGGTCCAAAATAAAGTTTAGAAAGCCCCACGTAGAGTTTTTACTTTATAAACCTCAATAAACTTAATTGCGTTAAAACATTTTTCGTCACCTTGTTACGTTGTATGTTGAACAGTAGCCATGTCGCCATAACAATGTAGTCGACCCAAAACTTTACACATAACACTAGTTACTAATACAGAAATACGGCTTATCAACAAAAGTTTTTATTTTTAAGCAAGGAAGACATTTACTTACTCGGGAATCAATTTATATACATATTTCAGGTAAGGTATCTTAGTACCCGATTCTGGATAAGATTTTTTACTAAACTAGCTACATGCACGGCTCTGATAAAATATCAGTTGTTTGAAGAGATTTCTCCATAGTCGTCACATTAATGATAGCTTTTTTAAGAAAGGGTTTGACGTTTCTCTTTCGACATGTATGATGTATTAAAATAGGCACATAAAGGTACTAAAGAACTGCTTCGTGGTCTCGCGGTACATGCATGTGCCGTGCAATGTAGAGGTCCTGGCTTCGATTCCCGGGTCGGGCAAAGTATTATTCGGTTTTTCCATTAGGAAATTCTCGTGCTGCTAGCACGAAGCCTGGAAATGTGCCCGAAAAACGGCAATAGCATCCCCTATTACGTGGAACTGATACATAACTGGCGAAATGTGAGTGTAGAAATGCACCTCAATGTGTATTCCCTAATACAGGCGTGAGTTTATGTATGTATGCAATATGCATGTATGTAGGTACTAAAGGTTCGACTGGCAGAAAATGCCTTAAGCAATAAATCGATCTTTAAAATCATTCGATACGGTGTAAATATATAAATATAGTATCGTAAAAGGACGTAGGTAATCTGCACGCTTGTACAGTTTTATGCTTTAATTCAAAAGAATGCTAGATGTCCTCAAGTATTGCTCGGTTCGCTTTGTCAATTTTAGAAGCACTTATAATTATTTTCACAGTGCATTATACAAAGTAGCAGCTCAATTAATTTAAAAAATTCTTTTAGCTCCGTGAATATTTCACCAAACTCATTTTTATGTTTTATTTTATAAATTAATACAAATAATTCTTCACTTAAACTTACAATACTAAATTAAATCTAACTTTACAATTAAACAACCACTTTCGAGAAGGCTAGATGAAGAACAGTGAACAAAGCCAATAAGCCAAGTGTAGGCTGGAAGGAAGAGGCGCCACCAGTCACAGAACGAATCCAAGTAGTGTAGTTGGAAACCCTAGTGTACAATTCAGGGAATGAAGATGCTTGACAATTGTTGGTATGGAATAGGAGACCAGTCAGCTGGCTGTCACATACCAATGCATTACCCGCGTCGCTCTGTAAAAGAAAACATTGTAACATGTAAATCTCTCAGACACAAAAATCCTGGGCTCGGTCGGGCACACACTATGGCAGAGAGGAAAAAGTTGTTTTCGGTTAAGTGAAGTTCAGAAAATGGGCAATGGATATCTATGTGAGGCATATGATTAGTAATCCAAAATAGATGATAAAATAAAGAGGTGCAATAAAATTTAAAAACGGTGAAGGAAAACGTCGTGATGAAACCTGCACACCTAAAAGTTCTTATAAATTTCTTAGGTGTGTAGTCCGCCAACCCGCACTAGGCCAGCGTGGTGGACTATGGCCTAAACCCTCTCAATGGTAGAGGAGACCCGTGCTCAGCAGTGGGCTTATATGGGTTGATGAAGAAGAAGAAGAATAAAATTTTGTAACTGTAACACAAAAGTGTTTGAAAACTCACGGGGCATCCAGCGGAAATAATGT
The DNA here is from genome assembly GCA_030295005.1 of Cephonodes hylas. NCBI lineage: Eukaryota > Metazoa > Arthropoda > Insecta > Lepidoptera > Sphingidae > Cephonodes > Cephonodes hylas. The sequence continues at coordinate 5,532,792 of AP025367.1, read as the reverse complement.
CGAAGGAAGCAGCACAGATCATCGTATCGAACACATTACTGACGCCTACAATTCCAGCGTAAATCCTCATGCAAAGATCCTGATTGTAGACGTACTTATTGGCGTAGGTCATCGAAACGCTTGCCTAAAAACAAAAAACCATTTTTTAAGTATTGATTGCAATTTTACTTTGTGTCACGATAAACTTTCTCTGTGTTCTTTTTTAAACCTAGGTGCAAATAGATATTTCTACCTGAATAGACATGTCTTAGAGTACCTAGTATAAGGAATACGCTTCCTATTCTTATACGTCTGTGTCTATTCAGCGCAGTGCTATTTAAATTTGATGTATTTGATTAATCTTTCAATTCTTTTTAATGTTATTATTCAAGTAAGTGCATTATGTTCAAATTTATTTTAATTACAATTATATTGTCGAAAAGCTTTTTGTAGCCATATTATACGTTTCACTGCTAACTAGACTTCGGAGATGAGCTAGGACTAAGAAAATCCACTAGCTATTAGGTGCTACATGTTATTAGCCCAAAAATACTAACAAAATTTGCGGAGAGCGAGAGTCACGTGATCATTATTTATCATTTCACACTCTAAATTCGATTGACTTTCATTCGTTTAATTAACACAGCATGTACTTACGTTGGTCATGTCAGTAGTTTGCGCGCCCCATCCAGCTACGGTACATAATGTGAAATCAACAGGCGCAAAGTCGGCATTTGGTAACGGAAGGGGCTGCACGGTTGCGTTCAAGAATGGTGTCAGCAACTGCAAAAATCATATTTTTAAAAACCGTTGTTTGCGAAACTAAAGAAGGATCGATTATCCGAAATGACCAAAATGTCACATGCAGAATCGAGAGACCACAGTAACTGACTTATAATTTAAAAAAATCTTGCCCAAATAATATACATAGGCAACGTCATTAACGCGTTTATAGCGGGTATCAAATTATGAATGATAATAATTACTTCACTGACATTTCATTTCTTGCTTAAGTTATACTTTTAAGGTTAAATTATTGAGTCATAAACATCAGTTATTTCAATTGGAAGCTTATTTGATATGATACTCGGAATATAATAGATGAAGCAAAAGTTTAAAAATAATTTGAAGAATTAGACAAAAAATTGCGATCATAACAAATGTGTAAGTAAACCTGTTTTATATATATTTATTATAAATTACGATTGTAACAACAATTAAGTGCAAACAACAAATTAGATAACAGTATTTAACTGAACTTATCAATTTTTACCTAATCTATTTGATAAGGGCCTTATACAGAAAAGGTGGTTCATGTATTAACATTTAATCGATACTTCACAAAATTATTCTCTGCACTGTTACGAGTACAGCAATCTTTTGAAAATTGAAGAATTGTGAATATATTACACAAGACGATATAGATTTGTCTCTCACATTTCTACAACTTTAGTGACCGAAGATTAATCACTCAGAATCTTCACATTTACATGAATCAAAAAACAAACCGGTTGCAAATAACCTTATAAGATTTTATCATTTCGTACATCTATCTCTCAGCGTACTAAAAACTGTGTTTTTAAATCCTGCATTAATTTTATAGCCTGAAGAATAATAGTACTTACTGTGATGATGGCAATGTCATTGATGTTGGCTGGAGCTGGAATGTGGTCAGGGTGGATTGTGATGTTTGCGATACTCCTGAAACGGTCTGGTGAAGCATCGTTGTTCAGGAGGATGGAGCCAGCGAACACTCTGTATTGGTTGGGTGCGATCGGAACAGGTGCCCTAAAAAAGAGAAATTCATATGAACTGGCAGAATTCTGACAACGAATGAGGGACAATGGTATCATTGAATCCAACAACATTTGAACATAAAACTCTCACAAACATTTGTGAATGTTTCAAATGTGAGCATAGAGCTAACCTAAGCTAGCTAAGCTTCACTGCTCGGCGCCATTTCACCACTGCCTCTATAAGAAATCCCCGCAGCCATCTTGATTTTAAATGCAACTAAATTTATTTAATATTTGAAATAGTCTTTGAAAAAAGAATGATACTAACCCGTTAATCATGTCATAGGTGCAAGACGCCGCAGTTAAAACGTGACTGAATGAAATGAGAACTCCGCCGCATATGTGTCCTCTGGTTGCATTTAGCAACAACGATAGCCTTTGTAGGGAAACCTGAAAAAAAAACTTCATTGAATAAACTAATTTATAAATGTATATTAGATAATCTTATATAAAGATATGTCATATGAATATAACATAGAAAGATTTTGCAAGAGTGGAGGATTTCGAAAGATATGTTCTTTAAATAATAGGTAATTGCACCGATAAGCAAATGTAAAATATTTTATCTAATTATACCAAAGCTGACTTATCCTTTATCCCATATTATAAAAAAAAAAGATTGCGTCAAATTATTTTACAAAAGGGTTTCCCATGAGATTTCGATACTCCAATGTTTTTATTTTGTATAAATCTCTCAGTAACACCACTAAAATATTTAAATTTTAACAGGTGTGCCTTTTATTACGTAGGGATAAAAAACAAATGACGAAACGCGGGCACTGAAATGCATCTCTACGCCTTCGATAATGTAGGCGTGATTGTATGTACAATGATGAATAAATCTTACCGCATACGGAAACTGGTTGTCCTGAGCCGTATGCCCATTTTGCATTCTCTCCAAACCGCCAGATTCAATAACGAATGCGCTCGAACCTGTACAGTGCAACTTTAAGCTAATTCGCATTCTCAAAGTTTAAATTGAATAACTTTAAATTTAATGACCGAAACGAAGATTTCTTTGGTACGAACGCCAAAGGAGTATTCCGTGCCTTTTACCTTTAAAACTATTCCTAATCACTATATTATGAGCTTAGATTTACTCTTAAGTCATTATATAACTAAAATTTCAATTATTGCGGATGAAAGATTAAATAGTAAGGCTCGACCGAGATAGGTTTTTTTGTTCTCGGCCGAGACCGAGACCGAGAACGAGAATAAAATAAAGTCTCGGCCGAGACCGAGAACCGAGACCGAGAATATACATAGCTTGATTTTTTTTTAATGCTAACTTTTTTATGCACTACTACATGCCTCTTGTCATAAATTTGTGCAGCTTTCCTAGACAGTTGTTGTCTTGCTACACTAGAGGGCGGCGCAGATAAAAAAAAACTTATTTGCTGCAGGCTTAAGCACCTTATAAAGTGACAGAAACCATTACTCAAAAAAATAACATTTCTTTGCAGTCTTGACTCTCTAAGAAAGCTTTCTAGCGCTATTTCGACTACAGAGCTTGTACTATATTTACGTGAGGCCACGCGCGCTAATATTTGAATGCCGATGCGAAAAAAAATACAGTCTCGGTTATGACCGAGAATCTCGGCTAGAATTAGCCGAGAACCGAGACAAAATTCTCGGTGGGAATTGAAGCCGAGAATGCCGGGACCGAGACCGAGACCGAGATCTCGGTCGAGCCTTATTAAATAGTAATAAGTGTAAGGGACTATAGGTACTAATAAAAAACAAAACATCAAGTTTTCATGAATTTTTTTTAAGCCGCCATTTTCTGTCTCAGTATTGACTTATGAGTCATCGCATTCCCATATCATAACTACTTTCTAATCGAATTTCTATCTAGTAAAAAACAATGAAACGTTTGAAAACTTACCGCATACTGCAATGGCGAGTAAAACAATTAATTTCCCCATATTGTTCACAAATGTTCGATAGCACTACTGTCACACTTACCTCACAATGGACTATTGCTAATATTTATTATCGGCAACAGTTATATCGTCAATAATGAATCATCACAATCTAATCTTTCAATACCGAACATTTTTTGTTATCTGTGTACACGAAATCCATATTTCATATGAGTTACGTTGGAAATATTTTTGTACGCGGCAGAATCTGATTTTACAACGATAAGATTGATTTCAGACGAAGGTCTTTACTACGCTAAAAGGTGTTTTGGACAATATGCCCTTGATGCTAATAATTTTATTTATTTTATTAAAATTATATTAAACGGCGTTTTTTTCATATTCTTCAGCTCTGCATGGGGAGCCACAGGGCAATTTCACAACTTTATTAATCGGAACGAAAGCAAAAATATCAGCTAAAAAAACATATTTTAAAATCAAGCTTTTATTATGCACGAAAAATTTAAAAAATAAACTAAGAAAACATTCATAAAATTCGTAGTTTTTTAAACTTTACAAATAACAATTTACAAAAGTGTTCGGTTTATCAGTAGAAGTATGATACATAAACATATATTATCTATAACTAGTATATTAATATTCTTAAGTGATCTAAAAGCTCGTCGCGGCCGAGGTCTTCGCATTATCGAAATTGCGCGACAAGCTTTTAAATCACTTAAGACTATTAATATACTAGTTATAGATAATATATGTTTATGTATCATACTTCTACTGATAAACCGAACACTTTTGTAAATTGTTACTTGTAAAGTTTAAAAAACTACGAATTTTATGAATGTTTTCTTAGTTTATTTTTTAAATTTTTCGTGCATAATAAAAGCTTGATTTTAAAATATGTTTTTCACCGTTAATTTATTTTTAACTTTTTAGTTGGAAATATTTCTAAGTCTAACCATTTCGTAGTCATACCGAAATTCAACTCAATCGGTCCATGGAAACTAGTGTTCCTACGGGCACCTTCCAACTTCTCATGACACCAGATCAACGATACCTTGTTATTATGTTGTCACTGAAAATACAAAGGCATACCAAATTTTAGCTTAATTGGTCCACAAGAATCGGAGGCCATCGGAGGTCCATGGGGCTTCTTCCAACTCCTCATCAGATCAGCTTCATGATACCATATTTTTGTATTGTTACCGAAATTACGAAGACACACGAAATTTCAGTTCAATTGGACCACAAGAATCGGAGTTCTTATGGGCATCTTCCGACTCTTCGTCAGATCAGCTCTATGATACCTTGTTATTATATTGTCACCGAAATTACATAGGTATACCAAATTTCAGCTCAATCGGTCCAAAGGAATCGGAGTTCCTGTGGGCTTCTTCCAACTTCTCAATAGATTAGCTCTATGATACCATTTTTTGTATTGTTACCGAAATTATGAAGAGATACAAAATTTCAGGTCAATTGGACCATAGGAATCGGAGTTCTTATGGGCATCCTCCAACTCCTCATCAGATCAGCTCCATGATTCCATATTTTTGTATTGTTACCGAAGTTACGAAGAGATACAAAATTTCAGCTCAATTCGACCATAGGAATCGGAGTTCCTATGGCCATCCTCCAACTCCTCATTAGATCAGCTCCATAATATCATATTTTTCTATTGTTACCGAAGCTACGAAGATATACCAAGTTTCAGCTCAATTGGACCACAGAAATCGAAGTTCCTATGGGCATCTTCCAACTCTTCGTCAGATCAGCACCATGATACCATATTTGTGTATTGTTGTCGAAGTTACAAAGACATACCAAATTTCAGCTCAATCGGTCCACAAGAACCGATGTTTCTATGGTCATCTTCCAACCTCATCATCAGACCAGCTTCATGGTACCATATTATTGTATTGTCATCCAAGTTACGTAGGTATACCAAGTTTCAGCACAATCGGTTTATTGGAAGTGGTTCAAATCTTCATTGCAAGATTTGTAAACATACAAACATACATACATACATACATACAAAAGTGAAGTTAAATAAAAGCTTGTAAAAACAACATGTAAGCAAGTTCTATATTAAAATTACTGAATGGATGAAGAAAATTTAAAAAAAATTACATCCCCGTGGCGCAGTTGGCTAGACACCAGCTTGCGATACGAGAGGCCGCAGGTTCGATCCCCGCACCGCGACAAATGTTTGTGTTATCCACAAATAGCTTCTGATACTCACGACACAGGACTATCCTAGTGTGGGATCAGAATGTATGTGACTGTTGGGTGTATTTATTATAAAAAAAATGATAGTAAACTATGATTCCAATATAATAATGTATATAAAAAAAAACATACTGAGCCTGCTATAGCATTAAGGTGTTGGTTTCCTAATGCTATAGCAATAAGCTTCTTTCATTCAATAGTAGGTACCTTTTATTGATTGATTTCAAAAATACTCCAGATTTGGCTGGAATTTTGATACGTTTGAATTTTGGTTCGTTATTAAATATAGTTTCAGGATGCATTTACAAAATCACAATATCGCACCTCCGTTTAAATATTGTCACAACTCAAAATTTTTTAAAGTTTTCGCAATAAGCAGAAAAGTAAAAAAATATGAAAGTGTAAACTTCAAATGCATTTTTATCCACAATTTGTTTTTTTTTAGTTCTGACACTATTTGAACGGAGGTGCGATATGTTAACAACATCTGCTATCTCCTACCACAAGTACATAACTTCTCTGCATTAATATTCCAGGAGTTTCATAAGCAATACTGCGCATTTTTTAACATGCAGACTACATTCTCACCGATCAATTCTTTAAATAGATAGTAAATTACAATGTCACGACCATCAGATGCTCTAAAGAAACTTACGGAAACAAATGGCTTATCGTCTTCAGATTATCCTAATATGTACCTTAATGAATCTCAATAAAGGCGACTTGCAACATAATACTGCAAACAGATATCTTCCTGACAGTAACTAGTCAATTAATGGCGGTATTTCGATGAAGACACATTATACCCGCATCAAATGTTTTGTAAGCACCTCAAGAATACATAGATTCGTCAAACATATCAGGAATATTTGAACCCATAATAATAAAAGCTAAGTCGTAGTAATGGAATTTCATATTCAACAATGGTACCTACGCATATTTGACTGATTACTTACATTTTGTATATTGGTTGGCTCTGATTGAAAAAACTCAACCAATTCTGATTAGATACATACATAACCTTCTATCACGACGTCCTACAGCACGATGGACCGACGACTTGAGAAAGGTGGCGGGTAGCGGATGGATGAGGGCTGCTCAGGACCGGGATGGTTGGCGCTTACTTGGGGAGGCCTACGTTCAGCAGTGGACGGCAATAGTCTGAGTATATATAGTATATATAACCTCCTATCTGTATTCTCCGAGGGGGTAGGCAGAGATGGAATTCTACACCCACATTACCCTAAGGAAGTATCAGCCCACCGTTAATTAAGCCTTTTTATTTCAGACAAATATCCAAAAAATCCAATATTATTTTGCCTGACGCGGGAATCGCCAACTCTGAAGCAATCCTGAATAGTTTACAAAATTACTGAGAATTATTCACAATCTGTAATAGACACGTTTGTAGACCAATTACATATTTTTTGGTCTTAATGAACTGATTCGTACTTAACGCTCTCAGTTACCATAATAAAAAAAACAATGTATTATTCTTTAATCACCTTTTGTCTATATAAAATATATATTTCATATCATCAATTCTATTCAATATCCCTCAATATTATGTCTAGGAGACAGATATATTATTTTATAGTATTTATAGAACAAGTTTATTCTAGCAGAAATCACGTTACAGTTCCATTGTTAATCATTCGCATGGTGAATTCTGGGCCCTAACAAAATAAATGGAACCTCACCAGATTTTTATATTTGAATACAAAATTTGTCGGAACAATAGATGTCTGTACACGTATCAATCAAAATATAATTGTGATATTCTTCCACAATTATTATTACAAAAGTAAATTTAAACCTGCTTTATTTATTATACTTTATTGTACACCATTAAAAGAGAAACATTATTATTATTAACAAACGCGGTTTTAGATGTAAAAAAAAGCGCTATGATCTCATAATACTTATTTAAATATGATGCGAATCCCAGACAAGGCTCAATTTTGTACAGCATTAAAATAAACTGTAGGACAATACAAGCGATTCGCAAGGACTAATCTATAGAGTAACATGTAATGGAAAGCATGACGCCCACAACTACGTATAAATAGTCTTACAAAAATATATCTATATATATATATATATATATATATATATATATATATATATATATATATATATATATATTATTTTATTTATATATATATATTATTTTACAGTTATTTTATGTAGTTTATAAACATATATATATATATATATATATATATATATATATATATATATATATATATATATATATATATATGTTTATAAACTACATAAAATAACTGTAAAATGTTTACTTAAAGTGAATTCTTTGAGTACGAAATAATATTAATCAAATTTTCGCTTCTCGTTGAGTACATGTCCAATTATATTCACTTCACGGTGTACCATTTTGTAATTAATTGTGATTGTTTTAAGTTGTAAATATATTTATTCAATGTTTTTAAATTAAATAAATCGCTGGCTTACTACTACAAGGTTCTATGTTTCAATTTTAGCACTTATATTCATAACTAAATAGTACTTATTTAGTCTTAATTGTCTCGCCCTGTGGATTGAGGGTGTAAGAATTCCACCACGGTCTACCCTACCTGTCGTAAGAGCCGACTAACAGGGTAACTGGGGTAGCTGGGCGTACTGCGGGGAGGTACCCTATGATAGCGACCCCGAGATTGGCGGCAGTCGCGGACTCTCACAAAAGCTGAACGTCCAAATAGCGTAAGTGGAGAGCGCCACAAGCCCTCCCAATTTGGAGGGGTCCATATTTGGACGCTGCGCTGGACGGCAGCAGGCCATTTAGGACACTTCTGGCTCTGAGATGCCGCAAAACCACCCTAAATGCGCGTGATGGTCACCAAGAGGTTTTAGTCGGTATGCCGGCGTAGGATTTTGGTTAGGGATCCAACTCAGGTTAACGGACAAATGTTCTGCGCACCAAGTTGGTAGGCCAGAGATGCCGACATAAGAAAAAGTATCTAAAGATACATATTAACATGATATTATGAGTATTAGAAAAAAAATACATACTTATAAATTTACTCAGATAACTGAAAGTACTTTAATTACACAATATTTGCGAAATCAATTATTATTGTAGTCTACTCTCTTGGTGTCGTCATAAAAGAAGGCAATTTTATTTAATTAAATGTCAGATTTCCTCGTAGTACATATTCAGTAAAGTGAAGATTTATTTTTGAACAACAATTTCATTATTCGATGAACATCAATTATGTTTTGTTTAATCAAAAATTCTGCGAATCATACAAATAAATTTTTAACTTTGTATTTCCACGTTTGTATGTCCCAACGGTTTGTCTATTTGTTCTTGCTAGTTTCGCTATTTGAGATATATTGAACTCATGAATATGTAGAGTTAAAGCAATTTGTTGTTTAATTTTGTTTTTTTTTTTTATTATTATTTTTTATGGACGTTGGTTATACTGTACTTGTCTGTATTTGATAACATCAGACATAAAGTGATAGAGCTGCAGCAAAGATAAAAATCCTTTTAAATATACCAAACTGCCGATCATGTTATTAAATGTCATCATGAAGAGGCAGAAATGGGTAGAGTAATGAAAGCAATGACTACGGCTATGAATCATTCGTTAATAAATAAATTATTAATATACGAAATTGACACACAGATAATCTCAGTTCCCGATATGAATACGTAGAACTCTTGTAATGTGAATAGAATCTACACTTCAACACAAATACATCAACACACCAACCAATAATGCAACTATCACCATCATTAACCCTTATACGTCGCTTTATCTACAACTAAGGGTTTTTAGGCCTTAGTAAGAAATTTTAAGAAGACGTATTGTCACTAGCCTACCCGCACTAGGCCAGCGTGGTGGACTATGGCCTAAACCCTCTCAATGGTAGAGGAGACCCGTGCCCAGCAGTGGGACGTATATGGGTTGATGATGATAAATAAATTGTAGGTAGACCTGCAGCACGATGATCTGACGACTTAAAAGAAAGGTGGCTGGTAGCGGATGGATGAGGGCTGTACAAAACCAGGGCGGTGGGCGCTTTCTTGGGGATGCCTACGTTCTGCAATGTACGGCGATAGGCTGAGTATATAAGAAAATTTCAAGAATGTTTGGGTGTGCAGTTTTCCTCACGATTTTTTCCTTTACAGGTAAAGTACGAGGTATGTAAGTGAGTTACTACTATGCATCTATCTTTGCACATAAATTTATTCATATGCATCATGATTATAGATTACCGGAATATGTTTTTGATTATTTCGACTGCCCCGTCGCGCAGTTGGCTAGACACCAGCTTGCGAAACGAGCGGCCGCAGGTTCGATCCCCGTACCGAGACAAATGTTTGTGTGATCCGCAAATATTTTTTGCGGGTCTGGGTGTCTGTGAGACCGAAAAGTCTCTCATAGTTTCTGATACCCACGACATAAGACTCGTATCTTAGTGTGGGGTCAGGACTATGTGTGTGACTGTTGGGTGTGTTTATTTATTTATTATTTACCATTATAGAATTATATTTTATCAGGATTTAACAATATGTTTTCCATATACGGCGTTTAATACGTCTTATCAATATCGTAATTTCCATCTCGCCTCGTGACGCTACATTTACTAAAATTCTATGAATCAAGCAATATTTCTTAGATTTCCTTTATCATACCACTTTTGAAACGAGGATTCCGGATATATCTACATATGAATATTTTTTTGATGACTGGGCTCAAACATCTAGTCATTGTTCTTCGTCACAGTTTTAATAGCTGATAATGATAATATAACCTACGACGTTTCAAATTATAATTTAATCTTGGTTGGATAAGTTTGACCTTGTAGCCAAATTATTTTAAGCTGTATTAGTCATGATCGTTAAATATCTTGTCCCGTAATCGCATCAGCATTCTTTCACCCATTTTACATTTATTTATGTAAAAATACTGCCAGTCTAAGACGTTACGAGTGGTTGTAACCCAGTTGTCGTATTTATTACAGACTACCAAAAAGTGGATCACAATGAGTAGAAATAGACGTATAAGATTTGTCCAGGATATATCATTGTTTTCCTTCATAATTTCGAAACGTTCAAACGCTTGACCTGCTTATGGTTTTTTTATCAGCACTTTGCTTATTATTACCTCAGTAAAATTATCAGTATATATTATAGTGTAGCTGTTACGCCATAAAATTGCTCCATAAATATTTAAAGAAATTTGAGGCATGTTCAAACTTTATATTTTAGTTTTGTTGTACAGCGCAATATACATATGTTCAAAGTCAAAATATCATAAAAATGTACTTAATTTTATATTCTTTTATTTTTACTTTTTTACGGATTACATAAATATTTGTATCGGTGTGAGTACAAAACTCGTTTTAGAATCTTGTTCAGCCAAATGCTCCACCGAGGCTGATGGTAACTTAATTTATACGCGATGAATAACTCAAATAACCATTTCGTTTTATAGGTACATCGCTTCATTGTCTTTTGTTAGCATCGACCGAAAAATAGCTCCATCAATTTATCACTTGCGTAAAAAAAACAACGAAAGCATTAATGTGAATCAACTAATGACTGACGCATTTTAGATTATCATCAACTAAATGCTGGAAACTTACATATATACGTCAGGCCAAATTTTCCAAAAACCGCCTGCTGATAGAAATGACTGATTGATAATTATGATTTCCAAAAAAAAACAACTAACGTAGCATTCGGTGAATTATACGAATGCCGTAGAACTGTATCAAGTAACATAAGAAACACACCATGTTAAAACACAATGAAAATGGTATAATTGTCGTAATAACTGCGAAGATATTATAATGTGTCTCAAATAAGTAAAACAATACGTAGTAAAAAAAAATTGAAGAAGAGGATTCGAAAATGTCATCAAATATGTATGTAAATATGTTTTCTTTACGCCTATAGCACATAAACTATTCAAATCTCAAACCTAGTTTTTGTCTGTTTATTTCACGCCGATATGATTTATTCATTTATCTGCCACTGCTCTTTGGTTTTATTTTTAAATTTCAAACTTTTTACCCCCTGGCAATGAAAGGAATTGGAGCGAACGACTTGAACTTTGTGATACTGATAACATTCTTTCTTTCGATTGAATAGAGTGTGAAATGGAACTGAAAATGTTTTCTATTCCCAGCTTTCAGTTGTGGCAGCGTTTATTTAAGAAGTATTTTGCTCCAATTTGTAAATACATGTCATTGTTATTCTTCCTAAAAATAGGCGTTATCGTAAGTAATCTTTGATATTTTAATCATTAAACATTTGTAATCCAGTATTAAGTTCATCATTAATAATTATAATCAGCCGCATGATGTCCACTGCTCGACGTAAGTAACGGATTTCATCCAGTAACGTTTAGCCATAATGAGGCAAGAGTGACACAATGTTTTTTTTTATCTTTATATCTATGAGTTTTTATCCAACAAGGATATGACAACTCTATCCATACCTCTTTTACTTTTACAAAACTATACAATGTATTAAGAAAAAGGAACATAAAAAGATGTCTTTGGATTAATTTCGTTGAACGATTGACGCAAACTTACAACGACATAAGATTTTAGAATAGTACCTACCCGATATAAGTACTTTCAACAAGACAAGCAAGCTCTTCAGCATTATATTATTATCTTAGTACGACTTTTTTATGAATTGTGCGATTTACAAAGCTACTTGCCTTACTTACACCAACAATTATGATTCAAGAGAAAATGAATTCAAATTTCAAGTTATACATACATAAATGGATTCGCTTTCGCTAAGCATTACCTCAACAAATGTTAACAAAATCTTGTGTGAATTCTAAGTTAATAAAATTTACCTAAAATGTAGTCTTAGCATTCACTTACCATAAAACACTTAATTATGATTAAAAACATTGATTACCTACATACACCTAATGGTTTATTTAATCTTGTTATCTCTTAAGCAAGGAATTTTCATTAATTATGATAATGTTTTGATAATCTTATAAAATCGCAAGACTATAATTAGTTGACCTTATAGATGCCTTAAATATCATAAGTAAAATAGATTAGCAAACTCGCATATTTTATAACAGAACAGACCTAAGACCGTGGTTTTGATATAATACCAACAATACAACTAACCTTACTAAAAATAGTATTTTTATCACAATTAAATCTTTTTATATTGAAAATGATAAAATGTGAGCAGAGACAAAATTCCATGTGATGCCACCACAATCGATAGTCGATACGTTTTATCAGTCTACCCCTCTTATCAGAAGCTTTAGAGATAATGATTAGGAAGATATAATACTGATTGTGTGGTCGAGTAAAACGCTGATTAAACCGCCAATAGTTTTTTTTAACGAACTAGGGTACTCGTCCTGTATCGTATGTATCAGAAACTACTAGTGACTTTTCAGTCCCACTTACACCTAGAATCGAAACAAATATTTTTCATCACACTTTTAATCATACTAATATTTTTTCTCGGTGCTGGGATCGAAAATATTGCCTAAAACAGTAAAATTAGCGTTAATTTCTTCTACTTAGTACTATCTAATAGAGTATGCGCCCAGTTTCGCACCAGTTAATACAGATAATATTAATCAATGTTTCAATGACGATTCCTGAGAAACCTTTACTGGAATGGGCTTTATAACCGTCTTCAAGGTTCCGGCTACCTTAATTACAAAATTCATTAACCTTGACTTCATTCATCGCATGGTTGTAAAAGGATAGTAAACTTAATAGTTTAATTTGCTACCGTATTTAGAAAATTTATTAGGATACACTGGACGTCAGGATCTTCATGCATAAATATGTGACGGAGAATACAGTCGTTAGGTTATGTATTAAATAGCTATATGTGTTATTCATCGTCTACGTATTCCCTCTCTTCTACAATGATAAGACGTTTTTACAAAACACACGAAATAAGTAAGAATTTTGACAATTATTAATTGACTTATAACCTTTGTTTCAAAATAGCAATCCGTTGTCCTTTCATTTTCTAATTTTAAATGAGCTTCGAATGGAAAATTTGAAAACAAAGGGGAAACAATAAACTGTAAGGCGTGGGGCGCAATGTAATGATTTATTAATTTATCGTCGATCGAGTTTGGACCATCGTAAATCTTCATAACGTTGTTAATAAAAGTCGTTAGGCGTAAATAATGAAACAGAAAGTCGCTCAAACATATCAGAGGCCCCAGTGACAAAGTAAATTAAGTGGATTAAACGCATAAATAGAGATAAATTACTAAACGAATGAAAACTTATTTGCGTTCTTATTTTTATTTTCAGATTTTTACGAGTATTTAACATCAAAGTATATAAATAAATAAATATTAATATAAAAGTAATATAAAGGCTAGTAGTACAACATTTTATTCGAACTAAGTTTTTTTAGATTGATTGAGCGAATTCGCATGAAATAACCATGTTAGGTTTCATATTAAAAAACTCAGCACCTTTGTCATACTAATAAAGGGACAGTCAAATCCTCACAGTAAATATGCATTAATTTTTTTTCATAACGCTCAGACCTGAAACAAATATGACTGGATGCAGGTACAGATTTGTCCGCCTCTATTGTAAAAAATGCATGACACCAAAATTAACTCTTCCTTCCTAAATTGACCTCTCGCCGATGCGACTTCATCCTACAATCTTGAGCCCTCAAAACGTGTCTTGAAGAGACAGCATGATAACGAATGATATGTGGTTTATTGACTTTAGTTTATTGACAGTATTTTACTTTTATAAATATAATATTTTGTCAGCGTGTGTTAAAAATATTTCCAAGTCTTCAAGCTGCCCATCGAAAGCAATAAAAAAATATAAAACGTATTTTATGGCTCCTGCACTTTAAAAAATACCTTCCCGTACAAAATATTAATTACCTCTGAGACCTCGGTCGTCTTTACGATTAAAAGTTTTTCTACTATTAATTAAAAATCCCTTTTCTATATTTTTATGGCATCTCTTTAAAGTAATGGTAAAATTGATTGCAGAATTCAGTAAAGGTATTCCGTATTTCGACGGAAAATTTCATGAAATGGAAAATATCTTTTTAAAAAGATGGGTAAAAGTATACTTCTACACCCATAATTTTTACTTATTGAGTGATAAATAACGATCAGAGAACCCGTAAGATGCAATTTGACAGATGGATTGTAAGCCTCCGTGCAGTTAAGAATTTTCCACGATTAAAATCCGAACACTTTTCTCCACTCGGGAATGAAATTCAGGACCTTTAAATTCAATTCTTATATATACATACAATGTGTATTATACTAATATTTAGTTGAAAAAATCGTTTATTCTTATAAGTTTCTTATATTATTTGTCACAATAAATATTAAATCTGCTTGATGTTAAGTGAGACATTCATTGTATTGGACTTTCTCGAGCACATTTCCAGACTTCTTGCTGCTAATATCATATTTTCTCACATAAGAATTAAACCCGGGACATCTAGATTGCCCACTAGTTGTCCCGCAAGACCTCAAGGGAGTTTGCTAAATGTACTTACTTACTAGTTAGAGGAACTTCAAATATTCTAATCATTCAGCCGCCTACGTATACACTTCAAAAGGCAACCGTCCTTAATGAAGTATCGTCCGGAAGTTTCTCTTTAAGTAAGTCACCAAATCATTCGATCCAAAAACCCGTTACTTTGTTCTGCTACTTCACTTTCAATGTGCTAATTAATTATTGAATGTTTTAGCGATTTATGCGTCATACTCAGTTACTTCCGTACTTACATTACAAATAGTATAAACCTATTACTGCCTTTTTAGTCTTACTTCTACTACTTTTTAGTCTTATATACTCAGCCTATCGCCGTCCACTGCTAAACGTAGGCCTCCCCAAGAAAGCGCCATCCCGGCCTTCTGTCACTTTCATCACGTTTTAGTCTTATTAGTACTTAATAACTGAAAGGAAAGGTATTAAGCAGTTTCCTATTATAGTATTTCCCATAAACTCGAAAACGGGAATAAACTTTACTTTATTACGTCAGGCTTAACACAGCTGGCGAAACGCGAATGTATAAATTCACCTTGCAAACCTTTCGAAGACATAATTATGTAGGTATAGTATTTGTAAATATTTTCGTCATTAAAACTATGAAAACTTTTAAAATCCATTCAGAAAACATGTGCACAATGCACAGCGTCTGATTATGACCAATAAAATCCATTCGGAGCTAAGAGCTAATTCGCGTTTGCAGCGCTCAGGTACACCGCAGCGACATTTTTATAAATTTATGGTCGAGACCGAACTGTGGCGCTATTATCATCCATTCTGGTGCACTCACTGTTCCACCAAATGTTAAACAACAACTTTTTACCATTAATGAAACACCACGACTCCCGAGGCAAGCATTCGCGATTCACATCTAATTATATTCTGCATTATTCAAAATCTGAGAGCTGCACACCATATATTAGTAAATTTAATTAAAAGTCTGCGAGTGAGCTAAAACTTGTCTGAATTTAAATAGAATCTTGCAGCTACGCTTTCTAAACTTAAGTAATGCCAGTTGTTTACGAAAATGCGATTCGAAGGAACTAACAAATTAATTCAATTTAGAAGATAAATCTCTGTAATAAAAAATATTTTAAATATTTCAATTAACTTTTAATATCAAAAAGAAAATATTGAGTTTACCATGTAATTCACTGTTTCAACCATAAGGAGTATGACGGATCATTACGATTATATTATTCGTTACTTTATGATTATTTTTATTTATTGACGAGAAGAATAAGATTCTTTCGATAACGAACATTATTCAGATGCGAATGTTTAGTGTGAATCATATCTGCTTGAATGCATAGAATCCCAGTCAATTTTTCAGCGCTAAAAGTGTCTAATAACACACATCCAATATGCTTACAAAAGTTGGAAATTATAAAACAACATAAACTATAACATACTAATTTCTTCTTTTTTTGTATATTCTGTTTGTTAAAAAAAGTGTACAATAAAGAGTTTAAATAAATAAATAAAATACTACTACTAACTATAACATTCTTCTTTCATCTTCTTCATCAACCCATTTTCGCCCACTGCTGAGCACGGGTCTCCTCTACCATTGAGAGGATTTAGGCCATAGTCCACCACGCTGGCCTAGTGCGGGTTGGCGGACTACACACCTAAGAAATTCCTAAGAACTCTAAGGTATAAGAACCTCCTAAGAACTATAACATATCTTACATCATTAATTCTAGACCACAGGAGCACCTAAACCAATACCCCGTAATTAACACCATTACGAACTCAGTAGGACGTACGTACGTAGAATGTACGGAGGAAGCGAAGAGCTTTGTAATAGAAAATTAGCTCTATTCTTACACCCCGCCCTAGGTGTTTACTTGATAGGGGAAAGACGCGGTGGAATACCCTATTATTATCCCCGGTGCTATTCTGTTCATGAGAAAACCATTTCTTATTCTCTTTTAATGGTTAAGGAAGCCTCAATGAATTTGCTTGAGGGTGTAATTATATATGAGGTAAATTACTGGATATTATTTATTCATTGGCAAAGGATTAAGTGTCGGTAAAATCATCGCTCAGAATAAAGACAAATGTGTGTGTATTTGAATAAATAAGAAAATTATTATTTTAATTTAAAATAATTAACCAAATTGGAAATATTATAATTATTAAAATAGGCATATTCAGAAAATATGCTTTGCTAATAGGCCTAACTTTTATACTTTACAGAGTGTAACGGTGATCAAGAACACAACAAAATTTTTTGTTCCTTATTAGAATTTTCTAAACACCAATTTTTGTGTGATCGCTGTAAGTATTATTTGTCTTAGCTTTTGATCACGGTCTGTTTACATCCCGTTCCCTTAATGACTTAACATTCGCTTGAATAAAAGCAATGTTTAGCGCCTCTCTAGTTATTACATGTATTGTATTGTGAATAAATAAAGAAAAAACCCCTAGGACAGAATAAAAGTCACATGAATAAATTTAGTTCATTACTCTGAAGTTAAAATTCCGTCCGCAGAACTTCGTTTTTAATTTAGGCGAACTCGCAGGTAAAACTAATTAAAAATAAAACCACGTAATCGGCACCGCAAACCGCTTTGTAACTGCCACTAAATTTGTTAGTACACCTTTATAAATTACTTAAATATTAGATTTATTCGCTTTGGTATTCGCAACAAACATAAACCGCTTTTCATAAGAGAAGTTCGTTTGTTGTCTGATGGTACCATCGTTCATGGTAATAATCAGTTTGGTTCCCACAAATTTAGCTGAATTTTTGTCATTTGCCATAAAGACTATCAAGTCATACTTGTCCGCTAACCCGCGCAAAGCTAATGTGGTGGACTAGGGCTGAACTTAATACATCTGTTCTTAGTTGTTTTTAATTTCGTTTTCAATCAAGGCAATATTGTGGTTATTAACGAAATAGTGAGACACTTTACCATCCCTGTAAATAATTTTCTCAGTCTATGAGTAAATCTTGACAATCACAGGGTTTTCAAGGATATCTTCGTGCAAATAATAACCAGAAACAATCGAGCAACGTTTTAGTTATTTTAACTTCAGGGATAACATTACCACAAATTATTGATGCAAAACAATAATAAATGGTTAATTTACTGGCACTTCTCGTTTTCGTTACATTTTTCAAATAAATTATCTTTCCTCCCTGCAACAATAGCTAGATGTTAAAATATTTATTCCAGATATTGAAATAATTTTTTTTAATAAATTTACGAATCAAAACATGTCTAATCATACCATGCCAGTTTTTTCTACGCAAATACCCAATCCAAAATTGCTGTAACGTTGTTTTGGGACCAATTTCATCGTCTATTTGTGATAGATCAATGAGAAAACTCTATAGAAAATTTATATAGAAAATATTGTAAAATTGATTATTATTTGAAACGAAATACACACTTTCGACTAAGCGACTACATGATCAAAACAACCGAAATATAAATATAATTTCTTTATCAGTCCTTGATACGAAAAATGTGTTGAATCATTGTAACCTATTTTAAAATTTATATACATACATACATAACTTCACGCCTATATTCACCGAAGGGGTAGACAGAGATGCATTTCTGCACCCACATTTCGCCAGGTATGTATCAGTCCCACGTAATAGGGGGCGAGCCTATTGCCGTTTTTCGGACACATTTCCAGACTCCATGCTGCTACTGAGAATTTCCGAATGGAAAAACCCAATAACACTTTGCCCGACCTAAGAATCGAATCCAGGACCTCTAGATCGCACGGCATATACTTATATTGGCTATATTGCCACGATGAGTCATAAAGGTTTTAATTATTTTATCTACGTTTGATCCTATCTTTAAGCAGGACACATAAAAAAAAAATGTTTAAGTGTATAAAAACGACTGAAGAAACGTGGACTCTCGGCGTAAGTATAAGTCTAGCGACCTAGACGTCCCTGGCTTAATCCGTAGGTCGAGTTAAATTTTATTGCGGTTTACCATTAGGAAATTCGAGGAAATCTAGAAAATATGCCAAAAAAAGGCAATAGTTAAATACCTGGTAAAATGTTCTACTTGTAAGTGTTAAATAATGTTTGTCTTTACATAAAACCCTGCTACGTGAAGCAGCAGATATCTCATGGGTGATAGAAATATATTGAGTAATATTCCGAGTAACGTGAGCTAATTCATATCAGCCTAGCAATGTCAAAATAACGTGGGGTAGGAAGAAAGAAATTTGTGTACTAGCTAAGTCATATTATGTTTCTTTAGTATTCCAAAAATATGAATCATATTTCATGTGCTATATTCCAAATAAATGAATCATGAATACAAGTCACTTAAGCGGTCATGACTTGGTACTTGATAAAGGTTATAAAAAACGTGCTGTAAAAATCCATACGAATCCTGACTGAGCGAAAAGTTTTCGCTGTTGTTGCTTAACAAAAATAGGACAGAAGGCAAAGTCAGTTCTCTAGAGTGGAACAACTTTTTTGGCAAGTGCAGTTAACTAAGCAAACGAAGCATAACTGCGGTTATCGAAGTTTTCGTAACATAATACGCATTATTACGTGATAATAGAAGATTAAACTACTCAGGGGAACTTTTCCTTGTTATCTAATTAATAATGTAGTAGGTCGTAAGGATGTGCCAGCGAGTAACATTGACCCTGTTTTTGTATTTGTCCAATCAGGAAGATTACTTTTTAGGGTTCCGCGAGAATACATTATGGACATCCCAAAATTGCACTTATTGTTAGGTCTATTTTAAGCAGCCATCGTGAATATAAATTTATGTAGATTTTTTTATAAAACCCCTTCAGTTACTATATTACATAATACTTTTAATGCTTACGTACGAACTTTAAGGCAGAATAAATAAAAATGTGCTTCTAGGTATGTGTGTATAATGTATATGCATAATATGTAATGTGCTAATCGTCGTGTCAAGCGATCGATATAATCAAGCAAGAATTTTTATAGAATCGCAAGAATCATACTCGTACGTTAAGAATTTAATTAACTATCAACTAGTGATAAAAGGTTACCACGACCCGTGACATCAAAGATTACCTACATTTGATAACTATGCAAGGTTTTCCCTTGTCCGGCAAAGTGTTTATGGGTTATTCTGTATGATTTTTTTGGAATTAGCGCAGAAGCTGGAAATCTGCCCTAAAGACGGTAAAGGGCTCGTTCCCTATTACGTGGGACTGTACAGAAATGTACATCTGCTTACCCCTAGATATACAGACGTGAATTTTTGTATGTATGTGATAAATTATTAGTAGAGTTAACAATCTTATCCTGCAATAACGTGCTACAACTTGAATGAAGCAAGAAACTCCTACTTAATACTGAAGTCAGATCCTTACTAAATGTAACCGACAATCAAGCGCCAAAGTCTGAGTACGTAGGCTCGTTAATGCACACATCCGTGGAGTGGCAAGTTCCCCTTTGCGGCGTCAGGTGTGTACGTTATAATTTTTCGCAGGACTATAATGTTCCACGTAGACTGAGCACTCGGGTAGACACGCCAATGAGCTCCCATTAGTATAATTTTCGCCGCCATACTCGTTTTAAACTACTTAGAAGTTGGTAAGTTACTAAGAGACTAAATGTACTGCTGAAATTAACGTACATTAACTAATTATTCCTTTTAAGAACGTGAAGGTTTAAAACTTTGTGTTTTAGGAGATGTGTTTTATGTAATGTGGCAGATTTATTTGTGTCATACTTTTACTACTAATACTGGGGCTATATTTATTACCTAACTATCATTAAATCTTAGTACCCAATAAAATTAAGCCAAACTGTTTAATTCAGGTATATTTATAATAACCAAGCTTATAGAAGAGTATACGCAAGTGCTAAATTATTCAAAAGCTTGGCTGTGCGGCAAAAATATGGAACTATTAAAGCTCTTATTTTGAGCCTAAATACTAATGACCACAAAACTGTGGCTGCGATAGCCAACACGTAATATACCGTTGGAATTATTTATGTGTCTGGCTGAATATTATTAAATGTAAATTGGGCATCATAAATTTTCCATCAATGATTGAAAAATGAACCAAATTATTTCTGTACGTTGCTAGTAATTAAATAACCTTTAGCCTGCGTGTTCACAACATCAACATTTTGTTTTGCATTTTATTCACACTTTTATTTATGCTAAATATTATTCTACATTATTGAGTCAGAGAAGAGATGATCGGAAAAAGATTAAGTAATAAATTATTGCAAAATAGGAGAAGTTACTTCAAGTGAAATACGCAATAAATGGTTAGTACTTTGATTTAAGCAACTACGTAAAAATCCGATTAAAACAATAAGTTTAAAAATAAGTATTTTATTTTTATTAGTCACAGACACAAACATTATAATGAAAAAAATAACGGATATAGGCACTGCCGTGAGTAGTCATTTGCGTTATCAAATAAAGTTATAATTATTTTATTACACGTTTTTTCCGGTCATTTATCAGGACTCTTTTAATAAGGTTTTGAAGATATGTTTAAAAAAATATTATAAAAAATGCGTCTCGGTGTCGTGTCGACACGATTATGTGCCGTTCGATCCAGAATTCTGGGCCGGGCAAGATTGGGAAATGTTCAAAAACATTTCCCAATAGAATAGAAGCACAAGCAGCTCTGTACATCTTTAAATACTTAGTATATCGTCGTCCATTTCTGAACGTACGCCTCTCCAAGCGAGCGTCAACCATCCCGGTCTTGAGCAGCCCTCATCCATCCGCTAGCGACCACCTTCTTGAAGCTATCATATCTTCGTACTGCAGGACGTTCTACACTACGTTTGCTTGAACGCGATCTCCTCTCCCAAACTTGTCTGAAATCTCTGTAAAATTCATAAAGTCGTGAAAACGAACAAAACCTCAGTAGCCTTACTTAAATATTAGATACTTAAATGTAATTTCATTTTTCACGGTATTTAAAACTATTAATAACAGTCAATACCTAAATCATCTAAAAACTCGCGATAAAGTATTTGTTAAGTGTCTACACACATATTATAAGCATAGTATATGTAGGTAAATAATTGTTAATATGATTATAATTATTAATAAAATATTTATTAATCTGATCTGGCGTAATTTATCAGATTTAATGATAGATTAAATTCGAAAACGTCGTCCAATCTGGAAGTTCCGTGTAGGGTTTTGGAGCAGCTAAAGCGCTATTGGGTTTTTCTAGCTGGAAATTTTTAATGGCATTGTATAGTTCAGAATTTTTTCTGTATTATGTTTACATCTCCTCCCTTTTATTGTTTTTCTGATTAACTTCATTGCGGGATCATGACAAATTAGGTCCCCTTAGATTCGCTGAGCTTCAGTGCTCGGCGTCAACACTGTGCGTGCCGCTGTTGATCCTTTTTTTTTTCGAGGGGAAGGCTGCTTATGTTTCTACTTCCCGCCAGACCCTCGGGGAGGGGGGCAGGAGGCGCATGTCGGGGTCACCGGCCTTCCAGCCCGGCGCGCGTTGAAGTCACCTCCGCGCAGATGTTAGTGCCGGGCTGGGTCCCTAACCTACCCTAACCTGCACCGGCATACCGACTAAAACCCCCCGGTGGCCATCTTCGCGCCAAGTAGAGCGACCACGGTGCATGGACGAGGAACGCCCACAATGGTTCCGCAGTTGTCCAGGCCGCTGTTGACCCTGGAGCACAGGAGTTACAGTGACGGGTGTGTGGTATGAAAGAGTCGTATCAATATAGTTATAGTAAAGTATCGCACTAGTGGTGTTATTACCGAATAACATACCGTCTATCAGTTTAAGTTATCTGTTTACGTTTAAATTTATCTTATAGATAGTTTTATCTTTTGGTAACTGTTTTTCCTTATTTACTTTAATGCGTTAAATTTATTTTACTTAAGAAGGTTACCCAAATTCATTTAGATATATGAAAGTGCTCAATAACTAACTCAATAACTACTTTCCAAAATGATTAGAAAATGACGAAAACGACAGTTAACCCAAGTTTTTTTTTTCATTTTTGCGGTAGGTACTGGAAGTGTAAGAATATTTCTTTGTTATCAGAATCGGGCCTAATAGTTTATTCAAGAATATACCAAAAGAAGATTGAAAGCAGAGCATTATTTTTTTAATTTCATACGGTAGTTCAAAAATTCATTCAAAAAACATCTGAGTTTGAACTTTTCATAGTACGATAAAATCATGTTAATCACCCCTTGAACCGAGTCTCATTCCATACTTCCAACCCTTAAAAATATTACTCTCTAAAATCTATAGCCAATAAAAATTATATCATAAAGTTTTTATTTAAAACCTTGCCCTATCTAAATATTAGTAGCTCCATCAACGGTGCCGTTAAGGGTGAACACTTCCGCAAGTGATTATAAACCAAGTTGTTTACTCTAACATAACCGTTACAAGAGGTTGGTGCTAAAAAATTCAATAAGAAACCATTAAACGCAGTTGGTGGAGGAGAATAATTCATTAATCTGAACGCGAATCTTCATGTAATCTCTCGGGATGAACTTGCGGGAACAATGAATACATTTTCATCTGATGGTACATACAGGGTGTATTCAGACCGTGATCGGAAACTTAGGCAGGTAATTGTTATGGTAATTATAAACTGCCTGAGCCTGAGAACTTCTTCATAGTCATGTCTATCAATACTTTATCAAACCAACTTAAAAAGACCTTGGACATACTATATGAGGCCGTGATGTTCCTAGCTTAATGTCTGAGTGGGGATTTCTTTAGTAGAGTTTATCACCACTAAGTCTCAGCAGCAGCGCATATACTGAAAATCTTTTTTAATAACTAAGTCTCCAAAGTAAATAAATATCAATAAATACACCCAACAGTCACACACATAGTACTCACCACATACGAGTTTTGTGTCGTGGGTATCAGAAACTACGAGAGACTTTTCGGTCTCACAAACACCCAGACCCGAAACAAATATTTGTGGATTACACAAACATTCAAAATAGTAATATACCACTCCCATTATCACTTCTAAATCTTTGGAGGTGTAATGACCTTCCAATCATTTCAGCGTTACTGTATGTGTTATTCCTAAGCATCTTTGAAGCCTCTTCTTCCTTAAAGAAATATTTACTTAATTTTACTCGCTATCATAGCATATAATGTATTGTAATCTATGATAGAATGAACAATTTTATTCACTTACCAAGTGAAATCCGGTAACGAGCAAAAACATCGGTAAAGAAACTGTTAAAGCGCCATACAATATTTTTGTTTGCTCTCGTGTAACAGAAACAACAAACCCATTCTCAGTTTGTCAACAGAAGCTGGCAAATCTCATGTTTATCTTCCTGACAACAAATACGAAATAATAACTGTTAGTTATATCGCGGAGGATTCGAGCCACTGAGTGGAAAATAACATATTATTGTACGCCTCTCTGCTCTTGGATACGACGTGTATTAATAAATCTGAAATTTGGGGTTGGTAATGTAGTAATCACTAGCGAGTGAATTTGTATAATCGGCCTGGTAACATTTGAATAACATACAATAACAAAAATTATAACTAGAATCGTACTATTTTATTTGTATATTTATATTATATTCCTTTTTCTATTATGATGCTGATACGTCCATTACTCTTATTGCACAATGGCATTTTTGTAAAATTGTATCCGCGATGCGAGTGATGTCATGACGTAGTATTCCTTTACTGTTGAATAAAATGATAATTGACTATGAACACCTACGCACTTGCTAAATTTCGGATAAGGATTAGCATTTAGGCTCTAAGGATAAATCTTAAGATACGATTAATAACTTACAAAAACTTAAAAACTGTTACATTACAATATTTTTTGTTTAAAAGCAAAGAAAATTCACTCAAAACTAGTTTCAAATATGCAACTAGCTGCAAAGACTCATCAATTAGCTGTTACGATCAAACAACAAAGCATCAAAAACGTCAGTACGGAGAAGTTTAAGATAACAGTGATAACAAAATATTAGGGAAAAGACGAAATGCGTGCGTTAATTCTGG
Source organism: Cephonodes hylas (assembly GCA_030295005.1). Lineage (NCBI taxonomy): Eukaryota > Metazoa > Arthropoda > Insecta > Lepidoptera > Sphingidae > Cephonodes > Cephonodes hylas. The sequence continues at coordinate 5,507,402 of AP025367.1, read as the reverse complement.
TCCTTCCACTTTGTAATAAACGTGTAATTTACTACCAAATGGCAGTCATTTGCACTGCACGGGGTATAACGCTGGGGAATAATTAGCTTCTAAAACCTCGCTACCATCCGAGTGCTTATTTTTCTTCACCATTATAAACTTTATGTTTTATTGCCATGTTTGTGGCACGAATGAACACGAATGTTGTGATTCTGTAAAGTTATTTATAACTTTTTGCAATGAAAAACATTTTTATTTATGTTTAAAAATAGACTAAGCAACACGCCAGCGTTTTAATGGCGCGGCATAATGACTACTACCTCCTGTTGGTAAGTGCAATACGATTCAAATAGAGTGTCGGTTAAATGCAACGGCTCTTTTTCCCCAGATACGACTATGCTAACTTTTTCATAATAAAATAGAATGGTCTCAGAGCCACGTAATCGTAACATTGAAGGAGAGTTAATTTTGTATTATATTTCTCAGTTTAAGTATCATTAGTTCCGTCACCATATTTTACGATCACGGGTACGATTCCCGGGTCGTCGAAATATTTTTAGACATGTAGTCTAAAATAAAAACTCGACAACCCCTTTATTTAACAGTATGTATAAATTTGAACGAATTTTGAAGATAACAATAAATTAAATAGAAAAAACAACGATTTCTTTTTAATAAAATACTATAAAAATATGTGTAATACCTATACCGTAATATAATAAAAACCTCATGACGCCTATAAATAAGGGACAACCCTGTTAAATTCTGATATAATAGTTCCATAAAAACAAAATTTCACGTTTTATCATTTCATCAACTTTATAGGTACACCCAATCTAAAATAAATTTAGTAGGTTATTGTGAATCCGGAACATTTACAGGGTGCTTAATTTTACAATTGTCCCATTCTTATCTTTCCGACACAGTTCTGAACAAAGTAATTCAAAAGCTGTAAATCCATAAATCATAAAGCAAATAAAAGATGAATCTGTTAAGATTTATGGTTTTTTTTAAAGCAGAAATAATGCGATTAACAGAAACAGAGGAATTAAATTAATAACCTGCCACAGTGCCGCATGTAATGGGGTCGCCGGAGGTTTAAGTACGGCGCTTTTACTGAGTCGAAAATATTTATTAATCAGTCCTTGAGTTAAGGACCTGCCTGTAATCTGTTCATCAGGAAATAAACTCTGCTTTACTCATTTCATGACTTATAGCCTTTGTATGCTTAAAGTAATAGGCCTAATAAAAAAGTCAGATTCGGTTAGCAAGTGACGTATTTATACGTCTTAGTGTTATAGTAAATATGGAAGTCAATCTATATGATTAATTATTTAAATTAAATTATTCCCTTTATTGTTTACTTTATTATGCCGCAGATATATGCTTAGGGCTGGAAACCAAAGGTATATCTCCACAAGAAAAAAAGGCACATAAAAAGTATGTCAAATATTAGCAAGAGAAGTACAACAACAAGCTTACACAAAACCAAACATTCTCATTCATATAACAATTAAAATATGGGCCTTGCTTGTTACTACAAGGACAATAATTGTATAATATTGTAAATAAAATTTATTTACCTAAGGACCATGTGGCAACAAAAAATCAAAGATTTAGGGTTTTTTTATTATTTCTGTACCCACGTATACAAATTTACAAGCGAATTCCGTCTAAATATGTCTGTCGGCGGTTACAAGCGTAGGTTCAGCTAAATGAAAACATAAATTTAGCTATCTTATGGCCGGGATTTTATATGTATGTAATGCCTACGTCATGTGCCCTTTCAACGAGGCCGAGAGGTTTACTTTTTCTTATTAAAAATATATTACGTTAAGAAAAACGAAAAGGCTAACTTTAATATTACATGGCTTCGAATGAAATGTATAAAATTGCCTACAAAAATATGAAAAATTTTAGGTGGTTTTCTTAACCGAATCCGAATGTCCTTTGAGAGTTTACGAGGCGTTTAATGTTTCTTCTTCTTCTTCTTCATCAACCCATATACGCCCACTGCTGAGCACGGGTCTCCTCTACCATTGAGAGGGTTTAATGTTTGTAATGGTGAGATTTGAGTAAATTATAAGATTTCCGTCTATACACTTACTTGTTTGCGTATACATATGTGGAAAGCAACTAAATAGAAAGGAAAAATTTACCATAGATCCTATAATTCCATTTCATAAAAAAGGAACGAGTATTTTTGAATAATTTAAAATACGATTGCTTTTTTACAATCAGAAAGTTATTTAGACACTCGCAAAGGTTAGACTTTTAAAATAAATTGTTATTAAGCGATAGAAATTTATCTATCGCTATGTAAAGCACATCATAAACAAGTTCTCAGAAAAAAACAATGATGGAATTTTGAAAGTAGGTAAGTATGTGCTTTTGTCAAACACTACAAATATGACTCTTACGTAGATTTCTCATGAATAATATATCAATGAGTGAAATAATTTGAATGTATATATAAAAATGGATGGAAATATTTCGCGGAAACTTGCCTCAGTGTATATGGGTCAATCAACTTTTATCTGTCCTGTCAGTACTATGTAAATTTGTCCCCCAGTAGGTTAGTACAATGAAACATTGATTTTTCCAAAAAACTTATATATGGCAATCAATTACAATTGCACATAATTATTTATTACAATGTCTACTATGATGCTAGCAAATAGATTTTGTTTGCTTTATAATTTTAACGACTGATTTGCATGTTTACTTTGGTCCCTATTATATTTTATTATACTGAGTTCCACCGGACAACGGTAAATAAGTTCCAAAATCCAAACATATATGGCGTGACTACTGCCTGGAACTCAAGTCGATTCATTTCGTGACAATACTCATCCAGCCGCGATTTTGATTCCATCTTTGCCGCGGCGCCAGTCGACCGAGTGTATTTTGAAAAAGAGCGTGGCTTTATTGTGTGTCCACTGGACAACCAGCACAAAAACGTGATTATTTTATATATGATAGTAAATTAAAGTGGAATATATTCCATTTAATGTATATTTTTTAGTGCGCGTAAGACCTAATTCAAAATATTATTATTTATTACCAGGGAGCGGAAAGACTAATAAATATCACCACCAGTCCCTTGGACATCCAAGATCATTGTCTGAATTATTCAATATTTTCTCTTCTAATACTGATAATTATTTTCAAATAGTTGTTTTTTTATTACATAAAAAGAATAAATACAGGCGATTTCCATCATAGAATCCCCTTTGGACACCCGAGTATTTCCTATGGACAAACGTATATGTCCACTGGACAACCACTTTTTTCTTATCTCCTAAAGACACACTATCGTCATATTTACTTTAAAAGAACAGTAAGGTTTTTCAAATATAATTCTAATATTTAAAAGTAAATTAACAATTTGACTGAATTTTTAAATGTTCAAGGGACTATCTTAACTACAGTCACGTGAATTTTTGAGTAAAATTTACCATAAATTGTTCTGCTCTATTTGAATTCCTCAAATATAAATAATTATCAACAACAAATACGTATAAAATATACAAATTTGTAAAAAAAAAATTTAAAAATAAAATCTATCATTGATGGTACATTTAAAAGTTGATTGACCCATATACTACATGAACAAATTATTCTATAGCTACTTCCACGTAATCAGTGGAACTTTTAAAAAGTCTGACAAGGAGACGAATCACCGTAGCTCCTCGTCAATACAGGGAGCACTTCAGATCAGAACCATTTGTGAGTATCTATTCTTCTCACGAGTTTCGCATTACGGGTCGAAAGTGTATAAGTAGAAGCGTCAGGCAACCGATCTGAAGGCTTTGTAACTTTTGCTTTGAGACCAATAGAATCTTCGCAAGTTGTCGCGTTAAACGTCTTGCAAACTTTCAGGTGTCTGATCGATTATCGTTATTCAAAATTACTTTTCTTAGACAATTGATTGATTCAACCACAACTCTAGGTAATATTGTTATAAAGCCAATATTTTTACTGGGGATCAGAAAATTATCTCCCCAGTGACCGGGTTAATTGGAAATGGACTTAATTGATTTATGAAGTTTCAAATTGATAATCCTTCGATGGCTGTTTAAGAACTTGGAACCCTTCTTAATAGAACACGGATGGAAAAATATTTGGAAAGTGAAATTTCTTTATTAGAAAGAAAACACGGCAGAATTTTCAAAGGTAAAATTTTATTTGAAACAAGATCTTTTTAATAAATTAATTTACGTAATCGTAAACTTAATTTTTCGACTGGCAAATAGAAGACGGGTTGAAAAAATGTTCTTACCGTACGTCTTTAAACCGTATTATTTTGCGTTCCGTATGGTTAATCAATAAATTCCTATGCCTGGATATGATTTACTAAAAACAAAATAGTTTTAGTTGAACTAAATAAATTAATCCTGAGGTTTTAGGGTTTTCGGAATCATGAGAGTCGTGTGTGCATAATGCATACAACCGGGATTAATAGTTCTGGAGAGTTGACATACCCATTAAGGTGATGATGTTCTAATTGGACTATACGAAAAATAGCTAACTTTAGTAAATAAGAAAAGAACAAAATAATCATATTTAAATCACCTTTCACTTAAATGAGGGTAAAAATTAACGATATTAAAGAGGCCGAGTTCGAGAAGTCATTCATTATGCTAAATAAGGTCGGTTAACACTGAATACAAAGTTAGCTGTTACTGAATTACGAAGATTTTTGTAGCGCTAATTCAATGAAATTTTATTCCAGCAAGTGTTAATTTTAATGGGGTGAAATGGGATCAAGTTGGGTTGATTGTGCCTCTGCCCCGGGGAGGCTTCAATGCCTCTCGTTAAATATAATACAATTTAAAACATACCAGCCATACATAAGTTAATTTAAGAATTTATTGATTTCGAAGTTATGCAGTTCACATACTAATGATGCTTTAATATTAGCATTGTTGGCGTAATTCATTTCACTTAATAATTATTGTCCAAAATCAAATATAAATAATGTTCATGATAATATGTTATAAGTAAACACAACAAAAATCCGTTTTGGTAGAAAAAGGTTTCAAGTGAAAATGAGTTTGAAAACTGGTCTAAATCGGAGCTACATATTACGTAGAACTATGAATGTATAATAATCACTTAGGCCTCATTGATACTTGAGAAGGTCACTTAAGGTTAAGTAAAGCATTGATTGGCGAGAAACAACGATAAAAATATACCTGCTTTCCCAAAAATCTTAATTACATTTTGATTGACTCGCGAGTGATTGATATACTTAAAACGCAAGATCTCAAGGCACCCGTAGCTTAACATAAATCTTGTAATTTATCGTTGCAAAAACAGTTTTTGTACAAACTATTACTTAACATTGTAATCCTTTCGGAACCATTTTTCTCAGACTGTCAAGGACACAAAACTGCGCTGAAATATGAACTATTGGCCACAGTTAACGTGGTTACAACTTAGATTTTGCTTTAAGCTGAAACAGTGCTGAATATATAGCCTCTCAGCAGTGGCGTGCCTAGGGTGTCAAACTAAGGCAAGCCCAAATGTTTATTTAGTAGCAGCATATTTTTTTTGGTACGTAGGACTAATAAATACCTACCGGTTAGTACTCACATTCACGTTTATAGCGTTATTTTATAAATAAACAATCGTTAAGTTCGTTATTCGGAACTATGTAAGGCAAGTCGGGCTTTCGGGCTTCTATGGAAGTACCGCCACTGCCTCTTAGATTATATGGACTGGCAAAGGAAGTTATATTTTTAAGAGAAAACTTATTGAAATGTTTGAAACTTTAAATCATAAAATGGTGGTTTTTAGTCAGCGATAAGAATATTCAAGTTAGTTTGCGATTGATAGATGAGCCAATCTGATTAAAACCAAAACAACAACACTGTTGTCTGACTAAATATAAAAATACGAGCACCAGAGTTTCTAGTGGAAATTGGGTTCTAAACCACACTTTGTAATTTTAAGGACATAAAAAACTGTTATTATTTTCAAGTAAAAAAAAAAGTAAAAATCAAGTCATGTTCCTACTATCCTAGGAAATAAGGTCTCATTACACAAAAAACTTTTATGTCATCATGGGAACCCATGCGATGAATAAATTAAGTTTCTTGATCGCGCATTTTTAAACAGCAAGCTAAGTTTGTCCCTTTCAACTTAGTAACACATTGATGTCTAGTTCATAGCACTTTTACTGCGCCTCGACTGCAACCAATTTTTACAAATACGTTTCACAAATGGCCACAGCTTAGTTCATGTGATGAAATTTCGTAACCATCTTTCCATTTATGTTTGGACTATACAATTATTTAATGTGGCCTACGGAATATAATCTATTTTTAATACTTCCCGCTTGCCGCTCGGTATATGTATGTATGAATATCGATTCAGATTAATAGTCTCCCAAAATATTATTATAAGGTTAGAAATACAAAATACGTTCATAATCGACCATGATGATGATAGTGCTAAAGAGATGATAATAGCCTAACGCAGTAACCGATTTACATAAAATGATTTGGTGCCAATCGGCAAGCCAGCTACACCATAAACTTTCTATCAGCTGTAATCATTTCACGACAGATTCAAAACAGATTTCCAGCAACTGGATTATTGGCTAAAGATAAGCTTAACAATCTTATATTGACACGATAAAATTAATATACTACAGCCGTTATCGATTTTGAAGCGCCATGCCAGTTCGATCTCAGGGCATAGTTAGTTTAATTTTATAAAGTTAAATGTAAATAGGATGATGAACTCTTTACCTCAATTATAATAAATATTTTAATCTTATTCTAGGTAACAAATCCTGTAACCAGTCGATGTTTAAATAACTAACGACTCAGAAAAGTTGAATTCCGCATTGCAGCGTTTCTGTTGCGTTATGCTTGTAAATTGATATAAAGTATATTTAACCCATCAGCTTTTAACAAAATATAATACACGAATCGTGGTTGCAAAAATACACCTTTACGGGGATATAGGTTGTTTATGTGTATAGATTTTATTTAAAATTAAGAAACAACGTCGATAAGTAACCTCTCGGTCCGGTGACTCTATAAGAATCTTAAGTTGACGTACTAAATGCAGTCTCTCTGTACTCATAACACGCACTGTGTGCATTTTGGAGCAATTCTAAAAAACGTTTTGAATTTGCCATTGCATACCATTGCGTACTTTACAATAAGGACTACTTTCAAACCTAATTTATCATGATCCCGCAACAAAATAATCAGAAATAATACAATGGAGTTGGAAATCCTTTGATGTTATTGTTAACCTACTCACAGATTTGTAATTTCACTATGTACAAACCCCTGTTTCAAGTTGTTTAATTGGAAGAAATTGATAGTTCATTGAACTTCGTCGTTAGGTGTTGTTTATTTCGTAATGAAATAAATTATTCCCTGAGGTATAAAATTGCTATTTCTAATTATAAATACGCGGGTAAACTCCAAAGCTGGTTGATGTAAATGTTTCTTGATCTTTTCTCGATTTCAGGATTGGATTTAGTTTTCCATTCTTGCTTTATATTTGTAAAACGGTGACATTGAGATTTAACGTAATATGGTATTCAATTATTATTGTACATTTAATGTAAAATTCAATCTCCTTTGTTTGTTCCACAGCATAAAAAAATGCTTTGATAGCTTCGGGTTTTATATTCATATCAAGCGACTTATTATGAAGTTTTTTTGTAAGGTAATTTACAAGATAGTTTGAAATGAGCCTATAAATTAGTTAAATAACCTATCAAAAATATTTACAATTCACTACATCGACATAGAGACATACCTATAATATACATATTAGACTTCTCAGCTAATGTCAGTTATTAATACTGGGCACTGACAGGGCCAGATAAGAGCCCCTAGCATAATAAAGCTCGAAGAATTGTGTGTACCTTATTACGTAATTATCGTTAGGGTAACTGCCGGCAATCAAGCTAAAACTTTGCAATACGCACAAAGGGCTGAAATAAAAATTTATGGAGGAAAGTAGTAATGGGCGCGTTTTTCTAAACCCAATTGTAGCGAACAACTTTAATTATCCAGGTCTTTATTTAGACAAGTCATGGATTAAATAAAATACAGAATATTAAAACCTTAACACTCATAAACAATCCGATGCAGTATGTAAGACTGCCACAATTTTCGGATACATTTTTAAACTTTGCTACTAATGGTTTTTGAAAAAAAAATAAATTATATTTTACCTGGCCCCGGAATTGAATGAGGAAACTCTCAATCAAACTTCGCATACTTATAAGCCGCGGGCCAATTAACAAAATTTTATTTTATTTTTAGGCCAAGGATGTACTCGTGTATTTAAATGGGAACACAAGATAAGGCCTTTTTACATTTATGGCTTGTAAACACTCCTGTTATTTTCTAAACTGACCGAACAAAAAAGGTATACAATATTATCATGCCCGATAGACCAGAATAGTACAAAAATAAAAAATGTCATCTCTAACACTTAGCAACTCTTAAGGTAGCAATCCTTAATAAAATAATTTTCGATAACAACAAAACACTGTTGACTTAACAAACATCGATCAATCAGCGAAAACAATTAGGGAGGGCGAATACCTATTGCCTTAATGAGACGTTGAAATCATTGATCAATTTCCGGGAGGGAAACGATTAACTATCAAATACTCACGTTCGGAAGACGGTCCAACCGTACACGTGTCAGACAAAATCCGTACTAGTATTATAAATACCAAAGTGACTCTCTTAGTCTGTTATCCACAAGAACCTGGTGTTATTCCCCGAAATTCACATGATAAAGAGACATATTTTCTTATTGTTTCACTTAATCTGGTTTTGTTTGTTGCTATTTATAGATATGCATAACGTGACCTTATCTGACTAAACGTGTATAGACAGACACGTTTGGTATTTATCAAATTCGTTGAAATCACAATCTGCGTAAGCCTGGTACGTATCTTTGAATCGGTACGAATAATTTATTATATAATTTTTTTGCAGTTTTTTCCCATCTTCTAATATCAGAGCTAGTAGATCATATTTTGTCAACGACATCATATTTTTAATTAATATTTTAGGCCGAAACAGAGTATCAACTACCTTGAAAATTATGAGATACGTTAGAGTTACGTAATTCTTAGACAAATTTTGCAAATACATGGTGTTTTAGCTAAATTCGAAACGCATAACACTAAGTACTGCAGTTCAATCTGCGGAATCACCAAAGAAACTGATATATTTGTGCCTATCCCGCATCATATTTCTAATTTCTCTCGAGAATTAATTCTGTAGTCAGTCAGGGTAAGCGTATTCGCGGACAGAAGTAGTAATAAGTTATTAATATCAGTAAAAAGTTAGATTAAAGTGTGTGTCTAAAAACTATTCTTAAAATATCGTATAAGATAATTAATTGGTAAAGAGAGCGATAAAAAATAGTACATTGTACGAATATCAGTATCAACACGCAACCAGGTACGTCCCAAGTGCCTAGTGTTATTAGGTTTCTCCAGCAGAATTCTTTTATTAACAGCACTTACGTATTATAAATTATGTGATATAAAACTAAAAAAGACTGGCCCTTTATTGTTCTGTTTTTATTTAATTTACTTGATAGTACACACATACAATAAAAATGAGATAACATTAGAATAATGGAGTAACATTAAAAAATAACTGGTGTTATTATCAATATAAACCTACGTTTACCCGGTCACGAATATATGCATGAGAATATGTATGTATATGTATAACTAGCTTTTGCTCGCGACTCCGTCCGCGTAGACTACAGGGTTGAGATCAGAAGGAAAATAAGTTGTAGTCTATTTTACTTCTCAGAGTCCTATTTATGTCTATACCAAAATTCATACAATTCGGTCAAATTGTTCAAACGTGAAACCGTAACGCGTCGATCGGCGCCTTGTGCATCATTAATGCGCGCTTGATCAATATTTTAAAATTGCAATATCTTCTAAGATACCCAGTGATGTTATATAGCCTATAGCCTTCCTCGATAAATGTGCTATCTAACAGTGAAATAATTTTTTCAAATCGGACCAGTAGTTCCTGAGATCCTAGCGTTCAAACAAACAAACAAACAAACTCTTCAGCTTTATAATATTAACTAGCTTTTGCCCGCAACTCCGTCTGCGTGGACTACAGGGTTGGGTTCAGAAAGAAAATAAGTTGTAGTATTTTACTCCGCAGAGCCCCATTTACTTAAATATACAAAAATCATACAAATCGGTTAAACTGTTTCAACGTGAAACCGTAATGCGCCGGTCGACGCCTTGAGTATCATTATTGCGCGCTTGATCATTATTTTGAAACTGCGATATCTTCTAAGATACTCATTGAAATCAAATGATGTAAAGGACAATTTTATTTTGTAATTAATACTTGTAATGAATAACGTATTTATTTGGATAAGGATTAATATCATGTTTGTAAAAACACCTTTACAAATAATGCTTTATTTAAAATAAATTTGGTTAGAATAAAAAACGTTATAGTGAGCCAACCTTAAAAGATAGACATATGCTGTCGCGCACTTTTTTTTAGAATTTTTAAAGAGGAATAATTCTGTCATACATTATTTTAGCGAAACTTTAACCGTTTCTGCAGCGTACGCAGCGGAAGCTCACAAAAAGGAAAAAAGTGCCCGATTTTGAAACATTATTTATTGCTGCTCCGCTCCTATTGGTCGTAGCGTGATGATATATAACCTATAACCTTCCTCGATAAATGTGCTATCTAACAGTGAAAGAATTTTCATATCGGACCAGTAGTTCCTGAGATCCTAGCGTTCAAACAAACAAACTCTTCAGCTTTATAATATTAGTATAGATTAATATAGATTAAACGATAAAGTTAGCTACAGCACACGACTGTTGAAACTAGCTTGTTTTTACATGACCGTCGGCGCGTCCACTTCATATCCAACTTGTTAATTAATCATCAATTTTCCATCCCTAACTAAGTGAGTTTAATGAAGTTATCGTTACCCTCAGGCCGTACGTGTCGACAATTGCCACTAAGTCTATAACAGCCGTCGTGATTTCAACAAGAACGTAGTTATTTCATTTTACGATCTACGTGGGGTGAAAGTTGATATTAACCGGAATAGACCCGTTGTTAAGTGGAAGGCAGATTACGGTTATGGATACTTCAAAGAGTTTATTACGTCAGTAGGAAAATAGAATTCGAAAAAAAAATTGTAATAATTATCTGTTTATAATCTCCTTTACTCTTTGTCTTTTAATCCTCTAATTATTATTATCTACATTAGGAATAATGTAATGAAAAGCTGAAAGATTTTGTATATGAAAATGTATTTCATTTGTTAACGATCAGTTTAAAATTGAAAGTGAAATGAAACAACCTCAGATGTAACGTGGTTGACCACAAGAATGGCAAAATATGTAATAAAATTAAATTAAATCTAACTTTTAACCTTAACCCCTTTTTCCGTTTCAAAAAAAAACTTTTTTCAAGTATGTATTTTTTCTGATTAATGCCGTACTATCTACAGTACTTGATTGCTGTAGGTTAGTCAGATGACTAATGGGACTTACCGGGCTTCAGTGCTCGGTACCATTACAGTGCGTGTTACTGTCAATCGTTGTTACAATGAAGAGTGCAGGGTAAAATGTCTAAATGTTTACGGAAAACAGGAAAAAGCACTCATAATATTATACAGGGTGTATTTAGACCGTGATCGAAAATTGAGGCAGGTAATAGCGATAGTGATTACAAACCCCCTGGCATTAAAGAAAATCCCGACAAAAAATAAAATTTTTGAGGTTCTCCATACAAACCACATACTTCTAACACCAATGGTTGTATGGAAAACGTCAAAATTTTTATTCTTTGTCGGGATTTTTAATATCGCCACTGGGTTTGTGATCACCCTCGCCATTACCTGTCTCAGTTTTCGATCACGGTCTAAATACACCCTGTATACAGTGATTTTTACAGTAAAACACCTGCTTTCCAATTGTATGTTAAACATGAACGTTAAAGTAGCTCAACTGTTATGTGTGTTTAAACCTCTGCTAGTTGCTAGTAGTTCATATTCATGTCCTAGGATAACTTTTGTGTAGTGCCGGGATTACCCAATGTACTTACCTATGGTAATCTTGTGTGCAAAATTTCTCACTAGTGAAGAAGAATTAAAAAGTACATTGGGCTTTTGTTCAGTCAGCTTCTATTTACGTTTTTAATCGTTTATCATTATTTTTTTGTAAACTGATTGTAATTTCTCCTAAGTCAACTGCGAAAGAAAAGTTTTATTGCTATGATAATTTTGATAGGCGCTGTATCTCTACAGGTTGTTTATAAAAGGTACACGCACGTCTTGCCACATATATTTAAGCCCCACATAGTGTTTCCGTAAGCCTTTGCCCTTTTTGGACACTTTTTCAGACTCGAACTGCTATTTTTTAAGATACGTACTAATATAGGCTCGATCCCAGCACCGGGAACAATTGTGTGATCCAAAAATATTTGGGGGGGACGGGACTATGCATATAACCGTTTGGGTTTATTTCCTTAAGACTTAAGACAGGCAGATCTTATAATATATCTGTATCCTCATAAATATTTTATCCCGACGTAATAGTTGGGTTTGGTTTACTGCCGTTCAAAACACACTTCGAGCATCTAACGTGATAACCCCACAACATTTTTGTTGAGACCAGTACCTCTCGATCCGCACTGAATTCGATTACAGCTACCAATAGACACACATGTCCATTTAAAACGGAACGTGACCACAGCACCAAAAAGAATTGCTAATGACGTGGGCCGTACAATCCAACAGTGTTTGCAATCAATGCAATTTAAAGTAGAAACGGCCGTGGTACATTCAGTTGCGTCGACTAAATGCGAAGGGTTAATAGACTGCTGCTCAGTTCCATTTGACAGTAATTAGTTTGAAACTTTCTATAGACTTGGATGTAAAATACTGTCATTAACGTTAGTTCAGCATCTTAGATCTTAAATTAGGAATGGAGTTTAAATCTACCTCAAGAGATGTTTTTTTGTATTGTACTGGATTATCAGGTCCAAAAACACAATTGAATTTTGAACATTTTATTAATGATATTCTCTTTAGCGGTAAATGAAAATAAAGTCAAGACACCGACGTAGCTTAGTAATATCCACAGGGATAGATAACGTAATATTCATATGTGAGCTCATACAACCTAATTTAGTATAGCATTGGATTTTTTAAAATCTCAAAGAAGGACACGACTTTCTTTTAATATTCTTCCTTTCCTCAATAATATTTTCCCCTAATCATAATCGTAATTATAATCATATCAACAGCCTGTAACATTTCAGTGGTGGTCCTTTTCCAAAGCATGCCTCAGTTCACTATCCTCGGTTTCTCTCATCATTCCCGCATACTTCTATCTAAAGACAAAGGTCTACGGAAAGTTAGTCCACACACCACATACTTTGGGTAGCAACAGAAAAGTTTTAAGCTTAAACTGCCGGTGTACAAAATAGTTGGCGCGAATTGCAGGCTTTGTTATACGTTCGCTTTTTGTTGTACTTGTGTACTTGCTAAATAGGAATGTGGAACAATTAAACAGAATTTAGTTTGTTTTTGAACAATACATTTATTTTCTCATTCACTGTGTTCTTTTGTTTTTGGCTCGGGTTCATGTTTATTTGGTATTGTTTTTGGTTTATTTTGGTCTCTTGTTTTGAAATAACATTAGCATTGTCAAGCGTTGCCAAGGGACATTTAAAAGTTCTCTGTCTATGTTATGAGTGGACAAGCAGTATTTCTGGCGTATTCTTCATATGAATGATTTGTATCCCATCAATCACGTTCTATCCGCTTACCGGAATGGTAACAGAGTGTCGGGAACATTTTACTCCTACTTAGATATTGTTAGTACAATAATAAATTGTTAGTATAATACAATATATGTCCAAATAAAACAAAACTAATAAAAGTAGAGAGTAATAAACTTATCCTCACTATATTTTATAAATGAACTCAATTAATACTAATATTTTACCTAAACATTTTAGTAACTCAGATTATTGGCGTAGTTTAAAGTATTTTCATGTTAATCCTGATTTATAATATAATCTCTTTATATGTGAAAAATCTACTAAATCCGTTAACAACTTTTGACATTAATACCTATTAAACTTACGCAATATCACATTTGAAATATTGGAAGAGTTATTAGAACCTAATGCTCATGATGTCGAAATATGAATATGACCTAAGCATAATATCTTTTGTATCCCAAGACCATATTTTAAAATCATTTGCAATATCATGTTTTAGTCGGATTTTAAAATATATGATATTGTATTAATTTATTTCTAAAAGGAATTTATCAGTCTTAGTGAATTATTAAAGTTACGCTAGTCTAATTACCGACTACATCTAGACTTATGCCAGATCTATACTAGAATGAAATAAATTGTCATATACATTCTGGGAGCGTGCAGTACTGAGATACTAATTGGAAATCATCAGGATTTAACCCCGTGCATTCGTGCTTGATTTGAACGGTTTATCTCTTAAGCTAACTGAGCTGTGCTCGACAGCGTGCTAACCCGGATTTATTCCTCTTTTACCTGGCGAGTATACAGCATCCAATTACGTACCCTGTGTACATTCTAATTGGAATTCCTTCGTGATTTTTTATTCTTTTAATTATGACACGTATACCTGATTCTTGTAATGAGTTACTTAGTTTTAAGTTTTGATTTGGATTCCGCTTTTCTCATTTATTTCAACGGCAATTTTATAAATTTGTTATATAAATACAAGATCGCTATCTAGCAAGTAATTTTTTGGTTAAATATTTTATTAATTTCCGGTTAACATTTTTGAATTGACATCTTAATAAGATTTAAGATACACCTAGTGATTATGAGTATTTGTCGACACACGTCAGTAAGAATCTAATGACAAACGAAAGCAGCAACATTTAAAATAAAATCAAGCGAAAGGAATTATTCATCAAGTAAAGGAAGAAATAAGTTTAGAGCTAGGATGAAACCACCCGTCTTAGGTCGAACAGGTTCTTAAGGGCGCTATTACACTTTTATGCAAAAATCGACGCTTTTCACGTGCACTTTTATTGAATTAATATATTTCAAATGTTAACAAATTATATATACAATCAAAGAGCATATATTCATCTATACATGTAATTAAAAAAAAGTATATGTCACCATATAAAATGTATACACAAAGACGATTTTACCAACACAATGATCGCTCAAAATTGAGAAAAATAGGGTCTAAGTAGGTACCATATACATTAAAATTAATCAATGTTTCGACTTTAAATATACATAATATTGCGACCTATATACTCCTCAATATAAAAAGTAAACATTTTGGACATAGAAATATATAGTTTTTTAATTATAGGCTAAAACGTCGACGCATGTAAATTCCCCCATACATTTTTCGCCCACCGAGTGCCATTCCGCGGTGAGCCGCGGTCTTGGAAGCATGTCTATGTCGCTTCTCTCGTCGCTTCCCCCCTCTCGTCGTAGATAAAATTGACAACGAAGTATCTACCTATCGATGTGTGTGTGAGCGTAGCAATAGAACAGGCATTAGCCAATAGCCGTTCCGATAGATAACATTGTTGTTTACAATCAATGAATGAGTATTCTTTCGGACGTATTGGAATTTGAATTGGGTTATGTGTCCTTATATGACATTGAATTTTAGTGTAAATAATTTCGTAAGTTCAGTAAATGATAATGGTTCTTATACGTCATATTTAAAAAATAATTCAATAATTTGCTGTTGCCAATTATGAATACATTGGCCCTCTTGTGAAGATCTTAGATATTATTATTAGGTTATTTATTTGACAGACCCATGGCGCAGTTAAATAAAAGGCCACGGGTTCGATTCCCGCTCCGGGATCTCATAGTCTCTGGTACTTTCAATACAAAACTTAGTACGGAGTCTAACTGAAAAAGTGACTGTTGGGTGAATTTATTTGTTTAAAATTATTAGTTTTATTACATAAAGATAAAATATAAGTAATTAGTTTTAATTATTTTATAGAATGTTTTATTTAGTTTCACTCATTTTAGTTGCCTACTGAGCTGCAATTTTAAATCGCATGACGCCGCTATATCATGCTGACATGATGCTGATCTGATGATGGAGCTGAAAGATGTTCATAAGAACTCGGTAATTAAACAATCCTACCTAATCGAGTATGGGGTCGTTTGATTCGTCTTGTCGAATACTTTGCTGTTAAATGGTATCGAGGGTCTGATGTTGGAGCTGAAAGATGTTCATAAGAACTCGGTAATTAAACAATCCTACCTAATCGAGTATGGGCTCGTTTGATTCGTCTTGTCGAATAATTTGCTGTTAGATGGTATCGAGGGTCTGATGATGGAGCTGAAAGATGTTCATAAGAACTCGGCAATTAAACAATCCTACCTAATCGAGTATGGGCTCGTTTCATTCGTCTTGACGGGTATTTTGTACTAGATAGTAAACAGGGTCAGTCACTAAATTGAGATAAGTACATTATGTTTTCATGCGATTGCCAATTCATACTATCTATACTAATATTATAAAGCTGAAGAGTTTAGTTGAACGCTAGGATCTCAGGAACTACTGGTCCGATTTGAAAAATTCTTTCAGTGTTAGTTAGCATATTTATCGAAAAAGGTTATAGGCTATATATCATCACGCTACGACCAATAGGAGCGGAGCAGCAATAAAGAATGTTTCAAAATCGGGGATATTTTTTTCCTTTTGAAAAATTCCTCCGCGTGCGCTGCGGAAACGGTTAAAGTTACACTGAAATAATGTATGATAAAATTGTTCTCCTTTAAAAGTTCTAAAAAAAAGTCCGCGACAGCATATATCTATCTTTTAGGATTACTTCACTATAACCACTTTTATGCTAATCAAATTTTTTCTAAAATAAAGTATTGTTTGCGAAGGTATTTTAATGAACATTATGTTAATCCTTATCGAAATAAATGCGTTATCCATTATAAGTATTTAATTTAGACGAAATTAGCCCTTTACATCATTTGATTTCAATGAGTATCTTAGAAGATATCGCAGTTTCAAAATAATCATCAAGCGCGCAACAGTTATGTACAAGGCGCCGACCGTCGCGTTACGGTTTCACGTATAAAAAACTAGCTTTTGCCCGCAACTCCGTCCGCGTGGACTACAGGGTTGGGTTCAGAAAGAAAATATGTTGTAGTTTATTTTAATTCTTAGAGTCCTATTTATGCCCATACCAAAAATCACACAAATCAGCAAGATAATTTAAACGTGAAACCGTAACGCGCCGGTCGGCGCCTTGTACAATGTACATATTTTTGCGCGCTTGATGATTATTTTGAAACTGCGATATCTTCTAAGATACTCATTGAAATCAAATGATGTAAAGTCCAAATTTCTTTTAAATTAAATACTTATACTAAATAACGCATTTATTTGGATAAGGATTAATATAATCTTTATAAAAATACCTTCACAAACAATGCTTTATTTTATAACAAACTAGCTTTTGCCCGCAACTCCGTCTGCGTGGACTACAGGGTTGGGTTCAGAAAGAAAATAAGTTGTAGTATTTTACTCCGCAGAGCCCCATTTACTTAAATATACAAAAATCATACAAATCGGTCAAATTGTTTCAACGTGAATCCGTAACGCGCCGGTCGACGCCTTGAGTATCATTATTGCGCGCTTGATCATTATTTTGAAACTGCGATATCTTCTAAGATACTCATTGAAATCAAAAGATGTAAGGGACAAATTTATTTTGTAATTAATACTTGTAATGAATAACGTATTTATTTGGATAAGGATTAGTACCATGTTTGTAAAAACACCTTCACAAATAATGCTTTATTTAAAATAAATTGGGTTAGAATAAAAAACGTTACCGTGAGCCAACCTTAAAAGATAGACATATGCTGTCGCGGACTTTTTTGTAGAATTTTTAAAGGGGAACAATTCTGTCATATATTATTTTAGCGAAACTTTAACCGTTTCTGCAGCGTACGCAGCGGAAGCTCACAAAAAGGAAAAAAGTTCCCGATTTTGAAACATTCTTTATTGCTGCTCCGCTCCTATTGGTCGTAGCGTGATGATATATAGCCTATAACCTTCCTCGATAAATGTGCTATCTAACAGTGAAAGAATTTTTCAAATCGGACCAGTAGTTCCTGAGATCCTAGCGTTCAAACAAACAAACAAACAAACAAACAAACAAACAAACTCTTCAGCTTTATAATATTAGTATAGATTTACTTAGCATAAAAGAGGTTATAGTGAACCAATTCTAAAAGCTAGACATATGCTGTCGCGGACTTTTATTTAGAACTTTTAAAGAGGAACATTTCTCTCATACATTATTTTAGCGAAACTTTAACCGTTTCCGCAGCGCACGCAGCGGAAGCTCACAAAAAGAAAAAAATGTCCCCGATTTTGAAACATTCTTTATTGCTGCTCCGCTCCTATTCGTCGTAGCGTGATGTTATATAGCCTATAGCCTTCCTCGATAAATGTGCTATCTAATCTTGAAAGAATTTTTTAAATCGGACTAGTAGTTCCTGAGATCCTAGCGTTCAAACAAACAAACAAACTCTTCAGCTTTATAATATTAGTATAGATTTTACCGATTTGTATGATTTTTGCTATGGGCATAAATGGGAGTCCGAGGGGTTTATAGATGGGATTTTGCCCGGAAAAACCCCAAATATGGAAAAAATAGGGAAAATACCCGAAAAATATACACGAATGGGAAAATTTTCGGGTATTTTCATATTTAGCATAATATGTAGCAACTAGGTATTATGTAGATACATGTATGTATATTGCAGGCCTAAAGTTTCGGACTCTAGGCAAATTCCGCTGTGGCATTTATTAAAGTTTTTAACTGAATCTGTTTTGTACCACTTACAGCACATTTAATAATTTACGAACTTATCTGAACTAGCTTTTCGCCAAAATGTTTTCAATCCCATGTCTATAAGGAGCCAGTGTAAAGTACTCAAACTACTAAGAATTTGCCAATAAAAAAACTCGATAATAATTTGCCTGACCTGGGAATCTAACCCAAGACCTCTAGATCGCGTAGCCAATATATTATGTACCGTGAGACCACGAGGCAGTCAATAAATTATAATCTATACTTCTATACTATGTATACTAATATTATAATCAGGTAACGTTTGTGAATTTGTATGTTTGTGACGTTGTAGAAATCAATCTCCGGATGTTATAGGCTTATAATATGTTAGTCCAAAAAATTATAAGTCTTTTTCCTTGTACCCGGATTTCCGAAGTAAGTCGGTGAAAAAATGGGCGAACGAAAGCGTTTTTTGCAAACGCTGCCTTACCCATGGGAAATATATAGTTGAGTCCTAAAGAGAAGTTGGAGAGCTTGATAATACCTACAAAAAAGACAGCGATAGCATATGTCTGACTTTTAGGGTTGGTTCATTATAACCTCTTTTATGCTAACGAAATTTGTTCTAACATAAAGCATTGTTTGTGAAGATGTTTTTATAAGGATTATATTAATCCTTATCCAAATAAATGCGTTATTAAGTATAAGTATTTAATTTTAAAGAAGTTTGCACTTTACATCATTTGATTTCAAATTTCAATGAGTATCTTAGAAGATATCGCAGTTTTAAAATAATGACCAATAATTATGTACAAGGCGCCGACCGGCGCGTAACGGTTCCACGTAATTTTACTGATTTGTATGATTTTTGGTATGGACATAAATAAGACCCTGAGGACTAAAATAGACTATAACTTATTTTCCTTCTGAACTCAACCCTGTAGTCTACGTGGACGAAGTCGCGGGCAACAGCTAGTTATAAATAAATACATCCAGGAATCACATTCATTTGTGTTAGTCTATGAAAATGACAATTCATTGAAGGATGTGAACGAAACGCGTAAGCGCCATGAAATACACGGCGCTTTCGACCTTTTGGTCGCGAGAAAACTACACTTGTAAGCGTTTGGTTAGACAGCTAATTGATTAATTTGAGTGCTGCTGCGGTTTTAGTTTTATCTCGTCATAAAATGGAGCATGATTTTTGCTTAGGGTGTCTTCTCTATACGTAGTAATATTATCTCAATGACCCCGTATCAGTCTTTAGTCGTAAGTATCACATACTACGAGAAACTATTGGTGCGGAATCGAACCCGCGGCCTTTAGTTTCGCCACTGATGTCTAGCTAAATGTCAATGTATAAATAGATATATTGATATGTTTTAACTTTATACTTTATATTTTAAACACATACACGTCTTAATTTGTACACATTTTCAATAATATAAATATACGTAAATACCAATAATTGAACAGTATTGTGTTTTGGCGCGCACGGTAAGACTAGAGCGAGACAGGGACGCGTGCTGTCGCAAGCGACGCGGTAATTATGTGAGTGTGTGCGTGCGGCCGCGACGGCGTGCGGTGCGCGGGCGGCTGGCGAGCGCTAGCTCGTCGCGGATCGACGAAATCGAGCGCGTCAAAAATGTTGGAGCGCCCTTAACGAGCTATATCCCAAACGTTTCTTTAGATTTCTACATCACTCGCACATACTTGTGCTGCGAGTCCATTAGGCCTGTACTGTTACAATAATAGGACCATTAAACAAAGCTACTGTAAAAATAAGTGAATATATCTAATTTCTTAAATTGTAAACATCATATTACTAGTAATATTTATGCCCGTTGCATTATAAAATTTCTACACTCAAAGCATACATAGAAATGGAACCCGTCCGTACATAATTTAGTTTTTCAAACTCCAACCAGCGAACTAGCGTGGTGTCGTAACTGCGTCGCTTTTGATAAACTTTTAACGATATGGTCCTATGACACGTGGAAGTTGCTAATCCAAATGCGCCCGCTTCAAGAGGCTCTCCGCAATTTCTTTTGATGCAGTTTGCCAAACTTATTGCCGTCAAAAGCAGTTTCAAAGTTAGAAATTCCACAGGTTCTCATGTATGTACAAATTATGTACAAGTTGAATGTTCAGAAAGCTGTTTCGGTTTATTAAAACGGGTTTTGACTTTTATATCTTTTTAGATTTTTGCGATAAAGTAATAAATTATCAATATTGGAAATAAGATCACGTCAAAACAATTTTCAAAAACATAGATGTGTAAAGAATATTTTCTATATTATCTTACTTTTTCTTTAGTGTCTGTTAATTCATAAATTTATAGTTCCTTAATTTCAGTCTCACTTACTAAAACGACGATAAAAGCCCGGCTTAGTAGAGCAGTGAATGTAATAAGTGGTCTACAACTTCATTCCTAATCAGTCGGAACAATTATCCTGATTTGCAACGTGTAACCTGAAATACCGAGTATCTTATCCGGATCTAGTAAAATAATATCCAGTCTTCATTTTATGAGAATTTTTCTATGTAGTCGCAGCTCTGATTCTGGAAATGTGCCCGAAAGAAGGCATTATTTTCGCTTCCTAATACGACGGAACTTTAAAGACGGCTGGCCTCGTGGTTGTACAAATGTCTAACCTTTCGAAAATACAAACGAGAAAATTTATAAGATAAACATCTACATCGGCGAATATGGCTAACACAATACGCCGAATACATTAGGTTTAATGAAACTGTTTGGAAATAAACCGATGCAAATTTGAATTTGACTTTACAATGATATCTGAATAGACTAACAATACTAAATTACTGATGTGGGCAATTACCAAATTATTTGCATGTGCCGTATTGACTTGATATTGATTAATAGTTAATCATCATGTAATCAGGAAACCACTGGTGTTTACATATTTGTATTGAAGCAAATAGTTTTGTTTTGGCGAATGGTGATTTCACCTAAAATGGTTGACCTATTGACCCTGATTCATCTAATATAATTTAAAACTTTGACATTTTATTTATTTTTTTCTATTAATGAGCTGTGACGTAACACATTTAATTTTGGTTTGTTAAACAAGGGCGCCAATCACTTCTAAGTTAATTGTCAGTTCGAAACTGTAAACCCGGAAGACCCGAAATAATATGATGGCATGAACTCGACAATAATCCTGAAATAAGCGACTGGAAGCGAGAGATCGCAACTAAGAGAGGAAAGCCAGGCCTTTGCCAAGCATTAGGAAGTAAATGGCTCAATTTAAACTTGAACTATTAAGTAGTAATCATATAGATTTTAAACTTCATGAGGTCGTCTGTCAGCCGTTGAATTTTCTCTGTTGAATGCTTTATAATGGTAATGTAGATCAGATAATTAATTCTTTATTAAAACATGCTTTGTAAACGTTTTTAGTAAGAGTGTTTAAATTGTTCCATAAGTTATAAAAGATGATAATATGTGTTGAAAAATATACTGCCTCATTTATGCAGCTATGTATAAAATTTTCTTTAAAAATTACTTATTATAACAATTTTAGCATGTATAGTCTCTGATGAAATTCTGGCAAAACAGCATCCAAAACATTTTCGATTCACTTTTTGCATCAAAAGATTTATTTAATGTGATTGCAGCTACTTTTAAGGGTGCTCGTCTAGACGGGACTCACATTTTTTGCGAGTGTCAGCGTCGTCTTTTCAAGAAATTGCCGTCATCATCTTAATTACCTCTGTAATTATATTAAAATATTTTAACTAAAATAACAATTGAAAGGTTGAGTGTTTGCGCAAATACTTTAAGCATAAAATTAGCATTTACTAATTCATATATTAATAATTTATCTTGGTATATAGTCTTTATTTAGGAATCTGCAATGGAAACAAGATGGATTTAATTTAAATGGCAAAAAGTATGCTTAGACTTTTAGTTTCCTCAATACATTCACAAAACTTAAATATGCTTTAAACCACCCTATTTACGGTTCTTTGACATTCGAAAAAGTTTGTTTCGTTAAAGTTTTCAATTTAAATTTATTAATGTTCATAAATTTGAATGAAAATTCCTATAATGTCTCAAAAGGTAGAAGTGTAATAATCCAAGAATATATATAATTCTTCGGCGTGAATGCGCTTGACAATGTTGCTCTCGGATGAAGTAAATCCAAAACTATGTTGGAACTGGAGTTGGTGACTGAATCGTTATCGGTTCACGTTCCATTTCACGCTTTATAATAGCGAAAACCCGCTTCACGGATTTATGTATAGCTAATGGGTGTGTATTCTTTTGTATAAGGAGTGTAAAAATGGTTGAATTAAGTATCTATAATAATAATTTAATGCTGTTTGGTTAAACACGTTTTACTTAACAAAGGGGTCGAATATTGAATTATAATATATTGTACGTTACTAGTAGATTTATTATAAAAGACGTATGTATGGCGCGTGCCCAGCAGCGCGAGGTACATGGGCTGATGATGATGATGATGATAGGATATATATCAACACGGGATGGCCAACAGGAGCCGAGTCTAAATTTATCGTTTGGACTCGTATCATATGTAAACGGGCTCATAATGAAACACATTTTCAGTATAACTAACGTACCATTACGATTTATAAGCTTTGCCGAAAGTTACAATAAAATGACCAGTGACAAATTAGTCTGACCTTTTGTACTTGTATATTTTTTATTTGTGAGTTTTACGTTACGATGCCCTAATGTTGCTATATGGTTGGGATTTTTTAGATCATCGAGTTTTTACGGTCGCCAAGAACCACTGTGCAGTGTTGATAACGCGCTTACCCAACCTCGACCATTTTATTAATTCGATAGCATGCGAGGGTCGGCTATCTTTATGTAGGCCTAGTTTTGTTGTGCTAAAAACAAAATCAACAGGTTTTCTATGAAATACAACGTGTGTATGTGGATATCTTAGGCAATATTAGACATCGGAAATTGACTTTGCTTATTACGCTTTTACTCACAAAGCTCTGATTGCTGTTTTGCTATCTAAATGTTCCGCCTTCGAATCCCGGGTAAGGGGTTATTCGGCTTTTGCAGTGTGGAATCGGGATATTCCACATCAAAATCCCTCAATTTTTACTTACTATTTTTCTACTTTTTATTTTTTCTATCTCTCCACAACTATTACAAAAGATTAGACATACTCTATATAAATTCCCCTTTTGAATTACAAAAGAAAACACCTCGCGCGCTTAACTGACGTAAAATACGTGTTTAAGATGATATTAGGCGTTCACGAAATACCATTGTCGGGACAAATTACGGGATTAAACCCTCCTTTATACTGAAGTAAGGAGAAAGGGCTCGATCGGGGTGAGAAATGTGGGACCTCACAGTGTTTAGCGGGATTATAATGCGGGGTGGCAAGCGGAACAAAACACTTTATAACATATCATTAAGAATGTCTTCAAGGCTTATACTTTGGGCTAAGATATACTTGATAAATATTGCGTCTGAGGCCTGTTACTGCCTGCGTATATTTGTAAATATTACTTGCTTTTAGCTTTCGCTCATATTTCTTCATTTATAATTGAAAAAATCCTAAAAGCATTTAGATATGCAGGTTTCCTAACGAAATTTTCATTCACCGTAAAGTAAGTGATGAGTCGTTGTGAATACAACACACACAGCTACAAAAAGTCAAAGGATATGTGCGATCGCCGAACTGCTCAATCGTGCGTCAAACCTCGAAGTCATAACTATTTTAAAAATCTTAATTACATAAAATCTAGAATAACACTCTTACACTAGAATAACACTTTTATTGAAATACGCAGATCTTTCGATTTGGAATAAGTTTGTCTATTAGTCTACGTCCTATTTGTAACTTACCTTGGTTTAACGAATGAAATATACGTTTATTATTCACCGTTGAACCACGTTCGGATCAAAGCCATTCAAAGAAATTTGAAACTTAAGTCTTATAGTTTATGGTCGACATCGTTCTGCGTAAGTGACCTAAAATATCCATAGCGGAATACATCGAAAAACCAATTAGATTTTGAACAGAGAATCATCCAGCATATTTCCTAGAATAATATACAGTTGGTACAATGTGCTCGCATAATTTGCCCCTTCAAACAACTACCGTGGAAAATTATTTCGATTAGATCGGAAGAATACCGCTTTGTAGTCTCAATATTCGGATTCGAATAAGATTTTCGCAACTATTCGGAGAATCTGATCATCCGTTCGCTTTTTGATGGCAGACGGTTAAATTTCACGAGGATTATTGTCGATTTGAAATATTTCAGAGCGTAGATGGAGTACTTCGTTTGCGATAATACGTTCAGTAAAGCCGACGAATTCGAGTTGAACTGACAGCGGCAGAGGTCGGAAGTTTTTTCATTAGTGCGGCCGATTCGGATTAGCGATTCTCTTCGTGACTGCTATTAATAAATCTCGATTGTACGATGTAAAAGTGTTGGGTGCTTAAACAATTGATGTTATCAATGCAATGCTATTTTTAATTACTATAAATATGTGAGTTGTTTTTTGTGCATTTTTATACCTACATAACTTATGCGTGACCGTCAAGAGTCAAGATAGCTCTTTGAAATAATTGGAATTTAGGATTGACCTTGAAAAAACGAAAACCATGTTAAACTTGCAAGTTCTCCCACAATGTGTGTAATCGCGAAAGTATAATAACAAACATAATTTTTATATACTTATTTTTTTATAATCCATAATCAAAAATGTTATGTCTAATATTATAAAAAAAACTATGCCAATATATTAATATATCCTACAAAAAATCTGACGTCATTTTAATTACGTCAGTAATGAAGATAAGAATATGCAAATATAATTACCGGTGGCCTCATTAATAAAATACAAATCACATTGTGCAGTGGACAGTTTGCACGTAAAACTTTGCCCTGTCCCTGACACATCAACTTTATAACAAAGAAGTAGGATTTCAATATTTCTCTTGCTTATTAAAAGAAATAATTAGATTTTTGATACTTAGAAGAATTTCGAATTGTATTTCGTGCTGTCGTGACACGGTCTCAATTCCCAGTATGGACAAATTTCTATTATTTTCTTTTTTATTGAGATTTTTTAACAGCAGCCAGAATCACGAAATATGCTCATGAAAAATGCCAATAGGCACGCCCTGGACATAAGAGACACAATAAGCGAAATGTGTTGGCAGAAATTTAGTTCTACCAACCACCCATGATAATTGTTTCCTTAGTCGATTCCACACTGTTCCCACCAACTCATATCGCTTTTATTATTCCCTCATTATTATGAGAAATGGTAATGATAGACCTAATATGAACGACCAACAATATAGAGAATAAATTTGTTACGTTTCTTCAACAGCTATTAAAGTCTGCGTACAATAAATTTTTGGGAAACGCCGAAGAATTTCTAACGGAAGTAAAAACGTGTTTTACACACGCCGGAATTTGCCAATTATCTTTGTTTTGAAAGGTTTTGTTTTGAGGGAAGGTATTTTGAATAATTGAAAATATTTTTGATATTCACTCTTTTGCCATCAAAGAAATTGTTTCGACCCGTAGATTTTTCGGCCCGGACTTTTTGGCTCTGTTTAGAAGCAAAAGAAAGTAACTACAATTATACAAAGTGATGTATATAGATACTACTATTCAGTTTACTTTTCTCGGTTGAAGTGGAGATCCGTGCACAGCAGTGGGACATAATTGATGTTGATGATGAAACGATTGGTGTAGTTTTACAACTTAATGCAGGAAGCTTTTTACTGGACAATAAAATTCTTTATGGGACGATTTCATTTAAACCAGAACAGTTTTCTATTAAATGATTATTGATAAAAAGTTCTACAGTAAAAAATAAATCATTCATTACAAAATGTTTGAAGATTGTTACTGTGTGATAAATTAATATTTGCTTCATAGCTTTTTTAATGTTCTTTTTATTATTGTCAGAAATTTCCTTATTAGATTTAATTTTGTACTTACTTTTGTATACTGAGAAATTTATTATTTATGATGTAATAAAGTAAAAAATGCGACAAAGATTTTACTATAACAATAATTATGTGATCACTGAAATATTTTATTTTCATCAGAATCCGGACACTAAATATGAACTTTTATATTATCACACTAATTTACAACTGTTGGAAAACGATTCGTGTCTTCCCGAAAAGTTTTAAACGCTTTGCGGATCTACGAATTATCGAATTGCTATTTTATTCATCAAAGTTGGTTCCAACTTTAATGAATAAAATAGCAAAGTGTTATCACAGGGCTAAGTGAACACTTAGCCCACTTAGCTTTGAACTCGATAAAGATCGCTAAAACAGCGCTAGAACACATAATAGATAATGGCACTTCCTTGTGGTCTCGCATTTTAAAAATGTATTGTCATCATCAGCCCATATATGTATGTTTGTGCTTACCATTGCTGGATACATGTCTCCCTTATTTTTAAGAGGGTGTAAGCCTTAGTCCACCTCGCTGGTCTAGTGCGGGATGGCAGACTACACACCTAAGAACTCTTAGGTGGTCAGGTTTCATCACGATGTTTACCTTCACCGATAAAGCAAATAAAAATTCATTGTGAATACACACATAACTTCGAAAAGTCAGAGGCGTGTGCCTGGGGTACAACCTGCGACCGTCGAGATTCTCGACCGCGCACCTAAACCTCAAGGCCATCATTGCTTTTTTAAGTATGTGTCGAGCGATTTCGATATGTTATCCCGTAATAACGTATTTCTGTGTTCGGTCACATTTCCAGACTCCGCTATTACTGACAGTTCCTAAACAAAAACGTAACAACACTGCTATATCAGAGAATCGAATCTGGAAGCTCTTAGATCACACAGCACTCGTACATAAGGTAATTAATCGAAAAGTCAATTTGCGATAACCAACGAAGGCTCAAAGTGTGCGACGTGTCGGATCGTGATTGACATTCCGATGAAATCAGTCGCCAAGCTGACGTGAGTTGCATAGCAGCAAACCGAAATAGCAATCTGCAATAGGAACCCACATATTGTGTGATATTCCCAACAATGACATCTAATACCCACAGAATCCTGTATACGTGTGATTGATTCAACCATTGTTCGATGATTACATATGTTGTGTGGGTATGGAGTTAGCTCAGTTATCATGCGTTTTGGTTTACTTATTTTATATTTCTCATTTATAACTTTTTGTGGATACATGACAGGCTAAAAGTAAAATTCGTTTCTTGACTTCCTGGAAAATAGAAAGTATTTTTTAAGTAAAATAAAGGTGACAATATTTGCCAATATTAATAGAAGACACTCAGTGTTGAAGAATGCTAATGTATGTATAGAAAGAGTATAATAATGGTTGCACCGACAAAGACATAATTACGAACTGTATACGAAAATATAAAATCATGATCAAATACCCCAATGATAACACCATACTTCATAAGTGTCCCAACCTATCTTTGAGCAAAAACTCATGAAATTCGCGTTAGCGTATAAACTTCCTTTCTAAATTTATAACGTTAAAATGTACGCTCCTCATAAAATTACATACATTAAGATAAACTTACTCGTGTATTTTAATAGTCATAGGTCCGTTATATTTTTGAAAACTATCTACCTACCCATTTAATTTTACAGTGCCTATTTTACTTGTCTATAATTTATCATTTTTGAAACATTTTTATAATTTTTTTATGTTGTTATACGTACCAGCGCGAACCTTGATTTTGGCTGATTTAATTATAACACATAGGGGTTACACGATACAGATAAACTGACAAACCCAAATTATTCTAAAAAATCGAAGTATAGCCATTAAGTAACAGGAATAACAATTTTTAAAATACATAAAACCGTGGCGCAGTTGGCTAGACACCAGCTTGCAAAACGAGCGGCCGCGGGTTCGATCCCCGCACCGAGACAAATGTTTGTGTGATCCACAAATATTTGTTTCTGGTCTGGGTGTTTGTGAGACCGAAAAGTCTCTCGCAGTTTCTGATACCCACGACACAAGGCTCGTATCTTAGTGTGGGGTCAGGACTATGTATGTGACTGTTGGGTGTATTTATTTATTTATAATTATGTTTTAAAACAGGTATAAAAAAATATTTTATATTCTTTTCGTATAACTTAAATAACATTTATTTAAGAACGCTGATGAAACATTAATAAAAAACAGAAAAACACGGACCTAAACAATAATTATTTATACAAAACCTAGCGTGAAATAAACTCGAAAATGCATGTATAATGTTACGTTAATGTAAAAGATGAGGCGGCGTCTAAAACCTTTTTTGTTTTCAGCTGAAATTAAATAAAGAACTTCAACTCTAGGTAGAATTGAAATGGATCTCTAAAAGCATGTTTAAGAAATAAAATGGGTTTCGCCAGAAGCAATAAACGAACAATAAAGGTATGGAATCTCAAATGTATTCCATTTTTTATTCAATTCCAGCGCTCTCAAACTATAAGTTCTTATGATTCCAGAATATTTCAATGGAAAATACTATACACCGAAGCAGAATATAATTGAAACATGCTTAATGTCTGGATAAGTGATTACAGTATTAGATACATAAACAAACATATTTCGCAGAACTCAAATCTTACGTGAACGAGCATCATGTGTACTTGAGCAATTAGTGCTACCAAGAACACCAGGCGTGGTCTTTGATCGTAATATTTATTCTGCAACCTTTCGGACATCCGAACAGAAGTCCATTTCCTCGGAAAGCTTGAACGTTCAACGTCGCGAAAGATCCAATATTTCCACGAATCCCACTTGTTCTAGTACAAAGTTTCTGTTGTTTGCGCTCTCAACTATTACTGGAACTTGGGACTGTCAATAAATATCAAGTAACGTAAGTGAACGAGTAATTCCGGTTGAGCAAACTAATAAAGGTCTCGAAGTGACACAAAATGAACGAGTTTTATTTACACTCTTGAATATTTAAACTTTACTTTCAACTTGGTAAATATAATTACGTATTGTGTAGAAGTAACTTAATGAATTGTATAAGCCTCCATTGTGTGTTATTTGAACGTATTAAAAATTATTTATTTGACCTTTGATCTATGATTTATTTATGTACTCGTAGAATTGCAGTGTATTGTTACCTTATAAATACCTCAAAACAATAAGCTTGCACTAGGCGCCAATCTGAAAGTCCGGTACCCAGTAACCATTACATATCCGTTTCGGTTACCTCAGACATATTGGACGACCGCTTAAAGAGAATTCCCCTCTTAAAAACCTTTTTTTACAGGATAAAGACTGAGAACAGCGTGACTGACGTTTCATAAACATCGATACATATACGACAACTCTTTCGTAGTTAAACCGAAGATATAAAGTCCAAAAAATTCACCAAACCACCAAAGTCCCTTAATAAATACAGTATGCATCCAAAGTCGTTACTCCCAAATTGTGTAAATAACCAAGTTCAGTGGAAGCATTCGCGACCCTTTGTTCCCCAAAGTTTTCAATTCCGACACATTTAGCGAGTATTTACGATGCTTATATATTCGAACTCGATACACTTAAGTGCCAAGCCGTCTTAAATGAGCTCAGGCAGCTAATAAAAGAGGGTTCTGATGTGAGGACTTCCAAACGAGCACGCTAAACACCTGTTTGTTATTCCGTGTTTTGTTTCGCTGAATTTGGGAACCCGTTGATGGGTTAGATACCCAATTTTTTTCGGGCAATTTCCCTAAGCTACGTTCTTTGGAAACCGAATATACGCATTACGTATTGTTAGGTTTTAGACTTGTAGCGAAATTTAATATTACAAAATACCTTCACGTGATTTTGCCATTTATTTTCAGCTGTATTAATTTTAAAACACAAGCAATTATTATACATTGTTAAATCAAAGTAAACAAAACTAGGTCACAATTACCTTAAAATCAACCCATGAAAAATACCCAATTTCTTTTTTAATAATTATCCTCAAAATTATGTATAGATGAGACAATTTAATACAAGGGTCGCGTAAGACGGAGTAAGGCTCATTTCAACCTCACAAAGGCCTTAACCTCTTTGAAACTTACAGAGCTCGGCTTAAGCGGTTAACGTAGAACGGTCCATGTATTTCCTAAGGCAAATTAAAGCAAATTTTTGACGTCCGGTGTTTTTTGGATAAAAGTACACGTTGTTTTCATTATGGCATGAATCTTTAATTTAATGTTGGATTTTGTAATTTTAACAAGTACAAGGACGTTTTTTAGCTAGCATTAACTGTGATACACTCGTCTCAAAATAAAATAAAAACATCAAATAAAAGTTTAAAAAAAAGCAGTGATGGCCTCGAGGTTTGGGCGCGCGGTCGAGAATCTCGACGGTCGCGGGTTCGAACCCCAGGCACACACCTCTGACTTTTCGAAGTTATATGTGTGTATTCACATTGAATTATCACTTGCTTTAACGGTGAAGGAAACATCGTGATAAAACCTGCACATCTAAGTGTTCTTAGGAATTTCTTCGGTGTGTAGTCCGCCAACCCGCACTAGGCCAGCGTGGTGGACTATGGCCTAAACCCTCTCACTGGTAGAGGAGACCCGTGCTCAGCAGTGGGCGTATATAGGTTGATGAAGAAGAAGAAGAAGAAAAAATAAAAGTTATGTAGAGGTAGCCTCTAGGTTAGGCGCGTGGTCGAGAAACTAGGCGGTCGCGGGTTTAAATGTCAAGCTCATCTCTGACTTCTCAAAGTCATGTTTGTATTCACAATTAATTAATAATTATTAACGTAATGCTGAAGAAAAATATAGTGATGATACCTACATACCTAAAAGTTCTTAGGAATTTCTAAAGAGTGTAGTTCGCCAACCCGCACTAGGCAAAAGAAACCCGTGCCCAGCAGGTGGATATTAAATTCCTTTTGAACAGAGGTATGTTGTAGATACATCAAAAATTTTACAATTTCTCAGCAAAACTAGAATGTAATCGATTTAAGCCCCACAGAGAGCAGGGCGGTTGAAGTTTCATCTGACCGAGGCTTTATTTTTCTAGACGTCGACGTTTCATAAGTTGAGAACTTTAATAATTTGTTCTCAGAAATCCGAGGCTAAATGTTAACAGTACACAGCAGCTGCGGTAATCAAAGTGGCCTGTGTACATTGACCACCTCAAAGGGGAACTTTACTTCCAATTTGTGCTGTGTTTGTTGATGTCAAACGAAAACATGACCGAGCCGTATCAAGCACTTTTCTACTTGTTCTACTCGCAATTCGCTCGGAAAAATGTTTTGTTCGACTTACGACTGATTTCTTCGACAACTATATTACATTGTAATTGGAAGTGGATATACCATTTATGTATGTACTAAATTACAAGATATTTAATTTATGTATTTATAAAATTCGACTCTAGGTCTGTACCAATAAAATACTACTCAAACTAAATGCGATGTGGCACTACAACTCATCTTGATGAACGACACGTGTCTTGACACGACGTGACTCAATTTTTTGTATCACCCAATTACTGTATTTGATAACCCCGTGGTGCATTTGGCTACCAGCTTAAAAAAGAAAAGGCTGCGAGTTCGGTCCCCACATCTAGGCAAAAGTTCATGGTCTACAGACTTTTGACCCGGGACTGGGTGCTTGAGGAATGAAAAGTCTCTGGTAGTTGCTTATACCCACGTCCCAAGACTTTTATAACATCTTAGTGCAATTATATATTAACCTATTTAATCCAAAGCTGAAAATGTTTTCTGCGTAAATAAAATATTTAGATAATCCCGGTGCTAAGTGAATCATAGAAAAACAAGCCAATGCCACAGTAAGAAGCCGAAATTATGTGTTATAATTTTATATCATAGGTCAGACAGACGAGTAGACAGGTCAACCGAGGGTAAAGATCACTGCCCCTAAATACTGGGTACAACTACAAGTCCTTACATATGTCAATTAGCAATTTATTGTTGTTTATTATACATAAGTCGTGGATTAGTCAAAATCTTTTGAAATGATAGCCTTTACAAAACATAGCGCAATTTATCGGCCACTAAGTGGCGTACAAAATTACTCGTCGGAAGTTATTTGTGTACTCCCGTTATAGCCCAATTTATTTACATATCAAGTTTATTGCTGTACCGTAAAAATATCAAAACCACTCCAGTGTTTAGTAATAAAAGCGTTTCGACGTAGAAAATGGATTTTTTTGGAAATTAAATTATATTGCATTTAATAGGTATAAAAAACAACGTGTCACCTGCACAACTCCAAATTATTCATATTCATACAGTATTCAGTAAACGTCTAATATTGCACTAAAAGGGCGTGACCTTTGACCTATCTCATCTCAAATGTAAAAAAACTCTTTACAAAAAAGGGCTTCCATGAGCTTTAACATTTAACAAAAATATAGATAAATTTTCAATCGAAGCATGGATATTTAGTAATTGCTTCAAGTTTATTAGGAGACAATTCATAGCCAGTTGCTGGGCACATTTCCAAATTAATTAAATTGATGAATGCCAACACCATGCAATGATATGTAAATGACAGCTTTTGCGAGGCAATTAGTAAGAGAACGGACTGTTTTACAAGTGTCGGCTAGTCCCACAACGAGGTAAAATTGTCTTTGTTTTTCAATGTGTATAGAACCGAAATCCAAAAAGTAAATCGTTATTATTAGTACTAGGTATTACTGTATGATAATTTTTTAGGAAGTCTGTTAAATAAATCACCCTATAGTGAAATTTTACAGCAGCTAAACTTGGCTATGTAAAGTTAAATATTTATTGTGCTCTCAATTCTAAATCACTAAGCCATTCCATTACAATTGATGCACTCTACAACAAAGTAAACCTGACCAGCACTCGCTAACACAGCTGAATTTCATCCGATAAAAAATTGGACCGGCCAACCATGTATTTCATTCAATTTAAGAGCAATTTTGATAGGTTGTGAAAACGCGTATGTTAGATTTTCGTGGATAAAACGCGTCGAGCACGTACTTTTAATATGTGATGAAAAACTAGGAAGCCTTTGATTGGATAGCTGTCTACATAATGCACACAAGTATGTGCACACAGCAATGAAATGTTGCTCTGTGAAAATGATCAAAACATTAGTTTTAAAAACTTATTTTTAAAATACCAGTATTCAGTATTTTAAAAACATCTGTTTTGTTTCATTTTTTGATAAGGAGCAAAGTTATGTTATGGATCCCGGTAGCGTTAGTGCAAACTAACATACTCGCTCTTGGCTAGTTTCATATAATGAACCAGCTAGAAGTTGAATATTTTTGAGGGCAATAACTTCCAGTTAAATCAATTCATGAGTATCGTAAACAAAATCGAAACCATAGTTATTTTCTTTTCTTCTTGAAATAATGTTTAAAAGAGTTTGCTGCGACTTCATTAGCAGTAATTATTTCACTCATTTTTTGTTTTTGAGGGAAAAGCTGATTAGGGCTCTACTCCCCGCCAGCCCTGAAGGACGAGAGCATTAAGCGTATGTCGGGGTCACCGGTCTTCCAGGCCGGCGCGCGGCGACGTCACGTCCGCGTAAATGCCCGGCTGGTGCAAAATCCCTGAGCCGTCATACCGACCAAAACCCCGCGGTGGCCATCTCCGCGCCATGTGGGGCAACCACGGTGTATGGGCAAGAAGCGCCCACCGTTACACCGCAGCCGTCTGATGCGCCTCCGAGACAAAAGTTATTTTTGCCAGTTATTGTTGCCAGTTTCTTCATCATTTATCGATATCTACACCCCTCTTCGGTGCCTACTTTGCAGATGTATGTCAAAACTGTACTTTATTATCCTTATCCGCCAACTTGCAATCTGCTTTTCCGTTTTTTTTTTTTATGAATCAATTCTTTAATTGTCGCGACTCTTTTAAGCGTTGACATTTTTAAATGCATATTTACAGCTGTGACACAAGTTACAATACAGCGGAGACACAGTAAACAGAAGTTGTGATACGGATAATCGCGAATCAGTATAACTGTGGGTTGGTTAATCGAATTTCTACTGTAGATATACGTATGTATGATTGGCACATAGAGTTTCGATTAAGCCCGAAGATTTGAATTAACTGACATGTGTCAATCATGATCATGTTTCAACAATTTAATTCTATATTTGAATCACCTGAATTTAAATTAATTGTCTGTACGGTCTAGTTTTACTGTTTCTTGTAGGTACTATTTTTATAAGATCATCAGCATATGTACATACGTCCCACTATTGGGCACGGCCCACCTACACTGAGCAGGCTAGCTTGCGATGTTTTGCTTTACCGTTAAAGAACGTGATAATTCATTGTGTATAGACACGACTAAGTAGTCAGAGGCGTGTGCCTGGGGTTTTGATGCCTCGATCACCGAGAATTTCGACCTCTTGCCTAAATCTAATGGCCATTTTTTTATTTATGTATATAATTTTATTTAACTTCATTAATACAAGTAATACTTAGACATGGAAAATTTGTATCGGATACTTAAACTACGAGAAAACCTGTAAACAAATAACGCGATGAATATGGGTCCTGTTTGTTTTATTTAATGATTAATTTTAGACCCTATAAAATACCCGTGAAATTCAAGAAAAGAAGCATGACTTATTTATATTGTCATAATATCATCTCATTTGATAAAATTATTCTTCCACTCACCAAGCGAGCCCTCAATATGAGAAATATTTCATCCAACACGACATTATTCAAATACACCTAATTTAATGTTTGACGTCACAGCAAAAAGCAATAAAGAGCAGGCTTTCACTTCACGGTAAACGCCACTGCTAGGTAAAATTAACAGTAGCTCTTGATTCAGGAGTACAATCGCAAATGTTAATTAACTCAGCTTGCCCAAATGTAATATAACTTTGCACAACAATATTTAATAGTGTAACAATAGTTCAATTAAAAACTATTATTAATTCATATTACATTAGTTCCTAGCAAATTTGTTCGGACTCTAATTACTAAGTTGTGGTTTGAGTCGATCAGAGAAAAGAACAAAAGCACCACAAATTTTATTGTAGTAGAAAATTGACGGCAAATTATTTTTTTATAATAATTTCAGTGGTTGCCAAAAAAAATTGTCATCTTTTGAAGGAACATACGAGTATGTATAAAAATATGTTGTGTTAGCAATAATTAAGATCTTTCCTTTTTAAAATATTTGTTAAACAAAATCAGTCAATACTTTCACGTCACATTAATCCTGTCATCATCAACCCATATACGTCCCACTGGTGGGCACGGGTCTCCTCTACCATTGAGAGGGTTTAGTCCATAGTCCACCACGCTGGCCTAGTGCGGGTTAGCGGACTACACACCTAAGAAATTCCTAAGAACTTTTTTAGGTGTGCAGTTTTATCACGATGTTTTCCTTCACCGTTAAAGCAAGCGATAATTCAATCAGAATACACACATAACTTCGAAAAGTCAGAGGTGTGTGCCTGGGGTTCGAACCTGCGACAGCCGAGATTCGACCGCGCGCCCAAACCGAGAGGCCATCACTACTTCATCAATCCTGTCATGCTTGAAAATATATATGTATTTGCTTTTTTTTCAAGCTATGCACTAATTTTTTCTTAGATCAGACGAGATCTGCTAGGGTGATATCGGTGATTATCGCTTTAAAAAGACTACATTTATCTCAATAGTCATTAAAAGGACACAAGTTGATACAAAACAACAAAATACACGATTTTGGCATTTCATTTGACTCGAAGCTTCATGGAATACTGAAGAAATCTCCCTTGAAGTTGCGATGCAGATGTCGATTTGCTCTCAAGAAATCGATGCGATAAAACTACTTTACTGTGCTTTGTATCACAGATATTGGATCTTAGTTATGAGGTTATTATACGTCAACGATGCAGAAAATATCAAACAAGAATTTATAAAATATTTACACTACAAAGGTAGATTCTTAAACAAGTAATTTACCTTATACGTAAGGATACGAAGACACATATGTATCAGCCTTACTATATACATATTTTCTTGAATATACAGTTAAATAAAAATTATTATCACATTTAACAAAATATCTTACATTGTATGTGTTACTACAAATGACCTGTAATTTGCTAACATCTTACTAGTGTTTTGAAGTTAAATTTTGATATTAAAATAGTCATTTTATAAATTCTTGAATGTTAGCGATGATTTTGAGTAATCATCAAGCATATTTATACATTTATACAAAAATTTACAAACTAATGTACTACTCTCGTAAAAAGTTTTTACTACTTCCAAATGACTTAAACAAAATATTTATAAAGTATGAAATATAATGCTCTAAAGTTTACCAAAAGTTAAAATTACATTTCTGTATTGATTACTGCGCGGAACGAAGAAACAATACCGACAAAAAGTGAATATTTAATGCGAAGAAAACACACAGAGGTGATTATTTACAAAGTTTTATACCATCTGACGCACATAGGACTGACACGGAACTATCTCCCGTGAATCTCCGTGCCGGTCGCCCCCCGGGAACGGACGCCGGGACTGATCCTGATCAAATTACATATTTTATGAATCCACCGGGTTTTATAGACGCACCTAACAAGACGTTCTATTTCCCTTGTTTGCAAACGATAAACGACGCGTGGAGTTCGACTCCGGTGAAATTTATTGTATAGCGTTCAATTGTTGTTTTTGGCTTGTTTATGATATAATGCAAGAAATTAACGTCAAATTAAAATGGTAGGTAATATTTTGAAAAAACAAGATGTGTGTTTCATATTTTTGTGTAGTAGTCGAGTAGATAATTTTTAAACTTATATAACTCGTTTTTAACTGCTATGTTTGTTTTATAAATTCGTTGTATGAGAGAAAAAATACAGATGACAGGACATTAGCATACAGACAGATAGTGGGCACCTCTAGTCTATTACTTGTGCGGGATTATATCAACAAAAGAAGTCAAAGATTGTTCTCTTAATATTACGAACGATATGTCGTATGGAACACTAAATAATAAATATCAAATTACTGTCGCCAAAGCTAACAAATAATATCGAAATAGCTCTTCCACCTACGATTTAATCGATTCGGTCCAATTTCAGCTTGCGAGTATAGGTACCACGATGTTGCTTATGGTTAGCAGATTAGTTACATACAACTTTTAAAAATAACCATAAAACACACTCTTTTGATTTTTATTGCTTACAAACGCTTAATGATGAAAATACAGGGAATACTAAAAAACTACTATCTTAACGCATTACTTCATTAGAAGCGGCAACTTTTATCGTAGCAAAAAGTTTAGTTCGCACTAGAGCAGTATAGACTTATATCTCCTCTCAAACGAGGCTAGATATTCTAGACAGTATTAAATAATAAACAAAGGGTAGGTCACGTTGTCAGCGTATAAAAATACTCTTAAAAACAACGTTACAAGATAAACGGCAGCAATTTATATTCATTAAAATATTTACCTCAAAAACGTGCGTGCTATTCTTTATTCGCTTCATCCATTAACGAGTCCATGTTTCAATCATATTTGTCGATTTTATAAAGGATTTTTCAATGTGAAAAATTTCGTGTGGTCCTGTTCTGTGCGGGTTGAAACAATGCACAGTTTAAAATAATGTTATAACAACGAGTATTTTTGCTTCATTCGCATCTCATTAACCAAGTAAAAAGCTCATATTTTTGTGACATTTTTTTTTGCCTTTATTTACAATTATTGTGGTTTCCACGCAGGCGCAGGCGGAGGTGCATTTTACACCCAATTTGTGTTTAAAGTTTCACATAATAATGACGAGTTTTTCGACGTTTTTCAGTTGAATGAGAGAGGAGTCTACTGATTTCCTATTGTCCCAAAAACACTTTGTCCCAGCCGGCTATTAAAACAAAACCTGTACATCGCTTGGCGTATTTCTGTGCCAAGAAACCAAACGAGCCAATCAAATGAATTAGATTTTTTTCATAGGCCTTAAATAACTAAAATACTTTGGTCTTCATTTTCAGCCGAAATTGTATATTAGAGCTGATATATATTATATCATTTTACACTTAGATTGATATGTGACGAAACAACCACCTGATCGAAAAAAACGATTACATTCTGCTGGCCTATTCTAAATCAAAATAAAATAAATACACCCAACAGACACATATACATTGTTCTAATCCCATACTTAGTAACAAGTCCTGTGTCGTGGGTATCAGAGCCTACGAGAGACTTTTTGCAGTCTCACAAACACCCAGAACCGAATCAAATGCTTGTGGATCACACAAACATTAGTCTCCATGCGGGGATCAAACGCGAGTCCTCTCGTTTCGCAATCTTGTTCCCAGCCAACTGCGCCACGGGGCTGTATTATTAAAATTAAAATAAAATTTCAAACTTTCGCATATACCCGTAATATTACAAGGTAAATAGAGAACAAAAATGAATAAAAACAGGCGTTACGATAATTACATTGGCCCTTTTAAGTTAAACACATTTCCGCCAACACTTACGTAATTAGGTGAAAATAAAGAGGGTTCTCGTAGTTGAATTGTTGGTTCGCATCGTTCGCGGGCTCGCGGTCGGGCCACACTCAACGCCCTTTGATGTTAGCCTGGGCCAGAAACCATTGTGATTATTACAGAAGCGTTGAATTGTTTACAGATTGAGCTAACAAAGTTAACGTCAGCATGTTATAACGTCAAGTTTGATCGACTTTTGTTTTTTTATCATCATATTTATTGCGTTTTCTTTGGTATTATGAAACTTATTGAAAAAGCAGCGATGGGCCCGAGATTTAGGCGGTCGAGAATCTCGTCTATCGCGGGATCAAATCCCAGGCTCTGAATTTAACTAAACCTCTGACTGACTGAAAAAGTTCTTAGGAATTTCTTAGGTGTGTAGTCCACAAATCCGCACTAGACCGGCAGTGGGAAATATATAGGCTTATAAATATATTTATGAAACGGAAAAATAATCGTCGATGTGGAATTTAATTTAACATATTGCGAAAACCTTTAATGAATTAAAATTTATTATAAACGATAAACTTCCACGAGTAATTAAATATCATGATGAAATAAAATTCACCGAACTTCGGTTTCCTCTGAGAACTGAAAATTATAGTGCGAAATGATAATTCGAATTTTATTTCACCGTATATTCCAAAATTGATAGCGAACTAAAATACGCGCCTGCAGAAGCATTAGGGATGTATCGCATTACAGACATTATAAAATGAAGATACTGGGTATTTCTCGAATTCTAAGAACAATAATATTGCTAGTATTCGTTGATGACTATGAGTTATGACCCATTTGAATGATTTTTAGTATTTTATAATAATAAGTACCTAATAACACTAATACAGGAATACAGGCTTAAATACAAATAATTAGCTATTTTTGGTACTGATGATGATTCAAATAGATTCAGCGATTTAGATGCGAAAGTTTGCAGACAGACACATGGATATTTATAGAAATATTTTTGCACTTTATTTTTTTTTGTGGCAAAATAACGTTACTAACTACATACATAGCCTCGCGCTTGTTTTCCCAGAAGAACCCTCTGGCTAAGTGATAGTGCATATCTGAATCCACGTTTCTCCAGGTTTTTCAGCTGCTTTGTAATTTGTGATTTATCAGTCCAATTTCGAGTCTAATATAACATTCTACTCGGAAAAGAAAGAACGAATCTCTCGATCGCATACTAACTAAACTGCGATACAAAGCATTAGTTCGACTGAAATATCAATAACTTCTTAAAATTTGCCAAAAAATGTATTTAGTCACTTC
This sequence comes from Cephonodes hylas, assembly GCA_030295005.1. Taxonomy (NCBI): domain Eukaryota; kingdom Metazoa; phylum Arthropoda; class Insecta; order Lepidoptera; family Sphingidae; genus Cephonodes; species Cephonodes hylas. Next base: position 5,466,831 of record AP025367.1, on the reverse strand, counting down.
TTCATCAACCCATATACGCCCACTGCTGAGCACGGGTCTCCTCTACCATTGAGAGGGTTTAGGCCATAGTCCGCCACGCTGGCCTAGTGCGGGTTGGCGGACTACACACCTAAGAAATTCCTAAGAACTTTTAGGTGTGCAGGTTTCATCACGATGTTTTCCTTCACCGTTAAAGCAAGTGATAATTCAATGTGAATACACACATAACTCCGAAAAGTCAGAGGTGTGTGCCTGGGGTTCGAACCCGCGACCGCCGAGATTCTCGACCGCGCGCCTAAACCTCGAGGCCATCACTCCTTTGCGAATATTTAGTCACTAAATATTCGCAAATACGAGCACATCCCTAATAGGCATAGGTACAAGGTACATGGGCTATTACGCCACGCGGCAGCCCGGAAAACCGAAATTACGTAAACGCCACATTGAATTTTCCTATAATCGCCGACGTCTACCGACTTGAATCTGTTTATGTGGTGTGGATTACTTCCGATAAGTTTACTGCACAAAGGTTTCACCAAGCACATTATTTGTACAACGCGTGTGTAAACTGCTGTAGTGAAGAGAGGTTGATTTCTACGAATTGTACGATCATTTCCTTCAGTCTTTTTTTTACCGATATTCGCTTCGCAACTTTATTTTACTACATAGTTTGTGTGGCAGATTAGAGATGTCTTCAGATAGCAAATGGTAAAAATAGTGATAGTTAATTGATAAAAACGTAATCAAAAGTTCAGTTTCACTTTTAAAATGATTATTTAAATAGATCTAGTTGGGGCTCTAAAACATAATCAAAAAGCGGTAATCAAAACGACAATGAATTAACGCACTCCGAAATACAAGAAACAAACCGTAAATCGAAAGTGGAATTACATTTTACGCTCAAGTTAAATAACACACGGGAGACACACAAAACCGTATTTCAGGGCTGACTGTTGGCCGTTGAGGTCACGGCACACGACCGCCTGGTGGATCACTTTATATCATTAATGAGACAACCCTCCGGCCCCGGAATTACGTTGGCCTCTATGAAATTTCCATGTAATTGGAAATCCCCTGGCGGCAGGTACAAGTCTCACTGAACTTCCGCCCTCTAAATAATATTAGCTAGTAAAAGGTAATTTTCATACCGAAATTTGATTAGTATCGTCTAGTAGATTATTACTAAAAGTATTTTTGAAAAAATATATTCCTTTAAAAAATATATTCCTGATTCGTGAAATATTTTTTTCAGGAATCACCACGAGCAAATCGAATTTAATAAAAATGTGCGTTTGTAAAAATTGGAAGCTGTAAGTCATATGTGCAGAGGAGGTATATTATATAAAAATGGAAATAACCCCATCTGTTGGTATCGCCTATTTACTCATACCATATACATTCCTGTCTTGATCTATTAGAGATATGAAAATGTGTATACCTACATACGAGTACATGTACACTACTGTTTAGAAAAAAAACTATCCTAATCCTGACACCATAACATTTATTTAAACAATGTTTTTGTACCCCCAAATTGACCAGCTTTGGTGAAAATACAGTCTTACCATTATAACAATAACCCTTTTTTTCATTTAAAATATTCTGTCCAACACTCACATCGCGTCGCCGCACCAAAGCTTGACAGATATATGACATGTTAAAATTAATTCTTATTTTGATAAATTAAGTTTTGTTTGAAAAAAATATTTTCTTTTTTATTTTTACGAAAAATTAGATAAGTCCATTTTTTTTTTCAAAATACGTCTTTTAATTTCACTACCTAATGTCGGGGTCGCCTAATAACATAAGTAAAATACATCAAATATTTGAAGCCTGTGCTATCTACGAGCAAACTCATTAAACTGGATTAAGATAGCCCATCCTTAACCCAAGAAGGTAAGGCCATTTAGGCCGGTGAGATTTACCGCTATTCCGTATAAGTTATGACATAATTGGCATGAATATTGCATGACTTAGGTAGCTCAAACTTAATTTATTTGCTTATTTTTGTAGATAAATAAAGTTAATAAGGTAGATACTAGATAGTTAATCTGAAGTGAATCTGAAGCTTTGGATTTTATATTTTTCTTGAGGTCAAAATGAATGAATATTGTCTAGATCGTGTGACGTGTATAGGAAACAACCCTGCGTCAGCCGAAATAATAAGCTTAACTTACTAGTGGTGGTATTGCTAATGGAAAATTCAACTATAGTAGACAATGAGAATAATTTAATCTTCTTGAAAGTCTCCTGCGAAGAAATAAACGAGTAAAGATAGGTACTCCATTAACGATTCTCCTTCATGAGAATCATATTAAGTTTTTTCGCTCTTTTTATAATGGATACGATGGATTCGGCGAACCGACATAGTCTGAACCCTTTTAAAAATATGCCTTTTAAAAAAGTCAAGTCAAAGATTTTTTAAAACGTTGTTTGCACATTTAAGTATCGTTTTTGAAAAATGCGTTTCAAATATTCACATAGTTAATAACTCAGCTCAAAAATAAAAGAAATTAAGAAGATACGGGCCACGAAGTCGGAATTGTAACTTAATATCGATATTTTGTGATATAATGGTATCTACTAATTAACCAACTACAACGGTATCAACGCTGGCATTCCAAGTATTAGCAGGCTCCACTTTTGAAGGTGCGTAGTATAATTATTTGTGACCTAGTTCGACTAGAATGCAATTTGCTAAATATAAATTAATCAGAATTGAATTTGTCGTCGATATTGCTATTGTCCAATGTTCTCGGTACACGTCAAATGGTTCCCCTCAGAGAAATAATTGGAAACCACTTACCTAACATGATGAATACTTTGCTTTCCTAAACAGGTATCCCTTTAGAGAATATTATGTATAAGTTCTTGTAATACGAATCTAGTTTTGTAACTAAATTCTGTCTCTTAAACACTTACAAACTTATATTGGACTAAAAAGCTTCTTGGAATACCGCAATCAAATCTTATCTCCCCGTGTTTCACAATAATATTCTTATTTGGTACAGTTTTTTGAGTTCTTGGTATTTGTTTTTTGGGTGCTAACTTTACCACGTTTCTACCACATGGCTTGCATTGTCAAAGGTTATCAGACATTATGCTAGCAAACTTCTAAATCTACACGATCTAAATCCCAAATCCCAACTTGAGAACTGTATACCTAAGTCAAAATTTAGTTTAGGATTTGCTTAACTGTTTAGGCAAGTGCCTTCCCAGCCAAAATTCTATACTCGAAATAGTATTTATATGTTCAAAAATGTGTTTGATTTACTGCCAAGCTTCGATTACAAAATATGCTGAAATAAAATGCTTGTAGACTTGGTTAAAAATTTATTACTAAATCGTGAAATATTTTTTTTCATCACGAAAATTTCGAGTATAATAAAAATTCTTGTTCGGTACAGATTTTTATTGTTGTATGTGGGCTGATGTACAAATGTATACTGCTTTTAGTCCGTAGAACCTATTTAGATAGCATCTGGTCGCAAAAGTAATCGTTAGTACGCCCTTTTTTATAAAGGTGTCCTTAATAAATTATAATTCACTCTAATAAATAAAGAAAATTATCTGACGTGATCACATGTATGTGTTCGTATGACTTCTTCAAAAGCAATTTCTAACACAGTAAAGTTAGTCCGCTGAGATGACATTTTCCAAGCATTACGTGCCTATCCTAATAATGACAATAAAATAAGACATTTAGATTTTAAAAGAAGCTGTGATAAAGTACTCTATGGTTCAACCTTTTCCGAACGGGATTAAAGCAATTCATCATTTGAGATTGTTAATTCATGAGAATGTATTCTATGTACATGTTTTATCGCAATCTTGGCGAGCCTAACCCATAAAACAATGTAATCCGACCAACGCTATGGGAACATCATTTGAGCCCTTATTCTGTAACTACCTGTAAAACCATAGCCTTGTTAAAAGCATCTATCCTTTTCACTCCTATGTTAGTCTACGTGCCAGAAAAAGACAAAAGACCAGAGCGTTTATCGATGGAATTGGACCGCTGCCTACGCATTTCCAATCCATCGCAGTAACGTGAATAACAATAGGCTGTTTTCGTGAAAAATGTGACCATTTATTTGCAACAGAGCAAATATACCACCGCTGGAAAGCGATACTTGTGTTGTGAAAAATATATAAATCTTTGTATAATGTGAGCAATCAGAAAATCGAGTCACGACTCGAAGTAACTTTAATCCAACGTGAAAGAACGTCTATTCACACCACTTTAGCTACTTTGAATGGGAGTAAGCATATGCAAGAGTATATGGTTTGCTTTTATAACATATAGGCTTAATCTAAATGGTATATTTATACGAATTTAAAACACGTAAATTAAGTTTTACTTATATACTAACTGAACTCTATTTAAAATTTATTAACAGATACCTTTCAATTACAGCCAATATATTGTTCCTTAATCTACAATCATTTCTCTCCGTAGGGACGCTTGACTCGACAGGCAGTTAGGGTAGCTCTACATTCTTATAGCAATTTAAAAAATAAAATAAATAAATACAATTACTAATGCTTTATTAATTAACAACATTAGTTACAATTTTTATCGTTATTATATCAAATATTAACATCATTAACTAATGACTAATGCTCAATAACTTTGAGCGCATTTCCGTCCCACTCTACAAAATTTTGTATTAAAATAAAAAGTATTTAAATTGGCTTCTATGCTGTAGTCAGATTGGATTATTTTCCCGCGACAAAACTATTTATAATTTAATATTTATGTTATTACATTTCTCAACTCGTTCAGCAAAGTTTTTGAATAATCAATAAGCATAATACCAAGCGTCAATCATTTGTTACAAAATATTTCAATTCTTGCGAAAGTTTTAATACAACTATAAATGTAATTTATAGCCCAAAATATTTCGCACAAAATATTCCAATTGCTACGAAAATTCTCTTAGGTCGTACACATTCATAAAATATGATCGCATGCGTATGTAAAAATAAAAATGTCTCGATAATACATTCATATCGAAAGGATAAAGATTTAATACATTTATTCCTTGACGCACGTCTGAGGAATCTCGAGGGAATGTGACGTATCAATCACAAGAGTATTCCCCTTGGTCGATCACATAAGTTGATATTGATAGATAGAATAATTGGCAGTAAGCTGACACTAATGTTTATAGGAATTTGGAAAGTGCTACTGGTTTTGTGAGATTCCTAGACTTTTTGCGTCATCTACGTATACAAATTTTTTCGTAGAAGCTCATAAGCCTGACAAAATTCCGTGAACTTTTAGTTTTTTAACCTTTATTTGACAAAAGGAATGGCATATAGATAAAAGAGAATGTACTGGTGCTACATTAAACTATTATAAACTAAAAATTACGCACTTAACGCGTTTAGGCTTCTATGAAGGTACCGCCACTAGTACTTTTATTTTTTGGTAAAGTTTCATTTAACAATAATAACAACTTTATTATTTGGTTACAAATATGTACTTAAATAAAAGTGCTTAAATAAAAGAGATTACATTAGCTAGCCTTAGTCCTAAGATGGTCTTGGGTTAGTTTTAAATCTTTATTGAACCTCGATATCTTTTAGAGATAGCTTCGGCCCGCAAGTTTCCTTATAAAGTCTAACTTCTCCTTTTAAAGGAGCGATAATAATAAATTAGCATTACAAACGGAACTATTCTATAGTTGCAAACGCGAGTCCCGGTTTGTAAGTCTTGTTTACATCCGATTGAGCTGAAGCACTGCTAATTGTATAATGTCATAGCCAGAGAACTTATTCAATTAACATATTAAAAAGTACTATGCTTTTAAAACTTCCTTTTGAAATTTAATTAATGGGGTTCATTTTTTACCATATTTTAGACAATTATAGTGTTTAAAATAAATTAAACCATTTTTAACTCTTATAAAATCCCTGTTAAAATTATTGACCGACAATTTGGCGAATCATGTGATACACCAAAGCCTCTAAGCGCTATCATAACGAGGTTCTGAAAAATTCTCAGCAATGTCTTCACTGACAAACAATAATTTAGCGCGATAAGACCGCCAATTGTACTTCTTTCTCTTTGTTAGTTTTGTATATTATTTCTTTGTGTGCAATAAAGAGTTTATAAATAAATAAATATAAATAAATAATTTTCGCACAATTGGCCACACGTTGAATAAGTAGGTAATAAAATACATAAATGCTGACTTCAGTGGCCCTTAAAATTTATGAAGGTACCATTTACGGCGTATAAACCTTTAGGGGGTCGAATTAAAGGTATAAATAATACAAATTGAAAAAGTTCCATAAAAAAGCGAACGTATCTTGTAAGGGGAATTGAATCCGGAAAAAATCTAGACTGATTGTTTCGTCGAAGTTGTAAGCGATCGGATTTCCACAAACTGCCGGAAAAGGGAACGACATGTGATAACTCCATCGAGGTCGGCGGAGGCTGCTCACTACATAGACTCGTGAGGTTTGACGATACGAGACGTTGTAACCTTTTATAGCTCGTGTTTTGTCTTTCATCCTCATGATTTTAGAAGTGGGACGAATAAAGGTAACTCTATATTGGGTCCCGATGATTTTACTTTTGATGTCAGGTTCAGTTGCTCGTTATGGAATGAAATTTGAGTTTTTTTATAGTAAATAAGCTATCATTTGGATTGAATATTTTTTTGTCAGATTTAAAATATTCATGAATAAATAATCTTGAATCGAGTACTAAAATATGGTCAAGATTCTGACCCACATTAGGCCCAAATATCTTTATACATTTATATTTCTCTGTGGTAGGTTTAGTAGGTCCCTAGAAATTAAATCTAAAATCGTTCTGTCGTAGGAAGACTAAGTCAAATTCTAGAATTTTCCTTGAAATGCTAATTCCGAGGAGCACTCATAAGAATAATCCAGTAGAGTGGGTCACGTCATAAATTTGATTTGTGGTAAAACACTGCGGTCTTTCCGTTTTCAAAGAACGTTTTTTGCTTAAATTAATACTGTATTAAGACAAGAAACTAAAATTTTTTGTGAGACTAAAGTAGGTATATTTAAAATAGAATAGCATTTATATTAAACCGCATCAATCACCCTTTATTTTTCATATCTATAATGAGATCAATGTACATAAATAGAAAACAAAAGAAAGAGTATCACTGTAGTAACCGTACATTTTTTCGATAAAATAGAAAAAATGATTAAAGTAGATGTACTTTCAAAGTATATGCCTGAATTTGAGACTTTCATTATAATAAAAGTATCTTATTTCAATGAGCACCAATGAATACTAAAATTATTGCAAGATTAAGGAATTAATTAGTCCAGTAAAGTGAATTCATAATGGTTATGTAGGTGCCTTCTTCAGGGCCCACGTCTTAATTTCACAATAAAATATTATTTAATTCATCAAAGTCAAACTTGGCAAGCTTTTAAGAGGGATTATTCGCTTAAAATAGAACGAGAAAATTGAAATTTGAAAAACCAAAAATTGGAAGTGATAATTTAATTGAATTCGCTTCTATGTAAGTAATATGAAAGATGGGCCTAATTTTGGGTATAGAGGCAGTCCAATTTACCCTTTACAGACCGAAGCCGAAGAATGCATTTTACATGGGAGATCTAAATTATTAGTTTTAGGAAAACCCCGTTTACAGAGTTACCTTTTGGTTTTGAAAGTAACATAAAATTTAATTTTGGATGTAATCCATTCTTGTGACACAAACAACATATGAATTAAATTTTAATTTATAAAGTAGAAAATTTACAACCCTAGGCGTGCATTTCATCAAATACATATTAACAAAGAATGCCCTATGCCACCACAGACCTGCCAATGTAAGACCTGTGCGCCAATGACATGGACATTGGACAATATACAAACCGCTTAAACTTCAATCTTAATATTAACATTCTTAAAAAGCAATCAGAGATCAACAATCGCATTTTTCATCACCATTCAGTGGCGCAAATTAGCCGACCACTCTATAGCATTAACGTTGATCAGGAACACTGGTAACGACTCGACTTATCTCAAGTCGGTTGCTATAAAAATTGATGAAGCTTCCACATTCCCCCCGCCCAGTAATGGGCCCGATAATTGAAAACTTGGGTTTAATCCGAGACTCTTTCGTAAATTGAAACCTCGCGGAGCAGAAAAAGATAATTACTGGATAATATTAATGATGCGATTTTTGCGGATTTCATTATTTTTAGGAGATTAATAGACTGATTAGTTTTTTTATTTATTTTAACGAAAAAAGAACTTTATTAAATACTACTTTCTGAATTCATGTAGAATTAAAATTCTATGGAATTAAATAAACGTAATGCCATTGAACACAAATTTTAATGTTACTGAATTGAATTGAAGAAGTGGAACAAAATTTGTTGATTTTTTTTATTTCCAAATATTGAAAGCATTTTACGTTCGCAATTTAAACTTTTAATACATCAAGAAAAAATCTGTCTTGGGAGTCCTTGAGCATTAACCGGAGGGTTGGAAAACTCCGGGGTAACCTTAGTTCTGAGAAATTGTTAATTGGTTGCAGTTCGAAAGAAAGATGTTTCCTTGGAACGGTAATATACGATTTCTATGACGTCGGAGTTCCGGTATAACAATCAGTTTGGTTGGCGGACTACTCATCGAATTTTTTTTTAGGTATGCAGGTTTCATCACGATGCTTCTTTCACCGTTTAAGCAAGTAATAATAAATTGTGAATAAAAACATAACGTCGAAAAGACAGAGCTGTGTAAAAAAAAACCTGGAAAACTATTACGCATTATTAAAAGCTTATTTAAATTAGATTAAAACAGTGATGGCCTCGAGGTTTGGGCGCGCGGTCGAGAATCTCGGCGGTCGCGGGTTCGAACCCCAGGCACACACCTCTGACTTTTCGAAGTTATGTGTGTATTCAAATTGAATTATCACTTGCTTTAACGGTGAAGGAAAACATCGTGATAAAACCTGCACACCTAAGAGTTCTTAGGAATTTCTTAGGTGTGTAGTCCGCCAACCCGCACTAGGCCAGCGTGGCGGACTATGGCCTAAACCCTCTCAATGGTAGAGGAGACCCGTGCTCAGCAGTGGGCGTATATGGGTTGATGAAGAAGAAGAAGAAGAAAAGCTTATAAATAAATTAAATTTATTTAACAAATATTTGAACAGAACAGATATTTAAAGTGATAGAGTCGAATAAATCAATCTTGTTCAACAGATACAATTGTTTATCAATGTAACGCAGGACAGATTTATTGGATTTTCTTTGAACATATTTCTGTTCCATTAAGACGGGACAAATGCTAGAAATAAGATACGTCAGTCATATTTCATTGTTAGAAAAAAAATATAATTTCTTGCTAGTTCTGCTCAAATGATGGCCTGAATACTGAGTAAATTAAAAAAATCTTTTTCTAAGATAGAGTAATATTGCAGATTTGTTACAAGCCAAGAGGGTAAAATGAAGTTTTTCTTACACTTAATTACACTAAGGCAAGGTACCGGTCACTCTATTAATCCTTAGTCAACTTGTGTAAAAAATTCTATGTAAGAATCCTACTGGTCTCCTATTCGCCGTTTTAAGTGCCGCATTTGTAATAAGAAATACATAATAGCTTTAAATTCATATGTTACGAAATAAAAGATGGGGAACAGGGTCATAAGGAACAGAAAGGAAGAACTATCGATCGTTTTTTTAACGGTACAGCGAAAAAATATACCTTAAATTCAAACTAACATTGCCAATTTAAAAAGCCTTAATATAAGTTAATGTATCACAAAAAAATAAAATTCCAAATTTTTATAAGAGGATTGAAATAAGCTCCTAATTTTGATAATTTCTAGAAATATCTTTCGTAGCGCCTACACTAATCTCAGATGTAGAAGCGTAAAATCTAAAAGCATTAAATCTCTAAGAGATTTCTAAAAGTTCTCTTTGAAAATCATTTCAGGCTTTGTTAATGCGGATTAGTCTCTCATTCGTATTGTTGTTCTTATTTCTAAATACACAACGTACATTAGAAATCTTTTATAATATTATGATAACGTTTTATAAAAGTCCTTCTATTGAAAGATTACTTAATAAAATAAAAAAAGAAATAGATGGTACAAGGCAAACATGTCTTTTGTTTTCTTGGCTAAGAAGTTAAACCCTATTTTCTAGAATATAAGACATCTTGACACTTTTTGCTTATAAATTGATTTGCTTAAATGACGATTAGAGAACACAACGGAACTCTAATAAAACATGACTATATTATAACTATATCAATCCTATATGTGTTTTCTTTTCACGCGACTGTAAGCTCAAGTATCAATTTTCTATAGTAGAATATCCCATGATGAAGTTATAAAATGATTCGAAATCCTTGGGCGATCCATAGTATAGTTAAATATCCATTGAATAGTTAAAAGACACTCATCATTTTCATTCGCAATATTAAGATTAACCAATGTTTGTTGATAATAATATTCAATGTAGAAATATTTAGTTCATAGCCGTTCTAGTCTGACGTCCTAAGACTTTACTCTGAGTTCGTGGCGGATGGGAAATTTTATTAGATGGTATTAAAACAAGAATAAAGAAGAATTACCAATAACATCCCGAAACATCGTTTAGATATTTCAGTTTAAAACTTTACACTACAAGATACGAATTTTGAAAACAAAGTCTGCGGTACAATATTTATTCCAGATCTCAGTAATAGTTCTTCCAACACAAAATCACGTAAGTTGAAAGCGCGATACAAACAAACAACAATGACCACGCTCGCCACATTTATTTGTGAATTTGGTCTAGAAATTTTCACTCAGCGGATCCGGTTAATTTCCACAGATATCTAGACGTTATTGAGAAACTTTTTCCATTATTTGAACAGAAAACGATGTTAAATTGAACAATTGCGGTCATTACTCCAGAGATGGCTGCTTTAATTTTAGATTGTGAAATTTGATTAGGCCCGACACAGATATCTTTGAAGATTAAATTGATAAAAACACTTTTAGGCTTATGTTTGATAGTATCACTTTATCAATAGTTCTTATAGCTTTTAAGGTAATTTTATATGCAAAAACAGCTTAATAGTTAATAATTATTTTGACAATATACGTATCTGTATGTTAGTTTTTGTATTGTCAATTTATGTTTGTGTAAAACCTTTCAACAACAAGATAGCATTTGTTTTTATATTAACTTTGAGGCCATCAGAGGTATGTTTATTTAGATAAGTTTTCGGTTTTACATATGTATTAAAACAATATCAATTAACAGCTGTAATATTCAAGAGTCAAAAAATGTACCAACCAAAACATTTATTAGCTAGATATGTACATTACAAAATTAACCACTTCGGGCAGCTATTTCTAATCTAATATTGGTAAAACTTGTGTCTAATTCCATTCGCTTTAACGAAAACAGAGTGTAAAGATTGTAGCTTCCATTCCACACATGATTCAGATCCATTCTCAACACTCAAGTTTCCAGACAAGAGTAACACACCTTAATCAGTTTAACCGTTCTGGCAGTGTAATGACCCAGACGGAATTGATTTACTTAGCCAAAGGCGAAACGATTTTAAAGAATCGTTTATCAACAATGCAACATTTAATGCATTAAAAGAGTTTCTATCTTCTCTGTATTTTTCATACAGGAGATTGACCCCAGCAATATCATGTTAGGACGGCGCAGAATAAGGGCATGTAAACTTTTAACAATGGACTACTACGGGAAAAAATTAGAATGATTTTAGGAACAATATGTTATTAAGAGGTTTATACTTGTAGCCACGAAATAAAAAAAACCCGCATAATACAAAGTTTATTGCAGTGTTTGGACAAGTCTAGACGCCTGCCACGAAGAATTTCTTAGTGGAAAAATGCAACAGGATTTTTTTCCGACTGAGAATTAAACCCATGACGCCCTGATCGGAAAGCACTCACAGGGCCCACACTACAGGGAAAACAACAATTCCGAAGAAGACCAGCTATTTTAAGTTCTATTTTTCTCTACCTCCATTCCCATCCACATACCTACGGTGGAAACAAGCACTTGGCTAAAAATGACAATAGCGATAAATTGTCCTCGTTAGTATGTTGGCGATATAGAAGTTCCTGATTAATGTTCAAAAAGAGTAATGAATTACCGACGGGAAGCACAGCCGTGTCCCGAATAATAAAGATTACCCTCACAATCTGCTCCAAACGGTTCGTCGACGCCAGACCATCCCGTAGCACTTTTATTTCACTAAGTTTCTTTTGTCTCGATTTCCTATGATTTAGATGGGAATATTGCAACGGTGGATGAAGTAATTAATTAAGATTTGCTTTCGTCAGCATCTGTGCAATTAATTTTATTAACTTTTTGTCAATTCTAGAAAAAAAACCCATTTTAAAAACTGAGGTTTTGAAAGTAAGGGGTAATTTGGAAATACGGCGTGTACGTGCCGCATTGACCAATACAATACTTTGAAATAATATACCATCCGTTCGTCCCGTCCCACTGCTGGGCACGAATCCTCCTCTACAGCTGCCTCAGTTCACCACCTTGCCGTAGTGCAGATTTGGTAGCTACACACTTAAGAAATTCTTATGAACTTTAGGTAAGCAAGCGTCATCACGGTGTTTTTCTTCAATATTAAAATTATAATTCATAGTGAATAGGTATCATATGTTTGAAAAGTCAGAGGTTTATGCGGGGTGTTTAAAACCACTACCCGGGGTCCTTAGATCCCACGGCCACGACACTATGTACCTACTTTTGTCTCCGAGACCAAGAGGCAATTTATGCTTCATGTCGAAGTTATAACATAATTCACTGATAGACATTGTCTCTATTGTATAGTACCTACCTTAGAGACTTAAGTAAACTTTATAATTATTCACATTAATTGGAACAACTTGACATATGAAGCACGCACAAAGTTATGATCTCCCTTCGTCTAAGTTTAAATTCACATGAATCCGAAACGATTTATAAACAAAGTATAATTTGCAAGACATTTATCTAAAGTTTTACGCAGACCTTTTAATAAATTTATACATTGGACTGATGGGGCTGCATGAGAAAACTGTATGCAAGCCGCTTCTGAAGGTCGTTTGGAAGTTTTTTTGAAGGTAATTCGTTTTTCTTGACATAGCATAAAATCTAGAGTAGTACTCAATATACACACCAAGCTCTCTCCCTATTATAAAACATATTGTACCAAGATTAATACCACAGAGTCGCTGAAGTAAACTAGAATGAATAGGTGACTGACAAGTGACGACACTCCTCTTTATACCAAATATTGCGTATTTCCCTTCTAATCCTGATCAGCTAATTCATTTTTATTAATTATTATAATTAACACACTGCGACAAATTATGCGTCGAAGTATGGACGTACTTGTGTTGTAAATATTTCAAACATCTAAAATCCTTTAACATTCTCTAACACAGTAAAGTCTTGCTAAAGATGGCGGAACTAACGAGGTCAATTTTGATAATAGAACTTTCCGCTGTTACCTCTTAGGAACATCCAACGCGTTGCAAACAGCCATTTCTTAAATAGCCTCAAGCAGCATTAATGTTGAGGGCACGGCTGCAAAAGAAATATTCTAAAGATAAAGAACTGAAAGTATTAAGCATTTAATTTTATTTCTATTATTTTATTGCAAAATAAAAATCAGTCCTCATGATATGGTGATCCTCGTTGTCGATAAACAATAAAACCGCAGAAATGATGAATGCCGCATATTTAAATGTGATGATATATAGGGAAGGAACACTTTTATTCGATTATTCCTTAATGAACCGTAAAAAATGTATTTTACAATTGTCTGAAACAAACCTTATGCGTGGAGTATCGCACAGATATAGTTGTAAAATGATTATTGAATTTTTTGTAAATAAAATATTTCAATGTTTATTGTTATTGGTGCATACTATTCTAAGGTATATTGGGAAATTCGCAGTTGAAGAGTGAAAAGGTTACTTAAAACTGGGAATGACTTCGTCGGTTAGTAGGTACTAGAACTTAAACACAAATGGTGAAATGTGATTGAAAAGAACCACATCTGCAAACACTTCTTCAGGGTAATGCAGGGGTGATATGTAAGTACACATTTAAACAGACTACAAGCTATATTTTTTATATGACGTATTAATTTTTCTCCACCTCATAAATATAAAAATACCTCGTTTTAATCAAAATAAAATATATTGACAAGTATATTTACTAAGTAGGTACGCATTATACGCTAGTTAACTTGTTTTACATGTATAATTTTAAGGGTTATGTGTACTGTCTACATAATAAGTAAACCATGATTTTATTTCATTCTTCTTCTTCTTCTTCTTCAACAACCCATATACGCCCACTGCTGAGCACGGGTCTCCTCTACCATTGAGAGGGTTTTAGGCCGTAGTCCACCACGCTGGCCTAGTGCGGGTTGGCGGACTACACGCCTAAGAAATTCCTAAGAACTCTTAGGTGTGCAGGTTTCATCACGATGTTTTCCTTCACCGTTAAAGCAAGTGATAATTCAATGTGAATACACACATAACTTCGAAAAGTCAGAGGTGTGTGCCTGGGGTTCGAACCCGCGACCGCCGAGATTCTCGACCGCGTGCCCAAACCTCGAGGCCATCACTGCTTACTGCTTATTTTAATTTCATTAAAATTCAATATAATATAACAGAAGATTCATACTTTTTAAGTACCTTTCAAGTTCCGGCTCGGATTTCACACATTTTATTACAACCAGTAACATAATTCTCGTTATTGATACATATGTATATTTCAGTACCTATTCTAAAAAATACAGATTGAATTCCTGGTGAAACGTAACATTTCTCAATATTGAAGATCATATTTTTTTAAATCAGCCAACTCACGCGTAACGAAGGTTTTAAGGTTCAATAATTTCTATTTAAGAGCTTTTTAATATTTTGTGGAAAAATCGCTTCACATAAAAGTAATTGCTTCACAATATACGAATACTCTTAACATCTCAGAAATTAAATCGGTGTGGGCATTTATAAATTTGAGTTATTTTAAATGTTCAAAGAAGTGAAGTTGTTGTAATTTTATGAAAAAGGAAACGGGACATAACTGCTATTTTGAGTAATTTTTATGTTATAGATAATAAAAAGTTTTACTGGTAACTGATGAAAAGCACAGTCCAATACAATGTTGGAAATTAATTTTACTTTTTCGCTTAATTTTTTCCCATTGCTGGGCATGTGCCTGTTCCACAAATAAATCCTTAACCCAGCACATTAGCCCACTGCAGAACTTTTAGGCGTTCGAATATGCTCACAATTTTCTACCGATTACTTTAACCATATAACTTCTGAATCTGGCGGAGCTCATATAATTAGAGAGGAACTAGATCATTATTTGTATTACGATATATATTTAAAGTAAAAACATTATTCAAAAAGTAGGCACTTCATTGAAAGGACCCCTACAAATTACCTTCTTTGCGCAAACTATTTTCCGAACACTTGCATAGATTTCCTCAAAGGTATTTTTTCCTTCAAGACGCCATCCACCTCAAAGGTCCTTACAACCACACAGGAACTTTAAAGAGAAGATGAGTTTTTATCATCGCTTTGAATAGAACCCCAACATCCCATAATTGAAGACCATCCATAATTTATGTACAAATTTCATGCCTTCGGTTCTTATTTTTATGAGGGCGATGTCATAAAACAAACGTTTTGGCAGTTTAATTAAAAAAGTTGTTTTCTTGATATTGTTATGGAAACATTTGCATACATCAAAATTGTTTGAAGAGTAACAAAATGAGCTCATTGTTCATTTATATTATACTTATTCTTACATATTTTTTATTACATTCGTTATGATTCCGAACTTTTAATTACTTACACACATTTCTTTATGAATTTTCAATCGATTTAATTAACGGAGTGAGTCGGGAGACGTATTTTGTAAAAAAGTCATTAAAATATTTTTTGAAGAAGTTCACTCCATTGACTGCCTCGATGGTATCACGAATCGTATATTAAATGGCGAATAAAATCAAAAACTCCCATTCCCGTTCCTAGAATGAAAGTTATTTAAGTTTTCTGTCATTCTTTTTTTAAAATAGGTAGGTACTCATTTTTTGAGCCACAGACCAGTTGAATGAGACTAGAAAGGAAATGCCAGTATGCCGAGGTTGCCGAACCAACAATTATACTATCGACGAACCTACATTTATTAGACTATCGATTTTTTTCAAATGTTGTAGAGACCTCTGGCTATTTCCTTTCTAATCCAATTCAACTGTTTTATGATTTGAGTTGCCATTTGTGACACACGACGAAGATACACCAATCAAATAGATAGTATTTGAGGGCACTGATTTTTATATCAACTCAATAGCAAAAGTATAGTTACCCAGATGGACTTGAAACAGCCTCATTATCTCCCAATAAAATAACGTTTGGTAAATAAAATCACCAAAATAAACACGATTTATTCAACTTTATGCATATAAATGGCTGATAAGGCTTGAATGTCTGTTATCTATGTAACAAGGAAAGCTTGAACTCCCAGCGCCTCGTCTCCGCGAAGGGTTCCCGAAGTGAGCCACGTCTTCACTTAAT
The DNA here is from genome assembly GCA_030295005.1 of Cephonodes hylas. NCBI lineage: Eukaryota > Metazoa > Arthropoda > Insecta > Lepidoptera > Sphingidae > Cephonodes > Cephonodes hylas. The sequence continues at coordinate 5,450,272 of AP025367.1, read as the reverse complement.
CAATAAGATAAGGAAATGTGTTCAACAAGACTCGTTGTAACATTCAATTGGGCGTTCAAACAGACCGATATCGTTTGCTAATGTTGCAATTGTCAGTACAATTTGGTTCCAAGAATTAGCATCTTGTTAAAATTATATGTGCTGATAAAACTAAATTGTTTTTGTTGGTATATAAATTTTATAAAACTATACCAAGTATTGTAGATTATGTTGACAAAAAGAGAAAAAAAAATGTAATCATCCATTGATAAAATTATATGCGACTTTTTTGAGACATGCTTGTGTGATCAGAAATTGCGAAATACGAGTATGTATTAACAAAATATAAATATTGTTCATTGAAAAAGATTTTCCAAAAAGTTTCACTTGTTGATACAAAAAACTTTATACAGCATTTTCAAATGTTTCCTTTATACCCCCTTTCGATGACGTTTGAGTTCTCTGATGTATTTTGCAAATATTTACTCGTCTTCTTCTTCAACAACCCATATACGCCCACTGCTGAGCACGGGTCTATCTACGAGTATAATCTACCATTGAGAGGGTTTAGGCCAGAAATACGAAATTATTTATGAGCCATAATGTTCATTCAATAAGCACTATGTTACTTCAGATTTTGATTATGTTTCTTAATTTATCTTTAAGTTACTTCTGTGTGTCCAGCAGTTAAACATATATTGGCTAACTATGATGACGATGATGATGAGTTCATAGTCTGCTTGGTCTGCAAAAGAAGAGAATTTTTATTTTGTTTACGTTCCGTGAATGCCGAAAGCCTAATTTAGCAACAGGCTTAATTTAATTGTATCGAAATGTGGAGAATCGATTATGTTAATTCTTGATTTACTGGGCTGCAGAGCACTCCAATGTGAATAAATAATAAAATACATATTTGTTTAACCGTCAATCATTGAGGCCAACGCGCACTTTAGTACTGACATGACGATTTAATATTCGTCTTACTCACAGCACATTTACTCAACAAACCGTCAACAGATCCCCAACTCCTCATAGAACTATACATAACGTGTTGACACAAACAGACCTCAATTAAGGTTCACCCACTTGCGAAATTACATGACACCATTTCGCGTAGTGATCCACACGTCGCCGCGGCGGCATGCGGTTTATTAAATATCGCTAAATTGGCATAAATCTCGTTATTACCCGCCGTGTCCACGTAAACAATAGGGGCGGTAGACAATTTCGGGTTTTCGATCTGTTTTGAGATAACTTCCAACAATTCGAACGCTACCTTCGTCAAAGTAAGGACGCCGCAATAATGCAGACATTGGAATTTATGTCGACCCCAGCAACGCCCTCGTTGTGCCGGGACGATCACTTTCACTGAAGCACCTGTCACACGAACAATACAAACCACTAGCCTCTAGTTAAGTAATTATTAATCATGCTCTATAAGCTGACCACTTAACAAATGCAGTCGAAACAGGGTATCTTCTAACAATGAAATTCATGTTGACGCTATCAAGAAATGTTATTTAAAAGGGATATACATAGTTATTATACATAGTAGACAAATAGAAGTACGGTACGAATTAGGATAGGCAAATATTCATAAATAAAAATAATTCATGAAAAATCCCACTCACACAAAAGTTTCAACATGTACAACAAGCAAAGGTTCTTGCTTCTTTCAGAGTATTAGGAGTCCTTTGTTGTTATCATAAAGAAAATTCTTTTCAATTGCCCAATTTCGTTTGGCATTAAAACAAATTGAAACTTATGGCACCACTTTTGTTTGAAGATCATAAACATTGCCTAAAGAATACTTATACAAGAAGTTTAAAAATGTATTTGATATGAGAAATATTACACAAGTGAGCTCTACCTCTCTCTATACCAAATTTCATTCAAATCGCTTTAGTATATCACGAAATACCCATTCCCACGGGAATACTACAATTTCCGGGATAAAAAGTATCCTATGTCCTATCCTGATGTATAAGCTATATTATTGTAAATTTTCATTAAAATCCATTCAGTAGTTTTTACGTGAAAGCGTAATAGACAGACAGACAGAGTTACTTTCGCATTTATAATATTAGTATGGATGAATTAAAATAAATTAACATGGCGCGCCAGTGGATGTCACCAATCGATGTAGTGAAAGAATAACGGGTGAGAAAGCGTCAATTCATAGTTGTCACGGCAGACGCTTCAATTTTAGTGCTCCCACGCTCTATTGGATTTTATTAATAAAATCCATTTATTGCTCCACAAATTCTGTTAGCAGTTCATTAAGCAAATGTCCAAAATAAACATAAGCTGTGCTTCTCTTGTGTTCAAAGCAATTAACTCCAACATTTTAGCAGATGCTATATTTTTGCTTTGGTTTTATCCCGTTAATTATGCTCCGGCTTTTCTTAAAAAGATTTAAAGCTTTTCTCTAGTATACAGCTAGCATACTCTACTTAACTAGGGCATAAACAAGCTACCCCTTTATTGTATATTTACTAGCAAAATTTCAAATGAATTGCTATTTATCTTCTTTATTCTTTTTCATTTGGAACACTAACTTGTGCATAAAAATTTGGATTTTTAGCAAAAAAAAACCACTCGTCTTTTGAGAGCATTTGGAGATATTTTTGCTAAGCTAGATCAAATCCTGCAGTTAGTCCTTATATAATTGACCTATGCTTGTACACTAACTAGATTTCGATATTCATCTCATTTTAAGAAATAATACAGCGACTGTGATGTATAAAGGAAACTATACTTAGTTCTCAGATGCCTTTCACCACCAGAGGCTAATTCTTATGCAAAATCGATTTTTTTTTATTGCTGTACCTAATATTTTAGTTAGTACTTGTCTATGTCATACTAATGAACAATAACCTGCTACTAATACTATTGCGACTTTTATTAGCAATGCAAAAAGCAACTTCAAAACCATTGGAAATAATGGATTGCCTCTAATTATCCCGCAAACGCTAATATAAATCGGCTCTCATACGAATTCCAATAGTGATTACAAGCTTGGCGACTGAACTCTACAATGTGTTGTGCACCTAGATAACGACGCGGCTTAATATGCAAACTGCATTGGTCTGGGAACTAACGCAAGATAGTTACTGAACCCTCCACTTCTAGAATATCTGTTTGGCATCAAAGTTAATTTTGTATGAATATTTCCGTGCCATCAAATAACTAGTATCGTCTTAGTTCTGCAAACGACGGGCACCTCGCTAGATGTTCTTGCAACTGTTACTTTCTTGCTTCATTAAGGGGGATATTTATTTTATCGTACCACGACACAGTGGTTGGTATGCACCTTAAAGTCAGAATAGTACCGTCCAGAAAAAAAGTAAGCATAAGATGAGCACTTCTTTCTGTTTGATGCAATTACCAATTCAAAAAACTTCGTATTAAGAACTCAAGGTCAAAAAGAGACAAGTCAGACAATAAAACTACCGACAGCTTCATAGCGCTACAAATCTATGGACAAGCTTAGTCAGTGGTTTGTACAGAGGTGGCAGCAAATATAATAGCATTCTGCTGGACAGTTGGCAAAATAATTTCTAAGAGAAAACCAAGTAAATATTGCGTTAATATTAGAAACCAAAATAAGTTATCTCAGAATGAAGCCCAAAATGCCGTGAAAATTAATCCACGAGCAAATATTGTGGCACAAGGCTGTTACGCAGATGTTGTACACCAGTTTTCTTGCCGAGGCACTTAGATTTCACGTAATAAACCAGACCACTACAAGATAACAACTAAATAGCACACGGAATAGCGTTATAGCTTTTACGACTACATCCAGGGAGTTTCTTGGTAATATCACAACAATCTCACGTTGTCGTATAAAATTATCAGCTAACATGTATTTACGTAAGTGTTATAATACAAAGATGTCTACTTTATTCGTATACTATATTGTCGGTAGGGCGAGCCTTAGTGCTTCTTACTCCAAAGGGAATGTACCCAGTTTTGTAAAAATATTTATTATCCTATACTACCACACAGCCCCACTCCAAAATCGGGATCAACAGCAGCACGTATATCTTAACACCGAGCTCTGAAGCTCAGCGAATCTGAATCAAATGAAAGTAAAAGATTATCAGCGAAACAAGAGAAAAACCAATTCAATATTAATTACACTTAACGCATGTATTTTTAATTTTATACATCTCTATATTGGGCTTAAACTTTTGAGTTATTTTAGTTGATTTGTTTTCCAAGTAGTTTTCAGATAATTTTGTGGAGATACTTACATATATTCCCTATCATTTGTCTTCATCTTGTTGGACGCGTCAATATTGAAAGTCTTTTATGGCGTTTGAAGGTAATCGTTTCCTTCCTCCTCCGTATTCGTTAAGTAAGAATCTTTCATCATTAGAAACAATCAATGTTATATAAAACTTGTATAAGTGAAATAATTTGACCGATTTGTATGATTTTTGGTATGGGCATAAATAGGACTCAGTGATAGTAAAATAGACTATAAGTTATTTTCTTTCTGAACTCAACCCTGTAGTCTACGCGGACGGAGTCGCGGGCAACAGCTAGTTAGATATAGATACACTCCATATTATTCTAAAATTTAAACAGCAACATAGACTCGCCGTGAAAGTATTCAAAATTTAACACTAATCTATCGCTACTTCAACCAGTTGAAAAAATTAACTTGAAAAAGAGGCGTTGCTCTCAGAGGCACAATATAGACTTAACAGAATCGTATTGTCAATTTGGAACGAGCGGAAGAAATAGAACAAACCTCCAAACGTAGAGAGAAACAATTGTGTAAACGCACATCTGCGCCCCAACTTTCGCCGCTAAATTGGAAACGTAAGAACAGATCACTCACTCTGACTTTAATACATATCAGGGAGTTACACCTAAATAAAAAAAAGATATGGCTAATATTCCACTGATTATGCGAGTTCAGTTAGAACGGCCGATGAAGATTTCTCAAATAATTTCCCGGCGGAGCTAATTGTATACTTATCTATTTCAGTATTTATATTCAATAGCTATTAGGGATACTTTGAAAAGCTGGAGAATTTATTGCGAAGAAACACACATAATATATGCAAGTTTAACAGCGATTTACGCTTATTGTTTCTACGTAAATTATATTTGAGTAAATCAAATATTTCGCTTGAGTAAAACTCTGTGCTTTGACAAACATATTGTACTAGTAATTTAATTGCATCTTTAGAACTCTATAATACACATTGGCATAAAAATGCTTTGCTTAATTACAAGCGAAAGCCTTTATGGTACTTTAGTACCATCTGTAGTTTGAGTATGTAAAACATTCTACAACGACTGAGACTTCGGTTCAACAATATTTTGTTCCCGCGAGTGTGATTCTCATATCCGCGGACTTCCACAACACTACACAATGGTCTTTCCCATTTTATGTGTTATCGACTTTGAAATATATTTGGGAGTAAATTTGTTTATTTACTTACAATGAGCGATGTTTCATTAGATGTTATTGAGTATGACTTTTAATTTTAGTGTACTATTGTCGTTGATTCTCTTAAAATACGATTAATATTTGTAAAAAGTATACTTATATAACGCACATTTATTTGTTTTAAAATCATAGTTGGAATTAAGGCAAAAACAATACTTATAAAAAACGTACCTAATAACTTAATTTGGTTCTGTCCCTTCACCCAAAGGAAAGTTCTTTAACAACTCAATTATTTATCGAAACTGGATATGAGATTAAAACCAAGGTCGCTAAAAGATTAACGTTTTCTCAATTGTGCATTCAGTTCATCCCATCCATCTTCAGAACAGATATTTTCTCAAGGTCGCTAGCGCCTTTTTCATTCACCTTGTACACCTATATCCAGAAAGGAACAAAAATAAATATGTTATCATTCATCAAGTCAACCTACAATTTATCGCAGTTTTGAGAAGACGTAATAATTCGAATATACGAGTGAATAAAGTTCGAAATTCAAAGCTATATTGCTTACATGCGCACAACAAACTAAAGTGACTGTCTTCGCAATACGACATCAACACGGTGCAATATAAAATTATGTCACTATATCAAGAAATTCACAGAATTGGAACATACAGGTCCAAGAAATATATGTATATCTGTACTAAAATGTTCACACTGGAATTTCAAAGCGACTTCGTTTTAACTGTCTTGCGAGTGTTGAAGGTGTCTCGTACTCAAATTAGACTGCTGTATGAAAGGTTCGGTCGACAGGCTTGGTGCGACTTGCGGCAACCCCATCTTATTCATTAAGGTTGCGGCACTGATAGGGCAGCTCGAGTAGAGAACACTTTTCTACAGAAAATCAATGTAAAGCAATCCACTGCGTTTATTTTGGCAAGTGACATTTCTCAAGCACATTTTATTGGTAGAACATGGTACCTACCAGCACATGAACTAAACGTAAGAACGACGAATTCCGTAATGAGCTTATGTTCCTATATACGGCCAGGTCGACAAAAATTCAGTTGTTAACAGTTATTTAATAAAAGTTTTGTCAATCGACAATGTATCGGTCTAACGTCCTTTAATACCATGTGCCAACTGCGGCTACGGACAAAGCCAAGTCAGAATATATTTTACTGGAAATTTATGGTACTTAATTGAACTACAGTTTTAATCGTGTTAAATGTAAATAAAAATAATGATAATGATTTATAATTAAAGATCTTATTTGTTTTGCTTCTTCTGAGTATTTCATTGATTTTGGCATGAGTAAACATTAGTGAAAGCCAATGTTGCACATAATATTTAAAAAGAAAGAATTTTTATTTGACCAAGTGCAAAAAACGCACGTATCAAAAATGATACGTAAAATGTAATGGATAATAAATAACTTCCCAATGTGTATTTAGGATACTTTGATAACCCATAACATACTTTGTTTGTTCAGATCCTCGCCCATTCCACATTTCCACTAGAAATAATTTAAACACAATTATTTTAGTATGTCGACCACATACGTTTATACAACTATCGCTTACGCCCATTGTCAATCAGAGAATCATTTTTTTCGCTTCTGCAACACCTCTGGGAAAAGCATCTAAATAAATTATTAATAACGAAGATATGTATGTATTTCAATCTATTTAATTTAGCCCAGGTCAACTTAATACTGAGGCTTCCTGCAAAGTACGTCACAATTTGCAGTTTTTGTTCATTACCAATTAGTGCGAATAATATAATTTTTTTACCGCCCTACATCTAAATCTGTATTTAAATGTAACCGTAAACATTACCTTCGAATCCCACAAACCGATCTTCATGAACTTGAGTGATAAAACATTAGTCGCCTATTCAAAACCTACCTACGCCTATCGAAACTCATGAAGTTGCGTGCTACAGGCCTAAAAGCCAATTGCGTATAACACAAGGGAAGTGAAAACAAACGCTGACCCGATGTAACAGTGTTAGCGTCAGTCAGTCGATGGTTTCGGAGGCACGCCCGAACCGTGTCTCTTTTATCTGGGCGCGCGGCACCATGCCAACCAAGTTCGGTGTACTGCATAAAAATACTTGTATCCGATTTTTTATTGGCTTTATTACGTAAAAGAATTTCGGGATGAATCTACTTTTTGGCCCGTTTGAGTTTTTGTTTGCAATAGGTATAGTTCAATTGATTTAGTTTAACAACTGACTAACTACGTTCCGTAGCTTTACCCTTATACTTCGCGGTTTTATTAATCACGATATCCTCGATTTAAAATGATATGAAATAAAACTCGATCGCATTACAAATTAATCTTTTACTCAAAAACGTTATACTTATTACGTAAACACTAAAGATATATCTTCAAAGTAGTTTATAGCATGTTAAATAACATTTAATTCAAAAATTAAATAAGCAGACGTACTCGGACTTATTTATTAACAAACTTTTTAACCGAACCAATACGAAATTTTTTTTTTCTTATATCTACATATTTGTACGTATATTAATAATACTGTGAATAAATCACGTGTAAAATTAGAAGTAAAGACGACAGAATTAATTAACAAAGCACATTCCTACAGCAGCGCGTCAGTATAAATGCATTACCTAAGGCCACTAGGCTTAGTTAGCGCCATTAATATCAGGAACAAACTACATTCGAAACAAACATGAGCTACTACTATTTTCCTACTTTTCACATTCATTTTTTGCCAATAAGCCTGTGTGACATAAAACTATCTGTATATGCTGGCACAATTGTCCTAGCTTAATGGTATACAAAAGCTTATCCCCAATTACAATACATACCATAAGTTCACACCTGTAATCTTCAAATGGGTAGGAAGAGGTGCATTTCTGGACCCAATGGTTTCCAGACTTATTTCTGCTACTGATAATTCCCAAATGTCTATTTTGTTCGACCGGGGAATGGAAAGCTGCGAAATCATGAGGTAAACTATAAGTAACTACAACCAGATATACTTATAACCACAGGGACCGCATTGTATTTGAATGTCCTATAATCAGAAATTGAATCACATTGAACGCCATCCAAATTTAATGCTGATGTTCTGTGAGTCACTGGTACCGTCCCTGTCGAGCCAACCCATTTGTGCTGCAGTCCAGCGAAGTGTAGTGTGGCTCTACAGTTTAGAAAAAAAAAGCTTCTAAGTAATTTCAATGTTCTTTATTAACTAAGGCCTTTTCCATCAGAATATTTCGATGCGTGTTTCGTTCGTGGTGTAATTTATTTTTATAAATCAACAAATAAACAGCATTTGACAAAAAAATATGTTTTCACTAAAAAACGTGATTAATTGACATAACGTTGTTTAATTTTAAAATGAGGGAAGCCGAACGATTTGACTTTAGACGGCATCCAGTGATTATGCTCACAAATTTTATTTTTATTGAGAGGAACATATGTGGCGACTGTTAGAAGATAATCTATTCCTTTTCAATGCTATCCCAACCCTTGCAATTAATTTACTTCCTCTACACCAAAAGCACAGCTACATTCGTTGTATTCAAGTTTAGAAAACCGCATGAAGCTGTTGTAAGTACGTAATGTCGCCTGAATTAATGGATATAGAATGCAGAGCGCCACAGCGTCGACAGCTTGTCCTACATTCTACAATCGTTTGTCTGTGTTACACAGATCCCAAGATCACGAGCTGAAGGGGCGACTTGGAACATGTGCCACTATTTTTAAGGAACATTCTTGATACTTTTTGCACTAGCACGTAAGAGAAAACGTGGTGCTGACGGCAAGCGATCTTTGTCGTCCGCAATGAAACAATCGAATTTCGAAAAAAACTATTGATACTAATAACATCTAAAGTTGCATAAAAATGTTGTAGCAAGAGATGAATGAAAACAGCAAAGCATATGATTTTGATTTTGTAGAAATAGCCCTCGCAATTCTATAAACTTCATATTCATCTCCTCTTCCCTTGAAGCAAACGTTAATCATATTCAAAGCACTTAATATTCTTCGCTTTCTTCATTTACTTATGCACTTTTTACTTTACCCTTCAATGATCACATAATAAAAGTAAAGCAACATTAATAATTTACTAACAAACAAAATATTATCAAAACTAATATTTCAGAAAAAAACTTTCCAAACAAAGGCAATGATTCCGTATCCATATGAGCTTATAACAAACCACCAAACAGTATTTAATTTCATAGTAAACACACATTTCCAACAATAGCAGGCGTAGTGAACTTGCCCTATAATACGAGACAGCAATTTTAGATAAAGCCTTCCATTATGTGAAAATTGTTTCGAGTTGGCGGGCTCCTGGTTAAGCCTCGGCCTACTCCCAAGCGGAAACAATAACGTTGCCGATGCTGTTATTGGTTTACAGGAACTGTGCTGGGCGCCATATGAAACCGTACAATCTTTTTTACTCTTCCACTATTACTTCCAGTTCAATTTTATCGCAGGTTAACTGCGCTTGTGCCGTTTATGAGGAGTGTTTACATTTACCGCACTTTCATTTGTTTACTTGAATTTTTTATTCCAGAAATTGGATATTCTAATTTATTTGTACTGGAATTCTTGAATAAATTAATATTTCTTAAGTCAATTCTACTGGTAAAATCTTAGCTATTGAATAATATTATTTACGGCTGAATCATCATTTCATCAGGAAAATAATTGTGGAACTAACAGAAACAGAGCTAGATTTCTAATTGTAATGTAAACTTAAAGAAATACATACAATATATAATTCTGACTCCATGATTTATACTATATACAAGTCTTGTGGCATTTGAAACTACGACTGAGTTTTTGCCCCCACAAACACCCAAAACTAATTTGTTATCGTTTCTAGCTCAAGCCGCGGAAAAGATATTGCTGAATTGTACAGTGATAGATGGAACCCTGGGAAGGATTTTTACTTTTATTTCTGTAAAATGTTAAGCTACTACGAAACTATCAAACTTCTCTGAATCTGAACTCCACGGTCCGAAAGCCCTTTGACTATAAAATGGAATGTATCTGATACATGAAAATACCAAGTCCATTTTTAAGGGAATATCAAATATAATTCATAACAAAATGCATGGCGTAAAAAATATTTTGTATGCTAACATTTTATTTATTTATTTATATACTCTATTGTACACCAAGAATACAAAGAAAGGAAGAAAAAAAATAATAACAATAACCAAAAAAATTTGGTGAACAATAAGCGGTTTTATCACTAACTGTAATTTAATTTTAGTAATACTATATAACTTCTAAATAACCCTGAGATTTAAATCTATGTATTTCGTCGAAGCGTCCTATAGCAACTGACCTACCCATAACCTAGTAACCTCGATGTAAATATTGTAAGTCTTGTACACATTCAGCTCAATAAGGAAACTACTACTCAAGATTATCTTCCAAATAATTTATTGTATTCATTGGGATACAAGGACATACAACGAGTCATATATTTTATTTATTGTATCTCAGTTTGCGAGTAACGCGCTGTATTACTTTTCTATCTCTAATAACTTATCCTTTATTGTTCATATCCATATTGAGATAAACCGTCTGGATACCTTTAGATATCATCAGCAATTTTCATTTTAGCTGAATATGAAATCGACTGGAATAATGTACTAGAAATTTTGTAATACTGCGGAGAAGCCACCAGTTTTTAAACAGCAAAAAAACTCACTGAATCCCTGCAAAGAATAAATTTTAAGGGAGATCTACGGTAAAACTAGGCAATGTCATGTTGATACCGCTAAGCATATCTTACGAATGTTCAGCAGCAATTTAGGCCCGTCATAATCATAAATTAATTACATTAAAGTATACGCTAAATTTTTTATTCATATTTATTGTTTGCGATATATGTATATAGACTTACTTTGAAGATTAGGATTTTATACCGAGATCAACAATTCGAGTTGACTGTAACATAATGTAGATAATACGGCAAATATTGATCGGAGTTAAAATGAACAACTAACCTTAGGAAATAAGCACGTTTCTCTCATTTTTCGATACTATCGTCATGACAAAACAAAATTGCATTCGTGTATAAAATACCCAGACCCAGACAAAAAGCAATTTGAAAAGAGAAATACACTTACTTTATTACGCCAAATCGTATAAATCTCCACCCAATATACGCGCCCTTAAATAATGATAAATATTACACATAAAGTAGTTTGCCAAATTTTATTTCCAACCATCAGCACTATAAATATGAACCATCATTATTAAATTATTTTCGATACCGAATTTAATATCATTCGATATAAATTGAATGAGAATATCGAAACACTCGCTTAATATGATTTTTTTCATCGGCGTAGGGGAAAACAGAGGTCGTACCGACATCCAATAAAACACAAAAAGTAAACGAATCTGCTGACACATTTTGAACATATTTAACTTTGCCTAAATTAATGGCTTCAACAAATTACTATCAGATGATATTTAACTAAATTGGACACATTACTTTTGCTAATAACTTTGATACCATATATTTACTTTGAAACTTACTTTTTTGGCCCGAAGCATAAAATGCTAGGGTTTTATAAGCTCGGGTTGAGTTTGGGTCACGAAACACACGGGATTTGGTCCCAGTCAAGGAACCTCTTACCGAGTTTGCCCACTAAGAAGTTTTCAAGCACAGCATGATTTCATAAAAAAAACTAAAACCAGAGAAACGCTCAATATCCTATTGCGTGCGACTTTAAACACGCCTGGTGAATACAAATATACAATTTTCGCTACATATTCAATAATAAAGGTGTTTCATTTATTGTATCTACTATTAAATTATTTATATCATTTCAATTTTGTACCTTCTTTTAGTGTAAGTATACACACAGCCGTAGTCTTCCGAACACTTGAAATGTAATAAATTCAAGAACAGTTTGAGAATATTAATACAGATACTAGCCAGTGTTCTTGGATATATCTGGGCTCCGTAAATCACCGGCCCTGGACACCTGGCAGTCTATATCGGGTTTAATCTAAGATTTACCTTAGTCACGTGTCTGTTGTTTTAACATTGACTCGACCTGGGATTACTTCGGTGTTCGACCTTAAATATCTTAATGGACTCGGTCAATTTGGAGATTTACTCACTCGTACGAGATTTCATTAAAAACATAAATTATAATTACATTTTTGGCATTTGTACAGTTCTATTATTGAAACGAATAAATTTAGGCTATGTATTTTTAAAATTGGAATGTTCGCTTGTTTATTTGTGACGCCTTAACACCTTAAATACTACAATTATTGTTGTGTGTTTATCGGAAATGTATAGTCGTAATTACATACTATAGAATATAGTATAGTAATTTGTATGAATTATCACGACTTGCAAATCCTGTGTTATGAGTTTCATAATATTATAAGAAACATGTACCTATATTTGTGATATAGACAAGTTTGTGCCACGAGAGGCCGCGAGTTCCTTCTCGCAAATAGTTAATTAATTAATACTTTTCTAAAGTACCGTTATATTCTCGTAAACAAAGTATAAATAATATGTTTATGCGTTACCTACAGGCTACAGCTAAAGTATTAATCGGTACCGCAATATATGCGGCTATTGACTTTGGCTAATAGTAATTTTAGTAGCAGACAGTCTTCGTAATAAGGTTTAGGTTTGGGCCCCTCTGTGGTTTTTGGAGCAAGTAACTTAAACCTTTGGTTTTCCAGTGGCTTAAATAAAAGGCGATTAACTGTAGGCGTGGATATGTGTGGTTAAATCATGGTTTATTAAATACCTTGTCGTATAATAGAGAGCAAATAATTTTTTTATAATTTTTTAATTCTAAAGCGGTAAAATCAACCCGATTTGTTCTAGTAGTCATGTGTTATTTTTTTACTTATTTAGTTTTTAATGCAATTGAATTGTACTTAATACTTATTTGGGCGATTGCAGGGTTCATTTTGGTAATTTAATTTACTGTCAAATGCTTGATTCTATCTGGGTTTTTTATTTGAGCTCTATCAATAATAAAGTTAATTATAAATTTTATTAATATCAGGTGAAAATTGTATGAAAAATAAATAGTCCACGCAAAAAAAAAAATTTTTTGATTGCTCGTGTATCATTTTATTTAAAGCTCTAGTATAATCAAAATATATAAGTAATAAAGAACCTTTAAAATCAAAATTAAATTTTGATGCATAGAACTTTGTGTTCATATAGTATTTTGTAGAGGTGGACGTTCTATTAAAATTAACGCATGCAATGCTTGCCGGCGCTGGGGCCGCCGCAACCCGGTCATGTTATATCCTAAATTAAATTTGCGGTTACTTTGACTTCCAATGCATCGGTTTGCATATTAGCCCCTAACTTAAGCTGATATTAATATTACTATGCATAATTTGCTTCATTTTTTCGTAATAAAGGAGTTTGAATTGTATAGATTGGGCAAAACCACTTGTCTGACACTTTTGCTGTTTATAAAATCGCCTAAGTGCGAATAAAATTATGTACTAATAATTATATTAATTTACATAAACGGGGAAGTGATGAAATTAAATTAATAGCAATTAATTTGGATGTCGTTTTTAGCTTTAAAAGGTGGCTGATATCTCTATGTTTCTGTCCATAAAGAAATTATTGAGTCCGAAAATTTTCAAAATTTTCTAATTCCCAAAACACAAGATTAGGAATATACTTTATTGAGAGACGGTCAGAGGCTCAATGATTATTGGACTTATAATAAAAAAATAAATAAACCACAAGACAGCAACCTTTAAATACTTTATGCGCGAACGTCGGTAACGTGAATCCGCTCGCGTCACCAAAGAAAGACATAAAAAGGTTTGCATTTGCCTCCGCTTCTTCATTTCGTAAAAGGGTATAAAGAGCAACATCTTAATATAGACCGAGTATTTTTATGCTTCTAACATGATTTATTCACAAATCCCTTTCTATTCGATTATGTCATACTACATTTTCTCGACAAATAGAAAAAAAATGGCGTTTTTGTTATTTCACTACGTTTAGACAACTTTATCGTCATGTTAAATTAAGTATGGGTAATACCTTTTGTATGATTTATATAGGTAAATACTTAATATTATGTATTTGTTTTGTTTGAAACGTAGGATGTAAGACACATTTTCATTTAGTTCACGCAAAATTTAAACCTCTTTATACTTATTGCCAAAACCGGTCTAGTATCTTTGCATTCCTTTTTTAAATTAATCATTTGTTCCCCACTCACCAGCAATAAAAAAAAAATTGTACTTTCAGGTGAAAAAGGTTCCCCTAATGACTTTGTTTACATTCTACCGCGTGCAAGATGTACGCGAAACTCTCTCGAGTTTAATAGCTTCTGTTTCTTGTTACTGAGAAAAATTGTAGCAGTCTGTTACCAAAATTTGTCAAAGTTTGCAACTAAATGTTGGCGTAGATTGCAGAGATAATGTAACAAGGGAGGCCGCCCCAATTACCTGTACACGCCTTTTGATTAACATCTCTGTATTAATGAGGTTAATTCTGATAAATTACAATTTGTTACGCGGAAGCAGGTTTTATTGTTGTGCTTTTGGTTTATTTATATTTTGTGTTGAATAATAAAATGTGTATATTTACAATTTTGATAAGTTTTATATTTAATGTAATGAAATTAGGTTCATCTATTAGTAATCACTTTAGAGAATCTTAAACAGTTTTTTATACATGAATTAATACATACGACGTCAGAAGATAATTAGAAATAAATGTGAATTTAAATGTGGTAGCATTCACATAACACGCTAACCTATTTCCACGCATTATAAAAAGGCAAATTAGCTTACCACAGTTTTCACTTCACGCACTGTAGTTAACTTTTACGACTGTATGGACGTCGATCATAAAAAATCCCTCGGTGGGCGCCAGCTTGTCGCCATATTAGCCATAACGGGGCAACCCATCGCGCTGTTGCAGAGGTTGCCCGCATAGCTTTATGCAGGGCTATCGCCTGCTTCAAACGATCGGCTTTTTTATTATCCTTATAGTAATTCAAATGGTCTTTATGAATTGCCAATGCTTTTGCAAATTCCTTGTGAAGTGTTTGGGCACTTATAACAGAGAAAATAACGAGAGAAAAAAGCTTAAATAAATATTTACATTTCAGTTAGTTTAGTTTAAAATTTATTCGTAAAATATGAGAGGCTCTTAACTTTCTACATTTGGAATCGACCAGAAAATTAGAGATCGCGCACTCGATTTCTTTAAAAAGATACTTGTTTCGAGTCCGTTCAGACGAAATATTTCTATATTTTTGTCATACATTACATACTTTCTAAAAGCGTTTTGTAAGGATTTAGAACTACGTAACAGCTTATCTATTTCAACATTTATTAAAACCTTTTAATAACTACATGCAAATTATTATAGTCACCACATAAACATTAGCCGCGATCGAAAATCTAGGATCAAATTTACGCAACTCTATCCAAATTGGAAATTTAATAAAGTATGCGTGATCCAATAAGCATTTATTTCTGAGTAAACTAATAGGTTTGTCGACAATAACCCAATCGGAATGTGTCACGAGCCGATCAATTGTCCGAATCGCGCCCGCATCTCGTTCAGTTCGAAATTCGCTTCAAATCCGCGGTGAAAATTCGTAGTCTGTTTGTGAAAGGGAAATGGATCGATATTAGTGACGGGTTAGACGAAATTAAATAGGGTAGATTACCGTTTTTATTTCTTTCTCGTAATAGGTTCTTCTTGTTGTACAAAAGCCCTCTTAGTTCGTTCGACTCTTAGTTTTTAGTCTGCTTTCAAGAATGCTTTAAATAACACGATTTATAACGAATTGTTAAATAAAACAGAGTCTGAAGAAAAAGACGAATTAAGAAACAAATGCAATGCATTTGCTTACCAGCTCACTTCATTAGTGGGTCATTTAGTATACATATATGTTGTAACTCTCTTTACTAGTGATGATAAATAAATCATAAAGTAGACTTGGCTATCATCCTTAGTCTCAAATAGATGTATCTGATATAAGTTATCAAAATAGGCTGGAGCCTATTTTTACTTTGATGAACAGTGTTAAGGCTTCAAAACATAATAAAGAAACATCCTATGTATGTATAATATTGTCATAAACATTAATCTCTTAATAACGATCAACGTTGTCAATCTTCTTGGTGTCGTATAATAAGTAACCTACTTAAATTCAAATACTTCTGACGAAATTTCTAGCAAAATTCCCCGCATCTGAAAGCCGACCCTTTCGTACAGTTAAGTAGCTTGATGTTTGAGTTTATCTCAAGTACTTCTTTGGCTCCTGCCAGTATCGTTCAAATTACCTATATTTTAATAACAAGCGGATATGTTTCCTTATTCCGTTTTAAGTGTTATGTTTTTCTCACTACCGCAAAATCACCAGTGACATTTTCCGGACTGAACAAAAAAAAATACAATTGTGCAAGCTCAATCACAATTGATTTACTTAGAATGGCAATATTCCTAGTCTTCTCTATCCTAGATCTAAATGGAATCTTAAATTAGATTTTGCAATCGTTTACTGGTTCATAATTTTATAACAATAGATAATTTTTACCTAACAACAAACTTCGACAGCCCCATGGTGCAGCTGGATAGACAACAGCTTGCAAAACGAGAGACTGCATGTTAAATCCCTGTATCAATCAATCAATCAATCAATCAGCCTATCACCGTCCACTGCTGAACGTAGGCCTCCCCAAGAAAGCGCCAACCATCCCGGTCTTGAGCAGCCCTCATCCATCCGTTTCCCGCCACTTTTCTCAAGTCGTCGGTCCATCGTGTTACAGGACGTCCCACACTACGTCTGCCTAAGCGCGGTCTCCACTCCAACACTTGTCTGCTCCACCGGCCGTCCGACCGCCGGCAGACATGGCCGGCCCACTTCCATTTCAGCGTACTTATCCTGCGGGCAATGTCAGTGACTCCGGTTCTCTGGCGGATGACTTCATTACGAATTCTATCCACCAGAGAAACTCCAAGCATTGCCCGCTCCATAGCACGCTGAGCGACCTTAAATTTGTGGACCAAACCTTTAGTGAGTGTCCACGTTTCGGCTCCGTATGTCATAACGGGTAGGACGCACTGATTAAAGACTTTCGTCTTAAGACACTGAGGGATCGACGACTTGAAAATATGACGCAGCTTCCCGAATGCCGCCCAGCCTAGCCCTATTCTTCGGTCCGCCTCCACCTCGAAGTTGTGCCTGCCTAGTTGAATGGTTTGGCCAAGGTAGTTGTATTCTTGGACAACTTCGAGAGTGGCATCCCCTACGACAACCGGCATCGGGAGAACATGACGATTGTACATGATCTTTCTTTTGTCTATGTTCATCCCGAGGCCTATCTGTCTTGAAGATTGGTCTAGGCTGTTAAGCATTTCCTCTGAGTCCTGCAGAGATTCCGCCATGACGACTATGTCATCCGCAAATCGCAGATGAGAGATGTACTGTCCGTTGATGTTGATGCCCCGTCCTTTCCAATCGAGCGTCTTAAAAGCGTCCTCCAATGCGTTGGTAAACAGTTTCGGAGAAATTACGTCTCCCTGTCTTACCCCTCGCCGCAATTGGATTGGCTTAGTGCTATGTTCTTGTACTTGGACGGTCATCGTAGCGGGTTTCGTACAAGCTTCTCATCACCTGGATGTAGCGGTAGTCAATCTGGTATCTCTGCATGGACTCCAGAACAGCCCAGAAATCCCTGTATGGAGACTCAAAATATTTATGTGGTCCACAAATACTTGTTTTGTGAGACCGAAAAGACTTTTAGAATTTATGATATCCACGACAATGGACTTATACCTTATACCGAGTGTGGACTCAGAACTATGTATGTAACTGTTGTTAAAACCATAAAATTAAAACCACATTTCCATCACTAAAACCAAATTTACCGCATAACTGTATCAAATAAAGGGGCATGAATAAAATACTCGTATGTGTACGAAAACAAATCAAATTTTGATAGCACATAACTCCAAAAAGGCATAGCGTTTGATGTTTAGTTTCCCAATTATGGCTACTGCGTTAAATTGCCTTTTCAATTGTCATTTCGAGC
Organism: Cephonodes hylas; assembly: GCA_030295005.1. NCBI lineage: Eukaryota > Metazoa > Arthropoda > Insecta > Lepidoptera > Sphingidae > Cephonodes > Cephonodes hylas. Next base: position 5,431,807 of record AP025367.1, on the reverse strand, counting down.
TGGCATAAAGCCGAATTATGGCTCAACTCTCTTGTTTCGCACGTAACAAACAATAAATGGGCTCAATACTCAACGAACTCGAGGATAACAAATGGTATCGTTTTAATACAATCCACAGGCGCTCGTTAACAGGTAACATTATTGGCCCGTATACTTTTGTTTCATATTACGTGTAAAATGCAATGTAAAATTATTTAGTAAATTTTTATGTCATTATTACGCAGAGGTATTAAGACTGGTAATGTTAAAGTTATTTAAATACGTTAGACCTGGTAAAATGCGTAGTTATAATAACTGATGTATTTATGACGTACGTGTAATCATAAATCTATGATTAATTACATTTTAGTATACTATATACCGCGCTTCAGCAAATATTAACGTCATAAATAGTTGGCCATATTATCTCCTAAAAGCTGAGGCTCTCTCTGTCCTCCATCTTTATTTAGGTCGTGTGGTACTTTACACAAAGACTAACAAATAATTCTCTCTTTTGTCTTTAAACAAACACATTTGTCAAATAAATACGTCAAGACATCAAAAGCCAATAAAGTCACCCCGAAGAAAAGAAAGATCATTATACGAAAATTCGTTTCAAATTACGGGTCGTATTTATTTTCGATTTGCCTAGAATATTTGTTCTGTGCTTGGGTCAAAGTAACACTTGCTTTTTTATTTACATCTTACGCAAAAACCTTTTATCGTCAACGCGTCAACATAAAAACAAAAGAAGTTGTTAAAAGAAATAATCAGTAAGACACTTCAATAATTTAAAAGAATTTAATTTTGGAAGTTTTGACCTTAACAATTAAATCAATTTGAATAGATTCAATTTATATTCTGTGGTAACAAAGAGAAGTTTTTGAAAGAAAACTACAAGACAGTCCCAAACAGTTTTTTAAATTCATAATTTTATAGACATTGCAATATTCCTCTACAAAATTACATGAAAGCTTGTAAAAAAAGTAAATCAAAACAATTACAAAATAAATAATACATATATGAATTGCTTTGCTATTGGAAAAAGTCTATGTATATTCAAGGGCAGTAAAAACATATATGTGAAGGCTTAAAACTTTCCTATTAAATTTCAACAATAGTCTAAGTAATCCGCACATTCAAACCCAAATATCAAGGGAACTAAATCAAAATCCGATGAAAAATTAATAAATCCGTTACAAGCCCATTCCATTATGAGCAATATAACTGACGATGCGTTTTCATTTCCATTACATAGAGTGTGGAGTGAACATAAATCTAGTTTAGCTGTTGTGTGCAGTGTAACAGTTTGTTTTGTTTATGTGTAGGCAGATTGCGAGGCATGTATCACGAACAGTGCGACGCCGCGCGTGCCGTTACATTATATATATAACTAAATGTACGGAATTAAATTGTACTGCAGATTCTTTCGCGTAGACAGAGTGTAGTAGTAAAGCTGTTTGCAAAACCGACCTTAGCTATTGCTTTTTTATTGTTGTTCGTCAGTGAGAATTCTGAGAGCTCGAAATCTTTAACTCCTGTGTCAATTCTTACATGTTTCGTCCATTTTTAAATATATTTGTATGTTTTTGATACTTTCGAAGTCATTTTTTTTCTATTGTTTAAATTTTATCGAAGTGTTGTAGATTAAAAAAAATCCTAGCATTCAAATTAAAAAAATTAAAAGGCTTATTACTAGTATTTTATTTCTAAGTATTAAGAAATATTTGATTTTAGAAATTTATTTTAGACTTAAATGCTTAAAAATTCCAGGTTTTTTAAAATAACAAGCCTTTTGTTGATCTCAACCAAATTCCGAAGACAAAGTAAAGCCTTGCAAATCTAGGAGCATTTAACGTTAAGATTCGTCAAATGCCACAAGCTGTGACATGGATAAATCTAACTAAACCTTCGGAATTAATGGTGAAATGTTAATTGAAATTTTTATCTCAGTGAATCTCCGTGAAAGCCCGCCATTACTACGGGGACTTGCAACCCAACTGTAGCAATTAAGAGGCGGGCATTTAATCAGACTCTTGGATGGCACCGAAGAAAAATATTCTGAATTGTATTTACTGCGCCAAATGTTGCCGACGAGTTGTAAAATTTATGTACCTGAAGCTATGACAGCGCCTCTGTTGTCTTAACAGTTCTCTATATTACGCGGAACTGAGCAAAACTGTGTCACAACCAACCACATTGTGTGTACAAAAAAACAAGATTACATTATGTTAAAAACTTTTTGGATAATTAATTAAACTATGGCCGCAGCAAAGCCGTTTTGTGGCTAATTGACGTATAATATGGACAAATCGTAACAATTACTCGTATTGTCTCATTGTCCTTACGTATCCCTAAAAAATTAAATTCAACATTTTAACTAGTAATTAAAAAAGTTATTAGAGCAATTAAGTCCCGGTGTTTATTTCTTTTCTTATAATTGGTAGGCATATAATAACAGATAATTCCAATTGTAAACTGTAAAATTGATTAAAATCACTAATAATAGATGATATTCTAAACAACATCAGTTATAAAAATCATGAAGATAATAAACATATTTGTCATTTTTACGAACAAAATTCGTGTCCCAGTATAACTGTGGAACAATTCAATGCTCCAGTTGAAATTAATGTATGAAACAATTTTTCAGATGTATGGCACACCGATCCATGTTCCCGTGATTGATTGCCTTTCAGCGAAGATAGAACACTCCAAAGGGATTCATCAGAACGATTGTTATCGAAATGTAACTGGTATGATAAATAAAATCTGTTCACCCGTTCACGAGGAAAATATTCCGAGCATTAAACAAGTATTGAATGAAACCAGTCAAGCTGGAGCAGTTTGTAAAATGCAGCGAGTAGACGAAAAAGGAAACTGCACGATGTACGAGTATGTTTCGGAACGCGTGACGTGGCGGCCATAATGGAATTTTGCAAATGTTCCAAACACTTGCATGTGGGAAAAAATACTGGTTTAGCCTACGGTTATTTGACCTTTTTAAGTTTATAGTTATGTGCGACCACAATTTTTTACAAAACATTTTTTTTTATCAACTGTACCCTAATCTCTTTTCTTTAGACAATTGTAAAATAAATAATTTCTTAGATTCGTAATATTCGCACTCATTCTATATTGTTCACGTTTTGAACAACGTCATTTACGGGCTGTCATGGAAAAATATTACTATATTACGTGGCTTCTTGTGTTTAAAGTATCCGTATAATAAAAAATCACTCCAATACCGACAGTGATGAATAACAATCGAAAGTCACTATAAGTTTCATTATAATTTTAAAATCATCAATCATAATTAGACATTTTAACCCGAACCCTTTCATTTCACAAGGATATTAAAAGGGGCAAACTTTGCTTAAAATAATTCCAGAGCGCCTTAATTTTAGGCTTCGAAAGGAAGAAAAAATCGATTGGCACACTAGAATTAATTATAATGATGACATACTAATTTATGGACTAAGGCCTTAATGCTTTTAGAGGAGGCCCGTGCAAAGCTGTGGGACGTACGTGGGCTGGTGATGATGATACGAATTTATGAATAAAATATTAGTAGAGCTGAACAAGAAGTTATCAAAGGTGTTTTTAAGGCCTTCAATTGGTACGAAAGCAGCTAGGAATGCCATAAAGCACTTTACGTACCATTTTGTAAAATACTGATACGCCAACTGTTCCACAATGCACTGGCTTCGAGCCATAATCACCGGCAACATTTATTCTCTGCTCGGAAGCGCCATAAACCCCGCCATTCCGAAGTAAAATAGCTTAAATTGAGTAAACATTTTTTTTCCAAGTCTGTGTATACGTTATTCTCAAAACAACTGAAGATGCGTGGTATCGTTGTATGATTTTCTTGTCATAATGATGGAAAATGTGTCAATCTTCTCATATCAGATACATGTCAGGTATTTTTATTTTTTGCGAATAATTCCGTTTGTTATTCAATGCATACTCTTCTTAATGCAACCGCGAAAGGGAATCAGATACAGATTTCTGCACCAGCTTTGCCCTGTTGCTTACATAATAAATAAATACATACCACTTATGCTACATAACAGAAGTCAAGCCTATTGCAGCTTACTGGGCACACGTCCAGGCTTCGTGCTGCAGTTGAGAATTTACTAACGGAATAATCGATAATGCTTTACACGACCCAAAAATATAATTTCGTTGAATCTGTCTACTACCTAATTTATCTCAATTGTGTTTGGTTAAATGAAAAATTAAATTGAAAATATATTATTTAGAATATGATTCACGGTAGATGTATGTGATAATACAACTTTGTGACTGAGTGATGATAAACACTGTTTTGCAAAACAAATATTTCTTAAATTAAAAAAGTTTCTAAACCTAATAACAATCGCACACAACATTCCCGTAGAATATCCAATTAAATCTTACATAATGAAAAAAGTTCCATCATCAAAATTTATATTCTCATTAGCAAAATTGTGTGTCCTTAATAGAATAACAAGAGCTTCATCTACAAAGGTGGAAGTAATGTATAATTTTCATAATTATCTCTTTAGGGCACGCAAAGTCCCTCAGGGAGGCTTATTAATCTCGTTACAGTGTCAGTCTGCCGGCCGCCTGTCAGCCGCTTACACGAGATAAGCTTCAGTAACTCGAAATAAAATGTCACTTAAATTCTCAAATAGAGACACATTTATGAAGTAAATCAGGGCTTACAGATGCAGAAAGAATTTTAGGTGTAAAGAAATCCTTTGGACGATGAGTTTCCGTTCTTAGAAAACATTAATCCATAAAATAATATTTTGAATCAATATTTTAGATCCTATGAAGAAATGATAGACCCCATGTTAGAAAAAACGTACCTGTTAGCATTCACTAACAAGGCACAAGGCGAGGTATAAATTTCGCAGAATATTTTCGGACGTAGACTGCTTAGCCAGCACATGGAAGATAAATCATCTTTGGGCAATCAGTAAATCGCCTTAAAAGTTAAAATTGAGATCTACATAAAGTACAATGTATTCTCACTTCTCAACATAATGAAGGACCACAATTGACTTAAGAACAATGTTAATAGCGGTTGAGGTAGCGAACCTCTAAGCTGCTCCAAATTACACCTCTAATTAATCTATGCAGCAAGTAATCTATTAAGCTGGGTATTAATTAATTTGGCTTCGAAAACCTAATGAGCACCATATAAACCCTAGTTCTTAGTAGTTGCTTTGAACTATATGGAGATATTCAAACAAAGAAACCGTTGCTGTATGTGTTGATTTATAATATTGCGTTATTGAGAGTAATGGCAGAACTAGTTTACATCTGAAATCATCAAGTTAATTGTCGTAACGATTCACAAATTTGGAATTTTGCAAGGCAAACTGACCATTATTTTGGGCCCTTGTATTTTCATCTACAAATCAAAATAGAGATATTTTTTGTTCCAAGCAAACAAGCTAAAATAATGAAGAAATCTGAAAAGGATAATTAACACAAAAATATTATATCTTCACTCAAAGGTCTTAATACGTCTTTATTTACATTAAGTTAAAAGGAAGACGTTTACGAAATTCGATAGCTGAGAACAATTGTTTTTGTTGTTTTCTTTTGGAAGTGGACTTCAAACATATTACGGAAAATTATCCGTAGACTGTTTATGTATGTATCATATTCGTAAATATGAAAGCCTTACTTTACATGTTACAAATACATAATGTAGTATCAAATGAACATAGATGAGTATAGATCTCAGGGCTCTGACGAATGTATTAAAAATAAAAATACTCTTTTTAAAAAAAATGTTATCATGACAAATATAGAAGACACCCTCTTATTGGCAAATATGGATAGACTCGTTTCAGAAATATTACCTCAAAATATAGCAATATTATAACAGTTATGTTTCAGTTATGAAAAAGTATTTGAGAAAGTACAGGCTTTTTCTTTACCTAGTCGCCTATATCTATTATAAAATGTTATTAACCTCAACCTTGGTTGTCGCTTTTATGTTGTCGGATCCTTGGTTCCAGTGTTGCTTAGAAATTATTATTAAAACTTTATTCAATACAACATTTCTATTAATCAATAAGCTTCGTATTTTAAAATGACTCTAAGTTAGATTCACTCTGTAAATTTCTAAAACACTAAACTGCAGGATGAAAGTAAATAAAAACTGTTAAAACATTTTAGATGCGATTAAGCAATCACTTCGCTCGTTTAATTAAAACATTTTGTTTACGCGGCCCGGCCTACGGCGACTTTGATAAATGGCTGGGAATTAAAAGATTCCCCGTTCCTGTTGCCCTCTTATTCACCCGATTTGCTTCTCTTATATTGGAGGAGAGTTTTGTATCATAATTTTTATTACCTTCAGCGTTTCGGTGTAACTGTTCGTAATTTGCCATCGATTATAATATTAAGTCCCGGGATCTATTTCTGTATAGATTCAGTGAAAGGGACGACAAAGTACGACAAATGTTTTTCTTTAAAACTATTTTAGTTGACTTGAAAACTGCTAGACCAATCCTTGCTTGAAATAAAATGGTCGCAATAAGCATCTACATATGTCTACTGTTAATTTTTGAAATCCTCTTCCAGGCCAATAGTTCCAAGCACGAGTGTGTCGACTATTAAATTATAAATAAGGGTATCTTGTCCCTTAATGCTCAATTTGGACAGCACGGTACCATACTATTACGGTATTGTCACTTTCCTATGCAGGTATTTAAAGAGACCTCACCTGTTGATCATGTATTGAAGAGTACACTATTCAGCAACAATGAGCCAATCCCGTAAAAAAGCATTGCTTCAGTAACAGGACTCACATTACACCAATAAACTGTTGTATTGACACGGCTCTCAATACCTTTTACAGATGTAATTCGATGATTGCAGGTCAAAAGCATTACCCGCGAATAAAAGAGTATATTTGTCTGCGGTAAATATTAAATTAAATACTGCTTCATTTAAATGTAATATGCTGTTGCGTAAATTCATTAACGTTCTGTCAGTGATACCTACTATCAATAGTTAATTATGTGTATTGTACAGGTACGGGTCTTATTTAAATATCACACTTTTCACGTCTTTGTATATACCAAGAAGGGTATGTATAGGTTTTTTAAGACACATTACATAAGTTATTAATACATAGTCCCAAGAAGTAGAAATCCCAGGTGTTGGGTTTTTACTTGCACATTTCTACTCATGATGCTGATAATTTCCTATTACACAACCCAATCACTTATTCGTACAAAATTCTAACCCGGAACCTACGTTAAAATTACAATTCGGCTATTAGAAGCCACGGTCTTCTCACGTAGTTTTTCTTCTTAGTAAAACACAACGCAATCGGTACACAAAAGCCTTGTGCTAAAGCTCTAGCACAAGGCTTTTGTATACCGATTTTGAATTGCATGGCAAACTAGTGATATTGAAATAGCAAGGGTCCAGTTCTCAAGACATTTGCACAGTCTTAAGAATGTTGGAAACTTCCCTTCAATTAAATTATTAATAACCAGCCTTTGATATCTTCTTGCAGTCTTATTATGATCTTTCTTAGATTCCTTTCAATATTAAATTTCTGACAAAGAACCCGCTTTTTAATCTAGTCGCTAATTTGATTTACAGAGGTGCGATGAATTTCCACCGTCAGGTTACATAACAGATTTATCGTTTGGACCAATAAGAGCAGTCATTGCTCTCGCATTTCAATGCAGAGGGAAGGTTGAATTAGCAAGCGTCGTTGGCCTTTGGGCATCGGCGAGCTTTGCTGCGATTTCGGCAGCCCCTTTTATTTTTCTTACACGAGGATTTGTTTCCGATTTACCTCTTTTTGAAAGCTATTTTACATTGTTTTTGGATTTATTCTTTCTGTAAAAATACGTGAGAAAATGTTATATTGAATATGTGAAAGTTGCATATGGCCGACAAAAATAATATTTTTAATGAAAAATCATGCTAGTGAAAATTATTGTATATTACCTTGAGAGTTGAAAAAAACAAACTACAAATTCAACAATTGTTTTCCAAAATTGTTTCACTGGGCACCCAAAAAAAAACTTTTGAAAAACAGAATTTAGTTTTGAATAAGTTATGACTTAAACTAACTGGTAATGAATACTGATTACCAATTTTATACAAGTAACTTTAGGCATACGCTAACTGGATCGCTGAGATTGGCATAAGACGATTAGGATTTGACCTTCTACTATCCCAAAATTAAGAATTTAATTACCGAAGAAATCCAAGGAATCATTCATAATACAAATAATATTTCCAAGCCGTTTCATTTATAGACTTTGTAACACCAATGAATATCGCCGCGGACTTAATATTCAACGTTGTCGTTTTATAAATTTATTTCATAAAGCCGGTCATAAAAATCTTCGGGCATTAAGTAGGGTAGTTAACACAAATTAACTTTCGCATTACGTTTTATGAAACTATTTATTTTAATATTTTCGTGGTTTCTGAGCCAACATTTTAATTAAACCTAAATTAAATTTTACGCCCACTTCATTATCTTCTTTGAGTCAATTCTAAGTTATGAACATTTCGTTTAGTGATTCTTTTATTGTCAGTTAATTAGGTAATTAGATAAGGTTAGCTTCCAGGCGGACGTACATAGAAATATAAATATATATTTATGTTAGGCGTATTTTATTCAGAATATACCTCTAATAACGCGCCGTTTTTTATAAATATTCCGTCGCTGAAATCTCGGCATACGTTTAAATCTAAGTTTGCAAAATCAACATCGAGAAGAAATCTGTGAGTAAACAGTTAATCTTCACATGGAAAATATTTAAAGTATAGTCTTCGTTTTAATGTTTTACACATAAAGAAAATTACGAACTTATTCACCTTCACAATGTCTACGGCCGAACAATTTATCCTCCGAATTATTTATTGCCGGCCAGAAGTCACATGCGGTCGAAGAAAAATAAAGTTCCTAACAAAACAACATAAAACAAGAAACTCGAAGTGTATTTGTCTTGTTTTCGTATAGAAATCATACAATTGTTTTGGTGTGAACTACGAGTCAATTATAAGTTGTTCTACTAAGAAGTTGGTGGGTATTGCCTAAGTACTGACACCTTATGTTTGTCTTCGCAAGTCTTAGGAAGTTTTATAATATTCGTACTATACAAATAAAAATTTTGTGCACTAGCCGTTTTATTTGGATTCTTTCTTTATCAGCCCATATCAGGACAAGGCTAGTCTTGGACCTCCACTTTTTAGATAAGTTAGACCTTAGTCCACCACGCTGGTCAGTTGTATATTGGTTGACCTCACATCTAAAAAATTCTTAAAAACTAAGTAAAAAGATCTTTAGGGATCTTGTGCATATCAGTATTAGTTATTTTAGCATACTCGCTGATATATATTTAAAATTTATATTAGAGTCGCGTACTATTCTGTAGCGTGATTTTAATAGTCCAAATAATTCTTTAAACGTTTTTTAAAACGTTGGTACAAGAAAACTAACAATAAAGAATTTTGTTTCAAAACGTGTATCAGATAAAAGTGTGAAGCATGTACATAGAACCTTTTTAATTAACAAATACTGGCAGCATAGAATGAAGATCAATAGCGAACCTTTTTTATAGTCACAAGCAATACATCTGCTAACGGCACCTGTTCATGTTTTTGTTTCGCTGTAGCCCGTCATGTTTGTGCAGTACTTGATAAATGATATCACATATTCCCAGTCCACCCTTCTGCATTGTAACTCGCATGTGTCCAAACCGTGATATATTAATCCAATCCTCTGATATTGGAACAACAGGACGCTGTAATGCCGCATAAGCTATGCGTTTGCAGGGCTACCACGTTATGCAAAATAGAATTGTTCTGACCGCACGAATTCAGTGTGTTTCAAGCGGATGTTATTAGCTTCCACTGAACTTCTCGGATATTTGAGTTCATAAACTATATCTGGCGATGCGGAAACTTTGCTATATTATTGATGACATGCTCGGGTATTTCAGAAGTGCAATTTGATTTTAGATGAAATAGCTTTTATGATGGAGTATTCTCAATATTACGATCAACTTGGTGCTGTAATACTTCGTTCATAATACATCTAAATGTATTGAAGTATTGCAGTTCACTTTTGTCTACTTTTTGTTGGTGTATGGCGCACAAATAAATAATTCTAATAGTCACGTACATAGTTTTGACTCCGAGCAGTAATATACTCATACAAGAACGCACTTTCTTATTTTAAGATATGTTTGTAAAAAACCTCACTATTCTTTGAAAATTTGAAATTCTAATTCCGGTTGATAAGTCCTGTCTCGTGGGTATCAGAAGCTACAAAAAACTTTCGGTCCACCCATAACAAATATTTGTTAAAACCCAAATACATAACAAATATTTATGGATTACACAAACATTTTATCCTGTTGCGGGGATCGAATACCCGGAGGCTATTTTCACAAACAGTTCGCTAAAGAAACTGCGCCACTGGACACTGTCAAAATGTATTTAAAAGTTCAAAACTAAAATATGAATTTAAATTAAGATGGTATTTTTATGAACCTCCCATCTAACAAATATAACTACATCGACTTTAATTCCTTTTAAAACGAAATTAACAATTTTATTCTGCTCTACTTTCACGCAAAACGACATATTTGGATAAGATAAACGTGTGAAAAATTCCAAATATCAAGAGGCAAAATAGCGGTCATAATTTAGGTTCCAAAGCACTCATCAGAAAAAAGGTTTTGACGGATTATCCTGTCGGGTCGTCATTTCAACGCATTGGCCCCGACTCCTGACAAATTACGTTATTTATAAAAGCATAACACGCGAAGCCCATTCGCTGAAATAAAGACTTATAGAAGGATATTTAAATAAACATCCTTTGAAAAGAGTTCTGATACAGTTTAAAATAATGATTTGAATACCTCCATACTACTTGTGAATGCATTTAGTCTAGAATATCTTTCGGGGAAATGAAAAGTCCTCTTGAATTCAATTATTTTTTGATTCATTAAATTATTAATATAAATAATGTCAATTGATATTTCAAAAAATAATATAATATTTTCGCCCGACTGTGGCGTCGCCAAAGGAGGGTTATGATTTTGAAAGGCTTTGTATGTACATATTATGTACCTACATATGAATGTTCATCTGCACCCTCATTGGTCTTAGAAAACAGATAAGATGCCTTTTAATCGTCCGCTGGCTACACGACGCGTTATAGCATTTATACAACAACTACCTTTTGCCCGCGACTTCGTCCGCATAGACTACAGGGATGAGTTCAGATAGAAAATAAGTTATAGTCTATTTTACTTCTCAGAGTCCTATTTATGCACTTACCAAAAAACATTCAAATCGGTTTAGTAGATCCAGAAATACCTATTCCCACGGGAATACTACATTTTTTGGGGTAGAAAGTATCCTATGTTACTTCATTGGTTCCTATTTTTCTCCATACCAAAAATCATTTTGAGTGTCTCAGTAGATGCAGAAATACCCGTTTCCACGGGAAGCCTTCATTTTCCGGGATAAAAAGTATCCTATGTTTCATTCTGATGTATAAGCTATATTATTTTAAAGTTTCATTAAAATTCATTCAGTAGTTTTTACGTGAAAGCGTAACAAACAGACGTAATATTAGTATGGAATATGGATTAAGGCAATTAACGAGACTAAAAAGGTCAGAATAAAAATTTCCAGGATTATTTAATAAGTTTACTGAAAAAGCAGGATAATCAACACATAGACTCCATGAAAATGCCTTAGTTCCAATTTGACAATAATTTCATAACTCATAATAAGCTAGAAACCTCGATGGCTGTATCAGCTGTATAATTTGCTTGCCTTAGCAATGCATAAAAGGATTTAAAAATACATAATATGACACTGACAGTACAGACACTGACACTGACAGTGACGTATGCGTCACTATATTTATTATTTTTTATTTTTTACAGAACACTTTTTACTGTGTACTTAGAAAATGTGGAGAAAACTGCAAGATTCACCTCCTTTTTACATTGCATTCAATGAAGATAATGGATTAGAAATAATGATAACCGACTATATCAGCGTATGGAGCGTAAATTTTACAAGAGAAGGTTTTATTTCAAGATTAAAGGTATGTTCTTTTCGGATGCATGTTTAGACAAGTTCGTAACCCTAATTTATATGCATAAGTAGGCATCACAATACCTACTTAATTAATAATTAAATTTTATCATGTGTTAAATAAGAATTCAAAGAGTTAATGGAAAGTTGTTTAAATAAATCTCTGTTCATAAATTTAATTAAATGGGACATATTTATGAGGATATCAATACTTTGTCACAAACTTTTTAAGCCTAAAAAAGGAGCTAATCACACTTATGCAGTAATTCTCCTTTAATAATAATACAATTTGTATAAAATCTTTGTAATGTTTAGCATCTGTTAATTCTGTAAACATAAATGTGAAAAGAAAGTTATAATAATATTACCAGAATTTTCAATATATCAATGTCCCACCAATAAAAATTAAATACAACTATCAATAAAAAATAACCTTATATAAAAACTATGACCAATCCAGATTTGAAAAAAAGATGATCAACAGCTGTTATGTTTGTGAAAACCAATCTTAATTTATTTTTACCATGAATTTCAGGAGTGCAATAACAAATATTTAGAATTTGAGAATGATGAAGAACTCTTTCAACAAGGCCTTACAATGTTATCAGAGCCTGAAAAGCTGAAGGAATTAGGAGTTGTAAAAGAAGATGAAGGCAAAGTTTTGTCAGTATCAATGAATATGTTATTTGGTTATCTATTGACATTAGAATACAAGCTAGCAAAAGGTGCGGAAGTTTATGTAAGTCAATCATAATTTAAATTAACCATTTATAATTTTGTTTTGATAAAAACTAATATAATTTTATTCATTTTCTCAATTTCTTCCTTACATTTTGTTGAAGTTCACTAATCTTTGCAGTTTTATGAGAAGGTCACGAAAAAACTGTTGCAAATAATTCAAGATCTTCAGTCAAGTCAGAAAAAACTAAGAGGCATGGTGAAACAGAAAGACATTGTGATAGCAGCATGCAAGAAAAAAGGAGTTGAATTAAACAGAAGTAAGTTATAAGTATAGAATAGTGCGATAGATATAGAGCGCTTTGGAAGTCTGGGGGAGGCCTATGTCCAGCAGTGGACGTCCTTTGGCTGATGATGATGATGAATTTATAAGTTTTATTCAAGTGTCTTACTTTTTAGGTTCCTGACATTAAGTGACAAGAATCCACTCATACACAATTAAAATATTCATAACCAACCTGCAAAATTTTTGAAGTCTTATCATGGATTGGAATATAGTCTTCTTCTTCTTCTTCATCAACCCATATACGTCCACTGCTGAGGTCTCCTCTACCATTGAGAGGGAATGTAGTGCTTATGATAAATTTGTTCAAAAATATATCTTACACTCCTAGATATAGTTAAATCATGTTTCAATCTGCTGTTAGGCCTTGCTTGGAAGGAGATCCTTACATAATTCAAAAAGTATTATTTTGTTGCATGTATCTAATCTTAAATAATGTGTAAATAATTACAGGGCGCCTGAGGAATGTTGTATACAATGATGAAGATCATGTGAACACACATAACCAATATGAAGCAATATTTGGCTCAAATGAAGCAGTAGAGGATGTACTCAATAAAATAACAGCATCACTGTAAGTAAATTACTTTTAATTTATGTTATCCAACTAGTATTGTAGAAATTAACTATTCATGGTTCCAAGTTTTTTAACCTATGTTTAATTTATAATGATGTCTTGCATAATGGTTAAAGTGATCCCGAAATGGGCTACAGAAATGTTTACTAGTGACACTGATTCTAACTAAGTACTCTATAAAGGGCCAAGTCAAGCCTCTCAGATTTTATTTAGTTCAGCCACTTTCCCACCATATCAAACACTTGTGTCAGCAAACGGGACATTTACTGCTAGAGTTTGTTTAAGGATTTAAATTTGATCCTTAATGAACTCTAAAGGATATAAAATAGTACCTTGTAAGAAGCCGTAAGGCCTTTAACTACTCTATAGAGGCTTTTCGAAATAAGAACTGGAAAGCTAAAAGATTTACCTACTTGCTACAAACATTCCTTTTACGCCAATCTATATAGTATTTAACTATTCCCGATAACTTGCCAGACGTGTTTTGCCCCATTTTTATGTCTATAGGCCCTGTCATAGTTGGGATTCATCATCATCATTTTCATTCAAGTTAAAAAAAAAGTAGTAATCGTTGGATTTATTGGACGGAAATTAACATAAACCTTAAACCAAAATACTTGTATCACCTTTTCATTTGTGCTGGTATAAGTGTACATTAGAGGTTTCATGTTACAGAGAAAAAGAGTCATCAGAAGCCTTTACAAATGTTAAATTTGAACCTGGTTCTATTAAAACAGAACCTGAGACGCTAACAAATAATACTGCACATAATTTGAGTGCAGACTGCAAGGATATCAAGCTGGAGAGCATAAAATCGGAACCCTCCAGACTTAGTTGCATTCGGAAACGCGCAAAAAAGTTAAGCATTTAAATATATTTTATAATGAAATAGAATGATGGAATTACTTTCGTCACTTTAAAAAGTCAAACTCATATTTTGTATATGAGATAATAACACAATTTAATGAAATTTATAAATTTACTTTTCCTTTTTGTATTAAGTGACATTGATTTCCAAAGTAAATAAGACTGAAAATAATAAAATATTATTTATGAATTTCATTTTTACTTAGATTGTTTTCGATAATATATATTTTTTTAAAAATTGGTAGGGGATCATGAAATAGAAACAAATGCACTAATACTAGCTGTTAAGTGTTTAAGTTATGTTTATTAGCTTTATTATAAAGGATTTTTAGCTGTTTTAAAAACAAAAAAAAGTTATATTTATATATTAAAACTTTATTCATACATAGAACTATTAAGAACTAATGTAAGATTAGTTGTGCTAGTGTAAAAACAATGTTACCAGTAATGTGATCAATTGGAGATGAAAAATATACAAAAACATACAATTTTATCAAATCAAGTCATTGTTAATTAATAAATATTAATAGATTATTAATATAACATAAATTATAGCAAAGAAATGAATGTCAATCTAAGTAAATTATATGGTAATTAACAATGATTTAATTCACATTTAATTATTTTTAAAAAGAAGACTTGAATACAGTGGCAATATTGTTTAGAAGCACATAAGGAAGTAAAAAATAATACTAAGATTATGTATAACTATGTATCCACAGCATATATACTGAACACACTCATTATTTATTTTGAGAAAACTTTGAAATATTCGTTGTTTTAGCGCAAGCTTGAGAAAATACAACAACATGCAAACAATATATCATACTATAATTTAATTATATTATTTTTTCAACCACTAAATATCAATGTTTATAACAGTATAATCCAAATTATTTATGAATTTATAACTTATTACTTTCATCTAATAATGATAAGTACCTTGATTTGATGTTATTCATGAATTTACATATAATGTACTATGGTCTATGTAATACCACACCATGAATTACCGGTATAATGTAGTCAGATTAATGTAATGTATTTACTACAGTGATTTCTGTTTATCAAGCTGAACGAAGATATGAAAGCTGGATCGAATACTGACCAGCAGTTAACAACACCATATTTGGGGGCCAGCCCTTTAATTCAATTTCGTTTAAATTTTAATATTTAATGAATTCTCCAATGTAATCGCATTAATAGTAACTTTTAATATCATGAAATGCAAACATATGTCTAACAACTGCTTCTACAAAACTCTTCTAATATATAATTATGTTTTTAAATTCGTTAGATATAACGTGCTTACATTATTTAATGGTTTGCTGAGCAAATTGGACATAGCAAAGGCTTGCATTAGATGTTAATTATTTTTATCTGAGAGAAGATGTTTTTTTTAGTTTTCCTCAAAACAGAACTTTAAGATGCACCTAATTTTCTCTACTGTAGCTTTTACACAGCACGACGTATAATGAAATAGTATTTTAGCTTCTATCGCAGATCGAAATATTTTAGCTTATCACCCATAATTATAACATGAAATGTCAATTTCTAACCTATAAGGAATGTATCATGTACTCTACACTCATAAAGAGTTTATATTCAAATGTATAAAAGTTGAGCTTTTTACTTCGTCCTACCAATAAATATTTAAATCATTTTATTGTTTTAATTAATGTGAGACTGAAAGGAGTCTGGGTCACACAGATTGTCTATGATATTTTGTAAGTTAAGGTAACTCTTACCTATAATTAATATACTTTTCTAAAGTGTTCCTTTTATTGTTACAATAACCAATAATACAAAACCGCGGTGCGTTCGATATTTGCGACAGTTGTTACACGCATAGCACACAGAATGCATAAAGCAACTAGTTACTGGTTACCCTTTTACAAACAGTTTTCGCCGCCATCTTGTAAAAAATCCATAAACAGCACTACTTTATGTATAGGATATCTGATCTTTTGAATGTAGTAACAGTGTTTTAGATGCGTCAGTTATCTCTCGCACTATGATGAGAACTAAAGTAGTTTTTTGTGATTTTTTTCTAAGATAGATCTTGAGCATTAAAGTGAGAATGGATTACCCTACAAAACAGCTATAATTTGAGGTATTGAAGTTGTTAAATGGTGTAATTAGTTTAGTTAGTCACATGCACAGTAAAGTTTTCTAAATTCCATTTAAACAGCTAGCTATGATTTTATGTTTTAGAGTAAAATTATACCCCTTCTAAGTTAACTACAAGATAATCGTAGCTAGATTGATAAGTTTAGGATATTTTAATACTGCAATTTAGACATTTTAATAAACACATACACATCTTCCAGAACCCACTTATATCCAGTCGTGTCGTTCAATAAACATTAAACGAGCATTTGTTCCTAAGAAAAGCACCTCGAAGTATCATTTTGTTTTAACCAGCAAACCTAGAGGAGTAGAGTTTATTCTCTTTTAATTCATTAGATAGAAAAAATATAAGAACTAGCAATTACCTTATTATTCTTATTTTTTAATAATTAACCATTCAGCTATAACATCTATTAATGTGGGTTTCACAATTAACTGTTGTAAAAGGGTAACCTATGTAAAGCAAGCGACTAAACTAATTAGGCCTACATAATATGACGTGATTTTTATATTATCACTAATGTAATATTTATCTTCTAAGAAGTAGAAATCGTTTCGTCCTTACAGCATTTCAGTTGCTCTTACATCCCTATGCTTGTCTTCCATGCTAAACTGAACTCAGTAATACTGAATCTGATGATATCTTTGGTTTTACATAATACTCATCGTTCAATATTTTAGAAAATATACGACCTTATCGAAACGCATCAGTATCCGGATCATAATTGGTCTCATATCTAACATCTAAACCTCTAAAGAATTTGCTTTATTTAAAAAAATGACAATCAGGTCTCCTACACTATAACTATCTGTAGCATAGTCGCTCGCTTTACACACCAAATGTCCAATTCATCAACCAACAAAATCTACCACGCCAACAAATTAACAAACCACTTCAAACACTTTCGATGGTTGATGAAAAGACAAGATCCTAGCCACATTGAGTTACACCTGGGGTACGATTAACAAGCTACAAGTATTACGAGAGTAGCACCTATTGATAAAGTAGTGTACCGCAGATGTATGACCAATCGGCACACCGATTAAAGACTAGACGTGTGACTGAGGAGGTTAACAGCTGCACTTTGATACGTCTGTCTCAGATTCCGATGGCTTGATGACGTTATCTCTCTCCTTCAACTCGAATGCATCAGCCTGGAATTTAAAAAAAGTAGTTATAGTTATAGGGAGAGAGTAACCTGTCTTTAGTTAAAGAAGTATATCTGAATCATACTGTCTATGCCAACACCGAAACAAAAGCCTAAACGAGTATGTAATGTAGTAATAGCATGAACAAAAATAGTAGATGTACTAATTTTGTTACGCTTACACCGGTTATTGAGCTTTGAGTACCATTTCTTGACTTCTTAGGTAAACAAAGCTATAATGTATGAACATTATTGGCCATTAATTACAATGGTTAATGTTAATGTGTGCGTATAAGCTATTCGTATGAATCGACGCTAGTTGCTAATAAACCATTCATGTAGTTTCGTATTTTGAATAATCTGTAGCAATCTTTAACATTTAACTAAGAAAAATTATCAATAAATTTTATTATGAATAATTTTAGGCGTTTTCTACAATGTGTCTCACCTTCGTCTCCCTGTATTCCCTTATCTTCCTTGCTAAAGTCAAAAAAGCTTCTTCGATATTAATGTTATTTTTACACGACACTTCGAAGAACGGCATGTCGAAATCATCCGCTATCTGAAATAAATTACATAGTTTGAAGTTTAGTGTGACACGAAATACATATATATACTATAGTCCACCACGACAGATACTCTTATATCGATCGTTAGCTATACCCGAATGATATTTCGTGATCACGTCTAACTTTACGCGATAAATTATTACTCGCTTGGTCTCACGGAAAATTAAAAGTAAGAGAGAACTTAAAAACACTAGGCAAAAAAATTAAGGGGGTAAAGGAAAAGGAATCAAATATAAATCAAAATGTTCGTGTAGATTCAGATTCAGACGAATAGTATACCAAACTCATAGTCACATTACACATAACTCAAAGACAACTAGTAAACACTTCTCGTAATTACGGCTTAACAAAAAACATAATCATAATAGTATATGTATTGGCTCACCTTTTGGCCCCTCTCTTTAGGAACAGCTCTATGATTTTCGTGAACGTCACATTTGTTACCCACTAGCACCTTGATCACATCGGGAGACGCGTACTGAAACAGGAGCAAAATAGTTATTGTTAATATGATAATTGTCATATTTTATTAATCTAAGCAACATTTAATAGCCATGGGGTTGAAAAAGGGTAAATAGTTAGCATTGCAAATTAGATCACAGAATCGGTCACGTAGTCTTTTACAAAGACAGCTTAAAATCTCCTTGGATTTAAATTTTATTGCTCATTCATAGAACAGCTCAGGTTACTTATTTATTTGACGTCACTCTAGGTAATTACGTATTGACGCATCATCGCATCTAGTTGAATGTTATATTTTTTACTATCAGTACTTTTCTAGTGTCAGAAATCTCTTATTGAGAGATATAAAAGAGAAATTCTGACAGTTCCACCCGTTTCTATTTGATTTCTCATATACTATCCACTACGTTAATCCATTGCGTATTACCGGCGTTGTTCTCAGTGAGCCGTCCAGAATGGACTTAAAACTATAAATTCAAATCAACTATCAACTAGTAAAGCATAAGTAACAGCTCACCTCTTGAATATTTCTGAGCCAGTAGGACAAATGGTTGAATGACTCGAGATTGGTGATATCATACATCAGAATAATGCCCATAGCCCCGCGGTAGTAAGCGGTGGTCAAAGTTCTGAATCTCTCCTGCCCAGCAGTGTCCCATATCTGCAACTTGATGGGCACTCCGTCCAAATTTATTATCTTCTGTTTGAAATCTATGCCTGGAATTTTAATACATATTTTGTATTTACAGTGGATTTATAGTAAGAGTAGTGACTATGTGGCGCAAAAGGTAAAAAGCTGCAATCGAAAAGTGAAGATTTTCGCCCTTAGCTCTGATACATGTTTGTTTTGAAATTTAAAGTTTATGAGATCGAAAAAAAATGTAGTTTGGAATGTTTAAAAAAAGTATTTATTTGTATTTTTAAATATTCCGTTGGTAAAAATAAGAATGTGTTCAGTATATTTAATTAATAACGAGAGCTATCACACCTAAGTACTGTATTTACTGCATGACATAATATGTTTGATCCAATCAACGTAACACTGCAACGGTGCAACAGAATTAACATTCTGACCGCAGTGTGCTGGCTAATATGAAAGATTACGTATCATTAAAACTATTCTTGAAAACGTCCAAACGAATGATGTTCCATCTCAATGTGCATGAAACGATACAAAAATAACTGATATCGATTTAAAATTAAGACACACAGCTGTAAGTCAAATAGAGGACCAACGAGCGTCAAGTATTTTAACGTTAATAAATTATGCAAGTCACACTTCCAAGGGATAGCTCGGAATCAATACTCGTTCTAATTTAATAACCCGTTGATATTAATAGTGCAACACTCTTAACTGTAAAACGGTCTTGGTGAAGGAAGTGCACGGAGTATAAAATATTTAAAAGGGTCTTTCACGTCACGGGGCCCATTGTTCCCTGTTTCACATCCGCAATATAAAACATAATTCTGGATTCGTTATGTTTCAAAGCAGCACTAAAATACAGCATCACCTGTCTGACAAAGGCTCGTAAAGCCAAAAGTAAACTCACCTATTGTGGATATATAAATATCGTAGTACCTCTCGTCGCAATATCTATGCACGATACACGTTTTTCCTACATTAGAATCACCAAGCACCAAAAGCTTATACGTTGCAGAAAAATCTAAAGCCATTTTTTGTTTACTTTGTTGTTGGTACGCGAGCCGTGGCTCAAAACATAGGTCGAACTGTCAAAGTGAGAAAAATCGATGTGGGTAAGTGCGCATGCGCGGGAATCGCCCCATGTCTCCTCGCGTTGCAACAAGTAAGTATAGGTAACACAGCCGCGGCTTTCTCTGTGTTGTAAACAAATGTCTGACGGCTTATTTACGAGGCGAGCAAACTTAATTCGGTTTGGTAATGGCTATTTACACGGTAGTTTACTTTAATTTCAAATTGAAAACGTTTAAAATTTGAATTTGCTTCTAAACGAAAGTTTTGGGTTTAAATAAAATATATTTGTGCTTTAAAATACTAAAAGACACTATTACCTATCTGAAAATCTTATTTGCTTTCTGTCATTCTAACCAAATGAATAGCTTATTATTTTAAAAAAAGTTAATTATTGAAATTCTCAGATTTTTTCTCTAGTTAAATGCACAGGCAAAATTCTTTGTGGTTATATTATCCTGTGCTTATTAAGATAAACAGCTATTAATCCAAGTAAACCATCTCTTACCATTTATTTCATCATCTTCTAAAGATACAATGAAACAAACAATCAAACTTAGATTGTGAATTTTTCCTTCTCTATTTAACTTGAGTTAAAATACAATTACTAATCTCATAGAAGCGTTGTTTTTTTACTACACAGCAGACATATTTATCAGTTTTATTTACAAAAGCCAATAAATCAAAAGATTTCACGAAATATAATGAATAACAGTGTCTCCTCGATGTGAGATTACTTATCGGGGTATATTTAACTCCTTCGAGTGTGGGTGTAGTACCTCATGCATTAAGAGCTTCATTTATTTTACTTAAATCCTCGATAACTTCTATCATAACGATTCATCTCGGCCACTGTATGTTAATGCTTTGTATAAATACTGGACTGTGATTGCTTATCAGGGCCTTTGTTTCGTATTTTCGTCTTCACCAAGAACTTCGTCCAAGGATAACGATAATGCTTGTACTATTGTGGACACTGCTCAAAATAGTATGGTAATATGCAATGTTTTCTTTTGGACAAATATTTTTAATGAAACAACAAATATTAGCAGTGATGGCCTCGGGGTTTGGGCGCGCGGTCGAGAATCTCGGCGGTCGCGGGTTCAAACCCCAGGCACACACCTCTGACTTTTCGAAGTTATGTGTGTATTCAAATTGAATTATCACTTGATTTAACGGTGAAGGAAAACATCGTGATGAAACCTTCACCAGCGTGGTGGACTATGGCCTAAACTCTCTCAATGGTAGAGGAGACCCGTGCTCAGCAGTGGGCGTATATGGGTTGATGAAGAAGAAGAAGAAGAACAAATAAAGCCGAGTTTAAAATGTATAACATAGTAGCGAGTTTAAATACCAATTGAATTGATGTAACTACAAGAGACAATTTTACAACATAACAAATGCACCAAAAATACCTTTAAATTTTTATTAATAGAAATGTTAAATAGACAAATCAATTTATATACTTAATGATAAAGTACTACCTAAATCAACGTAAAAAGGCGCGAATTAGACTAGGCTATGGTAAAATACATAAAAGAAATAAGTAAGTCATGCATACAACTTACAAGTACATACCCGCTTGTACGCCTGAAAAAGTAGATTGGGGTCCATTACCGCACCCCCGTTTTACCAATAATGCTTTAAGTAGTACGAGGGTACTTTCGTAGGGCTCCTGAAGAATTTCCTTGCGAAACCCAATAACACGCTTCCCGATCCTAGAATCGAAACCAGGATCTCTCCATACTTTGAACGCTGCAGCAAGATATATGTAAATACCAATGGAAATAAAAATGATATTTTAAAATGTAAGCTGACACTATTTATATTGGCCGGAACAAACGACGACATTTACGTATATTTCGCTTCACACAATGGTTGTGGCGCCGCTGCCTTTGTTTGCCTATCATTTATCGCCCATGACGAAAGCACTGCATTTAGCTTACCACTTCACAGATAAATCATTTTTCATTTTTATGTTGTGATTTTCAATAAAGTGCTTTATGTGCTAAACAGCATTCGAAATTATTGTTTATTTATATGAGTTTAATATTTTCTGCTATTATTTATTCCTATTATAATTCTTTGTTAAATCCGTGTTAAAAAATAATATACCTGTTAGTTATAAGATGGTTATAGATTTTTTGTGCCTGCTTATTAAAAAATGTTACATCATCCAAATAATTATAAAATACAATGATTTCCATGAAGTAAGACTCGACATCCTTCTACTTGCTACGATTGCCCCTTATAGCAAAGAAGTTATTTATTAATAAAATTAACCGAAAAGACAAAATTTCACAAATATGACTTAGGGATTCCATTAGACTTAAGATTTATAGATTCCTCTTAGACTGTACTTAACTATTTTCAGTAGCGTGAATAGTCTTTAGTTTGTCTAACAGCTCAACCAAAACTCATAGAGGGAAAACCCCAAAGAACGACACCCTCGTTACTTGCAAATATCTTAATGATGTTTCTTTGTAAAACCGCGTGTAAACACACACTCAACGCGGTAACCAGAAAACTTACGTAACGACAAAATCCTTTGAGTAATTATTTGTAAAAACGCCAGGAAAACATTCCGCAATACAAAATAAACGAACCGTGTTTACATTCAAGAAAAAATACTTTATGAAACAACCTTTTTGAGAATGACGGCTGAGGTTACAGTGACATGTGCTTGTATGTCAACGCCTTAGAAAAGGATAAAGAACAAATTGTAAGCCGATTCTAAATGTAGTAACCTTTTTTAACGAACCAAAACAGTAACCTTCGCCACGCATTCCTTTAAGTATTTGCTAAAGATTTAATTTAAAAGGCTTTTCGAAGTATTTAAGGGTCGCTAATAATAATATGTTATTATTTTTGAATTGTTCTTACAGATTGCATTGATGTTTACAAAGAGTAAAAAAACACATAGGTAGATACATAATTTTTTTTTAAACCATTATTGATTACTAGTGTCCAATCTACGTACACGTGTTACCAGCCAATATTATATTTCAGCTAAAGATTCAGCTAACCAAGTCCTGTTATTTCATAATCACTAAATTTAGTTTTAATTAATATTTTGTATGGAAGCTGTTCACGCTATACAATCTAGGCCACTCACCTCCTTATGATTACTACAAGATACAAACTCATCTGTAATATCCTGCTGAGTACAACTAAGCTTTATGACATGCAAATTCGACGCTTCATTATCTAAGACAATTCTAAGACCGCTATTTAATTGTCTATAGAGTATAAGGAAAACTGACACATTTGGTCATAACGGTCACACCTTATCTTTACCCAGAACAGTGACTGGTGACTAGCCATTCGCTATCGTCATATCTATATCTATTGGACTATCACTTTCGGACGCCGAGTGGTCTATTGTAAGAGATATGATCTTTTTTCTGTTTAATGAGCCCGCAGATCCGGCTGATTGTTACCTAATCGGGTACCGTGACGCACTTTGGGAACTTCTACAGCTATTTCTTTTATGAGAACTTTATCTACCTCGTGGGCGATTCGTTGCATTCCAAGAAATGAAACTTAAATCATTAATAATACATTATAAACAGTTATATAACGACTACCGATTCAATACAAGATGCTCGTTGGCAAAAAACAATGATCAGACAAAGAGATTTGTTTAATAGACGTCCTTGTCATCGTTAAAATGATGTATCGTTGCAACTTTATTTTATTCTTATATTAAGTTTATTGAACTAGCCTTACACACTTGCTTATTTATAGCTTTTAAATACGCCACGACGTATGGTGAAATGATAGGAGGTTTTTTTTTCAACTTACTAAAAGAATAATTCTGATTTTTTTAAGCATTTAAGTAGAGCCATCAAGAAACCAGTCATCGAGTTGAAAACACATTAAGCAGTATGAGCATTCTTACTCCCCGGAGTGATACGATCTCTCTCTCAAAGAAAAGCGAATGAAGTAACACGGCTGCGTTTGGTTTCGATCCTGCTTCAAATTACGTATTTACATGAAGTGGTGATGACTAATCGAGTATAGAGCTTTTTTATATTGATCAAGAACGGCAGGTAAGAAGTCCTAAGGCAAACTTACGGTGAACCGCAGCAATAAATGATAGAACCGCCATAATGGTAGTGAATAGTTGATTATCTCTCTAATTTTAAACCTTCAGCACTCATACATGTACAGATATGGCTGTAAAATGACTCAAGTATTTATTTGAATCAGCCGCGTGGAAGTAGGGTAACTAAGGCCATACGATTAGTCTGCATGCGTACCCTAACAAGGCTTCCCTCACTTGCATTGAGAGGATAAGAAAAATACTACGCCACTGACTAACGCAAATCGACTGCTTGCGCTTCGCTTCATTACGATTTTTTATATTTGGCCGAGCTACGCTGTGGGTTTGACACGATAGATTGATCGATTTGACTGCTAAATCTGATATACATAAAACCAACGCTAACAATATCTCCACTTATTTTTTTTGTATGTTCAATGGTATTATGAGAAGCCGTATAACGTCAACCCTTCAAATTTCCAAGCACGGTGTTTACGGTTCACCAAAACGTTTTGCTTATACAATAGGAAAATTAATTACGCTCACATTAAACACCCAACAGTCACACACATACCTCCGCACCCACACTAAGTTACAAGTGGGTATCAGAAGCAACGAGAGACTTTTTCGGTGTCACATACACCCAGACCCGAAACAAACATTTGTGGATCGCTCAATCATTTGTCTCGGTGCGGGGATCGAAACCGCGGTCTCTTATTTCGCAAGTTGGTGTCTAACCAACTACGCCACAGGGCTGTCAAATTGGCCTTAAGAAAATTATTATATGGTTCCTAGTCTTTTCTCTAATCATATTTTAGCGAAAGTATGACGACATAGACTATCTTCAACCTCTCATTAAAATTCCACAAGCGTGTGCAAGTCTAAAAGGTACATTATCGTCTGTTTCGTAACCGGTGGGTATTCTAACAAGACTTGTTTAATGCTCATTTAATTTAGATGACAAAAAAGGCGAACTTGAGAATTCCAGGAAAATATGGTGATCTGAGCTATAAATTAAAGCTGTTAATCCTCTGCCCTTTAAACAGCAGTTTAAATAAATCACCGAAGCCACATCCAGGCCAGTCATCCCAATTATTTTACTGCTTAAAATTCATTATAAAGGTCGCAAAAACAGGCGCCATTTCTTCGGCTAGCCACTTATCAATCTTTGCATTCCACACTTTTATCTCGGCAGATATAAATCTTTCGATAATCCTCGTGTAGCCTCGGTCTTCTGAAGCCTCCATCAATCTCTTACCTTGTATAATAAATCCAGGAATAAGGCATATGTACACTACAGCGCCGCAACGTGTTTTGTTACGGGGTGGGTCGAAGAAGACTTTTTTAAAAAGACTTTTTATTAAAGAATTGATATTTATTTAATATATATTACAAATGGCCTACACCCGACGAAAGTCCGATCAAAAACTGCTTGAAAATAGCAAAGCACTAATATTTATAATGATTGAGTATTGGATTGGTTTCCTATTGCATTGACGTCAATGCGATAGGAAACGCAGCGTTTTTATTTTATATTCACGCCTGTTTTAACAAGGGTATAACAACCCCCCCGTTAAGATCGATCATCACTCATTATAGTGATGAGAGATTAAGAGATAACTAGACGTGAAGATAATATTAATTGGAAATTGATTTAATGGAAGCTATTCGGACTGTCATCGGTTTACAAATAAAATAAAATACATTATTTATTCGAAATTAAGAACTAGAATAAAAATAATTAAAATTTAAGAATTTAACATTTTTTTTTTTTTTAATATCGATAAAAATACGTTTCCTAGGTGTAACATAAAAATGAATAATAAAAGTAATTGAAATCATACATTTAAGAAATAGAAAGTTACGTGACTACTTTATAGAAATAGAAAATTAAATTATATGTAGTAAACGTAAATTAAGTAAGGAAAAAGTTTATGTGTTATGTTTCTTGCCGTTTCTTCTCCAAAGCGATGGCACGTTTTGGAGCGGCACTAGTTAAAAAAATAGCATAATGACGATTCAAAAGAGCTTGTAAAAGTCTATTTGAATAAAAGAGATTTGACTTTAGTAGGTATGACATTTGTTATCATACATGATATTTCTTTTCATAGGAGATCGATGTATGGTAACATCGATTTCCTCTGAAGACGACTCTGACGTCTTGGTATCGTCCTTAATTACTATCATTTGTGTGGACGGCTTTTTAACGCATTTGGTATTGTGGCATTGGTTAAATATTTGGATGCATCCTGATTTGCCTTTAATATCGGGTCTGCAAATGAAGTTTTTGGCTTTATAGAGAATAAAAATAGAAAATACTATCCCAAATAAATAGGTTATTGACATGTAATGAATGCCATATTTATCGAAATGAGATGGATTTTCTAATCTGTTCAACTCGTTTTCAAAATGGTCGAGATGAACACTCGCATGAATTAGCGAGTTTAAATTGTCGATGTTATGCAATTGTTTAAAGGGTAATTTGGAAAATGTTTTATTTACTCTGGATTTTTCACAACAATCGTCCATTAAGACATTAAAATTTGATATAATATTAGTTGAGTTTCCTGCTAGAATTTCAACTTTAGGCGAAAACTGCAAAGTTTTAAAGAACGCATTACAATGTTTTCTCAATTTTAAAATGCCAGTTCCAAATAGAGTTTTTTCAATTTTATCCATATTATCGTTGCAAGTAATATGGCATCTACCTGGTTCTGATTGTACAAAAATCCATCGGTTACCAGAAATTTTGTGGAAGACATCAATTGAACCATGTAATAGTTTAGTCTCACAATTACTTGGAAGTTTTCTGACTATTTCACTTAACAAAGTAGTTTCACAGATAGGATTGGCTATAGTGGAATATATACTTGTCAACGAACACATATAACATTTTTCACCGATTAGTTGGCATTTGTCTATGTCGCTTATCAGTGAATAGAACATATGATCAGCTGTTATCGCTATGTAGGAGCTGGTAGGAGAAATTAGGACGAAGGTATTAGGTTTAGTAATGTCGTATGGGACAGGAAGAGGAATGACATTGAACAAGTTATAAGTTTGGGGTAATACTAAAGGTAATTTCACTACAATTATGACTTTATTCTGGTGATAGTAACATATTAATTTAGATAAGTCTATTAATTCGTGAACATTCTGTAAAGTCAAGGAAACAGGAAGTTCGTATTGTCTTGGAAGGTTATTCCTGTTTTTGTCTAGTTCATGATATAGTTGATGGGGACTAAGAACCGTTGGATGTAAAATATTTAGTTTCGCGAATAAAATGGCATTGTTCATATCGTCAATATCGAATGAGAGCGTGACAATAATCGCTTCTAATGCATTTAATAAGGAGTTAAGCTCAGCCGTAATTTGCGTACTATCAATGGAATAATAAAGTTTTTCTAAATTACTATGGATCGTTTCCATGTTATTCAATAAGTATTTTTCGTTTCTATTTACTTTGCTGATAGAATTGTTAAAGGAAGATATGGTAGATTTTATAACATGGATGTTATCTTTCATTAAATGAACTATTTTCTGTTCGTCCGTTTGGACGTCATCAATCGCTTTAGAAAATTGCGTTGCGTCATCATGATCTAAAGTACCGAAAAATGTTTTGAGAATAGTGCCTCCAAAATCCATAAGACCTCTTTTAAAACGAGCGCTAGGTTTTTCGTCAGTTAGCAAATACGAAATGGACGAGAATTTTTTCACATTGTTATTGTGTTGATTTTGTAACGCCGATAGTGAGTTAGAACACTCCTGCATAAATTTTTGTGATGTGAATGATTTACAAAGTGATTCTATTTTTTCAAATAAAAATTCAATTTTATTGATAGTGGGCTTAACGTGACTGATGTCAATATAAGTTATTATGTTCCAGTCATCGTTAGTAAATTTGACATCGAGAAGTTTGTCGAAATATAGACCCGGACTTCCTACTATTGTCGAGACGTATTCGGGTGACGCGGATGCATGAGCTGATCTGGAACAGAATGAACGACTATGATGTAATGATGTTTTATTGTTGTGGTATATGAGCGGCGGCGAGTTTAATTTCGTCATAATGATGACGAACATATTTTCTTCCTATCAATAAAGTGACGGTATGATTTCCGTTTATTTTAATGATTTTAAATGGGCCTTTCCACACTGGCATTAATGATTTGTTTTGTTTGTGGTGACACCTCACGTATACCATATCATTTGCATTATATGTGATGGGCTTTGCGTGTGTGTCGAAGCGGGTTTTAGATTTTTCTTTCGACGTTTGAATATTTTGAAGGGCCTTCTGGCGACTGTAATAAAGTCGGTGATTTAATGCACGAATGTAATCTGTGTATGTATTGTGATCAATGTTATCGATACTGCTAGGTATATATGGCTTATATCCAAATAATAACTCTAGGGGTGAAAACCCTGTAGTGCTATGAACGTTGGAATTGTAAGCGATCATCGCACTGGGGATATATAAATCCCAAGTGTGTTGATTTTCACCTACGTACGACCTCAAGTATTCTTTTAACGTAGCGTGACTCCTTTCTAAAGCGCCACATGTTTGCGGATGATACGGGGAAGCTAAGATGTGTTTAATACCGAATAATTTGGCTAATTGTTTGAAGATGTCTGAACAAAAATTTGTACCCTGATCTGTTATAAGCATTTTAGGTATTCCCATGTGAGAGATGTAATTAACTAAAAGTTTTGCCGTCTCCTCAGCGGAACATGATCGCATGGGATATGCTTGGGAAAATTTTGTTAAGTCGTCTTGTAACGTTAAAATGAATTTGAAGTTATTTTCGTGAGTTTCCGGAAGGGGACCGACGAGATCTAAAAATAATTTTTCGTTAGGTCTAGTCGCGGTGGATGTTATAATCATAGGCGCGCGATTGGTATGCCTAAGTGGCTTATTGATTTGGCAAGAGCGACAATTTTTAACATATTCTTCAATATCTTGCCGCATACCTTTCCACCAGAATTGGGGTTTTATTCTCTCGAGCATACGTGTACTACCGGGATGACCAGCAGAAGGAGAATCGTGGTTATCCTTAAGAATCTGCTTAACTTCGTCCGGTGTCGGGTATTTAATTGAATTGTGATATATATGCACCTTGATACTAGAATTATGAAACAAAAACGATATGATATTGTAAATTTTATTAAACGTTAGCTTACTAAATGGATCTGAGAAATCTGATATAGCGAATTCGTTTTCCTCCGGGTACCAGTATTTTATCATTTCTCGGTAATCACGGAGTAAATTAAATATATCTTTGTAAGTCATTTCGTCAAAATGATTAAGACGTACAAATAAATGTGTAAAAAGATGTTTATCATTATCTGTCGAATAGAATGTATATAATTCTCGTTCAATATCGCGGATATCGGGTTTACTTGTAGACGCGTTTATGATATCTAAGCAGTATGGCACGGATTCATCAAGATCGACCGATGTTGGGTAGGCAATAAGCTTACATTTTGCTTTGAGTAGAGATTCATTATGTTCTTCGATAACAGTGTCGTATGATATTCCTGCTTGCTTATTTATTTGGAGGAATTGTTCGTATGTTTCCGATATCGACGGCATGTTGTGTGAGTCATCGTTATTACCAACGGCTGGTGTTGGATCACATGCCAATGAATTAGGGACATTTATATTTAAGTCGTTTTCTAAGGTGTTTACCGGAAAGCGAGACAACGCGTCCGCGTTTGCGTTTAATTTGCCTTGTTTATACACTATCTCATAATCGTATTCTTCCAATTTAAGGCGCCATCTGATAAGTCTTGACCCGGGATCTTTGACACTAAATAACCATACGAGAGGTTTATGGTCGGTTATAATTTTGAATTTACGACCATAAAGATAGGGCCTAAAGGTCTTTACACCGAATAAGATAGCGAGAAGTTCTTTTTCTATCGTTGAGTAATTCCCTTCAGCTTTGTTCAGAGTTCGCGACGCATACGCGATCGGCTTGTCCTTACCTATGTCACCTTGCGATAGAATGGCACCTAATGCGTAATTCGACGCGTCAGTTGTTAATAAAAATTGGCGACTAAAATCGGGGTATTGGAGAAGTGGAGCTGAGGTTAATTTATTTTTTAGAGTACAAAAAGCTTGTTGTTGATCCTGTGACCATTGGAATACGGCGTCCTTTTTTAGAAGTGAAGTTAAAGGTTTTGTGATTTTGGAGAAATTTTCAATGAATCGACGATAATATCCGACTAGACCGAGAAATGATTTTATGTCTTTAGGAGACTTAGGGATTGGAAAATGTACGACAGCTTTGACTTTTTCTGGGTTAGGCGATACACCGTTATCGGTAATTATATGACCTAAATAACTAACTTCGCGACGTAAGAATTCGCACTTATCCGGTTGTAATTTGAGGTTAAATTGACGAAGCCTGTCGAATACTAACTTGAGCTTTTGCATGTGTGACTGAAGATCGTGGGAATAAATGATACAGTCATCTAAATACACGTAACAATGAAGTCCCTGTAATCCCGACAACACCGTGTTCATTAATTTTTGAAAGGTTGAAGGTGCATTTTTGAGCCCGAATGGCATTCGAGTAAATTCGTAATGTCCTGATGCGCTACCATTAGTGACAACTGTGAAACCCGTTTTAGGAGCATCCTCGGCCTTAATTTTGATCTGATGAAATCCGCTCACGAGATCAAGAGTAGTGAAATATTTAGAGTGTCCTAACTGATCTAAGATATCTGTTATTAAAGGAATTGGGTAAATTTCGGTTACTGTAGTATCATTGAGCTTTCTGTAATCTATTACAATTCGCCACTTTTGTTTACCGGAGGCGTCTTGTTTTTTGGGAACAACCCACACGGGAGCGCTCCATGGCGATATAGAAGGGCGAATTATATTTTGATCTAACATTTTTTTTATTTGGCTCTCAACTTCACTTTTGTGACACTCAGGAAAACGATAAGATTTTACATGAATAGGCGCAGCATCTTTGGTATCGATTGAATGCTCTATGGCATTCGTACAAGAAAGTGGTTCACCTTCCAAATAAAAGATGTCGGTGTAACAAGAACAACACTCGAGTAGTGTTTTGGTCTCCTCATTATTAAGATGAGATGTTCTGATAAGATCTAGTACTTTTTGAGATCTGTCTAAGTGGGAACTATGAATGTTGTAAACGTGTTCCGTAATGTTTTTATTGAGTTGTACGGATGATTGGACATCGAAAGGAATTAAATGAACGCGATAATCTTTTATAACTACGTCAGACTCGGTAGTATTAAGTACTGATATATTGACTCTATGGTTTGGTTTGACTGTAACTATACAATTGGCTATATAAACACCGTCCGATATGCTGTGGTCAAGAACTAGGCCTTCGGTAACGTTCATAAGTTCTGATGGTGAGTTTAAAATGGGACATTCGATAACTGCCTCCGAACGCGAAGGAATAATGTAACTAGGTTGAGAAAAATAGATGGGCAAATAATGATTTTGTATTTTGAGGCAATTTTCGGAATATTTGATGTCGGCATGAAATTTTCTTAGAAAGTCGTTGCCTAAAATGCCATCATATTCTAATTGTATATTTTCGTTGATAGCGTGAAATTTAAAAACGAATGGAATAAAGTTTGCACTACTTTTATTTGAAGAACATTGAAATTCCATTTCAAATGACCCTAGCGTTTCACAATAAGAATTTTCCGCATTAAGACCTTTAAGGTGTATTTTTTCGTTTGCCATTAAAGGTCTTACTTTAAAGTTAGAGAGTTTCGCTATACTAACGCTTGATCCGGTATCAATAAGAAAACAAAGAGGGATCTGAGAGTACTTAGTGTTTAAGAATATATGAGGTAAAGATATTTTATTCTGTAGTGTGTTTACCTCATATAAAGGAGTAGAAACGTCTGACGTACTTATAATCTTAGATTTAGATGATGTATGGACTCGCGGCGAAACATGTCGAGCTCGGTAATTTGGTTTTTGATTCAACGAAACAGTGGCTCCCGAAGGAGTGTGTTGAGGTGTAGAAGATTTAGGACTCAACGAAACAGCGGTTCCCGTAGGAATGTGTTGAGGTGTAGGAGATTTAGGACTCAACGAAACAGCGGTTCCCGAAGGAATGTGTTGAGGTGTAAAGGATTTAGGACTCAACGAGACAGCGGTTCCCGAAGGAATGTGTTGAGGTGTAAAGGATTTAGGACTCAACGAAACAGTGGTTCCCGTAGGAATGTGTTGAGGTGTAAGAGATTTAGGACTCAACGAGACAGCGGTTCCCGAAGGAATGTGTTGAGGTGTAAAGGATTTAGGACTCAACGAAACAGTGGTTCCCGAAGGAATGTGTTGAGGTGTAAGAGATTTAGGACTCAACGAGACAGCGGTTCCCGGAGGAATGTGTTGAGGTGTAAGAGATTTACGCGATAGGTCGATGTTACGATTTTTAGGTATTATAGATTTAGAAGTTAACATCGTCTTTGATTGTGACATGTTGATATTTGAAACGCGCTTGGAAACAAAATGATTTGTGCCATTATTTCTCGGAATGCGCCGGCACGAGTTCGTAATCCGAGGAGCTAGTTTAAATCCGATACATCATTGACGTTGGCGTGTGCCATGTCATCGTATGTCGGCAATGACGCCAATGGTGGCGGCGGCGCTTCAGAAATATGATGAGCTACTTGCGCATGCAATTGTTTACGCCTTTCGTTGTTAAATTTGCGTTTGCGGCATTGTGAAATATCATGGCCCGGATTTTTACAGTATTTACAATAAATCTGATCGCGCGAATTTTGGGGATGTGATTGCCTATTTTGCGGAAATCGAGAGGCATTAGGACTAAATGACTGTCTAACTGGAGAAAATCGGGAGCTATTCGGTTTATTATTATTTATAGACTCTGATTTTAACGCACTCCTTGAAACGAAATTTTGTATTTTTTCTTCCTCAATTGCAACGTTTACGGCGTCGTTAAGGGACTTTGGATTTCGACAACGCACCAAATTACTAATCTGCGAATGTAATCCTAACATGAAAGTGTGCAACGCTAAGTCTTCCGTCATAGCTAACCGACCTGATAAATCTTTTTTTAACGTATCAGAATTATAAATTTCTGTCTGTAGTTCAGTTAGACATTTCTCAACCCTAAGCGAAAATTGTGTTACACTCTCACTCGGTTGTTGCTTGCAGGCCTGGAGATCTAGGAATAAATGGTTATAGTGTTTCCGTTGCCCAAAATTTTGCCTTAAGAAACTCTTTAATGACTCAAAGTCGTCGAAGACTCTGTTAGAACATGCGATTTGGGCTTTACCCTCTAATTTGGTTTTAATAAATTTAAAAAGTAATGTTTTTTGACTAGGTGATGCTGAATCTAAGGCGTCTTGACAGTTAGATAAGAAGGCTGTGAGGGTTTCGCGATCACCATTATATGAATTAATAAACTTGCATAAAACATTTAAAGAAAATTGTTCACTCATTAGGATTTCGGCAGAAGCTACGGTTTTCTTTGATTCAGTCATTTTAACTGGGAAAAAGAGAAATTAAATAGAATAATATATAAAATTATGGAGGAAATTAAATAATAATTTAATTTGGACTATGTTAGGAAAGAATATAATAGTTTTAAATAAATAAGATTATATGGATAAGGATAATTAAGGTAAGTATAACTACAAAATATTTAAAAAGGATAGTAAGGTCGGAGGATTAGCGATAACAGAGGTAAGATGTTCTACTTACAGAATCAGCAGGAGCACGGCCACAGCGGCAGACATCGGGAAACTCGTACAGCAGTGGCGGTGGAGCGGCACGACAGCAAGGACAGCGGCTGCAGCGGTGACACAGGAACTACGGCTACGCTTCAGCAGCACGGATCACAGCAACGCTTCAGTGGCACAGGAAACAGGGACGCTTCAGCAGCCAGAAACGCAGCAAGTTTTCGGAGACACGTGGCACAGCAGTTCAGTGACACGTGGCTACGCGGAGACACGGAGATAGGGCAACACGGAGATACGACGAGACGGAGGCACGGAGATAGAGCAACACGGAGACACGACGAGACGGAGGCACGGAGATAGAGCAACACGGAGACACGACGAGACGGAGGCACGGAGATAGAGCAACACGGAGACACGGTGACTCAGCGACACGGCGATACGGCGACAAGTTTGTCGAGGCGTTGGTTTATGAAGCCCCGGAGTTTTTGGTTTCTTTACGGTGTAGGTCCACGGTGATTGATTTGCGACCCTTTATACCAGCGCGATTCTTCGATGTTTCTTGGCACTGGTATCCCACTTCTGACACCAATGTTACGGGGTGGGTCGAAGAAGACTTTTTTAAAAAGACTTTTTATTAAAGAATTGATATTTATTTAATATATATTACAAATGGCCTACACCCGACGAAAGTCCGATCAAAAACTGCTTGAAAATAGCAAAGCACTAATATTTATAATGATTGAGTATTGGATTGGTTTCCTATTGCATTGACGTCAATGCGATAGGAAACGCAGCGTTTTTATTTTATATTCACGCCTGTTTTAACAAGGGTATAACAGTTTCCTTACACATCTAGCTTGTTGCAAGTTTATGGCTTCATTGGCTTACCGTAATCGTTTTTCATCAAATATGGGATTCAGTGTTTATACAAATGCATTAGTAGGCGAACATTGGATATTAAGATTTATAAGTATTTGTTACCGTTCATTGAATTCAAGTCGAATATAAAAATGAGAAATTATGTTTAGACGTCAATTATACTAAATTGTGCAAGATAATAACCAAACCAACAGTATATCCATATGAAAATCTCTTAAGACAATATTCAATGCTGGATAAATTTAAGCTAATAATAAAATATTCGTTCCACATTATTTTCACAATTAAATCTCTCCTTTGCAATTACGCTTACTGGTACTAAATTTATAACCCCTAATTTATTTGAAATAGACGCACTATATCTGAAATTAAATTACGACCCATGAATGCCACAGTTCGAATAAACTGAGTAAAAAATCGGCAATAAAAATTTCGACCGTGAACTTTTTGCTAGGTCATTTTGTTGGATTGCAACGCATGTCTAAATTTATAATGGATTGGTATCTTTGATTCTCTCTTAGTGTCTGAACCTTTTTATTACACAATGCCATAAAGTTTGTAAGACTTAAACATAACGTTTTTTTATTCGATCAAAATTTCTTATCAGCTCAGAGCTAGAACTTTGCATATATCGAATGACGAAGAAGAATGACGATTATTCATCTTTAGTCGACATTATTTTGCTACTCGTCATATCCGAACGCAATGTATTAAAACCGGAATAAATCCAATGTAATATCGTTGACAGCGACTTTGTAACGTTATAGTGCATTCAGCAGTTTTATTAAAATCAATCTATAAGACCTCCTTTTATCATCGATGTAAAAGTCTGTGTTGTTGAATTTACAAGATGAATAAAACACCATTTTTATTCCAAAAATAAACGCAGGAATTTCATTTTTCGAAACAATACATATCATATCAATCCTGCCAACCTGTCACGTTGAGGTCGATAAAGCTGAGGTCACATGTTCGGGTTCCGGGAGCACGTGTGACAACCGTGCTCATTGTTCGCAAATTGTTACTGCAAGGTCGAAACGTAAATGTCACTTTTGTGGCGCCGGCGCTGACACGTCGACCACCGCTTTGTGAATTCCACGTGAAAATATTGCCGCGTGCAAAAATAATTCTCGTAGCTTTATTTACATGAGAACAATACATTGTGAAAACATTGTAGGTGTATAAATCGCCGACGAACAAAGTTTCAACACTTTTGCTAATAGGAAGTGGTTTTACATACAAAATTTGGTCAAAAATAAAGCTTCACGTCGAAAATTTATTTGAAACACGCAACTGTATTTTATATTATTATCACAGACAAAGAAGCAGTTCTTAGTTTTCGCTTAAAATTCAATGTCACACTCAGACTGCAGCGCAAACCACAAAAAAAACCCTGAAGGATAGACATTTAAAAACCATAATTTTAGACATAATATTCTAAATTGTAGGGTACATCATTAAACCAGTGAGTTTGAATTGAGGAATAATGTATATCTCAGAAACACATGTATCGTATACATGTGCCCCGAGATCACGAAGCATTCTTATGTGTATTTGCTTATCAAAAGTGACTAAGCTCAATATGCACCGTTTGTAAGATATGTGTTTCCAACGAAACTGAAAAAGATTGGGCCTTCATCCACCTGTATGGCCTAATATAACTGATTTATTATGTTTGCAGGTTGTTCTTGATGTTTTCATGAATGGTTTGAACCGTTATCGATACTCACTTGTTCTTTAAAATTAACCCGGAATCACTTAGATCGCTTTTTGTTAGATTTTAAGTTTAAATTTCAATGTATTTCGTAATAGAACAACTACAAGAAGCTGTAGCGAAACCTATGCTTAGCAACACATCGTCCTTACGATACCAGATAAGGCAGAGCAATGTAAAACCACATAGATGGAGCTCTAAGCAAATGAAGTAGTACTACAAATTGTCAGATAAATCGCGATCTAGAAACACCAATAAATAAAAAGCAAGTACGATGTAAATAAAAACTCAACCAGTTGTACTGAAACCAAGTGGGTCGAGTAATGCGTATCTCCCGCTGTGATAATGGCGTGAGAGGATCACTACTGAGATACCATTGAGTATGCCTTATTGAGGAACTAGTCACTTTTATTATTGTACTTTTTTATTCTATTTATAGTTCTGCTCAATAATTATTATCGAAGGATGCTGGCTGATCTTGTTTGTTTTGTATTAAAAGTTGGAAGGCTATAGGTTTTAAAAAAATCAACACTAATTCAAATTTAGAAAGTCTTGTCGTAAGTAACATGAAAAGACGAAACATATAGACCTTATTAATAATATTAATCCAGAAATAAAATACCATAACTTACACCAACGTTTTATTTAAAAAAAAGACTTATTGCAGTCCATAAAGCACAAAGGGCTAACAAACATAAATAAAAAATAAGGTCTCAAAGAACATTTATAGCATTCTCACGCGGCACTGCCACTATTAGTCATGTTGATATCCAACAATCAAAAACCTTTAACACTTCGAGTACTGAATAGTGGAGTATAAAAGCGTCCTGTTCGTAAATCATCCTAGTGTCAGTATCTCCGATCTGCATTAATACAAGCGCATAATCTAATACCGCCTGTCCTTTTAACTCTTCAATGGATGGTACGTCAAGTGCATTCAATGAACTTAAGAAATGAGGAAGCGTTTCTTGACATGTGAAATTATTTTGCTAGAGCCATGCTTTTAGACCTCGGCTAAGCGATGTGAAAATTAATTTTCTATTCACTCGAAGTGTTTGGTAGCATTTCAGCCATTAATTTTTGAAACCTATTATTGTGTTTTACTAAGAAAACATAAGTATTAATTTGATTTGAGACTGTTATGAGTCTTAAGACATATAGGCTTTTAACCCTTTGCACTCGCACATAATTATGCTTTAGAATTTTCGATCAATATTTTAGTGGATCTAAATGTTTCTATGGAAATATGTTCCATAAACATACGGGTGCAACGGTATATCGACTGTTGTCCGTTAAACAGCGACATACGAATGCAAACGGTTAAACAATAAAAAATATGGATGTTATTATTTGATAAATTATGAATCTAGAAAAAATATTCACTAGTGACAAAGTAACTTCTACACAACAATCTAATATTAATGCGTACATTCATATTCATATCAAAAACAGATTATACTGAAGTGATCAATTACTACACAACTGACAAATATGAAAGCCAAACACCATTAAACATTATACAAAGCAGTGTCCCTACCGTAGGACGCGCCCTGACTTATATTAATTATATATTCTGTTAAATTTGTATAAGGGTCAATCAACTTTTATCTGTCCTATCAGTACTATGTAAATTTGTCCCCCAGTAGGTTAGTACAATGAAACATTAATTTTTCCAAAAAAATTATATATGGCAATCCATTACAATGAAACATAATTATTAATTACAATATCTACTATGATGCTAGTAAATAGATTTTGTTTGCTTTAAAACCTTAACGACCTTTTTGCATGTTTATTTTAGTCCCTATTATATTTTATTATTCTGACTTCCACCAGACAACGGTAAAAAAGTTCCAAAATCCAAACATTTATGGCGTGACTACTGCTTGGAACTCAAGTCGATTTATTTCGTGACAACATTCATCCAGCCTCGATTTTGATTTCATCTTTTCCGCGGCGCCAGTCGACCGAGTGTATTTTGAAAAAGAGCGTGGCTTTATTGTGTGTCCACTGGACAACCAGCACAAAAACTTTTGTATTTTATATATTGTAGTAAATTAAAGTGGAATATATTCAATTTAATGTATATTTTTTACTGTGCGTAAGACCTAATTCAAAATATTATTATTTATTACCAGGGAGCGGAAAGACTAATAAATATCACCACCAGTCCCTTGGACATCCAAGATCGTTGTCTGAATTATTCAATATTTTCTCTTCTAATACTGATAATTATTTTTAAATAGTTGTTTTTTTATTACATAAAAGAAGAAATACATGCGATTTTCATCATAGAGTCCCCTTTGGACACCCGAGTATTTCCTATGGACAAACGTCTATGTCCACTGGACAACCACTTTTTTCTTATCTCCTAAAGACAGATTTTCGTCATTTTTACTTTAAAAGAACAGTAAGGTTTTTCAAATATGATTCTAATATTTAAAAGTAAATTAACAATTTGACTGAATTTTTAAATGTCCAAGGGACTATCTTAACTACAGTCATGTGAATTTTTGAGTAAAATTTACCATAAATTGTTCTGCTCTATTTGAATTCCTTAAATATAAATAATTATCAACAACAAATACGTATAAAATATACAAATTTAAGAAAAAAAAAAAGATATATAAAATCTATCATTGATGGTACATTTAAAAGTTGATTGACCCATAAACATTCGCTGTGAAATGATTACCTCTGCTATTCCCCAGGCGTAACCATCAATTACTGTTATTTCTTTGAGACCATTGATAGAATTGAATAGGGCGAATTGCCTGAGTATCAACGAGAATACATCGGGAATACGACGTGGTTATGAAGGCAGGTTTTTCACTATGGCTCTTTGACCCAGCATGAGTGTATGGATGGGAGAATCATCCACTCTTCGTAATATTGTACTTGTTTTGTTATATTACTCTTTATGAGTATAAAGTTATTTGATTTAAAACTATCGAACTGTTATGTTTATTTTTCACATTTTTAAATCATTTGTAATATTTTCATAAGCACTAAGAATTGTTAACTCTTTCCTTAAATAATCAGTTAGAATGATCTAGACGTGAGACGTTTCCCCAGAGTTTTACAGTAAACACTAAAGGCCACATCTGCATTACGAATATGAACATAAAGTCGAGCTCATCCGGCTCTCTAGTGTATAGGCCATAGGGTATATTATTATATATACTTACCTTATATAAACAATTCCTTGCCATATTCAAAACAGGAGCAAATTCGATGGAATGAGCTATAAATAGTGAATGGAATAAATCGTTCTGGTTTAATGTTCTACTCTTACACGCAAACATAAAGTGGAACGTATATTTTTACTAATTTAAAACCAAACTTTTTCTGTTCTCGAAGTCATGAAAAGAGACCTGTTGAAATTTACAACTCATTCGCCTGTCCCTTCAGGTTAATGGTTTATTCTCTCCCCCAAGGCACACATAAACTTTTATAGGTACAGATTTAAAATCCACATATAAAACAAGATGAAATATCGCAACGTCTAAACTAGCATTTGTCTTTAGCAATTGTGAAATAAAACAAACATAGTTGGCTAACAAAAAACCATTTAAAAGGTCATCACAGAACATATTTCACAACACTAACACATTATTATTGATCGGATCACGTAATAAATAAACTCTTTTGCCACTAGCCTGATTAACTAAAATAAATCTTAGCAGATTCGCAACGCGGTGACAAAACTGTTACGGTAACTATTGACGCAATTATTTTTTTCTTATACTTTATGACGAATCAAAAACGATTAAGCAAGAACCCATTTGAGACCGGACTTCGATGGAGTTTAAAGCAGTTAAATCAGGACAAAAACATATATTAGGTGTTTCCGAAGTTTTGTGATACTAGCAATTTATTATTGTTAACGCTAACGGACGAAGGCGTTTTTCACCGGAAATTTTAATACAATTTTAAATCAATATTTGTAAGAAGGTATATTATTATGCGTATAAGCATTAATCTTGAAAGAGAAAAGATCAAACTGTTGTACAAAAATGTCCAACTACTTTCACATATTTTTCAGATTTACACTATCGATCATCAGTAGATAAAATCTCGTCTGGTGATCTTTCGTTGGGTGCATAATAGGAAATGGCTTTTTGAATACTTATTCGCTCTTTAACGTTACTGCCTCACGTTTCCTAGATTTCCCAATCTAGAATGACACAGTTACACCTAATATGCCATTTTATATTGTCTTTTGAAATGGTGTTGATCTAATAACATTTTGTAAAAGCACTGTGAATTCTTAACTAATGTTACCATAAATGATTGCTTGCATTACATATTTGTCTGTAATATGAATATATTTTTGAGTTAAATTTCAATTTCATGTTTTGAAATATAATTTAGGAGACAAAAACACGTAAATAAAATTTTTTATTGGCAATACTCAATGTATTTTAGTAGCAAAATAATGCACTAGTTTTGATTATACTAAATCGACCGAGGCCGCTCAGGTCACGAAAAACCGATGTAAAATAACAACTTTGGTGTGGTGTTTGTGAAAGCCCCGAATTTCAAACATCATGCTATGAAATAAACAGTTTACTAATTTGCCGGTTTTATGTCATAAACAATACTTAAAAAGCACTTAAAAACTAGTCTAACAACGAGGAATTCAAACAAAATGATAAATATAGCACTTAGCGTAAACATCACCTGAATCCAAGCAAATCTTCAACGTTCTGTGTGTTTGAACAGCGAAGAATTTGGGGTAATGTTCTCACACACTATTATATCATTATTGTAATGTTAGTTGAAGTGGTAAGGTCATGTACGTCCATAAATCATACTGTTTAGCATGCAGGCCTGTCAACACTCAATTTGCACTAGCCAATATCATTAGCGTTCCATTCATTTTGTTTCTTTTCTATCACATCACTGCTTCTTGCCTTGATAGGTTTTGCTGTGCGATATTTCTATTATGTTTTTGCGCTTGTTTGTTTAATATGAAAATAGTTTTTGCTATAAGATAATGGAACGCTTTCCTTTTTATTTGTTTATTTCGTAATAAGAGTTGATATTATCGTTATTACATAGCTTTGTATCGTAACCTGACTGATTCAAATGAGGCTTAACTGACCTTTTTTTTGCCTTCATTGTTTGAAAAACAATTACTTATAATATACATACATAGAAGTTGATAGAACTATGTAAAGGTAATCGTTTTACTAATATTGTTTATTTTATATTCAAAATAATTTAGAGGTTCTAAGTTATTTTGAATTCAAATCATTAAAGACGAGAGATGCCTGTTAAAGAAATTAAATCTAGAGATTTCAACGTGTAAATGCGTTATAAAATAAATAAAAGTATCTTGTGACCGTTCCGAAACTCACCATTGATATGAATCAACCAGTTTCACTAAAATCAATAATCCATCCAGTGAATAAATCAAAATTGAACAATACGTTTCAAATCTGTGTAATCGGATCAAGCTTTATCAAGGTACTAAATAGAATTCAAACTATTAAGCCCTATTCAAAATCGGATCAGCATTAATCAAAGCAGAGACAAACAGTAGGTACTGGCATTTGTAGTGCCCGAAAATGTACTACTGAACGTTATGTTACTGCTTGGAAATACGTGTCAAAATATATTTTTTTATACATCTAAAGGAGTACGTAATTGATTTATTTACGAAGTTACATTCACGGCTTAAATTAGACAGTCCTTTTTTACCGGAATATTGGGGTCACAAAATCCCGTGTAATAGGCAAAGAAATTTCGACAGGCGCCCCATAATATTTATGTCGATATTTCTAACTGACTCAGTTCCCACCATCACCATAAATTTACAATAAGTACCAGCTTGTATTGTTCTAAAATCTTTACAATTGACTGGTGTATAAATTTTTGTAAAAATACCTGAATGTCCTTTGTAATAGCCTTTTTTATCAGTTATTCAGATAGACCCACTGTTGATCTCTTCAGTTTATTAAATACTTACAATATCGTGACACTTACGCCAGTGTGAAAGGGTTTTTGACGTTATCCAACCTCCTTTGCACAATAAAAAGCAAATAAAATGCATTCAGCATTAACATAACCGCAACCTGATACTAAAACAGTAACCGTGTTATGAGCCGTAGGTATCTGAAGCTATGTGGTACTTACCGGCACCAACTAACTCAAATTCGAAACAAATATTTGTCGATCATACAAATATTTGTCTTAGTGAAGAGAGTTTTTGCGGCATGATTCATTGAGCTTTTCATGGTTGCTGCACACGATTTTTTTCCAACGCCTTTTACTTTTTAATATACAATACACCCCAACAAATATATAATCTTTAAAATGAAACTAAATCTTAAATAATAATCGTATTTAAGGTGCGGTTGCCAAGAGATATACAAATAAATTGATTTTTTCCAAACGTATCAACTTCAAATGTTGCAACCAATAATAAAAAATAAATTTCTCAAGAACGCTCACTAATACAAAATAGCAAGAAATAAAAAAAAAACTGCCTGAGAGTAAATGCAGTATAAACCAATGGCTAAAATTAAGAAATTCTTCATAACAATCCATGAAGCAAAACCCTCCAAAGCACTAAAAATAATATTAAATGTACGAGGGCGCCAAAGACCTATTATTACCTTAATTGGCGTAGTGAAGTGGCAACAACACACCTGATTATAATGCTTGCTGTAGAGTAACAAGTATGAAGAAACGGCCTATCTCGTTATTAGACACAATTATGAATGCTCGCGTTGCAAACTACGCCACACCTGATAGTAATTACGAAGCTTGGTGTTATAAGGTGGCAACAAATGACTATTTTTC
Organism: Cephonodes hylas; assembly: GCA_030295005.1. Classification (NCBI taxonomy): domain Eukaryota; kingdom Metazoa; phylum Arthropoda; class Insecta; order Lepidoptera; family Sphingidae; genus Cephonodes; species Cephonodes hylas. Next base: position 5,388,097 of record AP025367.1, on the reverse strand, counting down.
CTCATTCACGATAAAACCATATTACTGAAATGCTTATTCATGCCACACTTAAAATATCTTAACTGCCTCTGGGTTCGCAGCTCAAGTGTGTGGCGTGAGTTCTAGAGGTCTCGGTTAAGATTCCAGGAAATGCTATTGACTTTTTCATTAATAATTTCTCAGTATAGAGTCTATTCAATTGCTTTTGCCTAAACCTTTGGAGACACATTTGTGTATTTACGTTAATATAAAGAGGGGACATGTGATCTGCAAAAACTAATTCTCAAGTAACTGACATAGCATCAATAAGAAATTCCGAACGTTTGAGCTGTTACAGTTCTGTTTCGTCGCTCATTTGTTTTGATACTCTCGAATTCGCAGAGCAATTTATTTTATTTGCAATACACATGGAGAAAGTGCGAGTGGAATGTGATCTTTGTTTGCTTGCCCGCAAAAAGTCCAAAAGTATGCCGGTGTGTGCGCCTACGTCAGTGATTATATCATCCAGTGTAACTGAATGGAGCAAGTCCGGAGATCCGTCATTCACACGTCTTGCAATTAGAATTTTTGCATTATGCGTCAGACTTTCATCGCGGGCATTCACCAGGTCTTGTATGGTATGGGTTCAGAGAATAAGCAATTAACAACAATTTTATATTTTTCTTGTAATAATCTATGGGCAGATAAAAAGTCGCGGCGCTTCAAATACTCATGGTGTCTTATAAAATGAATTAAAAAGCAAACAACGATTACTAGTAATTGATGTTCCAGCAATGCAATCAATAAAACAAATTATCATTGTCATTTGTTTTCGATGGGTTTTGCTGCAAAATTCGTACATCCTTTTCATGTGTGCTTTTGTATTAAATATAAAAATACACGCGATGAAAATATTTGTACTATGCATCGTACTTTCATTGCAACCATTTACGATGACATTTACAAAACATCGAATGAGAAGAAATCTCTCGAACAAATTAGAGCTATCTGAAGTCCATATACGGTGGGTGCATTAATGTTTGGAGCCGTTTTCCTCCTTTTTTCATTCCATTCACTAATTTCGCGTTACAAGTTATTATTTCTTAGTACTGTGAATGGTACAGTTGAATTTGTATCGCGTTACTAGTATTCTACTATCCTGTTTACTTTATTACCTGAAGTTTCGCAGATGGTCTGAAATTTATTCGTAAAATGAATAAATCTAAAGTAGACAGAAAAAATAAACTACAGTATTGCTACAATATTACTCATGATCCGTATATCTCTGATCGTTAAGTATAATTAGATGTTCACTAATTCATTTTACTATGGAGAGGGCTAGATTTTGATTTAATTATTCGGATAAATCTCTTCGTCGCCATGGTAAACATGATTGATTAGGCCTTGTTTGTACCGTGGTTTGTACAGTGTCTAATATCCGATGATATTAGGGGCACTATGACTTCAAACATTGTCTTATAAACCTTTCCTTACCCCATAAGCGATACGAAAGATTACGAGTTTTTTGAATTTATAAATGGAAACTTAAAAACAACACACGATAAATAGGCCTACCTTATTCCAGTACACGGTTTGTTTCAGCCAATCCCTTAGAAATTGTGTTATAACATACGGGTCAATGACTGCGCTTAAGGTCCTTAACACGATCTTCTCTAAAAGACCGTAACTAATGGTGGTATTAAAAATGCATATTGAAATTATTCGAACTAGTTTCACTTATGCCTTTAGTGTTAACCTACTGGCTCAATTAGCCGTAACTGTACCGTGATTAAACGCCACATTCTTAGGGATTAGTTACTCGTTCATTGTGCCGAGCTGTGTTTACGGAACAAATATACTCCAGCGGTATTCAGGTCACGGTGCACAAGGCCATTAGTTGGATAATCCCCGTGACAAAATGCTAAACTGTGGCCGGAGTAAGTGGACCGAATCGCGTGACTGACTCACTGACTCACTGCCCATTAAACGTTACGCAAACACTTTGTCATCTCTTTAAAAAGTTCGCGCTTCCACGCTTGCGTTTGCGAAACGTGGAAAGCCATTAAAGTTCTTTTGTTTGTTATTGCAAAAGGGAACTTTGTTTACGGCCTTGTTAATTCGAACGTGCTGTTTAATTTAGAAACCTTTTTCAATATTCCGTTTATGGTTTAATGGCCTTTATTACTGAAAGTAAACAACATTCTTCAATCTTTCATTAGATTCTAGGTGAGCTTACATACATATGGATTGGTGTAAATAAAACAAAACTATGGCATTAATAATATTGGCCATTATTATCATAGCAAAGTATTTTTAACCATTGCCCCTCTTGGAATTTTCGACTTGAAAATTCTAAGTATCAGCACAAAATCAATTATGTGGGGCTTAAAAACAGAATTTGAGAAATGTAGGTGCAGAAGCTCTTCTTTCCTCTACCAGGATAGCGGTGTATGTCTGTATGTATATAAATAACACTCGTAAAAATCATAAATCACTTTCATATTGAACAGGCTCCAATCTACGATAGCCATACAGGAGCGAAACACTATCTACCATTACATGTTGATTTGTAGGTGCCATACACAAAGAAACTTAAAGTTAACGTAATAAAAATGAAAGGTCGCCACCAGTCCCTGATATTTAAATCCTAAGAACAAAAGGAATAAATCAGTTGGATATTAAATAAATTAATTGAGTAATCAGAAGGAAATTAAGAGATCATTTATTAATTGTAATGGCACTTAGATAGCACTTATCACGTCACTTAAATTGAGGTGCAAGTCAGGTATTTTTTTAATGGCACGGAGCTTGATAACAGCGTAAGTTATTTGCTGAGACACTCGCATCTCTTACCCCTCTATACGCCTACGGTTAAAGGGCCCAAGTAATAGAAAGGACATGTGGACTGTCAAAACTATTCCGCACTTTCTTGATATGACAATGATAGGGTATATTAAAATTTGCCATTGTTTATTCAATTTCATCATTTACCCCCTTTTTCATCTCATTTCTCCATGCTTATAGACCAGTCTTGTCCAAGTATTATGCATGAATACCTAACCAGATGCCTGTATTCCCAAAAAGGGCAGACCAAGTATAGATCAGTCCAGCCTATTGCCGTCGTTCAGGCACTTATATAAACTTCGTGCTGCTTTTACACGACTAAAGAATTGAACCGGAATCTCTAGATCGGATGAAACATGAACGAAACCACTAAGCAGTTTCATCCAAGTCTCATTGTTATTGACGGTTCATCATATTGTATATAAATCATGTATTATTTTTTTTTTACAAAGAACGATACTTCATATCATTCAAGGTATATTACATGTCATTTATTACTACATCTTACGGTTAATATTCATACATTTTAATGTGAAAACAGTAAATCTGAGATTCGAATTACTGTCGGCCCGCGGCCATAATATCCCTGTGAAAGTAAGCCATTTCTGTATCCTGCTCAGGTAAGTTGATACATCCTGCAACAAAAACTTTAACTTTAGTCTTTCTGCTATCGATTACTTCTTGGTATTTATTGAACGCTTATATTTTGTACACAACCAAAATTACTGATGTAAATTTTAGTTTAATATTTTATATAAAGTTTAAATTGATAACTTGTTTTTTCCTTATTAAACGATAGACGACATTGTAAAAGATCCTTATGCCAAAAAAATTGATCCAACTTTATATATAATTGTTATTTATTTATTTATTTATTATCCTTGCTTCAATGATTTTACTTACAAAAAACCTTCACAACAGAATGCCAAACGAACGAACGTAACCAAAACGAAAATTGAATCGAATCCGGAATATCTCGATCGCCCACAGCGTTCGTATCGAAGGACAAATGTCGCAGTCAGATAATATTTGTACTGTGTAAAAAACATTTTACACGAATTTTAGCCAAAGAAATAAATAAAAATAAAATATTATGGGTCATAAAGCGATTCGATGCCGATCGCACGTAACTGCGTGATAAGTTTATGGAGAATACTGTTTAAAATATAAAGGACGAATTTTAAATTCATTGTGTAAAGTGAAATACTCGTATTTCCCTAATAAATGGGATAATAAAATTTCTAAAGGCACAATACCACGTTATTATGCTAATAATAGTATTCAACACAGTGAACATGCGTAGGGTTGACACAGTGTCTGAAAGCATAACTTAATATAACATAATTATGAAATATAATATCCGATTTAAATATTAAATTCACATTTTCTAGGTAAATATGCTCCTGGTTTAAGCTTACTACTGAAATTTATGTGAGCCTAGCTCAAAACAGAATATGAAAATAAAAGAAAACGACCAAGATTTTTTTGTAAGATGTCAGTCTCCATCTTTATAAATAATGAACAAACTTTTGCGAGTTTGTCAACTATTTTTATCAGTGACCATTTATAAAAGCTCTTTTGTAATCCTCTTTAAATATTTTCCATAATCCATTCAATCAAGCAATTCCAACGAATGAGACAGTAAGAACAACTTTCGCATTTACAATATTAGTGTTGATATTATGCAAAAATATACTTGACTATTAATTTATTTATCGCCAGCGTGATACGTTGAAAGTAATTAGTGTTAAGATATTATCCAGTTCCCTCATTTATGCGCTTATCTGACATTGTATTTTAATATATTGTAATGTGTGCATTTTCACACTTCGAGCAGGATGTTGCGAGCGTTTATTGGGTACACTTACATTCGACCATAAATACTAATTACTAGACGTATAAGATAGCAAGCTGTTCTACCATTGCGCTAGATACAAGTGGGTTTGACTTGCTAGGTAATGTGTTAAAAGCATATAAATTCCTATGTCTATTGACGATAATCTATATCGAAAGCTGTAAGTTATAGTTTTAATCTTTAACAGTATTAATTTCATGTAAGTGGACAATATAAATCAGGATGTTAATAATTAAATACTCCCTGATTCAGCAGTTTTTTCGTCACAGACGATAGCGAGTTCAGATGATAGTTTATCCACGATTGATTGCAGACTTCGTTGTTACAAGTTTATTAGTACTTTAAAAAATAAACTATAAACTGTGTCTGTCATTTGAACTTTCTGTTCAAATAACAGACTCATTGGAATAACAAAAGTTTATTCCTCCAAATGTACTATAAATATTTTTATGTCACCAATATGGTCTCTCGATACTAGACTAACTTCAGCATACAAGATAGTTTACAGCCTAGTTTAATGTAAAGGTTTTTTGTGGGACTAATTACTTTTGTGAGGTTATTTAAAACAAACCACAGGACGTATCTATTTTGTTAGTACGCACACTTATTGTATTCCTCTCCAATCCCAATTTTAAAGATCATCCACGTGAAGTAGGCGAAATAATACAATTACCAAGTTAAAAACACATGCAGCTGTTGTTTGTTTGGTTAGACGTGATCTTCAAACTTCATATAATAAAAGGAAAATAGTTCTTCCAAAGGTAGGGAAAGGTATCGACAGCCCTAAAGGCGGAGTGGCGGTGTAAGGCGTCGATGCAGGCGCCACCTACCCACACCGGACGGAATTTGTCGTGTATCTGGTACCTTTACATCAATTTCATTAACATGATACAAGAACTTTCGTGTAACCTACACCGGGAGATTAATGAAAATATATGTACGTGTAAAATAACAATGAATATTAATGTGCACTATGGAAATCTGTAATCGCAGAACAGCTAACTTTGCGAGGATCGACGTGTCCATAAATGTTTTATGTCTGCCAATATTTTATATTTTGCTATTAAATATTTGATGCAAACTCTGCCCGTATATGCGCTGACGTGATTTTTATTTTTTAAACTTGAACAGATATTTTTTTAATGGACGGAATAAAAAATGCTGAACAATCTCAATGCAATACAAAATATTAAAACATTGTAAAAAGCAATGCAAGTTAAGCTTTTACCTAAACATTATATTCGTAAAAAAGATACTAGTAACATAAGAAATGTGTGAGTATGTGCCGCGCGATCTAGAGGTCCTGGGTTCGATTCCCGGGTCGGGCAAAGTGTTATTGGGTTTTTTCATTAGGAAATTCTCAGTAGCAGCACGGAGTCTGGAAATGTGCCCGAAAAACAGCAATAGGCTCGCCCCCTATTACGTGGGACTGATACATACCTGGCGAAATGTCGGTGCAGAAATGCATCTCTGTCTACCCCTTCGGGGAATATAGGCGTGAGGTGTTGTGTTGTGTGTCCAACTCATAACCACCACCCACGCATACGATAGTCCACCGTCCAATACATCACCCAAACCTAATAAGGCGTGTAACAATATCCTGGTACTAAATTAAAAAGATGTGCCTACTTGTTTAATTTACATCTTATAACTTACAGCTACTTAGAATCAATAAAACACCTACACTCCACTTTCTTTAATATCGGGGCTAAATGCTTGATTTCAAGTCAATTTCTAAACCAATAAATACAGTTTATGACAGCCATAAAAACGTCATGTAAAAGCGTCCTTATATTCAAACATTGGACCCGATATTGTGGTATCGTAACGCGACGACCGTTCATTCACAACGATTACCGAACAATAGTTTATTGTGCAATTATGCTATCACTCGCATTTCATCTTCACAATCGTCTTCTGTGCCGGCCTACGCATCTGTATTCACTCCACTGCGTACATTGACTATTACCAATTGTAACATGATGGTATTTGCAGTACGAATCAATCGATCTATGTCAAATTGTGATGAGTTACGTCACAGTGATGACCATAGCTGTCAAGGTGTAGGTTGTGTAAGCGCATCCGTGAGGTGTCATTGACATTACGGATGTGATTTGTGAATTTTACATTCACACACTTGTTCATTCATCGGTGACAGTTGGTTGATGGCTGAATGGCCGGCAGACAATTTTGCACGTGCGTCACATCAGCCATTTGTCTGGCTGGCAAACTATCTGAAAGTGAGTTTTGTTATTTGCTAATCGTAATTACGATACAAAGACGAGATTTCCAATGACTTCTATGTTTTGAATGTTATCACATGTTTATATTGGTGAAACGTAAACCTTGAGGTTTGAGTTAATGCCGGGGCCGGACAGTCTGCATCCAAGAAATATTTCCCCGCGAGTTATCGCCAATTCTCTGACACTTTAGCAATTGGCAAATTGACAATATACAGCGGCCTTCTTTAAGGTCACTGAATATAGGACGTTTCTAACAAGTCTATTTGGAAATGTTTAGGATTGGACATTTTTTAACTAATGTTGAAATAAGTGCAAGCAGTGATGGCCTCGAGGTTTGGGCGCGCGGTCGAGAATCTCGACGGTTGCGGGTTCGAACCCCAAGCACACACCTCTGACTTTTCGAAGTTATGTGTGTATTCACATCGAATTATCACTTGCTTTAACGGTGAAGGAAAATATCGTGATGAAACCTGCACACCAAAGAGTTCTTAGGAATTTCTTAGGTATGTAGTCCGCCAACACGCACTAGGCCAGCGTGGTGGACTATGGCCTAATCCCTCTCAATGATAGAGGAGACCCGTGCTCAGCAGTGGGCGTATATGGGTTGATGAAGAAGGAGAAGTTGAAATAAGTAGCTTCCAGAAAGATCCGACTAAAATGCAAAGAGTATTGTATAACAGGAACTAACTTTTGTAAATTTCATAAAAATATTTATTTAGTCAACAATGCCTGGGGTAAAAAACATAATACATAGAAAGCTCTAAACATCCTCGTACCTTTTCCGACCAGTTTTTACGAGGTTTTTTACCCGTGACAGATGTTTACCTCCCGCCGAGCATTAGGCCTACTCACCGAAAATTGAGATGTGAGATAAGATCGAATATTGAACCGTGGAAATTAAAATTTATTTCTGGGGCGGTTTAACGTCTAAGGTATAATTAAGAACACATATTAATTGCCAAAACAAGTTATATGTATTTTGCATTATGATTTATTCCACTTTCTGCTAATTGAAAACAAAAGTAAATCTATCGGTATGTTCTTTTTGTAGGTGCTATCGCCTAAATATGTGTATTGCATCCCGACTTTTACGACTGGAATTTTACGACTGGGTTGGATAGGTCCAGAAGTTTTTTATTCAGTTCTTTTTAGAAACATACCAGTACAATCTTGACATTTTGATGCACCATTAATATTGTTTTTTTTTCATAATTTGTGGTGTTCGCGGTAGAGTGGTTACTTAAATGATTGCTGCATAGTGTTTTCTTTAGCTCACGCATTATGAATACACTGTATAAGTGATAACGTTTAATTTATAAGTTGAGCCCGAGAAGTTACTTGCTTTAGTTTGCTAGTGTACGTCTATCTACAATACGATATGGTTGCAATATGAATTATTTATAAATGTTTTCTATAAAGTAGACTACTTAAAAATATTACTTTTAGAATACGATAGAATTATGAATGAAATAATTTCAAATAAAAAATGCAACACCCTTGGCACTGCAATTCCTGGAGCTCTTACGCGGTATTAAAGAGTTGAATAGTAACATAAGACAGAATATTAGGCATATCATATGTATCATCCTCATATCCGAGACCCAGATTTTATATTAAAAAAAAATATCCATTCACAAATACTTGTTTCGGGTCTGAGTGTTTGTGTGACCGAAAATTTTCACGTAGTTTCTGATACCCACGACACAGGACTTGTATCCTAATGGGCTCGTCAGAACTATGTGTGTGACTGTTTGGTATATTTATTTGTTTATATATCTATTAAGAATATCAAATCCTTTAATATATGTATTTCTCGGGTTAGAAACGGCGAGGAAATAAATGATACGTCTGGGCAGTCACGCGCAAAATTAACAGAACATTGTAAATGTCAAGTTCACACAAATTTACTCTTTTGTTTCCAACTACACAGTTTTATTGTGTGATAATAAATTATTGTAACATTTAAAATTAAAGGCCGTGGCCCTTTAGTTTAATGAATGGTTATAAAACAATTGACAGTAAAACATAAAATGTACCTACACATATCTCTAGACTTACTTTGTTTTATTTACACTTGAAATATTTACTATGTAGTTGTTTGATATGTCGAACATACTTTCATACAATACGTCACTTGCTCGATTGTCTCCTTTTTCCTTAAAAAAACAATAATACAACTAAGTAAGAAAGCTACGGCAGCCTAAAAAATCTGAAGTAGAAAAATAATATTTTCGCTTCACCAAGGGATCAAACCCACACCTCCTAAACCTTAATACTTTCACCTAACGGAACCAAAGGGCCTTATATAACATGGAGAAATAATTAATATGTATGTATCTCGCATCCATCCTCCTTCGGGTCAGGGGAGGTTAAGAGTAGAGATAGCGAGCCTTCCGCCTTAAATTCAGTTTCTAGACGTGACGTGGTGAAACGAGACTCTGTGCCGGCCATTGAAAATTATAAACTATGATAAATTTCTCACGATGTTATCCTTTGTATTAAAGTTCTTAAGTAACTAGCAATTTCCGGAGGCTCCGCTGACAATCCACTTTCCCTACCGACTAGTGAGTAGCGGTCCGTCGGGAATCAGTAGTCTGTAGTCTGACATACTGTTTTACCTTAGAATAATACATTGTATTATAAGTATAGTATTAGAAAAATGTTTTAGGTAATGCATCTAACTATTCATACAAAAATGTTATCGACAACTCTTGATTCTTAAGTAGTCGTAGTATGTCCAGTAAAGAATCCGTAAATGAATAAACAGCATAAAACTAGAATGAAAAGGCAATAAATCATGCAAGAAAATAATAATCATTTGATTTCTTAATAGATTGTCTTTGCCATACTGAACTACTTAATTTAATCTTGTGTAGGCACGAACAGCTGATTTAGTAGACAGAGCATTGTGGGTGGCTATATAGAAAGAATATAAGTCAAAGAAACGCTTTAAAGAAGACAAACGGTCCGTTTTGTAATCCACAAATGAGATCCGTTACGTAAGGTTCGTGCGAATTTAACAATTTTTTTGGCCTGTGACCTCTCTACAAAAGCTGTTAAGACGCCTCGGGTTTCACGCGTTCAATACAATAAATTAATAAAGCGATGACATTTATGCGAAAAGAGAGTTAACAGAATGAAATCTATCAATACTAATAACACTATTGATGCAACTATATCGAAACTCATTTGTTTTTTAAAGATGGCGGCTGATGAGCGTGAAGTTTAATATAAAGTTCAGTTGTCTATGATTTGTGTATTCAAAATTAGATAAATGTTTATATTTATATTTTTTTTATTTAAAAATATGTCGCCGGGTAGGCGACAAGCAATATCGGCGGGTAGACGACAGCAATATCGGCGGGTAGGCGACTAACAAATTGACAACACTGCACAGCACAGCTTTCCCCCACCGGCTGGAGCTATTATAAAATGGCGTGCACTACGATGGCTCGCGAGAGTCTCCAGTCTACGCGCGGACAGTAAACATCCAATTTACTGGGAAATAACAAGGAGTTATGATTGAAGTTGATTCTTTGAGTTACTTTTCATAACGTCCTCCCATAATAGTGATGTCACTGCTGTTCCGAGCAACATAGGACTGCGTACCTCTTTAGTTATATCATTTAATCATAATCATAAAGAGTTATTGTAAAATCAACCAGTGTGATGTCCGTCTTATTGTAATACTGTCTATATATCACTCCATTATCTCTACATTACTCTTATACTCTCCGACATCAGAAGTGGGATTACCTGCCACATTCGCGCAGCAACCCGGCAATAATGGAAATTGCCACATGGAGTAGCAAAGGTAACCGTATGGAATCGACGCTTAAAGGACGAGGTATGTTTTAATGTTTTTACTATACCAGTGTAGGCGGCGAGGCCAAGTACCAGTGTACGCCAAGAAACAGAGTACCACAATATACGCTAAACTCGCATCCTACGCGGTTATCTGGAAGAGACCGCTATAAGCGATAAGAACGCCTATTGTTCACTGTATTTTGTTATACTTGTACTAGTTTTTCGTTATGTTTAAATGGTGCACTATAATTATTTTATCTTATCTTTACTGCCTCGTGGTCTCGCGGTACAAGTACCTATGTGCCGTGCGATCTAGAGGTCCTGGGTTCGATTCCCGGGTCGGGCAAAGTCTTATTGGGAATTTTTCCATTAGAAAATTCTCAGTAGCAGCACAGAGTCTGGAAATGTGCCCGGGAAACGGAAATAGGCTCGCCCCCTATTACGTGGGACTGATACATACCTGGCGAAATGTGGGTGCAGAAATGCATCTCTGCCTACCCTTTCGGGGAATATAAGCGTGAGGTATGTTTGTCTGTTTTTCTTTACCTACTGCATTGTAGGCCACAACTATAATTTAACCTTCTCTTTTTCTTCCGACACCATAGTTGCATAAGTACAGCTATGCCTATTATGTAATACTGTTTCCTGTTTAAGGTTAGTTTGTCGAGGATCAAGTGAAAGCTGATCCTAATAATGAAACCACATGGTGCTGAGGTTCCAGAAACATCGAGCTACTTGGAGGAACGGTAATGTTCAGTATGCTGCTACCGCAGGTATGGCTTTAAGGTCCTTTTCTTAGGAGTTGCTTACCAACCAAATAAAAATTACTTTCTGTCAATTGATAATTTTTGATTAAAAGGAAATAAGTGACTGGATTTTAGTATCGCTATGTGAAGCTTAATTAACTTTATTATTCGATGTTTTGATAAGAATATTCTTCAAAAATGTTTTCTAAGAACGGCGCTAGTGTAGTAATGCAATTATACCATCCCCAGCTTAAATTTATGTGGGCACAACATCCACTATGCGTTTGCACATTAACAATGGTACCTACATGCAATTTTTCTTTGTCATTACCTATTATAATAATTGAAGATCTATTAATTTATGTGATTGTTGCAAATAAGCACGGTGATGAAATACCATGTGCGCAAAGGCAAAAATTTGTGAAGTGCCTCTTGTGGAAAATGCTTGCAGTTGGTAGTAAAAACAAAATACTATAGCACAACCCTTGCAAAGAAATAGGTTGTTTTTATTTTATCGAAATTTGTCTTTATTATGAACATTTCACACTTTCGAACTCGCTGCCATGGGCTGGTGACAGCTTACGATACTATTGCTTCTTTTAATAGTAAATGATTAATGGACTTGATATTCTATTTTAATAACGTGTGAACAGTTACTTCTTTTGTAATACTTACAATTATTTAACAAATTGTAAGAACTAGGAACATAAATAGAAAGTTACTCATGATCTTATTTCCTTTTATCCGACAAATGTAAGATAAAGTAATGAGAGATCTAATTAAAAAATTAGAATTGTGAATATTACTAGCTTGTGGCACAACTTAAAAAAAAAATAAGATAGCCTATTGGAATAATTATGGCTTTTGAGAATAACAAAATTTACAAGGAGATATTATATCGTCTTTTCCTGTGTGTCAAGAAAACATAATTTACCGTGGATCATAACCTAGATTGCAATGGCCCCTTCTCGTTTTGACTTTGACTTTGACTTCACATGTCCAGCCCAGTTCTTATAACTCGTTAAGTCCAGGCCAGTTCTTGCAACTGGAGGGACCAAAAAAACAAAAGTTATGTTCGGGCCAGTTATTGCAACTGAAGGGACGCAAAAAAAAAAAGGATTGAAAAAAAAAGAAACTATAAAAAAATATGAAAAAAAATGAGAGAAAAAAAATATGAGAAAAAAATATGAGAGAAAAAAATATGAGAGAAAAAAAATATGAGAGAAAAAAAAATTGAGAAAAAAATATGAGAGAAAAAAATATGAGTGAAAAAAAAATATGAGAAAAAAAATATGAGAAAAAAAAAATATTGAGTAAAAAAAAAAGTTGGAAATGAATGAAAATACCGGTCCAGTCCTTTGACTGAAGGGAATGTGGATATTCCGGTCTAGCATGAAGGCTAAAGGGAATATGCTATAGGGAGTTTCGGTCTAGCATGAAAGCTAAAGGTGGTAACTCCGGACTAGCAAAAGTTGATATGATAGTTTCGTAGGGCACATTGCGGGACCAATACTGGACTAACTAACACCAAAACTGATGTCACCAATCTGAAGGGTCAAATTTAAACCAGACCAGATAATGTTTTGTCAGGATGATCGAGCTCAATTCTTATGTTATTTTCAGACAATATACCCTAACAGCGTACGAGGACGTACGCACGTCAGTATGGCCGTGTCGCCGGGTAGGCGACAAGCAATATCGGCGGGTAGACGACAGCAATATCGGCGGGTAGGCGACTAACAAATTGACAACACTGCACAGCACAGCTTTCCCCCACCGGCTGGAGCTATTATAAAATGGCGTGCACTACGATGGCTCGCGAGAGTCTCCAGTCTACGCGCGGACAGTAAACATCCAATTTACTGGGAAATAACAAGGAGTTATGATTGAAGTTGATTCTTTGAGTTACTTTTCATAACGTCCTCCCATAATAGTGATGTCACTGCTGTTCCGAGCAACATAGGACTGCGTACCTCTTTAGTTATATCATTTAATCATAATCATAAAGAGTTATTGTAAAATCAACCAGTGTGATGTCCGTCTTATTGTAATACTGTCTATATATCACTCCATTATCTCTACATTACTCTTATACTCTCCGACAAATATGTAACTTATTGTTTTAAAATAAGTGCGATATTTATCATCATCGTTAGCCCTTACACATACGTCCGACTGCCCTCCTCTACACCTGAGAGAGTAAGAGTATGTATGGCGGACTACACGCCTACGAAATTTCTAAGAATTTTTCCTCAAAATGTATTCTTTCACCGTTCAAGAACGTGACAATTCATGGCGAACAAACACATAACTTCTGAAAGCCAATGGTGTATCCCTGGGGCTTGAATCCGCGACCACTGAGGTTGTCGACCGCTTACCTAAACCTCGAGACCATTGCTACCTCTTGTTAAGTACAATATTACATTTTATAAATTATTTTTAAAAACAGTGTAATTTTTGGACATGGCGTGTGAGTCAAAGGTCCCACAACAATAGCAGCGCTTTTGGTAAGTGTAAATGACCGAACCGGAAAACGGAGTTTGTGACACGACCAGGACAATGAGACTTGCACATTTATCTTTAAAAATGACATGTAGACATTCCGTTTGGTGTACTTGTCACTGCAACTCTAGCAGAACTTAAATACGTATGGCATTCGCATGTCCTTTAAGTTTTAATGATAAGCTTCAAGAGGTACATATGTTGTATTTATAGCGTACACTAAAAAAATAAACCAAGAAAATCATAAATGTGATGTTTGTGATGGGACTTAAAGTATTTTTTTTTCGACAAACAATGTAAATGGCAAAATCAACTAACTACGACATCCTTATCTGCTTGAACAGCCGTCAGCGTTATGTTATTGTTTCAAAGAAACTACCTTAATCTTTTCGAGAGTAAAAGAAAGAAAATCGACATTATTTACCCGAGGATGGAGGAAGATGCCGTTAACGTTTCTCGGGCACACTTCCAGATATATACTTTCCTAGACCCAGCAATCAAACTCGAGACCTCTAGATTGCGCGACGCTAACTTGTATCGCAAGATCACGAGAGTATCTCAAAAGATTCCATTGCTAAACAAACATTTACCCAATCACATTCATCTATGGCTGTTTCTAAAACGTCATTCAATAGATAAATCAAATTCCGATGTCGGTATGTAAATCATATGTAACACTGTTACAAAATGTGGGTGGCATATCCAAGGAGTTTTGCAAAAATAATTAAGCCGTCTAATTATCATAAAAGATTAGCATTACACATGAGTGGATTATAATAGATAGGCACCCCGCAAACTAGTTGTCGCGCAAATGACGAAACATCGAAGTGGCCGAAGCTTTCGTAATATCGGGGTAGACCGCAAGAAACTATGATTTATGGCATTGGCAAACCGCTAGTGTGTCGTGACGGGTCCTAATCATATCGAGTTAAATAGTTAATGGACACTAATGGAAATAATCAGAGGAGTACATCTGACGAGCACCGCCCGCGACCGCCGCGGAGAAAGTGACAACATCGCCACTATTTATGTTAAGGCTCAGCTATGCTTTATTGCCAGATGGTGAATATTTTTGTTATTGATGAAAATTATTGGAAGCCAGAACGTAGCTTTGGTTACCTTAATTGGTTTACTGTCATCGGAATTCGAAAATGACGTAAAAATCATGTCAAATATGATGATGTCATAATATTTGCAAATGGCTAAAATTCTTTTGATCACTTCTATTTAACCTCACCCCTAGAATTCTGTTAAGCTTTAACCCATTCCAAGCATATAGATTCTAAACTTCACAATCCATTACATAACATGTACATACATATAAACAAATTGTTAGGTATATTGTAGAAAAATCTAAACCAACCCTTTCGGAAAACAGGCCGACAGAAAATATACGTGGCGTGTCTACAATATACTCGTATTTATTTACAACTTCTTGACGTCAAAAGGCGTCGAACTCTACCTTCTACTTCGAATTATTTAGTTACATACGTATGTTAGGTAGACTAATGCCTAATATAGGAAAATTGTTAGCATGCAGTATAATAATAAGTAATTCAAGAAAAACCTTAAATTACCTTACTCTGTAATTTTTGTAAAAAAAAATTACAAATCATCTAAACCAAACCAGTTTTCATTAGGCCTTAAGCTACAGTTTCAAATGATGGATAGGAAATACCAACGCAGCAGAACAAATAAAAATTAAAGAAAAACATTTAATTACCCGCTCTATTATTATTGCGTCACCGTAAATCTTTACAAAGAAATAAATAATATCACACACGCGGACTGAGCATTTTTTTTGTACTCAGTCGTACTTTCATGGAGTCAACCTTCTTACAGAAAACTTATTTCTTACTCCTAACGGTAATTTACCGAACAGACCCCAACAGCACTACTTCGCGTGATTTGTCGATTTTCTGCGTGACAACTGGACCGCCCTGTAGAGCCAACCCATTCTTATTACAGTCTAAGCTGACTGAGACGTGGCTTGACATTTACAAATTGCGAATTAATTATACAATAAAGTACATTTCATTTTTAATTTAGATCCTTGTTATCGTGCTGGTTAATATTTAATCAGAAAACTTATGATTCATAAATAAGTGCAGGTTACAGAAACGACAGCTAATTCACCACAGAAACTAATGCTATTTTTCCCGAGACTGTAAATTTTTGGAACCATCTGAATTAGATGTTTCTATGATGAAGGTTTTATGAGGCGAAACACACTGACTATACATGTTATGATTTGACATGAATCTTTCATTAATTATTATCTTAATAATTTATTATTACATGCATATATAAATATCACGGACACATGTTACATTCGGATACTTTATGTTAAAATGATTTGACATGGGAGAATATCGCAATCACGTAGTCGATAGTTCATTTAGTCCGCGTTGCAATTATCATGTGCATCACTTAAGTACCAATAAAAAGAGTCTAGGATGTATTTCTAAGCACTTGCTCTTAACGTAATAATTTAATGCTAAGATAAAACTGAGAGGCTAATTTGTAAACCGTTACAGTTGCGCAAAATCAATACTAACCACATACTAGCGCCTCCCGTCGACTCCGCTCGCTACAACAAACAAGTAATTAGCCCTAACAAAATCATTATTATACACAACACTCTAAATCAATGACTGGCCTACTTCCTAACATATCGACACATACAAACACACATGTTCCATGTATCAATCGTAACACGTTGCTAATTAGATGAAACCGTTGCTTCGCAATAATCGAACTACTTTTACCAGTCAATTTTTTAAATGTTACATAATTGACAGGTCGCGTTTCGTGATCAATGACTTAAGGATAAGTTTTTAGTAATTAGATAACATTAGCATACTGCATGTGGCAATTTAACGATGGTGTTATGAATGAATGCATGGTGCGGTTACGGAAATCATCGATTAATGAAACGATTAATCGGATAATTATAAATTGATTTATGCATAAGTTGCATATAGTATATGAGTATACTTATAATAGCTATCCAAATCTGAGATCATTGTTGAGTTTAAAAACGTACCGGTTTTGCGACTAAAGAAAGATTTGTGTACTTTTTGAAGAATTAGAGATAACGCCATTTTTAAAAGATTTACGGGTTTTGTATGAACATTATGAGACGTCACGGTAGGTAATTTGGTAAATAATCTTCTCTCCTATTGCATGGAGTCATAGTGGGCTAAGCAATGTTTTATCATATTTTTATCAAGAAAGTTAGTTTCAAATGATTCCGTAAATTCATCCCCGATGAGTTCTTTTTTTTCTTTTTATAGGCCTCGCTCGTTCCCGAGATAGATTATGGGTTTCTTTGAGCTATTAAAGTCATTGGGCTTTAATAGTGAAATTTAATTTAGAATTGTCGAAGCAATCAATATAATTCGTGTAAAAAATAACTCCCTAAAATGTTACAACATCTAAACGGCAGCTGTAACCACACTCACAACAAATTGCCCATCAACTTATACAACAAAGATTTTTATATAATCCGCAAATATTTTTAGTTAATTAATAAGTAGCTACCGTTTGGATAGAGATGTACTTGGTACAATTGATATGCGACGGGTCGAGATGATCAGCTATTTGCATAGTTACGCGACGCGGACTGTCAAAATGTTTTGACAGGCAAACGGTATGATGGCTTGACGCACAACCGGACCGACAGTCATGAGTGGCAAAAATGGTACTCATTAATTAAGCCCGACATTACTAGTCTCACTTTCATTTGTTATACAATGTTTACTTGATTTTCTCTTTTATGATGTTTTTTGCACATTGTTCCATTTTGTTACATTTTTTTAATTATTGAAATAATTTAATATACGCGACAATTTATTAAGACCTTATTTTTTACTCCACATTAGGAAAAACTTCTTTTGGGGTTACCAGAAATTCCGTTTTTTCGATGTACAAAACACCGAAAAAAAATGTAGCAGGTTAGAACTCGTAATCTCTCGCTTTACGATCTGGTTTAAGCCAAGTACACTACGAAATCTGTCGTATAACCTTGCTGTTATTAGTTTGAGTAAAGATCGCTACATCCATAGGTGTCATAGAACCTTAACCAAATATTGATGCGGTTAAACTAGCCTATGTCTTTAGTAGTTATTGTCTATAAGTGACTCTACATACATACCTCCTCAAACTATATGCTTTTATCTCGACCGAACGATTTATCACAAGTCTACAGCTAGCTTGTTTGACTTATTCACATTGAACTTAAACGTACTGAGCGCTTTGCGTACAATACAAGCATTATTCCAATAGTTGCCCGGAATGCATTTCCCCGCTTGTTGGAGCTATCGACGCAGCAATTTATCTCAATGTAGAACTAGATCGTGTATTGTTTAATACCCGCCGCGGACTATCGACAAAAGAGCCGAAAGTTATGTTATTGCGAAACAAAAGGGTTAATAAATTTCAAGACGTTCATCTTATGACAGCCGCACCGGCCGCTCTACGTGATGGCAGGACTTCCGCAATACTTGATAGTAACAAAATATGATTAAGGTGCATTATTGGATTATGATAAGCCCGCCTGTTGTAAGTAGACAGTATTTGCTTATCGAAGATAAGTTTTATGTTAAAAGAAATACCTATTTCTCAACCTAGAGATGAATATTATTATGCAATCGTGAGAAGGATTACAAGATTCAGTATTTTACCGGAACGACAGATGGTTTTATCTTTTGCTATGCCGGCATTAGCTAAGCGAGCATTGACATAAGCCACAGGTAGTGAGTAGGTACTATTATTAAAAAATTGCGAACATTATTTCAAAAATGTTTTGTATTCCACATAAATGGCCTGGCATCAAAGGCCATACAATATTATTGGTTATCAGAGGGAACAAATACTAGTTACAGAAACAGTAAGCAATCATCAAGATATTCACTGTTACAATGTTTCAGCAATAAACAGGCGTTTTAATAAAACTCTCACGTTTATCATAATTGCGTTACAAGAAGCACAAATGCAAAGTTACTTTTATTTCTTTCCGTTTGCGCTCCGCTACTTCACAGTGAGTAAAGGCGTGACAAGATAAAATCTAGAGAAACACTGTGGGCGAAACCCGAATTAAAATAAAATAAATATCGTATTGAGAAGGGCCTGAATAGCCTTTAGGACGACATTAAGCGCAATTACTAGATCCTGCACGCCATTTACACGTTTCTACGGCTCGCGGAAAAAAGAATAACGTGTGTATGATTGTACCTTCCTCGATAATGAAGTTTGATGTATTACATGCACATATACGCAATTACGCGCCTATTTGAACCACGCTGTCTTACATAATGAGGCATTTTCTTCGGGCGACTCCAGATATATTACAAATGTTTGCTGGATTTCTCGCGAAAATTGCCTTGGATTTCTTACGACTGCAATAAAAGTTATTTATTGCTTGTATGCGATGATTGTATATGCATAAATTATAGGTAAATGTGTTTCGAATGTCAGCCATAAAGAGTCGGTGGATAAATAATATATATTTTTATCTGCATCGACAAGAAATTAATTTATTTAGAATAACAAACTGCTCAATCATGTTCAATAAATTCATTGCGCGACATCTGAAAATTTCATCTAGAAAGTGGCCAGCTTTTTGATTTAATAATGAAATTTAAAAAAGGAACGGATGTTTGTTGTAAGTTAATTGGATTTAGATTGAAGTGAGATAGTATCGCACGTTGGGTGGATTTGATTCGGCGTGTTGTTGGTGCATTGATGTCGTTCAGCCATGCTATTGAGAAGACAACAAGGTTGTCGTCATTAGACGCGGGAACGATATGATCGCGAAAGTCGGTGATGATCTCCCAATCTCCTAATTGTTTTTACTTTCGTCTGTTACGTAGGTTTATTGTTGCTGTAGAAGCGGTCATCGAACAGCGGGCAGCGGGCAGACGAGCGATATTATCTCCCTGACAAATGGGATTATTACGAGATACGATTAATGTTACGTAATTTGCGTAACATCGCTTTTTATAATACCATTTATTATTGCCAGAGAATTCTTTATAAATGATAGTGTCTACACAATGCAATATTGTGTGCATATTCTTGGAGAAAGGGGCTTCTGTATCATGTATTGTTTTCCGCCGTTAATGGAACTCTGAGGTATGTAGGAAGTTGGACAAGATATTTTAAGTTGAGATAGACGTCAAGTTTCTAAATAGGACCTAATGTAATCACACAAATGTTAGGAATAAAATACTAATAGATGGCGTTATTCCTGTTTTATGCTCTGCAAATTTTAAAGAATAACCTTTAACTATGACCTCAGCCTAGCTTCTATGCCATAAAAATCTTTGTCCTTGTACGACCTCATTCATTCTTATATGTATAGAGATTTAGGCATGAAAATAAACAGTCAGTGGTTACCGGTGACAAGTGGTAGTGCTACTGATCTGATTCATGAGTCCTCTCGACAGATGTGATATTATTTGCTTATTTTAAGTCAACCTACTTACAAATTCTGTCTATACTTTTTCACGGAAAGGAACAATAAAGCTAGAAGAAATACCTACTATATTAGAAAATACAATAAACGCAACATATTTTCAAAATACTTGTGGCAAGTGATTTTACCTATCAACTGTACTGTTAAATGTATTTTTAAAAACCAGCCTCTAAAAATAGGTTGTAGCAAAACTGGAAGTGCTCAAGAGAGGCGAACAAAAAATGCGATATTATGGCACGGACACTGTAAAGATAATTTCGCTTAACTGCGCAATTACGTGTGGGTGGTGGCTGTCAGTCGTATTATTATCATTACACGAGTTATGATGTATCTGCTATCGTATTTGGATAGTCTGATCTATCGTCTAGCTTTTTGCTCTCCCAGCTAAGCGGTGAAGCAGTGGTGGCCTCGAGGTTTAGGCGCGCGGTCGAGAACCTCGGCGGTCGCGTGTTCGAACCCCACGGACACACCTCTAACTTTTCGAAGTTACGTGTGTATTCACATTGAATTGTCACTTGCTTTAACGGTGAAGGAAAACATCGTGATGAAACCTGCACACCTAAAAAGTTCTTAGGAGTTTCTTAGGTGTGTAGTCCGCCAACCCGCACCAGGCCAGCGTGATGGACTATGGCCTAAACCCTCTCAATGGTAGAGGAGACCCGTGCTCAGCAGTGGGCGTATATGGGTTGTTGTTGAAGCTAAGCGGTACATTTGGGATAGACTCTGACTCTTGAAGTTACATACATACCTATGTGTAGAGAAATATGTATTTGTATAGCAAACAATCTTCGTGAATTGGCATTTAATATCATCTGGAATTTAGGAAGAATTTGATCATATAATGGTTTGATAAATTTTATGGATAATATTTGGTATTTGTATATCTATTTGCTTTTATGTTATATCCCATCTTACACACTGCCCTCCCAAGAAACGCTCTCAAAATATCCATCTTATGGTTGTCTTGAAGAGACCACTACGTGCGATAAAGTCGCCATTTGTATCATGATTTAAAATGTGTACAATGAATAGTTAAATAAATAAATAATAAATAGGTATTGATTTAAAATTCGGTGGAACAAGTGTGTGTGTCTGTACTTCTAAACACTGTCTGGGTTGAGTCAGAAGCTGTTAATTTTATTCGACACTTTACCTCGCGCATGCGTTCAAGCGACACCGTAAAAACATTTTTACGGTCAATTTATATTAGTCGATAACTCGGTCACTACCCGTTCACAACATTCGGGGAAATTACTATCATAAATTGTTTATAGTTTTAGAATTACTTCTGCAGCCCAAACAAATAGTAAAGATTATAATCTTTAATGTAAAAAACTTGGGCTTGAAGTTTAAGTGCTCTTTTTGGTGTAACATACTGACTAGAGATTCTTTATCAGCCCTATAAATGAATGTGGCATTCTCGTAAAATAGCAAAAGTTAATAAAAACTATATAGAAGATACAATATTTTTATTATGCGAATAAATATAATAAAAAATTAAGTAATATAATTTAATTGCCTATTTTATTATGAAGATAACGGTAAAAATATTTTTAAGATGTAATCTACTTGTATACTAATTATATTAAGTGATCTGAGCCGTTGAAGTTTAATATGAGATGCTTCAGGAATTTTAAAACATCATAAGACACTAAGCATTTTTCAAATTGACATAAATATATACCTATATTAGCTTGAACGAAACAACGCTAAAAATCTTTATAATAAAATCTGAAATACGCATGAGCACACCAGCAACATTCGTATCTTTGACAATTGCAAAACAATGTACACAACTCCATCTTCACGGTAATAAATTGTGAGATTACATAGAAACATTTTGATTATAATGCGTGCTATTAAAATAAATGCTGCGATGGTAGCACCTGGCGTCTCACACATACATTCTTGGCGCTTCGCTAGACGATGCTCGTCGTAAATTACAACTGATTACCGCGTTATGTTCAAAGCAAATAGTTCATGGTCACTGTACATTTGAGCTTTATTATTTGACCTATTAACGGTTTAAATTATTTGCTTGTAGTCGTGTTTACATCTTTTGATGTATGTATTAATGACTTTATAATGTGCACGTTTCGTTTATGTCTTCATGTCATTTTATGACTTGGAATCGTCATAATCGTGAACGCTTTTACATGAGCGAGATATGACCGCACTGAACTGAATTGCGACCCAATTGTGTATTGACTTTAAGCATGTTCGTACATCTGGGCGTAGAAAAGTCAGTTACTGACTTTTATGTATAATTCGAGTTATATTTAGTTATAGATAGTGGTTTAAATTATCATAATACATAGTAGATTTGTTTTATTTTTGTCATTCACTACTAAGTAAATTGTTTTGAGTTATTAATTTCTATTATTTTACCCTACAACTTTGTCTATAATTTATTGCGCTTTCAAGTTGACGACACGCAATTAATGTAGACAGAGGCTAATAGAGCGGCGTTGTTTCATAACATTTCTATAGGTCCATCCGTCGTACCACTCATGCTTCAAAGAGCCATTGTCCATTTTGCCCGCAGCTTTCGACATCTCCCGTCAAACCATTGTCGTTCAAACATTCTATTCACAAAATGGTGCATGACCTTTAAATTGAATAAAGAATAGCTATTAGTGATTTTTCGACGCCTCGGGGCTTAAGAGACAGGTGACAATGTGTACGGTGGATCTGGGAGATGTTATTTTTTACGTAAGTTGACAACCGCCTAGTGCTGTCGAGAAGGTAGCTAACAAATGTGACATCCATACAATAGGTTTGTTTGTATGGTTAAAAATGTTTGATTTGGGTCTTTTGTAGAACTAAAATCACCTTAAGATTGCACAACTGTGACAAGACGGCAGGTTCCGAGCTATATTTTAATTATAAATAGTTATTTTTTATAAGTAGTAGAATTATCTTCAGATGTTATTTTGACATACACGCAATTTAAAAATTTTAGTCCGCAAATAATTTTCTGGGATTTTTTTTTTATTCCAGTGTTTTTTTTTTTCAAATTAACTACCCAACAAAATCAGATCTAACAGATATAAGGAATAACCTGTTTCCCGCCCAGAAAATCGAACCCGGAACTTTCCATCGAGTTTATTTATACCGCGGAATGAACGAGCGCCACGTTTACCAATAATTTAATTGCAAAATATTTTTGTTTGCGCTGCCTCTTAGTTCCCTTTGCATGACAAATACGGATATGTTAAAGTTTATTGATAATTACGATAACATGTAACAAACTTGATAACGTAACAGTTGCAAAAGCCATGTTTATGTGACAAATGTTTCTTACATAAAGCAATTACTTAAACAGATTACTGATAAAGCATTATCATGTTTATTACGCTACTTCTCGATTTACTTACAATTTGTATTGATTTATTTCTACAATCATTTATATGTCCTTACAAGATACATATAATGAGAACTAATGAAATTATTTTAGTGACCAAATAGAATCTACTTTTAAGAGAAGATTTTATCTACACCTCCCTGCTTTATGTCTCTGAACGGATGACTGAAGGGGTGTGAAGGGTAGAGAAATGCAATAAGATCATTATTATTGTGTCTTCAGAAATCTCGCATACTGATGAAATCAACAAGACTGTTGTTTCTTTCAACGGTTTTCTTAAACACTATTATATCCTCAACCCGCCTCAATCATACCATGATTCAAGATTACAGCATTTCTTTACCACTTCGAATACTTTCTCGAATTCTGTATTACAAAGAGAATATATTATATTTGCAGACCGATTTCCTCTTCATCGTTTTCATTGACAAGCGATGACAGGGTAAAGACTCACGCAATCATGCATTCAAAGAAGCGTCATCTGTCAAAACTCTACAAGACCAAGTTATTTGACGTACGAAACGATGCGACGATCAGGAGACATTTTCGTGTCACAAATAAGTATTATTTCAACTTTAGCTTCCTCAAGCGAGTGTCGCAATTAATTGAAGTAGGTTACTTTAAAGTTCAGTTACAATCGTACTTGCCCTGCGCGATCCCGCTTCCGATACTATCGATGCATCTTTCTTTCACAACAGCAGACAAGTCTGCCCGAAGATCCAGATAATGCTTTAAATTTTATTGTGGCTCATTTCGTCACAGTTAATTGCTTCGTTATATAATCGTTCCTCTTTAATTTATTACAACGCAACGTTTGTAGAATTGTTAATTAAGTTCAAGCTGTGTCGCTAACCCGGCTATTGCGTTTCCAGAGGCCGTTTGTCTGAAGGGATGTGCAATCATTTTGATTAAGATGAATCACGTTGGAACATCGCTTCGTCTGGTCATTCGTCTCGAATTATGATCCACTAATTAACGCGAGTTTCATTTGTGTTTCTATTAAGGTCTGACATTGATTTTGATTATAATATTAAAGGCATTACCGTCATAGATTTTCGTTGTGTTTTATGTGTTGTAACTGTTTGTATTATGGCCCAGATAGACAAGTACCTATTTTGTATATATTTACAAGACAACAAGGTACTTAGTTACTAACATGGATCGACTTAAACATCAATCCTACAATAGTTCAGTTTTAAATTTACATTTATATAAATTTGTCGATTTGACATTACTTCTCTTGATATAATATTTTAATCCAAAAACGTAAAAACCGTAAATCATTTACAAATATTATAATTCAGTAACACAATAATGTTCATATCTTATCTGAGGGTGTGGCTAGCTATAAAATTAGCTTAATAGTCCGTGTTATTCCAGCACTAAATGTGAAAACATAAAATCGTGACTCGGTCTCTAAAATTTTGATAGTTGTGATAATACGAGCGAAACGTATATTTATTTTACAACCATACACCAACAAGGCGTCAAAACCCGACGTAAACTGTATATAATCAAATTACAATATTTGCATTGACAGTGCACGCTTATAAAATATTGCGAAACAACTTTTAGAGTGGCTACCGATGCGTCGAGGTGCGAACAGATGAGCGATGCAACGCACGCCGAGTGACGAGGTGCGCGCCGATCGCGCCTGCGCACCGGGCTTTCACTGCCATTGTCGCCTGCGTAGACCACACTTTCGCCTGCCAACAAATGCGATACGGACGCGCCAACCCGCCTCCACACCGGCAACTCAAGAAACTATCAAAGGGCCCTTTAGTTTAATGCATATCGTTAATAATTTTCCATTCAATATTCTTATCCGCAATTTGCCTAAGATTAGCACAATCTGTACAAGCGTAAACTGTACGATTATTAATCAGTTTATTCTATACACCTAAGTGAAATTATAAACACGCAAAAGTATGAAGAAAACATGATGCTCGCAATAGTTCGTGTCACCTTGCGAAATTCCATTGCGTGATGTGAAAAAACTAGTAAGCGCCGATGTTTATATAAGTATTTCACTTGGAGTGTGTTTAGCATTTTTCTTTGCGAATGTGGGAACGGATACATCAGGAAGAATGTTAACAATCCGGTCGCACTGAGGATGCTAATTGACTCTCTACAAGCCAGTCTGGGAGCCGGCGCCTACCACAGTGCGTTGTACTTACAATTTGCACTGTCGCCAATGTTGCGTTAGGTTTGTACGTTACCGGAACGTAATCAAGAAACACGGCAAAATAAATTTTCTTTACTTTCACGTCTACGTTTATATTTACACGATAGCCGGCCGTTTTTCTTACGCTTATTACTAAATCTTCTATATGGCTTCCAAACCGGCTAAGTTGGTATTAATTACTGTTGCATGTACATGGAATTTTCTCTATGACTTTCCGGTATGTGGTTAATATTTTCAATTACTATGTTCTCAAGTACAGTTACCTTCATACGTTACGTATTATATGCGGGAAATAATATTAATAATTGTAACGCAATATAGTTTTCTATAGTCAAATGTCTTTTGAACAGATAGGTTTGAAATCAATTTTTGTGTAAGCCTACATACATATTGAGTGCGGTTTAACCTTGCCCCACAGCGTTGACTTAGTACAGATTGATGAACTACAAATAAATAAGAATTTCTTTGAATAGAAGTAATAGGTATGTCGGTTTTCTTTCAATGTTTATTTTGCTAGATAAGTGCATATTATGTATTATTTTTAATTAGGTATACACATTTTAAATTATATTTAAAACTTAACTTCAAGCAACATTAACTAGTTAAACAAAAGCAATGACTGAATACTATAGATTTTCTTAATTTAAAATCTGTTAAATAAGCTCCTTAAATAATAAAGAGAAAAAAAAATCTGTTAATTTTTTAATTATTTATTCACACTTAAAAGCAAGAGTTATTTGAGGAACATACAACTTTGTGACATGTAGACCCAGTAATGTTGCTATTTTTCTAGAGATTCAGTCACTTTTCAAATTAATGTCAATTTATTTTACTAGTTTTAGTTTTTGCCCAGAGAACGGGAAAAAATCTCTATTGCTACAACAGAGTGATCCTCAAAAGTAATACGACAGCTAAAAGTAAAGTGAATCATTGACCTAAATATTTCTTGCGAATATATTCTAATTGCGGGTAATACAAATACTCCAATGGTAGGGGTAGCAGGCGAGACAGTTAATGACGAGGTCCGCGCGCTGCCCAGGAACGCGGCTAACTCTAAACGGTTTACAGAATCCGGCGCATTCATTTGCATTATTATGTCGTCGCTTCTATTTCTAGATACAGTTTTGCACTCAACACTCTATATACTCTGCATAATCATCGCACATTTCCTGAGAAACGATGTAAAATATTCATTATCGATATGTTACTAGATGCAATAAGATGCGATATAAACATTCTTGCATGAGGTATAGGTAAAAATAAGACAAAATATGGCGTTATTGCAGAGCCTAATCTACCTAATGTAGTAATAGTAGAGGTAGATGTATTTTTCGTAAATGAATTTATTATGACTAACTATACATCTATGGAAGACATAGTATTTGCTGAAGTGGAGATAACGTGTTTGAAACAGTCTAATGAATGTTTTAAATTATCATAATGTTTCTTAAATAATCATATCAAGATCAGTCCTTTTTCAAACCAAGAATTTTTCAGCGAATGTCTTTGAAATAAAATATAGGATGTTTTCATTCTTAATGTAATCCAAGAAAAAAGTACCCAAGCTAGTCCAGTCATATTAGAAAACAATACACAACAGCAAAGTATTCGAAGATATAATCAACTGAATATTAATGGTATCCTTGACTGTCGCATAAAAGATTTTAAATCACAATGATATACGGCTCCAGATAAAGTAAGAGTGCAAAATATTGTTAAACCGCTTATACTAAAAGACGATAACAATGAAACTGATTAAATGTACGCAGAAACGATTAACGTATTAAAATTCGTGACCCGAATACGTTAAAACGGAGAATGCACACTTCAATCTAGCCTTGATCTAACACTGTGCTTGTATATTTCTTGTTAACGGTTTTTACTATTCGAACTTTAAGTATGGATTAAGAGCAAGGGACAAAGGTGAGGTCAAACGAGATCACCTACTTTCCTTGCTTTGTAAATTTAAGTGCCAAGCAGTAGATCATTATATTACTTTGTCTCTACGATTACAGTAAATGCACCTAGAAGATATTGGAAACTGTTAACCCTGCTTTTAGAAGTTCTTTGAACGACATCATCCTCTTTGGCAACATTCAAGTTATAAGGAAAGTTACCCATAAAACCTTACGTGCCCTGATGCAAACAAATTTGTTGACTTGCTCAGTAATATCCAAGTATCTCCAATATCCAAGTATATCTCCGGATACAACGGGTTTTACTATTAACTTATAAATATCGTAAACCAGCTAAAATATTAATTTTATATCATCATTAGGTATGAAATGCCTAAGCAGCAGTCCACCTACCTGTTACAATGTTGCAGCAACAGTTTTAGACTAAGATTATGTGTATTAATAAAATTTTCTCATAAATATCTTTGGACTTGAACTGTTAAGGGTCGGCAAATTACCTTCCATGGTATTTTACGATTTCCATAAAAATGTCATCGTTGATCAGGGAACCCAATAAGTCCATAGTAGATATGTATACAGCAAAGGATGTTTTTACCTTTTTACGAAAAATTTACGCCATTCATTGGTAGTTAATTTCAATTTCGCACTACTTCAGCGTAGTAGACTACGGCCAACATTGACATTTTTAGAAATTATTGACAATTTCAATTTCTATATTTCTTTTAAAAAAATGGGCAATTTAAAACACCCTTGCTAAAGCCAAAACCTATGTTTGGTTATTCGTCTATGCGGTGCAGTGATAAACATCGTATATTGACTGACTAAATATAGATAAGAATTCTGCTCAGCAACATGTTGGTCCTGAGAAGGCTTGTGCCTATAAATATGCTGCTACAAACTAATAGTAAAGAAGACGTCTGACACAACGACGATTGTTGATTTTAAATAATTTTAACAATAATTTAACATGAATTAATTTCAGTAGTTGTACTGCAATTAGTAAATTGCGGAGTACTGCATCGGCTGTAATTGGACCTTCAATAACAGTTATTACATCGCAAAGTTATCATCTGTTATTACGAATGTTTATGTTGAGAAGAATTATATTGGTTCTCGTTGAATTTAATTATATCGTGACTAACTTAATGATGTACCCCTTTGTATCACTGATCTTGGTTTACAAAATTTATTCATAGATCTATGAAGAAAACGGTTCAAAAGAACATTAGTTTTTAGGTTATTTTGTGATTGACTTGTCTACCAGACGTTACTAGATCTGTAGGGATTCAAACAGCTTACTCTGTGAGTCTCTCCCGGTCCCGACACGACATCAAAATATGCTATTATGATCACGTAATTTTATGTCTATGACACAAATCTATTTTCCTTTCTTCAAAAAAGATTTATATCGTGTATCCAATGATGATGTAAATAGCCTAGAATACATCAAACTCATTATCTTTCTTACCGGTGCCAACAAAAAACATTACGTAACATTTAATTGACCTTAAAATCTTATTTCCGCGCATTTAAGGCCTACTTATAAAATTTTTATCAACAAAAAACTTTCAGTCATAAACCCTAATGTTTTTTATGTTTATTATATCCGTTATTTAAAGCTACTTAAACACGCAACAGTGCGACAATTCGTATCGGTTTTATTGCATTTGCTGGGAGAATGTGGTGTGTCTAACCGTTTGCTATGGCATTTCCACTTCCCGAGACGAGAATAGCCGTGCAAAAGAAATAAGAACAATCGCAATGAATAAACAGAACTGGAGTAGATGTGATTTACTTGTTAATTATTTGTTACTTTTATTAGAGTTTGCTGAGTGTGTTATTATCCTAAATAAAGCCATTAAAGAGTCCACATCATTCATGATAATCAAACCAATGCAATATCCATGTTTGTAAGTCATGATTGTTTTAATTACTTGTGATTCGGATTATTCAATTGAGTAGTCTATTAAATGATGCAGGTTATTAGTGAGACTGCCAACCCTTACAACAACAAGCATTCTGAGTAGTTAAGCGGCGAGTCTTTTAATATTTTTTAATGAATACAAAAAAATGACCATATTTAAAGTGAAACTAAGTAAGTATTGTGAGAAAGCATCGTTCATTGAATCAACAAAAACAAACGGATGTTAACCAGCCAGCCTCACAAGAAATAAGAGTACATTGCGAATGTACCAAATGACACATCTAAGGTACCTTAGATGACAGACAGAGGAAACTGACTTACAAAAAATTACCGTGCCTACTTATTTATATAAGATCGTATGTATTCTAATCGTATTACCTTTTTCCGATATGTGCCTATACCACAAGTTCTGTCGGTCTTCCTAATTCTTCATCGAAACCTACACTCCTTTCCCAGACCTAAAGTATAAATGTCCATCACTAAATTTAAAACTGTTTATTAACATATTGATCCCAAAACGCGACACACTTATGAATCACATTTTATTTTATTTAGGCGGATATGAAGATGCTACCACTAGTAATAATATTGTACACCTTTCCACCTTACAAACTATTATGAGGCCTTCAATGGGGCAAAAGTTGACCATAAACAACAATTTAAGAGACAAGAAATGGTTGAAAATACTACAGCATTTATTGAAACATCGTAATGATTATGTATGTCAACACAACCTGTAGGTACAGAGTTTACAAGGAAATTTAAAAATGTTAAAAAAACGAACAGAAATAACCCTACCATTACTAGATATGGGTTGATTCTTACAGACAAACATTGTCACCTAAATGATTTGTTACGACGCTAAAACATACATAAAATTGAAAACTCCTCACCACAGTGTGTTATTTAAATAATTTCATTTATATAAAAAACGATGTCTTAAATAAATTTAACACATTTTTTAAAGTATGCGAATGTATGAAAGGAAACTTTTCTATATTATTGCTCACTTATCCAATAAAAATATCTCTTTAAAAACTGCAGTAAAACAAAATTACGCAATTCAGTATGCCATTTTTAGAATTAAGTCGCTATTTATTTATATGGCCTGTTACACGTATTATTAACCTAGCTTCTTGACGAGACATCTCAAGTATTTCGCTTGCCTGGAGATGTCTTTCTCCACCTTTTAATTAAGTGATAATTGACTTGAATACGCATGGAATGTCAAAGATATGTACCTCGGAACTGTATCGTCTCCAACGAGCGGTCCACTTTCAACCTAGCCAATGCCACGAATGTCTAAGCTCAGTCACCATCATCATTAGCTCATATACATGGACCTCCTCTACCCATGAGAGGGTTAAGGCCTTAGTCCACCACGCTCGCCTAGTGCTAGTTGATGGATATACACATCTAAGAAAATCCTAATAACTTTTTCGTCACTGCTTCATCACGATGTTTTCCTTCATGATTAAAGCAAATGACAATTAATTGTGAATACATTCGCTAAATTTAATTAATAAGTATTTATAATGTAAAAATTAAATTAAGTACAGATGATTTATAAAATAATCCTCGAAGCCATTACGCCCAAGTTCAGTGACTGGCTTTACTTGATGATCTTTTCACTTCTAATAATTTCAAATAATTATCGTAAACTAATAGAAATTTCCATATGACTGTGTAGGCACTGTAAATAGATTTTACAGCTCGGGGCGCAGTTCCTAAGCACTCGCATTCCTTTCTGTGCGGACATACTGGTGGGCGAAGACTAGTTGACAATTTCACTTGCTTCGGTGAACGCGCTCCCGGATTTGGCACGAATAATATATAAAGCCGTGTGCTCACACTCGATTAATAACTTGACAAAACAGTAATAAGCTTCTCGTGTGTACGCGGCGTAAAATTTGCTATACGAACTCTTTAAATTACGGCTGTGTTCGCAAACAACTCTTTGTTTCTGTTAAATTCATAACATTTGACTCTGATTTGCTCTAGGCATGAACACATGGTTGTAACTTGTAGGTAACCAATGTATGAAAGTTACTGTTATAGATCGCTTATGAGTTGCGGGCTTTACATTTTCTCTTCTGAAATCACTCAAGACCCTTCTTACTCAATGTTTTCATAAATTCGAACTTGTTAACTCACTTAAAGTTCGCCAAGATTAATGTTGGAAAATAAATTGATTTTTTAAAAGTGCATTTATTATGCAGAGCTGTCTGATATGATTTAAGGGTCACAGAAAGTTTGTTCCTCAAAATGTGTTTACTTTTTTATATTTATTACCTACAACAGAAATTATAAAGTAAAATTACATTGAAATCATTAAAAAAAATACTATTTACTAAATTACGTTACAAAATTGGAAGGTCGTAAGGGCTCCAAAGATAAGTTGCATAGTACAGTACAAAAGACGACTAATTTAAAAGATGAAACTCAAATACTGCGTGTTCTATTGCATAACAAAACCTATCTTAGTGTCTATTGAGTACATTAGGACCGCTACTAGTGTAATTTTGATCCTACAATATATATATATATATTTTTTTTTTTTTTTTTATGGAAAAAGGAGGCAAACGAGCAAATG
Source organism: Cephonodes hylas (assembly GCA_030295005.1). Lineage (NCBI taxonomy): Eukaryota > Metazoa > Arthropoda > Insecta > Lepidoptera > Sphingidae > Cephonodes > Cephonodes hylas. The sequence continues at coordinate 5,355,682 of AP025367.1, read as the reverse complement.
AGCCACCTGATGTTAAGTGGTCAACACCATTATGCTCAGCTCCCCGTTCTTACTTCTTTACTTTTTTCGAATTTTTTTAAAAAGTGGCAACGCTTCTTATTTAAGTACCTTTTGTGCATTTTCATTGACTTTGTTCGCCAAGCATAAAGTAGGTACTAGCTCGATTTCTGGACCGATAGAGTATGGCAAATTACATATCCATTCATGAATGATATAAATCTGTTTTACTACGCACAGCCGGGTATAAAACGGCAATAAATTAAAAATATTCTCACGTAAGTTGAACCTCTAATAACAACCAGGTAGCTAGACATTGGAAATTTCCATGTTGACCAGGCGCTGAGATAAGCAATTAGATAGATAAAATCTTGAATATATTTAGCAGGCCGAAAATAACCCTCCAACAACTCAAATGATTCACTGTTACGTTAAACAGGTTCCACCACACTACACACTCATTTCTACATTACACATCTGCTATTACTGACGAATCGTAATGAAACTGGAAAATAAAACATTTATCATGCCTATTCTTTACGCCTGAACTGAACCTAATATATTTCACGCCTCGGTTGTATATAAGGATTTAGGCCGCCGAAAATCCGGCCTCGTGCCGAAACAGCAATATTTGTTCCCTGGTATAAGGATCAAGGTATACAAAGTTGAATATCTACAAAAGAACATGATCCACGAAATCAATTTCCACTACCAACGATCCGCAGAATTTATGAATAAGTAATATCATGAATGTAATTTATATGTAAACGACAATTCACTTATCAACAGGCAATGTCTTATTATTGTTTGTCCCAGATGAAACATAAATCGCTTAACCTTTAATTAGGCTACCTTTAGCTCGGTTGAGACTAATTTAAAATGACACTAAACCACAATTTTCACGTGTTGTAATTATCCGAAGGAGCAGTGGTCGTTTACAATACTCGTTAGCCGAACGTATCTCAAAAGAAGAAATTAAACTTTTTACTCTTTCCTCAGATTTCGTATAAGTGTGTATAAATGCAGTCGCCAAGCGCACTGATGCGTCCGACATCACCATTTTTTTCAACAGATAATCAGATCAAATTCGTGTGCAATAAGCTGGGCAAATCTCTGATGATACCGCCAATTCCAAAGCCGCATTTCACTTGTTCTTTTTACGCTCACACGCCGCCATTAAAAATACGAGCCCTTTTTAACTTTATGATTTAATTTGATATGAATTCGGTTGTATAATTGTGTAGTATTTTTCGGTTAATATTTCTTCTGGTTATTTTGGAGAGCATATTGAATTCATCCTACAAAGAGATTATATTGAGAGAAATATTATAAGTCTAGTTTATCTTTAGCGACCGTAACATAGAAAGGCTCACTGTAACATGTGATAAATAGACATTATTTTTAATGTAAGATGCAAAAAGTCAGCTGGAAGTTTTTGTAACTCTTGCCAAAAAAAAACATCCTTTTGCAATTTTGGTTGGAGGCATTTTATGTTAGTAGCATTATTTAAAAAACCACCTAGTTATATACACATGTTAATCTCCATCTTATACCTATATTACACACTTTCCAACCCTGGAATAGTAGAAAATGCCATGTTCATCAGAAATACCAATATGAGCAAATATAGAAAGATGAAGTAATACCCCTACGCTACACAGCAAACAATAAATCCTCTTAATGGATGGCGTACTACGGCAGCGGTATGTAACCATCGGTTACACAGCTACTGTAAACTTTCACTGGCGATGACTCCTAAGGTCAAGTTTACATGACTTCCGAACATGTGGGTCGCATCACTTCCAAATACAATCATTAGTTATATTGACAGACGGGCGGTGTTCATACTTATCTGTCAACATGTCTGCAAATGTAAATATTGACGTATAAAGTTTGTATCTGGGATACTATGGCATCAGCGACAGTAAACTATTAATTTCAATTAGTGAATGGTGCAATAAGGCTTTGTTTTGATTTGGTGCGCAGTTAGAAAGAGGTAAAATAACACATTGTTGGTTTGATCCCTGAGACCAGTAGAAATAATCCATATTATAAATGTTTCGAAGCTAGTCGTTATTGACGCCGAATAGTCTCTTAACGTTTCATACGAAACAATCATATTATGTACGTCCTGTATGCCACGTGATCTAGGTGTCATAAGTTCGATTCCGGATCCGACATAGTGTTCTTAAGTTCTCCATAAAAAAAATCGCAGTAGCAGCGCTCGGTCAAAAAATGTGCCTGAGATATGAATAATAAGGCTTGTCTCCTACAAAATAAAACTTAAAACACAATTTCGCGAATCGTTATTATAAATTGTAATTTAAAATATTTAATTTGATGTTTGGTGCATTAATAATGAGTATACAGATCGGTATTGACAACATTATAAATTTGTTTAATTTACTTATGGACACAACATCTTGTCCAACACTTTCGTTTCGCACATTGATAACATCATTTCAATTAAAAATTAAAGTTACAACACCAGTGATCTGTTATCTTGATATTTTGATTTGATAAATAAGTTTTTTTTTCATGGGAGTAATTTCTTTTACATCCTCCTCACTACCGAAGAAAGGTGTATGAATTTTTGATTAATAGATTTACATTTGCAAACAGGCGTTGGTTTGTTATCGACACAATTCATATTCCAGACCAGCGCAACGGCTTAAAACGAAAAAAATATACTGAGCTTTTAAGAACCATGCAGTTTAAAACTTTTTTGAATACTTAAGTGAGATCTTTTTGACGTTTTTTAAGTGTCCAGATATAAAATAAGTGTTCAAATCAATAGTTATCAGACATCACTCCAAATTGAACGTAGACCAGATCTCGAAACGAAAGCCATAGCCATAGCCATATACCAACCCTTCAAAGTAAAATCTCAACCCAACTTACGAGCACACTTTTTGGCCCGCTGTATATGTATAAACAAATAATAATCGTCAAAATCATAATGTTTAGTGAACTATGAAAACGTATTTTGGGTCCTTAATGTTAGTGGAATTAATTATTATTCTAGTACGAAACAAAAACCAGATTTTACTGGGCTTAGACACCTGTGTAGTATTATAAATCTCCTGTTGAATAATATTATCTATGACGTAAAATAAATAAGAATAAAAATGGAATAAAAATCACATGAAATAAAAAAAATACAAAATAAATAAAAAAAAGATTGCTTCTTAACAAAACAAACGATAAATCCATCGCACTTTATAAGTATAAGAGTGAATTTATATCAAATAAAACACATCTGATCGCAACGAAATTGCTATATGAGATGCATTCCAAACAATAAAAATCAACGGTGCGTGCTGTCATTTCGTGCGATAAAGAACCGCCAAAGGTGCTGATGACGTAATTTTAAAAATTACTGCCCATCCGTCGACATTAGGAAGATGAGAAGAAATCAGAGTAAAAAAATGAAATGAATTTGTTCTATACTTTAATAACTTACATGCAAGAAAAATATTAGCATTAATATGTAAATTTGGATATTATTTAGTCAAAATTGGATTGTGTGCAAAAAATATTTAGAATGAGTTATACAGCCGAATATCAGAAAAAAGTGAAAAATTCGAGCGTCAAAAATATCGTAGTAAAAATACATTTTTCCAATTTATCAAGTATTCAAAAGATAGTATAGTGAGGCTAAGAAACTGCAAGCCAACATGATGGAGTCACGCCCCTCCCGAGCCGTGGAACAATTTATTTAAAGAGCGGAGATTGTATTATTATGAATTACCATATGGCTTTAGAAGCATAGCTGGATGTACCACGATAATACTTTTTATAATACACATTTTCTCACAGAAATTTATTAAAAATAGCTTATATAAAATTAGGCTTATTAATAATTAATTAATTAAGATTATGTTAAAAATAGCGTAAATTTGGAGGGATATTTATCACTCATACATTTTTAACGAGGACCTTCTTACCTCTAGTGACAAAGGGATACTGAATATGGAATTTAAAGATGTTAACCATGGGGTTCAGTTAGTTACATAAAATTACCGTAACGCCGCCGTAGCTGTGCCACGCAATTTGCTAAAAAAAGGTCATCCAATAGGCAGGTACGCGAGCAAAGTGCATCTAGATGTAAAAATACCTCGGCCCAATAAATATTCGAAACTTACAAAAATAATTGCAAGTTATTTTTCCTCTGCGTTACGTGCAGTAGTGATATTACGTCGGCGCATGCGCATTCTACAAGCTGCCATGTAAGGCCTGCCACTGGCCATCTCACACTTGTCGCCGACCCGCGGTACTCTCATATCCGTCTCTTTAACCTATTAAATCGTTTTCTATAAAATTATCTTTTAATATTACATTATATAAGGCCTCTTTATGAACTGACATTTGTAAATATCGCGCGTGAATAAATTACCAGACGGTCTCGTTGCTTCGTGGAATATTGCAAGGGCATTCACAAAATGCATGTTTACAATTTGGCCGTGTTTCCCTTCAGAATTTATAAACAATTAACACTTCATTCACAAAGAGCACGCCACATTAAAGTAACGTTACATTTAATAACCGAAACAAATGAAACCGCGGCGTGCAAATAATTAAATTAAAACGAAAATATATTGCAAAATTAATACATTAATAAACAGAAATGCTATGTATGTCAGGCGGTGTCTTTATGGCGATCAACAAATATAAAAATTACGTTATAATACAAGAAAATTAATGACCTTCGTCAGAATGTTATTGAGGCACAGATATGCGAATGTTCAACCCAATAAGGAATCGAAGTCTTTTAACAAGTCAATTACTTCATTTGAGGAAAAAATTTAAGTTTCGCATAAATAAATGTTGACAGAATGTTTTTAACACGTAAAACAACGAGGCAAATTGCCAAAAACAAAACAATAATGAATGTTTAAGATATGCAACTAATATATTATGTAAAGCAATTACTATAAACATACATGAGAGAAGCGAACAAGGATGAAGAAAGTAAACAATTTAATAATATAATTTATGTTACGATTTTGGAGTTTTTCGCTCTTTCACTTTAGTAAAAGGCGCTCTCACTTATTCCTTATTGAACGCGTACCCTTCAATAACACTGTTTATAGAAACGTCGTTTATAACTCCATAAACGGGAACACCACAAGTTTCCCTGTGATCTAATTTGGTGGCGAAAATACCGCAATACAAAAACCATTGTGTATTAAACACGTTGCCTTTATTTATGAACTGCCCGAAATTATCTTGATTCTATGGACGAAGCATATGTTGAGAACCTATAAATCTGAAAGGCACAATAGATCTCATAAACCGCGCCATTATTTTAGGTTAACGAGAATTTTAAGAGGTCAAATATGATTCTCAGATAGCTTCTCAGAATACTCCTAAGGGTTTACTAAGGAGCTCCTTCTACGCTCCCGAGTCCTAGATGTTGATCTTTAAGACGCAAGTCGGACGCACTCCTAGTTTGGCCATTGTCACTCCACTTGACGGACGCACTAACGAACCCATGTGTGAGCCGGATGTCTTAAGAATAGGCACTTGGCATAGCCGCACTGCAATGAATAAATTAAGAATTAATTTAAATTTCCTCAAAAGTGTATAAAGGTATATATAAGAAAAGGCTAACTTGGATAACTTCAAAATTGATTGTATGAATTATGGACCTGATAGCAGTGTCACGTATAAAAGTAAAGATACTGGTGATATTCTAGTGATTGCCAAGAGAAAGGCCACTCTCACACTCCACCCTCACCAAAACTTGAAAGGATATTCAATCTTATCTACCAGCTATCTATATCTACCAAGCTATAAAGGCCAAGAAATTCCAACTTACAGGCTCAGGCGAGTCTTTTACTATTTACCTAGTCAACGCAGTCTTTGTCAGAACTACAGGCTGTTTGCCAGACGAAGTCTTGCTTGATGAAGTTAATTAAACTATTGATGCTGGACATGAAATACTTCAGAGCCAAAAAAGATTACTTCAGGTTAAAAGATTTTTATTGTTCTCTTCTAATAATAGTTTTAAGATACAACTATATAATTCGTACATTTGACTAGCTTATCCCAAACTTTTGTAAATATATTACATTCCGCAACAAAAACAAAAATTGCATGCTCTACAAGCTCCAATTCAACTGGCAAATTTATTTATGATCTACTCCGTTTGTTTATGCAGTCTTATTTAAATTACCTAAAAAACTGTTAAACAATTATGTCCCGTTAAGTTTTCTCAGAAAACTGATTCTGTAAACTAAGAAAGCAGTATATTAACACTCTTGCAAAGGAATTAAGTTCTAAGAACAACATTATATGTTTTAATGTAAGCTTATCTCTTGTATCGTTGGAAACGCTGCCAATGTCAGGAACTGTAACTGTATCCACTCAATAGTCTAGTGTCAGTTGAATTTTGTTTATAATTTGTGTACTACCGTTGTTATTAACGTATGAACATTGTGACAAGCGTTATTTAAAAATTTCTGTGGACTTCAAAAATTACTGGAAGTTACAGTTTACAAATATTATAAATGTATATTTTAGGTTTGATAATGTGGTTAAACAAACGACGATGCAAATACAGTAGATTAATCACCCTACGAAACGAGATCAGAATAAAAAATTACAATCGTAGATCAATTCCAAAATGCATTTAGCACATCCGATCTCCAATGTACAGCAATGAACATCTAAATACAATTTACCCCACATACCCGTTGTAGTTTTTGCTCTGGCAGTCGTGTTTGTTTTCCACTGCCGGTTCCAGATGTTCGTATCTACGAAGCCAGACGCTTCGCTCAAGCACCATATCGACATACTTTCTTACACCGCGTTCCCGGAACCCGCCTGCGCACTCACCTGCTGCGACGTCACATGATAAATAAGACATAGGATTAATTGCTTCCTACCAACCGAACCTAATAAATCCCGGCACATATTAAACTGTCCCCGTTTAATCAACTTTATCATTCCCACCGGCGTTTTTTCCATATCAATAGTCGGGCACATAGAAATGTTATTAAAAACCTGTCATTACGTACTGCAACGGTCAGGCTTATTTATTGGCTCCAATCGGATGAATGTTTCAACTGCAACGCGGATTTACGGACGTGAGTCATGTGCTATTAACATTTAGATTTAGCTGGAGTTCATCTACGTTCTAGATTGCGAATGCACTCGTAACGCTTTGTGCGAGGGTGCTTGCAATATCATACAACGTACATAGATTAGAAAATGTTGTCATATAACAAACGTTGTATCAAGGTAAGAAATATATCGTAGTTGACGAAGAAATGAATAAAATCATATTTTTAAGCAAGTGTCATCCTTTGTCTACAGCATAAAGTGAAGATGTCAAGATAATGCATGATCGCCATAGTTCGTAAACTATGAATCTGTTAGTCAATAAGTTATTCTTCCTGGGTGCACTCTTTGTTTTTTTGTTGCGTTAAATTATCATTTAAAAGTTTTACTATAATTTTATTAAAATACCTATTTTATTTTGACAGCCCCCGTGGCGCAGTTGGCTAGACACCAGCTTGCGAAACGAGAGGCCGCGGGTTCGATCCCCGCACCGAGACAAATGTTTGTGTGAACCACAAATATTTGTTTCGGGTCTGGGTGTTTGTGAGACCGAAAAAGTCTCTCGTAGTGTCTGATACCCACGACACAGGTCTTGTAACCTAGTGTGGGGTCAGAGCTATGTATGTGACTGTTGGATGTATTTATTTATTTATTTATTTATTTATTGACTACTCAACAATATACTCAAAGGGGCATAAACTTAAACTTTCGCATATAAACAAAGCCGCAACTGTAAATCTGTTTTATTCACAAAACAGATTTGCCCGAACACAAATCTAAGATCTATAGACAATGTTAAAAGGACAAACGAATCGTAACTCTGGCGTATTGCAATAAAAGTGTAGTACAATAGTGGCTAAATAATACGCTCGTTGAGTGCGCCTCGAGTCACCTTGTGTTCGTTGCGGTATTGCGTCCCATTTCCAACCGGAGTGATTTATGTCCACTGCTCTCAAATACGTAACAACAGGTTCACTATTCGGCGGTGTGAATATTTAACCAGTTTTTAATATTCATTCTACAATTCAACTACGAGTGGTAATATTTTTCATGAAAAAATTCGAAATAGTTTGGACTAGTCGCTTCTTATGTGGATTTCATACTCCAACGGTTCATGGCTATGCAACTTAAATTTGGCGAACATATGTTGACATGATGACCCAATAGAGCTGGCCAAAATGTTAATTAACCCAATGCATTTAATGTTAGATAAACAAATTCGTATGAATGGCTAATTAAGTACATGGTATAAGTTCAACAAAATGCAGACTCATTAACAATCTGAAGTCACAATTTAATTAGTGCGAATAGTCTGCATTGTTCGTTAACTGTTTCTATGAAAGAAACCGTTCGTTTGGCATCTTTAAATTTATGTTCATTTTTTTTAATTTTATTCGAAAATTAAGTTATAGCTTTGATATACCTCTTATCTTATCTTACTAATATGTAAAGAAGCCTGTTTACATTCCTCGTGTTGTTTGGGAAAATATTAAATTAGAACCATACAATTAGGTGTAATAAAACTGAACAAGATGAATAAAAGGGATTCCGATGTATCTTCTCATTTTAATGAACGGTTCAGTACCTATAATTTGATTAAATCAAATACCAATACTCAAAAGAATTATAATATAGATATGGTAAATGAACTGCGTTAGCATAATACATGATGGTAAGTGCAATGCGATCCAAACTGTTTAATGCTCGGACTATTGAACGATCAAGTTAAAAGGGATTTTTAATAAAAATCTAATTAAATTAATATTCGAATCCAGGGATAAAAGCCATACAGAAAAATCTTAATGAATATTTAAGAAGAATTTATTTTTATATTGGGGCCACTTTACGGCTGTTCTACTTTTTTTGTTTACATAAACTATTTTTGTCTTAATAAGTAAAAGGATTAATAAAATCTTTTACAATCCCTTACCGCGATGTATTGCACATTCATATAAATAATAAAATATGTTCTCATGTTATTTAAAAGATAAATATATTAAAATTCAACATTGATGTCACATCTGGATCCGATAATACCCAAACACACTATTCTGAAGACAATATTTTGATTAGCGTGACTTATTTCGCGCACAATTATGTCACGCCGGCCGCCGGTGCGATGTCGCAAGCCCTCTGAATAGGTCCACCGAACACAACTGACGGGGATTAACACTTCGCTCCGTTTGGATCGTAACCTCTGCCAAATCGATTGTTACACGGCTAATACAAAACGGTGACACAATTACGAAATATTCTTCTTCCTTAAAATAGTTATTGGTATTTGAATATCTAAAGCCATATGCCTTATGCGGTCATCACTAACATTCCGCATATTGCATTATGATAATGTGCCATTTTCAGTGTGCGCATCGTGCACGCCACGATACGCGCCCTCTCTGGCGCCGCTTTTCATTTTAAACCTAAAAAGAACTAAGAAGCCTTCGTCATCAGCATTCAAAAATATGCCTTATAAGCAGTAATTAAAGTTACTTTTAATAGCGTGCATAATGAAGGCGAAACTGCACGCAATACTAAAAGTACACAGGCCAATCGGGACAATAAAGCTCAAGTAATGTTAAAATCCATTTAAGTCAATGGATGTGGAAATATTTTGATTATTACCATAGTATCTCCACATTACGTTATGGTGGAATGCAGTACAGTTTTATTAATACCGTTTTATTGTATTATAGGTGTTGAATGTGACAGTATAAAATGACCATAATACGTTACCGTGATGTTTATCGAGAATATTTGGAATTAAGTCACGTGTGGGACGTGGTTCGGTGTTTTTATGGTAATGTTATGGCGGCAATAGAAACCTTCTCCCGCCGAAGCGAAACCACTGAACAATGCATTATTTCAAAATATACGATTGTAAAAATTAATGATCATTACAGCGGTTCATTGATTTTTCAAATTGTTTCTAATGATATGTCAAAAAACAGGTTTATAGCGTCATAAAATGCATATACTAACAATAAAATACCTAGTTAGGTGTTCTATCAGCACAGATCTTAGATGATTCTAGAAAGTTTCGTATACCACAGAACATCGGCAAGCAAGTGTTAATTTGCGCAATGTTGCCACTTCGTCTGAACGATAAAATTAAAAGCATCGTCTCGGTATATGACAAGAATTTGGCACATTGAACTTTTGTATTTCCAGAAACAATTCCACGCAATAGTTGGGACTAATCTAATGGGACATCTGAGATGACTTTTAAATTATTTATATTACTGTTGGCTTGTGACATAAATAATGCCTTGTTATGGGTTTTTGATACTATCTCATTTGTGATAGTTTGGTACACTGACTTGATTAAGGTTTAGACACACATCCTTGCCTAAGAGAAGTAGAGCGAGGTCAAATACATTTTTAAATTTTCTCTCTGTGATCTCTAGAGTTTTTGATGTGGACGGTATTGATTAGATTTGCTCCATAAATTGGACAACCTAGTTGAAATTCCTAAAATTAGATTATTCGATCAGTTGTTTACATTAATAGATAAATATGTGAATATTGTCGTAATTAAATAACAAAAATATATTACAACTACCAAAATAAGAATGACAAGTTTTGGGATCTTAATTGAAATATAGCTTTCTTTATTACCTTCATTAATTTTAATAGCATTAAAGCACTCCACTGAGCAATAAATATAATATCAGGGAACAAAAAATTGAAAACCCTGGTCATATCACATTCACGTCTTTTTTATCGAGAGGAAAGCTTATAAACTCCTTTTCTAAAACCTCAAGGAGTTTCCTGCCATTGAGTCCGACATGCGAGCGATAGCAAGTAGGTTCCGCACATCTAACATCTAGAAATCAGATGTTTCACCTATAATTTTTACTCTACATAGCCTGAGACGGATGCAGCGACTTCCTGAGCGTGCATTAGCATAATACTGATAGTCGACGTAGATATCAGCTGTCATACAGGCGCCATTTTATCTACGCTGATGCCTCCGCCTAGTTTCACCGGACCTATTATTAGTACTAATCAATGGTAATGTCTCCGCTGTTTTGAATTGGAAAATATATAGCCGGGTTATACAGTTGGTTTAAAAAGTAGCTTTCTTGGGAGGCTGCGAGAAACTAGTTTAGTCTATTTGTTAACTCGACAGCCTCGTGGTGAAGTCGCCAATGTTAAATGAGAAGCCCTGCGGTCACTCTCGCATTGAAACTAATGTTTGTAAGTTCCACAAGTAAAGTTTTTGATCTGAGTGTTGTTTGAGTGGAGTTGGATTTTCGCTTATAGTTTATGATATTGCGACTTGTACGAGTATTTTGGAGGAAGGTCGGATAGTGTCAGATTTATTAACATTTATTAAAAAATTATAACTAGACCACTCTTTCATAAGGTGAGGTTTGAAGTTCAGTGTTTGGTTATTTGTTCTGTTCGGCGACATGTATATGTAAAATTAAATAGTTTTAAATATTAGGGGTTATAACATAATGTACAGCACGGAAATTGACCTTAAAAAACAATATTTTCAAAAATCTCATTTAAAAAGGTAAGGGTTGCCGTTCTCCAACTCCATACAATTCATCTCATGTTAAATCTCGGCCGCAACTCTCTAATAATTGAGGTCTGGTCTCATTTGTACCGCCTTTTTTTAATATAACCTTAATATTAATTAAGAGGACATTTGAAAATAATTACTCGGTAATTAATACATCGAAAGACGACTCGCCAATCAGAAGTTGATTGACCAATGTAGGTTAAGTAAGTGCGAATTTGCATTGCGTGGTGACTGTACCGATATGTAATTATACGCTATTATTATCGTTATATTGTTTGAGTGTTGATGACTCGTCTAGACACAAGTGGGTTCGGAAATAAAACCACTATTGTGCCCTAATCCCAATTCATGTCGAGTAGGTGTGAGACATGCTTTATATTTTCTATTTCTTTGGACGTCACTTTCACTGGCATCCCTTTCATCATGCTCACGTTTTTTTCTCAATCCAGACTGCCATGTTGTGTCAATTTTTGAAATGGTTAGCGTTTATCTACACTGTTTAATTCCTACTAAACAACAGCTCTAGGTCAAAAAGACTATGGACTACTAATAACAATATAGTTTTTAAAGGGTTTGACTATGGTAAAAATATTACTAACGATCTTGAATTGCATGCCTATTCCACATAAATAAATGTACTAACAAATACTTTTACGGAAATCAAGTATTTACTTCAAGTAACACACATTTTCAATCTAAGTTATCACAATAACCTTACAGATAATAAAGCCGGTAGGAGTGTTTGCACAGTCTAACAACATAACAAGGACAACAGTATCGCAACTGGTTCATTTTAATGTTCCCGCTGCAAATCATAATCACAATAATACGTATTTATAGAATTCATAAACATCCGAAGTAAGTCAAGTTGGAGTCGTGACTAACAATACAAATATTTTTGGTGGTACGTGTTGAATTTGCGTTGATCTATTTAGCAGCAACTTTGAAAATAACGATTGCGAATATATTCTAAATAACACTATATTTAAACTCATACTTTGTTACGTTTTTCCATGAGGAGTGAATGCTAGGTCTCTACTTTCTTATAATTTCCTTGACGTCATATTATCGAGAGACTCACATACGTCAAGTATTATAAAGTTATAAAGAGAGAAAAAATAACATAACTATCATCAGTAAGCTTCTACATTTATACTCAATCGAATCTCAATGCTTAACGTAACCCTCCTTAAGCAAGAGAAAAATGCATCAAGAAGCAATATTTAAAATTTTGGAAAAGTAATCTTGAATTATTTTCAACCCCATTCTATCAGAAATATTTGTTATTATGTTTTTATATAATAACTTTTATATAATAACAAATATTTCTGATAGAATTAACATCAGAAATAAATGAACTAATTGTTCTATAATAATTTCCCTTACGTACCTACGTAGTCCTACATCTATCTAGAAATTTCAACGAATATTAAAGTTTCGCAACACAACAGTTAAATTAACATCCATAATATAATTAAACAATAAAAACAAAGCATGAAATGTACTTCTATAAATGTCCAACACAATAGACTATCACGTCGAGGATCAAAAATGATCATAGCGAATAAATAGAAAGTTAACGTTAATATGACATTGAAATACTCCGTTCCTTCACTTCATAATTTTTTTTTTTTTTTTTTTTTTTTTTTGTGTATCTGCTTCATGGCAATCTGTTTTTCAACAATAAGCCACTTCTTTATTAGATTTCTCCGTTTATGTTTTCATCGAGAGCCATTCTTTGTGTGAAGAATTCTTTTCACACGACTCTCTTCATGTCAAGTGCTAAATCTTTTATGTAGGCTTGGTATGTCTTTTCTTTTCAGCCGCGTATGTTGAACAGCGCCTTCTCTACTTAGGGCGTGAGCCAGTTGGTTTACATGGACGTTCAGTTTCTCTTGGTATGTCAGGCTGTTTTGAGCAATTTCCTGTCGAACTGTTTTTAGACCAAGGTCGAGGTATAGGTACTTGTTACTTATACAATGAGGGATGCCAAACATTGTTCTCAGGGCTTTGGTCTGGAATCTTTCCAGGATATCTATATTGCTGTTGCTGGCCGTTCCCCACAGTTGTATTCCGTAAGTCCAGATTGGCTTTATGGTGGTTTTGTACACTAGCATCTTGCTGTTGGGATTGAGGTGTGATTGGCGTCCCAGTAACCAGTTCAGTGACCGCAGTTTTCCATCCAGTTGTTTTCGCTTTGTCCAAATATGATTTTGCCATGTGAGTCTCCTGTCTAGGTGCATACCTAGGTATTTCGCGTTATTGTCTTGAGGGATAACTTTGCTGTTTAGCGTTACCGGTGGACATGTTTCTCGCCTAAGTGTAAATGTAACATGTACCGATTTACTCTCATTAGCTTTTATTTTCCAACGCTTCAGCCACATCTCAACTTCAGTTAGGTGGTTTTGCAACTGTGATGATGCTGTTTCTGGGTTGCTATGAGCCGATAGTAGCGCCGTATCATCAGCGTATGTCGCAGTTGTGGTGTGAACAGTTGTTGGGATATCTGCTGTAAAAATCAGGTATAATATAGGGCCCAGGATACTGCCTTGGGGGACACCTGATTTTATTTCGTGTATTTCCGAGAGGTCATTGCTGTACTTCACTTGGTAGCATCTTTTATCTAAGTAGGATTTGAGTATTCCAAATAGACAATGCGGGAGATGGTTCTTTAGTTTGAACAGAAGGCCGTCATGCCATACCTTATCAAACGCTTGGCTGATGTCCAAAAAGACTGCAGAACAATATAATTTGTTTTCAAGGCATCTACTAATGGTGTCAACGATGCGGTGTACCTGTTCAATTGTTCCGTGTTTTTCCCGAAATCCAAATTGGTGGTTCGGAATTACTTTACTTAGATGTTCTTTCATCCTGTTAAGCAATATCCTCTCGAACAGTTTGCCAATAACTGGTAGCAGGCTGATAGGCCTGTATGAAGTAACATCATGTGAGGGTTTACCGGGTTTCGGTACCATGACTACATGTGCAATTTTCCATTGCCCAGGGAAGTGTTCAAGCCTTAAGCTGGCGTTAAATATGTTCACTAATTTCATTACCCCTTTATGCGGCAAGTTTTTAAGTAATGTGGCATCAATAAGGTCATAACCTGGTGCTTTACCATCCTTGAGATTTCTTATTTCTTTTAAAATTTCTTTTGGGCTAGTGCTTTTTAGTGGAAGGCACATTTGATTCGCTGACTCAAGGTATTGCTTTATTTCCATGGTATGTTCGGGATTGCTTTCAGGGAGTGGTTGGAAAACTGTTCTCAGGTGTTCCGCAAAGATTGTTGCCTTTTCTTTGTCTGATCTAGCCCATCCTCCTTTTTGATTATTGATAGGTGGTATGTGGATTTTTGGACGCTGTAGATTCTTGGTAGCCTTCCACAGTGAGTAGTTTGTGTCTCTCGTCGGATCTAGATTTGAGAGATACTGTTGAATGTTGTCATTTTCTAGGGTGCTGATGAGGGCTTTAAGTTCATTTGAGAATGTATTGAACGCAGTTTTATCACTTGGATATCCTGTAGTATGCCAGATTTTTCGTAAACGACGGCGCTCTTGTATTTTCTCTTTAATATCCTTTGGATATGTGTTGTGTTTCAGAGGTTGTCCTTTACCTGTCCTTTTTGGAGTTGCAGAGCTGGCAGCAATGTGAATAGTCATATTAAGTTGTTCCACTTGTCTTTCGAGTTCTTCTACTGTATTAATTTTGGTCTTTAGTTCTATCTCTGTCGTAATTATATTTTTATAAGTTGTCCAGTCTGTAGAGTTCAAGTTGTATATTCTCAGGGGCGGTGCTACCAGATTAACTGTAGTAGTAATATTCAGTATAACTGGTGTGTGGTCAGATGTGAGGTCTATTCGTGATTCTATGTTTAAATAGTTACTGTCTATGTTTTTTACAATAAAAAAGTCCAACAAGTCTGGGATTCTTTGTCTGTCGGTAGGCCAGTAGGTAGGTTCTCCGCTGGAATGACATTCCAACTTCATATCTTGTGTGACTTTACAGAGTTGTCTTCCTCTAGTATTGGTCAGCCTAGACCCCCAGTTTAAGTGCTTAGCATTCCAGTCACCAGCACATATGAATCTGTTGCCCAATGTAGAAAAATATTGTACAAAGTCGTTGGCAGATATATTATGTTTTGGAGGACAATACACAGCGGAGAAAACAGTTTCTTGTCTGCTGTCTACAAGTTTAATAGATGTTGCTTGTATTTTTTCTGTTCGGTATTCTTCTATAGGATAGTGTTTAATGTTACTTTTTATTATTACTGCTGTTCCTCCGTGACTGTTCCCAGTTGGGTGATTTGTTGTGTACACTGTATAATTATTAAATTTTATGTGTGTCTTTGGTGTGAATCTTGTTTCAGAGATTAGTGCTATATCAATCATCTCTGTTCTGAGGAATGTTTCTAATTCTTGACGTCGTTCCGTCAATCCGTTGGCGTTCCAAGTAACTACTTGGAGGTTTCGGGTCATTTATTTTTAACCAGGCTGCTGACTAGCTGGACCATGCGGTCCATCATTTTGTCCATAATTTTTTCCATCATTGTCAACATTGAATGTTGTAGTTTTTCAAACATTATGTCCATTAGGTCAGTAAGGTCGGGCAAGTCGTTCTTTGTGTCTTGTTGAGTGTATTTGTCTTTGGTTTTAGTTACTTCTGAATAGGTTTTGATTACATTTTGATTAACTGTATTATTAGACTTAGAATCCGGGAGGGGCAACGGGTTTCTGATGTTTGTGTTGTAGGGCACTGGTTTTTCTTTTGGCTTAGAGTCTAGTTTAAGTATTCTTTCTCTATATTGTTTGTATACTTTGCACCCTTTGTAGCTTGCGGGGTGTTTTTCGTCGCAATTCGCGCATGTAGCCTCTGTGTCTGGTTTTTTAGTGCATGTTGTTGTAGGGTGAGCGCTTCCGCATTTAACACATCGATAGGGCCTAAAACATTGGTTCTTAGAATGACCAAATCTCTGACATCTCTTGCATTGGATGATTTCTTTTTTCTTGTATGGGGCTTCAAATGTAATCTTGGTATTGTTCAAGAATTTCACATCGAAAATGGCTTTGTTGTTTGGCTTTGGTTCTAGATCGACATAAAACACAGGCAGCGGTTCCTTTGTAGCTCGATGTCTGATATTGACGATTTGTCTCACATCATGTCCAATTTCATGCAACTCTTTTGAAATTTCTGTGGTATTTTCTGATGCATGGAGTCCGCGTAGAACTACTCTGTATGCTCTTTCACTTTTAAGCTGGTAAGTATAGTGTGAGATGTTATTGGCAATAAAGTTTTCTCGAATCGTTTTGTATGTTTGTATGTCTTTAGGTATAATTTTTATAACGTGTCCAGATCTAAGTGTGGTCATAAGGTAGTGATCGTTTTTTACAAAATTATTTAGTACATCCCTGAGAGAATTTACATTAATTACGCCAGTAACAAAGATGGGTTCCGGCTTTGGTACATATACTTTATCTGTAGTGTTAGTTTTGTCTTTAGGCTCCGTATCAAGTAGTTCAAAAGTATTGCGTGTAGGAATCAGATAGTCTGGGGAATTTTTCTGTTTTTTATTTCCGTCATTGTGGGTTGGACTTGTTTCTTTCCTTTTCATTCTCCTGGTGGGAAATTCATCTCTTTGCCATTCTTCATGGTCTGATGTTATATTGACATTGGTTGATTGCGTCCCGATCTGTGAATCCAGAATGTCTTTCTCCTTGTTTTGTTGGTTGAAGTTATAGTCATTAGGCTTTGCTGGCAGTGACGATGTCGAGCTGCTTCTGTTCCGAATGAACATGGTCTCCTGCAGGGTTTGTTGGATCATGCTGCTAGGGTTGGTCGGTTTTTTAGGGTTTAGTAGTGTTTGTTGTTTATTTGTATTTAATTGGTTCATTTTAGTCCCACGAGTAAGGCCGATATAACAGGTCACTAGGAAGGTGACGCCTATTCTCCCTAGAAGGCTAAATACGACGACGTTTGCCAGGTCCGTCGAAGTGGATCGTTTGCGACTGGTCTCCCACCAGCCATGCAGTCCATAGGCACGAATCTCACCGTAGACTTGGGGTAATTTTTATAGAAGTTGTCTTCTTCATAGTCCGGGCAATTAAGCCAGGACTACCGATCCTGTAGGCAGGTTTGCGGTTTGTGGGAGTCATTTCCTACTCTCACTGTTAGACCAAGCTGGTTAGGCTGGTTTGGGCAGGTTAATTAACCGCCGCCCGAGACCCGGCGTTGTTATTCATTTAGCACCACCCAGGGGGCACGTGTAGGGAAGTGGTTAGGTAGTTCCTACGGACGCGAATAACTCTACCCCCCACTTCATAATTAAAGATACAGAAGTTTGATGGCAATGACTGATAAGGCAGATTCCGCGCATTCTTAATGTTAGACCTGATTTATATATTTATGTCAACTTGTGTCCACGACTTTGTTCAAATAGATTTTACCAATCAAAGCTTAACAAAATTATTTGTTACCGCCTCAATGGATCGGCCAAAATAGCCGAAATTATTTAAAATTAGTTAAGCAGGTCAAACAACCTATATGAATTTCGCATTTATGATACTAGCCGAACCCTACCGTTTCTTTCGAGTTGAATATTAGCTCATACTGCTTTAAACCAGGGATGTTATGGAGCTCCGTAACCGTAACCGAAACAATCGGATATCCGAAATAAAAAAATATCCGTAACAGTATCCGTATCCGATTTAAAATTTCGGATAGTTCCGGATAGGGGCGGAGTCTAAATAAAACGACACGTTTCGACAGGTTTTTGTTTCACCGCTCGCGCGCCACGTGAATCTTGCAGTTTGTTTGTTATTTCTAGTCATTAACAACACATACCGGTAAACATGGGATTAGTGAGAGAAATTAAGATGGATGAAGTTAAGAATGCTCTGAATGGAATGAAGAATGGAAAGGCGGTTGGGCCAGATGGAATACCAGTAGAGGAATGGAAGGTCTTACAAGTAGTTGGGTGGAAGTGGCTGACTTTGTTCTTCAATAAGTTGTTGCAGGACGGCACGATACCCGATGAATGGTGCAATAGCTATTTGGTGCCGATTTTTAAAAATAAGGGGGACGTGCAAGATTGCAACAATTATCGGGGGATAAAGTTAATGTCACACACTATGAAAGTATGGGAGAGAATAATTGAGCGACGACTGAGAGAGAAGTGTGAGGTCTCACGGAACCAGTTCGGTGTTATGCCTGGCCGTAATGGACAATGGATGCCATTTTTGCAATTCGCCAACTGTGCGAAAAATACAGAAGAGCACACAAAAACTTGCATATGGCATTCATTGACCTCGAAAAGGCTTATGATCGGGTTCCGCGTGAAGTTGTATGGTGGGCCCTTAAGAAGAAATATGTGCCTGAGAAGTACCTGCAGTTGATTCGGGCCATGTACTGCATCTGCGGTACTCAATCGGTAATCAAGTCCGAACTGCGGTCGGTTTTACGGCCAGTTTCGATGTCGCTGTTGGTGTACATCTAGAGTAGGCTCTTAGCCCTTACCTCTTCCTGTTGATTATGGATGCCGTTACGGCAGGTATACAGGAAGAGGCACCCTGGTGCATGCTATTTGCTGACAACATCTTGCTGGTGTCAGAAAGTGGCCACGAGGTGCAGAACAGACTGGAGGTGTGGCGGCATAGACTTGAAAATGTTGGCCTTAAAGTCAGCAAAACCAAAACATATAGTTTTGCGACTACGGCGGTCTTTCAAGTTCTGTGTCCGTCACACTGGGTGGAATACCGTTACCAGTCTGTTCCGAATTCCGCTACCTCAGGTCACTTTTGCAAAGCGACGGAGACATAGACCGGGACGTAAGGCAGAGAATCAACTCAGGGTGGATGAAATGACGACAGGTCTCATCCACAATATCTTCTTCTTCATCAACCCATATACGCCCACTGCTGAGCACGGGTCTCCTCTACCATTGAGAGGGTTTAGGCCATAGTCCACCACGCTGGCCTAGTGCGGGTTGGTGGACTACACACCTAAGAAATTTCTAGGAACTTTTAGATGTGCAGGTTTTATCACGATGTTTTCCTTCACCGTTAAAGCAAGTGATAATTCAATGTGAATACACACATAACTTCGAAAAGTCAGAGGTGTGTGCTTGGGGTTCGAACTCGCGACCGCCGAGGTTCTCGACCGCGCGCCCAAACCTCGAGGCCATCACTGCTCATCCACAATATGTGACCCCAGAATGCCCCTCAAATTGAAGGGCAGAATATACAAGTCCATTATAAGACCTGTCGTACTGTAGGGATCAGAGTGTTGGGCAACGAAGAAGACGGATGAAAGACGACTGCATGCAGCAGAAATGCGAATGTTGCGATGGATGTGTGGTATAACACGGAGTGACAGAGTGAGGAATGAATACGTTAGGGGAAGTCTGAAAGTAGCTCCTGTGATAGAAAAGATGAAAGGAAACCGTCTGTCGTGGTATGGGCACATTAAGAGTAGGGATGAATCATATGTAGGAAAAAAGGTGATGGTTATGAAAGTGGATGGATGGGCGGGCCGAGGGAGGCCAAAAAAAAGATGGATGGATTGCGTGACTTAAGATATGAAAAAGAAAGGGGTGAATGAAGACATGACGGCTAACAGGGATGTGTGGAAGGAGAAAACATACTGCGCCGACCCCAAGAAAAAAATTGGGACCAGGGCAGGGGAATGATGATGATAACAACATATCTAGTTAGTGTTTTATTTTAAAGTTTATACTTAGCTTAAAATTATCCTTAAGTCTTGTGATATTATGCGACCAAAGTCAAGTTTCATTTGGACATTTTTTAATCAAATAAATACAGAATACGCAACATGTAAACAATGCGATAGAAACTTTTCTCGGAAAGGAGGAGGTGGCACTACTTCATTGAAACTTCATCTCAAAACAAAACACAGTGAATAGATAAAACCTATAAATAAAATCAAATTATTACATACTATTTGTGTTTATAATTTACTTCAATCTAATATCCGTAACCGAAACTATCCGAAACTAACGGATAGTCCGAAATAATTTCATATCCGTAACCGAATCCGAAACCGATATAATTTTATTCCCATATCCGTATCCGTAACCGGATCCGAAATATCATATCCGGAACATCTCTACTTTAAACTATAATTTAGAGTGACTATTCTTAAGATAAGGTCTACTTACAGCATCAACAGTCAATCTAAACCAATATTTTCTTTACTCCTTCCGGATATTGCCATGTTATGCTTGTTGGTAAATACAGCTGTCGGGTACAAGGTGCAGTTAACATAAATGTAAATTGCCACTTTGTTTAATTATTTTTCACAGCATAATTGAGCAAACAAAACTTGAAAACTAGTGAAGCTTGTCATTCTGAAACATTAATAGAATATGGTTAAGATTAGGTAAATACTTAACAATAAAATCACAAAGCTACCATATCTAATGTAGATGCTTTGTTGTGCCCTCATCCATAGTCCAGATTCATAAATTTCCTAAATAAGATCAAGTATTTCAACCACGTAATATTTGTAGCGATCTAAATAACATCGAGAACAATTTCCATATAAAATCGTCATAAAACATTTCTGCTATGTTTCGAGCTTCAATCTGCCTATTTGTGTTTTCTACAGAGCGCTAAGAGGAACACATTTATCATTTGTAAAGCCCACATTGACGGCGGCAACATGTGAATGCCTTGCAATTTAAATCCCTCTTGTTGAAATCTGGTGGGTGGCACCACTATTTATCCTGCGGGAACACACACAAAGTGTTAATTAGAAAACATGTATCCTGTCTGCTTTCATCTCTACGATTGTTAGACTATGCAAGATTTATCACACTAGGAAGTGAAATTGGTTTATTGTAACTTAAATGCAGAAGTAATAAAGAATTCTATGCAAAATATCAATAATCATCATCAACAGACATCGCCATCGGGCTCGCTCTTCGGCCCTCTTCATCCAACTTTCTGTAATCAAATTTCTTTGCTCTCAATAAGAGCAAATAAAAAATCTAGAAACATACAATATTCAATATTCATAACTGGAAAGCCACTTTATAACAAAGTTGTACAATAACATGAACGAACCAGTTCTTCATAAGTAGAGCCATTACAAAAGCAAACACATCGAAATGTGATTTCCTTCCTTATTAATATTCCCCACTTCCTTCTTCATATTTTCCATTCATTTTGAAAGGCTGGATATGTATCTAAGGACATACCTGGTCACCCTTGCAAGTTTACTGGAGCAATAAATTTAAAATTTATGACATAATATACGTGTAAACTAAAATATGAAATTAATAATTATTCTCATTCGAAATTTTAGACACGAAGGTATGTAATACCAATTGTCAACCCAAACACGGACTCCCTTAGCTATTTCTAACTTAAACATAGACTTTCTTAATGAATTCCGATAACAAATGACTGAAAACACAAACATGATAAAAACAGAAAATCAAAAACTGCAACCAAATAACAACGGGCAAGGAAAACTTTTAAATTCTGCTGCACGTACGGGAATACCAACCTAATACCAAAATCAAATCGCATACCGTTTGGCAATAACATTTCAGAACGATACGATCCCATGCCAACGTATACAAGTGCTGAATATGATATTAATGTGGTGATCGAAGAATGCGTTCTCCACCTGTTCGATCCATACGAAAATAGATTACTATATCGCAACAGAACTTCGCGAAGCCACACCGACGAATGTTTTCAGTTAATTTTAATTCATACACATTTACTCCCGCAGTGATCAATCTTATAATCTCTAAGATAAGGTGTCGGCCAATCTATTTGTCAAGACCGTGACGTGACCTTTTGAACCACATAGATTATTGCGATAGGATGTGGCTGTCGTTCGTAGGATAAAAAACGTCGTTTCATAGATTCGTTCTGGTAGCGGCTAAATATAGCTGTGAAATTTAATAGCGTCTTTAGATGCGGATTTTATTAATTACAACTCGTATAAGCTTTTTTGTCGCCGTCGCGTAGTCACGTTTTTTAACTGTCTTTTACGTTTGTTGTAAATAGTACTGTTATGAAGTATAGTAAGCTTGTGAATATACAACTCTGAAGTTGTCTAAATATACCGTTATTTATATTCTTGTCCCTGTAAAAAAATGCTACGATATCATCAATCAATATGCACTACATTTTATTGTGCAATATATTGATGCATTCCTGTGGCATCTGAAGGACTTTTAATGTGTAGGGATTTTCTTCTTTTCCCTACATATCCCTACATATCATATATACATATTCCCTTCTTTTATGTTGCGAAAAGCATTTAATGGACGGTCATTTCCATAAGGTCCCCTAACTCAAGGATAACTTTTATACTATAAAATTTTAAGTAATTGATAATGAAAGAAAGATATAAGAAAGCATGTTTATAGAAACTATGATTACTATCTTTGTGATGATATAATATGGCTATAGACTTTTATAACGTAGTTCAGTAACCATCACTCTTCATTTTTGATAATATATAATAGATATAATTATGTATCATATTTTTAAACATTCTATACACAAATTAAAAAAAAGCCCTTAGAATAAGAGCTATTACGCAATAAAGATCTTCAATATAGAATTATATGAGGTTAAGTAACCCTAGCCGAATTTAAAGCGAGTCAATTAATGAAATCAGATAATCTAGCATCAACGTCTTGGGTCCGGATAATTACTGCACTAACCACACAACTTATGCAGTAAAACATATAATTTAGCGCAATATTAAGAGCTAACAAGCATTCATTAACATATTACACGAATATGCAAGTTTCGCTGATAGAAAAGTGGATCTTTATTGAGCAGTGAAAGGCGTCGATGTACCACTAAGTTACCATTATAGCTGTCAGAGTTTCAAGCCAGTAACATTTGTTGAAATTTATGCTCGTTAGGGCGAGGTGACTGAAGGCTTGGCACACGTGACTATTTTAGATAAGCCCAGTATTCTTTAGTGGCCACGTTTCTGTTTATATCCTTGTGTTATGGCTATTTCACGCTTTTTGTTTATGTTTCGTTGTGAAATTTCATAATCCTTATTCGTTTCCTGTTCGTGGGTTTTGTTGTTCCGTAATAGGGACACCAGATTTTAGTACATTAATTTTGTAGAACCTCCGTCTGGTTATTTAAGTGTGTTATTAGCAGAGATATGTTAGACTTGAATGTTTCCTGCTACTACAAATCATATGAATGAATACATCGTCTGTGTTTGTGTATCCCATTTTATAGGAGACTTTTGAAAAATACTATAAGATTTTTTCATTATCATGATCATCATGAATCACCAAGATGTCAGCGCTTCATTAAAAGCTGTCCGCACTCATTATTTATTGTTGTATTTAAAATGACATTCTTATAGCCTTATTACGGTGTCCATTATACGCTAGAACATGCATAGAACTATGCTAAGCAAAATACATGAACTTAGCTTAGTACTTGCAAGCAAATGAGACATTAACGTTCAAATAACCTTAAGTCAACACGCTACTTGTATCTGATTTCACTTTCAAAGTGTTTAATAGGCTCAGTTTGTTATCATTGGAAAAATTACGACACGAGGAAGTGGAAAGTGCGATAGTATTTATCAGCTCGCCGATTTAAAGGCCGCTGTACACGTATCGGAATTAATAACGTTAAAAGCGTTTGAATCGAAATTTAGATACGGCTAATTAGTCTTTACTCTGCTTTACGTGTTTTCGGATAAGTTCAAATAAGACGCCACAGTAAAATATAATACTTTATTCACTTTTACTTAGCTTCGTTACAAGGAAATATGATAAATTATTTTACATACAACATTTAATGTATACATAATGAACAACATTTTCTCTTTTGAAGATTCCGTAAATATACTCAGTCTTTTAGGCATTAAATTCATCTGATAAGGGAGAAATATGATAATTGAAATTATATATACAAATAGTTAGGATATATAACCATATCCTCCTTCTATACAAAATGAAAATGAAATATTAATAATAACTTTATATAAACAAAATGAATATTCGAACTGTACATATATAATATAATAAATCTTCTTCCTACAGGAACTTCCTATTCGTTTTGATAGCAAAACATATAAATTGGTGGGAATACCTTAATAATAATTAAGCTCAATTGAAACATCGACAAGTAATCCAAAGAAGGAACAAATTAAACGAACAAAATTATTGTCATACATTTGCATCATTTTATAAATAACATCGATATCTGAGTCAACGTAATCAGTTAATAAAAAAGTCACTGTTATTCCTATAACGATAAATACTTAGATATACAAGTTTTTACTTCATTGCGCTTGTATTAGCAAAATAGAAGTTCACTTCTCAAGTCTAACTGGTTAACAAGATCTTATTTTTAGATCAACATTGAACGTAATTCCAGGCCTCGTTTCCATCGTAAATAACATTAGCGGGGCAAGAAAAATCCCTCTTAATAAAAAATCAGCTGTACATTATATTATACAAAATAGCAATATCTTCATAACAGGCTAATCTTTCTTCGTACCCATGTCCAGCCATAAAGTCACATCTGATAACTCCATTCCTGAGCCTCTGTCAGTCGACAAATCTCCCGATACTATATCGGCGGAGATAACAAAGCTTTCTGTTTCTGTACAGAAATAAAACAAAACTCCTGTCACGGAGTGAACATGATCCTTCGATGCCGGATCGACGCATCATATGCTCAGCGAGGGTCGTTTCTTCCTCACGCTTTTGTTGCTCAAACCGAGAATCGTGCCGATCACCTGTGAATTACAATTTATATTATATTACACGGCCAGGCTAGTGATGGATGGCAGCGTCATCGGTATCAGATGTCTTGATGCAATCCGAGTTGCGTATTCAACGATTGCAATTACAACTGTCGTATGCGAACGACCTTGCCAGAAATAGAATAGAATTTGTCATTACTCATTACTAATGTCATAACTGCTGAAAGTGAAGTAACTTGCTATCCTAAATATAAATCCATGAAATCTTTTTAAATCCCTTAGATTATATCCAAAGAAAAAGTTACCAAATTACCATGACTGATTAAGACACTTCAACATGCAAAAGAAATCCATGAAAGAAGCAAATTCAAAACCTACTACGCATTAAATTTGCATTTAACTAGGTTAATATGTCAATCGCTTTATATGGTCTTATCTAAAACGGTTTGTGATAAGATACCTTAGAGACGGAGTATGCGGCGAGCTTGCGCCGCGGCGTGGGCAGCAGCAGCGCGAGCGCACGCGCCTCCCGCAGCAGCGCGTGGAAGGCGAGCGCCGCGCCCGCGCACGACTCCGCCGCAGACACCTCGTAGAACTGACACCCGAACCGCAGCGACAGCTCTTGGCCTTCTTCTGCTTTCACAACTCTGTATAAGACAGCACGAATGAATCCAGAAGCTTACTTTTTAAAAATTATCATTTAATATAGTTGTTCTATGTCTTATTAATTCTAATAATAAACTGTTGTTAGAGTTGAGGTCAATCAAAGAGTTGTGAGAGATATTTTAATAATCTCAATAAACTGTATATGTGTCACTACAAATAGAAATTACTTCTCGTAAGATGACGCATTAAGGCATCCTTTAGGTTAAGTAAATAAAATTAGCTTAAGCTTAAGGGGCAATGTTTACCTGGCATGTTCCAAGTCCCTTTTGTTTCCGAGCAAGGTGACGGCGGTGCAGCCAGGCAGCCTGGTCCGCTCCAGCAAGGCCAAGAGTTCCGCAGCCGCGAGAAACGAGCGTCGGTCGCAAACAGAATACACCACCGCGAATGCGTCCCCCCATCGCAAATGCTCCGCTAGGCAGCCCCGTTTCTAAACAAACAGGTCACCATGTAATATTGACATCAGTAACATTTACACTACTAAAAACCCTACATTTTAAACACAAGGTAATATTAAACGCTGCCAACCACCATATTTATATGTTTTTTACGGAAGTAATAATAAAGCTTGAAAAGATTTAAATTTTCTTAAAATAATAAATTGTAAAATAACAAAATTCTAAAATATTACTGCAAGTTTTGTATACACTGTATTAGTCATAAATAGTATAAATTTTTAAAGAAGGTCGTTATATTCCCATCACTAGTTTTAAGAATAGTTTTGCTTACTTGCACATGACGGCATACTGTCGGGCCACGGATGTAGTCTAGACGCATAGTCAGCAAAGATAACAGAGGCTGGTGTTGAACGCCTCGAGTACATAAGTTAGTCTTAAGAATTATTTTGAAGAATAAACGCGTCTCTTAAATTAATTCGTTTATTTTAAAAGACTCCCTCGCGCTCCCGAAACTTATCTGGCGCAGCCGGTAGGATTGCTGGCTGATCCTGTCGTGAAGTACGTAATTTTCGTAAAATCCGAAAAGTATATATCGCGATCGGAACTCTGTGAAAGTGTGTAAAAATTACGCGCTCTCCGCGGCAATCCTCGAACCAATATAAATAAGAATAAGTGGGGACGTGATGAATACGGCAGCGGTTAAACTGTGAGTACATATGAAGTAAAATCCTTCTACTTCCTTTCTTTCCCTGCCCATTACCTAAAATCGGTGTATTAATTTTAAGTAAAATTTTAAGTGTTGCTAAAATCGCAACGTACTCTATGTTCAAAAGAGAAATAGAGTTAATTAAGTAAAATTTTAAGTGTTGCTAAAATCGTGACGTACTCTATGTTCAAAAGCGAAATAGAGTTAGTTAAGTAAAATTTTAAGTGTTGCTAAAATTGCATTTAAAGTATAGTTTACTATATTATTTTTGTGTATATTTAAATTAAATAGTGATATATAATTAAACGCTTTAGTGTATTAAAATGTCTGTTTCGCAAGGACAATCACCTACGTCACATAACATGACACCTACTATTGATACGAATATACCAAAAGAAGTGTTAAATTTAATTCCGCAATATAATGGTGAAACAAATACCTTAAGTTTATTTTTGCGAAAATGTACATATGTTATCAAGCGGTATCAGGGAACAACGGCGCGTAATGAGTTTCTGATGCAATGTATAACAAGTAAATTAACTGGTAAAGCGGCAGCATTAATAAGTGAACGCAGTGATTTTGAGACATATGAGGAGCTAGAATCACTTTTGATCCAGCATTTTGGGAATCCACGAAGTGAAGAATGCGTTGCCCTAGAATTAGAGACCCTTAAGATTAGACCTAATGAGTCATACTTAGAATTTTGCGGGCGAATTCAAGACGTGCGCGCAATCCTTATCGCTAAAGTCAATCAAAATAGTTCAGGCACGTTACGCGAGGCTAAACGCGTCATTTATAACAACACATCACTCAATGTATTCTTATACAACCTATCCGAACACATGGTGCGAATAGTTAGAATTAAAGAACCTAATTCCTTAGAGGAAGCTTTAAAGCACGTTTTGGAGGAAGTTAATTTCCAAGAACAATACAATATGCGTTCAAAAATGTTACAAAATAAACCCGTTCAAGTTAACTTTAAACCACAGTTAACTGCACCTCAAGGTCAATTTAAATTCGGAATTCCAAATCAGATTAACACACAGCCTAGTTTCTTAAATACTTCATACCGCGCATCTATGCCTATACAGTTTGGGTACAAACCTCAATTCAACCCTCACGCTTTAGCCCAACAGTTTGGTCAGCGGCCTCCGTTTGGACCTAGACAACAACAGGTAAGTCAGTTTGGATTTAAGCCTCAAGTAGGTCAGTTTGGCTACAGACCCCAACTGCAACCCATGCAGACAGGCTTTAAACCACAACCATTACAGTTTGGATACAGACCACCTCAGTTCGGGTTCCGACCTCAGGTAGGACAATTTGGTTATAGGACTCCACAGCCTCAAGGCTATCGACATCCCATACAGTATCCTAATGACGTGTCAATGCGGACGGCTCCGGCGCATCCGCCAAAGGCAAACGTGAATGAGATGTACACTATAGATCAAGGTGAGTACGGCAACCAATATATATACGGTCCTCATGACGAGCATCAGACGTGTGATGAACCTCAGTCTTATGACGACGCATCTTACCAGGAAACGGGAGAACACCAGGAGAACTACAGTGGTTCCCTCGACAATGAAAATGAACTTATCGAGGCTGAAAATTTTCGTTTAGGAGTGTCTCCTCAAAGCCCGAGGTAATCGAATTCAATTACGACGCTACTCTAAAATTGCCATACATTTATGTACCCGATATAGATGGAAAATTTATGTTAGATTCCGGTAGTACAAGGTCCTTTATAAGTCCGACAAAAGCAAATATTTATTACTCGGATTTAAAATACTATGAACCCTTTACAGTATCTAGCACGCATGCTACTAGCAGCCATAGTGAAGTTGCTAACATACCGCTATTTTCGATTTTCAATAATGAAGGTTTTCATAAATTCTTTATATACGATGTTGACAAAAAATATGATGGTGTCATAGGATGGGATCTTATGACAAAACTTAAAGCAAACTTAGATCTCGGAAACAGGATATTACAAACTAATAAAACAATTATCCCTATTCAGTATGATCCAGACTACATAATTAATTTGGAACCCCGTAGCGAGCATCGTGTTAAATTACCAGTCAATTTAAAGGAAGGTTATGCAATTTTAAATTTTAAACAGTTTTCTGACACCGTACGCATGCCCTCCGCTTTGGTAAAATGTGAGAATTATTTCACTACGACAGTAATACAAAATAGTTCTGAAGATTACATAACTATGACAGTAACCAAACCCTTTAGAGTTACACTTATTGAACATGACTCTGACGTATGTGAAGTTAATTTTAATACAGACATGACAGATATCGAAGTTGACGATCTACTTAAAAATAATTTGACTAAACTACGGTTAGATCATTTAAATGACGAAGAATCAAAAGCCATACGCACTTTATGCGACGAGTACAAGGACATATTTTACTGTGAAGACTTACCACTTACATTTACAAATCAGATCAAACATCACATTCGAACAACTAACGAAATCCCTATTTACGTTAAGCCATATAGGCAACCCCCAGCTCAGACCCAAGAAATCAAAGATCAGGTTGAAAAATTACTGAAAAATAATGTAGTTAAGGAATCACACTCACCGTGGAGCGCTCCGGTTCATTTGGTATCAAAGAAAATGGACGCTTCCGGACAAGTAAAGTATAGAATGGTAATTGACTATCGCAGACTCAATGATATCACAGCTGACGATAGGTATCCTCTCCCAAACATCCATGACCTTTTCGATAAAATAGGCAGAAGTAACTATTTCACAACACTAGACTTAGCGTCTGGATATCACCAAATAGAAATAGCCCCGGAAGATAGACAGAAAACTGCATTTTCCACGCAAAATGGACATTACGAATTTTTGCGTATGCCATTTGGCTTGAAAACTGCACCAGCTACCTTCCAGCGGGCAATTGATAACGTTTTGAGAGGATTACAAGGTTTACATTGCCTCGTATATTTAGATGACATTCTTATCTTTTCCAACGGCATAGAACAGCATTTACAAAAACTCCGTGCTGTTTTCGACAGACTACGTAAAACAAATCTGAAAGTGCAATTAGATAAATCCGAGTTTTTGCGCAAAGAAGTGCAATACCTAGGACATACCTTGACAAAAGGCGGCCTTAAGCCAAACGATGATAAAATTAAAGTTGTACTTGACTATCCGATACCACAGACTCAGACTGAAATAAAACGATTCCTCGGTTTTATTGGCTATTACAGACGATTTATAAAAGACTTTTCAAAAATCACTCAACCATTGACAGCATGTTTAAAAAAGGGCAAAAGAGTAGAATTAACGGAAAAATACACAGAAGCATTTCAAAAATGTAAAGAGTTGCTAGTTAACGCCCCTATTTTACAATACCCGGATATGACAAAACCTTTTGTCCTGACTACAGACGCTTCAGAAGTAGCAATTGGTGCGGTACTATCACAGGGCGCAATAGGTAGTGATAAACCAGTAGCTTATGCTAGCCGTACCCTTACAGAAACCGAAAGAAAATATAGTGCCATAGAACGGGAACTTTTGGCTATAATTTGGGCAACAAAACATTTTAGGCCGTATCTTTATGGCCATAAATTTGATATTGTGACAGATCACAAACCACTTCTTTGGCTGTATCAACTCAAAGAACCCGGTAGTAAACTAACCCGTTGGCGATTAAGGCTTCAGGAGTTTGACTTTGATATTAAATATAAAAATGGTAAACTAAACGCAAACGCCGATGCGCTATCTAGACTCAGGGTGAATGCTCTGGGTGCGGACGAACCTAATGACGACATTTCAATGGTAGTTAATTTAGACGAAAGTGAGAATGAATTACAAAGACAGTCGAAAGACGCAACAAAGAAAATAACTAAAGTAGCTAGACGACCAACGACCGACGACTCTGAAACTATTACAATATCTGACTCTGAGAGAACTATGACAGCAAGCCCTATTACTATATCTGACGCGGATTCCCGTACTAAAGAATCAAGTTGGTTAGTTAGATCCGACTCTAGTGGCACCGATGCTACGGAAACAATTCATTCAGGTAAAGATACGGAATCCCTAGGTATTCCAATTTTAGACGAAGCCGTGGATACAAAACCAAACCAAATATTAGTTTTTCATAAGTTCGGAAATGACATACAAGTAACAGATTTATCCACGAAACATCAAAAAATCCTAGAAGTTTTCTTACCATTTCACAAAACGGATTTAGTTATAAATTTCATAAAAAAATATGTCAAGCCTAAAATCAAATACTTCATTTATTTTGAAACAGACCTGCATAGGAAAGAATTCAATAATGTTATTATTACATATTTCAAAAAGGGAACTATCAATTTCTTTGAGTGCACAAAACGCGTTGTATTAATCGATGACGAGAATGAACAAAAAATAGTAGTTCAAAAGTTACACGAAGGTAAAACTTGTCATCGTGGCATTACAGAAACTGTTAAAAGAGTCCGACGTAATTACTATTGGCCGAATTTACATGAAACTGTAGCAGTAGTTATTAATTCATGCGGAAAATGTAAAACCGAAAAATATGACCGAAAACCATTGAAACCAATATTGCAACTTACAGAAACACAAAATGCTCCGTTTCAAGAAATATTTATCGATGTATTTTCCATAGAATCCAAGCATTATCTTACTATAGTAGACGCCTTCAGCAAACTAGGCCAAGCATTCGAAATTCAAAGTCGTTCTACTCCTGAAATAACAAGAGCTCTAATAAAATATTTCAGTTTTTACGGTATTCCACGAAAAGTTAGTTGTGACCCTGGAACCGAATTCAACAATGAACTCTTAAGAGAGATGACAGATTTTTACAAAATTAAATTACACATAGGCACACCAAATAACCCAAATTCCATGGGTTTGGTAGAACGATTTCATTCGACCTTAATAGAAATTTACCGCTTAGCTAAATACGAAAGAAAGTTTACTGACCCTGCATCCGTAATGACTTATGCTATAATGGCATATAACAATAGTATACACAGCGCTACCGACCTAACACCGTTTGAGGTAGTATTCGGTCATACAGAATTAAGATCTACGTTTGACATTGATTTTGATAAAACTTACAAACAACAGTTGGTTAAGGATCATAGAAAAAGGACACATGAATTATATAAGCATTTATCACAAAGGATGATTAAAAGTAAAGAAAACGTTATTAAGAAACGCGGAGGTGAGATAGGACCTAAGTTAGAAGTAGGACAAACAGTTTACGCAAAACCTGTAAATAAAAGACAGTCAAAGGACAAACCGAGATATCAAAAGGCTATAGTAACGGAAAGGGTACACCGAAATGTAGTACCTGTAAAAATAAAAGATAGAGACACAAAAGTTCCAATTAAAAATATCAAACGCCCTCCACGGATGGTGCAGACTCCTGCTGTGGACTGTGATGATAAGGATAGTTCGTGGCCGAGCTCACCCAAACCAGGACCTTCAACTGGTAAAACTTGAGCAAACGCGGGAATACTTCCAGTTAAGCTAGGATGTGCCTTCGTAGAACATGACAAATGGTCAATCATTAAGACACTTAACTAAGAAAGCCTTATTAGGGATTTGAATTACAATATTGCGAAATATTCTGAATTAAATAATAATATTAGTTACAATAAATACATTTTTAATGAAGTAAATGAATTAAAAGGTCAGGTAGAGTATGTTCGTGACGAAGCAATAGAGAAAGTTCGGCAATTGAATCCCTCTAAACGTTTAAGCGTGGTCTCATAGACCCTTTCGGCTCCTTAATTAAAGTTGTAACAAGTAATCTTGATAACAGCGATGCGATGCACTATGATAATCTTATAGCAGGGCTTGAAACTCGAGAACAAGGCATTTTCAATAAAATAACCTTGCTCTCTGATATGATGGATCACTTTCTCCTCTCTACACAGATCATTAATAGTAATATTAAAATTATAGATGAACGCTTAAAACGAATTGAAAACATTGTAACAGATTTATCAAAAGAAAATATGTACATTTTCCTCTCATATTTAAATAACGTCCTATATATATGTTTATGGCTAACTTTAGAACTATATACATGAAAATAAATGATATAGAGACAGCTATAGCACTTAGTAAGGTATCTGTTTTACATAAATCTGTAATTGATTCTAATGAACTTTTATGTGTATTGCTTGAAATTGAAAAGTATGATAATTTGATGTATTCAGTGTTTGACAAAAACCTAATTAACATTGAGGAAACACTTTCTATTAAAATTTACCTCAAGAACAATGTAATAAGGTTCATTATTGATGTTCCATTAGTTAATAACCATAGTTATAACTTTTTCAAATTGTACCCTTTACCTGTATCCCATGAATCTGAAACATTCATCATAATTCCTGAATTCCCTTTCCTATTAGTAGAAGGTACCAAGTACTATCCAACCGCCCACCAATGCCGTGAGATAACAGCTAACGAATACTTATGTTCTGAAGATGACCTTATTCTATATGCTCAGAAGACTTGTGTTGAGCAACTCATGGAGTATCAACGTAACTTGTCCATGTGTTTTCCACATAGAGTCCTACCGGAAAACCTGAAACTTCAGAGGATAACAGCTGAAAGCTGGATACTATATTCACGACATAGTACGGTTTTAACACAGACCTGTAGTAATGACATCATTCGAGAAACTGTATTATAGACACACATACTCACCGTACCTAAAGAATGTGACGCCACTATTAATGACGTCATTATACATGGGAAACATCGGCACCAAATAGAAGCCGGTTATAAACCCATTCCACTTATAACTCTACCTGATGTTAACGAACTGCGGCAGAAGCAACTTTCTGCAAACACCGAACCTGTAGACCTAAAAGGGGTCAACCTGGACGACGTACAGCATCTTAACTACATCTTGAAGAAAAATGTTGTGAAAAGTGTTAATAGTGAAAATGGGCAATATAGTGTTCAAATTCAAAGTGTTAGTGTCGCGACCGTATTACTTTACATTATTTTAATTGTATGTTTTAGTTATATAGTTTACCTTAGAATTAGAAATGTAATCATAACTCGATAAGATTTTATAATTTTGTAAGCGAAGTTATAGGAAAAACCTTGTTTTCCATAACTTCGGTCTAAGGGGGAAGGCGTTATATTCCCATCACTAGTTTTAAGAATAGTTTTGCTTACTTGCACATGACGGCATACTGTCGGGCCACGGATGTAGTCTAGACGCATAGTCAGCAAAGATAACAGAGGCTGGTGTTGAACGCCTCGAGTACATAAGTTAGTCTTAAGAATTATTTTGAAGAATAAACGCGTCTCTTAAATTAATTCGTTTATTTTAAAAGACTCCCTCGCGCTCCCGAAACTTATCTAGGTAATAAATACTAATAGATGTTGGTATACTTCGAATTTACGATGCCATAAACACTATTTCATCCGATACATTTTCGTTCCAGGTACAACAGGTGGTAAACGAATTGCGCCGTCAAATGAATTAACATAAACATGCATCATACAAATGAAAATCTCCGAACAGTATTTCCTATACAAGAACTAAATCTAATTCAAAGAAACTATCCAACATGAAGTTTGATTACTCATCCCGACGAATAAGGCGATCTGGCATATTATTACGGAAGCTAGCCGTCAAGAACGAAAAGACGATAGATAAATAGAAATATTTAAACGAAGGTCAAATTCTTTTGTTGCGTTTAGATGACCTAATACAGAACTAAAACCTTAAGAATGTTTATATATGATATACAAAAATATTAATTATATAATTACCGCGCATCCGCAAGTGTCCAAAACTTCAACCTCTGAAGTAGCTCCATCGAAAGCAACCCGGTGTTGATACAGGAAATCTGCAAAGAAATCACGTAAAGTTTACGCTGCTGGTGCCATTACAGTATTTCTACCTACTCGACTTTGCCCTCGTAATAAATTGGCTTTATGAAAGACGCAATCAGTCATACACATCTAGGTTGCACCACACCGCGTTGTTTGTAGCGTAATCTCGACATGCCAAAACAGATATAAACAAGGGCATCCAACTAATTTGATTTATGTTGCATGCTAATAGGAATTTGATAGACTTTTTTGGTTTGAGACCATCTTGAAAGTTGCGAAACAGATCGTTATTCCTAAAACAGCAACAAACAGCCTCACAAAAACCAAACAAGCGAATTTATATTGTATTTCACAAACAAAGCATTGTACCATATTTCATACATTCAATATTTTAGAAAAATATTTATCAGCGAGAAGATAACAATCTCAACATCGTCTTTAACATTCCAACATGTTCTTTGCACTAAATGACTCAATGATTTGTATTATATAAGAATCTGATAAAAGAATCTGGATGAAATATTTTTTTATTTAATATAAATTCAACGCAAAGGTCGTTGTCCTAAAGACTCCGGCGCCGTCGCCATCAGCCTTGGCACTCCTACCACGACACTTGCCAATATCGCAAATAAACCGTCCATTGGCACTCGAGGCTTGGCATTTGGTAAGTGCCCTCAGTAAGGGCTCCTCTTCATTGGTATTTCTGTCTTTCAGTCGCCGGTGACATTCTTAGCATAACAATTGAGCCGGAGACACTGATTAACAGTACCGGGTAATGTGCTATAGTATAACTGGCATTGTCGTGAAATGTGAATGACGTCTTGCGGTAACGTATGCAACATTCACTTGTAAGTACATAATTATATAAACAACAAAAATAAAGACCTTATCCACAGTTTAGGCAGACAAAAAGAAGATAGGAAAAAAATAATGTAAAGAAAATAATGCAATCGAAGTAATACATACCACCAGTCGAACTGTACTCTCCAATGTAGCGTTTTGTCAAATACCGGACCACAACAGCTAAAACAAAGAGAGAAACACAATTAGAACTAACTAATTTCGACATCTAACTTTATTAATATAGAAAGCAAATTGATTAACAAAGTTAACATGTTATCTTATGCGATAAAACACGCTGTATCGATTCGAAATAAAGAGAAAGCAGCAATTAGCAACCAATCGGTAGTGGTGTTGTGGTGTTACAAAAGTTGTAGCCCTTTATGAATTTATAACAACAAGTTTCAATTAGAGGGAAAGCAAACAAAAGGGTCTTATATACTGATATCAGGTAACCAATGAAGCTCAATTAAATAGCAATCGTATTGAATAGTTTAAAGTTAATAAATAATAAAATCTCTCCAATATTTTTCAACAAACGTGAGTAAAATTGTTGCAGTAATGGTTTTACTGGCATATGGCATCTCAATTTACGAGAAGTATTTATATCAAATAAAGTAATAAAACAGTAATGAGTGGTGGCATAAAGATTTGATACGACTATTACTTAAGGTAAAAAATGCCACAAAAACATCAACCCTAATTGACCTCGATGGAACGTCATATACCAAGATAAAAAGCGAGACTACAACGATAACCGAGTTATGAGTAAACGCTGTAATTGTAATAATTAGAAATACAACTCTGATAAGTGACACGCCCTGTTTCACAATAACTAGTATTTAGTATTGTGTCAACAGGTATCAATGCTGTTGGCGCAACGGAATTGGATAAGGGTGTAACACTAGAACCAACTCAATGTGTTAGAGCACGTTATAGTCATCGCACCGCTATATGCATTTATTCATGCATAGCTATAAACGCCATTCATTTAAAATAGTCGCAACATAAATACCGATCTACAAAACAACAAACATTCTGATTCAATTACAAAAGACGTAAATTATGTCAAAATATGATGGCTGTACCACTTAAATTTATTGCGACCGCCGTAAAATGATAAGCCAGATTTATAGGGTTATTCAAATTAAGCCTGATTTCTCTCAATTCATTGATTCAGTTCCATATCAATTTCCCAAGTGATTGAAAAACATTATCAATATATTTCGTCGCGATGGCGTAGCAAAATGTCAGGAGCACAGACTTTTTAATTAACTTTCCAAGATTCGTTCCACTTTGAATAATTCCGTATTGGCTACACATTTAAATGATATTAATTCCAATTACCCTGGCGTTTGAAATTAAAGACAGATTTTCTTCTAACTAATAAATCATTGATGGCTGTTGCAATACCAATTCAAATGGAGTTGGCCATAAAGCAGTTTACTAATGGAATGATGTTTTACATCGCTGCTCATCAGATTCGCCTTTTATTGAATTTGATCTACAGTCGTACGGTATGGTAGTTCATGGCAAACACGGCATTTGGGACTATTCTTTACGATCTTATGTATGAAATAGTAAAAAATACAAGAAGAACACGTTTTGTGATTGAATTATCGCATGTCTTAAGGTCATGGGCGTTTCGAATGATGTTCTCTTGATGAGCATTCAAGGAATCGGCACAAAACAATCGTTATATGTGTTAGGGTCATCTCATAATGTCGGTACAACATTAAAAAAATAATGTCGGAAACAACATTAAATTATTATTTAATGTTGTTTCCGCTAGAGGATTCACTGCTAACTGAAAGTGTATAATTAATACATATATCAAACAATTTTGTATTTTACGTTTAAATTAATATCCTTATTTTTATATATTTATTAAGTGTCGATAAGTTGAGTTTAAAGAAGTATATTGTTTCCGTTTACCATATTGTATTTCCGGCGAAACTAATGTCGGTGGTTTTAAAAACTGTCTCAAGGCATTCGGATGCGAGCGTTCGAACAGTGTACATCTCTGAGGAGAAATAAACGATTTAAGTGGTTTAAAGTGTTGTTATTCACTGGACGACTATAGATCAGAAGTGGGATTCGAAAAAGGATATATAAAACTTCCTTTCACGCCTACAAATAGTAAGTATTTTTTTTATATATTTTTAATGGCTAGGAAGGAA
Organism: Cephonodes hylas; assembly: GCA_030295005.1. Classification (NCBI taxonomy): domain Eukaryota; kingdom Metazoa; phylum Arthropoda; class Insecta; order Lepidoptera; family Sphingidae; genus Cephonodes; species Cephonodes hylas. The sequence goes on along the minus strand of AP025367.1, from coordinate 5,317,740 downwards.
TAAGATCTTTAAAACCATTGTTATTAACTAAGTCATTGCTTAAATTTAAGTTGTTTATTTAATTTAATTCATTTAATATTATTATAATTTTTCTGGTTTTTTTTTTTGTTATTTCGGATTCCTCTCTACTATAATCACTAGGCGGTTATACGACACATGATGATGATGATAATGATCATTGTGGTTTATGCGACGATGATTAAATGATGTACTATAATTATGATTATTATTCATATAGACAGTGAATAATATTGTGACACTGATTTAAAACAAATATACAATTTAAACTTGTTTGAGTTTTAGGGAATGGATGATAACACGGTCCGAGACCAAGGGCTAATAAGCGACGATGCCCGGGGACAAGGACGAAGGAGCGGTGATGCCCGAGGTCAAGGGCGAATGAGAAATGATGCCCGAGGTCAAGGGCGAAGGAGTGATGACGCCCGAGGTCAAGGGCGAAGGAATGATGATGCCCGAGGTCAAGGGCGAAGGATTGATGATGCCCGAGGTCAAGGGCTAATGAGTGACGACGCCCAAGGTCAAGGGTCAATGAATAACACCCGAGGTCAAGGGTGGATGGAGTTTGAAGATCGATCGCGAAGGACGGTAGACTATGAAACCCAAGGTCAAAGGTCGATTTGCTTAGGTGCCCGAGGCAAAGGGCAAGCGAATCGAGAAGTCCAGATAGAGAGGAGGAGGAGAAGAAAAGCGCCAATTAGTGGTTCAACGCTCGGAGGAGAGTGCTCACGTTCATTGATGACGTCTGACGAGCAAATTCCAGCTGCGGCAACATCTCACAATAACGAGCGAAATATAAATCGGGAACGAGCACGCCATCGGAGGAGAACTTCTATTTCTTCTAGTGACGATAGTAGTGAACAAAGACGAAATGACGAATTAATTCACTTGAAGCGCAAAAGGTTTACGCAATATAAACATAGCTATCGACGCAGTTCGTCCGAATCATCAGGTGAGTCCTTTCATCCACATTACTCAAGAAAACGTAGTAAGAATAACAAAGGGGATACTAATCAGATTTTGGAAAATTCATATCTATTATGCAGGATATGAGGAGTTCAGAAAAACCTAAATTGCCTTTTAATAATAACGTTATCCCGGACTTTGACCCCATGACGAAGGAACAGTCGATGTTGACATGGATTAACAAAGTTGAGGAATGTGCCGAAATTTATAGTTGGAGCGAAAAAGAAATAATACACTATTCACTTCCAAAATTAAGTGGTGTTGCTAAGTCATGGTATCAAGGTCTCCCATCTCTTTTATATACGTGGGCCGAATGGAAAACAAAACTTTTAGAGTCTTTCCCTTGTCGAGAAGATTACGCTGAACTTCTCACGGAAATGCTTAACAAAAGAGCCCGTTATGGTGAATCGTTAGAGCACTATTACTATGCGAAAATGAATATATTGAATCGATGCAAAATAAGTGGTAGGAAGGCGGTAGACTGCTTACTTCACGGCCTTGATGACCGGGCCATAAAGGTAGGCGCTCAGGCCGCGCAATTTTCCGAACCAGAGCTAGTATTAAAGTATTTTAGATCGGTAAAAGTAGGAACTACTAGAGATAACAGTGATAATTTGAAGAAGAATAGAAGCGATAAATATGTTACCCCAACAAATAAAATTATTAATTATAAAACCCCACCTAATAATTCGAGTATTAGGTGTTTTAATTGTAATCTTGTTGGTCACCCAAGTTTTAAATGCGATAAACCCTTGATCAAATGTACTAATTGTAATAGAATAGGGCATCAATCTACGAATTGTTATAGGAACAAATTTAATGAAAATGCCAAATCTAGCAATTCGGAGAAAACTGAAAAACAGGTATCGGAAGTTACTATGGACAATAGTCCTAACAATAAATATATAATAGATATTAAAATTAATAATGTTACCTTTAAATGTCACGTCGATTTAGGAAGTCAGGTCTCTTTGATTAGATCGAGCGACGCCAAACTTTTAAATGCAGATTTTCAGACTAATTTACCTTTACCTAACCTTAGAGGCATTGGAGCGAATCTTATCAAACCATTGGGTCTGATTATCGCGAACGTAGAAGTTCAGAATATTAAACTTGCTACAAATATTTATGTGGTTGATGACTATGTGCTAAAATATCCGGTTCTACTAGGGCATTCGTTTACGGAGCGACCAAATATAATAATTACAAAAACGCCAGATAAAATTATATTTCAAAATATTCAGGGCAACAAAATTCATCTTGTTGCGAGCAGTACATTTAAAATTCCTGTCAACCACCTGCTAGCTGTGCCCGTTAATTGTAACTCTTTAGAAAGTGGTAGAGTCTTCGTGTCAGGGTCCGTCAGAGGACAAATAGGGCAAGAATATTTTCTAGTTCCCGGGGAATACAGTGTGACAGACAGTCGAAGCGCGGTCCTGATTTATAATGTTTCCAAGGCAGAAATCACAATTAATAAAGGTTCACTTTTGGCTAGATCTACAAGGTATATACCCATAGATGTCATACCTATAGATGATACATTAGATGTCTGTGAATTAAGCGTAAGTTCAGATAATATAGACGATTTAGTGAATGTTAGTCCAGTTATAAAAGAGGAAGAACGTGTAGCCCTCCGAAAAATTTTAATTGAATACAAGGACTGTTTCTCTAGCAGTTTGAAGGATCTTGGTTTCACTCAAGCAGCCGAAATGACTATAGAATTAGAAGATTCAGAACCTATAGTATATAGACCGTATCGTATTCCTTATTCAGAAAGAAATTTGGTCCAAAATATGATTCGAGAGATGCTTGACAATAATATTATTCGCGAATCTTCATCCCCTTATGCTAGCCCAATAGTGTTAGTACAGAAGAAAACTGGAGAAAAACGGTTATGCGTAGATTATCGGGCCTTAAATCGAAAAACTAGAAAAGACCATTATCCGTTACCGCGGATTGAGGATCAATTGGACTTACTTACAGGAAACAATATGTTTACCTCTTTAGATTTAGCGTCCGGGTACTATCAAATACCAATAGCCGAAAATTGCAAATATAAAACCGCGTTTGTCACCCCGGATGGTCAGTATGAATACAACCGAATGCCATTTGGACTCGTTAACGCACCTTCGGTGTTTCAAAGAACGATGAATAATATCCTATCGGACGCCAAAATCAAATATGCCTTGATCTACATGGACGATATTTTAATACCTAGTAAATCTTTCAGCGAAGGTCTTCATCGCCTAGAAGAAGTCCTTAATTTATTGAGAAAAGGCGGGCTTACGTTAAAATTAAGCAAATGCAAATTTTTCCTAGATAAAATAGATTTTTTGGGATTTGAGATAAGTCCTAACGGCATTAGGCCGGGCTCTTTGAAAATAGATGCGGTGTCAAATTTTCCTACACCCAGAAACCATCATGAACTTCGGCAGTTCTTAGGTTTATCAGGTTTCTTTAGAAGATTTATAAAAAACTATTCCTTGATAACTGCCCCATTGTCAGATCTTTTAAAAAAGAATAATGACTGGAAGTGGAATCAGCCTCAGGAAGATGCATTTTTACTCATTAAAGAGTTTCTGTCAAAACGACCCCTTTTAGCACTATATAATCCAGTTGCGGAGACACAACTCCATACCGATGCCAGCAAGATTGGGTTGGCCGGTATTCTACTTCAACGCAATCATAACGGGATATTTCAACCAGTTTCTTATTTTAGTCGCAAGACCACTCCAGAGGAACAAAAATATCATTCAGTAGAGTTAGAAACTCTCGCGGTCATAGCGTCTCTGAATAGATTTCGGGTATATCTTATCGGAATTCCTTTCACTATCCTAACCGATTGCAATGCCCTGAGAACAACTATGATCAAAAGAGATTTGATTCCTAGAGTTGCTCGATGGTGGATCCAATTGCAGGAGTACGATTGCACTATCGAATACAGGCCCGGAGTAAAGATGGCCCATGTGGACGCACTAAGCCGCAACCCGATAGATTCCAATGGAAAAGAGTCTCCTGTATTAGATGTATTGACCGTGGAATCTGAACAGGATTGGATCACTACTGTTCAGTCCGCAGACGATGACATAGTTCGTATAAAAAATGTATTAGCTGATAAAGACACAGAACATATAGCCGAGATTCACAGCAATTATAAGCTTAAAAACGGGAGAGTTTATCGCATAATTGGGGAGGAAATAAAATGGGTCGTACCAAAGGGAGTGCGTTGGCAAATACTCAAAAGGAATCATGATGACGTTGGACATTGCGGTTTCGAAAAGACGTTAGAAAGAATCCGGAAGAATTATTGGTTCGCTCGCATGAAACGTTTCATAAAGAAATACGTATCGGCTTGCTTAGAGTGCGCCCATCACAAAGCTCCTGGGGGAAAAAGAGAAGGAAACTTACATCCGATTGAGAAAATCAGCATACCCTTTCACACCATCCACGCCGATCACTTGGGACCGTTTATAAGAAGTAAAGTGGGGAATAGTTATCTCTTAGTCATCGTTGATGGTTTTACAAAGTTTGTCAATATAACCCCAGTCAAAAACACCAAATCCATAACAACCATTCGCATTCTAAAGGATCATATTAGTTACTTTGGGGTACCAACCCGATTGATCACCGATAGAGGTTCGAGCTTTACGAGCAAATCTTTTAAAGAATTTGTCACAGAGTATGGAATAAAACACATTTTGAACGCAGTTGCAACTCCGAGAGCCAATGGTCAAGTCGAAAGATTTAATAGAACAATAACGGAGGCTTTAGCGGCGTCTAATCACGGAAAGGATGACAAAAACTGGGATGAAAATATCCGCGATATTCAAATTGGACTTAGTACAGCTACACATAAAGTAACGCAAAAATCCCCGTCAGAGCTTGTTTTCGGTTTTAACATCAATCATAGAAGTCAAGGAATTCTTAATTCGATCATTAATGACACATTTCGTTCCATAACAACTGAGGAACTGGAAGGTATTAGGGATGAAGCTGCCAAACAAATAGAAAAACAGCAGCAAAAGGACATGGTTCGTTTCAATAGCCACAGAAAACAAGGCAAGAGTTATAAAGAGGGCGATTTAGTACGGATCGAAAAGCAGGTACCGCATGATGGACAATCCCAAAAATTAGTTGTCAAGTATCAAGGTCCATACCGCGTAGTAAAAGTGCTCGACCACGATAGGTTTATAGTTGAAGACACCCCCTTGTCGCGTAAAAACGGTCGCCGTTATCAAGGAACTGTGGCTTTGGACAAAATTCAGCCATGGCTGAACTTCAATCGAAACTTTGATTCGGACACGGATGGCGAACCTGATGATTCGGCGGACAATAACGTAAGTGATAGAGCTTAGTTTGTTTTATTTTAAATGATAATTAAATTATAATAATAAAGAGAATTGATTGTATTAAAATAGTGGTGATTATATTGCAAATGTATTATAAAAAAAAAAAAAAAAAAAAAAAAAACAAATCATAAAATAATATACCAATAGATTACCATGGATAAGAAAATTGTTGTCAATGTAGAATTTTTTTTTTTCTCTTACTATTTTTTTATATACATACATATAATTTATATTTGTAATTCGCAATAGGACTCGCGATTAAATTGTAATAATGAAGTGAATTGATTGTATTAATATTTAAATGAATAGTGGTGATTATATTGCAAAAGTATTATTAAAGAAAACAAATCATAAAATAAAATACCAATAAATTACCAAGGATAAGAATATTGTTGTCAATGTAGAATTTTGTTTCTTACTATTTTCTATACATACACATAATTTATATTTGTAATTCGCGATGGGACTCGCGATTAACAGGATGGCCGAGCTGTTAGGGTCATCTCATAATGTCGGTACAACATTAAAAAAATAATGTCGGAAACAACATTAAATTATTATTTAATGTTGTTTCCGCTAGAGGATTCACTGCTAACTGAAAGTGTATAATTAATACATATATCAAACAATTTTGTATTTTACGTTTAAATTAATATCCTTATTTTTATATATTTATTAAGTGTCGATAAGTTGAGTTTAAAGAAGTATATTGTTTCCGTTTACCATATTGTATTTCCGGCGAAACTAATGTCGGTGGTTTTAAAAACTGTCTCAAGGCATTCGGATGCGAGCGTTCGAACAGTGTACATCTCTGAGGAGAAATAAACGATTTAAGTGGTTTAAAGTGTTGTTATTCACTGGACGACTATATATGTTAATTGAAATTTCACGGTTATCTATCGAGGCTGTCAAACTTTCCTTTTATGTACTCATGGCCTGGTCACCATTTCAATTGATCCTTACACACGTGTCCTTATTTGCATATCATTTGAACAAACATGAATTGAATGGTTTGTATTTATTGTTGCGATTAAATTAAACATGACGGTGAATAGCAATCCTAAACTAATGGTCTTTTTTATTAGCCATGATGTACTTATTCAGAATCATATTATAATCATCTGGCCTGACTAACTGTGGTGTTAAACCAACGCAAAGCTTTTCCTTCATGTAAAATAATAATATAATGCAACTACGATATCTAAGTGTTGGAGCATTCATGGGCTAAAGTTCTTTGCTCGTTGCTTGAACGTTTAAAAAGTTAAAATTGTATTGAACGAATTAAGAAAACTCAAGCAGTAGTCAAGATCTAATGTGTCAAGAATATCTTGAACGATGAACACATTCTAATAATTACTTTCACTTCGGCTTGAGCATTTCAAGGTAATTGCGAGAATATTAACTCTTTCAAGAGGGACATAATGAGTTAAACCAATAAATCTAGGTTAAACGACCGTGTGACGAAAGCGCGAGAAGAATGAGTTCCATTTAACTGAATTATAGTTATGCGTAAAACCACGATGAACATCGCATCAAATATTCCAGTAACGTTCTTTGATATTTTTCCTTAATGAAAACATGAATCTGTTGGAAATTTTATATTCAGGGCGCATGTTATAGCACCTATCAATGAATTCACTCGATTTAAACACTTCTCGGTGGAACATAAACATTTTAAGAGCGTGCAGTGACAGACGGGCCTGCTACTGCACATAAGACTGGCGCGCCTCATGCCTACATATGGCGAGGTAATTATTAAGTTCTTGACTGCAGAGCGTACACAAGTTTAACACGCTCAAAAATTGTACATGCATTTTCAGAGTAAACTGGATTTGTGCCAGTAACGAGGACCATAACGGGACTCTGAGAAACAAGGGGAATAAGCCAACGTTGTCTCTTGGACGAATACGGTAGCAAAAGCTAAATGTTAATTAAGAGCATCGGCAGAGGTGATCACAACCACGTTTCCATGCTTGCCGCCGTCTGTCGGTAATTGGAGGCTGACAGTTCCATTTACATTTTTACGTTCATTTTAATTTCCGTACACGTCACACTTAATTAAAGCGCACGTATTTCTATCCGTGCGGTGACTAGATCACGTTAATTTTATTACGTATTATAAAATAAAACTGCAATTAATTTTTATCGCTGATACCATCGAAGGATAATATGAAGCTTTCTCTGGTATTGATTGTGATTCGACATGCTAATTAGAATTTCTCCGACGGCTTTTCATGAGCTCTAATCGTATGTATGACCTAAATACCATTGGTACTTAATAAACATACCAGTAAGATTTTATGGGACTTCAAATAGATTACACTAATCGAAACCTATATTCATATGCTAGTGTCAGCTATATGCTCATTTAAAAAAATAATCTTTACATGATTTCAGAGTTATTTGAAACGAATTATTAATTCGCATAAATAAAAATAGAAATGCGTAAGTGTTATTTAAATGAAACATTATAAATAGATTCCGAATTGTGTGTATTTGTTCCGCGTTATAAATATTTTTAAGTATTTATACTGTTCTATTTGGGCGTAGAGTGAGTGTGCTCGAATATTTGTGTGGTGCACGCGGAGTGAGTAACCGCGGCGAGTGTGGCGGAGCGGCGAGCGGCTGTCCCGGCAGACGGTTGACCGGGTGACTCACAGCTCCGTGGCATGCGGTTGGGCACCGCGTGCGCAGCTATAAATACTATCGCGGCTGACATTTACTCGCTCTCGATCTATGATCGCGAAGCAACCTACGAGTTTTATGTCATCCGTCCCATGCTACAGTGCATCTGCTGTCCGACCCAATAAATAATATAATTCCCACGATACCTATCGCTGAATTTACTATCTTCATTTAATTTATTTGTTGAAATAAATTTGTTCGCAGATATATTTCACACGTTCCGCATAAAGTTATTGCTAGCGTCTTGTTTAACACTGGTTTCGTAATAAAGAAATCAAAAGTTCCAGGAATTATTTCAGTTCAGTAAAATGTTAATAGTGAAAACGTTTCATGTCCAAATAATTATGTGTGAATATTTAACGTTTCCTAACTTGAGAAAGTAAAGGCACGCGTTTCTATAATTCATAGATTAATTAGCAAGGCAACCACATACTTGGCTATAACAGAGTTTGAATAATCATTACCTATACGCAGATATAACAATTCGACATCAGTTGATATTAATGCGTGCAATTTCTTTACAGTTCTTTCATTTTTTTTCTTTCGCAAAATTTTCATAAGTTGCAATAATATTTCTTCACTTTGCAGTTATACTAATTCGTTTTCCATCGATCAGTTTTTTCGTAACGTTTCTCAAACGACTCCCATTCTCACTTCATAAAAATTCACATTTAAAAGTTTTGATAAATTTTCTTAATCGTTGTTTAATTACCGTGCACAGATTGCATCACAAGTTAAATTACACTGCGGGCCCATTTGTTTACATTAGTAATTATCGAACTACTCTAACATGAATGTTTACAAGCCAAAAGCGGCGAGCCGCGGGCGGTGGACCACGCTAAGTATACGGAGTAACTGCTTAATCTTACAATCAAGATGCGGCCCGTCGTGATTGATTGTTTGTCTTGGTAATTGCATAATAACCTGTGCTTTACTCGAACAATACTACTTTGTTCACCACTAGATTGTTCCCCAGGTACATAACACAGACATCTTCACGATTTTCGTCCTTAAACACAACATCTTCGATATTGCGTTACACGATATCCCAATTAAAGCCAAGGAGAATAAAAGCATGTGTTCATGAGCGTTCAGTTCTAAATTGCATGTCGTGTAAATATTTATGATTAATTAAAATTTGCAACACATGTGAGCATATTTAGAAGCGCTAAAATTTTTGAATGGTGGCCAACTACAGCCGTCTCAAGTATCTATATAACACTCAAACAATAACATCTTCATCGACTCACGAGCTACTAATGATAATAAAAAATACAAGATATCCTCACAGAAAAGCTTTAAATGCATTTGATATAATAGGTGCCAACACATGTATAGCTTTCTTTTAATTGCCCGTAAACATAAAAATGTCACGCCAAAAATAAATTCTAAATTCAATTAACCTTCTATTACATTCATTGGAGAATCATATATTCAAATCAACCTGTTGTAAATCAGAAAAGTCAATACAGATGGTAAAATATTTACAAACGTATCTAACATGCTGTGTAAATAGATTCGATTTCTAGTAATAAATATTTCTCTAAACTATCCAATTGAGCTGGCCGATAAAAATAGTAATAGAATAGCAAACAGTCGGAATGAGCTCGACTACTGCCACGGTTCTATTGAAACTGCCCATTAAAATTCTATCGTTGGGAGCACGTTTACAGACCACATGGCAAACTAATTGTGCTGTATCGAGATCTGGTAGGTCCACTTATAATCTAGATACAAGAAGCTTCCTTCCCCTGCCTATTAACAACTCTTTCTCGTGTTCTGTTGCCACAATACAGGGCTCGTTTTACTTGATTTCTTTTGCTCCGGTTTGCATTTATATAAGAGCCTTATTTTTCCATAGATTTACAGTAACTCTGGAATGTTTTATTGCAATCACTAGATGATGTTAGCAAAATATATTTACTTTTGATACTTAAAAACAAACATACTAAATCAGCAATATTGATGTATCATTTCTTTTACTACTGGTCATAAAAACACTACAAACATACTTTAGTGATGCTTTAAAAATAATTCTTACAGTATGTTTTGATGTCCGGTGAATTTCATTTAAACATATATCAGGCGTAGGGAAAGCGAATATTTTTGCAACGGCAATATGAATTGCCAAAACCGTAATAAGAAGATATGAAGATGGCATTTTTAACGGAAATAATGTACATGGTATACAATTTCTGAGGTGAAAGATAAGTTCACGTATTAGTGTAAAAATATATATTTCTGAAGGTGTTATTTGTGAGATACACGCGAGTCAAATATGTGTCACTCACTTCCGGCGATTAATATATCACACAATTGGCCCAAAGACCTGCAGAAGGTCCAATTAAGTCTTATGACAAAGGCTCCATGCTATAAGTCGTTTGAGAAAAATAAATTTAAAAACCATAAGAATTGCTTATATAATGTATCATCAGGGCGACTGTAGCCAGAAAATCAGAAATTTATCAAAATTTTGGAATCAGTTAAATGAATTTAAAAAATGTCAGATTTTTAAAAGCACGTGTTAATTTACGTTGTTTGATTGAAACGAATAATATCCAAATATTGCGGATTAAAAACAGATTAAGTTTTCGAGTAATTCATAGAATAATAAAAAACAAACTTAAATGACCAAAAAAGCAAAGTCGATACAATAGCATCAAACTGCGCAATAATTACAATACCGTACTTAAACACTGCAGAATATAATTAAATTTGATTTATTAACCAAAATTAAACGGTTCAACGCTAAAAACAATAGGCAATTCATCACCCATTCGAATGTGCACAACAACACGTTGAGACTTATCTAATCACTGTGTAATTGTTATGTTAATACTGCGGAGTGTTTCCGAAAAGCAACATCCGAGTTGCGACCGATGCCGCCATAAATCAATTTCACTTGTGTTGGCTTTCGCTAAGTTATTGTTTATACTTTCTATTGCGCGCCGGACATGTCTATTAGTTAATCAAATGGTAGCGTTTCACGGTTTCCTAACTAATATTAATTGGCGATTAGCGTCGTGTGTTATGTAAACCGAATCATAAATGTTCCATTATGATTTATTTACTTACAATCGCGCTCGGTGACGATCAATTTGTTTGACGTGAACGACTTATCTTATTGCATTTGTTTGCATAATGGTTCGTGACGTCGCCTAGTGAGAAATTTCCGATCGCAAAGTCCAGATTCGAGCTGCGATACAAACAACGTGAAGGGCAATATTTACATCTTAAACTAATTTAACCAACGTCAACTGATTCACTGTTTACTGCAATTTCAAATTATCTCATCGACTGAGTTTAAAAACAAAATTATTAGATCCACATTCACAAATTAAGTATAAATTGGATATATTTTTTCAGAAGCTCTGAGTTGTGATATAAACCGCAGCATGTGAAATTGTTTATTTATTTCATTGAGCTGTTTATTTACGTATGCTTTGTTCCTCTTTTATCATTGAATATAGTTGTAAGACCGAGCAGACGTTTCGGAGATATCAACAACGAGAGATAATTGGCGTAATCAACGCATTCGCTACAGCTGCAGCGACTCTGTGCCAAACACTTGATATAAAAAGTTCAACCAACTGTGAAATCTTAAAATATTAAACCTCAAGATTTCTTACTTGCGTCTGTAAACCGGTCGTAGTAATTGTCTTGTGTGGATTGCAAAACGGCACAATCAGGATTTATCCTAAACAATCAGAATACCCCGGATTAAGTAATATTTCAAACTGTTTCTCTTAGTGCAGTAATCTATAATTTTTCGAAATTTATTGATCGTAAACATAGCGGGATCTAACTAGTTTAATACTGGCTATTGGATGTCAAGGAAAGTGCAACCACTATGATTGTTCAGGCCGACTGCGAATCAGCCAAAGATAAATAAACAGAAGTGAGTGAACAATTCAATCATCTATTGTTTATCGATCACGTCAAACACCAATGTGTGCTTACACTACGTCTTCATGATGAGCAAATTCTCAGGGCCATTTCTCATGAGAAGAAATGTGTTATACATACAGGAAGACGTAAACCGTGAAATCAAAAAGCTCGAGTAATATGACACGCATGGTAGCCTTGGCCAGTAATACGGCAGTAAAACATAAAAAGAAAATGGTTTTACGTTTTTATTATGATGTGGTTGTATATGTGGAGTACAAAATACGACTCGAAAGATCAGGTTTTCTGGACGGAGTTGAAAATTTGCAATCGTCAAGCGTGATCGCTGATGGAATCACTTTCAAGAACTAAGAACGTCTTTGTGAAAGAGCGTCTATTTTATGGCAATGTGTAATTGTAGTGTGTTTCTGCTGTGTTTTGCTGTGCTGACTAATACGTGTGTCTTTTTGTCATGTTCCCACCTACGCTGGAAACCTTCACAGAGCTATGGCGCTGTGTTTATGAGGAATTATTGTGGCATTCACCTTGCTCATACGCTGTTCTACGTTTATATACTAATCTCTTATAATGACTGCTTCTCCTAATCATAATATCTGTTGAATTTCAACGAACTTGCTTCTTTCAACGATGGAGCAGGCTTAGCAAAATTTCTGTTTTCAAGATTTTATTACATGACAAATATTTCTAACTAATCGTGCGTTTGTTATATGTGGCTAATTAACACACATCCAATCTAAACAGGAAATCTTTTATGCATTTATCTTCTTTCCAGCAATCCGTGCAATAAGTTATTAAACCCATTAAAAAGACATTACGAACTTAATATGGCTACCTGGATAAGGCTACCTTACATAATTACACGTACCAAATCTTGATTCCAAGACTTCTCTAACCTAATCTAATACGCACATGTGAAAATACTGATTATTTTGTGAATCGTCTCTGTTTGCAATACAATATTATCAAATTATTTAAAAATAAATTTCCATTGAATAAAAATATTCTCACAGCTTTCTTTCATCATCGAAAGCTTAATTTAAAGTTATATAAATATAGTCTGATACACTTTCTGTGTTATATTAAGAAAATTGAAAATTGTTTGCAATACAATCATCTTTGCCTATAATACTGTATAAGCTACGTGGTGACTCAGCGTCTCAGATTGGGTGCGACATGCAAATTTACGTTGACAGTGTGTTTTGGCTCGAGCCATGTGTCGCGAGATTTCGTTGTGAATGCTCTAGTAAACGAACTCGTATAATTTCATACTACTCATACACTATGTGTAATATAAACAGATTTGATCAGATCATTTAGAAACGTAGCCGGTCGCGCTGTAAATATTTGAGGGACATCTACATATGTCTAGTAGCCGCCTTGATGTTAATAAGTTAAAATCTATATCATTTTACATACGCGCTGATGCTAAGCAGTGGCCTTCTCTACGGTTGAAAGGGTCAAGACTTAGTCAACCACGTTGACCTCGTCTGCTTCATTAGGCTTCACATATGTCATTCTATCCTCACGATTTTTTTATATCGATGGTTAAGTGCGTTATAATAAGAAACATTGAAAAGTATATAAAACATATTTTGTGTGCCTAGGATTAGATGTTATATGCTGAGACAGGATCTCAGCCTGACCTGCCTGACTCTACCATATCACCATTCACTCGATTGTGTTAAAGGAATTCCCAATCTTTTTAAATTTTTACTAATAAATCTAAAAGCATTGCTAATTAGGTTTAAAGTGAGTCAAGTATATGTAAAACTTAGTAATACGAGTAACTCAGAACTGAGTATATAATTAATAAAATGTAATAATTCATAAAATGTGCAATTAAGGTTACAGTAAAAATGAGAATGATCCAGACAAATCACAAATCGTTAATAAAAATAAACTACACAATATTGACGTTGATGATCTTATCGATACTGTCTATGAAACGATTAAGATAATTCTAACCCGAGTTATTATACAATCTTCGGACTCAATGATCGCCTGCCTTGAGTTCAAGGAACTATTAACTGCAACATCTAACTACACGGACAAAATAGCAGATAAAAGCCTGAACATAAATAAGTTTCTATTACAGTACTCCAAACCTCGTTCAAACTTCCCTCCTTAACCGTATATTAGCCAGGGCTTAATTGCAGGCAGCTTAGGAAAGCTTCCGTCTGCAAAGTCGTTTAATAAAATTGATTAAAAACCACACATGTTGACTATCGCAGCTGATTTACATATTAAATTATCTACCTAAATTGACTTGCAGGATTACCATCGAAAGCATTTTAATGGTTCTTTAGTTCATATATTATATAGTAAATTGTAACACCCATCACTCATCATACATATGTATATGCGTAAACTTAAGATTCAAGTCTAGTTCAAACAATAATAAACGCGCAGACCCGTAATTTATTTTTAGAAAATATTTATCCAGAGCCTATTTAAACCATATCCTATACTACACTTTGCAAAGGAGACCGTTGTAAGAATTTAAAAATGTTCCTGATTAAAAATAAAGCACTGCGACATAAAAAAATATAAATGCAGACCAGGGGAACAAGGCCAATAATTTTCGATCGCCAACCATAATCTTGATTACGATAAAAAACAAATAAGCTATAATCTTTTGTCTTCTTCCCTACATAAAAACCAGTTCCCATTCCTTTACGATGATAAGGTTGCAGTGACTTGCGTTATACAATAAGAGTTCAACAAAAAACGATAATTCACGGAGCTGACATAATCGGATCCATGGGAATCCAAAAATAAAAACCCGTTTTTGACAGTTCCAAAAGTTATTTTCCTTTTTTAAATCCAATTTTTGACGGTCCGTTGATATTTTAAAACTGCGCAAAAGAGTATAGATAACATTATTTATAACCTATCAGTAATACACAGTTAGGCTATCAAGATTCAATAATCAATTTATTATCTGATGACAACATCGATTCTTAATGTTTCGTCACTGTTGTTGCTTATATTTAAAGTGCTTATCAGATGAATAATAAGTTTTTCTTGATAATAACTAGTCACCACAAAAATAGCATACATAAAATTATGTAAAACGTAACCATTAAATTGGTTAAATGCTATAAAAATACATCATATATTTTGGAGTAAACGGATTCAGTTTACTAATGCTCATAACAATGGTAACAAGTAGGTCATAAAAAATGTATCAAAGCTGCTGCAACTATTAGTCCTGTATCTTATGCTTCTAACAGGCCAATATTTGAAGAAACTGTGCCTTGTCCTCTTATCAATATCTAAGCTGCACATGATCATGTATAATTCATGACTCATTGTAAGAAAATTACTGCAATTTTCTTTGTTATGATTCCAACTGCCTTGTTAACGTCAGTTATCTGTCATTGGATGTCGCATGTGATACTGTTCTGTGATAAGTAGTGTACTGTGTCAATACACGGGTGGGCGATTCCATGGAATTAATCCCGGAATTTGAACATTGATAACATTATTACATACCGCGCATATTTCTGATTTTGTTCCTCGTATTGCGCATTGGCTTGCGTCGGATGCATAGGGATCTGCTAGTAGGCTTTGTAAACCATTAATGGTATACCGTTAGTCACAAAATCCGGTTAATGTCTGGCAAATAAAATATTGATTACAAAGTTTTGTCATCTTTTATGCAGATAAAATTCTTTTGCTTCCCACACGATGCGATACGGCTCCATTTTTAATGTGCATATAAATAAACAAAGTTATAGAAAATTGCTTATGGAAATAGTTTTTGACTGCCAACGCAGAAATATAAAAATTGAAATGTTGCAATAGCCACGAAAAAAAATAGACAACATTAATAAATTATTTAATTATTCTCCACAATCAATATTTGTAGCACATAAAAGATCTTAAGGATATAGAAAAATTTAGATGTAATAATTCACAAATTACAGTAGAAAATAAAAACAAAACAGAAAACAATAACTTCTCATGTCACAAGTAGAGTACCCCTTTCAGTTTATATAATTAACACAACAGTAATTCAAAAACTTTTAAAGTATAAGAAGTTATTAATGATTTAGTGTCTACCGGCAAAGACGTTTACAACATACATATCTAATACTCATTCAAAATCATTAACAACCACCACTTAACCAATTACGAAGCGGCCAACAATTTAACATCTGTTTAAAAATCACGTTATCCAAAAACGATCTGTAATTAAATTAATATTCCTAATTACTATCTCGAGGCGTTCTCAAAATAAATCAAGGAACTTTTTCTTTGCCCATTAGAGGTAATTGATTTCGGCGTTCACGTTCCCAGAGATTCAAAGAGTAAAAAAGTTTCCCTTTTTATTTGATGCATCGTTAAAACTTAATTTCAACTTCGCTTCATAAATGAAACAAAATGAACTGCGTCGGAAAATCATAAGCGTTCCGCTGCCATTAGTCAGAGCTAGTAACAATTAATGCTTCCTAATAGTTATTCTTACCAGACTTGCCGCAGCGCGAGCTTCCGAGCACCACAACTCTTATTCGATTGACCGTCATCTTCATCAGTCCTTTTGTACACTGCACTTACTAATGATACGTGAGCATCTAATGCATGCAGTCTGCAGTATGCAGTTTTGTTTTTACCAATTCAAATATTTGAGATCGCGGCTGTGGCTATATCAGCTGACAGTTGCAATATGGCGGACGCACGCGCGCACAACGCACCTGCTAGCGAGCGACTGCCGTCAAACGAAATTGGCGCAAGGCGCACTCAAGCACGTCTAATAAACGGAGGAGTGAGAGACATTTGAATACAAAATTATTAGTCTTTGAAAAACGTTTCTTGCTACACAAATCACTGTTGAATGCGCGCGGAGAAAAACATGCGAATTAGAATGAACATCTGCAGGTCTGTATGATGAAAAGTCGCGAGGCAATTTCCGTCAATACTAGTACTAGGATTTAGAGCATAGATACTGCGATTTACTTTCTGTTTGCTTGTAAATGTCGAGACAGGATTTAATGAAAAATATTATTATTATTTCTAGAAAAATACTTAAAACAACACATCACTGTCTCTTATGATTCTCCGTTTACTATAGCACATGATAGAGATGTCGTATTTAAGTGCACATTGTGAACGTATTAGCTACGATTCCTAGATAATATAATTTCCTATCCTTTATTGACCTTGTACTAGGGTTTCAATCCAAACATTTCCTTGACACAGCACCTTGACAGAGTTGGCTTTGAATAAAGTCGTACAAATGTGTTACACTGTTGAAACTACTATATAGCTAATCGCGTTAGCAACTGTATGTTCGTAATTGGGCTAATTGCGATTTGCCGCAATAATCTCCGTTTTATCTTTAATTACTAGACTTTTTTTAATTCTACTTATCAACTGTAATTGTCAGGACCGTAACACTGTAAAAAAGTTGACAAGCGTTTTGTAGTACTTAAATGTTTGACAAGGAATCGACAGTAATCTAGTAATGAAATCATCTGTCGGGTGGAATAAACAGAGCAGTGTCGTACTGTCAGCAAATATTACGGTTAAGAGAACAGACAGTAGACAGTGCACTTAATCCGCGCAATGTGTGCCAACGGTCAATAAACGACGTTTCTGTGATATGATATAATGTATACTCGGAACGAAAAACCATGAGTTATTGCGCACCGATACTAACGTTGGAAATCCTTCAATGTCAAAATATCTAGCTTTCATTTGATTTAGAGGTTAATAGAGTGCTGTTAACACTGAAGACCCAGTAGCGCGTCCGGTGGACTAGATTTTTTCAATTATCTTTCTAAATTAAACATTCTGAAATAAATGCCTTTTTCTTTATAAATAAAAAAAACATCATATTTATCATAGTCTGAGATTTAATTACGTTCATGTTGATCAACAAATGAGATTGTTTTAATTGCAATATCTTCAGCTATTTTAAACCAGATGAGAAATTAATAAAACATTGAACAAGTTTTTTGTGCATTCTGTATGTGGATTCATGTCACGTGAAATAGGATACAATCGGTTTACTTAGAGTCTTGTTGGATTCGAATACTGCTTTTTTGCACCGTTACGACATTCTAATATTTTGGCGACGCTCACCATTGTTTTGTAAGTAAAAAAGCGAATTTCTATGCATAGTTCTGCAGTTTTGTTTGAATTTAATAGGGTGGGTCACATAACGGGTCACTGTGGAAGAATTTTAACAAGCTCTTTGTTAACGTCGTCTAATATTGTGTCCCTTGTGTGTCGTTATGGAGGAGATACATCTGCCGCTCGTGATCGACTGACTATTACCAATACATAAATACAAAAAAGGGTTGACGCAGCAATTATTGATTGGTCCCTAATACTTCATTTGTCTTTTTACAATGTGACATCACCAGCTTGGATACTTCGAGTTCGTGGTTTTCTTATAATTTTGGCCAGGGTATTCATTACCTTAAATTTTTTACTGTATTTGTTAAGATATATCAGGTACTAGGTACTATTTATACATTCGCTTTAATCATCGAATTTAAATTTGAACTATGAAGGATACTAGATACTCTACGATGTCGTATTAAGTACGTCATTTTTATAATCACCATAATACGGTAATACGGTAAACCGTCCAAAAATTTAGGTAACCTTAAACCAGTATTATTGAAAACGTTTAAAAAAGAAACAAATGTATTTACGGTACTTGAACATTATGAAAGCGTGCCACATAAAGACGAGCGAATTGTCGTAGATGGGGGCGGACGGCGAAAGGTTCTAAAGCGTCGAAATAAAAACGAAAGCAAAGATGCGGGGCAGACGACACCTGCGGAGATTGTAAGTCTTCTTTGCGGTCTGAAGCCTCTTCGGCCCCTCTCCGACAGATTATTTTTGTCCTTTTGAACGCTATTGTATATTTTTGTTATATTGGCCCCTTACTCTTTAATTCTTCATAGTAGGATGAAATTGTCCACAAGTGATTGTAGGTCTTGCATGTTTTGTTTGCTCATTAAATGTAGCAAATCTTTTTAATTCTATAAAATCTTTAGGCAGGAGTTCAGACATAGTAATATGTAGATGTCCAACTATTGTAAAAAAATCATCATTAGCATCATCATTTTGTATGTATACAAAAAAATCTAATTATCTTTCAGTTTTATTTATTTATTTATTTATTTATTTGAACTCTTTATTGCACACATTTTTAAAAAATAAAACAGAACAGAAACAAAAAGAAAAGGACAGGTACAAGTGGCGGTTTTATAAATAAGTAAAGCCTTAATTAACCTCAACTCATTAACAGATAATTTAGAAGTATTAAGGTTGTTGCAGTGAAAAGAAACTTTGCCGTCGCCGCTAAACGAAGGACATTTTTTGATAAAATAATAATTTAAGGAAAATGATTTCTACGAATTTTTATGATATGAGATCTTTATGATCACGCTAATCAATAAAAAATATTTCCATTATAAACAGCATCAAGGATTTATATAAGCCATTATAATATGATAACACAATTAAATATTATTGCATAAAATGCAGAAATAATAAAAATATTCTCTTAGTCGAGAACAACTACAATTTAGAAAAAATCACATATTTTTTCCATTTTGATAAAACTCTCATTCGATCTGAGCCAGTATTAGTTATCTTATTTCTATATCACGCGTTGTAAAATGGGGCTTTGGATAAAAATCTAATCGCACGGACACCATGTTTTATAGAAGAAATGAAGAAATGAAATGTTCTAGAAATGGCATATAAAATCACGACCTAGATATTGTAATCCACATTTATGACCACTTACAATAAGCATAGATAAAACTTAAAAAAAACAGAATACTTTTTCAAAATATTTTTTAAATTCCATATAAAATAACTACGAGTATTGCTTTTTTCTGTCCATACTTTTTGTCAAGCGAGTCACACCTACTTATAATAAGGTGGTTAGGTTATCACAATATTTTGACCTACAAAATGTCTCGATAATTATCTAATCAGATTAGTTGTGAGACTATGTAGGTGAGATGGCGCCTATTGTATCGATAAAGTGATTTAGTTAATACATTTAGCGCGAGTTCTAAATATGTCAAGAGCATTTGTTTATGTAAATTGGATTTATCTTAATATTCTTTGAATCGTACCATCTGTATCAGCCCATAAACCTAATTATGTGTGTTATGATGTGGGTGGAATCGCTCTTGCTGTACCACAACAGTTGATACGATCTGGTTGGTGACCTCACGGGAAAAGCGTGTGCAGTGTACCAGGTTCGATGCCCGGGTCGGTATATATTACATTCATTAGTTACTCTTTTGTCAATATCTATTATATTTATATCAGGTAACATATCTCTAAGACACGTAAACGAAGTATGAACGAGTACAACCTGGCCAAATTCAATAATCTTTATTGATCAAACTTCTGTAAATGTAACAAATATTTGTCATGCATGCCAATACAAAAGAGGTTTACTGTAAGGACGAACGCAACGCATTGATCCGTGCCGACGGGGTGACTGTGAACCGAGTATCCTGTTACATCACGGATTCGGTAGCCACCCGATCTTAATCACCGCTAAAAAACAACATGAAATTTCCAAACTAATTTCTCGTCACGAGTAATATGAACGAGTTTTTATAACGCACCTTTTATGCTTATTTTCTGGTTTTATGGCGATAACTCGGTTATCGTGCAATATATGCACTGCGCTATTAGATGAGATAGACTTTTAAGGCAATTCCGTCTGGTTGTTTACGCTATTTCCCTTAAAAGTACACTGAACGTGACTTATGTAAAAATGTATCAAAATTTGCTGTCGTATTGCAGACTTTTGTATTTTTACCACGAAAACGCAAGTACCGTTTTATTTGTAATACTTAACATAAATATTTTCAAAAACTCCATTGTAAGACGTGACATCATTTCTTGTATCCAATTTTTTTTTGTTACTACGTTATTTCACAATAAGATATTGTTCTCATATTCAGTTAATTTTAGAAAAGCAAAGAAAATTTTATTTCAAAATTTCGAATAAATTCATTTCTCACACCCAAAACAATCGTTTTGCGACCTTTTCATTGTTTTTGTAAGATTTACGAAAATAATTGTGTTTATATACGCAACATAATTGTTTGAAGTGATTTGTACAATAAAAAATAATTGGCGTTTTATTTACTCTGTTTAGCACTGACCCAATTCGCGTGATTGGCAGATGAGTTTTTAGATCTTTAGCAAAAATTTTCAAAAGGTGAATGTTATTGTATTAAACATATATTTATTCGATAAATAAACTTATATTCAACGAATCAAATACATGAATCGCAAAATATTAAACGAAAAAACGTATAGGTTTTCGGAGTTTATAAAGCGGTACCGCCACGACATAGCCAAAACAGCTCTGGTACGAATAGGCTTGTGTTATAGAAACATTAAATTGTAGTATTTTCGTGACTGATGTTGTTGGTAGACTGTTTTGTTAGTGTTTAGATGTTTATAAACGCCCGGATAGCGTCGGTACAATGAGTAGGTACTCTCTCGAAATAATAGTACACTCTCTGCACTCTATTTAGACCGCATCGCACTTATCATCACAGCTTAGAACACTTTGAGAAGAAGATAGAAGAAGATTCAAACACCGTCAAAGAGAAAATAATACAGTGTCAACCGACACGAGAATCATTAATGAAATTGGAACCGCGCTCCGCCGCGTTAGTTCCAAGAAAATAAAAATACAAAAACTCTTTAATATTTCCAGGTAATTAGCCTTGCAATTCCGCACCTATGTGTCAGAAAGTAGACATTTTCCGAAACAATCTTGACCTAATTTCGTCTGTCGGGTTTTTTGTGGGGGGTCATCGTTCGTGCATTTATCTCCATCAGCCCATCGGAATCGCGAACTAAATTATGCAAATAACCGGTCAAGAATGAGTTATGGATTATAATGGAGGTTCCGTAAAAAAATATTATTTATTTCTGTACGTCCGCTTTTTATTGCTGCCTGTTTTTTTGAAGTTTTGTAATTCCTTCGACATAACTTTTGGTTTACTTTAAATTGTTACTAAGATGTTTATTTTTCTTTTTAGTTAGACAGGTGTATCGTTAATAAAAGTAAAAATATGCATATTTATTACAATCACAAATTCCTCTGTTAATTTTTAAATCAATCAGGAAAACACATTGCTTCGTTGATTAATACACAAAAAATATTAGTAAGGTATTGGAACACTTTTAAATGCAATATTTCATGGAATTATCCTTATTGCCCATACTAGTATTTGTCGTCGCTAATTTTGTTAATGCGGTAACGATTTTTCTTTGTTAGATATGATTAAATTACCCTTAGGATAGAGACAAATAGGCTACCATACTACTATGCTATATTAGTATCAGAAATACGATCTCCTTATTATTTATATAAATTTATACTACGTCGTGAGAGAAGCCGCGGATA
Organism: Cephonodes hylas; assembly: GCA_030295005.1. Taxonomy (NCBI): domain Eukaryota; kingdom Metazoa; phylum Arthropoda; class Insecta; order Lepidoptera; family Sphingidae; genus Cephonodes; species Cephonodes hylas. Next base: position 5,295,399 of record AP025367.1, on the reverse strand, counting down.
ACAGCTTGTATTGTGTAAAGTAACGCTGTCCATTCAACATAATTCAACGGATTATAAAAATCATGTCACTCCAAGAACATAGGGTATTCTGCGACATGACATATTACTGATATGTAATTTCGTAAAAGAAATATAATTTTTATAGTAACTATACACCCCAAAATACCCAAACATCCTTGTACTTTGTACTTCCAGCCTGTGATTAAAGTAACTGTCTTTAATTATCCCTCTTTATATAGAAGTGACAACGAACTACCTAAATATACATGCAATCGATTAATTATATGACGCTTATATAGGCATACGATGATACTTATCAGTATTCGGATAAAAGGCGAAAATATTGTCTGTATTTTACAAATATGTTGTTATCTTTATATGCAAGAATTACTGAATGGACTATAAAGCGATATTTTGCATTCTTGAGTTACTTTCCACATAAAGATTTAACTTTATAGGTAAACGTATTATTATTTTTACATCCGCAATAATAACGACAATTGATGACGTTTCTCCTGTGATATGAGCTCTTAATAAGTAGTAATGGATATTTTATGAAATCATATAATATATTCTATAAATTGAAGTAAATAAAATATTTAAACAAAACTCCATATTGCCTTGATTTAACATCAATGTAAGATATCTCCTAGAAAATATTTTGAATGTCAATGAAATTATCCATGACTGCAATAGTGAACACGTATATTAATTAAAAACTAGGTATGAATATTTTCTTTATTAGTAAATGGTCTGCATTTTAAGGCAGCTTTAAAATGCTCGAAGCACATTCAAAATCAGGACTGTAAATTCATCAATTTAAAAAAAGAAATGTGAATTCTTAATTTAAATATGCACACCTGCGTTCAGAAGTGTTCGATATTTGAAAAATAAAAGAAGAATAAAACATGACATTATGAGTGGAGCGGTGCATAATTTTGTTGTTCTCACGCGACGCCATGCCTCGTGTCCAGGGCGCGGGATATCGAATGTCTTAATTCGTGGAATTCAAACAATTCATCCACTTTAACGCTATTAATATATGCATTTGGAATGGAATTTAGAATTTTTGGAATTTCTTGGACAAGCATTCTTATTTAAAACGTTGTTCAAATTTGAATACGTGTAACGAAAATTGGAACGTGACCAGAAAATTATTACTTAATATTGAAATCATTGTTACATTATTGAATTTAACATGAATTACAGTTTATAACTTTTTACCAGAGGCCTCGCTGGCGTAAATATTCGTAGATTTTATCAATCTACGTTATAAAAAAATTTTAACCGTCTTGCTCTATTTCTGTTAAATAACTTAAAGCATTCTAACATAAGTTTTAATTTCACACGTGTGGAATAAAGGCCTTTGTCAAAAAAATCCTTATGTGTAATTCGATTTTTAGTTTTAGAGCCATGCATTAAAAATCGCATCGCCTAAAGAGATTGAGGCCGACCTAAGCCTAGAGTACACAGCGTTTAGTCAACTCCATAAATCTGCCTAAGTTTATATTTATCTCCGCGAATCATTCGATCTAGCGTCGGGATTACTCCGGCATTGCTTCAAATATTAGTCAATCGACTTAAATTAAATGTTACTGTACATTTTGCAGAAAATACGACGAAGTGTAAAGACCATAACAAACAGACAGGTTTCATCACTTTTGAGTAAATAATCTGCTTTACGTCAATATAAGAGTAACAGTATTTGTGTTTTGACGTCAAATCCTTCCTAGTGTTTGTATGCTTAAGTCTCTGAAAAAACAGACACTGGAGTGACAGAACACTTTATATAAAACCCATGCATGGAGGTACGTCACGACACAAATATATATTTTTTGACGCTGGAATAAGTTTTTCAATTTCGCGAGGTGCCGTTAGAATCCCACCACGACACAACTTTACGGCACCAAAGATGGGGTGAATAGAGGACCGAAATTAAAAAAAAGAGCAAAAGTCACGAACTTTTGACTGATTTTTTTTGAAATAACATCTATTTACAAATAGGAAAAACACGAAAAATTATTGTTAAAAGTAGACTTAAGTAGTCAGTTGTTTTTTCTGCCAAAATCAAAGAAAGCATTTTTTGCGGTATACACGCAAATCCAATGTTAATCCTAACAAAAAATTAAAAGCTGCAAAAAATTTAATTCGATCTAATTACAGATGAATAAATTCGCCATGTCAGTAACAGGTGAACCGGTATTTTATTTGTATAAATAACTTCTTTTCTTAGAAACGTAATGGCTCTATTAGTATAAAAAATGAGCGAGATGTTTCTTTGAGCAAAAACTTTTGATTGCTTTTAAGGCTGAAGAAGCTTAGCAAATGATTTGTCATTAGCTTTGCCGATATAAAGGTAAATGTCCATTATGCCTCTAGTTTCAATCTAAACACAGCACAACGCTTCCCTTACTTTAATTTTAAATAAATATAGGAAATTGTAATGTCTTCTTTTCTAAATTTATTTTGGTTATAAGACGAACCAATTTTATCTTACTGAAAAGTATCTACTCCTTATCCTCCCAAAATTATAATTACGTCAGTAATCATCACACCGTAGCGTCTCTATGGATGCTTACCTTAAGTTTAATGACAGTGATTATAGTGTATAAAAACGTATGTTTTCTTTTATCATTTAAAGACTCTTGTTTGTTACTGCTTGATTGATGTACAATTAAATCCCAAGGGAATACGATACAGACTGATTTCCAAAGATTATGCTTGTGGTGATAATAATTAATACTATAAACTACGAAAGTCCTAAGAACTTTTAAGTGTGCAAGTTTTTTACCAAAATTTTCTTTTGGCGATAAAGTACGTGAAAATTCACTTTGAATGCACACGTAGCCCGCGACCGGCAAGGTTCTCCACCGCACAACTAAACCTCGAATCATGATTACTTTTGGATGAAAATGAATAGTAGGTATCTAGTTTTTTACTGCATTTATAATGCGATGATACCAATTTCGAGAGTAGTTTGACATATCAGGACATAGTCAGGACTATATGTGTGACTTTTGGTGTATTTATTTAAATAACGTGAATTGCAGAATACATGCGTGTGTGTTGCAGAGTTCGATTAATACCTAAGAATAATAAATACTTCCAACAGTATAGTAGATATCAAAAACAACCCCCAGAACGGAAACAAATATGTGGATCACACAAACATTTGTCTTTTATTTAGTCTAAGATAAATGTGATGCAAGTGACGTGTGAAGGTTTTGTATGAAAGAATTAACGTCAGCAACCACCAACTAGCTTCGGTAGTGGAACTGGACTTTAGCTGACCTTTTATGAAATATAAATATACTGTTAAATTAGTAATAGGATATTAATACGCAGTTTTTTGTTATTTCTAATAAATGCTACATTTTACAATTTATTTCCTATATAATATAAGAAATGTGGGTGCAGAAATACATCTCTGCCTACCCCTTCGGGGAATATAGGCGTGAGGTTTTTTTTTTTTTTTTGTTTTTTTTTTTATAATATAAGAGTGTAAGAAATGGTATATGTAAAAGCATAGGCGATGATCGATGTGATTTTCAGATTTTTTTTGCTTAAATAAAATCTATAGGGATTTCGACCGACTATTTAATATTTTAGGGACAGTATGGATATATTAAAAATATATATGTACATTAATTGATTTTCAAATAATCACAATGATTTCATAGTATTGCTAACTCGAACATTCAATAGACTTGTGTAGTATAATTAGACTGTCCTCCCGACTTGAACCATGAGGTATTCCACTGTCTCCTATAAGCCAGAGGCAAAACGCATTTCCATAAAACCACGCCCATCTAAGACTTGGCCCTTGAAACTAACCCGTGTCTAACGATTCATTGCCTCTTGAAACAATACATGGTTTCTAAGAACACACGGCAATAAAGATGTCGATTTAGCGTAAAGCGAAGACAGTGAACTGATATAAGTCTATCCATTGCAAAAAAAAATTAAACCAAAAAAGACGAAATAAGGACCTTAGTATGGTATCTAGGTAAATAGCTCAGAAAAACATTACTCAATCTGTCTTTTACATCTTTATACAACATTTTTTGACGCGATAAAAAATTTTACATTTTCAACTAACAACTTTAAAGATGTGTGTGCTACAGGCACCTATTTCTTCATTCATACGCAAGTCTTGAAGGTGCCATAAACATTCAGAGCTGATTAATTCATTAAGTACAAGAGTAACTTAGTGCTAATTAAATTTAAGAGTAGAGCTGACTGCATAGTCCCATTCGGAGCTACATTCACCAAGCCTCTTTTGGAAAATGGTGAATGTTTTTGATGACCTCTACACTATCTCGAACACGAGAGCCTTAAACGCAACATGTAAGTGATATCAAGGTCGCTATCGTATTGAGTTATTGCCATGTTTTTTCGTTGGAAAAGATTAACATTATGCATTGTCGACGAGTTACACGTCGTAAATAAATATTAAACTTTCAATTTCTCCACAATGATATATCGTTGCGTGCTCGGAGTTTCGCAATTGTAATCTATGTAATTGTTGTTTAACATTTTATGAAACAAAAGTTGTTTATTATCTGTCTTATTGAGATATTGGCATGCGATCCTCTGTTTATTTATATCGACTAATATGTTGGTCTCATTGCTAGACACGAGCACTTCTACGCTTGGGAGAGGTAAAGCTTTGGTCCAACATACTGGTATGATGTAACTTTTAGCTACTATTTCCTTCATTATTCCGAAAAAAAATTCTTCAACATACAGTATTTCTCAAGATGATCTTTAAAGTTGAACGCAGCGATAATTACTATCACATTAATGGTTAGACTCAGTGATCTTTATGACCATCATAGGTCATTTATCGCTGAACATAATTCTCTAAAGAATTCCAATGCATTCTGTTCGAAGCATACATCCGAGTATAAAAATACCGTATTCGTGAGCCGCATTTCTACTTTATTACAGCCATTCCCCGTTATCTATAATCAGTTAAAATCACCGTCGATAATATCTCCATTGACATCTGATTTAATACGATTAAATTCATCGCCAGTGTAGTTATTAACCAGACCGATACTTACCGACGATTTCCTGTCAACAATGTAAACAGATGGTTGCTTAAAGTTCACAGGTCACATTCACAATTCCTTGAAATAAATGTACATTGTTTAATAAATCATGCATAGAGGCGGATATAGAATTATGATGACTTCCTGCAGAGTTTATGTGTTTAGAAACACATGAACATGAATCTTGCAACTATTTAAAAACAGCACACATAAGTTTGGAATTTACTTTGAATTTATTTTCACGATAATATTTTACTGCTTATCCGAAAAAAATTCTAGCCAAAACCTTAATTATTTTACCTGACCCGGTAATCAAACTGGGAACTCGCTTTGGGACGTCGCACGCTTCAGTTCCCGTTCAAACTATTTGTCCCATCCCACCATAGACCCGCCGCTGTAACTCGGTGCTCCAGAAACAACGACGTACGCGTAGTATTGACGCTGACCACTGAAGCTCGCCGAATCTAAGGTAATCTAATTTATCGTGATCCCACACAAAAGTTAATCAGAAAAAAGGTATAAAAGAGGAATCGGATAGATTTAACAACATCTACAAAAGACATTTTTTATGATACATTTTCTACCCAACAACAATAGACTTTTACCCACTAGTTTTACAGTAACTCACCACCTTTCTTTAGCAAAAATATGAACTTTATAGTTGCATAAGTCCTCTTTTACCAAAGATATGGTTATCGTAGCTTTAGCGGCGCGTGCGCAGCGGAAAACGCTATAAACTTGCGGCGCCACGGCTTCAGACGCTATCTGCGACACGCCCCATAACGGTACACAACGCTGACTTTTATGAATCATTATAACTTTATATTAATATCAACAAAAACTCGATTTTGTAATGGCGTGGGATGCGTATAATTATACAAATTGATGTATTAGGCACTGGTGGCCGGCGATTGTGGTTATGTTAACGATGCTACATCGAAAACCGTGTGGAAAGCGTGACTGTAAAATACTATATTTTTTTTACTTCTAATCAATATTTTTAAGACGCAACAAATAAGCAAAAGCATAAAAAAACAATAGAGGTGAAATATCAATATCTTTCAAAACAAGAGCATATTTTTTCCTCAATGGCAGTGTGTGCTCATGGACAGTGATAGGCACTTAACACCAGGTTCACTAGCTCGTTTCCCCCTTCCCCATACAAAAATATATAAATAGAATTATAATTCCAAAAATATTCATAAAGAAGCAACAGTAGTCAACGTGTTATAACTAACGATATACTACGTAAATGTGATAATTAAGTACAAACGCTTATCTTTTCCTATAATTCACAGTAAATAAAGCTGTTTCCACAGTTTAAACAGATTATAACTAACCGTTTGCCGAGATGGGATCAAATGAATGGTTGTATGTACGGAAATCATTACTTTCATCACGAAGGATTAACTTAAAACCACCGCAAAATGGCTGCAGACTTTTTGGTTTGCATTTCCTTGATATTAATGCTTAGTTATAACTGCGTTAAGATGAGGCAATTCAATGAATAGTAACGATGGCTGAAGATATAAAATTGATTTTATCACATGTCAATAAACATCTAAATAAGATATCATTTATATAAAACAACTACCTATTTGATTAAAACTGATATGTAATATATGTAATGTGAAATATAATGTTCAAATTTAGTGGTAACATCTAACTTCAATCTAATAGAATTTATTGTCATAAAAGTTCAAGATCAGGGGCATACGGACAAGCATTCAGAGCCTGTCAACCATGTTGACACAACGAGGTTCAATAGATTGAGGTTAGAGCAGTGATCAGTCTAGTCAGAATTTTCAAAGTACTAACAGGATTTCTGACACGGCTTAACGACTCTCAGGGATCATGGAAAGGTCCCTGTTAAACCGAGGAAACAGATTACCAAACCTATTAATTCTAACGCCTTCATTAATCATCCCGCCCATGCTTTCTGCAAGTGCTTTCAATTTCATACTTTTGACAAATTATCTTTCAACGCACGTTAACTCCACTTCCTCAATAGTTAAAATATATTCACCAATTCTCACAGTAATTTGAAGTGAAAAGGTGTAGTTAAAAGTGGTAGCAATATACATATTTCAAATTCTTTCAAATTTTGGAACACTTTCACTGTCGTTAGATCGAATATGGAAGGCGTAAACAATGTTAGGCTTCCGATAATGTTTATTTTATTCTTCCGTTATTACATTCCGTTCTGTTTTCAGATTTTTTTTATTGGCTTTGGATGCGATTCGTTTTGTACGATATTACTATAAATGGGACCGGTTTTTGATGGTAGGTATATGTATTTTGTATCAATGTCAAAGAAGTGTTTCTTATCGTTAATTTGATGACATAAACCTACTCTACATAGATTACTATTACAAAGCCCATGCGAAAAATTAAATTACTGTGTTAATAACAGTAATAAAAACTACGTATTCAACAAAAAATCTCGTGTCTAAAGTTAGCTGAACAAACCCACGCAACGTATCGATCTCTCAACACCGTTGTGCAACTGACGCCGACAATTTATACCTCTGACGTAATTAATTTATGTACTGATCAACAAGAATATTTCATACGAAAAATAGAAACTCTTTTGGTACACCACCATAAACATCCGGCGAATAGAGATGCTTGACAGACGCACCATATTTGCGTAAGATATACGGCCGTTTAAATACCTAACCATTAATTAAAAATGGAATTTCACACCTCATTTTTTAAAGACTAAGGCTCATTACAAGGCGTGTCGATTGATTGATCTGATAATAGCTCACGCGAACGGAGCAAAATGTATAATAAATCCCATTTTTCTTTAATAGTGGCAGTGATTGTCGCGTGCGATAGGTCACTCATTGTCATTTGTACCTTACTTCTATTTTCTCCATTTCTTATTGCGTAGTTATACAAGTAGTGCACTACTAAGTTTTAAGTAAATAAATGTATGTAATGCATTGGCTCTCGTAGTGGCGAAGAAAAATCTTAACTTATACAAAATATCGCGTAGACAACTCAAATTCTTTGACGCATCCACTTACTTGATTTATCATTCAGTACTGCCAATACTAATAACGCATCTATAGACTAAGAATAATAGAATTTATAAGTTGTAAAGATGAACCTGTCAGAAATGTCGACTCCGCCTTCAAACTTTGCAATCATGTCCTACGGCATTCATTGAAAACAACGACAAAAACTAGAAAGGTAGAAAATAGAAAGTCGCTTGAAGCTGTAACCCTAACCCTTGTAGAAGAAATCTTTCCAATTTCAATGCGTAAAGGTAACTTACAAATCATTCCGTAATTGTCGAGAGATGGCCGTAGATGTGCGTTTTTTATCATCACAGCGTGTACCATCGCCTCTTGTAAGATATGACGAATTACTGTGTACGATTTCAATTAGTCATGCGATTACTTCTCGTTACTCAATACGAGGTACAACACAAAGAGATAAATAAAGCGACGCGTAAGTAGCGGACGTCGCGATAACTCATACTACGCTATCAGGCCGTACGGTACGCTTCTTAGAATGCAATTCGAGTTAGTGAAATATTTATTAACTGTATCAGGTTCGAGCATAAATATAACACATCCAACACCGGCCATCTTGTGTTTCTCTGTAAACGCAACGCTTTTTAATTATAGCCTTTGTATGGAAATTATTTGCTTGTGAGGTAAGCTCGGGCCACGCAAACCTATGCTCGTAAAGTTTTGTTTTTATACTTTAATGTTTTTGTTTCAATAACAATACTGAGCCGTTCAGAACTCGAAACTTTTGCAATATGTTTAACAGTGTTGGGTGTCGTTCGGTATTTGTGTCAATTTAATTATGATATAACATTATTTTATACCATTCGCAATGTCAAATAAAGAGTCCTTGTGGTTTTAAGAAAGATGGCGAGAATCATCTCTGAATTTTTACCATAACATCAATATATATAGCTAATTTAATAAAATGAAACAATTTAAACAAAGGACTCAACATTTACATAAAGTAGTTATCATTTCTAAAACAATGATTAGTAATTAGTGCACCTATCAGTATGAAAAATGCTATTCGCTAAAGTATGCTATCCCGCAGTGTCATCAGATGCACTTATATTGTTATTGATGTATGTAATATTTGACCATATGTTTGTGTGATCTAAAAATATTTTTTCGAGTCTGGATATTTGTAAGAACGAAAAGACTTTCGTAGTTTCTGATACCCACACCACAAGACTGAAAGTAATATACAAGTATGAGGTACGAACTGCGTATGTGACTGTTGGAGGTACTTATTCGTTTAAAATAATTAGCCTCTGTTACACTGCATAAATTTTATGCAACCATCAAATCCATGAAAAGTACATTATTTGTTCTTTTAGCATACTTACATAATTTCGTTTATTTGAAAATTAATTTGCATACAAATGAACTGACTGACATACGTATTCAAGTGCCTGCATACTATTTAGCAACGGCCCAAAGTTTTGCAAATCCGCGACTAGAGCAACGGCGTGTATCGTGAACTCTATCAGCACGCCGAGAAATGCAACCGAGAAATTATCTGATCCCTCCCATAACTTACGCTAAAATACTAAAATTGCTTTCGCGAAATCTGTTAGTGAGATCTTCACGCTCTCCGCGCTTATTATATTCCATTATGATACCAATAATAGTTGAATATTATTAACGTTTCCACGAAACAGCCTTTATCTGCTCATCTTAATTAACAACACCAATAGATTCTGTTTAAACACGTTTTAAATTAATAACTTGTGGGATCTGTCAGCGATATTGTGTGTAACAAATTAGAAAGAAAGTAGGCTCCGGAATAAGGACTTACGACTACGCACTCAGTGTACGAGACATTTTTCTCTATGACAGCTATTATCCTAAAGTTAAAGCTGTCGTACAGAATGAAGTTATAGTTGGTAATGTGACACTTGAGCCTTGAGTTACTGCGAGTCATCGTCTATTATTGCTTATTCGAGACGATCTCGCCATAATGGACCTACTTGACTTTTGCCATGTCATTTAGAAAGAATATTTCGCATTTCACTCTTGTAGCTTGTACATTTTCTTTGCAATATATCTCGTTGGCCGCAATAAATTCACCAGTGTTTAGGTTCGATTTCCGATCAGTTTATTTCAACATTTAAGTTGAATCACGAATGCTTTCTATAGAAAACACGAGAACTGTTTTACGTGAACGATCGTTTGCAATGTTCCCGCGAGAGGTCCGAGGGAGACTTTCGGAAGAAAATGTGAAGCTAGATTAAGATGGAGATAAAATAAAGTTGATGACACAAACGATCCGTGGTATATGTGAATGTTGACTTAACAATCGTGCATTATTCGATAGATGTTCCTATTCTATATCCATTAGTCGAATTTTCAATAATAGTCCATATTTATACATAAGCCCATATTGACATTAACACAGGCTTCTTAGAGATCAAATGAGTACCTAGTTATTTTACCATTCTTATTTCCTTAAAAGTTTAAATATACGTCAATTCCGAAAAGTATATCAGAAAAAAAGTATAATTAATAGTTAATATGTGAATTGCATAAACATTTTTCATCAATTATTCTCTACTTCACAATTGAACCTGACCTGCACAATTGTTACCACACTATTACTTTAACACTCGACATTTCATTTAAATAAGTAAAGGTGTGTTAGGAGTTAGGACATAACATGTAGGTACTTAAGAGCTGTTCGGTTTATTCCAAAGGTGCTACTAACGATTATGATATTTATCGTGTTTATACATATTTAAAAACATCGCAAGCGCAGTACTACGACTTAATAAACAAAACATATTTTTAAAATATGCTATAATTAGTTTGATATCATTTTTCTCCTTTTTTAGGATGAAACCGATCGTCAACTAATCGCAGTCAGCTTCCACTTACCACCAGAGCCCAAAAAGGGCCTCGAAATCAAATCGTAATTGTACTAAAAGCTAAGTTTTAAAATAGCGAAAATCATGATATTTCGAACCACACTATGATGTATCAGACTTTACCGTCAAATAATTGAGTGTATCGGCCCAACATTATCTGCTTGTGAGTACCGATATATCTGAATCTAACAGGGTCCGTCAGCGAAGAGTGGCGGCAGGCGGTGTCGGCGCTGCGGCTCCGTACAAAGACATCGTGCTCCATAAATCCCAAGGTTCGACTTCGACCGGACGTTCAACATTGATGGAAATCATTCAAATGCATGAATAGAGCGATATGTTGTGTCATAAGTGATGTTAGTGGCGAACAAATCGAGTTGAGTCGAGTTCGCATTTGACATGTAATAACTTGGCAGTTTGCGCTGATTGCTTTTTACAAGCTTTTATTTAACTTCACTTCTGTATGTATGTATGTATGTATGTATGTATGTATGTATGTATGTATGTATGTATGTTTGTATGTTTACAAATCTTGCAATGAAGATTTGAACCACTTCCAATAGACCGATTGTGCTGAAACTTGGTATACCTACGTAACTTGGATGACAATACAATAATATGGTACCATGGAGCTGGTCTGATGATGAGGTTGGAAGATGACCATAGAAACATCGGTTCTTGTGGACCGATTGAGCTGAAATTTGGTATGTCTTTGTAACTTCGACAACAATACACAAATATGGTATCATGGTGCTGATCTGTCGAAGAGTTGGAAGATGCCCATAGGAACTTCGATTTCTGTGGTCCAATTGAGCTGAAATTTGGTATGTCTTCGTCGCTTCGGTAACAATACAAAAATATGATATTATGGAGCTGATCTGATGAGGAGTTGGAGGATGGCCATAGGAACTCCGATTCCTATGGTCGAATTGAGCTGAAATTTTGTATCTCTTCGTAACTTCGGTAACAATACAAAAATATGGTATCATGGAGCTGATCTGAAGAGGAGTTGGAGGATGCTCATAAGAACTCCGATTCCTTTGGACCGATTGAGCTGAAATTTGGTATAACTATGTAATTTCGGTGACAATATAATAACAAGGTATCATAGAGCTGATCTGACGAAGAATTGGAAGATGCCCATAGGAACTCCGATTCTTGTGGTCCAATTGAACTAAAATTTGGTGTCTTCGTAACTTCGGTAACAATACAAAAATATGGTATCATGAAGCTGATCTGATGAGGAGTTGGAAGAAGCCCATAGGAACTCCGATTCCTGTGGACCAATTAAGCTAAAATTTGGCGTGCCTTTGTATTTTCAGTGACAACATAATAACAAGGTATCGTTGATCTGGTGTCATGAGAAGTTGGAAGGTCCCCATAGGAACACTAGTTTCCATGGACCGATTGAGTTGAATTTCGGTATGACTACGAAATGGATAACTTAGAAATATTTCCAACTAAAAAGTTAAAAATAAATTAACGGTGAAAAACATATTTTAAAATCAAGCTTTTATTATGCACGAAAAATTAAAAAAATAAACTAAGAAAACATTCATAAAATTCGTAGTTTTTTAAACTTTACAAGTAACTATTTACAAAAGCGTTCGGTTTATCAGTAGAAGTATGATACATAAACATATATTATCTATAACTAGTATATTAATATTCTTAAGTGATTTAAAAGCTTGTCGCGCAATTTCGTTAATGCAAAGACCTCGGCCGCGACGAGCTTTTAGATCACTTAAGAATATTAATATACTAGTTATAGATAATATATGTTTATGTATCATACTTCTACTGATAAACCGAACGCTTTTGTAAATAGTTACTTGTAAAGTTTAAAAAACTACGAATTTTATGAATGTTTTCTTAGTTTATTTTTTTAATTTTTCGTGCATAATAAAAGCTTGATTTTAAAATATGTTTTTCACCGTTAATTGTTTTTGCATTATTGTGGTGAAGACGTTTCTTTGGTTTCGACTTTAATAATACGTACCTTTTGTATGGAATTGTGCATAACTTTTTTGCTTTCTAAATTTATGATAATTTGTCAAATTCCTTGGGCTGTTGCTTATAGATCAGTTTATGAAAAAAGTTTCTCACAGTTACCATCCATGAGATAAGTCTTGTATCTTAATAAGGGCTCAGAGTCGTTTATTTATTCATTTCATTCATCGGAAATCTTTTTTTAAACAATGCAACTTCGTCCTACTTGTCACTTTTGCATCAACAATAAGCTCATTCATAAGCCTGTAGGTGTGCCTTGACATGTTTTAATTTTCGCCACATAATAACTGTATTACAGTGATTGTTTGCAAGTTGCAGAGCCTTGCTAGTCAGCTTTGAATACAGATTATACAATTGTCTCAAAAAAAAAGGACCTCCCAGAATATTCTTGCAAGTATAATATACATAGTAGAATTCAGAAATGTCGTTTTCATACCAATTAATCAAAGTTACTCATCCTCTCTATGGAATGAAAGATCGCCCCCAACCGTGCGACGTACATATATGGATTGATAATGATAATCAGAGTAGGTATTTATTATTTACCGTCAAATGTGTCATATAGTCCTCCTACAATGCTGTAAAATCAGAAATTTTATGTAAAGTACCATATAGAGTACCTTTTGCTAGCCGACACGATTCCACTTGTCGAAAACCAATAAATTATAGCTTATTTCTTACGAAACGTTTGAACTCTTACGCAGAATTCTACTAGCAAAACAACTGATTAAAGACACTCCAACGGGTGATTATGACAACAGTAGAACTTAGATAGTATCCCAACCTTGTACGATTTGCCACGAGCCTATCATTACCCATTAATGAAATAAATCCATTGACTCGTTTTTGCGTGGTAACTTGACCACACCTCTTTGATAATTTGTTCTAGATTATACTGATAAATGCTGGAGACATAAAGTTCAGCCTAGTAGGTGATAGACGATAAAAATTACTTGAAAAACACAGCTGTCGGTAGCCTTACAAAAATAGAAATTGCAACGATAAGAATCAGTAATACATTGATTTGAAGTACTCCAAATTTCGATTCCCGGAAAAAATATGTAGTAAATTGATAAAACTTAAAAGATAAGGCAGTGCCGATTTGATAACACGTCTAACTATCAAATTAGGTAGGCGAATTTCAAGTGTATTTGATTAACTCGATAGTGTTAGGCAAAAACAATATTCACGTGTGGATGTAGGTTTTGTACTAGAATAGTATCTACGTGTTAAATTTGTTTGGCTTCGACTATCTTGAGATGACCTCCCTTTATATCACCCTTGGTAACATTAGGCCAAGCGATTTTTTCTACATTATCTACATAATTTAATCCAAGGTAATCTCTTAATGAAAGCAGTGACGGCCTCGAAGTTAAGGCGTGCAGTGGAGTCTACAAACGGTCAGGGGTTCAATCCCAGGCATACAAGAAATTTTCGAAGTTATGTGTGTATTCACAATGAAGTAGAAACACGAAATGCCAATACATTTTTATACACTAACTCACATGATATGTACAAGTTTAGTGCATGCTAAGCATAAAAATAACCACATGGAACATAATTTAGAAAATTGATAAACCGGCATTTTCACTCACCGAATACAGCGCAACAGCATTGCTTCAAGTCAGTTTTCAGTGAGACGCGGTATAGCAAAACTTACTTGCTTTAATAAAACATTATATAAATAGTATAAAACGTCTTTCTCAAAATCCTTACTCTATCTTTTTTATCTACTCTTTTACTCTCGTTCCTGTATCAAAAGTAAAGTAGAGACGGGTTTAAAGCATAACAAGTCCTTATTGAAAGTACAATATTACTTGGGATTAGCTGTAATCATACCCGTTATTTATCTCAAGTGTTATTGTCCGTTGTTATCTTGAAGAATGAAGTTATCTTTATAAAACGTATAAGAACCTCAGTTTATTTGTACGCAATTCGAAAAGCACCTACTTAACAATCGACTTATTTAGGCATTACTCTGAAAATAGACATATAATACAAAACATAGATAAAATACACTACATAAGAAAACAATAAAATATTATTTTACTGCACTTAGCTTCGACTCGACTGCGCTATATTAAAAAGCCTCGTTAGTGTATCGAGCGTAAACTAAAGATCAAGACTCTTGATTTCAATATCGAGCAAAGTTTAATTAGATAAATCTGTAAAAGATTTAACAGTAGCAACTCAAAATGCAGAAGTCATTCCGTAAAACCAATTCAATCCTCATCAGCTGTGTGTGAAAATTTACGGATAAAATTATATGCTTTTCGTAGTCAAATTCATCTTTCAGGGTCAACTTTACCCGCTTATACTACCAAAGTCACATCTATCTCCATTAACATTATTAAAAATCAGCAGTTTAGGCATGAAACATAACACACAAACTCACTATTGCATTCATAACTTTACCTAGGATAGCCTTGAACAATGTCGTGGGTATCAGACAGACAAACAATTTTATAACAAAACAAATATTTATAATAAATGGAATGTAAGAAACATTCCACTCACAATAAAACATGTTTGTTTAAAGCTTTATGCGCATAAGATAACTAGAGCATGGAAATCTTGAGACAACAAACGTGATTACTTGCATTTTTCTTATGTTAAATGTTTGGAATAATTGTTGTGAAATCCGAAAGTTTTATGAAATTGAAAATTGACTGTTTTCTAATAATACTTAATATACCGAGTTATTTTCATAATAATTTTAGCAACTAAGCCTTTTTTGGCCCGGGACCAATTTTATAAAAAAACAACCAATCGTTGCGCGGTTGTTTCCCAGGATTACGTTTATGCTTAAACACAACAAATTATTCAGTTCGGTTGGGTACTTTTTGAATTTAAATCATACATAAAAATCTTACTAGTCCTTAATCATCATCACCGTCAATCACACGACATCCTGTGTTCCACAAAGAGCTCTCCAAAGCCTTCAAGATTGATCTTTTAAAATCAGCTTGAATCTAGCGGAACACTAGATATCAATTTCAGTATCTTACAATATAATCTACATAATACGTATGTACATGTGTACCACCTATAAGAATCTTTGAAATAAAGATTCCACTTATTTTATTTTCCAATAATTAAACAAATAGAAAATAAGCTTTAGTATAAAAAATAAAAGCAAACGCATTGAAGATGTACAATGACAAGCGAAAATATTTGCTCGGAACATAGAATCATATTACAAGATAAACATTAGCTCGGGCTCAAGTATAAAGCAAACTTAGTAGGCGCACACTCTTCGAGTAAGAATGATGTATTTTTCCTTCTTTAACATATACGAGTTACATTTACTTCTTTCTGATTTTTTTTTAAGAAAAGATATTGATTCAAAAGATATTGGTTCAACAGTGTATATGTTTAATTGAGTGACTATTTGTTAAGTTTAAAACATACAGACGAGAGATGCAGAATACTATAGATAAAACTATAATTAATTTAATTTTTTTTGGAAATTTTTCACTGGGATTTTTTTAAATATAGATAAACAAATTTCGAAATAGTTTCATTTTAATGTAATAGGCCTCGTTGACATTATTTCGATATCCTATAAAAGAAAATGCACATAAGGTGTGTGTGTGTTCACCAATCTATTCCAGAGTGCGTACCTCATTACCCTGATGCTTTTATAAGCTTCTGTTTTTAAGCCCGCAGCTATAACTTTTTACAGCGCCATCATTTGTTAGTATTTGGATGTAAAAAAGTAAATCTCCTCTATAAATAGACGGAGGCACGCGGTAAACTCGCGAAGAATGTTTATAGGCTTTTTGTAATGCATCATCTTGCATGACGTCTGAGTAAATCGATAGATAATATAAATAAATTGGTGCCTAGATGGGGTTATAAGTGTCGTAGTACGGATTGAGAGACTTTATATACCTAAGAAATTCCAGGTAAAGATTTCTATGCAACTTTTTTCATATATATTATACTTTAAAGTACAATGATTTAATTACTATACAGGAAAGTGCCTCGTGGTCTTCCTCTGTGCGATGCGATCTAGAGGCATTGGTTAGGGTAAAGTGTTATTGGGATTTTGCATGAGGAAACACTCATTCACAACCCTGAGTCTAGCACCATTATTGAAATGTGCCCGAACAGTCATAAACTCGTCCTCTATTACTTGGCTCTGATACAAACCTGTCAATCTTGGTGCAGTATTCTATCTCTGCCTATCCTACTAGCTTATTGATGTACTGACTGAAATTGATTGCAAATATTCGAAAGGTGTGCAAAATGTCGAAAGGCTAAATGATTTATTCAAAATATCCTTTATAGGTCACTGCATTGACCGTGTCAAAACAATGACGCGAATTACATGCACTCGCTAAGTGTTTGTGAACACATTTTTGTTCCTGTTATCGCCAATAATTTTATAAGGGTATGCATGACACTAATCTGTTGAACAAACCCAAAAACGGAATAATATTTACTCAAGTCACATACAAATTTATATGCAGTTAACATTGTCTTACGAACTCCAATGAATACGAAAATGTTTTACATTTTGCATTTTTGTTTTTATCCAGAACAGCTGCATAAATTTACAATAATTACCAAATTCAAAGTGACACACCTTCTTCACCTTCTGACACAGCTTAAGATTGTAATTTTATCCAACTTGCTGTATAGCCTTATGACACGACATCTAGGATAAAAAATCTTATCCACGTTATAAAATAACGTATCTGTGATGGAATACCGACAGATTAATTGCAGAAGTCGATGCATCTGAGTATTTCACTATAGATTACGCAGTCATTATCCGAAATTATCTAGTAGAATATAGAAAAATCTTGCATCTAAGCTACTAGGCATCACATTGCCAAATAAAACGCTACTGTACTGACTGGCTCGTCGTGTTGCAGCAGAAACATGTGCCGTGCGATCTTGAGGTCCTGGAAATAATTATATTACGTAGGACTGATACATATCCGGCGAAATATTGGTCAGGAAATGCACCCTTCAGCGAATATAGCCATGAGGTTATGTACATTACATATGCAACAGAAATATATTAGTTTTTTCCGTAGCCCTACGCCAGACAAAACAAGCGTTTACACCGCAATTTCAACTGACTACAACATGTCTCTGCCGCATTCTGTTTAACTGTAAAACATAATAATTATTCTGATACAAAGAAAACACTTTAAACGGTTCATAAATTGTTGCACTACAATGCAGCCACGCCTTACCCTTCAAGCAGTGCTGACGTCACTAGCGCGTGCTGTTAATAACACATGAATACTGACGTCATACAAATTATTACGCGAAAGTGAATTATGCCCGCGGACCCTTCGCGACCTTTGTGCAGTCGTGTCAATAACCTGGGCTCGGCCCGTTATGATAATCAAGAATGCGTTATGTCATGAAACAATTTTTAGCCATAAAAACTGATTATGAATTTTCTCGCATAGCCTAGATGATTGGTGATGTTTGGGATTGATTTCTCGTAAATTATTTCCATGCGGGTTACTTTATTTTCCAGTTAAAATTATACGAAGCCGCCTTAATTTTTAGTGGTGTAGAAGCCATTTCGCTAAGGATAAACCTCATCCTCTTTCTTCTCACAAAGACGTGTTGGTGTAAGGGAGAGTCCTACAGTACCGGCCGGCATCCAGTACTGGCCAGTTGCAAGTTCTCTGATTTTATAATAGATAGCACTGAAACTGTTATCGCCATTTTGGCAGGACGCTAATCGAAGGCAAAGACCCAAACGGCGTCGATTTTTCGCGACAGGTTTACTGTCATTGCAAAGAATTGTGTTGCGTGTAATAGACGTACGCTGCGAAACTAAAATTCAGTGGCTGATGTGCGGGTTTTGGAGAACTATTTTAAAACCACTCAATCCAGGTATGTATAACACATTTATGTGGTTACCAAAACTGTATTTTAAATGAACCGTTGTGCATTATTTATTTGCCAGTAATCGGACATATTGTTTATTTCGTTTCCTACAGTACCGGCCACAACATTGTCCTACAGTACCAGCCATTCTTTAAGTAGATTTTTAATGGATTTATCTTGCTTGCAGATACACAAAAATGGAAAAAGATCAAAGTGAGGGTACCACAAAGAAAAAGAAAGGTACCTGGGATCCTGCGAACATGCATAAAGTCATGGAACTGGTGCTGAGTACCTAATGCAATGAGTGCACGTTAAGTAGCTGATCGAGTCAAGACTATTCATAATAATCAAGAAATGTCTATTGAGCCAGTTATGGGTCGTTTTTACAAGACTTTCTCACCTGAGCGCGAATACATATTAGTAGAATTAGAATTAGAAGAATTTTCTACCTGGAAAAGATGTTAACAAGAAAAGTAAGAGTTTGTTTCCAGGAAAAAAAGCTAATAGAAAAGGTCAGAGTTTGCTGTCAGGACGAGACGTAAGCAAGAAATCGAAGAAAGATAAAATTGAAAACCTGATTGCTCATGACAACCCGAATGAAGAGACTATTTGTCCTTTATGCCTTGAATCTCATGATGAGGATTGGATGCAATTGTAAAAGTGGAAATTGTAAGGCTTGGATCCATGAGGCTTGTGCAAATATATCAGAGCTATCAACTCAATATATTTGTGATTATTGATCAATATAAATGGACATATATTAAACCAGAACGTTAGTGGCCGGTACTGGAGGCCAATTTTCTTAAGTCTGATTATTTCTAATTTTCTAATTGTAATATTAAAGCTGATTATTTTTAAAAATACCTATATTTTTTTCATTTTATTGATAGTTTATTAGTCCCTTTTTATATAACAAGAGGCATTGAGCATGTAACCTTAGACATTTCGATTATATTGTTGATAAACCTTAAGGTGACGGTACTGTAGGACTCTCCCCTAAATGTGTCTCTTGGTCTCCAGTAAATTTTATTGATTTTCTCTCTTTTTTTACTTGACTACATTAAATCAAGCTTATACGAATTCGATATATAAAGCTCCAATTTGATTCCCTCGCACTTAAATCTGGTACTGCACCATCGCTACATTATTAAAATTTAAAAAAACAACTCGATGTACCAACAATATCGATGGCTTACATGTTTATTCATCGAATGCAATTAATACCTGCAATCAAGACAAATATCATGAGACGTTTATCCTCACATCGGCGCCACCCCGCCATCCATAACGCGACGGCCTGCACCCTGCGAAGGTTTAACTCGACAGCTCGCTATTACAATAATACCTAGATTACACACCGCTTCAAGCACGGTTATTAATAAATACTTAATACATACCTCTCCGTGATTGCGGACCGAGAACAGACCTTAAATCACAAAGCAATTACCTTTCTATGATAGACTTTCTTTCAGATTGAGAAATGAAAACTAAGGATGGGATGGCATTATTGATTACCGCGATTGGTTTCGAAAGTTGACAACCTTTGAGATTTCTTTTTGTTAATTTAGCGTGAAGGTTTAATCAAAAAATATAGACATACACTTTACAACGAGGTTTTCCCAATTATTGAAACGTATTTAACAAAAGGCGAGCCTATTGTCCACATTATTTCATGCCTTTTGTTACACTTTATTGGTAGCCATTTGTTCACAAGGCTGTTGCAATCTACAATGTTTCTGAAAATTTAAAGCACTTTGCGCAAACCAATCCGATGGTCAGAGGCTCTCTTTATGACAAGCACCAGTATAAACTCGGCATAAGTCGAGAAACTAAAAAGTATCACAAGAATAGACATAACATACTAAAATGTAAATAGTACCTAATCAATCTCATAAAGTAATTTAAAAATTTATTGATAAGTTCCAACTAAAGTATGAAATACTACGCAGTATTTAAATAGCAATTGAACGAGAGTCCCGACAATTATGTTGAAAAATTGCATCCATTTCAAAGACGTTAGGACAATCAATATCCGATAAGAGACAATCAGACAATCCTCCACAACACACCCAACTGATAAAGATAACAGATAGCAGGAATTAAGCTTTAACACGATATTTAGTATTAATGACTGGTTTAGTGGCTTCGGAGCATACAGCATGCTATTAAGAGGTTCTGGGTTCAGTTTGTAATAAAGGATTAGTATGCTATTAGCAGAAGGGAACAAGAAAAAGGGCGCAAGAAATAATCTAGTCATATTTAAAATAAGCCCTAAAACATAGCAGGTCAAATGTAACTCTACTACTAAGTAGAGATAAAGGTCTCTAACCTTTGAGATTCACACTTGAGCATAATTGATGTATATGTTTCGTATATCATCCCTAATATTGATTTTATATATTTCATCGTTTATGAATACCAAAGAAAGAGTGAATACCGTGTATAAATTACTTAAGCATTGTGATTATAAGTACAACAAACCCGGAACAAGTAAACGAAACAATAGGAAAGCATCCACTTAATTTTCAACATCACAAAGAAATTGTGCGACTACAAAACGCCTTATTACCTGCTCACATGCGGACTATACTTACACTGTAACTAACTCCTTTGTCCGATGCGTTTATGTGCAAAAAGTACTGGGACGAGATGAGAACGAACATCAATATCCCATTATTAACACATGGATGCGATATTTGTGGGCCGACAGTGTTAGAGCTCGACTCGCGATCTTTAACAAAGCTATTCATCGGACGAGTGTTGAGTCAGTGCCCACAGAATTGACGGGTAAATCGAATGCAAATCCTTAACAAACGGACGAGTAAATAATATGAGTACATTTAAATAAATGAGTAAAATACCCCCAACAGTCACATACATAGTTCTGACCCGGTGTCATTTCTGTGCATACCACTGTCGATCCTGTTGTACAGGAGTCGCAAGAGATACCTACGCAGTCATTTCAATCGCTAATGTTTCACATTTAAAACATTAAACTATTATATCACCTGAAATGCACGTGGTTGGAAACACAAATATAAACCAATATGAATTCTAAAAAAAAGAAGAGTCACGCACACACATTTTTCTTATACCATACTTAAGTTACTGATGAGGCGTGGGAACCAGAAACTGTAACTCACGTCTCTGCATTCTATACTACAGAACAGGAATAAGAAGATTTGTTCTGTCAGTGTTCGTGTCTAAATCACGCCATATTTCACATTTTATTATCCAACTAATCGTAAAGCCTACGCAATTAAAACACTAATAAAATAAGATCATGAACATACACAAACGGCCTCATAACTCAAAACATCTATTGTCAATGAAACAGTTCAAAGTCATGTGCATCGCTCGCCAAATCGCCCGTCTGCCTCCGCCTGAGATGACAACAAATGGCCAACCGACAGAATCATCTGACTTCATCGCGGCCGTGGCAGTGACAAAGCGCGTCATCAAACAACCGCACGTCTCTCAGGAATCACAACTGCATAACTAGCACCAACATTGTAATGTAATAATGGATTTATATTCTACCATTATGTGCGCCCCTATGTCATAGTGGCGTGTAAATTGCAAACTGTGTGTTACTAAACTATCTATTGTGATTACGTTAAGTTTATAAGTGTTTCTTTTTCAACAGTTTACAATCATAATGTATTACAGATACGGTACTTGTCAAAGTATGCGCACAAAAATAAAAAAATAATCTTATAAATGATCGCAAAAAGTATTGTGAAGTTACAAAAATGAAAAGAAAAAACAATTAATTTTGTAAGCCATTTTATTAATTTTATGGGTAATCCACATAGATAACATAAAGTTTAATGTTTACCTCCATAGAAAAATTGACCCAAAAATATTTTAAAACTGATCTCATCAGCAGCACATTGCACACCGATGTAGTTTCACAAGAAAAGAAAGCTTATCAGCGAGTCCTGTTAAGAGCACAATGACCGCATATACCCAAGTAACGTCGCCAAAGTATTATTAATGGCTTCCTATTATCATAATTTATGAATAATGATGTAACAGTGTAGGTAATTACGCTTTAAAGTCAATTTAAATATCGCAACACAATTACTCTAAACATTCAGGAAACGTCAACGTACGGTAGCTGCGTGAAGGGCCTTGCATAATGTTCTATAGCGGAGTCGGCCGTGTCTACTGCGCGGCCGCTGACAGACGCAGTTAGGCCGTGTTCACACATCGCCCGTACAACACACCTGCCAATTATCGAGACATACAACCCCCATACAAACTCACTTTCGCCACTGGGATGCGGTACACGGGATTTTAAATTGCAAACGAGATGGTAATTAGCGAAAACAACCGCTAAAAGTCGCGGTTAAATGCCACCGAGGGACTCGTATGGAAATTAGGGACAAATTACGTATCTACTGTTACTTTCGTTTGTATAACGGTTACGTAACACTGTTTTATGGTTTCTTAATCCGCTTATTGTGCAGGGCTCTTGAAATTTACAGCGAATCGTTAAAGAGCTTTTTTCTTTGATCGATTGTGTTGCAGATCATAACAGCCCGTCATATTTCACGTTATCTGCGGCTGATAATCGTATGCGTATTCAAAGCGGACCACTTATGCAACATAGGTACAGATAAAATATTGCGAACTCATAAACGGCAAACGCAGCGTACTACAGCGCAGCAGCTCGAGATGAAACTTCAGATAGAGTTAATCTAATAAGTCAGATCTGGAGCCAGACGTCGACCGAAGTAATAACTCACGGTTGAGATGCCAGAGGTTAATTAAAAATAGCAACTTCAATCTCGACTATCGGAGATGTAGTAAGATTAGAATTCATCATATTTGCACTGCCTCGAATTCCTGCGCTTCTAGTTGATGTATCGCTTAATAGCATTATGACTTTGTACAGAAAATATCACATGAGGCTTAGTGAAATTCACATCGAATAAATGTATGTTAAATCACTTATACGTGACTTTTTATATTAAAGAAAAAGCTGGAAACATACAATATGCGTATAACTAACTAGTAATTTCCAATTATAGACTAAAAACACATTAAAGATTTTCAAATCTTAATAAAATAACTATGTCTTTAACTACGTCAGGTTTATTAAACAGTATTTTATTAAGCAAATAATATCAGGCTAAACAATCGTTTTGTAGTGATTATTCACAGTCCACGGGGATCCTTGAAATATGACTGTGTCCAATAGTATCCCGATAAATAAACCAGTCAAGGAGATGAAAATACGTAAATTGCAAGTTGAAGTCACGAACCTTCCGCCAAAACCTTGGTTTTAGTTCCCAGACGTATAAGTGGCAATGATTTGATTAAAAATTAAACCCGTGGAAACAATTAAAAGTAAACGTTTATGTTTATACTGTGCTCGATGCATTGGAAGCTTACTCACTGTGGATGGGAGACACACACGCGAGGGAACCTACTTACCTCCATACAGAATTAGACAAGGTAGTCATATCTCTCATATGAATTATGAAATACAACACGATTATCAAGCAGGTAAGTCTGTAGCCTGGGTTTCTTCATTCTGACATCATACACTAATACCTACCGGTTTTGTAAATGTACCAAATCTGTCCCGAGAAATAAGCGTGCATTCTTACATACTATCCAAACAAAGAGCAGTGATGGCCTTGAGGTTTAGGCGCGCGGTCGAGAATCTCGGCGGTCGCGGGTTCGAACCCCAGGCACACCCCTCTGACTTTTCGAAGTTATGTGTGTATTCACATCGAATTATCACTTGCTTTAACGGTGAAGGAAAACATCGTGATGAAACCTGCACACCTAAAAGTTCTTAGGAATTTCTTAGGTGTGTAGTCCGCCAACCCGCACTAGGCCAGCGTGGTGGACTATGGCCTAAACCCTCTCAATGGTAGAGGAGACCCGTGCTCAGCAGTGGGCGTATATGGGTTGATGAAGAAGAAGAAGAAGAAGATCCAAACAAATGAAAATCACTATCTGTATAGAAAGGATCATAATATTGAGTCAATTCGAAACTAGCTTATAGAAGGGTTGTACCTTAGAAAACAAA
The DNA here is from genome assembly GCA_030295005.1 of Cephonodes hylas. NCBI lineage: Eukaryota > Metazoa > Arthropoda > Insecta > Lepidoptera > Sphingidae > Cephonodes > Cephonodes hylas. Next base: position 5,270,543 of record AP025367.1, on the reverse strand, counting down.
TCATAATAGCATCTTAATAATGAAAATGTCAAAACAACGACACCAGTACTTATTACAATTTCCGTCTGTATTGTTGTTACTTTGTTACGTACTCAATGTTCTTTACTATTGAATAACGGTTGCAGCTGAATTGTCTGTTTTCCAATACAACTGAGGTCCATTAGAATAGACATTAGGAAATTAAAGTAAATGTTTTGCTCTATTATTAAGCATGTAATTTGCATATACACAATGTCGCCTTTAACCCAACCAGCTAGGTAGTAACTATACAGCTCTAAAAGAACCTTATAAATATCTTTCTAATCTTTCTTACTCAACAACTTATACGACACTACGTGGGTAAAGAATTTCTCCGAGATCGATTATATATTCTGAGTATATTTTATCGTAAGGTTTTGCCTCAAAAATTTTAGAGACACGTGAATATAAAAATATAGGTATATATTTAAAATTAATATGTCTTTACATCGGAGGTACAAGTTCAGTAACCCGTAAAGAAAAAGCTGCCTTTAATACATATTTAAAAAATCTATATGCTAATGAGATTTATGTCGCCAGCTATTTTAAGATTCTTAAACATTTTTACACTGCCTGCGATGGCGCATAGGAATTATCCTATGATGGTGCAAAATATCTGATGCGTGTGTATAACGACTTAAAGAAAGCTGTTTTCCATGTTCAAATTAATAAATGATGTATAAAGTTCGAATAATTATACGGCGTTGAGAATAAACACTACTATTTAATTAGAAGTTGCGTAATTTAAATCATTAGTTCTAATAAGCATAGACTTCTCACTTGCATTTATGTAAACTTAGGAATGAAATGAATAAATGCCACAGATCAGATCTGGCGCTAAGCTAGGATTATGATGTGCGTGTTAAAACCTGTAAAATATTTTTAGATTTTACAAACACCCGCATATGAAACGAACATTTGTCTCAGATGCTAATTGTGTTGATTGCGACCCCTCATTTGCATCCTGGTTTTTAGCCAACCTTATAAAGCCAACAACCTTTATAAAGGCTGTCAAAAATATATGACTCATTTTTGTTCTGCCCGAGTCTATCATAGCGTAGGAAACTTCATTTGTATTAATTTAATTCTAAATTTTGACTCATTTTGCCATTACCCATGTAACTATCTTAAGCTTTTCATAATTATATTACTTTACTATTCGAAATCTAAAATTTCTGCACCCTTACCCCAAAATTAATTCAATTTTGTTTTCGGTACCGATCTCAAACCTACATACATACTGTACACACACACACACAGTTATCGTATAAACTGGCTATGTATTAAACAACCATTAGTTAAAAGTATAATGAATGATCGTGCATGAGCAGAGCAATTAGTTATCAAAATAGTTTTGTGGCATGTAAATATCAAACGTGCACAATGCAGTGCAAATGTACGCTAATAGACGTGTTGCAACTTCGTATCTATAGCCACTAATACGATCTATGAGAAGTAGGTACGTTTGTACATTCAAAGAGGTAGTGCTAAAAAAAATTCAATTAATTTTTTTCTGTTTTTACATTTCTTAACAACACAATGAATAATCTATATACATTCCAAAAAAATATATTGTTAAGAATCAAAATCACTATTTTTTGGTTCAAGTAGAAAAAAACGTGAAACTAGTAGTCCTGACAGATTTATTTGTCAAACTGATGCAAACGGAAAGATTTCCTCATCTATTTTCTTATGTTTGGAAATAAATGTTACGTAAGTGTTACCACCTTAATTGCATTTTACAATACCCCCATCAGGGAAACCTCACCGCAATCAAACTACTAATTCTTCCAACAAGCAAAGCGACAGGAGAAGCTAGTGAAATATGGTCACATCGACAATGGCGGCCGACGTGCAGTCATCACCAATCAATTTAGCGCATGTTCTTCGCATTACAACAGTGATTGGGAAGGCCCTCGTTTTCGCGAATGTAAACGCAATTATTGTAGACTTGGAACACGCTGAGTGATATGCAAATGCTCGTTACTCCTGTAGCGATTGTTCAGTATCATTCTGTATTAGGCTTTCGAAATCGGCTCCGACTGATTAATGCATGAATTAAAAAGATAACTAAGATTGCAGGTGTAATAGTTAAGTGATTTTGATAAGTGGGCTTATATGTACCAATGCCTAATGGTTATCGTCTAATAATGCAATTGCAAAATATGATAAAGAAAACAAAATTCTAAGGTTCCGAACAGCTTATACGCTTGGATTTAGACAAGATTAATAAAACATGTAGAATTTATTCGAAGATAAAAGAATTTATTACGATCATTTCTCATCAATTGGTGCAATTATAATTACAATTATGTTTGGCTTTACAAAACTGATATGATCAGATTCGCAATCAGTTGTTATGGCGGGTTGCATGGCCGTTAACCAGGCGAACTGCCAACCCACAATAATATAAATAATTTCAAGATATAAACTGTAATAATTTCTTGAAAAATAAAACTAAAGCAACTGTCTATCTAGCCGAAACGCAATATTGAAAAAGTATCTAATGTATTATCTATAAAAAATCTATTCCAAATAGGTGCAATGGTAAAAAAACACTTTTTTATGTATGTATAAGATTTTTTTAAAAATCATTAAGCATTTCTTCATCATCAGCCCATAAACGTCCCACTGCTGGGCAATGAAACAGAGAGATATTTCAAATTTACAAAATTTAATGTTACGTCAAAAGTAGGTCGCGTTGAAAAGCCTATCGTTCATAATACCAAAAAGAGGTTATAAAATACTACATTGACATTTGTAACCTACTCACAATGTATTGTAGTAAAATAACAGTAAGGCCCGTTTAATAGGAATTTCTATGTTCTGTCAATCATGGGATCTTTAACTTCGGTCAAAGATCCAACAATGTACTCTAATCAGTGCCATCCGACGTGTGGAGAAATGTAACAAATACCTCGATATAGGAACACTATTAACCTCCTTGTTTGTGTCAATCACACCGTTTATAACGATATAAGAATAATGATCGTTTACGCTTACTAAAAATTACCGACGTGGACGCAGGCCATATTTTATGGGCAAAATTGAAGAGGCAAAAGATTACCATTTTTACATACTTGTGCATGTCGGTTTAATTAAATTTATTGCTGTTTGCTGTTCGTTAGTTCGGATTCTCCAATTCTAAGCTGTCGAGAACCCACACGCGATCGAAATCTGTACCGTTTGATTAATTTCGTGTTTGTTTTTGCGAGAACTGTGTTAACTGTACCAAACCTTTTTTGTTTATTTAAAAAGTTTATTACAAAAAAGGTTTTATATATTTCTTAAATACGATATTTGGTAGACTGTATTTCGTTTCAAAACATGACATTTTAAAAATTCTGAAAACACGCACAGCCTAGTTACCGGCTAAAGTGTTACTAGGTTTTGAAACGTATCGCTGAGGAAATTTGGAGTAAGTGGAGAGTTTGCATGACTCGTTAAAATTAATTCTCCATCACCAGCGTTGGCGATTAAAATGTTAAAATATACGAACAAGCTGATAGTAATTAAGCCAAAGCTTCACTTGGAAAGTGTGTCGCTGTGCCTCACGCTGAAATAGTTTCACTTCTCATCGGCCCGATGCATTTAATATTTAATTTTTCTGAGGTGAAGGACCGAATTGCGTGCTCGGTTCGCGTGCGAGATCAATACGAGATTCGATTCCGGCACTTACTTACCGACAGGCCCATCAATTTCGGGACACATTCGGACTTCGAAGAACTTTCGCCAGAAGCACGAAACAGTCTGATGTGTATCGCGAACGCAGTCATTAAACCGCGACCTCGTCACCACTGCAAATATGTTACAGAACATTACGTATCGGCAAAAATGTATGGCATAATACTTATCTTACAAAACGTTTATAATTACTTACGGAGACGCCGTCAGCCATCGCTCATGATAAATCTCTCATCAATTCTGGAATGTAGAAACTAGTTTTGGCGACTCTTTCGTATATCGAATAATGAGAAGACACGTTTGATAAACGCCAAAAAAGAATTTCTGAATATATAATAGAAGCGATTAGATTAGCAAACCTTTTTTATTCTCTTTTCGATTTCTACGTATTATTTATAGCTTCATCCATCAAGATTTGAATTTCGAAGATGACTGATACCTTCCGGGGCGACTTGATTAAATAGTCATAAAAGTTATTACACTGGTCCGACCAGCGTGGCTGATATACAATTGGCTTCCTTGGCGAAATTCAACTATCACTGTTTCTATCCAGCGCGCCGATATAAAGTGCGGGCACAATGCGAGGCTATAATAATAAATCGTTTTAAACAAAAGGCCTGCGCAGTGGTGCCGGAATGTGTATTCCTTTCGGTTCGTCTCGGACAGGCACCCCGCTGTGCCCATCTCGAATATATTCGAATTATTGCACTATTACTGTCACAGTTCTGCTACTGTAGATCAAACTCGTGCAGAAGCTGTCACATTCAACATTATAAATAGCGGTTCATACAACTCGAACGTAACATAACAAACAAAAATACCGATATCTCAAACTCAATTCATGATGAGTTATTCGCGTAGTAACAAGTGTTTGTAAATATGAATATTTTAATAAATTAACAAATCAATTAGGCTTTTGATGAATATAACGTGTCCAGTGTTGAATGAAATGCGTGGAACACATTACTGCACGCAAAGATGAATATTTAATTGGAAAGTGAGAAATGTTTGTTTAGATGCTTTTAACATCTTCTCGCAATAGGCAGAAAACAAAGTTATCTTGTCACGGTAAATATTATTATTTTTTTTAAATTTAGGCTTTCTCTTTCTTCCATATTATTATTCAGACAAATGTCTAAACACTGAGCTATTACTTAAAAAACCTAGGAATTGAACACGAGACATCACACATTTATGCCACGAAGACAAAGAGGCGGACTTAAAAATCTTTTCTCTAAATATATTTTAAATCACGATAAGACAATACCAGTTTAACAAGGCTGGTGTGAAATTATAGGATAAGGCTTTTGATTATGATAATTTGTATAATAAATAAATTACGGTAATTTGCATCAGAGACATGACCTAATATTAAACTCCGAGAGTAATTCGTAACAATTTCTTTCGTAAATATATTAAGATCGGTTATCGAGAGAATGACAAATTTTATTAACCAGACAAAAGCCTACTTAACCCGATAATAAAGCTTTCAAAATATTTAATATTAGGATTGAAATACGGCGGTGAAGTGACGAGGCCGCCGGTCATTATCAAATGTCTGTTTACGGCAATAAAACATTGATTGGCAGTTGGAGGCCACACAACAATAAACCAAAAGAAACATATCCAGGTTAAACGTTTAAGGCTAGACGCGGCTGAGCTAAACGTTCGCCACAATTAAACTCGGGTATTCTCCGATTTCTCCTCGTGTATTACATTTGCAACACAAAAAGAGTGTGATATTGACACAAAATTATTTACATGCGTATGTAATTTGTCGGAAAATTTAATTCCATGTACATAAATTGAATACCGTTAACATAATAACCCAGTGTTCGGATAAAAGGCGAGAAATTTGTAATTTTTTAGCTGTAAGTAACGTGTGCATCCATCATGTTTTGGAGACCGTTACGTGCCCATGCGCTCCTTGAATGATTTTCGATGTTAATAGATTGCACTTCAACAGGAACGCGAAGAAATATTTTGGTGTTTCTTAAATTAATATGAAGAAATAAATATCACCATACATCAACAAACCAATCATTGTAATGAAGCATACGTAAATATTCTTCAGCGCCGTACGGTAGAACAGTTGCTCATAAATTATATATATTAAGAGGCTCAGAGCATTACCGGGCGCTCTCAGATTTTCCTTGTTGAGATTGGATGCTCTGTTAATAATTGAAATTACCCCACAGTGATCGTGCCAGCTAGGATTCCATCTTACATTTCAATGGCTGCTGGACAGAAGCCAAAACTAGACAAAATCTTATAAAACCCGAAGGGATTCGAGCACAACACGTGAATTCGTTGATCAGCAATCAGAGAATGGAACCAGCGTGACTGTGACGCCTTGGCTGCATACCGAGCGAACGAGCCCGTCATGAATACATTAACTCATAGAATAAAGGCTGTGGCAATAAGAAAGGAACATAAAATAGTTGTTGTTCGCATGATGTACGCCCCTACGATGATTCGCGAGGCGATAAATTTAATGCAGTGGACAGCAAAATTGTTGTTTTGACCGCACAACTTTGCAATGCTTTTATAAAAACTTTATGCTTTCATTTATTTTATAGCCTATAGACAGGACCCTTTTGTAGGTTGTCATCATTAAAATTACGGTTCGTTTTTATGTTCGGTTAATTGTTGAACATTTTTATTTAGAATCGTAAATATAGTTCACGGGAGCGATATTTTTTTTTACTGCAAATCCTGGTGCAATTTTGGCCAGCATGCCAAAGTGGAATAATAACCTTACAAAAATCTTGAAAGAGCCGCGGTGACGGAGTATTTACGTAAATTTTCATTTGTTCATCAAAACTATTTCGTGATTCATATTTAGAGACAAAGTACATAAATATTTACTACATGGGTACTTGAATACATATTCTCTTCACAAAACCATTTTCTTATGATTTTTTACAAATATTTATTTTCTGCAATTTACAGTACGACTTTAATGTAATGAAATATCATTCTCAATTTACATACGTTTGTTCAATGGTAAACAACTTCAACACATCACATATTTAATATTCTGAAAAACCTTCAATATGTACAATTCCATCTACACTCCAAAAGAGGATTTCTTTTATATTCCTTATATTTCCTACGACGCCTCTCAGTCTTCCATATCTCCCGATCTCGGGATCAATACACCAATCGACACCAGAACGTGTTCTGTTTAATTTGACAGAGGCCATACTCTCCAAGTCACCTCCGAGTTACTTGTAAGAGGTGTTTTTTTGTTGCCAGTACGTGATGCAATAAATAACGTAATGTGGAGCGGCTGCAGACGTATCCAGACTTTCGAACTGTGGGTCTGGAAGAACATTAATATATTCGAGCTATCATCTTTAGAAAATCCGTCAACTTTGCACTTCTTTGGATATTCCTTCACCTTTTAAGTCTTGGATATCGGTCTTGGATCAAAGTCTTAAAAAAATCTATATTGTTATCAATTAACGAGAACGATTTTACCCGAATGTACAATCTTGTTCTAGATCCTAGATTTCTGTATGTTGTTTATCCAACTGCTGTTCAGGTCATCACTTTAACCACCTGCCTCCTCAGAAGACTTTCAACTTTTTCAAAGTATTCTTCCATATTTCCTGTCTTTATTTGGTTGCTGAAAAATATAACGTTTTTCTGGTTTCAAGGTGGGTCAGGCTCCCTCTTCACGTGCCAGGTACGGCCGTGGCAGCAACAATCCCACACGCGTACCACGTTTCCTAACTCGGCCGCAGTCAGGAGCAGCGCGATGCGATTCCGTTTCTTTGTACGGGACGTCGTTTTACCAAAATGGGACGCGACGCCCTTAAAAAGGTACCATGTTCACTTTAATATTTTTTAGCGTTTGGCCGGTACTTGATATTTATTTCCAATGTATTCTGAACAAAAGGGAAAAGTTGCATTGAATTTCAAATGACGCTCCCGCTGTGACTTCTTCGGTGGATATAAAAATGTAACATATTTATATTCGGTTGAATAAATTTGAAACTCATGGTAATTCAATCCGAAACCAACAAGAAAGACTGTTATAAGTTGCAGATGCTGTGGTAGCATACATAACAACTGAACAACTATCAACAATACGATATATCCCATTCCAACTATTCCCACTTTTCTATAGAACTCTGCTTTACTCATGACAGTAAACGTAATCATTATATTTACAACAGTTACATAAGATAACAGAGTGATTCAAATATTTTCTAAGAAATCTTTTATTTGACATACACCACACTGGTAAATGTGGATGACGTCTTTGTTAACTAAGTAGTTTGTTGTTTTGATCTGTTGAACGATTGGAACAGGCAAAACATTAGTTTGAAACGTAAACAACGTTATATTAGTATAGTGCTACGTAAATATGTTATTACTATTGTCATCAATAATCATTCGAAGCAGACGCGTATTACGTCACGTTGAGCTAAACGAATTATGATTCTACAATGGAATCTGTAATAGTACGATCAGAAGAATAAAATTCATAAAAAATCAACACTTTTGCCTTGGACGCATAGAAAAGTGTATAAATACGCGAAAAAGATGCAAGAAAACTGCTTCAGAGTTGTAACTTATTACAATGCTCAATAGTAAATGATGTTTAACCGTCCCCGACTACCCAATTGGACTAAAGCCGAGTATTTTGTGAATACCGAAGCTTTCACTTCAGAAGGTTTCAAGCTAAGTCCAAATAAACTTTATTGGAACCCCACTATTGCCCTGGCATTTCCTTATCGGGCGGTGTTTAAATTCGTCCTTATCACTGCGGCGTCCTTTGAAAACTTTACAACACATTTGTCAAGAACAGCGTACACCATAAAAGACACTGTAAAATGTTTGCAGCTCGTCGCTAAGTAGTTTTCGCAACAGGTAACTGACAATAAATTGATAAGAGAAGTACCGCCAGTGACTAAAATTAAAACCGTAGTCTTCACTCACGCAATATCATGGGTGGACCAAAATAACATTTTAGATAAACTACTACCTAACAGTTCAGTAAATCTAAAATATTCAGACTATTAAAGCACCACTAATTATTTAGTAACGATATTAACTAAGGTGTCGGGCTTACAGGGAAGTCGATCCCAGTATCTCAAGCGCTGATTCTGACTTATCACTAAGAGGTATCTATATCTATACACTATCAGTATTTCCTCTAAAAAAAACCTTTTAATATTTGGTCAGTAAAACCTCACAATGCTTTCATATCTAGTAACCAGATCAGCAACTTTTGGAACTGATCCAAATACACACACCTGTATAATTTTACTGTTATTTATGTACACATAACTGTACTATCGATTTCCCATACGACAATATACCCCCACGTGCGATATAAGATCTCGCTAACATTCAAAATAGACACAGAACGTTTACCGAGAAAATGCGAACATGTCACCACACCCACATGAGCGCAAACAGACAACATCCAAAAAGCATAAAAAATATTGACACATCTGCTTCCTGTCTTTCGAAACTTATGACGTAACCGGGAATACCACGAGACAAGAGTCTTCGTTGGTCACTACGCCCTGAAAATGTCAAGAATGCGATTGTGTAACTCCACAATAATCGGCTTGCATTTTAAGGAACTGTAGCCTGCAACCTCCACGTCAAAGTTCAACGCTTTAAGTGTAATAACGCAACTAACTGGAATTTGGAGATGATTTCTTCATATTCATTAGAGGTAAAGTCTCTTTACGTTTTAGAACCAAACAAAATTGATAGCTACGAATTACACGTATAATTACTTAACAACCTGACGGTTTCGACAATTTTATGCCTTTAAATGCAAATTTTTCATTTATTTACATACATACGTGTTTAGATTGATAAATAGGCAAATAGGACGCGACTTCACATGCAAGTTGTCGAATGCAGTAAAGGTTAAGTCGAATTTTACTTGCGATTGTGGTCAGTGTGTCAAAAGTGAAGCTTTGTCAAAATACAGTGCCGTATACGAAATATTTTTACTCATTGTGCGGCAATTCATTCATTCATTAGATGATTAGTCAGTGTATGAGATGAAAAGTCGTCATTATGAATAAGCTTTAAGTAGCCAACGTGCAAGTCGAATATTTATAAAATCACTATCATCTATATTATACATTTAAGATAAATAATATAATAGCATAAGAAATTGTGATTAAAAAGATGGGCGAGCATGATCACAAAGGTCACTGTAGGTGCTTCGATGTAGATCACTTCGAACTTCTCTGGACTGGATGTAAATTTTTCTAAACGTGTTTTAAATACCTACAAAAAAAATCTTCTAATCATACTAAAATAATCCTTCAAACAGCAAAAGTATTCCAAATTTATTTACGTTCAAGTGAAAATATAAATACATAATATACTTAAATTTTCCTCATAATTTGTTAGACATAACAAAGCAAAGTTACTTTCATCTAGTGTAGATATACGCAAACATAGTCGTTAGGTGATTAAATACGTTCAATGTTTACATAAAATAAATTAGAATTGAAACCGGTTGTTGTAGCTTAATTAGAGCGCAAGAACATTACCGTGTGTAAGTTTGTCAAATAACACAGATCACGTATAGAGTTAATACAATCAACTCTGTTTTAACATCAAACTAAGATTGTATAGGATTCCTGGCTTCAAATATAATTTTCCTTATCGCGGGTTTCCCTTCCACCATTAACGCGTTAGAATCAAACAAAATATTTTCGGCAAAGTGGGATAAATTAATAAAGCATATCATATGAGTAAAATGACTTCCATACGTAAAATCCACAAACCAATACATCTTTCAACAAACGAGTGTACAAAGAAAACCACCTACTAATTATCCTTGACGTCGCATAAGGAAATCTTTCGATCCGCGTCACATGAGAAAATTTTAAATTAAATTAATTAAAAATTTTAAATTTTCATTTATCAAAGTTCATAAACGACAAAAGTCAAGTTTGACTGTGAAAAGTCCGTGGAAACAGGTTCCCAGGATTTATTTGCAAGTAGAAAAGACCATTATAGGAACTATTTATAGAAGAAATTATGAGTGCCAGAAAAGTCTGAAATTTGTATAGAATGGGGCTATAAGATTGTAAGCGACGCATTGATTTTGATAACACGACTGCCTACCACTTTCAAGTATACAGGAATACAAATCATTACATTTATTATATAAAAAAAAACAGAACAGTTCTGTTATCAGCTATTGTTGCAGTATTAACCATATAAACTGTTTAAAAATTTGTCTGTCAGTCATTGCATGATTTTAGTCATCTTTTACTTATAAAATTCTTTGATTAAGAATGTACGTGTATTATCTCGTATGAGGAACCATATGTAAAAACTATGATGAAATGAAATATAATTTAATATAACAAAAAACTGGATTTAACACCTTCACTCATTACGAGGTTGTGTAATGATGATGAAGGCCAATCAAGATAAGTATACTGAAGATGCTAATGATCATGATGATGACTCTAATAATAAAGTAGAAAATTGTCATAACCAAGGCGATTTTTAAAACAAAACAGTCGATCGTGTTGGTGAAATTATCCATTTATCTATTTAAGTAGCTTACTTGGAAACGAGGGTTAAGACCGGTGACTAAGAAGTCTTAAGTCAATATATTGCAGTTCAAACAAAAAACCATAAATTGTATAAGCCTTAATTGACATTATTTATATTAATAATAATATTACTGTAACCGATCTATCCGACTACTAATTACTAATAACTTCGAAAATACAGATATTTGCCAGGGCTGGAATCCTAGTATTGCAAAGATTTTGTCTCGACTGCGTGTCTATATGTATTTAAAGATCATCAGGACATTCACTTGTGGAAGTGTGAAGTCCAGACAGGCATTTCATCAATTAGGTTCGCATCGAACTAATCTATGAGTCACAAAATACGTCACATCCACTGTTTATCCAATTGCTGCGGTGACATACACGACAATTACGACTGGCAATCTGTGTGGGCCGCATTTGTTGCTCCTAAAGTAATTTAGTTTTACCGCTGAAGAGAGGTTGTATTTACTCGCGAGTTGGCGCTTCAAGTATTCGGTATAATTTACTTATGCAATATTAGTGTATGTAAGTGTGTAATGTGAGACCTGTCTGTAAGAATTAATCTACGTGGTGAATATCGCAGTGCGGAGAGTGCCGAATGCCGAGTGTTAAGCTGTCAATACACGAATCTTGTGTATCTCACAATATTTTGTTTGGTGATAGGTTTTTTGCCCGTTCATACATTCGGTTCACTTTCGATGTAATTTAACTTATAAACTTTTAATTATATTATTTCTATTAGAATTGCGCGTCTATATTGTACAACCAACATTTTGCTTTCTGTCGGAATACATTGACAAGTTTATTACAGTGTAGCACTTAATAAGTTAACATATTATAATTTGTAGCGCAGTGTAGTTTTAAGTGTACTCGCACATAAAGCAATATTAATAAATTAACAATAATTGAGCTATTAATATTTTCCAGACTAGATACACTTGTATCGAGGTTTACGGATTTATTTGCCTAATACTAAACAACGACCTTCGTACGTATGCATACAACATAATGGACGGATATAAAATCAAAGTAATTCCAGGCATAAATCGAGGTACCTTATGAAACTGTGCATTCTGAGCAACGGTTAATAGGAAAGTCGCAGATAGATGATCAATTTGTTGGGGAACGGCGCCAATATTCTATCAATAAAGGGGGGTGGTCGCAATAGAGCACCGTGGCGGCAGCCGGCACTCTAAATCACGCACTAATAACTACGAGTCGTGATACGATCTCGGCTTTCAATAATAAACTTACCCAATTGTACTTAGCCAGTGGCACGAATTCAGTGTCTAGAGTAGAAATATACGTACACTTAGAAAAGATTCACACAATATCGTTCTTTTTTTGTTAAGTAATTCTAAAGACAGAGAATAACATGAAAGGTTAAAAGGAAAAAAGATTATTTTAAAGGATTGTGTTGCATATATGAAATTTACAACTAATAGATAGGCATACGTTGACCTACTTGTGAAAGTAAAATAATTAATAGATGTGAAATATATGTCATGCATATTTCGACTACTTTATCAAAAGGTTTAATGTCATGTGTCTTTTTCGCGTTAAATTTAGCCAATTTAAAAATTTTGTATTTTTTTTCAAAACTTAAAACATTTTCTAGTCAATTAATAAAATAAGTTTTAACGACGGCCCATCTGTTCCATTAATAACTAACTTAGTACTTATGTTTACATACTCGTATTATACATATCACTAACCAAAACAATGAAACGCTCCTTTAATATAGCATAAATAGGTACATTTATTACCGCTTACCTAAATTCCCCGAATGGATAGTCAGAAGTGCATTTTTGCGTACACATTTCGACAATTCGATTCGCGAGTCGAGCAGTGGTATTTTGTTTTTCCATCAGGTAATTCTAGTACGGAGTTTAGAAAAGTACCTGAAAAACAGCAAAAATCTCGTTCTCGATTACGAGGGACTGATGCATAATATATTTAAATATGTAAGCGTAAATATATGATGACCTACGGCCCAATGCGGTCCTGCAAAATCCCTCTGTTAGAAAGCACATTGTGGAGTTCTTTACTAGTTTCTGCCTGTAATTACCTGTTACAGTGACATTTCTATTAACTATTATTCTAAATTGAACCAATCTAGATTTAGATTAAACGCTTAGATAGCGAGTCGCCTATCTATGTTACAATACGCGGACATATTAAACTATTTTGGACCATTGTTTAGGATATTAATTGAGCTTGAGTTAACGCAATTAATTCTTAATTAGTGATTACGTTTACATACTTTATATACCTTTTATATGCAAATTATACGCTTTACATAAGGTACATAGGTCGACTGATTAGGTAAGTTAGTAAGAAAGTTGTGAATTGTAATTCGAATCGAAGAAATTGGTTTTATAATATTTTCCTAAACGCTAACTACATGCATACTCATTCACATAAGTATTCCTAAAGAAATAATATTTCTGTAGAGGCTTATTCTAACTCCCATGTTTAGCCATTATGTTCGAAATAATAAAGAGCGTGCCTGACTTTTTTACCGCCCAAATTTCCAGAATTCTGACTTGTTCTATGAATTCCCTCAGGTTAAAATTGCCTCGATGGTCAATTTCGGTTGCTGGGTCGGGCAGTATTAGGATATTCTCAGTAGTCTACGATGCGCTAAAAAAATAGCAAAATAATCACCCCTTATTGTATTATGTACTTCAAACATACTCAACAAAAAATCAGCGTAAAAATTCTCTCTGCTTACAGATACAGAACTAGTTTAAGAATTATTTAAAAAAATGTTTGATGATGGCACTTTTTTTGTATTAAAAATACAAATACACAATAACATTTCGTTTCCGAGAAAGCTATATTTTTCTTAAAATAGACTTACTTATTTATCGTACCTTTTCATTGTAATTGTTTCATCGCAACTGATTATATTCATGACAACTGCATAATAATTGTAAATTGCATAATCAAAAACCACAAAATAAACTGTGAAATATTAATTAATTAACGAACATGATCAACTTCATAAATTAATTAAGTCCGTTTTGAAATGTCCACTTAACTGTTGAAGGCCTATTTATGTAGCTTTTACCCACACCCAAACATACTTTCCAACATTAATTTGATAGAGAAATGTTTTTGGTACTGCTACTTTCTGGAAACTTAGGTAGACTGTTTGGTTGTATTGCATTTTCTTATTGTCTTACATTTTTCTCGTTGAAACCTTGTCGTATCTATAAGCCAGGCAAATCACATCCCTTTTATATTTGTTTATTATGACTAAATACATACGCATGTGCGTACATTTCGCCAATTTTTTTGTCACACTTTATTGCGAGCAGGCTGAGTGCTAATAAAAATGTCCAAATAAAATAAAACAAGAACACTGCTTCGCCCAGGAACCGTTCTCAAGATATACCAAGAGGCAGTCTAAATGAAATGTTTTTCTTGGTTAGATTTGTGTTTGCAATCAGCCCTAGAGCTTTAACCAAATCGTATGTTCCTAGTTGTTGTCATGCGGAGTGGCTTCCCATTAGAATCATCTACTTATCTGCTACACAGAGCTCCTCCAGTCTTCTATGGAAATAATGACAAATAGATTCATAATAGCATTATTATTTAAGTCAAAGATATGTTTTAAAAAAGTCTACAACTAAACAGCATTAATTACATACAAAGCTCACCAACTTAATTTATGTTAATGAAGGTAAATAATTATAAACATTAAGTTAAACGGTATATGACGTCTGCCGATCAATCTACCAAACACTTGTCTATCCACTAGCAAATCATTGAAACTGATGCATTATGCAGGCGCCCTTAGATGGGCTTTCTTTGGAAACACTTATTAAAATGAAGCGCATACGCAGGTATGTATTTGGTCGTATCTTGGTGGGGCAAAATACTGATTAAAAATTTTATCGTATTAATTACTAGAAAACCTATTATGAGTAGGAAGTAATCAATAAAATAGATACAAATAAAAAAATAATTGGTCTGAGACACACCTTGTGTGAAGTGAACGGTTTGCTAATATACAAATTTCACTGCATATAAAAGTTGTAATGGATATTTAATCATAAATGACGTACTTACATCTACTCTTATAAAATCTAGAGATCTCAATACTTATATAGTTTTTTCACTCTAATAGAAAATTATTATCAATTAAATTATAATTATTTTTTATAGTGGGGCCTTCAGGCTATGAAAACATGCTTATTACGCTATACTCCTAAATGTATCAAATAAAAGTGTTGTATAAAAATTTTATCTCTCTAAAAGTTTGCATAAACTGTGAAACACGTCGTAAAATACAACGATCTAAATATTGATTCATTATAAATTCCGACCAAAACAAGTTAATTATCTTAAGATGGATTTTAACGCAACAAATGTTATAGTTAAGGCTTTCTGTCTTATATAATAGCTATAAATTAACAGGTTCTTTGAATGGAAATAATGCAATTCATGTATATAATTTGCATATATTTTTCTGCTAAACATAATATTAAGACATATAAAGATATATATCATTCTAATTTATTTATTTATACAAGCATCGTGATGTACTGGAAATAGCATCTTGCAATATTTACGATTTCCTTTTCAGTTGACAAAATAATGGCGACCTATTATGAACAGCACACAAAATGCATGATCATAAATAAGTCCGTTCTCTCTACCTGTTAAAAAATAACAACTCAGTACAGTATTTTTAATATTTACTATTACTGTGCAATTTGATTTGTAAATATACACGTGAATTTATGTTTATAAATATGAAATATGAGAATTTATGTATCAAAATAATCCAAAGGTACGGACTTGAGAATGTAATAAATTCCAATTAATCTTCACTTAGTCCGGCCGATGTAGGAAGTTAGGCGCGGCGCGGTACATTACTGTAGATACTTAACTGCATCTGTTAAGCCGTTAATAAATGATATGATGCCATAAAAATGAACGGCGTACATCACACGTCAGGAGAAAGCACAATAAATCTTCCTTTGTTTTATACACGTAATATATTATAAACAAACATGGCTGCACTTCAAATGCGTTTTGTATTGCGTGTAATGATCGCCCTTTGATGTACTTTGTCCTTTTCTAATCCCATAGGAAGTGGCAGGACAAAGAATGCAACTCAAAGTTAACAAGTGCCAGCTTACATGTTAGCGGTTGTTAAGAATAACAAAACACATTAACATGCACGGCTACATAATTTGTAAAAAACAAATTACGATTACTTTCTTAATAGACTTGCGTAAGTTTAGACAAGTTTATCGAGAACATGTGACATTTATCATAGCCCGTACACAGAACGGAATAGAAAAAAAAAACACGCATTAATAATCGCTACACGAACGAATGAACATAATTAAATACCGCTATGTCCGTAGACACTATAAATAAAACTTTTTTCATTCGATCCCACTATTTCGTAAAACAAAATTGCGACACCTAAAATAAACCAAAAAATACGTCGCTGGGTAATTTATGGTATGTATTAGGGGGTCAAGCACCCAATTATCCCCTCCCAATTACGGTCATGTGCCAATGTAATTGATACATCAGTGCATAAGAAACGTGACGATACGCGAGCCGAGCGACAAAACCCCACCATTTCACAACGAGCTGATTAAATAATGTATAATTGGCTCCATTAGGAAGGAAAGGCCATATCAACCGGATCCACCGGTGCCTTACATAAACACCGCAACAGCGTTATTTAAAGAATTCGATGTATGGTATTTTTAGAGTTTAGTAGGAAGGAAACCATGTAGGAAAACCGTAGACCATATATTTGAAATGATAATCAATTATAAAAACGTTTAATGTCCATAATTCGTTTAACTACTGCAATTTTATTTATTGCTGCCTGTTGGTGACTGCATCAATGGTCCCGCAACTTAAGCGAACGACATGCAATTAACAGATCCATGGTTCAAATCTCGGGTTGTATAAATTACGTAATATTGAGTATCTTCACGAAACCAGGATTTCGGTTCAGAATCGTTTTATGAAACTTAAAACACACAAATCTAACATTTGTATACTTAAAACAGCTTACTAGACACAGGCGTAAGGATATTTTACTCGTATATTACATAAAAAGCTACAAATATTACTTTCCACGTCAATACTATCGAAATTCCATTTGTTCGAACCTTCTAGAACTTTCAAGCCTCGATAACTAATTAACCGTACGTCAATCGGCCGTCAAATCAAGAACAACCTAAAAACCGACAGCGCAAAATCTAAGGTAAATGAACTTATTGACATTTTCAGTGTTAAAAAACGACTTAAACCCGAGATGACATTAGATAGTGTGTACAACAAAAAGTTATCTTAAGTACACATGAATGTTCTCTAATGGATTCAGAAACGGTCACTAATTGGTACATTCGCGTTATCGGAACTAATAAATGTTTCATCTATTGGTGTTATTGTAAGGATTCAACGCGTCACTAATGTGCCTTTATCGCTTCGTCGCCTTTGTATGGGATTACCTAATAGAAAAAAGCCTTTATTCTTTTCCGTACCTTTCTTACTGCTGTTATTGCGCTTACTTTCAGATTAGAAATTGACTACATCGTTGAATCCACTGCATATACAGAATGTGGCTGAGTTTTTGGGTTCGATTTATGAGTCATGAAAAATGTTATTGAGTTTTTTCCATGTGGAAATTCTGAGTGCATACAAAGAATGGAGTTCGAAAATGAATAGGTACGATCACTTTATAAAAATTACATTCTTATGTAAGTACATGTATTTAGTCTCGGACTCTTATTTTCTTATTCTCCGGTGTAATGAGCTGTAAATAACAATATTATAATCTCGGTCTTTAATTTCTTAAGCAGTGAACTTAATCAGGTGATTTTTCTTATTAACGCATTTGAAAGATTAACGAATTGATATCACAGTGATTAATACTGGAATCCCGGCGGAACTCCAAACAAGAAGATTCCTCATTGGGCCGAATAAAAAATAGAAGAACTCACACCCGATATCATTTATCTTCTTGACAAATGGATTATCATTACGTTTCCTTGCGCCGCGCCGAGCTTATCATGCAGCTAAATAAATGCATTATTAAGTACTAATTTGGGTGTTAAAAGAATACGTTTTTCTTTTTGTTCACTCCAAAACGAGATTTCTCTAAATTGAATAAATTTCGTTTTGTTTTTAGTCATCCGTTGGTTTCCATTGAGCCCGGTTTATTACATATTTATTCAATGCATTCATTATATAGAAAGCTTTGGAATGACAAGAGGCGCCTTGCGAGCAATTAGGCGAGGAAGATGAGCCGATCAGTTTCCCTTCCACTGCATCATATATAAACATTAGAAAGTTGCAACTTTCATAGTACCGCAGCCGGCTTGTGCAATACCGCCCTTGCTGAGATTGGCACGAATCCTGCGCCCCGTCATTACCCAACTTTCACTGAGGAAACGCAATTTTCTAGAAAATGGTAGCACGAAGAACACGGCGCCTGTTCCCATCCGACCGTGAGCGGCCTGGGGCTCTGTTACAGCATAATTCTCGCCCTAACTAGGCTCTGAGAAACGACCTAGATCGGTAAGAATGTAAATTATTCACTCCCACGCTACGGTCTTGAGTTACTTTAGCGAGAGAGATTGCGGCGGCGCCGCGGTTTGGGCACTTTTTAATCACCGCCGACGTGTGCGTTTTCGACAAGAACTTGCTTTATGAGTACCAGTCTGCGGGTTGCGCCTCCAGATCCCATCACGACGTCCTTCACCTTTCATCAAAGGAAAGGAACCAAAACCCTGGCATCTCAAACAATGTAGCAACTTACCAGTCTACTTACAAAACTTCCCGCAGTACGAGCTCAAGTTGTGACACTGTGCTTTTTGTGATTTCTTATCGGGATCCCTCGTGAAATATTGCTCACGGACTAGTTCTTTCACGTCAGTTTCGCCATTCATTGCCGCGTTGTCAAAGGTTATCAAATATACAAACGAGATAGCCCGCTTTGGCGAGGCGTTCGACCTCTTTGTGTATCATGACACAAAAGTTCAAGTTCAGCCCGCGAAAATAATTTATATTTCTTAATATAAATGCAGGCAGTGTATTTGCGTGCGAAGCGATGAGTTGTGAAAAGACATTTTATGATTTAATCTGCGGTTCGTCGAATGGCACAATAGCGCACAAATGGTACAACACAAGCTGCTGCATGTTTGGCTGGGCGTGAATACTGAATCAGCCGAGATCCGTTCGTAATGAATGGCTGCTCAACTCAACGCCTCGCCTCTCTGTAATTAAATAAAAGTCTCTAGGGATTAAGCTGAGATGCGGCGGCGCACCGACCACGCGAACAAATAAAACTTCGTGCACACACCGCCATCAATATCGCTGGCATTATCAAACGCTGACACGGAATGTGTCTTTGTACCAAAAAAGTAACAAAACGTCTTACAACGAGAACGTGCGGCGACGGAAAGGTTTCGCGAGAAATATATTTCGGCAAAATAAACACTCCTGTCGGTCGGTACTAAGCTTTATCAGAATTATTCCCCGCGAGATAATCTCGCCTTTATAAACGTGCACATACAAAATATGCAAATCCTAATTTATCTTTAGTAAGCCTTTAACAAGCGCAATTCAACAGGACAAATCTTTAATCTGCAAACTTTCATCTGGCTTGATTAACTTTTCTTAGTACGCCTTTGTTACTGGTAACTCGCAGGAGCGTCTCGGAGCTTAATTTATATCTGTAATAAAACTCATATCCTGCCCCATTCTGTTAGGAACGAGTTACTTAAAGTGATGTATTTCTAACTTAGGCCAAATACGATAACATCTAAATAAGCTGCTAAAGTGAAAAAGAGCAAGAATATACATTATCTTCATTTAATACTTAAGGGCAATTTAATCTAGTTACCAAATACTTAAATTATGACAGTAATGATAACTCTGTATTGGATTCATTTTTTGGTATCGATGTAACTGGTCATAGAAGGAAAGAAAAGAGAAAATTCGCACCGTAATTTCTAATTAGTTTGTCACAAAAACTTGAAATCAATATTTAATGAGATTTTTATGAACGATATTAATCAATCATTCTACGGCACAAATTAATAGTATTATTGGATTGTTTCATTTCTTTCAATTTTGGCGACACTTGTGGTTCTTGAATATTCGTTTCAATTTTTACAATATTTCTCGGAAGAGACTATTTTTATTAACAACTACGTTGCTAAATTTACTTTCTATATCATTGAAAAAGATTCATCTCCGTGCAATATTCTGTTACATATATTACATAACACAATTTATTTTCCTCATAAAATGCGCAGTCATTTCTCTCACCATACGTCTGAATTATAATTCATTGTGATTTTTATGAATAATTGGTGAACAATTGGTAGGAGTGTTGAAGACCACCTAGCCGCCGCTCAGCGGGGCGTCATCAAACAAAACTTAGTGAAATCAATAACGTAATGAGAAAATTGCGCAACAAAAGGCGCTATTCATCTGCGGTCTTGCTCTTGGACTCACATTGCAAGAAATATTATGGAAGAGGCATAATTTTTGCAATGAACAGCATCGTAGAAAAACTGTTGTAGGTTTCCATATGCGATATAGACACTGCCATCGTAATAACAAATCCTTTACGATAATGTTAAATGTTCAAAAAGTAATTGTTTTTGTGTTTTATCGATCTATGCTCGATTTAAACACAGTATTACGAACAGATGTCGTTGTGTTAAGTTGTCAATATGAAATAAAGGTGTTCATAATAATTTTAGGGAAGGATCACCAAAAAGTTGTGAAAATTAGACTAAAGCCGAATAACTGAAAATTATACAATACATAAGAAGTATAACTCAGTTACACAACAATTAATTTTGCTATTTGCTCTTAGCCATTTCAAAAGCTAATTATCAAGTACTTATATGCATCCTTATTTTATGGAGTCTGATACAAATTAATTAATGTAAACAATCCAATCAGAAAATTTAATATGACAGGGCACATTCATCAACTGAGTACCTAATTATGGATTTTTGTCTTATTAAAATTGAAACAAAGACCTTCATCTCAATCCTCCACAGATTTAGGAATGGCCAAAACTGAACAAGGTACTCTTTTTTCCTTGGCATGAGAATACGAAGAAGAAATTTTGCCTAAACATAATATTATGTATTTTTTTCATGTTTCGCTTATCGCTTAATAAAGAGGTTTAAACATGAGATCTATTCGAACCCACCTGAATTTGCTAGTTTTTAACGTATTAATGAAGCGTGCTCATTATTTCTATCACTACTTATTTCTTTTAGAAAGTTACGCTATTAATAGAAAAATGCAGAACTGATTAGTTTTCAAACAAAGGTAAGTAGATCTTCAAATCCGTATTCTCTTGATCCTTTATTGTTTAGAAGGGTTAAATATACTTTCATAATTTTTTTAATAGTACCTTGTATAGCTTTAATAAAACATGAACTGACGCTTACGGTCATTGACTCGCGCGCTGCCACGATTTTATTTAGTTTACTTTAACAATATTGTTTATGAAACATTAAACAGCTTAAATAAAATTTAATCTGTTGTTTTTTAAGTAATTAGTTTAGCTTTAAGGTAGAACAATATGCTCTTTAACTTTTAGAGGTTAACGCCGGGATAAAATCATCTGTTAAATATAATTGTATACTTAAACCTTAGAGGCTCCTCTCTAATTTTCCACGCCGAAGAAATATTTTTCTAAATTAGCGAAGTCCGAAATGTTAGCTATAACAAAAACCAACTAAACTCATAAGATGAAGTTATAATCGACAAAGAACTAATCGATACGTTTCCAGCTAAACACAATTTACACCGCACCATTTACAGGCAAAATGTTAATTATCTTTTCCAAGAAAAGATTAATAAGATGTTTTCTAAAAAGAACCGATACAGACTAATACCCTTGAGTGGCGCCAGACTAAGCGTGCTATGCATAACCTAGTTAATTGCATAATTTTACTGCGAGGAAGAGTGAAGGGAAATTCATTAATTAACACACGTAATATTAATCCGCCATCAAGGTCTCTTATTGCTAAATTACTCAATTAAGGTTATATTTTTATAATTTTGTTTGCGGAATTGACGCCTCGCGAGGTGAGCCTGTGTACACATCAATTAAGAGACATTTTCCACGCTATTGTTGATATGATCGATCCATTGTAATTAACTTTATTCAACCCTATACATATAGGCTACATTCTTCAAAATAGACATTCTTAAAATATTACGTAGGTGTCCATTATATAAAGGTCAGTTATACGCCATCCAGGTTTAAAAAACAACTGCTTTTATTCAAATATTTGCTTCGATGCGCCAACTACTAAACCAACCTCTAGTTCGACAGGCAAGTGTCAAGTAGCAGACTTGTATCGTACCAAAACCAATACACACTTATCCGCACGTAATTCATATTATAAAAAAACCTTATACATGATATTATAAAATCATTATGTGTAATTTAAAGTCACTCAATCATAAATCAAATTAATGGAATTAAGCTATGCGCTACAAACTTTAACCTTGATGTCTCATTAAGGCGAAATAATTAATTGGTGTCACATCTAGCGATCTCTATGCTGAATAGCTTTCATGACTTCGAAGACAATACACGTAATAAACTCAAGGTTGGTGTATAAAGAAAATATTAATCTGCAGTTTAGTCGGTTGCATCGGTTTCGCAAGGCTTGTTGATTGAACTGTTGCTTGCAGGTGCTGCAAAACAATAATGTCAAACTTGTAGTACTCTTGTAAACTCTCTCTATTCACCTTGACTCGATGATAGGACGGTTGCGTTATGCCGCAGTACCTTCATTACGATTTCATACTGGCGCCATTTGTGTAACTGTAAGGAATTGATAGGCGACGCGAGAAAGTATTTTTTGGGACAAGAGGCAAATGAGCAATACATAATTGTTAATGGAGTTTGTACTCGATAGTAATTATAGTGAATCGGCAAGCAATTCGATTACGTTTCTTATTTAAGCGGCTGAAGAATTTTTTTGGTAAAGAAACAAAAAATCATGGTATTAAAGGTTAAAGCAAATTGGATGCTGAAAATTTGTGTAATGCAGACTAAATCGTTTTATTTTTTTAAATCTATGATCTAGAAGAAGCCACCAAGGATCGAAACCGTGGAGTGCGAAACCTCAACTTTATCACATATATTTTTATGTTTGTAAAACAAAACCGCACTGGACTCATAATAATAAAAATTACTGCTCAAACAAACATTTTCGTACATCAAAGCAATCTGAGTTAATCCATCAAATATTAACCAAACACAAAAATAAAACGCATAAGGAAACGAAACTTTCATCTCCAATACGTGAGAATCGAAACGATAATACTTAAATCATAAACAAAACCTCACGATGCACTCGGCAACATAAAAACAAACGATATTTACACAAATCGTAAAAAATAACAACGTATAACTTCCCTCATAGAAGTTCAGGGTTAAAGTTGACTTCTGGCTGGCACCGGAAGACGAGATTAGAATGCCAAGTAATAACAATAAAAACAAGTTATCTACGGCATTGGATAGAAAAAGGAATGCTTTGAGCAGGAAACGGTATGATGCGTATCGAATGACCGAAGTTATCAGCGCATCTATCCCTGGACGGGCGCTATCCCGGCTCGCTGTATCGGGACATCTCGGGACCTTGCGCGTATGTTACCTTACAAGCCAAGATATGCGAACTGCTTGTGTACAACGCGCAGATGTGTTTCCGTGTGGCGCTTTGAGAGATTTAATGTGCCCTTATACTCTTTACAGATGCCTCTCTGACGTTTACGACGACTTGGAATATATGAAATATTTCTTGGACGGCTACATAAATGTTATTATAAAATTAAATTAAGAGCTTGTTGGTTAAATTTCGGAAAATATTTTTCGTTTTGGAACTCTTTTAAAACCAATCATCTTTTACTCAAAGTAATTTGGTTTTCAAACCAAAAAATCACTGCGTTTTTAGTTACTAAACGGCTTAAATATATAAGACCAAGAACAAAGTACAACTGAAAGTTTTATTTATGAAACTTATGTACATTCACTCATGGGAGGCTCAGACGTGATTAAGAAAAGGTGGACTCAATCGAAGTCCTCCCAACTTGTTAGGTAGCCCTTCTATTTTGCGAATAGGTAAAAACATCACACCCAGATGATATATATAATATATACTTTCACAGTATAATTAAAATCTTAATAGGTGTAATAAATCTATTTATGTACATGTCTCATTTGTAAATACTTTATATAGTACTAATGAGTGGCATCATATTCAACTCAACAGTGTATACTAATATCTAATGCAAAAAGTAGTCATAGGGATTGATCATATAATATACGCGTGTAGTGACATAAGCAGGTCTCTATGGACTATCGTTATAATTTACATCATCAGTAGCTGACATAAGTCTCAGTCCTCAGCAAGGGCCTCCACTAAAATTTAAAGTAAATAAAGGGTATAATTATTGTAACTTAAAGGTAATATGAATGAATTAAATATAATCCTAATTTCTGAAAATGGTTATTAAATTATTCATTCTTTAAATAAAATATTCAATCGATGACTAATACATAATACATTGTAGTCACGGCCTGCTTTATCTTATTATCGCTATAATAGTCTTGATTGCATTCGATGTGTTAATATTATTGCCAAAACACCATCACTTAACATCAACATGTGATCATAATTACACAAATGCAGAGGTATGCAGAACGACTATACAACACCGAAGTCTTTGCAACAACACAATGGCACTTAATTGTAAACATTATATTTTTATTTGATTCTCAATGATTTACAATAGATATTTAATGAGGCACGCCTTTGTACACAACTTTTACTAGAGGTGTAACTTTTAGGAACTTTCTCGCAATCGCCATTTCAACACGAATAAAAAGTCTAAATTATAACAAAACGACACTCCTACCGAATAAAATATGTAAATTATATTAGGCTTAGTAACAACTGAGATTTCACTTAATAAAAAATATAATTAAGACACTACGAACTATAGACTGATCGAAGTAGGAGATTGCGCTAATCAGATATTTATATCTTAAGTTATTAGATGTCATCACCCGTTAAATATAGAAAATATATTTAGTAAAGTTGTATAATGAGCTGAGAAAATAAATAGCGTTGAAATATATCACATATTTGTTTTCTCTAACAAATAAAATCGTTTATAGAAATTATCTCTCTGCATATTTTAATCACTACATAGTATAAAACAAAGTCGCTTTCTCTGTTCCCTTTGTATGCTTAAATCTTTGAAACTACGCAACGGATTTCGATGCGGTTTTTTTTAATAGATAGAGTGATTCAAGAGGAAGGTTTATATGTATAATAACATCCAATAAATATCAGCATTGCATCCGTGCGAAGCCGGGGCGGGTCGCTGGTAATAGATATAATGATGATTAAATAATTTAATTAGGCATTTAGACCCATCACTTTAGTAATTTAATAAATATGCCTTAGTAATCCACGTTTTAGCTAGAATTTTCATCGGAATAATCTCACAATATTTTAACTAATAAAAAGCACATTACGATTACTTACAAAATATAAAAGCAAATAAAGCAAAATTTGTCGGTTCCGCGGTACAAATTACAGCATGCGATCAAGAGGACTCGCGCAAGTCACTCCGTCAATTCCGTTACTAAAATTTCATTCTACGTAATATCCGAGAATGTGTCCGCAAGCCAAATGGAAAAATCCTTTTAATATGTATGTACGTAAGATTTGTACGCAGTTGTTGAAGCGTGGATGTTGATGGATGAACTTGGTACCTTGAATACGTCAACTAAATTATGGCCTGCAGAAATGAATAAGTCTTTAGAATTTATAGTAATAAAATGTCGTCTAGAAATTATGTAAAAGCTTTTCAATTTCTTAGATTTTATGCGAGTAGAATTTTGTTTTATGGTAGTTGAAATAAACGATAACGCATTTCAACTCGTCAACAGTTCGCCATAAAAGTCAATAGAGCAATATTTAAGTCATTAAATATTTACTTGTCCATTTTTAATGCTATGTAAATTAAATTCTCCAACCAACAATTAAGTTTCATCTCGGCCGCATAATTTTTGAGTTTGCCTAATCTAGAATCAATTTATCATCATTTTAATTATAATAGGCGACTATTTTGCGTACGCTTTTAATATCGTAAATCATATTCCAATAACATAGCAATCAAGTTTGATATCTTTATTACATCAACATTAAACTAACCGGCGTAAATGGTTCATATTTAGACATTCAAATATTGATACAATCTGGTCGTAAAGCAGTGTGTCTGGTTAAAATAATTGTTTCATGCAAGACTTTTTTTAAGAATTCAATGAAGCTGTTTCGCAAAAGAGCTGTGAATGCCCCTGCATTTTACCCTTTATTGCTAATCTTAGGAATTGGAGTAGTTTTACTGCTACAAATTGTAGGATATACGTTTGTTTGTTCATTATTTTTATGGCATTCAAATGGCTGCATAATAACTCTATTCATAGCTTTAAAAGAGCTAAAAGAAATTCTAAAGCCTTTTTAAGTTAAAAGAAATAATCACAGTATGAAGTAAAATATACTATCATAGAGCTATGAAGCTGATTACCAACAACCCGTATGCAACAAAATATTAAAGTTACTATTATTTTCTGCAACTACGTTTCTTATTATAAAATGTGTTGAACAACATTCCACCACCTTGTAATGAGCGGATGTCGGGAATCGATAGCGAAATTCTGAACATATTTTACAATTTTAACTTCATTCCGTGTTATTCCGAACTGTAAAATGTGGGGGATAAAGTTGAAAGCGCTTTAACAATAAAAACTAAGAAGAAAACCGTAAGGCACAATGTTATTGAAAGTGGCCTTTATAACTTTGAAATAGGGGCTGCATTTACATACATCTTCTTCAATGGATACTGGCAATAAATATGGGCAATAGAAGGTGGCGCCAGCAATAGTTTGCGCGTGTGCGTGATAAAATCACTGCTCCGGGCGTCAACACATTGCGGTAATTCATTTTTTTTTTCTAAATAATGAATTTCTTAATGATCACTGGCGCCTATAAAGGCCCCTTTTTGTTTACCTCACAGTCTATATTGCATTTTAACTGAGTAATACGCTTATCGTAACATAGAAACTGGGATTTACAATATCTTTTTTATACTAGTTTTAGCATCCTAAAAATAGAAATGATTAAACAATAAATTGCTATTATACGGAAGAAAGAATGCAAGACACAAAAGTAATCCAGATACAAAATATGATAGACGGGGTATAATAAACAAATTAAAGCAGGCAAACATACAAAGACTACAAACCTTGGGCAATAACATCATATTCTTACGTACCTTCCCGTCTCAAGGTGAAATGAGAGTGGCGTTCCTTGTAGGGCAAAGAGATCAGCCCTTTGTTTGTACACTGCGGTCAACACCGCAAGGATATGCCAACAAATTTAATGCGCTGTTTGGACAAGAGCACGTCTGTTCATCACAAATACTAGCCCTGACCTGAATTTTAATCAAAGAACATTTTAATTAGGTACACGCTAAATGCTTTCAACTCGACGTATATTCAACAAAAGTTGAGTAAATTATCCAATAAGTCTTAAAGCGAAAACCTCGGATTGTAAAATTATATTTGTTAACTTTATTATCGTTTATTGCTCAAACAAAAAAAAACTTTATTTTGACAGAGTTTGTACGAGTATTTCACTCAAGTTCTTTGTTCATAAATTGTACAGATCAATCAAGAGTTAATTGCGTTCCATAGCTTATAAACGCAAGATTAACTAAATTCAAAGCGACTAGCCTCGGAGCTCATTTTATCTAACAAACTGACATTTGTCAATTGGACAAACAGTAACGGAGCTGTAGCTCTCGGATTTATGTATTGTTGAACAAGGCTCGGGAGATATCGTAGAAAATGTACCTAATAAGCTTGTCAAAGTGTTCGAGG
Source organism: Cephonodes hylas (assembly GCA_030295005.1). Lineage (NCBI taxonomy): Eukaryota > Metazoa > Arthropoda > Insecta > Lepidoptera > Sphingidae > Cephonodes > Cephonodes hylas. The sequence goes on along the minus strand of AP025367.1, from coordinate 5,242,298 downwards.
CGCGTCGGTCTGAGCGGTATCGTTACCGGCGCCTGCCGCCGGCTTAGCCCCGCTTACCACTTGAACTCATTATTCTCGGCAACTAGGCCTTATGGCGCCTTGAGCACGATACCAGAACGCCCCCGAAAATTCTATTAGTCATGTTCAAATGATCGGAAGATAAAGTGCATCTTGCTTTCTAGACGATCAGATACCGGAATGGGATTTAGTTCAGAATTATAGATATCGCCATTAGGCACGTAAACAGAAGCAGTAGCTGTGAATAATACTGGCTTAGTGCTATTTTATTATCGAAATTGTAACGGTACTTTTCGTTTACTTACTTATACGTATATGTACCATATTTGTGCATACACAATACAAATATTTTATGAAATAATAGTAAATTCGTTCATTCATTCGTTTCGCGAAATGAGTTTTTTAAAATTCCGCATAATAGGAGGAATCCTTTTCTAAAGTTTATTTCAGGCTTATTATAGAACAACTACTTTATAAAAGGAAAATCAGTGCACTTGCTTCAATGCTCTGCTAATTAACCTTAGTAAAACCCCATAACTTACCCCACAATCGGTTCAAACCTGAAGGATATGGTTTGATTTATATCACTGTATGTGCACTTTATAACTTCCTCAAGGATGTAAAGGATTTAAGTGCGAACATCTTGCTGTAATTTGCTGGACGTTAAGGCCATTAAATCGATCTTGAATATCAATCAGCCCGGTAGAAATGTGGCAATCATTTTCCACGGATAATTTAGTAGCCATTAGAACATTACCTTATAGTAATTTATCATTTAGCTTGTTATTGTGGTTTTAACATTAATATCACATGAAAAAATTACAGACATTGCTGCAAAAATATATTTTAAAATTGTAGCATCGTTTGTAGTATCTCAAACAACAACATTATTTTTACGAATTTCTTTATATTATTATATTTGGCACTATAATTTTTAAAGAAAAAAATAATTATTCCCAGGAAGGCCTATAAAAATATTAGTTTGCTAAATCACTATCGAATACTTTAAAGCAATCCCTACGTCCACAGATTTATTTTATAAAGTCTATCTTTTCTGAAGTCCACGCAGTTGATGCCGCGGACAAAGCCCAGCCATAATTTCGTTGAGAAAAATACTAGCTTTGCGAATTATACCAAAATGCCACACTCAACTGTAACTGTAATGCACTTAGGACAGATATAGGTATCGGAACGTTCCCTATGACTTTACATGTTAGAAAACTTGAACCGCCGATAAAGCCGCTGCGGACATGACAGACGTTACATATTAATGTGCCGGTGAATTGAGTCATGATCTTCGATGTTGAGTCATGACGTGCGAACCAATGTAACATGCTCGTGAGTAGTCGTGAGTGACACTATCGCGAGCCTCGGTCATCGCTTCCACAGATATGAAACGCGACTGACATTCGGAGTCTAGTTAAATACACCGAGCTAGATCATTTTAAGTGCTGGCACGTACTTAGATTTATCAACGTAATGCATGTACTTTTGCATCTTGTCTCGTGAGTGTGATTTCTATAAGTCCCTCAGTTTGAGCATGCGCTTCGATTTCTCCTTCGAAAGTCGATAGCCGATAGGTAATGTAATTATGTACTGGAAATCTTAAGCATTGAATCGTGGAAATAAACCTCTGAATTTATGCATGTGTGAAGTATATAAAATATATGTTTGCTATTGTAATAAATTTTCTTACCCTGTTAAGGTTTTTCGCACTGCTGCAATTTGTTTTACATAATTAGATCACAGTTAGTACTCGTAGACATTCGGTTAATCAGTATATAAAAATGTTAAATACTTTTAATCACTAACGATAATGTTATAAATGCAGTAGAGTAGTATAAGAAAGAATATAATTGATGTAACTGTATTGACGAAAGATAAAAAAATAGTCGCAGCCTACGCTGCATCAATCATTCGGTCAATGAACAAGCCAGAACAAAAGTATCAAACGAAACTCGTCCGGTATAAATTACACGATTCCAACTTTCATATCATATCACTCACAGTCATAACAACTGTAGCTCTGTCAAACATTACAGTAGCTACCGGTTCGGCTCATTAACGTCTACGCAATGTCCGTGACTTGATTTGCGCAACATCTGCTTCACAAATACAAATTAGCCATTTAGTGTTATCTGCAAACTGGCTCCTACGATGGACATCTTGTGATTGTCGGTGGTGAAATAAAGCGGCTGGAAGTGCCACCAGCGCTGTTAATGAAACATGACAAATGTATCAGCTCGGTTCACATCACTGATAGCTGTGATCCAAATGGATAAACAATGCATGCGATTGTCAGTTACCCGATTACGTCAGATATCACTAAAATTTAGCACGCACATATATTTCGGATATAAATAGTTTGTGATACATCTGTCGGATCGGCTTTACGATATTTGTTTGTAAATTCTGTTATCTTTATCCCACTTTATGAGATAACCTGTTTTCGTGTCTAGCATAAAAATAAATACCGATAAAAACAATTTCACTTGCGTGCTCTCGAATAAACATAGTCAACTTGAACATTCTTTACCTATTCTAGTTTGTTTACGTCTCCGAAGCTGATTTCACTTTCTCCGATGATTCTCAGATACGTCCCTACTATAAGTTCTCATTCGTCAACCGGCGGACAGGTGCCGGCTGATCATCTACATTAGAATCCATTAAGTGTTTAACTCGATACTGCCTCGCTTTCCGACCGTTCGTTATACAATTATTCAATCTGACGTTTTATTTTTTTGACATTATGCAACATTTCAATTGGTTTGCTGATGTTTGTTTAAATTAGCTTCCATTTTATACAAATCTTTTTTACAAAGACAGAGTAGTCCGAAGAGTAATATTTTTATTTCAAACGCAACCTAGATTTTAAGATCGACCCACATTGTGTTTACATAACATTTGGGAACTTTACCTTCTTGATAGTTTGTTTGTTCGAAAATCTCTTTCATTGGTTCGTTCATTTCGTTTTTAGGTGAATTGTCTTCCTACATTTCTCTGTCACTAATATTAATCACATCTTGCAAACTCGGTCACACTACTTAAGGATAATAAAATTTAATCTTTGGCGTAGCATTTTCTTGTTAAGTGCTATTGCTACATTTTTGTCTGTGGAATACGCTAGTTATATATTGCTTTAGTTAAGAAATTGCAATATAGAAATTGTATACATTATGATCATCATACCTACCATTAAGCAATCATTGTAAAAAGTAGGATATAAGTATTAAGTTCCAAGTTCTTATTCCACGTAGGCCTATTTTTATAAGGATCATTCATTTATAAATTCCCATGAACAGCCGATAGTCTGTGCAAGTACCCGAAAAACGGTAATAGAGTCGCCAATATTACGAAAGGATAAACTTATGTAACGGGGACGTACGGATAGACAGTATCATAGGTATTTTGTATTAAATAAATCTAAACTTGTTAAAAGAAATGTCTCCCTATCGAATACTCCAGTCTGTGGTCTCAAATACCTCTTTCGATGTGACAAAAATAAGCTACGGACAAGGACGCGTTGTGGTTTATGCGGCTATACTCGTGACCTACTCTCGTTTCTCCTAGATCAAATACTACGAGTATATTGGCAATAGTAGCTAATGAAATTAACTTGTTGCAGAACGGTTGCAACTGGTAGCAGTCGCTAGTTTATGTACATGTCAATTATACACTAATATTTGATTGGCTTGAGTTGATCGATTGCGCGTCGCATCATACAAAATGTGGTCTTGCGTCGCGGGACCAGTAGCCGTTGGTTGTTATTTTATGATAATTTATGTGGATATTAATTGTAATGTCTATATTACTATTACTAATTCAGAATACATTATTACGTTATTTATGTTTGATATTAATAATTTCGGTAATACCAACGCCAAATGTTTTGTTTTTCTTTTATTTAATAAGCTTATGAGTCATAGAACTTGCATTGCTGGACAGTGGACACACTTATCTTGCATCCAACAAACTCCAAACTTTCTTTGATCGTGTTTCTCCCAGATGGGCGTCCTATGGTAAGTAACAAAGTCGCTATTCAACTTTTTCATACAGAAATAAAACACACATTTAATAGTCTAATGCTTACTCCTGTACAACATACATTTCAATGACCATCCGATACAAATACGAGCAATTAAACGAAACCAATCGTTTAATCTAAAACGAGAGATGAAAGTGGTCGATAGCATATCTCCTACATCAAGATCTCCGATGCTCGGACACCAAGATGTATTTCTATGTGTCATAATCTTGTCATTGCAATGCTGGATTGATGTTATATCGAAACACACTGTAATGTCATTCCTTAAGTTCACGTATTTTATTTTTTGATCACACGTTCCGAACGGTGCAGTTCGATCTTTATAAAAAAGCAAGCGAGATAATCGAATAATCATTTAGTAGCGTTATCTGTACTTATCGATAGTTCATTGAAATCGTGATCGACTAGAGGCGAGATATCGCAAGCGTCATCGCGATTCCGCGGCGCATCTCATCCGATTACATCTAAAGCTTTCACTCGCCGATCATCGATTGCTGATTCATTTAATTCTTTAATTGACATTAAATATCGCAACGAACTCGTGGGGTCGCTCGCTCTTGACCTTTTTATTAAATTAGTAACATTTTTTTATCTATTTATAACTTAATTTCTATATCGTTCCATTGTAAACTAAAGATCTTGGGTAACATCGGAATTCTGCCGTAACAGAGTAAATGTTTAAATTAAATTGTTTCTGCTAACATATCCAAGCTCAACGTGTCTAGTAGTATTTAAGCATTTTGCACGCTGCTAATCAAATTTGCTTAATGGAATAAAAAAGCGAAGTAAAATGTCCTTAATGATATTAAGCGTAGTTCCTGCACGCAGGCGGTTGGCGGTTGGCGGACGGCGCGCAGGCATCTGTGATGTGGGACAGATAACGATCGTACCCTCGTCTCCTCTCTAGTTCGTGCACCAAGCAGAAGGTTGGCGCCACAAATGCGATCTAGGAATCCGATTTATTGCTCATATCTCCTCATCGGCCGCAGCGCGTACACCTGTAGGTACGTAGTGGGCTCTCGTAGCAGATTTAATGCCAGCACGGAACAACCAAGGGAACGTTTTATTGCGTATTGCGTAACAGCCGCGCTTACCAATTATTTATTGCTCGTGCTAGCGTTCATTTCTAATCTGTCCGCCGTATAAATTGTAACGTATTTATTTATCGGCGTGCACTTGAACTTGATCGCGTTATCGGTAGCTAAACATCTCGCCGATTATTTCCGCCCGGTCGATCTGGAGCAAATTGTCGAAACGCGTTCATATCACGTCTCGTGGATTCCGATGCGTAATTTCTCCGAGACCTTGGAATTTGCACTTGTTGCTTTCACATGTAGTCGGCTCGGGCCGTCGCCTACAGTTCCTGTCTAAGACGTTATCGTGGAATCGGACACGGGGCGGGGAAGCCGTGACATGCAAGGCCGCGGAACTCTCTCCGGCAATTTGTTGACCCACCCGATTTATGTGTTCCGGGAAAATACGATACCTTGACATTAGATGCTCAAAACCACTATCGTATACGAAAAACATTGTACTTCTTTACCCTTGGTTTATTGAGCGATATTTACGAGTTTTAATATTTTACACTACTATTTACAAATTCCAAAATTTATACAAATTCTTGCGAAATCTGAAGCCATATAAAATTTACTTGAAATTATCACAATTAAACTACAAATTGATACAATTATATTTTTCTTACTACATCTCTCTCCTCAGGACTTCCTAATTGTATCAAGGGTATGCATAAATCCAAGCACTACAAACATTCCATCAAAGTTTGGCACTCATAATCCATCATCGCGGATGCATTATCCGTAAATAGATTCAGATACATTGGAATCTATTTCAAGATCATCACGTACAAGTGTCGGTTTACGTGGTGCACATGCCTGATGACCCTGACCATTACATCATTTAGACGATGATGAAAATCATAGAAAAAAATACGCGTTTTAGTTTTCATATTTTAAAAGCTATGAGAATGTCGAAAATTCTTGAATTAGTCTGCTTATTTTTGGCTTCGCCATAATTATGTCGACTAGGAAGATATAAGGACAATTTTGATACTCACTGCTTGTTTTGTGTTATAGTGCAAACGAAATACATGATTGCAAAATATTGTAACGAAAAAGGTAAAGTTTCTTCAAAAGCAGTTTCAAAGTGGAATGATGTATGAGCATGTTCTGAATCGAAAATTAAGAACACACTCGCAACATCTCCAACATACAAGTTTTGATTCAAAATTATACTGTATTTTTACCGGTTGAATTTTAGGTTTGTCCTTGACTTTACATATACTAAAAGTATATTGCAAATCTACTAATAGGAAAAGATATAGGACAAAACATATACTATTAATTTTTCGTTCAAAACGTACCGTAAACGTAAACGTACACAAAACAACAAACATTACATGTAACAATTAGGTTCTAATGATGTGCGAATACTTACGATAGTTTCCGACAGTGTTAGCGTCTGTTACATAAATGTGTAGTTAAGTTTCATTGCTGCGATCTAAGATAAACAAAGGGAAGCCGGGGATAAAATTTACTTCGCAAGAGCGTTAACACTTCTATAAGTATTTGTGTGCCACAAAATCGGAGGATTTTATATTTAAAGGTAGGCGCACGCTCATAACTTTTAGTCGATGTTATTTTACAGTGACATATCAAAAATCTACAGTGTCAAACGGCATTACATACGAAGTAGAAGAAATAAGGGTTTCAACATTTATGCTAAATATCTTATTTCTACGTGTTCCTTTGTTTTGCTTTCTAAATACGCTCTTTACACTCTAAACAGATATCGCACAGAAGATATTTGTGGATATAAAAACACAGCCATAAAAATATTTTACATTCCTACTAGACTCGTTATAATTTCAAGTTTTTTGACACCGCTGGACATTGATATAATCAACTCTTTGTTGTATTGTATCAAAATAAACGTAGGGTCTATAGTTTTAGATAACAATGTTGTACAAAAAGTAATAAAATCAAACGATGGCTACTTCTCAATTAGGCTACCGCAGGGGGTACATATGACCGAACACCTTGGCATCAGGACCATAAATTTATCAAACATGGGTTGGGTCAAAATGGAAGAAGACCAAACTAATGGGACATATTATTGTTTTAATTATTTCTTCATCCATACATCCAATACGACCTAAGCCTAAAACTTCCTTTTCTAAAGTGCATTACTTACCCTCTTTAGCGCGATGACATATTTTTGAAAAATTTTAAAAACTACAATATCTATATTACAGACAATACGCATATAACAATTTCTGCATTCCCAATGATAATATAAAAACTAATGTAATACAAATATTTGTCAAAACCAAGTTATTAACCAATTGTCCTATTATTATTTTGAACGTCAACATAACAAAAAACTTCTTGTCGCGAGTGTGCGTCAGATCTTAATCTAATAAGTTACAGTTTAACGTATTGTGTAGGTACATGTCAATATACACCGAGCTGATTTCTTCTCCCATGTATAGTGCGAAATAGGTGTGTGGTCTTGATTTTATGTTGCACCGTAAATGGTGTTTGTCTTTATCGGAACTTTCGTGAAATAACCAACTTTCAAGTTGGAAATTGCGCCAGAAAACGAAGAGTTAAGACGACTTTACATCGGCAAGAGCCGTGTTATAACCCAAAGCCGTGTTTTATACGAAATAAGATCATGTGCCGCTAATACATGTAACAAGGCTGATTTTCTAAGATTTGCGCAAATGTAAAACGGCTCTACGTCCGCAATGAAATAGATACATTCCGATGTAATCGGATTTAAATATTTAATCCAGAGGACTGGAGGAATTGAAGGCAATAAATATACTAACCTTAAGCCTGCCTTATTGGAACCACTACATTCATGTACAGCGTGCGATCGAAAAGCCCCGAGATCAGTACCGGCGTAAAGCAAAGAGTTACTGTTATCAGTTCCTCAGTATGGCAGGAATTCTGAAAAATGTATGAAGTATAATAACAGATGAAAAGCCGGCATACAGGTATAAACATATGCCAATTGCATCGGTATTGCGTTAGTCCATATAAAGTTTATCGATAACATCAATGATAAAACCAAGCAGTAGATTCCTGAAACTGAAATTCAAAGGACCTTTTTGAACAGGGTCCAAGCTCCAAGGAAAAGGGAAGGCAAAAAGTGATAAAATGTCGAAAAAAATAAATGGATTTAACTGTTCTGTTGACATAAGTAAGAAAGATTACCATAGTTCTTTTTATATGCCTTGCTACACTCACCTTTGCAACACCTACATACCATAATACCTACGTAGCATATTGTACAAAAATGGCATCTAGTGGAGAAGATCAACAAATCTCTATAGAATCCTAGATTATCTTGAACCTGCAACGAAATTTGACAGAAAGTATATGAGGAGTTGAAAACATATAGATGACTGCTTCCCTCCACAGCAATCCAGATTCCTGTGGTCTTTTGTATCCGCCTAGGTAGATTCTAACAACGTAATGTATAGGAAACATGAAAGTGACCACTTCATACGTTTCGTTCCGGGATCAGCGTTAATTTATCTGGTTGAAAACGGCTTAGCATAATTGTGTCAACTAGTCAGAGATAGTTGTAGTAGTTTCTCGACGATCTACACTCAATTTGGAGCATTCCCTGAGTTCGTCTTCTTAGATAAGAAACTAAATACTTTTTCTGACCGCAATGCAAAAATCATTCGCCTTAATATATTCTTCAACACGACACAATGTAAGATTTAAGTCCGGTTTTTGGTCCCAAAACAATAAAACTGCAATTTATAATTGGAGTATAAAATTTTATTATACTTAAAAAGCTACAAACCTCAGTTCGTCAAGGTTATAAATCTTAAAACAATAAATTTAATTTATATTTACAATGTTTGTTGTTGGGCATGTATTGCCATATGTCTAATGCGAGGTTTATATAAAATATAGGAAATTTACAACAATGATTTTCATTATATACAAACAATTATGGCAGCGAATTGTCGATTACATACTCAACTTTTCGATTTTGTACATTAAACGAAACGCTTAAATCTATCTTCGAAGATAGAGATTTATCTTATTCTAATGATTACAATTAATTCTATATACAAAGCAGTCTGGTGGATGTATAATTAAAACTAAAAATAAATTATAAATACTTAAATGCTAAGGGACGGCCGTTTTTTTCTTACACTCTTGCTGTTTTTTCCGAATATCGTGCCGATTACCTGGTGACAAAAAACTGTTTTTTATCTACTGAACAAAAACATCTTTCTCTAGTTATCTTAAAAGTAAGGTATCAAACATCTTCAAAGTATAAAACATAAGACATATTACAAATTTTACTGTCTGATTTAAAAAAAACATGAAAGTAAAGTCGAAGGGAAATACTGATCAAAATATCTCGTCGCATTTTATTAAAAAGCGTTTTTGCATCATACACATATGATTAAGAGCAGACAACTGAGCACTAATAACCTCACAAATGCGACTTTAGAGAGAACTGTGAAGAAAGAAGGGAGAACTCTGAAAGACCTACCTTAGAGACGGAGTATGCGGCGAGCTTGCGCCGCGGCGTGGGCAGCAGCAGCGCTAGCGCACGCGCCTCCCGCAGCAGCGCGTGGAAGGCGAGCGCCGCGCCCGCGCACGACTCCGCCGCAGACACCTCGTAGAACTGACACCCGAACCGCAGCGACAGCTCTTGACCCTCCTCTGCGTGGACCTCCCTGATCAAACAGCTTACATCAACAAGGGTCGTACAGGAAAGCTTCAGGCTTCCGTCGTGCAGACAGGCATAATTATACCGAACAATAAATCATGTGACCCTAACATATGTTATATGTATTTCAAAAGCTCTTACCGTACCATCATATAGGTTAAAATAGAATTTTCCAAATAAACTCATAATATGAGATTGTACTATGAATGTAGAGACTCATCAAATGCAGTATAGATTTTCTTCATATTTTTTAAATAATCATATCATAGTTTTAATTTTATTAGGAACACTTATAAGTATGTAGACTAAAATACCTCGCGTGTTCGAGGTCACGTTTGTTCCCCAAGAGAGTGATAGCGGCACATCCCGGGAGCCGAGTTCTTTCCAGAAGCGACAGCAGCTCAGCAGCCGCCAAAAAGGAACGTCTTTCACACACCGAATACACCACGGCGAACGCATCACCCCATCTCACATGCTCCGCCAAACATCCACGTATCTGAAATAATATTTATTGATAATAATTCTATTCTAACAACATTCTTAACAACTAGAATCTTAAGTAGGCACACTAGCTGCCTCTACAAAAATGAATACGGAGAGAAATTCGATGGAATAAAGTCAGTGAACTTCAATATAATGAAGTCACAACACAAGTCACAGTGGACGGAATCTTGTATCGGGGCCAGCCGCTGCACCGAATAAAATCGCCGATTGCGCAATATGAAACATCGAAACTGTTTTGTTCTTTTAGTTCCGTTATTGGTTTAATAAAGCACCTTCGTTGTTTAGGCGAAATAAGAAACGTGTTTATAGTATTAGTGCCGTCCTACGTAACATTAGATGGTGGATTTATGTAACAAGATTCACTAGCATTCGCGTAGGTTTGAACGTAGGATTTCGCCGAGAGCCCGAGAGGCAGACGGACGGTAACGATCGCCATTGATAAGCCGATACAAGGCACATAAACTTTGTCTAATTAAATTGTAGGACGGCCATCAGCTGCCGCCTGCTGCCGTCCACCACCACCGACCGCGGCCGGCCCAGAACAGATTAACATCTCCATTGTTTACCGCTAAATTAACTACAGCCACGTCTATCGCTCCATTTACCGACGCCTTTATTGAAGCCTTTACTTTATCGACAACCACTCTCTTATAAGTGACAAACGATAAGCTTCTGATGTTTCCATTAAAGCCACATTGTTACTATGGTGTCTTACCGCGCAATTAGATGTATCTAATATTTCAACCTCAGAAACGGCTCCGTCGAACGCTACTCTGTGCTGATAAAGGAAATCTGCAACAACAACACAACGGTTTAACATCTAAATTTATTTAAATTAATTTATCTATCTATAAGAAGTTAAACATTCTTGTATGAAGTTAATTTGAACATTAAACTATTACGAATAGCACTTATCAAGCATTTATTTTACAGCATAAAGAAACATATTTACTTGTCTACGGCACAACGACATGCGTTGGTGAATGTTGAAAATAATTTCCTCGATTTAATGTATCAATAATGAACAAAACAAGACGCCAGTGTGACGCAAAAGTCGACACTTATAAGGTCGGAAGGAAGGAGACATTTCAATTAAATAAGTAGACAAAAAACTGCAGACAGTGTAAAGTATTCGAGATAATCGTAAATGCGTCATGTAAATATCGTTTACTCACAAATTTACTTAATTATTACCAACCCACATAACAAGCGTTGATAAACATACTGAGATTTTGATAAATAATAATAAACTTTATTTTTAAAAAACTTACCACCAGTCGAACTATACTCTCCGATGTACCGCTTGGTGAGATATCTTACGACCACCGCTGCAACAAAACAAAGAAAACATATATACCACGGATTCAGTACGGGCATCCGAAGAACCATTTAAAGGTCATCAAACCCAAACTTTCTAGACGGTACGAAAGTACAAACATTGATTAGCGTTTTCACTCCTGGAATTTTGATTCAAAGGGTTTGTACACAATGCAAACAGATATCATCGATAATGACCAAGCAAGTTGCGTGAATAGAGAGCGCTCGGCAACAGGCTACCGACAAAATGAAGTGTGGAGAATCCTGCCAGCCCATCAAAAGGAGCTAGTGAGCCTATTCAAAAAGCTGATTGCTTGTCGAGTGGCCGCCGCTCCGGACGCCTCAGAATTACGCTCATACTTCGCCTTTTGATGTGTAATCATTATGGGAGTTTCTATTCTTTACAATGTAAACGTACAAGCGGTCAAAATAAACTACGAACGTATACAAATTCACTTTCTTATTATGATTGATACGTTATTCTTGCTTTACATCAATAATCTATAGTGTTGCGAATCGGATTATATTTGTATCCGACATTATCTTTCTTGCTTCAAAGAGAACATCAAGACATGTAGTTAGACACGGTTGTTGATAAAAGCAACGATCGTAAACGTATCTGAAGCAGTATACATTAAAATCTCGGCATACACTATTCAGTATTCTAGGGTTGTCTACGTTACGACTCAATAGGCTTGGATATTAACAATTACAAATATTGATGGAGTAGATAAGGTCTTTATTACTATTGAGATTTTCCTAGTATTGTCTATTGACGGGCATATTAACAAATATTTCTTCACATCTTGGTAAACAGAGTCAATCGATAATAACTTTCAGTGGTCCCTTTAAGGAGCTACGGTGGGTCTATTTTGGTTAGAGTCTTGACCTGTGGTTACACAACAGCGGACCACATTTCCACAATGGGTTTATGCAACTGCAGCGCGCCGCCGCATGACAATGGACTTGGCATGCATTCCACACGCATTCTAGTCCGTCCGGGGGCTACGATACAAAATTGGCTGCAAACTTACGAACTAATTCACACGTCTATTGCGCAAATAAAATAGAAATTACATATTAGCAGTAGCGAAAGTAAGCAGGTCCTTAGGGAAAATTATGATCTATCAAAAAGTGGGCACCGGGAATTTTTGTTAAGTAAGGCGTTCTTAAATCCCATGTATTGGTATTTTAGATTTCACCCAATTTTTAGATTTGGTTACGTAACGTTGCAAATACCGATACGCATAAAAGGAGGAAAATAAACAATCAAATAATACGCTTTTGTTCTTTGTACATGTAGCTTTATTATCCCCCGTTATGAATTTTAATATGATCTTAAGAGTATTTTTATGATCCTTTGCGAAATTTCATGTAAAAATTTAAAACGCGGACATAAACCGAGCCCTCGACATTTCACGGAAGTGTAAATACAAACCCAGTTTTCTCTACACCAACGCGCATTGTTACAAAACACAATTTTATTGATCTCATATGAAATTCCTCACAGTCATATTCCTTTCGATTTTTTACAAGTGCAATAAGTATAAAACGCATTACTTTCTCCGCGCTCCGGTTACGTACATTATCGTAACGTCATAAAGTTTCATCGAGCGAACAATAATATATGTAAATGAGTCAAAATAGATCTGTTTGTGTTAAATTAATTATACTGCATTAGCAAATTTACATCCCAGAAAACGTCATCAACTAAAGTCTTTTAGACTAATATACATATGCTGTTAAATTGGTTGTGTAATAGCAATCTCTGAGAAAGATGCACTTTCGGTCTTATTTAATTTACTTTTAAATCTTATTCAATTTCTTTAGATATTGAACCTTTATATGGATATCATTAATAGAGAAACTTTTGCATTCACAGAGTGCACATACTTCTTTCAAAGCAACATCTGGGCTTCCTGTTCCTGTGCCCTCACACCTGCTCGTATTCATCTACAAAAATCTGGCACTAAACGTAACCTAAACCCTAGCATCTGCTGCAAACCATTATGCCCTACGAAAAGAGTTTCTTAATTTATAACTAATGATATTGTTAAAAATACACTTAATAGAAAGCTGGAACTAGCATGTTCTCGCACGGTCGATTCTCTAGAAACAATAACAAAATTTTATAATCACCGAAGCATATAATATGACAAATTACACAGATCAAACAACATGGCACCACGTAGGTTGATAGATGGTACGTTATCGACAGAAACAATGGATGCCGTATCGTAAGGAATCTATGCGGTAATTAATAGATTACCGGTACCATCCATCATATGTCAAATCGATCGCGTGTTTAGGATAATCTCAAATTCCAAAATGGACCATCCATGCACTCGGTATCTCCTTATTAAGATAGTCATAGATGTTATGTAAAACTCGTAAACATTTGGAAATAAAAATTCAATGCGCGACGTTCATGTGAATCTTTACCACGTTTTGTACATGGTGTCAGGCAATGCCAAAAAAATTGTGGAATGTGTATTCAAAACGTGGCTGCACCTCGCGAAGCCGACGATTGTCAACGACGAGACGGTCATTACCATCACGTTTTGGTGAGTTTACAAGAATCCCGGACAAAAAATACATACGATACAATTTTATGAGCTCGCTCATCTTCCAGTTTTCCAATAAAAAACCTACTTAAAATTATTGGAGTTCAATGCCCTTTAAACACAATTCGTGTCTGAAGAGCAGCATCTGATTCAGACACAATGCAGGATCGTTAAATACTTCATCTCGGGGAGATAATTAATGTAGTAAAGACTTCCATTACAAACACTTCTCGGGATAACCGCGCAGCGCAGAGATACATATCATATTTTGAGAGCTGCGCTGTAATGTAATGTGACCTAGATTTTGCGTGGCGAGATAAGTATGGGGGTACGGCGGCGGCGATAATGAATTTCCAGTATAACGGAATCGATTATTACTTGCGAACGAACATGTCCTTTAAAGGAAAGAACCAGTTCAAAATTTAGCATGAGCACGGCGACACGCAGATGAGATATCGAACAATGTTAGTCGGTTACTATTCCGCGGGGATGGGGCCCGGCCGACAGGATACACTTTAAAAAGCATTTGGCACGTCAGCCCTGGGAACGAAGTAAGTATAATGAATTGCAAACGCAGTGGCGCTGAAGCGAGCGCGCGGCTCCGTCAGCCGTCAGCCGTCAGGCGGGGACAATTAGGGCGGTACAATTACAACGAGTCAGCGGCGAGTCGGCTGGTGGGTCAACGGCGCGATTTCCCGACGCCTGGCGCCACCGCACCACGTTGTGTAACTCTTAAACGTCCGATGAAGCATTAACGCCGATGCCGTCGAGGTCGTTGCTCCACACATGTATATCACCGCGTAACACATTATTTAAAAAAACGAAATATTTGATCTCCCATTCCTGTTCCACACCGTGGCAAATGGCGTTTTAACGTCCAATTTAATGCTCGTCTCAAATGTAATGAAGACTTAATTTGCTGTGAGCTTCGCTAATTGCGTTAAGAATGTAGCATTTAAAATGTAATAATAACTTAATGTTCTGCGGTAAGTGCTTTTTTAAATATATTTTATGTTGTATTACTTTCAGATTACAAAAAAGGTCGTATCAATCATTTAAGCTTTACGGAGGGATTTATACCCCAAATGATTTACATAAATCTTGTGGACTGATCATCGTGTCAGCACATACACATCTTGGCATTGATATTAATGAAAAGTGGTTTCATGTTCAATCAATAAAAAGTATCTACTTATCATTTACAATCGTCACCTTATTATGAAACAGTTTTTTACAATAGAAGAACGCCTACAAGCAAAGCCCAACTTAGGAATCAAATACAGAATCTTATCATGCACGATTTACACTCTTACGAGTTCAAACAAATAAATAAGGAAACAGTCATGCGAGAGCTATCATCACGCACGAAACAAGATAAAAATTTCATCACAGAGTATGTACAAAACAATTTTACACAATTTCTATAGCGATAACACACCTGCAATAAATACTGAACATCTCGCATGAAATCAAACGTTGAGTAACAAGTACAGAAGTTTCCGTATTCATCGGCGTGTTTTATCAGATGCAAGTGAACAAGGCATTGCATGCAGCTGACATTGAGATTCCATCCGATACCTGATAACGCCCGAGATAAATGTACTTGAACGTAAAGTAAGCAGTAATCGGCTAAATAACAAGCACACAGGTTCAAATTAAAACTGGGAAATATTTTAGTGTTAATTATTTGAACAGCCTCCTTAGTCAGGCTTTGAATTTTAATCGCCCTTTAAATTAATTTTAAATAATTTTTTAACGAAAAATTTCTTTACACAATCAATATTAAAAACTTTAAATACATACTAAGATACAGATATAGATTGTTTAAATTTTTAAGGAAACTTCACTGTTGTAATGTGGTAGTATAATTTTGAAAAGTTCATTTAGGGCTGATTTAAGAGTTTAATCCCTATCCACACCACCCAGATTATATCATATCCGCCTCTAGTGTAGACTCCCTATAGACTTAGTCCTTCTATATTTATAGTTATTGTTGATATAAAATATTAAATTCTAAGATTTATCATTTTGCTTTAAATTCGATAGTTCGCATTCCACCTGTGTGTCTCACATATCCACTGATGATGATGTTAAAAGCAAAACGCTTTGTAATAACAATATATTTTTCTTTATGTTAAAGAATGTCTTTGTATATTGATTGAATTTTGGAATTAATAATAATTAACATCACCTTTACTGTGTTTGGAATTATCCTCGAATGGTATAAATATTATTTCGTGTGACAATACTGAAACTCCCTATTTAAATTGTATTTCATTTCTGTTTATTTAAACTTCTCCGTATAAAATATTAGCTGTTGATTTAAGATTTTAAATCACTTCCCTTCTTATATAACTGTTTAAAAAATAAGTTAAAATTTTCTGATAATATTTTTTCTTCTTAATTAGCAAACTTTTTATTTATTTTTAATCCTATGGATGCACTTCGTAAATCGATAGAATGACTTATTCACAGACTTGACCAAATATTTTTTCAATCATATTTTTTTATGGAAATTTATTACGAAGTACCTATTATCCTATTTGTCTTATGAATGAGATCCTTAGGGATTATCATAACTTAAAGAATATCGATGAATTCTATAACTCATCTTTAGTAACATAAAAATTATATTATCGCATTGAAAAGCTCTGTGAAAATTTATACGCAATATTTACCAAAGCACCCGAAATATTGAGATTTTACTTCATATTATAAACAAATTTATTTTAAAGGACTTTAATCAATGTTTATAAATATTACGTTAATCCTAGTATAAAGTAGTCGGTAACTGTGCTATAAGATATACAAACCAGATTTTCCACTCCGCGGGCTCCCTAACACCACCACCCTTATACGGTTCACAGTCATCTTCATTTGGACAGGCTGGATGTACCACGGACAACCAAACAAATACTTTAACCGGACATTATGTGGCTATTGTCTTGCACACGAGTTTATCACTGTCACGGTACTCGATACGATTGTCGTAAATGTGATCGTAATATTTGAATTTCAACAGCTGCAGAACATGTCCGTCCGCCGCGGTGTTTCCCGCGCGACTGGCCGCGTCTTGCCGGCGTTCAGATGAAAAACGCGTGCGCAACCTTCATACACAGCCTCCTAAGTACGCATGCGCTAAGCTCTTTATTATTCACGTATCAGAGTGATAATATTGGACCGCGGCCAATATTTATCGGTGCAACTCGTCGTGATTTGACGATACGAGAGAATTGCATCCATTACTCATTTAATATCGACTTATTGGTGTTGTCTGGACTGTGGCGGGCTAGTGGCGCTTCAGGGTTCAAATAAAGATTTGTGTGATGATAAACCGCTTATAAGTCGATTTTTTTGTTACATACAAAATTTTGTAGTAATTTAAACTTTATTATGATAAAAAAATATATCGAATACTTCTCGTCTCCATTGGAATAAATTGCACTTGACCAATTAGCGGATTTTACAATCTCTTAGGATGCTTTAGAGGAATCAAAAGTAGTCCGAGTTTCACTACTCATCACTCACATCATTCAATTAAAAATAATTCCCAAAACACAGACCTTTTTGCGTTAGGTATTTACTTCTAACAATTTGAAATGCAAATGCGTTGTTATATATCCTCTAAGGATTCAGGAACCCGGCCTAGTTTAACATATGGGACATGTCAAGGTGAGAGCGTGGTGAAGCTGCAATAAATTTGTCCGCGTTGGGACGTAATTGGATCCCTACACCTACACGCCTGCTACTTTGGTATTTCTCCACTAATGCCACGTATTTTTTGCATTAGCGATAATCTAGAGCCAATGCAAAAACAAAGGCAAGGTGTGTATAGGTACCTAGGCCAATATACCACTCCTGAGTTAGCTATGTTCCAACTACTTCGGAATTATTCGACCACCCAAGTTACGCTTGTACTCGTGTTAAAAAGTAAAAACGAATCACAAATAAACCTTATTTGTTAAAGTTCATTAGCGATCTCACAAAACATTTGCTTTCGAAAATAGAAGAAAATACATTTGCATAGAAGTTAGAACGCGGCGCTGGTTTCTACACTCATTAAGGAAGGTTGGGTTAAAAAATGTATTACCAGTTCTTGCCACAAATTGAGCACCGCTTAGATACTACTTCTTCTTAGTAGTTTTTGTAACATTTACGCAATACTTGTCACCGCGCGTACAAAGCTTTCTGTACAACGTAAAACCTGATTTACATTTTGTTTAATTTGAACACTTTGAATAATCTCCACACTTGACACTCAATGCACACAAAGCGGGTGCGTCGGTTTTGAAAAATAGACCTTTTACACAAAGACCAAGGACACAAACGAATGAATGGAGCTGTGTTTCGGAAACACCAATTGCAGATCAATCAACGTCGAGAAAAACAAATATCGAACCTACATCATGATCAGTGCGTTCAGCGCTCGCAAGAAAGTTATTGCCTTTGTTAACATACCATAAATAAGTTTCGCAACAATAACAAATTATTCAGTTTAGCAGCAACAAAGCGAGACGGACTGGCGAATCATAACTGATTAATTTCTTGCAACAGTATAGTTACACCGCTCTCGTTATTATGTCCAATATTCAATTAAAGCCGTTCTAATTAAATTACTTATCAGCGTGTTGGGTAACGATGTAAATAAGCATTTATTTATTTAGTCGTGAGTCGAACATTTTGCAACACAACTCGCGTGTCAAAACTCGTTTGTTAATGGTCTCAACAATGGCTACACTGTTCACACTTGCCTATTAAACGATTCATATCTCTTCATCTTTTAACCTCTCGTTGTGTAGCTTACTAAACCTTTATACACAATATTAACTAATAGTTCCTTGCCCATACAAATGAGATATGAAAAACCACCTCGGCCATTTGTAACACGTTGCCCAACCAGTACTTGAATATTGAAAATTTCATCAACTTAAAGACAATAGGGGAGTGCGCAACAAACGTCTCAAAATATGTGATGCTTCAATTAACAAGAATTTGTTTGGCAACGTGTAACAAAACCTGGTTCACCATGAGTAATGAACTTATCTCGTTTGTATTTCACTAACTAGCATAATTTGTTGATGTCGCACCAATCCCAAGCTATCTACAGACAAATTGGACAAGTTTCCAATTTACCACATCGTGACTGGACGTAGTTCGCAGGTCAAATATTTACCACTTCCAGAATTTCGTACACGAACATTCTCTTGCTGTTACGTGGCAAATTGATAAGTAAACAATAAATGCAGTCAGTCATAAGGGGCGGCGCGAAGAACACTGTTAAATAAAACTCAATACCTTCATGTGAGATGGGGTCAATTGATTGGCGCCCACCGTTTTGTTCCCTCGCTTTGCGCTCGGCTAATTAAAACTCGTCGAAATTGCAAAAAAATCTTAATCTTTTATTCGAGCCTCTTGCCCATCAAAGTTTGGTTTTGTCCAATTATTATTAACTGTTAAGTCATGCGGATCACTTGGGAACGAGAGTTCGGAGCAAGTGATAATCAGTTTCACCCGATGAATCACGACATGAAGAAACGCACTCATTATTTACGCGCTCGACCTTTGCCGTCGCGTGTTAATTTAAAACTAATTACGTTTAAGTGTCTCCGATCGTCACACGCATATCGGTAGAGCTAACAGCACTAAAATTACTGTCAGCAACCAGTCGCGTGACCGTGAGCTCATAATTCACAGCAAAGAGACCAAAAAATTAAAATACAACCGCTGCTTTTTGACTTACAAAGGATCTCCATAAACTTTCGTAATGAAGACTGCGTCGAAGGCGCGGGCCGAGATCCAATTAATTTTATTAATAGGTTGTTCACGGACCAGAATATTTGCCGTCATAATATTCTGTATGCTAAGATAATAAAGACGTCGATAAACGTGAACGTATTGCATTGGGAATTTTGAAACCGTCATTCTTGTGAGTTAACAGCTACGTTCGACCGAATTCGCCAAAATTCGCTCGATTTCGTTATCGATTACGTAAACAGCAAACGCAATGTAATCGCATTGGATGGATTCATTGTTATGTTTGTTTGTAAGCCGATAAAGACATTTATTTAATGCTCGTGTACACGACAGGTTGGTGCGCGGGCGCTGTATCTCGATAGTCCTCGAGGAGACGATGACACGAGCCGGCGAGTCGTCTCTACACGGATTTCACTGTTCACACACAATCGTTACATAACTTTTGTCAATACATTAATAAATTCTCAAGGAACGTCAGTTGGCAAACACATTGTCTCACACAAAGGAAAAAAGTGTGCCATTAATAACAAGCTGTCTCACTTCTAAGATAAAATTCCTACGCAATTTCGCACGAGCAAAAGTGTACTTTATAAAAGTACATAAAGTAATCACTGTGGTATTTTTATCAAGATTCCTGTTAAAATCAGAAATATTTGCAACTCTTGCTTTAAACCTAAATTGTTTAGCAGAGAAATGTTAAATAAAACATTTGTTATCTACTTTTTTAATAAAGCTAAACTACTTTTCATCATTTAATAAGCTTCCGGATAATTTTATTTTTTCATAACTTCAACTTGTCGAATATGCGAAATATTTAGTAAAAGAACATGAAAAAACATCCCCAATAGACAACAAATGGAGAATTAGCAAACATTTCCACAAATTATTGCGCAATAATTATTTTTGTTAATTACTATTTACGATGGTCCCTTTCTACTGACACATTTTTTTTTAACTTTACGGCGAACTTACGTTTGGTGGACTTTACTATGTTATTTATATAAATAACATTCATCACTTCTATAGCACTATTTTTTGGAAATGATAACATTCACCACAGGAATTAGAAAAAAATATTTTTAATACGCCTATTTTCTTTATCTTCTTTATCAACCCATATACGCCCACTGCTGAGCACGGGTCTCCTCTACACTTGAGAGGGTTTAGGCCATAGTCCACCACGCTGGCCTAGTGCGGGTTGGCGGACTACACATCTAAGAAATTCCTAAGAACTCTTAGGTGTGCAGGTTTTATCACGATGTTTTCCTTCACCGTTAAAGCAAGTGATAATTCAATGTGAATACACACATAACTTTGAAAAGTCAGAGGTGTGTGCCTGGGGTTCGAACCCGCGACCGCTGAGATTCTCGACCGCGCGACCAAACCTCGAGGCCATCACTGCTCATCACGCCTATTTTAGTTGTTCCAATATCAGCCCTTATATAGTATATACTCCATCGTTGGGCACAGGCCTCCTCTACAACTGAGAGATCCTAAGTGCGACTTGGCGGTTTGTGAATTATTACAATTTAGATACATTTGTATAAGTAAGCAATAGTTTAGTTACTTATAAAAGCCCCAGTCATGACGATAGTAGGAATTCTGAGGAATCTGACTGCTAATTATACTTGTTAATACTATGTATTATAGGCCCGAAAAAACATCGTGAAGAAGTTTGATTTATAAAGAGCTATGCACACAGATTGACCGAAGTATGAGGTGTACCAACAAAATTTACCATACAGTGAAGCCAGACACTACCCGTCACATAAGTACGTTGAATTGATGATACAGAATACAAATCAAAAATCTTCTAAGACACGATCTCTGACGAACTTAATATTATTGATAAGTTTTTTGTGATAAAATTATAATCATAAATGACTTTTGGCAAATTTATGAGGGAGCTTTTCTTTAAATTTGGTTTGATCTCCAGCAATCAAAGCTATGTCGAACTAAATAGGGGAAACTGGGGACACTTGATCCTTAAGGGAGACTAGGTAAACTGAATTTACAAAGCAACTAAGTACAATTAAAAGGTTGAGAGTGGCTAAACTGGTAGGTAATAGTACTCGCCAACTTTTTAATAGTGGTACACCTGCCAGATTAGACACTTTTTGCAGGTGGCGGACGATATATGATTTGTGTTGCTGAAACTTTTTTTTCGTAAGTTTTAATTTTGATTTTAATAATATTTAGAAAAGATGTTTACGATGTTCTACGGCCTTAGTACAACATTTATCCATGTTTCTAGCCTTTTGTAACAGGAAAAAGTGTTAATTTTATTAATACTTTTATATATTAAATGTTTTTCAATCTAAGTGCTGTTGGGTACACATGGTCCTCCTTATTATGGGACACTTGATCCTCAATTTTATTATGGGATCAAGTGCCTCGAATTTACAAAACAAGAGAAGGTGCACAAAATGGAGTACCAATCGATAAACAAATATTGGCGTTGGCTGTGAATGATGTTATTGTTCGTAAAAGTTGTAGGGATACGGTAAAAAGGGTACCGATTAGTGGTTATGAAACTAAAAAGATATATCAGTGATTTAAATAATACTAGAAAGTTATTCATTGCATGAGCATATAAATACATTTGATTATAGCAATCTTGAACATATTTTAGTATTTATTCCTAGTAATGGTATCACATCGACCCCAAATTCAGGAGATATTCCCAAGGATCAAGTGTCCCAGAGGGGGAGGATCAAGTCGTACATATATAGGGGACACTAGATACATTTCCCTACTCGTACTTATAGTGGAATTATAACTAAATTAATACACTAAGATCGTTGGGTATCATACATAGTATAGCCAAATAAATTCCACGTGTTTCAGTACCAACAAATTTAAAATCCGATTAATATTAAGAAAATGAGGGGTGAAAAACAAAAGGGGGGATCAAGTGTCCCCAGTTTCCCCTATGTATTTTGTTAACAATTTAGTAACATCCAAATTTATTGGAAAATTATATTGATTACTTGTAAGTAAAACCAATAATTCAATTACGCATTTTCGGTTATTATTTTTTATAGACAATGATTTCCCATCACTTGAATCACATGTTCACTAATGTAATTATACCTACCAAAATAATTGTCACTCTGAATTCAGCCCTTGCCGCTTAATCACAATTCAATTTAAATATATCGCTCCAAATAAAGGATGGTGAGTTAATCGCATATAATTTAGAGGTCGTTGATACGTCGCAAAAAGGCAGCTTAGAGAGAAAATTATAAAATTAATCCGACAAGTTTGACGCCGGCCAGTCTGCCCGAGATTAGTTTATATAAAAAGTGCATGCTCTGGCATTAATGTAATTATTACGGAGTTTCTGCTTGCATAATAACACTATTATATAAAATATTACTTTTAATAAACGTGGTGTTGGTTACTAAAATGTTACAGTGCAACAAAAAATAAATTTACACTAAGATATCCGTGCGATATTCTTAAAATAAAGTTTGCAAAACGTGGATGCTGTATAGCACATCTACCTATCCATTCACAGATACGTACGAATAGTTATATGGACATTACTATCGTTATTCCATAGAGTGAATTCTTGTAGCCATAGGAACGAAGAGTGGTGGATCTACATAGTTGTGTAAATTTAGTAGCGATAGGCCATATTGTAGTGTGCTAGAACACGAAATTAGGTAGATTTTTCGATGTATTTGGACTATTTAGTTAAAGACCGGTATAAATATTGTTGGAATTTACAGGTCGGTGTTACCTATTCATTAGTTGAATATTTATTGCGCAGATCGCTAAGTTTTATGAATAACTTTCGCCTCCCAATAATAATTACCTACTGTCAAAATATTATTGCAATATTCATTAAATATCAGTATGAAATCATAAGAGTTGAAGATGAAAGTTAATAAAAACATTTTTATAAACGTCTTTAATTTCTAATAATTTTTAATAATTCCTCACGGAGACAGTTTAAGGACACCACAACTGTATGCATCCATCCAAAGGGAACACGTCACGGTTTTTGGAACAGCCATAATAAAAATAATTGAAGCCCCGAGCCGAGCGCGAGTTTTCTCCACATTACTGTCCAGTGTCGACGGCAATTCATAAAGATAACGTATTGAAATGCGATTAACAGTTAACGTAATGCCTTTTGACGATATAAAAAGTTACGAGGCTTTTCAATAATAAAAGTTTATTTACAGCTTAATAAATTCTACTTGTTCAAAAATCCACGCGGACAAATGCGAGGGTTTACTCGCGGGTGGCACACGACTTGCTAAAAAGATTATCTCCCAACCCATCAGTTAGGTCAATAAATACTTCTGACCTAAAAACATCGACGTGAGCACGAAACTGTCTCGCTAACTGATGTCCATATGATATTTACCCGTTATATTTGCTCGTACAGAAACACTAAGGTGGACCCCCATTGGAGTGTATTAGCAAATAGTCCGTGGACTGTTTTGACATACACTGTTTTGATTTCTACGCCGTTCGCCAGTTACTTTGATGCCAGTTATCGGATTGCGAATAGTTACTAAACTGCCTTCTGGATGTCGCACAAAATTATATTTCTTGCTTTCTTTCGGGAAAGGGACATATGGACCTATATCTCTACATTATGTAATTGTTTTCAATCAATAATTTTATGTTAGCAAATTCTCAGAAACAAGGTCTCGGTTCGAAAGTAATGAGTACACGAGTAGTAGAAGCTAAAAGGCATTAATTAGCAGTTTTAAAAAGTTCCAGTTTGCCTTGTGAATAGGCAGACGTTACCTACTATTGTACCCTGCGTATAATTGCGATGTAATTATTCGAACACAAAAAAAAATGCAAATGTAACTATCTCCAGAAGCCCGCATCTTACAGCTCATTTTAATACATTTTCGTCAGCAGACAATCAAATTGTAACCTACGCCTACAATTTCCTTAATAACAAAAATTTTAATATGTAATATAAAAACATTAATAGTTATTAAATCGGAAAGTATTATTGCATAATATTTTAAACCAATTTTTTCGATGGGTCTTATCAGAAACTTCCGCATTTCTGAATCTCTTTATTACCTTCATTATGAAAAAAAACATTGTTTATAAATTGTGCGGCGCCACATTGAAAACACGTCATCAACGTAGAAAGTGTTTCTAGATAAGTTTTACACGAATTACTTATGATACAGAGATAATAGGTAAACAGACTATCTAATTTATTATGTTTGTAAGAATGCATTCGCATGGGATTTACATTCCAGCACACGGTGAAAATTACTCATATTGTAAACTTGTTTGCTTTCTTCATTCTATCACATTGCAAGTAATTGTTACAACGAACTCCTTATTTAAAACAAATCAACACTAGGAATTTCAGTGATGACTATTTTTATTTTTACTAGTGATGTCAGGTTTCCTTGGAACTCGACCGTTGGCAATTTGTTGTGGATAAACAATAAGTCGTGAGCAGACACACCCCTCGCCTCCTGATAGCGGGATCCACGCGAGAAGTTCAATTTATGACCTAACTGTGATCTTTATACAAAATTCCTACCATTGTCCAGTATGATCCACTCAATATACTGACTCTTAGGAAACCATATCTTTCGTGGTATGTATCCTTATTTTACGAATTCTACAAAAAAAAATAAGGAAACAAAAATACCAGGGGCAGAACTGTACACTGCTTCCTAGTATAGACAAACACAACCGGCGAAGCTACATATTATTAAAACAACCACAAAACATCCCAATACACTCGCCGTAGAGACAACACATAGTGCAGTAAACAAAGAAAATTAAACACCTGCAAAGCCCGCGGATCTAAGCAAACGCTCACCTGCTATGATTTATGCGCTTGTGCCGCCATTGTTCTGTCATGGCGACCAGCCAGCCTACACTTATGAAATGTCTAACCTCAAATGTCTTGTATTCCAGATAAACAAATCACGATATATACGTCGCAGAGGTAAATATTAATACTAATTCCTAAGTATTCCCCACAATACAGTGTAGAGCCATAACATGCCATAATTTATAATGCAGTTGTCAGCGTCCATGTTAAATGTTACAATAATTTTAATTTACGAATCCGTTATCCGAATATTAATAGATTTAAGGTGTAATAACAGAGCTTTAATATGAATATTTGTTTAATTATGAAGATATATGTTAATAATGTATACACAATATTGTAGTTTCTATGAAAGGTGCCACAACTCGTGCTGTTATTAGATCGAATAGCGCGAATATCACGCAAAAATATGAACATACACACAAAGAGAAATGCAAATAATTTTTAATTGCCTTCCGGTAGAAAGTAGGTGAACCTGAACACAGAACGGGCCGGGCGAATCAGTTTGATTCTCTTAAAATAATGACAAAGCGGCGATGGCCGGGTGTCGAATTCGCACCGTACGCGTGTGCCGTGACAGCGCTGACGCGCGTTACATGGAAGCTTGTCTACCGGAAAGTGCTTAATCTGCCTCACTTTCTACAGCCCTACATCGGCTCTGATAAGTATGTGCCGGATTCATTAAATATTAATCTCCCTCGTGTCAGTCATTAAAGTCAATTGTTTATCTTTACACCTTAAGCACTGGGTTACCGGATCAATGCATTTAATTGACAACTTAATCTAAGGTAGGTCACCGTGAAACTACAGAATACGTAGGGATATTATTCAACCAGTTAAGTCTTAAGCTTGGTAGACCTATCTATACTAATATTATAAAGCTGAAGAGTTTGTTTGTTTGTTTGTTTGTTTGTTTGTTTGAACGCTAGGATCTCAGGAACTACTGGTCCGATTTGAAAAATTCTTTCACTGTTAGATAGCACATTTATCGAGGAAGGCTATAGGCTATATAACATCACGCTACGACGAATAGGAGCGGAGCAGCAATAAAGAATGTTTCGAAATCGGGGACATTTTTTCCTTTTTGTGAGCTTCCGCGGCGTGCGCTGCGAAAACGGTTAAAGTTTCGCTAAAATAATGTTTGAGAGAAATGTTCCTCTTTAAAAGTTCTAAAAAAAAGTCCGCGACAGCATATGTCTATTTTTTAAGGTTGGCTCACTATAACGTTTTTTATCCTAACCAAATTTATTTTAAAATAAAGTTTTCTTTGTGAAGGTGTTTTTATAAATATGATATTAATCCTTATCCAAATAAATACGTTATTCATTACAAGTATCTAATTTTAAATAACATTGCCCTTTACATCATTTGATTTCACTGAGTATCTTAGAAGATATTGCAGTTTTAAAATATTGATCAAGCGCGCAGTAATGATGCACAAGGCGCCGATCGACGCGTTACGGTTTCACGTTTGAACAATTTGACCGCATTGTATGAATTTTGGTATGGACATTAATAGGACTCTGAGAAGTAAAATAGACTACAACTTATTTTCCTTCTGATCTCAACCCTGTAGTCTACGCGGACGGAGTCGCGAGCAAAAGCTAGTATTGTATAAGCACCGTTACGTGAAGACTTAGCCGAGTGGCTAAGTGCATTGCTTCCATTGGATACAGCACAAAAATCTCTTTACAAAGTGGGCCTTCACAATAATTCGTAATCAATAACTAATAATCTGTTCCGCGTGTGTAGGCGTGAGTTGACATGCCTCCATTTGTTTTACTTAAACATTAATGCTCTTATGCAGCGATGCATCCTCTTACTTTGGGGGCATCGGATCAGACATTTGAACGTAGGTACACGATTTGAGAGGACGGCAATAATCGTATTTAACAAGCGTCCAAATATTCCGTATATCAATCCTGAATTTTTTAAAACCGATCGTTAAATATATTATGGAATAAGTGCTTAAGCTGCAAGATTAATTTCTACCGCCGCTGTAAATGTAAGGTTAATAAGAACAGTAGGTAACGCAACATTCACCTAACACAATATTCGAAAGCAAAAATGAAGCTGCAACTTTACCGAACAATATTATCCTTCCTAGATTGTGCACCTGCTTTAAAATAGTCATTGTTTCGACATCGTGTTGTTTAAATGTTTTGTATGAGTTCAACACTGCTGGGATAACGAATGAAAGCATTTTAAATGTTCCTTTCTCTGTGGAACTAATTCATAATAATATCAACAAATCATTTACGCTTTATTATATGTTTGTTTTATGGTAAGTTTGGAACATTGCATTTTGAATTCGATAGTCATGGATGTACCGATTTTTAAAATATGATTTAATATGACTTTAGAGTTCTTTATAATTGCACACGAAAAAAGCTCTACATCCTCGTAAAAAAAAAAAAAATCCACAAATACAATAATTTCGAAATGGATAAATATGTTTTTAAATTGTATTTTTTTAATGTTGCTCTAATAAGACGTTAATCCCGATTACAGATAAAAGATACTAAATACATGATAGAGCCCTAGAGGAATAGACGCGCATTCTGTTTGGGCGGTCGTAGGTTCAAATATCCGCTGCCTTTGGCTTATCGAAGTATTGACTGATGATGATAATAATCCGTTTACATATTGATCATGATCATGTGCATACAATTGACTTTCTATTGTGTTTACTGAATGAAATATTTGGGTCCATTGCATAATGTCACATGTGACGAATTTCTTAATAAATAAGCCCACAGTAGGCAGCAGATGATAAGTAGGCTAACGTCAAAATTTCGTCACTCAATGGATGCAAATTCGTAGTAATTAATAAACGTCAACTGCACACTGATAGCGAGGCAACGAAAAGAGCGATATATGGTCTAGTACAGGAACTATTTTAAATCTAACGGCTGTTTAAAATAAAAGTGTGTTCTTAGGATTATCAGTCAGTAGTTTTTATGGTATGTCAACCGGAACGCTGGCTGACTTCTTAGGAACATTCTCAACCTTAGACATCACTACCCTATTTTTAAAGTGATCGTAATATTTTTACAAGTATGTATGAAGGCGTGGGTGTAATGTATGTAACAAAGCCTGGTAAATATAACACTTTTATCAAAGACCTGCGTTTTAAAGTGAAGCCAGACCTGAGTGGGCAAATTAATAAATAAATGAATAACTATACATACACCCAACAGTCACATTGATAGTTGTGACTCCACAGTAGGATATAAGTCCTGTGTCGTGCGTATCAGAAACTACGAGAGACTTTTCGGTCAAACACCCAGACCAGAAACAAATATTTGTGGATAATACAAACATTTGTCTCGGGGCGGGGATCGAACCCGCGGCCTCTCGTTTGGAAAGCGAATATTAGCTGGTTTCATGGCCCATTTCGAGTGTGAGCTGGATAGTAGATTATGACGTATTTAATCCTAAATGTTGTCTCGTAATCACTATGTCAAAACTATAGATACCTACTATTCTTGTTGCAAATCGCGCAATCTATGTTACATAGTGACATTTCAGTACCACCCAGCTAACGAAATTTTTACTCTTATCTGCCCAACTTCCATTTATAAATGCTTGCTTGTATAATAACTGATGAAATATCGACAAGTATATTGATGACTGAATTCTCATTGGAGTCGTCAATTGACCAATTAGAATATAATAAATAGAAATACCTTTAAAAAATTCTATGGTAATGGTAGGATATTTTTATCCGCGTAATCAGGCTCTATATTCGGTTATGGAGAGCTAACTTTATTTTTCTTTTATTAACTTTATTTATCTAATCAGTAACCATTTATGACGGTAGAAAATATCTCAGTTGCGACGTTAAGAAGAGCAGCCAAGGAGATAAGTGTGTGATCGACATTTTTTTGGGTTTGTGTTAGTAAAACTAGTCTCCCGTTGTTTCAGTTACCCATAATATAATTTTTTTATCTAAATCCATTCAGAGCCGTGAATCCAAAATCTATATTAACCCATTTAAGCCCGCTGTCCCCATTTGGGAACGTTAATGAAAGTACCCACATTTTTTTATTTAATTTAGGCAAGTTTTGTTTCAAGTCGAATTTGTAGTGTCAACGAGTGTGTCTTCTTAATTACAACTGCAGTTTTGTGAATTTATGCAAAAAGTGGATAAATATAGTTATTTAATTGACTTAATATAGTAAATTGGTGTTTACCAAAAGGTAAGTAATAATACTTTCACTAATATTTATATATATTATTATTTTTGTTAATAGCTCATTAGATTATAGTTTTAACTAGTAGTTAGTTACATTTTATTAACTATTTATGTAAATTTGACAAAAATAGGAGGTATTTAGTATGGTGTCCCCGAATGGGTCCAATGGGCTAATGTACAACTTTTTTTATATATTTTTTCAGATTTATTTTTGTAGTAAAACATGACTAAACAAAGGTTTGACATTGGAAATGATTATCGTGGGCTAGAAGAAGCTCTAGACAATATTCTCAATGAAGCGGATGATTCTGATGTCAGTTACGATATAGTAGCCATCCCTCCCGACCAGAGTGTTTTGACGGAGGTAGATGAGGGTGATGAAGATGATGTTTTACAACATACTTTTCTACGTGATATACCAAGTCGACTTGAAGTGTTTGAGTCCAGAAACAACGAGGAATGGGATAGTAGCGATGAAGAACCGTTACAAAGACACAGAAGAGTTGAGGTTGAATCTCAGGTATCCCGATGGCGTCGATGTGAACCGGTCTTATTCTGAGATGTCATCTGCAGAAAATAACGTCCAAAAACCAAGGGAAGACCTCATCAACCAGCTCAAACATGAATCGCCTCTTACAATTTATGAAAAAATGTTTGATATTGAGGTCTTTGAAATGATCGTTGCGTACATGAAGTTGTATTTCGCACAACACAACAACCATGACTTCCAAATAACTGTTGACGAGCTTAAAGTGTTCTTTAGGATTAGGTATACTATTGACTGGATATCATACACTATCACGAGAACGTTTCTACTGGTCTTTAGATGAGGACTGTAAAATGCAAACACTGATAGACCTGATTCAAGGCGCCGTAAACCATCATCGGCAGTGCCAAGTGTGAACTAAGACAGTGTGGGACACTTTCCCCAAAAGCTGACAAGTCAGCTCCGATGCATAGTGTGTCATATGAAAGCACGCTGGCAATGTAAGAAGTGTATAAAGACACTGTGAATTGAAAAAGTGTGCTTCGAAAAATATCACACATAAGCCCATTGGCCCCATTTAAGGACGGTGTTTTTTTTAATAAAAGGGAGAATTTTTTTTCCAGTTTTTTTTCATAGATTGTCTAATTAGCCTTTAATAGTTACGCCCATAAAGTTTTTTTCAAAAATTTATCAGTAGTTTGTATTTGGGTCCAAATGGGTTAAATAATTTATTGCATTTAAGAAGCATGTGCCTTTCCCTTAATGATCCTTTAATAGCCTATCCTTCCTTGCACCCATCTTTTTCCACTATTATAAACTACAGATAAAAACAAACATAGAAACATGAATATCAAATCCACGCTTAAATCAGTTATTTTGAATGCAGCAAGTGCAGTAAATTTGGTAATTAGGATCCATTCCCACCAACTCTTAACCTACGCTTGTCATTTACCCTACTTGCAAATTAATGTATAGTAAGAAGATAAGTAATAGGATAAGTCTTTGGAGGAGGCCTATGTCCAGGTAGACATCTTTTGCTGATGATGATGATGATGATGAAGAGGATAAAATCAATGAAATATTGTTGAAAATATTTTATTTCCAACAACCATATATTGTATATACAAGTCATGTTGCATCTACACAAAAATTCCACATATCTGGCTTTACAGTCCAAATCTTAAAAAAGTTTTCTTTCACCATCTGCCAAGTCTTCACATATCTCTCAGACTTCTTTTTCATCACATTGTATGGAATACTTCCAACATCTTCTGCACCAACAACACTGGCCTTTACTTCTTCATCTTCAAGAAGAATATTCATGAACCTTTTATAAAGATTATACTTGCTTATACATAATGAGCTGCTCATAGACTCCAATCTCTTTTTTGTAACTCCTAATTTTTTCCCCAGTACAGCAACTTCCAGGATTCTGAAATAATAAAGTTTCTATTTAGTTGTAATACTACCAGTAAAAACAATAAGAGGAATTTAACATTATAGGAAATTCATTACTTATAAGATGGTTTGTGAAGGGCTTGGTAACAGCCATGGAGTGTTAGGTCACTAGCCACAATGTGAATTGGTCCTTCTAACTCAACAAATTTAATTTACATCCACCTGAATGATAAAAGAAGTTATGATTTTTGTTAATTACATACTGCAATACACTAAACTACAATTACAATTGGTATTATATCAGACCTTTTTCAAAATCCCAACTCCTACAAAATAAAAAAATACTACAGTTAGTATTCTTAATTTTCAATTCTGAGTGAAATGGATAAACCTGTTTTTTCTTATCCATAAATTTCAACCAGCTGTTTCTTATAAGAATGTCAATGCAAATTGTTTGTTTGCTTTAAAGAAATTTAATTAAATAATTTAAAAATCTTATTTATTATTTACCAAAATTACACCTTACACTTGGAATCTCTGTTCTGTTTGTATTAAATTGTTATGTGCAAGTTGTAGAAAATGCATTCTTGTAAAATCAATGTTTTGCGGGAAATACTAAAATTATAAGCTACTTACGGATCCCTCAGTTTGACCCACACAATGCTTGATGCTGTTGGTTTTGAATTTTCTTTTGTTCTAATATTTGGAAATTTTACAGATGATTGATGAAATTCCGGAACAATCTTCTTGTCAGTAACATAGTCTATGTTTCTTCCAATAAAAGCCCTCTGCAAAGACTCTTCAGAGTAAGGCACACCTCCTCCAATTACAACATACTTTATCCGCACAGGATCACACAGAATATCTAATAGAGCACCGTGAGCACCCATATGAATCCACCTTGCTATCTTATCACTACAGGACATTGACAATGTTCTGTCTCCTCTCCCAGGCTTTGTCCTTGCTAAACCGACCACATGATACTCTTTACCTGGACCTTTAAGATCCTGTGTTGAATTAGGCAGGCATTTTGCTCCAGTTCTGTGCACGTCATCACTCACTTTTTGCTTTTTTGCTATAATTTCAGAGTCTTCCTCCTCGGCCGTCCGTTTTCTCTGCAAGACATCTCCAAAAAATGGTGTATCTGCATTTTTAGGAACTATTGAAGCATCACCACAGGGTAATTGAGAAGAATAAAAAAAAAACTCGATACACTCTTTGAGCTTAAACCTATTTTCAATTCTATCGAAAATAGATGATTCATTTTTTATAGCTTTCTCTATATTGTCATATAAATATATAATGAAACCACGCCTTGCAAATATTTCGGCATGACTGTCGTTTAAAATGTCTCCTTTTGGCGACATTTTCGTTGCGCCAATGCATTTGGATCCAGTGCCTAAAGAAACCACTTCAATATCTTTAGTTCTCGTGTCATATTTCAAAAAACAAGACAACACAGTCCATTGATTTTCAGCAGGTTTCCCGTTTTTAGGAAGTCTGTTGTAAAGGTCAATGCAGTTTTCAGCGACTTTTTCTACCCAGAATTGAGTTAGAGTGGACATTTATTAAAGCCGGTGTCGTACACGTATTGAAACCTCACAAATGTAAATAAAACCTATAATTTCAGATTGTTTTCCTTTTATAAATGTAAACTCTTATGTCCTTTCAAAATAAATATACAAAACACTAAAGCATACAAATTACAAAGCCCGAAGCCGGTAGGTACCGAGACACAGAGTTAGGTTGTATTACTTTATTCTTACAAAATAACCTCCAAATTAGGCAAAGGCACTAAGAAACATACAGCCAATTTGTAATAACATCATTTTGTATGTCATTTTTAATGTTTAATATGACATAAGTACGTCTTTTTAGGACAATCTTACTTATTATTTCATTAATAATTTTATTACTTACCACTTTTTTAGCAGTATAATGCTTAAGTTAACTGACATAAGTGAGTTAGGGTAATGGTTTTTATAAAGCGCTCTACAAAGATTTTACACAAATGCAATTTAATATATGTTGCGAATTTAAAAAATCGACTATTTGCTTCCATTAAGTGGCATTAAAATACCATCGCTGTTATCTTTTATTACTTTCATGAATAGTGTCTGATGGCCTCAAGGATAAGCCACACAGCATTTCGGCGATTACAGGTTCGAATCTCAGATACAGATGAATAAACACGTGTTTGAATAATGAAGTAAGTAATATGAGAAAGCTTGTCTTGTTAAAATAAATACGAATCATATAGCAAACGCATATGGACTTATCTCCGTCTATATAACTTACACTCTTTTACGACGATACAACCAAACATAATATCACAACTAAAATGAAATGCTTTAGTTTGCGAAAAACGTTTCGACTTTTTTTTATTCTATTCCTAAACAGAGAATGGTGGATCAAAGTGATGATGTCGAAAACGGAAGGTGGAGATACCCATTTTGATTTCCTAATTAGGCAAATATTCATTATAAAATAGTAAAACAGTGACAGATTCTAAAACGGAACAGCGGAGATCGGCAATTGTGCTATTCCCTTTTCTGTGAATAATAAGACTACTACAGAAAGCGCATAATAAACCTCTGCCGTCCTTTTCGGGAATACTGGCGCATATATAACCTGATGCTTAAAATTTAAATTCAGGTAAAAGAATTTCTTTTCCAACCAGAAAATGCCAATTATATTCCCAGGTAATTTTAACGGAACTTTACATTTTGAAAAAGTAAACTATTGACCGATTATATTCAACGCAAAACACGTTTAAGTGATAAAGGGCCTAATTGCATTATAATCGATTGCATTAAACATAAATATCCGTGCACACTTCCAGTTAAAGGTCCAACAATAAACAGCTCATCAATCATAGCAGTTGATGTGTGCTGCGTAACGGAATATGAATAGGTGCTACGAAATTACATGATGAGTCCACAAATTTCACTCGATATTTATTTACAAGTACATGGACATAAATACTAGAAAAACAAATTGCATAATCTATGTTATACCTCGGCTCCGTAACATCTAAAAACTGTTATGGTGTATACTCGAGGTGAATTAAGATTAACTTATTTGTAACTATGATATATTATGTTTCATAAACTTTATCACCTTCCCTTTGGAGTACAAGAAAGAGCAGACTAACATGATTCATAATTTCTGATATTAAATAGCATCGGCCTAGTTTCACCTGGCTGTGATAAATGTTCTGTTATTTCCTCAAAGGAAATGACTTTTGACACATAAATTTAAAATCTGAATCATGTGGTACCTACCTATATTAAATATTCATATACTTAAATTTAAATTGTAAACCCAATTTTGGATTAAAAATTAAATATAAATTTTAAACCTATTGAAAGAAAATCTTGACAAAGAACAGAAATATTATCATTTGTAGAAGTCATTTAAAAAAACTTTGAGGTATTGGTATTGGAAAATGGAATATTGTCATATCTGGATTTACCTACTATTCTTTAAAAAATTTAGAACTACTTAAACAGTTTCAGAAGTAAACTGACAAATACTTGCGCGAGAAAAAACAAGCTTAAGAAATTTTAAATCGCTTTAAAATAATAATAAAATACAGTTTTATTTAAAACTATAACTCATTACTTTAAGCACAAGGAAGAAATACATTCGACAGTCACACTATTTTGTTATCCTGCGCCGTATTACATTTATCATAAATTGTCGGATACGGATGTTAAAGATCCCGGGTTCATTACACTGGCCATCAGTGGGCGGTGATGAAAGAGGGTAGTTTGTCATTTCACGCCTCATTATGGGAACGAGATGACACGCCCGATTCTCAGCACCGATTTGAATATCAAAAGGAGTTCTAATCCTCGATAGTGTGAGATTGAACACCTATCGAGCCTTTGATTTATTACATCAAGATGTCGATACATAGTTGAACATCGGCAACAATGCTATTGATGCACAAAAAACCCTACGCTTATCGCTGTAATCAGAAAAGAAATATAAAGATATGTGCAAAAAACAGCGTCATTCATACCCTGAGACAATTATAATAGTGTTTTCATTTTGTAACAAACCAGGCATATTTATTATAATAAATATCAGTTATTTTCTACTTGAATCACTGTTTTTAGGGAACTTACAGCGCCTGACAAAGGATATTTATAGAGTATGAATTACGAATGTAATTTATTACGTATTAAATTTAAGCGGTGTTAAAAAATTGACAGCACCAAGGAGAATTTACGAAAATTATACAGCCATTAGTGAAATATTCACAAAAATGGATCTCAAGAAATTATATTCATTATATTATTCATACCTATAAAATTCGTAAACAACTCGCAAAATTACCCTAAAATTATAGGTTCAACAGAAATGAATGCTGGCGCCTAGGTAGATACAAAACTGCACAAGACCGGGCGAGCAAAATTGTGGCCTTTCGAAGACAATTTGCGAGATGTAATGAGGTTTAAAATGATTGTGAATTAAAAGGGCCTGGTTGTAAGGCGAGGCATATTAGGTCTCATTACCGTCGTCTTCAAACACCGGCTTGCTAAAATTACATGAGCTACAGGCTTCCTGTTGTTACGTGCGGAAATTACTCGCTGTTGATATTGTTTTCGTAAATTTTTGGTTCTCATCAAAATATTGCGCTCTTAATATACTTTTCAAAAGCATTAGTGTATAATGTTAATTTGTAACTATATAAGCGTGTTGGAAAAGAATCAAAAAGAGATCTCCCTAAAGAGAGATTGGACCCGTGTGTATGTTTGTTTTCGGTACATAGATAATTCGAATCGTAACAATTAACAGTTGTAAACATAACTGTAACAGAATTGTTGTTGATAATGAAAAAATAACAGGTGCTAAGCTCATAACGGTCAGTAGTGAAAGGAAAGGAAACAAAGCGAGCAGTGATCATTTCCTAGAGATTTCTACAAACTTAAACGTTGTTTATATATTTTATTACTTAATCTGTTTCTTCCGTACATGAACTTTTCGAACAGTTGCTTGCACACTGGTTTTACTCTAAAGATTATATTGTTACTTCGAAACATAATTTATCTGAGTGATTACAGTATTTGTTTCTTCACGTTCAGAGAAATTTAAGTACTAAGTTCAACAACATGCATTTGAAGATACGGTGAAATTGCAGATTGTTAAGACCCACCATGGCTTAGAAATGTAGATAAAGTACTTCTGTTACTTTGAAAGTTAAGTCTAGTAAGCTTAAATTATAGCTGTATGAACTATGGAAAATACTGCTCAATTTCAATAATAATATTCTTACACCCACAAATGAAGAACCTCTATTATGTCTACTTCAACCTATGTCTTTATTTTGCGCGTGAACTTTGAACCTTTAAAATATCCAAAATTGATAAAAGAATAAATAAGTGGAAATTGCAAAAATTGAATCGCTATCTATGGGTTCAGGCATATATATTAAAAATGCACTACGGCGCCTTTTTTAAATTAGGGTATATTCGTATTCGTAGTTTAACCCAAGATTGTAACTAAGCGGTCACGTACCTTAAATCACAGGTTAAAGAAGAAAAAAAACACTAAAATTAAACCTACCTATTTGGGAAAAAAATCCCGAGAGAACCTAGGATTTTAACGAAATATATATTCACTAATCGTTTCAGGGTCTTGGCTATCTACGTGTGAAAATTCATTATACATTTGTAGCAATTTAGGCGTAACAAACAAACAAATTTGCTTTCACATTAATAAGACTGACGAGAATGATTTATCGTCGGCACCAACGTAAAAAATATTTACAAATGTCAACATGTTAACACACCCGCGGCTGCCCTTTTCAATCCATATCTCACTACCAAAAAAGTAGGCTCACGTCAAAACCTCTACTACTGGGGTCGGAGATTATTGATAAGGGGTCAAGAGAGCGTATCTTGGTTCCCACATTCACATAGATTGCTCGCACAAGGTCGAACGGTTGCGTAATGTTTGGGAAGTCTTTATCTCCCATCACCGTTCGGCCGCGGTCGTCATTCATGCAACATGAATAATTTAATTTTCCAAATTATGCAATGGTACAAATTGAAATCGCTTTGAATCAACAGCGACCCCCGTGGCGAGAAACAC
Source organism: Cephonodes hylas (assembly GCA_030295005.1). Lineage (NCBI taxonomy): Eukaryota > Metazoa > Arthropoda > Insecta > Lepidoptera > Sphingidae > Cephonodes > Cephonodes hylas. The sequence goes on along the minus strand of AP025367.1, from coordinate 5,204,351 downwards.
CTCGCCGCTCGGCGCCGCTACAAAAGCATCGACAATGAGTAGAAATATTTTACTTTGCATCGATCGTCGATATTCTTTCGTAATATCCAGGAACTGTATGCACCTACAGCTACATGGATCAATACAAAAGCACCATCATAAACTAAATTATGCGGCTGTTATACGATTAAGTTTTGTATTGCAAGAACATGATGTATCAGCGGATAAAGAAATTAAAAATGCTGTTTAAAGTTACGACAGTAACCAACTGCATTCAGTATACTATACTACTATGCTAAATAAGTACCTACCTACATACCTGTTCTTTTATAATGTTAAAAAGTAGGATGATGGATTTGACAGACGTTTCTCTCTTCGTAATTTCCTGCTAAAAGCGGGCCAGTAAAGTGAAATAAAATAGCACCAAGCGTACCTATCGGAATGTTACCCATACAATCTAAATAAATATGATTTTCGATGAGAAGTCGCCTCACCAATGAATGAATAAACAGTGGCTAGGTATGATCACCCACTGCAGTTATAGTTAGCAAAGGAAATTTATAGCCCTCCAACGAACCTATCTTATTTTACGCAATCTTTCTCACCTGCCATGACAACAAAACTACTAGTATATTATAGCGGTATTTGTCCTATCAAAGTACCTTTAGCATAAATTAATTGTTAATTCAGCTATGTTGGTATTAAATGCAATAATAGCTAGCAAATTAATACTTTTATCCTGTATTATTCTTTATAATGAGTTCAAAACATCTCAAGATTCCACTGCAAATTCTCGTCATTGCATACAAATATGCTGTACAAAGTACAAACATATTCCATAATAATAAATGTTAAATCTCAATCCCATTACAAGTTAATAGGTACTTGGAAACAGGAAAACTATAAATTGCCGTGCTAAAGTTCATTGATGTACCTACCCATGTAAGATTGTATTATCAGTGATGGTGTATTGACAAATTACTCAGAATTGCAATGCACACATCACACGAGTAGCGAGATACAGAAACTATTTACCAAGTTAATCGGTCGCCATCGATATCAATAGAAACGGCGATGCGCCGGCGCCAGCGTCGTCGGCCGATTAATCGAGGCATTCGCGTTCACAATGGCATTGATATCAATGATGACAAAGAACTTCGTGATCCGGGTAAATCAAGGAAGCTCAAGTGGGGTCAAATGGTCTAATAAGTGCTCAACCAGCCCGATAAGCGTGGCGGATCGGATCAAAATGGTAAAATAGATCACAAATCTAATTACCATAGTTATACACCAAAATGTCAAAAGGCTACCATTAAAGGCTGCAAATAAAATACAAATTGTTAACAGCGACGATAAATAAAGGATAAAATACATTATCAGTCGTACCATTTATAATAACGTTCTTTAAGTGTCTCATGTTTTATTCCAATATGAGATTCGCAAGCATTTATCTCGCAGCATTTATCTAAGAAAAACGAGCCTAGTTTCCAAGTTGCAAATGAGTGTATAATCCTGGAGTTATTTTTAATACAAGGCAAAAATAATCCATATCGTGCCGGGTTCACATTAAGGCACGCGCTATGGTATCAGCAAGCCAATTCTCTGGTGGTAATGTGCTCTACTCCTATTTCCACGCTATGTTTAACAGATCCAGTGTTTCACGGCGGACTTATACAGTGTACACAGCTAATATCATACGCAGTGATCGCAGGCTCGCCGTGCCCTCCATTATGATATGAAGCAATGATTTCTCGAAACAAGTATTGCGTGAGACGGAAGCGCACATTTTCACCAATCGAGCAAAGCGATATAGAACAGGTGACTCGCGGAAACACATTTGAATATCCACAACATTAGCAAACGTTCGTATCTCAATTTCATAGTTCATAATGTCTTAATGCAAAACCAACAGTTGTAAGCCGATTTGAACATAAATTAAGCGCCACTTAATATGACAATTTACGAGCGTAGCTAACGCGGCTTCGCATACTTGAATCGGTAAAGCCAGGCGCAACCGGTGATCAATTAATTCTGCTCCTAGAAAGGACATCTTTATGTATCTACCGCTCGGAGTTTTAACGGTTCTGTGTAATAAGTATCAAGCTGAACAACTCATCTGTCACTCGCAGACGAGTATTAACGGTCACGAAACGGAACCTGTCGATGTTGTCACGGCAATTTCGATTAATTGCACATAAGTCCAACGAAAAAACCATATAGGTACGTTCTTAATAATCTTTTTCGTATCCGCGAAAATAAATATTGTATGCCGTTGGCCCCATTACCTACCAACTTAAGCAATAGTTTGCACAAAATTAACATATAAATAAACTTTTAAATTCATCTCATTGTATTTTGTAAGCAAATATTTATCTCCAGGATCATTATAAGTACTCTCGGTACATTGCAAGCCAAACATGCCGAAGCTATTGGCCTCAATAAAGCCGCCATAAAAGCTGGGTGGTCCTAGACTCATCAGAAAGTAATAGCGTCTATTTTGAATTAATAGATAAAAAGCATTTTAAGTACAAAGGTATTCAAACTGCCAGTAAATATTTTGCAGACTCAAAGCAACTAAGTAAACGCACTAGAATTTTACCTTAAAGAAATGTAGCAACTTCAGTGCTTCTATGGTAAAAAAATATCTGTGAAAATTCTTCGTTCAATCAAATATTCAATTAAATATATATTAACGCAGTAGCATCTCATCTCCATGCCAGCCAACCGCAAACCGCGGTAAACAAAATTTCCTGATTTATTATTTATTGTTACTGGGAATCTTAGAACCAGCAACTACTGGACAAACTATTTTAGAAATACGTGTGATTACTAATCTAAATATAATAAGAAAAAATATCTATTCATTATCATACAAATTAAGAAATTAAAATTGTTCAGCTTTTTATTCCTTTTTCTTTTTTATGGAACTCATATAAAATTCAATTCAAATCGACAACTTCAGTTTGGGGAAAATTTTAATAGTTCTTGATGCCTAATCGGTAAAAGTAAATCAATTATTAAAAAGTTTGGTAACATCTAAGATTAACGCTGTCCACTGTCTATCCACTTCGTGAGTTTTTACCAGAACGAAAGCTTCTTTAGTCCTTTTGGTAAAAAAAAAAAAACAAACATCAGAAACAATTTATTTGACATATATGGCACGGATCGAGACTACGGACTTAAATAAATATATAATTAAATTTCCAAATAATTTAATTCATTAACTTTACACCTTATCTCATTTTAATAATCCAACTAAATCTTGCTACAATGCTACTAGGACTAGGCGCTTCGCAATGTGATGGCTAAGGATAATGGCAGCTATTACACGGCGTAAATTCCAGTAATAGCAAAGCAATTTGCTATGCCGAGGGCGCTGACTCCCGACATCGTAATCTACCTTCAAAGTATTAACATATTCTATATTCCTTATCAATGTTAGCTGGCGCCTCTGTTTTCCACAGCATTATATTTTTAATATTAATAGCCGTTATAGACTTACGAGCGTTTTATACCTTGATAAACTATTAACGATGTGTGCTAAAATAGGAAGTTTAATTAAACATCAAGGGCAATATCAAAGCCTTTAACACAGATCCATGGCGGGCATTCGTGGCATTCATATTCATATATTCATCATCTCAGAATTTCATTGTAAATACACACATGACTCTAAAATGACTGATCTATTCAATTTTATAATAATTGATAGCGTCGTTATTATATTAGTCCAAAACTTAATCTTTAATGCAGTTAATTTTAAAAACTACACTGCTATCCCTGGAGGAATTATAAAATTGTGTAACGACATTTCGCTAATTTTAAATACCAGTATTTGATAGAGGACATAATATCATCAATTTTGGGCCACACTTCCAGACTCTTGATTATCTTAATAGAAATTCTAATAAAACTGCTAAACCATGGATATCGAATTCGTGACCGCGTATCTTAGCATACATTACGTGCCACAAGAAGAAGGAAAATAACAAAAAGGCTTGTATATAAACAATGATCAAAACATAAGCTATTAACCACGGTACGATGAAAAAATGTATCATAATATAATTTTAAAACTAAGGCTGTTCGTTTCAGTTTCATTCGTCTCTAAATTATATACTTACATACCGGTAGGTACCGGTAGGTACCGGTACCTACTTCTCTTTAAAGCGGAAATGACAGCTGTCAATGTCTTGCTTTTAATGTCAGAAAATTTTGCGAGCAGAGAAAGAAATAAAGCACATAGTAGTGACTAAAAATAAGAAAAATTTTCATCTTAATAAATAATTATTGAAGCCACATAATATGGGTAATTGGAAACTGGAAGTTGGAAGAATGGCGATGTATACGTCATTCCCTGTTATTCTATTCTTTTACTTTAACCAACCAAAATATTTTGAGGAATGGGTAACAAACACGAAAAGACAAATTTTCCCCCCGGAGAGAAAACAAGATCGTGAAGCGATACAAAAATTAATTCACGACGTGAGGCAGAAACAAATGAAAGCTCTAGAAGGCGAATAATACTTGAAAACATTAAAACCGCTGTTTATCTTTAGGTGATTGTAAGTTAGATAATAAATGTTACATAGTGATTCGCATCTGTTTCTATTTTAATTACAAATTATATTTACACTTATTTGAATCTTTTTATTTCACCATTTAACCTGAGTTTTTTGCATGTCATTAGCTTATTTTCTGATTAACTGATAGGTTGAGGTTATCTTTTTAAAAATATACAATGTATTGCTATCTGGAATAAAATAGTAATTATATTTGCTTTACGAAATAGTACATATTAGACCCACAATATGTATGTCAATATTAAATATTAAGAAGTACAGTTTTTTGTAGTTATTGTTATAAACTCATTATATATTATGTCAATTCACTGTACTACTTTTTCTGTTTTTAACTAATACCAAATTAATGTTATAACTATCCTCAATAATCAAGTCTATGAAAGAGCTCAATTCAAGTATTGGATTAAAATATTATGGAATAGGTAATAAAGAAAAAACATTTGAGTAACATGAAACAATTTTAATAAACAAAACATATATCAATCAACTTTAATTCTTTTGCTTCTTAAGTGATAGCTCATTCCCAGACCAATAACGGTTGAAAACAATGATGCATAAATAACATATGCAACTCCAAAGAAATGTCCTATAAACCCTGTTACCATTGGAGCAACAACTCCTGACAATGACCTAACACTGTTAGAGGCACCTATTAATGTCCCCCTGTGGTCACCATGACTTCTCTTCAGCACCATTTCTAAAGTGACCAACCTAGCTATAGCATTGCCTATTGCTAAAGGAATCAACCATATCACATAAAAATAAACATTAAAAGATATAATCAAACCGAGCAAGGACATGCTCAGCAGTACAAACACATGAAAATTTCTCAGACTATAGTCTTCGTCTTTCTTGTAAAAACTGTTTATGAACCCTATAAAATAACTTGATACTGAACCTATAATACCTTGGAATGATATCACATACCCCACATATTTTGGTGAAAGGGAGTACATTGTTTTGAGGTAAAAAGCATAATTAGAATAATAAACTCCCATTGCAAATCCAACTAATGCTTTGAATATAAATATATCCCAATACAAAGACCACTCTACTTTATATAATTCTACAAATGACTGTTTAATGCTAATAAAAAATGTGTAAACTGGATTTTCCAAGTGTGCTTTATTTTCCTTATTCTTTTGCTTTGTGATTGGCTTTGGTAGAAAGTAGGCAAGTCCTGAAACAAAAAAACTTAATTTAATAAATGTTTTAATTTGGAGACCGCATAGTCTGGTCAAAGGTTGTTAATTTGACAAATTCATCTCTACACAAATGAGGGAGTGATCAAAATTTAAATACTTCCCTCAAATATATGCTGGACATGTTTAATATGAGTTAATTATTATATTTTTATAACTAAAAAATATAATTAAATGTTAAATACATCTGATAGCAAAGCAAGTTTTATGGTAAAGTAAATAAAAACTTATATTTACAAAAATGTTGCATAGATACATAATTAAATACAATTACAATGCTATACCTGCATTAATGACAAAACAAATGCCACACACAACAGCTATAAATGTGAAACCATCATCGGGATGGTCTTCAGCAATATGACCACCAATAACAGGTCCCAATGTAATTCCTGCACTAGATATTGCTGCCATTTTACCATATATTTCTGCTTGCTTAGCTTCATTTTTTTCATAATCAGGCACAAGTGCCTTTGTCAACATTTGTGTTTGTTTAAATAACCCTGAAACAAGGAACTTTTTATAGATTTTTTTACATTATCTCAATTACTGATAAAAAATGCCTAATAGTACACTATGTTTGTATACTAAAGAGTATCATGTGGGTCTGATTAATATTTTTTCAAAGTGTTTAAGGACATAAGCTACATTCATTTCATCATCATCATCAGCCAATTTTGGTCCTCTGCTGGACATGGGCCATTACATTACATTCAATTATAGATAAGGAAAATTTTATATACATCAACTAAAAAATTAAGTATCAATTTGCAAGCCTCTTGTGTATTTTGAAATATGTGTTCAAAATATTTCAAAACAACAAACTGTACACTGTAATATTGATGAAAAGTGTGAAACACAATTGACATAATACATATTTTGTTAACTCGTAGTCTTGTGTTAAAATAATATATTTATATGTTTCAATTACCTAACACAGCCCTTAAAAATAGTATAACAAATATTGAGTTTGTTATACCAAGAATAGTATAACCAACACCACATATTAGTAGTGTTAACATTAATATTGACTTTCTGCCTCTCAAATCACTGAGGCTGCCCTGAAATGAGAAATTAAATGATGTTACAGAAATGTAAGTATTTAGTTATTGAAATTTGTAATTCATAAAAGAACATTAAAGTAATAGTGGCCAATTAAATCAAATTTCATGCTACAAAAATTCATATAATTTACATTTAAAATACAAAAAACACTATCAGGAAAAATGAGCTCATTAATTTTTGTAGTCATTAGCATATTCAAACTGTGTTATAATTGATATTACAACAAAAATAGGATAGAAAAAATATAGTCTGATAAATAATGCTTGTGATAGCCATTATCACAAACATACTTACAATAAGTGGGCCAGATCCCAATTGGAACCCTGAATAAATGGAACCAAGAAGGCCGACATATATATGGTTGGCACCCAACTTCCTCACATGACTAGGTACCAATGGTACTACAAGTCCAACGGCTAAAAGATCCTGCAAGTAAATAATCAACAAATTAAAAGTCAAAGACTTAAAATGTGAAAGTAACATAACCAGTTATAACTCCTTAACTTTTTGATGTAAGTGGAACATAAACATAATTTGGCACCTAATATTAGTAAATGTATTGGCTAACATTTTTGTTAAATAAATAATCAATGAAAGAAAATATTCAGGCAATTTAATGGCAAATTAAGCTCATCGATCTCACTAATAAATGTAAAGCAATAATATATATCATTAAACATCCTCATTAAGTTCAATGAGGTTACAACAGAAGAAATAAGATTTTATCATTGCGCAATACATTCTTGTTTTTTTCTATAAAATAAGATGTGCTTATTACATAAAATATACTTACCAAAAAAGCCATAGCTTGGAGAAGGCATATCGAAAAAGACATTTTAATAAATATCACACAGCCAATTTTTCATAGTATGCGGTATAGTACTAATTGCGTACTATAGGTATTAGAATATTAATAACCCACATATGTATAAAATTATATTGCACAGGATACACACAGATTGTAGTGTCAACGCTAAACAACTAAAGAACAAATTTAGCCACTAATATTTTGGTGGCAGCCGACAACTTGACATGTAAACATTATTTGTCAGTTTTAACGTGACGTTCAAGTTTGATTTAAACACTATATTAATCTTAATTTTTGAGTCTTATTTAAGTAAAAAAATATACTCAATAAATTATAAGAATGATAAAAACATATACATTCCATGGAAATAAATTGTGTCTACTTTTCTTTTTTATTCTGCAATGTACTTACACCTGGCAGTTGCCACATACTATTAAAACAAGTAAGTAGGTAGAAACTAGAAACTTTACATTTGAATTTAATTCTCCATTTTTGGCGCATGTAATTGCTGTTCTAGTACCAATAAGTGTAGCCTATTAATTCGATTAGCACATACAAACGAACAAACTCTTCAGCTTGATAGATGATTAGATTCAAACTATGAACCTCCGATGCGACTCTTAAAAAACACCTATACCTCATTCACGATAAGTTGATTCTTTTGGCATATCGACTAATGATGGGAAACAGAAAATATCGAGTTGTTCAAAAATATTGCGTTTTAAATTACTACATAATGTGTGAAATTCTTTATTACTTCCGACATGTAAAACATTATTTAGATAAGCGATGGTGGGTCATAATAAGTACCTATTTAATATAACAGGGTTATTTTTAGACCTCCCGCCAAATTTAAATAGGTGTTTTAGACCACGAAAGTAAACAACTTCAGACCTTCTACACGAAGTCGACCACGTGAGTAGTTTTCTATGGGAGGGTCGAATTATTTATCACGTTTCGACCCATGTTTCTTTGGAAAAGTTGTTTAGTTTCATGGTCTAAACAACCTATTTTAAGTTGACAGGAGGTCCAAAAATAACGCAGTATGTAAAAATTAAGGTTGAAAAATTAAATAGTTTTATCTTTAAAACAGTTTCTATTATGAAACTGGAGCACAGACATGACCATCATAGTGTTCAGTAAAATTATCGACGTGGATATCGATATGAACGATGTTACCTCCCTTTCCGTCCGACCGATGTAACATTATACAAACGTCAATTAGTTTCAGTATTCCTATTTTAATTTTTCTTTGAAGCAATAAAGTCTCAAAATTTTAGGATAACGCTTATATCTTTAGGGACTTTTGTATTGTATGTATTTTTTTATATTTATCAAATCATTAAAATAATAAAATAATACGTTTTTTATTTCAAAGTCACGTCTCAGAAAAATTGACATCTGCCAAAAGAATCAACTTATCGTGAATGAGGTATAGTGCCGTTTTTCCGTCCGTGTTTTTCCGTCTTCATAGAGCTAGATTTAAAATATTTACCAGTCACAAAACTTTTTTAAACTAACTAAACTTTTTTTTTATGTGAGTAATGAGATTGTACGAAACGAATTCCTTAGTCAATCTTAAATTATATAAAGTGCCATTGGCGTTTTAGAGTTTAGACATTTGTCAAACGTCAACCAATATCATGAAAAGTGAACTCAACAGTGTGCAACTTATTGGAAAGATTCCTAAAAATAAATAAAATCAAACCACATGAGTAGTACAAGATCATTGGTGAGTTTCATGAAAAAAAGTTTTCATTCAAAAAATTACTATAATTAAAATGCTTTTATTTACAATTACAATTTTTCAGGTTTTACAAAGCTTTAAAAAGCTTCACAGGACAAGATTAAAAGTTTTCGAAGGAGATGAAAGAGCTCTTACAGCTGCTAGAATAAAAATCAATGAAGAATATCGGAAAAACAAAAACGTTGAAAATCAAGATGCTATAAAAGAAGTAATTTACTGCTTGAATATAATATATTTAAACAATCTTTATGACGCAATAGACTCTCCTATGTGTTGGGAAGCGTAAATCACTAGTTCTCCCCTTTTCCCAGATGATACAGCTTTCTATTTTAATAATAATTATTTAAAGTAATAATTTAATTACACAAGTAACCATTATTGATGTTTTTGCTCTTGTAAAATCAACAATAATGTACATCTTTTTTAAAGTATTGTTTCTGGGTGAAGTATATACAATCTCCTTTTTTACATGTCAATGTGTGTAAGAAATATCACAAGGGCTAATAATAATTAAGTAAGAAATACATACATAACCTCATGCCTATATTCCCCCAAGGGGTAGGCAGAGAGGCATTTCTGCACGCACATTTTGCCAGGTGTGTATCAGTCCCACATAATAGGGGGCGAGCCTATTGGTGTTTCCTGGGCACATATCCAGACTGTCCTGCTACTGAGAAAAACCCTATAACACTTTGCCTGACCCGAGAATCAAACCAGGACCAGGACCAGGACCTCTAGATTGTACAGCACTTACTTGTAGTGCGAGACCATGAGGCAGAAAAGTAATAAATAAAATCAAACCTATGTCCTGGTTCATTGAAGGTCAGAATAAAATTATTTATATTTCAGATGCAATGTGATTCCATAAATATTTTTTTTTAGGAAATAAAAATGTTATTATCATCCCACATGATATTAAATAGTGTGTAGTGTTTCAGTGTGTGTACTTAATTAAGACTCTTAAATTATGATTGAACAATTCCAACCCATCTAAGACACATTGATTGTTCATATTTATAAAAATATTCATATTGATATGGCAGAAGTAAGATGACATACAAGTATTTAATTAAATTACAGATGCTGAAATTTGGAGAGGATGTTGAAAGAGAGCTGAGAACTCAAGTTATTCAAGCTAGAGAAATCAAGCCTGGTGTTTTTGGTATGTGTTTTAAAATGTAGGCATATTCATAACAAAATACTTGAGACAGACATTTTTTTATGTCTTATATAGGGCACAATTCTTTAAAAAAGTGGACGTTTTTTATCCTCATCATATTTAACATAACATTCATAGTAAATAAATATTTATTAGCAAAATATGTGTAATATTTAATTTAGTCATTAAAAATTGTCACCTTTTTTTCTTTACAGAAGCCAAAATCACTGAAGATATATTAAAATTAGACAATGTACCTTACAATGATAATGCTGTTTTAGAAGATGGGACAGAAGCACCTCGACCTTGTTGTCAAGATCAGGCACAAAATAAATAGACAAGCTTATATATTCATACTAGGATTCTAATGAATTTAACAGATTTGACATAAAGTTTTTGATTATCATACTGATATTATGTGACATGTGTGAAATAAGTTATTATTTTTTTATGCAAATTAAAACACTATTCATCTGTATTTTCTAATACATTTTTAGTAAAATAAAATATTATTTCAATTAAATACACTGCTATATTGCTGCTGTGAAAAAAATAAAGTTTTATTGAACAACAATAATGCTACAGTCACACATAGCACAAAATATTCAACAAAATTACAGTTATAAAGTATTATAGTAGTTATAGTATTTCGTTATTGCTTTTATAATTGTTTTAGGAGTGCAAATTTTAAAAAATTACAAAAATGTGATGAGAATTCTTATTATATGTTATACTAGTTTTAGTACAAATATAGAAATAGTTTAAAAAGTTTTATTTTTTCTTATTTATAAAAAAAATATTATTGTGTAGTTGACTTTTATGAATATTGTGGGAATGTGATATTTATGCATATTAGTTTTCATGTGATCCTTAGTCAAAAAATAAAGTCCATTTGGTTGAGTTTAAGTTTTGTCAGAACAAAAGCTATACTTTATAGTTGAGTATAATATCATACTTGTCAGGTTCGAAAGCGCTATGTTTTTAGTCTTAATTTGTGTTCTTGTAGAAATTTTGATTATAAAAAAAATACATATCCACTCCAAGTAAAGGTATAATTAAACCTGACATATGCCCAAGTTCAAGCATCCAACTGGTAACTTCTAGATCGTATGACTCGCACTTGCATTATGAGATCATAAAGCAGTTTACTCTCATATCCTTAGCTGGAAAAGGAACCTCCTTTAAAAACTTCAGATGTCATTACGACGTTGCATTCCATAGCCGTAGAGCGTATATTTCGTGCACAAGAAAGAGAAAAGCATATAAAATATTATGTGTGAACGAAAGAGATGGATATACGAAAGTCGAACTTAAATTCTGATTCAGAAATCCTATGGTAGAAAGTTATTTTTCAGCTGTTCGAAATTAATTCAAAGCGCTCTATTGTTTCTTTTGATAAAAGTTAAAATCCGTTACAGCAATGCTAACGAAAAATTTGGTCTCTCGGGCCCTGTTACTGAGAACCCTAAAGAATGCAGCTGATAACGTAAAACAAGCCAAAAGAAACGCTGGCCACGGGTAAGCAACCTGTTATGTCATTGAGTTTGCATGCCCGAAAAACAAAATAGTTTCATATATTTCTAGTATATCTAACTTACAATTTTATGAGATTACCCAGAATTATTATATTTCAATCGCTGAATAAATGTTATTACAATGAAGATAGTAAACCAATGAAATGATGCTAACTACATGATATGATAAACTCAAATTTCCTTTAAAATTCTTAAATTTAATTCATATTGTTTAGCTGGATCATTAATATTTGACACTTATTTTAGCCATGCCGCTATAGTGCTAGAAAATAACATAATTACTCTATTTGTTTATTTTCTTAGTTAGAATTTATGTTGTATAGTTATTTTGTTCTATTTATTCTGACATTTTATTCTTTCAGTGTGTGGACCTACCGTGTGCCACCACCCATGCCTTCAAAGAAGGCTCAAAGGTTGGCTGATGTCCTTGGAGGTTTGGCCTGGTGGTGGATCCTCTACCATATTGCATCTGAGCCTGAACACATTTTTGTATGTATCATAAACTTATCACAATAATGTACCTTAAGGTCTAGGCATGTCATTGAGAACCCCAAAGGCCGCGGGTTCAAAGCCCAAGCACACAACAATGACTTTCCAAAGTTTTGTGTGTATTACACAAAACAAGGATAAAGGCAAACATAGGGATAAGAGCTACCCACCTAAGGTCTTTTTGGTGTTTTGTTTGCCAGCCCAGACTAGGCCAGCATAGTGGACTAAGGCCTAAACCCTCTCTCTTATAGAGAAGTCCTATGCCTAGCAGCATAACCTTTATGTAAACAAGCATGAACATATCTTAAAGATATTGAACATAATATATCATTTGTTTATAACAATAGAGATTACAACTAATTTTCTTCAAAATCACTCTGCTGCTTGATAATTAGCTGCTTTATTGCACACTTTAATTACAGAAACATTCAGTGATAAGTAAAATTAATATCTTATATGAATGTTACAGGGAGAATGGAAATATGTTGATCCAAGTACATGGACTAATGAAGAACTGGGGATCCCACCAGACTCTGAGGGACCATTGAAGAAATAACTTCTACTGTGATGAAAATGTAGATTGTACATTTTGTTTAGTAAATTAATTGTTGTTCAGTATATATAATTTATTTAATTTGCCTTTTTGTTCTGCACCTTTATATCAATATTGAAAATCGACCTAATACTTGTGATGATTGACCAAAAAACGTGTAGGCTTTATTTTGCGAGGGGTGAATAGAAACAATTAACTTTTACAAGTATTTAACAAGCAATATAAATAGGGAAAATAGATATGAAAGAAAGAAGTTGTAAGTTAGCTTTTGCAATAAGCATATAGAGTAAAAGTCACAAGCTTGTAACCTACTTAAATTTTATGTATAATCAGTATATTTTCAGAACTCTTTTATTATTAAAATACAGGGTCCGCTCTTATTTTAATGCTCTAACCATTTATATAAATAAACGTTTACACAGTAGGGAATATGAATATGATAGACTGAAAATTTGTTGATATTTGTTTCAGTATCTAATCGATATTTAGTAGCTATTGATGAGGTAATATCCTATGTTATGTTCAGTGTAGAACACAGGAATTATAAATTTCAGATACATTACATGACATATCACACAACATCGCATTATGAATATAATACCTATTTATTTATAATTAAGTGAGGATGTCATGAATAAACTTAACATGTAATTATATTTATATTTTTATATTTTAAACTACAATATACCTTAGATCCTAAGACGGAATTAACTAATAATTAAATTCATAATTTGTATTTATTTTAACAAAACTTAGTTCATGGCTGTATGTTTCAACGCCATAACATGGAACGGTTCGTAAGAAAAAGTTACTTGACATAAATCAAAAAACAATTTTCTTTTCCACACGCTTGCTTTTTCTAAAATTTGTAAGATTTTATCATGTTATCTGTGATTTAGTGTGAAATGTGTGTTATATTCGTTAATTTAGTCAATATTTCGTGATGGTGAAGTGTTTATTAGTTGTTTGAAATGGAGACAAATGCAAATCAGAAGGGTGAGTACATCGTTGCTTGAGAAGGCCTAAAGTCTTGTTTGTGTATGAATAACTGTACCTCGCGGGTCTTGCGACATGAATTCGCTTAACATATGACGCTTTGAGTCTATATTATTATTGTTTTTATATTTTATTTTAATTAATCTCTGGATAGTATAATAACAGTAGTGTTGAGATATGGGTCATCTTCCGGAGTTGGTGCTTATCATGTCTTAGTGGACATTTGTTATCATTTTAAATTGTGATACAAAGGATTATTGTAAGAATAATATCGATTAATATTTTAGTAAATATAAGTAATTTTCCTGGCCTAGATTATTCCTGTACCTGTGCATGACTCATTTTCTTAGCATTGTGATGTCATAAGCAAGTTAGATGCTAATAAATAACACTCGACGCGCCTTTACATGAAAATCATCATCAACTACAATAACATTACTGTTGGCATGATTTTTTTGTTAAGCCTAATGACAACTTCTGGTTAGGGTGTTTTGGTTTTTCTAAACTCTAATTAATTGTGATTAAGGTAAGTCTGCAACAAGTATTTATTTACTGATGATGTCTTGTACACAGTCAATCTCTTTGCTTAATGTACAAGAAACAAATAAAATTTGTTAAATCTTTTTTTAATTATTATCATATAAATCATGGTGGTAAAAGTTTTCAAAAAAATTAATACTTTATTTGGTTTTTATTTTTATCAATTCTTTTAAGTTAAAGAGCATTTTAATGAGAGATTTTTAAAATTATTTTGAATGTTGGGTCAAGTATTCAGTATCAACTTTAATCATGAGCTAAAAAGATTGTATATCTATAAATTAAAATTTATAGCTTACAAGTAATTATTTATGAATAAATATGCTTAAATATTGTACTTGTGAAACAATAATTTAGTTGTTTTATAATAAAAATTACATATTTAATTTCTGTTTTTAAATATATAAAAAAATAATTTATAGTGCCAAACATTATGGTTAGTTTCCTACATTATATTTATACATAAAAATCTTAAAGTCAGTTCTAGCATTGTGTAAACTTTTTCATATGTTTAGTAAAGTATAAATGTGGTGAAAGTCTGTCCAACTTGTTAATATGCAGATATTATCAATAGATTCACAAAAGCTATGGAACCAGGATTTATATTGAATTTGAACCTATATTTGTTTGTACTTCTGAAATTTCTTTTTTATTACATATGTAAATAGAATTAAATTAATGTTAATATTATTATAATTCGAATATAAAGACTGTTTTGCATAAGAATAAATAAAGTTTTTGCAAAGAAGTTAAACTTTCTCTGCATTGTGGACAAGTTTCCATTTGTATCAAGATTAAGTCTACATGTGCTACTGTATTTCTATATTTTTGATGGTATGTTCCTTATATTTTGATTGTATCATGTTAAGAATTTTATAAATCTAATAATATTAATTTGAAAATAGAAAAAATTATATATAAATTAATTCTCACAATATATATAAAATAGTATATTGGTATAGAAATTTATTGGTACATCCCCTGCAAAGAGCAAAGAGGTGAAACTTGGTGTCCTAATGAGTCAACCACAAGGCCTGCATATGTAAAGCATGTCACTTGAATGCATTGCTTATTATTGATTCCAAACAGGCACAAACTACCTGACTGTACTGTGACTTTAGTTGGGTTATGTTTGGATTTATTGCTCATCTTTGTTATTTTGTTTCAGTGTAATATACATATATGTAATATATAATTTATTTAATTATTCTTAAAAATGTAGGTTTATTATAGGAGATGTAAAAATCTCAAAGACCTGAAAGTTAGGAATTATTGCAAAGATTAAATATAATAATATTTTTTTTATTAGAATAATCCAAAATTAATTCATAAAATAAATTGAAATTGTCCTCAAATATTTATTTGTTCATAGTGTTCCAGCAAAATAACTACAAAACACCAGATAAATATAAATTAAAAATGTATCATTGTTTTTTGTTGGTTGTATTATTTTGGATCACAATATAATTGCTATTTAACAGAAAAAAGTAGTTTCAGGAAGCTAAACTACTGACAAAATTACTGAATTGAATAATAGAAAAATATTATTTAGATTTTTGGAATTGATTTTAATATCTGCTTAGGCCTATGGCTGAGCATATTACCCCACATGCTTCACATGGCTGTATACAAAATTATAAAAGTAAATATCTATTATTATTAATTGTTTATTTTTTTATCTTTAACACTTTAATGTATACTCACAAACAATTGTAAATCATAAAAATTATATAATAAATATGAATTATATTTTGTTCTATATTTCCCGCAAATACCTTAGTGGTTAATGTATTTGAATCCAGTTATAATTATC
This sequence comes from Cephonodes hylas, assembly GCA_030295005.1. Classification (NCBI taxonomy): domain Eukaryota; kingdom Metazoa; phylum Arthropoda; class Insecta; order Lepidoptera; family Sphingidae; genus Cephonodes; species Cephonodes hylas. The sequence continues at coordinate 5,187,885 of AP025367.1, read as the reverse complement.
CTTTGAATACTTTTTAATTTTAGACATTACCCATTAAGGTGTGCTAACTATGTTTTATGTCTTTGGCAGAAATTGATATGTGTGGAAACTTTTGTTCTGCCTTTTAATATTTTTGATTTAAGGATGAGACTTTGGTGGCAGTTTGTAGGCAAATTGTTATTCGCTCCAATATTTGGAAATGTCTGGGAACACCCAAATACATTACACAGGATTTAAAAAAAATTGTTCTTGAAGTCTAGTGTCGCTTGGAGGCTTCGTAACGCAATTGGCTTGACGCCAGTATGAGACTCTAGAGAGCGTGGGTTCGAATCCCGTACTCAGAGAAGTGTTTGAGAGATCCAAAAAATTTTTGCTCAGGTCTGAAAGTGCCGCGCCACAAAACATAAATCTGGAATCAAAAATAAATACGTAATTGTTAAACGTATCTATTTTTACGAAAGCGGAATATTTATGTTCATAATACCATCCGGAATGGAAGTGCGCGTAAATGATAACACCGCAATAAGTGAATGAATTTGTTTCAGTGTCCTGTGTTGTTAACTACGCATACGACGCGTCAGAGCCGAACGAGCTGACTATACGGCCGGGTGACGTTATATGGGACGTGGATAGGCTGCCCGGAGGCTGGTGGCGCGGAGAGTTGCGCGGCAGGCGCGGCATGTTCCCCGACAACTTTGTATCAATGCCCAACGAACATGGGAATTCGAGGTAAGGACTTTGTAAAAAAAAATTGAATAAACAGTTTTGCGGATAATTTGTTTAAATGTAAAAAGAGTAAAGAAATTATGATTGCTTACTAACGACATTATTTGTTTAAAAATTTTATTAGTGGCGACCAAAAGCAAGTTTAAAAAAAATACTATTGCACTCAACGAAGTTTCTTCACATTTTCTTTATACATTTGTTATGAAATACTTGTTTTGTATTCAAACGCACATAAACGCATGAATCCCCATAGGAGTACGCAAAGGCGCATTTCTGCATCTAATACTTAACATATTGTTGCAATTACTTGCCCAGAGATTATATTCCCAAAGGATATTATGTGCGTATTGTTCGTATTCATAGTAACGCGTAAGGAGTAAAAGGCGCGTCAATTGTAAATGAAACTGATTTTTTTTTGTAAGTGATATGCCACTCAGGGGTTATTTATGAAACCTGTGATCAATCTTCAACCAAATTTCTTTCTTAAAGATCGATATATTTTTTTAATTAATCATCTCCACACTTTTGCCTATTACTTATTAGAGATATAAGAGTAGGCAGAGGTGAATTTTTGCAACTAATTTTCGCCGTCTGCATAATATGGGACGTTATATTACTGTTTTCATGTCATGGGATTTTTTTTATTTAAAAAACCCAATAACACTTGTCCGAAACGAACCCAAACCTCAAAGAAGATAGTAGGAACAGACATGTGTTCCGAGAAAATAAGGCATTCTCTTGTTTGGCATTTTTATTTTTTTTATTTTTTATGTTAAAGGAGGCAAACGAGCTAGTGAGCCACCATTTATTTAGAGATTAACATTTTATATTTCTTGTAACAAATTTGTATTTGTAATCATAGACGATATTTATACCTTCAACTATGTTGAATCAACAAAAACTTAGTACTCAATTCCTGGGTTTTTGAATGAACGCGATTTCCCACGTTTTACCCCCGACTCATAAATAGAAATCGAACTTTACATGATCGGTGCAGACTACGTGATTTAGTACATGAATGTGGCTAGTTTGTGACATCTGATAATAATTATTTAAGTTCACTTTCTTGTAGACTAGCGAATATAGAAGTAGCAATGTAATCGATGCAATAGTTACATATTAGGATATTCACTGGAAACCAGTTTGTATTCACATAGAACTACCTTGTGTGAGCTATCTAGCACACTGACATATTTATTATTTTTATGTACCTTTATATATGAGAAGGACTTTCAGATGCTATAAAAAGTGAGCTACAGTAACGGAATTGCTTTTATGTCGATTAATAAAGAGACCAATTAATTTAGCGTGAATTTATACCCAGTCTTGCTAAAATCAAAGAATTAGAATTGGGTTTTTAGATTACGTATTTTCCATTCAATTTTAGTAGTTTACACACATTAAACCTCGTAATAATACCTGTATAGATAAATGTTGCTGAATGGACGAGCTAGTGGGACGTAGGAAATAGTATTTGTCATAACAAATATAGGTTAGTAAAAGTTAATACACCATCGTGCTGGGTATATTTCATCTATATCTCATTCACGATAACTTGATTCTTTTGGCATATCGACTAGTGATAGGAAACAGAAAATATCTAGTAGTTCAAAAATATTGCGTTTTAAAATACTGCATTATGTGTGAAATTCTTTATTACTTTCGACATGTAAAACATTATGTAGATAAGCGATGGTGGGTCAAAGTTCATAATAATTACCTATTTTATATACCAGGGTTATTTTTAGACCTCCCGCCAAATTTAAATAGGTGTTTTAGACCACGAAAGTAAACAACTTCCCCAAAGAAACACGGGTCAAAAAGTGAAAAAAAAATTAGATCTTCTACACGAAATCGACCTCGTGAGCAGTTTTCTATGGGAGGGTCGAATTATTTATCAAGTTTCGACCCATGTGTCTTTGGAAAAGTTGTTTAATTTCATGATCTAAACCACCTATTTTAAGTTGACGGGAGGTCCAAAAATAACGCAGTATGTAAAAATTAAGGTTGAAAAATAAAATAGTTTTATATTTAAAACAATTTTTATAAAGAAAAAGGAGCACAGCCATGATTATCACAGTGTTCAGTAAAATTATCGACGTGGACATCGATATGAACGATGTTACGTCCCTTTCCGTCCGACCAATGTAACATTGTACAAGCGTCTATTATTTTCAGTGTTTCTATTTTAATTTTGTTTTGAAGCAATAAAGTCTCAAAATTTTCGGATAACGCTTATATCTTTAGGGACATTTGTGTTGTATGTTTTTTTTTTATTTATCAAATCATTAAAATAATACGTTTTTTTATTTCAAAGCCATGTCTCAGAAAAATTTACATCTGCCAAAAGAATAAAGGTATCGTGAATGAGGTATACTTTAACGATTCGTCGGTTTGATGATATACGCAAATGTATTGCGTAACAAACATCAATAAGAGAATTTATTGTTCTTGTTTCCGGTAGGCGTCTACAGATCGCGTATTGAATTGAGTATTGCCTTCGTCACGAGTATTTGCTCATGTAATGGTCTTTTGATTGAGACGTTTCGAATAGTTTTTAGAAAAGCTTATGGTAATTATTTACAATTCTATTTGTTGTCGTATTTTATCAAATTCATGTGGAATTATAATTAAAAAACAATCGTTTCTGTTATAAACAGTCCATTAAAATATAAGCCTTTCACTTAGCATTTTTGGTTTCATTTCATTCGATGATAATTTCACTTTGGCATCGTAATAGTTAATATTGCTTTGATTAAGGTGCAGCATTTCTTATCTATAAACCATATTGTTTTGGAAGAACGTGTTCTCAGCCATTTAGGGCACATGCACAACTTTTACAACTCAACAAAGTTTTTCTAAGGATAATTTTAAATAACGGCCTATATTTAAGTTAACATAAGTTCCGGTGTGTGTCACGTTTTTAAATATAAGCGGTGAAATGTGTCATTTCGTGATTACATTGGACGGCGACAACATTGATAAATGCGTGAAAGAGGTGTGTGAAAACGTAATGTCGCATTGCGATAAGTCCGCAAGTGAAATTATTGAAGAAACAACGCTTTTGTGCTCACTAATATATCGTTTATTAAGTTGTGGTAAACTATAAGTTAATGTGTAACTCTCAGTAGTGTGTATGGATTCCAAACTTCTAAGTAAGTAAGTACTGTATCAAATAATTGCGCTTCGTCGGTAACACTCAAGTTCTCGCGATTTATGGTTTATATGTAGCAAAATGAAATTGGAGTATGCGTATTGTGCATAATTATAATTTTTATTGGTATCCGGTTCTGTGGCTGGGGGCAATGGTCAGCGAAAGTCGTTCAGTTGGCGAATGATTTAACATAAAATTGTTTGATACATTTTTTTGTTTAAATATTTTCCCGATTAATAGTAGAATAATAATGATTGTGCAATTTATCTAATCAGTGCAGATAAGACGATAAGACGCGCGGCCCGCGCCAGTCTATGTTTGTTGTGCGGCCCTTGGTGCCATATTTTTACGTGTCTTCAAAGTTTTATATATATGTATAAATATTGGTAACACAATTCAATTGAAAAGGTACATTTTTGCATCATGTGTATGTGTGTGAATTGTTTAATATTCTAAGTAAACCACGGAATGCAATTTATTGTGGAATGATTGTCTTTGAAGCCTGACCGAGTTTGCCTGATATCGTATTTTATAGTTTAGTGCTAAAGAAAAGAAAGAGGTTTCTTAATCTGACGACTGTTTTTTGATCCGATGTAGACAATGCCTTTGTTCATATAAAAGAAAAAAATCCAGCGGACGCTATGGAAGGTTTCTTTTTCAATTTACTTTACTGCTGTTATCTCGAAAGTATTTTTACACGCCTATGTATTTATATCACACCTATACCTATGATAAACGACACGTAAATGGTTCGAATTAACTTTCCTATCCTTGTACCTGTGAATAATTTTATGCGCTATAACTACAGTACTCTACACGGTCTGCCTTTAAGTTTTACACTAAATCTTGTAAAGAAGCAAAAATGTTGACATTCTTATTTTTGTTGTTTGTTATACCTTATGTTCCTGTTATCGAGGCAGTACGGTCGGTATTGAAAGGTTCGTATATGTTAGGTTTTATATTACGAGAAGTGAAATAAAATACCCTATGCCTAACTAAACACATTCTTGTGTTTATGTTAATTATTTTTTTCTGTTAAATTCATTTAGCAGACTATATATGAACTATCGACGATTCGGAAATGGAGTAGTAAAAAGAGCTGTAATAATGTAGTAAAAGGATCTTGGTGGTCGCGTTATTACGCGACAAAGTTATTACTTGCGACGTGTGTTTCCAGTCTATTAAAACGTTTTTATTTACTTCCTATATTATGTAATCGAAAACAATATCTTTTCAAGTTAACATTATCGGCTTTACTTTAGTGTTTTCTTCGCTGTTATAAATTATAGCAGCAACCAAAATTATGATAAATATTTGTCTACGCTATAAAGAGTAGGTACATACTAAAGTGTAACGATTAGGTCGGATTAGGTATAAAAATATTATCCAATAACCACTCCCCATCCATTCCCACAACGGTATTGTATGTCAAATATGTCACACACTTTTGACCGTGGTAGGAGCGCGCGACCTCGTGCATCAAACTGGACACATTACGCACGTCGGTCGCGAGACGAGCCGAACATCTTGTATAGAACGTATTGATGTAAATGGTTGTGTGTTTTTGTCGCGTGGTGTCATTGTGGTGAGGTAACGGTGAGGTTTGGTGCCAGGTCGGTGGGCGTGCAGGACAGATGTCGGGCCGTGTACAGCTACCAACCTGCCAACCCGGACGAACTGCCGCTCTGTGTCGGTGACGTCCTAGAAGTCCTTGGTGAGGTATGTGACTGAACTGTTCGTCTTCTGTTTATCTAATTAGGATCCTTTGTACTATCGTGATTATCGATTTGTACTATTGTGATAAGGCCGCCATTTGTACCTGTCCTTTTCTTTTTGATTATGTTTTTATTGTTATAAATGTGTACAATAAAGAGTTTAAATAAAATAAAAATAAATATCGACGGTGTATCAAGTTGGAATCAATGAATACTCAATATCATGTTATAAAATTGTCCACAAGTCAAAATTGAAAATTGATTATTGCCAAGTCATCTATTTTGGCGCAATTAAGTATCTTCTATATTAACCTACTGAACCTGTTTCTGACGGTGAACGTTGATTATCAATATTTGCAGTTTAAATACCGTATTAATTATTTTGATTTATGAATGCTACTGCTAACGATGTCTAATTTGCTAACAAATTGGTGTCAACATGACCTAGAGCTATACATTATAATTATCTAAAAGAAATTGCAGTGAACTAAGACGACAACGTTATCATAAAGTTTTGATGTATCGCCATTGAGTAACCATGAGATACTATAAAGACGAGAGCGAAACTCATTGAGAACGATGTTTCCATTCAGAATGCAGTTAATAATTAATTAATTACGCATGAATAGATGTTGATACTGTGTTGGTGTAATCGGTTATGAAGTACTATGATAGTAATGGTAATAGGCCTAGAGAACAATAGTTGTTTTCATTGGACAATTCCATTTACATTACGTATATGATGTAATTTAATGTTTTGCGACTTTACAGTAGCAATTAACATCGGGAAGTGAACATAAGTCAATATTTAGAATTTGGTTTCAACTGATAGCATATAAGAGTTTACAAAAATGGACTTCGAAGGCCATGATTTCCAACAAAAATGAGAAAAGTATTTTTGTACTTAAATTCTAAGATCCATACTATTTCAAAATACTCTTATACTAGTCACAATTAGTATCAGAGTATTTTAAAATAGGTCTGTGTTGTCAAATTATATGTTCGCTTTAGGTAGAGGAAGGCTGGTGGCAGGGGAGGAGGCAAGGCCGCATCGGCGTGTTCCCATCAAATTTTGTAGTGATGCTGGATCCACCACAGCAAGCGCCGCCCTTTGAACCGGCACCGGCGCTCCCACCCAAACCTGGTAAGTTATATCAACGATATTCTATTTACACACTTACGTACATATTGTTAGTGTATAACTTTATATGTCGACCTACTACAGAAAGTATAAAGTATCACTGTCCTTGAAAACGAACGTAAGTAAATGCTATATGGGTAGAGACAGCTTGTTGCGAATGTTGGCTGGGGGAATAAAACAATGCTGATGAAAGAACTGTTGTATTCATTAGGAAGAAACATTAATCGTCAATGAGTCATTTCTATAGAAAATGTGTCATTGATGTGTTCCTTATTGCACCTCCGTTTCTATGTATCACATTGTGACTACACAACACAACTATAGTTGTGGTTTTACCTCTTTTCTAACGGGGACAAATAAATAGCTAGCGTCTGCTGTAAATGGGGTAAAAGTTCAGCAATTCTGACAATTCACGTCAATATCATAGCGCTTTGAGAGTGCTGCCCCATCACGCCTTTTACTTGCACAAACAAACTGAGGTCAGGTTTCTCGTGACAGTGACCTTGACATTTTTTGCTTACGTTCAACTGATGCCTAATAGTGTGACTTTGAGTTCAGTGCAGACATTTTTAGTAATAGGCTTTATTGATAAGCTGTCAAGATCTGAAAGTTATTATTAACGATTGTCAGTTGTTAATATGTCTATTGCTTATCTGGTGTGAATATAATTTGGGTACACTTTTTCCGTTCCTTTGTATAGAACTCGATCTACATATAAACACGTTGATAAAGGATTGCTTTCTTTATTGCTCTGTTTTACTTATTTTATCTATCACAAGGTGTTTGATTGCTGGCAAAGGATTAATTTAATGATTAATGAATACTAAACAAAACAACTTGTCGGATTATTACTTTATCTATTGGTGCTTAGGAAATGTATATTGCATTTCCGTTTTTTGCAATCTATCTAAGAATATTGTCTACGCGCTCAGTGCTAAGTGGTTACGTAACATAAACAAACATAGACCTCCTAGCAACTAGAACGCCTGTTACAATTTATTTAACCACTTAATACCGTAGCTGTGTGTCAAATTGCGTGTACGAATCGTAATGTTTAAATTGTACTGATTTAATCCATTGAGAACATTGCCCGTTCCAGACACACTAATTGAATCAATTGGAACGCTTGAGGGGACTCCCGTTAATCATCATTATGACGCTTAAGCTTCCTTTGTTGTTTACTGTGGACGAATAAAATGTTGTTTGTATGAGTCATTAATGTTGACAATTGTCTATCTTATATAGCCCGTGCGACTCCATTACATTAAGAAAGTAGGAGTCTTTTTGTGTCTTAGTTTGATTCTCCATACTTATGAATTTTCATTAACCAGTCTTATGTTTACATTGATGTATTTTTTCCATCATACCTAAAGTATGATGTGTGCTGTTTTAGTCACAAGTCCACAGTGCGTTAAATCAATTATAATATATATAAAATAACACTGTAAAAGAATTCGCAGTCTTATGTCCAAGCAGAATGTCATCTGCGAAACGGACTAAATTAAAATACCTAGTGTAATGTGTAATCCGCGTTGCTGCTAATCTAATTACATGTGCACATTAGCTCCCAACTTGTGCAGTTCACTTCAAGGCTGGATTTAGCTTCGTATAAAGTTGTAGCCACTGATGGAAGCTTCACTTGTAAATTTGTAGGGCAATGCCTTCAGTAAGGGTTGCTAAACTCAAATAGTTTATTCAAGTAAACATTCAAACGGTTTGCTTTCCACTACGAGTTAATTAAATGCTGAGTGAAATTATCCCGTCCACATATGTAAATATACAATAAAGTCTCGCTTGTGTATTTTAAATTTGGATAGTTTATTTACAAAACTAAAACGAAGTTGCTAGCAGTAGAGCTTGTTATTGAGCTCTCCCGACAAGCAGTAGTATCTTACACTGTGCGGAACGATATTGCAGCGTTAGTTTCAGCCCAAGGCTTAACCTAATTGTCTGTATCCTTGGGTGAGTGCCTTCACAAGTTTCTGGTTTCGTGTCGTTCTAAAGGTTAAATGTCATAGGTAAATGCCAAACTGATTCTGTCATTGACCGAATGAGTAATGTTAATGTTCCGTAGCATCCTTGGAATAATCGCTTAGTAGTTTTCAATGTGTATTCATTTGTAAACGGCTTGATACCCCTCACGTGTGTCTAGTATCAATTTATATTTTCGTTTAGTTCCGGATATCGGGTCAGCTGTTTGAGTTGTCCACCAATTTCTACTGAGATTTAGATTTCGTGGAAATGCTAAGAATCGCAAGGTTTCTGTAAATGAAGACATAAATAACATTCCATTAAATTTAAAATTTATAACAGCATTGAAACAAAAGTGCGTGTGTATGGTTTGTGTATTTTGAATTTATAACGAAAGTGAGATACCTATTTAGATATATTTTATATATTAGGTCTTACATGATAACTTCACAGTTGAATAAAATCACTTCGTATATTTAGTAGTGTTGTAAAATTAATTAAAAGCGTTTTTTTTAAAGATGCAGAAATTTTCTAGCTATAAATACAAGGATTACACGAATGTGATTTTTAATTTTAATGTATTTTTTAGCCGAATTCAAAAGAGGAGAGAGAAGGTTATCAATTCGTCTGTATTTTTTACAAATTTGTTTATGTTACTTACGGAATGTAAATCTATTGCCAACAGTAAAGGAGCAGTGCCGGGTTCTGTTCCCGTACACGGCGGTGAACGAGGACGAGCTGACGTTGTCGGAGGGCGACGTGGTGACGATCGTGTCGAAGGACGCGCCCGACCGCGGCTGGTGGCGCGGCGAGCTGCACGGCCGCGTCGGACTCTTCCCAGACAACTTCGTGCAGCTATTACCCACAGGTACGTCCACATACAATCTATCTAATCGATTGAAGTCCACAGATAGACATAGGCCTCCCCCGAAGACTTCTTGAGTGTTCTCACACTTAGGAGTGTTGGAGGCAGTCTGCATCCAGCGACATATTCACATTTAACGCACGAAATTCCTAATTAATTATACAGATCATAGAAGACATAACATCAGGGTTTTAGGATCTGGACCTTTTATTTATGAAAAACCTTAAATTTGATAATGAAAATATGTACAATAAATCGAGCCGAAATCAGTTCTTTTGTTGTGTCTGTAGCAGTACAGACAGAAATTTTATTTTCATTTCGGTCTTGTGTATCGTTTCCATTGTCTTAATGTTCCAATGGTTAGTCCATGATCAGAAACGCCCCCAAAAGCGATCCCCATTAGAAGGAAGTCGTTAACTAGTTGAACTGTCATTTTCGGTGAAAGATCTATTTGTCCTTAGGTTATCATAAAACTTGGAACAATGTTTTATAATAAACGATTGTATTAGAACATACACTTGTATAATGGATTATTTTATAAGAGTTAATGTTAACGCCGTTTTGATAAGGAAATTTTATCTTTTTTTCTAAGAAATTGTTCGAGACTTTTTGTTGTAGTAACTAGAATAAAGACTGCTCACAAATGATTATGTTGAAATTATTAAAATTTATTGCCAGGGCATAGTTGTAGGCTCTTATGGCGGATTTTAATGGAAGATTATCCATAGTGTACCTGTGATTTACCACATAAATATTTTATACATTTTTGTGATAGATGTCTGTTGCGTTATTAAGCATGAACGCTAACGCACTCTTTATCTCGCTAATTGACAAGGCTAATCGACTGTTATCATATTATGTTAGAAAGAAATTGTTATTAGACAAACATCCTGGCGCTCTCGACACTGTACCCATACGTTAATGCGGATATAACATATGCATTCATTATTAAATGAGTTGCTGTACAAATAATAGTAGGAATAAACATGTAGCGTAAGAGACGTGTAATTATTCGAAGCATAATGCCGGTTTACGTCTATATAGTAAATCATACTGCACTAATACCTACACTCAAAGGTATCAGGACAAGAGGAATAACGTAGTGGAAAATCAATTCACTACGTTACACTACAAAAAAAGTAAACTTTCGGTTAGAGTCGGCCAGTGTTATTGAGTTTTCCTATTATGATATCCTCATATATTATGTGCTGCTAGCATAATCTAGAAATGTGCCTAGAAAAAAGAAACAGGTTCGCCCCCTAAGACGTGGGACGAAAAAACGACTGGTGAAATATGGGTGCAGAAATGCATGTTCGGGGAATAAAGGCGTGAGGTTATGTATGCATGTAAATTAAGTGAATTACTTTTGTCGTACCTATATATGTTATATAGGTATTATCGTCGTCAGCATTTCCTACAGACACCAATAGTCGGACTCTTTTTTTTCATTAATATTTTGTAAATTGCGCGGTTTTGCTCGCTTTGCCTTACGCATAGTATTTTCACTACGTCCATGTGTATGTGTAATAGTAAAGTAACAATCACGTTGACAGAGCACCGCTGCATAATTGATTGGTATCGTATGCGCTGCGTATTATACGCGTTTGGGATGCCATTATTACCGTTGAACACATTACTAAACGTGTTTACTTAATGACACACTAATAAATTCATGGGCGCGATGTATAAGTGGCATCATTTACATTGAATCATTAACTGATGTAACTATATAATACGACCATTAATAAATAACTAGTCAAGCCGGCGAGTAACATGGCGTTAAAATTAATAGCTTCTTAATCAATCAATTGGCTTGATTATTTGTATCATATGGTAAGATTGTACTATCTTAATTTACGTTTGATTGTTTGTGATAAACTCACGCGTATCTTTTACATAGTATAGTTGCATTTGTGTTCTTAATATAGCGTGTAGCTTAGGGATAATTGTGTAATTAAAATATTTAAAAATAAACTGCATATTTCCCAAAAAAGGGTTTATAAAATTGCAGTAATCTTCGTCGTTTTATATAAATTCCAGTCTCGATATCCGCAAAATAGTGAATCACTATTGCGTTCGCTTCATGGGTAATTAAAAATAATTTGGAATAACGTTACTTTCTTAATGATAATGAGTTAATATGTGAAATTAATTGGCATTTGGGGGTGGTGGCACTGCCATTAATCAATTTGACGACGGTCACAAAGCGTTCGGTGGCGCGTTTATTGAAGCATATTGTTACTAACGACCGCCAGTGATTCTGTTTGAGCGGAATTTCATAAGTATCGGTGGACTGTGGAGTGACGTGTTTGTGTACACATCATGTATTTTAAAACTAGAGGTAAATCTTTAAAAACATATATTTTTTTAATTAATTGTAAGATGGTTTTTTCGGTATCTATATGCTTTCTTTTTTTTTTAATTGCTGTAACTTTTTGTATTTGGTCAAATAAACTATCACATGGTCTCGTGGTACAAGTATGTACCGTGTGATTTAGAGGTCCCGGGTTCGATTCAAAGACAAAGTATTACTAGGTTTTCCCATGTAAAATTGTCAGTGGCATAAAGTAGTCTGAAAATGTCCTTTAAAACGGCAATAGGCTTGCCCTCTATTACGTGGGACTGATACCATACATTAGCGTGAGATTATATGTGCATGTATGTAAATAAAAATTATGTAATGTTGTCAATAATTGTCTCTCGTGATTCAGTGAGTGAAGCAGTCATGGCCTCGAGGTTTGGGCGCGCGGTCGAGAATCTCGACGGTCGCGGGTTCGAACCCCAGGTACACACCACTGACTTTTCGAAGTTATGTGTGTATTCACATTGAATCATCACTTGCTTTAACGGTGAAGGAAAACATCGTGATGAAACCTGCACACCTAAGAGTTCTTAGGAATTTCTTAGGTGTGTAGTCCGCCAACCCGCACTAGGCCAGCGTGGTGGACTATGGCCTAAACCCTCTCAATGGTAGAGGAGACCCGTGCTCAGCAGTGGGCGAAAATGGGTTGATGAAGAAGAAGAAGAAGAAGATTCGACATATTAATGCCGATTTATACAAATAGTATGTTAACATGGATAGGTTGTAGGTCTAGGTATACTAACGGGTACTTTAATGTCGTGGATACGATTAGTATTTTACTGTGACGAGAATTTATCGACACACAATACAATATATCAATACATTAAACGGTTCTCACGATGTATATCTAGTCGGAATTGTCGCCATTCCATCGACTCGGCAACGGATCACACACATTCAATTCTGCAACGAGTAGAAACTGCGGCGTTCTTTTTTTAATACACCTAACCTAGATATACTGACTGCTATTTCAGACATCCAAATTTAGATGTCGTGTTACGAAACCTGTGCTTTTTGTATAAATATGGCTGTTATACTGTTTCGGTAAATTACATTACGATATTGGACAAATGGAAAATCAGCGAGTGGTGGTCATTTGTCTCAAGTTCAAACAGTCAAAATAAGTGACTTTAGTATCTACTAATGGACAATTTCCTTTCCAAGAACGTATAATTATGGGTGAATTAATAGCTATGGTTATATAATTATGCTGGATAAGTAATTTCTACAGCATTTAACATACCATTTGAACGGTTATTTAATTGAAGAGCAATTACATTACATTTATCTTAATCTATATAATTAAAGGAAAGTGACTTGTGTCGTGATTAACTAGTGATTTTTATTAAGTATAAATAATGGGTGATATTGGTTGGTATTATTGCTTAGTTTCACAAAATAGCTTGAATATATAATAGAAATGTAATAAAAAAACAGCCGGTGTTAAGAGGTCAGTGACACGCGTTTTGCTATGAAATTGTACGCTCTACATTGTCGACTCTTAAAATTTTCTTAGAACTGCTTAAATTATTTTATTTCTTAAAATTTATACTCAAATAATAAGCACAGCAACAAACAGTTTATAATAAATTATTCTTATTAATCGTTATATTTCAAAAACATCCCATTGACACATCTACGATTATGTAGTCTCAAATGTTGTTTATCTCTTTACTGTGTGAATGAATTGGAATATATTTGTTTCCCGCTTAAATTGTTTTCTTTGAAGTAAAAGAAAACCAGAATGGTCAGCTCTCTGTTGACACCATCCACGATGTCGAATCCTCGTTTGGACATACGAGCGTATGAGACCTTGAAAATTACATTAAGGTGTAAATACAACGCTTTAAGCGGCTCGTTTCGCTACAAAACAATAACAGCAGCTATTTATTTAGCTTCGAGTTTAAAGCGGCGTAAGTACATAGACCAAGTGTGTTGGTAAACGTCCGCCAACTATGGTTATTTGAACGCTACAGAACGAGATTCATGTTGTCTTAGTGGCTAAGCAATCTCCGGGAATCCGCTATAAAGATGCGTCGCACTCGCAGCTTTTGTTTAAACATTTATATAAATGTCTTTAAATTAGTCAGTAGGAATTTAGGACGAGAGGTTCGACGTTAAAACTACAATGAATATTGTGAGTCTAGGTGTATGTGATTAAAAAAAATCTAATAGATTTCATACCTAAAGTCAGAATAAGTAATCTTTATTTAATTACACTTTTATGGAAACTTTTCAATCGATATAATAAATAAGCTACAGGCGCATCATTTACATTTTTAAGTTTACAGTCGAGATTTGAAAACGTCAATAATTTGAAAAAGCGGTTGTTTATTTGAGCAGTTAAGATTTAAACGAGACGAGCATAAAAATCTTTCATATTTGATGTCGTCTGTTTCTATGTCTTGGTTTATGCTTCCCTTTGCACCTTGCATTGTATATAACTCGGTACACTACACACGGTAAATTAAAAAGCTTATTAAGATATTTCGTGATAATTTGCTAGCAAATATTACTTTACATCGAACATACTTTCTGATTCATGACATAAGATAAAAGGATTAATATCAATACGTGCACAGCGAAGTATAATTAATACACACCCACACAAACAAAACTGGAACTAAACTGATTGCAAGTATTTTCGAAAGTCATTGATATTATTCGATAGTTCAATATTCGTATGTATTTAATAAATTAAAAATAAACGTGTTTAGTTACGGGTTGATTAGAACGAAACGAGGTTTATTGAAGTATTGTCATCAGGAGACAATAGCTCTTCTATCTAGACAGTATCTACTTCCAGTTTTTTTATACTCTGTCTGGACAACTCACTTATTACCACAAAGTTAAGTCTGATCACTTAGTAGCTACTTGACATAAAAATAAACAAGTCTAGAGGTAATAAGATATCGAATAGCTGTATAAAACCCTTGGTTTTGAAATCTTATCGAAAGACACAGCTAAGTTGATCACGCGCCGGCGTCGGTGCAGCCGAGTGTGTTTGGGATTTACCTTATTATGTGATACAGGACGTGATTCTCGAGAGTGTAGGACCGCTGGTGTCGCGTGCCGTCCGCGGTCTTACCCCGAATCGATGTTTTGCTATTGACATTTGTATTGAAGGTTGCCGCTCGCGAGTCGCGACTTGGTGATTTTGCGTAACTTAGCACAACGCGCTCGGCGGCGCGCTACTCGTGTCTTTTAATAACTAGTTGCCTCATAGACGGCGCCGTCGGTGTAACTATCTTGCGTCTGTTTCCTTGATGATTTGATTCTCTAAAATGGTCGTAGAAAGTGAGTTTTTGCTGCAGTGTTAAATTATGTTCTTTTTTAAATTGATTTAAAATTGTGCCGCGTCGTGTCTTGTTTATTTTGGTCTAATTTACATTTCCGTGTGAAAGTATTGTGATTATTGATTAAATTAAATATGTTCAAGGTGTCCTAATACAAGTGTGAGATCATGTTTGGTGAACAATGTTTTAGTGTTTTGTTGTTGTTGATTCCAGTAACTACGGAGGTGGAAGAAAAGAAACCAGACCGGCCTCCCCCTAAGACGAGCAATGCAATTTACCCCATATTAAATAAACACTTCGAAAAAACGGCCTCTGTTAAGGAGCTAACTACGTCTAAAATAAGGTAAGGTTTTTGAGATAACATAAATTTACACACAGATTATAATTATTAGGACACGTTTAACCTTCAAAGGAGTTTATCTTATGGCGATAATTTGTTAAATTTTCATAAATTTTATGAAACTCATAAATTAGTGATTTTTACATAGAGAAATATTACTGAATCAGCGAAGAACACATTGCACATCGGAAAAGTTGCAACTTGATAGAAATCATGACTGAAAACTTTCAATGCCTACTCTCATTGAAAGTTTTTTTATGGTTCTATGATTTTTCTTTGTCTATGCTATAAAGTCTAAAATCGCGACACAGTGTAGCGCAGGCATACAATAACATTGTAACCAAAGCCCTTTTTAAACAGCCTTGAAAAAACTATAACTTTAATGTTTTATTCATGAATATAAAAATCGGCTTTTATCGGGGTCACGACGTATCGATATAAAGATGCCGTAACAGTTTCGATATGCCCAATTAGCAACAATATATTTTAGAAAGTCAAGTTCGATATTATTATTTATTTGAAAGATTTGTATGAAGTAAGGAAATTTTGGATGTCAAGTTTATTCAATGATTTAAATTGTTTTTATGGCATAAAAATAATGAAAATGATAACAAGTTTTGTGCGAGATTAAATTAATATTTTTTATTTGGTTATTCCTAAATAGTTTAAATTAATGTGTGCTGGAAAGTACATAAACTGACTATAGGCCATTTTTTGAGGAAAAATAATAATAATTGGAAATGATCCGTAGAATAAAACTGATAAAGGGACTACGAATCTATTTATGTGGTATACAATTTATCTTAGGTGTACAAATTCTTTCTGAATATTGACTTTTTGAACCTTGGAAGGATATTAAAAAATGCCAATTGGGATGAAATCACTTAGTTTATGCTTTGTAATAATCTCGAGGATAAGTCTTAGACTAGCATCGCTCATACTCAGGCCAGATGATGTCATAAAGACGGGTTTCGCAATATACAGTTCCAATATTTACGTTGTTTTAAAAAATGTAATATCAAAAGGTATTTTTATTTCATCTCCGCATGATGACAACATCATATCTAAATTCTAACGGTAACAACTTTGCTGTCGATTGATTTTTGAACTGGTGATAGACTTACATCTATAACGGTATGACAAGATTATCGTTTAGGTTAAATTATTGGAGGGAAACTTTTTAATAGAAATGGATTATTCAATTTTATGTTAACGATGTCCTTTACTATTTTACTTTGTGCAGCGTTGTTCTATATAACTTGTATTGGTTATTCATTTTTTGGAATATATTTTGATATAAGTACGTACACTGCTACACAATAAACTCATCTGTGGCTGTGTTGACTTTAACCATTCACACTGATCCTACTTGCTACACTTCATAGATTTTTTGAAATCCTTGTATTTTGAAACATTCTTACTAATCATTTCTTTGTGGTTTTTCCTTTATCGTTAAAATGAGCGAAAATAATCCATTAATCCCCGCCATAGTTTGTGTGGCCAAGGATGTTCATTTAAGATATAAACTCGTAATCCTGAATTTTACGTTCTTGTCAGACTCAATAAATAGCAGGTTTCGTTAACTTTCTCCCATGCCAAAAGACCTGTTAAGTTAGGTAGATTAAACAACTAATTTAATAGTAGTTGTACTCGTATTTAGCTAAATGTCATTCGTTTTATCATTTCTGTAATGTTTAAAAGTGAAAGTTTATGGCAAAATCTTTACTTTTTATTTTACATAAGACCAAAGTTAGCATTTCCTCATAGGAAATATAGTACTTAAAGGTCTTTATAAGTCCTTTCAACTCACTAAGTCTGATAACGATACCACAGTCGACTTACATGCAGTCGCGAAGAGTCATCATGATATCGATAAAGTAAATTTAGTCCGGTAACAAATATGTATGTTTTTAGTACACACAAGGAGAGCACGCTAAGTAAGGAGACAAGCACGCAGAGCAATGTTACGCACACGAGCAAGACGGAATCCGAGAAGTTGATACACAACGAAACTGTCATAGACGGCACCCCAGATGGACAGGTAATGTTGGGTTTATTAGCTATCTCACAGGTTTGAACTAGGGATGTTGCGAATATTCGCATCCGCATCCGCATATGCGGAACATTCGCATCGATTTGGACATCCGCATCCGCATCCGCATCCGCATAAATCGCTGCGGAGCTGATACGGTTGCGGATGTGTAGCAGATCGCGAAAAGAAAGAAAGGGGTGAGGGGCGGCGAGGTGCGCGTGTCGGTCTCGAGTGTCGAGTGGGTGACCGCACGTGCTGATTGACCAATAGGAAAGCAATAACATTTTATACAAATCAACCAATCGATCAATTTTATACAGATCCGCATCCGCATCCGCATCCGCGGATGTGAGCCTCTTAAAATTCGCATCCGCATCCGCGGATGTGAAAAAAATTGAATCCGCAACATCCCTAGTTTGAACCTCACATTAAGATATGCTTCGGAACTGAGTGTTTGTAACATCCTAACGTCTTTCTACTAATGTAAAAGACTGTAAGTTGCCTATAAATAAAAATTAGGTTTTAGTAAAGTTTTTGCAAAAAAACACTCATTACGTCTTTCTTTATTTTCTTAATCAGGAAGGCAAAGTGTGTTATATCTATAAGTAATATATGTTAGTTTAATAAAATAGATACACTAAAATAGTAAGTAATTTAAGTGAAATAACATTTATCTTGGTGTAATTATATCATTAACCATATTATCATAGGCTTCAGAATTTCGAATCAGTAAATACAAACATTTGCTGTGTAACGAATTTTTGTTTGTTATTTTCAGGTGAAGAAGCCTCCAGTGCCGCTAAAGAAGAGTCCGACGCCAATGTCGAGTGTCGGCGGGCTGCTCAGCGGACTGAAAAATAAAATGTTGTCTTCCTCTGACAAGTACGTAGGACTCATTCTCACTTATATCGACAATTGCTGTTTTCTGTTATGTTGTGATAATTCGAAGGCATCATTTTTCTAACCTTGATTGTTGGCAATTCCCCGTATGGTACGACATGCTAAACGAGAATTTAGTTGATTTTTTATCGATATCGATAATGACGATTTAAAAAGTGATCACGTTTCATGCAGTTTTTATTCCTCTCTCAATATTATTGGCCTTCGATCAAACGTATGACAGCATCATTTTATCTCCCCGTAAGGTTCTTTAGGGACTTATTATCGTAGATTTTTACTTTCAAACGCTGTCGAATTAAATTGTAAGCCATGACAGGGAGAGGCTGAGTTCAATACGAGAATTATAGCCATCGTCGTCACTATATACGTCTCACTCAGTGTTGGGCAAATTTTAATTAAACTAACAATTAAAAATTAACAATTAATTAGTTGTTAACTGCAGTGACAGCAATTAACAACTAATAAATTATTTATAATGGTTTTATACGATTAACAATTGATCAATTGTTAGTTATTTTACGAAAAAAAAATGTTAACAATTAATTTTTTTATCAAGTATTTTTACTAATACTTGAATATGTCAAGGGTATATGTATCCGGTTGTAGCACCGGACCACCCTTTTGAACAAAATTTGCAAAAAAGTTAATTGTTAGTTTTAATTATTTCATCAATCAATTAAAAAAAATAATTGTAACACACAATTAAATGTTTAATTGCAATTGATTCAATTGCAATTAATTTTTTAGTCAATTGATTAGTTTAATTAAAAGTTAATTGATTAATGCCCAACACTGGTCTCACTGCTAGGCATGGGTCTCTTCTACCATTAAGAGGGTTTAGGCTAAGGCATAAGAATTGAATAAGTTCAACCACGTTGGTCTAGTGTGGGTTGGTCGAACACACATCTAAGAATTTCTTAAGATCATGAAGGTGTGTAGATTTTATTAGAATGATAGTGTTTGTAACGGATGATTGTGTTGTGTTTAGAGAGAAGTCGTCATCGGCGGCGGCGTCCAGCGGCAGCAGCAGCGGCGGCGAGTGGGACCGGCCGGACGGCGCGGCCGCCAGCAAGCCGCCGCCGCCAACCACACCCGCCCCCGCCAACATCTCCACCTCCTCCTCCTCCTCCACGGCCACCGTCTCCACCGCCACCGTCACCACTTCGAGCACCGCCACTTTCGACCACATCGAACGGAACTCCATCCTCAACGATCCCAGAGCTGGCAGGTATGTCGATTACGACATTTGATGGTTGTATTCTATTGCCTGTGATTTTTCATTTGTAATTATGATTTTTACGGATATAATTAGTGTCTCTCGGAGAATTCATGTTCCATGCCGTTGGTAGAGGACGGTAATGCAAATCAATATTTCTAGGAATATGTGTAATTAAAGTTCACTAATAATAAGGTAAACAAGCACGCAGTTCAGATATGTCAAATTGAAAATGATTATGATGATGATGATGATGATGATGACGAAATGAACGTGTGTATCGTCCGCAGAGTGAAGGCGCCGCGCCGCCGGCCGCCGAGCCAGTCGCTGCGGGACGACGCGCCCGCGCTGGCGCCGCTCGCCGCGCTCAGCAACGGACACACAGGTACGTACACACTACTCCATACAATCATGTCATCACTGGATTTATTAAATCAATATTTATATACAGAGTGTATTCAGACCGTGGTCGAAAACGAAGGCAGGTATTAGCCAAGGTGATTGCAAACCCCCTGGCGTTGAAGAAAATCCCGACAAAAAAAAAATTTGGCGTTTTCCATACTTACCCCACACCGGTGGTTGTATGGAAAACGTAAAAAAAATATTTTCTGGTTAGATTTTTTTAAACGACAATGGGATTGTGATCACCGCAACTATTACCTGGCTTCGTTTCCGATCACGGTCTGAATACATTCTGTATAGAATACAATTCGCGCCTGTATCCCAAAAATGTGGATAGCATATAATAAACAGCCATCTTTGGCCAGCTATTTATTAGATTTAAGGGCGTTCATAAAATGCACTCATCATTTACACGAATACCAAAATCCAGCTGCATTAGATAGAAACTAGGATTTCATAAGCGCGCAATGTATAGTGTTTCGCAGTGTCGCGTGGGTCAATGACCGCTAGAGTCAATTGATGTTACATTGCATTATTAAAATCATATTTTTACGGATAATAATATTGTTATTTTTTAACTACACACAATGCGGAATCACTACTATGGAAAGATATTTTATTTCGTGCTATTAATTTTTGTGCTTTATAATGGTTATCATTAATTTACAGACCAATATCTACGTTACTTTTATCGCTCTCGTTCATATAAGGTTATTTTAAACAAAATTGTATCCAAGGATATATGAATATATATGAGGATAAGTGCATTTAATATCAAACCTTTGAGTTGAAGTAGTGTTATTTCTAATAAACAGATTATAATTAGTGCAATGCGACCGATAACTGGTTTTATCGTTTATATTACACCAATAAATGGCACAAGGTGAAGTGGCATAGGACATATAAACAAACGCGACAAACATAAACAAATGACTGATTTTCGACTATTGTACTATTAATACTACAAATTCTTTTATTTTCGAGGAATATATTTTTAACTTATCATAATCAGGTACTTTTAAAATATTGGTAATTAAATATCTGGTGAAAATAAAAATTCACCTTACATTGCTCGTTAAAAAAAAACGTATCACAGTCCCATCTATAAATACTGCTAGTTGAAGCTATCAAAATTGAGTCTTAATTTGAAAATTACAGAAAAGCCTCCGAGTGATAAGGCTGAGGAGATCAAGCCGCGCACCCGCGAGTGGGAAAAACACAAGGCGCCGTGGATGGAGGAGCTGAAACTCAACCAGGCCAAGAAGACGAGCTTCGCCACCGACGGCAAGTCGAGATCAGTCTCAGCCTCTTCTGACGTCACCACCGTTGCTAGCAAGTCCGGCAGCACTGACAGGTAGATAGTACACTTACACGAGGACCTGTAAGCAGGGGCCTGTTAGCAGAGACCTGTTAACAGGGGCCTGTTAGCAGAGACCTCTAAGCAGGGACCTGTCAGCAGGGGATTGTTAGCAGAGATCTGTTAGCAGGCATCATTAGCCTGTTACTCGGGATTTGTTGTGGTATGAGAATTTAAATCTTAAACAAGGAATATTAGACGTACGTAAGTTGAACTATGAGAATTTATAAGTCATTATAAAACATTAAAATGATATTTTAGTTAATAGACGAGATAATATTATTTTTAAAACGAGATAGGATCTGCATCCGACCCTACTCTACTTACCTGTTTATGTAATTTTAAAATATATATATATTTATTCAGAATTCTAGACTGCGGATTAGAAGAGAAGAAATCGACACATTCCATGGAAATGTCAAAGAGCACATCATCCATTAGCAGCAGAATGACAGTTGTGGAAAACTTCGAAGAGGTAGTCAATTTTATATTTTTAATAACTTTGTGCATATGTTATATTGTGTTCATTACTAAGATAACGGGTTTTATTATTTCTTGTAATACATTATCTCATATAATAAAACTAAATAAAAAATCACAAATTAAAATTATGAGGGTAATCACTACTCATACTCGATATATTTAATGTTTATTTTAACAATTATTTTCTGATTGTCAATATAGACGAAGGTGCGTCACTCGCTGGACTCTAAGAAGGAGACGACGTCATCGCGCGACTCGGAGCCTATAATGTTCAGTAAGCCCGTTCACTCGCCCACCGCCGCAGGTGAACACATTTTTAATTACCTTTTATTAACCATAAATAATATTAACAACAATTAATATCGATAACCAATAAATTGTGTATTTTTGTATTTCAATAAATTATAGGAAAAATAAATAAATACATTTAATTTATAATTTTCCAGGTCGAACGTTGATGTCGATGCTAGAAGAGATCAAGAAGCCGCCAGCGCCCCCGCCGCCCGTGGTGACGGCGCGAACTAACAACGAGCCCGTCGCCGACAATCCGCACAAACTAGAGAAGGCCAACACCCTGGACAAACAGACAGAAACCAACACCGTTACCAAATCGTCCAGCATCTTCGAGAGATCCAGCACTCTGGAGAGGGTCGAGAAGTTAGAGGAGAAATTACCAGAGAGGCCTACCAGTATACTAAGCGGAGAGAAAAGCATGTCGAGTACGCTAGAGAGGCGACTGCATTCTGCCAAAGTGGACAAGAATCCCAATGAAGGGACCGACGCGTTGATCGCGCAACTCAATAGCAGGGTGTGTACTGTGCACTATTAAGTCATCTCATAACTATTTATTATACACGACCGCATTAATTATGCCGAGTGCAACAATATGATCTCATAATACCTAACGTGAACTCGATATGTTTGTTTTGTACTTACCTGGTTTTGCAATTTGATGTTGCAACAATGTTAGTGATGTCATCCCATTTTATAATTTGATTTTGTCTTTTTTTATTATTTGTAAAGAATAGTTTTATTAATTTATTTTATTATGTTTACAGATATCAAACCTGGAGAAGCTTCTAGAGTTACAGAACACGATGTTCAAGACGGCGATAGACGAGCTCAATTTAAAGTTGAAGACAGAGTCCGAGAAGCGGCAAGAACTGAAAGTGCAGCTAGAGAAGTTGGCTCATTGTGTGACGCAAGTGTAGCCCTTATTGTCTGCGCCACTGGACACAAAGTCCCGTGGCCGCACGCACTCGCGAGAGTATTCCAGTTACGTACACTTGTGACTCGTGTGACGTGTTGTGTTTGTGTTGTGCCGCCGCGTGTACTCGAGGCCTTTCGTTCGTCGGCTTACGTCAAGCTTTATCGTTCAGATGTCATTTTATTTTTTCTAATGCAATTTTTATAAGCTTTTGCGACGTGTTTTTACGTACTAGCGTATGATTTCTATGCTATAATTTTTATCGTTAATGAATGCAGTCACCGATGGCGTTGTGAGAAGTGGACAGAGTACTTATAGATGGTGAATATTAATGTCTCAATAGTTAGGAATAATTACGGATAGTATGAAACTGTTGGCATCTAAGTTGAATTTTGTGTATTGCTTCGTTATGATTTTTGTCACGTGGAAGCATTGATTCGTGTAAATTAACTTTAGGTGTTGCGTAATTGTAAAGTTAGGAGCGGAAGTAATGAGACGACTTATAAATAAATTGTAAAGTGTACGTGTAAGTGATGTTGCGTAGGTAAGCGATGAATATCCACTGTCTGGTGCAACTGAGCGCACGTTGTATGCGTTCGTTACAAAAATTGTGCCATTTTGATTTTTTTTACACCGCTCGCGGCCGCGCCCGGCGGGTGATGTAATTTATGTACCTATGTAATGTATTACAAATAATTAATAGTATTATGTGATACGGCGTCGTAAACTTGTGATTCACACATTCCATGTTAACTCAAAGCTCACGTTGTGTGTATGTACATAGGCATGTTCCTTTAGTATTGTGTTTATCTGACGCTCAGGAGAATTCGCGATGTAAGCAACACAGGTGGACTAGCGTAACAATATATTTTTATCTCACAGCCCACATATTTTTGTATGTTAAATAGTTTACATGCCGTTGTTTAGATGTTTCTTTTTGAACTGTTAACGCTATCTTAATGGTATATTTACTCAAAACAATTACCACTAACAATAATGTTAATGCATTAATGAATTTATCGTGACTAACTGCGTAGGTTGTACTGCCCCCTGCGCCGGCGACAGAGTAGTGTTGTTGCTAATGTTGCTCGGTAGGTTAGAGGCAGCGTAAGGAACGGAATCGTTTAGTGTCGACGCTCGGCCGCTCCATGCACAAATATGGTCACACAATAAACATTGTTTTTATACTTGTTCTCCGTAATTAAGCAGATTTTATTGAGAAAAACATTACTAAGATAATATTTTTAGAAGTCTATAATACATTCATCTAAAGCGGTAGCGCACAAATTTAAACTTTAATAATTCACAGAAACGTTTTGTAAATGTGTAACTATGTTCGATCACTTCACAATTTGTCGCGTTTCTTTTAATTGTGAATGAAACATATTCAAATGATATTTTCTTATTTTTCACAGGGTCTGTACCTGAAATAGTATATATGATGTTGCAATAAGTTTGTAAAAAATATAATTATGGTGTCTGTTTGTGCTATATGTCCAAAATACTGGTGTTAATTCTACAAACATTGTGCTTTATTCGCTTTTATTTATTCTCAACAGTTGTGTTCATGTGGAATTTTATCTGCGGGACTGTATCGTACCTATAACATTCCAAACTCGTGTGTATAAGTCAATTACCAAGCCTTTTTAGTCTTGTGGCAGCTTGTATTTCTCGTGCATACAGTATATTGAATTGGCTTCTCAATGTAAATATATAAACTTTTTAATTCCAAATTTCATGTCTTGGACAAAATTCATGCCAAATACGACCTAATGGTTGTTGACTCTTTTATTCGGTACTATTTTCTTGTATTTTTTTGGGTGTGGCCTAATTTTTAAGCGGTTTAAAAATTATTTTAATAAAGTCTGTACGAAGTTCCGCAGATAAATTCCAAATAATACATCTGTCTAATTAGGTGCTTGCTCTTGAGTAATACTCTTGTCATTTTGTTTCAATGGAAATGATGGAGAAGGAACGCTCTTCAGTGTTGATGGCAAGCTACATGTGCTGTGTTAAATACAAGGTCCGTAAACAAACGCTTTCCGTAATTTGTTCATTTGAAATAGCTATTCGCACCAAGCCAACACTCGCATTTAATTTATTACGTCATGTAAATACCTATAAATAACACGTAAATAGATATTTTTAAATATGTACATACAGAGCTTGGTGAAAAGTACATACTGGGGTTTATATGATAAACCATAGTTAACGCTGTAATATAGGACAATTTTCGAGGTAACTTCTAGTACTTAATTTATTTTTTATGTAATATGTACCCATTTGAATCATTCCTGAGGTTTCGATAATTCAGAATATAAATAAAATACATTTACTGATAATGTTTATGTTGTTTTTTCTTTTATTTATAATATATTTTAGGCTATTTTTGCAAACCTACCTAAATTATAGGAACTAATTAACGGAACTAGTTTTACTGAGTAGATTTTTTATAGTGACTGCCTGTCTAACTGTAATGTTGCATAGGAAAACGACTATCGTTATATATCCCAAGTCGTAAAAATTGCGAATCCCACACAAACAAAAGTAACTTAACCGTCCGGTCAATGACCGGGTACCCGGGTATCCATTTTAACTTCGCAGATAGAATTTAATAACTTTTTCTGAAAAAAATTACAGAACCGTCTGGATCCCCAAAATTTAAGTAGTTTTAAACCTAATTCTTGTTAACAATGATTATAATTAATTATGTAATAATAGTAATTAACTACCAAACTTAACACCTCCTACGTTCAATGACCGGGCACCCGGGTACCCACTGAAAATATAACGCATAAACGTCGTAAATATACACTAAAGAAACTAATTATTTAAAGATTTTGGTAATTTGACTTTAAAATAAATAAAAAATAATATAGTTTATAATTTATTTTACTCAAACATTTTTTTTATTAGCAATAGCAAAAATAGTAAGTAAATTAACGGTGAAAAACACATTTTAAAATCAAGCTTTTATTATGCACGAAAAATTAAAAAAATAAACTAAGAAAACATTCATAAAATTCGTATTTTTTTAAACTTTACAAGTAACAATTTACAAAAGTGTTCGGTTTATCAGTAGAAGTATTATACATAAACATATATTATCTATAACTAGTATATTAATATTCTTAAGTGATCTAAAAGCTCGTCGCGGCCGAGGTTTTTGCATTAACGAAATTGCGCGACAAGCTTTTAAATCACTTAAGAATATTAATATACTAGTTATAGATAATATATGTTTATGTATAATACTTCTACTGATAAACCGAACACTTTTGTAAATTGTTACTTGTAAAGTTTAAAAAAATACGAATTTTATGAATGTTTTCTTAGTTTATTTTTTTAATTTTTCGTGCATAATAAAAGCTTGATTTTAAAATGTGTTTTTCACCGTTAATTTATTTTTAACTTTTTAGTTGGTAATATTTCTAAGTCTATCCATTTCGTAGTCATACCGAAATTCAACTCAATCGGTCCATGAAAACTAGTGTTCCTATGGGCACCTTCCAACTTCTCATGACACCAGATCAACGATAACTTGTTATTATGTTGTCACTAAAAATACAAAGGCATACCAAATTTTAGCTTACTTGGTCCACAGGAATCGGAGTTCCTATGGGCTTCTTCCAACTCCTCATCAGATCAGCTTCATGATACCATATTTTTGTATTATTACCGAAGTTACGAAGACACACCAAATTTCAGTTCAATTGGACCACAAGAATCGGAGTTCCTATGGGCATCTTCCAACTCTTCGTCAGATCAGCTCTATGATACCTTGTTATTATATTGTCACCGAAATTACATAGGTATACCAAATTTCAGCTCAATCGGTCCAAAGGAATCGGAGTTCCTGTGGGCTTCTTCCAACTCCTCAATAGATCAGCTCCATAATATCATATTTTTGTATTGTTACCGAAGCTACGAAGACATACCAAATTTCAGCTCAATTGGACCACAGAAATCGAAGTTCCTATGGGCATCTTCCAACTCTTCGTTAGATCAGCACCATGATACCATATTTGTGTATTGTTGTCGAAGTTACAAAGACATACCAAATTTCAGCTCAATCGGTCCACAAGAACCGATGTTTCTATGGTCATCTTCCAACCTCATCATCAGACCAGCTCCATGGTACCATATTATTGTATTGTCATCCAAGTTACGTAGGTATACCAAGTTTCAGCACAATCGGTCTATTGGAAGTGGTTCAAATCTTCATTGCAAGATTTGTAAACATACAAACATACATACATACATACATACATACATACATACATACATACATACATACAAAAGTGAAGTTAAATAAAAGCTTGTAAAAACACATAATTCGCGTCATATTTATATTAGTATGATTTTCTTTTATTATTTATTTATTTACCTATATTGTTTATTTTGTTTTATAATGATACACTGCTACTCGGAAAAAAAATAAATTTTATCATGACGTATACCCAACACATGTTCATCACCAATAGGGTTTTCACATACAGAACATATTTTTCTGGTTTTCGCGACGTTTTTGTTTTAATTTTCTTAAAAATATTGGGATGTTGATTATACAGTTGTTATCGATTGCACATATGGATAATAGCTCGGCCAGTAAAAGATTTAATAGTCACTTTCGTGGAGAAATGCCTCAAAATTTGAGGATTCTGCGAACGATTTATAACGAAAAGAGTACGCAGTTCTTTGCCCAATAACCGATAAAATAATCGTCGCTCATTCTCATTTTTAACAGGCATTTATAATTATCATAATACAGAAGATATGGTGACAGTCAGGTGACATCGAAAATATTATAGAGATATGCTAGAGGCCATCTAGGCCATCATGGCGTATATCTACCAAGCATTTTCTCCATAGTGTGCACTCCAGCTTTTGACCAGTCATAAAATTCAATGACTGCGGGTTGTTTCTTTACACTTATACAAATTTTTGCTTCGTGATGCATTGCCGATAATATAATTAGTAGCTGTTTGGCATATAACTGCACATAGTAATGTTTTTTATGAAAACTAGACGCAGTAAATAATGGCCTCTCGCGTTTTCGATGAAGCTATTACTGGTGGAATTAATGCCTTATTTTTCTTCAAAATGCCGACTATCGTCAAGTATCACGATAGTAAACATTTTACCAATGGAAGAGTAGTAAAATTATTATCCAAAAATAATGGTATCCTAGTAATGTTCCTTCTCGATTCTTTGTACGGAGCCACCAAGTTTGACAATTCTTTCACCAACTTTTTTTTCACGTTATATATTTATTAATATTTCTACATATATTTTTACTATTACAGTAGATTTTAAACGTGATTGGCAATAAGTTAAGGTAGTACCGACATGCAACGTCTGTTCACTGGGATTCTAAAATTATTGTTTGGGCTGAAGGGCCGATTAGTCTCAAATAGGTCCCTGAAAGGTCTAGAACCTTCTACGGGGCCTATAAAGTGTGTGTAGTGTCCATAGTTATATAACATGTCACGTAGATAGCTTACTAATAATTTTTCTACCGTAACATTATATGTGGGTACCCGGGTACCCGGTTATTGAACGAATGGTAAAAGTTTGGTCATTGACCGGAAGGTTAATCATTATAAAGATTGACTACTGATTACTGGCTTGTTTCTTTTCTTACGTGTAAATAAAATACATGGTATACACTTATACAACAGTTTATTTTTTAAAAGGCGCAAACGATAACAAATATATAAAAATAAACTACTGAGTTAATAAGAACTTAACAACATTAAAGCTAAATATTGTAATATTAACAGCTGGTAATACTGCAAAGAAATCTTTCTAAAATGTTTAAAAAAATAGATTTCTTGCAAGCCAAATCTGAACCAGGATTTTAGATCGTTATTATGAAACCGTAGTTTTCATGATCATGATGATATCATGTATCAGTTTTTAGGGTTTATTGAAACATCATTTATTCCTTTTATTCGTGGTAGAAAAAGCGTTTTTTCATCGGTTTACAAACTTTATGGAGAAGGTATGAGAAATCACAAGGATAGTTAATTTAACGTACATCCGAGAGTTGAATACTTTTTTCGCTTCCATTGACAGGAACATTATCACAACATGAACTTTCGGTCTAACGGCTACAGTATGAAAATATAATTAGTTATAGAATGGCTTAGTCCAGGGGTGCCCAAACTTATTTACACTATGACGCCCTACAGAATTATTGTTTTTCTTGCGACGCACCCCCCCCCCCCCCCCCCCGTCATCAAAACTACCTACTTTACTGGAAATAAAAACAGCAGTAGTTAGCGTAATAGGAAGTTATCAGAAAAATACGGACAGCGAATGTTTGCCGATCGCCTCGCGACGCCCCTCGGATGTTGCCGCGACGCACAGTTTGGGAAGCCCTGGCTTAGTCACTGATGCTTCTATAAAATCTTGGCAGTTATTACTATAGAGATAAGTAGGTCTATGACATGGCACAGTATGTATAACAAATTAAATGATACCTTTGTGATCTCTTTATACAATCGAAAATATTTATAAACTTCATATCATATACCTTAACTATTATTACACATTAAAAAGTTATGAACTAAAATAAAACTTTGGTGTTACTACTAAGTCATAAAAGTTATTTCTTATAAATACGCCTGGAATTATCTTAAGCATATTTATATTTTATAAATATGTTTAAAAAAAAACAGGTATTAATTTTAGCTTCTATACATTACATTTAGAATAGCCTAGGGGGTTATAAACTATTGTTTAGAATGTTTATGTTATATTTACTTTATAAAAATACAATTTTAGCAATGAAAATTTAGCAAAGCAAATCGAAATTTAATACGTCGAATAGTTCAATACAATATACAATAGAATCTCGATAAGTTTAAAACCTCCATTAATCAAAATCTGAACCTTTTGTTAATCGAAATATTTAGTGAGTCTCTCCAGACCTTTTTTTACATATTTCTTTCATAGCTCGAAAAATGAAATTGGACCACTGTATCTCGAACATACGAATGTCTCTGACTGAAAATGTATAGGAATGAATGTCAACCTCTTTATGTTGAAACTCTATAACTTTTTTAACGTCTCACTTGATGTTTGATTTATTAAGGTTCTAGTATATTTAGAAGAACATTAGTATCTAAGCCAATCAGGTAAGTATGAAAAATAATTTCCGAACTCCTACAGTTCACTAAAGTAAAATATTCTTATAATGGCACATTAATAAAATGTTTTAATATTAATTAAAACAATGAGCATCAAGCTTAAAACTAGGAGAATGTGTTCTTTTCATAGCACCATGAGTGAGGTCACAAGTCGCTGTTTAATATGAATCTGTTGCCTTCAGAATGTTTGCCGGTATATTTGTACAGGCATTTACCGTAGGCCCCTGAAAAATAAAACAACTTATTAAAATTTCATCATCGTCATCAACATGTATACATATGTTTCACTGCTGGCCAATGGGCTCCTCTGCATCTAAGAAGATTTAAGCTCTTGGTCAACAATTACACATTTTAGGAATTTTTAGGTGTGCAGGTTTCCACTCGCTGTTTTCTATCAACGTTAAAGAAAGTGAACATTTCTTATAAATAATTTCAGATAAGTCAGTGGTGTGAGCTTGAGGTGTTAAGCCACGACGGTCGAGTTTAATTAAAAGTAGCAATTATTTTTACATTTTTGTAATTCACAATGGTGTCTTGTCAACGTTTTTTAGGAGGTAACAACTGTATGCTTGTTTTATTGTTATTTGCTCGTTTACTTTATCCACATTTATCCAGCTTTTTAGTTTCCATTTAAGAAAATTATTTTACCGTTTCTTGGGCTAAATTATCGAACTAACATTAGAGCATTGTCAGATTGTAACCAATCATATTAAAAAAAAAAAACCTTTTACGACCCGGAAATCTATTGTCTCTGGATCGGACAAATATTCCAAGATATCATGAACACCATACATACCTTTGTGCTTGCCCAATGCGTTCAAGTCTAGCGGCAGCGCTCGTACTGGTGTTTTGGTGGTGAAATGTGCTTTAGTCTCGTCTGCAGCGTCCGCCGGCCGCCGCACCCGCATGAACTCGCCCCGGGTCGCCGCTTCTCTCCGTTCTGATGACGACACGCGCCGCGAGTCCAGAAATCGAAGATTGGGCAGCTTGTAGATCACAAAGTACCTGAAATTATGAGGTTGGGTGCAGTGCGATTGGAAGCTCAGATTTTGGTAGATAGGGCTGTGTGTATGGATATTCTGATAGGACATTCTCAATAAAAGCATGGAGTTTAGAAAGGTACCCGGAAAACCGTAAGAGTCATTGTCTGCTACGTGAAATGTGAAAATTCAAATCTGAAAAAATCACATCACATTTTTTCAGCAAATAAAAGTCAGATGTTTATTTAATTCGGAGGTCGATTTTTTCTAATACATTTTCCAAGCCATCAGAGTTACGTTAAAGCACATACAACATTCCACTGTGCTCTAAATGTTCCTCAGTTCTACATTAAACAATTGGCTTACGCAATATACTACTCATAACTATATATAACTTTTTAACTATATCATTACCTTAATAATTCTAAACTAGTTGGTGCACCCAAAAACGAACTTAACGATAGTTTAATCGGCATTTTTGTGTAACCGGTTTACCTGTATCTCTGGTAGTCGGAATCATCCTTGTCGACATCCGACAACTGATTTGGGCATGCTTTGTTGCTCAATAAACTCAGGTAAGTTAACATCGGGTAATGATCGTTTATCTTGTGAACTAAACCTTCTAAATCAGCGATCTGAAAACAATGAGAAATATGTGTTAGTTTTGTCAAATGTATGACCGCAAATTCGTTTTTGAAAGTTTGAGACTTTAAAATAAACATTTTTTTCCCGATTTTGCTATATGTTTCATTGCTGCTCTGATTGAGTGATAATATTTATCTTATAGCCTCCTTCGATAAACAGACTATGAACCACAAAAAGCATATTTTAATTCGTACCGAATTTATTAAGTGCCTCGGATTGGCAGGATCAACAGACAAAATAAACAAACAAACTTTATCTCTACACAGTATGAAAGTATAGATAACGTTTAGTAAGTTTGTTCTACAATCGAGGATTCGCCAAACAAATTTTACAGTATAGTTTGAATAACTTTGTATTGGAATGTTTTCATAGGAACCTTTTACTATTGCTATACAATAAACAAAAAAATTTGATACAAAAGTTTGTGAGGCCCCAGAGGCTCTCGTAGTCTCTAAGACTCGTCAAAATGCTAATAGACTTAATATGTGTCCATTGGGCGTCTTCATCATCAACAGCCTTTCACGTCCACTGTTGGACATAGGCCTCTCTCATGGCACGCCACTGGGCTCGATCTTCGGCCCTCCTCATCCAACCGCTGCCAGCTACCTTGCGAATATCGTCACCCCACCTAGCCGGAGGGCGTCCTACACTACGTTTGCCGAGCCGTGGTCTCCACTCCAGAACACGTTTCCCCCAACGGCCATCAGTTCTGCGACAGATGTGACCCGCCCACTGCCACTTCAGCTCACTGATCCTTTGGGCTATGTCGATGACTTTGGTTCTCTGTCGGATAGTATCATTTCTGATCCTATCCTTCAGAGAAACTCCCAACATAGCCCTTTCCATGGCTCGCTGAGCGACCTTAAATTGGTGGATTAGTCGCATCGTCAGTGTCCACGTCTCGGCTCCGTATGTCATGACAGGTAGGACGCACTCGTTAAAGACTTTTGTCTTGAGGCATTGCGGTATGGGTGACGAAAAGACTCGACGAAGTTTCTTAAATGCTGCCCAACCCAGCTGAATTCTTCTATGGGTCTCCTTCTCGAAGTTGCTCTTACCTACTTGTATTGTAGAACCAAGGTAAACGTACTCGTGAACAACTTCGAGAGTTACTCCGTCAAGCGCAATCGGTTCCGGAATAATCTGCCGATTAAACATGACCTTGGTTTTATCCAAGTTCATCCGGAGACCGATGCGTGCTGAAGAATTAGCCAGATCAGACAGCATTTGCTGTAAATCTTCAACGGTTTCAGCCAAGATGACGATGTCGTCTGCAAATCTCAGGTGTGAGATGTACTCGCCGTTTATATTTATGCCGCGCCCTTTCCAGTTCAGCGTCTTAAACATATCTTCCAATGCATTTGTGAACAATTTCGGGGAAATAACGTCCCCTTGTCTCACTCCTCGATGCATTGGAATAGGTTCAGACTGCTGGTTTTGTACTCGGACGGTCATAGTAGCAGCGTCATACAGACATCTCAACACCTGGATGTATCGCCAATCAACTTGGCACCGTTGCAAAGATTCCAGAACAGACCAGATTTCGATAGAGTCAAAGGCCTTCTCGTAGTCCACGAAGGCAAGACACAGGGGCTGATTATACTCTTCTGTCTTCTGTATAATCTGCCGCACTGTGTGTATATGGTCTACGGTGCTATATCCTCTTCGAAACCCGGCCTGTTCGGGAGGTTGGAACTCGTCGAGTCTGCGCGCGAGACGGTTCGTGATCACCCTTGAGAACAGCTTATAGACATGGCTTAGCAAGGAGATGGGCCGATAGTTCTTCAATAAGGTTTTATCGCCTTTTTTGAAGAACAGGACGACCATACTCTTGCTCCATGCCTTTGGAGTTCTCCCCGAAAAGAGGACGGAGTTAGATATGCGCTGGAGTTGTATCAGCGTGGGAACTCCGGCAGATTTTATGAGTTCCGTTGTAATTCCATCCTCTCCGGGGGCTTTTCCATTTTTAAGCTGCCCAAGAGCGATCTCGAGTTCGTCAAGGCTGACTTCTGGCAGGTCTTCGGAAAAGTGGCGGGTCAAAATGGCTCTCGGGTCTTCACTCGCGGGTGGGGGACGGGACGCATGTGATGCGTATAACTGACCGTAAAAGTCCTGAATCTCCGCAAGAATCTCCGGTTTAGCAGTAACGACTTCTCCACTATGTTTTCGCAACATCGTCAGATGGCTTCGATTTAGGCCTTGAACAAAGACTTTTGACCCCCGATTTTGCTCAATCGCTTCTTTAATACAGCGTGTGTTCGAGCTTCGGAGGTCACGTCTTACTAGCTTCGAAATCCTTTTGTTCAAGGCCCGCCGATCTGACGGAGCGATAGTAGAGTCTTCACGTCGGTGTTGCATTAGCTGCAGAGATTCTGCAGAGAGTTCGGACCTCCTACGGGTATGTTGCGTCTGACAGAACTTCGTCCCCTCTTCCCGGAGGATACCCACCACATTTGCGAGTTCCTGGTCAATGTCAATCGTGGTTTCCAGGGCAGCGAAACGGTTTTCCAGCTTTAGTTGGAACGCTTCAGATCCTAGCACGGATTGGAGCAGGTTTGGTCGGAGCGTGGACTTCATCAGACGGGCTCGTTCAAGCTTGTAGTTGATATTTAGAGTGCCTCGTACAAGTCGGTGATCGCTTCCGGTGTTAAACCTAGCGATCACTGAGACATCTCTAAATATGCGCTTTTTATCGGTCATGATGAAGTCGATCTCATTTTTGGTCATAGTGTCGGGACTTTGCCACGTCCACTTCCGTTGGGGCTGCTTTCTAAAGAAAGAGTTCATTAGGAAGAGCCCTTCTTGCTCCAGGAAGTTGACGAGCATTTGTCCCCTATGATTTCTGCATCCAAATCCGTGTGGTCCTACTACCGTTTCGCCGCTTGTTTGTACTCCCACTTTTGCATTAAAATCCCCCATGACAACGTTGAAGTGGGCCTTAGAGGTGGTATGTAAGGCTTTTGAGATGTCTTCGTACACCATCTCTACTTCATCGTCCGAGTGCGTCGAGGTCGGTGCGTACACTTGGATGACTTTAAGGCTATACCTCTCCGTTAATTTGATCACAAGGTACGCCACCCTCGTCGACACACTGGAGATTTCGATAACGTTGTCACGGAGGGTCTTGTGGACCAGGAACCCGACACCGCCTTGGGAAGGTTGGTCTCCCTCCCTGAAATACATGAGATGGCCCGACTCCAGGGTTGTGGTGTCCTCCCCCTCTCTTCGGACTTCACTCAGCCCCAGAATATGCCATCTCATGTTTCTCAGCTCCTCCTCCAGTTGAGCCAGATGCTCGTCGAGCCGTAGCGTGCGTCCATTATACGTGGCCAGGGTCAGACGTTTTTGACGGCCTACCGTAACCCGGAGATTCTTTGCACCCCCTGTCCCGCCGGAACCATGACCGCCGTCTTGGCCAGGAATAGCGGGACTACCGGGAACTGGGGGCCTTTGTGCGTGCTTTGCCATAAGAGGTTATGCCCATAATCGCCACGCTGGGCAGGCGGGTTGGCGATCGCAGTTGTTTCTCGCACCAGTGACGCTGCTCCCCGTCACTGGTCTGTGCGGTTTACGGAACGGTTATACCGCCGTTCTTCGGTCGCCAGAGCCTCGTTCGCTAATCGGCAGGATGCACCACGTGCAGGAGAGGTTGGCTTGGAGCACTAAGTTGGTAGGCACACTCCCTTACATCCCTTATCTTTCATCATCATTCCTTATCTTTCACACGTTTTTCAAAGTCTTAAAAATTGATACCAAAATACAGACCATCAAAAATTATCGTATTGTAAATTAGTCTGCCAAACTATGTCATTAGCAACAAATTCATTTTGATAATCGACAAAATAAGATTACTTTTGTAAAGATTTTGATTTTATATTTCATCTGTCGAACACGTGTAACATCAATGTTATACGTAATTATGAATTCTATAATTAATCTCTGCCAGGATATATACAAAAAAAGTTGAAGGCCGCGAATGCTGTTCATTGGTTTCTATGTGTGAATTAATTCAACATGATATCAAAACCCTATATTAGCTAAGTCTTGGTATTTAAAAATACGTTTACAGTTAGTAAAAATTACGTATGTATGCCGTACGATCAAGAGGCCTCGATATAACTATAGGGTCGAGCAAATTATTATACTCGTAATTCGGGTTGCATTAAGTCTGGAAATGTGGTAAACAAAAGACAATAGGCTGGGGGAACGAAGATTGAAACTAGAAGTACAATTCTGCGTCCAGGGGTTGTGTGTGGTGTTCTATTTTGGACTAGAAATTCATTTCGGACAATTTCGCGAGATTTTACGTTTGGCGAGTGGGCGATGCAATCATGGGATTCATTCCTATGTTTGTACACACATGGAGCGCACATCCCACGCATTCGTGAAATATTTCGCTGATAGAAAAAGTATATACAACAACATGTAGGTTAAATTTGATAACATCGGGTACAAGAATACAGACGATTGCAAATTTCAATTTCGCCAAATGGCATTGAAGATATTTAAATAAAGATTACAAGTACGACCTATTTTGATAAACAATTCCATCTTGTAGCGAGAAAAATAAGAATAGGTCAGCGTTTACAGCCAAATAATTTATTTTAAGCACGCCTTGATAGACTGAATATATAATTATTATTAATAATTCTAAATATAGTAGCTTTGTTTTGTGTTCACGAGAATAAGAAAAAACAAGGTTGTCTACTATTTTGTGACTTCAAGAAACATTTCATAAAGATGATGACAGAAGATGACTGATGATGATGAAGATGATGAAGATGACAACCCTCGTGGCGCAGTTGCCTAGACACCAGCTTGTGAAACGAAAGGCCGCGGGTTCGATCCCCGCACCGAAACAAATGTTAGTGTGAACCACAAATATTTGTTTCGGGTCTGGGTGTTTGTGAGACCGAAAAAGTCTCTCGTAGTGTCTGATACCCACGACACAGGTCTTGTAACCTAGTGTGGGGTCAGAGCTATGTATGTGACTGTTGGGTGTATAGATATTGGGTATCTGCGATAGCTTAATTTGAAGTAGTTGTAGTAACCAAGATTTCTGACTACCAGTTACGTGTTGTTGTAAATGCCACTAGGATTTAATATATAATTATAAATATTAAATTTTTTTAATTTACTAAGGTTTAATAGTACTGAAATTCCAAAAACATGTTTTTGTAATTATAGTAGTGGTAGTTTATGGTTCCCATTCTAACTTTAGGCAATAAAAAGCTATTTACAGTAGTTATAAGGGCTTCTTACCTGATTGTTGTTGAGTGACAATGTCCTCAGGTACGGAAGATTGGGGAAGGTGAGTCCGTCAGTCAACTTATTATTGTCCAATATCAACTCTTCTAACCTGACGAATTGTTCTATCCCCTTTAGCGTCTCGATACTGTTGTAACTGCAATCAAAAGCCGAATTTCATTAAAATTTTTGAAAGTCAGTACCATGTTAAAGTCGATCCCGATACTGAAGTCAAGTAAAAATAGTTATGGTTTAAAGATTTTAAATATATCATCATCATCAACATTAGCCGATATCACGCTGGTCAAATACGCGTTAGCTGACTTAATTTACTCTGAACGTGTTTAATTTCTATCAAAGTTTTAATATGTCGATAAAAGATGACAGAATCGCGTTGGAGATATTGTTTTTCATTGCTTTAAATAACTGATAGAGGTAGACAAGACCTTGAAAAAAGAAGAAAATCTTTTACATCCCGGAAAAGACAGTGTTCCCATGGGAAGATGACGGGATTCAAAACTTCGTTCGCGCGGAACCAAATCCCACGGCTTATTCTATTATATTTTTCCCATGTAGTATTTTAAATTAGTCCAGATGTAATTATTTAGGTAAAGTGCCGTTTATAAATTGATTACAGGTAAAAATAAACGCGGAAACACACGAGACATTGATAAAACATAGTGCATTAACACATAATGGCTAAAATAATCAAGGCCGATGTGCATTATGCAAATGAAATTGTGCATTTCATTAATTTATTACAACTGGTTGTGGATGCGGGTACGCTTGAATTGAAATATTATGAGTATTTATGTGTAATTCACTCTATCCAGTTTTGCAATTATAATTTGTATAGTAATAATCAACGATTTATTTATATTTAAGTGTAGCTCGCAACTACTTTCGCCAAATTTTAGATTTCAAATGGATACTTTTTTCCCGTCTTTCAAATGTTGTTTTATGCCCTGTTGCTACTTATCGTACGTGATGTTATAAAGCCTTTATCGATAATATAATAGACTATTCAACACAAAACCAATTATACAAATCGAATCATAATTTCCTGAGATTAGGGCATTAAACAAAAGTTATAGAGAGAGAGGCAGAGAGTTCACATATTACTACCATATATTCTACATATACCGATTGCCAGTAATCAAAATTGCTAATATTATTTAAGTACACTTCACATAAGCGTTTTATATTAGAAGCAGTGAGAGTAAGTTTTTCGTTACTGGACCGAAGCAGGATAATCTATAGTCAAAGGCAAAGTAAAAAAAAAGTCTTGAATTATCTAATATTCTAATTGAACCAAGCAGGGTGCGTTGGTTCGCCCTGTGGTCGGGGGCGTAAGAATACCGCCACGGTATCCCCTGCCTGTCGTAAGAGACGACTAATAGGGGATCGGGATTGTTGGGCGTATCACGGGGGAGGTGCGCCCTAATAGAATAGAAGATGTACGATCCCGAGAGGAGTCTTCTTTTGGACAGAGCTACCGTCCAATATGCGCAAGAGGGGGCCATCGAGAGGTTTTAGTCGGTATGCCGGCATGGAAAGGCCGGTGACCCCGACATACCCTTTTCGGCCTCCCCCCGAGGTACCGAACAGGGAGCTTAAGGTGCTATCCTCTCGTTACAAAAAAAAAAAAAAAAAATGGTGCGTTGGTGCAATAACACTGAAGGATAAGTTTTTTTAATGTCGTTGTTAACAAATTAATATCAAGACGA
Source organism: Cephonodes hylas (assembly GCA_030295005.1). Lineage (NCBI taxonomy): Eukaryota > Metazoa > Arthropoda > Insecta > Lepidoptera > Sphingidae > Cephonodes > Cephonodes hylas. The sequence goes on along the minus strand of AP025367.1, from coordinate 5,148,986 downwards.
ACGGATTCGTGGTCAAAATAAGTGTTTTCGTGAACTTATTAATATTTAGACAAACAAAAGTTAAAACAATAAGCAAACGTTAATTGAATATGAAAAGATATTCTGCGTAATTAGCCTTACGGACAAGAATGAATAAAGATCTTATTACACAGAATTTCGATTGATTGAACATGATCTCGAATTAACAATGGCCCTTGAGTGGCAAATTCATTTAAGATATTCTTTCTTGTCCCTATTTTATTACTAGAAGATGTCCGTAATAATTAGGTACGAGAAATAGAAAACAAATGAAGTCGTTAACAAAAATGTCTCAAGTATCAAAAATACAGAGTAATAAATTTGTTCTTATTAACACACATTGATGATACGTACCGCAAAGATATTAGCGTTATTGTATTAGGAATTCTTATATTTAGGTCAAAAAATCTATAAAGCTAAAATATTTGTATTACTTTCAAGATAGTACCCAATAATCAAAACTGGATTGAGCAGCCAATTGAAGTGCGTTAAAATTACTTGATGGTTTGAATTAAGAGTTCGGTATCAAGCATATTATATTGGCGTTGAATATTAGTGAGCCGGAGAGCCAGGTAGGATCCACATTTGTGCTGGACAGCTGTCCAGTCCTTGCCGCGCGCTGAGATGGTAAGCCTAAAAGCAACCTATTGATGCCTTTTAATGGTAGTAGAAAAGGAATTAAGGCGCCTTGCATCTTTTTAAAAATGTATATCAAGGGTCGATATTGAAGAATAAAGGAATTACAAGTGTTATTTTATTTTGTCACAACCATACATATTCGTTTCGAATTAATAAAAAAAATATTTTGTATAATGTCAATAGAAGTTAAATAATAGATTCTACCACATTTGCGCGACGCAAATGACCCAGCCACGGCAGAAGAATCATTTTTATTCATACAATGGCAATGTTGTGACTCAATAAATGAGTTAGATGGGGCCATATGTATTTTCATTTGGTTTATTAAATGTATAAAAGTACTTTGTTGTTTTATCCAGAACATAAATCATGCCCTTTGGTCATTGCTCGCAGATATTCAAAGCCATCTAAATGTAAAATTTAGAATTTGTACTGATATTAGTACACATACAAAAGTTTTTTGTTTATGTGTGGGACGATAAAACATAGGTCGGTTTTGTGCGTACCGAATTCGTAATGAACATTAAGCCTGTTTTACACGTTCCTTTTAATGTGTGTCACGATTATAAAATGATAAGAATGATACAATAATTAACATAAAATATATCGGAACTGGAAATACTAGAACATTAGTAGATTTTATAAAGCTTAATTTAAATAACAGTAATTATGTGATTACAAATTATTGCTTATCAATGAAATAATATATTTTTATTACATTTGTCTATTGCAACGATATCTAGATTGGCTCATAATACATATTAGTTCGACTACGGAATTAATCGGATATTGGTCTTACGAGTTTGTCAACATCGTACACTCAATTAATTCCTTACTTAGGTTCCTTCCTTAGGTTCATTTACACCTGAGGTACACGATGTAGTTAACATGATGTCTTACATAATTAAGACTTTTAAAATACTTAAGGTCTGCCTTATTTTATGAATTTGGCTAAGTTATTAGAGTTCCCTTTTATATTGAATTAACAAAGACTAAATGAACATCGTTACTGTTGTCGATAAGGCCAGAAAATCATAATCTATCGTAATATTTCATTAAAGCTTGTACTATGAAACAAAGAACAGCTATAACGAAATGTTATTAGTTGGGAGTTGAAGTTGTTCTTTGTTATGCTTCCTCCATATTTCCTATTGCGATATTCTAGTTATCAACCAAATCCTAATATAGATAAGATGATTGGATAGCATTGTTCCAGGAATAAACTTGGATTAAGAGCTATTGAAATGTCTATAAGTCCTAGATTGTGTTGGAACTGCTTTTATAGCTAATTCCGTAAAGTAGTTTCGCGGTATATTACTTCTTTGTATACAAACTTTGATTCTAATATTTTTTCTTAGTAGTTTCAGCTAACGCTACACTTACAAAAAATAAGTAGGTAATCATGGTATATTACTACAGTAATTATATTGCTATAATATAAACAAAAATTCTCAAAACTAAATCGTAATTAGAACTTCTATAGATGTTAAATGCCAGTTTAAAGACAACAAACTCGTATATATAATTAAGCTGTAATTTACTAAAAACGATAGCGTGTTTTATATTTAATTTTTGGTATTATCACTGTTTTTATTGAGGAAATATGTGGTACGGAAATTGTGGGCATAAGGCGGTAAATTGGTGTGTTGGAAGTGGTCTTTCCATGTAACAAATGGGAAAAAATGCTTTTATGTTTAATGCTGATTGAAAGATGGTGTTTATTCAGAAATACGAATAGATAATAATTAAGTATTCGCAGTAGGTTTTGCTAATATCATAAATATCACGACCATAAATGAAGTGAACTGTTCGTAATTTGAAATTTCTAGACTCCAGACGATTGAACACAGATGGATAAATAAACTTTCGGATAAGGACATATAGTTGGGTGAGGGTCACTTCTAAGTTCTGCAGTAGTGAAGGATTAGTTCCCAAGCGAACCAGCTAGTCTAACTTTGATCAATCTATCTTTAATCGCTTTTAATTAAAATTATACGGTAATTGATACTTTTGAACACCTGATCTTGACTTATAATTTAGCTCGTTCATCAATATTTTAATTGCAACTTAAAAAAAGGCAAAAAAGAACTCGGTATTAAAATTGGAATTAGATTTTGGGTTCAAAGAATGGATAACAGTATAGTTTATAACTACATGATAAGTGTTACTTACCTTAAATCTAAGCATTTCACTTTAGCACCATACATTTTTGGTAAAGCTGGAGGAATTCTTTTGCAGTCTTGTCCGCAGTAGCTTAACTGTAACAAAGATAAAGGAATAAGTAAATTTTTTCAATCAACAAAACCTACGAAACCAACTCAAAGGTTTTGTAAAACTTTCGAATTAATAAACGAATTGAGAAACTATTGTTATGAGATTTTATCGCTTATATTAAGAAATATTATTTAGTTTTGAAATATATTAGCAGACATAATTATTTTCTTTGTAATATTATGTCAGTTTATTTCTAGAGTGTGACAAACCTTTATTGGAATAGCCCAAATTATATTCAGTAGCGGTGAGTTAGTAGTAAACATTTGACATACTAAAATTCAAGTCAGAGATAGCCGAAGCAAATATTTTCAACACCTTACTGGGTCTTAACAGTTGACTGTTCATATCAAGTTCGATCACAACAGCGTAATCCGCAGATCAAAGACCGTCGACAATTCCGGCAGCTACCAGGATAAAGAGCAAAAGATTGGTTCATTTATGTTTTGATAGACAGCTTCTGATTCCACGTAATACTAATCACAATGAAGAAAAGAAAATGTATTTTCACAACCTCTGTTTTATATAACGAAAGTAATTTCGGTCGCATTGTTTCGAGCAAGGCGTGTAGGGATATTGTAGGTCTGGTACAAACAATAAAAAAGAAATGGTAATACATTCTTACATACTTAGTAATAACTGGAATACCATAAGGACACAGATACAGATACATATGCATACAGATATAGATACAGGCTACTTGTTAAAACCATTTAAGGACAGTCAACAAAATTTTTGAGGAAACCTAGGTTTAGCAGAAAATATTGTTGAATATCGTAAAACCTCTTTATCTCTCTAATATTAATGTCTTGCAACGGGTTTTATAAACAAAATGATGAAACACATTTTTTTTTTAAATAAAAACATAAAATATAATAATGTTTGAGCAGATACCGTTTAGTTTCTTTAAAGTTTGGCGAGATTGTTCTGAAAATAGATTTATGGGTGTGACAAGTTCAACAAGTGTCCAATAGAGATATCGGAACTGAGTATAATTTTAGATAGGGCGTAAAATTGAGAATGAGGGGTAATTTAAAGTTCTGATATTTTTGAATGCTATGCCGGAAAATGTTACAGTGCTATAACTACGCAAGTTACTAAATTGACGAAAATAGTCTCGCGTATTTTGGAAAATAAGTAACATTGCAAAAATGTAAGTAAATCTTAATCAACTTTTTCTATAGAACTTGATTTAACTCATTGTTTTATCACTAAAACATCTTTGTAACAAATATCATAAATAAATTACCCGTTACTAAAGCAAAGAAACAAAATTTTGTAGCAGACTTAATTACATCGCAATAATCAAGTTTGCCATAAATATCTAGCAATTCGGAGTACTAAATGTTTGAGCATTATGTTTACAAGATAACAAGTTAACAGTGTACAGTAATAAACAGTATAAACAAGGAGCAGAGTTTCAACAAACAGATATATTTGTACGCTTGCCGTCTCGGGTACTCGACACGAAACAGTTTGTAAATTAATCGAATGTACTGCTCACGTTTAATGTAAATGTAGGTATCCAATAATTTATTTGTTGTGTATGGTAGGTATTGTTAATAGCTGGCATTTAGTCTATATCTATACTATAATATTATACAGCTGAAGAGTTTGTTTGTTTGTTTGTTTGAACGTTAGGATCTCAGGAACTACTGGTCCGATTTGAAAAATTCTTTCACTGTTAGATAGCACATTTATCGAGGAAGGCTATAGGCTATATAACATCACGCTACGACGAATAGGAGCGGAGCAACAATAAAGAATGTTTCAAAATCGGGAACATTTTTTCCTTTTCGTGAGCTTCCGTTGCGTGCGCTGCGGAAACGGTTAAAGTTTCGCTAAAATAATGTATCAGAGAAATGTTCCTCTTTAAAAGTTCTAAAACAAAACCGCGACAGCATATGTCTATTCTTTAAGGTTGGCTCACTATAATATTTTTTATCCTAACCAAATTTCTTTTGAAATAAAGTTTTATTTGTGAAGGTGTTTTTATAAATATGATATTAATCCTTATCCAAATAAATACGTTATTCATTATAAGTATTTAATTTTAAACAAAATTGCCCTTTACATCATTTGATGTCACTGAGTATCTCAGAAGATATTGCAGTTTTAAAATATTGATCACGCAATATTGATGCACAAGGCGCCGACCGACGCGTTACGGTTTCACGTTTGAACAATTTGACCGAATTGTATGATTTTTGGTATGGACATAAATAGGACTCTGGGAAGTAAAATAGACTACAACCTATTTTCTTTCTGAACTCAACCCTGTAGTCTACGCGGACGGAGTCGCGGGCAAAAGCTATTATTTATACTAGTTTAGCCGATTGTGCCCTAGGTCAATAAAACTGTGTTTAAACAGGTTACGTTAATCTAGCGATAGACTATTTAGAATAAGAATAATGGTCTGGTATTAGTAATAGAAGCTAATTTTAAGAATAAAGACTGTTTTTTTTTTGGGAATACCATTGTAAATGGACGCAAGATGTAAGAGGTTTGCCAAGATTAGTAAAAGTAGGCACCAGACCAGCACGTAGACTGCAGCTTAATGACTATGAAGCGTACAGTGCTAAGTAAAGAACTAAGTACTGGAAAATTATATTGTGTACTACGTGCGTAAGGTTTCCACTTAAGATTTGTCACGTATATTGTTTATAAAGTGTCCTAGGACATCTAAGAATAGTTACGAGAAGACCCTTACCCTTTCTAATCACAGTCTTATCAGAAAATTGTGGATAAGCTACTTCACTGTTATAAGTGTGATAGAATAAGCAGCGGAATATTTCTCAACATGGATTGTGGTTGCCCCCCAAATGTCGCGACTTTATATTCATGAACCAGACAAATTATATGCACATTTTTATCACTCATGGGGATTGTTTCTAGGAGGGGAATCACATTTCGGTATTTATTTACATTTACTAAAGTATAAGTATTATTTTTAAGGGTGTGTTTTTCGGGTTTCACAGTTTAAAGTGTGAAGTTGGGAATAGTATAATTAAGGATGGTAACATTAACAAGTCCGTTGCTACGCTTTTAAAATTATACAGCGTTTATATGGTATAATTATACAGCGAGTAGATTATTAAAATGTTTTTTGGTATAAAAATAGATGGATACTTGCAGACATATGCTCTTTATAAAAAGTCGTAGTCTGGTGAAGCTGCACTCGGACGCTCTGGTATATCATTTTTAAGTTATAAACAATCAAAATAATCGTGTATGTATAATTAAAGGGGTCGAAGACTCGAAGTGGTTCGAATTCTGAACGCGTTTAACTTAATGTTGTGCTGATTGTATAATTTGCCATTCGCATAGTTTTTTAATTATTTATATGAGCACAACAAAGTGACCGTATTTGAGGATAAGTACGGTTCGTTTCCAGTGAGTCTTCAAGTCTATTATTTATGACACAAAAAATGACAAACTGGCATTGAATTCATGTTTTATGATACTTGTAAGTCTTTGAGATGATTGCAAACATGTTTCAAAGTTCGTCCCGCTTGCAGTAAACCAATATGTGACGTGTAATAAATAGAATTGCAAGAATACGACATGCCCACCTGTCATGTCCGAGAAAATTACATTTCAAAAATACGTCTTCGAACATAAATTCTCCTCCCAGAGCGTAAAACATATCCCGGCCATTATTTATTTTATTCCTTGCTATATTGCTCCAGGTTTCTTTATCTTTAGTACGGCTTGTTTTATTATATCGTTTGAGTGTATTTATTGGCTATTGAACGATACCGTTTCACTTATTAACACCAATAAGTACTTTTCGCTTGCGTCGATGTCTCCAGACTCGGGACACAATACTTCGCTTGTATATAAACTTACTTAGGTTTAGAAATTTCGGTCTTGTTTGTCTCGTCACATGAAATAATTTGTTTTTCTTAATAAGTTTTTAGTGCCATTATGTTTATATTTTTAGAGTGAACTGTAGAAAGTACTACGCCTCTACCAAAGAAGCACCGCGATTGTTATAAGGATTTCTATAACAAATGACGTCATTTTACTTACTGATTATCCATTTTGGGACGACTGATAAATTGAAAAAAGAAATTCAGTACTTTAAGATTGAATGTTTGTTGAGTTGCTTCATAAATTTTGTGCTGCACAAAACCAAAAGTACTATTCAACTGTAGTACGTTAGGTTATAGAATATTATTTGGAATCTATTGTCTTGCGAGACAATCGCGGCACCTTTTGGCATACAAAAATAAAAGTAACTTTTTGTCGTTTCGTTGTACTTATGACATTCTCACCTGTGTCAGATCACCTTCGATTATCATTGTGATGAACGATTCTGCAACGGTCATTGTGTCACTGACAATATCTCTACCGCACGTTTTTAACTGCAATTTGTATTCAAAACGCGTTTTCGAACTTTTCAATTCGAAATTATCATTTTTTATTATTTTCAACCAATCTCTGTACCTCCTTATGAAAATCACGAACTTGAATATGACAAATGGGATAAAGTACATTTCTATAAACGTTATGAGATTGATAATAGCATTTACAATTGCTGAAAAATATTTCGACAACATTATTCAATATTGTTTTAATAGTTTTTTATAAAATAAATTGAATCACAGTACACTAGTTGTTTATTATTGTACATAATCACTGTTTAATAAATTCCGTTAGTGTCTGTATGATTATCACACACTTTAGATCACTTGAAGATATAACTAATTTTCTTGTGTCTGCAGTATAATAATGTCGTTATAATAAGAATATATTGCTAATTTTCGATACATTGAATATATGATTTGCATCATTCAAATATATTTAAATTCGATAAAAACGAATTCTAAACTAGCTACCAGACTGTTGGTTTCCACAGTAATGCATTTAGTTCTGTGGTCAATATTGTGCAGCAAATTGAATTAGTAAATTGTGTGTCAAGGGAGCCTAGATCTTAACCTGAATGTATTTGCGTTATTTACTTTACACACAGGTTCTTAATTTATTTTAACTGTAACTGTATTCACTACAGGGGTAGGCAGAGGTGCATTTATACACCCACAATTTGCAAAGTGTGTGTTAGTCAGACGTAATAGGGATAGGCTGTTCTTTCGTTACATTTACAGACTCTCTGCTGCTACTGAGTATTCCTTAAAGGAAAAAAATAATAACACTTAACTTTTCAACTTTAACCTCTTATAAGTTGAGTTTGTTTAGTGTTGGCTGGAGAAGTAATGATATGATTTTTCACCAGGTGTCATACATATTCTAGCCAGTATACTACATATTCCATACAATCAACCCTATTGAGCATCTTTGCATAGTTTGCATTGAAAACAGTGTTAGAAAAAGAATGACTTTGAATGGAATTGGAATACCATATCTGCATTGGAGTGTAGGAAGCTTAGCCGCAGCATGCCCCACAGGATTGTAGCAGTGACCACAGCCAAAGGCAGGCCCACAAAGTACTAATAAGATTTTCTTTTTATGTGTAACAAACACATGAAAATAATAGTTTTATATTTTAAATTATACTTTTGGTCAGGGATGTGGGTTTAAAGCAGCCACAGGTAGCTGTTATAGGTAGCCTATGAAACTTATAATGCTGAGTAAAGTGTAGCATAGACATAAGTTAACGAGTATAACTTAGCTGTAAGAACATATATGTTTGGTAAAGATGCAGTAAACAGTCAGTATTATTTGGTCAATTGTATGTTTCATTACTCTCATCACTAAAAAACTGTTTGAATGTCAATACACAGATATCAAAATTACCAGATTACTGAAGATTATAAAGATATGCAAATTGGTCTATTTTCTGGAATGAGGAAGAGATAACAAATATTATGTTATATACATTTATAGATAATTATTAGTGTCATTATGTATGGTTACTAGAATTCTAGTCATCATCATATGGATTGATGATGATGACTAGAATTTGCAATTTACAATAAATAATTCAAAATACACCTACTCTTTTTGCGTGTCTTAACTAATTATACCCAATTTAAGAAGAGAATTTTAGTGATTATTTAAAAGATTTCTTGAATAATTTCATTAATACTAATATCATATGTAACATTTAAAAATTTTGAAAAACTGTTAGTATAGAATTATATTAAGAAAAATCGGATTTTTTATGGATAGTTATTTCTATGATTATTTATTTATTATAAAAAATATTATGGAACAAACTTATAATGTTTCTGAACTGATTTCGTATACATAAATTATAGTGAAAGACGAACAAACGTATTAAATGTAAACACGACAATAAATATAACATTATCTCACAAGGTATAAACAAAATGATAGTACAAAATAATTACTTACAACATTATTTTGAAAAGTTAACGCGAAGTTGTTGATGTGATTTTCTTCCATTTTATTCTTAAAGAATATTCAAATCAAGCACAAAATACTTTTGTCGTTAGCGTCACATACAGTAAATATTAAGTAACAATTAAATTGCTTAATATCATGAACACAATGCCATAACACTCACGCAACTGGTTTTAAAACTAAGTCCAACAACATTGAACATGCCAATCAAATGTAAATAAAAACTGACGTTGTTGACATTTAAATGACACTTGCGTTCCATTTTATGTACGATGGAATTATGCTTAGTTTTATGTTGTTCCTCGCAAAATGTTTTGTTTACTTTGTGAGATTTTTTTTTAAATTTAAATTATTAACAAGGTTGTAAACAGTAAATAAAAAGAATTTGCTTCTTTTTGGTTAAAAAAGAAAATTACTATTTTTGTTGTAATGTTTAGTTACATATTAAAAGTAAAATAACCTATTTAATCTGTTAAAGATCCTCGGGGAAAGTTTAAGTATGATTTTGTTGAAATGTTATTATATTATGAATAAAAAAGATTATAAAATCACGTTATGAAGAATAGCTGTATAGAATATTTATTATTAAAACATTATATCAGCGATTGCATATCTCATGACTGATCACAGCTTAAACAACTAAATATGTACATACACCCACGCCTATATTACCAAAGACATAGGCAGAAATGATCTTCTGTTTTCCAATTTTTCTAATTTTTGTCTCTGTCATAGAAGGGTGAACCTATAGCCATTTTCCCCTTCCTCCTCCTCTACATCTGAGAGGGTTTAGGCCTTCCACCAACGCGCTGGCCTTGAATGGGTTAGCGGACCACACACCTTCTACATAACTCCTACGAATTTTTAGGTATGTAGGTTTCCTCACTATGTTTCCTACACCCTTAAAGTACGTGGCCATTTATTATTAATACACACATAACTCCGATAATTAGAGTTGTGTGACCATCACAAAAGGCAAAGGTACCAAATGGAGGAGGCTCGTATCCAGCTGTGGTTGTTATTTGATCTCTGATATGGAATGGTGTACTATCATTAATGCGGGCGTAATCATAATGACTATGTTTGAAAGTTGGCCTACCTTAAATAAATAGCAACTCCTGCTGGCTTTTAATTATATCTCTACCGAGTCATTATGACCCAGCAGTGCTGTCAGGGTAAACCGAATAAGGTATTATGTGCATTTAAAGGTTAAAACTATATTAACAAAATGTACATAATAAAAAATCACATAGGTATAATTAGGAAACGTGGAAGCGATAAAACCACACCTGATTTAAGCGTCGCTGTGGCCAAATGATACCGTGCCTACCTACACTAATGCTGCATCAATTAGCAAAAAACTCCCACGCACACATGCTGGCCACTTAAGATCATTTTCATAATGATCGAAATTTTAAAATAGACAATATTTAAAAAATTAACAAATAATTTAATTCAACCTTAATGTTTTTTATCCTCATTAAATTATGATGAAATGAATGAATGAATGAATCCTTATTCTAAAAAGACTGATAGCAGTCTATCAATACAATCAAAAAAGAAATCAAATTGGACTTCTAAGGTGCCCCATACACCTTCAATAATATTGCACAATATTCTGATTGTACAATATTATTGAACGTGTAGGGATAATATTGAAACATTGCGCAGTGATTGAACAAAAGATTGAGGGAGCTTAATTTTTATTGTACAATATTTTTTTATTGCGCTGTGTAGGCTTAATATTGCGCAATCTATTTCTTTTTTTTTCTTTTCAATAAAATCACCAGGGTGGCTGCCGCCAAAACTTCGTCGTGAGACATGTTGCTCGCACGAAAATATTGATCAGACTGGTTAGTCAATTTTATTGACAGAATTTATTGAACGTCTGGAATAAAAGGGGGTGTTTAATATTATTGAACAATAAAAAGATTGTGCAATATTATTGTGGTGTATGGGGCGCCTAAGTAAACAATCACCTGGACGTTTTCCCATCAGTAACAACGGTAGTCGAACAAAGACTTTTCTTGAATTTTTCACGAATTTCAGTTCTATTTTTGTATTGTTATGTTCCTTTAGATTTATATCAAGACATTTATTTCTAACGAGACATAAAAGTTCGTTTCATCGATGTGTTTCTATGTGAGGAGTCTTGCATTGATCAAATGAGTGCTTTTCGCGTAAATAAATTGTTTTATTGCCTAAATAGAAGCTAATTTTAGAATCAAAATTTTGTCCAGAACACGTATTTTACTTTTTAGAAGGTGTTTAAAGAGCATCAGCTCATATATGTCCTCTACGATTGAGGGGGTTTAGGTTTATTTCATTAAGTTTACACATAGTTACGAAAAGTCAAATGTGTGCCCCTGTGGTTAAACCCGACCAGCCGAGCTGTAACTCGAACCCACGCCTAAACTTCGAAGTTAATACGACTTAAAAGAACCTTAAAATTTCGATAACCATACGATTCTTTAATGGCTTTCTTTAGAAGACCAAAATATCTCACCTTGTTCGGAATTGCCGCCTTCTGACTCGCTTGTTAGTGCGCTGTGGACCAAGAAATCCACGTCAAAAGAATATTGTTCCTCAGTAGGTATAGAGAAACATTGTGAATATCACGTGTCGGTAACGACTACTAAAAAAGCAATGACTTTATAAAAATTGCAGCCGTGCAAACGCTATATCATTCCATTTGTAATCGATAAGAAATTTTGGATGGGTTTTTCATGTTTAATAAATCAAAGATGTTTCCGAATAGAATAATATTACTATGTGTTCTCTTTTTCCTCTTAACTTGGATCTCCTAAGAGTAGCGAGAGGAACCAAAATAGTAGGCCGATATGATTTTGTTGTGGCGAGAGATAGGAACGCCACAATACTAGTAGTAGAGTGCCGTAAGGCATAAAAATGGTCAAACCTCGGAACCCAGGGCCAGTCAATGAATCTGTATATCAAGTATGAGACTGCATTATTAAGACCTCAAATAAAAAAGTTAAAAACAAAAAATTGACCGATCTCGATTTACAACAATTTTTAACAACAATTTACTGATAAATGAGAGACGGAAGGGAGAAAATTTTTTTGTAGTGAAAATTTTAGTTTTATTTGTAATACATTATATGTGCAGAGTAACTTCAATGTAATTTATTAGATTATCGTAAAAAATAAGTTACAAAAAAAAATTATCATTAACTATTCACATTGTTACATCGTGTACATTTCACAGCTTTCACCATTACATTCTAAGCAAGCTGCAGTGCAGTTTAATCCACTTTTCCTGCACCCACAAGATGCTCCACATCCTGTTTTGCATGAGCAAAAAATAATTTTTAATAAAGATTCTGGAGCTGGTCGTTGCGTCATTGTTTGCGGTGTCAATATTCCGCATTCCAAGCCATGTTTGAACTTGCAAAAATACTCTTTTAAGTTTTAGTACAAACGCCCAATTAATTCAATATTTCGTCAATGCGAATATTGTTGCTCGAAAATTCCTTAATCACACGAAATAGCAACAAAGGGCAATATTGGCGTTGGTGACTTGAATTTCCTCAAGTTGCCCCAAAACAACAAATCTATACAACAAAATGTGAAAAAAGCTCTTAAAAAGAATATTTCTCATTTCTTAAATTATGAGCTTTGCAGAGCAAAAACGTGATCCCTTATTTTTTCAAAAATTCTATCGAGTGAAACAAAAAAATGGCTGGATGGATTAATTTGGCACTTTGTAGGATTTTTGTGGACATATTGAACTGTAAAACGCACACTTAATATTATTGGTTTTCACAATATTTTCGATCCAGCGCTCGATTTTCCAAAAAACCATCTAAAGCAAATTTTTGATGCATTTTCAAATTCATGTAACAAGAAGAATTCTTGTTTTTTCGAAAAAGTAATAGCTGGTGGTTAAAGGATATTTATTCAAATTCTTGAAACGCACCTTAAACTTGGTATACAATTATTTGTTGCTGAGATATCGATAATTAAAGACAAAAGGATCCTTTTCCATTTGTAGACTGATATCTCGGCGAGAACTAAACATATCGAGGTGTTAAAAGATAGAAATTAAAGCTAAATAAACAAAGTATCCGATCTTTATAAGGGTTAAGCAAGAACATTTTTCTCCACGCCCGTATGTAAAAAAAAGAAGCATTAAACATTTTGAAATTGTTTTGTTGCTGCTTTTCCTAAGATCACTCAAAAACCACTGATGCTACAAAATTTTAATGTGTTTATCCAAAAACTAGAGACTTGGAGCTACAATTTTCTTTTTTTAAATTTCCTGTACGACCATTTTTCTCGAAGTTACGGCCCAAAAATTTGGATTTATTTTTTGATCCTTTAATTTTTTCCAGTAGTGTATTTATTTATATTCATCGGTATACCTGCAGTCCCTAAAGATCCAAGATCAAGTTTTCAAGTTTGTAATAGTTGTTATTTTTTAAAATATGACTTTCGACTAATATAAATCAATTAAAACTCCAAAAAATTAATAAATGTTTATAATAATAAAAAAAATTGAGAGCGCGAAAAAAATTTTTTTTAACATTTTTCTATATGCTATTAAAAACATATTTTCAAGGTTTATATTAAGATTCATAGACTGGCCCTGGATTCCGAGGTATAAACCTTACGGCGCTCCACTATAGATATTGTATTTTATGTGGAATTACATTACAATCAAGTGCGATGTTATCTGTCAGACTGACTGCTTCGTGGTTTCGCGGTACAAGTATGCGCTGTGCGATCTAGAGGTCCTGGGTTCGATTCCCGAGCCAGGTAAAGTGCTATTGGATTTTTCAATTAAGAAATTTTAAGTAACAGCACTTAGTCTGGAAATATGCCCGAAAAACGGCAATAGACTCGCCCCCTATTACGTTGGTCTGATACATACCTGGCGAAATGAGGGTGCAGACATGCACCTCTGCCTACCCCTTCAACGAATATAGGCATAAGGATATGTATGTATGTGTCAGTCATATACCTACTAGGATTAAAAATAAGCTATATTATTGGTAACCTATGTTTCGCTTTTTCTGTTTTATAATAAATATACTAAAAATTAAGAAGAATATTTCTATGGAGACCTTGTTGAATCCACGCTAACAGTTACAGATTACATTTTTTCGTAGTTCCAATTAAGACGGGTTAGTCGTATTTCTAGGAAATCTAATTTATTACGAATTCGTTTTCGGTAAATGTGAACGAATGGATTTACAAAATGAATATGGCTTTTCTGTTGTCTGCTTCCCTTTGTTATAATTTTATGAATATTTTTGTACCGTTCAAAATCAATTTTTATCGTTCATTTTTTTGTATAAGTTCCAAAATGTTCATATCAAGGGAAAGTCGATTCAATTAATTGTTCTTTGAATACGGGACGAAGCAACGGCATAGTCAATTTTATAAAAAATTGGTTAGTAAAATTTTTGTGTATGTCTTCTTCTACAAACACAATTTTCATTAATAAGTGACACCCACTGTATACTTCTGATCCCTCCGGTCCATCTTACGGTTACCTGGAAGAAATCGCCGAAAGCGGTAAGGCCGCGTGTGAGATAACAATAAAATATTTTATTGTCTCGTACTAAACCCCCAAGAAATTACCAAGAACTTTTGGATGTGTAGGTTTCATAACGATGTTTTCCATCACCGTTAAAAAAAGTGATAATTCATTGTGAATGCACACATCGAATTAATATAGGCATACTACTTATAAATTCATTCTTAATTAAAAAATAAAAATGCACTATAACGCCTGTCATGGTTTGTCAGCTATTGTATAGATTGTTTTCGGATAGAGAGTGATAAAAGATGATATTGTTATATCATTTTCCTTATATTGTATTATATATAGCGTTTTCCACTAATGTACTTACATTCAGAACAAACGGAGTAAGGCACGGTAATGGCACCTCAAATTAAATACACACAGGTGAGTGTTATTATTAATTACTTTAATAAATTTATCGGATATCCATCAAGGAAATATAATAATACTGCAATTAACTTTCACTTTTAATTTTATAAACTTTAAGTTAAATGGATTTTAAATAATGAAAATATTATCTTTTGCTTAAGTACTTTCTTTTAAGCTTTCTTCTATTATATCTGTCATTATTCGCCTGCCCTGGTCCCAATTTGTTCCTTGGGGTCGGCGCAGTATGTTTTCTCCTTCCACACATCCCTGTCAGCCGTCATGTCTTCATTCACCCATAAATACCATTGACCCATAAATTATATTTTGAAGATTATAATTATTAAAGTAGGCCTCCCCAAGAACAGCAGTGGACGGCGATAGGCTGAGTATATAATTAACGTAGGTTTAATATGTTTCGCTTTTTCAACATTGGTTCAAAATAATTACATTTTAAAGTGAAGATACATATTTTTTTGATTAGTATAAAGTTGTATAAATAACTAACAAGGAGGAATGATATAATGTAATAAAAATATTTAATAAAAAAAAAATTGCATCCATAAACTAATTCAGTTTTCAATAACTTAGGACGTTAACAATAACATGACATTTTAATTTTAGCTTTGCTTTGTAATCAAAACTTTCATTTCGGGCTCTTAGGGACCCTAGTGTTGGCGGGAAGTAGAACCATAAATAATTCTCCCTAAGAGAAAAGAAGGTGTATAGGTATACTTGCCCACTCCCGGGGGCGAAAGCAGAGACGTGTTTTGACACCCACGTTCCGCCAACATTGTTTTAACTCCCACGTAATTGATTTCAAACGTAATAACAATATCCATATTTTGAATAAAAATGAGGTCATATATTTAAATTTTACTAGCAACCAATAAAACTTCGATGTTTGAATAAATAGAATAGATACAGTCCTCTCGGTTTTGTATAGTGAAACTTGACACTACTTGTAATTTTTTTAACCAGATTTCTTGCAACTTATGCGAAAAAAGTATTTTAACTGTTGTTATCAACCCACTAAGATACCATCCAGTAAGGTAGTCGATGGTAACCTACTGAGGTTATCATCAAGGTTTAAAGTCTAACCTTTTGAAACTGTAGGGAATTTTATTCAGGTTTTTTCGTGTAGGGTCAGTAGGAAAAAAATGTCAGTAAGAAATGGCTTTTATTTTTTTATTGATTTTTTTATATACAAATAATTGTTTTGTTGTATAGTTTTATGTTCAATTTTACTGTTTAAAGTAACTACCTGTCGGATGTAGTGCTTTTTTACTCCTTTTTCTCCTTCAACTATTTTGTTGCCCATTAAGGATTATTATCTATACTAATATTATAAAGCTGAAGAGTTTGTTTGTTTGTTTGATTGTTTGTTTGTTTGTTTGTTTGAACGCTAGGATCTTAGGAACTACTGGTCCGATTTGAAAAATTCTTTCACTGTTAGATAGTACATTTATCGAGGAAGGCTATAGGCTATATAACATCACGCTACGACGAATAGGAGCGGAGCAGCAATAAAGAATGTTTCAAAATCGGGGACATTTTTTCCTTTTTGTGAGCTTCGGTTGCGTGCGCTGCGGAAACGGTTAAAGTTTCGCTAAAATAATGTATGAGAGAAATGTTTCTCTTTAAAAGTTCTAAAAAAAGTCCGCGACGGCATATGTCTATTTTTTAAGGTTGGCTCACTATAACGTTTTTATCCTAACAAAATTTATTTTTAAATAAAGTTTTATTTGTGAAGGTGTTTTCATAAATATGATATTAATCCTTATGCAAATAAATACGTTATTCATTACAAATATTTAATATTAAATAAAATTGCCCTTTGCATCTTTTGATTTCACTGAGTATCTTAGAAGATATTGCAGTTTTAAAATATTGATCAAGCGCGCAATAATGATGCACAAGGCGCCGATCGACGCGTTACGGTTACACGTTTGAACAATTTGACTGAACTGTATGATTTTTGGTATGGACATAAATAGGACTCTGAGAAGTAAAATAGACTACAACTTATTTTCCTTCTGATTTCAACCCTGTAGTCTACGCGGACGGAGTCGCGAGCAAAATTAGAGATAAATACAGAATATTGTTGTGATAAAATAATTTACACTAGTTTCTTTTCCTGGATGTAAGACTTAAGGTGAGAACTTACTAACCTCTTTAAAAAGTCATCAGCATTTGTTACATTCTATTTTACAAAATTGAGTGTTGTTTGAATTAGAAAACAATAGACTTTTACAATGCCGTTAGTTTTAAAGGACACGCTTTGTACCTTTTGTAAAGCATTACATATTTTCGCAAGGCTTTTTAGCATTTTATCGGCATCTTAGGTCGTCTTTTTCTATAGTGTTTAGCACGGAGTTTCAATGAGAAACTTGATTGTACCATGTGGTAGACTTGATCACGTTGGAAAATTGTATTTCATTTTGCATACGTTTATTATGTATCACCATATTAATATGTAGGTTCACGTTTTAATAAATTTTTATCGCAAAATTATGCTATCGGTACTTTCAATAGCATTATTAATTAATTTGTATTTCAAGGTCTTTTGTAAGTTCGTTTAAATTAGTTAATGATTTTATTAAAAAGTAGTTGATCAATTTAAAAATATTTCAATATTATTTCACACTAACGAGATATGCTTATTATCGAAAAAAAAAAATCATCAAAAACGATAGTATTTTCTTTTTTCATATTTTTTTACTTGATTCTTATAGTCTATTTTGTTATGAGATACTATTTTATTATCGATCAATATGTAATTTCCGTACGGAAAGCGAAGATTATGTAAGAACAAACAGTTGTTTTGTATTATCTTAACGATCTGCCCTGACTTCATTAGTGCGATTGTAGCATGAAGGGCCAAATTAATATGATAGCAAGCTGTAATCCTTGTTCGATAAGGTTATTTAGATTAAATTTTGTTTGTGATGATATAATAGCATTTTTCTTTATCAAAATATTCACTATATGGCCTTTCCACAGCTGTGTCATGTTTTTAATTTTATATTTAGATCTAACTTTCTATTGGATATGTAATGTCAGTGATAAACAGCGTGAAATAACGGTTGCAACGAATTAAGCTATAGTCCTTAATAATTTCCAATAATAATTATACTTCGTGGTCTCGCGGCATGAAAATATGCCGTGTAGTTTAAAGTTTCCGGATTTCCTGGTTGCGAAAAGTCTTATAGGGTTTTTCAATTACGAAATTCTCAGTTACAACATGGAGTCTGTTAATGTGCACAAAACCCGGTAGTAGGTTCATTCGTACATATTTGTTACTGTTTACGAGAGAGCTACCCCTCCATTACAGATGTATTTGAGGAAAAAAAGAATGTCTCTTGAAATATAAAAGTTAAATGGATGATATTTTTAATGATTTTTCATTTTATTTTCAGCTCTTCATCGACAACGAATGGGTTGACTCCAAAAGCGGCAGAACTTTCCCGACATTCAATCCTCACAATGGCTCCGTTATTGCGCGAGTCGCTCAGGGCAGTCAGGTAAATATTGTTTTTATCAATAAAAATGGTAGTCTCGATAATATAGAAAAACAGAAACTATATTAATAGCGATACAACGAAAATAAACATATGGAATTTTTATTTTTAACATGTTTCACATTAGGAGTCTATCGATGACAATGTTGTATGTTTTTAATTTAGTAAATTCTTGTAAGTAAAATATTTCTCGTATAGAAAGTAATCGCTTCTCGAAATTTGCAAAACAATTGCTTCTTTACTAAAAAAATAACAATATATGAAACTGTTTTGAAATTAAACGAATAAAATAAAAATGCATTCTCATGGAATAGAAAAAGTGCATATATTTTTTAAATCAGACATGCAACCCCCTAATTCAGTAATGATAAAAAACCATAATAACAAAGTTTTGTCTTGGGTTTTTCAGGCTGACATCGACGCTGCAGTGAGTGCTGCTAAGCGTGCTTTCCACCGGAACTCTGAGTGGCGTCTGCTCGATGCGTCCAGACGAGGCGTACTCCTCAGCAAGTTCGCAGACCTTGTTGAGCGAGATGCTGGGTACCTCGCTGAGCTCGAGTCTCTCGACAACGGCATGGTTCAAAACATGGCTAGGATGGTGACTTCATCTGTTGGTCCTACTATCAGATATTTCGCTAGCTTGGCAGATAAGATCCAAGGAGATACTGTTCCCTCAGGTGAAAATATATATAAATAATAATATATATATTTTTAATGTGTTTAAACTGAGACGGGTTTTCGGGCTTTAGTTCATCACGCTGGCCTAGTTCGGGTTGGCAGACTACACACCTACCACTTTAGGGTTTGAAACAGCCACTTTCGAGATTCTCGATCGCGTGCCTAAATATCGAAGCCATCACGACTTTATTATGTGTTTTATCTTACCAGTTTATTTTGGACATTTTGTTCCTTTTTAATATCAAATAATTAATACTTATTAATGTTCCGATTTCAGATGGAGATGTATTCTCTTACACTCTGAAGCAACCTGTTGGTGTTTGTGGACTGATCCTGCCATGGAATGCACCGATCGCCATGTTTTTGAACAAAGTTTGCACGGCTTTGGCAGCTGGTTAGTATAAAAAAGTACCTTTATAAAAAATAAAAACGATTCTACTCTTTTCAAAACCATCATTTTATTGATCGAATATTATTTTTGTTAGGTTGTACGGTGGTCGTGAAGCCCGCTGAACAGACTCCGCTGACTGCGTTGTACCTCGGATCTTTACTCGCGGAAGCTGGCATTCCTAAAGGAGTGGTCAATATTGTAACAGGGTTCGGAGAAGATGCCGGAGTAGCCCTCACTCATCACCCGGATGTTGCTAAAATATCTTTTACAGGATCTCTAGAAGTAAGTATTTACAATGTGCAGCAAACTCAGCGTATTGTCATGCTATTTGTTCAAGTTTTTGTGAATATGTAACAGGGTTATACCCTTATGTACTTACAAAAATAAATTTAATCATAGTAGAAAAGAAAAGATTAGAAATTCCCAGACGCATCTGTTTTTATTACCGGAAAAAGAAATCGAAAGCTGCGACCGTCGGTTATAACTGTTATTCATCTTATTCATCCAATTTTTATAATAATGGGAGAACTTTTTTTGCCTAACGTTAAAATAAACTTTTCAGGTAGGCAAACTGATCCAAAAGGCTGCTGGTGCTAACAACCTTAAACGAGTTACTTTGGAACTTGGCGGCAAGAGTCCTCTAGTTATTATGAACGACGCTAACTGTAAGTTCTCTTTTTAAAAATATTCTGTTTTTAAAAATATTGAAATGATATCAGATACGTTAGAAATTCGTAATTAAATTATATGGATGTAACACAGAAACTCGATGGTCTCCTTGGATAAGAAACTTTTAATCCACAACTCAATACTTAAGCCCATTTGGACTTATGGAATCCAAATATGACGAGTTGTCAGCAAGAAGAATATAATGTGCTTGCAAAGAGTCCAATACAACATTTTAATAAAACATAATTAATGCTCCGTAGTTTATAAGAAACATGTACTTCCCGTACATGAACACCTGAATGTAGGTACATTCAGGTGTTCATGCCATTGTAGGTACAATGGCATCAAGAATAGAGAAACTGCACATTGAGCGCCACGAGTATCCTTCCCATCCACTTGCTTCAAGCTTACTCGATCAGGTCAATGTGGTCAAATGATTGAAAAGGCACTGCATACTCTAAGTTGACAGCTTAGCAATAACTGACTGCTCTTCCATTTTATACCTATTACCTTTAACTCTGCTGATAATAGTCTGGCGACTAATTGCAGCTCAAAAGGGGAACAGAAAAAATCTTTATTATTATTCTGGGGATAGACAATACTTAAAACGAAAAAGCCCCAATTATTATCCCCTTTGGAGATGAATTCAAGATTAGACTTGGCGCATAAAAGCAACCTGACATTGTACCATTAAGTGGTGATAATATAAACAAATTACTTGATTTCAGTACAAATGGCTGTTCCTGTTGCCGCAATGGGAGTATTCGCCTTGCAAGGTCAAGTATGCGTTGCTGCATCCCGTCTATACGTCCAATCTGAAATTTACGACAAATTTGTTGAAGCGTCTGTTCAGTTTGCGAAACACTTGAAGATTGGTAACCCAGCTGATCCCACATCTTCTCATGGACCTCAGGTAAAATTTGAATAATTCCTATGTTTATCTTTATTAATTAACTCATTTGAAGTTCATTCAAGTCTCTAACCACAACTTATTATACATATTTCGCAGATTGAAGAGGCTATGATGAACAAAGTGCTAGGATACATCGAAAAGGGAAAGAAAGAAGGTGCCAAGCTGATGACTGGTGGCAATCGTGTCGGCACCAGCGGATATTACATTGAACCAACTATTTTCGCCAATGTTACTGACGACATGACCATTGCCAAGGAAGAGGTAAATAAATATGAATTTTCTACAATTGTAAATTTGAATTAAGTTTAGTATGTAATGGGAATTAGAACTATCACTTTAAAAAGATAACTATATATTTTTATACTTAACTATTTTGCAATGTTGCGTACATCACACACACATCATCAACCGAAGGACGTCCATGCAATGTACATGACATTACGAATTAAACAACGAGATGATAAAAGTTAAAAGATGCGAAGGCAATATTGGTGTTGGTTTTTAATGAAAGACATGTTTCCATAGATTTTTGGGCCAGTTCAAAGTATACTGAAGTTTGACACGTTGGAAGAAGTGGTGGACCGCGCCAACGCAACCAACTACGGACTGGCAGCTGGTATATTCACCAGTGATGTCAACGCAGCGCTTCAGTTCAGCAGGCTCGTAGAGGCGGGCACTGTTTGGTAAGTTGTTCTATACTTTAGTCGAAAAAATCCACGTTTAGATTTTATTACTTTATGGACTCTTTTTAATTTGCACGCGGTGTTTGCCTATTATTGACTGTTGCATTAAGTTTTTCTTATGATTTTATTTTTTACTGTAATTTTTAAATGTATACAATTGTTGGCTAACCTAAATAAATAAATTTTCAAGTTTATTTAGTTGAAGTGATAACAAAAATTCGGTGTATCGAGTTGCTGTAGTTTCATGTATGCACAGATATCTATGTTATAAAAAACCTTTAGTTTTTGCTATTATAAGAATTATGGGTACTGTTGGGTTGATTTATATGCAAGAGATATGTAATCATTGTTATTCTTTAACAGGGTCAACACCTACCTGCAAATGTCCAACCAATTGCCTTTCGGAGGTTTCAAAGAATCTGGAGTCGGTCGCGAAAAGTGAGTATAGTTACATTTTTTTGCAATATTTGTATGAATTCTAAGCTATTTGCTCCGACCAAATTAATATACTGTGAATTATGCTAGTAGAGTTAATCAGAGTATTAAGATTTTCATGCGTAAAAAATATAGCTTCTCGACTTAGACGGTCGCAAAAAAGTAGAATTGGAAATCTTGAAACGTAAGCCCTGTAACGGACATTGTGCGGTGATTGAGAATAATGTTACTGTCTATTTAAGTCAGTCATAGGTATTCAGCTCTGCCTGCTTTTAAAGTTATATTTGGCCGAACTGTTAAATCGCAACATCTGTGTTTAACTATTTATGTTTTTGCAGCGGTATGCACTGCGTCGACGAGTACCTAGAAGTTAAGAGTGTCTCTATCGCGTTGCCGAAGAAGTTTTAGAAGAATATTGTGATTTTTTTTTTAACCAAGACCAATATATCCTAATCAAGAAAAAATGTCAACGTGATAATGGACATTTGTTAAAATTCATTTTTAATAAAGCGTTTTTATTTATAATTAAATCGTTTTACTTATTTTTCTGAAAAATATTTTAATACTGTGATGGAATTCTCAACACTGATATTTACATTTTAAAGACTCATAAAACGTTTCCCAAACTCACCATAATAAGGCAATATATTTTTTATTTAATTATGTACTGAAATCTCAAATAAAATTAAGTTAAGTAGATGCCATTGTTTGTTGATGCCCAAATGTTCTTAAACTATCGTATAAAAATAAAGATACTTTAGCACCTCTTAATCTCTTGAAACTGTGGAGGAACTTGATATAAATTCGGTACTTGAAGTAGCTTTTGTGAATTATTCACAAAAGCTTAAAAGGCGACGGGCTGGACATGTTGCGAGACTTAGCGATAATCGCTGGACCAAAAAGCCAACAACATGGGTAGGTCCACTAGGACACAGAAAAAGAGGAAGACCAATCGCACGCTGGGCAGACGACATCATAAAGGTAGCAGGTATTCATTGGCCACGAGCGGCAGAGAATAGAGAGTATTGGTCATCTCTGGAGGAGGCCTTTACCTTTCATTGAGAGGGTTCTTGAAAATGACCAATTAAATTATTAGCATTTTTATTCTAAATCTTTTTTTACATTTTTAACCATTTTCCATTTTAAATATTTGTAGGTATTTGTGAATAATTTTGTATGCACATTGTCAATGAAATAGTTAGACGAACAAGCAAGAAATAAAAGGCTTATTCATTTATTTATTTTATTTACTTGAAGAAGATACCCCGCAAAATAAAAAAAGAATAACTTTTTACCTATAAAAGAAATGATAACGTGCCGACGGATTCCGAAAGGTTATTTAAAATCTATTTCTATCTTCAAACGAATACCCCGTTTTTATATTTTCAAATAAATCTACGTCTCTTACAATGACACCGATAAATCTATTTACTCAAGGCTGTTGCTTCATTATTTAAATAAAGTCAAAGAATATTTAAAGAAATCGTACTGAACAATGGACAAAAATTTAAAATTTTAAATGGTGTTAAATGAATAACATTTTAAAATTTTATTAATTGTTACAGGAAATTACTGGCAGAAAATAGTTTATAAGTAATGGAAAAGTTTTTGTAGTATAAATAAACATGAAGATACATTTCCAAATATTTGAACAGCTATAAAATTTATTTCCGTGTTCTGTATACGATTGCCAATTGCGAAAAATTTGTTGACAAGTAAAACTTTAAAATCTCTCATATTTTAGGTCAACGTTTGGATAACCATTATTGCATGAAATTCATTACTGCATTCATTAAGTAGAGTAACTTTGATATGTAGGCAGTAAATTATTTAGTTGATTCTTCTATAACATTAATTTATTTTTTTGTGCTCACGCTTGCCACATGGAAAGCGGACACACAGAATTAGAAAAAGGATGAAATTTACGAATGATTGAAGATGATTTACATGAGGAAACATGGCTGTGTCGGAAAAAAGAAAGGCTTACATAAATGTGCTCACGTACTTGGTCGCCAGCGAGGTAATCTAAGGCTTAAACCGACTAAATTGTGTCCAGAAGTGGGATGAATACGGTGTAATGATGATATCGAGCAATCAAATCAATCAGGTCAATAAGGTCGATCAGGGAACAAATTCGAATTTACGGCGGGTGGTTGCAATAGCCCTACGCGAATGTTTCTCCACTAGCAAGTTAATTATTGAATTAACAAAAAATTATTTGAACCACCTCTATCGAGCTGGTGCGTTCGTGTCGCAACAGAATTCTCACACTTTAAAACAATATTTTGATTTTTAGAACTTTATTTGTGACTTGAATTTTCATCTTAACTTACTGAACTTAACAAGTCCATTTTCTCGATTAAACCTGAAACCGTAAAGTTCGCTAACGGGAATACATTAGCGTTTCGAAGTAATGTTTTAAAAGCCTTTTGAAATGAAATATTTTATGTGATTCGCATTGGTAGCAAATTTTATAGAAAAAATATTTTCTTCGTTATTAAAATATATCGGTATTTTTGCTTATGTTCCCTTTTTAAACTATCCTACTAAAAATCTGTCTTGCAATTTTTTAACACCAGGATCAGAAATGGCACGCACAAAAAAAAAATCGATACACCCAACGGACACCCTGAACTAGGATACAAGTCTTGTGTCGTGGGTAACTATGATATACTTTTCTGTCTCAAAAACTCTCAGACCCGAACAAATAATTGTGGATTACACAAATTTTAGTCTCGGTGCGCGGCAACAAACCGCGGCCACCCGTTTGCAAGCTGGAGGTGTCTAGCCAACAAACCAAACATGAAAGCTCCATGAATTTCTGTGGGGAATTAGATTAACTTTGCCCCGTAAAATAAATAGAAGGAAAATAGTTGTACAACATTAACCACTGCTTTAAATAGGTATTTTATTAGCTCTTTAGCTCGTGGTCTATTTATGTTGGTTAAATTTGCAGAGCCAACAATGTATTAAATTTGTTACACATTTAAAATCAGAATCAGTTAGTTCTTTTTATGATGATACTACAAAATTACATTCTGAGGATATTTTTAACATTATACACGTTATCAATTGATGGCTTCTAGGATAAGGCGCGCGTTGTCGTCGGTCGCGGGTTCCAACCCCAAGCACAAACATCTTAATTTTCGAAGCTATGTGTGTATGCTCAATGAAGTAACACTTGCTTCAACGTTAAAGGAAAATATCGTGATAAAAACTTGTACATCTAAAAGTTCTTAGATATTTTTAGTTGTGTTTCTGCCAGCTGGTCTACTAAGTCAGCGTGACCCCGTGTTGAGTTGATGATCTCTCATCGGAGGCGACCACTCGATGGCGGATAGGGGGAATGCCTCCTATACATGTGTATACCAGCGGTATCCAATTTTCACGCGATCTTCTGAATAGCAGATTACAATGTAGCTAAGTAAGGACGGATTTGTTGTGCACTAAGACCGCCACTAAGCAAACTGGGCAAAATGCCGAACTATGTTGTTGTCGTGGTCTAAAGAAATCTCCAGTCTTCGGGCCCAAAAGGCAGACCGGGTCGCAGAGAATTCCTGTCTTTGTCAAGAGTTGGCTAAATTTTCGGCCAAGCTCGCGAAATGTAGGTCGGAGTCGAGAAAGCTAATGAAGAAAACGGGTGCACAAATCAATGCTTCGGGAATTCGGTTGAAAGAAAGAAGTTAGGTTAAGATTATAAGAAAACGAATGCGAAATGATACAATGACCTTATCCTTTTCACTTTTATAATTTCCGTCTATCTATTAACGACGTTTGAATCACTGAATCAATTAGTTATATTTTATTGGTCCATAACAAAGTGATTTAGATAATATTATAGTGATGACAAGGTGTATCTAGTCAAAGTATTGTCATACGATATGATTATTAGGTCTTTATATGCTGTGTCATTTTTTAATCAAAAATTTATGTTTTATAAACATAATATTGCGAAATAGCTTGCATTTATTAGTCAGAAATAAAAAAGATAATTATTTGTTTGCTTCGTTTACATTACCGTACTTTCATTCTTCCTACGAGTATACACATTAACCCAATATCATGACATTTATTTAATACACGTGTTCGTTAAGGGTGTTTCATGCACAATTTGCTTTAGACATACGGGTTTGCAACTGTTTTTTTTTGAGTGGAAAGCTGTTTATGGCTCTAATTCTCACCAGTCTTGGAGGAAGGGAGGCGGAAAGCGTAAATCGGGGGCACCGGCCTTCCAGATCGGCACGCGATCCTGGTTCCCCGAGCTACTTACTGGGTCTTCAGTAAACCTTCCTAGTTACTAGTATCCGACTACCTTTATCCTATTTGGAACCTTATTCTGACAATCCTAAGGTCTACCACCCAGAGATGTATGGCTAAGAACGAGCTGCATGTGCTGGTATGCCCAAAGGCGTGGTCAACATTATAACAGGTTTCGAAAAGGAGGCAACCGTGGCCCTCAACCTTCATATGAACGGTGCTAAAATATCTTTTGTGGACTTAAGGTGTTATTAATGTTGTGAAGACGCATTGTAATTATGTCGTTATAATATTTGTTTTAGGTAAAGAAAAAAATGTTAAGGTACAATAGAGCCTCGCAAAATGATTGTATTCGATTACGTAGAAATAAGTTGACAATTTGAGACTTAAGAAATTATTCTGTCTACAACTAGGTAAAAGAAATCTAATCGGCGACTTATTCATTTCAGTTCTATATTTAGGCGGTTGATGATGAAAACTTTAAACCATTTTATTTCGAAACGTGATGGCTTAAGTCTCGTGGCAATTATGAACAACTCTGACTTCAGATATCTATATACACTGCCGACGGAAAGTTTCCGGACAAGATGAAAAAGTTGTAGAAACAATAATTTAAAGTAAAATAAGTCAAGTAAATCAAAGTTTTATTTTCAAAATATGATAATGTAATATTTAAGGATAAAACCTATTAAAATTTTCATCTATTTCATGTTATACAGCTTGAATTTCATTTGATCAAAGAAATCACCTTAGATCGTCAATACTTTTTTCACTGCGTGCGGCATTATTTTTACAAGTTTTTTCCACAGACTATTAGATATTTTGTTCCAAAATGTTTAAAGAGCCTACCAAAGATCATTTAAAGAAGTGGGATTCGATTTCCAGATTAACCTATCCATTTCATCCCACAATAATTCAATAGGATTTAGATCGGGAAATTGTGGAGGCCATTTCAATATTTATAAATCACCTGTATTTTTTTATTTCAAAAACAGTTGACACAAAACTGAGATGTGTGTTTTGGGTTATTATCCTATTGAAAAACATCCCAACGGCCAATTATTCGCACCCCAGAAGGGCGAGCATGCGTTCTTAATAACCCTTTTTTTCGAGAGTTCCTTTGATTCTGTATAGATCCACTACTCCAGCATAGCAGGAATACCCCCAAACTATCACAGAGACACCTCCATATTAAACAGTTGGGGTTATAGCATTGGGATTCATTTTTTCTGGAGGGCCGCGACGAACAATAATTCTACGTTTTTATACAAGCATATAAAATTTTGATTCATCAGACTATAGGACTTGTTTCCAATCTTTTACCATCCAATCTTTCTGTCCATTGTCTTTTTTGAGTCCAGTTTAGTTATTTTTCTATTTCCGCCTAGCAAGAGTGGTTTATTTGTAGAAATTTTGCCATTTAAACAAGGTTTTTGTAACCATTCTTTTGATTTACTCACTGATATCTTTTACCGTGACTTTCATGGGACCGCATTTAAAATTCCGGTGCTGTAAGCTTGTTATCTGTTTCGGATATGATGATTCAGGACTGACCCTCTGCTTTAAAAGTAGCACTGGACCTATTACTGCATTTTCTATCCTGATTTTAACCAGTTTTTTCGTAACGGGCAATAGCATTTCCTACAGTAGACGGTGGTAAATTTAGTTCATTAGCAATATAACAAAAGATAAAGCCTTTGTTACGAAAAGTGACAATAGAAATACGTTTTTCTATATTTCTACTAGGATGCCTATCCTTTTTTTTAAATAAATTAATAAAAAAATTAAATTATATTAAGTGCGAGATTACTCGAGAAGATACCACAGAAGAAGGAAATTCAACCACCATTAAAGTAATAAAATAATTTAGAAATAATATAATGACTTCTATAACTCAAAATATTGTAAAAAATAATCCAAATTTCATAAAAAAATTAAGAAAATACTTCAAAATGTTCATTTTGTTGCAAGGCCGTTACGTTAGAAATGACGATGTTGACAATTTTGTTTTATTTTTCTTCAACAACGGGCGGAGGTAGGGAGGAAAAGTCAAAGAAAAGATGATAAAAACTATATAATCAAACATTTCACCTTCGTTATAGATCCACTTAATGTCTAAGAGGATCATATACCCATTCAAAATAAAATAAGATGCTTGTCCGGAAACTTTCCGTCGGCAGTGTATATAAAAATGAATTGCTGTTCGTTAGTCTCGCTAAAACTCGAGAACGGCTGAACGGATTTATCTTATCTTGGTCTTAAAATGTTCGTGGAGGTCTAGGGAAGGTTTAAAAGGTGAAAAAAAATCGAATAATTGCCGGGAAAACCCTCAAAACAGCCCTTTTCTATTTCCCATACAAACGTTATCTAAATAAAATGGAGAGTCAATTTTTAATTTATTACCGCTGCATAAAGTTCAAATTCGCGTGTGCATTGGAGAATCTAATGTCGCGTTCCGACTAACTTCAGTTGTTAATCTGTCAGATTAAATTATTTGTCTATATTTTTTGTAGATTTGACAACCAACTAATATGTCAATTCATCCTGTCGTACTTCAGAACACGGAAAAAGTATATTATCTATATATATAAAAGAAAGTCGTGTTTGTTCCAACACTTACCTATAACTCAAGAACGGCTGAAGTGATATGGCTGAAAATTGGTAGAGAGGTAGCTTAGAACCGGAAATAAAACATAGGATACTTTTTATCCCGTTCGATAGCGTTCCCGTGGGACTTTTCATTGTTTTCTTTATCCATACAAAAGTTTCGTTTTAATAATTAAGTCAATTTGAACTTTAATACAATACAATAAAGTTTAAATCGTAGTGGAGGAATTCTATGTTATAAAAATGAATTGCTCGATGTGTTCCTAAGCGCAAATCTCGAGAACAGCTGAACCGATTTCGCTAATTCTTTTTTTATAATATTCCTTGAAATACGAGGATTGTTCTTACGGAGAGATACATTTTAATAATTGCCTGAAAAGGCCTAAAAATAATACTTTTCAATATTCCCATACAAAAGGTTCGTAATGATACTTAAGTCATTTTGAACTTTAACACCATACAAAATTTCCTGTCATTTAAGGTTTATCCCGTCGATGCAGTTAGAGGCCCCCTCAAATAAAATAACTTATCAAAATAAGCATTTTGAATCGACAATATGTATCTATAACATTCGAATTATTGCGTATTTTAGATGTTAAAAATGCAGAATTGTCATGACAATGGATTGACATTTTTTGGCTGTCAAATATTAAGGCGTGCGTTCAGAAATTTATTTTGTGTAGCAAATCTCCTTGGTAGTGCCTAACTTTTTAATTTTTATTATGCTTGAATATCTAAAATACTCTAAATCTCCTTCAAGAAATATTAATAAATGATCAGGGGATGCCTTTTCCATTGATCTAGCCAGTCATGGAACAGGGCTATGAGTTCGCGACCTCGGCCCCCCGAGCTGTTGGAGTCTCCCACTTCTTCCTTATCCGGGACTGTGGCATCCTTACCATCAGGCCAAATATCCTTACCTGCAATATCCTGTACCCAAACACACGCTATCTCTACCCCTTTATCAAAAGAACGAAAGCCCCAAGGAGAGTTGGTGTCAGACAGGCGGGCGGCCGTAAAACATTTGCCAAAACATTTATACAGTATGTATAATAAGAAAAGTGACAGGGCCTAGGCCGTCCCCCGTAGCCGACGCGCAGGGGCAGCACCCGGTTTCTATGAGAAATGGGCAAGGTTTGTTACACCAGCCCGGGCGGGGGCAACGTAAGACACTAGCCCGGGAAATGAGATTGAGGTATGCAAGTTGGAATGTAGGTACGATAAATGGTAGGTCAAGGGAGCTAGCATTTGTGCTGAAAAAGAAAAAAAAATGGTCAAAGAAGAAGACTTACGAAAGACGACTGCATGCAGCAAAGATGCGAATGTTGCGATGGATGTGTGGTATAACACGGAGTGACAGAGTCAGAAATGAATACTTTAGGGTAAGTCTGAAAGTAGCTCCTGTGATAGAAAAGATGAAAGGAAACCGTCTGTCGTGGTATGGGCACATTAAGAGAAGGAATTAATCATATGTAGGAAAAAAGTGATGAACATGAAAGTGGATGGATGGGCGAGCCGAGGAAGGCCAAAAAAGAGATGGATGTAGTGCGTGACTGAAGATATGAAAAAGAAAGGGGTGAATGAAAACATGACGGCTGACAGGGATGTGTGGAAAAAGAAGAGATACTGCGCCGACCCCAAGTAATTAATTGAGACCAGGGCAAGGGGATGATGATATACCTAAGTAATTAAAAATTAAATTCTGTTAATAAGTAACAAGACATTCATTGACTGGTAGGGCGATACGAAGTTTGCCGGGACAGCTAGTTTGTAATAAAAACGTTATACAAAATATTGTATCGGTAAATATTAATGTATAATAAAATATCTACACGATAGAAAATAATGGAAAATAAAAAGTATACGTTAATCTGTATTGCGCTCGTCCGGTAGATGATTTTGTATTTCCGGTGATTATATATGATGAAAACTGGTATTATAATAAAAAATTGCATACTGCTTTAGTAGCGAATTTGGTTGAGGTCAAGTTTTTAAACAGCGTCATATGAGTTTTTGGCTGGAAGTCGGGACTAGTATGTGTTTACTCGACAAAAGTAATTTTGAAACGAGATTTGCAAAAATCTCGTGGGAGTTATATAACTCTCATAAACTGATTCGTCTTTTTACTTTTTCTTTAGTAGAAAGGAAAGTTCTGGCTACTTTAATGAGATTTTTTAATCTTGCATTGCAAGATCAAGTAGGTACTGTTGCTTCTATTCATAAGACTGGAATTTACCTGAAACTTCTTGAATCATTCATTAAAATTGCACAAATCCTTTTAGGTTTTAGATTAAAAGATCAATGAACTCAGTTCAATTTCTTACTGTGAGCTATCCGCATTTTCACTGCTAGACAATATTTTTCAGACTGTGCTGGAAAAGTTGTTTTTAGATTGTGGGGAGTTATAACCAGTAATATTTTGTGTGGTTTAAAAACACCCAAGTAAAGTAATAGCGTCTGTTTGTCACTTGGTACCTTCATTGAAAACCAGCGTGGCAATACCGTGCAAGCAAAATTGAAGCGTTCAGCTGAACGAGGGGATCATTGTTTTTGCTAATTATTAAATTGTATTTGCTAATTGTTTGTTCTGTATTTGTTTTAATATGGCCAATAATAAAACTTTTTTCTTTCTTTCAAATATCTCACTCAAAAGAGTGCTTGATAAAAGAAAAAACTTACAATCAAAATTGTTAGAATAAAGAAAAAAGGAAACGTCGCCTATTTAAAATTGAATCAGCTAGTAGTAAAAGTAAGAAACAGCCAAAACGACTAAGGAACAACGAAAGAAATAGCAAAACATCACATCTCACAATAAAACAAAGGCATTCGACCTGTTGCGACCCCGGTCAAGCTTCTATTCCAACCCTTCAAAGAGCGACAAATTATAACAAACAACAAAGAAACGGAAAAAAACAACATACGGATCAACATAATATTAATAACGGGTAACTATCAATATAACATTACTCTCCCAAGCCGAACCTGACTGACCCGACCCGAGACCCGACCTACCGAAAAGAAGTTGTCCACTCATTTCGCGAGACTAGCGAGCAGACGTAAATGATGATTTTTAAATGACATAAAAAATAATGCCAGTCACGATAGTAAGCTGTTGTTTAGACTCTTTTCGTATAGATATATATCGAATAATGATTGTCGAGTTGATAAGATGCGATATGAGCCTTATCTGTTTGCTTTATAATAATATGCAACATGATTACAAATGTACATTACACGCTGAAGACACGGGGTGAAACACGGCAATGGCACCGGAGATTAAATACACCAAAGTGAGTCGAGTGTTTATTTTTTTTATAAATATTTCCCTCCTATTTTGACAAATACATGTTTGAATAGTTTTAAATTAAATAAGATATTGTAACTGGTTCAAACCAGTAACGTTTAAAAAGCAAAATTATAAATAGCCTAAGGGCAACGTCAGATAGTCAAACAAATTCCAAGTAATTAAGATAATAGATATTTTGTATGGTGATTTCTTCGGTTCTTTTTGTCATGTTAAGTCATTATTTGTCACTTACGTAGCTTCGTCATGTTTTCTGTTCAAAGTTCAGATCAAGCCTCGTATTGAGTAACGAAGGTTATATTATATAAATAGTGAACTTATCTTTTACTAATAGTGATTGTTAGTATTCTTTTTTTGGATTATGAGTTTTTCTTTAAATTTTATTTAATAAAAAAATTTAATGAGTAGTCAAGGGATGATAAATATTTTTTTTACCTCAAAATCTCAAAATTAGAAACTTGAAACTATATATATATTTTTAATTATTCTATGATTGTTTTCCGTCGAAGCCAAGCCGAGCCGAGCCTTTTGAAATTGAAAAACAAATTGCGGGTTTTTTATGGCTATATCAATAAGCATAGTAGAGTACGAATTGGATAATGCTTTTATGTTGTTTTCAGTTATTCATCGACAACGAATGGGTTGACGCTAAGAGCGGCAAAACCTTCGCGACGTACAATCCCCACGATGGATCTGTTATAGCACAAGTTGCTGAGGGTGGCAAGGTAAGATTTCATTGCTGTCTTAAGAAAATGTAAGCTACTTTCTCTTCATAACTAATATCATTGATACCTTATGATAAGGGAAAATGCGGAACCTGTTTATATAAAGTAATAATTAGTGAAACATTTCAATTTTATTTGAAAGAATAAGTCATATGCAAACAGTGGAGAAGCAATTCATTTCGGTTTCTTAGTAATGGAAATGGTGCATTATAGTAATCAATGATGACGATGATAATAAAAACCATAAAGGCTTTTTCCCTTCTCTGTGCAGGCTGACATTGACGCTGCAGTGAGTGCTGCAAAGCGTGCTTTCCACCGAAACTCTGAGTGGCGTCTGCTCGATGCGTCCAAACGAGGTCAACTCCTCAATGAATTCGCGAGCCTCGTGGCACGAGATGCTGGGTATCTTGCTGAGCTCGAGTCATATAACAATGGAATGGTACAAAACTTTGCCAGAATGGTAACTGCGAGGGCCGATTCTACTATTAAATATTTAGCTAGCCTGGCAGATAAAATCCAAGGAGACACTGTTCCAGCAGGTAAATATTTCAGCTACTCTCTATCTTTGTTTTTTTTTCTCTTGGGCTTTATTTTAGGTTCGCTTATATGATTTTTATTATGATATTATTTTAGACGGAGATATATTCTCTTACACTCTGAAGCAACCTGTCGGTGTTTGCGGATTGATCCTGCCATGGAATGCACCGATTGGCATGTTTTTGAACAAAGTTTGTACGGCTTTGGCAGCTGGTTAGTACCAACATTCATAGATTAAAGTGGATATAGTTTTTGTGGTTGCATGTGAATTAAAAGTATTTTTCCCCTAGGATGTACGGTGGTAGTAAAGCCCGCTGAACAGACTCCGCTAACTGCGTTGTACCTCGGATCTTTACTCGCGGAAGCTGGTGTGCCCAAAGGCGTGGTCAATATCGTGACAGGATTTGGAGAAGATGCCGGAGTAGCCCTCACTCATCACCCGGACGTTGCTAAAATCTCGTTCACAGGATCTCTAGAAGTAAGAACTATTTAGGTATACTTGGTTGAATCAATTGGTGATTTCAATGGCACCTAAAAATTGTCTTTCGCAAATGATAATTGTAATGGGATATGTATTTGCTTTAAACGACTTGTCGAATATTATTATCGATGATGTAGTGAATAAAAAATTTCAGTGCTTGAAATAATTATTTATTTTAGGTGGGCAAGCTAATTCAACAGGCCGCTGGTGCTAACAACCTTAAACGAGTTACTTTGGAGCTCGGCGGCAAGAGTCCGCTGATTATTATGAACGATGCGAACTGTAAGTATTGACACCGAAAAGACACTACACTGCTGTGATTTTGATAATTCGAATGTTAAGTGACAGATTATTTTATTTATTTTAGTACAAGCGGCGGTTCCAGCTGCCGCAATGGGAGTATTTGCCCTGCAAGGTCAAATATGCGTTGCCGCATCTCGTCTGTACGTACAGTCTGGAATTTACGACAAATTTGTTGAAGCGTCTGTTCAGTTTACGAAACACTTGAAGATTGGTAATCCAGCTGATCCCACTACGACTCATGGACCTCAGGTATAATCGACCATCCATAATTATCTCTTGTGGCTTAAATTCGTTGTGGGATGCGGTTGTGGAATAATGTCTTCCCCGTATTTAAAAGGAGAAATATTCCAGTTCTTCAATTTTGCTATTTTGAAAAGATACAGATAATTCAACTACTAAATAATCTAGCGAATTTTACAGATCATATAAGTATAAATATTTTGCAGGTGGAAGAAGTTATGATGAACAAAGTCCTGGGATACATCGAAAAGGGCAAGAAAGAAGGTGCCAAACTAATGACGGGCGGTAATCGTGTCGGCACAACTGGATATTATATTGAACCAACTGTATTTGCCGATGTTACCGACGATATGACCATTGCCAAGGAAGAGGTATGTAACCAAGATCTTCCTGTATTGCTTTGAGTTTGGTCTTCAAAAATTAGAATATTTCTACCTTAGGATACCAATGTTGTTTTACACCAGGCAAATATTTCTTACTTTTTATCAAACCCTGGGTTGCTTGATGAATTGAAACAAGCCAATATTTATGTATCTGTTTTGTGTAATAGATTTTCGGGCCAGTTCAAAGTATACTGAAGTTTGACACGTTGGAAGAAGTGGTGGACCGCGCCAACGCAACCAACTACGGACTGGCAGCTGGCATATTCACCAGTGATGTCAACACAGCGCTTCAGTTCAGCAGGCTCGTAGAGGCGGGCACTGTTTGGTAAGTTTATTTGCATAATACATTTCCTAACAAGTGTTTATGTTCTTAGGAATACTATTCATATTTTCTTTTCCTAGAGATCATAAGCTGTATTAGTAAAAACTGTTTATCATATCGATATCAAAACACATGACAATCTACTACGTCAACGATGACCACGATAAATGTAGTATTAATTGATCATCCATCACAAGTGAAAATAAATATTGTTATCAAAATTGGCGACATGTTTTGATAGCATTTTTTTAAGTCAATCAAATGTTAACGCTTGTTTAATTTTAAAAAATCTGATGATACTCGCGTGTTTCAGTATCGTTAATAAACCACCTTCACCAATAAAACAAGAACCCTCTCAAAAGTAACGTAGGTCATTGCCCAGTAATGGGACTGACACAGATGTTGGCTTCTGATGCGAAATGGTCTCTGGTTTTAAGACGACGTTTGTGAAAGTAGTTTGTATTATTATTTTATTTCGAGTATTGTTTTGTTTAACAGGGTAAACACCTACTTACAAATGTCGCCACAACTGTCTTTCGGAGGTTTCAAAGAATCTGGAATCGGCCGCGAGAAGTAAGTGCAATTTGTTTTGAAATTATGTACATTGTAGGTATTTTATTAAAAGCTTTCTAAAAACTGGTTTGTATTACATACAACAAGAATACAGCAGCGTTATGTCTTGAATGATGCGAATGGGGTCAGCATTCCAAACAGCTTACTGAGATACCCTTGGAGTTCATGTTATAGCATAGATATTTTAAGGGAGGACGTTTTTTTCGACACATTTTAAATTTTATTCTATTATTTAATTTCTATAAAAAATTATGCATTCAGTTACCCTATACTGTATTTCTGTTAGGGTCAGAAATTTGATATATTATATTTATTTTAGCTAATAATCCTTATTCTTTTCAGTGGTCTTAACTGCGTCGACGAGTATCTAGAAGTTAAGACTGTCACTATCGCCTTGCCGAAAAAATTTTAAATGGAGATCTACTTATAAGTTATGGAAATAAATAAAAGATTTATAATCGTTGCTAATTAAACAAAAAAAAAATTTACTTTTTGTAATAAAATAACGCAGTTATTTATTTTATAATACATATGTGTTTTATTAAATTACCCTTGTGTTTAATGTTTTCAACAAGTTAATGCGGTATTCTTTATTACATATACCTTCGATATTAGGTCGCAAATGTGTGCTTCGTAAAGATTGTCAATATATTTGCCACTTCTATTTTTTATCGATAGACTAATTAAAGGGAGTTTATGTACCTGAGTTTTGAACTGATTAAACTGCTTTAATAAAAATGATTACTGCGCCTGCCCAACCGATTTCAATGCTGCTTATGAAGATTTAAGTAACCAAGCGAATACCATATATATTATATCCATCTATTAGCCTATTGAGGTCTACGTTTGGACATTGGCTTCCCCCAGTTACCTCCACCAGGATCGGTCGGAAGCCGCCTGCAGCCAGCGACGTCCTGCGACCTTTACAAGGTCGGCCGACCATCTTGTCGGTGGACGTCCTACGCCGCGCTTTTACTGGAGAACCTTTTTGCCCCATCAGCCATCAGTTCCACGCGCTATGTGCCCGGCCCATTGCCACTTCAACGTGCTAACCCGTTAGGCTATGACGGTTACTTAATTTTTCCCACGAATCTCATTTCTGATTCTATCTTGTAGGGAAACCCCCAGCATAGTCCTCTTTATCCGAGCATAAACATAATATAGCAATCGATTGAAATATTTCCTTCATCAAGGTAAAATCGACACAGATTTACCACAATGATATCCGACCAAATCGACCAACTCAACAATTTTAATCAAACAATATCAACTTAACAGAAAGACCAAAAAAATCAATTAAAATCCAACCAAATAAAACAATATCCAACGACAAGAGTAAAAATAAATATAAGTAGGTAGATTAAGATTGGTATTTATAGCAACGCTAGCGAATCTTGACATCGCGATGTAGGATATGCGCACGAAATGTAAAGCGCCATCTTTTGATATAAATGTTGCACTAATAAAACAATATAAAATAATATTAACTGGACGATCATAATATTACACTCGTAAATCATTTAAGGCTAGCACATTTATTTAAAAAAAAACATATGGCTATAAATCTAAATAAATACATTTTGGGTAATAATTTGTTCACGTGCGCGAATAAAATATATCATTCTTAAAAAATCGTTAAATATCCTCGAATAATTGAATGACAAAATTAATTTGTCGTTTCTAAGTAAGAAAAATGATTTTTTTTTAATATTATAAGTCCACTTTTGGTAATGATTTGAAATATTTGGTTAAAAAAATCTATGTCAGCCAATACACGTACCAATGCTGGGCGTGGGCCTCCTCTACCACTGAGGAGGGTTAATACTATATTACGATAATAGTATTTTTTGTAGTGAATACTAGGAAACTGTACAACATTGGATAGATAGGTGTATAACTCTTTATTGATACCCACATTTATACAATACAATAATGGAATTGTTAATCAAAAAGATATAAGAGCTACTTCAGACAACCTTTAGATGGAATGTAAAAAGGCATAGTGTCATCACCCTTCCTACTCTGTAACTACAAAACATTCGTATATTCGTCCAAAAGAGACAGTCAATGAGCGAGAAAGTAGCATGCAGTTCTAGACAATACGGTAATTATACCTACTAGTTTATTAAATCAATTCGTAAATTCTGGTTTAAAATTATCATTCTTGAAAAAATAAACCCCAATGATATGAAGCTGTTAGTGTGATTTAATAAACATTCTTATGAAAGGAATTTACAGTGGCGTCGGGCATCGACACTAATGATGTTCTGGTGGAGGGGACAACAAGATTGTTCGTTTAGACTTGTCCACAATACCAGTACGTACGGGCGCGAGTGACTCTTAGTGCATACAAGTAAGTTATTTAGAGCAAAATTAAATGATTAATTCAGATAATATGATGAGTGCTTTCGATAGTCATTCATTCTTATCATTTAGTTTATAAAGAGTAACATTCTTGATAAATGTGTTTTCACACAGAACGCACGCAGTAAGACGCGATAATGGCACCGGAGATTAAATACACGAAGGTAAGTTTCGTTCAATATATTCCACGCATAAGATTCCGTTTTTTATATAGACAAATGCTTTTTTATCGTAATTAAAAATAGTATATCTCAACCGATATTTCATTATTTTATTTTATTGGGTTAATTATTTATTGTATTTAACTCAGTTAATATAGATTTACCCGCAAAGACCGACTGCAATTTTTTTAAGTTTAATTTGCTAGTGTATAGATATGTATAGTGTATTGAATTATTTATTTGCGGTTGACTATGTACACACATTATCATCATAAAATTAGTTTTAATAATGCACCATCATCTATTTATCGTTTTATGACTTCAAGTAGAGAAGGTGATCTTTGAAAATGAAATATTTTTCTTTAAAACACTGTTCTATAAAAACATTAATTTATATTTTTTGTATTTACAATATTAAGCGTCATGCAAATAGAGATTTCCTCTTGCTATTGGAGGGAGTTATTTTACAACAATTCTAGATTTATAAGTGCAAAAAATACTTTCAAATAAAAACACCGAATATTCTAAAGATTAAAGTTACTAAAGTGCGTTTGCTACTTCTTTGACCCGAGTAAATCTTTAGAGAGAAGCTTGACTTTTGATAGAAAATTTCAATTTATTCTTTCCAACGGTTAGTTACAATGTGTTTCGAAGTTTCATATTAAGTTTTCTTTGAGAAATGTTCGGTTTAACTGATTTCCTAAAAATAACAATATCCAAACAATCGTAAAAACAGAACAGTCATCACTCACATTATGATTTGTTTGGACAGGATAACACTTATCAAGTATGTTGTGTCACTTTGCCGAGTCATTATAGAAAATATCAGTCATTACGAGACTCATAATTATTTCGACAGCCTCATGACGCAATAGGATAGAAACAAGCTTGTGAAACGTGGGGCCGCGGGTTCGATACCCGGACAGAGACAAATTTGTGTGTGGTACTGACATTTGTGTCGAGTTGGGGAGTTTATGGGGCCGAAAAATCCTTCATAGTTTTTGCTATCCACTCGTGGCTTGTTTCGTAGTGTGGGGTAAGAACTGACACATATGTATTTCGTTGGTTGCATTTATTTATTTTTGGTTTGTAATTATCACTATTGTAACCTTACCTTTTTTGTGTCGTGATCTGTTTATATTTGCAGCTGTGAACGTTATAGGCCTTTTTTAGCATCCTTGAAAAGATCCTTCTTATGCAATTCTTAGTCTCGCCATTCCTAAAGTCTTCTTCTTCATCTTCTTCATCAACCCATATACGCCCACTGCTGAGCACGGGTCTCCTCTACCATTGAGAAGGTGTTTGAGAATCTCCTCTACCATTGAGAATTTAAGTGATTCCTAAAGTCACTTAATACAAATATATTATAAACTATTGCGCCTGTTGCGTGTAGGCATGTGTGAATTTATACTCATTTCGTTGTATCATTTGATCAAACATAATAAGGAGCGAGCTTTTGCAGTTATAGCAGCACATTCTACGTCAGCAGTACGAGGATTTTTAACAACAGAAAATTTAATAACACTAACTGAATTCTAATCTGTGCTCACTCATGCTTAAGAACAAACCGTGCGTACTAAATATCTTACCAAAGCAACATGTATTAACCCAAATCATTATAAATGCCTTTATCATTAATACTAGCTAGGTTTTGTCCATTCGGTTACTGAATGTGGGATGGGTCGGTGTTCTAATGAATGAATAGTGAATTCATATTACGTCAAAGTTACGTTTGGTTAACAAGTGTTATCTGTCACCAACCCATACTCACCGAGTGAAATGCTTAAATTATCAACAAATATTTAACTGACGAAGTTATTATGACGTATTTGGGACAAAAATAATTTCTGATTAAAAACATATTAAATTGTCTGAAAAAATCTTGTATCTTAAATTGATCAAGTTAGTTTTAAAAAATATTGTGATAATTTTCTCAAAAGATTTATTCGTTTTGTATCTCCGAAATAATAAAAATTATATTCATTTTTCAAAATTACATTTAAATGCAACTGAATTAAGGAATAATTAATGTTATGAAAGTTTATTTGTGGTGGTCCTGTTAATAACGTGTGTAGTTAAATCTTAAACAAAACAGCCTTGACCGTCTCAAGATATATACATCTTCTTAATTTTCCAAATATTGTTAAGTAAAAAAAACAATGACTAATACTTTTTGTCTTTTAATATACCTAGGTCTTTTCGAGGAAGCATTTATCAAGGTTAATAACGTTTTTTACTTTAAATTTTAAAATAGAGGTTTTGCATCAAAAACATTTATTTTGTACTTCTTGGACTACATCATATCCTGCCTTGATTTCAGCCATACAATAAAATACGTTCGATCGGACTTTACTCCTAAAACGTATTCACACGAGACCCCAAGGAAATTAAAACTTGTGTCTTACAGTATTAGAGTTGAAACATGGGTGGAAATATGCGTGGGAGTATTCAAGTTTGAGTTAAAAATAACGTTAAGAAAATAACAATTACTTAGTGAGGAAGTAATGATCAGTAGGATAGTTTACTAAAGAAAAATGCAAAAAGTGACGACATGAAGGCTGATACTTATAATTTTCAATAAAATTTCGACTGGTCTCAATTATGTTATTCTAAAATTAAAGAGTCTACTGTCCTCATACTGATTAATTTAAGAGCCCAATTTGAACCTTGTGAGGTAGAAGGATCTTGAGTTTATTCTAGCACCGTATGTCGGCTGAAATCGTTCATACCAGAATTTTACTTCTGTTAAGTAGAACAGAATAGAAGTAAAATTTATAGTACATATTCACACAAGACAAAACAAAAAAAAGTTTTATGCAAAAGCGTGCAAATGGACGTTCGAAAAATTGTTCCAAATAACAATGACATTTAATGATGTGATTATTCTGCGATGCATCCGTCTTTAATTTTGTACATACATAGGTTTAACAACAACTTAATGACAATTGTTTGTTCGCTGTATTTAGTAACTCGGTATAGTGATGCACACAAAATGCAAATTAATATTTTATTATTCCTAACAGATAAGCTATGTACGTAATGTAACAGATATAGCTGTTCGTTAACTGTTGAAAAATTAATATGAATATAAACTAGCATACGCGTTACTTTATGAACTATTTTTGTAGTAAATTATTTTATCAATGGCGGTTTTTCCATAGAAGCTCCAAAGAGCAGATTGCGTCACAAAATTCCGAATAATAATAACCTTTTTTATTTAAATAATTAATTAAACAAAGTCAATGTGACATATAAATGAGAATATCCTGACCAAAAATTATCCAATCATTAGTTAAACATTACTCAATTATCGTGTAACGCTTAATCGTTAAAGTTAGGCACGGGGCCTCTCTATAGCTGAGACAGGTAAACACTCATTCACCTACCTTCTGTAAGGACAACAGTGAACAGACCTAAGAATTTTCTTGTGGAGAACTTCTATGTCTACGGGTTGTCATTCGATGTTCTTCATCGTTAAAGTGCGTGATAATGCATTATTAATTCAATTACTTTCATCGTTACAGTTAATTTCCAGAGTGGGTGCATAGTCCACAATAATTCGTATCTTATCGATTTCGATATCTACTTTAGATACCTTTGCTACTAATCGTGTTTATCAAATTATTACAAACAAATACTGGTCAAGACAGTAGCCAACAAATTCTAATAAATTTTGTGTTTTACTTATAACTTGTGTTCTTATAACTTATAACATATGTTACTTAACCACTTATGTCGTATCCATACCTCCTAACAATATCTTTTGACAATCATTAAGATTTAATGATTGCGCTGAGTTGGGCAAGATAATAAATGTTTTTTTTTAGACTATACGTCAGAGACTCTAATAATAATCTCTAATTTGAATATAACCGATAAATTAAAAAATTCAAGATTTCAATTTTTTTTAATTTCTACACCAAATGTTTCATACAAAGTTTTTTTCTTGAAACGATAATAATTTATAGCGATAAAACTCTATTGCACAGCTATTTTTGTATTTTCAGTTATTCATCGACAACGAATGGGTTGACGCTAAGAGCGGCAAAACCTTCGCGACACACAATCCCCACGATGGATCTGTTATAGCACAAGTTGCTGAGGGTGGCAAGGTAAGACTTTAGCGTTAAAATATTATCACACATCGAGGTAGCTGTATAAGCCTATTCCGCAATAACTATCTCACTAAAGTATACTCATAACTAGTGTCAAAAAAGAACAATAAATGGGGTCTACAAAAAAGTAATAAAAGGAAACCAATCTCTTACTTCCATGCTTTGGCATTAATACATTTTAATCATTTCCGATTTCTTGAACGGTTAACTGACATCAAGCTGATTAGGTAAATATGCTTACGATAGACTAATTTCATCCACGTTCGTATGAATTCGTATTGGGTAATTATTTATACAGTGTGATAAAATTGTAATGAAAACGATTTATACGGAAAAGTAAAAAAGATGATATTACGACGTATTCAAATATATGGTCATCAAACATGAGGCGATTGAATATTCCACGCCTCATTTAGTGCTTGCGTAATACTTTAACGAGAATCGTTAGAGTGAAATTTTATTTCATCATTTCAGGAAATTAAACAATAAATAAATTTACATAAATTTGACTCAATAAAGGGATTGAAAGTAAAATTAAATATGCGATCCGCATCTTTTCAACATTAATGTTTACATAGTATTACTAAAGAGAGTACTTGATTAACATTTTATCCTAAAAATGCTTAGACTTTTATTTTATATCGGTTTGAATCCGTCGCCTATAACCAACATTTCTTTAGATTACTGAAGACTTAAAAATACTTTATATTTATTCGTCACACCTAAGTACACAACCTGATTGCTCTGTGGTTCTTGGTAAAACGAAATCAGTAAACATGACACAAAATCCTGCTGTAATTGCTTATTCTTTCTGTCGTTATACTAAAGCCCACTGATGGAGCTAAAATAAAAAATCCAATAGACTTGCAAGTGGTAGCCGAGAACCATAGGATTTTTAGTTGGTAAAAGTCCAGTAGGAATCCAAGAGGATTTTCCCCATCCAAAAAAAAAGCATAGAAAGGATTTAAAAACTAAATTTTTAATTACGTTTTCGTTCTATTCCTTATTTATTATTACTAGCAATTTATACGTGATCTTAATATTTTCTCTCTTCTCTGTTCAGGCTGACATCGACGCTGCAGTGAGTGCTGCTAAGCGTGCTTTCCACCGGAACTCTGAGTGGCGTCTGCTCGATGCGTCTAGACGAGGCGAGCTCCTCAGCAAATTCGCTGACCTTGTCGAGCGAGATGCTAATTATCTCGCCGAACTCGAATCATATAATAACGGAATGGTACTCAACTTCGCCAAAATGGTCGTGTCAAGAGTCAGCCCTACCATTAAGTATGTTGCAAGTCTGGCAGACAAAATCCAAGGAGATACTATTCCAGCAGGTATTTATTAAATATGCGCTTCTGATTAGACTGTGATTAACTTAAGTAAATAATAAATAAATAAAACTAACAGTCACATTCATACATAGTTCTGAC
Source organism: Cephonodes hylas (assembly GCA_030295005.1). NCBI lineage: Eukaryota > Metazoa > Arthropoda > Insecta > Lepidoptera > Sphingidae > Cephonodes > Cephonodes hylas. Next base: position 5,104,728 of record AP025367.1, on the reverse strand, counting down.
TTCACACTAAGATGCATTGTGTCACGGGGATTAGAAACTACGAGAGTCTTTTCGATATATAAACCAGATCCGACACTAATACTTATGGATCACAAATATTTACCGAGTACGGGGGTTGAACCCGCGGTCTCTTGGTTGGCAAGCTGGTGTCTAGTCAACTGCCCCACGGCGTGTGAAAGTAAAGTTGAATGCTGATTGCAGTCCACTTTAATTTCAAAAGGCTTTTACTTTATCCAGCAAAACAGTTCTTATCGTACATTTACTCCCACAATATAATTTTAATTATTGTTTTAGATGGAGATATATTTTCTTACACTCTGAAGCAACCAGTCGGCGTTTGCGGATTAATTCTCCCTTGGAATGCACCGATTTTGATGTTTGTGAACAAAGTTTGTACGGCTTTGGCAGCTGGTCAGTAGCTCTATATTCTTGTAGTAGTAAAAGTTGTAGTCTAACTTTATTTATTTATTTTTTTAATCTTTATATACATGTATGTATAAAGGCGGACTTAATGCCATATGAGGCCTATAAAATCAAAGGCAGCTAAATCCAAGTGAGTCAAATATTCAGTAATCTACAAAAATCGATAACTTTGTTTAGGTGGCTATGATATTTTATATTTTAAAAGAGATTTATAAAGAATGTGAATAGCACTAAAAATCAGAATTTTTAATTATAAAAATACCACAATATTTGAGTACAGACTGAATAAATATGTATTTAACCGTCTTTGATTCCAACTGGCGTTTAGCTGGTTTTGATTTTATAGGCCTCATATGTATATGTATTGTATGTATACTTTACACATATACATATAATAATGTCGCATTATTTGTCTTCAGGTTGCACGGTTGTAGTAAAGCCTGCAGAGCAGACTCCTCTAACTGCCTTAGTCTTAGGATCTTTACTGGCTGAAGCTGGCATTCCCAAAGGCGTTGTCAATATTGTGACAGGATTTGGAGAAGACGCCGGAGTAGCCCTCACTCATCACCCGGACGTTGCTAAAATATCTTTTACAGGATCACTTGAAGTATGTGTAATTACAAGTACAGAGTAATATAGAACATTCTTATATGTATTAAGATTACAACTAGACTTTTCTCAAACACGAATTGTTATAACTACTGAAGTTATAGTAAATATCATGTAGTCTAGGTATGAATAATAAAATTGGTGATGCTTTGAGTAAGTTTATGTTTCAGGTAGGTAAACTAATTCAACAGGCGGCCGGCACTAACAACCTTAAACGAGTTACTTTGGAGCTCGGCGGCAAGAGTCCTCTAGTTATTATGAACGATGCTAACTGTACGTTTTCTTTATCTGTTTAAATTTGATAACAATTGGGATATTAATGAATGACGTAATAACGGTAAATGGAAAAGGGTTTACAATAAATTCTCAATTACAACGGGACCTAAATAGAGACTAGGAATCTGTTAAAAAACTATTTATTAAATTTTGTAGTACGATGTTGATAAATCATATTTAAAGAGTAACTAACGCACAAGATTAGAAAGGGGTGGAAAAGATTTTAAATAAAATCTAAAACAAGAACAAATTTGAGAATAAAAACCGGTCAAAGAACAATTTATTAATTTAATAGTATGATCCTGATAAATTTCAACTGTAACGCATACCTAAGATTTTTGAGTGTGTGTGAATGTTTCAGTACAAATGGCGGTTCCTGCTGCGTCGATGGGAGTATTTGCCCTGCAAGGTCAAGTATGCGTTGCTGCCTCACGTCTGTACGTCCAATCAGGAATTTACGACAAATTTGTTGAGGCGTCAATTAAATTTGCTCAAAGTCTGAAGATCGGCAACCCAGCAGATCCCTCTACGAGTCATGGACCACAAGTAAGCCAATGAAGCTATGATTCCTTCAAATCTCATTTCACTTATTGCAGTGAATGTTGTGCCATCGATCCACTTTAATTTTTTTGCGTTAATTAATATTATTTACGTATGGTGAAACTAGATCAGCGGTCAGTCTAGAGCAAAATATTAAAAGCTATTTTCAGTTCGGTTCTGCGAACGTTGGAATTTCTGCTAATCGCTTTATCAAACCCTATACTTACAGGTAGAGGAAGTAATGATGAACAAGGTTCTTGGGTACATCGAAAAGGGTAAAAAGGAAGGTGCCAAGCTGATGACTGGAGGTAACCGTGTTGGTACATCCGGATATTATATTGAGCCAACTGTTTTTGCCGATGTTACCGATGATATGACAATAGCGAAGGAAGAGGTAATCATGACTATGTTATTAATATGTATGTATAATGTATATGTTTTAAACCTGAATAATATAACCAACCCATACTAGGCCCGTGTGGTGGACGAAAGTCTAAATCTTCTTAGATGTAAAGGAGGCTCGTGTTCAGCAGTGCGACGTATGTGGGCTGATGATGATGATGATTAATATAACCATTAAACTTTAAGTCGAAGATACAGGCTTGGTCAGGATTATATTTTCAATTTTTCTAATAAATACGTAGATGTTTTATAAAAAATTAAATTCTACAGATTTTTGGTCCGGTCCAAAGTATACTGAAGTTTGAAACTTTGGAGGAGGTAGTGGATCGGGCTAACGCGACTAACTACGGACTGGCAGCTGGTATATTCACCAGTGATATCAACACGGCGCTTCAATTCAGTAAGCTTGTTGAAGCTGGCACCATTTGGTAAGTTAATTCGATTATCCACAACATTCGTTGGAAATTTAGTTGAATTTTGTGTTTGGTTAATATTTTTTTTGTTCTTAGGTTGACCAAATCTGCTAAAAAATATTGTTTGTTATAAATTGATATTTAAAAGACCTGTTTTATTCTGAAATCTGTCCTGTCCTTGCCTAAGTTAAATGACGATGTGTACTTGTGGATGAAATACGAGTACATAGATTAGTTTCATTATAACATTTATTACTTAAAATTGTTGTTTTAAGTGTCTATTGTTTATATAATTTAATTTAAAGTTTATATAATATGAAAGCTGTCCCAAAATCGATCTACAAATACTTACCTTCACATAAGCATAGTAGATATTAACTAATATTTTAATTTATCAGGATCAACACATACTTAAACTCAACCCATCAAGTGCCTTTCGGAGGGTTCAAAGAATCTGGAATTGGTCGCGAAAAGTAAGTAAAAATTGTATTTGTAGATGGGATAATGAGTTCTTTATCGTGCATACAATCTTAATGAAACCTGTTCATAAGACGTCAAGTCATAAAATTTGAAGAAAAATATTAAATTCAAGTGATTATGTCTTTAAGTTTTTCCCTACCTTGCAATTATTCACGTCTTGATTATGAAAATTGCTTTTATTAGATCGTAAAATGGGTTTAGTGCTTGATGATCTCAAAATATTCTGATCGAGCTGTTTTTGCTACGTACTGTCGTATATGTATGTAGCTGTTTATACTAGAGGTAAAATCAAAATTTCAAATGTTTTTGTAATAATGTAACTCTCGATAATGTATGGGTATCTCATTAGCTTTTTTTTTTAAATCGAGAGTTACATACCATGTTCGATCTCCAGATTGACTAATGTTTTTTTGGGTCTAGTCTATAAGAATATATCAGTAACTTTCAGAAGTCTCGCCATAGGCTTGTTCCTTTTCCGAGAAATGTAAAACATCTTATAAACAAAACATATTGGTGTCTATAATACCCTTCTGTCTTGGGCTTCAAGAATACAGTCGTGATAGTGATTATATAAATTTGAACGTATTTACAGCTCCGGTGAAAATAGCAAATCGTTTAATTTAGATTAAATGGTACTCCTGTCACTAAAAAGCTAAAAGATAATTTAAACGCGGAGTAGGGATGCGAAGTAGATTTTAATTAAGATTGTTGTTTGTTCCTAACAAGGCTATAGAACACGTGAAGTGTTTGGTACAAGTGGTTTCGATATTTCTTAATTAACTTTGCTAAAACATATCTATTGAGGAAACTTTAAGTTTGTAAGGCCTTGACGAAGCGGTATGTTACAAAATTCGTAGTAAGGCCTGGGGCTTCTTAATGTGAAAGTCAACAAAAGTGTAGACTAATTTAGGAACTTTGCTATACTCTTAAATGCCTCTGAACAGCTACCAAATTTCATACTTCTACTCCAAGTTGTGTCAAGTAAACCTTTATACAATGTTATAACTTCAATATTAAAACGAATACTTATTTCTGTTTTGTGGTTATTGCCTTTTGATACGTGTTATTCTATCATCAGCTCATATACGTCCCACTATTAGACACGGGCTTCCTTTACAACTGGGAGGATTAAGGCTTTAGTCCACGTTGGTCTAGTGCAGGTTGGCTGCGTACACACCTAAGAAATTGCTAAGAACTTTTAGGTGTGCTAGTCACCTGACGATGTTTTGCTTAATCGCTTAAGTATTACAAAAAAAACTTTCTTCTTATATTTTTCAAAAATGTGTATTTGTTTTTATCTTATCTAGTAATTTTGTATACAATTTTATCTAACATACTCACAGAGACTAGTCCCATTACTAGCTCTAATGTTATGGTAATGTGTTTGGATGGCTTTAACTTGTCTGGCGCTCTATTTGGGTCAGTTATTAGATTTTTTTAGAGACCCGTGGCGTAGTTGTCTAAATAACAGCTGTTAAACGAGAGGCAGTGGGTTCGACCCTCGCAACAAGACAAATGTTTGTGTGATCCACAAATATTTGGGTGATTATGAGACTCAAAAGTCTCTCGTAGTTTCTGATAGTCACAACACAAGAATTGTATCCTAGTGTGGTGTCAGAACTATGTATGTGACTGTTGGAAGTATTTATAATTATTTATTGTTATAGTAGCACAACCTCGATATTTCAAAGTTTTCGTTGTTTCAGTGGTATCAACTGTGTTGACGAGTACCTAGAAGTTAAGACAGTCACTATCGCTTTACCAAAGAAGCTTTAAATTAAGAAGCGTATCCAGATTTCGCTTCGTTAGCTCAGCGTATCGCGCAAAGTAACTGTATACTAATGTATATTTTTAGTATTGTAAGCTTCAACCAAGATTAATTAAGATGTAATGACTGCATATAAAAACAACTATTTAATATTGCAATATAAATGTATTTTATTTATTTCGTGTTTTATTTATTGTTAACAAATATTTTGCATCTCCTATTTTAAGATAGATGTGTTTATATATTTCTTCACAATCTCACAACAATTTAAGTTTAAAAATCGTATACATATTTCAAAGAGTTTCAGTTTGGGGTCTTACCGCAAATGTAGACACTAAATGATGAAAATAAAATATTTATCAGTTTTTATTAAATAGTCCACATAATTTTGATCTGTAAGTAAATACGATTCAATCCTTACATTTCTCTAGACACAAAGTAAACTTGATATATCGCATTTGTGGAGAGTGCATCCGACAATGTAAGAATTCCGAGCAACTAAAAAGATTTTCAAACCCGTTTCTTCTCAGAAAGCAATATGAACTCCGAATGCACTAAAGAAAATCCTTGTACGCTTAGAACAGCATTATTGTGAGCACTTAAAATGTTATTCAGACTTACCTTAAGTATTTTTTCGAAATGTCGTAAAATTTTGACTGACGATGTGAATGGACGCGAACTGTTTAGTCTTGGCCATTCTGAAAACAGACAGACTAAACTAGACCAGACAGACCGTGACATAATGCGGCTTAAGGGGGGAGTCTGCTTTAGACAGCTTAAAAAAAAAACAATTTTTTTTAGTGCTTCAATCCATCCCCAATATCCCTAAGAATATGTGTGTAGAGTTATAGAGACTCGTTCGGGATATTTTCAAAAATACAGCACTAAACGTGGCTGGATGTCGAGAGTTAAGTGCCTCAAAAAATAGTTTTTTTTTTATTTATTGCTACAATCTATTCCTAATATATCCAAAAATATGTATGTAAGTTATAAGGGCTAATTCTGAATATTTTCAAAAAAAACAGCATTATACGTGGCCGGGTATACGAGCACTTGGGCAGATAGAGCGCACAATCGGGACCTCGGCCGAACGGCTCCGAACTATGCTTTGAAAACAAGGTTCAACGGTCGTTCGAAATAATATTTTGATTCCGTACAAATATAGCGTGTCAAGTAGTGGAGTGACGAATAGTACAGTGTTAAAAATGGGCCAGCAATGTAATTTTTGCGAGAAACATCGACGCAGAACGGATTGCGAAGGAAAACCGGCGTACGTCTAATTCCAGCAACGAAGCTCGCACAGCCTGTAGACTCGAGAAACAACAACAAAATGAGTTCTTTGAAGAAGTTGAAGGGTTACTGTATAGCCCAGGCATAGCTGATTAACTTACCATCGCTGTAAATAATAAAAAATTAACTTTTTTCCTATTGTTAACTTTAAAGCGCATTTTCTCGAGTTATTGTTTTCTAAACTTGCGGGCGTAAGTGCAAGAAAACCAAACGACCAATAGAAACAAACCAAGGCTTGTTAGACTTAGTTTTATGTTCTTTTCTATTTGAACTAAAAAGATTCACGAAAAAACAATTCTGAACAACTTTTTTACCAAGCTGAAATGATTTTTTCGTCGTTGTAAAAGAAACTTTTTTTTCAAACGTGTAAAAATGTTAAAATTTCATAAATTTTCGAGATTTTCTTAGTTCATCTAGAAGATTTAATATCTAAAAATGTAAAAACATTTCGGTTTTTTGTTTCCGACAAAAATTAAGACCTCTATCTTGCTCGCCGATCAGAGACTGCAATTGCGAGGTCTGGCACTAATGTCTATGAAAAGTCAACTACGCTTGGATATTTTCCTCTCCAAATTTTTTGTTTCACTGTTCACATATGCAATAAAATGATCTGAGAATTTCGCTGGAATTGGTTTTCTTTTCAGCCCTTGAGAAATTTTTCAAAAAACTTCTTTTTTTGGCCTTATAAAGCAGACTCCCCCTTAATGCGGCTGGGTGGTCTGCACATTTAAGAAGTTACTAAGAAATTTAAGGTGTGTCGGTTTCGTCAGAAAGTTATCCTTCACTGTTAAAATAAGCGAATATTTATGGTGATTACAAACATAGCTTCTAAAAGATAGATTCTCAATCGCGCTCCTCCACATCGAGGTTATCACTAACTTACTTTTAACTAACATTACCTAAGAAAATTTTATTATTAGGCTTGGCCTCATGCATATTTAAATATACTGCACTAAGGATAGACTTATACATACATTGGAGGTTCTTATACGGTTCAAGTGAGCGATAACTTTAAATGAGGTATGGGTAGCATTGTTGCGTTGTTAAGGAAAAAAAAATCACAAACATTGTTGATCTCAACTTTGAGCATTCATATTTTCCAATGAATGCACATGTTACTTTGAAGTCAGAACTTGTGTATTAGTATTCACCTTCGTTTCAATTGCCTGCGCCTTGAACTTGACAAAAAATGCCTTTAAAATTGTTTATCAGATATAATTCGCATGGTCTTAACGGAGATACGTCGTTTTGTAGATGAGTAATCGTCTATTTATGTGATATAATATTACCTGCCTTGTTCTATGCAGACGGTACTATATTGATTTTTGGATTGAGCAGAGTGATAAACAAAAAGGTTTTGCTGTAGGAGTTAAGTCGGAAAGATAATAATCTCGCACCCACACATCGTAATTAACAGTTGGTGAAATGAATAAAAAATATTAAATTATGTGTATCCCACAAAAAATCAATTCCGATAATGGAAAAGACGAAAGAATAAACAGAAATGTCCTGCGAAATAAGCTTTCACATACAATAATCGAACTAGCCTTGGTTGAAATGCCTGTCGTCCGTCGCCTCACGAAGGCTAGTATAATAGTAATAAACTTTCGCCTTGACCCGAAGGACGGTTTTATAGAGGGATTTTTCAAACCATTACCTTCGTACTGTAGATTGTGACAAATGACATAACGAAAATACATGAAACAATTTCTTATCACGCTCATTGGCGCGATGATAACACGATTATCTTACATAGTTGTTATTGCATTATATTTATCTTGATATAAAACACGATGAATTGATATTTCTTATTTGTACTCGTGCTAGAAAATCGCTACTCCAAATGGCTCCAGAAATTAAGTACACAAAGGTATGTTTATTATTTTATATGTCTTAGTTTATTGTACTCTTATCTACACTTATATTTTAAAGCAGAAGAGTTTTTTGGCTCAACGCACTAAACCCAGAAACTCGATTTTTTAAAATATTTTTGTATTGAATAGTGAAGTTATAGACTATATGTCATCACGAAACGATTCATAGGAGCGGAGCAGTAATAAAAACGGAATAAATATATTATTTTGAAGTCTAAAGTCATCCTACCGTGTAACTGGCAACAGATAGCAATTAATGTCAATAGATGTTTCTTACCCTCATAGAATTTATTCTGATCACGCACAAAGATGAATTTGTTTGTTTGGGAAATTAATATCACATTATTTAACATCATCATCAGCGCATATACGTCACATAGCTGGGCGCGGGCCTCCCCTACTATTGAAAGGGTTTAGGCCTTAGTCCACCACGATGGTCTACTTGGAAGCCTACACACCAAAAAAATTCCTAAGAAGTTTTAGGTGTGCAGCTTTCATCACGATGTTTTTCTTCACCGTTAAAGTAAGCCATTATTCATTGTGAATGGATGAATTAGCAATACTCTATTTTAATTTCGCAGATTTTCGTCGACAATGCGTGGGTGGACGCTAAAAGCGGTAAAACTTTCGCCACATTCTGTCCACACGACGGGTCCGCGATAGCTGAGGTCGCCGAGGGGGGAAAGGTGGGTAGATAACGGCTGCAATTGCATTTTGAATTTAATAATGCTTGGCTCTTGCAGTGTTTACGTCAAGACCACTGCTTACTTATAAGTGAGCCGTTAAGCGAGTGTATAAAGTTGCAGTACTGTTATTTGGTAACACTCATATTTATGGCATTCTGTAATTAATTTTCTTACTGATCTACAAATATAACTCACGTCTGTAGGAACTCACCGAAGGAGAAGGTAGAAGTGCATTACGGCTCTTACCTTTCGCGTTATATTATGTATCAGTCCCACGTAATAGGGGGTGACCGATGAACCTATTGCTTTTTTCAGGAACTTAATTAGCGAATTGTCACAAATAGAAAATCGTACTCAGGACCTCTAGATCGCACAGCACATACAGTGCCGTACATACGCACATCAGTATGACTATAATGTTTTCCCTATTATTGATTGGGATTTTAGAGCCCCCACAAAACAGACTGATACAAAGCTGTCTCTCTAATTATGAAACAGAAATATTACTTTAAGTTTACGAAGTCGTTTGCTCTTTTAAGTGCTGCTTATAATACTAAAACCGCGATATGAAGAAGTTTTCAAATCAACTCAACGTTCAATGTTTTAGTGCGCTAACTTTATGTCGCTGCAGATATATTTTGTGAAGTTTAAAAATATGTTGCGGGTTGTGATATTCACGCTAATGAACGTATTTTTAAGAGTTTCAACGAATGAGTGCTTTTAGTACCTACACTCACGTCTGTATTCCCCGAAGAATGTAGAGATATATTTTTTTAACGACATTTCGCAAATTGTGTTTTTGTCCCGCGTGGTGGTAAGCTTATAGCTGTTTTTCGGACACAATTCCAGACTTCATGCGGGTACTAATAATTTCCTAATGGGATCGAGCCCTAGAACTCTAGAACCCACCTTTCCACAGGCTTCAACCAATATTCTCAAGTTGATTCTAGAAATTGTAACTGAGCGAAGCTGAATCAACTATGATGATATTTAATAAAGCATTCAAAATTGTATCGAGAAATTCCGATAGTACAAGTAAATTGAAGTATTCTTCAGGGTTACGAGTGTAGTTCTCAATAAACAAATATATTCTTACCGATTTAGTAATATTATTGTTACATTAAAGAATTTCCTATACTCCTGCCTTACAACTAAATACTTCCGTAGTTCGGTTTTATGGACATTAGAGTTATATGTCAACAATAAGTTCAAAGCGAGGAAATGGTACGACAGGAGCAAAAAGTCATTATATATGGAAATTCGTAAAGTGAAAATTTGAGTGGCGTAAATCCCTTTCGACCTTTCCGCAACATAAGTGTATATAATATACAGTGGCAGTATAAACATACGAATTGTTAACGATTATCCTCGAGCTTATACTTTTATGATTTGAATTTATATAATTTTCATATAACAGTGTTTAAATAAAATATTTGCACTCACGAAGAGTTGGAGAATTGTAAAGTACCTAATGGTTATTCTGCATAATCATTTTAGGAAGTTACGCTCCAGCTGTTTATGCTACTGTATTTATATACTACAAATCAAATCAATATATGTTACCTTATCAATCAAATCAAAGTTAATGTTCTGGATGTGATATTGGTTTCGAGAAATGGTGCAAGGAATTTTCGCAGCAAATCACATGTTTGAGATACTTACAAGCGTTATCGTTCATTAAGTAATATTTTCCATTGCATATAAAACATTTACTGTGTAATGTGATCTTGATATTTTGAATTTGGCTTTAATGCTGTTATGGAAAGATGTATATTGAAAAGCACTAAAGTTATCCGGAATATTTTCAATCTGGTCCGTTTCAATCGTCATGTAAACAAGACTATTTTACTATTGTCCATGATCCTTCATTCACTAGATGCGATATCACTGTCACTTATATTGTAGGATGATATCGACGCCGCAGTGCAAGCAGCGAAACGTGCCTTTCATCGAAATTGTGAATGGCGGTTACTGGACGCCTCACAGCGCGGTCGAATACTGTCGAAATTCGCTGAGCTGATAGACCGAGACGCTCAGTACTTGGCTGAGCTAGAATCCTACAACAACGGGATGGTGGTGAGCCACGTCTCAGGATTTATAACGCTTTCTAGTAACTACGTGAGATACATCGGCAGCTTGGCAGACAAAATTCAAGGAGATACTGTTCCGGCTGGTAAGTTTTTGTTATTTTTTTTATTTCTATATGATTTTGACATATTTACATAGGTACATATGAGTATATATAGTTATAGGTATACCTCAGTATTGTGCACTTCCGACTGGAAAACCAGAGGTGTATTTCTACATCATTTCTTTCCCCAAGGCATCGCTGTTTGCTGGATAAATTTCACCGTTATGATACGTCATAATTTATAATGCACTGTTACTTGACAGACTTTTAGGGAGTATAGTACATGGTGATGATGATAAAGATGTTGATGCTTAAATTTCCACATTTCGCTGATTGTTAGCCCGAGTATCAAAAAACAAAGTTTTAAAAACAATCACACATATACATAGGTCTGTATCTTATACATTAAATGAGATTAATATTTTTATTCATGGTAAGTATTAGCTAAGGAACAATATATTGAATACAATATAAAAGTAGATTTCCAAGCGTATAAAAATATAAATGGCGTTATTATACGTCGATAACGCGCCGAATACTGCTCATAAAATTCGATTAAACAGGGATCGATGTAAATATGTATAAGCCTTTGAGCTGGCTGGATAAAAATTCTGACACGTAATATGTGGGCGTCTGAAACGGTATGCTCTTTTTACTGAAAAAATAATAAATAATTTCAATTAGGGTTGCTTTGTACCTATTCATACTACTTACAGTAAAAATATCTACTATAACACCTCAATTTCAGGTAAAAAGAATAATATTCTCGACTTAAATCTTCATCCATTTTGTTTCAAAACGATTCTGGTTTGACGGACAAGAAACAATTATCAAGTCCATGCTATGTCGATGCAGTTATGTCTGATTCAAACTGATATTCTCTTACACAAACTAATTTCGGAACACGACGGACTCGCATGTATCTGTTGATTCTGTCTGGGCAGATACAAAAATCCTTCCACCAGCAAGTTATCTTCGGCTATTTACCTTGTAAAAACGCAATAATTATTTCAATACAATTTCATGTAGATATAAGGACCTCCTCTGTAGAACTTATCTCCTCGTATCCATCCAAGTAGATAGAAGTTACATATTACGAAAATTTCTGTTACGTTTTCAAACAAATGTATTGTATGTTATGTGTTACCTACACATTGTTTAGAGTTTTAAACAATTTAATTAGATATTACCTTTTATTTTACGTTAACACAAAGATATTTGATAATTACTCAACAGATTCCTGTTTATAAATATTTTTGCGTGGATTTTAATTGACAACCTAGAGTACCTACTCAATTTCCAGACGGTGAGGTGTTTAGTTACACGCTGAAGCAGCCAGTGGGCGTCTGTGGCCTAATCCTACCATGGAATGTTCCTATTCTAATGTTCCTTGCCAAAGTCGTGACAGCGTTAGCTGCAGGTAATTAATTTACTTACTTTATTCATATGATAAATATATGGCCTAAACCCTCTCAATGGTAGAGGAAACCCGTACCCAGCAGTGGGACGTATATGGGTTGATGATGATGATGATTGATATGATAAAAAATACTTTTTATAATGGCAAAGTAATCCCATTGACTTCTAGAAATTTCTTTTTCCTTTTTGGTATTTTTGATTTTAAGTGTAAATAAACTTTAACGCTTGAGGAAACGAAGCAATATAGATGTATCGTTGGCAATCTACACGTGAGTAGTAGGTACATGAAGATACACTAAAATAGCTTCATTTCTTCCACTGATCGCAACTCAGTATTCCCAGTATGACGGGCCGATATTTCACCTCGTGCCAAATTTGATGCTTTCGTAAACTACAGAAACACCTGGGAAAGGCATACTGCGCGCACTTTGCCTAGTACCACCACAATTTCGTACTTACTACCACACAGCTTGGACCATAAGACGCGCCGATTTATTTTTCTGCCATAACCAGAAGTTTTTTAACTTTACCATGAAAGCCGACATTTTGAGAGTGAAAAGAAATAATTAAAGGCTCCTTTCCAGGTCTCTAAAAGATGTTGGAGTATTCAAGTCAATGCCAGACTAAAAATGGAGTATACCTGTTATTTTATGTAGGTTTTTCGCAATAATAAATTCCAGCTTAGGTTTACAGCATGGCAAGGCGCATAAAAATTATACAAAAGTGATCTCTTATAAGATAAAATAGAAAACAAATTATACAGGAAGCAACAATCTAAAATTAACTTTCATATTATCATATATATTTTCCTTAATCCAGAGAGCAAAGTTTTAAAAGGTCCTTGTAAGCGCGCTCGGAATTACATCTAAATTGCTCAGGAAGTTCCTTAATTGAATACGTTCGTGATATAAAACCTTAACATGATATTAAGGATATTGCATTCTTCTTGTTAGTTTATTTTGCCATATAGGAATATTAAGGTAAAAAGAAAACCATTAGTAGGTATAAAAGGCAGTTCCTTGATAATGTTTACGCCGAGATTATGTCTTGACAGATTGTGAACTGTATTTACGATACCATCAGAAATGAGGCAAATTGCTATAAACATAGTTTAACAGTCCCATGGCGCAGTTAGCTAGACACCAGGTTGGCAGACAAGAGGCCGCAGGTTCGATCCCCGCACCGTGACAAATATGAAGTCTCTCCTAATTTCTGATATTCACGCCACAATAATCATATTTAGTACGGTCAGAACTATGTAATCGACTGTTGGGTGTATACATTTATTTAAATAAATGACGTTTCTCATTTCCAGGATGTACTGTGGTTGTGAAGCCAGCTGAACAGACTCCGCTCACTGCTTTAGCGTTAGCAGCGTTGTTGGTAGAGGCTGGAGTGCCCAAGGGCGTAGTGAACGTTGTACCCGGCTTTGGTGAAGATGCAGGAGTAGCTCTTACCCACCATCCAGATGTTGCTAAGATATCATTCACCGGCTCTATGGAGGTTGGTAACTTGTATTTACACACAACACACACAAATTATTCTGATAGACTTAACAATTTCCAACACTACATACACTCAGAACTAAATTCTCCAAAGGAGTAGGTATATTTCTGAAACCACATTTCGCTAATAGTGTTAGTACCACATACTATGGAGCAGGCCTGTTGCCATTTTCGGTTACAGTTGCAGACTCCGTGCTGCTGTTTAGAATTTCCTATACAAAATGATACTTTTCCCGATCCAGGAATCGAACCTGAAACCTTTAGATCGCATGGCACAGACCATGAGGCAGTTGAGAGACCACGGTTCTGCAAAACCTACCTGTCTATATAAAAATGATAAAGCAAATTTTCAGTTTACAGAAATTAGCATAGTTCAGCTACCATGGTAATGACATTCATTACACGGTTCAGTTTACACTACCTACGTATTAAGCAGCAGCTACATAGTACTTGAGTTTATTTAACTCATTTTGACATGCTTCATTTTAAATTCATAGTCACTCTTTAGTTTTTTTCTTTTGTGACGTTTTATAAAAGTTAATTGTAAACAAATTTTGGAATCAATCCAATATTTCGACTGAAGAGATCGTGCCTCCTCTACGATGGATTAGGATTTTGTCCTATATTCCGTAATCCAAATACATAATAGATTTAAGGTAACTCGTACACTAGTATTTTCAAGGCTTCAATCTTTTAGCATGACTATAAGAAACCAAGGCTAATTAATTTTGTTTCCAATGTAAAATCGATAAATAAAAATAAATAGAATAAGAAATTTAATTCAAATTGTGGGTTTCTATGCACACGCATTTGCGCTGCAAAATGTAGGTAATGTTTTAAGCACTGCAAAGGCACTAATGCACGGTACGTGAAAGTTTAAATACGGTATTTCATGGCATAATCCGATTAACGACATACATTTTTATACTGTCTCAAGAATAAAAAATAATGAGTATTTCTGCTTTATATAGTTAATCTTTCAGTCCATTTTTGTAAGACATGTTACAGAAAGATTTTTATGATCATTCCGCCGTCCTTCAACTCTAAATTCATCCTGTTTCGGAAATTCATGTTTAGTAATATTTCGTTTTTTACAGTGTTCACACTGTAGTTTTCGTCATTTTGTTCTTTTATTGACTTAACGTGGGCGCAGTTATACGTCTTTGCTTATATCTTCAGTGATATATGTAATATGTATGCCTTAGTGTATGTGTCATATTATTACAGCCCAAGCTTATCTTTTACGTTATTGGACTTTCTAGTTTTACGGTATTTTATGACTTCCTACTGCTGATCGTTGCTTTCTTTTGACTAATAAATTTGGATTGATCTTAAATCAGCTCAGCTAAAGTGTCAGAAAGTAGGGTTTACATAATTCTTGTAAGAAATCTTCCAATTACGGCATATTAAATATTTGGTTTTAGGTTGGAAAACTTATACAGCAAGCCGCCGGCACCAATAATCTTAAGAGAGTCACTTTAGAACTTGGTGGCAAGAGTCCATTGGTTATTATGGACGATGCTGACTGTAAGTAACTAATATCGAGTTATAATAGCTTTTTCATTGTGTGGATTCCGTTATGGTACCAATTTTGAGCATGTTTCAGTGAATTAGGTGTCAAAGTATGTATGTATGTATATAAGTATGTACATATATTTATCTATATTTATGAATATTTATGTATATGTTTTTATTTCAATTTACTATATGTCTTTTATTTAACAAGTACACTTCAACTACCTTTCATCTCTCTTCCTGTAACTCCATGCCTGTGTGGTTGCCTGTAAGAGATCGCCTTGCGCGATAAGGCCGCCCATTGTACTTTGCTTGTCTTCTGTACTCCTTAGCTTTATGGTTGTGTATACAATGAAGTTTAAATAAATAAAATAAAATGAATAAACAAAGTGCTATGATTTATTTTTGCATTATTTATATAAGAATGACGAATAATATATATACTTTTTTAAAAACCATTTATTTAGTTTTACGTTAATATTGTACATTTGTATACAAATATTTTTGAATAAAAATAATAATTTAATATACAGATGTATTAGCGTCCTTGGGGATTTGATTTATAGCATTAGCCACTTTGTTTGCAAAGGAAAATACATTTCAATTTTAAAAAAAGCTTTTAAAATGATATTTATAAATTTAAAAGAAATTTCGCTTTTTCAGTGAATCTAGCAGTGCCATTTGCATCGAATGGAGTGTTTTTCCATCAAGGTCAGATTTGCGTTGCTGCTTCGCGGCTTTATGTGCAATCAGGTATCTACGATAAATTCGTAGAAGCTGCAGTTAAATATGCACAGAAAATCAAGATTGGCAACCCTAATGATCCTTCTACAGAATGTGGGCCACAGGTTAGAATAAAGTTTTGCGAAATTTTATAAATATTTAGATTTAATTTTTTTGACGGAAATTCTTAATTCACATGTAAATCTAGACGAATTAAAAAAATAATCACCAAAACTTTTTAGTATTAAGGTTTAAGTGTAAAGATTACTTTCATAAATCAGTTTTAACTATACCTTTGTCTGCAGATCGATGAAATAATGATGACAAAAACTCTAGGATACATCGAAAGAGGAAAGAAAGAAGGAGCTAAATTGCTAACTGGTGGGAAGCGCGTTGGTACAACTGGGTTTTATGTCGAACCAACCGTATTTGTTGATGTTGCGGACGACATGACTATAGCTAAAGAGGAGGTAAAGCGTAAAAACCTCTAATGTTTATTACATTTTCGAATCGTATACAGAGTACTTGCTGAACTTGAAGCTAACATTCATGTTAGCTAATTGATAGCTTAATTGACAACAAAAGCGTGCAGTTTCACAGTTGAATTCAGATGTCGCCACCACGTTGTCACAATTTAAGCATTGTCATGGAACTTCAGTTACCCAATACTGAAAACATTGTGACATTGGTTTAGCATACATTTACGTGATATAAAAAAAAAAAAACTTATAAAGAGTCGCTTGATTGGCTTTGGAATAATTTGTTTTGGTAGATTCTCGAAAAAACTGTTTAGCGTTGTTTATGTTATTATTTACATAGTTTTATTTCAGATTTTCGGACCCGTGCAGAGTATATTGAAGTTTGATACATTAGAAGAAGTAATAGACCGTGCGAATAATACCAACTACGGTCTTGCATCTGGTATTTTTACAAGCAATATAAACAACGCATTGCAATTTAGCAAACACGTTGAGACAGGCATTGTATGGTAATTATATTCTAGCAAACTATTATTCTGAAAACAAATGTTTTTTTATTACTCAATTTAAATTTCAATTTACTTAAAGACATGTAATATTTGTATTTAGTGCATATTGATTTAGACTGAAGCGAATTTAGTTATCGTAACGAATGCGATACAGTCTCGATAAAAACTAAGTGTTATAATAATTCCTAAACTTAATTCCTTAAAAAATTATCTATGCATATAAAAAAAAAAACACAATTACACGATAAAGTGACAGGAGTGTTATAATTTCGGAACTATGTTTCACTAATTGTACTTTAAGATCACCTTAAGGAGTAAGGCTATTGCCGTTTTGGGGGCACATCTTGAGTGTTCTTCTCATACTAAGTTATCTTTAACGGGAGAAACCAAATAACTCCTTGTCGAATCCAAGCAAAGTTAGATCGTACAACACACACTATTGCCACGAAACCAGACATAAATATTATACATTTAATCAATATTCCTTTCGTTTTTACCGTATTATAAGATTGTATCATTCTTAAGATTGTTGGATAAAAAAAACGTACTTTTTTTTGTATTCCATTCATTATCAGGCGGTTTTATTTTGCCAGGGTTAACACCTACTTCGTGATGACACCGCAGGTACCCTTTGGAGGGTTTAAGGATTCGGGACTCGGCCGAGAAAAGTAAGTGTGTTCCTTGACGCCCCAATGTATTGCTTTTACGAATATAATTTGTTTTTTTATTTTTTAATTCCAGTGGCATTAAAGCAGTGGACGAGTATCTGGAAACCAAAACAGTAACCATTGCCCTACCAAAGAAACTGTAGATTAATGTGGTTAATTCATTGTTAATATGAACAATGTTTAATAAAAATTATTATAAAAATCTTTGTGTATAATATTACTTTGATGACCATAGGCAATTAAAATACATATTATTATATTCAGACCGTAATCGAAAGACCGTTATTTTTTAATGGCAAATTAAAATGCTTTTTATGGCTTTACTTCCCGCCAGCCCGGGGGAGAAGCGTATGTCGGGGTCACCAGTCTTCCAGTCAGGCGCGTGGCGACGTCATGTCCGCGCAGATGTTAATGCCGGGCTGGGTCCCTAACAAAATCCCTAAACCGACCAAAACCCCCCGGTGGCCATCTCCGCGGCAAGTTAGGCGATCACGGCACGTGAGCGAGAGGCGCTCACCGTTATCCACAGTCGCCCGGTGTGCCTCCGAGACGTTATTGTCTCGGCTGTCTCGAAATTATAGGGGGCGCAGTTTCATCCCCACTAGCTTGGTTCGGGCGCCTCGGTTGTGGCTGGGCGCCCGCGACGTAAACAGGCCACAGTGCCACCGCCCCTCTGAGTCCCCTTTTACGACAGGCACGGAATACCATGGCGGGATTCTAACGCCTCTTTGCCACGGGGCAGACCGTAGCTATTACCTGCCTTAGTTTCCGATCACGGTCTGAATACACCCTGTATAATGGGGTCAGAGTAAACTTACTGAAAGCTTTATCACCTTACTATATTGAAGATGGTTATTGGGGCCATTAAATTTGCAAGTTCGCATGCCAAAGATTTGGTGAGGTGGGGATAATTGGGCAGGATGTTAAGGGATGTTACCCTGATCGAAACGGTGGCAGACATTACGCTTCTCATTTAGAAATACTTAAACCGCATTAAGTGCTTTGTGGCTAAAGTACCTATCTCACAGATCTAAATATCCCCGAGATGTATGAGAGTAGTTTCAAATATAATTTCAATTGAATCGAGATCATGTTTTGCCTTATTTTGATAAATGTTAGATGCGAAAATCAAGATCTTTTTGATCCGACATAATTACATTTTATACACATATATTACCGAACAGTATAAACTTATGGTATATGTTTATATCATTCTACTTATAATTTTTATTTACATCGTATATACATTCGCGCCCCTGTGTCTAAGGATTGCGCAATTGCGCATTTTTGCAATATTACTGCAGTTGCACTATCTAGGTATTTATTTCCCCATACCTATAATTATGATTTTATGAAGTAACTTTAAAGTAATATAAAAAAGTTTCGCTTCGATTTTAAGAACGACAGGTTTGAAGGTTCTTGCCTAATATTGGATAAAACATGATTTGGGAAGACAAAATAGAAGATGCAGAAAATGTCCATTACAAATGTGCATTTTTTGTACATGCATACATAACCTCACGCCTATATTCCCCGAAGGGGTAGGCAGAGATGCATTTCTGCACCCACATTTTGCCAGGTATGCATCAGTCCAACGTAATAGGAGGCGAGCCTATTGCCGTTTTTCGGGCACATTTCCAGACATCGTGCTGCTACTGAGAATTTCCTAATGGATAAACCCAATATCACTTTTCCCGACCCGGGAATCGAACCTAGGACCTCTAGATCGCACGGCACATACTTATACCGCGAGACCACTAGGCAGTTTTTTTTAAATTACCAACATTTCTATATTACTTACATTTTTTAATTTTGAGATCCACATTTTAGTGTTTGTTTTATTGCGTTGAGAGTTGAGACATAAGAATAAGAATTATTTCCATGAATGTAATAATTCCACTTAGAGTAACTACGGCTTTAACTTTTCAAGGGAAAATTACTTATTATTCTTAGTTCAATTTGAGACGCAATCACTCGACCAGTGGAAAAGTAATAAAGCTTATAAATTAAAGTTAACTCTCATATTTAATGTTTTCTTGTTATTTATTCTTTGCCATTTGTTTTTGTTATCCATAAATACGACAATTAATACTTAAGGAATATTCCTACAACCATTTATCTTATGCTGTATTTCAACTACCTCATGATCTTGCAACATATGCACATAGGTTTGAAATGTAGATCTAGAGAATTCTAGTATACTTTCGGGTTTGGAGGAATTGAAATTAGGTTTCTCCGTTAAGAATTCTTAGTAGTTGTGCGATACATGGAAATGTGCCCGAATATAATAATAGACTCGCCTCTTTTACTTGGGACGTTTAAACACAATAGGCGAAAAATTAGCAAATTGGCGGATTGTGTTTTGTTATTCTACGTGTTGCTACGGCAAAGTACATAATGGAAAAATCTGATCTAGTGTCATAAACGTGCGGTATGCGATGGAGAGGTAACGAGTACTACTGGACACGTAGTAGACGCCTTTAAACTTCTTTCAGTTCCCCGAACAATTGCCGAGCTCAAACCGCTATACCACTGCTTGCTATTTTTTGTCGTTTTATGCAACAAAGTTAATGAAATGGAATAACAATGTCCTTCTTATTACGAAATAAAAACGAAGTTATTATTTCGTATTTTCATGTTCTTTATGCTTACAAGCTATGGTCTCGCTTTTCTTTTATAATAAGCATTAATGACAAAGTTGAAAGATACTAGAGCAACTTTAAGGTATAATTATTACTAAACGTCAGATAAATAAATAAATACAACCAACAGTCACACACATAGTCCTGACCCCGCACTAAGATACGAGTCTTGTGTCGTGGGTATCACAAACTACAACTTTTCGGTCTCACAAACACCCAGACCCGAAACAAGTATTTGTGGATCACACAAATATTTTTGTCGATGCGGGGATCGAACCCGCGGCCGCTCGTTTCGCAAGCTGGTGTGTAGCCAACTGCGTGTATATTTATAATGATACTAGCGGACGTTTTAGAGACAGCAACATATATCCGCAAAATTCAGATTGTCGAGTATTTTCTTAAATTTAAATGATGACAGACCAATTACAGTCACCATATTGGCCACTCTAGGGAAACGTCACGATGCCTTTTTTAATAACAGAGTAAAGTGAACCGTGACTCCTGTCACGCTCAGAAATATTATATCCAAAGAGTTTATTATCCAAAATCGAAAACAAAAAATTATTATAAATAAAACCCAATTGAAAATAGACTGTATTTGTAAATCTAAACCATCCTCGAATCCACTTGACCACAAAAAAAATATTCAAATCGGTCCAGCCGTTTAGGAGTTTGGGAACAACACACGTACAGAAGAAATATATCATTATTCTCCTGCCCTGCTCCCAATTCTTGTTTGGGGTCGGCGCAACATGTTTTGTCCTTCCACACAGGAAGGAAGGACAAAACATGCTGCATAAGAGATTTGGCATATGTTTTACGGCCGGCCGCCTGCTTCACGCCAACCCTTCTTGTCACTTTCATTGTTTTAGGAATGGAGTAGGGATAGCGTGTCTTTGGATACAGGATATTGGACGAAAGAATATTTGGCCTGATGGTAAAGATGCTACGGTCCCGGATAAGGAAGTAGTAGGAGACTGCAACAGCTCGGGGGGCCGAGGTCGCGTACTCGTAGCCCTGTTCCGTGACTAACTAGATCTATGGAAAAGGCATCCCCTGACCATGTCCATTGTATTTCAAGTGTTCTTCAAACAGAATTATAATGCTTAGAATTAAAAATACATAGAACTACGTTTTACCATGATATAATTTAATAAATCAAAAATAAACAATGGCGCGAGTTTCTGTCGCCACTCAATAGTTATATTCGCAGTTTTATGCATCAATATATTATTCATAAATTTAAATGAATTCGAATATTAATAATAATTACTATTAAATATTTTACCACCAAAGTAAAATCAGGAAAGTATAAATTGATACGGCTTTTCATAATTTATGTTGATAATTTCTCTCTTCCAATAAAATAAATTTCGGAGCATAATACTTGGAAATTTGATTTCGTACATTGCAAAATGTTAAATGAAATTTTAAGAATCGTTTAATGCGTTGCCGATATTTCAACTGGGAATTTTATTAATTACTAGCTTTTGCTCGCGAGTCCGTCCGCGTAGACTACAGGGAAAGAAAATAAGTTGTAGTCTATTTTACTCCTCAGAGTCCTATTTATGTCCATACTAAAAATCACATAGAGTCAAATCGTCGTTTTCATCATATAAATCTTTAATTTCAGTTCGATCATCGAAAATCTAAGAAGATTTATATAAAATTTCATCCCCTATTTTATCCCCTTGGGGGTAGAATTTATCAAAATCCTTTCTTAGGGGATACCTAAGTCATAGTTGCTTTATGCACGCAAAGTCCCAGCCCGATCGGTTTAAAATTGACAAAGTTTCATACAAAATTTCATCTCCTATTTTATCCCCTTAGGGGTCTACCCCTAGGGAAATAATTGCTGTTTTGACAGCGACAGTTACTGTTGGCGATGGACGCGGAATATCGCACTAGACAAAGTTCATCAAGCGCGCAGTACAAATTACTCAAAGTAATATTTTAACAACTTAGAACAATTTCGCGAACAATCTTCTTAAAATATTACACTTGTCTGTTTTTAAATTGAGCTTAGAAAAATGATGACATTATGCAGATTTAGAAATTATTTTAAGACGGGCTCGAAAACTATGATTGTGCTTTATTTTAAAGATATTACATATGCGAGTGGCGTACCTAGTAGCTTCAAGGAGGTGCGGAAACTGTGAAGGGTGCAACTTCGCGGGTGTAGGTTCAGTTACAATTCAAATACGCCTGACTTTTTGACGCTGTGTGTGTATTATTAAAAAAATATGATCATAATTTTTCAAGACTTTCTATGCCAATGGGTACCAATGGATTTGTGATCGCCGTAGCTATTAACTGCTCTAGTTTCCGATCACGACCGAAATACGCCCTGTATACCATTATTAAGCCTCAACTCAAAATAAAAACACTATTCAACAATTCGTCATTTTAAAGAGTATTATAGATTCGAAATGAAACAAACATTTGATTTTTAGAATTAATAATACAACGCGTATCCCCACTTAGTGCATAGTTTCGCTCGCATCAAAATATATATGTACCTACGTGTATAGAATCAAAACTGTCTAGATCAATCCTCGGTTTTCAGCTCCACTTGAATTCACGATCTGTATTTCAATAGCGTATGCACGCCTCAAGCATTCGTCTTCGTAAATACAGCTGAATACTGAATGTTGAACCTATTATATATTTTAATAAAAAAATCTATATATAATAGCTAGATCGTTGGTATAATAAATTTAATACCGAATGTTATGGATGCGTAAATTTTAGTCTCTGATTATTACAAATGTCTGGATAACCTTCAAATCAAAAATGTTATGCAACCATCCCTACTAATATTATAAATGCGAAAGTAACTCTGTCTGTCTGTTACACTTTCACGTAAAAACTACTGAATGGATTCTAATGCAACTTTACAATAACATAGCTTATACATAACAATAACACATAGGATACTTTTTATCTCGGAAAATGAAGTATTCCCGTGGGAATGAGTATTTCAGGATCTACTGAGACAATTAAAATGGTTTTTCGTATGGAGATAGATAGGAACCAAGGAAGTAACATAGGATACTTTTTATCCCGGAAAATGTAGTATTCCCGTGGAAATGGGTATTTTTGGATCTACCAAACTGATTTGAATATTTTTGGTATAGTGATAGGTAGGGCTCATAGAATTAACATGGGATTTGTCCTAGAAAATGTATTCCCGTGGGATAAACACTCTGAGGAGTAAAATTGACCATAAATAATTTTCTTTCTGAACTTAACCCTTTAGTCTACACGGACGAATTCACGGGCAACAGCTATATTAAAAATAAATTTAAATGTCATATAGCTTAGTGCCTGGATCAAGGATGGCTTGTTACCCACGGTCTCTATCATTAACTGACCTGTAACTTTACATAACGTAATCGTTATTATCATCGTCGGCTAAAGAACGTCCAGTACTGAATATAGGCTTCCCCCAAACACTTCCGAACTGCTTTGTCGGAAGCGGCTGTTTGGTAGTTTCGTAAGATTGTCAGTAACTTAACATTAGAAGGAAAATATTATACGCTCTATTGCTGAACGCTGTTTAATTCCGTGCACCATTTCGTTTGTACGGGATAGTAGAAAATGGTAATAATCGCGAATTTACTGTCTGGTAAAAAAGCAACCATGGGTATCAAGGATTAGCACGCTTTCTTCGTCTAATGCTGCTTAATGACAATCTTCAATTTTTAATGCTTTTAAGGATGGTAGAGCGCCAGTCTGACCTGTTTGATGCCAGCTTCTTCCAACAGTTTGGGTCAACACCGCAAGCCTTATAAAGCGTAAGTTGTAAAGCCGTACAATACTAAGCCGTTTATTTATTTATTTAATATATAGCACCAGCACATCACATATATTACTATATTTATAGGTTGACATTTGCCTACGTACTACATCTGATATACATGACACCTATGGTGTGCATAGCTTACACCAAAAAAAAAAAGCCGTTCCTTTATTTGTTGATTAAAATCTTCTTTCTTGAACTTATAATGATTCATTTTCCCTTTGTTCGTATTGAAATCCTTAGAGCTGCTTGTATATTTAAATGCTCTCTATAAAAAGCTGGAACAATATAAAGATGTGATTGAAAGAAGACATGAAGCCACGAGTAAAGCGTACGATATATTATGTCTTAGTAATGTAAAAATAGATTGTCTAATTTCAAATCAACATCAACGCTCCAATAAGATTTCGCTCACATACTTCTATACGATATCAATGGCAGTTTTGAATGTATGTTTTCTTTTCTAGCATCACAATGATTACTGGAATTTCGACGGTACACATATGTATATAGAGTACACAATTAAAGTATCTAATTATACTTTGTAAGTTGTAGGTACTTAACGTAGTTAAGACTAATGACATAACTTATAAAGAGTGGAAATTCCTCAAACAGGTATTGTCATGCTTAAAAGGTGTGTTTCAATGCGAAAATTGGCTGCTAAGTAGAGAAAAAGCAAAAAGGTGATATTTTTTATCAAAGCGGTGCGGATTAAACAATTAGATAATGGTGAATAAGCAGTGATGGCCTCGAGGTTTAGGCGCGCGGTCGAGAATCTCGGCGGTCGCGGGTTCGAACCTCAGGCACACACCTCTGACTTTTCGAAGTTTTGTGTGTATTCAAATTGAATTATCACTTACTTTGACGGTGAAGGAAAAACATCGTGATAAAACCTGCACACCTAAAAGTTCTTAACAATTTCTTAGGTGTGTAGTCTGCCAACCCGCACTAGGCCAGCGTGGTGGACAATGGCCTAAACCCTCTCAATGGCAGAGGAGACGACCCGTGCCCAGCAGAAGGACGTATAAGGGTTGATGAGATGAGAGAGATGAGAGAAGCAATAATATGTGCTAATTGTAACATGTACTTACTCCTACGCCAATTTAATATGAAAAGATTAATTTCTGCAGCCAAATTGCACGAATTGTGTAAAATGTACAATAAGGGGCCATCCATAAATTACGTTACACGTTTAGGGGGAGGGAGGGGATCGACTGAGTGTGACATTGTGCGACCAGGGGGGACCTAAATTTCGTGACGTCACATTACAAAATGTTGTTAACTACAAGAATTTTGCACAGGTAACGCAAAAAATCAAAAAACTTCGCATTTCTATTTACATAAACATAACATTTAAATTGTTTAGTCGGCTACTCGATCTACTAGAGTTACAAGGCAAGCACCGACAATCCAATTCTCTTCAAAAATAAAACTAATTCCGACTGCGGTTTTTATTCAATAATTTCTAGACGTAAAATTGTAAAATATGTGACTTCACACTAGGGAGGGGGGGAGTCGTACAAATGTGACAAGCTGTGACAAAGAGACAGGGGGGGGGGGTAGGGGTAAAAATCATGAAATTCGCGTGACGTAATTTATGGATGGCCCCTAAGCCTTTCCCTCGGGGTTTGATACTCGGTCAAGCGTACATAGGTGACAATTACCACAATTTGCTTTGGCGAATGTCGTGTAGTAATGTATACGTATGAGTGATTTTTTAGACTGTATTTACCATACACAAAGTCAAAGTCATAGTCAAATTTTATTCAAGTGGACTTTCACAGGTTCTTTTGAATCGCCATTCTTAAACTATTGCCGCTTCGAAACTTGTTATCGCTGTGGAGAAGAAACGGCGAGAAATTCCCTCAGTAACACGAAATTTCATTTTTATTGAAATACATTAAAATAACAATGTTTACAATTTAATATGTCATACCGATACTAATTGTTGCAACACAATCTCCTAGGAGTTGTTATCCTCAATATAATTTTATGATAAGCGTTTTGTTATGAACGATATGTAAGTAAAATAAACACACATTTAAATCTATAGAATTCTACTCCTGTATTTGTAAAGGTTTACGCAGCGGTGCATTATTGTACGTTCTATTGTGTTATGACGGAAACGCCAATAGTCGTTTTTAGCTCCGTTATGTAATGTTAAATAAATATTCGCTTTCATTAACAAGTCATCGTACTTCATTATTAGATATTCAATAATCCACACTTGGTCTCATACCTCTCTTACTATCAGTTGATAAATTCCTATAATTTTGGTTTTAAAAAGTTCCTTCGTGCTAGCTCTTCACATTATAACTTTGCTACAAACATAACTTTATTCCAGTTGCAAAACATTTTGATCGACAGACTTTTGCATTCGTTATGAGCAAAGTTAGTTTCGAACATTTGTCACTGTTGGTACAGACAGATTTATTTTTGCTTATTTGTAGTCCGTGGCGGCTTCGCCTGCTTTATAATAAACTTACTTTTTTATGAGTAGTTCTACTGTCTTACAACAAACCTGCTTGAAACTGAGGTGGAGCATTGGCCGGAGATTTTTGTCTAAAAGGTAAGTAACGGAAGGTCAAAAGATCTTTATATACGTTTTCCCATTTTTGTCTCTTTTAAAGTATTTTATCGTCAGCCCATATACGTTCCACTACTAGGTAAACTACCACTAGGTAAACTACTAGGTAAACCCTCTCAATGGTAGAGGAGACCCGTGCTCAGCATTGGGCGTATATGGGTTGATGAAGAAGGAGAAGACTAGGTAAAGGCTTCTATACAACTGAAAAGGGATTTGCATTCAAAACAAAAGCATGTGGTCTCTTGGAGCTTTGTATTTATAAGCTGTTATCAGTTATGACGATCGGTTTGGATTAAACGTTCCTAACAATTTCTCGAATATAAAAAGTACCTTGAAATTCGGATATTACATAAGTTGTGGGCCTAGGTATAAAACGTATAAATAATATAAGTAAAATAGTTGTGTGAACGTATATATTTGATCGAAGGTATTAACAAAAATAATTGTGTAAACAAAGTACCTATATATGTACCATAACAAATGATAACGTCACTTGTAGAAAGTTTACTAATGTAGAAATAAATAATTATCCGGTAAAATCCTATCTGGACGTGGAACATTAGCTGCTGAAATAATAATACCGTCGTTATCAGATGTTAATTGTAGTGGGACAAGCGTGGTGACAAGTGAAGAGATAAGGATAGGCATGCGCTACGGGAGCACAAGTTTCTGCCACTGATGCGCACATCAAACGTACTCTCTCGAGCCGGCCTGACGCGCGCACCGCTCCGCCGTACTGGCCAAACTTATCTGGCAACTTTCAAAAATAGAATCGAATAAAAAAGTAAATAAATTAAAATAAAAAGTAAAAAGTTCTCGAAGTTTAAAGACAGTGCGTGTTTAGCGTTTGTTATTGTTTTGTTTGTTGACTATGGATTAATTGTACGGAGTTTTTCACGATGGCTGGTTTAAGGTAAGTCTTCTTACTTGACATTGGCTAAATGCACAAGAAGTGCGAAGCCATCAATTGAAAGAAAATAAGGTAAGTCTTGACAATATTCAGTTATTTATTAAAAAAAATAATACATTAATAAAAAATATTTATGCTGAATTTCAAATTAATTTCTTAAATTAAAGGATTTTTAATGTATCCAAATAAAAGATATTGGAACAATTTTCTTTTCCAAATTGTCAATTTTAATATCACGCCACACGCAGATGACAAATTGATAAATTGCTCGTCTTACGATTATCGGGCCCGTAATATTCCCTGAGGAATAGATTGCTTTTTATCGAACTACATTTATTACGGCAAATATTTTCACCGGGAATTTACGCACATACATACCAGTGGCGGTACTTCCATAGAAGCCTAAAAGGCATATACATATTGTGTCATGTCTTATTTAAAATTCCTTATTATAGTCATATTTTCATTTACATGTCAAATTTCTTTTGTTAAGTAATTATTTAAAACTTAAAGATAATATACTAAGGTGAGCTGTTCCTTTGAGTTTTGAAAGTTTTTTTAATGACTTTCAAATTTCAATATCAAGATAAATGTAGGTTTTATGCACCGAACTATAAACATTGTTATTTTAAGAACGAATTTCTCTATAAGATAAAAACAAAGCTTTTCTGAAATATAAAGCATCGATTCAACAGATTTTAATAAATGAAAATGTTATTATTACCTATAAATTACGATTATAACACATTATAAAATCGACTTTTTAACAAAATATTTAGGCGAAAGTAAATATTTAATAAGTCAAAAATGTTCAATAAAAATCATTACAAATAAATGTGTATGGTAATGTAAGTTCTCTTATAATGATTAATGATTATGATGATTCTAATACATTTTTCGCTCAATTCGAGAGCAATCTCATGTTACCGTTTTGTATATTGTGCCTCATACCACTACACAATGATTCGACACAACACATCTAATAATTTCACTATTAAACAAGTGATAGATATATATAGAAAAAATAATCAATGCATATTAACAACAATGAATGAATATTATGTTCTAATTATTGGTAAATATCTAGAAATTTGTAAATTGCGCAGAACTTCTGCTATTAAAGAAATATTAAAGCATAGTTTAATTTTGTTTCTTGCACGTGCCAGCTTTAACTTTGTAATGAATCAAGAGTTCTAAGAGCTAGACATTTTTGATTGAAAGCTAAATAGATTCTTTGGAAATCATAAATCATGGTACTTGGAATATTTTATTACAAACTTTTATACAATTATTTTACGCAATAAAAAGCGTATACCTTTAGGTATAAATACGCGAATGAAGAATCATCATCATCATCGTCATTATCATCACCCAAAAGATGTCCACGGAATAAATAATATATAGCAGTGGCGGTACTTCCATAGAAGCCCGAAAGCCCAACTTGCCTTACATAGTTCCGAATAACGAACTTAACGATTGTTTATTTATAAAATAACGCTATAAACGTGAATGTGAGTACTAACCGGTAGGTATTTATTAGTCCTACGTACCAAAAAAAATATGCTGCTACTAAATAAACATTTGGGCTTGCCTTAGTTTGACACCCTAGGCACGCCACTGATATATAGGTATATATAGGTATGTACCTTGAAGATTCGATTGGGAATACTAATTTTAATATTTTGCTGCGTTTTGCTTTCGGGTGAAATGTGTGGGCCGCACGATTGAAGTAAGAAGTGCATAACAAAGTTATATCAGCTTCTGGAGAATCTCTCCAGTCTTCAGTCAAGACACAGTAACAGGCTTACACTATATTACCTGGGATTTCATACATAAGGCGTGGGATTTGGCGATGCTAGATTACCTAAATGCCCCTTCACCTCTTTGGAGTTACGGGTATGAGTGTATGACGTATGTGTATTACTTAGATGCACGGAGCTCATAATTCGAGTCTTAAGACATTGCAGTAAAATAGACTTAATAAAAAAACTTTTATTTTTAATATTTTATGAAACAGTAGCTAATTTTCATGATAGAAGAGAATATGTGATTTTTTAAGTGATACATAATTGAAATGACGTTTGTGCTAGGGTTTGACACATTTACATCCCCAAAGCATATTAAAAAAATACTTTTGTTGAATGGGGATCCCCTTTAATACTTATTTAATTTAATTGAATTTATTTATTCTACTATTTCAAGCGTCTACCTGTTGCCATTAACAATATCGTGCAAAAACGAAGATCTCGTTTGTTGTTTGGGAACCCATTAAATATTTATTTATTTAATTTTTTAGTGTTATAGTGGCACCAAAAAAGTCGCCTGTTAAAATTTCAACTGTATATCTACGACGGTTCATTTGATACATTGATTTGATTTGATACAGCCTGGTGACATACGGACAGCGAAATCTTAGTGATAGGGTCCTGTTTTACCTTACGGGTACGGAATCCTAAAACAAGCTTATAAAGTAAATCATCATAATCAACAATCTTGAGAAAAGTCTCAAGACCGTTGCTTGCCATGGGTAAAAAAATAAAGCAGTCTAAAGTTAAATATAAGGGATGACCCAGGAAAACATTGGGTTCACCTTAAAATGATTCTCGGGAAACCAATTTGCTGAAGCCGTTCCGCGAATGAAGTTAATCCGAACAACTTTTGCCTTTATTCCGCTTTCGTAAATTACGACCGAGAAATTTTTATGAAACCCGTAGAAACGGGTTTCCACGTGCACAAAAACTGTAAAGTGCATGTGGACTCTGTGATTTAATACGATTCCCCACTTCATTAACCTAGTATTTAAATACGCACTACACACGTAAACATATGTATATGTACTCACACAAATACATACAAATACACATATTATATACATATATACGAATGTGACCTTGTTTGTATTATGTTGAGGAAGGTTTTACAATAAATCCGATATATCGGAAACTACTTGACTTATGGAGACGAAACTTGGCAGATCGTTTAAAGGAAGGGAATGTAACTAAGGATGGGGTTCAGATATTGTCTTTATGCAACGTGTTTTTTGTAAAACAACGTTGAATTTTTTTAAAGAATAAATGAAATAGAATAATAAATTCGAATTTAGAAAATTTGAATTATGGATATAATTTTCTTCATGCTTGCACTTGGGCTTTGAGGACTGTAATATTACCTTTTTGAATAACTATTGCAAGCAGTGTTAACCTCGAGGTTTAGGCACGCGGTCGAGAATCTTAGCGGTCGCGGGTTCATATCCCAGGCACATATGACTTTTCGAAGTTGCGTGTGTATTTACAATGAATTTTCACTTGCTTTGACTGAATAAAAACATCGTGATGAAACCTGCACACCTTAAAAAGCTCTTAGGCAGTTCTTAGGTTTCGTAGGTTCACCAATCCCACAAACCTCTAGCCTCCTCGACCCCTAAAACCCTCCTAATGATACAGGTGCCCCGTGCCCAGCAGTGGGACGTATATGGGCTGATGATGATTTCCTGTTAGGTGCTTATAGTTGTATATCGTTTGGTATGTCGCGGTCACATAGTCAGTAGCTACCGCCCACGCGCTGTCAGGTTCTATCGCTAATATTGGCGTTTCACCGCAACCCAAAAGTTTTATTTTCCTCTTTTAAGATTAGTTTGAATGTGAAAGTAGAAAAATATGTTTATCGTCTCAAATACTAAACACATGTACACATGCAATTTTAAACAATATTAAGAAAAAAAAACGAAAAATAGGATAAAAAAGCAAGAAAATATTAGGAATTGAAAGGAAATTTTCTCGCTATAGAAACAATTATTGGATATAATTAGTGGATGTTTACATTGCAACAACTAAGCTGTCATCTCGGTTTTAAGCGACATAATGGCAATGCGCGGATTTTTAGTGACCTCTTAAGACATCGTATGGACGTCTAAAGCATTCCTAATCTTTACAATGAAATAAAAACAATAATCCCAAAAAAATAGTAAAGTCACTAATAGCAAATAGTAACTACATTAAAGCAATAATAATTCATTGTAAATACTCATATAGCTTTGAAAAGTCAGAAGCGTGTCCCTGGGGTTTGAATCCGCGACCGCCGAGATTCTCGGCCGCGTGCCTAAACCTTGGTAATAATGAAAATTAAAAGTATATTCTGTGATGTTATGCGTGTGCTTATTAGGTTTCTATTCGCCTAGAACCCTCGATTATAGCTGTTTAGGAGCCCAAAGGCCGGTAGTAATTGCCGCTTTGTAATCTGTAGCTATGTACATATATCTAAAATTAGGGATAGCACCGTCTGTAGCGTAAAGAGCTCGCTTGACATGGATGATACCACTGTTTCACAGGATATTGCCTCGAAGTAAAGACTAAGCAACAACATAACGTTTGATGTGTAAAGTGTAAAAGGACGTTAATTAACATTTGCTTTAGAGCTCTATTTGTAATGAGAGCCTTATATAAAGTTTAAAGGTTGTGGGTGTTGTGATGGTATTGTAGGTGGTAATCGCTAAACTTGAAATAGTAAAAGGAGTTGTTTTATAGACAAAATATATGTGGTATTATTATTATCTGCTAGTCGATTTTCGACTTAATGGTCGGTGTATTAGTAATTAATGTATATGCCCTCAATATATAAAAATAGATGTGTAGTCCGACAACACGGGCTACACCAGCGCGGTGGACTAGGGCCTAAAACCTCTTCGTTGTAGAGGAGCCTTGTGGCCGGTAGTCTGACGTTTATGGGCTGATGATTTGCCTTGGTGAGCTTAAAGCAGCCTAGATTGTAACACGGGGATGTGCAGTGCCGTTCCTCGCTCCGCAGAAATGGAAAAAAATAAGCGATTAAATTTTTTGTGATCTGGTGTAAAAATAAGTCGTTTTTCTGTCCATAGCAAAAATATTGTTTAAAATAAATATATAAATAAATGCCCTATCCTAAGCACGTACTATTTAGTGCGGATGTAGTTGGTTTAAAGGGAACGATATTTTTTACATCGCTAATAGTAAATATAACCCGCTTGTGGGCGTTAATCGCTCCCAGTGTTTAGTATTATCATGCGGGCGTGCCGTATATTTATCTAAAAATCTTTTACCATGTTTAATTATTTGAATGCAAGTTACATTAAAATAATGAAAACATAATCTCTAGCATTTAATTACATTCATATTAAAGACTGGAAAATGAATCGATTAGATTCTTATTGCAAACGATTTGAAATGTACGGCACAAGCTGTGCTTTCAGAAGAGATTAAACTGAGTCCACCATGAAATAAAGCAGCTTATTTGAATATGATTTCTACTAAGTTTAGTCTTTTTCACATTATCTTTAAAACAATTTTGCGAATTGTTTACATGAGAAAATTTACTGGTTTTATGTGGTCTTCCTTATTAATATTTTATACGTCAAACTTTACTTACATAATTACGCAATAAATACATACTCAATAATACATATAATATTACTAATATACATCTAGATCAGTTCAACCCACGACGAGTTACAGCAATTCGCTCCTACTAATTGCACTGAACGAGGTTATTTGAGGCCGTCCCATCATAACATTCCAATTCTGACAGAAACAATTTGAAACTACCGATATAGCAGTGTTCACATAATATCAATTACTTTTTATATATCCTTTTATATTTTTTTATATTTCTACAAACTAGTCAAAGCGACAACATATGTACATGATAAAACATAACATATTAGTATATGAAGGCAACCTTAAAAAGCCAAGTTTGTGCTTGACTATAATACGCCCACTCTAGAAGAAGAGTATGGCAAGATCATTATTCAACTCCAAGTTATAGACAAGAAAATGAGGCGTGAATATGAATGCGATTTCATGGTTTATGCACAGTCACCTTATTCGGTTATGTGGGCGGCGAGCAAACTGTATTAACTGTCCGGGCACCCACCATTTTCTTATTTGACGACAGCTTTTAGAGTATATGACTTTTATGTTGCTAAATAACTAAGGGATTTATTGTGTAGGTTTCTAGGGTCAGAATCGTGTGATGCATTTTCTTTACGTAGAGAGCATTCCAGTGAATGTAACCTTGAACGTTTGTAAGTAGTACTGTAATAAATAATAGTATTTACTACAGCTTTAATTTAATAATGAAGTACTTACAAGTAATTTAATGTACATATAAATAAGAAATGGACTGTTTTCTCGTCCAATATGGAAATTGAGATATTGGTTAACGTGGTTTCGGCGAAAACGTATTTATTTCCGGATGATATGAAATACGAATACAGTTGACGGCAAAACGTCTTTAGAATGTAATTTGTAGATTCTACGGATAGATTTCAACGCGGGGGCAGCTTATCGCGTAGCTCCTCCATCTCTCTGCATAGTGTCGCGGCGAAGGCCGAGGGATAAGTTCCTTTCCACACAAAATAATACCCACGATATCAGTACGGTAGTAGTAATTGTAGAGTCGCGTTATATCTACTGATGTAGTCAAGTCCAAATAACAGAACAAAATGTAATTTTTTAAACGGTAATTAAAATACGTTGACGATAAGCATTAATATGGCACCTTCGACGCTCACAAGGAAATTTCATTTATACAACCAAAATGTGGTGTTTTGTTATTGTAAATCAAAACATAACATCAATTACAATGCAGTAATCAATTTTTGATATATACAGATAAAGCTCAACATCCCGCATCTTAAGTAAGTGATGTGCTGTCTTGATGTCCCGGGTTCGAATTTCGAGTTGAGTTTTTTTCTCTCAGAATTAGGAAAAATAGAAATAGGCTTGTTATTTATTATTACTTGGGATAGGTATATACTTGGCGAAACGTAGATGAAGAAATTCATCAGGGAATACAGGCATAAGTAGTAGTGATAACTTCTAGGCCATACATTACACATTTGACAGATGGACGACACATTGAGCTTGCGCGATTTTGACTTCGCAGAATCCCTCGCATCGGTTTTAGTAGTCCTAAATTTGACGTCATTCTGAAATTTGCAAATTATGATTGATAGATGTAATAGTCCTATCGATTATGGGGTCGCAGTATGTGAGTTGAAATTGTACATTTAAAATAAAAACCTAAGCTATGTTTCGGAACGCATTCTTACTTTTTTCCCGTGGATACAGAAATTTCGGTATTACGAGTATTACGCGAGAGAGTAAGTCACACTGATTGCATGGTTGGTCTCGTAGCACAAGTGTGCCGTGCCATCACGTGGTCATGAGTTCGATTCCCGGGTCAGTAGAAATTATATTTGGATTGTTTAATTATAGGAAAATTTTCAGTAGTAATCCTTTCCTTTCCTCTAACTAAAATTTCATCTCGTTAAACGCAAAGATGCACGCCTTATTACCTTTTAGCGGATACATACGTAAATTTGCATAAGTAAATGTCATCCATCATTTTGTATTTATAGGCAATTAGTATGCAAGAAGCACCGAACGTATAATATGGTAATAGGTTAGCCTGAAGACCAATGATGATATTCGTTCCACCATACAATATCTATACAGCATTAGGGAATTTACCGTAACAGTGCATAATATTTATAGTATTACTCGTAAGGAACACGTTAAACATGTTTAATACCTTACACTCCACGAGTTATCGAAATAATGCATCTCTGTCTACCCCTTCGGGGAATATAGGCGTGAGGTATGTGTGTTTTGTATCGTATGTGAAATCCTATACTCAGCAAAATTCAAACGATTTTCCAAAGTGTGTTGGTCCGCTAACCCACACTTGGCGGACGTGTTGGGCTAAGACCTAACCCAGTCAGTGTTACAAGAGACTCGTGCCCAGCATAAGGACATATGTGGGCTGATAATAAAAACATTCACAAAGGAAATGCTGACAAAATTAATACACCACCGAGATGTAGCGACCTATATCTGGACTTTATTCAGCTACGTGAATTCGATGCAATATGCCAGTTAACCAGTCAATAGAATAATTCGAATAAAATAGAGCGGAAAATTTTCTCAATTTTGGCTGAAATGTTTGTTTGGTCGAAAATTTAGTTCAAGGAAATCATTGTAAGCACTAACATGGACTTAATTTATAAGTATCTTAATGAAAGCCTTCGTACGTGATTTGCGTCTTATTTCGATTTAAATTGAAAGCTAGCAAGCATAATTGATAATTCACTGTGTATTAACAATATTTTAATCTCCAGTGGACCATCGTAGGTACTCAATTTTTTAAAATCGAATTCTTTAGGAAGACGGCATAAGTGTAAATAAAAAAAATCTTACAGTCACATACATAGCTCTGACCCCACATTAGGATCTAGTCTTGAGTCGTGGGTATTAGCATCTACGGAAGACTTTTCTGTCCGTCTAAGCAAATATTTGTAAATCACAAGTACATTTTTCTCTGTGGTGGGATAGAATCCGTGGCCTATCGTTTCACATGCAGGCTGCTAACCAACTGCGTCAGGGGCCTGTCGCAATTTGGTGTACCATAAATGTGTGATTATACTCTACGATTTTTAATCATGCAGATTTCTTCATAAATTCCCTCGTAGATGACGTCAGAGAAATTTAGTAACTAAATGAGTTCGAAGATAAAACAATGAACTTTGGGTGTGAACCCGTCGCACAGCGTCAGAAAATTTCGCTTCCAACTTAGACATCGCTCAGTCTACATAATATCACTTTAATGGTATCTCAGTACTATTTATAATTAGTTTTCTTCTGCTTTACGATCCATAACGTTTGTGTAGTTGGTTCTTTATGTCCTGTCTGTATCAGTTTTATTGATGTGTTAGAACTTTTATGCCCGAATTATGTTTGTATACAAACTGTGTTACTACTTCAGCCGAAAATATAGTAGCAATCTATATAGGATTTTTTTATGACAGCTCTTTGAAATAGTACATAAAAAGTCAGAGGTAGACTGAGACATGGGTGAAGAAAATCTTTATTCATGTAAAAAAGCGTGTACTAGGCGTTAAGAATTAGGTTAGACTAAAGCTAACTCATTCAGAAAAATGTATAATGATTTCCCTCTTGTTAGCGTCCATATTTTTATATTAAGCTTATTCAAATTTTACTCATGTAGGTATTTCTTTGCAAAGTTATTGTAATTCAAAGCGATCACAGCCTTTGTACTACGCCTAGTTACCTACCCAGCTGTGTAACGCAAAACCGCAGGTTAGATCGATGTAATTATGTATGGTAATTGTTTGCACACCGGATTATCATGTAGTGTAGAATATTCAAAACTAATTACTATGAAGGTGGTTGTTAACGGGGTTTGGTAATACGTAGCAATTATTTGCGGAAGTATATGTTCTCGCTCTTTTTTTTCCAAAGACGAAAGGAAGAAGAGAATTTATCAAGTCAATCTTTTTAGTTGATCATTCAAAAGATAACACAATGCAACCAAGTTCTATATTCAATCTAACAGGCGTACTACCACATTATATTGTTAAAACGTGAACACATTTTACAGACCTCGCAGAAAGTTCAGGAATTAAAACCGCAACATATGCGACCGTGGCTGTAGTTTTAAAGAGTCACTGCAATCAGAAAACCGCATCTAAATTGTTAAAAGCCAGTTTAAACTAGATAAATGCTAAAATTATAAAGTGGAAATGATAAAGCGGAGAATAAATAACTTCTATTAAATCAGTTTAGGTTCCATTTACGATGCGCCAAGGAAACTTCCCGCCCATTAAGCTTGGTGAAGATGAATTGCAACACTAACACACCGCAAAGAAATAAAATAGGGAAATGGGATAGTGACGTTGGGTTTAAATTTTTAATTCACGCCTGTATTCCATGAAGGGATAACTGAGGTGCATTTCTACAGCCATATTCCGCCACGTGTTGTTTATCAGTCCCACGTGATGGCTGATGACCCTAATGCCGTTGTAGGGCACATTTCCAGACTTCCGTCTAACTAATTTAATAAAAAAGCACTGCCCGACCCGGGAAATGCACCCTGGGCCTTAAGATCGCATTATTCATAAAGATCTCGCGAAATCAAAAGGCAATGATTAAAAAATATATTATTCAATTTAATTAACCAAGTTAATCAACCAGATGATTACCCGTTCAGCATATTAATTACCCAGAGTATTTACAATTTCGAAGTCATTATTGTAAAAAAATAAACGTTTAAATTCGAAATATACCGTTGGTTTGAAACCTTTCTGTAATAAAAGCTTTGTCAATATAACAGATTAATCACGGGAATGTCCACATACTCCCAGCCAGATGCTATTGTGTATTCACTCTACCTACAAACAAAGAGAAACTAAACCAAAGCTTCAAACAAATGTCGGATAAAAAAATGTGCATTGGAATAAACTACATGTATCTATTGCCTCGTGATTTTCCAATACGAAACTTTTAGTAGTAAACAGGAATAGACTCGCCACATATTACGTATTATGTGACTATAGGTCCTAAAATACACCACCTGCCGGCATCTACACACATAACTGACGAAGACGTTAAGTTCAAATTTGAAGAATGGCACAACTTTCCGAGATTCAAACCGCGCAGACCAGGCTCGAGGATTCTTTCGCCAAGCGTATGGATGAACTTGAGGCCCAGCTACAGTCTGGATCAGCCAAGGACACCGTGGCGCGGGTTGCGGAGGAGTTCCGTACATTTCGTGAACTCATGTTCAATATGCTTGGCATACTTCGATCGCAGATTGCTGAATGCGCTCGCGTGATCGATATCATGGAGACCAGGCACCGAAGAAAATCGCTTCTGATCATGGGTGTTCCTGAGGATAATAAGGAAGACTGCACTGCATCCGTTTTGGACATTCTTCAGAACAGGATGTCATTGAAAAACCTCTCTTCTTCTAACATCAGCGCATGCCATCGTCTGGGAGCTCGGGATACCAAACATCAACGACCGGTCCTTGTGAGGTTCCGTGATGTTAGCGACAGGTCTACGGTGTGGAAGGCAAAAGCAAGGTTAAAGGGCTCTTCGACTTCTATAAAGGAGTTCCTTACAAGACCTCGACAACAGATTTTTTCCAAGGCACGTCAGCACTTCGGTATGCAGGACTGCTGGACCCAGAACGGAACTATTGTCGTGAAGGTCGCCGGTGGCACATCGATAATCACCACGACCGAGGAGCTCAACAAATTAATAGTTCTGCACCCGAAGCCGACAAGCAGCAAGCCTTCAACCGGAATTCGCCCTGGCTAAAGTAGTTCCACATTATTGAACGCGAAATCACGTAAAAATTGATTATTTCACCGTATTGTTGTTATCACTTTAGAGAGCATTGTCATTCCGATACAAGTCAGTTACAACTGTATTATTTATTCATACCCCCAACATTTATTATTAATTGTCTATGTGTATTTTATGTTTCCTTTTATTTTTTATTTGTTTTTTTTTTTACTACCCCAAATGTCATTCTTATGACATTTTGTATTTGACAACTGACATTGTATATTTATCCGTTCGGAAAGCGCTACCGGTACTGTTGCCTATCTTTAATCTGTGTTATGTCTTTATTGTTATTTTTTTTTTTTCTTTTTATGTTCTGATTTTTGTGTGTATCAGCTGGCGGGTGGTGCAGAGATGCAAGTATAGCACCGTCTTAAACGTTCTAGTTTGTATATTATTTAATTCTTTAGTATTATTGTATTATTTATTATATTTATTTTATTTTAATATTTATATTATTATGTGCTATTCTGATGATGAATCTTTTTATTCAGCGAATTCTGACCATTCAAACGACGATGATAGTTTCTGCTCGATGACTGACGGACTAGGTGATATGTTGCGACAAACTTTCAGTGAATCAGTTAAGAGTTTTTTTAACGTTTGTCATATTAATGCCCAAAGTCTACCTAGTCACTACAGCGAACTATCTGTAACGTTCACGGACGTTAACGTTCATGCCGTCCTGATTTCTGAGACTTGGCTTAAACCTCAACTTTCTTCCAACGCATACCCTCTCCATGGTTATAATTTAATTCGAAATGACAGAATCAGTAGGAGAGGAGGTGGCGTAGCTATTTATCTTAAGTCTTTCTTCACATATAAAATTTTAGCTTCCTCACCTACAGATAATGAT
Organism: Cephonodes hylas; assembly: GCA_030295005.1. Taxonomy (NCBI): domain Eukaryota; kingdom Metazoa; phylum Arthropoda; class Insecta; order Lepidoptera; family Sphingidae; genus Cephonodes; species Cephonodes hylas. Next base: position 5,065,041 of record AP025367.1, on the reverse strand, counting down.
CCCACCGTTGAGTATCTTTTTCTTGAGGTTTGTTTCAGAGGAGTGAAGGCTGTACTTGGTGTTGTTTACTGTCCTCCTTCTCTAGACTACTTCTCCAGTCTCGAAACGGTTCTGGAATCTTTAGGGTCTCAATATGCTCACTACATCATCATGGGAGATTTTAATACCAACCTCCTGGCCTCTAGTTCCCCCCGTTCCCGTAAACTCCTTGCCATCACTGAATCCGCCAGCTTGCATATCCTTCCACTCCAGCCTACCCACCACAATACAGATGGAGATAGCACCTGGCTTGATTTAATCCTCGGTTCCTCTCCTTCCCTTGTATCACGCCATGGTCAGTTGCAAGCTCCTGGCTTCTCTCATCATGACCTTATTTACTTGTCCTATTCCCTAAAACCTCCTAAATCCATGCCTAAAGTTTCGTTCATGCGTTGTTTTGGCCGTTTAGATCATGACAAGCTTTGCAAAGATGCTGCCCAGCTGGACTGGGAACATCTGATCAGGGCGAGCACAGTCGACGAAAAAGTTAGCATCTTTAATAATACCGTACTTTCACTGTTTGATCGACATGCTCCGGTTAAAAAGATCAAGCTTAAACGTCCCCCTGCTCCATGGATGACGAACGATGTTCGCATGGCAATGAGACGGAGAGATCGGGTATACCGGAAGCTTCGTAAGAATCGTACAGAGGACAACTGGAATCTTTACAGGATGGCAAGAAATCGGTGTAACCAGATGATACGTAACGCAAAACGCCGCCATATTCTCGATAATATTTCCTCTTCCCGCTCTGCTGATGTTTGGAAGTTTTTAAAAACACTAGGCATTGGCAAGCAAAAACATATGGATTTCCAGATGACAATTGGTTTGGATGACATCAACACTCACTTCTCAAAAACTATACCCATGGATCCCCAAACCAAATGTCATACACTGGAGTTTTTAGCTGAACTTCCTCGGCCTAATATCAATCTATTCCACTTTTCTCCAGTTGCATCGGACGAGGTGAAAAAGATAATCCTCTCCATAAAATCCAACGCTACCGGCTGCGACAACGTAAGTCGTCGCATGGTCATAGCTATCCTTGACTGGCTCCTTCAACCTATCACAAACATTATTAATTCTTCTTTCAGTACTGGCTTTTTCCCAACTGCGTGGAAGAATGCCGTAGTCATCCCTCTTCCAAAAATACCCAACCCGTCTTTACCCAATCATTTTCGCCCAATCTCCATTCTCCCATTCCTATCCAAGGTGCTTGAAGCTTGTGCTCACAAGCAATTGTCCAGGTTTGTCTACCAGAATAAGTTAATTAGTCCCTTCCAATCAGGTTTCAGACCTGGACACAGCACGGTTTCCGCTCTCCTAAAAGTGACTAACGATATTCGGGTGGGCATGGAGGACACCAAGGTCTCAGTATTGGCCTTGGTAGATTTTTCAAATGCCTTCAATACCGTTAGTCACGATATTCTACTATCCGTCCTATCCCGTCTAATGATCTCGTCAGATGCAGTGGATTGGTTCTCATCTTATCTTCAGGGACGTCAGCAGTCGGTGCGCGCCGGCACGACCTCGTCATGTTTGCTTGGACTCGACTCTGGCGTACCTCAAGGTGGTATTCTTTCTCCTTTATTGTTCTCAGTTTTTATTGATCTCATATCCCAGAATCTTCAATGTTCGTATCATCTGTATGCCGATGACTTGCAATTATGTGCTCAGGCCAGGGTGGAGTCAATATCTGATGCGATAGCTAAGGTAAACGGAGACCTGGAACATATTCAAAGATGGTCGGAGAGTTTCGGTGTGACTGTCAATCCCAGCAAATGTCAGGCAATCATTGTGGGTAGTCATCGACAAATAACAAATTTAAACAATTTATTTGTCCCACCAATTATCTATAATGGTATAGTTATCCCAGTATGTTCCAGTGTGAAGAACCTTGGGCTTCATATTGACTCCACCCTGACCTGGCAGGCTCAGGTGGCTTATGTCAGCCAAAAAGTGACCGGTATACTTCGAGCTCTCTATCGTCTCAAAAACTTTCTTCCGTCGCGGACCAAGGCAATGCTTGTTCAAACTTTAATACTCCCTATTATCGACTATGGTGATGTATGCTATTTTGACCTGAATGCAGACCAACTCAATAAACTTGACCGACTTCTTAATAACTGCATTCGATTCGTATTCAATCTTCGCAAGTATGACCATGTGTCATCCTTCCGTTCCCAACTCAAATGGCTGCCAATTCGTCAGCGACGAAATCTTCGCGCGCTTACTACATTATATTCCTTTTTAACATCTCCTAATGCCCCTTCCTACATTGCCCCCTATTTCCAATTTTTACATGCCAGCCATGAGAGAAATTTACGATCCTCGAATAACCTTCTTCTCCTTTGCCCATCCCACACCTCCAATTTCATTCATTCTTCTTTTCCAGTTCAGTCTATACTCCTCTGGAACGCACTTCCCTTGGAAATCAGGACGAGCACGAGTCGTTACGCCTTTAAGATGAAAGTTAGAAAGTTGCTGACCACCAGAATGGCAGATTCCTCACAACAATAGTTTATATGTATTTATTATTATTTATTGTATTTTGAATCTATATGTATTTATTTATGTAATTAATACATTTGTATTGTGTAAGTACTCATTATATATTAACTTAAAATATTTATTATATGTATGTATGTTAATATTGTGTGTAGTATATTATAATTAAAATTTACACCTACGCTTATTATCTCTGCACCACCTAAGGTTCGACTGGAAGAGAATGCCTCGGGCATTAAGTCCACCTTTGCAATAACTTTGTAAGAAGTGTAAATAAATAAATAAATAAATATTACGTAGGACTGATCCCCGGCGAAATATGGGTGCAGAATTGCACCTCTGCAGAAAAACAGACGTGAGTGCGTGTATGTATGTATGTGTCATCAAGTAGGTGATTTTCACATTTTATTTATTAAATCCACTAGGCCTTAAACCCTTCAGTTCTGTATTAAGACTGAGTCCAGCTGTGGCACGTAAATGGACCGAATGACATTACATATATATTGATTAGAATTGTAATCATCATTAACACATATACGTCCTGCTGCTGGACACGGGTCTCCTCTACCATTGAGAGGGTTTAGGCCATAGTCTACCACGTTGCCCTAGTTGGGTTGGCACACTACACACCTAAGGAATTCCTAAGAACTTTTAGGTGTGGAGATTTCATCACGATGTTTTCCTTCACCGTAAAAGCAAGTGATTCAGTGTGAATACACATAACTTCGAAAAGTTTGAGGTGTGTGCCTGGTGTTCGAACCCGCGACGGCCGAGATTCCCGACCGCGCTCCTAAACTTCGAGGCCATCACTACTGTAATAGAATATGTTTAAATTTAGAACGATGCTAATATAATAGACCTTTGTATAATTGCGAGAAACTCAATCTAACTATTTGGTTACTTGTCTTGGCTGACTGATGGAACAACACGCAGCTGAAACTAATCAATACAATACCAATGTAAGTAATTATCTCGTAGGTACATATTTACGTGATATTGAATAAGTTCATTAGGATTAATTATTTAGTTCATTTTTACATGTCAGATTATAATTTAATTTATTTAAAACTATTTTAAAAAAATATATTTTGCAAGTTCATAGCCCAAAAAGGTGTTATTATATAATGAACGTTTGTTATCCTGTCTAAAAAAACCTACCACAGTATTTACTGCCTATCATAAGAGCTGCCTACTAAAGGTCATTAGCATCGATAAACGTACTGTGTAGAAATGCGTCGTCACTGAAAGAGAAACTGAAAATAATGACAACCAGGGCGGCCAAATTGAGCTAGTGGTATAATTGCATACACTAGAACTCCGATACTGCCGATCTACATTATTTCTCGTAGGCGTAATGGGCGGCTACAGAATGAATACCCATCTCGGTTCATCTGTTACCCTAGTATACGTTTTCGCCCTCACTCCCAGGGTTAGTGAAAAGAGTTATTCAACGTTCCACTCGATAAAATACCGATACTTTACTCCAGCTTTACATAATTATGTGCAATGCTATATCCCGACGTATGCTCACTTCACAAATAAAAACTGAAATCTAAGCTCTTCAATCGCGCTTATCAATTAACTTCATTTATACGACTTTTCAAAATTCAATCCAAACACGGGACTACTAATTGGATTAAATCTGTTGAGACTTAATAAGTTTACTCATAAATTTGTTGCCTGTAGGCTGTGGAAGTCGATTTTCATTGAGATTATAATTTGATCCGAAGTTGAGCATGATAATGTATGTTTGCTTAACCTTTGTCCTATAATCTTTGAAGTATATTGAGTTTGTTAAAGCTGAGTGGCGCATTCTTTCCAAGTAGGTTAGTCCGTAATAATACACAGGATTTTATTCTCGGAGGCACTATTGGAGTATTGGCTAACTTTGTTATTAATAGACTGCAGGCTTTATCAAGGTAAAGCTAATTCATGGAAATGGATTGCATTTATTTTTGTTGTAAATTTAACCTGATTAATGTTTACAGTCAGTCACAGTTTTGCTCAGCAGAAGTGTAATCAATTGAGAAATACTAAAATAGTTTGACTCTATTGTAAATTGAACAATTCATCAATCGTCTGTCTAGTCATAGTTCATTCAAGCAGAAAGATGTCTAGTGGTAAGTTATGTGGTAAAGCCTGATTAATAGACACAAGTAAACGAGTATGAAAGAGACAGTGAATCGTTTCGCGTATTATAGAGTGAGACAACTAGCGATTACGTGTTGATAGCCTGGAAAGATTTTTCGTCAATAGTCTGCAACAATTTCCGCACATCTCAACAAAATCCAAGCTCTCCTTATGGTAAGAAATGTTTTATTTTTTATCCAAGACAATCCTCTGAGGAATGCCTACCTTTTTAAAAATTCCGTCATAACTCTCTCCTAATTCAATTTCATTTGAATTTTCAACTTGCATTACGAGATCTAATTTTTCACATGTTCTCGGTCTCGAGAATGTTTATTAAAATCTTTTTAATTTACAAAGCAATATTAAAGTGAAAAGAATGAACAGTTCGTAAATACTTAAATGCAGATCATTATTGTCATTAAAACACAGCGCTATATTATTTATATAGGTACTCAGATTACAGACTGTTTTACTTCATTCAGACGTTCTCTCTGAGATTAAAGTAATTATTATGTATTTGCTTATAGTTAATTGTAATATTTCGATACAATTAGAAAACATTAATTATATATCTGTAACGTAAGGAAAATATGACTGTAAACTTTAGTTCTTAGTTAATTATCAATTGTAATATAAAAACTAAATTGACCATATGTCAGATTTCATACACACAATTCAGAAATTTTGCAGTCCCCGGTGGTACCTCTCGGACTGAATGTCGATTGAATGAAATCCAATTAAAAAGAACATACGGTTTCTGCCAATCAATCTGCGCAAGCAAATACCCCTGCAAATATGTTTGCTTACGCTTGGATTCTTTTGTATTCAACGTCCTTTCATTTAGCAGCAGTTTGAAACCATTTTACTCAAATAACAATATCAGCTAATTTGTTATTGTAAAAAAATAGACAATATTTTAGGAAAACTTTGCTATCTAAATGTAAATTTGTGCTCTGGCAGCACTCTACCAAATGAGCAGTATTATTTTTGAGTAACATTGCTCGTACTCACTGTAACTGCTGCCAATTCTGAAAAGATGTTGCCTTTGAATGCATCAGAATTTGGAATGATTGTTTTGTGCACATATTATACACATATAAGTATTCTTATATAATATGTACGAGTACATACGAGTATGTGATTTCTCTACAAGATATGTACGTGCATTAATTATTTTTTCATTTAATATGTAGAAGGGTTAGAAGATTAAGAGTTTGAGGTTGGGAATTTTTTACGACCAACGATTATTCTGAAGAACTTTTGATCCTCCTAACATATTTTCTATTTTTGGAGAACGTTATTAATTGTTTATTTTTGTACATCGACTAAAGCATTAATGGTTGCACTGACTTTCTATTATAATTCATAATGTAATCTAAAGAACATTGTCTAGCATACGAATTATTCATTTTCAAGAAGAAAAATGGTCATACAGTGTCATGTCACAGTGTGATGCTTATATAAAACTTATTTAATACGTCATTAGCCTTTATTTTAGTGACCACGAATTAAAACAGGCTCAATTCGTCGCTTTTCGTCTGGCAGTATAATAAATTCGCCTCGTGCACCGTTGGCAGGCTGACGTAAATTAATTTACACTCCAACATTTTCCCCTCAAAAATAAATGCATTTCGTAAAGATATATACGCCAATAAATCTCTCAGGTCTGACCCTCGAGGCCGCTTGTGGAAAGTTACCGAAAATACGTGTCTATTTGTCATAATGATATAAGTTTCAGTTTACTTTAGACTGACCATTCTGCTAACAATGTGAAGACCGTCTGGGTAACTGGCTGGGGAAAACGCTGATTGGACTGGGTCTGCAAAGTTTTGTATTTTCTTTGTAGTTATATTTACTTTGTTTTAGGTGCTGACATAACCTGGTCGATGGTTTTAAAAGGTTGAGCTCGACGATAACTGATTCCCTGAGGATGCTAGTTGCTAGTTGCTACACACATACGTAGTGTTATCTTTCGACGCGTTTAGTTTGCGTTTTGTTATTTTACAATTCCTGTTTTGTTATTCTTTACAAAGTACTTAGAACTGCTCTCAGTTCTCAGTGTGCTACTACAATATACTACAAGCTACTACAATGTTTACAATGTACAATGCTAGTACTACAATTTATTAATAAAGATTTTTATTTGCCCGATTTATTTAATAGCAATAGTTATATTATTATATATAGTTATATTATTATATATAGTTATATTATTATTATATAATAGTTTATTCACAAACGTGCAATAATAACATTACTCGACTTGGGTATTAATCCGAGACATCTAGTCACATATATAAGCCGCGAGACTACTAGGTAATATTATTTTAACATAACTATGAAATTAAATCATACTTAGCGGCATAAATAAGCTTGCATTTCTAATAATTATTATTAAGTTGTCCAGACATTAAATAAAAAAACCTTTTTGGTTCTAAAGCCGATCCACACGACAGTTCACTAGTAACAGATAATTCTAAGATGCTTCTATCTACTTAAACGCGCGGTAAGGACACACGAGGAAACCTTTATGATCCTTCCAAAGATAAAATTTTTACTGCACTGTTCGTAAACTAAACGACTACTGCGATTGTAATAAAACCCATGAAAACATGAATCAGAGCATTTATGTTTTTTGTTTGTACCTCCTCATTCATACTATTTTATGGGATTATGAAAGTTATCTTCCTTTTTATAATTTATTTTTTAATTTTCTTCAAATATAGTTTCTCCTTTTGTAAAATAGTATGCCAAAGTTAAAGATATTAAGGAACCAAAAGAAAAGTGCAGTTTAACAAAATATAGCACCGCATGGCAAGGAATGCTTAGAAATCTCACTCATTAAATGGTTTAAAAAGCTGATGTGAAGTTGTATACTACAGATAACAATTGCAGGCTAACTTCCTCACAGCTTTCCCCTTTTCATTAAATTGAAATATAAATGTATGTTGTTTTACAAAGGAACAGAACTGCCATACAGGAACAAGATTGCCAACGGAGAAAGACAAACGAGTACTGTAGTTGTTAAAAAGGAATTAACCAACCAATATCAGAAAGCATCCTTCGTCTTTGTATATTTCTCGTTTTTTGTCTCTCAGTCATCATCATCATCATCGTCAGCCAAAGGACGTCAACTGCTGGACATAGGCCTCCCCCAGAGACTTCCAAAGCGCTCTATTGGAAGCGGCCTGCATCCAGCGGCTTCCCGCGATTTTTACCAAATCGTCGGTCCACCATGTGGACGTCCAACACTGCGCTTACGAACAGAGAACGTGGTCTCTCAGTATCAAAGCCTAAATATTTGTTAAATTTAAATGAAGTATGTTATCATGAGACGACGCGATGTAAGTGACGTTAAAGACACGCCACTGAATGCGATCTCATAAGTTTTAAAGTGCTAGCAATATGCTCTCATCTCAGCAACATTTGACATTAACATGCTTTGTAGGGATTTATAAGTAATATTATTACAACTATACAGATTGACTTGTGAGATATTACTCATACTAAAAGTAGTAACAAGTGATCGTTTAAAAATAGTAATAAAGATTAAATTATTATTGATGAAACCAAGACTAAAGTTGTGTAATTACTTAGCAAAGTAGCGATGTTATTGTTTTGTTCATCTTTTCTTTCCTTTTGGTGGAGTAAATCTTGTACTTCCAAAGTTCCTTGTTATGTAGCCCACTTTGGAGGTTTTTCGTTCAACAACGAAGCGCTTCGAGAAAAAGTAAGTAGCATTGAGTTTTGCTCGACTCGTCTTGGCGGGGCCACTATGCTTTCATTTTGTTTTCTGACGTAAAATAAAAAATAATGTTTAAGGATGTTTGATCGGTAAGTACTATTAAAAAGTTCTCGTGAAATGTTATTATTTTTTCCTCTAATATTACGGTATTAAGGGTTCCGAGAAAGTGGAATGTAGCGATATTTTCCCGCAATCTCTCGTCATAAAATATGAAATTGTAAACAATTTGAAATTGGTTAGATTTATCAACTCCGTTCATTTGATGTAGTTCTATAGCTTCGAATTTAACGTGGCAATGAATATTTGTTGGTTTGACAGCACCCATGGCATATCGAGAGAAATGAGCCCGTAAAATGATGGAGTTTGATCTTGACACGGGTTTGATCTTTGCTCTGAGATAAATATTTGTATTTCCATTCATGTATTACGTTATTCATGGATTCACATATTTAAACCAAAAATCCATTAATTACACAACTAAAAACCATTAAAAACACACTTGACATAAGACTTACATAGCATTTTTATGTTATTCAATTATGATCAGTTGTATAAATTTAAGCTAAGTGTAATAATAATTTTTTTTGAGACTTCCTATTGCCCGTAACTCCGTTCATAAGTCTTTCGACTTCAGACTAAATATTTTTCCTCGCTTTGAATATATATTCCTCCTCAATAGATTCATTATTCAACACAAAAACATTTTTTTAACATAGCATCGAGATTTACACATTCAACTCAATCAAAAAACAAAATTTTCCGCTTTATAATCTAACTATAGATGATGTTTTTGATTTTTCAAAACCGGCTGGTTATTTATCATTATATCTAGTGTTTGCAAACAACTTTTATATGCAGTAAATTCTGCAGGATACGTAATGAGATGTGCACTGGAGCGTTGTCGCGATACACCAGTTTATATGCAAATTTAATTTTCCTTTAGCGTGGACTGGAACAAAAGTATATGCTGGTTCTTATTTTGTATAGAATGATAGTGCGAGACAGTTTTTTTAATTTGGAGCGGATTGTTGCCGAAGTGGCTATATGTAGCCTTATAGGCATATTTCATAAGTGTAGGCAGTCATAAAAATACAGTTCTTGTAGTTCTGCATTGACTTGTAACTTTTTTTCAGCAATATACTAATATATAATAATTTAAAGCACATAATATGAATACTAATAATTATTTCGCATATTTTCTCGTAACATAGCTTTTCTCCTTTACTTAGAAATCATAAATGATACTTGCCCACGTTGGTATATTGTAAAATGATAAATAAATAAATAAATACACCCAACAGTCACACACATAGTCCTGACCCCACATTAAGATACGAGTCTTGTGTCGTGGGTATCAGAAACTACGAGAGACTTTTCGGTCTCACAAACACCCAGACCCGAAACAAATATTTGTAGATTACACAAACATTTGTCTCGGTGCAGGGATCGAACCCGCGGCCGCTCGTTTCGCAAGCTGGTCTAGTCAATTGCACCACGGGGCTGTCAAAATTGTATTAAGCATTTTAAAATAACTAATTGAAACATCTATTGGGTTGCTTTGAAATAAGACCTTAAACCTTAGGAGACTTATTTAGCTTTACCTATTATAATTAGGTCTTGAATCATACCACAATAAAAGTACCTATTATGTGTACAAATCTTCGTATGCATAGCGTTATTAAGAGAGAGTTCTCTCAGGCTCTTCTTAAATGACATTCATTTAGACGCCCAGATTGCTTTTATTTTATGCAAGCCTGATTTTTGTCAGTGGAATAAAGACAAATGGATATATTTATAGGAATTATTAAGGTTCCTCTGTTTCTGTGAAATGTATAAAATAGACATGTATATAACATAGACTCTTAAAAAACGTTAAAGACGATAAAACTCTATAACTTTATGAAATCAGGTGTTGGAAGCGATTTATTTTATTAGCTGGTAACATTAATGATTTGCCAATATCAACTTGATATAGAAATAATACCGTACCCTACATTACCCTACTCTTCACTTGTTTCTTACTTGGTAAGTGAATATTTATTAACCATTGAAGTTTTTGGTTCTGGTCTAGAAGGTAGAACTCAAAAATTATGGTGAAGTTTTAAAAATCAGGTCAATATTTTCCTTGCCGATAGGTTTATCCTTTTACTTTTTTGTGTGTATATATATAGAAAATGATATCCAATTAGTTCCTTTATTCTCGTACAGTTTGTAAGAGTTTTTTGAAACAATCCATCTATAAAACTTCCAAAGCGATTAAGCAGTGCATTTGTCAATGCCACGAACCGAGACCGATCTACGTGGTAAGTATTGGACATTAAGGAACTTTTACATTGGAGCTGTTTTGTATTTTTTAAATCACTTGCATTATTACAAACAATACTTCGACATTATTTCCGATTAGTTTGCATAAATTTGTCTACAAAATATTATGCTAATAAAATAATTTATTTGAGACTGATGTTAAAGTTTTCCTTGCGTTTTAAAGTTTCAGGTTTCTCATTGTTTACATACACAAAGAACCTTATGGTTTTATTTTCTAAATAATTAAGAAGAGTTGTATTTCTTCATCCATATTTCGCCAGTAGTAAGGCGACGTTGTAACAGTCCGACATAGTAGGAGCGATCCTATTGCCGCTTTTTTCTTCTTTTGTTTTACATGGGGGGCTTCATGCTGCAACTGCGCTCTTCTAAATGAGAAAAGCTAATTGCACTGACAACACTAAAAATTAATGTTTTAACAAAATTGCAGATTATTTGATATTTTAAACTTTTTTTATTTGATTCCACAACCAACTACATTGGTCAATGGGCCTGAAGCATTCTACCGAAAACGTGTATAAATCTTTAATCAAGTCTATATTCAATTAACAAAAAATTAAAATTTTATAGAAAATTTTTAACGAATATCAGCGTTAATTGTGTAACACTATGTCCAAAACAGGAATACTAAATTATTCTATTCATTGGTACGTAAATTAAACATTTCACGTTTTCCGCTTTAAAAGGGTTATCAAAATTTCCATATTTCAGCCAGTATGTGCTATTCTAATTATATATGTGACGATTTAATTTAATATAGCATTAAATTATAATCTTATATATATTAATTATTTTATGTTACCAATGGGAATGTAATTATGTCTGTCTGTTACGCTTTCATTCCTAAACAGTCGGACCAATTTGAATGATTCTATGAAGATAGAACTTTGAGGAAGGCGAAGTGGGGTTGAATACAATTTAGAACAAATCCATCAATTATATTGCATAAAAAATCAAGTTCGTCGTCATAAATTTATACAAAATATTCAAGAGAAAAGTTTATATTTTTGTAATTAGTCTTACTATGGGACAAACACAGCATTAGAATTGGGCTTCGGTGCAAGACCCACAGCTAGTGGTAACCTAAATAATAGCTTGTATCCTCTACGGATTTTGTCGCGAGCATTAATAACAGTTTAACATTTGTGAGAAAGGAAAGCATCGTGTCCCAGCATGCCTGAGATATTTCTCCAAGAATTCTGAACGTTTATTTTTGTAGGGATATTTTATTCTTCAAGCTTTAATTCTTTGTCTCATACTTTACGACAAAGGTGGTACAATTGGTCCGACAGTGTTACTTAATGGCCTTTCATGTAAGGTAATTTTAAAGAGCAGCGATGTGTTTGAAAAAGTAGACAGAAAATAGAAAGAATTAATCTCCTTTTACAAACGCCCGATAAATTAGCTGGCGAAAAATGAGTGTAGAAATCCTATGGTCATGCCGTGTTTGTAATTTCACTATCATGGTATGGCAGTGAAACTTTTATAGACATTGCAAAATATTTTACACTAAAGTAATTTTACATACCAAGTTGGTATATTTTATGAAAGCAATAATTAATCAAATTTAGAATTATTTCAGTGAACCATGAAATATCGACAAGTCTACATAATTTTCTCAAGTGGAAATATGATGTATGATAGTCTGCCATATTCATCGTGAAATTGCATCTCTCCAATATTATTTCCTTGTGACCTCAAGCTGGTTCCCCATGTACAGTACTCGGAACATACATACATACGTCACGATTCAGGCGATATATTTGTGTGGTTTTCTTGATATCATCAAATTATAGATTACTTTAGCACGAGCAAGGGCGAAAAGACTAGTGCGCTTAGAGGCAGATTATTCCACGAATGACCTGATTTATAATTTTCACATCGATCTCCCACATATATCTTATGAAAGCAAGCCGATTTATTATATGTGTGTAATGTACCTACAGTGTGTATTGTGACTTTTTTTATGCTAATGGAATTTCAATGCCAATGAAATTGTTATCAACTTAGCTATTATTACCAGCCTTGATTTTGTACCTATATAACAGAAACATCAAGAAAAGATAGTCTTGTGGATAACCTCAGACTTCGGCGCTTCTCATTGAGTTTTGGTTAAATGTTAGTATCCCTAGCCTTCTAGCCTGAGCCATTTTAGATGATAAGGCCAGGTTAGGGCCCTGTCCAAAACCTTCCCAGATGAAAACTCTCCCCAGCGTTCAAACACATTAGACGAAACGTGATTTCGCATACCGAAGAGACCTCTCCTCATTATAGTTGGTACAATAGCACGGAAGTTTAGTGTTCGCGGTTACAACGTGAAGCGTGTGGTTAATCTAATTCACAATATGCGTGTTAAATATTATGTTACAACACAATTTGCAGGCAAAGGATTATCATAGAGTACATAGATTACGTTGGATCCCTTGTGTAAAGTAATTATTTCGTGATAACATATGTTTTTGTTTAATTAAAATTTTGCTCAGAATATTATTATGCGTGACATTAAATCTTATTTCCATTTACTTTGTAGGTGGGTGGATTAAAAATTTACGTACATACCTTGGTGCGTCACCCTCCACGTAACGTAAAATTGCTAGATAATAAAAGAAAATATGTTTTTTAGATTAATAAGAGAAAAGTTTAGTAAGGATTGAATACAATTGGAAGACTAAGTTCCGGTTAATAAAACTAAGTAGAAGCTCTTGTCAAATACAAAAAGACTGCTTTATCTTAAACTAAATTAAATTAACAAGCGTTAAAATATCATATTAACCGATTTAGTTTTCCACGATATCAATAAAAAAAAACTAGTTAAAATAATTATCTAGACACTTTTTATTGGAGTTTTGTAATCAACTTAACTGCTGGCGTGTCTGATGGTAGATAGGCTCGCCCCATCATGCGTCGGAAATAATTTCATAGATGCGATATACGGGTGTATTCAGACCGGTCGGAAAATAAGGCAGGTAATAGCTAAGGTGATCACAAACCCATTGACCCCCCGTTGCCTTACGTTGCCAAAAAAAATGTCTTGTACAAACCACTTACATTTAACACCGATGGTTGTATGGAAAATGTATTATTTTTATTTTTTTGCCGGGATCTTTTTAACGTCAATGGGTTTGTGATCACCGTAGCTATTAATTGTCTTAGTTTCCGATCACGGTCTCAATACACCATGTATATCTGCGTATATCTTGACTCAGCCGTCTATTAGAGAGAGAGAGCTTCAAAACAGAATTAATGTGGATATATTCACCGTTCCATCGATTTAGGATTACAACGTAGCTAGTCGGCTTTGCAGATTTGTGGCATGTTTCAATATTGCGTATTGGCATGTGTTCATAGCTTTTTGCATTTTATTGCGTTTCCAAAAACGGTTTAGTCGATTCAATCATACGTTGGACGAATGAAAATATGTGATATTATCAGATCATATAAGCGTGGGATTTACATATATACTTACGATGCTATAGACTATAGACCTCTTGAATTATTGAGAAGGTTCGGTCTTAGTCCAACATGCTTATTTAGTGTGGTTTCCTAAAAAGATCAAGTAGAATTTTCAAGTGTTCAGGTTCACTCACGGTGTCTTTTTGACCAGAAAACTAAGCAATGATGAAACAAACCTTTAAGTAATCCTTTTATTGCATTTATTGGGGCGTTCACGGTTTTCAATTTTGTCCACAATAGTAGAGAGAGTAGGAGCTATAACCCATTGAAAGCACAATCAAAATTTGTATCGAGAAATAACGTAAATCACGCACTGACTATTTGAATTCCAAAATTATTTGGCATATGAAGCTGCAAATTGGTAGCTTGTTGGAAAGGAAATGTTAAACAAAGACCGATTAGTATTAGCGACAAATTGAAATAAACGTTTTGTTTTGCTGCTATGTACTTAAAGGCACGTACTCTGGCATAAAAAACATATTTACAGCCGGAACGGAAATTAAAAGGAAGTAAGTAAACAGGAACAGAAAAGAAATTCCATCGAACTTACTCAAGTACATAATAGTATATTAATCAGTAGGTTGATTTAATATGAAACAACTAAGGAATTCTGCGATGTGGATAGAGAGAAGGCAGAGTTGGAGAAAAATTCCGTAGATAATAAAAAAATGCGAAACGGAAATGAGTTGAGTCGCAGGGAAGGTTCATATTAGAAGGGCGGTATAGAGGTTAAATACAAATGTTATGTATTTAACCTACTCCTGCTAAAATTTAGTCTACTCCTGCTTAGAAGTTATCCTCAAGATTCTTTTGAAGGTCTGTTATTTAATCGATCCACAACGTCCAGGACTACTTATCACTGCGTAGCTGTTTATAAAAAAGTGCCATTCCTTCCAAGGAGATGCTATAAGAATCTGACTTATGATGACGGGCTGCTGTATGTTATCCTCAGCGCTATGGTTCTTTGTAATTGACTTCGATCTATTGACTATGTCCAACAGGGGACGCAATGAAGGTTGATGATGATGATGATGATGACTTCGGAAAGCCAGAGTTTTGTGTCTGGAGGAACTATTCCTTGTAGAGAAAATATTTTTTAAAAATGGCAGACGAAGCTGGGACGGGTCGCTAGTGTTAAACAGATAAGTGGCCGTAAGCTTTGATTAAACGTTGAATTTGCTTAATTCCAATGAGTCAGATATTTGCATATTTCATCTGAATAATTAATTAATGTTTTCATGAACACTGATAAATTACACGCGATTTCATTTGAATAACGACTTATTTCTCAAAATGATTTCATCAATGCTGATAATTAAATAACTTCATTAGGATTAAATTAATACCCATATGGCCTCGATTATTTTATTATAGGAAATGTTAAAATTAATATGCAAAATAAAAAGGAGAGTACTCTCCTAATAGTGACTCCGAAGGCCGAGTGTCTAACTGACAATACCATATGGGTACATATTTACCTCCATAATTATAACCGTTTATGAAATCTACGTATTAATTGGTAATTTGATTTTTTTTTCTCTGAAAAAGCAATGACCTATTATTATATTCAAATTCCTATTGATATATTTAGCTACCATAAGCACTCGTTTAAAAGTCAGGCTGGTTGTCGTCAAATGCCCAAATAATTAGTTTAATTAAGTTTAGAATTTACTTTTACGTTCCGCTAGGAGAATTTTAATCACCTTGTTAATATTTTCTGCTATAGAGTTAATGTTACAAAACGTCTTTGATACATCAAAATATTACTAATTTACAACTACTCTCTCGCGGTCTTGTAGCGCAAGTATGGGCCGAGCGATCTAGAGGTTTTCGGTTCCAATCTCGGTTCTACCAAAATGTTATTGGGTTTTTCATTACGATTTGATACTCAGTAGCAGCAAGGTGTGTGATATTGCAAACGAAATTGGTAATAGCCCTCCCACTAGAACGTGGGATTGTTACATACTTGGCGAAATAAAGGTGCAGAAATGCACTCGGCGAATACAGGCCTGTAACTGTACAATACTAAACACTTATCTAGAAGCCAATTAGTGTGTCCACTAAGAATGAATGGAATTATCTCGGCCGTTAATGCTCCTTGCCCTTAATCCTTTGGTCAGCTACCGAGGTACCATGCGACACACCATATGATACATATGAGTAATGACACCACAGTTCTATTACTTTACCGTACCAGTATGAAAATCGATTGTGAAATGCGCGATCGCAAACAAATAAACTGTGTTCCAGGCAAATATAATATTTAAGTTCAGGAATCCATTTACAACAAACATTGTTTTATGCTCCGAATACAAAAGACAAAAAGTAGGAATGTAGTATATAAAACTTCACTTTCACGTAGATAATGACCGCGGAGTTCTGGAGCAAACTAAACGGTTAATGCCGTTTTATTGTTCTTGAACATCGCCGTGAATGGTACTCAAAAACTTATGTCCTGATATAAAGGGGGATTTACTTTACTCTTTTCTGGCTGTGCTCATTTGTAAGATATTAATAGCGAGATTTAAGTTTATAGCTAATGTAATACTTTAGTCATCCTAAACTATTATAACTAACATATTACGTTGTTGGTAGTTTTAGTCCTTACGGGCCATGCATAAATTACGTCACACGAAATTAATGATTTTTACCCCTCCCCCCCCCCTCCTTGTCACAGCTGGTCACATTTGTAGTTGTATTTTACAATTTTCCATCTAGAAATTATTGGATAAAAACAGGAGTTCCGAATTAGTTTTATTTTCGTCGGCGCTTGCCACATAACACTAGTAGAGCGAGTAGCCGATTAAACAATTTGAATTTTATGTTTATGTAAGTTGAGTTGCAAAGATTTTTAAAAATTTTCAAAACATATAACAGTGCAAAGTACGTGTATTAACAAGTATCTTGAATCGTGACGTCACAATATTTAGGTCCCCTCCCGCCCCCTTGTCACACAATGTCACACTCAGTCGACCCTCTCCCCCCCCTTAAGGTGTGACGTAATTTATGGATGACCCCTTATAGTATGGTAAATAAGTACATACATTTTGTAAAGAGTAATTTATTAGGTGTGTTGAACGAGGCCAGCGTGCTGGAGGACTACGGCCTATCCCTTCGCGATCGAAGAGAAGGCCCTTGCCCACCTATGGGATGTACATGGGCTGTTGCTGATACATTAAATCCGTAAAAATGTGGGCGGGTCTTTTAGACTCCGTTTTGCTACTGACATTTTCCTAGTCAAAATATTTAATAGCACCTAACTAGACTCCGAAATCGGAAATGAGACTCGTCAATTGGGTTTAGCAAATTTGTACCATGTGGTCAACGCGGTACTTTACCGTTCAAGTAAACTAACAAATCAACAACAATCCCATAGCTTTCGGAAGCCAAAAGCTTATGCTCTTGACGTCAATACGCCATTGTCCAAATTGTTTCCGACTTAACTATTGTACACAAATACAAGTCTATTTATGGTAATGAAATGCGTAGTTAATCTATCTGGAAAGAAAGGAGTACGACACAATGACGATACTTCTATTGTTTTGCTACAACAGACGTGTACGAGCTAATTCTGGAACTGCTTTCATCTTACGTAAAAATAATGTTGTATACATTTATAGGAACAAACTGGTAATGAGTAGAAACGTACATTTATACGGTTTTCACGCAGAAAAAAAACCTTGTAAATGAGGGGGAACTGATGAGGTTCATCATCAACAGTGATTCCGAGATAGGCAACTGCGAGCGATCATTTGTTATGGAAGCTGATACCAGCTGAACCTTCCAAATAAAGCTCTTCTTTGGAGAAGACAACACCAAGGTCTGAGGGGATTTCTTGGCTTAATAAGCCTAAAAGCCACAACAACAACTAAATTCTGTTTAAATAGCCTTACGTGACTCAAACAAATAAAATAGAAATCAACCTAATCTCTTTGTACCCCAACGGTTCGTAATAATCTTGAAGTCCACTTTGATTTAAGCCAGCTTAGTTTTGCACTGAGTTATTTTACTTTCCTTAATCGAACAGCTGTCAGTCGCAGGTAAATCGAAGGTAGATTTTACTGAACGACTGGATGAAATAAGAGGACTCCTAAAGCTTTATTGAGTTTACCAAACCAGGGCGTGAAGAGGATTTTTCTTAGAACTTAATTGGTTTTGCACTTAGTATAAAGCAAGTTAAAGCATGATTAAACGTGGGCATTATCAAAAGAATGAAGTATTATTCTATAGCCATGTTAAGAATCAATATAACATTTTATGCAACTATATCAGCTTATACGGTCACACGCAGCAGAAAGTGGAAAGATTCTAAGGGACAGCAGCTTAGCACAAGTTGAGGGCTATAATATTCCTAAGAAATTCCTTGTGAAGAAGTCTTAGTTGTATAATCTTCCTTACGGTGTTACTTTGTCACATTCGAAGCGCCTACACACATACTTTCCAAATTAGAATTTGGGCCTTAAATTTCGATTGCATGCTTTATCATATAGAATTTCACTTTTTTATCAATTCTAATGCAAATAACGTTGATATTGTCACAAACAAATTAATTGCACGAAATTTTATTGAATGATAATAATAATAATTTGTATGTATAATCAATGCGATCATTTGAGCCTCATCCCTAATTGCTGTTTCGAAATCGAATAATGCGCGGGTAATAGATATTGACGAGCACATAACATCCATCAATCGTATGGATTATAATAAATAAACAACCTTTTCCGTAGCAAGCGTAGCACTGAGGTATTTACGCTTTCAGTTATTTATAAGGTTATAAAATGGACGAATATAAATAATGCATGCGAAATATTAGAATAGTTTTTTCCCGTTTTTGCCACTTTTCCATTGTTGTTTCTTTCCTATTGGTCTTATATACATAGATATGTAGGTATATCGCTAATCTCACAAACTACAAGTCGGATTAAAAAATAGCTTTCAATTTCAGATAGCCCATTTATCGAGGTAAGCCAAAGGAGATCCTTTGGCATGTAGTTCGTGAGATTAGCGCGTTCAAGAAAACAAAAATCTCTCAAGCTTTAAAATATTCGTATAGATAGGTACGTTCTTTTTATAGACGGTTTTAGAGAGTGATTGAATAGAAAACAAAATAAACAACATCACACTTTGAATAGTGGAAAAAGCATCAACGAGTACGACGAATTCATGTAGTTCAATGCAAATGGTAATAACATTGAAAAGGGGAAGAAGTAAAAATTCTCCGAAATCGCCCGTCTGCACGCCCATTAATAGTGAATGCGCTACAAACAATTTGAAGTAGCATCTCGAACAGTTTTATTGGTACAACTCTCAGGTTTTGACTTTATGAAGAGAAATATCAACAGGCAATTGAGCTTGGTCGAAATGGGGTTTTATCTGACGTCACTTTTTAATAAATTAAATATGCACTGTTGGGTTCTTATGTGAACAAAATCTCCAGCCTACTAGATACAGCTCTTCTAATTAATATGGAAGCGCGTCTTAATTGGATTTCATTACTCACGAACGGAATGTTGGTTGACAAACCTTGCTAATTGCGACGGCAAACTTGAAAAATACTTGACATTGCTCATTGAAAAGCGATGAATAGAAAACATTACAGAACTTCGCAGATTTCTTGCTGCAGAAAAGAGGCTACTGGCATTAAATGTTGCTTTACTTGAAACTAGGGTAAATGTAAAACGAACGTTCTCTTTTACATTTCGCTTGGCATTTCGCGTTTTTCTAGCACGGCAAAGTAACAACGGCCCACTTAATAGTAAGCACTTTTCACAATTAACTCGTTATCTACTTATAAAGTATCTAGGATTCTATCTCATCTCCATCTCATTAGCCCATATACGTCCCACTGCTGGGCACGGATCTCCTCTGCCATTGAGAGAGTTTAGGCCATAGTCCACCACGCTGGCCTAGTGCGGGTTGGCGGACTATAACACACCGAAGAAATTCGTAAGAACTTTTTTAGGTGTGCAGGTTTCTTCACGAAGTTTTCCTTCACAGTTAAAGCAACTGACAATTCATTGTGAATACACACACACACACACATCATTGCACACATCTAGGATTAAAAGTTTAAAAGTAGTACTCACTATAAAAATAAATTTATTTTCCTTACATGGATTTTTTTTTACGTTTTCCTCCAACATTTAATTTACATATTTAATCCTGCTGCCTACATGGGACGGTACGTAACTACATAAAAAATTACCAGCATTATAATAAATACTATGTCAAAGAGGTGAGTTCTAGTCACGATAAAAGCTACATTTCGAGACTCCGATATGCCGTTTATAACTCTTATCTGTTTGTATACTAAAAGTCATCTTGATTCAATCAGTCTTTTTAGCATGAGAAGGCAATAGACATTTTTTTCCCATCATAGATCATAGAATTAATAATATTCAGAGTGTGATCGGAAACTAAGGCAGGTAATGGATAGGGTCATTACAAATCCCTTGGTATTAAAGAAAATTCCGAGAAAAAAATACGTTTTCTATACAACCATCGATATTAAATATATTTGGTTTGTATAGAAAACGTCAACTTTTCATTTTTTGTCGGGATTTTATTAAATACCAAGGTGTTTGCAATCCACCTTAGCTATTACCTGCTTAAGTTTCCGATCGCAGTCTGAATACATTCTGTATATTAAAGCCTGTTATAAAGTGTGAGAGCATATGGTAAGTTTCGTTATATTTCGTGTGATACTTAATAAAAGCGAAATAATATTGTTATTTCGAATATCTCTATTGACAAAATTTAGCTTGCGGCGCAAATTTTACTACAAAATAAATGCGGTTTTGTTTTGTTCCAATTTGGTATCGTGATGCTAACTTATGTTTATTTTCGGTATAATTATTGCATATTATTTAGGATGTTATTAATTTATTACAATATTTGTATTATCCACACAAATGCAGAATAAACGTAGTTTTATTGCTCACATCTTGATATAGGAATTTGCCAATCTTTTGACGAACCAGCTGAAAGCTGTTCGAAATCCGTAAATTATATTTTTTATATATAAAATTTTCTTGAACTATTTTTACTCTGTATATGATTTTTTCAGGCCTATGATTTTAAGAAAACATTAATATATTAATACAACCTACTTAAAATGGTGAAGTAAAATATTTTTAGAAATAATCCATACATGAATAACGTTACAGGTTTTAAATAACAAAATTTCATGTACACCCAACTGGTAAAAGTAAAGGTTACATACAGCTCCTTTTAGTTTAAAAAGTAGCTTAATAAAATTACTTCAATTTTGATTTTTTATTAATTTTGTTGCAGTTGCCGGCCCGAGTCAACAGTATAAAAATGTAACAGCCGATGGTGCAAACGATGCTCGAGCCCAGAGATTTTCGCATCGGAAACGACTCACAAGTACCCTTCTCAGCTGACGAGATACCGTGCAACAAAAGCGCATACAACTTGTCTCACTTCAATTATTCCTCTCAACATGAGCTCGTGTGCGTTTTCGAGACTTCATCAGACGACTTTATCGCGTCTCCTGTCTTTCAAGTGTTCGTGCATTTTATGTACAGTGCAGTGTTTATTGTAGCGTTACTTGGAAACGGTTTAGTATGTTTCGTAGTGCACAGTACGCCGCGAATGAAGACGGTGACCAACTATTTCATAGTGAATTTAGCTGTAGGTGACATACTGATGACGCTGTTCTGTGTTCCGTTCTCTTTTGTTTCTATGTTGATCTTGCGCTACTGGCCGTTCGGAGCCGTGATGTGTAAAGTGGTGAACTTCTCGCAGACAGTGTCGGTGTTGGTTAGTGCGTACACCTTGCTAGCTATATCTATAGATAGGTATATAGTGATAATGAGACCGTTGAAGCCGCGGCTGAGTAAGACAGCGGCGAAGTTGGTGGTGGCGAGTGTTTGGGTGGGAGCCATGATTACTGCAGCTCCCATACCGATTGTGTCGCGACTGCAACGGCCGTCTGCCTGGCATGAGGCCTGTGAAGTGTAAGTATTTTTAGCTAAATAATAAGCTACCAGTGGTTTTAAAAGATTCGAAGTCTTATCCTATAGTATAATTTTCATTATTATAATAACGATCTTTTGATTAGAAGTTCTTGAAGTTATGGCCCCAAAAGAAGTAAGAGATTTGCATTAGTATAATGGTATTAAATAGCATCTGCCTAACCTCAGCCACGTGTATTTAACGTTAGTTTTCAATCACAAACAAACATTTTCAAATGCATTTATACACATAAACCCTACTATTGATATATGTCATTGTGTAATATAATAGCATAACACGGACAATAATGTTTGGTACAGAGACGTATGCGGGGAACAATGGTCAGCTCCCAAACAAAGTGAACAGTACACATGCGCTTTGATAGCGTTACAATTTGTGTTGCCGCTGAGCGCGCTCGTGTGTACATACGCTCGTATCGCGCACGTGGTGTGGGGCGGCCGGCCTCCGGGAGAGGCGCAGACGGCACGGGACTCTCGGATGCAGAGCTCTAAGAGAAAGGTGATATTAACATATTACATATGTACATAACCTCTTAGGAATTTGTTAGGTGTGTAGTCCGCCAACCCGCACTTGGCCAGCGTGGTGGACTATGGCCTAAACCCTCTTAACATGGTACCAATTATATGTCTTGTGTGATCAACTGTGGTCTTAGGCTCATTTTAACGGGCAGCTGAAGTTTTGCTGTATTTTTATTAGGGAAATTATCAGTAACGACACCGCATTTTGAAATCTACTCAAAGAACGGCAGTCGCCAATATCTCGGAGGAATATTATATGATTGAAGATGGATGTAGCAATGTACCTCTGCCTACCTGACAGCGGATACAGCGGTATACATATGTACTAAATAAATGTAATTTTTTAAATATTTTACTGCATTCATATCTAGTGTGTAGTCTATTTAAGATTATAAGTTCCGATAAAAAATAATTGAAGCATATAGTTTATAAGTGCCGTTGAAACAATTCAGCAAAAATCTATTGCATTTGTCCCCACCTTATTCAAAGAGGAAGTTCATAGTATGACCTAAAGTTAATCAATTTGTATACTATTAAAATATTTTAATATCCAAGTTCTTATGATTCCATTTGCTTACAGATGATCAAAATGATGGTGACGGTCGTGGTGGTGTTCACTGTCTGCTGGTTGCCTCTCAACATATTTATTGTAAGTTTTTATTTATTTCTTCAAGTATATAAAATCTACGTGGCAAGTCGTTTCTAGTGTTACAGAAAATAAAATTGTTCAAATTTTTTATGCGACGAGGGTTATACCTCTTGGGTTACGCATCAAAAACTTCATCGTAAACTACTTATAAGAGGCTTACCATCTATAACTTTAATTAAAAAAAAACACCAACCCCTTTGAAATATAAATCCCAATTTTCCCCCGTATATAGGCTGACGAAGAACATACTAGTTAGAATGATATGATTTTGGTTTACATTTATTATTTATTAAAAGTAAAACATATTCTCTGGTTTCTAAACATTCAATGTTTTAAACATCCTCAAACAGCGTCTTCTTCTCTTCTGATTAATTTAGTTGTGGATTAAAAGTAACCTATGACTCCGTTGGGACTGTTCTGTTTTCACTGTTGTGGTCTATGTCTGTCGAACGATATTTGATCGCGGTATCTAGAGTCTACAGTCTGTTATTATAAGCCACTTATTTCAAAATAACCCACGAAATTTAATGACCCTTGAGACCATTTCTCCTGTCTGGGTATAATCTGGTCTGGATACTAATTTTTATTTTATTTTGAGCCTACTTGTTTAATATAATTGGATAGCGGATAATTATACTGGGTGTATTTAGACCGTGATCGAAAACTGAGGCAGGTAATAGCGATAGTGATTACAAACCCCCTGGCATTAAAGAAAATCCCGGCAAAAAATAAAAATGTTGAGGTTTTTCATACAAACCACATACTTTTAACACCGATTTTTGTATGGAAAACGTCGAAATTTTTATTTTTTGTCGGGATTTTTAATATCGCCACTGGGTTTGTGATCACCCTCGCTATTACCTGCCTCAGTTTTCGATCACGGTCTAAATACACCATGTATACGTCATAAAGCTTTTGAAAACTTCATATTCATTTCGTTTCTGTTTTCCCGGGTTAAAATTTAGACATACAATTCCGAATATTCGAAGTGCTATTTGTAATTACTTGTCATATGCTACGACGGATAAAGAAAACATAGGAAACTTGCACTACATAAAAATTCTTAAAATTGTCCGTGCCCTACCTTATGATGGGTTGATGATGATAATTGCTTGGCTTAGAAAGATGAGAATTCACTGAATATTCCCAAATAGGTACTGTGGACGGCTCATGAGAACGACGAGTCTTGGGCGGCCTGGCCCGGCATGCCATACGTGTGGTTCGCGAGCCACTGGCTTGCGATGTCACATTCCTGCTACAATCCTATCATCTACTGCTACATGAACGCGCGGTATCGACGTGGCTTTAAACAGGTGAGACGTCTCTAAATGTTATTCTTTTTTATTCGACTTATTTAAAAATTTCTCTGTCATTTTAATTTATGCCAGAATGCAGTTATTTGCCATTCTTGAAACAAATCATTCGCGACAGAATCGTGATTGAATTTTACAACTTTTACTATTTACTTAATCTTTCATCGAACATTTTTAAGAAAATAATGGACTAGAAATAAGTTATAAAAAGACCTCATATATACATTAAACACATATATAACTTACCATCTTTAACGGAATGGACATCACAATTCACATCCTTCCTATGCACCTTCGGATTCGTATGTACCTTCGTTATTCGTAAAATCTCAAACAAATTTCAGACTATGATCCTCAGGCACAACCATATTTACCGATAGATAAGTGTAGTTTAAGCAATACCAATAGTCATAAATATAGACTTATCCGCTGTGAACAGACATCGATCGCTTGAGGAATATTTTACGGGAATGTCAATAAAAAAAATTATATGTGCACATCGTAGCGACACGTTGAACGTAGAAAGATTCACGTTTTTCACAAAGGTAATGGATATTATAGTGACGGTTCTACGAGCGCGATTATCATAAATTCTGCTGTACGTCCAAATCCCCATTGATTTATTCATGATTATCCGGTTACTACTACGTCAACGCGTGAGTTGGAATCCCAATGTAATACAACGAAAGTAGTCAAAAACAACCTTAATTTTGTTATTTCTATTCAATATTCTTGTGACAAAGATGATGGGAATTAAATTATTTTTGAAGGAACTGTTAGCGCTTTATCGACGTAAAAAGACGATGCCAGATTCTTAAGGTTTGGGTCTTTTAATCGAAAGATACTTTATTGATTAGGTAAACTAATTGATCTAACAATAAACAAGCGTTCTTCTTGATCAACAAAATATGCGAGTAGATGCTTTGCCAGACTACCATAAAATATTATATTTAAAGGATAATCTTGCATACAGCCTCGTAGCGCTTTAGTTTCGTAGCAAATATTCAACAATATTCATGCTTGCCGTAAGTGTTGAACAATCTGCATTCTCATACGTGCTTCGCCAATATTGGATATTGTACGCGAAGTAAAATATAAATTTTTGTTGACCTACTTCGATGAAATGCCAATTTTTTGTCAGAATATTTTAGGCAAAATTGTAATTATTAAACAAAATAAAACTTGCTTTGTACCTCCTTTATTTAACTAGTCTGTACTTTAGTTAACTAGTGACTGTAAAAGAAGCGAGATGAAGTTCAAATATATAAATGACCTAGCGGTCACATAAAACATAATTTTAACCCCACGGTATCCGAAACTACAAAAGACATTTTGGAGTCACATAAACATTTTTTTTAAATCACACAAACATTTGCCTCGTTGTGGGGATCAAACCTACGGCTTTTGGTTTTGTTATTGATACAAAAAACTGTGGATGAATTCTGAAAAACTCTGGTAGAAAAATTAGCTTACAAAAATATTGGTTAAACTAAACTATTATCTTAAACTGAAGTTTCTCAAGGCAAGTTACCGTAAATGCAAAGTTTTGTATCAGCGAAAATAATATGGCATAATTCACACTCTAAAGTGCTATTTTATTTACATTTTAAAAATAAAGCAAGTAGGTTACGGTGTCGAGCTAGAGTTTACAATATTTTCTATTTTATTCGGGACAATCACATATCATTGACCTAATAAATTTCTAGCATTCTCTTCGGGACACTAATTTAGGTATTTTTTGGCTTAAGATATCGGTGACAGTTTTCGATATATATCAATGTTGGCTGAGGACCCAACCCAATTTAGTCAAGCGGATAATTGCTCGAAGCTAAAAAGAGCGAAGAGCGCGACCTATAATTTTGGGCCTTTCTTAAGGTAGCATAAAGGGCGCTTAGGAATGAAATGGCAAGTAAATAAAACGCATTTCAAATCATTTATTGAATATAAAAAATGTTTAATATTATTTTTTATACACCACTCGGTTCGGAAGGCAGAATCGACTAGTGAGAATGTGCAACAAATTCTATTGCTATTTTGAGCTACAAAATGGCTAATTTAACAATTACATTTATTGTTAACACCGGCTTAAAAAATGTTCAATTATTACTAACGGCTTATGGCAATGTTAGGTACGCAATACATTGATATAATAACATTGCCATAAGCCGTTAGTAATAATTAAACATTTTTTAACCCGGTGTTAACAATGAATGTAATTGTTAATCTTCTTAATGTATACTAATTTGGCGCGATTAAAATCATTGCAATTATTTATCGTTGTATTTAATTATGCAATGTAATATTATGACTCGAATGTCTAGGATGTATGTTGGGATTAATACATAGTTGAACAACAAAATTAACTAAATTAAAAAAGACTTTACAATTACTTAGGTGTGTAGTCCGCCAACCCGCACTAGGCCAGCGTGGTGGACTATGGCCTAAAACCCTCTGAATGGTAGAGGAGACCCGTGCTCAGCAGTGGGCGTACATGGGTTGATGAAGAAGAAGAAGAAGAAGAAGAAGAAGAAAAAAGACTTATAAACTCTTCTGGGACAATATGTAGAACACACAGTACTGATGACGGTCTTATTGCTCAATATACTCTTTTATAATACAAGATATGATAGGCATAAAAAGGGGCAAATAAAAAGTCGACAAAATAATAATAAAACAACATATTTATTTTAATATGTACACGGATAGTGACAGCAATATACACAAAAAGGGGAACAAGCTATATTTTAAGAATATTATGACAACGCGTCCGGTCGCAATTTTGTAAGGACGTGCACAATTTTGTTAAAAAAATAGACTGCATTCCCAAGATCCTGTCTATGTTCAAATTAATACAGTCTATTAGTATGGTAGTTTTAAATTTAATTAAAAATTACGAATCTTACTTCTCTTGTCTTTATAATATGAGTTTCTAAGCCTTCGCGCGACAATACGTCCCGTTGTTTTGAATACGGGCGGACTCGCTCTACTTGGCAGCCTTAGCACTACGTGTCATAGTTAATTAGTCTGTTGCATCCAACCTATCATATACATATCATACCGTATTTCTGTTTATAAATCTTCATCATAATCAACCCATATACGTCCCACTGCTGGGCACGGGTCTCCTCTACCATTGAGAGGGTTTAGGCCTTAGTCCACCACGCTGGCCTAGTGCGGGTTGGCAAACTACACACCTAATAAATTCCTAAGAACTTTTAGGTGTGCAGGTTTTATCACGATGTTTTCCTTCACCGTTAAAGCAAGTGATAATTTAATGTGAATACACACATAGCTTCAAAAGTCCGAGGTGTGTGTCTGGGGTTCGAACTCGCGACCGCCGAGATTCTCGACCGTGTGCCCAAACCGCGAGGCCATCACTGCTTTTTATTTATTTATAAATCTAGTTCATTACAGCATCGGTTATTTCTCTTAGGGAATTTCAACGACAGTATTAACTCGATCATCTGATCTAATTACAACTAGTATCACCCAACCGGGACCTCAAATTGTTACTTTCTTTCAACTTAAGTTTATTTTATATTCTAAATAAATGTTTGAATCGCAGCGTTACTTTATAAGCTGATATGATTTTCATAAGCCCTTTTGAAAAAAAGGATAGATGCGGATCTAATGTTACAAGAATCGATTTTAATTATCATTATGTTTACTCAATTATGCAGTTTTTTTTTTCAATTCATCTCCTCTGTTATATTTTAAATGTATACTTGAATAAATAGCGTTTTTTAATTTTCAAAGAGGCCTATGTCCAGCAGTGGGCGTCCTTGGGCTGATGATGATGATGATGGTGAAATTTCAAGGAGATCAGGTCGTCTAGAAATCAGAATTTGGAAATGTAGTCTTATTAAGAGCATTAGGTAAGCTCGGTAGATAAACGAAAGATTTGTTTATTTTTAATGTAAAACTATTGCATCTTCCTTGTGGTAAAGTGCGTTAGGAGCGGCGGAAAAAGTAGGTATCATAGCAGACCAGGGTTTTGATATGTGTCCCAAAAGGAGCTCGCATTTTTTATGGGCCCCAAAGCAACTGACGAACATGTGTGAAAATATGCACTTAAGCTCATCCTTTCGTGACACCGGCATGACTGTGTGTGTGTGTTTGTTATACTACCACCGTCATAGCACTCCGTTTAAACCAACTATCTAAATTGTTATTTAACTGTAACTTGATTCTCTTGCGAAGCAAACACAATAATTCACTTGATGTTGTTAACAGGTTCTTGGTAGTATGCTTTGTTTGAAAAGCAACGACTCGACGCGACAGCGGTCCAGTATTTGCGAAGGAATTCCTCTCTCGGGTAAGCTACGAGTATTTATAATACAACGCTTTATAATGCCAATACTGATAGGTACAAAGCTACTGATCCTTATGTTATTTAAGGTCATCTTATTTCTGAGTAAAATGTTATTAAAATGAAATTCATGATAATGAAACACTTTTTACCTACATGTTACAAAGTCATTGTTGCAGTATATGTTTGTTAAATACTGCCTAATGAATGCTTATGATTTATCTTTCTGCCTTTAAAAATGAGTGGGATGTAGCAGGCAATTGAGGAAGGGTGGACTTAAGGGTAATTGGGGTCTTTATAATAAACCTACAAAAAATGACAGCAAACCGATATGATTCGGTCTTCTGACAAATTAAGGTCAAACTTGACGGATCCGTTTCATTCTTTTCTATGCAATACCATTAAGTTATACATCAGAATGCGAAACAAGTGACCATGGATTCTATCCTCTTATCGAGACATATTTGTATGAAAACTAATTTTTGTTTCGGGTCTGGAAGTTTCTTAGAGCGAAAAGTCTCTCGCATTTTTTAATATTGACGAAACAAGACTTTGATTGGTGGACATGAATGTGAAATTTCACTCTCTCACAAATATCCAGTTTTTTTTTTTTTTATATTCGGTTAGCGTGTCTGGAATCCAACGCCATGTGCCTACATAGTCAGGCTGGCCACCTTTTGATTAATAAGCTAGAAAAAATACATAATATGTATATCGAACTAACTTGATCGTGCTATTGCTGAATTCGAAGTTTCGGAAAAACAAAACATAAGTGCTTCTTCTGAGTTATAGACAAAGTGTCCTAAAGTATTGAATATTAATTATGAACTATAAAATATCTCATTTTCTATTTTAGTCTTCGCCTTGTGTTAACTTAGTTGGTTAAGGCAGGTCGTGCGCGGTACTACGTGACTTTCCTACTCTTTCCCTGATAAAACATTACAGAAGCGTTGAAATAGACGTGATTTTATGGTAATGTGTTCTATTTATATATTCTGCCTGATTCTTGAAAGAGTTCTTCTTATCTTAAGTCTAGACAGTCTTTTCCCAATCAAGTATGTGAAAACTGAAAGTAGCCTTGTTAATAAAAATAAAGGTTTAAAAAGCGACTTTTATTTGTTTATGGGATTATCTAGAATAAGCGGGAGTATGAATGACAAATATCATTTAATACCGACCACAGGTTTCACGTCGCTTAGGTAATTATGTATCACGTCACTAGCATACTTTGTAGGCTTAATAGATTTGCAAATTTTGTTTTTAGTGAGAAAATATCATATCATTTCGTGTAGTCTATAAAACACACTCTTATATTAATTCCTGATTCTTTAAAATACCATATATATTGATTTTTTGGTTACTCGACTCAAAAACCAACTCTGTTGAGCCTCCTAAAATTCCGGAACGAGGTTTGGGGGATCGCCTATAGCATTTCTAAGCTATCTGCATGTGTTTTGACGCGAATACTATTAATTATGTTTACTGCCAACTATTTTAAAACGCCAGTTGAGAGTTTACGAGCGTCCTAGAATCTTAAGCAATTTTTTATAGTTATTAGTGTATTCTTGGTAAACTGTGAGGTATTTTCTAGCCAAAGAAACTGTAGCAAAAACACTTGCATTACCGAGATACACAAGGAATTTCATAGTACAACGACATAAATAAAACTGCACTAGACGATTTGATGCTCTAAATGCATACTCCCATAACTCGTACCATATATGTAAATACAAAATATTCAATTCATTTAGGTATTTTGAAATATGTACGTACGAAAGTATAACTCTATAACAAGGCTATATAATTGACGCAGGTATTCAACATTACGTATTTCACAATAAACTAAGAATATAAATACAGTATGACGTTATTAATAGCGCGTAAAAATATACTAAGCACGCGAAAAATCACTGTATGATAACTTTTGTGATCGATCGTTGTCCATGCCAACATTAATATGCCAAATAACTGATATAAAAGCAATATTACAAGATTATAACCACAATCATCACTCGTTCCACTACATCTAGTAATTTATCAAATGGAAATTGATTTGAAATCCCGGTGTCCTATTGTTCTGACATCGAGTGACAATAGTCCATTCAACATGTCAGATACGATTAGTGCATAACAGTCTGGGATATCGGTCTGAGGATTAAGTGATGCGGGCTCAAATCAAACACTTCCACTCTGTTTGGATTAAAACATGAATAATACTGGAATGTACTTGATGCCTATAATTTGCATACTATGTGTCCCTACTCACTAAGCTGCTGCTATTTGAATATTATGTCTACCTACTCCCTAAACTCTGCATCACCCAAGATTTATTAAAGTGTCGCACGATTTTATTTTTTATGTAAAATTGACACCTCTATGGCACAGTTGGCTGGACGTCACCTTGTGAAACGAGTGGGCTCGGTGGGTCACGATCCAAATTTTTGTGTGATCCACAATTATTTTGTTTCGAGTTTGAGTTCTTGTCATATAGAAAAGGCTCTCATTGTTTTTAATACCCACGACACGATACTTGATATGTCAGGTGCATCTTTAGGTATAGGCATAAACATGTAATATTTTATATTTTTTGAAAGGCCTTCTTTAAAATATGAAATATTTCTCCTCTTACTAAGAACTTTACAGGAATATAGAGATATTTCGAGAATGTAATAAAGGCGTGGATGTAAAGGTCATAATAATATATAATGCGAAGAAAGTTCAAGTAGTGAAAGGCGAAAGCAAGAGACACATAAAATTTGTTATATCACATGGTATTGCGAAAATATTAAATTTTGCTACTAAACAAATGAAGTTAATTGTATATTATATTATTGCGGGTGATAATAAACAGTATTTTAGGAAAGATAAACAGAACCGCAATGTTTTATTACGGATAATTAATTGTCATACAATTCTCGACAGCACAAACATTGGAAGTGGGCGCCATAGCAAATATTTCAATTGAATATTTTTATCTTCAACACTTTACCGCGTGGGTATTCGTTGATTGGATTTCAACATTTATTCAACAGCTGGATTGTGGTATATATGGCGCCGAATGATAGTCGTAGGAAATTTCGTTAGTATTTTTGCGATAAATTTTATGCTTAAAAAATAACGTGTTTAAGAAATTGAGAACGTTTGTTTAGGTACGCTCTTATAAAAAGTCTGCAAGTCCAGTTTTATAGATATGACTATTTAAATAAAGTAACAAGTTTCGGCAATATTTACGGTAAAATAAATAAATGTAACAAAAATTGTTGTACTGGCGTAGCATATCATAATGCTTATGCTACGCCGCGTAAATCGTAGCAACGTAGCATAGACCTCATTTTTCCATTCATAAGTATTTTTTCATAAATATTTTTCTATTCCATAAGTATTGCGTAATTAACGTTTCAAAATCTTAGTACTTGATACCTAGCTGAAAAATCTTAATAATTTTTAACCATCTAGGAATGAAATCCGGGATATTCTGATTGCATTTATCAATTTGTATTTTGAGATATATACCTAGTCAATACAGATACTACTAAGATAAACAATAAGTTTTTATGCATACAGTAATTATTTATAGCCACGTGGCACAGTTGGGTAAATGCTTGCGAAACGAGGGGCCACGGGTTCAACCATTGCGCTAAGGGGTCATTCCTAAATTACGTCACACCTTAAGGGTCGACTGAGTGTGACATTATGTGACAAGTGGGTGGGAGGGGACCTAAATATTGTGACGTCACAGTCCAAAATCTTGTTAATACACGAACTTGGCACTGTTATCGAAAAATCATAAAAATCTTTGCAACTCAACTTACATAAACATAAAATTCAAATTGTTTAATCGGCTACTCGCTCTACTAGTGTTATGTGGCAAGCGCCGACGAAAATAAAACTAATTCGGAACTCCTGTTTTTATCCAATAACTTCTAGATGGAAAATTGCAAAATATGTGACGTCAAACTAGGGGGTTCCTACAAATGTGACCAGCTGTGACAAGGTGGGGGGGGTAGGGGTCAAAAAATCATTAATTTTATGTCACGTAATTTATGGATGGCCCCTAATAACAAAACATTGTGTGTTTCATAAGTGTTTCGGGTTTGGGTGTTTGTGAGATCGAAAAATCTATAGCAGTTTCTAATACCCACAACACAAGGCTTGTAGCCATAGTGTGAGGTCAGAACTGTGTGACTGATGGGTATTTTTATTTATTTAAAATTCAGGCAATGGTAATGAAAAGCTGTATTACATTATTATGTTATGGATTGCGAGTGTGACAGTGAGTGCGGTAGATGTTGATTTAATAAATAATCCTTTGTGAATGCTGAGAAAAACCTTAAATGTTGACATATTTTGTTGCCGCATTTTACTCCATTCCCTTTTGACAACAAAAATTCTTTTTCGCCTTCCAGAATAAATTATGAGGACAGACTTGTTTTTAACCTACTTCAAAAACGGGAGGAAGAGAACCTCCTATATACGAGTATAATTCAAATTCGCTGGTATTTTTGTTATGTTTGTTATCTCAGAACTTTCCAATGGGAGGACCGATTTTGATGATCCTTTTTTTTGAGTTTAGTCCAGCTGTGACAATTTTATCGATAAGAAAATCAATCTTATATATCTCAAATTTTAATTATTTTGGAAGTGTTTGTTTGTTTCTATAAATATATAATTTTTTTTTGTTTGTTTCTATAAATAGAAAATAGCTATTACTACATATAGGTTAGTTTACTTGCACCATGTTAGGAAATTTGCGCGTAAAAGGAGAAGAGTCTTGCCCCCTATTTTGTAATACTAATGTATAGCTGGCGAAACATTTGTTCTGTAGTTGACAGATATATTATGAATTAATTAATGTAGATGACATTTTTGAACAATGTTGGAACATAAAACAGTTCTCAGGCTTATACCTCTACACAAGCATATTGTGTAATATTTGTGTAAGATTATCCTTAACCAGGTACTCTGCGGAAAAATACATTATACCAATATATGTACGTACAAAGCCTTTGCCTTGAAAGCGTAAGCAGAGATGCATTATTGCACGCACATTTTGCCAGATATGTGTCAGTCCCAAGTAATAGGGGGGTGACCCTTTTGCCTTATTTCGGACACATTTCCTTACGACGTGATGCTATTGAGAATTTCCTTATAAAAAAAAAACAATAACACTCTTTCTCAATCAAAGACATCACCTAGATCGCATGACAAACACTTTTGACCGCCAGACCACGAGTCAGGAAATTAAGACTTTATTAATACAACTTTCTTTTCAGAAATGGTTGGCGTGAACGGGTCAGCTGTTCCTCGGCGTACCCTGGTCGGCTGCAAATGCCGTCAAACCAGGATCAACGGGCAGGTCAATGGCAGCAGATGTTCCATGTGCAGCACTTCCATCAGACAGGTCAAACTGATGGTCCCACAGACGACAATCACACCACCAGCGCGAGCTCTCTCCGTACGCTCTCATTTCGCATAAATGTATAGCATTGTATTATGACTGAGTATTTTAACGTTACATGTACCTATGTTAAGAGCCTAAGATGAACATTTTAGCTTAGTTAGGTTTAAGGGGACCGTATAGCATATCAGATATGGAAATGTTTAAAGAAGCTGCCAGACTCTATGGTTGAGCCATAATAATTTATGTATTAGAGAGCTCGATACATGGATTAAATAAGCCGGCTTACTACACGATAATTAAATTTGTTTGTAAGTAATTTTTTTTTTGGTTTCTTCGGATTAAGTGAGGTGATAAGACTCCTTACAAATTTCACTTCAAGAAATTTTATCACAACTGTTCAATACTTATACAAAAATCGTTAAATACTTCCAACTGATATCTTTATGATTTTCAATATTATACCATAAATATCGAATAGAACCTTTCCACAGACAATATTCCTCGCCCGTAAAATTTACAGCGTATCTTCTTACGTCACGGCTGCCATTTGCGCGCTAACGACACCGAACTTGATACAGGCGGGATCACGCCAGCCGTGAATACATAAAACGTACCGATCCCGCCATTTTACGCCAGGAGTTGCGTGTATCAATGGTTTATGCGCGATAAAAATCCCTGTTTTATGAATGCTATTGAATAAAAGTCGATTTTTTTGTGTATTACCGAATCTAGAATTTAAAAAGTGTACGATGAGGCTTAGTCATATGGGCAACTGTATTATGAATGATGGAGATAAATGTTCAAGTGATCCACAGGTGCTTGGGTCTTATGAAGAAATTTCTCATACGTTTCACCTTCAGTCATCTGTATGTATGAAATAAATTTATAAATAAGAAATTAAAATTCTAAAGACAAGTCCAATTAGCCAAATATATAAAATTGAAGCACCAACAATCGCAATAGGAGCGATTTAAAATACATAATTGGGATGAAACGAGACCATTTACCAATATGCCTTTTGATAGTTATATAGGAATTGCCTTAGAGACGACGATAAATCGATTTTACAGAAAAAAACAAGTGCGATTTGATACCGCGTTGAGATGTGATACTTTGTTTGTAGTAAAAAGTAAGGCATGAATACCAATATTTTTTATTGCGTTAACTTAGATACCTTTTCTCTCTCCTACAGATTATTGACTTAAATGTTTAATATGAATTTCACGTGGATACATTACTGAGAAACAAAAATACATTATGGGTAATATATTTGTGGTTTACTTTGTTATTTTAAGGTCACAGTACAAATAAAAAAATCTTAAAATAAAAAGTCACACAGACTTAAAATTACCTTTAAATCTGATTTGTCACATTACTTAGTATTTTCATGTTTAAAGCCTAAAATGGCCTTCATATTCGAAAATATTTTTTTTCATGGTACACGAGCGTTTTTGGGTCACAGTAATACATAATATGTCTACCAAGTTTCAGCTTCATCAGTCAAGCATATTCGGAGTAGCGTAGCAGCTTTGACAATCACTCTGACATGGTGGCAGATATCACAAAATACTTCTACTCTTTTTCCTTTCGAGGTACAAAACCCGTGAAGTGTTTGGATGGATTAATTAAAACTCGTTTCGTTTTGACACGTATTTTACCATAACACAATAAATTTTTGTAAGCATTATTATGCAATTATGTAATAATACTAGATAGTGGTGTACAGTTATATTTTATATTGCGTTTAAACAATTCCAACTATTTGAGATCTGGCAGCACAAAACACGGCATTTGGAAACGATATTTTTACTTTGATCTAATTTTGTATGGAAGATAATAGATGTACATAGAGTAAAGAGGCTAGTCGTAATAAGGACGCTTTGTGTACATTCAACTAGCGATGAAATTAATTCACTGAGATTTGTATGATGTAAGTAATCTTAGAGTAATATAATTGTACATAGATTTATGGTTCAATAAACTGTTTAATAAATATTGTTTTATTTATATTCACATAAAAGATCTCATAATATATGTAAATGTAATCTGAAATAGAAGTTCCTATCGTATAGAAAACTTACCACGTCCCAGATGCAATAACAATCGTCGAAGTCGCTACTAATAATGCCTAACATTACGTAAAAGGATTTAATTTACCGAGGCAAGAGATCGTATTGCATCTAATAGTAAATGCATTACGATCCAATTAGATTTCTCCAGGAATAGAACAGTTATAACTGTACCACACTAGGCAGTTTGCTTCTTAATTTACTATAACATTATTGATTTATTATTTTAGGTTAAAGCTTTGTTATGTAGTACCTATCATAGTTTTTTAACGAAAGTAACTATTTTAGCTAATAATAAACAAGACTACATAATTTTTTTTTACAGAAAAATGGATTTTAATTGTTAAATAATTACACGCCTTACACGACGCCTAATTAAAACCTTTTCCATTGTATTCTGATTACTTTATGCCAGATACCAAAAAGGCAGTTGAATATACAAACCTTGAAATGTCAATTCCCAACCAAATGTAGTGGATAGCGCAGCTAATTACAAAACAAATACGGGAAATGTTAACAAAGCAACGATTCCAAATACTCATCATCATTATTGTTCCTATGCTTAATTTAAGCACATCACGCTATCTCCAATTTTAATTAAGCAAAACAAGAGGCGGCAGGCAGTACAGTACAATATGGAAGTGCTACTTCTAATTACTTTATTTTATTTTCAAATATGAGGGTTGCTTGTGTTTACAAATTCGATCACAGTTCTCAGAAATGCACATTACGAGCTGAAACGTAAATTTTTCGTAATCAAAGGAGAGCTCTATAAAGTATTAGGAGAAAAAATATTTTTAATTTCAAGCAGTATTGAGCGACAGGTCTTTTAGCTTAACTGATTTATTTGATGTTTATGGGATGAAAAATTGGACTGGTGCGGTATGGGGAAATCACATCAGAATTTATGTGCAGTACAGGTGAAATAGAGAATAAAATGTGATATTATTGCAATGGTATCGCAAAAGTCGACACAATCATTACACCCAGCTTCTATAATATGTATTTAGTAGATGTTATATATAGTGATCACCATTCATTGCTTCATTTAAATTTTCAACTTTGTTATTTGTACTACGATCGTACTTACTAAAATATCAAAATGTACAATATACAAAGTATCTTATATCTAAAATTAAAAGAAACTTAAATTGGCCTGAGAGCTGGCAGTTAAGTTTGAGCAGGAAAAAATACGGCTATTTTGGACGGACGAATATTTTCCTCTTTATTTTTTCGGTTACAACAAAATCTAGAGCATTCATTACTCGTACAGCTTTGAATGCCTCGTTAAATATGAAATAGTCTTTAACAGTTTTGACGCCAGGAGTAACATTAATAATCACGACCGTATTAGCTGTGCCGCCCATCGTGAGATTGTTTTTGGAGAAAGCGTATTGCCTCTGCTTTGCCCAAGGGATACCGCACACTCAAAGGGGCAACGAGTCCGGGTCAATAACATTTACATAAGATTCAGGTTTTCAAGCATCAATTAACGTGACAGACATTCGTGAGTAACGTGATTAACTACTGCCTCTTTTGCATTACAAACTTCAGCCCAATTAAAAGTTGCTAGCTTCAGACTGGTCACGTAATTCCAATTGTTGCTTTTTCAACAACGTAAATACAAATTGCTAAAATAGTTAATTAAATTGAGCAATTTGTTTAACTGTCTGTAAAACTATTAACTTATTCTATGAGTTGTGTCTATTGTCATAAAAACTTTTTCTAATACATTTTTCTATTGAACAGTTTTTTTTTGTTTGGTTAAACGCGCATAAGCTATTATCATGAAATGACAAAGAGGAGCGGAGCAGCAACTAAAATGTTTCAAAGAAGTATCAAAAATTTGTGGGAAAAATATTCCTTTTAAAGTCTAAAGCTTTGTATGCGGGCAACAGCTGATAATTTAAATAACCTAAAATAACCATTGTGATACTTTCACATAGTGACATACGGCCAATATAAACGCGACTTTCTGATATAATTCCATTCCATTTAAACCAGCCTTGCGACATCATTACAAATTTGGCAGGCAAGATTTTATTATAAGCCACTATATTTTTTTCTATAAAAAGAAAAACTTTTTTTATTTAATATTACATCCGCTTCACAGACATGTAGGTTAGGTACAATACTTTTAATATTCTCTCATTTCAAGGGGTAGGTAGTTGCTGAGTAATGTGACTTAAAGGAGGACTGTCGCAGCCTGGAATCTGAAGTGTTCTTTGTAGTTCGCGAGCTAATAAATTTCTCGTGTATTTATTCGATACCGGACCTAATAAGAACAAGATAGGTATTTTTGTGTGTGTTACTAGTGCATTTCTTGTGAGTGAATTGTGAAGGGAACATGAATGCGAAATTCGGAATTCCAGGCAAGGAGCTACGACCCAAGGTCAGTTCAAATAGATTATCTTTGTCCCGCTTGCTAAGCTGTTTACGTATGTTGTTGAGCTCCATTTGTAATTTAGACTCACGTAATTCAGTACGTGCAATCCTCTCCTACTTGTTGGTGAATTAGACGTACCTACTTTAATGCAGACTTAGCACAAAGCTAAAATATCTTGTTACTTCCCACGGAGGTTTCTAAATTCTTGCAAGGAATTAATGGTTAGTTTGCAATTTAAACTAAGTTGAAAAAGTCGAAAGACACACAAGATAGAATTACATTTCAGCATAAACGTATATTAGACTTGGATGACATGAGTAATAAGAGATCAGATACATTTGACATTATCCGCGCTTATTTCAATCACAGATTTTTTTTCTAATCGGGTTGAAATAAAAATAAAAGCGATCTGAAGTTACTAGGCTTAAATGAAGCCGAATGGAAAATTGCTCCGATTGACTTAAACAATTCATATTTTCAACTGCATTGAGTATTTTTAGCAACGTAGTGGACCAAAATAGTCGCGCTATTGTTGTAGCATTTTACTCAGAAAATACACATAGACTAGATTGCGTTGAGCAGTTTTTCCTTTTTTACCTTTCCGTGAATCGTCGCAAAACAAAGACAATTTTCTGCAAAAAGGGCAGTCACCAATGTGACTTTCATATTTCATTTTTATCGCATGCTGGAATTCTCGTAGGATATAACATACAAACTTTTATATTTAAGGAAGGAACATACTATAAATGGGATATGCTTGTGAGTAACACTTGAATTTTTTAAAACCCCTATTTTCCGGGACGCTATTGTGACAATGCAGGAAAATATGTGCTGCGGGGTTATGGATTAATTTTTAATGGATGAAGGCATTGAAGTCCCAAAAGAGTTGTAAAGTAAAAAATATTATTGTACTTATGAATTGTGTATTTAAGTTTATGTTATAAGACTTTTCTTATACCAAGTTTTCCTTGAGGCAACTTAGTTCAACCATAGACAATAAATGGTTTATGACACTTCTGCCTATTCTTTCAAAAAGGACTTCCTGGTAATTTCGAAAAATGGTTTGTTCAATAGTTTATTTCGTTATATTATATTTTAATAGTTTACTCTCAATAGATTGAGAGGTAAAAAATATGTTTTATGTGTAATGGTTATATCTACTCAACAAATGATTGGTATTAAATATTCTTTCATCTGTAGAAAACTATATTATCTCTGAGTGATATCGAAAAAAGCGGGACGGGCTGCTCTGATTTTTTTTTATAAAATTGCGCCCGGGAGAAGATTAACGAGTACGTTGCTTAATTACTGAAATGCGTTCAAAATAATTTAATTTTTAACTGTGATATTGTATTCTGCAGTTTATTTTTACATGACAATAATTTTTAATTTTTATCAAGTAAAGTGTTCACAACGTAATTATACGTAGTTTAATGGTAAAGAAAACCTGCACACATAAAAGATCTCAGGAATATCTGGGGTGTGTGGGCGGCCAATCCGCATTAAGCCTACGTAGTTGACTTAGACTTAACTCCTCTCAGTTGTAGAGAAGGCCTGAGCCCAGCATCGGTGGCCGAATACGGGCTGATATACCAGTAGTACATCAAACAACACAGATTATAAAAGACTCCCCTGTCTTCTGTACAGAAAAAAATAGTGTATAAAAATTGTTGCAGA
Organism: Cephonodes hylas; assembly: GCA_030295005.1. Taxonomy (NCBI): domain Eukaryota; kingdom Metazoa; phylum Arthropoda; class Insecta; order Lepidoptera; family Sphingidae; genus Cephonodes; species Cephonodes hylas. The sequence continues at coordinate 5,024,521 of AP025367.1, read as the reverse complement.
GGTCAGTGTTTTCACCTGACATTGTTATCGCCATTTGCATTTTATCTAGCTCTTAGTAAAGTAACCCAATGAATCGTGGATTTGCCGTGCAAAATCATGCCATGAAAGAAAATGTATTTAGTTCTCTGTTCACTTTAGATTCTTTGGGAACCCTTATTTGCAGTGAATAAGCTTGCGCAGTATGTTTATTTAACGGTAGACACTAGCGTTAATTTAAAATAGCCTGTGTAAAGTCTGAACAGGGGTATTGTATTTTTTAACCAATTTATGTTCAACTGACGTGCTGACTTGCTCCGATTCATTTAAATTCTAATGTGTCCTTTTATCGACCTAATAAAATCTCGTTGGCGTAAAAATGATGATGTTCAACTTACTTATTAGTATGTAGAGTATTTTTTTTTAAGAAATGGTCATACTTATAAACGCCGCAATGTCGTATTTTTGGAATTGACAGTTCCGACAGTCTTTACGATGATATTAGCTAAATTATCTACATTAGATCATCGCAATAATAGGCTTTCAAGTTATTCTTTTTTAATTGTCGTGGAATACCGTTTAAATTGCTTTTTTTTTCGATCTACTGAACATATTTAGATGAATAATGGCTTAATTAAAGTTAGTCTATTTAATAAAAAAACGGGCAACATGAACTGTTACATTTAATATAAGTCAAAAGAAATATAGGTAATCTCTCTAGACGTAATTATAGAGTCTCGTACAAAAGCAACTTGGTAAGACTTATTTTTAAGAATGAAAATTAGTATGAAAATTTATGACTGCAACGTGAGGATAAATAAATGGGGTAAAAGTATTCTATTTGAGATAGTTTAAGCTGAAAAAATAACGTTATCTTTCGCTTAGCGGCGCGCTAAAGACAAGCAATTGTATTATGTAAATCGAGTTATTTACACCTTTACACTTTCACTCGATATCATGCGCTTTCATTCTCTATTAATGGATTTACTTTTAAAAAATTGTACGAAGTTGACACTGGCTTTTGAATGACCTAAAAAAGTATATCTGAGGAGGTAGACGTTTTTTATAATTTCCTGTTAGTTTTACAGTCATATGTTTTTATATATGAAGCTCATATGTGTGTCTTTTACTGTTGATGTAAGTTGAGCCCTAATTGAGCACTTTAACCTAATGTGATTTTGTGAACTCCTCACACCTAACAGATTAATCGTGGAGAAGTTCTCCATTGTTGTGTTTCAAGTTGGGTGTTGTAACTTTTGTGTGTATTCAAAAGACATTATAACTTTAACCGTGAAAAAAATATCGTAAAATATGCGCATCTAAAAGTTCTTAAAATAATTATAGGCAAGTAAGTCCGCAAATTCGAACTGGCATGGTAGAATAAGGCTTAAATCCTCTCAATTGTAGAAGAGACTCGTTCCCAGCAGTGGGACTTATAAGGGCTGATTTAGAATATATATTTTTGTAAAACTTATCAATTTGAACATTTACGAATATAACGAGCGAGAATATAAAGCGTATGTCAAAAAAAGGGAAACGTCCATATTTAATAATGTTCGTAATATTGCCAAAGTATCCGATATTAAGGATTACAAATAAACCGGAACTTTGTTAATATCGATACGGTATTGCGCGAGTCTGAATATCATTTTACATGTAATGAAAAAGGGCCTTGTTCGAGTAAACTGATGGCAAATACCTTTATAAATTTTTTCGTAACTGGAGCGATGTTATTCCATTCTGTGAATGTGACGTAAATATCGCCTATTGTTTCCTTATGTTTAATATCTTTTGTTCTTCGCGATGTCTACACTCTACAATAATTTCTAAGTCATACCTTCCTTACCTTCATCAACCCATCTACGCCCACTGCTGAGCACGGGTCTCCTCTACCATTGAAACGGTTTAGGCCATAATCCACCACGCTGGCCTAATGCGGGTTGGCGGACTACACACCTAAGAAATTCCTAAGAACTTTTAGGTGTGCAGGTTTCATCACGATGTTTTCCTTCACCGTTAAAGCAAGTGATCATTCGATCACATCATTGAATTCACACATAACTTCGAAAAGTCAGAGGTGTGTGTCTGGGGTTCGAACCCGCGACCGCCGAGATTCTCGACCGCTCGCCTAAACCTCGAGGCCATCTTTGCTTCACAACATCATCAGTCATTAGTCCTACTGAAAGTAAATTAGCCGTTATTATTTTATGGATTAACCCGATAACGTTTTAAAATATCCCATGACCTGTCTATCGAATTCTGCACATTTGTGCAAACGGGAGTGAGACTCAGAGAGACTCAGCCTATAGCCGTCCACTGCTGAACGTAGGCCTCCCCAAAATAGCGCCAAAGGGGAGTAGAATAGATCAAATAAAATTTGTCAAACATAGGTATATATAATAATAATCTTATTTCATCATTAACATAGATAAAATCACACCTTTGTAACTTCTTCAATTGTTAATTATGGTTTTATGCAAGCTCATCTGTCGTGACTGCATCCAGACGTACATATAGGTATAGGTTTTGTTTAATATTGCAATGTTTCTTTTAGTATCATTTATAACAAGACTCTTTTAATGTATTTTGTCGTGAATGACTTCAGTTTGTTTCTCACTCTTTCATTTGTGTATGTTAGATCTTCTATTGTTCTAAATGTATAATTAATATGTGAAAGATCATTAACGAGACAATAGAAATCCGAAACGCACACAAATCATTAACTGGGAGTATGTAGCAAAATGTTACAAATAATATCTTCGTAAAGAATGGTCATGCCTGATGTACAGTCTTTCATAAGGCTTATTAAGTTATCAATCTGAACGATCGAAAACTATAGTAATTTCGGTCCGACTTTTGTATGTTTGAAATGATGTGTAAGTCTACGTAGGCGAGGTGCCAGTTTTGACTCATATTCTACATCTTTCTAATTGGCACGTATTCAAACATATAAGTCACCAAGTAATAAAAGAAATTGCGTTGCCAGTCGTACAAATTGCATTGCAGAAAAAACCCTCACTTTTGTCAAACAAAGTCGTTAATTTATTAAAAACAAAAAGTTTGATAATAAAACAAAATGACAAACATTTTTGTGTTGTGTTGTTTTTGTGTGACGGTTTGGTAAAACCTCAAAGTCTCTCGTATTTTCCGACACTCACGTCACAGAACTTGTATCCAAGTACAGAGTCAAAATTATGTATTTTTTTATTAAAATAAAAAGAAACTTGGAAAAAACTAAAAATGAACTAAAAATGTTTTTAGCGCGCGGTCGAGAATCCGACGGTCGCGGGTTCGAACCCCAACCTCTGACTTTTCGAAGTTATGTGTGTATTCACATTGAATTATCACTTGCTTTAACGGTGAAGGAAAACATCGTGATAAAACCTGCACACCTAAGAGTTCTCAGGAATTTCTTAGGTGTGTAGTCCGCCAACCCGCACTAGGCCAGCGTGGTGGACTATGGCCTAAACCCTCTCAATGGTAGAGGAGACCCGTGCTCAGCAGTGGGCGTATATGGGTTGATGAAGAAGAAGAAAAAGAAACGTTCTCTAACGCTTCTCATTAGGTGCTAAATTGTGCACTGTTCCGACATGGACGTAACATTTGACATAATAGGTCCATTAGGCTCCCTGTTTACTACTGGCTAGTTCTGTGTTATCAGGAGCATCAGAGAATCATGTAGTGGTTACGCCACTGGATTATTGAATAAAGTCCAAACATAAATTTTTGTGAACAATTTAATTAGGTCCAATCCTCCGCTATTAATTTAATATGAGATAAAATTGCGCGTATACGATTTTTTATTTATTCAAGGTTACGATATTCTTTCTTTATCTTGTTTAGACAAAATACTTTTTGTATGCAGTTATGGTGTGTTCTAATTGCTACACTAATGGCACCATTAAAACCTTTTACTGCTGTTAATTTATTTAATTAATTTTGTTAATTAATTTTGTATGCATGCAATTTTGTATATCACATTGCATGGTATTTTTATTGGTTACATGATTATTCTATTTAAAAAGTGTCAAAAATGATGTTATTGTATATCAAGAAGGTAATTAAAAGAAATGGTTAGAAAAATAAAGTTAAAATACTAATAATTTTGCGTCTTTTTACTCCATTATAACCTACTACAAACAGAATACGAACGTTATAAATGTATGGAACTAAAGTATAAAATGCCTACAAAATGAGCTATGTATATATGAATTTTCTCGGATAATATCCGAAATTTTATCGCGAGTGTTTTATTCCCTAAAATATTAAAGAAAGACAGATTCTTGTATAATAGAAGTTAAGATTATCAACTAATTAAATATTTACAAATGAGCTTCATATTATATCCTATATAACTGAATTGTCGCTCATATATTAACTAGTATGTACTAAATACGAACAAGTATGACGGAAGACACCTAAAGGATGATAACAAACGGAGTTTCCGTGGGTTTGTTCAGCAACTCATTACCTTTGCTTGGCCCGCAGTGACCAAGTTACTCAAACAAGCTTAATAACGAGGAATGAATGGTTATTTATAGCTACAGACCTGCATAATAGTATACACTATTTGGCTAGTTAAATGTTTTCTTGGATGTGTTAGTTGTCTATTGACTGTAGGATGTATTGTAATAAAAGTTTATGTCTGTTTTGAAAGTCTTTTATTTTGAAATATACAAACAATAGTTTCTCACTGGTTGTTTTTTTATATTTTTACTTATATTGATTTGCAATAAAGTAAATGGAATGTTTTTCTTCATTTTTATATGATGTACTTAACTATAAAAAAATGTAACACTGATCAAAAGTCTTTAATACGAAAGAAATCAATTAAAATATTTTTTTATTAAAAATCATTTTCACATAACCAGTGAATTACAAAAGCAAAAAAAAGCAGTTCAGTACTGTACTTTCACTGGTACTATTGAATCAGATCCATTTGTTATACACAGATAACATGATTACCGCGCTAAGTGAGTAGTCAGCTCAGGCGACCCACATCATGATCGCTATGTGTGTCTGTATTCCAAAACGATTTATGCCGATAAGCAATTAACTCAAGGGCGGTACCATCACTGAATAGATTTGGGTCGCCCATTTACCCGATTTGAGGAACTTTGTGAATCGTATTTAGCAATGCCTATTTTTAATCTAGGCTAAATTAAAAATATATTATTTTTGTTGGTTTTGTTACATGATAATCCTTCAAACTGATCAAAAATTGTGCACGATAACATATCAGCCAACATAAGATAGTTAATCGATTTTTTTTATAAAGACATAAATCTAAGGCCCGTATTCTTCGCAAGGGTGGGTTGAGGTCATTTCTGCACCCACATTTCGCTAATTGCGTCTCGTCCCACGTGATAGGGGTGAGCCTATTGCCGTTTATCGAGCACATTTTCAATCTCCGTGCTGCTACTGAAAATACAATAATCTATATAAAAAATGGTAATGTGGAAAGTCCATATATACTATGTATTTGCGAATAGCACGTGCAGATATTTATCCAATTGTGAATAGAACCGAATATAAATCCGAATTTGTTTTGCCCAGGGACGTATACAACCTATCCAATATTAATTGGAGCTTCAAAGATTTTTCCTTATAGAATATTTTATTCGAACTCGTAATAACACTAGAAAAATCACAGCGCTCCAAACCTTTTTATTTGCGCGCGCCATCTGGCGGAAATCTCATTAAGTGATGCTACTACCAAATATTAAAACATAATTTCCAGCTTTTGAAAATGATAAAAATAGAATGTTACACTGAATGACGCCCCTAATTAATTAGCCCCCAGTCGTAATATTTCTAAGAATTTCGTTGGCTATTCCGAACGTTTAAATGAGTTGAGCGTGATTAATTAACGTGACGGAAGGAGATAAAATTGAATCTGTTTATTTGTTTTTTCGCTAATCTTTTTAAAATTAAGCATTAATAACTTAATTAATACACTTGAGACAGTTGCTGAAGACAGCTGAATTAATTTACTCTGGTGTAATGAGTTCATTCAAGACATATTAATTCGTATAACAGTTTGCTTAAGCAAAAGCGCAAGACAATTATGTACTAATATACAAAAGTAATTATGGGTAAGTTACGGTTCAGCTAGAAATATATGATTTGTAACTGGAATAAAAGTTTAGAATAAATTTAGTTGTAGCAAGTATGTTTGTTGAAAGTCTTTCAATGCTCTTTGGACCAGATTCAAAATTCCACGCATACAAAACATCGGTTGAAGCTAGTTTAGTATGCGTCTTTATCTATCTACATAAGAGCACTGAAGCTCAGCGGATCTAGGAAAAACTAATTCGTCATGATCCCCCAACTAATTTAACAAAAAAAGATTTAGTAAATGTAGGTTGGTATAACAGATTTTTGCCAACATGCCCTGGGCCAGCGTGGTGGCCTAAGGCCTAAACCCTCCCATATGAAGAGGATGCCGTACCCAGCAGTAGGACGTATATAGGCTGATGTCATTTTACAATCAAATTATTTCTACCTTCGTATTTATTCTTGTGTATTTCGGTAATCGTGTCACGTATTCAAACAACTAATTCATTACAGAAGGTCCATATTTCCCAGTAAATAGGATCACAACTTTTCCTACCAAAGGTAAAAATAAACACTATTTCAGCGGCAAAGCTCCATATATTCGTGTTCGTGTCGTAATTACATTTGTCGAATTTCGTTACTTGAAACCTCGCCGGAATTCGCCAAAGACCCGTTTCAGCTTTAATCTAAGGCCTATGTGTCCAGACTTGCGTGGGACATTACGTATTCAATATGTGGCTTTCGTGTTGTATTTTATCGACAATATATGTTTGTATGAACGAAGCACAATACTGAATACCATAAAAATAATTAATAAGAAAAGCTTTAGACAACTAGTTACATACTGAGTTACAGGGAAAATTCTTCTTTACAAGAATTTTTTTTAGTTTTTCGTTTGGTACCTTACTATAGGGCGAAAGAAGTACATTGGGATTAAAAGCCTTACGGGTATTTTTTTCTACCTATTTTCATTTCATAAGATAAGAAGTGGGGTATCAATTCGTGACAAAGATTTAAACAAAAACTACGTAGGTAAAAGCGATTCAAGGGTTTTTTCCATGCTAACATGACCAAGTGACAACACTACAATTGACAGTAAATTCAGTTCGATATAAATGCGAAATAGATGCAGGTAAATAAACGCTACGATCAACTCTCATCAGGCGAAATTATTATGCCGGCTTTTGCTAACGGTAAATACAAAGGCTGATCTCGGACCGAGAATATTTATGCGCCATAATATGTGTGACGGTCCCTTGCCGTACTTACCTAGATACCAGCTTGCGAGTCGAGAGGCTGGGAGTTCGTCCCTGGGTGTTTATGAGACCGAATAGTCTCTCTTTGTAATGATACCCATAACAGAGTAGTGTACTAATGTCGGATAAGAACTGCGTATATACTCGGTATACCTACTTATTTGATTTTACTTATAATAGTACAACCTCGGCTAGTCAAGGCTACCTACGGCATGTCTCTACTATAAAGAAAATATAGTATTTATTTTCAATAAGCTTAAATCGAATGTGTGCCACCAAGCGTACGAAGAGTGAAGAGGTTGTATGTTAAGTAATAAGGTTTCAAAATTGTAATTTCTGGAACAAGATTCATTTGTCGTTGTTATAAAGTGCCGTAATTTGGCTACGTCGCGGCGCAGCATAATATAATAATAGACCGTACAGCCGTAATGAAATTATCTGCTTCCTCTTCAAAATAATGCGTATCAGATATAATCGACAATTATTAACACATTTTCGGTTAACGCGTGATGTGTAATAAAAATGAAACGCTACGACAAAACCTCCTTTAAATATTGCATAAAGTTTTAGAAAGTATGAAGAAATGTATTACATATCTACTAAGTTTTATCCACAACTAAAATATGCAACGAAAAAAAGCAAAATTTTTGGGGACTAGCGCCGCTAGTCTGTTAACTGTTCATTCAGTTACCAATAATAAAAATTAGAATAAAAAATGTTTGGTTAAATTGGTGGTCAAGCATTTCCAAGTCTTGATTTTACTCGTTACACGAATTATTAAAAAGCAGCCCTGTCAAATAAATGTTCGTGTAATCGTAAGTTCGGCACGCAAGGTATGCTGACATTTCTCTTCTAGTCTTATTCTACTGCATTGTGGTGTTATCGATAAGGCTTATAAAAATGACTTTTATTCACTTTTTTTAGAGCACAGAAAGACAAAGAGCAGAGTACTGACAAGGCATATGAAACTTGAGCAGAATCATGTAGTTTCTATAAATAATTTAGTAGTATCGTGACATTGATAAAGGTTAAAAACGTTAATGATTGTCTTTCAAACTATATTTTACTGTTCCTAATATCTGATACTTTTGGCGTAGTAGATGAAATTTTATACGACAAATAAAAAATCTAATGATCCCTACAATAGGATTAGGTTATATCGCGTCATTAAAATTTCGCAAGCTGAAGATTGTTCTAACAGTATTTAGAGTAAGTTTTTTTTTATATTTTCTCTTTCAAAGCGGTACGTATTTGGAACAAATTGCTCAAAGCGCTTGTTTAGAATGTGGAGTTGCGGCATGGATGTGGCATAATCGCATACATCTAGCTCTCAACACCTCGTTAAACTACTCAACCACGAAATCTAGTTTCCATCGAGTGAATTTCCAATAACATCCATGACACGTCAATTTTGGGGAACATTGACTAACTACCTTGTAAAGTCGTTCAACGTTAAATACTCTCGTTATTTAGACTTTTTACTTTACGTAGTGCGAATATATGTACTAGCCGCCCGCACTAGGCCAGCGTGGTGGACTATGGCCATAACCCTCTGAATGGTAGAGGAGACCCGTGCCCAGCAGTGGGACGTATATGGGTTGATGATGATTATGTATGTATATTGTGAATATGATACATCAGTTGAATTACAAAAAATCATAATGATGTTGATCATTATCATTGTTCTTACTGCAAGATTTTGAATATTTAATACGAACATAAAATTTACTCTACAACACATTATTTTTTTAAATACATATGTACATACATAACCTCACGCCTGTAATTCTCTGAAGAGTAGGCACAAGTGCATTACATTACCCACGTTTCGCCACGTGTGTATGTGTCAATTTCACGTAATTAGGCCTATACCCTATTTCTGTTTTTTTTGCACATTTCCAGACTCCTTGCTGACTGAGAAATTCATTTCTTGCGTTAATTCCCGCATATATTTTATACCGCACATATATTATATGGAGTATATTTTAATTAAAATTATTATACTTTACGCGGCATAAAAAAGAGGGTCATAAACCAGTGGCTTTCATAAAAGATTTTGCTACTTAAATTTCAAAAGTTCTTCTTTCCCTAGACATAAAATTTTACGACCAATTTAAGTGTCCTAATTATGGTAATATGAGAAACATCTGCAAATACCATAAAATGCATGCCTCAGTCACAAACATAGTTTTCACATTAGATTATGCGAACTGCATACATCGGATTCTAATAATTTAAGTATAATAATTATTAATTGATCTCGTAACATAAAGAACTAATTATTATTTGTCCTTAAGTCATTTTTTTGTGTGACGGTGCCTATTCTTTAGCGAATACAGGCCTGGATGGATAAGTTTAATACCGTCCATAAAGTATAGCCGTTAAAAGCTAGTATTTCCTATGTGCCTATTAAAATATTTCTTTATATCGCTGAATAAAGTATACTATAATTACAAAGAGTACAGTTTATAATCATCTGAAATAGACTACATGGAAAAACGAACCACAAGAAAAAATTCCACACCGCCACATTTTTAATAAGTGATAAAAATCCTACTCGGGAAGCAGTGCATTAATTAATTGTCTTTAGTGAGAACCCTTGAGGCATCTTTTTAATTCTTCTCAACTTTTTCAATTTACAATGAAGAAATAATTGAACGCAAGCCTTTACTCGCAGATTTCCCCTAATTGGAAATAAAAACAAAGAGATATCGGATACTTGTCACATTTCATTAAAACTGAAAAGTGTTCGTTTCCAATAGTTTGTTTTTAGATCTCTATAAAAAATGTGCAGCATCCACGACAGAATAAATAAAGAAGGTTGCACTTTTCCAGTATATTATATTTATGACTAATTGTGTCTATTGATTGCCAATTATTACGTTACATATTGCTTGTCTTTAATGCCCTTTTGTAATATTTACTCAAAGAAACACATCAATGTATCAAGAATTTAGGTTTAGCACACGTTAGTTTCCCTATTAATTTGGATATTGTGCCACTGTAAGGCAGTTTCCAAAAGGTGGATTCTAACCGAAATGCTAGCTCCAAAGTTACATTAATCGCATCCGACATCAATGAACACTACTTTAAGTGTGTTTCGTAGTTCGCGTTACTTGAATACTATTGAAACTGTATACAGCGTGTATGCAGACCATGATCGGAAACGAAGGCAGCCGATATATAAGGTTATTACAAACCCCCTGGCATTAAAGAAAATCCCGACAAAAAATAAAAATTTTGACGTTTTCCATACAAACCGCATACATTTATTACCGATGATGGTTTTGTAATCACCTTGGCTATTACCTACCTTAGTTTTCGATAACGGTCTCAATACACCCTGTATATGCAAACTAAGTTATAGTTTTTCGAACATCGATGTATTCTTGACTATTTATGATACCCACTCGTTCCTGACCATGTAACGGTTACCAAAAGACCGTTTGTCACATTTTTGGATTTTTTGTCTGCCAACCCGTACTGGGCCAGCGGAGTGAACTAAGGTCTTAACCCTCTGAATGATAGAGGGTGCCAGTGCTCAGCAGTAGAACGTATATAGGTTGATGCTGATGATTTTTTGGAATTAAATTTTGATAACATGATTATATCGTTTTTATTTATATGTGCCGTTCAATAAATGGAACAGATGTACGAAATTCTACCCTGAATATAGATTTCAAGCTTGTACCTCCGAAGCGATAGGCAGAGTTATATACAACATTTGTTTATAACGTGCGAAAAGAAAGTGGACAAGCTATAGCCGTTTTTCACTCCGTAATGCTACTGAGAAGATTACGGCATATCCCTAAGAATTTAATACTTTGTCGGAAAAGGAAATCGAACCTAATGCTTCCCATTCGAGCGCCGCACACTTCTACTCTACTATTCAGCCTATCGCCGTCCACTGCTGAACGTAGGCCTCCCCAAGATAGCGCCAACCATCCTGGTCTTGAGAAGATCTCATCCATCCGCACACTTCAACAGCGAAAACTAATTTAATTCAGTTGGAATGCTTACAAACAGCGTCAGATAATAAAACCATAACGATTTAACTTTAAATATGAGACCGAAAAATCTATTATAGTTACTGAATCTGATATCACAGACACGAATTTCCTATTTTAGTTTATGGTTAGAAATTTACACATATTTATGAGCATATTAAGTATTAGGTGTACAATTATTACTAATTTGATAGTAAAGAATTCGCAAGGTCTAACACCTCTCGGTGGTAGAAAACGCCCATCCAGCTGTGGGACGACTATACAGGGGGTATTCAGACCATGATCCTGGCGTTAAAGAAAATCCCCACAAATGATAAATAATTTGACGTTTACCAAACAACCACATATGTATGTACATTTTATACCTATGGTTGCTACTTGTTAGGAAATCGTCAATAGTTTTATTATTTGTCAGGATTTTCTTCAACGCCAGGGGGTTTGTAATCACCTTAGCGATTACCTGCCTTAGTTTCCGATCACGTTCTGAATGCATCCTATATGTATGTAGTACGTCGATATTATATGTTTTATTATTTTGGAGGGTATTTAAATTTATTATGTACCGAAATATATGTCAAATCTCATGACTCAAACTAGGTCAAGTGGAGAATAAGCCGCAAGATTCACGAAAGTTTTGAGGACTTCCGCGCTCAGTGGCTCGGACGTATGGCTGAAATATGATAACGTTTTGTAGAATTTAAGGATTTTACCCAATTTAACGCGACTTATTTTTGTATCTTAAAGTGACCGAAGCATAGATAATATACTCAAGCTTATCTGTTTGAAGGGGAAAACGGAGTGTTATAATTTTTGGGAAAATTTCCAGACTCTTTTCTGCTACTGGTAATTTGCTAAGAGAAATTCTAATAGCATTGCTCGACCCGAGAATCAAGTCATGGAACCCTAGATCGCATAGCATATACTTCTTGAAATCGAGCCTGTCACGATAACGACAAGTGTTATACGTATTGTTACATAAACTTTTAACAAATAGAGTAATACATAGAAACTGTTCGTAAACATTGAAAGAACAGATAAGCTGTTCCTAGTTCCTAAGCTGTTCTTAGTTAGTCCTAGTAAAAAAAAAAAGAGCACTGATGGCCTCGAGGTTTAGGCGCGCAGTCGAGAATCTCGGCGGTCGCGGGTTCGAACCCCAGGCACACACCTCTGACTTTTCAAAGTTATGTGTGTATTCAAATTGAATTATCACTTGCTTTAACGGTGAAGGAAAACATCGTGATGAAACCTGCACACCTAAAAGTTCTTAGGAATTTCTTAGGTGTGTAGTCCGCCAACTCGCACTAGGCCAGCGTGGTGGACTAGGGCCTATACCCTCTCAATGGTAGAGGAGACCCGTGCTCAGCAGTGGGCGTATATGGGTTGATAAAGAAGAAGAAGAAGAAGTTCCTAACTACAGACATACAAGTTTAGGTGGCGCTATACATTATACATGTTACGTGCGTAATAGTCCAAGAGCTTGTGAACGCCCGAGTATCTAACATAGGTAAAGCTTCAAATATACATCTAGCTTTTTGAAGTTACATGTGTACTTACAATAAATATTACTTCAATGGTAAAGAAAAACATAATTGTTGATGGCCTCGAGGTTAAGGCACGTGTTCGAGAATCTCGACAGTCGCGATTTCAAACCCAAGACACACACAAATTGAGGATACAGTTTTTCACGATAGATCAGATACTAAAAATTGATCGTCGGCTCCACTACTATACAGCACAGATAGAAAAGTTTCAAACTAGTTAATTCATGGATTATGTAGTTTGTTGCCTTTCTATTATACCGGAAGATGGAGTATGAAACAGATTATATAAACCACGGAGAACACTTTGCGAATATCATGAATTATAAGAGGAGATTTATCTTTTGCTGATCTTCTTAGAAAAGGATCTTTTTTTTTGAGGATAAATAAATAAATAAACACACCCAACAGTCACATACATAGCTCTGACCCCACACTCGGTTACAAGACCTGTATCGTGGGTATCAGAGACTACGAGAGACTTTTTAGGTCTCACAAACACCCAGACCCGAAACAAATATTTGTGGATCTCACAAACATTTGTCTCGGTGCGGGAATCGAACCCGCGGCCTCACGTTTCGCAAGCTGGTGTCTAGCCAACTGCGCCACGGGGCTGTCAAATTCATCATTCATCTGATTGATGGGTAAGAGACACGAGGTTCCTGTTCAATATGGATAAAGGCAATCGCCAATGTTCTGTTGTAGACATTTGCATCTTTGAGGAATGGCTATTCATTCATCATCATCATCATCATCAACCCATATACGCCCACTGCTGAGCACGGGTCTCCTCTACCATTTAGAGGGTTTTTAGGCCATAGTCCACCACGCTGGCCTAGTGCGGGTTGGCGGACTACACACCTAAGAAATTCCTAAGAACTTTCAGGTGTGCAGGTTTCATCACGATGTTTTCCTTCACCGTTAAAGCAAGTGATAATTCAATGTGAATACACACATAACTTCGAAAAGTCAGAGGTGTGTGCCTGGGGTTCGAACCCGCGACCGCCGAGATTCTCGACCGCGCGCCCAAACCTCGAGGCCATCACTGCTTACTGCTATTCATTGGCTATTCATTAGATGTAAAGTAACCCAAGTAAGCACATATACATCACTTTCAAAGATTGTTCTAGGTCTAGATTAGAAATTTTGCTTATTTAGTGTTATACCGGTGTACTAGCTCAATTTTGAATTATCTGCTTATTCCAAAGGAATACTGCATTTTTCTAGAGCAAAATGTGGTAAGTGTTATTTCCTAAAGCCCCATTACGCCCATACCAAAAATCATTCAAATCGGATAAGTAGTGTCAGAGTAGACTGTCAGTAATTATAGATTAAGAAATAAATGACACAATTTCACTATTAGTTAATCATATTTAAGTTGCTATTAAATTAAATAATAATTATAAAGAAATTCTTGTATTGGCTTAACGGATTAGTAAAAATTTAAGTAACAATAGAGGTAGGTTGTTTGTAAAGATGGTGAAAATAGACAATTTTCCTATTTACAAGCATTAAATTCTAATCCAAAATACTTATAGTAGGTGGATTCTCATGTTCAATGGGATGATCCATCTAAGAGCCACGTTGAGCAAGCTTAGCCTTTTGTATTTTTAGAAAAACTATACGTCTGCTCGATACACGTATACACACTTTTACCTTTTTATTGAATAAATAAATTGTATTATAGTTTTATCTATTTCTAACAGCCATCAAGTCCCTGTTTTTTTTCGAAATTAAAAATAAAATAATACAATCGTTAATAAACGTGGCAGACCAAAAGTGCGATGGAAAGACAGCCTAGAGACCTTTGACAGAGAGTGGCGTATGTTGGCACAATATAGGAAGGTATGGAAGAAAAAGAGGGAGGCCTTTGCCTAGCAGTGGGATCTCGTATAGGCTAAAAAGAAAGGTTAATATTTTATCCATCCAATCCACCTTTCTCTATACCAGAATTTATGAACATGTGCAACATTTTAGAGCGTATGGAATAAATCCGCCAGTCGCCGCCTCATCAGAATTAGTAAAGATTTCGTTAATTTCTGTTTGTATTTATACAACACTCCATATCTTCTCCAGTGTAGTGTCATCCATGCCAAAACAATTTGAGTATTTTTAAGCGTATGTGATACAAGGGTTATTTATTTGCACTACGATCGGTTGTTGACATGTCGTCAATATGTGTTAGCAAGAAAATATATTTCATTGACCTTATGGATGATATTTGTTGTCACTCTGTAGGCTTAACATTATCGCCTGTGAGTTTTTACATTATTTGTATGCATATATGGTATATCATCGAATATATTTTAATAACTACTAAATCCTAATGTGGAACTTACTTTACTGTATGGTTTAGATAAAGACACTTAGTTTCATACCCTTAATTCTAGAAATAGTCTTATTTCTAGAGTAATGTCGTGCCTGTCTAGGCACGATATTACGACCAGGAAGTTTTTACTGCAAAATAAGAAACTTTGATCACCTTGTTAAAGCTACTACCGTGGACCTCATTACACGCATTGGCGTTGAACCCCAACAAAGTTTCACACAATATTAAAGATTTATGAATTGCGCATACGTGATGAACTCTAAGTCCTGGGGGAGGAACGTGAAAAGGTCGACACAATTTACATCCAACACTAATTGGCCCAGAGATTTACAAGAGCCCTTTCTGATGGTAATTCGACGCTGCCAGACAACCATTCCAGGAGCTCATCTTGCCCTCTTGGTCAGTTGAAACCGAATAGCTTGTGTTAAATCTACTCAAAATGTTAACGACGATTTCATTCAAGAATGATCTATGTTTCCATACATCTCGACTGCCATTACGTATAATGCTTATTATTCACCTTTATGTTCATCACCAAACGGTGATAAATGGCTGCGGTGAAAACGATAGGGTAGTCTTAAAATATTAACAACGCAATGCAATCTACATACGTCGAGGCGAGTGATCGACTAACTCAACGCGCAGTTGTGTGTACATATTTGAACGTCACAAACACACGATGCACATGTAGAGTATAATTGTGGTCCTAATATCTATTACTATTGTTGCTTTTGTGTGTATCATTAGTGATAAATTGTTTATTTGTATATTTTAACATCCTCTCATTTCTACAACTTATTTTTATTACTAGACAATTAAAATATTTTATTTTTATATAGATATAAGTATTATTTTTATATATGCAGATCATACTTAAGTATAGCATCAGTTATCTAGTCTATAATTTACATCTCAACGTCTATAATTCCTTCAAAGCGATAAGATTGCTTACTAAAATCCTATAAGCCTGGATATCGTTCAATATCGGTTTTGTGTCGTGTTTTGTTAGCTTATAATAAATAATTATACTGGCGCGACTTGCGTTGCGTGACTTGCGTTTACTGTAAAACATAAAATCTTTGGCACTATCATCTTTAATACGAATTTTGTATCGAAGTCTTATTTTCTTTGATCTTTGCATAGAAGAAGTATTTTACTTTTACACTTCGAAATCGATTGTAAAAGCAGAAACTACAGTCGAACAAAAATGTTCACTGGGGACTCAGCAATTGTTATAATTATATCGGTCTAAATACTATTTGCTCAGCCTATCGCCGTCCACTGCTGAATGCCTCTCCAAAAAAAGCGATAACCATCCCGGTATTAGGCAGTCCTCATCCATCCATTTCCCGTTTATATCGATCATATTCAAATCGCCAATTCTTGATCTACTGTATGATCTGACCATCATTAAATTTATTCAAATAAATATATCAAAGTCAAAGTCAAATCAATCAAGCACTTTTGAATCGTCAATTTTTTATGCTATTTTTTTAAAACTAGTGCCGCTTCGAAACGTGTTATCGCTGTGGAGAAGAAACGGCAAGAAACTCCCTCAGCAACACGAAATGTCATTTTTTATTATTATTTTTTAAATAAATTAAACTCATATTGCAAAATTAATTTTATAAAATATGTCAAAGGATATACATAAATTGTAGCAACACATCCTCTGATCAGTTTATTTGCTCCCAGGTGTTAGCATCCTCAATATAATCTGAAATTTTATAATAAGCTTTTTTAAATAACTTATCTTTAATTCATTTTTTGAATTTTCCAAGGGAAGCTCTCTAAAGCCCTTCGGGAGTTTGTTACAGAAGCGAATACATTGCCCCATAAAAGAGTTATTAATTTTTCGGAGACGAGTTACATGTTGTACAACATCTATACTAATATTATAAAGCTGAAGAGTTTGTTTGTTTGTTTGAACGCTAGGATCTCAGGAACTACTGGTCCGATTTGAAAAATTCTTTCACTGTTAGATAGCACATTTATCGAGGAAGGCTATAGGCTATATAATATCACGCTACGATGAATAGGAGCGGAGCAGCAATAAATAATGTTTCAAAATCGGGGACATTTTTCCTTTTTGTGAGCTTCGGCTGTGTGCGCTGCGGAAACGGTTAAAGTTTCGCTAAAATAATGTTTGAGAGAAATGTTCCTCTTTAAAAGTTCTAAAAAAAAGTCCGCGATGGCATATATCTATTTTTTAAGGTTGGCTCACTATAACGTTTTTTATCTCAACCAAATTTATTTTTTAAATAAAGTTTTATTTGTGAAGGTGTTTTTATAAATATGATATTAATCCTTATCCAAATAAATACGTTATTCATTACAAGTATTTAATTTTAAATAAAATTGCCCTTTACATCTTTTGATTTCACCGAGTATCTTAGAAGATATTGCAGTTTTAAAATATTGATCAAGCGCGCAATAATAACAAGGCGCCGATCGACGCGTTACAGTTTCACGTTTGAACAATTTGACCGAATTGTATGATTTTTGGTATGGAGATAAATAGGACTCAGAGAAGTAAAATAGACTACAACTTATTTTCCTTCTGAACTCAACCCTGTAGTCTACGCGGACGGAGTCGCGAGCAAAAGCTAGTGTTGTATAAAAGACAACATACACACTCACTTACTAAGTCATAAAAGTCAAAACAAAAAAAGTATTTTTTCAAAAGATAACTAAGTAAAAAAAGGATTGATTTTAATATACAGAATATATTTGTATCCATATGATTACGTAGTTTATTATATATTTCCAAAGTGGGACGTTGCACCCCGAACGAATATCTTAGCATACTTGTAGGTGCATGAACAACGTCCTTGATCAGTTTTACCTCTCGCTTCAACACCACAAATGTCTTTCCTAAATAATCCGGATCCTTTATCATATTGCGCATTAAACATTTCACTTTCTATTTGGTAATTTTTTTACCTTCCCCAATTTCTCAAATTTCTTGCTGCAAATCTTATCTCTTCCGAATAAATCGTCTTGCTATACTTATTCGGTTATGTGGAAGATAATAGTAGTAAAACTTTCGCATGTTCTAAAATGATTAACCAGTTGTGATGGAGCTCAAGGCACTATTTATCCTATTACCCAAATTTACATTTCTTTCAATATATGAATACTTCACACTTGCCTTAGTGACCGCAGAACAGAAATAAATATGCCCTGTAATCACCAAGCATTGAATAGAAGGAATAATCCTTTTCAATATCAAAACTTTCTTTTTTCTTCAATTAACAAATACGATAGATCTTAGATCTAAATAATAATAATAAATAGATCTAGGTTATTATTTGTGCAAATCATGTTTTATAATCCGACAGGCACTTCGTTAGTAGTCATTTGTTTACGCCATCCATTTGTGAATATTAATACAGCAACTACAATACTGACCTAGTTGTACCATATTTTTTCTAAAGGCACGTCCTCGGAAATTTTTATATTGTAAAAGTCAATAACTTTTTTTTTTTAATATTCCGGTCGGGAATACACTAGATGAATTATCATACTGACAATTATAGACTTATACTCGTACTTGTAAACCTTATGATATTGATAGATGAATATCTCTCATATCATATTCAGACTAAACCTACTACTGAGATACTCCTAATAGAAATACGTAAATTAACTTTTTGCTAAACCGAGTGTCGTATCCAGGTCTTCAGTCTTTTAAACTTCGATAAAGATCTTGAGAATAAGTGAACCAAAGCTGAATCTACCAACCCTAAAGAAAAAATCCGATAAAAAATACCCAGGAGATACATTATTTTATTTCCCATATATGCGTTATTTTTGTTTCATTAATGGGAATATTTTTACTTAAGTAATTAACAATCTGTGTTAAAAGCAGTGATGGCCTCGAGGTTTAGGCGCACGGTCGAGAATTTCGGCGGTCGCTGGTTCGAACCCCAGGCACACATCTCTGACTTTTCGAAGTTATGTGTGTATTCACATTGAATTATCACTTGCTTTAACGGTGAAGGAAAACATCGTGATAAAACCTGTACACCTAAGAGTTCTTAGGAATTTCTTAAGTGTGTAGTCCGCCAACCCGCACTAGGCCAGCGTGGTGGACTATGGCCTAAACCCTCTCAATGGTAGAGGAGGCCCGTGCCCAGCAGTGGGACGTATATGGGTTGATGATGATGATGATGAATTAACAATCTGAATAACAATCTGAACGATTGGTGTCCAGGTGCGACTCTGACATAATTATGTATGTAGGTAAATTGGATTTAAAAAAGATATTTATGCCTTATGACTGAGGATGAATGCTCAGTTCATATTTAAAATTTGACGAAGGAGTTTCTTCTACATTATCTTTTAATAATATCTGCTCATGCTATGTTGATGCGATAACCTTCAGCGATGAACAAATGCGTCTCAACATCGAGGGACCAATGAACTTACAACTATTGAATATTTTCTTTTACTTGCTCTGATTTATTTGTATTGGAGATTTATTTGAGGTTACGATGGTCATTACGGCTTTGAATGTAACTTAAATATTTGAGCACTTTATTAAAAAAAAGTTAAGGATTTTAATAGGGTATCAGATATAAATATTCTGAACTACTTTCGTGCCCACCAACAATAAAATTAAATGTTGATTTTTTACATTTAAATGCAATTTTATCTTAACTGGACGAAGGGAAACTAAACCGACTTTAATAAGAGATTCATTTTTGCATAACGTTCGAGGCATATAGGAAGGCATAATCATCATTCTCCTGCCCTGATCTCAATTCTTGTTTGGGGTCGGCGCAGCATGTTTTGTCCTTCCTTCCTGTGTGGAAGGACAAAACATGCTGCATAAGAGTTTTGGCAGATGTTTTACGGCCGGCCGCCTGCCTGACGCCAACCCTCCTTGGGAATTTCTATGTTTTAAAGGGAATGGTGTGGGGATAGCGTGAGGTTTGGGTACAGGATATTGAGGGAAAGGATATTTGGCCTGATGGTAAGGAGTTCCATGACTGGCTAGATCAATGGAAAAGGCATCCCCTGAGCTGCATATAGGAAGGCATAATATAACAAAGTATTACGATTACTAGAATCGTATGACTCATTCGTGGTGCCCAAAGTTTTTCCAAAGTTGCATGTTTTTTTGAAATATTGAAATGTTGTATTCCTACCGAAACATTACTGAATAAAGTGAAACTTACACAATGCGTAGAAATATCGTCGCTTAAGTTCTAACACCGCGGAAGTCCAAAAAATGCCGTTTCGACTTTTGAATGTCATTCGATAGAGAATCGAAAGACGCACCTCTAGACCAATCAGAAACGAAGATAACAACCAATAAGAGCGTTTTATTTTGAAAACAAATACACAGCGTATCTAAGTGTCGCGGGAATCGTCATGCAAACAGCGCGTAAGTCAGTTAACTTTCGAACTGTAACAGGTCGTGACTTGTGCACCGGAGAAATACATCGTAAATCAAGGTAAATATCATTCATATTCATAATTGTTTGTGTTCATTTAAGGGATAAAGTCTTGTTTTTTAGTTTTTAAGCATAGTTAAGTCAATATATAATTTATGTTATTTTAGAAAACTAGATGAAAATATTATTTTACTTACGCGGTGTTTTGCTTAAGTCAGAATTGACTTACGCGGTGTTTTATATAACGATTTTTAATTTAAGTTTATAAATTTGCAGACTTACATGCACCATGGACTACGACATCAGTGATGATGAAGATGTGAATGACCTATGTAAACTACTCGGAATAAAAATACCGCCGAAAAAGAAAAATGAAACAGTCACCAACAAGGAAAACTTCGACATTAACAACTTGCCTGTTCTTATAGTACCCGACAATGCTAACGTAAGCGGCGAGGTAAGTGGACAGGACCTTTTCGAATGCCATATGATGATAGAAACTACAGTTCACTCGCCTGTGCTACTAGCGAATGTCGAATCAGCTAATATTCATTATGAAGAAACAAGTGTGATAAAGTCAATAATAATGGAAGAAACAAACGACCTCCGATTACCGATTGCGGGTCCCTTGCTAGTGAATGACGAGGCCGAACATGGTGATCTTAGTTCTGGTCGAAAAAGATGCTCCAAAGGATGTTCTGAGAATAAAAACTGGACTAAAAATAATAGTAAGAAACTTAGAATGGAAGGAAAAGAATATTTAGGGTATCGACGAAATCGCAAGGGACCAAAGTTTAGTGTATTACATGATACTATTAGGCCAGCCCGAATTATTGGCCCTCCATGTACTTCCGAGTTTTGTAAAAAATCAAAACTTCGTGCTTGTGATACACTACCGGATGAGGAACGTAATACTTTATTCTCCAATTACTGGAATAATATGACTTGGGACCAGCGAAAACAATACGTCATATCAAATGTTCAGGTACACCCAAAAAAGCAAGTTAAGTCTAAAATATCATCATCCAGGCGTTGTGAGACTAAAGAGTATTTTTTAGAAACTTCAAATGGACGTGTTCAAGTCTGCAAGCATACTTTTTTGAATACGTTCGGTATCAAAGAATGGACGGTACGCTATTGGTTATCGACATCTGAGCTTGGAATGGCAAAGAAACCCGAACTTACTCATCGGGTTTTAAAAGGACACTCAAAGAAAGATGAGATAGCTTTTTTAAAAGACTTTCTAAATAGTTTGCCAAAGATACCTTCTCACTACTGCAGAGCTACCTCTTCCAGGGAATATTTAGAGCCTATCATCGAAAATAAAAATCATCTTTTTAAAATTTATTGTGATAAGTGTAATTCAGTTAATAAAGAACCCGTAAGCCGTTGGACATTTGACAAAATTTTTAAAGAAAATAATTTGAGTTTATTCCAACCAAAAAAAGATCAGTGTGACACATGCTGTGCGTTCAAAGCAGGTAATATTAGTGAAGACATCTATCATAATCATTTTATTCGAAAAGAAGCAGCCAGAGATGAGAAAAAGAAAGATAAGGACCGAGCATTAGCAGGAGAAGTACACGTATTTACGCACGATCTCCAATCTGTAAAATTGTGTCCGATGTTGCAGGCTAGTGCTTTGTATTATAAAACAAAGCTCTGTGTACACAATTTTACTGTGTATAACCTACACACAAGAGATGTACATTGTTACTGGTTTGACGAACATAATGCAGGTTTAGTGGCTTCTGTTTTTGCATCCTGTATCATCGATTGCCTAAGAAAGACTTTTTCAGTAAAACCTCTGCCAATTGTCCTCTTTTCTGATGGATGTACATCACAGAACAGAAACGTCATTTTAGCTAATGCTTTATTACATTTAGCCATAGAATATAACGTAGTAATAACGCAAAAATTCCTTGAAAAAGGTCATACCCAAATGGAGTGTGACTCCAGCCACAGCGCAATTGAATGTAGGCTTAAAAATAAGGAGATCTACTTACCTTCCCAGTATGCCTCGATTTCTAAGGAAGCTCGACCAAAGCAACCTTTTATCGTTCAATACTTATCTTATGACTTTTTTTATGATTACTCAAACAAAAATGATTTTTTGTATGAGTCAATCCGGCCTGGCCGAGTCGCAAATGATCCTACAGTAACAGATTTGAGAGCTTTGGAGTATAACCCTAATGGCATTATTAACCATAAGTTAAGCTTTCTTGATGACTATAAAAAATTGCCCAGAAGAGCCAAAAACAATAGAATAACCCCGGGCCCAAGGTCTAAGCTTTATAATACTCATCAAAAAATAAATGAATCTAAATGGAAACATCTGCAAGAATTAAAGTCAGTCATACCTTCTGACTGTCACAGTTTTTACGATACTTTACTTCATTAAGGTTTTATAATGACTGATTTATATTGTATTTTTGATAATATTATGTTTATAAGATAGGACTGATTTAGCATTTAAGTAATACTGATATTCCTTTTTCATGTGATTTTGTACCAAATAATTGTCAAGATTACAGACCGTGCATTAAAGTTAAATTGTTAATTAGTTATAACTAAAATTTCTGTTAAAAAGTTCTAGGAGTCAATGTTTTATGTTTTTTTTTGTAAGAGGTATAAGTCTACCCGTTATTTTTATTTTATTTGAAATAAATAAATAATTTGAAGATATTTATTGTGTATTTATAACTCCGCGTAAGTCTCCCCATATTCTTTATTATAATGTGGTAACAGCGCGTATGTCAGCAAAATAATGTAAATAATATTCTTTTATTACAACTGATACAAAAATCTTGAAATCGGCCTAATTTTATTAATTTTAAAATAAATATATATGTATTACGATCGCGATATATAAAAAGGCATACTTTTTTTGCTTTCCTGAAAAGTTGTCATTTTTGACTTACGCGGTGTTAGAACTTAAGCGACGATATATCTGTGGGGAATGTTAAAACACTATGCATTTTAAATCAATAAAATTTAATGAGATATATCTAGGACTGATGATGATAATCTAATTAATACTTAGTTATTATTATGCTACGACGACTTGATAAAGGTGACGGGAAACGGATGGATGAAGGCTGCTCAAGACCGGGATGGTTGGCGCTTTCTTGGGGAGGCCTACGTTCATCAGTGGACGGTGACGGACTGAGTATATAATTATTTGAATACCTAGGGAACCTACCATACTGAATCACTATACCATTAAAATATTTATTCTACTACGCTTCAAAACAAATATTCGCAATGTTTATCTCGCTGAAATTTTCATGACGGTTTTGTGCTCGTTAGATTTAAAAATCTTTTAACATATTCAGAAGCGTATGAAACAGTAAATACATCAAACAACTTTTTTAAAACACAAACAATTTTATGAAAAATCGGCAGCATTACGTGCGAATAAAAATACTGTGACTCAGACTTACGATAGATTCGCTCCACCGCAAAACCACGTGGATAGATGTGGTCTTGTCGGATTAAAAGGAAAAATCTCGTAATAAAAATGGCGAGAAACATTCGTACGTTACTTTATAACCACGTAATGGCGCAGGGGTAAAAATAGATGGCGAACATCATTAAGATAATTTGCGAAAATAGCTTCTAATTCGCGAGATGGAATTAGAAAATAATAAGATGTATGTTTATTTGTTGAGGCCGTGTCACAGATGTTTTTGTATATGGCATCATATGACAGCCCCGTGCGGAATTGACTTGTTAGTACCATGTGGAACGGGAGGCCGCGGATTCGATGCCCAAACCATGACAAATGTAGGCGTGTGGATATTTG
The DNA here is from genome assembly GCA_030295005.1 of Cephonodes hylas. NCBI lineage: Eukaryota > Metazoa > Arthropoda > Insecta > Lepidoptera > Sphingidae > Cephonodes > Cephonodes hylas. The sequence goes on along the minus strand of AP025367.1, from coordinate 5,000,151 downwards.
TATGTGAGACCAAATTAAAGCTTTTTAGATTCTGATACGACAAACTGTAGATGATAATGTGGAAATGGAACTATGTATGTTATTGAGTGCGTTTTTTACTTCTCATGTGTTTATTTTATTTTTTACATTTTTAAATATAAAATTTTATAAAAAAAATACATTTAAAAATATAAAAATTAAACCCGCAGATGGCGGGGTCTACGTTATTGAGTGCGTTTATTATTATTTATTACCTATTTAACTGGCAAGCGTTAATAATGGTGAAAATTACCATTCCTACTTTGTAATTTTATTACAACGTAACAAAATCCAAATAGTTGCTCATAATTTGTTTGTTTAGTGGAATGATCCAAAATATTAATTACGATTTCAATGCAATTCATTGAATACGCAATTGTTTAGGCAGCAAATTGTGCTAGAAATTTTATGCTTTGTAAGCGTTTGATGAACTTTTGTCCCCATTTTCACAACAGCCGTATTCAAATACCCCGTGCTTTGTTACACTAATGATTTTACATTTTAAACCCCAATTTGATTTGAGAGTAATAGCATGACATGGCACGACATATTTTGTTAATCGAATTACAGGACTATCTTGGTGGTATAATGAGGTTATAAAGCTAGTACCGCACCTGGCAATTTGGAGCTAAGGGCCCTCAAAAATGTAGGTCACTTGGGACATTGTACTGGCAAAGGAGTGTAATGTGCTAATTCGAAAAAATAGAACAAAAACGACCCTTTTCCTCGTTTAATTTTATTGTGCACAGTTATCCAATGGTCCGAGTGATATTTTGCGACTGTTGCGAAATAATCGCGGACTAAGAAATAAAATGTCGAAATTAAAAACAAATTGCGCAATTTTGATTGTAGAATTACAAGGCTTTATTGTTACGTTCGAAAGAAAATAAAACGAGTTGCAGAAGCCAATAAGGTACTAGATTAAGTAATAGCAAGAACGTACAGAACCAATTTAGTATCCTGATGCTAGGAGAGTCGTCTTTAGAATTTAAAACACACAATAGCCGAACAAGGGATTGCGTGTCTTTAAGTGATTACCTACATGCACGAACCTATACGACATTAACAAATTCTACATTCTGTTCATCCATTTCCTTTTTTTATTTTAGTATTTCGAGGAGCATTCTTTAGTTCCTTAAAATCTTTAAATTATTAAATCAAAAACACCAGTATCTTTCGATAAAAATGTCTCGAAAGTCAATGTCAGTTACGACCCGGAAATCTGGCCCAAAATGGCAGTTGGTCAGACAGTTGATTGTAGACAGACAGAATTGTACATTGTCAACAAATTAAGAAACTGATTTCCGTATAATATAATTAAATCTATAAATACATAATGTAAGATTTCCAAGAAAAAAACATAGAAAATTAAAAGATAAAACCACAGCAAAACAGAATCAGCAAAAGCGAACTCAGAATAAACAAAAAGGGGATTGTATCACGATAAGTTTATACGTAAAACAAGATTTACGTTTCAGCAAACTCGTCAATCTTACTCGCAATCCTTTAGAATATAATACGTCCCGTTGTTTACGCTTATTTGCTTCGACAGCGGCAACATATAAGTTGAAGACATAAAATGTTTGCAGACATTGCATTATTATTTCGTGTCAGTATACTTCTTCAATTTATGATTATGTACTTGTGAGATAACTCACGTTGATGTATATAATACAGGGTAAACTCTAAATAAAGACACTGAATGGATTGTGCATCAAATGGCGACATAGAAAGTTTTCTTTACCGTTTCCTCTACAGCTTAGACGGTTAAGGCCTTTGGTCACCGCATACCGGCATAGAGCTGAATGGCGGACTACACATATATGAAATTCCTAAGAACTTTTAGATGTGAACGATTTCTTACGATGTTTTCCTTCACTGTGAGTGCACTTAATTGAGATTTATATAATTCAAAATATATAAAAACGGTAATTAGTACTTTTTACATTACATTTTTCATAGCCAAATTTTATCCTCGTGAAAGGAAATAAGTCAACATTCATTATTTCAACTTTGTTAATTTTTATTTTACATTGAAGTTTTGTAGAGTAATTTTCGTAAATTATAGCGGTCACAATTTTTAAGGTTGTTTCCAGGAAAAGTAAATGTTGTCTATTGAGTGCTTTTTTTATCCATAATTTTGCATTACATTAAGCAATACAATATTTACTTACTGCCGAGATTGTTATATTAATAATACTTATATGTAACAATTCCAAACTGTTTGAAGGAACTAGAGTATTCTTACATGCAGGCTTCATCGTTTTAAGGCAAACAAGCGTCAGGCGTGAGTATTAGGGCGAAGAGAATAAAATGCATTTAACTTAATCAACGTATAATCAAAATAATATCGCTAGTGAGTCCGTAATAGTATAATTATTCAATTTAGCGCGACCCTCCACCGAATACGTGGCACGATCTTTTGATCACGACGGATTCCCAAAAATGTCTTGCCGTCGTTCACTGACACTTTTTCGTACCAGTCACCGGTATTGTGTCAGAGTGGCAGGCTGTAGCAGGATTGCCACCCTAAAAACATAATTAATAGGCGTCGACATGTTAAGTAATAAAAATAAATATAAGTAGGTAAATGTTTTAAATTGCAAATTTTTGCTTTTACGAAATACAGTTATATACTTACTGGACAGCTCCTCTAACACAGTACCTTCACGACAAGGAAACGAAACCGCGTATTCAATGACATTCAGAACTAAATATTAACAACCCTCCATTTACAATGTACCTAATGGAGTCATTTTACATTTTACTTTCGCATATTGTCAGACAGCTTACGCTAAATCCTAATGATCTTAGGTTCATTATTGATTTATCAAATTAAGAGTAGAAAAAAACATACAGTACTATCAAAGTAAGTTTAACAACAAAACTCATTATTAGCTAAATGAAGTTTGGAAACTGCAGTCTCGTAGCCATTTATTTCCCTTGTTACTCGACACTCGTATTACACATGTAAAATTACAAGTTGCCGTACTTAGCACCGTCTACAAGGATAATTTATATCAAAATTCGTTTACTCTGTTTGACTTACGACCCGAGCTCAATCTGTGTACAAACAAATGCTAATTTCATTCATTGCTTAAATCGCTGATGTTTTTTGTATCATTAAATTTGATTCGTTATGTTATATTATTTACGTTTTTTTTTATATTTTTTAATGTTTAGAATAAATGTTACAATGTTCTTGTACATTGAAAAAATGCAATTTAATTTATCGCGGCCTTTCGAGACGCGAGTGATTGCTGTCTGACTTTTCGAAGTCATATATTCCTTACATTCACATAATGGAGGCAAATATCGTGAGGATAAAAATCAGGTACATGAAGTTTTCATTCATAATCATAATTCTGTCAAAATATAGTAGGTACCGACTTATGAGGGCCTTCCATCTTCAGTTCAGTGTTCAGCAGTGAATCAATCATTCAATTGAGATAACATTTTTGATACTTAACTTTATTTAAAAATTAGTTTATGCATCTTTTACTCCTTTATTTTTTGTTTCTCCAAATTGGGGATTAATTAATTAGTGAACGTTCACCGACAAACTCGACGGACGATTTCATTAAGATTTCAGGACGTCGGAGTACCAACTCAGACTTTACATTCCTAAGAAATTCTTCGTTGGCTACACTTATTGTAAATTTCCTTGTCAATTCAGAGTAAAACGCAACTCAAATCAAGTACTCTCATACGTTGGAAATTATCTAAACAAAACCTATATGTAAAGGTAGATATTTTAAAACCGTACGTAAATCAAAGTAAATAATAAAAATATAATGGTATATATTTATGAACAGATCGATGGCATAGTTAGACAGACACCAGTTCGTAAAACGAAAGGTCGCGTATTCGATGCCCCCGTCGAACAAATGTTTGTGTGCTCCGCAAATATTTGTTTCCGGACGACGAGACAACACAACTTGTATCTGAACGTGGAATTAGAACCTTTGTATGTAGATATGTGACTGTTGGATGTATAATTTATTTTAAGATTTATTCAGTCTCGGTTCAATATAATATTCACTTCGTAAGTATGCTGCACACAGCACACTACAATATTCACATTTATTCGTATCTATCTTCGCCCGCTCAATATCTATATCATCTTTAAGACCTTCGATAAGACAATATCTAACGGAATATGGTTTATGCTCTGCAATTCTATTCCCAAGACAGCTAACGTGGGCCAACAGCTTTGTTATCACATTTCACAACGTATTGATATGTCGAAGTATACCTATACTCTTGTTCATTATTATCACGAATATTTACGTAAAGGCGGTTCAACTGTAATAAAGGACTATAGTGTTGACTGGAATAATATAAGTGCGTAATAATTTTATAATTAACTATATATGGGAGCTTTTAAATGTTTCGAACAAATATGCGAAAATCGCCCAAAATACATGTTTAGCTTAATTTGGCCGCAACCAGGTATAAAAAGGGAATATTTTGTCGATTCTTATCGACTAGAAGATAACTTATGAATTTTCGTCATGTATATTCATCATTTATGTATCAAACGATATAATATACTCAGCTTATTGCCGTCCTCTCCTGAGTGTAGGCTTCCCTAAGGAATATATCAAACTATACCTACTTTTCCATAAATTTGATGAACCACTTTTGTGAAAAAATGCTCGCAAATAAGGCTAACTAGCCTCTAAATATTGTTCGAATACACAAGGAAGTCTTAGGAAAATACCTTGAAACCATCAGTGTCTCCGGCATAGTGTCAACGTCATCGTAAATATCAATTACTAGCTTTTGCTCGCGACTCCGTCCGCGTAGACTACAGGGTTGAGATCAGAAGGAAAATAAGTTGTAGTCTATTTTACTTCTCAGAGTCCTATTTATGTCCATACCAAAATTCATACAATTCGGTCAAATTGTTCAAACGTGAAACCGTAACGCGTCGATCGGCGCCTTGTAAATCATTACTGCGCGCTTGATCAATATTTTAAAACTGCAATATCTTCTAAGATACTCAGTGAAATCAAATTATGTAAAGGGCAATTTTATTTAAAATTAAATACTTGTAATGAATAACGTATTTATTTGGATAAGGATTAATATCATATTTATAAAAACACCTTCACAAATAAAACTTTATTTTAAAATAAATTTTGTTAGGATAAAAAACGTTATAGTGAGCCAACCTTAAAAAATAGACATATGCTGTCGCAGAGTTTTTTTTAGAACTTTTAAAGAGAAACATTTCTCTCATACATTATTTTAGCGAAACTTTAACCGTTTTCGCAGCGCACGCCGCGGAAGCTCACAAAAAGGAAAAAATGTCCCCGATATCGAAACATTCTTTATTGCTGCTCCGCTCCTATTCGTCGTAGCGTGATGTTATATAGCCTATAACCTTCCTCGATAAATGTGCTATCTAACAGTGAAAGAATTTTTCTAATCGGACCAGTAGTTCCTGAGATCCTAGCGTTCAAACAAACAAACAAACAAACAAACAAACAAACAAACAAACAAACAAACAAACAAACAAACAAACAAACAAACAAACAAACAAACAAACAAACAAACAAACAAACAAACAAACAAACAAACAAACAAACAAACAAACAAACAAACAAACAAACAAACAAACAAACAAACAAACAAACAAACAAACAAACAAACAAACAAACAAACAAACAAACAAACAAACAAACAAACAAACAAACAAACAAACAAACAAACAAACAAACAAACAAACAAACAAACAAACAAACAAACAAACAAACAAACAAACAAACAAACAAACAAACAAACAAACAAACAAACAAACAAACAAACAAACTCTTCAGCTTTATAATATTAGTATAGATGTACGACGGATACTGGCCGCTTTAATGTCCCATAAAAGTTCTTTGTTCGTCTCAAACGACCCAATAAAACCTTAGTCAAAATAATTAAATGTAATCTGTTAACGTTCCACCTTAAAGACCACTTATCTATAAAAAAATAGTAAAAGTTATGGCCCCGCCGCCCGTCGGACATTTTGCGATGGGAATTTTCCGTTCATGTATCGTCTGATTTTATTATGTATCTGGTAGTTTCATTGTGAAAAGAGTAATCTATTCCATTTATAAATCGCACAAAACAGCACCTTTTGTGGCACCCTTAGTATTTATTTTAGATAAAATAGGTTAAAGTCAAAATTACGATGAATAATCGTAATTATAATTAGTTAAACAAAACTGCAATACAAAACAAAATGAAAAAAAATAAATTCTGTGATGACGGAAAATTTATTGAACGAATTCCTAATGTAGCTTTTGAAAGCATTTTAAAATCCCCAAAAATCCAATCCACGTTTGTGTGGTCGCATTGGACGCCTACATGTTTATTTATACACCCATCCTCATATAGTTACGCGGATATTATCGTAAACTTTTTGTTAGCAAAAAGAAGGAACCTACCGAGACCCGACTTTCATTAGTATATCACCCGAACACTTTTTCGTGTGGGGATCGAAGCCGCGGCCTCTTGTTTGCCAAGCCAGTATCTAGCTACTGCTCTATGCTACTGCTGGGCATGGGCTTTCTCTATAACTGAGAGGGTTAGGTACTAGTTCACTTTGAAATAAAATGAAATAATATTTAAAAAAAGAATCTATAAAGTGGCAAATACATCCCATATATTCAGTCATTTCAAAAATTTACCACACTGGCTACGGTATCCTAGTATAGGGTGGCGGACTACACACCTAAGAAATTTCTAAGAACTTTTAGGTGTGCAGGCTTCCACTGTAATGTAAGTGATGAATGAATACTTCGCTTTACTAACGCTTAGCGTCCACCAACAGTTTAGATCACCTAAACCTCGAGGCCCACACTACTTCAACAAAATAAATTAAGCAGACAGACTCTACGATGACAATTCCACGCTATAATCACGTCCATAACCGTAATGTTTCTAACATAATGATAAATTTTAACCAAAACTCGCGACAACAATTTATACCATCGTATACATGTAGATGAGTATCTCAAGTACGAACTAGGCTGTAAAAGCTTCACGCCCTACTGAAAATATAATGGTGTGGCCATTCAACCGACACTAAGTAATTAATAGCTGTCTCAACGTAAAATAGTCGCCTCTGTTATTTTAGGTAGACGTGTTGGTAACTAAAATTCGGGGCTCATTTACTCAAGCTTTGGACTAGATTCATTTGCGTAGATATTTTATCAAATTTATATAAAACTAAAACAAAAAGGTTCACCAGGAAATAAAGGAATGTGAACCAGTATACAAGTTTCTTTTTCTCCGTAGCAATATTTGTTCAGTTACAACATTCAGTCGAAAATCGCAAGAATGAGATCGAGCTACTTTCAATTATAATAGTATGGGTCCAGATTCAAGTTAGTTGTAAAAAAAATATCCAAACTACCCATTTTCAAGTCCTCAAATATCATCAAAATTAATCTCAATTTATTCAGCAATGTGGGTGTAAAACAGACAGACAGAGATCGTTTCGCGATTAAAGTGTTAGTAAGGTGATTTGAATATAGTAAGGGTTACTAGATTGATGGCACCCATTTCAATTTGCATACAAACCTTCCGGAAGAAATTGCCAAATTGGAACCCGTCTCAAAACTGGTTGCGTAATATTCAGGATGAACGCAGCAACACAGTGACTGTGTTTCATATTGTTTAGAGACATTATATATTTTACTAGCTGTCCTGGCAAACTTTGTACCGCCCTACCACTCAATGAATGCCTTGTTACCTATTAACAGAATTAATTTTTTAATTACTTAGGTATATCATCTTTCCCCTGCCCTGGTCCCAATTAATTACTTGGGGTCGGCGCAGTATCTTTTCTTCTTCCACACATCTCTGTCAGCCGTCATGTGTCCATTCACCCCTTTCTTTTTCATATCTTCAGTCACGCACTCCATCCATCTCTTTTTTGGCCTTCCTCGGCTCGCCCATCTATCCACTTTCATATTCATCACCTTTTTTACTACGACAGACGATTTCCGTTCATCTTTTCTATCACAGGAGCTACTTTCAGACTTACCCTAACGTATGCATTTCTCACTCTGTCACTCCGTGTTATACCACACATCCACCGCAACATTCGCATCTTTGCTGCATGCAGTCGTCTTTCGTAAGTCTTCTTCGTTGACCATTTTTTTTTTCTTTTTCAGCACTGCTGCTAGCTCCCTTGACCTGGTAATTCATCGTACCTACATTCCAACTTGCATACCTCAATCTCATTTCCCGGGTTAAAATGGCTCTTAAAAAATAAGGGTTGATCGTAGAAGGGTGAAAATTAAGGATTGTATGTATTTTTGTATGTTGTATCATAAAAAAATAGAAACTTAAAATCTTACTACTACTATAAAGGCGAAAGTTTGTAAGTATGGATGTATGGATGTCTGTTACTCTTTCACGTAAAAACTACTGAATGGATTTTAATGAAACTTTACAATAATATAGCTTATACATCAGGATAAAACATAGGATACTTTTTATCCCAGAAAATGTAGTATTCCCGTGGGAATGAGTATTTCTGCATCTACCAAAGCGATTTGAATGATATTTGGTATGGAGAGAGGTAGAGCTCACATAATTCACATGGAATAGTTTTTATCCCGGAAAATGAAGTATTCCCGTGGGAATAGGTATTTCTGCATCTACCAAACCGATTTAAATGATTTTTGGTATGTGCATAAATAGGACTCTAAGATGTAAAATAGACTATAAATTATTTTCTATCTAAACTCAACCCTGTAGTCTACGCGGATGAAGTCGCGGGCAACAGCTAGTTTTGTATAAAAAATAAAAAATGAAAATTGGGGTGGACTACCCCTAACATTTAGGAGGATGAAAAATAGATGTTGGCCGATTCTCAGAACTTATTCAATACGCTCACAAAATTTCATGAGAATCGGTCAAGCCGTTTCGGAGGAGTATGGGAACGAAAACTGTGACACGAAAATTTTATATATAAGATAAGTTAAAATTTTAATGTTCGATGTATGAAATTTCGATGTTTTGCCACAATTAGTAGGTAATAATTATAATATAGACGACACATTTCCACAAACACTAAACTAAAAATTGTGAAAAAAGGAATATTATTCATTGCCGTATTGGTAGTCTAGTCAACATGTTCAAAAACGTGTTAAATAGAAATAAAGCTCCTAAAAATATGAACGATGGCTCATTCGATTCGGAATGACGTCTAGAAAAATGTTTTTGAAGGGTATATTAGCACATAAAAAATTGCAATTGTTATTAACAAAATAAAAAAAATAAAAAAGGTATTTAGTATTTCGTTAATAACTTTAAAAATAATAATATTTAAGGAATTTTGAAAAAAGATCCTGAAAGAGGAGAAAATTTCCAATAAAAAAAAATTTACTCCCGGAACTCTATCTATATTATTTATATTATTTTTTTTATACTGAAAATAGAGCTCCGCGAGGGCGTTACGACATAGGCGCCGCCTAAAAAGCCGGTATATCACCTAAAGCAATTTATTTTTAATATTAAATGACAATTTAAAAATTTGAAAAAAATTTGGTGTAATATAGACACTTGAACGAAAAAAACCTCGGTGACAAAATTTTTTTATGTCGATTTTTCAAAAAGTTACATCATTGTTAATTAACTAATTTTTTTCCAATCTCTGTTTTTATAAATTACAGCATAACATTTTTAATAATTGATCTAAAAATCTTTTCGCTTCGTGGAGCTCTTCAGGTTTATGTACCTTATAAAGTTATGCAAAACAAATTAATTTAAGTTAATTATTTTGTTAATTATAATTTTTTTAAATGAACTAAAAATGAAATTTCTAAAAAATGTTATTAAAAAAAATTTTTTTTGGTAATGTATTATTATTGCTGTTTTTGCATCTTATATAGGTATTAATTATCATCGGAATTTTTTTTTTGCGTCATTTGTTAAGAAATTATTTATAAACAAATAGACTATTTTGGGACTTAAAAAAAAAAATCTTTTTACCATATTATAGCATAGGTGGAATAATGATTTTTTAAAAAAAAAAATTTTCTTAAATATTTTTTTTTATATTTTATAATCGTTTTTTTTACATTTCAATTGTTTAAATAATTAGTTCAGAAATTATATTATTCTTAAAAATAATCACTGACCCTTTTCAATAGAATAACAGAGAAATAATTTTTTTTTATAAATAAATTAATTGCTTATTAATTTAAAAATTTGTTATAAACAGATAATATTAACTGTTATATTTTTTTCGAAACCTTCAAATAATTACAAAAACAACCATATATAAAAAAGTTTAGAAAAAAAAAATTGTAATAAAATAAAAAAAAATACAAAAAAAATTTTTTTCTTAACTTTTTTTATATATGATTGTTTTTGTAATTTTTTGAAGTTTTCGAAAAAAAATATAACAGTTAATATTATCTGTTTATAACAAATTTTTAAATTAATAAGCAATTTATTTATTTATAAAAAAAAATTATTTCTCTGTTATTCTATTGAAAAGGGTCAGTGATTATTTTTAAGAATAATATAATTTCTGAACTAATTATTTAAACAATTGAAATGTAAAAAAAACGATTATAAAATATAAAAAAAAATATTTAAGAAAAATTTTTTTTTTAAAAAATCATTATTCCACCTATGCTATAATATGGTAAAAAGATTTTTTTTTTAAGTCCCAAAATAGTCTATTTGTTTATAAATAATTTCTTAACAAATGACGTAAAAAAAAAAAATCCGATGATAATTAATACCTATATTAGATGCAAAAACAGCAATAATAATACATTACCAAAAAAATTTTTTTTTAATAACATTTTTTAGAAATTTCATTTTTAGTTCATTTATAAAAATTATAATTAACAAAATAATTAACTTAAATTATTTTTTTTTGCATAACTTTATAAGGTACATAAACCTGAAGAGCTCCACGAAGCGAAAAGATTTTTAGATCAATTATTAAAAATGTTATGCCGTAATTTATAAAAACAGAGATTGGAAAAAAATTAGTTAATTAACAATGATGTAACTTTTTGAAAAATCGACATAAAAAATTTTTGTCACCGAGGTTTTTTTCGTTCAAGTGTCTACATTACACCAATTTTTTTTCAAATTTTTAAATTGTCATTTAATATTAAAAATAAATTGTTTTAGGTGATATACCGGCTTTTTAGGCGGCGCCTATGCCGTAACGCCCTCGCGGAGCTCTATTTTCAGTATAAAAAAAATAATATAAATAATATAGATAGAGTTCCGGGAGTTAATTTTTTTTTATTGGAAATTTTCTCCTCTTTCAGGATCTTTTTTCAAAATTCCTTAAATATTATTATTTTTAAAGTTATTAATAAAATACTAAATACCTTTTTTATTTTTTTTATTTTGTTAATAACAATTGCAATTTTTTATGTGCTAATATACCCTTCAAAAACATTTTTCTAGACGTCATTCCGAATCGAATGAGCCATCGCTCATATTTTTAGGAGCTTTATTTCTATTTAACACGTTTTTGAACATGTTGACTAGACTATGGTGTTAAACCCGTATCATTCAACCAGCTTTTATTTTAATTTTTAATTTAATATTTACATTAGCTTAAAATAATGCTGTATTTATGAATTGAATAAGATTAATGGGCAACTCTTTCTTATTCATTTTGTACACGACTGATTGATTGCGAACAGTTACTTCAACATTGTTTAAATATTTGTGATAAACTTGATAAATTTATAAAGTAATGAAGCCGCTGAGAAGTAGACTTACTGTCTACATAGTATTGTAAAACCATTAATTATGTTACTTTTATGTATCTTAAATAGTTTTACTCCGTCGTTCATTTTCTTTTCAACCAGTGATGAATGGTCACAATTTTATGTACAAAACTTATAAACGTAAAATTTAAAGTTGCCTACTATAAGCAGACTGTTTATACAAAATAATATGATGTACGCAAAACTATTAGAAGTGTGGGCGACAAGGTCGTCTGGCCTTTGAACAGGCGGGAAAAGATTAATGTTCTGAAAAGTAAGAGAAACAAAATAAATATTTATATAAATATCTGTCAAAATTCAACACGTATTACACTATCGCATGTGTCGACGCGCCACATAGCACACGGTTAAAAATAATGGTTCTCATAAAACTGCTTGTAAAGACAGATTACACACGACTCCTGCTTGGAGCGTATGTAAAAACTACAAGGCGGGTTGGTGTAGTGTGTATCACATTATTCAAGTTTATTACTAGACCAAGGAGTTTGTCTAGAATGATACATTCAGCCAGATCTGCTGCGCGATCCATTTATATTATGCCACAGTGCTGCGCTAAGATCTCGGAGATTTACTGAAGCTGTCGCCTTTCTCTTACACAGCTTCCTCTTACATTCAAAGAGCAAAAATTGTAGGAAAGATTCATTCATCAATAACTTATACTAAAGTGAAAAATCATATAGGTACTGTATTTTTTTGTCTCGGCTGCCTCGTGGTCTCACGGTATTAGTACGTGCCCTAGATGTGCCAAGTTTGATTCCCAGATTGGCTTAAGTTTTATAGGGATTTTCTTTGAAGAAATTCTCAATACCAGCTAGAAGACTATAGTAACATATTTTATTTTTATTTATTTATTCATCATATTAATAAACATATGCTCTTTTTTACGAAAACGTATTCGTTGCTTTTTGTTTTATATATAATTTTGCATGATTTTGTCTGGGATTAAATGTAGCCTATAGTCGTTTGTAGAGTATTAAAAGTTTCTTAAGTGCTAAGAGGCGGAAAGCTTCAGACAAACTTCCTTGAAGTTTCTCATTTGTAACGACGAAACTCAGATGCAGACTAAGAATATTTTAGTTGCATAATAAACCAACACACCCAACAGTCACACGGTTCTGACCCCACACTAAGATACAAGTATTGTGTCGTGGGTATCAGAAAATACGAGACACTATACTATCTCACAAACTCCCAGACCCGCAAAAAGTATTTGTAGATCACTAAACAGTTGATCGTTGCGGAGATCAAACCTAAGACCCTCATTTCGAAAGCTAGTGATAGTCAATTGCGCCACGGCGCTCTCAAAAACACTTATTTATGTGACTTACAAATCTTATTTTATTTACTAATAAAAAAAATAAAACCGCTGCAGCGGTATTTATGCATAAATTGATTTAAGCTATCGAGACCGTTTTTTCAGACCAGTAATCATTAGATTTTATCGTTAGAAAAATAGCTGTAGTCAAAAAATGTGCCCGAATAATGGCAATAGGTTTCCCTCAATTGTGTGGGACTTGAAAAGTAATTGGCGTTGCGTAAGCGAATGAAGATGTACATTCAAATAAGCATACGTTATCGATTATAAAAATTAAAAAACAGTAGTCACGTAACAGCCAATTTCAACTGCAGTGTGTAGAGGATCACCTAGGTTTTACTCTCTTGGAGAGGTCGAAAGAAATCAACGAAAAGCAACTATCGTCGTTTGGACAGGACGATTGCCAAACTATAACTTTTGCTGTTGGAAGAATATGGATGTGTTTATGCATTATGTACTTTCCAGCATACATTTGAGAGCTTTTGAGTCATTTCATGCACTTGTTACTTCATTTGGACTGCCGTGCAACATCTGCTACGGTCACTTTGCTGTTCATAATATACCTATTCCATATAAGTGTATGAGAAAAAGGCTATTTTTTTGGTAATGGCACAAAACTTAATGTAAATTACTGTTGGTTAAAGACCAATTCTACGATTTAAAACATTAGAACTAGGATCTACATTAATGCTGGTTAAATAACCAAAAACCATAAAAGTTACAAATTACTCGTTTTTTAATATTCTCTTTTTTATTTTTATTTAATAACAAAAGCTTTATTTTCAATTTACATAAAAAGATTGCATTCGAAATTGAGTCTAGAATTCGTATTTTCACAAGACCTTTTTGGATACCAAGAATTACATTATGCTAATCAAATACACATTGCAACACGAATATACTTTCAGTGTGTGTCATTTAATTTTTGCTTGTACATTGAATGTGCCAAAGGAAAATTCGGTTTTAGTTTTCGGCTAAAATTCGTGGTAATGTCTACTTTGTATATAATATGAGCGCGGCTTCAACTGAGTGTTTATAAACGGTAAATCTTCGAGCAGTAGTAATATTCTGCGAATGTTTCATAACCAAAACACGGCTGTATTATAAAATAACAGAGATTTTAATGGAGTAGCGATATCTTCATCTCTGAACCATCGTGCATAAAATAATATTTTCAATCGGTATACCTCGCCCGTACATTCGGGATTATGACATGGGCTTGTCAGTTCAAAGTACTGTAAGATTTTGTTTTTTACTTATTTCTTACTTTAGGATCTCGTAAAACGCAATTTTAAGAAATTAAGTACTACATGTCTTTTTTGGCGTAGACACTGTCAACGCTACTAGTCCACCAATGAAAAGTTGCTCAGCAAGTTGTGTAGCGGACTACATTAGGAGTTTCTTTGAATGATTTGATGACCTGACCCCACACTAAGATACAAGTCTTATGCCGGAGTATCAGAAACTACGAGACACTTTTCGGTCTCACAAACACCCAGACTCCAAACAAATATTGGTTTCGGAGCGGGAATCAAACCTACAGCCCTTGCTTTTGCAAGCTAGTGCTTCAATCCTTATATTATTATGGTTGTTACAGTAAGTAAATATATGGTCCTCTAGCACTTTTTAAAATTTCAGTGCAGAATTCCGACTACTCACTTCATACTCCATACGTGCAGCTTTAAGCAATTTAAAAATAGGTTGCGTTATAACATTTGCTCTGAATACTCCTTGGAGAAAATTTAAAGTCAAGTTTTTACAACAAGCGGGATAAATACGCTGTGAACAGTCGGCAAACTTATTTAGTTGTTAGGAAGGAACAACAAGTATAAAATTCTATCTTTCGTTTAACGTTTAAGAGCTGCGCTTTTTCTGGGACCTTATGATCACAATATTGAACAATTTTGCTAATTTTAATTCTTTTTTGCAATACGTCAACAATTAAAATAAATATTTATCTGCATTGACTTCTTGTTAATTGTCGCTTTATACCGAAATACTAGATGTCACGTATTAAAACAATAGTAGAACGCTTTTTTCTCTAGGCATATAAGCTAAATCCACAAAAAGCGTCGAGTCAAGAAATTAGCTTGAAAAAACAACTTCAATGGTATGTACATAATACATATAGTATAGTAATAGAAACGACGATTTAAAATGTTACTGAAACGAGTCAATATATTAAATGCACATAACTTTGTTTCTTCTCTTTGTAATGACCTCAAATGTTTGTTTTCAAACACAATAGCATTAAAACTCGAATAAATGTTGTTTCTACCGTAACATTCTATGTTGTGAAATCTACGACAAATTTTATTATCTTCGATGTTTTCGAAGCAATAAATAGTAGGAAATAATAAATTTTAATGACATTACGCGTTTGCATAACAATGTCAGTACTTTCTTGTTCCACGTCAACTACGCAAAACTATTGCTCTCAATTCGCTTGATTGGCCGCTGTCATCAAACACAGATGCAGTATGAGTTGGTGATCACGTCAAATTATTATAACCTCCCTAATTTTTCCTCTATTACTACCACTTCTCTATCAGCCCAAATATAAACGAACAGGAAACAATAAACTTCATTTTATTTGTTTCGACTAAATTAATTTCCGAGGAAGAAGGCACGTGTTACATTCAATGAGCAAAATATTACATAAATATCACTCATAACTATTAATTTTAATTTGATCACGTCTTAATTTTCAAGACAATCAGTATTAATTAGGTAACAAAAATTGACAAATTGATTTTACCCTCACCGTCACGTAAAATGTTGGAAGAAATTCTTTGTGCGACGACAAAAGCTGCTCATAATGAGCCCCAGAACAATTTAATTTAACGTAATGACGCAGCGTCAAATAGCGATATTATTAAGATATCTTTCCAAACATAAAGCAAATTTTTAAATTGGCACATTAATCAACTTTGATATTGTATACAATCATTATTATCTATCAGCTCACATACGTCCCACTGCTGCCCTTGAAAGTATGTACATATACCTTTCAACTTTGAAAATTCAGAGGGTACCTGGGGTTAAAGCCAGCTGCTACTGAAATTCTCCACCGCGTGCATAAACGCCAAAGCCATTCCTTCTTTTTATAATATTGTATAGCAGTGCATAATAAAAGAAAAAAAGTAAAAATAACTGTATATTTTTAGATAATAAAGTAGCTTTACATGGTGCAGCGGAAGAATTCATGGTACGGCCACTACAATTTTCAACAGTGACACCGACCACATTGATTTGTTTAATTGCATTTGCAGCATTTCACTGGAATATTATATTGAATTATGAATTGATAATGGTATGGATGTAAGCAATATCAAATGTATCGAGGTATTGCACTTTTTGTTTGTTATGATATTTTAAATCAATAGCTTCAGCAGCCTTCACCTGATATAAATACATCAATGTGTCTGGCATATGCGTAGATTATTATAAAATAAAGTACTTTGGGATCAAAAAGGACTCTCGAATATCAAATAGGATATTTAGGTTTTACACGGTTATTTTTAGTAACAAAAATCAGTTTTAAGGGTCCCTTCGCGTCGATTGGGTTAGCTCGTGTTTCCTGTGACACATGCCGCTTTTCCTCCAAAATTCATAATTGTTTTGTCTCTAAAATTGTATCATTGGGTAAGCATGGAAACTATTTATCTTGCTTCAGACCTTTGTAGATTTAACATAATTACAAAACGCCTTTTGTTTTATATACATATGTAGATTTCCTTAATATCTTTATTAATATAAAAATAATCAGTCACGTCTAAGGGTAAATATTACGTGTTCGAATTAAATCCCGTATGTTTTATTAACTGTTACATTACAGTTTTTTTGGGAATCTGGGGTAAATATTACAAGTTCGGCCTGCCTTCATTTTATATTGCTTAAAGGTTGACGACCATTGCTATAAAGTATTCGTGATATGATACTTTGTCTCTACGCGGGGATCGAACTTGCAATCCCCATTCACATGCTGGTCTAATTGACTTCGCTATGGAAACCGTCAAATTGAACTGAGGCCAAAAAATTGAGTCATATTTTGCAATTGCAATACCAAGAATTTGACGAATCCCGCGAATAATATTTCAATCATTTACTGTGTTTACTTAATATTGAAGTTGATTCATATGTTTTCACTACTCAAATAGTTTTCGGTTTGTTAATATCGATTTGCAAACTAAAAACTATATTTTAGTTCAACTTTTTTTATTCGTAAACATGCATAGTTAAAAAAAACCTTCTCAATTAAATTCATGCATTTTTTTATATAATAGAAAATACCAGTCATTATAACAAATTAATTGATCTAGACTTAATAATGTCGTAGATTATTTTGTATTTCCATTATACTTATTCCTCGACTTTCAGTCATTTTTTACCATCCCAAGCGACTTTTGCGACTAATCTACCGAAGACAATCGTCTGAGTGGGTTTCAATCAAAACTTAACCCAAAATCGATCAATTTTCGGGTCGTTGGCATTATTGATATGAATCCTTTGAAATCCCACTAGGGAGGACTATTATAACTTTTACTCGATTGAATTGCAAAACCAAAAAAATTATTATTGTATGTGGTTTAAATATTAAGCATTTTTTTACAAAAGCGTAAATCTTCGGTGTTGTATAACAACAAGTATAACAAGTTCCTAGCTTCAATTACCGAAGTGTTTTTGCATTTTTTCCATTAGGTATTATTTTTTCCCAGTATCAGCTGAGAGTCGTAATAAATTTTAAATCACAGCTGACTGAAATTGGATGTAGAATTACACATCTACCAATAACTGTAGGGGTATAGATTTGTGATAGTACTCCAAATAAGCTCTCTTACGGTGCTTATAGCAAAGTAAAAACTGTCTATTATCGTCTTTTTTGACTTACACTCAATCACAGCGTTTACTGCAGTACTAATAACTAGTACAAGTAATACTGTTAATATAAAACATGTAGAGTGATGCTTCAAAACAAATTTCAAAGTAGGTTTCTTAATAACTCGATAATGAAATTAGTATTTACGAGTAGAAAATCAAAGTTTGCGCCCCTAAAATAACTTTTCATACAATTATTTTCTTCTAATATAAGAAAATCTTTTTACGAACTTGTGGTAAACAAAAAATTGTGAAACGAGGTCAAACACGATTATTCACAATAAACAGTTATTTGGCGCTGACATACAATACGACGCGACGCACTAAATGTGGACGGAATATTTAAACATTTCCTAGCTATTGCCTCTGACTGCTTCTGTTTCAACATCATGATTGGAACCAAAGAGAAATGGAAACAAAACCATCTCAAAAATAAGTCTTATGAAGATGCATACTCTAGCTTATTATCGTTAAATAGTTACTTATTTAAATACGATAAATAACACAACATTTCATTATACAATATTAAATAAGCGTTTACTTATTAATTTAACTGTGTGTATATGTTTGTACTTGTATATGTAGTATATCTTATTGCTTCTTCTAAAAAATATATGTTGTCATAGAAGCTGGGAACTGAATTTCGGAAGTTACAGAATGTTCGATTTACAGCTCCGTTGATATCTCTCTTGATCGTTTGTTTCACATATTTTGACAGGTTCGTAGCTCAGGTAGACACCATGGAGTAAAACAAGAAGTCGTAGGATCAATCTCAGAGCCGATACATTCGGGTCCGGAAGACCGAAAAGTCCCATGTACTTTATAACACACGACACAACGCTTGTATCTTAGTGGTCAGAATTATTTAAGAAAGCTTACTATTCCATTAGGTCAGTGTTAAATCTGTGCTATTCTCATCTTGGTCAGCGAAATGAATGGCCTCACTCCCCTGTTACGTTACCACCGTCTCATTAAAGCGGCGAGAATTAACAGCATCGCTACTGCAAATCGTCCGTACAATGAAACCGCTGTACGCTTTATAATCCTTACTTTTCTTCCTCCATTTTCTTACTTCACATCGAAAAACTACCACGTAACTTCATTTACGTGCACATAAACGTAAATGTAAAACCTGCAATGTAGGGATATGTACATAGGAAAACTAAAGCGGGAAATAGCCACGGTGATTGAAAAAAAAATATTTTCCCTAACAACCACGAGTAATAAATATATGATGTAATTGTTAGGAAAACGTTAAAAAATGTCAGAACCAAAAAAAATAGCAAAACCCTGCCTCATCTTTCGAAAATACTGACGTGAACTACGACTCTATGGTTGCAGATGCTTTTAAGACATTTTCGTTTCCAAATCAACTGTAAAGGCCACTTGATAATTTATCATCTGAACTAGGTCTCAAAATTCAATCAAGAGACCTTTGTCTCCTACGCCCGTATCGCTTGATACAAAATTATTCGCTATTCTTATTGAATATTCTGTACATTCAGTCCTGAAATTGGTATGATCAAAATGTGAATAGAGAATTTATATGAATATATGTCAATTTTTATCACGTAAAACATTGAATTAATATCTTTCCCGATAAAAATCGGAAATTATTCTTACATTTAATGGGATCTAAATTTCTATGTATAATCGAAATATGAATAAAAATCTAATTCACTTTATGTCATTTTTATCGTAGAACAATTCAGTTACCAATATCTTTGCCTATGAAATACGGGAAAAATTCTTTACATTATTAATTCATTAATTAGATAACGAAATTTGTAATTATTTCTATGTATTTCTAATTCAGTTTATGTAGTTTTTTTATAATGCAAAGAACCAAAGTTTTAAGCCGATGAGTCGGCATAGCTTATATTTTTAAACTTTGAATATTATTCGGCAGCATATTTCGTCCCATTTTTTAGCTGTTTTTTAATTTATTTTCAAGTACCTATATAATATACGGAATACGAACCTTTCCTCAGTATTTTATAAGTATGATTACAAAAATTCGTAAGCATTATTAGCTGTGGTTCGTTGTTGCTACGTCCATTTAATCAACCTGAATTCCGTTAGTTTTGAAGACAATCTCACTACTATTTCGGACTGGTACTAAAACTACCGCTAGCTGTACATTCTGGATTTTAACTATTTTAATATTACTGCTACATAGTTTTCGCCCTAATTGTGGTTTGCGGCTTTGATCGGGCTGATGTTCAGCGATTCCCGAATTATAAGCTGCTCAAAGAGCTCAATTAGCTCTTTGAATTTATAAATTTTAGCATCGACTGCAAATCGGTTTAAAAAGTATTTGTGGATTTCTACTTTTGCTTCATCCTCAAGATGAATTGAAATGATTGAACTACACCATTCTTCTGTGTTCTCTTTTCTAACTTTGACAGTGCCTTGTTGACTGTCGCGTTAAATTGACGAGCTATTTATTGGAAATTTCAGGCAATGTTGCTTACACACTGCATTTATGAATATAAACATCATTAATGTTTAACCAAGTATTCGTGATATTATCACCGAACAAAGTGTTAGCAAAATGCTATTATAATTTCACCCAAATTCGCGATTTGCCTGCACCCCGTTTTGTAGGTAAATAATAAAATATGTACCCGGTGGCGGTGTGCTACGTTGTCCGGTCGTAGTAGTGCCGAAATAAAAAAGTTATTGGTTATTTCATTTTGTTTAAAAAAATGTTTTTGCTTCTGTTACAAAAAAGTGAGCGCCTTTATTATATTTTACACAGAGAAGTTGAATAAAATTTGAAAGGAAATGTCAACACGACGAGCTTGCCGAACACACGAATAGACTATCATATATTTCACACGGTCTTGTCTTAGTGATTTGTGTAGCGTGGAATATTCAAATTATTAGAAATATGTGATAACTAATAAAAACACATCATTCTCATTTTAAATTTATATCATTCGACGTGTGTTCTTAGTAGAATGAATAGGCGACATACAAGCGGCGACAATCGTTCCCATACAAAATACTGTCTATTTCCTTCCTAATCTTATTCAGCTTTTCTGTGATGTTTTACCTAATTGAGTATGCGAATTAATGAAATGGTGTAATATCGGGATTATTCGGTGTGAAGATTGACAGAAGTGCATTACTGCTTAAAATTCCACGTATTGGGGAGCGATTCACAATTATCGTTTCGGGCACATTTCTGCTCCGCACTGCTTTTAAAAATTTCCATTTTTCCTTCAATATTATGGAATACTCCAGTAAATCAGAGGCCACAGATTTAACCCCGCAGTAGAATATATTATGACGATCCATAAAAATTAGTGTTATGTCTGATTTGTGTTTGGTACCGAAAAATCTCTCCTATAACTACCATACAAGCTTTCGTATCCAATAGCGAAGCCTCGTTTCCTTGCCAGCACATAGTCACATATACCACCATACTCTACAGAGATACTTTCAAAACCCCTACAGAGAAACACAGGAGAAGAAAAAAAACTACGATACAAGACTTTTATCTCATGTCAAGTTAAATGTGGCCGACAATCTATGGTTTTTTGAAGTCATATGTCTATTTACCATATTTAATCGTTTATTTCAACAGCGAAGAAAAACATTATGGGGAAAACTGTGCAGGTTTGCACCTGAAATGTTTTTAGGACTTTCTTTGGTATGTAGTCCACCGACCTGGACTAGGCCACCGCGGTGGACTAAGAATTAAACCCTCTCCGTCTTAGAGTCGGCCCGTGCCTAACAGTAGGACGTATGTATATGTGTTGTGCTATGTACAAAGAATAAAACATAAACAGTCAAACCATGGGATGAGTTTTATTAGCCATAACTCTAAAATAACAATATGAAAAGGCTGTTGTTTTGAAATAAATGAAAGCGTGTAAATGTACACTATAGATTTTTGAAACGCAAGTTGAATTGCGTCAGACCGATGGTTCAACACAAAACAGATCGGGGCATATCCATTATATTTGGCGCTTTAGATCGACGAGTGAATTTTATTACGGTTTCCGTCGATATATACGCATCGTTATTTTGTAAAATGAATATTCATTTGTGTATCCACATTCGGTTTTGATATTCATTAAAATAAAATTTGGCTATTGTTATGCATGGCATGGTGACGCGCATCATCGATATGACATTATTTTTTATTTATGTGCGATTATTAACACTGGCTTCCTTTAAGACTGAAATAGAAAAGGTTACAACGAAACTCGGTGGTCAATTGTCAATAAGAATAAGTATTCAAGCATTTTGTTAAAATCTCTTGACATGATTTCTTCAGAATAGTCAAAATCGTAATCAAAATGGAGAAAATACTCAGCTACGAAGGGCTACGCAAGTATTAAACAGGAAGAACGTGCTCAATATCAACTTTACAGTAAAGTCTAAAGATAAGATAAGACGAATCTCGTTCCTACAAACAACCATGACATAAGAACATTGATCGTATATTATTAATAAAGAAATTGTTTAAATTAGCTGTGTAGATGTTAGATATTGTTAGTTTCATTCCTTTCCAATTAGGCAATCACGCAATTTATATAATTTTTATTATAGAGATCGTAAGTCCAGTCGTAACCATAATTACGCTTCGTCGAAAGAAATATATACAAATACTGCCAACGATTGCTTGGATGCTAATGAACCTTAAAATACTTTTTAAAGTTCCTGATAATATTTATTAGCTATTCTACAACTATGAATCTCTCTTCATCAACCCATATTCGCCCACTGCTGAGCACGGGTCTCCTCTACCATTGAGAGGGTTTAGGCCATAGTCCACCACGCTGGCCTAGTGCGGGTTGGCGGACTACACACCTAAGAAATTGCTAAGAACTCTTAGGTGTGCAGGTTTCATCACGGTGTTTTCCTTCACCGTTAAAGCAAGTGATAATTTAATGTGAATACACACATAACTTCGAAAAGTCAGAGGTGTGTGCCTGGGGTTCGAACCCGCGACCGTCGAGATTCTCGACCGCGCGCAACTATAACTATGAATGCTCTAATGAAAATGCTCGACCTGGGAATCGAACCCGAGGGAACACTGGATCTCACAGCATTAATGCTAAGAGACTGCGAGACAGTCCGCCATGCATAAGAATGCCAAATAAAATCTTACCCCCACGTTTCAAAATTGAATAAATTGCCCTAAAAAAGTTTGCTTAGTAGGTACTTGAAGATTTTTGTCGACGCATAACCTTCTTTTTTCACGTCACTCAATATATCATTGCTTAGAGTTCATAACTCACCAAATCTCAAGAGATGGTTTCAAACATTGATCGCCAGACAGCTTCCTTGACCCAAATCTAATGTAAAGAATATTGAAAAGAGATCTATCTATAAATATTAAAATAGCCATCATTTTACTAGGCCAAAGTTCAAGGAATTACAAGAACACCTGATTATAATTTTAACTACTACTGGCAACATCATCAGCCCACATACGTTCCACTGCTGGGCGTAGACCTCCTCTACCATTGAGAGGGTTTAGGCTTAGTCCATCACGCTGGCCTACATACCCCAAGAAATTTCTAAGAACCTTCAGGTGTGCAGGTTTCGTGACGATGTTTTCATTACCGGTTAAAGCTAGTGATAATTATAATTGATTGAGAATACACACATAACTTTGAAATGTCAGAGGTGTGTGCCCGGGGTTTGAGCCCGCGACCATCGAGATTCTCGACCGTGCGCTTAAACCTTGAGGCCATCACTGTTGCCATCACTACTGGCATACGTCTAAATATTGTATAACATTAAAACAACGCCATCTAGTGGCACAGCTGTAATTTTAATTAAGTCTGTGTATAAGTTGTTTTATTTTATCGTCGCTCAAAATAATAAGACAAAAGCTGTTTAGGCGGTACACATTCGTGGAACTCTGAGGTTTCGACGACAGATGGGATTCTCACGCCACTTGATCTATTTAAAAAGCATTACGCTTACCATAACGCAACGGATTGTCACGTCTTGTTTGTTGGTCCTACAGCACGATGATTCGAAGAAAGGTGGTGAGAAGCAGATGGATGAGGGCTGCTCAAGGCCGGAATAGTTTGCGCTTACGTGGGGTGATCCTTGATAGTCGAAAATCGAAAAAAAATCGACTGGTCGTCTGTTTATCAAGCCGATACTATAGATAACAAAGTTTCTATTTTTAACGATATAATTACCCAGCTATACGATACCCATGCCCCGTTTCGTGCTATTAAACTAAAACACCGTCCCGCGCCTTGGTTAACAGACGAGATAAGATGTTTAATGCGTAAAAAAATAATGCTAAATCTAAGTACAAATCCCATCCTAACGATTTCACTAGAGCTAAATATGTGAGTCTGCGGAATCGCTGCAATAGGGTGTGTAGGGATGCTTATCGCCGCCATATTCACAATTCCGTCAATGAGGAAGATCCAGCTAAAGTGTGGAGATTTCTCAAATCATTGGGAATTGGTAAATCACGTCAAAACGCAGTCCTTAATAATTGTTTGGATATAAATTCCTTAAATCAATATTTCTCTTCTTCGTCCAATATTGACGTTAATACTAAAAATCAATCCATCAACTTCCTTCGTTCATTACCAATTCCTAATTATTCTTCTTTCGTCTTGAATCGATTTACCGCTTGTGATGTTAAAAAAAGTATAGATATAGTAAGATCTCTGTTACTTCAAATTCGGTCGGTATTGACTGCGTAAGTCGAAATATGCTGGTCCCTATTTTAAATTTTATCCTTTCACCTATATGCCATATATTTAATTTCTCTGTCCAACATAACACTTTTCCTTCAATTTGGAAAGACGCTCAAATAATACCCCTCCCTAAAAAGACCAATCCACAAAATTTCTCCGAATTCCGTCCTATATCCATTCTCCCCTTCCTCTCCAAAGTATTTGAGCGTCTCGTTCACTCTCAATTAAGTATATATTTATCTAAACATAATATTTTTAATCCTTTTCAATCTGGTTTTCGCCCTGGTCACAGTACGGTCACTGCCTTGCTTAAAATTACTGACGATATACGCCTCGGCATGGAAAATGGGCAGGTGACCGTGCTGACACTATTAGACTTTAGTAATGCTTTCAATACCGTCGACTTTGATATACTTTGTGCCTTGCTTGGCTCTATTAACATATCTCCATCGGTAATCGATTGGTTTCGTAGCTATTTGTATGGACGCCGGCAGAGAGTTCGTCTCGATGATAACTTTTCTTCGTGGTGTCCCACGAGAGCCGGCGTTCCACAAGGTGACGTATTATCTCCGTTACTCTTCGCTTTATTTATAAACTCTATTTCTCAAAACCTTTCTTCTTCCTACCACCTCTATGCAGAAGATCTCCAGATTTATTATCAGGCTCCGCTTGAATTACTTGATAAAGCTGTTCTCGAGATTAATTCAGATCTGACTCGTATATCAGAGTGGAGTTGTCGCTTCGGTTTAAAAGTGAATCCCGCCAAAACACAAGTAACCATTGTAGGCAGCCCTAGATTTATTTCGAAAATTGATTGGTCTGGGATACCTCCAGTAGTATTCAACGGGGTCATTATACCATACAGTGAAGCTGTAACTAACCTGGGTATAATTATTGATCAATGCCTTTCTTGGAGACCTCAAATTGCGTCTGTTAGTAAAAAACTATATGCCTCAGTTGCTTCCCTAAAGAGGCTTCGTAACTTCCTGCCTACTGCCACCAAGATAGCGTTGGCACAATCTTTGCTTCTCCCTATACTGGATTATGCTGACTCTTGTTACCTTGACCTAACCCAAGTTCAACTGGAAAAACTTGAGTGCCTCCAAAATCTGTGTATTCGGTTCATATTTGGGTTACGAAAATTTGACCATGTCTCAGATTTTCGCCATTCGCTCAAGTGGCTCCCCATAAAACTCCGCCGGAATACTCATATTCTCTGTCTACTTTACAATATCTTGTTCCTTCCTACTTCTCCGCGCTATTTAAAAGAACGATTCTCATTTCTGAATACCTCTGATTCACTGTCATTAAGGTCATCGGAAAATTTGACACTTAAGACTCCAGTGCATGGTAGTACGTTTTACGACTGCTCCTTCACTGTTGAAGCGGTTCGTCTGTGGAACGCGCTGCCGGTGTCTGTTAGAGAAGCTCCTTCACCTCACTCTTTCAGACAAAAAGTTAAGGAGTTTTATTGGTCTAATGTTAGTGTATAATTACTTTATTAAGTATAACATGTGTGTGTGTGTGTGTGTGTGTGTGTTTGTGTGTGTGGCTGTGTGTGGGTGTGTGTGGCTGTGTGTTATATAATTACTTTTTTAAGTATAACATGTGTGTGTACGTGTGTGTATGTGCGTGTGTGTACGTATGTGTCTCTTTTCTTGCTTCAATCTCTTCTTCCCCCACGGAACCGCCGCTAGGCATTACTTCGTGGGGGGAGGTTTTAGCTAAGGCTCTTCCGTCGTGCTAATGTCACGGATTTTTGTTCTCCGACCGCTTTCTTTCAAACCGACGGAGTTCCTGGAGAACTTCCGTCGCAAAAGCGCTTGTCGCCTTGTGTGGCTGTGTGTGTGTGTGTGTTTGTGTATGTGTGTCTGTGTGTGCGTGTGTGTCCATGTATATGTATGTTTATAAAAATGTATATTATTTTCTTTTGTATTCTTATGTTTACCCCTATGTACTTACTTCATTTCTTTTACTCCATCCAAAGGTTGCCTGGTAGAAATCGCTTTCAGCGATAAGGCCGCCTTTTGCTCCACTCTGTCTTTAATTCTACGTCTTTTATTGTAACATAATTTTTAAGTGGGTATCAATAAAGCGTTATCTATCTATCTATCTATCTATCTATAGTCAGTAGTCAGCGATGGAATGACCTACTCATATAGTTGGCGATAAAAGGACGTAGAAATACATAAAGTATTTCATATGTGTACTATACCAGCTATACTCACACAAGAGTTCTATTTATTTATTTAATTAAATAGACTATCGTATTTGGAGCATATAGTTCATATCATGTGACTTAACATGTTTAAGCAGGCGGTCTTATCGCTAGCTGCGATCAATTCATTTATAGTTGTTGTAACAAATTTCAAGAATGTCTCATTTACACCTAGTATTAATTTACAAAAACCAAATATTTTCCCCACGAATAAAAAATGGATAAAATAGTAAAACATCGATACAAATCGCAATATTTCATGGAATTTTATGTTTTTTTGTGTAAATCAACACTCGCCTGTTAGGGCTTTAATTGAAATCGAAAGCTCGTGAATTTGTTTTCATTTCGTTACTGACACGCTTAAAACCTGTTACAAAGCTTAACATTGATCCCAGGTTTATTGACGATTTATTGAGGAATAAAAATTATACAATAAAAGATGAAATAATATCGGCAGTCGTTACTTTAAATCCCAGACAGACACCTGCAGATTTTTATTTTAAATTATGAGGGTACTGAAAAGTAGTCATGGCCTCATAGCTTAGGCGTGCAGTCGAGAATCTGAGCGGTCGCAGGTTTAACCCAAGGCACAAAACACTGTTTTGTCGAAGAAATGTGTGAAATTACAATAATTATCACTTACTTTAACGGGAAAGTAAAACATCGTTAGAAAACTGCCTTTCTAAAAGTTCTTAGAATTTTCTTACGTTTGTAGACCACCAACCCGCTTTAGGCCAACGTGGTGGACTAATACCTGTTATAAAAACTACTGTCAGTCCCGTAGTATCGTATAAAAAGTTTGTGCTTTGAAAACTAAAAGTCTTGAGTTTGATTCCTGGACCAAGATGAAAGTAATCGGGATTTTTTGTAAAAAATTTCTTAGTAACAGCACGAAAAATGGTATTAAGTTTGCCTCTATTTCGTGGCACTTATTTGGCGAAATGTAAGCATAGCAATGCATCTCTTTCTACGCTTTCAGGATCAGACTGAGTGAGATCACGGATGTATTAGCGTTTTAGAAACTTGAACAAAAATATATTCATGTGACAGAGGTGTAACATAAATCCCATTTCAAAACATAATTAAATAATTTAAAATTTAATATGGACGTGATTCTCGGAGAAGTTAAGCTGTTGTACATTTAAAACAATAAGCTACTCGAGCTGTATTAAAATGATAGAGTTTCGGCACGTGTAACCCATTTTAAATGCTGCAAATATTCTTGATGAATTTTCAGAAACGTAAACCCTCGTAAATGTATCCCCAAAAGGTTTGGGAGCGGCTTATACAACCTTTTTTCTATTTTTTTAGCCAGATGAAAAAATCTTCCATAACAGCGATGGCCTATGGCTTTGACGCGCGGTCGAGAATCTCGGCGATCGTGGGTTTGAACCCCAGGCACACACCTCTGACTTTTCGAAGTTATGTGTGTGTTCACAATGAATTAATTATCACTTTCTTTAAGGGGAAAAGTAATCATCGTGATAAAACCTGCACACTTAAATGTTCTCGGGAATTTCTTAGGTGTATAATCCACCGATAGGTACTAATCCAGCGTGCTGGACCTTAGTCCAATCCAGACCTTAGCCTAAGCCCTCAAAGTTGTTTAGGAGGTTCGTGCCCAACATTAGGACACATATAAGCTGATGATAACAAGGCAATACTAAGGTTAAAACAAATCAAGCGACCTATGAAGAGACGATAGACACACTACTTCATTTCTATCAACAGGGATATTTATAATGGAAATTAATAACTGTCGTGTGCTGGAATAATACAAGTAGATCTGGGAAGTAAATATCCGATGTCGGGTGGGATGAGGTCCGCTGTAATATCCGTCCCACACACATTTTCCTGTAGCCATTTGTTCCTCGCATTCCAACTACATGCTCAATAAAGCGGCGACGAATGTGGACACTCATATAATTTTACGGCATTTTCTACATTGCAACAAGCAGGCGTATCCTACGCTTATATAGGATTATTAAAATTTAAGTTTAAGAGAATAAGTTATTAATTTGGAAAAATACTTCGAGTGAAAGGATTGAAAATTTTAAGACCTTTTTTATTTCATATTTTCCAGCCTTAAAAGATGTTTATTATATTTAATTGAAAAGATTAGACAAAATATGTGAAATCAATTTATTTTATTTAAAACATCAAAGATTATAAATATTGATATAGTTCCTAAGATATAGATATATAAGATCCCTTAATTATTTATAGAAAATGATTAAATTAACGGACTTGGAAATGGACTTGGACATGCCTATCGCAGCTTATTATGGTAAAAGAACCGAGGTACGAAACTTGTCTTTTTATTTACAATTTTCCAGTTAAAATACTTTACCAATTATGCCAGTCTATTTTAAGAATGTGTGCAATGCGATAACAATGAATGATTCGACTAGTTTAGCGCTGAACTACATATTTCACAGCGCCCCTAATAATATATGTAATATGCAGGGATCGAAAAAAATCTTCACACACTCAGGCAAAGATAAAAATATTAACTTTTATAAAAACGACATATATAAGCTATCTTATCTAATACTAATACTCAAATGAGACCAACATTTGTATACATTTGTTTTGCCATAGCAAAGAAGCAATAAAAAAAGTTTTAATTAACAAAACTTAACATGGAAAAAAATTAACATGTCATATATATGTAAAATAGTTGGGCGCGGCACCGTCGCATTATTCGCACGGCTACATAAATTATTATTTACCTACAAAGCGCAGCGGAGCGCTCACGGTTTGAGCAACGATTTTTAGCAAAATTATTAAGCTGTTTTTTATTAAATTTTTTCATAGTTAGGGAATTCTCTTTGATACATGTCATGATATCGGGATAAACCTATATGTCGAAGAGCGTCATGTTACTTATAGAGATGCTGGAAGCTTATTCACGTCATGGCCACGGCCTAGGAACTTGTAGGATACATCGGGATATCTTCCTTCATCGTTAAAGTAAATGATATGATTGATATATTGAAAATACACCAGCATTCAGTCAGTACCTGCTTTGATTCAAATGTTTCTTTGTGTAGCAAAAATCCTTAGACAGCAACGTGCTTAACACCAAATGCCAATCAGTACAAAAAAATGTGTAACGTAGAAATATTCTATAATAATTTTTGATATCAAGAAAAATATAATTTTATACGAATCTCTCAATAGCCTCAACAAGATTGAGGAAAGCCATCAGGGTGGGGCACAATTTTATAATCATTCATTTAAATGAGAAGGTCTTAAAGAGCAAAACAGTAAATTAAGATTACTAACGACTTTGCGTAAAGCGAGTTTTTGTAAAGTTTCTGTGTTTTTTTTAGTACTATAACTCGCATAATGGCCAGCTATTATTATTTCAGTAAGTGATTTTAATTCGATAGGAAATAATAATAGAATATTGTCAGTGATAATCCGATATTACAAAATTTAAACATACCTACTAAATTGAATAAGGAACGAATAATATTACCGTTAAATTAAAAGCGAAATTAACCGTAGGCTGTACCTAATGATCAAATAAATTCATGTTCCTATATTTGCAATATACTTGATATATTTTTTTACTTTAGTGTTAGCAATAGTTCGAATTTGTTGATTGTAAAACGAACAAACTGAGCTTTATAATAATAATCATCATCATCCTCATTATCAGCCCATAATGTCCCACTGCTGCAGGAGCCTCGTCTACCATGGAAAAGTTTTAGTCCTTAGTCCCCCACGCTGGTCTAAGGACTAAACTGATCATGCTAAGAAATTTCCTTATAATTTTAAGTTGTGCAGATCTCATCACGATGGATTCCTTCGCCGTTAAAATAAGTGATACTTAATTGTGTATCCACACTTAACTCGATAACTGAGAGGTGTGCCTGGGGGCTAAACCCGTAACAGTCGAAATTTTCGACCGCGGCAAACCTCGAGGCCATCACTTCTATGGAATACGAGCGTTCAATGGTAGAATGCTGTCATATAAATGTAATGGTATATAATATATTTTAAAAAGTTGTTGAACATAGTGAACAAATATATTTTTTAAAGTATCTAAAACTACTACGGCGTAAAGCCTTTCAGTTGCAGATAAGGCTCGTGCCCAACCGTGGGACGTTAATGAGCTTATGATGACTATAAGACTGCATTAATATCAATTTATAATATTTAAAACCTCCGCAGTTTTTTTTTAAACTTGAATAAATTTAATCAAAAATTTCTAGTCAAACTAAGATATTATGACATTGTCTAAACATTGAAACGTTTTAGTCATAAAACACGTACACTAAATTTAGAACACCAGTAACAAAAGTGTACAATTACCAAGTTGTTAACTCTTCTTTGAGTACCTTTGCCGTGGTTTTACGGCTAAATGGACCCCGGGCCTGTGATTTTCGTCAAGGGGTTCTACAAAGACAGTAACATTTTAATACCGCCTTTTTATTTATTCTAAATGAAGGACGGCAAACGTGATCTGGTAAATTATTCCACAACTTCTTGATACAAAGAAAAAAAAGTTGGAAACTTTTTTCTCTAAAATTGACGAAACTACTTTTATATAAAGTTTCATCGTCATCATCATCATCAACAGCCCTCAATTCGTCCACTGCTGGACATAGGCCTCTCGAATTAAATAAAGTTTACTAAAAATATATTATACTGTACGATTTCTTACATTAAATTCGGTAGCATAGAAAAAGAGCTTTGAAATTGCGAGACAATCCAGGCTTTGATCCACTAGATCCAATCAACTCAATGTAAATCTAATAAAATTTCAATTAAAATCTTAACCAGATCTTGAATTTAATCGATTGCCGATATTCAAATCGTACGCATTACTTTGATTTTTATACGTTTCTCTTTAATGCATTTGAAATCAATAATAACTTTTTGTAACCTTGTTTAAAATTGATTTTTTTATAACTTTATTATATACTTAAGATTTTTGCGGTACTTGTTTGCTTTCTCTGTCGATATAAATATTCAACAACTGATAATATATTCTCCTTAGTCTGCTCGCCTTTTATAGAAAGTTTAACTTATCTATGATATCGTAGTAGTTCTGAAGTGATGTTAGGTTAGAAATAACTTTGTTTAAAGACCACTAGTCCATGCCCACAACTGCTTTCACGAAACCTTAGACTTCAAAATGAATAATTTACAGTTTCTTTTATATTTTCCATCGTAATACCGCTAGTTTTAATCACTGTTCCATAACTCAGACACCACTTTGAACAGAGATTACGAAATTGGGGTTCTAATGATGTAGCTTACTAAAGCGAATAATCTCACGCGATTATAAGTAATGTATTCTATTGAAGTTCCTATTTAGCATGTAAATAAGACTCACATTTCTAGGAAAGTTTGATGAAACGTTTATTGTAGATGTTACGAAAAACCCAAAAGAGATTTAAATCTTATAGTTGTAATCTTATTTTAAGTGGTATTGATATGCATAGATTGATGTATATCTTCAATCTTCATCAATCCATTTACGCCCACTGCTGAGTACGGGTCTCCTCTACTATTGAGAGGGTTTAGGCCATAGTCCACCACGCTGGCCTAGTGCGGAATGGCGAACTGCACACCTAAGAAATTCCTAAGAACTTTTAGGTGTGCAGGTTTCATCACTATGTTTTCCTTCACCGTTAAAAGCAAGTGATAATTCAATTTGAATACACACATAACTTCGAAAAGTCAGAGGTGTGTGCCTGGGGTTCGAACCCGCGACCGCCGAGTTTCTCGACCGTGCGCCTAAACCTCGAGGCCATCACAGCTTTTTATGCTTTTGCATGTATATGTAGTATCCTATTCCCTGGTAGATATTAGCCCACTGCAAATAGACCGGACTTTTTAAAAGCACCTATTTTCATAAAAACCTAAAAACATAAAGTAGGTACATTTGCCAGCTATTGAAAGCTATATGAATTACTCAAAAACAAAGATAGACAAGAAAGCTTTTTCTTACTTAACTTATTCATTTCTCATGAATCCTCATGAATTTCTATTCTTTGTTTTATTTTTTTCTTGATTTTATATTCATGCATTCATAACCTCTAGCCTGTATACCTCGGAGAGGTAAGAACCCACATATTGCCGTTTTTCGAACACACTTTCAGCATACGAAAATCTGAGAATTTCTTAATGGAAATCTGTTTCCATTCGGGACCTACTTAATATTTAAGATTATGTTACAAAGTCTAAAAACATAAACAGTGAGTGTGACTTTTCCCTATAAGGAAACTGCTGTAAGTTAACAAAGAACTTGTTTATTAGAAGAAGCCTTGAATTTCTAATCATATTTATTCATCATCGGCCGATATCCTTTCCACTGGTTGGCACAGGTCTTCTCTACAACTAAGAGTTTTGAGGCCTTACTCCACCATGCTGGCCTACCGAAAACAAACTTAAAAAAAAACCTAAAAACTTTTTTTTGATATGTAGGTTTCTTCGCGAAGTTTTACTTCAAATCATATTCATTGTTAATGTTTATTTTCCCAATCACTCCGTGTATTAACAACTTCAAGTCAAACTCCCGGGATAAAGTTGGATTACTTGTACATTATGTTTTATTTCAAACAGGATTATAGATGAAGGTTGACATGGGACGGCTGGCTCACAAACAAAAGACTTTATATTTTGGAATCAAAAAGCCTTCGTGAAAATTACAGAAATAATTAAAAAATCGTAAGATTTCTATTATAAAGAAACTAAGGTACTGTTATGATTACTTCTTATCGCCCCGCGATATACATAAGTGCATAGCGTAATAAAGAAGTGCCAAGTTTGATGTCCAGATCAGGCAGTATTATCGGATATTCGGTAAAAAAAGTCTCCCGAATAAATTGGGACATAAAAAATTACGCAACACGGCTATAAACTTACACCCCTACCTCCCCTTATTATAGTATATGATAGTTCAACGCCATAGTCAGCTTAGGACACCGTGAGAAAGACCCGCCTTGATCTTTATTAGAAGGAAAATATAATATTTTAACAGTATATGGACAAAAAGCAACTAATGCTCTCTGATTTATACTTATTTATTTACCTTTCACTTTCCGTCTTACTTCTTTATCCTTGTTTGTCTGTAAAAAGTTACCTTGTGCGAAAAGTGCACCTTTCGTACCTATTTAAGCAACTGTACTCCATACCTTCTTTTATTATGTTTACAATAATGTTTTGCATCAATAGATATTACATTCGTCAAGAACAATAAAATGTGTTCTATAATTGAGAAGTGATCACAGACAATTATTGTAAAATTCGACAAAACGAGGAAGGAAACATCATTTCTAAAGTATAAAGTAGGAAAAATTTATGCAAATAAATAAAGTAGAACCAACAAATGAATAATTGGCATGAATGAAACAAAAGCTAAATCAAAGAACAGAGCGAAGATGGAAGTGTAACAAGAAGGAAATTAAATTATCTCGACGCGGCTTTGGAAGAAAAAATATGTATTTTATTCTATACGAACATCGACTCAGTCAATTTTGATGTATCTACTCTATTTTTATATTCAACAATCACTACTGACTTATTGATGTCACAAAGAAGAATAACAGAAAGCACCAACTGCTTGACGGCAGCATTGCCATGTTATGAACTGTATGTAATACATTGCATGCTTTACCGATCCATAAAAAGCAGGATCATAGTGAACAAGAAGTAAGTCATAGTCGTACACTATATTTAATGAATTCATTGTTATGTAAAACAACCTACTTTAACGTTTAAGAGAAACATCACAAGAAAACTTTTATATGTAAAAGTATTCCAATTGAGTTACAAGTACATAGTTCAAATATTTTTTTTTAAGCTCACCAACTCTTACTAAGACAGCATAGTGTAGTAAAGTACTTTCAAAAGTTAAGGTGAACCGTTAACCGTAATTTTATTAACATTATAAAAGTTATTAATACTCTGATTTCAACTTCTTCGTAGTACCAAATATCCGGGTATTTAGTCTTTGATTTCGTCTGGTTCAGCTCGAATTTTCCGTTTGAGTAACGTACCTAGAATCTTACGCCACTATACCGACTGAAACCTCTCGGTAGCCGCATTAAGGCAGGACGAGAAGCGCTTTGAATTGGTAGCTGCTTTCGCCAGACGTACTTTCCAAACCTCGTCGCCTCAAAATACTTCAGATAGCACTCTACTCTTCAATCTATTTTGAATGGGCGTCAGGCCTTGGCAGTACTTCCAAAGAAGCCGAAAAGCGTTATACATTAATTTTGTAAAATCCAGCTTAAAATCGGTTGTATGAACTATGTATGTGACTTTTGGGCTGTTGGGTAAGGTCAGAATTTTCTCAGTTTAAAGATTGCCTTTGCTATTTAAGATTTAAAGATCATCATACGGAACTTTGAAAGGCATAATTGGCTTAGGCGCTTCTATGGAAATACCGCCATAGGCGTGGACGAGCCTAGGCTTTCCGTTAATGACATAAATATAGATACATGCACCTATTTACTATAAACTATAAAATATTACCTAAATATAAATTTACCTACTTTTTACTCTCTCTCTTACGCTTAACCTATTTTTATTCATCAGCTAATTTATAAAAGCAAGTAAAGGACAAGTTTATCAAAGTAAGCGGAACTATGAGCTCCGCGCCGCTCGGCACTAATTAACTTAATGTCTACATAATAAATAAATTTTAGTTTAAGTTAGTTTCTGACTAAAAAAATTGCAAGACAATTGACAGGATGCATTTTCTTGCTACGACATGAAAGAATACTCTATTATTTCTTCAATATCCACGGTACGTCATCTTTATTCAAAATCCCACCTAAAGTAAACTTATCGCCGGTTATCGAGCACATTTTTCGATTTCTACACTTTTTTGAGAAGGGAGACAAACTACTAAGTGATCAAGTGACTACAGAAAATAAGAACATTGTTTAAACCGTCGTATCGTATAAGGTATGATTGACAGCTCCGTTGGTTAGACACGAGCCTTCGAAACCAGTGACCACGGGAAAAAAAATATTTAGGTCCTTAAAAATAGGGTTATTATAGTCGATCGCGAAGAAATCACGGATTTAAAACAAAAGAGCTTTATTTGATGTGCCATGATCCACTCATCAGTAAAATGTGCGATATTGCGATAGCCAAAACAATAAAAATAGCTATTTCATTGCATTCCAATAGGTTTATCACGTTTTCTCTGATTATTCTATTCTAAAACCATTCAAGGAGATCCGAAAGGGCTGTTTTATTACCCATTCTTTCAGACG
Source organism: Cephonodes hylas (assembly GCA_030295005.1). Classification (NCBI taxonomy): domain Eukaryota; kingdom Metazoa; phylum Arthropoda; class Insecta; order Lepidoptera; family Sphingidae; genus Cephonodes; species Cephonodes hylas. Next base: position 4,964,014 of record AP025367.1, on the reverse strand, counting down.
TCGATACTATCTCGACGAGTTATTACTCGTAGCTTCTGCGGTTGAACTTCACATTGCAGATAATTTTCCATCCGATTACTCGTAAACCACTACGAGAGATCTTGTAATAGAAAACTATTTCCTTCGACTTTTAATATTGGAATTGAAAAATCAGAATTTAAGCCAATCGTAAAAAGCTTTTAAGCTGGCGAGTTTTGAGTCCCGCGAGATATTCTTTGGTCCAGAAATTAGAACGCTCTCAAGGTAACGTAATAATAACACCGCATTATTATGAATAAGTAAAACACTAGCAGTACCCAACATAACAAAGTGACATAACAGTTTAGTTATTTAACAAGGTTTCCATGGAAATGAAATAGAGGGCATTCCGTTAGTTTAATTTTTACGGTTTGAATAGATTGAATGTTTCCCAGAAGGGTTATCGTTCACGCGAACTATCACTAACAAAAATACGCCGATTGTTAGTACCGTGCATTTTTGATCTCTGTTAACTCGTTTGGTGATATAAGTAAATGTATTATATAGTAGTAATGGCTTATTTGGGTACGTAATCGAGAATCTCGACGGTCGCAGGTTTAAAATCCAAGCATTAATTACCACGTACTTTAAGGTCGGTAAAGCGAAACATCGTAAGGAAACCTGCACACCTAAAAGATTTTACGATTTTTTTAGTATGCAATCCACAAACCCGCACTAGGCCAGCGGGTTGGCCTTACACTCAAACTCACTCAATTGTAGAAGTAGCCCGTGCCCAGCAGGGGAACGCATATTGTATGATACTTACTTACCTAATTATTTATGAGCTGAATTATGTACATCACACCTAAGGTGTGCATAAAATTCTTCGAAATCTATATATATAAAAATGAATTGCTGTTCGTTAGTCTCGCTAAAACTCGAGAACGGCTGGACCGATTTGGCTAATTTTAGTCTTGAAATATTCGTTGAAGTCCAGGGAAGGTTTAAAAGGTGAAAAAAAATCAAATAATTGCCGGGAAATCCCTCAAAACAGCCCTTTTCTATTTCCCATACAAATGTTTTCTAAATAATATCGAGAGTCAATTTGTAATTTATTACCGCTGCATAAAGTTCAAATTCGCGTGCGCGTTGGAGAATCTTATATCGCGTTCCGTAACAACTAACTTCAGTTGTTAATCTGTCAGATTATATTTTTATTTTTTTGTATTTTACCTTTTTTATATTTGACAATAGATTTGAGAACCAAAATATAATATGTCAATCCATCCTGTCGCACTTCAGAATACGGAAAAAATTATAACGATATTGTGTTACGATATCTGTGAGTGCATCCTTCTATCTTTGTGGCTACGTGCGCGAGAACTTTCTTTACTTTGGTAATCCTTTGTGGTAGTGACTTTGTGCTTTACAATTTACGATGCCGAGGAGAAGACGACCTGACTTAGGAAGTCAATCAAATGTACGAAGAGCTACTTCACGTGCTAACCGCACTGATGACCAGAGAGAGAGAATTAAAATACAGACACAGAAAGGAAGATTGTTCATTTTTATATAAACAGATTGTACAAATTGATTTATCCATTTTTGTAATACATATTCTCTTCCTTTTCCAATGCGTTTCATTCTACTATAATTTTATTTGGCTTTTTACTATTTATAAAGGCTTCAGCCTTGGTTTAATTACTGAGCCCTCAGTTGTAAATTGTAAACCAGGCACATCTAAGGAGATAATAATAATTAGGCTTTTTATATTTTACACAACAAATAGTTCTGAACGCTGACAAAACTGTTTGACAACCAACAAATATGTCAATCCCTATTAATCAGTGACACTATTCTTCATTTTTAAAATGTAAAATATGCAATTATTCGAATATTGTAGATATATGTTGTCGATTCGAAACCTTTATTTAAATCCGTTCTTTAATTTGAGGGAACAATTACCCGCATTGAAGGGATAAATATTTAACGTTTGACAGGACATTACATAGAACAGTTTATATGGGAAAATGAAATTCCTGTTTTTATCATATTGCCCGCAATTTTTCCATATTTTATTACCATTTAAACCTTTCCTGGACTTCAACGAATATTTCAAGACTAAAATTAGCCAAATCGGTCCAGCCGTTCTCGAGTTTTAGTGAAACTAACGAACAGCAATTCATTTTTATATTATAGACGGATCCGATTTGTTTGTTTTAAAATCATTTTATACAAAAGTTTAGGTCTTTCATTTATCGTTTTGGCAGAACAAAGTCTGCCGGGTCAGCTAGTAATAAATAAAATAAATAAATAAATAAATACACCCCACAGTCACATACATAGTCCTGACCCCACACTAAGATATGAGTCTTGTGTCGTGGGTATCAGAAACTACGAGAGACTTTTTCGGTCTCACAAACACCCAGACCCGAAACAAATATTTGTGGATCACACAAACATTTGTTTCGGTGCGGGGATCGAACCCGCGGCCGCTCGTTTCGCAAGCTGGTGTCTAGCCAACTGCGCCAATAATGCAAGAAAAATAGCTTAGTGATTTCTTAATGTTTATACGTATAGATAGGGAATACATAGGTATTCTCTTGCCAAATTATACTGAAAAAAATGGCATTAAGAGAAAAACTTCAGTATACCCCAGACGACGATACAAACGGTTTTATTTCTTCTACAAAACTAAATGTAATTAAACACTAACAAACAAGAAAATAAATTACTTTAGAGGAATTTTTATTGTAATTAATGTTTATAAATGCGTTTTACTACCTATATTTTTCTTTGATTAATAATTTAATGTGAATTTTTATACGAATATCGGTCTACGAGTAAATTATTTTAATATGTGATCAAAATTACCTGAAATGCCATTGACACGAGTCACTTTGTTAGCTTAGTTTTCTTCCAACATTATCCTGTTCCATCGGGTAATGAGATCATCAGGGTATTTTTTTTTTGTTTATTTATTAGTCATGAAAGATTTCTCACTATGCCAGGCTTCACTATTTAACTGTCTGAATTTATTAGACATACACCCAGCTTCGGAAAATTAAAAAAATAAACTCTAACTTTTTCAAGGTAAAAAAAGCTATAATCTGAATAGTAAACATACATACATATGCATGTGTTTATATATACAAAACATAAAAAAGCGCTCTTTTTAATTTGTAAATTGAATTGTCAGCGGACAAAGAACATCACTAGCAGAACTAAAAGCGTTCGGGCGAATATTTTCACCGATTGTTTTCATAAAACTGCGTATGGCTTTAGGTAGAAAAAACGTTTGTACCAATAAGTCTGTTTTGCCACCTCGTTATAACAATGTTTTTTCTTATTATTTTATAGAGTATTTATTAATGCTAGTGTTTACTTACGTATGCCAATAAAATTTGCTGACAAGTAAAAACACTCTCGTACCCCAATCCTCCTCCAACGCAATTGATTACAAGACATGCAGCAGAAATTAGAACTGTAGTTTTCTTAATAATATTCTGCGAACATCAATTCCGCACACTATGGCAATTCGACAATTCATGTTATCATATTCTTTACAGTTTCTTTACGTTTTTTTATTTTTTTTTATCAGAATAACCTTTCTCAAATTCGAAAACCGAACCGCCACATCAAACAAACCAATGTAAGTTTCCTGAACGACAAGGCAGTAAAGTTCATTGTTCATAACTAAACAATCAAACTTCATCTTGCGCAGTTCTACCCGCTAAAATGTACGATTGAATTCGGAATAGAGTTAAATAAGTCCTTTTCTATGTCATCGATAGTTCAATAGTAAGTTATAGAGGGGCTCATGCTGAGCAGTGGGAAATATATGGGTTGGTGACGATGAATAATACATAGTAAAAGATTTGAATACTGAAATACAATACTTTATATTATTACGCTTATGATAAATTATTATATTTGAAGCTTGGAACGTAGAGGGCCTAGTGACGTGTTTCATATTTTGCCTAAGTAACTTATTACACAACATTCATGTTTGCTTAAGTTTCCTTGAATATAATATAAAATTACTAGCTTACAAATTTCCGTAACACAAATGTAGAATTTTAACGAATATTAGAGAGAAACGTATCCGAGGGTATAAGACATCATTGTATTTTGTAATCTCGACAACGCTCAAAATAAAATACCTTAATTACACTGATTTTATCCCGCTGAAAGTGAACCTAAATGCCTCATAATTTGGTGTCGTTAACTTGGAGTATTTAATTGAGGATTTTGCCCTACTTACCTTTGGCTGTATATAGGATATATTTAGTACGTTTGAAACCGTATCCTTGGGTAATTGACTTCAAAATTCACTGTGATCGTAATATCTGATAGTAACGTTACACGGTACGTATTTCAAACGACAACGAGAAGACTATTATTATGGCTATTGAATTCAACAGTAATTATATTTATAAACAAATAAACGATCAGTGATTATTATTTATAATGTAATCTAACTTGACCATAAACCATTTAATATTATAGATTCATGTACGTACATAGAAATATAAAAATGCTTCATTTGCTTTCCCAATAATATTGCAGTTTTTTTTTTGGTTGTTCCATTATACAATAACATATAAAGATATACAATGAATTTGAAGCTCAAGGATAAAGCATTGATGTAAACGATTTCTCAGAACCAAATTCGCAACATTTGCTCGTAATTCGTATCCGCAGAGATAGATAAGACCTAACACGGGGTGTAAATCCCACTATAACGACGCATACAGTGGTAGAGGAGACCCGTGCTCAGCAGTGGGCGTATATGGGTTGATAAAGATACAGGAACTGTGCTAGGATAAGATTGCCTATATTTAGCTACAAGCGAAACAACGCGACTGTGTTGATTAGAATAAGCGTCTTAATTAATTATCATTTAACATCAAGTCGCAGTGCATTCTTACCTGTACCAATAAAATAAAACCACTATTTGATTTTAAACATTTATTCGCTGACCTCTGTCTTCCGTTGCGGTCTTTGTATAACATTTAAATGTATCTGATTCTCAACAGCGTTTGCTTGATTATAATTATGTTGTGCAATTGGTATACTAAAATATACATAACATTATATTATGTACAATGTATATAGAATATACACATTTACAATCATTGCATATTGAACCACAATGATCTTGTATATCATAGTATTATTTGTATTACGAAACCAAACCAACTTCATCTTCATTACATTCTGTTTAAATAACGTACCGGATATTTGATCAATTCAATGTGGGCTTCTCAATTTCACATTGATTAAACTTTAGTTTGTTTCCCGCGAAATATTGTACCGCGGGTTCATATGTTTTATTTTCGTTTCATCAATAAGTGCTGACGGAGACGTTTACTTTAGGAATATGGTAATAAAAGGGTATATCAAATTCACCTCATAAATTTAATAGCTCTGGTTTGATGGAAAACGTCAACATTCTTTTTTGTCCGAAAAACGGATTTATATCTAACGAGATAACCACAAAAAGATGTTAAAGACACATCATAAGTGTGATGAAATTATCATCAAAGTTTGATAAGCTCTACATAACGATGCTACGGGCAAAAGTTAGAATGAAAATGATCAAATAAGACAAGCAAAAAATCTTAAAAGGACCCTAAAAGTATTTTCATCTATTTTTAGGATATTGGATAGATAACGCCATTCATTTTAGTACGAAATACTTATTATATTGTATAGTGGAAATGTGAGATTCACAGAACAGCTAAGTAAGATGAGAAGACAAATATTCAGTATTTTGTATGGATATGAGCGTCTCCGCTTGTATGTCACCTGTTCATTCTATTACGATTACACTCGACCAATGATAAAAGTTGCATACAAAAATTAGGGACTGCTATTGGTTGTCACAAACTTACGAATGTCCTGATATATACACGCTACCCAGCTAGCAAGCACCGGCCCAGTCAAACATATGAAAGTCTAATCAGGTTCCACCCGCTTCGCATGCTGACATTTCCTTTCTAGTTCAACTGTTCTGTACTGAGATCATAGTGGTAAATTCTGGTACCGATCAGATATCGAAGTCATTGTTCCGAAGATGAAACTTAGTTCACAATGCTATCTCTAGCACTGTTTGATCCGGGGTAGCGCAGCGCTTACAAATCAGAATCGGGTCAATTCTAGAATTGTATTGTTCCTACGCATTCAATGTTAATTGAAAATTATTCACGATCATCCTTTATTTAGACCATAGTGAACGTAAATTCCAGTGAATGATTCAAAATAGATTGAAAAATGGAATGATAAATAATGTAATTAGGTTTCCCTGGAATTTTGAAATGAGATATTTTCAGCTAAGTACATCCCCGAAGCAGCTATTTCTGAAGAGCACACTTAAGTACGTCTAATCGACTATATTCTCGTTCAAATGGTTCTAGGGACAAAGACGTATGTTGAATATTGATTAAGGATTAATGTATTTGAAGAGCTCTTGTAAAGTCACGAAATTCAAGTATCCATAACTAATACACTTATATCTGTTCTTTCATCTTCAATTTCAAAAAGGATATATATTTATCGTTGACCCGATCTCTTAGAATGGGGGAGTATGATAAGTTTCAATCAGAATATCCTTCATATTAAAATAATTATAGCGTGAGATGAAAAAAAAACGTGTATTTTTTCTTACAATTTACAGGCCTTTAAGAACAATGTTTTGATCATAACTATATTTGTTTTAAAGACTAAAACACATATCATACCTCATCTATTTAATGGAATAGAAAGGAAGAGAAAATCAAGCTCAAGTTTAAACTTGCCGGCTAAATTTGGTTAGGAGTGCAGCTAGCATTATTCTTTATTGGCCATTAACGTCATGAACCACAAAACGCTCATAACTCGTCGACCTATTGCAGCAACACTACCCTATAAGTTCTTTTTAGAAATTTTATACAAATATTATATTAAAGGCTTTAAATAAAATTAACAGTTTCATTTGATGTAATGTCATAATTTAATTTATAAATAGAATTAGATGTAACACTTAAATAGATAGAAACAATAATTTCATTGATACGTAAGTGCTAAACGGTAAAGTACTTCACTGCACAAAGTTAGTTCCACCATTACAATCACAGGTAACTTTAATCCCATCATTCGTTCCACATCCGAACTCATTGTGATCACCATACTCGTATCACCAAACAAATTGTACTAAGTTTTGAAGTATACTTCAGTTGTTTGCATTTCTTTTGTTTTTATCCTCATCAATCCATAATTAAGGCTTAGGCGTCTACTAACGTTATCTCGTTGACGACGTTGCGAAGCGACAACAAAAATTACTTTAACAGTGACGATCCAAAAAAACTTGTAAGTCTATTTGGATAAAGATGATTTTGACTTTGAAAATATAATCTTGGTTTTCAGTTGAAGTGTGTGCGTACGGACAAGGCTCGTACTGGTGGTACTGGGGTGCAAGACCGCGATGCTGTGAAGGCGTGGGGAGTGCGTCTCACAGAAGTGCACGACGAGCACGTCGGAGCGCGGTTCAGCCGGCTCACACAGCTGCTGGATGTGCCTCGACGCATTATGCCGTTGACTCCAACCATCTCTGTGAAAAAAAAAAAAAGTTTTAGCAAAATTGCAAGATGTATTCACACCGTGTTCGAAAACTAAGGTAGGTAATAAGCATGGTAAAATCACACGTGTATTAAGACCGTGAGCGGAACCTAAGGCGGGTAATAGAAACGGTGATTACGAACCCATTGGTATTAAACAAATCCGACAAAAAAATACATTTAATAGCTATAGTTGATTTTTCTTCTTGATTCTAATTTAAAACGCCACATCATCATCAGCCCTTGTACGTCCCACTGCTGAGCACAGGCCTTCTATACAGTTGAAAGTGCGTAGGCCTCAGTCCACCACGCTGGCTAGTGCGGGTTGGCCAACTACACAACCAAGAAATTCAAAAATTCCTATGAAAAAAACCACTCGCACTATATAAATTCGTTTTTTAAATTTATTCATAGGTCTTCCAATTCCAAACAGCGCCGACTAAAAGTAGTAAGCTATTTTCAATTCGTTTACGTTCGTCCAAATAGATAGCGATCATCGTTACACAAACATACTCCAAACAAATGTAGTCACTCGCATTGATTCATATAAATATTATTCACAGACAAACGGAAGGAGTAGATTGAATGTTCCTTGCCGGATTTATTTGAAAATAGATGTTGCCCACAACTCCGTGAGTGAAGCTTTAAACTTTTCTTTATTTCATCAAGGTTCTTTTATATATAGCGCGCTATATAGATTAAATATATACGTAACCTCACGCCTAAATTTTCGAAGTAGAAGGCAGTGTGCGTCTATGTAGCTATGTTTCGCCAGATAAGTACCAATCCCACGTAATATGCGAGCTTATTGACACTTTCAATAATTTGACAAACTGTATTATTCTTCAACATACTGATGCGTATAACTATTACAAGTGTACAAACATAGATTACGAGTATAGCTTAAAAGTTTAAATTTAACTGCATACTGTTGCAAAAGAAAAACCAAATCATTGAAATACTAATGGAATTTAAGTTAGTATCCATACATTTTTGTTAACTCAATTATATTTCATTACTGCTCTTCTTCTAACATCACCGTTGGTTAAATGTACCAACATTACTAGCTACGACCACGTAGCGTGACGATATATAAACTCTGGTCTGTACCAATAAATTGTTCATTCAACACAGTTAAATATTAATCATATTGACGGCCCCGTGGCGCAGTTGGCTAGACACCAGCTTGCGAAACGAGCGGCCGCGGGTTCGATCCCCGCACCGAGACAAATGTTTGTGTGACCCACAAATATTTGTTTCGGGTCTGGGTGTTTGTGAGAACGAAAAGCCTCTCGTAGCTTCTGATACCCACGACACAAGACTCGTATCTTAGTGTGGGGTCAGGACTATGTATGTGACTGTTGGGTGTATTTAAAAAAAATATATCTTGGATTGAACAGACCTACATTGTACAAATCATGTAATCGTATGGGAATAAAGCGGTTTATAACAATTCTAACCAATAGTTTCTGAGATTAGTGCGTTAAACCAAAAAAACAAACTCTTTAGCTGAATAAAATATAGAATACATTTATCATTACGCGTATCCAACACGTTCCGAAGATACATTGCATTTCAAAATAAACTTATTCTTCAAACGAAACTTTTATTGATTATTTTAACAAGACATCCGTTGATTTGTATCATACGTTATCTCGTACAGACGTTTCTCTATTCCCTTGATAGATAGGGGTATACCAATGGAAAATATCTTTCACAATGCTCGATTCGCGCTAGCTAGTGTTCCTGAGGTTATTTTCTAATGAAACGAATCGTTTTTCTGTGTAATCATTGGATATACTTGGTATATAACATATTTTTATTTAAAACATATATGCATTATCTTACACGTAATGCCAAATAAAAACTTTATTTATGTTTAATATACAGTAAGTATAAAAGTGAATATAATACTAGCAAAAGTTATTAAATCCGTATGTAATACATATTTGCGATCAAATACAGGCGAAATGTTAGTGAGAATGACTACGTTTTGCATAACTCACTGGAGACCTTGTCTTATGTTTAGAAACACACTCGAATTCGTAAAGCTTCTTGTTTTATTGCGATGTTGTGCGCGTAATAAAGTCTTTCATATTTTATTGCTTTTATACCATTTAATCATCTTACTTCTTATACAGATGTCGGTTAGTCACTAGCAATCTATAATTAAAGTATTTATAACTACACTAGCTTTTGCCCGCGACTCCGTCCGCGTAGACTCTAGGGTTAAGTGCAGAAAGATTTTTGCATTTATAACATGTTTATCCCACGGGAATACATTTTCCAGGGTAAAATTATCCCATGTTAATTCTGTGAGCCCTACCTATCTCTATACCAAAAATCATTTTAATCGGTTTGGTAGATGCAGAAATACCCATTCCCACGGGAATACTTCATTTTCCGGGATAAAAACTATTCCATGTCAATTATGTGAGCTCTACCTCTCTCTATACCAAATTTCATTCAAATCGCTTTGGTAGATCCAGAAATACTCATTCCCACGGGAATACTACATTTTTCGGGATAAAAAGTATCCTATGTGTTATTCTGATGTATAAGCTATATTGTGGTAAAGTTTCATTCAAATCCATTCAGTAGTTTTTACGTGAAAGAGTAACAAACATACATCCATACTTACAAACTTTCGCCTTTATAATAAAGATAAGATCTAACGCTCGCATAAAAAATTCTGACCCTACCCGAAGATACTAGTCTTGTGTCGTGGGTATCAGAAACTACGAGAGACTTTTCGCTCTTAAGTTACCCGAAATGAATATTTGTTGACTACGTTCTGCAAGCTGGTATTTAGTTTACTGCGCCACAGTCGTAGACAACTAACATTTATTTTCCTCTCTTCGTTCATAATCTCCTCATATTACTTCCTGGAGTATTAATTGTAGTGTCTCATCATTCCCCTAACGTTGTTATTAAATAAAAAGAAATACTAACGTCATCAAAACGCTGCGAAATTGCAGCAGTAATTATCGCAAACTTCAGATATTAAAGTGACTTTAATAAACAAAGTTATTAATTGGATTCCGTAGTTCCGATCGCTCGATTGCGTAAGATTGCTTCCATCTGCAGTGTTACTGCTTATGGCATCATTGCGCATTAATTAAAACGGATGTTTGTTTATTTTGTAATAAAATAATAAAATATTCTTGTACTCTATTCGTGATCATTCCCTAGTCCGACAAAGTGTTACTGGAAATTATTAGTCGCAGCACTGAGTCTAGAAATGTGCCCGAAAAACGGCAAAAGAGTCGCCCCTATTAGCCGGGACTGATACATATGTACCTGAGAAAATGTAGATGCCGAAACGCCTTTCTGCCAACCGCTTTGAGAATTACAGGCGTAGGGTTCGTATTTATTTTATTTATTTCGCTTTATTGTAAATCATAAAATTAAAAACAACACTGTTTTTTGGACAGTAGTCATGCATGTGTTCTATATCTACTACTCACATCTGCCCATCTCCTCGGGGATAGTCGTGATTTATTTACGTATACCTTTAACTTAAATTTTATAACCAACTTACCAGACATGGGCACGCCTTCACACATGCTCGATCGAGGACAAGATCGAGACGGCGTGTCCAGTCGAATCCGCAGGAAAAAACCTAATGCCTAAAACAGATAACAGTAAAAAATTATACATCATCAGCCCTAACACGACTAACTGCTGGGCACGGACCTCTTCTACAATTGAGAGGGTTTACGTCTTAGTTCACCACGCTGGTCGCACTAGCGAGTTGGCGGACTACACTCTTAAGAAATCCCTCAAATCTTTTAGGTGTGCGGGTTTCTACACGATGTTTTTCTTCACAATTAAAGTAAGTGATAACTCACACATAACTTCGAAAAGTCAGAGTTGTGTACTTGATCCATCACTACTTTAGTGATAGTAGGAAACTAAAACATTACTTTATCATTTTGCTGAATGCTTTCTCACACCACAAAGCTAATACTGATCGAATTTCAGATTGGGGATCAAACACATTTAGTAACATTAGTATCGTGTTTCAATCACCACACTACGTAGAACTAGAAGAACTAGGGACGCAAGGCAGCTATAAAACATTTGAACATCGAAAATAATATAAAAACATCAGATGTACCTATTCTATATTTATAAACGATAAAATAGGTTTTATCGATGTTCTATAAACATATCAAATTTATGAATCCTTAAATTTGTACCCAGTAAGTCTCTTCTGAGCGATTATGGTTCCAATTTCAGAGAAAAATGCTTATTAGGTACCAAAGTTGCTGTTGCTATGTAAAACATCACTCGTGGAGAAAAATGTACTATCGATGGTAGAACAACAATTTTTATAAACGATTTATTGATGTTTGAAAAAACAAATGATATGTTTGCCTCCCTGGCTCTAGCTAAAGAAAATTGACTTTTATAAAAATAATAAAAATGAAATAAATTACATTCGGTCTAAAAAAGGTAACCCACTATTTATATTCCTAAGCGTTACGTAACGTTATCGGTGGAAAAAAATATCAATTAAATTTCCATTACTTTTACACAATTACAAACTTCATAATGCATGCCAATATGTAATCTTTTACTATTAATGTGAGAAGCGTACCTGCTTAAAGCCACGTCGATACCGTGCGTTCATATAGCAGTATATGATGGGATTGTAGCAGGAATGTGACATCGCAAGCCAGTGGCTCGCGAACCACACGAAGGGCATGCCGGGCCACGTTGCCCACTCCTCGTCGTCTCCATGAACCGTCCATAGAACCTAGTACATAGTTTAAATAAATGAGAATATAAACGAAATAGGGTTTAGAATATATTTAATTTACTTATCATCATCAAGTCAATTTACGCCACACTCCTGAGCATGGGCCTCTAGTCTCTACCTTTGAGAGGCTTGTGCGGGTTTACGGACTATTTAGTCTGCTAGTTTGCTTATAAATAAAGATAATATTTAGAATCATACAAAATTAATTATATGCACGGCCCTATTACTGATTTTTGACTCTCAAGAACTGAGTAAATGTCATTTATCTAAGTTTATTGAATTGCCCTAAACAAAGCTTTAGACAAAACGTCTATATAAACGCAGCTTATAATATTATCTCAACGTTGCTTTTCCTGACGATTCTCTTTGAAACGCAACAATAACTCTGTTGAGTAGCTACTCAAGTAGCAACAGTTGCTACTGTTAAAAAGCCGTGATTATTCTGTATGTGTTGCGTTTTCTCAGAATCGAGTGTGACAGTAATTCACAGAGTAAAACTCATGCATTTATGAAAAGTTTCATTACTCATACGCTGTTCTAGCGGTTCCACCGAGGCAGCGAACTGTGATTGGGTGCCTGCTTGCATGTTATTAAAAATTCATTTGCATTGTATTTAATGTTTCGCCGCAACAGTTTCCTTTGTCCACAGTAGTCCAAAAGGCAACCACCACATCGAAAATATGTACATTGTTTCACTGTGCTTTACTCCATTAATTTAAAAGATTGGTTTTCCTCGTATTAAACGATAATGGCTAGGGAGTAAATTAATATTATCTTTGACGCTTTTTATACATATTACTGAAATAAGCCGTAAAATCTATACACATATGTATTAATGACAGTCAATTATTATTATTAACACTGTGAACGCAATATTGTTTATATTTGATTAAGTAATATTTTTGTTTTGTAATCAAATAGTAAAAGTCATAAAAACCTCTTTAAATAAAATATTATCTCATATTGATAGTGCAATGTTTTAATTTGAACTAACTTTACTTTGGTAAGGCCCTATTGGCATGTCAATCTAAAAGTTCTACTTACAATGAAAACGTTGAGTGGCAGCCAGCAGATTGTGAATACAGCTACTACCATCACCATCATTTTGATCATCTGAAACAAATCGCTCACGATTTACTCCTTATTTACACATTTAAAGTTTTTAATCTTTACGAGCATCATAAATATTTGAAAATCCTTGTCTTACACCAGACTTTTAAATTGAAGTACAGATAAAAGTGAGACACAAATATGAGACACGAATAAAAGTACGTGATCCCGGACAAATGTTCGTAGGCCATACAAAATTAATTGATCCTTAATTTTAGTGAGAGCATATACAGCTAACTACTAAGCTCAAAGCTAGGTAAAATTATAAGACGTTGTAAAACAAATATAGTTGAATAACGTGGATAAGTGGAATGTTCATGGATTGCTTCTATCTAACTCTTCAAATTTATGTGGGGGAAAGTGCAAGCACTCGTCCAACGAATGTTTTTTTAACCAGAACGAACGAAGTACCTCAATTAGAAGAGGAAATAGAGAGAAAACTGCAATGAAAACATTAGAAATTTACACACGAGAAACGCATTTGAGTTTTTTTAAAAAGGTTTAATTAAGGGTGATTTGTAAAGCTTATTGGTTATTATCTTTCGTAAGAAATGAAAACAAATTTTATCGATATTCAGACCCACTTTATATTATATATTTTATAAATAAAATAGCGTACGATACTTCGGAAGGTCTCTTCAGAAATTAATCATTCAAACCAGTGAAGTAATTTTACCTGGTTTTTTAGTATACAATACGGATTTAAAAGAGGAAATAGCCCATTTTTCATATTATCGACGTACAGAAAAACATGCCAAAAACCTAGACAGGCAACAGTCCTTTAATAAATATTTTTTGAATATGAATGAAATATGAAAATAGTTGAACTATTCCAGTTGGTATAGACAACTTTGGATAAAATTGGCAAACCCTGTACAAACATTTCGCTGCAAAAAACCTTTTTTCAGTAACAAACCTAACCTTTTCTCTGATTGCTTTAACAACTTTGGCGGAAGTATCTACTAGTGGTTTCGACATTTCACCCACAAAAAATCGAATCAATTTTAAAACACGTTAGCTTTAGGTTTCTTAGCGAAGTTTCTAAAAGATTCACTCTTCGATTTATTGTTAGAATTGTTTAAGTTTAGAGTATCCACACAATACGAAATACTGGGGTCGAATTGAATTTCATTGTCCAGCCAGATTGATTTTGTCATCTAGTGTTACTGGTGATTTTGCAGATAGCTAGTATGTAGGTAAATAGGTAAAAATAGGTAATCATATACAATAGTATATATAAGTACATACGTATATTTATACCATAGTATATGATTTAGATTTAAAATAAATTTTTTTAAATCTATTTTTTTAATCGAAAACTTTCATCCATTTTTATCCCTGGATCGCCCTAAAGTCGGCTGATGTATGTGATGAATAGTAAAATGAAACAAAAATCGCTGTTGCAAACTTCAAATGAACCACTACCTACAGTAAATAACTAATAACGTAAATTATTCTCTCATAATTACATTAATTATGACACCCACTCCATGACTTCGATCTCTCCAGTCAATCTAACAGTTCCTTGGAAGAATTCCCTGACAGCGATAAGGTCGCCATTTGTGACACCATCTTATTCTTCTTATTGTGGTGTACAATAACGAATAAATAAACAATAACTACTTTCTTTTATAACACACAAAAGTGGAAGTGAAAAGTCTCTTATAGATGTTCTGTTTCGACAATACCTTGATCAGGAACGGGGATTAAGCATTCCAACATATAATAAAAAAACATACAAACATTTAAAAAATACCCCATAAAAGTAATAAAGAGGTGTAAGTGAAGAGATGAAAGGACCGAAGCACGCCTCGGGTAATATACGGCGCTCTGGGGCACTATTGTTTACCGTCGATAACGTTCAAAGATTACAAACACGTATACCGTTTTTAAACAAGTGCTTATTTATTGCCCTCTGGTTAATAAATATCTAAATTATGTATTGTAAAACAGGTGGTTTTTAACAAGAAAATGAATGTTTGATAATTAAGCTTTAGTATTTTTAGGGATTAATGGAAAATGGTAAATTTTCATTCAATAATTGACGGCTATAGGAAAATAAGGTTGGATGAGGAGGGCCGAAGATCGAGCCCAGTTGCGTGCCATGAGAGAGGCCTATGTCCAACAGTGGACGTGAAAGGCTGTTGATGAAATGATGAAAAATGATAGGAAAAAGGGACTCTACAAGATTAAGGAAATAACTGATGTCATATTATTCTGCAATACTAGTAAACAACTAAATATTAAGAATCGACATTCAAAATAATGTTTTTAATTTTTTATTGTCTATTAAAAAGAAATTGTGAAAAATATTGCAATTGGCTCCATTTATTTTTTTTTCGATTGACATGTTCTCCCTTCGATATTCAAAGGGTCTCTCGAACTGCTGACGTCACGACCCGGAACGAACGTAAAGCTCGTTAAAATATGGTCTTCACGTGATGGATTAAACGCAGATGACGATATAAAACTGAGGCAGCAGAAATCAGAGTTTGAAAATGTACTTGATGAACTGGCTATATACACACTGGTTTTCACTTTCACACAGCTCTCAGTTTCTTTGTGCTAAATATTACAAAGTTATACATACTCCCTTCATTTAAAAGTGGTAGCATCAACTGCCAATATTATTTCCTGCCCATGGAAACCGGTGCCCATTAATTGAACAATGGCTGACTTGCTATGAAGTCAAGAGTCCTTGACCGCGGAAACACAAGCATCACTATTAATCTTATGGAACAAAAACCCATTCCATTTAATAACAAAGTAGTTGTCAGTCATCGAAAATACAGTTATTTGTTTCTTATAATATTATTTTCTTCTATTAAACTGCTTATCTGCCTATCTGCTTCAGTGTGCCTGAGATTTTAAAAACGCGGCATGCGATTCAAAGAGTTTGGCTTTGACTTCCAGTCCCATTGTTAGTCAAAAATTAATCGCATTGAGATATTTGAGACAAATTATTGGCAACATATTTTTCAATCGTTATACATATTTTTTCGAAGATCCAGGAGTAACTTATGTACAATCATGGTAGTACGGTGAAAAAAAAAGCATAAAAACGTTATAGATACTTAATCAATAAAGAGAGAAGTGGGATAATGCATAAAAACTATGTAGGATTTGATTACACTGGAAAACAGCATATCTGTTGCATGAGATTTTATACATGAATCTGAATAGTTTTTCCACGCTGATTTCAAAAATATATGCCGTTTTTATGTAACAGCTCTAGTTTTGGAGTTATGAAGTAACATGGTTTTTCATTGAAAATGCACGTAATTTAAGTTTAAAAAATCTATTAAAAATATTAATTCTGAATAAAATTTCCTTTTTTTGGATTTTCTAGAGTCAGATGTATTATGAGAACAATTTTAAATGCTCCAACAATAGTCAACCGTTATATGTTCATTACAGTACCCCTAATACCTCTCCGCTATAGTGTGAATATTCTGGTATAGCGCTCTCCTTGTTCCTCGGATAGAAGTCATCGAGATTTTCAGGAAAATGGTCTAGATGGCTGTGAAAGTAGTAAAGCTTAATACTCATGTTCCATCCAAGTCGTTGGAAGTGTATCAGCAACTGTTCAACGTGCTGAATGCAGCCGTCAGACATCCTTTTGACCAAAATGTTTCTTTCCTTCAATCGGGAAGTTTTAGCTTTCTGATGCCGTTTTAGACAGTCCAAGGTTCCTGATTAAGTCATTTATATCATCATTTAGTGGTCGGGGACTACCGCAGGAAATAAAATCACTGTCATTACCACCGTCGTCGTTTTTGGTTTGTCCACTGCACTGGTCTGGATTCTCCGAAAATGGACATGACTGCTGTGGTGATGATTTGTCACTAACACTCAAGACTGGTCTTATGCCAGATTTTAAGTTGGATATATCCACTTAGAGCATTTTTTATGGTTTGAATGTATGATTTTCGTTACACAGAAATAACAGTCGTCATGATGGTTGGATAGTTCACACCAAATCATAGGAGCTTTGTATTTGAAAGTGGGTCTTTTCTTTGTTTGCCTATAGTCGCAAGGATTCAACACAACTTTTACGTACTAAACTTGGTATCCAAGATTTAGCGTTTAATAGCAACGGAAACCTAAAGTAGTCGAAATATGCATTTTTCACAAAGTCCGACACATTTAAACGAAATTTTTGAACATATATTCTCCACAAATAATCCAAAAACAATCAGGATTATTCAAACACGTCCTTATTGAGGAAGATATAATGAATTTTATAAAGGAAATAGTTAATTTACACCGCTATTGATAGAAATTATCGACTTCTTAGGTAAATTCAAGACGGTACCTGTATCTCACCAACTAGAGCTGCTACAAAAAATCTGAGGCCAGATATGAAATCAGCGCACCCAAATTAGTAAACAACAGTTGAAAAACTTCATGCAACATAAAAAAGTTTGATTTTGTTGTCCTGTGTTATTAATATCGGATATATTTTTTTTTAGGCCTATGTCCAGCAGTAGACGTCCTTTGGCTGATGATGATGATATTTTTTTTTAATTAAATGCCTAAATATGTATATTATTACGAGGCGTACCTGTGGACCATCTAATGCTTAATCTACAAATAAATTTGTACCATATTTTATTTCAAAGTTTCCGGAACATTTTATTTCCAAACCAAAATAGTGGGGCACTATGAAATATGACATCTGCAAAAAAAACATTTTCTCTGACACGAAAATTGCTGCCACTTGGGGATTACAGGCAGCTTCGCTTTTCTTGCAAATTACCAACGGTTTTTCTGTCACTGTGGTTGTCTATCCGTCTTTTTTTCTTTTTTTGTAGAATTAAATTTAAAAATTACTCATTGTTTATACTTGAGACTGTGCAGTTGGTTCCGCGAATGAGGTCGGGTCGGGTCAGTCAGGAAGTGATACCTACTTAGATTTTCAATTATGAAATTCTCGTTCAATCGTAAAGTCGTCTCCTTCTACATATGTCTTAAAATAGCGAAACGGTTAGACAAAAATGCGTCTTTTCATGACTCTGCGATTTAACTATAAAACCTTGTTAGTATAGGCTGACGAAAAACGATTACCCAAAGCTTTTTCTCAGAAGTGAATAAAATTGTACATTTTAATGAGTGAGCGGATATACACAGATTGATCTTGGAAAACAGTATTCTTGCGTGCGTTGTAGTTTATCTTTCATTGACAAATCAATAGGAATTGCCGAAAACTATTAAAATTAAGATTCTTTTGTCTCTAGTTTCTATTATTATTTATTATTATTATTTTTTGCGCCTTATATTCGTGGACTAATTCCATATACGGAAACTCTTCAACTTAATTATTAATTTACTTCTAAGGTAAAACTTGCGTTCTGACCTATAAACAAATAACTACTTACTTATTACGAAAAACAGGTATGACGTTTCTATTACATACCCTACGAGCGACTCCACCAATTCTTAACTTCAGCACATAGTAATTACCCTTACCTTTCTTTTTGATCGTTGCATTCTGGAGTCCCGTGCCGTCTGCGCTTCCCCAGGAGGCCGGCCGCCCCACACCACGTGCGCGATCCTTGCGTAAGTACACACCAAAGCGCTCAACGGTAGAGCGAACTGCAGCACCAAAAGGGCGCAAGTGTACTTCTCGCTTTGCCCCTCAGAGTCCCATTGCTCTAAACACACGTCACTGCAAACATAACAAAGCTGTAGACAAACCAGATGTATGTAAGCTATAGATAAAAGTTCTTAAGAATTTCTTAGGTGCGTAGTCCGCCAAAGCGTCCGCCAAATTCATCACTTGAGAAGAACGGAAAAGACACTCTAGTTTTACTTTAAAAAAAATAAAGTTTATAACAGTTTAAAGATTACTTACATATAAATCATCATATCATCATCATCAATTATAGTGGTGAATATGATAAAAGGTTAATATAATACAATTGTCCAGAATTACCTAAAATACTACTAATGGATTGTTTTCTGTATAATTAAATGATTTAAACAATATTAACTACCAACATCCATGTTTTTAAGAAATAAAACGTGTTAAAAAGAAATATAGTACTCAAGCAAAACAGCATTTTAAACATTACCATTCAGTAACGACTTCCGTTGTAAACAAGTCTAAGCTTGAGTATTTTGAAAGTCATTTGCATGTTTGTTTTCATTGGAAGTGAGCAATTAACCGAACACTACTACGTCATAAATCGTGAAAGTCCAAATAAATTTGAATTACAACGACATTTAAATTTTACGTTATGCCCAGTGACGGATTTTCCAGCAGGCTGAGTGGGCCAGACGACATTCGAATTTTACATTCTGTCCAGTGGCGGATTTATCAACAGGCTAGGTGGGCCAGAGCCTATGGCGGCATATGTATGGGGGCGGGCAATTTTTACAAAAAAAAATTGTCTCAATTTTCATAAGATAGGTATACATTATTTTCAAACCAAAGATTTTTTTAGTATGAAGGAGCGAGCATATTTTACAAGGCGGCCAATTTTGCCAATTAACGGCAAATGTGTTAATTTGCAGATCATGATAACTTATTGAGCTTTTGTGCAGACTCTAAATCGACTTATTTATGTGACTTTTAATTAAAAATCTACTGAAATTTAATGTTCTCTTTTATCTGACAACAGCAAAGCCACTGGATAATTTTAAGAGGCTAAGTATGTATGTACAGTGGAAACTGGATATATCGACGCTGAAGGGACCGATTATTTCGGGCGCTATATCCAATAGTTGCAATAAGCGGTAGGAATAAGTTCATCCCCAGGGTCTTGGCATTTGGTTGTTATAACCGATCCGTCGTTATAAAGATATTTGAATGTATGTAAAATGTACATATCAAATTCATTTGTTTCCTCACAATCTTTTCGATTACGACTATAAAAACATAGCTATCGATAGCGGGTATGTACATACAATAAATTCATATCATTTGATATTTATAGATAATCTCGTTTAATAATAATTACCTATTTGCATATTAGGGTACACGTTATTAACTAAAATTGTATCAAATATCTAACCTAAACTGTTTAGAGATAATTAATGTGTTAATTACAAGAATATTAATACCGAGTTTAATTTTATATACCTACTTTCCGAACAGACGTAATTAAAAATATATGATGCAAACTAATAGCCTAACTATATTTTACTCAGGGTATGAAAAGTGTATAATAAAATATTAAATAAAAGTACTCATCGTAACATTTCAAAATGGACAAACTATGTTCAGTTTTCAAGAGGTATCTATTTTCACGCCAATATTGATGGTACTTTAAAATGTTAACCGTTACGAAATATTAAGATAGCAATTTCATTTATTGAGTCAACTAGCACCTGAAATTAAATGAAAGCGACAAAAACCTTCACACAAAAATCATTAAATATATCGCAAAAATGTTTTGAACAAAGGTTTTTTCTAGCATTTAATACTTCAAATTCTATGACATTATTTTATAACTTACGCATTACATACACGGTGCCACTCTGACGGTTTCTGTAACGTCGACACCACGTAGATGGGTGCAGCTGTGGCGACCGCTCCACCCCACACTCCGGCCACCACCAGCTTAGCCGCAGTCTTCCCCAGCCGCGGCTTCAGCGGCCTCATAATAGCCATGTACCTATCTATAGATATAGCTAGCAAGGTGTACGCACTAACCAACACCGACACTGTCTGCGAGAAGTTCACCACTTTACACATCACGGCTCCGAACGGCCAGTAGCGCAAGATCAACATAGAAACAAAAGAGAACGGAACACATAGTAGCGTCATCAGTATGTCACCTACGGCTAAATTCACTATAAAGTAGTTCGTCACTGTCTTCATTCGCGGCGATGTTTGCACAACAAAACACACAAGTCCGTTTCCTAGGAGTGCTACTACAAAGACCACGCAGTACATCACATACACACACGTGTGGAACAGAGTGGAAGTAAGAAAACTGTCCGAAGATGTATTCGGGTTGCAAACTATGGGGTCGTATTCCGGCCATGTCGCGTTTGTGGCGAAGGTGGAGTTCGCATACTCGTCGTCTGCTATACTACTGTTTGTCACCAGAGCGGCGTACAGTGTGCTCGTCTCATAATCAGCGAGTTCCGCGTCATTGATCTCTAACATCATGCATTGGGGGTCCTGGTTTACATCTTCAAATTATCTGCTAACTTCAGGCGTAAAATCTGAAACAAAATAAAATATTCTAAATTCAAAAAGATGGCATAAAAGCGAATTATCATAAGAAAAACATGTAATAAAGCTGCGTTTAGTTCACACATACGATTGCTAATGCTAAAATCTCTGTGAATCACGCTTATTGTTGCGATCCGAGAAGTATTGTTATGTGAAATAAAACATGTTCACAAAAATAACTTTTGTTGTTCTATAAAAAAAATACGTAGGTAATATACACAGCTGATGTGTACTTTCGCGGAAGTAATGTATGCTCGCGTCGTAACTCTGAACAGTTTATGAGAAACGACGTGCCCGCGGAAAATGTTAGTGAGATGGTTATAAACAAGCTCACTATCACGGGCAAATGAAAACACTGAAACCGTGTGTCAAGAAAAATCCAGACTTTTTTTACAAAGAACATTACACGTCATCATCAGCACTCCTTTACCCCGTCCCCAATTTTATTTAGTGTCGGCGCAGTATGTTTCATCTTTCCATATACCATGTACCTAATTAAGCATATATTAGTATTAAGCAGTGATGGCCTCGAGGTTTAGGCGCGCGGTCGAGAATCTCGGCGGTCGCGGGTTCAAACTCCAGGCACACACCTCTGACTTTTCGAAAAGTTATGTGTGTATTCAAATTGAATTATCACTTGCTTTAACGGTGAAGGAAAACATCGTGATAAAACCTGCACACCTAAAAGTTCTTAGGAATTTCTTAGGTGTGTAGTCCGCCAACCCGCACTAGGCTAGCGTGGTGGACTATGGCCTAACACCCTCTCAATGGTAGAGGAGACCCGTGCTCAGCACTGGGCGTATATGGGTTGATGAAGAATTAAGTATTAAAAGATAATTTACCAATAAAAATACCAATACTGCACTCTGCATTAAATATTTGGCGTACAATTTATCCCTCACTTAGAACGATTTTACGTGTTGACTTGTATTCGCTATTCTTCTCGTCGCATTCGCCAGCGCGTCTTGCCCTTGCTAAACTATTCCAACTAAAACTTTACTACGTTGAAAATGCCCATAAACTCAGATGCCAGATAATTCTGTTACGTTTCAAGCATTAAGACATAAGTAATTTGTAATATTGTCTATAGTAGAGTGCCGTAAGACATAAAAATGGTCAAACCTCGGAACCCAGGGCCAGTCAATGAATCTGTATATCAAGTATGAGACTGCATTATTAAAACCTCAAATAAAAAAGTTAAAAAAAAAAAATTGACCGATCTCGATTTACAACAATTTTTAACAACAATTCACTGAAAAATGAGAGACGGAAGAGAGAAAAATTTTTTATAGTGAAAAATTTAGTATTATTTGTAATAAATTATACGTGCAGAGTAACTTCAATATTAATTTATTAGATTATCGTAAAAAATAAGTTACAAAAAAAAAAAAAATATCATTAACTATTCACATTGTTACATCGTGTACATTTCACAGCTTTCACTATTGCATTCTAAGCAAGCTGCAGTGCAGTTTAATCCACTTTTCCTGCACCCACAAGATGCTCCACATCCTGTTTTGCATGAGCAAAAAATAATTTTTAATAAAGATTCTGGAGCTGGTCGTTGCGTCATTGTTTGCGGTGTCAATATTCCGCATTCCAAGCCATGTTTGAACTTGCAAAAATACTCTTTTAAGTTTTAGTACAAACGCCCAATTAATTCAATATTTCGTCAATGTGAATATTGTTGCTCGAAAATTCCTTAATCACACGCAATAGCAACAAAGGGCAATATTGGCGTTGGTGACTTGAATTTCCTCAAGTTGCTCCAAAACAACAAATCTATACAACAAAATGTGAAAAAAGCTCTTAAAAAAGAATATTTCTCATTTCTTAAATTATGAGCTTTGCAGAGCAAAAACGTGATCCCTTATTTTTTCAAAAATTCGATCGAGTGAAACAAAAAAATGGCTGGATGGATTAATTTGGCACTTTGTAGGATTTTTGTGGACATATTGGACTGTAAAACGCACACTTAACATTATTGGTTTTCACAATATTTTCGATCCAGCGCTCGATTTTCCAAAACACCATCTAAAGCTCATTTTTTGATGCATTTTCAAATTCATGTAACAAGAAGAATTCTTGTTTTTTCGAAAAAGTAATAGCTGGTGGTTAAAGGATATTTATTCAAATTCTTGAAACGCACCTTAAACTTGGTGTACAATTATTTGTTGCTGAGATATCGATAATTAAAGACAAAAGGATCCTTTTCCATTTGTAGACTGATATCTCGGCGAGAACTAAACATATCGAGGTGTTAAAAGATAGAAATTAAAGCTAAATAAACAAAGTATCCGATCTTTATAAGGGTTAAGCAAGAACATTTTTCTCCACGCCCGTATGTAAAAAAAAGAAGCATTAAAAATTTTGAAATCGTTTTGTTGCTGCTTTTCCTAAGATCACTCAAAAACCACTGATGCTACAATTTTTTAATGTGTTAATCCAAAAACTAGAGACTTGGAGCTACAATTTTCTTTTTTTAAATTTCCTGTACGACCATTTTTCTCGAAGTTACGGCCCAAAAATTTGGATTTATTTTTTGATCCTTTAATTTTTTCCAGTAGTGTATTTATTTATATTCATCGGTATACCTGCAGTCCCTAAAGATCCAAGATCAAGTTTTCAAGTTTGTAATAGTTGTTATTTTTAAAATATGACTTTTCACTAATATAAATCAATTAAAACTCCAAAAAATTAATAAATGTTTATAATAATAAAAAAAAAATTGAGAGCGCGAAAAATTTTTTTTTTAACATTTTTCTATATACTATTAAAAACATATTTTCAAGGTTTATATTAAGATTCATTGACTGGCCCTGGATTCCGAGGTATAAACCTTACGGCGCTCCACTACTATTGAAACGGCGGTTATATTTGTAAATGACATATTATTCAACAAAAGCTGTCATTTCATAAAAAACTTTCGGTTGACTTAAATACCCCCAAAATTACGAGCCTATGATAAACGCTTAAATGTTTAAATGTACAAGTATCGAAATCATTTCTTATTTCCCTTAGATTTTGCTAAACTTTTTCACTTTTCAACAATCTTATAAATTTGACACATTTATTTTTTACATACACTCAAACTTACTTAAAATATCAACTAGGTCCCTTAGTGATAATGAACAATATTCCGAGTAAGATTCAACAATAAAATACGTTGAAATAGATTTCTAGTATCCTTGAAACTTATTCCTCATTTTGCAACTTCAGTGGTTTTCGTGGCAGAATGACAAAATATCGGAGTGAACCAGCGTTCGAAGCTCTTTACGCTTGAAATTGCAAACAAAGACAACTTCAGGGAACTAAGTTTTCTTTTCAATACGATATCTGAACGGGTGAGTAGTTACTTAGTTGTTGTGTCAACGCTAGCATAAGCAACAATTTCACAATAGTCTTCCCGCTGCTCAAAATCCTTTGAAAATCAAAAACTATTTCCAATATTGTAATTGCTGAATAATATCGGTTTGAAATAACAACTGTGATGGTAAGCTTAAGATGGCGTCTATGCTGGAAATGAGAAATTATGTACTGAAACTTGTATGAGCTAAAAGAAAAAAAAACATTACGCCATGAAATAAAATCATTGCCTTATTATCATATTACAACATCTCACAAAAATTTATCAAATTACATATGAAAATTCCGCCCCATAAATACTTGAATATAGAATAACAATTTCATGTTAAAAGCAATCATCTCAATAAACTTTAATCCTATGACGTAAAATAAATGTAATAAATTGAATACGTTATTTTAGCTCGAAGATGATTTTTAAACAAATAATCAAAGTTTACGTTCTGATAAATGTTTGAAAAAAATTGTGTCTAGGTCAGACTATTAATAGAACAATCACTTCATGAAAACATGACACCAAGAAGATTTTGTATCATCTCACCAAGAAGCAGTCTACGGAACCCTCTCTATTCTAAATCTTCAAATACCAGTTACAAATTAGGATCTCATAAAACATAGCTATACAAAGAAATCATAAATTTAGGTGTCAATGCAGTCACTTAGCAGCACCCTTAAAAATATAACAAAACCTTAACGATATCGGCTTCGTAATTTGTATAGAATATCTACCCTACACATGAATATGAATATTTTTTGTTAATACTCAACGTAAAGTGGTCTGGACGTACATTAGGTTGTGATTGATTAATTCGCGACGGGCTGACCTTTCCCACCATAAGTAATGCATGATGACACATTACTTTCAACGTATATAAAATGCTGACTTCGACAATAGTCATGGCGTGAAAAAACCTTGGGTTAGGAAAGTATTTTACAAGCTATAACCCCGAAATGACATAAAATGTCATCGTTGTCAGATTACAATCGGACTTATATCGCAAAATGCCAATATATTTTTTAAA
Organism: Cephonodes hylas; assembly: GCA_030295005.1. NCBI lineage: Eukaryota > Metazoa > Arthropoda > Insecta > Lepidoptera > Sphingidae > Cephonodes > Cephonodes hylas. Next base: position 4,938,013 of record AP025367.1, on the reverse strand, counting down.
TCAGACGCTAATGTTTCACTGTATATTTGATAAGTTAATAGTAGAGATGGAGTTACATTTAATCACGTGGTATTATCATTTGAAACTTAAAGTATCACCATTTGATTCAACTCATCTAATCAAATGCCTTGAAATAACGTAGGTAAGTTTCACGACTATAAACATTTAATGAAATACACAAAAGATGACCGTTTCGTAGATCAAGGCTGAACGTCCATCAAACATGAAATATTTAGAAATAACTGAGAGCGGACTGGAAGATGCAGCAGTGTCAGTGATTTATTTTTAACTTTGCCTCTAATATTACATCGGGAAAGCCGACATCCTATTAATACTTCATAAAATGAGAAGAGTTTTATTTGATATGATATGATATGAAAATAATTTATTGAAACTGTAATTTTAAGAATATTTTAATCTAATTAGCTCCTATACCTCTTAATACGGAAAGCAGATTTCATCAGAGTAGAACGGTGGAAAAACCCTACTTTTCCTCCTTTCAAAGCAATTTATTTTTCAATTTGTAGTAGTTCATTAGTCAGTGATGGCCTCGAGGTTTGGGCGCGCGGTCGACAATCTCGACGGTCGCGGGTTCGAACCCCAGGCACACACCTCTGACTTTTCGAAGTGATGTGTGTATTCACATTGAATTATCACTTGCTTTAACGGTGAAGGAAAACATCGTGATGAAACCTGCACACCTAAGAGTTCTTAGGAATTTCTTAGGTGTGTAGTCCGCCAACCCGCACTAGGCCAGCGTGGTGGACTATGGCCTAAACCCTCTCAATGGTAGAGGAGACCCGTGCTCAGCAGTGGGCGTATATGGGTTGATGAAGATAGATAGAAAGTAGTTCATTTATTATTTACAAACACTGTTTAATATTTGGCCCCTACACTATCGTATTGGGAATAATGATTCATAGCAGCGAGTGTAGATTTGACCCTCTAGAGCAGAAAATCGTCATAGTCATAAAGAAACTAGTTATGATTGTGTAGTAACGTTATAAACGAGTAGAGTAGACCTGTCTTCAAAAGTAGCCGTTCACGAGTATGACGCAAGTTCCAGCTAAAGACAGAGAGTCTACTTAACGATGACGAAGTAAAGTGAACGATATACGACGCCCACTCATGCAGAGACTTAAAAGGCAGAAAGAAAAAAAAATCACATTAAATTTATTCCTATTAAATGCTGCACATCCTTATCAGTAAAACCACTCTCCTGTATAGTATAATTATTCATTCGCATATCCCTATTCGTTTTTGAACTTGCAAGCTAACACATATTTTTTTTATTTTAAATCTCATAACAATTCGACAAAAACACCATAGCATGCGCGGAATCTAATAACTATGAAAAAGACAATGATTTAACCTTACAATCAATGAAGTCCTGTTCAGTAATAATAATCCTCCCAACCGATTTTCGGGCAAGGCGACCGCTTCTGTTCCATTATGTGCCTCGTCTTGCATGTGCTCTTGAACGTCTCACGTTGCCGATTTAAACGCTATTTTGGCCCTATCCCACCACACACCCGCCACTGCAACTCCTATACTACAGGATCAACAGCGGCACGCACAGTATTGGCGCCGAGCAATGAAGCTCAGCGAATCTAAGGGGACCTAAATTGTCACAATCCCGCAACGAAGTTAATCAGAAAAGCAATGTAAAGGAGGAGTTGGAAAACAAAGAGTTGTCCACTTCCCTCCACAGCAAAGCGGGTGACAAAATATTGAGCTATGAGGTTTAACCTCACATAAAGAAAGACAATTACAATTACCAAAAATTAGACGCAATTGACGCACCACGGATTAATAACTATTGCTTAAATTGGACCTAACGTGCGAACTGTTATACAGACTTCCAATAATAGGCATGGCAAAATCGCTGAAAGGCACGGAAGTTCCTCCTAGATTCAACGAGGTCTGTATAATAAACAACACCAGACGTTACGTGCATACTATTGAGCATACTGTTACGCTCATCCGACCAAAGATTGCACTCCCAAAGGATATGATGTGCGGACTGTTCATATTCGCAATCATGTGTTGAGCATTGGCACATAGGAGAGTCAACCAACCTAAATGAGAATAATTTACTACGAAAATTGCCGTGACCCGTTGGAAATTGCGACACGTAATGATCAATCTCAAGCCAAGTTTTTGCCAAGCGATCGCTAACCGAAGGAAAATATTGATAAAGATGACGGCCCTTTACAGACAGCTTCCATCGGTTTTGCCATTCTTCTATTAATTCCGAGTAAGTCTCGGCGTATGGTTTAAATAATCGAGTTATTTTTGAAAAGTCGCGCGATGGAAGGAAATCTCTATCAACACTTTGCCTGTCGGCAAAATATAACGCGGCGCGACGCTGTACTTTCAGGTCGACTGGAAGAACACCCGCAAGAACAGGTAAAGCCTCAGTACTAACGGTTCTGTACGCCTTACACAAAAATATCAACGCCAAACGCTGACTCTGGAGCAACTTCCTTCTGACTGCGCCGACAGTTGCCCTATCGGCCCACACAGGGGAAGCGTAACAAATACAACCCAAATATGTAGCTCCATAAATTACTTTTAAGGTAGATTTAAACGCTAGTTAGCTGTTCAGTAACAATAACATCAACATTACCACTTGTATCATTCATTTCAATATGTCTACTTTCACAGCTGTCATTAATCATCCAAAAAACGTTACCGGAAATTCACCATCAATCAGTCATCCCAAATCAAATTGAAAATAATATTGATGAATTCTAAAACTAATACTGGCATATACAAACCAGATTTAGATACGCCTCGACATCACGCAAAATTTCAAACAAACAACCCGAAATACATCCGTACTGGTGGACCTGAAATACTTGTAAAAACATCTGACGGAAGAAAATCTTTTATGTCGCGGCTTCAAATAAATAGAACGTTAAAAAATTTACGTTAGAAAATGCTTTTGTACGAGAATGGATGGTTGCGCAATACCTTTATTTCTGTTGTTGCTATGGCGTAATTATCGATAAATGTCTCGAAGTTCCGCTCTGTATCTGTGCCTTTGACACGCTTTTGATGTTACTATATTATAGAAGACTTTCTCATTTCTCTTTTTCAATATTCGCATACTATTACCATAAATAGAAAGTAATGAAAGACATAAAACTAAAGTGTATTTTATTAGTTTCAAAATCTTCATAAGACTAATTAATCAGCCGCGTTGAAAATAGTTTTTCATAAATATTGTAAATCATATACCCTACCAATGGTATATCACAAGTAGAAATAAACTATTTTGATTTCACAGACATAACCTACTCAATAAATTGCAACATCAAAAGAGATATTATTGAATCAGTATTGAACTTCGAATATTTTTCGAGATGTATCATAGACTATTATTATCCAACTATTTTGGGCACCCATCTATTCAGATTGATATTTGACATAAATAATGACGTCAAAAATGAATGGTTAATGGACTTTGGGTGAAGTATGAATGAATGAAATGTACGATCAAAATAACCGAATTATAAACTCCTCAGCGAATTGGAAAACTTGAATGAGGAATTGCTGGAACGCAATGTGCTCTTCGTAAAAGCCTTGAATTAACGGAGATTCAAATTCCTTTTCTCTTAAAAGTACTATATTATGTATTGTAATCATTGTATATTATGAAGATTCAGAGCGAAAAATAAACTCACTCGGAATTATGGCAATGTAATCAGTCATGTGAAATTAGTACCTATAACACGAATTGCTTGAATCATGTTTAAAACCTTTACTATGAATATTGCCTAAAAAAATGTTGTAAGTGGCAAACAATTGTTTTATTTAATTATATCTTTTGTCTGCACTCCAATTCTTCGATTTTAATAAAAGAAATAAGAAACTTTAAGAATATTAAACTCTCAACATTAATTTTGAAGTAGCTGCTAAGTAATTGGGTAATTTACTTTCTGAGCCGTGAAGAGGAAATCCCTTCATACGTCAGGTTAAACATCGCAAATTTATAAAGCATGCTTGAAAAAGCGAAGATAATTCTTCAGACTTTTGTTTTGTCTTTTAAAGCACAATATTTATTACATCTTTTTCCCCTTTTTATACATTTATGCGTGAATAAATTTATGTATTGTACCTAAGGAAATTGCTCAACAAGAAATGCCTTATAACATCGATCCCAAATACGTTTTCTGGTTTAGAAAATCGAGGAGGAAGGAATAAAATAGAAGGGTTACGTAAAGGGTTGTGGAAATCTGTGAATTTTATTTCCTGAATAAAGCTATTGTTTCGCGTAGTCTTTCGATGAAACAATCGCACTGCTACGAGCAAACGAGGTTTTGCGTACTGGAATTGGTATAAATTACACGTCGGGTACGCTTTGAGACATTGGAATCTATTTCACCTGCAAAAATTTTAACCATTTCATCGTAAAATCTAGTGAGAGCTCCGTAAATAAAAACCAACAAAAACACTGGAAAATTTTTGTAAGATAAGCTAACATTTTACCTAAAATAAAATTCTATTTTTCTAGCTGTATATATTACATAGAGGTAAAAATAATATTTTAACTGTAACTATTTTATGTTGTAGATAATTTAAATTGTTTTCTTTGTATGTTAAGTATGTTTTACTTGAACCAATTTTAATAATTTTTGGTACAGGAGCAGACAGGACTTTGAAGTATTAAAATGAAATATTTTTTTATAATAGGAATATTTTTTATCCACATTTTGAGCACCACGAAGCACATGCAAGCAAGGCCTTAGGCATGTCTGTGCCACGAGACTAACGGAGCCATCTAAAGATTGTTCTTCACAATATTAGTTATAATTAGTAACTTATTCTAGTAGTTATACTTGACAGCCCAGTGGCGGTACTTCCATAGAAGCCCGAAAGCCCGACTTGCCTTACATAGTTCCGAATAACGAACTTAACGATTGTTTATTTATAAAATAACGCTATAAACGTGAATGTGAGTACTAACCGGTAGGTATTTATTAGTCCTACGTACCAAAAAAAATATGCTGCTACTAAATAAACATTTGGGCTTGCCTTAGTTTGACACCCTAGGCACGCCACTGTGACAGCCCCATGGCACAGTAAGCTGAGCACCAGGTTACGAAACGAGAGTTTCTGGTACCCACGACATAGAACTTCTATCCTAGTGTGGGATCAGAGCTATTTATGTGACTGTAAGATGTATTCATTTGTTTGTTTTAGTTATAAAATTCCCGGTTATTGTAATCTATTAATTCGTTAACATTTATATAAGGGTTGAAGATATTGCAAATGACACAGGCAGTCAACAACGTAAAACTAATTTTGGGCCGCAAATACGCCTTCGTTCCATGATCTAACAAAGTTAACTTTGACTGTGGACTTATTGAACGTTAAGAGTGGGATGGGGTGATCTCATTTCGATTCTAACTTTTAGCTATTACATTGATTTAATTGTACTAAATCAAACGTAAAATAATATATGACGTTATATAAATTTTGCTGCAATTTAATTCATTGATAGGAGTTTTATGTCATAGGAAAGAATTGCGTTATTAAATACTATTTCAAAGTATCTCCTGCACTATATCTAGTTTGCCTTCCATTTCGCTGAGAAATTAAGTGGACACTTAATTGTTTTCAACTTCTCCAATTAGCTTTCTGATTAATTCCGTAGCGAGTTAAAAACAAGCTATCCTCATTTAGAGCCATACCGGGTTTTCTAAGCTCAATATCATATTTAGCGTGTCATTATGGATATATGAAATTATGCCCCAAGATATTATTGTTCATTCATTCTAGAAGAATTTCAATGGATATGAAATATCGTACATAAGTTAATATGTACGTCATTGTTGTTCGAAGGAATAGACAGAGGTGCATTACTACACTAACCTTTCGTCACGTCTGTATCAGTCCCGGGTAATATGAGTTGAGCTTTTGGTGTATTTGGAAAAGCCCACCAAGACTGCCCGTCCTAGGAATCGAACCCGAGACCCCTAAATCGCTGGACGTCCAAATATTCGTCGTGTGAAAAATTGTGATGGAAAGTATTAGTCCTTTTTAACATCACCAACGCCCAAGTTTAATTCTTTATTATTGTATCTCATAACATCACAATCAAAAACAATACGCAAAGTTTCAGTCGCCATCCAAAGTGTATTGTTAGATATCCATTCTTCTGTTACTCCTTCGCCATGTATGTTTACATTAATTGTTATATTAGGTATTCCGAACTAGTTACCATATCATAAATATTATTTTATTTACGCAATAACTTACAAACGGCCCCTGTATTTACATATTTGCCGGCGTGTGCTGTTACAAAAATGTGTAATTTTACGTTAATAGCTATTTTTACACTAATTTCAGATTTTAGTTGAGATATTTTCCGGTTGTTATTGTTATAATTTGCAGACTACCTAACCTTATCGGTGTACCTTCCCCATAATTTCACCATACATCAGTGAGTTCCCATGACGTACTTTATGAATGGAAAGATCTGGTTGTTAAAATTTCATCGGATAAAATACAAAATATGGGTTTATAGCTTTTAGCTCAAGCTCAAAATACATTTTCTCTTAAAACATACAAGGTACATATGTTTGTTCTAGAATAGAATTAAAATACTTGATAGGCCGTCACTTAAAACACAAAACAAACTTATAAAAATAACTAGATCCCACGGCTCATCCTTATACCGCGAGACCGAGAGGCAGTTCGATGAAACATAACTTATATTTGGATATTGCAGAAAAATAATCCTTTTCATCCTTTTTCTGGTATTGTTCAGATTTCTCGAACATATGAAACATAGCACATTGTTCTCATTTATATTATTCCTAAATAGTAAAAAAAACAACAAAATGGAAATGGAACTGGAAGTGCAGCTTACATCTGATATAATCTTGGAACCTTAAAAACAAATGCTGTTGAAGTGATTACTTTATTTTCGAGTTTAATGAACAAAAAAAGGACACACAAAACAAAATTGAAGTAATACATTGCAGTAAAAATTAGACCCCATCTTAGCATTATACTTTGCTTTTCAGATATCTTGTTAATCTTGTAACCTACATTATTCATGAGACCTGGATAAGTGAAATCCACAAAAAAAATCCAATAGTCAATCAGCTTTTAAGATATAAAAAGCAAGTGAAACAAACAGAAGTAAAAAATCAAAATTATCCTCTTTATAATATTAAAATAAAACTTTACAATATAGTTCTACAAAACGTTAAACAGTGCTGGAACGAAAGTAACCGAATTGTCTACTTAACTATATAAAAGTGAGTTTATTCTTTCGGGGACGGCGTAGTGGCAGTACCCACGACATTTAATTGACGAGGTCATACTGTTCCCTCGGGACGTAGTTAGGAAGCGTCCAGGAGAGAATGACGTAAATGTACAAATGTTTCAAAAGAGGGTTTTTTTAACTCTATATACATATATACACATGCATAAAAACCGTGATCACAAACACCGAAAATCCCGGCGATGTTTTTTTTACGTTTACCTAACATCCGCATACGTTTAATTCTGGTGGTTGTTAGGGGGGCGTGATTTTTTTATTTTCTATCGAGATTTTTGTAAGTCATGGTGCTTGCTATCACCGTATATTTACCTGGCTTAATCTTCGGTCACAGTCTGCATAACACCTGTATACATAACTAGCGATGGGTATCCTCCGCTCGGACGCAATATAAAATACAAAACGCCTGTCATACCTTTCAGAGCAATATGTTTTGTGAATGTCTCCTATAGTGGGGTGCGCTTCGACAGGGCGTAAAAAAAGTAACCTATTGTTGCTCAGAAAGTTTCCATCAAGGCTAATAGTCATCATCATCATCATCATCATCATCATTATCAGCCCATATCCTACTGCTGAGCACGGGCCTCCTCTACCATTCAGTGCGCTAATAGTAAAATGAATAATTATTAGTATTAGTAAAGACCCCGTATTGAAAATGATTATGATCGGTGCAGCTACATAATATTTTTAAATTTAATAAATTTATTTTTATATCAAAAAAAATTTTTTTTTTAAGAAACTTCCTTCCTTTTTCAATAACTAATAATAATTAATAATATAGATACAAAATCCACCTGGTTACGTGATTTTCCGTTCGAAACTCAGGCCCTGTGAAAAGGCACATCTGCTGTATTATCGTCCAACAAAATATTAGCATTACGTTGCTTTATTACAAGGCGGTATCAATTATTATATTAATAAACAATGATTCATCAATCATTATTGCGAAAACAATAGGGAACTTTAAGCATAGAATAAAATATTATTAAAGAAGGCGTCATTGCGTAAAATGTTATAATTTGAATACTCTCGCTCTTTATCTTTTTAAATAACTCTTTAGCCATCTTATATTTCATATTTAAATGATACGTAGCGTTCCTATTGATAAAGTTTTAGCTGATTCTTGATGTCAAAAGGCTTTTAGATAGCCCATTTATCGGGGAACGTTATGTGCTATGCATATATCTTTACGATGCTGCCATCAATAGAAGTAGAGCATCAATGAAAAATGTGTCGAAAAGGGGAAAATATGGCTTTTGTAGGCTAAAGTTTCACATACGAAGTTGCAGGCAACAGCGTTTTGTTATAGACTTGATGGAATAGTTATTTCGTAACAATGTTATCCATTTCAGTAAAAAGATTATATTTATCCACATAATATACAATATATGATGCCCTCGAGATGTAGGCACCCGGTCGAGAACCATGACGGTCGTAAGTTCAAACCCCAGGCACATTGAATTTTTGAAGTTATAAGTGTATTCACAAAAAATATCAAGTACTTTAACGGTTAAGGTAAAACCCTGTAGACCTACAATTTCTTAGGAATTTCTCAGGTTTTTAGTCCACCACCACTAGGGTTCCGTGGTTGACTAAGGCTTAAACCCACTCAGTTGCGAAGGTGGCCCGTGTCCAGCAGTGGAATGTATATGAGCTGATGATGATACTGAATCCTATTTATATCACATTGCCAACATCTGTGACCCAATACAATCCAGAGGTTACATGCGCCCGTCATTAACAGAAAATCAACAGCGTCATCGAAATGGAAATGAATTTATTAAAATCTATTCTGACGCGGGCTGTTGGATTTGAAGGGTTGTTGACATCAGAATTATGAATAATATCTTACTTAACCACCATTCGTTCGTTCGCTGTGCAAACTGCCGAGTTGTACAGTTTCTAGTGTCTTATTTATTATGTTTTGTAACAATCACCACTTTGATCTACATCTCCCCCGTACCGAATTTGTCAAAAAATAGTATTAGTTGTAAAAGGATGCGCAATTATGTATTAATTACACTGTTAAAAATGTCGTTCTGCATAACGTCATTATCCATCATCAAACTGACGACTATGATAAAATTGAAAAAATTATAATGATTATAAGGTTTTTGAAATATTATTTACTGAATCCACAAACGGTTGCAAAACTTTAATCAGTTACCATATTGTGAAGTACTGCGGAGATGTGTAGATACTGTTAGTTTTAAATAATTCATGAACTAGAGGATGACAGGTTGGGTCTACACCCATGATATACTGAGCACTTGACTTTTTCATGGTCTTTCGTTTAGAAAATATATCTTTCACCATTAAATTTTAATATATAACAAGCACACTGCATCTTCGTCCGTCTGACAAGAGATAACAAGAGTATTAAGATTTTAATTAAAATTCCGTTGGAATAGATCTCTTCCTCCAATTTAACGTCTCAGTAGGCAGAAAGCTATTTAAAATAATCCAAGCGTTTCTTCGTTTGAATTCTAGTCAATCAAAGGGTTTATACAAAATCTTTTGATAATAGTAAGTACAATTTCAGTGTTCTCGTCTTCAATGTCTCCAAATACTTAATTAACTTAAGGTAAAATTATTATACATTTTGCCCCCTTAAACACATTCAAAATTGAAATTTGGAATAGTAAATGAAACAGGCAAGAACAAGTAAAATATTAATTAATGTTTACACTTATCACATCTTACAATATGCAAAAGATTCTGGACCCTATGCCTAAAACTTGAAGCCATCACGACCAACAATATTCCAGATCTTTTGAAGTATATTGATTTGATATTATGATTCGTATTTATTCAGAAATCAGACTTGATTACACCAGAATAAAGGTGATAAATAGTAATGTATTTCATCTATAAAGCTTGTAAAGAAAAACTTGCTAAGTACTTTACAAACCTATTTTCGGAGCACAAGGTTTTTCCATTACCAGCGATTCTATTTTAAGCAGCTATCCAATTTACGGATATCGAAATTTCTATTCAGTGACTGCGCACCACTCAGAAATTTGATACAAAACCTATTGTGCAGTAATTTAATCACTACGCTTCAACAAATTAATACTAAATTTGATGTGAAGTGAATGACGTAGTTTTACAAGGACAGTCACCAGGCAAATCGATACGGCTGTGCAGATCGTGATGAAGCTTGTGGAATTGATCTGTTCTGAATATAAAACACAGAGACTGTTTGATTTTATTATTATCTAACTAAATATGCGAAACGATAGTGCATCTCCCAAAATATGCGGTTTTTTTAAGGAAGGCGAAAGAAAATCTCCTAAACCTCCTTTTTGTTTAAAAAAAAGTTTATACGAAATTGTGTTGCTTTTTGGAATTGATACTCTATACGATGTATACAATAAACATGAATAATGATAATTACTTCGCATAATTTAACCTTCTTACATTAATAAATTTCATAGCGCACTCAGAGGCAATAGTCATAATCTTAATTGAAAGAAAAGAAATTTAACTAGTCAAAAATATTGGGAAAAAAAAATAGAAAAAAAGAGTAATTACATAAAAATAAAATTTGCTTGCTATAAATTGCGAAGTAGGAAATGAATGTAACTGGAAACATGTAATTCAGTTTCAGATAACTTAGTTAGAAGCAGAGTGAGGTCATACACGTGTGGCAAACATCTACCAGCTTCCGAAGTAACACGCGAGATTTATTAGCCCTGTAATTATCGGGCACTTCAACGGCGAAGAAAAACATCGCTGTAAATCATTTTGAAGATTTACTATTGCAGTACTCGAATGTCGGTATTAAAACTCACTTCTTGAATTTGGCTAACCACGCACCCCTACGAAAGGAGGATGTAAGTGCTTTTGACGTTTTGTTCAATAGCTCGAAAACATAAATAGCTTAGAAAGATACTCATATGTAAAAACGAAGTTTAAATTCAACAGTTTTTAGGTTTTACGGATTGTTTAACATATCATATATAAAGATACGCTTCACCCTCGGTGATGTAGGTGAAAGTACAATTCTGCACCCACATTTCCCCAAAATTATTTTTAATGCCATGTAATAAGAGGTCTATCGCCGGTTTTTGGTCACATTTCACAGATTTTGTACTTCTACTCAGAATTTTATTAAACAATATCCATATTCCTCTTTAGATGACGGGTTGAAGTCAAAAAAAGCTCAAACCATGGGTGCAGAATTGCACTTTTCTACCACTGCTTACCGCGTCCGAAATACAACTAGGCGTAAGTATATATGCCTTGATTTACTTATATAAGGAAAAGGTTTGCAAAAATACTGTAGCGTTGCAGTGAGTGGAAAACCCGGTGGCCAATTTGTTAGTTCCGCACCTATATGTAGCCAAACTCGACAATAGCGAACCTTAAAAGTGTGTCGTGCTACGACATCGAGCTGCGTATGTACATTTGGTTAAAAAAGTAAAGTAAAATAGTAATGGCCTCGATTCAGGAGCGCGGTCGAGATTCTTGGTTGAGGGCTCAAAATCCAGGCACATATGTAGTTTTGACATTGAAGCTATGTGTTTTTTCAAAACCAATTTTAACAAACTTTAACGATGAAGAAAAACTTCGTGAGGAAACCGGCAAACCTAAAAAAAGTTTTAAAGAACTTCTGAGTCCGCCAACCCGCTCTAGGCCAGGGTGGTGGACCAAGGCCTAAACGGTGATATAATAATTGGAGAATTAAGCTAACCAAAAAATGATATTTTTAACTCTTACAAAAATTATGTAAATCCCTTCCGATCTCTATTTTAATCGAAGGTTCTTCCTGGTTTCCGGCCTCAAATCGTATCCCACTGGAATGCTCCAACAAAAGTAGTTTAAGAAGTTTAAAGTTTAAGTCAACCCATGTAGATGTAATCATTTGCGTTTTTATATTGAGCCAACTGTGTAGATACATTTAAGAAAAGCAAAACTAATAAAAGGGAAAAAATAAATTACTTACTAACAAAAATTCTAATTGCAAAACTAACACGTTGTTGAAAAAAATGTTGCCATTTACAATTTTATAACCTCTTTATTACGGGATAGATAAAAAATAAAAATAAACATTTTTAATTGCTTTCCCAACACGTAGTTCATTATGATAATAATGTAAATATTAGAGGTGCTATTATTATTCCGCATTAGGCATCCAGCCATGCATATTCACGGTACTCATGTTTGCGTAAGAAATGGAACAAAACGGTACAGTGTGCCTAATCTCGGGAAGGTATTTCACAAAATAATTCTAGCAATGTTATTTCAGGATAATTAAATACACCTTGTACAAATAATAAAGCAGATATAAGATAATGTAAATACTGCTAGCGATCTAGCTACTTATTACTTAGCGAGCTAGCTACTTATCACGAAGCAACCATGAAATGAACCGTTAACTACTAATTTCAGTTATTAATTTATATAAGAACTAGCTTTTGCCCGCGACTCCGTCCGCGTAGACTACAGGGTTGAGTTCAGAATGAAAATAAGTTGTAGTCTATTTTACTCCTCAGAGCCCTATTTACATATGTCCATACAAATCGGTCAAATGGTTTAAACGTGAAACCGTAAGGCGCCCGTCCGCGTAGACTTCAGATTTGAGTTCAGAAATAAATAAATAGTAGTTTCTTTAACTCCTCAAAGTCCTATTTATGTCCATTCCGAAAATTATACAAATCGGTCAAATTGTTTAAACGTGACACCGTATCGTGCCGGTCGTCACCTTGTGCATCATTATTGCGCGCTGGATCATCTATACTAATATTATAAATAATATTAATTAATATTTGTCCGCCAACCCGCACTAGGCCAGCGTGGTGGACTATGGCCTAAACCCTCTCAATGGTAGAGGAGACTCGTGCTCAGCAGTGGGCGTATATGGGTTGATGAAGAATATTATAAAGCTGAAGAGTTTGTTTGTTTGTTCGTTCGTTCGTTCGTTCGTTCGTTCGTTCGCTCCTTCGTTCCTTCGTTCGTTCGTTCGTTTGTTTGTTTGTTTGTTTGAACGCTAGGATCTCAGGAACTACTGGTCCGATTTGAAAAATTCTTTCACTGTTAGATAGCACATTTATCGAGGAAGGAGCGGAGCAGCAATAAAGAATATTTCAAAATCGGGAACATTTTTTCCTTTTTGTGAGCTTCCGCTGCGTGCGTTGTGAAAACGATTAATGTTTCGCTAAAGTAATGTATGACAGAATTGTTCCTGCCTATTACCTTCCTCGATAAATATGCTAACTAACACTGAAATAATTTTTGAAATCGGACCTGTTCCTGAGATCCTAGCGTTCAAACAAACAAACAAACTCTTCAGCTTTATAATATTAGTATAGATTAATATTAAGGATTTACAAAGAATAAAACATAAGGTACTAAACGATGTTCCTTCAAATCTCTAATCAGGCTTTATTTCGTTTTAATTTTTTTACTTTGAAATAATCCTTTTCACCCGACCTGAGATCTTCACACAACAGATTCCAATACGATTAATGTTCCTGTATTCAGATAGAAAATGCATTCATTCCATTCCGATGTTACCGAGAGGTAATTCCACCGATGAATCTCAATACTTTATGCTAATGGTGTTAGCGTACGAGCTAATAGTATGACATAAGGAAAATAGGTTAATTCTGCGATATACAGAGTGTATTCAGACCGGCCAAACTAAGGCAGGTAATAACTACGGTGATCACATACTCATTGGCGTTAAAAAATAAAATAATGTTTTTCACTCATGTTTGTACATAACAACCAATAGAAATGAAGAGCAAACGAAAATAAGTTGTAATAAGTAAACAATAAAGGTTTTCTATCTCTGCCCTCTAGTCAGAAGACATAAGAATATCCTATCCCTGTTTTCATAACAATTTTTTTATTTATGACCATGTGTTCATTAAAAAAAAATGTGAAACGTTATAGGACGCATATACAGGCCTTATTTCTTTCGCGATCGCATTGAGAACATCAACACGCAAACTTAAATTTTAAGCTAAAGATGGCAAAATATGTGCTGTGTCATCGCCGGCGTGAAGGTTTTCTGTTTCATTGAAGATAGTACGTTTGATTGGGAACTTTTATGTTGAACTAACCACATACATATTCAAAGATATTATAGATTCAGACTCAAAATCAATGTTTCGAGATGCATTTAATACCAAGAGCTTCATACAAGTTTCAAGAAGTATTTTTACAAATGTCTATATTATGTTTGTTTAAACAAAAGCAAATATGAAAATATTTATGCCAAAACACAATAGTAAAGGCACATTTTACGGAGGAATACCAAGGTTTATACTTTATGCGACTAAAGAGAGTGGCCGCGGGTTTCAAATCTCTGATTATTAATATTTAAGCAGTGGCTATATTTAATTATCATTGCATAAATGGTGATAGAAAAAATCGTAGAAAATCCTGCACGCCTAAAAGTTCTTAGGATTTCATTACGTTTCGTCAACCCGTACTAGGCCAGTTATTTAGTTAATGTTGTTGTTGTATTTTATTTTATATGGTCATACAAATTTATATAAAATTTACTGGAATTCAATCAGAGATCAAGAGAATTCTTCAAAGTAATTTGATAAAAACTTTAAGCAAAATGCCATAAATAAATTTATTTTCGATGAGGTTTTAATGTTTTCCAATGCTTTCAATCTAGTTTACTTGCAGAAATCCTTTTGAAGCCTAGCCTTATTGGAATTCGCCAATAATTCCAAGTTAGTCGCATTTCGTGCGTGTGATACGTGACGAATTTCTCTAGGCATTCCTTAGACTAATAAGGTACGGCTGAACAAAGGCTGACTGTCTAAATCTCCTATTGTTCTTACTATTTAGAGTTAAGATTGGAGTTCTTCAGTAACTCATTTAAGCAGTGGCTGTTATAGCATTTAAGCATTTATGGAAAACGTTATAATTATTTTTTTTGTTGGGATTTCTTTTAACGCCTATCACTAATCATCGTGGATATTACCTACCTTCTTTAGTTTTCAATCACAGTCTGAATTCTTCCTGTATAATTACGCGATGACTTATAGGAGTGAATTAGCAATGGAAAATGGTGTAAAAACGGGGGAAAGAACATTCCCATTGAGGGCTGATATTCGCAATAACTAGTGTTTTCATATACGGCTGTTGGGTATATTTAAACCGGTAATATCTTGTAATTGGGGGAGGCCTTTGTCCAGCAGTGGACTTCGATGGGCTGATGATGATGATGATGATGATGATGTCTCTGGCGCATTAAAATAGGGTTTTTTTTAATAAAAGCTGCTACTATTTTGTCGGAAGGTACATTAGTTAGCACAATTGTAATTAGGTTTGTCTTCGTCCAAATATTATTGCAGTTCACGTCTTGTTGATAATTCAATCAGTGTGCGTTTGTCATACGAGTATGCCTCGCCGCACCCGCGTTACGCCTCCAATTCTATTTTTAGAGTACACTACAGGCGAAAATTGGAACGATAATTTTTTATCTTTTATTGTGTCTGTAACAGTTGAAGGATGAAAGCAGAGATTTTTTTCTTTTTAACGTAAATTTTACGTTATGTTTTTCAACTTTATTTTCATACATAATTTGGTTTTTAAGTCTACATACACCTTATATATTAATTAACCCTTAAACTGGTAGTCTTTAAAACACCCAGGCAAGATGGAACAATCCGAAGAAAGATTAAAGAAATTTTTAGTTTTACATGTCAAAGTTTGACGGCCTCGTGGTCTCGCAGCACAATTATGTGCAACCGGGACATCTAGATGTCGCGAGTTCGATTCGGTTCGGGCAATGTTATTGAGTTTTTCCTTTAGGAAATTCTTAGTAAGCGCGAAGTCTGAAATTTACCAGAAAAACGGCAATAGGCTCGCCTTCTATGATTTGGGGATAATACGGAATACAATAGTAGAGGAGACCCGTGCCCATATAGGGTTGATAATGATTATGATGACGAAATACAGAAATGAGGTTATGTATGTTGTCAAAATAAGTACATAGAAATATGAAAAATTCTCATTGTCACATAAATGTTCTAATTGTTGTCAAGCGATAACGGCGCAGACAAAAGTAACAACATGCCAATGTGTTTTGGGACAATACACGATAATTCTATACACGTGCGCTATCTGACGAGTTGCTGTGAAAAACAATAGATATAACGCGTGTTGGAAATGCAACGAGCATTTCGAATGAAATACCAAATGTGCCGTGGGCTCGTAATTCCGCATTTAAACAAAATCGAGCACCTGTGGTCACAGCTAAATAAGATTAGATGGGAAATAGCCAGTATTTCGTATCGGGGTGAGGGTCGCCGCTTGTCTGACACCTGTTCATTCTACTACGACCAGTAATAAATAATTTAAGCATAACTGAAGAGTGGCTATTGGTTGTCACAGATATGCGCAACCCGATAAATGACGAAAATTTTTCTAAGAAGTGGCCATGTCAAACATATTATGATAATCCAAATGTAGATTCAGCACGCTCGGCATGCTTACATTTGAAACTCATGATATGTATAGGTTTCGTCCTTCGAGAGGTTTACTTGATCTTATAAACATTTCCAATACATAAAGAATATCTACCGAAGAGTATAACGGAGAGCGAAAGAAATGAATGAAAAGGATTTAATGTCGCTGGACCTTCCCTAGTCTTAATCATTGAATGAAATTTACTATGAACAATCAATAGATATGGTTAGGTATGAGTTTGAATTGAATGCTATATAAAACAATAGTAGTTACTACAAGCGTAATTATTTCACTATATTTTGTTTTGCACCATTTTTTTAGATAATAGTGTTGCAATGACAACGGCTAACAATGAATCGCCCTAAACCACGTGGCATGCTGCCTTTTATACTCAACGTCCTATTAACTCCCGTTATTTCCGGTAACATTATATTCAGACACAGGATCACTTTAGCATTTGTTTACTGTTATAATTACTCGTATTATGTATGTTATTAGTAGGAGCATTATCTACTAGAGGAAAACTGTTGAGTTGTAGAAGTGAGTGATGGGGTGCACCTCAGACCCTCAAAAGCACCAAGATTTAAATTTTTTTTTATTCTTCAACCGCCGACACCAACGACCACGATGCTAACGGTTTAAACTCTACCGCGGGCCTTAGACTCAAGCCAATTGATTTCGATTATGATGTTCTATCGATAATTTAAATTAACGACAACACAAATTGTTTAATATCATTTTAAAAACACGACAAGTAGTGTTACTGCCTCTCATTCTTTAAGAATAGATCATGACATCATTTTTACGCGTAAAATTTAAAGAAATAAACGCACATTCCTACGAAACTTCAAATTGTTTGAGAAAAGTTTTAACGTTCCATAAAAATACAAACAAAACGTTATTGTTTTTTTTTAACTCGCGGAATTTTTCGTCATCGTTCGTTATTCAACTTTTTATTGTTCAACTTATAAAGTGATGACTAGCTGATGCCAAGATTTAACTTATATAATGTCATTAATGATAGGAAAATATCTCAACATTGATTTGGTATTTTATTAGTCAACCGTAGTGTTTTACTAAAAGCGTCCATTACGATTTACGTGGTACAAAAATAAACTATGACATAAAATCAACAAAGCGTTAATGTCGCCATACATTTTGCTACGAAAGTTAATCCGAGGATTATTTCACTGACTAGTATCTTATGTAACAGTGAAGAAAATGATAAAGCACATACAACTTTGCAGCTGAAAATTACTGCAATGTATCGAGCTAATCGTAAAAGTTTAATAGGATTTGACAGCCCCGTGGCGCAGTTGGGTAGACACCAGTTTGCGAAACGAGCTGCCGCGGCTTCGATCCCCGCACCGAGACAAATATTTGTGTGATCCACAAATATTTGTTTCGGGTCTGGGTGTTTGTGAGACCGAAAAAGTCTCTCGTAGTTTCTGATACCCACGACACAAGACTCGTATCTTAGTGTGGGGTCAGAACTATGTATCTGTTGGGTGTATTTATTATTATATATTAGGATTTGTCTTCTAAACATTCCTGGTCATCACATTAAGAGTATCTCGTATAGTAGCATGTAATTTGTTCTTTTTTAAGTCGTATGATAGTTCCTTTGTCTGCAAAAACAAATGACGCTAGTGTGCAGATTTATGATAACCGGAACTTCAAACAACTAAATGATTAATACTTTGGAACTTTTGTCTTCAGAGTTGTAAAACCAAAATCTAAACTGTTTTATTGTAGCGAAATTGTAATTTTTGGATATATTTTCTAAATCTTTTGTCGTTTTTGAGCACAGTTCCAAACTCCGTGGTTGCTATTGAGAATTTTATAATGGAAAACAATAAGTATAGATTCATTTGGATTTTTATACTATAAAATTCTTAATGCGACAAATGTGACACATGAAGTAACATTGGTCCAGGAATAAACATACCTACCCCTTTACAATACAAATGTGTATCTATTATATGTTTGAGTAAAATTTATAATAAGTACACAGCACTTAAAATAACTGAAAACAAATACTGTTTTCAATGTTTATGACACAATAGCAGATACAACTCAAACTCGACTTCTCAAAACGCACAAACCACATTCGTTCAATCTAAATCGTGCATGTGCATTGAAATCGAGCTCGGGAAAGAATTGGGACACCGTACCCTTATTGATAGCTACATTTTGCGTTTTCCAAGTTTATTCTACGTGCACTGCAAATATCAGACTAAACTTGAGCAGTCGCACCTCGCGTTGAAATATTCATAAAATGTGGCACTTAAAATGAAAGCCTAAATTTAATCTAAAAGTTAATGCTTTTACATTAATATTATAACCACGAAAAGAATTCCGTAGCTGTCTGTTATATTTATAACATTGATTTGTTTTTCCCTTCCCTTCTTACGAATTTAGAAAATCGAAATAAACGGATGGGAGATGCCGTATTTCGAGAAGCTATTGTTTTTAATTATTTATTGATCTACAAAACTTAATACAATTTATATCTTACATACACATCATGGAAAAAAGTTTTCTTTAATTAGGTACATAATATAATATTTAAGTACCGATTGATATTTTAATTTTCTTTCTATACCGACTTTTCGAACAATCAGATCTACATTACAGGAAGAGACTAGAACTAAATATATTGACATAGATTTGACCTTATAAGAATATACAAGTTTTATAGCTTTCATATGAGAAACTTCTCGGCCTCCTCAGATTTGAGGAGATGCAGTTACACCCCCACTAACCGGCGCCCGGAACTATCCACTTAGCCTAATAATAGTTTTGTTTATTATATCATGATGATTACATAATTGGATTATTATGCAATGAGGTATATTTTCACGTACGTCATAAACGGTACTCTTTGAACAGTACAAATATAACGGGACTTAAAGCAGAATTTGTCAATAAACACGACTCACCAACACAGTTTATGATCAATATAATTTTACGATACATGTAATTTTTCATAGTATTCCAAATGGGTTCTATTATTGGCAATATTGGTTTGGCATTCGCCGGGTGTTCAATGTTTCATCCCATACGTTACTGGTTTTTAATGAAACTGATGTTACGAGTAATTTTATGGATTCTTAAAATTAGTGCTTTAATTTTTTTAAGAATAATTTTTATCATCAGCTCTTGTACCGCTACTGAGCAAGGGCCCCCTCTACAACTGAAAGGAGTATTGTAATGGAAAGAGCACTATGAGTTCAATATGGCTATATCTTTTTTGGTCTTTGCAGGCCGCTTCCAACAGGTGTTCTGTTTAGAAGTCTTTGGGGGAGGCCTATGTCCAGCTGATGTCTTTTGGCTGATAATGATGAGAATTTTTTTCGACCAGCACTTATTCCCGGCATGCTATTTAGATAGTGTTGCCCAAATTCAGTCTTGGTCTTGCAGTCTTGGTCTTGTTCTTGCGTTTTTGCAAGACCAAGACCAAGAACAAGACCGCGTATTTTTAGCAAGACCAAGACCAAGACTGACCGTGCAAGACTTGAGCAAGAACAAGAACTCTTGCGTCAAAGACTCTTGCGTCTTGCAGCTAGGACTTAGCGCTATTTCACGGAGTAGTTAGGTGTAACAGTTCGGTGTATAGGTACGCTTAGGAATTCTATGAGACGCAAAAAACTGTATCAAAGAATATAAAAAACTGGACCTATGCGCATTACGACTAATACCATAAACATACCTACATAGCGAATAAAAAAATATCCATTAAAATCAAACTGAGTGCATGCATCAAAGGTTTCGTACTTACTTCTCAAAGTAATTTGCCGCTTTTCGGAAGTACATGGTTATGATACACGCGCCGGCGGCTTCTTTTGAAATCATATATGTACAACAATCGTTGCCGCCGCGCCGAAATCACAACATTTAACACTATTTGATTGCCGCCACAGGGCGTAGGTTAAAATATTCTTAGGTTCTTAAATACAGTCAAGTTATTGTAATTAATTTGTTTTTTTATATGTTTTAGCAAATGTAAGCTTATAAATCATAAATGTTTATTAAGAAACAGTTGCTTCCACGGAAAACGACATATACGTCAGTTGATTTTTCGAATTTCTTATCAAATCTTCAGTTATTTATTAATCTGCTTGATCTTTACTATGGCTATGTTAATTCAAGCTTACAATGTTCCAATTCTAATACGTTTTTCTAAGATTTAAAGTAAACTTTAATAAATAGTAATAGACTAATAGGTAATTGCAAGACTTGCAAGACTCTTGCTGCAAGACCAAGACCAAGACCAAGACTGGGAGCGCAAGACCAAGACCAAGACCAAGACCAGGTGTATTGGCGCAAGACCAAGACCAAGACTGGCTAAGTCTCGTCTTGTTCTTGCATTTGGGCAACACTATATTTAGATGAGTTTCTCTAAAACGTGTTTTACTTAGCCCTAACGTAAGCGTACTGGTTTTTTCAAAGCGTTTTCCTTTACCGTAAGAAGGAGCGCTAATAAGCTATTAGCTACACGTGGCTTTGCAAAGTCAGACGTTTTTATCTTGAGTTTCAGCCCTTTACTTACGACTACATTTACCTAAAGGTAATTATTTAACGTGAATTTTTTTACGTGTGCATTCATAATTGTCACATCCTTTAATGATGAAGTGGAACATCGTAAGAAGACTGTACAGGTCGTACAGAAACCGTGATCGAAAATTAAGTCAATTAATAGATACGGTGTTTACAAATCCATAGGCGGTAAAAAAAATCCCGACAAAAAGTATTTTGTTTTTTACGTTTTCCTAACCCTTACATACATTAATGATTACCAATGCTTGTAATCAGCATAGCTGCTACCTGCCTTTGTTTTCGATCGCGGTCTGTATACATTTATGTAACATAAAATGTGTCTAAGTTTAAATAAAATAACATGTCAGCGAAAGTTGCCGAACGGGCTCGGCAAAAGAAAAAATCTAATACTGTTAACGTAAAAAACGACACCCGTGCAGATCCGGGTTGGATTTTATATTCAAGAATATGAAAATAGCGTCCTTTAAACACGTCCGCGTGTTTTAAAACTCGTACACGACAACACGTTTTCTGTTTACGTCTTTCAGTGTAGCAAAACTCGTAAAATGTAAGATTAATAGTTAAACCTGCAAGCATTACATAAAACTGTCAGTCAGCATATGTTTCATCTCCTTAATTTAAAATCTCCCGCTTTATAAGTGCCAGCACGGCTGTGGTCGGCATCGCTTAGCCACACTCATTACGTTCAACTGTGTCTTGCATTTCATACAATATTTTGTTTGTTTTCTCAACAATAGTTTTTAACACTTTAAAATTTGAAGAAACTACGTTAAACTTTACTATTGCAACTTTATGATACACGTGTGCGAATTCTTTGAATTGAGATGTTCTTTTTTTCTTGTAATGTTTTTCAATGTATTTAGAGTGAGGCCTGCATCCCCGGAAAGGAAGGCAACGAGGTACTGTTATATGTTTTGCAAATATCTGATCCAAGTCCCACGTCACTAAGTCGACCCTTTTGGCTTTTTCCGGGTATATTGTCAGACTACGTGTTATTAAGAATTTGCTAAAGAATTATTACAATCCGACCCACGATCTTCTTCGACCCACGATTCTTTTATCACAGGGCCAACGAGGCAATCACTTTACAAAATTATCGTTTTTATAATGCGCCTAACATGAAGGAAACATTAACTTCTCTTTTATTTTCTAATTTCTTCTTCCTCTTTCTCCATTACAACCTTCATCCCTACTCTATATTTATTTATTCACAGACGACAAAGATGTATTTTCAACAGATGCTCGTTTATCATTCCTTCACCGTGAACTAAAATGTGTGACAGTGAAGCGCTGGGTCACGGCTTAATAATATTTCGATTTAAACTGAAACCAAAGACAGAACATAAGACAGGTATCTGCTTTAAAAAGACGAAAAAAGACTTAGCGTAGTAACTCGCAACCATTTTAGTTTAATGTAGGATTTAAAGGAACGTTTCACGGATCAACATTATTCATCCCTACAGACGTCTTAATTAAGATGGTCTGAAAGAAACTGGGAGTGAGGTGTATATTTTTACGGTGGTTATATCTATCTTGCAAAACTAGTATTCTTACAAACTACACAGTGAAATGACTTAAAAAAAAACAAATAGTATTTTTAATTTTACTTATATGAAAAGTGAACATTCATCAAATCAACGTATGCATAATATAAATATTTATATTTTAAATATATTGAGCAATAATTTGAGTGACAAATAAAATGAACAATATTAAGAAACTTTGGCTGTACGACTGCATATTTAACTTGTGTAGATAACCGGAGATAATTTACATAAAAATTATTTACATACTTATTCCTTAGTTAAAGAACATTTCGATATGGTGTCTCGAGAAGAGTAAATACTCTTTACCAAATGGTAAAAATAGTAAATGATTATTCACGTATTCCATGATCATGTCAATCCTAATACATAAATTTTAATTTTGAATCAAAAGGTCCGAAATTCTAAGTCTTACTATCATTATGTTATGTGATATGTCCCTTCAGTTTCCGTATTACAACCCGGCCGTGAAACGCGAAGCCACAATCTCGACCACGCCATCAAGACTAATATTTGTGTTTTACGCAACTATTTGTTCAGGACCGGTGTGTTATGGAAGACTATTGTATCGTAGTGAGACCAATGACATACATTATCTTTGAAATCACAATTTATATGACCGTTGGTTTATTCCCTATCATCAATTAAACCATAAATATCCAGACCGGCCTAAATAATTTCTGAATCGGTCCTGTCAGTCGCAGATGTAACATCAATTTACACTGAATGAGTACCAATCTCAACCGTCCACGAATCCTGAGAGTAATTTAAAACTGTAAACAAATTTACTAAAGCTATATGCGACGGTGAATTAAGGGCTGATAGACAATATCAAATTCACGTTGTTTTATGAAGGCAAATTTGCCTCGTGTTTGTCTTGTAATAATTCACTAATGTGCCACTAACAGCCCCGCCTTACACGCGTCTAGTCACACAAGTTCTATAGTATTATATAGATGCACTAACATTAGCTACCTGCGATTTATTGCTACGACCAAATTAATGGTCGATTCCTTTTTATACGGCTTTACGACTTCTGTCATTGACGACAAATGGAAAAACTGCGTGAAATTGTTGAATTGATTTAAAACCATGTTTTCTTTTATTAGAACGTTATATTCTTCTTCTAAGCCAGTCAACTTTAATTGTAACCTGATAATTTCAAATATTAAATTTATTCGTATTAGACACCTTCATAAACATTTCAACCCTATAAGAAACTATTTTTCTAGTTTTAAAAGGTTTGGGGAAATTTAAAAACACATCATTTGGTCTTAACGATCAAATTATAATCCAAATCCGTATTAACCAAAGCTTTGGTCACATGTTTGTCTACAAAGTTTTAATTGTAAGACTGTTTGATTTTCAGTAATCAAGTTAGATCTGTTCGAAGGTTAGATAGAAAAAAAAAGAAAAAAATAATAAGTGAAAAACCTTCAAAATTTGAATCAAAGATTTTTGAATTACTTAGTGTATTAAAAATGTATCTTTGAACAGTGAAATTGTAATTTAGAATGAAGATAGGGCCACGTATCTCATTTGTGAATTAATTATTGGTATTTAAAACCGACCTTGAATAATTTATTTATGTCTAAATGTTTTATTTGAGAGGGTTTAAACCTTAGGGGTAAACCCTCTCAATGGTAGAGGAGACCCGTGCCCAGCAGTGGGCGTATATGGGTTGATAAAGAAATATTTTATTTGGACACAAATAAGGTAAACAAATATACTAGATCCACGTATCAATCGTCACTTTTCATTTCAGTACTGAGTTAGACTTTATTTTACTCATAAGGAAGCGCATTAATATTACCTTCTATACGTTATTTTAATTTTAATTACGTTTCGTGTTGCTAATTTAAAGTAAATACTCTATTATTATACCCCGTTATTACACTATAATTGATTTAATATCTTCAATCTAATTAGTAACTGCACTTATAAAAAAATATTTATCATTCTAATTATAAATCTTTAAAATTTCACCAATCGTAATTTTCGTTAAAACTACTTAAAAAGTGTACTAAAGAAGTCAATAAATATTGGTTTGTAATATCTCGTTATACAGTGCATAGAATAAAACATGTAAACGTCTCATGTAGAACAAATTGCGAACAACTGTAACAACAACATCGTTCAAATTTTAGAAGTAAACTTGCCTAAAAGTTTCTTGTCAAGAAATTTTCAATAAGGTAAAGTTTCCCGCACATATTTACTTGAACATATAAATTTGTAGTCATAAACTTCGTTTAGTAAACCATTTTACTTTAACACGAAGCAAAATTACTATGTACGATAATAAATAAAAATAAATCTGTAAAAAATTTAAACAGCGCAAAACTTACCGAAGTTTTTTAAAACCACAAACAATGCACATTTTAAAAACACACGTCAGCGATGATTTAGAAATGTTGCGAACTTTTTAAACATTCCATAGACACAATAAACAAAGTTTGCAATTTTTTAAACACTACACTGAATTTGGAGCGGCACAGGTCGGGACGACCAATCCACGCGTTGTGAGAGCTCGTCTGCCCTCTGCTCCATAGCACGGGAGAAAACACGGGCTAAGGCGGGCGCGCGCCGTGTATTCTGCTACTCACAACTTTTCACTTTACAATACTAGTTATAATCGCGGGTTTTTAGTCGCAATGAATGCTAATGAAAATACACAAGTTGTGAATAAAATTTAGGTATAAACAAGGGTGTACTAATAAAAATATCGAAGTAATTTCCTATAAGATTTGTTCCTTTTGTCATAATAAAATAAATAATAGAATAGAAACTGAAACTGGATGTAATAATGTAATGATTTAGATATTACTGCCTGCAGTTAAGAATGTCTCATTATTTGTCACGTAATAACACTGTTCTTTACAGCACATTCTCACTCTATAAATGGAGAAACAAACAACAACAACACTAACGTCAGACAACTTCAAGGACAACAACCAATTTCACGGACATATTTACAAACGGGACAGAAGTTATTTGTACAGAAATTGTGATTGTATAAAAGGGATTCGCCCTAAGTTCGCCGACGACGACAAGAATAGACGATTAAATAAAATTCCGCACTTTTTTGGGACGACCTGACGGATGACGAAATTCATTCCTTTCTTCCCAGAATAATGAACATAAATAAATAAGTAATCATGTCACTAGAAACCGCATTAAGCCACGTACTGGAAAGCGCAGCGTAGGACGTCCATTAGCAAGATGGTCAGATGGCCTGGTAAAGGTCGCGAGACGTCGCTGGGTGCAGGTTGCCTCCAACAGGTCACTGTCGAGATTATTGGAGGAGGCTTATGTACATTCAGCAGTTGATTTCCCCTGGCCGACGGGTTGATGGATGACAGTACCGATTTTGAGAGACTTTTCAGTTGCACATTTCTTATACTTCCATATAAGCTTAAAGCGTTGCACATGTATTATGTAATGTATTATTATATATGTTAAATTGATTTTGTTAAATAAAAAACTTAGACTATTCGGAAATTTGTAAGGCAAGCTGGACTTTTGAGCCTCCATGTAAGTACCGCCACTGGTAAAGATACAAATGTTTGTAATAAGACTGCCAGAAACTATTATAACTAAATAATAAATAAATAAATAAAAACATCCAACAGTCACATACATAGCTCTAACCCCACACAAGGTTACAAGACCTGTGTCGTGGGTATCAGACACTACGAGAGACTTTTTCGGTCTCACAAACACCCAGACACGAAACAAATATTTGTGGTTCACAAACATTTGTCTCGGTGCGGGGATCGAACCCGCGGCCTCTCGTTTCGCAAGTTGGTGTCTAGCCAACTGCGCCACGGTGGCTGTCAATAAAACTATACTATTAACATGTATTTTTAGCTCATAGTCGAACCTACCCTCGCCTACACGGTTTTGATTAAACTACTCGGTACCGTAATCAGTTTTCAGCATCAGAATGCCATATTTTTCGGTACACACAAACTTACTAATTTTGATTCATGAGGTTCTTAACTTTACTGCTGATAAAAGTAAACCACAAAGCTATTTCCTTTATAAATATTCAAAAAAGATGAAAACGAATTGTGTGTAAAACTTGTACTTACGGAAAAATTGAATCCAAAATTAGTCCTTTGACGGACGAAAGTTTTATTTCTTCTTTGAAGTGTTACCTGTTTTTATGAGAACATTATTGCCTAAAACTCACCCTATTTACAATCAAAAATTCTTAGCAGATAACTTTGCCGTACAGTATAAAAATTATTATTAAATAATAAAAAAAATAAAAAACACAAGCTTTCACTGAAAATACAACTAAAAGTAGCTTTTAAATTTTATTTAAATTAGTTTGCAAAGGAAAATATTGTACTGCCTCGTGGCCTTGCAGTACAAGTATGTGCCGTGCGTTCTAGAGGATTTGGATTCGATTTTTGGGTCAGACAAAGTGTTATTGGGTTTATCCATTAGAAAATTCTCAGTAGCAGAACGGAATCTGGAAATGTGCCCGAAAAACGGCAATAGGCTCGTCCCTTATTACGTGGGACTAATACATACGCGGCGAAATGTGGGTGTAGGAATGCACCTCTGCCTACCCCTTAGGGAAATACAGGCGTGAGTTTATGTATGTATGTAATATTGTAAAAGAGTCGGGGTGCTTTTTACGACATTATCAAAATGTTTTTTTTTTATGAAGATAAGAATAGTTTTTTTTAAGGGTATTTTTTATGAAATAATGGCAGTAAGTTAGCTTACTATTGTAAACTTGAATTAATTCAATTAATGTATACCCGGAAGAAATATTCGCAGCTACATGAACTAATTTTAGAATGATAGTATGAATTTTCAGATATTCTCGTCTTAAGAGTATATCTGGGGCGCTGATAAGTTGCTAATAAAAAGAGAGAATTTCCATCATTCGCCCAATCGATACTATCAAACTGGCGTGCCTTGATGCTTTCTATCTGCTAACTGCCTTTTTATTTCAAAAGCCAAATTCTCAGGCGTTGGAGTAATTCGATCCCCTAAAATCACAAGAGTCACATCGCACCATTGTCAGTTGGTGCTGCGGTAGTTAGGCGGTCGATACCTCCATATCGACTCTATCGGGCTTTCAACACCGCATCACCCGACATTGAAGTGAGCAGTTTGGCTCAACAAGCGAGCTCGCCGTAGATCAAATTTACTTGTGTTAGAATTTTCGCAGCTAACACAAGTCGTACGGATGCAATGTACATAAAATGTTTCGCGCGCAAATGTGGGAACGAGGAATGCGGGATTGCAAATATTAGGGCTGACAGTGATAATGATGATGAGATAATAACATGTAATCTTATTTTTTATATATTGTATGTATATTATATATTCATACTTTATAAAATATTTTACCTATCATGAGTTTATTTTCGTACCTACGCCTACTATCTCTGCACCACCTAATGTATTAAGGGTAAAAAAAATAATTGAGCATTCTGATTAAAAAAGGGATCGAATTGTTTTCTATAAAGGCACTTTACTGCTCCCATAATTCACTAAATGTGCATTAATATAAAAATTAAATTTCTAAGAAACCCTTCGATCAATTAAGTGAAAAAAGCAATATGCAACCATTTTTCCGAACCTCGCATTTTTCATTGTCCGTTTCACGTAGGACGCGTCATACATACGTTATAATACTTTTTTAAAGTTTTCGTCGGTGAAGCTTGATAGCTGTTATTTAACTATAAACTAGAGCGTAACTTGGGAAACTGAACGTTGTGTGCTCTAGAATCAATACCGCAACGTATAATACCTAGGTACTTCACTCTGCATTCTCGCCAAAGATATCTTTAACTAAGCTTGTTATATTTTCCATTTCATCTAACAGGATATCATCGTTTTCTGTTTTATGCGGCTTTATATTACGAATGTCACATTTATTCATGAAAAGTGTCTTGTATGACCAGCCATATTTATTACCCTAGCTTGCAGAAATGAATATTATGGAAAAGAATTTTTTCATCGCATTAACCGCTTTTTTCTACCATAAAAAACGAATATGTATAGCTGCATAAATTGTAAATATTATCATAAAAACAAAATAAAACCGGCAATAGGCTAGGTTCCTATTACATGGGACAAAAACATAATGCAACTCTACCTAGCCCTTTAGGGGATACATACATATAAGTATATTATGCCTAGGCATATATAAGTCTATATCCTACCCTATATTCGAGGCCCTAAATTTTACTCGCTTTGTAGGTATATAGTCCGCCAACCCGCACTAGGCCAACGTGGTGGACTAATTCCTAAACCCTCTCAATTGTAGAGGCCCGTGCCTAACTGTGGGTCATATATGAGCTGATAATGATAATGAATTAGGTACTGCTTAGTTATAAAATATTAAATGTTTGATAATAAATACAAAGCTAAAGTCTCGAGGCATTTATGTTAATAAATTCCTTCTGTTCTTAACTAAGCGCTAACTAAGAACATTTGAATGTAAATCTCGTAGTTAGTAAATACAATTTGGAATGTCTTCAAAGTATTTGCTCCTCTTTGTCTCTTTCCGTGTAATTTGCGGACGAGCTCTCAGCTCGAGTTTTGCGAAGCATAATAGTTACGAATTGGTTTATTGTAAAATAACTTTATTATTACAACTACCGTACGTGAATGTAGAAACCTCTATCTACCCTTCGGAGAAACAAATTCTTTGTTTAATTATTTTCATTGATTCAATTACGTCACTAATTGGCTACGATGGAATAATAAATGAATTCGTAATAATGTATTTTTTTTAGTTACTACATAATTAGTAAAAAAATAAAAATTCATGGTGTTGGGTGGACTACTCTAACAAAAATCTTTGCATTTTTTAAAGTTACCATTCAGAAAAATATTGATGGGATACCTATACTCATGGCACTCCCCCCTGTATCCCAAAAATGGGCAGAAGTGTATTTCTGCACCCACATTTCGCCAATTATGTATTTATGTCCCACTCAATAGGAAGTATACCTATTTTCGTTTTTAACGCATTTCCAGACTCCGTGATACTTTCGTAAAATAAATATAATTGATTATGCCCCCGTGTAGGTTCAATGTTCATATAAAAAAGACAGCTATCATTTCTTTCAAATGAGGGCATCATCAGCCTAAAGATGTCCACTGCTGGAAAATCCTTCCTTTAAAGACCTCCAGAGTTTTCTAGAGGAGTCCTGCATCCAGCGGCACCCGCGATTTTTACCAAATTGTCGGTCCACCTTGGAAGACAGTGACACATCAATAGCTGTTATCATAATATTTTATTTATTCCGAAACAATTATATTAACAAAAAAATACACGCTCCATTTATTACGAAATACAAGTGCTCAGATTAAGAACGCCGGCCTTTTTTACAAGTTTCTTTTATTGCTTCAAGACGTCTACATTTGTAACATTTCTAAAGAAGATTGATTACGTATTACACAACTATATATTCCGCTGACGTACCAATGAAATTGAGGTCGTCAGCCCTTGGATCGCATCTTCATCTGAAATGTCCAACTTATGTCCGCCCTATCAAACTTGCTAAGGAATTAAATAGCACACTGATTGTACTCTACCTTTTCAACGTTTAATTTTGGTTTTACTTTTATTCTATTATATATGTATATAAAGCTGAAGAGTTTTCTTGTTCGGTTGAACGCTTTTATCTCAGGGCCTAAGAGTTACGATTGCAAAGTTCAAAGAAATGAGTACGAGTGAAATATTCCATGGATCCATCAATCTTAGGTATGCTGTGACCGATAAGAGCAGAGTTGAAAAAATAAAGTGGCATAAAAGTAAAAACATATTTGTTTCGAAGTCTGAAGTTTCAGATACGGAGGTACGGGCAATGGCTACCTATTCTTTCATATACAAAATAATAATATAAATTACCAAGACACGCACGACACGGTTAGAACAAAAGTATTACAGCATAATATAAAATAACATAAATGTGGTAGATATATTATACTTATAATATAATCCCGACCCTTACATAAACAAAATCCAAACCTCCGCGCCTTTATGTAAAAATAATTAACTAAAAGCATATATGACTACGTAAAAACGCGATTTTGATAGACACATGTAAACCTATTCAGTTTTGTTTTTCAAAATATTATTACAGTAAATTTGTGTTTTTATTTTTAATATTAGGGAAAAGACAGGCAGCATTAACAAAATAGAACTCCCATTTTTAACTTAATCCCATCATTAAGTATTAGCTGCACTTTGTACCCAAAATCACACGTTATGATCGTCCAAATTATACGAAAACTTCGGCAATGTTTAAAAAATATGAGAGGCATACATCATTTTCGTGGTTAGATAATACTATAAGTATTATGACATAAACTTACTCCCGACAAAGCTAAAACAACAAAAGATCAAACGAACGATGATAAAGCTTAAATATATTTTCATTCACATGATAGAGTATTAAAATAGATACCGTGCATGAGTAAACCATTACGACTGGATGCGCGCCCATTAAACATGTTTTATAGCAATTAACGTCAACATAAAATAGTTTATTATTTTTACACGGTTTGCTTTGACATTGATATAATGTTGAGAAAAAATTATAATCAGACCGACAACCACTTTTATTCGGATATTTTACTGCAAATAGTCAATATCGTTTGGTTAACATAAACGATGTGCGTTACTATTACCAAAGAAGGAGCCGAGATTTATTTAATTATTTTTTTCAGAAATATATATTGAACCCGAATTAAGCTAGTGCGATGGACTAAGGACTAAACCCCCTAATGGTAGAGGAAGCACGTGCCTAGCAGTTGCTCGTATATGAGCTAATGATGATGACACTCCTTTCTAATATTATAATAATCTTAATGTCAAAGTTCTGAGATAACAAACATAAAAAAATACAGACGAATTGATAACCTCCTCCTTTTTTGAAGTCAGCTAAAAATTAATTGGAAAGTTCAATCAAAACAAATTATTTTCTTACAAAGTGTTACCAGGGCTGGACCGTAGTCCTGGGACTTTCAAAAAGTTATCGCCTACCACTATACTTAGTAATTACTCTACAATGTCTCAGATCCCCGAGGCCAGTTAAGCGAAGTCCTGAATTCAAATCTGCTACAATTTCACTTTTTTGCATATAAATAAACATTGAAATAAATTTGTCTTGCCAACCTATTAATCACCGATTTATTAGTTAAATAATATTTTTACGACGTGTCACTATTCCGGGAAATAATGATATACTATCTAATATAAAAAATATACAAAGCACGTGTCAGTATGTGAAAAACTGCTTTAAAATCATAAACATTTTGTCGGGAAGTAGAGATCGTGCTGAAAAACACTGGCGTCAATAGGCTAATTCATAACATACAGAGGAAGTTGTCAAACTTATTCCTAGAATCTCATTTTATATATTTAAACAAAAAGCGCTGGCAACTTTTACTGTACAAAAACAAAATGAATTACATAATATATGTTTACAATGATGCAACCGGAATATCCAGAAATTGATTAAAAATAAATAAAATTACTTTTGCAGAAGACGGAAGGTATCATTCAACCTTGATTAAAGGAGCACATAAACAGCACAACTTAAGGGACAAACGAGTCCTTAATGGTTTTCCGGCTCAAGTGCGTGCCATGCGATCGTGTAGTGCTGGGTCCGATGGTGAATTGCGTTTTCCGTTAGTAGAAGTTAATTTTCATACATTTTCTATTTTTGTGTAACATTCTTTTTCCAATATTCAAGCTTACTTTGAACATTGACTTCGAAGAAATCATCAGAATTCTAAGGCGGACACACATCGCTATATTCAATTAACTAGGATCTCTCGCGTTCAAGGTCCGGCACAGTCGTATTACATAGGTCGACAAAATCTTTTAGTTCGAATATTTGTTCGTACTTAAATCGACGTTCACACGTCCTTCCCCACTTCTTCAGGATATTAAAACCTTTTGTGGCTATGTCGGAGACTATATTACAAGTCAGCATACAGCTTACAACGTACCTACACTTATGTTTGTGCCACAAGTTAAAAGTTATATGTACATTTACTAAGTTATTTGTTAGGATTGTCGTTATCTTACTTTTTGTATGAAAATAAATAAATATAATAATACAAGCAGCATTTCTTACAAAATAACTGTACATTACGGTGAGTCTTACCATTTACCACATTCATTCTGTAAATATTTTCCGTAAATATTAGTTATATTTTCGTTATTATTTTAACAAAATATACACAATTACATAATTGAAATATTTTCTGCTAAAAATGTAATCGTTTCACACATTATACGTAGAAAGACCGTAGCCACAATTTACGTAATTATTATAATTACCTACGCGATAATCCCTAGCAGAATATTAAACGAGAAGGGTTTTTAGTAGAAAATTTCATTTGCTTAGTTAATGAACGCCGTTAATATTGTAACTCTCATAAGCGTACTTTAATACGACAAAAATACTTTTTCATACGATACTCGCTCTAGTATACCGTTAAAACAAATTGAAATTAAGAAGATAATATGCAGCAATTATCCGTTTTCAAAGTTTAAAGCTGAACTTCGAAGATTTATAGATGATTCAGGTGTATTACTTTATTAAA
Organism: Cephonodes hylas; assembly: GCA_030295005.1. Taxonomy (NCBI): domain Eukaryota; kingdom Metazoa; phylum Arthropoda; class Insecta; order Lepidoptera; family Sphingidae; genus Cephonodes; species Cephonodes hylas. The sequence goes on along the minus strand of AP025367.1, from coordinate 4,904,581 downwards.
AATGTTGGATTTTAGGCATACCACCCTACTTGTTTTTTATTTAGGGCATACATCTTGCACTGAAATTACGCACAAACATAATAAACTTACAAAATTTAAATACTTTCTTTTACCTTAACAAAGTAGGTAATGACAAATACACGAATAAAAAACCTCAGATAATCAACCAAACCTTATTTATAAAAGGTTACATTAAATATTTTTTTTTATACTTAACCTTTTGTCACACTAATTTTAATTTTTATCAACATCTCTTATGGGTCTACATTTCAGAATTAACTTGCAAAAGACTTAATCTGTTTAGAATCTCGTTTCACAAATTATTTTTAGACTAAATACTAGTTGAGTTTTCCTTGTGAAGTTTAACTTACTTAGCGATGTTGACAAGATTGTCCATTTTGCCCGATATAACTTAAGCGCTCGCGGTCATCACTGATATTGAGTCTCAAAAGCTATACAGCGGGATCACTTTCATAATAAGAATGCACAGCTCCCTGATCGAATCCATATATTACAACGGACACTTTTAGACATTTTATAATATAGTAGCAACAGGATTATATCTGATTTCATATAGCCGTCTCATCATATGTATCCATGCCCCTAAAGAAGCTAGCCTGTAACAAAAACAGAAGCAATGTATTTGGAAAATATGTACTTATAATCGCTTTTAAGTCTACTTTTTAGTTACTTCTTAATTATAACAATCTTAAGCATGATGTTGCCCACTTACCTAAAGTCGTCAAGTCTGCTACAAAATCAATAATGAGGACTAATTTACGAGAATGTTGAAAAAATCGGCAAGTTTTCCAATTTAATAACAGTTCAGTCGAAAGGAATGTCGGCGACGCCGAGAATTTCCAATAAGTCGAACATTACACTAACACATTAACCAAGTGATTCCCATTACTGTGCGAATATGCTAATAGTTACGTGCTTCGGAGTCTGTATGTATTTCTTTGGTCTATTTTAGCTTTAAAGCGTATACTTTATGCATAGGATGCTTGCTTTAGACGATTGCAACAGCGTTTGCTATCTGAAAAGACACTTTCGTAAATGACTTTACTGAGCACTGACAAGCTCATTAGCATTTTGAACATGTCACTCTAAGGGAAACTAATTATTAAATACTCTAAATAGGTTTATAGGGCGTCGTAACTGAAGAACGCAAATTAGGAACATAGGAAGTAATATTAGTTTTATTTATAAAATAATTATTAATTTCCCTAAAGTCTGTATACATCTTCTCAACCTTTCCCCGTACAAACTTTTTCCCTCCCATCAGCCTATGTGTCAATATGTAATGTTTTGTGTTCATATCAGTTGAATCCTTTTACAAACATATTTTTTGGAAACTTTGTCACGTATTTTGTACTGCTGGCTCATTTTAACACGTAATATATGTGAATACATACGGGTCGACCCTTGAATCCTTAGAAATTGAAGCGCAAGAAAAAATATCTAGCGCTTGTAATATTATCGAACATTTTTTATGTATAGACAAATCGTAAACATAGAAAGTATTGGTCATTTTGAAGGAACTATTCGGACAATCTGGTTATGTACCCAGATTGTAAACTCTTGTACGTATGTACGTAGAAGAGTTTACATTATAAATAATTTAATCACAAAATAGTCTCCCTTTAATAATATGAATGACTATTAGAAGAACTACTAAGAATATTGACTACAAAGTATATAAATGTTTTCTTTACACCTACACCAAATATAATAGTACCTATGTCTCTATCTTTACAAAGAACTTATTAGTATCCGTGCCATCGAATTAATAAAATATTTTAGAAAAGTAAAAAAAAAAACATATCTCACGCCTACATTCCCCGAAGGGATAGGCAGAGATGCATTTCTGCACCCACATTTCGCCAGGTATGTATCAGTCCCACGTAATAGGGAGCGAACCTATTGCCGTTTTTCGGGCACATTTCCAGACTCCGTGCTGCTATTGAGAATTTCCTAATGGAAAAACCCAATAACACTTTGCCCGACCCCGGAAACGAACCCAGGACCTCTAGATCGCACGGCACATACTTATACCGCGAGACCACGAGGCAGTCTAAATATAGGATTGGGTAATGAAATATGTATTTCATGTAATATGGTGATTTCTACTCAATTACATTGTATTTTGTTAATAAAATGATGCCGAGTTACACGAGGCAACCTTTTCATAAATAACAGTTAAGCCATTGCAATTGGTAATGAACACGATCTCACGAAGCTTTGTGGAACGAGATAATACTGTTCGATCGACATGGCTTTAATCGGCGATCAGTGCTCATACAATCTGTGGTTACAATCATTCGTATCGTGTTGTGCAATATGTGAGCTTCAGCTTTCAATTTTTACGTAACTGAAGGCGAGTTTAGCAACGTTTAAACATTTTCCCCATATTTGACGCTGTTTTGAGATTTTCTAAAAAAAAACTAGGAAGTCAAACCCAATACCTTTCGATCGCTCCACGCATGCTTACACGAACATAGGAGACCAACATTTTCTTCTTTTTTCTAATAATATAAATTCGACATAGCAAAGCAAGGCATTTTCAGCTTACATCATTCTAATTTCGATATATACTAAAGAGTTGAGAGCTTCTTTATCTTGGACATAATTAAACCAAGCCAGTTAATTGGTACGTCCTAATTAAAAAGAAATACTGCTGCGCACGCCTAATTACCTACTATTTCTCGTGAAAACTTATATTTCGAATATTGTAGAAATAATTACGGATTATATTTCTTAGTATTTCTAGTCTATGAAACTTGATACGACGATGTATTTATCGAATTATGACTATATCAGGGCTTCCCCAACTTATTTACACTATGACGCCCTATAGAATTGTTATTTTTCTTGCGACGCACACCCCCCCCCCCCCTCCCCTCATCAAAACTACCTACTTTACTGGAAATAAAAACAGCAATAGTTAGCGTAATATCATATCTTACCTCATATCATAAAATATTTTTAGGCTTATTAAATAGAAACGAAACCTATTTTTTATATTCTAATAAATTTGTAGTTGATCCGGACACCTCAATAAATATAAAGTAATACCAAATAGTTTGCCAGACACATTATGTTATTAGGTAATAAATAATTTTATTGACTTTTATAAGAATTCGAGGAGAACGTTGTGAATAGAGACCTTTATTACGATATACTGATGTTATTAGTTTGTTAATATTATTGCATTAATTTGTTTCACTCTACCAATTTCGTCTTTGGTAATTATTATCATTCAAAATTAAAATACTGCTACTTTTTTTTAAATAATTTACCATTTTTTTTTTTTACTCAAATATCAGGTACACTCTGTATAGTAGTACTTAAGTAAGACTTACAATCATTTAAAGTTGATACAAATTTGAAAATCCTGGAAAAAAAGTAAAATTTCTATTTATGCTGTGAATTTTCATACGCATAATGATTAATTAAACCTAATATACATAAACTAGTTGTGAAAGTGCCGAATCTTCTTAGTGTAATTAACTACCTCAGCTTATTTGTACGCTGGCCTTGGATGTCTACAAACACTGCTAAGAAATGCTTTGAAACCTGGTCTGGAAGACGTAAAATTTACTGCCAAAAACAGGCATTCATTTTGTAATTCAGTTATAAATGGTTTTACATTATTCTATGTTAGCTAATGTAAATTTTGTCACTTTTTTTTTATTCTCGAGTCTTAAGAAATTAAAAAAAAACACTATATTTTGTAAAAAGAAATAGTGATCCATATGGAATTCCTTAGCTGACTTCAGATATATTCTGCAGCGTTTTAAAGCTATAAGAAGAGGCAATTCAAGACTCACGCATAGAATTCATAGTGAAGACGACAGACGTGATAGAAAGGTTCATAAATAAAGTATTAGGCGGTTTAAACTCAAGACCTAAGCACGGTTGTGTTTCTATTAGTTCATCTATGTGGAAGTGCTTTTGATATATTACGGCAATGAAAGCGGGCAAATAATATCTCAAAAAAAATGTATAGGAATACCTCTTCAAAGTAGGTAATACCACTCTCGCCTATCTCTTATGACTAAAATTTACCTTGAAAATGACAATGGAAATGTGGCATAAAAAAATTCATCCAAATATCAAAATAGTGCCAAATTAAGAGAAAGACATTATTGTAACACACTGATAACCCAACAAGGTCTTTATCGTCGAACCATAGCACCAATCTATATTTTATTTCGGCAAAAAAATAATTTAACATCTGAAAAATTATTTTAAAAAAATTAAACCCGTTCTTTAAATTTGAATATTGTATGACAACTTAAAAGAAAACGCATGTTATAGTTGAATAAAACTGTGCTATTAAAAATAAATTAATAAAAAAAAATCACATAGGTACTAAATCTACACATTTTTGAAAATCAGTAGCTTAGAAAATTACTTAAAGAGAACTTGAAGAAGAAATTAACAGAATGAAAGACGGCAAAGCAATTAGACATTCTTAAAGTTATTAAGTAGTCATGATTACAGTGAATGAACTAAATCTTTGGCACGTGTACACTGTACAACGCAGAAGTGTGGGAAGCAATACGTGTAGGCAGGACGTTGATAGATTAATGCTACAGACTGCCACAACTGCAGCCTGAAAGTGTGGGACGCATTAGATCGCCAATTTAAGTTGATCTTCTCTGTTATTCAATTAATTCTATTTGTGATAATGACACGTTAATGCTAAAATACGCTATCAAGTGTACTTTGTAATTAGATAAGATGCAATGGTGACTGTACTTAAATTATACGAGAGTTCACTTGACGGTCTCATTATGCCACTAGTCCTATCTTTAAAATATGAGCTTGAAGATATGAAAAAAAAACTTAGAAAAGTTAAAATTTCTGAGTTGGTTCTACCAATTTTCGACAGGTGGCGCTGCTGTCGGCATATCGCTTAAAGCTCTTCCGGGTAGGACGACGTCTGCCGGGACACCTAGTTACTTATAAATGGATGTTAAAAATTGAAACAAGATGCGCTGGTGAATCTGCTCCCTTTAAAAATTCACAACGCTGTCGCGATGCATCCTGCTTCGTATCAAGATGACGCTGCGCTCAATTTATTTAGTGTCCACTCGGGAAATATAGGTAGGAACTAGGAGCACAGCATGCAAATAAATGCGCTTAGTTTGAAATGAGAATAACCTTTAAAGAACGAAGGTGTTGCGAAGAACATACGAGATAGGACAGTAAAAAATAAATATATTTTTAAAAACAAATAAAATAAATACGTATTACTATTTAATGAGAAGCCTCTGGAAGAATAATTTTTAACTAACACAATTGCTTTCTCCGCATTTGGAGGAGCATTCTACAATTAAGCAACTTTTACTGTAATCGAGGAAAGGATAAAAGTTATCAATGTAAAGTTGGTATTAGCCATTATTTATGTTCTGATTATATTTATCAACTATAGTAAAGAGATTTTTATATTGACAGCCTCGACTGTGCAGTTGCCTAGACACCAGCTATTCTAATACTATCGAGCTTCTTATCAGATTAAGGATTTTTCCATAAATTATAATAATGGTTGCAAACGACTTGTGCAAAGTCGAGATTATTTTAAATAAAAAGACCTAGCGTAGATAAATTTAATAACATGCGTCCTCCTACTAGACACAGGCTTCTACAACCTAGAATTAAGAGGGGTTAAGCCTTAGTCCATCACACTGGCCGATCTATGATTATTTTTAATAATTTAACATGTGCAAATTTCTTTACTAAGATTTTTTTCACCTTTCAAGTAAGTGATATTTCATTTTGATTACACATAAATTCAAAAAGACACAGGTTTGTGCGTAGTGTTTGAGCCGGCATCCGCTAAGATTTGACTCGATTGCAGGCTTATACATCGAGGTAGGTATTACGTCCATGACGTTTTATCCTAAAGTACCATTGCTACTGGCCAGTAACTGGCTATTATAAACACATGACCTGAACTACTCAATATTTAAATTAAAATCTTCCTTTCCTCGTATTTAAGTATTAAAATAAAAATCTTAAGGGTCTTCATTTTATGTACTTAGGAACGAATCACATGGCAAAAATACGTTTTATATATTTTGATAAATATTGTAATTGTCAAGTTCTCGTTAACGTTTAATAAGGACAAAAAATACTTTTTAATAAAGAACGCTTTTTATTGAAGAGAAAGTAGATTTCGATTTAGATAAATAAAATACTTAACGTTACAAAATAATTCATTTCAATCTTTTGTCTAATGTTATAAACTTTTTCGAAGAACTTGTGTTAAAGCAAATAAGTTATACTCAAATGAAAATTAATAATGATCCTAATAGACATTTTATTAAACATGGACGTTAAAGAAAAGCATAGTAAAAATATAATATGGCCTAGTAAATTAAAAATTATATTCTGTTCTGTGTGAACCGAAAAAAAACTTGTATTATGTATTGTTTGACTTATAAACAACCTATATTATTTCTTAACATTTTCTCATTTTTTATGAACACACACCAATTGTGTTTTCGTTCTCAGTAATAGGGTAGATTTTCAGAATTCCTGACTCTGTGTAGTTAATACGAATTTCCTAATGTGTTAACCCTATACCAATTTGCCTGACCCGGGGATCTCTCTCTCTCCACTTCTAGATCGCACGACACACTTGTACCGCTAGACCACTAGACAATATAATTAACAAATAACGTTCAACTGAAAATTATATCTTAACAATTTTTTTTTTCACTTTCCATATTACTTTTATATAAAAACAATCATAAAGAAAGCAGGATCTCAGTTAATTTCGTTGTCTGTATACACAAAATTTATTAAAACATTAAAATAGATTTCTTGCGCCAGGATGAAACATTATCAAAACAGCAGGATATGTACACAGCAACGAAACATCCAATTTGTGCTTCCGAAACCGGTGTCAACATTATTTTATTAATTCATTAGGCGGAGAAAAGCCGTCAATATGTTCAATATTTTATATTTCAACTATATCAATAACTATTGTTTTTTCGGCAAAAGAGCAGAAACGCATCTGGTCAGATATAGTGTTCGAAATTGATCAACGATATTCACTTAAAACGTAAATCCTATATCAGCCCATATATACATATTAGATATACATACGTACGTGGATAACTTATAGGTGTACGGGTTTCATCACGCTGTAACTATTGAGTAACAGGTATTTTTATCATTTATACCCAAGTGTTTACTGTACTTACAAGTATTTTTATCATAATGTTTAAATAACATTTAATACCCTTTCAAAAAGTGGAAAATAAACCCTTCCGGAGCCTAGTAATTTCCAGAGTAAACATTGTCTAACTCTATAATACTGCTAAACATATGTATGTTTAAACATTTTACAGTTTATGCGTGAACGCTTAATACATTCGTAATTCTCTTAATACTTCTATTTCGTATCATTATTTAAGAAGTACCTATTAATCTTTAATAAACCACCAGCCATTAAATTTAATCCATTTTAAGCATTATCGACATGAACACTTTGCTTTACGATATGAATATGACTGCTCGGGTAACTGTTAAGTATTGTACGCGTCACGTAGCTTGTTAGCTTTGTTTACTACTCTACGCGAAATACAACCCAATATTTTATATTATTTTCAACAGGGTTCTTAGTTGTTGGTTGTTCTTAGTGAGTGGAGCCAAATGATTATTTTTGTCTTCATAAAACACAATGATATGTGTGTGTGGCAAAAACGTCTTACATTCTTTACAGTCAATATATTTTAAACATCCAATCAAATATTTTTGCTGCAAATATCTTAACTAATTTTCAATATTCTGCTGTCAAAAGCAATACTCAAATTAGTTTTAAATATTCAAATTAATTGTATCATTCAGATATTAAGATTTTTTAAATTATATTTTTCTAATATATTGCAAAGAAGTAATTTAATAATAATATCTTTGTTATAGACATTTTTAATCTTTGAAGAAATTGCTTTTTGTCGGCCTCATTGACCTAACGGCAAAAGTGTAAGTATGCGATCCAGAGGTTCCTTTCATTAGAAATTCCGTGGATCAACGTAAAGATTAAATATGCGTGAAAATCATTTACAGGCTCGCCCATATATCTTAGACCTTTAATGCAAAGACGGCGAAACGTCGAAGTGACCTTTAGAAACATTGACTTGAAGACTATGTTAGTAAATCTATTCTTTAATGTATGGCACATTCTTTACCGCCCACGAGACAGTCTCAAAAGTAAATATCTAAGAATTTTCTTACAAAGCGGATAACAGGAATCCGCTCTCCATTCCCGGTGAATCTACAAAGTGACAGCATACTGGCATTTATATTACTGTTCACAAACACCTTCATACCGTATTTCCGAGCCATTGGTGGCATAGAAATATAATATTAACGAGTGGAGAAACGGTCCTGTCAACGTAGACGCAAAATGTGAATGGGATTCGCTAAGTTGAATTTTTCACAACAAACATAATGTACAGTCGTAACTATGCCCCCCAAAGACTCGTCATCCACCTATGATGTTTCCAAATAGTAATAAAATATTGAATTTTCTAGATATTACCTAATTTTTTTTTCATATCAGAACACTCTTACTTAGTATAACAATACCTGTAAGGAGGTTACGCTCTTCCCATTTTAATTTGATACGGATTCGCATTAGGAATAATGTACATTATGTTTCAAAATTATTTGTGTGAGTACATATTTATTTTATTAACTTCATCAAATCACTTATGACGCATAATAATACCAATTAAATAATCACAAACATTTACAAGACTGCCATCAGCCAGTCCTATCTAACCTTGTAGGTTAGATTTAAATTTCCTCTCCATACATTCATTATACAATAACATGATTTTTCTAATTTGACCCTATACAACCTCGCTATTAATAGGATTAATTAAGACCTATAGGAGGGTCTGTTGAAGAAGCGCGAAAGTCCAATTAACTCTGTATAATTGAGACCTTTAAGAAATGTGTTTAAGTTTCATAGATACAGCGCACGAAGTAGTTCTAAATGGGAACATTAAGGAGTGATATATAATAACAATAAAGATAACCAAAGGTATCTTATTTAGATATTATACACGGATTTATTACATATACACATACTTAGTGCCATATTGTACGACCCATTTCCACAAATTTTGGTTATATAGGAAGAACTATGTATGATTGTGTATGTAGATTGTAAGTATATAACTACCCATACATGAATATTCAACTTTCTGTGGATAATTAAATCAGACCTCTTATAATAAATTCTAGGTACGGAGATTTTCTTTTAATATTTTCTTCAAACGCGAGTAACGAGTAAAATTCCTAAGCGAGCAATATAATTAGCTTGTAATAAACGCTTGTTCATTCCTCAGATTTATAGTAGAGTAGCGATTAAAGCCGATCTGTTTCGACCAGCGAATATCAATAAAGTGTCATTCGACTGCCTCGTGATCTCGTGGTACAAGAATATTAAGTGTAACTAATCTATCCCGTCTATATATATACCCGTCTATATATGTTCGGAAAACAGCAATAGGCTCGCCGCCTATTACCTACCAGAAACTGAGATATAACTGGGGGAACGTAAGTGCAGAAATTATGTTCTATTTGAGAAGTCAAATCAAAGGGGTATGTATGTATATCCCCCTACGTTGGCTCCATAAAGTCCACTCATTCATGACTAGAGTCCAGTCAATGGGTTGCCATATCAAGCTTATCGGTAACGGTATCTACGTTATCATCAATCCAGATGTAAAGCATTGGTTAAAACGCGAAACAAATAGACAACGAAGCTCTCGTAGACACGGTACCGCATAACAGATCAAACAGGGACCCAAATTAATTTTATAATTAAATGTTTCCGCTAACAGGCTGGTAACAAATGGAGCTCATACAAGAGTAATTTAATTTGGAACTAAAGCCTCGGGCACACAAGCCACCAGTCTCAGTTTGTAAGGTGATTTTAAATTAATTCAAATATAGATAATGGGCAGTACCCTTTCGACTTAGGTAAAGTTTTGAGGTCGATAATGACAGAATTTGCAGACATATGAGATTTTCGTAGAACTATCGATTAACAGTGCTTAAAACTTAAGTGATCCCAGAGCAGGCAAGACTAAAATACAATAACCATTTTTTAAATTCAATAACTTTTTTGATATTCGTTAAATTATTATAATTTACATTTAACATGTAATGAATAAAAGAACAATTTCAAATATTGAATTATCAGTAAAAGTGTGAAGGGTCGCAAATGTTTTTACTCGAAGTGAAAAGTAGTGGCAGTTGTAATGTTTATCAGAAACCTTTTATTATATAAATTCTAAGCAGATGCCCTTCTTTAACTATCTTGTTATACAATTGTTTCAACACTTAGCCATCACGATGGTTAATGGTTTTCATCGCCAGTACTTTTGCTAATTCATTTCGAATGATGTATGTATGTTAATAGACGCTTTAGGGCATGTGCAGACTGATTTACAAGAGGTAAATTTAGCGAGGTTGAATAACATCTAATAAATACTCGATTTGCGGTTGTATAACGTTTGTATTGTATTTAATATTATAATATAATGTGCTTTACGAAAGGCAGGGAAAATGTGGTAATTGTTGCAATTTTCTATATTACCTAGCTGGTATTCACACAGTACTTATAATATTTAGGTGGCAACGAACCGTGGTCTAAGACTAAGAACTATATCCTGTATTTGCGTAGACTACAAAAAAATAGACGCTAAAAAATATCAAAACAAACCTTCCTTATCACCACAGACAATTAATCTGTAAGGTAAGTATTTTATTTCGGGAGTTTGTTTAGCGTCAATGTGTAAATTAATCCTCGTTACCTGGTTAACACCCTTTACAAGACTTTTGTGTCATTGTCAATATTACTCTTTAGTGACTAAAATGCCTAGGAAATTTGAGACGTCGCAAAATTTCGCCATTTCTGTGTGTATCAACAAAACAGACGACCAAACCCAACCTTGTACCTAAAACCGCACTTTTCGCTAATTACCTTTGCCGACCCATTTCCTTAGCTCAATTAATAAACAATCTTATTGAAATCGGATAGCTCAGCAATTTTTATAATAAAAATACGTATATTATGTAGTTCTTCGGTGTAATACAGGTTCAAAAGTAACGAACTCTGCTTTAACGTAGTAATCTATAAATTGATTTAATACATGCAATGTATATTGTAAGCAAATAAGAATAAATTTGCTTTAAAGTATAATCCAAAATTTAACGGTATTCTTTAATTTTAATTTCAGATTTGTATCAAAGACAATGCAAATAATAATTTACAAACGCTTACAAGTCTAGAATACGTAAAAAGCAATTAAAGAGATATGATTGATTTCTTTAAAATAATATCACTTTATTTAAAATCAATCGTCTATTTCATATTTTTAATTTAAAAGTTTTTATCGTAAAAATTTAATCGGTCTAGTATTTACCGAAAGTAATTTCAACCTTTAGGTTTGGGGAGTTCGGAGTGCCGTGACGGCAATTGCAAATCTCAGACATACCCCACTTACTACCTATATATGTTTATGAATAATCACTCAAATTTACTAAAATAAGGTATCTTCTTAAGAAGTCTAGAATACTTTTAATCCCGTATAAAAAGTTCGAGTTCATATAAACCAAGTATAGCCATAACCGCTTGCTATAATAGCCCTGTGAGCAGCAGTTTTAATGTAAAGTGATACAACAAATTTAGTAGAAATTATACACAATTTCTTTATTCAAATAAATCATTACATCTCTTAGAGGCCTGCAACTGTACATTCTTTGAAATTTTCCTTCACCCAGTGCACTAACCTGTACAAAAATGGAGCGTTACAGCTCAAACTTACGATCGTATTTGATGGCTCTTTTTATTTCTAACTGTAACGATATATTAGGACTCCTCGTACACGAAACTGAAACTTCAAAACTGATTTATAATAACGTAGCCATGTAAATTTTCAAACATTTAAGATAACATTTTCACAAAATATTATACAACCTTTATCCCAATAAACACCGAAAAACAATTTTCGAATGAGTGCTTTCAAATAGACTGTTTTGTCGTTGTTAAGACCTCTTTTATTATCTCTAGCCTCTTTGTAATTGTTTTTCATTTCTTAGTTGCGTAATTACCGTTCTTTTGTCTTAATCAGCAATTGTGAAACTAATTAAAAGTTGTATTAAAGCCTGGCAAATAATGCACTGTTATTCATTTGTTCATCGACCTAAATTGGACCAGGGAAACTAAGTTCTTCAGTGTAGGTATTTTCATATGCGTATCTGAAGATGCCGGCCCCAAGTAAAGTGAATTCCTCTCGGTTTGAGAACGTATTGGTATATAAATTACCTATCAATGCCAAGTCGGAGAACATCAGTATCCACTTCGTAAAACGCGTTTTACTATTTAAATCGTAAAAGAAGTTATCATCATCATCATCATCATCATCATCATCAGCCTTTATTCGTCCACTGTTGGACATAGGCCTCTCCTATGGCACGCCACTGGGCTCGATCTTCGGCTCTCCTCATCCAACCGCTGCCAGCCACCTTGCGGATATCGTCACCCCTAAAAGAAGTTATGTTAAAACCTAAATGCTTTAAACATGCTATGTCTTTATACACCTATGATTTGGGTAGAAGTGCGTTTCTGTACTGAGGTTTCGCGTGCTCTGAGTCTTACGTAATAGGAAGCAAGTATATTGCTGTTTTAGGAAGCAATTATAGACAGCTATAAGCTACTAAAGACTATATTTCGTTTCCTTTGGACCCATAGGAAGACAAAGCTAAAGCCTAGTAATCGCTTTGGTAAGGTTTCACGAACTAAAAATTATTAAAATTCGGCAATTTATTTTGTTACAACATACCTCACGAGTCACGCCTATATTCCCCGAAGGGGTAGGCAGAGATGCATTTCTGCACCCACATTTCGCCAGGTATGTATCAGTCCCACGTAATAGAGGGCGAGCCTAGTGCCGTTTTTCGGGCACATTTCCAGACTCCGTGCTGCTATTTTGTTACTAGGAGGCGTAAATGATAAATTTGGAGCCAATGTTCCATGCCACGTGAATAATAAACTCGTTCTTAAATATAGGTGACATTTTGAACTCGTCACGTCCGAGAGAGATGCTGGGGATACGCTCGTTACTTTCAACCACGTACAAAGCCTTTTATAGCCACGTTTCACAGAAACGAACGTGATGCAAAAATCTCGTTTAATTATTATTTACGCGCATAACAAACGTTCCAACCAATTTTACGACGACGTCAACAGCAATATCAACATTTAACAAATAAAAATATGAAAACTCGACATGTACATTTTAACGCTATATTCCTTCACGCTAATATATTTAGAACATTGATCATTGAACAAAAAAAAAAGATTACCAAGTGGCTGAAAATTAAACAATTTTTTTAAATAGCTAAAAGTTACACAGTAAATGATTGTAGAAAAAAAGAAAAAATCTGCTTACTTCAATATTTTAACTTATTCTTCGGCATCAGCTCAAACATAAAACAAATTAATCAAATGTAACATTTTTAAAATAAATAAAAAAAATTATGAATCAAAGTCGTAAAAAGAAAGAAAAGTAAGGACAATTCCATATTATTTCCCAATGACGAGCAATAACATTTCTTCATAGCGCAATCACTGTATAATGCGTCTAAATCACTCAAGACGTCTTTCAAACCATGCTGAGGTTTTTGGATCTCATCTTTTTTAGTATCATATTCTAAATCAATTAATATATCACCTTTCTTTGGTGTATAGCCTTTCTCAGAAATTTTGTCGTTTTCTAAATAATCATTATATTTATTACTTAATTTGCTGTTACTGTATTCGTAGTATAAGTCGTCGTCGGATGTTGTTGTTGTAGGATAGCGGTGTTTCTTTTTCTTTGGAATCTTCAACTCGTTGAAAGTATTTGGATGATAGTATTTTATCTTATAGGGAGAATCGGTGGTAACGCTTAAAAAATAAGATTGGTATGGAACATAAAACGCAGGATATGGCGAATATGAAATGCTTGTGCATTCATGTCCTGAGCCACATTTCGGCGTGTGTGTACATGTTTTACAATTTCCTTTGTGACTGCAACTTGTGAAAGGGTACGTTTTTGCACATGTACAAAATTTTCCACCAAGATTCTGTAGCATATCCGGTTGATGTTTCGATTCCTCCAATACATTTCTAATTCCTACCACTTTTTTTTTTATTTCATTTTCTTTTGTGTCTCGTTTAACATGTTTAAATTGTGAACTATTAGGGATTTTATCATTTGAAGTAAATTTGCCTTCATCTGTTTTTAGTTTTGAGAAAATCTGCATTTCTAGCCCTTTACTTTTTCGTTCTAAATTCTTTAACGTAATGTTTTTTGAAAACTTTATTGAAGTCATTTCATTCGATAATATTTTATAGTTGCCATTGTAGTCCAAATTAAATTTTGGGATTGAATTATTTTGAATGATTGAAGGATTTGATCTGAATTTTAGCAAATTTGAGGTAATATTTTCAGTAACTTCTGTAAGAAAGAATATTAATAGTTTCATACTATAAATTTTATTCCATTTATATGATAAGTCATGACGCTGTACTAATTTAGAATCTTATCTTACCTTCAGCATTTACGAATTTTTGATTATGACTATTATTTCTGGATCCAAATATTTCATTTTTTACGAGGTTGCTATTTATTTCGGTAACATAAAACGTAAACAATAGAATTGGAAAGACAAAAAACATAACCAATAGATGCAAAGCCCTTCATTTTAAGTGAAGTTTCTCCAGACGTCCAAACGGTGTTGTCTACTTGGCCATGATTTTGGTGAATGTGTTTTGATGTTTGTGTTTTATAATTATAATGATTGTTATAAAATTAATCGTATTATCTGTATACGTCGTTTACATTTCTTGTTTTATTAATTATTGTGAAATATGCCGGGACCATACGCTATGTCTTTTCGTTGTATGTTTAATATAGAAGCAAACATCTTGTGATGAACAACGTGAATTTACTGCTTGACGCTGTATTCCTAAATTATTTTCAGGAAGCGGGACCGAACGTCACTTGCAAAGCTTACGACAAAACAGCATTATTAACGAAGGAGGAAATTAATGAAATCGTCGACAAAATCAATGAAAAAAGAAATTACATTGCTATGGGATTCAACAACATCCTACCCCAAGCTGCCAACATGAAGAAAGTTGTAAGTGACATTTAATTCAGATATTTTCGCTGCGTAAATATCGTATCATTTGAAGCCTCTTAATCATTTTACTTCAGTTTTATTCTTTGTTACTCTTTGGCATCGTCTCACAATGTTTTAGTTTAAGTTTCTGCCGTTAACTATATGAAACTGAATGAATTACATATCATTAAGAAGTCGTTATTCGTAACATACTTAAATACAAGGCAATGATGAGGGATGCCAAGAGGATATTATATTCCTAGGGTAAAGGAACCAAAAAATGTACCAGGCATTTGATTAAACAGATAAATGGTTACTAAAAATATCTTTCTTTATTTGTGTAGGGAATGATCTAATTTTGAAAAGAATTTGTATTGTTTTACTCGTTTACCCTATAATCTAATTGTGTTGGAGCACTTTCTTCATCACCCCACATGAGGCTTCGAAGGCCTGACCCTTCGTCCACCACGCTAGTCTGATCTCAATTGGCGGCCTACATCTAAACCTAAGAAATCCAGATGATCTGCGACATGAGTAGGTATGTTACTTTACAATGAGCTTGCAGTAAGAGACGTGTGCCTTGGATTAGAAATCCGTGACCGCCGAGATTTTGTCTCGACCACACGCCTTAACATGTTCACATCTTTTGTCACCTATATGTCTTTTGCAACATATACATACTCGTATGTGCTAGATATAAATAACCGCTAAACTGTTGACAACTTGAGCCCTAATGCGCTCCCAATATGTAGGCAACACTCCAGCCGCCGATGACACTCACTATGAAACGGATTTACTGTACAAGTATAGAATGTCGGTATATTATACATGCATATTATATATTTCATGACTGAATCAATACACTAGCTACGTCAACAAACTATACTATCTCACTTTGGGTTCAGAATTTTAACAACACCTAAATATTTAGGTATACCAAAGGCTACCTACATATTTTGCTTTGATCAAATTATGTAATCCTGTTTTGATTTGTAAATTTAAAAGGACAGCCCCCGTGGCGCAGTTGGCTAGACACCAGCTTCCGAAACGAGAGGCCGCGGGTTCGATCCCCGCACCGAGACAAATGTTTGTGTGAACCACAAATATTTATTTCGGGTCTGGATGTTTGTGAGACCGAAAAAGTTTCTCCTAGTGTCTGATACCCACGACATAGGTCTTGTAACCTAGTGTGGGGTCAGAGCTATGTATGTGACTGTTGGGCGTATTTATTTATTTATTATTTATTTTAAAATAAAACATTTTTATACATAATATTTTGGTTTTAGCACTGGTCTTCTGAGCTGGCAACATTTGCCCAGAGGTGGGTAGATCAGTGTGACCCGGCCCTTCAACCCGATAAGGAAGACCAATGCCGGGATATGTGTATGTTACATTTAAATAATAAAATTATTGTATCATGTAGAGTTCTGGTGGCGTTGACACTTTCAGGCGTCCGCGACCTAAAAAAGTTTACTTAATTCTGTGCTTAATAAAAATGTACGTAACCGACTTAATTCAACGTTTGTAACTATAAGCATTTATTTTTTGCAAAACCATGCTTTTTCACTATAATGAAAACCACAAGTTAAGGTTAAATAACAAAAAAAACATCGAATAGAAAAAGAATTAGATGAAAGTTAAAGTTACATAAATTACATTGATATTAATAATAGATTTGCATAGAGCAATGAATAGGGCATAATATACGACATTTAACCGGTGCTGATGACAATAAACATTTCTTTCAGATTATATAAAAGTTGGACAAAACATAGCCACTATACAAGGACAGTCACCAGGCCTACAAGCAAAAAGCTTCGTGGAAATGTGGTACATGCAAATATTAAAATACCAAGGAATCGTCACGTATTACAACCAGTACGTAATTCCTTTATAAGTCTGCTACTAGTTTAATAAGTACGTGGCAGCGTAAATTTTCACGAACATGCCAAACAGGCATAATATAGAAAATACATATTACCTTTTTAAACTAGGTTTCCATAAATAATTATGGTAACGGATCAGAAGTGGTCGCCATGGCCGAAATCGGTTGGATGAGAGTAGTAGTATGGTGCTAATCTTAAAAATCGAGTGAGGCAGACTGAACTATATCCATATCACTACCATCCTACACTTCTTTTTTGAATTTATATTTACTTCTTTTCTAACTTAGTCGTTATAAACCATTTTATTTATTTTACCAGTAATTAGATCATAGTTTAACTGCATGTTCATTACATGAATCAATAATTAATCTAAATTACACAGCAAGTTCCTACCTTTTTCTATCCCATTCTATCCCATTAAACAATCACATTAAATTTCAGATCACAGCATAACAACACAGATTATTTCACTCAATTAATCTGGGCAGAGACGGATTCTGTTGGGTGTGGCAAAGCGAGGTTTTATGTAAATGTTTAAAAGCTTCATTATAGATTAATTTTCCATACCTTTGTTCTCATGTTGTTTTCATACACTTATAGGTTGAATCCAAGCATACAATAGTAGAAAGACTCATTTGCAATTTCGCACCAAAAGGGAACATTAATGGCAAGCCCGTTTATACAATTGGTTATCCTGGAACACAATGTCCCAACAATATGACACCAGACGTAAAATATGCTGGACTTTGTGTAAAAGTACAGAATAATACAGGTAAGGTAAAAATTTACAATGTAATGAGTGTAAGATGAAATGATATCTGTTAACAATATTAACAAATAACAACATCAGAATAACTAATTATGAGCTTTCAGCAAGAAAATGTACAACACAGCAACCCCACGTAAGCAGTTTGCTTAGGATACTCAATTTATCAAACAGTTCAGTGAAACAGGACATAGATCCTATTCGAAATAATTTAAAACAAATAAATAATACCAATTACCAAAGTAACGATCAACGTAATCAGAAAATTAGACATGTTTACTTTAATCACACTCATGGTAAGTGATGAAATATTCCAGGTAAATTTAAGTAAGTTATTCCGTGGTATAATATTATTTTATTATTTTAGGCGAAATGAAACGTGTATCCCCGTTACGAGCACAAAATTTCTGGAACCCATCTAATAATAACAATAATTTATCTTATTTAAACCGTAATCAACAAGAAAGAGGTCATTCACGGCTTTACCACGGCTACGAAGCACATTTACACGATCACGATCCCCAAAATGAAATGAATGGTCAAAATATTAGGAGATACGACATCACTACTGATTCAATTAACTCATATTCAGACGGTGATTACAGAAAATACGGTTACCAAAATAATCATTGTACGCGGAGAATGCAACCACCGAGAAATAACTACGGCGCTCATGAATGTAACACACCAATATGCATGAGTAGGGAAAAATGTGACAATTGCCATCAATTAACAACGGCTTGCCAACGTAATCCTTGTGTACAAGATCCCTGCCCGACATCACGCTGCAAAACTACCAACGAGTGCCCCTGTAACAAACAGACCACCTGCTTCACAACACCCACAAAATGTACCTGCAATGTGAATTGTAAATGTTTAAATATGGGCACACCACCTTGTCCGGATTTCTTACGAATGAAGGACGAAGTAAACCTCGATGAAACAAGGAAATCACAATCGCAATTGCCGGAATATAAACTTTATGATCTACCTGCTCCCGTACTTGTGAGGAGTGGAAATAAAAAATTGCATAATAAAAATTCCTCACCAAGATCACAATCAATGTATAAATCTATGAAAAAAATAAACAGTAGAAGAGAATATGATGAGTATCACGAGCAGGTAAAAGAATCTAAACCGTCTCTCAAATTGCATGCTCAAGACCGCGATTATTTATACGAAACTTTTGATTCCAGTAAGAGAAAAAGGCGTGATCTAGAGGAACATATTACATTTAGACCGTTTTGGGAAATAGAAAAATCTGATTACAAAAAGCCTTCAGAGTTAAAATCGATTAGATATACAACATTGGGAACAAGAAAACATCGAAAATCTAAAGCTAGTACGTCAACTCCAAAACCCAACGTAGTCACAGAATCTATAACAATAAGTTTAAAAAATACTCCTAGTACCCGTTACCTCAAAAGTCATGTCAGTGAAAAGTATTTGTCCTTTGATGAATTAATGCGACTAAGGAAATTGACGACTGAAGAAACATATCAAAATCCTCGCCGTAGAATAAATGATGAAAATATTTTGCGAGAAGAGCCATCATCTTCCACGACGGAAATTACGACCAATACTCCCTTTATACGAAAGAAACAATGCACACGAAAACTGACATGCACTTGGACTGCTTGGATGTTGAGTGGCGGAGACATATTTGGGCCTGGAGGAGGTGGAGGAGGTGGAGGCGGCTTCGCGGATCGCGGATCAAGGACACCGCCAGGCTATGTGGAAGGATGTACACGCACTTCCACTTGCACCCGAGAATTTATGAACCGCAATAAAATGTCAACCATTCCTGATAGCGCTACAGCCAGTGAAGCAAGTCATGAAGATGAAGATTATTGTGAACGTAGAGCTCTTAATGTTCAAAGGCGTAATTTAGAAGCAATACCCGTTACTAATTCGGCAGTAGAAACTGAAAATAAACAAACAGAATCTATAACGACATCTACAACAATTAATTATGAAAGTACTTCTGACACAAAAATATTGTTTGTACCACAATACGGATGCGTTTGCGGCGACAAGAATTTGAGACTCAAAAGAAACTTTAAAGATGTTACACGAATAAAGAGACATAAGAATGACGTGCCGATCAATAACATGCACATTATTACGCGGAAAAACACTATTAGTTCGAATCGAAGAAATATTAACCATGTTAAGTGTCCTTGTAATGGTGCTACTTCACTTGAGTATTCCATCTACCTATGTACTTTCATTTATATATTATTAATATATTAATTTTAAACAATAAAAATTTTACTGTCTAAAAATTTTACCGCTAAATCGTCATCTTATTATTATGAGCGGTAAACTGAAAGATCTCCGGACACGATAGAGGAGGGCATCATCCGGGAGAGACTTAATTAACACTATTATACTTGCAACATCCAATTTAGTAAAACTATTTTATTTTATGAAGTTAATTTATTTACAAATTGCTATACCGAGAAAATACGTATAATAATAATTAAACATACTTGTAGAACTTTAGAATACTGATTCTAACAAATATATTAGAACACATCAATGCTTTTCTCTTTTTTCTCCTATGTTTTCCAAAAACTTTTTCATAACATTATGACCAGTTTTATACCGGCTCAAATCATCTGGGGACAATAGACTTGATAAACTCGTACTTTCAATAACGACATCTGATTCAAGTATTTCATCTAAAAAATCTTTGACAGTAGTTGACTTCTTAATATCTTCTATTTCGCGAACTACATCAGCAACTGGCAAACTAAACGTATCATAGTAGGATTCAGTGGATTCAGTCATTATTTCTTCTTCATCTTCGGGAAAAAAGTAATGTCCAGTGAAGTCGTGATTCGGCTTTATCTCAGCCAATTCAGCTCGTATTTTAATAGGACTTACTTCAATCGGTTGTGTATGGAAGGCAGTTACCTCCGCTATAGGATACTTCTCTGTAAACAAAAAAAGATTAGGTATAATATTAAGATTTAAAGTATTTAAAGATAACTGTGCTAATTAGGAGTCCATACCACCACTTCTAAATATGACTGCCTCCACCAAGTCGACAAGCAACGTAGAATTTATTATATCGCCATCACTTGCCTTGGGAGTTGTTGAAGGAATCTTTTTACTATATATTTTACTGACAAAGTCAACCACGCTCTGATCAGTATACATATTTTCTGAGTTCCCATTGTTGAAGAAAGATTTGGTTGCCAAGAATTCTTTAAACAAGGGATCACTGCTAAGTTTCTTTTTAAGTAATGCAATGAATTCATCTACAGCAAAATCATTTTTACAAGAATATGATTTCAATGTAGTTTCTTCACTTATATGCCTAGTCAAGTCGTGTAGGTTCGAGAAATAATCAAAAGGTGTATGGGTTTGTCCGTCTAGCTGTAAGTTGTTAGGAGGAGACAAAATAATTTCTTTGGTTGTGTTCATTATTTCAGTTCCTGCGAATCTTTCAATAAAATCCATTGCTATATCTGAATAGTCATGAGAATTTATTACAGGCAGAGTAACCTCAGTAGATTCGGCCGTAACAGCATGACGGTCAAGTATTTTTACAGGGGTTTTAAGACCTGGAACAATTTATTTTGAGTTAATTATGTTGCAACGTCAACAGTAAAGATAACTTAGATTTTATTTGTGTTTTTTTTTTATGCACAACTTACCGCACATCGATTTAAATACAGAATCACAAATGTAGTTCTTTGGACATTGCGAACAAGGTAAGCCTTCTGTGTAAACAGAATAGTTTTGACGATTACCCCCTGGTGAAAAGTTGCACACAAGTCTATAAACAGTCCTATTTTTTGCCTCGTTTTTGTTGCCAATTGTTTCCTGTAGATTATAATCATCAGTTGCATAAAATGCGCCATGATATACCTTCATACAAGTACACGTTATTGCTACCATTCCTGTCGGTTACGTGGGTAAATAAATTTTTACTTTGAACTTAACCGCACCGCATCCCACTTCATTGGATTCCGCCCATACCAGTTGTGTGAAATAATCATAATGTGAAGAACCAGTATACAATGATCTGAAAAGTAACAATAAAATAAATGTATATCCTCCAAAAATTGTACATGGTATAATTCAGTTACAATAATAAACTCACGACTTGTATCTAGGCAAAAAAGTCCTATTAAAATTCAGTAATTCCATGTACCATACGTCGACTAACGCCAACGGGGAAAGGCCTGGTGCATCGCCGATAATTGTGGCAATGTTTTGCTCAACCAACTTAGGACCTGAAAACAAGGAAGAAAATATATAGACAAGTAAAAAAATCTATTTTTCTGCTCCTGCGTACAGAAAATCGGGCGGTGCTTTGTGACATAATGCACAGAACGAATAAAAAGTAAGTACTCGCAAATGCATATTAAACTAACTATTGATTCACCTTGACAGTGGTTTCTTTGTGCTAAAGCTCATGGCGTCCGACGACGTTCCTACTAATTCATAACTACTTTAGGTAACTACTTACTGCCTAATCCTGTGTGTAATCGGCAGTATGTCTAGGCTAATAAGAGAAGGCGAACTCAGTACCTTCCTCAATACGGAATTAATGAACGAATTACGGAATGTCGTGGTCATGTGCCATTAATAAAGATTCACAAAGAGACTCTTAAATAAGGAAACTAACCCAAATCTCGGCAGAAGTCCTTGATATCTGGTACATTGTGTTTGATACATTGATTTGCCCATCGTTGTGCTGCTAACTCCAAATCTCCATTCCATTCCTAAATAAAATATCATTATGAACAATATCCTTATGCCAAATGCTTTAAAACCATTTGTTTCTGCATTTTGGGACTTAATAATTTGCTAGCGTTAACAGGCTGCGAGGAATTTAACTATTTACCAATTTCAGCATGCTTGCAGCAGAAGGTAATGATTTAATTTCTCCTGAAGCCACCTTGTTACGACGACTGTTTATTTTATTTAATATTGCCTGTTTCTCGTCTACAGTCTTGACCAATACTTGAAAGTCAGAACAATGATCTGCAGGATAAGGAGACTAAAACAGAAAACTAAATCAATTTTCAATGTACAGTAAAGATTGAATATGTTTCATCACATAACATTTAACTCGTTCCAAAAATATTGTATGTAAACAAATTTCAAATGCACTACGGGTAAGATAAAAATGTGAATTATGCGTAACCTGCCTGGAATTTGCATAACGTATGCTGTTTATTATTATTACACGTATCAGCGCTGCAATAATCTCTGGATTTACATTCTAAAACAAATAATAAAGGAAAATAAATAAATAATAAACTTTTCAGCGCCAACATTTATTGTGTGAATCTTTTAAATCATTACAAATATGTCATCTTAGTAAGATAATCAAGATGGTGTGGAAACAGTCCGTAGATAGTTCAACGTTTCATGTAAAACCTGAGTGTTTAACTCAAGCAATAATTTAATTAAGTGACATTTCATATTTTATCGTGTACAATTGATTTATTTATTAAAACGTAAATAAGGGTACAAACTTTCACTGTTACTGAGATGATAAACGGGCTTAGTATCTGAAGTATAGGCCAACGAACTTCGATTACAAAATTAAGATGAACCTTCCAGCCAAAACTTGTGTATCTTTTTATAACGGAATTTCCATCCCTCATGTAGATAACTTTGTACGTATCTGATCAATTAATAAATTGTTTACACTTATTCTTTTACTTCTTTTAACATTACGTCTTGCAGTACCTCGGAGAGGCCGCAAATAGAATCTTCGGCTTTCTATTTCATGGCGTAGGTATCACGCAGTTGGTTTGAGTAAAAGAGCCTCCCGAAACAAGAACACTATACATCGAGATCTCGACACTGAGAAGAATGATTGTGCGATACACAATTACCTGCCTCGAATCTGGACGTATTGAAATTTTCGTAGTGTTTGATGCCCACGATATAAAACTTGTGTCTTAGGATGAGGTCAGAGCTATGAATTAAGAATTTAATTATATTATGATAATTTAATGGTAGAAGAGACCCGTGCCCAGCAGTGGGACGTAAATATATGGGTTGATGATGATGATGATAATAATTTAGGAAAGAGTGTTCAGCTAGAAATATAAGAGACTAGCTTTTGCCCGCAACTCCGTCTGCGTGGGCTACAGGGTTGGGTTCAAAAAGAAAATAAGTTGTAGTATTTTACTCCGCAGAGTCCCATTAACTTAAATATACAAAAATCATACATTCGGTCAAATTGTTTCAACGTGAAACCGTAACGCGCCGGTCGACGCCTTGAGTATCATTATTGCGCGCTTGATCATTATTTTGAAACTGCGATATGTTCTAAGATACTCATTGAAATCAAATGATGTAAAGGACAAATTTATTTTGTATTAAATACTTGTAATGAATAACGTATTTATTTGGATAAGGATTAATTTCATGTTTGTAAAAACACCTTCACAAGTAATGCTTTATTTAAAATAAATTTGGTTAGAATAAAAAACGTTATAATGAGCCAACCTTAAAAGATAGACATATGCTATCGCGGACTTTTTTTTAGAATTTTTAAAGGGGAATAATTCTGTCATACATTATTTTAGCGAAACTTTAACCGTTTCTGCAGCGTACGCAGCGGAAGCTCACAAAAAGGAAAAAAGTCCCCGATTTTGAAACATTCTTTATTGCTGCTCCGCTCCTATTGGTCGTAGCGTGATGATATATAGCCTATAACCTTCCTCGATAAATGTGCTATCTAACAGTGAAAGAATTTTTGAAATCGGACCAGTAGTTCCTGAGATCCTAGCGTTCAAACAAACAAACAAACAAACAAACAAACAAACAAACAAACAAACAAACAAACAAACAAACAAACAAACAAACAAACAAACAAACAAACAAACAAACAAACAAACAAACAAACAAACAAACAAACAAACAAACAAACAAACAAACAAACAAACAAACAAACAAACAAACAAACAAACAAACAAACAAACAAACAAACAAACAAACAAACAAACAAACAAACAAACAAACAAACAAACAAACAAACAAACAAACAAACAAACAAACAAACAAACAAACAAACAAACAAACAAACAAACAAACAAACAAACAAACAAACAAACAAACAAACAAACAAACAAACAAACAAACAAACAAACAAACAAACAAACAAACAAACAAACAAACAAACAAACAAACAAACAAACAAACAAACAAACAAACAAACAAACAAACAAACAAACAAACAAACAAACAAACAAACAAACAAACAAACAAACAAACAAACAAACAAACAAACAAACAAACAAACAAACAAACAAACAAACAAACAAACAAACAAACAAACAAACAAACAAACAAACAAACAAACAAACAAACAAACAAACAAACAAACAAACAAACAAACAAACAAACAAACAAACAAACAAACAAACAAACAAACAAACAAACAAACAAACAAACAAACAAACAAACAAACAAACAAACAAACAAACAAACAAACAAACAAACAAACAAACAAACAAACAAACAAACAAACAAACAAACAAACAAACAAACAAACAAACAAACAAACAAACAAACAAACAAACAAACAAACAAACAAACAAACAAACAAACAAACAAACAAACAAACAAACAAACAAACAAACAAACAAACAAACAAACAAACAAACAAACAAACAAACAAACAAACAAACAAACAAACAAACAAACAAACAAACAAACAAACAAACAAACAAACAAACAAACAAACAAACAAACAAACAAACAAACAAACAAACAAACAAACAAACAAACAAACAAACAAACAAACAAACAAACAAACAAACAAACAAACAAACAAACAAACAAACAAACAAACAAACAAACAAACAAACAAACAAACAAACAAACAAACAAACAAACAAACAAACAAACAAACAAACAAACAAACAAACAAACAAACAAACAAACAAACAAACAAAACAAACAAACAAACAAACAAACAAACAAACAAACAAACAAACAAACAAACAAACAAACAAACAAACAAACAAACAAACAAACAAACAAACAAACAAACAAACAAACAAACAAACAAACAAACAAACAAACAAACAAACAAACAAACAAACAAACAAACAAACAAACAAACAAACAAACAAACAAACAAACAAACAAACAAACAAACAAACAAACAAACAAACAAACAAACAAACAAACAAACAAACAAACAAACAAACAAACAAACAAACAAACAAACAAACAAACAAACAAACAAACAAACAAACAAACAAACAAACAAACAAACAAACAAACAAACAAACAAACAAACAAACAAACAAACAAACAAACAAACAAACAAACAAACAAACAAACAAACAAACAAACAAACAAACAAACAAACAAACAAACAAACAAACAAACAAACAAACAAACAAACAAACAAACAAACAAACAAACAAACAAACAAACAAACAAACAAACAAACAAACAAACAAACAAACAAACAAACAAACAAACAAACAAACAAACAAACAAACAAACAAACAAACAAACAAACAAACAAACAAACAAACAAACAAACAAACAAACAAACAAACAAACAAACAAACAAACAAACAAACAAACAAACAAACAAACAAACAAACAAACAAACAAACAAACAAACAAACAAACAAACAAACAAACAAACAAACAAACAAACAAACAAACAAACAAACAAACAAACAAACAAACAAACAAACAAACAAACAAACAAACAAACAAACAAACAAACAAACAAACAAACAAACAAACAAACAAACAAACAAACAAACAAACAAACAAACAAACAAACAAACAAACAAACAAACAAACAAACAAACAAACAAACAAACAAACAAACAAACAAACAAACAAACAAACAAACAAACAAACAAACAAACAAACAAACAAACAAACAAACAAACAAACTCTTCAGCTTTATAATATTAGTATAGATATAGAAGAAGAAAATATTGTAGTGCGTAATTCGCTGGAGCCACCGTTTCACTAAATGACTGCAATAGGTGTATTATATTTTAGAAAATCTTTTTTATTATTCTTCCTTTTTTATATAAATAAAAATAACTTGAATAAACACACTAAGATAAATTTAATAATTAATGTAAGCGTAAAGTATTTCTGTTCTGTGCGTAAAACGGAATGCATTACCTCAGCGCGCGAAGTGAACCTAACCTTGTTGTTTTGTTTTGACTTTGGATTTCTTGTTGTTGAGCTTTTAGAAAGTTAATAAATTTGTAAATAATGAGCCGTACCCTAAAAGCTCTTATTGGACCTTCGATTCTTAACGCAGATCTATCAAAATTGTACGAAGAGTCTCAAAAGTTATTGGATAATGGAGCGGATTACTTACATTTGGATGTTATGGACGGTCATTTCGTACCTAATTTAACATTTGGACATCCAGTTGTAAAATGTCTAAGGAAAAAAATTAAAGATGCCTTCTTTGAGACCCATATGATGGTTTCAAAACCGGAGCAGGTCAGTACAATGACATTGTTATCAATGGTTTTGCTTAAGTCATAGAGGTCATTACCGTACCCATTAGTGCGATGGTGATAACATGAATTCAACATACCCATTTTGAAGTTATTGACATTTATGGATGGCTGTTTAATTTCTTTTCGCATATATTTAAACAATAATTGATGTACCTGTTCAAATATGTATGAACATAGACAGACTAATTAATATAACTTTTCTAGAACATTAAAGTTATACTTCATGTTTCATAATTTATAAAACATAAAAGTGAGCTACCTTGCTTTATCTTTATTAAATATTCTTATTTAAAGTATATATTTATTAATTCAGACATAGCTATTACACAATTTCATAATGTATTTCACAATGTATTCCAGTGGATTGAGCTAATGGCTGATGCTGGTGTCAACCAATATACTTTTCATATTGAACCTGTATCAAATGTTGTAGAAGTTTGCAGAAAAATCAAAGAACATGGGATGAGGGTAAGGAATATTTTATATCTAGACTATCTTTTTAGAGTTCTTGATTTTAAAAGGCAATAAAATTGTAGTAAAGTTCAAGATAAATGAATGAGATAAGTATTATAATTACTTTTTATATATTTTGCAACTTTGTTTCAATTTACAAAAATTTGGTTTAAAACTTCCCAAAAAAAGCTAGGACCCAAAAAGATGTGCTGCGCTTTACTCTTTAATGCCATTTCAATAATGCTCTTTGGGAAAGTCCAGTAGTTGATGTGTCTTGGCTGATGATGATAATACAATTTATGTTTGCAATAACGTCAACTGGCATAGAAGTTGCTGTTGTCAATGATTGCCTTTGAATATGATATCTGATTAGATATAAAGAATAATTAATAAAATATATGTTATTATTCATTGATTTAAAGATACACAATGTAACTTCATCAAATAATACAACATTTTTAGGTTGGATTAGCAATTAAACCAGGAACTCCAGTTTCAGAAGTAGAAAAGTATATATCCATTGCGGATATGGTCCTTATAATGACAGTTGAACCAGGTTTTGGTGGTCAGAAGTTCATGGAAAACCAGATGGCTAAAGTGCGGCATTTAAGAGAGCACTATCCCTCAATGGACATTGAAGTTGATGGTGGAGTTGGACCCTCAACTATTGGTTGCTGTGCCAATGTCAGTATTGCTTGTTTTGAATATTTTATTTAATTGAATTCATGATAATATTAATTGCTTTATTGTTAACAATAAAATTAAAGGATTCATAATTAATTTATTTATTGATTTACAGGCAGGTGCAAACATGATTGTTTCTGGAACTGCAGTCATAGGGGCACAAGATCAAGCCGCAACAATCAAACTACTTAGGGACACTGTTGTAGAAGCTATCACTAAATAAAATAAGTAAATTGTATCAATGTACATACATTCCTAATAATCTGTCTTCCAAAGCATGTTTTTATAGGTTTTTGAATAAAATTGGGAAATTATATCATAATTATTATGTTTTAATCAAATCTACTTAAATCTAAATTAGGTGCTCCAGAGTCAGAATCTGATTTTGAAACAGGGAATGTTGAACTGACAGCAATTCCTGTATCCTTAAACACCATTGCTTCATTATTACCCTTCAATTTATTTCTCAGTCCAGATAACGCAATAAGGACTGCCTCTTCAGTTCTTATGGTTCTTGAGCCTTGATTTGGCAAAACATTAATATAATTATTGAAAAGTAAACTAGCATCTTGTTCTTGTATTTGTTCATCACCTTCAAGGGCTGCTTCAATACCATGCAGACCACCAAATACCACAAGGGCATGATTGTATTTCAATCCATTATCAGGCAATTCATCAATAGAGGTTCCTCTATCTGAAGTTCCAATTGTCAAATCATAACTGAAAAAATTAAATATTTAAATGACCAGGCATAATGAAAAACATACAAGGTCATATTAATTAGTAGTTTATTTAAATCACATTACTTAAACTATCAGATGCATTTGTTAAAGACACATAATTTAATTATTTTTTGCTCATTTCTTAATGCTACAAAATCATTTTTATTATCACTTACCCATCTTTGTAAGGACTTTGTGTGAAAACTTGGCTCAAATTATTAGCAACCCTTACAGTATAGCCCCAGTAAACACCAGTCTCTGCTCTTGGTGTTGCCAAGCTCACAATTTTCCCTTTTAATTTTTTGCTGCCTTCTGCTGTAGGCAACATTCTCACAGTAACTCTGAGACCAGGGTTTAAAAGTTTATCTGTTGATACATCTTGAAGTAAGCCAACATTAACCTGAGACCCTTTCCCTGGTCTAACTTTTTTGTTCATAGTTATGCCCTCTCTGAAACAAAAATTATTATGGTATTGGTGAAGTAGGTATAGGTACACACAACCTCACACCTGTATTCACAAAAGGGATAGGCTTCTGCCTAACCCACTTCCCACTTCTCTGCATGTGACCACAATTACCAATTGTTTTTTCGACCTATGTAATAGAGGGCAAATCTATTACCTTTTTAGGGTATATTTCTAGACTCCATGCGACTACAGAGATTTTTCTTATGAACCTAGGAATCAAACCCAGGTTATCTAGATTGCATAATGCAAACTTATACCATAAGACCATGAGGCAGTATATAAATGAATATAATAATAATTAAGTTTCTCATAATTTCAAAAAGTTATGACACCAGACTAATGGCCGAATACTGAAACGCAACTTAAAAATTAAGGTGAACTTAAATGTTGAATCCTGTCTTATTTTAGTTGGTAAAAACCGACTTAGAATTAAGTAGCGTTTCAGTATTCGGCTGTTAATCTCAGTATGTTAGCAAGATATTATTGAAATATTCATGTTGCCCTCTATCCATATATATCTTTGAATATATAAGCGTAAGTGTATTTATCTACGTTTTTAAATTAAATGATGTCTGTACATGTGGTGTATCCAGATACAAAATAATTAATAGAAATATACCTAAATTTGAAATCATTAGACATTCTCAAGTGATGTGGAGCATCCAATGGATTTAGCAGCCCCGCAAATTCAAGATCTTTGTGCAGCGGGAAGAAATGTTTCCGTAAATATTGAGGGCATTCTAGATATTGCAATATTCTCGCCAATTGTACACAACTTTTACGCGCTACTTTGATACCGTCTGCATCTTCAAGTTTAGATTTTTTTGTGTTCAACTTATCTCCAATATCATCGTACACTATTACTTCATCCACGCAGAATACACAAGCAGCACGAGCTATTTGTCCAGCTAAATAGGTACGCAACTCTGCTGACTGAGCGTTTTCTAAAATGGAACCAGGGATTGCGATGCTGACAGTGGAAATTTCCGAATATTTCTTTTCTCTTTCTACTTCTTCTTGTACCTTCTCCTGAACTTCTTTCTCTAGAGCAACTCTTTTTTCCCGCTTTATGATTTTCTCTTCATTTCGCTGCCGCTTTAAAGCTTTTCTTTCTTGGTTTATTTCACGCCAACTTTTTCCCACAGGCTTAGTTTGCGTAGTAGGTAACGACATAATTATATCACAAGTGTTAAGAAGATGCAGTTATATCTTAAAATAGTAATCTGCATGCATTAACATAGTAAAACCACATGAAATAACCTCAACAAATAGTATTCCAATTCATTCGTCGTTTATTTATTGTGACAAATGACAGCGACAAGAGCACAGATTAAATATAGTCTGCAAATGTCGCATGCAGCATTGGCGATGTCTTTATATAAATTTTGGGAGAATGATAGAAATTAGGAAACCATTTCAAGATTTATCTAACAAGTTTAATTTATTATTGCACATGATGTTGAATGTTCTTTGAGGGTAAGAATAAAGCAGTTTCTGCTATTTCGTTGTTGGATTTTCTATAAATATTATGAGATGGGGGCTAGAAGCATTATTCAATATCGAACACAAATATTATGTAGTCGAATGCTGAAGTTCTTTTTGCTCAGATACGTTCAATTTTGTAACCCCAAGGCCCATTCGGCATTCCAATGGCCAACCTAAGATTATTTTTTCGCGACTTGAGTTTGCTTTCCGCACAAAAAGCAAAGGAGTAAAAATACAGCCAAAATTTTTTTCGATAACAATATAAAAAGAAGTTACAAGGTAAACTAAAATATTTATAAAAGGTTTTGGATAATTACACAGATACATATTCATTCTGACTGTTTTTTAATCCATGATTATAATAATCGTACATGTGGTTGAAATGTTATTCTATCTTAACTATCAAACAATAATTCATATTTTAGGTTAGAAAAGTTTGTGTTTTGCTACAACTTTTCAATACTTTTCTTTTTCCATATTTCTTTTGTAATTACTTCAGTAAGTAGCCCAATATTTTTATATATTAATACCATACATGTAACGGTTATTTAATTTAGTTTTTTTAATTTTTTTTTCTGTTTTTATTTATAAAAATATAAAATTATTAAAACACATTAATTTCTTGGTAAGCAGATTCCTTAATCAATAAGAGAAGCCGCATACAAAACAATTATTGTATTGAATAGGGGTTAGTATAGTAAAATTATTTTAAGTCCCAATAAAAAAGTTAAAAATAAATTTATGGATTTTATAGTAAGATAGGAAAATGGTTTAATTGTTTTTTTTTATAAGGAATATAACTTAATACTTGTCCTTTAGATTTTGTCACATAATCAGTGCATATGAAAATCATTACATGATTATATAGAAGAAATTAAATATGAATAATCCATTTTATTTCCTTGTTATGATTTCATAGACACCACATATGAAAATTAATAAATATTATAGATTTGCAAATAGATATGAGGTTTTATCAATATTGACTATTTTTTAATACAACAGCTAGAAAGTTTGAAATTCTGAAGTATATAAAACTCACACGCCTACAATGGATTGATGTTTTATAATAGAAAAACTGCCACTCAGCTGCTCCATCCCTCCTTGAAAAAAAGACTATTATTTCATATTACTAAATAGTTTCTATTACTTAGACTAGACAAACACTCGAAGCAAGATCAAGAATGTTAAAGCTTCAGGCAGTTGGTAATAATTGGTTAATCCTGTCCACAATGTTTTCATAGATCATAATAACCTAACTGAACTTAGAAATGGGGAAAGAAATATTTGATTTTGTAAAAAAATAAGTAATGTTTATAATACAGACTGGAATTTGTTATTATGGACTCAAAATTTTTTATGTGTCAAGGCCTGAGCCTATTGAGTCATTTGAAAATATTGAACTGAATATTACTGTATTCCATCATTCTAACTAACAACTTTTGAAATTTGTTTGCGACATATTTTGATCTACAAAAGATTACTTTGTTACTATATTAAAAAAGGTCCTATGTTAATTTTAACATCCTGTTAATCAAAATTAATGATTACTTTTTGTTTTAAATAATTCATTACTCTAACCAACTACTTAGTTAAATAAATAAAGCCAGTTTATTTCCAACCAAAAATATACAAAACTACTTAGTTATGTGGCCAAAATATGTGGTGTATTTCAAATGTTTAAAAAAAAATTAAAACTTTCTGTATGATTTGTACTCTAGTTTTTCTTGATTTTCTGCTCTAATTCCTATTCTCATTCTAGACGACGTACTAGTGGTATGGTTGCAGAATACTATATTTTTTTTACAATTATTTTGTTCATTACGTCTCATAAAAATATATGACGCCAAAAAATATTTATTGAAGACGTCGTCCCATAAACGGAAAGTTATTTGCCGCGTTGTGTATTATTTTGTTTGCTGCTATCTGTCGAGTAATAACTAAATTATTTTCATCACAATGATCATTTGTGAGGACGCAAGGGCTGTCACACTTCGCAATTCAAATTAGCTATTTCATTTAATGCATGTTTCCAATACTTTAGCAAATCATTAAATCGTAATATAGATCGTTTTACGATTTCTAATGGGTTTAACATTTTATATTCTATCTTGCCCTATTTATATCCCATATCAACACATTCGGCAAAAGCGTAGCGGACTGACCGATTAATTTTAGTGTTTTTTCAACTTCAAGTCAACTTTAAGTCATTATTTTAATTCATAATTCATTAATGTAACGTATATGAAATCGACCGGTTAAATCTTTGTACCTTGTGTACACTTAAATGCTTAGTTTTTTTTCATATCCATGAATGATTTTATATAACAGTATTTTTACTTGCGTATCGAAATTGTTATTATTAAACCAGTAGATATGCAGTCGACAACCCTATATCACTTGTAAACAAGATTGTATTGTTATCAGGAACCCCTGCAAAAGGTCAAGAAGTTATAAAGCTAAGTGACAACAATTGCCACAAATAATCGTCAGTTAAGCGAAATACTACACACGTAACAAACATGTCATCCGCTGGAAAATTAGGTAAGTAAATAATTTTTCATAAACGAAAATTTTATAATTTTTGGAAACGGTGTAAATTCCCTTATGATTTTCTGTTTATGCTGTTGATTATATCAAAATTTAGTTTTAGTCTAATATATTTATGACTGACGATTATTTTTAATTCAAAAGTGTATTTTGGAATAGATCGTTACAAATCACAGTATTGTCGATTTTTTTTCGGATTATAAAATACTTATATGTTTTTTTGCTCTCTCTATAAAGCTGTTTAGGCCACAGATCATCTTCAGTGCGCTTCAATTTTCTGTTTAATCTATTGCCAATGACTTCTGATCAAGTAATAGCTATCAAGTTAAAAATAAATAGCGATGTACGTCCTAAATTACACATTAAAGTATTTCAATGTTTCTTTTCAGCTCTTTTGAGCGTGTCAGACAAGACAGGCTTAGTTGGTTTAGCAAAGAGCCTGTCTGAATTGGGTTTTCAACTAGTTGGCAGTGGAGGAACTGCCACTACACTACGAAATGCTGGTCTTTCCGTAATGGATGTGTCGGATATTACCAAAGCTCCCGAAATGCTTGGGGGAAGGGTGAAGACATTGCACCCGGCTGTACACGCTGGTATCTTGGCAAGGTGAGTAAAATACGTATTATATTTTAATACAGGGACCTATTCTATAACAGAACAAGCACGTAATTTGATATCAGATAAATAATATATCTTATAATTGGGATACTGCAAAAATGGTATTAGTACTGTAGGAATTAAATAACGCAGAAAAACTAACCCGTTATTCATTTCATGTAAAAAATGGACCTTCAAAGTTTTAAAACAGACAACTTTTGTTTATCGTCCAGTTCTTTACCTTTATTAATAAACAACTTCCGATAAATAACGATATTAATACGTAAATATTTTTCCCCAGGCTGTCTGATTCTGACCAGGAGGACATGAAACGTCAGAAGTTCGACATGATAAGCGTTGTTGTTTGCAACTTGTACCCGTTTGTGGAGACTGTTTCGAAGCCCAACGTGACGATAGCAGACGCGGTCGAGAACATTGACATCGGTGGAGTGACATTACTTCGTGCTGCCGCCAAGAACCACGACAGAGTGACTGTTGTGTGCGACCCAAATGATTATGACACCATTGTGCAGGAGATGTCCAAGGATAAAGATCATGCCACCACTTCAGAAACAAGGTTATACATCTTATTATTAGGATTTCATATTACAATTATGAAGCTTTTTACATGTTCTAGGGTGAAAATATCTTCTAATATAAAGTAAATCGAATATAAAATATCTAGTAGCGATTCTTAGACTAATTTATCAATTGCAAATTTGCAGACAAAGATTGGCTCTGAAGGCGTTCACACACACGTCGGAATACGATCTCGCCATTTCGGACTATTTCCGTAGACAGTATTCGGCTGGACAGTCGCAACTTACATTAAGATATGGTACGTTCTATAATTTCGAAATATGGTTGATTTATCAAAGATTTAATATATACTGTAACTCTGTGTAAACTCTATAACTCAGTTTAACGACAAACTTCCTAAAGCGTAGAAATGGTTTTGATTGATTTAGCTTGCCTTCCATCAATGATTATCTTCTATACATTTAACGACAACTTTATAACGCCATGTAATGCACAGTCCCTTCAGCGTCGTAACGTGGAGTTTACACTGTATGTATACAAGCAGAGAACATATATTGTCTTAAAAAGGCGGAAACACACATGTGGTGGCATTGTGGGTGTTCGTGGGCGGTACTAGCCACTCAACCTCAGATTCAGGTGGCTTACTTGCTCGTTTGCTTCCTTTCTTCATGAAAATCTACAATGACGGCCCCGTGGCGTTGTTGGCTAGACACCAGCTTGAGAAACGAGAGGCCCCGGGTTCGATCCCCGCACGTCTGGGTGTTTGTGAGACCGAAAAGTCTCGTAGTTTTTGATATCCACGGCATTGGACTTGTATCCTTGTGTGGGGTCAGAACCATGTATGTGACTGTTGGGTGTTTTATTCTCTAATATTTTGTGTGCACAGGTATGAACCCGCACCAGAAGCCGGCGCAGGTGTTCACGACCCGCGACCGGCTGCCGATGACGACGCTGAACGGCTCTCCCGGCTTCATCAACCTGTGCGACGCGCTCAACGCCTGGCAACTCGTCAAGGAGTTGAAAGAAGCCCTCGACCTGCCCGCAGCCGCCAGCTTCAAGCACGTGTCGCCAGCCGGCGCCGCTGTAGGCCTCCCACTTACACAGGAAGAGGTATAGTGCTTCACTAATTACGTGTACAAACCATGCGTTGTAGAGGGGGCCCGGCCCAAACAGTAGGTGAATATCGGCAATCACTGGTTCAAGACTTTGCGGGGTTATATGTATAATAAATTGTCACGTAATTTAACGGCGAAGTAAAACATTATGAGAAATCGTGCACACTTAAAATTCTTGGGATATTCTTAGGGATGAAGGCTTGCGTGGTGGACTAAGGCCGTACCTCTCTCAGTTGTAGAGGAGGTCTGTTCCCAGCTGTAGGACGATGATGACATGATGAGAACTTTAAATAAGGGTCTACTATTCCGAGGTGCTTTCTAAGATTCTTGTTGCTTGCTTTAAAAAAAAATCAAGTAGATGCAAGCCACTTTCGACAAAACACTGGAATTGTATTAAACAGCGTTTTTCCATGTGCTCTTCTCTTGGCTGTTCATGATGATAGTGATGATGACAACGATAATGATGGCGATGATCGATTCTCCAGGCGGCAGTATGCATGGTGTCAGACCTGCACTCGCAGCTGTCTCCGCTGGCGAGTGCGTACGCGCGGGCGCGGGGGGCCGACCGCATGAGCTCGTTCGGGGACTTCGTGGCGCTCTCCCACCCGTGCGACCTCGTCACCGCCAGGATCATCTCGCGGGAGGTGTCCGACGGCATCATCGCGCCAGGGTACAGCCCAGAGGCACTCGACGTACTCAAGAAGAAGAAGGGAGGCAACTACTGCGTGCTACAGGTATATTAATGTACTAAAGGTTGATAGATTCATGTAAATTTAAAATTATCGTTTGTGCAAATAGTATAACAGATAGATTGGGAACTTGATATTTGCATTATAACATAAGTATGGTTGTTGACATAAATTAAATTAAATCTCCATATCACATTTTACTATGTGCACTTTTTATTTTTGTGCAGCTTAGAAGTTAATGTAAGAGGGATATAATTTATTGAAAAATTGATTTTATTTTTCCTCCTAGATTGACCCCAACTACGAGCCCGATCTAATGGAGCAAAAGATGATATTTGGTCTTACTTTAGAACAAAGAAGGAATGATGCTAAAATTACACCGGAACTGTTCAAGAACATTGTGAGCAAAAACAAAGAGTTGCCAGAGAGTGCTGTGAGAGATTTAATTGTTGCAACAATAGCACTCAAATACACACAGAGCAACTCAGTCTGCTACGCTAGAGATGGACAGGTATGTACAAATATGTTGTTAGATAATCAAGTAATAGTGATGGCCTTTAGGTGAGAAGGCCTTGGCGCGCGGTCAAGAATCTGGGGGTCGCGAGTTCACATCTCATGCACCTCTAAACTCTCACCTTAAAAACCTCTCACCTTAAAAATATTTGCTTTTATTTTTTTAGGAAATTGTCTCTATGTAAATTGTTTGTGTATTTTCATTGTTTGATTTTCCAAATTTTTACTTACAAAAGTAGATTCAGAAGTATTTTTTGTTCTTATTTTTATTTGTAGGTGTAAACGGAATAAAAATAAATTCCATATAACCCGTTCGCAAAATTACTGTTGACCGGTGTTATCTATTGATGATGAGTAGTATATTCGTATGTATGTATGTGATGGTCGGACGACCTTGTAAAGGTCGCAGGACGTCGTTGGCGGCAGGCGGCTTCCAACCGATCCCGGTAGAGGTCACTGGGGGAGGCCTATGTCCAGCAGTGGACGTTAATTGGCTGATGATGATGATGATGTGTGTGTGTGTGTGTTTGCAGGTGATCGGCATCGGCGCGGGCCAGCAGTCGCGCATCCACTGCACGCGGCTGGCGGGCGGCAAGGCGGCGCTGTGGTGGCTGCGGCGCCACCCGCTCGCCGCGCGCGCGCCCTTCCGCGCCGGCGTCACGCGCGCCGTGCAGGCCAACGCCATCGACAACTACGTCAACGGCACCGTCGGTACGGAACCACGCACGTACTCATACATACACTACACACTACACACCACACACCACGTGGCTGCGGCGCCGCCCCAATACATCAGTGCATTGCGAAGTCTGCGCAGACTTTTTACGATCCCACAATGCTTTTCAACCCTAACGCAAAACGAGTCTGATGAAGCGATTTTGATTTGGTTTGAACCTGAATGAAACCTGATGAAAATCGGTCCATAATGGCCGCGGTCACAAGATGACCAATTACTTTTTTTTTCCCAACTCATTATTTTATTTTCACAATTTTTTTATGTTTGTGTTGATCGTTTTTATCCTGTGTTAACTCCAAGTTACGTTATATTATATACTATTTTTTGTTGATATTATTCTTTTCGTATAATCCAGGCACGGATTTACCGTTGGACCAGTGGAACTCGCTGTTCGACGGCGAAGCGCCTCCTCTATTGACTGAGAAACAACGCGAGGAATGGATAAGCACCATGGACAAAGTGGCGTTAGCGTCCGATGCATTCTTCCCGTTCAGAGACAACATCGACAGAGCTGTACAGGTAAAAACATTCAAGGTATCAAACACATCGTTAGTCATCATCAACCCATATACGTCCCACTGCTGGGCACGGGTCTTCTCTACCAATGAGAGGGTTAAGTCATAGTTCACCACGCTGGCCTAGTGCGGGTTTGCGGACTACACACCTAAGAAATTCCTAAGAAGTTACTTACTAACTACCTTATTTTATATGAGCTGATGATTTCTATTTTTATATGAGTTGATGATGATGATAATTGACGTGGAATTATTCGTTTTATTATTCGATAGTGAAATCAATAAAGGGAGCTTATAGGGAAGGTGACTAGACATAATCAAACATTGGGATGTCGACAATAAAAGTAACTTGATAGAACAATATCTGCTACTTTTTGTTCTTTTTCTGCATTGCTCTGAATTGAATGCAAAAATTCATGTACAACGTCTAACTGTTCGTAAAAAAAAACCACTTCTTTCATGTAGGTATAACTTCGTATTGTTAAGTTTTAATTTTGTTCCAGTGTGGAGTGCAATACATCGGCAGCCCGTCGGGATCTAACAACGATCAGGCAGTCATAGAGGCGTGCAATGAACACAACATTGTATTGGCTCATACTAACTTGAGATTGTTCCATCATTAAAACAAATATTACACTCGAGAGTCGATGTAGATTTAATTTCAACTTGATATATGAAGGTTTTGCTCGAATATTTTTTAGATTGAACAAAAACTGCTGGTATTGAAATATTACATCATAAAGTAAAAAAACTCTTGAGATGTAAAATGTGGTATTAATTTTGATTAAATCATGTATTTTTTAAAGAATATTTAGATATAAGCATGTTATCATTCCAATAAATGTTCCTATACACTTATTACTTATATGAACATATTCAACCTTTAGAATCTCCATTGTGTCTATGTATGGATATTTTAGTATGCCAACAAACTTGTCTTCCATATTA
The DNA here is from genome assembly GCA_030295005.1 of Cephonodes hylas. Lineage (NCBI taxonomy): Eukaryota > Metazoa > Arthropoda > Insecta > Lepidoptera > Sphingidae > Cephonodes > Cephonodes hylas. The sequence continues at coordinate 4,865,218 of AP025367.1, read as the reverse complement.
TATTGGTTATCAAACAATTTGTATGAAATGTTTTTAAAAATAAAATATATACCTACAATCCTTTTTGTTTTTTTTTTTTTTGTATTATTCCTAGTAAATGACTTAATACATTGCGCCGTAACTTTAATTATGGTGTCACGATTTATAAATATCATTCTGTGGTAAGTGGTCACGAAGGCCTATTTAAACCGTTAGGTCGTAATAACGTTGTAAATGAATTACTTTTCGATGTTATTGTAAAGATTTTTTTATAATATTTGATTCCTTTCCATGCTAAAACTTAATTTCTTTTTCTAAAATTATAATTGATGCTTTTGATCATTTTTATATAAGTATGAGCATGATTTTTTTTTGTAAGCTCCATCTAAAAAAGAATTCATTCAAGAATGATTAGGTACTATTCCGTCATGCGCTTCGGCATCAAATTTGAAAAATATTGTTTTACTTCAAGGATATTATTAATTAAGTTTCTTTTGAAGAAACTTGATATTTTAAGTATTATTTTATTTCATTTTGTTACCTCATAACCTAGTTTGATTTGACGTTCATTTATGGGACGATCTGTATAGGTACCTACATCGGAGTCCAATAGTGCTATCTATGTACGTATTCCCGAACACAAAAGTGTACCTATGTCTACTTTTTCGATTCGCAACATTTTTATGTTCCATATATCCAGAGGTGAATAAATTATCGCTTTAAAATCGTAATTCCAAACAATATGGTACTAAGTACTTACTGACAATTTCTTTCATACATAACCTCGCACAGAAGCGCATTTCAGCCATTGAGATATTATTACTACTAGTACGTAGTAATATTAGCTCAATGATTTCAGCAAAAACTTCGTCAAGTATGAATAGTCCCTCGAAAAAGAGGGCGGCCCTATGACCGTTTTTCTAAATCAATATTATCTAAACATGCTAACAACCTCGATATCTTTAATTATTCACCTGTTAGGAACGAATGTTGTATTTTGGAGATTATGGACTAAGAATGTGCTCCGATACATATTATATGTATAGTTATAGTATAGTACGCAGTATAAAAATGTCAAACCGGGGGTTTTTGTGAGTCATTGGTGTATGTTATTCCCCCAATCTACGTCACGTATGATAATGGTGAAGAGAATAATGTATACCACAGTCAACAAATTTCCCCGCAATAGAGGAAATACTAATCTATTACAAACGATGCAAAATGTATGTTAAATCGAGTTTGCAATGAACCATTAAATATAATTGGAGTGAGCATTAATAAAAAAACTGTTATTTAATTATAAGATTGAAAGTTTTACACCATTAATTATTAATTTATTATGGTTAATATTATACAAATACTTAAAAACTTATGACCCCAAGAATACAGTTAATATGTATGAAAAATATTATATTTGTGAATTGATATGGCCATGTTTGATTATAGAGGAGGATCGGGATAAAAAAAACATTTTACACTATTGCATATTAATCATATTACATTAAAAATCCTAGATTATAGTATTAGACGACAAGAAAAATATATAATAGAAGACAAACGCACAATCAAATTTATTGGTTCATTTGACTTTTTATTCTTAATTGCATTACTCTAGTTTTCAACATAGATATGTATGTACTTAGGTAAGGTTTGTAAAACACACCAAGTTTTTTTTAGCGTAATAATATATTAGTCATACCCGCAAGAAAGTAAACATAGAGTATCATTATTAAATTATTCCAATTACAATATGGACTTGTTTGATTATATTATGGGTAAAATACTAATTAATGTCGGCAACTCCGCAACATTTGCCAATGTGCATCGAAGTTTTGCCGATTGAAAAGTGTCTTGTCTTGTTGCCTTAATTTTACGGTGCAGTTGGATTATTTTCTATGAAGTTTAAAATAATTAATTATTTATGCATCTTTATACCTCGCTAACATTGTTAAGTGTACAATATTTTAAGAAAAAGACTGTGGTGTTATAACATGTCCTCCTGTGCGAGCGACTACGAACCGAGCGAGTCGTCTAAGTCTCCTCAAAGCAATTGGGAGTCCTACAGTTCTCCATCACAGTTAGTGCCCCAACTTACGTCGAATTTGACTGATCTGTCCTGTGTGGATCCAACGTACCAATATAATGGTTTGTGACAATTTGTTATTCTGAATAATGCTTTCTTTGTTAAATATGTTATGTCAAGCGACATAAATAAGTATGTACCTATATTTTTAAATATAAGCAAAGGCAATATATACTGCCTGATTTATTAAATTATTTTACTAATCGTATAATAAACTCGTTAACTTCGCAGTTTGACGTTGGTGGCGCGAATTATCATACTAACAGTTAACTTACTAAATCGGATGTATTATCATCAGTTGTTACTATAAACTATACCTACTATTGCTAGTTAGCTACATTCAACACCCAATAATATTGTAATTTCCAATAATTTTCTGATTTGAAATTTAAAATTGTAAAACATAATTTTTGGTTCAGTTCTCTAATGTTTCACTTTTCTCTATCTAGTTTCCTTATACTTAAACTTAGGCAGTGCAACATTGAAGTGAATACTAATGGGTTGTACACAATTGAATCATAAATGGCTACTTTGCTTGCTTTATTAGGTATACAAAAGTATAGAGAGTAAAATAACATCACAAATGGCACTGTGTTAAAAATTATTAATATGGGTATTGGTATTCAATACAATATTTAGTATGTGGTGTTGTAGAAAAAAATTTTTTTTTGCCATCAATGGCAAAATAATTTTTCTATATGGTTTTATGGACATTCTGGTACAATTTATAATATTACTAGAAATGAAAGAAAAATTGTTGGCTTGGTGACCTAGGATCATTCTAGGATGTTGTATTCTGTTTTGTTTTGGTTTGTCTGGAGTCATTGTCGCTGACCAATATAAAAATTTGCCAAGTTGGTGAACTTAACACTTACGTTGGGGGACCAAGAAGACTTAAAAAATCATAATTACTGAATGATTATTATTGTCAAAATTATTAATAACTTACATGACAATTTTAACTTTCACTCTTTAATATTTTTGGTAACTTACTTGTGTGTAATGATATTGCTCCAAGGTTAAGCATTGTGATGTCAAGTAATATATTGCTTTTTGGTTTTCCTTATATTGCTAGTCAATCCACTGCATATTTTGTAACTTTTTCTTAAACAAAAGTTTCCATTTTAGGACTTCAATGTTTATTTTAAACATAATAGGATTTATTTAAACATTTTTATAAATAATTACTGTTAAAAAAACATTTATTCAAACAAGATGCCATTGTCCTCACCACATTACACTACTTTACATGAATTAAGATCTGAAAGTCACATGACTAGTTGTCAATTGACATCCTATTTTATTGAATGTTATAACTAATCCAGTGTTTGACATCCTGCGGCCACTGAATGTGTTAGTTGCGGCCCATGAATGTTTCGTGAATAAGTAAAAAATACATGGTAGGTATTTTTTTCATGTTTAGCAGATGAGTATTGGTAAATGTCACAAGTTTAGCCTGCCCTTATTTTATTTTGCTACCTTGTGGCCTTTGACTGCCAAAAGGTTGCCGACCACTGAACTAGACCATACAACATAGACATTGTTTGATGTCAGTACACACATTTATCCAAAACAACTGCTCTATATTCTAGACATCTTTTTTATAACTCAAATCAGAATATGGTGTAACTCTAAAATTGTTATAAGATATGCATTATGTCACAGATATATCTAACTACACAATAAGATGTCAGTTTTGTGCTTCATATATCAGAAACTTCTATTTATTTTGAGATTGCATACTTCCAGTTTCAACAAAATATTCACTATTGCAACTTAATTCGACCTATGCGCAGAATAAAGTTATACATGCTTTTGCACAACTTCTCTTTTTCAGCGATTTAAACCTAATTGGGCACAAAATTATCAGTAAATTTTTATGTTCTTCAAACAACAACAAAATTTATGATCATTATTACTTCACTAGTGCAATATATAATCAATTTTAACTCTATTATAGACATAAAGAGTACTTTGGTGTTATTGTCATAAGTAACCTTATTCTATGCATAGGTCGAATTCATAACAACTAAGTCATGAAATCTATTCCCATGTTATGTATATCTCATAGAATGTATTTACTGATTTAATGTGTTAAAAATTAAATTTTTTATCATGTTACCAGGAAGTGGACCATATTTACGTATCACGGAACAACCGCAGAAGTATTTCCGGTTCCGTTATGTTAGTGAGATGGTTGGGACCCATGGGTGCTTGCTTGGGAAATCATACAGCTCAAGTAAGGTGAAGACACATCCCACTGTTGAGGTAAGTAGACTTAGCATCATAAAAACAAAAAAAAAGCATTCCAAATTGTGTTTTCGTCTGACATCGAAGGAAGCAAACTCCTTGCCATTTTTCGGGCACAACTCCAGATTCCTTGGTACTGCTGATTATTTCTTAAGAAAAAAAAACTCAATAACACTGCCTGACCGATTAGTATCTGGGACCTCTGAAACGCGCAGCACATGCTTGGGCCTCGAAACTACAAAGTAATTTTAATATGAGTGCTTACGATAATCAACAGTTATACTTAGATAGCACGGATAAAATTATCACTCATTTTAACGATCAAGGAAAATCTGCAACTGTGAGGGTTCTTGAACAAAATGATGTGTGAAGTTAAAATGTATGAAGCGAATGTATGACTTGATAGCGATATAGTCGTTGAATTAATGTATATTAATATACGTAGGTCGCTTTAGTTGGTTCCAGTAATGAAAGGCGTGGCTAAAACAAATACTAGTATTTACCATATACCTAATGTTGTAAAAGTGTGAACTGTATGAAGGTTTGATAATTTTTCTCGCGTCTTTTGCCCTAAAATACAAAAAGGTTTTTAAAGATATATTAATAACGTACGTTCTAGATTGCCTTAAGATCTATGGGCTAGCTTGACTTCACTATTATATTGTTTTTATTAAAAAAAAATCAACAAGCAGCAAGCAGATTTTCACAAGTGCACTTTTATCGAAATAGGCAGAATATGTCTTTCTTCGAAGTTTTATTCAATATTATACTAAATTATGAATTGTAATTGACTGAAGTTTAGTGGTATATAAAATAAAGTTTTATTAGAACTTTAAGGTGTGAAGGTTTTTCTCAGCGTTAAAATACGCGATGATTCATTATAAATGATTACACATAGGTGTAGTGTATTTATTTCACAAAAAAATTACTTAAGTAATAAAAGTTCATGATAAGTCTGTTAAAAGTGGCTATATGACGTCATCGTTTTTTTTAATGGTTTAATTTAGGTACTCATGATAAACACAATTATCTCATTAGTATTAAACAAAATGTTTTATGTAATTAATAAACTAAAAAGTTGATATTTTTTTATAAATGTCTTTATGACGTCATCGTGTTTTTTTTTGTGACGAAAGTTTTTTAATGATAACGACTTATAGTACCCATCATGATAAACAAAATTATCTAATTGTCATTAAACTAAATGCTTTTTAATGGTTTTTTATTTAAAAAACTGAATATTTTTGTAACAGCTTGTAAACTACCCGGGCCGTGCTTTGATAAAGTGCCAACTATCGCAGTACAAATGCGACGATGAACATCCACACAAGCTATTGGACGAACAGGACAGAGACATGAGCCATCAAGTTCCAGAGCATGGCAGTTACAAAGTCGTGTAAGTATAAACAGGTCCTACAATACAAGTTTCATAAATCGTTCGACGACCACGCTCTGGTAGAAAAGGAATCATTCGGTTTGAAGACAGTGTTGCCGTATTGGCAGCAAGATTTTATTGTACAAAGCGAAATATAACCGCTTTAAGATAACTCAATAGGTGACTTTTTTGGTATCTTGACCTTCTCTTGGTCTCGCAGTCCGAGTTTCGACACCCGGGTCTGGAATAATGATGTGAAAATCGTAGGAAAATTATCAGTAACAGCACGGAGACTGGAAATGTTAAAATTAGGAAAAGTGAGTGCAGAAATGTATCTGCCTCCCCCTGTAAGAATACAGACGTGTGTGTGCACATACAACATACATATTATGTTTAGTATAGATATAAATGCAGATCAATTGGAAGAGCGCCTATCGTTTACTGACCGCTTCCTGCTGCTGTGGTTTACTTATCGGAAAATTCCAATAACACCGATTGAACAGACGAATCGAACCTGGGATTTTTGGATCCCATACCCCACATTATTTCGCGGAACCAACAGGTTAATTCGTCAGAATGTATAGAAAACGCGTCAAAGATTACTGCGGTGGTCGAAATGACACAATTTACATTTTGACAACCCCGTGGCGCAGTTGGCTAGACACCAGCTTGCGAAACGAGCGGCCGCGGGTTCGATTCCCGCACCGAGACAAATGTTTGTGTGATCCACAAATATTTGTTTCGGGTCTGGGTGTTTGTGAGACCGAAAAGTCTCTCGTAGTTTCTGATACCCACGACACAAGACTCGTATCTTAGTGTGGGGTCAGGACTATGTATGTGACTATTGGGTGTATTTATTTGAATTCCGTCTAACAGGTTCGCCGGGATGGGTATAATACATACGGCGAAAAAAGAGGTCAGCGGTTGGCTCTATTCGAAATTTTTGCAGCAGAATAAAAACAAAAATTTTAACAAGAAAGAGGTAAGATACTTTTACTTGTATTGATCGTCTCCAACTTCCTGCGATCTAAAGAGTTGCTCCTGTGTCGAAATTACGTTGAAATCTGTTGCCTGTCTTACGACTTTTCTTAATTTATGACTCTCCTTACGTACAAAATAAATGGCCACACAATGTTCAGGGTATTATGTAAATTCGTGAAATCTTTGACAATAACCGAAGTAAGCGGCATGTTAGCTATAGAGATATCAAAATTTGTAATGTATATAATAATGTCCACAGATTTCATTGGCTCACATCTAGTATTACTAGGAATCTTATCATTAAATGCTGTAATATTACACTTTACAATGCTATTCCAAATGCACTCATAGTTTGTGTGTTTACGTCGATATTCTCGTTTTCTTGCCAAGTATTCCTAGTATACTTTTAATCTAAAAGCAGCATGTGCTAAATAACTTGATTAGATATTGCCATATAATCTTATAAAACTGCAAATGAACGATAAGCAATGCATGCTACATAGTTCTGGACGGTATAAATAAAAATTACGTTTAAATTGGACTCTTAGGTTAAAGAAATAGCTTTAGCTGGAAAGGTTTGACTCGAAAAGATTTAACCTCGTAAGAACAAATATTTTGCGAGCCTGGGTGTTTGTTTAACAACAAATAATAAATAGCGGATATCTTATGTATGCAAATTGATTAGCGTGGTGCAAAATTGCAAATATAATCATGAAGACTGCCTCTTTCTCGTGGCTCAAGTATGTGCAGGCGATCTAAATGTCATTTTTTTGTTGTTTCAATAACGTAACACCCAGGAAGCACAATAAGTTACTGTTTGCAGTTGTAAATAGTTAACTAAAAGCTTATCGCCACTCGCCACCATGTTTAGTTGCGTTCTCATAACAGATATCTTTGTTAGCTGTATGAAAGTTGATACCACTTGTAATATCAATGTGGTAATTAATGCTTACAGCTCAAAAGTTTTATATGAATAACACAGACCCGCTTACTGTGATAACATCATATATACATTTGCATGTCAAATACTGACTTTTTTCATTGCCACCTAGAGTCTATTGATTGAATTTTTCCATTTATATAAACAGTGACAAATAAAAAAAGCTTTAGTAAACCTGTGTCATTAAGGTTAGGGTATGGAATAAGTAGCTCTTTGTGTCGGCTGATGTTTACGTTGTTAAAAACAATAGGGCGTACAGTCCAACGGGTCTTGAACTTTATGGGAAAATATACATGTTCTATAACAAACTTCCGAACGTTATTAGGTAGAATTTATTGAAAAAGTTAGACATTCAAAAGAATAGTACAAATTAATTCGGAAATTACAAGTAATATGGAAAAACTATACCCCGCTTAGAAACAATCAATCGCTGTGGAGAAGAAGTAAAAAAACTCCTTTAGCTTTTACATTGTGTTTTACTCCTTCAGCTTCAACACATTTACATCAATTGACTCTTATAATCGTTATCTTTGAATCATTAAGATTTAACACATTGAGCTAATATTACTTAGGAATAATATCTGAATGATTTTACACAGTTAATAATGACGTGAACCTTATTGTAAGGAAACTTGAAGACAAGTGGGTCGTATTCCACAAATGCTCTCTAAATACAACATCTTAACCAAAGTTAATTTAAATATGGACACATAAATCAGTTTCTAATTATTAAGTTTAAACACAAATAAAAATGAATGGATTGTGATAAAACTACTAGAAAAAAGGACGCCACTTCAGGCCCCGAACTCTTATATAAATTATTTGTATTACTCATTTTTTATAATTATCCGAAGATGAAATGAAAATTCAATGACGTTTTTTTGATGGTCCTAAAGTTATTGTACAAATACGCCGAATTTAATTTTTTTCAATACATCCTTCTGAATATCTTCTTCTAATACAGACAATTGCGATAAATTTTGGAAATTTCGTCTGTGCAGCCAAAAGTTAAGGCACGGTTTTATCAGCACATCTATTACACCCAATAAACTATTTTTTTTTAATTATCGCTGTACCAATATCCAACGTTCATACTTTGGTGGTATTTGGTAAAGGTATTAAATTAAGCAACTAACTATTGTATATTTATAAATTAACACCAAATATAGACACAGTTCACAGACTTTTACCAAAAAATAAGGTCCAAACAAAAACTCAAAAGTTTTTGTCCAAACTAAAGAGTTTATCTTATTGCTTACTATTTTTAACTATTGCTGTCACCAAAAAAGCTTAACTAATACAGTTATATTGCCCCGGCATGCACTGGTAATTACAATGAGAGAAGTTAGCGTCTTTTTACTAATATTAAACAATACGGTACAAAAATTCTTGCTGTAATACATTTTATGACTCGCAGATGTTTTATGGTTAAACGTCTGCAGCCGTGTCTTAAAATAAAAAACAATGCAAAATAAAGTTAAAATTACAAATAATGATAAAAAAAATTAAATCTAAGTTGGCATGTTGCCACTGCCCCAATACTATTTTCTTTCCTGTCTTTCGACTGTTCGTCCGTTTCTCCAGCGTCAACCGTTGATTGTAATGAATCATCCATTGAACACTTACCCTTACTTACTGCTTGAAATTTAGTAACCAAAGGACCTTCGCTTAGCGCAGTCGTGTCGATTGAAGATGTTTCTTTGCAGAGGTTGTGGTATGTATTATTTTTGTTTTAGATCGAAGCTCAATGCGAGAACAAGGCGAAAGCTATTAATCTTAACATCGTTCGGCTGAAATTTAGCGCTCACGATGTAAACACCGGCGTTGAGATTTGTCGTCCGGTTTTCTCCGAACCCATATATAATTTGAGTAAGTAAATATTTACATTTTCTAAGTCGGTCTTCTAGTCGGCATAATTTTGCTGATTAGTGCGTAAATATACGTAAACTTTTCTCACAAGTCGATACTTTAATTATTATTAGTAGTAGTAGCAGCAGTAAGCAACTGCCTCCGTGGCATGTATAATTTTAGCAATAAACCCGGCGGTAAGAGTACCTAGGTACGCAACTAGAAAAAATTAGATTTTTTGTAAGTTAATATAGGTGTAATGAATATAATATTAAAATGAATTAAATGATTTTTCTGTATTGCAGAATGTGCTTCTACTAATGATTTGAAAATATGCCGAATAAGCCGTTGCTATGGACGTCCGAAAGGCGGCGATGATATCTTCATTTTCGTAGAGAAAGTTAACAAAAGTAAGTATATTTATTAGATTCGTATTTTGGTTTTCATGTCTACCTATATTCTATTATTTAGTAAAATAACCGTCGAAATTTTCTACTTAAGTACAATTTTTTTAATACAAAAAACAAAGTAGTGAACTACATAAATATCGGTTAATATTTATGCTTTTATATTCGGCAACTTTTCTCACATCAATCATGGCTTCAATTCAACCTCTTTTAGAGAACAGTCTAAATATACCATAACGGAGAGGAAAGTGTGTATAAAGTGGTAAAAGGTGATATATATCGCGTAGAATCAACATTGAATACGCACTCATCTAACTGGATCAATTAATTGTTTTCAGAAAACATTCAGGTGCGTTTTTTCAAACTGGACGAGAATGAGGACCGAGTTTGGTCGGCGCTAGCCAGCTTTGTGCTCACCGACGTGCACCACCAATACGCTATTGCATTCAGGTATCACTGTTTATCATATCCATTCATATTATACTTTCATTTGACACCCCTGTGGGGCAGTTGGCTGAACAGAAGCTTGCGAAACAACCGGCCGCGGGTTCGATCCCCGCACCGAGAAAAATGTTTGTGTGATCCACAGATATTTATTTCAGGCCTAGGTATTTGTGAGACCGAAAAGTCTCTTGTAGTGAGATCTTCTCATGTATCTTAATGAGTGGCCAGGACTGTATGTGTGACTGTTGGATGTATTTATTTATTCATTTATATTTAAAAAAAAAATCGTAAGGAAACATGCACACATAAAAGTTCTTAAGAATTTCTTAGGCGTGTAGTCCGCCAACCCGCGCTAGGTCAGCGTGGTGGACTATGGCCAAACGCTCTCAATGGTAGAGGAGACCCGTGGCCAGCAGTGGGACGTATATGTGTTGATGCGTGTAGGACTCCGCCGTACCAAGACAAGCAGACGGCGGAGGACGTGGAGGTGTTCATCGAGCTGGTGCGGCCCTCCGACGGCAGGACCAGCGCGCCCATGCCCTTCACTTACAAGGCCGAGCAAATATACAAGAACAACAAGAAGAGGAAAACCATGTCCTCGTACTCCTCGCTCGAGAGCACTTCAGGTAACGCTTTCCAATTGTTCTCTACAACACTCCGATGGTTTATACATAATATATGATTTCAATTCAAATAATGACAATTTTTAGTCCACAGTTAGCATATTACATTGAAAACAAAACTTATCGTTTTAATTTTCTTCATTTCGAAGAAACTATACGTTACTAAAATTTGTAATTAATTAATTATATTTATTCGTTGTGCTCACGGCTTCTTTCATTCCAAATATCAGCCCCAGTTATGTCATTCCATTAAATCTTTTTTAGGCTCTGGTGGGTCAATTAAGAGCATCATCGACGTACCGGCGCCGGTCATACGAGCGGAGAATGTGAGTTTTATTTCTATTCAGCTTTAACGTACTTGTTATATATATTGAATGCGTGCACTTAACTTCCTTTTGTTACTTATCTAATATTCTATTTCTATATAGTTGGTTGATTAAAAATTGCAATTTTTTTAATTTTGTTAATCGGGATTTTTTAACGCCAATAGGTAATCACCGTTACTATTTCACCTCAGTTTTCGATGACGATCTAAATAAATCCTTTTTGAATTATTTTGTTTCCAGAACTTGACGTATCGCAATCTCTCGGCTGGGGTGGATTTGGGAGAGGCGTTCATGGAGGTCGATACGATGGGGAGTGGGGGCAGCGCCGCCGAGAATCCCATGTGGGGGGCAGTGGGCGTCGGCGTGGCGCTGCAGCCCGACCTGCCCAACCTGCGGATCGACTCCACCGAGCTGGAGCACCTCGCCAACCGCGGCCGGGACACCGGGACCATGGACTCCGTCATGTTCAAGGGTAAAAACATTCAATATTTATTGAAGGTTAAACAATGTCATAGAGAACACTTAAGGCTGTTTGGTTAAGGTTGTTTGGTGTTTTAGAAAAATTCTGGTGCCCAAATAAAGATTTAACTTGTGTATTGGGCACAAAACGTAACGTGGTAACGTCACCTCGTCTCATCAGCCCATATACCTCCCACTACTAAGCACGAACCTCCTCTACCATTGAGAGGGTTTGACCATAGTCCACCACACTGCCCTAGTACGTGTTGGCGGACTACACTACAAATTCCTAAAAACTTTAGGTGTGCACGTTTCATCACGATGTTTTCCTTCACCGTTAAAGCAAGTGATAATTCATTGTGAATATACACATAACTTCGAAGTCAGAGGTGTATGCCCTTGGGTTCGAACCCGCGACCGCCGAGATTCTCGACCGCGAGCCTAAACCATCACTAGGTCTGGCAATTTTTGGCAATGAATTATCATTACGTTAAGGAGGACGGCAAACATTGTGACAAAAACTGCACACCTAAAAGTTCTTAGGAATTTCATAGCTGTACATTCCGCCTACCTGTATTAGATCAGCGTGGACTGCTTAGTCCTAAACAGTCTTACAGTTGTAAAGGAGGCTTCGTGCATAGGAGTGGAACATTTGTGGGAGATTAGTTATGGCCGTGGAAAGTACTATGCGCTCCAATAAGACTGTTACTGATCTGATCAGAAACGATAAAATATCTATCTCTTATTCATCGCCAAAACTATGTATAATATTATACATTTAATTATAATTAAAAATGTATACGTGCATGAAACTGCTGACCCTACAGCCTTTTTTGGTACGCCAGTTAATTCTTAGGGGCCAAACATAAATTACGTCACACAAATTTCATGATTTTCGGACCCCCCCCCCCTCTGTCCTTGTCCCAAAAATCCGGGACAAACGATGGATTATACTACGCCGATCTTAGAAACTTGATTTATCCTTGTTGATACTAATATTCCGCCAAAATAATAATTGATGCAATTTTTATTTCAGAGTACCTCAGTTCGTTGAACTCTTTCAACGAACTTAGCTATGATGAGGTAAGTGCCTTACATTTTTATTATTAACCACATAATATTAAGTTTAGTGGCGCCCCAAATACAATATAAATTATCAGTAAATATCTGCGGCAAGCCAAAACAATATTTTATGAATCCACAATGCAGAATGCACATGGAGAATTTTTACAATTGCTTAACTTTAGTGTATTTTAACATAAGCACATTATAAACTGCTGGTTCTCACTCGCCCACATTAAACATTTATTCAATAAAACAAGATTAATATCAGGACCTTCATTTATAAAAAATATTTATAAATATAAATTCATGATGTTAGTTTTTTATCGTTTTGTAAAGAGACACTGATGAATTCAGATTCATAGAGTTAAGTTCTCAGGGACTTAACATCTCTTCTTTCATATTAAAAGTTTTGAAATTACTATTACTTGCTCAGTTTTAAAGTTTTTATTAATTCGTTTTCTTTTAACATCAGGCTTTACAGATGGTGCATGCAGACACTGGCCGTTCTAAGGTTGGTTTATTACATACATTTTTAATTGGATTAAGTACTAAATTCCCCTTGGAAAAATAATGTAATTAATTAGTGTCTCCCTCGTGGTATCACTGCACGAGTATGTTCGGTGTAACCGAGGGTTCTGGGGTTCAATTCTCCGTTAGGAAAATTGTTATTATTAGTTTTCATATTAGAATTTTTTAGCGACAGCCGGAAAATGTGCCCGAAAAACGGCAATAGACTCGCCCTGTATTACGTATTACTGGTTCATACCTGGCGAAATGTATGACGCAGAAATGCACCTCTTTAACGCTTATGTACATATGTATGTAATTAATTATTAATCATCATCATTATCAGCCCAGATACGTCCCACTGCTGGGCACGGGCCTCCTCTACCATTGAGAGGGTTTAGACCTTATTCCACCACGCTGGACTAATGCGGGTTGGCGGACTATACACCTAAGAAATTCCTAAGCCGGAGCATTTTGTGCGAGGCGCGAGAACATAGCAACTTGCAAATTAGCTTTGTTATTTCCCAAATTACATCTGTTTAATATTTTTTCTTATAAATGTGCGGACCACGATGATCATTTCATTTCAATGGACCTCGAACGATAATAATTGGTGACCCCTGGTTTAATGTTATGATGGTGTATTGCAGGCCAAGTCGAAGCCTAAAGAGACTCCAACCAAACCCCCGCTACCAAAAGTGGAAGACGAGAAACCCGTTTTTCAATCAGGAGCCAGCAGGGAATATTCAGCGTTTTACAAAATGGAAGATGGCGTCGCTGTCAAGCAAGTGAGTACCTACATTTAGGTGATCATACAGAATTATCACGATCAACGACGCTTATGAATCATTCTCATGGGGAAGGTGTACATGACATGTTATTTCAAATATTTTGCATTAAATTTTTAACGAATATATTTATGTTTTTTTTTTCTATTACGTTTAGTTCGACATAATATGTTGAACCATTTAAAGTTACTTGTGTATAAAGGAAAAATATAGAAATTGTTGTAGAGGTAATAAGTTTTATATTAGTTTGAAATGGAAGTATAAAAAAATTACATGTTAAATGGGAAGGCATTGAGACGCCGAAGAACGATTTATTTTATTTGATCATCATCATTCTCCTGCCCTAATCCCAATTCTTGTTTGGGGTCGGCGCAGCATGTTTTGTCCTTCCTTCCTGTGTGGAAGGACAAAACATGCTGCATAAGAGTTTTGGCATAAGTTTTTGCATAAGTTTTGATTTATTTTATTTGATATAAAAACAAATTCAAATCAAATAATTTTTCATTTTCTAGGGAGGATATTGAACATCTCGTTTGAGTGTTGAACATGTCAAAGCTATACAAATATAACATTAAGAAATGGTATATTTATGTCATAAAATGTCAAATAAATGTATTATTGATACGCTAGCGTAACGGAATAATGTGGGCTCGACGTCGCATCGAGACAAATGTTCGTGCGATGCTCAAATATTTACTTCGGGTTGAGTGTTTGTGAGAGCTAACATTCTCTCGAAGTTGTGGAATAGTTTTTCAGTCCACCCGATCTCTCCTTGTTGTAGTCTCCATTTTAAGAAGAATATAACGAGGGTGTCTCCCCACTTGATGCAATATCTGAACAACATCATACTATCAACTACGGGAACGACACTGTCGTACCACAATAACACAAATGTATTGAATCAATTAATATCATGCATTATTAACACAAATGTCACTATTACAGTCATTTTTATTACTCTCACAAGAAATCGAAATACTGTAAGCGTTTTACTTGTATGAATTATACTATCTAACAAGCCTCCATGTTGCTTTTGCTATACAGAAAACTATCGTATTGTAATCTCTAGAAATATTCAAATTTATAATACAGTATGTAGTATGCAGGATATTAATTTTATTTATGTTTTTAGCTGGTGAAAGAGCTTTCTAGCATGCTGCCAAATAAATCTGAAAATAAAAAACAAGAACTAAGAGACAAATTGGAGAAAATGTTCAGTTATCGTCTTTCAAACGGAGATACGTAAGTTTTTTATATTGACTATAAAGAGTGGTGTACAGCCTAGAGATGAACTGAACTCGAGCCTTTTGAGTCCTCATTACAAAAAGACACCCAACAATGAGCTTAAGTCCAATGAGCTCTTGAGCGCAACATAAAACTTGAGTCTTTTTTTGGCGCTCGAGTCGTTTTTACGAGGCGCGTCGCTTTGGAGTTATTTCCGTTTGGAGTTCCTTTTTAGATCTCGTATTTAAATGTTACTTTTATGGGATATAATTCCTAATCAGAAATGTATTTTAAAAATAAATTAAACCGTTACTTATAAGAAAAATCATTTTAATTATCATATCATTGTTATTAATAATCAAAAAGCAATTATAATTGATCTGATAACGCACTAATAAGTATCTATAAAGGTCACAATAATTTGGAACTTTTATCATTATTAAAGCTTACGCTCAAGACATAAGAATCGAGCTCTTTTGAGTCTCAAGCTTTTTTAAGATTCGAGCTTTATAAAACACGAGCTCTTTTTATGAGCTCGAGTTCTATTTTAGCGCTCGAGTGTATGTAAAAAGACTGAAGACTCTAAGACTCCGAGTTTAGGTAGTTTATTGACTCGAGTCCTTTACATCTCTAGTACAATCCTACATTCCTTAAGTTTCAGTAAAAACTCCTTTTTCATTCCTTTATTATCATATTACACTCTTTGCTTTAGCCTTTATTACATAGAATTGTAATTTATTTTATATTGATTAATATTAATTAAATTTTACCAATCATCAATTAAAATAGATGTAGGTCCCAAAGACTATAAAAAATATATAGACAAAGCGTTGCGGTTCCTATTATCAAGTTGACTTCCCGATATGAGGCTTATCGGTTGAGTATGCCGCGAGCGAGACGTAATTTTAAATAATACATTAATTTATTTACTCATTCTGGTACAATATAGTTCATGACAAATAAATAAAAGGAAAATCCTAAAACTTAATACGGATTACAAGCGGCGGTGTAACGTGTAGTACAGATTCCTTTTATATTAAAAAAATCTTAACCAATTCGATGTGTTGACTGAATACATTCTTTTTTCTCGAATATAAGGGAAATAATATTTGACTATCACATTCAGTCAAATTAATCTTATTGTTATATTTAATACAAAAAAGGTACCTGTCAAGAAAATAATATAATCATAAAAAATACACTAAACTGACACATCAGAGGTCAATATTTATTATATTGGGCAAGATACTAAAATGTCTAATTTTATGTTTTTAATACGCGTATTAAGTTAATGCTAAAATGTTTGATATAATTTTCTTCACTTTATTATTTTTTTAGAAAATATTACTCGATATTGGTTATATATGACGCTGGTAACAATTTTTCTAGCAAACATTTACCTATCTTACGTTATACATAAAGTTCTTACAAGTGTCTACTCATATTTCAGCGCGATTGACGAAGACTTCTATCCTCAAAGTTGTTTTACTGTTAGGTTTTTTTTTTTCAAAAAGAAAAAGCAATTTAAAATTGTGTAATACGATTTCTTCGTCCCCAATTATTGTTTTTTAAAAGAGTAATATTTAAAAAAATAGTAAAACCTATCCTTGAGTCTTGAAAATTTGATGTCCTTGTCCTTTCCTGCTGTACATTATTATTTGTAGCGCAATGTACTCTACTTACGTTAGATAATACTTCTTACATATTCACACGGTGAGTGATCCAGCCGATGTGTTCTGTAATAATGCAACATGTAATTACTTACAAATTTCAGATAATGTGACCAGTACCTCATACGCATTTCCGTTGTTTCCTCCATAATACATAAATGACTACCTCACGTACATATTAAATTAAAATTATGATGATAAAAAACAAAAAAGAGAAAATTAATGTATAATTATAAGTATAAATTTGTAACAAAGTTGAACTTGTAAAATGAGGAAAATAGGATGAAACGTTTATAAAAGCATATTAAAATAACCTATAAATATGATAAAAAATATTTCATAAAAATATACCGAGTTATAGAATAGACCAGGGAAGAAGCCTTTAAAAGCAATAAATTTAAAAATTATCGACCCTGGTCTAGAAGAATTTATGGTAACTGAGCATACCTGAAGGCTGAGTAAGCGCTAATTCAACAAAGAAACTTTTTACAAAGAAGGATAATGCTTATGCGGGACGTATGTACCGTCCTAAGTAGATTGATATTAATAAAATGAAGATGATATTCGAGATGATCGGACCCTTGTGTGTTGATACCTATGTTGCAAAATAACAGCGAAACGAGATTTTTATTAAATATTTCTACAAGATGTATTTGAGTACAAATTTTCCGTTTTAAAATTTAAAAGAAGCAAAAACAAAAAATAAAATACTACGGTTCCTTTTTTAGAACACCAGAGCTAAACAAAGGTTACAGATGATGGCAGAATTGGAAAAAATGAGGGCCAGAGCAAGATACGGACGACATAAGCACAGAAAATATTGGACACTAAATGTCTATCTCACCTTTATTAGCACAGAAGGCAGTTTCTGTTAAGCCATTAAAAAGATAAATGTTCGACTGCAAACCTGAGCTACTTATTTGAAAGAGAGTTTATAACTTGAATATAATACTAGAATATTTAAGATCAATGCAGAAGCTCATGAAAATCTTAAATATTTTATACGAAAAAAAAAATTGAGAATACCGACTGTGAAAGGCCAAAAATGCGCTCCACAACCGTTTCATAAAACTGTTATTTACGAATAATTGAAATGTAAAAAAAGAATAAATATACCACACTAAATCTTCGCGTTCACTAGGTAAAATGTTTGATTAAAAGGCAAAGGACAAAAATGATTGCGGGCAACTTTCGGTAAATGGGGTAAAAGAGCATCAGAAATGAATGGATACCAAATGTCTGTCATATTGATATCACTAGATTTATATAAATGTTTTGTTCATGGGCGGTGCTGATTACTTAACATCACGTGGCTCACTTGCTAGATTGCCACCTTTTATCCATTAAAAAATATATTTACCTTATCACAAACTTTCTTTTTTGTCTTTAAATATATATTGTTTACAGAAGTTTTATTACGGGTATTATTACAAAATTATTTTTACATTGAGAAAGATATGTCTTATTCATTTCTGATCATCTCTTTATTAGGTACCTATTATTGGTAAAATTTTTACATGCAAGTTTCAATGTGATTGTTGTTTATAAAATTAACAATTTAACATTTAATATGTGAATTTGGGAACAATTCAACATTCTCAACAAAATACTGCACAAATCCTATTTGCATTTTTTTACGAAAAAAATATTTTTTGTGATATACATAAAACTTGCATTCTGATTCAAAATATAAATACCGATTTTTACTTATGGCAGAATGTTTGTTAATGGAATGGCCGTCTATGTCACGTGCGAAATTAAAGTTTGTTTGATAATGCTGACAAATATGTCTTTGTAAAGAAGATAAAATGAAAAAATAGAACTATTTACCACTACAGAAGAAACGTGAACTAGAAACAACTGTAAGCAGTTAAATTAATTAATGTTTAATTAAAAAAACAATTAAAACCAAATGAAAACTCTAAACAAAAAATGAAATACGCACACAAAACACCAAGGGAAACAATGGTTTTGCATGCGTTTTAACTCCATGAAATCTTGTCCGTAAACATATTCAGATAAAATGTAATCACAATTATTGATTAAGGATACTGAAACTGACGTAAGCAATAATTATAGGTATTACACGTCAAGTGGACTCCCCACCCCCCTTTGCCCTTGATAGAAAATTTATTAAAGTATAATTATAATCGATAGTCATACCTAAAAATCTTCCCTCGAAACAGTTTTTGAAAATGTTGAATTTAACATTTTTTTGACAATAAATATTTTCGGTATTTTATACTGAAAAACTAATTTTAATGAAGCTATTGAAGATAAGTTAATGAAATTACTAGCGATTATAGTAAAATATCTATATAATACCGGGCAGTGAAACTTTATTTCTAAATCAGGAACTTAAATGTACCTATATCGTTTATTACTGAATAAAAAATATTCGAATATCGTCCTGAGAAGTCATTCACATTTCAATTTCTTTATTTAAAAGTTAAAAAAAAATTGATAATAAACAAATAAAATGTGCAAAATAATTTTATCTGAAATTATATAATAAATATTTTACTATAATCGCTAGCAATTTCCAAAAAGTGTTTTGAGGGATAATTTTTAGATATTATACTATTATGATAGACTACTTTCTATAATTATAATTTAATAAGTTATCTATCATCAAGTGGTAAAGGGGGTCCATTTGATGTGATCTGACTCACAGAAACGTTTACCTTTTAAGCTTGGTATGAAATAAAATTGATTTATACATACAATCTTTAATCGTGGTTACATTTTCCCAACGTTGTATGAACAAAATGTAATATTTAAAGACATAAAATATTGTCTTAAAACTAAAAAGGTCTGTCTGGTTTGGAAGGGGTAATAAATAACAAACTGTACGTCAATGTTTTGTGGGTGAAAATGCGCATGAAAATCGCACATGTTTTAATCTAGTGTTTTTTTTACTAAATAGAAGTATTTAATCCGTCCATATTTTTTAGATTCCTCCATATGACACTGTGCAGCAATCAGAATAGTTTTGAATTTATCGTGAAAATAATATACAACGTGAAAATGACACATTTACTGGACCTTTATAATTATAAGCAGCAGACTGTGTTGCACATGGCTATTTACAACGATTTGCCTAAAATGGTGACTCTGCTAATTGCTAAAGGTGAGTTTCTATAAATTCTTATTATTCATTCTCTTTAGATTGGTTCTGGTTGGTCAAGGTTTTATGAATAATTAGTCCACAAAGACGACAAAATGATGAGTCGCAAAACCAGATTATATAATAATATGTTAATCCTGGCATAGATAGCCTGTATGCCAAATAAAGTGTATGTGGGTGTTTGCACGATACAGTTATAAATCTAAGAGATAAAACTTTTAAAACCGTAACAATATACTATTTATCGAAATCGTCTATAAAAATAACTAGCTTTTGCCCGCGACTCCGTCCGCGTAGACTCTAGGGTTAAGTGCAGAAAGATTTTTGCATTTATAACATGTTTATCCCACGGGAATACATTTTCCAGGATAAAATTATCCCATGTTAATTCTGTGAGCCCTACCTATCTCTCTCTATACCAAAAATCATTCAAATCGGTTTGGTAGATCCAGAAATACCCATTCCCACGGGAATACTACATTTTCTGGGATAGAAAGTAACCTATGTTACTTCCTTGGTTCCTATTTATCTCCATAGCAAAAATCATTTTAATTGTCTCAGTAGATGCAGAAATACCCATTCTCACGGGAATACTTCATTTTCCGGGATAAGAACTATCCCATGTTAATTCTGTGAGCTCTACCTCTCTCTATACTTAAATTTCATTCAAATCGCTTTGATAGATCCAGAAATACTAATTCCCACGGGAATACTACATTTTCCGGGATAAAAAGTATCCTATGTTTTATCCTGATGTATAAGCTATATTATTGTAAAGTTTCGTTAAAATCCATTCAGTAGTTTTTACGTGAAAGCGTAACAGACAGACAGACAGATTTACTTTCGCATTTATAATATTAGTATGGATTGTTGTTTTCAGGTTGCAACCCAAGGATGAAAGACCGAGAGGGCGACAACGCGGTACATTACGCGGCGCGGAGCGAGTGCTGTCTACAAGCGTTGTTGGATGCCATTAAAGATAACGGAGTGCATTGCGACTTGAACGATACCAATAATGGTGTGTTTATTTACACAAACACTAACTAATTCCAATGCAGGGTTAACATCAGTATTTCCATTTCACACAGAAAAACCGATTTTTCTTATACAGGGTGTATTTAGACTGTGATCGGAACAGAGGCAGGTAATATCTAATGTGACATTATGTAATGTAACACAAACCCCCTGGTGTTAAAGAAAATCTAGGCTAAAGATAAAAATTTTGACGTTTCCCATACAAACCACGTACGCGTATATTGATACCCATGGTTTCATGGAAAACGTCAACATTTTTATTTTTTGTCGGGAATTTTTTAACACCAATGGGTTCGTTATGACCGTAGCTATTACCTGCCTTAGTTTTCGATAACAGTCTGAATTCGGGTTATGGTGGCTCATAGAGAGAGTTCTCTGTTAAGCATTCCTTAGATAATATGAAGGGACACATGGGTATATTGGCGTAGAGTTGTGTTGTTGTTGGTCTGGGGGAGGCTTATGACCAGTAGTGGAAGTCCTTTGGCTGCTGCTGCTGCTGCGGATGATGATGATGATGATGACGATGACGATGCTGATGACGGCGCTGTGTTGCAGAGCGCCAGTGCGCGCTGCACGTGGTGTGTAGCGAGGCGGGCGCGCGGCTGCTGCTGCGGCGCGGCGCCAGCTACTCCGTGCGGGACGCGCAGGGCCGCACGCCGCTGCACCTCGCCGCCTACGACCGCAACCTGCCCCTCATCCGCGCGCTCATGGACTTCGTCACGCCGGTACGTACCCGTGCATGCAGCCACACACACACGCACACACACAGACACACTTGTACGGACGCAAATACACACACATGCAAACTTATGTACACGATTGTACACTCTCAAACACCCACGAAGGGACTCTAACATACATGCAGGTACGCGAACACACGCACTATGCACACGTAAACGCACGCACCCACGTAAATCCATGCACGCAAAGAGACGCACGCACACACAGGCAAACTATCACAAAACCTAAAAGTACACAGTCAAACGCGCCATTTCGTATTTGTATAAAAGTACTAAAGGTCATTTTTTATAGTCTTGAATTATGTTACGTCAGAATTTGTTTAAACTGCATTACCTCTGTTTACTTAAAATCTGTCCAAATGTAAATGTAGTACCAGTGTTACACCTTAATTAATGATGTCATGTATGTGTTGTTTGTACGTCGATATTAGTAAAAAATTGATTACTTTAATAATAATATCTTTTTGCCTTTTTATTGACAGTTTGACATAGATGATGTGGACGGCGGCGGTAACACGGCTTTGCAAATCGTCTGCGATGGTCAACTTACGGAGAACACTCTAGAGATTGTTAAATTATTGCTCGAAAAGAAGGTGCGTAACTTTTGCCTTCCTATTGTTATATGATTGTGTTTATGATTTAAATGTTTTATCTTCGTATATATTTTTTTGTGTCGTTCCCTCATATTAATATCATTGATTTCATCCCTTATTCTTTTTGCTAATGTTATACGTCCACACATGATTATTTCCAGGCCGATCCGTTGAAAGAAAACAGTATCAAAGTGTCAGCGTGGAAAATGGCTCGCGATTATCCTAAAATAAGGGAAGCAATGAAGAATTGCGTCCCTTTAGCAGCTTATGAAGAGGACACGAAGTCTGAAGTCGAAGATGAATATGAATCCGCTGAGGAAGATGTGAGTAAAAACAAAACACATTATTTTTCTCCTCATAATTATGTTACTAGCTAGTCGCAAGATGTTATTCAAATACATGTACTTAACATAATAAAATCTTACGGTTTTGTTGAATTACATAAATATTTAACGACGACCTATAGACACCAGCTAACTTCACACCATATCACTCAATTGATGTTTATTTTTGACTGATCAATTTTTTATGTTATGCTAGTTGTTAAAATATTATGATTATCCCATAGTTAGGTGTTTTGTACATGCACAAATATATGTACAAAGATACCATGGTATCTCGTCATATAAATGCAATGCAATCTCGAGTTGGTACTATAAAGTTAGATGTGTATGTGTATGTGTGTATGTACCAGGAGAGCCCGGGCGCCGAGTGCAGCCCGCCGGAGCTCAGCTAGCAACCCTCACACACCCACAGGTATGCACTCATACACTCCACACCACTATATACAGGGCGTATTTAGACTGTGAAAAGTGAGGCAGGTAATAGCTGAGGTGATTAAAAACTCCCTGGCGTTAAAGAAAATCCCGACAAAAAATAAAAAAATAACGTTTTCCATACAAACCACGTACATTTAAAACCGATGGTTGTATGAAAAACTTTTTTTTGTCAGCATTTTTTTAATGCCAACGGGTTTGTGATCGTAGCTTTTACCTGCCTTTTTTTCAGATCACGGTCAGAATACACTCTGTATACATTAATACATTCATATACATCATCATCATCACCATCCTACTGCACGGGCCTCCCCCACAACCCGAGAGAAAGGCGGATTACACACATATAAAAATCCTAATAACTTTTAAATGTTTTTAATTTTAGTTTTCCCACGATAATTCCTTGCACCGCTTAAGTACGTGATAATTTATGTTAAACTTCGAAAACTCAGAGCCTAGGGTTATCGAACGCGTGCCTATACGCGGCCATCACCAGATCCAATTTCGGTCACACGTAGTTACCTCTATTTATATATTCTCATGGCACATTTGCTCACTATGGAAGGGACAATCTGATGTCCTGGTTATGTTGTTTGCTGATTTAACTCTTAAATACTTTAACACTTCTTTATAATCTACACAGCCCCATCACAGGATGCCTTATATTTGTACCAAGTGTTGTGATGTGCTGCTTGAGCTCCCTCTTGACGTATTAGAACCAGTCCTAATTTGTCCACGCCACTCCATGAGCCTGAATCTTTTAAATTTATGATATTTTCCTAAAAAAAAATTGTCATAACACTATTCAGGAATGTAATAATTGTATTTCTTACATTTTTATAAATTTTCACATGTAATTATTTCCAGTAATGCAGTAATGATGTCTCTTCATAAACATTGTAAGTGACACAAGAAGAAACGGGATAACTGAAGGCTGCAAATGTCATAAGGAAGCATTTAGAATGTTAGTGTTTAGTGACCAAATGCATTTTACTGTAATATGACATGCTATTTTAGTTTGATTAGGGTAATAATATTCTTTTTTAATGTTGAAATGTTTTTGCATTGTTACTTGTACCAGTGCATTTTATATATTTTTAATTTCTTCAAAGGATTTGAACATGTTTTTGACATTTCACAATTTAAGACTTATCCCATGGATCAATTGCAAACAGTAATATTATTTTAATTTTATATCACATGTTTTTGGTACTGAGTGCAGTTGTATTAGCTGATGAAATTATATAAAGTACAAAATATGTTTGCATACATTATTAAAGGAATAATTAAAATTGTTATTATTATGTTGAAAAATATTTTTCATTCCTTGTGTTTATGATGTGAATGTGTTACAAATGACTGAGTAGTATGTGATTTGTATGTATTTTATTGTTTTGTTTGGTTTGGGAAAGTCAAAAAATGTTAATAGCAATAAAGAAGTGTTAAAACTCAGCCAATAATGTTATTATGTATTGTATTGAATATATTTCTGGTAAATACTAAAAATTGAATGAATTTGATTTGCTTAGTCATTAATGGTGTCATAGGTATTATATCTCTGAATTTGAAAAATGTGCTATGTTGTGTAGGTTTTTAATGGATGGTTAATTATATTTACTTTAGGAATTCTTATAGTGTTGTAAAACATAGAATTAAAAGATACTATATTATTTTTGATTTAGTCAGTCTTATTTATAGTATAAGACAAAAGTAAATAAGTTAAAAATTTAGAATACTTTTAATTGTATGGATATAACATATTATTTCATTACTAAAAGACAAAAAAGAAGTCACTAAAAACAGGTTATACACAATTTTTAGAAATTATAATTTCTATTTCTGGCTCAGCAACTTAATTCTTTTTTAAATAAATGATCAATATCAATTAATGCTCAAATGTAGGAACATGGTTGTATAACTCAGTTTAATTAAAAGAATTACACAGATTAAGTTAGCCAGAACAAAAACTAAACACTTATATGTACAAGGAAGTTTCGAATTAGAAAAAATGCTGTTAAATATTTTTGTAATTTATCATTAATATTTTGGTGCCTAAAAATAATAATTTTCATGTGTTTTCTTTTCAAACTGAGTGATGACAATCTTTTTATACTGATTTGACTATTATATTGTTATGTCAGCTTTCATGCAATATTGTATTGTTGCTTCAAAGAACAAGGTAAATTTCTATCAGATTGAAGAGTTTGCAAAAGAGTGGCTAAGAAAATATAGCGTTGATTGTTATTATAGCAATAATATTTTGTGTTTAGTTTTATACCATAGAATGTAGTTTTAATAATAGACATTACTTTTTTATAAAAAAAATGTTATTAAAAGGATATTTTATTATAAACCAATTGATGAATTATTTTGTATCCACAATAGATAAAAATAACCACTTGATATTTTGTAAAAAGCTTATGTAGTTTTATTTCAATTAATGTGAAAAAAACATTCCGCCTAGTCATATTGTAGGTACTTTAAAACTGATAAACAGTCTAAAATTGTAAAATTTGGTCAATAAGCTTCCAAACTAGAAAATACTTGCTACTCTCAAGTTGCCAAAGTCTATATTTTGATCGTTATTTCTTATGAAAAATAACCACAAACTCACGGCAAAACTGACGATTCGAGTACCTCTTCTTATTCATACATTTTTAATACAAAAATTTGTTCAAAACATTTGAAAATACGTCGTCGCCTTTTTGGCTATTACACCCGAATTAGTTGAAAGAAGTTTATAGAACCGTTTTGCAGTTTAAAATAAGTGCCACATAAAGTCGGTGAGCCTATGTAGTTGACTGAGCGACGAGCGTATTTATGTTATTGCTAAAAAAACTTAGGGCAATATTATACATCTAAAATCGAAGTCTGGGCCTCATTTTCACATAGTATAGTTATGTTGTGGAAAGAATGAGGCAATTTTACATATTTTATATCAAGAGATATCATGCCCCATTACCGGACCCATACACCTTCAATAATATTGATCAATATTCTGATTGTACAATATTATTGAACGTGTAGGAATAATATTGAAGCATTGCGCCGTGATTGAGCAAAAGATTGATGGAGCTTAATTTTTATTGATCAATATTTTTTTATTGCGCTGTGTAGGGTTAATATTGCGCAATATATTTCTTTTTTTTTCTTTTCAACAAAATCACCAGCGTGGCTGCCGCCAAAACTTCGTCGTCAGACATGTTGCTCGCACGAAAATATTGATCAGAGTGGTTTATCAATTTTATTGACAGAATTTATTGAACGTCTGGAATCAAAGGGGGTGTTCAATATTATTGAACAATAAAAAGATTGTTCAATATTATTGTAGGTGTATGGGACCCCTTAAGAATGGTTCTTCGCTGTTTTTCCTCATGTTACATCAACTAAGGAGATATATCCCCCATCCCTATAAGTTTTAACTTTTGATAATTAGTAGACAGACTATGAATTTCTAAATAATTTTTCATTTTTACAAATTATTGCACACTATATTGTTACGCACAAAATCCCTGATCCCCTTGCTCATCTCAGAAGAAATGAAACGTCAATCTGATATTGTCAGTCAATTTATACGGCTGGCTGAAATCAGCTGTTTTCTGCTTTGCTTTTACAATTTACATAATGTGATGATAATAGTAAAAATGCAAAAAATGTTACTTAGACGACAGTTATTGGATAAACTAAATGTAATATCACTACATGTCGCATTTTACTCGTCTAAACCGACATCGTCTCAAGTGTTAACATCATATTTAAAGCAGTGTAATGAACCGCCTTGGACGTCGTACTTTGTGAAGGTTATACTTGTTTCAATTGTATAAATACAAACGATTGTGATAGCTTAAAAATCTCAAATCAAGTTGCAGTAACATATAATAAGTGTGTGTAACTTTAATCACATATTAGCAATTCTTATATCCCATTGATAGGTCACATCCTCCCAGACTTTTATAAAAATAGTCTTGTGTCTATTTACTAGGTTCGTTAGGCAAAAATTAGGGTATTTTTTTTTTTTTTTTTTTTTTTTTTTTGTGTTCCTCTTGAGCTGCCATCAGTCGCCAGACTTTTATCAGCTGTGTTTTGTGCAATATGGGGTATAAGAGCAGCTAGCCATTGCCACGCTGTCAACCTAGATTATGTGGTGCCTTTTTAGTCTTTTAACCACATTTACATGACGGAGTAAGTCTGAAGCGAGAGGATTTGGATGACACTTTAGGCGCTCAATGTGAAGTTTTTTATGGCGCTCTATTTCTGATGCCACTGTTGGTATATTTAAATATTCGTGTACTTCGTCGTTCCTCACAAACCACGGAGCCTTTACAATATTTTTTAGGATGTTGTTCTGGACTCGTTGAAGGCACATTATATTGCTCTTGCAGGCAACTCCCCATATTTGGATTCCGTATGTCCAAATGGGCTTAAGGATGGAGTTGTAGATCATAATTTTGCTGTCTAGGGAGAGCACAGAGTTTCTACCTAACATCCAGTATAAGCTGCGAAATTTGTGGTTAACTTGATCTCTTTTGGCTTTTATGTGGTTTTTCCATGTAAGGCGTCTATCGAGATGGAAGCCCAGGTACTTCACGCAATCAGTTTGAGGTAGGGTAATGTGTTTTAGCCTAACTGGGGGGCAATTTCCTTTTCTGAGGGTGAAGCATATGTGGGTGGATTTCTGCGCGCTAGCTTGAATGCGCCATTTATCAAGCCAGTCCGTGGTCTTGTTTAGAAGCTTTTGAAGCTTTTCACTAGCTTTCACAGGGTCACTATCCACAGCGAGAAAGGCAATGTCGTCAGCGTACGTAGCCACAGTGACATCATCTGAGGTTGGTAAATCAGATGTGAATATGTTGTATAGGACTGGACCAAGTACAGACCCTTGCGGCACACCAGCTTCAATGGGAAACAGTGAGGATCTAGCGTTCCCGTGCTTGACTAGGAAGTATCTGTCAGAGAGATACGATTCTATAATAAAAAATACCGAATGTGGTAATTTTTTCTTAATTTTATATATCAGTCCTTTGTGCCAGACTCGATCAAATGCCTGCTGTACGTCCAAAAATGCAGCAGAACAGTATTTTTTGGTCTCCAGGCATTGTCTGACGCAATGGTACACCCGATGCATCTGCTCTACGGTGGAATGGGCTTTACGGAAGCCGAACTGGTGTTTGGGTGTAATTTTAAACTCCTCCATTACTTCAGCTAGTCTTTTCAGAAAAATCCTTTCCCATAGCTTGGATAAGACTGGAGTAAGACTTATGGGTCGATAGGAGGAACATTCATGTGGTGGTTTTCCATCCTTGTGAATCATGATTATTTCCGAGATCTTCCATAGATTAGGAAAGTAAGACAATCTGAAGATGGCATTGAATAGGCAAGTCAGGTAAGTGATACATTTCATTGGAAGCTCTTTTAGGATTGTTGGGGTAATTAAGTCGAAGCCCGGCGCTTTATTTGAATCCAGTAATTTTATTTCTCTCGCGACTTCTCTTGGTGATGTTGGTTTGATAGGTAAGCACAATTGGATATCCTGCTTAAGAATATCATCCAAGTTGTTTTCGAAGTTTTCTTCGTTAGGTTTAAATACTTGGCTTAGGTGCGCAGCAAAAGCCTCCGATTTTTCGAGGTCGGTACGTGCCCAGGTCGACTCCCGTCTAATGGGATAGGATGGCGTTTGAGGTCTATTTAGGTATTTAGATGCCTTCCACAGAGAATGGTTTCCGCGTGCAGTTGGCGAAAGCGACTCAAGAGTTTTTTGGAGGCGGGAGTTTTTGTTTTCTGCCAGGATAATTTTTAGGCTCTTTATGGCTTTGTTCAGCAGGTACTTGTCAGAACGATTCCGCGAGGTTTGCCATATTCGTCGAAGACGCCGTTTCTCGGCTATTTTCTTTTTGACTTCGAGGGGGTGGTTGGGTAGTGAATTAATATACGTTTTTAAAGTTGGCGTATTTTCCCATGCTGCAACCTGTATGGTGTTTGTGATGAGTTTGCAAGCATCCTCGACATCTTCACAGGTTTTTAGAGGAATTTTCAGGTTGATGTGGTCAACAAGATATGAACGGAAACAATCCCAGTCCGTTTTTCTGTTGTGCAATGACATTGATGGCTCTTCGCATTCCACCACGGTTGTAGACAGTGTTAGTATGACGGGAGTATGGTCTGAGGATCCGTCTAAGCTGGGTTCCACAGTAGTAAATAGACTATTTACGCCTTTGGTAACGAAAAAGTCTAGCAGGTCAGGTGTTTTCCTTGTATCTGTGGGCCAATATGTAGGTGTTCCGCTGGACAAAATATGGTAGTGATGTAGGTCAGTACAAGTTTTCAGATGTCTTCCCCTTGTGACAGTCAACCTAGAGCCCCAAAAAGTGTGTTTAGCGTTCCAGTCTCCGCCAGAGATGAACCTATTGCCAAGAGTTTTGAAGTAGTCAGAGAACATACTATCAGTTATGTTATATTTTGGCGGACAGTATATAGCCGAGAGGGTAATTGTTTCAGCGCTTTCTTCAAGTCGTACGCTGGTGGCCTGTAGGTGGTTAGTTGAATAGGCATCAAGAAGGCAGTGTTTTAAGTTCGATTTGATAACCAACGCAGACCCGGCATGGGCACCACCATCTGGGTGTGGCGAGTGATATATTTGGAACCCTTTCAGACGAAAACTACTCCTATTGGTTGAGTGTGACTCGGATATGAGAACAACGTCTAGTTTGTTGGCAATGATTAGTGCTTCTAGTTCATTGATGCTAGGCGATAGGCCATTTATGTTCCATGTTGCAATCCTGAGCAGCGCCATTTATTTAGTAAGTCTGGGAATGATGGAAGTAAGAAGATTAAGTAGTGTGCTGATCTGTTGTAGAAGTAATTCTATCTTCTCCGATTGTTTTAGTAGAATCTGTTCAACTGTTAGAGTTTGTTGGCTGTGATTGTTATCACTTGGTGCATTTCGACGATTTTTATGATTGATGTTGTCATTTAAATTTTTTGGATTATTTTGGGTTTTGGTGCTCTTGGTTATTTCTGCGTAACTTGGGTTAGGATTTACGTCTGGTGAGATATTTGTTGGAGGTGCTTGGTGGCCATCAGTATAGGTGTTAGTCGGGCGATTAGGTCTTGTATTCTGTTTCATCTTCCTGGCTAAGATTTCCTTATATACCTGGCAGCCTTTATAGTTAGCCGGGTGGTCACTGGCACACAGAGCACATCTAGCTGGCGAGCTTCTATCTTTTTTAGAACAATCTGAAGTTTTATGTCCTTCCCCACATTTAACGCAGCGGTATGGTCTCATACAATTATTTTTAGAATGCCCGTATTGTTGGCATCGCTGACATTGAACGATTGATTTGGATTTTCTAGGATCTTCAATTTTAACTCGTTGGTGAAAGATGTATTGGATGTCTTTTATGGACTTATTATTAGGGTGAGGCTCCAGGTTAACAAAAAATATGTTTGAGGGTTTTTTATCAACTCCAAAACGTGCATTAATTATCTCGCCACGGACTTGGTTACCTGTCTTTACTAAATGTCTAAATTAGGGTATTAGCATTCATAAAAGTGCAGGTTTCCTTCTATGTGTTATTTAACTATTGCAGTGTATGATAAGTCATGGAGTTTATACACTGAGGTTGCTTAAAATAGATCCAATAATGATGAAAAGAATGATTCTGCTTAGTGATGGTCGACTCGAGTAAGTAACTCGAGCTAACTCGAGTTGGGCGTAACTCGAACCCACTCGAGTTGAATTCTCTCTGACTCGAGTTCGTAAATCGAATGGAACTGTCAACCGACATGGAGTGTAGTTTGCCGATCATTTGTGTGAGACTATGTTCGTTAATTCATTCATAACAAGTGTCACATATTATGTATTTAAGACTTAATTATAAGTATATAATTTAACTAAGAAAAGAATTTGTGATACTTATTATCTAATTTTCTTGAAAATATTGTGTTTATCAGCCTGTAAATATAACTATGTACATTGTACATACCCGCATCATAATGTTAGTCTGATTTTATTTTAAAAGACTGCTATATATTTTCATAGTTTTATTGATAATAAATATAAATATGTTTATAAATAAAATTCAAGCCAAAAATAAATAAATGATTTAAAATAAATGATAAATAAATGATTTCAAACAATAATTTTCTTTCTTACTTTAATTAGTATAACTCTGTCAATTCATTATAAATAAATAATATAAAAACTGAAAGAATTGAAACAGATAAAAATGTCATTTGTTCCAATTTTTTAAACTATTAATGCGAAGCTGAGGAAATAAACTGGTAAAAATTATAGAAAGAACATTCATTTGTCAGTTAACTCGAGTTCAACCCGAGTTATGTGGATTTTAACTCGAGTTAAATCGAGTTCTGTTTTTTCCGAGTTGGCACATCATTAATTCTGCTGTCATGTCTTGATTATTTGGCTACACACTGCAAAAAAGATATTTAACATTGGAACTAATATTTGTAATTGTCAATTGCTTTTCTTGTCCACCCCTTAAAAATGTATGAAACAATATCCGTAATGAAGAAATAAAGATTCCCCACTAAAATTTAAATATTTCAGTACAGTAGTGTAAAGGATGACCAGTTTGGCATGTCAAACTTCAACTGGAAAGTAGGGAGTTCAAATTACCAAATACTGAGGACAGGCTGCTTTCCATACATTAAATATCACTGTTCCAAGAGAAAGGCAGAGGACTTGGATATGTCAGATAAATTCATGAGATTTATCAAAATTGTTAACTTAGGTAAGCCTAATATTTTTTTATAATTGAGTAATCTTCCACATACAAAT
Source organism: Cephonodes hylas (assembly GCA_030295005.1). Classification (NCBI taxonomy): domain Eukaryota; kingdom Metazoa; phylum Arthropoda; class Insecta; order Lepidoptera; family Sphingidae; genus Cephonodes; species Cephonodes hylas. The sequence continues at coordinate 4,833,181 of AP025367.1, read as the reverse complement.
ATCTGTGCATTATTAAAAGATTAAAATTATCATAAATTTTATTTAAAGTTAATTAATAGAAAGAAGTTCCAATGACATCCACAAATTGTGTTTAGGACATTTTCTCTAATTATACATGTTAGATGTTAGTATACATTTCAGTATTTTGTTTTACAGGTATTCCATGTTTGTTATATGGTCTTGCAGCTACACAGTTAATAAGACACCAAGAAATTGTCCATACTCCTAGAGGACCAGTCACAATATATTTCCTATTGGAAGAAGATAAAGGGTCTTTGTATTAATAAATATAATCATAAACTGAGAACCAAAATGTATTTAAATATAATTCTATTAAGTTTAATTTATACTGCATTTTCATACTGTTATGTGAATTAATTGTTGTTATTTTGTCGTAGCATGTTGAAATATGAATAAGCTGCACTCATTACCTGTAATAAAAAATATAAAGCTGTAGATGGGCTAAATGTTTTCCAACTTTAATTAATAAGATGTTTTTCTATTTGAAATTCTGGTAACAACACAATGTAGGTGTGCTTATGTAGGTAAATGTGATGATATTAGCAAACATAATTATGGATCCAGATTTGTTTGTTAGAAATTAGGGGATGATGGGGGAAATATGGACCCAGGGTAAATACGAACTGGCATGTTTCTACTCGGACCTAGCTCCCCTAGTCCTGGCGCCACTATCACGCGTAACTTTTCGTCAACTTTAGTGTTCAACCGAATCCCTGATAGAAAGGTGCGCAAATTTAACATTTTTGGTAATCAACTACTAACTATACTTTAATAATGAATGAAGACTGACTGATTATTATTAATAGTACGAGATTTATTTGCAATTCCCCTTCAGCGTCCACGATTCCTCCATTGTTCTATGATCCATGATTCTATAAACCAATAGGAAATAAATTAAGGACTTGGTCACAAGCGTCAACAATATCATCGGGGCAATACAGTATTAGTCGAAATAGGCCGTGAGTCTTTCTCTTAATAACTCCCAAAATAAAATTGGGCCTCTGTCTCTCGAACACAACAATGTTGATGATTAAAAATGTATACGAATAGATTTCAGCCCTTTTCTATCGTATTAAACTCGTTTAATTAGGTTCTTTTAGCGTCCCCCTTGATGGCATATAGAGGTATTTGGAAACACAGATTTTGTAATAATTAAAAATATGGTATAGGTACTCACAGATGAAAATGTTTCGAGTTCCATATTTGGGAGGCCGCAAAATTTTATGATTAGGGGCTCTTGAGTCCGCATTATCATTATTAAGATGTCTGAGCGGAGTAACTTCCCCAAGGAGTTGTCATGCCAACCGCAGTTCCAACACGCTTCACCAACTGAAAAGCCCTGGAATTTGTTTGATATTATTAAGTCTATTGTAGATACTTATGTAGGCACTACATTCAAGTCCTAATATTTTGAGAAAATTCATAAAATATCAAGTTTCTTCTATCCTTAATAGTTCAAAATACTTATAATATGTTTATCTTGAGTTTTGAGAAAGTCCGAGTTCAGTTACTGTGTTTTTCTTTTATTTCGAATTTCTTTTAGCAGTCTTCGTTTACTTTTCCTTGTCTAGGATTATGAATGCTAGATTTTTCCTGGGACATATTAAAATATAGGTACAACATTGTATTTTTAATTTCTTAAAAAAAATAACGTCAATGTCATAAAGTTTAATAATGATATTTAAAGCATTTATCAGTAAAAATTGTACTCAGGCGAAAAATGCATAGAGAATGGAAAACTTGTTAATCGGTTGTATTAAGTAGTGACATCAACAGACAGATTACTGTTGTAAATATGGACATAGTGAATACGAACAGTGTAGGGTAATCAACTAATTAAGTGCGCAGCTAGATGAGGATCTGACCAATTTTGTCTTTGTCGCATTACACGTTCGATTAATAAGAACCCAAAGAGCGTACTACGCATTCACTGCTTAATACCTCTTTTCAATAGAGAAATACAAAACTTCTTCCCATTTTTTCCCTTTAGAGGAAGGATTTCGGAGTACCTATTTAGGATTTCTGTATAGAAAAAAACTTCTATGTGTTATTTTCTTTATGTACACAATAAATCAGTTTATTGTTCGGGATTTCAAATATTATTTTTTTATGTCATGCATCATGTAATTATGTATAGGACATAGGTACAGTTATTATAATCATGAATGGGTACCTAAGTTCATGAGTATTTGGGTGTTTTGAATTAAATTTTCATGTTACTTTACAAACCTTATTTCTTAGTAATGTTCCAAGATAACACGGGATCCACAGTTGCATACACCCAATAATGGCCAGCATAAAGAATAAGAAGTTAATTATCCCCTTATCAAGATCCTGAAAATATTTATATGTTATCTGCTTTCTTAATTTCTTGACATTTCACTCACCTTAAAATGAAGCGTAGTAAAAATACGTTAATAAAAAGATTATATTACTTTTTTGGATATTAATGGTGTTTGATTTAAATAGTTTATGTAAATTGATTAATTTCAAATAAATAGGGGTAGTTGGGGAAAATAATTTCTGTCCTTATTTCTAGTCAGTATCTTTTTAATCATATTTTTTTATTGGTTTTGAATATTTTAACCTGTTTTAAGTCGGGTAAAAGATTTTTAATCATTTTCGTAACCTAACCGTTCCTACTCTTAACTTTCATATAGAAGTAAAAAGAGGTGATAAACATGATAACGTTCACTTACCTCAGCAATTTGAAATGCAATTAAACAAATTACGAACGAACTGACCACTAATTGATATATTAAAGTTGGTCCGTAGATATCCGTCAGTATATCAATGTTTCTGGGAAAGTAGACCACATTATTTCAAGTACACGATATCTTATCATTCATCTACCTCGTTTAGCCACAGGCATAAGTGGCCCTATCCCACCACACACCCGCCACTGCAACTCCTGTATTCCAGGATCAACAGCGGCACGCACAGTATTGGCGCCGAGCAATGAAGCTCAGCGAATCTAAGGGGACCTAAATTGTCATAATCCCGCAACGAAGTTAATCAGAAAAACAATGTAAAGGAGGAGTTGGAAAAACAAAGAGTTGTCCACTTCCCTCCACAGCAAAGCGGGTGACAAAATATTGAGCTATGAGGTTTAACCTCACATAAAGAAAGACAATTACAATTACCAAAAATTTGACGCAATTAACTAGCGCACCACGGATAAATAACTATTGCTTAAATTGGATCTAACGTGCGAACTGTTATACAGACTTCCAATAATAGGCATGGCAAAATCGCTGAAAGGCACGGAAATTCCTCCTAGATTCAACGAGGTCTGTATAATAAACAACACCAGACGTTACATGCATACTATTGAGCATACTGTTACGCTCATCCGACCAAAGATTGCACTCCCAAAGGATATGATGTGCGAACTGTTCATATTCGCAATCATGTGTTGAGCATTGGCACATAGGAGAATCAACCAACTTAAATGAGAATAATTTGCTACGAAAATTGCCGTGACCCGTTAGAAATTGCGACACGTAATGATCAATCTCAAGCCAGGTTTTTGCCAAGCGATCGCTAACCGACGGAAAATATTGATAGAGATGACGTCCCTTTACAGACAGCTTCCATCGGTTTTGCCATTCTTTTATTAATTCCGAGTAAATCTCGGCGTATGGTTTAAATAATCGAGTTATTTTTGAAAAGTCGCGCGATGGAAGGAAATCCCTATCAATACTTTGCTTGTTGGTAAAATATAACGCGGCGCGACGCTGTACTTCCAGGTCGACTGGAAGCACACCCGCAAGAACAGGTAAAGCCTCGGTACTAACGGTTCTGTACGCCTTGCACAAAAATATCAACGCCAAACGCTGACTCTGGAGCAATTTCCTTCTGACTGCGCCGACAGTTGCCCTATCGGCCCACACAGGAGAAGCGTAACAAATACAACCCAAATATGTAGCTCCATAAATTACTTTTAAGGTATTAAACGACAGACCCCAGGTTGACTTTGATATCCTCGTCAAGGCATAAAAGTTGTTTTTAGATTTTTCACCGACGCTTTTTATATGTTCAATAAAAGAGAAATTTCGTTCTAGAACAAGCCCTAGGTAACAAACCGATTGTTTACTTTTGATAAGGACGTTATTAAATTTTATACGCGGCGGGGTTTTCAAGTTGCCTTTCAGCAGCAAGTGAAATGATTTTTGGGGAGCGAACGAGAGACGGTTTCTTTCACCCCAGTGAGTAATTGAACGTAGACACGTGTCTGCTAACTTTTCTAGACCGGACCTACTATTCGCGTGTATGAGTAAGAGTCCGTCATCCGCATATCCTATTAAAGAGCAACACGGTGGTAAAGGAATCGCGAGAAAGTCATCAAAGCCTAGATTCCATAAGTAAGGGCCGACAACAGAGCCCTGGGGGCAACCCATTGTCAGTGACTTCGACACTGCGTGGTGACCTAAGCGCAATTTAGTTGATCCATGGATAAAATAAGAGTTGATCATAGAAAATATATTCCTTGGGCAACCACGAGATTTTAATTTCAGAAGTAACATAGGCCACCAGGCATTATCGAATGCACCAGAGATATCTAAAAATATCCCTAACACATACTTATGCTCCGATTTGTTAACCGCTCTTCTAACCGATAAAGCTGCGTCCACGGTTGATTTACCAATCGTAAAACCGAATTGATTATCGTGGAATTTCGGTCCGCCTGGTAGTAAGCGAGGCACAATAAGGCGTTCAAGTAGCTTGCCCAACGATGGTAATAACGTTATAGGACGATAGGATTTTGGGTCTTCAGGAGGCTTATTGCCTCCTTTTGGTATAAGTTTAATGAGACCACACCGCCAAATTCGCGGAAAAACACCCTCAGCTATACATCGATTAAAAACGCACATTATAGCGACACTGGACAGTTTACACGCTTCCTTTATCATCTTGTTGGAAATTTTGTCATCTCCAGAAGCTTTATTAAGCGGCAGGGAGCTAACTACTTCTAGAAATTCGCGAAGAGATGGGCTATCCGAATCAGGAGTCGACGGTGAAACGGAGGCCCATAGTCGTACTTGACTATGATATGCGGAATCGTTATTAAGGCTATCGTCCGGGATAAGTGAGTTTAATAAGGTTTCCGTGGTCTCCTCAATACCAGTAGTGTATGTTCCATTAACCTTTATGTTTTCAATATATGCTGAATCAATTGATTTATTAGCTTTAAACTCATGGTAAAGGGGGGACCAGGGACCCTCAGCATTAAGACGGTCAACTACTCTTCGCAACAAATCGCCTTTTGCTTTAATAATGGCGGCTCTATAACGCGATCTGGCTACTTTTAGAGAGTTAAAAGCACTTTCAAGTAAATCACTATTAATACACTTTTTCCTAAGCGAATTGAACCTCCTACGCGCTCGACGAAATAGTTGACGAAGGTGGACTAAGGTATTTTTCCACCAATCACATCTGCGAGTATTAGTTACAAATGCACGACCGAAAGTCATATCCGCACAGTATGTAAAGGTATCGGTCATAATTTCAGCGCAAGCATCGGCTGAAAGTTCATTGCGAGTGAAATCTCTGGTATGATTAGCAAAAAGCGAGCCAAAAGACACCCAATTAGCCCCTCTTAATTTATATCTATAGTTGTAATAATTATTATGATGCCCTCGTGTAAATCCAGGTAAAAACTCGTACACTATCAGGCGGTGATCACTACAAGACGCGTCAGGTATAACACGCCATTTGTCGAGATAGACGTCTCCACAGGAAAGTGTGACGTCGATTGAAGATTCGCCCATAGGACTGCTATACGTAGGTGGTGCGTCGGGTGTATTATGAATTACTAAATTTAATTCTGCAATGAAGTCTTCGACGGCACAGCGTCGCTCCGAATCGGTCGGTCTTAATTTGCCATACCAAAGAGTGGAAGACGCATTGACATCCGCGCCAACAACTATTTTATTTCCCGAAAGAGACCTCAGGACATGCCGCAAATGGTATAAATGTGGACCCACGGGGTCCGAGTATTGAAAATAACAGCTCACAACGTATAATTTAGTTGAGGGAGTAGTAACCTCCGCGACCGCACAGTGTGACGTCATAAGATTACGCACTGATGTGACTGTAAACACAGAACTCGACACGTAAATGCCAGCTCGCGACCTGTTATCCAGTTGTATTAATCTAGTACGTAACCGAGCGTGTTGGTACTGCTCTTGGACGAGGACAATGTCGAGCTTATATTCGTTAATTAAAGGTACGTTTACACGCTTGCCAAGCCTTCGCAAGCCCCAACAATCACAAGCGTGTAAAGAGGGCGTTTGGCTTGGCTTGCGTGAGTTTGTGGGCGCTTCCTTCCGATCCAGTCGAGTGTCGGTTTTTTGACGCAGATCAAAGGGCGTTTGCGGCAAGCGCTTGCGACGCATTTACACGTTGGTCCGCGTTCAGTGGGCATTGTGATCTCGCGGCGAGTACACGTTTCCGGGCTAGAGCCCGCACAAAATTATAAAAATATAAAAGCTCATTAAATTTTTCTTCTATAAATTGTCTGTAACAAATTAAATACAGGTACAGTAAATATTGTGGCATAACGGCGTAACTACAGCAGATAATGGTTAAACCAAAATAGTAGTTACCTGGTACGATTTCGATGAATCTTTTTCATCCACCATCTTCGTTGTCGTCGAGTTTTTCTTTTTTTTGTTTCACTTTGCTTGCATTTTAAATAAAAGTACGATAAACCAAATGCAATAGCCGTCACAAGTTCGGTGTCCGCCATGCTTGGATCTATCTTGCAGACTGACGCGTTCCCAAGCGTGTAAACTCCTTTCAAACGCCAAACGAGATTTGTGGAGGCTTGGGGCTGTTTGCCGCTTGCGAAGGCTTGGCAAGCGTGTAAACGTACCATAAGATATTTAACTCCGACGTTGCCGCCCTATCATTGTGTAAATTAAGCTGTCCGATCGTGAGACTATCCATTTACAATCAGTAATTAGTTGAAAGTAATAAAATCTGCAATTTATGTTTGTACGATGGACATTCCTGAGACCCGCACCGGTGGTCGTGCAGGCATAAGTGTGTGTCGTGCGATCTATAGGTCTCTGGTGCGATATCCGGGTCGTGCACACTGTTATTAGATGTTTCTATCAGGAAAATCTCTGTTACAATAGGTGCTTATGGAATATGGAGTGTTAAAATGATCCCGAAAAGCGGCATCTCTGCGAGAGAAATCAGTAATTAAAACGTGGGAGAATCTAATATATATATATATATATATATATATATATAGGATCACTAATATACAATATTCTACAAACTAGTTCATATTGTATGTGTGGAATTTGTCCAAAAGACTTACTCAAATATTAACACATCCGTCGTCAAAAACTTTTACAGTTATCAACACTAGGATTATCTCAACATCAATGATTTTAAAAAAATATTATTAAAAAACGTGTTTACTCATCGATCTTACCTAAAAACGGATTGATGCCAGTTAGCAATTCTCTTGATTCTTCTATTCAAAGTCAAACGCATCTCATTTCTGCGTGGATCATTCGAAGGCAAATAAGCCACCGACTGGTCCAGGCCATTAAATATCATTTCCATGTCCAAGATTGCCATGTCAAGTATGTAGTAGCAGTGCAGTAATATGTGAAATAAAGTGTAGATGTACACTGTGAACAAATTAATTTTTAATGAGTGACAATAAGTCGACGAACTTTGGAGCATAGCATAAGACATAATATGAAATTCGATTAGTTTTTACGTTATCAGATCTAAACTATACACCTAAGAAGCGCCTAACAATTTTAAAGTGTGTAACCTCTCAATGTTTTCTTTTACTCTCAATTTCGTACCTATACAACCACTGTAGGGGAGTACAGTGGGGTTAAAGGCGGTGGTAGAAGTTCAATCTTTCATCAGATTTCACCAGGAACCTACATACTCTTATGTATCTGTCCCATGTAATAGAGAGGAAATCACCGTTAAAGTACGCATTAAAAGACAATAGACTCTTACCGAGGGACCTAAGACATAGTAAGTAAATCTTGAAGATAGACATGCACTTTTGCCAATATCTTCAGGGATATAGGCGCGAGTAACTTAGTCCTAAATGAAATAAAATGAGTCGTAAAGAGTTTTAAGTTAAACTATTTTTTTATAAGTTCGTCAAACCAACTCACCATCGAAAGTTTGTACTATTATGAGACAGAAATTCATTTCAATGAAAAGAAATATTTCGTAGATAGGTGTCCTGTACGGGTCGTCATTCGGAAGCCACATAGGAAATGCTAGCGGTCTTATTGTGTTCTCAGTGTGGGTAACAAACAACGTTTGATACGCCAAAAGCACAAGTGGGAATATTAAAAACAAAAAACCGGTAAAAGTTGTAAGAAATAGCCAACAATAACACAGCTTCCATATCATTAGTTGGCCGTTTAGGAACTGTGTCCTGTAAAAATGAGAAAATATGAATGTTATAGAATCTTAATGCAACTAATCATAAAAATAACTAAAGCAACTTTAGCAAGTAATCCTGGAGAAAATAAACTATACCTAACACCTGAATACCTAAATCGCATTGTAGATGCTTTCCGTAGATTATTTTATTGATAACAGAACTCACTATTCGTTAATTCAGTCAACCAACATTTTTGTGCGAATTAATCATATCTAATAATAAAAAAGGCAAATCTCATGAAATAATTTATTATCGAGATTAGAAAAGTACAGGTGTAATCCATGGTCCATCCAGGTACCTATGTATTTTATCACATTTCGTAAAAGGGATTGAATGAGAAAAAATAATTACAAATGTTATGTGAAGTTTCATATTAAACATTAAGGAAATTAAAAGAAAATAAAACATCAAAAATATATTTACCGGTGCTTCGGTCCCAAACTGCAGACAAATTTAAAATCTTCATTCATATTTTCAAAAAGCTCCATCATGTTCTTTTCGTGGTAAAACAAACTGAGATATACTATTGGTATGGTGAAGATAATAATAAAGTAACATAGACATTCCGTGGCAAATGAGTAGTCCTCTGTTACGATTCCTCTGTGGATAAACATTCCTTGGAAAGCAAAGCCGACGATGCTAAGTAAGACACAGTATATAGGCCACACAAACCTGTAAAATACGTTCTAGTTACAATTAATTCTTGGGTGGTTTTAGTAATCTCACACATTTTGTATTTGGACTGATTTAGACATGCCAGAAGACACAGTGTTTAAGCTACCAAACTATCTTAGTCAGATAAAATTGTCGTTTAAAGTTACGTCTTGGTTTGCTAGTTAATGTTATTAATAATTTCTCCTCAATATGTTTTGATAAAACATGACATTTTCTTAAATGACTGAACATAATTAAAACGACTTCGACATGATAAATCAATCAATAATTATTATTGGGTACAGTTTTCTGGAACACGAGCATTTGTTGATGTTGTTTGATAAACTGTCTGTATTTAGACTTGAGATGTCAATTTCAAGTGCGCATAAAATGAAAACAAAATTCTGTTTACCCTTAGATTGAGACTGTAAAGTGCTGTAATTACGCGAATTGTGCACTGTTTTAAACTCGATAAAGTGAATTATTAGGTATTCAATAAAACAATACATTACCTAAGTACAGTTTTTCGGTTGTGAAATAATATTCCATGTAGAGCCAAAAGTAATTTCAGTTGCGGATGAAAGTTATACAGAGAGATATCCGGACGATCAAAATCAAATGTTTTCTTAAGAAAGAATCCTTTAACAGCCTCCAATAACATTTTTGATAACCAACTTCTAAAGACATGCACCTTCAAAGTAGAAGTAATTTAATCAGGCTCTGCATTTAAAATTGCTATAATCATGGCTGATCATGTGAAGAGAATCGAGAATGAAATATAATGTTGCATAAAATATAAGCAATTAAGCCTCCATTATACTAGGTACGTTCTGTATTAGAGATGCGTAGTTACAACGCTGCGGTAACATTTTTTACGAAGGCATCAGAAATTCATTATAACCAATAATTATAAGGGTTTTGAAGCCTAGAGCTTAATCATAAATCAAGTGACAATTTCATTTTTCTTATAGTGATTATGCACACGTATCATAATCGCGTAAATGTTTATTATGACCTTAGGAATAAGGCGCGCGGTCGGGACAATATCTCGATGGCTGCGTATTCTAATCACGGGCTCATAGCTCTGACTTTTAAGAGTAATATGATAGAGTATTTCAATTAATTCTAGTATACTTTGTCGAGAGTGAATGAAATGAAACGCTCATCTAAATTGCTTATGTGTCCTCCATCCCTTTTGACGAGGTTGACTAATACCTGACTCACATGAAGCGGCGGAGAAATGTATCTGTAGACAAATTATTAAGCATCAAAAAATTAATACACTTATATATTTAAATAAATAAATACCATGACACAACACGAAGAATTGAGTCTTGTTTCTCGGGTAAAGAAACTACGAGAGACTTTTCGGTCTCGCAAAAACCATTACACGGAACAAAGTATTGTCGGTATGAAGATCGAACTCTCGGACTATTGTTCCACGAGCTGGTGTTTAGCTAATTGCGACACGAACCCTATAAAAATTTTAATCAATTTTTCTGATAGAAGGTCAACGTCTCAAATACGAATTATTACTTCCTATCATCCTGAGCTGTGCGATACCGAGTAAGTATCATATCAATAGGTATTCTATACTAATATCGAGCTGAGTTTTAATAAAGCTATTTCTAGCACTCTTTTAAATTTGCTTAGCATCTTTTTTCAAAGTACAAAATCCGGATATCAGTATCAGTTGGAAAATTAGTGTTATTATACCTTCAGCAAAGCCCTTTTTTCAATCTCTATAATGAGGGCTAATGCTCATGCATATGACGATCCTATCTATCATTACATATGCAATTAACAGATTTCATAATCATTCCCAAGACCATAGTTAAAATTAATCTCTCATAATTTAGTAATTGATTGAAATTAGACCTGCGTTTATAGAAGATTAACTGGGAATTCGACATTTGCAATCCGTTATTGCCAACCTATATTTAAATAAGATTATTAAAATAATTTGAGCACTAATATGTGAAAAATTGCTCCAACATGACGTCAGTTAGCAGTTAATTATTTTATTAATAATATAAAGGAGCTGATATGTTTTTTTTAATAGAACAAAATTGACATTAGGTAATGTGTAGTATTTAAGACGAAATTCGACATTCCAATTTCTTATACTGATAATAAAAAATGTGTACCTATTATAGTATCGTATCGTATGACATTATTGTCAAATTGCTCTTCGATTTTTCTGTAACGTTGTTTAATCCTATGTCCTGAAAATCTTTTTTCCTACTTTATAAGCCTCGTTTTTTCTGTAATTAGCTTTTAGCTTTTTTAATGATATAATAAATTTCGCAAGTTTTTTTTATATTTTCTTAATTAAGCCTTCCAATAGACTTATTATAATATTAAGATCACAATATGTTTCTACAATTCTAATTCATCATAGTACTCAGCCAATTGTCGTCGACTGCTGAACGTAGGCCTCCCCAAGAGAGCGCCAACCATTCTGGTCATTCATGATTGATCATAGTTGACGAAGTATTCCTTAATCGCTGCTTCTTGTTTGTTAAAGTTAGGTATGTACCTTATTAAAGAAATTTAATCTATTCTATATTGACAATAAAAAAATATGGCGGCAATTGGTTCCGACGATTTTTTTGCTAAGACCTAATAGCTCTTACTGTTCTTGTAATCTTAACTCCTGCTATCTTGATTGAGTCACAGTGACAATAATGACGAAAAAGTTGTTGATTAGGATTCATATTGGACTATAATAACGTAACAGCAATTATGTTAGAATTAAGCAAACATCCTTGAGCAGCGATTTATATGCTCCCATTACAATACCTTCAGCAAATAGTAATCAGTCCTTAACTAAAGCCAGAAATAGAGCAAAAGACAAAGAAAGATATTAAGATACTAGCTTTTGCCCGCGACTCCGTCCGCGTAGACTCTTAGGTTAAGTGCAGAAAGATTTTTGCATTTATAACATGTTTATCCCACGGGAATATATTTTCCAGGGTAAAATTATCCCATGTTAATTCTGTGAGCCCTAGGTACCTATCTCTATACCAAAAATCATTCAAATCGGTTTGGTAGATCCAGCAATACTCATTCCTACGGGAATACTTCATTTTCTTCATTCTCATCCCTACTCCGTGCTGTTAACTGGGTCAGAAGTAACACCTGTAGACATCTGGCGGGGATAACTAATTAAATGTCGATTCATCAGTTTTCGACTGGAGATGAAAAATGAATAAATTACTAAAATGGCTATTAAAAAATAAGGGTTGATCGTAGAAGGGTGAAAATTAAGGACTATGTATCTTTGTATGTTGTACCATAAAAAAATAGAAACTAAAAATTTTGTCTAAAAAACAAAAAAAAATAGGGTTGGACTACCCCTAACATTTAGGGGGATGAAAAATAGATGTGGGCCGATTCTCAGATCTACTCAATACGCTCACAAAATTTCATGAGAATCGTACAAGCCGTTTCGGAGGAGTATGGGAACGAAAATTGTGACACGAGAATTTTATATATATCGGCTGTACTACCAGAATCGAACAAATATTGTTTTTTTGTGTAAAGAAAAATAACCATCATAGCTTTTTCAGTGTGTATTTACATAGTAAAAAACATTTTCTGGCTAAGAGCCAGGTCAACAACTGGGTACATGTGAACGCAAACCTATCAATACACAGATGTATATAGCACGGACTGAAATTGAAATAAAAATACTGTGAAATTTTTCGAAACTTTATTTTTAATAATCTCAAATAAGTACAGAGCCACTACTTAACATAAACTTAAAAGGAAAAACCTTATCTTATCAAACTTGACTCAAACCTTCTAGTACTGGCATGTGTATTTTGTGTTTATTGCTTATATACATTTTTATGTATAGTGGTGTCCTGTTGTTAATGACTATTTTGTCGCAACATATTAAAATACGAATATGCCGCACTCATTATCTGAAACAAAACAAGTACTAATTATTTCTTAAATCAATGTTTGCTATCAATTCGATCTGACAAAGTATTATAAAATACTATTATATGATAAGCGTTCATCATAAATGTATCGATAATATAATGACGTAGATATTATACAGGGTGTATTTAGACCGTGATCGGAAACTAAGGCAGGTATTAGATAAGGTCATTTCAACTCTCTGGCATTAAATAAATTTTCAAGCAAAAATTAATATTTTGACGTTTTCCGTAAAACCCTCGGTATTAAATGCATGTGATTTGTATGGAAAATATCAAAACTTTTATTTTTTGGCGGGAGTTTCTGTCGGTATGCGGCAATATGTGGCAATAAATTGATTAGCAATATAAATATTTCATTATTAGTCCGTGAACTATCAGCTTCACCTTATAAAAGCCTGTGTCTAACCAACTTCGTCACCGAGCCAGACATATAAAATTATATTATAATATTTTTATATTGCATTTTATTCGAGGTTCGCTCGAGTTAAGTGCGCTCGAGAAAATCGGAAAATATGGTGAGGAAACGTGCACAACTAAAAGTTCTTATCATTTTCTTAGGTGTGTAATCCGCAAATCCGCCCTCGGCAAGCAGTAAGACTAAGGCCTAAAACCACCCCAGTTGTAGTGAAATCAAGTGCATAGCAGTGGCCAGTGGGACGATTATCGGTTGAATACTTACGGATGAGAAAGTCTCGAGTTCCACGTTTGGGAGGCCGCCAAACTTAATAAGCAGGGGCTTCTGAGTTCGCAGTATTATTAATAGGATGTCTGAGCGGAGTAGTTTTCCCAAGGAGGTGTCATGCCAACCACAATACCAACAAGCATCTCCAACTGCAAAGCCCTGAAAGATTTTAATAGTGATTAAAGCTTAATTTGAAAGCATTTTGGCCCCGAGTTCAGTAGAATATTAAGAAATTCTCAGTACCTTCTACTGAGAAGGAACACGGAATCCAAAAATTGCCCGAATATCGGCAATACGCTCAGCTACTATTTCATCACAGCTTAGGAATAGCGGGTTTATAAATAAACTCTATCTGCCCTCTCGGGAAGAAGGCATCAGTGCATGTGAATTCATTAGGTTAGTTAGATATACCCGTGGAGACCCGTGCTCAGCAGTGGGCGTAAATGGGTTGATAAAGGAAGAAAGGAAGTTAGATATAGAGATAATAGAAATAAGGGGCAGGATAATAAGAGCATCTGACCAACTAGACCTAAAATTCAATATTCTACCAATGAATTATATAAAGCAATACTCATTAAATATTACAGTCATAGACAAAACCAGACACTGGTCCTAAAAAGTTTAATAAGTTCTCTTTTGAAAGAGTCCATCGAAAATCCTCTACCCAAAAGATTGTACGTTATATCTTGTGTATGAGTAAAGTAAAAACTATGTATTGTGACCGTTATTTGTTTGTGTTTTTTAATTACCTTATTTCTTAGTAATGTTCCTAGATAACACGGTATCCACAGCTGCATGCAGGAGCAGACTCCGAGCAAAATGAATAAAAAGTTTATTGATCCTTTATCTAGATCCTAAAAAAATGTATGTTTAATATTTAATACGAAAAATAATTATTTTTTTTAGAATTATGCTTAATTATACAAACGTGGTATAAAACATAAAAATCTATGTGTAACCTAGTTGCTTGAGAAATTAAAGATAACCTTAATTTGAGTTTTGATAAAGTATCAAAATTAAGTCATTGCATTATGTTAATTGCAGTGGATGCAAAAGTTATAATTAATTAAATTAGAATAATTTATAAATGTGGGGTCGGAAACAACGAGAATTTTTCGGTTTTAGCAAACATAAGAAAAAGTTATTGTTTTGTATCAAAGCATCGTAAAGTAATTTAATTGCACACTTTACATTTCAAAAATAAGTATAAGTAAGAGCCAAGGCTCTGGGAAGGGAGAGTGTATAATTTTTCTTAGAGCATCACAATTCACATCCTTAAATATTTATAGCGACTTTAGGCTAATGGGGCTAATCAACTATACAAGTAGTGTAGGCAGTAAATACTCTGACATTTATTTAGACTTGGGATAGAACAAACTGAGTACCTATAGTGTTTAGTTACTTATATTTAAATGGACCTACGAGTATGTGCAGGAGTGGAACGTTGAAGAATTTAAGCTTTGAAATTCCTCTCATCTATTAGAGGAACTTTAAAGATAAAATTTGGATAGCCGCAAAATTTTGTCATATGTTGTCATTATTCCGCATATAAAAACATTCTGATTTAAAGAAAAGAAAGAGAAAACATTACTGCTAACCAGAACGTCAGAGTATTTTCAAGGCATTTATTGCAGATTTATTTCTGAAATGCTATTTAAAAGATTCTCTTAGCAAGTATATGTGTGCCGTCGCCTGCATTGCAATAAATGTTTCTTAACGATAACATATCAATCTTATACAAAAGGAATAAGGTGGGCGATAACAGAGACCCTTGTAATACAAAGGCGTCAACTGATATAATATTTTCCCAACAACAACAAATATATATGTTCATATGCATAAAAATAAAAACATGCCCTTACCTCAGCAATTTGGTATCCAATCAAACATAATAGGAACGAGCTGAACATTACTTGATATACTAAAGTTGGCCCGTACACTAACGAGACTGTTTCGATTATCCTGACAAATAGAATTTTATTATTTCAGCACTTTTTTAATGATTGCTTGAAAGCTGACAAAATAAGTGGTTTATTTTCTTGGCATGATGTCGGAATAAACGGGTATGCTTCATATTATGTAACTTCAGAATTTATTGTTGTTTCCAATATCAATACTTATGTAGTACATTATGTAAAAAATATACAAAAAATTGGTTACTTAAATACAGATTGGTGCCATTTAACAATCCTCTTGACTCTTCGATTCATAGACAAACGCATCTCGTTTCTGCGTGGGTCACTTCGAGGTAAAGAAGCAGTGGACTCTTCCAAGTTATCAAAAATTACTCGAAAATCCAGAATCATCATGTCCAGTACGAAATAGCAGTGGAGTAATATATGGAATAACGTATAAATGTACACTGCAAAGAAATGTAAAAATGTATTTCATGTGCCGCTCAAACACTTACTTAAACAAAGAAAGAAAATATCGTGAGAAAATCAGCACGCTTAAAAGTTTTTAGAAATATCTTAGGTGTATAGTCCGCCAATTCACATTAAGCCATCGTGGTGGACATAGCCCTAAAACCCCTGATGGTGGGGTGCCACTAATTTGTTATCTTTATGACTTTGCAAGTCTATAAAGAAAAAGCATGTTGGAAATCTACATTCGATGGATTAAAAAAATATTTAACACAAAAACATTTTCCATGAAAAATCATAAATCCGGTTTAGCATAGAGTTCTAAAGCAAGTATTTAAAAACTGAGACGACATGGCTACATGAAGGTCAAGAGTCTTGACTCAAGACTGAGATGGCAATTAATCTTCAAGGTACAATTACATAATGCAGTCATACTTACCGCCAAAAGTCTGTACAATCATGAGACAAAAGTTCATTTCAATAAAAAGAAATATTTCGTAGACCGGTGTTCTGTATGGGTCGTCGTTAGGAAGCCAGATGGGAAACGATAGCGGTCTTACTGTGTTCTCAGTATGCGTCACAAACAATGTCTGGTACACCAGAACCACAACGGGAAATATCAAGAACGCACCGCCGGTGAAAGAGGCGAGAATCAGCCAAGAGTAACACAGTTTCCATATCAAAAGTTGACCGTTCAGGAATGGTGTTCTGTAAAGAGCAATCAAATCAAATTTTTCAAGGAGTTAGTATGAAACTTCATTGCCGAACCAACATCTTTTACCAAAATTTATGTCTGCTTCTTCATAATAACCCGTTTAATTTTGCTACAGGGAAATTATCAATAAGTCTAGAATGAGGTTGTTGGTATAACTTCTCGGTTGATAGTGTTGTTATCAAAAGACGAAGTGTTTTCTGAATGGATTGAAGTTGCGAAATAATTAAATAGGTAAGATTATTCATTAACTGTCGATACATCCTATTGTTGTTACTGAAATTAAATGTTATTATTACCTAAGGTACAAAGTTGAAGAGATAAGCGCATGTAGATTATTTTATAGAGTATAGCACGTAAAGTAAATTGTACTGTTTCGGACATCAAGCGACGTAAGAGGCCTATATATAATTAGTTATGATGATATTATATTAATCGATACATGCTCATAAGAAACCAAATTTCCTTTCAAAATTTCTATCAAAACCTAAGTTTGCTTACAAAATTATAAATCATTGTCATAACTGATAAGACCGTCCTTTGAACTGTCATTAAAGCATGTATGTTACTTTTTATTGTTTTTAAGTAGCAGCATAATGGATTAATAAATATCATTCGTATCGTGTGGTTAACGACGTACAAACAAGCAGCAGAACTAGATTACATCCATAGCTCGGTTAGTATGTAGGTACATAATTCGGTTTCATGTCTTGACGGTTTTGAAAATCTCGTCAAATCATTAAGTAGGTATATGAAACATTTAATGGCAAATCTTAAAGAGCTTGATGAAGCAAGCAATCATAGAAATATTAACACTTGTCTAATTAATTTTATTATAAGAACGGTTGTGCGAGTACTATCAGCACACCCTATAAATTATTATATTGAAATAAGAAAAAAATATTCTTACCGATACGTCGGCCCTAAGCTACAAATAAATTTGAAGTCGTCATTCATACGTTCAAAGAGTTGCACGATCCTCTCTTTGTAGCAAAACAAACTGAGGTATACTATTGGTGTGGTCAGGATTATTATCAAGTAGCAGAAGCATTCCGTGGCGAACGAGTAGTCCTTAGTAGAGACACCTCTACAGATAAACATGCCTTGAAAAACAATACCAACGCAGCTAAGCAATATACAGAATGTGGGCCACGCTAATCTGTGAAATAATTTGTAAAGCCAGTTATTTTATATTATGATTTACAGATTATAGTGATTTTAAAGGTGGACTTAATATCTATGGCATTCTCTGCCAGTTGAACCTTAATGATACTTTTTTTTTACGAGAGGAAAGCTCCTTAAGCTCCCCTGTTCGGTACCTCGGGGGAGGGCGTGAGGGGTATGTCGGGGTCTCTGGCCTACGCCAGCATACCGACTAAAACCTCTCGGTGACCATCACGCGCATTTAGGGCGGTTTTACCGCATCTCAGGGCCAGAAGTGCCCTAAATGATCCACTGCCGCCCAGCGCACCGTCCAGTTAGGGACCCCTCCAAATTGGGAGGGCTTGGTATGCCCTTCAATTACTCTATTTGGACTTTCACCTTTTGTGGACGTCCGCGACAGTAAAGAGGCCACAGTCTCTGCCACCAATCCTGGGGTTACTATCATAGGGTACCGCCCCCGCAGTACGCCCAGCCACCCCAGTTTCCCCTGTTAGTCGCCTCTTACGACATGTAGGGGACACCGTGGCGGAATTTTTCCACCCCCAATCCACAGGGAGGAACCTTAATGATACTAAGGTGACCCAAAAAACTTAGAGTTACATTTATGCATAAGATATACCTATATTTATACTTAAGTATCTAATGATTGAATGTATGTAGAAGTGCAGTTATTTTTTTTGGTATGGGAAATTTGCTTGTAATAAGCGCGGTGACGTAGTTCTCAAACCGCCGAAGTAAGATCGGATACAATAAATTTTATCTTTCAGAGATTCGGCCAAGACAATAATGTCATGTCATTGTGCTAATACAGATTATTTAGTGATCTACCACCGAATCCAATTTAAATCTATAATATTTTTTTCTAAAGTAATGGGATGAAATTTTTACATTAAAAAAAGTAAAAAATTATGTAACCTCAGCAAAGTTTTCTGGTTGTTAAAGAATATTCCTTTGAGAGCTAAAAGAATTTTCAGTTGCGGATGAAAATTGTACAAGGAAATATCCGGACGATTAAAATCAAATGCTCTCTTGAAGAAAAAATTCTTAAAGGCCACTAAAAACGGCATTTTTATTAAAACACTATAGAACTAGGGACTAGAGCTACTCTGGCCATAATGTCATTGCTAATTTACTATAATTGTGGCTCGTCTATAAGGCTGAGTTATAACAATGAATGTAACAAGATTTCGCATTAAATATAAGCATTAAGCAATTACACGTGTCTTACAAATTGTGTGGTATGTTGGGGTTGCGTGGCTTTTTATGTGAAATAAGTTTTTTTTATTTATTAATTTAACAATATTATTATTAGCAGATGCTGTTTTTTAAATAATGACTGAATTTTATTTTATATGCAAAAGTAAAAAAAAAATATTAAATGTCAACCACACTGGTTGCTATATATTTTTTTTTTATTATCATAAAATATCCGCATATTTTTTTTTTAAACTCAAAATGACTTTTTCACGTTTTTAAATTATTCTTTATCAAGGAAATACAGAAAATGTTTTACCACAAGATTTATTGAAATGATTTAAAAGAGCCGAGATGTTATAGTTTCTATTTTTAGAAAGAGTTCAGTTTGAGATATGGAAGACTGCGTATTTTATATCAGCTATTCGCAATTATACCAGACAGCAAACATCAGTTGATATGCATAAAAAAACATTCATCATTATGATAAGACCAGAAATATGTCCCATTACTGAACACAGGCTTTCTCTACGACAAAAAGTTTAAGCCTAAGTCCACCACTGGTCTAGAGTGGGTTGGCGGATTACACGGCTAACAAATTATAAGCTAATTTATTGTGAATACACTCATAACTTCGAAAACTTTACTACTTAGATTATTATTAATTAATTTAAAAGTATTTCAATTTACATATTACATAAGTATAGCAAATAAAGAAATCTAAATACCTATAAATAACTAACGTATTCATCAATCAACATCAATAAATTTGATTATCGTTTTGTAATAACTTAATAATAATTAGAGTTGTTTTTTGTTTATCGATGATAAATTATTTAATAGCATGCACAATTTAATTTTCATTGCACGATCGAATGATTTTAGTTGATAAATTACATTGAACGTATAATATATAATACGACATTGATGTATTTTATCCAAGCTATTCTCTGTTCTGAACGGGGGATAAGCTCAAAAGGCTTAGAAAATGTCGAAGAGTTCTACGTTCATATTTGAAATATGATACAAATCAGGTCAAGTATATGCGAGATGCCATGAAGTTTCCCGAAAACAACTATTCTTCATAGTTCCAAAATAACCATTTATTGGTCACTTTCTATGACTGGTTTGTTATAATAATTAATTTAAAATTTTAGACGAAATAAACAGTATTTCTTAGTTTTATTTCATGGTTCAAATGTTTTATTTGTTTGTTTAGAAAAGGAACCTAAACATGTGCCCTAAACTTAAATAAGTGCCGCTCAAAAAAAGGTTTTATAATAAAATGATCGCTATTGCATTATTCCTCTCATCAGTAAATAAACTTAAAATGCTAAAATACTATAATATAAGTTTTAATTCCCTTTACAATTAAGTATTTATTATCAGATACTACCTACATTTGTTTAAAAAACCAGTTAGCTGAAGTAAAATCGAACACTACAGGTAAAGATGTGTATCCTGACTATATTGAAAAAATATATATATATATATATATTATACAAAACAAATTTTAATGGAAGTTAAGATGAGTATAACACGGTCAGGAAATCAAATACAGAAGTTTTGACACACGAAAAGGTTTCTTAAAGCTTGATTTTGTGTTGCATTTAAATAATAAATTGCATTTAGCAAGTGCATGATTACTTCCACGAATGTACTAAATGCGTATATATGATTAATGTTTTTAATCCTTTGCTTAACAGATCCGATGGAAACGATAGTGATGATCACGTTTTTTATGCTTTATGTACATTCCAATACATATTTACGCGGTTGATACTGCTGTTTTATCATTTGTTTTCGAGTCTCCAGGAGAATTATGTTCATTGTTTTTACTCGATATTGAAGCGAAAGACGTGTTCGCAGCGAACTTGGTGCTAGTATCTGCCGTAATGATTGCTGCCATAGTGTTAACGTTGTTGATACCATATCTAATATTGTATTGTTACAAAAATGCCTACAAAAGACCGAAGAACTTCCCTCCAGGTAAGATTATTAAATTACTTTCTACGGTTTATAATGCGGTGGTATATAGTCTAATTCTGCGGGGTCGATGCATCATTATCTCGTTGCGGGCGAAGGAAGGATTCTTCGGTAAATAAGTGTCTTGATTAAAAAAATCTTACGATTCTGAGTTTCTATACATGAACAATTCAAGTATGACCAGATACTAATCTACCAATAAAAGATTTTTGAGACAAATGATTGCGTGATGCGTAAACATTTGTTTCGAGTCTGGGTGTTTAAAATCTCTCGTAGTTCTAAATATTATGTCAGCTAAGACTTGTGTATGGTAACGTTTCAATGTTTTTTTTAAACCTATAAGTTGATTATATTCCTACAAACTTAAACAAAATTATCATATCTATTTTGCATTGCAAGACCTAGTTAAAATGATAGCATGTTGTTGGTGACTGAGTGAGTGTAAGTTGGTATATATCAAATCAAAAGAATATGGGGAGATAAAATGCGAGGTGGCTGCGATTATAGAACTGTCTTGTTTTTATAAGCCCTTATGTGGACCCGGTTTCTAATGTCAAATGTGACTACGGCATGCATTGTGTATTGCAATTTTTGGAAGTTTATTTAAGTAAAAGAAAATCTAGTTAATAATATAAGAAATAGATTAACGTCCCACTGCTGGGCGCTAGCCTTCTTTAAAATTAGGCATTAATCAACTATGCTGGCCTGGAATGGATATGGAGTTCATAAATATATATGGACCAACCACAACCACAAATATATATGGAACAGTAGTGGAATAAGTGTAGTTAAAAAAAATCTTCAATAATTTGTAATGCCTTTATTAAGACATTATTTCTAATGAGGTTGCAATTGTGAGTAATTGGCGGAAATCACGGCTTCTTTTTATGCAGAAATGTCCTGGAATACATGACATTTGCAATAATCAGAGAGTTTGCTATAGCGATTATAGCTATGGAACTAATTTGTGTCATTTAGATAATATGCCTGAATTATTAACGTTGCTTCTAGGCACTTATTTCGTTGTTAACTTTATTTATATTTAGCTATAAATGAATATAATTTTTGATTCTATGAAAACACAGTACATATTTTCAATTAGTCTTAAGCTCTCTGTCCGGTAATTCTTCAGGGTTCTTCTACTTCAGGGTTTCCAACCACCAAGAAGGAAGACTGATCGCTTGATTTAGTTTTGCTGTAGCTCTTTAAAATTCGGGTCAGACGAGTTAGAAAGAATACGAGTCTGCTGCCCTAACGGCGCTTTGTCCGATGAGAAATTCCTCCCCCCAACACCATAAGAATGCTTTTCTCTAAAAGTTTTGTTTCGTTTTCATTTTCTTTGTTATTTGTCAAACTGTATACGAGATTTATTTATGTCAGAAATTAGTTAATATGCAAAACCACCGTAACTATTATTTCGTTGTTCACAGGCCCGCCTAGTTTACCTGTTTACGGTGCATTTTGGATCGTATTAGCCCATGAGTTTAGCAACTTGGCTCTCGCATTTCAAAAAATTGGAGAGAAATACAAGACCAAAATTATCGGGCTATACATGGGACCCGTTCCTACCATTGTTCTGAACGATCCTAACGATATTAGAGAAATGCTGAATCGCGAGGATTTCGACGGAAGAGTGGATATCATTCTTGGAAGGTTACGATCTTATTGGAAGAAATTGGGTAAGTGTACTTCTTATTTTTTAACTAAACAAAGTAAAGTTACAGAAAGCTATACAATATGAAGTTATTTTTAGTAGCGGTCTGATCGGAGATAAATATTTTAATAAATAAAATGAGTTTAATTTTTAGTTATTTTACTAAAGTCGTTTGTTGTCTTATCGCGTTCTTCTTGAAACCTCCAGCCTTAAAGTCGGAACGTCGTTGAGCTCGTCATGTCAATGTGGAGTTCAGAAGATTTAAAATTTATGTTCTAATGTAGGCGTACAATCATAGAGATAATTTTGCCTATTTACTAATGTCGTCATCTCACTTTCCGCGCATTCATCCATTGCTGGCCTCGGCAAAGCCTTCCAAAGTGACATGTTGGAACTTGGAAGCGGTCTGCATCCAAACTTAAAAAAGAAATAACCCTTCCTACTGATAACATACTACATTTTTTTAAAAAAAATTCGCATGAAATATACACTTCGTTGTAAATATTTATTCTATATTTGTAGACAATGTGTTTCAAAATACCACATTATATTAAATTACATATAAGGTTCAACTTATTCTCCTTTTAAAAAGGCTGGTAACAAGTATGGTTACGCAGAAAAATTTTGGAAGTATGTTCAGATGGCTGTCTTTACACACAAAGTTAGTAATAATATTTCTTTCAACAACAATTGCAAATACTTTAATTTTGCATAATTGAGGATGTAACATATTTTATTCATTCTACATCCCTTCACACTGATAAAAATGTTTTGAATACTTTATCAATGACCTTTTTACAAAATATTGACCCCAGTCGCTAGTTAATTATGTATGTAGTCTATTATAACTATTAGTTGTAATTACTGCTAATCTAATACATTGTTTTTCTTGATATACAGTTCTACTGTCAAGGAACTGTGACATTTTCTGTATGTATCCGAGGTATATGTAATAAATATAAAATAATAATTTAATCTCATAGAAGTAGACAATGTATTTCTTATGTATGTAGTCTGCCAACCCGCACTAACCCACGGTGGAAAACTAAAGCCTAACACTTAGCTGCAAAAGGGCACGTGCCTTATGGTGATGGAAGAGTAGTTATGTCATCGCGATACAACCAATAGGAGTAAAGCAGCAATGAAAGCAGTCTTAAAAACGGGGAAAAATATTCCTTATAGCAGTGGTCGGCAACCCGCGGCCCGTGGATTTATTACTTGCGGCTAAGGCTCGACCGAGATGGATTTTTTATTCTCGGTCTCGGACCGAGAATAAAATAAAGTCTCGGCCGAGACCGAGAACCGAGACCGAGAATAGACAAAGCGTGTTTTTTTTAATACTGTTAATTTTTTAATACGCTACTACTACATGTCCCTCGACATAAAATTGACCAGCTCACCTAAACAGTTGTTCACTTGCTTAACTAGTAGGCGGCGTAGTTAAAAAATTATTTGTTGCAGGCTTAAGCACTAAGCAACTTATAAGGTGACAAAAACCAATACTCAAAAATATTTGCATTTCTTTGATTACCGAGCTTGTACTATATTTACGCATGGCCACGCGCGGTAAAATTTTAATGCCGATTCGAAAAAAGTTACAGTCTCGGTTATGACCGAGAATCTCGGCTAGAAACAGCCGAGAACCGAGACAAATTTCTCGGTAGGATTTGTAGCCGAGAATGCCGAGACCGAGACCGAGACCGAGATCTCGGTCGAGCCTTACTTGCGGCCCTTGGATGAACGTGGGTCGCTTTTTTTGCGGCCCGCCTATATTTTATTTGCCAATTTCTAGCCATTGCAAGTCAAAACGATAAGGAGATAACGATAAAGTTCCGATAAGGAGCTGCCAAAAATAGCGAGTGATTAATAAGCAGAGAAAAATGTATTTTTACGTCTTGATTAAGATCTTTTAAGCATTCAACGGAACAGGTTATTTTAGTTATGTGTTATAAGTAACGTATAAAGTTATAAATAAAGCTTTTTGATAAACTGTATTTAAACGACTGCGTAACGTAGTTAAAATATCTTTATCGTTATATAAATAAAAAGTGAATGCCTCGGGGTTTTGTGGTAAAAGTATAAGGGCTATGCGATCTAGAGGTCTTAGGTTCGATTTCCGGGTCAGCCAAAGTTGTATTGGATTTTTCGTTATGACATTTTTAAATTTACAGTAAATACAGCCGTGAATTTTATGTATGTGGAAAGAGCGACCAATTATCTCGTTCATTTATAAATTGATGTACATCCGCGTTTATATCGCTGCATTCTCTGATTACTTCTTATCTAGTGTTAATTTACATATCTGATTTAAATATCGTTATCAGCCCGTATACGTCCCCCTGCTGGGCAAGGAACACCTCTTCCATTGAGAGAGTTTAGGCCTGTCCACCACGCTGGCCTAATACGGGTTGGCGGACTGATTTTAATATATTATAGCAGAGCATTATTCAATGAGTTTGCATATAATGTAACCTAGGATAGCGGATATCAAGAAGTAAAGGTATTAAATCCCGAAAAAAATGTTCTACTTCTCAACTTTAACAAATAAATAGTAGTTATGAGGCCACAATCTTTTCATTCATGGTCAAAATAAGTTATTCATATCACGATTGTTGTTTTGTATGTAAAAATCAATGCTAAGTGCTCTACAATTTATTACTTTATGATTTAAAAGGTAAACACATGCGTTTTATCGATAGTTTTTTTGTTCATATCGCTGTAACATTTCGCTGTTTTATTTTTCTTGATCATCCTTGATAAGTGAAGTGCTTTTAGGTGACGTTTGCCCTACTTCTACTAATATACCTATATCCAGTAATATCTATTATAAATTACTCTGCCCGTATAATTCTTTATATAGGTGACGCCGTTGAGTCGAAAGAATTTTAGAGGTCGATGTAATGATAACACATGTTTTTATCACCCATTTCAATCACCCATCAATGAGTATTACTTTTTAAAAAATGAATATAGGCGACATTGGCTCTATAAAAAAGCTTTTTATCTTCAAGCACATAGTCAAGTTGGTACTAATAAGTTAAATGCAGTAACTGTTTATCTTTCACAGGAATATTTTTCACCGATGGGTACTTCTGGCATGTTCAAAGGAGATTCTCGCTTCGTTATCTAAGGGATTTCGGGTTTGGCAGACGGGACAATACTCTCGAATCTGTAGTGGAAAGTGAGATAAAAGAAATGATTGACATGAGATTAAACGGACCCAAGTTCCCCGCTGAGAAGGTAAATATTCATTTTACTGTGGTTATATTCATATATTTTTAATCATTTATCATATACGGTAACAATATTTTTGACAACCTATGGTAAACAATAAGGAAAATTATCAAACTAAATTTCTTGAAAATAGAACATGGAAAATGTTTTTTAAGCTTTAAAATGCCATAACACACTACTCTCTTAATCGACTTAGGCTCAAGAAAAAAAAATCGTAAGGCATAGCATAGCCTTCTTTATCAAGAAGTGAGTACTGTAGCCAGAGTAGATATGGAAATCGAATTGATGATTTCGATAAGATAAAAGGTTGGCTATTGATAGAAATACCAAGACCCTTACGCCTTAGATCACAGAACAGTTGAATAACACTAGAAAGGAAATGTCTGCATGCCGAGCGTGTCAAAGCAACGATTAGACTATCGTATGTTTGAAATAGCCGCTTCTTAGTAATTCGAATTGCGTGTAATATCAAGAGGTTTATATGTACATGTGTGAAAACTAATAGCATCACTTCGCTTTTTTGTCTGAAATTATCATTGATCGTGTGATCATAGTAGAATGACTGTAATATGACAGACACGCGGCCACACTCTTCCCCACATGAAATACTGTCCATTTATTTTCTAATCTTTTCAGTTGTTTTTTGACTTCGATTGCCTTATTAGGAGTGTTATATAATCCACCACGGACTGACTGTACTGACTGACCATTATCTGACCACTGACGGTGTTATTTATTTTATCATTGATATGACGACTTAAGCACGTGAATAATTCGGTCACGTTTAAGATACGACTGTTCTTAATTTTGTCCACACTAATAGGCCTATAGTTATCAGTAATGATTATGTTCTACATAAAATAATAAAATTAATTATAGACGTTATCAATGTATAGATATAAATAAATGTCGCATAATAAAAATAATAAAATTGAGATCAAATTGTAAAGAGTTGCAAGATAAGTTACATTGGTCGCAGAACAAAGGTATCTGCATTGGAATTAGGTTTTTTAAATTGTCATTGAACTTACTGTACTTAAAATATATGTATATTAGAAACACTAATAGCTACTTTGGAAGGAGCGGAACAAGTGCTATTCTATATTTTTTATGGACACAGAATTGACACCAATTACCTTATTAAAAAAAAATTTCTGTCTATTAAGTACTTAACTAGCATACGTGCATAACATACGCTTTGCAACCATCATACATCTACGCATCATAACATACATCAGTATCAAAGTTTGAAACATAGGAAAGCAGTTCTTTTTTTTTTAATATAGAAATAGATCCAAAAATTAACAAGACTTTTATCATAAAATAGGATGTTTTTTGTGATAAAATTACCAGGCTGCAAATATGTACTTTTTATAGTAGCTTTTAAAAAGTATTTTTTTAAACGAAACTAAATTAAGACTTCATATATCGCTGTCAACCAGAAGGAATAAATTGAACGTTTTTTATTAAACAATCTTTTGATATATTTGCAATTATTTATGAACATTTTTGTATATGATTGTTGTAATAACTGAGTTAAGTATAATAACATCTTGCTGTATTTAAAAAAAATTACGATAGTCAAATAACAAGTAAGTAATAAAATGACACACTGGACTTGGGACAAAAATAAGGCTCACCATAATGCGTTTAAAAATAAAACAATGATTTTTTTGACCGGCACAGTGGTACAACCGGATTTTGAATACATTCGATTGTTTCATTTATCCCTGAATGTCAAATATGTGATTTGTATACAAATTATGTTATTATTTACTGCAAGGGTCGGCTTTAGTATGACTTAGGAATGTCACGTTTGCTTTGACCTCATCAAATAAGCGTTTTTAGGGTTCCGTACCTAGAAAGTACAACAGCTAAGCTTCCTTAAGCCGCCATTAGTGCTTACGTAACTCTTGAATGGCCTCATAGTAAATATTCTTTGCTTTATTTGTCCGCAGGAGCTCGTTAATGGAGACTTGATATACCTGCCACATTTCTTCTCTGTTCCTTTCATCAACGGCATGTTGCAAGTGGTTTCGAGGTCGACATTTCCCAGATCGGAATACTACAAGCTTTGGGAGCTGTCTCGTGGAGTGCTGATATTCCAGAGGAGTTCCAACGACATGGGAGGCGCGCTGTCACTCACACCGTGGCTTAAAGATGTCATGCCCAATTACAGCGGATATAAAGGACTGGTTACTGGAAATCAATACTTGTTGAACTTCTTCAATGTAAGAACATGGCTTTTGATATAATATTTCCGTTTCAACAGAAATATGTACTAACATATTTATACCAATATGATAAACAGCTAAAATTTAGGCTCTAGGAGTTATTACTGGATCTAGTGAAGCGATTTTCAAAATTCTTTCTGTGTTTAATAGTCCATTTATCAGGCTATATCATGGCTAAAAGGAGCGGATTAGTAAAAACAAATATGGCAAAAATAAGGAAAATATTTCTTTTGAAGTCTAAAGTTTCGGAAAAAGTTTAGTTAGACAAGCCTTAGCCGTGTGCCGTTTTCGTCTTTGTTGTCACAACTTCTATTACAAGTACTTAAAGTATTTTTATATAATTACGTGCCGCCAATCCAATAATAATATGTATGTTTCTATGGAACTACGATGAGCTTTGTACAGAAATAAATGACATTTTCAGAAACTAATAAGTGAGGTGATGGCAACGCACGACGAGTCATACGATCGACATTTTCTCGACATGTATATTAGAAAAATGAAGGAGGAACAAAGAGAAAAGGAACGCAGTACATATTCAGGTAAGTTAAGTAGGCGTAGTTTATTACTAGACTTTTGTTCTGGTGGATTTTTTTATGTGGTCAGAAAATTGCTATTAATAACTATTTTTCGAGCTTTTCGTAGATGGATCATTCTATGTCTGGCTAAGATTCCTATTGTGGGTTAAAATATTTTTCCTATTTTTTTTATATGAAATCTTAGAGTTGCAATACATTTATGTAACGCTGGCTTTAACATAACAGATAGCAAGAGCAATGCTTTCTAAAGACTCCACGGTGTGAAGTAGTAGAGCCATAAAAGGTTTTCACTCCTTTCTGACACTATTTTGCCAAATTTTTCGCGATCATATTAATTGCTATGAGTATATTATACTTGCTTAAGACGTAATGGCACATTTTACACCATGTGTTACGAAGTTTTGTATTATTTCGTTCGTGTTATTGTCGTTTCTAACCTTCGTAAATACCGTCTTATCACTATGAGATCTTTTCTAGACGGTTACTAGTAAGCTTTATAAAAATCTTTATTAAATTTCATACAAATGAGTTATATTTGTACATCTAAATATAACTCATTTACCAATATGTGAAAGTAAAAGTAAAATGAATACAACATAAAATAAAGTTACGTAAGATAACAAATATATTAATAGGATAAATTGCAGTGCCTGTTGCAATAAGTCAACTATTTACAATGGATATGTAATAAAATATTTATTACTCTTGTTTGTTGATGTTATAAATAGTAATTTGCTAACTACGTTACATCTGGTGTTGTTTACTTCATTGAATCCAGAAGGTATCTTCGTGAATTTTCCCATAGCTATTTTTAACATACCTATATCGCTGTGTAGGTTCCTTTCATTCATTTAATATTTAATCGATATTTAGCCGTAAATTCATATTTTGTTTCCTGTATTTGGTGGGGCATAGCCCCTTAAGACAATTTTCAAGTATGTCAGTGTGATCTCTATCATACTTCATAATGTATCTCTAGATCAGCCGATTCAATACTGTTGTCTTTGCAACAAAGATAAGTTAGGTCTTAGCCGGGTGAAATTATTAGGAAAGAAACTTAACCGTAATTCCCAGTAGCAGCACCGAGTGCTCAAACAGCGGCAATAGGCTAGCCCCCTATTGCGTGGGAATGATACATACCTTGCAAATACGTATATTGCACCACTGCCTAGCTCTTCGGGAAATACAGGTGTGAGTTTATATGTAGGTATATGTATATTTTGTATTGCTATTATTTTTGTATACCTACTCATTACTCAACTGCAAATAGAAATACTCGTGCATTGTTGGCAACATGCATACACCAAATTTTTCGTGTTATGCAGACTAAATAAAGATAAATCATATTTTTTTATTATACGGAAACAACCGATGTCCACACGTTTTATGACTGGCTTCTATAAATATTAAGTAAATGAATGCAAGTATTAATTAGTCTCGTGTACAAAGTTTTTAGTAAAAAATAATTTGGAGTCCTTCGTTTAAAACAGGATGCACAGAAGCTGCTCAGATTCTTCTTTAAACTTGTTTTATATTTAAATAACCGTCGCTTAGATTCTTAGACAACAGTTTGCGTTGCTATTGGCCTGGGGTTCGATCCACGCACCGAGACAAATGTTTGTGTGGTCCACAAATATTTGTTACGGGTCTGGGTGTTTGTGGGACCGAGAGCCTCGTAGTTTCTGATACCCATTACATAAGATCTTCGTGTGAATTCAGAACGGTGTCTGACATTGTTGGGTATAGGTACTTATTTATTATCCAAAAAAGATTCCAACGGTATCTTTTTCTGTCAGTGTATCTATGTAATTACATATATTAACTGACTGAATGGATTGTTTTTGAACGGATATAAAATATTCATCTATTTAAGAAAAAAACATATAGGAAGATTTTTTTTATTAATATGTGAATTACATATTCATTTATAATATTACGAGTTATTATTTTAGTGTGCCGTATATTCTTTATGTATAAATTAAAGATATATTTTAAAA
The DNA here is from genome assembly GCA_030295005.1 of Cephonodes hylas. NCBI lineage: Eukaryota > Metazoa > Arthropoda > Insecta > Lepidoptera > Sphingidae > Cephonodes > Cephonodes hylas. The sequence continues at coordinate 4,802,360 of AP025367.1, read as the reverse complement.
TAGAATGCGTTCGTATTTATTTATAAATGAATTAAAATGGTAATTATTCGTAGTATTAATAAAGTTGTCGGAAAACAACTTCGAAATTATGATTGGTCCGAATATTTCCTAATAATAGCGTTGATTTATTTTTTGCAACTCAATTTTGTTTCGGTTGGGATAGGTCGAATGTGACTTGTTGACATTTAACTTTTATTATTTATGTAATATATTAATATATTAGTATTCGATCGTTTGTTTTCTAAATTTGAAACTTCATATACCATCTAAATTGTACATATTATTACTATGCTATCTAAGTTAAATAATATCGGAGAGTGATTCCTTAGAACATGTTACAGAGTTTAAAATGTCTCACTATATGTTTCTAAATAGTGTGAAATAGCTACGGCGACAAGGATTAGGCTCAAGGTTGAGAATTTCGGTGATTACAGGATCAGACCCTATGCACATAACTCTAACTTTTCGAAGCCATATGTGCATTCATACTGAAGTATCGATTAATTTAACGGTAAAGCAAAAAACAGTGAAGAAACCTGCACACCTAAAAAAGGATTTTTTAAGTGTATAGTCCGTCGCACAACACTCGATCAACGTGGTGGTCTAAGGTTTTAATCCTCTCAGTCGTAGAGCACCGTGCTGTGAAATGCTAATAATGAAGTGTTATCTACGTGATTGACAACCAAAACGTTAAAATGGCAGATAAGTCATGTAATTAGGTTAAGTGAGTAGCACAGTAGTGATTCAATCTAATTACCATAATGGTGTTAATTTAAATAAACAAGTTAATAAATTTACTAGGACGTTTGTATATCCATTAATGTTTGTTGCTATTTTATAAAATTTATTTTATTTTATTTTTTTATAAAATCTAGATGTTATAAAATAAATATCATGCATAGTTCTGACCCCACACTAGGATACAAGTCCTGTGTCTTGGGTGTCATATCCAGATTCCATGCTGCTCCTGGGAATTTCTTCCAGACTTCCAGACCGCGTTGCGAAAACATTTTGAATATGAAAATCACGCTGTAAGGATAAAACATATGGGTAAACAGCTAATGTAGTTTTGATGAAAATTATTTGAAATAATGTATTTTATATATTACCCTGCGTTCTATTTAAGCACATGTTTTATTAACATATATCATAATATCGTAATGAGGTATGATTTATACGCTAAAACTACTTGACCGATTTGAATCGTTTTGATATCGATCCGAGCATTTGGCTTTTTAAAAAAATACTTTCGGGGGTAGGTATAGGAGCTCAAAAATATATCATTCCTAAAATAATATATAGAAAAATGGAAAAACGAAAGCAAAGTAACCTTTTAATTAATTTCTAAAGAAGGTCGAATTATATCTGATTTTGTAATGTCAAAATCTCGAAGCGTTAACCAGTTTGCTGCTCCACAACACCATAAAACATGTCACTTTCGTTATCACTTAGTTATGCAGTTAATAGTCTGACCCATACGGTAATATTCATGAAGATATATCCGAGGTGAAAATAAAATTTAAAAAATCTCACATTTATGCATGGTCAAATTCGCATTTAAAATTCTGATTTTTTATTTATTTTACTAAATTACACGGAACAGCTGAATAACATTACAAGGGAAAAGTATTTTTTATTTTAATTTGGACGAGTATCGCCGCTTGTCTGTCAAATGATACAAACAACCAAAAATGAGTGGCTGCTACTGGTTATCCATACATCTATAAAGCTCCTGATATTACATGTAACCCGGATTAATGAGCGGGCTATGTCAATTATATGATAGTCTAATCGTAGGTTCTTAACGCTCGGTATGTTGATATAGGATAATTATACATAATACAATATTTTGTAGCCCTTCATATAGGATAATTATACATAATACAATATTTTGTAGAGCATGTGCACGCTATTTTTTTTGGTAATTGTAATCGTCTTTCTTTATGTGAGGTTAAACCTTATAGCTTAATATTTTGTCACCCGCTTTGCTGTGGAGGGAAGTGGACAAATCTTTGTTTTCCAACTCCTCCTTTACATTGCTTTTCTGATTAACTTCGTTGCGGGATTGTGACAATTTAGGTCCCCTTAGATTCGCTGAGCTTCATTGCTCGGCGCCAATACTGTGCGTGCCGCTGTTGATCCTGTAGTACAGGAGTTGCAGTGGCGGGTGTGTGGTGGGATATGGCCAAAAAAAGTGTGCACGCTATACGATCTAGAGGTTGGGACTTTTAAGGGCTTATACTAAGCGAACAGCACCACAGTTTTAATATATTATTTCTTACGTTTACACAGCTTAATATTGAACGGGATGATTATATTGTAATGTAATATATTACAATTCATACTATGAATAAAATCAACGTAAAAACTGCGACAGTTGTTTATCATTCAGTGCATGCAGTTTGCAGTGTTATCGTTTTGCAATAATTCATTTGCAAGTACTTTCACTTACGTATCTGTAATTTAATATTTAGCTCTAGTAAAGTATGTAAACAGAACGAAGTTGGGTTAGATATACGGTTCTCTATACGGGGATCAAACCCATGGCCTCACGTTTTATATGTTAGTGTCTAGTCTACTGCGCCACGGGGCTGACGAATGACTGAGAACTTTGGTTGAAAAGGCATAAATTCATTCTTCTTCATCTTAAAGGAATTCGATTATTCACAGTCAATTTTGTTAAAACGTAAATTATGCAAAAAATAAGTCGTAAAACATAATGTTAATATTTCCCGTGTTATAGAATCACTCATGGCCAATTTGGTGCTTACATTAGAACTCCATTGGCAAACAGGTATTTGGGTACTAAATCAAGGTTCCACGTGGAAATATATGAGTAAGATTAAAATGCAATTAGTTGACGTCCAAGGAAATTAAAGTGTTTCGATGTAAATTATGTTTTAAAGACCGCGCTCCAATATATATTTATTATCATTTAATTGTTAATTTCTGTCACTCTGAATCTAAATTATAGACTTGTGGTATTTTGTTAATAAATTTTAACGTTGTTGCTGTATTTAAAAGGAAAAGGAAGTAAATTGAGCAGGATGTGGTGTTGCGACGTAAAAGTCCCGAGAATGATTTCCGCACGAAAAAATAGTTTTCTGTCTAATATTGGCAATAGGCTCTTCTCCTATTACGTGGGTTAAACACAATTGACGAAAAATGCTCACCTAGAACCCTTACCTACCCTTACAGAGGCATTTTTGTACATATATATGATTAAAGTGCAGAACAATGGAATGTTTTTGTACCATGTACGTACTTATAAGATTAAAAAAATCTGTATTGGAATAAACGCTTTCTCTGATATTATTTTAACCTAGCGATTTCCTTAGCATATCATATTGTTGCGGACAGGAGCCGCTACTATGTTTAAGTTAAATAGAAAATGTAAATAATGTATCTGTAGCTATAATATTATGTTTAATACTGTGTATAATTTGTAATATAAAAAATGGGTAGAAAACAGCCAACGGAACACTGCTCCGTGATTGGCCGAAATAATGTAAGGTGCTCCCGACATAGGTTGGGAGCGCTAAAATAGAATATAAGAAACGGGTTTTGTAACACTCGGCACGCACTCGCCGAGGGACCAGTAGACCGAAAATACAACAACATTTGGAAAGAGGAGCCCTGCCTTTTATTTCACGTCCGAACGACGCCGCTCCCCAACACATATATTACTGTCTGTTAAATAAGTAATCTATTGCGAACATTTACAATGATAACCTATGTAATCAGTATCGTCCTACAAGAAACAGTCTAACATGGGCCCTTACTACACAATTCGACAAGTATCTATCGATTTTTTTCAAGTAAAAAATAAAATCGTGATACACTGCATGACACATCGACCTACATTCAGAATTATCATAATTATCTCAAAAGCATGTAGCACGTGTCGTACTGATTGGCGGGTCATTGTATTCCTCAATCTACATAAGCAAAGTTTATTGTAAAAACAAACACTTATTTTCCTTGGTCGGTTATTCGTTGATATTACTCACTATTAATTTATTACGGCACAAAGGATTTATAGGCTGTTTGGTTTTGAAAATATTGGCAATGTGTAATATTAATTAATTAGTTACTTAAAAAAATCGCATTGAAAGTCTTATTAATGTGGCTAATAATACTCTACAAGAATTTGATGAATTATACAGCAGTTTACGGTGTCTATATAAAAGATACTACATATTATAGAAAGATTTTATGACAGAGACTGATAAATTGCAACTTGCAGTTGTTTTGGTCACATTTATAATAAATAGAAAAATAATGGGGACAATTTGGTCTCGGGGATTGAATTTATTCCAAGAAAATAAAAGACGTAAAAGTTACCAAGCGAATCTCTAAAATGGTGTGGCAAGTCTTGAACAGCGCTTAATGTAATTTGTTAGTAGTAACCCAGAAAATCAAGCATTTCTCGTTAAATTTTATATTAGTTGTGATTACTCTTAATTGGTCGAAAAAAGCCTTTGCAAAGCGAAAATTTGTGGTGAAGATACGACGACAAGTCGTCTGTTGTGAGGGAAGTCTGATGAGCGCCATCTGTTTTGACCGTCCGAACTTCATTATCATTTGTGTACCTACTTTTATCACACAACAATTAAAATGGTATTATTTACCGAGGCTATCATATTAGTTCAGAATAAAAATAAGAGATGGTACTCATAACATAATAAGCAGTGATGGCCTCGAGGTTTAGGCGCGCGGTCGAGAATCTCGGCGGTCGCGGGTTCGAAACCCTGGCACACACCTTTGACTTTTCGAAGTTATGTGTGTATTCAAATTAAATTATCACTTGCTTTAACGGTGAAGGAAAACATCGTGATGAAACCTGCACACCTAAAAGTTCTTAGGAATTTCTTAGGTGTGTAGTCCGCCAACCCGCACTAGGCCAGCGTGGCGGACTATGGCCTAAAACCCTCTCAATGGTAGAGGAGACCCGTGCTCAGTAGTGGGCGTATATGGGTTGATGAAGAAGAAGACTCATAACATGTGTATACTTATATAAAAGAAAAGTGTGAGTAAAATTGTGTTCATCCAAGAGATGCAATTAATGTACAATTAATGTCATCAAAATCGTATAAACCGTTTCATATTTTATATTATGAGCCTGAAGTAAGTCCCAAAATCAAAATAGAGTTGAAATAAGAATTATAACTTAGTCGCATTTTTAATATTCGTTCCACATGCTGGCAATTTCTTAACTCATTTTTTACTTTTATCTGTAAATAGTCAAAATACAATAGGCCAAACACACAATTATGTGTGATATATGTCCATACACATACACATAATGTACATTTATTGTTCAATGAACACATTACTTTGCATTACATCATATTGCAATGGAACATTCTACAAATCCAATATGTTCTAGTAATGAGACTATGCTCTAAAATATCTGTGTTATCGTGTTTACAATTCTAAACAACGGTAATGTAATATTGCTATTACATTTTATCATATTGCCCTCGGAAGGGTCAAAATGCTACAAAGTTTGTAAACATGATACAAAAACGGGTTAGAAATGAATGTTATATTCTGATAGAGTTTGAAACTCGTAAATTATAACCGGGTTTTCCTCTGATGCTTATTGTAAAGAAAAGGTATTTTGGAATATGTAAGTTCTATCAATCCATGTGCATTCCTGTGAAATCATTATATAATATTCATACGTCCCACTGCTGGGCACGGGCCCTCTCTACCATTGAGAGGGTTTAGGCCTTAGTCCACCACGCTGGCCTAGTGCGAGTTGGCGGACTACACGCGTAAGAAATTCTTAAAAGCATTTAGGTGTGCACTGTGCAGGCTTCAACACGATGTTTTCCTTTATCGGTAAAGCAAATGATAACACAGGACAACAAAATCAAACTTTTTTTGTGTTGCATGAAGTTTTTCAACTGTTGTTTACTAATTTGGGTGCGCTGATTTCATATCTGGCCTCAGATTTTTTGTAGCAGCTCTAGTTAGTGAGATACAGGTACCGTCTTGAATTTACCTAAGAAGTCGATAGTTTCTATCAATAGCGGTGTAACTTAACTATTTCCTTTCTAAATTTCATTATGTCTTCCTTAATAAGGAAGTGGTTAAATAATCCTGGTTGTTTTTGGATTATTTGTGGAGAATATATGTTCAAAAATTTCGTTTAAATGTGTCGGACTTTGTAAAAAAGGCATATTTCGACGACTTTGGGATTCTATTGCTGTTAAACGTTAAATCTTGTATACCAAGTTTGGTATGTAAAAGTTGTGTTGAATCCTTGCGACTGTGGGCCAACAAAAAAAATACCCACTTTTAAATTCAAAGCTCCTATGATTTGGCGTGAACTATCCAACTATCATGACGACTGTTATTTCTGTGTAACGAAAATCATACGTTCAAACCATAAAAATTGCTCTAAGTGGATATATCCAACTTAAAATCTACCATAAGACCAGTCTTGAGTGTTAGTGACAAATCATCACCACAGCAGTCACGTCCATCTTCGGAGAATCCAGACCAGTGAAGTGGACAAACCAAAAACGACGACGGTGGTAATGACAGTGATTTTATTTGCTACGGTAGTCCCCGACCACTAAATTATGGTCTAAATGACTTAATCAGGAACCTTAGACTGTCCAAAACAGCAACAGAAATTTTAGCTTTCCGATCGAAGGAAAGAAACATTTTTGGCAATAGGATGTCTAACGGCTGCATTCAGCACGCTGAACAGTTGCTGATACCCTTCCAGCGGCTTGGATGGAACATGAGTATTAAGCTTCACTACCTTCACAGTCATCTAGACCATTTTCCTGAAAATCTCGGTGACTTCTATGCGAGGAACAAGGAGAGCGCTTTTACCAGAATATTTACACTATAACGGAACGGTATTGGGGGTACTGTATTGAACATATCTCAGTTGACTATTGTTGGAGCATTTAAAATTGTACTCATAATACATCTGACTCTAGAAAATCCAAAAAAAGGAAATTTTATTCGGAATTAATATATTTAATAGATTTTTTAAACTTAAACTTTTTGCATTTTCAATGAAAAGCCATGTCACTTCATAACTCCAAAACTAGAGCTGCTACATAAAAACGGCATATATTTTTGAAATCAGCGTGGAAAAAGTGTTCAGATTCATGTATAAAATCTCATGCAACAGATATGCTGTTTTCCAGTGTAATTAATTCTGAATACACACATAACTTCGGAAAAGAAGTGTGCGCTTGGGGTTCGACCCCGGAACCGTCGAGATTCTCGACCGCGTGGCTAAGCTTCGAGCCTCGAGGCCATACCTGCTCGCAATAATTAGTAAATGCTATTGTTTCAGTGGACCAGCTAGTGCTCACGTGCACTGACTACATGTTTCCGACGGCTACTGCGGTGGAGTCTGTGCTGACACTCCTCGTAGAACGCATGCTATTTCAGCCCGAGATACAAGATAAAGTACACGAGGAAATAGACAGAGTGGTGGGGAGGGATCGTCTTCCAAACCTTGACGATAGAAGAAAGTAAGATTTTAATATTGTACAATTAAATTTTATGAATATACAGCCCCGTGGCGCAGTTGGCTAGAAAACAGCTTATGAATTGTGCGAGCCCAATGTTTGAATCACAAAATTTTATTCAGGTCTGGGTGTTTGTCAGAGCGAAAAGTCTCTCATAGTTTCCGATACCTGCGACACAATCTTTTTATTTATTCGATACAAGTGGGGTCGAAACCCTAAACGATTTATCTGACTTGTTGGCATCTTTTTAATGTAACTTAGTTTTGCCTGAAATAGATAAAACAATGGTGTAATTTAACTCCTATGTTTCGCCAGTGGTGTTAAGTCCTACGTAGTAAAGGTTTACCATTTTGCAGCTTTCCTAAAAAACTTGAACTCCTGTTATTTGATGGTTTGCTAATAAAAACCCTAATAGTTATTATCCTGAGCCAGAAATACAATTGAATTATCTGCAGTTCCATCTTCTGTATCGTAGGGTTAAAAAAATGCAGTTTTCTTTATGTTTGTACTTAGTAACATTTCTTAGTGTTCTACTCCAAGATCAGCATACAATCTAAAATGTAAGAAGAAACCTAATAAATGTAATAACGGGTTGATTCTAATATTTTTTATTTGTATGTTATGATCGTTATTAATTTACTTTTTTTATTTTTTTGCAAAGTATTTTAGGCAAAAAAATAGCTAGGATTTGAAGTTGACCCTTTTATGGCCTATCCGAATTTGTGTTAGTTTTTGTGTTCCTAATACTTTATGAATATCATTATATTGAAGTGATTCATTTATCGCCGGCGTATTGCTACCTAAACTTCGTTGAGAATTTGTTGCCAAGTGGTTATCGATATCAGAAAGATATCATAGGCCTATGCAATATAAGAAATCACATGTACTGCAGACGGATTTGGGTGGTTATCATATCGATAGTAACAGTAATGGATATAGATTCAATGAAATTTTAGATTAAATTAAGCTCATTAATAATCGCCTATAGAGGTATTAAGGAAAAGGCAACATTGCCCATTCTAGGTTATGCTCGTTTAACAACACGGGCTTCCCGGCTCAAAACTTTCGTATGGTTTGTAATGCCTATAAAATACCTAATTGACTGACAAGTTATTTATTTATTCATAAGAAAACATACATTTTTATTACAAATAAATTAAAGGAGACTAAAACATAAATAAGAGGGCAAATGGTAGTCTTATTGTTTTAAGCAATCCACCACAAACAAGCTATGAATGGATAACTAATATAAGAAGAAAAATATTGAGGGCAAAGTAAATAGAAAAAAAGAGAACCTATAGACAACATAACATTTTGTGCCTACATATTTTCTATCTACAGGAGGGGAAAATTTCATGCGCAAGCTATTCTTATTTTAAATTTGCTCCAAGCTGTCATAGCAATATCTACTTGCATCCTTATCCTTGCACTTATCTTTTATCGCATTTATAAATCAATGTATTTATTTTTCTAATTTCAGTATGCCCTACACAGAAGCGTGTATTCGTGAAATGATGAGATTTGAAACATTAGTTCCATTGAGTGTGCCGCACCGTGCTATGTGCGACACGCAAATAGGAGGTTACGACGTGCCAGAGGTAACAAATAGTCACACTTATTACACAATAGCATTTCGAAAATTATTCATAGTTCACAAAAATGTGATAATCTTCCCTTTACTGACTTAAAAATTTAAGAATATTTTGTGTGTTTCATTAGTTAACTTGAAAAAGATATCATTACTAATCAAATACATTTGAAAGTAATAGATAATAATTCGGTTAATTCACATATGACATATTTAGAGTTCAAATGAATAAGAGATTTTCAACCAGTTAATTTTTTAACGGATTTTATTTTAAGCTATTAGCATAAGATATTCAGTTCTTAGAGTACTTAATTGATTTCCATAACAGTTGACGTCAAAATGTGACATTTTCAAAATAAAACCAAATTGTTAAATAACAAATTACTAAAAGTTTATCGAAATCCTAAGTTCCAAAATTATCGCAAAATTTTAACATTTGCGAATATGGTATTTTACCTATACTATGTATTTTTTATTTGGAAGTAAAATAACAGAATTACTTTCTTAGTCATCTTATGTAGTAAGCGTTATGTAATAGGAATGTTGACTCCTTGGATCTGGTGTCATTTTTATATAAAACTAGTGTCAACAGTTACAACATATGACAAAAGGATTTACTTCAACCAAGTTGTTTTTTTTTCTTACCATATAGTTCACTTAACCACTCATAGGGATTAGGAAAATATATCTCTTTAGTTGTTCTACAAACGCTTTAAATATATTAATTTATTTTTTTAAATTTGCGAAGATTTATTTGAGATCTTTGTGAGTGTATATGTGCTAAACGTTGTCTTCAGATAATTCTATCAAATATGTGAGGATATACGTGATTAGGAAATGAATTTAAACTCTTTAATGTTAATGGCGTATACATTTTGTATACTAGACTAATGAGGTCATTAGCTAAACTAGTCTATAATATTACCTAATTCTGATTTTATTATACAGCTTATTTTGGTTTTATGTTCAAATAAATTATGTTAAACCCCAATCATTATTCAAAATTGACAGTATATCATTTGATTAAAACAATAAAATGGATAAATGTAATATAAAGATCTATTTAACATTTATATTTCTACGTGATTATAATAATTTATTGCATTTTCCACATGTTTTAGATTTTAAATTTTACCACCGTTTAAAATTTTGTCAAGGTTAACACTAAAATCGCAAAATATAGGCGGTCTACACTTTTTTATATTCCTCACAGATCTCTTACTGATAGTTAATAAATAATTAATTTATCTGAATAAATAAATAATTAATTGATTTATTAATTGGTTTTAAACATTGTGCGATAGAGCACTTTTAAATATGATCCTACTTTTGTGGTTATAAATAACATACCTATATCTTATTCGTCTTTTACTAAAGGCCTGACTGATTAAGTTAGAAATTTAGAAAAAATTGAATATAGGTTACATTTTAATTGATTGTAAGTAAACTTTTTAACTTTAAGGTTTGAAGTCAAAGACTTAGGACTTTTTTCTTGAAACTGTTCATGAACCATGATATTTTATTTTGTGAAAATCATTATAATATAATAATATAAAATCATATAATAAAATAATTTCATATTATGAAATCATTAATTTTCGAATCAGTTTTTAAATTTATTTATTTATGGTGACAACCATTATAATAATTTTCATGAAAAATAAATTAATTGTTTCTGAGACATACGTTTAATTAAATTTGATAGTGGATAACTTTTGGAAGTGCAGATTTCCTGATAAAATTTTTCTTCACTTTCATAGTGCTAGATGAATGAACATATTTCCGAAGAGTCTCAGGTGTGGCCTTGGGGTTTAACCAGAGTCCCTCACAATTTAATCTCCTTCGCGTGCCTAATCCTCGAGGCCATTGCGACTTTAGATTTTCATAATATCCAGATGATTTCTTATCGAAAGCCGCATATAAATTGTTCTAAGTCGACTATATTTTTTTGCTCGTAGAGATAAACTAATTAGGCGATAAATTGTGTTACTGGGGAAATTTGTGGCAACGATTTCTTTCTACTGAGCACAGTTCTACAGAGGGAACTTAAAAGCAACTAATAAAATAGACATTGTATGAAAAGATGGAAATTGCCACCGCCGCCACGCCGAAATCCACCTGCAAGGTGCACTGATGACCTACCGAAAATTATGAGAAGGCAGGATACAGGACGCTTTCGTCCAGCTCTGAATGTGTTGCGGCTTATGATAATTATATAAGAAATATTCGATCTTATTCTTTCTCTGGCAGGTTTTAGATACGGTTTATTTAACAACATTACATTCGCTCAAGCAAAGTTTTCGTCACGGCATTTCATCAACCTACTCTAACATGTTAAGTAGTGATCCAAACATAAACAAGTCCTATAAAATTGATGTTTATGTAAACATTATTGACAAACAAGTTTAATTTATTCCTTCTGCTTCTAAGACACACTAGACATTTGATAACGGTGAACAAACATAATGCATTTTAGAAATGAATGAAATCGTAACAATGCAGGAGATTACATAATGTTATATATATTATGTATAATGTTTCCGCATATATACTGATGTTTGTAGGTGTTAACGTTCATATTTTATTATGACCATAAATCTGTTCTGTAAAAATCGTCAAACATTTTGTTGTATATTTATTTGTCTTAATATTCCATATTTGAGGTTATACTTTTTAAAAAATTGCAATGGTAGGTACAGTCTTACTTATTTTATATTATTAAATTTTAAGCTGGTTGATAAAAACGTTTATCCATTTTAATAAAATATTGTAATACCATACGCACGTTAAGGTAGAAAATGTTTGACCAAAGCCACCGAGTTTTAGTTTTAGTTATTTGGTACAAAGAATGTACTCATTAGCACGCAAAATTATTCGCATTGCATATACGGACACTATTTCTATGAGGAATCTCATAGCTACAATAAGTCGTACTGTTGCCGTATGTCCTCGTAGAGTCTTCTTTAAATGTATAATGGCTGTTTCATCACAAATTTTGATTGTATATTTGGTCAATAAAGCAAGACCAAAAGAAATATTTAATTTTACACCCCTTATCCTTAGTCTCTTCTCAAATCATTAAGTCCGATAATTAATATCTATAGGTATTCACTTTTGAAAATACTTTTGCTGAATGTTATTGATTCGTTATTAGTTCTTAATAATGCATTTGTTGTGTTTAAGAAACTCTACATGATGAATTTGTGATTCAAATCAATCGGAATTGATGAGTTCAACAAATTTTCCCTGAATCTGTTCTCACAAATTATACCGCAGCTAAGGTTATCAACGTATTTATTCTTAATTTTTCAAATAACATGATAGTGTCCCATAAAACCGTCTGCATTCAAATAAATTGCTCTTTATCTTCTGATAAATATTCAGAAAGATTTTTTCTTCCTTGAGATGACATTTAGTATAATGCAGATGTTTGCGTCATGTGAATTTTAGCCAGTAGCCACCACAATTAAATATCGCTGGTCTGCAAAAAAAATTTTTTTTTGCTTTTTTTTGTTTCCATGCATGAATTCATCATATTTTGTGCTCTTAACATGGAATCTGACATACAATTAAGTACCACACGTAGATTTCCAATATAATATTTATTTAGTTAACAAACAATATTATGAAAATATCGAACATCTATCTTATATTTATTGGCTCTGCTCATAAAAAAATATATAAACTACATATAAAATACTCAAAACCAATATAGAGAATATGACTTTTATGCAAAACTTACCAAAATATTTGATACAAAATGTGAAGTCACAGCGAATACTGCGCATGCGCCTATGTACCTACTACCATAAAAATCACCTTTGCAACATATTTTGTACATACCATGTTTGTATATACTCTTTTTGTAACAATGACGGGCAAAAAAATTGTAAAGAAAACCCAAATTATTGAAATTTTAAAAAATCATATAAAAAAATCTAGACGTGATGAAAAAAATCGACCAACGGGGATAGATTCAGAACACTAGAATCTTGATATTTACCACATTTTTTTTAAAAGTAGGATTTCACTGCAGACCAGTGATATTATTCAACAGCACGTAATGCCGCTAATGTGGCACATCGCTGTTTTAATTTTGGCCTATTCAAGATCATAACATCTTAGAATATAGCATCGTAAAAGCGATAATGGTGGAGAGAAACATCGAGAGAAAAACTCCATACTTAAAAATTGTAAGAAATTTCTTAGGTAGGTATATATTGTGCTAACCCGTCCAAGCCGACAATGATGAGCTATGACCTAATCTCTCTTAAATGTCGAGAATGCCCGTGTTCTGCAACAGGACGTGGCTGCATGTGCTCATGATTTAAATTTTTCCCAAATATTGATTTTCATTGTTACAATTTGTCTGTTTTAGGGTACCATGCTGAGTCCTAACTTGATGATGTTGCACATGGACAAGGCTACTTGGGGTGACCCGGAGAACTTCAGACCTGAACGGTTCATTGTGAACGGCGAGCTGAATGTAGCCAAGGACAAATCTTTGCCATTTGGAGCGGGTGAGTACTATATATTATTATTTGTTTTTTCTTCATTTGTTTTTTGCTGGAGTGGAGACTCTGCTTAGGCAGACGTAGTGTAGGATGTCCAGCATGATGGTCCGACGACTTAAGAAAGATCGAGTAACAGATGAGGGCTGCTCAAGCACGGGATGGTTAGCGGTGCCTTGGAGAGGCCTACGTAAAGCAGTAGACGGTGATAGGCTGAGTGTGTGTTTGTGTGAGTGCTGTTTACTATCTATGGCTTGAGAATCCATCAAGAGCGAAGCTATTACCCATGATTAGGGTTCATTTTATAGCATAAACCTCTCAAGCTCATGCAAGCAATATACGTAATAGGTATATCTTCTAAGTGATTGCCGCCATCCTTGAATACAATAAATATCGTGTTGACTGCTGACGGACACCAGTATGAATTGTATTAAATAAAGTTTGTCATGACTTGTTCCAACATTAGCTAATAGTTTTGGAAAAAAAATTTCGGGCTCAAAGTCCTAAAGTTATTTTCCGTGAATACTTACATTGTTAGCTTCGTTAGCAAGTGTCAACTGGTCAAATAAATTAAGCGACCTAAGGTGAGGAAAACTAACGTAAGCGGTTTATTGTGGGTATATTAGTATTTTATGGTTAATCACTTTACTCGTGCCTCATAAAAGACTCGTGTCACAACTTTATATAAAAGTTATTAGTTACTAACATTCGTTGGGACAAAAGCCAACTGTTTTTTTTTATTACACTATATTGTACACCATTTAAAAAACAAAAGAAACAATATTAATATTAACAAAAATTGTTTTTGAGAGTATTATTATATGTTTCTAGCAGTAAAGAAACCTCCTTCTTAATAAGTTCATTTCGGTGTAAATGCAGTATGGGCTGGTAGAATACGACTACGATCATTCGATATCCTTGAACACTTTGCTGGCTGTTAGTAGAATATGCAATGGCTGATGTATGCGAAAAAATTTCGTGAATATTTATGGCTGCATTTAAACATGTTTTACGGCAATAATTATAGGCTCGCCTTCAGGGAATGCAGGCGTAACTGAGTGCCAAATTGGGTTTTCTGACATCTCCCTTATGGATGAAAGATGAAAAATTAACATAGATGCTTTTCTTTAGCCCGCTTTAGATATTTTTTGCAACTTACCCTAAGAGTTTTAGCCAATTGCATGTAGGTAATAGACAGACGAAGAAAGGAAAAATATATTTGCTATAGACTTACCTATTTACGTAAGGGATTTGGTGTAAGTTAACCGTGTCAGTCATGTCCGTGTCAATATATTTACGAATTAAATATAATATTTACGAATTAAATACATTATTTACAGAGTACTCTAGGTTATTGGGTAAAAAAAGGAGTCAATGGCATGCAAAAATTAAAATTATTTGGTATTTGTCAATATCATGACGTTGAGCAAGATTTTTCGTATTTTTGACCTCGCTTGACAACGAACACTGCGTTTATAAAATTCAAAACAAAAAAATACCTAATGTCTTTTTTAAATTAGCCTTATTTTGTTGATGTTTTTTTATTATAGTTGAAACGGACATTATACATTTTAAACATTGTACAATGTTATAATAAAAATAATATAAAACTCCTTTATAAAACTACAACATAGTACATACAATACATACATAACCTAATGCCTTTATTTCCCAAAACGATAGGCAGAGGTGTATTTCTGCACTCGCATTTCATAAGTTCTTAGTAATAGGGGGGAGCATACTGCCATTTTAGGACACATGTTTAGACTCCGTGATGCTACTGAGAATTTCCTAATAAAAAACCACAATAACACTTTGATCGATCCAGGAATCAAACCCAGGACCGCTAGATGGCACGGGACATAACAGTGTCATGACACAACAAAATATTTACTAACAAATATAAGGAGTTTGTACTAGAATTATCCTCTAAGTATGATTTTACATGTTAGATTTGTTTGCATGGATAACATTTGCATAAATAATATTCATTTAGAGCTATGTTTACCAGAATAATGTTAAAGTATGTTTAATAGATATTTATATTTTGGTATGAAGTTTAATACGATTCAGGAAAACTATAAACATATTGGCAGAATGAGGCAATTATTGATATCGCAGTACGACAACTTTTGACAACATCAAAGTTCTTATTGATATTATTAGATTCGACCTGAAACAATGTTTGTGAGTCACAGATAATGATCTGGTCTTGGTGTTTGGAGATTCAGAAAGTCCGTTAAAGTACCCAATACCTGGATATTATAACATTTGTATCTTAACAGGGTCAGAACTATTAAATGCGCCTAATCAGTTTGAAAAAAAATGCCTAAATACGAAGATACACAAGATCACGCACGTATCCTTTAAAAGTTAGGCAGAGGCACACTACACTCGCAAATATCGTTTTAAATTCCATGGAATAGAGACCGAACTTATTACCGTTTTTCGGGACATATCCAGAATACATACTGAGGATTCCCTAATGGAAATATCTAGATGGCATGGCACGCAAATGAAAGGCAGCAAATACCATTTTTTTTAAACTAAAGTCAGAAACGAGGAAGCGCAAAACGGAGTCTTTAAGCGTAACTAAGCATTAATCTCCATAATAACGTTCTATTCTCGTTCAGCAAAAATCTGATAATTAATTAATGAACAGTTTTACGATCTACAGAATAATTGTTATACGCAATTTTTTACTGCATAATTTCCGGTTTGTCTCGAAGTTAGGTAATAACAGATAAAAATTAAAATAATTTAACCATAAAGGTTTTTTAGAATCTTCATTTAATTTTGTATACGCAAAAATAATTATTCGTGGATTCACGCATGTTGCTATGAAGCAGCAGGATTATTTTCACAACCTTGTTTCGCAACCTTTATTTTGGGTACTACTACTTCAGACGTACTGGTAGTCGTACTCGTTGGGCTGCTGCTGAGAATTTCCTAATTTCATCAAACTTTGGGCGCACAGATTATAATTTTGGTTGCATCCCGCATATTGGTCTCTCAGGAACTCAATCCACGGAAGTGAGCAATATTCCGCGTGCCACTTTGGGAGGTACTAGATTCCGACATGCTTCATTCTGAATTCCCCCAGTTACCGAACGGGAAGAATAAGCTATTTTTCACACGTCTAAACAACTACGAAGCAGTCCAAACGAGTGTTGTATTAATAATTTTGCAACATATGATAAGTTAAAACCTATTTAAAAGTTATTTTAAGCGGAGGTATTTATTTTCTTGACAAAGACTAATAGCTGCAAAGATGAATAATGAATAAAGTGTGTAATATTGTTACATTGTATGTAACGATGCAGTGGCTGATTTAACTCGTTACCTTGTTATTATTTTATGGAGCCATACTGTACTATATAGAAACTATAATACCCATACTGTGACTGAATGCTTGCAGTCCAGTTCATATAGATTATGGACTGAAAAACGGATACAACCGTCTCTCATTAATTGAGACGATTATGCTAGTCTGTTGCCCATACAGACTGATCTTGGATTTCCATAATATATTCTAGTATGTTCAACATGCTACTACCGCGGAATATACATCGGATGAAAGACGTACCCGTCAGCTATCATAAGCTAATTAAACGTCTGAAAATATGAAATTCATAGTGGAATAGTGTCTTGACATCGGTTTTTGTACCGCAGTTAGATTGTGATGCTTGAGAGGGAGCAAAAAGTTATACTGAAAATTGGTTTTTATGACTTTTGTCTGCAACGAACAATACATCGTAAATGTGAATGAATTACCCATTATATTTTTGGTATTTTTATTACTTATAGTGTATCTTCCTGTTTTTAAACTGAAGGTGTAAATAACTTCTCGAAGGAGTGATAATTGTTGTTGAAAACAATGTCCAAAAATGCTAGCGTTCGAATTGTTTTATTGTTTAATCTCCGTCGTTTTGCTTCCTGTATTATAAAATAATGTAAATGATATTTAATATTCACCTAGTACTTACATGCTGTACGTTAAGACAATTAATTGACAATGGGTTAATTGGTGAACATATGAAAAATTATAACATTAAACCCACCTCATTTTTAGAGGAGACTGATAAGAGTCATATCAGGCCAACACAATATTAGATATAACCCGCACAATTTGACGTTGAGAATTCTAGTGTCTTCTATGATATTAATCACGTGTAGAGTTCAAGAAAATTATACATAAGTATAGCTACTAATCGCCGAATTGATATGGACTTTTAAAGAGACAGTATAATAAAGATAAGATACGGCAAGGATGATGATACATATCTATGAGTTGTGATATTCGCAAGAGGATCTAATAAAGGGACTAGTTTTCCTTCTAGTGGATGGGTTGTTCTACCGGTTTTGTAAGTTGAAACGTGTATAATCCCGTGTAAAATTTAATGTTGTTAGAAATTACTCCAAATGGTTTAATTTTTGGTTTCTAACTAACATTAATATAATTGCTTAGTATATTTAAAATTCCTCGTAAGTTTTTCTCTTTAGAAATTTCTTCCCGAATTAAAACAAACGGATTTGTTATATTTAGGTCCACAATAATTTTAGGTTCACGACTGCATTGGCTGTTAATTTCATTAAAGTATCTGGATTTGTTTTATCAGCTTAAACTGTTTTGCAGGTAAAAGACTATGTGCTGGCGAGACCTACGCAAGACAGACAATGTTCCAAGTATTTTCTGGGTTCATGCAAGCCTTCAACATCTCTACCGCTGATGGGAAACCTCTGAAGAAGCCAGCACCACGAATTCAAGGGATTATCACCACCATCCCCGAATTCTGGCTTCGTGTTGTACCGAGATAAACGCATTCCTCATGAAACTTCTTTGTCATCAATGAAATTATTAAAGAAATCGGATATTACATTTTTTTATGTATAGAGACTAAATTGTAAAGTTGGTTTGTTGTAAATATTATAATTATTCTAAGTTCTGCAAACGGTTGTCGTTCATTGGTCACGATGTGTGTAACAAGAAAATTGTCGATAATTATCTGGTATTTTGCCTTCATTGATGGTGGAGTAGAGAAGACACGTCAATAATTATTATTTGTGGACACGTACCTACGTCTTATTTAAAGAACCTAATGGCGTGATAAGTATTTAATAAGGTAATTTACAACTTTGAGGACAGGGACGAACCCGCGACTCCGGAGTTATAATTAAGAAGAAATTTCATAAACCGTTAGCAAAGTAAATATTTGGTATTATAAACAAAGTATTTAAGTGGTGATCAGTAAAAAGCGTATCTACGTGTTGAGGGTCATGTTTTATTTAATTATATTTAATATCAGATCATTCTATGTATAGAAGTCATTTTTGACCAAAAACATATGTGCTGAATATAAATAAATTGGAGGAAGCGTATTATTTTTCTCAGATTTATATTTTTATCATATCACTGAGAGGCTTTTATAAGAGTGCATTTATTTTTTCTTTATATTTTATGTATAAGACGAGAATCAAAACATCACAAGGAATGTAAGAATGTTACCTTTTGAAACATGAGCAATTTTTATTTGTCAGTTGATAAAACTATTACAGCGCAAATGCGACCAATTAAAATATGTAGTTAATATGCATTATAGAATTCGTTTTGAAATTATATGAAAGAACAAAGGACATAAGCTCATGTGCCTGAATGTTCACTTGTGTTGAAAAATTTAATGGAAAATAATAATTATTATTTTGCCAGTGACACTTTCTTAACTCCTGGTCATATTTTCTTTAGAATCGTACTTATTTGGATAAATTAGATCACTCAATAAATATATCTCATTAATGTTATGTTTTTTTTTTTGTTAAATAAATTATGCTAATGAAGATGTTTTACTTTTTAATCTCTTTACTAATGGTATTTGTAATAATATTTTTATATCAAAAAGACAATTCTTTTACTTCTTGAATACATAACCAATTTTATTGTGGGACAAGCTTTTATTAGTTGGAAATGCTTTATATCTGATTTTCTACATGGCTGATAAAGATAATGAAAAAGTTTGTTCGCTTTCATATTTATATTTCGAATTCGAAAATTATGCTAACTCTTCGTCCCCGAGTGAATGTTATGTGATGATACTCGGAAAAACTAATTTATATTTTGGAACAAAAAACGCGTTTTTAGTATATGTGGTAGAATACAAAATACCCATCTTTCAAGTTTTGTTTGGTTTTCTCATTAAACAACGGCATTATGCCTTTAGCTGTTTAAATAGTCAAAGGTCATCACGTACGCAAAACAACTGATTAGTGTCAAATAAAGTACGTGATTTTAATTTAAAATAATACTAATTAGCAACTAAAAGAAGCACTCAGGTTATCGCAGAAGGCCACACACTTAAATGCCTTTAACGGGATCATAGTAACTATTAATACAATCCCTTATGAAAACGCATACGCGATATATTCTTGGTCTCGAAGCATTAGCAGGTTGTACTCATACTCGGCATATCAAATACATTTTAAGAGAGGAGCATTAGATCACTTAAGAGTTGTGGTGATCATAATATTCCTTAGTGGATACATAGGTGATACAGACAGTAATACTTGATAGAAGATACTGATGGGGGAGGCAGAGCACATTTCTGTACATACATTTTGCAAAGTATGTATTAGATCCACATAATAAGGGCGAGGCCATTGCCATTTTTCGGGCAAATATCCAGACTACGTGCTGCTATTGAGAATGTCCTAAATCTAATAACACTAATAACTCGAGGAATCAATTCCGAGACCTCTAGATCGAATGGCAAATACTTGTCTCGGGAGACTACGAGGTAACCATCTAGAGAGTTATCCCGCTTTTGGTTCTAGAGAAACAAGGCCAAAATCGCTGTGTCAACTATCTACAATGTGACTCCACCACATACGCATTACATTGCTTAATGCAGAGACAGCAGAGGCATCCGATTCATAAGTACATTTTAATATATTCGGTATGAAAATTTTTAATCAATGATCCTAAATTTTAGCTTTAAATAATTATTCTAATATTTATGTGCATGAAATAAACACCAAAAAATTTTTCATTAATGCGAAAAACAAAGCTATTTTGTATACAAAAATATTACTAACTCAAGAATGTAATGTATAAAGTCCACTAGAATTATCATCAAGGTCAGAATGTAGTGTGTATCTACAAAGTGTTTAACCAACCTATTTACAATGTAACAAAAGATATTTATATTGTAGAAAAAAAAGATTCAAATGCAAGTAGCAGACTGTAACGTAAACTTCTTTTTTTAATTTAGTTTAATAGAAAATTCTATGTGTTAAAGGAAATAGTTACGATGCAAAAGTATTTTATAACATTTTCATCAAAAAATAAATTGTGCTGTCATAACATTGGATGCTTTACTTAGATGTTATTTCGTTTTCATTTTCCGTGTCATTTTTATATACCTACGGCAATTTTTTTTCATCTGAAGATTCGGGCAACATCTGGTAATATTTTAGAGGCACCTAAGTCATTGACATTTTTGCACAGCATGCCCTTGCATAACTTGTTTCAAATGCATTTCAAAAATTTATCAGAACCTTCTTTATTTTTTTTTACAAAAATATTTTTAAGGTAGTAACATTTTGTAAATTTATTAATGCTCTCATTATAAAACCAAGTGCTTTTTTGCTTTAACACACCGAGTTTTTATATACTGATGGAAATTAAGCGCTTTGTCTAACGTAAGTAACTGCCTAAGTATTCTAATTGATATTGATGATGTCTGTTTTCAAGATTGCGTACAAGTAATCGTTTACATTTAGTGACATGTAAGAGTATTTTGTTGGTCTTACTTCAAGTCACAACTGCATTGTTGCCATTTTGCAAGGCTTCATAATCCGAACTATCTTTAATGGTGTAATAAAGTTTTAAATCGTCATCAAACACAAGACGCTTTAATCATTTGAGCACTTTAGGAAGATCATTTGTCATAATCAAGAATTGTGTAGGGCCTATTGTGCTGCTATCTTGGCTTACGCTCGAACGTGTAAAATCACTGTAGGTACATATTTTTTTATCTTCAAGATAATTGGCGAAGACTAATTAATTTTAGACAAAATCATACAGACGACAACTTCAGGAGCAAAATATCAGTATCGACTAGATGGAATGCTTTTTGAATCGAAATTTTGCGGTATCAAGTTGATGTCGACAAGACATGTTGGCAGTCACATAGTCTACGAATGCATACATATAAGTGTTTTGTTCAAGTTGATCGTGCTGATCTAAATCCGTGCTGATATATATAAATCAATAGGCTGGATGAATCCAGGTGACCTTTAACTTAATAGATGATAGCGAATACTAAACGTTGCACTTTAGTAAACGGAATAATCTGCATTAAAATTAAACAAAATTAGACGAAGCTGTTTTTATTCAATATCTGTATCGCGGAAATCTGATAATTTGCTATTTTGTATACTATAAATAAAAGTTACAAAGATAAGAGTAAGATAAAACCTACATTTAGTGCTTTAAATTTAGCTATTCTACTTTTTATCTATCTTTAAATGCCACAAAAGTAGTAGATGGAATATGTTAAAGTTGTAAAAATTGAAATTGAATACCTATTCTATGAGCATTCCGAGTTATTTCTCAGACAACACAATGATTCTGGTGGCTATAATCGTTCATTTTCACATTTGTTGGTGGAGAAATTTCATCTTGGAAAGTATACATAAAAAGTGCCATAGGAGAAACAAGTAGCAAGAATCAACTAAGTTAGCAGCTAAGCTCAGTAGTGGAGGTTAGAAAGGCTGTCAATGATGAAGATGTTATAAATATTATTTGTTGACAATTTTATTTTAAATGTCGCTACTTGTTTGCATTGTATAGATATTTTTATTTTCCTCTCTTCATAATAACAAAGACAGTACTACAGAAGATCGGAAGTTTTGCGCCTAAATTCCTTTCCACGATTCATCATCATTTTATGACAACCCCGTGGCGCAGTTAGCTTCACACCAGCTTGCGAAACAAGCGACAACGGGTTCCGTTCCCTAACCGAGTCTAATATTTGTGTGATCCATAGATATTTGTTTCGGCTCTTAGTGTTAGTGAACCCGAAAATTCTTTCATAGTTTCTGATACCCACGACAAAAGACTCGTAACTTAATGTGGGGCAGGACAATGTGTGACTGTTGGGTGTGTTTATTATTTATTTATAGATTACCTAACAAGTAGGTAGCAATCACATGGTATCTAGTATAAATTACCTCGAAGTTTCGATCGTTATCGTAGTTGCAAGTAACACATATTAATGTAGGTTACTGGTACAAGTTAATACTTATGGTGATAAACAAAATACAAATAATCATGATAGAGTGATTCCTTTCGACACAAAAGAATTGGTTAATTACATTACAATACCATTTTAACGCGAAGGTGTACAAATTTTTTATTAACACTTAGCTAGGAGATTTTTTATCATTTGTGTCTTAACAAATCGCACGCTTAAAAATATAGTGACCTAATTCAAAATGTTGTATTTTCACCTTCATTCACTTTGTGATTAAATATGGTCGGATTAAATAATAAAATTGTAATGTATGTAATATAATTAAATAGTACACATATTTTTTAAACATAATGATTTTTTTTAATATTTTTTAAAAAATGTATTTAACGAAGTAATATTTTTTTCCTATTTACTTACCTTAGACTCGGCTTTTTGAATTAGGTCACTATATTATTAAGCGTGCGAAATATCAAGGACCAATTTTTAAGAATAAATTTAAGGACTAAAATGGTATTACCAAAAATTTTCAATATCATAAAGATGGACCCCCATTAAAGACATTATTTCAAATGTTAGAGATATAGTATGAGTTTTTTTCTAATTATTATTAATATTTTAATAGGTATTACCATTATTTCGCACTGTAGAATCTACAGCATTGTGCGCTTGGATACAATCAACCGATAGAATTCACGTACACGTATATGTGAAGAGACATTGAAAAGTTGACTTTCCAGCAAATAGAACACCTTCCGGCAGTAATATTAGCTCTCGACCATTTCCGATTTTTAGATATTTTTATTACACAGTTAACGACTTCCTCAAAAATAATTAAATGTTTCACTGTTTAGTTTTAATAACCATCAAGGCCATAAGAATTAAGTGCGCGGTCGGAAAATAATGTTGCTTTTTTACTTCTGGGACTCATGTTCGATTTTTCAGAAGCCGCCATTGTGGTCTACGGCCCAAGCCCTCTTAGTCTCTCGTGAAACGCTTTTCCACACATAAGGTAATGCTGTACCCACGTTGAGGTAAGTTTCAATTTGTATCTCTATAACTTCAATTCCTCTATGCGCGTCTAAACGTAATGTTAATGGGCACGTCACTAGCGATTTGCGGGAAAGCTGCGATTTTGCCGCGCTTTTGTCTTGACGTTTTCATTGCGCTCTGCATATACTACATATCTCAATGTGTCTCTAAATATCTCATGGGCTGCTGAGCATAACCATGTGTTTTTTTTCTGAGTAAATTAATATTTTAGGCGATATATGATCTGTTTACTATGTATCGGGTTACGGCAGTGCCTTCCATTTCCGGATTTAAGGGTATCACTATGCCAAATTATTTTTTTTCTAGAGTAATTCACAGTTGAATAACTTTTCGACGGTAAAACAGGTTAAACGAGATTGATAATTTATAGATCCCCGCGTTTATGTATAGTGTACCTATACGGATACAATATGGTATAGAAACCATTAAAATATTTATATATTCATAATTCTATAATAAAAATTAAGAATTACAGAACGTTTTGACAGTGAGCCAAGTCACGTGTTCCCATCTTCGATTAACCTTGAGCACTTAAAGCGTGGTATTGCGAAGCAACTCACTTCTCTTTTAGAAGATAATGGTTTTTTAATTGATGCTTCTATCTGGTATCCTTTCGCATTCAGATATACATACTAGACGTATGTATTGTCAGAGTACAACCTCGAATAATACCAATAACAGATTTAAGTTAATTGTATCATAGCTTGATTTTCTGCTTATGTCCATAGGCCATTAAAAAATCGACTGTTAATAAAAAAAAACTATTCTCTTAAAACCAACAAATGACTCACAAAAATCGCCCACATAGTTTCACCCCTGCCTTTTTTCACAAGACGAAAGCGCCTTAAGCTCTCCAGTTCGGTACCTCGGGGGAGGCCGTGAGGGGTATGTCGGGGTCCTACCAACTCGGCGCGCAGAACAGTTGTCCGCTTACCTGGGTTGACATAATCTTATCCTTGTCTGGTGTAAGTATGTTTTTTTAAAGATTTTTTTGACTTGATCGCAGATTTCGCATCTGCTTTTTTTCAGAGGTTAGTCTCGTCTACTCATATTCATTCTACTTTTGGAATCTTCCTACCCCATTGATAGGATGAGGATTTAGTCGTGCTAACATAATCGTTTCCAAACTTAGTTCTGGCAATGAAGGTCAATTAATTCAAATTTTACAGAACCATTTAATAATACATATTTATTGTGGTATTTCTATCCATTTCAACATCAATTTTAAAGCTAGTTGAAGTCCCTTTACATAAATTAGGCATAAAATAAAACTTTATGTTTCCAATAAAGTTTTACGAGCCGTAACATGAGAAAACTTAAAATTAGTTTTTTTACTATTTGGTGATTAAACGTTGTCATAATTTTTTTTTAGTCATGATCCATGACCAAAACGTAATCGAACTTCGACGCTATTTATCAGAAATCTTATATTATGGACGGGAAAAAAATAATTATAAAATAATTAACATGAGGCTATGTGCCGTGCGGTCTAGAGGTCCCGAATTCTATTCCATTCGGGTTGGGAAAATATTATTGATTTTTTAGGAAAGTTTCAATTGCTTTGCTATCTGGATATGTACCCCAAAAACGGCAATGGTCCTCTCTTAAAATATATTTAATATGCGGAGTGTTATGCCTGCTTTTGCTGAGAGACCAAGAACTCTCAGTTCTGTTTGTTGTTACAATTATTTTATGAACGAACAAAAAAAATAGAGTTGCGATTGTTGACAAACATACTCAACTACGTATCAAATATCCTAGATCTTCGCAAAATATCTATACAACAGTCTCATTTACGTCACATCGTCTGAAGGTACAGTAATTCCCCTCAAAGATATGGCAACATTTTTCATTGATAACGTAAAATATGATAAAAAGGAACGTAAAATAGTATCTTGTAAGGTGCGCGGCGAAATAGACGTACTATAAGATACTGAATAAAATTATATTCGCTTTATTTTACCGTTGATTTATTTCATCATCGACCGAATGAATTGTTGGCCTTAAGAAGCTTCGTTAAAATCATAAGGATATATAAAAAAATCGTCATTTAACTTATTTCAATATATTATTTTGAAATGAAATTAAAACATTGATATTTATTTAAATAAATTAGTGTCATTAACTTAGATAATGTAACGTAGTTAAATTAATCAAGCTCGGCTATACGCTTGGCGCCATTGCAGTAAATAATATTAAAAAATGTCGATCAGCCACTTTCTTGCTTAGCTCCTACACGTCAAATACAACTTGATTTTTTTTCTTTTTCGTTCCGCGTTGTTTTCTTTGTTTACAAATTCATGTTTATGACACATCGGCGATAAAGTCAATGTACTATTAATTGTATTCAGTATATCAAAACATAGATTCTTAAAGGTTACTTAAATTCATTCATAAACGGATAGTGATATTTAGTCTGCATTACTTCCTTTGTCTGAACATTTGTATGTTTCTGTGATATTCCTGTTCCGCTCTTTGTGGTCGCTTGATTAAGACATTAAGATTTTGGGGTTTTGACCTTCTATGGAAGTATCGCCACTGAGATTAGAGGTATATCATATACTAATAAGTAATAAACGTTGCCTCTACCATAAGACATACCAGATATTTATTATGACATAATTTAATTAAATTATAATGATTATTTCTAACGTTGCTTGTGCCTGTACATCATACATAATCAATAGGCATTTATCATACTTAGGGTCAAGTACCTACAACCGAGGTCTTGAAATGTATTTTGAATTTAATATATCGATGTTGAAAAGTTAGTAATTTACTAAAAAAAAAAGGACTTATACCAAGAATATTTTGAATTTGGAATAACACAATTTTTTTTCATAAAATTTTATTTAACAGTTTTAGACTTCCAACTAGTAGTAGTAGTAAGTAGTAACTTAAAACATTCTTCCAGGCGTACCTTATTTATAAACATTTCTCTATAACATGAATAAAAGTATAATTGTTACATCACATATTCAATTACACCACAAATAATAATATTTCAATACGTGGACGGGTTAATCGACTTAATTTATTATCATCGTACATGAAGGCCGTAGAAAAGTTACTCGTAACATAAACTAGAAATTATCAATTTATCACCCACCTTATATCATATTCTTAAGATTGTTATATGCCTAAAGGATAAGATTATGTATATAATCACAGTTTGGCACACCCTCGCCCAAGGTAAAATATATTATTCTGTACGCGTAATAGTTAAATGCAATAAGTCAATATTATCAAAGTATTAACGACATGGCGGATTTCTCACGTCTGCAACCTTGATGAGGTTTACTGGCAATTTCATCGTACGTAAAATAATATTATCCAATTATAAATTATGCCATTAGTTATTTGTATCATTATTTATTTTAGTAAAATACTATGATGAAAATCTCGGCGGTCGCGGGTTCAAACCCCAGGCACACACCTCTGACTTTTCGAAGTTATGTGTGTATTCAGATTGAATTATCACTTGCTTTAACGGTGAAGGAAAACATCGTGATGAAACCTGCACACCTAAGAGTTCTTAGGAATTTCTTAGGTGTGTAGTCCGCCAACCCGCACTAGGCCAGCGTGGTGCACTATGGCCTAAACCCTCTCAATGGTAGAGGAGACCCGTGCTCAGCAGTAGGTGTATATGGGTTGATGAAGAAGAAGACTGTGATGAAAAAATAACATTTAATAACCAAATTTAATACTTTTTCTGGCAAATATAAAATCTGGTTAACTGTAAACGTTAAAACAAGAAATTTCGTAAAAAACTGAATACAATAAAAATTGTACAGTCTAATAGTCTATAATTGCCTAAAATCGCTAATTGCGATGTGGTTATTTTTATATAAGAATTTTATTTTTTCGCCGTTGGCAGGCTTTTGGCAAGCGTAATTCCCTCAAACGATAAGTAGAACATATTTTTAGCCATTCACACCCAAAATAATAATATTAGGACTATTTAATGTTATCCCTAGGACTGTTTAATGTTATCCGTACTCTTTTGGTTCAGATAGTTGTAATGGACACCCCGATGTCAAGATATTCAATGATTATAAAAATCAGTCTCGAATTGTAATTCTGTGTTACGATTTTTAAAAAACAACTTTCTTCTGATTAACATTATCTAACTTAACATCTGTAGGTAATGTTCTCCGTAATGCCCGCATAGGGTTCAAAAAGACAATTTAAATAAATTAACGAAGCCGACCACAGTATATATTATAAACATGTATTTGGAACGCACCTGTACCTTACGCTCATATATCCGAAGGCGTAAATCCATTTACGTCTGTATTCACGTTTCGCTTATTCCGTTCAAAATCCCATCTAATTACATAAAGGACCCGACTATTGACTTACGAGTACATTTTCTGATTTCATGCTGACGCTAAGAAATCGTCACAGAAAAACCTCATGCGATTTTGCACGAACCTAGAAACCTCAGATCGTACAACACAAAGGTGTCCTTAGGAACCAACTAGACTCTCAATTGAGAAGTAATCTCTATTGATAAATTGTTATAAAATTGCAATGCGTCCTGTAATTTGAAGATTTAATACATTATGTCTTTAAGTACTCTAAAAATTTAACCAAAGACATTCTCTGGCCGTTCTTATTAAGAGTAGTATTGTTATTGTTTTTTAGTATTGCTTCACGTAGTATTGCTATTGGTGAGAAAGATTTTATTAAATGCTCCTCGTATAAACTTAAAAATATCCAGCTGTATAGCGAAGGATATGCATTTCCTTATTGATGTAATGATGAGGATGATTTGACCTTCCCGTTGCGGAGTAAATTGCCGAAGACTAGGAAACGAGGGTCGGCCGCTTGTCGTCTTACTCCGGATGGCAATGACCCGAGCCATTATCCTAATGCCCTAGTCCAGTTCAAGAAAGCATTTACCTTAATTGTGTCCTTCCTTCTTAGACGGTGATAACTGTGCAGTCGCGGCATACGAAAACAATAGTTGACTATTCTTTTTGTTTAATTACTGAATAAATGAGCAGTTTATGTTAAAAAGTAGCTTACATTCATCCACAGCTTTAGATACTGAGAGAAATAATTTGCGTACCTACATCATTGATTTTCGTTTTTTATAAATCGGGACTTCCCACTATACGTTTCTGGTTACTCCAGTTCATCAGATGTATATGGATTTTTTTTTCCGTTTTCTCAACTAAAGGAAAAAATCTAATGTTTATGCAAATTTTCAGAAATATCGTTATCGTTATCATCTGCTTTAGGCAGTTTTTTGCCTAATGGATAAGATAAATTTTATCAAACTGTTATACCCTCACTCAAAGCAAAATACATTATTTGCCACATATGCGATAATCAAATCACGTAATAATCCTAATGCTCTTTATCGACGTACCACTTACACACGGGTTTCCTTGTTTGTTTTAATGGCATTTCAAATATGATACTGTAGCTCGTTGCGCCTTTACTGAATTCCTGATTTACTTCATGAAAATGTTTTGTTTAATTCTTATTCTTGATTTTTTTAAAGATATCGTCGCCAGCATGTTTTTAAAAGTCATCAAATATCAATCAATATTTAAGTATTTTTTTTCCTAATGAGTTCCATATCCACAGTCCACAATCATGCAATCTAGTAATGTTTATGGAAAATTTTGCTTAGTTTACAATTTCGCCATGTCGGATATCAACAAGTCACGGTACAATTGTTATCAATTTAATTCGATCTATTCAATGTCATTATTCGCACATCGAGTTTATAAAACGGGGATAAGCCTTGCTGAATTGTCTTCATAGTTACAAGGTCAAGATTATCTTCGTATAATATTTATATCGTTTTCCATCTTCGCAATCTGAAGAAATGTATTTATCTCTTCAATATCTTTTTCTTCACTTCTGTTGATTTTATTTAGTTTTTACTATTGTTACAAATCTTTTAGTTTCTAAAGGGTTAGAATATTAATTTGTAATATTAGATCTTAAATATGAAACACCAGTGCTGTTTCTTCAATGTTTAGAGGACTGCAATATCTACTTGATACTATCTTACCAATCTGGTGTGATCCTTTCATTTCGGGTTACGCCAAAACCACGATTGTGGGCGGCAATAGTCAGTCACCATTACAAGAATTGTCTAATCGCTTTGTATTTCTACTTTGTACTTAAACAATACTAGTATATTTTAAGAATACAATGATTACGAGCAATTGAGATACCTTATATTAGGAAAATTAATATAAGGATATTTAAAGACTAATTGAAAATTTGTGAATGTTTTTGATGAATGAAGTATCCAGTATAAAAAAAAAAAAAACAGAAAATAACGTATCAAATGCCTGCATAGCTTGACAGATTGAGACTACCAAAACCTTTATTTTACCCGACTTCATTGTGTCCAATGATGAGATGTTATCTATATATATATTGATAATATTAAACTGAAGAGTTTATTTGATTGTTCTTTGCTTGAATGCGCAAATATCAGAAACTACTGATCTCATTGTGAAAATTCTTCCAGTGTCGGATAGCTCATTATAAAGCAAGGCTATAGTCTTTATTATGTCATCACGCTTTGGCCAATAGGAGCGGACCATCGATCAAAAATGTGAGAAAAGCAGAAAAAAATATTCGTTTATACTAGTTTCGAAAGTGTTGCGGGGAACAACTAGAGATAAATACGGTTAAATAATATTTACCTTAAATGAGAAAAGAAGTTCAAAATCATGATAATAATAATTCTCATTTCACGTAGAAAAATATACCAATCTCAATTTAAAATCAAGTTTATATCAGTTACATAAAAATCATACATTGCGATTATTTTAATCGTTTCCCGATTGAAGGACAGTGTACACCTAACACAACACATTGCTACTTAGGGTTAGCAAAATTATTAGATTTGCAGTTTGATAAGATTACCTAACGCAATTTGTTATAAGTTAACGGTTTTAACATATAAAAAATTGCGGAAGGTTTAATATCTCAATTTAAATAAGGTGATAGGGTTTTTTGACAAGGTTAATTAAAATAGATGTTTACAGCTTTTCAAGCGAAGCATTGTGATACCGATAACGGCTTTAAACCGATTTAAATAACAGTATTACATCATAAAGCGTACGCACTACGTATGTACACGGAAGTCGCTTAAAAAGAAAACACATTTTTTTTTTAAATAGGTTTTGCATAAACCAATATCGATAATTAATGTATGCCGCGAAATAGTGGGCAATCCTATTTCTTCAGAAACTAAATCTATTGCAAAAGAGCTCAGGACAAAAATAGATTAAAAATGCATCGAAAAAACGCGCGTATCAAAACACAAACGTAATTTTAATAGAATGATCGTAATAGGAAATTTAAAACTATATCCATTTCGTATATCAAATGCGTGAGTTATGTTAACAGTTAACAACTAATAAATGAGAATCATTGAGTTGCGGGAATGGTAACGCGTTTCGCAAGTAATATCCAGAGCCTAGTTTACACGATATCAGCACATTTATCCTGTATTTAGATCGTGATCGGAAACTAAGGCTACTGTGATCACAAACCCATTGAACCAATTTTGACGTCGTCCATACAAACCACATACATACATTTAATACCAATGGTTGTATAGAGAACATCAATTTTTTTATTTTTGTTAGAATTTTCTTTAACGCCATTGGGTTTGTGACCACCTTAGAGATATTATCTGCCCTACTTTCCGATCACGGTCTGAATGGACCCTGTATATTACGGAACTCTCCATATATGATTAAATACTTAGGAAATATTCCGTCATTTCTGTTTGCGTTTTAATTGATAACTCAACGTTCCAGGTCACGTTACGTGATAAAAGTGTCTCGTTACATAAAACGATATCTTTATAACACTCTGCATTGTCTTCGAATCATACATTTATTGTAACATGACTAATCCACAATATATCTTCGCTTGTGAAATGAAGTGTGTATAGAGGAGCTAAAATTGAAGATTTGTTTATGCTAAGATTTTGTTTTCACTAAAGAGAGAGCATTAAAATACCCATCATATTCTCTATCGATCAGTCGAATGAAAAAGCGAATAAATAGGTATTCAGCTTTAAAACATGGTATTTTTGGTATCCATACATACATGCATACGCTTGTGTCCTATAGCAAGAGCCTATTATATTAACTCCCTCAAACTACGATCCAGGCACACCTCTTTTGCTTCTGCGACATCCATACATTTTTCATACTTAAATGTTGGTTTGTGTACTCCTAACTTGGCCCTTGCGGTCAAAGTAGTAGCAAGATTCCATATCTTACTACCAACTTTATAGTAATTTACTGTAAACGTCGCTGTAGATTTGACATCTACTGTTTCCGCAGAAAATTGGTTTATGTCTCCAACTATTTCGACAGCGGTTGGGTGGTAATGTCAGATCTATCTGATTCTTGTCATTGCCTTCCAAGACAATTATTGACTTGTGGCAATTGCTCATCAGCTCTGTCGTGTGCCAATTATTTGGTAGGAGACCAATATCTAAGAGATAAAATAAAAGAATCCACACAAAATATAAAAAATCTGCCTGCGATTAATTGTGTCAACTTTTTATATGTGTGTGAATCAGATTGGACCTAAAAAAGAACACTTTAATGACACAGGACATTAACCTACCTTTTGAGGTAGGTTATAAACCTATATGCGTAATAACAGGTTTTATGATCTTGATCATGAGCGACATTGGTAATGTGATGTCTTTATACGCTAATTTTAACTTGACTAACTACCTACAAGTGAGCCCGCAAAAAGACGATGGCATGGGTGTTTAGTCACATCGAATTTTAATTTCCATTGTTATTAGTTGGCAGGGCTGAGCATAAGCTGTAATCCTAAGCAGTGGCGTGCCTAGGGGGTCAAACTAAGGCAAGCCCAAATGTTTATTTAGTAGCAGCATATTTTTTTTGGTACGTAGGACTAATAAATACCTACCGGTTAGTACTCACATTCACGTTTATAGCGTTATTTTATAAATAAACAATCGTTAAGTTCGTTATTCGGAACTATGTAAGGCAAGTCGGGCTTTCGGGCTTCTATGGAAGTACCGCCACTGATCCTAAGGTACGGTAATGTGCGAGAGTACAGTTATGTTTCATAAGTCTTGCAGTCTTTAGTTAATTCCTCAACCTGAACTAGTTAAAACAGAGCCACTAATTTTGTACTTACTGTGTATAAATCCCACAATCTGCTGAGTTGGTATAATGATAGTAAAATAAAAGACAAAATAAATATAATATATCTGTGAGCTCAAGGACAAAGAGAAACATCAATTCATCAATAATAATAATTAGATAGCTTGCTTAGGATTCAGAAGCTAGAAAGACTTTAAGGTCATACAAGAACCCAAGCCTGAATTGTAATAACATCATCATCAACCCAAATTAGGTGCTGCAGAACGCCTTCACAAATAAGATGGATTAGGCCTCTATCATAATGGCCTTGTGTAGACTACACATCTAAGAATTTCTTAAAATATATCTATACGGATTTCCTTGCGATGTTCAGCGTTTAATTAAGTTATAATTCGCGTTTAATATTATTTTTTTATAGCTATAATATTTGTTTTATTAGCTGACTTCAAAAAAGGAGGAGGTTATCAATTAGTCTGTATTTTTTTATATTCCTACATTGCTCCACAGGTCAACGCATCGGAACTGTTTCTCGAAATGAAATATCTGCACGTCCGGGACCTTGAATCCACGCACAGGAATTGTCTGTATTTGATAAAACTATGTTATATTTTCCTGCCTCTCATAAAATCGCTCGATAAGATAACATATTTATCATATTCTAAAATTTCTGAACTGATAACGCTTAGGCAAAAATAGCAGAGGTTAAACACACATTTCTTATTGAAATTTGCAGGTTTCTTTTATTTCATTTATTTGATTATAACTATAGTATATATTTTTAAAGTTTACATATAACGATATTAATGTATTGAAATGCTAGTGTAGGTATATAAAATTGAAATAATCAATTACATGTTTTGAGTGCTTTCCAACACACTCAACATTTACAATGTAACTGTTGCTAGAGTACCTAACTTCATAGTATTCTCAATACCAAAAACTTGATTTAGGTATATGGCAGTGGCGTGCCTAGGGTGTCAAACTAAGGCAAGCCCAAATGTTTATTTAGTAGCAGCATATTTTTTTTGGTACGTAGGACTAATAAATACTCACCGATTAGTACTCACATTCACGTTTATAGCGTTATTTTATAAATAAACAATCGTTAAGTTCGTTATTCGGAACTATGTAAGGCAAGTCGGGCTTTCGGGCTTCTATGGAAGTACCGCCACTGGTATATGGTATTAGTTTCTACTCATGTATTTGATTTAAACTCTCGCGTGGTAATAAAGCTAATAGCCTAAGATCCCACCACTGATTTACTACATACATTATGACGTGAGTCAAACACACATTTTTACATTCGTGTATGAATAGGAGAATACTCTGATATACCGCAGCCAGTCAAAATATGCCCGTAAGTAATTTTAATTAAATTAATAAAAAATAATTTTCGTAATAAAATTTCATGCACTTTGTATTTAAATAAAATATCATCCACGCCATAGCTATGCATGTAAAGAATTCTAAAATCCATAGGTGCCGTTCCACACTCAGCCGCAACTACCCCGCAGCCAGGTGCAAACAGGTGATATTTTGGAGTTTTTTTACACTCATAGCGTACTCGGATGATTTTGGTATCAAATTAAAGCTGATTTTTTTTCTAATATGATGATATATGTCTGCCTGTGAAATAATAGCCGCAAATTAGTGGTGCCATCTCTTAAAAACGCGAGTTAGCGAAAATTCTGATTGCGACGTCGATAGCGACAGCTGCGATTTTGAAAGCAACGAGGAATCTGACTCTGACTAAACAATAACAAAATGTAATACACTGATAAAATATATAATTTGATTGAAGATACTGAATATCGGCGGTCGCGGGTTCGAACCCCAGGCACACACCTCTGACTTTTCGAAGTTATGTGTGTATTCACATTGAATTATCACTTGCTATAATGGTGAAGGAAAACATCGTGATGAAACCTGCACATCTAAGAGTTCTTAGGAATTTCTAAGGTGTGTAGTCCGCCAACCCGCACTAGGCCAGCGTGGTGGACTATGGCCTAATAAACCCTCTCAATGGTAGAGGAGACCCGTGCTCAGCAGTGGGCGTATATGGGTTGCTATTTTGTATTGGTTGCTTTTTTGTACACTGTACAATATTATACATACACAATATTAAATGACACAAAACATACCTCACGCCTATATTCCCCGAAGTGGTAGACAGAGATCCATTTCTGCACCCACATTTCGCCATGTATGTATCAGTCCCACTTAATAGGGGGCGAGCCTATTGCCATTTTTCGGGCACATTTCCAGACTCCGTACTGCTACTGAGAATTTCCTAATGGAAAAACCCAATAACACTTTGCCCGACCCGAGAATCGAACCCAGGACCTCTAGATCGCGCGGCACATACTTGTACCGCAAGACCACGAGACAGTCAATTCATGAAATATTATGAATGCAGTATAGGCACAATAGGCGATCTTATCGCTAACTGAGATCTCTTCCAGACAACCTACTTTAAGATTTAATTATTGCTTTAAAGTTTTTTTTTTTAATATTAATTACATAATTATAGTTTTTGAGTCAATGTAAAGTCGGTTCTACTATTTGAGCCGCCGGCAAAGAACATTTTATCTCGGTTATCTCGCGTTTTTAAGAGATGGCACCACTAATTTGCGGCTATTATTTCACAGGCAGACATATATCATCATATTAGAAAAAAAATCAGCTTTAATTTGATACCAAAATCATCCGAGTACGCAATGAGTGTAGAAAAACTCCAAAATATCACCTGTTTGCACCTGGCTGCGGGGTAGTTGCGGCTGAGTGTGGAACGGCACCTATGGATTTTAGAATTCTTTACATGCATAGCTATGGCGTGGATGATATTTTATTTAAATACATAGTGCATGAAATTTTATTACGAAAATTATTTTTTATTAATTTAATTAAAATTACTTACGGGCATATTTTGACTGGCTGCGGTATATCAGAGTATTCTCCTATTCATACACGAATGTAAAAATGTGTGTTTGACTCACGTCATAATGTATGTAGTAAATCAGTGGTGGGATCTTAGGCTATAAGGTTTCGGAAAAATATAAAAAAAAGTTATAAATAAACAATAACGTATACAATGACATTAATAATGAGGACACGTAGGATTAATCAAAAACAATTTCAAATTGTTTCACATTTATTGAGCTTCGTTTTACAAAAAATCAGGCATGCAAAAAAATGTAAGCCGACTGCTGTGGTGCAAATTGGCTGTTGCATAATAACTTTAATAGTATCCAATTAACATATTATCTATTTACATTATGATGATAGACATGAGTTAGATAAAAATCAAACAGATAGAACGTTATCAGTTCGAGTAGTATATAATGAAAGATTAGTCGATAATTGCCATCTACGACAACATACTTATTGCAATAATCATGAATCCCCTCATCTGCATACAAAGAAGACATACAAGCCCGTTATATTGTGCCATTTCCAGGAACTATATCATAACCGATATCAGTGTAAACATTATGCGTCATTTCGCTGACACATCTTGCATTTACCAAGCTTTTATTTACATAGTTCCTTTATTAACAATTTAATATGATGCAGTTCTTAACTCAATTAAAATAAAGGCAACATAAACAATTTTAAAACAATTGAACAAAGTATATAAGGAATACACAACAGTCGGTCGTTCATACACGCTAAACTCAGAAGATTTTCCTTGATGACACTTTAACATAATATATACAAATACAAATTTAATATATCGCACTTTAACATTATAAGAAGCAAACCATGTCACAAACATTATTTACAGTAGTTAATTGCTTTAAAGACTAAAGTATTAGCACCTTTACATAAAGCTATAATTGTTGTCCTACGTTAATCTTATTTTTTCGAAAGTAGACATCGAAAATACAATTAAAAATGTAGGATATCATTTGTGGTATAAATTTAGACAAGGCTTAAATTGACATTAGTGAACGTTACTGGTTGAATGACTTGGTCTTTAAATAGTGCTGCACGTATGTATTTAAAAGTCCCCCGAGTAAGCTGGCCTTCCAAAATAGGTACTGTATTTAAAAGCGTGGCCCTCATAGTGTGCATGCACAGTATATCAATACAATTAGCTTATGTTAACACGGTTAATGTACATACATTGTTAGACATCTATTTATAGATGTTGAGTTCATACAATACATATTATAACGCTTGGGTTTTGGTCTTTGAATTCCTTTAGCTAATACATTTCTTCTAAAGTTGTTATCTACGACATTATTATTTACTATGACCTACATAGTGGCTCGTTAGCTCAGCGGTAAGAGCACGTATTTAGAAATGACCTACATAGATTTCTTTAAAAGTTTGAAAATGAAGATACAAAAATAAATAGTATATTTTATAATAATTATTAAAAATACATTATCGGTCCCACATTTATTAAATCTACGATAAGTCTGAGAGCTCTTGTGACTAACAATTAATTTTATGGTGTAATGAATTGACATGAATAATTTTAAACAGCATATGTAATCTTAACGAGTATTGTGCGTATTAATGATACAAAAGTAACATTTGCACTAACTTATGTAAATGTATCCTCCGCAGAATTTAAAACGACACAAGCAACTAAATCTTAATAAGCCATTATAAATAAATTACACAAAACAAACAATTATTTAGAATTAAAAAGAAAATTATTCCGATGAGATTAAAACATTATCAATGTTAAACCGTTCTGTGTATATACGTTGTCTGTTTCAGTCACAGATGGGTTAATAGAATTGTTGATAGATACATATTATGATACGTATAACCGTAACATATTTCATGTGACAATTATAATAATTAAGAACATATTATTCTCTATTTTTACAATTACTTAGGTTTATTTATTTCTATCTTATTTAAATACAATCTTAATGCTAAAATTGCGACAAGTTTCTAGATACATTACTCAGAACATGGAAGGAAACACACTTTTATTTGTTTAATAATAAATTCGATGATTTATTCTATTAAAGCAGTTTACGGTTAACGTATTCCTAAATATCAAAATTCTATAGACGATGGATGATGCATACATCATCCATCGTCTATTTGTTTTTCCCTTAGTTCATGTTTTCCATTCAGTTCCGCTGCTTCTGCCGCTGTGTCTTTATGTTCTTTTGATTTATACGCACTGGGTCCAATAAGAGAAAGAACAACTGGCAAAAATATCAGCCCATTGAAAAGACCGAATAATATGACAAGTAAGAAAATTTTGAAAAATGATTGAAAGGTATAAGCTTTTGACATACTAAGAAGAGACAATGAGAGAAGTGTTGAACCACCTCCTAATAAAACAGCAGTACCAATTGATGTGACTGTTTTAAAAGCTCTATCATTACGGGATCCCTGTGTGACCGTCAGGAACGTGTGACCAACATGGGCCGCATAGTCTACGCACAAACCTATAGCAAGTTCTAAACCGATACAGCAAACAATGTCAACAGTCATGC
Organism: Cephonodes hylas; assembly: GCA_030295005.1. Classification (NCBI taxonomy): domain Eukaryota; kingdom Metazoa; phylum Arthropoda; class Insecta; order Lepidoptera; family Sphingidae; genus Cephonodes; species Cephonodes hylas. The sequence continues at coordinate 4,763,850 of AP025367.1, read as the reverse complement.
CCCAGCGCTGCATCCAACCTAAAACGTTAAGTATAGTTAACGCCACACAAATAAATATCCACAAACACATTTGGAGATTGGTTATCAATATCACTGTACACACCATCACACAAACCAATGCTAATTCAATATTTCTTTCTACTTCAACAGCTATAATCTCATCAGTAACCCAATTACCGAAGACTTTTGACCAGACGCTACGATAACCACTACCAGTGGTTATGTTCGTTTCTTTTACTACATTTTTAATACGATTCATGGCCGGTATATATTCTTCGGGACCGTTAAACCGTGCAAAATTAAAAGAAAGGGTAGAACCTAGTATACGCGAGGCAGGCTGGCCGCATCTAAATTTTTCTGCAAATTTAAAGTTCACTTGGAATCTACCACCAATAGGACTATACAAAAATCTTGATAAGTACCTGTTAAATTCAGCGTCTGTTACGTTTTTAGATGTTTTTAAATCACGACCATAATTTTTTAACACATACAAATGAAAGTGATCTACCCAAGAGACAACATCGTTAATATAAGGCTCTTTGCTGATTTTGGTCGCCATACTATGTATATTAGACAATTCATGTTTATAATTAACATCTCCTAAAAATACAAACGCATTATAACCCTCGGTGGGGTAGTAGAGGTCATATGCATCAAGGTATTGTTTATAGTACGTATCATCAGGAATAAACCACTTAGGATCAAATCGTTGTTCTAAACGCAATATAGCTTCGATGCTAAATCCCGTTACAATCACCGTAAATAAAATCGCGAATACTTTTCCCGGTATAGTAAAAACAACGTTTTTATAAAACTTTTCGAATAATTTTTGTAGCATGGATTTCTCTGAAGATATTCGGATCTCTTCTCGATGACGATAACAAAAAAGAATACCGTTTCGTTTCGCTTCGATTCTCATTACATCTAAAGTGAAAATCGCAACATAAAACGTTACGGAGTAACAGAATATGAAGAATACTCCTACTGCTGCATAGATACAGAAAGATTTCAACGACGGTAATATTGTAATAGCTCCGATCAGTAGGGCTACAATATCAGTAAAAGAAGTAATGACAATTGAGACGCCGGCATGTTTCAACATAAGGCCTACTTTCACAGGAAGACTTTTTTTCAATTCGGCTTCAGACAAATTTTTCCAACAAGCATTCATAACAAACATATCATCTATTCCAAGACCCATTAAGAGAAAAGGTAAAGAAGAATGGACAGGCCCAAAGTACGCACCTAGTAAAGAACACCAACTAACGGCTGAGATATATGCTAAGCCCACATTAAGCAGTCCAACACTACCCAAAGTCAATCTTATTTCTAGCCAATTACAGCGCGACAGTGCGAACTGTATGTAAAAGAACATTAATAAAATGCCTAAAAATAACTTATCTAATTCATGAAACATAGCTTCTCCACTTATATCAGCAAAACTTCGTCCGGCTTCATAAAATATCTTAATTTCCGATTGGTCGTTTGATATAGATTTCATTATTGCTAAGAATTCTGATTCCCACAACGCCAAGGGAATTGACACCCAATCTTCTGTACCAACTAAATTTCCAACTTCATTCAAATCGACTGCTGACATGTTTACTTGAGTGTACCAGGTCAAAATAACCGAACGTGCTCCAACAATATTTCCCTTTTCATCGTATGTAACACCGCCTAACATCTTAGCATAATCTAAAGGAAAGCCTGTGATTGGGTTCGTCTTGACAGTATTTACTTTTTCAACTACATCTTGCTTGCTTAAATTTCTAATGTCATTAAGATCGTTTTTCCAAATGTCTAATATATTATACTGAAGGCACACAAATTGAAATCCCTCTAGGAATCCGCAATAAAAGTCATCGTCGACCCACGACGTGAGGTCCGTAAAATCACTTTCACTATTGTTTCCCAAGTTCTTAGCATTCCCCGTAGATCTAGGTTTAGTATCCGCGCTGAAAAAGTTAACAACGGGAACTTTGTAACACAAATCCGATATGGAGTGTGTCTCGTTGTCGTGAATCACTGTGATTGAGTTTATTGTGTTACTAATATTGTGAATGGTCCGTAACACCTTCGGCTCCAATACATTGTCTGCTGTTATTATCAACTTTTGAAATCTGAACCCTGTTCCAAATGTATCTATATACCAATTTGTATCATAATAATAATCAGATTCCGGTGGCACCCACAGATTCAAGGGGTTCTTTTCTATGTGGAATTTTATTAAGCCTATGCTGCTGATGCACACAAATAATAGAGTTCCAATTATTGTCTTCCATGGATTTCTTCCAACTGTAACACCCAGGGAAAAAAATATTTTTTCAACAAAGTTAACTGATTTCGAAGAAACTGCTTCCCACAATTCCTGCGGAGTTCTAATATTCCTTTTTTTAGGCATATTTTCTATTATCACTGTTCGTATTGTAAGCACTAATTTCAGTTTTGTCCACAAGTATACGTTATGTTTCCGAATAATACGAATTTTAAGAGAACATAATTAACGGAACTGTCACTTAACTTCATGTTAAATTTAAATGAAAAATAACAAACACGGTCAGCGTCGCGAGTGGAATGTTATTACTGTCGGCAAGGACGGGCGGCGAGCGCACGCCGCCGACTACTAATGTTATCTCTGCCAAGCTCCGATCGGGCAATTATCCAATTTTATCGTTTGATAATGTTTAAGTCGTATAGATCTATACTAGGCACGATATCCCCCGCTACGAACGATTCTTTGGGTTTCGAACTCGTATCTTTTGTAAATAAACAAGCTAGTGATTTAGTGATGTTATCGGGTGTTCGTCCATAAAAATAAGGCACAAACTTTATCACCCATTAAAAGATGACGTTTTATGAATGTATATTATTATTATGAATGAATACGATAACTCTTTATAACGAGCGTTTTCCTACTGTATGCCCCTTAACTTACTAATTACATTAGTAATGAAAAGTTTCAAATTATGTACTCTGTGAAATTAACACATGTTATGAACGCTTGCTGCCGTTACCCACGCTATGCACAACTTTGGGGTAGTTTTTAACTTGTATTGGTTAGTAACCCTTATTGGACCATTCAACTTGACATTAGGTTAACTAAAAATAAGCTGGTACCCTCGGTCAATGACATCACCTTTAAATACCAAAGGGCTTTGACCCTACTTCTCCGGATTACGGAATATTTTGCTATATATTTTTACTCTTAATTTAGAGAAACTATAACATTTCTAAAATAATCTGTAGACATAATTTAACAAAATTATTATTTTTTATATAAACGAGTGTTATTTTATTTTCATTCATAAAAATGACTCCAAATAAACTAACACTAGTTTATTGAATACAATACTAAAATGTTTTAGTGTTAAATAATTGCTAGTTTTCCATGTGCTTGACATGGAAAAAAATCATCACATGTTTTATATGGCGAACATCATCAAATTTAATTTAGTTATTTCCATCTTACATTAATTTTATTATTTAATCATGATTGACACAATGGAATAATATCCGAACGTACTTTAAACCTGTCAAGTGTTTGTCGTGTGTATGTACTGTTTATGAATAAATACCAAAATAAGATTCAAAAGTTGTTGAATTTCTGTTAAACAATGTGTTCTAATTTTATTTTTAAAAACTTGAAGTGAGAGTATTACAAAATGTGGACGACGAAGACTTTTTTGACAAAAACAAAGCGCGGTAATATTATAAAAGTAAGGTTATGTTGTTGAAAGTTTCACGCTATTTATTTGGCTTAGTATGAAAAAAAAACTTTTTAAAGATCATAAATCTACATAACGTTGTTTAAAATAATCTAAATACCTGTTTTAAGTATACACACCAAATTTAAACTGAATAAAATTAAGTCTTTTGTTGTTAAACGGCTCTGCGCCAATAATGTGAAAAAAGTAACAGTACATGTTGTAGTTAAGCAATACAATGGTGTTTATGAAGGAGAAACGAAATTAGACATTAAAGCTTAATAACAATATGACATAACAAAAAATCAGAAACACAGTGTTGGATGATTTTAATGGCTGTAATTTTTAACGTCAACTCATTGCTTATTTTTTTTTGGGAGTAATGCAATATTTGGTCCTTATTTGAATTATTTATAGGCATTGATTTAGTTTCTATTAAAGGGATCTATAATTTAAAATATTTGTTTTCTCAAAAGATTATAATATCTTATATTGTGTCAGAGAACACACAGTATAAGGTATTATACCAATTTGGATAGATAGTCTTATACATGTTGCTGTACATTTAAAACCGTACAAATTGGTCCAACGATGTAAATATCTTGTGTAAGAATATTTTTATTATATTTTTTGATGGTCTGAGGTAAAACACTTTAATAGTGGTCAATTTTTACGTTGTGGGGGAGCTATGTTTGCTTAGAAGTAAGTTTTTTCATTCATGCATTTCTTTACAGATTGTAAGAGAGCATTATTTACGTGATGATTTGTTATGTGGTTCCGCTGCATGCAACACCTGCCCCCACAAAGATGATGAACTAGTTCTGGAATCTCAGCCAGAATCTATTTGTACATTGTTTGACTATCCTCACTATTTGATACTTGATACAAATGTAGTCCTCCATCAAATAGATGTTTTGCAAGAGGATGCATTGAAAAATGTCATAATTCTCCAGACTGTGTTAGAGGAAGTGAAACACCAAAATACAGCAGTATTTCAGAGATTGTTGGAAATAATAAGCAATAAAAATCGAAGGTTTTATTCATTTGTCAATGAACATCATAAGTAAGTTAATATTATGTTACATTGCTTTTACGCCTTTGTCTAAATATAGAGTAGATATAAGATATGATGACTCAGTAACTTCGATGATTGGATATAAGCTGTATTGAGAGTGTTAAATCAATACCGAGATAATGTCATCTTAGAGTTTCCAGTTATGTCACAATCTAGTTCGAAATCACAAATTTCGTACTTTTCCTTGTATTGGGCAATTTTTTAGACTTACAAATAATCTTATTTAGCCATGATTTTTATAATTATAGGGACACATATGTTGAACGCAAACCTGGAGAGAAACAAAATGACCGAAATGATAGAGCTATTCGTAAAGCAGCTGTATGGTATGAGTCACATTTGAGTATAAACAGTGTGGTTGGGCAGTCTCTAAGGGTTGTGCTATTGACTGATGATGAAAAGAACAGAGAGATTGCACAAAGTGAAGGAATTGTCTGCTGCAATGGTATTATGCTTTTTATTCATTATTAACTTTTGTAGTATTTTTTGTAACCTTATTCTTGGATCCTTTTATATCCCAGAAAAAGATGTTCAACCTCCACTCAATTATTTATTTACTGTTGTGCCCACACCAAAAATATTTCTATAAATCTTTATCTTTATATCTTTATAAATATTTGTTTCCTAAGACATTACATTTTACTTTGGAGTGTCTAAATTAAATATATGACTGATCTATTCATTTTGAAGTAACATTATCATAATTACATTAGGGATGCAAAAAGAATTCACACTTGATTTATTTTCCAGTTAAAGACTACATAGAAAATGTGACTGGTTTTGTTGGTCTGAGTGACAAGTTGTCAAAGAATGTGATACCTGAGAGCTGTTCCAAAGACGCCTTGTATCCAGCCCATTTGACTCCAGTCCAAGTACATGAAGGCATTAGGAACGGCAAGCTCTACCAAGGCACTTTCCATGCATCTCGGGATAACTTCTTAGAGGGTACAGCCAATATCAATGGTTTTGATAAACCAGTAAGTGATAAGTTTAAGATAAAAAATTATTAAAAAATTACAAAAATGTTCATTAACTGTACATTACTCAGCTCCAGAAACTCAAACTTGGTAGGAGTAGATTATAAATATTGGCTTGTTTTGTAATATAACAAAGATATTTTTTATACCAAGTCTAATTGAAATGAGTCAATGTGTTAAGCCACTAAATGCCAACTGAGGGTTGCCTTATATTTATGTTTCCATGTCAGATTATAAATTTTCGAAAGCTTATCGCAATTCCATCATATTAAACAAATGAGGAAAATCGTACTTTAATTTATTTAAAAAAAAATTGTCATAATATTAAAATCGGATCATATCATTTTCAGACTGATATTTGATATAAATATTTTGTGATTGTATACCTTATCGCACAGATATTTGAAACAATGAAAATTATGTCGATGTCAAGATAAATATATGGTGCATTTCTGCAATCGCGTTTGCCAAATGGATTTTACATTTCATATATAGTTTTTACATTTTATGTTCTGCTACTGAAAAATCCAACACCCCTTTTTTTCCAGGATATACTTGAATAGCGGCTGATCTTTGACCTATTTGTGAGTGACAGTTTATACCTCGCAGTGATTACAACTTAGCTGGAATGCCATCATCAATTATCACTCACCGAAAGAATTTCTCCATGTCCTTTTTTTCAGTCTCCCTTCGATCTTGATCAATTCTACCGAAATCTATCATTAAACAACTACATAACATACTCACATCAATTTCCTCCCATTAGATTCTACTACAAGGCCATATCGGCATAAACAGAGCCGTTGATGGTGACGTAGTTGCTGTGGAACTGTTGCCTGAAGAAGAATGGCGCAGGCCCAGCGATATCGTGCTAGAAGATAAAGCCGAAGACCCAGGCGACTATCTAGAAGAAGAAGCTCTCCTCTTAGATGCCGTGAAGCCTGACAAGAAAGACGAAGACATAACCCCCACAGGAAAAGTGGTGGGAATTATAAGACGGAAATGGAGGCAATATTGCGGCATTTTGATGCCGAGCAAGTTTCCTGGTAAGTGATTGTTTAAAGCTTACTTGAATTTGTTATTATTGCTGGACATTTTTACTTAAACCAGCATGATTGTGACAGATGGTATAGAATACCAAATGGAGAATACATTTGGAAGGAAATAGATAGTATTTTGTGTGGGGACGAGTGTCACCGTTTGTCTGTCATCTGTATTTTATATAAAAAATCATTGAAAATAAAGGGCTGCTGTAGTTTGTCACACATTTATGAAATCTTGATATCACCCGAAAAATTAAGAAGCCGTGTAAAACATAATTATGATAGTCTAATCGTAGGTTCGGCACGCTTGGCATGTTCACGTTTCCTTTTTAGTTTTATTCACCTGTTCTGTGGAAATACCCATAATTAATCATTACAAGCCATTCGATACGTTCTATGGACGTCATAGCGGTAACTTTGCTAAGATAAAGGGGAGGTAGATATTGCTTAATTAAACGTTGATAACATGAACGGAAATGAAATATTTTATATGTGCTAGAAAGAAATGTCTTATCTTTTTTATGAGATAAATTCGATGTGTACAAAATTTGGAAAGAATAAGCTAACGTAATACTAATACTGGTCAGTATTACCTAATACCAAAACCGATAAACAGGATAAAAAAATGTTTTTTAACTTATTTGTTCATATAGAATATTCTATATATAGATATTCCTGAGGAGGGTTGGCGTCAGGCAGGCGGCCGGCTGTAAAAGACATGCCAAAACCTGTATGCAGCATGGAAACATGCTGCGCCGACCCCAAATAGACTTGGGAAAAGGGCAAGTGGATGATGATGATTGTTCATATAGAATATTCATTTTTATTCGACTCAGGAACGGCCAAAATCGCCACAATGATCATTTTAAAGTGTGTCGTGCAACCATGCCTAAAAATAATGAAATATAAATTCTGTGATAGTCGGTATGTGGTATAGCAGGTCATCATTTTGTCTCGTTAATAGGTTATTTTTTCGATTCCGTTGCCAATGTAATTATTTTATATCAGTGATTTTAAACATTTTTGTATATATTAGTTTGTTTCACCATATCAGATTTTAGAAAAGGCGTGATATGAGTTTGAAATTTCGCAAACCGGGCTGGTGGGTTTGGCTGGATATTTGTATCTGTATAGCTGCCCTCAGAGGCGGATTATCCTTAAGGCAAACTAGGCATATGCCTAGGGTCGCGAGGGTACTAAAGGGCGCGCATGCGGAATCTTTTGATAAGATATAGATTCATCATTCTCCTGCCCTGCTCCCAATTCTTATTTGGGGTCGGCGCAGCATGTTTTGTCTTTCCACACAGGAAGGAAGGACAAATCATGCTGCATAAGAGTTTTGGCAGATTTTTTACGGCCGGCCGCCTGCCTGACGCCAACCCTCCTTGGGACAAGACCCTCCTTTTTGATAAGATATAGATTATTAAAAAAAAAACAAGGATTTTTTTAACCCGAAGGTGCGGAAAATTTTATTAGCCTACTGGCGGCAAATGTGTTAATCCGCCACTGGCTGTCCTCTTTGTTGGTGTTTGCAATAGCAAGTACTGTTGTGTATGTGCAGGCGCGACGCGTCACCTGTTCACTCCGGCGGAGAAGCGCATCCCGCGCGTGCGCATCGAGACGCGGCAGAGCGCACAGCTCGCGGCGCAGCGCATACTCGTGGCGCTCGACTCGTGGCCCCGGAACAGCCGCTACCCGCTCGGACACTTCGTGCGCGCGCTCGGCCCTATAGGTCAGTGGCACACACACGGACACACATGCACACATACATGCATACATGCGCACGAACAAGCACACTAACACACACACGGATACGCACAAGCACACGCACACGTTAACGGGCACGCACACGGACATGCACATGCATTCAAAAACACACACACACGTACACGGAAACACACACGGACACAGACACAGATACGAATAGGGACATGGACACAGACACAGGCACGGACACAGACACGGACATGGACACGGACACGGACACGGACACGGACACGGACACGGACACGGACACGGACACAGACACAGATACGAATAGGGACATGGACACAGACACAGGCACGGACACAGACACGGACATGGACACGGACACGGACACGGACACGGACACGGACACGGACACGGACACAGACACAGACACAAACACAAACACGGACACAGACACAAACACGGACACAGACACGGACACGCATACAAAAACACACATACAGGCATTGCCTAAGGGAAGGTGCAATGTTCATATTTATGAGTACCTACTTACTACGTTTTAAGAGGCCTCAGTATATTGTACATTGCCACATTTTATGTGATTATTGGAAGTTTCTGGATGGAAATAGCCTTAAAACGTTGTTCGACATTGAACGGCTGAACCGATATCAAATCGACTTTAAATCTCTGTTGTAAATGTCTGTTGTAGTTATGATGGATAACCATAAAATAAAGTTATTAATGTATGATGCTTCGTAAACATTAAAATGTACTTCACATTCGAAACAATTTCTTGGTGTATGTAATTTTTTAAAAGTCGATTTTCACGTATTTAATTGATCACGCAGGCGACAAGAACGCGGAGAATGAAGTGATCCTTCTAGAACACGACGTGCCACACGCTCGGTTCAGTGAAGCCGTACTTTCATGCCTGCCTCCCAATGATTGGACCATACCCGAAGAGGTAAAAATATGCACATGGTGAACTTATTACATGCAATAAATGTTCAATCAAAATAGTTTTTAAACATAACCAATACTGTCACTTAGAATTATTGATTTGGGAAAAAAATTCGTCATAGATATCACGACCGATTGTCGGCGGTTGCAAAAGTGATTTACAACAATGTATAATTAAGAATTTGGTTATCTTTAAAAAGGGCGAATATAAATTATAATATTTTGTAGATATACACGACTGTGATTTAACATTGCAGTAGGCATACTAATTATAATTGACTTTTTTATTTAAAAAAAAAATTAAATTAATATTTATTTACTTTTAAAAAATCCTTTAAATTCAAATTTCTTGTTGTGTAAGATACTATGAATTTGAAAGCTTACAAGCGAGATAGATTAAGATTTTTATTTGACTTCATATCCTATGAAATCGACTAACTAACTAACTATATCGATAATCAACTAAAAAACTATAATTCGAAAAAAATCTCTTTAGGAAATAAAAAAACGTGTAGACCTCCGTTCGATCACAATTTGTTCCGTTGACCCTCCCGGTTGCACGGACATCGACGATGCCCTCCATGCACGACTACTGCCCACCACGACTTCCGATGGACTGAAGAAGTATGAGGTTGGAGTACACATTGCTGACGTCACGCACTTCGTGAGACCAGACACGGCGTTAGACAAGGAGGCTGCGTCCAGATCCACTACTGTTTATCTCGTTGATAGGAGAATTGACATGGTGCCAGGTAGAGTACCTAGTTCAAATGTTGTTTAGTAGTAGGTAGCAGTGATGGCCTCGAGGTTTAGGCGTGCGGTCGAGAATCTCGGCGGTCGCGGGTTCGAACCCCAGGCTTACACCTCTGACCTTTCGAAGTTGTGTGTATTCACATTGAATTATCACTTGCTTTAACGGTGAAGGAAAACATCGTGAAGAAACCTGCACACCTAAGAGTTTATAGGAATTTCTTGGGTGTGTAGTTCGCCAACCCGCACTAGGCCAGCGTGGTGGACTATGGCCTAAAACCCTCTCAATGGTAGAGGAGACTCGTGCTCAGCAGTGGGCTTATATGGGTTGATGAAGAAGAAGAAGAAGAGAAGGTAGTAGTAAGTGTTTGGTAGAAATAGAGGACGTAGTAGAAATTTCTGTAGTAGAAATAGTGAAGTGAAGTATAACTTTAGAGGCCTGTGTAAACGCTAATGCTGATGATGATGAAATTTTGTGATTAATAGACCTTCAAAGAATGTGCAAAATTAATCTGTTAAACAATTTCGCTTGATTTTTTAGTCGTCTCTAAGTAAGATTGGCCAACAGTATGATAAAAAAGTTTTTGTATATTTCTAGATTTGCTGAGTTCCAACTTATGCTCCTTGCGCGGCGGTGAAGAGAGACTCGCGTTTTCCTGCGTGTGGGAAATCGATGAAAACGCCAACATATTGGCTACGAAGTTCCACAAGAGCGTTATAAAGGTATATATCAAAATTATTTTGATAGTCAAATCAGGTGGAACTGATTTTTAATATATTTTGTCATAACTACAGGAAACAACAAACTTAAAATCGAATTAAATCTAAAATATGTAATTACCGACATTTTTAGGGTTCCGTGCCCAAAGGGTAAAACAGGACCCTATTACTAAGACTTCGGTGTTCGTCTTTCACCAGGGTTCATTCAACTGCCTATCTATTCGCTAGATTTTTTGAATTTTTTGACAAATCATGTATTTCTGTTCCCGCTGTGACAACAAACAAATGGTGTCTAAATAAATGTTTAAACGGGTCTCCCATACAACAGACTTCATTTTTTTACATTTTTATATGCAATCGTACGGGACCCTTCATACGCGAGTCTGACTCGCTTTGGCCGTTTTTTTATGATGACTACTTTGTAAATTATTCTTACGGTAAACTCACACGATACGGCTATATCTAACAAGATTAAGGGGATTAAAAAAATCACATTTATAATATTTATCGGTGGAATATAGAGATACTGGTGTTTGTGTGCAACGGTGACCTTACAGTCAGGTGACCCGTTCGTTCATTGGTCTGGTGCAGAATGTCTGATAAATACATCAATGTCGTCCGATAATACTCAATTTACAAGTTCGGTCTGTGACATTGCAACATTGTAAGATATTCCCGTGTATTGTTTCCGTATACGTGATAATTTTATGATACAATAACTATTGAATGCATAACAAAACAAAAGAAAATCCAAAATAATTTAATATGCTCTAAAAAGTAAAGAAATAATTGCGTATTCTTCTATAACCTCATCAACTTACTTTCTCTCTTCATCAATATATTAAAGGTGCGATCCATGTGTTTGAACCTGGCCACTTAAAATTAACTCAACATATATATTAGTAACAAAAAATGACCAAAATATTTTTTAGAATTCTCGTAAGTAAAATGAAATAAAAAAAATATTAGAGTATTTTAAAGCCAATTAAATTAATTATAGCGATACTGTGATGTAGTCACATTTATCGTTATTTTTGAAGTCCTTTAATTTTGTATTATAATCATTGCTGAGTAATGTAGACGTTCAATACTACTGCTCCCAAATAAAATAAATCGTGGCTGGATAACAGCTTATCGTCCCAGCACTGACCTCGTTAAACAGAATTTGTGTTTGCTCAAGTACTGATTAATTTCAAAATTCAAGGTTTTGTAACATCGTATTTGCGAATTGGTTATAGAATCGCTAAAATATTTTAACAAGTGTAATTGTAAGGAGGAATTACTTATTAGATAATGGCTTTGTATAACCGTCAAGGTTGTCTTGACTTTCGTCGCACTACTGTTTAATGTCATCGACATGATATGAGGTAATGTATCGATAGGTCTCGAATTACGTTTTAAAATGTAAATCAATAAATATCTATGTCATGTACGAACTTAAAACCATAATGGATTGTGTTGAAATGTACGTGTTGGGTGCGTGGGCGTGTACGTGCTCGCGTGCGTTCGTGAGTGAAACGGAATGCACTTTGATAGGTGATGAATAATGATAGTTTTGATGCTTTTCATACCTTTTTAAATTATTTTAAAATTACATCAACGGCGGTACTTGATTTCTACATATTATAGTATAGAGTTTCGAGGTTACGCAGTACACGAGGTTCAGCTAAAAAATTTCGCAATGTTCCCGTGTCGCTTTTAAAATAAATCGATTTTTTTTGCATTGTCTGTGCCCACTTGTGCCATTGTGTGTTTTTTGTTTTTTTAGTAACAGTATGGAACGTGACGACAGTCTTGCTAATATGTTGGTGAAATTTGTCTCTTTAGCTTACAAATATTTTCTCGGTGCGGGAATCGACACCCCTGCCTGGTATTTCTCAAGCTGGTATCTAGCCAACTGCGCTACATAGTAAAGTTTAAGGTTGAACATGGTGATAATAGTCTTGTTGGCCAACCCGCATTAATCCAGCGTGGTGGAATGAGCCCTAGGCCCTCTCAATGGTACAGGAGGCCTGTGCCGAACATTGGGACGTATATGGGCTGATGATGATGATGATTAATATGTTGATGATGAATGTCGTGCAGTCTGCAGCGGCGATGACGTACGAGGAGGCGCAAATAGCCATCGACGACGTGAGCCGGCGCGACGCGGTGGCGGCGTCGCTGCGCGTGCTGGACGCCCTCGCCAAGAGACTGAAGCGGCGCCGCCTCGACCACGGCGCGCTGCTGCTCGCCTCGCCGGAGATACGCTTCCAGGTCACATACTCAGCCATACATACATACTTATACAGAGTGTATTCAGACCGTTATCGGAAACTGAGGCAGGCAATATCTTATGTCATTACAAACCCCCTGGCGTTAAAGAAAATCCTGACAATAAATAAAAAAATTTACGTTTTCCATAAAAACCACGTACATTTAATACCAATTGTTGTATAGAAAACGTCATTTATTTTTTATTTTTTGGCTTTTTTTTATCACCAATGGGTTTGTGATAAGCGTAGCTATTAGTTTAGTTATTACTTTGTTACGTTAGCGTAGCTTTGTTAGCGAAGCTATTACTCTGTTACCTTAGTTACCGATCACGGTCTGAATACATCCTGTGTGCATAACCATACATACAAAACATGCATACCTATCCTTATGCCGGTATTCCCTGAAGGGGTAGGTGCATTACGGCTCCCACATTTTGACAAAAGTATCAGTCCAACGTATTAGGGGGCGAGGCTTCCAGGTAACTTCTCACTAATATTCACATCGCTCTCCGAGAGTAGAATATTCCTCTGTTAAAGATGAGGCCGGCACATTTGAATTGACTTGTTAATGGCAGCTCTAGTAGTATAATTTTTTTAGTATGGGTAGTGAACCGCCTTTTCGTAAAGTTGTTAGAATTTGCCTACCAAATCATAAGCGCATACCTACTTCGACGGTCGAGAAGGTAAGTCAGTTAATACTCTTACAGTGCATTTGCACTTAAAATATGCAGAGTATATTCAGACCGTCATCGAAAACTAAAGCAGATAATACGGTGTTCACAAACCAATTGACGATCAAAAATCCCTGTAAAAAAAATAACATTTTGACGTTTTCCTTACATGCCACATACATTTAATACCGATGGTTGTATGGAAAACGTTAAAATGTTCGTTTTAGTCGGGACTTTCTTTAACGTTAGGTTTATACTCACCTTAGCTTATTACCGATCACGGTATGAATACATCGCGTATAGTTGACACTACAGTCCAGATAAAAAAAAACCTAAGGTCATGTGCCTATTATCAGTATATTCCTAAAGAATAATGATATCCAGTGGAACAAAGGTCGTGTCGGCGTGTTTCCGTTGGCACCGACGCGACGTGGTGATAGCATCGTATCGAATTAATATTGTCATTTTTTGCTCCAATTAGAGTTATGTTTAATAAATAATATACATTGTTTGAATGTATTTAATAACTCAAAGTCATAACGAAAAGTAATCTCAAACGTAAAGCTGATTAGCTTTTCTGGATTTTTCGATGTCATGATACAATGAACATCTGTGCGTATTTGCGCATTACAATTACATGAATCGAAGTAATCATGAAGATAAAGGGTCTAGAATTAAGCAAGTGGATTAATAATAATCATCATTCAAACTTTTCAAACAAACAAAAAACTACTGTCATTCTTCAGTTTTATACATTTTGGACTATATTAAAAAAATTAACCACGCGACACAAACACGCGAAATTTATGTTACTTCGAATTTTTCTGTTGCTACAATGTACTACAAATTGAATAAATGATCATATAATCATCAAACTAAAGTTTAAGAAAACTATTTCAGGTAGACTCAGAGACTCACGACCCCATAGAAGTGCAAGCGAAAAAATTGATGGACACAAATTCGATGGTGGAAGAGTTCATGTTACTAGCCAACACGAGCGTTGCTCAGAAACTGTTGGAGGATTTCCCTCAGTGCGCCCTTTTAAGGAGACATCCGGCACCTCCTCCTGCCAACTTCGAAACATTCCTCAAGGCGGCTAGACAACAGGTTTGTATACTTCTTCTTCTTCATCAACCCCTATACGCCCACTGCTGAGCACGGGTCTCCTCTACCAACGAGAGGGTTTAGGCCATAGTCCACCACGCTGGCCTAGTGCGGGTTGGCGGACTACACACCTAAGAAATTCCTAAGAACTTTTAGGTGTGCAGGTTTCATCACGATGTTTTCCTTCACCGTTAAAGCAAGTGATAATTCAGTTTGAATACACACATAACTGCGAAAAGTCAGAGGTGTGTGCCTGGGGTTCGAACCCGCGACCGCCGAGATTCTCGACCGCGCGCCTAAACCTCGAGGCCATCACTGCTTTTTAGTTTGTATACACTTTTGCACTGAAATACATACACATACACTACACTGAAAATATTGATAAAAAAAAAAAAAAAAAAAAAAAAAAAAAAAAAAGGTTTGTATACACTTTTCATCAATATTTTCAGTGTAGTGTATCTACCGCTGAAAGTAGCCTTCTTCTTTCTTGATCCATCATGAGCAAGTCTCATCGATGTCCTGTGCTAAAACTTTTTTGGACCTTAAGTAAGTGTAAGTAATGAAAGAAATAACTAAAAAAAAGTGGAACATCAAATCACATCCTTATTAAATTTAGCGGAAGTCGAATAGTCAAAACGTTCAATAAGTTCAGTTTTATATTTAAGCAGTTTATTTGAGCGATAATTTAGTGTTTTCCAAAGTCTGATTTTATGTGTCTTATAATTTTTTTTTCTACACATAAATTCTTACCTTGATCTTGGGTCCAATATTCTGTCTAATCTTAGTAATTATTTTTTAATCTTGTGGTTCATAGAATTTGGAATTAATTATGATAATTCCTGTACACCAGGGGAAAAACAAAAAATAAATCCAATTTGGGTATTACTAATTCAAATACCCAATTTGTCAATAGCTTGTCAAAATTAAAACATCTGTTGATAAAATAAGTAACATTAGTAAGTTCCGCGCTAAAATTTTATATAGGCTTGGAAACAAGGTCTATCGATACAGAACAAAAAATATTATCAAACAGAGATACCAAAGTGAAAATGACTTAGCTTATCTGCAGGTGTAAGCCTAGCAACATATACACGTGCTATAAGATGAGCAAAGGGATTGTGATACTATTCATAATGAATTGCATATAACCTACATACAATGAAAATGTGTGGCAAATTAACGATAACATAGATACCATGTGTGACATTATTTCCGATGTTCTATTATCTCGCCACGTGTAACCTAGTTCTGTCATTAGAAAATATAAATTTTATTCCATTCAATTCGGTAGCGAGCTGTAAACTATTAGGATTAAAGGTAGGACAATATATAAGGAATTTTAGAGGTAGACTATTCGAAGAATTGTACGAAAAATTCCGCTCTTTTGCTCAGAATTGGCCTGGAAAGTCATTCTGGCTGAGTTTTCATATAGAATGAAGATAGCACTTATTTTGGAATCTGATATTTGAGATAAGAATTCTTTCTAGTTAGATTTTTGATCTTTGGTTTAATGGAAAAGAAATAATTTAGAAGGTACTGTTTGAAGGCACTAGGAAATCGGATACTCAAATATTTGACTTCAGTTTTTGAAGACAACTGATTTTGGAATATAAGAAACTCAATGTTAATAATGATATAACATGTTGCAGGGCTTCGAGTTAGATGTGTCGACGAACAAAGCCTTCTCGAAATCGTTAGACGAGGCGGTGATCCCCGACCGGCCGTACTTCAACACGTTGCTGCGGATAATGGCGACGCGCTGCATGCAGCAGGCCGTGTACTTCGTGAGCGGCTCGTGTTCACAGGACGAGTACTATCACTACGGACTCGCCTGCCCCATATACACGCACTTCACTTCGCCTATACGTAGGTATGTATGACATTTTGATTATTGAGGCGAATCAATGCGTAAATGAGATGTTTAAATAAATAATAAACCCAACAGTCACACACATAGTTCTGACCCCATATTAAGATACGAGTCTTGTGTCGTGGGTATCAGAAACTACGAGAGACTTTTCGGTCTCACAAACACCCAGACCCGAAACAAATATTTGTGGATCACACAAACATTTGTCTCGGTGCTGGGATCGAACCCGCGGCCGCTCGTTTCACAAGCTGGTGTCTAGCCAACTGCGCCACGGGGCTGTCAAAGTGTTTAGTCTTTGAAATATAGGAAAAAAGTCAATCAAGTTAGTGGGGGTTTCACTGTGACCCGGAGATGGCTATAGCAAATTTCATCATGGAGACGAGAATGGGAGGGTTGCTCAACGACACACCACAGTCGCCCTCCTTGGCGGGATGATGGCCACTGAAGAACGGCATACCGATACACGCTTCCTTCTACCGACGGCTGAAGAAAAGTGAGGTCATACACACCTCCTTTTTCAATACAAATGAGTCTGCGGGGAGTCTATGCCATCAGTATGCAATATATGCTGGTGACTCATCATCATCAACCCATATACGTCCCACTGCTGGGCACGGGTCTCCTCTATCATTAAGAGGGTTAAGGCCATAGTCCACCACGCTGGCCTGGTGCGGGTTAGCGGACTACACACCTAAGAAATTCCTAAGAACTTTTAGGTGTGCAGGTTTCATCACGATGTTTTCCTTCACCGTTAAAGCAAGTAATAATTCAATGTGAATACATACATAACTTCGAAAAGTTAGAGGTGTGTGCCTGGGGTTCGAACCCGCGACCGCCGAGATTCTCGACCGCGCGTTCAAACCTCGTGGCCATCACTGCTTTGTGTGACTCAGCGACTCAACAGATACTATACACTATTTTAGAATTGTTACCGAAATTCAGCCATCAATGTGCTCATTGACAGTAAGCCTCAAACAATGATTAGAACACATCATCATCCACTTGCCCTTTTCCCAAGTCTATTTGGGGTCGGCGCAGCATGTTTTTTCCTTCCAAATATCTCTGTCAGCCGTCATGTCTTCAGTCACCCCTTTCTCTTTCATATCACCTCTCACGCATTCCATCCATCTTTTCTTTGGCCTTCCTCTGCTAGCCCATCCTTCGACATTCATACTCATCACTTTTTTTCCAACATACGTTTCATCCCTCCTCATAATATGACCATATCACGACAGACGGTTTCCTTTCAACTTATCTATCACCGGAGCTACTTTCAAACTTCCTCTAACATAGTCATTCCTCACTCTGTCCATTCGTGTCACCCCACACATCATTAATCGTCGCTAAACGTCATAATTTTTGTAACCTATGTTGGTCTGATAATTGTGTAATATTTATCTAGGACCAACAGAAACTTTTATTGTGTCATTCGACTAAGTGTTCCATTTCGTTATAAAAGCAAATCATTGGTGGAAACGGTGAGTCAACATTTGACTATGGCTAAAAAGTTCTTAGGATGTCAATTCTTGTGATTTTATTTGAATTTTTTGAGGACTTTGGTCCAGTCTTCTTGCTCATATCGATGTTTAGGTCTTGAGTTTTAATCGAAAAGGTGACGTGATGGAATTAATAGATAATGTTTAGACATGTGTAGACGATAAAACTATTATATCAATCGTTGCGAAATAGTTTTATCGTTTTGTAAGCCATATTAGTTTAGCATTTTCCTAATTCTTACAGATTAATTTATCATAAGCTTTGTTTCTTTCTTAATAAATAAATACTCCCAACAGTCACATTCATAGCTCTGACCCCACACTAGGTTAATGAAATTTATGTCATGCTGACATTTCTTTTTACGTGAGAAATCGTAGTAGAAATATACTTTGTCTTTATTTATGTGTAGTCGGAGAATTGATGATAAGAAATGACAATGATAGAATGTCTAGTACTTTCTACTATTTCTTTTAAATCTATACATTCTGACATTCCAGTCCTACTGCACACCCTTCCATTTCTCTCAAGTTATTGACTCACTCATTCATTAAATAAATAGATTGTTGTTAGGGAAGTGTTCGAATAACGAAATTACGAATGATTGAGTATAGTTTCGGTTCGATTGCACCGATATTGGCACCCCCTACTTGGTGCAGGTACGCGGACGTGGTGGTGCACCGGCTGCTGGCGGCGGCGCTGGGCGCGGACGCCACGCACGCGTCGCTGCTGGACGCGCGCCGCGCCGCCGCCGCCTGCGACAACCTCAACTACCGCCACCGCCAGGCGCAGTACGCCGGCCGCGCCTCCGTCGCGCTCAACACGCACGTCAGTACTCACTTACTTGCTTAGCACTTCTGGCCGCCTGGTACTTGTCTGAGACTTTTGAAAAAATAAGACAGGAAATCGGGCTACATAAGTTTAACTCTCGGGCATAACAATTAACTAACTAACTAATCAGCCTACTACTTTCACTTCAGTTCACTTCTGGTCCCCTGGTACCTAACCCAATAAATACCTGTGACAATAAAGAAAAGAAGAAAGAAAAGTAAAAAGTCAGCCGTCCTCGGACGCTCTCAACACCCATGTCAGTACTCACACACTTGCTTAGCACTTCTGGCCGCCTGGTACTTGCCCGAATAACTAGCTGGATGTTAGAAGAAAACAAAACCAGGAAGTCGACAATTGGGTTTTAAACTCGCATATCAGTCAGTACTGACCGTCTTACTTTTTTTACGTTTGGGCGCTTGGTACCTAATCCATTAAATACCTATAGTGGATGTTTGAAGAAAGGAAAGTAAAAAGTCAGCCGTCCCTCTGACGCGCTCAACAGTCACATCAGTACACACATACTTCTGATCTACTTCTGCGTCCCTGGTACTTTTTTCGATATTTTGATGTGGGAGGACGTTTGAAGAAAAGAAAAACAACAAACCGCCTTCTCTGTTTCGGTTAATACTCAATCAGCGGAACTTTACTGCCAAAAAGTTCTGTTCCCTTAGTACTTATCTCAATAAACAATTATGATAGATGATGTGAAGCATAGGTGTCGGAAGTATGACATGCGCAAATTAACTCCAGATAGTACACGCAGCCTTAGATTTTTGATTTTTTTTTTAACTAGAGAAAACTGTTTTTCTTGATACTTTCTATTTGCTTTTGAAACCCTGCAAGCAAAACCCATTGACAACTAAGTGCAAATAGACGATTTTATTAGTTGTGTAAAAATTAACCAACCAACTTTGTATTCGTTTTCAGATATTGTTCAGAAACAAGATAGCGATTGAGAATGCCGTGGTGCTGACTGTGAAGCGAAACGCACTTCAAGTGTTAATTCCTAAATACGGCCTCGAAGGCCCCTTGTATTTACCATCGGAAAAATTCAAGTATAACGAAGAGGTAAGCCTTATTACTTTATTAAAGATGATGTAAAGATCATTTATACGCCTGGTTAAGATAATAGCAATAGCAGCTTTATTGAAACAGGCAAATTATTATTTAAAAGAAACATAGTCAACTTTAAAATGTAAGTTTATTGAACGCTAAAATATACACAAGTGTCACTGCTGAGCATGTCATCTTAAATATTTAAATGATAAAGATTTTAAATTTTGCAACTGGTTAGCTGGCCACACCGTAGTCTTTTTGACTGCCAGCTGCCTGGCCGTTTGGGTTACGTCGGTACAACCGTCTCACATAAAATCTTTTTGAAACAATAGTTTTGATACATGGGGTTGCTGGCAGTGCGTAAAAAAAATGTTTCTTTTAAATAATATTTTGTTTAACTCTTATTTTATGTTGCACATAAGTTAGACAATATGAAATACAAAATACATGTTCTCTTTTTTTTTCAGGAACACTTCCAAGTGTGCGACGGTGTGATTTTAAAAACATTCGATGAGATCACCGTTCGGCTGAGTTTAGATAGTTCTAATCTTCAGCACCAGAAACTGGTGTTCCAACTGGTGAAACCATTCGTGCCAGGGTTCAGCTTCGTGCCAGAAGAAGAAGACAAGATGGACGTAGATGGAGAAGTGAAACCATTAGAGAAAAAGAAAGAAGACGCAAAGAAAAGGAAAGATGCAAATGACACGAAAGTAAGCAAAAAGAAGAGTAAGAAATAAAAAATGTTTTGTATTAAATGTCTTATATTTACTCACCTATCGGTGTTTACGAGATCTAATTCTATTCTATACTGATACGATCAGTTGTGTCGTTGTTTATTACTACATTTGTTACAAAAATAAAATTGTGTGAAATTTTTATACAAATATCTTAGCACCTGGTCTTAATGTGAATTTATACATTTTAAAAAATCTTGGAAATATCAAATAACTAAGTATTATTGAATTAAGTTAGATTAATTCTCTTTCCGCGAGGCAGAATAATTCACTGACTTCATGATAGAATAACAAAAGAAGGGTGTTAATTACAATTATATTAGTTCTGCGTATATAACTTAAGTACTAGTAACTTCGACTCGCTATTTTGTTTATTCATTCGAGTCATACTACAAAACTTACTACTTAGTAAATTAAATAAATTTTCTTACTTAGTAAAAATTGTCAATGACGGAAAGAAATTAAGTACTATAAAGACAGCCTCCCTCAATTCTTCACAATAATCTGAGTTAAATATTTGAGCACGAATAAATATGTTACGTCAAAAATATCGATATCGATAGTTTTTTATCTATCTATTTATCTAAACGCTAGTGATGGGTTATACGCCGCCGCAATGGAGGTGGACTCGCGAGCGTTGGAGAAGGTGGCTTCAGCATACTCGCACTAGTTTCTCCAAATGTATCGTCATCTTCTCCATTACTACCCTCGGGTTCTATGGGCGTGACTATCTGGGGCACCGGGGCGACTTGCGAGTGTGCGGATATTCTGGCTATTTCTTGGTCCACTTTGGCTATTAACTGCTCGACTACCACCGACCACCGTGATGCTGGCACTGTGTGCGCCGGAGACAGTCGAGAATCTGTCATCACAGACATACGGACTGTGTCCCCGTACTGGATTACAGTTAGTGACATGCCTGAAAAGACAATATGTTTAAGATATAAAATATTAAAAACTCATCTATGAATGTATTTTTACGGTCGGTTGGTTACAAATCAGACCAAAAAACAGAAGGTTGCAAGTTCGATCATTGCACGAAAAGTCCCAAGACTTGCGAGACTAAATTTGTTTCTATTACTTCTGCGTAGAAGTCATACGTTATATTGAAAATATTTTATAAGTTTGGAATTATTGCTGTCTACAAAGGATAATCAGATGAAAGTTGTTTCAATTATCTAGAAGTAAGACTTAATTGTATCATAACTAGGTGTGTGGTTAGAATAGAACTTTTCACAATAAAAAAAATCACTTAAATTACTCACTAATATTTGCCTGCGGCGGGCGCCAGTACACTACGTCATCAACAGTCTGTCCCCAAAGAGTCTGCCTTTGCCTTGCATTACACGGCGCGTTGATCTCTGCATACGACACAGCATATCGTCTAGACAGAAGATTCAACGTGAGTCTGGCGAAGGGCGAAGGCACTGCTCTAGTGAGAGCTCCACAGCGTGCCTGCGCCGCCCACGCACCGGCCAGAGCCTTCTGTCGTTTGCATGCTTGTTCCACTACTGAGGCGATATGACGGGGTGTTGCACCGATGGGCAACGATAAGCAGATCATTCCTGAAAGTCAAAGGATTTTTGTTTGAGTAATATTTTTTATGAATATACTATCGTTGAGTTTCATAATCAAGATGTTTTAATGACGCAGTCATACATCTTTAACGGTTACAGTAAGTCATTATAAATACACGCAAAACTGCGAAGTCACATAGACGTCTGGGGCTTGAACCCTCGACCGCCGAGATTCTCGATCGCGCGCTTAAACCTCGAACCTAGGCTTTAAGGCCCTCACAACTTGCATTTTAAAGATATGCGTTACATACCACCGGTTTGTGATTTCTTGTACATTTTCCCCTGTCCTTCGGCGAAAGTGAAAAGGAATTCCTCCGAGGCAGCACGCGCTGTCGTAAGAACCACTTCTGGTGGGGTGGCATGCGCTTGTTCAAAGAAAGCTCTCAGGGCGTCTGTAGCGGCAAACAATGCGATGTCTGTACATGACACACCCAGCGCATGGGCTGCACGCTCCATACCGGCTCTCGATACAGGCTTGGACCATGATGCCACCTACACAATAGATAATCACATTGAACATCATAGAATTACTTACTATTTTACCTTATGATTTTCAATTATTCTAAGCAAGTATATAAAAAAATGTAGTATAAGAAATAAGTAAAAGACATATTACAAAGACGTCGGCACTATAGTTAATAGATTCAATTGTATTAAAAACATGTTCAAAAGTTATATTTTTAGCTACAAAAGATAGGTCTGTATAAATGGGGATCCTTTGTCTTTTTTCAAAGAGAGAAAAATACCAATGACGCTTCACTTTGGAGGGAAAAAGCAGTGATTGGATTTTGTTTTCTTTTGCGTTGTCTGTTTCACTGTTTAGAATTTTCGTATCAGTGGATAAAGATGAAAAAGTTAAAAAGAAAAATTTTGATGGAAGGTGTAACGCAACGATTTAGTTATAAGTATTGGAAAACTTTTCGATTCAACGAACGATATGGGAAATTTCTTCGATATTTTTGCCCGTAAGTGTTTTACAATTTTATAGACGTTAAATCGTGAACTTCTGTCAACATTACTTTCAAACAAAATTAAACAACAGATTATAAAAATCGATATAAGCAGTACGTGACCTGTTTGCTTGATTTTTACTGAAATACGAAAACTTAAATACGAAAATTTCTAAACGCACAAGTGCAAAGATCTTACTTTTCTTCCACACAACGAAACAGTCTGTAGCAAATGTCTTTGGCCGTCATCAGCTCTAACTGTATCAGTCCATAGTTTAGCCGGAGCCCTGTAAATTTCAACCATTCCGCGCCACGCTTCACTAGTTGCTCTGACACATAATTGCGCCAATTCTCCATATTTCCACGTAAGCGTATGAGGTTGCTTTGCATGTCCGAATTTCTTGAATTCGTTCAGCGCTATAACTTCATCCCGAAGTCTGAATGGAAATTTTACACATGTCCGCATTGTGAAGAATATTGAGCCAAAAGTACGGCGAGGCCATTTTCGGGGATCTGCTGTTACGAGTGGTGAAATGAGTATCTGTAAATAGGTAGGGTATATTTAAAAAAAATATAAATCTATTGTGTATTGTGTTGGCGTCAGGCAGGCGGCCGGCCGTAAAACATCTGCCGAAACTCATATGCAGCATGTTTTGTCCTTTCTTCTGTGGAAGAACGAAACATGCTGCGCCGATCCCAAATAAAAAATTGGGAGCAGGTCAGGAGAATGATGATGATGATGATGTGTATTGACTCCTAAAAGTTTAAATTAAGAGGCGGTTAGGCAGTAAGGCGGAGAATTTTTCGTTTAAATAGTATGACAACTTTGAGTAGGTACACAAAAATTACTGCCTGCTTTGTAATCTTGTGGCAGAATTATGTGCCATGTAATTTATAGGTTCCATATTTAATTTCCGGTTCCAGCAAAATGTTGTTGGGTCTTTCCTTTATGAAATTCTCAGTAGCAGTACGGAGCCTAAAAATGTGTCAGAGGAACATCAATAGGCCCGTCCCCTACTAAGTGAGACTAATAAGTACCTGGCGCAATGTATGTGTGAAAATTACTTCACATTCGCAATTCAGCAAAAAAAACATTATTTGGATTTGATTTTACTTAGTAATAATTTGGCAGTCTTCAAAAGCAAGCGAAGATAATTTTTACCTTAGTGAAAGTTAAGTTTCGCCGCTTGCATTCTTTTTGTATGGCAGATAGAAGTGCAGTCGCCGTAATAGGACCATTCGAATGAGTATCTCGTCCGTTTGATCTCTTGGTTAACTCTCTTAACGCGCTTACGCCAGATATAAGGACTAATCCTGCTACATGAAATGCGCCAGGCAAACTTTTCAAAGCCCGGGGACTCTCTACAGGGTCATATTCTGACACAAACTCGTTCCAAGTGTTTGACAGATTCTCATTTATTTTTTCCCATAACTCTGGTATCGCTGAAGGGGTTGGAAACAGTTGCGTCAAAGGGCTCTGTTGTGAACTGTCTTGTACGTTGATCCTCTCACTCGACTGTAGTTGTTCGACTAGAAGCAAATCTCCGATGTTAAGTGACTTTTTCCCCGATAATAATAAATGGTGCACTCGGACTAGAATATAGTATTTTGGCTCTGTAGCAACGCATGGTATCACGATGTACTGCCACGGAGGTTGGTCGGGTGGAAAATATTTTGATACTACTTCACTCACGTACTCCTGAAATTCAGTTTTAAAATGTTATTAAAAATAAAGTAGTTCAGTCTGGTGTATGGACTTCTACACAAATACATTGTAGTTTTACTGTTCTGTTTTGTTTTAGAGATGAATTTTATGCCATGTCCATCATTTGAAAGGCTATTATCTAAACAGTCAAATATCCTAAATATTTAAATACACCTTACGTATGCATTCATTCTACGTGCTATATAGTTTTCGTAAACGCAATTAGGTCAAGTAAGTCGTAACTGGCCTATTTCTCATTGTTTAGAATTGAATATATCTAGTCTAAACATTTAATGTTGTTTGAAGATATACCAACCAAAAAAAACAGCGTGTGCATGAAAAGCAGTTGTTCTTAGTGAGAATATTCTTGCCTTGAATTTGGTCACACTCAACGATCATTATGCTTGCCAACGTCGCTCCCCAACGATGAATTATTTGTGATAATACTTTTTTCACAAAAATGGCTTAAACTTCGTAGATAAATTAATTTAAGGACGGCTTTCCATAATAACTGTCTTTTGGTCTCGCGGTACAAGCATGTGCCGTTCGATTTAGAGGTCCTTGGTTCGACTCCCGGGTCGGGCAAAGTGTTACAGGGTTTTTTCATTAGGAAATTATCAGTAGCAGTACGGAGTCTGGCAATGTGTCCGAAAAACGTCAGTAGGGGCTCGCCCCTATTACGTGGGACTGATAAATACCTAGATAAAAATTGACACTTACTTGGATGTTAGTTTCATTGACCTGACGACCTCTATACACAGCGTTAGCTACTATGAAGTGGTTGTCCGTCCGGAACGCCACGTTGCAGTCCCACGCGTAGTTCCCCCAGCAAGAGACGAGCTGGTGTCGCAGTCTCGGGAACATCAGTTCTCCATCCTTGTCGCGTTTGTCGATCACATGTTGTGTCAACTGGTATTTTAATTCATCTGCGTTTAATGCTCCTGAAATGATTGTTTGTGTATTTTTTTTAAAAGCCACATAGGATAGTAAGGAGATAGGATCTTCAAACTTTTTAGGTCTTTTAGGTTGGAAGAAATTTAGTTAAATATAAGATTAAATTACACGTACCTTTAACAGAAAGCAACACGTTGATTATACCCTGGTTTCTGTGTGTGTCGAGTAATGATCTAACTGTGTCAGTCTTGATAAATTCTAAGCCTGGGTATCTGCTTGACAATAGTTTCAGCCAAAAATGTCTGCTTATTCGAACAACTGAAAATTAATTAGAACAAGAGTAGATATAAGAGAATAAAAAACAATTGTAATTGGTAACGGAACCTACTCTAAGCAGTGATGGCCTCGAGGTTTAGGCGCGCGGTCGAAAATCTCGGCGGTCGCGGGTTCGAACCCCAGGCACACACCTCTGACTTTTCGAAGTTATGTGTGTATTCAAATTGAATTATCACTTGCTTTAACGATGAAGGAAAACATCGTGATGAAACCTGCACACCTAAAAGTTCTTAGGAATTTCTTAGGTGTGTAGTCCGCCAACCCTCACTAGGCCAGCGTGGCGGACTATGGCCTAAAACCCTCTCAATGGTAGAGGAGACCCGTGCTCAGCAGTGGGCGTATATGGGTTGACGAAGAAGAAGAAGAAGAAGAACGAAACCTAAATCGCATTAACATGATAGACAGTATAAATTTAAAAAACAATAACATTCACCTCCACTTTTTCGAATATGTACTATATTTTTTATATATATGTACTTATTGTACATAATATGTACCTATAAACCTGCCCACAGTAGATGATTTCAGATGTAGCGAAATATTGTTAGAAAGGTATTTGTTGATCAGCTCTTCGGATAAGAAATATTCATTTACATAAATGTTGTTTGTGATATTTTTAATGATTTTGAATTTCTTTGGGTGTATCTATTCTCTTGTCAAGCGAAACAAAGGATTGCAACCAAAACACTTGCATTCCAAAGGAAAACCTAACTTTTTTATTGCCGATTGCATGTAATAACTATAACTAGACGGATCGTCTGCTCGTTCGTCTCCCGTGCAGAAAAAACCGACGATAAATAAAAATCATAATAAATATTTGTTTATCTCATGCTTGCGCCACAAATGAATAATAACCACGGATTAAGACTAATTTTATTGTGAACTTTATCGGCCATTTGCCTTTTGAAACAAATGCTTGCTGCTGCTTGTCACTAAGTGACGTGTCGTTTTATTCATTTCGATACCACTCGTATTTGTATTTTTAGTACACTTGATATAATTGACATTCCATTTATTTTAAAATCTCCTGGTACAGTTGAGCGTATGCAGGTAAGAACAGAGTGTTCAGTTCACACAAATGTTGCGGCTTGCTAGTAAACCAATACCTAATACACATCCATACATAATGATGATAGGTACCTACATGCCCGGGTCGATACTCTGGCAGGCTTAATAGTCTTTATATAACCAAGAGTGTGAGTACACGACAAATTTACTCTTAGAACGAATCATAAGTTATTAGAGAAAATGCTATAGACCAATCGGACTTCCACATTTGCTCTCCCACAACCACTTCAATAAATATGTCCACCTCGATTCATTTACTTTGTCTCTTTTTAATAAAATATGTTTATGCGAAATAAATAGGGCATCATTTATGAACTTGGCGAACATTTTTAACCGAAACATTTTGCTAACTAACTCTATAATTTGTTTAGTAATATTACATAGTCAAGAAGGATCTTAGGATCTTTGGAAATAAATAGCAAAGTTTCTACTTACCAACGTAGGAAATGGCTAAGGCAGGCAGTGCCGACACCGCAATCCAAAACGCGCAACACGTGTATATCTCTTCCAGTAAAATTTGACGTACGCTTCTTTTCTGTACCGTAGTCATTTTCGTTGCTCCTCGCCTTTATTATTATGTACTTGTTTCTTCTGTAAATAGATTTAAAAGCTTAGTAGAGAATATCCTGCCGCTATATCTATAGATTTTGTAGTAAGGTGTCCACTTGCTCTTTTCCCAAGTCTATTTGGGGTCGGCGCAGTATGTTTTTCCTTCCAAATATCTCTGTCAGCCGTCATGTCTTCAGACACCCCTTTCTCTTTCATATCCCCTCTCACGCACTCCATCCATCTTTTCTTTGGCCTTCCTCTGCTAGCTCATCCTTTGACATTCATACTCATCACTTTTGTTCCAACATACTTTTCATCCCTCCTCATAATATGACCATACCACGATAGACGGTTTCCTTCCAGCTCAACTATCACCGGAGCTATTTTCAAACTTCCTCTAACATAGTCATTCCTCACTCTGTTCATTCGTGTCACCCCACACATCCATCACAACATTCGCATTTCTGCTGCATACAGTCGCCTTTTTTCCGTCTTCTTCGTAGCCCAACACTCTGATCCATACATGGCGACAGGTCTTATGATGGATGGTAAGACTTGTTGGATTTCGGGTCGCAATGTAAGTTTAAATGTTTTCATTTGATCATTATGAAGAAGTAAATAACCCATGTATCAGGATGTAGTCTAAGCTGTATTGTTTTGCATTTGAACTTTAGAATAATATAACAAAACTATCAGCATTATCTTTCAATGAATCCTAACACATTTTGTAAACAATAACATTTTATCAATTTTGCCTATTCGATAACAAATACTTTTCAACACAATTTCAGTTGCAACTTCTGTCTATCACTGAGTGTTTATAATGCGATACTTTAATCATTTGCCATTACCGAACCGGAACTAGGATTGTTTAAAAATATCTTTGCATTATGGATGTACAGCTTGGAGGCGTTAATATTATATCAATATTTGTACTTATGTTATTTTTTATTCGAAATTCTTATCAACAGCGATACAGGTCAGTTATAAGCCAAATAAATAATGTCTGGAATTCAGCTTGTTCAATAATTTCCCATTTTACAGTAATTAACCTTTTAATGACTAACTCGGTCCTGCGATAAAATATGTTGGGTGAGATTGAGAAGACTCAGGCTCTTATGCTATCTCGAGCATGGTGTTTTAATTTTATTCATTTAGTATTTTTTAGTAATATTATAACGTCTCGCAAAAAGTCTAACAAACGGAAATGGGCGTGCGTCGTGAACGTTTTAATGCATGTACTGAAATTGTAATTAATATAATTGAAAGGATAGACAGTTTTGTTATCGCTAAAACTTCGGCTTTACGAAGAACTAATCGAATCAGGCCGAAAATCTTTAAGCATCTAATATCAAAATAGATTCACTATGAAACCATGAACATAAATAATGTTGCATTCTAAGTATTTAATATAAATTGTGTATTTTATAAGATTTAATTTAAAACCCGGCTCGCGGCAGGCACTTGATGTCCAGTAACTTTCACCTTACTCTCGACCAAGTAGTGAAAGGTTAGATTCATTCATAAGCCGCTTGTTGTTGTCCGCTCGTAAAATCGTAAGTTTATGTATTCGCACATACGCTAATAATACGTGCCTTTATTTATAAACGTCCACACCTAATTTTCAACCATTTAACATTGGCTACATGTTGTTTTATTTTGTTGTGTTGTTTACTAACAATATTGTTTTTAGTTTTATTTCTAAGGAGGATGTTATATACCAGGCGCTTTACAAAAAGGTACACAAATATTTCTGAGCGGGATTAGGTAGATTCAAATGTATTAATTCGTCGGGGCGTAATTACAAGTATTTTATGTTCACAAATAATACTTTTATAAAATGTGAATTGTGTGTTTATTTTAAATACTGTTAACAATATTTTTTGTATGAAGCAAATAAGAAAAAAAGACATCCTACTATTTATACTTAAATATGTTTCGATTGTCAAGAGAGTCATAAAATTCAAGTAAATTAATTACATCAGCTGTAAATATGTTTTAAAAAATAAACGTATGACAGAGAAGATTTTTAATAGTTGTGGATATCACATATAAGAACTAGATCGCGTACATTGTAATGATGTAATGTAGCAGGTTCAGTGATTAGGACTATTGGACCGGCAATCATTACATTAGCTAATGATTGTGGTGCATTTCGCTATACAACAACAATAACTATTTATCGTGAAGTCAGTGGTTGGGTCCGGTCATCTTGACTTCTATCTATCTGCTGTGACCCTATTGCACGCGATAACGTCATGTGCAGCCCTCTCTTCCTTTGTAATACGTAACATGCAAGTACTTTGCGAATATCCAGTCGTCACGCGAATATCAACATCGCTGTTTTGGTTTTGCTCATAATTAGTTTTTCGATAACCTTTCCATTTAGATGAAAAATATTCATTATTTTTGCAATCAACAGTTATTACGAAACATTTAATTAGTTCACCGTCTACTAGGCCGCAACGCAAATAATTTGTCATTTAATTGTTGTTAATATATTAAAATTCTTACCTCTGAATATTAGAAACACAAGGAGCTTGTATTTTGTAACTTTCTCGCGTCTGTGGAAGCACGCTTGCGGTGGAGCGTCGGCCGGTGTAGTGCAGACGGACAACCAACTCCGAGTGATAGTCTTAACAGTGTGTTGTGCGGCCAGCACCGCATCGGCCGCGATTCCCGCCCTTATCGACATTCGTCCAAGGTTCAAGAGTAAAGACTAACAACAATGTTCTGTTATCATGTGATTACAAGGCGGGATGTTTCCCAATTTATTATTGTACCTGATTTTCAGTAACTCACGCAGGTGTTGACTAACTAACGATGAATTACTGATTGCTCAAATAAAGAATGCTCTACCGGAACGAGGTAATTAATGTTCGCATAATTTTTTGCTGATTTAAGGCATTTTAGTACTGTGTATGCTCAAATGTAGGCAGCTTGGCTTCATTACCTACATTTTTTAAATTTTGTCTTTAAGCTGAAAACTTATTTTAATTAACGGACCTACAATATATTATAGAGGAAACAACTCTGACAAGTAGCAAGGACGAGGGAAAAACTGAGGGGGCCCTAAAATAAAAGATTCTAGATATTTTAAAATTACTCCAACTTCCATTTTTGTAAACTTGCCTTTAATTATAATGTGACAAAGAAGAGTGGTTACATTGATAATGTATCAACGTTTCTTGCAAAATTAACGATTCCGCTTCTGAGTTTTTAAATTCTGCGGACTAATGCTAGTTCCTACAATGCATTTACAGGTAGTTTTGCCCAAAATAAAATGTCTATTCTTTGTTTTTTCTTTTCTTTTGATACTGTTGTGTAATATCATCCTTCCCTACCTGTGCATCACCGACATTATCGGAGTTGGATACTGTTTTTTTATTTATTATTGAGAAATGTAGTTATTGTCATTAACGTTAAACCGGCTGTACGGAAATTGTTCATTTTATAATGTTGATGGTTGAGTGTATTGACTGTGTTGTCTGCAACACAATGGCCTTTTTACGAAAATTGATTTAGATGGGATTATCAAAAGTCGTTTATAATTTTATTATTGGCAGTGATGGCCTCGAGGTTTAGGCACGCGGTCGAGAATCTCGGCGGTCGCGGGTTCGAACCCCAGGCACACATCTCTAACTTTTCGAAGTTACGTGTGTATTCAAATTAAATTATCACTTGCTTTAACGGTGAAGGAAAACGTGATAAAACCTGCACACCTAAAAAGTTCTTAGGAATTTCTTAAGTGTGTAGTCCGCCAACCCGCACTAGGCCAGCGTGGTGGACTATGGCCTAAACCCTCTCAATGGTAGAGGAGACCCGTGCTCAGCAGTGGGCGTATATGGGTTGTTGAAGAAGAATATTATTATTATAAGTCGTTACAGTAATCTATGGCATAATTTACAAACTTAGCGAAATTTGGCTACCGTTGTGATTCTCTGTAATTCCAAGACTCGAAATTTATAAAAAATAACTTTTTCTGTTTGAGTGACCATTCCATGACTTAAAAAATTATATTGCGAATTTTAACCGAAGCAATGGAATCCGAAATTAAACTTACTAACGTTGACCTAGTACGGCTTGGCTACACATATTTAGGACAACGTTATGTCTACAAATCTATGTGTGCAACCAAAAAATTGTGTTTGATGTTGTGTTGTTTTCATGTTTCCAAAATGTTGTGTTCTTTTATAATCATTTTCGCATAGTGAAAATGCGGGGTAATAATTCGTTAAATTTTGTTATGTTTACGTAACTTTTAAAATTCGTTCCGCTTGTTGAATCCGCATTCTGCAGACTAAAGCGTAAGTCTGTTTGACTTCAATAATTCGAGATACGACATTCTGTGTGGCAGAGTGGCAAAGGAGATACAATAAAATGACAAAGACAACTCAAAATTAAAATCATTTATTGAAACAACTTGAATTTTTTAAATGAAATATAATTTTACTAAAGCTAGTGGGCTTAACTTACACAAATAACGTAGGACAGCGCAATACAACATATAGACATAAGTAGCCATAAGTACATAATAATAATAAATTTATTAACGTTTCATTAAATATTCAATTCATCTAGGTATCAATATAGGATACTTACACGTTAGGCGTTGTAGAATATTAATGTTTTACTAAGATAAATAACATTACAGTACACATCGATTCGACAAATGCTTCAAAATGACATTGTATGATCAAAAATGCCTTATAAGCGAGTGATATTTGTACCTATTTGATACCTACTCCTGTCTAAATAACTTTACGTAGCAAATAAACAATCACAAAAATATTTGGACAAGTTAATGTGATTCATATTACACGTCATACTTTAAGTGATTATACAACAGTTAGGAAGATATATAGACTGCGGGGTGGATTTTCAGACACGCAATTTAAACTTAAAGCCTACTACGTTAAGAGTATATTTGCTGTAGCGTAAGCCAAGATATTGATCGCTAATAGAGGTCGATAATAATAGTCAAATCTTAAATGGTATCTGTAAAATCCACCCCGTTAAATAGGAGTTCTTACAGCCACTTTATCACATATTACAGCTTAGCTACTAGTTTGTCTACCATAGAAAATCTAAGATATTTTATCGCCTGTATAAATTTGTAAATTAAATCTACCAAATTATATCCTGTTCACTTCGATACACTTATGTATGAGGAACACAGGAGGTCAAATATCGCTTTGATTATAACAATGTAAATAAAAATGCACTAAGCAATCAATCGGTTACGAAACGAAACAAAATAAATCTTGTCACATTTCACGTCAAACTAGGAGTATGCGTGTTCAAGTGAACATCTGCGTCTCGAGCACGAATATCTGTAGTAACAGTAACGTTATCGTCATGCTGTCAATAATTTCCATTCTCACATTCTTCAAACGTAATCGACACTATTTGCGCATAATGTTACTTTTTAAAACTATGAAGTAATAACGTTACGTTAACAAATACCACAGCAATTCGTACTTCAGACACTGACTTATTTACGTCGATTACAATTTGGCATCGATCAACTAAACGTAGCTTAATTAATTCATTAGCGTCACGAGTGGAAATAATATAAATGCGAACAAGCTTAGTTCCGCAGTGGGTCGCGTGGACTCTCGCTCGACCGCCGATGGCACCAACACAACACGGCATACAACCTCTCACACATAGTGCTTATATTGAAGCAAATACTTAATTCATGAGATCGGCGCGAACTTATCACATATGTGGCTAAGGATTCGAAACGCGCGTTCAGATAGCGCTCGCCTTCACCTGTTTGGTGGAGATGAATTTTTGTTCGATCGACCTCCTAGGTATGCCGCTGACCTTCTTAGGAGAGACTGTATTGCAGTTGATAGAGGAGGGCAGCGACTTGTAGCCGCCGTCCGAGCTGTAGTCGGTGTCGGTCGATTGGCCGTTGAGGCTCGGACTGTGTCTGTTCCCGTTCACGCTTTCTTTACTGCTAATCCTGCCATTGTACAGGTCTCCGTACGACGTGTGATGTTTTATTAATGGCGTCTCTTCGATCACAATGTTCTTTGTGATTCTGGGCTCGGTATACTGGTGTTGAAAGTTTTCTATTGAACGCGACCGCGTGGAGTAAAGCATGGGCTTCCGTTCCGTCTTCTCGCCGACAGATGAGTCTCTCTTCACGTACCGTCGGTTGGTGTCCGCGTTGTTCGCTAACGCTTGCAAGTATTTGGAACCGACGCGGCTGTTTGTTTTGAGGTGTACGGCGTCCGTCCGTTTGTCTGTCTGTACGTTATCGTCTCCATTAGTTAGTCCATTCACTTTTCTCGCACCACACTGGCATTTATTAACTGTCCCGTTGGTTACAGGTCTCTTAGTCTTTTGTGCTTCACTGTAAGACGGCAGCTTCCTCGCGCTAGCTTGTTCATTCCAACTGGGGGAGACACAGATTTATTAGAAACGTCACATTATTGTGCAAAATGATCATTTATGCTCTAAGAAGAGCCTAAAAGTAAATCAGTCATAAGTCGAAGTTTATATATATATTTTACAATGAAATGCGAGTATTTAATGTACATATAAGGTTTAATAATACTGTACAAATGTTAATAGAAACCTTAAAGCGTTAACCGAACCCTCACCTTTAAGTTCTGAAGTGGCAGCGTGTAACACAGATAGAAGTTTCATAATCAAAGTATAAGGACAACATCAGTTTGGTATAGTAAAGAATCAAATTCCCAGTCAATCGAATCACACATCAACCTATACTTAAATCAAAACACAAAACTCATGAAGCCAATTGTTTTATGCCAAATCCAGTACTAATAGTACTCAGTTATAACATGCTAACATGCCTTAGGCTCTTGTTCTAGCACCAATGTAATTTATTATTTTATAAAGCGTAGATTCTTCAAAAGACAATTTAGGCACAATTTTGATATATATTTGCTATTAAAGTGGGACGGGGTATCATTGCGCTAATGATAAGAGCCATTCCCAATCGTACTCCAATGCGAGGAGTTATTTAAATACTCTGTAGCAGAGGTCGTCGACGTCTTTATCGGGTGTAAGGAGTACGCCGTCGGCCGCCGTCTGGTACAAGAGATGCAGTAAACACAACACATTGACGGAACACAAGAGGCAAACAGCGAGCAAGCAGTCGAGCCACGCTACCTGATCCGACGGACGAACTCTCGCTCCACCCAAATGGAAACTGCCGCGTGCCAAATCCGATATTTTTTCAACATTTCGATCAATATCCGATCGGAATTTAAAGCAGCATGTGAGGAAATTAAAACAAAATGAAAATTCGGAAGGTCACAATGAATGAGCTGGATTGTACACTCGGGCGCTAAGTTAACTAGACAATAAATATTTACACGTGAATGATGAATCATAAGAATATGCCAGTGAAGTATGGAGACAGTGTGAGTGTGATGCGACACATCGATGTCGGAGCGAATGTCATCTTTTTATTCATGTAGTCTCTGAACACGATGATCCATTTCGATGCGTTCAGGTCAGATGCGACGCATTGACTTTTGGATATAGTGTTTTGTATGACAGATGTACATCGTTCTTTGCACTGTGTTAGATAATGTGACGGGATAATGGGAGTTATGAAAAATACAGTGATACTCGAATGTAATGATCGCAAAATGGACTTTAACGGAGCGTAGATAAACCTAAAACAATAAATAAAATCATTGATACATAAACATACATAGATATATATGAAGTTAATGAAACATAGTGAGAAACTACAGTAATGGTGTGTTGTGTCACATTACAGAGAGGGTAAGTAAGTGTTGCAATTACTCGAGACAAGATTACCTCACTAATCCGGAATTATCAGAACTCGTTAGTGCCGTGCTCATCGGCGGCCGCAACTGGAACATACAACGCAATAACACATTACTTATCACATACGTAACGATTGCTGCTGCAGAGAAAAATTATGCGATTGTTCTAGGAAGTAGATCTTTATAATTTCAAAAGAATATTATAACTTTCTTTTTTTACATATATACATATTTTTTACATATATATTTTTTATATGGTTTAATTTTTTCTTATTGGTTGTTACATATTTATTGACTGCACATTATGCTTCGGTCGGGCAATGTGTTATTGATTTGCCATAATTTTTTTTAACGTTAGCTTGAAGTCTGGAAACGCAGAACGTTAGTACCGACACTTTTTACTGTTTATAAGTTAAGAAAAATATCTTCAATTAATAGTAATGAATAATCTAACATGCAATATTTATTAATATAAGAACAAATTGTATTTTTTTATTATAGTCCAACTCTGGGGAATGCAGGTAAATGAAAAAAAAGTAAACAAATTAAAAGAGTTAAAACTTTCCAGATAAAAATAGTGTATCAAGTCCTCAGTCCTCATGTCTCGATTTAAACATGCATGTAACATATTTTTCATGTATTTAGATGAATGATTCCGAATGTGAAGGGGCGTGTTCGCTTTGCATGTAAATGATGCGTGTCTTCGGTAGATAAATTATATCCGGTTGCTAGGCAACCGTCCGAGACAGTACATTAATCTCCGATATTGACATTAAGTTTTAGACAAACAGCGGTGACTAACATTGTTTTCTTAACAAATATAAAGTTCACTTTTCGACGAACGAAACCTTTTAGTTTTCGATCACGGTCTGCTTATAAAGTTGTGATTTAAAGAATTATTTAATTGGCAATACGTGAGTGCAGAATAAAACTTCGGCCAATCCCTTCAGAAATATATGATTGTGTCTCAATTAATAGTATTGGAAAGAGTACCCGGTCGGTCTGCGTGGCGACGTTGCAAGTGTCGTCGTTGCGCGGCTCGTGGCTCTCCGCCATGCGCAGCATCTGTTGCTGTAGCACGCGCACCAACCGGTCACGTTCCTCTAACTGACTCTGCAATGTAAAGAAAATAGTTTGTAATGTTTTGTTATCGATAATCTTCGGAGACCTTGATTTCCATTTTAGTCTCTAATAATGTAACTATTCTATGTAAATAGACGATGTCCATAATATAGCTTGGGAAGGGTATCCTTTCAGTTCAAAAGGAAAGGTATGTAAGACAACCATCTTAATGTAACAAGGGCTATAACCACTTCACATCATTGTTATTCTATATTAGAAGCTTCAGGAATTCAGATTATCTTAATGTGACCATCCTTGCCATTAGTATTTTTTTTTTATTTCATGGGTGTGTATGTATTATGATTGAGGCGACCTAGAGGGTCTTTAAATATGTCACTCTTATTAATTCGTATTTCTCCCTAAGTAAACAATGATTTTAATAACTCCAATATTGTACTAAACCAGAGAACATTGTATTAGGGGTGCATAACTGACCTGCAGATAGAGTATTTGCCGGCGCATCTCGGCGCAGGTGTCGGGGTGCAGCGGCGAGGCGGGGGGGCGGCGCCCGTTGCCGCGCGCGGGGCTCTCCGCGCACGCCGCCAGCAACGGGTCGAGAGTTTCGCTCTGCAACGCACGAAGTTTCACATAAATAACCCCATATTTTTTGCAATATTGTGAAGACTATTTTTTTTTCGTTTACTATGAGCTGAATAGGCTAACGACTTCTGTATTTATGTACTGCTTTTGCAACCAAAGCTATTTGTTCTAGATGTAGTGTTTAGTCAGTTAATATTAACAGCATCTAGGTTGCAAGCTTCCGTAAATTTGAACAACTTTTGAGTTCCATTTATGTCAATATAGGCAATTAAATTTAAGTTGCTACTTAATAAAATCTCATAAATATGTTAACCAGCTGTATACCATAAATACGGTTTAGAGAAATAGGAGACTTGTTAGCAGAAAATAATTTATATATTAAGTATTTTAATGTAAAGAAAATAATAGCATTACAATTAACAAAGGAAGCATAAACATACAAGCAATAAGATTAAAGACATATTGCACATTCTAAAGACGTAAGGTACTGTTAGCGAAGAATTACTTTGTGTACGTGCAGTAAGCGTGAAACGGAAAGTGAACAACAGTAAGTCAGCTTTAAAGTATATAAATACAATTGTTAAATCCTCATAATATTCAACATACCTTTGATAGTGTGTACAAGAGTTGACTTACTGAGTAATGTTAGCATTGTGAGTACAAAGTAGGTACATACTGCATAGGCGTTACTTACACTCATCGAATGATGCTCCTCCCCTGGCTGCGTGCAGCAAACAACGCGATGCAACGAAATAAACAATGTTACAACACAATGTACGTGCTCGGTACAAGCAACGTGAGACGCGGGCCCGACGACAGAAACAACATGGGACTACTGTAGCGGAGAATCCGTAAATTTTCATCACTTTTTAAATATAATTTACCAGCTGATATGACATTAAATTTGGTTCCCATGATATTGTAATTAAAAAGAAAAATAATACATCAACAAACAATTGGCTAGCGGTTCGGTCTATGGGCCCGGTCTAACAAAAAAACGTTACTACTAAGTATTAAAACAAAACAAACTAAAATACTTTAGGCAAAAAAAAACAAAAAGGTAAAAGCTATTAAATAGTATTAGGCATAATTCAAAACAAGATTTGTATTATTTTCACAATTAAACAAAAGTAAACACGGTTAATGTGAAAACATAATTTGCGGGTTTAAAAATAATGTCTCGATTAATCCAGTACAATGTCTTGACACCCATCTTGAATGAGTTACAATGGCACCTAACTGTACTCGTATCTTGGCCGTGGGAATAGTTATTATGACAATGCCAAGGATTTGCAGTAATAGGATAGAAAAACTTGCAAATATTTATGCTATAACTTTTATACGTAGTTTGTATGTCATAGAAAAGTTTACTCATAAATATTCAAAACGGATATTTTCTAACAAGCAATAATATAAAAGAACTATTGTGATCTAACATTTAAATAATTTAGAAATACATTGTGAAAAATGTTTATTTATCATTCCTTTCTATTTATTGCATACACAAACAAATAAATACACACATGCTTATTCATTATGCTCAGCAATCAATACCTAATAATGCGGAACTATGTACAAATCATGAATAGATATATTGGACAAATCGTGCAATGATGTCTATGAATTATTTATATCTAACATTGATATAGATTTTCTATTTGACTAGTCACTTACTAGATCAATAGTATTACTAGGAGACTGATGGCAAAAAATAGAATGGACAAAACTTTTTTAACTCTTATTTTTTAGATTAACAGTTACTATTTTACTTTGTTATTTTTATACCTAACGTTGGTAATGACAATTTTAATTTTCATTTGTGATGCAGTCACATCAAATAATGAAATAAGTGCGATGTGCAACCGCATTAGTCTTGTAAACAACTCCAAACGTGTGTTCTTCGAAAAGTAGCATGTTTAAGTAAAACGATATGGAGTCATGTTGCAAGCTATTTTTGCCGCATAACTGAGAACTCGTATTATCGTGCGTTTCAATAAACACTGTTGCTATACAAAGCGAAAATTTTGCTGCTGTACGCTTTCACAATTCTTACTATTTAAACATAGGTGTTTATTTTCCATTTTGGTTATTAGCACCATTGTTGAACACAATAACGTCTACTTTCCCGTGTCTATTTGCTAGCGTTGTAGCTTTTACTATTTTAAGGAGATTATTATTCAAATTTGACTCTTAAAGGATAGTGGTGGTTCTGGGTACTAAGTTTACATGATGAAGTACAAAACAAACCTCCTGTAAGACCCGCTTGAGCTGAAGCAGCAGTGTCTTAATGTCAACCACATCTTGCAGCAGCGAAGCGGGCGCGGGCGCTGGTGACGTGCTACCGTCGCTGATGCCGGCTTCCGACGGCGTTTGCGTACGGGAGCGCTGCAGCAAGCGTGCTGTGCGCACCGGCAGGCTGGCCCTGAAAATACCACAAAAGCTATATTAAAAACAACATTATTTTGAAATCTTTATCACCATTTTTTTTAATTCCTTTGTTTTATTTTTTCTGATTACTTTGTTGATGCGGGAAAAATCATGAATAAATTTGTTCCCTTGTCTTCTTTATATTCTCTGAAATTCAGCATTAAACAGTTCCAAGTAACCTAGTTTAATAATTCCGATGACGAACTTTGTCTTGACAGTACAGTTTACCAATACAGTATGTGTCAAGGCTTAAATTATTGCAGCCGATTATTATCCCCGAATGGCTTCTATTGAGAAGGACTAATTCAAACAATTAATGCAAGTTGAAACGAAATTAGAACGAATACCAGGGCAAACAATTGTAGGATCTGGAACGTAATGGACCAACTTACTAGTGGAGACCTTTAACAATCTCATTTATATCCATCTGAAATTACCTGATGATAGCACCTTGCTAGTAAAATATAACTTGTATGTTAGTATCAACAAAATGTTTTTTAAAGGCAATAGGTAATAAACTACAGCTGTAGGAAGGCAGCAAATGTGTATTTCATTATCCAGTACGGTAACACGAGCCTTGTGTGCTCATGCCGGAAGCCAGTTTGCACTTCAGACTAATTTCTTAAATATAATTGCAATTAGCAACATTGCGAACTTGGTAATTAAAAGACCTAAATTGCGAGAAAGCGTCATTTCTTTTTGGAAACCGAGCATTGTTCGTTTATATAATATTACATTTATAGTGTTAGTTACAACGTTTCATGGATCAGACACAAGTTATTAGTAGAAGACATTGTGTAATGTCTTTAATAAGTAGTTTACGTCTGTATTATATTTCCCGGCCTTTCTCCTATTACATATGTCTCAAAAATATATAGTGGTCAATTATAATTAAAGTAATCAACGCGATATAATAAAACAACCATGTTTGAAATACCAACGACTAAAATAATGACAATAGTAATATGAAATAGCAACAAAAACAGGAAAAGCGATCTACATTAATATGGTTTATACATGTTAAGAATAACAAATTACACGCTGACAGAATATTTTGAGGGGTGTGTCAACGCATTTATTTCAACAGTAAACGTGTGTTAATTTAACACCGCTGTCATCTGGGATATAAAAACTTTACCCACAGTTATGCTATCTAAATTAGTCAATCAATATGAGTAGGTTTCATAACCTTTATGAATTTACTGCAACGAGATCTCGATACGAAAGGTGGGCGAAATTAGTGGTAAATCGCCCACGACTACCGTGTGGGTGGGTAGTCAATGCACCAGTGCAAATAAATATAATAATATCATAATAATATTTTGCTATTTTATAATAAATACTATTACAATTTGGTACAACATCCGAGCATATTGATCACGGCCGGTTAATATCCAAAATTGTGTAGTGTGCATAAAAATAAGGTCGATTTCATTTTATTTATAATAAAATAGAAATACCAGGGCAGACAGCCGAATAACGATTGAAAATGAAATAAAAAGCTTACTGGAGACACTATTTTATCTGAGTTTATTGCTACACATAAATCTTCTAGTTAAAATCCAATTAATAGTGGCAATCTAATTAACCTTTGCATCCTTCAAATGACTATGTATCTAATTGGATAAAATTGGTCGCTGATTAGCAACAAGTTTCAAAGCTTCTTCCATATTCACAAACGCGCAGTTTACAATTTCATTGTCCATTTTGGGTTAAGCGAATGTTTCGTAAATCTAATGGCATTTGTTGATTCCATTTGGGTCGTCATTTCAGGCATGGGCGTGAACGTGACTCACCTTAGCAAATTAATTAGCAAAATAGGGCGACAAATGTACGGGCTTTACGTCTCTTTATACTACCTCAATTATCTTGATAATACAAATGACTACACACCAAATGATAATGCGTAGAGACTACTGACGGGTTATTGTTCTAGTTTCTCTGTGTAAAATTAGTCACAGGACTTTCTTTTCATAGTATAATGTACATATTTACATTACAATTTAAAGACATATTAACAATTGCAAATGCTGTTATCATAGCTCTGACTACTTCAATTTTATTAACGAGAAATCAAAATATTTTCCCGTTCGTATATTATAATATTTTCGAATGGGCATTGTTTCCGAATATTAACTACAACGTATTCAATAAGGTACCTTATTGTTTCAACGATTATAACCTTGATAATCAATCAATCGTTCACAAAATTGATCTGGTCACGTAGACATGGTCGGGATATGGCGTGTTCGATGTTTTTACGCGAAATCCATTTTACGCAACACACGCTTCGGTGTGTGTGTTGACCGTTACAGTTGTACCTTGGCTACGCAAGCCGCCATATAATACCTTCGATTATATTGGAAAAAGAAAACCGATAACATCCGGTTGCGAAATCAACAGCCAATAGAGCGTGTACGAAAGGCACAAAACGAAACAGCAGTGCGTTTCTTGGTTTTACCACTTTTCAACACTCAGCTGACGGGGTGGCGATTGATTGCTCTTATTTTGTCAATCTCTGTACTATAACAACATTAATTCATCACCATCACTCTATATAAGTTCCATTATTGGGCACGGACACCCTCTATAACTAAGAGAGTAGGTCTTAGTCCAGCATGCTGCCTATTACGGGTTAGACACACTTATTTATAAGAACTTATAAGTGTGCACGTTTCCTCACGATATTTTTCTTCAGCGTTAAATTCCGTTTATAAGAGTAATAAAGGTAATATTTTAATGCTTAGTCGTGTCTTTGTTTCAGTACCTTTAAGGAATGTATACAAAATAGTAGAGTTCTATGGTATAGCCACTGCAAGTAAAAAGGAATTTCTGTTTATAACGATAACATTCCTCTGCAAGTCTAAGACCCAGAAGCAGGATAAAAAAAATAAGCCTTAGAAAAATATTGAGACATGAGTTAAATTCATATTTGTAATCTGATCATTTTCATAAAATGGTTTAGATAAATAAGAAAGGTCAACTTTAACTACATT
Source organism: Cephonodes hylas (assembly GCA_030295005.1). NCBI lineage: Eukaryota > Metazoa > Arthropoda > Insecta > Lepidoptera > Sphingidae > Cephonodes > Cephonodes hylas. The sequence continues at coordinate 4,720,957 of AP025367.1, read as the reverse complement.
CTGGCTCGACAAAGTGACAATATCGCAACTTTTAGAGAGACACTACGATGCAGACCAAACAAAGTATCAAGTGGCAAGAAATGCCCATCTCTCCTAACTGAAAAAACTTATCCCCGCCTCTTAATATTATTCTTGATGCAAATATTGAGATACAGAACATCAGAAGGGCTATAAAATACATAAGATCAATTGGATACCACTATATCAAAATATTATCCATTTCATTGGTGGTCGGAGTCCGCGAAATATAAAGGAATTAAGAAATATAGACGAATACTATGACAACAAAGAGCAGCCAACAAACGTGGGAATACATTTACAAAAGGTATTAAATAGTAGTTTCATTAACCGTTAAGAGTTATACATTCCTGTGTTATGGAAACTCATTAGGAAGACACCGTTAGGCCAGCTGTCGCATTCTCCTAGGCGTAGGCTTTCTATCATTTGTTGGAACTATGAGAAAAAGTACATCAACTGTCAACAAGTGTACCGCATAATGTGTTGAACAATTAACTATTTACTATGCCCATTTATGTATATTAGGGATAAGACCTAACGACATATGAAGTCATACGAAATAATAGACTGTTTAATTTATGTGGAAAAGTTTCAATAACTTTTATGATGGGAAATTATTGAGAAGATATAAACCAATCAATTAATATCTGTAATATCTGACGAGTATCTTATAAATCAATCAGGTTATGCTAAGTCCGTACTAGAAATAATTTAAATCCAAAACTAGTTCAGATGTCGCATATGAACACACGTGCACGTTGCCTACTTCCTGATTGGTCTTATTGGCAATTAGTCGAGCACTAGGTCACTATACGTAGCCTTGATTTGTTTGTTGCACAGTTTGTTTGTGCGAAATTGTGAATTTGAGCAAAATTAATCCAATCCCCTCTCGATTCTCTATTGGCCTTGCGCCGTTGCTTTGGCCGAGTTGCTCACACAGCCTTTCTGCACACAAAACAATAACTTCTAATGCTCGCAAATTATGCAAGGTTATAAACAACATATTGCTACTAACATTTAATAAAATCTTATTGTAGAAGCTAAACTGGCAACTTAAACAACACTATGTAATGTCATAAAACTTTACAAATTTATTATACTTCCGTGAAAACCATTAAAGACATTTGTCACAGTGTATCGAAAACAAATTCACGTAAGATAGTATAGACAAAACACCCGATATGTCAAGATAACATACACATGCACTTAACCTAACTGATAACCGAGATAACACAAATGTTTACAAAAGAAATCGAACCGTTACTGAAATTGAAAATTTTACATGAAATGCCTGCAATGAAAACCGCGTATTAACACTGAATTGTTTCTGAAAGCATCACGCAATTATTGTAGACGTTTATGTAAATGTGTTGAGCACCTGTACTGTTTGGCCCTCTGGCTGCGCAGGCTGGGCGCGGGGCTTGAGGAGCGCGCGATGGTGGGCTCCGCGACGTGAAGATCGGTCTTCTGTCGGCGCGCGCCCAGCTGCAGCGGGGCCGGCCCGCCAGCGCCCGACGTCGAAGACGTGGCCGAAACCGAACGCATGTCGTGCGGGAGACTTTCACAGCGCGCACGCACGCGACCGACTGAAGTAGGCGAGCGGGCCGCGCTATCGTCGCCACCACCGCTGACGCTGGCGCCGCACCACTTCGCCCGGAAAAATGAGATCTCGCGACTCCGACCCTATCCATTCACGCCGATCGGATCACAACTATCAATAGTTTTCTTTTTGTCACACTCTATTTCCAACTGTACTGTTACACCTATAAAATTACAGAGCGTGGCGTAAACTGCTCTGTTTGTGTATATCATCGTCTACCGTTTCGGCGCGCCGGTAAAAAATAAATTATGCGACCGCACATGAGGCCACTGACATCCAGTTTGACAACAGAAGCATGGCGAACAAGTAACAACGCACCGAGGTGTGTCGGAAAGGGAGAAGAATCAATGAGCGATTCTAATGCCTGCGCCGTCACACTGATCGTCACGCTCGCTGACCACCTGCCGACACCACCAACACTTTCTTTTGCACGTGATTTTGTTTTGTTTCTTTATTTGTATCACTATCAACCACCAACACGACTCCACCTCGGTAAACGTACAACAAATCACTGTAACCGCATAACAAGCGTTTATTTATTCGCAATACATAGAAATCATTTTATGGACGGCGTTGTAAATGGAGGGATGAATTACGAGCAAAACTCTCTGGGTCACTGTCAATGTCTGGACGTATTTGTTTGTTTTGCACGAGGTCGCCGGTGAAGATGGCATCCCTAAGCGTGCACGGCGCATGCGTGTGCCCGTTCAATAATCATACCCTCGACTCCATCTGACTTATTTTTAATGTTGCAACGGTACGGGTTTTCACGGAGCGTGCTATATAATACATCGTATTTTCGATTGTCTGACACAACTTAAACACTGGAGTCAAATATTTCTTTCATATAAGCATTAAATTCCAGTGATTCATAAATACTGTGCCATTACGAACTAATAGTACATTATTAACTTGAACGTTATCTCGTGAATACATTAAGTATTTCGCAAAATAACGGGTGTGGTTATTCGTTGAGTATGCCGATGTGCGTCGGGCGGGTGCGATGGACAGACTGAGTGGAGAGTGACAGAACGAGCTATTGGCGTAATAAGTAGGGTGCCGAGGGGGTCCGACCCACCCAGTGACTCGTCATGCTTAAGAAGCATTAAGTATCGAAATCTTGTTAGGCACACTACCTCGTACAGCCGTGTGACATTTTAACACAAATAAAAACCTTAATTCAATTAGGAATGTATTTATTTTTTCTAATTAGCTTCGATATTCAGCTTCATTGTCACTTTGTTGTTTGTTGATGAAGACAACATAATTTTAATCTGTATAACGTGTAATATTTATCTTATTTTAGTGGATAGTAAATGCAGATTTTGAAGTGTTTAAGAGTCTTTAGATATCTCCTCGTTTATGTACCTAATTGAAATTGTTGTTTTAGCAACGTTAATGATAAATACATAACACTGTTTATTTATTGGCATCAATATGTTAAACTATGTCAATCTTATGTGTAAAGGGTGGTAAACCTCAAATTATACTAACTACGGTACTTCCCATGAGTCACATCCAATGAGGTCTCTCTAAAACGGGCAGAAATAAACTATTTAAATCAAACAACTATTTAAATAATGTCTGTGCAGAATTTTGTTTGAACGACGTAATAGATTTCTTTTTTTCGCAAACTAATAGAATATTAAGAGTGGAAAGTTATTTAAATTTTACTTTATTTAACAAATAATTTAATGACCTTGTGGCGTCACGCGCACATACAGAGAACATGCATACTTACCTGTTACCTCTCAAGACCAACCACCTTACCTTACCTTACCGTGACATACCAAATATACCATATACCAGGAATACAAGAAATAAAACACAGAGAGGGAATAATAAATAAAACACAGCGAGTAGAATAATAATACGTTTATAAGTCTTTTATAGACTTTGGATAATGGAAGGGCGCGGCATGAAAATGCCACATACTTTTGACGTCAAGTCAAATGAAACCACAGCAAGTGCGGCGTGAAAACGCCATCACCGCTGATCACGAAGCGAAGCTCGACGACACACGCAGCACGGCCCGGCGACAGTTCTGGAGACCCACGACGAGCGACGCACACCGCACACGACGAGTAGCTGCCCGATGATTCTTCCGACGACGCGCCGCGCTGAATAACCGCGAAACCGCGACGCGCCTAATATTTATAGGTGAGCGAGAGTCGCGCGGACGCGGGGCGCGCGGGGGCACGGACGCGGGGCGCGCGATGGCACGCGCTCGTTTCCCGCGCTTTTCGCCCGCGCTTGCCCGCAGAGGGCGCCACTCTCGCTGGTCTAATTTGTATATAAGGAGTGCATGTTTCTCGATAAAACACACATTCGACATACGACAGTACAAGTGGTCTTTCACTTCAAGTAGTCCTCCAGCTCACTACAATTGGTGACCCCGAAGAAGAACAGCAAGCAAGAAGAAAAAAGAAGCCATCTGAATAGAAGAACCTCTGCCCGTTTGCCCGAAGATTATTCCACATCGTCATTCTGCAAGAAATCCAGATTCCACCATGCAAAATCCAGAAGAACGTCACATCGCCGCCGTATCCCTGCAGTCCCGCATTCCGCCATTTTGGCGCCAAAACGCGCTACTATGGTTCGCCCAGTTTGAAGCCGTCGTCGCCGCATCGAAACCCAGCGAACAACAAAAGTTCGAGCTTGTCATCCCAGCCCTCGACGTGAGAGATATACAAGAAATCAGCGATATCATCCTCGACGTCCACGGCGAGAATAAATATCAGCGGACGAAAGAACGCCTAATAGCCGTATACCAAGAGTCGGCTAATAGCCAGCTGGAGAAGCTTCTCGGCGGTTTGGAGCTTGGCGATGACAAACCTAGCCAACTCCTACGCCGTATGCAAGAGCTGAACAGAAAAATGCTCACAAACGACGCGCTTAAATTAATATGGCTGAGACAAATGCCGGAGCAAATACGAAGCATTTTAGCCATAACCACGGAGCAAAGTCTCGACACACTCGCCACAATCGCCGACAAAATACGCGAGCATACAGACCTCCGCCCCACCGTCGCCTGCGTCACCTCGCCTAGCTGCACTACTAAACAAGATAGCCAAATGGACATTATAGCAAAACAACTCGAGCGCATGTCCATCGAGATCGCCGAGTTACGCGCCGAAAGAAGCACATTCCGCACTCAACAGCGTCGCGGCCGTCCCTTTGATCAACGCCGCCGCGCGCGCTCGCGCAGTATTACATCAGCTGATCGCAGCGCTTCAACAATCAAACCGGGGGACAGAGAATGGTTAGGCCGATACCATCACCGTTTCGGCGATAAAGCTCGCCGGTGTATATCTCCATGCTCTAAGAAGCATTTAAACTAGAAACAACACCGATAGCGGCGGGTATCGATGTTCCTAGTATTAGTCACCGCCTATGCGTCATTGACGTTCGCACGCGGGAAAAATTCCTGATCGACACCGGAGCAGACATCTCCGTGCTTGCAGCCAAGAGAAGCGATCGATCAAAAGAATCCACGTCGTATCAATTGTTCGCGGCCAACAACACGCCGATACGTACCTACGGAGAGCGTACACTAGAGCTCAACCTAGGTCTACGTCGCAGCTTTAAGTGGACATTCATTATCGCCGACGTGAAAACATCCATTTTGGGCGCAGACTTCTTGAAGAGCCATAGGTTAATCATTGACCTGCATCGTAGAAAATTAATAGACAGCGTCACTGAACTACATATAAACGCCATCAAGACAAACAGCACCGACCCAAGTGTTTTCACATTAAATCAAGATCATCCATACCACGACATCTTATCTAAATATCCCGACATACTACGCCCGATGTCCTTGAAATCGCCCGCGAAACACGACGTCACTCACCACATCGAAACAACGGGCGCGCCGATCTACTCAAGGCCACGCCCGCTGCCGCCGGACAAGTACAAAGCCGCGAAAGAAGAATTTGAAAACATGATTAACATGGGTATTTGCAAGCCATCGAAGAGTTCCTGGGCCAGCCCACTACACGTAGTAAAGAAGAAAGATGGGTCACTACGTGTATGTGGCGACTACAGACGCCTCAACGCAGTAACAGTCCCAGACAGATATCCAATCCCGCGCATTCAAGACTTCACTTACCAGCTACATGGAAAAACAATATTCTCAAAATTAGATTTAAAAATGGCATATTTCTGGATACCTATAGAAAAGGAAGACGCGGCCAAAACAGCAATCATCACACCATTTGGCCTATTTGAATTTAATTGCATGACGTTTGGCCTGCGCAACTCGGGACAAACATTCCAGAGATTCATGCACGAAGTACTACGCGGCCTTGACGACATCGTTTTTTGTTTTGTGGACGATTTATTAGTTTACTCCACCAACGCCGAAGAACACAGAAAACATTTGGAGCAAGTGATCGAACGCCTTAACAAATACGGCGTATCACTCAACATTAACAAGTGCGAATTCGGCAAAGAAAAAATTGAATTTCTGGGATATGAAGTTAGCCAGGCAGGAATCAAACCTACCGACGAACGCACAAAAGTTATATCGAGTTATCCGAAACCGCAGACTGTGCAAGAATTAAGAAGATTTCTCGGTATGATAAATTTTTATCGCGACTGCCTACCCCATCAAGCCGAAATGCAACACGAATTAAATAAATATCTCCACAACAAAAAGAAGAACGATAAGACAATTATTAATTGGACACCCGAAGCCGACGCCGCCTTTGATTTATGCCGCGAAAGTATCCTGAAGGCCACTACATTAACACATCCAACATCTAGTGCACCACTATGTCTCATGACCGACGCCTCCGACAAGAGTATAGGCGCCGTCCTTCAACAAAAAATTAATAACAAATGGAGACCGCTCGCATTTTACTCAAAAACAATGAGTGAAACACAGCGCCGCTACAGTGTGTACGATCGCGAATTATTAGCTATCTACACAGCTGTAAAACATTTTCGCCGACTCATAGAAGGAAACAACGATTTGACTATATGGACCGATCACAAGCCACTCTCGCACGCACTCACTAGACCACCGAGTAGCAGTGACACGCCCAGAAGAGAGAGACAACTACACTTCATTAGTCAATTCTGTTCATCCATCAAGTACGTGCACGGAGACCGGAACCACGCAGCAGACGCCTTATCACGCATAGAAGCAATAGAACATTTTTCAAACATCGATTACAATAAATTATCAGAAGACCAAGACACCGACGCCGAGTTACAAAAATTAAAAATCAAACCAAACCTAAAATTTACACAAATTACGCTACCGGGAATGCATCGCTCATTGACCTGTGACATCACGACTACACATCCCCGCCCGTACCTCCCGCCCGCTTATCGTTACGCCGCATTCCAAGCGCAACACGAAATAAGCCACCCCGGAATTCGTACGACGCGGAAGATAATAACATCAAAATATTTTTGGCCGTCAATGAATAAAGATATCGGTTTATGGACTAAAGCATGCATCGGATGTCAACGCGCCAAAATAAATCGACACGTCAGTAGCCCGCTAGGCGAATTCCCGCCATCAAGCCGCTTCGAACACGTGCACATCGACATAATCGGCCCGTTACCTACATCAAACGAACACAAATATTGCGTCACAATGATCGACCGATGCACGAAATGGCCCGAAGCAGTCCCGACGCGCGACATTACAGCTGAAACAATCGCGCGCGCATTTTACAAAGGATGGATCGCACGTTTCGGATGCCCCGCGCGAGTGACGACCGATCAAGGACGTCAATTCGAGTCCGCGCTATTCAACGAACTCATGAAAAAGTTTGGTGTTGCACGTATTCGAACAACACCATTTCACCCGCAAGCTAATGGTCAAATTGAAAGGTGGCATCGCACGCTAAAATCCGCGCTCATGGCAAGAGGCGCAAACACACACTGGACGGAAGATTTGCCCACAGTGTTACTCGGCCTACGCACAGCCCTGCGTGACAACAATGTCAGCCCTGCATTAATGACCTACGGATGCACCCTACGAGTTCCATCTGATTTTTTTGTGCCTACTCAGCCAAAAATAGAAGACACCGAATTCGTCCGCCGATTAACAGAGACTATGTCAACTTTATCACCAGTACATAAAACATACGCCTCAAGCAAGAATACATTTGTATATAAAGACCTCGCAACCTGCAGTCACGTGTTCATTCGGAACGACACGGTACGCAGTTCATTGACACCGCCCTACGACGGACCGTTTGAAGTACTTGAGCGTAGTGGCAAAACATTCAAAATAAAATTACCACTACGCACAACAATAATATCAATAGACAGACTAAAACCAGCCTACTTATTCAATGAAGAAAGCGCCGTGATTACCTCGACACCTACTTCGAGCAAGAATCCGGCAGACACCACAGTCACGGAGCCACGATCGTCAGAAGCAGCACCGCTGTCAAAGCAGCCCTACGTCACACGATCGGGACGCTCAGTGAAACCCTCCGTGCGTTTCACTTGAGGGGGAGTACTGTGGCGTCACGCGCACATACAGAGAACATGCATACTTACCTGTTACCTCTCAAGACCAACCACCTTACCTTACCTTACCGTGACATACCAAATATACCATATACCAGGAATACAAGAAATAAAACACAGAGAGGGAATAATAAATAAAACACAGCGAGTAGAATAATAATACGTTTATAAGTCTTTTATAGACTTTGGATAATGGAAGGGCGCGGCATGAAAATGCCACATACTTTTGACGTCAAGTCAAATGAAACCACAGCAAGTGCGGCGTGAAAACGCCATCACCGCTGATCACGAAGCGAAGCTCGACGACACACGCAGCACGGCCCGGCGACAGTTCTGGAGACCCACGACGAGCGACGCACACCGCACACGACGAGTAGCTGCCCGATGATTCTTCCGACGACGCGCCGCGCTGAATAACCGCGAAACCGCGACGCGCCTAATATTTATAGGTGAGCGAGAGTCGCGCGGACGCGGGGCGCGCGGGGGCACGGACGCGGGGCGCGCGATGGCACGCGCTCGTTTCCCGCGCTTTTCGCCCGCGCTTGCCCGCAGAGGGCGCCACTCTCGCTGGTCTAATTTGTATATAAGGAGTGCATGTTTCTCGATAAAACACACATTCGACATACGACAGTACAAGTGGTCTGGGGCCGTTCAAGTATTACGTAAGCACTATAAGGGGGCGGGGGGGTTATTGCTTTGCTTATTTTGGATGACATGGGGGGCAAGGGAGTCTAGATGATGATTACGTCATCGGTAGTAATTTTTTTTTTACCGAATGGCAACCCTACATTGTCTTTGCTTGAAATCAAAACGCATTTTCGGGAATTCCCGCAAATAATGCATACGGCTAGGCACTCGCTTTAGAACCGAGTAGGGGAATTACCGCGCGCTATTCACTTGCCTAAATTTCCTCTATCAGTGTATTGTTTCGTTTGGATCCTATAGCGAGTAGACGTATTGTAAGCATAGCAAAACAAGTTAACATTTGTGTTACTGTTGATTCCATTAGCTAAAGTTTAATGTTTAAATAAGATGTCGTTTCAAATAGACAAATCCAAGTTATACCAAAAATTGTTTGAAAGTTTTAAGAAATCTCATACAAGTACGAAAGTACAAAATGTACAAAAATTAGTTAACGAAGTGTGGCGCAATTATAAATTACAAGCAAAGTCCGACAAGGAACTAGATATTATTGTATCTAAGAGAATTGAAGAAGAATTGCAAGCGGCGACTAGGAATAAATCCAATCTACTACATTTTTTTTCTAAGGTGAGTGACGAAATAATTTTACGTACCTTTGAGTACTAGAAATATTAAAAGTCGCCAAGAAGTTTCTTTTTACATTTTGTAACAATAATTTAGACGTTTTTATGATTACAAAATATTATGGCCTATTTCGAAGTATAGAGGTAATGTTCATTATATAGATTTACTAGCTTTTGCCCGCGACTCCGTCCGCGTAGACTCTAGGGTTAAGTGCAGAGAGATTTTCCCATTTATAACATGTTTATCCCACGGGAATACATTTTCCAGGATAATATTATTCCATGTTAATTCTGTGAGCCCTATCAACCTCTATACCAAAAATCATTCAATTCGCTTTGGTAGTTCACGAAATACCCATTCCCACGGGAATACTACATTTTCCGGGATAAAAAGTATCCTATGTCCTTTCCTGATGTATAAGCTATATTATTGTAAAGTTTCATTAAAATCCATTTAGTAGTTTTTACGTGAAAGCGTAACAGACAGACAGACAGACAGACAGAGTTACTTTCGCATTTATAATATTAGTATGGATTTTTTATGATTGATTCCGTCAATTGGTCACAAAATACAGGTGTTAATTTTCTGTATGTGATGGGTTCGATTCGATTAGATTAGATTATTTAAAGCCTTTAAATAATAATTATTTTTAGCCTTTAAATAATAAATTTAAGGTCTTTAAATAATATTTAAATGCTGTTTTTATTTCATACTTTGTATTTATGCAGCTTAAGGGGGTAGATGCACTCAGAAGCGTAAAAAAAGGCCTATTTAAAAAAATTTTTTTTTTACAGTAATTAAGTTTATTTTACAAAATAAATTATACAGAGTTTTTATACAATGCTTTAACTTAACATTTATGAAAAAAAAAAAAAAAATACATATTATTTATTAAAATATCGCCATATCGGTTGGATCCTCTCCCGCGAGTAGTACTTCGCGGTGACCATCACAACAGCCTTCTGGATCATCTGAATTCGAAAAACCAAGGTGAAACCTTTAGTTTAATAATAAATCCAGTCTTTAATCGAAGCTTTTTTTTTTTTTTTGAAAATTTACAAAATGGTGGCATTCGAAACTTTGGACTCTGATTTTCGATAAAATGTTAAAAGTTAATTGTTTAAAAAATATAGTAATTGTTAACAAAAATCAATATCCTTCGATTAAAGACTAGTTCTTAATGCCAAAAAGATAATATTAAAATTTCATCAATATCCACCCAATGGTTTTCGAGTTAAATTGGGCACCGAATGGAAAAACACAGTTTTGATAAAAACGCGTTTAAAGTTTTTTAAAAGTAGATCTTGTTTAATTTTGGTGTTAAGTATCTAATTAAATAGAAAAAGTTAAATTTTGCGTAATTTTATCTGTAAAATCCGAATATCACATTTTTTTGCTGATAATTTGAACATTTAATTGTTTATAGCTAATTGTTTAAATAATTTCTTTGAAAAATTTCATTTTTTTAAATTGATTTTTTATTTTCGTATGTTTTAAGAATTTTTGAAGCGAAAGTATTCTTTACAAAATTTGGTTAAATTCAATATTCATCGAGTTATTAAACTTTGAAAAATTTTTGCTAGAAAAATTTAGTCCGACTAGCTTAGCACCAAGAGTCTTCACCTTTTGGACACTTCTCGTGTTGTGGTTTTTCATCCGTTGAGCTGTAATGATAAAATGTTGCCCATATCGCATTTTTCATGTTCTCTAGCGAATCACAATGCCGACGTATGGCTAAACCATAGTAAACAGTTAATTTGTCAATCATTTTCCCTGTCAGTTTACCTTTTCCTCCAAGACCGGCTTCCTTGCTCTTCAATGAGCGCAATCGAGTTCCCATACGTTTCTGTACGTGACCTATACACTCTTTCTTATTTATTACAGTATCCTTGTAAGGAGTGGCTTTCAAAACTCCAGAATACGTTTTTGAATCACCATCTCCAATGTAATTTATATATTTAACTCCATACTTTGATTCTGACTGGGTGAAAATCTCGACAATTGAGTCGACTTCCATTTTGCCTGATGATCCTTCGTGATTCGCAGAACAGACTTCTTTATGATTCTCGCTCCACTCTTCATACTCAACAGTATTTATTTTAGGTTTCATGTATTCACACAGCTTACAATAACGACTCTTGATATTTAAATCCAGAACTTTTCCCGTAAAATAACCAATAATCGTAGAAACCCCAAACGAAGAAGTAAAGCCACGTTTTTGCCATGTTCCATCTCCAGAAACAGTCAATTCATTAGTTTCTTTATTTTCAGCATTTGATGTTTTTCGTTTTTCTTCATCTACAGCTTTTTTTAATAATGATTCAGCGACACTTTTACTACTATCTAGTATTTGCTTCAATAACATTTGGAAGGTACGTTTATCTAAAAATTGTGGCATGTCCATCAGACCACAAAATTTTCGCATGGCTTCATATCCCAATCCTAGGACTCTACTTACAAATATGAATCGTCTATTTATTTCATAGGAACGTCCTATAAAAGAACATGAGGGAATATTTTCGTGAACGCAATTATTACAAGCCACTACAATTTTAAATCCCAAGCCACGTGTACTAGCTGTCTGAAATTTCACATCTCCATCACACTCCTTACACTTGACAATACTTGCAATAGCAGTAAAAACAGATATAAAGTTTATTATTCTGTATTCAACACCATTATCTTCAGGCGCACTGTCTTCGAGGTCACGTTTTAATTTTTTAGCTGACGAACTAAGAACACTTTGATCACGTTCCGCTGTCTTTGGATTGAATACATTTTTTCTTTTGACAGTACGCGATTTACGAACACCATTAGACTTTCGAAGTTCTCTTGAACCTTTCGCACGATCCATGATAAAATTTTCAAAACAATTTTCACAAATCAAAAAACACGTGTATCGACTACTCACTTCCAATGTCGAGTGTAAAATGAAATTTAACCAAAAATTTTCCAACTTATACTTGAAATTATTCTATTCATACAAAATAATAGGCGTGACAAAACCGGGCGCTTGCAGCTGCCGTCCGCTACCTGCTCTATTCACAACCGAGAGGTTGAATGTTGCTTCAGTAATTACTAAATATCTTGAAAACTATTCATCGGATTGACTTGAAATTTTCAGACAATATTCTTGAAACATCATACTTTAAGAAAATGAAAAAAAAAAAAATCGATTTTTCAAAAATTCTAAGTGCATCTACCCCCTTAATAAGAAAATAATTAATAGAAAGTTTTTATTTTTAGGCAACGACTACCTATAAACCTGCAGAAAAAACACAAATTATACAGCCAGCTTCAAATATTAAAAAACAGGAAGAAGATAAAATAAAACCCGGTAATGAATCACAACAGCAATGCGAAAATAATGAAAATGCAGATAAACAGAGAGCAAAACCTTCTCAGGAAGCTATGAAAAATAAGATTGCTCTACTCGAAAAAAATCTGAATGCTTTGTATTCTGCCAGAGATACTATGCCAAGCCGTGCTGAAGTTGATAAACAGATCATTAAGTTGCGCGACGAAATAAAAACAGCAAAACAGTCTTTAAACAGAAAGGTTCAAAACGCAGTTGCCCAGAAGAAACACAGGGATGGTATAAAAAGAAAGTTAGAAGATATTTGTCATGAAAATCCAGAAATAAAAAAAAGACTATCTCTGAGGGATTCAGTGGGACGTCCTAATCTTGAAAGCAATCAACCATTACTATTGAAAACAATTGCGGATATAGCTTTATTTGGGAGTGCAGCAGATGATAGAAGACGAACGGAATCTATTCGCAGCGTAAAAACTCTTGATGAACTCACACAAGAATTACGTAAAATAGGATTTGATATTAGTCGCAGTGGGACATATCTTCGTTTGATTCCCAGAAAATCTAATTCTGTAGAGGGACGAAGACATGTATCGACAGTCCCTGTTAAGCTCATCCGGGCTCAAACTGATCTTCACAAGAGCCACTTAGATAGCAAGTTCGCTGAAACATCAATTAATTATTTAGAGAACATAGCATCCATACTTGGACCAGATCAAGTATTTTTCATATCTCAAGATGATAAAGCTCGAGTCCCTATTGGCGTAACTGCGGCAAATAAGCAAGCACCTCTTCTAATGCACATGGAATATAGAGTCAAATTGCCTGATCACGATTGGGTAATCGCTGAGCGTCATAAATTAATACCATCTGTTTATGCTGGTATCAAAATCACTTCCAGTATGCTAGGACAACCGCAAGCCGTTGGATATTCTGGACCAACATATATCGCTATTCGAAGTGGAAAGCATAGTTCATCTACTGCTAATACTCATGCTCAGGATTTCGAGACGCTTCTCGAACTTGAAGAGTTTCGACCATTAGCTAAAACTGACAATGGACTAGTAAAACCAGTGGTAATCATGACGGTTGATGGAGGGCCAGATGAAAATCCGCGTTATCAAAAAGTCATAGGGTTTGCTATACAACACTTTAAGCGACATAATCTCGATGCATTGTTTTTAGCTACCAATGCTCCTGGAAGAAGTGCGTATAACAGAGTAGAGCGCAGAATGGCTCCTCTTAGTCGCGAACTGGCTGGTTTAATTTTGCCTCATGACCATTTTGGGTCTCATTTGGATGAACGTGGCGTTACAATTGATAAACATTTAGAAAGATCTAATTTCGAATTCGCAGGAACTGTATTAGCTGAAATATGGAGTTCAATGGTAATTGATGGCTATAATGTTACTGCAAAATATGTTGAGGCAGGTGATCAAGATCTTCCTGATTTTCCAGACATTAAATGGTATTCAGAACATGTACGTGAAAGCCAATACTTGCTTCAAATTGTAAAATGTAAAAATACAGAATGCTGTCGTCCAAGAAGTGGCCTATTTAGATTACTAGACAACAGGTTTCTTCCACCACCTGTAAAAGTAAAACAAACAGTTAATGACTTGGTTTTGGATGAAGGAGGACAATTTCTTAATCTTCCAGTCAATTTAGCTCTACGCTTAAGTGCTTCACTCAAAGATTTCCTGCAAATGCCCTACGATTATTTTTGTCCAACGGTAAAATTGAGGCTATCAAGTCGAACATGCAAAACGTGTGGTCTTTATCATGCTTCCGTCAAGTCACTAAATCGTCACATCGAGAAGATCCATAAAAAAGTAAACACGCACACTGATAGGAAAATTAGACCTGTAAGAGTCGCTGCTCGTCGTGCTAATGAACTGATGTGCATTATTCAAAATTTAGAGCACCATGATGTTGAATGGCTCGATGAGAACGACGTAGACATTCCAAAATCGGAAGAAAGTGAGCAGACTTACAACACTGAGCAGCAATCCAAGCAATCCAATGTCATCGAAAACTTAGAATCATGGATTCGGGTTTCATGGACTGAAGACTGTTAATTTGAATTTAATATGTGTACCAAAAATTTAAAACAAGTTTGTTATGTTTGTAAGATTATAATATTTTTGTTACTCTATGTTGAATACCATATCAGTAAAATCTCTCCATCCTAAATCTATTTTCTTATTTTTAAAATTATAATTATAACCTTATAATTACAATATTTAAAAAAACAATACATTAATTGAAAAATGTTTACGTAAGCATGGGGGTAGGGGGTAAGAGCTTTGCTTACTTTTGCTGACAAGGGGGATGGGGGGGTAAATAATTGTAATAAATCTGCTTACGTAATACTTGAACGGTCCCTCTTTCACTTCAAGTAGTCCTCCAGCTCACTACAACCTTATTACAGAAAAAAAGCGTGTTGTCTTTGATTTTAACTTGAGTGAAATTGATTTTTTAACTTCGTTTTATAATTATAAATGTTTCTGCTATATAAATATTTACCGTTCGAACTGCAAGGTTCGAAGGTCCTGGGTTCAAAACTTGAGTCGGGCAAAGTTATGTTAGGTATCTATGACAATATTTTCTGTAGCATTTGAAAATGTTCCAGACAAAACAGTATCTAATAGTTTCGGCCCCTATAACGTGGGACTTGAAATACAACCGTTGCCGTGGGTTTAAAACTGCCCCTACTTAACCCATGAGGTATTCACGCAAGATTGTGTATTTATGTATGTATGTAAATGAAATTCGACTAGTTAACTAGAATACGCATAGAATAGTATACTCAAAAATATAAAATTCAAATGGAATATTAAACAATTGGCCCTTCTATATTACGCTGGGAATAGCCAAGGGTAATACCCGCTAGTAAAATTAATTAATGCCCTACACCCACTGAGGAATAGTTAAACATTAATGAATATTAATTAGGGTGATTTAAAAAAATGTATTTCATTTCTTTACTTGGCGACTACCTTTTGGGTACTTTTTATAAAATGTATTTTATCAGCTTTCCTCGGCGGTATTTCGAAATAGAAACCATTTATTGACCGTCAAGAAATGGAACGTATATTTTCCTCAAAGGCCCGCAATGCACCGATGGTTCCTCCGGTATTGTGGGTGTCCTTAGGCGGTGTTGACCAATTACCGTCAGGTGGCACACTAGCTCGTTCGATCCCTTTCCGATAAAAAATATAGTGTTATGCATTTGGTATGTGTTAGGATTAAATGGAAAGCCGCTTTACAGATTTCAATTTTTAAAATTCGGAAAGCCTCGGTAGCAGAAATGGGTCTGAAAATGTGTCATAAAACGGCAATAGTGGCGTCACGTACTGTTTGTTACTTAAATACATTTTACACAGCATGGTTGTAATAGTAATTAAGTACATTGCCTTTTTTTACTAATATACAACTGGTTGCAACTTCGGTAGACACTTCTTAGACAAATTAGTACCATGTTTCAAAAACAGATGGCGTTGGGTATATTATAATGTAAGGTAAATGTGCTCGATATGATGATATAATGAGTGCCACTGGTACAACTGTTTTGTTACATTCATTCAAATATTTATTTACTGAACTGATTTTAATAAATTGCAGTACAAAGTCTAAACTAGCTGATAAATTTCTATTTTAAACTTATTTTTACATTTTGTTTTAAGATAATCCATTAAGTCGAATCTATGTAACTAAAACCCACATTTCTAGGCGTTTACGTTTGAACTTGGTTTCAGACGCGTTGTTCAAAAATATTTAACATTACATCTATTAGAATCCAAATTCATTTAGCCATAATTCTGAATTGAACAGCAAGAAAGGCGAGAGGTAAGAAATAATTACATAACGTGTAATTTTACACGCCCAAGCGATAATTTATTGGGTGAAACGAACAGAAACTATGTAAAAACAATCCACGTAACATTGTATTGCCTAATTACACCGTCACGATCAATTTGGAAATGTAATCGGGAGTGGTTTGTAGAACTCGGCACGCACCACTCAGACGCCTGTTTCGAATCTGTGATGGTGCACTAACGAGAAAAATCTCTGAATATACATGTACGCCGTGACGCAAATCAAAGGGAGAATACGTTCCTACGAAGGTTACGCTCATGATGCTTCAACTTTAAACGATCCTTGTAACTTGTAACAGAAGAAATGAACCATGAAAAATATTTTAGTTCTTCTTGCGACTATGCACTGGTAAAGTAAAAGTTTAGTTAATTTATTGTACAGTACAAATTTTTTACAAAGTAGATTACTTTACGTACCCTAAGCGTGGCTTGTTAAGCAGAGGAAAATAAGCATATGTGTTCTGCTTAATGTATTATTATAAAATAACAGATTTAGATCGTTTTTCAGAAATGACAGAAAAAATAACTGCCTTGTGCCGTGTGACCTAAAGGCCTCATTAAGAAACTCCCAGTAGTAGCACGGAGTGTGGAATTGTGCTCGAAACACGGCAGTAGACTCGCTTCCACACACATGAGACCAACATATATCTGACGAAATGTGGGAGCAGAAATACAACTCAGCGTACCCCTTTACAGAATACAGCCATGTATGTAAAAATATGACTATCGTTACTATGTTAGGCTACTGTTCTTTAGTTATTGACCCTTTATGTCATACTATGTAATTATTAATTAATTGTTCATATAATAATATACGACGCCTGTACGCATAAGAAGGTAAATTGTCTGCGAAAGTAGTAGATGTATAACGAACTAGGTGTTCCAAATACGTACGCCACTGAAACTTGCTAAAAGCTTTGCTAAGTAAATAATGCGTGAACAAAGTGTTGAGCGCTATTCAACAACATGTCGGCGAGTCGTTGTGTTGATGCTACTGTTAGAATTTTCCCAATTCATTACCAAATTTTGTGGTTAAAACTTAGAAATAATACATCCCTACACGGTGTATTCAGACCGTGATCGGAAACTAAGGCAGGTTATAGCTAAGGTGATTACTAACCCCCTGGCGTCAAATTTTTTATTTCTTGTCGGGAAGTTCTATTAGAATTCTTTCATACTTTAACATGGAAGAATGTTCTGTGGCTGTTTGCTCGACATGTTTATAACATTTTTTTCAATTCAAGTTGTTATCAACAACTTACTTCCCAACACAAATTGTGTTCAGACATCATATATCGTGTAACGTAATGCACCCTTGCTCATTAACCCTTAATTTGACAATGTATGCCCCGGCATACATGAAATTTGAAAAAAATATTATGTTTAAAAAATTGCAGAAATAACATGGTTTATTATTTTTATCTACTTTCAACACTATCTATTTTTAGAAGAAAATATAAAACAGATGTCTGACAACACTCGTTTATGTGTATCACTTACAATTACAACAAAAAAAAAAGCTTTTTACTGCATTTTATATTTTGCCAAATTAAGGGTTAAGCATCCCGATTCGGTAAACGATTGATGCCAAAGGAAAAAAAATATCTTACACATAAAAAAAAAAACGAATTCTGTAGCCTACAAAATTGTGTCACGTTTGAGATATGTTATTCCGTTTATGAATCACACATATTTTATCTTTTGAATGAGAGTGAACAAATCTTCTAGATATTAAATGTAAAGATATAGAAAAATACTTAGCGGTAAGCCAAAAAATATTTTAATTTTAACATCTTAAAACATTACGTTATTGGAGCGGTATTAAAAATTGTGAGAGATTGTGCCGAATAGCCCTCGAAAGCATTACTATCATTCCGCATTTGGACACATAAATCCCTTTTTTCGTTGATTACAGTTTCTAAAAGGGTCACTGATCGTATTCGATTTAATTAGATAATTAGATTCACATGTTCCACAGGCTAGTAATTCAGTCAAAGAGTTTCTCGTTCCATTTGAAAAACATAAATAATCTCTTTACACTATTATGCGAGCAAGAGGCACTATCTATTACGGATACATAGAGATATTCGTTTGGTTATTTGGATTTAAAATGGAAAAGCCTCATGCCGTTCGGATAAAGTTTCACTGACTCGAGAAGGGTAGTTTTCTACATATTGGCTGCATTGGCATCTGATGGCAATTGGCATTCGGTGCAATGCGGTCTTAATAGACGGCATGTACTGCGAGATAGAAATTCCAGATAGAATATTTGTATCTCTTACCACTCAACATACAGTATACGCATATCAGTGGTAGTGTTTTTGTCAATATATATACAGCATAATGATAATAAACTTATAAAGCTGATTTTTTTACACACACTCCTTTTAAAACTAAAAGGCTGTTTGGTTCTGAAAAATTAAAAGCTTCGTAATTTGTAAAGAACACACCGACTGATTTCTGATATTAAACAACCTTTTTTGTCCCGGTATTACTATGTTTTCCTCCAGGTGGAATTTAAGTCACGATTTTGCTGGACACTGAATCATTTGAGCGGGCATTCAATAAAAAAGCGACAAAAAGTTCGGGATGACAAGTCCGAAGTTGCAACCGCGAAGCACTATAAATAAACTCGGTGTAAATGTCATCTCGAAAATAATATCAAATCTCGTTACGAACCAGACCAACTGGTTTCATAGTAAAAAAGGCAAATGGGACCTAAGGTCTTGTTCAGTCACGCGACCTCCAAAGAAGAGGCAACTCCCGACCGCAACCGAGCCATTCAAAGTGATAACATCGCACACTGGGTTCCCAACGGAGCGTGCACGCGTCAGATTACCAGCTTACGGTACACGTATCCATCATTACATTGTTTTGTGTAATTCACGTAATTTGTATAAATAATAAGTAGCTCAATATCAAAGGAAAAAGACGAGGAATTTCCCCAAGATAGGAACGTTTTTAGCCAAGAAAATGTGCTATCATCGCACCGGTTGCAGGAATAAGGCAACATTGTAGGATTTAATAGCTTCTATAGGAAGCAAAAATATTGAAATTGGACTGCGTAGTGGGTAATAAATTCATGCGACACAAGTCATTGAACCGCAACCACGTAATACACTCCCTCACGTAATGTACGATGGGAATCGTACCGAGAAATGCATCACATAACAAACATCGATAATTCAATGTGAACGAAAATTGATTGGATGGTCCTTACTAAAAGAAGTTGGATAGAATTAACAAAAAACCGTTCTAAAAGGAAAATATTTTTATTAAAACACAAATAAAGATGTATAAATTACGTCACTGTAAAGCTATTCTTAAGCTTTTATTTTGTTTTTGCTCTTTATAGTTTACATTACAATTTATCAGTTGAGCTACGAATCTATAGGCATTTAATCTTGTTTCGTTCTAGCTATTTATTCAAGGGAGGATTAAAGTTAAGAGTGAAATATTTGGCAGCTGATTTCGTGTCCGTAAACTTATTACTCCAGTGGCGGTTGGAATCCAAAATAAATTTTAAGTGCCTAATACGGCAGATGTTCCGTTCTTCCAAGACTCGAGTGGGCGCAACTAACTTTAGTGGCACAAAAACTTACGGCCTCTTTTGTTATACTTTTGAACATAGATGTTCATGGCCATCGTATTGTTTGGTATAATATAGTATAGATCTTCGAGGAAAAGTAATAACACATGAGCACTATTAATACATAGTTTGCTCTAAATTATTATTAGTATTAAAACATGATTTTTCCTTATTCCGGGCTATTTGTAGATATTAAACTAAAGGTTTTTTGCACGCTGAAATTTCTGTGATTGACAACCACTTCAATTAGAAACAACAAATTCATAATGACATGCTATGTCTATTGCATATGATTACGTTTGATTACAAGCACCTAGTTAAATGATTCTATGTATTTTTTTATACGGTGCGAAAATGATCCACTTCTTAGAACCATCCAATCTGTATCGAGCAGTTTTTGTTAGTCCGTAATTATTAAATAGCTCCCGGCGATGTTGTAAATTACTTTTATAATGTAGGTACCTTTGAAGCTAGTAATAGCAACCACTATTTAACAAGTTAATAACGGTTATTTAATACGCTATTTTTTGACGAAACGGTGCATAAAGGACGCATAAAACGTATTTAATGGTGAAAGCTCATCTTGTAACGAATATGACTGCATTATGACGGTAAAGAACATTAAAAATGATATTGACGATAAAACTTTGTGGCACACAAAACAAATACCCTTCTTTTCTTATTAGGTAATACTGGAACGGAGTTTTAAAACCAAACGAAACGGATATGGCAAACGATCTCGTTATAGAAAGTTAATTAAGTATATTATGGCCAGAATCAATAAAAATACAATATCATTATGCGTGTAAATTAATAAAGGTTTACATTAAATGTTAAACGTAACAAATGTCGTATGCCAAAAACAAATTAACATTTAAATTCAATCCATGATTTAGTTGTTAAGTTTATCAAAGCTGATTGAACAACACATGTTCCTGTAGTAAGATTGTCGATTCCGTAAACTTAAGAGAATCTCAGCTTGAACTTGCATTTTATTTTGATTCATAACTTACCTCTGAGCTTGTCCATTGAGCATGGTGACTACTTGAGCCACTATGCCTTTGACCGGTGCCTCTTTTTCCAGCATCACAGTGGCCTTTTCCATCGTCATCAAAGTCATCACAAAACGAGTCACTTGTCACTTCTTCAAAACAAAACGTCCACTTGACGACCACTCTATTAAGACTAATATCTCACTTATATTCGGTATTTCGTTTCGACTTACGAGCACGAACTGAATGCGTTACAGTATATTATTGTATATGTGTCGGTAATTCAATTGGGCTTATTTATATTACTTTATTTCTCTCTTTAAAAGCCGACCTGTGAGGGATTTGTATCGCGAATATTCTAAAAGAGTTTTATTTACTCAAATGTTATTTATATCGGATACTATATGACGAGTATCGTAAAATAGAACAGTGAATACTTCTAAAAAGTTTACTTAATAGCCATTTATAAATGACGAAATAGAAAAACAGTGAGTAATTTTAAATTTTAATCGTAAAAAGTTTTATGTACTTTACTATTTTCAAGTTATATAACATTTTGACTTTCCAATTATTCCACTCAACTTATTAGTGGTTTATGGGTGATTACACAAAGATATTTACGCAACATTATTTTCTACTTAACAGTTACAAGGTGATCAATACTGTTATTTATTATAGATTTTTCTCCCACCACTGTAACACATCGCTACATCTTAAAATAAACGTTCCCTTGACACAATTCAAACCATCCAGTTCTATGAAATGTTGCATTCTATATTTATCAAAACCGGGCAATAATTACAGAATTTAATCTATCAACATTTGAACCGTTAAGGGAAACGTAATCATTAAAAAGATTGGGAGCTTCCGTTGTGCGGTGTTTTATAATTACTTTCTAATCGGACAAGTCCTAAGATATTATAAAACCAGTATGCAGTTATAAATCACATATTACGACATAAATGGTGAATGAGTTTGCAAAAACTTATTAGGCACCGTTAAATGCTGTATTTAATAACCTGAAGTTACAATAAATAACATGTCTATCAATGTTTGACGTGGTTATGAAACGACACAGTATGGTATTAGAAGACGAAAAGCTATTTGCCTTATGTAACC
This sequence comes from Cephonodes hylas, assembly GCA_030295005.1. Taxonomy (NCBI): domain Eukaryota; kingdom Metazoa; phylum Arthropoda; class Insecta; order Lepidoptera; family Sphingidae; genus Cephonodes; species Cephonodes hylas. The sequence continues at coordinate 4,698,687 of AP025367.1, read as the reverse complement.
GATATGACAGCCTAAACGTTAGATTTATATTTAAGCTAACCTTGAAACCTGAATATACGTGGAAGTTATATCTTATTTCAATTTAATTTTTCTTTAAGATAATCCTTTAACAAATCGAGGTCATTATCATCCAAGCTTGCGAACAATTGAACAAATATAACATGCTACAAAATATGCAGTTTGTCCATGTAGGTTATTAAGTTTTAAAGAGGAATTATTTAGAAGCGTTAACTATAACGTCAGTAACACCTGTGATTCTTTAAAACGAAAATTTAATTTAATAAAAACAGATAGATAATATAATAGTTAATTCATATTTCGGCTATCAAAACGGGCAGGCGACCAAGCGTATACAGTTAAATTGAGATGATTTTGTATAAACAAAATGATTTATCAATCATATAAGAAGTAGAAGAAAATAATCATAAGGAGACAACCACACCGGTAATTTATATTAATTTTATGAATCTCTTTTAATATTCTAGTCATATTATTATAATTGAAGAAATTTGAAAAATGCTTATTTAATATAAAATAATATTTAAATCACAATTTTCCTTATGGGATTTAGGTATGCCTGTATATTCATTATTCAGTCTTCGAATAAAATAAGAATGTTTCCATATATAAAACTACCTTTATTGAAATACGTATATGTAGGTATGAATAAAAAATTCAAATATAATTACAAAGTCTTTTGAGCTAAATATACCAAGCTTTCATTCCTTAAAATTGAGGTGTACATTTCAGTCTAAAAATATTGTAGTAATGCACATTTATCAAAAGCGTGTGGCGTTTATTTCCGCACGATCGTATTACTGAAGTCATCATATTACGTTATTAATAATTTAGTCGGCTGATGCCTGTTCTATTTGCAGCAAAACAACACACTATAAATAAACATGCATTGGATAAAGCACCTAGTACTGGTTCAGATATATTTTAAGTATAAATTGGGTGTCTCTTTCATGGATTTTTTGACATGAAATTGAATGTGAGGACACTATTTTGTTTTATTCACATAGATTTGTTTTTTTAATAATCGTCGTGAATCCATAATTAAAAGGAATCAAAGGAAACTGTATTGTTACACGATATAATGACAAAGATAACTTAAATTTTAAAACCAGTAAAGTTTAGATAGCTATTGGATAATATATAAGAATTTACAAAACATGAAACTTTAACGGGTAAATGGTTTCCGGAGCTTAGAACGGCTATGGGTTTCTACAAAGATCTCACCCCATATAAATTCGATCCCTCATCACTCCAACTATGTGCATGACAAAAATACTTACAAGCTGCAAGTTACCCTTCAGTTCCGTTTACTATTATTAAAAATAAGAAGCAAATTTAGTTTCTTGCATCGACCTCACAGCTCTTCGTTCCGTTTCTTTAATTCCATGGGAATTATATTGTCAACAGTTTTTACTTTTGTTTTAATCGCTGACAAATTATCTAATTGTTGCTAAACATCGGAGAATCGCAATTATTTCAGTGAATTACTAATTTAAATGTTTCGTAAGGCTTTTCCTATTGCCAATGACTAGCCGTTGATTTACTTAACAATCGAATTAATTCGTCACAGAATTTGCGTTGTTTCGTAAATTCTATCATATTTTTCACACGGTTGTTTACACACATTTGTGGAAAGTTATCATTTTTTTATAAAGTAATATCAATTTACTGAATAAACATTCATCTATGTTACTTTATAAGTAGAAAAGTGCAAATAATAAATATTAAAATAAAAAGTGAATTACAAATTTATAAAGCTAATGCGGGCTTCACCCAAATCTCGAAGGGTGCACAAGGTCGCAAGTTCTATTTAATATTTAAAGGCAAATTAAATTTACATAACGTGGATGGGCGAACTTCAAACAACTTAGTTTATTATATTTATTATTCATTTTAAACACCTCATCGTGCATTACTTAATTAGAATAAATATTATTCAATATTTTCCAGCAAACTTTATCTGCATTCAGATAACCGTCACGTTTTTTGTCACTTATTTTTGCATTTTGTAGAAAGTAACAGACACACAAAAGTAATGGAAGTTGTTGCGCTTGGAGACGACCACAAGTCAGTTTTGTTGCAGCGAAGGCCATTAAAGCAAGCGAATTATACAAAAGTAGCGATGCTATTATTCACAGCACTGAAATGGATGGAAATGTGTGAAAGTTAACAGTACTTTGTGAATTTATGTCTATAGCAAACGCACTTTGCCGTGCCTATGCCGAGTAATTTTAAAAAATCATAAGAATCAACGATATACGAATGGTTTGTGGTGCCATGATATTATTATATTGAATGTGATGTAAGTTTTGGATAACGTAAAACTAAAGTAAAATTTAGACAATAAAAAACAAAGAAGTCGACAGTGCACACACCATGTCAAAATAGCAAAAAATGTCAGATTTTGATATTAAAGAATAAATTCATATATTATATGAAAACATGAAATTTATTTTCTACAACTCTAGTTCTCGAGAGAGCATATTTCACGGTCTAAATTAGTTAATAAATTACACGTATCATTCTTATAACGAACAATAACAAGAATAAGACTCCATTATAACCGAAACTAGAGCTGCGGTGTGCAAAAAACAAAATTAACCAACTCTCGCCAATTTACCTACGAACATGATGTTTTAGTTTGTAATTAGATGATGAGCAAGCATGAACTGCTTTCCTTAGGATAAAATCTATTAATACTTGAAAAGCACGATTTCACTGTAAACTCACGACTGTTCATTGCAAAAATCGTTGTCATTTGTAACAGACATTTACTTTGTAAATTCCGAGGAGACGTTGTACAGCTTTGCCGACCCCCAGGTACTATGGAAGCCTCTGTTATGGGTGGGGTTAAAATCGCAAAAAGAGCTATTCAATGTTACTATGGAAACGGGGTTTGGACAACAAAAGCGATGGCACGGTCGCCCAATCAATGTAGGGTGCAATGCAAATCAAAAAGCCATGGCAAGTTGTTGTTTTTTATCAGTGTGAGGTATTATTGTTGGTTTTATTTCTGTATTTCTATAATAAGAACTGGATGTGTCAATCATTTACGCAGTGAAAAATATGTGGCGGCGTTTTTATCATTCATTGGAAGGGTAGATAAGATAGGAATCACAAACGGTTATTGCAAAAGTTTTCTGTTATTTTCAATATCTCATTTTGTTCTATTTATTAATGACTCTTTCTGTATTTGTCATTTAGAATTCATATGATTTAAACATATTGGGGGGAAAAAACAACGAATAGTATTGTAATTAAAAAGATAAAGTTAAAGTTTTAAGCCTCTAAGCATATTTTGGAGGTATTTACTAGTCATTTGTTGCGAAAATTTTTGTTAGTGGTGTTTACGTTGTCTTAAGTAAATATTTTCTCCTATTACTAAATTGACACCGCACTTATCAGTCATTATAATTTTCCTGTAGAGATTTGGGTAAAAGTTGATATTTTACAAGTATCCTTTATGTACAAATTGATGTGATTTTTTAGATATTAGCCACTAAATTCCATAACAATCATACGCAGAGGAAATGCAATACAAAATACGTTGGCCGTCCAACCGGCTGCTTGCGATAATAATAACAAAGTCAATGGCCATTCACACCAAACCTATTTATTTCGTCCGCGTAAATAGTGCAATAATTGATCGACAACTAACGTAAAATTACCCACTGGCTTGAAAAAAGTATGTCGCTAAATCCTTATTCTTGCGTAAGCATGACCGATTATGTACAAGCCTAATTGAATTACCGGCGTCAGTAACCTGATCGAAACACACCGTAAATCTGGAAGTCCATCACTTCTATGTTAAGCACATTAAACCCGGCAGTCATTGGAACGTTAAATAATCAAACCACTAAATGAAGCGCAGATGATAGCGTTCAGTGACCCGTTCGATCGATGTATCGGAATTCGGAAGGCGGTCTCGATCACTTCGATCAGATAGGGAAGACCGCGGCGTGCGGTGTGGGACCGTGCTGAGGTACGTACGACCGCGCGCGCGACCAGAGACAGACTAACATCCGACCGGGAGCGGCACGCGGCCGCATGAGAGATGAAACGAAGCCCCGAGCCAGCTGCGCGCTTGCCGCTTTATCTTGTTACCTCATGGAGCAAGGACCTTTCGACACACAGCTCGCCGTAAAATCTACCTTGAAAATCAGTGTCCGAACCGCGAAATCTCTTACGACACCCGGTTGTTATTTGACAGTTGCATCTTTTTGCGGCCCAAGTGATTAGTTTTTTTTACGGACAGAACTTTATCCCCATTTACGATTTTAACCTTGTTAGTAGAGAGCGGAACATGGTGTAAACGCATCATTAACTTCGAAGTTGAATATTGCAAATTAAAAAATATGCGAACGGGATAAGCGAATAAGATAATAATATGCCGTGTAAAATATCAGTCGCGAACAAAACAAAAATGTAGTAGATGTTACGTAATCAATTAAGTTCCTTAAACATATGTATGTAAGGAATTCTCAGAAGGCACAATTCCATTCGTGCATCTTACAAGTGACTAGGATGCCGTTCCTATTGTTGCACAAATAGCTATTGTTGTGTCGTGCCAGAGCGCATGGAGGTCAAATTTATACCCACACAATTAATCCAATAATTGGTGTCGGGAACGGTTCTTCAGCATACTTTTGATTCGCACATGTGCAAATGCTTGTGTACACTCAACGTACTCAACGTAATTTAAAAGCTTCAACAACTATAACGTATGTTTTCAACAAATGAAATAATCACGAAGAACTTGAACTTAGTTATATTGTTTTGAATTGGTACAATTGATCAGTTGGTTTGCCGGGAAAAGTCCAAGGTAATTGACAAAGAAGATCTAGATACATGCTTTTATAAATTAATTTAAGCTGTACGACATCTACTCGTGTTACTAATAAATTGATGTTTTTCATCAAATAATGTTTTGTCACAGAACGTATATGGATGAAATGAATGGGTAACTCAGAAATATTTGCTTTACTTCTGGAAATTGTAATGCCCAAAGACCAGCTTGGTTTCTGACACTAAACGTAGGTACTAGACTTATTCCTTAGGGTAGACTATATTGTGTTATTATGTGTATGAAAGACGTATTCATCAGTCTATTTCCTGGTGAAATAAACAATTTATTACCCTAAATATAATTAGTGAATAAAGCAATATTGAAATTCCTGTTGCGCAAAATGAAGGTTACGATACAAGTCGAGTATCACGAATGCAATGAGACAAACGATCCCTTCACATACTTTGTGATTAACCTTTTACATCGTTAATGCATGCAACCTTAACAGAACGCATCGGTTTGTGGCAATTTGATCCTTGAAATCGATCATAACAACGATTTAAGTGTGTAACAAATTATTTATTGTTTTATAATAATAGAGAAACGTTATAACTATCAAAAAGTTACATGAGGCTAGCACGCCTCCGCGAGGTTAACCAAAATTACATGTCTAATGCGCGGTTTCGATTCTAACAAGAGTATTTTGCAATTTTTTAAGCTGGCGTGGGAGTATATAAGTGTTTTTGAGTTGGTTACAACTCACAGTACTTAAGTTCTTTACGCGTAAGCTATTTTATTGCCTGTTTTTCTAAATTTCGCAACAAGTTAAAGAGTAGTGTTAATATTTTTTTCACAAAAAAATTTAATGCACCCATCAATGTTCATAGTCTTGATGTAGTGTTTCTTTCTCACTTGTGTTGGAATACTAGTAACGATTCCATAAATGGCAATCAAGGGTATTTTGATTATATTAGGAAATTAGAGGCCTTGTTTCAGATATATTTATGTACAGGACAACGTGTTTCTTATATAATGGATCCTATGCTCTTTATCATTGGACTCCTCAATTCCGTACGATTTATAGCGTCCACAAAGCGGCTTCTGCATAGACCGCGACAGTTTACACAAGTAATATTAAAATCAGTATATTGAAGTTCCTCTTTATCTCAAATTCAACATCACTCCCATCTTAACATTAATTAATAAAAGGTATGTGACGTTATAGATATACATTAACTCATTCGTATTCCACTTGATATCTTTAACCAACCTTGCGTCTGTAATGCGACTGCATGCACCGCTGTGTATTCCCACTGGAGTCCACAAATTTAGATCATCATTACGTTGGATGCGACGCATAAGCTTCGTTAAAGTAAAAGTTCCCTCACGACTTCATTCGACGTGGGAATCACGTATATTGTTATACCATAATGACGTGTTAGTAATGTCACGTTTTAAACCGATGCCTGAACCGTGAGCTTGATGTAATATTTAATCATTATTTTTGTTAGCTCGTAGTATTATTTTATAGTGCTATTTCTTTTTTTACATTATATCATCAGCTGATAGACGTCCAACTGCTGGGCAGGAGATCTCTACAAATGAGACGGTTCAGGGTTTCTTTCACGACTTTCATATTTGTTTTGTGAAAACTATCGGTAGTATGAGCTTTATTTATTGAGGGAAACAAACATTTTCTTTTAGAAGTAAATGCACCAATTAAGATTATTGGAACGTAAAAAAAAAAAAAATACAATAGATTTTTTTTTGCAATATAAACGTTGTTTTTTTAAAAACAAAGAATTCCATGGATTGTTAGTTGTTACCTAAAGAAACATGTAGAAACAGGTAATATTCGCTGCCTTGTGGAACTTTCGGCATTAGTATGCGGCGTACGTTTGAACAATTCTGGGTTCGATACTTAGGTCAGATACAGTGTTGCTCTGATACGTCCCCTCTGAGTCTGGAAATGTGCTCGTGAAGCAGCTTAAGACTTGATACTTGCAAATGCATGTATTTCTCGAAGGGATAGGCAGAAGTGCATTGACAAAACCTGGACCAACAAATACATGTCTGGCTACCCTGACAAAAATTTTGGACTGAGGAAATTTTGTTATAAAAAAAGCAACTGAACCTCATACATTTAGCCATTTCCAGACAAGCTTTCATGCCCTTTTTGGTTTTATCTCTAAAATTTCATCACAGTTGGTTGAGTTACAGCTTGTAGGTTTTACCGCAATAACTTTTTATAAGAGTTTATAAAAACTGAATTTTTACTTTAATTGTACTTTAAACTCTCTTCTTTGGACTCTGTTTATAAAAAAACCGTTGGCTAATTACTTATTTTATAGTTTTCAAGGTTAACGATAACAATTATTTCAAAACAACTGCCTCTTTGAAACACGTGAAAAAAAGCGCTAAATATGCTTTGAGCGTGTGAAATATATTTTACATTCCGTTTACGTGTTCGACTAACGAGTTAACGTTTTTATTTTTTAATTATTTACCAAATGTATGATTACATCGTCACAATTTACAAAGAAGGCGTTATGGAGCTGAATGCAAAAGGGAGCAGCTCGCCTTGAAAACTGTCGTAGTCTATACCTGCCCACGCATTGTTCTCCACGTTTAATTCCCCGGTATCTTTGTTTGTAGTATCGCAGTCAGTATTCCCTTTGTTCGATTGTATCACACGGCATCAATAAACAACGCTTTCAATAAACTTATGACGTAGACGAACTAGATATGCCATTCTATAGGACGTGGAATAGTGTTTAGACCGGTTGTTATCATAACTTTGAAGCGCCAATGAGAACTATACGTGCACGTAAAGTATAAGTAGGGAGGAGTTTGTTAATGCTGATATGCTATAACTCTTGGCAAAATTAGGGAAACTTGAACCAAATAGCATTTCGCTTGTTGAAATGTCGTGGATAAAATAAAACAAAAAAAACATTGTTCATATACGTCAAAAAATAAGGATTTAAAAAGTAAAATACTTTCGGTTTTTAGGTTCCTCAAGCAATGGAGGAATCCGAAAAAAGAATCGGAAGTAAAAGGCTTCGAAGACTCTAAAAAAGTTGGTGTTTTGTATACGAATACATGATCTAATATGAATTAGAAATGGACTTAACATCGGCTTGACAAGTGATTCCTAAACATGATAGCGCAACACGAATTGAATTCTACAAATCGTAGTGAGCATGAAGTTCCATAACGTGGCAATTCCTTGCATAGTTGAGCTTTATGAGACAGGATGAGATAAAAATTATCAACTCCGTAGCACTAAGTTTTGGTTCATACAAAATGTAAATATACCTAGTTACAATTGTATTGTCTCATGAGCTCACGAAAATCAGATAGTTTGAGCAACCAAATTGCATGCAAATACAATATATTTCCTAGAAAAATCTCTTATTTATAGAGTAACAAATTTGCGTTAAATTTAACTTCATATAACATTGCTCATAAACCTGCTGTTATAATTGAAGGCCAACCTCGTTTTGATTCTCGAATTACATACGAACTATTCCTTTCTCCATCGTCAGTTTAATAAGAAAATCAATAAAATAAATTTAGAATGTACTGTACCTACTACATGATATGTCAAATAGCAGAAATCCGAGGAAACAAGGTATGTATGCAGTAAAGGTAATCATGGACAAGAACAACTATTCTTACGATAATGCAATCTTCAAAAATAATAATGGGAAACTGTATTATAAGTAAGAAATTTAAGTAACACACATGGAGTTGGATTATGCATTTATATATCCATTGAATATAAGATGTGGTAAAGATCCGTCACAGCACAGGATCATAGAAAACCGACGCGATACTGCTGCATAATGTTCTTCTATGAAGACGAATGCCAAAAATATTATCTTGATGATTCTATGATTCCTCATAGGAATAAAATTTGTTTGCTTTTAAAAAAAATACATACATACTTTTCTGTATATGGTACAAATGCGACAGTTAGGCCATGTCACACGGGCAAACATGTAGCAGGGCTTTAGAAGTGTAAATTGCTCATTAGCTACTTGTATTACGAGTATCACATTAACGTATAAATAATTTATGTTTCTCAATATAAGGGTAAACCTACATTTCCGTTTCTGTGAAGTTGATTAAGATGAAAGACATTAAATGCACATCACCTACTTTAATGTCATTACGATTGATAATTTTATGAATAAATTATTATAATTTCCTGTTTATTTATGTCAATAAGTATAAGGAAAGTATCGGAAGATGAACTTCATTTTTAATAAATATGATTAAATTTCATTCCGGACTAAAGAAACGTAAAAACTATTATATAAAAAACGTCCATAGCTACTTTGGCCCAGTTAATTAGGATATGAAAACATTTCTGAATCTAGGACACCATAGAACGGTTTTGAGGAACACGAATAACACTATGTAGATATGTACTGCAATCAAATTTATGATAATTCTGCAAAACACACCTGCTAAAAGGATGCGTACAGTTTCTTCTTGACGCTCAATTTGTTGAACTGATGAATAATTCATAATTACGATAAAATATCCGCTAATTTTTAGGATTTCATTCATATTGATCATTAGGGGCACCAAAGCAATATCTGATGGTCGACGCAGTACAAATTCAGATTTATCGTAAAACATTTTACTCACCCGATGTTGGAAAGACTGTTGTTGCTAGCAGTAAGCGAGTCAGGAGCGCTCTTCCCCTGCGAGATGGCAGCCAGCTGCCGATCCAGCATGTTGTTCTGTTCCAGTAGTTGGCTCCACTGGCGCACGGCCGTCTTCGAAGACGACAGCTCTTGGCGCAATTGCCTCTCGTCCAGTGAGTTGAGACCGCTGCGCAGTGAACTGTCCAGTCTGAAGTGAAATGACATGTTAAGCGTTGATCTATGCTGAAGAATGACATGGAAAACCTGTCTGTAAATGTCATAGCCCATGCCTGTGTCCAGATTGCGGGAGAGACTGAATATATCAATAATATTTATCTCTGAGCAATACGTGTTGGACTAAATCCTAAATCTAGATACAGCTGATATCCAGCAGAGAGACTAGGGGTAGCTGGGTTATTAAAAGGTTTTCAATCGACATTGAAATTTAATGTACATAAATTGTGGTTTTAAATACCAATAAAACAATAGACAAATTTAAAAAAAAAAATAAAAGAAACAAAATGAGTCCAAAGATAATGTCAAAAGATAAACCGTAGTTAATGGAGTAAGATAAAAATGTAAAAAAATTACATATGCATATTTGTAATTTTCTTAGCTTACTTCCTTGCGAATCACATCTGCCTGTACCACGTTCTAGAACACTAATTTATCGTGACTAAAACGATTGTATCTAGTCTGTATAAACAGATACTAGAGTACGTTCGGCTTGTATCCGAGAATTTACAAAACCAAAAACAATGTAAAGATAAAACATTAGAATTCAATAAGCCATTCATAAAGACGTCTACTATCAATGGATTGCAATAACAATTGTTATGTTTGACGGCTACAGAATATTGGTATTCAAATACGCCATCCCAAGAGTAATATCACCAAGATTTACTTGCGTATAAACACAGTCATAGGTAAAGCAATATGATTTTTATGGGCTCTATTCAGTTTTAGTTTTGTGTGACGTCATTGCTGTAATTATTTCACTATTATTTTTTCATAATAAAACGGGCTCATGCCCGTATATGATCCACGTTTGATCATGGACTTCCTGTACAACTGAGAGGGTTTAGGTCTTGGTCCACAACGCGTCCGTAGTGGGGGTTGGCGGGCTACACACCTAAAAAATTACTAAGAATTTTTAGGCGGGCAGGTTTCTCCACGATATTTTCATTCACCGTTAAACCGTGTTTTTAATTATGAATGCAACACACCTGACTTTCAGTCAAAGGTGCTTAAACCGGCGATCGCCGAGATTTTGTCCACGTGCCTTAATCTAGAGGCAATTATTACAAATTACTTCGCTAATTGGTACTTGATTTAAACAAGGCAAAATCTAGAAGAAACAAAGCAAAAGTTAAACCTCAGAGTCTGTTAGAGTCTGAGTCTGTTTGCCCTCAATTATCGAAATCTTATCTTTCTACAACATTCAAATCTAAACAGTATGACGAGTATAAATAATATTCAAGAGTACTTACACTTAAAATTATAGATGTCTTGATCAACTAACCCAAGCAAAATACATGAGAATACAAAAATAAATTTTATGAACGTACACAGCAAACAAGCTTCTTGCAACTCAATTTGCAAATGAATGTTTTATGACTTAACATCTGTGGGAATTTCGCATATTCGGCGTCATTGTTTAAATACCTCTTTACCCTAATCATTACGAGAACATTAGTGCTCCTATAAAATGTAAACATAGTAACTAAACGAACCCATTATCGTTCATTTGTAACTGTATCAATATTGTTTCGATAGTCGTGATTATTGTCGGTCATTAGTAAAGCTAATACTTTCACAGAAATAGCATGATAAGTATTGATAGTGCTGTTTGTTTGCAAACATGATTGTTGATTAGCCAAATGTTGTGCTGGATCTCATTATTGTGTGAAAATAACCTTGTGAATACCAGCCTGAGTATATTTTACGAACTCGAGCTTCTTTAGCTAATAGTTTCCTTAGATACTTTATGGTAATCTGTTCGAATAGATCTGCACCAAGCGGATTCTAGCTGAGAATCTCAAATCACGGGAAAATATTTGATTTCATTGAATTATTTTCTACGAAAACGGCACTGACCACTGTTTTATTTAACAACCCTATAAGCCCAAATACAAATTGTAATCTGAATCTTAGGTTGGCCTTAGTTTCAAGATCTCATAAGTACCTACTACAAATTCCCTCGGACTTTGCAGTCAATAATGTAGGTGAATGTTGCACCCAGGCTTGATTCCTACCGTTAAACCTACGCCGTAGAATTAATTATAAGATTGAGACGTAAGTGATTAATAGGAACAAAATTTATCCGATACATGGAAACGGTCTCGAGGTAAGGGCGCGCGGTCGAGAATCTCGGCGGTCGCGGGTTCGAACCCCAGGCACACACCTCTGACTTTTCGAAGTTATGTGTGTATTCACATTGAATTATCACTTGCTTTAACGGTGAAGGAAAACATCGTGATAAAACCTGCACATCTAAGAGTTCTTAGGAATTTCTTAGGTGTGTAGTCCGCCAACCCGCACTAGGCCAGCGTGGTGGACTATGGCCTAAACCCTCTCAATGGTAGAGGAGACCCGTGCTCAGCAGTGGGCGTATATGGGTTGATGAAGAAGAAGAAGAAGATGGAAACGGTCGGATACACATGCATTTAGCAGTGGCAGTACTTCCATAGAAGCGCAAAATCATTACACTTCTTTACGTGGGGTCAGGATGTTCTCTTTTATTTATCAAATTGCTTTTGTTTAGTAAAGATTTAAAGCCTTAATACCATTACGTGGAATTTTGAAAGGCAACCCGGGCTTTTGAGCTGGAAGAACCGCCACTAGGATTTGGATTTAGAACTGTTTGATAGTAAATGTACTGGAGGCGCTGTTACTTCTTCCTCTTTTCCATTATCCCCTCATTCACATTGGTTACTCACCTCTCGATGTAATCGTCGACGCTCTGCAGGCTGGTGATGGACTGCGCGAGATCGTTGTCCATCATCAAGTCGTCGGACGCGAGACTTGACAACGTGTCCAGGGATGGTGTCCTCTCCGTGCCATTACGGAGCCCGCATACTGGATACATTAAATATGATAGTTATTGTAAAAGTTTGATAGTATTGAATACTCTTGTTGAAAGACAAGGAATTTTAATTATAGAATTAAGAGCTATTGATCGTATGGTAGTTAAAAATGACTCTGCAACTCGAAAATAAGTACTCACTTGTATTTTGAAGATAATTCCATATACATTTTTAATCGAGTTGATGCTTTAACGCTTTTAAAGATGTATTTACAAATTATTAAAAACAGTGTTTTCTAATTGTTATTATTAGCGTAACAGAAATAGATTTTATTATGTCAGAAAATAGGAACGCATGAGTCAGAGATGGAAGATGTTAAAGCTAGTTATTCAATGTTTCCAACAATGCGCTGAATGTGTGATTACATTTAACTTACCATTTATCCAATTGAATTTACCATCATGAACGCTATGGATACTTTACTACTGTTTCCATATTTCAATTACTTTCATATTATGCCAATTTATATTTTATTCTCTTGTGAGAATATTTGTAATTCTTCTTTCGTAGTAACTATTTCATTTTTATATTTTTCACTCATGCTTGTAGATATGTCTACTTACACACAATAGATTGATACTCTCCATTATATTTAAATTCTTTTTACCGTACTCGACATACTTTTTTCTTAGACCAGTAGATACTACTTACATTTTCTGTTCCGCTGAGCTAGGGGACTAGACGTGATGCGTTCTCTCGACCTCCTTAGTTGTTTGCTTGTCTCCGAGTCTCCAGCTTTGCTCGATGGACTTCCATCTGTGTTTTCTTTATAAATGTAAAGTAGATTAGCATTGATAGTTGAAGCTTAACTAATTTTATCGAATGAATTACTTGCATGTAACTGTAGCTAAAAATTTAAAGACAAATATTATGCATTTTAATATCTATCTAACTCCTTCTTCAATGTCTTAGATGTTACTTCGTACTAGACATTCATCATTCAGACATATCACTTAAACCTTTGAAGGCTTAAGAGGAGCTGCATCGCACACTAAAAATTCACCAGGTGGTTTTTAAACCGCACGTAACAGAGGCTGAGCCTACCGCTACAAACACTTTCAATCCATACCATACAAAATTTATAACAACGCCATCTAGTAGACAGAGCCAACATCACTTCGAATTTCAAATTATTTTTAAACCCCACTCGTGTAACTTACTTCGGAAGAGCAAGGCGGGTTGATCGGCGATCTCGTCGTCGAAGAAGTCCCGTCCGTCGGAGATGGAGAGGGAGCCCGAGGCGTGCGTGGGCGTGCCCGGGGACTCCGGCGTGGCGTGCTTACTGCCCGAGCCGCTGTCCAGACCAGCCGCCGTCACGCAACGCAACACCTCACTGTTGGAAGTCATATGTGAATTGTCGACACGGTATGCAATGACTAAAGTTCTGCAGCAGCAGATGGCAGGTCACTATAATTGAAATATTAAATTGCGATTGTCATATGTCAAATTTAATCACGTGGTCGATAGATCAATTGATTGTTGACTAAGAAGACATAATAAAATAGGATCTGTTTTTGACGCGGTGTAGATAATCTTACTTTTGATAGTAGTAGAAATATTGATATCCACACAAAAGGCCTTAAATTAATTATAAAAGTTAGTAGGTCAGTTTATAATATTTGGAAATGGATTTTATATAGAATAAAATAGGATGGAATGATTACCATCACGTGCAAAACTTAGTATGATACAAAACTAATTCCTAATAACGTTGGATAATGACTGATGAATGATTTTTTACATCTTACCCAATTTCCTTCTCAGGCAGCAAAGCCTCTCCATCGACGCCGTCTTGCTCCTCCACAATCGGTTCTGGAGTCCTGGTCTTGGTGTTAGCAGTTTGGTAAGCGCTAGATATCGACGGAGCATCTCTCTCTACTTGCAGTTCATTGTTCGAGTCACTCGTACTGGTGGAAGATATGAGACTGTCAGCGGGCGAGGTTTCATCGTCCAGTAAGCTCTGCGTAGAAGTTTCTAGAGCCGACATGTCGAATTTGGACTCTTCTAACGTGAGAGTGAGGTTGTGATGCTCCCCGCTCTGGTTTGTGCAAGTGCTCGTCGTGCTGTAGTTTGAACTTGTCATAGATCCTGGAATAATAAATATTTATTATTTAACTGAAGAAAGAATAATAATCATTATCAGCTATATACGTTCTACTACTGGATACGGGCCTCTTCTAATATTCAGAGGTTTAGGCATTAGTCTACCACGCTGGCCTAGTGCGGGTTGACGGACTACACGCCCAAGAAAGTCACAATAACTTTTAGGTGTGCAGGTTTCATCATGATGTTTTGCTTCACCGTTAAAGAAAATGATAATCATTGAATCACATCAATCAATCATATGAAGAAAGAATAACGAAAGTAAAGTATTAAACTGGAAACATAACAATTGCACGCTGTTTCTTGTAATAACAGTATAGACTGATAATAGTTGTGCCAATTTAGCAATTTTTATTCTTTGCCTTAACTTATAAAATCTAAAAAAAATTAAGGTGATTAAATGTTAAATTTGTGCAAAATCCTTGTAAACCATTACTTCTTCTCATGTCTACTCAATAAATTTTACAAATTACTGGTTGTCATATTAATATATTACTCACCCATCATAGTCCCGCGTAAAGCGTCGTGTTGGCTCATGGTCATCGACTTCATGAGCAGAGGATGTGGCGGCGCGGGCTCGTCCAATATCACTATCGTCTTCTTCGGAATCTCTGGCTCCACCGGCTTCTGCGCTTCTTTGTTCTCATACTTGGACTTCTCGTCTTCGCAGCTGGAAACACTTAATGCAATTGACACATCATCTTGAGATCTGCAACGAGACATTAGCTTTTTGGAATGAATGATGTTAAAGAATAGACGTTGCTTCTATTTGATGTAGCATTGAGTAATTAATTATATTACTGGAATGGTAGTCTTCTCCTAGTTTCTTCTAATTTCTAATAGGAAACAAAAACCAATAAAACGGATTTTTTTCTAATATTTGAATATATTCCTAAGAATTTACTAGATAATAATTTAAGTAAAACTTTTAAAGGTACTTATTATTTTTCAGATTTAGACACGGAAACATCTTGTATCGTGGGTATCAGAAAGTACGAGAAACTTTTCGGTGTCCTAGACACAAAACAAATATTTGTCACCCACAGCCCCGTTGCTGTCAATACTCAATGATATAACTATATAATATGAAACTCACCTTGTAGCCATGGCTTCACCAGCTGCGTGGCTCT
The DNA here is from genome assembly GCA_030295005.1 of Cephonodes hylas. Lineage (NCBI taxonomy): Eukaryota > Metazoa > Arthropoda > Insecta > Lepidoptera > Sphingidae > Cephonodes > Cephonodes hylas. The sequence continues at coordinate 4,682,906 of AP025367.1, read as the reverse complement.
GCCAGGCGCTGCTGTTGCCGAAGTGGCTCTCCTCACTCTTACACGACGGACTAGACTCCTTGCTGGAATTAACGGTTGTTGGCGAAACCACCCCACTTGATGATTTCACGAACGAATTCTGTAATGATATACGATGCACATGTGTAACGATGATTCTATTAATAAACTTTTGTACAGAAATATAAGGGAATTTCATAAATAGTATAAAAACAACGGATAACCGCAGTAGCTCATTAATAAAGCTGCTTTTTTTAAGGCTATACACGTTAAAAAGTGATACTGAGTTGGTTTTTAATCACACTACTAGTTTAAGACTCCAATCCTGTTAGTTGTTGTTAGTTTAAGAATCCAATACACAAGTTAAATCTTTATTTGGGCACCAGAATTTTTCTAAAACACTTAAGTTTTGTTTCAATAAATAATAAGACTTTTTTACTATGTAAACTAGCTTTAAGTGTTCTCTATGAGATTGTTTAAACTTCAATAAAAAAAATTATTTTTATTTTATTAATCTAACTGCTTCAGAACTTGACTAGATCATCATGTCTTATGTTCAAAATGATTTTGTTAATACCTTTATACTAGCATAGAAAAGTGATTCTTGACATTGATAACAAAGCAATTAATTATCAATAGCCGAAAATTTATTAATATATTCTTAATTAGCAAAGCTAAAAGCAAGACTGCATTTTTGTACCAATTAAGTTACCTGCTTATTTAACTTTTCAGGTTGTGCTCTGTCCAAAACGAATTTCTCCTCTTCTAGACTAGTTTGGATGGTGGTTGGCCTGTTCCTGGTCCTGTACCGTTCTAACGTGGACATCGGAGAATTCTGCCTAGGGGAGTCGGGCAGTTGTATCGGTTTGGGAAGTATGGGCGAAGGCGGCTGGTAGGTAGGCGCCGGTGCTTCGTATTCTGGAGTCAATTCAGTTTCAAAGGAACTTGGTAGTTTTGGTAATGGAATAACCGCGTGTCCTGTTACCACTGCTTCATCTGAAACCATAAAATGAATAAATAATTTTTTATTATGAACATCAGAATCAATTCACAAATCCTGCTACATCCGCTCCACAAATGCTCCTTCTGACTTGCAAAGTTTAAAGATTCTAATAGTCATACAAATGAATTTGTAGTCAAACACTATGAGATCTACTGCTATTAGAGAGTATCAAAGGATATTCCTATAAACTGTCCTTTGAAATAGAATTATCATTAGACTGATAAGATTTCCTTCATACCCATAATGTCGAGGTCTGCGACTTGCAGCTCCCTGAGGTGGAAGTTGTGTGCGCCGCGCATCACCATCTCCAGGTTGCGCGGGCGGTGGCGGGAGCGGGGCGATAGGTCGCAAGTGGCGCCCCCCTCGCCCCCTGTCCATACGCCAGAGTCAGTCGACACGGCCGATCCTGCGCCTGTACATACACGAATATCATAAAGAACAGCTTTAAAGTACCATGAAAAACTTTGTTGAAATTGTAGTTGAGAAATTAGACGTATGGAATCGAAGTGTTTTTGAAGTTGTGGAATTAGATTTTTGGAAATGATTTTTTGTACCATGGATATGTTTTAGTCATATTAAAATTTGCCCATATAGAGCATGGCACGGACCCCCTTTCCAACTGAGAGCGTTAAGGAATTTATCTACCTCGCCGGCCAAGCGCGGGTTGGCGGACTACACAACTCAGAAATTCCTAAGAACATTTAGGTGTGCAGGTTTCATCACGATGTTTTCCTTCATCTTTAGAGTAAGTGATACATACAAGTTGTCTTTATCGTCGCAAAGAATACGCTCACAATATAAATACAAGAACTGCATATTTTACTGGTGATGTTAATAAGCCTCATAACACTTGCGCAACAGAATCTCTGGTAAAAAAGTGAGCGCACAATCAGGAACACGGAACAGAAAATGTTTCTCAGATTGTTCCGCGTTTGTAAATTCTCATACTTTGAAGGTAAACTCTTCCGGATCTAGCATTTTCCATATTACAAGGGATGCACTGTTTAGTCGTAATCATAGAAGCGATTATAACATAAAATTATAATGTTCATAGGTTTTATTTTTAATCAAATGTTTTTCTAGATATAATAATTCAGGTCTGTAATGATTTGTAAGTCTGTGTTTTACTCAAATAAGAATGTTAAAACTAGGAATAGAATTAAAAATTCTTATTCTGGCTCTCATTGAATTTCATTCTTGTAAAGCATTTTTAATGAAGGTAATAATAACAGATATTGAGTTAGAAGAAAGAAAGGCCTGTAATTACGGCTTTCTGTTTGTATTTATTTTTTTGGGTCTGGGATTTACTCGTAGGGGACTGGAGATCTTTTCGAAGTTTCTTATATCTATATTTGAGACTTGTATATCAATGCGACGTTAAGAACTTTGTATGTTTGGATTGAGTTGTCAATATCATATTCAGAAAAAAAATCTATTTTAAATATTTTTAAAATGTACATTTCATAAAAATACAATAGGTATATATTTTTAGTCATATGCATCGTGTTGCAAAGAGAAACAATATCGTTTCGAGAGTGAAATCTTTGCCAAACAACTTTAACGTGTTATTTATTTTACTGCTGATTGGCGTAGCAGTAAATCAATCGACTTTCCACAATAAAAATTGCATTTTGTTACTTCGCACAACAAGAGTAACTCACAAGCATGTATTAAGCTGGTTTGTTGCCTATTCGTGTATATTAAAATCAGTGAAAAAATAATTTGCAATATAAAAAAAATAAAAACAAATAAAATTACCTTCCCTCCACCCGTCGGTGGCTCCAGCCTTCCTAGTATTATTTACCACCTGCGAAACAAACATCATTTTAATACCACTATCACAGCACTACCACATCAATCAACTAAATATCGACCATTGTCAATCTTTAATCCACAACGCATAGTGTATGGCTAAAAACGTTACGACGACTGAGGTTCAAGTGTCGCGAGTGAAAAAAGTTGGTTAACAGAACAAAAATAACTGGCGAGCTACACGTAGTAATGCTACCTGAAACGCGTCTTGAGATGCCACACTTTCTTTCGCTGCGAATGTTAGATTGCACTAATCATTTTTGAATATACGACTTAGCTCAGCACGTCGTTTCACGGTCCACGACGGGGGGAAAATGCTTGTGCAATTAATTTTTGCTTTATAATTAACATTGCGAAACGAATATTACAATTCAAGTGCTTGTGAAACATGAAGTATGAATATTCAGTATTTTATAAATAATTAATTCATTAGGGTTTTAGATGTGAATAAAATTATTCTGTTCTATAATATTATGTAGCATAGGATCGGTATAAAGAATTATGGGCAAAGGGCACCTGATGTTTAGTAATTAGCATAGTCCATAATTTAATATTGAGATCAGATACTGAAATACTATTTCAAAAATTGTGCGTTAGAAAACAGTAATTGCCACACTTTGCTGTAAATGTATTTATGCTATTCCAAATATAATAGTGAGTCACGATATAGAAAGCAAAGGCGAATCCTATAGCCCTGGGCTTAGTACTGATGTTATCAAATTCAAGCTGTTAAGAGAAGTTCTCATCGATAAACATCAATTGTACACCAAGTAAGAACACTAAACTCGTGTCTTCCAACAGCAATAAACTAGATTTTATGCACGTTCAAATACGGGTGACGCGTATTCTCTCCATATTTTTTTTAGGACGGCTTTATGTTAAATTACTGGTCAATTTGTCAAATTGTAATAATTAATTGGAGTTCCAGTCTAAGCAAGATACAGTTATCTTTATGTTATAACTATAAAAAGTGGGAATACAATAGCTTGAAAATATACGAAATGTGAACAGACATGAAAATTTTAAAAATTTTAACTTCCTTTCAGAAAAAAAAAATTAAATTCCTTTCAAAATACAGTAAAATAAGCAAAAGGACTCGGGTTTGAACCATAATGCATTTAATAATACATAAACTACATAATACTACATTCAAAACTTTGTTCAAATCTCCCTCGGTGAACGACTTACACTTGTCGCACTGTATAGCATGACGTTTCAAAAAAGTAGCAATTATCTTATTATTTACAACGGGAAAGAACATAAACTCGTTGCCCAAATACATCTGAGCGGCTATCTCATGTATCGCCACACAAATGCATTCTGCAGTGGTGATATTTTGAGCACACAGCGACCGGCTTCCAAAGCAGCGGCGCCAAAATAGAACATTTGTGACCTACTTCTATTGTAGAGGAATGAACTCTCTATTTTTGAGGGGGTACAGTTCATTATCGCATGTACATTTTTGTGGCAGTTATGTAATGTCAAGAAGTCTTTGGACCTATTAAAAGAGTAAATAAAAACTGCTAGGTGCAAAGCAACATACGTCTAGGAAGTTTTTGAGATGAGTGTCGCAAAATGTTACGACACTCGTATAAATATTTTTATCTCTTTTAAATTTTAGTTCTTTGATCGTTGATTTATGACCATTCTCTTAATTTACAAATATCAGTTACATACACAGGCTCTGGAAACAGCATTACATCTAGGGATACAACTATAACTAGTTTTTTTTTGTAGAGAAACCAAGATTTCCTCATGATATTTTCCTTAAACGTTGATAAACTTCAATGATAAACTATTCTAAACTAGTACCACTACCTTATAGTAAGTGACTCAAATAATATTGCAATAACCTGCTTGGCGACTTTAGCATCTATGTTCTTGACTGAAGGGTACTGTGGTCTGGGCAGCTGGTTGGTCTGGAAGGTGTACTTCCCGGGGGGTCTGTCGGAGAGCTGTGGGGCGCGGGAGGGGGCTCGCGGAGTCTCCCCAGCTCTGTTGGATTTTGTGCGACCATCCTGGAAACATCGAGAATGTTCTGGAACGTTCTTCTGAGAGGACAATGTTTATTGGTTTTTATGGAATTTTTATGAGGCTTGATCTGGTTAAAATGACTTACTAATGTTTCTACATTATTGGCAATAAGTTTTTGTTTAGATAGAATATCTATGCCAAGAATCATCAAGAAAATTGTTAGGTAAGTGTAATTCGTTAATATGCATTGGGAAACCTGTACAAAATAGCACTATCATAATCCGGCTCATACAGACAAATAAATAAAACAATAAGGTAGACTTTGACTTAAATCTCGATTTTTACATAGAACTATCTAACCAAATAAGATATTAACCAACATTACTCTTAATTTTATTAATGAGTATTCTAACCTGTTGAGCATACTGTTGTGGCTGGTACGTGAGTATGACAGTTTGTTTGGTGACATTCTTGGGTATCCCGGCGGCGCCCACGATCGTGGTCACGCCTGTGGAAGACACCTGGGTAGCCAGCAACGGCAGCTGGTTGTACGGGGAATTTGTACTTTTCTTATCTGGAAACATAGTGTTTCATCTGGGTATACTTATGTATATAAAAATATAGTTAAATTTAAAGAAAGCAAATACTGCTTACTATGTTACTACCAATTTTGAAAAATACAGCTAATTTAAAAAAAATATTGCTTTTCATTTTACTACCAGTTTATTGACTGCTAATTACTTTTACTATTTTTTCGTATTTTTTTATTTAACGAAAAGAGAGCATTTCTGAAAGCGATACAAAAGTATAGTTTCTATTTAGTTTTTAATAGGTGATTATTTTCCGAAATAGATCTACATGCATGTAGCAAGTGATCCCAAGAAAGTATCCAAGCATTTCTATGGCATCATGTTATATTTTCTGCTACATTTAATTCGAACGCAAGGTTGACTTGCTACAGCCAATTAATGCATCCGTTGTTTTCGATCTCAGTGATTATGTAACTTCCACTTTTAATTTCTCTAGTAATTGAGCTGTTATTCCGGATGTTTGATAGAAAACCTGTCACGAGACACCAAAAAACTTGATATAAACGACATTGTGTTTTTGTGTATTTACATAGTTGTAAGGTACAAGGCAGAATATTAGATTGTTGATTGATTTTGTTAGACCCAATTATTTCAGATTTTTATGTATAAATTCATTATACATTATAATTAAGTATATTCAACATTCTGAATTGTATTGTAGTTAACTACGGCGTCAGTTAACTTCTTAAGAAAATTATGATTTTCTTTGGTTTAAAGTTCATATATTCTTTTTTTTAATAATATTCATTTTTTCTTCCATTACATATAGATGTACTAAAAAGCATACTTGTATGTGCTAGTAATAGATTACCTGACATCATTACTTTCTAGTATTTTATATGCAAAGCTTTACTATTCTCACTAAATATTTATTTATTTATTTACACTTTATACAATTAAATACATAATTGTAAAGGTGAGCTAAATGCCTATGGCATTCTCTACCAGCCAAACCTAGGGTGAATACCTGATAAATAATTCAATAATAATATACCCATCACCCAAATTACGAATTATGTATTCATATAGTTGTAACCCCACACCAGGAAACAAGTCCTGTGGCATGGGCATCAAAAACTATGTAAAAGATCCATTTCGGTCTTACAAACACCCAGATCCGAATCAGGAGAGATCACCAAAAATTCTCTTGCAATTTCTGATACCCACGACGGGGTCAAAGATAAGTGACAGTTGGGTGTATTTATTTTTGTTTATTATACTTTATTGTACACCATTTAAAAAGAAACAATATTATTAGTAACAAACTCTATAACGTAGTGTCACAAATGGCGGCCTAATCGGAATGAAGAAATCAGAATTAGATCAGAATTTATTTATTATGTCTCACACCAAGTACCAATTTTATTGTCTCACACCAAGTACCAATTTTATTGTCCCACACCAAGTACCAATTCCTACAGCAAATAATCATCATCCAAGTCACGTACCTAGTGTGTTATTGTTTACGACGGTTTCCTTCTCCTTGGCGGGTGCTCCGAAGGCTTGCTCGGCCACCACACTCACGTCGCCAACCTTGGCGGTCTTGGCGTGCTGTTGTCTGAAACCGAACCTGAACAATGAAATGTTTCTGTAATTCTTGTTAGTTGCGTACGTATATACAGCTACCGTCTTGGTTATGTGTCGAGAGTTCTTATAGGATTAATAGGATACATACATAATGTGATGAAACGTAGATATGTATGTGCGTTATATATTTGTATTTTTGTTGTAAATAATGACGGGGTGTATACCATTATGACAATGAATCAATAAAAAAAAATCCCAGAGTATCTAGGATAGATAAGTAAAACCGTTACATGTAAAAAAAGCATTAACTTTGAAATCGTATACAAAAGCAAAAAAAACAATTATGGACAGATTAAAAAAAACATACATCATATACCTAGATGTGATAACAAAAACAATGAAATTATTTAACCCTAAAGGTACTTGGAAACATTAGATATAATATTATTAACGTAATATAGTAAATTGCCATTACCCTTTAATCTATTACCTAAGTACTCGTCTAAAACTCATCATATTACGATGTGGCGTGACCCTTGCCACTGAGTTACTGAGTTAATGGATTATATCAAATTAGCTCCGAAATTATGAAGCCGACCACAAAATTCCTGATACAGATTAATTTCTGCGGGTTACCAAAGTTAATTTAGTTTTAATTGAATTGCCTTTTAATCAGTAGCATTACTTTCATAGAAGCCTAAAAGCGTTATACGTTAATTGTGTAATCTTTGGTTTGTATTTGTTTATTATGGGATCAGGATATTCTCATTATAAATAAATAATACTTCAAATAAAATACATAAAATTGCCGCAAGCGTTAAAGATACACAGAAATAAGATACGCATAAAAACACATCTGATAAAGTTTCGTACTAACGCCTACGCAGAAATTCTTAGCAACGGTGTGTCCGACCGCATGGAGCCATTGCAATTTGATTTCCTATCACACCCGGAGGGCATTACCATAAAATTACACCACTTTCTAATGTTATGAATAAATCATGCTTTTAAATGGTTTCCTATATCATAACGTGTTATCTTCTCGTAGGTGAGAACGTGTCTAAAAGGATATTTCTCAGCTTGCGTGTTATAGTCTTGTATTTTTGACTGTTTATTTCACTGAAAGTTAAAACTGAAGGTAGTTGGTAATAAATAACGTCTACAATAAAAAACTTATAAAATCATTTGTTTCTTAAGCATGATAATAATAAATGCAAACCGTGTTTTTTAAGAACAAAAATTCCAGGAATAAATCGATAATATGATTAATTAACGTCTATTTTTCTGTATCCATTAGATATCCTCAAATATATGTCAAAGTACTACTTTAAATCTTCCACCAAGAAATTCCAGAAGAATTTAGTAGAGGTATTTCAGCGCCTATGATATTAAAATGGCTCTGAGCTCCATATCTCCCAATCATGATTAAATCATAGGAGTTGTAGTGTAAAAACCGTATTGATGAGGTTTACCTGTTGGTGCGTAATGGCTGCCCCGCGGTCTCCTTGCGAGGTCGTGCCAGCGGCGTCGACCGCCCCGACAACACCTCCTCTGCCCGAAGATCCTCAGTGGACCCTGATAATATTTTATCAATCAATAACTACTACAAAAGTTACATACATACTTCTGACCACTTAGATACAAGTCCTTTGATGAAAGTACTAGGAACACCTAGACCCCAAACAAATATTTGTAGACGAAACGAACATTCGTTTCGGACCAGGAATCGAATCAACGGCCTCGCTGTTCGCATATTGGTGTTTAGCCAACTGCGCCATGACTTTTCAAAGCTTACTGTAACGGTGAAGGAAAAGATTGTGATAAAACCTGCACATCTAAAATTTCTTATGATATTCTTAGTTGTCTAGTCCACCAAATACTAGGCTAGTAATAATATGGAATGGTTCTCACCTCCATTCCCGTTGTTGTCGTGCGGTTTCTGCTTGCGGCGCGCGTTGTCGTCGGCGCGCGAGGTGCTGGCCGGCCGCCGGCGGAAGCCGAACGACGTCGCCACGCCACGGCTCGGCTTGTTTCCGTTCCCACCCGCACTCTTCTCCCGCTTCTTCGCACCCTTTGACTCAGAGTGACCCTGCGGATGACGACTTACGTTTAGCATTCGAAAGACTCACATTTTATATAAAAAAAATACACCGAACAGTCACATACATAGTCCTGACCCCGCCCATTACGGGATTATGACAATTAAGGACCCTTTAGATTCGCGGAGCGTTGTTGTTCGGCTTCATTACTTGATCCTGGAGCACAGGAGCTGCAGTGGCAGGTGTGCGGTGGGATAGTGACATATCGTCCTGACCAGACATTAAGATACGAATCTTGTGTGGGGAGAAGAAACTACGAGAGAATTTTCAGTCCCATAAACACCCAGACCCGAAACAAATATTCTATCAAACCGCGCCACGGTTGTCATTTAAATACATAAGACCGCGGAAATACGTATAATATGACAATATTTGGGGAAGACTCATGCTAGCATTTATCGTCTATGGCATCTTCATCACTATCAAGTGGTGATGAAATAAGTACACCAAATACTACAGCCACATATCCATATGCGATTGTAACTAACAAACAAGTCTTGCGTCGTGGTCAGAAAGTATCAAAGAATAGTCCGTCCCACAAAATCCAGACTTCAGGCTTGGATCTTCCAAATATATGGGATTGAAAAAAATGAGAATATGAAAATTGAACTTGCAGTTTCGCATTACACAGGCTATTTTCTAACGAACTATGCTTCAGCGGCTGTATTTTACGTATTATTTTATTTTAAGAGAAAACAAAAGATGCATTGAATATAAGGTAACCCAGTTACAAGAAAGTTTTCTAATACTATACGGTGCGACATAAGCTATAGCTCCGATGTCTTCTCTTCATAAAGTTCTATTGACCTCAAAGCCAAAAATGAAAAGGTAAACATGTCTTCAGATTCTGTAATAATCTCTTTAAAGTACACTATGACCAGTGGCAGTGGTTATATGAGGAGAGCCGAAGGTCGAGCCCAGTGGCGTGTCATAAGAGAGGCCTATGTCCAGCAGTGGACGAATTAAGGGCTATTGATGATGATGATGAAAGTTCTATTGTTCTCAAAGCCAAAACTAAAAAGGCGAATATGTACTCAGATTGTGCAATAAACTCTTCAAAGTACACTATGACGCAAAACAGGATACTCTATCGCCGTACAACATTAGGCAAGGAAATGTCCCTGCGGAACCATAACGTTTCCAAGTTGCTAATGATGCCTGCATTATTCACAACGCGGATGGCCCACTGCTACAAATGTGCCCGTTCTGTTATATAAAGCTACTGTCCGCAACTCTGTATGTGAAACATTGCTCCAAAAGGAATATTCTTTCTGTTATTGCCACATTTTCTGTTGCTGCTTCGGCTCTATCGCTTCGGTTCTATTCTATATCGATATAGAGACTACAGTCTTCCTCAATAAAAATGCTATTCAACACTGAAAGAATACTTCAGTTCAGACACTGTCTGTGTGGATATCAACTGAGATGTTGTGATTAGAGCTTTCACGGAAATATACAAATAACACAATGGACTTGCTTAAAAATTTCAAGCGCTATTAGATAATTCCTATAAGATTTTTAATAATTACTTTTTTGTACGTTTAATTCATTGGTCTTGCGGCTTTAATGTGCGCTGTACAAAAATGTTCCGTTCTTCCGAGTCAAGTTATATACGTGTACATCCAATAAACAACAACTATAAAATACTACAATAAAAGCTGGTGATGTTCATAGAAGTTTTCAATTTATAACCCACTCTCTACTTCGATTAGAGATAAGGAAATTATGGCACAGTCCTTGGCTCATACAAATGTAAGTGATTTACGTAATCGACAAATAGTACGGCGCACGGTTTGTTGGTTTTCAATAATATAATTAACATTGACACACTTACGTTTATCGAAATACATTTCGGAGCTATTGCAATAAAAAATTGAAATCTTTATCGACTATGACTTATCGCTAGCACTAAACGCTAACTTTACATTAATTTAGTACTAAAACCAAAATAAATACGTCGTCAGATATTTGTATCTAGTATCGCAGATAGCAGAAATAATGAGAGATTTCACTGGGTCTCATAAAAACCTGAACTGAAAGAAATATTTGTTCATGCCACAAACGTTTGTTTAAATGCGGTTTTTATCTCGGCCTTTCGTTAACAAGTTGATGGTTAACCAAATCCTGGAGTATCCTCCAGGCTCCTGAGGCTGTTCTTACTAATAAATAGATATTTGGGTCCACATGAATGCCTTATGATTTACAGAGGATATAAACAAAAGAGAATCATAACATTTAATATAGTAAAGTGCGGGTTCACTAAAATAAACACAATAGGGTGTTAAGACGAAAAATACTACACCCTCAAACTTCAGAAATTAATTTCCGTGAGAAAAAATCCATGATTTTATCTCAAGATAAAGGAGCACTAAATACGGAATTAGGATTTATGGAAATTAGTAATTTGATTCGAATTCAATTTTGATTTAGAATTAGTATGTTGAGAATAAATGTTTTGCCAGGACACCATGCCTGCTACATGAAAGCCCACTAATCTCTGAACGTTAAAAACAAGTAGCTGTTTTATACGGACAAGCTGGAACACGCAATATTCATATTTTTCTAAATTTCTAGTCATAATAGCTACCTAGCTAATATAATACTTTGTATACTTACTGAAATGTTTAGATTTCTGTGATTATCAGATTAAGATTCAACATACATAATTATATTATATACTTCTCGTTTCTATGTTATTCCACAAACGGTAGACGCAGCAGTAAAGTAATTGGTTCTCTGATTAAAATCTTGTTATAATTTATTATTTAATTGATAGAATGTTGCACTTACCTGTAATAGGTTATGCAATTAATGAAAAACCTGAGAGTTATAAAACACAATTTACAACTGTAAATGAGCATAAATAAACAAAGATTGATAATATAACTGTTTCCGTAGTGCAATTGGAACCAAGACAATAAATCGAGCAGGCCCGAGCCCAGCAGTTAAACGTACATAGATAATATTGAATAGAAATGAAACTTTATTTATTTTTCATATTGGCGTGCAAACCTCTCCACCTACTTTTAATTCTGTGTAATGAGTAGCTTATGATCATATTAAGAGTCCTACTTATTTCTAAAGGAAAAATGTTTAAACTAATCCCATGGAGCAAAACAAACTAAATAATATTCTTAATAATTGTAATGTGTCTAATCCTACTACTATTTCAAAAGATGATTTCATCTGCGCTCAAAAATTATTTCCACCAACCAAAGATGTAGAGATAATAACGTTACATACATTGCAAGCAGGTGTGTAGATGTGTTGTAAGACGGATACCGGCTCTAAACAATAGCCTGTGAGTGACGGCATCAGAACATATTTGGCATGTAGGTGCCTCCTTCCTTCTACATAGAACTATTTTGCAGCGTTTAATTGAGATATAACCTGAGAACTAATGGCTAGTATTAATATAATTGTATTTCCTTCGAGTACTGTAGTGAGCAGTCTTATAGCCCTTGCAAAATAACTTTTCGGAGTGTTATAGGTATATTTTCATGCTGAATAGCCTGGTGCGACAAAATATAGTTGTTGTTTTATTCAGAAATATGTCCTAGAATCAGTGATGGTCTCGTCCCTTATGTAGAACCTAACTGGCGTAACACAATTATGTAATACAACTCCATTTATCAAAGAATATGGTTTTATGCCAACACGCTAAGACCAATGATAGCATAACAGCAACGAAGAATCTGCCAAAATATTCGTTTTGTGTTCTAAACTTTCGCATACGGAGTTTCAGGTTACAGCTGGTGTCCCAGCTAATCAACAAATTATATCGAAGTAAATTACAGTTTATCTGCAATGATAAATGTTACAAGTTTAAACGCTATGGGGTCCACAGAATCATTAATGCCAAGAGAAAGTTCACGACCCTAAGTATTGAGGGAAACGACATTAAAAGGAGAATGCTATTTCACCCACAAGATACTATCAGGGAACTAATTACTACTGCTAATCACCGTATACCTAATTGCTTTTAGAGATTGCTTTCAAGAAAATATTTTATGAATGTTATCTGTGAGTATTACTGCAAATTGGATAAATCAATTGACTTCATTCAGGAGATACGTAGGTTGGTAATTATTTATTTATACGCTCTACTACTCCCACATATTAATATTTATTTATCAGCCTTATGAACGGACCTTCTACGTAATTAAAATTCCAAATTTAAGCTTCAATAATAAACGAACACGTTATGGAATATCCCATTATGAAAATTTGTTTGGGGAAATGCCTATGAAAAGATTTTCACTAAAACACTTTTTGAGTGAACATTATTGCTATGAAGCATTTGAATGCAGTTTTAAATTGAACACTAATTAACATTAACATTTAACTGCAGTTATTAAAATAATAAAGAGCCCGTTTTATATTAAAAGTTTTTATCCTGTCCCGGTATACGGTCGTTACATCTGGAAGTTTTAGTCTAGATTAGAACCATAAATTTAGTCCGTATAGTCCAGACTAAAAAGTTTCCTCTATTTTCTCACTTTATATAACACACGTATTCTTGCGTCTATATGCTTGTATAGGCTAGGTATAGGTGATCCACAAATATTTGTTTCGGGTCTGGGTGTTTGTGAGACCGAAAAGTCTCTCGTAGTTTCTGACACCCACGACACAAGATTCGTATCTTAGTGTGGGGTCAGGGTTATTTATTTATACAATTTTATTTTAGTATGCATCTCTTGATGGCGGTATTTTAAAGTGAATTAGCCCTATTATTACACGTTTCGAATTTATAGCAGTTCAATGGAATTGCTGGAATTGATTCAAAATTGCTCGTAAAATCTCATTCATATAGATTTATTTCTGCTTTTGACTCTGTTCGATATTCTTTCTGCTGTTTAGTTTCATCAGAGCTTACTTCGAATTAATTCAACGGTATGCATATTCCAACGCAATGGGTGGTAAGACATGTTCCGAATATCATGCATAGAAAGTGTAACATCTTGCACATCACTTGTTTCGTAAGAAGCTTGACTCCCACACTGTATGTTCATTTGTTTGTTAGTTCTCACGCACGTGTGGTACAAAACTGGTCGATTCAATGTTAATGAGCATTGCCAGTCCGGTCACACGTTACTACCATTCGGAAGATATGAGCTTCTTTTTTTATTTGATGAAGTTTGTAGACAGAGTTTGCGGCCAGTAATTCAGATAATTACGTCAGGATTCTAAGTCTTTTTTGCTGAAGATTTTTTTTGCTGTCTTCATTAAAAGATTGTACTGCATCTGATGGCTGCGCAAAAAATATATTGTTGATTTCTAATAGTTATTGGCTCGTCGCTAATACTAGTTGTTTTGAGACTGAAGTAAACAAAGGAGCAAATGACTATGCTATTTAAAAGCAAATATGACAAAAATCAATCAAAAAAACGTCCAAGAGGATCTAAATAATACCAGCAAATGTCTTTATTTGTGAGGTAATCTATTGTAAAATTAGGACGGAAGCACTGAAATTACTAGATCATAATGACCATTGCTAAAAAATAGAGGTAATTCCTTCCTACATTAGCTAAGCAAGTCAGCTTAATAACATTATTATGAAGTAATCTGCATACGGTATTTCAAAACGGACACGTGGGAAATGAAATGCGATATAATAGTAGCATATAATTTCTATGATAATGCCCAGTTGTTCTTGCCCTTTCAACCTTCTATTCGTGAGTGCGAAACCAATAATTACATGGTATGCTGAACTAAATAAAAGCTATAACATCATTATAGCTATTAGAACCTGTTATAATACTCATTTATTTACATAGCATTGTTCCATTCCAAATCAGTTATTACAGAATTCTCAGCGACTTGTGATGAATGGCAGAAGAACAAGAACTTGGACACAATGGCTAGGCTTTCCCGTCGTTTGATTCAATCGAACACCATGAGAAGAGGTTCGCAATTCAGCTTAAGCATTTTCGCACGTTATTTCCGCATACAATAGGTGTTTCCCGTAAAATGAACATAAAAGACTATTATTGCTTAGGGTTGATGTTAAAAGAGAGATTTGAATCGGTAAAGTTGCATATGTATATCGCAAAAGCCACAACTTAATAACTGAAATGACTTAATAATTACGATTACGTGACATGAAATTATCTTTAGACAAAGTTATGGAACATATAACACATCTGTCGCAGAACCGACAACCGTTGGTGTAAACGTGTTCTGGAGTGGAGACCACGGCTCGGCAAACGTAATGTAGGACGCCCTCTGGCTAGGTGGGGTGACGATATCCGCAAGGTGGCTGGCAGCGGTTGGATGAGAAGAGCCGAAGATCGAGCCCAGTGGCGTGCCATAGGAGAGGCCTATGTCCAACAGTGGACAAAATAAAGACTAATGATGATGATGATGAAAATTATGGAGTCGCATAGAACCTACGTAAACTAAAGTATTTTATACTTTTGACTGGGTTTATATGTGTGACAATAATTGTTACGGCAATGAAATGCTTAAAAAAGGACCTCGACATTGTCTGATACTGCAGTGTGCAAAATAAAGTTTTTCGTCTTAGGGTTGTCACTTTCACTTCTCTGGGCAGGGCATAGACGCGCCAATAAAAGTAATTTTATTATGATCACTCGGTACCTGTTTGCTTATATAAATATAGAAATCGAGAAATGAATTCAGAGTAGCAAAAAAATTAACTACATTCCAATATCGTGAATCCGTAAAAGGCTTGTACTATGTCGTTTACTGTAGGGCTGCCACGGTCAATTTGATGCATCGGAGACATTTAATAAAATTACGAAAGAGCTTACCGAACCATTGCGGATAATTATACTTATGATACTACGGCGAAGTGACTAAAATGAGCACTATTATACTGTTCGTTTTCTTTTGCAAGTGTATTTCTGTGCATGTATAAGTACATAAATTAAAAAAAAAAACTAAGAGGACCATATGTTGCATTTGCCTAGGCAACTATGACTACCCATATACATACGCATTTTCCTGGCAACTTTCTTGCCTTAAATCCAGAAAGTTAATTTTAATTGATCGTTGCAGGAAAAATGCTTGGCCGTATGTAATGTAAAATAAAAAGTACATTACTGTATAGTTAATTTTATTCGTATATGTTTTTGGATGTATAACAGTATAAGGTTAGAATGAAATTATATGCTTTAAATTATAAATTGCTCTGGTGCTGTCGTGTTGAAAGGGTCATGCGTGCAAAGGAATTACGACTTGACGGAGGCAACTTGTTAAGTTTAAGGTCAGTCAGGTTAAATTAGTCGAGTTACCCCTTAACGGTGTTGAAATTAACGTTATGTAATACACAAGAACTTGCTGTTTGCATGTGCTTTAAAAAATAATGACGTGTAAAATATTACAAAACTATTTTTATAGTATTGCAGTGAAGATAAAACAACCGGTTTGGTCAGTGTCAAGTAAGGCAAGTCTTGTTTTCTTAAAATACTCAAAACACTTCAGTAGTCATAGGTGCGTTTTTAGAGTGGTTTGACCCTACTGTTAGAATCATTGCAATAATTTTAACCATTATTACAAAACCGATAAATTGCCCATACATCCACAGATCTTTCACTTATTTTTTCAATATTAAAATTTAATATTCACTGAATTTTGAAAATTAGGTCACACCACTCTCCCTTATAAAATTTGCATGTGTGTGCAAAAGTTATAAGGAAAATTGTACCTCAACAACCGTCCTACTTGATAAAAACCTCGGGTAAAAGATATTATGATTAACAATTAAGTTGCTAAATCAATTTTAATAATTGAGACACTGGACAAACGTACCTCTTGAAACCAAAACACTTATATAACGCAGTACATTCCTGAAACTAGGATTCTTTTAATCTTAATTAAAATAAAGTATATGAATGGCAGTGGCATCCCTAGAGACTGCGGCACTATCACATTACAGCTATTGTAGGTCGCGCCACGCACAATAGCTTTTCTTTAACGTCGAACTAAATTCGATTTCCGCGCCCAAGCGTTAGATTGGTATCGCTCCCTTAACAAAAATGGCCCTATAAAAAGGAAAGTTACACAGTAGCAATGGAAATGGAATGCTCATTTACACAACAAAGCCACGTTGACTTTTTGCTGCCCGTTTTGGAAATTTATATTTGTCATCTTGTGACAGCTGTGTGTTTTGTTTTTTTAACATTGTAATTTTTTGCCATTGGGTTACTTTTTAATTTATTTATGGGCTATGAGTAGTAGTGGACATGCTATAATTATTGTAGCCCATGCGATATGTAATGTTGGTTTAATCATAAGTGGGGAGGGAGAGAAATCTTCTCATCAGTGAATACTATCATACGCGAGCCGCTGACATCACAATGGTTAAAAAAGCAGGGGGCATTGTAATCGTCGAAAATTTAGGACAAACAACAAAATATATATTTAAAATTCCATTCAAACCACACTTTCAGATACATTTAAAACTTTCTTTCAATCTTGACCTAAATGTTGATATATCCTTGACACACTCAAAGATCCTTGGATTTTGATCTGAATTTTTATTTCGCCAAATCTGATGAAGGAACTAGTGACTCACCTTATAATGTGTAAGCTTCTATAAGGACAAAAAATATAAAAATCCCTAGGTTTAAAATTTATTACGCCTTATCAAAAAACAAAGAAACTTTAAGAAATTTGCGATACCTGCTGCTATTCAATTTATTTATTAAGCTCTGGAATACTAAGGAGTAAAACATGATATAAAAATTAAATATTTCAACGATGCTTATCAAGCAATTATCCCTAACTTATACAAACAGTTACATTTAGAGAACAATTATTGCGGGAGTTACATTGATAAGACACTTGAAGACACGAGTCATAGAGCGGGCGCCGCAAAACCAATCATCGCTCGTAGACATGCTACCGCAACCTGTTCGTCTTCCGACTAAGGTGCACACTAGTTTTATCAACATGCATTGAACATTTTATCTTCATACCATCACTAGCGTTTGCACCACGCTTAATAAAAAAGAACCTATGATTTTTTCAATGTCAAATACACTAAAATCATTTAAAATCGTTACACAGTTTTTGAATTTTTAAAAACACACACATGAATATCGATAAAAATACACATTGTTTACATTTAATAAACGACATGACTGAAATAATTGTATGAATAGGTAACTACATTAAAGTCCTAAAGGTATTTTACTTAAAAAAAAAAAGAAAATTAATATTTTTAATAATTACACCAAATTCTTTATTCAAAACACTGAATCAACCTTCATGACATATATACCGGCATTGAGTATGGATTGGCATTATTCTAAGGTAAGGAAAACGTCGTAAAAGTAGCCCTCCACGCCTTACCTCTTACCACTTCTTGCAATTATATATACTCTAATCTCGTAATTAAGTTTTCTTAAAGTTACTCTTCTGCTGTTACTCTTAATTGGTTTTACGTTGAATAAAACATATACATATCTTACTGTATGTCAATAATTCATATGACAGAAAGCCGATACGTCCGGCCCATTTCGAATTGAGCTGGACGCGTTTGCGATTGACATTTGCAATTTATGTTTCAAACAGTGCTTTCGTAATTTTCTATGCGAAACATAAATTTTGTTTTATAATGAAAGTAATCCGGGTAATTTCAGTATTTTTGGTTTGTATTCATTCAACATAAATATCTCCAATAATCAACACAGGCAATAAAACAAATGGCCATTAAATACTTTCCATAAATCAACATCAAGCTGACGATAATGATTATGAGTTACACTTTTTACGTGACAATAATACTCAGTTTAATATTTCAAGGAAAAATAACAAATGCTACTGTCAAAGATAAACAATGCTTATATAAATATTTTCCCTTTAAATTGTGCCTAAAATCCCTAAAATGCTTCTTCAGAATGTACCGATATGATATGCCAAGGCTAGTCACCCTACGTTTGACCGTTACGGATGACCAGTTACATAGTTTCGTTATTATCCTACAGTTAATACTACTACTATTGTGTAAACGGGATCGATAACCTTAAGGTGAATTGAAAACAATTTATATCGCAAGCAGTGCTTCCAATAAAATTTATTTTCAATTTAATGGGTAAAGTTAATTGAATATTCTTCATCTCGGAGGCCGTGGGCGACTATCAATCATAATAACTTGTACGATTGCTCTGTGGGCGTTTGTAAGCCCTGATAATCACTTTACTTCGCCTATAAATATTGAAAAAGTAATATTGATTGTAAACGGTATAAGCAATAACAACTTGAATACACCTACATATTTCTGACTCCATATGAACATCTAATTACTTGTAGGGCAATTATAGGAAATTAAAAGACCTTTCAGTCTTTTATACATCTGAATCTAATATTTATGCATCACTTAATTTTTTGTCATTGAGTGTCCTAGTGTAGGTATTTTCTTGAGCATTTTACCATATCAGTGAATACATAAAAAGGCATCCGTATATGTCAGTTTCCCATAATAATGATACTCATTAAGAATAGAATATATTTTCCTTCTCACTATATAGCATAAAGGTGGACAAATAATCCAACTCTTCCATAGAGATTACCTATACATAATTACCTCTAACACTAAGATACACCACTTAGTACCTCAGTAGTGGGCATCGGAATATATCCTATGGTTATAAAGGGAAAGCTGAGTCTTTTTGTCACAATTTCACGCCTTAGCTACTAAAACGCTGTTGATAATTTAGTACAAAGACATATGGAATCCTAGTGGCAGATCTAAAAAGAGCTTCAATTTCATGGAGGGATTTCTTTATTATCTATAATAGTTAAGAAATTCAATAGACCCTGAGGGGAAACTTCAGTATAACAATAAGGTAAAAGACTGCCAAATAAGTGTATTTATTGGTGACGTAATTTTGCTCCATTTTTCAATCGTATAAGTTTATTTAATGCTAAAAATCTATGTCAGTATGAATCACGTATTTGGGAAAGAAATGCTCGTCTTGGCACCGTGCCTTGTGGGTGAGATGCCTTTGCGATACTTCTAGGTAAATGAGAACGAAAAATTACACGAGAGACTTTTAATGGATGTTTTGAGGTGAAGGACGTATGTATCTAAAAGCCTACGAGATCTAGATGACGAATAGAATAAATATTTCCAGTCTTATTTTACCGTATTTTAATTTTATTTTATATCGTGCATACCATTAAACTGAGAAACCATGTACAATGTAAAACCTATGCGCTAGAACGTGCCTTCTTTTTAAAATGAAAGAGGGTAGTCCTTTGAACAGTATACTGCACGAATATACATTCTATGGAACACGAGAGGCTGTCCTAAATCTACAAAGCTCAGCGCTTCCCTAGATGCAGGGACGTAAAGAACTCATTCAGTGTGTGGCACATTGGCCTATATTGGTTTATGCTTGAGGCTAAAAGCATTTGACTCATTTAAACTGCCTCGCTCTACTCCAGTTTTTGTCGACCGCCTTTGATACTCTCGCTCTTAAATTCCGCCTTGTTGTAATTTACAAGGAATTTTCAAACATTTTTTTACGCAAGCAAAGTTACAATCTGTTTTTCCATTTGGTTGCTAGTTTACACACCTAGGTAATAACTAAGAGCTTTTAGGTGTGCAGGTTTTCTCACGACGTTTTCTTTCACCGCTAACATAAATGATAAATCATAATGAATACACACAGAACTTCGAAAAGTTCGTGGGGTTCGAACCAGTC
Organism: Cephonodes hylas; assembly: GCA_030295005.1. Lineage (NCBI taxonomy): Eukaryota > Metazoa > Arthropoda > Insecta > Lepidoptera > Sphingidae > Cephonodes > Cephonodes hylas. The sequence goes on along the minus strand of AP025367.1, from coordinate 4,662,229 downwards.
GAGATTCTCGACCGTGCCAAAACCTCGAGGCCATTACTACTTTAACTATCATCGTGGTAAGGGGCAAACATCAATAGTAGGCGAGGCCAGGCCCTAAGGCATACAAGGCTAATGCCACTATGATACACCACTCTCTTGTGTTCAACACATAATGCACCTATTAAACTGGCTCGGAAGAACTGGGCGGTGGCTCATTGATCAACCCTGTTTAACGGTACGCCTGCATTCTTAGCTGTTATAAATTGATGAACATAAACTCCGCATTCTTGTCTAACCGTTATCTTATATGACGTGCAGTATGTGCATCAGTTCCATCTCTGACAAACCTTTAACATTTACGAGTGTGATTTTAACTTTTTAAAATGCGACATGAGATATGGTTCATCGAAATCATTAAATTTGCTTAATTTCATTGATCCGTATAGCTGATTTATATTTTTTTTAAATATTAACTCTATACAACCATAATATTAACAAACAAACATACCTCACGCCTATATTCCCCGAAGGGGTAGGCAGAGGTGCATTTCTGCACCCACATTTCGCCAGGTATGTTTCAGTCCCACGTAATAGGGGGCGAGCATATTGCCGTTTCTCGAGCACATTTCCAGACTCCGTGCTGCTATTGAGAATTTTCTAATGGAAAAACCCAATAACACTTTGCCCGACCCGGGAATCGAACCAAGGACCTCATCGCAGGACCTAGATCGCACGGCACATACTTGTACCGCGAGACCACGAGGCAGTCATAATATAAATGCAAAAGTAATTCTGTCTTTGTGTTACGTTTATACGAAAAAATACCACAACTTTGTAATTTCTTACATTTTTGCCATAAAATGTTATAAAACAATTTGACGCTGAGACCGTACATTTTAAAAGGTATATGAATATCAAGACCATATATCTCCTTGCTAAAACCAGACAAATATCATATAATTTTGTAAATTACCGGAAGTGATAGTGAAGTAATGATAGTATTACAATTCATACATTTATTCACATCTGTGATTTATCTTACATAATAAAAACTTTGTGTAGTGAATGGTGATTTTGCTAGAACGGACTCGATGTACAAAAAATGGAGTCGCGAGTAAAGATCATCTTCATTTATATATTTAATAATCATTACTTAAGCTGACAGGAAAGGCAATCCAAAAGCCAGCAAATAGCCCTGAGAAAGCTATCAAAGGCATATAAATGACTCAAAAACTTCCTCAGCAGTAGAAAAGCCTCGTAGAGTTGTAAAATATGTACAGCTTTATCCAATGATACAAAACATAATATTCTAGCACATGTCTGTTGACTAATTACTAATCACATCAAGGGACCATTTGGCCGATCGTTTCAACGATATTGCAGAAAATGGAATGGTAATTAGTATCGACAGCACGCCGCTGTGTTTATTGCACCAAATCAATAAAATAAGCACCGTTAGCTTTCAACAGTTTATTATCAATGAAAACATCAACTACATTATCCACAATATTGTCAATAAACTATCAAGTGCTCGTACCTGTACGAACAAATGTAATGTTTTTACCGTTATAATTGTTGAAGAAAAAGTTACTGCCAAGAAAATGGACCCAGCAGTTTTCTAAGTAACGAAGTAGAAGAGAAGAAAATTGAAACTGCACTAGGATTATTCATAATTTCTATTCTTTTGGATGTAAGAAGCGATTACCTCGTCTATTTTACCGAAGAGTGCACAATTCTTGCATAGTAAATACATGTCATTAGGTTGGTAGGCAGTCATTCAAGATTACTGTACATAGAATTGCACCATAAGACATGATTGCACGGTTGCACCCCAAAGGCCGCCGCCGCTCACCATGACTTATCTTTTATTACAATGCAAAACATCTCAGCCCCACGGCCTCTTTCGAAGGATTGTATTGAGAGATTGAAAAGTAATGGGTTTTATAAATTTTAATTCGTTGTAGAATTTATGAGTAGATACTTTGTAATCACTTTAAACAGGTAGAGCTAAACTGTTATTGGTCTAAAGTTGGGTTTTGCAATTGATTTAAGGAATTTATTTAAAGAGGGAGTACATTATAGAATCATAGAGGAGCAGGAAAAGTTAGACCATGTGAAAAAGAAGATGAACCCCAAATTAGGTTTTGTGAAATTAAAAATTTTACTTTTCTGAAAACTCATAGATTTAGAACATACCTACATAGTTTACAATAACATAAAATGAATCAACGGAGCTGTGTTCCTTACTCAACCTACCTCCCACAAAAGCCTACAATTATAAAAAATGTAAGCTTAGCTGTCAAATTTTTACATAGACTGAAATTACCGAAAATTCATCAATTCTTAAGCTGCCTATAATTAGAAATTATTTGTCCATCTCTTACTTTTATTTTTAAAATAGCATCAACATTTCTAAGATATCAAAAACGTTGTTTTCCTGAGAAGTCTTTTTTATTTTATTTCAAAAATAACACTTTTGAGGTCTGCCTTGCTTTAATAAACGCAAAGAGGATAATAAAAGAAGTGGGTAACTTTTCAGAGTCTTTGTACCTTCGTGGGGATCATCAGTTAAGTGTCGCATGAATCCAAAGCCATTTCCATCCATGAGTCAAGTGGACAATACATTTAAAGCAGGCGTGTATAATTCCGATGCATTATTACGATTCCATTGCTGGGTGGATGAGCACTTGTCTCGCTTTCATGTACCATACTTGGACGTGGTCATAAATCAGAACCAGTTTCCAATCGCATACTTAATCAACGCACTGAATTTAAATATTTTTCTAATTGCAAGTAAATTGAAGAAACAATTGCGTGTAACCAGAAAGACAGTGTCAATTAGAGAAGCAAAAACGTACAATATAATAGCTAAATAATTTTCAAGTAAAAATTTGTAACGGTTAAAATATATTTAGGTCTTGTAAAGTTTAGATATCCTTTTTATATGTTTAAGACACTTTTATTAATTATAAAAAAAAATATTAAGTATATCAAACACTATACAACTCTCAAATTACAAAGCCAACATAGCAAAAAACATGTATGAAAAAACAATTAGGCTCATAATGAGCATGTCGTACAGTCCACAAGTAGGTTTGGTTGTTTTAATTCATTTGTACCAAAAAATCTGAACAATAAACAATTTAATGAACAAATAGCAATAAATGGAGTGTAATGTTCTTGAATGGCGGTACAAAAGCGTTTAACCCTGATATTAGTGGAACAAAAAGTAGTTTGTAAGTAATGATTACAATGAATCTCGGATGCCATGTCAGGCCCGCTACATCTGATGAAGACTAATTTCTGCTTCTGAACAACGACTTTCACTGAACAATAGGGCTCTTTGTTCAATGTTTTGCTTTAATTAATAATGTTTTGTGATTTATTTAATCAATGGAAATATACGAACAACCTACCAATTTTAGAAAATTGTTTTAATAAATAGAGTTCTTACATAATCCCAACTTATGTTTTGAAAACGAAATTTGACGTTTAACTTGTAAAGAAGGAAACACTGCTGGATAATTCGACTTCAAGTGGGAGTTAAAATTTTATTTCAAATAATTTTACAATAAAAATGCAAGCTTGATTTGCTTACAATATTTATGTAGATTATGTAATATATCTTATGTTTATTAACTGATTGAAAATTCCACATAAATAATATCCTCTAAATTGCTATGTCATTTGAAAGCAAGAAAGGTTTTGATTATATCAAATCAATTATTTGCGTATATCATATAAATCCGTATCAAAATTGATTGAGTGAAAGCGTTATTGACCCTTCGAATAGCAAAAATATTTACAAAAATTTCTTAAAAATTTGTATTCCAAAAGACCCTACTAGAGAAATTTCCAGAAATTTACTTGACTCAAAGTATTGCGGCGTAAAATGCTGGTCAAGTTAGATTACAGACGTTAATTGAGAGGGAACGAAGAAAGAAATTAATTTATACAATTAACCGGAATGTCTTACTAGCAATATACGCATGTTGCGTTTAATTGACTAATTTGGAAGCAAGTGTCCAATGAAACGCACGATTCCCATAGAAATAACTCTTACAGGTTCCATTTTATCTTTTAGTCGATAACTCACCACCATAGTTTTGCTGTTTAGTTAACGGTGTTCAGTTTTGGGTGAGGTGACTTCCTCAAACATATTACGTTGCAATGCGAGTTCTTCTGATATTTTGTTTTCTTGGAATTGTTCACAACATTAACGTCTGTGTGGAACCGACGCGAAGATTCTTAACTTTAAAATTTCTTTTTTATTTTGCTTGAATATTTAATGTATGTCCGTGTCTTTGCACGCGAAGCTAACACGTTCCGCGAGGCTATCAGCCGCAAATGCAGCACCACTATGACGTGAATCGATTGACACTTCAGTTTACACACCCAAGGCTTGTATGGAACGTTAGAAAATATTGAACGAATATCAAAGCATGCTGCAACGTTGCAAAAATTCGGAGACGTCCATTTTGAAGAGACGTGCACATTTCTCAACAATTTGATAGTGTTATATAACCCATAGAATACTTCCACAAAAGGTTAAAGGCTTATCGAAAGTAATGTCAACAACAAACCGCTGCACTAATTGCATTGTTTAGCTCTCGCCGAAGGTTTTTCGTCAAGGTTAATCGAATAGGACATACCATATCGCACTGAGCTTCCGCGTCGTCGTCATAGAAAATGGCGTCGCACTCTTCCATCCCTGCGGCTAGCGGCCCACCTCACTCCTCAGCAGGAGCCTCGGGCCCCTTCATCAATACCACGCGGCCGGACCACCGGCATCCGAGCTTGCACTAATTACAGACACAACTACACAACACCGGCTGTATCGGACACTACTATCGGAACGAATTAAACGATCGAAATCTTCGGGATAATCCGATGAGTCACGCGATACCGAACCGACTTGGTGCAAGACTGCCTCGAGATCCGCAGACGACGGACGGAAGGTGTGGGTGTCCTTAATGAGCTGAATCAGGCGTAACGCAGCGGTTGAAGCACCTCGCGTTTGCTGTACGTTTTTTGGACAATTCACGGCGTACGAATTAATAGTTTGATTGTTTTTTTTAGCGAAACGGCGAGTCGAATATAAAAGGTGGTGTTTTTGTGTGGCGAACTGCGTAGATGACTGCGACCGGGCTGGGGTGAGGGTGGCGCGCGCAATCGCCGGGGTGCATTGATCGAATCCCCATTGCGCATGTGCTCTCTTGAGAATTTCTCGACTGTTTTGACATTTGCTTAGAGGCCACTTCACTTAAAATGTCTACGTACTGTGGAAAATTTCAAGTGCGCTAGACGTGCCGACTCATCACGCGTACATGCGTGCCGTCCTTGAATTTTTTTCTCCTTTCTATTTTGCACAATAGAATACAGTTAGCAATAAAAAACATTTGAATAAGAGGCGTACTTTATGACGTCAACACTGGGTTATTATACCTTTTCAAAGCACTATCGGTAGCAGTATGTCTACTAACCGATATTAAGCCCCTTCCTGTATTTAATGCTATTACACTAACTGGTTCAGTACCAAAGCAGGTGATTATGAATGAACAACGTTGGTAGTGTTGGAAGTGTGTCAAGGCATGCGGGACATGCGGGCATTCACTACATGCGCGCTTTAAGCGTTCCGTTTATCCTTACACATCAAACTAGTTCAGGTTATTTTACGCGACGTTACGGCGATGCCTTTTGCTCCAAAAAATAACACACCATAACCCATACTTAAGCTTAGGTGGAAATTTATTCCTTTAAAGATAATACAAAAAAAAATTAATAGGTATATATCTATGAACCACAATAAGACCTTACACTAAAAAAACACAGAATAAGCTTTATTTTTCCTTGGTTGGTTGTTTATACCTTATGAATATTGTTCGATTAATCCATTCTATCGCCACAGTACAAATGTCAAGGGAAATGTTACAACAGTGTTATCTTGGAGAATCGAATATCGTGAGCGTGCTTGCAAAAACTTGGTAATGATGTCGAACTTTGCATTTGTCGTAAATAGTAAATGAAAGTTGTAGACTAATGCTTTATAAATAAACGATAATAAATAAAGTATCGTGAGCTGCCGACGCTTCCATACATAGCCATAACTGTAGGAGATAGAATTATAAAGGTTGTGTTGTCTTGTTATGACGTAATAGATCAGTGAGAAGTAACTGATAGATTTTCAGGTTCTATGAGTATAATGGTGTAAAAAGAAGATAACTATGATGAGGACGACCAAAATTGTAAGACCGAATACCATGACAAATCACAACCACTGAATCTTATGGTTATTATTGATGTGTAATGAAAGTGTTTGTTGTTTTTCTAAAAACAAAAGCAATTGAAAATGCGCCCAGGCAAAGCTGTAGGTAGCTGTTAGTAAGTTAGTTAGTAGTCACATTTCAAAATCGGAAATCTTTTTTTTAATTTAATAATAATTTAAAATCGGAAATCTATTTGGAGACTTTGCACTTCCCTACCTAGTAGTACCTCTGGCAGTTACGGAACTATAATTTCTTAACCCAATATATTCTATTTTTTTCCTTAACTCTTCAAGGGACATAACTTTTGTAAATGACTCATTAAAAATGTATCCACATTTTTATAATAAATAAATATATTTAAACAATGTATACAATACACCGGTATTTATCACACATACTTTATAACAAGTCTATCAGACCGTGACGCTTGACGTCATTTCCTATGCAATGCGTCAATATAAAACGGGAAGATTGACTGATACGCCTTTATTTCAAAACAGGTGCTGCCCGCTGTAGCATTCATTAATTTTATTATTATCTCTGTCATGATAGCACTGTAGGTGCAAATAATGACGCCATACACCAGACTGGGCGGGAAGTTTTTGATTACACTTTCGTAATATCGCTCCTACTTAGGCCTAAGTGTATTAATACTTAATTGGCGCTCATTTAAACGACCATAAAAGACTTATATAAAATTACGACTCGATTTAACGGCCATAAAGGTGATTATATGAAAACCTGCGCGAGAATTATCCACTTCAATTAAGAAGTTATGTAAAGCCCAACCGCAGTAGGCAGGATTAGAATCCAACTCCTCTAAATTTGCTGGATCCTTCTCAATTTATTTGATAGGGTTAGCTGTTAATAGTATGTTCAGTATGATCAATAAAAAAATGGACTTAGAAATGACCATTTTACCAGTCAACACGAATATTCCAATGGTGATCCCGGAACACGAAACACTTAAATGACCTTTTCACTTTACATCCTTTCGCTAGCAACAGTAACTGTACCTAGGTTTAAGGGACTAGAAAAAGTCACATTTGACATTCAAAATCTCTTATCAAAATATAAAAAACATATGAAAATGACATAAATGATCATGTGGTATGGAAATAATGCATGGAAATGCTTTATTTATATTTTACACGTTTTATCTTCTACTCACTATATCACATTTTGACTATGGCTTTATTACGGCTTCTAGTGTTGATAATTTCTTCTTACACACTCATCATGAGGCATTCAATGATGTAATTTCCCATGCGATGACAAAAATAACATCAAGATTCTCCACATCAATACAGCGTGTTTCGAAACGCTTGCGCAAGCGCACAATTAGCGACATTCTCGTTTTAATTATCGCGTAATCGTCGGCGCACAGTTTCCTGTGTGTCATTGTCCACAAACAATACAAATACCTCCATTACATAAAGCCAGACCTGGATTACTTCGACCGTGTAAACATCAAAGCTTACAGTATAATTAATTGTCAACTTTTGACCTACTACTTGAAAGTGCACTTCTGACCTCTTAAGGATTGAAAGGTGTTTTGTTCTATAATGTGTATGGAAAGTACTTAATTCAATATTAACAGTTCCTATTCACCCTAATATTAGTCTCATACCTATGTAGGTATAGGGGAAAGTATGGTATATTGAACCACCATCTAAATTGGACCACCCTTATATCTTCAAAAGTAGTTTTTGAATTTTAATACTGGCAACACTAAACGAAGTGCGCCTCACTTCATTGCATATCGGCTACATTGTTTTCTTTGAAACGTAAAGCGATTGTGTTTTATTTTCGAAATTTGATTTTCATAACTTTTGATGTAATTTTTTACGATCGGTGCTAAGAGTGTTATTAAATTGAGGGTAAGTAAACAGGTTATTTAATTTATATATTAGAAGCATTATTTTGTTTACAATTAAACAAGAAATTCTTTCCGGCATTTGTAGGCTATAATATTTTTTTAAATTTGTTTTTTGACGTACTTACTTCGTTGGTTAAAATGGACCACATGCAGTTAGGTAAATTGGACTAGTCCAAATTAGCGAACCCACTGATATTATACGATTGATCTTTGTAGGTATGTAGATTGCAGGTATGTTTGTATGTTTTTGTTCCATAATAATGTGTGAATTTATGTACTGATTGAATGTAGGTATATGGTATTGTAATCAAACTCTAGTAAAGGAGGTAAAGAAGGAAATAAAAAGAGAAAAGCGAGTGATAGTGAAGAATCTGAAGATGAAGAGGATATCCGTATTTTGGACGATTCTGATAGTAGTCTTGAATCAGAAGACAAAGAAAATGAATGCACCAAATGCAAAATAAATTATTGCGACAAAAAAGGCCCCAAAGTTGATTGGGTACAGTGTGTACGTTGCCATAATTAGAATCACGAATCTTGTACCCAAAATCCACATATTTGTGATAAATAAAAATAAATAAATAAATACACCCAACAGTCACATACATAGATCTGACCCCACACTAGGTTCAAAGACCTGTGTCGTGGGTATCAGACACTACGAGAGACTTTCTCGGTCTCACAAACACCCAGACCCGAAACAAATATTTGTGGTTCACACAAACATTTGTCTCGGTGCGGGGATCGAACCCGCGGCCTCTCGTTTCGCAAGCTGGTGTCTAGCCAACTGCGCCACGTGGGCTGTCGATGTGATGATGTGATGATTGTAGTATGTAAAAATAATTTAAATATTTAGTGTGTTTCTTAAAGAGACTATTACGTTTGTAAAATTTTGTTTATTTACATTTTTTCTTTATATTTTGTCTTAGAGTTTATCGAAGTCCAATTTAACGACCTCGTGGTCCAAATTAGAAAACTAGTTGGATAAATTGGAACAAAGCTCCGATCTCACAATTTGTTGATTATTTAATAACTTTAATAATTATGTTGATTTAATACTTAATAAACGAAAATTATATTAGATGTTCTTTCATTTCGTGTACTAAACATTTGTAAACAGTTACAAAAAGTCTGCCTAAAATGCATTTGAAAAAAAATGGTCCAAATTACCAGACTTTCCCCTATATATGCCTATTCTTTAAATTTGTATGTAATACAAAAAAGTATTCACCTCGTTTTTTATGGTAACAATCTTCTTATTAAGCTAACTAAGTACCTTGGAAAATACTTGCAATTGTGTTAATCTCAACAATTAAACATAAAAAAGGCATTAAGGAAATAAATATATATTTTTTGCTTTCGTGAAGGTCTGGGGCATTATACATTACGAAAACGCTATTAGAACATATAATACTTTTTTCGACGCAGCATGACCTTTGGTAATAACTTAAAAGATTTTTTTAACATCCATTAGTCATTTATGAACTCAGACAATCGCTGTCCAGTGTTGAACGTATGCCTCCCCAAGAAAGCGCGCACCATCCTTGTCTTGAGCAGCCTTCATCCATCCGTTACCCACCACCTTTCTCAAGTCGTCGGAACATCGTGTTGCAGGATAGGTATAGGATTAGTCATTTAATAAGTCTTAAAAATTACATACATACGTATATAGTAACGGCTTCGTTCCATAGAAGCAAATTGAGACAATCGATCTCCACTTTGTCCAGTCCTGATGTACCTACAACTTTCTCTTCATCCTCATTCATCAATCGCTTTATGCATTCATGTACGTGAAGGAAGCTCTTGACCCGTCCCTTGTTCAGGGCGGCGCCAATCGGGGTTTAAGAGGTTTTAAGATATTGACCCCTGTAAATAGTCTCATCCACTCTTCGTGTTATTTTCAATTTCGCCATACAAATGTGTAAAAGTGTGTAAAGGCCTTCTTTACAACTAAGCGGGTAGTCGGCTTAGTCAACGCCGGTAGCTTAGTGCGTGTTAGTAGACGTTCTTATCATGTCATACTATATACTATATTAATTATTACAATTCAATAGATTATATTCTTAAATACCTCAAGTCTTTAAGTAATATATGCAGTCACTTTTTCTTAGCTTAATTACGTAATGTAAGTGCTAATCGTAACAGCAAAGTGAAAGATTAAGAACGTGCAGTGCAAAATGAATTTCAAACGGATGTGTTTAATTTATAGCACCTGTTTCATCAACATACAAGATAGTGATTCCGAACAAGCGCTCGACTAATAAATCTAGTCCGTGAAACAAGTCTCAGTACGTAAATCATGGATTAACTTTTACTTTTCTATTCCAACTCATTATAGTAAATGCGGTTAGTTCGTTTAAAACATTTGACAACTAAAAAAACATTGCATTGATATTCAAGGAATGACAGTTCTATTTTAAATGGCGATAAAAAAATAACGACTTCAAATGATGATTTGACCTCTAATTATAAAGTATTTTAAATTAAATGTATTATAAAACTTCTCAATTGTAAAAGCACATACCCAGCAGCATAGAACGTATATGGGCTGACGATGATAATGGTAACGCAAAGTTTAAATAAATTATCACGTTTCTTCATTTATCTATTAACAAGACAATCACAAGAAAGATCCTCTTATTAAGGAATATTAACAAAAATAGAAAGGCACTGGTCTCCTAATACATTATTTAAGTACAATAGACTACCAAAAATGAAAGCCTAATTTGCCTCTATTTAATGTTTCATAATTTTTTATAGAACTACCCAGTAAATCCCAACACAAAAATGGTAATAGACTCTAAGACTACGGTAGACTTTATCAACTAAAACTTAGAGCATAATTAGCTAGACTTACAGTTACATGCAGAAATACACCCTCCGTGTCTACTGCATAACTGTACCTAACTAATGCATAAAATCTTACAGCCACAAGCCATCGTAGACCGTTGCAAAAGTTTGCACTCCAACTTTACTCGGATATTGCAAATCTTACACGGCCCTAGCGGCCAATGAGAGCGTTTATCGCGGTCTTAATAGCTGCTACCACGATTTACATAGTGGCGTGTGTGCGAGCTGCCGCCGGTCATTGCCCGCTTCCTGTGAGGCTGCATTCCACCGGGACCTGTAACGTGCAACCCGCCAAGCAGTGCGTCTAGGATGTAGTCACTGCGGGCTTGTAGGGACAATTCTTTTTTTTAATTTAATGGCAATAGTTTTATTTCTACAAGACGTTGTAAGTTACCAGTATTTTGGGAATTATGCGATAAATACGTTTTCTTTATTATTTTATGTAACACCACGTTAATATTTAAATAAAAAAAAATACTAATAAAACTAATTTTAGAAAGTGTATAGAGGATGTTTTTTTACAAAGAAAAAAGATACGAATATCTGCTAATATCCTGAGCACAAAATCAATAAATCCAATTTAAGATAATGTAGATTTCCAAAAAAGACTACAGTCTTTCTATTTCGCATCATTACGACGAGTAAAAGCAGGTAATTTATGCAAAAAGTCGACCACGTGATAAATTTTATTCATTTCGTAATAGTGGCTTTTAAAAATAGCGTTAAATGCCAACATTTTAACGTATTCTAAAAAACATTTTATTACGCCATAACGACCTAAATGAATAATGTTAAGGGGATATTTGTGACTTTACATGCTTTTAGTATTAGTTAAGATTCTTATGTATTTTCTTTACTTATACTTATTTACTTTTACCAAGATAAGTTTTATTTATTAGAAGCACGGTAACTTCACCACTAGTAGTAAAGCTTTTATATCACTTAAATAAAAAATCAATAAAATTGTCTTCTAATAACAACGTCAAATGCGATCTAAATGATTCTTGTTTTTTAACTAATTGCTTTCGCCATATTAGTACACCTTGATCGTAAGGTAAGACAAAACAAACTTACGTCACAGACACACCTTATAAGCTGGCACTATGATATAATCTGAAGGCTGTTACCAAAATACTTCATGAGATTTCATTAATATTAATTGGTATGGCTGTCGATACTGTGCGTCGAACATTTATAAATTACTCGCGTTAAATTAAGTAAACCATTTGACTGACTAATGGTTCGTAAGTGGATCACAACGCTTCTTAATTTTTTTACATACATACGCATGGATTGCCTAAGAGTTGGGTAGATACAAATTTCTGCACCCATATTTTGTCAGATATACATCAGACCCACGTAATTGGGGCGAATCTATTACCGTTTTTTTTGGCACATATCCAGATTCCGTTCTGCAATAGCAGATAGAATATTTCCTAATGGAAAAAACCTAATAACATCTTGGTCGAGCTAGTAACAAAGCAAAATAAAGCCTTTTTAACGAAAAGTTAATTCTGAATATGGTATTAAACTAGACTTGTACTTAACGAGAGACGTCTGTCTGTCGCCAATCCAAAACTTCAGATTAAAATCATAAATTAAAAGTAAAGTAAGCAGATGTTTATAAATAAATAGCCACCAATGCAGTTTTATTTTCGAAAACCTCGTAATTCTAGTCCAAATTCGGTTCTCATGTCCCGTTTCAATTATGATATCGCTTACAACTAATCTCAAAGCTGTTAAACCAAACGCTGACATAAGTGCACGGTAATAATATAGTATTATGTTATTGCTAATCTAATGTTCGGTTATACAATCTATTCATAGCAGTAATTTTCTTACTGGACGTTCTGATAATATTCTTTTAGGTCTCTAAAGGCCAGTCATCTCAGTGCAACTAATATTATTCTTATGTTAACGGCAAAAAATATAAAGCTAGAACTACACAATCATTTTTTGCTCGATATAACAAAAAATCTCTGCAAATCAGTGCAGACGAAGCGTAACAGTAGTAACAATATTGTTAGTATGGCTGTGTTGATGTTATGCGCTCTTCATATCCCAATATTGTAATGTTTAACAAATTCAATCTACTACGTGTGCCGGGCAAACGTTACAAAACTGGTTGGTGATTGCACCATCTTTGTTTTGGTCGGAGCTCACCAATTACATTTATATGACTAGTTCCGGCGATAACGATACAACTTTTATATTTTATTCATGTAATAAGGCTCTCCGTGACTTATATAATTTGCTTACAAATGGGGTAATGTTTAGAAATTTTAAGTTTTCACTTTAAATGTGGTTAGTTACTATAGTGTAATTGTAGCTTTCAGGATACCGAGAGGAAATTTGTATAACGCAAAAATATATGTTTATATTAATAAATGCATTACAATCTCGTCGCCTAAAGTAAAGTCTGTCTGTAGATTGTAGCTTTGTTTAATAAAACTTTGTACATAACTTTTTTTTTACTTTTAAAAAACTTTTTAAATATAAAATTGAATTATAAGTAGGTATTCTGGAGTGGACGGAAATGAAACGGCAATAATTCATCTGGAAATAACGAGAACATAAAAGCAGAAAGCAAACTATAGCGTCAAGTGAAACAATAGCCGTACTTTGATAAGTCTATGAATTATTGTCTCTGGTTGACTGAGTAAGACCGCGGCAAAAGTAGTTCAAGTCTACGCCAGGAACGTAATTATATACCTAGCAGATTAAATAATGACAAGACCTTTTCTGCTCGTTCGATTTCTAGTTATTTATTGATCTTGCTTTAATGGTGAATGAAAACGTCGTGATGAGACCTGCAAGAAATGTCTTAGGTGTGTAGTCCGCCAACCAGCAACAGGCCAGCGTGATAGACTAAGGCCTAAACCCTTTTAATGGTAGAGAATGCCCGTGCCTAGCAGTAGGACTTGTATGTATGTTTAGGCTGATGATGATTATGATTGATCATGTGAAATTAGAAAAAATAAAGATACTTTTAAAAACACGATAATTCTTACAGGCTACTAACCACTAAAAAACTGACTTCATTATAAATTATTGTAAATGAATTAACTGAATTATTGTAAATACGTAGGTATACGTCACGCTGCATTGCGCCAGCTCCCCTACTTAGTAAGGGGTCTGGATTTTACACCTGGCCGTACTTGCGCTAAAACACATTAATAAAATACAAACATTCTCTTCTATGCACCATAGGGTTGCATAGGGGTCTATGCATAATAGGTTCTGTGGTCTATACCAAAATTATAAAGAGGTAAGGTTTGTGAGTTTGTATGTTTGAATGTTTGTGACGTTGTAGAAAGTAAACTCGGGATTTACTGAACCGATTTTGAAAATTCTTTTACCAATAGAAAGCTACGTTCTTTGTGAGTGTCATAGGCTATATATTAGTCCAACTACTTTTTTGTTGTAGCAGGATTTGCGAAGTAAGTCGGAGAAAAAACGGGCGAACGAAACCGTTTTTTGCAAACGCTGCCTTACCCATGGGAGATATATAGTTGAGTCCTAGAGTAAAGTTGTAGAGCTTAAAAATATCTACAAAAAAGTCAGTGGTAGCATATGTCTAACTTTTAGGGTTGATTCACTATAACCTCTTTTATGCTAACTAAATTTGTTATAAAATAAAGCATTGTTTGTGAAGGTATTTTTATAAAGATTATATTAATCCTTATCCAAAAAAATGCGTTATTTAGTATAAGTATTTAATATAAAAGAAATTTACCTATTATTACTTATTATCATTTGATTTCAATGAGTATCTTAGAAGATATATAGCAGTTTCAAAATAATCATCAAGCGCGCAATAATTATGTACAAGGCGCCGACCGGCGCGTTACGGTTTCATGTTTAAATAATTTTACCGATTTGTATGATTTTTGGTATGGGCACAAATAGGACTCTAAGGAGTAAAATAGACTTTAACTTGTTTTCTTTCTGAACTCAACCCTGTAGTCTACGCGGACGAAGTCGCGGGAAACAGCTAGTGTAAAATAAATGTAGATACAGAGTGTAAACGTCAAATCGAAACTTGCCTTGTTAACAATTTTTATTTGTGGTCGGCACAGTATGTTTATCCTTCCAAAGCAAACAAGAACACTAAGACAAGAACTTGTAAAAATCTATTTGAATAAAGAGAATCTTGACTGGCGTTACAATCACATTTGCGTTAAAAAAAAAAATTAACATGACTCTTGTCTTAGCTTTCGATCACGGCCTGGGTACACCCTAAGTAAACTACATTACTAAACTTAGCCTAACAAAATTCGGAAACTATGAGTGTAGTACAGCGAGTAAACCAGTTATGTAAGCCCATATTTGCTCTCTCAAAGCGAAGTGTAAATTAATTAATTACAGTGGCTCGTGGCGTTGTTGAGATGCGTAAACGTAATTTCACATTACACAACAATGTTACAACAACTGCAGAACGCGAGGCGTTACGAATCTATCAGAATAATTAGGATTTTTTTATTTAAGTTCGTATAATGAGGTACAGCGGAATTTAAAACTACTGTCGGAGTGCATGGTAATTGAAATACCAGTAAATCATTTAGAACCAGACTTTGTTGGTCACTTAGGCAAAAGGTTTGCCATAAAATGTAGAGTTCCCAGGTTCTATTGCTACGGTGAAATTCAAGATTTTTTTATGTTTCCATTAGGTTTTTTTTCTATATTACTTCTAAATTTACGAATGCATATGCTGTATTGTTCCGAAGCACCTTTTTATACCACAATATTTTCCTACCTAATCCCCCTTCCAGACTTTCTCAAAGATTCAAAGGGATTCAGACTCACAACGTTAACCACCTCCATACATACCTTTTCATGGTTTACTTTTTAGCGTAGAATAACGTTCTATTACAGTTAGTGTGTGTATGCAAATACTAATATTTCAAAACATAGTTGATAAAATCCGACCATGACAACAAAGAATGCAACTTCAACATCTGTTTTGACACCGATCACAATCTTGTGAATGTCTAAACCACGACATAATTAAATCGTGCTAGACTGTGCGTACGTTTTTAATAAAACCTAAGGGTTTTTTATTTTTACGCTCCTTATAGAATCTTAATGCTAATTTATATTGTAAAACCGAAAGTGAGTTAATAAAAAGAGTTAATGTTCTTCTTCTTCTTCTATCTACTATAAAATTAACTAACAATGTCGCTATTACACCAAAATGCTAGAATACTATTTATTTAAATCATGACACAAATACTCAACGTCTTTGTTCCGAGCACCTGTTTCTAACATCCTGCGACCTTCATTATACCCTAATTAGTCGGTGGGAAGCCGTCCCACACCAGTTTTCATAGCGTGGTTGTCAAAAGGCTTTTTGCACCAACCAATTAGTACGCAAGCTGCTCACTATTCAATGTACATAAATTCATATTTGGTTGAATCTGAGCAACTTTAACTTTATTTGTACTGCTGACGTTTGGAGCAATTTATTCATTAATGAACATGTAAACTAATAAGTTCTTTTGAAATGATTTAAATCTACTACATAAACAAGTTGATGCCAGTTAGAGGATTTGCTACAAACTTAAATAGTACTCAAAGTTGAGAAAACACAGTTAAATTTGTCACGGACCCATACATACAGCAAAGCTTTTACAATTTTGCATAAAGTTCATAATCCACCTTCGTCACTGCACAGATCGATAGCTCCAAGGTTTTAACGATTTTAAAATCAACAGAGTAGCTACATGCGACATTGTTTTCAACCTCGCTTTACAAATTATAACAACATTGCATCATCAGCCCATATACGTTCCACTGCTGAACACGGACCTCCTCTAAATCTGACGGGGTTTCAGGCCGTAAAAAAAACCCGAAGTATTTAGGTGTGCAGGTTTCATCACGATTAAAATACGTAGTATTTAAGTAGTATATCCTAGACTTTTAAAGTACGTGATCAATCATACATAACTTCGAATAGTCAAATTGTGCCTAGGCTTAAAACCGCGTCAGTTTGAGTTTCTGACCCAACCGTGCGCGTAAACCTGACCTACTATTATTTACTTACTATTATGTTACTATTATTTAGATTTCAGCTAGATTGTTTTTAAGTAAAATCAGTGTCAATTGACGGCCGTTCTTATCAGTTACGGTGGCTGAGTTTCAATTATGAACTTAGTACCGGCTAAATGTAATGTTTACAAAAGGCAAGATTGCAATCCGCGTAATGTGGTTCACTATCAATGCGAATGTGGAGAAATGTTGCTGTTGCAATTTGCGCAGTATTTTTAAATAGTTATTTGCTTTGTGCAACATTCGTTCGTTCTACGAACTGTTGTCAAATGCAACTTATATTATGTCCTCTAATATAGTCATTAGTCTATTGAATATACAAATATATGTATATTTATTTTTCAAATACACCTAAAGAAGACTTATTCTAAATTATTAAAAATATTTTTTTCTTAAGCTTATTTTTTTTTTATTTAATGAGATCCTGGTAACTTCATCGATTTTTTTACCTAATACTTATAACGTGATAACTTTGAAGTGTGTTTTACTAAATTTTTATTATTTTTTTTACAAATGGAAAGCATAAGGTTTTATTTGATACCACAAGTACTTTGTAATAAAAAAATTGAAGCTTATTTAATTATAACACTTTTAAGTGGACTCTGCATATTTTTTTAAAGCCCCTTATTTGAACGGTTTCCATATTCATATTATGTGATATAACAAAAACAATACTCGTAAATCCAGAGTTCACACACAAATTTGCATCCCTTTCTATGAAAAAGAAACTAAAAGACATTTGAAATAACATTCATAAGTAATACACTTCTTTCTGATCGTATTTATACAGCTGGCGAAATGGGGTAAACAATATTTTTTATCGTGAAGAAATTAACAACAATACAAGTGGTTATTGATCGCGCAAAATAAAAATCTAACACGTGTCTAAAGAGGTTTTAAAACAAAATTTATGTCAAGTGTTAAAGCCCTGTTTGGACGATACTGTGCTTATCATCAAGCTTAGAGTAAATTCAGTTACAAATTTTTTCTTCAATAACCTTACTCAAATTTCGAAGTTGCATTATATTTTAACACCCCTCTGACACAAACTCCTTTCTCGACACCTGCCCCTGTTCTGCGTACAACCCTAATGTCCACGACACCAACCAGCCACCCTCGTTCATTTGTTTTTTATCGCCAACCAACATCATTTATCAAGGTTGATCGGCAGACGCCATAAATTGCTTACCTCGCGAGGGATAGCTCGGTGAAAGGCCTCGAAAGTTCTTGTATTACATGCAAAACCACCGTGAGCCCTGTGTTTTCGTGACTGCTATACTTATTTCCAAGATAAACACGCTTTTTATTCACCAGATAGAAATTTTACCACCAAGACGTGCGCGTAATAACTGTATAATGATACCAATGTGATGCAATCTCGGGAGCACAAAAGATAGTCAGATAATTATCTGATGATTGAATATTCGATGCTGTGTTATACTTTCTTTGTAATCTCGTCGCATTATTAAGCCCACGCATCTACCAAAACGAAGTCAGGTTCTTTGTAGTTCTATAGACGCTTTACAATGTAAAATTACATTTGGTAATTACTATTGGGAAAGAAAAACAATAAAGCCGCGATAAAATCTCGTTATTTTTATACAAATTAATTATTTTTTTATGTTGAATTTCTATATAGCAAATTTTTCTTTATTTATATGAATTTTATGTCTGTTCATTTTTTTAATTGCCCGCTAACCAGGTGCACATAGACTAATTTACTTAGTGTGTGGTTGCTCAATAATTATTTTTAAAAGTTGCGTAAAAGCCTTGCACATATTGTTGAAAGAACTTATTTTTAATTTAAGGTTAAATCTCGGTCAACCCGCGCAGTGAAGAAATATGTATCTATGTGTAACTTACATAAAATAGCGCTAATTGACTTTAATGTCGTACTTAAACATTGTATAGTATATAACATAACATATATTTTATCTTTAATTAAGCAAAAAACTCTATTAAATCTTCTCTCCATAGAAGTCGAAAATACCGAATCTGTAAGCTTTAAATCTTTATTAAATACTTGAGAAATATAAAAAATTATATATACACCCAACATAAAACAATTTTATAAACGAAAACATTACACAATTAACGTGTAAAGCTTTTGGGGTTAAATGGAAGTTTCGCCACTTGTTTATATGTAGCTGCAAACTCCTTTTTATTTAAAATTTCCGAGTAATCAACTAATAACGTCGCCAAAATAATACCATTATATTTCGTTGATGTAACAATAACGCTACATATTATGAAAACACTCACCGGCATAAGATAAAAAGAACGAACATTAAACGTCTGTCATGATGAAACTCCGCGACATTTAATGCATTCGCTCATAAATAACCAAGGAGCCATCGCGAAGATATTTTACAGTAATGGGCATCATCACATAACCTGTTAAGCAGGCAACCTAGTGCATGCCTTAATCAAACTTTCTCTCATATGAGCATCGCTCCCACCGAATAATAACTAATTTCGCATACTTATGTAGTACTAGTACATACGAAACCCTATCATTAGTACATAAGCATAGCATTTCAAGTTTAATTAAATGTTATGATAGATTACATATCAAATTCTCTAACAATTAAACTATAATTTGTCGGACGTGATGACTATAAAATTAAGCTTTTTGATTATGCATAGCTTTTTCTCATTCGTAATCTCAAGGAACAAATAAATCCCTGTTCATTCGTTTGGAAATAATTTTCACCAAAAAGAGCTGGAGGAGAAATTAGGCAATTTGCCGTACAATTCTCTTTCAGCAATTTCACAAATTGCTGCACTCTTGGATTACACCGTAAAGAAGCAAGGAGTGCAATTTATTACGAACATTAGTGAAACTGCACAACAATCGTTGCAAATCGACGGGCGAGGAAGTAGCAACATGGCTATGCGACTCCACTTTTTTGCCCCTTTAACAATGCGATTTATCGAGAACAATACAACATTGTACCTAGACGATTACAGTGAAAGTTTTCCACCTATTTGTGCTTATCTGAACCGTGCTCGTCAAGTTATTGTATTATCTTCTATAAATCTAAAATCAAACAACACACAACGTGATCGACAGTAGTGTTGCCCAAATTCAGTCTTGGTCTTGCAGTCTTGGTCTTGTTCTTGCGTTTTTGCAAGACCAAGACCAAGAACAAGACCGCGTATTTTTAGCAAGACCAAGACCAAGACTGACCGTGCAAGACTTGAGCAAGAACAAGACAAAGCCTGCAAGACTCTTGCGTCTTGCAGCTAGGACTTAGCGCTATTTCACGGAGTAGTTAGGTGTAACAGTTCGGTGTATAGGTACGCTTAGGAATTCTATGAGACACAAAAAACTGTATCAAAGAATATGAAAAACTGGACCTATGCGCATTACGACTAATACCATAAACATACCTACATAGCGAATAAAAAAATATCCAATAAAATCAAACTGAGTGCATGCATAGTTATGTTTTAACCATCGGCACTTTGATAATGCGGCATCAAAGGTTTTGTACTTCTCAAAGTAATTTGCCGCTTTTCGGAAGTACATGGTTACGATACATGCGCCGGCGGCTTCTTTTGAAATCATAATAATACAACAATCGTTGCCGCCGCGCCGAAATCACAACATTTGACACTATTTGATTGCCGCCACAGGGCGTAGGTTAAAATATTCTTAGGTTCTTTAAAATACAGTCAAGTTATTGTAATTGATTTGTTTTTTTACATGTTTTAGCAAATGTAAGCTATAAATCATAAATGTTTATTAAGAAACAGTTACTTCCATGGAAAACGACATATAGGTCAGTTGATTTTTCGAATTTCTTATCAAATCTTCAGTTATTTATTAAACTGCTTGATCTTTACTATGGCTATGTTAATTTAAGCTCACAATGTTCCAATTCTAATACGTTTTTCTAAGATTTAAAGTAAACTTTAATAAATAGGTAATTGCAAGACTTGCAAGACTCTTGCTGCAAGACCAAGACCAAGACCAAGACTGGGGGCGCAAGACCAAGACCAAGACCAGGTGTATTGACGCAAGACCAAGACCAAGACTGGCTAAGTCTCGTCTTGTTCTTGCATTTGGGCAACACTAATCGACAGTGATAAATTGTTTGCATAGACTCTAATGGTTGTCCTCCAGCGCTAATACATATATTCTTTGGTTTTTCGACATCGACATCTAGACTTGTTACATTCAAAACATAACTTTACATGAGTTTCGTATTCAACCCATGCTTATATCAGATTCCTTTTCTCCTGTAGTATAAGAGTTAACGTCACAACTTATAAACCTTTTGAAATATCGCTATCTATGAAAAGTTGGTCCCTGAGGTGTAATCAATAACTACGAGAAAACCACTGTCAATATTTCTAATATTTATGAATCAATTTCGCTCAAATACCTTGAAACAGAGATTTTTCCATTGAGGAATCAACTAACATAGTAGATATTTATAGCTGATACTCACATTATTAAGAAAATCAGTATACCCTATTATAAAGGTCTCTCGTTAACAAGACATTAAACATACTCGTAATGTTCCAATTAAAGAGTTTACTGTCGACCTAAAACACTAGACCAACTCTCGATTTATCGAGAACACATTGACATCACAATCACGACAAACATTTATTCCTATCAAGGTCTTTACAAATCTTATTTTAATTGGTTTTCTATCTCGGAGCACTGTTTCACTTAAACGGACAGGAAAATTGATTGTAGTTTGATGCACTGCGTTTGGATATAATTTATTGTTTGTTAAGTTTTGAATGTCTGTTTAGCCTTTAGGAAGAAGAAATATTGATTGAAAATACTGTATACTTTTATCGTAATTGACGATTAAAATACGTTTACATATTTCATAGCGCTGTTAGCTTAATGATTTGATTTCCACGTGCGAAATTCTCAATAAGATAAAGAAATAGTTTTCATTTGGACAATTTATGGTCCGTCGGATCCAGATAAAATTGTGAAAGTTCACAATATTCCATGATGTCAGTCTGACTCACATGTGACCGCACCTTATTCTACATTAAGTTATCTTTACATCTAAATTCAAGTCTCCAGTGGCACGTGATTCGAACATCGATCGCTTGTTAGGAGTAGGAAATAGTGTAAGGGGCAAAATAATGGTGGTGAACGGCGCCGTGTCACGAGCTAGGACAGTCGTGCCGGACATCATCCGGTGAAAATAACACTCAATAAATAATGCGTACCTACACTGACAGATAAAGTTATTGTTCCATGCGCTCTTAAAGCATTTAATCTTCTGTTAGGAGTTTGAGAGCATACAAGTGTACCAACATTTCTTATTCATTCACGTTTGAACGCTTTTAAGACCTACGCTTTTTCTGTTTTTATTTTACTTTTTTTTGTTTCAAGCCAACAGTTCGGCTTTGAGAATGAGCGTTCGCTCAGTCGCAAAACACTTGAGTGCCACACTTAAGGTTTGCCAGCCAGAAAGTGGAGTCTAGCTCAAAGGCAACTTAAACAGGTTGATGCAGACTCATTTTTACTGCTTACGTCATGTGGAAGGAATTTGACTCCAATAATCTTATACCTAAACCACTCAAGCTCAACGACACGTCTTCAAAATCTTTTAGCCGGGGTCGTAAAGCTATCTTTTGCAATGATAAATTCAAGAATCGATATACCTAAAAATTGTTACAATTTAACACAGACACAAAATAAAAATCAAAATCCAATAAGAGATTTACGAAACCGATTTCATTTTACGAATACAATGAAACCGTAATAAATTCAATTATTTCTTTTTCAAGGGGTTATTTTAACCAGTGATATTAGGTGTTTAAGGAAAAATGTTTAAATTAATCCAAACAAATAATCTTAGACTCTTATGAATCAAGAGGTGAATAGTAAAAGGGGACTTCTTGCGCTGCGTCGAAGGCGTAGTTTATGATTGCCTACTATAACGATTTAACAGATTCTTAACTATAAAAACTATGAAATGAATAATGACAATAAAATCATTCTCTAATAGTATAATAGTTAAAGTACCTTTTTTAGCATGTATAATTCGCTAGATTAAGTAGATTATTCTGTAGGAGTTTCGAAAATAAAACCATTGTTTTGTATTTTAAGGTCGAGCTAGCACTAATCGGTATTCACGCATCTTTAGAACCTTTCCAAAAAGTTTGGACTTAATATATTTCGATCTGCAATCTGTATAGGCTCTTAATACACAAATAAGATCTCCTACTTCACCATAATCACACAATACATCGGGACGTAATGAAATCACGTGCGCAAGATTGCTTCGCTATTCATTTTATTATCAAACACGACCTACAATTTTTCGCGCATGTTTTTATCTATCTCGTTACATTTTCGTTTGTGGTCAAAAAAATCTATTTCATATTTTTTAAGACATTACGACACGCTAAGGCTAACAAAGTTTGCAGATCAAAGCGTAACAACCAACTTTCGGATTTATAACATAAAGCATTATTTTTTGCACAAGCGTACCTTTCTATGAGGAACTTAATCTACACGTTCGCTGTCAAATTGGTATTACGTGCAAGTGTCACACCGACATTTATTATTAGCCATGAATGTTATTAAAAGTTATTGCTCTCGCCATCAGATTGTCACTTTCGCTTCATATTAACTATTTAAATTGATATTATCCGTTGAATATGCGTAGTTTAAGTCAATCGGAAAAGTAATTATCATAAAGTCAGATATTTATAAGACATATTAAATAACAGTAGTGAAAACGATTTATTGTACATCTAGGTATGCATAGGCTGTAAAATTGTATTAGTAAATTCAGGGTTTTTTTTTGCATATGAATGAGAGTAATAGTATGTGGTTTTCAATTAGATAGCAAAGCTGCTGTCTATCCCGGCGAGAAATTGTAGTAGATTTCTGAACACTAAAGTGAACAAAAAACACTACAGTAAACCGAATTATAAGTATAGAACATACATACAAGTCTTCAAGTCTGTATCTAGATATTACAGGTACAAAATGCTAGAATTCAAGGCCGTTGTCCAAAGTCTCCCGCTCTCAATGTTTGGCAGGCAAAATAGCATTCCGTCTTTTTAATTGACCCTTCATTAATAGCTTCATTAAACGCGCTCGGTTTAACATCTTTACTCATTTATGTGAGAATAGCTGTTTACCTAAAGCATACGAAGACATTTATTGATATAATATTTTATTTCGAAAAAAAGTTTAAGGTCCGCTATATTTATTGCGTAGACTTTAAAAACCTCACAAATGACATCGCGATCAAAAAGTGGCGCCAAAAATACTATTTTTCATTCTGATTAAAAGAGATGCTATATATTATTTGCATATATGAACATGACAGTATTCAGCATTGACCGCAACCAAGTGGAAGTTCTCAAACGTATCTGATTACGTGAAAGTAAAACGCGACTGACAATCCTAGCGTAGTACTACGAATGTTTTTTTGTTTCCGTTCTGAAATCTCACACTGCCGCAAACGTAAACGGATATATAGAAAAGCGAAAGTTTTATTTTGTTTTTTATGTTTTTTCGTCCATTTTAAATATTTTATTTATTAGATGGCATGAAAGTCGGTAAATTGATAGCAGCTTGTGGATTCTTGATAGGCGTAACGGCACACAAACATGTAGTTTGACACCAGTGGCGTTTTTTCTAGTCAAGGCGAATAAGAAAATATAAATTCTTGTTATTAACTGGCCCAATTCTATCAATTGGAGAAATTAATACTGTTAACTAGTATCTAGCTTATTTTCCTCATCAAAAAGCAAATAAGCATTACTGTTATTTAGCTTTTCCAAACTCACCATTCTTCTTAATTGAGTTCTTATTTAAACAGTTACTTAATTACCACAGCCTTCCCGCAGTGTCTGTTTTTTCCACACTTTTTCCGATATCGCTGTTGGTTCAATTGCATATTAAGCGTAAACCACTACCAAATAAGTCACTTACATATCAACTATCAAGTTTGGTATCGATCACGCATATTTTTAACTGGTACTAAGTAAATTCTTGTTGCAATTTGTTTATGGTCTAGAAACTGGCGGTGAAACATCGTAGGTGCAAAGTCGAAAGGAGAAAAGTGAAGTCTTATTAGAACTCCATCAATTCTAGTAATTTCTTGGCCAGACAGGATTTTAGTACAGTT
Source organism: Cephonodes hylas (assembly GCA_030295005.1). Classification (NCBI taxonomy): domain Eukaryota; kingdom Metazoa; phylum Arthropoda; class Insecta; order Lepidoptera; family Sphingidae; genus Cephonodes; species Cephonodes hylas. The sequence continues at coordinate 4,637,078 of AP025367.1, read as the reverse complement.
TTTCACGGGATGTTATATCATAACAATAAAGTCGCATTCTAACCTTAGGACCCTACTAATAGAAGTTGCTAAGATTAATTTGCAAAGTCTACAAATAAATAATAATTCGTAAGAACCAAAACAAAACATTTTTTAGCTAAAAGTATATCGGCAACTTTCATTCGCAAACACGTTTAAATAGACTTCGAAGAGCTTGTAACAATTATAATTAAATAATCTTCTTTATTCTATTATAATCTATAAGTATTTGAAATAGCCTTTTTCGTCGCTATTATCTTCGAATAAAACATCGATATAATTACCACCTCATCTACATCGTTTTTCAAAAAAAGGTTACCAAGCACCAAGGCCAACGTAAAGATTTATGATGTACACAACGAGTAATACGAAATGAAGTTTTTATGTAAATTATATTCATATTAAGGTGAGAGTTACCTTAATGGTTATTACATACGCATGGAGAGACTCCCTTTGATTTACTGAAGAATTTCGTAATCGAGCCATGCCCTTTCATGGAAGAAGTCCTTTATGTAAGAGAAATTAAATTTCGCGTATATCTGCAAATGTAAACGTGCCCTACCAGTATTTATTTTGATGTGTTTCTTCGTAACAGACGACAGTCGTAAAAGTTGTTTGGGTGTGTTTTTTTTTTATATTTTGACATGCGATATCCTTTTTTTAATACGTTGTTCTTCTCTCATATGTACAAATGTGTAAGGCGGAGAGGTGGATTAAGACTAAACTTTGTAATCTTAGGCTCCTGTCTCTTGCAGTGACAAACAAGTATTTTAAATAATAACATTTAAAGTTAACTGAAATACATGAATCTTCGCTAACAAAAACCATGCTTCTAAAAAAAACCTAAGGGATATTTTTAAACAAAGACTTCAAAAGAAGCGCGTTAAAAATCTATTTATTCATGTATTTTCTTGCCCTCCGCATGCAGCGCAGAGTAAATACGGTAATTATTCATCGCCTTAGGAAAGCTTATTAAACGACCCATACAACGTGTCTATTAGTTAATTATAAACACGGTTGCGATGCGCACTCGCTTGGAAACTCTCGCTGGCGAATCCGAAGCGATGGTGAAAATGCAATTACCTGCAGTAACATCATCACAAATAGCCAATTATGAAGATAGGAGTACGGTCTAGATATTATAGAGATAAACGGGATTACATAGAATTAGAACATGCTGTTATTAACATCTTCGGTAATGTAATACAATGGGTATATTATTATTAATACTACACTTCGTTGCTTGCTTTGTTATAGATCCAAGATTGTAGGCAGCTTTTAGTACTATTTTTTATAATACAAATCGGACAATAACAAATAAAGGTAAAAAAATAGCCACTCCCACGCTTCTCATTACCGTCTTTATTTTACTGCGTTTTTTGCAGGAATGCCAAGTCACTGTAAACCGCAAAATAAGACGAGCAGGTTTCCGTTTATGTGAGAAATACGCGTGTCTATATAAAATTCATGCCCTGATAAAATAACCAGGTACTATTGTACCAAGTACTGGTGCAACAAAAAGGGAGAAGACACGAGAGTAGATCAGGTCACTGCTCCTCTATTGTGCGGGAACAATTGCCGGCCATGTGATACACCGGTTAATTGTCAGCCAGGCACGAAATCGTCTGCGTATCTGGGGTATCTTATCTTCCAAAGATTTATACGCACATTGTTGTAGTAACGCGTTATACATAATATTAATTGAATAAACTTATAAGGATATGAATAGGCGAAGCATGTACGTAGCAGCTAAATATAAAAATTATATTATCAGTACAAGTAATTCTAGTCATTTTTTTTAGTATTCATGTTACATTAAGATTCAAATATGTAATAGATTTGGAAGTTAAATTAAAAAGCATACACATATTTGTAGAGCGTATAAATATCGGTCATTACACCGATCGTTCCTTCCATATTTCACTTAAATCTATCTCTTTAGAATCGCCTCTAATGTGGTTGTGAAGTGTGAAACTATATAGTTGAATTATTTTGGGGCCCCATAAAGTCTGAGTTCGTTCCAACTGCGGTCCAGCAGCGCTGAACCGAAAATATCATAGCCACAGATCTTTAGGAGCTTTAGTAAAGCCGCCATTCATCCGAAGTCACGCCTGGCAAGCTTTGTGAATCGATAAATATCGGTTTTTGTAACATATTTCGATACGATCTAACAACGCGCACATTATTCAAAACTGCAACTAGGAAGCAACAGGCACGTTCCTTTGCATGCAAATTACAACATTGTTTTGCAATGTCGATTATTTTAATTACATATTGACGCCTTAAGGTATGCAATTAGCGTAGAAGTACACTTTTTACGATAAAATCTCTACGCATTTCAAATTCTCCACTTAATAAGGAAATAAACCTAGAATTTGATGATATATATAAATCTTAATTGACAGGGGATTGATATAGTGAACGTGAAATGTCGATTATTAATCGGCGACGTAAAGAATTATTCTAGTTCGAAGCCGACTAATAGAGTAGTGTTTTATAATCAGCTTCCGGGTTTCTATAAAACGACTGCACTATTTAGATATTGCGACTTGAAAAAAAGATATTGACTGACATGAGGTGCATTTATTTGTTTGCGCGGTTATAGAACTTGGGCCTTCTCAGAATGCGCCTTTAGAAACTGCGAAGAAAGTCAAATGCCTTTGCGAAATTGGCCATGAATAAATATGGCCACTTTAAATTCTAAACGGCCATCATCACACATTTTCTGTAATCCATTAAAGATGGAGTGATGTCACGATTGGGGCTAGAAGGATTTTAATAGTGAGTTCATTGCCCTGTTTTCTGCGCTTTAGCAGCAACAGTAGGAGTCGAAAAAAGTTTATAGGTACCTATTATATTCGATATTCGCGATATTTGCTCAAAATATACTGAAGATGTTCTTATTTTTTTTATTATGAAAAAACTTAAGAATTTATTTTGGTTGAACGTGCTAATTTCAAATAGGTTCTACTAGTTCATAATTTAAAAAAAAATATTATGAAAACATTATGAATGCTATATATTGTCACATAGTTGTAGCCATTAAGAGCAAAGCTATTAAAATTGAGACAAAAACAGAGAAACAATATTCCTCTTGAAGTGTAAAATTTCGTATACAAAGTTGCGATACTAGCTCCAATATATTGTCGTACTTTCTGTTAAGAGAACATTTTGTTAAAAATTATTGTAAAGGATTTACTTAAACACTTCGCATTGCGATAAAAGCTAAGCTTTACATTTATATCTACGAAAACATATCAATATGTGAAATATTAGATGATGGTAATAGTCACAATTAACTTCGACTACAAAATTCAGAGCATTCAGACAGGAAGCTTTCCAAACGTAAAATTGACCAAAAGTAGATCAAATGATGTGTGGTGGACATCTGCAGTGACAATTAATTCTTCCTTCTCACATCCTTTGGGGCACTTCGAAATCGATTACCTGATATACGAAATAAACGTTACTAATCACATGCATTTAATTTAAATAAACAAAAAAATGCACGTAATCTATGGTTAAATGTCATAAACGTGCGAAATGAAGTAGGTACTGAACATTGTAAATGCAACCAAACTGACTCTTTTATTTCAAGAAATAATATAAATTCTATCGCACGTCAACATCATCATAACCTTGCGTTCGTGCAAATTGTGGTCGCTAAGTAGAAATAAAGCAACTGTGCAGGTTACGTATTCGATTACTACAAGGCGAATAACTTTATGACACACAAGTCGTGACTTATCACATACATAACGCAAGATACATATTTTTTTTGTCTGTGGACATACATATTCTAGATTTATGTACCTATGTACCTTAGTTTAAAAAAGGAGGAAAACGTTCCTGAGTTGATTTGCAATAATTGAAATAGGATATAGTGAGGAGAATTAGTAAAACATATTGTACTACTGCGTAGCCGTTTCAGGTAGCTAATCGGAAATAAAATAAAGTTAAATGAGTGATAAAGGAAGTAATCTGTTTTTTTATTTCCCATTGTTGTTGTATAATAAAAAGCTACTACTTACTTAGGAAATGAGAAGGATGAAAATCTTTAATTTTAATTGCAATCCCAAGTAATTTAACGATGAATCCATCAAGAAACAGCACAGCATAAATAAAATTAATTGTAAAATAGGAAATATGAGCAAATCTTAGTGCTCTTCCCATAGGTTCAAATGCTTTAAATTCATATTGTGACTTTTTATGGGTCCTTAAATTCAAGATGAATATATTATGGTAATACGATATCCTTAACTGGACTTGGCGCCTTTAAGCCGACGGTAACATACCTTCCTGGTACTTCCGGCGGCACCGCTCGCAAGGCTGTCAGCGTCGTAGTGCCTCGAATACTCCCTGAACGAGCCCGGATGACCCCGGGACACGCATTGCCCCATATGCCCGTGAACACAAACTCACAAACTGTATCACTACAAATACCACTAAACACTTCACAACGATTTTCTCACGATAAAAATCCTGCAATCGAAAAATCCACGGTTTCGGTCCAAACTAGAATGAGATGCCCAAATTTAAATAACACCCACGTTCTGCATACTCAATGAGCCTTAAATAAAAACAACTGTATAAACAACGTATCTAAATGGTTTTAGATTATTCAAATCAGATATCTTTTTAATTACAAGTGATGAAAACTTTTAAAACATAATACATAAAGCATATGAAGGTAGTTAAGGAATTCCCTAATTTCAAAATTCAAATCATTATTAGGGTATGACGTAACTTCCTTATGTCTTTTAATCTTTTTAATTATATTATCAATCCTTCAATGTTTCTTACAATTTGAACGCAGATATTGAACACTAGATAACAGGTGTAATTTTATTCAAATATTGTTTATCTTTAGATAATGTTTGAATTAATATGTATGTATAAGGTACCTAATCAACACGTTTATATTAAAAAATATAGTGCAGTTTTGTCACTTAGTTATTTTTTTTTCACTATCAAAACAAGCACGGCACAATTCACATGTCCGATTGGAATTCTGTCAATCTTATGAGGTTACGGCATAGTTTGTAAAGGCGCGCTGCGCGCGGTGCGCCCGGCATGCGACTGCGCCGCCAACCGCGCCGAAGACCGTTGGCGCGAGTCGCGTGCGCATGTTGCTTTGTCGACTAGCGACTCCACACTCCACAGCTGGTAATATTGACTCACCCGTACTTCGGATGACTGCATTACTCATAAATGTAAGTCACGACGGGTCATGACTATGTTTAAGGAATTAAAATCATTTAATCAGTACCTACAACTATAATACTATGCATATACTTATGCAAAAGCAGCAATTTTCAATCTTATCTACTACGTATAGACATATTAAGATTATAATGAAGCATAGATCTATATATATAAAAGAAAGTCGTGTTAGTTACACCACTTATAACTCAAGAACGGCAGAACAGATTTGGCTGAAAATTGGTAGGGAGGTAGCTTAGAGCCAGGAGACGGACATAGGATACTTTTTATCCCGTTCGATAGCGTTCCCGTGGGACTTTTCATTGTTTTCTTTATCCATACAAAAGTTTCGTTTCAATAATTAAGTCAATTTAAACTTTAATACAATACAATAAAGTTTAAATCGTAGTGGAGGAGTTCTATGTCATAAAAATGAATATCTCGATGTGTTCCTAAGCGCAAATCTCGAGAACAGCTGAACCGATTTCGCTAATTCTTTTTTTATAATATTCCTTGAAGTACGAGGATTGTTCTTACGGAGAGATACATTTTAATAATTGCCTGAAAAGGTCTAAAAATAATACTTTTCTATATTCCCATACAAAAGGTTTGTAATGATACTTAAGTCATTTTGAACTTTAACACCATACAAAATTTCCTGTCATTTAATGTTTATCCCGTCGATGCCGTTAGAGGCTCCCTCAAATAAAAGAACTTATTAAAATAAGCATTTTGAATCGACAATATGTATCTATAACATTCGAATTATTGCGTATTTTAGATGTTAAAAATGCAGAATTCTCATGACAATGGATTGACATTTTTTGGCTGTCAAATGTTAAGGCGTGCGTTCAGAAATTTATTTTGTGTAACAAATCTCCTTGGTAGTGCCTAATTTTTAAATTTTTATTATGCTTGAATATCTAAAATACTCTAAATCTCCTTCAAGAAATATTAATAAATGGTCAGGGGATGCTTTTTCCATTGATCTAGCCAGTCATGGAACAGGGCTATGAGTTCGCGACCTCGGCCCCCCGAGCTGTTGGAGTCTCCCACTACTTCCTTATCCGGGACTGTGGCATCCTTACCATCAGGCCAAATATCCTTACCTGCAATATCCTGTACCCAAACACACGCTATCTCTACCCCTTTACCAAAACAATGAAAGCCCCAAGGAGAGTTGGTGTCAGACAGGCGGGCGGCCGTAAAACATTTGCCAAAACATTTATACAGTATGTATAATAAGAAAGGTGACAGGGCCTAGGCCGTCCCCCGTAGCCGACGCGCAGGGGCAGCACCCGGTTCCTATGAGAAATGGGCAAGGTTTGTTACACCAGCCCGGGCGGGGGCAACGTAAGACACTAGCCCGGGAAATGAGATTGAGGTATGCAAGTTGGAATGTAGGTACCATGAATGGTAGGTCAAGGGAGCTAGCAGCTGTGCTGAAAAAGAAAAAAAAATGGTCAACGAAGAAGACTTACGAAAGACGACTGCATGCAGCAAAGATGCGAATGTTGCGGTGGATGTGTGGTATAACACGGAGTGACAGAGTCAGAAATGAATACTTTAGGGTAAGTCTGAAAGTAGCTCCTGTGATAGAAAAGATGAAAAGAAACCGTCTGTCGTGGTATGGGCACATTAAGAAAAGGAATTAATCATATGTAGGAAAAAAAAGTGATGAACATGAAAGTGGATAGATGGGCGAGCCGAGGGAGGTCTAAAAAGAGATGGATGGAGTGCGTGACTGAAGATATGAAAAAGAAAGGGGTGAATGAAAACATGACGGCTGACAGGGATGTGTGGAAAAAGAAGAGATACTGCGCCGACCCCAAATAATTAATTGGGACCAGGGCAAGGGGATGATGATATACCTAAGTAATTAAAAATTAAATTCTGTTAATAAGTAACAAGACATTCATTGACTGGTAGGGCGATACGAAGTTTGCCGGGACAGCTAGTTTTAAATATAAATAAAAAATAGTTTAACGTAGATTTGATTCCTCTGTGCTAGAGTTAGATGAATATTTATTTGAGTACTCAATTAAAGTAATTGCTATAAAGAATGAATAATTCAGAAATAAATAATAAAATATTTATTAGGCAAAAACATAATGCCTATATACCTTTTTTCGAGTAACAACTGGGTTGTTTTAAAATTTGTCTTGATATTGCGTCACAAACATAATAACGGTGACGGTCAAGGACAGCCACAAGACAAAGTGATTTTGAGCAGTAACTACTTTAAGAAGTTTCATTTGTGTTTACTGTTTTAAATTTATTAAACTTTATAAATAACACGGGTACTAATACGGGTAAATATTCTCCATTTTTTTTTAAATTTATTTGTAATCGTCCAATTCAATATTCTAACCTTTTAACTTTCGCGGCAATTTAACATTCCAATTTACATGAGTTTGTTCGCATTCTTTATGAAAATTATTTTTAATACCAACTTTTTATCCACCCAATTTTTTAATGGGAGCAATATAAATGCAGGAAAGCCCATAATATATTATATAGTTATATGTATTAAATTATAATTAAGGAACATTGTTTAATACCAACCGTTCCGATTTACGTGCTACTTAAAAATATCTAAAAAAATCAAGTATGATAAAATGTCAAACTCAACTCTCAAGTTTACTTGACAAGTAAACTAAAATCGGCGTAAATACCACAAAAATTTGTTTCTTTTATCAAAACTTTCCCATTTCTTACAAAATTATCATAAAATTGTTTTAATCTTATGAATACTGCATCATTTGGAATGTTAACCAGAGCAAGAGCCTTTTCGACCGAAGCCTTAAAGGTTGTCAACAATGTTGCTAAGCAACAGTTTACGGTGTCAATAAAGAACAGTAAGTACAACACTTTTCTTTAAAAAATATAACGAAAAAATATTAATAGCATCAACTTCATGATTCCTTTCTATGCAATATTGTTTATGTTAATTTCATTCAATTGTTAATATAAATCTGTTATGCGTTTACAAAATTGATAATTTTATGTAGTGTACCTATTTGTTACTTACTTTTTTGGTTAGCATTCCGTTATTTTTCTAAATATAAAACTATTCAATCATATGTCATAAACTTGTATTAGACTATTGGCACTACAGAGTGGGAGATGTTCTTATCATATTGAACAAGGTACTGTGAACTTGAGCTGTTGCGTTTTTCATGTTACCATGGCAATAATGCCCAATTAATCCACCCAGAAAAACTGCATGGTGCAACTGCACATACAATTTACAGCTCTAATGATACTTTTTTATATCCTCAATATCATTTACAATGGTATATTAAGTTTTAATAAGCACATTTAAATGAAAAATAGATCTTCCATAATGATTCCTTTGCCTGGCACAATTAGAAATAACAAACCAAAGAATAAAATCTGGTTTCCATAGATTAAGACAATATCCAGACACCAAAAATACAAATTTTATAGTGTAAACAGGCCTTTTTATTATATTTTTTTCGGTCATCATTGTTAAGTTTATGAAATAAGTACTTTGTAATTTGCATGACAACATACTAATGCTAGATGTTTACTAACTTTTTATAGTTGAATTTAATATAATTTAACCAACAATATTTGCAGTAGATGCGGTTCTGGGTTATGAAAAGAGCGGAAAGAATATAACATTTGTGCATACAAATGTGCCTCAGGAATTTCAAGGGAAGGGTGTTGGGAAAATATTAGCTAAGGTTTGGGTTTTCAATTTATTTTTGCTAAGCATGTAAAATTTCTCTATAACCATTAACAGTGTGATCAAGTCGTATTAAATAAATAAACAATATTTAATTTTGGAAATATGTTGTTATTTAGTTTAATATGCTAAAATGAGGTGTTGTAATTTAGTTGAATCTCTAACACATACATATATAACTTCTTTTGAAATCTATACCTGTAATTATTGTGGATCAAGTGTATCATGAATGTTATACACTGAAGAAACAAAATAATTGAGTATTTTTTCATTATCCTTATAAATATTTTTTGGTGCATTATTTAAAGGATTCTATTTTTTTTAAGAAGATTTTCATAAAGTGCCCTTTGTATTTTCAGTCTGCATTTGATTATGCAGTGGATAATAAACTTGATGTGACTTGCAAATGTCATTTCCTGGCAAAATTTTATGAGGATAACAAAACTAAATACAAGTCATTAAGTGTGAAACTTGATTTAGACTAAAGTAACCATGGATGTGGCTTGGCTTAGATGTAACACACATTATTATTTACGTGAGAAATACTATGGAACTGCCAAGAAAATTATAAGACAAGCCACAGCCCAAACTAATGATATGGCAGAATTTTTATTTTATAATGGTATAGCAAGTATATTGGAGGGTCAAGCACAAAAAGGTATCAATGAGTTGATACCATTACAGTCTGAAAAGGATTTACAATTAGCTGTAACAGTAGCTCTTATATACGCCCATAAATATATTAATATAGCAGAAAGAGATGCAACACATAATTTGGAGTCAAAACTGAAAGAAGAGAAAAAGCAAGCCAATGCCTTGTCATATTATTATGCGGCATTGTTCCTATCTTTAGCAGATATGTTTGAAAAAGCATCTGAATACATAAATAAAGCACTGAGGAAAGATCCAAATTACTTAGATGCACTTGTTTTAAAAGGTTGGAATGATATGTATATGAGCATTGGAGATATGCACATTTCTATTTTGGACTGCTTAGAATTAGCTGCCAATAAGAGCCACAATAATGTGGAAGCAATGCTTGGTTTTGCAAAGTTCAAGTATTTCGCAAAAGATTACGAAGCATCCAATCTATCATTAGATCGACTTATTGTGAGTAGTCCAGGACAGGTAGTACCACTGGTCGAAAAAATGAAAAATGAATTTGCAATGGGGAAATGGGAAGCCGTTTATGATACAATAGAAAGGATATTCTCAATAAATGTTGATAACATTGAAGCTTTAAAAACTAGAATTTATTTAGACCTTTGCAAAAATTCAGATTATATAGAAGCAGCAGATCAGTTGAATAGACTCTATACTGTTATGGAAAATGAGGAATCAAATAATGGCCAACAGTTTCATAGCACCACACAAACCTTTTCGAGGCTATGCGGACGATCTAGTGCTGTGCTCTGTCAAGTATACAGATTTGCACAATATGCCTCAGAAATGTATCCAAACAACGTAGATTATTTGAGTGAAGTTGGATATCAATGCATCCTGCAAGGAAAATACAAAGATGCCATGAGTTTTTTTAAAGCTGGCAGTAAGTTGGATAGTAATTCTATTACTGCTTTGTGTGGATTAACCTTGTGTCAAATGCTTGAAAACGGTCCAACTGAGCAAATCGCCCAACAAGTGGAGTTACTATTTGAAATGCAAGGCTCCAAAAAATTACCACTTTTGTATTATTTATCGGCGCAACTAAATGTTAAGAGCTCCTCTAATGCTGTTTCATATTTGAACACGGCGTTTGAGAGTAAAATAACTTACGCCAACCATCACCCGTTAAGTCTAATTTACGTTAAAGAATTGGATCCAGATTTTTTGTTGGAAGTTTATAAGGAGTACAAAAAGCATTTACCGAAGAAGCCATTCATCATTATCAGTTATATATTGTACTCCCAAGAGGGTAATAACACTCAAGTGTCTAACTGCTTCAAAATTTTAGATACGATATGCCAGGCTTGTTCTGGGATGATACCAGCTCTATATGAGTTGGCCAAGTTGAAGTTCCTTTTTGGATATGCCCTTGATGCTCAGAAGATAGCCCAGAAGGTCATTGAGCTGGATAGTACACACGCGGGCAGTCAGGTATTGTTAGCACAAATATATATCCAACAACAATCTTACACAAAAGCGGCGCAGTGTCTAGAGATGTGCTTGAGCTACAATTTTAAAGTGAGAGATAGTCCCATGTATCATTTCATCAATGGAATCATTTTGAAATGTGCAAACCAGTCCAACCAACTTGAGGAGGCACTGTCGAGTTTCTTAACCGCTCTTCAAATAGCGACAAGCAAAAGCAGTCTCAATTCAAACAGGGCTTTTGAATCAGATTTGAATATCATCGATAAAGCAACACTGTATCTGCAAATAATTGAAATACAAACGGAAATGGGACAGTTTGGTGAAGCTGGGAAGACTATGCAGGTAATGCATTACGTTTCATTCTTTTTTGAATAATGATACACTTCCTTAGATTTTTTTATTCAAAAAGCCGTACGCAGTTTACACTATTGCTTTTATACTAACTTTAATGATTTAGTGCATTGACATTGTTTTCTCTAATGATGCAATTTGATAACTCAATTTCTAAAAAATATGCAAATCAATCCAATTTACTAAATGTTATCTTCCGTTATTCTAGGAAGCCATTCAAGAATTCTCATACACTTCCGAAGAGGCTCGACTACTCATAGCACGCGCTGACTTGGCTCTGAAGAAGGGAGATGTGGACAGTGCCATAGACATATTGAATGAGATAAAGCCCGGCCAACCGTACTATTTCCAAGCCCACAGCAAAATGGCCCATATTTACCTGAAAGAGAAACAGGATCGGGCTATGTTCACGTCATGTTTTAAAGAGATTGTCAGTAACCATCCCATGGCTGATGCTCATACTATGATGGGAGACGCTTTCATGTCAATTCACGGTAAGTTAAATATTCTGTCTATGTTGTGTGTAATAAGATGTAGAATCCTGGTGTAAAATAGGTAGATTCAACATGTTAGTAACATCGGCCTAACAACAACACTAATCAAAAACTTAATTGACTTGTTCCTGAAAGTCAGTGTTGGGCATTAATCAATTAACTTTTAATTGAACTAATCAATTGACTAAAAAATTCATTGCAATTAAATTAATGCAATTGAATCAATTGCAATTAAACATTTAATTGCGTGTTACAATTTTTTTTAATTGATTGATGAAATAATTAAAACTAACAATTAATTTTTTTGCAAATTTTGTTCAGAATGGTGGTCCGGTTCTACAACCAGATACATATACCCTTGTTAATTCAAATGTTAGTAAAAATACTTGATAAAAAAATTAATTGTTAATTGTTAACTTTTAATTTTTTTTCGTAAAATAACTAACAATTGATCAATTGTTAATCGTATAAAACCATGATTAATAATTAATTAGTTGTTAATTGCTGTCACTGCAGTTAACAACTAATTAATTGTTAATTTTTTAATAGTTACTTTAATTAAAATTTGCCCAACACTGCTGAAAGTAAATGAGATGCTCATATTATGAACTCTATTTTCAAATTTGGCTAATGACAATTTAATGCAAAAATTATTTTATTTTTTCGAACTATGATTGCATTATACGGCGATATGAATATAAATAATATCAGTAAAATATCAATAATATCAGTTTTATCAAATTCGATATTTTTTCTTTCAGAACCAGTGCAAGCAGCGGAATCGTACGAGGCGGCTCTAAAAGGGAATCCTGATGACATACAGCTGATTAAAAAACTAGGCACGGCTCTAGTGAAAATGCACGAGTATGATAAAGCTATACAACATTACGAAAACGCGATCAGAACGCTGGCCGACGACGAACTCAAGTTCGAGTACCTAGAACTACTTATAAAGGTAATGGTATTAATATTGGACTTGGGTATAATAGGAATACGACACATCGCCAATATTGCATTTGATGGAACTAACAAGATGCAAGATGCAAAAAGCTGCGTATAATAAACTTTTAAATTTTAAATGTTGATTTATGGGAGAACTTTAATTTATTATTCTAAAGATGCCAGCATGAAAATAATACATATTTTCTTTACAGTTAAAACACTACGATAAAGTAGACGCAACAATATCGTCAGATCTAAACGAGTTGTACAACAAAGAGAAAGACATTAACACATTAAAGCGCCGGGTCAGACTTCTCCTTCTCCAAACGAAGAGTAGAGAACTGAAAAATCCGTCAGCGTCCAACGTACATCTCATTCTAGCAGAAGCTAAGGAGTTGCAGACCGCAATAGTGAAGAGAGTGGAGATAGACTCGAGAGGAGATGTTCAAGAGGAGAAGCGGCAGTTGTCGCAAATACTGTGCTCTCTAGCGAGGGTGAAGTCGAATAGAGAGCCGGCTGTGGCAGTCAATCTCTATTCCGAAGCTCTGATCCATACGCCAAGAGATCCTAGCACGCTGCTGGCTTTGGCGAAGCTGTATGCTCATGTAAGGCAAATTTTAAATTAAAGATTCCGCTTGGTTTTTTGGCGTTGCTAAATATTTTAGTTGATAGGTATTTAAAATAATTTATACTATTAAAAATATACATTTAGGAACCCTCCTAGAGGGTAGACATGTTAGACCCCTACCATGACTTAAGGACTTACTCGAAGCCAATTTCATTTTTTATTTACAGATGAACAATCCCGAGAAGTGCGAACAAACATGTTCGATTCTATTGAACACTGATCCGAACAACGAATCAGCGGCGGTTATGATGGCGGATCTTGCGTTTAGAAAAGTAAGTTGGATTAATGTATTTATTTTGCGTCATTTAAGCCTCATTTATCAAATTATGACTATTAATGTGGGCACATTGCGTGAAATTTTATAAATACTTCTCTTACAGACGATAATTAATTTTATTGGCTCCTATATAGTGTCTAGCAGATCGATTCAAATAATTACAATAAGTTATTTGTTAGGTTGCCTGCCAATCGTCTTCATGAGTCCAATATATTATGTTAGCTATGAATTACTGTTATCAATCTCGACTATATGTATGGGGTGACACTGTTCTAGTTTAAATTGAGATATAGTTAACTCCGAGCCTTTTATTTACTTTTATACAAAGGTTATGTATATGTTTTTGCCTTTTGGGTTTCATGATGAATACACCTATTTTTCAACCAGTTGCTATAACCCTCGAATATTTTGCAGGTGGATCTAGAAACAGCGCAGCGCCATTTGTCTCAGATCCTGTCGGTGAAGCCGACGAGTTGGGCGGCGCTGGCGCAGCTGGTGGAGGTGCAGTGGCGCCGCGGGAAACTCGCAGATGCAGAACAAGCGCTGGACCTCGCCAAACAGGCCCTAGGGGAACAAGACGATCCTGGTACGGTATATTCTGCATTAGGTTACAACTTATATCGATTTCGTGTGTTGTTTAATATCAATCAAAACATTTTTAATGATTTTTTTTATCATGTGTTGGGTGTTTGTACTTAAAAAATATAATAATAAGTATATCATCTGCCAACTGCCGTTCGCCTTGCCCGATCAAGATGTTCATAACGCTCTCGTCACGCATTCACCTGTTTTTCTCCCTAATAAAAACGTGTCAAAAGAATTTGACTTCAATAACATACATACATTATGTATTCAGACCGTGATCGGATACTAAGGCAGGTAATAGTTATGATGATCACAACTCAGTGGCGTCAAAAAAAGATCCCGACAAAAAATAAAATTTTTGACGTTTTCCATACAACCACCTACATTTCATACCGATGGTTGTATGGAAAACGTCATTTTTTTTATTTTTTGTTGAATTTTTTTTCAAGCCGACGGGTTTGTGATCGCGGCCTGAATACACCTATATATAATATGTATGAGTACGATACACAATTCCCGCGCAGGGTACTCGTACTGCGCGGGCGTGTGGTCGTGGCACGCGGGTCGCGCGAACGCGGCGCTGCGGCTGCTGAACGCGGCGCGCGGGGCGGGGGCGTGGCGCCGCGCCGCCGCCAGCCGCATGGCGCGCCTCTGCCTCGCGCACCCCGCGCACGACCCCGCCACCGACTCCAGCGAACAACTGTACGTACCATACAGCGGCTCCTCTACAATCATAAAGCAAAATCAAAACTTGCAACAAAACAAGTCTCACAACTCAGTTCTCCTACCGTATAAAGTGGTAAGAGCCATGCACTCAGTCGATATTTAAGTAAATTTTAAGAAAAAACCTACATATCTTTTACTTCCCTATTTTAGTTTTTCTTTAAAAAAAATAATATAGCAAGAAAAAAATATGTATAATTTTTAGGGATACAAAGATGCTTGCATTAAGAACAGCAGAGAAACTTCTCGCAGAGGTTGATCCGTCAGCCAAAAAATCCCTGCAAGCTCTTTTGCAACTGGCGACCAAGCAGAAATCGCAAGCAGAGAAAGTGCTGCAGGATCTTCTGCCTTTGGTTACTGAAGACGGACATCAAGACGACCCTTACATCATTCTAGCTATTGCTACTGCGTAAGTATAAAATTTTGGATTGAAATAGAAACCTTATGAAAATTTAATAAAATACTACTTCTATTTAAAAGAAATACCTTATATTCTTTTTTAAAGCGCGATTCGTGAATAGCCTGTACATACCCCTAACATAATTGTAGTCTTTTTGCTTATTATTGCGTTTTTAAAAAAGTATTGATATGTTATAGGCATATGATGATATGACGTACGTCCCAAAAAAATTAAAGGTTTTCATATTTGTGACTTTTTGTATTACTGTTTGCATATATTAGCTATCAGTATTCGAGTCAGTTCATATACCACCTTGCCTATTATATTTAATACAGAACTTTTAATCAGTGACATGTCCTTTCAGGTACAACATCATTAAGCAACCTACACGCGCCAAAAATATATTGAAAAGAACAATATCAGGGATCCCGTGGACGCCAGAGAATGCAGAAGGGTTGGAAAGGTAACTTCATCATTCCCTTGCTCTGTTGGCAATTATTATTTAAGGTCGGCGCAGTATGCGTTATCGTTCCAAAATTCAGCCGTCATGTCTCCATTCCCTTCCCCCCGGATCTCTGTACAGTACAGACGTGTCTAATGTAGAGATTTTTATTTTACGTTTGCATTAAAATTAATTAATTATAATAAGTAAAAGTTTAAGAAAATATTCAAAGTATTACTAGGAGTGCATAAGTTCTAAGAAGGAAGAACCAACAAAGTGAAATGGAAACAGCTGGCTAGTCTCTTCATATTACGCATTGTGAGTAACCAATAATACTCTCACAATAATTATCCGTAAGAGATAGCTTCACTTCATTGTCCTTGACATTGGTCTATTACAAGAAAGAGACAAATATAAGAATCAAGCTGCGCCCTCGCAACAATTTAAGTGGAGCTCTAGTTATACTGGACGGCAACGCAATTTGTACTGATCCGTCGATTGCGTCCAAACTAGTTAGATCTCTGCGCAGAAATAATCGGTTGTGCAAATAATCTTTGTCGATCCTTGGCGCCCTGGTATAAATACTGGTTTAACTATGCCCCGGCTAAAGAGAACTCCCCCCGCCTCCCCTCAACGCACCGCTTGTAATACTGAGATCGAATTTTTATCTACTGAGCCTCCTGTCCCTGACTCAGAAACAACTGCATCCGGACAAACGCAACGTAAAAAAGGGAAAAGAAGTAATACTGATGATAATGCTCAAACCACCATTTCATCGCTAAAAGAAATGATATCTAATCTTTCCTTGGAGCAGGAAAAGCGTTTTGATGACCTCTTACAGTCCGTCACTGCCGTAAAAGAGCAAAACTCAGAACTAAAGAGCTGTGTGGAGATTATGTCTAACAAATATGATGAGTTCTTGGCCAGAATATCTGAACTTGAAAAAGAAAGGAAAGAAGACAAAAAGATCATTACGCAACTTGAAGATAAAATTGAAAACCTAGAACGTAGGAGTCGATCAACTGGCATAGAAATAAGAAACTTGCCAAAAATTAAGGATGAAACCAAAGATTCGTTATGTAATGCTATAAAAAATTTAGGCAAAGTGGTCGACATTAACATTGATTCGTGCCAAATAAAAGATTCTTATAGGGTTCCATCCAAAAACGATTGTAACCCAGTTATTATTGACTTCACTTCTGTACTCAAGAAAGACAAAGTTTTGCATGCAGTAAGAAAATTTAACAAATCGAAGAAAATAGAAGACAAGCTTAACTCCACTCATCTTGACTCAAATGCTTCATCGAAACCTATATTTGTGTCAGAAACGCTTACACTACGTGCTCAAAAATTGTACTACCTCTCTAGAACATTCCAGAAAAATTTTGAGTATTCCTTCTGCTGGACAGCAAACGGGATTGTTTATCTTCGTCGTGATCAAAACAGTCCGGTTATTCGCATTTCTAATGAAGCTGACTTAGATTCCTTGAGAAGAAAAACATGACTCGCGATGTATAGCTTTATAACTCGTTTACATTTTAATCTAAATTTACCTTATAATTGTACTCCAAAAACTGTTATATACCATATTATTATACCTAACACTTACACTACATTTTTCAAAAAAACTATTTGCATTTACACTAGTAATACAGCTGTCTGCTTCCTTAAACTGTACTTTCACTACATATGTTTGATTCATTGGATATTACAAATATTTTTTTACAAACTTATTCACGCTGGACACCAATATTTTAGCCTATATTATCTTACTATTAACATTCAATCATATTGACAAAGACTTATCATCCGCTGTTGATGATATGAATATCTCTACAGCAGTTTCTGTCTCCTCTATTGAAAGATGTTCTGATCACATTACTAATATTAATGGCCTTACAATTTTGACTCAAAATATTCGTAGTGTTAACTGTAATTTTTCTGCCTTGGAAGTTTTGCTGACTGAATTAAATGTGGAAGTAGACATACTGATCTTGACTGAATGCTGGCTCTTACACTCCGTAAGCTTACCAACTTTAACAGGGTATTTTCATAAGGCAACAAAAAATAACATCAAACAAAATGACGGTGTTTTAATCTACTATAGAGATGTTCTTAAACCCTCCTTTGAAGAACCTTCTTTTCAAGAAGGAAATTGTTTAGTTACTACTAGAGATGGGCCGAGTACTCGGTTGATACTCGGTACTCGGCGTACTCGGCGGGTTTTTTGATACTCGTACTCGGCCGAATAACTCGGTTTGAATGCCGAGTATACTCTGTTTAAGAAATGCAATATATTTCGGTAGATATATCTACCGAAATCTAAATTATAATTTAACCAACAGTCATCATCATCATCAACAGCCAATATTCGTCCACTGCTGGACTTAGGTCTCCCCCAATGACTTCCACCGGGTTTGGTCGGAAGCCTCCTGCAGCCAGCGACGTCTCGCGACCTTGACAAGGTCGTGAACAGGGTGGTAAAATTTGAAATGACTGAATTTAAGCGATGTATTAAACATTTTATAGATTCAATAAATATTATTTTATTTCATTTCGTAAACAATTGTGTTAATCTAAAATTATTTAGTAATTTAGGAAATCTTTGAAAATCTCAATTAATAAAATCAAAATTATAGTACATAATAAAAATAATTAATATTTAAAATTGGATAAAGCTAAGTTATGATGCAGTGATGGCCTCGAGGTTTGGGCGCGCGGTCGAAAATCTCGACGGTCGCGGGTTCGAACCCCAGGCACACACCTCTGACTTTTCGAAGTTATGGGTGTATTCAAATTGAATTATCACTTGCTTTAACGGTGAAGGAAAACATCGTGATGAAACCTGCACACCTTAGAGTTCTTAGGAATTTCTTAGGTGTGTAGTCCGTCAACTCGCACTAGGCCAGCGTGGTGGACTATGGCCTAAACCCTCTCAATGGGAGAGGAGACCCGTGCTCAGCAGTGGGCGTATATGGGTTGATGATGAAGTTATGATGCAGGAACTCAAGCCTCGCTGCACGTTCTGGTAACAGCCTATTCCTCTATTCTTCGTAGACGTTACCGGCCTCCGAAAACAGGCTATTTAAATTCTAATGTACCATGCGCGAATTGGAAATTTAATTGAACCGAGTTACTCGGCCGAGTACTCGGTTGAAAAAAAATTGAACCGAGTAAAACTCGGTACTCGTTACTCGGCAAAAGTGTAACTCGGCGCATCTCTAGTTACTACCCTTAAAAATCTCGCTATCATATCTATCTACAGATCACCTTCTTATTGTGTGCCTGACCCTTTTCTAAACTCCCTGAATTCAGTTCTAGACAAATGCAGTAAATATTCAAATATTATACTAATTGGTGACCTAAATATTGCAATAAACCCAATTAAATTAACTTCATTTGGCGAAAAATATCTCACCCTTGCCGCATTTCATGGACTCTTAGCAGCGCATACTCTTGTTACTCGTCCGGCTAGTAACACGTGCATTGACCATGTTCTCCTTAAGTCTAAATTGTCCTCCACTACATTGGTTCCATCCAGCACGCTTACAGACCATTACCCCGTTATTCTTAATATTAGCTTAAAAATACCTCGTAACTATGCTTTGCACTCAATCACCAAAACAAATGAAAAGAAACTCAAGGAAGATCTATTATTTTTAAATTTTGAACCTATCTATGAAATACAGGACCCACAGTTATCGCTTAATTATTTAATCAAAGAAATTCAAAATTTAATCGAAAAAAATTCTTCTACGAGGTTGATGCCCAGACGCAAAAGAATTATCAAGCCATGGAACACTCCTGGCCTGCTACGCTGCATAAGAAATAAAGATGCACTACATTTAAAATCTAAAGCCTTACCAAATAACGAAATATTAAGAATCACATATACACGATATAGAAATTTTTGTAACGGATTATTAAAAAAATTAAAAAGAAATTATGAACGTAATCAATTATTAAATGCTAAAGGGGATAATAAAAAATTATGGAAAACAATTAAAGATATCACCAATACTAATCCTTTGACTAACAATTCTATAGAATTATTTTCATCCGTTGCTCCAGAAATAGCTGTTAATCAAATAAATGACTATTTTGTAAATATTGGTAAAACCTTGGCTGAATCTATTAATTGTTCCATAAATCACTTAAATAACTATTCTCTACATAATTCATCTAGCAGTTCTAATTCTATTGTTTTTTGAGGAGTCTACTCATGAAGAGATGCGATGTCTTATAATGGGCTTGAAGTCTGTAAGCTGCCCAGGGTGGGACAATATTCCGGGCAGCGGGCGCTCTCGGACGTCTGCTGCCTAACATTGATGGTCCTGGCTTCCCTTGTCGAAGCCTTTATGCTGGAGTTGTGCGATCCATGGCCCTGTACGGGTGTCCCGTGTGGGCCGAGTCACTCAGCGCTCGCTGCGCCCGCCTGCTGCATCGCCCGCAGCGTATGGTGGCGCAGCGAATCGTTAGGGGGTACCGCACGATTTCGCACGAGGCGGCCTGCGTCTTGGCTGGTACTCTGCCCTGGGAACTAGACGCAAAGTACCTCTCGTCAGTGTTCTTCTGGCGGGAGGAGGCGTACCGACAGTCTGGGCAGAGACCGGCCCCAAGAGAGGTCGAGGCCATGTTGGCCTCCCTCCGCAGTGCCGCCGTGGAGGAGTGGCGTTCCAGGCTGGAGAGCCCAAGTGCTGGCGTGGCGACCGTCGCGGCAGTGCGACCTGTGCTCCAGCAGTGGATGGACAGGCGCCACGGTGCGCCGACATTCCGACTGACGCAGGTGCTCACCGGACATGGCTGCTTCGGTGCGTACCTATGGCGTATAGTCGGAGTGGAGGAGTCCGCCGTGTGCCACCATTGTGGCGACTGCCGTGAGGATACGGCCCGGCACACGCTCGAGGAGTGCCCAGCCTGGGACGAGGAGCGCAGCGCTCTCGTAGCCGTCGTGGGGAGTAATCTCTCGCTGCCGACAGTGGTCGCTGCCATGGTCGGCAGCCGGA
Organism: Cephonodes hylas; assembly: GCA_030295005.1. Lineage (NCBI taxonomy): Eukaryota > Metazoa > Arthropoda > Insecta > Lepidoptera > Sphingidae > Cephonodes > Cephonodes hylas. The sequence continues at coordinate 4,616,207 of AP025367.1, read as the reverse complement.
GGTCGTGGAAAGCTATGCTCTCCTTCTGCGAACGTGTCATTTCGCAGAAGGAGAGTGCTGAGCGGGATCGGGAGCGGATCGATCCCGCTCGTCGCAACAGGCGCCGTAGGAGGCGCCGGGAGAACATCTAGCCCGGCGCCTGAGGGCCACGTGGGGCCGCCGTCCCTACCTTGGCGGCTCCCGGGATGTTGACGCCGGCAGCGTCAAGTTGATGTGCCTTGTGGCACCGCGCAGAGGCGGTCCCGGTACAATCCATAGCACTGCTTCAGGGTATATCGGGGCCGTCTCGTTTGCGCCGATGGTGGCAGTAGCGGGGTTTTTAGTCGGTATTGCGGCGCAAAGATATTGGTAGGAACCCGGCTCAGCGGCCGCCTGACACAAATACGGGCGGTAACATCAATGCTGGGCCGGAAGGCGCCGGTGAGTCCGGCACACCGTCCGTAAATAGGATTTTCCCCGCAGAAAAAAAAAAAAAAAAAAGGGTGGGACAATATTACTTGCAAATTCCTAAAAGACAACAAGGAAGTTCTTATTCCTCCACTCACTCATATCTTTAATTTGTGCATGAAAACGGGCACTTTTCCAGATTGTTTGAAAAAATCAGTAGTTCTCCCGATATATAAAAGTGGAAACAAAAAAGTTTTATCTAATTATAGGCCTATTTCCATCTTACCGGCCCTTTCAAAACTTTTAGAAAAAAATATTAATAACAGATTAACTAAATTCTTAGACAAATATAATTTGTTGTCCAATAGGCAGTTCGGCTTCCGAAAGGGTAAATCGACCGAGGATGCAGTTAATACCCTCATGGATAACATAATTTCCAGCCTAGACCAAAGGAAAAAGTGCCTCACTGTATACCTCGACTTAGCCAAAGCCTTCGATACGATCTCTATTAACAATTTGTTGAGCAAATTAGAAAGACTTGGCATAAGGGGTACCCAATTACAATTGCTGCAAAGTTATATGTCTAATAGGTATCAAAGCGTAAAAATAGGTAAATGGCTTAGCACCGAATTATCGGTAACATATGGAGTCCCTCAGGGTAGTATATTAGGACCTACATTGTTTTTGACATATATTAACGACCTCACTTCTCTTAAATTACGTAACGGTGACATAATTTCATATGCAGATGATACTGCCCTATTCTTTGCTGCGGACTCCTGGGCCGAAGTGTTTAAATCTGCGCAAGAAGGGTTTGATCTTGTAAGACAATGGCTAATAAGTAACTCCTTAACCTTAAATACTGACAAGACTAAATACGTCTGCTACAGCATCACCCCCATTCACCATCAAATTATTAATTATAGCATAACGCCTCATGAATGTGACAATAATTTGTCTACTTGTCAATGCAAACCTCTTCAATGTGTTCCTCATTTTAAATATTTAGGTATAATCATCGATCAAAAATTATCCTTTAAGGAACATATTTTAATCTTGTGTGGACGTGTTCGGAAACTAATATTTTTATTTAAAAATCTCCGTCATGTGGCGGACTCATGCCTACTTAAACAAGTATACCTCGCGCTTTGTCAATCCATTTTGACATATTGTATAACGGTCTGGGGAAGTACTTCCAAATCCACATTAAAAAGCTTAGAAGTAGCGCAGAGAGCTGTCTTAAAAACTATCTATTTTAACCCATTACCGCCCTCTGTACCTGCACAGGTACAACTACTTAATCGATAAATTATGTATTTTATCTGTGGTAAGTGTTGAAGGTAGTTAGAAATTACAAATCTATATGACACTAGTTACCACATAATAATTTAAAATAGGCGGTGGCGCGAAAACAAATGTCACTTTTATTGTAATAAAATACGGAGTCCAGACACGACATACAAGGTAAGATTATTTTGTTGGTTTTTATCAAAAATAGTGAAATATTTCAACTTCTTTTTTTATTTTTATGGAGACTATTTATTTGTGTTGGTAATAATAATATAAGAATGAAAGTTTATTACAAAACTTGTCAAGTAGGGTTTGTTTCCTTTGTTGTACACAGGCGGGTACAGCGGGCAGATTCGTAATAAAATTTCGTTTTGTTTACAGTATGACTTATAAGTTGAAATGGTCAATCGGAACATATTTACCAGCTATAAGAGACTGGAGGAAGCCTTGAATCAATTTTGGCTGATAAAAGCAATGATGAAGAGTACGATATGGTATTAGTGCCCCCAGATCCGGCTGTGGTGAGTGATGAGGAAGAAGGTAATGAAGATAATTTGACGGCTTCAAGTTTCCCTAAGGACGTTCCAGGGTCTATTGAGGTAGGTCGGCGTCGTCCTGACGACGATTTTCGGAATGGAGCGACAGTGATGATGAGCCGCTAGGTCTTAACCTATGCCTGCAAAACGTGCCAAAAATGTGATGTAGATTTACCTGTATGGAGGAAAACTCAGCCAACCTATAGTTCTACGTATGAAATTACCGATATCGTACAAAAGAGACAAAAATACGTTGTTGAAAGCTTAGCAGACTGCAATCCCATAATGTTGTTTGAAAAAATATTTGATCATGATGTAATGGATTTGATAACAACTAATAGTGTCAGTGTGTGAGCCGTTCGTCATCCTCAGCGGCAATAATGGTCATAATCCTGAACGGATGGAAAACCCACTGCGATGTGTTATCTGTCACCAAAGAATTCGCTGGTGTTGCGAAATATGTTTGAAAACGCTATGTGTTGAACGACCTTGTTTCAAACAATTTCACTCCTAAAGCGCCCACTGTACACGCCTGAGTACACCCCTAAAACTTGATATGTAAAATTTTTTTTTTTCATTTTATCTTCTTATATAGCCTGTTTTATCCCTTATGGACTAATAAATAGAAAAACAATAGAAAAATATACTGCAGTTTCATTTTGGGCGTTAATGGGTTAAACCTATATTTTTCTCAACCTCGTCACTTTATAGTCAAAGTGCTGTCCTGACTGTTCGACAATTGTTTATATTTTTGATCACCCTAAAACAACATTCTCAATTGACTTTTAATCCTATATTATTGAATAACAGGAGAAATTATGAAGTATGTTCATATAACAGTACCTCCACATTGAAATTATCCCGCAGATTTTTTTCTTATTTAGGTCCACGTTTATATAATAAACTAAACAAAATATTAAATATATATCCACTTTCCAAAATAAAGTGTAAAATGAAAATTTTTGATTTCTTACAAAAATTGTCCTACGATGAAACAGAAAGCCTACTACAAGTACAATCTTAGAGAAAGCAGACACACACACACACACACACCCACACACAAACACACACACACTCACACACACACACACACACACTCACGCACACACACACACACACTCACGCACACACACACACACGCACACACCCGCAATATAATTTGGTATACATTTTTATTTTTATCTTCAGTTTTTGGTTATTGTATTTTACTTTTAAGTTTTTGTTGCCTCTTTATTTTCAAGATTTCTGCATGTTAATATAATTTAGCTTATAATATTTAACTTCTTGTAAAACTGCTTTTAGTTCTTGGGGGAATTGGCCCTGCAGGCTGAGATACAGGCTCGTCCTAGTTTAGCTGCAGCTGTCACCTACCTCACGCATTGGTTGCTCTAAATTTTTAGAATTAATCATTTCTTTTATGTTTTATACTATTGTAACCTTAGTAAGTGAATAAATAAAATTTAATTTAATTTAAATTTAATTCACGAAAAAGTAAAAGTTTCTCTCAAGCACTCAATCGACCTTTTTTTTCTTCTTCAATTATGTAAAAATGAAAGTTTATATGATTGTATATCCTTTATAGGATCGTAAATTATGTATTTGATCATGTGTAGATTTTTAGCAAAGTTGTTGTGCATGAGCCAAAGAAGATTTTTTAACGCAGTTAGGCTGGTAGATGGCACTGCTGTCGGCATATGACTTAAAGCTTTTCCAGGCAGGACGACGTCTATTGGGACAACTAGTTCGATAATAAAATTTAAAACGAATCTATAAATCTCTTTTTCTTCAGTTGAATTAATGATATATCGAAAAGCCCTTGCGGCTGGTGTATTTTCGAGTCTTAGTTTAGTCCTCGATCTTAAAATTTTCTTTAATCGTCCATAAATACCATAAAAATGTAATACTCATTATGGCATTCAGATGCTGGTTGGAAGTGGCAGAAAATCAAGTGAGCTCTGGCAGAATAGACGCGGCGAAGGAATTGCTCACCAAGATACTGAACCACAACAATTCTTGTGCCTTGGCATATCAATATCTAGGTAAATGACAGATAAATTTTTTTACTTAAAAAGGGACTAAGTACAGTACATCTAAAGATTGACCAATTATACTAGGCTCAGCAGATTGCATGACTGCGGAAAGATAGGCCTTGACCGATAATATCATCTACTAATATAAACTTACCGTCATGAAATTAGTAATGATTACAAATGAATTTTATCTTCCTAATTGCATAGAGCCGTAGACTATTACTCCTATGGAGAATATTAAATTTACCCTTAATAATGCCTTATAATTTGTAGGTTCTCTAGCGGAAAAGGAGCAGAACTACAAAAGTGCTGCACACAATTTCGATAACGCTTGGACCCACGGAGGGAAAAGCGATCTTGCTGTGGGATATAAACTGGCTCACGCATATCTTAAATTGAAGAAATATCCAGAGTGCATAGTCGTGTGCAGGCAAATACTAAAAGTACATCCGGAGTATCCGAAACTCAAGAAAGAAATACTGGAAAAGGCTAAGACCAATTTGAGAACGTAGGGTAGTTGGAAAAAATGGCTATATAACAGACATGGTTTCTAAAGCATATTTTTTTAATAAAATCGAATAAAATGATCTGAAATGATAATATTGGAGTTTTGCGAATAGTAAAAAACTTTCTTCAATAAAATATTGTGCCTTATTTTTTTTTAACAATCATCGGTATTTTTGTGGGACAATTACAATAAAAGATTATAATAATTTCTACTGTTGTCAATATATTAATAATAATTGATTTTCTTTATTGCCTATTAATGTTTATGTGGAATTATTTTATTATTTCCATTTCTTACCTGTCCGTTTCGTAAGTTTTACAATTTATTTAATTACAAATCTATGTAGTATTTGTTACATTTCTATACTGTTAATAAAATAAAACATGGAATATAGAATCAAGCATAAATATATTGATTTTGCATCTGTTGTGACCTTGGTGAAACTACTCAATTGTAGAACATTACAAATACTGTTTAAATCTACACTACATAGTGTTTACAAACGAATTTATTTTATTTATTCATCTTTGTTCTCCTCCTGTTCGAGGATGGTCTTGAAGCAGAACGGCTGGAAGATGTAGCCCAGACCCGAGTAAAACTTGCTCATGAACTCCACCCTAAAAGGAACACAATTCAGAAATGATAGCTCAGATATGTGGTAGAAGCAGAGATGGCCTCGAGGTTTGGGGCACGCGGTCGAGAATCTCAGCGGTGACGGGTTCAAAACCCAGACACACACCTCTGATTTCTCGAAGTTATGTGTGTATTCACAATGAATCATCACTTGCTTTAACGGTGAAGGAAAACATCGTGAGGAAACCTGCACACCTAAAAAGTTCTTAGGAATTTCTTAGGTGTATAGTTAGCCAAACCACACTAGGCCAGCGGGGTGGACTAGGGCCTAAACCCTCTCAATAGTAAAGGAGGCCCTAGCCCAGCAGTGGGACGTATATGGGCTGATGACATATGTGGTAGATCTAACCTGTTAGCTTGGTCTATGACCTTGGCTTAGCTCGACAGGAGTTGGACCGGGGTTGCAGAAATCTAATTTGAAGCAAAAAAAATCTGTTGGCGAGGATAACAGAACTTTAAGTTACTTAGTTCAGGACACGTCTTGATAGAAGTGTTTGTTTTTATTTTTAAGAATTTTGAATTCTTGTTATATAATCCCCTATATAAACGACTGCTAGCCACGAGGCTCCTTTACAACTGATAGAGGTTGTGCCTAACATATCTACCCCAAAAAATGTTACTTAATGTTGTTTAGGACATTACTTTTGTGTCTGTGTACCATAAGAAAGAAAGAAAAGCAGAAAGTTAAGATTACAATTAAAACGAAGTGTTGAGTATCTTACCAGTGCAAACGCAGCGTGTGCAAGAATGCAGAGAGTCCCTCCATCATGACGAGGATGGCGATGGTGAAGAGCGCCCAGAAACAGAACGCCACGTACAGCTTGACGGCACCCACGTAGCCATGGTCCCTCAGACCGAACTGCAGCACCATGCTCCACAACACCTCCGACAATTCTGCAAAGAGGGATTATAGTTGTCATACATACATATACACTTCCCAGTACCCTCAAAAGGAAGGCAGAAATTCATTTATCCTGGTGTTGTTAATTGCGTTTTAAGTACCACGTGCGTTTCAAGACTCCTCGATGCTTCCGAGAATTCCCAATTTAAAAAACCAATCACTATCCAACCAGAAATCGAACCCCTGACCACTAGATGGCACGGCTACCGCCGGACCAATGACATAATTCGTCACATATTTAACAAGACCCTCCTTTTATCATTATCTCAATGCATAAAATATACTCCTAAAGAATTAGATCAATATAGAAATATATGTTTTTACCTGCGTGAGCGAGTGACAAGGCCCAGAGTCGCAGGTAGGAGGCTGTGTGGGAGATGGTGCTGAGCACGTATTCGATGGTGTGGATGGCCTGGTGGATCATCACCTCGCTGAAGGGCTCGTCGTCGTGGTCGTGGGAGCCTCCCGCCTTCGCCTCCGCTTTGGGAGCTTCGCCCAAGTCGGTCTGGTCTTGCATCTCAATGCCCTTGTTCACGCTGCCGTTCGATTGTTCAGGCTGAAAGATCATGGATAAATTCAAGTCACTGAAATCGATTGTAAAAGGCAATGCCTTTAATGTTCGTATTGAACATCGTCCCAGAAGGTTAGACCGGGCTAAGTCTACTCATTCCTAAGTACAACTGATAAGTGTAGTTGACTAAGGCCTTAACCATCTCAATGGTAGAGCAATCGCGTGCCCAGCAGTGGGACGTATATGGGGTGATGATGATGAACTGATTTTGTCATTGAACGGTATTGACGACTCATGAAGAGTTTGTATATACCTTAGCGTGTCCCTTCTTCTTGCTGGCGGAGAGTAGGTACAGTGGTTTCCCGAGCAGCATGACGGGGATGCAGCATAGAGCCACGAGCACGAACACGCGCTGTATCTTTCCCTGACCTTCGAACATGAACTCATTGCAGCCAGGCTCCGGCTCGTTGCTCGAGAATAGCATCATGTTGATGAACAGGATCAGCACGGACGGCGCGCACCCTTGGGTGAAGGCTTGGTCTGACGAAAGAAGCAAAATATAAATTGTTATAGCCGTAACTTTTAACTATAAATTGGATCTAGAGAGAAAATACGCATGCTTGTAAAAAGTAAGGTTTGGTTGATTTTCGCCAGATGGTACATTTAAACATGAACACATATCTTTAAATAAGCAGAAATCAATTTCTTCTGGGTTCAGTGATTATTTTTTAGTCCCACGTCATAAAAGAGAAATCTTTATCCATTTTTCGAGCATGTGTCAAGGACTAATGATACTGCTCGACCCGTAAATCTAAAAGCATTTTGTTCAAAACTAATCTTCTATTTTATAAAGGATCGTATAATTTATGTAATCATATTTATGTAATATGTTCGTACCAAATTAATAGATGCGTTTTATTCAATGGATCATATTTACCAAGTACGGTATTAAGCAGTATGAATAAAAAAGTTAGGATTGATATATTACCTTCGCTCTTTGTGCTGTAGGCGACCCACTTGTAGAACATCATGAACACCATGTATAAGAAGAGAAGGCACAGGAATACGATTTGCGGGATGAATTCCAAGAAGATGGAGTAGCGACGCTTGAAGAAGCTATCAAAGACACGCCATAAATATATTTAGATATATTTATAGATAAATTTCAAGTGAAGTATCTTAAGAGATGGAGCCACGCTCTAGTATCGGCTTCTTATTTACTTTATCCTTCTTCTTAATATAATCAATAATTTCTGAAGAACCGAGACAAAATGATATGGAAATTTAAAAATGAGTGATGAAATCTATTAATACTCACTTGTAGTTGACCACGCTCATGCAAACACCGAAGATCATGTGGATAACACCGAAGATGATGGACAATTTCATTTTGTACGAGTTCAGGAAGATGATCTTGTTGTCAGCAGTCTGTTAGAAAAGTAAATCAAGGTTGATGATTAGACTACCACGTTGCACTTGATAATACATTCTCTATATGTCCGAGGTGTGTGAGGAACGTTTACGATGATTATACAATGGTAACTGTCATACACTGGTATACTTCATCATCATCATCATCATCAACAGCCCTTAATTCGTCCACTGCTGGACATAGGCCTCACTTATGGCACGCCACTGGGCTCGATCTTCGGCTCTCCTCATCCAACTGCTGCCATACTTGCAAAATACATATTTAGACTAATTCTTTTCTTTAATGGAGATGAGGTTATAACGTTAATCTTATTCAAATTTGAGATTTCATTCGCCCTCGAATGTCTAATCGAGTACGTTAAATTTCCCTTACTATTTTTTTTATTAACAAATAGCTTCCCATTACTTTTTGCCAACCATAAAAAATAAAAAGCTTAACTACTTAACCTACAATAATTAATAGAGAAATTCTAGTAACTCACCTGCCAAATAGGATCAATACCGATGAAGTACGGCTCGTCGCTGTAAGCGTCCTTAGGGTCCATTGTCAAAGCAGCATTATGTATAAGCGTATCGTTGTCATACACGACGCCCCACGAAGATCCGAAGATGTTCATAGACTTCGAGAAGATATCGTTGTACACCAACCCAGTGTACATAGAGAAGCAGCCCATGAGGAAGATAATGTAACGACCAGAGAAGAAGATGTTCCAGATCTCGTTGTTGGTCTTCTTGGCAGCAAGAGAGACCTCCTTGACGACCATCCAGCCGCCGAAGAGTGCCATAATGAAGCCGTGGCCCAAGTCGCCAAACATCACAGCGAACAAGAACGGGAATGTGATGATGGTGTACAAAGCTGTGGGAGACATGTTAAAATTATCTTCCAAGTCTTTCGGGTACGATAGAAACAGTCAAAGATGTCGCAAGTTTATGTATAACTCAAATACCCATGTATTTTTCTTGTTTGTTTAATCATAGAATGACCCAATATGATAAAATTTTTTACATAATGTTAAACATTATCAAAAGTTTCATTAATTTTTTTTGGTTTTAAGTATCTTTCACTTAATCAAAATTAAACATTTTATATTATTTTTATTTTGGTATTCAACAATCTCATGAACAATAAGCACTTACCAGGGTTGCATTCACGGTAGGAGGCTACTCCGTAGGAGTCGATCAGGTTCTGGAAGCCGCGGGTGAAGCGGTTGGTGCGGTTGAACGTGGGGGGCTCCTCGTCGGCTTCGATGCAGTTCAGGAATGATGGAATTGAACTGCCGCATGCATTCTGAAAAAAATGTAGCCATTAGTGCATCATGGATCATTTTAGAGTTGTCAGTATGATGGTAATAAAGAAAATATAGATTCTTTTCTCGAAATTCCCCAAATGTTTTGAATGAAAGACATAACATTTAGCTGATTTTCTTGCTCTTACAAATTCTTCGACATTGTCCCCTAAAGAGGTGAATAAGATTATGCTTCATCATACTACTCACCGATCCATCGGCCAAAGCCTTCTGTACATTGGGCAGATCAGCAGTAGGCACCCAGCACTCTCCGATGAGACACTTCTTGGTGACGTCCATGTTGAACAAGTTGAGCGTGTGGTAGATGGCCTTCATCTTGCGCACCATGATGGTCCAGCTGGCGAGCTCCTTGGCCACGCTCACCAACACGCGTTGTCTGTGGTCACGGGTTTGGTTCAACACCTGGAAGAAATATCACGTTGTAAATGTAATTATTTTTTAATTTGATGCAATTTATGTTTTTTTAGGATATTGCTTATTTTTGTGTAAAGTAGAACAGTAGGTACAGAACACATTCTGTTATAACAGAACATATTATAAATAAAAAAGGCAAACTTTAATACTCTTATGTCTAGTGTGAAAAATCAATTTTAATGTGGTTGAGGTCGAGAAACGTGTTTATGAGTATATGTCATGTCGATAATTGTCTAGTTTTAATAATGACAAATAGTTATATATTTTTTAACATTAAGATCTCATGTGGGTTCTCGCCTTTTTCTAATCCCACAAAATTTCGTTTTCATCAGCGTACGTAACACGACAAAAATCCTTCAGAGTAAACAAGGAGTAATAAGTCTTACCGTATTAAGATCTTCAAGCCTGGTGCGGACTCCCTTGACCATGTCCTGTCGCTCGGTGTTGGAGGATGGGCACGGGTACAGTGACGCGTGAAAGCCCGAGCACACCTTCTTGATGCGGGATTTGAGCTGCTCGCCTTGGAAGAATGCCACGAACACGGTCTTGTAGATCGCGTTACCCTGGAATAAATATGTGATTAAGGATTGGATTTTTAATTGTTTCAGGTCATCTTTTTTGGAATTTTTATCGAACGTTGCTGCTAATAAAAATGTCGCTTAACTCTGTCTACAAATAGACAACAATAACACTAAACCAATGAATGTATTATGGACCCCCCACAAATTTATTTGAATAAACAAGGCCCATGTATTTCTAGATCGATCGCAATAATGATCAAATCAGGTCGATGTTTGCAAATGATTATTTTTTAAACCAATTCGAAAATAGAGATCAGATCTGTGTATTTAAATTTGACGATAATTTTATTCAAATTCGGGTTTGATTGAATCTCGGATAGTATAATAGTTACCGTGGATGGGTCCTCGAGCGGCTTGTCCAGCTCGGCCCGGCGCAGGAAGACGTTTCCGCGGGAGATGCGCCACAACATGCGTTCAAAGGCAGGCACGCGCTCGCGCTGCACCACGCCAGCGACGAAGCCCAGCCGTCCGCGCGCCGCCGCTTGCTGTCCGGTCTCGTCGGAGATCAGGGACCTGAAGGAACACAAAATATATGAAACCTATGTAAGTAGGTACTTATACATTTTTCCATGGATTCATTAATTATTCCCTGTTTTCATTGTCATGTTTTCATAGTAAATAATTATTTCAAAAGTAAATGAAAATATTGCTAGGAAACCTACATACTGCATAATTAAGAATACGGAATAAGGAATTAACAAGTATGTACTTAACTAAATATTGGTATGTGGTTGTCGGGGGTATCGATATGGTGATCTCTCACGGTTGTTGAGGGACTTGTGACCAAAAGTAGGATAATATGAATATTAACTCTATTTTTGTAACCCAAAAAACTTACTAACCAACAGAATAATACAAATTTATATTCGTCTATTCATGAAAATGCTAAGTTTTCTATTGTTCAATTGTAGCAGGTTCATTAATATAGGAAAAAAATTACATCGATTGAAAGGTTTCCACGATATAAATAAATGTACATACTTGGCCAAAGAGTCCATGACGATCTCTTCTTGAGCGTTGAAGAACGCTTCGGTTTGTTCAAGTACATGTCGCAACTCGGAAAGTTCCAAGTAGTTTTGCTTGAGGTTCACTGCGTTGTGAGATAACTCCTGAATCTCATTTTCTGTCTTTTCTAAGTGAGCCTAATGGAAAAAGGATGCAAAACATGAATACTGACGCCACCACCATTACTGTGCAGTGTGCAGTTTGACAGAGATAACACGGCATTTTTTATACTTACCATAGAAATTACTGTTATTTTTAAATTACGACGTAGATTTATATAATCTATATAATGGACTTTATCGTGAAAATATGATATATTAACGACAGTGTCTTGGTTTCGCTATATAAATTTTGAATATATACCACATTTATTAAATATTTGTGACGTTGTGGGTATGTGACTTATGTACAACTACAAACTAATCGGCTGTAAAATATAATTTGTCAGTAAATAAATTAGTAAAATATTTAACTTAAAAGAAAATCAACTCGTAGCGCTATATGTGATGTTACCATGATGTATATAAGTGAATCCATATATTACCGTACTTATGCATCTGGTTTGATTTAATAAATAATAATAATAAATAAATACACCCAACAGTCACATACATAGTCCTGACCCCACACTAAGATACTAGTCTTGTGTCGTGGGTATCAGAAACTACGAGAGACTTTTCGGTCTCACAAACACCCAGACCCGAAACAAATATTTGTGGATCACACAAACATTTGTCTCGGTGCGGGGATCGAACCCGCGGCCGCTCGTTTCGCAAGCTGGTGTCTAGCCAACTGCGCCACGGGGCTGTCAATAGTATGGAATCACCTACATGTGCCTATGTATTTACCTCAAGATCGATGATTTCCCTGGGGTTCGGCGCTCTGGGGGCCTCCTTGACCGCGGGCACGTGCACGCCGTCCTTGTGCACTTCGGCCTCGATGTAGCGCAGCTTGCGTTCCATTTCATCGCAACGACGCACCTCGCTGACGAATTTCCTTTGGAACGCATTCACGTCGGGGTTTAACTGCAAACAAACAGTATTTATTAACATCTTGGGTATTTTTTTGTTAATATAAACTGTGATTATGACTTACTGCTTATGGTTAAAGTCACCGTCATAAGAATTCCATATTTTTTTATGTTTTCAAATCGAGAAGTAAAAGATCATTAAACATCAATATACTTATACACAATATAGCTGAATTTTGTAATAGGCAGTATTTTGTATGAGAAAGAGTGTCGCCGTTTGTCTGTCACCTATTCTTTCTACTACGACCAATGATAAAAATTTCGAACAAAAATGGGTCTGGTAAAAATGGTACACGCAATCTACCTATGTATTCCCCTTGTGGGCTCTATAAAAAGTTTTTTGAGACTGAAAAATTAATAAAAAAATTAATTAAAAATCTTTGTTTATTTCTTCGGTCAATTCTTTTTAATCTTCGTGAGGAATATTAACAAGTGTGTAAAGTAAAGGGGTACTTACGTCTCTGAACTGGACACTGCCGGCTTCCCCGAGCTCCGAGACGGAGGTATAGGCCGCCTCGGGCTGGATGAAGAGCTGGCACAGCGCCATCTCCTCGCTGCGGAACATCGCCCCCATTTTTGCTGTTTATTATGACCCCTTGTTTTCTGCAACAAAACATACAACGTTAAGAGCGTTTATGCAGTTTAGCGTCGTTTGAACACAACAGTACCTACTTTTTGAAGCCCTTAGAATTGATAAAAGACCCATCGCACAAATATGTTATTTACCAATTATTTTAGGAAATCTTCTTCTTCTTCTTTATCAACCCATATACGCCCACTGCTGAGCACGGGTCTCCTCTACCATTGAGAGGGTTTAGGCCATAGTCCGCCACGCTGGCCTAGTGCGGGTTGGCGGACTACACACCTAAGAAATTCCTAAGAACTTTTAGGTGTGCAGGTTTCATCACGATGTTTTCCTTCACCGTTAAAGCAAGTGATAATTTAATTTGAGTACACACATAACTTCGAAAAGTCAGAGGTGTGTGCCTGGGATTCGAACCCGCGACCGCCGAGATTCTCAACCGCGCGCCTAAACCTCGAGGCCATCACTGCTTTCATTTTAGGAAATATTGTCATCTAAATAGTTAGTTACGAACGTTTTAAGATTTTTCGTAAATTTCGCTTTCTCAGCTTTCCGAACATGATTTTTAATTAAACTTTGAAAGGACTGATCTAAGTGATTATGAATCTAAGTAATATTTGCAATTTTTATATATTAAATGAATATGATTTCATTTCGTTTGATATCATAAGTAGTAAGTAAAAAACAACGCGTGCGCTCGTCGCTGCACCGACACTCGTCATATTTACCTAAACTCTGCGAGCCGCGCGGCGCGTAATCCCTCGACCAACCAGAAATGAAATCTCGCGAACACAATAAAGACTGATTGTTCAAGCATACATGATAGATAAAAATTATCTGTGACAATGTGATCTTCTTGAAGTACATTGCCAAAGATAAGCTCAATAATATATCTTATTTTTTGTCTTACTTGTCATCTATTTATCATAAACACGCATTCAACAGTATTGAACTGTACAAATAATTTTGTAGTCAATATAAGCCGAAAGCACGAAGCGTTCCTACGATTCGACTCATCAACTATTTAACTCTCGTACGTCATGTGTCTCAGTGCTAGAGGAGACCCATGCCCAGCAGTTAGACGTATATACGGGTTGATGATGAATGAATGATTGGATGAATGAAGTCATGTTAATCGTGTTGTCTCAATGAAAATACCGGGAAAAGCCGACGAGGAAATGTAAGTTACATTTCCAATGCGATAAGGTTTAATTGAGCTTATAATAAAAAAGGCTTTTGACGCACCAATGATCGCGTTGGCCGTGTGATGTGGTGATCGGTAACAACTCGGCAACTGACGTCAGCTAGTTTTGCGATTTTGGGTGGCTGCGGTTTCATGTTGAGCAATTCTCGCCCACAGACCGTGGTCACCCTGCTTGGCGCGAGGGAGGCCACCGGGGGGTTTTAGTCGGTATGCCGATGATGGTAAAGGAATGGTTAGGGACACAGCCCGGCAATTACATCTGCGCAAACGTTACCACTCATCGGGCTGGAAGGCCGGTGACCCCGACATACGTTTCCTGCTCCTCTTTCCCGAGAGAGGGGGGGTAGGTAGAGCCGTAAAGAGGTTTCCCCTTTTTGCTTTGGTGGCGCCAAGATGTGATCGTGCCAACTTCGCGATGTGAGCGTTAAATTGTTTCATAAGTTAATTAACTCAACCGCTAATGCAAGATAGAAAATTAGCTCATAGTTTTTTGTAAAACTTCTTAGTCTGAGCACTTTTTAATTGCTATGACGAGACGCCAAAGTACGTAAAAGATTAGGAAATAAAATCGTAAAACTGCTATTTATTGAGTTTTACTTATTATATAACGTTTAAAAACCTTTACCTGTTTTACTTATTATATAACTTTTAACTGTTACCTGACACGTTCGTTTTTAACAGTTTCAAAATCATTTCTTCAAGTATGCTTATACTATAAAATAAAACATAAAATTGTACTCTCAACTGAAAGCGAATTTATATCCAACACTTCCTCAATTTTCAAAATTCAGTTGTTCAAACAACTGCAATATGGATGTGACGTACCTAAAGAATACTTATTCTTCAAATGTAACGTAAAACCTCAAGTTATAATACTAATTTACTTATAAATATTTAAATTATATACACTCACTAATGTTTGTGATGCGCAAGGTCCCCACAATAAAATTTACACCGACTGTCCGTGATCGTGCGGTTATTTTTACCTGACATCAGCCATCAGCTGATCAATCCCTTATCATCTTATCATCCTTTGATAAGGGATCGATAATACATCCCTCTTATGGGAGATCCATCTCGTGACCGCGCCGTGCGGTTGGCAGCACTGACGCTCCTGCAGCCTCCGTGATCTCGGTGCGTATCATCATTACGTGTGTTGCACGCCGTTTGCCATGTTGGTACTTTACCAACGTGATTTCATGCTTGAAACGGACTTTTAGTAAGCAGTTTTATTTTAATAAGTAAGCAGTGATGGTCTCGAGGTTTACTTTTGACTTTTTGAAGATATGTGAGTATTCATTATGAATTATTATCAATTGCTTTAACGGCGAAGGAAAACATTGTGAGGAAATCGGCACACCTAAAAGATTTCTTAAGGAATTTCTTAGATGTGTAGTCCGCCAACCCGCACAAGGCCAACGTAGTGGACTAAAGCCCAAACCCTCTCAATGGTAGAGGAGATCCGTGCACAGCAGTAGGACGACTATGGGTTGTTGATGATGATGATGATGGTTCGAATCAACTGCAGGTACTTTTCAGGGCCTTTCTTAACAACTTTACGTGGAACCCGGTCATGTGCCTTTTTGAGGTCAACAAATGAAATGTGCATCTTCTTGTGTGCTCTTCTGTATTTTTCGAACAACTCGCCAATTTTGAAAAATGGCATTCATTGTTCTACGGCCAGGCATAAAACCGAACTGGTTTCGTATAACCTCACATTCGTCTCACAGGCGTCGCTCAATTATTCTCCCCCATATTTTCAGAGTTTGTGAAATTAATTTTATTCCCCCGTAATTGTTACAATCTTGATTCGAGCCATGTATCGCAAATATAAAACCCAAGTCAGGATGGCAGCTGGTCCCACAGTCAGCTTCGATGTCGCTGTTGGTGTGCACCAAGGGTCGGCTCTTAGCCCTTACCACTACTTGTTGACTATGGATGCTGTTACGGCAGATATACAGGATGAGGCAACCTGGTGTATGCTCTTTGGCGACGATATTTTGCTAGTGGCAGAAAGTGGCCACGAGGTGTAGAACAGACTGGAGATGTGGCAGCATAGACTTAGAAATGCTGGCCTTAAAGTCAACAAAACGAAAACGCAGTGTATGTTTTGTGCGATCTTTCAAGTTCTGTGTCTGTCACACACGATGGAATGCCGATACTCGTCTGTAATTCCGCTACCTTGGGTCACTCATGCAAAGTGACGGGAACATAGACCGAGATATAGGGCAAAGGATCAACTCAGGATGGATGAAGTGGCGACAGGTCTCAGCCACAATATAATTGTCTCATCCCCTAAAATTGAAGGGCCAAATATACAAGTCCATCATAAGAGCCGTCATCTTGTACGGATGAGTGTTGGGCTACGAAGAAAACGGACGAAAGGCGACTGCATGCAGCAGAAATAGAAATGTTGCAATGGATGTGAGGTTTGACAGTTGACACGAATGGACAGAGTGAGGAATGACTATGTTAGAGGAAGTTTTAACGTAGCTCCTGTGATAAATAAGTTAAAAGGAAACCTTCTGTCGTATTAGGGTCATTTTATGAGGAGAGATGAAACGTATGTTGGTAAAAAATTATGAGTATGAATGTCGAAGGGTGGGTTAGCAGAAGAAAGCCAAAGAAAAGATAGATGGAGTGCGTGAGTGGAGATATGTAAGAAAAAGGGGCGACTGAAACATAACGGCCGATAAAGAGGTTTGGAAAGAAAAAACATACTGCGCCGATCCCAAATAGAATTGGGAACAGGGCAAGTGAAGGAATAAAAACAATAGCTTTTTACTCTAGGTTTGTTACATTTCTATACTTTTAATAAAATAAAACAACGAACTAAAACATGCATAAATATATTGATTTTGCACCTGTTGTGACCTTGAAACTACTCAATTGTAGAACATTACAAATACTGTTTAAATCTACACTACAAAGTGTTTACAAACGATTTTTTTTTATTTTATTTATTCATCTTTGTTCTCCTCCTGTTCGAGGATGGTCTTGAAGCAGAACGGCTGGAAGATGTAGCCCAGACCCGCGTAGAACTTGCTCATGAACTCCACCCTAAAGGGAACACAATTCAGAAATTATAGTTAGCCAGATCTATGGACCTTAGTTTAGCTCGACCGCAGTTGGAGTTTGAAGAAAAAAAATTCTGACAGAGGTATAGTTTAGATGAGGCCTAACCCCGCTTCTAATTACACAAAAAAATGGAACATGGAGGTTTTTAGTAGATACAATTGAGTCTGGTCTAATCTAGTCTCCTATAAGTCCAAGCCGAAAGTTTGGATTACATTGAATGGGTTAAGTATCTTACCAGTGCAAACGTAGCGTGTGCAAGAATGCAGAGAGTCCCTCCATCATGACGAGGATGGCGAGGGTGAAAAGCGCCCAGAAACAGAACGCCACGTACAGCTTGATGCCACCCACGTAGCTATGGTCTCTCAGACCGAACTGTAGAACCATGTTCCATAACACCTCCGACAATTCTGCAAATAGAATTATATTTGTCATAAATACATATGCACACATCAGTATCCTTTTAAAGGGAGAAATAAATTAATTTATGCAAGTTTCACTAATTGTGTTTTAAGTCCCACGTAATCGAATCGACAATTCGTCCTTTATCGGCCATATTTCAAGGCTCCAAGATGCTTTCGAGAATTCCCCAATTAAAAAAACCCATTACTATTCAACCAGAAATCGAACCCATGACTACTAGATGGCACGGCTACCGCCAGACCAACGACATAATTTGTAGACAAACTTTACAAGGCACTCCTTTTATCACGATCTCAATGCATAAATGTCCTCCTAGAGAATTAGATCATTATAGAAATAGTTGTATTTACCTGCGTGAGCGAGCGACAAGGCCCAGAGTCGCAGGTAGGAGGCTGTGTGTGAGATGGTGCTGAGCACATATTCGATGGTGTGGATGGCCTGGTGGATCATCACCTCGCTGAAGGGCTCCTCGTCGTGGTCGTGGGAGCCTCCCGCCTTCGCCTCCGCTTTGGGAGCTTCGCCCAAGTCGGTCTGGTCTTGCATCTCGATGCCCTGGTTCACGCTGCCGTTCGATTGTTCTGGCTGAAAGATAAGATAACAAAGGTGTTTCAAAGGTGACAATGGGTGAAAACAGACTGATTCTTGGAATATGTAACTTTTATATTTTGTCAAAAGCCGCCAGACATTACCTATTTTCTGACGGATGAAATGTGGACGATTGAGTAATGTTAGTATGTATTACCATCGTATGCATACTCGCTAACTTGGTCGAACGGCCAATTTTCAGGTTCCTAATGATGGTGATGATAAATAGCAAAATTTGTACATCGGCCTAGGTCCACCTCATCATCGACAACATATTCCGAAGTTTGACTGGATTTATCAACTAAAAGTATTGTAAGAGCGACAGGTAATTTTGTCTATCTACCTTAGCGTGTGCCTTCTTCTTGCTGGCGGAGAGTAGATACAGTGGTTTCCCGAGCAGCATGACGGGGATGCAGCATAGAGCCACGAGCACGAACACGCGCTGGATTTTTCCTTGACCTTCGAACATGTATTCCTTGCAGCCGGGCTGTGGCTCGTTGCTCGAGAACAGCATCATGTTGATGAACAGGATCAGCACGGACGGCGCACACCCTTGGGTGTAGGCTTGGTCTGTCGAAAACAACATAAATTATTATAGCCACAATTTTGACTTCTACATTGGATCTTGAGGGGATATAAATACGCAGCGCACGCCAATAAAAAGTAAGGCCTGGCTTATTTTCGACAGAGGATACATTTATACATAAACACTTATTATCTTCGAACTAGCAGTTCAATCATTTTTTTTTTGTCCCACGTAAGAGAGGACGATTCTTTAGTCGTTTTTCGAGCATTTCAAAAGTAATGAGGGCTGCTACAGGGAATTTTCTAATAGAAAAACCAGTAGTTTATTTTTTAAGTTCGTACCGAATTAAATGCCAACCCCATAAGTATTATTAAATTGGGTGCATTTTATTTAATCGGTCATATTAACTGCGTACTCTTATGGGTAGTACCAATAAAAACGTGAAGACATAAATTACCTTCGTTTTTAGTGCTGTAGGCGACCCACTTGAAGAACATCATGAACACCATGTACAAGAAGAGAAGGCACAGGAATACGATTTGCGGGATGAATTCCAAGAAGATGGAGTAGCGACGCTTGAAGAAGCTATCAAAGACACGTCATAATAAATATTATAGATAAATTTCAAGTGAAGTATCTTAAGAGATGGAGCCACGCTCTAGTATCGGCTTCTTATTTACTTTATCCTTCCTCTTAATATAATCAATAATTTCTGAAGAACCGAGACAATATATATAAAAATGAATCATGAAAATCTATTAATACTCACTTGTAGTTGACCACGCTCATGCAAACACCGAAGATCATGTGGATAACACCGAAGATGATGGACAATTTCATTTTGTACGAGTTCAGGAAGATGATCTTGTTGTCAGCAGTCTGGAAAAGTAAATCAGAATTAATAAATAGTCTATCACATAACACCTGGTGATAAGTGTATTGTCACACTTGCAAATCACATACTTAGACTAATTCTTTCCTTCAGTGAAGATGAGGATGATTAACGTTATACGTTAATCTTAATCAAACTCGGAGATTTCAGTCATCTTCGAATTTCGAATGATATTGTTAACTTTTTGATAACTATAAAAGATAAAAGACTTGAGTACCTATAGAATAATATTTAATAGAAAAATTCTAGTAACTCACCTGCCAAATAGGATCAATACCGATGAAGTACGGCTCGTCGCTGTAAGCGTTCTTAGGGTCCAATGTCAAAGCACCATTATTTTCAAGTGTATCGTTGTCATACACGACGCCCCACGAAGATCCGAAGATGTTCATGGACTTCGAGAAGATATCGTTGTACACCAACCCAGTGTACATAGAGAAGCAGCCCATGAGGAAGATAATGTAACGACCGGCGAAGAAGATGTTCCAGATCTCGTTGTTGGTCTTCTTGGCAGCAAGGGAAACCTCCTTGACGACCATCCAGCCGCCGAAGAGAGCCATGATGAAGCCGTGGCCCAAGTCGCCGAACATCACAGCGAACAAGAACGGGAATGTGATGATGGTGTACAAAGCTGCAGGAGACAGGTAAAAATTATGTTCCAAGTCTATCGGGTACAATAGCAACAGCTAAAGCTGTAAAAAAACATTGTAGAAACGTTATGGGTATTGTATGTTTAATTATAGAATGACCCAGTCCTATCTATCCTACTATTTTTTTTTAGAATTTCAAACATTATTATAATTTTAATTGTAATGGGATGACATTCTTATGTATTTTTTTCTGGTTTTAGTTTCTTTCACTTAGTCAAAAGTCTACATTTAACACTATTTATTATTTTTGTATTCAACAGTCTCAAGAGCAATACTCGTTAGCACGTACCAGGGTTGCATTCGCGGTAGGAGGCTACTCCGTAGGAGTCGATCAGGTTCTGGAAGCCGCGGGTGAAGCGGTTGGTGCGGTTGAACGTGGGGGGCTCCTCGTCGGTTTCGATGCAGTTCAGGAATGATGGAATTGAACTGCCGCATGCATTCTGAAAAAAAAAATGTACCCATGTCAGTGCATCAGAGATCATTTTATGAAGGCAATAATGGCATGTAGTGTGCCTGTAAACGGATTGCTGAAGTCGATGAAAAATGTGTATTCGCTCACCATCAAGCATAGTGCTGCTGTTTAAATGGGAAAGAAGACAAAGAACCATGTAAGCCACAAGATGTTAAGTGGTCAATTCCAAAAATGAAGACCTACAATACCGGAGGAATTACTGCTGTTTGTTTGGCTTTTGAGGAAAATGTAAATGAGATGAAAGACTTAAAATTTAGTTGATTTTCTTGCTCTCACAAATTCTTCGACATTATCTCAAAAAGAGGTCAATAAGCTTATGCTCATTAGCCAAATACTCACCGATCCATCGGCCAAAGCCTTCTGTACATTGGGCAGATCAGCAGTAGGCACCCAGCACTCTCCGATGAGACACTTCTTGGTGACGTCCATGTTGAACAAGTTGAGCGTGTGGTAGATGGCCTTCATCTTGCGCACCATGATGGTCCAGCTGGCGAGCTCCTTGGCCACGCTCACCAACACGCGTTGTCTGTGGTCACGGGTTTGGTTCAACACCTGGAACAAGCATAACGCTATTATTTCTCGGCATATTTTGTAGATCTTAGTTCTTACTAATTTCATATTGTATGCTTTTTAAGTGTTTTTTATAGGATTCTTTTATAATATAGCATTTTGTCTAAAATAATAGCATTTTGTCTAAATGGATTTAAATATGTCTACCATGGAAAACTAATTTGAAGCCATGTGACTGAGATCGAGAAATTTTGTTATGGGTAGATGTAAATATCGATAATTCTGGTTATTTTTAGGAATCACAAATTTTCTCCCACTTTTAGATATCATTTATAGACGTTCTTGCCCTTCTTCAGTCCTAAAAATTTCGTTTTCATCAGCGTGCTGACACGTAGTTACACGACAAAAATCTTTCAGAGTAAACAAGGAGTAATAAGCCTTACCATGTTAAGATCTTCCAGCCTGGTGCGGACTCCCTTGACCATGTCCTGTCGCTCGGTGTTGGAGGGCGGGCACGGGTACAGCGACGCGTGGAAGCCCGAGCACACCTTCTTGATGCGCGATTTGAGCTGCTCGCCTTGGAAGAACGCCACGAACACGGTCTTGTAGATCTCGTTACCCTGGAATACATATCATGTGGTTAAGGATTAGATTGTAATTGCTTCAGGTTATCTTTTTTGGAACTTTTATCGAACGTTACTTGCTAATAAAAATATTGCTTAACCTCTGTCTTCAGATAGACAACAATAACACTAAACTAATAAATGTATTATGGACCCCCCACAAATTTATTTGAATAAACAAATGATCGAATCAGGTCGATGTTTGCAAATGATTATTTTTTAAACCAATTCGAAAATAGAGATCAGATCTGTGTATTTAAATTTGACGATAATTTTATTCAAACTCAGGTTTGATTGAATCTCGGTTACCGTGGATGGGTCCTCGAGCGGCTTGTCCAGCTCGGCCCGGCGCAGGAAGACGTTTCCGCGGGAGATGCGCCACAACATGCGCTCGAAGGCCGGCACGCGCTCGCGCTGCACCACGCCGGCGACGAAGCCGAGCCGCCCGCGCGCCGCCGCCTGCTGCCCGGTCTCGTCCGAGATCAGGGACCTGAAGGGACACGAAACGTATAAAACCTATATACCTATACATTTTTTCAATGGGAATCTAAAATTTATCAGCACTACGTGAACGTGGATTAAAATCCCGGCCACAGCTCCTGCTATTGTCGTCGGTTGCAGAAGAGGCTCGAGGCAAAAAGAAGGATCATTATTATTTTCTTAAGAAATAATGTCTATAAATGTACGTACTTGGTCAAAGAGTCCATGCCGATCTCTTCCTGAGCGTTGAAGAACGCTTCGGTCTTTTCGAGTACATGTCGCAGCTCGGTGAGTTCCAAGTAGTTTTGCTTGAGGTTCACTGCGTTGTGAGATAACTCCAGGATCTCATTCTCTGTCTTTTCTAAATGAGCCTGGTGAACATTAAAATATCTATTTAGAAAAAGGGACACCAATACCAATATTGACGTCAGCACAATCGAAGTTTTTGAGTGCTAGAGAGTAATTGTTAATAAACGGAATTGGCGGTAGGCATTCTGACATCATATTTCTTGTTGTAAGCCTTTGACTAGTAGCAGTATTTCCGTAGAGGCCGAAAATCATACGTAATATGTTAACTGTAAAGTTAAGGAAATTTGAAGGACAAACTAGGTATTTTGGGTTTGTCGAAGTACCGCTATTGATCGTGGCGTGATTTTTTAATGGGCAATTTCGAAGCGGCAATTATAAACTTTGTAGCAGAATAGTTACCGCGACGTATATAAGTGGATCCATATATTGTACTGCTTTACACTTTTGTACATGGTTCGATTTACAGGTATGATGTTAGGATAACCTATAATGTGTATACATATAAATAATTTCTATGTATTTACCTCAAGATCGATGATTTCCCTGGGGTTCGGCGCTCTGGGCGCCTCTTTGACCGCGGGCACGTGCACGCCGTCCTTGTGCACTTCAGCCTCGATGTAGCGCAGCTTGCGTTCCATTTCATCGCAACGACGCACCTCGTTGACGAATTTTCTTTGGAACGCATTCACGTCGGGGTTCAACTGCAACCAAACAGTATTTATTAACATCTTGGGTAATTTTTCTTTTTTAATATTTATTAAAAATCAATGGTAGAGGAGACCCGTGCTCAGCAGTGGGCGTATATGGGTTGATGCAGGAATATATATTTTGGGAAAATTGTCGTGTATATGATTAGTTCAAATTATAAGTAAACAACAAGTACCTATTTTGAATTAATATAATCGCTTATAGCTGCCACATCAAATATACTCTTAATTAGTCTATTGTCCTCGATGTTTGACCCGCTCTTTTAATGAATATTTAATATTTATGCCATCATTATATTTTAACTAATATAAAATACAATCTTATTGGTTCATTGTCTATTTTTAATAGCGTTCACATTTAACAATTGTTAAAAAAACAATCGACTAAAGGTAATACAATTTTAAGCGTATGATTTATGAGAAATATTGGTTAAACCTATGATCAATTGCAAAATATTGTGTGGCAGTATACATATACCTACATAACAACAAGGTAAATAAGTGATTCATTCTTAGTGTAATTATAGTAGATTATATCATACTTTCTTCTTCTTCTTCTTCATCAACCCATATACGCCCACTGCTGGGCACGGGTCTCCTCTACCATTGAGAGGGTTTAGGCCATAGTCCACCACGCTGGCCTAGTGCGGGTTGGCGGACTACACTCCTAAGAAATTCCTAAGAACTCTTAGGTGTGCAGGTTTCATCACGATGTTTTCCTTCACCGTTAAAGCAAGTGATAATTCAATTTGAATACACACATAACTTTCGAAAAGTCAGAGGTGTGTGCCTGGGGTTCGAACCCGCGACCGCCGAGATTCTCGACCGCGCGCCCAAACCTCGAGACCATCACTGCTTTTTTATATGCACAGTATTGTGTATATCGTGTCTTACTGCTTGTGGTTAAATTCACCGACGAAAAAATTCCCTTACTTGGCGTTTTCTAATCGTCGAGCAACGATCATCAATATATGTACACACAAAACGGTTGAAGATTCTAAGATAAGATAGAAAACAGGCAGTATTTTGTATAGGCACGATTGTCGCCGCTTGTCTATCGACTATTCATTCTACTACAATCACACGACCAATGATAAAAATTTCAAACAAAAATTAAGGGTCGTTATTAGTTGTTACTTATTTATAAAAGTCTTGATATTACACGCAACCCCAATTATTAGGAAGCGGCCCATATGATAGTCTTGTCATAGTCTCAGCATACTGACATTTCCTTTAGACCTTATTCAGCTGCTGTATAAATATATATTCCAACAAAATTCAAAGTTTGCGCATAAACGAATTTCAGCTTGCACTTAGCCGATGTTTTTACTCCCATATCCGGCGCAACAATCCCGTCGCGTCCAGGGCCGACCGCAAAATAGTTAGTAGACTTGCAAGTAGACTTGTATTGAATTGGCACGCCTAAGAATTCTTTTAGCGAATGCAGGCAAAGCAAAAATTTGCACGGATAAAGGCCGAAGTATTCGTAAGATGGTCTCTTTTTAACGAATAATGGTTATCAGGATTTATTTATTTAAGTTTTATATACTAATAATGTTTGCTATAGTCACATAATTGATTGATATTATATTGTCATTTAACAGTCCCTTGGTGCAGTTGGCTGAACACCAGCTAGTGAAACGAGAGGCTGTGGGTTTGATTCCCGCATCGAGACGAATTTTTGTGTGATCCATAAACATCTGCTTCAGGTCTGAGTGTTAGTGAGACCGAATAGTCTATCGTAGTTACGACACAAAGTGCGGTTTTAGTATAGGGTCGGAATTTAGACTGTTTATTAATTTTTGCAAACGTTAATTAGTTATACATATGTTATGTTTCAACAATGTTTCAACACATACAACGATTGTGGTAAACATTACAAAATTAACTTTGAAATACTTAGCTACGTCACCCGGGTAATATTTATAAACGAACGCCGTGAGTTACTGAAATAACAATACATTACTCATACCTAGTTGCTGATAAAAATCATAAACAAATCGAGGTTGAGAACATACAACGCATGGCTCAAGAAAACAGCTTCAGCAGCAAAAACTCATTAGATTAATTCATGTAATGGCGTTTTATGTTGGCAAAGTTTGATAATAGCTTAGAAATAGTATCAATTTTTAAAGCTGCGGATTAATCAATGTGATTGGCGTACCAAAAGAAAGGCAAATGTTTGTGTACTCAGGAATAAAACAAGTTACAATAGAATTTGGCTTAGTGCGAGTGCCGAAGGACATTTTTATCGCACAATTTTTTTCCATCTTAAAAATTTGGAACAATTACACTTTCTCTTTTCTGCCAGTTCAATAACGTTTTAGTACATGGATAAGTTACAACTTTGTCGCCATGTGCGCTATAAATCAGCCGGTGAAGACAAAACCGGTATAAAAAGCCTGTCTTAAGCCAACTTTGTACGGCGTCTCCTTGGTCCATAATCGTCGACGTAAATGAAAAAGACGTGCGTTCAAGAGGAGCAAATATTGTTGCAGCCTTTGTAATTTCTATTTACACAACTTGTTATTACGGGAAGTTGCAGCTGTGTTATAGTAAATTGTCTTATTTGAATTTCACTTTTGCGTAATACGCTTTAATAATTTCCTCTTAGATGAAGATCATCAGCATAAAAAAATTAACTTTCAATGCTGCTTGCTACAACGGTTAGCTTTTTACTCTATTATCCTTACTATCAAGTAATCGATTACTAGTTGTTGGGTCTATCCCATACAGTGATGTTGATCACTATTTGAAAAGATTACGACTTTATTAAATACCTAATAATAGGTGATTCTTACGAGTACATCGGTGCACATTTCAAGACCTATCTTATTGAGCTACAAATATTTGAATATTATACAAAAAAAGTGCGTGTCAAATTTGTTAACACACTCAAAATAAGATAACGCTAAAGTAAAAATAGTCTTCATAAAATATCTAACAATATTACAATAGCAGCTTCACAAATGTTAGATTTTTCAATTGTCATGTTATTAGTTCTAGTCACGATTTTATTTACTTCGTCATTGAGCAAAATTGCTGTACTGTGTTGTAAAATGTTCTTACTGCACGTAAAGTATATTTTTCTAATTATCACACAATATTCAAGCGAGCAAGTAGCACGATTTTAATTAATCGCCCATTTTTTTTGCGGTTTAGTTGTGCCTATCATAGCTATGAACCGGCAAGATTATGTCTGGCGATCTAAAGCCACCTTCTAAATAAGATTTTCCTAAAGATTAATATTACATAAAGTGTGGGAACGTATTCTAAAAATAACGGGTCCAGGGCCACATTCACAATGTGCCTCTTTTATATAAAGAGGTTCTATTATCTAGGCATAGCAAATAAGCTTATTATTCTCATAATCACATTTATTTTATCCTCCCTTTACTGCTTTCATTTAATCCCAAAAAAAATCCGTAGGTTTGGTGTATACGTTTGTGTCCACTTTCCATCAGGCAGGCAGTTCGCCTTAGTACTCTGTATTGAAATAAATAAACCGGAACGAATGTTATCAATCCATTTGATTTGCATTTAAAACCATTAGGTAATATATCGCAATTTGTGCGATAACTGAATGAAGCTGGTTGGAAATATTAAATTTTCATCGGCATATTTTAACTCTTTCACATTGGCATAAATTATATTCCTATATGAAATACTTGAAGCCATCAAATTCGTTTGTCTCGCTGCAAAAGGGGGCAATCTCGTTTCGAGCAGTGTCTTTAATGAGCCGGAAAACGGCAGGACTTTTCTGCAGCGTAGTATCTAAAATCAGCTCATGAAATATAGATCTCACACATATCGGAGCTTAAGGCGTAATTGTATCTAATTATGTATAATTTAAATCTATTTCCCAATACTGAATCCGTTCCTATATCATTTACGACCGTTTTACTTTCTCAAGAACTCCTTAACTACCGTAACCCGTATTACCTAAAGATAATATTTTATGACGCGTATCATACTTATTGTACAATGACTTTCCTAAAGGGTGGTCGAGAGTTAAGCCATACTTATTTCGAAATATTTTTTCATTGCGCCCCTGCTTGCAAAAAATTAAAATTGTAATATAAAATAGCGATTCCAAATTAGGGAATTTAATCGATTGACCCAGTAGAATGTGTTAGTTGATTTCCATTATAATGTAATGGAGCATCTAACTAACATGGAAAATACATTATATTATGGTCATGAGATAAAGGTGGCCACTGCAATCCTAACCTCTCAATTTATAGGTACACTGTATGTACAACCCAGTTTGTTTATAAGAACGTTTTCCTTATTACTTTCAATTACTATGAATCGACTTCTTTTGAGTACGCTTATGTAATATAAATTCGTTGGAAGCAAAACGGATTATACTACTATAGATAGACTACAGAAGTCTAAGAATTGAATCCATGGTACACTTCTGATTTCTGGAAAATGCGTGAGTGAACCCATTTTTTTCAAAAGTGAATATAAAAAGCGAAAACAATATCCACATTTTTACATCTCACTTTTAAGATCAGTTAAATCTAAAACCATATAGTATAATACTACTAGACCAATAAATAACACAATAACAGTGAAAAACTGAAAACAGTGCACGACACACACTATTCAAAACATGAATATAAAAATAGTGATGATGCATTTTCTTCGTAAGACAATCTTGAAAGAAATTACTGTTACATTTACCATACGTAAACGCAGTCTAGACTAGATAAAATTATCTAAACCACCATTAGCATTATTAGCAAACTAGAAATTGCATAAACATTACAGTACTAGCTACTTTAAGCGCGCACACTTGAAAAGAAAATTAACAGGTCACCTATAATACATTTAGTGTTGTACTATAATCAACTTATTGTGGAAAATAGAATGGATCAGATCGACTAAGGAGGTACCACTATCTTACAGAAATCTAGTCTCATTTTTATGATATTATGAGGAATCCAATAATTCTTAGCACCATGTTGTCTTTAACTTTGCAAAAACCAGTAATACTTCAAGTGGGAGCACATGCTAATTAATTTTGACATCGTAATGTCATTGTTGCGTTTGGAATAATGGGTAATATTTGTATCTTTTTGTGACCTATTCGATTTCGAAATAATAGCGTCAAAATGAAGAGTAACACTGTAATCGTTCATAATTGACAACAACGTCAAATGTCTGATTATGGGCCATATTGGATGCTATTTTGATAAGATTCTAGTTTTTCTCGCCAACGATGCGCTTCATTCTTTTTAATTGGGAATAATACATCTACACTATCATTTATACCCAGCATTTTAGTGCCGAGCAACTTTCGTAGGAAACTGTATTGACCATCATTAAATACCCAATTGTTGGTGATATCACACGTAGTGATGATCATCATCGATCATCGTTTTATCAATGAAGGCACCATAATTTTTAATAGCACTTATGTTCTCAGCTCCATTGTATAAAGGGATTTTTAAGGAGTTGGTCTACCGAGCTTACTTAATCATGCAAATGCTTACTTATGCATACGTATCGTTATAAACGCAGCCGTCTTTCCCAAGTGGTTTTGCCTCGGGGTATAAACAAAACCAAACAGCCTTCGAACAGCCAGAACTGCTACCTTGATGGGACCTTTTTCGCGTGACAGAATGATCAAGTAGCAATTAACTATGCATGATATTGGTATTTCTGCTGGCGAGGTTTTATTATCGTTAACAGATAAATGACATTGCTTTAGTTTGAATAGAAATAATGGAGTATAATCTTTGATAGTTCGTATACCGTTCAATGCAGATTGTTTAGTAGAATCTCTGATTGATAAGGGATTCTTCTTTTGGCGTTTTACGATGTTTTACCTAGACTACATTATACAATTATAATAGCTTTCTGAATACAAATTCAGATGGATATGCCTAAAATACAAATACATTCGCCGCACACAAAATTTAACTAAAAATAGTAATGTTTGCACTAAACAAAATGTAAATTTAAATAAAACACGATCATTATTTATCAGATGTGTTTCGTAAAGTTGTGCTCCAAACACAACAAACTACGATTAAAGCGGCCAAAAGTTGTTACAGAACATTATTCAATTCACTCAACGAGGAGTTAATAGTAAACGCAAGTGTCCATTAAGTGGTGATGTTTTTATAGTCAATTAATTTCAAAGACTACGAGAGCTGAATTATTCCCATTACTGGCAAACGTTGTATGTAATAAAAGACACACACACAAACGAGGAGAAATCCTCTTTTATATGCATGCTCGATTAAAAAGCGATGCAGTGGAGAATTTACGATTTAATCTTGGAACATAGGTTACGGCGAAGATATTTACAACTTCTCCAGTAAAACAGGATCGACAGCGGCACAAAAGTTTATGTGATAAACAGGAGGTCAGCGTGCGCAAGATTCGCTTTTGGTCTTAACAAATATCAAACGAAAGAAAGTGAGTAGTGAAAGATAGAATAAAACAAGAGTACGATGTTCATTTTCAATGTTTTGTGACACATTAAAAAATTACAAGATCTTTATTTAAAAGACCCTAAAGAATATAAAGCTTTGATAATTTGTAGAGTACATGAAAAGAGACCAACATTAGTCACTTGCTAGGAGGTTTTTTGTTACATACATAAATGTATATGTATTTTTCTAGAATCTAGTGGTATCTATTCAAATATTGTAAGACCAAACCTATGGCCAATGGTGTATTCTTCATGAGGAATATTAATAAGTAGTAAAGTAATAGGGTACTTACGTCTCTGAACTGGACACTGCCGGCTTCCCCGAGCTCCGAGACGGAGGTATAGGCCGCCTCGGGCTGGATGAAGAGCTGGCACAGCGCCATCTCCTCGCTGCGGAACATCGCCCCCATTTTTGCTGTTTATTATGACCCCTTGTTCTCTGTAACAAAATATCCAACGTTTAGATATTATTCTATGTACATTCGCACGGTTGCACACGGGTCTTTTCTGCAACTGAGAGGCGTTAAGCTGTAGTCCACCACGCTACTGAAATGCGTGTTCGCTGACTACATACTAAAAAATTTCTAAAAGCTCTTAACACCTCTTACTTTTCTTAAATAACATGAAATATTTTTGGACTATTCTTTGAGACGGGTAATCCCCACTATTGTTTAAGATCATTTTTTCGAAGTTAATAAATTGAACGGAAAATCCTTTGTAGTTATTAACATGAAACGGAACGCACTGGGTATATTTATAACAGTATAATAAATAAATCGTTTATGTAAACAATGATTTGCCGTTCGAAAATATTTTACGCCTGAGTCAGACGTATTAAATCTTATCGGGATATTATCAAACTCATAAAAAACTCAATAAAGAAGTATTTTTAAAGAATTAATGAATTTTATTTTTTAACCCTCAAGAACATCTAGATATGAAGTGCAAATATTTAAAATTATTGCGAATCATTCTACCGAGATTCCTTTATAAATGATAGATAGGATTTAAAAAGAAAGGACTTGTCTGGATGTACTACATATTTTAATAATTTCGAAAGGTAGATAGATTTTAGGCAACACTCCTACAATGATATTTTTTAAAATGAAATTGTATATGACTTTTAATGTTACCAATTTTCATTAGTAAAACAAAAAAGCAAATTTTCTGTTCCCCATTTTAAAAAGTCAGTTAAAATTTAAATAAGTTGTTGAAAAAGTCAGTTAAAAATGCCACTTTATCCTGCTATTGGCCTTGATTTTTACGACTCATAATCATTGCTCATTTAAATAATACAAACACCATTGTTTTTGTTAATAGATTATTGTTATACATAAGATTTGGTTGGTGGCTTCACTAGCCACATAAATTTTATAGTTTCTTCTAAACAATCAACTCTTTCAATAAAACCAACGTTATTGATTTAGTTTAACTATGAGTCGCACTGTAGACTAACTAACGTCTTATTCTTTAAGCTTAACTTTAAGTAGTTATACCATTCATATAAAATAACAAATCTGTTATCCGGATAGCGATAATTCATACTTTGGACTTTGCATATGACAAATATTCTAAAGAAGAGATATCAAAACAGCGCGGTTATTGATTCTTACTCATAATATTGTGGTATCTTGAGCAATGACGCGAGATATCCAGGTTGTAAAGTCATGAAGATAATAAAACACCAACCGAGAAATTAAGACAGCGTGATAGACAATGGTCTTACCTCACTCCACTGTAGAGGAGACCAAAGCGAGCAACAGGAAGAAAACGAACTGATGACGAAAATCGTATAAGAATTATGTTACGTTCTTGTTGATTTGTCTTACCATTTAATATGATCTGTAGGTAGTTGAAAAGATAGAAAGAAACACCTCTCCTACCATAAATGTAAATGTAGTAATTCACTTCATCTGATTAGAACAATACACAATAAGAATATATCGTGATAGAATGTGATCGCGGCCACATCTCACTGAAATGGGGACAAGTATTTTATCAACAATGTACCGGCAAGGTTAGCACGACTGATTGCCTATTGCAAAACTTAAGTACGAGTGGCTGCTCCATATCTGAGAGGAAAAATAGCATGTTAACAAGAAAAATCGAAGTACTTAAAACATTATCACCGTAACATTTCATTTTTACTATAATATCATTTATTCTGCTGCCGAATAAGAGATCTCCATGACTTGTTAGTGATTGCTTGTTTTTCTTGTAGCAGCGGTCTTTTAATCATTTGTCTACCTCACAAAAGTTTATCTAACTAATTGAATTAGTCGCATAAATTGCTGAGCCAATTTAGATAAATTTAGATAGAGATATATGAGTCGTTGGAGACCGTTATTGAAAACTAATTAAGGTTCTATAGTTTTCGAATTTATATCAGCCAATATAATTCCTACTACTGTTTAGGCGTTCTTAACTTCGTAAGCTAATGTGACTGGTGACACAACACAGCCACACGCTTCTCTAATAGCTCTTAGATCGAATACCAATTTAAATTTATCAACATATTTGTGCTGATGGTAAAAGGGCGTAGAAATAGCAACTTCTAACCTATTCTCGAAACTGTAATCCATTCGTCGTTTAACAACTCATTATGCGTACGTATACTTTTCATGGATAATATTCAATGCTGTAACAAGGTGAGTCATATTCCAATAATAGCGGCAAGTGCACTACTTTTTAACCAATTTATACCCGAACGGGTTGTGAGCGCTCACCGTATCAAACATTCGACACGCGTAGTCATGCGTGCCGACAACTTTTTGTAAAGCAAATATTGAAAGACCCACGTATTACGTAATAAATAAGAGGCCTGAGGCATATTCACATAATCATTAGTAAGGCATTGACATTATTCAACATATAAAAAAATAAAAGATAATTTTGCAGTTCGACGTCCTAATATTGAAATAATATGGTAATCAGACCGATATGTAAGTTATCGACTCCTTTGGAGGTGGTAGCAAGTAGCAACTTGATATATTGCATTGCATAATTGCATAATGAATAATGAATAGATAAACTATGCTTTGGAAAACATTCACGAAAATATCGTATATTTCATTGATATTTTATTGTTAATAAAAACCAAATAAATACGGTCAACAACGCTGAACATAAGAATACGGATATAGTATTAATAAAAAGATCCTTCCGTTAAAGCTACTGATGTAAACAATGACTGCATCAGGAAGCAATACCTCGATATTAATAAAGAATTCTATTAACAGATCATCTAAAACGGTTTAATTGAAAAAAAATGTCACAAGTAGGTTTCCACTCAATGAAGCAGGAATTAAAGTCTCGCGGTCAGCCACAAGGCCAGTACTTTTTG
The DNA here is from genome assembly GCA_030295005.1 of Cephonodes hylas. NCBI lineage: Eukaryota > Metazoa > Arthropoda > Insecta > Lepidoptera > Sphingidae > Cephonodes > Cephonodes hylas. The sequence goes on along the minus strand of AP025367.1, from coordinate 4,582,813 downwards.
CGTTTTTCGTTCCGTGGCGAGTTTGGATCGGCAGCAAAAAACTACTTTTTCTGATCGTCTTCTGTTATTTACACCATCATGATCTACTGATTTACTTCCTAAGTTCAGAGCCCTTGGTCATTCATTTGTTTCTTGTCACTTTCAATCAAGATCAATCAAAAAGGACCGTTAGTTCTTTTGAAATTTTACTACTTGAAGTAGAAATCGTGGCATAATCGACAGCCCCCGTGGCGCAGTTGGCTAGACACCAGCCTGCGAAACGAGAGGCCGCGGGTTCGATCCCCGCACCGAGACAAATGTTTGTGTGAACCACAAATATTTGTTTCGGGTCTGGGTGTTTGTGAGACCGAAAAAGTCTCTCGTAGTGTCTGATACTCACGACACAGGTCTTGTAACCTAGTGTGGGGTCAGAGCTATGTATGTGACTGTTGGGTGTATTTATTATTATTTATTATTATTTAATAGTATCTTAAATTATGAATAGATCTAAAACAAGCTAGAAAATACCTTTTTAATGGGTGCCGTAAACATGCATGGATTTGATAATTAATCATTTAATGCATAAAACTGATAGCAATAATGATAAGAATGATATCTAATGAAACATTAAACACAACTTTACATGCATAAACTACTATCAAAAGCAGTTTTTGACAAATCATAGTGATGGTACCATTTTGTTACAAATGGATAGTGATTGATGCATACTATTTCAAGAAAATACACCGAAAAATACGCAAGGTAAAATATTAGCAACGAGATTGAGGGAACTGCCAATCACCGTCATTATATCGCCAATAAGATTCTTATAAGAACCAATTTAGATCGTTGCCAAAAAGCTGTCAGAATGAATCGTTACAAATCTATTTAGTTTATCTGCGATACAAACAATTTCAAGTCGTAATGGTAACCTCAAAGCAACATTGTTAATTTAATTTCGACAGTGCCCGTGACAAATTTAAGAATAGAATTTGTAAAATACAACAAATGTGCACGTATAATATGAGACATCTCAATGTATTCCTTGCAGGACCCCTTGTAGCGGTGGCACCTCAACAAGTGAATTGCTTACTTCCTCATTGGGGCACGTGAGACCGTGTAATATCCAAATCACTACGAATATTGCTTTTTTTAAGCTTGTTGAGGCGTTTGAGTTGTTATAACTTCGTGTTTACCATAACAATCATTGACACAACAGAGAGAACGATTAGTAACGTCTACAAACACAATACAACAGAGATTTCGTTGTGCTGTGCCCGCATATTTCAATACATTTATTATGTTAGGCCGAAGTCTCATTTGAATAATAGCTGCTAATACACGGTAACCGCAAAAAGCAATCGTTTACACTCTCCGCATAAATATTCAAGACATGTTTTTACGTTAGTCTAATTTTGTTTACAATAGATACAGACAGGTAGACTGTTTGGTAAATTTAAGCGCGAACATTGAGCAAAAATCCACGTATTAAAGCAGTTTAAGATTTTTAAAACAGCTATTTCATTGGAAAAAGGAGAAAAATATCGTCAGTCAGAACTGAGCTACTTAAAACACAGTTAGATATCAATTACTTTTAATCTCGATGGAGCAGAATAAATTTTGGTTTAAAGAAGCAAGGAAACGGTTGCTTCTGCCTTATTTTCCTACAACATTGATGTGAATCACGAAGTATGAAATCAACAGGATAATGACAAAGGGGCCGACGCGCTATGAAGGCTAGGAGACATACAGAGTTGTTGGCCGATACGTGTTCTCGTTGAGGTCAACTATCCAACATATGAGTTTCCGGACTCGATTATCTGGTTTCCGATTACCTGACCTCGAACAACAGCGGAAATGTCGCAATTCGAAATGGATACTGGTTGATGTGACGATAATAAACTATAGTTATAATTCCACTGCAATGGCTACAATAGCAGAACCATAATATTTAAAACGAATTGATGTTGTCACGCCACTTCGTGATGCATTGATACAATGAATGTAAAAAATCATCCCAATGGCGAATAAGAACATGGCGTAAATATTGTGGATGATTACCTGCCGTTTAGCGTTTAAAAACTTATGGTTATGGCGATAAAACACTCATTTGGTTCTAATGTCGCAAGTAACCGGAATATTTAAAGGAATCCCTATTAGCGACTTCAACACGGCGTTCATCCTGCAATTTACGATCACTGATACATCAAATATAACTGAAGTGCACTTCGCACTTATGCAGGAGATAACCATACGTCAATCTTGTAAATAGAGCGATAAATTAAGGAGCGTTCACGAAGGAAATCATTATTTTAGCACAACGCGCAGGTGCACAGCTTCTAGATCAAAGTAAGACAAACGACGTATAAAGCCAGAACATCGGATGTAAACAAAAACAATAAATGAGATAAACCACCTAAATTTAGCGTGTAAAGTGAAACAGACCACTGCCTGACCGCCACTGGCAGGATATCCGACTAGGTAAGACACATTACACAGCGACCATAAATATGTTTACGAGTATTAAACCGAAATTAACCAAGAAACTTTAATTATGTTTGTAAAGGGAAATTTTGACGTAAGAGTTAGTAAGAGTATATACCGATAGCCGACAAAATAAAGTTACAAAATGTTAGAGACACAAAATAGGTTATAAACATATGTCTTGGCGAACCTGCACGTTTTAAACGCGATTACAGAGCGCTCGACACTAATCACTAAAGCAAATTAAGGTAGAAACCACACACTGAAAACAGTGAAGCAAACCGAAATAGTCATGTTTGACTTCAAAACCTTAGTCATTAAGAGCAAACTTTGGACAAATATTCTCTTTACTTGCAAACCTTCCTCTCAAAATACAGTTTACTATTAGCTCAGCAAAATAGTTTAATGAATTTACAACAGCCATAAATTTTAAGATGGGCATCTAAAAACATATATTACTGGCGCAAATTGGCAACTTGAAATATCAATATCTCATGTCGGCAGCCATTATTTTACGGTTTTGCGTCAACAAATTGAAAAAGCATATAAATTGCATAAGAAACTATGCATTTTGGATACATTTAGTTGAAGAAAGTTATGGTGTACCAGTAAGGTTACCCATTACCATTACCCATTAAACTATTCATATAATTAACAAAAATTTGAAATCAGTCTGTATGAAGTTCTTACTTAATATTTTGCCGAGAAGTAAATTTCATTTCATATTTTTAAGACTCCAGATCAAGCCAATTGATTGTGTGAACCACAAGTATTTACTTCGTGTCTCTGTATTATGAATCTAAAATGATACTTTTAATTTGACAGTCACGACATTTAGAAATTATACAAGTCAGAACTAAGTATATACGTAAGTTTTAGGTCTATTTAATAATGTACTCTTAATAAAAGGTAGAATATTATAGAAAACGAAAATCATCACAGCCACAGCGCTCTCCAGATAACTTTCGTTAACCTAAATATTAAGCCGCTGTTTCGATGCGTCATTCAAGAATGCCATCTTGAGATTACAAATAATTACTGTAAAGTGTAATTTAATAACATCTGTCGATACACATCCATTCATCGAAGGACAAAGCGTATTATTGATAAACTAGCTGCCTGATTAATGTTTAGAAAGTGAAATCGTTTGTACAGCGTGAATTGTTTTATGTGCTGTAAGGAAAAAATAAGTCATGGTTAAAGGGATACTTTATAGAAAATTTGAATGTAATAATTTCTTAAGAAATGGTTACCATAGAAATCTTTAAATGATCATTCTTAAACTATTTAAGGAAGAGCCATGATCACTTAGCTATTATAGTTGCCTCCACAATAACTGCACCTTCATTAAAACCTATAAAGTCTTTGGTATATAAGAGAATTGGAGAACACTACGAAAACTACGAAAGAAGAATATCAGCAGAAAGTGCAGATTGAGCCCTCTGTGTTCCAAGAATTAAAACTACATAATGATCACGAGTGAATACAAATTCAAGTCGGGATTTCAATGTACATAACAATGCATATCAAATTGTAGATAAGTTGCTGACTTTAACATCATGAACCCATATATAAAAGGTGCCAGATTTTTTTTAAATTCTGAGATGAAACTTAACATAATAATTTAATGAAACGGCTACTAAAGTTATTCAATTTAAACTTGAGACACGATCAGGAAAGGTAGGAACCGAAACATGCGTTCGCACCCTAGAAGCCATATTAAAATAAATTTACAAATAATAGTACCGAAGATAAAAATAGCACCATTATGCCGGAATATCTAAAAATAATTATATAATCCCGTATAATTATCCCGTACACGAATGTAAGTACATATTTAAATTCAAAGTTCTCTGTGCAAATCTTGTGCCGAAGGTATTAGAAACTACGAGAATCATTCCGTGTCACAACATCCAGGCCTAAATCAAGTACTTCTATGCGGGGAACGAACCACCGCCCTCTCGTTTTGCAGCCTAGTATCCAACCAAAGGAGGTTGTCAAACTGATTAATCTATGGAAAATTACGTGTTTTTAGAACAGTGAGGTAATTGTTCCAAGAAAACAGTTTGTAGGTGATCAATATAACGAGTACATTACACGTACATTAACATATTGTTGTAAAACGAGATCTTGAATACGCTTCACGTTATCTTAGTGTTGAAATAGCTTCTTTATCTCTCGAGCACGTGACTCCATTACTCGCTTCTCAATTGTCTGGCTTAACATGAAAAAATTGCATTTATTATTCGATGTAAAACAAATGCCTGTCAGTTTTTCCTCACATTACATGCAGAGATGATGTGGCGAGTATAACATCGCTTAGGATCACGGCCGAATCGCCAAGAGGTAGGCCAAGATACAACAGTATATAATGTAAACATCTTAAAAATGATTATTGTTCTTAGTTAATCCAAGTAAATGTGCCAACATTTATGCCATACAGAATACAAATTGAACCCGAAAAAATGCTACTAAAATTGACATTCATCCCAAATACTTTTATGGGAATGAAACCAATTATTTACGTCACGAGTAGTCACGAGGTACCGCATAAACAGCAAACTTGGTAAGTACGAGGATATTAAGACCAAGGGATTGAGAGCGCTCAATAAAAAGCCTAACTACTTGACTACGCGCACAGTCGGAGCCACAACTAAGCAATGGTGCAGATAAGAATTGCTATTTGTTCACTTTCCATGCAACATACTTGTCAGGCTCACATAGGCCGTTAGCATAAGCATTATGAGTTACATAACCACGGTTTTATATTATGCTAAGTCATGAGTTTGCCATATTGTATATCAAGCCTTAACTCATTTTACTACAGGCTTGTAAGAAACTTTAAAAAAGTTTGTGAAAATACTGCAGTTTTTTTTTTAATCAAGATGATTTGTCTTCCTCTTCTGAATCGTCCGTGACGTCAGAGCAAGCAAGATGAAACATTACAGAGCGATATCGTAGGAAAATTTTTGATACCCTTAATCTCGAACAGTATACTCAACAAAATTGAAAAGAGTCAATTTTAACCAATAAAGAAAGAAAATAAGCGCTCGTTTATTCACAGTTAATTTAACGTTAAACAGCATTGAAAATTCTTAGAACTAATCAACCAACTAATAAACCGTATATTAAGACCGACCAGAAATGAAATCTCGCGAACACAATAAAGCCTGATTGTCAAAGCATACATGACAGATAAAAATTATCTGTGAAAATGTGATCTTCTTGAAGTACATTGCCAAAGATAAGCACAAAGATATAAATAAGATATTTATTTTCTTGACCACTCATTTTATAGTCAGTTATGAATTATACTTATTTGCGATCAGTACGTGTGTTAAGAAATGGTTCAGTGTTTCAAGGTTACTGTATCTTAATGACAAGTTATTTTGCAATAAATATTCCTCGTGGGCATGAACCTGCTCGTTTCTAGCCAACACCAGACAGTGACACAACAATTAATTTTGCAAATATATATTTTTGAATATACACACGTTTTTATAACTATGAGAATACTAATTTGCATAACCGCACGTATAAATCTTCAAAGTACTACAAACAAATATCAAAGTTGAACACTCCATTCACATATTTTGTTGTTCTCACAAAACCTGCGCAAGCGCAGAATACTAAGATCTAAGATATTTTGGAGAAAACAAATTCAGATTAAATATTTGATGGTAAGATTAAGCACAGAATTCAATTCACATTAAATAAGAGAATGCACGAAGCGTGCGTACGATTCGACTCATCAAGTATTTAACTCGCGTAAGGCATGTTAGTCGTGTTGTGCCTAATGAAAATACCGGAGAAAGCTGGCGGGGAAATGTACCTTATTTACAAAGCGATTAGGTTTAATTAAGCTTGATTAAAGAAAAGGCTTTTGACGCACCAATGATCGCGTTCGCCGTGTGATGTGGTGATCGGTAACACGTCCAGCGCGAAGAACGCGCAAGAATCAACTGACGTCGGCTAGTTTTGCGATGTTGGTGCCGCCAACATGTGATCGCGCCAACTTCGTGATGTGAGCGTTAAATTGTTTCATAAGTTAATTAACTCAACCGCTAATACAAGATACATTCGTCTTATTGAAATGGAAAATTAGCTCATAGTTTGTAGTAAAAAGTCTTAGCTTGAGCATATTTTTTTGACCACTATGAGGAGACGCCAAAGAACATAACAATTAAGAAACGCAGTTTTACGAGTTTACACTCGTAAAACTGCTATTTTTTGGGTTTGAGCTATTATAATAATAACGTTTTAGACCAAATTAAGATGTTACAACATTGAATTCTGTTGATATATTGAAATGCGTGTTGTTCGTGGTAAAACATACTTAAAATTATTTGAAGTATTTCACAAGTACCAGAAAAAAACACATAATTATACTCAATTGAAAACGAATTTATTTCCAACACATCCTCAATTTTCAAAATTCAGTTGTTCAAACAACTGCAATATGCATGTGACGCACCTAAAAATATTCTTCAAACGTAACGAACAACCTCAAGTTACAATACTAATTTACATATATAATATTTAAATTATATATACTCACTTATCTTTGTGATGCGCAAGGTCCCCCAAAAAAAATTTGCACCGTCTGTCCGTGGTCGTGCGGTCGTTATTTTCACCTGACATCAGCTGATGATAAGGGAGATGTATCTCGTGATCGCGCCGTGCGGTTGGCAGCACTGCCGCTCCTGCAGCCTCCGTGACCTCGGTGCGTATCATCGTTGCGTGTGTTGCATGCCGTTTGCCGTGTTGGTACTTTTCCAACGTGAACTCATGCTTGGAACGGACTTAATTTTTGACAGATTTTTTTAAAACGAGGTATAATTGTAGAATATAGAATTGTTCGTAATGTTGATTCTGTTGTTTTTTAATGTAGGTAGACAAAGAACAGATAATTAAAAAGGCTCTTTAATCTTAATAAAAACAAAACTGAAGACATAAAACATACAATTACATTAAATTAACGTAATTATTTAAAATATTCTCATGCTTTAAGGAAATTAAACCGGTTTAAAACAACATGGTAATTAAGTGTTTTGTTACATAAATAAATTTTATACAATTTATAACGCATAGTAAACATATTTTGTCAACCTACAGTACACCCACAATATTTTTAAAGTAATCGACATGAAGTAACTCAACTGCAGCAATTTAGATGTAGGTATGACAATGCTAATATGGAATACCTGTATGGATGACTTGATGTACTCATATTTTTTTTTTAAATAAACAATTATATGGAGGGCTGTAGGTGTTTGATTTACTCATCGGGATTATTGTGTACAAATAAGAATTGTTATCTTACAAGGTATTTTAACACGTCATATTAATAAATCTAGAAATACCAAAATACGGAAGGATAGGTCTTTCTCCCTATTCGGTCTAATCCCTAGATTAGTTTAAGACTATCTTACAAATAAAGCGACACCCACACTCCACACGTTAGTGATTTGATAAAAATTAAAACAGACTTTTTAAGTTCCTCACAAAATAGCACATTTACGTAACACAGTTTTAAGTCAAAAAATTATCTATGTTTTTAAATATTCAAACAAATAGTTCGGTAATTAGGTTAAGTCCACATTATAATTCTAGAGTAATTACAAGGATTCAAAAACTTAAAAGCACCATTAAGATTACCATTAAAAATATTTGACGAACTAATTACGATTCTTTATGATGGCTTGTTTTTTTGACTTCTTAATTAGCATCCTTATTTCATACATTAGTTAATATATCTACTAAGTACTTGAAAATTCTTTGTCAACCTGTGACGTTTAACGAAAAAAAGACAAAGTATGTAAGTATTAATTAAATGAAATAATGTTAAAGCAAAATTGTAAATTGTTAGAATACAAACAGGCTTTATTTTCTCAGAAGCATATTTGAAACGAAACATTACTATGCCACATCATTCACTTTGCGGTATTGGGTTATTTGCAAGGATTTGCGCACTTCAATCATTTCTTTATGTTATTATGTTCTACTACGTTACCCAGATAACTCTACGTAATCCTAAATAGTTGAAAGCCAAATATGAAATAAGGCGTAGGTTCTATAGACTATATCCACAATATAATCAAGACCAAAGAGTTAAAGACTTTGTACCACACTGGCCAAGTGTATCCATACCCTTAAAAATATTCTAGTTTGAAAACTAATTGATAGACCGGTTTACTAAGACATTTAATCCAGAGTAGATTTTCATGCATATATTCACGTAATTATACAAAACATTTTATCGTCTGAAGAAATCATCCTATATTTTTAATACCAGTCGAAAATCTTTTCACATCGCTGTCCACTTAGATACACCAGGAGCAGGAAAATAAAAGACCATCAAAATCGAAACTACTTATATTGTAGCCCGCTTTGCCTTTATAGAGAAAGATAAGGAATAACATGAAAAGCATTTTAATAACTAGCAATAGTTGTATAAAAACCGCGTGGAAAGGCTAGCTTTCTAACATCTGGTGCGAAGTTTTTTTGTGAATTATCGCTTCTTTGATAGGGAAGGTGCCTGAAATCGTTTTACATGTAAGAGAATAAGCATTGAAATGTTGACTGTTTAGAAAAATAAGTATGTAGCGTCATAGTGGATTAAGGCCTAAAACCTATTTTACTATTTGCTCAGAAATTACCCATGGGTATTTTCACCAGATAACGACTACACTAAAGTTTAAGTACTGTGTGTCATTGTGGATTATTTTCCTTTAGTCATACCTGTAGCAAATCATGCCTTATATTTAGTCATAAGCTATATTTTATAACAGAAAAACAGGAAAATAAATGAAAAAAAACATGATTAAAACATAGTGTATATTACCATAAAAAAGGAGAAGCACAGAGTCTTGCCAACTTATTTCGTACCTAAGGAACAAAAAACATCTAAAAGGAACATGTGAGGTAGTGAAAAGTAAGGGTTCATTGAGACAGCTTTGATTACGTTCTTTGGCTAATTACTGTAATTTTTAACATACAAAATAGGCGTCAATTAATGACATCATAAAAAAAAGAAAAAAATTTTGGCCGCTTTAAAAAGGGCTTGCACTGGACTATAGCTAATTTTACATGTAATTGAGGCGTTCTTCTTTTGAACAAAAAATAGACTTCCACGAGAAAAAAATCGCGCGTTTATGTCGCGATCAACAGTCAATATGATACTAGGTAATGTAGGCTTTGGATAGGACAGCAATATTAATAAAAACTGGGGCAAAAACAACTTAAGAGCAAAATACAAACTTATTTTATCTCACTACATATAAATAACTCAACCAAAAACTCAAGCACGAATATCCCTTCAAATAGTTAAGTACAGATTTTTTTGTTTTAGATATGGGCTTTTTAAATAAAAAAAAAATACTTGATTTATGGAATTTCAGCATTTACCCGCCTTAAATGAAAAATCAATTAGTTTTAGTGAAGTCTGAATGGCATAAAATATTATATAACTCGTGCTTGATTTTTTGTTGTAACACTTTTTTATAAAACTTAAAAAATTCTAAAAAAATATAAGCTATCAGTCTACGAAAAATCAGTTTAAACATTTTCTACAGAATTACATTAACACATATAAACTAAACTTGTCACGAAGACATAATATCAAACAGTTGGTAATAACCAAAATATGTATCAAGTTTTGTTCAAAAACGATGTAAGAAAAATAATAACTTATACGATTTGTATATATGCAATCATATGTAATGTCGAAAGGTAATTCTTTAAGGTTGCTTTGTCGATTCTTGATCGACCAAATTTTCACTTTATTTTGGTCCAAAAAATGGTGCAACAAAGCTGCCGAGGGAAAGTTTATCAACGAATAACAAATACATTTAATTATTATTAAATTAAGAAAAATCATTAATAATGAAAAAGTAAACCAGCAAATATTTAATATTATTACGTCTCCTGAATTTTTTATAAAAATATATTTTAAAATAAAAAAAATGTTTTTTTAACAAAAATAAAAATGACAAACGAGTGATGAGTCATAGATTTAATGGAGTGTTCCAGGAATGTCAATTGTAATGATTTTATCTCGTCCGTTATAAAGCTAAGCCTCTAGTACTCTAACGCTTGGCTTATAAAGAGCCGTTTTAACAATGAATATATGAAGTTATTGGGTACGCAAAAAAAAACAGGAAACCCTATTATTGCTAAAAACATATCCTGCATATAAGGACATACTCTACACATATTTCTATATACTACGTATAAAAATGTTTTTTTCATGTACAATTTTTTTGATAATGTCATGCTTTGAAGGTAGTTAGTTAATTCTACAACAATTAAAAAACATCATTTTTATAGATTACAGTATTGAACGAAACATGAATTTCTTAAATTTGTATGTTATTAAGTACTGCATTACTTTTAAGTATCCATATCACCAATATGAGCTATAACCTCTTTAGTAACTTGACAAAACTTACTTGTCATATTTTAAGTACCAAAGGAATGATATTTTCTTCATTCCACGAACGCCAATAAATGACTTTTTATGACTATATCGAATGGACCCAAAAATCGCAGACGACGTAGTAGATAATCGCAAATTTTCTTCAGATTTTCAACCGGTGGCATCTCCTATGTTTCTGAAAAAAAAAATTATTAAACTAACTTATTTAATTTCATTATTATAAATTGAAACATTAATCCTTGTGTTTAGAAAACTGTAGATTATTATTTTGGGATAACTCTCGATGTGAGTACCACGTAATATTATTATGGTAACCTAAGGACTTCTACAGGACAATTGCGACACTTCTACTATTCCTACAGTGTAACCAATTGCTATGAAATTAAGCAAATATTAAATAAAACACGAGTATGTAAGTGATGGTTGACGCTTTCTTGGGGAGGCCTACGTTCAGCAGTGAACGGCGATAGGCTGAGTACTTAAGTAATAAGATTTTTGTATTCAAAATTATATTATCTAATGTGTACCACATTTGTGTGAAATATCCTAAAAGCATATGCTAATTTTTAGTTACGAATTGCGTGTGCGTAGGTAGCAAAGTGTCAATACTACGTGACCAGGTTTCAAAATACTATTACAAAACATCGCGAAACACAAAAGGATAATGCTGATTAAAATGTCGTTTGCTGATTTAGAAATAAAATGCTATTTGAAGGATTTTCCTCTTATAGACTGTTATCTATTTCAACACTAGCGTATAAGGATAATAATAATAAATAAATAATTTCAAGAAGATTCGATTATGGTCTTTTTAAAAGATGTATAATTTTATATAAACTTACCAAACAAGCTAGGAACTCTCATAGACCAAAGCACTGGGTGGCTGCATTTTATCGTCACATTTTCAGATCCATCGAATGTGTTTGAAGTACTCACAATCTCGCCATACTTCATCGGTTGATCCTCTGAAAATAGTAATTAATTTATTATTTTTTCCTTTTTTACCATGAAATATACATCCAACTGTGAGGCCTCCTCTACAAATTAGAGGAAGGCCTTAGTCCATCACGCTGGTCTAGTGCAAGTTGGCGTATGCAGTGGCAGTACAAATTGCTTTTGTAGAATAATTATTTAATTATATAAAGTTTATTATTTGGGATTGTTCGTTGAAAATGCCGCGGTTGTATTCAAGTTTATGTGTGCAGGTTTCCTCGCGATGTTTTACCTTATCATTCACTCATACTTTTGAAGGTTATCTAAGATTTTAAGTCGTAAGCGCCAAGATTTTGTCTCGACCGTGAGCATAACACTCGAGGCTATCATGATATTATCACCTCTGTAAGAAGTAGACTCTCGGAATAAATACTTCTTACTATTACAAAATCATTTTTGGTAAATTTTTGTATGGATGTTATTCAATAACATAGCATGTCAAAGGACTAGTATGGCGTAGGCCCACATAATTAATAACATTTTCCTTATGGATAAGAGGAATAGGTATCGTTAAAAAACGTAAAACTCGTGATGATAACAGATTTTCTGTAGTAAAGCTATAATGCCATATGTAAAGTAAACAGTATGTAATAAAAAATGAATTATTATACGTTACTACCATTTAAGAACATGTACAAGAGAGAGACAGCTAGAGGTTTATGTGAATCTCTTCCAAGTATTAAATATAGATTTTTCTGCCAAGTTACTATACAGTGTTGCTTTTGAATCGAAATAAGTGTCACAGGTGTGATGCCACCAATACTGTAATCCCGACTCAAACCATAGTAGAATAGTTGGCAGACTATGGAACATTCCTTCCCAATATCCTGAGAAATTTGATAGGAATCTCTAACAAGCATATTATCAGTTACGTAGTGGCATATAACGATCATTGCCAGTCTTCTCTTTGTTCAAAAACTATCATCATCATCATCATCATCACCAGCCTTACCGTCCACTGGTAAACATAGGCCTCTGCTATGGCATGCCACTGGGCTCGATCTTCGGCCCTCCTCATCCAATCGCTAACAAAAACTAAAAAAATGCTATGCCTTACTTAAATTCCACTTCAGTCCGGTAGAAGTGATACTTTGGCAAGCTTCTCCGATAGGAACCAGGGAACACCAAGCCCTCTTATGTTTTCTTGTTTCTTCTGGCACTATTACCACATGGTCACCGGGTTGTAGAAGCCACGATATGGAATCGTCGGACATTAGAAACAGCTTTGTGTTCGGACCGAGAAGATTTTTCTGTTTAGCCAGAAACAATGTTTGGATGTTTCCCAATATTTGGTCCAATCTGCCGGAGGTTTGTCCAATAACTATTACATTGTCCATCTGCAATACATATAGTTTTTATATTATCAATTTTACCTTGACAATTTTGTAAGATATTTTACCATAGTATGATGACTTTAAAAATATATGTGGTTGCTAATTTCTATTAAGCATTATCTATTATACTTTCCAATAAAGAACAAAACAATTTTTTTTTATAATTTTGTACAATGTTAATTATTAGGTGATACAAATTTTTGAGTCCTTTAAAATATCATCTATAGTTCTTAGTAACTATCAGTTTTATTAATACTAAGATGAAATAAAATATCAATGCCCACCTGTAGTTTATTTTGCTGGCAATGTGTAGTCAACTCCATCAATGCCTTGGTGAAGTCTGTACGGTCTTGATCTGGTGTGTGGATAATCTGAAAACACATTACACTTTAATAAACAGGAAACAACTTAAAAGATATTTCGTATCTAAGTTTTATCATCATCCCATATATGTCCCACTAGTGCACTTTTGCCCAAGAGTCCTTTAAAAATGACAGAGTTTAGGATTTAGTTCACCATGCTGGCCTAATGCGATTTGGCGCACAACATGCCTAAGAAATTCCCAAGAACTTTCAAGTGTGCAAATTTCATTATGATGTTTTCCTTTGCCATTACAGCATGTGATAATTCATTGTGAGTACTCACATGACTTTGAAAAGTCAGAGGAACTTTCAAAGATTAACATTTTTCTAAAATTTCTATTTCACTTCTAAAATTTCATTTTTACATATATATGTACAATAACATTGTGTTAAGATCTTAAAATATTTAAATTTTCTTCAAGCATGTTCCATAAAACACATTTGTATCTATTACCTTACATCCTTTCTGTTTGTATTTTTCCATGATTTCTTCAGTAATGGAATCAAAGTCTCCAGTTACAAGGTCTGGTATCTTCATCACTTTCCGGTATCCTTCAGAATTGAGATTCAGGAACCTATCCCACTGTTTCGTACCACCATCTATAGTTATTCTCACTGTCGCTAGAAACAAAAATTCATGGATTCAGAGTAGAATTGATAGCTACAGTAGGTAACAACTCATAAACCTTAAGATTGGTGTACAATTCAACTGCCAAATGTGTTGGAATATTTACCCAAGAAATTGTTTACATAATTTTGTTCTAATATATTTTAATCTAAACTAATATATTTATTGGTGGAGTACAATCTATAGATTAAAAATATATTATTTTTATTTTCCTCTTCTATTAATTATATATCCATCCAAACATTATCAAGGTAATAAAACAAAAACTGTATAGAGTAATAAGACTGCCACTTGTTTTCTAGATTTGGTTTAGTTTCTCCATTTGTATAAATTTTGTTTATACACAAGAAAACTTAAATAAATGAATACAATTCTCTTAATAGTATCCAAATATTCTGTCCTAAACTCCTAAATTGCTGTTACATATACTTTTATTTATTATAATGCAGCTGCAAGAAAACATTATGATCAACTCTCAATACATTACACAATATTGTAGAGATCAAAATGCTTCTTTTGTTTCTATATTAATTAAACCAAAAGGTAACATTACTTCTACATTGATAATGAGTAAATGATAGTATTAAGAACCTTCATATCTTTTATTTTATCAAGTGTAAGTCACCATAAAGATGTACTGTTGAAAATTAACTTACCGTTATTCCAAAGATCTTTTATAAACTCACTACCCTGTGTTATGGGTCTATTTAACACAAGTACGGCATATTTCACATGTCTTCTTATTTGTGGTGATGTTATTTGTGTTACATCCCATTTCCAACACTTTACTATGTTGCATGATGTCCCACAATGATTCTGCTGGATACAGAATATACTGTTTAGTGTTTTTACCTAGAATGAATTGAATGAAATGTTTATGACACAGTATGAATGATATTACTACAAAACTAATGAAATATGGTTCTATGTTAAAATTACTACCTTAGCAAACCCCATTACCAGATGACTAATTCTTAGATGAAGATAAATAAATCTCATGATTTGACTATGGGCCCAAGTGATCTATGATAGCGCAAAAAATATATAAAATTATCTTTTTTAATGAATTTTCATTTAAGATTACAATTTAAGGTATCATGTGTAATCATTAAGCATAGAGTAAATAAGAACCTTATGATTACAAAATTAAGTCTAAATGTGTGAAGATAAATTAAGAATTGATAAGCAGAATGGGTTCAAGGTCCAATGACTATGTCTAAAATGAGTTATGTAAATTGAATAAGAAATATTTAAACAATTCAGTACTATTTAGGATAAAGCAAAAAAAAAAAATAAAATTGACGTAAAAGACAAGCAAGAATTAGATATTTTAGTCAACAGCCAAAATTGCAGTTCAAAATTTAATCTCCAAAACCCCATAATTTTAACATACGTACTTACTTATAATAAAACTAATATACTTACTGTATTATTAAGAACTCCGTTCGTAGTCATTTCTGCTACAGTGAAAGTTTGATACTAAATGCGGAAGTCTATGACTAGACTAGCAACAACTTACAGGTTATTGACTTGTTTAGCTGACCTAACCTGAGTATATAAAATGTACTTTGTGCTAGGATACTTTAGATCTCGCTACCACAAAATGTACAAATAGCTGTGCGACAAAACCTAAAATTAAATTTGCCGGCTTGTAGTAAATACACCGTAGAATGGGTCGAATAAAAACACCTTTTCAACTTCAAATTTGATTTTCTAATACTGTACATTTTTTAAACTCCCCACTGTCAAGTGTCATGTCGACAGTCTCGATCTCTGCCGTCATTTGAAGACATTTATGACTGATACCTACCGATACCCTGTGCAAGATAGTTTGATATTTTTGACAGATGTTAATTTTTTGACCGACATAGCTTTATACTAACGAAAATATTATTTTCTTAATTAAATGATTTTAAAAATTGTAAAAATATTTAAAAAATATCCGAAAATTTTAAAATGGGAGAGGTCTATGTCCAACAGTGGACGTGAAAGGCTGTTGATGATGATCCGAAAATTTTAAAACTTTTTATTATTCCAAGTAAAATTTAAATAGAAACGCTGTTATTAATAGACCGTTGTACAATTGTTTACCTACAATTATATTGGTCGGACGGAAAGGGATGCAACATAGTTCATAAAAAACATCGATAAAAAAACATCGGCAATAATTTTATAAATAATGATTTTAGTTGGGGTCTCTTTAGCTAGTGGTTGGGGACTTTTTAGCTGGTATAAATATTTTTAGAAAAATAAGGTAAAAATAATTAAATTCTAATTTGAATTACGCATTCCCTCGTTTCATCGACTGGCCACATAAGCAAACAAAATGCCCCGTTTGTTGGAATAAGCTTGTGGTCAAGCGACCGCTGAAAACTGGGCGAATGTAATTCGAATGCGTGACGTCCATGTCGACAGTTTTATTGTAAACGAAATAATAATTGAAGTTCATGATGATGACACAAGCTCCGATGACTTTGGTAATGATGATCTTGGTTTTGATCGTCTTCCTTAATAAAAACTGTGTTAAAGATAAAACTATTTTATTTAACGAATTTAATTTTTACATACAGGGTTATTGTTGGACCCCGATATTTGAATAGGTGATTCAGACCACAAAATTGAATAACTTTTCCAGAGAAAGGGGTCGAAAAGTGAAAAAATAACCCTGTAATATTACAAAAGTAATTATTATGAACATTAACCCACCGCCATTTATCCACCCAATGTTTTATATATCCAGTGCAATAAAGAATTTCACACATAATACAGCCACACCATCTCGTCACAGTAACAAATATTTTAAAACGTATTTTTTAGGAATACTAGATATTTTCTATTCCCCATCACTAGCCTCTCTGTCAAAAATATCAAGCTATCTTGTATATATCTATAGCCGAGTGTCGACATTTGTCAGATCGATTTTAAACGATGACTGCGATTTTGAGTTGAAAATCCCTATATTTATGTATTAATACCTAATAGATATAATTTATGAGACATAGGTATATTATGTATAATCTGATGAAGCATAATTGAGACTGCAAAATAAAATTGATTTTTATTATTTAAATATACAAAAAAATAGTAGCACAATAAGTAATGTATTTTTATTTTTTTATGTATATTGCTGTAAATAACTGATAAAGAGCGTATTAGAAGAATAAACATGAATTACATGAAAAACAAAAAAAATCTTGCCGTTTCTAAATTCTATTTACTCTGCAACTGAGGCTAATAATACAAAGGCCATTGACCAGTAAAATATTAGTTTGTTTGTGTGTATGTTCAATTTTCACACTTGAAATAAGCAGAGGGACTAATATCAAACAGCCTGATCATTGTAAATGTATTTTTATTAAATTATAAAAGGTAAAAATTTTGGAAATCAACTTTTAGATAAATAAAAAAGCACAATCATAAATCAAAACGGTTTTTAAGATATTGTTGTTTGATTTGCATTAAAAGAATGTGAATGTCGTAATCCTAGAGCTGTAAATTGCAGTTAAAAAAAGCAAATGTCAAATTTGTTGTGAATAATTTTGTTGTATTACTTGCTTCTACAATTTTTCACAGTATTTCTTGGTTTAGTACCTATAATCTGCAAAAATGAACAGAATTTTCGGCCGAGGTAAGCCTAAAGAGCCAGGTCCCAGTATCACGGATTGTATTACCAATGTAAGTAAATTATAAGTTGATTTTTAATACCCTGAACAATAGATGATGATTCATTAGTCATAAATTTATGATGTTTTTCGAACGTTTTTAGGTGGACACTAGAGCAGACAATATTGAACAAAAAGTTCAAAAATTGGAAACGGAACTTCGCAAATACAAAGATCAAATGGCTAAAATGCGCGAGGGACCCGCAAAGAATTCTGTGAAACAGAAAGCCATGAGGGTTCTAAAACAGAAAAAAATGTATGTTTTCCTTTTTAATTTTTACGCACAATTCACATTATAATCATTTTACTTATTAGACTCTAATTTGCCGCTACAATTGGGATAAAATATTAGTGGAAACCTGGCCTTTTTTGCAGCCACCACTA
Source organism: Cephonodes hylas (assembly GCA_030295005.1). Classification (NCBI taxonomy): domain Eukaryota; kingdom Metazoa; phylum Arthropoda; class Insecta; order Lepidoptera; family Sphingidae; genus Cephonodes; species Cephonodes hylas. The sequence goes on along the minus strand of AP025367.1, from coordinate 4,564,550 downwards.
GACATTATTATTCTTCCCTTTTAAATGTACACCATCAGAAAGTATATTGAGCTTAATGCTCAGTGCCCTGTAGCCCAATTTTTTTTCTCAAAAATTTTTGGAAAATTATTTTCTCATGCCAGGATATTGACAGATGGCACATTTGTGCTTCCTGGTGAAGGAGTCATATTTATTTTTTGTTTGTCAAGACCCTAATTGGATAACACTGCACTTATAATTATTTGCCAGTCACTTTGGTTTGTTGTGCCAGCACAAAAATGTCCTTGTAATCAACACAGGCAAAAGCTGATCAAATTAATGTTATTAATTGTTAATAACCCAAATAATAATCTATTAATAAAATATAACAAATAAAGACATTCTTGCACTTTTAGAATGAATGAGATGTTGATGATGCAACTACTGTAGTTAAATTGTAATCTCAAATTCATAAACTATACATTTAAGAAGCTGGGTAGTGTTATCTTGAATACTTTATTGCAAACTTTTATTTGAATTTGCTACTTAAATGATCTTTCTAGGTGTAATGTTATATTTTTACAGAATGTTGTCAAAGCAATTTGTTCTATTGATTATTTTTGTCAAGAGACTATTGCTTCCCAGTAGCAAGTGAAGTATATAATTCCTCTATGGTCTACCAATCATATTACATTTTACTCAATTATTAATAGTACTCATTGCACTCATTACACATATTTTATTGAGGAAACAAAAAAAAAATTGCTCACCAATATAATAATAAAACAACTTTTTGCCTTGCATTTAATTAAATCCTGAAATAAAATTACTGAATGGTATTTCAGGTATGAACAGCAGCTTGAAAACCTTAGAGCACAGTCCTTCAACATGGAACAAGCTAACTATGCCACACAAACTCTTAAGGACACACATGCCACAATATCTGCCATGAAGGATGGTGTCACACAAATGAAAAAGGAATTTAAGAAAATTAATATTGATTCCATTGAGGTCAGCTTTTATTGTTTTTTAGTAGTGTACTATTTATGGAGATTCATAGGAATTGAATGTGGCTTATATCTGGCTGATTGTCATGAGCTGACAAGAACATTAGGTAGAGACTTTAGAGTAACAAATATTAAGGTCTAAACATACTTCTTTCGCTCCTTCAACTGGGATTATCCTCATCAAACATGCATGTCAGTTTCAAGGACTGTACATTAGTCATTTATTCAACAAAAAAATAATTGGGTGTAAATGTGTAGAACCAATGTGTAAGATTATAATATGGCATTTTGTAATTTTAGTATTTATTTCCAAAACTGTACCATAGCTGATTAATGCTAAAAGAACACTTAATAAGTAATATTTTATTTTTAATACTTGAAATTATCAAAAGTGTTACAGTTTTTAAATGAGGTCCTTTATTAGTGAGTAAGTAGGATTTATTAGAGCTTATGTAACAAGAATCTTTACTAAACTACACACTTATAATTTACAGGATGTCAATGATGATTTGGCAGACATGTTGGAACAAGCTGATGAGGTTCAGGAGGCTCTGGGCCGCCAGTACGGCATGCCAGAAATTGATGATGATGAGCTGGCTGCAGAATTAGATGCCTTGGGTAAGAACCTAATTTTTATTTTATTAAAACTGGTATATATGTGTTATGTGCCGCAGGTTATAGATGGTTGTGCAATTGAAAGGCCATGTGGCCATTCATAGGGTAATATCACTAGGGCTTGTGTAAGAAAATTCTTAGCAATACTGGGATCAAAAAATCTGGCCAGTAATTGATAAATTATACTCCTGCAACATTGGTCTTAACTACTGGAGAAATGTGGATAGATAAATAAATATCTTCCTGCCTCTTAAAATTTTCTACTGGATGAAATATTTATCTGTGCCATGGAATGTATTATACAACATTCACAAACTGTTTAATTTTAATTAGTTACCTACTGTTTTATTAGCCTCAAAGTTCATAAGTGTATCAATGTAGACATTTCTTTATTTTACACTTTCTTTCCTGGTCATAAATAGAGATCTCAAATAAATAGTTTTTATATAGCAGTTTGTATAAATGCCTGAGTGATTACTGCAAATTATTTTTTTGCCATTTGGATAAAATGTAAAGGCACTTTTCTTTAGCTATAAGTATGTATAATTGTCCTTAACTATTAAAAAAATGCTATTTTTGAATCTTCGTCCGCGTTTCGAGTTTTAAAGTACAATTCCGGACTTCGTATTGCCACCTAAAACTCTGATAGAAAACTCATAAATGCTTTCACGACCTGGCAATTGAACCCGAAGCCTCATGATTGCAGTGCAAATATCTATGCCAAGTGACCATGACACAGTCAAAAAAATACATAAGGACCTATATAACTTCTAATCACGTTACTCATATCTGCAGGTGATGAAATCGCTCTGGACGACGATGCATCGTACTTGGACGACGTGGTGAAGGCGCCGGCCGCGCCCGACAAGGAGCCCGGCGCCGACAGCGTGAGGAACAAAGATGGCGTCCCGGTCGACGAGTTCGGACTGCCACAGGTGCCCAACGCTGCACAAACTTCCCGCTGATACACACTCATAGCTAAGTGCAGGTAATGGTTATAATTTGACATTAATAATTCAGTTGTTTTATAACAGCTTCATTCAGTTGTATTTTCATATGTATAATTAATTAAATTGTTGTGCTTTTGGATTTGGTTCCGTCTCAAGATTTGTAATTAGAAGAAAATTCTGGAACAGAATTCTTTTATAACATTGGATATATCAAACTTTGCTTTTTAAAGTTTATTATGAGATTGTAATGACAATCTTAAATATTTATGTTGATTTAACCATTACCTGTGATGTATCTAATCATCTGTAATGATCAATTTAATTTAAGGGCTGTAAGCTACATAAATGTGATTTCCTTTTGAACCAGAATTTATGTATCAAATACTTGATTAATTGTAATAATAGCAGACAACAATTTCTAATTTTTGATCAAAATAATTATTTAGTTTATCCTATTGATGTATTATGTGAAAATAACTTTAAATTTGAAGTGTGGCATATCAAATACTATCATGGAGACCCACTATCCCCACCTTTATATAAATTTAACATGAAAATAATTTCCTTCATATATAAACATCTATATGTAGCAGGCAGTAAATATAATTTGCTTAATTTTTAATGTTTAATTTAAAATTTACTTTTAATACATTTTCAAGGTTTTTAATTCAGAGAAGAGAAAAATTTGCACAGCAGCATTTTTTTGTTTAAATATGTATAATAAGGCACATCACCTTATTCAAGGCACACACTGTTGTATCTATTTAATGTAATAAAAAAAAAAATCTAAATTTCATGAATTTCAACATTTATGATTTGCATTATTTGTCAATATAGCAGAAATCACATTATATAAATGGTTATTGAATTAAAAATTGATTGTAATAGAAATACTATATATATAATTATTGCAATTGTTGTAAACTTGTGTATGTAAAGTAACTTAGCTTGTATTAAGTTTTAATATATGAAATAATTTCTATATATTTTTTCATTTGAATTTTTGGTGATCACACTAATCTATTACTCCCCCAAATAAAGTATTACCAAAGCATATCAATTGATTTGAAAACTATTTTACGAAATATGTTCCGTAATAAGATAATTTTGTTTAGATTATTTTTAACAAACTTAAAATTATAATTAAAAAAAAAATAATTTCAAAAATACTAAATATTATTTGATCACAGTATATCAATTTATACAAAATTGATTAAATTCTTTCATCGCCTTCTGTGTATAATCAGGAAGAGCGGCGCATAAAGGTAGAAAAAAATTAATAAAACACAGATGTAAGTATTTGGAAGGCAAATTAAACCTTTAATAATAATAATTTAATAGCATCATTATATTACACAGTCAACACTAAAATACTGTTATGTTCATTTCATACATTCGATGACATTTTGTGTATACTGAATCACAGTAAAATGGTAACAGGTGAGTGATATAGGTACCTAATCGCAACACAATAAATATTATAATACTTGTCCTCAATATTTACATCCTAAATGATATGTACAACCGCTGTAAACGTTGTTACTACGCTCGCATATTATCTAATTGCACTAAATAAGTAACCAATTTAATCTAGGGCTTCTTGTCCTGTCTTTGGCAAGAAGAAGCAGAGTATAGCAGCAACTGGAATGAGAAAAGATATGTTAGTAATATCAATAAAAAAATAATATAACAGTAGGTTTGCACAATTTATATTTTGAAACAGATCTAATAATTAATTTTTAGAAAATCCGAAAGAATTAGCTACTAGAACAACTATTGAATAAAATATAGGATGCATATTTTCATAATTTAAGTACTCGCTACAACCTTTCATACATGATATAGTAAATACTCTGATAATACCGAGCACTGTAGCTTGGTGAGTCTTTAATAAACACATCTTAATTAAAACAAACAAAACTAAATATAATAAAATAAATTGTATCGTTACAAGTATAGATTAAAAATATACTTACTGAAAAGGAATGCTGAGAACACAACAATAGGCACGACGCACGCCAAGTCGATGAGATATCCGAACGACAGGTTACCGATCAGACCGCCACCTCGACCCGCCGTGAGGGAGAGCGCTGCTGCCATCACCCTGTATAACATATGTTGGGTTAAATACGTGATATAACTTGGTAGGTTAATGGTAGAAAATCACTTCTGCCCCGAAAATGACCACTGGACACTGGGTATGACTTGATTCAGTGTCGACTGGTGTTTATGCCTTAATAAAATAAAAGTAATAAGTACTACTGATGTTCAATTAGATGAAATTATTGTTGCCACTGGTAAGAGTAATAATAACAATCGTTAGCTATTTCATTTTAACGTCAAGTGGAAACTTAATTGCTAAGCTGCGATTTTGAAAGGTCATTTTGATTGAAACGGATGGTTTTTATAATAATATAAAATAAAGTAAAAAAAAAGAGGTTACCTAAGGTTTGTAGGGAACAAGTCGACGAGCACGCAGAACACAAGACTGATGGCGAGAGAGGTGAGAGCTTCAAAGATGCAGGACAGGACCAGATTCTGGGTGGAGTTTTGCACGTAGTACAGACCGACGGTCACCACGCCGGCGAAGCCCAAACTGAAAACTGTGGGCAGATGTATGTTAGAATTGTGCTAATTGATATTAAAAATAAAAAAATCGCATCTCAGTGGCTAGATTCTCGACAGGATGTAACGCGTTGTCAAATGTTTTCTACTTACACAAAAAATGTGTTTACTCGTGCTGTTTAACGCTGTATTTTTAAAAGTTTATTGCTAGGAGAGAAATATACTTACTAAGGAAGAATTTGGCTCCAAGCTTGTGGACGCAGAGAGGCAGCCACAGTGAGGTAGGGATGCAGGCGAGACCGACGATCAGTGTGTGCATGTACACGCTCTGGTCAATGGTCTTCTCACAGTCGAAAGGATCGGTGGAGGCCTCGTCCGCCACCACAATGCCGGACACGTCGCACACAGACGCCGAGGTGTTGGGGAATCTATGCTCGAACTCTTCGTAACGGTTGAACAATTCGGGGAACCAGATCATCAGAGTGTAGTAACTGTAAGAATGCAAAAGAAATAAGGCGTTATTAATTGTAGTATAGATATTTAAAAGAATTTAAAAGAAGCAGTTTTCTTTTAAGGATAGTGTCGTTCAAGTAGCTGATATCATAGGGTGGTGAAGCAATTACCTATTGTTTTTTTTTTCAAATTTAATGTGAAGATTCGTTTTACTCTTTAAACAAAAAGATATCCTTACCTGGTGGTTAGCCCAAATTGAATGAGACAAGTAAGAATGGTGTATTTGAGGTATGGGGGCCTGCACAGAGCCTTAGTTTGAGTCCAGATTTCGGTGAACAGGCGTTTCAAGTCCTTGCGTTTGCGCATGCTAAGACTACGGACGGATTTCTGAGAGTTTTGTGATGCCACTGAGATTGTTCGCACTTTCTCCTTCAAGCTTTTGATCTGTATTTATAAAGACAAAGATTCTATTAATGACATTTTAATAATTTAGTATTGATTAAAGTAGTATGTGATGACACAATGGGATTAAAATTAAATTTGATAGCCATTAAGTGGGTTTTGGTTGCAAACTTTGCTGAGGTATGCTAATTTATTACTGATAAATTGTTTAAGTCCAACAACTCCTAACTTGTTCTAACGCTCATACTAAAACTATAACTCCTTACCGGGTAGTTGTCAGGATCATCGCCGGTGTTTTGCTTGTAGATGCTCTTCAGGCATTTGAGGGCGTCATCGTAATCACCGCACTCCATCATGAATTTAGGGCTCTCGGGGAAGGAGAAGAGCCAGAAGCCGAGCAGAAGCGAGGGCACGCCGCAGGCAGCTACGAACCAGTTCCAGGAGTCGTAGGAGAATGCTCCGCTCTCCATGCGAATGCCTTCGATGGGAATGATACCCCACGCGATCACTGCGTATCAAAACAATTGGAGAATTACTTTTTTTCATTGTAGAAGATGATGGCCTCGAGGTTTGGGCGCGCGGTCGAGAATCTCGACGGTCGCGGGTTCGAACCCCAGGCACACACCTCTGACTTTTCGAAGTTATGTGTGTATTCACGTTGAATTATCACTTGCTTTAACGGTGAAGGAAAACATCGTGATGAAACCTGCACACCTAAGTGTTCTTAGGAATTTCTTAGGTGTGTAGTCCGCCAACCCGCACTAGGCCAGCGTGGTGGACTATGGCCTAAACCCTCTCAATGGTAGAGGAGACCCGTGCTCAGCAGTGGGCGAATATGGGTTGATGAAGAAGAAGAAGAAGAAGATTGTAGAAGAAATTTAGTTTAGTTCAAGACACTGATAATCCTTTTTTTTTTCTAAATTCTTTATTTAGTGGATGCTTTGTTTAAAGACTAAATATTAAATAAGTTATTGGAAAAGTACGAGTATATTACAATTTAGAATGGTGAACCTCGTTTAGCTATCTAGCTGGAGTTAGTATCAAGTTACGATAAATAAGAGCCTAAATGCCTTTCATAGAGCTTACGTTGTACTAAAAAATCTGATGATGATAAAGTTGTTTGTCGTTTCTCTCTCTTTAATTTATATATTATTTCGATGGCTCCTACGAATAGTGAGTCATGTGAAAAATCCTAATTTTACAGGAGAGCGTATCAAAGATAAATTATTCATAACTTTTTTACTATTTGTTCTACAATTATGAATTTTTGGAGTATATTCTTTGATAACGATGTGGTTTATTGGGCATTAAAATAATTTACCTAATTTATTAAGTTTCTGATTTATTGTAGTTGACTCAGTATATGTCGTATGTATCAACGTCACTACTGAGCTAACTCCCTCTTACACTTGTATTCAATGTATGTGGCTAAATGCAATGTTTTTAGAAAATCAAAATAATTTTAATAGCTAAACTCTCTTATATTGTAATTTATTTAGTTTTATTAAATAATATTTAAATTAACTATAATTATAACGGTAATAAGTTAGTTGACCCAGTTTAAAACCATTATTATGACTTAAGTCTATGGGTGTATGTGCAAATAAAATAAGCTATTGTATTTGGTAATGGTTGTGTTATTATATAAATTCAATAAATCAACTTTTTTTTTTAAATCTTACTGAAATTCAGTATTAAGGACAAAATTTATATATAAGTAGGTGGTATTGTTTTTATTATAAAACAAAACAAATCTTTCTTATAAACTTAACATGTGTGTAGAAAATGGAACTATTTGGAACTTTTATTCATAATTTAATCAACGTTTTAATAATATTAATAAAAATCAAATGCAATAAACAAAACTGACATAAATTATAACACAAAATAACAAATAATAGATATTTTTAATTTGAGTAACTATTAGGTACTAAATTGAATCACAATTGTAGTCTTTTAATTTTAATAATGAAGACAAAGTAAGTATCGTTAATTATAAAATATAGAACGTAAACTTAACCATTTTTCACGGATTACGGTCGTGTTTTATTTGATCGACATGTTGGATGATAAATTCTCGAATAAAATGCGACATGATCCGCGAGAAATGGTTTTACTTGTAGTCTTATATTCACGTAAACAACAGAAATTATAATAATAAATCAAAAATTAAGAAATTAAAATTATTCAGCCATCATCAGAACTATCGTCTTTACGACTAGTATCATTTGGAATTAAAGATTTATAAAATAAGTGGTATTCCTTTGGAATTACTTCACTCTGACAGAGATCCATCAAATCTTTATGTTTGTTTCTGTCAATTGGTAGCGGCTTATCATAAGCTGGAATTAGTAGTAAATCCATGTTACATATATTTTTGTGTCGTGTTGTTCGTTGTTGTGTGTGTTCGTTGGTTTATTTTGGCAGCCAATCCAGTTATCACAATCGTTCTCAAAGTTGTACTTAAATGAAATGTTATAAGGGGTTTATGTTCGATCTTAATTTCGACGACTTTGTTCCATGAAACTTTAGTTCCATCACCCGCGGTTGTCCAATTATTACAATGCTTTAAATGTGCCTTGAAGTCTAGAATAATTTCTTGTGATACCTCAATGACTTCATAGAACTTTCCATCCGTTTTGGCCCATCGAAACGCCGCGTACCACTGATCTGGTGTGTAAATTAGCTTGTGCTGAGTTTGTTTCTCTATTAAGGCCTGTATGCTGTCCCCTTCGTTTTGAGTGTGACCGACGACAAGAAAACGTTGAGTTATCTTAAGTTTGTAACAGGCATACATATACATTAAGAATACTATTCTATTACGATTCTGACCTCCACAATTGTCAGACTAGAAACGATAATCTTTGAAACCTTTAGATGCCGTATCTTCTATGAATTTGTAAACAAAACTGGCAATTTTATTAGCACCTCTCTTTCCCGTCTGTTGATGCCAAGAATAACAAAAGCCTTGCAAAGAAGCCATATTGAATATAGTGAAATTGTACAAAGATAACTTCCTTTTGTAATAGAACGTACTGACATTTCCATGCGGCACATTTAAACATTTTTGTAAATCGAAACATGGTGTTAAAACTTCTTTATTCTTCGATGCCAGTTCCTTGTCCTGTCCTTTTAATTTTCGCGCAAGATCCTTTTCTTTTAAATGTTTCCCTTGTATCTCTTTTTCTTCTTCAGTGACTTGTTTTTTGTTTTCAAATATGTGGCATGTTTCGCATTTATCTTTTTTAGGCTTATAAAAACTAATATTTAAATTCTTATTTACAATATCACGATACTGACGTACATTAGAAACTTGGGTAGAGTATATAAATGGATCAAACCACTCCTTGTAGAGGTTAAACATCTTGGGAAATGATAAAGATCCATCCAAAGAGTGCGCTGTACACTGGTACAACTCGCACTTGGACCACTCCGGCCGCACCTCCGCACCGCACCCGTCCGACGAATACGGGAATCCTATCGTTGCCTCAGTATACGACGTACCGAAATCGCAAACGGCTCACCTTACACCAGTATTCGTTAGATTATTTTCGATTCTATTTGTGATTTTTGAATTTTTGTGAACTAGACTGATAAATAAGGTATTTTAATCATCAAATTTACCAATAAGTCAAAATACCTAAAAATGTTAGTTGACTCAGTATTCTTAGGAGCCATCGATTTTGTAACAAAATTAATGATTCTTACGTGGAAGTAGAATGACACCGAGAGTCCAGAACATTTCCATCCAGCAGAGGATCTTCTCTCTGTATTTGGTCTGTTGGAACTCGCCCAAGTATGGGAAGCAGATACCCATAGCGCCAGCCACTCTGAAATGTTTTTGATAAGCACTTTAAAACCTAAACTCCAACGATTTATGGCTTATGGAACAATATTTCATGAACTGTTTTACTATGACATAATTATATTTTCATCATCATCATCATCATGTCAGCCCTGTGTTGGTCCACTGCTGGACATAGGCCTCCCCCAATGACTTCCACCGGGAACGGTCGGAAGCCGCCTGCAGCCAGCGACGTCCCGCGACCTTGACAAGGTCGTCGGACCACCTTGTCGGGGGACGTCCCACGCTGCGCTTGCCAGTACGTGGCCTCCACTGGAGAACTTTCTGGCCCCATCGGCCATCAGTTCTCCGCGCCATGTGGCCGGCCCATTGCCACTTCAACGAGCTAATCCGTTGGGCTATGTCGGTTACTTTAGTTCTCCTACGGATCTCCTCATTTCTGATTCGATCACGTAGGGAAACCCCGAGCATAGCCCTCTCCATAGCTCGTTGAGTGACCCTGAGCCGTCCCATGACGCCTTTAGTGAGAGGCCACGTCTCAGTGCCGTAAGTCATCACTGGTAACACACAACTATTGAAGACTTTTGTCTTCAGGCACTGAGGTATTTTGGACGAGAAGACGTCTCCTAACTTTCCGAACGCTGCCCAACCGAGTTGGATTCGACGATTGACCTCTCTCTCGAAGTTGGACCTGCCTAACCAGACCACTTGTCCCAAATAGACATATTCGTCTACAACTTCGAGAGTCGAGCCCCCAACTGCGATTATATTTTAATCATGCTTAATTATTATTAAACAGGATTGAATAAAAATGTAGGAACTTTTCCCCGGGATAATCGGTTATATATAATTGAATGCCTCTTTAAGTAAATTAACAGAAATTGTTTCATTACTGATACAAGAATTCTAGACACTACAGTTAGGAAAATATAACAAATAGAAACTTACGCAAAACCGTTGACGAATCTGCAAGCCATGAAGATGGGCAAGATCTGGACGAAAGACGAGATGATACCGACGAAACCATCGAGCAGCAAAGTCGAGACGAGTACAACTTTACGTCCTTTAGTGTCAGCCAAACAACCCCAGAAGTATGAACCGAGGACCATACCTGATGACAGATGGGTTTTTATCATTGTAAGAAATAAACACTTGGTACATTTGCAAACATCTGTTTGGAATGCAAGTTTTTTTTTCATTATTGAATCACAGATCGCAATTTATGTTTTCTTGTCTCTTCTTTTATATTCACAGTTGAAGTTAAAATTATCGCTTTGTTCTTTAAAAACTGATTTTATATAATTATGTGCCGCTATTCTTCAAAGGCACCAAAAAACGTAAAGTTAACGTTATTATTGAAAGTTTAAATCAAATTCTTAATTTCAATACATTGTAAATAAAGATCAATTTAGGCATGTTTCTATCAATGTTAGTACCAACTTTATCATCCTGATCTAGGGCAACTGAATAAAGAAATAGCTTACCCAACATAGGAGCGGCAGTAAGCCAGCCCTTGTCGGCGGATGTCATACGGAAATCGCATGTTGCTGATGGCAGTACAAACGATACTATCGTTATTCCGATAGCGGTGTTGGCGTAGATCAATCCCGTGACGGCCAGCAGGCAGAAGTGGAATCGGCCGAAACCTGCAAATCGAAATTTAACAATGATTTATTAAAATTGTCAAAAATTTTGTAACACTCTAATTGATGATGTCACTGAAAATAATGGTTATATGTATGGACATTTAAAGACCGTAAATAAACAGAGTAAAAGCAATTATTTCTAATGTAGTGGAAAAAAAACAACTAATCAACACAGATATAGATTAGTCTTCTACGAGACCTGGTACATGGCAGAAGTCAGATCTCAGGCTGAAAAGCTTTGTTGAAGTTTTCGACTCAGAACCGTAAGTTGCAGTTAATGGGGACTTAGGTGTAAGAAGCATTAGTTTTTAAATTAAATACCGCAATTATTCATTACATTGTACCTACTAAAACACTTCTTAGAATTAAAAAAGTAAATTTTCCTTGTAAAACAATGGTGTATGAGGTTAAAAAATTAAACCAAGTTTTGTGGTTAAAAAATGATTTCATGAACCACATATTTTCTGGATGAACTGTGTGAATTTGAGGTTTGTGTACAACAAAACAAAAACAAGTGAGGAAAAAATACGTGATTGTCACTACAAGTGGTAGATGCGTCTGTAGAAAATATTAATAAGTACCTACCTTATTATTGGTGGTCTTTGATGATCTATTGTTATACCTCTGTTGTTTTATATGCAAAGTTACCTATCGAGTTATTTCAAGAAAGAGCTTATGCACCAGACTAAAGAATTAAATAAATGTGTAAATAAATGTTAATATTTCGTACAATGTATAAATGTTACAATTATGTACGTAACACTATAAATTGTTTACTAAGAAATATTGCTTTACAAACTTGATTAAAAAATGGTAACAGCTTGATTATGATTCTAAACGGGAACTTGAAATAGCACGTGTAGACGCACAAGGTGGCTTTGTAATTAACATGGATTCAATTGCGTTTGTTGATGCAAAAAACCGAATAAATAAATAAATAAAAACTTACCCGTCGCGGAGATCGCGGCTTCGAAGTCCGCACCATGTTCCAAGAAGTCTAATCCTGTAAATAAAAAAATAATATCGTTAACCTTACGTGCATTATTTGTAAGGACTTAAAATTTACGATTTGAATATTAAGGAAATTTGACACCAAAACTCCTACAAAACAAAAATAATAAAAGTAAACAGTGTGACGCCATCATATTATAGTTTTAACTCGGATATCAGTCGTATTATACTTATCAAACACTTAACTGCTAGTACGGGTTTTTTCACATTTCTTATTATCTCAATATGCAACTCAACGCTCATCTTATCGTGTCCAGATACACCCAGAAATCATGCTTGTTGGCAATTTAACTGGCTGATTCACTACTGAAGCTGACTATGTGCGTTATTATCGCTGATTTCTAATGCTTAATTGAAACAATCTGCCATTTAACGTTACGATATGATAACAGCACACAATTTTTCACACTTTTACTTGTTTTGGCTATTTTACTGAATAAAAACGTGTTCTTAATTGCCACTTTATATTTGATATTGTCAATAAAAGTGTTTTGCGTATATTTATGTCTGAGGGTAGTTCACAAAAAGTTGTTTACAGGGTTTACATTTTTTAAATTTAACCATAATTAGTTAAACGTAATTAATAATTAATTTCAATACGTGTTAAATTATTTCTGTCTTGTAGGTATTTATTTTTAAAGATTATATAATAAATGAATAATAATTATTTCTATATTCTTGTACCTATTATGTATATTCCATTCATTCTAGATCGTTACATGTTTACATGTGACATACACTATGGGTATGTCGATTTACATGACGCAAACGGGTATTTCTAGTCTTGTTTCTAATACACTAAGTTTTATCCGCGGCTTTACTTCTAATATAATAATGGAGATTATATTATATTTTATTTAAATTTGATGTTTTATTATTTATCAAAAGGATGTTGCCATTTTTTTTCCGTGTTGTGTCACCTTGATAACCTATATGGAATTTGTCTTTCTGTGGGAATGTATGAATAATTGGAGTACCTACTGCGTACGAATAGGGACTTCGTAAAAGTAAGCTCACTTATAAAAAACAACCAGGTGCTTTAAATTGCAGTACCTATTCAATAAGGATTTAATTCATTTCTACTGTTTTATTTAGCCCACATAGTTTTTTGCACTACCGTTGAAGGAATGTTTGGTTAAGCTTATGTAACTTTCAATTACCTACGCTATTCCATGTGAGCGTACATATATGTATATTGTATATACAAAAGTAAACATTGCTATACAATCTCACGGAAGGGAGTTAACATGATGAGAAAGAACATGTTCATTTCTTTAGACTAGGCCTAGTAAAAAAGTTATCCTCCTTTTGTGGCTGTATAAAAAAGCCATACATAAATACAAAAGACATACATCTTATTGAGAAGACTCTATGTATATTAAAGCTAATAGAAATAGTTACTTGCATCGTATGTATTAACACATCCGGATATATGCATATAGGGAAAATATATTGCATTCCAATCAGTGTGCAGTTGTGCTAATCCGTTCACACCACACCTCGAATCATGAATGATTGATTAATTTTACACACAACATGTATTTTAGATTCAGCTTTGTACGAATTTCATATGGACCTGACCATGAAAAATGAAATTAGCAACATCTTTTGGAAATATGTAGTTTTGTAACACGCTATTAATTATAAAAAATGTGAGCTTGTTTGTTGAAGTTGCACTATTTTATCTGTATACTAATATTATAAAGAAAAAATGTTTGTATTCTCGTTTATTTAATTTTGTTTGTTTATTGTCCTTTACTCCAAACCACAAAATATAGAATTAAGTTCATTTATTATGTTTGTAACAAAATAAAAAACAAATATATTTAACGGGTTTGCATATTTTTTTGGATGGGCATTGATGGTCCCATCTATCGAAAAAGATTTTAAATTTTAGTTCCGCCACTATAATATTATATATTAGAAGATTCTTTACCTATACTTAAAAATTAGTGACGTAGAAAAAGTCGTCTTTCCATGAATCATCCATGTTCGGCGGTCATTCCCTCCACTCGTAAAACAATTGCTTATATCATGTCAATATGTAAAGTATGCAGTCATAGTCAAAAGTAAACGTTGTTTTTGCGATTTCATTTGACATTTCAATGCACTTCATATTGAAAAGTGTTCACAAATATCCGCTGAAAAAATATTTTTGCATACTCTATGAAAAGATAATGTCAATCATTCAACTTAGTAGTATACCGCTACGTATTATGAGATAAAACATTTTACTTCTTACAAAACAGTGTCGAAGTGTTGATAAAACGTTACTGACTTACTTGTTATTTTGATAATGTCATGTCTCAAGTGGTAGATGCATTGTACAGTCATCAAGACTTCGTAACTATATGAAATAGCGTTTTGAAACAATTTGCTCCGTGTTTTATGCAAAGTAATGTAATGACTATTATTACGATAATAAGTAGTAATAGAAAATAATCTACATCAACTTTGTATTAATTTCAAGCGTATTCATGCTTCCGTTCAGTAAAGTACTATCTTCCTTTGATAAGTAGTTTATAACTTTCATTGGCGCTTCAAAAAGTTTTTAAAATATCTAAGTGTAAACAGATTTGATTTTAACTTCTTTACTTCTTTTTTTATTTATTTGCCCTTTAAACGATGATTGTAAAGGTAAACTTAATGCGTAAGACATTCTTAGCCAACGAACCTAAGGTGATGCAGGGATGATACACAGCAGGTGTGCAAAAAGGATAATTTATAAACGTAAATAGTACATACCTATATTATATACATATATATTAGACACATATATATACCTATATTATATACATATATATTAGATATATATTAGACCTTTAAGCAATTATGATATAAAGCTGTAGTGATTGTTTATAAGCGACGGTTAGGACTAGGTAATTAGCATTTTATTCATTTACTGACTTTATAAAATCACCTAAAAGAATTCTCCTTGCACAACATTTCAAAAACATTTATAATAATTATTATTCCTTAACATCATCAAGACGCACTAAGCAACAGAATGCTAAAATCAGGTAGAGACTTATTCAAGGGAGTACGCTCACTTGTGTAATGTTTTTGTTTTTTTTTCAAGGGAATTTTTACTTTCAAACAGGTTTGGATAAGCGAAGAAATTAATCTGTCAAATACCGTAAAAATGGTATCAGAGGTTGCGAGATGTGGTGAGAGTGACCTAACGATGTCGTAAAAACTGAAGTGAAACTACTGGATATAGACCTCTGCTTGCTGAATAGGCACTTTAAAACAAGTACCTATAACGTACGAAAATAAATATTGATCAAATCGACAAACGAAACCGGCAAAAGAAAATGTTGGAAATGATAAAGATCTTCTCTTTTCATACATACATACACGTTATTTAACCTCACTCTTGTATGGCTTAAGCCTAAAGATAGGCAGTGCCACTGAGAATTTCCTAATGGAAAAACCCAATGACTCTAGATCGCACCCACTTGAGACGTAAGACCACGAGGTCGTTTTTTCTTTAGTCAATGCTAAAGTTAGTTTTACGAGGGGTCGAATTTGCTTTCCAACGATCATGTAGCCTACAGTATTCTATGAAACTTTTCAGACAGTCATTAGTGACAAAAAGGATAAAATCCATCGCATACATCGTCTTGAACACTATCCCAGCTCTATGCCGTAGAACTTTTACCGACCGACGGAATTCAGTTCAGTTCCCGAGCGGAATTAAATATTTTTAAAAAGAAATAAGTTATTTTTGTAAATACAATCCTCTCATTCTCAATACTACATATTTCTAATCACATTTAACTCAAACTCTACTAGCGTAATTCGTGGAATCATATGAGCAGGAATATTTCTTTAGGCCAAATAAATATCATTGCTATGCATGGGCCTCGTCTAAAATTGAGAGCGTTTGGCTTTTATCTACCACGCTGGGTTAGTGCGGGTTGGCGCACTGCTCGCCTAAGAATATCCTAAAAATTTTTAGGTGTGCAGGTTTTCTCACGATGTTATCGTTCACGATGGTAAAGTATGTGATAATTCATTATGAATATAAATTTGAAAAGTTAGACGTGTGTCGACTACGTCTAAATCGCGGCGCCATAAACTACACCATTAAGTTATTCAACATTCCTATTAAGTATAAATTTATCATAAATTTCGTGCATTAGTTGCGTTCAATTAGATCTATTTGTATCATGTCAACTCGAGGCGTCAAGCGTTATCTTATCACTAAAGTACAGGTAGCTGTATTTACCACAACTCATGTATGATTAATCAATTTAAAGGAATGAGATGAAACGCATCGTCGTAAACAAATCATCTAGTGACATGTCTAAACATAAGGTTTTATCGTATGTTTGCCCGCCGCTTTGAAGAAACAAATAGATGTGACAATGACACGGTCAATTTAATTGTTGTGGCATTGTGGCTCCATCAAGGATACGATTTCGAAATGTACTTGAATGTGACGACATTAATTAAAATTATTCACGTTTGTTGAGTATGCTTTTTGGATGCATATTTGAAGTTCATACACCTTGGGCTGTAATATTTTTGTATTCCAGATTAATTATTTATTACATAAGGGAAACATTAACTTAAATTACTCGTATAAAGACATATATATAAGACAGAAATTATATTTCCTTACACATTTTCTTTACTATGGAAGATCCGATTTTCTTCTTCCTTCCTTTCCTTCTTCTTTTCCTCGTTTCTTCTATGTAATATTCATAAAAGATTTTATTTTATACCCATTAAACCTAAATCCCACCAGCTAAAAGTTTTAAACAAAAAGGAATATTTCTCGTATGTAGCTTTAACCTCTTCTTTGATCTCGTTTATTAGTTTTAACATAACTACTGAGACCACTTAAATTCTCTCCAGAAACTATCTGCTGAAAGTTGATATCCTGGCAAATCCTACGTTTACTCAACAGAAATGCGTGACAGTATGTAAATGATATGTACCACGCTTTGAGGCGTGCGTGAGACAGGATAATGAGTGAAAAAATTGTGCGTATGCAAATTATGGCATTGTGTGGTGAAGGTTGGCAAGCCCGTATGTGGATCCAGATATAGCTTATTAATATCGAATTGTGCTGAATATTTTGCTCACTGACCTTTATATATCTCTGAGTTATGTACGCATCAGGCTAAATGGTCGGACTATTGGATC
The DNA here is from genome assembly GCA_030295005.1 of Cephonodes hylas. Taxonomy (NCBI): domain Eukaryota; kingdom Metazoa; phylum Arthropoda; class Insecta; order Lepidoptera; family Sphingidae; genus Cephonodes; species Cephonodes hylas. Next base: position 4,546,984 of record AP025367.1, on the reverse strand, counting down.
AGTAAGGATTAAATTGAGGACACGTTACGTATAGTACGGCGACATTTTATATAAATGTGATAGAATCTATTCGTTTTGCTTTAATTTCTCTATGGTGTATTTGATCTATGTGGCTCGGTTATTCGGTAATTCTCGGCTTGTGAGTCTATTTATCGGTTTAATTATTCTTTTTCAATGTTTGCTACATTCTGTTCTGGTAGGAAAAACATAAATCAAGGGGTAAACAAATAGTCCAGTTATTTTATAATTGTTTTCATATAATATTTATCTTGTATGCGCTATTCCACTAGAAGTGGTCTTAGTCTCTCGGATAAACGATTATTGTAAAGTACGGGGCCAAAGCCACAATTAAAGTATTCAGTTTTGTAAATTTGAATCAAAAGTGTACTGCACTCGTAGCATTAATTGCAATAAATGGATATGAAACCACATCCGAACTCCGTGCGGAGTCGGCGGATCATCTTTTATTGTGTTGTCACGACTGAAGATTAATTTATTGTTGCCTTGAAAATAATTAAGTGGTCTCACGAAAGGAGTGCTTGAGTGTGGAGACTATTTCGTATGATCATTAATTGAGCCTACCAGAAATAATCTATCACATTAATAAGATTATTCCGTAATATGTAGATATACTTGTACCTATTTTTGCATTTCTTTCTTTCATTAAAAATCAAATCTTTGGGTGCTTTGTAGAGTTTTGGAATAAAATATTTTATGTTTTGTCGTAAGTAATTGTACAAAATATCGTCTTAAAATTTAGTTACAACAGGCAATACCTAATATTAATTTTCAAGAAATACTTAATAGCTTCTTCTTCTTCAACAACCCATATACGCCCACTGCTGAGCACGGGTCTCCTCTACCATTGAGAGGGTTTAGGCCATAGTCCACAACGCTGGCCTAGTGCGGGTTGGCGGACAGTGCGGGTTGGCGAATATGGGCATCGTTGCTTTTATATAATACTTGTTTTTTCATATTTATAATTTCTATTTTCGACTAACGATGTAGATACTTAATCTATGCTAATCGGAAAAATATGTTCAATTTGTTTTTAGTTCTGCTATGGAATTTGTATTAACCAACATACAAATATGCATTAAGACTTACGGATCTAGATACGAAAATATCAAGTTTCTTGTGTGAAACATTAGCATAAAAAAGAGCCACGTGGCAAAGGAGAAAATGAATAAATATTTACAAAACAATAATTATACTGTTCAGTCTTTGTTCAAAGGTACATTATAGACCTTGGGGTCGTAGACTTACGTTTTAATCGTATTTCTCCTATTAATCTTAGTCACGATTGCGATACTATCCTATAATTTTAAAACTACTACTTTTTGCTAATTATTCTGTTTATAACAAGCTAGAAAAATTCTCGATCGTGGGCACTTGCTATCAATTCAAATTTACCTTTACGTGAAATTTACCGTGTGAGATTTTAAGTTCATAAGTTTATTTACAATCGAACGGAATTTTTATTAACACATAATATATGAAAAATTGAGGTCGACACGTAATAATAATAGCAGAAATTGGTAGAGAACATTTTGTCATTGTCAAACCAAGTTGGCTAAAGTAAAACGGAGCATGCTTTTTTCCGAAGAAATGTCAATACTTAAAACGAATTTACATAATATCATCTCAAGTATTCCTAAAGAAGGTGATACTAATGTTATCACGTGCTTGTGTATGAGAAAAAGGGGGTGAACATACATACGTCACGTGTCAGATATTTGTTACTAGAGATGGGCCGAGTACTCGGTTGATATTCGGTACTCGGCGTACTCGGCGGGTTTTTTGATACTCGTACTCGGCCGAATAACTCGGTTTGAATGCCGAGTATACTCTGTTTAAGAAATGCAATATATTTCGGTAGATATAATTTAAACAACAGTCATCATCATCATCATTAGCCAATGGGAGTCCACTGCTGGACATAGGCCTCCCCCAATGACTTCCACCGGGAACGGTCGGAAGCCTCCTGCAGCCAGCGACGTCCCGCGACCTTGACAAGGTCGTGAACAGGGTGGTACAATTTGAAATGACTGAATTTAAGCGATGTATTAAACATTTTATAGATTCAATAAATATTATTTTATTTCATTTCGTAAACAACTGTGTTAATCAAAAATTATTTAGTAATTTAGGAAATCTTTGAAAATCTCAATTAATAAAATCAAAATTATAGTAAATAATAAAAATAATTAATATTTAAAATTGGATAGAGCAAAGTTATGATGCAGTGATGGCCTCGAGGTTTGGGCGCGCGGTCAAAAATCTCGACGGTCGCGGGTTCGAACCCCAGGCACACACCTCTGACTTTACGAAGTTATGTGTGTATTCACATTGAATTATCACTTGCTTTAACGGTGAAGGAAAAACATCGTGATAAAACCTGCACACCTAAGAGTTCTTAGGAATTTCTTAGGTGTGTAGTCCGTCAACCCGCACTAGGCCAGCGTGGCGGACTATGGCCTAAACCCTCTCAATGGGAGAGGAGACCCGTGCTCAGCAGTGGGCGTATATGGGTTGATGATGCCAATACTTTCAGTCATGGTTCAACGCAAAGACATTAAAAATACACTTTCATGTAACCTTCAATGCAAATCTTTGCACCTATGATTGGCCGACTTATGATTTAAGTCCCACGTGAAATGGGGCGAAACTTTTGCGTTTTTCTGGAAAAACATCGAAACTCAACTCAGGACTTTCAAATCAAATTAGAGATAAGCTATGACAGCATTTTTCTTTAACACTGGTATGTTTCAAAATCAGTTAAATATTTGTAATTCGAAATGAAATAAAAAATGTGATCTCAAATGCATATAACATTAAGGATACCTTAGAAAATATACTATTTAACTAGTGTCATTTTACTAGTTTTTCACTCCAATAAGCGGTTCAATTGTGTATGATGCAGGAACACAAGCCTCGCTGCACGTTCTGGTAACAGCCTATTCCTCTATTCTTCGTAGACGTCACCGGCCTCCGAAAACAGGCGATTTAAATTCTAATGTACCACGCGCGAATTGGAAATTTAATTGAACCGAGTTACTCGGCCGAGTACTCGGTTGAAAAAAAATTGAACCGAGTAAAACTCGGTACTCGTTACTCGGCAAAAGTGTAACTCGGCGCATCTCTATTTGTTACCAACCATTATGCAATTAATAAAATTAGTTAAGTTCTGGCAATGCCTATTATATTTATTCTATTCAGCATATTTTCAAATATTACTAAGAAGCCTTTTAGCATTGGGTTTCTTATATGACTGTAGCGCTCAGCTGAGCTTTATTAGGTACATAATATTTTCTCCGATAAAAAAAAATGAGTGACGTTGTAAGATTGCATTGATATTTTTTATATTTTGTTCTCAATTCAAAATACGCTTACAATATGTTCCTTGAAGTTGTATGTTCCTAACCTTATTCACATAAAATGTTTGAGGTACCATATGATAGTTTATTTTCCTATCATAAACTCAAAACAATAAAGCTTCAGACAGACTGTCTACGATTAACAATTCTGCGTTTACGAAGTCGTTTAAAATAATTTAATGCGCTCATTAGCTAATTATATTACCATTGTTGTACGTGGTAATTCTTGCAGTTTATTTTGCATATGAATGGCTAAATCATTTATTTATCTCTTTAGTGTTTCCGGACGTGTTTACGAATGCTGTATTTTAATAATCTGTGAAATGGTAATTTCGTATTGAATGTAGCATGAAAGTACGTTAGATACGTTTGTTAAATTACGCGAGGAGAAATAAAACAGAGTAATGGGTTTATTTTAACATTAAGGCTTCCAAGGTGCATATGATTCAATAATAAACAAATCGCACAGGCTCAAATATTTAGGACTTTTTGGTTAGTTATGCATGTAAAGTCCTGGGTATACGTAAAACATTCAAACTGTGTAAGGTTCTTCTACGCGTTACTAAAGATTGTGCTGTCGTTCAATAATAAACGCTATATAGTGATCGTGTAACTCAACTCTATAAATATTAAAATGCGATTAACAAAGCGACTAAACAATATATATTTATTCTATATCTTTTTTTTTAAATGACCCCAAAATAAATAAGGAATATGTTGCATCTTTTTTTAAAAGTAGTTAATCTAAGGGGTAGATTAGAATTAAGAGTAACTAAATTCTTTGTTAAAATATACCTATATCTTTTCAAATTAACGTAAAAGGTAACGGATATATGAGGGCTGCTCAGGATGGTGGCGCTTTCTTGGGGAGGCCTACGTTAAGCAATGGGCGGAGACAGATTGAGTACATAAAATTCTTTTAGTATTTAATGAGGAAAGAAATCTCTGATTTGACTTTCAGTTCCAAAGATATCGTGTACTTTTGGTGGAATTTCATTTTTGTATTACATTTCAAAACGAAGGAGTTGCACCAATAAATCATGTAAGTAATTGTAGGTTAAATATATGAATACCATAAAAATACTTATCAAACGCACAGTTTGTTTCAAGCAAATAATTTATATCTTGAATAATATTGGTGTTTGTAACAGAGGAAGTTGTTATGACAGTCAACAGAAGTGGGTTTTGCCTACATATTCTTTGAGTACTAATTGTGATTATTTAGTATTAAGTGATAGCGATTCATATTTCATCACAATTTATGTAATTCTATCACTAAGATATGATGACATATTTAGTGTTCCATTGACTTTTGGTTCCGCGGTGTAAGTGTTTGTCGCTTCCTGGGTTTGATTCTCGGGCCGGGCTATGTGTTGTTGTTTTTTTCATACGAATAATTTACGCAACAGCACTGTGACCGTAAAATCGTAAATGGATCCCCTATTACAGGGGGATTTCACACACGGAACAATACGAACACTATCGGCTTAAAGTGGATGCTCAATGTTCGAAGGTTTGTACTTTTAAATTACAAGTAATGGCTTCATCCGTTTGGTCCCGAAATATGAATAAAATACGGCCGTCGCATTAAGACGTATTATTTGTTATTTTCAAAAATTTCATAAATACATACTTCGTTTCGTTATTCTTAAAAAAAATGTTCGTTTTGAGTATTCGTATGTGTATGGGCCAATAAAAAAATCTAGGCGTATTTTTAAATAAAAATCCCTATGTTAGTGTCCTAGGTTATCATGTCCTATCGATGTATGCTCATGCCTGGACCGTTTAATATGATCCCGTGGTTTGTAACTTTATTAATTAATATTAAAAATAAATATTTTTCCTTTATAATATTAGCACAGATTTATTACAACAGTCCAATCAATAATAATAATTACAACGATAAAATATTCATATACTTTCTAAGCCTTCGTTATGTTTGGCATTGGAAGCTAATATTTAGTGTATTTGTCATTCTTTGAAACATTGTAAAAATGACGTCGAAAACGAAACAATTGCTATCCAAAGTGAGCGACAGGCGTGATGCCTCCGATTACAGATCGTATGAATGTTCAGTGGACACCGTCAATTCCTATTGTGCTAGTGCAAAATCTTGACGCGACTCTTTTTGAGAGACGTTCCACACACAAAACTTTGACGAGGTGAAGTATCCTAAATAATACAATATTCTGGAGATTATTGACATGTGATTTACAGCTTTTTTTAAACGTTTTGCGGAATATTTACGCGCTGATCCTTAACAGTAGAGACATATTAGCATTATAGTTATTAGCGTCAACAATTACATTAAATGTTTCGACATGACGTAAAATGCGCGAAATTTTCCTTAACACAAACCGACACTTGTAATTAATTATTTTTTTCGAATAAAACTCACCCATTTTGGTTTATTTCACAGTAACACTTTTATTAAATAGTCCGATATGAGATCACGGTGAGATATCGCGGTCACCTATGGCGGTGTATCATCGTCACTCGGCGTGGTCGGTGTGGATGCGCGCGGGCAAGTGCTGGTCGCCCCTGATACCGCGTGCTGCCTGCTAAGGCTTCTGTGCGAATGGGCCGCCGCTACCGGCACTCGCTGAAGATTCCTAGCACCGAGATAAGGATAAGGTCGCGATCGCTCATCTCCGTTATCTCGAGTGACGGTGACCAGCCATCGATCTCGCTTGCGCTGTCGCCGACTTCTAGGTTCTTACGTAACAGGTTTTCTAATATATTAAATACTTATTAGAGTAATAGTTATCTTTTATTTTCTCCTATTTAACTTTTATTTTTAATATTTTCTATATATATTTAATTTATTGTTTAATTGGTATATTTATGTCGTCGCTTATATATAATACCATGTGAATCTATTTAGTGAATCTTATAATAGCATTTATTAAGTTACGTTTTAAAAATGTATGATTTTTGGAAGCCGAACAATTTTTATAGATTTAATTCTCACGTAAAATTGACTGTACAGTAAATGACCGACACTCCATGGTATTCCTAATAATTGTATCATTTAACAAAGTCAAATAAAAATAAACCTTAAAGATTAAAATGCTGTTGGTGTTATTAAAATTAAGCTATTTTTCAGTTTAACAATCTGAGTACAAATTGTTATTTGTGAGGAAGCGAGGACTCCCTAAGGACCAGAGACGGGACGAAGCGTAATGAGGGAGCTACTAAGGCGATTTGTCTTATTGAATATTACTCTTCATTTACAAAGTAACTTGGAGCTTTTGTGTACATATGATTTTATTGATTATTATCGACAGTCAATAGGACTTGTAAAAGTTACCAAGATGACGAAAGTGAGTTTGTTTTAAGGATTATTTAGGAGATGTAATTACTGTACTGTAGGTGTCAGTTATGTACTAATAATACATATTGTAAAAAAATCGTATAGAAGGAACTTTGCCTTCATTGTAATAAGAAAATTCCCGAACTATAGTGAGGAATTAGACAAACGATCTCAGAATTATTACCAAAGCCTAAACGGCTACAACACTTATCAACCAGAAAATTCATGGCTAATAAAAATGCTAAAGAATTCATTTGTAAAGCGCATTAATTTTAAATTGAGCTAAATTAAAAAATAAAAACATAAACAATTTTTTAATTATGAACAATTAACAATTGGTAGCTGAGTGTCTACGACACAGCGCAGGGTCGCGACTCGGGGCACACTTCGCTTCGTCGGTCAAGTGCGACTGCATGCCAAGTTAGCGCAGGGCTGCGCGTGCACATGCTACCACCATACTTTCACACATTGCAACTAATAACCATTGATTAAATGTACTTGTACTACATCTGAATCAACACTTATAGAAATTAAAATAGCTTATGTTATGGTACAACAACAACTGGGCGAGAACTTTCATGGTCACTAATTAACATTAACTTCAACTGAATTATATTTAACAGTATTATCATTTTCACTTTTATTTTAATTATCCTGCTTGACGTAGATGGTCAGATCGTCCAAGTCCACCAATCGACCAAGTCGTGAATTGGGTGAAATTTATTTATCTGGTATAGAGTCTAACTATGTATTAATTAATTATTACTATTTACCATTTCTTATATTATAGTATCAACAAATTCACAATATGTACTGGCAACCATGAAAACAAATTAAAAGAATCTTTATCCTTTGGTCGATTTAATAAATTTAATGAATGACCTCACTGAAGTCACGATATTTTTCGAATTAACCTGATTTATTGAAATTACGCTTCAGTTAAACTTAAATGCGATGGCGGTGTTAACTCGATATCAAATTGAAATAACACATTTCTAAAGCCACAGAGTTGTGTCTACGTAAATAAAAATCATAAATGGGATGGAATTATTTAGATTCATTTTTGATATTTTTGAAAGATTACAATTACATTTATTACGTTAAGTATTTTTATAATAAATAAAATACGTTTATTTATTTTAGGACGTTTACACATTAGGTGGTCGGACGACCTAATAAAGGTCGCGGGGCGCCGCTGGCTGCAGGCTGCTTCCGACAGATCCCTGTGGAAGGCATTGGGAGAGGCCCATGTCCAGCAGTGGACCTCTTTTGTCTGAGAATAATGATGATGATGATGAATTTTTATTATATTTCACACACAAAAGGCAGACTTAATGCCTTAGACATTCTCTAACAGTCAACCTTAAAGTAATGCAGTGATAATAATGAACGCATAAATAAAATTTTGGTAAATGCACTATTAAAAGACTACTACGATACTACCAAGAGAAAGTAATATAAATATCCATATAATATGCATACAAAAAAGGAAATTTTTTCTTTTATATGGGTTTCTTGAAATTGGTAATTTTAGTGTACCGATTTTCTATTAACTTACTACTGTTACCGTTAGTCATATAAATGAGGTAATGAATCAAGTGTTACAACATTGGGAAACGGTTTTTTGTCCATTTTCACGTCGACTGATTAGGCAGTCGAGCCGCGTAGCCCACGACCCCTAAGGTCAGACATTAGGAGAATTTACCTATCGTCGTCCGTCATTTTAACCAAAGATAAATCTTCGAACCGATTTAAAAGGCCGCCGTCCGTAAAAACAATACGTGACGGAATGAAACGCGCGGGTTTCCTTATTTTGTGCGAAATGTTGTGTAATTTGCGAGATTTTCTTTTTGATTTACCAAATAAAAGTGCAATATTTGTAATTACCTACATAGTATAGTATAATTACTATACTATACAGTTTAATAAATTAATTTGTAGTCATACCACTGCATTGATATTTCCATTCATATACAATAACATTAGGCAAAATACTATTTTTGTACACTATATTTTTATTCAACTAAGTTGTGGTAAAATTTCCTTATCGTCGTAATAACTAAAAGACATTTATGAATCCTAGAAACATTTTGGTTTATAAATGTATTTCGTGGTCATTCAGAAATGAATAGTTATTTTCTTATCTCTACATCACCCAAAGATCGTCTGTAAGATAATGCCTAAGGCATTATATTTACTGTATAAAAAGTATAAATAAATTAAGAAAGGTATTAAATAAAAAAAAATATTTGGTATAATTCATAAGGAAAATTAACGTAAGCTAACGTCAACAAAAGCGGCAAAGGACTCATTCCTAAAGGTGTAAATTATCATTAGGTAATAAACAGGCCACGTAATAAAGACGGTAGGGTCGTCGCAGTCGCCGCTGGAATACAGAGTTGTTTTGAGGAAACAAATAACATGCATAAAACCTCGACCTCTTTGCATGTTACGAAACCTGTACATTATTTACAACTTACATTTCGTATCGATCGGCATTGGCCAGTACCGTGCGATTCACTCGAATTCATTTAAAAGAAAAAAATATTTAAAAATTTAAGATTGGAATTATATTGTATATTAATAGAAATAATATTTATCTTGGCGTGGGAATTTCGCGGCATTATGTTTCATAGCTCATTACCTAAATGTGCCACCATAGCTGTCATCAAAGTGTAATTTTTTACATGCAGTATTAAATACTTTTAGAATATTTAGATAGATTTTAGGTTTTTTATTTATTTGTATTGTTGATAAGGTATTCTGAACTTGTAATCGGCAAAGAGCGCTTCTAGAAGGTTGTAATTTTTTTACCGCAAAACGCACTGAGCTTCTCTGCAGCTTAACCATAGATTACAATTTACACCAGCAGTAAAACGTATGTAGTTGGGATTGCTGTACCGAGTGAAACTTTAGCCGGATTAAACTTTTTTGTAATCTTCAGTATCCTTTGACAGACTGTCAATCAAAACCTAACAACGTTTATACCCGTAATTACGTTAATCATTTCTCTTGTGTCTTATTGTTAACCGTCTACTTAAATATACCCTTGATAATGTCGAATCAAAATGTTTTTGGCAGAAGTCGCGTATAAGATAAAGCCATCACTTAATCATGCGTGCTGTGTTCTAAACGATCACATAATTGCATTGATAGTTCAAACTGCGGTCACGAAGGATAAACTATTGACTATCATTAAAAGACGCATTTTAAAAGAAAACTATTGCGATGAGGATGTATATGGCAGTGAGTGGTGAAAAATATTTTTCTAAGTACCTAATAAGAAATGCATGTACATATATAGTAATACTTCAGTTAATCTTTCGCTTTGTTAGTTCGACAAAAATGTTAATGCCAATGAGAGTATGGGAATTCCAGGGTCATCTAAATTTTAATTCGGTTTTTACTTCAGGGAATTGTCAGTAATGGTACGCAGTAGAGGAATGTTCCCAAGCTCTTGTGATCGGCATTCACGCAGCAACTGAAAATATACAAATATATGTATATACTAGCTGACCCGGCAGACTTAGTTCTGCCAAAACGATAAATGAAAGACCTAAACTTTTGTATAAAATGATTTTAAAACAAACAAATCGGATCCGTCTATAATATAAAAATGAATTGCTGTTCGTTAGTTTCACTAAAACTCGAGAACGACTGGACCGATTTGGCTAATTTTAGTCTTGAAATATTCGTTGAAGTCCAGGGAAGGTTTAAATGGTGATAAAATTTGGAAAAATTGCGGGCGATATGATAAAAACAGGAATTTCATTTTCCCATATAAACTGTTCTATGTAATGTCCTGTCAAACGTTAAATATTTATCCCTTCAATGCGGGTAATTGTTCCCTCAAATTAAAGAACGGATTTAAATAAAGGTTTCGAATCGACAACATATATCTACAATATTCGAATCATTGCATATTTTACATTTTAAAAATGAAGAATAGTGTCACTCATTAATGGGGATTGACATATTTGTTGGTTGTCAAACATTTATGTCAGCGTTCAGAACTATTTGTTGTGTAAAATATATCAAGCCTAATTATTATTATCTCCTTAGATGTGCCTGGTTTACAATTTACAACTGAGGGCTCAGTAATTAAACCAAGGCTGAAGCCTTTATAAATGGTAAAAAGCCAAATAAAATTATAGTAGAATGAAACGCATTGGAAAAGGAAGAGAATATGTATTACAAAAATGGATAAATCAATTTGTACAATCTGTTTATATAAAAATGAACAATCTTCCTTTCTGTGTCTGTATTTTAATTCTCTCTCTCTGGTCATCAGTGCGGTTAGCACGTGAGGTAGCTCTTCGTACATTTGATTGACTTCCTAAGTCAGGTCGTCTTCTCCTCGGCATCGTAAATTGTAAAGCACAAAGTCACTACCACAAAGGATTACCAAAGTAAAGAAAGTTCTCGCGCACGTAGCCACAAAGATAGAAGGATGCACTCACAGATATCGTAACACAATATCGTTATAATTTTTTCCGTATTCTGAAGTGCGACAGGCTGGATTGGCATATTATATTTTGGTTCTCAAATCTATTGTCAAATATAAAAAAGGTAAAATACAAAAAAATAAAAATATAATCTGACAGATCAACAACTGAAGTTAGTTGTTACGGAACGCGATATAAGATTTTCCAACGCGCACGCGAATTTGAACTTTATGCAGCGGTATTAAATTACAAATTGACTCTCGATATTATTTAGAAAACATTTGTATGGGAAATAGAAAAGGGCTGTTTTGAGGGATTTCCCGCAATTATTTGATTTTTTTTCACCTTTTAAACCTTCCCTGGACTTCAACGAATATTTCAAGACTAAAATTAGCCAAATCGGTCCAGCCGTTCTCGAGTTTTAGCGAGACTAACGAACAGCAATTCATTTTTATATATATAGATATATATATATATATATATATATATATATATATATATATATATATATATATATATATATATATATATATATATATATATATATATATATATATATATATATATATATATATATATATATATATATATATATATATATTTGAATAATATACACTTACACCTGTATTATATGTAAGCAGTGATTTATTTCTGCACAAACGCTTTGCCTTTCTCGTTCACAGTACAAAGTCTGGACTTGGTGATGGTAGCATGATTTCGTACTCGTGAAACGTAATAGCACCTTTTCCATCCCGAGGTTCGAACCCAGTACTTGTACATCATACCACAGACACTCGTACCGCGACATTCCAATACATTGCAAAATAATATACAATTTATTTCATTGCTCATATAAACGTAGTTATTGTTTTGTATTTATTTATATTACATTGAAGATAAACTATAAAAGAAATTTTATGTGTTAAATTTTACTGCACGTTATATTATATTCTCCCCATATCATTTGTAAATATTGGCTGTCACGTTATCAAAAATCACTTCTCGTATGTCACGGATACAACTGATACGAAACACAGTAAAACTCTTTCACAATATCCTTTTAATATTGCGAATTGTTTTAAAAACATTTCATAGTGCTAAGATCACTCTTGAAGTTCGGGCGTAGAGAATAATATGGAATGTTATAGAGTATAGACCATTCACTACCTGTATTTCATTGCCTTTAGCATATCTTATGTCTGTCACTTTAAGCGTAGTGAAGAAGACCCCAAAATTTTACACCAGAAACTTATAATCTGGCAGTGGCGCGTGTTCTTCCATTGGTCAAGGAAAGGATGAACTGACTCGACAGTCCTAGCACCAACACTGGTATTCTCATTCCTCTATGGCAGCCGTATGGAGGGAGACTTTAATCAACGCGACCTCTTTTAAAGCCAGTCTGTCCCCGCGACATGACGCCTCCTCCCGCTGGTGATAAAAGCGCGAGAGGAGTTTGGCGTCAAAGCCTTGCGGCAAGAAACTGTCTAGAATTCAGGCCATGTAGGTACCTAGCAGAACTGATCATATATCTACTTATTCCGTGATTGCTTTGACTTGGAAAAAACATAGCACAAAAAATTGGTTTATTATTGCATACATTTAAATTCGGTTGCCATACCGTTACACCCAGCGATAGCCTTGTAATACGCTATCTAACTGTATTAAGGAAGCTAATTTTGGAACATGCATATCAATGTGCCACACAATCTGTCATTGTCGGTGACAGATTTGCTTTAGCCGTCGTAACACCTCGTGTACATTGTTTACGTAATGAAATTTATATAACACGTTCAACACGCCCTTTACAAGTTCAAGGGCATTGTCTCAATCTGGGCGTATTGCTCTTGAGGAGTCAAACAAATGTGTGGAAGTTGAGTTACTTAATACCAGGGTGGAATTCCTGGTACAAACTTCTGAGTTCTCGTAGTTTTATCAGTAGAATGAATTATCACGTTCTTTAACGGTCGAAGAAAACATCGTAAGAAAACCTGCTAACCTAAAAGTTCTATCTACAAAGTGTCTTATAGATACGTGAATTCACGACCTGCAGTAAGTCACTATGGTGGAATACGGCTTTACCCTTCTCAAAAGTAGAGCAGACCTGAAATGGCTAATAATGATAAGTTTTCTAGCTGAATAACTTTTTATTGCTCCCACGTCAGCCGTTAGAATATATTTTATCGTAAATAAAAAAAATATTTGAAGGACCCCAGGTATCATTATTCTTGGCCGTCTAAGAGTACTCGCCTTAGAATCACATAGCCACAAAAAAACGAGAATTACCTAAGAGAAAAACCGAAAAACACTTTCGAACCGGGCTAGGGACTACATCGCAAGGCACACATCTGACGGGACCAAACAGCTCAAAAAAGAAATTTCGATTAAGTTGAATGCACTTAAGCATATTATGTCCAATAAGACGTATGTGATAAATAAAGCAAGCGATATCGCTCACGACGATCAGCTGTTGTCACACAGCGCACGGAATGTTGCGTGTGGTCTGTATGTCCTCAGCCGACGTCGTCAATGGACGAGACCGAACGTGTGCCCTTCGAATCCAATGTGCTTTAATTGCACTCCTTTGAAGCGGAAAAGGGGGAATTAAATTTTTATATCCTTATTTTTTTGCAATGTTTTGTGAGGTTTCTGAAATTTCTGATGTGTCTAAGTGGTTTCAAATGGATTGCATTTTGAAACATTGATTGCCATATTGTTTTCACACTGTTTTAACTTATATATTTTTTCCTATTTTATAATTGTTACGGACTGACTCGTGGTCTCGCGGTAGCCGTGCGATCTAGACCTCCCTAGTTCTATTCCTTTTTCGGGCAAGTCTCAACAGCAGTATGAAATATGGAATAATTAAAGAGAAACGACAATATGCTCGCCCCCATTACGTGGGTTATAAACACAATTGTCGGAAATTGCAATGCACCTATGCCTATCCCTTAGGAGAAAACAGCAGTACAACAAAATAAACTAATAAATCTTTTGCTTAAAAATTAAGGAATATTATCAAAAACATTCTAGACAAATTATAATTGTAACCTATAATGACGTCACAGCAAATGACACTTGGAGCTCCTAGTTCCAATGTCTTGTTCAAAGCCTCAATTTACATACAAATTGAAGTAATTTACAAATGCCCAGATGTTCATTATGCACGTCGCACGAGCTATTTTTGTTTAAGCCTCTCCGATTATTTTTGCTAATATGTTTTTCGGATAGCTTCTGTTTTATGCAAATTAGTATGAACACAATAACCCCATAGTTATAGTGCATACATATAATATTTCACAAAAACAATAGACAGCATTAACAATATTGGATATCGTTAAAATCTACATTATACTTAGAGCTACAGCCGATGAATGACAAAAAGGTAACACATAATTACTAAATTTAAAAAAAAAACGACATTAAATTAGTCTTTCGATTAGGATCGATTTCCGCACCCAAGCAAATGCTTGCATGACCCATAATTATTTGTTTCGGGGCTTTGTGTCATTGGATAAATACTTTCTAATCTACATACTTCATGTTTTATTGAGTATGGGTTATATTAAAAATGCGTTATTATTGAGCAGTATGTAACATATAATAGGATTTATGTCCTCATTCAAAATTCAAAACCAGTTAAGAAGAGATAATAATGATACCACAAGCAATGATCCTGACAAACCTCTGAGATTTCTTTATTTTGTCATTATTGAAAAATATCTGATAGTTTTTGAATTTCCATGAAGATAGCTGGAGCAGTATGATCGCATCGAACAGGGCGACACGTGACTCACAAAGCCGAGTTTAGCCACGTCTGATGAAGCCCCAACAATGATCAATCCTATTAACACGCCTTCGCTTACCTAACTTTTCAACAGTGTATTTTGCATTTTAATAAAGTCTACTTTCAATGAGTCTATAAATGTATATGCATTAAATAAAACCAAAAGTTTTTCTTTATGTAATCCAGGAGCAAGCTTCCTAAGATTTCGTGCATGTTATGCATGGATTAACTAGAAAAATCATTGTGGGGAAACCATTACACCTAAGTTCTTCATATTATAAAACTCTTAAATCTAGGTACTTAATTTTCTTCGAACAGAGCTGTTAAAGCAATTTACTAAGGGGAGTTGGGTTTCTATTGTCCATGGTGGATGTGGAATGACTAGCCGGATCAAGTCCGATATACCCATATTCCCCCTACTAGGCAGATTTAGATTCGTTAGTATTATTTATATGAGAAAGAAGGCTTTCATGCCTCATGGGAACTTAATATGAATCTAGGATAAGTGATACTATCGAGGGTCAAATAGCCAATATTTCGTAGAACTCCATCCATTCTTAATTAGTTAAATAGAGCGACGCAAGTTTTTTGCAAAGATAGTTAGGTACACGACTGTTATATTATATTGATATATTGTCTCATAGTGAAATTGTCTAAGGACTTCAAGTGTTGTGCTGTAGAATTAAAAAGTTATCACTGGCCTTTATTGGGTTTTCATATCGATGTGAAATCTAGGCATACGTAGAAGCTTATTGATAACACTTGAACAATTGCCGATTACTATTAATAAACTCTTGAAACTGGTTAAAACAAGGATAAATTAATGACTAATATAAGGAAATTTATTTACACTACTTGGTAATAACAAAAGTTTATATCCAAGATATGAGCTGACATAAATTCTATTTGTTTGGGTATTTCCGAAGCTGTTTTATGCAAAGTTCCTTTTATGGGTAGTTATTTAAAAAAAAAGTTTTAAATTTCACTATCGTTATATTTTTGAAGGCAATAATATTCTCTTAACTACCGCTAACACTGAGTATAAATTATGTATGGCAAAGTTATCATAGTATCTACTTAAAACCCGCTAATTCCTTTAAAGTCAAAACTGCGTTCATTTATAATATTTTGTCTTTCGAATTCAAGCTATAATTCAATTTATTATTTAGATTCCTGTCAATGGAAGATAATAGCGGCTGATGATGATGACTCAAAATAAGCGTGTCATAAAATTGGTTATAAAAGATTTTTGGGATATTACTTTTTGTAGTAAGCTGTATAAGTCTTGTGAATTTAAACACCATTAGTTAGCCATACCTCGTTATAGGCCTCCAAGGCTACCGGAGAATTTAGTCGAATCCTACGAGGGTATTTTAGCCAAGAGGCCAGCCTCACTCTTGTACGTGCATGACTAAAAGATCGTAAATTACAATATATCATTTTCTGTCGCGCCAATAAATTTTATAGACATCTTAGTAATTTTTGACTCATAAACCAGTAATAGAAAATGAAAGTTATCTACGAATATAGCTGATTTTAGGATTTGCTCCGTGACTCTATTGATAAGATTAAATGTCAAAAACACGGAATATATTACTAAATTTATCTATGAAGTTATATCTGTGATTGATTATTATTTATTTAGAGCAGAGGAAGTTTTATCAAATGTAGGTAAATCACCAAGTAAATATTGTTGAGTATTGTTCTAAAAGAAGGATTTTGTTCTGTTTACTGAGTACACATGGAGAAAGGGTAACTGTTGTGGTAGCGCGTAATGCATCCATAAATTGTTTATTATTGACAATAATACTGTAAGCGATAAGGATTTGAAAAAAATAACAGGTAAATTTGTTACAGGCGTGCTGAAAGTATGAATTTTGTTCACGTTCTAATTGTTGTGAAAAATATCTAATGTTTAATTTAAATACCCTACAAAAGAAACCTGGGGGCTATTTGTTTAATTTTAAAACAATGTTAAATTAATGACAACAGTTTTGATCTACAATTGCTTTTGAAATTAACAATTAATTGAAATTAAACAATCAGTTACATATTACAATTATAGTTTTGTAATTTCTTTTAACCTACGGACAGCTACAAACTATATCTCTATTCTTGTCGTTGACTCAGAGCGACATTTTTATCGTGGTCACATTTTTTTAAAATTAACAGATTGGTTTAAAAAAAAATAGGATATAATATAATTAGTAATAGAAATTTGCGGTATTTTTTATTTTTTCTTTTGTAAAAAGTTTTTTAAGTGCGTTATCTGTGTTGCTATAAGAGCTAGATATGCGGAGGTGTCGCTTGTCGTCAGATGATTGATACGCGAGGTTGATTTGTGGAAACAGCCGTTTTAATGGTACCAACCAAGGTTATCTCGGCCATGAGACTTTTACATACTAACATCCACGTTATTCACACAAGCCCATAGACATGAAAATTATGAGCAGATTCTCGCAAAATCGTTTCGAATAAATCATGACCGTTGATTTGATGCGCTTGTACTGCGCCGTCATAGCTCATTGTTTTCATTTCCTGCTCGAGTATTATCACATTATCACACGTTGGAAAACAGATACTAGTCTTCAAATAGTGTCTTGTAATGTACATAGCTCCAGTCACGAGGGTTGGGACTGTGTCAGCAACGCAACGTGCCACTACCAGCCTTGCGACACATTATGCTCCTTTCAACAATGCCGTGTTTATCTTCTTCAAATACATGTCTGCATAATTAATTCCATTATTTATGGTACATATAAATTATATTACTGTTTACTATTGGGTACACCCGTATAATTTTCAAGTTCAAACTGGATTGGCGTGTAATACGTGAGCTAGGAGAGCCACTCGAATTTGGAGATGTCCATTGTTTTATCGGTTTCTGAACATGGTATACTGTAGGCACGTCAACACGATAAGATCTGTCATGAACTTGAAATGTCAGATTATGTTAAAGTCTAAGTTGTTATGAAAAACTGAGCTAAGATAAATAATCGTCAAGTCTGCGTGGAATATGCAATGAATGGCTGTCCCGTATTGTTGCGGCTATTTCCGTCAATTGTATTATCATTCTAATTAAATTTATGTAACGTTTGTTTCAGTTGTAAATTAATATTGTGTATGAGCAGTTTTAACAGTTGAATATTTTTTGGGTAGAATTCATTTCTTTTCAATATGTACTTCATTACGGTGAAATGGTTATACATACATTTTATGCAGTTACTAATAAAATTAAAGATATAAAAAATTGCTGTAATTCATGGCTGTTTATTGTTAAATTTTTGGTCCAATCTTTAGTAACTGTCATCATTATCAACTGCGAAGTTTGAGGATTTAGTCCGCCATGCTGGCTCAGTGCGGGCTGTCGGACTACACACCTAATAGATTTCTAAGAAATGTAAGGTGTGTGCCTAGGGTTTGAACCCGATACCGTCCAGATTCTCGACCGCCTAAACCTTCTGGCCATGATAACTAATTGAGGATTTATGAGGACTGTAGACGCGGATAAAAAAATACTGCTTAACAATATTGGCCTGTCCAATATTGACTTCAGAAAATCTAACAATATTTTTTTTATTTTACTACAAAGCAGCGGAACTCTTGCAGATAACACAATTTTAGTCCACTTCAGATGTATGGCATTTCAGAGGACGTCGCACTTCAACTCGGCAGGGCTCTTGATTCAATGTTTGTTTACTTTACCGAACACAATGTCTCGTAACTAGAGTTAATCGTCACATAAATACCTCTTATCATTCGTACGAAAATTATCAACATTTTTGCGTTCAGCACGTGAAAAGTCTTTCAGACACCGGTTATTAGGTCATGTTCATTTCAAGTGTCGGCTTTTGCAGTACCGACAATACCATAATCTATGTTGACGACGTGATAAATTTAAGTATTTACAAATTATACTATAGACATTACACGAGTAAATGTTTTCATAGGATTGGAATTCGCCGAATTCTCGCATACTTGTGGCCGTATTCTCTAATTTGAAATTTTAAATAGATAGTTATTTTAATGAAAAGAATTGGGAGTCATGGACTTTTACTGTTAAAATTATACAGGGTTTTTATATTTAATGTTAAATTTAAAACTTTTTTACAAGCATTCATAATTCTTATATTAATATAATGTCTGTATATCTGCCCGATGGCGAAAGCAAATTTTTTACTGTACTAGATACTGTGCGAAGACAAGCGATCTTCCTTGCTTAAGGGATTCCTACACTACAGGTGCCGAGTTATGTACTCCACTTCAACTTCGTGGTCAATAATTCAAAAATAAAATTATCAATTTGAATGAAACTTAAAACTGTATCTCAAAAATAAATTCAATTTGAACTGAATAAATTGGAATCAAACATGTAGTAAATTGATTTAGATAAACAGCAGTTACCAGGCCGTTGTGAGGAAGTAAAGAAAGCAATAAGACGGCAGACAATCAGTTTGTTTATATACGATCGTATTGGATACAATCGCACTGGGACGCAATAAGCGTAATCCCCGGGGCGGCTGTCCGGGAAATATAATATCAGAAGCGTCTACTTAATCGTTTTTTATTTTTAACTCTTAAGTAATTGCATTCCACCGCTTTCAGAGTAATAGATATTCTGATTTAACAACGTGGGAGGCAGTCGTAGAAATGATACGGAAAGACGTTCTTAAATGAGTGTTACGTTGCTGCTATTATGTAGCTGCTTATGTTAAACAGTTTGGAATAACATACTTGGGAATTCTCCAGAAGCATTTTGAAGAAATTCTTATATTGGTAGTCTCCAGATAAGCCCCCTTTTTAAAAAAGGAAAAGACAACTTTTTAGAACCACGAATATTTGGTGATTTGTAATTTTACTTTAGAAGGCAATGGGCGTATATGGGTGTTTTTTCCTGGTGATGGTAAAAGTTGAATTTAATTATTACTTACTACGACTTAATTGCCCTTAGTAGACGCAAGCGTAACGTAAGCCATAATATTCTATACCCTCATGGTAATAAAGGGTTTAAAAGCATAAAGCTGTCTCTTCCAGCGTTTGCAAGGCGCATGTTGGTCAGTGGCTGGGCGGGCGGGCGAGCGAGGGCGGCGCGCGCGCTCCAGTCTTCTTCCGCCGTCCGCCGCCGCGCTAACTTCTCAATGCTTCACTTCCAAAACCATCTCGTTATAAACTTCAACACCGACAACTCAGTGCCGAGTCCAACAGTGATTTAGCAAATTGCTTGCTTAAAGCTGTTCCACAACTTTGTCATCCAACGTCAAGGAGCGTTAAGTGGAGTTTTTGTTATTAAATTTCAAGCAAAAGTTTTAGTGGTTTTGTTTTGATTTTGATTGATCTCTTCAGTGCCATAATATTGAAAACTGTTGCGAGGACCCTTTATACAAACTTTCGAGTGAATTTGAAGTATAACACAATGAAATAGAATAATTATTATAGAGGGCGGCACAAGAAAGCGAAATATAAATTATGGCAGATAAGCTCAACGACTACCAAGGTTTGACAGGGCGCTTTCATGGTGCCAGGGATCGGTATAAGGAGAAATGGTCCCAATGGAAGGAGGAGCATCCTCGTGGGATAAGGGAAGTTGTTTCTGAAACTTTTTTCGGTATCCCCAACTCTGATGAGCCTCCAGAACGAGTATGGAAGGATAGTGAATACAATGACATTTACAGGTACGGTGTCGCTATTTTTCCTAAAATTTTTAGTAGTGAATTATCTTCAGATATGATTTTGTCGTGAGTTGAAGATATGGCTCGTTTCCAACAGTAGTATAATATGGCCTGAGGATAATAATGTAATTATAGATTTAATACATTATGGTCAATTCTGCAACATTCTTAACACCTAGAATTCACTTATGTTAAACTATAACTAAATTCGAAATTACGTAGTTTTTTATTCAGTAGGTCCACTTTAAATTTTTTAATTTATAAAGATAGAGAAAACATGAATAAAAAGGGTACTACGTATAATAAAAATAAAGGATAGATCATAGAAACAAATAAGTAATATTTTAAACATACATTGTAATTAGTCAATCCGAAATTCGTTAAGTAATTGAAAGTTTTTTTAGATTGCATCATTGTGACGCGATTGGTAAAGTTTTTATCATATAAATATAAATGAGGAGTTACCTATTAATATTCTGCAAAGTAACGCCCATAACACTAGGTTACTTCTCTACCCAACTGCATGCTGAAATATAACAACCAAACATAAGTAAAATGAGTGTGGTTGGGATTGAACCCGCGACTAAGGAGACAGTGCAACGCAGAGAGCAGCTGAATTAGTTTAGAAGAAAAGTAGACTATTTCTTAAAGAGACTACAGTCGCCGCTTGTTTGTCGTTTATTATTTTTACCACGTCCAATTTTAAAAATTTTGAACAAAAATGAAGGGCTACTATTGGATGTCGCACATTAAAAGTCTTGAAATTACATTACGATCTACTACGAAGCGGCCGTGTCAAACATTTGATAGTTTAATCGTAAGATCGACACGCTCGGCTTGCTGACATTTCCTTTCTAGTTTTATTCAACTGTTCTGTAGAGTCATGTCACACCGCGCGCTGAATTCTGTAATTTCCATGAATGTTAAACTATAATAAATGAATAATAAATATACCCCACAGTCATATAGGTACATAGATCTGACTCCCGCCTAGTATACTAGTCTTGTGTCGTGAGTATCAGAAACAACGAAAGCTTTTTGAGACCGTAATACAAACACCCAGACACGAGTCAAATATTTGTGTATCACATAAATATTTGTCTTGGTGCGGGGATCGAATCCGCGGTCTCTCGTTTCGCGAGCTAGTGTCCAGCCAACTGCGCCACGTGGCTAAATGTGCTTTTTTATCCTTTATTTTCAGGCACTATTCCGTTTATATGTTAATCGATAAAGAAACCTTGCGTACGTTATATCGTATTTCCTACACAAAGTTCAAAAGAAACGTTTATCACTTACATTGAGGAAGCCCCACTAAAAAGTGATATTTTTAATCCCCTATTGATTGGTACCGCCGTATAAGGAAACAGCATGCGAACCCAAGGTCCTCAATTCGGTTTTCGAGTGGTTAAAATGTTCCCTTATGTAATAACCTTTTTCTGTATTTCCACATCTGGTCTATCACCTGTTCCACAATGACCACACGTCTAATAATAAAAAACGTGAAGGGCTGCTATTGGTTGTCACACGTTTAGTAAAGTCTTGATGTTACACGTTCTCCGAATTATTGAGAGGCAGCCGTGTGAAACACAAATGGTAGTCTAATTCAACATTTATTACTTTACCACATATATTTTTTTTTAGTACAAATTATATGTCATGACCATGTACCCGGACTGCACCTACGGATTGTACATAATTATACAAACATAAAAAATGTACCAAAGCATTACGTTCCCTCAAAATTAGCACCATAGTGGACTCCTTAGTTCATCAAATTATGCTTAAAAACGTGTAGAATTTGATATTAATTGCACGGCTTGAGAGTAATACAGGTTGACCTACCTGTAGCGAAGTTAGTTTGCCACCAGCTTATGAAACAAAAAGCCGCGGGTTCGATACTCGCACTGTGACAAATGTTTGTGATATCCATAAACGCTTATTTAGGTCTAGGTGTTTATGAGACCAAAAAGTTTATCTTAGTTTTTAATATCCACGACACAAGACTTGTATTTTAATGTGCAGTAAAGCTATCAATATGTGTATGTGTCTGTTAAGTGTATTTATTATTACCACTATTGGCGCAGTCTGCTAGATACCAGCTTGCGAATCGAGCGGCCGCGGGTTCGATCCCCGCACCGAGACAAATGTTTGTGTGATCCACAAATATTTGTTTCGGGTCTGGGTGTTTGTGAGACCGAAAAGTCTCTCGTAGTTTCTGATACCCACGACACAAGACTCGTATCTTAGTGTGGGGTCAGGACTATGTATGTGACTGTTGGGTGAAAAAAAAAAAAAAAAAACTATTGTATCTAAAGTTCTAAAATTTTTAGTTAGAATTATCTAGAAGAATTATATCCTCCAAATAAGGACTTATTAGTAAACCTTTGTGGGAGGCCTATGTCCAGCAATGGACGTTTTTAGATTAATGATGATAAAGTATTTCTTATACTGTATAGATCTTGAACGTATCAATTCTCTTTCAGGCGAAAAAGCACAATTGAACTGATGAGAATCTCAGCAGCAGTCATGGGTATAGAGTTTTCGTATGCTGGTGAAACTGCTTTCGTATCTCCAACCTTACTGCAGATAGGAGTCCCGCATCACCAAATGACGTTGGTCTGGGCACTATCTCCACTGGTCGGGTTCTTCATGACGCCACTCCTGGGATCTTTGAGCGACAGATGCCGCCTTAAGTATGGCAGACGAAGACCGTTTATCGTCCTCATGTCTGTTGGGGTGTTGTTGGGTAAGAAATTTCAAATAAAGAACGTTATTGTTTTTTTGTTGCTACAAGGAGCGATTCCGTTTTGTAAGAGGAGGTAAAGAAATACTGTTAAATATTTGTGTTGAGGTTAGGTGTGCGAGACGAAATAGTATTTTTCTGATGATGTGCCGGTGTTACGGTATGGTGTATAAATTCATGTATCTTATCATATTATCTATGCATACATACCCTTAAACTTCCTAAGTCTGCGTTTAAGAAGGTTAGGTTTTAATCTACCAAGATGAATTGAAGCAATTTAGTAGATTCCACATATGAAGTTCAAAATTTTAATACATTTGGCATATTATTGTTTTGGGTTTTAAATCTAACGTGGTCTGACCCAAATAATTTATATATATTTTTTTTTTTTTTTTCAATAAGCAGTTTAGGACTGGTACGAACAGTCTATGATGGCAAGCAATCAACTCTTTTGACGAACCTGATACGCAGTCAGGATGGCCGAGCGGTCTAAGGCGCTGCGTTCAGGTCGCAGTCCACTTCTGTGGGCGTGGGTTCGAATCCCACTTCTGACATATCACTTTTTTGTAAATGAGAAATATTATTGATTACACTGATATATTATTCAACTTTTAAACTATGAAATTTGATGATTTATTATTACTTAAATTATTAAGACCATACGCCAAGAAAATCCTCTAAAAAAGGCATAATCCTCTAAATTTTTCCATCACTATAATGATAGCTCCTATACTAATAATATACTTGTAGGAGCTAGCTGAAAATTATTTCCGGCTTATTTTTACATACCTACTTTAGTGGTAGCTTATACTTGTAGACGTGCTTAATACACCGTGTAACTGCATATCTACATGTTAAATACCCAGTTTAGTTTAAACTTACTCTACTGCATGGATGGATGGATTACTCTAGTGTTGCTTCCTACTTTATTTACAAATATTTCTATATGCTTGGCAAAAACGCTTATCAAAGTCAAGGAAGACCTTCGTTTGTCGGATAGTTCTTCCATATACATACATATTTCCGCCTTCATCGTACAAACATGGCCAACCCGGTCACACCAACTTAATACATGGTATATAATAGGTTTAAATTCTACGAGAATGTATTTTCCTAATATAAAGTTGTTCCTAATAATATACGTAATGTGCATATTAAATAACCTCAAAAAAATATACATTTTTTCCATGAATCGTTACAAAAAAAGCGAACATCAACGTAATGTCTTAATCCATGGCACACGAAATATATATTTTATGATTATGATTTCTTAATAGCTTTTCCTATTTATATTTCGTTTTACTAACTTTGCTGTGGTTGTAGTTATCTACCCCTGGAGACTGGGTTTTGTTTCACAATGTTATTTCACCGATTGACACTAGTTTACGGCTTACGGGATTGGGCTGATAAGTTTCTTCATAAATAAGTTTCTACGTCTCATTTATTTTTGATGATTGATTGCAACGACATAAAAGGCTGGACCCATTATTATTACCCTTCATCAGAAGACACTATGTCGGCTTATTTACTCCGATAAACTGATATGCTTCACGACAATTTATTGTCAGGCGGTGTTACCTAGAAATCTGCCCTCCTAAAATTAAAACGCAACACATCATCATCATCTTCAGCCAAAAGATGTCTACTGCTGGATGCTTATGTACAGCAGCATTGGGCTGACGATGATGAAGATTATAGATTATCTTCCCTGTTAAGCTGGACCATACCATATGGTACCACTATTACTATAAAATCGTCTATTTATAGCGTGGCTTTACCACTTATCATACGAATTGCCAACCCAATCAACATCCATAGACATTAAAGTCACCAATATCAATTTTGCGTTGAGCGTTCGCATACAAGGTGTAACTGTCGATATTGCCGCGCCATTAGCGAATAATTTATGTAAATAAATTGATATTCGCAGCAGCTATTGCGTTTTCGAATATGATTTACACAGTATTAAATACAATTTACAAACTTACACGTAGTTAGTAGTAGTTCAGGATGCCGTTATATCTTCTTTATCAACCCATATACGCCCATTGCTGAGCACGGGTCTCCTCTACGATTGAGAGGGTTTAGGCCATAGTCCACCATGCTGGCCTAGTGCGGGTTGGCGGACTACACATCTAAGAAATTCCTAAGAACTCTTAGGTGTGCAGGTTTTATCACGATGTTTTCCTTCACCGTTAAAGCAAGTGATAATTCAATGTGAATACACACATAACTTCGAAAAGTCAGAGGTGTGTGCCTGGGGTTCGAACCCGCGACCGCTGAGATTCTCGACCGCGCGACCAAACCTCGAGGCCATCACTGCTTTCTATGACCTAATGATGATGATGAATTCCTCTTGAATACTTTAATGAATGAATTTCATTTCACCGTAATATGTTTAAGCGTAGTGTAGGACGCCCTCTGGCTAGGTGGGGTGACGATGTCCGCAAGGTGGTTGGCAGCGGTTGGATGAGGAGAGCCGAAGATCGAGCTCAGTGGCGTGCCATAAGAGAGGCCTATGTCCAGCAGTGGACGAATAAAGGCTGATGATGATGTGTTTATGATATTTGTCGCTTGTCAAAAAGGTAGTTAGTATGTATTTACATTTTTTTCACCGTGTTATCGTAACAAAATGTAAGAATACTTGTAGTTAATTATTGGGAATTATTTCAGTAAAATGATAGGTAATATTAGCTCCCTACATACTTTACTACACTGCCAAGTTATACAACTAGTATTTCAAACCCAATGGGGATTGGTATTAGACTAAGTTCCACCATAACAAGACTCGGCGCTTAATTGGCGTTTGCTTTGCACTTCGGTTCAGAGCTCTTCTGAACTTCATTTGCGTAAAACACTGGTATTTACTTAGTGAGTTTCATATTTATTTGTTACTATATTAAACGGAGTAAACTTGCAAATTTTATGTTAAACGTTTGAAATTCTTAAGACGGAGTATGTTTTTTATAATGTCTACCGCAAACAATACACGCATTACCTTCTTTTGTTAGATTTCGATAGATTGTAAAGCCGCTCATTATCTATATTCCGAAACACTGCGTAGGGGACTTAATAAGACTTATTATATGCAGGAAAATATCGTAAGGAAACCTGCGCTCCTAAAAGTTCTTAGCAATTTCTAAATGTGTAGTCCGCAACCTGCATCAGGGTCAGGGTGATAGAATACGGCCTAAACCCTCTGAGTTGAAGAGGGCCGTGTCCAGCAGTGGGACGTTTATGGGCGGACATTGATGATCATAAATAATGTAATCTCGACGGGCTATTGATATTTGAAAGCACTTTTATAAATTAAAATTATAAATAATGTAAATAGTAACATTTTTTTTATGGAAGGACAATAAATGTAATTTATGAATTTATGGACTTCTTCTTTATCTTTTACCACGAAATTCAACATATAATAATATTTCAGGTCTGATACTGGTCCCAAATGGAGAAGCAATAGGTTACGCTTTGGGAGACGATGGTCCCGTAAATAGAACAGTGGTCCCAGCAGTGTTGGGTCCAAGGAGTTCAGCGTTAGACAATGCTGGAGGCAACCACCATCCCTGGGGCGTCTTGTTCACAATCCTGGGAACCGTTCTCTTGGATTTCGACGCTGATGCCTGCCAAAGTCCAGCAAGGGCTTATCTTCTTGACGTCACGGTTCCAGGTAAAAACTGTTGAGGTTTTCTTGTATTGTTAAATTTGTTGAACAGTTTTTTTTAGAAAAGTCAAATTAGTTTACATAATACCTACATACGATAGAAAAATTTGATTAATTAGCTTTATGTTAAGAGCTCTGTTTTCAAACTATTTTTTTGATTTTGCTTATTTTAATTTCAAAAGTCTTGTTTTTTGTTTATTTTTCAAATTATTATATGCTAGTAATAATAATCGAAAGCTTTGCTGGACTAAGCAAAAATTTGTATACTACTTGATATCGAAATGCTTTGAAAAGACACGACATAATATTATAATCATTGTTTGGGTACTACCATCTGTAATCACTAGAATCTTTTAATTATTGTACTAGTCTATATCGTCTTCCTTTTCAACTGACCCGCTAACATAAGTAAATAATGATAGAGGAGTAATTGTTCTGTGAAGAGGTGAACAACACGAAGCACTCGACGACAGACGACTCCAAGTGGAGCTAGCGTTAGTTATCTCGTCGG
Source organism: Cephonodes hylas (assembly GCA_030295005.1). Taxonomy (NCBI): domain Eukaryota; kingdom Metazoa; phylum Arthropoda; class Insecta; order Lepidoptera; family Sphingidae; genus Cephonodes; species Cephonodes hylas. The sequence continues at coordinate 4,519,475 of AP025367.1, read as the reverse complement.
CGAGGCGCGTACTTCAGGCACACGGAAGTTGAATGTGGGCGTCATACCCCCCATACGGATGTAAATTGTTTTTTGGATTATTTTAGCTAAGACTTTGCTGTATGAAAATTTAATGTGATTTGCAGATAACACTTAATTTATGTTACTCATAAGTTTATTTCGGTTATTCCCCCTGTGCGCGGTTTAAAAACAAAAGCAATTTATGTCTTTTTACCAAAGTCCCATTTAGCTCTTTTGAAATAATTAATGGATTCAGCATTTCTTAGCTTCTTAGCATAAGAATCTTATTAGAAGAAGATCTTATTAATTTAAAGTAGCTTCCGCCTCCCACACTTCATTAATTTCGAACACACATCCGATAGTCCGAGATCCCAGAGCCGCTAGACGTTACTTATTTTCTGATGGACGAAATGTGGACCATTGGGTAGTGTTAGTATGTAACACCATCGTATGCATACTCGCTAACTTGGTCGAAGGGCCAATTTACGGATATCCGCTGTTTGGGGTACCAAAAAGCGTGGCGTAAATTCTTATGGCTTATTTTCACATATGTTTTGGATACTATCGTTAAAAATAAGTCTTCAATACTCCCAAGCATTTCCAGTCGGCCATATTGCTTTACAGACGCTTTGAAGATTCAAAATAATGAATTAACTTCATCTTAATTCTGATGCTCCATTTTTTTATACGTTCACCAGACAGCTATTTTATAACCTTTGACAAGAAGACAGACCGACCCAAGGGGTCAATTTTCCCTAAATTCTTTTAGACGCTTTTTGGTACCCCAAACAGCGGATATCCGTAAATTGGCCCTTCGACCAAGTTAGCGAGTATGCATACGACGGTAGTACATACTAAAACTACCCAATGGTCCACATTTCATCCATCAGAAAATAAGTAACGCCTGGCGGGTCTGGGATCTTAGTCTACGAGTTTGGTAAATGGAGAGATGCGATAACGTTAGACATGAAGTCGTAAGATGACGTCATTATATTATGTTTTAAAGGTATGATGACTAACTGTGGAATTTTCTGAAATAGCCCTTAAAATATTTTAGAAGGTGACAAACACGCATGGGTGACTTGCCGGAAGTAACGTGAAAATTTTTTATGTCATAAAATCGACAACTGATACATTTTTGTCTATTGTACTGAAAAACATGATAAACTTAACAAAATGAAGAAAATTCAGATTGAATTAAACGCAACAATTACCTTAATTACCTTTATGTATCGTGGGCTAAAGGGCTTAGAATGATTTTGATACAATTAAATATTGCCCCGTTACATATATCCGATTACACGACTGTCCTTACATGATTGCGTTTAGGTATGGTTCTGAATTACGTGCTTCGCTGAATTAATCTCAAAATAGAACACTCAAACGCTGTACAGTCGCAATCTTCAGCTCAGCAAACTCGTAAATATTGTAAGTAAACTTATTATCTTACATTATTTATTTAATTTACTGAATCACACGCGCTATTACGCATTTATTTTTTACTACGAAGTAAGCTTCATTGTCAACATTGATGTTTGCTGTGGTATGATCCGGAATGATATTCCTCACACGAAATCCTTAACCTAGTTTAATTGATACACTGAATTTAACTCAATATTTGAACGTGGCTACGTCACAACATGTGACTGTGTGTTTTTGTCATTTTTCCGTCGGCAAAGACTGATGAACCACAAAACAAGCCTCTTTTATCAGCAATGCGTCTAGCTGTGATTGATTTATCTCGGCTGAAACATATTTCGGATTTTCCACGCCGCGAAAAGTAATTACTTTACTTTTGTTGCCGACTTTTGATTCTTTTGTACAAATAGCGTGTCTCTCTCATGTTTTTCAGTAGTTGTATAATCTGGATGAATGACGTCAAAGTGAAAAACTACAGATACATTTGACGCCTATAATTTGTATCACTGCTTACATATTAAATAAGTAAATACAAGACTCTATCTGTATCACTTGAATGACTTCAAATTTTGTAAGCGCATTGTATGATCAAATATAATGACACCTTTTCATAAAAATAATAAATACATTTGTTGAATAAAGTATATGTTCCGAAACTTGAGGTCAACTTTAGGATGATTAAAAGCGTTTTTTTGAAACCGATTAGCAAGATTCTAATAACAAACTTGTTTTCATACAAAAGAAATATCTTACTGCAATTAATAAGTTTAATTGTAGTAACTCTCATATTATTTTTTTAGGTGGGATAAAATAGGTACTAGACAACTTTTCGATAATAACTGTAACTTTTGATCTTATAAATAATAATAAATAAATACACCTAACAGTCACATACATAGTCCTGACCCCACACTAAGATACGAGTCTTGTGTCGTGGGTATCAGAAACTACGAAAGACTTTTCGGTCTCACAAACACCCAGACCTGAAACAAATATTTGTGGATCACACAAACATTTGTCTCGGTGCGGGGATCGAACCCGCGGCTGCACGTTTCGCAAGCTGGTGTCTAGCCAACTGCGCCACGGGGCTTTCAATCTTATTTCATCTCTCCAAAGATTAATCTCCGGTTTTATTAAAAAAGATTGTAAGACCTTTCTTAATAAACATAAAAGCTATCTCGGAAAATTATATCATCGTTAGAAATATTTCACAAATCAGATGGTAAGGTTAAGCGGTTGTTGAAAGGTGCCTCGTACTATACGGTATAAGAACATGCGAAATATGTATTGAAACAATACTTTTCGTGACTCTTTTTAAGAGACTGGAGTAGGAATGATATTTAATATACTATTTATTATACTTGCTCGTTTGCCTCCTTATTCCATAAAAAAAACTATAATATTAGGCTATTCTAAAAATATTACAACTAACCCTAATAAGGCCTGTCAATCTTCTGTATATAATTGGCATAGAAAAAAGAAGATCTTTACAGAGCATGTACATTTATCGTAGAGATAAATAAACAAGCAGCTGAAACACAAAATTATTAAGTAGACAACATCAATATTTGCTGTGTTGGAGTTCTTTATAATACTTGAGCACACACGTTGTATGTTAATCAAACAGATGCGACACCGCGCGTCGCTAAAGATCGGAAGTTTGCTTGTTTAAGCTATTCCATACGTCCCACATGAATTCGCTTGAAAACTAACATTTAGTATGAACAAATATTTGATGTATTCAAGAAAGTGCTGCTCCTCAATTTGTAACTTCTGATCTATATAGACGTTCCTAATTGAAATATATTGAATGATTATGATGGAAAATTGTAAGTTTGGTTCTTGTCTAGAGTTGATATTGGTTACTTAAGTTAGGATTTATCTTGAAATCGAACCGTACGGGAGAAATAAATTCGGCTGAAAGGTTGATTGTATATGCTTTCAAAGTCAACATTTCATCTCTACAAAAAAGTAACTGATAGTGGTGAATTCTTCGCCTGTTGATCTTCCAATCCCACATGACCCCATAATTCCACATGGTGATGACCAAGTTTTCTATTTTCAGAGGACCACGCTAGAGGCCTAAGTACGTTTACTGTGATGGCCGGCCTTGGTGGGTTTATGGGTTATGCCCTCGGCGGAATCAACTGGGACGAAACAACATTAGGTAAATCAAATTTGTGCCGGCGCTGTATAATTTTGCATTTCTATTTGTGTAAATTGCTTTTCCTTGATTGCTCCTGGATTTATTAATTTGTGGATGAAATTGCGAGTTAATCTTTTTCTTTTAGTCTTCATTTAGGTTTGTCGCGGATTGAATATTTATCTAATAATAATTAAATATTTCTCGCAAATTACCTTGGTCTGTAGTAGTAGTACGGCTACTTTTTTAATTACCTATATTTTTTGATAATAATTAATTTGCTTAAGCATAACACCTCTCAGTTGTAGAAGACTACCCTGTCTAGCAATGGGACGTTATATGGACTGATAGATTGAAACATTAAGTACACAATTTAATTCGCATTTTAAAGATGTATAAACATGAAAATAAAATTAATTCAAACTTTCAATCGTATTTAATTGTTGATCGACAAATATTTGGAAACGAAAACAAATATTTTGTTGTAAAAGATTCAATTTACCTCTGCCCGTAAATATTTGTTATTTGCGCGACCCTTACTTCACAACCGTTGTTAGATTAAATTTGATTAAAAATATTTTTCTGCACCTTATTCGTCAATCAGGATTTTTTGAAGAGAGATATACAAACTCTATAAGTTTTGGTCCATATACATCCTATTGCTGGACACAGGTCTTGGTTTCCACCCAGGCTTTGTGCGGAGTTTGTTTCTGACATCAGAAACAGTACCTTTAGCTTTGTAAGATGCCTCATGATGTTTCCTACACCGTTGAAGACCGTAATAATTAGTTGTGAATAAACACATGATTTTGAAAGGTTATATGTGCTTAAGATGTGAACCTGTCGCGGAGTTTTTAGTTCCGCTTAACAATCATTGAACATTTACTCCTTTTGTAGGTGAAATATTTGGCGGTCACGTAAGGGCAGTTTTCTCGTTAATTACAATAATATTTGTGGTATGTGTTACCGCCACTGTGACAAGCTTTAAAGAGATACCGTTGGATGAATTAAACGAGCAAGAAGAGTTCAAGAAAGTTACCCAAGATGAGCCCATTCACGAAACAGTGGATGAAGATACAAGCTTACAAAAGAATGAAATGAAGGAAACCCCTAGTTATGGAGCACTGGATCAGAATGAGGTGAGAATAAAATATATAAAATAACAAAAGTATTCTACGGAGAATAAAAAATTAATCGAGCTACGAGTATATGACGGGTTCTGTTAGGCTTTCGTACTTCGCTGCTGTAGTAGCTATTTATGATCCACTGCAAATCTTGTTTTGATATAAAAGCAATACTATAAGGAAATCAAAAGTACAAAAATATAATTTTTAGTAAACACAATCTTAAATGAGGCGACATTATCAGATTTTATGTTGTATTAAAATATTTGAATTGTCGTCGTTATGTAAAATAGACTTAACATCAAGACTAAGTGTCATTGAACTGTAAAATACGACTTTCTTGGTATTCAGTCTTCAACGGAGGAAAAATTGTCAACTATTAATCATTACTCCTGGTAGCTTTAAATAAATTGCCTTTTGACAACGGATTTCCTAAGTGACAAAAAGAGGAATAACAATGTAGCCGCTATACGACCATTTTGTGCATTTCTACATTCTTCAGAGAATGTTATGTAATTCGTTGGGTCATAGCTATTTTTAATTGGCTCGATAAGGTTTCTGACAACAAATACGGTTCTGTCTGAATATGTCTGACCATGATTACGTTCCGGTATTTGTCAAATTGAATTCTTCTAGAAGTAACATCATTCATAATTGAGGCTCGACGTAGAGACTCCAGTGCAGATTAGAGTAGTGTTGTGGGCTTAGCCTTATCATCCCTCACAAAATGTAGAACAAGGCACATGACCAGACATGGCATGTACAAACGAATGTAGACATTGTATGGCAGACATTAGATATATTAAATAAATGATAACAACACGAGCAAAAAATTCAGATACCCTTGGCAAAGATGTTATAGAAGTTATATCTTTTTTAAGTTTCTAGACTTAATAAAGACTTAATAAAGTTTCTTTTCGTGATTAATTATTAACGGCTATTTTAAATTATTGTTTTGACAAGTGACGGAGTAAATGGTTAATAAAAAATGAAACGAACATTTCTACAGACATTTTCAAATGTAGGTAGCTATGTAACAGGTTCGCTGGCAAACCGTTTTTTATTTCAGTTCCATTAACATTTTTCTCTTCTGTAAACATTGTTCAATGCTGTTTAGATTCGGTAATAGTTTAATAATCTTTTACAAACCTTAATTAGCTTAACTAATTCATTTACCAGGCATTAACTGAATACCATACTATTGAATAATTAGCGAGAAGCTAATGAACAGTAATAAATATAAAATAATTTCCACCTTTTGTATCGTATGTTGTTGTTGATATCTATAGAGATATCCATAACGAGCTAAAAATAAAAAAATGGGCAAAACAGGAGTGTAAAATTTATTAATTATATTTTCAAAATATCTAACCTAATAACCACATTATTTTATGGATTAATAAAGCAGTTCTAATTTAATTTGCAGAGCATCCCTCCCATAAACATCCCAGAAGGAGGCGGGCATGCAGGGGGCCATCTCTCCCTCCGCCATTACCTTCGGTCTATCGTGGTGATGCCGAAGAGTCTGCGCATAGTCTGTCTCACTAACCTGTTCTGCTGGATGGCCCACGTCTGCTACTCTCTGTACTTCACGGATTTCGTCGGAGAATCTGTCTACGGAGGGGATCCTGCAGTAAGTACTCTTAAATGCTTTTAGATAATTTTTAAATCAAAGAAAGCCTCCCCTTCATTGATTAATTTAAAGATTCATAGAACGCTCTATTAAAAGTGGCTAAATATAATAGTTTTGCACCGTTTGGTCTCTGATACAAGGAAAAATTAACTACCAGTAAACCAAAATATTTCCTAGAGAGAGCTGATTTGTAACGTCGAATATTTATTAGCTATGAGTATTTACGGTCGAATGTAAATTTCACCTCTTTGTAAACGTAGGTATAGTTTGTCAAACCATTGTCCTTTAGGTTAAAAGGTTTGAGATTATGCTGGAATCGGTAGAAATACAAATCTTTATAAGAAATTTTCTTATAAATACCAAAATCAAAAAGGTTGACACCGAAGAATCCTGTAAATGTAAAAATATTATATATAGCAATTACTTTAAAGGCTGCTGGATATAGTGTCTGGTTTCCCATTAAAATTAATTAGACAGTAACTATTGTAATAGATGTAGTAACTTACAAGGCCCCACTAATTAGAGACATAAGTTTCGATATTTAGTCGGAACTGAAACCCTCAAAAGTGTAATAACTTGCCTAAATTAGAGCTTCTTGTTAGGAACATCAAAGTGTAACATATTCGGTGTTTGATAGTTAAATTGCTCTTACCTGACGCTATGTGAGACTCAAAACTTGTTGATTTATTAGCATATTTTATCGCGCGGTAGACATCTTTCTTGTTCTGAAATTGATGTGGAAACAAATCGGGCGACAATTTTAGATGTGCTTCACTATTTTAGAAGTGCAATTCTGTGAATTTTAAATAATTAACTAATAAATTTAAAAGTTCATTCATTCATCAACAAGTTATCCATTGCTAAACGAATGCCTTTGCAGAACATGTTCAGACAATTCATGTAATAACTCCAAACATTAATGTTATGTCTTTTATATCTTTCAGAACTTATAAGTTTTACGCCCCTAAAAATGACATTCTTCTATCTTTTGATGATAAAAATGGAATAGAATACCTATAAACTTCGCCTATAGAAAACAATTCTTTAAAAAATCTTTTAAGCCTTACAAACCCATTCAATCGTTCGAATGTAACATTGCTCAAACAAATGTTTCAGGCACCAGTGGGCAGTGAAAGCCGTACGAACTACGAGGCCGGCGTCCGTTTCGGATGTTGGGGCATGGCTATGTACTCTCTCTCCTGTGCGTGCTACTCCACTATCATCGAGAAGCTTATCAAAATGCTTGGGTGAGCAAGGCTTAGTTTTACAGCTCTGCTAACAACGTAAAAAGGTTTTACATCAGGATTATCGGTAAATTATGTGGCATCAATAGCCAGCGAGGGTTTATGACGCTCAGAGGCTTTAGTCTTAAGTCCTCTATCCACCAATGTACCCTAGTATAGATCATTAGCATTATAAAAAAACGTAAGAATATTATTGTAGACGACCTTACAGTGCAGGTTTAACCATGACATTCCTAATTTTTAAGAGAGGTATATAAAGTTCCATAAGTCTTAAAAAAGTAATTAATATTAACATTATCAAGTGAGTTTCCTAAGCCTAAGGTTCCGTGATATAGTACCGAATTCAAGTGATGCGGGCACCCATAAGGTTTTCCGTTGAGAAACTTTCAGTAGAATAAAAAGGAGTCTAGAAATGTCTAGAAATATCTACTACATTGGACTGAAACGTAGGTGTCGACACTTGCGCCTAACATTCGCGAGTACAGAAATGGATGTATTTATGTTTTCTTGCATAAAGATATAAGGAAAGGCATATACTATTGGAAATTACGTTATTGGTTAAGTTTACAGCAGCTGTTCCCATAAAATATGCCCTGATAAATTATGACATGACGATTCGAATAGAATCTGAATCACATTTATGTTTGCGAAACCGATATTACAAGATAACTTTATTACCCTGAGTCATGTACCTTAGATGTAGGTCTCGTTGGGTACTCTTAGTATATCTATTTTACACGTAATTAAGAAAACATAATGTTTTTATGTTAAAGAATGCGTCATTATTCTTAGATCTTATGAGATTAGCGAAGATTCTTACGCAGACTAATTTATAACTCGTACGAAAAATGTATGCAGAACATTCAAAACAGATATGTAACGTTATAAAAAAGTTAAATGTCTGTATAATCTATGACAAGTTAAATAATAATGTGTATTTATATTATTTTTATGATTTGCTTAAATGTGTTACTATGAATATTAGAAAAATACAAAACTATTATATCGAATCAAATGTTGATATCACACTCCTACAAGTTTTCGACTGAACAAAAATTAATATTTTCAAGTACCCTATAAGTAGACTTGGATTAATTTTATTTCAGAAGATTTGTTAGGGTAAACATAAACGGCATATAAGGTAATCTATTTTAATTTCTTTATGTCTATCCAAGCGCCCTTAAACTTGCTTCTAGTATTTCCTCCAAGTAATAAGATCATAACGAGCCTTGACTTTCAACTGCGTTTCCCGGTTGGCATTCTACGGGCTTCTTGGAGATTTAAAAATAAATACGCCCCTAGCTGGAGGCTTTGTGGAATAACTGATAGGATTCAGCGTAAATATTTAACCTACTAGGTGATTGAACGGGACATTTTTAACGAATAGATATCTGGCAACAAATAGTAGCGAGGTTTTAATGCTAGACTTTTTCTGGGTTTGAAGAAATATTCTTGCCAGAGTTGAATGTATTGTAAGAGCTTAAAGTGGTAAAAAACGTACCAGGTTAAATTTATTATAAATAGCATGTAAATGACTGTTCTTGATTCAAAGTTCAATAACCATTTCAATTTTTAATTTTCACATATAATATGCTGAATTGAAAGAATTAATATAAAAACGTGACAAGAAAACAATTAGCAAAATGTGGCATAAATAAATATAAATAGTAGTGTATATAGAAATATCTGTATGTTTAACCTATTGTTCTTTGTTATGTTTATCTTACGTATCAAATTGTACACAGCAACCCTTAGTTTGTAGTAATTGGTCTCTGAAGACCAGACAGTCACATACTACATTTTCTGTTACATTTTCCAGGGCCAAGAAGGTGTATGTGGGCGGTCTTTGCACATACAGCTGTGGGATGTTCATGCTGTGTGCGCTGCGCGCGCCCGCCGCCGTCATACTCTTCAGCTGGACCGCAGGCGTCATGTACTCCACACTCTTCACCATGCCTTACCTCCTGGTAGCACACTATCACGCCACTGGCATGGTATGTATCAAATAAACATCCCACAAGCCTGGAATGGTATGTGTATAAAAAAATACAATGTTGTAGTCAAATCATCAGACCAAATATGACCCACAAGGTCTCGAGGTTTAGACACGCAGTCAAGAATTAGTGGTCGCGGGTAAAAAAATACGGAATTAATTGCATTTTATTCAGACCGTGATCAGAAACTGAGGCAGGTAACAGCGAAGGTTATTACAAACAGCTTGACATTAAAGAATCCCGACAAAAATAAAGCTTTTACGTTTTCCTAACAAACACATACATATGATGTTTGTAAGAAAAACGTATTTTTTTTTATTTTATGTCGGAAATTTCTTTAACGCCAGGGGGTTTGTAATCACCTTATTACCTGCTTTAATTTCCGATCACGGTTTGAATACGCCGTGTTAATAAAAATCTTTAAATACAAGGCATATCTTAGAGATTACATGAACGTTATCGCAAGCCAAGTAACCCGAGCTATTAGCGAAACCGATACATAATTACACAGTGAACTCAGCTGCGATTATAAAATTAAATATTCACTACGAGGGCTTTGATGTGTGAGCCGCATTATACACGATGCCACTTAGCTGTTCCGCGTAAATGCTACTCCCTTCTGTAGCTTTGTAATTAAACACAGGTTTAACTCGATGACAAATTGACAATGATTAATCGATGGAACTGTATCCATTAATCGCTTGTTATGTGACGTAAATAATAGCCATTTAAAAACGAAGAACGTGAATTAAATGTCTACTTCTATACAGGGTGTATTCAGACCGTGATCGAAAACTGAGGCAGGTAATAGCGAGGGTGATCACAAACCCAGTGGCGATATTAAAAATCCCGATAAAAAATATAAAAAAATACGTTTTCCATACAACCATCGGTGTTAAAAGTATGTGGTTTGTATGGAAAACCTCAAAAATGTTATTTTTTGTCGGGATTTTCTTTAATGCCAGGGGGTTTGTAATCACTATTGCTATTACCTGTCTCAGTTTTCGATCACGGTCTAAATACACCCTGTATTGTATGTGTATTATGGCTGAACCGAATAACTTGTTGTCTTTCAGCGGTTTTTCTGACTTATACTATCTTAAAATCTAGCCTAAAACTAACACAGCAGGGTTTGATACACAATGAAGTGTTATTAGGATTTTTCACTCAAAGTATGGAAGTACGGAAACTATTTTTTGTCAGGATTTTCTTTAACGCCGGGGGTTTATAATGACCTTAGCTCTTACTTATTAGTTTCCGATCACGGTCTAAATACACCCTGTATGTATGTGATATTTAAATGGGCTGATGATGATGATTCAACACTTAACAATTGATTGCATCACAGTGGGACAGCGAAGGAGGTGGATGCGGTCAAGAGAGAGGCATTGGAACCGACGTGGCGGTAGTAAGCAGCTGCGTCTTCGTGGCACAACTCCTGGTCTCCTTCATCATGGGATTTGCTGTCAAAGTGACGGGTTCCACCGCGGCAGTGGTGGCCGTCGCGGCCGCGCTAGCAGCTACAGCCGCCTTCACTGCCACAAAGATTACATATTTGGATTTGTAAATAATATAAATGAAGAAAAGATAGGCCGTGTATCTTTTGTTTGAAAAGGTAGAAATCATTAAAAAAACACAGAACAGTTGAATAAGATTAGAAGGGGAATGGACTGTATTTTGTGTTGGCATGAGTGTCGACACTTGTATATTATTCATTCTATTTCGATCATATGAGTAATGATAAAAATTTAAAACTAAAATGAGGAGCTGTTGGCTGTCACATATTCATGAAATCTTAATATTACAGGCAACCCCAATTACTCAGAAGGTGCCGCTTTAAACAGATGATAGACATTTCCTTTCTAGTCACATTCAACTGTTCTGTGATTCGACTGGTAACAATAATATGATAAATAAAATAATATAGTAATCAAAGGCTTGTTAAAATTGACATTAAAAATCTGAGGATCTATAGGTGCAGTAACATTTGACAAACTAAATCGTTACTAAAGATAATAATGTGTATTCGGTGTTAGAATGTTACTTTGGTTATAAGTACACTCTTGGATTTAATTGGACCGATAGTAAAACGAATAATATATAACTCCCAACTGTTGTAAAGCACCTGTAAAAGTTATACAAGTCAATGTTTATGCAAATTTTCTTAAACAAATTGTGCAAAGGAATATTATATTATGCCTGTTTCTATGTACTTAAAAAATTTTCTTACGCTACATTATTATAGGGTCAAAATACACGTTGCTAATACGCAAACTAAAGATATTTGTGTATAAATGCTAAAGTATTTATATTATCAAATTAATATCGTGTTTATAACTGCTTTAATATTTTACGTGTATCGCGTACATTCGTACAAATTGTTAACAAATAATACTTAATTTGTAATTTTAAGCCAAAAACATATGCGAATACAATTCAGTAAAATTTAGTATTACATGTTCACCTACAACATTCTGGCTATTAATATGATAATAAAGATTATTTGCCAAATGTGTCTATAAAATAATGACATTAATTTTAACGAAGACAATAAAACGAATTCTATTCCGCCAAAAAAAAAAACCTATTTCAAGAATTAATCTTGGCAGACGTTTCTTGAATCCAATTAATATTAAAGTATTTCTTCTATTACATTAATAATGTATGTGTTATTAAAAATTTTTATTAATCATTTGAAAATATCATGACGAGTTGTTTAAGATCTCAATATGGTTTACTTTCTTAATTTATTGTAATATAATTGATGTTTGTGTAGAGAAGAAAATAATATATTTTTGTGTGTATAATGACAATTTGTTAAAAACTTTAAAAATGTTGCAGCTTAGAGAGTGATAGTGTTAATTTTATTATACAAAAGCAATACATATTAATGAAATATTGTCGTAATATTACAATTCCATTGATTTTATTAAATTATATTATATATATATAGGTTTCATAAATGTATTCCTAAATGTTACAAATGGATCTCAATGTTGGTGATATTATATCTGTTAAACTATGAAATGAAAGATTATGTCGTACAAGTTGTTTTATTAGTACTTCAAAATCTTCTTAGTACTTTGACTTGAGAAACCTAGATTACTTTATGAATTATCTTATACTTTAATGATGAAGAAGAAAACGTGAGGAAATTTGCACACCTAAAATTTCTTTAGAATTTTTTAGCCTTTATTTCAAAAATTGTACTAGGCAAACGAGGTGGACTAAGGCCCAGCCTCAGTTTTGGGGCCCAGCAGCGAAGTATACGAGGACTACCGACGCTTGTGCGTACTTACATTATGTAATTACCGAAGGATAGATATCAAATCAAATAGTGCGAAATAGTGATACAAAGTTTGCCAGTTTGCTGATTTATACCAGGCTACCTGGAGCAATGTCTGATATTGAAGTTCATTTTTTCATCTTTAAAAAATTGATATTTAGTCCACGAACACACTCCATACTTTTTATACTTTCCGAATAAAGCATTTTGGTGAACTCTGCCAAAGCTCTTGAGTATTAATTGTCGCAGTTAAATATACGAGGATAGCCACAAAAGTCTCGAACACAGTGGCTCTAATTTCCAAGTCGTTAAGTTTTTTCTTTAGTGGAAATTACACAATAGTTTTTCAAAGCTTAGTTTTATTACATCTGTGCAAGATGATGATATCATTATGACGCTGCACCGTTGTCAATTAAGGGTATGATTTTTAGTCAGAGTTTTTTTGTGAATACGGGGTGGCCATTTTTTTTTTATACTGGTTAGATAATAGTATTCGTCTAATGTCATGAAAAAATGGCCTGATCTTCTATCCTTTCATTTGTATTTTTTTATTATATTTTTAAATATTTACTTAGATATGCTACAGCGTAATTAATTCCAAATTTCATATTTTTTCACCTAGGTTGCTTTTCAATTGACAACAGATGGCGCTGTCGACGTCTTTTTATGTCGCTGAAGATTAATATTATGCTGTTGTGAAGACGCTCAGTATTATTATTATTTATAATTGCTTCTTTATTACTATCTACACTTATTCATCTTTAGGTTAAAGTGATCTAATCTAAAAGTGGTAATTATTTATTTCACCACGTTGATAGAAGATAAAATCATAGTTTTGTTTAATAATAATTTATGTATAAAATACTCAACTTTGATAACTGCTCCCTGCCACTAATCGACGAAAAGCGCTGTGGCTAATCTAAATATAATGAATGGGTCGCTAATTCTATCCAATCATTGTGTTCAATCAATTTTCATTGTGATTTAGTTTCCAATGAACTAATGTGTTTGTGTTTAAACTTTCAAACAAATTTATAGTTTCTTATTTAGTAGCAAAATATTACGAAGTTTCATGTATAAATTCATATTATCTATATTATATATAAATTCATATATATTATATTATCAGTGTCCACCAACCCGCACTAGGCCAGCGTGGTGGACTATGGCCTAAAACCCTCTCAATGGTAAAGGAGACCCGTGCTCAGCAGTGGGCGTATATGGGTTGATGAAGAAGAAGAAGAAGATATTATCAGTATTTATAAAGGATGTCTGTAAAGGATGTTTGTAAAGTAGGTATATAACATGTGACTCGACTTTTTACCCTTTTCAAAACCGTATTACTTGTTTCTTAATTTGATTTCGTAAATTAATGACTCTATGAATAAATATAATTTACCTGTGAAGTGAAAAAGAAAACTAGTACATTTTAGCCAATCCGATCGACTGGTTCCTGTAAGCGTGTATCCAGTAGAATTTGGCCTATAACAAGACAACCAGTGTGGTAAAATAAAGCATAATCCCTCTCAGATGTTGTATGTATGTAATGTACATACATGCGTATATGGGCTTATAATGATGATTTAAAAAAAAAGAAAATTAAAAAAAAAAACCATATATAAATACAGTATTTCCATTAAGTGGTGCTAAAAAAAGAATCTTCGAAAATTGCTACATAAAAGACAGTTTGGTAATTAATACCCTTGTAAATTTTCGATTCGATATACGTTTAAGAACTATCGGCTTGGAGTGAATTTATGAGACGGCTGCAGTTAATGGCTCCGGCTTAATTAGGACAAAAAATATACGAGCTAAACTTAGTGTAATTCCAACTTTGTGCCGGGTTGTTATGAGACAGGGACATAAAACAGCCCTCATTATTTAGTTGTACCGATATAAACGTTTTATATGAAGATATACAGGTCTAATATCCTTAAAATCTAGTTTTTATATTAAACAATTTTTGAACTTTCTCTTACATTGCATAGTTCTTTTTATCAAGGAATTGACATAAACTTTTATAAATTCTGTTACACGATAACCAAAACTATTTAAACTGAAACCGAAAAGCCACACATAATATATTATTTTATATTGCCAAAATGTATATATTGTCAAAGTCAATGTTAATTGGTGTTAACTCATAATTATAGGACTTGTTAAAAATGTGGTTCTACTCAACTTATATTAGGTACCCGAAACATTAAAATCTCGCTTGAAATAGATAAAATTTGTGGTCTTTTGTTAACTGTGCAACATTTATAATCACAACATAGTGGAATATCGTATGAAACTAATGAATGGGAACGCGTCTTTCTTTGATTTTACAGTTAATTACTCCCTAAGCCTTTAATTAAAGCTTAAGTACATATACCTATATTTAAATTTACTAAGACCGTCTCTATACGAAAGGAAACCTCGTCTGGTAAAGACTACAGGTTAATGCTTTTTTGAAGATGGGTGTTATCAAAACTATTTGGACAATCGTGACTCATACAAAAGCCTTAGAACAGTCGAGCGGACATTTAGAAACCACATTTTTTGAGTCCGTTTATCGCGTTGCGTATTTGACAGGTAATCAACTAAATAGCAACAAATTTAAAACTCAGTTTGGATGACCAGATTGGTTTCAACTTTAGGAATATACATATACAGGGTGTATTCAGACCGTAATCGAAAACTGAGGCAGGTAATAGCGATGGTGATTACAAACCCCCTGGCATTAAAGAAAATCCCGATAAAAAATAATTTTTTTGAGGTTTTTCATACAAACCACATACTTTTAACACCGATGGTTGTATGGAAAACGTCAAAATTTTTATTTTTTGTCGGGATTTTTAATATCGTCACTGGGTTTTTGATTACCCTCGCTATTACCTGCCTCAGTTTTCGATTACGGTCTAAATACACCCTGTATATATAGTTTTTGAGCACATTATCTACTAATTCATTGAGTCAGCGTATTTAAAAATAGAACTAATGCAACTGAGCATTAACTTAATCAAATACTTTCCTATCTTTCTTATCTGTTTAAAACTCGACCGCATAAAGAAAGCACTCTACGGTAGAGAATTCCACGTTAATGCAAATAAAATGTCTCACAACCCAAATACCGGGGCAAACTTTCCACTCCTCAATTTATCTTTTCTTGCTCCGAACCTGTGAAGTTAGCATAAGTTGCAGGAACTTCAGGCGTCTAAACTGCAACACAGAAGGCCATTTGTTTAAACCCAGTTCAAAACTTGTTGTCAGGGCTGTCCACTTCAGACAACGGCGTGCTTTACTCATTGTACAGTAACACTGTCAAGTTGATGATAATTTTGCTCGTTTGCGGCGAGGTGTGGTACAGTTTCAGCGAGACCTCGAGTTTGGACGAAATTGCCGCGAGCATCAACGCAACCGTCATCCAATTCATCACCATATATAGATACAAGAATATGGTATGTGGAACCCATTGTTTCTTATTTGGTTGTATGCGTAACTAGGTCACGTGATAGAATTAGTATGACGTAATAGTAATTTAGATTAAATCTTAGAATAGAATCGTGATGGATTGTTTCAAACATTTAAAAGTTAAGCCTTTTTACATGTAGTATTACAGCTTACATAAGTTCCTTATTGCTTAGTAACGTGATTCATATTTTCAGATGGACAACAAAGATATATATAAAAAACTGGCGACTTCCATGGAGTCCCCGCACTTTGATACGACGACTGAAAAAAGGAAAGCGCTAGTCGTGTTTTGGGCCAAAAGGAATGAGAAATATTTAAAACTGCTACTTGCACTCGGGAATTGCACTCTTGCGGCTTGGTAATTAACTGCGAAAAGCTTTTAACAAACACTCCTAATGTACACGGATTTTTAAGGCCTTTAAAATTATTATGAATTTTTATGAAGTTCTTTATGTCATAAATGTATAGGAAAATAATCCAAAAAACAATTAGGTGCTATACTTTACGCAGCCAACAATGATCCATTCATTCAGCTGCATGTTGCAATTCCGCATGCACGGTGTTGCAGCGCTGATTTTCAATTGAGGAATGATTTTAATTTTTAATTGTGAATCAAGTCGCAATACAATTTGCAGCATAACTTTTTATACCCCGACCTTTCATTTTAAATATACTTTTCTGCTATCGGAAAATGCAAGTCTCCAAGAAAGATTTCCTTTAACGTAATCCAAGCAATCTGTCGTAGAAAAATATGAAAGGGGCTATTTTGAGTCACGTTATCCCCGAGGAGCCTTTCATATTCCCAACTAAACTTTTAGAAATTCTCCCTCCGCCGCACAAACTATTTTTATTAGAAGTTCAGATTTCAGTCTCTGAAGTAATTTAGTAGTTTATTCTACTTAATTTGTGGGTTTATATCAATAATTCTTGCGTTTAATACATACATTAAAATATTCCTTAGGCTTATTTTTATTTCACCTCAAACAAGTGACTTGTCGGATCGATATTATTGGCTTCGTCCAATTATGACCACAATTTGATATACGATAGTTTTTAAATAAATGAATGTTATGAACATTTTTACTATCATTAAACTTCGGTCCCGTCTGTCGGCAACAGCTATGCATAACCTTAACTATTTAGATAAAAATGTATCAAGTGTCTAATATTTCTAGTACAGCCATTCCCTTATTCGTTCCATTCCCTAATCCACAATTATAACACTGGAAAACAGCATATCTGTTGCATGAGATTTTATACATGAATCTGAATAGTTTTTCCACGCTGATTTCAAAAATATATGCCGTTTTTATGTAGCAGCTCTAGTTTTGGAGTTATGAAGTGACACGGCTTTTCATTGAAAATGCAAAAAGTTTAAGTTTAAAAAATCTATTAAATATATTAATTCTGAATAAATTTTCCTTTTTTTGGATTTTCTAGAGTCAGATGTATTATGAGTACAATTTTAAATGCTCCATCAATAGCCAACCGTGATATGTTCATTATAGTACCCCTAATACCGTTCCGCTATAGTATAAATATTCTGGTAAAAGCGCTCTCCTTGTTCCTCGCATAGAAGTCACCGAGATTATCAGGAAAATGGTCTAGATGACTGTGAAGGTAGTGATGCTTACTACTCATGTTCCATCCAAGCCGCTGGAAGAGTACCAGCAACTGTTCAGCGTGCTGAATGCAGCCGTCAGACATCCTATTGCCAAAAATGTTTCTTTCCTTCAATCGGGAAGCTAAAATTTCTTTTGCCGTTTTGGACAGTCCAAGGTTCCTGATTAAGTCATTTAGACCATCATTTATTGGTGGGGGACTACCGTAGCAAATAAAATCACTGTCATAACCACCGTCGTCGTTTTTGGTTTGTCCACTGCACTGGTCTGGATTCTCTGAAGATGGACATGACTGTTGTGGTGATGATTTGTCACTAACACTCAAGACTGATCTTATGGCAGATTTTAAGTTGGATATATCCACTTAGAGCTATTTTTATGGTTTGAACGTATGCTTTTCGTTACACAGAAATAACAGTCGTCATGATGGTTGGATAGTTCACGCCAAATCATAGGAGCTTTGAATTTAAAAGTTGGTATTTTTTTGTTGGCCCACAGTCGCAAGGATTCAACACAACTTTAACATACCAAACTTGGTATCCAAGATTTAGCGTTTAACAGCAATAGAAACCCAAAGTAGTCAAAATATGCCTTTTTCACAAAGTCCGACACATTTAAACGAAATTTTTGAACATATATTCTCCACAAATAATCCAAAAACAATCAGGATTATTTAAACACGTCCTTATTGAGGAATACGTAATGAAATTTATAAAGGAAATAGTTAAGTTACACCGCTATTTACAGAAACTATCGACTTCTTAGGTATATTCAAGACGGTACCTGTATCTCACAAACTAGAGCTGCTACAAAAAATCTGAGGCCAGATATGAAATCAGCGCACCCAAATTAGTAAACAACAGTTAAAAAACTTCATGCAACACAAAAATAGTTTGATTTTGTTGTCCTGTGTAATTATTGTGTTAGCCTTTTTCACGTCCACTGCTGGATAGGGCTCTCATAATTATAAAATTATTGTATACCACACTATTTTTTTATTTTAATAAATATATTTGCAGGTACTTATACCCATTAGTGGACGATATTGACTACAACTTGATCGTCGGAATTCGTCTGCCGTTTAGTTACAACACACCGATACGCTACCCCATGGCGTATTTAATTGTAGTAGTTGCTTTTACCTACATATCCCATTTCGTGATGGTGACCGACCTCATAATGCAGGCACATCTCATACATTTGCTGTGCCAGTTCACTGTGCTCAGTGATTGCTTCAAGAACCTATTGGACGATTGTAAGCAGGGTTTTGACGGTAAATATAATGAATAACGGTGCTTTCAAGTTGTATGTGAGATAATTAATGTGTAACGTCTTGAAGTTAGAATTAACAGGTAAAATTGTCGTATTTTTAAAATTAAACTAACTTAAATAGTGAAAAAAATTCTAACGTGAAAATTATACACATTGTGTATTGTATTTCATCCTACTTATCACAAATAACAAAATGAGATTACCCATTATTTCTATGAAAGCCAATAATTGTTACATAAGCGGAAATAATTGGCAATGTTGGAAATAGTTCAAACATTCAACACAGTTCGGTAATTTCACCAAATATTCGGCTGATTTGAAACCGAAACTAATTTCCGGGCTTGTTATTATCCGAAGCCGGCGAACCGTATTGATAGAAATTTATTCGAACTTATCAGTCTTCATAACGGAGCTTGGGGAGCAGTTTTAAAGAAACTGAAAGATAATATTTGAATTAATTTGGATACATATTTAATGCTGTAACAAATTTACAGAAGTGAAATACTATGGAAGAAAAAAGATTGCGTGGAGACTATCATATTATAATCAAAATATATCTTTTAACAAAATTAATTTGACATATAAATGAGAATATCCAGAGCTAACATTTAACAATTATAAACTAAATTCAGTATTCATGTGTAAAGCTTTTGAGATTCTCCTTCAAATATAAATCATGGAAAATTACAAACTACAGATAAAATCGTTTTCAGGTATACCGAGTAGTAGATTGGTGCATAATGCTAAATTCGCTGAGAAATACAAACGAAGGTTGGGGAACTTGGTGGAACAACACAAACAAATCTTAAAGTAAGCCAGTTTTTTATTCATATAAAAGTGTTTAAATAGAGTTTTGTTCTTGGATTAAGTTCTGCTGTTATCATAAGAAAGTTTTTAGTAGGAAAGTCTGATCCTCGGCCGAAAAATGGTTCCATTATGATGGTTCCATTATAATAATATGTCATCATCATCATACGCTCCTATCCGTTCACCGGCTGGGCTTGCTAAGTTATAAAAATCAGAGGTGCGTGCCTGGAGCTTAAACCTTCGACCGTGGAGATTCTCGCCTGCGCGACTAAACCTCGAGGCCATCACTGCTTATTACGAGTATCTGAAAATAAAGTTAATTTTAAAGCAAATCCATTCTATAACATAATTATTAATTTAATTTCATAAATATGAAAGAAAAATATAATGTTATTATTTTCAAAAATACATTATTGCAATAAAGGCGAGTCCGTATTAAATCCATGTACGTGGGTATACGTTCTGCTCCACAGTCACGTATTCGGCCCGTTACACTGAAATGCAAACGGAAATGGGGCGAGATTTCAATAGCCCATCCGCGACGCAATTTGTAGTTCCTCCGCATAACAGGTGGCACTGCCAGGCGCTGTCGCTAACATAAATTGCCGATATGGGAATCATTCGTGTGCGATTATTCATCATTTATTTGACATAGTGCGTAT
This sequence comes from Cephonodes hylas, assembly GCA_030295005.1. Lineage (NCBI taxonomy): Eukaryota > Metazoa > Arthropoda > Insecta > Lepidoptera > Sphingidae > Cephonodes > Cephonodes hylas. The sequence goes on along the minus strand of AP025367.1, from coordinate 4,498,816 downwards.
TGAATTATCCCCAGTACATTCTCAGTTATTTATAGCCTATTTGTTAATGTTATGTGCATTTACTGATATTTATGTGAAGGAGGCATGAGGCAGCTTACATATGTATTGGGCGGATGTATTAATATGTATAGGCCGGATATACATATATACATTTGTACTGCCTGTGCAACAGTCAGTAGTCGTGACCTACATATTAATAAATAAACTCAACACTTGCTTACATAGTTCTGATCCCACACTAGGATACAAGTCTTGTGTCGTATCAGAAAATACGAGAGGCTTTTCGGTCTCATAAACATCCAGACACAGAACAAATGTTTGTAGATCACATTGGGTCTGTCTCGCTGCGAGGATCGATCTCGCGGTTTCTCGTTTCGCAAGCTGGTGTCTAGCCAACTGCGCTACGGGAAAGATATTTTTTGGACCATATTAACAATACGTAGCCTCTTGTTTAGCAGAGCAGGCTCTCATGAAAGTCTAATGCAGGTGTTTCATATGGTGTGATTTTCTTTGTTATGCGTAAACTAACTGCACTAAGTATGAAAGTAGCTTCTACGCATTTCTTGTGTTAAAAAAAAATAGTTCTTTTGTATATCACACGAAGGTAGAATATTATTTACATTTTAATTTTATAATATCAGTAGGTACCTATAACCTAACCTAATCCATCATATTAAGTGTATGATTAATAAAATTATATCTTTCGAGTTATATGCCTTTTGAAGGAGACAAATTAATACTGTCACGTATCATGTACGGAATGAAGCCCGAAAACCTCAATCTTCCCTTTGAAATGTTTTGGACGTGCTCTACCTTCATTCTGGGGGATTATGCGATTTACTTTACATTTGCAAAGAAATATTTCACTTTAACCTTTTAATGTATTGGACCCCGCATTTTTTATAATTTTATAACAAATCCTTTATAATAAAAGGCATTTGAGCATCCATTTCATTCTGTATTTAAAATATAATGTATTTTTTTATTATATTATATGGAATAATTAAAGGCTATATTTTATAATCACACTACATTTTTCATTCATCGAGTTTCTTTGCTGGAGTTTACTACAGAAGTAAATTAATAATTTTTAATAATAATAATGCCTTGTAAATTTCAGCCACACTATGTATCTGAGAGAAACCTTGAGTTATCCTATGCTGGGACAATTAGCCGCCAGTGGAACACTCATATGCTTCGTTGGATACCAAGCTACCACGGTAAAGATCATCTTGGTCATCTGGGACCAAAGATCTACTACGTTTAAAACAATATTTGGAGCACTGAATATATTGACAAAGACTGATGTATTTTATATTTAATAGCATTTGCGCGCAACTCCGTCTGCGTGGACTACAGGGTTGGGTTCAGAAAGAAAATAAGTTGTAGTATTTTACGCCGCAGCGCCCCATTTACTTAAATATACAAAAATCATACAATCGGTCAAATTATTTCAACGTGAAACCGTAACGCGCCGGCCGACGCCTTGAGTATCATTATTGCGCGCTTGATCATTATTTTGAAACTGCGATATCTTCTAAGATACTCATTGAAATCAAATGATGTAAAGGACAAATTTATTTTGCATTAAATACTTGTAATGAATAACGTATTTATTTGGATAAGGATTAATATCATGTTTGTAAAAACACCTTCACAAATAATGCTTTATTTAAAATAAATTTGGTTAGAATAAAAAATGTTATAGTGAGCCAACCTTAAAAGATAGACATATGCTGTCGCGGACTTTCTTTTAGAATTTTTTAAGGGGAACAATTCTGTTGTACATTATTTTAGCGAAACGTTAACCGTTTCTGCAGCGTACGCAGCGGAAGCTCACAAAAAGGAAAAAAGTCTCCGATTTAGAAACATTCTTTATTGCTGCTCAGCTCCTATTGGTCGTAGCGTGATGATATATAGCCTATAACCTTCCTCGATAAATGTGCTATCTAACAGTGAAAGAATTTTTCAAATCGGACCAGTAGTTCCTGAGATCCTAGCGTTCAAACAAACAAACAAACTCTTCAGCTTTATAATATTAGTATAGATGGGATAAAATTTTGAATTGGAAATTTATGTATATTTCAAGTCATGTATAACGTTCTAATTATTTCTGGATGTCTGAATTACAGGGGAGGACCTTGCCATGCAATGGGACACAAGATATGCTCTCAGAAATAGACGTCATTTATTGACTAAATTATTGCGTTCGTTTCTATCTAACGGCTTATACTTTTAACACTACGTCTTTTTATAAAGTATACAAGCTCCAGTTTATAATAAATCTAACCACATTAAAACCTTTTTAGACGTTAGCCGTGAGCGTCGTGAAGTGTCTCATGAGTCTTCTTTTCTTGGGGTACAATGTGTTTGAACTGTACATCATCTGCTTGTGGTGTGAAGAAATCACGGTACAGGTAAGTTTTATTACCTAATTATTCAAAATAGTTATCTATTTGATCCACAACAGGATGAAAATTTTAATTGAAAACGTTAATTCAACGGTTTAATAAAATGAAAATAATAGTCTCCAAATATTCCCATTTTCCATTTCAAAGAATCGCGTACCTAATTACACCCGTCAGATTTTACAAAAAGATGATTACAAACAAATTTAATAATTTTGTTGCTCAAAAGACTCGTTACGAGGTTAATATTTAAAACGTCAGAATCTTTTGAATTTCGAAGGACGTTTACTTTTTGTATTTTTAGCCGACTTCAAAAAAAGAGGAGGTTATCAATTCGTTTGTATTTTTTTTATGTTTGTTACCTCAAAACTTTTTCTTAGAGTCAGAATATTGGCGACGCGATGTACTCCTCTGGTTGGGAGTGCGGAGTGACAACCCTGCCTGGCGTTCGTTCTACAATCATGCTGGTGCTTGCTCGAGCCAACAAACCCTTGGTCTTCACTGCTGGAGGAATGTACAATCTGTCACTCACTGCATACACCACGGTAACATCTTTATGCTTTTTTTTAAATAACTCTTCTTTTCGTGGTTCCGATATGAATAGGGGTTTCAATTATTGCTGGCATTTTGTTTAAATGTGGTGAGTGTTTAAAGATGCCCGCAAGAGGATAGCAAATTCGCTATTTAATACGGTTTGACCTCCCATCGCGGTCATTTAGTGTGAAAAGTGTGGTGTAATGTGGTGTGCATGAGAGTATTGGTTTTACATTTGTATTTCAATAATTATTTCTGGTTACTGTAATATTTTCATATCATCATCATCATCATCATCATCAGCCTTTAATCGTCCACTGTTGGACATAGGCCTCTCCTATGGCACGCCACTGGGCTCGATCTTCGGCTCTCCTCATCCATTTCCATATAAAAAAGTCATATTAATTCGTGCTTAGTTTGCTAAAAAACTGCCAGCTCAGAACGTTAATTAATATACGAGTCTGTTTGATGTCTCATATAAGTAAACAACATTGAGTAAATGAAAATATACACGAATAATGTTCTGTTTGCAGTTCTCTGTACTCGGTCTCGTATAAGTTTAAATTGAACGACGATAATGCTTGTTTTGCGTGGTTTAATAGAGAAACCTTTCAAAGAATCAATCGGATCGCAAATAGTACGACTTAAATCTTAAACTTTGATACTAGAAAATACTAATAATATGATTATTAGAAAATACAAAAAAATATGAGTCAACACAAAAACATGCTGGCAGGGTACTTCATTTACAAATTGGCTCCTAAAAAAAACAGACCATGAGAATTTGGATCAATTTCTTGGTTTGCCCAGTTAAAGAAGTCTATTAAAAATTACATACGACGGCATAATATTGAGAATTAGTAATATATACCTCTCCTTTATTGGGGCTTAAACTAAACACCATTATCTATACTATCTATACTAATATTATAAAGCTGAAGAGTTTGTTTGTTTGTTTGTTTGTTTGAACGCTAGGATCTCAGGAACTACTGGTCCGAATTGAAAAATTCTTTCACTGTTAGGTAGCACATTTATCGAGGAAGGTTATAGGCTATATATAATCACGCTACGACCAATAGGAGCAGAGCAGCAATAAAGAATGTTTAAAAACCGGGGACTTTTTTCCTTTTTGTGAGCTTCCGCTGCGTACGCTGCAGAAACGGTTAAAGTTTCGCTAAAATAATGTATGACAGAATTGTTCCCCTTTAAAAATTCTAAAAGAAAGTCCGCGACAGCATATGTCTATCTTTTAAGGTTGGCTCACTATAACGTTTTTTATTCTAACCAAATTTATTTTAAATAAAGCATTATTTCTAAGAAGGTGTCTTTACAAACATGATATTAATCCTTATCAAAATAAATACGTTATTCATTACAAGTATTTAATACAAAATAAATTTGTCCTTTACATCATTTGATTTCAATGAGTATGTTAGAAGATGTCGCAGTTTCAAAATAATGATCAAGCGCGCAATAATGATACTCAAGGCGTCGACCGGCGCGTTACGGTTTCACGTTGAAACAATTTGACCGATTGTATGATTTTTGTATATTTAAGTAAATGGGGCTCTGCGGCGTAAAATACTACAACTTATTTTCTTTCTGAACCCAACCCTGTAGTCCACGCAGACGGAGTTGCGCGCAAAAGCTAGTGCTTTAAATAGCCATTCACTTTTCCGTTCCAAATTAACAACAGCTAATTATTTGTAACTGTTATACCATATACAGTACAGTTTTTATGTTATTTTACATGGCTATATCCAATGTCGACAAACGACTAGTCGATAACCATGAGAGTTTCCGAGAATAGCATTTATGGACACAGAACAATCTCGAATGCCTAAACTAAAAAACTAAGACCCTTTATGGAAGTTCAATTAAAGATAGAAATGTTATTGCAATGTATTGATTTAGTGTTAAATGATAACCAAGGATGACTTTAAATCTAAATATGATTAAACGCCTTAACCGGTCAAAGATTAGAAGGTTTTTTTAATTATTATAGTTGGATTCCATTTATATGTATCCGGTGATAAGCTAGTTATTGACCCAAAATACCATTAAGTTACACGATTCTTTTTAATCTTTATGTCGGGAATAAAATTTAGGAATTTCACTATATTTTGTGTCTAGTGGTAGTTGAAAGTGAAAGTTATTTTGGTTGTTTGCGATATGATTGTGCTAAAACGACGTATCTAGATGGAGAGTGACCGCATTTCAAGGTAGGAATATAGAACCGCTCCGTGTTTCGGTTACCCGGGTAAACCACAACAGTTGCTGTTGCGTCAGCAGCTGTAGATAGTTTCATAATTAGTGGCACAATGCTGGTATACTGACAACTATGTATCGACAATCATTATTTACAAGTGCGAAAAGAAATTTCTGTTCGTTACGGCTTCGCGTCTTAAAGACATGATCGCTTTGACAGCAATTTGATATAAATATAGGGGCTCTAGATACAGTTATACAAGTGTTATTACGGAAGAATATTGACAAGGTATTTTTCGTAAAAAGCGATAAAACTAGGAAACAAATTATTTATTAAAGGGGGCACATATGCTCCTCGCTCTACGCATTAATATAAAGAAACGACACGTTTCATACATTCATAACATAGTCATAAGGAAATATAGACAGAAAGAATAAGGAGCCAAGAAAAAGAAATAACAATGAGCTGATATATAATTCCAACAAAGGTAGCATTGAAAACGTAATAAATAAAATAAAGCACATTAATACAAGGCTTATTCACAGACAGCATTACAAATAGGTATTCTATATAGTTACCTGACAGTAGGAAAGTAGAATTACTTTTTGCAGAAACACTCCCCATTGCCCGAGGACAGAGTCCTTTGCGGTTGTTACCTTAATTAATGAGCAACATTTGCTTACAAAATTTGTGAGATTATTTATTCAGGCTTCTTTGCTTTGCTTCTTAAGATGTGCTTGACAGAAATGTTATAATGGTGTAATTTTTGCAATGCTCGCCTTTTTAATTGACTGTTGATAAAAAGATTTTTCACAGGACGGGATCTTTAAATGTAATACTTAAAAAGGAACTTTTTGGATTATTTGACAAAAAAAATATCCCGGAAATATCCGTGCTGTATTTATTTACTCACTTCTTGAGGTTCATTTGGTGTGCAAAAGAGACATTTTTTTGTATTTACAGATACTTTAGTAGCTGGCGATTACACGACTACTATTGCTTAATGGATTATACATATTATATTAACTAATGAGTAAATCAATGTAGACATCCTCTACAATTAAAAAGGGTCAGGCTTTAGTCGCTCAATCTGACCTAGTAGTGAAAGTTGGCCGACAAATGCAATGAACCTAAGAAATCTTTCGTGGATAGATTTTAGGAGCGAAGGCGGCCTCGCCTTTTGTCTATTGATTTTTAAAATACGGGCAAGGCTGTACAGATGAAGGTATTCGAGGTTCTTGGACGTGGGTATGGTGGTGCAGTATTCAAAATCTCTTAGTTTTTTAAGCAATGCGTGCTTGGTAAGACCCAAAATATATCGGCAATTAATTTAAATTGTAATATTATTTCAGTTAGTGAAGACATCGTACAGTGCCCTGACGGTGTTGCTCCGATTCCGGCACGAGTAGCATCCAGCCCGTCACAACTAGATAAAACCGTGACATCACCGATATTACTCACATAGCTGTTTGCTTACAACAAAAACTATTGTTTGAACAAAACTATGTAAACGTTCTAAAATAAATATGCGGCACACCGGTAGTGAATAAAAACAACACACTTGTTGTGATTTATTTGGTTCCTGATTTTCTATACCAGACGCGAAACACATTTTGTAGGTCAAACAAATATTTGTGTCGGCGCTGGGATCAAATCTAGGGCCCCTAGATTAATTGCCTAGTATATAAGTGATAGCACCAAGGAGGCTTTTAAATATAGCTGTAATAATATAAGTGAAACATGATGTCGGAATTCGATTCTCGCCCTGGATAAAAGTAATTTAAAAATATGTTTTTAAGCTCTTAGCATGCAAGAATGCAAACATTCTTTCTGTCTGAATAATATGTGCATTACTATAATGTGCGTTTAATATTTATCTTCTTTATCAACCCATATACGCCCACTGCTGAGCACGGGTCTCCTCTACCATTGAGAGGGTTTAGGCCATAGTCCGCCACGCTGGCCTAGTGCGGGTTGGCGGACTACACACCTAAGAAATTCCTAAGAACTCTTAGGTGTGCAGGTTTTATCACGATGTTTTCCTTCACCGTTAAAGCAAGTGATAATTCAATGTGAATACACACATAACTTCGAAAAGTCAGAGGTGTGTGCCTGGGGTTCGAACCCGCGACCGCCGAGATTCTCGACCGCGCGCCCAAACCTCTAGGCCATCACTGCTTATAATATTTATAGGTTTAGACTTTACATTTATTAGAAATAAAAATTAAATAAACAAATAAATTCATCTAATCTCATCTCGCCCACTGCCACTTCAGCTCACTGATCCTTTGGGCTAACTGTCACTGTCTGTCTAACTCAACTCTAACTCACTGTCGCAGAACTGATGGCCGTTGGGGGAAACGTGTTCTGGAGTGGAGACCACGGCTCGGCAAACGTAGTGTAGGACGCCCTCCGGCTAGGTGGGGTGACGATATTCGCAAGGTAGCTGGCAGCGGTTGGATGAGGGGGGCCGAAGATCGAGCCCAGTGGCGTGCCATGAGAGAGGCCTATGTCCAACAGTGGACGTGAAAGGCTGTTGATGATGATGATGATGATGAATCTCATCTCATCTAACAAGCACATACTTACATACTTCACACGTCTCATGTCGTGAGTATCAGAAATCAACAAACATTTGTCTCTGGTATCTAGCCAACTGCGCCACGAGGCTGTCGAATTATAGTGATATTTTCATCGACAACGATATCAAACAACTCTACACGTTGAAGAACACACAGAATATTCATTTCTTCGTTAATTACAAATCAATAGTAAATGAGTGACAGATGTGTCAGATCAAGAGATGTCAAATGTACCTTGCAATTAGAACGTGCTGTATGCATACAAAGAATTACTAAATAGGAGTGCGTTTCCATACTCATAATATTTTACTTCGAAATAAATATATAGTTTCATTTCAATTGATTAGAATTAAAAAAATGATAATTAAACGTATAATTAAAAAAAAAACATTGAAGGATATACACCATTTGTAACGGTTATTTTGGACTTTTTTTTGAGAGTCTTCTATTGAATAATATTGGCTGTTACATTACTGGAACGCTTATAGACTTCTTTAAATTTGAAAAAAAATCTTCTTGTTTCTTCTGCTTCAATAACAAAAAAGGACCTGGAATTATATAGGTATGTCGTGACTTTATATCGCATGAAGTATTAATAATTTGTGATAAAATGTGATTGTTTTGGACGACAATTTAGCTTTAGTTTTCTACAATTTATTTTGACAACAAACATAAACAATATAGTAAAATGTTATAAATAAAATAGAAAATAATAACAAGTAACGCTTTGAGATAATTTTGTTTAGCGCTAAAATTAACACGATTAATACTTGATTGACTTATTCACTGCTATCGTATTAACAAAGCACAGCACACACCTTCAATATTCAAACAAGAACAAAGAAAAACAATAACCCGGAATTCAATAAAAACTACTCGATTTCGTAATTAAAAACGCTCTGCATTTTTCGCCTCGCAGCACTCCCTGATTTATCCCTGTTTCTTCCTCTGTATACGTTTGCATGTGAAATGGAAACGGTCATAATATAAATTAATTACTGCGCTGTCAAATCTAATTGCACGAAAGACGCTGTGATGGCCATTAGAGGCTATAAAAGCATCGGAGCTCAGTTTACTTATACATTGGTAGGATGGGGCGCCTCAGTTATTTGTGGAAGAAATTGACTCCCACTGAAGCACTGGAGCAGTCCAGTGGGGCTTTGGAGACAGCGTTTTATGAGTCTGTCTACCGTATCGCTTATATTGCAGGTATTGGTATATTTGTAATACTGAGTGCGTTGGCCTTTTAAAATAGTTGTAGGGTACTTCGAGATATAGCTTTGATGTTATTGCATTTCGGCAGATTACTGCGATTGTTATTAGGAAACATTAGAAATATCTCACTGTCTGTCTCTTCAAATTTAAAGCAAAAGAGCTAAAAAAATATTGGATATTTACAGTAAAATAATTTAGAAGACATTAAAAAGTGTCTAAATTTATGTGGATCGCAACCTTTTCATACACCTTTGCACCTAACAAAAGCTTAATTTGAATACCTTGTAGATTTTTTTATAAATGTATTCAAATTTATTCACTGATAATTCCATAAAGTTTTAGAAACATGCATTTGGTAAACCGACTCGATTTAAACTCGCGTACATTGTCAGACCATTATGCCAAATTGGAACTTTGTAGAGCGCATTTTTGAGAGTGCGGACCATAATTACTTTAAAGTCTTTTAAAGGTTTTTACAGCCCACTTTGGGTTCCAGCTACAATTTTAGGCAACTATAATAAAGTACGCCCTTAGCCCTTTTTATCTTTCTATTTATCCGCGTTTTAGGTCCTACTGTTTTCAGCTCGAGTGAGTTTCAATTGAATTTAGTCGGGTATTATGGCACAAAGGTTAGATATTACATAAGGGTCAACAAAGGTATAATAAAACCGGTGGAGCGAAATTTTAATGCCTCAATATTGATGAAATGAAAATATAAGGTAAAAGCCACGTTTACCCGTTAATGAAACAGACTTGTGTTTAAATTCGTCTCGAAATTAGATTATTTATATTTAAGGCTCTGAACAAAGTTAATATTTTATTAAAAATGTGGTAGATGAAAGCGAAACAAGTAAAATCACTGGTAAATATTATTAAAAGCCCAATAACATTCATGACATAATTATATAACTTTTACGTATTGAAATAATATCGATCAAAGGAACAATGCGTTTTTATGATATTACGAGTATTTCTTTATTTGTCTGTATTATCTGTAATCCTTAAAAATTGTTCAAATTCAAACTTCCTTACAATCATCATCATTGTCAGCAGCCCTTATTCGTCCATTACTAGGCACGGACCTCCTCTACCACTGAGACGGCTTAGCTTTCTTTCCTAACAAAGATCTGTTCTAACTCTAACACACAAAGGTGATGAGTCATGATTTAAAAGTACGCAATAAAAGTAATGAATCGTTCCGCAGGGCTGTCATCTTCAGACCACGGCATGTTCTACTTAATCTACAGCAGTTTGATTAAACTAATGACGGCATTGTTCGTGCTCGGTGAATTGTGGTACGCGTGCAGTGAATCCTTGAGCCTCGACGAAATTGCCGCCTGCATCAACGTCATTGTTATTCATCTTATCACTTTGTACAAACTTAAGAACTTAGTAAGTTGATTTGCCGAGGTCATTTCTACTTAAACATAGACCTTGATTTTTAAATGCATCAAATTAGGGTTATCCTTAAGTTTTGTTTTGTTGTTACTTTAGCATTGTTTATATTCTTTGATACTAAGGCTGTACTATTATTGTTATTGCCTCATCTAGATAAAAATCATGCTGTTCTGGATGCTCAATTATTCTTAATTCTAAAACAAGCATAAATTTTGTAACCTGCTAGCACAGAATATAAGAAGAAATTGCCCGTGTTAGGTTAACTACAGATTGTTATTTAAAAATATAGTGTCGAATATCATTCTTTTTTTTACATTCGTAGATGGACCACAAAGATGTTTACAAAAGACTTGCTACGTCTATGGAGTCTCCATACTTCGATATTTCTACCAAGAAGAGAAAAGAAATAGTTGATTTTTGGGTGAAAAGACATGAGAGGTATTTGAAGCTGCTCCTTGCTTTGGGAAACAGTGCTTTAGCGGCTTGGTAATAAAGTTTTATATCAATATTTAGTCTTCATTTATGGCGCACTTAAACTTAAAAAAAGTGTTTTTAGTTTATCGTGCTTTTTCTATACTTAGGTATTAAAAATATTAAATAACTTTACAAAAATACTTACATCAAAAGCACCACTATTGCCCGGACCTTTACTTAAAGTTATTAAGTGTATAAATCATATTGCCTACACATCCTTCAACTTCTACTACACTCTACGCATTTTAAGTATTCCGGATCTCTCCATCAACAGCAATAGATATATCTTATAACAAATGTATCGATCATAACACTGTCCAAAAATAAGTTTTCTAGTTAAACGTGTTGTTTTACAAAAAACAGACCAAGCACCGAAGTTTTCATTATTCAGTACAGCAATTGCACCAAATTCTGCGAACTGAAAACTACATAAGCCAATGAAAATACTTTTGTTATTGTTAAATGTTTTATAAATGATCATAGCACGTGCCGTTTGTATTTTGATTGACTCATAACTAATCTAATAATATAATCTAATTTACGCAGTAGGAATCATAATAATCATTATACTCCATAGGGTAATTTAAATTAATGTAGTAGACAAATTAGATCATATCGGACAAAAAACAAAAGCATGTGGTTAACAATTCCTGTCTCAAATACGTTGATGCAATCATGTGATTGTCTAACTAAATATTATATAAAAGTCGATTGTACTCGTATTGTATGTCAAGAAAGAGTCATCTGCAAAATTAGAGCGATTATAAAAACAATCTAAGTTCTACCTAATTCTTTGCAGTGTTTGAAATTTTCTTATGAATTAAAGCCGTTCAAATTATCTACTAATGCTCAACGCTCAGAACATCCGCTTTTACAATCTATTTACGAATATTTAGCGTATTAACAACAATCTGTCTGACGTTTAGATACAAACTAGTTGTTTACTAAACGTAAATTATCCGCGAGTAGTTTTGGCTCGCTTCCAAATTTCGCTTACACTCATGTCCTTACTAACACACAAAACAATGAAATGTCGCTTAAGTCCATGCAGTGAAGGTCATACAAAATCACGAGTTGAATTATAAATGTTCTTACAACATTTGATGAAAACGTAACACAATAATTACTTTGAAAGCTACATATATATTAGAAACCAAGACTGGTCAAGACCGGGATGGTTGCCGATTTCTTGAAGAGTCCTATGTTTAGCAGTGGACGGAGATAGCCAAACTATAATAACAAACCAGAATAACAATAGACTCTGATTAATAAATAAGTAACTGGCTAGGAAATAAAATAAAATTGGTAATGGCAATATCGGAATGGTCGCCAAGATTAAAAAAGTATCTTGTCCAGACCATATTGTTAATTAATTAAATCTTTCAATTACCTTGTTCGTTTTAAAAAAACATTGTGGAGAATGATTGGATTTCGAAGTCCATTATGATTAAAAGGAACATTCCCGTAATAAATCAGAAATAAAGGTTGAAATAAGCGTCACACGTGCCAGTTCTCGATACAATAATTGGAAGGAACGATCAGCAAGTGCGCCAATAACGAACCGTGTTGCTTGGTAACTGTGCCGGCTCGTTAGAGCAATGCGACGCCTTACAACTATTGTCGGAATATGCATTAAGTTGCTCGTATTCACGTGTGAATATATTCTGTTGTCTACAATGCTTTTTGCAAGCAAACTGGGTAATTTTCGATTTTGCACTTCGCTGACTCTTAAATTTAATTAAATGAATGATAACCTTCAAGTAAGACATGATCAAAAATTACATTTTAAAATTTTCTTTTGTTAATTCAATGTGGGATATTTTTGTTAAATTATTCAAATAAACCAACATAGTTGCTACTTGGTTTTGATTATAAATTCTCCTTAGCAATCTGAATATCTAAGTTGAGCCATAACATAATCATAAAATTACTCATTTAAATCTAATCATGTAAATTATACGGGTTTCAAAGGGAAGCCGCAATTTCATCGCCTCTTGAGAAGCAAACGACTATTGTTAACGATAATTATTTACTTTCATGTGGATCGTGTTCTTAGCTCCTGTACCTTCATTAACCCTTTTCTCAGGTACATGTATCCTTTATTGGACGAGTTGGAGTACAACCTTATGGTGGGAGTCCGCTTGCCGTTCAAATACAACACCCCATTCCGATACGCCATCACATATATCTTTATCTGCATCGCTTTCAACTATACGTCCCACTTCGTCATGGTAACAGACCTTATCATGCAGTCACATTTGATACCCCTCATCTGTCAGTATAGCGTCTTGGCGGATTGTTTCAAGAATTTGTTAAATGACTGCGAAGTTGGTTTTGAAGGTAAGAAATAAAAATATCTGTTAAAAAATTATTATTACAGTACATATTACCATCACTTTGAATATACATATGTTTTAGGAATAGATCGAGAACAGTTGATCGAAAACAAACGATTTGCGAGAAAATATTTACGCAGGCTAGGCGATTTGGTGGAACAACACAAAACTATTTTGAAGTAAGTACATGAAAAATTCTACAAAAACGGTCTGTGTTAGAGTTCGCGACATGGAACCGAATAATGGTGTACAAAACCGTTCAATTACGTCGCTGGAGTTTAGTCCGGCTCACGTCGACTCCATAAAAGGCCCGTCGGCAATAGTAAAGGGTGTTCAGCGCAATACTGACAACCTCCAATTTGACACTGTGCTAGAGCTCGATATGTGAATTTTAAAGCCAAGGATCGCACTTATTCGCCGGTATTGAACAACACTGAACTTCAAAATAAGATTTGTAAAAATGATTTTCAATTTGTTTCTTAGATTTCTAAAGTTCGTCTTCATTCCCAAGGTATTATATTTTTTAAATAAAAGTAAATGAGTTTTTCATAAAAGAAAAAGTAACCATCATCAATCCTCAATGCCTTATCCAAATTTTATTGTTTAATGCAAAAAATATTAGTTTTGAATTGCCTGATGATATAGATATGTCATGTAAGAGAAAAAATACGAGATATTTTGAGGCTACTGTAATATTTTTTTATAATTTAGGAGTTACTCTTATGCTATTAAATTTGCATGTAAATTCTCGTGTTAGATATATAATTATTAAATTCAATAGAGCATAAATTTCGAATACGTGTATACTCGAGGTTACGTAATTGCTACGTTCCGACCGAATCCGAATGCCAAGTGATTTCAGTTGCATAAATCTCGTGTTCCATCGTACGATGTTAAATCGTTTATGGATTTCATATTCCCCTTCAGGACATAACTTTAATAATTTTCGGTTTGAGATTGGTTAGAGTCTAATCTGTTATTCGCGTTATTTCGCTTCAACCTGGATTCAACTTGGAGCAGTTAACAGGTTGGTTCTTGAAAATACTTCGCACCAACAAAACAAATACTAAAGACTTAATACCTATGTTCCTTTTTCACAGGTAATACTTTTTATGGTCTATAACATAACAAAAAGTTCTCTTCCATACCGCTAAAGTTGGCAACAAAGCAATATTAAATATAAAATAACCAATTACTCGAAATAATTGCGAAGCTACGGCAAAACAAACAAGTCTCCGCTTTATTTAATGATAGCCATTACAGGCTTTAGCAGTCAACAGGGTAATCAAAGGCCAGCAGAAAAGTACGAATGAAAATGTTTACCAGTAAGTAGCTATTACAAAGATAACAATCTATGGTTTCTTTGTAGAAATAGTATAGAGCTGAGGACCATACTAAGTGTACCGATGTTGGGTCAACTGGCGGCGAGCGGGATTCTTATTTGTTTCGTCGGCTACCAAGCTACTACGGTAATTGCATTCACGTTATTTCTTGTCTTTATTACTTTTGAAATTAAGCTTAGTGATGGTGTTTGAGAATTCGCATTTCAATTTTGTGTGACAAACAATTTTCTGGAGTGGAGACCACGGCTCGGCAAACGTAGTGTAGGATGTCCTTCGGCTAGGTAGGTGGGGTGACGATATTCGCAAGGTGGCTGGCAGCGGTTGGATGAGGAGGGCCGAAGATCGAGCCCAGTGGCGTGCCATGAGAGAGGTCTATGTCCAGCAGTGGACGAATTAAAGGCTGTTGATGATGATTATGATGATGAAACAATTTTCTTGGAACTTTATGAATGGTGTAATTTTATGGAGTATCTATGTCCTATGAGTTTATGGTAGATATTCGTCTTGAATTTTATATCATCTTACTAATAGCAACTTGCAATGTTTTTGCATAATCTTTTAATTGCCGTTTTTTTGTCCCAATCTCTTTTTAAGAAAAAATCTTTTAGGTAATGACCAGTATAGTAATAGAGGTTCGACAGGAATGTTATTTATATCGATAAGACAAAAGATTTTCAAATTACGTAATTCGATAATAGCTAATCATCATACGGCTAATGATACCCGTTGATTCGCATTTCCTTTTGATTATTTGAAGAAAAAAGTTGAAAAAAAAATGTTTTGTATGAAATATGATTTTTTATTAAGATTATACTTCTTGCAGTCAATTGCAGTGAATATAACAAAGTGCTTGATGAGTTTGTTCTACTTGGGTTACAATATGTTCGGACTCTACATAATATGCCGTTGGTGTGAAGAAATAACTATTCAGGTAAATAAACTAATGACGAGTAAACTGGACCACTTTGTTTTAAGTAAAGGCAACGAAAAGAAGTATATTGTTGTCAATACTGTATAATATACAACAATTTTTTATATTTACAGAATAAAAGAGATTGTCTCTTCCGCTTATAACAAAACTGATTGATATGTTTAATTTATACTTTTAATATTGACTATTATACGGATTTCTTGGCCTTAATATCCAAATCTTTCGTCCAAGGCTATAATAACTTTCAGAGGCTCATATAGTAACAGAATAAATTAGCAAAATGTACACCCTTTTGTTATATTACAGTAAATTCCACAGCAATTGTATAATCTTTTCAATTCGCTCGCTCTTTGACGCACCTTTCCGTGGTGGCTTTAAGCTTTATCAACTCAGCACATCTTTTATCTAGGAAAGCGGTGCAGCTGAACGCGCTTGACACTTCGACAATAACGAGTCCCGTGCCATTTAATGGAATAGAAAAACGTAGAGATGCTGCAAAATCACTAACAATTTTATTCGCAAACGGAACGGTAGAGAGGTAGTCTTCTTCACTGCGGTACAAATTCTAATCGCTAAATATTTAGCTGTTAAAATGTAGTAGTTTTATGATTATGTTTATTCTGCCATTGAGTGAGATTGGATGTAGCGTAATTAATTCTCTTCTAACTCAAACTCTTATTTTATGGACAAAATCATATTAAAATTATTATGATATTATATCTACTGTATGTTCAATTGCCTCATTTTTTATTAGTTCTCGGTGATATTTGAATTGAGAAAATAAAAATAATATGATTGTATTTTCTTCTGTTGTAGACTACTGTAGTGTAGTTCAAATTCATTTTATTATGTGAATCTTACTTTAGCGAATGCCAATTGTACTTAACTATAATTTGAAAAACTAACTACCAATTTGCCAAAACAGATCCACTCAAAACCTATCACTCACATGTACAGAACAAGACACACAACAGACAGTAGCTACTGCCTTATTACTCTTCTCAAAAACTATTCATTCCAGAGTCAAAACATCGGGGATGCGGTCTACTGCTCCGGTTGGGAAGAAGGGATGTCGAGGATTCGTGGCGTTCGCACCACCCTCGTGCTAGTCATGCTGCGAGCCAACAAACCCTTGATATTCAGCGCCGGGGGAATGTACAACCTATCCCTAACTTCGTATACCACTGTGAGATTAATTATAAAGGACTGCGCCTCGGGGAGCTGCCAGCAAATAAGTACAAAATAAATATTTGCCTCTCTTTTGTTTGCAGTTGGTGAAGGCATCATATAGCGCCCTAACCTTTTTGCTCCGTATCCAGCGGGAGTAGAATCGTCACGCTTCAAAAAATAAAAAGATGTAGTTAATTAACTTACTTTTATTAGTATAGGTACTTTCACCCCTTGTTTATTTTTTTTATGTGTAATTAGTCGATGACATGAATAACATTATTCTTACCTTGCTGACTTTTAAATTAATCCCACAAGGATCAATGAGATGGTGTTGATTCTTGAAGCTTCACTTTTTTATAATTTTTTATTGAAATACATAAAAGGAATGAAAAAAACCAATAAATAAGAAGTTTTCGATTTTTGGGCACGATTTTATTATACAAGAGCAAAAGCAAGTAGTACCTACTATTTATAACGAAGCCATGTCGAACTTACAAAACCCGCATTTTCCCAGTTCAGCAAATAAATATTTGATACAAAAATAGCCGTAGTGTCCTGCATTTATACGATAAAATATTCAGGCGCCCCCGTTACCTCGGCGGTCGACAACACCCGCACAACGTATACTTCAAAGATTTATACCTATCTATGAACATTTACTGTGTGTTTACATTCAGCGAGTGACATCAAAGTGCCGTCGAGCCTTCGATATTTCGAGCGGAGCTAAAAATAAACACAGCCATCGGATGTACTGGATTATCCAGAATGATCTTTTAGGGTTTAGGTACTCGATGGTTGAGTTGGGCGAAATTTGCACGGGTGCTAGTACATGACGAAGTCATTAAAGGTCTATTTTTCCACCTAGGATTTAGCAGTTGATTTTCACATTTTAGAAGATTAAAAACCCCAGTCTCACTCTATTGAATTTTCGAAGTAATGTGTATTTACTGTATAAAATTAACTCAAAATTTAAGGGAGGGGAAACAATTACGTATAATTCTTTCTTACTATATTCTAAGGATCTTTAAGTGAACTGTAAAAGATTCCAAAAAGATTGACGTAACTGTATTAGATGAAGATGAACTATTACTTTTGTCCAGCTACAGTCACTAATGATAACGCTGTTCTATATGTGGCAAATTTAAATGTCACTATTTAGGGCAAACAGCTCAAAAATTCCATTTTTAAGACTAGGATAAATCACACAAATTCAATTATTATCGATATCATGCATTTTTTCCGGAATATAAATTTTCTGTGTAAAGTCTAGTGTAAACGAACATGTAAAAATCCTACTATAATAAAAAATGTTTGTCAGAAGTGGGATTCGAACCCACGCCCACAGAAGTGGACTGCGACCTGAACGCAGCGCCTTAGACCGCTCGGCCATCCTGACTACAAGTTGTAAAGGCGAAAGACACTATCAGTAGGCGACATGGCCTTGACTACAAAAATAGTATCATATCTCCGGCCACCGTGCGTATGACTTGCAACTATAAGAGGGACTTTTAATAAAGAAATTTTATTGAATTTTGTAATAAATAAGCAGAATTGCTGACTCCTGTATATTATTGTGGTTGGTGAAGTTGATAATAAAACAAATATTATGCACCCGAAATATATAATAAAGCATAGGTCTGTAATTTGACGTTTTTTTAATTGCGAAATCGGACACGACTTTCAATAATTCATTTAATTACTTATAATTCGTTCATTGTAATCTATATCCGCAACTACTTCTACATTATCACCTACGAAGAAAATATTTTACTCAATGTTATGCAAATTAATATTGGCATGCATTTTTAAAGTGTTCGAAAATATATTTTATTAATATTAATGTAAAAAAATACAATTCTTTTCTACATTATACATTACATTATTATTATTAAATATGCATTTTTCAAAACATCAAGTCATAATATTTGGAAAGTCGCTCGGAAACTTTATTTAAACAAAAGAATATCACATCAACGCATTCCTATTGTAATCCATTCATTCTTTTCGTCTTCATTTATTTTCGGAAGGTGACTTTGAAAGAAATTTTAGACTGACAATTTATTGTTAATTACGTCACTGTGCATTCAAATTGTTTTTGCATTCATTGTGGTTATTTTAAAACGAGGGTTCATAAATAGTAAAAGAATATTTTTTTAGATCTACTGCAGTTTCACTTTAGATAAGTGCATTAATAAATTTATGTACTTTAGCATACTTCGAGTGGTAAAGGCAGATATGTATGCTAACATCTAATGGATAGGTAAAAAATTTAAGTGTTACCTTTGCATCTAGTTGTATATTTTCATAAATTCCTAGGCTCGAAGCAAATGTCTGTGAAGAACAATATATAATAATTAGTCCCGACGACAGGGATACATACATTCCATATATACGTATAGATGTGTAAAAAATATTAGTGACAGATTTCCCAACTATCAGAAATTATTACCCTATTGGCTAAGAAGTATTTGTTTTGAATAATAATAATCCAGTCAGGATTTATCGCAAAACGGCCTTTATTTTTTAAATTGGTTAATTATTGATACATAAAACTGGCCACATAGAAGGCATCAGACCATATGGAACTGAGGCTAAAATATAAACTATAGTTTCCCTACGAAATTCATAGAAAATTCAACAGCTATAAATAACTCTCAATTGAGCACTAGTTTGAGCGAACAATAAAATACAATTCTAAAAACTGCAATTGCTAACAAAAACGCCCATGGATATCGTAGCAGGTATTAAATCAATAGATAGACAAAAGCACTCGTCCGCTTTCATAGAACAGGTCTGCCTATTGTATGGAACAATGGTGTTCCTCAATTCAGCGCCAGGAATTAAAGGCTGGAACAATCTGTTGGGAGATAGTCACCGGATGGGATGTCGATTTTCACTGTGTGCCTTTTGTTTCATGACGCTTGTAAACATTCGTATGTTGCTTATTTAAATTGCCTCTATGATCTGGCTTGGCATGGCAACGGCATTTTGAACATGATAAATGGATGACTGCCTCGTGGTCTCGCGGTACAAGTATGTGCCGTGCGATCTAGAGGTCCTGGGTTTGATTCCCGGGTCGGGCAAAGTGTTATTGGGTTTTTCCATTAGGAAATTCTCAGTAGCAGCACGGTGTCTGGAAATGTGCCCGAAAAACGGCAATATGCTCGCCCCCTATCACGTGGGACTCATACATACCTGGCGAAATGTAGGTGCAGAAATGCATCACTGCCTACCCCTTCGGGGAATATAGGCGTGAGGTATGTTTGTTGTTTGTTTGTAAATGGATAATTAACAGTAAAGTTATTTATTAATATCGTCTTTTGATTTGTTTAAATTTTTTCGTGGTTTTTATTTGAAGTTATATAAATAACACTCTTCATAGAAAAGATGCAGCAAAGGAGTTCATTTTATTTAGATAAAAAAAAACAGAATCCAAAGAGATTTGAAAAAAAAACATGGGGTCCTAGAATAGTCACTAACGTATTCTTGAGATAGTACAAATAACGATGTGATGTCTGTAAAATTACCTTATGAAAACGTGTTGAGAAGCTCCAATATCTTAAATTTTTTTTTAGAGAGTTTAATGCTAAGTTATCGCAGGGCTTCCACTTCGACGATTTTCCTTAATGGATTAATTCTTACCTCTTTTATCAACGTTAAAGGAACTATGTTTTGAACTCTATATTTTCCGATGCAAAGATTGAGTGCTTGTTTGTGGCGTAAACAATTCTAGAGGTTCATAGTATTTGTTATATTACTTCTTATATAGCAAAAAGCTTAAAACAATAGCTTTGTTGTTAATTTTATGTTTCTGTCCATATTTTATTCATTTCAAATTTGGGAACGACATTAATCAAATAGCGATTCCAAAATATGGCGGCAATTAATATTATTGATAAAAGATTTCTAAAGGATAAAAAAATAATGGCTGATTCTTTTTATACAAGGTAAATTATATTTATCGCATTTATCCCTATTAAGCTGAAAGATATTGTTTCTTCAAGTGGAAGAAGCATTCACTGGACACTAACGCTTACAAGTGCTTCGAAACGAGAATTCTTTTAACAATTATCGATTCTATTAGAAACTTGTAGCGCGATTAATAAAGTAAGGGTAACTAAAAGGATCTTATGGTTTAAATGACATTATTTAGTAGATAGAGTCTAGAAAAAATATATATCTAGAAAATATTTACTTATTAATTAATTAACTGTATTTAATTTAAACGTGCAATTTTTTTGAAATAGACAAACTTATTTAAAAGGAATTACGAAAAGGTGAAATTACGCGCCTATTACTAAGTTTGCACCATACGTTTTTTCGGTTTTCGGGTCAGTGTTATTGGGTTTTTACATTAGAAAATCTGCCTACCCCTTCAGTTAACACAGGCGTGAGGTTATGTATGTATGTAAGGCTTATATTGGCTTATATGGCTTATATACCCAATGGAATTAAAATCATTGTATCTCATAGTTTAAATTGCCTTAACCATTTCGATGCAATATCATCGAAAAGTTTACACAGCGTCATAATACAACAGAAATTTGAATATACATTTAGTAATAGCGTAAAGTTATTCGCTGGTACAAGTTTCAACATCGAAGCGCTCTTGAGAACGGCTGAGTTAACGTGCTATTTTCCTCGGGACAAACTTTGCGGCGACTGGCTCGTAGTGTGCGCTCAGTGTACCTTGGCTTAGGTACGGCCAACTAGAGACAGTTTAATTAGACTGAAGAGCTACGTTAATTCTGCGGACAAGCCTTATAAGTTTTAATGATTGATGCCGTCGGATGCATCTATTCATTTGTCGATGTCATTTTGAACATTTGTGTGTATACATGCGCACATAGATAGCCCTGCGCCTGTATTCATCGAAGGGGTAGGCAGAGATGCAATACTAGATCTTCAGGTTTCAGATATGTGTATTATACTCCCATGTAATAGGGGGCGAACCTACTGTCATTTTTCAGGCACATTTCCAGACTCCACGCCACCATAGAAAATTGCTTAACGGGGAAACTCAATGATGTTTT
Source organism: Cephonodes hylas (assembly GCA_030295005.1). Classification (NCBI taxonomy): domain Eukaryota; kingdom Metazoa; phylum Arthropoda; class Insecta; order Lepidoptera; family Sphingidae; genus Cephonodes; species Cephonodes hylas. The sequence continues at coordinate 4,477,183 of AP025367.1, read as the reverse complement.
GCCCGACTCGGGAACCGAATCTGGCACCTCTAAATCGCATGGGTACACACTTCAGCCGTGAGACCACGAACCACCATATTCAAGCATATAGCATTTAGCAGCTCACATCACCTCCAATCATATTTCTAGTTTCAGACAAGGCGATAATTTAGACTCTCAGATATGAAGTCGATTTTCTGTGCGATGTGGTGAAAACATGTTATTCGTTCTTCAAATATGTTTTATAGTGGAATCCAGACATTTGTTAGTGTTTTCTTAATTTAAAAAAACACAAACGTCTGAGTGAGTAGTTTGACACAAAGAATAATATTCTTAGGATCTTCATTGAAACTAGTTAAGAAAACAATCAAGATATACTCATCCTTTCAATTAATAGCATATTTAAAACCCAGAGGCCCGTAGTTAGCATGATAATAGTTGTGTTAAAACATTCCCACAAAGTCAGATGCTTTGTTAACTGACTCAGTGTTGCTTCGTTTGAATACAAATCATTACGGGGAACTCGGCGGCTTCGCAAAATATCGGCGCTGTGAAATGATTACACTTCTAAACATTTAGCTAAAATTAAGTCGCGCTGATCGTTCGCAGCAAATCTACAGCGGAAATAGTTGTACCGATTTTGTTTACCACATAGTAAAACCACTTGTTAGTACCGTTCATCTTTTGAAAGCCAGAAGAACGTGGTGTATCTTTTATCGCAAAGCGTCGTCGAAAGGTTCCATGCAGGTTTTTTTAGTCTAGGTCACTTGTAAGATTTGTGATGGCTTAAGATTGTGGAAGCGCAGAATATGGCCTAATGGAGCCGCTATCCTTAAACATGTCTTTGGCTAGCTGTTTTTGAAAAGATTAACAAATTAGTACCTATACTAATTCGTTCAATTAAGTCGAAAAAACTAGACACGAAAAAGGACATTTTTAACAGTTTGCTCTCGTCTTTAGGACCATTAGACGACATTTAGCAATTAGGTTTATTATTTTGTTTATTTTGAGGTTATGTGAGTGTTCGGAATAAATTATCACCAACGTTAGCGGTGAAGGAAAACATTGCGAGAAAACTGTAAACCTAATATTTTTATAGAACCTCTTAGTAAGTAGTCCGTTAATCTTAACTCTCTCCGTTGTAGGGTAAGCCCGTGTCCAGCAGTGGGAGGTACATAGGCTGATATTGATGATGATTTTTATATTTAGAGGTATGACAAAAATCGTGTATATGTACTATCCGAGGGTAACATATATTCATCGTCATTAGATACAATAAATTATAATGCTTCCGCAAGGAATGGTTTGTGAACCCATTGTTACATTGTTTAAATTAACAATGATGCATGACATCCAATTTAAGGAGCCACGCAATGTTATTTGCATATGTTGTTTTTTCTACTACTCGTATTCAGGGATCATTAAATCACTGGGCTATGACGTTAACAATTAGACATACAGACTTTTGGAGAATCTATTGAAATTAAGGTCTGCCCTTAAATTTTCATGCAACGATGAGAATATTTGAATAAAGCATAAAAAATTAATAGCATAAAATTATTATTCTCATTGATTGAATTCAAATATAGTCTTTATAAAAATGGATTAAACCAGCCACTAAAAGTTAGGTATATAAGTATATATTTTTAAAATGTCATTCTTTCGTAAACTTAAAACAACCCATCAATTTTATGGCTGCAGAAAAATAGGTGCTATTTTTTAAAACGTAAACAGATGCACATTCCACCATTAATCAGATGTTTACTTTGTGTGTCAAAAGCGAACATAGGAAGTAACATCTTTTTTTAGAGAAGTTATTAATGGAAATTAACGGCACGAATCAACGTAATATATAGTGATGGTTTTGTTGTGTATAAAGTGATGAAGAATATACATTCTGTTATGAAAATGTTGATATAATTCTGTCGACAACTGGAAGATAATGATATTTTATTCTCACACGTCTTTCCGGAATTACTCTGCCCGTAAACTCAAGAATAGGTCGACGTAACGTAAGCTTTATGTCGACTGCTGAAAACAATAACCGTTTCACGCCAGTTACCACTACTTTAGCGGAGATTTGTAGCTCTATTTAACCAAAATACACTAAAAGTTAAAACTGAATAATTGTTCAATGTTTATAAATACAATCATGAAATTTAAGAAAAATGTTTACTCAAAAAGAAATGTCGTTTCGTTTTTTGTCAATGAAGTTACAGAATTTTTTTTAAAATAAGAATACGTAATTTTTCGTCAAAGTTGAATAATTTATCACGTCGACGGCTTATAAAAACGAAAAAACGCAAATTACGTCAGTTAACACGAGTTAATAGAGCAAATTTATGGGGTTAAAAAACCGAAGACTAAATAGCGTTCTATTTTAGGTAACTCGTTTTATACATTGCAGAGTACACACGGGTAATGTTGGAATACTGCGATGCGGGGAGTCGGAGATCAAACATTATTCTGTTTGGAAGAGTTCAAGTGAAGCAACTCGACTCAGAGTCGGCAAACACTCGAGCAACAACTTGCGCAACTGTGAGCATGCCACCACAACGGAACGCACTCTACTTACGAGCTCGCAGCTCAGAGGAAGCTCAGAAGTTTTGTACACAGATATTTTAGGTCATTACTTAATATACTTGATCTATTGGATCATCTATTGTTGCTAGTGTTGCTACACCGTGAAATAGAATAATATTTATTAAATCTTGCTATAGAAAGCTTGTACTATTCGTCAATAACTCTTAAAATTCTTAATCTTCAAATCTTCTCTTCAATAACTCTTCGTAGAAAACGTCATTTAAGGATATTATTAATACATTTGACAAGTCGAATGATAACGCAAACATTTATCTCCATACGGAGATTGCACCCCTAGTGTCTAATTTCAAATGCATTGCCCAATCAATCCCGTCGGAAAGGCATTCATCACTATAATGACGTCATGACTACATATATTGTGGTGTTAGTGGTGTCTGAATTGTTTATAGATTGTTGCCATGGCCACAACGCGGATTACACTGCCGAATAATGGCGAAATTAGGCTAATGGGTAGGCTTATTGTGTACCCTGAGGTAGAATTTCAAAACTAGTTCTCGAATGGCCAGGCAATTAGTATGATCATCGCAGTTTCCTACACTACAGTTTAACAGCCCCGTGACGCAGTAGGCTTTAGCTTGAGAAACGAAAAGCCGAGGGTTCGATCCCTACACAAGTCTCGTAAGTTATTGCGTATTAAGAACCACGTATCTAGAAGGAAAATAGACAGTATTTTGTGTGGGGACAAGTTTCACTTGTCTGTCACCTATTTATTCCTCTACGATTACACGTCCGATGATAAAAAAATAAACTATTGGTTTATTATCACACAGCTATAAAAGGTAGCTGTAGTCAGAACTAGCATCGGAGTATAAACGCCCTTTGAGTCAAAGGTAAACGGGAGCTTAAGCTCGTGATACGCAAACTGAAGCTAAACAAATGAATCAACTTTTTACTGTCATACAACGTTTGAAATACCTTTGAATGCTTGCAATTTATTGCTATTTTGATCTTCATTGGATTTAAAAACATTTAAAGAAGATAAAAAAGTTTATTCCAATACTTAGTGTATCATATAATTCAGTCCTTAAATTTCACAATATTTTCTTCCACAAAGACGACATTTATACTTAGATTATGGAAACATCTATTCCAGGTTATTGTCTGCTATAACACAATAAATTAGTTAACCGACAAAATAATACAGAGTTGTATTGATTGTGAGTAACTAGTATGAGATTGTGTGTAATTAGCTGTGTGTTTCTAAGTAAATTTCATTATCACCATCATCTTCAACATTATTACAATGTACATCCCACAGCTGAGCATGGGTCACCTCTGCAACTATGACAGTTTTGGGCTTTAGGCCACTAAGCTGGCCTAGTGCTGTTTGGCAGAAAAAAAAATTACTTATATTTAATGTTGTTTATTACGCAGCCTTTTGATAATGGTTGCATCCGCGTGGTTAAAACTATCCTACTATGAAGATTATATGATATTATATTTAAATTTTACGATGTTTTATTCGCTACAATTCCATTAAAATAATTTTATTACTCTTCCACAAAATAAACAATAACCAAATATCCGCAATTCCGTCGCAAAACAGGAAATCGTAACATCATTATTGAAACAAATCTGTTTCCTTATATAAATAACATTCGGAATAACTTGTATATCCTGATAATGAAGTTACATTGTTATTATTGATATTCTAATATATATTTTGAGGTATTTGTCCTTGTATTAGAGCAATGCCTTCATTCATGGAATTTCAATGTAAATAAAATAAAAATATGAACGTACGTGGGTTGATACTAATTTTCACATCAAAATAAAAATATTAAAATAAGTAAAAGCAACGGTTAATACAAGAATAAACATCAAAACCGATGTAAAAAAAAACGTAAAGATGTTCTACGGTATTACTAGTTCATATTATAAATTTGTATTAGTTCTTTAAGCCAAATATTTACCAGTCTATTGATAAACTTCCTAAATAAAAGCTATTGTTACACCCACAACTCTTCCCTAAGTGTTCAACGTAATTCGCATAAACTATCGTCAGTACGACTAAAGAATATTTCCGTTTCTTTACGCACGCGATATTGGATAAACAAATCCTCAACACTAAAACGTAGAAAACCTGACATAAAAATTTTCTGACGAATACATTAGACATACAATCACTTCTGTACCCCGAAAACGTAATAAGAGGTAAATTTCTGTGTCTTATTTTAAAACCTATGTCTTTTTTAAGTCCCAAAAATAATTTAAATAAAAATTCGTCTGGAATTCAATAATACTTACTTGGAGAGACATTTAAATTTTAATTCGAGTTATTAATTTATCATTTTCCGAATATCAATTTAATAACAACACTTTCTGGGCTTACGATAAACGATATCTCCCAAACTTCCCTACAGTGTCCCACTGCTGGGCACGGGCCTTCTCTACTACAGAAAGGTTAAAGGTAAAGGTAAAAGGTTAGACTTTAGTCCACCACGTTGGCCAGGAACGGGTTGGCGGCCTACACCTAAGAATTTTCTAAAAACTTATAGGTGTGCAGGTTTCCTCGGGATGTTTTCTTTCACCGTCAAAGTAAATGATTCTTTTTCAATACACACATAATATTCAGTGTTCCAAAAAGAAATATAAACACTATACGATATCAATTCATCAACTACATAACCCAGTAAAAGGCAAACAAGACCTAAAGTAATTTACCAGATTATTAACTACATATAAAGTACTGCTCAGTATGTTCGCTCTAGGGATGTATATTTAAATATTTATTTTGCTGGTGAATATTAACCGCCGTTAATTAGTTGTAAAGGCTGTCATTATACCTATCGCCATTCTCTGCTGAACAAAGGGCTTCTTAAGGCGCCAAACTGCCAACCATCCCTGGCTTGTGCAGCTCTCATTCATCCGCTCCAGACCACCTTCTGAAATCAGATCTATGTCTGCCTAAGCGTGGTCTCCTCCGTATGTCTGTCCGTCATATGCATCCTTAATTTGTTCTAATCACAAATATTATATTCCTCCCTGGATCCATGATATAATTAAATTTTCATGCAAGTTTAGAATGTATTCAATCTTTCAACACAAAGAGTTTCAAAACTAATTGAAAGAAATTTCAGTAATCGGTGTTAAAGAAGAATTTCAGAGGTGGACTTCCTGTGACAAGTAATATTATTTTTACTTAAAAGTTGCACAATATAACCCATGATAGCAAAATTAAATGCTTATTTATAAAGATGCTTAAATATTTCTTTTACGAATTTGCATAGTTATATTTGCGAAAACATCAGCTAATACGAACATCACTAGATAGCTCACGGCGACCGGCGCGATCGGCGCATTTCTGATATGAGAAATGAACCGACGCATCGAAGTGAGTTAATGCTTCTTGCATTTGTAATGATTTCTCAAGCTTTGCAATATTAATTGATGTTTTTATATGGCGTGCGAAACCAGATAATGAGTTTCAATTACACACTGACCTCAACCATTTGTCGAGTTACTTTATCTCATAATGTGCCATGCATTTTATAACTGTACTTGCATTTTAACGGAAATGATGATTGCTTTGCTGCTTAATTATTACAAGTGTAGTTTTGATTTAAATATATGAATATCCGGCCATATTTTTACCAATGTGTAGATTTAAGTATATATAGTGTGTGTAAATAAACTATATGAGGTTCGTTATTTGTTTAAAATGGGATTGAAAAAATATGCGACTACAAAAAAATCCGCGAGCAAAAAATTAATAATAATATGAAAATGTTTTAAAGATTTTTTTCTTATGATTTTTGCAAGTAACTTTCCCGATTAGCACTTTTACGAGGGGTGAAAAAAGATGTTATAATGTTTAAATCGGGTGGCCATTCTTTTTTTTTTCTTTTTAATTGAAAATATTTAAAATAAAATAGTCTCATTATAAAAGCAAAGAGATAGATTTTTGGCGGGAAGCTTTACATAAAACGATAGTATAAGATAATTATTTACTTTTAAATTCAGTGATATATATAATATTCACTTTGAAATATCATCGGGTCATGTCTGTTTTTATGGCGGCGCTTATAGTAACAAAAAAAAATGTTATATCTTACTTTACTTATCGTAAAACTAATTTGTAAATGTCTTCAGTATGTTCGCCATAATTTTATTTCATCTCAAAAATATATAATGTTGCTCAACGTTAGATAGTTATTTTTGTTAACAGGATGTCATCGTTGGTGTTTGCGATTAGTGTTTCTCTATGTAAGTGTGTCATCTCGAAATAGCTGTATTCCGGAACATAGCTTTAATGAAACTGTGAAGTTATACCAAGCATCGAAGCGCTTTTCCCGGTTTGCAAACGAGTCCAACGTTATCCTGCAGAGAGCACACTATCAACTCAATTTATGCTACAAAGTTCATGCACTTGACATTTATCGCATATTTATTATCAGGAGGTACTCACCATTTGTTTACAATTTGCTTTTCCGAAGCTTCAACCATAATATTATTGTCATATATTATAATATTATTTGAATTAGTAATTAATGTGCATCAGCACGTGCGTTACTTTTTCCATGTGTATAAATGTGTAGCACGCTAGACGATAATAAAACAAAACCAGCCGCCGACCCTTTGTTTACAAATGACGCATGTGACGCGGCCGGAGAGCACATGCAATCCATAAGTCGCGGAGTCGTTTACCTTCCGAGCGGCGAGACGGCCGCTATGTGCGTACATGCGTGAGCGCACCGCATGGCAGGCGGCGGCGGCCAGAGAGGCGTAGCTCGCGGCGGCGCGCGGACGATGCCGCGCTGGCTCTGGGCGGCGATGTTGCTCGCGTCGGCCGGCGCCGGCGCTGCCGCGTGGAGGCCGCCGGCCCAGCCGCTGGTGTTCACGCCGCGCTCGCGCCGACACGCCACCGACTCCACCGCGCGACATCTGCACCTGCTGGGCTGGCACCTCGAGCTGCAAGAGAACAGGGCCATCCGCTCGCCCTTCTACAACGAGTGCCTGTTCTACAAGGGGCGAGTGCTCCACGAGAAGGGCTCGTCGGCGACGGTGACGGAGTGCGGCGACCAGCTATACGGGCTGCTGCAGGTCGGCGGCGAGGAGTTCGTGCTGCAGCCGACGAAAGCGGAAAGCGCGCATGTGTTGCGGCGACGGGATGTGATGTTGACCGAGCATCCGTTCGCGTACAATCTCACTGACGACACGGTCACCGACCTTGATCTTGACTTCGAGGGAGATGATGACCCGTCGCCGATGCCGCACGTGCGCCCTCGGAACAGCGAGCGTCCGGAGATAGAGTATTTTAAAAATATGCCAGTGGTCACTAGACCGGCGTCAGGTGCGTGCAATGAATGGCGTCGGTGTGTTCGCGGCGCTCTGTAGCGCGTAATGTACAACGAGCGGAAATGCAATGTCGCCATTGATGTTACAGGTGTGAAGGGACTGTGGCTCGAAATGGCAATCGTAGCCGACCACACTATGCTGAAGTTTCACAGGCGAGAGCGAGTGAAGCATTATATCCTAGCTTTAATGAATATTGTGAGTATGACTAACACGATGCAATGTTTAAGTGGTTTCGTTTATTTTCGAACGATACTTCTGCCGCTGGACATGGTTCGGCTCATTCAATATTTATGTAATACGTTATAGGTCAGTGCCATATTCAATGACCCATCGTTGAATTCGAACATGACGCTCGTAATCAACAAGTTGTTCCTCATTGAGGAGAAAGATTCCATAATAAAATACGGGAACGTTAAGAAATCGTTGGAAGGTGTGAACAAATGGAATTACCGGCATCTAATGAAGCTCCCCGCAGGTACGTTAATTTATGTCCAACTAATTTAGTGAATTTGGTATTCTCCGTAGAAACCGTTTCCAATTAATTCAAGGATTTAAAACCCAAGTATTCACGTTCTGATGGAACATCGGTCTCTTTGGCGTTGCGAGATTTGTTTTTATTACTAGTTTTATTACTTGTTCCGGTACAAGCCACCAGACGTGCTCTGACATCAGTCTTACGCCAACACAACACATTTTTAACTGTTCCTTTTTACAGTAAACAGAGTATAAAATTGTTACGCTCTTTTATAGTGATTGATAACTTTAAAAAGTAAAAAAATATTTTGTCCTATTTTATGATAAAATTTGTAAAGTCTTGAAAATAAGAGAATATGATGTGAATACATAGTTTATACTTTTTATTAGCTTAACCAATATAAGACTATTAATTTGTCGATACGTTAATATTTTAAAATCTGAAGGTGGATTAAATCTTTTCACTACTTGCTTTAAAAGTATTGGCAATTTCAATTTTGACATTCACAACGGGATGTATACTGATGTAGAAGGGACGATGATGAATGGATGATATGTAAAGTCATTGAACGTTACCTCGTATTGACGATAAATCATCGCACAATGCCTCTTGAGAGGTGCGAACAGCAGAATCAACAAAAACATGATGCCGCTATTGAGCCCCTATCATCATTAGTTTATTGTAATATGAAGGTTTTTGTACGTTATTTTCCATTCAATACACGCTTTTTGCCTATGGTATTAATTTTTTTATATTTCTGTTTTATTGAGGAAGTTGTCTCTGTACATTTGTTATCAGACAGCACAGGATGGGACGTGACGGTGTGGTTGACTCGGGCGCAGCTCGGCGGGCCCTCGGGCTTCGCCCCCGTGGGTGGCGTCTGTTCCAAAACCAGGTCTGCAGCCATAGACAGAGACGAAGGCCTCACCAGCGCATTCGTCATTGCCCATGAGCTCGCGCATCTGTAAGTATTTTTTTATTTTTCGATTCAGCTTTTTTCTTCCTTGTCGGTATGACTTTGTTTCTGGTTTGTTAGTTATTTAATTGTAGCTTCATTAGAATTTACCAGTGTCGTTTGGAATAATTTATTGTATCGCTCTAAATTTTCAATGAAATTAATGGTGTGATTTAAACGTGGAAACGGTATTTAAGACTGTCATTACGGGGGAACTGACCCTATTATCAAATTCAACATAGTACTTATACTAAATCTTTTCTAATTCTAAATTTTAATTTATGCAGTATAAAATTCAATCTGCGTCTGCTTGCCATTTAAAAAAGCTAAATGCAATAATATAAAGACCCTTACAAACTAATAACAAAAAGATCATTTTTCCCTGATATTTTCTGTTTTTTAAATCATATCAAAGAGTGCCGCGTCAAACCGTTAATTAAGATGAAAATACGCGGAAGTTTAATTGCATTTAGCGACGCTTTGTACCGCAGCTTATAGCGCAAACGATGACTCGGTGGGTTGATACGAAATTTCCCAAGTCCCTCTTTGTTCTACTGTCCTTTGCCGCAAATTATTCACTAAAATTCTGACGAGTTTTGGCATCAATCTTGCCATGGAAATTTATAAAACTTGATTGTAATTACTAAAACTTTACCTAACAATTTGATTCTACATTGTTTTAGATAAGACTATATTCATCACTATATTCGTTTTACACAATTGGTTTTAAATTTATAATTTCACATCACACTTATAGTATAATACTGTTTATTGCTTACATGGTATTTATTAAAAATAAGCTATCTACTACAACATTTTCTCAAACTTAATCCTAATATCGAGTTATTAAATTTTAACATTTAAAGCCGCATTTATAAAATGCATCAAATCAAAACACGTAACTGAATAATTCTGCTTGAATCTGTTTACACTCCGAGTCTTAATTTACATGAAGGTTATTCTTTAAATACAACTTCCGATGAATTTAAATAAACAGGGAAAACTGTGTCAAAATCTGTAATCAAATAACATAACACTAACAAATGTAGATTTATCTTGAATTCAACATCATATCCAAAAAAAATTACAATATTAATAATATTTTAGATTGCTAACATAAAAAAAGAATCATATTATAGACAACAGAAAGTATACAGACACAAATGACAGTTATTAACAAACTTGTCTGATTTTTATGAATAAAGTGGCCTTACCATGGTGCCTTATGGTGTTTGTTGGATAAACAATGATTGTGACTGAATAAAAAATCGTAGACTTGCAGTCGTAAGTTTCAACAAAATATAATTTGCAAATTTTTTGGGTGACTGAGAATTTCTAGAGTAGGACGTAGCTTAAAGGTCAACTGACTATACAAATAACTATGTATTGATGTCCAAGGATCGTCGAGTTTTGAATAATGAAATAAAGAAAACAAAACGGATATATAAATTACAACAATTATTAGGAATTGTCAAATAACTTTCGCTGTAAATATATCAACAGAATATCCTAAATGGGTGGTCTTTATGCACGAAGCTAATAAGAAACACGCAGACGTATTAAAATGCTTTTTTAATATTGGACGGGTGCCGACCGCCTGAACATCGCCACCAAACGGCTTCGACATCGTAAAATATCTCGTGCGGTGTCCTAAGCCGGCAGTGCTCGCAGATAAAGTTGTGAATCAGAACAGACCCGGGTTCAAAGTGGACTGAACTCGACAAAGAACCCTTTCACGTTCTTTTAATTAGCACTCGATTTGTTCATTTGCTGAGCGATTACAGTCCAACGAAACGTTTGTTATTTGTTAAATTTTATTTCATTCCTCGTATTTTTTACAAAAGCTGTTGTTATTTGGTTGTTTTTATTTAAGCCAATTATATTGAGTCTAGTTCATTCCTACAAACACAATATTTAAAGTTTGTATTGAACATGTAAAAGCAAAACGGATTACCAAGATTTTTTGCCGAAGCAAATTTAATATTAATAATATGAATTTCTTGTAAGGCTGTTTGTCCATTTATTTATTATTCAGATTTTTAAGCGAACCAATAACACCCTAACATTACGTTAAAGTCCGTGACACATTGGGACAGAAATGTGCTCATAATCAATAGCGGTATTTCTATAGAAGCCTAAAAGCGTTTCACGTTTATTAGTAATGTCTAGTTTATAATAGTTTATTGTGGGGTCAAGAATCAATATATACTCATTTATATATAATTTTTTTGTTGAATAAAGATTTAATGCTAAAAGATTTATTATTCTGAAGTATGTAGGGGAACCAGCGCTTTTAGGCTCCTATGAAAGCACGGCCACTGCTTTCAATTTTTTTTATTATCACTTCGACATTACGGTTCGAAAAATAGAATTAACGGTTAGAATTTATAAGTGAATTTGCGGAACTATTCGTTCTCCAATCTGCAAAAGTATGCACGTTATTTGTATTCAAATCAACTAAAGCTTCGACTGCATAGGGCATATAACAGTCTGGACACGTATTTCGTAACCACTTTATGTAATTGAACATGCAGTATGCTAATTAATTTAAGGAGATAGAATGTCACAATCAGACCTGTCCGTAGTAATGTAGTTGTTCGGTTATGCCGTTGTATGTGGATGTCATTCGCTAATACACAAAAACATTTCATTAAAGCAATAGCAAGCGTTCCGCTTTTTACACGACCCACATAATTCTATTGAAATAAATTTCGACAGCGATTATGAGAAATGCCTGATCGCGCTAGTGGGAAAATTCAAATTTGGTAAACCAAGTAAATTTATTTTTCTAATAATCTTGAACGTATTAGTACTAGGTATATATCGACAATAAATTATCAACGACCATTATTAATACATGAGTAAGTTATGAGTAAACCCTTTACGCCCACATTTACATTTGTATGGAATTATTAGAAGTAAAGACGTTATTAAATTCCAACCTTAAAGCCTTGACATTACCAACTTCTTCTAGTCAGGAAGTGTTAATTAAACAAGTGACTGACAATAAAATTTAAATAAGTATTCTCAATACAAAATCAATCAAACATAATTGAAGTAGCATTCCTCGGTTCAAGCCTTAGTAGGTCATAGTTGACGCACAACTAAAAATGTACACAAAGCACTCATAAAAACTCGCAACGAATAAAAAATAAGTCATGAGAATCTAGTACCACGAAGTTTGCAATACATTTTTTTTATGAACATCATACAATTTTCTCAAAATCTGATTAGGATTTTAAGGTACCATTATTAATAATCATGGATACTCTGGCAACAATCGTAATAAATCTCTTATAGTGTAAAGACTTTCCAATCGATTGCAAGCAATCCCCGCTGCACCCAGGATAGAAGATTCAAATCATCCAAATCCACAAGGTCATAAATCCATAATCGCCAACCAAGGAACTAGCGCCTTTAACAACAAATATTTCGATCGAATGTAGCCCAGTAAGTGACCCGGTACATAGACGGATCTGGAGCTTCATCTATTTTGGTTCCGATTGATTTATGCTGATTGATGGGATGCGCAAGGTTAAGCTCGGTTCCTACCTTACACCATTTATAAACGTCACTGCACTATATATTTCGCAATATCTCTTGTATGTATATTATTAAATGTTCTCGAATTGTTGTGAAGCGCTTTGACATGATTCAGTTATGCAAACTAACACCGCAGCAGAATACAATATGCTGACTAGGATTAAGTGTCATATTAATGTAGGTGTTATTATAGTAACCGAAGTCAAACATTTTGTTCTGCAAAAATGCAATTCCATACACTCCATCGTTATGATTAAGCTCATTAATTAATAAATTGTTCGTAAGCCTTTGTGAATCAGACGAAATTATGATTTTGGTCGGTTAATTTTCCGAAAACACGCGAGTCGTGTGTGGCAAGCGCGAGGTCATTAAATAAATTTTAAAAAATCCATTAAGTGACGTAATTGATAAATGATTGCACATTTGTGGAAAAATGATTTATGTTGACGAAAATATACTTCAACTTGACCTTACATTGGATTGCGTTGTGTTTCGTTCAATGTTTAATATTTTTAATTTTGGTACATACATATTTTTTATCTTTTACGCGGTTCTCCACCTCGCAACCAAAGCCCTATGAAGACACATCCGTTACGGCCCTTGTTACGGTATTTAACCTTTTCTAAATCGTATGACGTATTCCCACATAAATGTACCACATAAAAAAGAATGAATCGAATTTGAATCAATTATTATATATTTGTGCGTATTTACGTTGGTAAGTTTCACTAAATAATATTTCTCAGGGATACATTTTAATGGCGATTCGTGTAACCAATTCATAACAGCTTCATACATTTTACACTTTCCACGAAGCATTACGTAAACAAATAGTAAAACATGAAATGACTATCCCAAGAATTACCACACTTGCACACGCTAGTTACAAAGCTGATTTATCGACAGCAATACAGTGGTTGTAAATATAAAATACTTGAATGACAGAATACGGTCAGCGTTGTCAACCGTCGAGCTATAAGAAACTAGGTAAAACATAAATTAACTCTTCGCGGTGGTATTTTAATTAAATTTTGCTTGCCGTCTCGTACCGTCAAACTTAAGAATAGTTAGGACGTGCCTGCCATGTCTGATGTTTGGAAGTTCCCTTAACATGTTGATCCTCATCTATTAATGTATATTGTCTTCTGAATACTCGCTATAATAATACTAAAGCGTTTTGTACATGCATTATTTAAGTTTCATGGATGTTGAAAACACATACAGGGAGAAACATCTACAAGGCTTTTTTCGACTTTAAATAAACAATTATTCCAAGTTTCTTTCAGATGCGTATACTCAAAAGTTTCTCTTGTTTCATTGTTTTTACAACTTTTTTATGTGTTCTGTGTCATTTAATATGTTTACACGAAGGGATAACAAAGAACCTATTAAAAGAACTTTTTCAATTTAACAAAGAAGCCGGTTGTTAATGTGATTAACAATAAATTTCCAGAAGAAAATAAAACCTGAAACAGCTTTAAGAAAAACAGCTATTGAGGTGACATTTTTAAACAAAACAATATTATACTATCATGTTTATACTTGGCCATATTCTAACTCGTTAACTGAAAGTTATATTGTTTATGAAACTATTTTATATTTACATTTTCCAGATCATAACTAAAATAATTTATCTGAATAATTTATAGTAGTGTTACTGGCATTCATATTTAGGTACTGTGTTATATTTCGTCATATCATTAATATTATCATAATATCTTAATTTTTAGGTGCGTAATCGATTTTTGGTTTCAGTACTGACTGCAATATTTAATTTCGATTATCCATTTCTTGAATTAATTTATCTGCTATTTTACTTACATCTCAACCCAGGTTTGACGATAAAGATTCGTCTTAGACGTTTGGTGCACCTACTTCATCTGCCTTATGTTTTATCTCGTGTTATCTTTACGCTCTCCGCGCATAAAGTAGCAGAACACGCTTTTAATCATCTGGTCGATGACACTCTCATTAATGTTCCAACGTGTCTTTGTTCCTTTTTTGTGTCATTAGTGGGATCGCTCATTACCGGCTCCACTGTAACTACATTTAATTACACTACTCTGAGCGCGTCCAATGTTTATATATAGTCCATTTTTAAAAGAATGCTTGTGGAGTAGTAGAAATATGAATTGAGCTCTATTTTCGTTCATCATCATAAACCTTATTAGTCCTACTGCTGGGGACGGGCATCTACTACAACTGAGAGTGTTTAGGCTTTGGTCCATGACGCTGGCCTTGTGCTCGTAGGCGGACTACACAACTAAAAAAATCCTATGAATTTTTAGGTGTGCAGGTTTCCTCACGATGGTTTCCTTCACCGTTAAAATAAGTAATGATTCATTGTGAATGCACACATAACTGTGAAAAGTCAGCGGTGTGTGCCTCGAACCTAGGAACACCGAGATTCACGACTGCGCGCCTAAACGTCGCGGCCATCACAACATATCAATTTCGTTTACATCTTGCTATTTGAACTTCTTTGAACAGATTTCCTCTGACTTTACGTCTGAAAGCTTAAATTCTGACGCTAAATGGTTCCATTAGATTAACGTCAGCTTACTCAGTATCCGTCTACCTAATAAAGATGACTACATATCATCCGCGTTGACAGCGTGAGTGATATTGGGCAGCTTAATTCCCGTGTCTGCGTTTAATTTAGATGTCTGAACATTCATACGATTTGCATTATGCATTGGATAAGGAATTATTCCGAGCGCATTCAATGCTCAGCATTCTAAATATACCAAATGTTTTCTCATGTGCCCTGACCTTTTGATGTACAACGAATGTTAACCGAATGTATTTCCGTTGTGGTCATCTGTCGCTTTGAACGAGGGTTTCCGAGGACAGCCACTAAGTAAGCTTTACGAGAATTTCTCCTGCGATATTTTTAGTCAGCTGCCAAGGCCCCGCGGAGAAAGTAATGACGTTTTATTTCGATATTGTTTTATTCTTAACCTTGCCCCAGATTCGTTTCCGAACCGATATCTGGAATTTATTGCATGCAGATCGAGTGCACGTTGAATGTTTACACTGTCATGATGGCTTATTTTAATTTCAATAAATATTATTGTTAGCATACGTGCAATTAAAAGGCCATTTTTATGATTTAAAATCATATTTTGCAGTATATGATAGTTAATAAATCGCCATCATAAAATACTATTAAGCTGTTTTTTCACATAACATTGCGGACCTTTCGCACTTCTTTGGGCACATATCCAGAGCTAAAGAACTCAGGAACAATTTGCTCGAGGCGGGAATCAAACCTGATAACTCTGAATCGCAGCGGCCATACTTGGACTGACAAACCGCGAGGCATTACATTTTATGTATTTACCTCATAAAGCTGAACGAAAATTTCTAACAATGATGATTGGAATTTTACAAAGGTGTGCAATTTTTCGCACATAACTTTCGTGTCTATAAAGCGTTAAAGTAATCTGATACTTTACACGTGACGGTAGCTGACATGGATATGACAATAATGCTTAATAGGAATTATTTTTTATTGTACACTAAAAGTGGTACGTAACTATGACAAAATGTTTATTGTTTTTTTTTATTTGAGGAAATTTTGTGACTTCTTCGTAATTTTTGTTATTTTAATGTCAGATAAATCGTTTATAATCAGACAAATTCATAACGATAACAATTTTTAATATTATGACTGTCAGAACTTGTATATTTGTACGCGTTCTTCTGCATAAACTTTTCACCAGCTGTGCTCTAAGTTCGACGTATATGGGGCGAGCCTATTACCGTTTCCGGGCACATTTCTAAACTCTGCGCTGCGATTTACCTAAAAGAAATATATTAGTTACATTCTTGTTGTTGTTGTAGAATGAGCTGCTTAAATAAAAATAATTAATGTCAGTAAATAAATAATCGCCGCTCTTAAACAAGAGGTGGCAGATCTTAAGGCTGAACTGGACAAAATTAAAAATATTATGAACGCCAAATTTGACTCTTTGGCGTTTCGATTGCCGCCGGAGCCTCGTCTCCGCCCACCACTCGCTACCGATAAAGCCACCGTCCCGACGACAGTGGTGGGTGGTAAAACGACTGAAAAAAGAGTCGGAAAGACGAAACGAGTGAATAAAAAATCTGCGCAAGCTCAACAACAGACCGAACCTTTTGATAGCGCAGACCCCATGGCCGCAGCACCTGTCGCATCAGACAGACGTGCTGTTTCTGCAGATGTTTTAGCGCCTTCACCTCGTTTGGTGCTTAACGCGCAGCCTTCGGCGCGAAGTCAGAGGTCTCGCAAGGGACGGAAGCGGGCACAAGCGGTCCCACAAACCTTATCGCAGAGCCCCCGGCCACTGCCTCCGGCACCTGCTGATATGTCCATGGCGTGGTCAACAGTAGTGCGAAAAGGGCAGCGGCATGTAGCTGCACGCACTATAGCGGAGGTACAACAGCGGAAGCCAATGCATGCTCTGCGTGTGCCACGTTCTGCAGCCGTCACCCTAACGCTGACGACTGAAGGACTAGAGAAAGGCTACACATATAGCCGCTTGATTGATGAGGCCCAAGAACGGGTTAAACTCAAGGACATAGGGATCTCCACTATAAAGTGGAAAAAAGCGGCTACAGGTGCAACAATAATCGAGGTTCATGGGCCCAATAGTGAGGAGAAGGCCGACTCCCTCGCCAATAAGCTGAGGGAGGCGTTCCGCGGGTCGGAAAACGTCCGAGTTTCCCGCCCTATAAAAACGGCAGAGCTGCGTCTAACCGGACTAGACGAATCCGTTAGTCCGGAAAAAGTAGCATTGGCCTTCGTCCAAGCTACTAGTTGTCTGGCGAACCAAATTAAAGTAGGAGACGTCCGTCCGGATAGGTCTGGTCTGGGTGTTGTGTGGCTGCGGGCGCCAGTTAAGGCGGTAGAGGCTGTGGCCAAAACAGGGCGTATCCTGGTGGGTTGGTCTGCGGCCCGGGTCACAGTACTTGAACCTCGGCCGCTTAGGTGCTTTCGCTGTCTCCAAGTGGGACATGTGCGGATGCGCTGTACTTCTGAAATCGATCGCAGTGGGATCTGCTACCGCTGCGGTCAAGTAGGACACAAGGCACAGGGGTGCTCCGCAACTCCACACTGCGCGTTATGTGCAGATAGCGGAAAGCCGACCAATCACAAAGTTGGAGGGAAGTCTTGCGTAGCATCTGCTTCCCCAAGCTCTCGCCGAAACCACAAAAAGCGAAAGAGCAACTCTGGGCGGGGAGGGACTGTCACTGTGGCCACGGCCCAGTCGCAGCCCGTCCAACCATCGCTGGCCGTGACGGAGGCTATGGAGATCGCACAGTAATGGATATAAAAGTCCTCCAGGCGAACATCAACCATTGCGCTGCAGCTCAAGATCTGCTTTTTCAAAGTATGGCGCAATGGTTGGTGAACGTGGCTGTGGTCGCCGAGCCGTATTTCGTTCCTCCTAGAGACAACTGGGCAGGGGACATTGATGGTTCGGTGGCCGTTGTCACTCGTGGGACCGCTGGCTCCCTATCCTTCGAAAAAGTAGCGAAGGACCAGGGAAGCGTGGCGGTTCTGTTGGGAGACGTTTGGATTGTTGGGGTATATTTTTCTCCCAACAGACCCTTGGCTGATTTTGAGACCTTTCTCATACGGCTAGGGGCCCTGGTGGCACAATGCCAACCTCGCCCCGTGATCGTCGCCGGCGACTTCAATGCCAAATCTACGGCTTGGGGATCGTCGGTGGTAAACGCGCGCGGTCGTGTCCTGGAGGAATGGGCGACCTCGTGTGGCCTCACCGTCCTCAATCGAGGTTCTGTAGACACGTGCGTGAGGCATAATGGCGGTTCAGTAATAGACGTCTCGTTCGCGAGCCCAACCGTCGCCCGCCGTATCCGAGGCTGGAGGGTTCTCGTAGGCGCGGAGACTCTGTCGGATCACCGATACATAAGATTCGACGTCTCCTCGTCCCCTCTTATTCAGTCCGCTGTTAGAATGAGCGCCTCGATTGGGGGCTGTCCGCGATGGGCATTGAAATGTCTCGATAAAGAGGCCCTGGAGCTCGCTGCTCGGGTCCAGGCGTGGCTTCCCCTACCGGAATCTCCGGTGCGGGTTGAGGAAGAAGCGGAGTGGTTCGGAGCGGCTATGTCGCTAATCTGCGACGCAGCTATGCCCCGGGCTCGCCGCTTTCCTCCACGACGGCAAGTGTACTGGTGGTCGGCAGAACTATCCCAACTACGCAAATCCTGCATGGTAGCGCGTCGCCGACTCGCCAGGCTCCGTCGTAGGCGGGCACGCCGACCAGGACATGCGGAACAAGAGGTGACACTTCTGGGCCTCTTTAGACAGGCCAAAAAGGCGCTCCGCGTGGCCATAAAGAGGGCGAAGGTGATGGCGTGGAAAGAGTTCCTTGAAACTCTGGATCGCGATCCATGGGGTCGGCCGTACCGGTGGGCATTCAATAAGCTACGCCCACCGGGGCCCCCTCTCACTCAGAGTCTCCAACCGGAGCTCTTGACCGAAGTAGTCGCCAATCTCTTTCCGGCCATCCAAGTCTTCACTCCTCCACTAATGCCGCCACGTTCGGAGTCTGTGAGGAGCGTAAGATCGGCGGCATCATCAAGCACCTCGGCGGGGGGGTCCCTCGAGAGACATGTTCCGGGCGTGTCATCCAGCGAACTCGATGCAGCAGTGCAGAGGCTACGGTGCAAAAATACAGCCCCGGGCCTCGACGGGATCCCAGGACGAGTGTGGGTGCACGTCGTCGAGTACTTGGGTGAGAGGCTCCGTGGTCTCTTCTCCGCGTGCCTTGAGCAGGGCATCTTCCCTTCGCGTTGGAAAACCGGGAAGATGGTCCTTCTTAGAAAGAAAGGACGATCCGCAGAGTCGCCATCGGCCTACCGGCCCATCGTGTTGCTCGACGAGGTATCTAAGCTCTTCGAGCGTATCGTTCACACGCGCCTCGTCGAGCATTTAGAGACAGTCGGTCCGGACTTGGCTTCGTGCCAGTACGGGTTCCGAAGAGGCCGATCAACTATCACTGCGATTATGCGGGTGAAAACTCACGCGGAGGAGGCAGTAGCACAGGGCAAATGCGTCGTGGCGGTGTCACTCGACATCGCCAACGCTTTTAATACACTACCCTGGCCATGCATCGAGCAAGCTTTGCGGTACCACGTGGTGCCGCCTTATCTGCGGCGTCTGGTGCACTCGTACCTTTCTAACAGGGACGTAGTTTATCCAGGCGTTGACGGGTGGCACCGTAGACCCATGTCGTGCGGTGTTCCACAGGGATCGGTCCTTGGCCCTCTTCTGTGGAACATTGGGTATGACTGGGTGCTCCGTGGTACCAATCTCCAGGGTGTCGACGTTGTTTGTTACGCTGACGACACGCTGGTGACAGCGTGTGGCGGGACCTTCACTGAGGCTGCTGACCTTGCAGCATTGGGCACTGCTCAAGTGGTGAGGAGGATTCAGCGGCTGGGCCTCGCGGTGGCCCTTCAGAAATCTGAAGCTATCTGCTTCCACGGGCCTCGGAAGCGACCACCTGCAAGGGCCCGTATAATGGTAGAGGGCGTAGAAATCCCTATCGGCTCCACGATGAAGTATCTTGGGGTAGTGTTGGACAGCCGATGGAATTTCTGCGCTCACTTCGGGAGATTGAAACCGAAGTTGGTTGGGGCAGCGGGTGCGTTGTCTAACCTGTTGCCCAATCTTGAGGGTCCCGGCATGCCCTGCAGAAGATTGTTCGCGGGAGTCGTGCGATCAATGGCCTTATATGGTTCTCCCGTTTGGGCCGAGTCCCTGAGCAAACGTTGTGTTGCCCTACTGCGTCAACCGCAGCGAGTCGTTGCACAGCGGATGATCAGGGGCTATCGCACGATCTCCCACGAGGCGGCTTGCGTGTTGGCCGGTTCCCTTCCCTGGGACCTCGATGCCAAAGCCCTCTCGTCAGCGTATCATTGGCGAGAGGAGGCGTTTCGTCGCGGAGAACGACCGGCCCCCAGAGAGGTTGAGGCCAAACGGGCCTCCCTATGCTTGGCTGCCATGGAGGAGTGGCGTTCCAGGCTGGATACTCCCAGTGCTGGTGCATGGACTGTTGCAGCAGTGCGCCCTGTCCTTGACCAGTGGCTGGGCAGGCGCCACGGTGTGATGACCTACCGCCTGTCACAGGTACTTTCGGGACATGGTTGTTTTGGATGGTTCCTGTGGCGGGTGGCCAGAAGAGAGGAGTCCGCCGTGTGTCATCACTGCGACAACTGCGCGGAAGACACGGCTCAGCATACTCTGTCGGAGTGTCCAGCCTGGGAATCGGAGCGCAGAATCCTTAGCGCTGTGGTGGGAGCGGATCTCTCACTCTCAGCCGTGATCCCTTCCATGGTCGAAAGTCGGAGGTCGTGGCAAGCGATGGTCTCCTTCTGTGAAACGGTCATGTCACAGAAGGAGAGCGCGGGGCGGGTTCGTGAGCAGAGCGACCCCGCCCGTCGCCACCTACAACGAAGGAGACGCCGGGTAACCGAATACGGCTGACCTGGCGTACTCGCCCTGTGGTCGGGGGCGTAAGAATACCGCCACGGTATCCCCTGCCTGTCGTAAGAGACGACTAATAGGGGATCGGGATTGTTGGGCGTATCACGGGGGAGGTGCGCCCTAATAGAATAGAAGATGTGCGATCCCGAGAGGAGTCCTCTTTTGGACAGAGCGCTGGGCGGCAACGGGAAACAATTAAGGGCGCTTGCCCTATATTTACCGTACCGTCCAATATGCGCAAGAGGGGGCCATCGAGAGGTTTTAGTCGGTATGCCGGCATGGAAAGGCCGGTGACCCCGACATACCCTTTTCGGCCTCCCCCCGAGGTACCGAACAGGGAGCTTAAGGTGCTTTCCTCTCGTTAAAAAAAAAAAAAAAAAAAAAAAAAAAAAAAAGTAAATAAATATTTTGGGTGTGATAAATTTAAAACTATATCACAATATACAAATCAGTACATGGCAGCCGAACTTGACTTTTGACATTAATAATTAAAACCCCTTAGGTCAGAAATATTTTTAGATTAAAAACGCCTAAAATAGAAACACAATCGAGACACCGTCACTCGCTCTACACCAGGCTGTTGGTTCTCAAACTTAAGACACACGCTCTCTTTAATATTACATAATATTTAAACACCACTCAAGGAAATAAACCCCATTCCAGTACATAATAATCTTCTTGTTTCGACCTGGTTCCAATTTTAATTGAGGTCGGCGCAATATGCCTTATTCTTCCAAACATCCCTATCAGCCGTCATGACTTCATTCACTCCAATAGTTCCCAAGAGTTTATCTCTCGGAAAAATAGTGTTCTCATTTTCTGTATAATGTAGGTAATAATAGGTAACAGCCCCGTGGCGCAGTTGGCTAAACACCAGCTTGCGAAACGAGCGGCCGCGGGTTCGATCCCCGCACTGAGACAAATGTTTGTGTGATCCATAAATATTTGTTTCGGGTCTGGTTGTTTGTGAGACCGAAAAGTCTCTCGTAGTTTCTGATACCCACGACACAAGACTTGTATCTTAGTGTGGGGTCAGGACTATGTATGTGACTATTGGGTGTATTTATTTATTTATTTTTTATTTTCGGGCTTAGTTTATTAATATTTCTTTGCGTAATATAATCTGCCTCCTTAACTATTTTATTATCCATTTCATTATTCGAAATTTCCATCACCCAACATTAAGTCTTTCTTCCTTGCCCTTTACAAAATTAAGTCAACTTCAATTTTGAGAAACATTGCCTCGACTAACCGCAAGTCAATTCACATACATATATTGTCAATTGGTTATTAGTATTCAACTTGGCACGTGAATAATTTAGGTATAACAGCTTGCTAAATACGAACGTTTAGGTACGTTCTGTGATAAATATGCCTCCGCTATATAGTCTTGTCTACTGACGACACGGAGTACGAAACATATAGAGCATAGTTGACACGCATACAATGATTTATGGTTTATATGCAAACCTTATCTCGCCAACCCAATTGTTTAGGCAGTGTCACAAAGTCAGAATGCATGTTTGTTATTGTTTAAGACATGGGGTAATAGATGCGTTTAAAAGGTGAATAACCCAGTTTTAAGTAGTGTAACCTTGAGATTTAGACGTGCGGTTGAGGAGCAGATAGTCGCAAGTTCAAACTGGAAAATACCTCCGACTTTTCGAAGTAATGTGAAGGAAAACATCTTGAGAAAACCTGCACACCTAGAAGTTAGAAGAATTTTTTAGATGTTCAGTTTATTAACTCGCACTAGGCCACGGTGGAAAAATAAGACCTGTGCCTAGCCGTGTAATATACGGGCTTATGATGAACCCAATTTTCATTGAGAGTGTGCTAATTTAAATATTTTATTTACTGTCGTAATATAAATATTCGCAATTTAACTATTTACTCCATGAGTTTTGATGGAAACCTCTCCTTCGATTCGTGAACTATTTTTATTACATTTTAAACTCTACCACAAGCTAAATAAGATAAATTTTATTGCACAATAAATTATATTACTAAAGCTAATATAATTCTGCCTGATTTATTGGACGTCGAGCAGCTACCGAGGAATATCTAAGATGAGGAATAATTGGATCGAGAATGCTATTTAATCGGGCACTTAGCTGCCAAAGCAAAAGCAAAACTTAAAGGAAACTGAAAAAGAATTGAAAAGCCTTTCTTTCTTGTAATAGTTGTCAACCCGATCGCATTTAAAATGTTTAAGATTAAATTTAAAAAAAGAACTTGTATTAAAAAAAAAACAAATCCTTTTGTTCTGTCTGCCATGATTAAACTTGATATGTTAAAGTTAATAATGTAAATGACGTGTTCAACTCTATTAAAGTAATTAAAAATTCAACTTACGTCGCACATTTCAGTCAACAACGTTTTAAACCTTTCAGACTGTTTAAAAACAGACCTTTTTGTTTCCAAACACAATGTGAGTAGACAGACTCCAGTAATTAACGCTGGGAGATTTCTCCGAAATATACTCGACAGATTAAACAATTTTAGGATTTTATCCGATGTTGTTGAGACAAAGAACCTTGGGCGAAACTTAAACGGTGAAATAAAGTATACAAGATAAGACTCTGAAATTGTTTTTTAAAGGGCCACCTTCTGTGTACTTAGTGGAGGTGATGCGGTCATCGTCTTGTAAATTTCCCATTAACCATTATATGACAATCTTTTCATCATAAAATTAAAATGTTCTTCAATAATTGAAATAAGTAATTGAACATATAAAAAATCACTGTAAAATAAGATTAAAATTACGCAAAATTACACGAGCGATTTTACAAAAGCACTTAAGTTTCTGTAACTCTGTCAACAGTAGACATTTCGATGGCATCTAACGCGGTTAGTATTCGAAAGTAAATAGAGACCAATTTCCCATGTCAGGCGAATGATTAATCTATCAAGTCGCGTCCCCGACTACAAGCCGCACTCCGCAGCGCCAGTTCCGTTCTCACGCGCAATTAGCTTCGTTTACTAGGATTAATTAATTCGCCTGAGGGGAACACTTGGGTAAACATGCAAACAAAATAATAAACACTATTTACCCGTAATCTCTGTATAGATTAAATTCCCTAAACGTACTTAATATGCTAATGAATTTCATAGTGGTATTATTCAGTCAGTATAATTAAAAATAATATACGATAAACAAACATTTTTTAAATAGCTGTTGCAGCCCACTCCCACTTAGGTAGTCGGTTGCAATGACATTGTGATGATCACGATGACAGCTGCACCGATCTAATAATAAACTTAAAAAAACACATACACATTGAGCTCATTAGTTGATATCAAGAACTGTGCGATACATTTGGGGATTCTTAACGCGTGACGCGACAGAAGCGAACTAATTGCCCTCATGCCGGGTGTCACGTTGGAAGGAGACTTCAAAGCCAGCGGCCTAGTAAGCGGAGTGCTCTTGAGCGAACACGAGACACTATACATCATCCGTAATCACGCTAGTAAGTGCGGGGCCGCGCGCCAGCCACTCGACTCTTGCAACGGGAGTTTATTGGACAAATTATGTTCACAAACGAGCCTGTGAAAGCGCAAGTCATTTGCCACAATTGAAATGCAAAAATAAAACGCGCCCTCGCAAAATCGCCGCTTTTATGATTATTAGGCGCCGCTGGCTCCATAAAGACGAAAGAAAATTCAATAAAACAAACAGCGATGTTTTGTCCAAAATCAAAGGCTGAGTGCCAGTTTAAACGATTGTCAAGGGTCTTTTGTTTCGCATTTTATAATACCTAAAGCACCTACTGTGGAATTAATTTGTTTTGTTCGGTATTTAGATCGAGACGCCGTTTCGTATTCAATGTCTGTCTCAATTCCTCCAACCGTCTGCGAATGTTTTGATATCAATTAATCTTAATAATACTTTTTGGGAATCGTGTTATGTTGTAAGATTTTGTAATTAATTACATTTAAATTAGTAGATTGAAATTAAATATTTGAAATGTTTTACTTGTCTATCACTAGTAGGCTTAAGTCTTTTACGCTGTCCTTTTGCGGTTTAAGTTTTGTACAAGTTTCCTCACAATTTTTTCCTTCACAAGTAGGTGTATCTACGAATCCGCATTTGCTGAGATTAAATCCTCTTGGCTTGCATTTCTCGCATGACTCCTCAAATTTCTTATTTCATTATAGGTTAAATTTATTTTTTATCCCACAGGCTAGGATTGACCCACGATGGTGAAGATCAGTGCCAGACAGCAGCCCTTCGTGGCTCGGTGATGGCTCCGACGGTCCTCGCAACGCTTCACAATTTCGTTTGGTCGAGCTGCTCCAAACAACAATTCCATGAAAAGTCCAAGTAAGCCAAATTTATCTAAGAACATTCTTTATAACAACCCCCACTTATACATATTTGTTCTACATAGTATAAATTTGCGCTTTTATAAAAAATGCATACCTACATATATAATGTAATGACCTGGGATATTTTTCACGTAACTATTAAAGGCCGCGAGAACATGCATTTTTCATTATCTTGGACCTTTTCATCACAAATCATTATTTCCAGCATACGACTCTGATGATCTAAACCACAGTGTTCTATATTATTCCTAGTATTTTTTAATCTTAATATAACTGTCCCAATAATACAGTATTAAAACTAATAGCGAACTTTGTATAGATGTATATGTTTATTCAGTATTCACATGACACCAACTCTCTTCAGAATTGCGATACGGAGAGTACTGTTCAATTAAAAACACGTTTTAGGAATAATTAACAGATGCGGGCATTTAAGATAAGACCGCTTTTAGCTCAAGCAATTTGTCTGATTTGTAGTAGGCAGAAGCATTTAATTCATACTTACATCGGCAATAAAACGTACTGTATATTAGACATTATTGATACCATATTAGAACGAATGGGTAATTACTTCGTAATATATGAAATTGCAGACACGCTTACTTATATGGCGAAGTAGGAAGCGAATGGGTATTTAGTATATCGCATAGTATTTATGTTACGTATTATATTTTCTTACAAGTATTTCTATCTTTATTTTTCCTCAATCGAAATTTATTAGTTCTAGATACTTTCTTTTTAGATAAGAGGTTTAAGTCTTGAAGGATTTCGTCAGAACATCCAAGCTTCCATAAAATTTCTGCAGCGCAGGTCTACTTTACTTCTGCTATTTGTCTACACAAATAGACTTCGCTAAGCGTGACTAACCGAGGCTCGAACCCACTATCGTACATACTTGCCATTTTGCCAGCTATTTCATTAAAGCACAAAATGTGAAGTGGTATTCAGTAAGAATGGAACGCGTATCGTTTACGCTAAGTGGAATTGCAAGAGCGCAATACCGCTAAATTGTTTATTGGCCAATGTTTTGTGTAGCACATCATTCTATTTCATTTGTCTAAGATTTAAGTTGATTTACTTTATTATTTCTTATTTATTCCAAAGGTTTTTCAGTAGAGTAAACGTGATAATTTCAAGGAATTTTACAATTACAGTCTTAATACAATTTAGTTTTGTTTTGATGTCTTAAGAACTAAATATATCGACATGGGAAGTATAAAAATGTTCAGCTTTACAATTCAATGATTCGATTGATTTTGCATGATGACAGGTAAAACATTCAATGCAATAACACTGTTGATAAACGATTGATCGTAAACATTTTTATGATAATGCGATCTGAACTCAATACCCTCATGATTTATTTTTTATAGTTGCTCTTTTATGTTATTGCTTGTATTTATAAGCTTAATGTAGCAATAATAATAAAATTTGTTTAAATCGAATTTGCGGAATTATTACTCATATCGGTATACGATCTCTTTTACGCCAGTTTTCAGCTTGTGAAACAACTATATGCCTTTAGAAAATGATAAAATTCTTACAGCAGGAAATAAAAACTCCAGTTCTTGTCATGTCATTCATTGCTATAAAATATAAATGAATGCACTTTCCACTTCCGACGTAGCTATAATTAAATCTTTCCAAAACCAACAAAAGCCAACGCAATTCACTTCCCACAAGCGAAATGTGTAATAAATCAACAGCGGTGTGCGTGTCCGTGCGCCGCCGGCGAATCCAAACAAAAGCGCCCCCATGAAGTAAATGAAACCGCTGGCGGTCGCTAGTTGACTCACGCAATTATCGCCTTTGTGCGCTCGCGGGCTGAGACTCGGCCGCGGACGAAAGGTCACCAAATACCGGCTATTTGGCAGCTCGTTTGTAATAATCGCTAAGTACTATAATTGATTAACGCGCTCTCGTGATTTCGGGGCACGTTTTTACTTTCGGATTTCTTTATTCTGTGTTTAAATTCTGGTCAATTATTTTGAACAGTACAACACCTCGTGGCCTAAATAGGTCATGCAATGAAAAGGTTTACGGTTCAGGCAATTGAGTTTCCATAAGAAATTGTCCGTAACAACACGTATATATTCTGTAGTTAGATTAAATAAAGGAGTTCAAATGGGGGCAAAGTCTCCCACATCAGCCCAAATACGTTCCACTTCTAGGCACGGACCTCCTCTACCATTGAGAGGGTTAAGGCCTTAGTCCACGATAATAATGTTTTATATTTAGCATCATTCATCGGCAATGCAAATACATAACGAGAAAACTAACAACAGTAATGAATCACAATTCACAAAGTGACAGTACAATCATGATTCTAAGTTGTTGAAAGGTTGCGGGGGATTAAAATAAATATTTGGGTTAAGTAGTCTCTAAAAGTACGCTTACCGATTATGGTAAGGCAAATATTTATTTAAAGCGAGCTGTTACCATCGCAAAGTACTATCAATCACTTGAAACAAGTGATTAGTACACGTGGGTTGTTGCCATTGTGGCAAAATGTTGTTCTAACCATTCAATCAGAAATTGAAACCGGCATACAGATAAAATGATACATGCCTCATGTCACAGCCATGATTATTTTTTGTTTAAGGATAACTCTTAGTGTAGTTGTTATATCGAAGTATAGGCACGCGGTTGGGGATCTCGGCGGTCGCGGATCAAAACCCTGTTACCTCGCACTCACCGCTGACGTTTCGAAATTAGAACTTTTAGGGTGCCGGAAAACATTGAGAGGAAACCTTAAAGTTCTTAGAAATTTCTAAGGTGTGTAGAGACGTTACGTATGTATTGAACATAATATACTATTAAGACTATATTTGTGGACAGGCGATTTTAAGAAGACACTTGAAAGTTCTAATTAAACAAGTTTGCTTTTCAAGATTAAATATTGAGTGATAAATTGTTTATAAATCACAACGTCATGCGTTCTGCTTCCGTCATCGGTAAATATTTGTTTAAAGGGAAGCTCGTTTGTTCTCGTGTCTATTTATGTCAGTGCATTTGCTTTTGTGTATCTAATAATTTTAGACCATGAAACAAACGTTTGTTTAGGTGTAAGACGATATTATTATTGGATACAGGCGTAAGACTACTTAGTAATAATTTTTTATTATCATGTTGTCCTTAATGTTGTAAAATTTACATAACCTCACGTCAAAGGAGTTTTCATCGCCTTTCGCTCACATTTTGAAACTCCGTACTGTTGCTGACAGTTTCCATATGAAAAAGCTCCGCAGCACTTTGCCCGACACGAAATCGACAGGACTTGTAGATCCAGCGGCACGTATTTGTTTTGCGAGATCCCGAGCCATTCCATTTTAAAGCATAATAAAAAGCCTGGCTAAATCACCTCTAATGTAGTCATTTATATGTGATTCATTCAAAATTAAAATACGCCATAAAGACAATTTGTATAGGCGATACCAAATCTCAGTGCTCATTCACTTCAATTAGCTAAAATAACCACGATTACACACACTAGTTACATAAGTACAAATGGAACCAAAAACCATTATTACTTAGTCTCAAAAGGATCTAATAAGCCGGATTTGGGATCAGCCGAGCGAGTTAGTTCAATAGGACATACTCATCTATATGGCAAGGAAAAGTGATGGTTACGAGGCTTAGGCGGGCGGTCAAGAATCTCGGCGGTCGCGGGCTTAAACTCTAAACGCACACCTCTAACTTTTCGAAGTTATATGTGGATTCAAAGTGAATTATTACTTGTAACGTAAACTTTAACGATGAAGGAAAACACCGTCATGAAGCTTGCTTATCTAAAAGTTCTTAGAAATTTCTTAGGTGTGTACTCCGCCAATCCGCACTACGCCAGATTGGTAGACAAAGGTATAAAACCCTCTTAATGTTAAAGGAGGTCTGTGCTCAGCCAGTACATGATATCATTTTGACAGGCCTGTGGCGCAGTTAGCTAGTCACCAGCTTGCGAAACGAGTGGCCGCGGGTTCGATCCCCGCACCGAGACAAATGTTTATATGATCAACAAATATTTGTTTCGGATCTGGGTGTTTGTGAGATCGAGAAGTCTCTCGTAGTTTTTGATACCCACAAAACAAGTCTCGGTATCTTAATATGCGGTCAGGGGTATGTGTGTGACTGTTGGGTGTATTTTATTTTATATCTATATGGTACTAACAGCGACCACTTTCAGAAAATGGTGGTGCCTTCACGAGCGCAGTCGAGACGAGGGTGTGGTGCTGGGAGGCGCCAAGGAGATCTCCCATTACGTCTTCACCATGGATGAACAGTGTCGCACCGAGTTCGGAGAAGGGTAAGTCCATTACTTCATATCTTGTTGACCCGCTCTATATTGTTCAAGTAAAAATTACTAGTTTCTTTATGTTTGATGATTAATCGAATATTAATGTCATAGCTGTTTTAACTCGCTGTTTTATAACATAAAGTATGTCTCTAAAGAAAACAAGACTGGTATAATATGACTTTTTTTTTATTCTTTATATACAAAGTAAAAGGGTAGAATTAATGTCTAGGGCATTATCTATCAGTCAACCTTAGGGTGATGCAGAAATAAATTAATGTGACTAAAGTAAAAAATTTATGCTAGTACAATCATGCTTACGATTTTTGCTTTTGAACAATGGATGAATTTTAAAATTTTGTCACGCGATATTTAAAAACCGATTACGTGTTTGCATTATTATAATTACTGTAGTGTCCTAGAAAAATATGGTCCATTTTAAAACACAAGCGAAACCAATGCCATTTCTATTTAAAAAGAACAATAAATCAAATATGTTAAATGAGATTTGTCAGAGAATTTTATTAAGTTTTTTATAGCTTCGTTTAGCGTTATGTTATATTGCTTAGATGCACGTATTACTCATTTTGTAATTATTTATTTGCAACGCAACTACACTTCAGAAACTAAATGACATTATTACAATGTATCATCAATCATCGTCAGACCAATTATGGCCCGCTGTTGGGAGCGGGTCTCGTCTACCATTGAAAGGCTTTTCAGGTCTAAACCCACCACACTTGCCTAGTGTAGAATAAGGGTAGTAATAAGCTCAGGAAATTATTATTATTTAATTTTCTATTTCGTAATGTATTGAAAATTAAAATCCCTTGAGTTCACTTTCTTTAACCGTATCAATAGTACAAAGAAGCTAATGAAATTATTCGCGCAAGAGCAGATTCATTAACCCAAACAAATGAGTTACGCTGCCACGTGAGTCCAATGTTTATATTCTTAATCAGGATGAATAAATTTACACGACTTGTGATTATTTGTGCTGAGGTTACAAACCTTTTACTTTGTAGAGAATGTTATGTTACCAATGATTTTCATTTTATTCTAGTGCTACGTATTCTTGAATACTAAATTGATGTGTGTACTCTACTGTTGGAAGAAATTACCATTGTTTCATTCTACAATTACAGCAATAGTTTGGGATGTAACAAAATACATATACAGATAAGATTGCAGTTTCAAACACATTATAATATATTATGTACATTTCGTGATTAATTTAATCCCGTCATATATGGATTATCTAATCTAAATCATTTATTTGCCCATAGGCAATGCTCACAAATCTTGGAATAATGAGTTGTAGAAATTTTGATACCAGAATTCACAGATTTCTTTCTACATAAATACGCACCACTGCATACCTGTTGCTTTGATTATCCCCAATAGCTAATATCCGAAAATGTTCAAATTCTGTGGGCTCGTTTAAAGATTGCAAGCAATTAGGCAATCATTGATCTTATTTAACAGTTATACCAAAACTAGTCTTTTTGCAATAGGTGCAAAAAAATTATGCGGTAGAGATAGAGAAACCAATGGTTTTACTTTCAAAGTAATCTTAAATTTAAGTCTAAATAGAGTCTTAAGACAACGTTCCTCCAATCTATTTATATTCCGCCTTCCCTCGGATTCCATCGAGGACAATTCAAAGGACATTTTTATCAGTACTTCGACCTACATTCGAACATTCTAAATGGAATGCTTTGAAAGTATTTGCCATTCCTACTCATATAAAATTTACAGACGCGTGAGCGATCACATCTTTCTATTTCACGCTTTACGAGAAACATGTTCTTATTGCGAGTCGAAGCCGGCGGCTTTGCTAGCTTTCCCTTTGAACTTTGTCACGGAAAATTCCAATTGCAAAGCGCTGCTCTTTCCTTGAAAAACTATATTTAGAATTCCGTAACAAAATATGGAATCCTTATGAAGGCATTTCGTGCTCAGACTCAATACGTCAGGTTGTAGAATCTTTTTGTAGAAGCTTAAAGAAATAATGTGGAAGAGACTTTATATTTTAAAAGCTATATAGTTAATATATAATATATATTTAGGTGTTGTTAAAAAAATGCAACGTTCACATTAAATATGTACATAAGTCGTAATTTATTTATTTATTTATTTATTTAAACTTTATTGTACACATATAACTTAAATTTAACTTAAGAACAAACAAAGAGAAAGTACAAAGGGCGGCCTTATCGCGCAAGGCGATCTCTTACAGGCAACCGAGGAAGGAGATGAATGATAAGGAGTGATAGGTAGTCTAGAGTGTACAATATTTAGTTTAAGCAGATTAATTGAAAGGAATCAAATGTTACGATTAACTGTGTCGAATTTTATATATTTGTGCCAAAAATTTCAATAAAAATAAAACGATCCCTAAATACATACATTTTTTCAGTGCTTGTAGTTTTACTTTAATTTTGTTAACTTTTAAGTTAGTGAAAAAGTCTTTTTATTAGCACTGGTACACAAAATTTTCATATATGTCTAAATTTCAAAGTTAGCGGTTCATTTTATTCATATTCTTGAAGATATCCCTTTCCAACTTCGTAAAAGTTGTTTGGTATGAACGTCGCACGCTCATGGCTCTGATTTGCATAACACTTTTCTGTGAGTTCGAACAAGAGACGAATTCGACAAAGGCG
Organism: Cephonodes hylas; assembly: GCA_030295005.1. NCBI lineage: Eukaryota > Metazoa > Arthropoda > Insecta > Lepidoptera > Sphingidae > Cephonodes > Cephonodes hylas. Next base: position 4,444,546 of record AP025367.1, on the reverse strand, counting down.
CCAGCCAGCGAACTGGAAATAAATCACGTAGAGCAAAACCGACTTTATAGACGCTATAAGAAATAAATACTACCGACATTTTTATATGATTTAATTGGATAAACAAGATATTTATGGTATTAGGTCGATATAATTAATTATTCATCGCGAATCATATATGTACTTACATACGTATGTACTTGAGACAAATGTTATGAAAACGATTGTTTATGTTTTCATTTAAATACACGGATAATAGAAGTAAATATATATTCTATATAAGGCTACATGAAACTCTTACGTTACATTGTATATAGAAATTTTCGAAAAGAAAACAACGATGATATACATTTTCATTTGCGAAAGAGCTTAAATTACTTACTAAATTCATTAAAATTGTTTTGAAAAAAATATCCGTCAGAAAATTATTACCATTCCATACAAATTTTCACATACAAAACAATACAAGACAGGTTATTTATCATCGCACAATAGTATTTTATAAAAATGACAAATATGCTTAGGATCATAATTTTAACTTACGACGAATTATAATATAACGCAATGGTAATAACAACAGCTGACACTAGCGGTCATCGACATAATTACATCAGCAATCTATACCTCAGGATTACGAAATATAAAACAAAATAAAAACAAACAGAATATTCTCGAAATCGAAACTCAACCAATAATTTAAATGATTTCGATTAATGAGAAACGTAAAATTTTACCGGCCTATTCGATACAATCCAACACAATTCGAATTTTGAATGATTAACTTACACATAGTATCAATTAAGGGGTATCACTGCCCACACAATCTTTAAAAAAAAAGTTTTTGCCCGCAACTCCGTATATGGTACTTTGGATTTGAACAAGGAATGTTTCGTCACATTTTTAAATGCTGTTTTGCTTGGTAGCGTAATAATAGCCTTCCTTGTTAAATAGACTTGTCAAATAGACTTTTAACAGTCACATACATAGTCCTAACTCCACACTAGGATATAATTTTTTTTTTTTTCTTTTAGACTTTCGGTCTCGCATAACACCGAGTCCCGCAAAAAATATTTGCGAATCACACAAATATTTTTCTTGGTGTAGGGATCGAACCCGCTGCCTTTCGTTTTGCAAGCTCTAGGCAAATACACCACGAGACTCTCTATAATAATACTTAGCCTATCGCCGTCCACTGCTGAACGTAGGCCTCCCCAAGATAGCGCCAACCATCCCGGTCTTGTGCAGCCCTTATCTATCCCTTTACCCGCCACCTTTCTCAAGTCGTATTTATATAACGATGTGTGTAATTATATTACGATAAGACATATAACCATATGTCTTAGTATTCATGTTACTAACTTTAGAGGAAAAAATATAGACTACTTATACCCAGTGGCGGTACTTCCATAGAAGCCCGAAAGCCCGACTTGCCTTACATAGTTCCGAATAACGAACTTAACGATTGTTTATTTATAAAATAACGCTATAAACGTGAATGTGAGTACTAACCGGTAGGTATTTATTAGTCCTACGTACCAAAAAAAATATGCTGCTACTAAATAAACATTTGGGCTTGCCTTAGTTTGACACCCTAGGAACGCCACTGCTTATACCGTATCTGGTGTTAAATAGGGCAATGTAACTACGAGCTCGGAAAACAGAGCAGGTGTGTACAATGTTCATTACCTGAATCCATTTAAGCGCCACTTGCGGACTTTCATATTTATAGGGCTATTACGCTGGAAAAATACAGATTCTGTACAAACTTTACACCTTCTTTACAGTTACATTATATTAGGATGAGTTCATTTTTTCTTTTAATTAGGGTTACATTTTGTCGTTATTATAAAGTAGCTTTTACACTAAACTTTCTTGCAGAATGTCATATGTATAACAATATTAGCTCATATATATGTTTCAATATTGGGCGTGGGGTTCGTCCAAAGATTTCCAGTGTAGTTTATTATAAAAATTCTTAAACGTTCAATACCTCTTGCGAATTACCATGAACACCGCTTTCATTGAAGATATTACAATAATCCTTTATATAAAAAACGAAGATAGTTATTTTTCAGTATGCACTTTTAAATCTTTTAATCTTCATCTAATAAAAGTGCGATACTAAACCCTTTATTTATGTTTTTAAACGTTGCTTTTTAGTTTAATATTATTCACAAGAATTATAAGACTCTCAATGCAAGTGTACTAACATCAACAACAGCTTTGTTATAAAAATTATAAAATTGGATATTCAAATGAGTTATTTCGCGCGCGTGCTCTAAATTATCTAGGTAAGCTGCTAATCTGCTTCATAATCATACCACTGTTTGTTTCTCTCGTTACACCTACCATAGATAAGAGTTGCGTAAATGGTTAAGCAAGATTGCTCTTTCTACACTTATTAATACCTAAAACAGTTAGTCTACCACGAAATTTGAATATGTCTAGTAGCCGAGGCAAAAAAAGCGAGGTACTCGTACATTAACCCAAGATGTCTACAACATCGCTCTGCAATTAACATATTAAATATAACAAAAGAAAAACAAAAAGTTTGTAAATCCGTAACTGATATCATTAGTGTTATTTTAAGTCAAAATAAAACACCACACGGAATTCCTCGCGGTCGTAAATTAAGAAGTTAACACTGATGTAAGCAACCGAGGTAGACATCCCGGGAACGTGTAACGTGAACCGAAATACGAAACATGAGCGACAAAATAAAGATAAAACCACCGCGGTGCAATCTCAAATCTGATAAATACAAGGGCATCATGTCAAAACAACTACGTAAGCATTATTTAAGTAACGCGTGCGCTTTGCACCGCACATATTAATCTCAAATTTATAATAATATGTTTATATTAAGCCTCGTCATGCCCGAAATGTAAGGCTAAACTGCATTTTTACACCCACGTCTAGATGCATTTTAAATCTAACGTATTAAACAGATAAACTATTGTTATACTCAGGCACATTCCTAGACTCCGTGCTGCTAATGAGATTTTCCTTGGAGAAAATTTAAATACCACTTTGTGACTTAGATACCGCACCCTGTAGCATTCCCCGATATCAGAGCTCGTGTTTGTTCAAAGATCAATATATCAGTCGGTCAATTGGCGAAAATAATTATTAAGATTAACTCTCACCTATGATAAGGGGTGATAAGGGGACCGCTTTGTGTTCGGATATACAATTGCAAGGATCCAACTGAATGTACTTTATTTAAATAGATTAAAGTGTTGTAATAATTTCAAATCGGGAGTTATGTCAACTCAATTTCCGCCCTAACACAATAGCAAAAGTATAATTATCGGTTTTCTGTTTGATATTTACCGATTACATTTATTTAATTCATCATCATCGTCATCATCTGCCAATCTTAGTCCACTGCTGGACATAGGCCTCCCCCAATGACCTCCACCTTATTTAATTACTATAATTAAATTCAATCCCTTAGTACTTATATTCCTCATACATTCAATGGTAAAAAGCCATTTCACGTTTACGAGATTTTGTGCTCAGTTTAATTCCACAGACAAGTCAAACGCAAAAGTTAATGGTGAACAAAGGCATAGCTTAGTTCGGATTACATTGGACACGACACCGCAGAGATGTTGCGGTCACATACATTACTCGTGTTGAGACACCAGCTTAAAATACTAATCATAAGTCTACATGCTTGTAACAAGAGAATTGTTTTGTTCGAATATCAAAACAAATTGCTGTCTTTATGCCATCCACACTTTATATTTATGATTTGTCTTCGCAAGAATGCAACTATGTTATGCATTATTCAACGATATTTCAAGTAGTTTTTATGAATTAAATAATTTTTAGAATTGATCTTATGCTACTAGCTATAATGTAAAACAAATAAATTTTATAAGACGTGAATTTCGCGGTTTTCATTTACATTATTGAATTTATATGTAATAATCATTTTTAATTTAATCGCATCCCGCAGACAAATAAATAAATACAACCAATAGGCACAGCATAGTATTGCCACCATTACAAGCTTTTCAATCTACGAGAGACTTGGGTTTCACTAACACCCAGACCCGAAACAAATATTTGTGGAATTCATAAACATTTGTCTCGGTACTGGGATCGAACCCGCGGACTCTCGCCTACTGGTAACGCCACGGACGCTGTCTGATAATAATGATTTAATACACACTGCAGCATAATCCTATTTATGTATGAATGTTTTAAGAGCTTTTATTTCTTAAAGAAAATATGAAATTCTGTATGGATTGAACTGACAATCGATGCCAAGATTTATTTATTTAATGACATAATATGTCGCTTTCACACGCTTTCACACGCTGTCACAAAACTAATTAGGTTATTTTTTCTTTATAATAACGATGATACAAAAGACATCACAATATACTGATAAAAGAGACCCAATTAGTTGTCGGAAATTGGTTTATCGGTTGGAGCGGTCTCTTCAAAGTTTCAAACATACATTTTTTGTATATATTCTGAATTAACTTATCAGTGATTTTTTATATAGGTTTACAATTATTCTTTATTAAAGTAATTCATTTAAACATGTAAAAGACCATGGTATATTGTCATCATGTTTGCAAAATTTCCTACGAAGCATGCATAACAAGCAGAGGTTTTTGACAAAACGTTTGCGGACTTTATTTCTGCATCGGGTATTGTATGCTTTTACTCGCACGCTTTAACCAGATATATTCTAAATGCTCATTATTTTAGGGGCATTTCTATCGTCGTATATACTTAAACTGAGAATATACTTTTTTAATATTGAGAAAATCTGCGTTACCCGTTGCATAACCAATTCATTTTGTTTGCTTATGTCATATAATATGTCGACTCTTGGCTTCAATATCGATGATTTGTGAACAAAACGAGGGTTGTTCAGCTGTTCGGAAGCAGTCAAAATGTTTGTTTTTAAATTAATAAATTGCTTAAATTCTTCTGTTTCAAGAAAAATAAATGATGTAGAAAAAAATAGGTTTTGTGTATGTTATGCTCTACTAGTATTTCTTCTTTGACATATACAAAGGCAAGTATCGGATGCTCTTACACCCAGATGTAACATACCTGCAGATACAATAGTGCAAAATATTGCTTCGTCTCGAAATCTTCTAGACCCGAAAGATATAAATGTATGGCATAAACATTTGTCTCAGTTCAGTAAATTTATCTTGTTATTACCCTTATAAAATCTGAGTGCTGAATTTCAATTAGAAGCTTGCGTCAAGTAAAAGTTTTAAACCACTATTAATGCCATTTAAATTGTGTTGACATACAATTATAAATCGCCATATGTCAATACTACATATGTCGCGGTTTTTGTCTGTTTATCATCCGTATTTTACGAAACACATGTTCAATGACATTGACTATTGTAAAATATACTGCGATACCGAAAATAACTACGTTCTAATAGTCTATTTCTGTACTCGTCAAACGAACGGAAGCGAATAATTGGGGCACTAGAGTTGAGATTTTTCCAATAATCTGTTTATATCTGATCTAAAGGGTATGTATCGAGACGAGAGAGGCTCTGTCATGTAACGTCAGGAACTGCACGATATTTTCAGCTTCCGAATAGTTGATCGCTTATTACACCCCTGTATGATTTATGGCATATATTATATATAATATTATATATATAATATTATATATATGGATGTATGATTTTGTGTTTTGTTTACGTTATAGTGTGTATAATGTTTTTGACACCAGTTGATGTTGTAATGATGACCATCTCTATATCAACCTAGAAACGTTCCCCACGTATATACTTATCAAATTATTAAAACAAACTATGGGGTAAACAAGGTTCCTTGTCCCTTGCCATACAATTGAATGGCAGTTAACTGATTATAAGATGTTTAATTAGGATAATCCTTGACCCCTAAGATGGTTTCTACTACAAAATTATACATATGTTTTTCTATTCAATACTCTAATAAAAATACTATACGTCTGAAAAAATACATTCATGTAAATACTATTCTTTGGAAATGTTGCCAGTCCTTTGTAATAGCAACTCGGGGGTAGACTGCCCGCGGCCACGGCCAATATTTGTACGGTACATGGAATGAAACATAGAATTTTCCTTGTACAGAAGTAGGCGCCTCACTTTACCCAAAGTAAAACAATGTGTTTCAAATTCATTCGAATGGGGAATAGTTGTTGCTAAGGGCTTGTCAACCAAAAAAGATGATATTTAAACCGAAAAGTCGGTACTTAATTGGCAGTCAATGTAACTGACACATACAAATATATTTTTTGTTATTAACGTTTTGAACGTAACAAAGTTAATCACTTAACTTCTTTTTTGATTTCCATACGAATACAAAAAACAAGCTCCCTGTAACTTACGAAAAGGTTCATTCAAATTCTCCAAATAGAAACTTGATTAAAACGCTGGGAGTTTAATATTTATGAACTTTCTAGTTACGTTTGTCGTGGTTAATTGTCACTCTCTAGTACTGAATAATACAAGTTACAACACACTGCCTAGCCGGCGCGGCGGCGGCGCCCTGATTGTCCCACAAAGAATTTAGAAAGGGATCAAAAGCATTCAAACCCGCATTAGGGCAGCGTAGTATTGCCTAACTTCCTAAAAACTTATTCGCGTCGACTTTAATCAAAAATCAAAATTATTTTACATTTTTCCAGGGGTATTTTTACATGCCTTGCGATTTAGAGTTCCGAGATTCTCGGGTCGGACAAAGTGTTCTTGGTTTTCTCATTTGGAATGTCTTATTAACAACACCAGGTCTGGAAAAGTGCCCCAAAATACCAACAAGTTGGGCCCTTATTACGTGGTACCTATTGGATGCAGTTCTACCTTTATAATTATGTTTATAATTAAATAACGTTTTATTAGTACCACACACGTGATAAATAAATGAGCGATCGAATTAGCTTACATGACCCCGCTTAATAATATTAAGGAAGCTATTCCGACCCTTTTATCAAGATTATCCGTTGAGAAAAATGTTTTCTTTTGTTATCGACGAGCCGCTCGATGTGGCCCGACTAATATCATCATATATTTTCAATTTCACGTGTATCCCGATTGGCTTGATTGCTTTATGAGATGAATCATTGGAATTTAGGTCGGCTTTCATTTGCTACTGACTTGACCTCTAATAATTATTAGGAACAAAGGATGATTAGTTTATTATATCAGTTAACATTGAGTTCAACGTTTCCTTCGGTTAAACATGAAATCATTGTTTACGAATAGTGGTGATACCATCATTTCTGATTTGATTACAATATGTGCGACCCATTAACGTTTCCCGTTGATTTATCATAATTTGATAAATGCTAGTAGTTTGGACGTGTCATTTGTGTTACTATAGACCCGATTGGGGACTCAAGATCTATGAGAAATATGTTTCTATCTGAGGTCAAAAGACGTGTGAGGTACCTATACGTAGAATATGAACTTAGTAATGCCTATTAAAAATGTATGAAGCGAAGCAAACATAAATGTATTTAGTTAACAGAGTTACACGATAAACGAATAACCTGGAAAAGTCTCGGCAAATCCAGGGGCTTAATAAAATCCAATTTCGTAAAATAAAATTTTAATACTATTAATATTATATTTAAAGCCTCGAGATAATCCTCATAAATAATTACTTTGTTATGAAAGGGCAATAAATCTTTGAATAGTTTTCACAATATCTCTTAACCTAGAACTGTGGGTTATCCCCATTATCACATTAATCTCCGTTAAAACTTGCTGAAGCGGAATAAATATGGTTGCCTCGGTTCTCAAAACATGTTTTACGATAGGATTATACATTTAATCCTGCGGTGATGATTAAAAAGGCTGCCCTGTGAAACTGACTGGTGGTAATAATACCTATAGTGTAATATGCTAAAAGGGATTACCGTAAATCTTGCTTTTTCTTACTGTAAAATCATACTGCATTTACGTCATCTGCTCAAATGCTTATTAACGCTTTATTAGCGTAATAGTCAGCTTAAGTTCTTAATCGAAAGCTGTGGGTGTGGACGAGTGCATCGACGTCCCGACTGTAGTATTTTATTAATATAACCATGAATAGGGAAATCGAATACTAATATCTGACACTGCCTTAGTGCTAAAAAATACATTCGTAACCTCGGATCTGTATTCTAGGATGAGGCATTTGTGCGTCATGTCGCCAGGTGTCCATTAAGATACATTTCCGGGCTCTGGGCTGCTACTGAATTGCCTCATGAAATAACCAAATAACACGTTGTCATCGAAAGAATCGAATCTATGGAATCGAATGTCAAATCTCAGGAAATTCACATCGCACGGCACATATGTACTGTAACTGTGAAAGCAGGGGCATAATTAAAAATATAGTTTAATTTGAGCTCATACCCGTCACACTGCGATTACCCACCATACTTTCTTCAGAAAATTCAGATGTGGGTATAAGCCCGCGGCTGCTGACATTCTCGACCGTGCGCCTAAACTTCCAGGCTAACACTTACTCGGCTACATACTGCAAATCATTTGCATCGTAGTCTTCTAATACACCAATGAAATACATGACTAATGAAATATTCTAACGCCACCGTAGCCTACATGAAACACAAAGCTAGGCAAATGAAGTGTTCTAATGCTAATGTTTTCCTTTGGGCAGGTTCTCAGTATGCAGGACTGTGAAGGTGCGGTCAGCGTGTTCCCAGCTGTGGTGCGCGCACAAAGCGATGCCTGACGTGTGTCGATCCAAGCCAGCACCGCCTTTGGAAGGCACGCCCTGTGGACATAATCAGGTATATTACATACATAAATACATAATCAGGACATAATTAGTACTGTAAAGTACTAGATACAACTATGAGAGAACTGTCAATCATAGAACGTTACGCAGTATATACTCAGCCTACCGCTGAGTAAGGAATATAGGCCTTCCTAAGTAAGCGCCAACCATCCCAATCTTTACAAAGTAATTCGTACTAATTTGTGAATAGCTATAGTAAAATAAAATTAAATCATAACAACAACAAAAATCACGAAAAAAATTGCAAATTATGTGCCCCATGAAAAATGCATTTGATTTCATTTACAATCCATACAACATAAGCAATCAAACGATACAGCAAATTGATAGTGGTACAACGAATGCTCATTCCAAATGCATTTGCATTATAACCGTTATTGATTTTCTGTCAAGGCTTGGCAATAACATGTCAATATTGACGATAAGAGCATCCATTTCTATAATGAAAGCGTGTGAGCACCATTAGTGTGCTAGAAAATTCCCTAATGAACATATAGTGCAGCTGCCAAAGAAACTTTACACAAAGGACTTGCTCGCAATTCGAAATTATCTTTTATGTACTTGTGTTGTAGACACGTCTCAAAGACTTCAAATTAAGTTCGTCGTTCCAAAAGTTAAGTCCTTTGCTGAATTCCTTTGCCTTTCATTGGGTTGTTTTGCTTTTCATTTCCGCCTTAATTAAAAACGAAACAAGGGACCAGCATTATCAATATTGCCGCTTGTTCTACGAATGCATAATGTGTCATCATTTCTTCTTCGCATTGTAGCCCGTTCAATTAATTTACGAACAGCTCAAGTGAATTTAAGTACCGTAGGGAAATTGAGTGGAGCACATATGAATATGCAGAGATGTTAAATGAAAGGCAAGTTTCTAAACGAAGCGGTGGCCCCACTGCATTGGTAATGATTCCGTTCGGTCGCGCCCAGCAGCTCAACGCTACAACAATGTGCGAAGAAAAATCGATGATTGCATTTACGTTCGCGTGACGCCGTCGCATACCTTGCTTCGGATTCCATCAGCATTCACAAACGCGGGGCACGTGTGCGCGCATAAATTCGATAAAATCCTTTGTGAATATGTTTTCCAAGCTATGCAAATGCCGCGAGCTGGGCCCAGCAGATAAATATTGACGGAGAACACCGTACTCTGCACAAAGGAGCAAAATAATACAGTAGGCGTCCTCAGAAGGCTTTGGCTTAAATTCAATAGTAAAACCAATTTCAAACCGGGTGCGTTCGAATTGTGAAGTCGACTTATTAAGAATGAATACGAGCCGATTCCGTCTCAGTGGGAGACAGATCGTCGCTGAATTACTGCCAAAGTAATTAGCTTCACACTTCGACCCCATTTGTTTTTCTCGGAACTCACCCTTAATTTCACGCCTTGATATTTTTACGTAAGCGTTCTCATTTCAAGCATTGGCACTTTTGCCGCGTTATAAGTATATTAGGTACAGGCTTAATGAATTTCCCGTGAGCTATTTTCCGCAGCGCAAACGAATCTCAAGAAATGTGTTCTAATTGGAAACTGTGACGTGAACACTTGACGTGGACACGTTTGCTAGTAATATCATATTTTTTTATGAGAAGATAAATATTAGTAGATACAACTGTACGTACATTCACAGCTATACAATTTAGGACTTCGCCAAAACCTAACACCATAAGTAACATTAGCTTTTGGGGGTCCTCTGAATTTTTGCCCTGAATTTTTTTATCTGGATATGGGTGGTGAGTAAAGATTGAGTTGTGCATTGCAACAGGACGGGGATTTGGCGCTATCTAGGTCAAAGATATAGTACCTACATATTGTATCCCAATTTACACATTTACTTAAACAAATTTTATCCGTCGTCAGTAGCTTGGTTATTTGATAAATAACATTGAATCCCTTGTTGTATTGCTAAAACCAATCATTACATAACAAAAATAAATTCAAAGAATTCAAGCTAAAGCTCTTATAAACATTTAATAGCAGAATAAATTACAAAATGGAAAAAAAGAGTTAGTGAAATGCGTCTAATCTACTTACGGGAGCTTTAGAGAAAAACGGAACGTAATTTCGATATTTTTCTGCGAAGCTTACCGACCGATGTCTACACAAAGCACTGGGAATAATAAAATTAATGTAACCTATTTTCTCGGAAGGTCTCAATGAATAATTACTTATAGTACATGAATCTCAAAATACTTGTGTAGAAGCCTCATTTGTGGATTTCTGACGTTGGCTGATAATTATTTAAGATAAATGAACTTTGTACTTAAAGGATATGGGTGCCTTGTCTCCGAAATCAATTACCATCTTATACCATTATATTTCATCCAACCGTCAATTATTTTCCCATCTTTTTTTGGGCAGAATATAGTAATTGTGCATTTTATATAGGTATGTAATTTACCTGTCGCAATAAAGTACCCAATTGACGCAACTATATTTATTCATTCCACACATATTGATCTTGTTGCCAGTATCATAATATACAAAACAGCTTAACATACTCAGAAACGGGAATAGGTACAATTGCTCAATCTAAAAAATCTAGACAATAACTATTAATGCTATTAAAAACAAATATGTTTGCAAAAACATATTTCTCTTTTGTACTGCAAAAAACGTTGGAAAACCTATTCTACTGTTATAACTTCATAGACTTATGGTTACATTTGACTTTAATAACAAGTTATACATGCTTACATAAAAATAGTGAATCACATTCATTTAAATACATGTCTTTACAATCCTAAAAAAATCCTAAGTTACCAAACACTAATCGCTAACATTGCTTCCAGTGGTGTGTAGACGGTATTTGCGAGCCAATGCCTGGACACCGCGCTCGGAGTAGAGCCGATGTGGGTGACAGTGATAAGCCAGAGTGGGGTGAATGGGGGGCGTGGAGTGATTGCAGCGCTGATTGCGGCTACGGGCTTCGCACGCGCATCCGACGGTGCCGATACAGAGGGTGAGTGACCTCGCGTTTAGACCAGGGCTGTCTCTATAATATTTCCTTATTGAACAATATTGGTCTCGTGGTGCAAGTATGTGGCCTGCGATCTAGAGGTCCTAGGTTCGATTCCCTGGTCGGGCAAAGTGTTAGTGGGTTTTTCCATTAGGAAATTCTCTGTAGCAGCACGGAGTCTGGTAATGAGCCCGAAAAACGGTAATACGCTCGCCCCCTATTAGGTGGGACTGATACATACTGGCGAAATGTGGGTGTAGAAATGCACCTCTCTCTACCCCATCAAGGAAAACAGGTGTGAGTTTGTGTGTATGTGAACCATATTTCAATGCCTATGGACTATGACCTAAACCCTCCCAACGTTAGAGGAGACCCGTACCCATTAGTGAGAGTTGAGACGTATATGGCTTGATGATGATAAACAATATTGCAATAATGAATAAGCTCTCAGCAATGAGGCTGACATTTTTATGTGTCTAATTTTGCTATTTGTTTTTTGCTGTTACCGTGTTTATGGGGCTATAAAATAAATATTTCATCATCATCATCATCAGCCAAAGGACGTCCACTGCTGGACATAGGCCTCCCCCAGAGATATATATTGGATGCAGGCCGCTTCCAATAGAGCGCTTTGGAAGTCTCTGGGGGAGGCCTATGTCCAGCAATAAATATTTATTTATTATTATTTCATTTACAATGTGATATATGGATATCTATCAGTATTGGCACCAGTTATATGCCTTAGACAGAGTATTTTACAGATAATTTATGTAGATTTATCCTGACTGTGAAACTTGATGTCAGCCCTACGTTTAAGGGAATACGTTAATACAAAACAAGCGGTGTTCTTAGAAACGACCTTTGAGAGCAATAAACTGATTTTTATTAAGTGCTTCAATTATGGTTAATGAGTCGTTTAGAGTTTTAATGGGTATTGATTTACATTTCGTTCGGCTCGTTAATGTGGTTTTATTCAAACCACCCTTTGTCTCATGTGTAAAACCCCCACTAAAGTATTTGAATCGTAAAATTGTATGAGTTGCCAAAAATAGGAAGTATCTTTTAATGATGCACTTTGTTCCTTTTTATTAAGCCCTTAGTGAGCTTAGTACTTGTAAATGTATGACATTGATCACAGAAATTCTTAAGATTTTTTTCCACTTTATTACACTAAAGCCAAAGTCAAAGTAAAAATGATCTTTATTCTTTAATTAGTCTAATAGACTTTTACAATTTTCTTTTGAATCGTCAATTTTTAACTATTTTGGACTATTGCCGAAACTTTCAAACGTGTTATCGCTGTGGAGATGAAACGGCAAGAAACTTTCTCAACAACATGCAATGTAATTTTTTATTGTAAAATTATTTTTTTGTAGTTTAATATGTTGTTACTAACGATGATATAACGGATCGTTTCCTTTCGCAATATGCGGGATCCTGTATACCTCTTATATCAGTTGTGTTTTTGCTGTCACAGAAATTACTTTATTCAACTCCGGATACAAACAAATGAAGATCTTTAACCTACCTTTCGACTTACGATGTGTAATTGTATTTTGTTACTAAAGCAGGACAGTATCAGAGAGTGCGTGTGAGGGCGCGGGGTCCCAAGTGTCGACGTGCTGGGCGGGCGCCGCGTGCGCTGCCAACCGGGACATACGCTCCGACTACTGCCACAGAGAACAGCATCGTCTTATTCCACATATACATCATAATGGTAAGCGTCCCAGTCTTGAGCAGCCCTCATCCACCCGACATCTTTCTCGAGGGAACAGTCATTCTTTTCTTTTCATCGCGTTAGGAAAGCGTCTTAAGCTCTGTTCGGTACCTCGGGGGAGGCCGTGCGGTGAGGGGTATGTCAGGGTCTCTGGTCTTCCAACTCAGCGTGCAGTACAATTGCCCGCTTAGCTGAGTTGGGTCCCAAACCAAAATCCTACGCCAGCATATCAACCTTTCTGTGATCATCACGCGCATTGAGGGTGGTTTTGCGGCATCTCAAGGCCAGAAGTGCTCTAAATTGTCCGGCTCCACACAGTGCACAGTCTATTTATGGACCCTAAGCGCCAACCATCCCAGTTTTGAGCAGCCCTCATCAACCCGATATCTTTCTTAAGTCGTCGGACCATCTGTCGGCCTAAACGCGGTCTCCACATCAACACTTGTCTGCTCCACCGGCTTTCCGACCATCGGCAGACATGGCCACACCACTTCCACCTTAGCGCGCAGACTTATTATTCGATAATTTGAATCGAAAATCGAGTATTAATATTCGTTTAAATTCAAACGATATTCGCACGCCACTAATAAGAATATTATATTCACATGCTTTATGTTATATCCAGATACAAAACACTGCGAGATCTGGTGCGTGGACTACGAAGGGGGTGAAGCTTCAAGTTTCGGTGCATTACCAGACGGGACGTCATGCAGCTATGAGAGACCATTCGATGTTTGCTTTCAGGTATTTTTTTTAATATTTGTTATTGCTTGTAGTCAAAATATACTTGGTTTACTTAACAGACAAATGTCACCTCTCTCAGCTGTATAGAAGACCGGTGCGTAGTTAGACATTATTAGAGGAGCCGCATCGAGACAAATATCTGTGCAATCCACAAATATATGTTTTGGGTCTGGGAAGTTGTGCGATAGAAAAGTCACTCTGAAATTGTAATACCAACGAATAATTGTAACATCAACAAAACTATTTCAGCAAAACACTAAATTATTTATCCTTCTAGTTTCATTGTCATGTTAAACAAAAACTTAATTCAATTTCTAGCTACATCTATAACTACTACTATTCACCTAAAATTCAAATGAAAAATCTTTTACAAAACGATAGAAATACTATTATATCATTTATGAGTTTCGATTTAAATGAAGGCGTTTGCAATAAAATTACTAGGCTTATAATTTCATAGAATAACTCGTGTTTAACTTATAAAGTGGCATGTAGGTCCATAATAACTATAATTCGATACAACTAGTAAGTTCACAGGGAGGGAGACGGACGTATGATATTAAATTAATAACTGAGTGGAGTAGCGTAATATATAAGCTAGGCGAAGTACCTACACTGTAAAGTGTGTGGGAGTCTCTGGGAAAAAATATGCTTACATTGAAAAGGTAATGATGCTAAAATTGTCATTATAGCCTTACCATTAATACTATACACATACATACATATGTATAACTTTACTCATGTATTAAAGTAGTAGGCAGAGGTGTATTTATACACTCAATTTTTACCAACTATGTACCTGCTATTTTCACGTAATATGAGGCGAGCATCTCATTGATTTTCGACCACATTTCTTCACGCTTTCATGCTACTGGAATTTCCTTACATACATAAATTATTTAATTCCTTAATTGTTACCTATCAACAAGTGTTTAGTGACTTATTGTATGTAATATTATAAAAACACAAATGGCCGAGCATAACTTAAAATAATCTGATGAATCTGTAAGGTGTGAAATACCGCGGATCAGTTTCCCAACGGCCCCGAAAATCTTCTTAAAGGATTTTACAATGGTATAAACATTACATCCTGCTTTTTGTAAACTCCTTTAAAGTAAGCCAATAAAATGTTTACGTGTTTTTTTTTACAACGTTATCATAAATGCGGCCACCTTGTCTGTTTGCTTGCTTTATGCGTTTCCCTCTCGTCATAAAACGTTAATGTGCCAGTAGAGGCCTGTTCTTTGATACCGCCGCCACCGTTTGTTTCGGATTAGATAAAAAGCCCTTATATGTTAAAATACTGGCCTTGTTTGGCACTCAAACGAGATATAAACGTGTTTAATGTAAAATCTTTAGAAGTCATGTCGGTTGACTCCGCTTTGAACTGAATACTGTTCTCGGTTTCTCTGCATCAAAAGGATAAACAAAAATGTTGTTCTCTGATGGAACTAATACACCGTAACGTCTCTTAACATTTTTTTTCCCCCGAAATAAATTGTATTGACGTTTATAAGCTTTATATTTACGATAAGTTTCCGAACAAAGTCTCGGAAGACAATTATATTAATGCGATCTCTGCTGTACCCAATCTTTCAATTATGTAAAACTTATTACTTGATGATTGATTCGCATGAGTAATATAATTATTTTGCATTTGCCATTGTTATTAAATGTATCTATGGCAAAATTATCGGAAAGTGAGAGTAGGAAACGATAGATAATGGACGTTTGGAAATCTCACACACTTCATTTTCATTTGAATAAAATCATATGTAAAACTCATACCAATAAATAACAATTCATACATTAATGCATTCAAATAATGTTAACTATTATATCTACTCGTATAAAATTGTCTCCCTTATTACCCGTATTTCTGCCAATTAACTAGTAATTAAATTATTAGTTCTACGCCACTGCTGATACATAATATTTTAATTAATATTACGTAAAATTAATTAAATCTTAATTATTATCTTGAAAATGGCGGGCTCTGTAAGCTCAATATTTGAATCATTAAGGGCGTTGAGGTGTAGCAGTAGTACATATTCATTAGTATCGACTCACTCAGTAACAAAGTAACTGCGAATCTGAGAATTTCAAAAGGCCTATAAATTATTACAACACGTAAGTGAGTAGGGGTTAAAAGGCAAAAGTGCTGTCTAAAGGAATGAATTTGTTAACTGGTTTACTTTTACGTATGTACATACATAATCTTACGTCTGTATCACGCGAAAGGGAAGGGGGAGATGCGTTTCTGAACCATATTTTCAAAGTTACTCGGGAGGAAACTAAAGCAATTTTTTGGGGATTTGGAGAATTTTGTACTGAAAAAACTGAGAATGATTTTTGTTGAGACTGTCAAGAAGCAAGTGTCATTGGAGTAATAAAATCTCCTTGATGACTAATTTTGTCGATTTACTTTCAATCATAGTCTGTCTGCATTTTATTCAAATCCTCAATAAAAAGAACCAAAACCCAAATGCCTCAAGAGACATTTTATAAAATAAGACTGTTACTTTGCCAGACATAATGCATAAAAAAAGAACTAAAAGTTTATTCTAGACACGTGGGGTTGAATAAACTAAGCCCAAGTTTTTTGTACTGTTTGTTGACAGGGCACATGTGTAAAAGGGCAGTGTAATGCGACCGATCCGGCCTGTAACTGGTGTCCAGATGGGTACTGCAATAACAACACACACATATACAACAGGCAACTCGGGAAAGGTGAGTGGAATATTTTTATAATGTAGGCATACCTCTTTGGAATGAAGCTTTTATTCAGTATATTTAGACTAGGAATTTGCTTGACCATTAGGCTGTAGCGTTAAAAATTATAAGAACACAGTTGCTCATATATTCTCGATATTATTCTAAAAAATTCTAACGATGGTATGCCAAAGAAAAGTAGTGATGGCCTCGAGGCTTAGGCGAGTGGTGGAGAAGCTGGGCGGTCGTGAGTTCAAACTCCAGCCACACACCTATGACTTTTCATAGTTATGAGTATAATCAAAATGAATTGTTACTTACTTTAACGGTGAAGTGAGGATACTTGCACTCTTAAAAAAGTCTTAGAAATTTCATAGGTGTGTAGTCCGGCAACCCGCACGTGTCCTAGCACAAGGCCAAAGGCCTCAGTTCAGAGCCTCCTCTCAGTTCTAGGGAAGGATATCATCATGATCATAATGGTATGCCAAAGAATAGAGCTAAATAAATATATACGCAATCAAAGCAAAATCCACAGAAATACAAAAATCATACCAGTAAACAACATTTCCTATCAAAACAAAACCAACGTAATTGACCACAATGCAATGAAAATATGATTTCAACTTCCGAAAGGCCAATTGGTATTCACGAAACGATAAGCATTTAAATTTATAAAACACAGACAGATCGGAAAAATGTTCGAAGTGGCTGCCGCTTGCATAATTTGTAATTTACTGTGACTTTAAATCCATCGCTGAAAAGTTTTATTAATCCAGACTTTTATATTATTTCATGAATTTTTTATAATATGAAACATAACAGAAATAAAATAAACTGAACCTAAAGTTGTTTAACAAGTCAGAGTAGTTAAGCGAGAGTTGGAACTGAAACGAAATTTGAATATTAAAAGTAAACTGTAAAGTGTTTTAAAAGTTTTTATTGTTAAGTCAAATTACACCTGTACCATTAAAAAAATTACAGCTAGAACTACGGATTTAAACAAGTCGTTACATTTCGCACAATGAACATAAAATTTGCCGTCTATGCTGAAATAACCATCAACTATCATCACCAGAGTCGATTGATGATTAACATATGTACATATGTATATTTCAGTAAAGATGGAGTTTATAATGAGTTTTCAATAACATACATTTCGCACACCTAGATCTAAACTAAGACAACTCAAAAAACGTCATTTTTCAGGAGACGAAAAAAACGTATAGCCGCATTTTTTGTTAGGGGAGACATACAATTTAACATTATTTTGGGGAGTAATTGGCATGTTATATGATATTGTATAAAAACCGGGATTTAAATTCAATGCCTTTTATCGAAAATTCCAGTTTTTTGAGTTGTTACACTTATGGTTGATTATTATGTATTGAAAATGAAAAATATTTTGACTTGATATAGTTTTCTTTGACCATTTTGAGTTATACCTGTATTTTTTATACAGATATATAAACGACTGTTCAAAGAAAACAATTCTAATTGGGAAGTATAATACTAATTAACCGTTAAATGTTAAAAAAAAAAACAAATTTAAAAGGTATCCATTGATGTACATTTTCTACAAATAAATAATAGGTATCTCCAAAATTAAATTAAAAAAATATGAAACTCTTAATAAAAAAACTATAATTATAAACAGATAAACAAAAAAAATATTTGCAATCTAATGTGATGCTGATTATAATAATTTAATCATAAAAATTGTCTTAAAATATTCATCTATCATAAATATAGGAACACCTGATAAATTATGAAATGGTAATAACAATTATGTTCTCTTATAAACTTTTTATAATACTGATACGCATACTTTGGCACATACTTTTTTTACTTTTATAAGGCACGTAAGTCATATACAGATGCAATCACACCGTCATTACTGTTCTTGTCTTCTTCTTTGTGTTCCCTTGCTAAATTCTTTTTTTTTAAATGTTGTTCATAATTCTCCTGTAATTTATTTTTATCTTCTTCATGGGTATTTATAAATCCCTTACAGAGGTTGCAAATATCTTTTTTAGGTATTTAAAAAGCAATATTGAATTCTGTATTGAAAATTTCATTAAAAGTTGACTTCGTGGTGAAAGGTAATTGTTAGAGTTTACGAGCTTCTTTATTATTGCGATATAGGTCGGCAGGAGATTTGTCACTAAAAATTAATTCCCTCGATGTTTGTGTCCTCAAGTAATGAGATTTTATCTTAGGAATGCTGTTAATGAAGCCTACTATACTTTTTTAATTCCCGCATCATTTTTTTACGTAATGCGTAAGACTTGTATTACTTAATTCAAGTGTGGCCTTTAAAAATGCCTTACATTCTCTGGTTTTATTGCAAGCTTCTTCAAAATAAAATGCTCTATTAAGATTTCTATAGTTTTGTGTACTTTGGTTTGATTTCTTCTATATACCTCATTAAATACTCCCTCTGCCTCTAAGGATCTGCTTGGCCCCAATAACAATCGAAGATATTTTGTCTTGTTTCTTTGTCAGTCTTTGAACTTCACCGTTAATAATGTCAATCTTTTCTTTCTTCTTCATTTGGCCGGCATATTTACTAACTTCAACGACAATAATACGCTTATATTCCTGGATTTAATATCATTAAAGTTTTGGCTTTGGAGCTGTTTAGAAATATCAATAAAAGCCCTGGTTTCAGTTTCGAAATCAGAACTACTGTTAGTAGAACTATCAATAGAGTTTGAAGAGTTTGATGGCGAATCGTCACTTCATCATGATGAAGAAATAAAAAAAGAACTATAATACTATTGTAATTTGTAAGTTATAATTGACCAGCAATAGTAAGTCAACTTAAAAAATCATAAAAATCAAAGCAAAAATTTACTTTAGATTAAAAAATGTTTTCGAAACAGTCAATTTATACAACCGTTAATTATTTTTATGCAACGCATATACATAATTACATTTTATTGTATAGAAAAATCATTGAAATAGTTTGATTCAATAAAAGTAGGATAACTTGAAATTTACATTTTGATCCAACTAAACAGAGTCAAATCAAAATAGTAACTGAACTTTTACGTACCTTATCAAACAAAACTGGAACAAGTCAAAATGACCAATGAAATATTCCAAAAAAATTCTCCTAAACTGTAACATCTCTGGTTATCTCAAAGTTACGTTTCACCAAAACTGTAACAAGTCGAAATGTCCGTGCTTTCGGTATTGTTAGCACGTGTATTTCTTATGACTAATGAAGTTTAACTGACAATACCCTTGTTTAGGTGGCAAGCGTTGACAAACGTTGGTTCAACAAAACAAAGTTAAAGCCATCTAGCGATTGATTTTACAAGGTATTATTAAACGTGTCATCGTGGGTAGTTGCGTATGTTCATCCAACGTTCGAATATAAGCATAACTCAAATTTGACAATTTTTGAGTTGTCTTAGTTTAGATCTAGGTGTGCGATTTGATGATTCATTCTATTCATTGGCATACAAAAAAGTATATCAACTAAAATAACTTTAAAGCACTACTTACTAAATCTAGAACCAATAAAAATATATAAAATGGAATGCGAGAGTTGATGCCATGTTTGTAATCATTCAGGTTGGACTCGTATGACAATGGTGCCACATGAAGCGAATCAACTTTCCGTGCACATAAGCACGCCGGTCGCCCTACAAATAGCCATCAGGGAGCGCAAAAGGGACAAGCCAATCCTCGAACTAAGCAAGCACTCGAAACGTATTGAAATAGATAACAAACAGGACAACTATCTTAAGTACGACCCTAATGTGCCGCAGAACCTCCAAATAATAGAAGTGGACAGCAACGTTATAGATATTAAGGAGGGAGGCTACCAGTGGGAAGGGGAGGCGGTCGCCGCGGGAACACTGCTCAAGTGGAAACAAACCGATACAGATGTGTTCATATCATCCAACTCTCGGCTGCAGAGCGACTTGATGATAATGGTAAGTTTCAAAGTTGTACAATACCTTCGTAGAAGGATATTTTTTACGTCTGTTTTTTTTTGTACCTAATACTGGTTAAGGGAAAATTTGGTATCACAATTTTTTACTTATAAGTTGTTCGAACAACCTCAGGATGTATTGAACAACCAATTTTTTTATTCCTCATGTGTTTATTTTATTTTTTACATTTTTAAATATAAAGTTTTATAAAAAAAAATACATTTAAAAATATAAAAATTAAACCCGCAGATGGCGGGGTCTACGACCCAAGCCACCGGTGGTTAGGGTCCAAGAGTTAGAAACCGTCTCACGATACATGCCGTGTCTAATAACACTGCTTTTTGTATCTGGGTTTTGACCCAAATGAGACCAAAATCCTATCAAACTTTACTTCCTAAAGAATTTATGGGTGAGAAACTAAAATCACCTCAGTTGAAATACGCAGGGGTATTAGGGTTGCTGCATAAAAGGCAAGTGAGTAGGGGAGACTGGGGTTGGTTGTGACATTTTTATTTCAAAATGACATATTTTTTTGTTGATTTGCTTGTTTTACCTAACTATAGGTTTATTTGATTAAGTAACTATTCAAGATTTTAATTTACAATTAATTTTATGTAGGAGGGTAATATTAAAGACACAAATGAAAGAATTCTAAAATAAGAGACGTGTCACATTCAACCCCGCGCCAGGGGCTGGTTGTTACAGTATAAGGGGCAAAAAGTTACAAGACAACAAAAACGTATCATAAGGGTTTTTATTTGGAATAATAATCATAATCAGTTATTTTACTTTACTTACAACATAATTAATATTTATTCAAATCAGTCTAATGTCTCATTAAAACAAAAACATGGTTTTCTAAAATTAAAAACAAAACAACGTAATTATTTTTGGTTTTGTACCTCGTGAGAACAAAATATGCATAATTTCAGACCTTAGAACATTATAATTATCTGTCTATGAACAATATAATACCTGTGTATGAAAGAACAATAAGTATGTATTAGGTATAGGACTCATTCTGCCCTGTGGCAAGGGGGTGTAAGAATCCCACCACGATCTTCCCTGCCTGTCGTAAGAGGCGACTAGTAGGGACCTGTGGGGTCGCTTAATGAAAGGGACCCTAAGACGGGCGGCAGCACGGTGGCCTGTGTCTGTCGCGGGCGCCCAGCCATAATCAAGGCGCCCATACAAGGCTTGTGGGGGTGCAACAGCGCCCCCTATCACATCGAGACGGACGGGACGCTTTTCATCTCGGAAGCGCACTGGGTGGCTGCGGTTTAATGATGGGAAACTTCTCGCCCACAGACCGTGGTCACCCTTCTTGGCGCGAAGGAGGCCACCGGGGGGTTTTAGTCGGTATGCCGGTGATGGTTAGGGAAAGGTTAGAGACACAGCCCGGC
This sequence comes from Cephonodes hylas, assembly GCA_030295005.1. NCBI lineage: Eukaryota > Metazoa > Arthropoda > Insecta > Lepidoptera > Sphingidae > Cephonodes > Cephonodes hylas. The sequence goes on along the minus strand of AP025367.1, from coordinate 4,422,304 downwards.
AATAACATCTGCGCGGACCTCACCGCGCGCCAGGCTGGACCGGTGACCCCGACATACACTTCCTGCTTCTCTCTCCAGAGGGGGGCGGGAGGTAGAGCCATAAGGAGGCTTACCCCTCAATAAAAAAAAAAAAAGGTGTAGGACTCATTAACAAAAATAACTGACATATGGCACAATCCAAAGTCTTTTGCGATGCCACGATTTTTTTTAGTTTTGTCCTCCTCCAAAATAGCTGCTGCTTGTTCGTAAACATCTTTAGATATTTTGACCCGCTCTGTTTTTCTTTTATATGTCCTCATCCTACAACAAAAAATAAATAATTACATAACATAAATTATATCAGTCAGCAAGAAGCACTACAACGTCACAACCTGCCCCGAACAAATGTAACTTTTAGCCCCGACGCCAAAAATGACCCTTTAAGGTTACGTAGTGAAAACATAAATGTATGTAGCTGAATAATGGCAGTTTCATCACAAAACGAAAGAATTAGTGCGTAAATTAAATAACAGATACATGTCTGCTTTTATAGTATTTCGGTTGTAGACCAATTTTACTAAAAAATGAAAATGTTACTAACCTGCAATTTTAATGGCAGCACGTCCGGGCTCCTCACACAAAGACAATAGCGCCACTGGCTCTCGCGGCGTGCTAGCCGGCGGTGGCGTGAGTATTTGTCTCTTTCTAACGCCAGTATAGCGTTTTCTGGTTCGCCAGCATTGCCACTGTAACTACCTACCCCTGTCACAACCAGCCCCAGTCTCCCCTACACTTTCATAGCTTCATTTAATACCGCACAGCGCATCGTATAAAAAAGTTTTTAGTACATAATTTATACCCTCCAGAGGTGTGTGAATGAAGATTCCTCAGAACTGTGCCAGTCTCTATATGTGTACTAAATTCATCTTTATAAAACTCCGCACGACGCGAACGACGTTCATGTAACGAGCAATTGTCTTCAACTTCGTTATCTCGGTAACTGGCGTGCTTGTTTTGAAAAGTCTTGTACTAGGAACACAGAATAGAGTATTTATAGGCATGTTAAATTATATCATCGGAAATGTCGTTCATTTTTGTTTCTTTATCACGTTATATTATAACATAAATAAGTATTTTTTTTATCAAAATTCTGTTCGGAATTTCTACTGCTATATATCTAATTTATTTTACCATCTTACAAATACAGCTTTTACAGTTTAAAATTTCATATGTAAGTAAAACTTTAAAGATTTCTCCTAAATATTAAACTAACATTTCCTTAGCTCAGAATAAAACGGAAACATATTGTTGACAGTCTAATTAAATCTTACAGTATAAACCTGTCAGATGCCGACCTTATTACGCGGAACTATTCATTTATACTGAAAAGGATACTGAAAAAGCGAACAGGCTATAAAAACAACGGAACACAGTTTTTCCGAGCGAGTAGCTTTGCGTCAACGACCAAAAAAGAACTCATTCTATTTTTCTTGTTCCAGCAAGTTCTTTATAAGCTCGGCTTAAACGGACTTCTTTGTTATTCGTCTTCAATGTTTACGTCAACATAGGCCATTTCGTGATGTACTATTAAGTTACATTTGTATCATCACAAATTCATTTAACATCGTCGCCCCGTTTCCTGATATTGAATTAAACACTTCGAAACTCGTTCGGAAATCCCGTTTTTCACTTACGTCTACGATGTAAGGAAGCAATATAATTACAATTTGAAGTACTTTAGACAGGTAGGATACCAATAGTGTTTTAAGGTATTAAATTTGTAACTTAAAAATTAGTCAAAATAGACTTTTGATATACAATGGACGTGAAATAGGTGTTGATTATGATGGATTGTAAATAAAAAACACGAGATTATCACATAAATATTCCATATGCGTTAAATACAAAACATGATAGTAAAAAACGCAACTCAAACATAATCAAAATTCGCTTTTAACGTAAAATATTTGAATCCAGCTCTTGTTTATTCCACATGGGATGTACGAAAGCCACAACACGCTTTACAAAAGGGACGAAACTATGAAAAGTGTAACGAGCTGAAACATCCGATGATAAGGGTTGGGCTCGGCCGCGGCTTTAATTATTCACAAACGCTTTCAACTCTACTGCTGGAGTTAATTGGGAACTGTACTTTATATCTCATTTGCCTTTACCGTTTTTTATTAAAAACTTTTTTCGTGAAACGCAACAGCAGTGTTAAGTGCGGTTACTGGGACATCATGTTTGATACATTACAGGCATTTTTGGAACGATGGTATCTTCTGGATTTAATATTTGAATTCCTCAAAAAACCACTACGATAAAAATATGTTTAAAACTATTATTTTTAAGATCTCTTTAGAATGAAATATATTTCTGCACTAACATCTATACTAATATTATAAAGCTGAAGAGTTTGTTTGTTTGTTTGTTTGAACGCTAGGATCTCAGGAACTACTGGTCCGATTTGAAAAATTCTTTCACTGTTAGATAGCACATTTATCGAGGAAGGTTATAGGCTATATATCATCACGCTACGACTAATATGAGCGGAGCAGCAATAAATAATGTTTCAAAATCGGGGACTTTTTTCCTTTTTGTGAGCTTCCGCTGCGTACGCTGCAGAAACGGTTAAAGTTTCGCTAAAATAATGTATGACAGAATTGTTCCTCTTTAAAAATTCTAAAAAAAAGTCCGCGACAGCATATCTCTATCTTTTAAGGTTGGCTTACTATAACGTTTTTTATTCTAACCAAATTTATTTTTAAATAAAGCATTATTTGTAAAGGTGTTTTTACAAACATGATATTAATCCTTATCCAAATAAATACGTTATTCATTACAAGTATTAATTACAAAATAAAATTGTCCTTTACATCATTTGATTTCATTGAGTATCTTAGAAGATATCGCAGTTTCAAAATGATGATCAAGCGCGCAATAATGATACTCAAGGCGTCGACCGGCGCATTACGGTTTCACGTTGAAACAGTTTAACCGATTTGTATGATTTTTGTATATTTAAGTAAATGGGGCTCTGCGGAGTAAAATACTACAACTTATTTGATTTCTGAACCCAACCCTGTAGTCCACGCAGACGGAGTTGCGAGCAAAAGCTATTTATTATAATATTCTAAGTTCCACGTAATAAGAGTGAGCATAGACATTTTGAGGAAATATTCTTACACTCCCTACTGATTTTATAAATTTTTGTAGGCAATACCAGCTCATCCGATACTTTCTGAAGATCCAATGTCAGTGGAAGTGGCTGTGAACTACAGTACACCGGCAGGACGAGCAAGACCCCTGGAATACAGGTAAATATGGATATTTTTCAACTACTACAGGTCCTTATAATACGTCGCACTGGTGGGTATATACCTAATATGTCATATGCCTCTTCTCCATTTCAACGATATTTGTTAACCTGATCTAGTTCAAACTAAGGTATAGGCAACTGCACAGCCCGAATTCTTAACTGGCAAAAAAATATGACTTTGTTGTTTGTACTAGTGATGGCATCGAGGTTTGGGAGCGTAGACGAGTATCTCGGTAGTCCCGGCCTCAAACCCCAAGCAGACACCCCTGACTTTTTCAGGCACAATGAATTATCACTTACTTTCATACATACCTTAAAGGGTAGGTTTTTTAACGATGAAGAAAAACATCTTGCTGAAATCAAAACACCCATAAGTTCTTATAAACTTAATAAGTTTTAGCCTCCAGTCCGTACTAAAACAGCGTGGTGGACTAACGCCTAAACCCTCACAGTTTTAGAGGAGATCTGCGCCTAACAGAGTTCACTAAAAACGATGATTATTATTATATTGGGTTGGCAACTAAGTAATTGCGGATTTTACTCATAGATGGCTTCAGTTAAATTTTTAGGTTTGCTGGCGTAGTCCAAGTGTAAAACACATTTTGTTATTTGATAGTTGGCAATTCAGCTATCAATCAGTAAAAAAAGTTTTTTGATCGGTTGCGTAGTTTCCGTTTGGTGTTCGTTGAAAAATGGAAAATTAAAAGGAACAAAATCGTCATATTTTACTTTTTTTTTACGAAAAGGGAAAACGCATCGCAAGCTCACAAACAGTTACTTGCTGTTTATGGCGACGAACCTGGGTTGGCAACTAAGTAATCTCGGATTTTCAAGTTTTTGAACATAGCCAAGTTGTTTTAAGTGGTTATCAATGCATGTATGTGATACATGAAGCTTTTCTACAATATCACGAGTTATACTGTGACGATCCGAATCGATTATTGCTTTCACAAAGTTGTCATTAACTTCAATTGGACGACCAGAGCGTTTTTCGTCTTTGAGTGAAAACCACCAGAACGAAATTTGTCCAACCAATTTTGACACTGCCGTTCTTTTAGGACTTCGTCACCATAAATAGCACATAACTGTTTGTGAGCTTGCGATGCCTTTTCCCTTTGCGAAATTGAAAAGCAAAATATGACGATAATTTCCCTTTTGATTATCCATTTTTTAACGAACACCAAACGAAAACTACGCAACCGATCAAAAAACTTTTTTTACTGATTGATAGCTAAATTATCAACTATCAAATAGAAAATGTGTTTTACACTTGGACTACGCCAGCAAACCTAAAATTTCAACTGAAGCCATCTATGAGTGAAATCCGCACTCACTTAGTTGCCGACCTAATACATTTTGCTATCAACAATTCATGAGTTATCAGTTTTGATTATCTTATTGTTATAATCAGCTACAAATTTCTTTTTTGACCTATTTTGCTGTGGAGGAACATAAATAAAGATGGAGCATTTAAATTGGTCAGCAATCTATGTCAGGCTCGGAAGGACATAAATCTGTCACAGCGTCGAACATAAATTGAGCCATTAGGAAGCATAACTCAAGTTTATCTCGAAGCTTCAAACTAATCATGACATAAAAATTATGATTTTGATAATATAGAATAATATATGTAATTTATTCAACAAGGTTTTTATCTATACTTTCTTACAGAACACACTAATATAGTATGTAGTTTTGTGTCGTGGGTATCAGAAATTTGAAAGAGAGACTTTTTATGTTTACAAACGTCTATAAAATTAATGCGTGAATGACAACAAAATATGACTTCTTCCAGCTACTGCCTGAAAAAATGCATGATCATCTCGCGTTGTTAGATCTTTATTAGGCACTTATTTCAACGCTTGGTCGTTCTTCATACCATCTCAATGCCATTGAACTCCCTCATTTGTTCCAGTAATTTACTGTTAATTTGGCATTGAAGCGCACATAATGTTTTTATTCTTTTTCTCGGTTTCAATATTGTTAACAAATTTTCAGCAAATTACTTTTCTTTGGAAGTATAATAGTAATAACGGCGAAAATTCAAGATTTCAAAGTTGAAATTATATTACCTTCCATAAAACATGGTTATAAAATTTTTATTACTTTTTTCATTCATTAATTTTTACCCTAAAGTAATCTCAAAAAGGGTTTTAAAATACATGATCAAGATGGCTTCTTCACATTCCTTACCTATTTTTTTTTACCTACTTATTTTTACTTTAATGTATCGGAATTGCGTATGTCTACAGAATAAAAAGGAATGACTATAAATAAATGAAATATTACTATTAAATATATTATATTTGATTAACTATACTTATGGCCGCGATTTAAATAAAACAGTTATGTACAGAACATAACTGACTAAAGTACTCTTGTTTTAATTTTAAAAAATGCTTTAAAAAAGGTTTCCCTATGACCAAAAAAAGAATCATTTACAATTCAAAAAATCATGTTACTTTTATATAATGTATTGCATAATTCCTTTTCCAATTCAAGAACATTAAGGAACATTGAGTAAATACAAAGTATTGAAAAAAAATCAACTTAGAAACAAGCAATAAAAAAATAATGTTAGAAAGCAGAAGCCTTTTAATTATTATTTATCAAGTTATAAACTACACAACGTGTCCATCAAAACTCGGCTTAATTAACCAGTGGACAATTTTGTGACCAATAATAACGTCCGGGGCTTTACGCTGCCTTTAATAGATGTACGTTTAAGCCCCTGATAGTGATCCTGTTTCAATTTGGAATTAAATCATTTTCGCAGCGTACGAGTAATTGAAAACTAGTACTGTCCGTGATAATTCAAAAGCCTGTTTTATACGAATTATTATTTTGAAATAAATACGAATACTACTATATAAATGTCATGCGCCATATGTGGTGTGCGAGTCTCGAATTCAATTCAGTCGGGCTAAGTGTAGAGGTTCTGGTATCGACTCCCGGGTCGAGTACTCAGACTTCAGACTCATTCTAAAATCTAAAGGCTAGAAATGTACCTTAAAGTAGCAATAGATTGGCCCCTATTGCGTAGGACCATAAAACTGACTATACGTGTCTGGCGAAATACACTTCTGCCTACGATATTATAGAAATAAATGCAACATTTTAAACCTTGTCAACTGCAAAATCGGCGAACAGTTTCCAACAATCCGCACAAAGAAAAGGACCTCACAATAGTTCTAGACAAGTACTTACGAGCACTTGGGTATATAAATACCTCTTATACTTCACAACGCTTGTCTGCTAAACCCTTATTCTTTTCTTCTGAGTTATACGAAATGCTTAAAACATTTGCTACATTTCTTGCACATTCGTAAATCATTCCCTAGATCCATATTTCATATAATTCGGCATGCAGTCAATGTTTAAAATTGTATATTCTATCAATCTTATTAAATAAACTTGCAAATTTTATACAAAAGTTTTTATTTATTCGTAATTTTACATTTATCAACCTCTTAGCACTATAATATCGCTAACTCCATTCGATCTTTAACGAATTGATTAATTGACTTCAATACCAATAATTTCGAATCATAGCCCTTCATAATACAAAACTCTCATTTTGAAAAAGTAATTCGGCCCATAAAACGTTAAAGAGATACAAACTTCGAAACAGCAGACGTCATTACTGTTACACTTGAACTTAGTACATCAAATCTCTTAAGATTTCGTCATATGAGGCGGTTCTAGTACACGCGCCCAGACATTTCGCTTACGAATCACCGTTAAATCTCTTGAAATGCTCTTGTCTCTTTGATCGAAATACTAACTGAAGCCTATGTTAGTCTGTAACTTCTTACCCAGCATAGATTCGTTTATGTTGTTACATCTCAAATAGACATAAAGTGTCAATAAAGAATTAAATAAAGTTTTACTCTTTCCAAATTGCTAAGCACTTGAACAAGTAATTACCATTTGCAAATTTGCTTAGACATTTATCAATGTAACGTGTCAGTATTTATTGGATTTTTATAGTGGATGACTTTCACATCTCGTCACTCGATCCACGCATAGCAACTTGCTGGACGCTTTTCCAAATAACGCTTAAGATAATAGTAAAAAAATTGCAGAATTATTTCGTACTAGGGGTTTTGTAACGGAACAGAAGAATTTGAAATTCAAAATTTCGAAACAAGTACATTGGAAATTTTCCACAAGAGAATAAGCTTCTACCAGCAATGTCGACGTTACATGCACAACAAATATAATTCTCTCGTATTGGGTCCACACAACCTACTGTAATCTTTAGATGGAACTTTCTAGCGCAGCGCCCAAAGAGCCTTTTTCAACGAAATTGCTTTTATAGGAATATTATTCGTGATTGCTTCAGTATCCTTCGTACGCTGTTGTGGTTTTCATGACTGCTGAATTTTTAGGAAGCACGTCGTTGTTTTCTATTTAAAATCACGCGTTCGAAAAATAAAAGCAACATACACAAAAATGCCTTTGTTTAACTTGCCATGCTCTTCGTTGAAAGTGAACAATTGAGACAGTAAAGTTAAATTGTACTGTATTCTTCAACTTAATCCTTTTAAAAACAAACAATTACTCTGTACTTTACTCTTTAATCGAAAGTATTTTTATGGTGTTATGATTTTGTAGAATTGTGATATAGAAAGAAAGAAATCAATGCCGGCTATGAAATATGGTAAGAATAAATAGTAAATTCTTATATGGTGTATATTGTCGACAGATGGTCTACAGAACGAGGGCCATGTTCAGCATCGTGTGGCGGCGGAGTGCGGATAGTGCGGGCGCGGTGTCCTAGAGACCAGAAATGTCCTCCAGCGCGATACGAACCTTGTAACACGCACAGGTAACAGCAAACACAAGCAAAATTAAAAATGTTACATATCGCTAGCTCACTATTACAAGGTCATATGTTATAATTTTGGCACATAGCATTATAACACTTATTTTGTTTACAGTATAAATGCTACAATGCTTAATGTTAAAATTGTAACATAGAACCTTGTAATAGTGAGCCATCTATATATTAACGTCTGCATTCTAAAAATGAATAGTCAGCTGTTTTTTGATTTTGTTTTAAGTTTGTGGAGACATTTACAAATCTGTGGGCTACTAAAGGCTTAATCATCTAAATCCCCAATTTACACAAACGGATTACAAACCCACATAAAACTATAACATGATTTTCTCGGACAAAGAAGATACAATAAAATCAACAGTAGATTAGACTGTATAATGAATTATTAAGATCTACCGGGCTATTCATGACCGAACAATGCTATCGTTCACGAAAACAATTACATAGATTCCTACACAACATAATTGGAGTTGTGAATAAATTAAGGTTAGCGTGTATTTTTATCCTTTTCTTTCATCGCTTATCTTTAGTGATTTTAGTGTAAGTTACTTTATTTTTTATATTCTTGTATAAAAAATTGACTGACCTCAGATAGGTGATATAAATATAAATGTAATAGGCTTGAAGTGAAACCGATTTACATAATCCTAAATTAAGTTAAATATAATACAAATACTAACTTAATTCAAAAGATTTAATCTCTCTAGATTTGTACGTATGTATGACAAATAAATTTTGTTTAAATGCTAAAGGATTCATGTTTGTACTCACTAAATCATTCATCATATTTAATTTTTGTTGTAATTTATCACGGTTTGATAAAAAACATGAAGGGAATTGTACCAATGTTAATTATTATGCATGATTTACTTTCACTTTGGCCGCGTAAGGGACGAGTTAATAATGCACGAGCATTGTATCGACGTCTATCGATTCGATTCACATCAATATTTGATTGTTTATGCCGACCGCGCCCGAAATTAAAACAAACGTTTCGTCGCCTCCAATGAAGAGGCTTTCCGATTAAAAATTCATCGGGTGGAGTGCTCATTATTTACTCTTGATAGGGCTCTCTCGTTCATAAAGGACAACTTCAATTTGTTATTTAAATTATGAGCGAAATCTTGCCGTCACGGTGACTGCCCTTTGGTATTAAAATTTGTTTTTGGGTTTTTCTTCTTTGATTTTGCGTACTTAATGAATTTACGTAATTAACTTTTGTTGGAATGTTAAAACTTATTGTTTGTTAGCAATATTTTTTACTGATTATTTTCTGATGTCCGATAGCATAATGCGAGGACAGGCCTTTTTTATGATTGAAGATGGACTTTTCATTGTGAATTTTCATTTTTTATGAATTAAATAATAATCTGATTAAACTATCGATTCTGTACATTCTATATTCAATGAGGATTGGTTAATAGTATCACACACTTACTATTTACCAATATCCTACCCCTTGTCTCAAGTCTACCATAGGCTTTAAAACAATTTTGAATCGCATCGTTTATCTAATATCTAGCAATATTTTCTATGAAAATAATAAATATAAATTCACTGCTATATAAATCTTTCTATTTTATTTACGTAAAGACCTGAATGTGGTGTGCAAACAATCCGCTCTCATATAGCAATTTATTTTCATTACTTCGAAATCTGCGATCATAATCCCTATGAAATGCCATCTCCATTAGTGAGATACCGGCGTTTTCGCACGCGTCGCGCGTCCCCACTGTGAAATTGAGATTGAAGGCTGAATAAAAATTGCTCAACATGCGCGTTGATTTATTTTTATTTAACGAATTCCTTTCAACATTTCTCCTCGCAACATTTTTACCAGATAATTTTTTACTTAAGGTGAATGGCCTGGAAGCTACGAGAAACATTAGGAAGTGTCAGAAAGTTTACTGTGAATATAAACGTGATAAGAAGCGAGCTGTAATAATAAACAGTGAGGTATTTTTAGGAGTAGATAAATTTAATAGTCTGGGAACTTATTGATAAAAAACAGACTATACTCTTTATAATAAAAGCACTTTCCATCAGTCTTGGAGATAAATCTTACAAAAAACTGTTTAGTATTCTAGCAGTCAGTTTTTCAAAAATATGTAAAGTTTGCATTCATTTTAGTATTAATTGCAGTGGCGGTACTTCCATAGAAGCCCGAAAGCCCGACTTGCCTTACATAGTTCCGAATAACTAACTTAACGATTGTTTATTTGTAAAATAACGCTATAAACGTGAATGTGAGTACTAACCGGTAGGTATTTATTAGTCCTACGTACCAAAAAAAATATGCTGCTACTAAATAAACATTTGGGCTTGCCTTAGTTTGACACCCTAGGCACGCCACTGATTAATTGATGTCATATTTTTTGTAGTGTTTCTATTTTTTTACATAAAATAATTATGTAATGTGTTTTCATTTACATTATTTTGTTTTGCAAGTTATAATGTAAATATTTTTCTCTAGCTGCGAATTCGTGTGGTCGCCTGGAGAGTGGGAAGAATGCAGTTCTACTTGCGGAAATGACGGCGTTCAAGAGAGACAGCTATTCTGTGTACCAACAAATGTCAGGTAAAAAATATTTGTATAAATATATACTATATATATACTCAGCCTATCGCCGTCCACTGCTGAACGTAGGCTTCCCCAAGTAAGCGCGAACCATCCCGGTCCTGAGCGGCCCTCATCCATCCGCCACCCGCCACCTTTCTCAAGTCGTTTGTATAAATATCATGAATATATAACAGTAATAGGGTAAGATCTAAATTTAGTAACTTTTTGCTAAAGTCATTTACTTCTAATCACATAGAATACTCATCCAAATTTTGTGTTCTTTTACTACAGCACGTCAGCAAGAAGAGAGCTGATAAGGAACAGTGTCTCCCCTGCAATGTGTCCCTCCACCAAACCTGACACACAGCGGCCATGTAATCGTGTACACTGCCCGGTCTACTGGAAGGAAATGGCTTGGACCCAGGTAAGCAGACATTATGTTCTTCCAAAGTTACTGTCATGTCAACAATCGTTCTCCAAATTAGCACATGCCATTGATTTTCCATTAAGTTTATACACAGTCCATCGCCGTCCAGTGCTAAATGTAGGCCTCCCTAATCAAGCGCTAGCCATTCCGGTCTTGAGTATTGAATCTCGAATTCTTAGTTCTGAGTTTGCTTTAAAGTTTTCTTAAATTTTATATAGTTTATTCTTTTGTATTAAAAGGTAAAATCTGCAAGAACCTTTCTTACCTACCTTTGATTTTCTTTCCAGTGCTCAACAACCTGCGGTCGTGGTATATCCCGAAGACCCCTCATCTGTCCTGCATCAGACGAGTCCCTCTGTGGCCCGAAGCCCCGCGAGCGGAGGCGTCGGTGCAGGATCAGAAGGTGTCCTCCCGCGCCCCGACCACTCATCCAGTGCCCAGCCACCGACGCCACCCAGTACTGCGAGCTTTTCTCCACCGACCAGCTAATTAGAAACTGCGTGGTGCCGCCATTTAGGAAATATTGTTGCAATGCGTGCCGTGCCACAGACCGACATCGTAGATTTGGATAATAATTGACATTAGTCTACAAGTGTTCGACCATATCAGCGATGCTGTATAAGCAATCGCTTAAATGGAATTTGAAAAGGAACTTCAGGAATTACTGGCAGGCAAGACGGGACGAGATCCCGATACTGTTTGATTTGAAAAATATGATGATTCGTGAAGAATAGATAGAGGTGATTGCCAAAGATTCGTAGAAAGGGTACCGCAAGATGTTATTTTAATGAGATTACCATAAAGTGTACAATAAGAGATATAAGAAAAACGCTTTTTAGTTGTAAAAGTCAAGATTATTTCCCTGATAATTATGAAAAAAACATATTTTTCATATCCTCAAGTAAAGCTGGTGCATTCTTAAAAACAAGAAGAAATAATTTCGATGAGTTTTTTTGCATTTATACATTATTATATTTTATAGTCCTCCACTCTTTTATGTAGACTTTCTAATTCTACGACTTATACATATATGTACATATATTCTTTTAACTTCACGGTCATCTCTATTTAGGCTTTACTTCGCATCTTTATCTGAAAATTCCAAGAACGTGTTCGTAAGGTCATCGTAAGATTTTAACAAAAAGTACAAACTTTGTATAAAATTATTGACCCTAAAAGTAAAACAGTCTAGGGTGACTTTACGGAATATAATATTCGAAGAATCCTTTGACTCAAAACGCTGCTCGCTTTCTTGTTGAATTTGAGCGTAGGAGATTCCATGTCAATGTAATCAGTATTTTAGACGTCTGTTGTTTTTTCATATTTATAAGTAGTTTTAAGTTTATACAGAATTACCCCTTATACGGTAGAGAATACGGAACTAAGTGCCATAACGTGTTGTACTACTTCCAACATAATAAATCTGCTATTCTTTTAATCATGTGTTTCATTGTTGCTATTGCTATTGTCCATAAAAACTTTGACTAATTAGTGAGTAACTTAACAAGTTGACAAAGATGGATGAAGATAAAAATAGTAGGTGAATGCCACTTGAAAACAATTTCATAAATGTTTCAGTATACTTAACCAAATACAATGATTCTAACTTACCTTTAATTCCAAAACAAAAGTGACTGACTGCCTCGTAGTCTCGCGGTATAAGTATGTGCCGTGCGATCTAGAGGTCCTGGGTTCAATTCCCGGGTCGGGCAAAGTGTTATTGGGTTTTCCCATTGGGAAATTCTGAGTAGCAGCACGGAGTCTGGAAACGTGCCCGAAAAACGGCAATAGGCTCGCCCCCTATTACGTGGGACTGATACATACCTGGCGAAATGTGGGTGCAGAAATGCATCTCTGCCTACCCCTTCGGGGAATATAGGCGTGAGGTATGTTGTTGTTGTTGTGTGTCCAAAACAAAAGAGCTAGACATTTTAAAACTAAACACGCTACAGAGCATGGATAAATTTACATAAGTAATCACAAAACGCAAAAAATACGAATGGATGATGTTTCCAGCCAAGAGAAATAGCTTTGTGGTAGTGCGTACTAGTGTGCAAGCAATTTCGATGCATCTGTTTACAGTGGAGAAAGGAATGTGGATGCTAAACAACGAGCTGATGGAAGCCAGTGTGGGCTTTTAGTGCATCGAGCTGTTTCGAATTCTATCGTTTGCTGAAACCCGATGAAATAGTTCGTCGTGGAAAATTATGATCAAATTGTTTGAACATGATAGAAGTATTTTGGTTAATGTTGGTTATATTAGAAATTTTACCCAAATTTATACGTTTCTAATTGTTTAGATATTAAAAATTGGACAAAATATCCTTCATGCACTTTTGTCTATGCTATCTTTGGAATCAGAAAATCCAAATCCAAAGTCATTGATCGCGTATTAGTCTCTATCTTCATTTCTTTTTCCTAAATATCCCGAAGCACATTAGAATCAGTATCAATTTTAGTCACGTAATGTTACAAGAATAATGGAAAAACAAAACCTTAAACATTTATTGGATCCTTCCTTAAGTGGTCACCGATATAAGCTTACTTATTTTGTATTCCGCCAAGAGGCCTAATAACAATCTCTTGAAAGTTATGTATTTTACTGGTTACTTCTTTCTGGCTAGGTACAAATGTTCACTTTACTAAAATTTTAATATACAAACGCAGAAAACACAAAATTCACTTCAACTTGAAGTACGACGCATAGGTTTTTTTAACAACGAGAAAATCATATATAATAATGACAAAATCATTTTCAAAACAAAATCCTACAAAAAGAACAGTTTTTATTTCATGTAACGTCAACTAACTCTCAACTTTTTCAATGCAATCATTTTGGAAGATACTGTAGATGACATTTTAATCCGTGTTTCCAGTTCACAACTTTGTCACAATTTATTTTCAAATCTCAATTCTTTACAAAGTAATCGATCGTCGATCGCTAGTTATTGAATATAGTAAAATGAAATGAAAATATTTTACACTCATAACACGCCTAACACGCCTGTATTCTTCGAAGGGGTAAGTAGAGGTGCATTCCTGCAGCCACATTTTGCCAGGTGTCAGTCACACGTACGCTTACAACTCTTGTGCCGTTTTCAGTAAATAACAAAAAAATGCAATAACACTTTGCCCGACCTCGGTATCGATCTTGGGACCTCTAGGTCATACGGAACTATACTTATGCCGCGAGACCACGAGGCAGTGAAAATATTGTATTAAATCAATGCAATGTCAATACTACATTTTAATTTATTAATATTTAATGTGACTAGATTTAGTCCATTAGAATAACATGATAAATAATAATCTATAACCAACCAAACATCTCACAGATAATAGAACAACAGTTGTAGAAGAGATTTATGCCCAGCACCCGGACGTGTATGGACTGATATAGATTGAAAGACAGCAATAACAATTTTACTACGCATCGATTTCCTGCGAGACATCTCACTCTCGTTATCCGAGCTGCCTTCAATTCCACTATAAAGCTACAAAGTATTCCGTTGCGAATGATCTCATTACACATTGGTCAAACTTGACGCGTATGTAACATAATCGACGAATTCAAAATCAGTGTTAAAATAAAGTGCGAGCAAAGTTTATTACACAGAAAATGAATGCGAGTGGGTAAAGGCCCGAGTACAAATGGCTGTGCACGGCAATGATGTTTGCTATTTTACGTACGCGTCGCTTGGTATTCATATGGGGCACTTCACTCAGTTTATGTAGACGCCACTACAATGTGCCCCTGTTATGTCTATTCACGAGTGCGTTCAATGTAGCTAAGCAGTAATAATAGGAAGTTTTACGAACAATTTAAAGGGGGAAAAGTTGGCTTTAAATTTAAAATATTCAGTTTGCAATGACTGATGTATGAGCGGCTAATTGTTATTTCTACTATGAACAAAAGTGGCCACTACTGCCTGTGAAACTTATATGACATATAGCATACTTTTTATACAGAAAAAAGAAGGCATTGTAGAGGCATCAATAGGTTTTTGACAATCATTTAACAATGTTACTCGTTATTTGTCTGTCTTCGCAATTTTTTTATTCTACAAATTTTACACTTTGAAAAACAATTCAATAATGTGGGTAGTTTCTACCTCGTCTTGTCAAAAACCTTATAGATTGAAAGTTATCGTGTATTTAATATCATCGAATAATTGTTGTGACTTAGTGTGAGTTTCGACTCCAGACTTAGCTATGTCATAAAGTATTCGTTTTTGTGTACCTTCACGAAGATTCAAATGTGGAAAAACGCTATATATGAAATTTCAAACAAGAACTAAGAGCGGAGATTAGTGCATACAGCACTTTAGTTAGCAACCCTGCCTGGTAGGTCGTATGTTATAGCAGTACCAATATATGTACGTCCATTAGATCCATTAGCAATTTCGGTTAACCTTGCATACGCTTACCAAGTATAGAGTGTTTTATTTTTAAGATTTATTGTAAAAAATTGTTTATATTTTGCAATGTTCCTAATGTACAAAAAATTATTACATAGTTAAACGGTGTAAGAAAACATCGTGATAAAACTAACTAATTAAAAAGAATTTGCATTGTGGACTAAGGCCTTATCAAGTATCAAGTATTACTATAACATTTCAAAAGCCTAAAACACCTCAAATCTCTTCAAGCAGTAATCTCTAAGACAAGTAATATCGCACACCGAAAAGTGTATTACGCACGTTTCGCTGAAAAGGAAGATAGATTACCCAACATCATACAATAACGAGTCTTGAATAAACACATTTCTGAGATTCGCCGCTGGAAAATGGATCCCATCGCGTTCGCGAAACTCCGTAATTCGATTCAATGACGATTTGCCAAATATACATACATTTGAAAGAGAAATCTTTCTTCCCTCGACTAACGTTATAAAGTAAATGTTCGTCCGTTCGATAGATTGATTATGACACAAAATGGAATATGGGTTTGTTTATGCGCGGCTTGGTACGATGAAACGACCCGAGGCAATATGAGTATATCTTGTTTACTATATGCCAAAAGTAAGGGATGTTCACTGACAAAACGTAGCACTGAGGCAGTATTTCACAACTGTATAAACCAAATAAACAAATGTATACCAAAAACCAAACAACGACCAAAAAACCTAACGGTCGTGGTCGGTTTTAGTAATATAACATATATTTATCTCGTAATTACTATCAGCAATTTTTCTTTTTATTGTAGACTATTCTTATTTGTCTTATCGAAATACCTACTCGTTATCATTTGACCCGATCCGTGAAATCCTTTTGTTGTTAAAAATGTGTTTCCTCAAGTTCTTTAATGCAGGTGTGTGCTTAGCTTGTATATAACACTTCGTAGTTCGTACCTACAGTGTAGGTACGAACTGTAATCAGCTCGGTATCGGTAGGTAATCGGTAGGTCGCTGTAATCAGCGAGGTATAATTGGACGTAGTTTATGTTAAAATAAACACGACACTCACATCCAATTAAAAGAAGAATCAATTTTATTAAGACTCTTCCTTTCATAGAGTAAAGAAAATAATTAAAAGTATTAATTGCTCAAAATACAATCACTGCAATTAATTAAATTAACACAGTATGTTTCAATAACAAAAGAGTTAAAAAAGCATTATGTATGATTGCGTTTCATTGGAATTAATAATATGAAATTTGTTTTTCAATTCATTGTTTCAATCGCAATTAAATTTATTGCGCTGTGGATAATGATTGAAAACAGACGTGTGCTGTTCGTATCTATCAGCAACGCTTCAAATGTTACCTTTTGTTTTAATAAACTTATATGCTACATCAATTTACAGCTTAGGTATAAGTAAACAGAAACATAAGCGACGACAAGTAACGTCAAAAAAAAATAAAAACACAATCTTTTACTTTGAGTCTTATTAACAGAGTCGTGGTCTCGTGGCACGAGTCTTTGCCGTGCGATCCAGAAGTCCCCAGTTCGATTCCCGTATCGAATAAAGTGTTATTGGGCTTTCCAGTAAATTCTTAATATGTATAATCGGAATTTTTTGATTATATTACATTTCTGTAATGACCATCCTGTTTATTTTATCCAATAGCAGTAAATTTTAAGACATTCAGAACCGTAGTAACTAGTAAGCTAGACGTAGGGGTATATAACCGCATAGGAAATGACTGGTGTTCCGCAGTACGTGAGGTTAGCTCCAGTACGGAGAGTCGTAATGAACGCTCAGCAACAGCATTGGACACGAAGAGCGCTAAGAAATATTAGCTAAATCCTCCAGTGCCAGCACGTACCGAATACAACATAAATCACGTGGTTATTTGAAGCACGCCTGCAGTAAATGTCGTTGTGGACGCCCCCTGCTTTGTTGTATAGTATTGAAAATTTTGCATCGATTTCAATGCTTAGGAATGTTATGACATTCAATTTCGGAGGCTCAACGAATAAAATATCTTTGATTAAGTTGTGTGCAACGTATTTCGTTAATAAATGTGATTAATTATTTTTTTGTATGTTTTTAAAATGAGATTGTTGTTAGTGATTGCTGTTTAATTGCTATTTTTAAAGAATGTGTACTGATTTTCAACCCAACTGCTGAATAGAGACAAAAAATCCATATCTGCTGAATAAAGACATCTAAATATTAAAATTTAAAACACAGGCAAGGATGAGTCTATACTATAATACTACGATCCTAATCTTTATGGCTTCTTCAACATACATCTTATAAACATCCCTTTGCTACGGCTACTCCTAACATGGTATAAAATCAAAAATAATCCTAGCGAAATTTGACCCTTTTTTTTATCACGAGAGGAATTCTTACACCCCCAATCCACAGGGCGGAGCGAAATTTGACCCTAGCAGGTTAACTAACATTCCATGATTAAACAACCAAAAAAAGAAATACATAAGTGATATTACGCTAACAGTATAAGAAAATTAAATCGAAGACTGCGCCCAGAGCCAATATTAAAAGAAAACAATGCATCATATAAAAGCGCCTTTTATTAAGCTCGAGCAATCACTGACGTCGGGTCCGTTCTGCGCGAAATTGCTTCGCAGGAACGTCAAACTCGTCCTATAAAATGTGCTGTAACTTAGGCCGGCTTGTGGCTCTCGGTGCTAGATACGAGCAAAAGGATGAAAAGGTTAGTTTTTGCGCATAAAATGCTAAAGCGTGGTGTCGGGCTGTGTTAAACGATATTGGCAGCTTCTAAGCTAAGTAGTGTCTGAAAATTGCTAGACTGGGAAATAGGGAGATTTTTACAATATTGTTTTTTTATAGTAACATCTTCGGAAACTGGCTCATTTTATATGTTTTACTTAAAAAATAGTTAATTTTTCATTTTGAAGACTTGATCACTTTGTTTATAAACCACCAAAATTTAACGAAGCGCGTAAATGAAGCCCTGTTGTTAAAATTTAGTATATCCTTGACGTTTGCCTTTTTGATTTCGCTCAATAAATTAATGCTCACAATGGAGAAATCCCAGGTTTGATTCTCAAAGTATTTTTTTTCGTATTATTATAATTAATGTAACATATATATGGGTCAATCAACTTTTAAATGTACCATCAATGATAGATTTTATATATCAATTTTTTTTTCTTAAATTTGTATATTTTATACGTATTTGTTGTTGATAATTATTTATATTTAAGGAATTCAAATAGAGCAGAACAATTTATGGTAAATTTTACTCAAAAATTCACATGACTGTAGTTAAGATAGTCCCTTGGACATTTAAAAATTCAGTCAAATTGTTAATTTACTTTTAAATATTAGAATCATATTTGAAAAACCTTACTGTTCTTTTAAAGTAAAAATGACGATAATCTGTCTTTAGGAGATAAGAAAAAAGTGGTTGTCCAGTGGACATAGACGTTTGTCCATAGGAAATACTCGGGTGTCCAAAGGGGACTCTATGATGAAAATCGCATGTATTTCTTCTTTTATGTAATAAAAAAACAACTATTTGAAAATAATTATCAGTATTAGAAGAGAAAATATTGAATAATTCAGACAACGATCTTGGATGTCCAAGGGACTGGTGGTGATATTTATTAGTCTTTCCGCTCCCTGGTAATAAATAATAATATTTTGAATTAGGTCTTACGCACAGTAAAAAATATACATTAAATTGAATATATTCCACTTTAATTTACTACAATATATAAAATACAAAAGTTTTTGTGCTGGTTGTCCAGTGGACACACAATAAAGCCACGCTCTTTTTCAAAATACACTCGGTCGACTGGCGCCGCGGAAAAGATGAAATCAAAATCGGGGCTGGATGAATGTTGTCACGAAATAAATCGACTTGAGTTCCAAGCAGTAGTCACGCCATAAATGTTTGGATTTTGGAACTTTTTTACCGTTGTCCGGTGGAAGTCAGAATAATAAAATATAATAGGGACTAAAATAAACATGCAAAAAGGTCGTTAAGGTTTTAAAGCAAACAAAATCTATTTACTAGCATCATAGTAGATATTGTAATTAATAATTATGTTTCATTGTAATGGATTGCCATATATAATTTTTTTGGAAAAATTAATGTTTCATTGTACTAGCCTACTGGGGGACAAATTTACATAGTACTGATAGGACAGATAAAAGTTGATTGACCCATATACTTGATTATATATATACATATATTGCCAACCCGCACTAGGCCAGCGTGGTGGACTATGGCCTAAACCCTCTCAATGGTAGAGGAGACCCGTGCTCAGCAGTGGGCGTATATGGGTTGATGAAGAAGAAGAAGAAGAAGATACTTGATTACACATTTCTGTCTTTACGGGAATACATCCTTAAACTATGTAGGGCAGGTGACCCGGTTTTGGCCATTTTAAGATTTTTTTAGACTTTGAGGCCATATCATTTTACAGTTTTTGTTATCACGGACATATTTCTTGTAAAAAGTGATTAAATATGTATAAATCTAGCCTAAGGATACATTTTTTTTCATAATGATTCAATGGAAAAATAATCCTGTAGAAAAGAAAAAAAAAATAGGAATTTGTGCCATTTTTGGCCAGATTTACCCCATTTCTGGCCACAGTCATGTGCCAGTTCTGGCCACCAAAATTCATCAAAAATAAAAAGCAGATAATTCAAAGTAATAAAAAGTTTATTCAAAAATCGCATATTTTACGACCAACAGTCTTTATTTATAGAAAAATAGCTAACATAATATTGATGACACTTATGAAATATAATATCTCAGCTTGTAAATTAAATTCTTTCTTCCTCTTCTTCTTCTTCATCAACCCATATACGCCCACTGCTGAGCACGGGTCTTCTCTACCATTGAGAGGGTGTAGGCCATAGTCCATCACGCTGGACTAGTGTGGGTTGGCGGACTACACACCTAAGAAATTCCTAAGAACTCTTAGGTGTGCAGGTTTTATCACGATGTTTTCCTTCACCGTTAAAGCAAGTGATAATTCAATGTAAATACACACATAACTTCGAAAAGCCAGAGGTGTGTGCCTGGGGTTCGAACCCGCAACCGTCGAGATTCTCGACCGCGCGCCCAAACCTCGAGGCCATCACTACTTGAATTAATTTTGAATTCTGGAATTCTGCTTGAATTAATGCTTGAATTTCGATGGAGTCATTATAATCGTAACTCTGAAAATGATTACTTATATCAAAAAAGCTAAGTAATTAAGGCCAAAAGTGGGGTTCTACGTGCACCACTCTTGGCCAGTCATGTGGCCAAAGATGGGAAAATTCATTAATTTTGGCTCCATTAGTGGCCACTCTCATAAACTCACTTAATAAACAAATAGCGATAAAATATCATTTGTACCACTTAGACAGTGTATTCATTATGAAGGATTAACATAAACATTAAAAAAATAAGAAGGGTTTAAAAAATAGTGATTGATTACTCACCCGCTCGCTTTAGCGTTTTTGCTAAGACTTATAACAATTGACGCTCGTCCAAAAATAATGACTTGTTGGATTGAAGTGAAGTTTGACACATCAAAGCTGTTAACGCTATCAGTTTTGCCAATATTATATATATTTATTCCCGTAAACCTTAGAGTAATATATTTGTCTTTGCCTTAGTTATAACGATTTGAAGTTCTAAATGGCCACAAAGGGGTCGGTGGCCACAACCGGGTCACTTACCCTATGTATAATGTGCGTAAAGTATAAATGAAAACCAATAGAAATGCTGATAACCAACAGAATGCTTATATATTTTCATCATTGTATAAATTGGCATTCCTTTTTGCAATACCGCTCCCTTGTTTCAATATAAATTCCGTCAACATAAACCCGATGTCGGCGGTTCTATCGTCGCTCTAATAATATCTTATTAACAACAGCACAATAATAGTTAGCTATTACTCGACTATAAATGGAATAACACAAATACAATTATAGACAAAGATTATTTATATTTCAATAGACTAAATGCTGTATTTAAGTGACGTGTGGGCCGCCAGGATAAGATTGTCTGCTCAGATTTTTTAATGGTCATATGTACGTATAATCATGTAATATAAGTTTATAAATATCTGATCTGCGAAGCGGTAGGCAGAAATTTATTTTCACACTAAAAATTATCGACCTATCCGCAGAATAAAGTTATATTCGCAAAATCTCAACTTCTCTTTCTCAGCGATTTAAACTTAATTGGGAAAAAAATTATCTGTAACTTTTTTTATTCTTCAAACAACAACAAAATTTATAATCATTATTACTTCACTAGTGCATTATATAAACAATTTTAACTCTATAAAGACATAAAAAGTACTTAGGTGTTACAGTCATAAGTAACCTTATTCTATGCATAGGTCGTTATGATCCACGTTTCGCAATTAGGGGTGATTTATTTCCACTCACAAAAATCGCAATTCAATCAACATTATTTAGTAGTTAAGCAAATTATCGGTTTTTATTAAATCCTGGCTTTTATCTACTCGCTGATGTATGATAGCATTTAGGTACTGGTTACACTTGAGACTGACCAAAATCGATGCTGATATTAATCTTTTTCTCACGCTAAAAATATAACAATTTTCCCGGCCTAGATACTTTAGATCTATAGATGACACCGCTCAGATCCGCGAGACGGGGCATTTCTGAATTGCGATGATAAAATTATAAATTTATTACCTATTTGCTGTAGCGTACAGCTTCCAGTAATTTTTAATTTCCCTTAGGAAAAGGTTAAAATACTTCAAACAGCCATAATTGGTGGAAAACTAAATAACGCTTTAATGTAACCACAGTGGAATTTACATATCATTAAAATAATTGTGTCTATTGTAAACGAATTCTGGCACAATAGTGAAGCGACGTGTGATTGGTAGGACAGGACACAAAGGAAGCGGAACAGCTGTCAGTCCGTACCACATTTCAACATAAAAATGTATTTTTTGAAAAAGTCGGCCCATCGCTTTGTTCAGTTTTAATATATTTTCTTTATCCTTTATTTTTTACCATTCTGTACTCATGTATTTACTAAAATTTTACCTTTTCAAAATTTCATCCCAAACTGTTTGTTTCTATTATTAGGAATAATGGATACCGGATACGTTTCTGTATTCTAAGATTTTATATTAACTATTTCGGTATATAATGTAAAAGCTTTATTTTAACCAATTATTACATATTGCATGCATTTTGCTCTAATAAATTAATTACATTTGCACCACTACACAAAATATAATTTAACATATAAAAATGAGCTTACTCGCAATAAGGATTCACAAATAATTACTTCCGCCGACGGAGTGTGCTCTCGAGATAAACCTAATCAGTACAAAACGTTCGTCGGATATTGTACGGATAATTCCACGCCGTATTATTTCTATTCCGCTGAGATAATCTCGCCTGCTTAATTTACAAAAAGATTATATGGGTTTATTTAAATTCAGTAACAGACTTTATTTTAATGCTTCAATAATTACTTAATTCTCGAATGTTTTATGAAACTGTTTGATGTTATACTTTATATGGTTACGCTGCTTATATCTTTGAGTACTATAGTGGTATCGTAGCTATGGAAATTATTTGGTGAATAAAGGGAGTGTGTGGAATGTGCAGTGTCGTCATTTTACAGAACCATTGTTTTCATCACTCCCTTCGGATGAGTACAAATGTCCCTGAATTATTATAGAAGAACCTTTTATTATTATAAAGGAGCCCATTTTTTATGGTGGTGGTCCTTAAATTAATCCATATTTAATTACATTAAGAACACTTTGTTATAAATATAAGTAATGTATATTAGTACGTATATTTATTTACAAACGCTGATTACAAAACTGTTTATGTATAAATTTATAAATCCGAATATTACCGATCAATTTAATATCGGGCATTAAAATCTATCCGATAACATTAATCCTGTAAAACAGGCAACAGATGCCCACGTAATGTCCGATTTGCGGATCAAACAGTGTACATTTGGATTGGACACAGTAAATGGTGCTTTGCGGGCGGTATTGAATAGCCCCGTGATATTACAAAAGGCACGAACTGTTATTTCAAATGTCATGCCAACATACCTATGGCAGTAAATTCTGAATGTAGGTGAAAGAACCTAAAGTTGAATACACGCGGTTCTCCATAGAATAATTTGTGGATCTAATTGTATCATATAGAGTCATAATAGGATTGCAAGTTAAGACGATAAGACGTTTTTTAATAGAAAAATACTTAGAGAAGTGTCACTATTTCCCATTATACTACTACGGCAATGAGACACGAAAAAATACTACTTATATCTCACTCAATGATACCGATATGATATACGACTAACCGGATAGCATTATTAGCGAATTATTAATACAATACATGGCTTCCTGTAGAATGAATTTGCGTGTGACTTTTTTAGCAAAAATTGCGACTAATCTTCAGATATTTAGCAATGGGTCTTTGATACCAACATGTATATTCTTTATATAGTATTATTGATGAAGTATTGGACCCTTTCAAGTTTTCAAAAATAGATCCTTTTTATGGGTTGCAAATATTTCAATGAAAAATGATGAATGTGACAGAAAAGTACGATTGCGTCAGAAACAGTGAATAAAATTTTATGAATTGTACTGATTCCATGAGCTAGGCTCCATTCGTCAGGCGTTGAAAAGCCCGAGCCTCGTTCTTTACAAGCGACACACTGAAACCTTGCGTTTTTTATAACATTTTGCTGCTGTTTTTAGCAAAAATTTTCACCTTATTAAATAGCTTATAGTTATCATCGCTTAAATTCACACATCACCTGAAACAAGTCATTAAATAGAATGAATGATTCCGAATTTGCAATACAAACAGAACAGCTGAATAAGATTAGAAGTTATAATATATAGACATTATTTTTTATGTGGACGAGTGTCCCCGCTTGTCTAAAGCCATTCATTCTACTAAGATTAAACGACCGATGATAAAAAAATTTAATAAAAGAAGGCCAAGAAAACACACTATTATAAAAAAAAAGGCTTGGATACATGCTACCCGAATCACGAAAGAACAGCCGTGTTACACATATAATAATCTGCTCCTAGATTCGGCATGCCCAGCATGCTGTCATTTCTTATCAAGTCCTATGCAACTGTAAAAATACTCTATGATCATACTACATTCAATCAAAAGATCAAATTGAACAAAAGAATGGCGGCTACGAATTCCTTGAACTAAGTTGGTATTCGAACGAAGGCTAATAAAGATGATATCGGAATAAACTGAGAGTTACCCAGACGGAACTGGCTGTCAGACGCGACCTGAATCACATAGACTCTACAAATAGCGAAAATCAATAATGGAATAGCTTTTTCATTACTTTCTTGTTAAAAATCCGGTGGCGCTACAAGTTAAGGACAGTACTATGTAGTTCTTAATATTACCTAGTTTGCTAATTAGCCTTAATAATTGAGATGAGGATTTTTTTTTGCCTGTATCAGAAAAGTGTGGAATTTTTTTCAGAGCTCTTAGATACCCCATAATACTTACAGTCTTTATATTTCTAAAAGGCTCTTTACTCCGAAAATAGGGATACAGTCTATATATCTTTATATATAAGGTATAGAGTATAATATATGTCTTTTATATGCCTATGTCTAGCAGTATACATCTTTAGGATGGCTGTGTATCTTGTACAAAAATCCCCTGGTTTCGGTAATAAAGTTTTCCGACATCGTTATGTGGACTGATGAGAGTTGTAAAACTTTTTCCTCGACCGATTCGATATTATTTTGATACACATATTTACCTTCTTACATTCCATCCAAAGATTATATGGAAGAAATCACTCACAGCATTAAAACCGCCTAATGTTCCAAGTTTTTAATTACTAATTCCATTAATGTGATTCTTGAATTAAATGAAGGTTGTTGTACAAATGTTTCAGTAAAGAGTTATCTATCTGTCTGTTTTGACTGTATTAGTCTTAACATGAGATGCTAATGGTTACATTTTTTTTAAATATATGTACTATTTTGGCAGAACTATTCTTACCATTAGATGCCAATAAATAAATTAATACACCCAACAGTCACACACATAGTCCTGACCCCACACTAAGATACAAGTCTTGTGTCGTGGGTATCAGAAACTACGAGAGACTTTTCGGTTTCACAAACACCCAGACCCGAAACAAATATTTGTGGATCACACAAACATTTGTCTCGGGTGCGGGGATCGAACCCGCGGCCGCTCGTTTCGCAAGCTGGTGTCTAGCCAACTGCGCCACGGGGCTGCCAATGATAGTTGGTGCAGTAAAAAAAAGCTTACGAACAACTTTCGTTTGGGATTTCGTTTATCATTATAATAAGCCATAGATTCTTCAGTGAATAAGACTAATGGTCGTGGATATTGAAAGAGCGGACGTGGTTACAGTCTGTTACGTTTATCGTGTTAGACTAAATAATCTTTGAGTACTGGCATGAATTCATGTTGATATGAATATACATTACAGTGTTGATATTTTTTATCAAAAATATACAGAAACTCAATGATTTACATACTTACATACTTTCGTCTCGTTTTTTCTGTGATGTAGGGACTTGGTATGCCATTAAGAGGATTTTTAGTTTAAGAGCTCAAAGACTATAAATGTGAAAAAAATTCATAAACTTTCCACTACGCGGTATTTAAAAACACAAGTGGCAAAACGTAGAAAACATATCTCACCTTACCCCTTGAACATATTGGTGTGAGTTTATATTAAAATGATAATGAAGTCCACGTAATATATTTTATTTGACATTTAATTAACAATTAAGCGTTAATTACAACGCGTTTTCGTCTAGGATTAAAATTGTAGATTTTAAAGTCCAAACATTCTTCAAACCGGATTGAGTCTCGCTTGCCTTTGATGCAGCACTTGAAAACGCCCTCAGCTCAATGCTCGTTGAAAAGACTCCTTAAACAAAATAAAGTGTCCTTAAAATACTTTACTCTTTAAACAAGAGCTTTAATCTTTTTCTGTAATGTTCGCTAAAGAAATAAGTAACAGAGAACTTTGCTTGCGCTCTTTGAAAAGAACTTTGACGAATCTATCAATTTATTCAGTTTTTAAAACAATTGGTTTGTATTAAAGTAAATAAAACGAAAACAACAATAAGACATTTTTTTCATTTAATAAAAAGAATTTATAAATTCGATGTGTGATTTATCAGTTACATAATAACATTATATGGTCCACTTACCACTATAGACGTTTTAATCAACTAATACCCGAAACTTTGAAATTCTACGCAAAATTGGGATAGTGATTCTAAGAAATTTAATCTTGCTTACTTCATCCTAAATAATATTTACTAGGATAGCAGCAAACGAAACAGTCATATAATCCGACTAGCGACCCGCCCCGGCTTCGCACGGGTGCAATGCTGATAGTTAATGAATGTTATCATACATATAAACCTTCCTCTTCAATGGCTCTATTTATTAAAAAAACCGCATCAAAATCCGTTGCGTAGTTTAAAAGATTTAAGCATTCAAAGGGACATGGGGACAGAGAAAGCGACTTTGTTATATACTACGTAGTGATAAATCAATAAATCCTCAGCCATCACAAAACTTATAAGAAGCCCGCTGCGATAAATCTGGGACGAGTTTGCAATTCAATCCAGACGCGACTGAGTATTACGAATTGTCTAATCTACGCCAGACGTCGGTTAACACCGGCTTCGTTTGAACCTAGTTCACATACTGAATCTTATTATTTTTTTATTATAATGATCATCATTAACGGCCTTTTTTATGTACATTGTTGGACATAGGCCCCTCCTATGTTTTATTGGCTTGATCTTCAGCTCTCCATAACCAACTGCTGCCAGCCACTTTGCGGATATCGTCGCCTTACCTAACCAGAGGACGTTTTACACTTCGTGCACCGAGCCGTGGTCTCCATACCAAACTTTTATTATGACATAATCGATTTCAGGGCACGAACCTCCTCTATACCGGATAGACTCAAGTCCAATACGCTAATATTTTTTATAAACATCAAACGCATAGGAACCCTACCTATGGATTCGCTAATCATAAGTTTGTAAACACACCCGATAGCTACACACGTATGTTGGTATAAAATACAAGTTTGGTATCGTAGGTATCACAAACTATGAGAAACTTTTCGATCTCACAAGCACTCAGCCCCACAACAAGTATTTGTGAAATAAATATTTGTCTCGGTGCGCGGCCGTGGAAGTTATACGATCTACATTCTACGGTTTTGCTTACTTTGCGGCAGTCTTAGCTTTTAAGCATACACTAATGTACGAGTATGGCTTAAATAATTTTTTGAATTTGAAAAAAATCCCGAGCAAAAAGGTTCGGACGGTGTGATGCGACCGACAATGATACAATTTAGCTGCTGGGTTTTTATTTCATTGCTTCTTCTCTTACATCCTTCTTTCTTAATTTGAAGCTATAAAGGCAATTGTTTAATGATAATAATGTGATATTATCCCCTCTTTTAAATTGGCAAGTTTTGCTTTGATTGCTCCCTTAATTGCATTATATAAATACTGCTTTATCTTCATTTACATCCACTATTATTCAATACAAACATCATTTTTAAAACCTTAATTACTGCAATTAGGATTTAACAATCACAATGTTATTTATATGCAAAAGCCTTCCAAAGTCATTCCACATTTATTAGCATAAATATTTTGAGAGCCACCTTAATACCCTTTTCAAAGTCTATTTATATTCACGAAGCGAAAATATCATTTTCAATATATTGCTTTTTAACCACTCTAAGCAATCCTTTATGTAAAGTGCCCTGAATTGACAGGGTAGATCGAAAATATGAATTGGCGTTATGAACTTTAAACTATCTTTTTATATTTACAAACGTAATTTACGACTAAATTACTTATATTTTGAAGTCTAAATTAAAAAGTATAATTTGCATAAATTTACCTTATTGCCTAAGCAAGGACGACGAAAGTCACAATTATAGACACAAATTTAAAAAATAAAATACCTTTTTTACTTTATAATCCTCAATGGAACCAACATAAAATAACATTCAAAATAACGTCACAAACTGCAGTCACGTCCTGTCCATGTCCACGTCACAATGCTACTTTGTCTAGCCTTCAATATCATCTCTAATCTCAGCAGTATAAAGATTTCAAGCCGAGCCATCGATCTCAACAGCCCACAGTCAACACCAGACCTCTTCAGAGCACTCCATACTCCGCGATTTTTCCCGTAAAATACCATTCAATTTTCTACTTAACGTAAAGCGGGAATCCAGCGGATTGACGCGGAATAACCTCTATTATTTCAGCCAGTAACGTAATAAGACAGAAAGGGCACTGATCAAGCGGACGGCGGAGTCGACGGGTAAATCGTGACGAGGGTCCAAACGTTGTTAGACGACGGACGGAGTATAGTCAATAAAATAACATTTGACACAAGTTTGCGACCTACTTTTACATAGTTGTGACCGGGGTTGGGGACATTCGCTATATGAATTTTAGAACGTCTGTAATATCAAAAACTAATTTTACAAAGTGGTCAAGAAAGAATTGTTAAAGAATCAATGCGAGGTAAATCAAAAAAAGAATGTTAAAGCTTAAATCGGTTCTATTCTTCATACAATAACGTTACTCAAATACTCTTCCATTTCGTACATATTTAATCATCGTCCGGACCATTCTAGTGGCTTTAATAGCCTTTCAAAGGTTTTACTGTATCATTTTAAAACCAGTTGTGGATTTATTTGAGCGTGGTTTAAAATAAAAGCACACGTCCATACTGAATCAGCACTAAATTTTATTTTATTACTTATCTATCCAAAAATACGTTAATTAATTTTTCATTTCATATTAACTAAAATTAAAAAAAAAAAAGAAAAGATAGGTATAATCTTAATAAACACTCAACCGATTGGCGTTGTATAATATGTATGTTATAGACTTCTTTTTAAAATAAAAAGTGGTAGGTAGCAACATTTTAATATTTGCTTTCAACCGTAAGACCATTTCATAAATTTCCTTTGATTTTTTTGCTCATGATAACATCACGGCGACGTTAATGTAACGTTACAAGTAACTATTAATACCCAATATTGACGCAGTGAAACATCATTAGCAGTTGAACATGCACAATCAAATCACGCTAACATTATTAATTACTGTACACTGAGATGTTTCTTGTACATCCGCAATGCTATCACAATGGATATGAAATCCTCGTCTTAACACCGCTACACGAATATTCATTAATAACACGAAATTTGCTTAGAAAGTGTGTTTCTACAGCAGATTACTTGAAATTTTGATGTAGTCATAATTCCTATTTCGCTTTACGTTATTCAGCTAAATAGAGACAGGATACTGGTGGAAGGATTATTATTTGTACCTATTGGTAATAATACCCATCTTTTTTACAATTACTTAGTAAAATTAAAGAAGAATTATTCTTATATGTTTCTTCCTAATTCCTAATTATAATAAGTCGTGATAGCGCGGTTCAGGCGCGCAGTCGAGTTGAATGTTGTTGTTCGTGGATTCAAACCCCAAGCACACGCCTCTGACTTTTGGAAGTGTGTATTTACAATGAATTATTTTACATATACTACTGGAAAAATATAAAGGATCAAAAAATAAATCCAAATTTTCGGGCAATTTTCAACAGGTCGTAACTTCGAGAAAAATGGTCGTACAGGAAATTTAAAAAAAGGAAATTGTAGCTCCAAGTATCTAGTTTTTGGATTAACACATAAAAAATTTGTAGCATCAGCAGTTCTTGAGTGGTCTTAGGAAAACCAGCAACAAAAAATTTCAAATACTTTTTTGTTTATTTTTTTTATATACGGGCGTGGAACTAGATACTTGGAGCTACAATTTCCTTTATTTAATTTCCTGTACGACCATTTTTCTCAAAGTTACGACCTATTGAAAATCGCCCAAAAATTTGGATTTATTTTTTGATCTTTTAATTTTTTCCAGTAGTGTACATTTACTTAAGTTATTATGAACTTAATCTATAGACCTCATAGCAATATTGAATTCATAGACAAAGGACTATACCCATTTCTTTTCCTCCGTCCTCTCCATAAATATTCATCAAAATCGAACATAAAACAACGTTCACGGTAAAAAATAGGATTCGATTTTTTTACAATAGCATTATAGGAATGTGAAATCGCATATGAAAGCCCTTTGAGTTTGAAAGGAAAATTAATAATCACGAAGCTCTTTGCGCTGGGAATGGTTGCGGTCGTCTGCTCTCTGGATAAACCCATTATGGAAAAAAGGCTGCCTCTAATTACACGTCGCCTGGAAATGTACACTTTTTAGATATTATGCATTCATATATTCAATTTCAGACCCCTTGTTTGATGAAACTTTTCATTTCATAACCTCGAATACGAGCAAACTCGGAATACATTATAATATGGGTGTTTTAGTGTCATGAAATCCTTTTCAAACACAAGATTTTTGTAGATGCTAAAACATGATGGTTGTCATTTGTAAGTAATCTAAACAGCAAGACTTAACAGAACGCTCAATAACTGAAAGGAACATTATAGTACGCTAACCTTGGCATGTTTAAGTGGTCAGTCTGAAAATACCATAGTATGCGGGTTTACATTTTTCAATTCGGGAAATCTCCTTCAGATTTACTTCTCCTTATACCCCCTTGTACCTTGTAAACATAACCAACTTTAACTAACTCGGTTGGTATGTTTAAATATCCATGATCGTCGACACCGTCACAGCTAATCAATACAGTATTTTGTCCCCCTAACTATCGAGGACAGTGTACACGAACTTAGTTAGCCACAACATCGAATTTGCATTACCGTCCGTCATGGCTGTGACAGTGGCGTTAAGGCGATGGTAATTACCCAGAACATTCGTCGGATATCACGGATTTCCACTCCATTGAGTAATTGGATTGCAGCGCGCGTAACAGCCGCCCATTTGGTCAGCATTGTAATTATGTGGTCGCGAATATAATCGTGATTACACGCTGGCTTACTGAATACACGCCTAGAACGCTTAGCCTTTGTACTATTATTATCCAAAACCGCCCATAACAAAATAACTGCTTTTTAAGAATATTTATCCTCAGAATAAAAAATCATCACTATCTTACGCCTAAGACAATTAGTTATAGATCAGTAATATTGAAGTCATTATATTAAATCATTAATATTATATAAACGCTATGAAAATCAATATTCACAAAAGTGATAGCAAGGCACCCAATTCGCGAAGTCAATGCTTTCTGTTTGGCGATACTTGAATATCCAATTCTTATTAGCAGTAAATTTTCTTCGTCCCGACGCCACAAAGTAACTTTTATGCTCTTCGATTCGCCAAAGATATGATCTCGCCACTTGACACAATTATGGCGGCCTACACTATCGCCTCTTGATTTAATCACTTGATCCAACCAATTCAACGTGTTATTATTCATAAATTTTATATTTATAGTCATAATCAACATAATCAACCCAATTATTCCTTAGCAACTACTGCAATATTTATTGTTAATATACTTTTGACTTTTGTCACCCCCTTTATTCTATATTTCATAATGTGTCTGACTAGGGCGACCTATGGTCTCACTGAATATATATACATAGGTGAAATCTACGAATCTTGTATGATATTTCAGCTTTTGCAGTATTAAGCATTTTTCGTTGAATAACCAAAGAAGGATCAATCCTTTGTTTTCGTTTAAATTAATAATACTCCCTCATTATTTGCCAGCGTTATAACCTTCCAAGGAATAACTGAAATAAGCCAGAATACAGAATTATTTCAACTGCATCAACTGAAATTCAATCTTCTAAAAACGGTATACAAAGCGTACAACGCCAATTTAAACAGAATTCTACATTGTTTCATCAATTCTTGGTACAACGAAATCGATTGATACAGCGAACGTAGCTTTTGAGGTTGTTCATTAGAAATCGACAACATGAGTCTAGTCTATTCGGAGGAAGCAAAGCATTTTTACCTCAAAAACTCTTTTTTCAAATTTAAAATAATGTTTATTCCCATAGACTTTTACAAGTACTTTTATATCGACAGATTAAATGAGCAATCGCCGCTTTGAACCGTTTTAATGCTTTTGAGAAGAAGAAATATAAGAAGTGTCCTGTAAAAAGTCTATCATGTGTGATGAATAATAAAAATATGTTTTGTTTAGCTTCCTCTAACCTCACAGGTTAGATACTAAACAGAGCAAGATAATAAAATATCCCAGCTGATTAATATCCATATGACATTACAATTACCCAAGGAGGGTTGGCGTCAGGCAGGCGGCCGGCCGTAAAAAATCTGCCAAAACTCTTATGCAGCATGATTTGTCCTTCCTTCCTGTGTGGAAGGACAAAACATGCTGCGCCGACCCCAAATAAGAATTGGGAGCAGGGCAGGAGAATGAAGATGACATTACAATTACAAACAATCATGGCCGTGCTTCTGAAGGTAATGTATTTCCAAACCCACATTTTTGTACAATTTTGCAGTCTCTATACTCCACGTTTTCGCCACCTAACCCTCCTATCATATTTGTTATTGTTTCAATTATCGTGACCAACACTTTTATGCGGCGTAAAGGTTCGATAATAATCCGCTAACTTATAGTATAGCGGCTGTTGAAAGCAACACTAAAGCGGTTTGGTTGCAATTTAATACATAGTTTGTTGGAAACTTATAGACAGTTTTAATAATTATATTTTATTGTTAAATTATACATAAAATCATTCTAAACCGCGGCCAAAAGCCAATAAACGATTTATAATCCTTTTTTCTCACAATTCCGCAAAATATGAAAACGGGATAAAGGTTTACACTTTTAAAAATGTACATTCTAATGGTTAGAACATTTTTTTCAATTCCGTCAAAAATATTTCGAATGGTTTCATACAAAAATATTCAAGCAAAGCCTATATTTTCGTACGGTACAGCTGAGTGGGTAAATGTTTCGCTACTATTCCAATGCAAAAAAATAACAATGTTTCAGCAAACACACGTCGGTGATTCCTTTTGATTTTTATCGTAAGCAAACGTAATCATGTTTGGAACACGTACGAACATTTTCGAGATGTTCGCGTGAGATTGTTTGTTTTCCACTTCACTTGTCTAGAATGTCCTTTCAGAATATGCTATCCTGGTAATTCACCTTAGAAAAATAAATTTTTCAAACAACATACTATTTTTGTAGACTTTGTATTGTACATTCGGCTGTTGTTGTTGCTAGACTGTAAAAGTATTTTAATTTCGAAAGAAACAAGAAGTCCGTCAATATTATTTACTGTAGCAGCAAGACCTGTCAAACTAGTCACTAGTGAAACCTTTATTTTTACAGCAAATATTGTCGGCTTGAGTCCTACTTAATAAGTGTAGGGGCCACTTTTCAATGATATCTAGATTTTTTAAATATCTGTTGCTTAAGCGTTTGCTTCACAATCGAAGTCTTTATCAAGTGGCTAATCACGCACAGTTGTGGGATGGCATGGCTTGTTATATCATCTGCAACCGGATCACTTGAAAGCTGAAGCGATGTGTAGCTCGCTAATGATTTAACAGCCCTCCATCTAACAGGTAATTGAGTGACTAGACGTCCTCGTACAGATTTAGTTCCATGTGCTTATTTGCGTTATATACGTTTAAGTGTAGTTTCTATAAATTCTATTTGCAAAGACCACGAGTATCATAAGCACTTTTGGGGTATCTCTACAAATGACAGGGTTTAGACCTTTGTCCATGCTGCCTAAGTGCGGGTTGGCAAAATAGTAAACGAGCATAAAAATCATAAAATAATTCATCGTAGACAACAAATGAAGCAAATTGTACTTTGGAAATATGAACAATAAATCTTTAGGTGGTAATATTCCTGGTATATTAAACGTTACAAGACTTTTATGTTTATAGTAAAGAGGTTCGTACGAGTACACGACACTAATATTAATATAATTAAAAAGTAAGAGAAATTACGTTCCTCTAGAACGAAATAATTCCTAAAAATCGATAAAGGTTTGTCTGGCTTGAAAATATATAGCAACAAAAAACCCTGTTATATTACGCTAATCTCAAAATAAAGAGTAGCTTATCACGAAACTGACCCATTCTATTTCCGTCAAAATCGATGGCTGGGACTACACGGCCCCTACCACGAGCACACACTCAAAAACCTTCAATGTACGTAATTATTTGTTAAGAACTCACGTAATCTCGCTTACATGGAGAAAGTTTTAGTAGTACGGTCTTAATCAATGAGTACGTTAGCCGTAAGCGGATTAATACGGGTCATCTGACCAAGACATTTAAGATCCGTGGTACGGGGGTGTATATATGTCGGCTTTTTCATGGAACGTTAGATTACGTATAAGAAGATGTTTTTCCACTCCAAATCGAAAGGTTTTTTCTCTTCTTCTTTGCTACTAGCCACCACATCTATTTATTACCAAGCCTTGTTGTTTGACCAACATGCGTTGGCATGTGCTATTAAAGATTTCGGATTCAATTCCTCGGTCTAAAATCCTATTTTTTAAATTAACTCGATAATTTTTCGCTTTGCTGAAAATTAGATCGCTTCTTGTAACAAAGGACTTAAATTGGCACATACATACTTACCATCACCATGGTTTGCTTAAAACCACAATAATAATATACAAGTCTAATTAATTAGAAGCCACGATATTTGTGGCTCACACAAACAAGCCTCGGAGTTGTGAAATAAAAGTTACTTGTTTCAGTTTTTTCTACACCGAACTGCGTCACTGAACCTGAAAGAGCTAAAATAAGTTTTCTTCTCCCAAGGAAAAATTAATAGTGAAAATCCAATAAAGCAGAAATTGATGTCATCGCTCCACGAACGAATTCTCAATCGTAAGTAAATTTATTCAAACCTTCCCGAGACCGGTGAGGACAGACTTCATCGAACGACGGAACTTCTAAACTACTTACAATGTAACTTAGATTTTATTTCAGAAGCAAATTTTTATGATTTGCAATATTATTTCGAGGTGACCGCGGTAACGTTATTAATTTTTTTAACTTTTCAGAGCAAATACTAGATACAAAAAAGGGGAGGGGTCGGAATAAAAGGATGTGTTTTTGATATTCAAATGTGACTGTTGAGGACATCAATTGTATTAAACGTGATAAATGTTTTCAATTTACTTTACAAAGTTATTCCCCTACGACTAGCGTTTTTTGACTTTTATTAAAATTCTTTCAACTGTTCTAGCTTGAGTAACAAAAAACTACAGATAAATACTTTCGTATTAATAGTATTTGGTTAGATTTTGTTATCTTTATTCCTATTTATTCAAAATTACTTTTTAGTTACGCAGTATTCATCAAACGCTCAAAAAGCGCTTTCGCATGAATACATGCATGTAAATTTTAGCGTCAGTTGTTCGAAATGTCATTGACAACTACAGCCCGAAAAAGGGAATAGAAAAACAATTGACGCAGCAGTCCAATAACTGAAACTCGACTTTTCATGCAACGTTTGCATTGTAATAAAAATGTTATAGATACCAAAGAGATTCTATTTTATTTTACAAACGGGGAAACAAACAATAGCATATTTGAGAGATTTTATGAGTCCAAACTTTTGCACACCACCAAACCGCACTAGGGTAGCGTGGTGAACTAAGACCTTAAGCATAGAACAGCTTAATAATATTAGAAAGGAAATGTCAGTATGCCGAGCTTACCTATCCTTCGATTATTTTATCTTTGATACGGCTTCTTCTTAGTAATTCGAACTGCGTGTAAGACTTATAATTGTGAGATAGTAGCCCTTCATTTTTGTTGAAAATGTTTATCATTGGCCGTTTATAGAACGTACAATATACGAATAGGTGACAGGCAAGTGGCGACTCGACCCTATACTGTCTATTTTCCTTTTAACCTTATTCAACTTTTTTGGAAACCTTAAATCCTCTCAGTTTTAGAAAATGCCCGTGCCCAGAGTGACACCTATATAGACTTATGATGAAACATAATTAAAACAAAAGATAGAAAGCGACTATCTATTTTGTAATTTTGTAAAGTCAAAGAACAAATTGGGAGTCCGTTGGAAAATCAATTACTGGCGATCGTACCCGCTGTCCGGCGCAGTCACGGTCCCGTGTCCGATATGTTGATGGCAGGGAAAAGTTTCTATCTGTCATTGCAAATACGTTAAGTGTACGTATACGGTATAGAATTATTCCGCACGTCTCATCGAAATTAATATAACATACACTACCGCCTGATTTCTCTGAAGGGATAGGCAGAGGTGCAATTTTTCACCCAAAATTCGCCAAACGTGTTTTTGAGTCAGGTAATAAGGGACGAGCTTGTTACCATTTATCAAGCACAATTCTGGACTACATGCTACTACTGAGAACTTCCTTATAGAAAAACACAAAGACATAACAAAACAACCTAACAGAATAACATAATTGACGAGACGTGGATGACGAATTCTGCCTACCCCTTCAGGTAACACACGCACAGTTTATGTATTATACATACATAAGATATGAAAAAGAAACTGATTTATCTTCGTGTATAATTTTCTGTGAACACTAACGGATTCATCTCTATTTGGTTTCGGTATCTAGAAATACCTATACGAGTGACTTACCGTCCATTATTAATCTTTGTCTGAGCGTACAAGAGCCATACATTATCAATTCACCAAATCATTTAATCATTGTGCTTTAGCAACGTAACACAAGCTGAGCGTAGAGTTTGTTTCCGTATCCAATGTCTACAACTCGATTGGTAGCTCAAATTATTTCATTAAACTAGATATGACTTAATCTTGTATCTACATCTTAGTAATCGGCAGGTTATTAGGTTTATTCTCGAATCAAGTAAAAAAAATATTTGGCTTTTGATAAAGATATTATAAAAATTGATAAAGCAAGTACGTTCGAAACGGTTGTCAGTAAAACAAAGCAGTACCGTGGCATGTATATTTATTGTTAAGCAAATAAAAGATACTTTCAATTTCAAGGCCCCATATAAGATTTGTCGTGACAAACAGTGGAATGTAATCGGAGTCAACAACGTCGCGCCATTCCGGGGTGAATTATGTTCATGTTTATGTCCTAAATATCCGCTACCGTGTAATTTAGTATTGTAAAGGATATATATGTACATTGTACGTAGTTTATTAGTGGCCAAAAAAAGCACTTGTGCGAATGTGACATAACGTGAAACAATCTGGCTTAAATCTTACTTTCAGTTGCGTTTCTCATTTTCTGGTCTAATTATTTATCAGTGATTTGGTTTTACTCTCGATAGGAACGGTCATACAGTGTGGTGCACTAGTTAAAAAAAATACGATTCTTCATTCTAAAAGACGAGAAACATATTCACTATTACTGACACACATATCATAGGCTTACACTTATTCAGGTTGCAAATTCCCCATTCCCGTATTTCATTCACGTACATCTATATATAGACACCACTAATAACATCAATACCTGCGCACAACAATACTTCAACAAATCCAATCTCTTATTACGTAATAATCTCATGTAGCACACAAAATCCCTAATTAAAGCAAAGATTACGCGACTTATAAAAGGGTCGAGAATCTTAATAACCATCTTCCACTGAACTAATAATACGGCTTCAAGAACGAGGGCACTTAAGAGTAGGGTTAGGCCTGTTGTACCACTTAGCGCGATCAAACGGCTGCCCTCAGATTCAAGTATTAACCCGTACTTAATATGGAGACGGGGAAAGTGGGAAAACTTTATCGACAAACCTTCGGTCAGGGTCTAGGCGGAGATGCCGGCCGGCGCGACCCTGCTGCGCAAACAATCAACTTCGGGCTTAAGCCAAAGGATATGAGCCTGCTAAATGGTTAATGTACCAGAAACTTGTTATGTACGCTCAAGATTTATGGAGAAATTGGCCTAGAATGTTTTATAAGTTTCTGGACATATGTAACTTTAGAAGTAAAACATCAGTAATTTTAGCAATCATAATTTTTATAAATTACTAAGTAACTTTTGTATGAGCGGGTTCACATCAAAATATCAATGTAGTTGCAATAGCAGATAAATAAAGTAACTTTCGCATGTCTAGTTTTAGAGCCATCATTTATACGATTAATACATACATCTACGTCACTACAATAAACGCAATCCAAACAAAAGTTCATGGAAAAATAAAGCCAAACCAAACAAAAGCAGGATAAACATATTTGGGGGACGGTTTGTGGCATGTCTTCCAACCTTTGTATTCATATCGTAACGCCATCTCAATACTAATAAATTCTATTCCGACAACCAAGATATTAAACCGAAAGGTCTAAATATTTCTTTTGTATTCTTCGGATATTACTTAGGCGTAGTTAAATACAATTTTATGACTATTAATAATTGGTGTTATGAATGTACTAGGAATAATATGCTTCCTATTGCTAACGTATTCAGTTCTATTAGAAGATGTTTACATAATGACATAAATATAATGGTGAAATAATTAATTAAGCAATCGTCATCAAAATACACTTTTAAGTTAAAGGTAATATCTACTGAGTACGGTATAGATTAATAAGACTTATCTATTTACTAGGAAAATATTCTATTCATAAAAATGCTTAATGATTACATATTATCGATTAAATATATAAAATCCTCTTGACTACATAAGTTTCTGTTAACAATACCAGAATGAGGATTGTACATATTTTATTAACATAGCTTATCCGTCGTATCTTTTACAATTCTCAACGCAACTATAGCTCATTTTAGCCGCCTTCAAAAAAGGAGGAGGTTATCAATTCGTCTGTATTTTTTATGTTTGTAACCTCAGAACTTTTTGAAGTATAAATATTTCTTTACCACAATTGAAATACTCTTTTCCCTAAGTTTCAAAATGTTACAAGGATTCTCAATATACACTACAACCGAAAAAAAAGTGTTGATAAAGACGCCCCAAAACATTTTCTTTAATATCACCCGGGTAGCAGGAATCATGACATAAGCACACAAAAGGTAAGGAATAAATAAAGCGTTGGGAGAGGTAAATGAGCGCTCCGTGACTCAGTAGAACCGCGGCCGATGCAACAGGTTCTGTTTGCTGACGTGCTCGGCCTGCCAATCTTTGGCTTTATCCGCTAACTACCTCGACATCGCATGGTTCAGACGAATACGGCTTTCGCTTACCGCCCGTATGAGTTCTGTTTACTGATTACTTGTGGGACTGTTTCGCTTCCTTTCGTTTGTAAATAAAAAATTGTAAATAAAAATGTAGGAAATAAGGTTTGTAGAATGACTTAGGATATATAAGAGAAGCCATGGATCGTGGTTAAGGCATGTATATGGAGGAGCTCTTGGTAACTTTGGACTGACTTTATATCCCAAATGACCAACCGTATTCCATCGCATGCCTACTATTCTTTTTATACTAAGATAAAAATTTAGAAGCCCAGTAATCATTTTAGCATACCAATGTGGTTTACATTTGTAATGATATTGAGTACTTCCTAAATGAAAACCCCTATAACATTTTGCTCGGCAATCAAGTCGAACGCGAGACCAATTATCATATACTTAATTATGATCATAAATAAATCGAAACGTTACCCTATTTATAAAAAAATGATATTTCAATTAAATAATAAGGTAAGAAAAAATACCTAACATAAACCAGTATGTGAAAGAATATTGTAACCGAAACTGTCGTATTTTTCAAGCGGTCGTATTTCACCTTGCCCCAGATACATCGCCCTAAATCTCCGGCAGCTACAAGTTCCGAGCCGCAAGTATACCTATGCCTTGTAAGGCATAAACTACGGAGAACTTTCTAGAGGAAAATGTTAGGTGTTCTAGTAATTTCACAGCTTGAAGTTTGTGTGAAGGATCTTTTTGACCCGTTTTTTGCTATTTATTTTTTACTATTCGTGATTTTAATACTGTTCATTTTACTGAGTTAGAATTAGTGGAATTTAAAGGCAAAAACAACTAAATGTTGTAATGAAAGAATAAAATGATGCTGCGGTCAAACCTACAAGAGATGGCTCTTTTTGTTTTATTTTAATAACAGCAACAGGTTCGCCCACTGTTCAGTGGGGCGAAAACACCTAATATTGGCGAAACGTTGACGTGAAAAGGAACCTCCGCCTACTCCTTTGGAGAATAAAAACGAAGGTGTATGCATGTATCATTTTGATACTGCCCTTACGAGTACTGCTTGATGATATATTGATTACTTTTTGTCGCCTTAAAAGTGTCAAACCCACAGTCGTTCGTTACATAAACAGCATGTAACCCGCTACGCGATTTAGCAGGAAAATATACTACGAGCTGAAATGTATTTTGGAATGTGTCGTGAATTTCCAGAAACTCTTCGCGACTCGACGTGTGATTACAAAATTAGATGTGAAACGGTTCTCCGAATGGAAAATCGAATGCTGCGGAAATAGCCAACACCGATGAACGTTGAAATTCTTGAAAATGATTTTATGGAAATACGTAGTATAGCGAACGTTTCTAATAATTAATCAGTAGTGTTTTCCATTCTCATAATCTTAATTAATTAACCCATGGCTATTCTAGATACCTAATTCTATTCTATATAATTCTGTCTAATTTAATGATTGAGGAGGCTCGTGCGCAGCAGTGGGACGCAAATAGACTGATGATAAAATATTAGTACGATCAGTGATGAAATGACCAGGAATAATAAGATAGGCGTTATATCGGGCCTATTCTCATCCACTGCTAAACATGGACCTCCCCAAGAAAGCGCCAACCACTCCGGTCTAGAGTAGCCCTCATCAATCCGTTATATATGGTGTAATATACTTAGTGCGGTTCAGTACAAGTCCGTCATTTCATGATAAAGAAAGAGAGACTCTCTCATCTCTTGATAGCCTTTTTTAGAAGCATGACACATAATGGGTCCCGGAAAGGATTTGCATAAGCGAATGAAACATAAACCCAGTAGAACTGGTATCAAACGTCTTCTCAGTGCAGTCTATTACCGCCAAGTTTATTATAAAAATATTTTAATGCTGCATAATACTCCACAATTTCCTTGAGAATAGCTGAGTTAGCATACTTCAGTTGCCCTCAGGTGAATTTATTACGCTGATATATGAGGCGCTGCCTTCTGCATGTGCCACTTTATGACGCTAAAGCGACTTGTTTGAATTGCGGGGTCTCAAGAATAGTAAATTACTTTTATGAAAATCATCGTTACGCTTTTGTATATTATGTTTAGACTAACTGCTTTGCCACTAATCACATTGGCAGGGTTCATCATATTTCGTGCTACTGTTAATTTTTTTTATAAAACAAATATACCCAACGTTCGCAAATATACACTAAGACACAAGTCTTTAGTCGCGGGTATCACAAACTACGGGTGACTGCTCGGTGTCACAAACTCCCATACTCGAAAAAAAATGTTTTATGGATCGGACAAACATTTGTCTCGGTGCGGGGATCTCGCCACGACCTCTCGTTTCGTAACCTGGTTTTTAGCTATCTGCATCGAAAGAAAATGCGATAAAAATTTGGAAACCGACTTGCAAACCTTACAATGACAGAACGATACAGTCTTCATTGATTCCGCGCTTTTCTTAATTGGCTTCTTAACGTTAATTCTTACTTATTGATATCATTAACC
Source organism: Cephonodes hylas (assembly GCA_030295005.1). Lineage (NCBI taxonomy): Eukaryota > Metazoa > Arthropoda > Insecta > Lepidoptera > Sphingidae > Cephonodes > Cephonodes hylas. The sequence continues at coordinate 4,380,095 of AP025367.1, read as the reverse complement.
ACTGTTGCTATTATTAACCCAGAGCACATACCACCCACAATGAAAAACGTATAGAAGCCGCAATAGACACATCAGCGGCTTAACTTTACTATCAAAGTACACGCTCATAAAGAGGAGTCGTATTCCATTATGACGTGGGAAATGTTAAGGTGCGGCCGCGTAATCCCGTGCCGGTACAATGCCAGAAGCCCGCTTCACACGAAACTTGCTCCATTGCGGGATTACCTGCTCTGTAGTATTGCACGGGTGTGACGTCATTGCGGGAACTACAAAAATACGTACATGGTTACATCGCCGAAGAGGTTTATATATTTCTACACCTAACATAAACTATCGCATTTTGGGAAACAGATTCGCTCGCTTTAATATAAGTAGATATATTGAACCATTCTTTAATCCCCTTTTTTATTTCAGAAAATCTTTTCTTAGATAGCTACGTTAGAACTGATACTTATGTTATAAATGACTATAAAAATGTAAGCTATAATAGCTATGACGCGCTACGCTGGTTCTCATATTTCTCTCTAGAGCAAAATGTACCATAATAATGCAGTTTATTTAACACTATTATAAAATAAACTCTATGAATTATGCAATTAGAAGCTTTATCGCGTGAAGTGACGTCTAAAGAGACAACTTATAGAATGACCTCTTTCATCGTCTTCATATTCTGCTTTTGAAATTAGCAATGCAATCTCCTTCACCAAATCACACGCAATAAACAAAATTAATTAAAGACATTACTTATAAAAAATGTTTATATTGCCTCACCAAATTCGCGGAATTTTGTAGGGTATGCGGTCGCGAATTTCTAGGCTTAACCTTTCATTTAAATCGTGTTATCGGGTTTTACCATTAAGACAATCTCAGTAGCAGCATGTAGTCTTGAAGTGTAACTAAAAATTGCTATAGGCTTACTATCAGCTCACAAAACATGGTTGTAAAATACCTTCTGAGATGTATGACAGTATGTTTTAATACATATACATTTTGGCGTCCACTCCATCCCGTATATTTATCATCCGTATCATTAGAGAAATTCTTCATAAAAAGCATTCAAATAGGAGCAGTGTGAACGTGACTTAACCCAGTGGAGCCTGGACAATAGAATATAATAACGCCGCGATAAAAATGAGGTTGGCGCCCATTGCTGCGACGCCTGTCCATAAATTTCAGCGAGAGCTACGTCTGCGTATAATGATACGTTTTCATATCACGTATCGCTGGAGGAATGTGACACCGAAACTTGGCTTTTAGCTCCTTTTAATATGTCAACTTAGCACTTAGAGTTATGTTTTCCTTCATCGTTAATGCCTGATAATCGGTGTGCAAACACAATTAAAGCATCGTGATAATGATAATGACGCTTATATAACTTTGTCTGTAACTTTGTGATATCTTATAATTAATCAAGCCGAGTAATAATTTCGAACTAGTGCATCTCCTATTGTCATTGCAAAGCCAATTATCTAGCAAGAAAACAAAGGATAAGTCTTCTCTCATGTTCATGTGCGGTACCCGAATCCCGAAATAATTCTCCGACACACCCAAAAAAGGTATTAAATCATAACCGCTGATTTCCATTTAAAGAGATACAACGATCTGACGGATAAGTAACTCAATTTATGACAACCGTTACGAGCGAAGTGCGGTGAAATCGTATGCAAATGTATTTGATTACGAGCGAAATTCCTTTGCAATTCAATATAACGCCAAATATGAACGGAGACTACCTTATTCAATATACTAATGCTGTAAGTGTTAGGGGTTACAAATTGTTGCTTATTTCTCATTGTATACCTATATAAATCTATGTAGGTACATACTTTACTATATTCCCCGAAGAGGTTAGTAGAAGTGCATTTCTGCACCCACATTTAGCCAGGTATGTATCAGTCTCACGTAACAAAGGTCGAGCCTATTACCGTTTTTGGGGCACATATCCAGACCCCGTGCTGTTATTGAGAATTTCCTTATGGAAAAATCCAACCTCTTCAGATGGCACGGGTCATGGTTGAGCTGTGTGACTACGAGGTAAGAGAGTCATATAATTTCATACCTCACACATTACATTATGTTTTTATGTTATGCTGCAAAGTTTTATTCAGTCGCAGAAAAAAGGACTATGTCACAGATGTTACCATTAGTTAGAAACGTGTACAGTGCACGAAATATGAGTAAGTTATTAATTACGGGTTGACATTTATAACTCTTGATTGACAAACTTAGAATTATTCTTGAATGAAAAAAAATTGAATAAGAGAAAACAATTGAAGAAGAGATCTTTTTCGATCCTTTATCAATTTACTTTATAAGACGCATCAATTCGATATCTATAAGCTAAAAAATTAATTATTTTTTATTACAATTAAACGCAATTATACTGGAATAACATGAAGATAGAAGATAGAATAGCTGTTTAAAAGAAAAAAATATTTCTGTTATAAGCTTATCGATAGCAAGCAAATCTATGATATTTTATTTACACAATATTTTTGTTTTCATCACATACTCGTATACTTTCCCTGTTTATATGCCTTTCTAGATCTAAGATGTAAATTTCATCGTAAAGGTGATTCTACTCTAAACACAGTTTGCTATTTAAGATATCAAGAACGAAATCAAATTGCTTTAAATCTTAGAGCTGTTCTATCGTAAATACATTATTTATTAACGTAGGAACAACCCAATTATCCTATTTTACATACTAATGTTTCATATATTAACCCTTTCCCTTAACCCTAAACACAAATAATGTATGTATTAAGTATTTTGTCAAATTTTCCTCATGACTAGTATTTATTACCAAAGTGTGACTTTTTAATACTTACCACTAAAATTGATAGTCTGGTGCTAATACGAAATTTTACCGAACCAGCATAACCATCATCGTTATATCAACAATGTAAAAATATAGCTTAGTTTCACTGTAAAACGATAAGGACAGCAAGCATTTTTTGGATAAAATAATATAATCAACGAAGAGACGACGTAAAAAGAAATTGATTAATATATCACTCTCAGATTTAAAAAAAAACACTACCAATTATCTATTTTAGAGAAAATATTGTCTGTAATGAATGGTGGATAATAAAATCTTTACGTATTTTTATCTATTTATTTTTTCGCATCTTACCATCGTAATATGCAATTGTGTATTAAGCTATCGACGGCTGTTAATTGTTAAACCTATTTAAACATGACAAGCGTGACGAAAGTATGACAGCGTCTCCTCCGACATCGCTGAAGAGAATGCATCAGAAAGTTTGTAGAGATTGTCGCTGGGCGGGCGGCGGGCCGCGGCCGGCCGGGAGAGGCTGCGTCGCGCCGACCCGCCCAGTGCTCGCCCGACCGCCGCTCCGAGCGCACGCCGCGCCGCGCACGCACACGCACCCGCCGGTACGCGACACTACTACACGCATGCAACTACCAACACCCCCCCGCTGTTTCTCTCCCCCCCCCCTTCCGAGCAACCACACACCCCGCACACCCCATCCCGCCCTAACCTGCGCCCTACCTGGTGGTTATTTATTGCGCAAAAGTCCATCAGCAAAATTTTCGCGCAATATGTACCCATCTTAGTCTGCATGGTTGTGTTTGTATTTAGATCCCCGATAGTAGATATTCGTTTTTTACTGGCAACACTTGTGTTTAGTTTACTTTGTCGATAAAGCTAATGACGGTTGGAAAAGCGTTGATAGAAATGTATACCGAGGGATTTAAGTGAGCGTACAGTAAACTTTTTCTATGTTGAATTTTAAAACACATTCTACTGGATTCGGATCTGTATTATGACTCACGGTTTTTTAAAAGCTCGTATAGATGCTATTTGGTTTGTTATAAGTTTATTTTTGGGATTGAATTGCAATAATTTTGCGTATTTGATGTCCTTTTTATTTGTCTTAGGAATTTTTATTATTATTTTTTCTACCCGGTTGTTTTTAAGAACTGTTTCGTTCTTTTAATATGTAAAACATAAATTATAGAGCTTTTCAATGTTAAACCGCGCAATACGCAATATGTTATAAGTCATAGAACATGTAGTAAGTTTTTGACAAGTTTCTTAAATCATTTTTTTTTATTTATACAAAATTTACATTGAACCAGCCCTAAATAAGTTTTAAAATATAATATATTTCAGATTTTTACGTAGTTTTTGTCTTCTCTAATAGATAATTACTTCTCTAATATAATTCTATACAAAATTATCAATTTGAAACTTACACTTAATACCATTTTTTTAAATTACCTCAGCTTACTAATTAATTAATTAGACCATTCAAATACCTATTTCACTGTTTCTTTTTTCATAACTTAATATGATAATTAGTGCCTAAAGTATCATATTTATAGTGAAAATGATATCCTTCTTCACCAACCCCTTTATTCTAATCATTACTTCACTCCAACGATAAGTTCTATCCTAAGTAATTTCGCGCAAAAGTACAGCATCTGTGAAGCGAGCATCCTCTCTAGAAAACATTACATCAGTCTTATTAAACTTCCCTCATTATACTTTCCAGTACAATGTTTTCGGCGAAACTTAACTTCTTACGAAATGCTACTCCTTACATTATCTAATATACTTATCCATTTATTTCTTACTAATATATTAGAGACGTCATAGTTTACCTTGTCCAACATTACTCCCTTTGTATTTCCAAACAGTTTTATTACCTCGTGAAAAGTAATACATACGGTTTTACATGTAATTAAAAAATAGTGAAATTACCACGGAAATAGTGCAACTTTAAAACGCTAATAAATAAATTCAAATTGAAGAATAATAAAGTGTATATTGTCATTAAAAACAAAAACTTCGTTACAAAATCATTGCTCAATTTATGTAAAATAATAAGTAGCGTATTATAATACGATAATCACGCACGTAACATAATTAATTGAATAACAAACCATAATTTATAAAGCGTTAATTACAACCGTTTAATTGAGTAAATATTTAGCCAAGCAAACTTATGTTTAAAGATACACCTCGAAAGTTTTTTAATCAAACGGGCGAAGTTAATCCTCTTCAAATTCTCAACAAAATTGATCGGGCAGAATCTATCGCACAATATTATCGGAATTGTTCGTCGGAATTCATTAGCCGGTTGTGTAAACCTTTCTTTCAATAATAAAATGTTTCGTTTTAAGTTTATTACAAGCGCACTGGGAATTCTCTATTCTCATTCCTTTACAATCTCTTTCATGAATTTACTTAAAAGCGAAGTAGAAATAAATACTACTTTTTACAACACAATATTTTATAACATGTTGAAGTCATATTAATTAATAATCTAGATTGATTAATAAAAATATCCTGCAAATATTTTTCAATTCAATTGCACTCAATAATTATTTTAGATTTAAAAGTTTGCGTCCGCGCGGACTGGTTCCGACGGGAAACGAATTGGCGCTATGCTATAACTTTAGTACTTTCCATGAACTGATGACATAAATTATCATGGTTATTGTTTAGCTATATGCAACAATAGTAAAAGCAAATTCGTAATAATTTTTTTAAACGCAGCGGTCGGCAGTATCAGGTATAGACTTGACAGGTCGGAAATAACTTTATATAGTGCGCTTTGTTCTAAACTTGGCATCGACTGTTGAATTATCACTTCGCCGTGCTTATTTGTAATTAATTACTTTAATTATCATATTTATTGTATAAGGAAAAACTAATCAATTATTTCTCGACATCCAAACTTTCACTAATCATAACATATTATGTTGTATCAATAAAATAAATTTGCTAAAAGATATACGATTTGATCAACGTAACTATTTCCCAAGATTTATGACTATACACCCGAATATCACAATAAACAGTAAAATCATTTTGCGCGCTAGAATTTTAAGTGCTTTGTTATAAACAGAAATAGACTGTGAATACTTTCCATCAATATACTTTTTCAATTCACCCACTCGGGCGTAAACCGAAATGTATTAAACCTCCTTTATGAAGTTCCAGTTTAAAATTCTCAAAGCTTTGACGTAAAAGTAAATTTCCCAGAATAAACATTCACACGTCGGTTCGTAAAAGCAATTTCAGCTTTAGTTACTTGCACGGATCCCGTCATGGACACTCGAGCTAACGTTGTTTTAATCTCGTGTGACTAAATGTTTAGACATTAGTGGACAGTCTTTAAATTTCTTGTAAACGAGAACTAAGATTTTAATAAAACTTAGTACACAACATAAAGAAATATTTTTACAAGATTATTGTGAATATAATTTATTTTTTAAATTAATGTTGTTATGATACCACTTGATAAAACTCTTTTAATTGTTTTCAATATTTTGGCTCAAGTAATGTGTTACAATTCTAATTGCAAATGGCCTTTGGTAGATTTTAATAAGCGGTGATAGAGGTAGGCACTAAACTTACGGAATACAATACAAAACACATATTGTGTTTTGTGTGTCAGGTCATTGATGACAATAAGGAGGATTAGGCCTTAGTCCACCATATCAGCCTGATTCTGATAGATATGTGTGGTTTAAAAACATGTTTTTAAATTCGTATTCGAAATGCTAACGCGCCCTGGTCGCTACTGTTAAAATGTTAATCTTGAATAGTATTGACAGATTATTATATTCAAGTGATTTTCTTTTATTTAGCGATTGAACACATATTGTGGCTATCCCATGTAAATGAGTTAACTGATTAACATTTTCAACAGTTAATTTCCAGCGAAATAGTATTTCAAATCGAATGACGACGAATATGCATAATGATTTATGATGATAAAGCCACTGTCGATTTACAAAAACATATTTGCATGTTGATGACAATCGCGACATTTAATTAAGCATTGTTACAATTGTGAATGGTTTACTATCAATATATTTTGTTGTTTGCTTAATCATTATAAGTAGAATTCAATTTGTGTTTATTTTTGTCATAACTCTTTGTAAACAGTTTTTTAATTTGATTTTTAATACCTACATTGGCTTGAAAAACATGTTCCATGGTATTTTTTTCAAAGCTGACCTTTATCAAAGCTGTTATAATAGATCTAATCTTATTAATATTTAAACCATTGTTGGAATTTCCTATCAGTTTTATTTTAATTGAGAAACTTAAGTTTATTAACTGCCGGTACTCTAGGGAGAATATAATAACTTTAAAATTCCAAATACTTTTGACACTTAAATGTTTTATACCTTTATTATTTGTTAAAGCCAGAGACATCCGTACTTCATGTTCATTTTTGCAAACAGTGTTAATCACTAGACAAATATATTTAGCCTAAATATATTGAATCTTTTTCAACTTTTTTTCATACTCAATTTTTTCAACCACTCAATTCTTTCGTAGGTATTTTTGGGATTTTCTTTTGGGAGCATGTCAATAAACTAGTAGATTCACTCTTAAAACTAATGCAACTTTCAGTACAATTTAAAATAAAATAAAACATGCATACTTCATGGTCACCTCATGTTTTCCAATCGTAGAACTACAAACACTTCTAACGTGTATTTGTGTGTAGGATCATCAAGTGCTTGAATATCTATCGGAAACTTCTGCCAAGATCGCCCTACATTATTGTGTTTATAATATTCATGTCTTAGTTAGTAAACATAGAATTATACAGTACACGTTTTCAAGGCCACGGATCGTTAAATACAATAAGATTTAACAGACAAGTTATCCATTTGTTCAACCTCTAGAACGGTATTAGTCATAATGTGTTGAAACTTCATGGTATTTTCCTTAATAGGTAAGCAGAACTACAGTCAACAGTTACTTAAAATAACTTCGCGTATTTTGAAGAGGCCGGTGTATCCTAAGAGTTCTTAGGAATTTCTTAGGTGTGTAGTCCGCCAACCCGCACTAGGCCAGCGTGGTGGATTATGGCCTAAACCCTCTCAATGGTAGAGGAGACCCGTGCTCAGCAGTGGGCGTATATGGGTTGATGAAGAAGAAGAAGAAGGTGTAATTATATCGTATAATAAGACATAATCACAATCTATTTAAAGCTTCTTAAAATCTACACCATTTCAATTGTGACATCCATATTAAGAAACAAGGCTTTTGCATCGTTTGTGGTTTTCAATTACAAACTTATTCTTGCTAATTATTATTTGATAACAAATAACTTTAATGTTAATCATCCCGTGCTTGCTAACGTATAAACTGTGTTTATTACTTTTATAGTTTATTAAGAAAAACTAGTAGCTACCAAAGTGTAGCAGTGCTATTTACCTAAAAATAAAAAAAAATATCAAATGAATTTCTGATCAAGGATTCGATTCAATCGGTTTTTTAACTGTTACTTATTGATTTACCTGTATAAATTATAAATCATTGCCTTACAATTGAAATATATTACAATTGAAATATACCTTATGAAGTGGTCGAAAACTTTCAATTTAAGCCACAATGAGAACAATGAGAGCGTCGGACAAAGGTAAAATTTGTAACAAACGAGTGTATTGAAAAGTGGTTTGGGCGGAAGCTCGTCGACGCCTGCACAAAGGAAAATCAACATTGTTGTTGAAAATTGCCCAACAATATGTAACGAGTTTGGAAACTTTCTTTTTTTACCGTGGAAGGTAAAAAGGACATTTCGAGTTTTCTTAGTTTTTTTTTTGTTTATTTATTCACGAATTAATAGATGCATATGAATTATCTTACGGTCTCTGTACTAAGCATGGCTTGTTACGCAGAAACAGTAAAATACAGCAGGTAAATTGGATAGGGCATCGTTTCAGACACTTAATCGCAAGCAGGTACATAATATCCATTAAAATATTTCCTTACATAAAAGTAATCATAATAATATAACAAAACAATTTTATTATGAAACAGGGCTTTGCAAAACATTAAGGAAAATATTATAAATAAAATAATACTTTGAAAACAAACTGTAATTATAATTTTTATTTATCGTGTTTCGTTCTATTGGTACATTCCTAATAGGTACCTACACATGCTTTTGGTAGATTTTTGTAGTTTAGTAACAGTTAACTGTCTTGTAACTTGATAGAGCCTTAATTTTCCGCGGAACATCTAATTTATATTTATTTAAATAAAATGTTCTTAAAGCGGACTTATAGACGGGAAATGCATAATATCTAGAACGATGAAAATCATTTTTTTAACTGTAAATGTGTGTTAGTAATTAATCCATGAGTATTTTAATTAATAAGGAATTAGTGGCTTTGTTTAGAGAACGCGATTTCTCGGTTTTTAGTTAGATTGAGTCGCTTTAATTATTTTTTCATCGTTAAAGTTTTTTATTGTTCAGTAAGATTGTCTCAAGGGGCGGATATCTTGGTCATAAATCGCGTAATTTATGCGTTCAATAAACTTTTATTATCCGCCTTTTGCCAACCCTAATTCATAATTTTATATTATTTCATTTATCGTTTTACTTTTTACAACATTTTGATAACGGCATGTTTAATTTAACCCTGTATATTGTTCAAAACTGAGCTTTAAAGTAGAACGGCAAGTAAGAGTATCATTTTCTAAATACAAGCTTGAAGTCCGGGTTTTGTTTAAGATTTTAGCATAAAAATACATGAAACAGACTTTTGTAAGGTTTTAAAATATCCTAATAAATCTTTACATGTATTTCCCATTAATGCCCAAGTATTTAGGTACTTACCTATGTAATACAAAATTGTATTTGAAGTTTTGTCGATTTCTTTTCATGTTAATCTTTTTCTTTACAAAAAATATGGTAAATTAGTATTAAACAAATACGGATATTTTGAAAGCACCCACTTTATCATTCTATAGTTTTATCGTATTATATGTAATATTTCTTGCCAAGATAATGTCAAAGAGCTTGTTTTTTTGAGTGGTAAAGTCTCAAGAACAACAAATTGGATTAAAAATAATACTATAGAGATAAAAAAAAATATAAATGTCAACATACAGGTTTATTAACACCACGCTATGACACTTAAAAAGCAAGTGCTGGATTTATTATACGGGATATCATATTAATTAATTTAATGAATGCAGAATAAAGGATGACACCGTTTGTTTAATTTTAATTGAATAATTTAAAAGTTAAATGAAAAATGACCGACATTCTCGTATTTTATATCATAACAAATTAAATATTATTTTTAATAAGACAAAGATAAACAATCTAAACAGTAAAAACTTAGCTTACTCTATGTTTGACCGGTAGATAATGCCTTAGGCATTAGGTCCACATATTCAAACTTTGAAGTGTGAATAAATAAACAAAACCTTGTAGATATTTCCTAGTAGAAATCTGTACAAATAAGCGATCCTTACTAGAGATTGTGGGTGAAACCCCTGGGAAATTCGCTGATGATGCAACATCTGTAGACTTAGCACGTTGGAACAAACAGAGTCTATTCCCTGTTAATTAAACAGACCACGTGCATATTATAACTTCACATGTCGGACCTAATTTGGGATTTCCGATACGGTCACACTAAATGTAGAGGTTTCGCGGTTTCTGTCCGCCGAGGGGCTTAAGATTGCTATTATTTGAGTAACTGGGAATATTGTAACAATTTATTTATATCTCACTTTTGATACAATTGAATAAATTTAAATATTTTATATAATATTTGAAAAAAAAATACTTGTAACAAAACGTGGCTTTGACACAAATGATAAAATGTACTATACTATGGCAATAAATCGCCCTATGCGCAGAATAAAGTTATATGTGCTTTTGCACAATTTCTCTTTCTCAGCGATTTAAACTTAATTGGGCATAAAATTATCAGTAAATTTTTGTATTCTTCAAACAACAACAAAATTTATGATCATTATTACTTCACTAGAGCAATATATAAACAATTTTGACTCTATTATAGACATAAAAAGTAGTCTGGTGTTATAGTCATAAGTAACCTTATTCGATGCATAGGTCGAAATGGCATTTTGTTTTGCTGCTGATAACGCTATTATAATAACAACAATATTTTATAAAAAGGTTTTTTCTACCTTAGCCATGTTCACTACTTCTGAGGATACTTTAATTATTTTTACAATTACATTAGGCATTCGCCCCTACTGAATGTTTTATATTCATAGAGTTTCATTTGTTTTTCTTCTATAACATCAAAGTCAAATCTTGTTTTCTTAGAAGACAGTGACAACGTAGACAATTATTTCTCAGCTTTCGCTAGAATTGACCGTTCTTTAAAATTGTTTCTTTTTCTTTGACTGAATGCGATGGGGTTTTATAAATCACAATATTACGAACCGTTTTCCAGGTAAAAAAAATATGTTTAACCCTTTACAGTGTACTAGTACACAACTAAACTACAACCATGCATTCCAGTCGCGTAGGCTGTCTGGAAAAGATCGCAGCTAGCGATAAGACCGCCTATTGTGCCTATATTGTCTTGTTATTGTTAGTCTTTTACTTCATTATTTTTCATGTTTAGTGTACAAAAAAGGATATAAATAAATAAATAAAATAGTATACATAGGAATAACTGACATACTACGTAATGTTCTCCAAAACTTACCACTCAAATCGTTTTCTACCATAGCAAAACATTTCAGTTCTATTTTACAAGGTACCATAAGTTCTTCAAATTCTTATATCTGTCTTTACCTATACCTAATATTAATATGATTGGCATGATATTGCACAAAGTTCTTTCAACATTAATAACATAAATATTTGTACAACACAGTCGTAACCATTACAAACGATTTGAACGCATGATAGCAATTAATGCCACGCTTAATGCCTTAATCTTAATGCTTTAACATTAACGACTTCAATTTATTCAACCCTAAAGGCGCCAATATGGAAATTCAAGCGAAACTTCTAAGGCCTATCAAAAATTATTCGCCGCCGTTTAATTCTGAAGAACGTTAGGGTACGTTATAGATATCGACAACCCAAAGAGGTTTCTTATTGAACTAATAACAAAGGTTTTGGTAAACTAACCCGAAATGAATTCCATAACAAGTTTTGTTTATGAAGACATTCTTGATCGTTATTTGAATAGAGTAGGGTTTGTTCTATATATTATGAGATGTATTGGTAAGGTTTATTTAGTTTGTGCCTCCTGCATCATATGTGAAGGTTACAAACTGCCAAATATTCACGTACCTTTTAGCATTGATCAATTACATCATGCAAGCTCGATACTTTAAATAACTATTTCTTTGAGATATCACCAATCTTTATAGTTAGTCACAGGAATTCTTACTCACCTTTGCACATGACAAATCCTTTGACCACCTATTTTTTTTATTTATTTATTTAAACTTTATATACAAACATATAAAGGCGGACTTAAAGCTATGGGTAAATAGGTGTTAAAGAGTATATAACATATATGTATATAAAAGTTCATCAATAATGAATACATTTCATTACAATTTCTATGAAGGATGGGACTATAATAAAAAAAGACGCAGACTCGATATATAAGAATACCTATTTACAATGTCGAGTAGTCGTTTAGGTCACAATACATAATTTTTTTATGGCCTGAGCTCTAACCAAATTAATTAAACCATTCGATACAGGCTTTTTACACGCTTTTTATTAGCTTCACTTGTATGTATTTTTGTAACCGACTTCTTCGGGCGCGATTTTGACCCACTTTAAACGACTAGATTTCGTTCAAACTTTGTAGATTTATCGAGGACCGATAACAATACACTAATTTGATCGAAAAACCGAACTAAAAAATAGAAAATAAATAATAGTTAAAAAAAACTAAAAAACACGCTTTTTATCGAAAAATGAACTAAAAAATAGAAAATAAGTTTTAATAAATTTAAATTAAGAATAGTTTTAAAAATTTTAATAAAAATAAATTGATAATAGTGTGAATAAAAAAAAATATTTTATTAAAAAAAAAGCGTGGGGTGCTTTTTAAGACATTATCAAAATGATAATCACTCTACTCATACCTATCTGTCAATAAAATATTTATAACTATTGACACCATGCACCCCACGCTTTTTTTTAAATAAAATAATTTGTTTTTATTCACATTATTATTGATTTATATTTATTGAAATTTTAATAGTATTCTTAATTTAAATTTATCAAATCTTATTTTCTATTTTTTAGTTCGGTTTTCGATAAAAAGCGTGTTTTTTAGTTTTTTTTAACTATTATTTTTTCTAAACAATAGCCTTTCAATTAACAAAAACCTTCAATTAACCCCAAAACCACTGCCAGAAGTCGCTTCAGAATTTTAAACAAAGGTGTTATTAATGGAGAGTTCCTTATTTCTCACATTCGGGTCGATACCGATGCATGTTGCGATGTTTTTTTCATTTTTGAACATGCTGCGATAGAAAACAAGGTTTAGCTCGACCTGTTTGTATCGGTCGTTCGTGAATACTTCGTGTATCCAAATAGCATTCTGAAGTACTTTAACTATTCTCTTTTAGGTTTGAAAAGCAAACATAAAATAACATAGCTCTTTAACGATTTAAAAAAATATGTAGTAAATAATTCTATTATAATATTCCTGAAAGTATTTTTCTTGATTTAGCGCATGCTTAAAAGTTAAAATAAATAAAACTCACATGCCAAGGCATTTTTTTTGTAAATTTCTTTCTGAATAAATAGAGCATTATCACCCACGCCTTATTATTACATTTGGCCTAATCTCTGAAATTATTATCGCTCTTAAATAATTTAAAAGTACTTTTTTTTTAAATAGCAGTAACATTTTCCAGCAACACATAACAAATGTGTTTGTAGGTATGTACCCATCCCGTAAAATCACCTTGTTCCTTGAGCTACCTTTTTACCCAAACCACTTAATTTTATGTCACAGACTTTTAACTTGATGTTTTATGTTGCCTTCTCTCCTAAATTAAATCGTTGGCATTGTTTCACGCAATTTGGGGACTTTCGTGTAACACACTTTTTATTACAATAAATTTGTTTATTTGAGTATAACATTATTTATCCATAATAAAAACGGGTCAAGGTGAATAACAAAGAAAGTTCAAGTTCGATAGTGAAAATTATAATACCATATTCATAGGAAATAACAGACACATGTCTTATTCATGCATATATGATGAAAATGGATAACGAAGGGGAATAAATTGAATAATATCGTATTATTCACCTAAGTCTCTTTCTATTTTTCTATATTTCACAAGAAAATATTTTTCACAGCTGTTTTATTTATGTGACGTTTCAAAGAGCAATGTGCATTAATTTTTTTAACTCTTTTCGTGTGCCTTGCCCCAGTCTCCGGAGTGACGCGTTTTCTTTGTTAGCCGAGAATAATAGAGGCTAGCGAAACATATTTTTGTCTGATGTTTCTATTATACGGTTTTATGCTCAGAATACTTTACGAGCAACTGCCAACATTTCTCAAGGAGCAATGATTAAATTTCATTTGAAAACGTAAGCACAATTCGCACCTTCGGGAGCACGTGGTTATTCACGAAAAATGGTAAAACAATTTGTCTTCATAATAGAACATTCTGGAATTTTTTAAACATAATTTAAACGTGTTTAGAGCCGTAAAAGGTACAAAGATACAGGCAAAAGGCGCCATTTAGCTATTCGGGTTGTTTTAATAGCGTAATTAAAGTGGTGCCTCTCGCGAAGACTCACCGCTACTCCAAAGTGATATTTAACGCTCCCTCACAACGTTATTCTTTTATTACGCGACGCCTTTCACTCTTTTATTATCCTTCTCTTCATCATTTGTATTTCTTATACAGACACATCTTCCAGCTATTGGTATGAAAAAATATTTCTTCACAAATCCTACCGACGGTTATACATAAGATCTTACGGCTAACGTTGCAAATAAAGTTTAATAAAGCGATGTGTAGGTAAATCTGGCTCGCGAAGTTATTACCCTGATATTACGATGTTACCAAAGAGCAATATATTGTAATGAAATGTTGGGGTTATCACAATTTGTGATCTTGTTGCCGTTGGCTCAATGAATATTTTGGTTATCGAATTAGCTATAGGAGAATTACTGGAAACCTAGCATGTAATATAAGCAGTATTAATGTTTGTACTACAATCAGTACAATCATTGGCGCAGTTGGCTAGACACCAGCTTGCGAAACGAACGGCCGCGGGTTCGATCCCCGCACCGAGACAAATGTTTGTGTGATCCACAAATATTTGTATCGGGTCTGGGTGTTTGTGAGACCGAAAAGTCTCTCGTAGTTTCTGATACCCACAACACAAGACTCGTATCTTAGTGTGGGGTCAGGACTATGTATGTGACTGTTGGGTGTATTTATTTAATCATTATGCTAAAGGATGGGTAGTTAATATTTTTGTACCCACGAACACCAGCCGTATTTTAAGTATCATTTTTATCAATTAACGAGCCTAATTACAGTCCGTAATTAAAGTTTTGCAAAAATCTAATATTTATTCTAATTATTAGCCTCTGAATTCAAACGCCAATTTATTCCGCGAGACCAAGAATCTAGTTAAACAAAAGACTGACAACTTAGTAAATTCAAAACGACCGTTCATATTCTAAAACAACATACAATAAACAGTTATAAAAAATTAATTAAATGATTAAATGTATGAGTTATGTTATTAACAAAGCCTCTGTACTGGTAGTTTAGAAACCCCTATCAACAGTTTAAACCACCTTTATACTTGCCGTCAGACATAAAGTTTACGACTCCCTCCATTCCCTTGAGTAAATTTTCGTGTACGAATTATTCATTTTCAATAGGCTTTCACGACTTGTAAGGAAAAGGATTCTGTGATACGCACATTGGGAGTAATAAGAAAGCTATAAATGTTTTAGGTTTGGAAGTGGGCCTCAAGTATCATATTATCTAGTATATTTTTCTATAATTACTTCGTAATGTCGCGGTACAGGTATGCACCGTGCTATCCAGAGGTCTCAGTTCAATTAGCGTTGGGCAAATTGTAAATTGGATTTTTAATTTCTAAATCCAAAAATGTGTCCGAAAACAATAGGCTCAACCCCTTTTATGTGGGACTGACGTTACTGACAAAATGTGGGTCTAGGGCACTTCTGCCTATCAATAAGGTTAATCTAATTGCTTTAATCACCAACTAACACAAATTTAACAGTTAAAACAGTTTCCATGTTCCAATTGTAAAAGATTCGATGATAATGCTGCGCTTTCCCATTAAAATTAAACACGAGAACTAAAGCCTGTAATGTTACACAATACGCAATATACGGAATATTTTTTGTACCTACAGGCCAAAATTTAGGCGAGCCTGAAAAATATACATCTAAGTATGAAAAGCATTAAACACACTTTAGGCAGGCGAACGCGATCTATTTCCTAGGCAAGCTGTGGTCCTCCCGGGGCAGGCGCGGGGTGGGGGCGGGTCGGTGCGGGGGAGGTCACACAACCAGGTCAGTGCCAGAGCAGCCTTGGCCTGGCACCCGCGTACCTGTTGATACTCCCGTACTTACGAACCAAATTCCCGTTTAATATTTGTTTATAAGTCGGGTTTCAATCACAGCTGTTGCCACGTAACGCAGGTAATTGTCGTGCGTGTAATGGAATGTTTTATTGAGTAGTTTTATTCATTAGGTGTACTTAGCTGTTCGTGACTGGCTTGGAAAGGTTTTTAATTTTTTTTTATTATTATATCTGTAGATTTAGTATCACATGCATTACGAGTAGTAGCTTAACTGATTAGATTTCAAAGCATTTACTGAAGGGTAAATTTTACGCATAATTGAGCAATACTTTTCATTCGCAAATTATGAATGAAATAATTTCTCGTCAAGGGGCAGGGTAATCTTTGAGTCTTTAAATTTTGACGTCTGCATTTTGTTATATTTATTGA
Source organism: Cephonodes hylas (assembly GCA_030295005.1). Classification (NCBI taxonomy): domain Eukaryota; kingdom Metazoa; phylum Arthropoda; class Insecta; order Lepidoptera; family Sphingidae; genus Cephonodes; species Cephonodes hylas. The sequence goes on along the minus strand of AP025367.1, from coordinate 4,363,323 downwards.
CGGGTCGAGAGTCCATGACATTTCCATGATATCCCTCGGGAACAACGTTTTCCTCTTTCCCTTAACAATCTCGTCCCATCTCTTTAAGTAGACATGAAATACGAATGTAAGTTCGCGGTTATAAAGTATTCATTTTAGCTTTAAATACATATTTAAGATGCAAATATTAAATAAAGGATCATTTTTAGTAACGTCAAAAAATAACACAAGGAATTAAGAACATTTAATTCGATATTTAATTATAATTATTTCACTCTTTCCCTATTCTCGTTATAATTTATCGTATACTCATATTTCGTCCAAAAAAATAGAAATAAAGTAGTCACTACCTGACCATCCACAACAACAACCAACGACACACTTTTCTAACGAACTTTTCCTTATACTATACGTATATCTTGATAGGTCAAAATATTTGCATTGGCCCAAAGTAAAAACATTGAACGATAACGATTCACTATGACTGACAAGACATAACTTTTGTACTCTATCTGACAAATCATTACGATCATCATCATGAAACTTGGATCGGATTAATAGCTTTAGCCCACTTAGAAATCTATCAAAAAGAAAATAGAGAGCTGAAACATTAGTGTCTAAAGTTGTGAGTATTTGTTTACCAGTATGGCTACACGTGTCTGCGGCGGGAACAGAACACCACACCACTGGGTCAATTAGCCATATTAGCTCCCATAAAATACACTGTAAACACTTTTTCATGTGTATAGGGGTTAACGACCGATACACAAGACTATTATTAGAAGACCGATATCGACTATGCGTTGAATGTGGATTTGTTTAAAAAAATCGGTTTAAGAATAATTTCAGAGTGTAAACAATGACTATAAAACTAAGATAAAGCAACATCAAAGATTCTTTAAGTCCTTGGGCTGGAGATTTGGAATACCGGTCAAGTGCGATTTAATCTTGACGAGGCTTTTTATGAATAATTTAGCTATTTTGAATAGCCCTCCTGTTTATCATTACGTATATTTACATGCATTTCAATGTGTCAATCAATGCTATAAAACACACTTTTTAGTGATAAGGAATTCCTTAAAATAGTAATAAAAAATGAAAATAGTTTTTCAGCCTTTTAAGCGTGAAGCTGAACAAACAAATTCATTACGGTATTTAAAAAAATTGACGGCCCCATGGCGCAGTTGGCTAGACACCTGCTTGCGAAACGAGAGGCCGCGGGTTCGATCCCCGCACCGAGATAAATCAAATCAAATCAAATCAAAATCATTTATTTGCAGATATGGGTGCGACATTGTAGTTGTTACATGTATATAAAAACAATAAGGTGCATTATCCATATCCTACCCACAAGGCATGCAAAGTAAAAGTAAATTAATTTCAATTTTAACAAATGTAGGCATTTACAAGGTTGCATCTTGTAAGTATTCTGTGACTGTATAATAGGCTTTAATTAACAATAGTTTTTTGACTGCATTTTTAAACTCCTTTATATTTGACATCTTCAGAATCACTTTAGGCAAATGATTGTAAATACGAGGCGCCATGCAGAAAATACTCTTGTTTAGTAATGCCGTTTTATTATTTGGTAAACATATTTTAAACTCGTGTCTTTTACTATTTAATTGTCTAAAGTAGTACATATGCTTCTTAACAAATAATGCAACCTCTAATATATAAATACACGGTAAAGTTAGTATGCTCAACTTTATAAACATTGGCTTGCAACCCTCTGTTTGTTTTATATTTGTAATGGCTCGAATACATCTCTTTTGTGCCTTAAAAGCAGCTTCTTTTTCAGCAGAATTGCCCCAAAAAACAACACAATACTTTAGAAGAGGCGCGACATATCCGTGATAGGCGACAAGAAGTGTCGCGCAACTGACCGTCTGTCTCAGCCTATATAGCGCATAAGAATATGTGTTCAGCCTAGAGCATAACACATCAATATGTTCTTTAAAGTTTAATCTATTATCAATATTTAATCCTAAAAATTTTGTAGTATCTACATCCTGAATTTTGGTATTTAAGTAATTAATATTTAAATTTGATATTCTATTTTTTATACATCTAAATGACATTATATTAGTTTTATTGAGATTAATATGTAAGTTATTTGATCTTAACCAGTTTATAATATTTTTAAGAGTCAAGTTTATTTCAGATTCTAAATTTAATCTACTGTCCCCTGAGAATAAGACTGTACTATCATCAGCAAATAACACAGTATTGTATTTAGTTACTTTAGGAAGATCATTTATATAAATAATAAATAGAAGTGGGCCCAATACACTTCCTTGTGGCACACCTGTTGTTACTGCTTTACATGTTGATGAGTAATGTATCACTTTCTTTGCAATAGGGCATATTCGTGTTATTTGTGTAACTTGGGTTCTATTACTTAAGTAAGATTTGATTAAGTCATAAATATTACCTCTGACCCCATAGGTATACAACTTATCTAACAATATATTGTGATCCACATAATCAAATGCCTTTGTAAGATCCATGTATAGGGCACATACTTGTTTACCCTTGTCCATATCAGTCAATATAGTATGTAGGAAATTATATACTGCTATGTCAATAGATTTGTTTTTTCGAAATCCAACCTGTTCATCACATAACAATCTATTTGATTCAAAGTAATTATAGATACTATTGTGCATCACTTTTTCAAATATCTTTGATATGACTGGTACAAGGGCTATAGGACGATAACAATTCATATCTTTATTATCATTTTTCTTAAACATTGGTTTAACTAAAGTTAATTTTAACTTTTCTGGAAAGATTCCATCTGAAATACATAAATTTATTATATAGCTAAGTATGTATGATAGCTTGATAGATACATGTTTTAAGATTTTGGTTGATATGTCATCATATCCAGTACTGTTTGTATTTTTTAAATCTCTAATAATCTTATAAATATCTTTTGGTACAGTAGGATGCACAAATATTGAGCTTAATACAGACGGAATATTATGATGTTTTGAGGTGTTTGATATATTGCTGTTACTTGGATTAATAAAAAAATCGTTAAAGTGATTAGCAATCTGTGTAGGATCATTTACTGTCATACCATTTGTATTTATTTGCTGTATGTGTTCCCTTGAAATGTTTGTGTGATCCACATATATTTGTTTCGGGTCTGGGTGTTTGTGAGACCAAAAAGTCTCTCGTAGTTTCTGATACCCACGACATAAGACTCGTATCTTAGTGTGGGATCAGGACGATGTATGTGACTGATAGGTGTATTTAAAATATTATTAATTGGTCGCAAATTCATAAATATGAAGTATTCACATGTGTCGATAAATTAAATACTTTTTATTAAAAAAAATGTCTTAAACTGATGAGTGAAAAGTAGCTGTAATCGTAGTAGATTAGTGGTATTTTATTTGAACCACATTAGACACAAAGATTATACGTGCCTATCTAAATAAAAAATAAAACTTCTACACCACTGATACATTCACTTTTTAATCATTTTTGTATTAAATAAAGGAAAGTATTCTAAGCCACGCGGATTGAAGTGAATACAAAAGTATTTGAATTATGTGTGCGAAAGTTTTGGGCGTTATTCCGTCTCGGAAATATGATGATATATAAAATCTAATGAAGATATTCATAGCTACAGCCAGCAGTGATGATGTCTCATATTTATAAGTGATGTTCAGTAAACTACGTCTCCTAATATTTCCTTATCCGGGACTGTAGCATCCTTACCATCAGGCCAAACATCCTTTCCCTCAATATCCTGTACCCAAACTCACGCTATCCCCACACCATTCCCTTTAAAACATAGAAATTCCCAAGGAGGGTTGGCGTCAGGCAGGCGGCCGGCCGTAAAACATATGCCAAAACTCTTATGCAGCATGTTTTGTCCTTCCACACAGGAAGGAAGAACAAAACATGCTGCGCCGACCCCAAACAAGAATTGGGATCAGGGCAGGAGAATGATGATGTTCAGTAAACTACGTCCATATGTCGCATTTTGAACTCAGTTGACTTAAACTCGTTTATTATTTGATCCAGATTTAGAGTCAGAGGGTCATTTTTCTGCCAACTTGTCCGGTTGGCTTATAAAATGGCACGGGTACGCGACCCCGGCCCCTCGAGCCACCATTGCTGCATTCACTGTCCTTTCCGCAGCTTTGGTGTCCCCTCCCTCACCCACCACTGGTGGTAGGGTTTAATATTGAGTATTTATTTACTCAATGTTGAACCCGAGCGGATTGGTACCACCGTCCAGTCTATTTCTACCGCAAAGCAGGAATGCGTTCCGGCGGAAGGACTGGATAGCCGTTCCTTCTATGTCCCTCCCCGTACCTTCTTGAGTGCTGGTGGGTTGAAACGGCACTACTCCGGGTGGATCCAGTGTCTGGGGTGGCATGCGGCCTTGGGGGTTGAGGCGGGGTACAGGGAGACCCGGTGGGAACGGTTTCCGTCGGCCGCCTGCCGGTCAGTAGGGGACCTGAACCCGAGGATCCGCTGACTTTTAACTCCCGCCTCGGGAAGCTGTCCCGCCAACCGGCGAAAATCCCGTCGTGCAGTCGTCGTGCCAGAGTGGGAGACTGGGGTGGATCCCGGCGACTGTACGTGGGGGGGCACCGGGGGCCCTTCCGTGCCTCGCGGAGGCCACTCATTCGGCCGTGTGCTGCCTCACATTGGATTTCACTTTATATTCTTCCACCATCGTTAAGGATTTGCCATAGACCCACCGCACCCATCCTCACCTCCCTCCCACCAATCTCTTTGAAATGACCCGAGAAAATAGAAGTAGCAGGCAAACTACGGCGGATAAACTATCCACAATTTCAGTGGACTTCTGCAATGTCAGGGGTCTACACAGCAACCTCGACGCCGTCCATCACCACCTCGAGACGGCGCGGCCTGCCCTGCTCTTTTTAACGGAGACACAAATATCTACCCCTGACGATGTATCGTACCTTAACTACCCCGGCTACGTATTGGAACATACATTCGTACGTAAAGCCGGGGTGTGCGTCTTCGTCAGGGGTGATATATGTTGTCGCCGCCTTCGGGGCCTCGAGCATCGGGACCTGTCAATATTATGGCTTCGCGTAGACTACGGGGGTCGAACCCGTGTATACGCATGCCTTTACAGGTCCCATGCCAGTGATTCGGGGTCTTCTCTGTTGTTTGAGAACGTCCAAGTGGGGACTAGCTGCATACTCGAGCAGTGCCCGTCCGCGGAGGTGGTGGTCCTGGGTGACTTCAACGCCCACCACAAAGAGTGGTTGGGGTCCAGGATCACTGATCTCCCGGGCCGGTCTGCCTACGAGTTGGCCCTGGCATATGGCTTCTCACAGCTGGTAACACAGCCTACCCGTGTTCCGGATGTCGAGAGCCATGAGCCCTCTCTGTTGGATCTTCTGCTGACTACTCATCCTGACGGATACAGGGTGGTGATCGAAGCCCCTCTAGGGTCATCTGATCACTGCCTTGTTCGTTCATGGGCCCCTGTTGTGAGTCCCAGTCGTCCTTCAGCTACTGGGACTCGCAGAGTCTGGCGTTATAGGTCAGCAGATTGGGATGGACTGCGCGAGTTCTACGCATCCTTCCCATGGAAGCGGCTCTGCTTCTCCTCCGACGATCCTGACGTCTGTGCGGACTGCGTAAGGGACACAATAATCCTGGGGATGGACTCTTTCATCCCCAGTTCCAAAATACCCGTGGGGCGCCGCAGCCGACCTTGGTACAACCACGCTTGTGCCGATGCTGCGCGCCTCAAGCAGTCCGCATTTAAGGCTTGGCAGGAAGCCCGAAAACGTCGGGATCCTAAAACAAAGGAGGAGAAGCGAAAATTCAATGCCGCTTCTAGATCTAGCAAGAGGGCTATCGCTAGGGCCAAGGCGGAACACGTTCGACGAATTGGCGAGCGACTCGAAAGTTATCCCTCTGGAAGTCGAGCTTTCTGGTCGCTCGCCAAGGCTGTCGAAGGTAATTTTTGCCAGCCTAGTCTCCCGCCACTGCGTAAGGATGATGACAGTCTGGCCCATAGTGCAAAGGAGAAGGCCGATCTCCTGGCCCAATCCTTTGCCTCGAACTCGACACTGGATGACAGGGGAGCCATTCCACCTGTTATTCCCAGGTGTGAGAGTATCCTGTCTGACATCAGATTTAATCATCGTGTTGTCAGACGGGAGCTCAGGCTTCTCGACATCCGAAAGTCGAGTGGGCCGGATTGTATCCCCGCGGTGGTTCTTAAGACGTGCGCCCCTGAGTTGACCCCCGTGCTCACGCGCCTGTACCGTCTTTCCTACAAAACCAACAGGGTCCCAGCTTCTTGGAAGGTCGCACGTGTCCACCCAATCCCTAAAAAGGGTGACCGGTCTGACCCTTCCAACTATAGGCCGATAGCGGTCACATCCCTTCTCTCCAAGGTCATGGAGCGAGTTATTAATACTCAGGTCCTGAGATACCTTGAGGATCGCCAGTTGATTAACGACCGTCAATATGGCTTTCGACACGGTCGGTCAGCTGGCGATCTTCTTGTGTACCTCACGCACCGCTGGGCGGAGGCCTTGGAGAGTGGGGGTGAGGCTATTGCCGTCGGCCTAGACATTGCGAAGGCGTTCGACCGAGTGTGGCACGGCGCCCTTCTGGCGAAGCTTCCAGCATACGGGATCCCCGAGGGACTCTGCAAGTGGATCGCCAGCTTTTTGGATGGTCGGAGCATCCAGGTCGTCGTTGACGGCTGTTGCTCCGAGACCATGACCATTAATGCTGGCGTTCCTCAAGGTTCGGTGCTATCGCCGACACTCTTCATCCTGCATATCAATGACATGCTGTCTATCGATAGCATGCATTGCTATGCAGATGATAGTACGAGTGACGCGCGATACATCGGCCAACAGAATGTCCCTCGGACTACCGTTGGGGAAAGGCGGTCACAACTTGTGTCTGAAGTCGAGAGCTCTCTGGGGCGGGCTCTCGAATGGGGTGAAAAGAATCTGGTTCAATTCAACCCCACGAAGACACAAGTTTGCGCGTTCACTGCGAAGAAGGATCCATTCGTCATAGCGCCACAGTTCCAAGGAGTATCTCTCCAGATCTCCGAGAGTATTGGGATCCTCGGCGTTGAGATTTCCAGCTTAGTCCAATTTAGGAGTCATTTGGAGGACAAAGCCAAATTGGCGAGTAAAAAGTTGGGTATCCTGAACAGAGCCAAGCGGTACTTCACGTCGGGTCACAGATTGTTGCTCTACAAGGCGCAAATCCGGCCCCACGTGGAGTACTGCTCGCATCTCTGGGCAGGTGCCCCAAAATACCAGCTCGACCCACTTGACTCCTTACAGCGACGGGCTGTTCGCATCGTCGATGATCCCGATCTCACGGAGAAACTACAGCCGTTAGGACTGCGAAGAGACTTTGGGTCTCTTTGTGTGTTCTACCGGTTGTTCCATGGGGAGTGCTCCGAGGAACTGTTCGGGTTGGTACCGGCATCGCCGTTCTACCATCGCACCACCCGTCACCGCAGTAGAGTTCATCCATTTCACCTGGAGACGTACCGTACGCGTACGGTGCGTTTCCAGAGGTCTTTTTTACCACGTACGTGCAAGCTCTGGAATGAACTCCCTGCCTCGGTGTTCCCCGAGCGCTATGACATGGCCTTCTTCAAACGAGGCTTAAAAAGAGTACTTTCCTCACGGTAGGCAGCGGCGTGGCTGTGCCCCTGGCATTGCCAAGTCCATGGGCGACGGTGACCGCTTACCATCAGGCGGGCCGTCAGCTCGTCTGCCTGCTAGGGCAATTAAAATTAAAAAAATGATCCACATACATTACTACAGAAATTAATGAAAGACAAGTTTCTTGTTAAGCAAAAAGCTGTTTTGGCGAATCCTTTACTGTACTTATAAGTCGCTACCTTAACTCATGAAATCGTCAGAAAAGAAATCAATACATAAATTGAGCGAACAAATTCAATTTAGTTTCCAACAACAATTATCACGCTTTGTAGGAGCTCGGTAGGTTAATAAAATAGATTCGAACCCACCATTAACTCGTCTTAAACACAACGAGAACAAATTTATATACAGTCTGCCTTTTAATTACTTCTAAATAAATCACTGGACTGTAATCCTTTACTTGAAAGATGAATATTCATTAACCTTCATTTAACTTTAATTTGAATTTAGAGATCCTCTTAATATTGTTACATTGGAGAGGGATGGAGCGCTTGCAAACAATTTTATAGATTTACAACTGAAATTTTGAGAATATTAGGATTTGCTTCCAAATGGAATTAGTCTACGCTGTCCAACGTCGATTCCACTGTGGGTTATAAACCACGACCCAGTTTAATGATCGGCTCGTTTAGAAACATCAACTTGTACCGGACTGTGACATAAACTAGCGAAATTGAGTACCCTTAATGCCTTTTACTCCACCTTTTATGTTACTGCCACATTACTGTGTAACACATTGACAGATTACTTACGTATACAAACATAAAGGTGTAAACAGACGTGTTTCTCCACGTTCGTTTCGCCATCGTTATGAAATAATTAACAGTCCAGCGGCGCAGTTGGCTAGACACCAGCTAGCTGAAAAAAGGCCGCGGGTGCAATCTCCGCACGAGATTTGTGTCCACAAATATATTTTCCCTTTCCATTTATTTTTCAGACTCCGAAACATTCCCCTCTCTCTTAAAACAAAAAAAAAACACGCAGACCACTTGTTATTTAAAAAAATGCTACATTTTTATTATTTTCCTATTTCTCGTCTTTTCTTATTATCATCATCATCATCATTGTCAGCCAATAGTGGTCCACTGCTGGACATAGATCTCCCCCAATGATTTCCACCAGGAACGATCGGAAGCCTCCTGCAGCCAGCGATGTATTATATTTATATATGATTTATTAATATGTTACTCACAATTCATAATATTTGTGAATCGTAGAAAATAGAAATAAGCAAAGCCTATTACGTAACAGCCATGATGCGGCGTGGTTCGATGGCCCTGGCCGGTGGCGGCGAACCGCTGATCGTAGTGGAAGAGAGCGGCGCAGAAGACGCAGAATCCTCGCCAAGATCCTCAGTCCCGACGCGTGGCCTCTCCATAGACCAGGAGTCGCCGCCAGACCCGTACCATCTGTCGCCATGGCGCGACAACCGCAAGCATTCCCTGCCCACGCCATCCTGCACTTCTGGGCCTACTGCTAGCCAGGTATAATTATTTCATATACTGATCCAGTATAAAGCAATGATAATAAAATTGACCGTATTTTTACCCCCACAAAATATTTATTTATTTCACTTTTGATTGCATTTTTCAATTCCGATACTGGCAGTGAAAAGGTTTTTGCATTGTCACTTGAATTGGGATTGAGCGTTGTAACATGTCTCCTCTATCAATTTTCGTTATGTTTTGTGGTAGCAACTATAAGAGAGATGCTATGTAAATGTTTTCATTGATAGGTACGGCGGCTGTCAGAACGTGGTGAGAGCGCTGCCCGAGAGGCGCGCGAAGCAGCTTTCTTGGCAACACTGAGCCAGGCTCCGCCGCAGCCTGGTGGAAGAAGGTTGTAATTTAACCTCTTTTCATCATAATAAGTAATTGTCTTTATTCTAACGTAACTTCTCTCTTACAGACATTCCGTAGTCACAATATCCCGCGTACCACAATCTCTGTTTGGTCGGGGACGCCGCGAGTCCATCGCAGCTTTTCCAGCACTTGGACGCCGTAGAGACTCAGGTTCAAAAAAATGTTAGTTATTCGTAGAGTTAAGTGGGGATGGGTAGGGTAATAATTGTATGACTGATTTGATTTTGAATGATAATTAATCTGTTAATGTATTTTAACCGCATCACTTTATCGTAGGTCCACCAGCAACGGACACACTTGGCAGCACCCACAACTTGCAGCTCGACATAATGGACGACATAGTCCAAGCGCGCAAAGTGCGAATGCGACTTTGGAACACATCCAACGAGCGAGTGTGCGAAGTGCAACCACTGGACGAGCGCTCACCCATGGCTGGCTCCGTGAGATACACTAACCGTGGACGGCGACACTCCGATTTCGTTGGGTCTCCACTTCCCCCAATACCGGCTCGACGACGCGCTTCTGAAATGCCGCCGCCCCCGCCAATTCCACCACGTAGTGGCGCCGGTGTGGTCTGCACTGACACTGATTTGCAACACATGCTCAATGCTCTCACTTCTTCAGCCACAGAAATAGATCGTTGCGGCAAACCCGAGCGCACGCCCCGCCGCCTCGCAGACATGCGGTCTAGCAGCTTCGACGCTTCCACGCTCCGAGACAAACCGACAGATTCGGGAACCACTTGGTTCACCCGCAGACACCAGACTCTGGCCACGAAAAAGAAAGAGAGCGAGCCAAAAAAAGGCAAAGTGACATTCGCTGCAGATTCTAAGCAGGCGCCGGGAGACGTTGCCAAAGTGGTTTGGGATAAACCTACCGGATCTGTCGTGGATGCAAGCGCTCTTGGTAGTGCCATTGAAGTTTTTCTGAGGAAGAGCAGCGCGATAGACCCAGGGCCTTCAACATCTGCGACCATTGCTAAAGAGACGCCATCAAAATCCACTGAAGCTTCTTCTAAGCCACGAGACATTCCGGGTCCGAGCCGCGCACCGGCTAGGAAAGAGGGCGAGCGTTGGTACACGAACAGGCCTGAAGAAGAAGAGCCAGCGGAGGGATGCGACGCCACCCTCTGCTCGTCTCTCAAAGATCTCTTCGTGTAGAATTCAACGGTGCATTTAAAATCTTGTAAAATAATACCTTTAGTTGTCGCGTGAAGATTAGTTTCTGAATGGGAGAGTGAGAGGTTCGCGGTGTTCGGCACCCGTTGTACTTTATGAATCTTTCAATGTGATAGATTGCGCGCCGGCGCCGGTCGTCCCGAGTCGACTCACGACCGACGCCCGCGCCGCCAAGTATTTTTAGAATAAATTCTATTTTCATTGTAAATTTTTTGGTAATAGCGATCAGAATATTGACTTATTGTTAGATAGATAGTGAATTATATTCGTGATGAATGGGTGCGTGCTTTTCCACGCCTAGAGCGGTCCCCCCTCCTCCCGCGCGCACCCTTACCCCGCCCGTCTCGTTCAATAATTTGTGTCTTGTAATCCAGTGTTACCATTAAACAATTAAATCTTTATCATATAGCAGATGATAATGGAGGAGAGGTCGGGAGAAACGTACGCTTAATAAACGAAGGCGACACTCTGTCGTCTTTAATCAATAAAGTTTTTATCGATGTTACGTCGCGTTTTATTTAGCACGAACCCTTTATAATTATCAGATCAAATATCACCTTGATAATTTATTTCGGGAGCAACCTATAATGAGGTTCGTTAAAAGTCGTACTGATATTTAACTTAGGGGCATTTTATTATTTAATGTGATATAAGTCACTACTAGTTTGAACATTAGATGATCATTTATTAAAAGTTATCATCAACAAAGAATATAACAGCGAAAGGCAATAAAACAAAGGGAAATAATTTTCGGACGCCGCTGTAGCGGGGCGACGCATGGCTCTTAAGAAAGAAGCCGGATAAAGTTATAAGTGACATCAAAATCAATTTCGTTGAACTTTCACCGGACAACTTTTCCAATTACCCGGACGCCTGCAGGTGAGTTTCTATTTCCAACATTTTAACTTAGATAAGTTTGATACACAATAACATAGCCTTTGACGTTATTGCTATATCATAAATTTTTAGACTAGCGAAATATAATTTGTTTTCAATGATACTGAAGTTATCTGTGAAATCACTTTGAACTTCAAATTTCTCGTAAAGTCCATAACGTTACAAAATTCAAGCCTCAGAAACAAATAATCTTACTTGAACCCTGATTACAATACATACATACCTCACCTTTCGCCAGATATAAAATAATATTTTGTTAAATGAATAAATAGCCAACAAACAAAACGGCACAAAATAATTTGAGAAATACATATTGGTAGTAAATCAACACAAATTGTTATTTATACTGGCCTACGGAAAATTACCATCGTATTAAAAATACCTGAGCTCTTTGAAGACCCTACCCTCTCACTTGGTTGACTCCGGAGCCAATAATAGGTCTTCTACTCCGGTTGAATGAAAGGTACAGCGAAGTTCAATATAATGTCTGTTTAATCGTACGACATTAAAACGGACATACTTAATAGACATTGATATGATTTTACAAAATAAATACAAATAATTGGGCCTGTAAATTCAGGGACTATCCTCTACAACTTCATAAGCCCAAAGTCACATACTTTACCTCCTTATAAAATTAAAAATAGAATAAAAACAAAGAATATGTCAATCATACTTAACTAGCTTTTTTACTAAATATTGTTATTTCTAACAATGAAAATTCAGAGAAAAAAATATAGAATCAGACGCTTCAGTTTTATTTCATCGTGTGAGTGGTCGTATATCCTTTTTAGCAAATCCGTAGCTTACGTAGATAACTGGAATGTGACTGAATACGGCCTGTCGCATCCAAAACAGATCTAAATCCGTATCGGAGCGTAGCCTTACGATGTTACTGTAACCGTATCATCGTGACAGAATTTCACTGCACGCGTATATTTCAAATGTATTTGGGAACATTGGAATCTGAGAAGATTTATGTTCGGCCCATATTGTGTTGACACATTTTGTTTGAGAGATTTCGATTGTATCCAAATTATAACAGCTTTTATACATTTTAATTATCTTTCAAATAATGACTTTATTGATGTACACTGTGCAGCCTTGATGCTGTTGGTTAGCAGTTTGTTATATGTAAAATTGTTAATGTATTGTAAACACGATAACTGAACTGTAACAAAAATTCCACATAGTAAGACTGAAAGGTTACGGTAGATATTGTTTCATTTCTTACTTAAATTACTTCTTTAAAAAATAACTGACTTTAAGATGGATGAAATAATTTTGTAGTTCACCAATCAACAAAGCCCAGTGGACTAAGGCTAAGAAGTTAATACCTGTTATAGAGGAAGCCTATGCCAATTACTAGAATTAATATGAAATAATAAACTAATGCGATTGATATTTCATAACGATGTAGCTCTTTAAAGGGGTATAAAAAAACACTCATTAAGCTTTCAAATAACGACAATGAAGGCTCTAATTTCCTTTGTTTAGCGTGCCCAGTTTTCATTACACTAAATTTAGTCCAACGAGTAATTGTTTACTTTTATGAATACTTGATAGTAAACGTCGTTCAAATGTAATCCTTTGTTAAAGTGGAAACAATTCGGAGGATTCTAAAGTTGAACACGCTATTCTGCTACACAATACAGTTGTAAATTGTTGTCTAAATACCTCACAAAAGATGTCTGGAGTGGTAATGTTATGAAACCGATAAATGGGACTAGTATGTAGTTTTATTTAGCGTTAACTAATTCGTGATGTTATCCTCAAAGGTCATGTTAAGAGTAGTAGAGATACTTCCATAAAATCCTATAGCCCTGTTTGTCTAACAAAATTTCGGATAATGGTCTACAAATAAGCGTTAAATCTTTAACAAAAGCAATTTGAGAATATCCTGACCCCGCATCAAACAATTATAAACTAGACATTACAGAATCAGTATGTTAAGGTGATATGCATGATTAAAAACACGGTTAAAGAAATGGTACAAGTGTTCAGGCCATCTCGAAGAATTAAGGGCCTATGAAGACTAGAACCTGTATTTAAAAATGGAGTCTATGTAGCAATTTTTTTTAATGTTATGAGTTTATTTAAGATTTTGTTTTTGCTAAATGCTCATAAAAATTCTAACGTATTTAAATAAAGAATAAATCAAGATTGTTTTAGAAACTTAGAGTAAACAAATAAAGTTAAAGAACGCTTAGGATATTAGGTACTATAACGCTTTCTTTAACATAAAATCAATATTAGTTGCGTTTATAAAAAGCATTATAAATAACAGCACATTCCCAATTGGTCCCAACCAATACAGGCTGTACGAGAATATCATTGACATAAACATACATGAACCAAAACCCGATTTCAGGTCAAACTCATTTTAGTCAGGCCAACCGGGTTACGCCAAACGAATTAGGTTCGACAGGATTAGTCTCTAATATCGGGTTATCTTGGCACTAAAATTTACACTTCGGACTTCGTCCGGTAAGTGTGTTAAAGTTAGGGGCTTATATGATTTAGTCATAGGTCACAGCAAGGAGCGACATTAGATAGAAGCTAGAATATAGTTGATATGTTAGCGAATCGGTCAAACTTTAGAAAAGTGATGATGTCATAGATCTACATTTTTAATGTCTAAAAACGGTTTTAAGCAACTGTTCTTTTTAGTAATGTGTTGTAGCACCATAAAATTTAACTTTTAAATGCAGGCGTAGACGCAAAATCGTTTAAATGCAATAAAGAAAAAATTCTAACCAAATTCAATCATAGCATGAAGATGAACTTCCTTTTAAGAACATTGACGCTATAAAATGTTGTTTTCACAAAAAAAAACCTGGATGCATGAAGTAAACGAAATGCTCCAATCCAACTAGGCTAAGTTCTAATCTACACAATAAGATAAGTGAAGCCCGTGTCCGCCTAATTTGCCTAATTGTTTTTTACGTAATTAAAATATTGTATCAATTCAAATGATATGATGTCGTGAAGATGTCTTTATGAAAGATGTCGTGTCCTAATTTTGTTCTAACTCTTAAAAAATCGAACATTAATATTAATATAAAATTATTAATATTTTCTACCAAACACGTTCCAGAAAAATATTACTTCGAAAGAAAAATATTGTATATTAACAAATTAAGCTTGAACAGACCGCGTTCGCACCTTCCGCCAAAGTTTTGGGTCTAATGTATATTCCCTTGCTCGGAGGGACGCGTAAATTCCCGAATCAAACTCTAAGCCAAGTACCAGACAATTCCGCCAAATATCGCAAATGCCATTGAAAATTATAAACCATTTGTTACAAATTTTGTGGATGCCAATTACGTTCCAACAATTAAAATTAAGAGCTGATGAATAGTTTAATATACAAGTTTTTTGAAATAGCACACAGTCTTGTGTATTGTTTATTTTGTACAAAACTTTACTCGCGTTAATAAATATATGTTACTATGTATATCATGTTACTCAGGAAATGTTTAAGAAAATCCTTCTTAGCGGATACGTCGTATAGCTATATTCCGCTGCATGATCCTGCTGTATAATTTTGACACAATTTGTTAAGTTGTTTGAGCTGTAGGTTATTAGATCAATCAGTCAGTCGGATTACCTTTGAACAAAATAAATAGTGATGTTAAAGTTAAAAACAAAGGGTAGTTGTGAATATGTCAAATATAATATTGGGACGAGCGGCAGGATCATTGTGTGCAGCTGGGAGTTATCAAATGAGTAATTGAAGCCATTTATTTAGGCCTAATAACACCTTTACTTATAAACTAAAACGTGCACATTATAAATATATGGTACAGTATGGTAATACTTGGTATTACTTTACGTTTCATACTTCTCAATAGAGACATATTACATAAAAATACACAAAAGTCACATAAATATTTCTGACCCACACTAGGGTCTTGCGTCGTGAGGAGTATTAGAAATCACGAGAAGTTTTTCGGTCTCACAAATACCCAGAATAGAAATATTTATAGTCTTTTATAAATATCATTTGAGCGTTAACATACTGATAAACCAATGAAGTACAACTACTTCTGAACATCAGCATTTTTGATACTACTGAAAACAAATAAAACGGAATCGCCAATTTTGGAAGTCTTATATGAACCTGAATGTAAATAATAAATGATTAAGGATCCGCGTTTCGGTAAATGATATATGCATACGCAATTAGTTGAAAATAATCATGTTCAGGTGAATATAATTTTAACATGAACGTGAATATAAAATTAACTGTTTCTATTAGGTAGAAAATAATGAAATAAAATACGCCGGTAATTTCAATCAAAGCTGGGCTATGCTAAATTGTTTCCGCGCATTTAGTTTTAGTATTTAGAAAAAAGGTAATTTTATCATTAGATATAAGTTTGATGTATTTCGGTCTATCATGTTTAGAATAACTATGGTTATTAAGACATATTTTTTTCATGACGCCAGCTTTCTGTTATTAACACGAATGAATGAAATTTATTACAATAATACATATGTATATCATCTAAAAGTTCCCATACCATCTCGATTTAGCTTAGCTTTATACTGGTTGACTGACTTGTGGTCTTGCGGCATAAGCATGAGGTTTCTTTCCCGGATTGGACAAAGTGATACTGGGTTTTTCCATTAGAAATTTTTCAGAGTCTAGGAATAGTAAGGCCCAGGCCTTAGACTCGCCCCATTTTATGTGGGATTGATACATACCTAGCATATATGTTTGTATGTAAAAATATTTTTGTATTGCTTAATGCGATGCAACGCGCAATTCTAAAGGGATGCCCACAAAAAACCTAGAGACATAAAAGTACTTAGAATTACAGAAGACCCGTACAAAAGGACGTATATGGGTTGATATAAAAACAGAAATTCAAAAGAATAAAAATTGATAGAACCATTTAAAAAACCAGACGCCAGTTCTCCTTGAGTTATAGTCCCCGCCTTTTTGGATTTCAATTGTAAACTCCTTTATTTGCAGAAATTCAACTAGAGTGTAAAACGTAACGATGAAGTAAAATACGGACTAATTTACTTCAACAGGTCGTATTTTTTTCCTAGAGAATCGATTTCAAACGTAACGAACGCCAGTTTATCTTCCAGTGCCGGCTTTTACGACATTTTTATGACCCACCCTCAAAAATTTTGTTTTGAGCGCGAAAAAACATAAAATGTTTCGACATTTTAGATATACATCTATTGATATAATGGAAAAAGACCTGTTGTAATAGAAATAAAAACTTTACGATCACCTTTATAGGTATGAGTTGCTGAAAGTTGTACGGTTTATAGACATGCAAAATGTCAGCGAAAATATAGCATACGTCAAAACATCAAATAACACGAAGCTGGTGTTTTAATGGTGTCTAGACACGCGACGCTCGACGTCAAGTATTGGATAAACGGGCAGATAAATCTTAACCAAATTATGCCCCAAGGAGCCACAAATTCGTGTTGATGTCAAGAGCTACTAACACTACGTGATAAACTACATCTTTTGAAACTTCGTTTAATATGGCTTGCTATGGATACATGGACAAACACTGGTATAAGAAACGTCGGTTTACGAGTTAGATCCTTGCACCAATACAGATGTTAATGTATTCAGCATTTGTTTTTGATTCGTGGGAGCAATTAGTATTATAATATGTATTTATTTTATAATTCCTCTAAACAATAGACGTAAATTAGAGCAAATGCTCCAATTGCTAGATATATTTTCCAGTAAAATAAATTCTAAGTATACCAGTAGGATGTCTCCATTTTGTTTGTTTTCTACTGATTTGATTTAAAAGTTTTTACCAAATGGAAATTTACTGTGTAAGAATCGTGAGACTCGAACTATCTCCAATAAAGAACAGTAATAAGATAAACTTTACGTGGGACTATCTGTTGTTGGATCGGTAAACTTATCACGACTTGAGACTATTTGTAACTTAGATAATGCGAACTGAACAGTAATTTGCTTTACGGCCGATGGGAAAACAATGAGGGTAAATTACATTTCACGGATTAGAAAAATGTTAAGAGCCGTAAGTAATTAAGGCGAAACCCGGTAATTTATTGCTGAAAACTGGCAGATGTTGATCATGGCAAGAAATTATAAAATCAATACCTTTTTTAAAATCGTTACTGTTTTTTTCGTTTTAAATTACATTTATATTCCTATACACCGATTCAAAATTTGTAGTGTGACAGTTCATCACACTTTATTGCATCTTTTGACCTCATAACTTAAACCATATAAATTAATAACACAAGCTTAATTTTCTAAAATCTAAAAATTAAACGACATAACCTCCTCTTTTTTTGAAGTCTGCTAAAAATATTTCAAAATTCAGCTCCATTTGGAGTATGTAATCCAGTGACGTAGGCAAGCACGTAGCGCCGTAGCGTATCGCCGTAGCATCACGTAGCCGAAGGGCATGTAACTAGATTACAGACCAGCCCGTCCGTGACTGACTCAATTAATAATATGACGTCAGCTTGCCGACATGTCCTATATGTCCATTTATTTTCGGCTTTACTCCACCTCATGTTACCGGTTCATTAAATTATATTAGTTTATGACCCCGTACTAAGGGGTAAATTCAAAATTTTCGATCCGATAAAATCTATATTATTGGACAGTATTAAACGTAACAATAATATTAGTGGGTGATCCGTTTCATAATTTTACATGCAAATGATATGAACTGATACGCTTTTGTTTCTTAGTGTTATGCATTTTTTGATATTACCTTGGTTAATTATCTCTAGCTATATTTTTTAGATATTTCGTCGTTTATTCATATTAAAATAGTCGATACTGCTAAGCATGCATCCTTTTTACAGTTAAATAGATATAAGTTTCAATCTGGCCAGCCTTAAATATTTTAGTTAAGCAGAGTTCGCAAAAACTTACATAAATTTAGCAAACTGAGACACAAATTAATTCATGAATCATGTCTTAGAATCATTAATAAAAACATAATATTATGTTTCAGATCTTACTTTTTTGGCATAAGGATAGTAAAAGATTGCTCATGGAAGTAAATACTTGCAATACGAGGCTTACCATTTATTTTAGAATTCGATTGAGCCATTTACTAGTTCGGCCTACATAATAGAACAACGCTATCACGCACAAACAATTATTTAACTCAAAATTATTCAATAGTGTAATCTCTTACATCTGGTGTGCGTAGATAAAGCTAACCAATATTGCTTTAGGTCCAATAATCCCTCATCCAGACTACACCTGTTACACTAGATAATATACGCCTGTCCAGCTTTAGACTGCCTCCATCGAGATAGGAATTTAAAATCTGCATAAACTTAAAAACAGGTTTTAAAGTACCACGTTTACCAACCTAGTTTTAGATATTATGCAGGAAGGTATGTGATAATATTTGTAATAAATTCTTTTGTTTACCGGGCCAGACTTTTGAATCCCAACTGCTACTAACATGCCATAATAGAGAGGAAAAATAAACATACACGCATTTGATAACCCAAAAGCCAACTCATTAAAGTTTGCTTGTTTATGATTTTATACTGTGCACAATAAGTTTGCTTGTTAGGACCAAAAACTTTGCATTTGGAAAAGTTGAAATGAATAAAATACAAAAAAAAATCAGTTAAATCTCGCAATGTATTTGTCGAACACTCAGCTCACTCCACACAAACATGTGTAACAATACAAAAGGTCACAGCTTGTTACCAACATTCGAATTGCAATAAACTTCTCGATAGGTTCTTACAAGAATAGCTTAAGTGGACATTCTTGCCTCGAGCTACGAAGATTTCAATGTTATATTAGGAAAATAAATTATGTTAACATAATTAAAACTTATATTCTTGTTGACACGGTAATAGAGTCGAATAACTTGATCTCAAAAATTAAGGAATCGTGGTCAAGACAGTCAAAGGTCTTAGTGAAAACTGATCGGAGTTGTATCAATAAAACCTATATATATAATAAATAGTAGATTTATCTAGATAGCTATCAGACAACCATCAAATAACCTGAACGACTTGTTATTACAGATTTTTAATTAAAGTTTTCTCTGTTTCTTTTAGATTACTCGTGCCCAGATGATCATAATTTTCAGCTTGAATACAAATTTGCTTAACTCACTTACTTACAGCGTTATTAATAGTTATTAAGTTATTAATAACATAAAAAAGCGACACTGTCGCTATAGCGATAAAGCCTCAAAATAAAAAGATAAAAGAAAAAAAATTGCTCAAAAATTAAAATACAAACAAAAACAGCTATTTAGCACAAATACTCCATAATTTATAGAAACGAAATGAAACGCTCCAATTTTTATATTGCTACAATATTTTCGCGACTCAATTCGCCGTTGGTAAATCGAGTTAGCCTAGTTTTTCTAGCACGTTCCAGGCTGCATAGCTCCACGGGGCCGTCGCTTTCATCGGCTGTGAAGTGTTGTACAAACGTCATGAATAAAATGTAAGCACCGATTGAAACTGCGCGGCTACTTCGCGCTCTTCACGCAGCAACAGTTTTACACCTTATACGACGAATAGACCAGTTTTGTTAAATGATTTTTAATATAAGTAACATAATTGAGTATATCTTGAATTTTTCAAAGACGTTCACGGAAATTATTTTTGAATAATTACATAAACATAATAATATATATATACACCAATACCTAAATCTGTTTTGGCTTGTTCTTTAATGATGACTTAACTATAGAAACGAAACTCTTTTAAGACAATTTTGCTCAAAGGCATTCCTGAAGGAAACGAATACAAATCTACTTACATTAAAGTCACACTCAGCCATGTGGAACGAATTATTATTGTTATTCAAACTACATCCAACCTGTGTAAACACTTAGAGGGAAAAACAGACGAGTTGCCAAATGTAAAAAGAAGTGATCTAAGAAAACGTTTCGCATCGTTTGTCTGTGAATGTTGCTTAGCGCTTACAAAAAGACTCGCAACTATTTCAATAACAAAGGAACGCTCATTCTGCCTTGTACAGTCTTTTTTAACTTACTTAACTCTTTTTCTTGAAAACTGTAGGATAAAATATATTTTTGAAGAATTTTTCTCAAAGATTTAAGATGAAAATGAACATAAAAATAATATATCTATCATTATGTATGTCATCAAATTAAATATTAATATTTAAGACAATAAGTCCATGCCAGATCCATGGTGACTGATGAAATTAAACCTTAATAATATTAAGAAACTATTATCACAATATACATTACCTTAGATAGTTTCCTTGTTAATAACGTTGCGGGCCTTGTCATTGTCATGTCGGATGAGTTATTAATTTCCTGACCTCGTGTAATGTATACTGTCAAACAAAGTAACTAGTAGGAGGGGATAAAATATTTTGATGACGCCATCTTGAGTATAAGAGGTAATTAAACATGTACATAAAACTATTGTAATGGAGTATTTTTATATGGTGTTTGTGGATTTTTTTATTTTTCTCCTATACTATAGATTTGGCTTAAAATTTTGTAATAACTGAATGATTTTTTTGAAAGCCATGACTTAATTTAAAGCTTTACTCTTTGCAATTTAATTATAGTATGTATTGGTAAAAACGATATAATGGCGACTAAGTAATTACATTAAAAAATATATTTATTAACGAGAGATCTTAAGGTCTTCTTAAGGCCTTAAGTTCTCCTTTTGTACTTTGGAGGAGACCGAAAGGGATATATCGGTTTCTCTGGCCTTATTACTCGACACGCAAAATGCTTTTACAACCTGCTGATCGTTTTCTAAAGAATGCTCAATGATTATAATTTTGCAAATATTTACCTATATCTTTCGAATATTTTTTTATGTATCGTGAGGAAATCTAAAAAGTTCGGAGGAATATCTTATATTTGTAGTCCTCCTACCCGCACAAGGCCAGCGTGACTGATTAAGGCCTAAAACTCTAAAGACCCTCTCAATCGTAGACTACATCTATACTCAACTGTGAACGTACATATATCGACTGAAGATGAGGATAACGATGAATATCCAAAAGTCTATTAAACATAAAATTACGGTTATTTTCGTTCGTTTCTAGAATCTACCCGCCACGTAAAATAGAATTCAGACGGCATCAAGTCAAAATGACGGGTTGAAACAAGCGGGATCCATGACACGGGCTCGTTGGCTCGCCAGCCAGCGCGGCGCTCCCCGTACGCTCTGCCGCTGACGCGTCTGCGGCTCCCACCCAACAATAACCCCTAATGAAATTTGTTCGCCGAGATTTCATTTATTGCCCATTAAGTTCTCATCAAAGTTATATTGTAACGGGTGAACGGTGAAGGCTTCTACCGATTCTCGCGATGTTCGGTGTGATTATTAGAAAAAGATTACATGGCTAAAGGTAAACTAAATCGGTATTGACAACCATAAGCATTTTGATACTTAAAACAGTACTAATTGTTGTACTTGTTTTTATTAGCATTAAATCATTATAAACGTAAAAAAATCCACGTTGCATAAAACATGTAAATCCTTTTTCCTATTAAAACCTAACACAGTTGAATACACTCTAATATGAGTATATACAACACATTTTATACAGAAACATTTCCATATTGTCACCAAAACAATCGATAAGACGGCCTTCGAACCGAAATAGGTAAACCGCATAAGCGAAATACATTGTCTCCAATATTGATTGACCGATAAATAGATAGCTGTATAACAGACTAGAGCTGGCCGATTGCAAAGTAAATCAGCAAGAAAGAAACAGCTCAGACAATACAGTGAATTGGATTCCCCGGAGCGTGGGTAATGGCACGATTGTGACCGACCAAATCTTGTTATTTGATAGTTGGTGAAGCCAGCCGCGACGCCGTCTCCGAATTTCCACTGACAATGAAATTACTACTCGGATAAGCTGAAGCGTAGAAACTCAATAAGACCTCATGAAGAGGCGTTTAGCGTGCTGTATTTAGATGAAATAAATATGTAGTGATGTCACGGAAAAGTGTAAATGTTTCTAATTTTTAGTAGATAGGTAATCCGTAATAGCAGTAATTCGATACTGATTGTTTAAATTTGTTCAATTATAAATTTGGTTTGATTGTTTTTTTTTGTGTAAATAAAAAACTTTAAAATGTCTTCTGTGTTAAATAAAATAATCTCACTATATACATATTTTGTCTCCGTGCCGATTAGGGATAACGTTGGAAGCGTTTGGGGCGATTATGGCATTAGGTACCTATCAATGCGAATTTAATGGGTATCCTTAGTATTCGATGCGCTAAAATCATTATTGTAGTCATCGTCTTATTTATATTATATACGCGAATCTTCGTGTGTATGGATGTTTGTTAATGAAATTTGCAATAATAAATTGCTTATTGGTACTTCAGAATAACACATAGCCGATAACGAAGTCGCGGGCACAAGCTAGTATTCTATATAAAGAAAAAATGAATAACAGTATAAAAAAAATAACAGTAAAATGATGGCTGCACAAGACCGGGATGGTTGGCGCTTTCTTGGGGAGGCCTACATTCAACAGTGGATGGCGATAGACTGAGTTTACATACTCGTATACAAAAAATACTCGTGCAAAGTAGGTACAAATCAATAAATTATAATGAGAACACATCCAATTACGCTTATCATGCTTCAAATGACTAGTAACATAAATATAGAACATTGCATTAAAAAAAACTCACTGCACCATAACAGGAAAGTTTACTACTAAAAGTCAGTAAATACAACGAGCTTTAATAGGACTTTACAGTTATTTAATTTTTAATAAAACTTTTATAGCGTTGGTCAGTAACAGCTCGTTTCAGCTCGACGAGCTCTTGTCCTCGCCTCGAACTAGTTAATAACAGTTTCTTTATGACCTGTCCGCTTATTTAACTAGAAACTTATGATTTTGTTCAGATACATACATTCAAGTATAAAATACAGAAATGTAAATACAGTCTTAGGTTCGACAGTAAGATAATGTATACATACGTGTATATAAAGTTTAAATAAATAAATAATTTCTTATTCATTAAGTCCACCTTTACAAAGTGTAAATAAAATAGCACACAAATTGATTTGTTATAGGTACCTACTACCTATGTGTTGCTGAGCATACTCGTACAATATACGAATGGTTCCTCCAATTCAAGAGCTTTTCTCAACATGGTTTGTGAGAGAGAAGATTCTGAGCTGGTTTTACTGTAAATCTGTAATACTGCCGTGACAATCGATTTTAGGGTCAATTTAGTATTTTTTACGAAAATCTAAATAGAATCAAAATACATATCGTATAGCAGTGATGGCCTCGAGGTTTGGGCGCGCGGTCGAGAATCTCGACGGTCGCGGGTTCGAAGTTCGAACCCCAGGCACACACCTTTGACTTTTAGAAGTTATGTGTGAATTCGCATTGAATTATCACTTTCTTCAACGGTGAAGGAAAACATCGTGATGAAACCTCCACACCTAAGAGTTCTTAGGAATTTCTTAGGTGTGTAGTCCGCCAACCCGCACTAGGCCAGCGTGGTGGACTATGGCCTGAAACCCTCTTAATGGTAGAGGAGACCCGTGCTCAGCAGTGGGCGTATATGGGTTGATGAAGAAGAAAAAGAAGACATATCGTTGCAGTAAATGAAATATCAGCATTCAGGCGTGCTAGCTAAATTTATAAGTGTCAACCGAGTAGCTGTTTACGAAACTGAAATATTCCACAAAGTTTCGGCATAAAAAATGTCGCAAAACAACGTTGAGAACGCTTCCGTCAAAATGCTGGCTTAGTGGTCTCCAGAATTAATTATAATCAAGCCCGTTCAAAGTTGAAGCAACAAGTTCCGCAGTTTGCTTGGTGAATTCTTCCGCAAACAGGAAAGCCAGCGCAGTTGGACATTAATTATATTTCAAAGCAGGCGTGTTGACATTGCTCTTGTACACCTTCAAACCCGTGGTTTTAATTACAAATTTCATTCCTCGTGCCCCTAACGTACATTGATTTCTGTTGAATATTTTGCATTTTTTTAATGTATCAGACTGCAGTGATGTGATACGTGTCTTGAAGTATATTCCTAGTTGAAGGTAAATATTAATTATACAATCAATTTTACAACCTTTGCTCACAATTTATTGTTGAAGATTTATGTAAAGTTAATAACAGTACCTAATTAAAAAAAATGACCGAAATTTTAACTTTTATTTCTACATCCACGTTCCGCTAGTTGTCTTTTAAAGTGCTGAAATAGAGGGTAAGACTATTGCTGTTTTCCAGGAAATTGAGAATGACCTGATTGAAAAACTCAATATAGCATTGCCTTACCGGGTATCAAACCCAAGGTCCCGCAATTGCGCGGCAACTAAAAGATGAACGAGGTACTTATATGGCATTTATTGTCCAAGTAGTTTGTTATTTTGATTAAGTTAACAAAGGACCTCTAAGAGAGCAATCTTTGCGAAAAAATATTTCTACAAGTTGCGAAGATTGTAGATTTTTTGCCACGCCCTATTCAGCATGGTCTACTATTAAGAGATGCTACTTTGCTGTAACAGTATAAAAAGTCTTATCAAGGTGACATAGACATTTAATTTCCTAAGTCTAGTCAGAAGTAGGTCCTTAACAATTCCCTTAGTCGTTTAATTTAGGCAAACTGCTAAACGCCAGAGCACTTACAAAGACGAAATACGAAGCCCTTACGTAATACCCTAAGCAAACCTATTTTCTGAGACCTAAATTTAAATAAATCCGCCATTTTAGGCAAAATCTAGGGTAAGGGTGCTAAAACACGATACTGCTAAAACTTTTCATATCTGGCGCCGGGAGCGCCAGTCTATATAATAGATTTTAATGCAATGTATTTAGAATTATTTTCGAAATTCGCAAACAAAACTAATACATAACTTGTAACAAGTGAATTGCCTAATGCTAAGTATGAAGCAATATCGTCCGAGTGGTATTGAAATATACATATTTGTGTAAGAAAATACCGCTCGGGGGTTGAAAAAATTATTCTGGTCTGTTCCAAACAGATACAATCTGCCCGGAATACGAAACGCTTGCTGATTCAAAAATAAAAAAGCTTTACCCGATGTGTTCGTAGATTCTATCCACGACTTCGCCTGCGTTGGTTTCATAATTATTATCAAAAACAATTTCATACTCCCACCCTCAGTTAAGTTCGATAGTAATTTAAAAAAGAAACCCTTTTTTCAATAATATTAAACTATGGTGATCTAACCCACATTTCTAAAGTAAACCACTAAACAATTACAACACGAGGCTTGACGAACTATAAAATTTCCGACCCATACCTATGTACGACCATTGTAATTTTGCGTTTAATTTTCTGATTACAGTTTATCGCATTAAGTATCGCGCAATGAAATATCGAGCTATACAATCAGTCAGACATGGTCATTAATGCGCATGCAGTTAATTAATTATGCGCTTTGTATCCAAACTCACCACAAAATGTCAACATGAGCCAGATTATTCACACATTTATCTAACAAACGTATATTTTTCATACAGATATACTCGCATATTGAATATACTATGTTCAAACCAAAAATGTTCATACACTTTTATCCCATTGAAGTAGGTATATTGCCATAAGCTCTACACTTACTTTCAAGTCACACACTATTTAGCCTCTTCAAGATTTATGCATCTCAGAAATATCCATCGGTTACAGTGGCATTATTCTGTCTGCTCGAAATTTAAATAGTAGATATTTGTTTATTATTATGTCGGCCTTTAGATAAAATGTAAATTACCTACACTCACATCATTTTCGGATAACCCAGCGGGCAGCGCATTACTTTACAGTCTTACATGAAATGACGATAGTTTCCGTTATAGATTCAAAATCCAATTGAAGTGTTTGTTTCAAAACCTGTAAGTATATTTTTTCCGAGTAAAAGCGTATTAACAAAACAGCTTATAAGTAAAGCAGTTTATGTTAATGTTGGCAAACGTGCAAAAGCGAGCTCATAGAATGATAAATTCTAAGACATAGGTAGACCAAAACCTATCCCAGAAATCCGGGATTCATCACACATTTAATATAATATTCATTATTGATTATTTTGTATTCCTTTAAAACTAAGACAGCCTCGCAGGCATAGCTCAAGATATATTGAACAAATTAATTACATCATACCATTACATATACGGAAAAATCGATACTGGTCACAGCTTCAATCTTGGTTCAAATTATCAGCAGTTTCATCGCGTCCATTAAGCACTCGCTTCGCTTATAGTTGCAACACGACAAAATGTAGTAGCATTCGGTAACAGGTAATGGAATAAAGGGAAGACGCCACTTTATAAGATTAGTTCTCGGTCACGAGGTAATAAAGGCTACCCAATAAAATTATTCGGGACAGACGTGGTTTCGTGAAAGTGTGGGAACCCTGTAGATTTAACAATCAGTACTAAATGTTTGAAATGAATTGGTTTTAACATGTTTGTTGTTGTTTTTAATTAATTTATTTATTTATTACAATACCAAAAAAGCTCCTCTTTAGTTCGTATGTTTCGATTAAAATTTCTCAGCAAAAGTACGGAAACTGAAAATATCAGTCATGCACGGCAAATGTTCTGAACAATAATCATAGAGTTATAACTGCGACACAATTAAATGGAAAACATACAAATCCAAGTAATCAGGGCTTAAATCATAGTTTGTCATCTGAATCCATATCAATATTTTATAAAAGGCACTTTGTGATCCGAAGCATTTCATATTTTCATGCGGTGCAACCAAAGCGCTGAGTAAAGTAACGGCATCTAGCGGATAAGGTTTCGGAAAATTATCCCGTGTTAGTCTGTAAAAACAGATAAAAACAAGACACTACGTTTATTAAAGTATTCAAAATGCTGGTAAGAGAGTTTCTTGAAATAAATTTAAAAAATCCTAAAGATAACATTGTTGTTAGGTTGAATTGTATTCAGTAACCCGTTATTACTACAATACTCCAACAAACGTTTGACCAATAATGTGCTTGAACTATAAATAATACGGGCTAAATTCAAGAGCACATAATTATATCCCAATTCATCCTTTTAACATAGTCTATTACTCGCGATAACGGGGCGAAAGTTTTAATTTCCGAAGAACTCGGGAAAGTTGAGATTGTTTCCCTCGATCAAAGTGTTCCAGTTGAGCCTAGAAGAGGGGAGACAACGTGGGCGGAGCTTCCCTGGAGCAGCAACAGGTCGGCTGTGGTCCAGACGAGATCGATAAACTGGAGGCTGGCACATGCGCAGTACAAACGTTAGACATCATGGCACTTCTGGTATTACTGTTGTTGCCGTTTTTCGTTCCTGGTGAGTGAAAATAATATAATCAAACCATATTTGCTTTACTATATCTTCAAACATGTGCTAGTGTACATGGGAGTATATGCACTCTTCCAAGAAACCCTCTCGTTCGTTGCCTAATGTTTAGTTTTTGTTTTAAATATGTCATAGTTGTTTTAGTCAAACCGTCATTTCTTGTCAATGTAACAAAACTCATGCATGCATGCTTTATTCAAGCTGTTTTCTTAATAGAAAACAAAACCAAAAGTCTTCAATATAGGTCATTGTTTAAATCTAATTCTATCCAAACTTTAATGTATTGTATTTTTTAAATATTCTTTAATGACACTTTTACCATTTCTTACTATTAACTAACTAAGTACTAACAAACTAAAAGGATATTTGTATATATAAACAAAAGAAAACAGAATATAGAACTGCTGAACATAGGAACGTTGTTACAATTTGTACTTACTTATTAATTATTGTAACAAAAATGTTTCCAGGTGGCTATGGTGATCTTCTGCGAGATAGTGTCCATGTTACATCAGCGGCAGCAAGGCCCAACAATGAACTCTGGTGTTACAAGTGCCTGGCCGAGGTTCCCGAAGACAAGTGTGCCGATTTACGTCACAACAACTCCACACTTATACATAAATGCCACAACGATCGAAGAATGTGCATGGTTAGAGACTCATAATTGATCCTCCAAATATTATCTAATTATATCGTGTGTACCTACCAGTTTCACAAATAAACTGCCCTTAGTTTATAAAGTGCGATAATCTTAAACACAACTGTAAACAAATCTGCGATAAGCTGAGCATATATCGGCCTAGCTACCGCCCGTTACTTACGTAAATGTAGCCCAACAATGATATTTTATTATAGTTCAGTAATGGAAATTATTGATAGCAATAATGTATGTTTCAGGTGAAAAGGTTTTCCTATACGACATCAACGGAAAACTCTACTACTGCTTTGAAGATGTGGGCCCTTGAACGCAACTGTACTAAACATTGCGATCCAGGCTGCATAGTTATTGGAGAACGAACAAAATTATACGCCTGCACTTCATGTTGTTCCACCTCTTTATGCAATTCCGGTTCAGGGGCTGGACAACTATTGATTAACTTTGTCGTCCTTACGTCATGTCTCGTAATTATGTTATGATTCGTATTGCTAAACTGAGTAACTAATTAATTAATAACCCTGTATATCATTTAAGTACTTACATCTCTCTCATCGATGTACCTACTTACTAAAAAGGTAATTTAGTAAAATACTATGTATATATTAATAGATAAATAAAAGTAAATGTTAGATTTAGTTTGGAAAAATTGAAGAAACATTAACCCACTAAGTTACGATGTATTCATCTTCATTTTTAAGTAATAGATATGTAAGCACCAACAACGCTTAATTACTTTTTGTTTATAATTATTAATTTTATGTAGATATTTTAAGAAATTAAAGGATGGAACCAACTTAAAGAGTATAAGGAGTTTAGGATAGCTAGTTTAATCAATTTTATAGCTTTCAATTTAATTTAAAACCCATTTATGATGCTGTTTCTTTGTATTGTACAAGGTGTAAAAACATTTATTCGATTTCGAAAAAAAGATTGATAGCGTACGTGACTAAGCACCTTTCTTATCTTTACGAACTCAATTAGTACTTAATGAAGTACGTGGTACTTTGATTTAAATAGATTAATTCGACATCTTTTGTTATGATAATAAAACACTTCAACAAAAAACGATTCTTCGTTTGGCTATTCCATATTGATTTATATCGCAACTACCTACCAGTTTACATATATGGCACTAGACGATAGTTGCGGCAAGGTCACGAAACACGACCTTTGATTGACCGCAACTTCATAAGCAATTAGCAGTTGTTTCAGGAATCCATACTAACTTGGTAAATGATAATTACATTAGATTCATTTACAAGTTGGTTGTACAACTTTATATCAGTGGTAACCAAAAAGTTGTATTTTTTTTCGAGTATTCAAAGTAAAATATCCAACAAGAATCCATTACATTCATTCATTCAGGAAAACTGGGATTGCAATAAAATACATTTGCCATAAACATAATTTATGTACCAAATTGAAGCAATAGTACATCAAATTGTTTATATAAATATTCAAGTCTACATTTAGTACTGGCTGTAGGGTCTAGTATGAATTCTAGCAAACTAGTCATTTATTCTACTTGGAGTAAAATAACAAGCAGACAAAAATACAAAAACTTTTATATAAATTATTTATTTATTATGAATAGCAATGCACAGAAATAAATGCAATTCCTAGTTTGCAATCTAAAAATAGCAATAAAATTAACATAATTGGAATGACCCACAGTTAAGTTTAAATGTATTTCTCTTTGCTGGGAAGGTATTACTTGGGAGGACTTAGTGTTAAAACTTAAAATATTGCATTATACTTTTAAGATATTAAAGATATAAATTAGGAAAGCTGTCCGCAGTCAGAGATAACAATTTTCTTTGATGTCTTGCCAGCTTGACTACCGAGAGCTTCCACTTGCTTCACAACATCCATGCCTTCAACAACATTGCCGAAAACAACGTGCCTGCCATCCAGCCAAGAGGTTTTCACAGTGGTGATGAAGAATTGGGAGCCGTTGGTGTTGGGACCAGCATTGGCCATAGAGAGCACACCAGGGCCAGTGTGCTTCAGGATGAAGTTCTCATCAGCGAACTTCTCGCCGTAGATGGACTTGCCACCGGTACCATTGTGGTTTGTGAAGTCACCGCCCTGGAGCATGAAGTTGGGGATAACACGGTGGAAAGTGGAGCCCTTGTAGCCGAAGCCTTTCTCGCCGGTGCACAGCGCGCGGAAGTTTTCGCATGTCTTAGGAGTGACGTCAGTCCTCAGCTGCCATGAAATAAGAAAATAATTAAGAAATTAAAACTTAATTTCATCCATCCGCTCATTTATAGAGCAGGCTTGTCGTAAATGAATACATTATAAATCCATATTAAGCTGCACTCTATAGCCCAGTAGAAATCTATTTATAAAGTTGACATGAAGTTAAAATCTCCATGTGATTGTGTGGGTGTGTCACCGCTAAACTAGAAACACATTGTCCTACTATAATAGGAAACGTGCAAATAATCTCAAAATGATAAAGTGGAAACGCCAGCGCATAGAAACAGATTTCCATCATAATAAACGTCAGCGAAGATATAAACATCGTCGATGACGGCAAATTCCACTCGCAATTACATATCTACAGCCTTCCCCGACGGGTGACCTTCACTTAACAAGTAATCTTAGGCGAGAATTAATTACAACTACATAATACTATGTAGAACTATAACCACATGTTATAAAATTATAATTGTGTGATCAAATAAGTATGACAAGCACAAATTATTCTAAGACTAATCGGACAAGATGATACAAATTACTAAGGGCGTCGAGCGTAGCGTGGTCACCGCCTATCAAGCCGGCCGGAACGACCGGGTCGACAATGATCCTAATCCGAAAATTAACGAACAAAATACCTCCACAACAATTCTTCCAAGTGCCGAACCATCGGCAGTCACGTCGAAGAAAACTCGTGGTAGAGACATTATGTTCCGTCTTCAAGGGCCGCGAAAATAAATCACTTTAAAACCACCACAATGACGATGCGTCTCTCGTCGATGCCGGGCGGAAATGGAAAAACCTATAGACATTAGACAACGGTTATCTACGTTATTTCCTATGGTACGTTCCAATACAAGTATGAATGCCACATCCACATTTTATACATTTATAACATAAAATAAACTCAAAATATGAATTTTAATATAAGAGAATTAATATTACAAAACACAAACTCTTGTTACATTAAAAAAATATAACATGTAACAAACATTTTATTTTCGTAAGGTATAGACAACAAATCTTCTATCGATAGTCTACTATAATAAGGTACCTACGTGTACCATACGATTACGCTAGAACCTCATGAGTAATCTAGGTGCACATTTAATGTAATTTATTAAAAATATTGCATTTATTTATTTTTCATTTTTATTTATTAAAAGAAAATAATTTTGTTGTATACCAATTGCCAACTCAATAGATGTTATTAATAATTTTCCGAAACACATCTCTATTTTTTAATGCGAAATGCCGACTGTCAGACTAACGTACATTATAAAATGTCATTTGAATTTGATTTTTGTTTTGGTTTGTTTATGTAAGCTCTGCGGGTAAGTAGTGCTTTTAAAAAAATCTTTATAATTATTTACTCAAATCTATATGCTTCTTTACTATTATATTTAATATTTTATTTCAGGTTTTCGCTGTTAAGCTTTTATAACCTTCTTTAATAACTAAAATGAGTTTAGAATCTATAAAGTATAAGCGAGGAAATTTAGAAATTTTAGATCAACTTTTATTGCCCCTGCAAACAAGATATGTAAAAGTTCAAGGTGTAGAAGATGGTTGGAAAGTTATAAATAAAATGCAGGTTAGTAATATATACATTTCACGGATATCTGTATAAGGGTAGCTAAATAAACTATACTTATCAGTTAATTACTTAATAATTATTTTAATTCTCTATTTGAACAAAATTTTATATATTTTTTCTAAGATAATCCTGCTTTTGATGCCTGTTATTATAACATTTTAAAACATTTGATTCTGTCAAAACTGCAAGTAACATCTTATCAACATTCATGCCATAAAAAATATAGAGTTAAATAGAAATTTAAAATGCCAAAAAAGCTGTGGTAATAAATTCAAACATAAGTTCCATATCATGCTCACTTATTTTAGTTTAAAATAAGAAAAACATATATCTTCTATTCCCTGTCACATAAGTTATCAATAAAAATATTTAGGCACCACACTTTTAGTAACTTTATGTCATGTCTCACAATTTTTTTCTAAAAAAAACTAAATTATCTATAGAATAGAATAGAATATCTGGGGTATTCTATAGATAATTTTGTTTTTCATTGGTTATAGTAGAAATATTTTGAATAAATGAATATTTTTTACAACAGTTCTGATTCTAAACATTGTATTAGATATTTTGAAAAATCCATATTTCAAAAAATATTTTCGTAGAAAGCAACTTTCCATTATGCAGTAGACCAGTTCTGTGTTGTTATCTGACAAATAAGGTTATGTTATAAATGAATAATAATTATTGTTATTTAATAAATCATTTTCAGGTCCGGGGAGCACCTGCTATAGCTATAGTTGGGTGTTTATCACTGGCAGTAGAATTGTTGAAGGACAACACGTCAGACAAAAAGCACATGAGGCAAGAGGTCAGATAACACAACTGACGCACTGATAAAATGTCACTAACACTAAACACACAACTACATAATTCATATTTACAAACTGATATCTTAATGTCTCAGAGGATCTTACATATTAGTTATTATGCAATAGACTGCATTAATTTTTTTCAGAAATACAGTTTTTGGTATAAGTAAATAAGTTTAACCTATTAATATATTTAATTTAGACACTGATTGTTTACTTATGTATTTGACATAGTGTGTATATTAAAAAAAAATTAAGTTTCATTGTTGAAATATAGGTTAATCCCATCCAGTTCCTAATCTAGCAGTTTGATATATTTTGTTTGAGTTTTATATTTGAATCCCGCAATCATTTTCCTCAGTGTGGAGATCAAACCCGCGCCCTCTCATTTTGGTGCTATCATCGAAAAAAAATTACTATGATACACACTCAATATGTAATTCTTGCTTTAAAAATTTCAGTCCATTGACATGTATCTATAATTGGCACTATGTGTAATTACAGATTGAAGGTAAACTTAACTATTTGGTGTCTGCCAGGCCAACAGCTGTAAATATAAAATTGGCAGCAGAGGAACTGATAAATTTAGCAAATACACTATGCGCTGACGAGACTGTGTCTTCAGACGATTTTAAGGAAAGGTGTGGTATATTTTCAAACTTTATATTATTATTCTATTTAATCATGCATTTAATTAAATATATATTTTTTACCAATGTTGTTTGTTTACTAATTAAATAAATAATTTATATACACCCAACAAACACATACATAGTTCTGACCTCAGACTATGATACAAGTCCATTGTTGCGGGTAACAGAAACTATGGGATACTTTTCAGACTCACAAACACCTAGAACTGATGACAAATGTAAGTAACAGAAGATCAATATTTGCTTTTCAGGTTTATTTGCAGTATAGAGAGTATGTTAATGAAGGATATAGAAGATAATAAAGCCATAGGAAGATATGGTTGTGAAGCTATATTAAGTAATTTAGGTGGAGATGGCTCTGTTCGTATACTCACACATTGCAATACTGGCTCACTGGCTACCGCTGGATATGGTACTGCCTTAGGAGTCATTAGATCATTGCATGCAGCAAAGAGATTAGGTAAGGAAACACCACATAAATTATATAAACAAGAGATTTTTTTCTTTAAAACCTGTTATGTGGTGGTTATTTATGTTATAAGGTTGCAATAAGCAGAAATGTGATAGGTAGCTGAAATGAATAAGGCATAAAATTTTAGATTATAGCTCAGGTCTGTGGGACAGATCTCCATTCTCAAGTGGAAGTGGGGCAAATGGCAGTGAGCTGCTGGATGCAGGCCGCTTCAAACAAAACGCTTTAAAACTCTTTGGGGGAGGCCTATGTCCAGCAGTAGACATCTTTCAGGTGATGACGATAGTATCTTGATGCGAGGACAGAATTCACACCTTATCACAGCTAACTTTGCGCCCACTGCCTCATACCGCGGACCGCCATTATTGTTAATAAGTTGTTTTTTTTTTTCAGAACATGTTTATTGCACTGAGACAAGGCCGTATAATCAGGGAGCAAGATTAACAGCATATGAATTGGTGCATGAAAAAATACCTGCTACTTTGATTGTAGATAGTATGGTGTCAGCACTCATGCATGCAAGGAAAATAGACGCTGTTGTAGTAGGCGCAGATAGGGTAAGATTAACTGAATTAAAGTAAGGATTGCAGGGTCCTTGGTTAATCTGCTTGATATTTTTTCTATGGAAATCTATAAATAGTGTACAACTTGTTTACTTGAGATAAGTAATTTATTATTAAAAATAATTTTACAAATCACTCATCCACATGCCAGTATGCCAGTCTTATTATGATTACATAATATTTAAAGGAAATTTCTTCTTAAACTATAAATCATGTTAAAATTCCAGGTAGCCGCCAATGGAGATACGGCCAACAAAATAGGAACATATCAAATAGCAATTGTAGCTAAATACCACGAAGTGCCTTTCTATGTAGCCGCTCCCCTCACGTCTATAGACATGTCGTTAACGTCCGGAGAGAGAATAAAGATTGAAGAGAGACCTGACAGAGAAATGACGCACATTGGTGAACACAGGATCGCTGCACCAGGTAATAAATTTCTAATAATACACAGAGTATTAGACACATTAAGAGCGATTTTCTCGATACTGAAAATAAACTATGTGTATCGGACACGCCCCACGATCGATCGTCAGCATCCTTAATAGTAAATATTCAAACATAACATGCTGCTGCTGAAAAAACAAATTTACAATGATACAAAAGATATTATGAGCCAAGTGTCTACCAGTTCGATGTAGAATATGAGATTCTTCTGTGGGTCACCTAAGATCACTAGATTACATGACTTTTGTCAAACTCTTCTGAGCTTTCTGCATTATGTATACGTTAAAAACGCTGAGCTAGGAAATGCTCCTCACAATATAAATAGTTCCAATTATTAATTATCGTGTTGATGTAGGACAAGCATTTAAGCATAGCGACAGATGTCGTATGAAGTGACGTGAATGTTAAAAAGACTTTATGTAAATTACTTTTATATTTTTTAGGTATAAATTGCTGGAATCCGTCGTTTGACGTTACTCCCGGGGCCTTAATCACAGGAATCATAACTGAAAAAGGAGTTTTTGCTCCACATAAGCTTAAAGATGTAATTTGTACACAATAAAATCGCCAATTTAGTAGTAATAAAGTGTTAATATCCGCAGTGCCTTTGCCTTACCTTTATGATTGTTTTTGCTCAAGTTGTAATGTTACAAGATATGTATGATGATGTATAGATAAAGAATATGTTATGGCTAATTTATTGTTTTATTTTTTACTGTAAAATTGTGATGTTGTTGTGATGATGATGATGTTGTGTTGATGTAAAAATTATGGAGACTGGAACCGCATTTTTAAACTCGAAAATATAAAGCTACAAATTTCTGGGTGGAGAATATTAAAATAATATGTTATGATAATGTTGTCTTATATGTACCTATGAAAATTTTCAAGCTTTTTAAAAAGCCCTTACGTACACATCTAACTGTATGAGAGAAATGCCTCTCAGCAATGAAAAACATACTAGAAGTACATGTTTAAGACAGAAACATGACATCTAATCGAAATTTATAATTAGACTCTGACTCCAGAGAATGTTATTGGAGAGTGTGTTCAAACAGAGATATGAAAAAAACTATTCTTGTAGAATAGACATTAATGTTGCAGGACATACTTTAAAACACAAAACTTGTTTCATACGCCCATACTTATGCCTGTATTTATCATGGGGTAGACAGAGATGCATTTTAATACTCCCATTTCGCTAACTACGTTATTAATTGCCAACTTCCTTTATTTGGTTTTCGAAAGTTTGTCTGGAAGTCAAGACGCTAATAACACTTCTTATTAAGGTACTATTTAAAATTTACGAACACTGTATCAATCTGTGCATTCGAATAGAGACAGAGGCTTATTTTAAATCGAACTAAATATATTTTTAACATTTAATTCAATATTTAATAACATAATAAAATATATTTATTATATAATTGGCAAAATATAATTATAACTGCTCGCTGATTTTTAATCTTTAAGTAAATCATTCACCCAACAATTTGTATTTTTTCAAAATGTATTAACTATTAAGGAAATCGTTAAATATTCATTTATTTGTATCAAAAATATAATGCAAGTTATAATTAAAGGATTGAAAAGAAAAAAAATCTTTTAATGTTTCTTAACTTAATATTCTACGTGGGTACTTATGCACAATACATCGGATCAATTTAAAATCATGACTTTTTATTTTGTAATTCACATCGTAGGTCACTTTTGAGATAATTTTAGCTGTATCCGAATGACATCGTATTGAAAATTGCAGTGTTGCGTGATTTTGTAGAATTTCTAGCATGCTTTCTTCTCTTTCTTTTGACACTATAGAAAGAGATAGCGTCATGGTTGATGCCTAGTATTCGAAAATGCTAACATGTAAGTCGCTGCAATGTTTTATTCAATTCCAATATGTCAGGTAGCAGGGAAGTGGAGAATTTACTTTTAATTTTTTTAGGATAAGAATAGGACGTTTTGATTAGAAAATATAATGGAACAATAACTTAAATTGGTGGAATTGTTATTTGTTAGTTTATTTAGTAATCTCATACTGTCGGTTTTGATTTGGTGATTCATAAAACGGGTACAGTTTCGTGTTGTTATTTATTGTTTCGAGTCGGGTTGTGTCTCAACAATCGCGTAAATGATATCGTCGGTAACAGTGCAAGAGCGTTTGTGTTAAGTGTATTAGAATTTTATTGTAATGTAAATAAAAAATATTGTTTGCACGCGCATGCGTTCGGCTCGAAAACAGACAAAGGTTTTGTGTGGTTTGAAAATCAGCTGTATTTTATGTGAGATGACTTAGTGATACAAAAAGTGTTCGGAAGTTACAATGTTCAGTGAAATTGGATACATAGCATTTCTACTTCTCGCTCTGCCGTATATCGAGAGTGGTGAGTACAATGGTTCCATTACAATACAACTCACTTACAATAATAGAATTACATTGCCAACTCAGTTGTCCTCTCGGTACATGTCCGGACGTGATACCAATTATTTACCCATGTGCATCTTAGTTTTGATTTGTCTCTGTTACTATACCACCGAAATATACAATGTCCACAACAATGTAGGTATACAAATAATATGACAACAATAGACACTAATTATGGTTTATGTGGTAACTCTGTTATTTAACAAGGACTCGCGTGTAGACCGCACAATTTATCGTTACGAAATATATTAGTAATACAGAATTAAAATTCAATCCCTGGGTATTTTTTTGGCACCCTGGATGACTCATGAAATTTACTCTGGTTTAAAATTTATGTATGTACCTATGTGGTATTTTTTGTCTTTATAGTAGCATCCAAAAACTCATATTATGTTGCTTTAGAGTATGGCTTTATGTTGAATGTAATATACCACACAATAAGTAAGACTACTCTTGTATATTTGATGATATATTATGTCATGAAAAATACAGTTTCATTATAATGAAAAACAAATCTTGACAGTTTTATAAAATAAAAATAAGTCTTTGGTATATATACAAATTTATTCTATTTTTGCTTTAGTGAACACTCAAGGTAAAAGAAAAACAAATTCATAGCCATTAATTATAATTTAAATAACTTTATTTTGGATTACAATGATTTGTAAGTTACATGGAGGTACATATAAATATCTTATGAGTTATGACCCCAATTTTTCAATCCATCCCTCCTCATCATTAACAAAAGAATCCTAAAGTGGTGTGAATGTGTCACCTTTCAAATTAAAGTTGAATGGACAGGAAGTAATATGTATGACTAATGTAATAACACAGAGTATAGCTCTCATAAAATTAGTGTTTCCAACTAACTGTTTTGTGCTCTGTTTATCCTGTTATTTGATTAAAAAAAAAAAAGAATGAATTAATAAAAACAGTAAAACATGATAATATTTATCATGGAATATAGTTTTCTTTTAATTTTGAAAATAATTGTGGTAATTTGTGGTTTCAAAAAATAATTATAAGTCACTGCACTATCCTTTCTTTTCCAATCCTTAATATATGCACAACCCTCATTTCGACTTTTTTTATTGTGGATATCAACTAATCAGCTGTTACTCAAGTAATAAATTATGTTAAAATCACTGTAATATTGATGAATCCTCCACTATATAGAAAAAAAATAAGTGTTTATGATCACACTAAATTTCAAGCCAAGAAATATTAGAATAAATATTCAATGAACAAAAATTCTGTTTATAATAAATTGAAATATCTAAAGTTGCATATTACAATTAAACATTCTGCTAATTTTATATTTATTATCAACTTGTGGTTACATACCACCTCACTCCAGTGCACATTGACTAACTAAACACTTTTGAACAAAAACTTATATTCTTCCCATGGTTCTATATTGTAAATCAAATTTAATAATTAAAAATTATTTAGTTTATTTCAGTTGCCAATTTGAATATCTTTCCTCTATATTAAATTATTATAGATAAAATAGTGAGAAAACCAGTACACCAAACATTCATAGGAATTTCATAGGTTATTAATGTGATGGACTATAGGCATAAGCCCTCATAGTTGTAGGGGAGGCCAGTGCCCAGCACATATACACAATGTACAAGGATATAGGCCTTTGATGATAGTTTAAATATAATGTCTTTGTTTGAACCTTATAAAGTCACCAGCAAAGTTTTAATTTCTCACTAAAATTCTAGCATAAGCTGTGTGTTATAAGCATAACATATTAAAGATATAAAAAAAATGGTGATCAAGAACTTACAGTCTCGGTACAGAAACAGACTAGCCATTAGTTAATGATATGTATTGAATGCATAACCTTTTGATTTGTGTGTGTACAATTCTTATTTTAATTTTATCCCTATTTTTATACACTGATAAATGTTGCCAAAAAATGACCAGTAAATTTTTTATCTTTTTATTCTTATTATATGACTAATGTAAGAAAAACATTGATTTATCATAAAAATGTGAGTAAAATCAAAATTTGAATAGTTGAAATAAAAATAGTGTGTGAATAAATAATATAGAATAATGACTACTGATTCTTGGTTTCACTTAATTTTCTGTCTTATATCTATGGTCAAATCTTTATTTAAAGATTACAAGAAAAAAATGAATATTTAGTAATAACAACTTATAGCTTTTGTAAAAAAGAAATAAGCATTTACTTAGCAAGTATACTCTTAAATCTATATAAAAATAGTGTAATCTGTTACCCAATCACTAAGTAACTATAATTGTGTTATTTTATAATTTACGAAGTCACAATGATTCACTCATTCACTGTTATTTCTGCACCAAGAATGTGTTTTTGGGTTTTTGTATTTGGAAATTTCCATTCGCATTTATATCTCATGTCTGCCTTTTGCCCTATATTTCCACTGATTCACAGCTTGGTCTTAATTGTGTGGGTATTAAAATAATGAATTGGAGATAAAGATGTAAGTGTAAGTATTTTAAATGTAATAGCCTTCCTTTTCACACAACAATATTTTTTTAATCATTCTTTAATCGTTCGTAAATTGGTCTTTTGCTTTGTCGTAGCAAAGGCCATCTCCAATCTTGTCCATTCTGGCATTTGTATGGCCACTCTACCCCACATTATTCTCGCGACTTGTTTTATGTCGTCCCATTTCTTTGTGATTTCTCTTGCTCTTTTCATCTTTTGGGTACCACTACCATTGCGTGATTATTTTAGTCTATTTACCTTTCCCCCTTATCATGGCCTGCCAAGTATGTTTAACATGGGTCAATAATAATTTAATTATCGCAGCATATATTTTTACTATTTTAAGTATGTCCAAAACACTGTTACCGCAAACGTATTTTTAATTAGTTGCAAAGAGTGATCATTCAAACTGTACGCCCAACGACATTAAAACTCGTAAAGATTTACTATGAAGGTTCGATTTTGACCTTTCAATTCGATATAGGGCCATAAAAACGGAAATACGCGTTCCCCGAGATTTTTATTACAGTTCGAATCTAATACGGCAACATCTTTCACCAAACGCTGGAACGATATATTATATCGTTGCTTATTTTTGATAATGGTAAGAGTATTTTATTTCATCACGCAGCAGCAATTTTTGGAAATTCGAAAAAGCGTTTAAGCAGAGGCACGTAATTTACCTTCATTCGATGTTGGGAAATCTATAAAGTTTAAATCACGGGGCAAATATTTAAACCAAAATATGATTGACCCTTAAAATATTTCGTTCTCGCCCGTGTTATTTGATACTTATCATACTTGTGGTCTTGCGGTACAAGTATGTGCCGTGCGATCTAGAGGTCCTGGGTTCGATTCCCGGGTCGGGCAAAGTGTTATTGGGTTTTTCCATTAGGAAATTCTCAGTAGCAGCACGGAGTCTGGAAATGTGCCCGAAAAACGGCAATAGGCTCGCCCCCTATTACGTGGGACTGAAACATACCTGGCGAAATGTGGGTGCAGAAATGCATCTCTGCCTACCCCTTCGGGAAATATAGGCGTGAGGTATGTTTTTTGGTTTGTTATTAAATACTATCATTATATTATCACAGATAGCATAGATTCCTGAAAGGTCGTTTAAAAAATAGCTTCAATCGATGTCATTTAATATCTTTTTATGGACAGAGGTTTCACTGTTACTAATAGAACTTTATAATTACTACTACTACTAAGCTAAGTTAAAACGCATAAGAACTCTACTACTCATGAATGTATATGGTGATGGGAAAAACGTATTTCGATACTGAAACCGTAAACAAAACAAGTAGAAATTCTGGGAATATAATACTATCATTTGATAAGAATTATTATTTTTTTCCTTTATATATTTTAAAATAGATACTTGTAATTTGTTCAGTATACTAACTGCTACACTCCTAATGTATCAACTGTACCGACTCGATCATCGAAGGATTATTGTATGTGCCCAATTAATAACAATTAACCTGCTGATTGGGAATCGGATATACACATATTGAATTTACAACGCGCACACCTAACGCAGAACGCAATGTTTATGTAATTTGCCTTCATGTGCGGTATAAACAGTAAAAGTTCCAGTAGCATTTGTTAGCAATAAATCAGCTCCTAAACCATTTTTAAAGTATAAAATTTTATTTGAAAACTAATCCCTGCCGCCCATTTTTGCGTTTCTGTTAAATTCAGATTCATCAAATTTGTCCTACTTTCGCACAACGCCTCTACCGCGTGGCTAGCATTCGACATTACATCGCGAAAAACCTGTTCCGAAATACTGAGTCATCATAAATCAGATTCCTGCCTACT
The DNA here is from genome assembly GCA_030295005.1 of Cephonodes hylas. Taxonomy (NCBI): domain Eukaryota; kingdom Metazoa; phylum Arthropoda; class Insecta; order Lepidoptera; family Sphingidae; genus Cephonodes; species Cephonodes hylas. The sequence goes on along the minus strand of AP025367.1, from coordinate 4,321,257 downwards.
TCTCAGTACTGCCTACAGAATCGGAGTTCTATAGCGCCTATACCTATTGCTAAACAAGCGTCTTGCACTTGCAGATGTTTATTCGAAATATTGCTAACGTCGCGAAGTATTAACACAATTTTTGTATAAACTAATTTATTTATATTTTTATGACCCAAGGTACTTAGTTCATGTTTTAGACATGGTATAAAATGATAGTCTACTATTTAACTAAAATATTAATTATCTTTTAAGTGGGGAAAAATATCCTTGTTTTGTTGCTTGTTGTGAATTAGATAATATATAGGGGAACGTCTTAGGTAGAGCCACACAGCCGTTAAGATTACACTATGTGTGGGTTAGAGAATATCGAGCAGGGTGTTTCAGTTTGCCATAGAAACGACTTGAAGAACTGTTTTACTATCAAGCGGTGAATAAGTAACAAACAAACTTTTTTATTGCCTCCCTTACTCTTTACCAATAGACGCCTAATTACCTATGATTCACATCTTTTTGTTATTCCTTACTGTCATAGTCACTTTTCTATGTCTCATTCCGTTACTGGCACAAAATGTATTTAAACATTATGACATATAATGATGGGTTTCAAGTTACTTCTGTGATAAAATGATTTGATAGAACTCGTTGGTTATAAGTAACTGACAAGTTGAAGGCATATAATACGTTCATATTTTATTGAAGAAAACCACAACCTATCGATAAAATTGACACTCATTAGAAACCATTATGCTGCCAATGACAAGCGGATTTCCTACTCATTTCATCCTTCACAGTTATCGTAGTGTGCGAGTAAAAGTTGCAAATGTGCCATCTCCAATCATTATCATAATTCCGTTGAAGGCGTAAGGAATAGGTTGGTATGACGTAAATATACATAGCACATTACTAAATTGTAGTGGAAAAAGAAAACTATATTAAACAAGCGTAAGGTTTGTCCGATGATATTAAGTATCATAATAAAAGCCAAAAAAATTATTGAATCAATGTTTGATGATTATGTAAAAAACAAAAAAAGGAGGAAATTTTGCAAGTAACGATTGTATGTTTTACTAGACGCAAAGAAATTTGTGTTTTATTGTGTGTACGCCATTTTGGTACCGTGAGATAATGTTTTTATAGCTTTTGATACACGTTTAAAGTCACTATAGATAAGTAAATTAATTGTATTTTTTTTAGTTGTTGACCTTCATGACGTGTTACTAGACGCCGCTTATCAAGAAATCTAAATGTCCATGGTAGAGTAGTGACTCATTGCTTGTCCCACTGTTTACCACGAAATAAATAGAAATGAGTCTATGCTCAGTAACTAATTTACGATGACGATTTAATTTACGGCAGTGATGGCCTCGAGGTTCAGGCGCGCGGTCGAGAATTTCGGCGGTTGCGGGTTCGAACCCCAGGCTATGTTTATGGCCAGGTTATGTGTGTATTCAAATTGAATTATCACTTGCTTTAACGGTGAAGGAAAACATCGTGATGAAACCTGCACACCTAAAAGTTCTTAGGAATTTCTTAGGCGTGTAGTCCGCCAACCCGCACTAGGCTAGCGTGGTGGACTATGGCCTAAACTCTCTCAATGATAGAGGAGACCCGTGCTCAGCAGTGGGCGTATATGGGTTGATGAAGAAGAAGAAGAAGCACTAATTTACGGAATTCACTTATAATCACGTAAGCCATATACAATCTATGTAATAAGTGTTCGTTTACATTTATCGCGATAGGAAACGGCAAATAGGAAATATCCAATTTGAAAATCTATTTGCATCCTCTGAGTTGCGGTGCCAACCAATCTATCAAACTCGCACTGGGGTCACAGCATACTATATTAATAGTTTCTTTTGTAGACAGGATGGTCATTGATTAGTATTCACTTATTCATAGGTCAATGGTCTTTATGTGAATGACGACAGAACTCGATTCAACTTAGGTCGAATATAATAACTTTATTTTCACTTTTGTACGTTCCATGAAGCTCTTTAATATAATTCTCCCTATTGTACGTTGTAAGGGATTCGCAGAATTCTGTGTAATGACCTCCTTACTTATTAATTGGCCGTGTTTGAATGGAGCATGGCTGGTATTATTTTCAAATTATCTGGTATTATATTGATTTTTTATACATAGCTATTATTTTTTCAATGCTCAATTTTTTCCTTACACGTCAGCCTATAATATGCAAGTGTGTACGAGCCCCCTTAAGCTATAAAAAAGATAAGGTCACCACGCTGACCTTTTGTGTATATGAGAGTTAATGATAGCTTTATAATACTCAAGAAAGTCTAGTGGATATCTTTCACAGCTACTTATTAAAATATCTAAAAAACGAAAGGTTTAACCTACATTCCATTTTTAATATTTCTATAGCTTATCAAGAATGAAGGACTAGCTAGCTGTTCGGTACTATTCTGCTTTTATTATCATCAGATACGTTATCGTTTTTTTTTTTCAAGTTAAGAATTAATAACAAGGCTAACATAAAATCTAAGCATTGGTAGCTTCTAAGGAGCATTTAAAGGATAAAAAAACATGATAAATCGTTATAGTTTGCGTGTTTATTAATCTTGTTTATTCCCATTAATTAAGTATACAAGAGCAAAAGTGGCTGAAATAATCGTCGTTAATGATCCAGAGGTTCGTCGCAGTCTATTTTGGTCTTAATGGAACCTATCATCGAAACCCCTCATAAATCATACATTTAGGAAGCCACTTTCTGAGAGCGTTTCGCTCGCCCGATACACATTCACGTAATGGTACAATAAATTATTTAATAAGATGAAATTTTGAAACTGTAAGAAAATTTGCAATGTTAGTTTAAACATTGTGTTATATTTTATCATTTTCATTTTTGTTAATATATTTTAACATCTTAATTTTGCATGATATATTTAGATCGTAGCAATGTTTGTCGGCTTTTATTGCGGTTCAGCGCCTTGTAACTAAGAGGGCTTACATATCCCTGTCCCAGTTACCTAGACTAGGCGCGTGCAGAGGTGTGGGACGCGGTAATGATGCGAAAAAAACTAACGGCGTCAGTCACAGCGGGAGGAAGTAGCGCCCATTCATACGCCGCTATCTGTGTTGTCTTAAGAACAGCGATTGCTCTCTGTCTTCTGATACGGCAATGAGCCGTCGCACAGTGCGTAATTTTCATAATCTAGGTGGACAAAAGTCAAATTCTACACTAGTCTAAACTTATAAAAAAGTTACTTATATTCAAAGAAGATAAACTATATTATATGATATTAGAGTTTATTTTCTAAGAACCCTCACCCCACAATAGATAAAAATGGTCGAAAGTCAACTATATGAGTTTACCGATGATGCGCTCAAAATGATCGCATTTTTCGCCTGAGTTCTCTCGTTGAATATACTGCCTACCTGTGTCTTAATAGTGATTTTGTGTTGTTATTGGCTTTCTGGGAGTCTTAAGATAAGTTTTTAAACATTTTCCTGTTAATATATTATAAAACGTAATCACAAGTACTATAGAAACAGAGAGACTTAAATTTTACACAAAAATACTAATAAATCATTTTTAACTTGAGTTTTAGTTTATTATACGGGATTATACCGGCCTGATATTATATTTAATCAAAAGGCGTACTTGTTAGCTAAAGGGAACACGTACGTTTGTCTGCGCATATTTGCGACACCCATACAACTTTTCTTTATTTTCAGAACGCTTTCGCAAATTCCGCGTAGACAATTTTTCGACGTTTCGTTTGCTAACGCAAAAGATATAAGAACGGATGCCTCGATACATCATATATTGCAAGAACTTGGTAATTCGTCGTTTACAGATGATATTATAAGACGTTTGAAAATAAATATTGGAAGTTTTTGTCAATAAATCGAAGATTAATGGCGTAAGTCGGGTAGACATCGAGATCGTTTTTAAACACTAACTTAGCGTGGTAAGAAGGAAACATACTGTTACCTAAATATGTTACTCAAGCGGATGAAGGTGTTTTACTTCCTAAATCAGGAATTTCGATTGGAAGACCTGGAAATCTCTTTGAAATTATTTGAAAAAACGGCGATTTCAATATCTCGTTGAAACATCGAGTCTGGAAGAGATATCGATGGCAACTGAAGTACATCTCCGCAAAAAAGGATTCAGCAGTAATCGTTAAATAGCTTTGTCAATTTTCACCAAGAAGAGGTACAGTTATAAAAAAAGCGCGGAAGTATTTAGGAAGCGTGAATAAAATACTTTACCACGGAAAAGACATAATTGGTTCTTGTGTTCTTCCAATTGGGCAACTTTCGGAAGAAGTACACGAAGCCAGAAATAAAGATAATAGAAAATTCAGAGAATTATCCTTGCGAAAGACGTCAAGGGACAATACGGACAATACAAATACGGACTTAATAAATAGGCTACTTATTACGTCAGACCCCTATATTGCTAGCTTACTTGCTGCTTCTAAAACCAAACGAGGCAAAATAAGCCCTGAAGTGTTGGAGCTCTTAGAATATAGAACTCCTCACACCGAGCAAGAAGAAATTCAGTCAGGTCATTCAGATTTTGGAGAATCTGATACTGAAAGCGAAATTGAAGAATACTAAAGTCATTGGGTGAGGCCTATGTCCAGCGGTGGACTTCGATTGGCTGTTGATGATGATGCTGATGATGATTCTGACTAAGTTCCTTCTTGTTCCTAGCTAGGAAGTAATTAATCTATACCTATATTCGATTCTTTCAACTATTTTTATTTTTGTATGTTCGATTAATTAAGTGTTTTTTGAGTATATATGTTTTTGTGTGATGTAAAATACGATAATTGTATATTTAAAACCTTGACAATGTTTTTCAATGAAGTCCAACACGTTTTATCACGTATTAAACTTGACCATCTCATTTTAAGACTTTTGTCCACCTAGATCATGAAAATTACGCACTGTGCGTCGTTGTAATGATATAACAACATATATGAACATGATATATGAACAAACGTGGCTATTCTCAGAATTAATGCCGATATGTATTGTTACTTACTAAGACTTCACGGAAGTTATCTTTTCTGGTACTTCGAAAGAGTATAGCGTATTATTTCTCTTTAAAGATTTAAACAGCCTCTTATGTTATATTATATTCATAACAAGTTCTATCACGTGCCACTCATTATATTATTATTTCTGCTTAGCATTGCAGTCTGCTTGAACAATAGCATTCCTTACTTAATAGTTTTAACGGTCAATTAAATAGTTCACTCTATAGCTAATTCCACAAATAATTGCATTAAGATAATTTATATTTGCAAAGCAATCTGATTTCATCAGCGATGGTCCCCGGTACGGAACGAGTTAATTATGTGGTTTTGATGTCCATTGTTTGTTGGCATTGCGTAAATCCGTCGTTTGTTCGTCTCCGTAAGCAACGTGAGGAGCGGGGCCCGTCCGTCCGCTCTCCTTACCCGTTATACTTGAATAACTTGTTGTATATATAGGTACAGCCGCCTTAATCGACAGTTAGGTAGGCGTTTTATTATACGCATGCTGATGTTGGCGACGATCGGATGCACGGTCAAGTGTATTTTTTAAGTTTGGTATTACAGCCCTCAATTGAACGTAATCATACGTAATAACGCCATCAGCCTTATATGACTATATCATTTGGAAACCAGTGACTTTGAACCCTCTACTTTTTGTGTACATCTAAATTATTATAAAGACGATGTGTTGTAGTCTTATCTATGTATTTACGTTAATATATGAATGAGCGAGCACTGCTCTCTGTATAACTATCAGCATTTCTTTTACACGAAGCTAGCGAAAACTGTCCTTGATTTAATAAAATTAACCACTCTATCCTTTCTTATTCCAATCGTCTTCAAAACCCGGCAGCACTAGTCTTTTTATCTTATAGGCTCTCAGAGCTACGGCGATTACAGTGATTTTATTATTCTTCGGACATGGAGGTTATAAATCCTGAGATGACGAAATGCAAGTTATCGCTGGCAAAATACGAAATGATCAGAATCATGCCAATATAATCTTATTAATTAATATTTATACGTTTATATAATAATAATATTGTAATAAGTACATATTTATAAAAAAAGACAATCCAATTTATATTGTGTTTCAACCCTGTCACTTGCTTAGTGTATTTAAGCCTAAGCTCTATCGACTTTTTTCTATTTTAGGTACTTATAATACGTGTTCTATGTCGTCGAAACGAAGGTTATTTTTATTTTAATAGGCATATAATTAAATCAGCAACCTTACGTTGAAAAATTCTTCTTAGTTCTAATGTAAGATTATTCACGTATCCCTTTTTATATGAATAAATAAATAAATAAATACACCCAACAGTCACATAATGACAATGTCATATATGAACGATATTACATAACGAATCAATTAATACTTTTAGTGCACCGAATTTCATTATAGAAATATACATAGGTAATGATACAACACTACTTCTTCAAGATAATGTTTTCGTCGGGCATCGCTTTGTAAAAGGTAGTTTTCATTGATGCTATCTTGAGATTAATGTATGTCTCCAATACATTTATCTTAGCACCCCAATGTGCGCTTTCAATAACGGCAATATACAGTTACGATGAACTTATAAAAACTCTTAGCGAAGTCACACAGTTCTTATCTAGGAGAAGTGATAACTAATTCCCAAACCTGTTCCGGTGGCATTGTACGAAAAAAATATTATATTTGTTGAAACATTTGTTTGGCACATCGCTTCCCATACACGCACGGGATATTTTTGGCAGTTACATTGAACTCATTGAAAAGCGTTCGTGTGTGATTTAGCTCGTGAGAGTCAGTGAGACAGTGGTGAGCTGACGCATAGAAGCGAGTCGGCTGTGACGAGTTCGTTCGTTGAACCTGCGAGGTCACGATCGTGACGTGTGACGTGTGCCGACTGCCGCTTGCCGCTTGCTTACACACACTTTCCGCACTCGCCAACAACTTTGACCGTGTCCGTATCGCGTATCGCCACCGTCGGACCAGTTAAGGATGTCGATTCATCCTATACGATTCCGTCTCACAGACACTCGTGAAATTGTACTCAGAATCGATACTGAATCGAATTGACTGAACGCTTGTTTTGTATCAACAATCACTCTCTGAAAGTCCGCCACTTTTTCTACTCAAGATAAGATTTTGTTTAGCGCTTTTAAACGAAAATGGATCACGAAAGGTGGTTAGCTGTGAATGGATTATCAACATCGATTTTTATATATGGTAGTTATTTATACCTAAGGCTTACAAATATTTTCGTTTTCAATGCCAAAGCTGCAGTCTCCGCGCGTCTCCTCGATTTTCCTTGAGCCCTGCTTTGCGGGTTTCCTTATAAAGCATTACCATTTCATTATTACCAACCATAACTTTGAAACTGACTCAATGTATGTCGTATGATCGATCCAAAACCGTCCCGGCTTTATGTTCTGTTATCGCTCCCTTGAACAAAAATAACCCCAAACAATTTTATGATGACACATAGCATAGAGGTCGACCCGTCGTTTTTGTCCCTTGTTTATTTCTTATCTAATCATTGTATTGGGTACTATTACTCGTTGCATGACTCATTCTTTGCCATTTTGTGATAAAATTGGCTGCGGTCCATGAGCTTGGTGTATGCGATGGATGTCGTCAGACTTGTAAATTGCTGCATATCTTTTATATGTTTTTAGACTTTCTGGAATCATTGGAATTCGTTTTCTACATTATACATTTTTTTTTTGGTAACTTTATAACGTCGTATTTAATTTTAGGCGGTGTTTCGCACTCGTCTAGCAGAATCTACCCAAGAGTTCTTTTATAAAACCCAAGTACCAATTTTGGCAGTGACAAGTTTAATGGTTTGCGACTAAGTACATATAGGATTAAACGTGCGCATTCGAATCTTTAAATAGCTGCCAGAAAGATTTAATTGTTACTATAATAAATAACTTGTGATGCAATAGCGTTTCTTATTCATAGGCCGTGCCTCCAACTTCTTTGTATTCTAATAATGTTTGATTCTACTATGTGAGCGTTTTCGTAATTAGTACATCGAACTGACCAGAAAATAAAAGTGTGTGAATGTTATAGGCTTTTATAAAACTATGCTCTACATTTTACTGAGCTCATTTATAAGGTGTTAAATAAACATAAATAATAAAACCGCTGACAGCTTATTGTTAAAGAATAGAACGTGAGAACTGTTCTAGAATGTATAATTACAATACTAATATTTTTATTAATTTCTCAGTATAACAATTCACGCGTATCAGTGTTTGCGTGCGGCTTAAACACTAAAACTGAGTAACAAAATAACCGTTTATAATTAAAATATTCGAACCGAGGCAACGTTAAATCTTAACAAATGTGTGCTCGATATGTAAAAGTTCAAACGTTCATTAATAGTCGAATGGCGTTTTTATACAAACTGGCTCGTAAAACTTTTATAGCAGGAGCCTAATACGGTCGCGGCAAACGTACAGCGCTCTTCGGTACGAAGGATTAAGAACGCTGAAAACTTCTCTGTTCGTACATTAGTTGCGAAGTAGTAAAACTGTGTTTGTACACACATGCACCCGCGCGGCGCTTCGTGGGCGATGTTTACTTATTTATAAACGCTCTATGGATAACAAACGAAACATACAACGTATTTCGGAATAGCGATAATTTTATGTTTAAAAATAAAAGTAATGTAGTAATAATGTGTAAAAATATAAGTCATCATAATCGCTATGCATGTTAAACCGTTGACATAACACCTTGATTCGAAACAAATATTTGGGGATCTCACAAACGTTGTGTTTCCATACAAAAATCAATATTTGTATAGATTGATTATAATAACTTCAAAATAGATTTGGTACAATAAACATTCCCCAAAAAATACTTTACTAATATTAAATGTGTAACTAACCTGTGTGAGTAATTGCAAGGCATATGATCGAGAATCCCTTCATTCGATTGTTTGATTGTCCTATGGTTTTCTAACTTCTATTACTTTCTGGATTGTTAGGATATATCTATGTTGTGCAATTTGCATTGAAATGTTCTTAATAATAACATCTGCATAAGGAGCTTCGAAATATTCAGTAAGCACGAGTGCACATAATATTTTATTATATTTCAACAGACAGGTCTTTTGTTTTAAAACTTCTTGTTTTACGTAAAACACAATGATTCTGCTTTCGTAAGCGTGTTGTTCGTTGGGAAGTTTAAAATAAAAACAATGCTTCTTTGAATTACTGCTAAAAATATGTCGAAATTACAAAGCCATGCAAAAAAAGTATTATTGTTGTTCATTGAAATTTGATATTACTACGACGATCATCTTTACCTTGACCTGTATTACTGATGTTTTTATTTATTTTTGCACTTCATTAGTATTGTTTACTAAGACGTAGACGGTAAGAAATGGTGTTCCATTTAAGTCAAACAGTCGAGCAGTCGTCGGCACAGATATAAAACCTTTTTACTGTGGCACAATTGTAACTGCTTCCATAACACAACAGCAATTATGAGTGCATTATAAACGTTGTGTGTAAAAACAGGTAGCAATGTCATTGTCTCGGTGTTATATCACCGTGGCATAAACTCGGATCATTCATAATGCGCCGGATACGTCCGTGTGTACTCAAGGATACTGTACCGGGTCAAGCGCTGTTCCGAACCACTTCACAGTCACTTAGTTAAGATGTGTGAACGTTATGGATATTTGATACTCCTATTAATCTATTAAGATCCTTAGAAGTTACGTGTATCGAAACTGTAAGCAGTTTGCATATTGGATGCCGAACTAAAACTTTAGCTATTAACATTTATATTGGACACGGATAACTTCGACCCCGATCCCGTGTGAGGATGGAAGCGGGGCATCTATATTACGTTAACGTTACGCCCATGTCATGGTTTCAAAGGTGATTTAATTATCACAGTATCTTCATGATATTTAAATAGATTCTAAGAACACACAAAACCGCTTGGTTTTGATGTACATAATATGTGTATTACTGAGTCTTGTAGAATTTGAATCATTGAGTATGCATCCAGAGCTGATATGTTAATATATAAGTTTGATATCGCCTATGTTGATAGACGATTCCGAAATCAATCTGAGTAATTGTAAAGATTGCGTTGTCCTAATTTATTAACCGTTAAAAGAACTATACTTATTATAATTTTCATTTAAACAGAATACAAATCTCTTTATAAAACATACATACCTGAAACTAAAATTACTGTTTATCAGTTTACCTTTGGAAATACTATAGGTATTACGTTAATAGAATAATATCTTGTATAGAGTATATCCTGAGCCACTATAGGTTTGCTCATTTTACGAAACTAAGCAGAAAATTTGATATTTAAAGATTACGCAAGTATTTAATTCGGAGATCGAACTCACTCGTTTATTAAAAATAAGAGGGCTCCTAAGTGTACACAACAATGCAATGTACCGCTGGGATACTTGTGTGTCCTTGAACTAAAATATATTTTCCACAGCGAAAATAAAGCTACACAATTGGTCAAAGTTTGTGAAGCTGCGTTTACGTGAGCTGCTTACAAAATATCCTCACGTGTACTAGAGTACGTACATAATTCGCGCCGCGTGTGATATTCTTCGAGGGGCTGTAACATCATAACATAATTCAATCGATATTCAAGTTTATAAATACCTATGGGAATCTTGTTAGCGGTGTTCAGAGGCTATGCTTATGCCAATTTGTACAATATAAAATTCCAAGTATCTATGTTTGTGTGATGAAGCAATTTAGGCTCTTGTCAACACGGTCTGAGTTGATGTGGGTAGAACCAGTACGTGAGTCACCTATAGAACTCTATACTAAGACAGATAAGCTGTTGGGCACTTCAATTGAGCAACAGACTGAAATAATGTAAAATCTATACTAATATTATAAAGCTGAAGAGTTTGTTTGTTTGTTTGTTTGTTTGTTTGAACGCTAGGATCTCAGGAACTACTGGTCCGATTTGAAAAATTCTTTCACTGTTAGATAGCACATTTATTGAGGAAGGTTATAGGCTATATAACATCACGCTACGGCCAATAGGAGCGGAGCAGCAACAAAGAATGTTTCAAAATCGGGGACATTTTTTTCTTTTTGTGAGCTTCCGCTGCGTGCGCTGCGAAAACGGTTAAAGTTTCGCTAAAATAATGTATGAGAGAAATGTTCCTCTTTAAAAGTTCTAAAAAAAAGTCCGCGACAGCATATGTCTATTCTTTAAGGTTGGCTCACTATAACGTTTTTTATCCTAACCAAATTTATTTTAAAATAAAGTTTTATTTGTGAAGGTGTTTTTATAAATATGATATTAATCCTTATCCAAATAATATTAAATATGATCGTGCGAGATTCAATCATTGGAATCACTGGAAAGCCCTTGCTTAATTTCCGCAATCATATTTGAAGCTAATTTTGCCTTAAAAATTACTAAAATTTGCTTTTTTTCTGCGTGGGTAGTTGTAAAGGAGAGTCAACAAACTTTTGCTCTATAATTTTTTTTAATTTAAAAATACTTACATGTGTTTATTCACTGTTTTTAATGTTTAATTGTTTGAGTTAAATTGTTTGTCTGCTGGTGTTAACATAACTTATTCCTGTGGTCTTTCCTTTCAACATTTCACTTTTTGGCACCACTTCCATACAACAGTTACAATGGAGTCTACACTAGCTGCAACAATTGAAGAAATGAAGGACGAATTTAACAAAAGAATGGCTGCGTTTGAAATGGAAATACAGAAACCTACAAGTGTTACAACAGGCACCTCCGACTTAGCCATGGAATTTGCTGCTTTTAAGGTATTTGTCACCCAGTCCCTAAATCTGCTGCAACGGCAGATAGAAGCCCTGGCCCACACTGTGGATTGCATGGAGACGCAAAGGCGACGCAAAATTATTTTATTCCATGGTGTTTCTGAAGGGACTAATGAGAACGCGGAGCAGTTAATTGTTGACATTGCCAAACAGCGCCTTGGTGTGGCTGACTTTAATGTCAATAACATACTACGCTGTCACAGAATGGGCCGAGTGTCGTCTTTGAAGAAGCCGAGACCTATCCTTGTCAAATTTAAGGATGCTGCCTTAAGGGACAAAATCTGGTTCTGTAAAACGAAGCTCAAAGGTTGCGGCATCACAATATCCGAATTTCTCACCAAAACGCGTCATGACGTATTCATGGCTGCACGTGATAAATTCGGAGTTACTAACTGCTGGACACGTGAGGGAATAGTGTATGTTATCAATTCTGGCGTTCGACATCGCATCACGTCCTTCGATGAGTTTGGCCAGATTAAAGCTGATTCGGCAGCGAAGCCCAGTCCACTGAAAAAGACTGCTGCCGTACCTAAGACCAGGCGAGCTGCATCCGGCAAAAAGTGAATAATCCCATTCCCCTTTATTAATTTGACTCCGGTCCAGGTAACTTATAGCCATAGCCTTTATTTTCATTATGCTGGGTTGTTACTAATCATTCACTGTTATACCCTTCCTGTTGTTTTTAATTTAGTCTCTTGTCATTAATGTAAATAAACATACCTGCACGAGTTTTTACTTAGTTGACAATCAGTGTCAAATTTAATGTCAACTGTGACATAAAGCGTTTCGTTCTGAAACCTAACGTATTTTAAGAATGATTTTGTTTGTTTTTCTTGTATATAGTTTTTTTATTTTGTTTTTTAATATTATTATTTTATTTTAATTGTTATTAGTGAATTTATTATTAGTTTTTAATTTGTATTTTTTTTCTCCTTGTCTTATGTTTTTATTATTATTAGAACAGTTTTTTTTTTATTTGTTTTGATAACTTCTTATTGAGGCTTTGCTACCTGGACCACCACTATTTAGCTGTTAGTTTTATGAATTTACTTTGTTTCTTTTTTTTCTATTTTTTTTTTTTTTTCTTCTTGTAATTAGACTTAAGGATCCTATTAGAATCATATTAATGTAGTTATTGTGCCTTGTTAACAAACCGGCAGATGGTTAAATTTTAGCTTGTACTTGTATTTTCGTTTATTTACCATTTTTTTTTTTTTTTTTTTTTTTGTAGTATATATATACATATTTTTGTCTTATATTGTATTGTATTTTTTTTTTCTATTTTTATTATTATCTTTTATTGCCTTCAATGATGTCTTTTAGCACGTTTAGTAGTGATAGTGAAGAATTCTTGTCTGCTTGCAGTGACGATAGTTTTGCTAGTATTCCCTCACTGGCAGAAACTCTTTCGAATCAGTTTTCTGACGTCCCTAGGAACTTTAATGTAGTTCATATTAACGCTCAGAGTATTCCGGCACATTTCCCTGATATGCTGGCTAGTTTTGACTGTACTCATCTACACGCTATTCTTATTTCCGAATCTTGGTTGAAACCATGTCTTTCCTCTACTACTTATTCCCTTCCTGGCTTCCACCTCATCAGAAATGATCGTGCAGCTCGTGGTGGCGGCGGTGTCGCTATATACCTGCGTAAACAATTCCGTTACTCTATAGTTAGTGTATCACCGCAACCACCACCTTCCGATGCTGGTGAACATCTTTTTCTGGAGGTGGAATGCTCTCTTAACAAAATTTTACTCGGTGTTTACTACTGTCCTTCTCTTCGTATTGACTTTTTCTCTTCGCTTGAACTCATTCTTGAAAACCTTGTCCCTTCGTACAGTCAAACCATAATCATGGGTGACTTCAACACCTGTCTCCTTAAGAACGATCGTCGTTCGTCTCTCCTTTCTAATACTATCCAATCATGCAATCTGTCCATTCTTCCTCTTTCAGCCACACACCACTCTCCTAACCACACTCCATCGCTTCTCGATCTTATCTTTGTCTCTTCCTTAAATCATGTTGCGAAGCATGGGCAATGTTCCGCGGACGCCTTTTCTTCTCATGATCTCCTATTTCTATCATATCGTGTCCGTCCTCCTAAAGCCTCTCCCAAAGTTATCCTTCAGCGCAATTTTCGGCGTATGAATGTTGATAACCTTCGCAAGGATGCCGGCAGCATTAACTGGAGTATGCTAATGAATACCAATTGCATTGATACCAAAGTGGACATCTTTGTGGATAAATTGACTACCTTATACGACACACATGCACCAATTCGTCCTATAAAGCTCAAACACCGACCTACACCTTGGCTCACAGCTGATATAAAAGATCTGCTCTCTAAGAAAGCTTTTGCCAAATCTAGGTATAATCGACGGCCCAATGAATCTAACTGGCTTAAATATATTAGCATCAGGAATCACTGCAGTAAGGTGTGTAGGAGTGCTCAACGCCGTCATATTCATAACTCTATAAATAACGGAGATCCAGCCAAAGTCTGGAAATTTCTAAAGTCACTGGGAGTGGGTAAATCTGATCACGTATCCATCCCTAAATCTATTAATTTAAATTCTTTGAACCAACATTTTTCTTCTTCGCCATATTTTGATAGGTCGACCAAAGTTCATACTCTTAATTATCTTTCTACCCTAAAGACTCCCAATTTTTCACCATTTGTTCTTAATCAATTCGCTCCTTGTGATGTTAGGAAAACCATTACGCTTATTTCGTCCAACGCGTTAGGGAGTGACGGTATCGGCCGTAATATGGTTCTGCCTATCCTAGACGAAATCCTACCAATCATTTCCCATATTTTCAACCACTCCATCTCCTCAGGCATTTTTCCAACTGCTTGGAAAAATGCTAATATAATCCCTATTCCTAAAAAACCTAGTCCCTCTGACCTTTCTGATTTTCGTCCCATATCCATCCTACCATTCCTGTCTAAAGTCCTTGAACGTTTAATTCACTCCCAACTTTACAATTTCATTACTTCACATAATCTCCTAAATCCTCTCCAGTCAGGATTTCGTCGAGGGCATAGTACGACCACCACTCTGACCCATATTGCGGACGGTATTAGATCAGGCATGGAGGAAGGCAAGCTGACTATCCTAGCTTTGCTGGACTTCAGTAATGCCTTTAATACCGTTGATTACGATTTATTACTTGGCGTTCTGCGTTCTCTTAACATATCTCCAATGGCGGTTGATTGGTTTCGTAGTTACCTGTTTGGACGCCGGCAGCGTATATTCGTTGAGGACAGTTTTTCCTCTTGGTGTACGGTCTCAGCTGGCGTACCTCAGGGCGGCGTGCTATCTCCTCTACTCTTCGCTCTTTTTATTAATACTATAACTGTTCAACTTCGCTCCTCCTACCACCTCTACGCAGATGATCTGCAAATATATATCCGGGCACCTCTCGACAATCTCGACAATGCTATCATTGATATTAACACAGACATTCAGCATATTTGTGAATGGAGTAAACGTCATGGATTGAAAGTCAATCCGACCAAAACGCAAGTTATTGCTGTCGGCAGCCCCAGGATGATGTCGAAACTAGATAAGCTCACACTACGGAATGTTTACTGTGATGGTGTGATCATTCCCTTAAGCGATTGCGTCAGAAACCTTGGGCTCTATCTAGATAAGACACTCTCCTGGGGTCCTCAGCTTCGGGAGCTAAGCCGGAAGCTGTTTGCCTCAGCAAGGTCTTTGCGAAGGTTATGCAATTTTCTACCTTTTGCTACGAAAATTTCCCTAGTACAAACCCTTCTCCTTCCCATCCTTGATTATGCGGATGTCAGCTATCTTGATCTCACTGAAGACCAGTTAAATAAACTTGAGCGACTTCAGAATTTTTGTATTAGAATCATATTTGGTCTTCGCAAATATGATCATGTTTCCGATTTTCGTATCAAGCTCAAGTGGTTACCCATTCGGCTTCGCCGGAATGCTCATATACTTTCTCTTCTTTATAATATCTTATTTGATCCCTTTACTCCTTCTTATCTCAAAAACTGCTTTATATTTCTTAAAAACTCACATTCTAGATCCTTGAGGCCGTCAGAGGACTTGAAATTGAGAATGGCTGTGCATACAACGAGTTTTATGGACAAGTCATTTAGGGTCCAGGCTGTCCGTTTGTGGAATGCCCTTCCGCCTGCAATAAGACGAGCAAAAACTATTCACTCATTTAAAAAACAAGTGAAAGATTATTACCTTTCTCTGTAGTCTATCTTTTCTCCACTCACCTATTTTATATGCTTTATTATATTATATTTGTGTATGTATATTTGTAAATTTATGTTTAATTAATTTATTTTGTATATATATTGTATATGTTTATTATTATTTTTATTTATTTTTTTACTCATGTGTAAGTATATTTATTATATATATCTATATATTATTTATGTTAACTAGTTATAAGTATTTATTTTTATTTTAGTTTTTTTTTTTTTCTTCCCTCTTTTACTTCTTTCTGAACACTTTATTCTACCCTTCTTTTTACTCCTCTCTTATTATCCATCCAAAGGTTGCCTGTAAGAAATTGCTTATAGCGATAAGGCCGCCTCTTGTCTTCTTTCTATAGTTAAGTTTCTTCCTATTATTTCTGTATTATGTACAAGAAAGTGTTAAATAAATAAATAAATAAATAAATAAATAAAATACATTTATTTGGTGAAACCATTGTGTTTTAGCGATAATACTGTATGATAGCGTGACAGGAAAATGTTTAACCACTTCCTTTATTTTTGGAGGTTTTCGGTTCTCTGTTTATCGTGGTTTGCAATCCAGTACTGCGTTGTATGACATGATGAAATATTATTAAATTTAAAATAACACATAAGTCCGAAGATGGTATGTAAAAATACTAGTTGGGAGGCCTACTATAATAATCATTTATGGCTTATGCAATTGGTACAGGCATAAGAATATGAACAAATCTCGTTAGCACAGTGCATATTTTTTTCATTTGTCTAATATATATATATATATATATATATATATATTTTTAAATCTAACTGCGTTAACTGTCCACAACTAGTCAAGTTTAAGTTATATTTGGTGTTCTAAATGATGTACGGTTTGAATGGTTCAAATTTATGTGGATACATTACGATAAAATACGGCCAGTTGGGACCATACTCTACCTAAGAAATTTATTGTAAACAAGTGAGAACTATATATTCGCAATATTTTTTTTTCATTCAGAATTTTTATCTTGGTAGGTGGTGTACTAAACCATCTTACACTTAATAAACTTGTACGAAGAATGACTAAATTTGCATGCATAACTTTATTTTACTTTAGATACTGGTTAAATAATACTGCAAAGCGCCACCAGTGCGAATCACTACGCCCTGCGCTCGCCAACCCGCCTGCCAAGCGTGGCGAGAATCGGCAATCCCCCCCACATGGACTTAACGATAAAAACCAGGCCCCCAGTCCCCGGCAGCTCTGTCATCTCTGGGTCCGGTAGCACACAGAGTAATGACAGAGCAGGGGGTGCTAAGAATCCCCGGGTCGAACCCCGCTACCACCCCCAACGACAACTGGCCCTGGTAACGCATAATATACGCACAATGAGGACTGACGAGAGGATCCTCGAGCTGGAAGAAGAAATAGGTAGGTTACGCTGGGATATTTTAGGGTTATGCGAAGTCCGAAGAACCGGAGAGGGCACGGTAACCCTGAAATCGGGTAACCTATTCTATTACCGGGAAGGAGATCAGCAGTCCCAAGGTGGTGTTGGATTTCTCGTCCGCAGGTCCCTCATTAGCAACATTGTCACCATCGAAAGTGTGTCGAATAGGGTAATATACCTTATACTCAGAATATCTAAACGATATTTGCTGAAGGTCATACAGGTGTACGCGCCGACCTCGACACACCCAGATGAGGAGGTGGAGCAGATGTATGAGGATATCAGTCGAGCCATACATACCTCCGAAACCCACTACAGTGTTGTTATGGGGGACTTTAACGCAAAGCTGGGCAAAAGAAGCGATGATGAGCTGAAAGTGGGGCAATTTGGTTATGGGCAACGGAATCATAGAGGACAGAGGCTTGCTGAGTTTCTGGAGAAAGAGGGACTCTTTGCGATGAACTCTTTCTTCCAGAAACCGCCGCATAGAAAATGGACCTGGGTTAGTCCTAATGGTTCCACAAAAAACGAGATAGACTTTATCCTGGGGACGAAAAGACGGATATTTAGTGATGTCTCTGTGATCAACAAGGTGAAAACCGGAAGCGATCACCGAATGGTAAGAGCCACACTAAATATCAACGTCAAATTGGAAAGATCTCGTTTGATAAAGTCTACGCTCCGACCAACTCGCGCCCAGATCCAAAACCCCGAGAGCTTTCAGCTGGAGCTTGCAAATCGTTTCGATTGCCTAGACTGCGATACTGTGGACGAGATAAATAGCGGGATAGTGGAAGTTGTCCGGACGGCTGGGTCTAAGCATTTTAGACCTTGTCGCAAAAATAAAGAACAAAAACTCTCGATCCATACTCTCGACCTCATGTCCCAACGCCGATCTTTAGCAATGCGGTCTTCTGAAGATGTTGATGCATACCGGCGGCTCAATAGACAAGTCTCAAAATCCTTGCGACACGATCTACGTGCTTACAACACAAGGTGCATTAAGGACACAATTGAGCGGAATAAAGGCTCCAAAGTGTTTGCAAGAGACTTGTCTATTGGGCAAAACCGAATGATGAAGCTGAAGACAGAAGATGGCAGAGTAGCGTCGACAAAGGCAGAGGTACTGAGGGAGATCGAGAGATATTACGGACAACTATACACCTCGGTCACTAATCCCGCTATTAACACGGCCGAAGATCCCAGAGCCGAACTAATCCGACATCACAGCGAAGACATCCCGGACATCAGCCTGAGCGAGATTCGTTGGGCCCTCGAGCAGCTTAAAAACAACAAGGCCCCAGGCGAGGACGGCATTACTGCGGAGCTTCTGAAAGCGGGCGGAATGCCGATACTGAAAGTCCTTCAGAGGCTCTTTAATGCCGTCCTCCTTCACGGTATGACACCCGAGGCGTGGAGCAGGAGCGCGGTGGTTTTGTTCTTTAAGAAAGGTGACAACACTTTCTTGAAGAACTACAGACCCATCTCGCTCCTGAACCATACCTACAAGCTGTTCTCGAGGGTTATAGCGAATCGTCTTGAACGCAGGCTTGATGACTTCCAGCCTCCCGAACAAGCCGGATTCCGAAAAGGCTATAGTACCATAGACCACATACACACGCTGCGGCAAGTTATACAGAAGACCGAGGAGTATAATTTGCCCCTTTGTTTAGCGTTTGTGGATTATGAGAAAGCCTTCGATTCGATCGAGATTTGGGCGGTGCTTGAGTCTCTTCAGAGGTGCCACATAGACTATCGGTACATCGAAGTGCTGAGACATTTATACGAAAACGCCACCATGTCGGTCCGAGTACAAGAGCAGAACACAAAGGCAATTCCGCTACATAGAGGCGTGAGACAGGGAGATGTAATATCTCCGAAACTGTTCACTGCCGCGCTGGAAGATGCCTTTAAGCTTCTCGAATGGAAAGGATTCGGCATCAACATCAACGGCGAGTATATCACTCACCTTCGATTTGCCGACGATATCGTCGTCTTGGCAGAATCCCTGGAAGATTTGGGCACGATGCTCAAAGACCTCGATAGGGTTTCCAAACAGGTGGGTCTTAAAATGAACATGGACAAGACTAAAATAATGTCGAATGCCCATGTTGTACCCACCCCTATTTCAGTTGGGAACTCTACTCTCGAAGTTGTCGATGAATATATCTATCTTGGGCAGGTAGTACAGGTAGGCAGATCCAACTTCGAGAGAGAGGTCAATCGACGAATCCAACTCGGTTGGGCAGCGTTCGGGAAACTTCGCAGGATCCTCACGTCCAATATACCTCAGTGCCTAAAGACGAAAGTCTTTAACCAGTGTGTGTTACCAGTGTTGACCTACGGCACTGAAACGTGGCCTCTAACTATGGGCCTCGTAAGAAAGCTCAAGGTCACTCAGCGAGCTATGGAGAGGGCTATGCTTGGTATTTCCCTGCGTGATCGAATCAGGAATGAGGAGATCCGCAGGAGAACGAAGGTTGCCGACATAGCCCAAAAGATTAGCAAGCTGAAGTGGCAATGGGCAGGGCATATAGCTCGCAGAACTGACGGCCGCTGGGGCAGAAAGGTTCTGGAGTGGAGGCCACGTTCAGGTAAGCGCAGTGTTGGACGTCCACCCACAAGGTGGACCGACGATTTGATAAAGGTCGCGGGAAGCCGCTGGATGCAGGCCGCTTCCAATAGAGCGCTTTGGAAGTCTCTGGGGGAGGCCTATGTCCAGCAGTGGACGTCCTTTGGCTGATGATGATGATGATGATGATGATGAGATACTGCAAAATAATAAACGTACTCTAATAAAACAATTTTTGCATGTGGTACTACTAACCGTAGATTATGAAAATATCTAATCAAAATTTATTGAAATAACGTATCCTTTTTCAACATAATTATGCAGTTTGATTTCTCCTAGCTGCTACAGTTCGTTGGCAATTCAGCAAGCAAGTGCATTATTTAGTCGTACAACCCCTACGTACGTGCTTTAAAGTCGATTTAGTTAAATCTCTTTATTCACTGAGAGCTAGCATTTTCTAATACATCGGATATTCCCGCTAGGTAGGTAGATAATGCATCCAAGCGGAGCATCCGTTTTATCATACCGCCGCCGGTAATCCCCGAATGGGCTATGTACGACGTACAATGACATTCACGCTCGCCGCAACTTACTAACGATCCGAATTTGAATCGGGTAATGTTTTCTGCGACATTTTACGGTTCGTGTGAGTTACATTGCTCTTTGTTCACAATGTTTGGCGTTACTTTGTTGATGCTCGTTGAATTGAGGACATCCATACCACCCATTTGGGTTATTATCTTGAATTAAGCATTCATGGTTTCCAGTTGCTTTTGTTTTCATGCTATTAATGTAGTAACTGCTCTGGCACATGACGCCAGTCGCAGTGCAGTCAAAGTAAGCTATCGATAAATATCTTGATTATTCTCACAAGTATGCCAATGAAACTCACGAAATTAGATATATTAAAGGATAACCATTAGATGCGACATACTTGCGTGATTCACCATGGCAGTTTTTAATTCATGTGCCGGGACCGCTAACCGGGTGGATCTAAATATCTTGCCACAAGCAATACCGAGTACACAGGACAACAAAATCAAACTTTTTTTGTGTTGCATGAAGTTTTTCAACTGTTGTTTACTAATTTGGGTGCGCTGATTTCATATCTGGCCTCAGATTTTTTGTAGCAGCTCTAGTTAGTGAGATACAGGTACCGTCTTGAATTTACCTAAGAAGTCGATAGTTTCTATCAATAGCGGTGTAACTTAACTATTTCCTTTCTAAATTTCATTATGTCTTCCTCAATAAGGAAGTGGTTAAATAATCCTGGTTGTTTTTGGATTATTTGTGGAGAATATATGTTCAAAAATTTCGTTTAAATGTGTCGGACTTTGTAAAAAAGGCATATTTCGACGACTTTGGGATTCTATTGCTGTTAAACGTTAAATCTTGTATACCAAGTTTGGTATGTATAAGTTGTGTTGAATCCTTGCGACTGTGGGCCAACAAAAAAAATACCCACTTTTAAATTCAAAGCTCCTATGATTTGGTGTGAACTATCCAACTATCATGACGACTGTTATTTCTGTGTAACGAAAATCATACGTTCAAACCATAAAAATTGCTCTAAGTGGATATATTCAACTTAAAATCTGCCATAAGACCAGTCTTGAGTGTTAGTGACAAATCATCACCACAGCAGTCACGTCCATCTTCGGAGAATCCAGACCAGTGCAGTGGACAAACCAAAAACGACGACGGTGGTAATGACAGTGATTTTATTTGCTACGGTAGTCCCCGACCACTAAATGATGGTCTAAATGACTTAATCAGGAACCTTAGACTGTCCAAAACAGCAAAAGAAATTTTAGCTTCCCGATCGAAGGAAAGAAACATTTTTGGCAATAGGATGTCTGACGGCTGCATTCAGCACGCTGAACAGTTGCTGATACCCTTCCAGCGGCTTGGATGGAACATGAGTATTAAGCTTCACTACCTTCACAGTCATCTAGACCATTTTCCTGAAAATCTCGGTGACTTCTATGCGAGGAACAAGGAGAACGCTTTTACCAGAATATTTACACTATAACGGAACGGTATTGGGGGTACTGTAATGAACATATCTCGGTTGACTATTGTTGGAGCATTTAAAATTGTACTCATAATACATCTGACTCTAGAAAATCCAAAAAAAGGAAATTTTATTCGGAATTAATATATTTAATAGATTTTTTAAACTTAAACTTTTTGCATTTTCAATGAAAAGCCATGTCACTTCATAACTCCAAAACTAGAGCTGCTACATAAAAACGGCATATATTTTTGAAATCAGCGTGGAAAAACTGTTCAGATTCATGTATAAAATCTCATGCAACAGATATGCTGTTTTCCAGTGGTATCGCTTTATTGATGTTAGTAATCATTTGATGCCATGTATGAATCAATGAGTAAGAGACAGTACACATTTTTTTTCTTTGGTCAGATATTAGTTTAAATAGATAGCAACGAGATTTCTATAAGTTCCCATATAGAAGTTACACAACTCAAGTTTGTGCGATTGTTAGAGTCACTCGCATTAATCAAGTAACTTAACATTTAGTTTTGGCACGCTATTACAATAGTTACAGATATGGCCGTGTTATCTACATAAAGTAATTCAAATGACATAACTCCACATAGCACCTATTTGGTTGATTCATTGTCAGAGTAGGTTAGAAATGGCTGAGAGATGCGGCGAATTGACAAAATAAAGGTTTGAGTGGTGAAAATACATTTTGTTGGTATTGTTGAACTAAAAAGTGTGCTGTATTTTTTGGTAGGTGTAAAAATTTTATCACTGCATCAATTTTAACTGTATTGTTGACGTTTGGATTTTTATATTGGAAAAAACTATGCAGTTCGTATTGGGATTTTCTATTGGGTATTGTTAATAATAACATCCATTGGAATTTTTCTTGGAAATTCTCAATAATATCATGATGTAAATGTAATGCATAAACAAAGACTTTATATATGTAAGGAGATAAAAATGTAAGTGCGTATATTAAACGTATTTATGAAACATGATTACAAGTCGATGTTATGAAAAATTATTCAATCAGCTTACACTGAGCGGTTATTAAAGCCACCATTATATAGACAACCGATTGCTTGGTAATAGTTTCTAAATGACCGGCCCATTAATCCAATGAGACTCGTCTGGCGCTAACGGGTGCGTTCAATTGTTAATAGTTAAACGTAAAGACGATAACACAATTGGATTCGTATTAAATGCTAATGGAGGGTGTTGTAGTATTAGCTAAGTGGTTAATTTGTTAATTTCATGAAAGCCTATTAATTTTATAAGGGCTTTGAGTACTGGACGAATAAACACTTCAGCTGCGGAGAGTATTTGATTACTCCCGCCTAAAGACACCCGGGTGCCTTGAATAATCGTTGATGCTTTACAATTGTATAAAATAAGTGCGCTCTTTGTTGGTTATTAAATTGTAATGCATCTCAATTTTATATATGGAAAGCAATGCATTTGTTTAGTTGTATTTTGGTTGGCCAATACTTTTTTTTCAATTTTACGTTGTCTATCAATGGGTTAATGCGTTTTTCTTACGCCCAAAGTCTTGTCCTAAATAGTCTAGATTATATAAAGTGCAAACTACTAACGTGTGTTGACCGGCCCCAATGAGTCGAAATAGCTCGCACCTTGTAACGCATTTGTGGAGGCCACTGCGTTATTAACTCTATTTAGTTTGAAATCATACATAGGTATCTACAGCTTCGAATGTAAACCAAACAATGAATTAAATTCATTGTGTTTAGCATCAGTTTTTGCCCTCGACATTGTCCGAACGGAAGTTTTGAGCTGATAGATTTATATAATGGTTTCCTGAAGATTATTAAATGGGATACTTCCAAATTTTAATTGGATTGAGCGCTGTTACATTAAAACTCTTATGCAAAATATTTATGTTAATTAGTAGCAATTAGAAATTCAAGAAAACGCTCTCTGTTTTTTGTTTTTCTTTTGTTTTTCGGATTATAAATAAATAATATAGTCCCCGATATATTTTTACTTTTAGACCACATTTTTATAATGTAGTTATTACTTGTGTGTCAAAAATATGTACTATCTGTTCTGCGTAGGCTAGAAAAATTGGTTAAAAAATACTACATTGTTTTAGATGTAACAAAAAGTTGTATAATATGTTAAGGTGTGGTACGTTCCATTCTAAAAGAGATTAAGTATTATTCATTCTTAAGACGACAACCGGTAAGATCCTATAAAAAGTATATATCACGAACTCGATTTACATTGAAAATTATACGTCACGAATACTATAATAACAGCGGAACGATATTCAGTATTCACCAACGTTGAATGATCGCTAGTTTGAAGTCAAACAAAAGATTGTTTTCAAAACGGAACTCTCGACGCTGTGAGTCATCTCGGGTCGAGGCGGCCGCGACCACGTAGCGACAGTTAGGTAAAAAAATCAGTTAAACAGGGTTAGTTTGCGAGGCGAGATTCTAATTCGTGTTGCAGCCTTGGAGGTCGGCCACGCTCCGCCAAGCATGACGCCAGGCTCGCTCACAGCCGATATCTTTGATCTATTGTACCTGCGACACGGCACTGCCTTCCATCATCCATGTGGCTTATTTAAATTATTTATTACGTTGTATTTCACGTTAAAGTGACAAGCCAATAGTCTTGTTCTAGCTGACTATTGAGGTTGACTGCAACGGTTCCGCATACCGTTTCGCGGCATATGATTTAATGCACGTCATCGATGTTTGACATACAAGTCAATGTTTTACGAAATATCTAGATGGAATATTCACAGGGGAATTTGTTCCGTTATTTCAACAACATTTTTTAAGTGTTGTACGTATAGTCTCATTAAATTGATGGATAATTATAATTAATAGTTCTTGCTGAATGACGTGCGTTAAATATTTCTGTGTTATCGAAGTAGAATTCTTTCACGGTCGATGGTTTTGACGTTAAAATTCGTATAAAAGTAGTGCCTTTCTAAGATTTTTGTTATTTTATTTTGTAAATCTTTTCCCGTTCACTAACATTTTACGTAAGAAATAATACTAGTCTTAAAATGTAGCTGCTACGTTTTCTCCTATATTCATTTTTGGAAAGAAAAAAATCTTTAATCCGCAATCTTCTCAATCGTAAAAAGAATAAATCGATGAACATGTCAACAAAATAAACGAATATCGACTTATTTCCCAACAGCGTGCTCAAACTTTTTACAAGTTAAGGCATAAACAAACCTATGAGTACTGTTTATTATCTGTTCCATTAAATCAACTCAAAGCAGTGCACTGACTTGTCTCAATATGTTGCACTCGTAAAAGTCATGCTACATAAATAAACAGCACTACATTACTACACACGATACAACGAGCACCATTCAGTGGAGGCATTATAGTTATATAAATATCAGTAGATTGTCATCCTGTTGCGATATTCATTAAATTTCGACGAAATAAACAAGGAGTGAGCAAGAATATTAGATACCATTACTATGTTGAGGTTTGCTTTTGCTAAAATACAAAATGCCCAAAACATAAGCAGAATTAACAAGCTTGTAATCATTGCATAACATATTCATTTCATTAACATAGAAAATATTACAGATGAAATAGATGTTATTCTGGCCTTCTGAAATTAACGATATAATATGTAAGTTCAACTGTAACACCCCGTTTAGGTCTATACATAATCCAGGATACATAGAGTTAGCGTGGCTCTACCATATATGAAGGAACGTATTATCGAACTATAAAAATGTGCATGTGTTATTCTTCCTCTTTTTGTAGTATTTATCGCGCTCGGTGCACACGCAACGTAACCTACGAGATTTATTTTATTATTATTTTAGTATACTCTTCTAACTTTTGGCAGTGAACACAGTCTAGCCGCCCATTCGAGTAACTGTCTGCACTCGAGGTTCCTTAATAGCCGTTAAGAAACTTTTGAGACCGGTTGGTGAATGCTATTGTACATTTTTAACTCAATGTAACATCTCGTTCAAAGATCTGCCTGTAGTCAGTGTGAGTCGATGTAGGTTAACCCTTCGTAGCCCAAGATCATAAAAAATTATAATACTTTGGTATATGATAGGCTTGAACAAATAAAAAAACACGTGTTTCGTGGAAATTCAAAAATATTTTTTATTCCGTATGTATTGGATCTTTTAGGGTTTGTAACATTACTGTCACATTGGGTTAAACTGGAAGAAAATGTTTTAACGTAGTATGGAAGGATCTAACAGATTTATTTTGTTTTTTGTAACAACTACTATTCCGAACTTTTTAAAAATTGTTTGTGCTACATCAGGACACCGAAGAAACTTGGGCCAAATGATTTTCAAACCTAATTCGGTCAGTAGCCAATTTGATACTGCCCCACCGCCAATGGGGGGACATGTTGCGCCGGACTCTTGTGATTTTGGCTTGTATTTTATTTTCAATTAATTTTCGCTGTTGGACATTAGGATTCAAGCAAAACTTACATAAAGTCTCCAATTTCAAGTTGAAAATCTGCTGAAGACATTTGTTTGTCATTGCATAGTTTAGTCTGCCTTACTCACGCATACATCAGCCAAGAACTGGCCATGGTCAGATCTAATAATTGGTGAAACATCCAAACCTGGCGTCTTTTAATTCGTGTCAAAATACTATAAGCACCCATAATGCTGTTAATAAAATCTACACCTCCAATATACCCACTACATTCTTCGACGATATGAGACCGATCAATATTGATGTACTTCTATTGGCCTTATCGTAACGACTTGGACCTTCAACCACTCACCAGCAAAAATTGAGAGAAGCGTGACAAGTTTGTTGTCTTTTCATATTAATTTTGACACATCAATTGCGTCCATATTTGCTACGTAATCAACAGAAAATCTACTTTACTTTTTATTACATCCTCGTCAGGGGGTAGTTTGCAATCTGGAACGAGATTATTCCGTACGGTCCCAGGACTCCCCAAGTCCAAGATATATCCACTTCTGCTACGTACTCCAGTAAAGTTTCAAACCACGGAAGTAAAGTTATTGGGTCAATCAACTTTTATCTGTCCTGTCAGTACTATGTAAATTTGTCCCCCAGTAGGTTAGTACAATGAAACATTGATTTTTCCAAAAAACTTATATATGGCAATCAATTACAATTGCACATAATTATTTATTACAATGTCTACTATGATGCTAGCAAATAGATTTTGTTTGCTTTATAATTTTAACGACTGATTTGCATGTTTACTTTGGTCCCTATTATATTTTATTATACTGAGTTCCACCGGACAACGGTAAATAAGTTCCAAAATCCAAACATATATGGCGTGACTACTGCCTGGAACTCAAGTCGATTCATTTCGTGACAATACTCATCCAGCCGCGATTTTGATTCCATCTTTGCCGCGGCGCCAGTCGACCGAGTGTATTTTGAAAAAGAGCGTGGCTTTATTGTGTGTCCACTGGACAACCAGCACAAAAACGTGATTATTTTATATATGATAGTAAATTAAAGTGGAATATATTCCATTTAATGTATATTTTTTAGTGCGCGTAAGACCTAATTCAAAATATTATTATTTATTACCAGGGAGCGGAAAGACTAATAAATATCACCACCAGTCCCTTGGACATCCAAGATCATTGTCTGAATTATTCAATATTTTCTCTTCTAATACTGATAATTATTTTCAAATAGTTGTTTTTTTATTACATAAAAAGAATAAATACAGGCGATTTCCATCATAGAATCCCCTTTGGACACCCGAGTATTTCCTATGGACAAACGTATATGTCCACTGGACAACCACTTTTTTCTTATCTCCTAAAGACACACTATCGTCATATTTACTTTAAAAGAACAGTAAGGTTTTTCAAATATAATTCTAATATTTAAAAGTAAATTAACAATTTGACTGAATTTTTAAATGTTCAAGGGACTATCTTAACTACAGTCACGTGAATTTTTGAGTAAAATTTACCATAAATTGTTCTGCTCTATTTGAATTCCTCAAATATAAATAATTATCAACAACAAATACGTATAAAATATACAAATTTGTAAAAAAAAAATTTAAAAATAAAATCTATCATTGATGGTACATTTAAAAGTTGATTGACCCTATTATCCAAATATATATGTTATTTCTGATGTCTGGGTATGCCCGCGTCATTCTAAATACGACGTTTCAAGATGCTCCTTTTTTATTCTACTAGGAGCAAAACTCTTTCAGTTCCTGTTTCAGGTTCAATATTATAGACAAAACTTGAACCTACGCTCAGTACATAAAACTTTTAACGCCAATTGTGTTTTTTTTTTATAGCCATATATCTATTCAAATTGTCTCTTCTCTTAGTGTGGCAAATCTATTCATCCACACAAAGGTATACCTCGAATAGAACTCCACTAGAAGTCCTACTTAAGGCTTATATTATAGATCTAATTTTTGTGTAAGTACTACCCCTATCTTAAAAAATAGGAGAAAAAAATCATCAATATATGGATACATTAGTTGTATTTTTTATGACATTGTCACCCAATGTAACAGAAATGTAACAAACATAAAAAGTTACTTTTTACATATGAAAAATCAAAAGTATGAATTGGTAACGATATATAAACCAAATCATTTACTTACCTACGGGTATCAACAAAAATTATACAATTTTATATACTTTTAATATTTTTTTATAAATTTTAAACTTTTTGCAAGTTCAAACATGGCATTTTCATCAAAACACGAAATTCAAAGCCAAAAAGGGAGCAAGTTACACTACTTATGATTTATATTTGATGCTAAAATGTTCGGTGTGTTATTTAAGAATATATTGATATTGATTTGACAAATCTTAAACGTTTAGTTTAAATTTTATAGAGACTTTTTGGGTTTGTTACAGAAATGTCACCACAGGCTATAAAGGGTTAAAATAATTGCTGCGACCGCTTTCCCATTTGTCCATCAATCGTACATCATATTAATGATAGCCTCGGTGTGTAACTCATTGAAAATAACACACGATTTATCGTTTCAATTTGTTCTATCAAACTGTAGTTTAAACGTGTACATTGAGTACATTGTAATCTGTGCCCATTAACGGTGCACAAATGGCGATTAATTACCAAGTAGTGACTAGTGGGGCAGTTGGTAACATGGGACGTAATGGGCGGTCAGTCGCAGAAAGGTTGGTAAGGCGGGCCGTGACGGCGGATAACGTGAGCGAGATTAAACGCTCGCTGAATGGGTGCGATGCGCCAGACGTCTCGGCCGCTGGCTTGCGCACCAGACATGTTTATATTTTTTGTACTACCACTTATTAGGCTGCTTGTTGGCAACGCGTCAAGATTTCCATTACAGGCGCCATTAACCCATTAGGTACCAACTTTTTTCTGTATTGTTTGACATATTTTTCAAAGAGTATATATAACAAGGAGCACATAAAAAAAATATAAAAAAAAAATAACAAAATAAAGTTTTAGTCCATCAGTCCAATGTTCCCATTTGGGAACATATTTAAATAAAGAAATTCAATAAGTACTGCCATCCATTGAATCAAATTTCTAGTTACAAGCTATTATTTAGATACTATTTGATATTATT
The DNA here is from genome assembly GCA_030295005.1 of Cephonodes hylas. Lineage (NCBI taxonomy): Eukaryota > Metazoa > Arthropoda > Insecta > Lepidoptera > Sphingidae > Cephonodes > Cephonodes hylas. The sequence goes on along the minus strand of AP025367.1, from coordinate 4,291,653 downwards.
TTACAATAATTATAAAATACTTACATCGAATTACAGAATAATCAAAATGGAAACAATTGAAAATTTCGAAACTCGTAAAAACTACGTTCTTTGATCAACAACACATAAATGACAATAATTTCAAGTGAATAACTGGTTTGATATTTAGCACCACACAGTGTAGAAACTAATGACATGAATAATTATTAAAACATTGCAGGTAGTTATGAATGAATCGACAAAAAGTGAGATGTCCCAAATGGGAACATTGGTACCTAATGGGTTAAACCTTGTGTATATGTTTGATATCGCATCTTAAATCAGACGTTTGCTACGATATTGAGAATTTTTATGCGCAGTACGACTTCTGTCATACATCATGTATTGTAAACGGAGATTATGACTCTAACTCGAAAAGTAGTATATCATATTCATCCTTGCAATGTCAACAGAAAAACAAACCTCGGCTTCTTTTACTTACTTTTCCTATTCATGTCTGCAGTACTACAAAATTCACGTTTTTTTTTACTAAAGAGAATAATTTACAGTCAATATGTTGCTTTATGTTTTCCACATCAAAAATGGTACGACTACGCCTCTTGCATAGCAAAAAAGAATTCCTTAATTGGAGGCAGACAATACGGTGCGCGAATAAAAATATATTGTACATGCTCGTCTTTTATGAAGCTACTACCCGCAATACGGGGTAAATAAAAACATTCTCATGCGAACCTTTTATCTAAAGGCACTCGCAAACCGCAGACATTTTGGGTTGTTTCCGAGATTAGATAACAAAGGTCAGTAAAAAATTAATCATATAAGTTTAGGTCTTGTAGCTATCACGAAACTGAGCGGAAGTCTAAGGGTCATTTTAACTGTTATGAAATGACTCTTTGAAATACATTGTTCCATACCATCACTGCTACTATACACTATTGAAAAGTAACCATAAACAAATGCATAGTAATAATATGCATACAGAAAGTAATTACTTAAAAAAAAAAAACAATAAATTCGTTGTTGGAAGTAGAAGGATGGTATCGGAATATTGCTACGAAGTTGTTGTACAGGGAGTTTGAGCGCGCATCAGTGCAGCAACTTTGTCACCAAGTGCTTTGTTATTGTTAGGAAGAGCTGCCAACACGTTGCCTAAAGTGTTACGTTATTGGCTTATGCCGTGAAGCATGGAGAAACATTATTTCATGAATACCTGCGATGTGCAACCACCCTAATGTCTTCACCTTCACTTCACCTTAATTCGCTCCAAGCTCAGAGAAGCTTTGTTCTCATTTCTTTACTAAATAGTAATTAAACACAGTACAGCTAACAGTAGTTAGCTGTATTTGAACACTCTGGTTACGTTGTGCTGTGAATTTATTCGGATCTTGTCAAGAGTTAAAACCACAAAGCAATTTTTTCGCCTCCTCATGTATTCATACTGCGATGCTATAAAGGATGTTATGAACAAAGCATAATGGAGCAATAGAATTTATAATAAGTTTTATGTGAGTCGGAGACAATATCGTGTTCATCACGACTACGCCCAAAATAGATCGCACGTAGAATATTATTGTTGAGCATTGTTATGTACGCACGCTATATCCGGAAATATATAGTATAAATGTGGACAGGGGTTTTAGTATCCATGTGAGGTCAATATACGCTGTGTTCAATTGAATAAGTTTGCGAAAATTTTAGTATTATGTACTCAATGTTGGAATGACGTAAAAAAATTTACTTAGAATCAAGACTTTTAAGATTAAATATTGATTTAAATATCACAATTAGAATCCTCTGAATTATCGAATATTGATTAAAATAATAACTCAGCTTTCAGGGCTTTGTGCAATGACTACGACATATCCAACAGCGATTGCCTTTTGTTTTTCTATAGCTGATGTGCTTAATTCCAATATCAATTCGATAGACTGATCTCTTGGCCGTAGAACGTTGGGAATGTTGTCTATGGGTTTAGGTATATGAAATGTTGAATGTAGAGTCGGAATGCTCGGTCGTCGACCTCCCTGCCGTCCGCTTGGGCGGCGAGCGGCGGGCGTCGGGCGGCGGGCGGCGCAGCCGTAGTCGCCCGCCCTCTGAACATAAACAAACAGCCAGGATGATAGTCCGCAACGGACAATGAATAATTAACAGTTTTTCCAAAAAATTATTGCACGAATTACTTTTCTAACAACTGTAGCTCAATCGCGGTAGCTTTGATTACACATCCATGTATGTGTGTTTTCGTATGTTGTGAATTTTTATGAATCTATATTTAAATTATTTACATTCTTACTGTTACGACAATGAATGCGCCGATGAAGATGGTCTTTCATTTTATAACCATGATAAGTGTGGCATCTTTGTTTAACAAATACTACGGAATCGGAGAATATTTTATACCACTATATTTTTCGGGTTTGATTTGCGTTTGTTTTTGTTCACTATTTTAATTCAACTTCCTCTTCACGGATATGTAGTATTCATGACAAATGACAAGCGTAAAACATACGATTGTGATATCAATTCTGATGGTTTCATGGTTTTTTTAATCATTATATATTTGGTATTATCACAATGCTAAGTGTTAAGTACAATACTCTGTTAGCCTTGGACTTTATCGTAAGTTTGAGGATATATAACTGTAAGCTATTGTCTAACTATTTTCTGCAATCGAGCTAAAAACATTTTAAAACATGATGTCTGTCAACATTATCGCTATTTTAACATCTAAGTTCCATTTTTGACAGCCTTCGCGGCGCAGTTGGCTAGACACCAGCTTGCGAAACGAGAGGCCGCGCGTTCGATCCCCGCACCGAGACAAATGTTTGCGTGAACCACAAATATTTGTTTCGGGTCTGGGTGTTTGTGAGACTGAAAAAGTCTCTCGTAGTGTCTGATACCCACGACACAAGTCTTGTAACCTAGTGTGGGGTCAGAGCTATGTATGTGACTGTTGGTTGTATTTATTTATTTTTATTAGTCACGATGATTAGTGATAATTCGTATACATCACTACACGGGAAGAACCACAGGAATTTGGAGCTCTAAATTCAAATCTGCGATAAGGTTGTATAGCTATATGCTTTAACAATTATAAGTGACATAAACTTATTTTCAACCGTTAGCAATAAATCATTTTAAGCTCAAGCCACACAGTGAATCCCAAATGCTAGGACCATTGTACTAGATGCAACTACAGTTTATTATTGAGACTTGCGATACTTAATTAACACTTAGTTTTAAAACTTCTACGTCATTAAAAACATGACATACATTTTTTGCTTATTAGCAGTTTTAATAGAGTTGTTATATTGAAAAAAAAAAGGTAGGTACTATTAACTAGTCGATTCAATGGAGCCTGTAAAAAACATGTCGCTCCACTTAGCCACTTGTTTTTATAAAGTTATGACAGATATTTTTATGTCACTGAGAGGAGGTTGTGAGAATAATTGGGTCAGTGGAACACTAGAGAATGGGGTTCACTTCGCACACTAGGTATTATATATCAGGGCGATATCCTGCCGGCGTTTGTTGAAGCATTAAAGAGAATTCCACTCCGTTGCACGCGAAATTTATCGGAAAATGCGTTTTATAATATTCGAGTTGTATTTGTGGTATCTTGAAGCTTAAAATATTTTACCTTATGTATTTTAAATTATTTTTTTAACTCGTTCTCGTATGTATGAGAATTGCCCTTTGTAACAGAATAACTTTGTAGAGAACGGCCAACTAACCGCGGTGCCGAGCCATTCAATCAATTTATCCTTCACACACAGAAACACATCGATAAAGGACAGTTTAGTGAGCAAAAGCAATTTGCTACAGATACAATGTCTCAGAATGTAAGTCAGTGTGGAGCGTCGCACGGCGCACTCGGTGCCCAACGAAGGCAATTAGCGACACATGCCGACGACAACGGACTCCTTGCGAGAGTGCTCTCTAACTATTGTGCCTCTACTGACACTAAACTTCACGTGCGCTCTTCAAAAATGGCTCATTTTTCGAACCATTTAATGATATACAAATTGTATTGTAAACGCTTAAACGATATGGATTTCGCGATGCCGATATTCGAAGTGATTAAAAATGAACTTAATCGGTCTTATTAATAAAAATCGCTTATTCCTCTCTTATTCCATAGTTACACCGGGAATAGTTAAACCGAGTTTAGTGTCGGAATAGCTACGTGTCAAAAACGGTATTAATAAATACGAAGTAGGTTCGGAGTAACAATACCATCCTTACACTGAGACTAAGGGGTATATTATGGCAGCCCACAGATATTAAAAGTAAAAAGAATGAACAAAATGACCGGGTCGAATAAAAAGACACATATACTTATAGTAAATTTTGACATTTGACTTTTTTTTGTCCATTACAATTCAAAACAATAGGCAGTGGACCTATCACAACTTACAAGCGAATGTTTATGTATTGGTGCATGCGTGGATTTGTGGTATTTTTTATTAGTTAGCAGATTATTTTGTGACTATAACAACACGCCAACTGAGATTTAATTTCTAATATTTACTTTGATTTGCATTTTAACTTTATTTAAACTTGCATTGTTTTAATTCTTAGATGTGGCTGCAAACGTTTAACCAGAAAACATCTGCGAGTCATAAAATGTATTACGGCAAGAATATCAGTACCGTATTGTTTAATACTGTATTCTTCATTCCATAATTGTTATTAACAAATGATGCCGGGGCAAAACGAGGAAAGGGAAATATTAGAAATAAGAAAGTCACAAGAGTTGAAAGAAATTTAAATCAATTAAAAATTATTTTGTGGTATCACCATATATTTTTTTAATTAAATAAAATACTAAAAATTATTCTTTTTTCTCAATTCTTTATTTTAGACCCACACTGAAGTATTATAAAATAAAAAAAAAATCATTAATAAATGCTGCCCTTGCAACATTTCCTCTGAGTGTATTATTAAATGCCTGTGTTACTGGAACATTCCGCTCTTCTGGTTCTGGGAGTAAATCTTGTTTCCGCAGAGCAATATTACACATTACTGCTAATGCAACAATATACAATATAGTATTATCTAACTTGGTTGTGAACACTCTAATAAGACACTGGAATTGCTGCTTCCATACTCCAAAACACCTTTCAACAGTATTATGAGTATGTTTATGAGCTTGGTCGTTTCTTTGTTATTAGTTGGATGCAATATTGGAGTAAATAGGTAAGGAGTACAGGCATAACCTGAATCTCCCAATAGTCTTCCCTTAAATTCTCCTCCTTCAAATCTTTGTTTCAACTGAGACTCATTGAATATCCTGGAGTTATGTGTGCTGCCTTGCCAGTATGCAACTATATCCATAATCTCTAAATTTGCATTTGAGACAATCTGTAACAATATACACAAAATCACTTTGGTATCATAAAATTCTACAAAATGTTGTGTGGTAGAAACCTTTCAATAGTAATATGCTTCAGGAGCAGAAACAAAAACTAACTTGCACATTTATTGAACTGTATACTTTCCTGTATTGTCCAATATCTCCTGAATTTTTTGGGATGCGAATATGTGTACAATCAATAGTCCCTATAACTTGTCTAAAGCCAGATATTACATAAAAATCAGCAATTACACTGTTTTGTTCACTGATGGAGGTAGACATTTTTATTCATTGACCCCTGTGTCCAATTATTTTTAAAGCAACTTGTTTGCACACAAGGGATATTGTTGGCTGACTATACCCACTCTGATCTCCTGCATCATCTTGAATCTGTAAAATAGATAAGTGGTACGGATTTAAAATTTACTAGACAACAAAGATTCTATTCTTAAATCTTTGTAACACAAAGCCAAGATAAAATTTTCTAAGCTAGTTGTACCTACTATCTATATCCATTTTTTTAAATAGGATAGAAGTTTTATGTATGAATATATAATTAAGTAGTATATTTAAATCTGTTTACACATTCACATGTAATAGTCTGATAGCATTATATTAAATATTTATTCAATTGAACTCAAACTTGGCTATTAACACACTTCAAGCAAGAAATTATTACCAATAGGGCAGGGATCAAGCCTTATAATAGTTTAGTTTACTTACCTCTTCACGAGCCCAAGTCCTTATTGCAGCTAAAACTTTCAAGTGAGGTGGTATAAAGCCTCCTCTTGCATCTCCAGCCAAATCATTTTTCACCATTTCAATAATTGTCAATTTCTTCTATCATTCTCAAATCGTCAATAAAATAATTTCTATTCATTTTATCCCACAATAATTACAAAATCTGACACTAGGAAATACTCGAACGAACACTAAACAAACATGAAAATATGTTTACGTTAAATTTAATATATACCATTTCGTCATAAATGTCAATGGAAGTCGGAATAACAATACTAATCTATGCTTATTCCAGCGTTAAACCAGGGGCCTCCGCGGTGTAACTTTTACACCGGGAGTAAGTGTGGTTTAGTTAACACCATCCTTACTCCTTGTTTATTAATACCGAAATTGCCTAATCTATGCGTAAGTCTTGGAGTAAAGTTATTCCGACGCTATTCATAGTTTATTAATAAGGGGGAATGAGTTTGCCAGTCAGCATGATTAACAGACACTCAAAACATGTGTTTTAAAACATTAAATGAAAAAATAAAGTAGAACACGCCTGGGGGGGTTGTCGGTCGTGTCGGTTTAATTGAACGAGGAACATTTCCAATTGTCTCCGCTCTGGACGCAGTTTATCAATTAGAACGGTTTGTATACCTACATTGTATCATTCGCCATTATGTTGTACATTGATTGATCTCTTTTTGCATTGTTTTTATTTAAACATAATTAAAATCTATTTTAAAATAGACTGGTTTACATAAATGAATTCTGGAAGTCGTATAAAATAGTTAACGTTTCGGACTATTAGGTTTACCGGTCTTAACGATTTATATTTACAACTAAACCGTTTCAATTGGCCAGTAGTGTATAAATACTAAGTGTATTGAAGTGAGTTCGTGAAGGGAAAGCTTGAATCGACGTAACTGGTCGCTAAGTAATTGGTCCCTTCCCCTGGGTATTCTTTCGCTCCGTATAGTTTTGTGTCCTCAACGAAAGCACTTTCCGTTTGTTGCTAACTAATTAGGTTTCTCTATCTGCTTAATGTTTGTTTAACATCTTTATGCATCAGCCGATGTGTGGTGCGTGTTCGAAGTGTGGCCCGACAAATCCGTCGTATTGCGTGACAATGAGAATTTGTAATATCATTCGGAGGAAATAATTTTACCAAAGTGGCAATTCACTTCGAGTATTAACGTTGATAATTATAGGACCTTAGTCTGCTTCCAGTTGTTGGACATTTAATTACTATTAATAAAGAATCCCTTATATTCATGTACAATTGGGTTGCCAATTAATTATATATAAACGTTTTTAGCTTTTTTTTGGTTCGGCGAATATTAATTTCATTTTTAGTTAGTAATTAAATTCTATTAGAAATTGTATACCAATCAACTCCTTGTGACTACTAGAAATCATTGCGTTGACTGCTATCAGTCCAGATAACCTAAGTGAAAAGAATGCGATCTGCGTGCATAAAACTTGTTTAAACAATTATATTATGTTAGGTCCTATACTACAGTGCGTTTAGATATTTTATTAATTATATAACATTTTCGTAATTCAACGTGACTGATTTCAGAACAACAAGAAAGTAAATGCTCGACGAATAACAAAGTTCCGCGTCCCTAAGGACAGTGGAGTAATCCATAAATCCTTTGAGGAGTCCGCGGCAGGTACTCGCCTTTCTAATGTAACGTTGTCACGTACAGTTTTAGCTAAATAGACCTTTGCGTACCGGAGGTTCGTATTGTAGCAATTTAGTAAAATTACCAACGTTAATTATCTCTTGCTTTCAATTTCACCTAACAAAACCATGCAATTCAGCCGAGAGCATTCGTTTCCATTCAAAATGCGCCTCTTATAGTTTAGACGGCGCAGCGTATATTGGACAGAAAAGCATTTAGGTTGCTATAACATAAATGCTTTGAATAACGCTCGGAACGATCTAGAAAATATAGTGTATTCTCCGGCGTTATTTTGAATAGAGCGCTGATCTAAATCTATCTGCATGTAAAGTGACGCGTAAAATGCGAATATAATGTTATATTTTCACACAGAAAATATGCTGTGAAAAGGAATACATCTTATTGATTTACATTCATACTGAAGGAAAATTTCAGCGAAAAGTAAAATAAATGGGACTGGCATTAAATGCAGGCACAAAATTACTTTATGTTAATTAATTATTATGTTGAGGAAAGTTTCGGCCACCAACGGCTTGTTACATCTTCACAAGTTATATCCTCGGGGTTCTTGTCATAATAATCGCCAACAACGTCGACTAGTTTGTTATGATATTATCGAGGGGTTGTGTGGACGAAGTTGTTCATGACATCGTCGCGGACCGTACAGGTGTGTGTACGCGACTTCGTTAAACTTGCGACGGGGATTTATTGACGGATGTTTATGTGAAGATTTTTTTGGACTTTACTCCTTTAATAGAAACGAAAGCTACTTGTACCCCAGGCACTTGATGTTGATTAATGTTTATACCACCATCGCGGTGGTATTTTCTAATGTTTCTGGGAAGATTCAACTAAAGGTTCACTTAGCACTAGGCTTATGTACAAGGAATTATGACATCATAGGTTCACTCGGCATACTTACATCATAGTAACTTTTGTAGTTGAACACATGCGTTATTAAACCGTAACGGTTGCACACTTTTCATATTAAGAACACGTTTACTTTCCTAACGTAAGCTATTTAATTAACATCAATATAAGACATATTTTCCGAATTTTAAAAATAATTATAAAATCGCTTTAGTTAATAAACGACAATCATTACAATTAGAGCACTATGGTGGCGCAGCTCGGCGGGGTTGGACGTCGATTTATAATCCAGAAAACGCTCTCCTGCCCTACTGACCCACTGACACACTGGCTATTGCTTAAAGCAAAAACCGCCATTTTGTTCCACCGAACAAATATACGTGAATGTGTGAGCCGCAGGTCCACGCCACATTTCCGTACGTGTGCCGATGAATGATTAATGTCCTGTTTTATGATACGATTCGCGTCAGATTCTCCCCAACACAGCTTTTTGGCACTCCAGAGAGTCCTTTTCTGGAATTTATTGTTTTGACCTGAAACTGTGCTATTTTTGCGTATTAATAATTAAATGAGTTTTGGACATGGTAAGTTTGTATCTGGAGATACAAAGTTTTCGGTAAAAGCATAAAGTAGATGCCGGTTGAATAATGCATATCAGCCTTTTCAATTCAGACATCTGCATTCATAATAATATTTGCAACCATACAGCTAACACGAGCTTGCAGTATTTTATCAAGTCGTAATGAATGAACACGGTTGTGTAATAATACTACGAACTCAGTTGTGCGCGCTCATACAACACCTAAATTATGAAAAGATGGTATCATATAAAGCAGTATTCTTAATGAAGGATTTAGTAGTCAAGTGAATAAAAAACAGAATATGTTTCTGTATTTATTATTTCACTAACTGATGTATGTTGAACAGGCTCTCACTGGCTATTATATTATTTATGTCCACTTGTTATTTCCAGCGTGGTGGACTTTGGTAAGCATTACCAATTGTTAAGGAGGCACAGTAATAGAAAGTAATTGTGAAACGGAAGGGCTAATCCTAAAGACAAATATTCGTCATTCATATATATTTTTGTTTTGATCTAAAATTCTATCTCATAGCTGCAACTAGACTAGTATTGTATTCTTTGTTTAAACTACCTTCACGAAGCCGTGCAACATTATTATCAAGACAATAATTATAGTGTTTCAGTATAATAACAAGACAATATTAAATCGAAAATAGTAGTGCAGCCAATGATCAGAGTAATGTCAGAAAATTCATTATAATTTAGTAGGTTTCCGCCTTGGCGTAACCACTACTTTAGCCTTTGACATAAACAAGGCCCGCGGGCAAACGTGCCCCCGGAGTCACGCAGAAGATTTATGCCGTTACACCTAGTCACCCCTCATCCTGGATACGGAACCGTAACTTACCAACGCGTTGGCAACGTACATTACGTGAAACTGAGATACCGCCTCTATAAATTCACATTATACAAACACACACTCATAATACAACTAGCGAAGTAATTTGAAAGTTACACGGGCGCAAAGAGAGTTAAGCGTTACTTCTGAATTGCCCACAAAGTTTGGTTATCTCGCGTTAACCGTACGCTCGTTTGTTGCATTTTATCGAAATGACCTAACTGGAATCTATGGGCCATTTGTTTGGCGAGCTTTCTACGTGCCTCGTGTGCTCGCCACGTAACAACTTCCATATCCGCCAGACATCTTGCACATAATAATTTATTGGTACAATAGATCACAACATAACGCGGTTGGTGATGTTAGTGTTAGTATTTTTTTTGTCCGAAATTGGGGGATCTTTTTCAGAAAGACTTTAATTTCCTTGTGCGTGTTCAGTTGCGTGGATTAGGGCATAAATACGATTTCTTTTCATCCAAACAATAAAATTCCTTTCGAATAATTACAAAATCACGAATGGGTTACCTTATAAGTTTTTTGGAACATGGCGAAGTAACTGCACTGCTCGTGTAGTAAGTGCAGCTCGGCCAAATAAGAATAGTTTTGTAAGAAAACAAATTCTACATCAGTCAGTTAGAAATTCACGTCGGATGGCGCTGGCTGAATCCAGGACACGTCAGACATGCGTAGATCGCCGCTGCAAATTTTAAACTTTTTGTACAGTTCTTGCTGTCTAGCCGGAAATAAATGTTGGAGCATTACGTTTTTTTTGGTAAATGTATAGGATCTAGAAACAGTATGTAGAAAAGACCAATCCCCGACGATTCTTATTTATTTATTTAAAATTTTCCCTTTCTATTATTGTTAAATTACTTACCGTTTCTTATTAGTGTGGCTGAACGAAAGTTACCCGACTATAACAATTAACGATACCAAAATCGGAACTGAAATTCAACGTTCCGTTCAAGTGTTGTTTAATCAAATTCAACAAGTTTGGCGAGCAAATGGAATTTAACAAGGCCGATCTGTGGTTTGTGATCTGGGACCGGCCATTGCGAACACGACAACATTAGCATTGCGCACCATTGCCTTATAATATTAACACATTATTGAATTTCTATATCTCGCTTATAACTTTGCGAAATATATTTTACTATCATTCATAAAATATATCTTTATTACAGGTTCTCTCGTTATATAAATTATATCAAATTGGAATTCTCTATATTCATTAATTTTACCAACTGGCAGTTACTGCTACACCCGCTTTGTAATGTGTTATGGTTGAGGTGAAGAAACTGAACAAGAAATTCCATTAGCAACACGTGTCAACCCATTACAGTATTACATATAAATATAATTATAACTAATAATCTATTGCGTTAAACTTATACGACTATGAATTAAGTTTTAAGACATTACTATGTAACATTGAATTATAAATTTAAAAAGTTGGAAAGAAACTTTTTGTTATTTTTCAATAAGACGTCGTTTTTCAAATATGTCTATCAATCTTTCTTCGTTATACTATTTTAGTTTTTTCTTTCAAGCAAAACTTTTAAGTCTAGAAAATGTAGCTCGACAAGAAAAAGTAGCTTTTAAATACGTCTGCACGAAGGAAAATTACAGAGAGATAATATCCTAATGGTCGGTTTGAGACAATACATTTTCCAGATTCTATCTGTGTATAGTTAAACAGTACCTATTTAATAATAATAGAAAAGAAGCAGTAAGGCGTAGGAATGTTTTAGAACGTGGGTAATCGAGACATATTCAATATAAACATGGCTTTTTATTAACATACACCCATTAGCTTTGATTTGCAAATCGTGCACTGTTAATTACTGTCACTATTATCATTTCCTGAATACAAATTTCTTTACATTATTCAACTCGTGCTCTGCAGTTCACATCAGCACTCGGCGGATTTACATATTTTTTTCTTAATCTACGCCGTTTCTCGCTATTCAGCATCCCTTTTGTCCCTACTCCTTAGCTCGAAACCTATTTTATCTTCGTCTCCTCTTTAGTCAAAGTGAAAAGCTTTCTCGTCCTTTTTTTACAGACTTTTAGTAATGTCGACATTCTCGATTCGACATGAATATCTTTTACAGCCACGTAAAATTTCATAAGTATTTTGCATTATGAGTAGTATAGGAGAAGAATATAAAAATTATATTAAAAGTTAAGTTAAAACTGATTAAGAGAAAATAAAATTGTATGTCAAAGTTTATCAATGTCAACGAACTTACAACCTGAATCTATCAATTACATATACATTATACATTGATATGACAAACAGCTAAAAACACGATAAAAATATTAGAAAGTCGCACAAACATTTATCTCGGTTTTGTCTCACTCGCGGGCATAGTTTCAGGGCTTATTTTGATAAGCCACGCCACGGAGACTGTCGTTATTTTTTGTTTTTTAATTTGTATTTTTGTATTGTTTCAGCATCACGCCGCCGCCTTAGTGAATACGTCGCCCACTTCGAGCACTTAGACTACGACTCGGATGAATTACACTCGCAGCACCAACGGGTGCGCCGCTCCACGGGCGCCGCCCGCGACCTGCGCCTGTCCTTCAGAGCGCATGGCAAACATTTCAAATTGCGCTTGCGCAGGGACCTCTCCGCGTTTAGCGATAATTTTAAGGTCAGTTGAGTGTTTAATGTTAGTTAGCTGTTATTAATATTTTTTTGCTAAACAAGGTTTATCAACTGTAGACGCATTATGTTATAAAATAGTCGAAGGTACATGGAATGCTTTAATATTTAACATTACAATTAGTAAATATCACTATACAAGAAGATTTTCATAAATAATTAACTTTTGTAATAATTCAAAAATCAATAATAAATCCATGCAGCATGACGACAAATACACAACAATAGATCGCGGACACCTTTATTCATAAAATTAACCCAAAGTAATACAGTGAGTAAATGTTGTGTCTATTTTGGCTGTACGATCGAATTTTTCAATATTTTTTATTATTATATCACATTAAATTGTTATAAAAACTTTACTTTTGGTAATGCAGGTTGAGGGATCAAATGGAGAGCCACATGAAGTTGACACATCACATATATACCACGGCGAATTGGCTGGTGAGTTCTGGTTATCATTTACAACGTAGATTGTTTTGTATATTCACACATAAATATTTGTTGCAACGGAATGCAGACGCGAAGAGGTGGAAAATTGTTTGAAAATGAAGTTAGGTGAAATAAGGAGGACTTTCAGGAGTTTATCGCGGAGTGGAACACTCATGTACTGACAAGACAGCCGCTAAGTTTGTAGGTGGCGCGGCGTGCGGGCAACTGACAGCCCCAACTCGGGACCGGCTTCCGTCCATTGTAACAGGGAGCTGAGTACACCGACGTTATCTGCGCCCAAGATAGACGCTATTGTTTGCTCTCACCCCGAGGGGAAATTTAATAAGTCCCTGCTCGCAGTGTGTCGGCCGCGATTGTGTTTCTCTTTAATCAAACAAAAGCTGAACGGTAACTGACGGCTCGCGTCTACCCTCGCGGCCTGGCTGGCGGACTGGCGTCCCGGCACGCGCCGCACACTGGCTTGCCTTAGCTCGTCCGCACCCGCAGAGGCCCGCACCTTCCCTTTTCCGGTATTAATAATTCCTCAAGAGCACTAAAACATATTTCTTTTTGCAATTACTGGCGGGACGGCGTCAAAGTCCCGGCTAATTGGGAGCTTTCGGCGGCCACTCGACTTTTAATGTTGGCGGGCGAGAGAGGCGAAGAGGGCGCCGACGGGCGGGGCTTACCTACGCTTTGGACGAAATGTAAATAATTACTCTGTTGGAAATTTTCCCCGCATTCCTGTTTCGCAAAATATGCAAAACAGATTTTCAAAAGAAATTCATAACAGTTTTATTTACAAAAATAAACGTCGCGAATTCCTTTGTTTCGGAACCAACGGCGCTGCGTGTGTCAAGTGGGAGGAGAGTAAACAGCATTACCGACTGCCGTGATTGAATTTGTGTACGAGCAGTATAATTTGGAAATTCGGAGCCAATAAATGGGTTTCGTAATTGTCAATTGTGACGGGGAGCGATGTTAAAGGAAGCGTGGGTTCGGTGTGGATTGCGGGACTGCAAGGCCACGTTGGTGTCGGGCCCGCGGGTGCCGCCGGTGGCGCGGGTATGGGCGCGGGGCATTATGATGGTGAAAGTTTGGAACAGTGTAAATGGATAAAGTTGTGCGCGGAGGGCGGAGGGCGGCGCGGCATCGATCGCAGTTCGTCGCCCTACTTACCGCGCTCTCCAATGCACTTAACCGCCGAGTTGCAACCTATGTTTTACATGACAGCCCCGCACACCTCAATCAATTAATGAATAACAATAATAGAAAATAATGTTTCAATTAATATAAATGTTAATTTTATGTATTGGTAACTTTTGCGTATAATTATAATATTCACATATGTAACATGTGTTGTAAATAGATAAATAATTGCATAAACGGTAAACTTTTACGAGCATTACAGCTAAGCCTGTATAAAAGCTATTGACGAGCTATTGATTTGCGTCAACAGTAAGTAACAACAAACCCTTTTTCGCGGAATGTTTATTAATTCAATGGACATGAATTATTAACGTTATACAAATTCTGATTGCTTTTGCAATGTTTTCCACATGAATATGTTTATTGTGAACATGAATATGTGTTAAGAATTTGCGTTAGGTGACACAGCAACTCGTATCGATAGATGAGATGAAAGTTGTGCAAATGTTGCACACATGTACTGTCTATGTAGTTTATTGCAATGGTTTCGGTATCAAATGAAGTGTTCCATGCACCAATGTGTACATAATGTACCCACGGAAAAGTTATTGTTAAAACCCTTTGAAATGTTTTTCGTAAATTAATAATAAGTTCAGATATTCAGAAATAACAATTTACAACATGAACGTGCAAACAAAAGTTTATCAGAATGTAAACACAATCGAAGTTTATTATTTACTTTCGTTTAACTCGTGCCGTTGCTGTTATTAAAGCTTGATACTGGAGAAACATAAATCATTGTGCAGTATAAATAAAATTAATTTACTCACTGATAAAATAAAACGGGTACCTACTGCGCCCCTCTTGACTCTAGGAAAAAAATGTGCGCCAGTATTTCTGCAAAGCGCTCTTAAATTTTACTAAAAACATTTTTGGAACCGTGCGGTTTGCGGGGGAACATTTCACATCTCTCTCCTATTTACCGGTGAAGCTGTGGAACCATCGCACCTTTGTGTTAGTGTGTGACTGTGTGCGTGGAGTTTTGCTTTAATACTAATTAATGCAATCACGTAATCCCTGCGTGCGTTATGGGACTATTGACACATTATGAACACCACTCTCCCCCGCCTGTGCTTGCGAAAATCACTCGCACTAACAAATTTAATGAAATACTTTAAAATAAAACATTTCGCATTATTTTAATACACACGTCCTTTAAAAGACCTTTTGAAAAATTTAATAAAATAACTATTAAATTTGCTTGTTCTTGAATTTTTGTAGTCCTTATCTTTTGATACGGTGATTATATTTAATGCATACAGTTTGCATTTATACGCAAACATCTCTAACAAATAACATTTCGTTCCCGTATTCACGCTGCGTCATGCTTTTTACATGAATGTTATGAATATAACATCATTTTTTGAATATCTTGATGTAATTCCAACAAAAACGTTAGTGGCCAATGACACGTGTTATCATTCGTGATAGCGTACGTAACTGCAGTTATAAACGGCTTGCATTGCGGGCTTAGTATACCTCATGCAAATGAATATTACTCTCAGTTTATTAACATAGTACCTTTATAACCACCATTTGGTCGCAGGAATAGGCCAAATTATTCAACATAGAAATGACTACATGTACAGAATTTGTGTTAGGAACAAATAAGCAGATAATATTTGTGTCGGGGAAAGCAGGCATTACCGAACTGATAGCGCGCTTGAATACACAATAATTACCCCAATGGTAGTCATCGATATTAGTCACAAAAGTTTGCCAATTGTTGTTCTGTAGCTCGCTGCGTTTTCATTATAATTCGATTAAATACATCACTGCCACATTGGTGTGGTCGCGGCCACGGGATACGAGCGGTGACGTATTAGATTTGATTACAAGGCAAATGTGATATTACTCATATTGGAAATATAGCGCGGATAGACAACCATACCTCAATGACGTATGGGGATGATCCATACGCCGAAACAACATGAAATAGCTTCAGCCGCGCGGGGATATTTACTTTTTCTATATTGTTCCATGGCGAATGCTCTGATAATATTTTTTTATTTTCGTCCCAGAACAGCGCGTGCGTGCAAAGCTATTATTATTAGCCTCATTTGCCGCTGCAATTAAGAATCGAGAGAATCGCAAGTTCGTATTTTGTGCGGCAAATTTCCTGCAGACTCAACGCCTTAAGGCAAAAAATGAAAACGTAGACGTAGGGCTATAATCTATAGTGTTGGGACACTAGCGCCTACTGTGCAGTGTGGTTTTGTTGTAAAGCCGCGTTGTTAAAACGAAATGATTACTAAAAAATGTCTGAGTAATTTAATGAGTCGTTTCAATAGCTTGAATGATTAGTCAAAACATTCAGTACATTTAGGGCGTATTATTTTTCTCGGAATGGCAACTGTACATTGGATTTACGTATAGCATATTGTTTCTCAACGTCGCCATGTATACAACAATGGATCCAATTCAATACGTTAGTCTCCATCTTGTCTGATTAGTTACATTGTTCGCTATTTGGACTTGACTGAAAATGAGTGGTAATTGTCTGCAATGCTATTTGTTGTAGCGCCCTTGAATCGTTGTTATTGTGTTTATTACTTAGGGTATTATGCTTGTATCATGATAAGGAAATATTTAAAACTAAGTCCTAAAATATGATAAGACGTGTGATTCATGACATGAGTAAAAGCATACACATTGCTAAAAAGTTCTGCGTTTCAAAAACTTCGCAATCTCTAAATAAATATTTGTTAAATACACATTAATTTACCTCTGTACGGAAATTCCAAGTGGCCTCTATTGTGTAGTAATTATACATATGTTTTTCTTCAAATTGTTTTTAATGAGCCTGAGAGAATTAATAGTAAAAATCATGTCCAGTTATATTTACGCCCGATTGTTGTTTTCAGAAATAATATCAATAATGGTAATGTACTAAATTATTATTTTTAGATCATTGATAGCAGTAAAGCGGAATACGGGGCAATGTTGGACATTCGGTTTTGGTGTTGTTTTCCGTTTAAGGGGCTTGTGGTTGCCTACTGCTCGTGATAGTTGTGGTTGAGATACGTTTCCTACAGTTGTTATTGCGATAGTTGACAAAACACTTTAATATTCATAGTCACTTTCGCATTTGAATACTAAAATTCCTAGGAAGTTATAACCTATTATGAAATATAATATGAATTTAACAACGAAGAAAACTATCGTAGGAAATTTTTCACACCTCGTATAACTTTTGCCAGGTTTTCATACTACAGCTAGTATATCATCATGATATACATGCAACAATAATAGACAAAAAATCCTGATCTCTCTTCACCGTAAAAAAGCCCGCGCCCAGGTGAAGAAATTTAAGCTTTTTAAGAAGCAGAATTTAAGCCTCAATTAATAAATTCCATCCATTTGTCTCATAATGGCCCGTTTCTTGAACATAATGAGATGCTATTAGAAAAGTGGTGTGCGATAGCTTCTAATTACTTTTAAAATGCGGGGGCGCGCCGTCTGTTGCCATGCATTGGATGTATGCAATCGATTTTTGTGCGACATTACTATGTATGTTTGATGTGTACCTATTATTATTTCTTATTACAGCATATTAAACAATGCTATAAATTATATTGATGACTCTTTGTCGCCAATTAAGCTTATACCCTTTGTTGCGTTACACTAGTATCCAATTACTCTGTATGTTTCTGAGTACTATCGCTATTGTTCAGGCGGATGACAAGCGCGTATCACAGATCAAATATATCCTTTATTGTATCATGTAATCTGCGGTTGTTCGGAACTTCCCCATCCGATAACAAAATAAATTAATATATAATTGTCAGTCCTTTATTCACAATCATATGCAATTCTTGCATAATTGGTATTACATATCAAGAATTTCTACTTGGTCTACTTAGAGCGAAATCCAGCACAAGTATTTTATTTTATTTTACGAACAATAAATTCGGAAGTAATCAGTTGTAAAATGACGTCGATTAACGTTGCATAATGCATTGAATGTAAAAGTCATAATTACATGTGTAATGCCGAATTTTGATTGCATTATTGTGTCGAATACGCCATATCGATATTTATATATGTGTAGACTTAGGCTAGGGATACCTATCGCTGTACCGTCCAATGAAACGTGCGCTCGTAATATAGGAAGTCGCGGTTTGAGGTCGGCATTGCGTAGTGGTCCAGACTGGGCGCGTGCAGAATAAATCAATGCTGTTACTATGTACTTCTCGACCTTAACGAAGACACATGACGTACGTACGCCAACTAGGATTTATGCCCGTTATGTATAAAAGGATTCCCTGACTGACTGACCCATCGAAGGAGAGACCAAGTGAATGAACGCATTCAATTGAAATTGGAACAAACACCCACGTATCTCCGGATTATGCTTAATTTTTCCAGCAGTGATGTTTTGCGTAAGTTTAAGAGAGATACTGTTGCAATTAGTTAAATAATCGCAACACTTAGAAAATTATATAGACTGTTCAACGATCTACTAAGTAATTTATTTCTCATCAAAACACTCAGTTTGTTGATAGTGGAAAAATATATCTAAGTAATGAATAATAACGTCATCGTGGTAAAGCTGTGGCTCTACGGCTATACGAAGAATTTTCTTTCGAGATAAACGTTTTATAAAAAGAATAAAATAAATTAAATTCCATATAAATAAGGATAACTTGAAAGTAATCTAATAGCTTTCGTCGTGGGATATTAAGTGGTTTTCCAAAAATAGCTTTTCGCGTCATTTTAGTAGAGATTTAACCCATTCTTGACCGCCGTGCCAATTTGGGAACACTTACTTTTTGAGGGTACATGAAAAAAGTATTTATATAAGTTAATAAATTCTCACATTATTGGATAGTTGAAAGTGTGGTGATTACATATAATATTAAACAATTTAGTTATATATTATAGAATTATTACAATAATTGGTCGAATTTTGCTTTTGAAGGACCTGTCGAGGTACTTAACTGTTTGCAATTATTATATTTTGCATATTAAATTTACCATCGTAAGTAGTTATTATTATTCAAATACGATAAATTGTCTATCTTATAAACAGAATTTAAAAAATAATGATTCATTTTTTACCATTTTATAGCACCTTAAACATTGCTGTGCCAATTTGGGTACACTGGCCACAAGTGTTATTTTTGCATATCATAAGGAGAAACTGCTAACGACGTTATAGTGTCAGTAACAATTGCCGTGGATAAGAGGAAGAGGTAAATACAATCCTCGAAGATTGTGACCACGGCTTGGACTATGATTTGGCTATAATTCCATTGGAACTTTTTATTGATACTTGAACCAAGGAGATGGTTTTGATAATGAACAAATGTCTTCAATATTGCCTATCCATGTTCTAGGAGAAATCGAGGTATTTAGGTGTTCATAATGTAGATACTCTTTCTGAGTATGAGGATAGCAGTGATAGTGAACTGCCAATGGAAACGAACATATGACCGCAAATATTAAACCACCGCTAGTGCACCAGATGAACCTGCGATTGGACGAAATTGGTCAGTGCTGATTGTGCCTCCTTTTTTTTGTTCTCGAGGGGAAAGCTGTTTATGGCTCTACTTCCCGCCAGCCCGGGCGCAGTGGGGGGCGGGAAGCGTATATCAGGGTCACAGGCCTTCCAGCCCGGCGCGCGGTGACGTCATATTTGCGCAGTTGTTAGTGACGGGCTGAGTCCTTAATACAGTCCCTAAACCGGCATACCGGCCAAAACCCCCCGGTGGCCATGTTCGTGCCGAGTTGGGCGACCATGGTACGTGAGCGAGAGGCGGCCACCGTTGTCCACAGGCGCCCGGTGCGCCTCCGAGACGTACTTGTCTCGGCCGCCTCGGAGTCAAAGGGAACGCAGTTAAGCAACCTCTACCTTGTTTCGGGCGCCCCGGTTGTGGGTGGGGGGCCGCGATGTACAGAGGCCAAAGTGCCGCCACCTCTCTTGGAGTCACTTGAGGACGCCCTGCCCCCGCAGCACGTCCAGCGACCCCAAGGGAACAATTGAGTCGCCTTTTACGACATGCAGGGGATACCGTGCTGGGATTCAAACCCCCCTTTACCTCAGGGCAGACTGATTGTTCCTCCTTGGCTCCTTCTTATCCTTAGACTTATCCATCATCGATTGACCAATTACTAAACGAGAGTAGTATGAAATAAACGTTGAAAGAACAGAGATCGAGTATAAATTTGATACAAATAATGAGATAGACTTTAGGTTCGCTGAAAATGGCCCAATCAATATCGTTGTATGGAGTTGAAGTCCATGGCAAACAAATGGAGGTGCGTTCTCTTCAAACACATGATAGATGTGGCATTACCGAATGCGTGACCATTACAGTTACCTCTAAAGAAGATGTAATGGATCAGGTATATTTTCGCTGAAGTATAGCTACATTTTGTCTTGGACAATCACCTCATCATCATGTTAATCGTCAGATATCATTGTCAGCGAATGGTTACAACTGGACGGCAGCGAATATGTTAAAGAAAAAGTTTCCAAAGCGTTTTGGTGGACTTATCCGTTATAATAGGATCCGATAGACTTGCACACTATTTTACCCTTAAGTGGCCATTGTGCCAATTTGGGCACACCCCTATAATTTCAAAATTATAAATAATTTTTATTATTTTTTTCATTTTTATACATATTTGTATCCCCAACTATGATTAAATAAAGAAATTTCTGAATTTGTTCTTGTAGTTTCTGCTTGGCCACAAATGGGTTAATATTGTCACGCAAGTTAGACAAGCGGGGCAAGTTAATCTAATACAAACAAGATGAGGAACTCGTACAAGTTGCGCGTGTGTTTTTGCTGTATTCCTGTAAATAAACATCGGTGACGCTGGGGAGAAGTGCTTCGTCAGCGCTCCTGTGTAATGTGTTTAAATCTAAACATTTTATATCTCCTTCGGCGAAGTTTTGCACGGTAGTACGGAAGCAACACATGATTAAATTTTAACCTTTGAAGGTCCGCTAAGAAATCCGCGCCGCCGTCCGCCGAATATGAAGTTAAGATTACGAAAATGTTTAAAATGAAATGTAATTTATTTTCAAAATTTGAAAACTGCATATTTTTCATATTTGCAATATACTCATCATAAAGCAATTAAATTAGGTTGTAGACTACATTTGCGTTAAAATGGATTATAGTCAAATGTCCTTAAAATCCAAATTTTAAATTTCGTCGTTGAAGGATATTTGAATTTGAAATACGGATTTTCCCTGCTAAAATATTTTTTTCAAAAAATCGTTTTAAATACTTTACGACGTGTGCATCATTCGAAAGTATATCATGGTTCCTCTTTTTTACATCACTGTAGGAAGTTATCGCAACATGTCAAGGTTAGAAATGTCTTAATTGTGTGACCTTTTTTGCACAATGCACATAAGTATATTGGCAAGTATATGAAACGTCCGCATATACTTGCCAATATACCGTATTGCAATACGCAGCAACAAGCGCAGTATATTGATGTCAGTGGGCGAGTACGCTTGAGTACGGTTCAACGTGCATAGCTCGGCAGTAGTTGGCGCGTCGACTCATCGGGGGACCATTTAGTGCCGTTGTACCCGTATGTCAGTTGAGCGTGCAATCAATTTGATCGACACACAGCGCACCTGCACTGCCGCGATACTGCTGGTTATGAGCAATCGCTCCTACGCTACTGACATTTGTCTGTTCATACCTTTAAAGTAGCTTCTTTTTTTATTTTGCTACATGAGGATACTAGTGTCGTGGCTATCACATAGACATCGTCACGGCATATAGGTACGTCAAACAACTAGGCAAATACGGGTTAAAATCTGTAATAATCACATTCCCTTAATATTATAAATAATAACTTTGTGTGTAGCAGGTTTTAAAAATATACATATGTAAAAGTTTATGAACATTTAAATCGATAAATTTAAGGTCAATATACTGCAGGTCAACTTTTTACCCTCACGGTCGAAATAAATGCGTGATTCTATTATGATTTACAATAGAGGTGCACTCAACATGGTTCAAATTTTTACAACCACTAATAATGATGTAGGTGCATCGTACGTTTTATAGGATACATAGTTCAGCATTTTACTCAGCTAAGCACAGAACGCGCTTCACCGACAAAATTATGTATAACATTCTTTCATTTCGCTTTACCCACTTGTAACAACTCCGAAGGTTGCGGACAACACGACATGGACAACTTGTAGAACAACTTGCTTACAACCAACACTGCATCCATCTCCTATGCAACAGAATCGATAGTAGCGTAACTGGTAACAAAAAGTCATCCTTTTCTATTACAAAGTGGGAGTCACGATCAATAATTGTCCTCAGAAAACACATATAGCTAGAGAAGACTGGAGCGCAAAACTAATACTGATACAATTTCATTTAGATCCTTTGTAACTATGTTTTCATTTCCTCGAATTTCTTCTCCTGATTAATATTCCTGTTAGTATATAATAAGCTAGGTCCTCATAGAGACTCGCTGAACTTTAACACACTGAGTCGTTTCAGTGACTGCCGCTGTAGATCTCGTTGTAGGGAAGTTGCAGTGGCGGGTGCGTGGTAGGATAATACCGTTTTGATCATGTGCATACAATAAACTTGTGTCTTAACACTTGTGGGTGCCAATACTACAAATTCTGTAGGTAAATATTACATATAGAGTACCTACATGCATAAGTGTGCTGAATGTTTCGAGACTTATACTGTGCTTATAACATATAAGAAATTAGACGACACAACCGGAAGAAATAACAAATTATTTCAAACAAATTCGCAATCACGTCTAAATCTCAAATTCAGGTTTTTTTACGACTGATGTGGAATCATTATGTTTGTTTCTAATAGGCAATTATTGTTTACATTTAAGTGTTTACCGACTCATGATTACGATATTAAAGTAATATTTTTAAAATCGTTGCTAAAGTTATCTTAAAGAAAGTGGTTATTTAAGACAAAAAGGACTGAAATACATACCTATATGGCACCTCTAATGCTGACATGATAATAGAAAGATAAACACTAATTGCTAATTAGCGCTCTTCTACGAACAGAGAATGCTCACCTTACAGATCGCATCAGAGGACGCTGACACCAGGTGCTCTGTGGCGAAACTTTCGCTGTGTCGCTCAAGTTGCACGTTTTAAGAAATTATACTTTGATGCGATGCAGGTTTACCGCATAATGCATGTCTTTAGCTTAAACTTGGGCTGCAAGTTTGAAACTGCTCGTTTGACGCGACCTCGCTACACTCGAGAGGCAATTGTTTATCCATTAGATATAACGGAGCCGCCTTGGAATTCGAAGGTGTCGAATGGAATCCAATGACATTGACGATAGAAAAAGTTTGTTTGTTCCAATAAAAAATGTCTATCTGTTTTCCTAGTACAAAACGAGTTGTTAATTACAATGTTATTATAGTTCCTTACAGTTTATGTAGTTTTTTCATTGATTTTTGAGTGGTGCCTCATTCACGCATGCCTTCCGTTGAGATAGGCAGGTACGCAACCAAAACCACAATGTAAAGAAACTTA
The DNA here is from genome assembly GCA_030295005.1 of Cephonodes hylas. NCBI lineage: Eukaryota > Metazoa > Arthropoda > Insecta > Lepidoptera > Sphingidae > Cephonodes > Cephonodes hylas. The sequence continues at coordinate 4,267,793 of AP025367.1, read as the reverse complement.
TTTCGCTTTCTTAACCAACCTTATCTTTTTCACGCCTTCACGTAGTTTTCGAGGACTCTTTATGTTATCCTTGTTATATAAATCACCTATTAGACGTCTACAGCTGTGCCTAGGAAGTACTCGACTTCAAAATAAATAAAAATAATATCGTTCCAAAAAAAGTTATCTGCTCTAGTATTAGTCCGTACTGGAATGTATTAGGCTTTATCACCGCCAATTCAAAGAGGTAATTCCAATACTATGTCGAAAACTCAGTGAAGCATGCAATGACGTGGAACCATCTTCTTTATTGCCTTCATGAGGATGTAAGGGAAAGCAAATGATCGTGGACAGAAGTCAGTAATAAAATGAATCTAATTTTAGAAGTCTAACGATTTCTCGACGCTATTTAACGGCATTAGCCTTAACGAGCTTTCGATAAACCTAGTTTGAATACTACGTTATAATATTCCAGATTATTGTTACAAATGTTTTATTTATTTATTTAAAGTCGCTTGTTAACATTTAAGTTTATGAGTGATCAAACGAATATTCATAATTTGCAGTATAGAAATTGATGTAACTACTTTCACGTTATACTCGTGTACATATCTCGTACAAACATGCTTAATTAGTAGTTAAATGGAATAAGAGTTTCACTACCGCGTCAATAGTTAAGTGACCAAAGTGGACCGTTTCGCAAGCGGCGGTCACGTATGGCGTCGGTCACAGAATTGCCTGTAATTGTCGAGCTCACTTCACTTGCCTCCAATTATACAGTGCGTTGTGTTGCTGACTATTATCAGTCCGGCTGCCACCTGGCCCTGTGACATGACTCACCCATTGTGTTATGCTTTAAGTTCTCTACTTTACGCTGACGTCATCTCCGTGGTTTTAAATATGAAAGAGGGACCCCATTAGTTCAGTACGTAATATATTATCTCTTTTTGTTTGCCTGCATCATTTTGTGTATTTGTAAACACGTAGTAGACAGAAATTTAATTCAACTTTCTTGTTTATATTAAAAATTAAGGGAAATGTATATTATTTTCACCATAAACATTAATGAATTCGTTTTTACTTAATGTACTTTATTAAGTTGGGTACAATAAATTGTAATTACTCGCGTGCGTCATACTTCGTTCTGCCAAAATGGTAAGTGCTTCCGGATTGTAACATTCGGAACGTAATTACGAACCTGTGTTTATATCAACCCTTTCCTAGATACCGTAGGGTGAATTTTAAATAATTATTTCGTTTAAAGGGCGCTACTATAACATTATGTAATTTATATTTTTTCATAATAATTATTCATGATATTATGGAGGATATAGTCCTTGTTCACCTCACATATTAATGCGCACTTGTGACTCAGGCTCTTTTTTACCCCTTAACAATATGCACATTGCACGTAGTTTGCCTGTAAAACTTTCAGCAGAAATTTGAATTTCCTATCCTGCTACATGAAATAAAAATTGGCTAGAAATTGGTGTAAAATGGAAATCTTGGTAGCCTAGGATGAAGAAAAATACAAGAATAAAGAAATATACAAGGAGACGACGATTCTTTTTTATAGTATTAAGATGTTGAAAAAGAGCGTAAATAATGGGCAAAGAATCTTTTAATTCTAGATTTTAGCAAAGCGTACAGATAACATCTAAGTATAATAAAGCACTTCTTTAAATATACTCGTAGAAATGAATTTAGATTTTTTTAAAGAAATATTTCATTTCTGTGATTGTATATTTGGGAGAGAAACAATGACCTTAGATTTAGCAAGATGTATCTACGCCAGTGCCCGCCCAAGTGTGTCTAGGCGTACCTAGACAATGCGGGTTTTAAAACTTCGCAAACCTAACAAATAGTTATTTGTTGTGTGTGTTTGTTGTAGCGCGGCGCCGTCGCTAACCACTCGTTCACTGTTCTGTTTTGTTGTCGTGTGGAAAAAAGTTTCAACTTGAAATGTCCGCATTTTAGACAGTGAAATCCGGGCTTTACGGATTTCGCGTTTCGGTATTTTAATTTGTTGAAGAGCGCATAGACGAAATAATATTTGATAAAATGTATGCGGTAGAGTCCTGCAGTACTATTTAAAATAATTTATATCCTTTGTCCTTTCTTTTACTGGTCTCTCATGCTAAATGTCGACATAGCCCCTTTCAGGAACTATATGCTCGTTCAAAACAAAAAAATAAGAAAAATCATAAGTCATTAAGTAAGCTAAATTGATAGCTATTTATATATCTCTATTCTAATGCTAAGAAAAAATACACCGAGGATGCACACATTAAGGATGGCCGTGTCTAGCTTTGGCCGTGGATAGGCCGATCCTGTTACATAAATCATATACAAACATAAATATCGTTCTTACCAAACAAGTTCCACGCGACAACGTCAATTAATCCAATTTAAAAGATATAAACTTCCCCCACAGTAATAATATTTTATATAAATTAATAATAACGATCCGGTTTCATGTCTATTAAAACATGAGCATGAAGCTCTCAGTACCTTCGCCTGTGTCATGAACATATCGCGTAGAAAGGAAACGTTTCGAAATATCGTCGGCAACGCAAAGGTCTAGGCTAGATAGGCGTGGTTTTATATTAACACGCCGAATGCACTACACTACACTTTGTAAAATACAGAGCATCGGCCGTCAAAAAGTCATTATATCGCACCACATTTGTGACTGCTTCGGACACCTTATGCACTATCACATAGGCCTATGTATTTATTACACATTTGCGTGTAAAGTACTTATTGCGTGAACTAAGAAAGTATTTGTCATACGCCTATAATTGACTCGACCTGTATAACCGTGTTAACCTTTAAGAAACGTTTAAAAAACATTATATTTAGAAAGCAACAAGCGCGCCACGCATATTAATTTCTCCTAAGCAAAGGTTCGTGTAATGGAAAAAATACTGATATTATAATTTGTTTGAAAACTTTTGTAATATATGAACGAACAAAGCGCGTGGGATACCTTTTGAAATATCCACTTTCGGCAGATAATTTTGTGCCTGTAGTTGAAGGATAAATAAAAGGGTAGGTTTAATTTTGGCTTATTTCGTCGTGAGACAAAGGAAGGTCGCTTGAACTGTATGATATAGGTACTATAGTTTATTGTCATTGTTATGAAAAAATAGTCAAATGTTTTAGGCAAGCATTTGATTAATATAATAATACACATTTTATAGCAGTATCAAAAACTTTTCCAACTGTTTCAATCATTAAGCAATTTTTCAGGAATTTTTGGCTGATTGAGCAATATTCGGATAATAAATCATTAATTTGACATTCAATGGTTAGTAACGTCAATGCGTAAAGTAAATTATCCTATGTAACAAGGAGGTCCAAAAAAACGAGCTGATAGGCACTAGCCGTCTATTAATAAATAATGTTTATAATATGTACACAATAGTCACATACGTAGACCCGTCCTAATACTAAGATAAGGGCCTGCCTGGTATCGTGGATATCACGAACTACGACAGACTTTTCCTTCTTACATTCACCCAAAACCGTAAAACATATTTATGGGTCACAGAAAAAAATTGTTTCGGTGCAAAAATCGAACCCGTGGCCTCTCGTTTTAGAAGTTGCCTTTTGACCCTAGTACGTTACGGATGTTGTCAATAGTACTTACTATTAGTTGTAGCAGTAATTTTATGCGCCTGTTTCAAGAAGTATTGTATTCACTATTTAATAATGGATCGTCACTTAAAAATGTGTCAATATTATTACAGCGGCTCCGAAATAGCCAATCCAAAAATGTTAACGCCAAAAATAACTTGATTCCCCGCGATGTTTTACCATAAAACTGTTACAGCAGACGCACAGACGAGCGTGTTCAATCAAAACTCGAATGACGGCCGCGGCTCGTAACGGGCCCGCAAGGCGTCAAACACCCGCGTCCAATAACGTTGGGTAGGAAATAATTGATGTGTTTTATAACCGTGACACGCTGTCAAATCTACACAAATCTCTTTTAACAAATTAACATTTCAAAAGCCTACTTACATTATGTTGTTTGTATATCGATGAGAAACCGACCTTGTATGTTTATGTAGATACTTTTTTTAATAATTGGATCACCTTTTATTTATTTATGGCGCATAGGATATAGATTTTCATCTATTGGTAAGGTAAATGACAATACCGTACTTGATGAAAAGCACGATGCCGTCCAATCAGAACGTTAAGTGGAGAGACTCCCATCCCTCATCACTCGATACACTCATACCTTGTTAGTTGATATAATTATGCCTGCTTCAATCGCCTGCTCGAAAGTGGAACTCGACACGGGTGCAATACGCATGGGACCACATGCATGCTCGGTTATTGCGTTACTGTGGTCAGTTTTACACCCAGTGCACGGTGCTCGCATTTCGGACGGACACGAATATCTAAACCCATATAATTTTGCTTTAAAGTTTTTAAATAACTAAATATTCTTGATTTTTTTATGAATGTGTCGTCATACATGATTAAAACCTATTTACTCTTGCTCTTGTAACTTAACGTAACTCTTGTAACTTGTAATTACTCTATCTGTACCCTGGGATGTTAGGGCGCGCTCTTCGATGATTCAAGTTGCACGGAGCCCGCTTTCGAGTAAACGTACTGTGAACACATAAGGGGACGTAAAAAAAATGTTAGGATTACAAAAAAGGGTGTCTCGACATGTGTACAGAGTTATATTTAGCATTAACACCACACAAGTTGGCGCGAAGGGCGGAATGAATATTTAACGCTGGGTAAACATCAATTCGATGTGACGTATCTTTTGTGGCGACACATGTGAGATTACGTCGCGACCCGCACCACTGTACATTTTTACCTCGGGGTTATAGGACATTTTATGTTCTAGAAGCCGTGGAGCAGGTTTTATCACTTGTAAAAAAACATTTTAAAGTAGTTTCCAATTTTGTAGAGATTAAACTGAAAATCTAATATTTACACTAATAATTCGGTTTCAATATCTTCCGATGAACATTTAACGCTATGTGATGTTACAGAGTCTTTGCAAGTTATTAAGGAAGAAATAATATAAACTCTAAGTGATTTCGTAACTGAATTGTAAGAATTCTAGAAGTCTAGTTAACCATTTTCCCAAAATTTTATAAAGAGTTTTCGCATCTTTATTTTTGACATGTATTTTTTGAATCATGTTTGTCTACATTAGGGTCTAAAATTTTACATATTACTTAGTCTGGGAAGTATACGAGTATACATAAAAATGTGTCTTTATTCCCAAAGGTTTAGGCAGATGTGTATTTTTTCACCCACGTTCCGTCCGCTGAGCTTTTTGAGTTCCACGTAAAGTGGAGCGAGTCTATTACCGCTTTTCGCACACATTTCCCAAGTCCGTGCTGCTATTGAGAGCTACCGGGACCTCTCGATGGCACGGCAATTAGTTTGGTACTCTTTAGTTTATTTGTTATCTCTACCTACCATAGAAAAAAAGTACAAAAGTTCAACGATGTGACATCCAAAGTAAACCAAGTTAAAAATATTATGTATGTACATGTGTTAAGATGATGAAGCTAATCATCCACTCACATGGAAATATTTTCACTCGGATCATTATTTGTCAGGAATACAATTCGTTACATTCATCATTTATCATCACGTAATTGTTTTTCATTCTTCTTTTGTTTTAAAATAGAGCAAAACAAAAGATATGCTGTGGTAATAAGTAGGTGCTGTTTAGAAAATATGGACTTACTTTATATGACGTTTATTTTCTATTAGATTGCAATTATGTGATAATGAAATAACTTGTAACAGCGTTGGATGTAATTACATTATAATTCTACGTTACTTTCACATGTTGTAAGATACTTTGCTGTAAGAAATCGAGATGCCTATGAATTTCGCTTAATTGGATATGATGAAATACTCAAACTTTTGGGGAAGAACTACTTAAAAAGAACGAATGAATAGGTGCTACACTCCCATTATTTCATCATTATCTCTAATATTGATCGTGGATTTGTGTATAATTGACGATCTCTTTAACTGAGATCAGGTATATAACTTTTCTTATGCAACTTTGGACACTCATGACTACTACTCATTCCCCTTCATTTACCTCCATCTTCGGTTGCTTAGAAGAGATAGCTTAGTGCGATAATGCTGCCTTTTGTACTTGATTTGTTTACTGTACTCCTAGGCCTAATTTATATGTGTAAAGTTGTAAATAAATATATTGACTTATTGATGTTGTCCACAGATGACCCGCAGTCGACGGTGTTCGGCTCGGTGACGGAGGGCGTGTTCGAAGGGAAGATAATAGCGCACGATGGCTCGTTCTACGTGGAACACGCGCGGCGCTACTTTCCGCCCAACAGCACCCGGACTAAAGGGCATTCAGTGATATATCGCGAGGGTGACGTCAGCGACCCATATGCACATCGGAGGCACGGTTAGTACCTTCAATACTTTAATTTTTTTATATCAAATCTCCTTTATAGTAATGGCAAAAAGGTTAAATAAGAAATGCAGATCTCTGTCTAGGTTTTGTTATATTTCAAACTTGTAATCATTGAGTTATCGCTTACGAGCCAAATGCACTCAATCAGACTTTTCATCATGATATATAAAAGGGATGTATTTTTGAATTTATTCTATGTTAAAATTTTATTTATAATAAAAACAACATGCATAATAAAAACGAACCATACGCTAAGTTCCTAAGTAATCCCTCTCAGCAAAATAAACATATATTTTTTATTCAGTACGTAAATCCGACATCTCGTATTGCAGAAGAATAAATAGAAACATCAATAACATAATGCATATCAAATTCACATCTGTGTAGTCCCATGTTGGTCTCATGTGCATTGGTAGAAAAAACATGTCTGAGTGCGGGAAGCACACGATATTTTAATAAAGTTTGCAATGTTTTTCTTCACCGCAAGGGGTTTTGCGTGGCAAAGTTTGGCAACGATGTTGCACTCACAGGGGAAACGCTCGTTCAACAAAGTTAGCGAAGCTCCAAAACTCACTTTATACTTTTGTGTTGGTGTTTGAACTTAAGGACTTAACTAAAATTCACCTCTAAAGATGCTATGCAATGAAAACATTTTACCACATTAACAATTCTTCCTGTTTCAACTTTTAAGAACAATTACACAGAAGAGAACACTTAACGGCGATGATAAACCTCAAACTGCAATTAGTCCATATAAACATTCGCATTATGTACCTAAATTACTTTATGACTCGTGTTGAATAGAGTAGGTAGTCACATTTCATGGTTTTAATCCCATTATGGGACCCGCTATTAAGTTTCCTTAGCAAACGTGCAATAACAAAATTAACTGTAGAAATTTGTAAGTACACGCGCAGTTTGTCGACGCCACTGTAGCCGTAGGTGGATATGGAAGTGGAAGGGAGATGCGCCCCGCGAGCAAGTTTCACCACAGCGTGTCGCACACCAAATGGATTGCAACGCAAGGTCGTTTAACAAAGTTTAATCCCATTTGCTCGTTGCACTGTCACCGGCTGATTGCAGGCTCGTGCTTGCATCGGAAAATTTTCACTAATTTATTACTGAGCATTCGACCTATTTCATTGGCCGTCGCGACCGTCGTAAATTCATTCGGAGGTTGTCGGTTTCAACACGCTCAGACAGGCCGTATATTTTTTGAATTATATTCCTTCCTTTTGCAATATCACCCGATTCGTTCGCTTTCAGTTAGTTCCGGGGTCAATGTGGGCTGTCGTTATTTTGATTATCGAATTTAATAAACTTGACTTACCGAAACGAATCAATCGGAAATTATATTTTGTGAGATGTTGAATTTCCCAGAAATTATTAGAATATTGATAACATCGATTCATTATTAAGTCCTATTAATGGGTCCTAGGTGGATTTTGGTCTGATTCCTGTCGCCATTAAAATCAATCGAATCCTATGTTACATATTCATTCGACTGTAGGCTGCGGAGAAATGGTAATTTGGCGTCAACAGCATCGACCCGGGCGACGAGTTTGCATTTTTGCCGTTTCAACTGTTTTGTAGATGCAATTTCGCTGTGCACAGTGGCAGTACGACGACTAACCTGAATATGCGCTCCTAGTTACTACCGAATCGCATAAACAGAATCTCTTTCTCTTAATGTGGGTCGTATTGTAGTGCGCAATTATTGATTTAGTGAAGAAAACATACAAGCTTTTATATGTCCTGCGGTAACGTTAGGTTATATGAACTAAAATGAGTCAGTTCTAGGTGCTGATTTTATTAGCAATTCAATAACCATTGTGACCATAAAAAAATGTAACTGGTATAAAAATTCTAATTTTGTACTTGGCCACTTGTATAATTAACTCTATACAAATAATAGGTATAATATTTTCATAAAAATTTAAATCTCATGAAAGGAAATTCTTAGTAGCGGCATGGAGTTTTGATATTTCACCGCTAAACTTCAATAAACCCTTACACTTTTTTATAAGAGACTAAAAGACGAGCTATGCAAAGCGTAAATTTCTAAAACAACTGTAGAAAATAGGAAGATCTAGATCTCTAATAAAATAAATCGTCGACGGGCATGTTATAAGACACTATTTTGTATCGGAATTCTTGCTCGATTTACGGTCAAATGTACAGGAGTAAATAGCATTTCGCCGTTGACCTTATTGTATCATGTATTTGTTCGTTTCTTTTGCTTCTGAAAATTACATTAGATCGGAAAATAAGTGCGTAGGTATCGAATAAACAGGAAGGGTCGCGTTTGTAGCTACATTTGTTTTCATTACAAGTTATTGAACGTTCGCGAGGAAGGGTGCCCACCCTCCGCTCCCTATCGCGCTTTTATTTGAATATAAAAGACACAATCGTCCAAATACAAAGCCTTTCCAAAGTAAATGATAGAAAACATTGATAGAACATTTCAGAAATGCCTTTTAATAAGGCTACATGTTTTGTCCCCCTTTTATTAAGCAGGTTCATGTTAACTTGTATGTACAAAATGAGTTAAATGAGAAGGCTGCATGCACGGGTTCCGTCTACAAAGCTTCTAAAAAAATTCTTACAAGTTTCCAGCGGCGTCCTTCTGTCTGCATGTCACAAACTTCTGACTTCCAAATTAAAAGGACATAAAAGAACACACGAAAATATTAAAGTGAAGACAAATTTCGGAGAAACTTTTTATACGTTCCTTTTAAACGTGTTTTTTTCAGTTACACGAATTGTTTTCTGGCTTATGCCTTTACATATTATATTTCAGTTGATTCCAAGAGTATTTTACATATTTGAGGTAAACACGATCCGACATATCAATTTTAGGCCGTTACCGATATTTACGTTCCTTATAAATCATTGTTTCTTTGTTCACAAAGGGGACTATCTTGTTTAATATACACTTGGATTAGAGACGCTTTACTTACACGATAAGTACAAGCGTCTCGCGTCGAGTAAGGCATGACTAATTTAATCTGGCAAAATTCTCGAGCACCCCGTTCCGTTACATAAACAACCAAACTTGTGTACAATTTCATTGGTACGCTTCATACGCTAGTTGGCGTACGGGCTCGCGTTTGCACACATCTACCTTTTACGTGACAATGTATGTTCATACATTGCACCCGTACATCGGAAATTGTCAAGCGCAGTATTGGCTTTTTGGGATAAAATAAAATTACGTTGTTAGCTTTTGTTTGCGCGGCAAGAAGTGGTGTGCGCCTGGAATTCGGGCGACAGCTGCCTCGATAACGCCAGTACGTTCTTTACAAAGCAAACAGTCTGCAGTTAAGTGTTCCTGCGACGTTTGCTTTAGACTCGCCTGTACGCCTTAATGGTCGCTGTTGCTGTAATATTTGCATAAAAATTGCACTTGTTTATCTTCTTGTGTTTCGAATTTATACAACACCGCTAATTGTATGCGATTATAACAATAGTTTCTTCTAAGCTTTTCGAATTACCGTATTGGAATCGAAGCTATAATGCGTAGATACATATGTTTTTAATAAGTAAGCCGGTAGTAAGCCATTGTCGATCATTAAATCATTAGTCCGTTTGATTATCACAAGCCGTTGTTTAAAATAACAGACGACAAACGGTAGTGTCATGGGTGTAAAACTTTGCATCCTGTTTTTGTGACCGCTCCTGAGTGAGGTGGTCACTGCCCTCTTTCCAGCCACCCGGGATTTCACTCCTCCACCGATGCCACCACGGCCGTGGTCGGTGAGAAACGGATTGTTGGTGGCATCACATACCAATTCGGCAGGGGGTACCTCGGAGATTCCAATTCCAGGCGTTACGCCTGAGGAGCTTCAGGCAGCAGTACTGCGGCTGCGGAGGAAAAACACCGCCCCGGGACTCGACGGCATCCCAGGACGTGTGTGGGTTTTAGTCGCCGAGTACCTGGGTGAGAGGCTCCGCAGTCTCTTCTCCGCGTGTCTTGAGCAGGGCATCGTCCCGTCGCGTTGGAAGACTGGGAAGATGGTCCTGCTGAGAAAAAATGAGCGTCCCGCAGAGTCACCATCGGCCTACCGGCCCATAGTGCTGCTTGACGAGGTCGCCAAGCTCTTTGAGCGTATCATTCATGCGCGCCTCGTCGAGCATCTGGAGAGGGTCGGTCCGGACCTGGCATCGTGCCAATACGGGTTTCGGAAAGGCCGATCAACTGTGACCGCAATTCTGCGAGTGAAGACGCACGCGGAGGAGGCAGTAGCCCAGGGCAAATGCGTGGTGGCGGTGTCACTCGACATCGCCAAAGCTTTTAACACATTGCCCTGGCCCTGCATAAATGAAGCTCTTCGGTACCACGTAGTGCCGCCCTATCTCCGGCGCCTGGTGCACTCATACCTTTCCAACAGGGAGGTAGTGTATCCGGGCGCCGATGGGTGGCACCGTAGAGTAATGTCGTGCGGTGTCCCACAGGGGTCGGTCTTAGGACCGCTCCTGTGGAACATCGGGTACGACTGGGTGCTCCGTGGTGCCAATCTCCGGGGTGTCGGCGTAGTTTGTTACGCCGACGACACGCTGGTGACAGCATGTGCCGGGACCTTTCCAGAGGCCGTCAACCTTGCCACGTTAGGCACTAGCCACGTGGTGAGGAGGATCCGGCGGCTCGGCCTCGCGGTGGCTCTTCAGAAGTCCGAGGCTATGTGCTTCCACGGGCCTCGAAAAAAGCCACCTGCAGGGGCCAGTCTGACGGTGGAGGGTGTAGAAATCCCCATCGGCTCCACGATGAAATATCTTGGTGTCGTATTAGACAGCCGGTGGAATTTCTGCGCCCATTTTGGCAGACTAAGGCCGAAATTAATTAGGGCAGCAGGTGCCTTGTCTACTCTGCTGCCCAATCTCGAAGGTCCCGGCGTCCCTTGCCGAAGATTGTTCGCGGGAGTCGTGCGGTCAATGGCCCTATACGGTTGCCCCGTTTGGGCCGAGTCCCTGAACAAACGCTGTGTGACCCTTCTGCGGCAACCGCAGCGGGTAGTTGCGCAGCGTATGATTAGGGGCTACCGCACGATTTCCCACGAGGCGGCCTGTGTGTTGGCCGGTTTCCTTCCCTGGGATCTTGACGCCAGGGCCCTCTCATCAGTTTACCACTGGCGAGAGGAGGCGTCTCGACGAGGGGAACGACCGGCCCCAAGAGAGTTGGAGGCCACAAGGGCCTCCCTACGCTTGGCCGCCGTGGAGGAGTGGCGTTCTCGGCTGGTCAGTCCGAGTGCTGGGGTGTGGACCGTCGCGGCAGTGCGCCCTGTCCTCAACCAGTGGTTGGACAGGCGCCACGGCGTGATGACGTTCCGCCTGTCACAGGTTCTGTCGGGACATGGTTGTTTTGGCTGGTTCCTGTGGCGGGTGGCCAAAAAAGAAGAGACCGCCAAGTGTCACCACTGTGACAACTGTCCGGAGGATACAGCCCAGCACACTCTATCGGACTGTCCAGCCTGGGACGAAGAACGAAGCGCACTCCGCGCAGCCATTGGAGTGGACCTCTCATTGTCGGCCGTGATTCCCTCCATGGTCGAGAGTCAGAGGTCGTGGCAGGCGATGCTCTCCTTTTGTGAGACCGTAATGTCTCAAAAGGAGAGCGCGGGGCGGGTTCGTGAGCAGAACGATCCCGCCCGCCGCCGCCGCCAGCAAAGAAGGAGACGCCGGGTGACCGAGTTCGGCTGATCCGGCGTCCCCACCCTGTGGATTGGGGGTGTAAGAATTCCGCCACGGTATCCCCTACCTGTCGTAAGAGGCGACTAACAGGGGAAACTGGGGTTGCTGGGCGTATTGCGGGGGCGGTACCCTATGATAGCAACCCCGAGATTGGCGGCAGAGGGCGTGGCCTCTTAACTGTCGCGGACGTTCACAAAAGGTGAACGTCCAAATCGAGTAAGTGGAGGGCATACCAAGCCCTCCCAATTTGGAGGGGTCCATAACTGGACGGTGCGCTGGGCGGCAGCGGATCATTTAGGGCACCTCTGCCCTGAGATGCCGTAAAACCGCCCTAAATGCGCGTGATGGTCACCGAGAGGTTTTAGTCGGTATGCTGGCGTAGCCAGAGACCCCGACATACCCCTCAAGGCCTCCCCCGAGGTACCGAACAGGGGAGCTTAAGGTGCTTTCCTCTCGTAAAAAAAAAAAAAAAAAAAAAGACCTATTCGGTCGATAGCGTGAAACTTGAGGGCATTAATAAATTTCGACATGAAAAGATGTTTTCCATTCTTAAAGGTTTTATTGGTGATGTTTTCAATTCTAGTACTTCAATAATATTTCTTTAGTTTTCCTTTCAGAAGAAGGATAATGTGGTTAATTGAAGAGTAATAGTTGGCAATAACGCAAGCTTCAATCACGTCGACGACTAACAGTTTTTCCTATTCAAATTTCACAAAAATATAAATAAAAGGAAAACATTAAGCAAATTGATAATGTTTATTATGTTGTCCTGTTCGTTATGCACGTAGTAATGGCCTGGTATTGTAATTAAATTAGGTTTAATGATAACCAAGTGTCTGAAGAGGATGTTGTTAGAGAGATGAAACCGGTGGTCGTAATTAAACTGATGGGTTGTGAGCCTCGTTAAAACTTGTTGCTCGCCCGTCGCCCCCTTTCGCGCAAAGTTTTACGTGGTTAAGATTAACACCTGAGGGTGTTTTCAAAACAAATAGACGGAATTAAATTGTGCTATCGCAACGAAACACATTTAGCTACATTCAATACAGACATATTATAGCGTTATGTCATCGCGAAATAATTAATATAACAATAGTTGCTGGTAGTTAAAACATTTAATGAATGCAAAAAATACTTTCTGTTTTCAATACTCTCCATTGACTTACAGAAATATAATGCAGTCGCTTTGCCGCACCAATATAAACACATAAATATTTAAATTTATTGATTTTAGATTAACTCTGACTTTCCATTAAATCAGCAAGTGCATAAAATTGCAGAGATTAGAAAGAAACTCTTGTTGACGTTAGGCTTAAGGCTGGTCTCCGACGCGGGAGTAAATAAATACGAGCTCCATGTGGCCGGTAGGCATTAGTGGTGGCAACGAGATGTGTAAGCCAGGAGCTGGTAATTTCCGTTATCTGGCGGTCGCGCGGCGCTCGCACGCGGGGCTTCGTTAAAATGCAGCGCGCCGGATGCGAAACGCCAATGTGCGCTTACATGACACACACGAGGAAAAAAATATTACGACCATTCAGCAGTTTTTAATTTAAAAACCGCATACCCTTTTTTCATTTGCGTTCGTGCCCTTTTCTCATTCGTCATTATGAATTCGTTTTAGACGCAGCTGATGAAATGTTGGCGGAGCGTTTTTTGTGTTTACTGTTAGTGCTTCTTGTGTTCCTAATTATAATTATTCTACTCATACAGAATATTTATGCGTTTTCATTTAAAAAATGCGGCTGTGGTATCTCTCGACGTTCTTTTCATCAGCTCTACAAAATGTTACAAATCTATCAATATAAATAACTAATAATTATGCCAACATTCCGAACGAAATAACAAAAACAAAGAGCGGTAGATTAATGTATATTAGACCTATAAATCTAACAGGAACTACTTGGATAAATCACAGAACAGCGGTATAGAAAAGAGTTTCGAGTCAGCGTTTCTGTATTTATTTCGCTGCGGCTCGACCCACTGTGTATTTTTCATCCCAACTTCCCTAACTCGTACTGCTAACTTTGAGTTTATCATGAATAATTTAAGGTATGAACCTTATTATTCATAATATTTTACAACCTTGATATCGGATAATATTGACGTAAAGAATATCCTTGTATTGATGCCGATCTCCACCGGGTATGTACAAAACGACACGTAGAATTAATTTCTTTGCTCAAGTGCTGCGCTGATCCGGATTATAAATCTCGCTAAATCGTCTCGGTGTATTCGGGACACGTACGGAATTGCGTCTATTTGCCATTGTAATATGACGCTGTCGTACAGTAATTCCTGGTCCGGAGAGCTTTCCCCATCGAGCCAGACAGCCATCAAAATTGGAAGCCATTCCTCTAACGCTGGAGAATAGTTTTCACTCGGAATGCTGTTCATGTTATACGGGAGTGCAGTTTTATTGAGTTCTTAACAGCTTTATTCACACGCTTGCGACCACTTCAAATATTTTTCAAAATATAACCATATCAATATTTGCTGTACGCGCATGAATAGATAAAAATACAACACGAATAATTCCCATATTTTTTAGCGTGTACAACGCGACAACTATTTTTATTACCATTTATTGGCTTAAATGCGATTTCGTGACCGTTTTATTAAATTCACAGCGCGGTTCTAAAACGTTGAACTCGGGGCGATGTGAATGCCTCACAGTCCTCACAATATTTATACATTTTATTAACGTAATGGTCTATGAAGTGCTGTTCTCTTCATTACAGAGTCTCGTCAGGTTTAATGTCGCATTAAACAGGGGTGATAACTGTAATACTGTAAATATTGTGTGAAATAACGATGAATATAGAGTGGACGAACTTGAGACAACATTCAAGAGTACGGAGTCCTCGACCGAAACCCTTGTGTCCACGAGAGCACTATACTCGAACGATAGAATGATTTGGTGTATTTTCGAAATCGTTATTTTAATGAAAGGGCACAAGAGGGTCGATACTCTTTCTCCGCTGAATGTCTAGGATTCTTACGTACATATGAACGCAAAATTTGAATACTGGCCAAGTTGAATACAATACTGATGACTTTTACAGATAAGGCGATGGTCTGCATTATAAATCCTCGATGTTTAAAAGTCACTTCAAACGTGTCAAAAACAAAATAGCGAGCCCAATGATAATTTAACCAAATTGATCATAAAAACTAACAAGTATGATACTTAATGCTTTGTTTGCACACCAGGTCACGTGGGTGGTTGCGGCATCACCGACGAAGTAGTACAATGGATGGAGAGGATCCAGAACTCTGGTGTGGACGACGACCCGCCAACGTCGCCGGCGCCGTCACACTCCACGCCTTCACACACACACCACTCCTCGGGCTCACCTCCGCCGCATCCCAACAGCCTCAGAGACGACCCGCCAAGGTAAGCCTCGTATTATTCACTCTACATGATTTAACTCTACATGTTTATGCTCAATGCTCAATCAGTAAACCCCTCTCAATGGTAGAGGAAACCAGTGACCAGCAGTGAGACGTACATGGGTCGATGATGATGGTCAGTGCTGCCTATTAGGGACACTTGTAGTTTGGAGTTGAGTTGAACCCAGGCCGGGTTGCACTATCTACTAAATATATTTGGGTCCGATGTAAATATATTGTTTCGTAAATTTTGTTTTAAAACAAAAAAATGACGTCGACATTGCGAAATAAGCAAATTTTAAATAATATCGATTAAAGTAACTAGTTTTTATTATAGCATGATAAGTCTCTTTCAAATCAAGTCTTTATTTTACGTAACAAAATCACTGTCTTCGTTTTGAAACAACCGCTCTTCTACTAATTTCCACTAGCTGGAACATTTGTTAATACCTAATATAATATACGAAATAATATTAAACAGCTTAATAACCAACGTTGTTTCACGAACAATTTCAACTACATTTAATTACGCGCACAGTACAACAAGAAATATCCGAAATTTATTAAAAAAACTTATGAGAAAAATGGGAATAATACACTGTTGTAATTTATTTTCAACACACGTTACATTATAATATGATTCGCAGAAAACCTCCTCTTATTTTTGTTGTTTCAATTTATTATAATGAAATATGTGATGTGTGTTATAAAGTACAATAAATTGGTCTTTTGCTAGGTGAAACATCAAATTTGATTTTAACGAGCTTATAACTGTAATGTTTATAAAATTAGCTGTGTTTAGTTAAGGTTCGGAAAACTTGCTTTGGGCTTTGAACTTGACTATTGCAAGAACTTTCCAATTTATTTTATTATTGTGTTTTAAATGAAACTTGTCAATATGTCATTACGGAATTTTAAAATGTATAAGTTTCGTCATCAAAAAGTACTTATTTTGTAAACGTCCATAACAACGCGACAGTAATGTTTGAATGATGCAAAGGTACAATAATAAATATTTATTGTATTTGGTATTCCGAATTGCTGATTCAGTCAGAGTAAATTGACTTCAATTGGTTGAAGAAATTGTGTTCCATATTTGCATTTAGTTGATGCAAAATTGAACATTTATGTTTAAAATTATCAGTTTTATGTAGTAAAAAGATAGATATAAAACATTCTATTACATAAACAAAATTTTTGACAATTTAATACATAAAAATAATTACGCCATATTTATGAAAATTGTATTTACATTTATCATACTGAAACTTTAATATAAAGTTTTGTCTCTTGCTTTCATAACTCATAAAACTTAAGAAGAGAAATCTATGCCAAGTTATCGTAGTCATAAAGTAAGTTTATATATAAGAAGAACAGACTTTTACCCATGTGCAATTAGGGATTTATCGTCGTCATTATATTCATTATATATACAGGTGCACAAGTATTGCTGCTATCAGCAATTCGGTAAATGGCGATAAATGTATAGCCAACATTATCCTCTTTGTACAGGATGTATTCAAACCGTTATCGAAAACCAAGGCAGGTAATATCCAAGATAATTACAAACTTCGTGGCGTTATCGAAAATTCCGAAAAAACAAGAATTGACGTTTTCCATACAAAACACATTTAATGCCGCTGGTTATATGTAAAACGTAAATTTTTGTGGCCATGTTAAATGCCGTGGGGTTTGTAATGACCTTATCTATTCCCTGCCTTAGTTTTCGATCGCGGTCTGAATACACCATGTATACACAAGTACCTATCTTCAATTAAATTCATGATTGTTCCAGGCACTGGGACGTTCATCATCACAACAAATACTCTCGGTCTGCGAACACGGGCGAGCACTCTCGCTCGCGCCGCGCCGCGCCCGACAACCGCAACACGTGCTCGCTGTACATACAGACAGATCCTCTGATATGGCGACACGTCAGGGAGGGCTTTCCCGACGTATGTACTCACTACCTTGTATAGAATTAAGCTATTCATTTTTGTACATATCTACTGTTTTTCGTACTGTAAAGGCCATATTAGAACAAAAGGACAGAAGCCAAAAATCGTACTTTCTATTGATGTCTAATTTTCTTAAAGAAATATATAATACATCTAAAACCATTAAATAGAAGTATGACTAAACCAGGCCCTAAAATAAATTTCATACATTTTATCCTTTTACCTCAATTATGACATATAAACAATTTATATATTGCCATCGAATGAGGCTATTGTTAAATTCTATTAACATATGGCTCAATGGATCAAATACTGAAACTTATTTTGCAGATTTGCGCTACGGATACTTGTTTATAATTAAAGCAATTATTTCAATTAGCATGTATTAATTTACCTGCTCGATTTCCCCAGCACCAAGACCCGAGTAAGAAAAGCGAGGTGGACATGAAGACTCGCGAAGAGATCCTGTCTCTAATCTCACACCACGTCACAGCCGTCAACTACATCTACAGGGGGACGAAGTTCGACGGCAGATTAGAACACAGGAACATCAAGTTTGAAGTGCAACGAATCAAGGTTAGTGAACTTTAGTAATTGCATCGATCAACGAAAAATAACTTTAATGATAGATTTATTAGTTTTTACTGCACATAGAGTACTGTTAAGTAAATCACTTGGCTTTCATTGGTTTAGCTTCCATACACTGATTATCTGCTCTACATTCAACGACAACTATAACCCCATATAATGCACAGTCCCTTCAGACTCCCTATACAGTGTTTACACAGTGTTAATATTTGTAAACAGATCGACGACGACTCGTTGTGCCACCACCATCACTACCCGAGCGAAACGAACCACTTCTGCATGGGCAACATCGACGTGTCCAACTTCTTGAACCTGCACTCGCTGGGCGACCACGAGGCCTTCTGTCTCGCCTACGTCTTCACTTACAGAGACTTCACTGGAGGGACCTTGGGTAAGTTTTTTTTTTTACCAAAATTGCAGTACCAAAGAGATGAGACGATCTATGAATGTGTTTTGGGGTCCCGTGTCAAGCTAAGGGCAAGGATAAGAAAAAAAATGCTTATTTATGCTTTATTGGAAAATAATGAGATTTCATATCAAACAGAACGTAACTACTATAGTTGTACTATACTATAGTAGTACTATAGTACTAATTAGATTCACAATATTTAAGGAAAATAAAACATAATATTATGTCTAAAGATATATTTTTACCGCATTAACATTGCAAATCAGAATACCGAGAAAACAAAGGAAGGAAAATAATATAATTAATGGTAAATTAATCAATCGTTCCATTGGAATGCCAAAATGATTACATTGTATTTATGGACATGGTTGTCCTTAATTGTAGCGAAGATTTATAAATTGCCTCTAACACTGTGGCTATTACCTGCCTACTTTTCCGATCAAGGTCTGAATCATCATCATCAACCCATATATTGCTGGGCACGGCTATCATCTACCATTGAGAGGGTTTAGGACATAGTCCACCACGCTGGCCTAGTGCGGGTTGGCGGACTACACACTTAAGAAATTCCTAAGAACTTTTAGGCGTGCAGGTTTCCTCACCGTGTTTTCCTTTGCCATTAAAGCAAGTGATAATTTGATGTTAATACACATATAACTTCGAAAAGTCAGAGGTGTGTGCTTGGGATTCGAACTTGCGACCGTCGAGATTCTCGACCGCGCACCCAAACCTCGAGGCCATTACTGCATATGATGATGATGACGATAATTTCGCCCCAGGTCTGGCGTGGGTGGCGAGTGCTAGCGGCGCGTCGGGCGGTATCTGCGAGAAGTACAAGACGTACACGGAGACGATCGGCGGCATGTACCAGAGCACCAAGCGGTCCCTCAACACCGGCATCATCACGTTCGTCAACTACAACAGCCGCGTGCCGCCCAAGGTCAGCCAGCTGACGCTCGCGCACGAGATCGGACACAACTTCGGATCACCGGTGAGTTAAGATCAGTAGTTTCCTGAATAAGTAGAGTTTGTAAGTTGTCTCTATCCCACGTTTTGCTAACTGATACGATAATTGATGATATCTAGGGATACATAAAAACATTCAATATTTCAATAACAAAAGGGAACTTAAATCTTTAAGACTATTAATTCTGATTAGATCAACAATATTACTACATACTACTATACATTTATTCTAAGGTGTTTAACTATGGTTGTTTCATTTTGATCCCTCATTTTCCGCACCTAAATATCTCTACCGTACACGAATTTTGGTACTGCCACATTATTGTAATACCACCATTGTTGTTTTTTTGTGATATGTTTCATTCAGTGCAGTTTTTTTCATTTCACAATACCAAATAGCTATATTGATTTCCATGGTGTAAGGATGTAAAGTACAATGGAATAATGTTACTTATGAAAGCAATGGGGCACAACTAAATGTTTTCAACGTTCAATCTACATTTAGTACCTACTTATAACGCTTCTGTTGAACATCTTAAAAAGTCATTTTTATACGTGTAACTTACCTATAGCGACTTCTGCATATCACAAAAATATTGACTATTGTTATATATGGAGGACGAGATCACGTGATACGAATACGCCATCATTAACAATCCATCGACTATCACACTTATAGGGGTGTAGATAAAAGCTGCAAATCTGCTTGGTGTCGATTTTCGAGGTTCCTGATGATTTTTTCGATGATTGCTATCACCCTACTACCCACCCCTTAGTTGCTATTGTCATATTCGATAAATATTGTTTACGTACTATCGTGATGTACACAGCACGACTACCCGTCGGAGTGTCGCCCGGGCGGGCAGGACGGCAACTTCATAATGTTCGCGTCGGCGACGTCGGGCGACCGGCCCAACAACAGCCGGTTCAGCGCGTGCAGCGTGGGCAACATCAGCGCCGTGCTGGACGCCGTGCGCGACGGACGCAAGCGGAACTGCCTCACCGCCAGCGCCGGCGCCTTCTGCGGGAACAAGATCGTCGAGGACGGCGAGGAGTGCGACTGCGGTACGTAACACTTACCTATTACACTCTACATATAGACCCGTAAAAATAACAGTAGTATGTGCGATGCTCTTCAAATAGAACTACATATCATCAGCCTTTTTCATGTCCACTGCTGGATATAATCCATTCTATAGCACGCTACTGGGTTAGTTCTTCGACCTTTCAGTGTTCAGATCCCTTAGTTCAGATGAAATGTAAAAAAATCCTTGGCCTCCGGTGACTACCAGAGCGCCTCCCGTTCTAGGGTTTCATTGTTACGATGTAGGAAAATCTATATTAATTTTCGAAAGCCAAGTTAATTATATTGATTGTGAATTGAAATGGCGCAGGTTACGATGGCGATGAATGCAAGGACAAGTGTTGTTACCCGCGACAAGTGAGCACGTTCGACAGAGAACAGAACAGCACCGCCAAAGGGTGCACCAGGAGGGCCAACACGCAATGCAGGTATTATACAAATGTGTTACAATTTTATTAACATTAAAAAAAAATAAGAAATTATCGTATAATCTTGAATCCCGCCACAGACGTAGAACGTCGGTTACGAGTGCTCGTAAATCAACCCTTAAAATATAATTTTTTGTTTAAAATTATGAAAAAAATATTATTTTTTGATCCTGAATTGTATTGACAAAATTAGTTGTTAGTCGTAGGTACGTTATTAGTATGAACCGAGACAAGTATTTGTGTGATCCACAAATATTTGTTTCGGGTCTGGGTGTTAGTGAGAACGGAAAAGTCTCTCATAGTGTTGGATCTCCTTGATATAGGACTTTGTAATCTAATGTGGGGCTGAACAGTTAAAATGTCCATCCAAAAGTCACATAGTTCTGAAAGTATGTGGGTTTTGGGTGTTTTTTAATTGGTGGTTTTATCAGAAATAAAGAAAGCATAGGATGTACTACTTAAATATTGTTAAGTATGTGTGTGTATAACGTGGTGTCCGTGTGCCAGTCCGTCGCAGGGCCCGTGCTGCCAGGCGCAGTCGTGCCAGTTCGTGTCGGCGGCGCGCAACGTGACGTGTCGCGAGGCCACCGAGTGCAGCCACGCCGCCTTCTGCTCCGGCGCCGCCGCCGACTGCCCCAGCCCCGCCGCCATGCCCAACCACACCAAGTGCAACAACGGTACCATACTTACATGTTTAGTCTTAGATGGATATAATGCGATAATCATCTCAGGAATAGCAGGATGATATATTTTTACAAAGATCTGTATTATTATTTGTGTAGGCTTACTTTGGTAAAATTAGAATAATTTAAAATGGAACAGGCAAGTTGATAAATACTAAGTAAGTTAACTGTAAATCCAAATTTCCTGCTAAATTCGCATAAAATTGACCAAAATCGACAATATTGACATCGACATTAGGTATCACCACTGGTAGTTGTGTAGCATACGTCGTTAGCTACTGATGATAATGAAGAAGACAATGTCCAATGTTTCCATGTGTGTACGAGCAGGCACGCAGCTGTGCAAGGACGGCGAGTGCAGCGAGTCGATCTGCCGCGCGTGGAACATGTCGGAGTGCTTCCTGTCGTCGGCGCCCAACCCCATGGGCGACGGCGTCACGGCCGTGGTGGACCGGCGCACGCTGTGCCAGCTCGCGTGCCAGGTGGGCGCCGGCCCCGACACCTGCCAGAGCACCGCCGACTTCGCCGCCAAGGTGGGCCTGCCGCCCGGCGGGATCAGCCTGCGCCCCGGCTCGCCCTGCGACAACTTCCAGGTAACACTACCGTCGTCTATGTTATGACTTATAGCGCGTCTAGGATTCTGACTAGTTAATAATGCAATATGATTGCGTGCAGGGGTACTGCGACGTGTTCCTGAAGTGTCGCGCGGTGGACGCGGAGGGTCCGCTGGCGCGGCTGAAGAACCTGCTGCTGAACCGCGCCACGCTGCAGACGGTGCAGGCGTGGGTCACCGAGCAGTGGTGGGTCGTGCTGCTCGCCGGCGTCGCGCTCATCGTCTGCATGGGCGCCTTCGTCAAGTGCTGCGCCGTGCACACGCCCTCCTCCAACCCCAAGCGCCCGCCTGCCAGGTAACCTTATCAAGTATAATTCAAATTTAGGCGTGGCGAGGCTATCACTTAAAAAACTTTTATATCAAAGTGTTTAATAGTGGTTTATTTCTTGTTACTATTTGCTTTTACGGTTCCAACTCTAGCATGTTAATTTAATAATATGAACGTGTTTCAGGCGGTTGTCGGAGACGTTGCGTCGGCCGATGAACACGTTGCGACGCATGCGTCACGGCGGCGCGGCCCGCTCCCCCGCGCGCGCCCCTCCCCGCGCGGGACACCGGCGCGCGCGCGGCCACAAGGGCTACGCGCCGCCGCTCACGTACAGCGCGCGGGAGCTGGCCGCCTCCGCGCCCGCACCCCCCGCGCACCCCGCGCACGCCCCGCACGCCGGGCCCTCCGCCAGGCGCGCCGAGCCCTACGCCAACGCGTACCCGCAGTCGTACGAGATGCGGCCCGCGCAGAAGGTCTGACAGTACGAGTACTGCGGGGGCGCGGGCGGCGGGGGCGGCGGCGCGGGGGGCGAGGCGGCGCGGCTGGAGCTGGTGGCGCTGGCGCCGGGCGTGCCGCTGCTGCTGGGCTACGTGTACCGCGCGGAGGGCGCGCGCGAGGGCACGGTGACGGTGGCGTCGCAGACCACCATCACGCTGCACTCGCCCGAGGCGCTGGCCGTCACGCAGCCGCCGCGCGCCGACATGTGAGGAGCTTGCTCAACGCGACCGCTGCGACTTGTAATTGTACGCGCCAGTGGAGCCAGTGCGGACTCGGGGACTGTGGGCGTCGCGAGCGCTCCTACCGATCGTGAAAGTGATGCCGAGTCGCAGCGTTGTTTTACTCAAAACTCCAATAATTGTAATTTTTATATAAAGTTATTTTTAAAGTATTTAATGTTATCGTAAGCGGAATGTCGAGGTGCCATTATACCGATTTGTATTCCTGTTCCTTTGTGAATTAGTCTTCATTTTTCCGATCCATCGTAGTGTAGCGGTCGTTTCGTCTCGAAAACAATGTCGTTATGATGATTCAGTTGTGGGCTCAAAATGTTAAAAAGATGTCAAAATTCTCGTTTAGTCTTCCTGTGGCGATGTACATTGGATTCATTTCGTTCTATGTATTTTAAGTAGATTATAATTATATGAAAATTAACAGTATTGCCAAATGATCAAATACTATTAGACTGAAAGCGTTTCAGCACGGAAACGGTAAAATTTTCTAATGCGCGTTATAATTTTGTATTCGAATGATTTAAACGTGAAATGGAAGCTCAAAAAGACAAACAGTTGTAATATTTGCCGACGAATACAAACTTGCATATCACACGTGATACTGTCTCCTTAGCCGTTATTATCATTTGTCGAACAGTTGAATTGATCTCGTTGATAGTTAATGAGATTTTGTTTATTCTCAATTTTACGTAGAATTACTTTTCGTCGTGCAAGCCAAAGAGCATGATGTATTTTTTATTATTTCTATACAATTTTAACTTTAAGGATCGGTCTTTAAGCGTACCACTTTAATGCCATTTTATTAGTGAATGTCGAAACAATATGCAAGTTCTCGTAACTGTACTATAATACTGTATATTTGTATGTAAGCGATGAGGTGATGTTTCCGTTGTAGAGTGACTTGACCAATCATGTAATTGGTGGATTATTACTTTCCATCAATATAAGTAGTACTCAATGGCATTATTTCTCCTAAGTGTAAGCTAGATTACCATAATAGATTATTTAAATGACAATGTGAATATTTTTAATTAACAAGATAAATGTTACAACATGTGATTTCAAAATAATAAAAAAAAAACAATAAATTTTACAAGAATCCTGTCATTTTATTTTACCATCTTATTTTCTTGTCACCATTATACTTACATCTACAAGTGTTTTAAGAAATATTATTTTAAAGATTGAAGGGGGGTCACAATCTTATTAGAAAATTAAAGATTTTTTCGACAAATTCCTTTATCTAGAGCTTTTATCTTTCAAGTTGGGCATTGCAATGTGAAAAGTAATTAATTAATGTGTTAATTTTAGTATAGACTGCCTCGTGATTATTCTGTTGCGTGGTTTTTATCCTGTAAGTAAATTTTTAGTATCTCAAGTTTATGTAACTTTTTTAACGACAAACTGGTATTCGACCAACGTTGGTATAGGCTTCAAGTGCTATAACATTTTGTGTGAGGTAAATAAAATATTTTTTATTTATAATAATTTATTAATAAAGGGATAATGACATATCCTTATATACAAGGTACAAAAGTATTGACGTAGGTACTAACTAACTATATAAAAACATGGATCATAACTACAGTGTACGTATAAAATATTTTAAATGCAGTGCAAAGGCTGTTACATAAATAAATTAATTTTAAATCAAATATACTTTGCCTGAAAAATGAGAGTGCATTTTTGTTTTATGGAAATTGTCATGTTAATAATAGCCTATCTCTAATCTAGCGCAATTTTGTCTAGCATACACTAAAATGGCATTAGTTGCGACTTCAATATGCAGATTTCGTTAAACAATATCAAAATCATCGTAAAGGTATGCGTATAGCAAAATTTTCAACTCTAAACACGTACTGAAGTGCATTACATTTATAACTTAAACATATTCAAAACTAATCGAAATAAAAATCTAAAGATTCAAAGAAAGGAATATTCGCCAGTCTTATTAACATTAAATAATTTTCTGTGGAATATAAACATTAAGATAATATAATTTGTGAAGTTTAATAAACACAAGAATAATAATAATGAAAGTGCATTAAAGGCTTTACTAATTATAATATTGGAATTCATACTTAACATTTGATTGCTTGTGTATTACATAATACCTCGATGGCAAATATCTCACAAATATCGTGTCAATCATCAATCCAACATCTAATGTAAAAAGGCATTTAGGATACAATTCAAACTATTCATGTAACAAATCATTTACGTACTAAATTACTTTGTCTTTCTTCAACATATTCTACAATGGAATTACATATGCAGTAAGATCTGCTCTTGTTTGTAAACCTCGTGGTAGGCATTGCGTATGAGGACGTATGGGAAGCACGACTCCAACAAATCCATTGTCAAGAAGGGAGATTCTTGGACGATCAAATCTAGAAGTAGGTACACAGATTCTCTGTTTTTAGTTGCTTCTTTATCTGTCTCTTGACCCAGGCGAAGTAAGGATGATGAGGCTAACGCTAAGAATTCCTTCATACGATCCTCAATATCGCCCTGTCCGCAAATCGTGAATAATGCTCCAAATATGTGATTTATAGCTGGGGCCATGCAGTGAATGTTGTTTGCATGTCCTTCCAAGGACGGCCTGTAAAAGGAAGCCTCACTGCGAGCCAGTCTTGGCAAAGAAACCGCAACAAATACCATCAGCAAGCAAACTATTAGATGTTCTTCTTCTTCTATTTCTGCTTTATGCTGACGTAAAGCAGAGGCCAACGTAGGGTCTACTTTACAAGCCAAACCTGCAGCAGAACACATTTCTGATATGACACGCATTGGATCTCCACTCGGCAATTGCTGTTGGAAGTCTTTAATTGAACTGATTAAAAATGGAATTCGTCTTTCCAATACATCTAAAAGTGATTCTTGGGCGATTTGTCGGAAGCACAAAATCACTCCGATTATTGTCATCCGTTGCAATACATTGTCTACGTTTTGTAATCTTTTGAACTGTTCTCTCATTATTTCTGGTTTATCAAAGTTCGTCCTGAGCATTTGAAGGACTTCTTTGTTTTGCACGACTAATTTTTTAAGTTCCTGCACTTGACTCGCGATGTGCCACATCAGGGTTTCACTCAATAATTTCATGCCGTACGGCCCAATTAATTCTGCAAGTGCTCTTAACTCATTGATATCAGAGTATTCCTCAGCATTGAAAGGAATTGCGCCTTCAGCGGTCAGACTTACAAACGCCTTTTGGTTCATTGAAAAACATATATTTCCCGCGCTGACTCTTCTAAGTAGTATTTCAGAGTACCACTGTGTGTAAAGAGATGCAATTGTTTTTTCTCCATGGCTGTCCGTGTTCTGTGTCTGCTGCAATAGACAATTATTGAAGACTCTCGTTATGTCAATGTGCACGTAATTTTCAACAGTTTGCAACACGTTCATGTACGCTCGCACACTGACAAGAAGTTCCGATGGCTTAGCTATTTCGCTAGTGTCCTGATTGAACATGACCATGCCGACTAAGGCTTTAGAGAATCGAGTTTCTAAATGCTGGTGCAAGTATTCACGAGGAGCAAATGTATACTCCCACACATTCACAGTGGAACAATAATTAATAGCATAACACAATTCTGTTAGTGCCATATGCAACTTATCCATAGTTGTCAACTCCTCTCGTGTCTTTCTATAACTCTCAGCTCCAGGTTTCACAATTTCAATAGCATTCTTTTTGCTTTTGTCTTTTTTCTTTCTATTCGCTAACTGCGCAATGGTCTGAGCGCAATGCTTGGGCAGTAACTTATCACTCATTGTACATTGTTCATCACAAATTGTGGTAATGATATTTTTAGCTTCTTTTGCCATTTCGTCAAGGAAAATGTTCACCACAGAAAGACTTCTCTCTCTTATATGGTGTCTCTCTTCTGGACATAGCTCATGTGTACAGTTTTGGAAATGGCTACAAATAAGAGGGAATGCAATAATGTAGCGATTTTGTGCAGGAAATTCTAGGCACATATGGAATTGACTTTCGAAAATTTTACTATAGAAACAAAATATAGACAAATCAGATGTCTCTACCATTATTTCATCCAAATTATCCACCATTTTTGTATGGAATACCATTTTATCTATGAACTGTGCAAGTTCTTTTTGATCTATTAAACTCAATGGAGTTTTTGATACTGAGGTATAAGCTTGCAGTCGGAACCAATCTAAACGGAATGCACGAAAATCGAAGATTTCATTATCTTCAACTTGTTTAACACTCAAACTTGCAGCAGTGTTACATAATGATGAAAGAATAACACTTTCATCTTCTGGACAAACTTGTAAATTTTGTATCATCAAGTTCAGTGCTACTGCATCAAACCCTGACAGGTATTGCACATAATACCTTTGCATTACTTGGCTGTACTTCCGTACTAGAGCCCTTAATTCCTCCATGTGAAATAGCAGTTCAGGAAGTTGTCTGTCAACCAAATCCTCAGCAGCTTTTCCCTTTACTTTTTGTGGAGGATTATCATTGTGACGAAGCAGCCAAAACACTTCATCCCTGGCATAGCAAAGTCCAATAAAGATCAATAAAGCTTTTGGCCCAAGAAGTCCAGGTTGGTCAGTCAATATCAACCCAAGCTCTTTTAATGCTGTCCTCAGAAACTTCCTCCTTTCTCTATGTTTATAGCCAGCTTTTTGCACTGCATGATGATAACAGTCTTTAACTTCTGATATTCTCTTTCCATACCCTTTGATTCCATCAAAGAATCCTTGTATGTAGCTGTGAATGTAAATGACTTCATCTCGGAATAATGCAACAACCCAGCCAGATTCCAAAGCACTTACCCACATTTTGTTTGCATGATCTTGCTGCAGCATTTGATGGCAGAGAGCAAACCCAAATATAACCCATCTTTCAAGACACTCCAAAGACACATATTCACATGACATTGTGTTGGTCTCAGAAGGCTTTAGAAGTTGAGCTGGATTGCTGACTAAGCTTAATTTTTGCTCTGATCTCCAATGTTCAGCAGTTAAGTTTCTTGCTGGATAAACATGCCATAAAGAATTAAGTGAACTAATGAGCACTTTGTGGTGCGGCTGAAACTCCTCTGATAACCTCTTTAAAGGTGCATCATAATCAACAATAAGTTGGCCCAACCGTGGGAAACTTGGATCAATCTGACTGTGTACCATCTCATGTGCAGCATTGAACAATCCTAGTACTGCTTTTCTATCCTCAACTCGGGAAAGTAAAATCATTAATGACACATAAGTCACAACTAAATCTAAGTAATTCTTAGTCAGTTCAAAATTTAAAGTCAAGTCTAGGGTTACTTGACAAGCATCCATGATATTAAGGAGCTCACAGACATTGTCTTTAAAATCCAGAAGGTCTACAAATGTATAATAATATAAGGAAAGGGATTTGATTATTTCATTCCTTATTGGTGTTATTGCTTGTAGGCTTTTCACATCAATGTTGGGGAATCTTCTGACAATATGTTTGATTGAAGACTCCAAAGATTTGTCAGAAAGAAAGGCTGGTTTGGATTTAGCATCTCCACAGGCTTTTTTGATGTTATAAATTCTGGTTAAAATCCCGACTCCACGGTCATTTAGTATGATAAGTTTCTCACCCAGCTTCTGCTGGCCTATATGGACCGTCCTCGACATGGTAGACATGTTTCTGAAACAATAAAGAAGGCTAATTGTAGGTATGAGGCAATCGCGGATTGTTTGTACTAGACCCCGATTATCGCATTTGTAACTTCCGCTTGTACTAACTACATCCTATGGGAATACATACATATGAAAGTTATAAAATTATACTCGCAAAAAATAGGAAATTATGGCTTTATAAGATCTTATAAGGAACAAATACAAGCAATAAATAGAAATTGAATACTCGATCATACCTTGGGAATTAGTGGTGCGTCACAATATCAAAACCTCAGCGTCTCATTATTATTCCCACTCACAATTGTTAATAAGAATCCATATTATCTAACTTTATTATTATCAGAAAATGCCGTTTTCATTACAAAATACGAATAGGGAGTGCCAGAAATGCTATCGCTCATTGATAAATTATTTGACGTATAGTTGACATTTTAATTTGCTCCAAATTATTGGTGTACCCAGGTTAGAAAATATTACGAATCCAATAAAAACAAAATATTTTAGAATTAACAAATTATTATTTGGTTTTAGGGAAAATCTGTTTTTATGTTTTAGTATTTTGTGTTTATAATTTTATTACAATAGATTTCAATCGTTACTTGAAGTCTATGGTCAAATTGAATATCGACAGCTTCGACTTTGATGGCGGAGCTCCTGTCACAAACGCGGCCAAACGTCACTGTTCATTGTGGGGTTATAGTATTATTGAAAACAATGTAACTTTATGAACTTTTAATACCAAATGTATATTGTGTTTTAACGAAACATCATTTATATAGAGTATTTGTATTCAGTAGTGACAAAAATCATCAGCCATGCCGCGGATTATGATAAAAGGCGGCGTTTGGCGCAACACCGAGGTTTGTTTTTTGATGATTGGAAAATAGTTAACTAATATAGTCAGGCGATAACGAGTTTTATTTATTTCTAGGATGAAATCCTTAAAGCGGCTGTAATGAAATATGGCAAAAACCAATGGTCTCGTATAGCATCGCTGCTCCATAGAAAATCGGCCAAACAGTGTAAGGCTCGTTGGTACGAGTGGCTTGACCCTAGCATCAAGAAGACAGAATGGTCGCGAGAGGAGGACGAGAAGCTGCTGCACTTGGCGAAATTGATGCCTACGCAATGGAGGACCATAGCTCCTATAATAGGTCGTACGGCGGCGCAATGTTTGGAGAGATACGAATATTTACTGTAAGTTCCAATTTATCAGTCTTCAATTTACCAGTTACTTGAATAAATTATCTACACTAAAATGTTACTTATACACAATCAACATCTTTGGTTATTCATTATTTTATGTTTGAAGGGATCAAGCCCAAAAGAAAGAAGAAGGGGAAGATGCAGGTGATGATCCTAGAAAGTTGAAACCGGGTGAAATTGATCCCAATCCTGAAACTAAGCCAGCCAGGCCTGATCCTAAAGACATGGATGAAGATGGTAATTACAAATCATACTTGTGACATATAAACTTTATCAGGTTTTAAAGAATTTAGTCTCATTGGAATTTACAACAGAGCATAAACTAAATCTTATGATCAAGCAATGTAAACTTCACTAATATTGAATATATTTTGATTTATTGGATAGCTGACTTATTTTTTTTTTTAAACTTGTACTGAATAAAGTATTTCTAAAATCTGTTCTGAAATTTATGACATAAATTTTAAAATTGGGTGGCATAGATAGGTCCGTAAAGTAGAATAATTAGAAAATATACAGCATATTTATATTGGTGCTTGAATATGTCTGCCACGTCTGGCAAAATATATTTGCAAATATAAGCCATTTGCTGCATGTTCAACTTTCACCCATGCCCAATATTATTTCATCAATTATCATCTTATCAAACAAACAAAGAGAACTTGAATTAAACAGATTGAAATACACATCTTTTGGCAGTAAAGTTCTTTGTGTGTTATTTTAAAATGTTCTAAAGATAAATCTGAATATTAATGTGTTTGTCCATATTTCAGAGCTTGAAATGCTATCGGAAGCTCGTGCTCGTCTTGCCAATACCCAAGGTAAGAAAGCAAAGAGGAAGGCTCGTGAAAAGCAGCTTGAAGAAGCTCGCCGCCTCGCTGCTTTGCAGAAGAGGAGGGAATTAAGTGCTGCTGGAATATCAGTTCCAATGAGGTATTTGTTTTTGATGATGCTTTGTTATTAGCCTTATTTTGTCTCTATTGTATCTATTTAAAATAAAATTATGAGTGATTGTAGATTTGACTCTCGCTAGAAAAGTTTTGGTTGTATGTCTGTGATATTAGTGTTCGTAAATGCGCCCTTATATAACAGAGTTTTTATTTACTTGCAAATTGAGTAATTTTGTGTATTTTAAAATTAACTGTAATTTTTAGGAGAAAGAAGAAGCGTGGTGTGGATTATAATTCTGAAATTCCCTTCGAGAAGAAGCCGGCCGCGGGTTTCTTTGATACATCTACTGAAGTAGTGGACCCCATGGCACCTGATTTTTCGAGGCTGAGGCAGCAACATCTTGATGGAGAGTTACATTCTGAAAAGGAAGAGGTACTGTTGAGTACTGTTTTTAATTTTTTTTAATCATGTAGCATGTTCCAATATGATGTTTTTATTTATTTTCAGAGGGAAAGACGCAAGGACAAGCAAAAATTAAAACAACGGAAGGAAAATGACGTCCCACAAGCCATGCTCCAAGGGGACCAGCCGGCGCGTAAACGAAGCAAGCTCGTTCTGCCAGAGCCTCAAGTGACTGACCAGGTAATTATGTCCCCAAAAGTATTTAAATGACATCAGATATTCATGCTTGATGCTGTTGGATAACATTACGCCTAGAATAAGATGATGAGCGATTAATTGGAGGCCGTCAATCAGCAAAGTCGGAATGGTGGACCAAGGCTTACTTCTTAAATCCTCTCAGCAAAGTAGGCTGGAACCTGACGTGATTCATATAGGCATTATCATCATCAGCCAATTAAGGTCCACTGCCGGACATAGGCCTCCCCATGAGAGACATAGATACATGATATTGTTGTGTTCCAGGAGCTGCAGCAGGTAGTGAAGCTGGGTCGTGCGTCGGAGGCGGCGCGTGAGTCTGCGGGCGGCGCGGGCGCGGGCGGCGCCACGGACGCGCTGGTGGCGGAGTACGCGGTGTCGGCGCTGGGCACGGCGCTGCGCACGCCCGCCGCGCACCACGACCGCGTACTCACCGAGGCGCAGAACGTGATGGCGCTCACGCACGTCGACACGCCGCTCAAGGGCGGGCTCAATACCCCGCTACATGATACTGACTTCTCCGGCGCACTGCCGCAAGCGCAGACTGTTGCCACGCCCAATACAGTACTCGCTACGCCTTTCAGGTAGGCAGGGGAGTTGGGTCTTGTAAGGCTGCGTTAAGCGTTCTAGATATACGCAAAACAAGGATTTTAACAATGTACAAAATTTGCTAAAATTTACAGTAATAGATAAATTGTATACATTAATATTTTAAAATACATCTGCCAAAATATTTCAAATATTACAACATGACCACACAAATGACACTAGGGTGGATATACACTTATTATTATTATCAACTCCGTTACAAATTGTTGTTCCAACAGATCAGCGCGTAGTGAAGTATCGACGCCGGGTAGTTTCAACACCCCGGGTCACGGAGCCACCGGCCAGCCGGCGCTGACTCCTGGACTGCGCGATAAACTGAGCATCAACCCAGAAGATAGACTGAGTGGAGGAGACACACCGCAAATGGCCAATCAGATGCAAAAGCAAATGAAAGCTTCAGTACGCAACGCGCTGCAGGCCTTGCCGGCGCCGAGAAATGATTATGAGATCGTCGTGCCGGACCAAGAGGGAGATGAGGAGAGAGAGAGCACAGCAACGTCAATGATTGTGGAGGATCAGGCCGACGCCGATGCGAGATTTGCCCAAGAGCAAGAGGAAAAACGTAAGTAATTTGATTGTGTTGTAATTGATTGACACATTGATTGATACAACTTGATATAATATAGTATAGTTATATAATATAGTTTACTTAGACTGCAGTATAAGCCAGCTTTAATCTATACTAATATTATAAAGAGGTAAAGTTTGTGAGTTTGTATGTTTGAATGTTTGTATGTTTGTATGTTTGTATGTTTGTGACGTTGTAGAAAGTAAACTCAGGATCTACCGAACCGATTTTGAAAATTCTTTTACCAAGAGAAAGCTACGTTCTTTGTGAGTGTCATAGGCTATATATTAGTCCGAAAAATGATAAGACTTTTTCGTTGTAGCAGGATCTGTGAAGTAAGTCGGAGAAAAAACGGGCGAACGAAACCGTTTTTTGCAAACGCTGCCTTTCTCATGGGAGATATATAGTTGAGTCCTAGAGAAAAATTGTAGAGCTTGATAATGTCTACAAAAAAGTCAGCGGTAGCATATGTCTAACTTTTAGGGTTGCTTCACTATAACCTCTTTTATGCTAACTAAATTTGTTATAAAATAAAGCATTGTTTGTGAAGGTATTTTTATAAAGATTATATTAATCCTTATCCAAATAAATGCGTTATTTAGTATAAGTATTTACTTTAAAAGAAATTTGCCCTTTGCATCATTTGATTTCAATGAGTATCTTAGAAGATATCGCAGTTTCAAAATAATCATCAAGTGCACAATAATTATGTACAAGGCGCCGGCCGGTGCGTTACGCTTTCACGTGATTTGACCGATTTGTATGATTTTTGGTATGGGCATAAATAGGACTCTAAGGAGTAAAATAGACTATAACTTATTTTCTTTCTGAACTCAACCCTGTAATCTACGCGGACGAAGTCGCGGGCAACAGCTAGTAATTAATACAATCAGTTGGTAGTGCAATGCAGCTCTTCTATTGACCTTTAATTTATCATTAAATTTTTATAAATCCTGTTACCGCGAGCTTTTCATTAAACTCTGCTTATAGTAGGATATCAGATTTTAGTGTACATGTAACCAAGAGCGGCATTAAAGGTTTAAAATAGTATGTGGTATATTAGATTCCTCTAGTACTGGAATTTTTCATCGGCGGTGCTAACCACTTAACATCAGGCGGTTCACTGACTCCTTTGCCTCCTTGTTCAATTATCAAAACATATAATTCCCAGGCGTGGCGGCGCTGGCGCGTCGTTCGACGGCGGTGCAGCGCGGGTGCGCGCGGCCGAGCGACGTGAACGCGGGCGTGGTGCGCGGCGGCTCGCACCTCACGCCGCTGCAGCAGGCCGAGGAGCTGCTCAAGACGGAGATGGTCACCATGCTGCACTACGACGCGCTGCGGGACCCGCCGCCCGGTATACTTATACATAGCATACTGGTCACTCACCATCATTGTCATCACGTCCTTCAGCTGGGCACGGGCCTCCTCTACCATTGAGAGGGTTTTAAGCCTTAGTGGTGGACTAAGCTGGCCTAGTGCGGGTAGGCAGACTACGCACCTAAGAAATTCTTAAAATTTTTAGGTGTGCAGGTTTCTTCACGATGTTTTCCTTCACCGTTGCAGCTAGTGATAATTTATTGTGAATACACACATAACTTCCAAAAGCCAGAGGTGTGTGCCTAGTGTTCGAACCCACGACCGCCGAGAGTCTCGATCGTGCGCCTAAACCTTGAGGGCATCACTGCTTTACTCCTAATATTCTCATTTTATACTGCTGCACATGCACTTTGTCTATAGTTTAATGGTGAGGCCTTCAATAACCATACTGACATTGTAAAGATTAGCAAACTTCACATTTCACGAGGAGAAATCTTAGATTTCCTGTTAACTTATAACTTATTTTATATATCTTAAACTCCTTCAAGACTGCAACTGCCTGCACAAAAAGAAATATTGATGTCTTAAGAAAAATAATTCTATTTTATAGCGAAGTTGTATTTCTCTAATTTTAGGTGTGGACAAAAAGCGAGCAGTGCAACTGCAGGCGTCACATTTGGCGTACTTAGAACAACATCCATACGAAGAGTTCTCCCCAGAAGAATTGGCTCTTGCTAAACAAGAGATGAAGAAGGAAATGGAAGTGGTAAAGAATGGAATGGGTCATGGAGAACTCAGCATAGACGCCTACACACAAGTGTGGGAGGAGTGTTTGGCACAGGTAAGATATATATTTAATGTTACAACATTATAAATATAAGATTTTTTGTTCTCCAAGTAAACAGTATTGGCCTGGCTATAGGTATTGGAAGAGATTTTGAAGAGCATTGTAATTACTCAGGTTTTACACCTTCGATCACTTGATTAAAGATTTGCGTCTTCATGCGGACCGTGTTACATTGATGATAAACACTTCACTAGAAATGCTGAATTTTTTTATAAACGAATGTGTTTTTCTTTTGTTCGTAGGTACTCTTTTTACCTGGTCAAAATAGATACACTCGTGCAAATTTAGCTAGTAAAAAGGATAGACTGGAATCGGCAGAGAAAAGACTAGAACAAAATAGGAACCACATGGCCAAAGAAGCCAAAAAATGTTCAAAGATGGAGAAAAAGCTAAGAGTGCTTACAGGCGGTTATCAAAGCCGCGCGGCCTCGCTTATTAAACAATTCCAGGAGTTACAGGACCAAATAGAACAGGCCAACTTAGAATTGTCCACGTTCAAATTCCTTGCGGAACAAGAGAAAGCCGCTATTCCACGCAGAATTGAATCGCTTACAGAGGATGTCAATCGACAAACAGATCGCGAAAAGCAACTACAAAAGAGGTATGCGGAACTGCAAACTGAACTTGAAGATATCCACAAAGGTAGAAGTACAAAGGAATTGGATACTGGTAAAAAAACTACTGAGGATTAAACTGACGTAATTTGTACCGCAAAATGAATTTGCATAAGTTTTGTTTACATCCGTTTAAATAGCTGATATTGTCAACGATGTAGAGAACATTATTCAACCTACCCCAAATCTGTGCAGACTTGCAATATTTAGATTAAGCTTACAAATTCATAATAAATTAAACAATATTAAGTATTTCCGACTTTTATTTTACATGATTGATTAATAATCTTGCGAGATTTCAAATAAATTATAGTGAATTACAAAACATATCCAGAAATGGGTAAAATGATACTTGAGTCCAGCTTGAGAATTATTCATCAGTCGTATATCACAGTAAAAAACGTTTTCAATACCGCTTTGTAAATTGGTCAGCGTGGTATATGAGTTTTTGGGACATCAATGACTGGAGTATCGTCTTTAGGTTTATTAGAGGCTTATTTAGAAATATTTATACAATTGCCTCGGTAGTTCTCGGTAAACAACAATGATTCAATCACAGTTTGCTCAGATCCATTCATATTATATTTCATTTCGCACCAATTGAGGTACCGATGTACGAAATTAAATTCTTAATACATAATAGATATAATCTCTGTAGCACCACAATTCCATTAGTCTTTACATCAACTGCTGTCATCTGAATCACTGTGTATCTGCCTTTTGGCTTTTTTGTTTCTCCGTTTAATAACAGGACTATCGTCACCATTTTGCTGTGTCATTGGTCGAGATTTGCCAAGCCTTTTTGATTTTTTCTTCTGCTCTAAAATAATTTCAGCTAATTCAAGTTCAGAAACTTCGTTCACTTGCGTTAATCCTATGTGAGAATCAACGCAAAAGCTGTCCTAAAATAAAAAAAAAAAAACATGAGTTATGAGTTATCATTTATTTATCTAAATTACTCCATTCAAAATTTGATGCTACACATTAGGTTTTATAGCAGGTCAACAGTTAGTATACACAACATAACATACCATTTCATACTCGTCTTCTTCGTCGTATTGCGATAAAATGTCTGCTTTATTGAATCTTTTTGGTAGTTCTGGAATTTTAAATCCTCCTTTTAAGGGACTCCTGAAAAAAAACGACTTATCAGTTTTCCCATTTAATTATTTTGTTTAATTACAAGTAAGAATTACTTTTCGGATGTTTCACTTACCTGACTGACTTAACATAATGCGCATGCATATCTTCATGGTGAGTGAAGTCCTCGTCACAAATAAACTCTGCGATACTGCCGACGCTGTCATCAGACATCTCATCTCCACTTTCTTCATTGCTATCGTCAGATTGCTCCGCTTCGAGATCAAGAAACGAGTTGCCCTTTTTTCTCTTCTGTGTATAGAAAAAGAAATGTTAGTAGTTTGTAATCGAATATTAATGGATTTTAATTATATAAATTATAACTTACTTTTCGCACTTTGTGATTTGTTGTACTGCATTTACTTTCATTAGGATTAACAGGCCTTGTACTTCTATAGACACTTTTGTCATCAATTATGAAATCGTCGTCACTATCATCAAATTCTATTCTCCGTTTATGTGAAACATCTTTTTTATTATTTCTGATTGAAGTTTCTGTTGTAATTCTACCATTTACTTGTGTCTTGTTGTCTCTTCTATACATTTGTAACATTTTAATTTTGTCCATAGCGTCATCATCTTTCTTTGTATAGTTGTTTATTTCTTTTGGATTATAGTTTTCTTTTTGTGAAGACTTCGAATGTGGCACAGTTATATGAAGAGCCGATTGGTCGTTATTAAACATATTTGAATTGTCCGATTTTAAAGCAAGTAAAATCTTTTCTTGCATCGATAGTTGCCTATTTTCGCGACTTTCTATTTTAGGTCTCTTATTAAAATATGGAGAATTAGTTAAAATATGGCTATCGTCTATTTCCAATTTTCTTTTATTTCCTTGTGGCGAAATTTTGTCCTCGTTTGTCAATTTGTTATTGAAAGCACAGATTGAGTCTTCTTTCTCAAGGTTGATTGTGGATGGTAGTGTGGATTTTTTCATGGGATTGGATTTCTTTTTTTCCGATTCATAATCATATATAACACTATCATTTGAATCACTATCGCTTTCTAAAATGATAAGGCTTTCATTCATCTTTGACGATACTCGTGAGGTGCTAGCTTTTGAACTCATTGTAACTGAACTTTTCTTTTTGTCGGCTTGCGTTAATAGAATTGGTGACGTACTTCTTTCGTCAATATAACGTTTGGGATTACCTTGTTTTTCTTCTTTGACTGTTGCAAAGTTGTCCTCTGATTTATTAATCATTTCAACAAGTTGAGTTATTGTAAGCATACTTTTATTTGTTGTGTCTAATTGGGCAGTTTCATCTAAAGATGTTTTTATTGCCTTACTTTGTTCAACTGTACTACGGGTGTCGTCTGGTCTGGTCTGTTCTAATAGTAACCGTTTTTTAGCTTTATGTGTTGGCGTAGAATTTGGTGGTAGATCTTTCTTTGTACTCAGCTGCAATCTTCGGGGCTGACTGCATAGTATTGGTGATGTAGTAGAATTTATAGGAAGAGTATTGCCAGACAATATTGACGGGCTTAGATTTTCTGCTGGAGGGCTTCGTTTGGGAGTTTTAGAACCATATTGAAATTTCTGACTATTCGGAATTTTAATTTCTTCGGTAGTATTGACGTTGTTTTCGGGTAATTCTGCCTTATCATCTGGTACTACCTCAGAACTATCGTCGTAATCTGCGAATATGTCTTCTATACTGTCTAAGCCAAAGAATTTTAAGGTGTCCTGTGCTACTTCTCCTTTTTTGATGGGTTTGACGCCGACGGGTTCTAATACTTTATCAATATTAACTTTATCTTGAACTTCAAGTTTCTCTAAATTCTCGTCAGGAAGATTTTGAGAAGATTTGGATTCATTTGTTAAATCAAAATCTAATTCTAAATCAAAGTTTCCCGTGTACGTTTCGCTGAGAACCATTTTTGATTGGTTCTTTTCTATTTTACACACATCGGTTAATATCTCTGTCTTTGATCCACATTTTAAAATGAGATTAGCGTCAAAATCTTGTACCAAAGTTATATCTGGTAATATGGGATTTTTCAAAAATTGTGTATATAACTGAGATTTAGTTTTATTTTTCCTGTTTTTAATCATAGTACAATCAAAAAGATTTTCACAAACGTAACATTTTTGGGACGAATTATTATTCTCTAAATTTAAATCTACTAAAAGATTGACCATGCTCGTAGGCACGCTACCATCGTTTGATATACCCAAATCTGATAGTAACTTCGTGTAATTTTTAGTAGATTTTGTTGCTGTACTGAAGAGGGCTCTGATATCACCATTGTTCTTAGCCGGCGACTTTGTTTGAACTTTTTGTTTCTTTTTTGATACTTTTGATTTTGTAGGAGAATGGCATTCGTTTTGAATTGCTTTACGAGGTGAGGCGAATAATGTATTTATAATTTTCTTAGGGGACGATAAGACTTCGTTTTGAGATAGTAAAATCTGAGTACTTTGACCTGTTAAGAAAATATTTTAATATCAGTATTTATCTTATACATAAAAGCCATAATACATAATGTGGATGACACCTAATTTAGTTTTATTGACAAGTGTTTAAAACATTTTTAAACTTACTTTGTTTTTGTGTCGCTGATTGTATTTCGAATCTCTTAGCGTCACAAAACTGCAATATTTCAGTAAGCATATCCGTATCTTTTGAGTGGCCTACTGTTATAGTTTTCTGAGAAGTTCTTTGCCAATCTATCCATGTGTGAAGTTTTAGACGTTCTGCGTCCTCATTGACATTTTTCAAAGATGCTTGAAACGAATAAATAAGTTAGTGATATTAGGAAATATTTTTCTTCTATTATTTTATAATTTAATTTATGAACCAAATTGATGAAGCGTCTGTCATTTAAAGAAATAGTTTGCAAGAGTTTCTCACCTTTTGTCATAGTAAAATATTCCTTAGCTATTCCTAAATAATTTGTTTCTACATAACCAAGTGGAAATAATTCAT
Source organism: Cephonodes hylas (assembly GCA_030295005.1). Classification (NCBI taxonomy): domain Eukaryota; kingdom Metazoa; phylum Arthropoda; class Insecta; order Lepidoptera; family Sphingidae; genus Cephonodes; species Cephonodes hylas. The sequence continues at coordinate 4,228,150 of AP025367.1, read as the reverse complement.
CAAACTCTGTTTTATTTAGATGAGTTGATTCAGCTACTTCGTTTGTAGTCTTAAATCCTGATGGCAAGCCTCGATCTAATAGCATAGTACGCAAATCTTTTTGACCCTGTAACACATACAAAAAACATATTAGTAATTTGAGTCAATACACTCTATCTAGGACAGCATGATGTTATAAGGCCTATCCTCTCCAATTTTTATGAAGGTCGTTCCTAGTGATGTGCCTTATGTAGGCTAATATAATATATATATCCATAACTATTTGCTTCATGTCTCTTGTAGTTTTTGACACCCACGACACAAGACTTGTATTTTATTGTGGGGTCAGAAAAATATATGTGACTGTTGGGCGTTCATTTATTTAGAGCTGGCTAAATGTAAATACTTCGATATGAATTTAAGTTTAACATTTAACTATATTTTCGACTAAGTCAGTCAGTGCGATCTGTGAAGATTTTATATTTCTCTGAAACATTAGAGTATCAATTAAAAATTTACCTTTTTGTCGTTGTTGGCTGTATTCCCTTTCGCTTTAGCGTCACTTTTCTTCGCGACGGTGATATGCATCTTCTCACATTTGGGCATGAAGTCGTGCGGTATCATACGCGGGTTGTATTTGTACAGGCTGTTCTCGACCTCCTTCGACTGCAGTATTCTCTTGTTGAGCCCGTCTCTTTGACGCATGCACTCCATTAATGTCTGAAATTAAATGGTAGGTAAAATTATTTTATATAAATATTTTTTTTTATACGATTGTTATTGCACTAGACTAACGTGGTGCAGTAAGGCTTAAACTCTCTCAGTTGAAGAGGATACGTGTAAATAATAATGTTGATAATACGATCGTTGTTATTAATAAAAAAATAAAATAATCAGAACGTATATTGTTTACTATAATTATAGTCAATAACCTGGAATTATTATATTGTAGATTTGACAAAAAAAAAATAGGTTTATTTTAAGAGTAGCATATATACCTGGTGTTCTCTTCCTTCGGTGACCAATATGTGCACTTGTCCGCTGCGCTCACGACCAGTACGACCACATCTGAGGAATAAAAAAAATATAAGCAACTTTACTTGTAAACTTAAATTACAAAGGGATCAAAATTTCAAAAAGAAAGCTGCAAATTAGATCCTTTCACTACGTATTCAAAAGTAAGTATTGATAAACTATAACTAAATATATTGTGTTTAGAATAAAAAACACACATTAGTTATCTATAACTAAATTTAATATGCAATAAAATGTATGATAGCGTTAGTTTTTCGGATATTTTCGCAACATCCCTGCAAGGCAATTCCAAACAAATCCGCCTTAGGGAATACAAGTTAATACGAGTCTATATAATCTTCACCGGTCCACAACATTACAAATTTCCACTTCTAACCTCTGCACAAGTCGTATGGGCGACTTGTTGGAGATGTCGAAGCAGAGTATGAGGTCCACGGAGCCGACGTCGAGTCCCTCCTCGGCCACGCACGTCGCCACCAGCGTGTTGCACGCGCCGCCGCGGAACCCGCGCATCACACGTAGCTGGTGCTTCTGAGATACCACCGTCTTACCGTCCTTACCTGAATACATACACCCAACTCACATACATAGTTCTGACCCCTCATTAAGATACAAATCTTGTGTCGTGGGTATCAAAATATACTAAGAGAGACTTTACGGGCTCACAAACACCCAGGGGTTAAACACCCACTTCGGGTTTAGACCCGAAACGAATATTTGTGGATCACGCAAACAATTGTCTCGGTGCGGGGATCGAACCCGCGGCCTCTTGTTTCGCAAGCTGATGTCTAGCCAACTGCGCCATGGGGCTGCTAAACCGGGCTGCTGTTAGCCTCCTACTAAAACTTTCTAGAATTTTCTAAGGTGTGACTTCTACCAACCAATTGGGCCAGCGTTGTCGGCTGAGAGCTAAATCCTCTCAGGTTTAGAGAAGGCCCGTGACTGGCAGTAGGAATATGAGTTATGATCAAGATGTTGGCACGCCATCACATTGAGTCCAGACTCGATATTTAGCTGTCCTCATCCAACCGCTGTCAGACATCTTGCCTTTATTCAAAGTCAAAGTCAAATTTCCTTTATTCAAATAGACTTTCACAAGCACTTTTGAATCGTCAATATTTTATGCTATTTTTAAAACTAGTGCCGCTTCGAAACGTGTTATCGCTGTGGAGAAGAAACGGCAAGAAACTCCCTCAGCAACACGAAATGTCATTTTTTTATTATTATTATTTTTTTTAAATAAATTCAACTCATATTACAATATTAATTTTTATAAAATATGTCAAAGGATATAAATTGTAGCAACACCTCCTCTGATCAGTTTATTTGCTCCCAGGGGTTAGGATCCTCAATATAATCTGAAATTTTATAATTGTCTCTCCAAGGCATCATAGGAATATTAATACTAACTACACTTGCCGAGCTGTGCACACAATATTGAACTCACCTGAAGCCCCTTGTCCGACGAATGTCTGCGGTATGATGAGCGGTCTACATTGCAACAATAAACAATGCACTAGATTCACGCTTTCACGATATTCACAGAAAACTGGGAACAAAAAATATATATTATTTGGTACATAAATACAAAGTTAGGTGGATACGTATTTCTACACCCATGTTTCGACATTTGTGCCTAAGTGTCATTTGATACTTAGAAAGTCTATTATGAGGCAGTTTTTAAACTTGGCTGATCTGGAAATCGAATCTGAAACTTCTCATTCGTACTCCACAAATTCATTATCCGAGTCTACCGAGGCAGGCAATTTATTTATAAAATAACAAATGTTTGTACCAAATAAAATAATGTACAGCTTCTCACCTATTGCTCGTGTATCTTGTCCTTTCTTCTTGGCAGCAGTGAAGTGTTCCATCATGATTTCCTTTAATTTATCAAATTTCGGATGTCCGAAACGTATGTTTTTTGGTATCTATAAAAAAACCATACAACTGAAATACACATCTGAATGTATCGCATTCTTTATATGTAAAGACTAAAGACCCCCATAGAAGAAGCAGAAGTTTTGCGGAAAAACGTAATAAAAAAAATAATAAACGAAAAAGATGCAGGAACTTTAAGAAAGATGACAAAAAAGGACACATTATGTAAAACGTAACTGCCTTATAATTATCCGATTTCTCTTTCTGCGAAAGCTATTAATAGGGGAGGAGCCTATTGCAAAGAAGAATTTCCTAATAGAAAGATCTAAAAACATTTCACAACCGGGTAATCAAACCAGGGAGTTCAAATAATACTTATAAATTAATATACATTTAACTTAATTACCTCAGGTACAGTGCCATCAGGCAACACACTGGTGTTTAGTGACAAAGGATTGACGCCCAAGTCTTCTCGTAGTCTTTCCAACAGAAGCGACAGTTTGTAGTCCGCCTGTATCCATGTTTTCTCTGGATGTTCGTCGAAGAAGTTGAGGAACACTCTAGCGCCATGCTTGAGCAGTAGTTCCAGGCCGTGGAATAAGGAGATCAGGTTGGTAAAGTCCTTCATTATGTAGTTGTGTTGTGGATGCCTGAGTGGAAAAATATTTATGTTTATTTTTTTTAAATAAAGAAATAGGTTGAGGTATGTAACACTTTCTTTTTGATTTGATCATGCCTTATACATGTAGTTCCATGAAAAAATCCCTAATTAAAAATACTTTAACCATTACTCCAAAAGCATTGTTTTTAAAAATTTGCTTTGAAGTAAAAAAAAATAGTTTAATGGATATTATCACTGATTGTAAAAGCCTGATGATCTTTTCAGAAACTCACTCAATAGATGAAAATCTTGAAAAAATAATTCTTAATTACCTGGAAGATCTATCTTTGGTCTGGAACTCTTTGTAGAGCATCACAATTCTCCCTTTAGATAAGTTGCCTAAATTTTGTGGCAGTATATTCAGTTGTTTGAGTCTCCTTGCATAACCATCCATAATCTAAAAAAATATATATACATATTATTATTAAGCATTGATAAACATATTTAATATTTACTATTATTCAATATACATCATATTATGTATTTCAGCTCTCAATTACAATGGCATGGTGGTGGTTGTTGCTCATGGCCTCATTCATTGTACAGCTACTTGATAATATCAAAAATAAATGTTACCTCAACAAATTCATTTCTTAGTTGTGTCAATTCAGGTCCCAATTGGACTATGACAGTGTTTATGTTCCTGGAATGACTGTATGGAGCCACATCTATACATTCCTCTGTCCTCAGCTCTAAGTGGGCTATGTGGAGACTGTGGATTACCTGAAAATATTATGAGATAAATAGATAAAAAGCTCAGGACCGGGATGGTTGGCGCTTACTTGGGGAGGCCTACGTTCAGCAGTGGACGGCAATAGGCTGAGTATATAGTATATAGATAAAAAACTTGTTTTTGTGTGTTCTTTGTCCATATTTTCAATACTTATTGGCCCCATTATTCCTGACTTTTTTGCATCCTTCTTATACCACCACATCTTCCATGAATACTTACACTAATAACATCTTCAACTCTACTGCCTGGTGTAGCCGATAGAGCCAGTAGTCTGTAAACTTTATGTCCTATGTCATCTAAACAAGATACTATTTGGCAATAAGCATAATTTTTCCTTGCTCTATGAGCTTCATCTATAACTAAACATCGAATCATGTCACCAGGACATATTCCAGATTTTATATCATTATATACAACTTGTGGTGTCGCAAAAAACACCCGTTTATTTATCCAGTGAGTTTTTCTTGTGTTAGCTTGCATGTGTCCTAAAAATAAATGTAAGTTGTATAGTTTTGTGTCATATATGATGAAATTATATGAAATCATAGCATAGTGTTGTAGATTCATATAACAATACAAAATAAAGGTAACAAAAGTAACTAATCAGTAGTATTAAAATTTGAGTATTTTGACTCTAAGGTATATGGTGCATTTATCTACAACTATGCTATGGGGGTTGTACTCAGAATTCCCTTTACTACCAAATGTATGTATGTACTGTTGCCTTAAAAAAGGTAGTAAGCATTGTAGTGCAGGGGAAGGGTAACTTTTAACCAGCAATGGGTTAATAATGAGCTAAAAATGTTACATACTATTACTGGTCAACCTACCTAGACAAGATGATTTAATAATTTTAATTATAATATTTCAATTATGCATAAAAGAGATAAAATATTTATGTTTGCTCATACCTGTCATTTCTATAGTGTCATTAGGGGGAATAGCTATGATGTTATAGCATGCCTCTATCTGTTGTGCTATCAGAGGTCTGGTTGGTGCTGTGAACACTATCTTGCCCAATGGATACCATCGGTAAAAGTTGTACATTATCACTGCTGCTATAAATGTTTTTCCCAATCCAGTTGGTAAACTCACCTGAAAAAGTAAAACGATAGACTACTATTCTTCTAACTTCAATTCGAACCTACTAAGCTTTGAATTGAGGTTATACTTCTATTATGTACTTAAAACACACAAGAAGGAAGGACAAAACTTGCTGCGCCGACCCCAAACAAGAATTGGGATCAGGGCAGGAGAATGATGACTTCTATTATGTACTTAAAATGTATAATAACAGTTTATGACTGTAAACTGTAATGCCTTTTACTACTTGTGACTAGTCATGGTGCCAAAAGCTTTTAAAATAATACATAAAGCACTGTTCTGGAAGTTGAATTAGTTGCTATAATTTTGGGATATTTTCTCTTAGACCATTGTCAACCACAGTCAACGAATACAAAGAGAACCAAGCTGCAAAAATAAAAATATGTACATACAACAAAGATATAATTTTTATTATGAAAGTTAAAATTGGTGCAGATATAATCTGTCTCGAAAAAATACTTCTTATCTCGAAGAGATACTTACCAGTGTGTTTTTTAAAATTGCAGCTTTTATTATATTGAACTGGTAGTCCCTTACAGGATAGTTTGTTGGATAGATCCATGTTTTTCCTGATAATTTATCATAGCCACTGATTTCTTCGTCACAGCATAGGGCACTTAAAACAAAAACAACACAATAACTTCTCTGTCTTCTGAGTTATAGAAAGTCGTACGGTTTTTATGTTTGTTTTTTTAAGGGGACAAGATATCTACTCACCTCACATTGAGTCCACTCTTATTCGCGGAATAATTATTGTGTGTGTCGGATTGTTTCTTAAAAGATGTATTTTCGAAATTAGCCAAAAAAGTAGAATCGTCAAATATATCTTCATCTTCAAAATCATTGTTTTCTATAGGTTTACTGTTTGTAGGAAGATTATTCATAATTTGGCTTTACTTTAACTTCCGCATATGATCACAACACACACACATTTTGCTTTTACATAAAGGCTATAATATAAAGTTATTACAGGATCCGATTGCAGAAATTGTTTTGAATTAGAGAGCACCGCAACATATGGGTCATATTTGGTTTATCAACACCGAATACGTTCGGAAATGGTGTATACATTTCGACACAGAAATGTAAATACTTTCTTTCTGTAAATCTTCATGAAGATCCTTAATTCTTTTAGAAATTACAAGGTAATAATATTCATTAAATTTATTTTATTTACTAACGTAAAGCTATCAATAAAAATCCTTCGCGACTTATGCATTGTTTTGACAGTTCACAACAAAAATTCCATCAGGATTTTGAGCATTTATTTTTCTTAATTCTCTGATCTCTTTGTCGTTCTCTACGGCTCAGATAAAATAGCCCCGCAAAAATATTTTTTTTCCTAATTTTCGACTATTTTGCTAATTAGTCGTTCGTTCATCGTTTGTTTTTGATTGTTCACCGTTAATTATTGTTTGTTCTTTATTTATTAATTAAATAAAAATTAATTTAAAATCTACCTTCAAGTTAGCCCCGCTATTGCAGTTTTTAATATTATGCTATCAAAAATTACTTATATCTATTGGTTTTTGATTGTTCGTCCATAAATAATGTTTGTTCTATTGCGAAATTGCTGATTTCTGGATAATTAATCGTTTTAATTAGTAAAATACATTTAAGCAAAATGTGTTCACAGCGCATGCTTCAACTACAAGTTTAAATTTTAAACGCGGTTTTAATGGTTGTAAAAAAAACAATTAGGTGGAATTAGGTATAAATCCTACAAAAGCAACTAATTTGTATACAGTACAATTCAAAAAATTAAATAAATAAAATAATGTGCTCACTCATAAATAGTGTTTGAGAAGCATTTGAAAAAATAATTATTCACAAGCATCATTAATAAAGAATACTTTTTTGAATAAAAATAATCAATGTAAAAAAGGAATTCTTAGTAAAATTTAATTGATAAAATGCCTTTTAGGTTATGTGATTACTATCATGTGATTATTTTTTATAATTTTTTTTACAGATTCAAAATTATATTATTAAGAACCATTTTCAATAAAACAACTATAGGAATTATAACACATGAAGTATTTTGCAAGCTTTTGATTACCAAAATGGAATTGCCATATCATTGGTATGAATTGCTTAAGAATTGTAGGTACAAATCATCTCCTTTCCAGGTGATTGAAATTGCTCCTGGAGAAGTTTTTAGAAAATGGACAATATTTCTGACTGGAAAATACATGAAGAACTGTAGTATTCCCATTCAAAAGCAAAGAGAAATAATGGTCTCAAAAGAATATGATCACAAGATAATATTGCACAGAGAAAATTACAATGGAGCTTGGGAGAAATCTAAAATAACTAATAAAATTATTATTATGAGCAATGAGTTTGAACTTCCTGACTTTGCATATAAAGCTTTTTTGCCTATAAGTGAAGTTAAATATAAAGATTTAATGCATTTGATACCATTTTTTACAAGAGAAACACAATTTTTTTATGAAGCATTATAATATGATTCCAAAACCAAAACATGTTATGATTAACTCAGTTTTTCATAGTATAGGAGTAATTTCCTAAAAGACATTCCTTGTTTTAAACTTGTTAGAAAATGCTTATAATTTTTATTTAATTTATTATTGTTTTGTTTTTAATAAAATGTGGTGTAATTTGAATTATAATGTTAAAGAAATATCTAATGAATAGATGTAAGGGTAAGAGACTTTGCAAATTCATCTCAATAACAAAATAATGACTTTTAAACTTTAAATTGTGTTTTTCTCTTAATTAGTAAAATTGGACATTCCGTCTTCTCTGTCTGTACCCTTCAATTATATGGGTTACATCTGGTAGAGTGTAGTAGAAGGTAATGATGCCTATAAATTAAATATTTGTTAAAATTACATTTATTAAGAGCCAGTTATTCAAAGAATAAATTAAAACTTGTTTGGAGAATGAATCTATAATTAAAAATTCTACAGATGTTTAAACCATAAAGTTGGCATGATAATTAGTCAGGACCTTCCAGGAGGCCGCCGACCTCGCCGCGGTTGGAACTGGTAACGTGGCGAGGAGAATTCGGAGGCTGGGCCTCACAGTGGCTCTCCATAAATCTGAGGCCATATGAGTCCCTGAGCAGGCGCTGCGTCGCTCTTCTGCGCAAGCCTCAGCGTGCGCTGGCGCAGCGGATGATCATTCCTCCACGGCGGCCGTACGGAGGGAGGCTTTCAGTGCCTCAACCTATCTCGGGGCCAGTCGGTCCCCGCGACTTGACGCCTCCTCCCGCTGATGGAATAGACGCGAGAGGAATTTGGCGTCAAGGCAGGGAACCGGCAAGAACGCAGGCCGCCTCGTAGGAAATCGTGCGGTAGCCCCTGATCAGTCGCTGCGCCAGCGCACGCTGAGGCTTGCGCAGAAGAGCGACGCAGCGCCTGCTCAGGGACTCAGCCCATACTGGGCTTCCATACAACGCCATAGACCGCACGACTCCCATGTACATCCTTCGGCAAGGGATGCCCGGACCTTCCAGGTTGGGCAGCAGGCCGGAAAGAGCGCCTGCTACCCGCAACAACTTCGGCTGCATCATCTCAAAATGGGCGCGGAACTCCCACCGACTGTCCAGCAGCAGCCCTAAGTATTTGAGCTGCTTGCCGATGGGAATTCGAACGCCCTCAATCTTAATGTGGGCCCCAGCAGGTGGTCCCATCCGAGGCCGATGAAAACATATGGCCTCAGATTTATGGAGAGCCACTGTGAGGCCCAGCCTCCGAATTCTCCTCGCCACGTTACCAGTTCCAACCGCGGCGAGGTCGGCGGCGTCCTGGAAAGTCCTGACTAATTATCATGCCAACTTTATGGTTTAAACATCTGTAGAATTTTTAATTATAGATTCATTCTCCAAACAAGTTTTAATTTAATCTTTGAATAACTGGCTCTTAATAAATGTAATTTTAACAAATATTTAATTTATAGGCATCATTACCTTCTACTACACTCTACCAGATGTAACCCATATAATTGAAGGGTACAGACAGAGAAGACGGAATGTCCAATTTTACTAATTAAGAGAAAAACACAATTTAAAGTTTAAAAGTCATTATTTTGTTATTGAGATGAATTTGCAAAGTCTCTTACCCTTACATCTATTCATTAGATATTTCTTTAACATTATAATTCAAATTACACCACCTTTTATTAAAAACAAAACAATAATAAATTAAATAAAAATTATAAGCATTTTCTAACAAGTTTAAAACAAGGAATGTCTTTTAGGAAATTACTCCTATACTATGAAAAACTGAGTTAATCATAACATGTTTTGGTTTTGGAATCATATTATACTGCTTCATAAAAAAATTGTGTTTCTCTTGTAAAAAATGGTATCAAATGCATTAAATCTTTATATTTAACTTCACTTATAGGCAAAAAAGCTTTATATGCAAAGTCAGGAAGTTCAAACTCATTGCTCATAATAATAATTTTATTAGTTATTTTAGATTTCTCCCAAGCTCCATTGTAATTTTCTCTGTGCAATATTATCTTGTGATCATATTCTTTTGAGACCATTATTTCTCTTTGCTTTTGAATGGGAATACTACAGTTCTTCATGTATTTTCCAGTCAGAAATATTGTCCATTTTCTAAAAACTTCTCCAGGAGCAATTTCAATCACCTGGAAAGGAGATGATTTGTACCTACAATTCTTAAGCAATTCATACCAATGATATGGCAATTCCATTTTGGTAATCAAAAGCTTGCAAAATACTTCATGTGTTATAATTCCTATAGTTGTTTTATTGAAAATGGTTCTTAATAATATAATTTTGAATCTGTAAAAAAAATTATAAAAAATAATCACATGATAGTAATCACATAACCTAAAAGGCATTTTATCAATTAAATTTTACTAAGAATTCCTTTTTTACATTGATTATTTTTATTCAAAAAAGTATTCTTTATTAATGATGCTTGTGAATAATTATTTTTTCAAATGCTTCTCAAACACTATTTATGAGTGAGCACATTATTTTATTTATTTAATTTTTTGAATTGTACTGTATACAAATTAGTTGCTTTTGTAGGATTTATACCTAATTCCACCTAATTGTTTTTTTTACAACCATTAAAACCGCGTTTAAAATTTAAACTTGTAGTTGAAGCATGCGCTGTGAACACATTTTGCTTAAATGTATTTTACTAATTAAAACGATTAATTATCCAGAAATCAGCAATTTCGCAATAGAACAAACATTATTTATGGACGAACAATCAAAAACCAATAGATATAAGTAATTTTTGATAGCATAATATTAAAAACTGCAATAGCGGGGCTAACTTGAAGGTAGATTTTAAATTAATTTTTATTTAATTAATAAATAAAGAACAAACAATAATTAACGGTGAACAATCAAAAACAAACGATGAACGAACGACTAATTAGCAAAATAGTCGAAAATTAGGAAAAAAAATATTTTTGCGGGGCTATCTTACAGGAGCCGTTCTCTACGACAATAATATCTTGTTCCTTATCTATCTCTTGGCGCCTTCATCTGCGTTCAGTTCAAAAATATTTTATCACTGTATTTTGAACAAATGTTTTATTGTGGACTTAAAATTGTATTAAAATTTATATTGTTATTTGAGATAGTTTAAATTAACAGGCATATTAGACATGGATATGGATGATGGTTTCGACGAATTACTAGCTGAGATAAGTGAACCGGTATCTCCGAAGAAACCTAGAATCGAACCTGAAAAAGAGCAATTGCAAGAACCTGGTAATTTAAGTTACTGCTGTTAACCTTTAAGCAAAGTAAACACTAACGATTAATGCCCACTCCGCCTGGCTGCAATTTTATGGAAAACGTAGCCTACATTACTTCCAAGGTCCTATATATGTCTAAACCAGAAATCAATCAAATCTCAGTGTTTGAGTTTCTTTGTTACGAGCATACAAAAATTATTTTCTTTTTGTTACTTGTTGTTACATACTTTTTGTCTGGTTTACCAATATATGAGTATAACATAATTTTTTTCTTTTTTAATCTTATAGTTTTTTTTTTAATAAAGGCACTTCCAAGGATGCTTCAAGTAAGCCTTCATCATCAAAAACACATTGTGTGTTAGTAAACCAGCGACAGGTAACTGAATTTTTATTATATTTTGTATAATATATTCCAAATTTGTAATAATTGTTTTTTGTAAGATAAATAATAATTAGTTGTAGTTCAGTCAACCTTACAACTTTGTTGGTTCATGACTGTTATTATTTTTGATGGAGACTATTGTGCAACTCTAAGTCTATCTGAATTCAAATTTAAAGATTAATAAATTAATCTTAAATGTAATTTAAATATTACACGGAAGTATTTTTGCTTTAAAAAGTATAATAAAAACCCCAATATTAACTACAAAAGCTAAAACTTTTGTTGCAGAGAGGCAACCCTTTACTGAAGTTTATTAAAAGTGTGGCGTGGGAGTATGATGATATTGTACCAGATTATGAAGTTGGCAAAACAATATGTATACTTTTCCTTTCACTTCGCTACCACAATCTCAACCCAGACTACATTAATAACAGATTGAAGGAATTGGGAAAGAAATATGACCTAAGAGTTTTATTAGTTCAGGTATTTTTTCCCTATCATTTATATATGTTTGTATATATCGTACCTTCGGTAAGACAAGGGCATAAAAGGCAAAAATTCTTAGAATGAGTTAAATACGCCAATGTGTTTTTAAAACCACCCAGTTATCAGTAAGAACAAAGTCAATAATTCAGTAAAACATGCAATTGTGCCCTTGTCTCACCGGGGATGCGATATGTTATACCCATATATGTTTATAGACAAGTTTTCTGCATAGAAATCTTTTAAGGGTAGCATAGTTTAGCAATACTTGGTTAATTTTTTATTAGTTTTAGGTTATAACAATCTGACTTTTTCTGTGAATATAAAGACAGCCCCCGTGGCGCAGTTGGCTAGACACCAGCTTGCGAAACGAGAGGCCACGGGTTCGATCCCCGCACCGAGACAAATGTTTGTGTGAACTACAAATATTTGTTTCGGGTCTGGGTGTTTGTGAGACCAAAAAAGTCTCTCGTAGTGTCTGATACCCACAACACAGGTCTAGTAACATAGTTTGGGGTCAGAGCTATGTATGTGACTGTTGGGTGTATTTATTTATTACTAGCTGTCCCGGCAGACCTCGTCCTGCCCGGAAAAGTTTTAAGCGATATGCCGACATCAGCGCCATCTAGCAGGTCCAATTGTGTTTTGAAGTCATCTAGGGACCCATTAATATATGTATAAGTATATACATAAAAAATTCATTCCAATGGGTCCAGTCGATTAAGAGGAGTTTGAATGACGGTTGCGCCACTTATCGAAAATTGATCGTACCAACTCAGAAATCTTATTCATCTCATGATCAAATGCATAGTTTACAATTCCATTAAGGAAAGACTGTTCATTTTTATATAAATAGATTATACAAACTGATTCACCTATTTTTGTTATATTCTATTCCTTTTCCAAGGCGTTTCATTCTATTATAATTTTATTTTGCTTTTTACTATTTATGAAGGGTTCAGCGTTGGTCTTATTACTGGGCCCGCCCTCATAGACAGATATCCCAGAGCCGCCAGACCTTATTTATTTTCTGAAGGACGAAATGTGGCCCATTGGGTAGTGTTAGTATGTACTACCATCGTATGCATACTCGCTAACTTGGTCGAATAGCCAATTTATTCATATCTGGTGGTCAGGGTACCTAATAGCGTCTAAACAAATTTAGGGAAAATTGACCCCCTAGATCGGTCTGTCATCTTGTCAAAGGTCTTAAAATAGTTGTCTGGTAAACGTATATAAAAATGGAACATCAGAGTTTAGGTGAAGTTAACTCATTATTTTGGATCTTCAAAACATCTGTAAAGCAATATTGCCGGCGGGAAATGCCTGGGAGTATTGACGCCTTATTTTTAACGATATTATCTAAAACATACGTGAAAATCAGTCATGATAATTTACTTGACGCTTTTAGATAACCTGACCAGCTGATATCTGTAAATTGGCCGTTCGATCAAATTAGCGAGTATACATTCGATGGTAGTACTTACTACCACTAACAGAAAATAAGTAACATCTGGGATCTCGGTCTATCAGTTGTAAATTGTAAACCAGGCACACCACAGGAGATAATGATAATTAGGCTTGATATATTTTACGCAAAAAAGTAGTTCTGAACGCTGACATAAATATTTGACAACCAACAAATATGTAAATCCCTATTAATCAATGACGCTATTTTTCATTTTAAAATGTAAAATAGGCAATTATCCGAATATTGTAGATATATGTTGTCGATTCGAAACCTTTATTTTAATCCATTTTTTAATTTGAGGGAACAATTAACCGTATTGAAGGGATAAATATTTAACGTTTGACAGGACATTACGTAGAACAGTTTATATGGGAAAATGAAATTCTTGTTTTTATCATATTCCTCGCAATTTTTCCATATTTTCTCACCGTTTAAACCTTCCCTGGACTTCAACGAATATTTCAAGACTAAAATTAGCCAAATCGGTCTAGCCGTTCTCGAGTTTTAGCGAGACTAACGAACAGCAATTCATTTTTATATATATAGATTATTTATTAAAGTAAATACATATTTAAACTAAGGCATCTAGAAAAAAAAAAAAACAACATATACTAAAACCAGCATAAAAAGATCAATGTTTTATTTTTCCAATCAATTTATTAGTGTGTCCCCACATGGTCCTAGGCTTTATTTCCGGGTTTTCCAAAGTGTTTTTGTGGTTTTTCCCATTAGGAAATTCCCCGAAGTCCAGATCATCAGGTGGCTCACTTTTTTTTTTCTTTCAATTGATGGCTTCGCACTTCTTGTGCATTTAGCCAATGTCAAGTAGACATTCAGGTGGCTCACTTACTCATTTGTCTGCGTTCGCATAAAAAAAAATATATGCGGAAATAAAATTGCCCTTGTTGCGTGGGACGAAAGTACCCGTACACATCCATTCGTGGAACGTATGTACATTGTACATAGGCGTGAAGTTATGAATGTATGTTTTTACCGTACGAAATATTATTTTAGGTTGATTTGAAAGATCCCCATACACCACTGAAGAATTTAACAAGAATATGCCTATTAACAGATTTGACTTTAATGCTGGCATGGAGTCCGGAGGAAGCTGCGAGAATAGTGGAAAATTACAAAATATATGAAAACAAACCACCTGACAGGATTATGGAGAAGATTGAAAACGATCCTCACCAAAAGGTAGGCACTTCATATAGAAAATGTCAAATGTCCCAAATTTTAGTACAAATATTAAGGGGGGAGACTCATGTAAAATTTTCAAAAAATCGATTTTTTTTTTTTTCGATATTCTGAAAGTATACTATGTTGAGCGTGTACTGACGAGCCGGAAAAAAAAAATCTCGATTATTTACAAAGTTATAGCTAATACAATGGAGCGGGCCGGAGTAAGTATTGTCAAGTAACGAGCCAGGTAGTCGGAGCGCTTGAAAAGGACCTTTCTATTATAATAACTGGAAATATTTCTTTCATTCAATCCCAGGAAATCCCTTTGTGTAGATGTATTATATATATATTTAATATATATATATAATATATATATATATACATATATATATACGTTCCTGCACACGTGTAACATTAGTAGACGAATAACCGTTAGTCAAGAAATATATTTAGTTTAGCTGGAGAATTCTTCGTGTTCAGTCGATTTTGAAAAGTAAAAATGCCGAATTATAAAAAAGGTACACGTGAGAATATTGCACGGAATAACTCCCGGAAACGAAAGTATCAGGGCAATCAATTCGCCAATAAAGAAGGTGAAAAATTCGAAGCCAGTATAAGCCATAATGACAGTGCCAGTGGAAAAAAACTGCATGCCCGTGATAGTGAAGATATCATAACTAATCCTTTACACGGGTACAGGATAATTGAATTTTTTACAGTGTTTACAGCTTTGTCTGAAATTGTGAAGTGCTCGGTTTGTAATCAGAAGATAAAATTCAGTGAGTGTGGTTCCAGAGGTCTTGGTTTTAAAATTGTTGTCACATGTCCATGTGGTAATAAAACAATAAATTCAGGTCCTTTTAACCTTCTGAATCTGAGTATTGGCACTTATGCTAAGATATTTGCGGATAGTACAGACGAGGCGCGAATAACCCGACAGAATCGTAAAAGCCTTTCAGAGACCAAAGATGCTCGTTCAGCTCGCAGACAACATCAAATAGATGAAAATCTGCTTTTTGAGGAGGCAGAAGGACTGTTATATGGACCTGGAATTGCAAATTAGTCGGTAAGTAATTAATAATTCAGTAAAACTGCTCATTTTCCTGTACTGAAACTTTAAACGCGATTATCTCGAAACTACTTTTTGAAAAACTGCTCGTGTTGTAGCTCAAAAAATTATTGACCGATTTATTTGAAATTTGGTGAGGCCTTTCTCTACATCACGACCGGAAGGATAAACCTAAAACTTTAGGTATTTCAGGTTGATTACTTATTTTTTTGGGGTCAAAAGGATAAAAAAAATAGCCCTAAATCGTAACTTTTTTTTTAAGGCTGATTTTATATTGGATTTTATCGTTTTCTATCGAATTTTATAGGTTTATCCTTTCCGTTTATATGTCCTGAGAAAAAATAACTTTTGTTTTTGTGTTTCAGATCAACGGTTGATGAGTGACAAATGGAGCAGTTTTGGACCTCGCGTCGGAGGCAGCCTGTAAGAACTCATGCTGAGCCGCCATTTTAAATTAAAAAACAAAAAAATATTTTTTTTTGTAATCTTAAAATATTAAATAAAGTTGTGTTAAAAGTTCTAATCAATCAAATTATTTTATCACTGCTAAAAAAAATATTAAAAAATGACCGATTTCGAGGCATTTACATGAGTCTCCCCCCTTAAATAAACGGTAAAAAGTTTATTTAATTAAAAGTTAGTTAATTTGGGAGCCAACGCATTCCTGGTTGTTAGATTTCTTTAATACAAAGCCTGTATGTAAATAGTGGAGTCTAAGGTGCCCCATAGACCTTCAATAATATTGAACAATATTCTGATTGTACAATATTATTGAACGTGTAGGGATAATATTGAAGCATTGCGCCGTGATTGAACAAAAGATTGAGGGAGCTTAATTTTTATTGTACAATATTTTTTTATTGCGCTGTGTAGGGTTAATATTGCGCAATATTTTTCATTTTTTTTTCTTTTCTACAAAATCACCAGCGTGGCTGCCGCCAAAACTTCGTCGTCAGACATGTTGCTCGCATGAAAATATTGATCAGACTGGTTAGTCAATTTTATTGACAGAATTAATTGAACGTCTGGAATCAAAGGGGGTGTTCAATATTATTGAACAATAAAAAGATTGTTCAATATTATTGTAGGTGTATGGTGCCCCTAACGCTGCACCGGACATAGGAATCGAACCAACGACCTCAAGACACACGCCTGTGCCGCAGAGCTAACAAAATTGCCTTATAATTGTTCCTTGACCTCTCTTAAAGGCTAATCAATTTTGCTTTTCTTCTTGCATATACATAAGTATAATTTCAAACATGATAATATATCAAACATGTAGCCCCTGAGGGGTAGTCCTAACTGTATTTCTACACCCACATTTCGCTAGTTATGCCCCATTGAATAAGGGTTAAGCCTATTGGCGTTTTTAACGCAATTCCTAAACTTCCTGTTGTTTTACATAAACTTATACAAAAAGCAATAAGGAAAAATAATTAATCAAAATAATTTCCATTTTAGATCATAAACGCCTTGTCATCTATAAAGCCTGTGAACAAGACGGACGCAATGACTCTTATAACTACGTTCGGGACATTGGAGAATATTATAAAAGCATCCGAAACAAGGTTGGCCGAATGTCCGGGTTTTGGTGCTACGAAAGCGAAAAAACTGTACAAGGCACTGCATGAGCCTTTCTTAAAACGGAACAATGCAAGCAAAGATATTCAAAAAGAAATATTTGATGAAGATTTAAATATTGAAGAAGTAGAGAAAATGGAAAGTGAAATCCAGAATCAATAATATTTTACGGTTTTTATCATTTTTGTACATTTTTAACGAATAAGCTTTAATATTTATTTAAGTTGTAAAATTATAATAAATTAACGTTCAAATAGAAATGTGATAGTTTTATTTTTATGGTCTATTTGAAAAAGGTAAAGTACGTATCCTATTACCGAAATGACGGTCGGGAACTCTAGAGGTACCTTATTTTGAAGTGGTTGTGCCTTTTTTGTACACATCTTATCGCATTGCGTATGGCATTGCGTCTCGCGTCTACAGCGCGCCAAGCAACGTCGACGCCGAGTTCAAAATAAAACAATCAACAGCATTCAACCGGCTTCGTTCGTGGTTGGACGTGCGCGCTACCTTTGCGTACCGGTCGCTCAGTGACGAAAAAAAAATAGTTTGGCGGGAAAAAAAACTTTAAATCATTTTTATTACATAATTCTAAACTCTTGTTCGCTGATAAATAAGCATGGATAAGATAGTAAATAATAAGTGTTTTTGATAAGGACTACAATATTATATCTAATAATATTTTAAATATTTTTTTAAAATATAAAGTGAAAAGACCTGGTGTTTGAACTTTAATGTGGATTTAATTGTGCTATAAACACAGTGAAAAGGATTACCTTGGACTTGGAGCAGAGGTGTCAATAGAAATAAAGAAGTTGTAAACAATAACAAAAGGGAATCCGTGCTACATTGTCCATGTTTGTCTAATAAGGTTTGGAAAATAAATACGTTTTTACCTCTAAGCAAGCCCGTTACAGATTTTAAATTGAAACTTGTTGCACAAATTGAAGGTGGCGCCATCTATTCTAAACTACGTCCTACCTTGATAGCACTAAAACCTACTTGCTATTTTTTTATTAATTTAAGAATGTATCCACTTTACTGGATTGCAATAATTCACAAATAAATACATATCTACGATGCAATAAAGCTTTCACTAATGCATTTATCAATGTAATAATTGATGATATTTCTGATGACTTTGTTATTAGCAATTTCATGCTTTCGCCAAAAAAATTTAAAATAATCATACTTTTATGTAAATGCGTTAATAACACTTAAAAGAAAGATTTGACATCACCTAATAATTGCAATTCAGTTAAAAGGATGTAAGAACATGCCGGCGCGCTTAAAGTTCGTTTCATGACATCAAAATTAATTAATAACAAATTGTTATTAAGTTTATTATTTTATTATTAGTATATTAAAACTGTATATTTATCATATAAGTTTCCCTCATAAGGTCTCAAATGTAATATTATGTATTAGTGCTTAAATAATATACACATACATAGATACACTTCTTTTACCGGAAGGGTAAAAAGGGGTAAATTTTTCACACTCGTCTCGTCAGCGTGTTCTGCAAAATATAAAACAAATATGCTTAATATAATAAATATGCTAAAACAAATAGGCAGTTGACTTGATTTTCCTATTGAAAAACCTTAATAAAAATTATCAACCCGTGAAACGAACCCAGGACTTCTATATGGATAGATTGTACCTATTGTTAGCAATTGCAGGTTTCATCATTTTAAAAATTATCTTTTGTCTAAAATTATGTTATTATCCAATTTATTGACTTGATTAAAAACATATTAATCTGGCAATATTGACTCGTGTTCAAAAAAACTCCCTAATATTATTAACGCTAACAGATTTGATGATACTTGTAACTTTATAGATTATCTAATTTTAATTATTTAATTGTTTTATATAAAAATGTAAAGGATGAATAACATATTTGATTTGTGAAAATAAATAAAGTAAAAACATTGATTGGACTATGGCGGACGGGTGCGTACGTGACCAAATTCCTGTAAACGAAAAAGAAGGATTAAATGTGACTACTGGCTGTATTACTTTATTGGCTGTATTATTTAGAGATCTGTTAACAATCAGAAGTGGTAAGAACTTTTTGAGACAAGCCCGAGGTATGTATTAACTGTTTAATTATATTTTGCCTAACACAATTGCCATAGATTTGAGATGTGCATGAAAAAAAATATATATATACATACTAATAAAGCATGCCATGAAAAAGCATCAAGTAATATTTAACGTGATAGAATTATTTGTGCTAACTTAACATATCTTCTAGATATATTACTGGTTTTAATATGTTGAGTATCCACACGTGGTCATATCAAATTTAATTCCATTGAAATGGTCCCCAACGCACAATAAATTACATTTATGTAATATTTTAATGATCTATGTTATATGTGGCACGAGATCTGTGAGTAGCGATCATACCATAAATTCATATCCAGTTTATTACTATACTTGACGATTTATACTCCGGTACGACCCGGTTTCACCTTGTCTAAAAGAACGCGACGGATCGCGACGATTTGTATGGAAAATAGTGAATTTGATAGAATTTAATATTGAATTAGAGATTTGTAGCACTACCAATATTTTGAAAAGAGCTCATTCCTGTGCGGTATCATAATTGGTGATTTAGTTCGCTGACCAGCATAACATGATTGCTGTGGATCAATTATTTATCCACAAACAGAAACCAATATACTATTATAACTTTTATGTTTAGGTATGATGATATAATTTTGTGTATCGTACTGATATATGATTATATTTTTCTTCCTTATTGACATACCCCGTCCCATCCTATTTAACAAAAATAGTCTACACCACCCTAATACTTATGTCGGTACGATCAAGTTTTACGCCGCCATTGGAAATGAATATTGACGAAAGAAGATCACATAAGTCTCGCGATCATGCGATGCGTAGTTTTGGAAATAAACGGAAATTGTACCGAAGCCGGTCACGGCGCAAGTATATTCGACCAAATAGCGAAGTCTCATGTAATAGTTCCAGCACTGATACGTCGACAAACACGTCTCATAGCCCCGCGCGCCGTTCTAGAGCAAAAACTAATGATGACTTCCTTATAAAATTGGCCAAATACCTAGATAGAAAAGGTTCTAATACCTTTGAGGGAGCCCAAAATGTCCTGCCTGATTTTGATCCCGATGCGAATGTTCTTACGGCTGATGATTGGATTTGTAAGGTGAATCAGACGGCGACAGTCTATGGGTGGAGCGATAAGCAAACAATATATTACGCAATCCCTAAACTGATGGGTAACGCTAAACGGTGGTACCAAAGTAGAAGTTCTGTAAATCTGACGTGGAGACAATGGCAGCGTAAAATCGCAAAAACATTCCCCGACGATAGAAACTACGCCGACCGTCTCTTTGAAATGCTTGATAGAAAAAGTAAACGTGATGAAACACTTGAAGAATATTATCACGATAAGGCTAGACTCGTCAAAATGTGTGGAATCGTAGACCGTAATGCCGTTGATTGCATTATAAACGGTATTTATGATAATAACATTAGGTTAAATGCCCAGGGCTCCAGTTTTAAGCATCCCTCACAGCTACTGAAATATTTACGTAGAATTTCAAGAAAAGTGACTATGCCACCTCGTAAGCCGAATTATAAACACAAGTTTCAAGAGAATAAAACTGATAACGGCGACCGGAGTTCTTTGACTTTAAAAACCAATACAGATATTTTTCGGGGCAAACGCAACACGCGTTGCTACAATTGTTCTGAAGTTGGTCACCTTGCCATCAACTGCCCAAAACCACTTAAGCGATGTGAAAAGTGCCATCGAATGGGTCATAGCATGCAAGAGTGCTCACAACGACTGGAAATTCCTCTAACACAGGAATCTAATGGAAAAAATAATTTACATGCAGATCCGAAAAATATACTAAATGTTTCTATAGATAAGGATAACGTGAATAACAAATATTTTAAAACTATTAATCTAAATGGTACTAAGAGGTCAGGTTATATTGATTTTGGAAGTCAATGCACACTTATCAAAAACAAGGTTGCAGTAGGTTCCGCGCTAATGTTAGACAAAACAGAGCTTCCAGTGTTAAAAGGATTCGGCGATGGTTGCGTTACACCGTTAGGACGAACTTCCGTCACAATAGAAATAGACGCAGTTAAAGCGGATATAGATGCCTACGTCGTAGCTGACGAATTACTTCATACTGATGTTATGATTGGTCAATCCTTGACGGAATTACCAACAGTTACGGTATACAAGAGCAGCAATCAATTGATATTGTATTGTGACAATATGAGTGCAGAACGTGTTGAAATCATTAACCCCATTGAAGTTACTGTCAAAGGTCTTATGGATATAACGGTCCACACGCTAGATAAAAATTATTCGGAGTTTATGTTTATACCAGGGCATGTCTGTATGGAACAGGACAAAGAATATAGTGTATTACAAGGTATCTACCGATTTGATAATGGTATCGGTAATATCATAATTATAAACTTGTCAGGAGTTCCCTTTGTATTTCCAAAATGCAAGGTAATCGCACGCGCCATCAAGCTACCTAACAACAGCTGGCACAAAACTAAACCGACATCAGTGCCTGTCAACAGTATTTACGATATGGGATCTGTTTCAGCAGCCTCGAAAGATCGCAACGAACCTATCCCGCTAGACTTGATTAATGTGGGTCCAAAGGTAGTAGAAGAACAAAAGCTACAGCTGGTTAAGCTCTTGAACAAATATAGGGATTGCTTTGCGTTTAATATGGGGGAGCTAGGATGCACCAATATATCTGAAATGACAATTCGACTTAACGACGACACACCTGTTACTTACAGGCCTTATCGTCTCCCTTACAGCGAACGAACTGTTGTTAGGGAAATGATAGGTAACCTATTAGATAATGGTATAATTCGGGAGTCCACCTCGGCGTACGCAAGTCCAATAGTTTTAGTAAAAAAGAAAAATAATGAGTATAGACTATGTGTGGATTATAGAGCCCTGAATAAAAAGACTGTTAAAGATAGCTATCCTATGCCTTTGATTGAAGACCAGCTAGATAGACTAAGTGGAAAATGTTTCTTCACTAGCCTGGACTTGGCATCTGGGTACTATCAAATACCGGTTTCAGAACAGTCTCGACATATGACAGCTTTTGTAACGCCGGATGGGCATTATGAGTATACTAGAATGCCCTTTGGGCTCGTTAATGCCCCTGCGGTATTCCAAAATATGATAAATAAGGCATTAGGCAACAAACGGTTTGAATTGGCCGTCCCATATCTGGATGATTTATTATCAACGGGAAAAACCTTCTCTGAAGCATTTGAAAAACTTGAGCAAATATTGATGCTGCTGCGGCAAGCCGACCTTACACTCAATTTGAGAAAATGCTACTTCTTCCAGTCTGAAGTAGATTATTTGGGTTACGAAGTATCCGAGACAGGCTTAAGACCGGGAACTAAAAAGACACAAGCAGTTGCCGAGTTCCCTACACCAACAAATGTTCATCAAGTCCGGCAGTTCGTAGGTTTGGCCAGTTTCTTCCGACGGTTTATATATAATTTCGCGACGCTAGCAAAGCCCTTGACCAGCTTGACCAAATCAGACGTTCGTTGGCACTGGGGGAAAGAACAAGAAAACTCATTCCAGAGTATAAAAGACAAACTAGTTACCAGACCGATTCTCGCATTATATGACACTGATTACGAGACTGAAGTACACTGTGATGCCAGCAAAGTTGGAGTTGGGGGCATTTTACTTCAAAGATCTGATAAGGATAACCCTTTACGACCCGTGGCCTACTTTAGCCGCCAAACCACACGAGAGGAGCAGTATTGGCATTCATACGAACTCGAAACTATGGCAGTGGTTTTATCGTTGCAAAAGTTTAGAGTATTTTTGATTGGAATTGAGTTTAAAGTCGTAACGGATTGCAATGCATTACGCTCCACCCTCACGAAACGTGACATACTACCGAAAGTAGCAAGATGGTGGCTTATGCTGCAGGAGTTTAATTTCACAATTCAATACCGACCAGGTCGCAATATGCAGCATGTGGATGCTTTAAGCCGGAACCCATTGGAGTTCAGCGATCGTGAGGAGATTGAGATTTTACAAATAACCACCAACGACTGGCTGCATACTGTACAAATGACGGATCCACGAATTAAGCATATCATAACGATTTTAGAGACGACCACCGAGGACCTCAAGGACATTTCCAATAATAATGTACTCCGCGATGGAAAAGCATACAGACGCGTGGGTCGAAAGCTGAAATGGGTAGTACCTCATGGAGCACGATGGCGAATCTGTCAGCTTAACCATGACGAAGCAGGTCATTTTTCCTTCGACAAGACATTAGAAAAAATTAGTGCGGATTATTGGTTTCCCAAAATGAAGCGATTTGTTAAAAAGTATGTCGCATCATGCATTAATTGCGCATACAATAAAGAAATGCCTGGTAAGAAATCAGGGTTTTTACACCCGATCCCTAAAGTTTCGTCAATCTTTCATACAATCCATATAGACCATTTAGGGCCGTTTGTAAAAAGCAAACGTGGTAATACGCACATTTTTGGAGTGATTGATGGGTTCAGCAAATTCATTATCGTGAAAGCAGTTAAAAACCTAAAATCAAAGACGACTATAAAGGTATTAGAGGAAATATTTGCTACTTTTGGTTGTCCCAAAATTATTATATCCGATCAAGGTTCCAGTTTCACTTCCAATGAATTCAAAAGTTACATAGGATCGATTGGTGTCAAGCATGTATTAAACGCCGTAGCGACACCTCGCGCTAATGGACAGATCGAACGATACAATAGGACAATATTGAATTCACTGGCTTCTATGAACCACGACCTAGATGAGAAGGATTGGGATCTAAATATGGGAAAATTACAGTGGAGTTTAAATAATACTATCAACAAAGGTATTGGAAGGTGTCCTGCAGAAGTTGTTTTTGGAAATAGAACAACTAGTCAAAACGAAAATGTTATAAGAGGAGCAGTACAGCCTACATTACCGGTATCAGAAAATGAAAGAGAAGAAGTTAGAAGAAAGGTACAAAACACTATATCAAAACGTCAAATCAAGATGAAAGTCAATTTCGATAAAACCAGGGCCCCTACAAAGATATACAGTAAAGGCGATTTAGTTATGATTCCAAACCATAACCCTGAAAAAGGCAAAAGCAAGAAATTAGCTCCTAAATTTCGCGGTCCATTTAAAATAACCTCTGTCCTTGATAACGATCGTTATGAGATTACTAGTATTGACGGTCACTCACGGAAAGAGTATAAGAATATTTATCCGGCAGATAATCTAAAACCATGGATAACCTTCCAATCCTCTCCTTCTAGTGAGAGAAGCAGTGATGATGATGGTACCAGTAGTGATTATGAGAGTGTAGCTCAACTCCCACTACATCCCTCATCAAAATCCCAATCCCTATCCTAATGTTTTACAGCTTAGGTATGCTGTGGACCCAGACCGGTGCAATCGGGGTTACCGGCTAGTTTTGAAGTATTTACTTTGTCCGCGGGTGACAAAAGGCAGCCTACGGTGAATTAAGAATTTCAAGCGAATGACAGCGCAGTATGGCAGACCGTGTCCCTCGGGTGGCAAACGGCAGCCTGCTGTAAATGAGCAATTTTAAGTGAGTGACAGCGCAGTATGGCAGACCGTGTCCCTCGGGTGGCAAACGGCAGCCTGCTGTAAATGAGCAATTTTAAGTGAGTGACAGCGCAGTATGGCAGACCGTGTCCCTCGGGTGGCAAACGGCAGCCTGCTGTAAATGAGCAATTTTAAGTGAGTGACAGCGCAGTATGGCAGACCGTGTCCCTCAGGTGGCAAACGGCAGCCTGCTGTAAATGAGCAATTTTAAGTAAGTGACAGCGCAGTATGGCAGACCGTGTCCCTCGGGTGGCAAACGGCAGCCTGCTGTAAATGAGCAATTTTAAATGGGTGACAGCGCAGTATGGCAGACCGTGTCCCTCGGGTGGCAAACGGCAGCCTGCTGTAAATGAGCAATTTTAAGTGAGTGACAGCGCAGTATGGCAGACCGTGTCCCTCGGGTGGCAAACGGCAGCCTGCTGTAAAAGAGCAACTTTAACCTGTAGTAAATGAGCAAATTTAACCTGTAGTAAATGAGCAACTTTAACCTGTAGTAAATGAGCAACTTTATGTGATTTACAGTAAAGCAAGGCAGACTGTGTCCCTCTGGTGGCAAACAGCAGCCTGCAGTAAATGAGCAGCATTAAGCGAAAAACGGCAGCTTGCAGCGACTTATCCAGTTGAATTAACTGATAGTGGTGAACCATATCTTCAGCAGCAACTGCAGTTCAAAGTAACTTCGCATCATCCTTTTTTTTTAAGATCTAAAATGTTATAAATACCTCCACGATTGTTTTGTTGATTAGAATATTGGTGAATAATAAAATGTGTATATATTTTTTTGATACCATAACAATGTATGTAACTTTTCTGTGTGTTCTGTATATTTAAGCAATTCACAGAGTTAATTACTTTGTAATCACTAGATTTTGATTGTTTATATCAATTATTTTGTGGGGCAGATTTTATGTACATTTTTTTTTGTTTTTTTTTTTTAATATTATTATTTTTATTTTCGATTTTAGTACACACTGTGACTTTTTTCTACTGTATAGAGCCATACACTAATCGTAGAATGGCCGAGAGAATGTAAGAAATGGGACATTCCTTTAACAGGACGGCCGTCTGTTAGCAATTGCAGGTTTCATCATTTTAAAAATTATCTTTTGTCTAAAATTATGTTATTATCCAATTTATTGACTTGATTAAAAACATATTAATCTGGCAATATTGACTCGTGTTCAAAAAAACTCCCTAATATTATTAACGCTAACAGATTTGATGATACTTGTAACTTTATAGATTATCTAATTTTAATTATTTAATTGTTTTATATAAAAATGTAAAGGATGAATAACATATTTGATTTGTGAAAATAAATAAAGTAAAAACATTGATTGGACTATGGCGGACGGGTGCGTACGTGACCAAATGCCTGTAAACGAAAAAGAAGGATTAAATGTGACTACTGGCTGTATTACTTTATTGGCTGTATTATTTAGAGATCTGTTAACACTATAGACCCTGGAACTGCGTGACTACAGGTTAAAAATATAATAAAAAAACTGAGTAATTGTGCTCGTATACGGCGGAATACTACGGCAATAATTTCATACGCAACATGGACAAAAAATAATAGCACAATTTGAACAGGCGTGAATGCCGGTTTCCAGGCCCAAGTTATTTAAACAGCTAACAGGTGAACGCGGCACGTGCCAGACAGGTGCCGATGTATTTTTATTTACATGAATAAACTACATCGATACAATATGACTATTATTTTGAGATACATATAACAAACTGATACGTTGACATGCGTTTAATGCTTAACGAATAGGCAAGTATTAACTTAATTAGAAGAAAACTGTATTTAAAGCTCTGTCATCAAACAGTTATTATTACCTACTTAATTTGTCTCACAGTGAGTAATAATTACATCATTAGATTATGCTCTGTTTTGATAGACCATGTTTGAAATTATCTATACAGGTAATACTAGTTAAGATTGTTTCATATAGCATTTTGGAACCTGATATTAGCCTTTAGTAGGTTTTCTAGAAGCTCCTGACAAAAATAATTGCTTATTTGTCATAACAGACAAAGGGATCAAGCCAAAGATTGCATGATAATCCTGAATGCTTTGTTTCGAAAGCCCATTCAGAAACCGAATTAATTAAAAATCTCATCACAAAAGAGGCGTATACTCTCTACGTTCTCTTAATACCGCCGTTTTCTAAACGAGGCTTTCACAAAAATTATTCATGGGCATCTTAAAAGCCTATCCCACATCCAACAACAGGTTTTCGTCGATTAATATTTAAATTGTATTAGCATTGTATGTCGGTTCGAAAGCCCAAGAGGCGTCCCAACGGGTTGCGGACTGCCTTTATTTAAACTAATATAGGGATAATTGACGCTGTCACTGCTCTGGTACTATAATTTATTGATAGTTACTGTTCATACTTTTCAATTATTTCACGCAGTTAAACATGACGTACGGCGTACCACTATGGCCAATTTAACCCAGTCGAACACCCATCTATGTCACATAAACGATGTATTTCTTTTATTTAATGCTCGCTTTATTCGAACATTTTTGTTATTTACGGTAGAGCTTTGAGTGGAAGAACTATGTTCTAGTCGACCGTTTCCACAGCAGAAAATCTAAAGCAGCAAAAAATTTGCATTTCGTTTAGTGATTGGTTGCTGGTGGTTTATGTACCTACTCTATTAATGCACAATCAAGTGTGTATTGTCCTGAGATCAGCTTTGATATTTTCTGGTTATATTACGGCGCCAAAAATGTGTTGTGAATACGGGATGATGGCAATTACTCGTATCATCGAGTGCAGTGTTTGTTAATGTTTTGTTTGGGCAGCAGTTTATTTTTACACTAAATTTTAACCCATAATGGAAAACTCAATAACACACTGCCCCGACCCATGAATCTGACTCGGCACCTCTTGAACGCATATAACACACTTACGACGCGAGACCTTTTTCATTTTGATTAGTTTTGTTATGTTTATTGCCTTTCTCTTCACTCTTTACTTACTTTAGTGTTTGTGATTTGTGGTCCAAAAAAAGTACTTGTTGAATCTTTGGTACTTACCTTAGGAAAGGAGTAAATATACTTATAATAAGCAAAAAAATAGTATGTAACAACCAATAATAGTAATCGCCATAACTTGAAACGGGTTCGTACTGTCGTATTATAATGGGTTGTTATGGAACCATTAGGGCTCGAATCAGTCTCGTGGTCGACAGCTTACCTTCACTCTTCGACATTACATATAATAATTGGGTTGTTTTCGTAAATATTGTTTGTAGGATGAACGGGTATTGGTTCAGCTCGTGATCGAGCCAGTCGCGGGGAATCATCGTGATCATCATAGGTAATCTGTGACAACGTTTTGTGTGATCGTGATTGTTTCCATCGCGATATGGGCCACATCACGACTCGGCCGAACCGTTGTTGAACAGAGACAATAGAACGCGGGAAGTGTGGCGTTGGCGAAACTGCGACTTGCCCGATGCGAATGCTCCATTGTGTTTCGTGTCGTTTTCTTGTTGTCTCTATGCTTTACGTTTACCTTGGCTTTGTAGAACTGGTTCTCTAGGAGAATATTGATTAAAAAAATAATGCGTCGGGTAAAGCACAGTATGGTCCAGTCCATATAAAGTACCTATAATATGAATCGAATACTCATCTTTGTGAATTTCGTTGTAAAAGAGTAAAAGTAATTTAACTGCCTTAAGCCTCTGCCGTGGACTACAGAGTTATTGTGGGTTTCTAAGTGTGGACTGGTCACCCTTTGTCGTGACCGACGTTGACAGATGAACATCATTAATGGGCAGTGGACATGTTATTTGTCAGCATTGCTTAAGCTGTATTCAGTCAGTCGTCAATTTAATGATTTGAATACAAGGTTATGCATAAGACTGGATTGTCTGCATTTTGTAAGGAATTCATGTAACTTTTGTTGAAAGTATTAGGACATGCTTCAATATGCAATGAACTACCTTTTTCACAGTTTAATGTGTTAAAGAAACAGAAGCACCGACTTAGACGGCTAAATGTAAAAGGAGGAATCCTCTTTACCGTAATTTACGAAGTACATATAAATATGTTGATTATGTGGATGTGTTGTGGATGTGGTGCACTTCCGAGCTAGTTTTAGTGAGACATTAAGTGTTGGGTGCTTGATTTACTTCCCCATAACTTAAAAATCTCTTTTTTTAGTGTCATTTCATAGAAAGTGGGTAATATTTTACGTGTACCATTATAATGTCTCCATCATTACACAACTTGGACACACGTTCTACGGTCCCGTGAACATTTTTCACTTTTAGATAAAAATGTCGACGTGACATGTTCGTCGGTGGTCTCATTAAATAACTCATGGCTCATATTTTTGCTAAGCTATAAGAAATGCTAAGTGATTCTATTCAATTCAGAACAACTCGAGTAGTTTGAAAATATTTATATCTATACTAATATTATAAAGCTGAAGAGTTTGTTTGTTTGTTTGTTTGAACGCTAGGATCTCAGGAACTACTGGTCCGATTTGAAAAATTCTTTCACTGTGAGATAGCACATTTAACGAGGAAGGTTATAGGCTATATAACATCACGCTACGACCAATAGGAGCGGAGCAGCAATAAAGAATGTTTCAAAATCGGGGACATTTTTTCCTTTTCGTGAGCTTCCGCTGCGTGCGCTGCGGAAACGGTTAAAGTTTCGCTAAAATAATGTATGAGAGAAATGTTTCTCTTTAAAAGTTCTAAAAAAAAGTCCGCGACAGCATATGTCTATTCTTTAAGGTTGGCTCAGTATAACGTTTTTTATCCTAACAAAATTTATTTTACAATAAAGTTTTATTTGTGAAGGTGTTTTTATTAATATGGTATTAATCCTTATCCAAATAATACGCTATTCATTACAAGTATTTAATATTAAATAAAATTGCCTTTTACATCATTTGATTTCACTGAGCATCTTAGAAGATACTGCAGTTTTAAAATATTGATCAAGCGCGCAGTAATGACGCAAAAGGCGCCGATCGACGCGTTACGGTTTCACGTTTGAACAACTTGACCGAATTGTATGATTTTTGGTATGTACAAAAATAGGACTCTAAGAAGTAAAATAGACTACAACTTATTTTCTTACTGAACTTAACCCTGTAGTCTACGCGAACGGAGTCGCGGGCAAAAGCTAGTGTATTTATATACCGTGACTTTTTTTTATAAATAAAGATTCAGTTGTTTCATTATATTTTTGTTGAGTAGGGTTTTTTTGTGCAGGACGCGAATCGGTTTGCAGTGTATAAAACAGCCTATGACCATCGCTGGACTCCTTTGTCTTGGCTATAATGATGGTGATCACGATTAAGCTTTCACGTGTAGATAGTTGCGTAAGATACTTATTTCTTGTCCGATCCTCTTTAGTGGTTACTGCCTTTTAAATAGGGTGGTAAAAATTAATAAAGTGACTAAATCTAAGTGATATATTTGTATTTATTTTTAGATTCAATAAATATTATTTCATTACACGGTATATGAAAAAATAACTTTAATAACATACATAAATAAAATTACTTTTGAAGTTTGCACATTTGTGTTTGTAAAAAAGCGTAACAATAAAAAGTAATAAAAATACAAAATGCTTTTAAGCCATTAAAAATGTGTTGAGCAGCAATGAAAGTGGCGGGCAGTTTGACTCGTGCCATCCAGTAGGTCGGTGACTCCAATACAGTAAAACAAAGTCTAGCATGAAAACGAAAACAACAAAGCTATGGTATATTATACTCGCAATATTGTAAAGGTGCTCAGTATTGTGATAGTGTCCTCTACAATAGACAAAAAGTAAGATACTTAATATGCGTATTGGAATAACATGTGTAATCTTTATAATACCACTTAGGATTGAGACTTTAGTTTGACAGTTAGTCTATTTGGAGAGAGGGCTAAAAATTAGGCGTGGGATTAATGATAAGGAGACCTCCCTAAAACTCACTCAACAAACAGAACACCGATAATACCACCCCGGTTGTACTCACTTAAGCTTCAGAGAGAGTCGCTACAGCATATCTCTACTTTAAAAAATTTGGCTCGTTTTAGCTTTTGAAAAAATTGTGTAATATTTTCTATAACCTTTAAATGTACATCGTTTTTAGTCTGCCTATTATTTTCTTAATGATCTCTTGATCTTAAAAATAGACTATGAATTCTTTACCAATAGAACTCTATTATCTATGTTATGAATTTTATTGTAACACCTGAGCGATGTTGGCGCGTGCCATTAGCTGCGGCACATTGCCTTACTACATCTCCGTATACAAAACTCTCGCACGAGCAGCCTCCGCCTTTTGCTCCTTTTGTGTAACGTGTAATCAACTTTGCTTTGATGTGTGAGTTCTTTAACTTGCACCAAGCGCACGTGTGCTGCCCATAAGAAATCTCCACTGCGTACTTTTACAGCGTACACGGATAAACTTCCAACAGATTTTGTTTGTATACAAAGTTACAGTTTGTATCATGTAGATAGGACTTGATTTGAAATAGCACAATCAAAGAGGTACGGTTACGAGAAAAGTTTCAATCCTCTTTTGTGTACATCTATTTCGTCATTATAAAAACCTATAATTTAACATCCGTTTTGTTTAGTATACCCTTGTTGCCTCGGGCATTTTGGTGACCGCATTACTTCGATAATGATCGTTAAGAATGTAGGTTGCTTATTATATAGATCAATTTATAATTTTGTATTTGGTATTTTTACTAGTGACTGTATACCATGTTCTTTAACTATTTTACTGATTTATACAGCAAAGAAAAGAAAAGACAGAATTTTTGAACTTTGATTTTAAAGCGACATCTAACGTTGACCTTCATAAATGATTTATTTTACACACATACAACATTTATTATGATTGTAGTGTTAAATAAGTTACAAGAAAACAAATAAACTAATTTATTAAGTAATAAGATGTATTGAAATATTTACGAGTTTGTAGCTAGCAACAAGTATCGCATTAAACTTTATAGGTACTTGAGTGTTGAGGCCCAAAGGGAATGCTTTTAAGGTTATCGCTCAACATTTATTATTAATGGTGCACTTGAAACGAGGATGTTTTTTTCTGCTTACGCTGAAACTTAACTTTTTCTTCTCATGACCGTAAAAAATTGCCTGAGACCTACTTGAGATGTATATTTTTTCTGCAATGCGATGTCACACGCTTGAACATCAAAACAGCCGTTGCGATGAAGATAAAAATCATCTTAATGTTTATTCCCAGAAATTGTTTTGTATAAACCATTGTAGGATTTACTTGCTTGCATACATTAAACGTTTTTTTTCTGTATATACGCTCTCCAATGAGTTTAAAAAACATACCTACTCTTTGTGATATATTCCAGCAACAACTTACTAAGTCGGTTTCGTTGTACCATCGTTGTACAAGGTTTTCTTTCGATCTATTATACCAAAATTAGTTTAAATGTCGGATGAAAAGAGCGTGACTCAGCTCTAAACAACCATCAATTGATCACTTAGCGATCGAAGAGATGTCGACTATTAGGTTTTAAAACCATTATCGAAAAAAAACACCGTGTTTAAATCGTTAAAGATTTTATATTGTCATTATAGATGTAGTTATTTATCAAAAAACTTAAGACGGTCGAAAGTAGAATCAAACGAAGTTTGATCTGCAATTTTGATACCCAAACCGAAGATGCGTTGACGAACGAACACCACGTGAATATTAAACACTTTTTCTATACAAAATTATTAATGACTTCATTACTACAACTGGTTGTGTAGTAAAAACGTGCCCATCATTGCAGCGACCCGAGAGTACCAAACTGGTTTGTACGCACCACTCGAAATTAGTTTTGGGTGCATGGATTATGCATGGTACCACGCGTATAATGAAAGGCAGTATAGTCGTTATGATGGGGTTTTTAACCCCTTCAGTACTTCAAGCTCTTAAACTAAATTAGTACGGGTGTACGGTGTGCTGTAAGCGATTTAATGTCGGCAATACGACACTGTTTAAAGCGGAACACTAAGTACATGTACTAATATTTTATAGGCGAATATAGATTTATAAAGGCACGACTTTAAAACCACTCTTAATTTTGCTTCCAATGCTACTTATTGTCTTTATTAATTAAAAAAAATATTCTACATAATCTGCATTAATTGATTAACTTAATGTAAAAACAAATCATATATAAATAGAATAACAACAATGTTGGTTCGTTATTTGTACTAGCTATTTATGATTTTAATAAGAAAAACATGACACAAGTGCAATGTTTTGTTACAGAGAGAGATTTAGCGGCGTTTCTTCTTAAAAGCCATAACACATCTCGTAGATATTAATAGCATTCATTGTTCACTCGTAAAAGGTTTTAAAACCTTAAAAAAAATTAATCGACTTCTCTCCCTATAATAATCCTACGATAAATTAAAAATGCTTTCACACTTATATCCTTTAAGGACGTAGGAACATTTCTAAATTCGCAATTCAATACTTTTCTGCTATGGATCACATAATAGGAGGTAAGCTTGTTTCAAAATTTCACCCACTCTAAACTCCAAAAAAAGTCCAACAGTCCAAAAGCTCCAAAGTCTGTAAACAAAGATCCAAATTTTTTTTTAGCCGGATCAGAAACAAGCGAGATCTCTCTATTGCGCAAAATTTTGTTCACAACTATGAAATACCAAAGATTTTTAAACACGTCTCTTTACTCTACACTATTAGGATAGATTTGTTAAAGGAGATTACAATTTCCTGTCAAAAAAGGAAATAGCTTCCTCAAAAAATCCGCAAAATGTTTATAATACCACATACCGTAAATCGTGTTTATGCTTTCAATTACAAAATTCCGAGGGATTTAACACGAATATAAATAAATATAGGCATTCGCATTCACGGTTTCCATTTCTCGTAACAGCATCCGTAACTAAAAGTAGGAATGTGTCGAGTTGCGCAAGTGATATGTAGGAATTAACCTCGATTTTTGTTAAATATCGACGGATCGTGATGAATCGGAAGTTGGGTTCAAGCAACCGACTGAAATAACTCGCTTGCTTACACAGCATTTAGAAACAACGTGTAAACTGGCGCGTACGTGGTGCATTTGCATTACTAAATAAAAGTTTATATGACGGGAGCGTTTTGCGTACTGCAGTTCGCTGTATAAAGGCGTATGAACCGTTGAAAATCGGCCGTGTTTCAATAACTCTCCGCAATCTTGTACATACTTACTACCGTAAAGAAATCTAAACACGTTTGGTTTATGTTGATGAATGATGCGTACAGTGTCAAAAATACTTAAACCAGAATTTATTAAAAGACAAAAACCAAAAAAATACATAGTTCTGATGATACTAGGATACAACTTTTCGGTTTTATGGATCATACAAATTACAAACATTTGTCTCAATGCGGGTATCGATTCCGCGACCTCTTCTCAAGCTGCCATCTAGTCAATTGCAACCCGGGGCTATCTGGAATAAAAATTATTTTAAATCTCTATTTCCTGATACCATACATTGGATTGATAGTTTTAATTAATTGTTATGGTATTGTTAAAAAATTCCAACGTAAATATGGCATACATATTATAACCATTTATATCTGTGCATTGTTGAACGTATCATCATGTGTTCCTGGAAGAGGCCACACATGCGCGGTCGAGGGTTCTGTCGTACACACCGCTCAGCAGGACATCGGCTCGCGACTCCTGACACTTCAACAAGCTACCGTTATGTGCCGACAGATATCCACACATAATAAAGTCATGTTTATGGCTTTATCATATTTATCATTGGAGTAGTTTAAAATGTCTTTTAAATATAATTTTTAATTTCTTCGTTGAAAATATTATAGTTATCTTAAGTGTAGTGCTGTGTGATCTATGGGTCCTAGGTTCGATTCTCGGGTCGGTCAAAGTGTAATGGTGTTTTGCATTAAAAAATATGAAGTCTGGAAATGTACCCGAAAAAGGCAGTAAGTTTGCTCCCTATTATGTGGGACTGATGCATACCTGGTGAAATGTGGGTGCAGAAATGCTCCTCTTCTATACTTACCCCTTCTATGTATATAAATTCTGGGTTAAAGTACAAATAACTTACACTTGGAATTTCTGTTTGTCAGCATTAAAGTTCTCAACAAAAAACTGTTGGTACTTTAGACATCAAACACATTGATTAAGTTTACTAAAATCTTCACCTTTGCGTGTTGGCCTTGGTATTTATGTACAGACACCTTTGTGTCCATTTATTTCTTGTCATCTAATGAGACTAAGCCTCGTCAAGAATGTCGCTGTGATTGCCTGTGATCATTAGCGACCGCAGTGGGTGCCGGCCGCTGGGGTCGTTTGGACATATTTACCTCAAACTCGTCTTCCGTGTGCATTCTCCAAACAATTGTCATTAATTGCTACTAATTGCACTTGAGTGATATGTGAGGTTAAACTTGGCGAAACCTCTGGAAAAATCTAGTGTTTTGTTAGTGTCGTCCGTAATGACCTTAAATATATCTTCTCTATTAAAGTTTTGTGTATATAAATGTATATAACCAGCGAACGATATTTACATCCACTTGCTTAAGATAAATAACATAAGTTTATTTACCTTACTGAGTATGATTGAGAGTATGGTTTATAAAGTTTTATATTTCATTCATAGAATTTACTATTTATCGGTTATACCTAATGCTGAATGTCTATATTCAACATTGTATCTAGATGAGTATAAAAATAATGTTTTAAAAGCGACACAAGTCATAGACGGTCAAAGCTCAGACAATGGCCGAGACGTGTGCAGTGAAAGGAATCACTTCATAACTCTGTGCAATTAAATATGAAAACTCACCTTATTAACCCCGATGTAACAATTATATGGATGAGAAATCAGAGCATGCTCTCCGCCTCTGATTGTCTGCTGTGTGAACGAATAATCAATTCACCAGTTTCTGTGAGTTAGATATTAATTCGCAACGCTCCTTGCACACCAAGGGTTTATTGTAAAGATAGCTGATTATTGGAAATTAGTGGTTGTTAATTGGTACACTGCGTAGGAACTTGTGCTCGTAATGACAGAGTCTTATAGTTATTAACTTGCCTTCAGAGTTCTCAGAGTTGTAGCAAACTATTTAACGAGTAAGCAAAGTAAAGTAAGCAAAATGTATGCAATCAAAACATACGCAGGTTATTTTGTAATTTTCACTTATTTTAGTTAAAGTAACGGTCAGTATAAATAAATCTACATGTGCCTAGTACCTACTTTATCAAAGAAAATTAATTTACATGCATGACTAGCGCAAATATATACAATAACGATTTTATCTTGTGTTAAGATCGGGTCGATCTACCGTTATTACTACACTAGCTATCTGAGTATGAAGATCGTCTGCTCCGTAGAAAACGATCACAGAATATCTAACACACTGTATTACGCAATTTATTGTTTATTTTTATTGATTAAAAGCTGATCAATTAGGTAATAATGCGAGCATGATAGCAAGCAGGTCTTTATCATACGGCTGGGTACCTAAGTTTTTTTTAATGTACCTATAGACATATGTAATGTAGGCCAAAAATAATAATTTTGTTTCTTTTTTTCAGAACGCTAATGCTATTAGATAACAAAATGGGAGGCACATGAATCGAAATGGCGGCAACAATGGCATCCCCGGCGCACGACCACTATTTGCGCGATGGTGAACTACGGCCTCAGCACTCCCGGGATGGATCCAGAGATTCCGGGATCTTCCACACCACCAAAGGCCTTTGGAATGCACCGGGACAGAATAATTGCTTCTTGAATAGTGCTGTTCAGGTGAGTGGATATTTAAACGTCTTATAAAATTCGATTGATTTTATGTCACATCAAATACACCTCTTTTAGTTCATACTTCTAAAGCATTGCTCATCAAAAAATCGTTTGTATGGATAGCTTCCTATAGATAGCATACGTTCCTATTCATTTTTATTTTACATCACATGCCATTACACAGTTAAAAATTACAAAAACAATTCAAATAAAACAATCTTATTTAAATTGCTTTAAATCCTTAAAGCGAGCAAATCGTCAAAGCTAACTTTTAAGGAAAACATAGTTGTAAAAGTCGTAAATAGGATATAAACTTCATGTATTTGTTCTTATGTTGGCTTCGGTGGGCGGAGGTTTGTTTTGCGGATTCGAAAACATCGATGAGATAATCGTGAAATTTTAATCTATGGCATCATAGTAAAGCCTAAAATTTGTAATGGTTATACTATATGTCATTCAATATGTGATAGTATATTTTTAAATTTTGTTTCTGATTTCCTTTTTGTTTATTCATTATGAGATAGCCGCAACATTAAAGATATGAATTCGTATGAAGTTCACATAACCACACGGGAAGATCTTATCTCAAATGAATTCTTGAAAGGGTCTAAAAGAGGCAGCTTCAAGCAATTTTATTTATTTCTTAAATCGTCCTTGTATATAAAGAGAACACTAGTAATTTTGTTAAGTACGCTATAAAAGAGGCTCTGGTTTATTTGTTTCAATCTTCGGTCAGTAAACTTCGAACACTTTTTCGAGATTGCGTCTCGCCTTTTAGGCTTAAAAGATTTTCGTAATATATTTAACGTTGACGTAAGGCGCATGAACAGATAAATTTGACGACAAACGAGAAGCATTAGTGGCCAGTCGGGGTATTATTCAAATTTCAACGGTAAGGCCGGCGCCATAATCCTCTAACGTGCAGGCACTTGAAGCCTATATAAGCTACAAAAAGGGGCAGACTAAAAATATCTAGTATAATTTGTTTCCTGGTATGGATGTAATTATAAGCTGTAGACTAATTTTAGGATGAAAACAAATTATTAGAATTTGTTAAAATAATATAAACTTTTCTTTGGTTTTTAGTAAAAAAATTATATCCTAGCGATTTTAATGTCGCGTTTTAATGCAAATGAAATCACTAGAGGCCCAGTTAACGTAATTTCCTGCCGTTTTAACATCCTTCTCTGTTCATATATGCGAAACAACCTATGATCACTATAATTTGTGCCATAGATACGTTTGTTTGTATCGCGATGACTAATTGCCTATAGGCCGACTATTATCTGTTATTAGAACATGGGTTTAAAAAGTGTTTTACTTATTTTCCTTCTTTATTCTATTATCATGCGTACGTATTGCTTATCATATTCGCAAATATATGCCGTTTAGTAACTTTTACCAACTTTCTCTAAATACAATTTGTCACCTCTAAATTGCGTAAACGACTTTGACAACGGATACACGTCCTCTATTTTGCGCATTTCTCTCGGAAATTGATCGTGTGAATATAAATTAATATAATAATGTTGTCATAACGAGATTAACAAGATATTCATGTGAAGAATCGTTGAGTTTAACAAAATTTGATTACAAAACGCTCATTTTGGTATTTTAAATTTGGCTACGTGAAATCAAAGCTCTTAAAGATTGTGTCGTAGTGTCTGGGTGCGAAGTAGAGATTTCGTTTTTAATTTCCTAGTCAGACAATTTTTTATCAAATCTATCATTAAAATTATAAGTAGTACAATAGTGTCTCAAAATGTGCCTGAAAAACGGTAATGGGTTAGATTTTTATTACGTAGGGCTTAAAACAAAGGTGGATATGGTTAAAACAAACGTGGATAAAGAAAAACACCCCTGCCAGCTTCACTCCCTAATACTTGTGTTGAATTAGAAAAAATTGCTGCCCAGTTTTTGCGAAATATATTTTTTATGGTCAAAGGTAAACAAATGGTCAATTCTATCGGACTGTTTGCTTAGGCGACATGTGTAACGGCGTGTACTCATTTGCACCGGTTCTTACGTTAGCTGAACGTCTTAATTTGGACTTTAATAGCGTGATATTAGAGTTCAAAACGGCATTATTGACTCTAATGATGACACTGGCATCTATTAGGGGTCGCATGACGTGACTTCTGTACCGATAATGTTAGAACCTGTTTTTTATGGTAATATTCATATGACCCGCGGCCCGAAGTAGCCAAGTGTATAGGATTTTGTCTCCGAGTAGAATTTTAACAAGTTTCCTAAATTTTAGTGTCTAAGGTGAAAGGTTGTCAGCCTCTGACATTAGATTTTTGAAGATTACTGTTGGAAGTCGGTGAATGTGTCTTAAAATGCCAAATTACGTTTGCATGTAAAGTGAAAGGATCATGATTTTACGTGTTGTTTTTTAATGCTAAGTTGATAAAAAATCTTAAGAGTAGGTATTAGACAGTCTTTTTAGTAGATACGTATATACATATATAGTGTAAATGACCGTAGGACAACTAGTCACAAATTTGAACTCCACGTGAAAATATGTTGTTTCCAATAACTTAGTACCGAAAAGTCTAACTTTTTTATTTTTAATGGGTTTTGTATTGAATGGATTCTGGATACACAAAAAAATGAAATAAAACATATAATTAAATAATGTTTTCGAAACGTACTGAATAATGTCAATTATGGCTTTTCTCACCTGCAGATGAAAAAAGCAACCGTGAGAATAGGGGCGCTCTAAGACTGTAATTATCTTGTATGTTTTTGGTGATAGGAATCACGACACTGATAAGAATAATTCCATGGTGAAATTAAAATCGGATCTATGTGTGTGAAATAAGTTTAAAAAGTAATTACATCTTAATGATAAGCTCTAGGCTAAGTAGTCTTCTTGAAACGATAGTTGTGTATCGTGTTTTGTTATGTTAGTGAGAATCTGCGACATGACACTTCTTATTCTTTTGTACGGCTACTTTTTCTTTCTTATTTTATGTTATTAGTATGCTTACATACCTCCTGTGTCGTGGGTTTTTAGAGCGAACATTAGTATCCATATTTTTCAGTTTATTCTAATATTGTATCGAAATATAACATCTCTCCTTAATCCAATAAATAGGCAATCCATTCTCATTATCCACAACAATTATAAACATACTCGTAAATACTAACACAGAAATGGTTTATAGAATAAGAATTTAATGTGTCTACAATAAATAAAAATGTTTAACATTTCATCTCTCGGTATGTGTGTCGTTGATAAATCTGATCCAATTTACATAGACGTAATTACGACACGGAATATACTCGCCCTCACTCACAAAAAATGAACATCCATTGCTTCTCGTTCGGCACTGATGTGTAGCGTGGATGCCACGACAGACTCCCATTAAAATGCTCGTCTCCAATATGTTGCGTGAAGACAAGTAAAAAAATACCAAATATGACGTCATACCTTATTTTAATGTTACACGGACACAGTATTCTACAGACATTACTGCGCACGCTTCTGATGGTACTACAATTGAAACGCACTAAGAATGATTGTAGATTAAAGTCAGCAAACTTTTTGCTGCAAATTGTCACGCACGTGTCCCTAATCACGCAGATTGAATCCAATTTTTCAAAGGGCTTGACATTTAAAATTCCAGGAGCCACAACACGTAACTAAAGAAATAAAGCGTGAACGCACGGCACGAGCCAGGAATGCTATAAAAACTAAAATGTTGGGGATAAGGGATTTGCAGCCCGCGAAGTTGCATGAATCTGTGGAAAGATTGCTTCGTCGGACACTTGATGGATTACTTGTCATGCGATTCAGGTAAATATAAAATGATAGCTGCGTAGAGTAGGTTGTACGGCAATTCGATGTCGGTTGTTACGAGGAAAATGTATTATGTTTCTTGCTTATATCGTATAGTAAAAGCACGCCTCTCTTAGGAGAAATTAAAATTAATTAGGGCAAAAAAAGGTTACGAAGACAAGCTCACATGTTACAACCATTTGTGGACATAGCACCAATATTAATTAGACATGTTACAAATGTATAAATTGCATTATTCTATAGATACATGTTCATGGTAAACACCAGGACATGCTAGGTTGTCACATGATTTGTGTAAAAGTATAACTACTTAATAATCCGAATTCGAAAAATTATCAAGATCTAAACAAACGATTTCTAGAGGCAATTTCGACGAAACAAATTGATATTTATGTATGCAAAATAAATTATAGTAAACAACGGTCGTGTGAAACCCGATGTACCAAACCATCTTACTCTTTGTTTCAATAGCACTCACGCTCCCATAAAATCTATTACTTGCTTAATTGGAACACGCGATTGTACTATTAATCTATGTTAATAAAACCAAAAATTACTCAACGCAATCAATCAATACCAACCTCTTTGAAAAAATAGTAAAGATGAGATTAACTGGTCGTTGCACTTCCGATTGTAATTAAAAAAGGGAGGTGATCAAGTACTTTAAGCCGTAGTTCCTCGCAAGAAGCCCTTTAACCTGGTTTAAGACTCGTAAGTCAGATAAGACGGGTACGTTTCGTTCCTACACCTGTGTACATTGAAGTGTCAACTAGATAAGGCCAATGTTGGCTTAACGTCCTTAAGGCATTGTTTACAACGACTTTTATCTCTTCCTTAATGTTCTGCTATCGCTCCTTCGTGCTAATGGCTCCAGTGCGGCGTATTGAACCTGTGGTTTGAGTCCTAGTCCCATTTTATTATCGCAATCGATTATGGCCATTTGTACGATATAGTTTCGCTATTAAGTGCATAGAAAACATTCAGACTGAATTCGAATGAGTTGCTATTTTTAAATTGACATTTACTCCATTTTTAACAAAGGCTTTTTATTGAGAATTCTGAATCAGAAATTTGTTACGGAATGAAGTCATTGCATTGTTTTATTCTAACATGTGACGAAATGGTTTCCTAAGCTAGTGTGACTTGGGCTCATAATGCAGTAAGAGCTAAAGGTCCAATTTCGCGTTCTACTTTGAAGTTTATTTTTTGCAAAACGTGCAGTGGTTTCAGTTTCACGTTTATAAAGAAAAAGTTACGATTAAACAATGCTGTATTGTAACTCGAGATTAGGCTAATATGTTTAAATGAAATAATGCCGTTGTTCTTTTTCTGAGAACCATACATACATCGTGTAACAAACATTGCCACTGCCCCAATAAATTTATTGGTGACTAATAATAGAAAATAATTGCAAAATAGTGATAGAGTAACATATATTACGACCGTATTTTCATCTCATTATTAATTTAAATACCTGCTTAGGATACCAAACTTTAACGCTGTACTAGTTATTTTTCATATGGCACATTTATTTCATAGTGTATTTCAACTAGTTGAATATAGAAAGGATAGTCCCATCTTATTTGTGGCGCCATACAATTTCCATTGACCTATTTAAAAATATTCAAAGTTTCAGCGTCATGAAATTGCAGATGGTATTTGTCGTTTGTCACTAAACCAATACCAATTCACGTTTGATTGAATTAAGGACCTTTATTACATGTCCCATCTGCATTTTATTATTTTTATAATCCCTCCCTTAGTTACGGCTTCCGATGCTTACTATAGAGTTCGTGCTGCCGCCTATTTCTAAACAATTCTCTTTGAACAGGTGCACGTGTGCTTACACAAGTTATTTTACTAACTATCGAGCATTCTGCTCACGCTCGTCCAAGTCCCTTGTTTACTCGGCGCCATTATGTTGCACCGGTGGCTTGTTTTATTAAACTTTACATAATGACTTCAAATTGCGTTATTCTCTTGTCTATGATTTAAGCAAAATAATAGACTCATAAACTTTGGAATAGAAGAAAAATGACAACCTCGCAAGATTTCCATTAATTTAATATGACATAACGTAGTTCAATTATGTGGAAAGCAACTATACTCGCTTATTAGCTTAGGTGAGTTAAAATAAATGAAACGATATTCAACATGTCTACACAACCAGCCTTTGTATCAGTATGTATCCATCAGTAATAGCGATGTTGTCGTTGTCTCGGGCACATTTGCAGAATCCGTGGTACTATTAAAAATTTCTTAAAGGAAAAACCATACTAACACTGCCCGATTCGGGAATCGGGGATTATAATATGTGGATCACGCGACAGATTTTTGTGCCGCGAAATCACGAGGCAGATAAGTGCAAAATAATATTTACAGTCAAGTCAGCAGTAGATACGAGTACTACACATTGGTAATAGCGACATTTATATTTTTTTTGATAATTTGGATTTTTTAATTTTTGGCCGAAATTAAATATTGAATAAAATTCGTAACATTAAATGCGGAAAGTATCATTAAATACATTGATAGTTGTTGCGTGTCGCTTGTCGGCCGCTGCTTGGGCGCGGCAAGCTTGCTGGGCGTAAGATTCGGAGTAATCCGAACGCCGGTACCCAGCCCCTAAGATGTCTTCCACGTCGAAGATTGCCGGTTTGTAGGTGTATTTGGGAGCAAATAAAACGCAGGCAAACAATAGAAAATGCCGTTGTCACTCGCTCGAAAATGCCCTACACGACCCCCCCTCCTTGAAGTATGTAGGACGGAGTCGCTGCAACAGTGCTGCCCTTGTGGTCGCACTGTCTTCTTGCCAGAAGCGTGCTCTTCCGATAGCGCTGTCTTCTTTTCTTCCCGTAGCGCCGTCTTCTTTCTTCCCGTAGCGCCGTCTTCTAGAAGATATCGCTGTCTCGCTCTCGCCGATAGTCGTCTTCTTCTAGCAGGTCTCGTAGTCTTCTTCTTCTTGTAGGTCTTGCTGTTTTCCTTCTTGTTGTTCTCGCTGTCTTGCTTGTAGATTCCCATACATCCTTCGGTTTTTGCGCGCGCTTACCTACTCCGCGGCTATCCCGTAAGGAGGCCCCATGCAATTCGAACTTAATTTCGTTGCGTTTTTATTACGGCGAGTGACTATATTGGCTTTTATTTTAAAAGTGTTTTAACCTATATACATGTATCTTATGTCTAAATGTGAGTCTAGTTGTGCTCTACATACATCAATAATTTATACACTTAACTTATTCTTATTGTAAAAAATATAAACGAAAAACACACAAAAATCTTAAGTTTTCACGTTTTCTTACCGAGCCGAGTATGAAACAGTCATAATCTCGGCTCGGCTGTTATGTTAAAAATGCCGCTCGTGGTCCCTCGAGATAGCGTCGCTTACATCCTCCCCCTCGTGCGCAGCACCATCCTCTTGTCCTGGCGACGCCGCCGGCACCAGCAACACCGCCTTGGAGCTTGGTCGTCGCAACACGCCGTTCGTCGTGCGTATCCCGATGACCCGGGTACGTCCGTCGGGCCCGGGATGGACATCGATGACTT
The DNA here is from genome assembly GCA_030295005.1 of Cephonodes hylas. Taxonomy (NCBI): domain Eukaryota; kingdom Metazoa; phylum Arthropoda; class Insecta; order Lepidoptera; family Sphingidae; genus Cephonodes; species Cephonodes hylas. The sequence goes on along the minus strand of AP025367.1, from coordinate 4,184,063 downwards.
CTCCTCTTGGCCAGATGCAGCGAGGCATGGTGGCGTCCACTATGAGGACGACGTCACCACACCGAAAGTCCCGGTCGCTCGCTCGCCCGCAGATCCGACGTGGTAAAAGTGTGGGGAGGTATTCTCTCACCCACCGGCTCCAGAAGTGGTCCGCTAACCGCTGCGCTGTCCTCCACGACCTCCGTCCAGACAAGTCCGAGTCTGTGAAAACTCCTATCCGTCGAGCACCACAGGATCTCCCAATCAAAAAGTGATTCGGCGTCAGCGCTTCTTCTGGCGATTCTTCTTCAATGACGAGCGGTCGTGAATTTACTATGTGTTCCGCTTCGGTGATGAGCGTGTGGAGGACTTCTTCTTGAGGATGTCTTTCCTTGAGCGTAACAGCCAGGGCAACCTTTATCGATCGGACTAAACGCTCCCAGGCTCCTCCCATGTTTGGCGCACCGGGTGGGATGAATTTCCACCGGATTCCCAATTCTTCTGACGCGTCGACTAACTCTTCCTTCTTCAGCTCTTCCAAGGCCTCTTTCAGTTCTTTGTTGGCGCCGACGAAGTTCGTTCCGTTGTCGCTGAAGATGGTGTGTGGCATCCCTCTTCTGGCGGCCATTCGTCGTAACGCCAAGATCATGGAGCTCGCAGAGAGTGACGGTGCGAGTTCCACGTGGACTGCTCTCGTGGTTAAGCATGTGAAAAGCACTCCCCATCTCTTCTCGTGTCTTCGTCCGACTGTGATGGTCATGGGGCCGAAGTAGTCGACTCCCGTGTTGGTGAATGGGTGTTCACCATGACGTAACCTCTCCACGGGTAAGTCACCCACCGGTGGTTGTTGCGGCGCACTCCGGTGTACTTTACACCACTGACATTGGTGTACGATGCGTCGCACCGCTGACCGCAGGCCGATCACCCAGAACCTCTGGCGAACTTCGTTCATCACTGTGGCATGGTTCCCGTGGTTGAAATGCTCGTGATAATTTCGGAGAAGAAGTTTCGTTAAGTGGTGACGGCTGTCCAGAATCACCGGTCTCTTCGCCTCTCTGGCAATGTGTGGCACTGCGTCGATCCGTCCATGTACTTTTAGCAAACCTTCTTCTAGGATGACTCCTATCTTACGTAGCTTGCTATCCTTGCTCACCTGCTTGCCTTGTCTAATGGATTTGATCTCTTGCTTAAAATTCTCTTCTTGACATCTCTTAAACAACAGATTCTCTGCAGCCTTTACATGCTCGAGGTCTAAAGGCAAGAATCTTTTTGCTGGGGCGAGCGGGACACTTTGCTTCTTGCCGTCGGAGGATCTCTTGATGACGCGTCTCCACGTCGGATCTTCTTTCTCCATCTTGCGAGCAATATTTATCGGCCGCCCTTTACCACATAAATACAGGAACTGTATTACTCTGGCGGTTGCTCTCACAAGCCGGATCCATCTTGAGAATCGCTCTGGCTCTGGTGTGGCGAACTCAGACGTGGTTCTGACTGTAGCGACGATACGACTTTCCTTTTCTTCCCCTGTACTCTCGGTTCGGAAATCTCGCGCCCTTGGCCATGATTCTTCGCCGTCGCGCAGGAAGGCAGGACCCGTGAACCAGCGGTGATTTGCGTCGAAGTCCTTCGGTACTCCTCGAGTCGCGTCATCCGCAGGGTTCTGCTTGGACGGTACCCAGCGCCATTGTTGTGGTCGCGTAGTCTCTTCTATCTCGGCCAGTCTGTGCGCGACGAAAGGCTTGAATGTTCTTGGGTCCGTCTTGATCCACGAGAGTACGGTACTCGAGTCTGTCCAATAAGTGACTCTTTGGACTGCCATGTCGATCTCCTCGCGTACCGCTTGTGCCATCCGAGTCGCTAAGAGCGCCGCTTGAAGTTCCAGCCTGGGTATAGAGACTGGCTTCAACGGTGTCACCCTGGATTTGCCCGCCAATAAAGTCACATTGTATCTATTATTGTCACATCGCTGCCTCCAATATGTGGCGCAGGCGTACGCGGTCTCGCTTGCGTCGCTGAACACGTGAAGCTCCCCCTCGTGGTCCTTCTGGGCGATACAACGAGGGAGCCTCAATTCTTCAAGCAGCATCAGGCTGTTCAGGTAAGCGTCCCAGTACTTCTCTTCTTCTGGTCTTATAACCTCGTCCCATCCGACCCCGCTCTTCCAAATATCTTGGATCAGCCGTTTTCCTTGAATTAGCACAGGAGTGGCTAACCCTAATGGGTCGAACGTGGACATAACCGCACTGGTTACTTCCCTCTTAGTGGGCGTCTTCTCTTTGTTCGACACTTCTTTGCTGACGTTCCTCATCTGCGTCCGGAAACCCAATGTGTCTTCTGCCGTGAACCAGCGCAGCCCCAGTGTTTTCTCTTCTTTTGAACCTAGCTCCACCTCTCGGTTCTCTGGTTCTTGTCCGAGTGCCGTCGATATTCCCCTTCTGTTCGACACCCATCCCCGTAATTCAAACTTGGCGGCGCGGTGAATGGCATCTACTTGCTTCGCTATCTTGACGGCCTCTTCTGCGCCTTTGAAGCTCTGTAGGTAGTCATCCATGTAATGATTGCGATCCACCGCGCGCGCTGCTTCTGGGTATCGATCCGCGAATCTCGCCGCATTTTTATTCTTCACAAATATTGCGGCACTCGGTGAGCAGGCCGCTCTGAAGATCAGGGAAGACATTCTGTATTCTTGCGGTGGTCCCGTTCGTCTGTCGCCTCTCCACAAGAATCGTAAGCTGTCGCGGTCTTCATTCCTTATTTTAATTTGCAGGAACATCTCCTTTATGTCAGCTGCTATGGCGACGGGCCACTGCCGGAATCTCAGCAGCACTCCAAACAGCGATTGTAACAGATCTGGTCCGGGCAAGAGGGCGTCGTTTAAACTTTTGCCACAAAACTTTGCAGCGGCGTCGAACACTAGTCGGCGTTTCTTCTTGGTAGGATGTGTCACCGTGAAGTGTGGTAGGTACCATATCCTTCCCGACTCTGGTTTCGCATCTGCCCTTTCCGCATAACCGCTGTCAATCAGGTTATTTATTTCCCTTTCGTATTCTTCTTTATGGCTCGGATCCTTGTCGATCTTCCTTTCCATTGAGTACAGGCGGGTCTCGGCGGACTTGAAATTATTCGGTAGTTTCTCTTCCGCGTTCTTCCATAGTAACCCGACTTCGTATCTCCCGCTAGACAGTTGACGGCTCGTACTGTCTAATATTCTTAACGCTTGTCCATCTGCGTCGGTCGTCGGCCGTCGTGGCATTACTCCGAGTGATTCCACGGCGAAATGCTCCTTAATGAGGGTGTCAAGATCTTCCTCTCTTGTGGACACGTGTGCGCACGTTGTGTGACGTATCGCCCTCGTGTTGCCTCCGTCGCAACCGTGTAGGACCCATCCGAGAAGAGTGAATGACGCCACCGGTTGACTTCGCGGGCCTTTCTTCGTGCTCTTAGAGACGATCAACTCCCAGTTGTCTTGCCCGATCAACATCCTTGGAGCTTCTTCGGCGTACGTCAATTGATCCGTCAGGTCGCGGAGATGCGCGCATCCTTTGAGGCGATCCTTCTCTATCTTCTGAGGTGCGAGACGAATGTCGTCGACGGTTCTCGCACCTGTCACTCTTCTTTTATTCTTCTGGTGGGCGCCTCGGATCGTGAAGTCAAGTTTCATTGAATTTGTTTTTGTCACCTTCTTGCCGCCGACGGTCTCAATGACTAACCTCTCTTGTGGTCCTTGTAATCCAATATCTTCTGCTACTGTGGAATCTACCAATGTCACGGTAGATCCTTCATCCAACAAGGCGAGAATCTTCTTTGACCCTTTCGGGCCATATATTTCCACCGGCGCAATTTTTAGATATGCCCTTTTGCTGCCGGCGAAATTGACGGCGACGCGCACGTTGCTCGTCGTCTCCCCTGGTGGCTCTTTTGGTGCCTCTTGAACTGCGCGATCTTCGTGGAGTAGCGCATGATGCCACCTTTTACATTTCTTGCAAGCCGGAGCTCTACAAGTTTCCTTGCGATGCCGTCCGTGAAGACATTTGAAACACAACCCGCTCTTCTTCACGGAACCCCATCGATCCTTCACAGGAGCTTGCGCAAACTTCGAACATTCAGCCACACGATGGTTTCCTTGACAATATGCACACTCGCTGGTCTTCGCTTCAGTAGCTGTGTGTGCTATCTGCCTCACTGGAATCTGTCGTCTTGTGGGTCCCGCTTCTTGCACGGCGTATGGTCCGCATCGGTCCGCCTCCCTGTTGAGGAACTTCGTTATCATCAACAGGTCGGGATCTTCCGGCTCCTTGTCGGCCGCGAAGTCGAACCACCGATAACGGATGACTGCCGGCATCTTGTCCACAATACACTTCAGCATTTCCGGCGACTGTAGATATTGTGGCTTCTTCAGGCCTCTGATGGCGGCGACGGTGTTGTTAACATAACTGGCGAATACACACACGTCGCGGGCGTTCTCGCTGAGACGTGGCAAAGTCTTCAGTTTCTCCAATTCCGCCAGTACTAATGCGTCGGGTCTTCCAAAACGGCGGCGTAATGCTTCCAGGACCTCTTGGGGTTTGCAGTCAGAGTAGAGTGCGCTCTTGACCGCGTCCCTGGCTAGTCCCTTGATCGCCTTCCTTAACCGGGCCATGTTCTGCGTGTCGGTGAATAGCGGTGCCGTATCGTCGTAGACTGTCTTGAAGGCTGTCCATTCTCCGCTATTTCCGTCGAACGCTGGCATCTCATGTAGAAATGAAGGCGTCGCCGTCGTCGTTCCCGGCTTCGCGGTCGCGATTGCTTTTAATATCGCGTCCGCAAGGTTCTGCGTGTCACTGCGTTCGGTGGTCGGTGCGGCTTCGGTGAGTGGCGGTGCCATATCCTTGTGCCCTTTTCCCTCGGGCTCCACCGTCGTCTGCACCCATCGTGACACGTCCTCTTCTTTATTGATGGGTTCTTCATCAGCGAGAGAGTCTTCATCATCCTCCAGCTGTATGAGCTCTAAATGAGCACTTGCTCGTGCCGCCGCTGCTTGCGCCACTTCAAGTTGCAATTTCGCTAACTCCGCCTTCGCTTCCAGTTCCCTCTTCCTCCGCTGATATGATCGCGCCGTGCTTCCGAGTCTGACAGACGTGGCTCGTGTCAGAAGAGGTGCTTCGTCCCTCGGTGCTCGTCGGTAGTCGGTTGCGGTCGTCATGGTCACTGTAGTTCCATGAGTCCACGTCGTGGTCGGCGTCGATCCTGACGTGGTCGCCGTCGTTGAGGTGATGGCTGGATTGGCAGACGTCGTTGCTTCAGGTTGCGCAGCAGCTTCTGGCTGCACGGTGCTCTTGTTGCTTCTGGTGGTCGGCATCTTGACGCGAAGAGGATCCGGCTCGAAGGACCAGTTGTTGCGTGTCGCTTGTCGGCCGCTGCTTGGGCGCGGCAAGCTTGCTGGGCGTAAGATTCGGAGTAATCCGAACGCCGGTACCCAGCCCCTAAGATGTCTTCCACGTCGAAGATTGCCGGTTTGTAGGTGTATTTGGGAGCAAATAAAACGCAGGCAAACAATAGAAAATGCCGTTGTCACTCGCTCGAAAATGCCCTACACGACCCCCCCTCCTTGAAGTATGTAGGACGGAGTCGCTGCAACAGTGCTGCCCTTGTGGTCGCACTGTCTTCTTGCCAGAAGCGTGCTCTTCCGATAGCGCTGTCTTCTTTTCTTCCCGTAGCGCCGTCTTCTTTCTTCCCGTAGCGCCGTCTTCTAGAAGATATCGCTGTCTCGCTCTCGCCGATAGTCGTCTTCTTCTAGCAGGTCTCGTAGTCTTCTTCTTCTTGTAGGTCTTGCTGTTTTCCTTCTTGTTGTTCTCGCTGTCTTGCTTGTAGATTCCCATACATCCTTCGGTTTTTGCGCGCGCTTACCTACTCCGCGGCTATCCCGTAAGGAGGCCCCATGCAATTCGAACTTAATTTCGTTGCGTTTTTATTACGGCGAGTGACTATATTGGCTTTTATTTTAAAAGTGTTTTAACCTATATACATGTATCTTATGTCTAAATGTGAGTCTAGTTGTGCTCTACATACATCAATAATTTATACACTTAACTTATTCTTATTGTAAAAAATATAAACGAAAAACACACAAAAATCTTAAGTTTTCACGTTTTCTTACCGAGCCGAGTATGAAACAGTCATAATCTCGGCTCGGCTGTTATGTTAAAAATGCCGCTCGTGGTCCCTCGAGATAGCGTCGCTTACAATAGTTGTTTATGATATCACTACATAGTATAAAACAAAGTCGCTTTCTCTGTCCCTATGTCCCTTTGTATGCTTAAATCTTTGAAACTACGCAACGGATTTTGATGCGGTTTTTTTTAATAGATAGAGTGATTCAAGAGGAAGGTTTATATGTATGATAACATCCATTAAATATCAGCATTGCACCCGTGCGAAGCCGGGGCGGGTCGCTAGTAAAATTATAAATGCTACGCGTTACCTGCGCATTGCTTTCTACTTTTGATTGAGCATGCCGTGACTGCTAATTTGCTTTGAATGAATCCTTAGAATCAATGAGCGTATTTTTATTCACTGTGGAATGTAACAGGATTGTGATGTCAGGGGAATTCGCAAAATATATCAAAAGATATTTATACGCATATTATACTGCATATCACACGTACGATATGCGATCCGGAAATTATATTGTGTGACTTTCCTAGGAACATCAAAGAGTTATTGTTTTCTGTTACAAACAAGTGGCGTTGTATGCATGAAAAAAAATTAACTCTAAAGCCTTCATGGTTTAATTGTATTAAGGAAAGATAAAGTTCCATGTCTAAGTATTCGCCAAACATACGACAGACTCCGATGATGTTAATTTTAATTTGAGACACGTCAATCCCAGTCGCGCTTATGGTATATCGTGACGTGAAGCCACTGACGTTGAATGTGGAATGACCAAGTACGGACATGTGTAACATAATAAGATTGGCGTGATTTATTTATACACATCTCGCTTGTGGGAACCCACGTCGTTTATAGATCACTTACTATTTAAATTTGTACTATTCGCCTAATGTTACCGTGCGCGAAATATTTTTGCAATTTTATATCCGCTTGGATTTACATGTGTTAAATGGAAGTAGCCATTGAATCGATTGTCTAAGTGTTTAACATTCCATTATATCTTTGTTTGCAATATTAAGAATATATTAACAAGCGATAACAATGAAGAACGAATTACATATTATGAAGTCCGCAGAATATTTCTGAATGCGTTCTGCTTTCAATTGAACAAATGTACTGTATATCTTTTACGATTAACAAAAGATTTATTTCGCCTGATAATTACGGTATTGAATAATGTTGTTTATAGAAAAACGTATTCTAGCCATAAAAATATAATTTAATGAGCCCTTTGTCTACATTTCCTAATTATATAGAAATCATGTCTTTAAACAGAGACAATTTTTTTTAATTTAATTTTAATTAATTTTTAGGCCTATGTCCAACAGTGGACGTGAAAGGTTGTTGATGATGATGATGATGAAATTTTAATTACTGCGAGTTTACAGAACAAAAGGGTTGCATGTCAATATAAGATAAATTCTAAAAAGGTGTTGTGATATTAATTTTATATTCCTTTCGCACACAAGAATTAATAGCGATATCACTTATATTCAATATGAAGACGACCATTGCAATTATATATTTTATATTTCAAATTTATTGTATGATATTGAAATAACATGTAATCGCTTAACTTAAAAATATGCAGCGGAATTTCAATGTTAAAACAATTTATAATGTTCTTTTAGCGATTCGGTATAACTTCTAAATATATAAATCCTCATAAACACATCCAATATGGCAGTTAACGATAAAGTTAATATAAACATTCCATCACTTTGATTTCACAGCCACTTTTAGTCTGTCTATACTTCATAATTGTTTACAAAACTCAGCAGGCGATTGCTGAATCTAATAACTAACAAGCGTTGAGTAGTTCTATAAATATTTAACCTGACGGCTTACACACCTGTTTCAGCGTTTATTCCGCACCTGTCCATTTCCATACAATATTTCACGAAATTTGCCTACAATAACCATTGCGTTAACTCGTGTGCGAAACTATTAAATTGCTATTAAATGTCAGTGATGCAATTAGTTTTTTGTAATGCTCTCGGCTTAAGAATATTTTTTTAAAGCACGTGTTAATAGTTTATGGTACCTGCTTTTTGTATATTGACGTATTGTTGTATATGTTGACTTGATTAGATTAAATAGAATTACAAAGGCAGCCTTCCTTTCATCGATCTCAAATGGGACTAGGAAAATTCAGTGTGGTAGAGCCACAGTCTGTACCCAAATATTTTCTTTTTTGTGTAGTAAAATAGATTGTAATCTGTGCTGATTACTAAATTAATTGTGTAGTTCGTTGAAAATAGTTTTTTTTGGGAATACTTCTACGTATATTGTATTGATGTAGTTGTGTAATAATAACTGTACCTCAACGTCAGTATCTCACTACCGAAGATTCAATTATCGTTATTTATCAGTTGCTATTGCTCACGGTTGTTTAACAGCGAGGGAAATGCTCTATTTCTAAGTGCGCACACCTGCTTCTTCGTCTATGGCCACATTCGGTACTGTTATACCCTTGTTAAAACAGGCGTGAATATAAAATAAAAACGCTGCGTTTCCTATCGCATTGACGTCAATGCAATAGGAAACCAATCCAATACTCAATCATTATAAATATTAGTGCTTTGCTATTTTCAAGCAGTTTTTGATCGGACTTTCGTCGGGTGTAGGCCATTTGTAATATATATTAAATAAATATCAATTCTTTAATAAAAAGTCTTTTTAAAAAAGTCTTCTTCGACCCACCCCGTAACATTGGTGTCAGAAGTGGGATACCAGTGCCAAGAAACATCGAAGAATCGCGCTGGTATAAAGGGTCGCAAATCAATCACCGTGGACCTACACCGTAAAGAAACCAAAAACTCCGGGGCTTCATAAACCAACGCCTCGACAAACTTGTCGCCGTATCGCCGTGTCGCTGAGTCACCGTGTCTCCGTGTTGCTCTATCTCCGTGCCTCCGTCTCGTCGTGTCTCCGTGTTGCTCTATCTCCGTGCCTCCGTCTCGTCGTGTCTCCGTGTTGCTCTATCTCCGTGCCTCCGTCTCGTCGTGTCTCCGTGTTGCTCTATCTCCGTGCCTCCGTCTCGTCGTATCTCCGTGTTGCCCTATCTCCGTGTCTCCGCGTAGCCACGTGTCACTGAACTGCTGTGCCACGTGTCTCCGAAAACTTGCTGCGTTTCTGGCTGCTGAAGCGTCCCTGTTTCCTGTGCCACTGAAGCGTTGCTGTGATCCGTGCTGCTGAAGCGTAGCCGTAGTTCCTGTGTCACCGCTGCAGCCGCTGTCCTTGCTGTCGTGCCGCTCCACCGCCACTGCTGTACGAGTTTCCCGATGTCTGCCGCTGTGGCCGTGCTCCTGCTGATTCTGTAAGTAGAACATCTTATCTCTGTTATCGCTAATCCTCCGACCTTACTATCCTTTTTAAATATTTTGTAGTTATACTTACCTTAATTATCCTTATCCATATAATCTTATTTATTTAAAACTATTATATTCTTTCCCAACATAGTCCAAATTAAATTATTATTTAATTTCCTCCATAATTTTATATATTTTTCTATTTAATTTCTCTTTTTCCCAGTTAAAATGACTGAATCAAAGAAAAACGTAGCTTCAGCCGAAATCATAATGAGTGAACAATTTTCTTTAAATGTTTTATGCAAGTTTATTAATTCATATAATGGTGATCGCGAAACCCTCACAGCCTTCTTATCTAACTGTCAAGACGCCTTAGATTCAGCATCACCTAGTCAAAAAACATTACTTTTTAAATTTATTAAAACCAAATTAGAGGGTAAAGCCCAAATCGCATGTTCTAACAGAGTCTTCGACGACTTTGAATCATTAAAGAGTTTCTTAAGGCAAAATTTTGGGCAACGGAAACACTATAACCATTTATTCCTAGATCTCCAGGCCTGCAAGCAACAACCGAGTGAGAGTGTAACACAATTTTCGCTTAGGGTTGAGAAATGTCTAACTGAACTACAGACAGAAATTTATAATTCTGATACGTTAAAAAAAGATTTATCAGGTCGGTTAGCTATGACGGAAGACTTAGCGTTGCACACTTTCATGTTAGGATTACATTCGCAGATTAGTAATTTGGTGCGTTGTCGAAATCCAAAGTCCCTTAACGACGCCGTAAACGTTGCAATTGAGGAAGAAAAAATACAAAATTTCGTTTCAAGGAGTGCGTTAAAATCGGAGTCTATAAATAATAATAAACCGAATAACTCCCGATTTTCTCCAGTTAGACAGTCATTTAGTCCTAATGCCTCTCGATTTCCGCAAAATAGGCAATCACATCCCCAAAATTCGCGCGATCAGATTTATTGTAAATACTGTAAAAATCCGGGCCATGATATTTCACAATGCCGCAAACGCAAATTTAACAACGAAAGGCGTAAACAATTGCATGCGCAAGTAGCTCATCATATTTCTGAAGCGCCGCCGCTACCATTGGCGTCATTGCCGACATACGATGACATGGCACACGCCAACGTCAATGATGTATCGGATTTAAACTAGCTCCTCGGATTACGAACTCGTGCCGGCGCATTCCGAGAAATAATGGCACAAATCATTTTGTTTCCAAGCGCGTTTCAAATATCAATATGTCACAATCAAAGACGATGTTAACTTCTAAATCTATAATACCTAAAAATCGTAACATCGACCTATCGCGTAAATCTCTTACACCTCAACACATTCCTCCGGGAACCGCTGTCTCGTTGAGTCCTAAATCTCTTACACCTCAACACATTCCTTCGGGAACCACTGTTTCGTTGAGTCCTAAATCCTTTACACCTCAACACATTCCTTCGGGAGCCGCTGTCTCGTTGAGTCCTAAATCTCTTACACCTCAACACATTCCTTCGGGAACCACTGCTTCGTTGAGTCCTAAATCCTTTACACCTCAACACATTCCTTCGGGAACCGCTGTCTCGTTGAGTCCTAAATCTCTTACACCTCAACACATTCCTACGGGAACCACTGTTTCGTTGAGTCCTAAATCTTCTACACCTCAACACATTCCTTCGGGAACCGCTGTTTCGTTGAGTCCTAAATCTCCTACACCTCAACACATTCCTACGGGAACCGCTGTTTCGTTGAGTCCTAAATCTTCTACACCTCAACACACTCCTTCGGGAGCCACTGTTTCGTTGAATCAAAAACCAAATTACCGAGCTCGACATGTTTCGCCGCGAGTCCATACATCATCTAAATCTAAGATTATAAGTACGTCAGACGTTTCTACTCCTTTATATGAGGTAAACACACTACAGAATAAAATATCTTTACCTCATATATTCTTAAACACTAAGTACTCTCAGATCCCTCTTTGTTTTCTTATTGATACCGGATCAAGCGTTAGTATAGCGAAACTCTCTAACTTTAAAGTAAGACCTTTAATGGCAAACGAAAAAATACACCTTAAAGGTCTTAATGCGGAAAATTCTTATTGTGAAACGCTAGGGTCATTTGAAATGGAATTTCAATGTTCTTCAAATAAAAGTAGTGCAAACTTTATTCCATTTGTTTTTAAATTTCACGCTATCAACGAAAATATACAATTAGAATATGATGGCATTTTGGGCAACGACTTTCTAAGAAAATTTCATGCCGACATCAAATATTCCGAAAATTGCCTCAAAATACAAAATCATTATTTGCCCATCTATTTTTCTCAACCTAGTTACATTATTCCTTCGCGTTCGGAGGCAGTTATCGAATGTCCCATTTTAAACTCACCATCAGAACTTATGAACGTTACCGAAGGCCTAGTTCTTGACCACAGCATATCGGACGGTGTTTACATAGCCAATTGTATAGTTACAGTCAAGCCAAACCATAGAGTCAATATATCAGTACTTAATACTACCGAGTCTGACGTAGTTATAAAAGATTATCGCGTTCATTTAATTCCTTTCGATGTCCAATCATCCGTACAACTCAATAAAAACATTACGGAACACGTTTACAACATTCATAGTTCTCACTTAGACCGATCTCAAAAAGTACTAGATCTTATCAGAACATCTCATCTTAATAATGAAGAGACCAAAACACTACTCGAGTGTTGTTCTTGTTACACCGACATATTTTATTTGGAAGGTGAACCACTATCTTGTACGAATGCCATAGAGCATTCAATCGATACCAAAGATGCTGCGCCTATTCATGTAAAATCTTATCGTTTTCCTGAGTGTCACAAAAGTGAAGTTGAGAGCCAAATAAAAAAAATGTTAGATCAAAATATAATTCGCCCTTCTATATCGCCATGGAGCGCTCCCGTGTGGGTTGTTCCCAAAAAACAAGACGCCTCCGGTAAACAAAAGTGGCGAATTGTAATAGATTACAGAAAGCTCAATGATACTACAGTAACCGAAATTTACCCAATTCCTTTAATAACAGATATCTTAGATCAGTTAGGACACTCTAAATATTTCACTACTCTTGATCTCGTGAGCGGATTTCATCAGATCAAAATTAAGGCCGAGGATGCTCCTAAAACGGGTTTCACAGTTGTCACTAATGGTAGCGCATCAGGACATTACGAATTTACTCGAATGCCATTCGGGCTCAAAAATGCACCTTCAACCTTTCAAAAATTAATGAACACGGTGTTGTCGGGATTACAGGGACTTCATTGTTACGTGTATTTAGATGACTGTATCATTTATTCCCACGATCTTCAGTCACACATGCAAAAGCTCAAGTTAGTATTCGACAGGCTTCGTCAATTTAACCTCAAATTACAACCGGATAAGTGCGAATTCTTACGTCGCGAAGTTAGTTATTTAGGTCATATAATTACCGATAACGGTGTATCGCCTAACCCAGAAAAAGTCAAAGCTGTCGTACATTTTCCAATCCCTAAGTCTCCTAAAGACATAAAATCATTTCTCGGTCTAGTCGGATATTATCGTCGATTCATTGAAAATTTCTCCAAAATCACAAAACCTTTAACTTCACTTCTAAAAAAGGACGCCGTATTCCAATGGTCACAGGATCAACAACAAGCTTTTTGTACTCTAAAAAATAAATTAACCTCAGCTCCACTTCTCCAATACCCCGATTTTAGTCGCCAATTTTTATTAACAACTGACGCGTCGAATTACGCATTAGGTGCCATTCTATCGCAAGGTGACATAGGTAAGGACAAGCCGATCGCGTATGCGTCGCGAACTCTGAACAAAGCTGAAGGGAATTACTCAACGATAGAAAAAGAACTTCTCGCTATCTTATTCGGTGTAAAGACCTTTAGGCCCTATCTTTATGGTCGTAAATTCAAAATTATAACCGACCATAAACCTCTCGTATGGTTATTTAGTGTCAAAGATCCCGGGTCAAGACTTATCAGATGGCGCCTTAAATTGGAAGAATACGATTATGAGATAGTGTATAAACAAGGCAAATTAAACGCAAACGCGGACGCGTTGTCTCGCTTTCCGGTAAACACCTTAGAAAACGACTTAAATATAAATGTCCCTAATTCATTGGCATGTGATCCAACACCAGCCGTTGGTAATAACGATGACTCACACAACATGCCGTCGATATCGGAAACATACGAACAATTCCTCCAAATAAATAAGCAAGCAGGAATATCATACGACACTGTTATCGAAGAACATAATGAATCTCTACTCAAAGCAAAATGTAAGCTTATTGCCTACCCAACATCGGTCGATCTTGATGAATCCGTGCCATACTGCTTAGATATCATAAACGCGTCTACAAGTAAACCCGATATCCGCGATATTGAACGAGAATTATATACATTCTATTCGACAGATAATGATAAACATCTTTTTACACATTTATTTGTACGTCTTAATCATTTTGACGAAATGACTTACAAAGATATATTTAATTTACTCCGTGATTACCGAGAAATGATAAAATACTGGTACCCGGAGGAAAACGAATTCGCTATATCAGATTTCTCAGATCCATTTAGTAAGCTAACGTTTAATAAAATTTACAATATCATATCGTTTTTGTTTCATAATTCTAGTATCAAGGTGCATATATATCACAATTCAATTAAATACCCGACACCGGACGAAGTTAAGCAGATTCTTAAGGATAACCACGATTCTCCTTCTGCTGGTCATCCCGGTAGTACACGTATGCTCGAGAGAATAAAACCCCAATTCTGGTGGAAAGGTATGCGGCAAGATATTGAAGAATATGTTAAAAATTGTCGCTCTTGCCAAATCAATAAGCCACTTAGGCATACCAATCGCGCGCCTATGATTATAACATCCACCGCGACTAGACCTAACGAAAAATTATTTTTAGATCTCGTCGGTCCCCTTCCGGAAACTCACGAAAATAACTTCAAATTCATTTTAACGTTACAAGACGACTTAACAAAATTTTCCCAAGCATATCCCATGCGATCATGTTCCGCTGAGGAGACGGCAAAACTTTTAGTTAATTACATCTCTCACATGGGAATACCTAAAATGCTTATAACAGATCAGGGTACAAATTTTTGTTCAGACGTCTTCAAACAATTAGCCAAATTATTCGGTATTAAACACATCTTAGCTTCCCCGTATCATCCGCAAACATGTGGCGCTTTAGAAAGGAGTCACGCTACGTTAAAAGAATACTTGAGGTCGTACGTAGGTGAAAATCAACACACTTGGGATTTATATATCCCCAGTGCGATGATCGCTTACAATTCCAACGTTCATAGCACTACAGGGTTTTCACCCCTAGAGTTATTATTTGGATATAAGCCATATATACCTAGCAGTATCGATAACATTGATCACAATACATACACAGATTACATTCGTGCATTAAATCACCGACTTTATTACAGTCGCCAGAAGGCCCTTCAAAATATTCAAACGTCGAAAGAAAAATCTAAAACCCGCTTCGACACACACGCAAAGCCCATCACATATAATGCAAATGATATGGTATACGTGAGGTGTCACCACAAACAAAACAAATCATTAATGCCAGTGTGGAAAGGCCCATTTAAAATCATTAAAATAAACGGAAATCATACCGTCACTTTATTGATAGGAAGAAAATATGTTCGTCATCATTATGACGAAATTAAACCCGCCGCCGCTCATATACCACAACAATAAAACATCATTACATCATAGTCGTTCATTCTGTTCCAGATCAGCTCATGCATCCGCGTCACCCGAATACGTCTCGACAATAGTAGGAAGTCCGGGTCTATATTTCGACAAACTTCTCGATGTCAAATTTACTAACGATGACTGGAACATAATAACTTATATTGACATCAGTCACGTTAAGCCCACTATCAATAAAATTGAATTTTTATTTGAAAAAATAGAATCACTTTGTAAATCATTCACATCACAAAAATTTATGCAGGAGTGTTCTAACTCACTATCGGCGTTACAAAATCAACACAATAACAATGTGAAAAAATTCTCGTCCATTTCGTATTTGCTAACTGACGAAAAACCTAGCGCTCGTTTTAAAAGAGGTCTTATGGATTTTGGAGGCACTATTCTCAAAACATTTTTCGGTACTTTAGATCATGATGACGCAACGCAATTTTCTAAAGCGATTGATGACGTCCAAACGGACGAACAGAAAATAGTTCATTTAATGAAAGATAACATCCATGTTATAAAATCTACCATATCTTCCTTTAACAATTCTATCAGCAAAGTAAATAGAAACGAAAAATACTTATTGAATAACATGGAAACGATCCATAGTAATTTAGAAAAACTTTATTATTCCATTGATAGTACGCAAATTACGGCTGAGCTTAACTCCTTATTAAATGCATTAGAAGCGATTATTGTCACGCTCTCATTCGATATTGACGATATGAACAATGCCATTTTATTCGCGAAACTAAATATTTTACATCCAACGGTTCTTAGTCCCCATCAACTATATCATGAACTAGACAAAAACAGGAATAACCTTCCAAGACAATACGAACTTCCTGTTTCCTTGACTTTACAGAATGTTCACGAATTAATAGACTTATCTAAATTAATATGTTACTATCACCAGAATAAAGTCATAATTGTAGTGAAATTACCTTTAGTATTACCCCAAACTTATAACTTGTTCAATGTCATTCCTCTTCCTGTCCCATACGACATTACTAAACCTAATACCTTCGTCCTAATTTCTCCTACCAGCTCCTACATAGCGATAACAGCTGATCATATGTTCTATTCACTGATAAGCGACATAGACAAATGCCAACTAATCGGTGAAAAATGTTATATGTGTTCGTTGACAAGTATATATTCCACTATAGCCAATCCTATCTGTGAAACTACTTTGTTAAGTGAAATAGTCAGAAAACTTCCAAGTAATTGTGAGACTAAACTATTACATGGTTCAATTGATGTCTTCCACAAAATTTCTGGTAACCGATGGATTTTTGTACAATCAGAACCAGGTAGATGCCATATTACTTGCAACGATAATATGGATAAAATTGAAAAAACTCTATTTGGAACTGGCATTTTAAAATTGAGAAAACATTGTAATGCGTTCTTTAAAACTTTGCAGTTTTCGCCTAAAGTTGAAATTCTAGCAGGAAACTCAACTAATATTATATCAAATTTTAATGTCTTAATGGACGATTGTTGTGAAAAATCCAGAGTAAATAAAACATTTTCCAAATTACCCTTTAAACAATTGCATAACATCGACAATTTAAACTCGCTAATTCATGCGAGTGTTCATCTCGACCATTTTGAAAACGAGTTGAACAGATTAGAAAATCCATCTCATTTCGATAAATATGGCATTCATTACATGTCAATAACCTATTTATTTGGGATAGTATTTTCTATTTTTATTCTCTATAAAGCCAAAAACTTCATTTGCAGACCCGATATTAAAGGCAAATCAGGATGCATCCAAATATTTAACCAATGCCACAATACCAAATGCGTTAAAAAGCCGTCCACACAAATGATAGTAATTAAGGACGATACCAAGACGTCAGAGTCGTCTTCAGAGGAAATCGATGTTACCATACATCGATCTCCTATGAAAAGAAATATCATGTATGATAACAAATGTCATACCTACTAAAGTCAAATCTCTTTTATTCAAATAGACTTTTACAAGCTCTTTTGAATCGTCATTATGCTATTTTTTTAACTAGTGCCGCTCCAAAACGTGCCATCGCTTTGGAGAAGAAACGGCAAGAAACATAACACATAAACTTTTTCCTTACTTAATTTACGTTTACTACATATAATTTAATTTTCTATTTCTATAAAGTAGTCACGTAACTTTCTATTTCTTAAATGTATGATTTCAATTACTTTTATTATTCATTTTTATGTTACACCTAGGAAACGTATTTTTATCGATATTTAAAAAAAAAAAATGTTAAATTCTTAAATTTTAATTATTTTTATTCTAGTTCTTAATTTCGAATAAATAATGTATTTTATTTTATTTGTAAACCGATGACAGTCCGAATAGCTTCCATTAAATCAATTTCCAATTAATATTATCTTCACGTCTAGTTATCTCTTAATCTCTCATCACTATAATGAGTGATGATCGATCTTAACGGGGGGGTTGTTATACCCTTGTTAAAACAGGCGTGAATATAAAATAAAAACGCTGCGTTTCCTATCGCATTGACGTCAATGCAATAGGAAACCAATCCAATACTCAATCATTATAAATATTAGTGCTTTGCTATTTTCAAGCAGTTTTTGATCGGACTTTCGTCGGGTGTAGGCCATTTGTAATATATATTAAATAAATATCAATTCTTTAATAAAAAGTCTTTTTAAAAAAGTCTTCTTCGACCCACCCCGTAACAGTACCCTATGCATAGATGGTTTCCGTCACGCTGTTTTTTTATCCATCTTTACTATTCACTATAAATACAAGGGCCTTATGTCGTAATCAACAGATGTTGGATGTCTATTATGTCCATTTACGGTTAAACTCTTTCAACGTATGCTCATTAGCAGTATAAATTTGCTTTGTACAGGTAAATTGCAATTATTTTAAAACATTTATTTCATAAAGTCTAGGGCCGACTTTTGTCTCCATGGCATTATTTAAAACTTTACTGAGGTTAATACTTCCATAATTGACGTTTATGAGTGAGTAAAAATGATTATTGTATATGACTTTATGTAAGTTTTAACCATCAAATTACTTTATTTTTCTGTTGTTTACGTACCTTGTACCTAAGATTTGAAATGAAATCCGTGACCTAAACGACAGAATTATGCAATACTGTATTCACCATAACAATTTTGTTTTATATAAGAAAAAAATAAAAATTTCGTAGATCCCGTTTGATAGTAATTGCAATTAGTGGGTGATGAGAGTGAACATATAAGCTTGATAATAAGTGAGCGAGTAGTAGAGGAACAATGAGAAGCGCTAGGTGGGCGAAGACGGTAGCGTCACGGGTCGGCGGCTCCGGAAGGAACCCGCCGTGGGAACTAGCCTCACACGAGACTCCCTTATTCGTCTGCATAATGTGTTGTAATTAGTGCACATGTACTAGTGTACGAGGGTAGCGTCAGTCGCGAAAAACTTCGTGTAAACTTCTTTGTATGTTTACTTCATGTAAAAATCTCTGATAGCTAACTATTATGTTCGAGACAAACGAATCATTGGTAGGCATACATTTTGCTCAAAACATTGCTAATAAATTCCTTCAGAAAATCGTGGGTCATCAGGTCTAATTATTTTGCTAGGAGTTAGTTAGTAGTGCGTAAGGAATGGAATGATTTTTTCTTAAAACACTCAGCTATATTATAGCCATGATTCTATTCTAATTATTTTTTTTTCATTTGGATTTCCTAGTGTCGATTCTATTAACTTGGCTATGCAGTGGTCTTGTGCTTGGTACAAGTGCAAGATATTTGACTATAGAAAACCCAATACCCGTAGATCTGTATGCGAATCTGGATCCGAGTGGGGACAACAATAGTATTTTATACGTTTCCTGTATTTTTATGTCTATTCTATTCCATTGAATTCAAAGAACATCTGTAAAGCAAATAAAAGGAATGACCTTTAATGTGATATTGTTTACAAGCTCCTTTGCAATTTATTTATGGAAGAACGCGATAGGAATACGCAAATGCTTAATGTTTAAACAATTATTAAGGTAAGCAATAAACGAGTACTGGATTATAGCTGAGCGCACTTTATTTGTCAATTACTCAAAATTTACGGTCCCAGTTAAATTAAAATAATCTAAAGTATCTTTCTGTCGGTATTAAACAATATCTTTATAATTTTACTGGAAACGAAACCAAAGATATAAAGCACAGCCAAATAAGTAGTGAGCTTAACCATCCAATTGTTTTTAAATTGCTTAAGCTGAAGTACTAGTTCTTCGCTGGGAAGGTGTAATTTGACCAGCTATTGCTCATTCAAGTCCAACGATTTTAATTTTTATTTAGTGTATTTTTCATAACTTAGTTACCATTGAAATTGAGTAATCATAACTAGGCAACAATAGTAGATTGTGATTCACGGATCTTGTAAAATACTTTTGTTTTAAGAAAATCAAGTTTTTTTTAATAAATTGTTTTTACTTGACAAACTCGTCGAGCAGTGTTTGCAATACTTCATTGAAATAACACCTGGCATAAAACAAATGACAGTATATACCTATTACTACTTAAGCATAAGTTTAGATTGCATAAATTTCTTTCTATGACCAAAAATTGTCTCTATTTAGATCATGTCATTTCACTGAAACTTTAAACACTTCTTATTGACATCCTGTTTTTTTTCTATAATGAGTCTCATATTTAAGATTCTTGGTTCAAAAGACCATAATGGGCTTTTAATTTTAGGTATCTCTTGACATATCATAATGCAAAGTATAAAGTGATATCAAATGGCTTCATCAGCTATGTGTTTATTTTCCCACAACGTGTGTGGCCGGATGTATATAATCTTTTTAACTATAATATTGGACTTCCTATAATTTTAAGGTCACTTTATTCCTTTTATTGAAGCGGAAATAATGTGATCTCGAAATAGTTAGACAATAACGCAATAATACACGTTTTATTCATGTCGTTCGTGTATTGTGAGAGTTTCCCTCTCTTGCGCTGATTACTTATCTTTGTTTTATGAGAACCGTGTATGAACTGTTTTATTTTTGTACTCTGCCAGTTAAAGACCCAGATTTTTTACTTTAAATCACGTCATACCCTAATTTGCTATTTCTGTACGTGTAAAGTAAAAAAGTTTTAAGTAAATAAAATAGAAACGATAAATGAAAATTGAAACTAATCTGTCGACCTCACGTTTGACCCCTCTTTAAAGAAGATTAATCGGTCTGTTGGGTTTTGGACACACTTGTATTCAATAGATTTGGTCGCATGACTTGATGCTTCATTGCATCGCTTTTAACGGCGTTTCCCTTTATAGATGCAAAAAAATGAAATACATCGTTTAATTTATAAGATTTAAAGGGGTGCTGTTGATCTAGTCAATAGTAATGTGTTAGAGTGCCTATGTTCTTTTGAGTTATATGCGTGTAGTATTTTTTAAAAAACTTGCCGAATAATCTATGTCTCTAGCTTTTTACGTTCTATCTTTTCAATCAAACCAAATTTTATAATTTTCTCAGAGCGCGCACTAAGATTACACTTACACGAAAGCTAAGACACTGGTCTAATAAATAGATCCTGTTGCAAAAAACGAAAAAAAGAAACGACAGATATCCGTTAATTTTGAGAATTATGAAGAGAGTAGAATACGTTAAAAGGGTGTAGAAAGCAGAGGGGTTCTAATATCAATTTCACTCAATTTGTCCGTGTACGCTGAACCGCAACTCCGCGGGCAATTTTGATGACTCATCCATCCTGGCTGTCTTCAAGGATACCTTAAGTGACGAACTAAAAAACCGTCATTGTCTGCAACAAACAATTGTGGAACCAAGTCGTAACCGTCGTCCGGCCATAGACCGCAACTGACGTTTAGTATCCAATTTTACGGGAGCTTTTAAATATTCAACCAGATTACTCGTGATATTTACTGCAGGCATAAAATATGCTTAGAACGGACTAGTAGTAACAGTGGCGGACTAACAGGGGGGCGGAAGGGGCGGCCCGCCCCGGGCCTCAGGTCTTGGGGGGCCCCAAAATGTTTCTGCGTTCTTCATAATACTTTAAAAATATGCTTAGTACCTTCATAATTTCACCAAGATCAAATCACTACAACCATCGAAAGTTTTTACGTGTTACTAATAAACTTTTATGCTGGACGCGTCCAATACTCTGGGGGGATTCCCATCTTTGTAGCTGGTACTTCTCCTGAATGGAGGACGTGTGAATAATACACTTTTGTTTGCCTACACTTACATTGTACTTACGTCGATAAATATAAATGGGCCTCATTTGAAATATACTACTGGAAAAAATTAAAGGATCAAAAAATAAATTCATATTTTTGGGCGATTTTCAACAGGCCGTAACTTCGAGAAAAATGATCGTATAGGAAATTTAAAAAAAGGAAATTGTAGCTCTAAGTATCTAGTTTTTGGGTAAACACATTACAGTTTGTAACATCAGCGGTTTTTGAGTGATCTTAGGAAAACCAGCAACAAAAAAATTCAAAATTTTTTTGTTTCTTTTTTTTTATATATACGGGCGTGGAAAAATTGTTCTTATTCAACCATTCTAAAGATGGGATACTTTTTTTATTTAGCATTAATTTCTTTCTTTTAAAACCTCGATACGTTTAGTTCTCGCCGAGATATCAGTCTTTAAATGGAAAAGGATCCTTTTTGTCTTTAATTAATTATCGATATCTCAGCAACCAATAATTGCACTCAAAGTTAGAGGCTCCTTTTAAGAACTTGAATAAATATCCTTTAACTACTAGCTATTACTTTTTTGGAAAAATCTAGAATTCTTTTTGTCACATGAATTTGAAAATGCAACAAAATATGGGCTTTAAGTGTTTTTTTGGAAAATCAAACGCTGGATCGAAAATATTGTGAAAACCAATAATGTTAAATGTCCCTTTTACAGTACAATATGTCCACAAAAACCTTGCAGAGTGGCAAATTAATCCATCCAGCCGTTTTTTTTTGTTTCAATCGATCTAATTTTTGAAAAAATTAAAGGATCACGTTATTTTCTCTGCAAAGTTCATGTGTAATTTAAGAAGTGAGAAATATTCTTTTTTAAAACCTTTTTCCACATTTTGTTTCACAGATTTGTTGTTTTGGGACAACTTGAGGAATTTTAACAAACTAACGTCCAATCAATTAAAAATTTCGTCAGTGCGAATATTGTTGCTTGAAAATTCCCTAATCGCACACAATAGCAACAACGAGCAATATTGGCGTTGGTGACTTGAATTTCTTCAAGTTGCCCCAAAACAACAAATTCGTACAACAGAAACGTGAAAAAAGCTTTAAAAAATCAATATTTTTAATTTCTTAAATTATGAGCTTTGCAGAGCAAAAACGTGATCCTTTAATTTTTTCAAAAATTCGTTCGAGTGAAACAAAAAAAAGGCTGGATGGATTAATTTAGCACTTTGTAGGATTTTTGTGGACATATTGAACTATAAAAGGAATACTTAACATTATTTCTTTTCACGATATTTTCGTTCCAGCGTTTGATTTTCCAAAAAAACACCCAAAGCCCATATTTTGTTGCATTTTCAAATTCATTTGACAAAAAAATTCTTGTTTTTTCGAAAAAGTAATAGCTAGTGGTTAAAGGATATTTATTCAAGTTCTTAAAACACACCTTTAATTTGGTGTTCAATTATCGGTTGCTGAGATATCGATAATTAAAGACAAAAGGATCCTTTTCCATTTGAAAACTGATACCTCGGAGGGAACTAAACGTATCGAGGTTTTAAAAGAAATAAATTAAAGCTGAATAAACAAAGTATCCGATCTTTATAGTGGTTCAGCAAGAACTTTTTTTTCCACGCCCGTATATAAAAAAAAAACAAAGAAAAATTGAAATTTTTATGTTGCTGGTTTTTCTAAGATCACTCAAAAATCACTGATACTACATAATTTGAATGTTATTATCCAAAAACTAGAGACTTGGAGCTATAATTTCCTTGTTTTAAATTTCCTGTACGACCGTTTTTCTCGAAGTTACGGCCAGTTAAAAATCGCCCAAAAATTTAGATTTATTTTCTGATCCTTTAATTTTTTCCAGTAGTATATAATAATGAACTTCATATCCAATAAAAATAAAAACTACCTTTTCGATTTATTTTTTCTAATTTTTTTTTGTCGATCGATTCGTATTTTATTTTCCTCGACCATATTCATTCCATATTATACTTGTACATACCTATGTTTGTTAAGCTTAAATAATTTAAGCAGAATTTAAATGTAACTTGCCACATTGTAACGAAATAATCATAAGTACTTATAAATACAAATATGAATTGAATAAAAAGCTTGTAGAAAGACATTTTGTTTAAAGCTTGGGGGCCTCATTCAGCTTTTCCGCCCCGGGCCTCTGACAGGCTTAGTCCGCCACTGAGTAGTAAACTTCGTTTTATTTTCTGGACCAATAAATAATGTTACAGATGTGACTTTAAAAATGAATTTTATGCTTATGTCATAGAGGTTTATCATGGTAAGACAAATTAAAGCTGCACGTTATAGCATCTACAGTGTTTCATTGTAACAATGACTTAAACTGAACGTAATTTATTTTATACTCTACATTTTTATTATCACTAATTACATAATTCGAAGTGCGTAATTACTCTTGTGAGTCACGCTATAACATTATTAAATGATGAAAGTGAACACATTAGCGTTATGTAGGTTTTGCAACATAAAATAAAAGCCGTTGCTTCTAAATATATATAAAGGCGTATTCTAATCTGGTCATCAGGGCCCGCCTTAGCCACAACGCAAGACGTGTGAGAAAACCAGCGAAGCACAACCGACGGATCACGGCCCGACTAACGATCTAATTACACTGGACAGGTGAACGGTCAAAGGTTGATCACACATCAGGATTCGAGGGGGTTACAATGAGGAAGCTATGTACGGTACGATTAGGAAGTCTATAAAAGGAACCTACGTATAAGGCACTATGCAATTTTATTGTTACGCGTTTGTTTTCTTCCTACATTGTGAATGGTCTTCTCGTAGTATTGAGATACAATTGAGCAGGGACATTAATTGTGGTAAGCACCGACCCGTAGCGCGTATCCTGGGAAACAAACGCAATAATGGCAAAATTATTCTATGTATGTTAATAGCGGCCGCTGAAAGAGTCTTGGCAAAAAAACACTTGAATAAGTTGAAGTGGTTTTTAACAAAAATATTAATGTTACAGAGGTGAGAGGTATGCGAAGGCCGTCACACTAAACTAGAAAACAGGATTGTTGAGGCACGAATAACAATTGTTTTAGTTTATGGTGAATGATTGATTGTGGGATCGCGGTTACACCACATTTCTCTTTCAATTACTATTATTTTTTTATATTCATGGAGAATACAAAAATATTACATGTTTGAGAAATAAATATAAGAATAATAAAAAGACAATATAAATTATGATATTAAAAATATAGGTGCATTCAGATTCTATATTTGTGTCTGTTAATACGTCTGTTAGCAAAAAACTATATGCCTCGGTTGCTTCTCTAAAGAGGCTTCGTAACTTTCTGCCTACTGCCACCAAAATAGCGTTGGCACAATCTCTGCTTCTCCCTATACTCGATTATGCTGACTCTTGTTACCTTGACCTAACACAAGTTCAACTTGACAAACTTGAGCGGCTCCAAAATCTGTGTATACGGTTTATATTTGGGTTACGTAAATTTGACCATGTGTCAGATTATCGCCATAAGCTCAAGTGGCTTCCCATAAAACTCCGCCGGAATACTCATATCCTCTGTCTACTTTACAATATTTTGTTCCTTCCTTCTTCTCCGCGCTATTTGAAAGAACGATTCACATTTCTGAATACCTCTGGTTCACTTTCATTAAAGTCATCGGAAAACTTGACACTTAAGACTCCAGTGCATGGTAGTGCGTTTTACGACTGCTCCTTCACTGTTGAAGCTGTTCGTCTGTGGAACGCGCTGCCGGTGTCTGTTAGAAAAGCTCCATCACCTCACACTTTCAGACAAAAAGTTAAGGATTTTTATTGGTCCAATGTTAGTATATAATTACTTTTTTAAGTATAACATGTGTGTGTACGTGTGTGTATGTGCGTGTGTGTACGTATGTGTATGTGTGGGTGTGTGTGTGCGTGTGTGTGTGAGTGTGTGTATGTATGCTTATAAAAATATATATTGTTTGCTTTCGTATTCTTATGTTTACCCCTATGTACATACTTCCATTTCGTTCATTCCATCCAAAGGTTGCCTGGTAGAAATCGCTTTCAGCGATAAGGCCGCCTATGGCTCCACGCTGTCTTTTATTTTAAGTTTTTTTTATTGTAACATATTTTTTGTGGGTACCAATAAAGTGTTGTCTATCTATCTATCTATCTGTTTAGAATGAAGGTGCACATAATTACCTTTCACGGTTTATATTTTATATAATTTTACGACACTTTATTTTTCTAGGGAAGATTATACTTAAGTAGTATATTTATGGCTGAACCACGAGAACATAAAACTAAATATTTTATTTATAAACCTACTATGCTTCTGTCTTCGTCGATGCGATAAATTATTTTTATTTTGATTAATAATTTAAACATGAAATGTGAGTTTAAATAAACTATTTATTAATTGTACTGTGTCGAAAATTCAACAAACCTTAATTACATAGTTTTCAATATGATATTGGTAAAATCTTTCATTATTTTAAATTACATATTTTAAATTTTAATTCAAATCGAACACCAATTTAAGGTCGGTGTAAAAAAGCTTTCATGATAAATATTAATTTTATTCCCAAAAGAACCTATCTTCACAAACAGACGATAAGATCTTCGGTTGATTCAGATAGCATTTTTATTATTGTTTTATAATAGTATTTTCCAATCCCATGTCTCCCACGGGTCGGCGCCTGCGCACCCAGCCACGCGCTGTACGAGGCTCGATCGCCGTGAGAAATTATATTTCGGTCGCGCTTCGTGGATTTCTTATTACAATAATATGTTTTAGTTCATGCCAACAAATAGCTTTTATTTCGTGAGTGACAAATATAGACCACTGGAATATTGAACATTGTTTTGGCTCAAATGAAATTCGTGAGCATAATCTGTGTGTTTATATGTTACGATGACAGTCGTTTGTGATTGATCGTAAATCGAAATATATTATTAATTTATTTAAACCTCGTTAACAAAGTTATGTTCATAGGAATAATATAAAATGTTAAATAGTAGGTAGGTTTGCGAAATTATGTGCCACTTAAAAGTATATGGTAATTCAGCTTTGATAGGTTTAGTTAAGATCAATTCTAATTAAACATTTATGGCGTTGGTTAATTACATATACAAGTTGGATTTGTGAATTGTCTAATTAAAAACAAATTGGATTTGAAATACATATGCTGCGAATGAGAGTCATTTCTGTTCTCGATTCACCTGTTAGAATTAAAAAAAATAATGCGAATTCTTTTATTTAAATTGGCTCTAGTAAATACAGAGGAGTAATAGTAATATCAACATCTCACAGTGTCCAAATCAAAAGATCGTTTAGACGCAGCCTGATAGTAAAATACAAATAAACTGCGTAAACGACTATTGGAGAGTCGTTAACCTGTACTCTCTTGACTATAAACTTAACATCGGGAACTATAAATGTTGCCAGCGTTAAAAGAAAACATTTACCTTTTTAATTTGTTGCACAATTCGAACTTCCTACTAGGGATGAAAAGGAAGTACTGAGAGGCTGAGTAAAATCAAAATTCGACCGAGGTACCCATTCACGGCTCGAGCCAAACCGGTCGTAATGTATTCGTGCGATACTGTTCTCGATCCAATTTCTATAAAATATGTTCTAGTATGTAAATTGATAGAAGATGAATGATGAGAATTTATGAATGTTTAATCGGATCAGTAATTTTAATTTTTTGATTAGCATTTCAATATGTTTTTTAGTATCACAGGTGTATTTTTATAATGAACCTATAAAATTTGATAGGCATCTAAAGATACGTGAACCTCATTTCTTCGAACTCACGGAGGGAGGCGAGATTTTCAGAGGCCCTGTTATACTTACAGCCATTCCATTTACATCATCTTACTTCGGCCACAGTGCCGAACGTTAAGATCCAAGCACATTATTAGTATATAAGAACCTAAATATAAACAAAAATCAAAGGAAATAAACATTTTGTGTAGAAAATGTAATACTTCCATCTTTACATAAGAACGTCTCTTATGTCAGCACATAACAGGCGGCCCTTCCTCGTGATCTTCTCCTTTTCTCTTCTCATCGTGAGGATAGGATGAAACTTTCATCTTTTGCCTGAGACAATTTTATGAAATAAATTTGATTGACCTAATATTAAACTTGACCAAATAAATTTGTGTTTAACATAACAGTTACAAGCCGTTAACTATGCTTTGAGTAAAATAAATCAAAATAGTGTATACAAATTTGCAACCTCAACAAAGTCTACATCCGCTAAAGTGTAGCAGAGTTTTGGATATAGCCGTGAGAATAGCGTGTTGTTTACGTCGTTACGGCACCCGCATCGCAGGCCGCGGTGTAGTGTTTGATACTTCTTGAAACTTCCATAATCTGGGAATCATCCGTAACAATGGATTGCATGTGAAGATTATTGGAAATCGATTGTTATATTTTATAGGCATTTTCATTGAGGCTTTCCATTTTGTAATAACGTTACGTTTCGTTAATTACTGCCGTAACTTTCTTTATACTATTTTCATAATAAAATTGCTATTGAATTTTGTATTTCGTCAGTGTATATGAGTATTGAGTAATAAATAGGCATGGGTTTGTTCGTTCTTGTCCATTATTGGACTCAGCGGCTTAGTTTTGTAAATAACTTTTAGTTAAAATGCGTAATAATTCATTGATTAAATATAAAAATATTAGGAAAGTGAAAAGGTTTATAGTTGGTTTAACCAGTGGCAAGTTAAACCAGTATTTTAATTTATCCCAATTTATCATACGCTTGATCATTTAAATCATTATGAAATTATTTTTTTATTTTAACTCTTAATTTCTCTAACCATATTATTAATAATTTTGGGTAAATTCTTTTTCATTGTTCAGTGCCCTATATTTATACGCCTGCCTGTTCATAAGAGCAATCACAACGTGTAATTTGCTCATACATTTTCTATAGGCGCTAAAGTGTTGTATTTCTAACGTAGCGTGCGATGTTATACTCTGTTCATACAAAATTAGCATCATAGTTTAAAACTTAACATTGGTTACTGTGTTGAAGCGTTTTAATTATTCGGAGAACTGACATATACACTCAGAAATAAAACAGAATTTTGTACATGGCTGTAACGTAAGTACCACTGAAAAAAAGCGGTTGCAATTGCTCTTATATACAAAGTATGTAATTTTGCCTATTATTGTTGCATATTAAGCAAAATATACTCTTGGTAGATCAGCAGCATTGTAGCAATGTATATATTGGGAAACGTATTTAACCCAAGTTCAACTATATTTGGAAATCCTACTCTAACGGTAAAAGCCTTTTTGAGTGACGTTGGCGGGCACAAAACTCGTTTTGGGTTTACTACGACCTACTACACAATCAACAACGTACACAAAATAAGCCATGAATAAATTTGTATTTTAAGCAGTGTGTATTAAAGATGACTTTCGTCTGTTAATATTGGGAACAAGATAATAAAGAAAAGAGATAGTATGATAGTAGTAAAAAAACTGGTTTATGGCGTAGTATAGGTACGTACTCCATATTATAATTATACCTGTATGGCCATACATATTAATATGGTATGTAATGGTACATGACAGCCTACAAAGTACGATGGTTATCATTTTTTAATTAATTTAGAAAAATATTCTTTGGTCGTCTTGAGCTTTGGAAATATTAATTCATAGAAAAAGGATGTTTGAGTGAATAATTAAAAAATATGTTGCTATTTTCATACATAGTTTTGTCGTAAATAATGTAGCGTTATGTATTGCAAAAAAGGATAATTGTCAAGAATAATGAAGAATGTTTCTTTTTAGAAGTATAGAACCTAATTTATGTAAATCTTCGAAGGAAAAGTAACACTTATAATATTATTAAAATGGAGTCTGTAAGTTGGCTGATGTGAAGTCACTGTTGCTGTCAGTTACCCATAAATTCATGTGAGGTAGGAGTAAAGTAGGGACAGTTTGAGCTTTCAGCTATCTCGACAAAAGGAAAAGCGGTAGAAAAATTGTTTTTTCGCTTTGGTTTTATGAAAGTCAAAACTATTTTATCGAGCCGAACACTCTTCTACTTGGCAAACGTGGAACGTTGATTGGTTGTTCAACTTCTTTTCATTGAGAAATTTAAATTTTCTGTAAAAAAAAATGTTACCATTGGTTTTAATCTTTTAATTTACATACAAAGGCCTTCTGTTAATATAATTCTATTAAAAGGCCATAAATAACTTTTTTTTATTAAACGGAAGGGTGAGAACGCGTGAACCACGCCTGATTCGTGATCGTGCCGATACGACCAGGCTTAACTAGTTAGTTGTCGAAAACCCAAGTTATTTGATTTGTGAAGTATGTATATTCCGTTTAAAAAAAGAGCATAACGACTTCAAATAAAATTTTACAACTCCACTTTTGTTTAATTAAGGATTCTTTTAATGTACGAGTATAGCGAACGGAATAACTGTTGTTAAAAAGCGTGCAAAAGTTAGTCCATCGTTTTAATGGTAGCTGCATTTTTGTTAAGAAATTGTAGTCATAAATTTGATATTTTACTATATTTTTTAATTAAATTATTATTAGGTATAACTGAGGATAAATGAAAAAAACCCAAGATCAATGATAGACTGAGGTAATGGATATATGAAAGTATATAAATTAAAAAGGACTAAAATATTTGATAAACGCGGTAAGGAATAGTCACAAGGTTAGAAAATATTTTTGTCCGAAACTAACTCAGTAAGCAATAGACATCCTCATCATCATCAGCCCATATGGGTCTCTCTGCAGCTGAGAGGGTTAAGGACTTACTCACCGGCCTTATGTTGTTTTAGTTTTTCTGACATGTTTTCCTTTACCAATGATGTAAGTGGTAATTTATTGTGAATACGCACATACCTCGAAAAGTTAGAGGTGTGTGCCATGGGTTTGAACCCGCGACCGCTAAGATTTTTGATCACGTCTCTAAACCTCAAGGACATAACTAATATTAAACACTAATCGCGCTCAAACACCAGAGAAAACTTCAAAGAGAGGTTCTAAACCATTAACACTGAGAGCGAATTTTTTATTGAAATAAACGAAATTATTTTTATTACTTGGAGACTGGAGTAAGTAGTCAATATTTCGTGTTACCAATGTAAAGTATTCATTAAAACTAGTTGGATATATTGCAACATTACAGGATGTGACTGGATTGGAGTATAATTAAATTTGCACCATTCCATAAGCGTGTAGGTTATTATTCTGCACAGCATGCTGTTGAGTATAGCATGTTGAAACCTATACTTTTTTCGCACATTATACAACTTTTTCTGCTATCTTATAACAGGACCTAATTCAGTAGATTTTCTTTATTTTCCTTTGAAAAAATTAAGGTTTGGTTTTAAAAACTGTGAATTAATCAAAATGTGTTAGAAATAATAAATTTGTGATTTGTAAAAAAAATAACTAAATTATGTACATCAAAAATGCCATTTAAAACTGGAAATAAATTATGTCTGAATATATTGTAAAAGTTTTTGGTAAAGATGGTTCAGAACTTGTAGTGTTAAAAAGTGTGTGTACGTTTAAGAATCTCTAAAAATATACAACATTACCAAGCTGTTCATTCGAATTTAGTGAACCATGAAAATGATCTCCATTTGTAATAGCTATATTGACGAGTTTTCTTTTTATCTTTTTAATTGCTAGTTACCAGAACTGGCAGTGATTAATGAGGAGACATCATTAACACATGTGTTTAAATACACGTAGATACCAGTTAAGTGCGTTGCTGTCAGCATGTTTTCTTATTAACGCAATCCCTTCTGCGTTCCTTCGTACCAGGAATGCTTGGTGCGCGTTCTTATGTTTTAAAAATATATGGCTTCATGACGTGCTCCTTTTGTGTAGGCTTTAAACTTCCAAGGATCCTCAGAGGCCAGTAATTTGTCTCAAACTTGTTTTCAAGTTGAGATTTTTGTTATCGATTTATTCTTTCAATTACTTGATCAAAAGTTTAGTATGATATTCATAAAAAATGATTTCAAGTAAGAAAGAGAGATGAGATTTTTTCCGACTTTGTAAATTATTATGTATATACCAATAGGTACAAAGGATTTACAAAAGGAAGTAATCTAATTACATTTAAAATGACCAAGTCAACTCTGGCCTACGAACTCTATGCGATATTTTTCAACATGGAAAAACTATAGGGACAAACTTGTGTCTAGAGAACTTCGTAAAAATAACAAAGTATGAAAACACGGTAGCCTTCCTATAGCTTTAGATATTTGCTGTTGATCATACAAAAATAAAAAATAACAGACGCACATTGCGTCACGGTTTTTTTTCGACAGCAAAACGTTTGTTTATTTATATGAACTTAACACCTACAGACTACTGTTAATAGACGCATAAACCCTATTATTTACAACAGATACGAACTCCTTTCGAAACCGTCTATTTCCGCCGATGATTCGACTGTAAAAATAATAATAGGTATCTCTTTCATCGTCTCGGCAACATTTTACTTCTCACTCAGCTACGCAGGAACATATAATTGGAGCAAACTACTGCGCAATTACATAGGTATGAACTATGGTGCAACACACGGGTTTTATCATGGCTTATACACGAGTTGTATGTTAGAATTGTTGAGTTGAATGTATGTTAGAATGTTGTTGCTGTATGCTACAATTTAAAAAGTTCAATTTCATCATAGGTGTTTTGTGATAACTTTCATTCGATGACAAACGGACAGCCTGTACTTTACCATAGTCTATACCTGGCATAATGTGGAGGCGTAAACACGTCAATACCTATGTTATGTACCATACAGAGTGTATTTATATCTTCTTCTTCTTCTTCTTCATCAACCCATATACGCCCACTGCTGAGCATATTTATATCGTGATCGGAAACTAAGGAAGGTAAAGGCCCCCGTTATTATTATTATTAAAATTGACATTTTACTAACAACCACATATTATGTCCATTTTGTACCCATGGTTGTTAAGAAAACTTCAATATTTTTATTTTTTGTCGAGATTTTCTGTATAAATCTCACGATTTGTACTATGAATTGGTTGTTGATTTATCATAATAGGGGTCAAGAGCACGATAGCTTTGTTCTGTTAGACACGTGCGCGAGAGACAAAGGGAACATGATAGCTGTATGTTTCGGGAAGCGAGCACTGTTACTACTTTGTGGTAACCAGCACGATATTGCAACACCGAGCTTTCGTAACTTGTATTACGCACATGTACCTTAAGGAACACGTGAGATAAGATAAGGTTTCTTAAAAAATACGATAGTATATTTACTTTAGTCTCATATTTAGACACGATGATTCAATTACTAATATAAATAATACATAAATCATATTCGCTTATTGTTGAATGATATGAAAATTGTTAAGCGGTTATGTGATGCTATATTATGTTACTCGTACAGTTTATTCTTTAGATATACTGTTTTATTTTGTTGTTTGTGTTTATAAAACTTAAATGTTATTATAATTGTGTGCAGATATTTTGTAATTGAAATTTTAGATAAATTAAAAGAAAATAAATTACGCTTTTGCTGATATAATGGACAACAAAATTTAACACAGCATTGAATTTAACATGATATAAGTAAAAATATCAAGTAACATAATAATAAATAGAACCAACCACGAGACTAGTTCAAGACGATACAAAAACTCTTTACAAACTTAATTATCTCACCGGGATACTAACATACATATAGCAGGTGTCATATATATAGCCACGGAGCATGTCATCGCTTAACACCGGAAGGTGAATTATAGCGCTAAACTTTTTATATTTTGATCCCGAGTGGACCCCTCTGGTGCCGATATGTGTTCTCTCGCACGTACAGCCCATTTTTTCAAGCCCACCTGCCCGGCCTTACAAAAACTATAAGCGGGGCAGGTAGTACGGATTATTATTATTTTTTATTGAGCCTTAATCTCAAAAGGGAAGACTTATAGGCATCCACTGCAATGCAGGCTCACTGAGATTAATTTTATTACTCCTTTGTTCAGTTCTTGAGTAAAGTTATGTTATAAGCTTTATTTTTGGTAGTAAAAATGACCTGTTGTTTAAATGCGTTGTTAATTATTTCTTTGTTATTATATGGTTTAATATTCTTTAATAAATATGGCAATGAAAAGGGATTTGGTAGTCACATTTCTACTAATTTCTAGTCATTTACCTGGTTTGAATAAATATATTTTTTTCATTCATTTAAATTTGAAACAAATAATAGTACATATATTGATTATATTATTTAAATATTATGTGCAAGCACACGTACATCCAAATATACGAATTCATTTTTTGATAGTTTTATTTTGAGACAGAATATTCGAGTCCCGTCCATGGCCCCTGATTTTATATAAAACAAAATGGCCGCTTGGAAAGAAAGCTTCGGTGCCAAGGTCTCGTTTTCGTAGGCCAACGCTTGTCGTAGCGCGCGGTAGAGCGGTTAGTTCCTTACTACGCCGTCGTGGTTGACGTCGCTAGTATCGCTAGCGTCGCTAGTGTCGGCGCGGCACAGCGTAACACTCCCACGTACGTTGTCTCATTGTAAACACAAAGTGGCACCAGTCCGCATGTTAGCCTTATGTTTTCCCATACAAATGGTTTGTTGTGCGAAATGAAAGTTATTGCAGCCGTGATGTTATGAGAACTGTGTTTTGTGTGACTTTCGAGTGGATTGCTATCAAATATGACGAAGGCTAAGTTGACCAAAAGCAGTGCCCTGTACCACAGCGCGAAGGTGAGCCCTATACTGTTTATTTGTTGATGTTTTTGTTGCTTCATGACTTAAACATGTTTTATTTAGGATTACTCTATATCCGCCGCCAACCCGCACTAGGCCAGCGTCGTGGAGTATGGCTTAAACCCTCTTAATGGTAAAGGGGACTAGTGCCCAGCAATGGAACGTATATGGGTTGATGATGAACTCTATATAACTGTGTCGAAATTATATTGATTTAGCCTTTGCGATTGTGATGACATGTTGTTTTGGTAATTTAGCATTACTAATGTTAATTACTTGAATTTACTCCGTGTTACGTTAAACTAACTTACTTCCGAAATAAATCTTTGAGAAATTCTTCACCTTAACGTTCCGTCCAATAAAATAATTCCATTCAGGCCGGTTCTGTTCAACGTTCGTCGTGAATCTTGATCCCTCCTCTCCCGCCTTCCCTGTAAAGCCTTCGAGGTTCCAATTTAAAATAAACGATTGTATCTCGCATAGTATATGTCAAATTCGCCGATGACTTGCATACATCCCTGTAATTTTTCACCTTTACAAATGTAAATATTACTCATTAACAAGTCTTCAAAACAAAAGGTTTATTACTGGCATATCATAATATTTACCATAGTTAATGCAGCATCGGAATTTCACGTGTACTATATTTTGAAATCATGAAGAAAAGACTTCAACGCGCCCATCGGAAAGAGAGGGAAGCATTTAAACGCAGATTTGTCCTTGCGAGAGCGAGATGGATGCCGCGTGGAGTTGTTTTGTTTATAGTTATTTTTACGTATATAATTACGTACAGGGATTTTGTGTACCGGCATGCTTGTACGCAGGTAGTGGCCATTGCACGGATGGACGATCTCCCCATTTTTAAAGGAAAAGGGATGCTCCGGTACAATAGGGCAACTTCGTACCAAAAGTGCGCAAAGCGTTTAAACTTTGGGGTACGGTTTGAATCGGACGGTGAAGTTAATGATGCGTGAATGAAACGATTCATTTGTTTCATCGTTTAAGGCATCAATGAATTAATTTTAAAAATCTATCCATGTTTTTATTAATAAAATAATTTGGTAAAATTGGTATATCGATACCACTTGTGATAATGAGGTGTGGGTCTAATTTCAGTTTAATGATAGACACTGTTTTGGGGTATGGTAAAAAATTAAATTGGCTAAAAGGTAGAACGTTCTTGGAAATCGGACACACGCTCGACTCAATTCGCTGACCGGTTCTACGACGCGGTCGTTCGCTTGATGTTCGACGCTTTTATTATTTCTTATTTCAACCTCTCAATAATTTCACCTCCCATTAAAACCGACGCTTTGGAGTCTGCACTAGTTTTTAGAGTTTCAAAAAATGTATTAATATTATATCTACCGCAAAAACTGTTATATTTTGCTATTTTATTATAACGTGTCATATCGTAAGATTCTATTTGCTTTTTGAGAAACAAATCAAATATAGAAATATTTTCATTTTTATTGTGGTATTTGAGATCTACGTCTGAATTACACCAATTGACAATTATGAGATAGTCCATTTGAATATATAACAC
The DNA here is from genome assembly GCA_030295005.1 of Cephonodes hylas. Lineage (NCBI taxonomy): Eukaryota > Metazoa > Arthropoda > Insecta > Lepidoptera > Sphingidae > Cephonodes > Cephonodes hylas. The sequence goes on along the minus strand of AP025367.1, from coordinate 4,148,356 downwards.
TAATCAGAAAGCTGCCATACTAAATAGAATGAATATTATTAACTATCAAATTGAGATATTCTTAGAAGTCTAACCGTTATATCGGAACTGCGAGTTGCCATAATATAAATTTACATAGATATTTGATTCGCGTTCGCTGGAACATCTACGGGATATTCCTATCTACGCGATTTTCTTAGAACCAGGCGTTGAAAGATAGAGATGAGTGATCTAAAACGTACATACGTAAAACAAAACATTTTGATGAAGCAAACTGACCTCAAATTAAAATTAGGAAGAGAATAATGTATCTTTTGTGCTGTAGTTTTCAATATGAACGTATGTACAAGCATCCACAATGTAAGTAGGAACATAGAGCTTGAAGAAGACTGATAAAGTAACCAAATGTTTGAGGCAATGGACAAATTGAAGGCCAAATAACGTTTCAAGTAGAAAAAGGCTAGTATACACCGTCACCTGCACTGTTTTGATTTGTTAGGTATAATCAAACGGTAACAAACCGTGACCGTCGTGTTACGCTACACTTCCATCCAGTTGTTTGAACGTCTAACGTCGCACAGACTACGTTTGTGTGTAACTGATCTAATTAGGATACGTACTTGTGGCGGCAAGTTTTAGCCAAGAATTACCCAAGACTGTGAGTCTTATACTAATGGAAATATAAAATGTCACAGTTTTAGTAAGTATGATTAGGTTTTATTCCGAAATACAAAATTATTAATAAATGTTAATATGTGGCCTCAAGGATTAGGCCCACGGCTGGGTATGTCGGTGGTCAAGGAATCAAACCCCAGACACACACCTCTGACTTTTCAAAGCTATATGTGTATTCACAATGAATTATCACTTTCTGGAACGGGGAAGGAAAATTTCGTGATTAAATATGCACACCTAAAAGTTCATAGGAATTTCTCAGGTGTGCAAGGCCAGCGTGGTGGACCAAAACCCTTTCAGTCGTAGAGGAGGCCCCGGCACAGTAGTAGGATTATATAGGCTAATCAATATTATGTGCATTGTTATAAAAAGTAGCCAGTAAAATTACTAATGTGTTTATTCGAATTCATTATTTTAACTATTATTTATATCAACTAACTAATAACTTCGTAAATAGCATTTCCTACATATTGGTAATGATGCAATATATGTAATGAGTTTGTAAAACCACTTTTACAATAGAAAGTTGTTCACGGTTTATTTAATTGGTACGCATATTTATGACATAACCGGATCTTATCTACATACATGTCAATTATTGTGAGAAAATTATTGCACGGTAATTGGCTACTTACTAATGAGCTTAAAACTGCCATGAATCAACACGCATTAGCCACCGTGATAGAGTAAGCCCAGTATATTGGTCTATATAACTGGAAATAGAACTAGTAAGACAATTTAAATAATCAATAATTACAAATGATATCCTTATAAATGATACCATTAATTTGCATTAGTTGATGAATATCTAATAGTTAGGTAGTAAATTGCAAAATTGACAATCTCCAAAAAGACATACGATTCAGTGATCCACAAATATTTGTTTCATGCGCGAAATTTGTGTGTTCGTATTAATTATTATACACAACACAATTTATTCGAATACTAGGCTATGCTACGAGTATAAGTAAATAAGTTGCATGAATACTCTTAATAAACTGCTTTATAAATTTAGGCCTACTTTTTAATTTTAAAGTGCTTCAAGACTCACAAGTGATTTTAATGTAGATATTTATTATTTTTTAGTACGAAAGTTAACAAAATGAACCATCGCGGTATATTGTGTTCAATTTATTAATACATCCAAGTTTAGGCGAGCCGTTTCCGTAGGGGAAGTGCACCGACTATATTTCGATTCAAATTCATTTCCGCTCGTCGTCATTAGTTCAAAAGCATCGCACTGTTTTTATCTTGATAGCGTTCGATTTGACTAATTGTTTGAAATAAATTACCGAAATAAGTGGAATTTAAAACCCTCTTATTAATTATTGCATAAACAAAAGGTTTTATTTGAGGGTGTGTCGCAAAAGAAATAGGAAGTTCATATTTCTATTTTGCGAAAACTATCAATAGGTAGTTTTAGTAATTAAGAGTCACTTAATTTACTTTTGCTGTTCATCATTTGGATAATTGTGTGCAATGATTGTGGATGGGTGGGTTTCGCTATTCGGAACTCTTAGTGTTGGATTAAACTATATATTAAGTTCGCTGTAGTAAAAGCCATGCCCTTTTAAAAATGCGAATTAGATGACCTAAAAAACAAATGATATACTAATCACCTTTATTATTTTATGACATAATAATCTTGTAGTTATACACGTACAAGAAGCGTAAATATTGTCTGGCACTTTTTGCAGTTCATTCACAATGGACGTAGATGTTGCTTTATTTCATTAATGTTTACATTCTTCGTGTATAAATATGTACATCAGTTAAGAGACAAGTGCAGTAAATCCGTGCGAGCTGACGTGTTCCCACGAGTAACGATGCGTCAAGCGCAACTTTTTCTTCTAGATTATAAATTCAATGTGTTAGACGCATCACTGCCTACCCTCTACAACTCTAATAAAAACGTGTGTAAACTGACCCTTTATTTAGATGTATTACATTTGTTCAAAGAAACCATTTAGCACTATTACACAGAATTATTGTGCAAGTAAATTACTACGAGTAGTCTGCTTTTTCTCTATATGAACATTGAACATTCAGCGGTGTTATTTGTTTTTTTAGTGGGAAAATATATATGTTAGAGTTTCTTGTTGTCTGTATTACGAAGTACAATTTAATTTTAACAAAGTAGGTACTTTGCTAATATTATTGTGCTAGATATTTTTCATTTAGGTACATTGCAAATGAAATACATCCATACATTTGTATGTATTTCATAGTACGGATAACTCTAAGGCTTAACACTTTTTCTAAAGAACGTTTTCCTAACATCCAGTATAAAAATATTTGACACAAACGTCTTGATCCTCATGTCAACTAATAATTTTATTAACGTCACTTGAAGCACACCCACTACTTGTGGAGTAATTACTACACTACACATATGCCTAATTACAAATTATAACTTATTAAGTATAATTCGTAACCTTTGCTTTATCAACCAATCTTAATTAATTAATTGATTAATTTTAAAAGGACATATACATACATAAGTAGAGTCACGGTGTGTACTAGTCGGTCTACGTCCCGTTATGTTCGCGCTCGTAACTTGTTACTCGGCCCGGCTGCGGGGCAGTGTTGGGCAAATGTTAATTGAACTAACAATTAAAAATTAACAATTAATTAATTGTATTTGCAGTGACAGCAACTAACAACTGATTAATTGTTAATTGTGGTTTTATACAATTAACAATTGATCAATTTTTAGTTATTTTGCGGAAAAAAAATTGACAATTAACAATTAACAATTAATTTTTTACCAAGTATTAGTTTAAGTATTGGGTACATGCGTGTGCGGATTAAGCCTCTTAATACATTTACGGTACCAAATAGAACTCCTGAACAGCTTATAGAAGGGGTGCGGCAGAAAGAATCTTTGGTAAAGTTTATAACTGTATGGAATCACATAGCAATGCGCTGACGTTTGTTGCTACATTGCAACAATATGACGCGCAGGCGTTCTAATTGCATTACTTAAGGGTTTAGGTAATTGCGATGAGTGTCGGTGCAGCGCCGAGCGCGCGCGCCGGTGGTTTTGAGCCTCCAAAATGACCCTAAAATAGCATAAATATGACAAGCTAATTACCTTGTAATTTATCAAAATTTGCATCATAATCATTAAATGTTCTTTGAAAAGTACTGTTTTTGCTGAAATTACATTTACTTATATTAAATAATAAAAAAAATACCCATTTTACACGGCTTCTGCACCTGAATATTATTATAAATAAAGCTACAAATGGTGTTATATTGAAAGGAAAGCAATTGACATGAGTTCAATTGCATTAAAATAAATACACCAAGTGTTAGATAATATTCTAACCACAAGTTGAAACCCTTTTTAGGCAGACAATTATTTTGTTATTACGTTTTCAGTCTTAACTGAAAAACATTGAAATAGGGTATTATATAAATAATGATAATCTTTAAATTAATTCAGAAAGCAACACATACTTATATTTTAGGTACTCAATTTTAATGATAGAATCAGATAATGATAACTAAGTAGTTGTGTATTAATTGGTTTTAATTAATAAGATAATTAGAATATGAATTAGTCTAAATCATGTACTTGTATGTAATTGTTCTCATATAAGTAATTATATTTGTATATAGCCATGTATAAAATCCTGTTTGTAGGAGATGAAATAGAAATTATTGAGATATCACATGAGCCACTTGTAACAGTTAATTACAAGCCCTCAACTTCTTGTAAATTGTTGTATTGGGACATTATAATAATTAACTTGTAGTCTTTATAAGGTCAACAAACTGAAAACAAGAAAATATGAAGCAAGGACCTCTGATATTGGTGAAATTTCATGTAGGTCAAAAAATAAACAGTACCCAATTGTTTTATGTCATTTTTATAATACTCAATCATATGAACCATTGTTTGTTTTTGTAATTTAAGGTAAGAAGAAGAAAGTTACCACTATAAAGCTGTTAAAACAAAAAACAATCCCTCAAGGAAAATTATTTTAAAACTCAATTGGTCAATGCGCTATTGAAAAGAAGATTTATGACAGAAAAACTCCACCTTGAAATTTCATTATAAAAATTAAAATAAATAGGGGAAATTAAACCATAACCTTTTTTCAAATTAATATCCTAAATATACACAGCACCTCTTTATGTGTGTAATACTTAGGTACAGCTTTGTATCACGTGTCAATAAATACTATTTAGAGTGAAAAACCCAGAAATGAAAGAATAATATATATTGATGCAGGGAATAATCCCACAGTCTGTTGTATTATAAGCTGGCATCAACCTAGAGTCTGTTGATTATTTAGCATTAAATGAAAAGAAGTTTTCAACTGTAAAATAATTATTATTTATTGTTCTATTTCTAACATATAAATTATCATTATCACCTTGTGACTATATTGTGGATTTCTGGGATGTTTCAATTATATTCTCATGAATACTTGCATAGTCATTTTTTCAGTATTGAATATTATGTAGAGCTATACCTACACGCCACAGGTAAAAATCATTTTTTAATTTTATTTGAAGTCCAAGTTGGACACATAAAAATTTTTCCTTAAGCATGTCCGAAACTCTTTTCACAAGGCCTCAGCTCTTTGTGTAATCCTGTTCATCTGGTACTCTTTATTCTGGATTTAGTACAGGAGTCAAAAGATATTTCCTACGTGTGTCGCAACATTAATTTTGAATCACACACTATTTGAATGTTTAGAGCAAAGTAGCCTCTTCTGTTTCTGTATGATTGACTGATGTAGCCTGCATGCTACCTGAAAACATCAAGTTTTAAAGTACAAGATAAATATTTACATCAACAATAGCAAAACTTTATAATACATACCAGGTGACTTTAGTTTGATATGGGTGTCATTAAATGCACTAATACCGGTTTGTATTATTATGAAGTTACTCATCCTTCTTGTAATTGGCGTGATGTTGTCTTTAAACAAAGGGCTAAGCTGTACCTACAATCTATACAATCAATTTGAGAGTTGAAAATTGTATGCTGAATAGTTGTTAATGTGAGTCATGGACGTAATATAAATAAACGTTTATATATTACGTCCATGATGTTAGTCTACTCCTTAAATTTCAACTTGCGAAAAGTCATAGTTGTTGACATATTAATGTTGAAAACATGTTTGAAATTAAGCGTATTTTTGCTTCGTAACGCACGTTTGACATTTTCTCGACGTTTTGTTATTCGTTACGTTAGGTACTCGGTTTAAACTTTTTTAAACTCTCAAAATAGTTTCTGCGTATTTTTTATATTTTAAGTTAGTTTTTATTGTAATACACATATCATTTTGTATGTAAAAGTATTTCTCACCACAATTTCGTTGTGATATTGACTTTTATTAAAGGACCTATTTTCTTTAAAAAGGAGAAGCAAAACGCAACGCTAACGACGCGACAAGTAATGATAACACAAACGAAAACAAATTGAAAACATTCAACGACATTTAAAATAAATAATATTTTTTTGGCAGCGTTCTTAACAATATTATATAGTGGCCACTGGCACTGGTAGGTATATTACCGGCAATGTCTTTACTTAAATGAAACAAAATACAATATACATTCATAACAAACGGAAAGATACTTTTTTCCCAAATTTGCTGGAATTGCATATTCAGGGCAACCAAGATACTCTTCAAGACGAATCTAACGAGTCCAAAGTTGATAGAGTTGTGTCATTTAATTACGAAGTTCCGATGGCCACCTTCCAGCTCCATCATCAGACCCTGGTTACCATATGGTATCATAGAACTTGTTAAAATGAATCAAATGAGCCCAAACTCAGTGGAGTTGCGTCGTTTAATTGCGGAGTTCCGATAGCCACCTTCCAGCTCCATCATCAAATCATCTCTATATCATAATAATATTGCATTGCCATTCAATTTACATATGCATGCATAATTTCAACTTAACCGGAAACCGGACAGTTGATCAAATTGAATTTGCAATTTTTAATTACAGATACAGAATGGGACAGGCAAAACTAAATAAAAGCTTGTAATTGAAAACCCCCGACAGAAAAACCTACATTCCATTTAAAACGTAAAAAAAATCTAATTTGAATTTTTCACTCACGATTAAGTCATAGATATTCCCTTTGCGTGCTCTTTCATTTGACACCCCGCTAGAATATATATGGAGATATTCGGTTATGATTCCCCATTTTAACACCCCACAACTTTGAAAATACCAGATTTTGAGAGATTTTAATTTGTTATGTTTAGTTTTCCTACCTAGTCGTAAAAAGTATATGAGATAATTAACGTTAAACATCTACAAGGTTTGCGGCACCTCCCTTCCGTGCAAAAATAGCAAAATTTAATTGTTAGTTTTAATTTTTTCATCAATCGATTGAAAAAAATAATTGCAATAATTTAATCGCGATCTGCAATTGATGTGCATTAGTTTAAATAATTTAATTGAAACGCGCGATTAATGGTTAACTGCAATTGATTCAAATTCAATTAATTTAATTGCAATTAATTTTTTAGTCGATTGATTAGTTCAATTAAAAGTTAATTGATTGATGCCCAACTCTGCTGCGGGGAAATAAGCCGATGATTGGCTCGGAGGTACGAAGTTTTTGTACCTTAAGCACGTGCCGCGAACCCCGCACAGTCGTTGTGGTCAAAGGACCGTACCACACTTACGCATTCTCTGTTCTAAATTCTATGTGAGTACCTTTGTGTACGCTTGTGCGTTTTGTCTGTCCTTATTCGGTAACTTACACCAATATTGACAACTTAGTGCTATTGCAAAGAGAGCAAAGTAGTAGCAGAGTATATTCATGATAAATAGATTTAGGCACTGCCGCCCTGAGGTAGGCCAGCGTGGTAGATTTAAATTTAAACCCTCTCGGTTGTAGAGAAGGTCCGTGCTTAGCAGTAGGACGTTTATTGGCGGGTGATTTGACAGTAGAGGAAGTCAAATAAATCATTGAATTTGAAACAGCAGGAGCTTTAAACTTAAGGCATAACTTCGTGCGCAAAGCTTTGTGTTCGAGACACGAATCAGTAATCACTGTCTTGGCAACCTGGTCTACTTTCAACAAACTATCGCAAGCAAATCTTTGTCAAAACAGTCTTTTGTTTTTATCTAATAGTAGGCTTATCAACTTTAATTTTCTTACCATTGAGTTGCAGGTAACAGTATGGATTTCTTTATATAAATAATAGGTTTTTAAACCAATGACAAAGTTACTTTAAAAAAAAAAAGATTTGCTGAAGGTCTGATTACATTATTAAAAATCAGAGCAGATTTTTTTAAATAGAAAACTAGTTTAAATAAAGAAATAATTTTGAGTGACTAATTTCACTCACCGAAGCGCCATCACAAAATAGAATAAGATAAGAGCTCCTTTCTGCATACTTGTAAATGTAGAATACCTTATCATTGTAAATATTAACATTAACATTGTTTTAAAAATAAACTCGTTTCAAAATCTTTATCAACCATTCGTCCCTTCCATGGGCGGAAAATTTTATCTGGATTTCACGAACGTCAAAGGCAAGCGCTGTGGCTCTACACACATCAGTGTCGATCACTTAACATGCATTTTGTAAGAAAAAAAACCTATTATGTGCTCACAATTCGTCTGAGCCGAGCCACAGTTCCACTGTTTGCTCAAGGACAGACGCTTTGTTGCGTGTGTTTGAGATGCTTTTATAGGAGCACAACGAAATCTTCACATTCGTATGGAAGAGATAAAAATTGGAAACGCAAACATGTGTTTTGTTGCTTCTTGGAATTTAAAAATATCTGTGTGGTTGGTTTGAAAGTAGATTACATTCTGGCTAATATTTCAATTCAATAATCTGATTAAAGTATTACAAATTTCGTAGTACTGCTACAAAAATCAGGTAGAGTAGTTGAGGTGGTAAATTTGGTATGGCATTACCCCTATTTCCTGCACCGTTATTTGTCTAGCGCGGTTCCACTTAGCATTAACAAAATGCGATAGATGCCGTGTGTCGCGGCACTAACTGTATCCTAGTTACGTGACTGAGAAAAATCACCATTTATCTGCCGCTACAAAGTAAGCTCGGTGCACGTGAAGCTAATCGCTACCGGGACTGTTTGCACAGCGCGCATCTGTCATCCTTCCGCCTAACAATGTAGTTTTTTTTCTAGAGAAAATTATAATATCACAAGCGAGTACTTATATTCAGATATATTTAAGCTTCTTAAAACTGAGTCTTGTTTTAGGAAGTAACATGTTTTTGTGTTTTAGACTTGCTTTGTATTTTTGGCAAATGTGAAAATGAAGGATTAAGTAAGATTTTTTTTTAGTTTTATATTGGTAATAGATTAATATTTTCTTTAATTTATAAAGAAATGTCTCTCCTTGATATATTGCTCGATGTTTTAAGCAATTGTTTTAAAATAATAATTATTTTTAGACAGGCGTATTTTAAATTTCTTTTATCTCAACCAAAAAATATATCTATGAACAAAATATAGAACTGATCAGTGATCATATTAAACACAGAATCAAAAATAGCTAATAGTCACACTAGCCTTGAAATTTTAAATCAGGCGAATGCTGATACGAGTTTCTGAAGGGTATTCAAAGGACGTGCACCATGCATGTGCCAAAGATAAAAAATAAAAGATTATTTAAGAGGTGCATTGTGAGCGGCGCATCTGCTCTGACGGGTTCGCGCCCACCTGCCTGCCAGACGCCGAAAACAATCGCGAAAAACTACCCGATAGCTTGTGTTTATGATAACAGGTGATGTAGGCTCAAGACTCTTTTTATTCACCATGAAAAAGGTTAACAGGCATTTATTCACATTACTGATGATGGTGCGAATGTGCTGTTTATTCTATTCCAATATAAGATGTGACTTTTACGACATACTATAATGAGCTCTACTTTAACGCTCTGATAAATATGCATAGAGTTACGTATTGTAAAACCAGTCAGAATCTAAATTTAGCATTAAAATAAAATTTAATTGAATTCCATTCTTTTGACTAGCAATAGATTCAAAACATATTCTATTAAGACTTCAATGTACAAAAAATGACATGCAAATTTATATTATTCCACAACAATACTTAATTGGGTAGTTTTCATTCGAAGCGTAGTATTTATACTTTGATATTAAAAACTTTAGTAATTATTGTTAAACAATAAAGGAGTTGATGCCTTGTGCTTAAGCGAAATGTTAATTAATTTGAATTCATTATTTCCTTAAAGCTACTATGAAAGCGGTACCTTTTATTATGGAGTAGAATAAGATAATCATTTTTTTCAGTAGGTAATACTTCTATACAGATGGAAAGTCAAGATTGTATTTTTGATACTCATAATATGAAAAATGTTATTAATATCTTATTAAACATCTACTGCTATTTACTAAATTATACGCATTTTGCATTCTTTCAACTCAACATGGTGTTTAGTTTCAAATTTATTCAATGTGCGTAATCGAAGATGATTGTGTGCTAATGATTGTTATTAGATATTGATCCCCCTCTCTATCACATCGAGTAGCTTATCACGACGTAGACGTAGAATGATCCGTGGGCGACTTCTTAACAGGAAATGCGTTGGCGTATGAGGACATTTTTGTAATCGATTCATCTGCATACGATTAAAATTAATGGCCCGTATTATTATACATTTAAATTCAGAAAAAACCGAGTGGTATATAACGACTTTGAAGTGTGTGTCATTTGGAGTTAAACCATTCCCTTTAGTGCTCAAAAGACTTTTATTTGTTTTGGCAGATTATTTCTTATCGGATAACGTCTTTTTAATTTATTGGTTCGAATTTTATTCACACCTGGTACTTGCTTGAAAAAAGCAATTAATTTCAATGACATAAAGCTATAAAACCTTTATGCAAATTTTAATTTTGAAAAAAAACGTGACAGTATTTTATTCATAATGTTCGTTTTAAAAGTGATTCCAAACATTTTTATTGTCATGCGTGTAGTGTAATTCGGCGTAAGGTGTTTCTTTCGTATTGCCACCTGACGTGCCACGTGCTGCCTCCCATAAACATGTGGTGCTCGGTAATCGTTGTCATCACTGACTCATTTTTTTTGCATCAATGCCCAATACGGCTAAATATTTTGAAAATGTGATCAGATACTAAAAAAGCTTGAATGACTTTTTTTTATAACATTTGCACATATCAGTGACTTTAAATTATTATTATAAATAGTTGCAATAAAATAAACAATCTTTATCGACACTAATGTTGTCAGGTGTTCAAAATTAGTCTATGTTCGATACAGAATACTATAAATTTTCAGACGCTCGGTGGTTACCTGGGGAATCAACTATTTAATTCTTTGTTGTGAAGTTCTATATCGCCCTCGCAGGAATTATAAAGTGGATTAGACTATCTTCGATTAGTCTTATCCCTGCCGGCTGCCACTCTATAGGGATCTATTGAGTGGCAATACTCTTATCATCAGGGGCAGATGTTCATTGTTCCCGGCCGATAAAAATGCACCTGACTTCTTTTTATTCATTTGGTTAATACGAAAACTCTATATTCAATCTTATTTTAATAATGTTTTTATTTTTTTAATTATCTAATAAAACCAAATACGCTAACTTATGTTTGCAGAAAACGTTGCAAACTTTAAGTAATACTTATTGACACGTTTGTATTATGCTGATTTATGTAAGCCTAGCCTTAATTAGTGATTATGAGGTACGCGCCCAGGTAAATGTTTCTAGCATCACACCTGCTCTTAAGTTGCAGCATATGTCCAATTAACTATTTTGTTTCATGAAATTTAAATAAACTCTTATTGACGAAGTCTGCATTGCGTACGGAGTGCATTTTTTACACGAAACTGCAAATAGTTTTACTTTTAATGTAAACTCGGGCATTTAAATGGTTTTGAGAATGACAGAAATAATAGAGCTCGAAATTTTAATTGCGTTATTTTTTTAATCGAAAATTTGACACTATATTCGGCATTTTACATATATCAGAATTTAGGAAATTCTAAATATGTTTAATTATTATCAACATAAATTTTCGTAACCAAAATCTTCTACCAAGATGTCGTCCGCTGATTGTTCAACCAGCTCGCTTTTAGACGATCCCAATATTATTATGTACTAGTATCTTTATTTTTAGTTGTCTGCATATAATAATTAGTCCTTAATGTATGTTTTGTTCATTTGCCAGGTGCTGTGGCATCTGGACATATTCCGTCGCAGCTTCCGCGAGCTCACCGGCCACGCCTGCCTTGGACCGTCCTGCATTTTTTGCGCCTTAAAGGTAAGTGTAATTACTTGCATCTGCACTATTATCTTTTTTTTCAGGCAGTGTTTATATTATTGCTTTATTCAGGTGATGTCAATTGATGAATGTGTACCTATAACTAAAGGGGTTGTTTTTTACTTACATACACCCCAAAGCTAAAGGTTGATGTAGTAATTTATAATACCACTTGTAATCGGTTTTGATTGATGCTCATTACTTAGATCCAAGTAACAAAATTCTTATAAAATAATCGGGCAGCTCAAAGCTTTTTACTGCTTTTAAAATGAGCCCAAATAAGAACCTTTTTTGACCAATAGGCAGAAACGAGATCACAACTTTCTCCTACTTTACTTACTCTTGAAACGGGTATTGCATAACCGGACTAGGTTTGTTTAAAAGTTATACAATTTTCTGCACGCAAAGCACGACTTTATTGTTAATAAAAAGCATTCTTTTGTTAAAGTTCTTTATCGTTGAATCGATTGCGCAAAACCATGGCTATTTTGATATAATGAATCAATATCGTAACCACAATTAGTTATTGTTTTACTCGCAGAATTTAAAAAGCTTTACGTTGAGTAAAGTTATACTGTTATTGATGGTCGATTTTTTTCACAAAGAATAAGAGATCTTTTTTCGATAAAACGGTATAGTTGTCACTATACAAACGTTTAAACTATAGTCATCTATGCGGCTACGGTCGTGAAATTTGTCTAACATAAGCCCTTGAAGTGCGTTCTTCCAACAAAGAGAAAGATTGTAACAACAGCGTGACCCCGACCGCCGGGCGTAGACTAGCATGACCTTTAGCGAACAATGGACTCTGTTTGCGCTTTATTCAAATCAAATCTCCAACTTACGACTTGCCCTCAATCCTAATAAATACAGGGCTTTGTTCATATCACGCTGTCGATGCAGATGACTAAGAAGAATACATTAAAAATAAATATTTTCATTTTTGTTCTAAGATCTTAAAGTAACCAAATTATTTTTTGGAATCACGCTAGGAATAGTAAATATAAAAGTGTTCAAGTCTTTATAACTTTCCAAATAGTTTGTATTCTAATTTATAGTCTGTTGCTTTATAAATGAAATGGTTTTGTGATAAGTTAATTTGGATGCTAAAATGGCTACTTTATTACGAGACGTATGACTAGATCCAAGATTATTGGGGGTTTAAATCTTAGACTGGACCGAACAAACTGGTTCCCGTAGAGCAAGACGCCTTGTAGCCGTGATTTAGCTATCCTTCGTATGGTTATATTGTGCCGGCTCTCTCGCCCATGTTTATGACTCTTTGTCCTCAGGTTATCGCCGCATAAAAACAAACAAACAAACCCTTGAAGGCAGTACTCTTAGACACACATTGTAAATATAATAACATTCCAGCTTATTGCGGTTTAAGCGACATATACAAAACAAAAGAAAAAAAGGACTCGAATCTAGATCAAAGCTTTAACACACAAAGAAAAATTAACACATAAAATATTATTTCCTATAATAATTATTTATATATTATTTCTTCATAAAAATCAGTTTGTTGAAGCACGACAATTAATTCTTTACAATGTGTTACTATTAGAAATCTTATATTTGTCACAAAAGTATGTATAGTGTCAGTTTCCAAACATTACAATTAGCATAATTCATCCGAAGTTTTATGGAGTGAATTTCTTTCGTAAGGCCTACGGAATACTAATTTATGTAGCGCGTGTGGGTTGAAATTATTGGTTTCATTAGATTATAATCGCTTCTGTATTAGGTTTATAAATGTGTCATATGAATTTAAAAAAAATAATTCATAAGCATTATTTATTTTATATATGTAAATCACCTATCCCTTTCCATGTTTTTAATCTATACTCACTTCTGTTATAAATTATTGAACTAGTAGACGAATGCTATTAAAAATGTATAGCTGGAATTTCAGTTCTTTTATACTTCATTAACGGCTGCAATACAATATGAAATGATAACATAGGTCAAATCTTCCACCGGGATCAAACAACGACGATATAAAATAAAAAAACATCGGTTTACAATTGAATACTGACTCATTTTAATAAGTTTTATAAAAAAATCTATTCAAATAGGTGCAACGCGTCTACGAGCAGCGTTAAATTCTAATTTGTTTTGCTTTACACCAAGTCAACTGAAACTGAACTCTTTGTTGGGTTGACTGTTATAAAACTTTAAACTTTGTCAACTAAATAGAAGATAAATGGGTTAGTTTGTTACATTATTAGCTGTTGTTTCCATATTTAGTCTCTGTTTACTTAGGTACAGTAGCAAGAAAAGTACAGTCTAAGGATACAAGCCATGGGGGTTTTGTATTTAACTATTAAAGATTTTTTTTACTCTTAATATTTATAGATCATGAAAATAAGTGTAAGGATCGTTTTAACTTTTTTTATCAACTAAGTGGCCATAGAGTTAATTATGTTAATCATACACTAGTTTTAAACAGTTTTATCTATTAAAATATATTTTTGGCACAACATATTTTTTCCTGTAACAAATCGTAAATGTTTTCCACGTCTTAAAAGATTACTTAAAGTTTGCATACATAATGCAATTCTGCGTGAAGCCGGCCACTATTTATATATTTAGCAAGGAATTACTTTACATATTAGTATGAGCCAACAATAACTGGTCCATGATCTAGGCACGTACGATCGGTAGCGTGTCGAGCGCTACGTGCCTCCAACAGTATGCTAACTCGGCCAGACCATTACTGTGGCGACATCGTAGTCTCCATTGTTTATGCACTAGTTTCATTTAATTTCTTTTTTGCGAAAGAAAAGGTTCAGCTGCGAAACGTAGAAAAATCGCTTATACTGAAGAATTAAAATAAATACGAAGTCCTTAAATTCGCTCGGTCGTTTTTACGGCGATTGAGATCGTAAGTAAATTATAGACTTTGCTATAATAACATAATAAAATTTGATTTTATTACTAAAAACGGAAATTTACATTCACACTAATTGCTTTTTTATATGAATCCTGATTGTAGTTTTTAACACAAGGAACATCCGTTGAAACCTTCGGATCGTTTAATTCGTTACCGCAGGCATCAGCAAATCGTGAAAACCTTTGATTGGCCATACATTATGGCTTCATGGGCTTAGATCACGCGAGAGCGTGCCACGGCCATAATGCCGAGAGGCCTTGCTTCGGATACATTTACTTTATGTCATAAATTATATCAAACGTTCATAACTAATTATAGAATGATTAATAAATTATTTCCTTAGTGTGTTATGATATTCATTTTATTTAACTATTGCAAATATTAAAAATGTAAATGTGTTTTATTCAGCACTAGATCAATGTAGTTTTTTAGATTACTCCTGATTGTGACTAAAAGACGGTCAAGAATAATGTAATGAAACGAAAACGAAATGTATGCAGAAATAAAAATAGTGTTAAATTTAATTGGATCGAAAGAGATTTAGTGGTGCTGAAATACAAAACACGCAAGTAATATTGTCACTACGGCAGTACCCGAGAACTCGAACAAGCTGAGATAGATCTACAGGGTACACCATAACACCATACGTCTATAGAGCGCACGCGCAGCTGCAGGACCGGTTTTGGCTTCTCGTTTACACCAACTTCTGCCATGTCATACTCGTAACTATGGTTTTTTATCGGGGTACCGCTCTATAAGCGGACGATCACGATGCTACGTGATTTCGCTTACAAGCATAAGTTATACCGAAATATACGAAATGTTCGCACTATTGTTCGTCAATGTCAATAAAAAAAAATTATTTATGTTGTTTCCAATCGTTTGATTCGTCTTATGGTAGACAAGACTTCGAATCGAGTATGACTTGGAAGAAAAACATGAAAGAGTCTTATTCAGCTCTACTCGAGCCTAATAATACGAATGTGATGATTCTAAATTATTCATAAGAAAAAAGATTTATGCATAAAAAAGAGTCTTAATATCCTTTCCCATATAATTTATTATTTTTAAAAGTTGGGATAAATTAGTAAATAATTGAAATACTGAGAAGAAAATTACTTAAAGTAATAGAAAATACACAGCAAAAAATCTTTTTGTGAAAGTTTTTTTCTCGCATTTGCTATATGGAGAGCTCTGTATAAAATTAGCCAAAACGTGTTGTATAATAAAAGCTGATAGTTAACTGTTACAATATATAAAAACTGATATCGTTGTGGGAGCAAAGTAAACTGAAGTGCGACTAACACACCATAAAATCGTGGTCTAGCCCGCGTGGATTTTTTCTATTATTCGCATTTGATCGAGACCCAGACGTGCTACCGGCGTAGATTGGCTTCTATAGTAAAAAATATACGTGACATCAAACATTTAAAGATGTTTCATTAAATTTTATTTAAAACTAGATAGAGGCAATTAAACGCCACGATGCTTCTATAAATCTGCTTTGTTCCCAAGACAACGTAAGATTTATTAAGCAATAGAAATCCGCTGTTACCGTAAATAGTAAATAAGATAATCTAGTCTGCACAAATTGGTTAATGTATGTGTATTTTAATGTTTACTCAATAAGCTATTGAGAATTTGGTCTTGATATGAAGTATTGAATCTTGATTGAGTATATCGTACGTATCATGTCTGTTTAAAATGACGCAGTAAACTTACTCGTCGCTTATCAGATTTCGAAACGACCCACCTGTGATTGCGCTTTTTCATACACATCAATACTAAGCAATAATTTTCTATAGGTCTATTGTGTGATGTGTTGCAAAAAATGGTGTGTATAAACCCAACATTACCTGAACTATGAGCACAGCATCCTGTGCATTGTAAATCAGTATCGGCACAACAATAGCGGATTCTGCGCTAAGGCTCTTTTTACTTGCTCAATTAATAGTTCAGTAACCTCGATTAACAGTTTGGATAACATTAGCGTCTTACCTTTACTCCTTTTTCGATTTTCATATAATTCATCACCATCATCATCTTTAGCCCATATATGTCGCATTGCTAGGCACTGGCCTCCTCTACAATTGAGAGGGTTTAGGCCCTTGTCCATCAACTAGGTAGCGTGATGCGAGTTGGCGGCGGTGTCCAGGTTTCCCTACGATGTTTTTTTTTTCAAATACAAAATAAGTAGTGACGGCTTTGTAGTTTAGGCACTCTAACGAGATTCTCGGCGGTCACGGGTTCAACAGTCAAACACTTCTGGCTTCCCGAAGTTATGTATTCGTTCACAATATAAGAAATATTCACCTTACATTTGCTTAGTCGTATAATTCCCCCAAAACAACATTAAACACACGATTTACTATGACTAGTATGTCATAAATTTTATTTGCATATCAAAATATGATTTGTTGAATCTTGAATGATCGACAGCCTGTGATTTAACTTAAAAGGTTAAAGGATTGCGTAGGTGGGTTACAATAGCTTGCGTTGGTTAAAATTACAGGACCAGACAGCTTTGTAATCCAGTTGACACCTACTTTGTCGTTGGAACCCAAGGTTTTCGCCCACCAATCCAATGACATCATGAACATATACAAGTATTTTTTTTAGGTAAAGCAAAAAAGAGTGTTAAGATCTATTATTATATAAGGTTTTTTGAGATGTAACTAGGGCGGCACTAAATCGAATTAATTCCTGATTTGAAAGTTACTGCTCGATAAAATGTTATGTCTTTGCCCGATCCACAGACAGACTCATTAATCGTAGATAAATAATTAAATTAATGGACTAAGATTATTAATAGTGGATAACAATAACGTTGAACCCCGTTGTAGAATTGGAAAGCTGTGAAAAGACCTCGTTTAAAGGACAGGCACGAATGCACGTGCGCTGGCCACAATGTTCTGAGCGGACTTCATGGCGCCTGCAGTCTTGCTTTAAATATTCCAATACTTTGTAAATGCCAACAAATCACTTGGGATTATGTAGTAACACATTTTCCGTATATATTTATGTGATATATTACCAGTTTCTTGTTCGCTGCAGTCGGCTGTTTGTCGAAGTTCATGGCGACTGTGTGGGTGGATAAATTGTTGTTTTAATTGCCTGTAAGGTTGTAAAGTATTCTCAGGGCACGTTATATGCTGTGGTATTAAATTGCGACAAAGGTTACAGATTCTTTACAGTAGGTTCAAAGAATCTTTACTATCTTTGCGAAACTTAATTGCTAACACAGTAAAGTTGTAGTTAAACAAGCCTCGATTTCCTTTTTCTCATTACTTATTTATTTTTAGGTAGGTATTTGGTAGGTGTCATAAAACGTCAATAACATATTAAAATTGTATTCTTGTAGTTAATAATATAATAAAATTCTTGTGGTTAAAGGACAATTGATTGTGTATACGTACCTACTGTTGTTGCGCGTAGCATATTAAATAACCTGCACGTGTTTCTTCCTGGTCTTGTTGGAAATATTTTGTAAAGATTTATGTCAACCAAAAATCAACTTATAAATGCATAATGAGTAGCTGACATAATCTCTGTTTTTTTTTTTTAAATATAATACATCGCCATGTATGTATATTGTATATACACTGTTGTAGTTATTAATCTTATGCGTGTTTAATATACACATCCTTATAAATCCTCATGTTATGGCATTTTGTATGAAGGCCATCAAGTCTGTTGTTATTTGAGTTGTATATGCCGTCAACACTTCTGGTATTTATGTATGTTTTATTGCAAAACTCAAGAGTCACAAATGCATGTAGCATTTACGAGTTTTAATAGTCTAAACTGAAAAAAATGTGCATGGTAATGGCAATATGAAAATATTTTGTTAAATATCATTTTTAGTTAAAAAAAACTCTTCCCAAAATGTATATTTTAAAGAGTTATTTGTGATCTTTAACAAAATCAATACAATATCTTGATTAAAGTTTTATATAAAACTGCACAGTTAAAGATAACTAATGCGAAAAACTAATGCAACGTTTAATGAATTACCTAGCTACTACACAGTATAAAGGATCAAAGTTTTATCATGCTACTGAGTATGCGCCTTGCAAAAGCCATAATTGCAAAACGAAACTTTCAACAATGGCCAATATTTAGCAAAAAATTAATAATGAAAGCCTGAGAGACAATATAGCAATAAGGATTGCGACAGAAGTTTTGCGTTCAACCTTCGATCGAAGCGACTGGGCAAGTTCCAACAGCTCATGGAATGCGAACCATTATCTCTGCAGGGTGTTATCTACTGTAATTACTGATGCTGATTGTTATACAACTATTTGCCTAGAACTCTTGCACCATAGAGGAATTTAATATCTCATATCAATAAAATACCAAGCTGTGATTACATCTACATATATTTTTTTCGTATAAAAGTAAGCTAAAATAGCTTTTAAAAATATTTATTTGGTAACGTTATTTACTGCTAATGTAAAAGCACATTTCCCTCAACATTATTTTAAGTGACAAGCTTCTCGTCTTTATAATTTGACTTGTGAGACAGCAAGGTGTGACTAAAGTCGTGGTTTTAGATAAAAATGTGAGCAAATATTTGCGCAACAGCGTCGACTGCCGGAGCCAAAACGGAAACGGTATAATTAATGAGAAGTTTGTCGTAGATGTTGATTATTTGTGTAAACACTACATATTGGGGACAATATTGGGCGTCAACTCGCTGCAAGTGAAATGAACAAGTGTGTACGAAGTGGGACATTGACATACATAAGATGATACCAGTACCATACAGTGTGGGCAGATTTTTCCGGCAAAACTTCACATTGGCCGGTTGTACGTGACGTCGTGTTACCAATTTGTACGTGACCAACTAGCCATCTGCTATTATCCGCACACGAAGTATATGAGTGTTGCTAATAATTGCACGGAATGTGATTAACATCTAATATCATCAGAAAATAACAACTTTGCACATTAATATTAAATATGGAATTCTTTTGCAACTATTACACTGTAACGTTAAAATGAAAATAACATATGTATAGTATATAATTGTGTATGTATGTATCTACAACAGAATAGGCTGAAAGGTGTTTTGAGTCGTTCATAATATTGCCGTAAAAATAATTAATTAATATTTTTATAGTAAGTGTTATGTCTCACTGAAATAGTAATGCTCTGCAATATGTGTTTTATTACCGTGTGAACATTGCAATTCCTATTGCTGAAGCCAATTTTACTTAGCAAAAATGTTTTCTTTCAACAAAAGTGTAAAAAATATTTTTGAGTTTAAAGCTTTCTTTTGTGACGACCACGTATTTTCACAGCAGTGGATCTTAGTTACAAGTGATTTTTCAAATGCTATTTAAGGGTGACTAAGAAAGATTTTTTCAATTGACTAAAAATACACGTAGTTTAAAATAAAAAATAATTATACACAATAAATAATGTGTATAGATAGCCCTTTCAAGAATCTAATAGTTGTTCACCCGTATTAAATTCATTATTCTAATAAGCATTAAAAATGTATGGAATTTAAACCATGGGCCATCGATTGTTGGGTAACCTTCATACATTCGTCGCCTTCGGTGTAAGAGAAACCTTTTGACATTTACGCGTCACCGATTGCGCATAAACATGCCGATAAAACGAATCTCTTGTCTACAGCCTTTGAGTGTGACGCGCGAATAGATTGTATTATAAGTAGTAGAAAGTTATTCTTAGTATTGTGTTTTTTTCCTTGATAAACGATTGGATACAGTGCTCTGATAATATTATTTGGCTGTACTACATAAATGGATTCTTTACTAAATTGACATAGTGGAAAAAATCGACCGTGCAGCAAGAGATCGTGGGTTCGATTCTAGTAGCGAAATAGCTAATTATTTTAGATTTGTGTATTGATGAATACTCGCTTGCTGTGTGTTTAGTTATTGTATACTGTGTATTTTTTTTAATTTAACAGGTTTATTTTCCTGTTCCCTATTAATAACGTCTGATCAGCAATTAATGTTTATAAGGAACCAAAAGTACAAAGAAAGGGACGCAAAAGGCCATTTTAATTAAACAAAGACTGGCCGCTCGCTGAAGATAGATTCACTATTTTACGTAAGCTTTGTTCTAACGTCCCGTTGAGTTCGTGATATTATCAATAGACCAGTTGTCCCTCTTGACCTCAGCTCCTTACGGTAGAAGTCAACAATTTCTTTCTTTTTTATAAGTCCATAGTTATTTTGATTGCCCATTATTATTGTATTGGAATGTATCTACTTCACAAATTAGGTACATTTCGTACAACTCACAAAGGCGCGCGGTTTACTGTTTTATAAAGAGAACGTTAATTAGACCTGCAAAGTGAATTGCTCGCCTTCATAAGTTAATAAATACTGAGTTAAAATGTAGATTGATTTCTAACTTAAGCCTAAGTTTTGTCAGATGCAAAAATGTCTAGAAGCGAATAAAAAGTAATTAAAACGGGTAATCAGTTTGTGATTTACCGATTACAGGCCCTGAGTAAGACTTTGCGCAAGTGGACGCCATAATGCAACAATAACATGTTGTGATAAACAGGCGATCGTGTTACATTGTTATCGTGTTGGTGCTACGGTCACGTTGACACTAAACAAAGTGTGGATGTCCATTATAAATAGATAAATGTATAAAGCTTCATGACAAATGAATTTACGCAGACGAAATATGGATAAGTTGACTGTAATTTATCTGTAAAATTGTGTGAGTGTGGTGTCTTTTGCAATGGTGAGTATAATCTACTCGTATGTAAAAGCTTAGAAACCCGTGTGCTTGTGAATTACAAGATGGGTGTAAAAATGTAGAGGGGCGGCAGTTTTACCTTTAATATAATATGCATATTGAATGGAACTAAGGTTCAGGTGTCTGCTCATCTTTGGTAGCCTGATACCTTTTTTATTGCAAATAATAAGTAAGCTAGCAGATACAGCTCCTAATTCTCTCTTTTTAAAAAAATATTAAAAATAACTTTAATCGACATTGGTCTACTGATTCCTAAGGGTTTTTTTAAATTTATAGTTCTTATTAATGTATGTCACCTCTAGTCCGCTAGATGTCACCAAATCGTATTCACGATTTCAACGAAAACGTTTCTTAAACAATAGGTGCGATAGAGTTCTTCTGGGGATACACCTTAATGAGGCATCGCATATTTTTACTAAAATATTATAGAGAAGGTTACTGTTTCAGTGTGCAAAGTCTACACCACATAGTCCTTTTAAACCGGTACTGTAACCGCAACTTATCCTTAAGACTTTGTTTTACGCGCACAACGTCATTTTAAAGTGACATCACTTTATGTTTGTGCTTTTATGGATGTGAATACAGTGGTTTCACTTATGAATATAGCAAAATATGACACATGACTCATAGTTTCTTTTAAACCAAGTTTGGTTGGTGGTTAAAACAATACCATTTTAGCGATTTTTGGTTGTGCGTACGAATAAGTGGCGTAAATGTCTGTGTATGTGATTGACTGATATTTATGTCTTAAGCTTGGCCAAAATTAGTCTTAGCTTTACAGTGAAGGGTTAGAAACAGACACCGCGGTCGATGATCTAGACAAGATAGTAATATATGGCTGGTCATGTAATCGTAGACTCGACGCACTGGTTTAATTACAGTTCACTGGCCAAATACTCATTTACACGTAGTCATGGATGTGGACCGATGGAGGGTGATAAATATTTCTCAGATAAATTGATCAAATAGTGCTACGAAATACATACAAAATTTTAGAAAGCATCTTAAAAAATTAAGTGATAAATTAGGTAGTTTATGCCATACATTTTTATTACCTGTCACCCACGTATTACTGTAATGACACGTTTGAAACAATCCGAATTGTGGTGTTTCTTCATACAAAGAGTTCAATCTTCACCATAACGAGATACGTAACCGGACTCCCGCGCAAGCCTCTCGTGCATCTCGCTCGCACCTCACGCATTATGTGTTTGGCGCCAAAGCCTTTGTGTTCTGTCTTTGTCGCACGCGTGCGCCTGCGCACACTGTCACTGTTACTACACTCACAGTCGTAAACGCGCAGCCTCTGTATCGTGGCGCGTAGCTGTTTTTTTTTTTATTTTTAATTAAAAATATTCTGTTACTTTTTAAGTGTTTATACTAAATTTAATCGCGAGTGCAGCAGTTCATATAATTGTGATAAAGTGTTTTACGAATTGATAAAAAAAGTGAAAAGTGCAAGTGTCAAAGGTCATTATCATTTGAATCTGTGTACTAATCAAGTGAGCGGTATTGTACGTGTGTGTTGATTTCATAGTAAATCGGTTAGTTGTTAGCCTTGTATGAGACAAGCGATGGCTGAGCACTGAATATTACTGTTAATATATTTAAATGTGGCCGCGACACCGTGCCGCAATAAGTAAACGTGAGACGAAAACTTCAGGGTCGCGTTGGTGTAACAACAAATCACACATGTTCAGTGGGACATTTCGATACATTGCCTTTCCACTTGCGAAATCGCCTAGCCTGCAATGCCGTAACGTGTCTAATCTATTTCACATTAGTTCACGATGTTATCATAGAAACAGTTCTAATTACCTATGTTCCAATACACGTTACGATTTCCCGATGACGTATATTTTCTCTTTTTCCTCCTTTAGTCCAAAGCAACGGAATTGAACATCGATTAACATACGTTCCACTTGTTAAAGCCAATCTGGTAAACATCTCATCTTGTAGGTCATACGCCTGTGTATTTGCATTTTAATAATATGCGAATTTCCTCAGAGGTGGTCTCTTTTACTGTATTACATTAACATAAAAAACTGTTGTAGGCTTTTATTTTTAAATTCATGCCTTAACCATTACTATAAACCCGACCAAATTTCCCCAAGACTGCATTCTTAACTTTTATGCCTTTGGCTCATATGTTAATATTTATATTAAGTAATTGATAATATTTCTCGAATTCATGCCTAATCTTCTGCGAAGGTTCAGTAAAACTACGATGCAAGTACAAACTGTTTTCACAGTCATCCTTGCTCGTACATATCTTCGAAACAAAAGTTTTATTCTATGACTCAAGTAATAATTAAGAGTAATACTTTTTGCCATTAAGCTATCTTAGCTCCCACTAATTACCGATACAACCTCCTAGACGTGTCATTGAACTAGCTGCTCCCACTTCCATTTAGCTTAATCGCTTTAAGCGTTCGCCCACTTTGTGCGCTTGCTTTATCAGAACTGGTCACGAGTAGACGCAGCATAAAAACATTTTTAATTCTGTCGATGTCACATGCTACTTTCGTTATATTGTAGAAAAAAAAATTATAAATAAATCCAACAGCAACAGTGACCACCGTAACCACAAGTCTTGTGTCGTGGGTATCAGAAACTACGAAAGACTTTTCGGTCTCACAAACGCCAGACCCGAAACAAATATTTGTTTTTGTGCGGGGATCGAACCCGCGGCCTCTCGTTTCGCAAGCTGGTATTATGAGTTCACTATTATAACCATAAGGTTCCTATTCTCAAAAGTAGCTAATGTTAATAAACATAAGGATTTATGTGGTAGACTGGTGTCTAATAGTGGATAATTTCAGGCAAAGATTATGAATAATCAAAAGTAAACTAAAATTGTGACTAAATATATCCCAATTTTCACATGTCAGATACACACCATATTAATTGCGCGCATCCCACACATGTTATTTTTATCATTATTGTTCATTGTACTTGTTTACAATTCCGAATCCTCCCACTATTTGAGTTTAATCCGTACCATAAACACAGCTACCCCGGCAGCGATTTCCGCATGACTAAATATATGCAATATGACTCAGATAATCTCAGATAACATTATATGTAGCCAACTAGTCTTGGTACCAAGTACTAAAGTAACTGAGCCAACCATTTACATATCTAACTTAGGTATATTTATGTTTCCTTCGCCAACACGTCAGCTTTCATCTCACGTTACATAGGTTTTATTCAATTAAATTTTCCGTATTATTCTGATATATTTCAAATGATTATTTCTGTAAAAATCGTAGTAAGTATATAAGATGAAGAATATAAGTACATATGAATTCCACGCGTCTGCTAAACAATTCCTGCACAAAAAGTTCATGCTCCATTTTAAAACAAGTTGTGTTTTTAAAATCTATGAAATATGCAAATAATCTGGCTAAGATCTTAATCTGAGTCGCAGTTGATCTTAAAATAAAATGCTTAGTATTTCTGCAATGACCATATACGAATACAAGTCGATTAAAAAAGAAGATTAAAATACGCTCAAACGGACAAGTAAAAAGCTAAGAACCAAACGCTTTCTTGCTTGCTAAATGGAATTTCTATTCAATAATTCCAAGTGGTACAACAGGCGTTGATTCCTAGTACGTAGACTTAAACATTTCTGAAAAGTGTATCGACGAACGACACAATGCGCAAGTTAACTGAGAACTCGTACAATGCTTTATACTGCGTTGTAATTGAATTAGATGTTGCGCGTAGAACTAATCGATTGTGTGTGCCGATTATTTCATCGTCGCGCACCAATCGAAATGTTACGGGAGAGTTCCACAACCACAACTTACAAGCCACGATGTAGTATACAAGATCACGTAATAGGGCCCTTGTTCAGGCCACTACCTTTCACTAGAATACGCCTTTCGAATGCAAGTTTTAATCCTTCAAAATTGCGTTACAAATTTTATTACTATAGGTAGGCGATAGTCTTGTGAATAGAATTAACGAGAACAGTTTCGAAGATATGCATACATGAAAGAAAGAAAAAAAATATTTTTATTAAATATTCGATCTGTGATAACCTTAGACAATGATTATTATTGAGATTGGTACGATACAATGTACAAAAACGCATGCAGCAAATGTTGACAAATGAAACGCCCTACGATTTTTTTGGGTGTAAAGACAGGTGCGCTACGTAGATTTATATCTCAATTATACTGATTTTAGATTACCTTATTTACATATTATGCAAGATGTTTCATACACTCATACATTTGAAAAATTATATAAAAATGTTATATATGTATGTATATGTTATAGTGACATAACGTACATAATATGTAGCATAGTTAATAAGTATATTATTACTATATTTTTTCTTGTATACGATATTTGCAATGCGGCCGTTACGAAAATTCTCGTCCTTAAAAGGTCAGCACTAATAGTTGACATAAATTTACAGATCTTTATGGTAGTAGTGATATTTAAAAATCAAGGCGAACTGCATGCCTGCTTGCTTCATCTGCCAATAAGAAGAATTTCAATAAACATTTTATTTAAAACTTAAATCCGAACGCAGCCTTTAAAGAACACATAATCTACTTAAAAGATTTTTAAAGTTCTTTTTTCAAGTAACTTAATAGTCTGTATCCGAGATCGATTGTTCTAACCGATTAACAGTAATCTATCTTCAAGCATGAGTCATTATATCATTACACACATCACCTTGAAAACTCGCGAATGAAGCAAATAGGTAATGCAATAGTTAATTCTACCGAATTAAGTCCTGTATCGGGCCATCGACTGTTTGCGGCCTCACGCCTTGGTAACACCCTGTTTATGTATTGTTGGCCATCTGTTTCAAAACGGCCAGTCCCTATAATTACTTGTGTAAATTTAGTAGCTATCATCAAATAAATTGTACGTGGGTTCATCCATACTAACTATATTGAAAACAATAACACTTACACTTGTAACGAAAAGAAAGTAATTCACTAAATTTATTTGATAAACGATTAAACAACATATGTCAACATATAATAAGGTTCAGGAAATAAATTTATCATAATGTAATTGCCTTTTTTTTCAAATAAGATATTATTTTTTTCGAACAATTTTCCTTGGTTGATGACAATAGCTGAGTATAAAAAGAACTTATAATATACATAAAAGTGTGTATGTCGACCGGGGCCTCTGTCGTTACAACGTGAGTAACGTTTTTGGATACTCCATTATATTAGTATTTGTCATTCATCAGAAGATTCATATACATTAACCAATATAAAAACTCGCCCATCTATCACAATATTATAAATATTTTTTAGCTGAAATTAAGATTGGTTAATAACACCTAGTGTTTCTGCAAAAGAAAAAAATACTTTGTAGCAGTCGAACCACCTTCGATTTACTTTTAAATGATACCTCTTAGCAATCAAAGCCAATAAGGGCATTATAAAATTATCTACACTTAAGGGGAATTACACATACATTAACTTATCGTAACATATTACTATCAAAATCATAGAAGATTACATAAAACGTCCTCAACGAACGCAGTATGCTATCGACGGCTTTTTCTATTGATTGAATCACGTGTAATGCAACATTTACAAGAAATGATTTCAAATGATCAACCTTATTCACAATCCGTTAGATCCAGTATATACAGCGTAACCGGATCGCGAACTCGCATGGGAAATGCAGTGTTTGCACATCATACACTGCCTGTACCAACATTGTATAACACTTCTTGTTTTGATGAGGTTTTCAATTCCTGATGTAAACTTTACAGCGATTATGAACTTAAGGCTTAACTGGTTTAGTTACCTTTTTGTTTACGGTTGCCTGGACAAAATATGTATTGACCTATTGAATAATAAAAAGTATTGAAATGTAAAAAAGAGATTGATTGCATTATCTATAAATTTGGTTTGAAAAAGTTGATGTTATTTATAAAATCAATCTGAACAATATTTTGCGCACGACTCTCAAAGCGCCCCATTCATATTTACATGTGACATGTTGGGAGCAGAACAAAAGGCGATCACTGTAGGCGGAGCTTTTGTTCAGTTTTCCTTAAGAGGTGATCTTAACGAACCGATTCGGAGAAGTGAACGCCGGACCGCAACATTCACAACCTCCAAGGCGATTATGCTAAATCGCATATACGTAATAGGACTGAATCATCATACCCTTGAAAATACTTTGAAACAGTTTCAATGCGATAAAATATAATAGGTATATCTGTTCACTTTTTATTTTTATAAAAATAACAAGTATGTTGTATGGTTAAAAAAATATATTTTTAACAAGAAAAATACTAGAATATAAATCATTTAAACATTAACCCCGAAGTTTTTTTCCATGAATAAAAGTGAAAAGTTCGTTTTACCTAGCTTTTGAACATTTTGTAATAGACAAGGTAAAATAATCGATTCTGTCTAAAGGGTCATTTCGAATTACAACCCAACGTTTTATGTGTTGTTACGGGAATAAGATTGCTGCATTCGAGCCGACCGGCTCTGAGGAAACTGACCACGTATTTTACAACTTCGACATACTTACAAACTGACTCATGTCTCGTGAAAGTTCATTCATATGATGAATATAAGGTTACAGTGTAACCGGTCATAAAATCATTTCTTTGACCACCTCATTTCGAGATCCAAGGGTCCGTCGACATACTCTTAAAAAATGGACTTGTTTGTTTTTTTTGGCGTACCCGTAGTATGCGTCATAGAAATAGTTTAAGAATGAGAACGTGTGTGAACAATGTTAACTAAAAAATGTTCATCTACGGCGATAAAGATTAGTCTTATGTTACAATTCGTCTCAGCTAATTTGAGTAACTAGCCGTCACAATCGCGTGTTATTTTTGGTTTCAAGAAAATTTACAATATCTAGTTTCTATGAAAACTGTGCACGTGTTGCTTAATATCATGGAATTGTTTGAACAATTTATTACTTTACGAGGTTTTAGCTTATCTCTATAGAAGTTTAAACAAAAGCTCGTCGTTGTTGTAAAACTTGGAATGGGGCTCCGTTAATAAACGCGATAGAAAGAGATAGAGTATAACCCACGTGAGTTACGTTAACAATAGATTATAAAAAATCGTAGGTACCTGGAAGGTAGAGGCGCTCGGTGTCCCGCCTCCGCGCTGCTACCTCTAGTCTCGAGTCAGTCTGTTCGAAAGCCTTCGAGTAGAGCGCTTGTGTCTCGGTTCATTAAATATAAAACAACCTGTTCTTTAATTGTTAAACGTGATTTGTGTGTACATGTTGCGGCTCAATTAGTGGTACAATGTACATCGGCAGTTGGATTTAATGAAACTTATGTGACCACCTGCTACGGTGCACCTTCTTCGTAACTGGCGTTCCCGCGCCGAAACTTGGTGCATTAATATTCAAAGTATTGTATGTAATAAAAATACGTATATGCGAATAAAATAGTTAAGAGCTAGTGCGGATAGGCATATCTTAACGTGCGCGTATCGTGTGGAATTCAAATGTGAAGTTTCTCAATACTACGTGTTTGGTTTACTTATTGCCGTTTAGAGTTGTTTGCGGACACGAACGCCGATATGTGTATTCAGTGCGAAGCCATTGTGTTCGGTCACGACCGGAATGGAGATTGAATAAGCTTTAAACTGAATTTAGTTGATTGCGGTATTGGATCGAGCGATGCGGACCAGGCGGTGAGATGATTAAGTTTCGGTACAAACGTAAGGAGTCGAGCGATGGCGCGAAGAGCGGCACCGCCATTCAGAAGCAGAAGATTGAAGGTCTACGGGACCGGGAGCTGCTGCCTCCCAAGGACATGCTCACGGGTTCGCTGGCGGGCGTGAGGCACAACACGCTCCCGCGCTCGCGCCCGCCCTCCGCGTGCCGGTACGACGCGCCCGACTCGCAACTCGTTAGCCAAACAACATTGACCTTATTTAGAGTAAGTTTCTTACAACTTCAACAATATAAAGCATTTATCAATTCAATATTCACTTAAATGACCACATATTTGAAAAGTTAACCGCAATGTATCTTATGTTGAAATCATACCTGGCGCCAACTGACTCACGCCAATTTGTACTTATTGTTGCGAGCTAATGTCAGAACAAAGTTGAGAAACATGGAAAGTTGAAAGCCTTTTCATAGATCAATAATGAAGATAAATGTGCTCGTAACTTATAAATACTGAAAAATAACTCATTTGCATACATTTATTGTTGCATGAGTATGGGGAATTTTTAAATGCGTTACTCGTTGTTGACCTCCGAAAGCCTATTGTTTAGTGGCCAACGAAGGCTATTTGTCCCGGGAATACATAACGCAATAGCTAAGGACGCTTGCACAGGGCATGCGATAAGCGAATGCTATAATTTGCCACTTGAAATGTATCTAGTCATATACTTAGATTACAATGTGTCCTTTAATTATTTGACATTTTCACGAAAATCTATACATCACCCATTTACAACTTTTAACATTTAAATTAAGATGGTGTAACAAGCTGCGTAATGTGATACATTCAGAATAAATAAGTAATTATTTAATGTCAAATAATTAGCAAATGTCCAGCGACTTAACGAGAAACATTACAATTCTTAATGCTTCACGTATTTCCTATTTATTCTGTTAATGCTGAATTCTGTTCATGCAACGTGGTTTATCAGATATAATTAATTATATGACTATAATATACCTCATTATATTTTTTAAAGGAAATATTCCGTCGTTCTTTTTCATTCCATAACAACAATATTCGTTTACAGTTTCATTTTAGACATAAAGTTACTCTATAATAGCCTAAATTCTAATACTTAGACTTTTATGCTTTGAAGAGCATACAATCTTTGTGTTGCATGCATCAAAAATAAGATATTCAGGTCCACAGAAATATGCACCAAGACAAAACAATTGTCTTGGTGCATATTCTTGGTCTTAAATCTGATGGTTTTACCTTTAACCATCTAAGTCATGGCTGTCAATATATACTTTTTAGTTAATATTAACCACTACAACTGTACCTTAATTTATTTGTAAAGAAAATGCGGTGTTCGGTTTGCTCGCCTCCTGAATTGTCTATTGTCTTTTAACGCGCGCAGACAACATTTGAACTCGCTTGAAAATTATTGATTACAACCACGTGTCATATAAATCCTTTATGATTTTATTTACTATTCATATTAATCATTTTTACTGATTGAAATGTAGTTAGAATGGAAAATTTTAAAGAATTTTATTTCAACAGACAAAGGATTTTACCGCTAAATCAATCTGTGGTGGTTCTTTCTAAGTACAAAAAAACAACTATGGGTGGACCCCCTCTTCTTTGACCTAAAACTAAATTAATAATACTGCGTATTCATTTATGTAAATGAAACAAGAATTGCCTTTTATGTTTTTTGATATAATAAAAATGTAGGTAAATGGTTAAAATTATAATTGTCAAGTCACCACGAAAAATATGACTTGAAACATTTGGTACGAGACCATTTATATTAACTAGACAGTTCAAATGTTTTGTGTTAGGTTAAAAAAATATATACAGACTACCTACTAAGAATCAACTTGAGTATTTCCAACGCCGACTTGCTCTTGTGAACTTGTCGAATTCTTGAAACATTAAGATAAGCTAGACTTACCAGCATTATCTTGTCGCTTAGTGCTACTCGCTTACTTCGTCGCGATTTTATTATTCCCACTTTGTGATTGATTACGTGTTAGGTATATGAAATGTTTAATAGATAAAAAAATAATTCATTAAATTGAACCCATATATTGGACTCTCCTAATTATATTTTATCTCTTTTATGAGAGTCTGTGGTTACAACCCCGCACTGATAAAAACATTATGTGTTCATTAGAAAAAAAGCTCTGTTTCTGGGTTTTTAGGAATCTTTTGAGTTATGACTAAACATTTCTTAATGATTAACGATTAAAACTATTTCTGTCTCTTTTATGTTGTGTGTATAAATCAGCATGTTTTAGAGTTACTTTACAATAAACTGACGCTCGGAGTTGCATAGTCTTATATTCCTTTCCACGAAGGCCTGACTCCTGTTTTCTTACTAATCGTATGCAGGCTCTAATATAATTTAATAATTAATGTATCAAATGAATTGGTGCATGTAGGAAGCAGGGTCACGGGCGCCGACGCCTCTGGGAGTCCCCACGTTATTCTCACGCTACAATAACTGGCTGTAACTATAACACGGTATAACTGGCTATATTGTAACCGCGTTCCCACCTCCGCACCTCGTCGTTCCACTAATGTCATACATGATGCCTCGGTTCCGCGTTCATATCTTTACTAAGTAGTGTTGTTAATTTATTATCTATGTTGAACTAGCGACACGTCCCGTCTTGGCTTGGGTCTCATGTTTTATTATTTGTTCATACTCGTATTTCACCAAAAATCATGGGTAGAAAATGTCTCATTCTATTACTTTTATGACGGTTATACTGCCTAGCATCGGGCATCATCAAAATCATATACGTCATATACTTTTGTCAAAAAATATCTAATTGTATCTTATTTTATACATCGGAAATACTTAGTGATGTCGAGAAAATAATGCCATGTTTTTCCCATAATAGAAGTTGTCATTTCTCACCGTGTATAACAATGGCTGTTTTTATCTAAGTTACTGCTAAGTAAGTTTCTTATTTCTTTGCAATCACATTACACGGCTGAATGAGAACCCGTGCGCTTGATTCAAAGTGAACTGCAATATCTATGGGTGGTCTCTGATTAATCTTAATAAACCTCGTTTCGCAATAATCAAGCTCCTCATCGAGGTCAACTACAACAATTTTATGTATGTCAGCGGATCAGTGAATACTGACAAAAATACGGACGAGGTCCGACGCAAAAAATCATGTTCAAGAAGCGTAACCGAGGGGTCTGGATGAAAAAAATGTTAATTACTGTAATAAGTAATTTATTATTTCTCATCGAATAGGACAACATATTTAAATGCTTACATATTTATGCTTTGGAAGCAAATATGAACTTAGCCTTTTCAATTGGAGTAGTTAATAGTAGTAAAATTTTATAAAGCCAACTGGCCATCCAACAAATGGAAGTCGCATAGAATGAGTCTTGAAGCTTTTATTACATTAAGGCTAACGTTACAACAGCTGTTAAAATAGCTCGTTGTTATAGAAATAAGATTTAAAATCTACACGTTAAGCAAGTTAAACGATTACGCAGTTTATTGCTTCTTATTGTCTTAGTGTAAAGTTTTTTTATATAAAGCAATACTAGGAATATAAATGAACACAATGCTAACAATTGTATACTACTTTTAAACAGAGCAATTGCGAACACTTATTCCCCGAAATGTGCTTGTCAATAACATACTTAATTAATGCATGAGTCACGGCTAAGGAAAATTAAAATACGTGTGTGACATTAATATATTGTTTGGGTTTTAATAATTCATTATCAAAAACCATAAGCCGGTTACAAAGTGCAGTGTTGCCGGAAGGCACGATGCAAGCTGCGTCCGCCGCTGCGCCGGAAGACGCCGCACTTAATTACTTAGCCATCTTTTTTATCCTCCTTATATATAGTTTTAAATTTCTTATCAAATCTAATCCCCGAATATCTAAAACGCGTTATTATCATAGAAAATTATTTGAAAGTTGTTACGTTTCCCAACGACTTTTTGTCGTTGTTATGGCGACAATATATTATCACCTCTAGAAGCTAACAGAGGAAGTAAATAAGGTTCTAAAAACGATCGTCCACAGCGATAACGGTTGTGGGTTACGAAATACACAAAAACGACGCCAATACTTATGTGCACGTTGAGTGATCACCTCGGCGGGTCATGGCGTGTTTGTGACCTATACCTCCACTCTTATTCGTGCCATACTGGTTTTGTTCCGGTTTTATCTTGTGACGTGGAACGATTTTTGTCCTTATGTGTACAGCAATAATGGTCAGTTTTAAGCGCTTACGTTAACCAAACTTTTTATTGACTACTTATTACTAAAAACACCGTTCATTTGTCGTTCACAGTTTTTAAAGTCGAAATAAAACATCCTTAAAGGATAAGATTTTTTATAGTATATAGTTTATTTTTTTTAACATAGAGAATAATACAAAATATTGATTGTTCGTAGGAATTGTTCACTCAGCTGCAATGGTCAGCAGAACGCGCACCCGCAGCGGACGGCCTGCGCCGGGCGTTGGGCGGGAATGGCGCGCGGTTTCAACTCGGCTGCATGGCGGACGCGAGCGAGTGCTTCGAGCACATACTGCTGAGGGTTCACGCGCACGTGGCCGCCGGCACTGGCGAGAGGAGGGACGACGACGCCTGCAGAGCCCCGCACTGTGTGCCCCACCGCAAGTTCGCCATGATGCTGGTCGAGCAATCCGTCTGCGGAGATTGCAAAGCCACATCAGAACCTTTGCCGTTCACTCAGGTAACTATTTTCACGTAAAAATATTTTAATACTATAGGAATGTTTAACGTTTCATAATGTGTATCTGTTCAGAATTTGTTTTTAAAGTGAAATACGTATGTTTTCTCAGATGGTGCACTATGTCTCCGCGACCGCGTTGACTGCTCAAGCGGCCCTCGGCGAGCATGGCGATAGTTTTGGTCTCTTGTTAAGAAAAGCTGGCGGAATGGGGGACATTAGAGATTGCCCTGTAAGTAGAATACTTTGTAAAACACTTTCATTTTTTCATTACTTTGTCTACCTAAACAAAAAAATCTTCTAAATTAAATTTATAGACTAGCTTGATTAACATAGATTTTAAAACACTTTTTTTATTTCCAGAATGCTTGTGGTGCGAAAATTCAAATTTGCCGGACGTTAATGAATCGTCCCGAAGTCGTATCTATTGGCATGGTGTGGGATTCAGAACGCCCATCAGCGGACCATGTGTCAGCAGTTTATGCAGCCATCGGCACCGAGCTTCGACCCACTGACGCTTTCCACGCATGTGTAGACCAAGCTTGGGCAGCAAGAGCTACTCATCATCTAGTCGGCATAGTCACATACTATGGCAAGCACTACTCCACGTTCTTTTTCCATAGTAAGCTTCGAGTATGGATATACTTTGACGACGCCAATGTTAAAGAAATTGGTACCGAATGGTCGCAAGTTGTGGAAAAATGTAGGAAAGGTCGATTCCAACCTCTGCTGCTTCTTTATGCTGCTGTTGACGGGACACCATGTGATACTCGACATGCTCCCAAAGACGTCGTTCCATTTCCTGCACCGGAACCCCGAAGAGCTGTTACACCAGCTCCCGAAAGGCCTGCGGCTGGCTTTGCTCGCAGAGCAGTGACTCCTGGTCCTGACAACGAAAACGATTATGTGAGCCGAAAAGCAGTAGAAAATATGCTGGAAGTCCAAGCCAACCGACGAGCGCAACTGGCACGCAGTCTCAGTACTGGTTCTGCTTCAGATTCGCAAGAGAGACCAAGAACGCGCCGTGACTCAGGAAATTGGAGTGGTGATCGCAATAGCGCATCATCAGCTTCCTCCTCTACAGCAGAAAGCCCTTACATGTATACTAGGGGACGAGGAGTCGGCAGCGTGCCAGGCAGTCCAACTCGCAAAGGTGATATGTCCAGTGGTGGATCTTGCGACGCCGGATATGACTCGTATTCATTATCGTCGACGGACAGCTTGCCATTACAACAGGGTCTTCGACACAATCTACAACATGCACCTATTCCAAAAATAACGACCCGTGGAAGCGACACTGAAGCGCTTTGTGCCGAGGCAGATATGATGTTAGAAAAATCTCGTCACGCTGAAGATGCCGCCGATTTTGAAACTGCAATTGTTTTGTGCGACGCTGCAGCAACAAAAGCTCGAGCAGCAATGAATGCTTCCGGTAATTACCAGCACACAGTCACTCGAGCTCGAATGATGCACAACACATGTGTGATGCGCATTCGTTGTCTTCAAAAACGAATGGCAGGTATGAACGAGCTTACAGAAGTAGCACAATCTGCTGCTGTAAGAAACACAAAATGTGGTCTTGAAAATTCCCCGGCAACAATCGAAATTTATGCTACTTTGCCGAAAAAGAAAGGCTCGTCGAAAAAGTCCCCTAAGGCTGTT
The DNA here is from genome assembly GCA_030295005.1 of Cephonodes hylas. NCBI lineage: Eukaryota > Metazoa > Arthropoda > Insecta > Lepidoptera > Sphingidae > Cephonodes > Cephonodes hylas. Next base: position 4,112,734 of record AP025367.1, on the reverse strand, counting down.
GACGACGACATCGATACTATGACAAGAGAGCGGCCACCAAGACATAAGTCCCGGGAGGATGAAAAAGTTAGGGAAAAACGGTCAAGAAGCGAAGACCGCGGCCGAGCCCGAAAAGATGTGCCAGCGCCCGTAGAAAAGAAAGAAGAACCGCCAGACGATAAAAAAGCAAACAAAAAACAACACAAAATACGAAGAAAACTAATGATGGCTGGATTAATAAGACGCAAAAATAGGTCTATGCCCGATTTGACAGAGGGCGCTGATGGTAATTCAGAAACTGTCAATGAGGAAAAGCGAGTATCTTCGGTAGATGACACTGAGGTTGGGCGCAAAACAAACGAAGACAAGACAAATTTAAGTGGTTATCTTTCGGAAGGGCATTTGGAATACTCAGTAGCGAGTGGTACAAATCCAAATCTAGAAAGAAGTAAATTAATGAGAAAAAGCTTTCATGGCAGCGCTGGTAAGATGTTGATTGTCGCAAAAGTACCACCGCCTCCACCATTGCGTACCACTTCGCAGCTTAGCGGGCCTAAGTACGGATATGTGGAACACGGCAAGGAGGTCTATACACCAGAAATAGAGGAGGACGGCGGCTTTTCGGAACAATATGGTGATGAGCCGCAGTCATTACCTTATCTGCGTGCATATGAAGACAAACAACCTAATCATTACGACAGATTAGACAATTCCCCTTCTCAAAACTTTCATACTGTCGTAACAAAAGCCATGATTCACCAAGAGCAGAGTCCTGTTAAAAGAGACGTTATGCCAAATATATCACCATCGCATAACAACGTTCAGAACTTATCTGCAGCATTTGACAATGGAGTAGACGAAGTAGATTGCCCCCTACCTCTTCGAAGATCTCCACAAATGTTTGAATTGCCGCCTTATCCCAGTCCCATGAATTCTGTCAACCATTCAAGACAACCCAGTGAGGAGTTCCCGCCGCCTCCTCCGCCTATAGATTTCAGTTCTATACATGAAGAGTTAAATAAAATACACAGTATGGACGAAGCATCTGCAATCAGTCAACAAGAAGCCACTCAGGGGACGTTACTGGCACAACTGTTAGAAAAACGTAACGAGATACTTAGAAACGAAAGGCGGATGGAGATAATGAGCACTTGCGCAGATTTCTTAAAAGAGCTTCAAAATAAAAGAATGAATTTAAATTCAAAAAGATCAGCTTCATTAGAAGGGCAACTTTCCGGTCCACCAGATAGTTCAAAACTAATAGAGACTAACAATAATGTTAAGAATATTGCATCAAGATTTGAAAACAATGCGCATATGGCTTTTGAAGGCGAAAGATCACACATAGCTTTTGTAGGTATGAGTGGCAACCGAGATGTCATTAACTGTTCGGAGCAATCCAGCACTGGACTGTATAATCGACGCTCCTCATCATCGTCCATCGATCCTAAGCAAATTTATGATGAACATACGGAGCAAAAAGCGCCTCATACAGATTTTATTGATCGGTCTAAACCCAAAAAGAAGTCCGTATCTTTTTGCGACCAGGTTATTTTAGTATCGACCGCGGAAGACCAAGAAGATGACAGCTACATTCCTAATCCAATTTTGGAACGAGTCTTAAAGTCGGCGATGAACAAGCCAGAACTTACAACGTTGCCGCTTCAGTCGGAGAAGCCTTCACTTCAACGACAAGACTCATTCGATAGCCAATCGTCGCGGTCAACGGTATCGTCTTTATCGCAAAATTCATTTGTTGCGAAAGATAACGCGCATGCGGAGTATGTGAGATTGCAGAACCCATACACGACGTACCAAACCGGGCAGCCGCGTATCCAGACGCCGCAGTATAACACTCAAAAGAACAATGCGATATACGGAACTAACTCCCCCGTACAAGCAACAATGAACCAAGACGAAATAACGAACAATCTGCACTATTACAGATCACATCAAAATTCCATATCGCCAGTGGCGCAAAATCAGCCGCAGTCAGTCTATCCGAGCCAGACCAATACGAACCCACCGAACTTTAGTTTAAATCCTTCGAATAGACTGCCAACGGCCGCCATAAACGGCACTTATTCAACAAAGCACCCAACGAACATACAAAGGCCGGTTCCCAACACGTACTCGCACCCACCGACGCAACAGCACCACGTGAACCAAACGCCGAACAACGCCTTCTTCCACAGGCTTCCACAAAACGCCGTCAGCCCGCCGACGCAGAGCGCTTACAGTACGAACAGGCATTACAACAACAACGCACAAAACAACTCTCCGTACCAGAGCGTCCCGAGCAACTCGCCGGCGTATCAGAACTACCACAACCCACCGACGAACTACGTGTCAGCGGAGTATTCTAGTCGCCACCCGCAAGTGAACGCGAGCCACTACAACCAGTCCCCGTACCAGCGCGTGCCGCCGCCGCACAGCGACGCCCCCGTCGACAACTACAGCGGGGGCGCCGGCCAGAAGCCGTACTACTACTCGGAGTCGCAGGCGCGCGACCCCCGCCACGTGGGCGCCGCGCCGCCCGCCTACCACGCGGAGCCCGGCGAGGTGGCGCAGTACCCGTTCGCGGCGAGCTACGCCACGTACCAGCACGTGCCGGCCATCAAGCAGCTGCAGAAGAAGTCGGTGTCGTTCGAGCCGGGCACGAAGGGCGGCGCGGACTCGCCGGTGCCGCACGCCTTCCCCGCGCCCGACGCGGCGCCCGCCGACAAGCCGCTCTGCAACCTGTGCCGCAAGAAGTACGTCACCTCCCCCGCGATGTACTGCCCGGACTGCGACTTCTACATGTCCAGGTTCAAGCCGCGTTCATAGCACACGTTCATTTAATACTCAATGTAATTTTATTATTTTCTTTAGAAACCCAATGTAAATAATGTTAAGTCCGTAATTTATAAGCAATCCATTAAGTATGTACTTCGAATTGACTGATCTCATTGGAGAAATTGAATCATTATTTAGGAATACTTTTATGAATTTGTATTTAGCACAGATACATTTGTACTTATTGTAAGAGATTTGAACGCCTGAATTTTACATAAAAAGACTATTATATGAATTTAAATATAGCTAGCGTTTTATTTCGATAAAAAATCACATAACACATACTTGGGCCTGTATCCCACAGACCAAGGCAAAGGTGCATCTCCGAACCCATGTTTCCTTTGCAATTTTTTTATAAACGACATTTATATTTGCGCCTAGAACATGAGACCACCAGACAAGAATGAGAACTAAATGTAATGCTCTAAATGTAATCATTCGTACATTTGGATATTGTAATGTGAATGAGACTTTACGCGACTACAATAAATTTTATTAGTGCGAATTATGACGACCTAAAAATTTTTTAAATAAGTGTGTTAATTGAAAAATCTTGAGATTATTGAATTAGATATAGGTACGAGTTTACTACTTACAAATACCATTCCTCTAGTCAAAATTGAATACTCCTCATGGACTTAATATCTAAACTGGACTGATAACTTGTAAAATATATATACTCAGCCTATTGCCGTCCACTGCTGAACGTAGGCCTCCCCAAGTAAGCGCCAACCATCCCGGTCCTGAGCGGCCCTCATCCATCCGCTACCCGCCACCTTTCTCAAGTCGTCGGTCCAACGTGCTGCAGGACGTCCTACACTACGTTTGCCTAAACGCGGTCTCCACTCCAACACTTGTCTGCTCCACCGGCCGTCCGACCGTCGGCAGACGTGGCCAGCCCACTTCACTTGTAAAATATACCTTTCCGAAAATGAGCTCTATTCCTTAGTGGTGAGATTATAGATTCTGTTACATTTTACAAAAATGCAAATCCGAGCCGACAAGGATGACAGACCGACTTTAGATATTAAGGGGGGAGTCTGCTTTATAAGGCCAAAAAAGACGTTTTTTAAAGAATTTCTCAAGGGCTGAAAAAAAAAACAATTCCAGCGAAATTCTCAGATTATTTTATTGCATACGTGAACAGTGAAACAAAAAATTTGGAGAGGAAAATATCCAAGCGTAGTTGACTTTTCATAGACATTTAAGTACCAGGCCTCGCAATTGCAGTCTCTGATCGGGAGCAAGATAGAGCTCTTAACTTTCGTCGGAAACGAAGAATCGAAATGTTTTTACATTTTTAGATATTTAATCTTCTAGATGAACTAAGAAAATCTCGAAAATTTGAATTTGAATTGAAATTTTAAACTTTTTTACACGTTTGAAAAAAAAGTTTCTTTTACAACGACGAAAAAATCATTTCAGCTTGCTAAAAAAGTTATTCAGAATTTTTTTTCGTGAATCTTTTTAGTTCAACTAGAAAAGAACACAAAACTGAGTCTAACAAGCCTTGGTTTGTTTCAATTGGTGGTTTGGTTTTCTTGCAATCACGCCCGCCAGTTTAGAAAACAATAACTCGAGAAAATGCGCTTTAAAGTTAACAATAGGAAAAAAGTTAATTTTTTATTATTTATAGCTATGGTAAGTTAATCAGCTATTCCTGGGCCATACAGTAACCCTTCAACTTCCTAAAAGAACTCATTTTGTTGTAGTTTCTCGAGTCTACGGGCCGTTCGAGCTTTGTTGCTGGAATTAGACGTACGCCGGTTTTCCTTCGCAATCCGTTCTGCGTCGATGTTTCTCGCAAAAATCCAACATTGCTGGCCCATTTTCAACACTGTATTATTCGTCACTCCACTACTTGACACGCTATATTTCTACGGAATCAAAATATTATTTCGAACGACCGTTGAACCTTGTTTTCAATACATAGTTCGGAGCTGTTCGGCCGAGGTCCCGATTGTGCGCTCTATCTGCCCAAGCGCTCGTATACCCGGCCACGTCTAATGCTGTGTTTTTTGAAAATATTCCGAATTAGCCCTTATAACATACATACATATTTTTGGATATATTAGGAATATATTGTAGCAATAAATAAAAAAAAATCAATTTTTTGAGGCACTTGACTCTCGACATCCGGCCATGTTTAGTGCTGTATTTTTGAAAATATCCCGAACGAGTCTCTAAAACTCTACACACATATTCTTAGGGATATTGGGGATGGATTGGAGCACTAAAAAAAAACGTTTTTTTGAGCTATCTAAAGCAGACTCCCCCCTTAAGTCCATGATACTCCTACACTATAAATCAATAACGAACAAGAGTTGCACACTTACAAAATATAAAATGACGTGTATTTGTCTATTCGAAAGAAATACTACAAAATATTTTTACAGCGCCCTCTATTGTAACAGATTAGTACTTTATTATTCACGTCCCAAAGGACACTAAGTTTTTGGTTTAATTATATCTCGTAAGGTGGCGCTTTCATTAAATTTTTTACCAACTTATTGATCCAAGTTCATATGTTACAATTATTATTAAATCTTGCCAATTTATCATTACAATGAATATTATACACAAAATTAATAATAAGGATTCGCAACTTTAGCAAAAAATTCATCACTAATATAATTTTTTCATCTGGTATCCTCCAACGTTGACAGCGTCTTATCGCATGTCGGTAGTTCTTTAATGGCGACCGCCGATCACGGCTGACAGGTCGTTTGTCCGGTGATTGTCATTATTTATATTTAAAATACTAGGTGTAGGATTTGTGTTTACGTAAACATGACGGGGATTTTACCTACTTATCAACGTTTTGTAAATGGCGTACCCGTCCCGTCCATATCACGACGCTCGTTCCGTCTTCGAGAAAAATATTTGATTGTTTCTGTACTTTTGACATTCGGAATCGTATGGTTAGGGGCATTATTTTACTTGCCCGAGTTCAGAAGTTCTAACAGTGTGAACGATAGTGTTTACAATGTGTACAAGCGTATTCAAAAAGCGGGGCCAGAGCTGCTTATGCCACCACCCCTCGCTCAAAACGAAGTGGGAGATTTCCCCGTGGTGGGTATCGTCCGCCACGGTGAGAATGGTGACGACCCCCACATAGTGGAAGACAGAAACCGACTGAGGGCTAAAATCGATGAGGAGATGGGCATGAAAGTTCTTGAGAGGCCTCAATTTGAGCTGGCACCTTCGGTGTCATCTTCGCGGGGGCCGAGTAAGGCACCAGTCAATGCTCTAGAAGAACCCGCAATAGGAATTAACGCAGCAAGCAAAGACGCTTCTCCTCCTGGCCCTAAAGAAGAAGGCTCTGACAAGTATGTGGTGGTTGCGATGGCGCCCGGAGCTGATCCCGACCAGAAACATAAGCTGGAGACTGTCAAAGAGGTGAGTCCTTTACATATTTATTGATCACAAAGACTTACACTTATATTTGTAAAACTTTTATGTCAAGAATCATGACATTTTAATGACCTCTCCTTATATAGTAGGTACATAGTATATATATACTTTTACAACCCTTGTATTAGAGTATATAAGTAATAGTAAATTAATATTTTTTATAAACATAATTATGATTTAAAAGTTTTACATTCAGTGTGAAATTTAAAGATATTCATTGATGATCAAGGAGAAATAGAAGAACCTTGAGAGATAAGTATGCTGTTTTTTTTTAATTATCAACATTGAATACAGAATTAGTGTGCTGCACTGTTGATGTTAATTTTTTCTCACTGATAACTTGTATCTTTTATGATAACATATAAATAATATTTTGTAGCTTAATAATTAGGTATTTATTAAAAGACTACTAGTAACAAATTGATTCATCATAACATTGTTTTAAACAAAGACACAATTATACATTGAGATGAATGGTGCGTTGTATGGCAATGGCATGGTGCAATGGGTGGCATTGTTGAATACAATCAACCTTGGTAACGGAAAATGCAAGGTATAATACATTCAGTTTAATCACCACATGAATTATATTAATTGGTTAACTTATTTTTTAATTGATTTATAGCTGTTGTTAATTAATTGATGTCTTCCCTTTGCATGGCAATCATTGTATTTGTAGGAAAAATTGGTAATTATGTATAAAAAAAGTACTTTCAATGAAAAGTAATTTTGTTTGAATCTACCAAAATAATATGTTAGGAATTATAAAAACTTTTATTAAAAAAAGGTGTATAAATTTGATCAACAAAATCCTTTTATAAGAAAGATTAAACTATGGATGTTCAAGGACAGCAACACAAATACTTAATCCTCTATGTTATTGTTATTTACCAAAGTTACCAAATTCTGTCATTTGTGTTATAGCTTATTTAAAGTTCATCAATCTTTTATAAGACTGAGTTATTGTAAGCATATTAAAATGGATTTACATTTCTGCAAGCATAAAGAGGATGAATCTTGGAATAATGTAGGAGCAATCCTGCAATTTCAGCCTAGTCTTCATGATTTTTTTAGCGTTTAGCTTTTAGGGAAATGCATATGAGTCTTAACATTGTAAAGGTGTGATGGTGTTTATTCTACTTCCAGCAATCTTACTAACACAACTTAATTATTGTACCATATTATTAGGAAATGATGGAGCTTTCATTCTTTTTAAAATCATACAATATAGTTCCATTACCTTTTTTTTACAAATGTTATACTTAAACTCTAACCTTGCATATGCTACATTTCTACAATTGCATATACACCTCATTATTGAATAATGATCATCATATTGCAGCTAATATAAAGATCTAAAAGAAATTGTACTTAACTTAGTAGGTTTTCCTGAATGTAAGGGACATTCTCTTGACAATCTTAGGGAGACTTAGATTCAAAAGACAATCTTAATTTCAAATAGATATAAAACACAATATGAACATTAAAAATTACTGCCACAAATATAGATATACATAACTAAATATGCATTAGGTCAGCAACTATGACTCAAAGTTAGTATATTATTTTTTATTATAAGGAAATTTCTCTTATAATGTGATCTGTTTATTGTATCTGTGGCGTACCTAACATAATATTTTATTTATTTATAAAATATATTTATTTATTCTATACATATCTAATATATGTATATACCATACACTAACAGTTACACTCGACACGTACACTTACTAACTTACACACATTTTACATACAGAACCTTACACAAATATTATAATATTAATTATTTAACATGGAGTGCTTCGGAGGCGCTCGGAACTTGTCGGCTCGCGACGAGCGTCCCCGCCGCCGCGCCGCTCCGCCGCACGCGCCGGCCGCGTCGGCCGCGCCGACATGCGCGGCCAGTCGGAACACTACGATCGCTCGCGAAGCCCGTGTTACCCGCTACCTCACCGTTTTATTTCGTTCGCTCTCAATAGCTGATAATTGTAATTGTTCATATATTCGTACTTTCCATCTGTCTCTCATTCTTCTGATATTCTTGCTTCTACTGACTTTATCTTTCTGTGTGTGAACTTCATTTCTTTGTGCCGTGTATGTACTGTGACTTTTATTGTGTGTAGTGCATTAAACTCTCAATCCCGCTTGTGCTTATTATTTATTGCTCACGCTGCACCCATCGCCATCCGGCACATATCATCCACACACGCATTTATATAGGCGGCGTCACCACGTGCCCACCACGCGGTGACCTACTTACCTCGGGTACCTGCAACGGGTACCCAACGCGCCTATACTGGTGACCCCGATAAGAATATTCAACAGAGACATAAGGTACGATATTCGCAATGAGTTACTACAGTGAACAAAGTGCCAACAAGACAACCCGACGAACAGTTCGTCCTTCAGCTAACCCCAGCGACGCCACGTGCGGCGATATAGAAATTAGGGTCCCGCAATTCTCGCCTGAAGACCCCGAACTATGGTTCGCTTTATTAGAGGCCCAATTCCATTGCTACAATATTGTGGACGACATGACTAGATTTAACCACGTAACGACCAGTCTGAATCTGACCTCTGCACGGACCGTCAAGGACATAATTCTCAACCCACCTGCTACGGATTGTTACTACAGAATTAAGTCAGAACTAATAAAGCGATTAGCGGTATCACATGAGAAAAGGCTTAAACAACTCCTGGCCCAAGAGCAGCTCGGCGACAGGACACCCTCCTCCTTCATGCGCCATCTTCGGGATTTGGCCGGCCCTTCAGTGCCGGGAGACGTATTGAAGACAATATGGACCACCAGCCTTCCACGAGACATCCAGACCGTCCTGGCAACACAGCCTACCTACTCCCTGGAGCAGCTGGCTGACCTGGCGGACCGCATCCTGGAGCTGACTTCGTCCCACACATCCACCATTTCATCTCCACAAGGACCATCGGCTTCACAACTACAAGAGGTAGCAGAACTACATAAAATGGTGCAGCACCTCACAAAGCAACTGGAGGACAATTCTCCGCCTACTGCTCTTCACTCAGCGCAGCCCACAAGAAGAGCCCCCCGCAGACGCCCCACCTCGCAGCAGCCCCGCAACAGCCGGCCTGACCAAGGCCCCAGGTACCACCGCCCTTGTTGGTACCACACCAAATTCGGCGCACAGGCCCTCAAATGTGACCTGCCGTGCGATTTCTCGAAATCGGGAAAAACGGCGTCACCACGAGTGCCTGCGATTCCAGCGGCAGTAGCAGAGAGCGACGCCCCGTCACACAAAGGTCGCCTCTTCGTGACCGACCGCAGCACCAAGCTCCAGTTCCTGGTGGACACCGGCAGCGACCTGTGCGTCTACCCCATCTCTGCACTTCGGGAGCGTCGCCCCAAAACCGACTTTGGCCTCATCGCGGCCAACGGTTCGACAATCGACACGTATGGCTTCGTCGAAATAAACCTAAACTTAGGATTAAGGCGTAATTTCCCTTGGCGATTCATCGTCGCCAGTGTCACCAAACCAATCATAGGCGTTGATTTCCTTAGTTTTTATAATTTAATTGTAGATTGCAGGAATCAACGCCTAATAGACAACACTACTACATTATCAACAAATTGCATAACTGCTTTTTCTAATGTATTTTCAGTGAAGGTTCCGACGGGTGACACGAGCTTCCACGCGATTCTGGAACAATACCCGGAAATTACTCGCCCTTCGGGAACACCGACGCCTCCCAAGCACAACACGGTACATCACATCAGGACCACGCCCGGCCCCCCTGTATCGTGTACTCCTCGGAGGCTTGCACCGGACAAGCTCAAGATTGCCAGACAGGAGTTCGAGCTCATGCTGAACAACGGCACAGCGCGTCCTTCTGACAGTCCCTGGGCTTCTCCCTTACACCTCGCGCCTAAGAAGGATAACGGCTGGCGACCCTGCGGAGATTATCGTGCGCTTAACGCACGAACTATCCCAGACCGTTATCCTATTAGGCACATCCATGACTTTTCCCACTCCATCTCCGGTTGTACGGTCTTTTCCACCATCGACCTTATGAAGGCGTACAACCAAATCCCTGTCCATGAGGTCGACATACCGAAGACTGCCATCACTACTCCCTTTGGCCTGTACGAATTCCCGTTTATGACCTTCGGTTTGAGGAACGCAGGCCAAACCTTCCAGAGGTTTGTCGACGAGATGACGCGAGGCCTGGACTTCTGCTACTGTTACCTAGACGACTTCCTCGTCTTTTCCAGGACAGTAGCAGAGCACGAGGCGCACCTCCATCAACTCTTCACTCGCATGCGCGAGTACGGCGTCCTCGTCAACACTTCTAAATGTGTCTTCGGTGCCTCGGAGGTAACATTTCTAGGTTACCGAATCTCCGCAGCCGGCACCAAACCTCTGGAAGCGAAAGTCGAGGCCATTAAGGAATTTCCCGTCCCCAAGACGGTAAGGCAATTGAGGCGATTTTTAGGAATGCTCAACTTTTACAGGCGATTCCTCCAAAGCTCCGCCTCCACACAAGCCCCTCTCAACGCCCTGCTTTCGGGCAACGTCAAGGCATCTCAGCCTGTTGACATCTCTGGCGAGGCTCTGTTGGCCTTCAACAGATGCAAAGAAAGCCTCGCCAGCGCTGCAATGCTGGCCCACCCAGATTGTCAGTCGGAACTCGCGCTGGTCACAGACGCGTCCGACCTGGCAATGGGTGCAGTGTTGCAGCAACGCAAAAACGACTCTTGGGAGCCCTTAGCATTCTTCTCTCGGAAGTTGAGTCCCTCCCAACAAAAGTACTCGCCTTACGACCGCGAACTCTTGGCCATCTACGAGAGTATAAAATACTTTCACCACATGGTCGAGGCGAGACACTTCGTGGTCTACACCGACCACAAGCCACTCAGTTTCGCCTTCAGCGAAAGGAAGGCAAACTGCTCGCCGAGACAGTGCCGCCATCTCGACTACATCTCGCAGTTCACTACCGATATACGACACATATCGGGTAAAGACAATGTCGTTGCCGACCCATTGTCACGTGTCGATGAGCTGCAGATGCCAGTCGATTTGGAGGTACTGGCTTCATCCCAAGCCTCTGACCCGGAGCTCACTCAACTTCTGGGAGAAGGATCATCTCTTCGCCTGCAAAAGTTGAGTATTCCAAATTGTCGCCTGGAACTCTACTGTGACGTCAGCACTCGCTCACCAAGACCATTCGTCACAAGATCGCTGAGACGGCCACTCTTCGACAGCCTTCACAGTCTCAGCCACCCAGGCGCCAACGCAATGGCGAAACTTGTCGCCGAACGCTTCGTTTGGCCTGGGATGCGCAAAGACTGTCGAGAGTGGTCTCGTCAGTGCCTGGCGTGCCAACGCGCCAAGGTGAATCGCCACGTGTCAGCTCCACTGGGCACGTTCGATCTGCCCCGCGCCCGGTTCGCCTTCATTCACGTGGACATCATCGGCCCTCTGCCCGTCAATCACGGGTACCGTTATTGCCTCACGGCGGTGGATCGCTTTACTCGCTGGCCCGAAGTCACGCCTCTGATGGATATCACTGCCGAAACTGTTGGCAAGGCGTTGATATCGTGGATATCCAGATTTGGATGTCCATCCGATATTGTCACCGACCGCGGACGTCAGTTTGAATCGTCACTTTTCCAATATCTTGGAAAGGTGATCGGATTCAAGCATCGCAGGACAACCGCATACCATCCAGAGTGCAACGGGCTAGTCGAGCGATTCCACCGCCAACTCAAGGCGGCTATAATGTGCCACGCGAACTCCGGCTGGGCTGACGCGCTTCCCTTGGTGCTGTTGGGCATCAGAAGCGCCTACAAAGACGACCTCAAGGCATCATCTGCCGAGCTGGTCTATGGTGAGCCACTAAGACTGCCCGGTGAATTCTTCGAGCCTGCACCACCTGTCTCCACAGACATCTCGGAATTCACCACTCGCCTAAGGCAGCTCACGCTCAATCTGCAGCCGACGCCAGCTGCACGTCACAGTAGAGGCAAAATCTTCGTCTACAAAGACTTGGCTACCGCCAGCCACGTCTTCTTGCGGGATGATTCCTCACGCGGTTCTCTACAACCGCCTTACACCGGCCCCTACGAGGTCATAAACCGTGGGGACAAAACCTTTAAGATACAGGTCAAAGGGAAGAGTGTGACAGTATCGGTAGACCGCCTTAAGCCGGCCTACATGCTTGTCGACCCATCTCCCGATCCTACCCCACTAACAAAACTAACTCCAGGTCCTTCACTAACACCACCTGGTCAACTAACTTCAGCTCCTCCGCTAACTCCACCACCTCCACTAACGCCACCTACAATCCCTACTCCATCCAAACCTCCCACCCCACCACCTCCTTCTCGTAATCCTGCTCCCACGGGGCAAATCCCCCCAGCACAGGATGTCAAAAGGACACGCTCGGGCCGCAGAGTTCACTTTCCTGACTTTTATCGCCCGTAGCAACGGTCTCAGGGGGGGAGTGATGTGGCGTACCTAACATAATATTTTATTTATTTATAAAATATATTTATTTATTCTATACATATCTAATATATGTATATACCATACACTAACAGTTACACTCGACACGTACACTTACTAACTTACACACATTTTACATACAGAACCTTACACAAATATTATAATATTAATTATTTAACGTGGAGTGCTTCGGAGGCGCTCGGAACTTGTCGGCTCGCGACGAGCGTCCCCGCCGCCGCGCCGCTCCGCCGCACGCGCCGGCCGCGTCGGCCGCGCCGACATGCGCGGCCAGTCGGAACACTACGATCGCTCGCGAAGCCCGTGTTACCCGCTACCTCACCGTTTTATTTCGTTCGCTCTCAATAGCTGATAATTGTAATTGTTCATATATTCGTACTTTCCATCTGTCTCTCATTCTTCTGATATTCTTGCTTCTACTGACTTTATCTTTCTGTGTGTGAACTTCATTTCTTTGTGCCGTGTATGTACTGTGACTTTTATTGTGTGTAGTGCATTAAACTCTCAATCCCGCTTGTGCTTATTATTTATTGCTCACGCTGCACCCATCGCCATCCGGCACATATCATCCACACACGCATTTATATAGGCGGCGTCACCACGTGCCCACCACGCGGTGACCTACTTACCTCGGGTACCTGCAACGGGTACCCAACGCACCTATATATCCTTTAATTTCCTGAAGTAACACTCTGCTCAAGTTCTATTTCGAGTAGTGAATCGTAATAGCGTCATTGTGGAGCATCGTAAAGACAGTGATTATAAAAGCGAACTTGATTGGGTAAAATAGTACGTTGTATCACGACGCGCCTTTCGCATATTATCAACACACTAAAGATACAATATACTGAAGGTCGTCAAGTTTTTGCCAATGAATATCTAATTAGGTAAATGTAGTTTCCCTACACGCGTGTTTTAGTCGACACATCGCTTTGGTATTCTTCTATAAAAATATTTGCCTTCGTATACATAAAAAATAGTTCTCATCGCGTAATGTATTTGAAATTGTAAATAAGTAGACTGTTTTTGATTTGTATCTTAGTGTACTAAATACAAAGAGATATTAGGTATTTGAGTTGATAATATATACGCAATTGAACGAGTAAATTGGTCGATTTTTATTTGTATTTTACGTTTGAGTGTAATCTAAAAGTTATTTTAAACACTTTAGATATCGTCGCAATGTTCTTTTTTTACTTTTAAAGTGTCCATTTATGTGTATAACACTTGAACCTGCCTCGGTAGACAGCGTGCCTAAAAAACTGCGATCTACAACGAAAAATAAACATTTTTTATTATGAAATCGATAGTTTTTGCAGAAGTAAAATTATCGCGATATAAGATATCATTGTTGCTATTATAGCACAGGACACATTCCATTTGGCCTCATAGCAATTTTGAAATCGTTTCAGTAGTTTATGAGTTGATCCCTTAAAATAAAAAATACTTAAATACAAACACTGTGGCAACATATTCTTTAAAATATAGGCGTTTAAAGAAAAGTCAGCCAACAATAAAATCGCAAGGTCGTCTGATAATGAGGAGTAGATTGCCTAGTATGATAGTAAACGCATGTATTAACTTCCCGCAGCAGACCGTGACGTATACCCACCGTTCATACAGCACAGTTTGACATTAACGTTTTGTGTTGCAACCTGTCGATGCGCTGACATACCTGTTATTAGATCCATTGTGTGGAACAGTAATGTAAGCCATTCAGTTGACTATTTTCCCACTTTTTCTATTATGTAGGCTATGCAAGCGGTCATGCGTTGAATTGTCGCTCGTTATATGGGCTCGGTAAAGTGACCACAGCGCGAAACCAATGCTCTTAAATTTTTATTGCACAATTATTTGGAGACAGTTTGATTACCTTGAAAAGAAAGTAAAAATTGATTCTTATTTAAAAAAAATTGTAAGAGTTGCTAATGCGTTTTTAAGATCATATAATAATATAATCCGTTAGGTTAGGTTAGTTTTATATCCATTCAGGCATTCTGGCGTGAATGTGTAATTAAATTCATATATATTACAAATTTTAACAATTGTAATATTAAATGTGTAGTAATATTCAAGCAGTGATGGTCTCGAGGTTTGGGCGCGCGGTCGAGAATCTCGGCGGTCGCGGGTTCGAACCCCAGGCACACACCTCTGACTTTTCGAAGTTATGTGTGTATTCACATTGAATTATCACTTGCTTTAACGGTGAAGGAAAACATCGTGATGAAACCTGCACACCTAAAAGTTCTTAGGAATTTCTTAGGTGTGTAGTCCGCCAACCCGCACTAGGCCAGCGTGGTGGACTATGGCCTAAACCATCTCAATGGTAGAGGAGACCCGTGCTCAGCAATGGGTGTATATGGGTTGATGATGAATATTTAACTTAGCGGCGGAAACATATAGTTTTTTAATAAATAAAGAACATTTTCCTTAAATAATATATAACATATAGTACCTATATACATTTAAATATCAAAACAACGTATAGTTGAGAATTAATTTCGAGTAAGTTATAGTTTTGAGTCACTCGCTCCAGTAATTATTCCATACGTCCTTTGCTAGGTCGTCCGTAACACTGACAGGCCACATCCTTCGATACTCGATGGTAGGTACTCGTTTTAGAGCGTTTGAACAAGGCTTCTTTTATACTAAAATATTTGGATATCTGCCTTTATAATCCAGCTTATGTAAACCGCTATACTAACGGGAATTGTAGGATCAAACCAACTTATTGACTTAAGATTTTTGTAATCTTCTATCTCGTACGTACGGCTTCGAACACGGATTAACGTCTAATGCTATTTGATAACAATTCACTTGCGCCAGTATGTACTTTCTTCGATGCCTATTTTTATACAATAAATGGAGATTAAAAAGAACAACATTATTTTCCCGAACACCTCTGTCTACGTAGACTAAGTTGCGAAGGGAATCACTACATAGCATAAAACAAAGTCGCTTTTTCTGTCCCTATATCCCTATGTATGCTTAATATTTAAAACTACGCAACGGATTTTGCTGTTTTTTTTAATAGATGGAGTGATTGAAGAGGAGTGTTTATATGTTAACATCCATCATATATCAGCATTGCACCCGTGCGAAGACGGGGCCGGTCGCTAGTCTATAGTATAAAATAAAAGTGAATAAATGTCATTATGGTTTTAAATTGTATGCCACACTGTAATAACACAGATGTTAATTTGTTCCATAGTGGCAGACAAGAAAACAAACATGTTTGCATACTTTGTATTTTTTGCTCGTAAATATGGATCACCTTTATTGCGTATTTATTCTTCGTGTCACACAATTAACAATTGGTTCAATATTAAAATGTGTTCACGTAATTTATTTTCGTTTTACCTGTCAGGGGAAAATATTGACTTTTGCTCTTGTTGTGCATAATGGATTTCGATACGAATCGATAAAAAAAAACTTAAAATTAGTTTCCACCATGTTTTGTTATCTTTTTATTGTAAACAATCAAAATTTCTATTCAAGTATTTTTTGCAATTACTTGCAAACACAATCTAAAAGTTATTTTAAAATAATAACAACGATTACGTTATAATAGAATACAATATTTTCTACACCCAAAATATAAGAATTAGTCAAAGCCAACAATAGATTACACAATTATATAATTTGTTCATTATAAATAATAATGACCAAAAAAACTGATGTCCTTAACGCCAATGCAAGGTAAAAATGATTACATTGAAATTTTAAAGTAAATGTTTTGTGTTCGAAAAGTGCAAACTGGTGTGTTTTCTCGGATTGTTTTTACAAATGCAAATGTAAATGTTTTTGTACGTAAAAACTTCAATATTGCGTTATCGCGCATTTGCACACGCGTCGGTTTTTGTTTGCTGAATTTTAAATATTTATGGCGAGGAGTACATTCTAGTGTAATCATTGGAAATAACTGTGCTACTCATAAACGTATGTTTTATTTCTAACATCGTAATGTTTGAGAATTAGGCCAATTGAGATTTACATAAAATTAACAACCATTTAAAATTACAATAGGTCGTAACTTATAAATAGGGATGTGTGTTTTCCGCGCTCTACATTACATCACTTTATCAGTTTCGTCGTGTTCTGGTTGCAATTTGATTTTATATCACTATTAGGAATATATCACCATCTAATAGGAATTTGAGTGTTTTAGGTTTATTATCCTAAATACCATTTTAAGTTTAGTGAACATTTTGCACTGGTAGAGTTAAAAAATGCGATTTTTTTGTAGTTTTATGCCTTATACTATGAACTATTTTGTTGCTTTCTGGAACAGAGATAGATGGGACCCTGGAGAGGTCCCTGAGTATCCTTTTATGTAACACAGGGTTATCAAAGTCTTTATCTATGTTAGCAAGCGAAGAGGAAATGTTAGTATAACTTTTTTATAGTAGGCAAATGGAAAATTTAATAATCGTTATCCACCAATGACCACGACACGTCATAAATACTAGAAGAATTGTAAGATTGGAATAATCAATATTCACAGTTGAACGTGACCTTCCAAGCACGTGTTGCCATAAAATCGCGATTCTCACCATGCATTTGACATAGGCCCAGGAATTTTCCATAATCACTTTTTGTGTTTTCAAGGCTTTGCCATAAAAATGAGGAGATGATTGAAGCAAGGTCACTTATTTATTGTTACAGATTTTATTAGCAGGAAACACATGTATGTCCATAAAAGTTAACTATAAATATAATCAATAAATGCGCCCTGATAACAAAGACATAATTTGTTACATAAAAATATTATTGTTGGGACTGGTCTAAATTAGTATGGAAGCTTCATCAATAATAGCAATTGCAACTGTACCTTATTTGTATTATACACTTTTAAGGTAGTTCCAGTAAATATTACTAGTTTTCGGGAATGCCAGTCTAAAATATTAATAAATATTCAAGTTTCTCCTGGCAGCCGTATTTTGGAACATTGAAATAAATTAATCAGAATTGACTCGCTTCGCTTATCCTCAAGTTAAATAACAAATGGAAGTCAATAAAGACAAAAGTACAACTGTCAATCTCGATGTACAAGAAGAGTCGCTTTCGCATCAATAACGCAACGAAGCGACCTCCCTCAATTTGTGTCATCCCATCAACGGGCCAAATCGAAATTCGCACCTACCAAAGCCATTGGTATTTGCATCGAACTTTATTACTGTCGAAGCACTTCAGGCGTTTTCCCGAACCGTCAATATTTCGGCATAGTCGATTTTATAGTTTGGTTCTGTTCACGCTGAGAATAGCGTATTTTGTTTGTGTTGTATCGTTGAGATAAATCTTGTTATAACAAAGTGAATACATTGAAAATATAGTTTGACGTGGGATTTTTGATACCATGACTGGGCTGTTAATTTATTTATTTAGGATTTATTTGCCTTCCATTAAAATCGTGGGAAAATAAAAAAATACATATAACTTACTCGTATTATCCTTCTCATGAGCCTATACATGTTAAAGTGATAGGTTCAGATTAAGGCTTAGATATCTGAGAATATAATTTTAATACTAAACGAACCGTTCATATGTATCGAATGAAAAGGGATACCGTTGACAAACTTCAAGTTAAATTTCCTTTGATTAATGTCTAAAACCATGTTTAGTAGGATGATCTTCCCGCCTTTTGTTTCTAACACATAAACAGTAACGCTCGTGCTAAATATTTTGCAAGAGCAGAACATAAAATCGAAAGTGTTCCAGTTATGAAGGCGTAATGTATACGGCCACACGCTCGTATTGCTCAATGTTACAAGTAGATCTTATATCGGAGCATTCTAAATTCACCGAGAGCCTGATGCCTTATATAGTGAAGCGATTGAATATTTTCGTATGTTTATGTTTGTCGAAAAACCGGCTTACGGACGCTATGAAGCGTAATACTTAGAGGCATTTAATTACCTTAAATGTTTTATGCTGCAAGAGCTCCTATTTAATGGTACAGTAACAATAAATTTACGTCAAACTTGTAACAGCCTTCAATACAGTTCTGACTTTAAAATGCAAGTTTTATACAAGTCAGAAACTTTAAGAAACTATCTCGTTTGCCAACCTCATATATAATATCAAATATTTAGTGCATAGCATAAACGAAGACGAGAATTTTCTTTTACAACATTAAGTCCCGCAAATTGCCTTGCATATTCTTAAATCCTTTAATATATCCACTGATCACAACTTTTGAAAAGCGCTTTTTGCTCGCTATTTTCTGGTGAAATGCCAAACCTATGTTTAATATCAATGGTTCAATTAAAAATTATCATTTTCAAACTGGTTCTATAATCAAATACGCAACTCTGTGAATCCGTTCGTTTCGAACCATCGCTTTATTTTATGTCTAGTTTCTTATCTAGTTAAAAACGTGCGTCACCGGATGACTTTACATTGTAAAGATGCGGAAATCAAATTCGTGACTTTTCCATTCTCACCAAAGTGTTCACTCGTTGCGACACACAGGTCATTGGACGTTTATGTTAATAGCTGACATTCCTCAGTCCAATACCTAGAGCAGAATAGTCCCTTTAGAACGCTAGCCTTTGACGATCGCGTTTGAATGTCGTTTAGATTTTTACGCTAGTGCTTAACCTACTCGTGCAGATTAAGAACTTTAAATGACGTTGACTAGTTAACTGTTTTACATATGTATGCCAGTAAATTGACGGTTATTTATGTATTATTAGTAGGTAAAAATGTCTTTATAAGTATCTAATAAAAATAAATTACAAGGAGTTAGACATTAATTTATATTCTTAGCAAAATGATTATATTTTATTATTTATTATCACTCGATGCTTTATATTTTATGTCATCTTTTCTTTGATTTCTTAAACATAGATTTAAGACCGTAATGTTTTAGCACAGAGATCCAATTTGGTATCCCCAGTGCTTACCAGGAATTCATGTCTCGTATTAATTTTTCGCATAAACACAGTGCATGCCAAATGAAACGGTTCCTTCGTTTGCTAAGTAAATAGTAGAAGAGTCAATATACAAAACGAATTCTGTAATTGCTATATTAGCGGTGATTCCCAACAAATGTGTGCTTTATGTCCGTTGTACGTAAAGCGGCAGTCTAGACTTTCTCCGCTTCCCCGGTGGGCGGTTTGGCACTAAATTGGTAGCGGTCGGCGACCCCGGGCGGCGCCGCATCGCGCTCGCCTTGGGCCGCGGTTCGCGCGTGCATACTAAGTGAATTCACTTAGCCCACTGAGCAACTGATTAGATACCCGATGACCCAACGGTAAAAAACGACCACTAAAATGCTCCACATTTAATGCCGATAAAAAGAGTAATTCAACAAAAACATTGGTTAGCAAATCACGTTTACAATGTGCTAATTTTAAAGTGGGTAGCGATAGGGAAAGCGGTCGCGACCTGAAGATTTAATTGGAAGTTTCCATTAAAAAAAACTGAGATTTGTCTTGAATACGCAGCTTCATAAATATCGTGATATCTAAAAATACTTATTTACAGATTACTTTAATTAGGGTAAATCTTAAACATAAAGTAATATTTATTATTTAATAACCATTATACATTCTTTTATTAAATATGATAACGGTAACAATACTGTATGTTGTGCCATTTTCACCGTCACAAAAACAGACTTATCCGTTGTATCATCGCAGCTGTTACTGAGGAAAATAAATAATCTGCCATGTGAATTGAAATCGGATTTATTACTGTTCGGTACATGCAACATGTTTGTATGTTTACACTTGTGGTGTGTTGTTCGTCGGTGCCGGAATAGCGACGCCGATTAATATGGGATTACACAACTATCATGCTTCGGAATGGATTAAAGCTAACGAGAATTGTGGACCATTCAACAGATTCTATAGGAGTATTAAAAGGGGTTATAGTGCAGACCTCTGATAATTTGTCATGTTTTATAGTGCAAGGATTGTTCATTCAGCTATTTATGAGATAGGCGGCAAAAGCATGTTATTCTAATACTATCTGATAGTGAGATTTATTGGCTAGGGTTAAAAGGGGATACGCGAAAGACGAGTTTGGACGTTTTGAAGTTTATATTGCTTATTTGAGGTACCGGCTTGAAAAGATCGCTTATTGCATACGGCTACTGGAGAATGATAATTATGGAGTCTTTTCGTTCGTATAGCTTTGTTTATTATCCTCTAGTCCGATGTCATTTACTACTAATATAAATAGTTGTGTATGCGAAAAATTATATACAATTTTAAATTGAATAACATTCAAATCATAATATTGATTAAGTCGCTACTAAACCAAAATTGCTACGCTTAGCAAGTACATCTAATGTAACAAATATATAAATAAAAGGGAAAAAATTAATTAAATCCAATAAATTCGAACGAGGCAATCTTGCGACAATTCTGCCCCGCTCCGCCTACCCAATTAAATGTACCAAGCAATTAGACATTTGCGTCGAGCAATACAAAATCACGCGCATTGCCTCGTGATAAAATCTAGCCTGCTAAAAAAGCGCTAGGTCGTTACAGAGATCCATTGTTGTACGCCAGACGTCGGACCGGTGCCAAGCCCGCGTTTTATCTGCATGGGAATTCCAAATGAGCTTAATTACTGTAAACATTAAGTTCTTTGGTGCAATGTAAAGTGTCTTCGCGGGCCAGTGTGAACGAGCCTCAATGTGTCTTCTTGCTTTTACACTGATGCGTGTTGGTTTTGTGTGGGAACGTTTGTACTCACAACGTGAGGGTTATTAACTGTGTGTCTTGTTGTTTTGTGAAATGCCGAGGTCGTACGTACTCCTAAATGGCGATATTTCATGCTTAAATTTTCATGTTTTGTATTCAGTAAGCTGAGTGATTGAACGTTATTTATTTTCTCAAGCTAACTATATGGATAACATTACAGAATTAATATTTCCGTTGCAACAGACTTAATCTACTTTAATTTATAAATGGGGTTAACTGTTTATAAATAATTCATTATATATTGGGTTCGTGCGATTATAAATAGTAATTATTTTATGTGCAATCTGAATTAAAAGAGGAAATTGATTTTTTATATCTGCTGGTGTACAGAGTGGCCTACTATTTGTGAGAACATTTATGCGTTAGTCCAACACACTTTCGTGGTTTTGGTACAGTGCACCGAAAAAAATTAATAATAAAAAGCCATTTCTTCCTGATATTTATATATATTTATATGATAATTAATTTATGATTATTAAACACAACTCCAAATAGTTGAGGTTTTATATCTCGCCACTGTCACGGTGTTTTACTAACAAACCACTTGGCTAACCAATGGCTTGGTCATCACGAATTTTATGATGCCTACTCGAAATGTAAACATCATTATACTATACATAGTTTGCTCAAGTAATAATCACCCTTTCACAAGCATTTATGTATCTCTTTCAGTAGGATTTAACTCGGTTAGCGTGCTTTTATTGAAACACGTGGGAAACGCTGTGCAAACATTCAATCAGGCGTGTATTATCCGGGGTTGGATTACTTGGCGTCAATATTTGAGCTCACAAAGCTTGCCTACAAACGTACGCCACGTAGCCACTTTGGATGTGCCACGCTGCCAAATATTATGCCGTTTCATTAGCACTACGGTGGGATAAACTCTGTTATCCTTTACGCTGGAATAGTTCTTGTGTTTTGTCTATTGCTATAACTTATGGTTTATTTAAATTCATTCAAGTTTTTATTTCCGAAAAAATAGACTTCCTGTCCACTTTGTCTGCCTTACGCGTTAATATCATAACGCTAGTTTTTTTATATCGTTCCTAAGCTTTACTTTGAACCAAAAATGCAAGCATTTTACAAGAACGACAATAAAACCCGGAGACCTGTTTATCGGACAATTTATAACACGGATTCAACGATTCCGTTTAATTTAATTTACTTTTATACCAGTATAATCAAAGTATCGACAATTACTATTGTCACTCACCACGCGATGCAATTAAATGTAATGGCGTAAACAATCTGATCTCGGACTGGACACTTGTATAGGTCATTGTTGCAGATTTACACATTAATACGAATTTCCTACTACCACTTTATGAGTCTCAGTGTCATTCACCGTATGAAACGCGGCAATATTGCTTTACGTCGGTCCTTGTGTCAGTCTATTCATTCCGTCGTGCCAACTACCGTCTGACTGGGACACTAATGAAATTGAAGACATTGATTTAATATGAACACTTTGTTTCGCCATTATAATATTATACTAATTAGTGACCTCGCGGCACATGTACATAAGTGCCGTGCGATCCAAAGGTCCCGGGCTTGGAAAGTGTTTTTGGGGTTTTCCACTCGGAAATCCTCAATAGCTACACGGGAACGGGAAGTGTGCCCAAAAACGGCAGTAAAATAGCTGTCTATTACACGAAACTGATCCCTACGTCACCTACATACAATATTTCTCCTCATAGAATGGAATAATAACATCTCAGTTACAATTAGTTCTGTAATTGTATTGGACGGAATCGCATTATTAAACCCGTACATAAAGATCGTCATGGACATTAACATATCGCTTTTATAATATTGTACGACGAATGTGATTTTCACGCTCTTTATTAAGTATGTTTAATTAGTTTTACAGCCTCACAGGCTGTGTATTGTATTATTCCGATAACATGCATGAGCATGGACGTTTGGTATCGCGCACTTTACATTTAACCTGCTCAAGGCTGTTATAAAAATATGCCGGTAATGCAGCCTACGGTAATATAAGACGCGCTTTATTTACGTAACCTCTATATGTAATTATGTACATGCATTGAACAAAATCAGGTGATTATACTTAAAAAGACAGCATATTTCATGTGAAAAAAGTAACTTTACTTATGCTTGTAAGTTTAAGATGCGGAGGTATCTGTCCCAATGACATGAAATTCTCGGGCGAAGATATTCAAATGTGTGGCGGTTGTAGAATGTTCTAAATTGAGACAAATCAATACGTCAGTGGGTTCACGGAACGCACAGCTGCTGCCGATACAAAAAGTGCAGGTCTTCGCGAATTCCGCGTAGCAAGACCCAGTTTACACGGCACCTAACGGCACTCCGAATCGGTCGCAGTGAGATGTCGTCGTTGACCCGACGTCGGCACACATTCCATATAAAAACATTGTGATCGGTTCCATTGACACTCGCTTCGCTTCTCAATTATTCCTTCCCTCTGCAGCTTCTAAACCAAACGAGATGGGGCTATTTCCAAACAGAATAACACACAACAACACGTAACACGTTAAGTTCAATAATTTTTAAATAATAAAGCAATGTTTTCTAGACCGGGTATAAACACGTAAACTCGATAAAACATCGGAGTTTAGCGGGTTTTACCCCCAACGTACTTTAATCACTAACCGCCTTAATGCGTATACCATTCTTTAAGCTGTTATTTTAGTGGGTTCTTGTAATAAATACCGTGTATATACATACGGCCTAATGTCACCGCTCACGGCACGTACACATAGCGGACGAAGCTACATAGATATTGTTCGGAATGAGTCCTCACACAACGTGCTAAATATCTGTGTCACCGGCTTCCACGGCTTTCGTCTGACAACTGTTCCGAATGACAATCCATATGTTTGAGTGGAAATAACTTTGAACAAATATGCAGTGATAATATCCGTCTGTCAGAGGCGAATTTGGTTATTATTTTGAACTTAATTTGTGTTCTGTTAGCGGAAATGTACCGTTAGGCGTTCTGCTTACGAATCAATATAGATTATAAGAATATGCTTTTTAACTTCGACAAAAAATCAAAGCCAAGTCTTTTGACTTTAATCAAAAAAGCAAATTGATATAAATACTAGCAGCAATAAAACATAAACAAAAATTTTACAGGTTAGAAGCTTGGTTTTTTAATTTATTTGATAAAAGGAAACCTTGTAATGTTCAGAAAGCGAGATGACCCCTCAATGTAACAGGAAACCCTTCACGTAACACTTACAGTTTGTTTAGGTACTGAGTTAAAACGCGAGACACGTAATCGTGTAGAAAGTAGAAAATTCTTTTACACGGCGACAGTACCTTTCGTTTGTAGTAATGTACTTCTTAATAGTTGACGTACTTTACATTTAACCTGCTAATAGCTTAATAGTTGACAGCATTTTGTACTTAATGCGTATTTTATGTTGTTTTTTCGTGAACATATTTAGGAACTACTGTCAGGATTTTTAACATACTTTTAATTGATTGGTTTTATACGTATGATTAAGTAGATATTTTAAATAATTTGTCTAATAGAGCTGCAGCTAGTCTTTTTTTAGAAAGGTGTTAATGAAAGTGGTAAATAATTTACATATTTGTGATTGCAGTTCGTCTGGTCGTTAACCTTACATAGATAGACTCCTTGAATTTGAACGGTTTATTTTAATAAACCGTTCAAATTATTATAGTAGTAATATTTATATTACTTCTAATATTACTTCTCTTTTTGTTATGTCCGTTGTTGGGCACAAACATTTTCGGAACCACATGGATGCCAAAAGTAATTTTACATAATACTTTTGTCATCTTCCTTAATTTACAGTAAAATATATGAATCGACGATCATCCCTCGTTCCGTTCATATTTATCACTTTTTGTTAAAGAAGAAAATAGTATGCTTCGTTCTAAAAGATAGATTGTATCAGGGTGGCGTATCATTAAGTAAAGTATCTCAACTTCCGCCTAAGGAAAGAATAATGATTGTACGGAACCGAAGTGACTTTATTCGCGAGCCAGTTTGCGTTTAATCACAGATCCCTCTTATCGGTTCATCCGTCTTTTTTCTTTTGAAGCGTTCATTAATTTGATTGCACTCGAAAATATCTCGTTAGACATCGTACTACTTGTTGGCAATGTTATTCCTGTCTTTTTTTTATAATTCAACGTCTAGCGAAGCGCCCGCTCGTTCGTATTTATAGTCATAGGATAGGCTAGCCTTTTATCGTTTATTAGCAATAAGCAATTAATAGGACTTTAGTCGATTAATTATAATCAATGCGGCATAGATTTTTTGTAGTTATTAAAATGTTAATCGATATCATAAAAAACAAGTAATTTAATTTCTAATACCGGTTGTCATATATTGGCATAAAATTATACTTTTTCGAGACCCATTTTACAACATACAAGTCGAAAGTGTTCATGGTTTTATTACTTTATACTGAGGTGTTGTAAAATTAAAACAAATTTATAGAATATAGTCAAATAAAACATTAACAGTAAACTAACTAATTAGTTACGACACCAATAAATTAATAAACCAGTGTAGTTACGAAATATTTAATTGACATATTATGTACTAGAACAGCATTTACTAGTAAAACTATAAAAAGCACATAAAGACGTAATACGGATAATGAAAACCGTTTTCCGGTTGTATAACGCTATTCTCCGATAGTACAATCTTATCTGGTGATATTATTCATTGAATATAAATTATTTAATTAAGTAAAAGGAAACTAATACAAGATAAAAAAAGCCGATGGAACAGATTTGATTACTCATACAAATATAACGTAATAGTATAAGAACTACTATTTTTTATACCTATTCATAGAAATGTGGCCCGCGATATGTTGAAAAATCATTCCACCAACTTCTCGAATAAAATATTATAGAATGATTAAATAAAGAGCTACAAATATTGAAAATTCATAGTTTTGGAATGTCACTGTAAACTATCCATACCAGGCTATGTAACAAGTTTAATTAAAATAGTTTCTGTATTGGAGGGATAAAGCAAGCATTCGCAGTATTCAGGGGAAATGCAAGTGCATTGAAGCTATTGAAAATAGCGATTGACGGGCAGAGGGAACTGTGTTGCGTCATCCGGGAACTACATCACTGAGGAAAGTGCTATAGTAAAGCTATTACTTGAGGTCGCTCTGTTACGACTACTGCTCAAATCAATACCATACATATTCCTATTTGTTATCACAGTACCATACTTAGATTCTCGTATGTCTATATCAAGTGTGTTGTAACTGATGATTATAAATTTCTTAGGTGACTAAGCATTCGCGTGTGTGACAACACATCATAGCTCCTAAAGTATAGAATCTATGATATATTCTAGTCTTAGAATAAAGTGAGAATAACGCAACAAATTTGAACAACACTTATATTCAAATGATGACTTTTGCAGCTTAATTAAATACTAGTGTTCGCCATCGATCAGTACACAATACGAGTTA
Organism: Cephonodes hylas; assembly: GCA_030295005.1. Lineage (NCBI taxonomy): Eukaryota > Metazoa > Arthropoda > Insecta > Lepidoptera > Sphingidae > Cephonodes > Cephonodes hylas. The sequence continues at coordinate 4,085,836 of AP025367.1, read as the reverse complement.
GCGATAAGAGCAGTAAGTAAAACACAAAGATGTCGACAAAGTCACGGTTTGTCGAGAGAAAACAATGGCAATTAACTAGGTCTAAGCAATGCCTCTCGGGATTGGACGACGAACTCGCTCACCGTCTCTACACTGTACAGTTCTTGGGAAGTTGAAATCATGTGAACCATGAATCAGACATGAGTTGATATCCACGGCACTTGCTCACATGTATATTATCTTATAGTGGTAATCTATGTCCAATCCTAAAGTCTGATCTATATCCATAGCAAAACACTTAAAATTGGTAACGTAATTGTTGAATTAACTCATAACTAACATGTAAAAATACAAAACTTGCTTTTTTCATAATATCAGAATAGATAAACAGACATAAGCTCCTTTATTCATTATTGTTTACTACATGTTCGAATTTATTCTTTATCAAGTTATCTTAGTTGCATCGATTACTTATTATTGTTATGCGAGATAATTGTTTTACAATTGCTATTCCACATAAAAAGTACATAACAGTCAAGCCGTGAAAACGCAATACAGTTCGCTTTCTCATATATTATTTTAGTATTGGATAATACGGCTGCTAAGTTTCTCTAGTTCTAAAACAGAATGATAGACAAGTCAGACTAACAGTAACTACTTAAAAAGTGTTTCAAATGCCTGTTCTTACAGCAACATTGTAAGTAGGTGTCATTGTGTTACTTTAACATTGTTTCGTCATCGCAAGCACATTGCTCTCGTGCCATTGACACATGTGTCATACAGTTAATGGCGGCTAAGTAATGCAAGTAGGCGCCACATCTGCTCCTCGTCAATTAATCGTAGTTAAATCACAATAAAAATTATCACGTTTCGTATTACGCATGATGAAAATATCCTTGATATAATAGATCAAGATACTAGTCGCCCTTGCGTCATTTTTTAACTTAAAATAAACTAAAAAATATTATTTAGTTCTTAATTAATTAATATTGAAGATCAATTTTAGGTAAACAGTGGACAACGCTAGGCTTGATTATGTTTTTTAAAAGTAGAATTACTGTCAATAGGCATTTTAGGGTATTGAAATAATTAATTAGAATTTATACTTAAATAACAAAGTTCTGATAAGATGCAGCTTAACTCGAAATATATTGTTAAAAATACGCACGGCTCGGTGAGGGTTAACGAAGAAATAGTATTTTCTTTGTAAAACCTGTAATGTCAACGAAACCATATCCATAATAACATACAAAGTTTACATTTTACGTGCATTTTACGAGGCAGTTATGATATTTAATAGTGCAAATAAAATTAATTACAAGCTATTACTTTTTAATTTCTTTTCATTAAGCTTATGGTCTGTAGATCTAAAACTTTTAGGTTATTTATGGATGCATATTAAGTCTCTACGCACTTAAATGTTGAAAATAAATGCCATCGTGAGATCTGCGTATATGTTAGGTCCACTCACCAAAGCTGGCATAGCGTGGTGATTTAAGCATAAACTATGTGCTATAATTTTTGAGCTGCCTTCTTATTTATATACAGCAGTTGCTGAACATAATACTAATTAGAACGAATACATTTACGTTATTTAACGAGTGTGGCATGACAAACGGAAGTTAAATAAAAATGTCTGGTACAATTAGTCAGATAACAAGAATGTCGTGACAATAACAATACACCGGGTATTTATAGGTGCCACTCATCTTCTTAGGGATGCCACAGTGTTCTTTAGTAAATCTTTATTTGTATATTAAAAACTATAGCGTTTTATTCGTATAGGTGCTACCAAGTCGAAATTAGTGATATTAGGTTTAGTGGTATTCATTGGTGATAAATGTAAAATAAAAAAAAATCATTTACGGGAGTAAATAAAATTTAAATAGTTTTTAGACAAATGAGATCGCATCGAAATGAGTAATGCATTCTGCCTTCTAAGATCTTAGGGTTAATATTATTAAAGCTTTTAATGATCACTGACAAAATATTATTGTATATTTTACTTTTTGTTTATGCCAGCCCTATTCACGCCACGTGCTGCGGAAGTCCGAATCCACGTTAAAATTGTATCATGTTATTGGTAGGATGATCGCGAGCGTGACCGATTTAGTAACATTACAAAATGCGTTATGTGTTGTGAAAAATGTGGCCTAGTTGTTATATTACAGCGTGATTGCTGTTATTTCGTTTGTCGTAACACATATAAGCTATTTCTTGCGGTGATTATGTGGTTAGATAAAAAATATTTTCTGAAGAACTCCAGTAATGAGTTGAGATGTTTTCAAGGTACGTTGCGGACGTTTTGTTATGAGTTTTTATGTCAATACAAAAACAAAAAAATGCAAGTTTTTAAATCTGTCCGCCACAGAAAAATTTACAAGTAAACAATTCTTTCTATATTGTAACATTACTATAGATAAGGTAGATCAATTGTCTGATTACTTCCTTTATGTGCATATACACAAGCAGATTATAATACCTTAGTATCGTGATCCCTTTAAATACCTACTTGTGAGCAACCTCACCCTTTCAAGCGCAGTACGCCAACGGTATAAAGTGATCTCGAGAGATTAAAACGTAACTTTACAAGCATCACGAGTAATAAATTAATTCCATAGTATGAATCCGATAATAAACGACGCATATTAAAATAATAATGTAATGCGAAACGGTTTCCCAGGGGGCTATTGCCTTATATTAAGATCACAAGGGCTAATTTAATATTCGTGCTAAGTTCGATTGTGCCCCGCCCATGCAGCGCCCGCAGGTGCAGTACCGGGAATACAAATTGGTGCACCGGATTATTTATACCATTATTGCATGCTGCAACGTATGAATGCACTTTTAATGTACGGCACAGCCAGCCCTTTGATTTATACATAAAACAATTTAATGGAATTGTCATTTTTGCAAAAATATTAATAACGCTGAAAGGAATGGTATGGTAGGAAGAAACTTAAAACTGAAATAACATCGAATACATTTTTCTGTTACAACTGATTAAAATTTGTGACTTTGAATGACCATGAAAAAAAATCACTTCAGAATGAGTGCAGTGGAATGAGCACTGTCTATTTCGACCCGTCTTAACGATTCGATCATCGGTAGTTAAAAATATGGTTATCTATAGCGAACCCTATTTTGAGACGTTTGAGATCTAAGCCCATTTCAAAACAAGCTAGAGAATGTTTATTGATCTCGAAGTCCATAATTCTGTTCTACAGTAGATATTTCACAGTGCACGAATTGGCATAGACTTGAATTTGGCTTGCACTTCCACCGCACATCTATCGTGGTTTGGCGTTAGCAAGCATTAGGTTGGCCTAACAGCTTTCGACTAGGCGCGCTGATTTGTTTTTAAATACATACTTTTAAATGCAATACATGTGACAGAAATACCCGCAGCTAACGCCAGCTTCATAAAAATTGCAGCGCAAACGGAACAGTGTGCAGAGTTAATTTTATTTCCAGCTGTCGTGTCTATGCGGCTGATTCAGGCATTCAATTTTACTCAGTTGAATGAAATCCTCATTTTTCTTTTTAATAATGTAGTTTCTTTCATTGTTCATAAATATACAATTTCAAAGTACTTTTTAGGATCGATTACTAATATTTTCTGATTTATTTTGCATGATATCATATTTTTTTAAGCTAATAGCCTATCTATTAATAAAGGACAAAGAAAAGATTATAACAATATTGTAAGCTTCATTCAACCCTGCGAAATATACGCCAGATAAATAATAATATGATGAATAGCATGCTTCTTGCATACGTTATGTCACCGTGTGATCAAAGGAGCCATAATTAATGGTGACTTATTCAGGACATCCTGTTGATTCAGGTAATTAGACGCGACGTACAAAAGGTGACTTGCCTCCCATGATGCAAAATTCAACCCGTCGTTTAATATTTTCTTTATGTGATTTGTATTATAAGTTGATTAGAAGGCAGGCTGTAAAGAAACAGTAAAATATATTGAATGTAATATTAATGAGATCCTTAAATAATGAATGAAACTTTCATATAGTTACTAATACACGACTATCATAGGGTAGATTCAAATCAATTCGTGTGATACTCTGCCAAGATGAGATACGTCATTGATGTTGTTACCTCACAGACACTAACTAACGCAAAGGTTAAGTCACCATCGGATCAAAGGTGCAATAATTAATGGTGGCTTATCCATGTGTCCTCGCGACCGTTCAAATTAGCTGCATCGCATGAAAGGCGCCGGCCCGTCCTTAATGCGTGCCGTAATTAGCAAACAGGACGCCGCTCCGGAACTCTTTTATTGCGCTTAATGTCGGACCAAACTGCGACGAACCCCCGTCATCCTACTCTGTGGTGCCCAATGAAATGATTAAATGCGGTCTTGCCTATTTTCTCACGTGCTAATCGACTGCTTGCGGTAGTTTGAATATCTTATTAGTTGTATATTAAATATGTGTCGTATTTTTTCTATAATAGAAGACCTTTTTGACTGAAAATTGAAATTTAAAAGTGGTTGAACCTATAATACAAGTCAAGAGATCTCGCAAGAATTTTTCCAAATATGTGCCGTCCATAGTTGCACTAATTTTAACGAGTCCTGTCATTGTTATGTCATTAAATTTGTAACGTGTATTTTTACTATAAAATTAACCCTAACGTGTTTTTGTTATCAAGAGGTATGTTTGGTTTATATGAAACCTGTGGTATTTATTGTTCCAATATAAAATGAAGTTTCTTTTTCGAGACTGACTACGAATGTTTTACATAATTCCAAAAAAATATGTTATTTATAACACTTTGCAGTTTCATTAAGTAGCGTTATTTGAAAGCTGACAACTTCTTATGACACAGAAATAAAACGTAAAACGTGCTTAAAGAAATTAGACTTTAACTGTTATACCTATGATAGCGAAGCTTGAAAATGAAAAGACGAATAATTTATTCGTCTGAAAATCAACAAAAGCTAACGAACTATTCACTCGTTTGTAAATAACATTAATTGAGGCGCCGATAAAATTAAGCTTGTATATTTATGCGCGTTTGTTTCACTCGGAGCGACAATTAATTAGGCAACCAAGTCGTAAATTACGCTTTCTTATTATTTTTAAAACCGAAATAAGCAAATCTGTTGCATATATGACTAATGCATGATTTTTTTGCAAGAAAGAGAAATTTTGTGGATGGCGAAAGTGTGCACGTACCTATAGCAAACAGATAAGTTTGTTGGTTGGAATATTTTTATCATAAACAGTACACATAAAAAGTGCCTTTTAAGTTAGGTCTATCGTTTCATTCAAATATTTTAGTTCATTGCTCTAAAGCAAAAATGTTTTCATTTAATGAGATTATTTACGAGTCTGATTGGATCAGCACGACTTGCTCTGAACCATAAATTACTTGCACCAAAAGAACCAAGATAAGGTTTTGATCGCAACGTTTGACATTTTATTGAGCTGAAGATTGAGGGAAATTTTATTTTGATTCCAACTACTTTCTCAATGATATTTTCTTCATTTATGGTAAAATTGACACTCTAACACCCGTGTACATTCTTTGTACCTTTTCATTGTGCGTTTAGCATTTCTGTTTGTCACTAACTGAATTGAATGAAGGATCTGAAACACTATTAATTTACTTTCAGCCAAAATAGTTGTACAGTATTGTACTCGCATGTAAATTTAATTTTAAATTTTATTCGTTATATTTTTTAAACCAAAATAACTTCAATATCGATGTTACCTAAATATTCAAGAAAACAACACTTTTATCGTATAACAAGGAAAACATCTTCCAAAAATACCAAGTGCAGGTCTGCAAGTAAACTCAAATAGAGCTGTGCGCTCAATAAGAAAATGACGCAATGAACAAACAGACGTCTCGCCGAGCCCCAGTTAATTATTTGAGCATTTTAATGATCGCTCATGATTCCTGAAACGTCTTAACTGGTTCATTATTCGTTCCTTTCTTAACCCGTCGTATAATTACACAAGTGCTCGCGTTGATGTCGTCCTTTTTATTGTAATTATTACTTTAATTTATTGTAAAGTCGAAATTCTTTGTGGCTAATAATCACTTAGTGGATATAGATTTTATCTCCGAAATAATAATAGAAATATCCCTTGTCAAATTAATACCGATATCTAAATCAAATATTGGTGAATATTTGTCCAGGAATATTCTTTTTTGGGTTATGGGTATCAAAATTATTTAAGAATCTTCTTCATCAACCCATATACGCCCACTGCTGAGCACGGGGCTCCTCTACCATTGAGAGGGTTTAGGCAAAAGTCCACCACGCTGGCCTAGTGCGGGTTGGCGGACTACACACCTAAGAAATTCCTAAGAACTCTTAGGTGTGCAGGTTTCATCACGATGTTTTCCTTCACCGTTAAAGCAAGTGATAATTCATTGTGAATATACACATAACTTCGAAAAGTCAGAGGTGTATGCCTGGGGTTCGAACCCGCGACCGTCGAGATTCTCGACCGCGCGCCCAAACCTCGAGGCCATCACTGCTTCAATTAAGAATTTAAGAATACTTGATACATACCTTTAGGTATTCTCTAGACTGGAGAACCATCGGTCCATAAATTTTATCTTATCTCAAATTATTGTGATAAAAGTACTCATACACTTATACGCTTTCACCGTTAAAATTGGGTATAAATGACTCGTTATTAATGTTGTATATCTTCTATTCTTTACAAAATTCTAATATTAATTTTTAATATTATAGTATAGCTTATTGAATGATGGTGCTTAAATTTGAATGCAACAGTTTGTGGAAAAATCTAGCGCTTCATACGAACTTTTCAATAAAATAAAATTATCATTAGTTCGATGTGTGAAATTGCTACTTTAAGTTCTTTTTATCTGTTTGCTAACTAGTTTAATAGACTGTCCAAATTTTTAAGCATGATGGACTCATTATATCTTTCGAATAATAAAGATGCTCAGTCTCTGCAGGATCCTATGCTATAAAAAATCTTCGTTAAATTTAAGGGCAAACATCGAGTAAACTTAATTTCATTAATCAATTAATAAATCAATACCAATCCGATGTGACGAGCACACGTGGCACTTGATTGTAGTAGTCACATATATCATTTGGTATCTCACGCGATAGGCGCATATTCCTAATCTACGGAATATCACGCGCAGTCACGGCCAAATGTAATTATATTATTGGACAGTGTATTACATTAATTACAACACACTCGTATATAACATGTCCCTACGAGCACATTATCGCTTTTGGATATCTATTGCAGGTTATAATTTGTTTAGTCTGCCGTATAAATAGACGCAATTTGACACCGACTTATTTATTAGGGAAACTGTGTTGCAGTCCGGTATTGTGTCAAATGGCCGGCAGATCGTCGTATGTTATAGCAAATTGTTCGACACGACTATTTTAAAAATGAATCAAAACAAGTATTCATAGTAATGTCGTTGATTTCGATACATGACGTAACCCCTCTCAGGGATTTGCACCGAAATATCCAAACGATTGTTGGCGCATTACTGTCTGTCTTTTATTAGGTCGCGAGTGTAATGTATACATGAATCTTGTACGGAATAATGTTAAGAGTCAGACGTTCAAATTTTACCGTTCATTCGGATATCTCGTAATGGATATCTTCCGTTGCTGACCGCACCGTCGGACCCTCTTTGTACGTCTCGGTAGGTGTCATTGAACCCCCAGTAAGAGAAATCACTAGCTTCTGTCTACATTTCTAGGGATGATTCACCCGGCTTCAAGGGGTGAATCACCCGCATCAAATGGATGCCGATCTGACGCCATTTTAAATATTCACATCAATTTTGATGTTACACAAACCTCTCGCTGTAAGTGTTTGCTATTAATCCTAATAAATATGTAATAAAGATATAAATCTTCAATCCATGACGTTTGATGCGATGCCATGAAATTTAAATGGCAGAGGGTTGTTTTTGCGAATGACTTGAAATGTATTTTTGAGTAATGCTGTGAGTATTTTGTGTTTAGGAATTGCGATTATTTATATGTTTTATTTGATTTTGTTCATAAGATACCAAAAATGAACCCACACTATGCGGCTATACTACGCTCTAAAAATACAGCCATCATTTGTATGTAAGGAATGGCTTACCCATCAATTTAAATAAACTGTTACAAGAGTAACAACATGCTCAATCACAACAATGTCACAGAGCGACATTACCAAAACAGTAGCGGAATCTCGATTTGCCTCACAAGATCTGTTGATTTATTTACCACATGTCCTTAAAACGATGAGTCACGAGGCTCGCGAATGATGAGAGGACGCGGAATACTCGTACACAAGACGTTCTCTAAAGTATGTTTTTGTTTACTACCCACACGCGTGGATATCACCGGGAATAACTCACATTTCCAACAGCATCGAATAAACACATTCTGTTTTTATTGCGTACATGACAGAAATGTGTTAATAAACGAATGAACATGAGCAAAATGACGTTTAGAAACCGGCGAATAAACAGTGCTCTCCTGAGTTATATTGGCAGGAATAATTTGATTTTCAAATTATCGTCAAACATATTTTACAGCCCTTAACTATTTCTTGTCAGTTAGAAGATTGGAAATGCGCAAGAAGACAAATCTTTTCAATAAATATAAATAGATAGTTTTGTGATTTGTGGCACTCAAGTCGTATTCTTATATGAGTTTTATGCATGTCTCTGTAACAGAGGAGCTAAATAAGTGCCAGAATTTTATTCTTAATTGTTAGCAACCAAATTGTTTAATTTATATTACAGGTAGAAACTAGAAACATGTTTTAGTTAATACATGCATTACAAGAGACATAGTGTACGATTTGAGGGGCGTGTGGGTGAAGTGTCACCTACCCACAATGCGATATGGTCGTAGCATGTAAGTTTAGCATGTTTGTCACATCACGAATGAGTCACAAGTCACCAGGCGAGAGACTAGAAACTCATCTATCAAACGTGTATCCTCGAGTGTGTGCTCATGTGATAGTAATGGTGATTTCAACATGCCCGGATGAGAGTAATACATTGTGCTTGTGGATGTTCGCTATTTGAGAGATGATTTTTGTTTCTATTTTTTAATCATAGCTCTACGATAGAGTATGTGTATTGTACGCTTGTGGAAATGCGAGTATGCGAGTTTGAAGTGAACGGCCAACTAAAAATAAAATATTTTTCCTATGCGAATATTTTCGTAATTTATTGATTTAAGGTGTACATAATATTTCAATTGTAAATACATTTTAAAGAAAGACGGGCGTCTAAAAAAACTTAAAAAAATAGCAAAGAATTTGGTACATCAAAAAGTTAGGTAAAGTCTACTGTTCATTGCGGAAATCTTATCCGGGTCACGCTGATCGCAAAAAACGTTGCAAAATGAAATTGCATTATCAAAGTTTAATTCCATCAGCAATAAAGGTTTACCGTTTTAAATAACTGTAAGTTTAATTCCCGATCATAACAATATCATAATCGTTAAGAGCCTCGGTGGCCTAATGGATGTGCCGTGAGCCGTTGTCTACGAGTGTGTGGGCGTCAATTCAATGTTTATAAACTCAGTGAATGATATCACAATGACCGATGTTCTAACGTATTTGAACTTATAAAGCTTGTTTGCGTCATTAAGTACATACTGCCTTATTTGAGCTTCTGGACTTTAATATATTTCACATCAGAAAGAAGCGACTCGCTTGATGATTAGTACGTTAATTAGATATTAGTAATGAGCACTTCTGATTGCCCGATTGTCGGCCTAAATATTGAATTTATGTACTACGAAAATATTATAAAAGAAATAACCAATGCTCCAAAGAGCAGGAAATTATTATTTGTTTCCGGAGATAAAACAAAATGTTTTTTAAATTATTCTCATGTCATTTACAATTATTTCGTAAATTTACCATAATCATCATCATCATCAGCCAATGCTGGTCCACTGCTGGACATAGGCCTCCCCCAATGACTTCCATCGGGAAGCCTCCTGCAGCCAGCGACGTCCCGCGACCTTGACAAGGTCGTCGGACCACCTTGTAGGAGAACTAAAGTAACCGACATAGCCCAACGGATTAGCTCGGATTTAACATAATGCGACATACATATTCGAGGTCAGATAAAATCAATCAGTAAATAGGTTCTGTCATGCAGTATGTAGGTAATTCAGAAACAAAAGGTTTTCGGTATACATTTGGTTTTAAAAAGGTTGTAAATGTAGTATAGGTATCCAGAAAAACTAAGCTTTCTAAAATCAGGTGCTTCACACGTAACCTTGAAAAAGCTACTTAACAAATTGGCCCGATGGTCTCAAAGACTAACCGATTTATACACAGACACAGACCGAATAATGCCTCCTAGTTTGTGATAGTCACGACACCAGATCTTAGTGTGCGGTCAGAACTATGTCACAAATGCAACTCTCATCCATCATGCACTTAAACCCCGATTTAATGTAACTTGTATACGGATACAGGTTACATTAAATCGCTTCAAAACCTGTCATCAAGTAAAACACGTATCACGATTTATCAGCAAGGTTTTGAACACGTTTACTGTAGAATCTCGGCGGGTCGCTTAGTGGCCGGGGTGCTGTGATCCCGGCTTATCGCGCTCGTTTGTCCTGCGGGAAGCTCTTTAGCCTGATACCGGCTTCCTCTAGCTCATGCCTTCAGCGTAGTATTCCTTCGCAACGACCGTTTTATGATGCTGCCATCCTACCGATACTGCTGAGGGTAATGTAAAGTTTAGCCTTGTGCTGCGCTGATGTATTATGGTTCTGAATGCAAAATCATTCATTATGAGAAGGTTTAGTTACATATGTAATTATAATATAATTCTGAAGATTTTGTGTGCTGTTTCTTTAAAGGCTTAGATCTTTACTTCTTATGAGTATCTAAGAGCCATATTTTGTGAATAGGTAATAGAATAATAGTAAAAAAACTAAGTATGTGAAACATTTTCTCTCTCTAAGCAAGTAAAATAAGTATAAAATGTTCCCCAAAAATTAAACCACTGTTCAATTATTTGTGAAATATACTGTTAAAAGTATATAGGTTTGGTGATTGTATGTCGGTAACAAAGTAATTTAAATGTGAAGTCAACCTCGGCACTCTATGAAATGAAGCGCACTCTAGTTTAATATGATACAGCGTGCGTGCAAAATGTCGGACATGATGTTATTGTAACGATTTTCCTACAAAGTACATAAAAAACAAATTACCTCACTTATTATAATAACTATTAGCCGTTATAATAATTAACGTCTAGATACAATACATAATAAAAATGGAATTTTTCGACAATTATTACATAATTAAGTGTCCGTAACTGGCAATATAACATCTTTTCGCTAGCCATTTTCGCATGTCATTGTCGAATTCATGAATATGGAATTAATTTCGTAGTGTTAATTTTTTATGTTTAAGAATAAATTTGTAATATCTATACTGTACAGTTTTCTATCGATACAATTATTCTAAAAAATCACACCACGATAAGAATTAAGGGTTTCCTTATAAGCGTTATTGTATAGACTATAGTGGAATAATCTTTAAGTGCAATGGAAGACAAATACGACGTTTAGTAAGTTTACATAAAAATATATAGGTATATTTTAAGCAAATGAGAATTCGCCTTATTCAAACAAAAGTTTGTACGTTTTGACGCATACGTAAATTTGTATAAAGATGATAATTGGTTGTTTATATGAGAATTTTCTCAAGGATCAGCATTCTATGGGTCTTTGAACTTGGTATAAATATTGAAGCACATGTAATGTTTTTATATATATTCACGTACGGCGAGGGATCGTTACCGCGCCGGCCCGTCGCACAAATGTTCACCCTCGATTTATCATCGCCCTCCTCGGCGCGATGTGTGTGCTCAATGAGGTTTTTCAGCAGATTTGTGACGTCAACTTTAACACTTGTCTATATACGCATATTATACCAGCCGTTATGGTCATGTGCGAAAGTTTTGATGTGTGTTATTCATTATAAAATAATGGTACGACTGTCTGGCACATAGAGAGCATAATTAGACACTCAGGTACGGGCCTCCTGTACAACTTTGAGCTTTTAGGTCTTTGTCCACAACGCTGGTCCAGCGCGGGTTGGCGGACTACCTCAGTCATGTTTTTCTTCACATGGGATATTTAGCCGATAAATAATTTAGTTTTGGGAAACTCACTAATTTATGTCATAGTTTTTAATTTTACGATTACAGTTAATTATAATATTAACATAGGTTATTTCTCCTAAAACCCTATTACGTTACGTGGACAAAACTACGGACAAAGCTAATACACTGTAAATGTCAATTGCATCCAAATTTATTCAATTGCGGCGTGATTGGATAACAGCCGGCTAAAGTGCTGCAATTATTCTATTACTTGATAGGTTATAGGTACTTTCTATTCAATTACATCAGCTAGTAAGCCATACCAATTATTTATGACTGTTTTGCAAGAATATAATTGCTGTGTCCCTATTGATCTGAGAAGTTCTGAGTTCATATCCCGGTTAGTGTTATTGAGTTGTAATAAAATGTTTAAAAAGTCTAAGTACTCAGCATGAACTCTGTAACTGCCGCTAAAAACGGCGATATGTTCCTCCCTTTTACAATTCAGCAGCGAAACGTGAATGTATGTATGTATAGGTAATAATAGATTATAAATCTACGGTTAAACTACAAAAACTTAATACTTCAGAAAAATTGGAAATTAATGTCTGTCCGAAAATACTTCATTTATTTTTCATTATTAACTCGTAGGTAATATTTACGTTATATGATTCAATGTTTAATCCGCAAACACGCTAATTATAGCCATGAGGAATTAACAATAATTAATAACACGAAAGAACATTTGATATTTATTTTCTCCATGATTTATGCCACAAGTTGAAATTACCGACTAGTTTTTTTTGTTGAAACGTGCCTTTTCAAAAACTATTGGAAATAAATGCGTCAAATAAATCTGATTGTCAATTATTTTTAATGGTTACAGCGAACATCCAGTTACAGGAATCAGTTTTAATTATTACCGCCATTGAAATATGGATGATGTCAACAACCAATAGAGATTAAACGCGGTTTCGTTAAACTCGATACGCTTAGGAAATAATGACATGTTTATGTGTGCAAAAGCATTTGTAGTTTACTGCTTTTCATGGAGTTGTCATTTCTATTGCTTTCAACAAAGATGTCCTAATTTAGTTTAACATTAAGTTTTATTATACGCTTTAGCATTGAATAGTTAATAATACTGTTACGGTTGTGAAATGTAATTAAGTTGACCCTGTCAATGGATATTTTTGTTTTATTCCGCATAAATTTTACACTCAACTAGTGAACTAATATTAACATCCCCAGTACCTCGCGTTATTAAAATAGAAAAGCTTCAATTGATGTTACAAAAATTACTCCTTTTGCGGCAATGGCCAGTACTCGTAGCAAGTGCACTGCAGTCCAAGAAAAAGTCAAACAAGTGGAGATGTAAGCATCACTTGTCGTTTGTCATAATTACGTCGGCTCTATTTTCTCTATTTAACTCGACTCGCCTGGTTTGTGCATACTGTTTTTAATTTTAAGACTATTATTTACTGCAACATTGTCTCGCGGTACAAGTAGGTGTCGTGCGATACAGTGGTCCCGAGTCGGATAGTGTTCTTGTTTATTTTTCCATTAATTTTCATCTACTTAACATATTCAATGAAGATGATCTGTCTCATGAAGATACGAGATCAGAGTTAGAGCCAATTAACCTACAATGAGTGCGGCAAAATGAACTGCTGCCAAAACGGAAATTGTGACAAATTGAGTTTGGTGTAAAAAACCTCCCATCGTATTGTGTTTTATTTATGTTGAGCAATACAGGAAAAGGAAAGAGCGTTGTTGTGAAATGTCTCGCAATCAAGAATAAGAAATCCAAACCGCAATAGCGGCCGGTGTAGTAACTATTATGCAGGTGATGTGGTGAAGATATTTATTACATGTGTCGGTTTGTAAATGTGTAGCAGCTACTATTATAAGGTTTAAAATTACCGTCCAATATTTTGCAGAGTCACATATTGATGTAAGTTTGTGGTTTCAATTGCAAATGAAACTTTAGACAAAAAATTTATTCATATCAAATACTATCTATGTAAATTAAAAATCAGGTCATACGTTCATAAATACTCGTAGCACAACATAATGTATGAATAAGTTCGCGTATAGCATTATTCCAGTATTTGTTAGGAACAAGCTACGTGCAGCGTGCCGATGGCACGGACACGACCGCCTTCACTGGGCCTAATTGCTTGTTTATACAATTATACGAGAATGTGTATAAATAAAGCATTCAGCCTATGTACATTACATTACTAACGCGATGTTCCTGATCTTATCAGCGTTTGACACTATTGCATAATGTCCTTCCTCTATTGCCTCCTTTATGAAAATTCGACTCGCAGCTATTTTTGTTGTCCTTTACTTTAAGCATGCTAAATTTAATATTTCGTCAACTGTATAATACAAATTGTCTACAAATTAATTTTGTTTGTTCCAGGTAAGCCGACGGATCGATCAACAATTCAAATTGCGCAACAAACATCTTCAACTTGTTTACACTGCGGGGCACAAAAAGCGCGCGAGTTAATGCGTAACAATCTCATTTTATTATTCCGTGTTATTGTGGCAATTCACGATTTTCTGTGTTCCGGCAATATTTTCGCGTATTATATTTTCCGCCCTTTTTTACGAGGCTCATAAAGCACGGCTGTAGGAATGATTGCAGCCGAGCAATCCCACGGCATGCAGATACTACGCGGCCGCGGCGCTCGCCCGATTGTTTTCGACTTGAAATATGGAAGTTTGCGGCGCCTCATTCTTTCGGCCATTTTCCCAATGGAAAAATTCACTCAGCCACGAGCCGCAGGCGATTACTCCTCTTTACGTAGTGACACGCCGAGGGGTGGGCGGGCCACATAAATAATCGAGAGCTTACGAATTCAGCCGCGCGGCCCCGGCGCGGAATACTAAGGAAACTGTGAGGCAAATTGATCGCAAAACGTAACGCTTTAATGGCGCGTCGGGCCGACTATAATGGACACTTTTAATGCTTATTTTACAAATCCGCGTTGTTCGCCGGAAACAGGTTTTATTCTCGACATTTACGGTATTGCCAATGTGACGGTAAATTCATCAAATGTCATCTACATTAGAGCTTTACCCTATAGTTTATACACGACGTTTCACACCATTTTTTCAAAAACAACATAATAATTCGTTACAATCCATTGCGGCATATATCCGAGGAGCCGGTCGGTGGCCGGTGGCTGTGGATCGTAAATTCGGCTGTGCGGATGTGCGGCGCATAAATCGCCAATTGTGCTGTCAACGTGTGGGCGCTTCTGCCGCCGCGGCCGCCGTCGCCACAGACACCCCAGGTGATATTCCACTAGCAGCACACATCCCACGAGCGCACAGATGATGCCAACATTTGTTGTGCAAAACGTGTGGGATGCTTTTGCATTGCGGTTCATAATAGTCGGTTCACAATTTACGTTGAATCATTGTGTCACGTACAATCGTAGCGTTGGAAATACACTCACAAGGTAGGCTGACGGTCGGTTTAAGGTCTCGCATAATTGTTGGGTAAATGCCACTTTATCAAAGGGTTAAGGTTACCACGAAACCGGCCGTGATTCTGTGTTTCAATAATTAACAATGTAATAATAGTTTTTCAGTTTCACTAACGTCTCTTAAATTATTTCCAAATAACAATTCAAATATTTCATCCATACTAATATATAAATGCGAAAGTAACTCTGTCTGTCTGTCTGTTACGCTTTCACGTAAATACTACTGAATGGATTTTAATAAAACTTTACAATATTATAGCTTATACATCGGGATAGAACATAGGATACTTTTTATCCCGGAAATTGTAGTATTCCCGTGGGAATGGGTATTTCGTGATCTACCAAAGCGAATTGAATGAAATTTGGTATAGAGGTAGGTAGGGCTTACAAAATTAACATGGGATAATTTTATCCTGGAAAATGTGATCCCGTGGGATAAACATGTTATAAATGCAAGAATCTCTCTGCACTTAACTCTAGAGTCTACGCGGACGGATTCGCGGGCAAAAACTAGTACGTTATAATTCCGTTTTTGTATCTTGATTATCTTCCCAACTGCAGCATTTAGAGTTGCTGAGTTCGCGCTCCAATAATGTCGCTCAGTGAGCATTCGCCTCGGTTGTTTGCTTCGTTTGCCTTCCATAAAGTAAATAGGAATATGTGGGCGTAAACAACCCCGGAGCCCGCTTCCTTCTGCAAACGGTCAACTACTTTCCCGGCTGGACGGTCCCGGTGTTTGCTAATCTACTCAACGATGTATTGTAACATATTAATAACATTAAGGACCAATATTGCGCATTGAAGCATTGCTTTACAATATATTGTAAAGGGCTTTAATAATATCATCCTGAGGGAATTTGTAAATTGATGAATGGAATTGCTATTACTGGTTATGATAACTAATAAATAAACAAGGTTACATACAAACATATAGAAATATTATTAATTTTCTAAGTGACAATCGGTGGCGTATATTACTTTTTCATTTGATAAAGCCTTTTTGTTATCTGGCTCAACGAAAGCTAATCCATAATCCATCCATTTATCAAGCCGTCATTGATAAAACAGCGCGTAAAATTTCGACACTTCCCTCCGCCATTTTGTGTTAAATATTGACATTTTGTGCTAACGGACGGGACAAATTCGCTTTATGCCTTGCCTCGTCATGTTCCACTTGTCGCCTAGGCGCGACGCCTCCCAAACTTAATTTAGTCGCTAAGTTCGTTGTAAGTCGCGTGTCTTTCAGCGCCTTGAATATCTTAACGTATATGTGTTCAGAGATCAGCATTTTCTTATGTTTTTAGAGTGGCTCGTTATGAGGTGAATTTTGTTATCTAATAAGCTTTTTAGAATTAAGGCTCAATAAGTAAGGAAGGCAGTAGGTATTTAAAATCCGTATTTTGAATAAACAAGCTTTCGTTGTAGAAAGAAATTTACCTGTGTACCCTTAATTGCAGTAGGTACTTGAGTTTAATATTTAAATGGAACTTTCACATTATTACGTTTTCATTTTATATTTATAAAGAGGCTCTCGAAATTTCTAAGAAAAAAATCAACTCATAAACGATGCCGCGGAAATCACGATAACATACACGTTAAGCACTGAGAACGTCCGCGGCCGCACAGCCGTTCGGAATGACGTTCTGAGAAATCTCGATCTTATTAAAGATAGTTTTCGTGTTCGACACCCGGCGTCCCGGTCCGGCGGGAACTTATCGCCGACGATGGGGCCGATGCTGGAGCCGTGAGATGAATTAATTTGCCTGCCGATATTATACAAACTACCATAGATGGTAATAAAGATAAATTCCACGCAGGCTTTTTCCTGTAATGTGATGAAATTAAGGCAAATTTTCTTCGGATAAAATAATTATTTATCGTTAATGTTTATATCGCAGTGCTAAAAGTTAATAAACAGTTGAGAATGGTTATTGAATGTTACATGTTAAACATTGTAATTGCTGGATACGAATATCCTGCCTTCATCAACTCCATCACGAAATAGCTCCCTTCTATGTGGTTGCAAACATATAAATCTAAAAGTCTCGAGACTTTTAGTCTTATGTAGTTTTGTTCCAAGGGTACAACAATAAGTTAAATATGTTGGCAATAATATAAATGGTCGTAAGGGTTCATTTGTCTGTCATATTGACGCCATTTAGCACATGAGCAAAGCAATAAATTTCACTATAGCTGATGAGTGTGATAGAAGCGTGATGTATGAAACAGACAGCGTCCGGCATGAAATGTAATATTGCCTCGTGGATTTACGATGACGTCGCATTGATAAATTCTATCAATAAGGAGGAGGCGTGGACAGACCGCGCTGGGCCCGCCGACTGAGCCTCGTGTTCCTTGCATACTACTCCTTAGACTGCGATCGTAAAACCTTATATTAATACAATATAAGTTAAGCAATGAAGTATATTATTATTGATAAAAATATCTATATCTATAGATATGATAAATAATCCTATTTAATCACTATTTCCGCTACGTGAATAAAGATAAAGATTTTGGTGAATCTTCATTTATTCACATAATAATGAATGATAAAAGTTTCATGTAAAAAATATGTATTTTACTAAAACGCGGAAACTTTTCTAAAATAACAACGAAGTCGGGAAATTGCAAAACACGAAAAATAACAAGCATAATTGAAACAGCGGTAGGTCGGTGAAAGTGGGCGCACCTTTAATTATACTCGACCAATATAACCAACTAATGTACACAGCCTTTTGTTCTCGACTCGGACACTTTAGTTTCACTTGAGTTATTACACGTTTTCCATGATTTACGACAAACTGTACGACTCTATTATTGTTTTATTTGTTACTGCATTATGCCTGCGGTGAGCCCGCAGCATTCGGATCATTTTACTCATTTACTAATAATGTTTTTCTTCGTGTGAGATGACTAAGCCTTAAACTCTCTCAGTTGTACAAGAAGCCCGATAGTGCTCAGCAGTGGGATGTGTGTGCGTGTGTATGTATATGAGCTGGTGGTGCTATACATTGCAACCCGTCTCCACAATCATCATTATTTCAAGTTTCGTTTTTATTTGTTAAATTCAGCGGCTACGTGCCTTTTTTATATGTAGCAGTTCTATGATGATCGATCATGACGACATCTAGTCGACCATAGACATATTTGCTACATGTTTTAAAATTGGAGTATTCTATGAGCAACCCTCGTTCTATGCGCTCAGCTGTCCAATAACTTAAATTTCTTTTGTCGAAACCAACGATAAAGGCGAGCACCGATGATCATACTCGTTTTTTTCCGTTACCGATATTGATGTATTATTGGACGCGTTCAAATTCACGTGGCAGTTAATCATTGATAAGAAAATTGTAATGAAATGCGCTCCCGGCCGCTATCTTACATAAAACATTACCCCCCGACGCGATGTGTCGTGTTTCGTTTATCGTATTATCTTTATCGAATAAGTCTGCAATTTTGCATTTCTAATTCGGCCCATTATCCGTTTCTTTGGGTTTTGTTTTGCTCCCGCTTGCGCTTCTGTCCTGCACTGCGGAGATTAAAATTTTGTCTCCGCTTTTTGCTGCGAGTTTTTAAACGACAGGCGTCGTCGTATAAATGAATGGAGTTTCATGGGGCATTGATCATGTTGCATGTTGGTTGTCGGTGCGGCGCGCTGGGCTCGGCGTTGGATACTGTGGCGGCGGTGTCGGTGGCGGCGATCGAGGTGCAGCGCGTGTTTGTGCGGCCCGCTGCTGTTTTTGCCGTGTTTGGCCATCGCATCGGCTCATTGTCTCGGCAGGCGGTACGTGCCGCTTGTTATTCAGCACGCAATATCTTGCCAATATTAACGCTCAATTTGGACATATAAAATTATTATGTGAGGTTAAAATGAAATAATTAAATCTGACAAGGTTTTGTTTGTTGCGTGCAAACAGCCGCTTGGAATTGAGTGAAAGATCTTGGATTTTGCGACTTCACTGTGTGAGTGTATTTAACTGTTGTTTTTTATGCCAAATAAATTCAAAGTGATATAGCATTTTCTTTGAATCAATGTAACAAGATCTTTTTTAATTTAATTAGCAATACGTTTACTGTACTCTGTAGTGCCTTAAAAAGGAATATTACCAAACATTCTAAAATCAACAGAAAGAATAACATGTAAATAGATACAAAAGTTAAAAGTTATGCCTACGGCATTAAGTCCGCCTTTATACAAACATGTATATAAAGATTAAATAAATAAATAAAAGTCGTGGTAAGAAATTTTTCAATTCTCGCAACGTGGCACGTACGTTTATCGCAATGAATCTCCGGCCGAGTGGAGCTCAGCAACAACTGTGAGCTATGGTGTCATTATGTAAACTAATCTTCTGCGGACTAGCCGGCTGGCGAACTGGCCGACTATCTGCTTCGTACTTGTGAACCGGGGCACGATCCTGCTCCAAGAAATACCAGCTGTCGCATCTAAATGTCGCCTTATTTATATTGCGCGCCGACCGACGTCCCCACAACTTAGCTCTAACACCAAACGCGGCATCTTCAATGATATTCATATTTTTGCACTTTATAGTTACTCGGAATTCTCGACTGCAGTAATTCAAGGAAATGGATAAAAACCTTGGAAAAATAAAGCTTTGAATTTTAATTTAAAAACTTTGTTGCATAAATGCTTCAATTTTCATTCGGATGCTCTGTATTAACACTTAAATACAAGAGAACGGAAAGTAGGGTTAAAGTAATGTGTTCTATAAACTATAGATACAGATGCAAGTACAGTCAATCGGTTTAATGGAGTAAAAAGAACCTCCGCGATAAGTGGACCATTTCACGCTAGACTCCATTTACACTGATTCAATATAACCCTGCGATTTCTTTTATAATAAAAAGAAAAATTGCTAGATTACATTTCACGGCCCAATGATTAATGACTTAAATTCACCAGTAGAAATTTTACGACTGTACCGAATTGTCATTAGGTACTTAAGTAAAGTAGGAAAACTCACATGAACCCATGTTTCTTGCGTAACTTATGTAAACAAAACCATTCATCATTAGAACAATGGATGCAGTAAATCAATAATAAAGTACATGACATAATAGTCGGAGAACGTGGTAGTTGACGAGTTCAAAACACTGAGTGATTACGTAAAGACAAGCCGCGCTCGCGACGTGTCGGTTGTAAAGCGGCCGATCGTTACTGCCGCTGAGCTCCAGGGAGCCTACGATATTGGATTTTACATTGTTCCTGTCACGCAGAACATTTTTGCGCCCGTCTTCGTCACCAAAATTTATTCCACCGACCCAAACAACTTTTACGAATCGCCATAAAACTGATGTCCCGAAACACAGAAAGTGGAGATGAACCGATTTTATAGGATTCCTTATTTTGCGGTCTCATTATTTGGACGCTTTTTTGTATTAAAAAGATTAAATTTACATTAGTGTACGTAAATGGCGTGCGGAAATGATTTTTCACTCGTTGAGCAGAGGAAACAATTTGCGTTTGTTTGACGCTATTCAAAACCCAACCGTTTCACGAATATGTATGTTGATAGCTCATTTGATGAGCGTGTGCACTCGGCGGGTTGTTAGGTGGGCGCATATTGCTTGCACCGAGCCCCGGGCCTCCAATGAATTCTTGATGAAACTCACGCTACGCTCTCCGAATCCCACATTCAATATGAACCAACGTCGCGTCCATGTATGAATTTTCCGCTTATAAAGGAACAAACGAAGCTTAAAAATTAATATTAAAAGTTGGCGTAAGATTTTTCACGAGATAAAGTGTTCCGTAAGTTCCGCTTTATTGTTGTAAGACTCATGGCGGCGGTGGCGCGGAGGCTCGGAGGCGCGGCACCAACTAACTTTATTGACCATCGCTAAGTTAGTTTCCACCGAAGTACGCCACTTTGAGTAACTTTAACTCGGTAAAAGCTACGTCCCGGAAAGCCTCTTTTTCTCATTTTATTGGCAAAGTTCTTTCATACGTGTCTGGGAAATTCTTTTCACAGTTTTTTAATGTAAGTAAATTTGAGGTCTTCGGACTGGCTGCAATAATCTGTTCGTGTTTCAAGAGTGTACATTAATGTGGTTAAATGTTGAGCAGTGCGGCGTGCATCTGTTGGCAGCATGCCTGCTCCGGCAAATTGTTACTGTGTGCGCTGGCGACCCGGGCCGGCGGCGCGACGTGTCTGTATCTCGGCGCTGCACTGCACCTGTCCTCCCCAACAACCCGCCGTTATTTATATTTTAGAACAGTTAGTGTCGCCCACAGTTTACGTGAAATACAATGCATTGTGCTCGTGGTTTTATTATCATCTGATAGAAATATTGCGTGGCCCAGTTTTGCATATCGGTCACAATTGTATTTTTTATCTGAGTATATTTATTTATTTATGTATATTGCAAATACCTTTAGATTTTATTAACATTTGTAAATTTACACTTATGTTAAAAATTTATTTTATTTTATTCTTCAGTTGTTTAACAGAGTGATTTTTTTTAATGGTGCTCATATTAGTTCGTCTGCAGATTGGCCGTGCATCAGATTCCACCGCTTAAGGATGTAAACAGTTTAATAAATATAGTTTTAAATTGTGTCGTAGGTTAAGCGAAAATGTATATTGGCGACCATTTTCGGCAGCAGTACGGAGTCAGAAAATATGACTCTTAAACCATACATTATTTGTCTATAAAAAGTCCGATCAACGTACCTAATTAATGATCTATTATCACCAATGTGAAAAACTCAATTTTATATATTTTTTTTGTTAATGTTATGTAGATACTGGTGTCCCAAATTAAACCATTTGGAATTTTTCACAAGATCATTTTTACCGACCCATAGTTTTATAGCTTGGCAAAAACAATTTGTATTAGATTGTGGATACAAATTGTTTTTGGCACTTGTGAAGGTAATTAATCAGTTTAAATTAAATAACTTTGATAACAATATACCCGAACAAAATATGAATATATTTAAATAAATATCGTTTCTAGATAATTCATTACGAAGTTATTCCTCTGTTGACGCAGACTGCATTTTTTTTTTTTACTTCATACTTATTCAATATTTTATATTTAAATGAAAACTAGTAAGATATATAAAAAAAACACTAATTGTCATTTTCATTTTAAAATAAATTAATTATACAATTTTAATCACTATTTAATATAGAATTATTTGAATAACATATTAAAACTTCCAATAAAACTGTTTTATTATTCTCGTTAATAAGTTTAGGCTCTAGGCCCAATTACCAGCGTTTGTAATCCAGTTCTGTGGATAATACAATTCCACTCGGATGTCTGTGGTCGATAGCTTCATAACCTTTTTGGTCTGGTATCGATTGAAGTGGTAATATCTTTGACCGGTACGAGTCAGTCAAATTAAGATTCCGCTACTACTTTAGAAAATAGAGGTAATTTGCCTTTTTTAGGTGGATATCTACCAATCTAATAGCAATTGTCTGGATAAACAGACTAGGGTCTGTTAACGATAGGCTGTTGAAAATAAATCTGAAGTATGTCTCAACGTGTTTTCTATTTGATGATCGCATGTTAATGTTTTATTATCACACCTCTACCTTTTCAAGTAATGCTATCCACGCATAGGGTATTTTAAATATATTTTTTAATCCAAATTAACTCATAACTATATACCGCGTTATACAACTTTCATTTATTTATTAATAAATTCAACTATTTGTTCGTTTATTTAGAAATAAATAAATAGAGTTTTTGGTTTTAAAATGTGTGGTGAAATCTATGTGTGTGACTGCAGGATTTATTCGTTCATATTCTTGCTCTACTTTTTTCTTTTATAATAATGGATCTAAGAAACATTTTTAAGTATTTAATTTTAAATTGATTAATGACTCCCATCGCATTAAAAGAGCTTAATAGCAATCCAAAACAAGTTTAAAAAATGGTATACTATTTCACTGAATGCAAGTTAGCGTCGTGTGTTGCGGGAAGTGGTATGCAGGCCGGCGTGCCAACTGCGTCTACGATCCACATTCTGCTCGCATTCGCCAACTTAAAGGGTGAGGCCTCGATCCAGCGTCTTCTTCGCATCCGTTTAAAACATTTTTAAATCAGACTTATTGTTGGCATTTGCTCGTCGCGGAAATTATTTGCATCTATAAGCTTTTGAGCATAGTTCTCAGATGTTTGAAAGTAATCAACGTAATAATATTCCGATGAAAAATGTAAAAAAGACACTAATTGTGGGCACTTTTCACAATTAGCTGCATGTATTGTGTAAAGTTTCCTATTCCGACCTGTAGCTCACCTTCCCGTGCCGTTATGTCCCTGGGTAATGTAAATTATTACTAATGGAATTCCATCAGTATATTTTATTGCCATTGCATAATGTGACCAGTAAATTAACTATATCAATATCTTCCCCGGATAATGAGTAATTATCAAACAGTCTCTGTAATTGCGACATGTTTCACGGCTAACCACTAAACCAATTTTATAGTAATTATTTCGTCCTGTAATTAAATTCTTTATTGCATTTAACCGTCGTGAGATACTTAAACAGCTATTGCTCTTAAATTTATTAATAAAGATTATTTCGATGTCCACGTAAGTGCTACGAGGCAGTACCTATAATAATTATTAATCATTGTATGAATAACGACTTTTGATTTGAATAGATTATTCGACTTTCTGCACATAATTCTAATGTAAAGTAATATATTCTACTTTTCACAATTTTTATCAATGAACACTACAGAAATGAATGATCTTTGAATTCAAATCGTGTTCGAAACGAGAGATTCTTGATACTTTCACGCTTTTGTCATCTGAATTTTAACGGAATAAATCAATTTCCTATTGAAAACCGGAGCTGTATAAAAAATGTCGCTTATTTAGCTTTATAATTTCCCAGACAAGTTTATAACGAAGCGAGTATTTCTCAATAAATTCCACGTACATCGGCGAGACGACTTTCACATATACAAGTGTGCACATTACGCTAACAAGGCGGTAATAAAGCTGCAGTTTGGTAGTGAAGCGTTGGTCGCGAGCCGGGAAGATATTCCGGGAACGTCTGGGACGCCGGCCACCTCGGGGAGCAGTTACGTGTCCGCTCCAGGCGGCGCGCACTTTACCCACTTTATAGGCATCACCAAATTTGTTAGACTTGGTGGAATTAAAAAAGACGGATGTTTACTATTAGTTGCCAAGTTAGAAGTGTATCGGGATGATTAAAAAATTATCGTGATTTACATATGAATGTCTCATAATGATATACTTCTACATCATTAACATTCTACATTTTTATTCGTTCGATGTAAGGAATATTTATTTATATCCAAAATAATTTTAAGTTCAAACAAACTCTTCAAGCTTTCATGTCATGTTCATGTCATTCGTATACATAATATGTATGTATGACTGCACCTGGGTTGGGCTTCTTCTAGTTACAGTTTCCATAGTAATCATATTAAACGCGATGAATTTTTAATATGAATTTCACTAGCAGGGCAGTAGTGTTAATCGAATTGCAAATCAGTTCTACAAGTGCACTTGCACTAATAAGGATTTTGATAAACTTTCAGGTCGACTGCCAAGTTTGTGCAAGTCACTCGGTTTGTCTAAAGTTACTCGATTCAGGGAAGTACGTAGTGAAAGTTGAACCGACGGAGATCATCACGGATAACCTTTTAGATACGACGTGCTATTATACTGTAAGGAATTTAAACGTATAGCAAAGTTCGTCGATTCTTCAAATGTAATAATTAATTATTAAAACTAAGCTTTTTTCACAGTCTTTTGAACTATAAAACCATCTCGGGAGAATATTTTATTTCTGAGCAATATATGGTAGTCCCCTGTTAATAGATTTTATTGTCGGGGTAGATGCACTTAGAATTTTTGAAAAATCGATTTTTTTTTTTTTTTCATTTTCTTAAAGTATGATGTTTCAAGAATATTGTCTGAAAATTTCAAGTCAATCCGATGAATAGTTTTCAAGATATTTAGTAATTACTGAAGCAACATTCAACCTCTCGGTTGTGAATAGAGCAGGTAGCGGACGGCAGCTGCAAGCGCCCGGTTTTGTCACGCCTATTATTTTGTATGAATAGAATAATTTCAAGTATTTTTAGAAGAAGTTTTAGAAGTTTCAAAATCTGCAGAAGCTCTATTATATGGTCCAGGTATTGATGATTCAATATTAATATCTAAATAATTCTATTAGGCTACAAATTTTATGTGATAAACGAGTGTAAGCTAGTCGGACTAAATTTTTCTAGCAAAAATTTTTCAAAGTTTAATAACTCGATGAATATTGAATTTAACCAAATTTTGTAAAGAATACTTTCGCTTCAAAAATTCTTAAAACATACGAAAATAAAAAATCAATTTAAAAAAATGAAATTTTTCAAAGAAATTATTTAAACAATTAGCTATAAACAATTAAATGTTCAAATTATCAGCAAAAAAATGTGATATTCGGATTTTACAGATAAAATTACGCAAAATTTAACTTTTTCTATTTAATTAGATACTTAACACCAAAATTAAACAAGATCTACTTTTAAAAAACTTTAAACGCGTTTTTATCAAAACTGTGTTTTTCCATTCGGTGCCCAATTTAACTCGAAAACCATTGGGTGGATATTGATGAAATTTTAATATTATCTTTTTGGCATTAAGAACTAGTCTTTAATCGAAGGATATTGATTTTTGTTAACAATTACTATATTTTTTAAACAATTAACTTTTAACATTTTATCGAAAATCAGAGTCCAAAGTTTCGAATGCCACCATTTTGTAAATTTTCAAAAAAAAAAAAAAAGCTTCGATTAAAGACTGGATTTATTATTAAACTAAAGGTTTCACCTTGGTTTTTCGAATTCAGATGATCCAGAAGGCTGTTGTGATGGTCACCGCGAAGTACTACTCGCGGGAGAGGATCCAACCGATATGGCGATATTTTAATAAATAATATGTATTTTTTTTTTTTTTTTTCATAAATGTTAAGTTAAAGCATTGTATAAAAACTCTGTATAATTTATTTTGTAAAATAAACTTAATTACTGTAAAAAAAAAATTTTTTTAAATAGGCCTTTTTTTACGCTTCTGAGTGCATCTACCCCCTCTAGTCTCTAGCAGTTACTCTACGTATTAGCTCTGAGACTAGTGAGCCCCGTGCAAGCGTGTCGTGTTTCACGGGACGTTGCGCTGTAATTAGGTACATTTTTGTTCTTTAAACTTCAACATGAATATTCCTTGTTAATTTTGTACGGCTTCTGGCTAGATTGACGGAAATTAACACTGCTCGTGGTGTATTTCGATACGGGCCTCGTATCTTTTACATAGCCATACATTTCGCGCTGGTTGTGTAATGGAAAAATTTTAATTAACGTGGTTTTCAGTTTTGCTGATTATTCTAGGTAACGTATGTTCAAGCCGGTGTGCGGGATTTAAACCGTGCACTGGAAATAAAAGAATAATTTCAGGATTGCTCGCCGACCTAGATTCTCTATTGGTTGCACCAGTTCTTCTAAGCAGGAAAGTAGGTACGTCGGGACATCCTCATAGTGACTTATTTAATTTGCATGCTCGGCCGCAAAACGCTGAGAGGCGAGAAATCAATGTTGGAGGAGACATCGTTCGCTGTACGTCAGGGAGAGCTGACAACGACACGTTCTAATAGAAAATTTTCATATTCATAAGGACGTGGCAAATTTGCATATAAAACGAGCAACTTCGCGCCCCGCAGAGTCGCGCCTTCGGCTCGAGCACCCTGCTCCCAATTCTCTTTCTTAGTAAGTATCTGAGCACTCCGGTTTACGTTTAATAAGTACAAATTCTGATTAGCACACGTGTACGCTAACTCAATACTAGATGGTATTGACGTCAATGCTTTGTGCCATATTATGAGAAAGGATATGAAGCTCTGACGTGCGGTCGGCTGTGTAGCGGGGGGAGGGGTAATTTGTCTTAGCAAGCAGATAACAAATAATTATTTACTAAAGGGGTTACATTTACTAGAAAATGTTATCCTTTAATGTTCTTTATCCAACAGTTTTTGTAACATCACAGCTTTCATTTAGACCGTCCCAGTGACATGGCGAAAACGTGATGGAAGTGAATAGTGTTTTCGGTACTAAAAACTTGTACTAAGTAGGTTTTACCTAACCTTCTATAGAGATACTCTTTTAATTAGAGTTATGAAAGCTACATTGTTATAATAAATTTAGACAAAGCATGCCTTACAGTTTCTTACAAGAGTAAATTTAATAAAGCGACAAGTTCTACATAAGACTACATTATAAAACAGAGGTTTATGAACGTCAGACGGGTCTCATTATAATTTCATCCATCATTTTCCTCAGAGAAAAATTCAAGTTTCATTACTACAATTCCTTTGATTTTTAACGTAGGCCGTCGTAAACTTTGATTACTTAATTCGAACTTGAAATCTGCTTCAAAGGACGCGATTTAAGATTCTTTGATTCCTTACCTTCATCTCGCACAAGGGGCAAATTTGCAAATATTGAAAGAGAAAAATATGACCTGATACTGTTTTAATTTAAAAGCTCAGTGACCTTCATTCCTATGATATACATGTCCGAGTGTTATATGTTTCCGTATGAACAATACAACCTTTGGATGAGTTACATTAACACTAGTTATAATATTACAATAACCATTTAACAGTTGAACGAAATGTCTGATGAAGACACATGAGACTCATTAAAAAATCGAACACTCAAGAATAATACTTTTAATAAATAAATAGTAGAAACTATTTATTATGAACAAACAAATGCTGACGAATTTTCCGCTTAAAGAGCGATTTATTATTTCTACTCGGCTACTCGGCTCATTTGTTCATCTTCAGAACGTACTCCTCGGTGAAACAAGAGACCGTTTGAAATGTAAATCACCGTTCGGAACGGCACTCCAATATTCTTTGTGATATCTCAACAGACACAGAAACACAATGAGTGTTAAGTTTTAATGATAATATAACGGAGCTGGAATGCTGCGGGTCACTGCACTGGGGTCAGACACGTTTTTATTATAAATGTTGTGTTAATGATACTTTGTGCTAAATTATTGCGCTCAACTTTAAATTCTTAACGAGCAATGTCGGGATACGGTTATGTCCGCAATGCCGTGTGCTAAGAGCAACTGTGATGTTAAAGATATTTTTTCCTTTGTTTGTAACATAAAAGGCTAGATATGGCACATCCTATACATAATACTCAAGTCTATGTATCTGTTGCCCTTCATTACGGTGTCTATGAGAAAGCAATAACAATGTTAGCCGTTAATTTTTGCTAGCAGTTTCTTACTAATTTTGATTATTGCTATTCGCGTAAGATTAAGGGATAGTGCGATAGATTTTAAAGAATCAATTTGTGATAAAATAAATAAAAAAGATTTAATAAAATCGATACTAAGACAAATTTCTTTAATACAGTATAGAGGTTTTGGAAGAAAAATTCGCTTGGAAATTAGGTAAAAGAAATCTAAACGTGCATGAATGTGTCCCCAAGTTTTTATTAAAGTAACAAAGACTCCTTTCAAAGTAACGTTATTACCTTCTACGTAAGCCGAAAATTGGGACAGGTGGCCTGATCAATAAAGGGTTATGAACCACCACTACGAACGTGTGTTTTTATCACATTCAAATATTCAAGTATTTTTTCCTTTAATATCGTTTTGTTAGTTTAGTTAACAAACATGATTTGGTCTATGAAGTAATTTTAGGAATTATCCCTATGCTCTTATTTGTTTTTATAACTGATGTACTTCTTACCAATCCAATGCAAAAAAGATTCGAACTCAGACGGTTGCAAAGCATAGAATTAAAGTAGCAGATGAAGAACTTGTCTTTATAAACCAGCAGTACTAATACGAAAGACACTGTGATAGTGCATCATCGATACATAACTAAAGTAAAGCAATGACAACTCTCGATAGATATTCGTCTAAAATCGATACCACAGGATTTACGCAAATGTGCTATCCTTTTTTATGATGGCAGTGGATCGGGTCGGTTAACCATTTTGTTTCCGTGTACATATCCAGGATGGGAAACAGCGCAAATAGCTGACACAGGCCTGAGCGAATGAATTGTGACCGCTCGCCGTGGAACTGGCACACACTTAGATTGAAATTGAAATGAATTGTTTGCGGAGTCAACGCCGCAACTGGATTATATGCGGTTTGCTCCCGCTCCCACGTAAATTGGATCTAGAGTGAGATGTCTTTTTCAAATCGGCTGCAATCCTCGTTCACTTTTAACCGAACGTCTATTGCGAACCAATGAATCGGATTTAAATCTCTCTACCTTTTGTACAAACTGTTATGCAATTGGAACGATTCGATTTGTCGCTTATTTAACTTCCGAGTTGGAGTCTTTTGTAAATTTAATGGGTCGTCGAATGCCTGTTTTTCTTGTTTTGCGGTGAATTCATACTAAATGCATAGCATAACAGTGCTTTTT
Organism: Cephonodes hylas; assembly: GCA_030295005.1. Lineage (NCBI taxonomy): Eukaryota > Metazoa > Arthropoda > Insecta > Lepidoptera > Sphingidae > Cephonodes > Cephonodes hylas. Next base: position 4,055,764 of record AP025367.1, on the reverse strand, counting down.
GTCGATCGTATACATTTACCTAACACACGCCTAGTCTCCGTAGGAAACCATTATTATATTGATACATTAGGTACTAGAATACATACAAGTAAAATTGTGAAATGGTTCCTTTTTTCCTCAACTGCGGTTGTAATGTGCGTTATTAGGAAAAACATGAACATGATTGAATGATATCTATTTCTAGTGTAATTTTAATTTTGTGTTCTGATCGAAAAATAAACCTAATACATGTTTATGCAAACAAGCTGTGAAATATTTCGTTTCAGAACAACATAAATGACGTTATGAAGCAAGTACGTTATGAAATAGTTAACAGGATTTTTTATAAAGTGTGTCATACTGCTTTTGAAACTCCATTTAGTCTATTCAGTTTTATGGGCTCTCAAACTAAAATAGCTCATCCGTCGCACAAACGCAGTTTCCAGATTACATTTATTACAAATTTTATTACACTTCCAGTTATGCCGCAGTTAAGATCGCAAGGAAATACAGATATGCGTGTGTCATCAGAGAAAATAGTATTTAATGGGTCAATTGACTCAGATTTTCATCTGTTTCATAGATTTGTCAACTAAATTTTGTATACTAATGGGTATAATAAAAGGGAAATAATTGTATTTTTTTTGTGTTTAAAGCGGTGCGCGGCTTAACCGCTAGTCAAAAGCAACATCTTTGTATTATATTTTTCATAAAATTGTATACAGGGTCCAAAACAATGCGCCCGGGCGAATTTCTAACGGATTGCTGTTGAAGGATATTCATGAATTTTCTGTAAAAGTACTTGTAAGCTTCCTTTCTGTAGTTCTTATACTACCTGCTTATATTGACAGATATTTCTGCACGAAGCCAAGATCGATACGTACTTGTCGAAGTATACAATCTGTCTTGAAGATAGGGCTCATTGAAATATGTATTTGCGATATCGGTAGCGGCGGACGGGCGTAGCAAGCGCGCGCGTCTCGTGTGAAATCCTTATTGCCCAACAACAATGCGCATCGTGACTGCCAATGCGATTCCATGCACAGATTAATCGCTGACATAAATTCTCTCGTATTTATTATATCGATCCAACCTATCCGCTGGCCTTAACCATAATTTATAGAACTTCAAAACACATTGTTTGATTATCTCGCCAGTTAGATGTAAGGGGATGTTTCTCTTTGCGATCTTTACTACCGCCGGGAAGACTCCGAAAGCCACTTACGCAATTAGCGACTTTGTGCTGAGATGAAAAGTTTTCATTGTGTCAGTGCTCTGTGTGTTCAGTGAGGTCGAGCGTTTCGAGGCTTCCTCATCGCGACTGAGTGGATAATGTACGTGACGATCGCTAACTTGGCCAATCGGCGCAGACACGACGCCTGTGGCTCCGGCACCAGCGCGCCATTAGCGAGCCCTCATCAATATAAATAAATCAATCTAATATTGCATCACGTCTAAGAGAGATAATATAAACAGATGCCATAATGGACTACGTGTATATTTAGCTACAACTTTCAATTTTACTGGTTTAGGTTTATTACTATTGCAAGAACACGTCTTCATATATAAGACGTATAGTTAAGTTAAAGTAAATTATCACATTGTCGATTAAATCTAAATCACCTGCTTGCCTCGCAGAAATGCATTTAAAAGTTAATTCGTCTCATTCCTTACGTCAAATATTTCGCCGAGTAAAAAATGTTACATTGTATTGCGAGAAGCACATGAATTTTACACAGAAATATGTGTGTTAAAAAGGCAAATCCGGCACGCTCGCGCTCTGTGATGCGTCCTGTAACAGCAATTAGTTTCTTATAACCAGCCTCGGACGTCCCTCAAGTAGCATTCTATGCGTCCTAATTTCCAACGCTTGGTCTCGGCTCTTCAAACGTATTCTACATTCTATAGGGCGAGATTCTTCATCGTCGTAACAAGTGAACTGTAAGTATATTACCGAGTCAATTGTCGTACGATCGCAGCAAAAAAACTCCCCTCACATCTCTTCAATTTCTTTTGGTATTACTGTCTCGTATCAACTCACTTTGTCGACTTTGAAGTGTCGCTTACGTCAATACGACATCTCTTTTCTATGGCGCATTGGTATTTTTACTCTCAAAGGCTTTGTCTCTGTGTGTATTTTAAAAGCTCCGCTAACTAACAAGATTTTGTCGGCTGTATTTAATTGTACACCGAGTTCCTTGCGTTCTGTAAAATGGACGTGATTTAATTTAGCACTCATAACAAAGCTTTGTTTGTGGTTTTTGTGAAAACAGTGGCTAGGACATTCGACCCTTATGTCGAAATTAAACAAGTCCTCGCGACTTTCATCCGAGCCCGCATGTTCTGCGTTTGTTTACTTTCGCGCATATTGTTCTCTACAATGTATATGCCGCAAATGAATGTATTGTTTGATTTTTTTTCATCATATACACGTGACCAATTGTTTAAACAAAAACTGTGATCAATATTGAAATATGCGCGGAACGTGTGTGTATAGCCTACTGTTGGATATTACACCTATAACACAGTGATCATAGTGAATGTCGTGGTTGTACTGAGACAATCAATGTTGGACGTTCACTAACGACCAGACACGAGGGACCTTGTAAAGGTTGCTGCACGTTGACTGCTTTTCACATGTCAGTCTAGAATTTTTTTCGTTTTATGCCTAACAATTAAAGTTATTGGTACAATAACTGCAAAAAATTAAGGGATTATATTGTCCACAATTTACGAGGTATTTTTATTGAAGACAGCTCTGTATGTGACCTCAATGAATCCTTACAAATTGTAAGTGAATTGACCTTTTGATAGAAAGGTTTTAAACTATGTGAGAGATCGAAAAGTATAAGTTACGTAAAAAATAATCCATTATTATTGGGTCTCTTTTATAGCGTTTACGGAACCGCCGGTTCACGGATTTAATCGATTTATAGGATTTAATGATGCGGAAATGGTCGTGTACAATGAGTGCCGCTTCAATATAACGTTTATTGACGTCATTTGCATCAACGGATTTATAACGCACACCACGTCTCCGTTCCCACGGATGACATTGCTAACGATACATCCACGTTCGTACGTAATAGAAGATATTACACATATTAAATATAGACAATTGTGCCAAAAACTTAATATTTTCACTTTGCATTTTCAGTATTCATTGATAAACAAAAGTTATATAATTGATGAATGAAACACAGCCACGCCGTAATGTAATAGTAGACTACAATGAATCTCTTTAAAGTATGTTTGTCATAACAAAATATCCATTTTATTAATACAACTTTAGAAATATATTAATTGGGAAAACAAGTATGCTTGCCAGACCATAAAGACTTAACCGCTGACGCTATCTACCTTACTATGCCTGAAGATTTTTTGGTTTCTGACATTCATTAATTTTCGTAACATAGCTTTACAAATGTGCATTAACATGAATAATATACATACAAATAGTCTAATACAGCGTGCAGTTCCTTTAAGTTGTGCGATTTTGTAGACGAATGCACGAACGAGCGCGGACCGCCGCGGGGCAAGCCAGGGACACCGGGACCCATCGACGACATCACCCGGAATATTAAACCGGGTGCCGGTGCGAAATCACTATTCATCCTCCAACTTCCGACATTCATATAGGGAAACCGCCCGCGGTGCATGCAAACGCTCGCGTTAGCCCGTTTATATGAAGCGCGGGTTTGTGGAAGATTTATTCTGTGCTGTAAATGATCTTTAAAATGAATTCACTGCAATAGCTTTTATGATAATATTTGGGAAAAATACTTAATATTAGCTATAGTTACCTCTACAGTAAGTGCATAAAAACGATAACACAACTTGTATAACGACAATCTTATTCGTAAGCCTTGTAAAAATTTGTTGATAGTATAGAGAAAAAAAGGTAGTCTATGTAACTTTTTTAACTACAGTGTACAGCCTTTGTGACACTGTTAAATAAAGACCCGTCTGTGAAACCTGAAACCGCGGATTCGTTCCCTCACCGCGACAAATGTTTGTGTGATCCACACATATTAGTTTCCAATTTGGGTGTTTGTGAAACCGAAATGTTCTTGTGATTCCCACGTTACCTGATCATGGTAAAGGATAAATATAATGTTACTCAACTTATTCTATAATATCTTTGATAAAAGAAAATACTGGTAGTGCATAGTGCATAGGGCAGTAACACAATTATTCACTGTTGGCTACTCTAAATAGACAGTGTGCAGATGAAAAGCAAAAATAGGCCAGGCCATAATTGAACTGAATGAACAACGGACGTGAGCATTTGACGTAAATAGAACGCTATTTTTGGGACGTCCATAACCTATCACTGGACATTGTACCTATGACCAGCGGCGGACTTTAATCGATAATTATTAGAATTAACTGTTGAAAGCGGCCTTTATTCAGCATCGATTTTAAGGTCGGCTTTAAACCCTTTTTACTCTAAAAGGCCGATTAAGTGCCTAGTATGGTTTCTATTTCAGACTTTTCCTCCCTAATCGATTACTTATTTTGCGCTACCGCTGCAAATTCAGATTCTGAAGATCCAAAACTTAGACGGCAGCATTCACAGAACAGTTAGATATCACTACAGGGGAAATACCGAGCGTGCTGAATCTGCGATACCATAAGTTTGACACGGTCGCTTCTATAGTAATTCAGGTTGCGTGTAATATCTTCAGTTTTGTCTGATATTTTAAACAGGTGACAGTTTAATTCAGCAAGTCACTTTTATTTCTCTTTCAAACAATTGGTAATTACAATATTATGTACATATGTTGTTTCATTCAATGATAGCAGTCTACTATAAACGAATAAAATATTTGTGTGTACCTACTTAAAATTCTTTTATTTGCTCAAGTGGCTTATTGTTAATCTAAATAATAATATAGGTGTTAATAACGATGCCTTCACATTTACGCGATTGTTAATACCCGATGGGAAAAGTAGACAATTCTTGTTGAATTTATCCTCTGAGACATATTGTTCGTTTTAGTCCACTACCTCAAAAGGCATAAAAGCGCAGAACCTACTAATATTTTATACACACACTGTATCTGTTTCTAGCAGTTGATCTGTTTAATCACAGTAACGTCATCATAGTTCCTACTTCCTAGGCTGTCACGTTCCGTGATGATTGCCTGGTTAGGCAAAGCTTTAATATGTTTTGTATAGCATATGTCTCATCTCATAATCATAAGAACAGCGCTATTCATAAGATATTTGCCTTTTGTAGGATACAAAGTAAATTTGCCATCTATCTAAATTAAACTATCTGGGAATCAAATTGTAGCAAATAAATCTTGTGACCTTATCATGACATTCATTCATGTCAAAATCTTATATTTTGACATAAATAAATACACCCAACAGTCACATACATAGTTCTGACCCCACACTAGCTAACAAGCCCTGTGTCGTGGATATTACAGACTAAGAGGTACTTTTCGGTCCCACAAACACCCAGATCCGAAATAAACATTTGTGGATCACACCCACATCTGTGTCGGTGCGGGATTCGAACCCGCGATCTCTCGTTTCGCAAGCTGGTGTCTAGCCAACTGCGCCACGGGGCTGTCACATGAATGAATTAACATACAAGAATAAATCAAATCACACATGAGATGACTGAGTGTGTTATTTATTAATTAAACTATTATCAAGAGGCATTAGTGAATGGGTGCGTCCGTTGATAGAGCGCGAAGTACATAAATAACCAGTTGTAGGAAGCGTTGAGAACGTTTCGAGTGATTGATGGCAGTCTGGGAAGCGGAGGGCTCTCCAACTATACAGATGTAGTGATTTATACTCGTTTATCTAGCCCATAAGCCACGCGGCGTGAACTGAGCATGCCACTCCACTCGAGATATCTTCAGATATGTCCCTATTTGCTACATGCCTATACGATATACATACCAACTGTCGTACTTCTTCAGTTCAGTTTTTTTGATTTCATTTTAAATGTTGATGTGTATATGCATTTTAAATTGTGCGGTGATTTAGTTTGACTGACGAAATAATATAATATAATAATATAATTTATTTATTTATCATTTTGCATGTTACATCAATAACTTATATACTATATATGAAATATATGTTGTGTTTGTTAATAACCCCAAATATCACATATATACAAATACTAAAATCAGAACTTAGATTTGCTTACACACAATACACATAATTGAATAGGTACATCCATCCAACACATAAATCTGCTATTTACTTATATTAATCTATCAATGAATTAAAAACCCTTCAGAATTGAATAACCCGCTTCTCTAGTTTTTCTATAAGTAGCACTGATACACCATAATATCACAATAAGAAGACACAAATTATTTTTCCTCCTTTTTTGTGCCAAAAAATGCGTACAGTCAGCACATTGAAACGTCGCATGACTTTCTGATAACAAAAGTGGAGTGATGATGTTTGGTCGGCTTCCCGCCCTTTCCGTGTTCGGCGGCGTCGCGGGCTGTCCCTTGTTACCCGGACCCACGTCCTCGGGGATGAATCGAGTTTCCTCCCCCGCCAGCCCTTATTGTCATTCGGTTTAGGTGAGCCGCGACGTGAACCATTTTTACGACTGGCCGAGCGTGTTTCTACTGTGTGTGCACAACTGTCTGTCGGCTATTTTTTCTCCTCTAATCTTGTTACATGACACAGCGAACACGACTGTATGTTTCTGCAAATATAATCTCCTTATTTTATTTGTATAACAAAAGAGGCAATACAATAATTATTATTTTATCCCTGCTTAATTCAAGCGTGCTCTCAAACGTCATTGCGCTAATAAACGAATATTTCTTACTTGATTGCTCCATACACTAGAACGCCTCAAGCATTTTGTCACTGACACGTCGGTGTTATTCCGATAAACACTCATATTGCTAACATTTTTATTCTCACACAGGTAAATAAACAGAGAAAAGCTTGACAATGGATCTATTAAAACAAAAGACAATCATAACATGCCTACATCATACATGCATGTGTTGTCATCTACCATTCAATCAACGCACAATAGCAATAAATGATTGACGATAAAGTTTCGATTAATTGTTTTAGTGAAACTCACCGGCACAACACAAGAGTAGTGAAAGCCAAACGGAGTTGTGGGAGGTCCTTCAAACTTTACTAATATACTTGTATTCGGGGCGTAACCGCAATCCTAACCTCAATAGTGGTTTAGCCGTAAACCGTTCCAGATTAATCAACGGTTAACAGTGAAATGCCACTTCTGCGAATTATGTTTTAATCTCTGCAATATGTGGATAAGAGAAACGAAAAGTTGTTTAATTATTACATGTTATATTTGACTATAAGGTTTATTTAGATCGATGTTATCTCAAGAATTACTAGACGGATTAGCAGAATTATTTTATGCATCATATCCGCTAGTCAACATTGTAGGCTTAATTCCGATTTATTAAGGAAGTGATGTAATTTGCTGGGTCCGATCTTTAAGTGAGAGCTAGGGTAATAAAACAATAAACTCTCTGCTGTGGCAAGCAAAAATGATTTTTTGAAAATTTATGATACTTTTTAACTATTTCTTTGAATCATTAACTTTGGACAACAGTTTACCTACCATAATATCCAGGGGCTAATTTCGCGCATCTAGAAATATAAAATACTAATTCAATTACTTGAGAAACAACCATGATTGAAGTAAGTCTTAAACAAACTTTCTCGTTATTGGCCTATTCTTATACAATATTTTCAATAAAAAATAATTTGCTTGTTCTAAATCTTGCGATGGATTTATTGTTTATAAATCCAATGCTCTTCGATGCATGCTTACCATTCGTCTGCGCGTTTTACGTGCGTCGTGTAGTTGCTTTATAGCAAACCGGTGTTATTGAAAAGTCGTTCGGATTTTATACTGTACCATACTTTTGGTTTTATGTCCCATCTAGCGCGAGTTCGAGTGAAATCCGTGCTAAAATTGTACTTTCATGTTTATGCAAGATACGAGGCATTCACCCAGCTTCAGCCGGTCGCGGAGTTATGAGAAAATGAAGATTTAAACCAATATATCTACCTATACTAACATTGATCAAAATCAGCATAAGAAATCAGGCATTAAAAAGCAATGTAATAAACCAAGAAAATTACTTTCGCATATACATTGGTTAAAAAAGAACTGAACTTCGTCTCATGGTGACGGCATCACGCATACAATTTCATGTTATCACAACAAATTGTAGTCGATACAATTTCGAATTAAAAACGAAAGGTAAAACAATCGAGATGGAATAATGTGTGTGTTTAAAAATAGTTATCTCTGTATAGTAAGTGTTACATAGTGGTTCATAGCTTTTCGGTTTCGTTAATTCTACTACAACTTACACTACTTTATTATACAATCAATTGTTTTTCTACAGTTTCTTATACCATTTAGCTAAATAATTAACACATTAATACACAGTTAACCTTTTGATCTACACATAATCTGCTAAGGTCCTTAAATTAAATCTCATCTCTGATCTATCAAATGTCAACTTGGTGTCTCAAACTAGGTCACAAGGGACTTGAGATCAATGATAACCAATATATCATTATGAATTCTAATACATGGAATGAAGATTTATTTTAATAATATTTCAAAATAGTGACACTGTCCGTGTATTTAGACCCGCAAGCTTGAGACTGAAATTCTTGCATTTTCCCCGGTGCAATCTTAAGGCACGCTCGTATCTCAATGAATGTTCGTGGCAGAGCTGGCTTCAGACATCCAGATTGCAATTGCACCGACCCGTTAACCCGTATGCAAATATTTGTCTGAGTGCACAGACGCGACCGCTCAGCCTTCATAAATACGGAGATTACTCCCCGCTCTCCACCGAACATATTTTAATCCACGTGCCACTAAAAACGACGTTTCACTCCGCGGACATTAATTAAATACCACCGCGGCGAATGTACCTATATTTTAAATTTTTACATGACAAGCGTGTTTTCATTTTATGCCGTCTTTTATGACTCTTACGGTGGAGTGTTTCCTTTTTGTTCACTTGTGACAACAATATTTATTGTTCGATGTGCACTCTCCTATTGAAAAAATAAACACATCATGCTGCGAGAGAAAAACGTGAACATTGAGTCGTGAAGTTAAAATTGCTCTTTTTGCGTATGAAATACTCTTATTTTTGTTTTCGATCAAGTGTAACGAAAAGTATAACCTATCCAAGCGAGGAAATTCTCGAAAGTTAAATGTGAGGTAACGTCAATGCTAGGAAATTTTCAACGTAGTTATTTGGAGGGTGGTGTGGCCGCGTGTAAGGCGATTTCTTCAGAATTTCACGACTGCACTCCCACGAGTTAAGCTGTAAACTAGGCAGCTAAGCGGCTTCCAATGAAAGTTTACACAAAAGATAGTTGCAACTAGCTCGCTAAGATTCGGCCGACGTTCGCGCTTTGAAATCGCACAACTGCAGCGTGAATTGACTTTAGTGGCGAATAGGGAATTTGAAGGTTTAAAGTATTTTCTTTTAAAACGTACATTTCGCCTCGCAAGCGCTTTTAGATTGCGGCCAGTGTAATTGGTACTTCAAAGGATGCGTTGAAAAAGGTTCTATATAGTGAAATAAAATTGAGTGAGTATTTTACGTCCGGTAATTTCATGCCTCGGTGATACGAAATGTAAAATTCTTTCGTAAACGCACATTGAGAGGGGATAATCGATATCGGTTCAAGTTGACATGTTTATGAGAGTAAGTTTGTACCAGCTTGTAACAGCTCAACCGTCGTAATGTAATCATTTTCTTACCGCACCGACTGTTCGATAAAGTATAATATAGTCATAAATATAACCTCAACGATACTTTTCAGATACTGTACTAACTAAACTAAAAACAAACTTGAAACTTACCAAAAATTGTATCAAAGCTGAAATATCATAATTACAATGTTTTTAAAAAATGGAATTAAATAAAATTATTTCTAAAATCATAATACATGACTCTCTTGACAAGCTAATTTATGAACAATTTTTTTTTTCAAGTAGTTTGTCGTCTTATGGGTTTCTGAACGTGTAAAGTTGGTAATTAATTACTGAAATTTGCTTAGTTCACGCCACTACTCCCATAGTAATGACAAGGCACTATCACGACTGAAATGATTAACTATGTACATATATTGTATACCATACCGTTCTTTGATTAATTAAGATGATCAACGTTTAATCAAACCGAAATACAGTGTAAATAACTTCTGATGTAACTATACATAATATTATGTAATTTTATCTAAATTCACTATATTCAAATGAAATACAGAAATGTAAAAGAAAAACATATAATTGTATGTTAAGGTTTCTCGTAACTGACGTGCTTGCATGAAGAGATTAATGTCAAGAATATCGAAAGAATGTCTTTATGTCTGTAAAGTATCGGCCTACTGTGACATGGCTGACTTGAGGCTAAAAATGTTCATAATAATGTACTGGTGGTTAACAACTATTGAATTTCTTAAAATTTTGATAAAAAAAACTAAATTTATGAAGATCGGTTAATACTACAAGGCGGTAAAACCAACTAACTTAAAAGCGATCTCATCTTTAAGGAGCACACGTGTTTATCATACCATAAGTGAGAATAAGCACAAAGTAAATCCACAATCAAAAACTACGTATGCGTAGTGTGTGTTGATTTATTCAAATAAGCACACGAAAAATCTCTCGTATACAAATGTTGTGTATTCACAAATCGGATTAACATTTCAGAGCACAGCAGACAATAACAAGTGCACACTCTAGGAATGCAAACATTTCCAATTTGAATACGAGTCTCGGAATTAAAGTTTACACAAAGAAGTTGAGAACAGCTTGAGACGCGTTCGCGGACTGTTGTATCGATTTCGGAACGCTGCAAGCTGTGGCACGGCGCTGTACGGTGCACCCGCCTGTCTACCACTTTAAGGAATTGAAACTTGTCTCCGAGAAACTCGTTGGGAAGACTCTCGAACCCGCCTGGCTTGTGTAAACACTCCTCAGCGACAGCGAGGCGAAACGATGTTCATTTTAATCACGTGTAGTGATAGACAACAAATAATAATGTACAAACTACTAAGAACAAAAATAGTGCATATAAAGGAGATTAATACAAGATTCTTACCGCTTAATCTAGAGTGCAATTAAATATTATTGTTTATAAGGTCGAAGATTGAAAGAGATGTATAAAGTATAATTGATTTATTCATTACGACACTAAAATATATGAAACAAACTCATGCAAATTCAAAACAAAAATACGAATGACCTAGTGACTGAGCAAACTTTATATTAGAATGTACATAGGTACTGATAAATACAGCGTTTAATATGAATAAATGAACGAGTTAGCCATAGTAAGATAGCCTGTTTAGAATACCGTATGAATGGGACGTCTCAACCGAGGTAGTACCACTTTCCAACAGAAAGCCGATGTGAATAAACAGTTTTGCCATGACTATTCATTTCGTAGTAAAATCTAAACAACCCGTTTTTTCTCTCCGTCCTTTTCAAGTAAAACCACTTTAGAATTTGTAGCGACGACATTTTATTAAGATGAACAGCTATGTTGTTTGTTGAATGTATTAATTAAAAACTCTTTAACAAAGTAAAAAGCATCCTAACTAAGGGTAATTGCGAAAATATTGCAGTGCTGGTAGAATGCATCCTCTGGGTCTCGTAAGTCCCACTTAAATCTGTGGAGATCTTTGTTCACCACAATACGTCTACTGGCCGTGAGTAATGGTGATAAAGGTTTTTTTTTTAATAAATACTTTTAGTATTTCGGTTTTCATTGATGACTCGGCATCTTCCTTAAGCCCGGACTGGATACTAACGGTTCCAATGTAAATTTACTAGGAATACATACTGCTTTACGTCGAAATCGGTACAATGCGTCAATGCGACAGTAGTTAGCGACATTACGCTGTTACTTTTCATTGGTTCGTGAGATGGTGCAACATGACAAGACATATTTTCCCACCTGCCTACACAGAGACACGTGTTTACCGACGCAAGTGTCAAAGTAAACTTTTCGAGTCCCATACTTATGAATTGGTAGTCACACTTCGTGTTTATGTCCTAAATTGAATGTTTGTACGATAAAAATTTACTTTTCCCATGGATATCTACTTCCTTTCGATAGATGTATGTAGGTACACGCATACACATTTATTTTTACTTTTGCTAACTTGTAGATTAATTTATTGGACGCGTAACCTGATATCATCGAGAAGAATATAAGTTACTCGAGGCTAAGATATGAGTGATAAAGGCAGAACAACACTCAATTTAATAAATTTATATTCAAAAGGTAAACAGAATATTCGATGTAAAATTTACTTTCTTACATTCATTATATATGTACATTACATTCGTTAAATACGATGAGTAGTTCTTCTTCTTCTTCATCAACCCATATACGCCCACTGCTGAGCACGGGTCTCCTCTACCATTGAGAGGGTGTTAGGCCATAGTCCACCACGCTGGCCTAGTGCGGGTTGGCGGACTACACACCTAAGAAATTCCTAAGAACTTTTAGGTGTGCAGGTTTTATCACGATGTTTTCCTTCACCGTTAAAGCAAGTGATAATTCAATTTGAATACACACATAACTTTCGAAAAGTCAGAGGTGTGTGCCTGGGGTTTGAACCCGCGACCGCCGAGATTCTCGACCACGCGCCTAAACCTCGAGGCCATCACTGCTACTGCTGATGAGTAGTTAAGGACTCGGAAATATTCGTCATTATATACGTAAACATAGATTTAAATATTATCATACGTTTTAACGTACTGCACATCCGGCAATTAAGTTTTTCCGTGAATCTGCGTAAAATTAAAAATAATGATCCTTTAGAAGTTGTATCTCAAAACTCTCGAACAATCTTAATGATCCTCTGTCATAAGTTTTTAAATACAATAACTATGATGTATGTTGAGTATGAAATTACTTCTAGGAATCGATTATTATGTGTATTATATAAGAATACAATTATTTACTTTCGGTTGCAGCATTTTTAAAGCCGTAGAAGAATAAATTTAAACAGTCTTATCATTAAAAAAGTATGAAAATGTAAATTTATCTCTTTTTGTTTATTGGACTAACGCCGCAGTTTTGGAGGGAAGTGATGGCAACGTCCTTCGTCATGAGTTCAAATTGCGAACAGCCCGGGTTTAAAACGTCCAAACTTGTTAGGCTCTGCCACAAGGTTCGGCGTCGTAAACATTTTTTCGTGACGTTTTCCTTGTATATATTTGTGAGGCGCTTTTATTGTCCCCATTTCTTGGACCGTATCCCCTGGCGAACGGTCTCTGGCTGTCGTTTTTTGCGTAATTTACGAACTGCGCAGGTGTTGCAGTAAAAATAACAGCCCCGGGGTACACACGGCGCGTTCGATCCGGAGGTAATAGCACAATCGTAACTCGCTTTACAACATTGCAATGTAAAGCGGAATGGAAGCTTTATTGAATTGACCGTGTTGGATACGGGAATCGTATCGTTGCGCGGAATTGTTGCGGCACCTGACGCGCGAAGCTAAACCGTGTTTAATTATATTAACCCCTGCAAATATATACGTCCATCATCTCACATACTTCATTTCTTGTATGAAATACTCGTAAGTACAAAAACACCAACAAGATTGGAACATTTTCTCGCAATAATAACTGAGAAAAGTCACATTGAACAAATCTAATTCTCCGTAGACACAAATGTTTATCTAACGTACCTACCAGTGTTTGTTCCATTCTCTTCCATTTAATGTAATAAAAACGGAGTATTGTTTTACATGGCCGAAGTAAATTCGTTTACTTTTCGTGCACTAACGTTCAATTTGACGTTATGTACTGTGTAAATGCTGACTGACATTTTCCCGCATTTAAACCCGTTTGCAATTAAATCGTCTTGTGTTCGATTACATTAGTATAATTATCCAGAATTTGTTTTCTAATACTTTCTTAATCTCTCTGAATTCAATGTTCACGAATCCCAAGGTGATAGTAAGCTGCTTGCGTCCACTAATAATGAATTTTTTATTCTTAATCATGAAGGTCAAACACTATTTTCTTTTTAGAATAAATTGCAATTATTATGTTCTTAAAAAGACAAAAAATATAAGAGAACCAAGAGAGTTGCATGTTCACCAATTTAGCTAATTACAACGCCCAAAAATCCAATATAGCGTTAGTTTCTGAGAAAGTAGTAGTCTGTATTACGCCAGACATTCATTCATATAATTCAAAGTGCAGTCACAACAAACTACGTTATAGCTGTAAAACTTGATAGTCACATCAATTAACATGCAAATACGTGCTAGAAAAATATACGGGAAAGAACTGGGTAATGACTAGGTGAAAGTGATTTACATTTCAAAGCACATTTGTTAGTTAAATGAAGCTTCGTTTAGTAAAAAAAAATGTAAAAATGTATGCAATTGCCTGTTTGCCTTCGTTTCTAATTCGTAATTAGGAGTATGGCAAAAAATATCTTGAGTATTTATTACCCTATTATTTCAACATAACGAATATTTCCATGCATCAATTACTTCACGGTTGACAATGAAAAATATATTAAGAATTGTTCTCTTGATAAAGATTTTATCTACAATCTATACAGAAGGACAGGTAATAAATTGAACGCTAGTACTCACATGTAAATATATTTTAGAAGCGATTGAGCTAGTGAACAGTGAAAAAGTGATAGCTTAAAACGACACCACGCTGTTAGCAAAACGAAGTGTTTCCTCGGCACTGCATGAATGCAAAACACACAAGCACAACAAAATCCATTTATAAAACAAATAGCGCTACATTAGTGCGAAACATAATACAGTATAAGTTTATTGAGCGGTGCATTGAAGAGTCGGGCAGAAGCGGAAGTGCGCCGGTGTTTGCGATCCGCGCCCACGCCGACTTCCGAGCAGGCCGGCCGCGGCAAATAGAGCGGCGCCGTGCAAGCCCTGCACTGTAGCTCGCCAAGCTAACACGTTTTATGGGACAATTAATTTACCGATACTACGTTTTAAGCTTTGTATTCGTCGGTTTTACTATAATTTAATTAAATGCGTATTACATTTTATTATTTAAGGTTATTGTCAGTTAGGTCAGGAACATTGCTAAGAAATTGTTTGATGATGTTATAGCCATGAAAAATCTTAAAATTTCATACATAAACGAAGATTGAAGGTAGTCTTAAAAATATAACAAAATCGAAAAGGGGTAACTTTCGTTTGTTACTCACGGTAATGCCCAAGCTTAGTACATAATATTAGTACAATGGGAGCAGGCTTGAAGTATCTTTTGTCTGGTTTAAATTAAATTTTATAAATAACATGTGGTTAAATGTAAAATTTTAATGTATCTGTGTCGATGGTCATAAGTCCATTACATTTGTCAGATCAGTGATCACAAGATCGATACTTGTAATGTTCAACCATAACCTTGGTTTAATACTGAAAAGTCCTGAAATAGTACTTTTAAATTTTGTAAGCGTATTTTAACTGCGTATAGACTTTCATGCGTATAGACATGCAAACATTTATACATTGAAATGGGCTGACCAAACACAGTGCACCTCAAGTGTTGATCGCTATCGGATTTCGTTGCCTGATGGATACTACAAACAGTTACGAGTTGTAACTTCAACAGACACTGGCGTTTTTCTTTCCAATTTGTGAAGTCTAGTTGTTAATGAATTAGGTGTCATTTAATTAAATTAAAGATAGTAAAAAAATAGTGGTGGCTGGTAATAACGACGATGTTCCTGAGAAGGTCCTTACTACAATTTATTTGTCATTACCTCCATATCTGTCTGAGCTAACATAAATGAGCTTCTTTAATTTAACAATTTATGTTACAAAATTGGAATTAATAAGAAACTCTATACAAGAAATTTCTTAGCAGAGCTTAGCTTACTTCAATTAAATAAATTCGCAAGCCGAACAAAATCAATTGACCAGGAAAAGGGCTTTAGTTCACAAGCTAACTATTTGTCCGTTCGACCGTGAAAAGCACACCTGGTGCTTGTTAGCTTCTCGTGTCCAATACCAGCCTTGAATGCCTTGAAAAGCATCCTTTTCACATGTGTTATAAATTTACTTATATGAATAATATTTACAACCCTGTAACATAATGCATTGAAATATATGAGAATTTTGAACCAGGTTATAAACACATGTAGTTTTTTATGTATTATATAAGTATATGTCATCTTAAAACCTAATTTTCCTAGTTCCAAAACTTCGCTGGAGTTGCGCACTTATTATGTTAGTAACGAACATGCAAACAAAATGTTTATGTGACATGAAATTTATTCCTAGGAAAGTACTGGAGAGTGTTCTCAGTTAAAATTAGAAAATAGAGGACTTTATTCAGAAATCAATTATTAGAACGGGTTAAAATTGATGATGGTAATAAATAAAGACGAATAAAAAAATGCACGTTTCGCAAAAAATCTTCATATTATTTTTAATACCAAAGGTTTGCGTATAGTAAATCAAGTGTAAGCCTACGGCGGGCATGAAATGTGGAAAAGTGTGAAAATATTTGGAGTGGCAGGTGTGGGCTCGCACGCTAACTATTCACCTATACGGTATAAATGCCCTCCAGTTACATTTGCTACGTCGGAACGTTTCCTCCGCGCCATTTTTATTGTTCCTCCACGTAAGTAGTAGACGCTTCGTTGGGTTGCTTAAATGAACACACTATATCTTGTTCTTCCTTTTTTTCAGTAAGTGGATATGGCGAGGTATTTGTAGTACCTACGTTTGTGAGTTAATACAGTGGACTAAAGTTCTTAGGCCTTCGTTTTTGTTGATGATTGTTCCCCAGCGAAATCTATTTACTCGAACTTCATGTGTAAAATATATCTCATTTAATATATCATAATCGTCTACAATTTGCATCACAACTTGCAACTTTTATGATTTAGTAGGCAACGCGGAGGTGCGCCCGGTTGCCACCATGTCTACATGATGATAAATGTGTCTCTCGCTAACCGCTATCAAAATATTTTCCGATGCCGCCCCGCGGGTCTGACCGGCTCGCCTTGCTCAATGAAAAAATCCCACTCGCATTGTTTCCACACACAACAAAACCGAGCCCTTTTTTCGAAAAATCTTGCAGCCCCATGTAATTAATTGCTTTCGTGCCGTCAATCTTTTTAATATGCCTACGTCGCTAATGATTTATTTCGACGCGTGCTGCGTCCACTCCCTGCCCGAGCCGAGTTTAGCAGACTGCGAATCGCTAAAGATCATAAGGTACAAGAACACAAGAGAGCGCCCGAAGGCTTCGCGTTATTGGATATCGCTTACAAGGGGTTGTATGTTTGACAGTGAGACGGGCGCCGTCGATCGTTTTATCTTCGTGAAAGGAAGTCAAGTCACAAAAGCGAGCCACTTGCGAGCTCGCTTTGCAAAAGGAGATGGACAAAAAGTGTGTTCCGTCGCGCGGCGAGTAAATAGAGGCAGTCCATTAGAGCGCGCGCGGGCGGCGGCGCGGGAGCGGCAGCGGGCGCGGGCCGAGGATAACGTGTTCGCAACAAATCGAATCACGGGGGACCAGCCCATTATGCAGATTTTCCATTAGTGGAAAATTCACAGTCGCCATTCTTAGCACCCCTTTGCGTAATCTCACGGCGAAGACTTTCGCCGTTATCTTCTGTGAATGACAGTCAACTTTTATTTCATATCGTTTGAAGACGTTTCCTGATAAGTCTGGATGAAAACGTGCTTCCTCCGATGTGTAATAGCGCAGTTAATTAATTATAATCTTTCCAATCTATTGCTACAACTCGGGTACTTACTACATAATGGTTTAACTTTCACGGTTCGTTCATTACGTCTCGCTTCTCTTCACTTCACCATCGTGGATGTTATGTATTACTTCCCTACATGGCTATTTAGCATTCCATCTAGTCGGAATGTTAATGCCGTTTTAATCAAGATGAACGCACGGAGACGCGTGCTGTAGATTGTGTCAAGGGCTGAAGCTAAATTGGCGATGCTCATTTCGGACGGCGAACAATCCATCAAAGCCGGCCCATCAGGTTGACAACGGCACCATAAAATAATCGAAGGCGTGCGACTCCAGACAGTTTGTCAGCTTTATTTCATTTTGGATAAAATTGATTGACGCCAAATTCGATCGGCTCGGTAATTTGGGAGGCGCTGTGTGATTATATTGTAATTATTTGAAAATAATCATGCAGATCAAGTTTTATGCAGGCACAAAGGCTCCGATAAGTTATTAGCAAACTCATAACATTGAGCAAAAACAAGATAATGGACATCTATCTACTGCTCCGTAAATTTCCAACTTGCAGATTGGTCGTTTTATTATTCTTTATCCTCATAAGTAGCTGTAATTGCTTAACTCTGTAATAGCAATTTTTTGAATTAAACTAGTTAACCTTGAGTAGAACTCAATGTCAAAACATACAAAACTTTTCGTTTTTAGCGCAGCTATTTATATAAACATCAAATTTTATTAGAGTATAATATATGGAGAAACGTAATCTTTATTGCAATGAAATATACACACGAAAATTATTTGCGTCTACAATACGATTTATACGGCAACCACCACCGAAACGATTCAATTTGGGCGAATAGTTTTAGTGTCGGAGCAGACGGCAGTTAAAGTGATAGTGGCAAGGACCGCACGGCCATAAGTCACAGTGCAGACGTGCCACTGTGCGAGGCTGTTATGGTGTGCGCCGGCCATAACACTAAATCTGGGAAGGATTTGCTCGGAGTGGAGTAAATCGCGAGAGACGCCGCCTTGCCCGCGATCGCAGTTAATTACCGCCCGCCGAGATTACCTCGAGCCGATGTCGACACGTGTTGCCCCCGAGATTCGAACACTCCTCACCACCAGACATTCGTGTACGTGTCCAAGTGTAGGGTTAACGGAGCCTTCGAGGACCTAGGAGAGCCTAATGTCAATGATGTCGATTATACATTTTCATACTATCATTAGAATAGGGAACAGAGCGTGAGTTTGTACATAAATATTTTTGGGTTGAAATAAATTTGGAAAAACATCTATGACATTTACATATTCAATATTATTAGTGTCTTAAAGAAATACCTCTAATAAACCACACGACATATTGCATGCACGATGATTTTAATAAATAAATAATGGTAAATTATACCGTTTAAATATTAATATTTGCTTAAATTCCAATTAGCTTTTGTTTGAAACAATAATACTAATATACTAATTTGAACATCAGAAACTGGTAAATTATTCAAAATTTTACTTTATACAGGTGTTAGCACGATAACATACATAATTACATGTGTATGTTATGATTTTTAAAATATTCATTGTACAAATGAAACCGCGCGTAATGCAAATATTGTCATGTCGCAGATGAAATGCCGCCTCAGAGACTCTTAAAAAGACTGTCACAGGTAACATTTAAACCCTGTTTTCAATTTGGAAGCCCTACGATGGTCATTATTTTAAAATATTTTATTTGTTACTTAGAATGATTTCCAAGAACACAAAAAATTGATTTTTCATTCACATTAAAAACGCGGGTCATACAACACTATTTATTTCTAAAGATTTTTTCCCGCAACTATGCCATAGGATGTTGAAAAAATTGACTTTTGTATTAAATTTTGACACATACGTTATATAGCTTTTTTCTGAATGTCTGTTGCTACATTCTACCCGCGTCATACATTGACGCTATCCAATCCAAGAATGGTATGTAAATAACTACTATATGTAGTATGTAGGTCAAACGTACAAATAAGTTTTAATTCTGTTTAATTACGAAATGTATGTCACAGCCGTCGGTCGAACGAACGCACAGATTTACTAAAAAGAAAAGCCCGAATTTTATTTAACTGCATAGTGCCATTTTTTCAGCGTCATTCTAAATAAAAAAATATTGAGACAGACGTATAGTTAACCCAAATTTTAGTTAATAAAACAAATACGAGAAATCAGTTCATACTCTGATTATCAAATATCATACTAATCGATAAAAAACTAAATAATATGACCTACATTCACAAATTATTTAAAAAAAGTAACAATGTTCAATATAAAAATACCGTATACTATAGGTATGTAATCTACGTTTATATTTATTGTGACTGTAGTACTCGTGCCTTCACAAGGGTTAAGTATGGGCTCGTTACGTGACCAGCAGACAGGGTAACACGTCCGCTCTTGCCACCGGCTCGGACTAGACTGTTCCCCACTACCCGTGTCCTCGAGACAAATATACAAACACAAGTGACTACTTATATTCTCACTATATAAGTGTCGGGTTAGAAGTCATGAGTTATCTCGAGACGTAACAATAGTGATGTTTATATGGAATATCCAACTCGATTATCAGTGTATGTGATTTCTGCGAATAGTCTCCAGGAATTTAACAACAAAATATAAATAGCACTTTCCTCAAGATTACCATGTAATTGACGAGCCAATAAGCTCAACAACAGAGGTTACACTTTTAGAGAGATAAGCGAATGTGAAATTCACCCGTTTTTTAGGACTAATAAAAAATGTAGTCATACTGTACCTAATAGTCGATTCGAATATTCCATACTTAAACCTTGTTAATACTCTCGTTATCGGGATATTATCTTCATTATTTCAATTAATGCGATATGTTTATTACGTGCTATAATTGTGTTATTAAATAATGTTTTAAAATTATTAATTCAGAGCTTCGATGAAATATATACTTGGTTTCGGATAATGATATTTCGGATCTGGATTCGGATATGGATATGTAATTATTTCGAATTATCCGTTAGTTTCGGTTACGGATATAAGATTGAAGTGAATTATAAACACAAATATTACGTTGTATACAGATTTTAACTAGCTATGAAAGAGGTTATGTTACGACTAGAAAAAAAAAGCTGCAAATGCTGCTGTCGAATCATGTAGTTTTATTTATACCTTACTCTTATCTGATACTATCCGAAACGTGTAAAACGGATACGGTTACGGATATATTTTAATTTCGGATATCCGATTGTTTCGGTTACGGTTACGGAGCTCCATAACATCCCTGGTTCCAATCGTCACCAACGGTAACACGTCAACATTAAAATATCATTTCTATTTTCTCTCTTTTAATGACGTAACGCTTTGAATGCAAATTTTATCGAAGATTCAGTCTTTTTTTTTTTTGAAGTTAGAATCGGGCAGCAGTTACGCTAACTTGAATGAGTACTACTTTTTATATTAAACATAAGGCCTTACAATACATAAATGCGACCGTTATTTTTTTTTTATGTTAGTTGTTATTATTTATATACCTGAACCAATAATTGAAAGTTAAACTCATGACTCATTGTGATCGGAATATTTGATTGACTAATCAACGATTGTTTTTTCCTGACGAAACTTGGCAATGCGGCGTGGTCGCGTGTTAGTAAACTCGTCGGGAATTCGTAACGATAACACGACGCTCTGGTGAACTATCACATCACTGGCGCACCACCACACCAGTAGTCGCAGAGCACATCACCGCGGGCGGCACTACGCACGCACTCGTCTAGTGCCTCTATAATATTAAATAATGTATTAAAAATATCAGTGAAATTTAATCGCGGGTTAATAACAACGTAGTGTTACTATAGATATTTGTTTGGGTGCTGATCACCACTTGGTAGAGTAACAATAACCAAACATCGCTGTAAGAATGCGTATGTGCGTGCGTTTCGTGGCCGCCGGTGTAACATTCACCATGGCGACGTTTATGCTGATGCATGTCGCCAACATGGACATTCCTGCAGGAATCGTCGGACATCCAGCCGCTCGGATTTCCCGATCTGTAGAAAATATAAATATTGCAACGGAATCCAATAGCATAATCACCAACGAACTTATCCTAGAACAAGTGGAATCAACGCGAGACAAACGCTTATACATCATTCAGGTTTGAGCGATTCAAATTTGCCTATTCTATTATTACTCTTGCCAATGAGGACCATTTTAATTCCGTTTTCTCGGGTTTAAAACTGTAATTGGCGAAGTCGCCAGTTTTTCCAAGTCACTGAGCGAGTTTCTCTCGAAGTTGGCGGGACCTAATAATAATTAATAGCCCCGACGAAAGTCCGATATCCTTTCATTAGTGTCCCGTCTCTGCAGCGAGCGGCCGAGATTAAAACTTGTTCACGAGCGAGGGCTTTGCGAGGGCCGTTTTTTAAAAGACCGTCGTTCACGTCACTGCCTTTGAGTTGTGAAATGTGGCTTCTTTGTGAGAAAATATTTGCTCCAGCTTTATTTGTTTTTGCAGATGATGCGGCACGCGTGGAATAACTACAAGTTGTACGCGTGGGGTAAGAACGAGTTGAAGCCGATTTCGAAGCGCGCGCACCTGTCGAGCGTGTTCGGCGCCGGGGACCTCGGAGCCACCATCGTGGACGGGCTCGACACGCTCTACCTCATGGGGCTCAACGACGAGTTCCGCGAGGGCCGCGACTGGGTGGCGGAACACCTCCACATTACTGAAATTGTAAGCATTTTATGTTTCAAACTAGATACATTATGAAATATTATAACCCTTTATTGATGCTGAAATTCCCATTAGTGATGAGAGTAAAGCAAAAAAAAAATACAACTTTTTTTAAGACACTGATGTTAGGACGATCTGCATTATTATACATTTAGTAACTGAAATTGTTAAATTTATTATGCATAGGTACATATGAACAATTGATGACAGTTTAGAAAACGAAAGATTTGATAGGATTAGCTTAGTACTCTTTAATGATGAGATGAGATGGTTTCATGAGGTATCCATTAAAATGAGTCTAGTGGAAGATTTATCTTCATAGTAATAGAAACTTATCATCGAAAAGTTGAGCTAATTCTAGTAGTAACCAACAGAAACTGCAGTACACCAGATTGACGAAAAGTTAGTAATTAGAGTTGCCAATCTTTTATTGTGGCGAACTGTTTGACCCGGTCCGAGTGTCAAGCATTTTGTAACGACCGATAACAAAGGCCAAGGCAGCCTCGCTACAGCATTGTTATCTTTTCTTACTTTTTAGCTGATTAGTGCTAGTTAGTCAATCTATTCTAACATTTCGTAATAGAGCAAGATAAAATAGTTAAAACTTTTAACGGTTGTAAGATAAAAATACACTTATTGCAATATACACTATATAGATACTTAGAAAAAAATATCAAGGGCACGCAACACTTTTGCATAGAACTCCAAATTTAGATTAGTTGCGATGAATCGTGAGTAGTGAGTAACAAAAGAAAACAATAGATACATAATAATTAGATACCCTTATTGGTCGCCGCGTTATATACTACGCGATCAAAAGTTCTTTAATTCCATTTCCTAATCTGCCAGTGTTGTTAGATTTTCTATATTTCTAATCAATATCAGTATGCAACCCAGAGTAATATATTCTACCCATGTATATGTACATAAAAATATCGCCCCCAGGACTCGGAGCTGTCTGTGTTCGAGACGACGATCCGGTTCGTGGGCGGTCTGCTGGCTTGCTTCGCGCTCACCGGAGACACGATGTTCAGGGACAAGGCGGCGGAAGTGGCGGACGCGCTGCTGCCCGCCTTCGAAACTCCCACGGGACTGCCGTACGCACTCATCAACCCCGCCACTAAGGTAAGCTAGTATAGCCATGGGAATAGAAGTTTTGGAATTGAATTTACTCTTCTGTATGAGGATTTGTGGACAGATTTAAATGACATGATTCAGACAGGATTAATTTTGAAGTTTTAAGTTTGATTAAGCGTCGTAACAATATGCTGTTAGTTTTAAAAACTCGTGATTGTATTGTAATACTAGATATAATTCTTATAATTTACTTTCGGGGACAAATATGTATGAAATAAAATGAAGTTGTTTTATAGCATCCATTTGTTTCGGAACTTTATCATTAGGTAGGATACGTTCCAGCTTTAGGCACGGACCTCCTCTACAACTGTGAGGCTTGTAGGGGTTACTCCGCTACACTGGCCTATTACAGATTGGCTTAGATTTCATTTATCAATTAAAATTATAAGTTTATGCTAAATCCACAAATCCTTCGAAACTCCTATATTAACACGACGACGTGCATTTAGAAACTCATTTTGTATCAAAGAAATTACTATATGGAAAAAGTATTACCTATTCAATAAATGGTGTTTTCAATACGGAATAGCAAAGTAGGTCAAATATACCCACGGCCTGCTATTGGAAATCCTCTTACACCAGAGCAAGGATAAACAATTTTATGGACGTGCAATTATCGTACTGATTAAACCGTTAAACGAACTCTTGTCAGTTTTTATGGTGGACGTTTAAGTCGATATTTTTGGAACTTGATTAAACTGTTGAAATTAAGGAATAATATATCAAAAAGTAATTGTATGATTCGGGGAATTCAACGTAATAAATAACTTTATTGAAACTACAACATAAAACATACCTAGTTTTACTGATAAAAGATTTATTAAATCCAGTATTGACGCCAAATCGAAAAATCATCAGATCGAAATGTGACGTATCGTTGTATTGTATGAGAGAAAAAACAAAGTGTAACAATATTAGCGATACATATTCTAACTTAAATGTATATGATATAATGTACACGATATCTATTATTTAGATCTTTACCATAAAAATTAAAATAGTGAAAAATTTAAAATGGGAATATACCTAAATTGTGATAACAATCACCCACTCTTCGCTTTATTATTGGAATAAATAATACACCTGTAACAATGCAGTCGATTTGCAAAATAAACAAACCAGAACAATCGTTAATATAATTTATAGTGTTTCGTTGTGTTGAATATTTATGTGGCACATATTTTTGTTTTATTTATGGAATATGATTTACGTCTCAGATAAAGAACAATGACTTAAAAACAATTGAAAGCAGTCGGTGTTTTCACTTTTCAGTAAATAAAAATTGATCCTAATGCAGTTTAAAGATTTGATACTTGTAAATGTAGTTGATTTTCTGAATATAATACGATGCTAAATACATGCAAAAAGATTTGTCACTATCCTTATATCAGAGTTATATATTTATAATAGAACTATTTCTGATTAAAAAAAAAGAGGGGACTTATTATTTAACAACCATTCAACACCCAGTAAGTGAAATGAGGTTCAAATCGATGGCCGATTGGAAACTAAGAAAAGATTATTCAATCCCTTATCAGTTTACTACACCTGATTGCTTACACTATTGATTCTATACCTGTGTGTAGCGGTCGCTATGTTAGAGTACAACTTTTACTAACAAAATATATCATCCTGTTAATAATTACTATCAAAAGTTACTTAGCATACTACCAAAAGTTGACAACCTCTCAAGGGATTAAGTAGTATTGCTAATGATATCGCAGAGGTCACCAAACAGTTTCGTTCGGTGTCCGTTTTAAGAAATTGTGGTCCGCACATTTAATTTATAAATAAAAATATTTTTTAAACAAATGCAATTGAGGAAATAACAAAGGTATTTTGTTACATTGCTTTGCTTCTCGCGGTCCGCACAAAATGGGTCGGCGGTCATTGGTGACCCCTGGTACATTGCTTCGACATAAAGTATGTGGTATTATGTTTCAGGCGAGCCGGCAGTACCACTGGGCGGGACCGAACAGCATCCTCTCCGAGTTGGGCACGCTGCATCTCGAGTTTACTTACCTCAGTGACGTCACTGGACGCGATGGTAACTTTCTCATTATTCTTAGTGTTGTATTTTAGCAAATATAGTTATCAATTATTAATTACGTACTAGCCTTTGTTAATTTGTAGTCGTTTTATCATCTAACGATTAAAAAAGTGTAGAAATATTTATTCCAAAAAAATCAATGTTTCAATAATTTTAGACCCCCTGAACTTTTTGTTAAAAACTTTGAGAGCCTTACATATACAAACCGGATGTGTTCAAGTATAAAACAGGTACGTTGTGTATTTACAGTGTACAGAAAGAAAGTGGAGAAGATCCGTGAAGTGTTGTACAACATCGAGAAGCCCGGCGATCTGTATCCCAACTTCATCAACCCTCGCACTGGACAGTGGGGACAGAGTAAGTACACCGTACCTTCGTTGTTTTGTATTCCTTTTATATTATGTGCTTTATCCGAATCTATGACAGACGACTGACTTGACTGCCTGATGATTTCTCGTCAGTCCCTCGTCTATTAGAAAATCATTGCATCAGGAACAAATGCATTGTATATAGAATAAGATGTGTCCCACGTTAAATTCAATTGATTTATCCAAATCTTGGACCCCTATTTCATTTCCATAGAATGAGAAATTTCCTAAGTTTTTAAATGCTGACTCACGTTACACATTTAACCCTCGTGCGAACCTACATGGTCTCTAGAATTCGTTTTGTGACTAGATCTCATAGCTAATAATTCAGATTTGTACTTATAGAGTTAGACGGCTTAGTATTTGAAAGTGTTCATGTTTGTAATTCGTAAGTAGTGATGGCCTCGAAGTGTAGGCACGCGATCGAGAATCTCGACGGCAAACACCTTTGACTTTTTAAGTTATGTGTGAATTCACTATGAATTACTTACTTTAAATGTAAAGGAAAACATAGTAAAATAACTTGCACACCTATAAGTTCCTAGAAATTTCTTAAGTGTTTAGTTCGCTAAACCGCACCAGACCAGAGTGAAGGGCTAAGTCATAAATCTTCTCGTTTGTAGAGAAGGAATCATTTTAATTGTGTCTATTCGACCGCACTGCATTTACCTTTTTCAGAGCTAAAAATATGAACTTGAGAATATATTTATTTAATTGAATAAAGGCATTGCTTTGTTACTACTTATTCGAATCCAAACATAAAAAATCCTCAATTTACGGGTGGATGATACATACTTCTGTATGTATTCCCGAAGGAATGAGCAGAATGTCTTAACGTAACGTTTATGGTGTGATATTGATAATGATAATGGTGTTGTCCAGGGCACATCTCGCTGGGCGCGCTGGGCGACTCGTTCTACGAGTACCTGCTGAAGGCGTGGGTGATGTCGGGCGGCGCGGACGAGCAGGCGCGCGCCATGTTCGACGGCGCCATGCAGGCGGCGCTGGACAAGATGCTGCGCGTGTCGCCCGCCGGGCTCGCCTACCTGGCCGAGCTCAAGTACGGCCGCGTCATCGAGGAGAAGATGGACCACCTGTCCTGCTTCGCGGGCGGCATGTTCGCGCTCGCCGCCACCACGCTTGACAACTCGCTCGCCGACAGATACATGGACGTGGCGCACAAACTCACCAACACCTGCCACGAGAGCTACGCGCGCTCCGACACCAAGCTCGGGCCCGAGGCCTTCCGGTAACAATTGATCCATAATATGTTTATCGGTTTCAACAGAAATTATTTTGGAGTCCTTTACAAAAAGAATGTAAATATTGTGTTCTGATTATAAAGATCTACAAAAAAAATCGTTTATACTGAAATCAATAATGATTTAAAGAAATATGTAATAGTTTTTGCTTTTATTTAGAAATAAATACATACTTGATCATGTATTTATTTATTAACTAGTATGGGTCGAATGTGAAACTAAAACTCACAGGATAACGAACTATACCAAGGATTGATTATGTGTATTTAGATTCTCTGGCGCGGTGGAGGCTCGCGCGCAGAAGAGCAACGAGAAAGTGTACCTGCTGCGGCCGGAGACGTTCGAGAGCTACTTCATCATGTGGCGCCTCACCAAGCAGCAGCGCTACCGGGACTGGGGCTGGGAGGCCGTGCAGGTAACATACACATCTCTCTATACATAAATAAATAGAACTGAAATGTAGACCCAAACCGGGGTTCAATTAAACAAAAAAAATGGTTGTTGTGAGGGTAGTCCAAATAAAAAAAATGACGGGTTGTGCTTTTGGAATTTATAAATTGTTTAAAATTCCTTGAGGGTAGACTGATCAAAAAAAAACATTTGATCATACTTATTTCCATTAGCAAAGACATCTTTAAAACCAATCGAAACGCTTTTTACTAACTCCACATTCAATAATTTACATTTAGTGTCAAATACCCTTGTCAATTTGTATAATAAAATGTACATTTGGTTAGGCGTTGGAGAAGCACTGTCGCGTGGACGGCGGGTACACGGGGCTCGTGAACGTGTACCACCAGAACCCGCAGGGAGACGACGTGCAGCAGAGCTTCTTCCTCGCTGAGACGCTCAAGGTAAAAACATACCTTGCTTATAATATTCAGTAAATTATGACAATCATCATTTCATAATAGAGGCCCTTATACGTCCCACTGCTGGATACGGACCTCCTCCACAACCGAGGGTGTTTAAGCCTAGTCCACTAGCTGGCCTAGTTATTACAGGTCGGCAGACTACGCACCCAAAAAAAAGAACTTTAAGCGTTCAAGTTTCCTTACGATGTTTTCCTTTATTGTTAAAGTAGGCAATAAATGATTATGAATACACCCAATTATGGCAATAAGTTTATAACGTGTGTACTATGCGCAGTACCTGTACCTGTTGTTCGCGGACGACTCGGTGCTGCCGCTGGACGAGTGGGTGTTCAACACGGAGGCGCACCCGCTGCCCGTGCGCGGACGGAACCCGCTCTACCGCGCTAACAACAACAACAACAACAACGCCATCTAGGCGCCGCGCCACCACTACCGCCCGCCGTACTACTTCTACTCAACAACTAAAACCTCTTTCTAACAAACTCACTATCTAAACCTCCTTTCTATAATGAAATATTTTAAAAATTCGAACGAACTCCGATTTTTTTCTTTTAAATCGATTTGTGACCTCTTTCTGTTGATCGTTCAGACAACGAGTAATAGAGGGCGCTTTTTACAGTGATACAGTTATGGCGGCTAAGGCAATGTTGCTTTCACGACACATCCTCGAATTCCGAAGATACAAATGTAACGTTCTCAAAAAGTTTAAAAATAAAGAAATATTTAGTTAAAAACACTACATCAATGTATAGAATTCGAATGTGGTACTAACT
Organism: Cephonodes hylas; assembly: GCA_030295005.1. NCBI lineage: Eukaryota > Metazoa > Arthropoda > Insecta > Lepidoptera > Sphingidae > Cephonodes > Cephonodes hylas. The sequence goes on along the minus strand of AP025367.1, from coordinate 4,026,824 downwards.
TCCTATGTTCAGATACTTAGTGATGGTAATTATTTTCATCAAATCTATAATGAACAGTTTTTTTAAAAACGCATTTGGAATGAAATTATGATCAGCCAAAAACACAAATGTATCACTTATGAAACTCTTTTTCTATAAGCTTTGGTGTACAACTGCACAGTTTATGTGTAAAATTTTAAAAATATAACTCAATTTATAATTTATTTTTAGTGAGAAATATAAGTGTATATTTTGTTTCGTCTTTTCCACTCTCATCAAAATTAACCATCATGTTTTAGCTCATACTTAACACATTATCTTAATACACGTAAACTATATTAATATACATTTCTTCAAATGACATATATTGGCAAACATAACTTGTAGTTTGTTAAAATTAATATAAGGTTATTTATATTTAAATATATAAACGCTTTTAGCGTGTAATTATTGTATCGTCATCAATATTATCCTATTCATTCTGTTTTCTAACGATGTTTTTAGAACACACTTCACATATTTTTCTATACTTTTTTAATGACTTAATCATAAAACCTTGGATCATATCAATGTCCCTTGACAACAAATAACACATTTCTCAGATATTTCCTTTACTAATACTTAGCTTTGCTTTTAAATCCAAATAAGACATTTATTGAACATCGAGAAAGGTAAAGATAGATTGTGTAACAATCGTATTTATAATAAGAACATTTCAGAGGAACGGATGAGTCCAAGAAATATTCTCTAAATGGAATTTTCAGTAAGTAATTGGTAGGACGATAGTAATTTATATACGTCCATAGTGAATATCGATATGCTTTGCATACCCTTCAGGGTGTCTGTAACCCAGTATGGGACCTAGTAAAAATATTACAATTAGCAAATTGGCAATTTAAGTCCAAAATTAAGTATATTTCCGCAAACTACCCTCACTTATTCATTATTATTAAAGTCCGCTTGAAAATCTTATCGGTAAAATACCCTACTCTTGGGATGTAAGTAATAAAATAACATCCCAACATATAATTGTGTTTAATTTGAGTAGTTAAAGATGAATTTGCTCATAGATTCTTGATGTTACTCGACTGACTCTGTGGATATTCATTTGATGGCTAAAATGCAGTGACTGTATTGCTTTGGAAAAATCGTGACATAGAGTATGCGGCGATACATGTAGGTAAATTGTATACATTCAACACTGCTATAGTTAATATGCTACGTGCTCAAGTCAATTAGCCGAAGTGAGGTTTAGGCGTAGCAAAATTTTACTACATGTGGTTTTTCGGTAACTTATTGATACCTTTGCCCTCATTGGTACAATATAGAAATAAATTTAAATTCTATAAATAACCAAAAACACCCGTTTGTTTCAATGAATTGTTATAATAACTATATAGCATTCATATGTTGCTGGTATTAGCTAAAATAATAAATTATTCATATTATCCGTTTTTAGTATAAATTAAATTTTCGCATTAATGTAAAGATGTAATCGTTATAACATGTTTATCCAACGCGAAATTATTGGTATTGTATTCGCTAGATATTGAATGTTAGCTGAAACTGGCGTGAAATGCTCAACGGAGCACTTCATCAATAATTTGATTAATGTCGTGACTAATATGCACAAACTGGAAAAAACTCATTAGTTCGATAATATAATGAGCCGCTTTATATTATTTATGATTAAAGAAAAATCGCCACATATTTATTTTTTAACTATTGTTTTTTATATTTTAACCAATTTATAAGACACTAGTGTTTTTACGCGAAAAATACGCGAGAGATAAAGGCAGTAGTGAATATAATTAAATCTGCTGAGATTATTGGCGGATATAAACAATATTACTATATGTCCCGCACATCATTCCTCAGCTATTCTTTATATTCTTCTCAAACCTTACTCTTGGGTAATGTCCGCCAATGGCCACCGAGAATATATTTGTAAATCTTATTTTCCGGGCCACCGCGGGAAATAGTAAAATACATGTAATATAATTATTTTACTTCCGATCTCGTAGTTGTGTATGAAATGTTGAAGTATATTACAATACTTTAGGGCTTTATCATAATAATTTGATTAACAGACATATCTATGGATGTTTGTATGTGTAAAGATGCACGTTGTAGAGATGAGCAACGAGACGCGAAGGAGTATCGATCATCGTTGAACCCCGCTGGCCTATTTACAGTTTGTTCAGTTCAAATTTAGCAATTTAGTTTATTTAAGACAATTTATAATTATATACAGTGTAACACTTAAATTCGGAGATTAAATCACTTCTTTAAAATCAAATTTTTAAACAATTGTTGACCGTTACTGGTCATTTTGTAAAATAACTGAACCTAAATAATGCGACAACATACTAATACAATGAGCATATCGACCTATGCGCAGAATAAAGTTATAAGTGCTTTTGCATGACTTCTCTTTCTCAGCGATTATAACTTAATTTGGCACAAAATTATCAATAACTTTTTATGTTCTTCAAACAACAACAAAATTTATGATTATTATTACATCACTATTGCAATATATAAACACGTTTAACTCTATTATAGACATAAAAAGTACTTTGGTTTTATAGTCATAAGTAACCTTATTCTATGAATAGGTCGATATTATACTCCGTTTAAGTGTTACAAGAGAAAGCCGTAAAGCTTTGTTAATTTTGTGATTTAATATACAAAGTTACATAATATATTTTTTTAATATAATTTTCTGCACCTGTTAATGAAGCATTACAAACAATAGCTTACCATTATCGTTTCGAGTAATGACAAAACGATTCCTTTAAATTCCATATGCTAAAATTAAATTCACAACTCAACGTAATTAAGAAGGGAACAGATGACTGCACAGGGCGACAAATGTTTCTATAAACTACATTCTGTAAGGAAGCGCCGCCGTGTGTCTACGTCATCGGGCTTTAGAGAAATCATAGTTAAAATATGTGTAATATATGTATATAATAGTCATAGACATTAAAATATTTTTAGCTTTAGGTTTTCAGTGTGTAGTTGATATTGTTATTTTTAAATTAAACGATGTGGGTGTGCGTATGTTGATGAATTTGTTTTTTTAAATAAATATATATATATAATGTAACAGTAACATGGATACTGCCACGTTAAAAGAGTTGTGTTCGAATGATTATTGGATTTGTTTGCATCCTGATTGACTTTCGATGTGAGGGGACTTACGCGAAAATGTTCCTCGCGAATACATTAAGAGAATTATTAATAACCACGATTTGTCTGTGTGTCTAATAGTGACTTTGAATGTATGTTTGTATGTAACGTATTTCTGAATAGAAGTTACTCTAACGCTATAAATAAATATCGAAGGCATTTCATGTAAACGCACGCATCGATTTTAAACAGACACGCTAAAATACACTTGAAGAAAAAAAATAACGGATTCACTTTCGCGTTTATAATATTAGTTAGAATTTGTTTCAAACCTCAGATACTTTTGTCTTCAACTAAATATATCAGGACATATGACGGATGTTTCATAGAATTGATCGATATAAGAAAATACGATATTTGTTATTCTTTTGAGAATAATATCTGCCCCTTTCCGAACTTATTTTATTCCCAAGGTTTAATGTCGATGCATGCGTTACCTAACAAATATTTAAAGTTTAAAACAGTAAATTTGTTACTGTACCTACTGCCTGTTATAACAATATAAAGTATGTATGGAGTTGTAGTATTTAATAAAATAATGTACATTTTTTGTTTATTAATAAAAAAAATGTTTACAAACTGTCATTTTATTTTGAACCCCCATGATAATGGATGGATTTGCAACTAAATAATTATCAACAATTGGTATAATTATTGTAGTTTGACAGCTCGTTGGTCCCGTACCATACATGTGCGATTGAGAGTTCCAGGGATCGATTTCCGTATTAAGCAGTGTTATGAGGTTTTAACCGGAATAGATTCTCAGGAACCATCTAAAGCTTCATATTATTACTACCCACATTGTCATGAACCGTAAGATTAATTATTTCTAACTCGAAATATATTTTGTGATGTACGTAGAAAGCCATTGTGTTACTATGAGCATTAGTACTCCCAACTTGGCTGGACATTATTTTAGGTATCTAAAAGATGTAAATAAGCTCTTCGATATTTTTATGAACACACACAAATAATCTGGTATACATACCAGACAGGCTACAACCTGTATTCTCTGAAGGGTCAGGGCAAAAGTGCATTACTGCACTCCACGTTTTGAAAGGTACGTAAACTCGTATATCAGTGGCACGTAACAAGAAGTGACGTGATTTACCGTTACCGTTTGTCGAATATATTACCAGATCCAATGATGCGTGACCATTGGCCATTTCCTATTCCTAAAAGGGAAACCCTATAACACTGCACGACCCGGGAATTGAACCCGGGTGTCCTAGATCGCACGGCACATGACCACGCGGCAGTCTTATGTAAACAACCATACAAAAAATTAGCAAATCCAATTGTATCGGCGTACAGAGTTGTCGACGTTATCACTAGGCACGACTTAGTTTGTCGGTGCATGTTGATATCACGACGCAAACATTATCCATGTAATGCTTGATACATAATTCTGTATTATATAAATCCTCCTAAATTGTCCACGATAAAGATGGGTAAAGTTAATCCACTTAGTTGGTTAAAGATTCAGATGTTATGTATATTACCCCATTAAGTTTTAATAGAAGGTTAAAGTGCATAATGTTCAAAACAAAATTTAGAAAAACTTAGACTAAAAGATTGGATTTTTATCAAAAGACCCAATCTCAACGGGTCATGGCCTAAAATCCACGGTTTAATCAATTACTGTCTCTTTATTTAAATTGCAACACCAAAGTAACCACAAAAACATTCCTAAATCAAAATTATCCGAAAATTGGTTCGTTAACCTTATCCTATTTGATTGTATGGGCAATAAAAAGGGTGGCAAGGTAACGTAGCTATACCGTCCGGCAAATGTCGCGGCTTGATTGTCTCCGAGCTAACATTTGCAACGAACCCGCCTGCTATCCAATTAGGGTTGTTGAATAGGTTTGTTTGTCTGACGTGTTACTGGCTGTTTTAACCTTGGCGATGTTTTCTGGGTGGTGAAATTCTCCTAAAATGTTATTAGCTTGTATGCTAACATTATAGCGAACGCCGTGTCATTTGTATGCAGAGGCATTTGTAACGTAAGGTACTTGCAAACAATTCTTGACAAACGTAGTTACTGATAATTGTATGATATACAGTTTTTAAATCAAATCAAAGTATCTTACAGAACATTAATTAAATAGCTTTCTAATGAGATGAATTCTATTTCCGCCACGTTGGTAAGGCAATTCAATTATAGAAATCAAGTGATATAAAAATAGATTGTGTACATAAGAAATTTAAAAAATATACGCAACTTTTTCTTATTGTTATAAATAAAAACATTTTCCCCAACGTCTGCAATATCTATTTACTTACTCATTACACTTGAAATTAATTAACAATACTATGAGTGTATAAAATCTTATTAATCACTAGTACATGCAGTGACGTAAGCAACATAAAAGAATACAAATGTTTCCAAAGAGCACGTTAAACGTCCCGGAAAAACAAATATTGTTTCAATTAGCGAGTCAAGACAGTTTTCTTTATAGGCCCGGGACGCTCCCTGTCCCCATTCTGTATCGCACCACGAGGGGTGGTGGGGTTATGGGGCTGGTGGGTGCACCACCGGCCTTTCACAAATGCTGAAATAGTTCAGCGGCTGACAAAGTGACGAGCGGGTCTGGCTGGGCGCACCGACCCACCACTCTTCACTAGATTATTGTACTTTTCGGTTACATACAGTTTCTGATTTTTGCGAAATCTGATTTGATTTCTTTATTATTAATATTTTTGATTTTTAAGAATTTTTTGTTTTATACAAAAAATATTTAGGATTTAGTTGATTTACATAGTGCAATGTGTGTATTAGTGTAGGTATCGGGAACGTGACTTATTTCCTGGGCCGGCAGCGATGACACTCTTCAAGAAACTCTACTTCCTTGTAATAACTACTTCTTTGACAGGTAAGCGAGCAATTTTTATTGAGAGATAATTTTCAACTCTAACTTTTTCTTTCAGCGGGAAAAAAAATTTACATATTTATGGAATTGGCAAAAATCATAATAATTCATACATACGGTTATAAGACAACATATTATTGCTAATTAGTATTTGATAACTTATCTTATAGGTTCACGTTAAGTTGACCTTTCTAAAAGCGTGTATGTTTAATGTTTATCTTTTACATGCTAGTCAAAATATTTATTCGCAAACTTTTTGCTCAATTCTTTTTTTAACACATTATCTTCTATCGCCATTGAAACTCATGAAAAAAAGAACTAATACTACAATCAAATTTTAAAAAGTACATATAGGTACGAGTGTGATCGCGTGTCTTTTGGTATGATTTCCATGAAGGGCAATGTCGAGGAGATTTTACAACTCTTTTAGTCCTATCAATTTATATCGTGCCTGTAAATATAGTTTAACATATCTTATATATCTTCATAAGATAGTATTTCTGCGATTCAAAGGCAGCAGTTAAAACGAGTGGCTGAGAGACATCAGGTCGGCTTTACGAACAGATTAGATATTTAATGACATTCCGAATACCACCATAGTCATGAGGAATAAAAGTCTAATAAAAGTTGGTTTAAAAGTGCATCCTAGATTCTGAATGCAAACCTTTTTAGAACACTGAACTAAATAAAAGAAATTAATTATATATTACACATCCCTGGACGTAATTAACAAAACTATCCTGTTAATAGTTACAGGGAAATTTTAACTCCTTGGGTAACAAGAGCTTTACTGGGTATTCCCAATACCAATTAATACAAAAATTTGTAAATGTATATTTTTTTTAATAATAATTGTACTGCGACTTGGCCCCGCATGAGAGTGAGTCGTGCGATAGAGACGTCTCAAGTTCGATACCCGAGTCAGGAAAATTGTAATTGCATTTTCCATAAGCGCTCAGCAAAGTAATCTGAAAATGTGCTCGGAAAATAGTAAGCACGCTCCCCATCACGAGGGACTTAAAACACAATTGACGAAACTGGCGTAGAAATGCACATCTGCCGACCACTTTGCGCTTGCACGCGTGAGTAGATACATGTAGAAACTATTTATTTTAATAATTAATTAATGGAAATGTTAATATACATCCGAAAGTGATGACGTTAATTTATCTTTCACTATATTTTTAGCGTCAATGTTTTTGAAGTTTACAGAGCCAATACCAGTATTATTTTGCGAGCACAGTCTTAAAGTACAGTCTCGCTGAACTTCTAAATTAGAACGTTAAAGCGTCTCCGGAATGCCTATTTATAGGTACCTCCGCAAACAAATACTAGAAGTATTATTGTTAACTAGACTAAACAATTTTGCCAAATGGCAAATATCTTTGTCGCTTTTGATATCTGCATGTTAAACATTAAAAAGAATCTTTGTCTGTTTGTTTAATGTCATTTCCAATCTCCATGCTGAGATGAAGATTTTATACGTACAGAAGAAAAAATGACACGTTGCTTGAAGTAAGAACTTATATCGCACACTTAATTTTATGATGCGGTGCCAACAAGACAGCCCTTCAATCGAACTATTAAAAATTGAACTTTATTTAGATTTTCATATGCTATATTATCATACATCTGGTCTCAATAGCATCCTTCTTGCACCTTGTATGTTAACAAAGCTTGCAAAACAAACTAAAAAAAAATTATATATAAAAGGTACATTCAGTTGTTTCTCTTACTACTACGAAGGGTCCACTGCAATAATGATAAATGTCCAAAAATATTTAATTCTTAACTAATAATGCCATTTTGTCGCTTAAGTATGTAGTTAGAAATCGTGTTTACAATCTTTGCAATATCTCTTACAGTTTTGAGATAAATACCTATGTTTTTAATATTTTGGCTGTCCGGCTAAAACGCTCAACGTCACAGGTTTTCACGGCAATAAGGACAAATGTCCAGCGCGGGCGCCTCGTGCTGACCACCATCTTGACTCGTGTCATGGTCAAAATAAAAATTATAATACCCTCTTTAGAATGTTACACTACATACATAGTTCACTGCTGCAATCGTTTAGAATCTGTCACAGTTATATTTCCAATAAGAGGGCACTCCTACATGGAGTGCGATCTTATTATGGCCTACATAAATCAAAAGGTTAGGATTGAACTTCCTGAAGAATGGGCCGAACATGTGCGTGGAGCTCGACAGAGACCGAAACCTTTCAATATCATCGAATGCCCACAAGATGCATTCAATGGCTGGACTGCGTTTCTGAAACCGTTTTACAAAAAAAAAACTTGTCTTTTTCCCAACCTGCACGTGAATTTAGAGTCCAGAAAGAACATCCACGGCTCATGTTTCACAGAAATTTTAGTAATACTCCATGGGAATCAAGTGTGGTCAACACACCGGTTTCTTTTCGGTCTATGAATGCAGTTAATGAGGGCGAATTCAAATTACCTGGTTTGGCTTATAAAGGAAAGTTGCCTATATATACAGCAAAATAAAACGACCTGCAGTACCTTAAAAAGTTCTATAGACCTGAAACAAGATGTTATTACGATGAACTTTCTCATGCTGCAAATATTAAAGAATCAGAATAGTCATTTGAACACCCAACATTATTGACTGTTAACGCAGTGTGGCCAGTGATCAGTATAGTCTTGATTTTTAAAGACTTACTTAAGATTAGATTACTTTTAGTTATTTTATAATACACTAAGAATGATTATTTTCCAAAGAAATAATATGTGATACATATACTTCAATTTTAATAAACAACATTTTATTATCTTCAGGTCCGAGAATTTTTACACCGTTTATAAATTTAAAAACTCAATTATCTTAAAACAAAAGGAAAAGGACATTCAGGATAGAATGCCATGCTAGGCATTAAAGTCCACCTTTACAAACTGTATTGTAAATAAAAAATAAATAAATATGTAGACACATACCTAACTTTTTACTATGGAAGACAATTCTCACCGCGATCTAAATTGTTGTTATTTAAAAATAATGAAAAATACAAATAGATGCTATAGCCATTTGTATCCATGTTAACAAATACAAAACAATATTAACCATCAAAATCAAAACTTGTTAAAAAAAATCCCGCAACTAAATTTTAATACCGCAAAAAGTTGTAAGATCCATGTTTTACAAAGTTTGTTAATTTATTCCATTCCTTCTTAAGACATCTTCTGCCTTAAGTTATTTCGTAATTAGCTAACCCAATACCATTTTATAATGTCCATCATCATCAAAATAAAACTGCTGGACATAGGCCTCCCCCAAAAGACTTTCAAAGTGCTCTATCGGGATCCGCATATATCCAGCGGCTTCTCGCGATTTTCACCAAATATATTATGTAGTGTCCATATCAATATAAAAAAAACGTTTACGTTGAAAATACATAAACATTTAAATAATAAAATATATGTCTTAATCTGTACAAATTGGTACAATCTATAGGCTGTATCGCTACAAATATGATTTTTTATATTGCAAAGTCGCGCCTGCTTTTGGGTCACTTCCGCTAACGTCCGGTTCGCGTCAGACGCGGTAAATTGACGTGTTACCCGATGCGGGGTGTAAAATTCTTACATTTATGTCAATTGAATTGATGAATCTCCTACAACATAGGTGCTGTAAGAAATATTGTGTTAATTTTATTAATATGTTAGACTGAAACACGTCAGAAATAAAACACGCGGGCTTTGACATCCGCAAAACATAAAAGGGCGTTCTTAATTATACCTATTTAAAAAATCTATTATATATCGCACTAGTAATACAATAGTGTTTAAATTAAAAAATCATCGAATTTGACATAACACTATAATCAAACGTAAAATTTAATTCCTCACAAGCCATTAAAATCGTCATTGGATTAATGCAAAAAATGAATAAGATATGACGTTTTAAGACATTATCCATGACTTGCCGGATGTCCAACCTCCCATCCCAATATTGTGTCATCTTTAGTTCCCTATTATTATTATTATCCTTAATTTGTAAAAGGGTAATATCTTTAATTTCATTCCAAAACACATAAAACATTCATTTTATTTGTACCTATTACAGGAAGTGACAAATTAGTTTTACGTTGATTCCGGAAAATCGTCTTTTATGAGTTACAGCACTTTTGTATTATCAAGCATTATTGTTACAGTGTTGCTTAGATCTAATATATACTGATCGAAGTAATATTGAGAACAAATTTAGTATGTTCAAAGCAGATTGCGATTTTTAAAACTTAACGAAAACGTACCAAAAATTATGATGCAGATATAGTGGGAGATACTGATTCAAAAAGATTGATTATTGAAACATTAAACATTATATTTTTCAATATAAATATATTAAACAATTGATCGTACGACCTTCGTTGCAGTAAGGAATAAGACCTGACAATAAAATAATTCCAAAAGCGTGTTTGCTTATTTCATTCCATTCCTCGAACCTACAAAAAGCAAGTAAAAAATCTCCAGGCTGGCTTGTTGTCGTGGTCCAGATGTTAAACAGGATGGGATTCAAAGGGCTTCGCCGCTCGACCGTGAGAAGCATGGGATCTTCCCGGCAATACTTTATTAGGGTAGCATGAAACGAAGGAGGTTACCGAAGTGAGTTGCGAGGATACTTGGGCACATCGTAGTTGTCGAATTGCATTTAAAAAATGATTTAGCTTAATTGAAGCTTATGCCGTAAATATTTAAATTTGTTTCCAATAATGGAAATGAAATGAGACGATTTCTTTTTCAGCGTAAATTTCATCTTCAGCCGGAATTTAAAAATAATTTTCGTAAGCGCTCGTCATCTGATCTATTTAGGGCGCTAATTCCATTTCTCAAAATGTATACCCTCTGTTTTAATATATAAAATATGTTACTAATTTAGCGTGCTATGACAGCTTTAACGATTGGAAAAAGTGGCCATTCCGTGGGTTTTATAGTCTGCGCGTAAAGGTAACAGTCATGAAGCGGCGTTAGGTGCGGCCGGCACTCCTTGGCATTTACCCGGGGACCATAAAAAGAAATATCCCCCAGGGCACATCGCTAAAGGCCTCGGCGCGCCCTACAGCCCGTACACAGACGCCCCACTAACCCCTTTCACCAGTTCTGATCTAATTTTACCGTCACGGCTTGATTAGGGTTAATGTTCCGTTTTACTGAGACTTTTCGACTGCAATTTGCATTTTTTTTTATTATTATTATATTTAGGAGTATAATAAGATACAGATATACTTTATAAATCACCACTTTCATAAGTGTATACAGTTAATCGGTATTTTTTTAATCTAGTGTGTTCATATCGCAAGCTCATATTACTAGAAACAGCGCGCGAACATTTTTGTCGATTGTAATAATGAACTGAATCGAGACTGCCTTGTGTCTTAAGGCAGAAAGAACTACAATAGGTTTTGCCGTAAGAAAATTTCATTAGTAAGATTTTCTTCATTGTACCTCCACATGGGACTTTTATCATAGCTGGCATCTTCTTGTTAAACATTCTTATGCCCACACCTTTGGTACGGAAATTAATGTAAATAGAATGAGTCATGAGTAAATAAGATGAATAGTAGAATTTGATTAAGAATACAAAAAAAATATGTTTGTAATCTGTAACTGTAATTCACATTTTTTTATTGAAATCCAAATCCTCATTCATACTTTTTCATTTACAACAAACACTTGTGTTATAGAATGTAGACTCTTCAATATTGTGCTGTATACCAACAGTGGGACATCACAAATCACATTCTCTGAAGACATAAAAGACAAGTAATTAAATCGGCCGTAAGTCAAGTTAAATTAAGTGGGCAGGTATCGGGGTCACTTGGGCGAGTGTCCGCCGAAGTAAGGGTTGTCGGTGTGCGTGCGGTCGCAGGGGCCGCGGTGATAAATGATGCCCATTGTCTTCCTTTATTGCTGAAGGGTTACCCAGTTTTGATAGCCGGCCGGAAACCTCGTTTGCCAATTTAGGCTATATAGGTAGAATTTTTACGAACGTATTATAGATAGATTTATGTAGGTATGGTAGAAAAAGATTTTTGTTTATTATTTATCTAAGAGAATTTATTGTCAAGTAATGATGACTGTTTAGCAAGATGATGGGAATGTTTCAATGTATTGTTTGTATTATCATAATTTACCTCTCAGAAATGAATTTTGAATAAAGTGATGATCAATTTCGTTATATTTTTAAGCGTTTTGCAATTGACCATTAATTTTCCATAATTATAATGTTTTCTATTATACATTGAAAAATTAGCTGATTATCCAAAACCTCAAAATTTTATCTCACATTTTTGTAATGTCATAAATGTAAACCCGTAATAATTAAACCACTGGTAAACTAAGACGTTGATTGCGTGTAAAATATTCCAGCTCATAAACTTATTGTGTTATGTGTATGACTCGGTTGCCCTTTATGCATGTTTTGAGTTAACGCCTGCAGCCGACCGCGCCTCGCGACCGTCGTCATGTTATCACCACTCATACACGATTACCTTGATATTCCTGTAATGTTGGAGTAGGTCTTGTGTTATGAGGTTATAATTTTTTAAATAGCCAGTTTTTTGCACTTTGGCTGTAATTTTAAATGCACAGGTAATTTGTTATCAATTTAGAATAATTCTTAATGGTTTTATCAGTTTAGAAGATTTGTTAAATTATTATAAAACAAAAGTGATGAGCAATTATAAGAAATGTAAATCATTTGCTCGTTTGCCTCCTTTTTCCATAAAAAAAAAAAAAAAAAAAAAATGTAATAATGTTAGAAACAATTCCGTTTGTTGTGAAGTTTCTGCAGTATTTTGTGGGGGCAGTAACTGACTGTTTTCAACAACTTTAATCACTTTCAAGATAAACCAAGTTTACCATTGCACTTAACCCATAAGCGGCTGTATTTCAAAAAAGTACTCAACCATTTTACACAAATTGATAAAAATTACACCGAAGTCTTCACAAACCAAACTCAATGTGGCAAGGCATAGTAAAATTGGGAGAAATCCATCCGCACAGCTCCACAGCTGGTCGGCAACTATCGGCTGCAGGCGCACACACGGGCGCCGTGCTTCACTGTGGTTAGAGTGCAGTGCTCCCAATGCACTCGGTGCAGTACTACCTCCGCCGAGAGCTGCGCGCCTGGTGGCGGGGCCGCGCGCCCGGGCCCGCCGCGCTGCCCACTTGGCAACCACGCGCCTTATTCCGACAACACAACACCAAAACAACTTCACAACAAATATCCACGTCCCATTTACTCCCATTTGAAATGAGAGGGACAGCTAATGATGCTAAGAGCGTCATTGCAGAATCAGACTCCAGTCCGCCGCGACCATGGCATACAAACCGCTCGAGCCCTGCGATATAATTAGCAGAAACATACGGTATTACATTGTTTATATTCCGTGGTGAAATCCACGTTTGTAAGGTTTAGTAATTCAATATCAAACAAACAAACATACCTCACGCCTATATTACCCGAAGAGGTAGGCAAAGATGCATTTCTGCACCCACAATTCGCCAGGTATGTATGAGTCCCACGTAATAGGGGGCGAGCCTATTGCCGTCTGTCGAGCACATTTCCAGACTCCGTGCTGCTACTGAGAATTTCCTAATGGAAAAACCCAATAACAATTTGCCCGACCCGGGAATCGAATAGAGGTCCTGGGACCTCTAGATCGCACGGTACATACTTGTACCGCGAGACCACGAGGCAGTCATAGTCATAGTCGAGTATTTCAATATCGTTTATTCTATATTTAGATAATTCGGTGCATGCATTGCTTACAATTTATAATATTGACAAAACTACTATGATTATTAGGTAGTATAATAACCTCTGAGATTTATAAAATGACCATTAAAAATACCGGCTTTAGTATTTCAATACAAATAACCGCTTTCACGCGATTTAATAGAAAGATACACTCCTTAAACTATAGCAAGCTAATTTTAATAGAACAATTTCAAAAAGTTCCACATGAGGCAAAAGGAACATTGAACTTTCGTCTTATAGTAAACGCCTTAAAATAAATAAAGCAGCTTTACTTTGTTTATTTCTATTAATGCAAAACCTAAGCCGCTCCCTAGCGCTATGTGTGCAAAAGCGGAATTATCCGTAGCGTGTACCTTCTCTCACTTATAATTCTCGGGTAGATGGGCAAGATCGTTGCCATAACAACACCCACGCGCGCTCATTCCCTCCCCGCCTACCGAGAGAAGCGATACCACGAACTTTCTATATCTCCTTTCTCTTCTGAAGTCCTGGTAGCGGCGGATAGTAAGCTTTCAGGAAGGGAAAGAATGCGCGTTCTTGGCGTAGCGACATCGGCCCTTGTGCGTGCTACACAAGACCTTCGCGCCCTTGTCCTTTGTAAATCTTTCATTGTATGCTATCCTTGTACCTCTTCGATCTAATTACGCATATCATTATGATTCATTTTGTATTATTTTCTGGGGACTCCACATATTTTGTGTTGTAAATGCACGCATTAAGGCGTGTAAACTTAGGCGTGTAATGAAGAGCTTTTACATTTTTAATTTAATTTATTAGAGGAAGTATTAAAAGTATTATATGTGACTAGCTTTTGCCCGCAACTCCGTCTGCGTGGACTACAGGGTTGAGTTCAGAAAGAGAATAAGTTGTAATATTTTACTCCGCAGAGTCCCATTTACTTAAATATACGAAAATCATACAAATCGGTCAAATTGTTTAAACGTGAAACCGTAACACGCCGGTCGGCGCCTTGTGCATCATTATTGCGCGCTTGATCATTATTTTAAAACTGCGATATCTTCTATGATACTAATTGAAATCAAATGGTGTAAAAGGCAAATTTCTTTCAAATTAAATACTTTTAATGAATAACGCATTTATTTGGATAAGGATTAACATACTCTTTATAAAAACACCTTCATAATCAATGCTTTATTTTAGGACAAATTTGGTTAGCTTAAAAGAGGTTATAGTGAAGTAATCCTAAAAGATAGATATATGCTGTCGCAGATTTTTTTTAGAACTTTTAAAGGAGAACAATTTTGTAATACATCGTTTCTGTGTAACTTTAACCGTTTCCGCAGCGCACGCGGCGGAAGCTTTCAAAAGGAAAAAAATATTCCCGATTTTGAAACATTCTTTATTGCTGCTCCGCTCCTATTGGTCGTAGCGTGTTGTTATATAGCCTATAACCTTCCTCGATAAATGTGCAAACTAACACTGAAAGAATTTTTCAAATCGGACCAGTAGTTCCTGAGATCCTAGCGTTCAAACAAACAAACAAACAAACAAACAAACAAACAAACAAACAAACAAACTCTTCAGCTTTATAATATTAGTATAGATTATTAACTGAGTTGTAATATTTAAAAAAAATATTTATGTACCTATCACAAATTTTAAAACTTCGTTAAACCATCTTGACGTATGAATTCTGAACTGATTCGCGCAGACGCGTTTCATGACAATCAGGCCCCGCCCTAACCTACCATCCCCATCTCACCTGCCCCGAACCAATATACCGTTTCCTATAGCTTCAAAATCGTATTATTGGGGTATCGATTCCTAGCATGGATGCCTCTTTGCTTTTATGCTGCCTTAGTACTTTCCGAACGGTTCGACATTATCGGCAATAACCGATACGTTTCCAATACCCGAAAAGATATCGATATCGTTTTGACATCCTTAACTAACTACTGAAAAACTCCATGAACCAAAGTACTGTGATGTGTTAGTTACATAATTCTCATACTTTGCACCCTAAAAATATTTAAAGTTCCATAAATATATTTTTCTATTTTAAATTGTTACTTTATTTTACTCGGATAGGCATTTTTTTATGAAAAGTCATGAGGAAATAAATTGTCCTTATTTTGCCGTTTTCTCACTTTCTTCTTTCGCCCACACCGTGCCTAGATATTGATTTTCAGCCGTACCCTCTGTTCATTTCTGCTGTCCTGGCAGTGACTGAAAGTATTTCCGGTCAAAACCGGCTTTTATCCGGCATATGGGCCGGAAGCGGGTATCAATTAAAGATTCACCGAATTTAATTTCCCATATTATTGTTTGTTACTTTTTCAACTAAGAATATGAAGCACATCAATATCGACTAAGATTATAGTCCGTTAGTCTAGTTATGGGCATTTTTGTTTTACTTAGTAATTTGAGTGGGCGGGAATCCGTGACTGCCCGAAGGCGGATCCGCCACAACACTAAATACGAATGCACCAGGAGAACATATTAGTAAAGCAGTCTCTCCTTGTGCTACAAGCTCAAAGCCTTTGGTAGTTGTTACTGTTTCAAAACCTAGCGCATAAATCTGGTCTTTTATAAGGTATTTTAAAATACCTCTAAAAAACTTTGTGTTTATTTATCGCTATTGAACTGTTGGAAAAACTTATTATTAGAAATAAATAATTTAAAACTTTGGATATTTTTGGACTTAGTTTGGCGTAACCATGGTAACATCACTTCTTATTTTTCTACGGACTGTTTGGTAAATGAATAAAAAGCGAAACACGTTTTTTTCCACTAAAATTCTACTTATTGCAAATTATTTGTATATGTATGTTATTGCTAGCGACTTGACAATACCAAATAGGTGACTTCATAATAATACGAGTACTATAATTGAATAACTATCGATTCATTATTAATTCATTTCATTCACATTTGGAACCAAGTATTATACGAGTTCAATAGACTAAACAATATATTAGAAATTGATTTGCTCTTATTCAAATGACTATCTCGAAGCATATCACTACATACTACATAGTATTAAACAAAGTCGCTTTCTCTGTCCCTATGTCCCTTTGTATGCTTAAATCTTTGAAACTACGCAACGGATTTTGAGGCGGTTTTTTTTAATAGATAGACTGATTCAAGAGGAAGGTTTATACGTATGATAACATCCATTAAATATCAGCATTGCATCCGTGCGAAGCCGGGGCGGGTCGCTAGTTATGTATAAATGCACATAAGTATAAACTACTTACAGAATACATGTAAGTTTTTTTTGTTAGTTGAAAACTTATGCAAAAAAGAGTTCTTTTTCAATTTTTCTAAAGGACACTGTTATTTCGTGATGAGAACGATGCCCATTTCTTTTTTGAAAACATTAATTTATTTGTCTCATAGTCAGTGAATTCAAACTACTCGTATTATGCACTGAGATTCTAAACTTATGTCATACGCTCTACCACTCAAAGTATTTAAAAGCTTTCGTGTGCACTGTGTATATTGAAAATGCGTTTGAAAATGCTTTCTTTTTAAATAGTATAATTTTCAAGTTTCTAAGAAAACACTTGAAAGTGTATTTTTAGGCGCCTCTATCATCGCCTCTATTTATTAGTAAGTTAATTGAAAGTAGAGAACATTCAACCTGTGCGTTGCATTTTTATGCAAATGAGGGGAAGACCTTCTCGTTGACTCAAACAAACTCGATTCGTAAACCGTCTGCTGCAGACATACAGAAAGGGACCGATTATAACACCCTCTCTTTCGTGTAAAAATAAAAAAATACTTCTTTGCGTATCGGCCGAAGGGTCGAGTCGTTGCGTAGTACTTGCGTAAGGTACTGGCTCGTGATTGGTCGAAGAAACCACGCCCAATGCGTAAACGAACCTTGAAATTCGTCGAACCCTTCAGCAGCCCTTTTAAACTTCTTACGATTTCTGCGTTCCTAGTAAGCTGTGTTATATTATAAATAATTTAAAGGGCTCAAACAATGTTGAAAACAAATTAGCTCGCAATTTATAATAATCAGATTATTTTACTACTGATTTACACGAAACCAGTTTTAATTATTTTACATTGTGCACCTTGAGACAATACTTTATTTGTGTACAGTACTCAATGTTATTAATTTTAAACAAAGCCTTGGTGAAATATAATTAAGAGTAATTAAGTATGTAAATTATAGGGCGTTTTGAGAAGGCTTCGGAGTAGGTGTGAATGACAGAAGGGCTTCGCGTAACAAGAAATAATGGGCATGTCACTCCCAATGACTTTGTATACCAGGGAAACATAATCTCCGAAGAAGTAGATTGTAAAGGGCTTTTTGTGACCTTACTTACAGAGAGCAACGACTGGCGACGTCACTCAGCTGTTTAAATATGCACTTTTATGTATATGCGTTTCATTCTTTTGTGTTAATTAATATTTTAATTTATACTTTACAAATTTCTCAGACTAAAGCATATACATATTTTTATTTAATTACAATTAACGTAATTACTGTGCGTACTCTTTGCGAATACTTTTTGATACCAGTTAACGAATTTTCAGACACACCCGATAATGTTTGCAAAGGAGAGGTATTTAATAGTACGAAACTTATAAAATAATACTGATATTATATAATTAATTGACAACGTAGGTACAATTATAATTATGGGAGTTACTCAAAATTAAAATATATATATATTTTGCAAAACTTACATCTATGTATTTGTAAATACAAAAAAAGAACACAAAAAAATAATCGTGAAAAGTATAAAATACCATAACTGTAAAGACAAACACTTATAACAACATCTAGTAAATTCCCGGTGTACTTTATAATAAAGATGGCGGGCAGGGCATGGGACGGGCGGCCCTTCGCAAACTGGAAAAAAATGTATCGGATGGCCTCACATGAATCCCATCGACCAAGCGCACAGAACGTGGTTAGAGGTTGTGGAATGTGCGCTACGAAATTTTTCGTGGCATAGAGAGCGTCTGGCGCCAACACAGTGCCGCGGAATGACGCCATTGGCAGTATAACTAATATTTAGAAAACGCAGTTTTTAATAATAATATATTAAAAACCTATTTTTATAATTTAAATCTCAGTCCTTATTTTGTAGTTAATCGCTGTATTTCATAAAACTATTAATATTTCTTTATAATAAGCTGCATGATTTATACTGTTATTTAATATTGAGATTTTTTTTTTTAATGAAGATCTTTAAAATTTATACTCTAATATTAATACTTACTTACTATAATACTTATATTATACTTACTTACTTACTATAATATTTAATATTGAGATTTTTTTTTTAATGAAGATCTTTAAAATTTATACTCCTTTTAATATTCTAATTTTTGGCAAAGCTAAAACCTCACGAACGAGACAATAACGACACCATTATTAGGATCTGACCAGCTTTTTATAATTAGCGACGTTTTAACTCAATGAAGAGCTCTGTTTAAGGAAGATCTTTACTTTAATACATATTTTGAAAAGGTTTAACGGTTTCCTTTAACCTTCTTGGTCAGCAAGTGTGCGTATTTATCTTTTTTTTCTATTATTTTAAAAATTTCAGTTACACACAAACACAATAACATAATTCATATTGTCAACCACTACAATCTGTTATTATGAATGACGGGAGAACTATAGTTGTGTGGACATACTACCACAACAAAACGTTGCCACAAGCAGTGTAGGTCTGTGCGTTTGTGTATCTTCTCAGCGATAGCACACAGCTGCGTACATCCACTCTTCAATGAAATACACACATCCTCGACGGAATTAGTACCGCGTTTATACCACACTCACGCATGTTGTTTGGTGCGGTTTTGAGTGTTGAGCACCGAAGAAGTATGTGTAATCATTTCTTAATGGCAATACCAATTCAATTATCAAACAAAAAAAGGAAATAACTGTCACAAATTGCAAACGTCTTCATTTTAAACTATAAATAAGCCTTTTATAAAAATTCTGGTCTGTGTTAGTAAAATCTAATAGTCTTTAGTATTTTTAACATCAATCGTATTCATCGTGTGTAGAGTCAAGTTTCCATCTAATTGTAACTCGTCTTTAATTATCTATCATTAAGTTCTGAAAAGCAAGCGAGTATAATTTTACATTATTAAAATAACTCTTTGGCAAAAGGTTATTCTTTTCTTTAAGATCTAAGAATACAATGAACATTATTTTGACATTGTTATTATTACATTGTTTTGTTTTTAAATTAACGCTAATTCAAATATTTATGTGAACGTAATACAAGTGTTTGCTCCTTGTTTTGGTACCTTGCGTTGGCATACACACACGAGTTTAGTAAACCACCCCATGTGTGCACTGGTGTGGGTTCGTACACATTTACGCACATTCCCATCGCGCCCCTGACTGAGGCGTCCCGACACTCGCATGCCTCGATCTCCGAGCATATGTGACATTAGAACTCCTTGCACCTTATGCGTTCCTGGTACATGTAGCCCACATGTGCAACCCTTTTCTAACACGTGGCCTGTACGTGCGCCACACATTGCTAATGTTATGTATGTCTGGGATATACTACACGCAAACATTATTTGTTTGTAGTGTATAGTTTGTTTCTATGTTTTAGATCTATGAAGTCATATTTTTTAATTATCATAATTTACTATAAATATGGGTAGAAGGAGCCTAGTGTGCACGTTTTAGCGTTGCGATAAATTTGTTGTACGCAATAAACGCAATTCAACAAATTACAACATATACGCACGGCCTTGTTTGACTGCTAGTATCAACCACATAGGCATATCGCACACCGTACACACAGAGAACTGCGTCGGTGTCGGCACGGGTCGCGTGGAGCTACATTAATAACGACTAACTACATCACAAGCGGGTGTCCGCGTCGTCGCACACGCCCCTTGACGCAATGACATGCGTCAAACACAACCGAATCACCAGGGCAGCATGAAGCGTCAGAAGTGCATTGCCCTACATAAATGCAGCGAGACCGAGCAGCGACTATATTACTTGAGCTGCCATTTAACTGTTCCCCGCCTACCGACAGTTTTATCATCGGGTGTGCGAGGAACAAAGCAACAACACCCGAGTTCAGGTTATGCTGGTGTGATAAGGCGCTTTTCCATACGTTTCTCTCTCTCTGTCTTTCACTGAAAGCTACTCCGTTGTCGTATTTATAAATGCATCTGTGTGAAAGGGATTGCACACATCTGTAAAGGTGAACGTATGCTGCGCAGCGGTCGTGTCGACGCAAGACAATTACACATCGACGTTAGAAAATGTCTCTGAGTTGTCCGAAGAGTTTACACTGATGTTTATCTAGTGTGCCTTCTGTACATTGTTAATCACGGTGAGAATGACTGTGGTTTACGTATGGGTGTAAACTTCTATAATTTCAGATATTATGGCAATGTCGATTATTACTAGCCATCAAACCAATGTTATTTTTATTGTAGCATACTGAAATTATGTCTATCACATTAATACATAATACAAAACGATTGATACAAATACGACTTCCATGAAAATAAGTGTATTTTCATCATATAAAAAATATTTATTCTGAATCTTTATCTTTATATAGATGCCTTAATTTATGTTACTAATAATTGAATATAATTAATAAAAAAATCTTTCGCTATTAAATAAATGATTTGATAATAGGTAAACGAAAAATAAAACTGTGCAGTAAAATATATTTAACTAATCATTTAAACAATCTTTGCTTATAAGGTTACTGATTAGTAAAAAAAATTTGTTCACCAAACTGTAGGCAAAATCCTAGAAATTCTTCGATCTAAAAAACGGAACGGAGCCGATCCATCCATCGTTCTATTACATATACCTTCTAGCGAGCAATAGGCACCTATTACTTAGTTTGAATATCGTCGACCTCCTCGCTGATGTGCCCGCCTGGTACTACGCTAGCGGAAAAGTCGAACGGGTTACGCGATTATCCACTAAGCATAATCTGTCTTTAAAAAAATATTTTTTTATGACAAAACAATTATTGATATTCATCTGTTCTTAGGTTTGAATAAACAAGAAAAAATATGAGATTTTGTAATTCTTTTTCAGCTTATTTGTAAGAATTTTTATATTATATTGGATGGACGTATTACTTAATTAATATAAGTTTTGTTACTTGAAGCATTGTAACTTTCAGTTACACATGTACATTTACAATTCATATTGTTGCATTCACATTGCCATTTTTTACTTTAATACTTGGACGATAATAATATGACCAGAATCATAAGATATTCTATTATGTAAACAAAAGAATCCAAATATTTGAAAATACACAAGCACGTAATAACTTTAACAATAATTTTCAGCGCGTTATCATTTTACAACACTTACAATTTCAATGACCGCAGAACACGTATACAATATAATAATTGGTGTTTCAACGTGATATTGGTTTGTTTTTAAATTTGGCGTATAGACATAGACAACCATTAGAAAAAGGATGAGCGAAGAATAAATGAACTTAAAGCATAAAAAACATTTTAACGGTAGGTCCTACATTTGCCGCGCTCTAACATTGAGAAACTCCTAAAATGTTATGGAATCTTAGTAAAAATCTGACGTCATCGGGCGCGTTAGGGCTCGATTTTATTCCTCTTTTTGGGGATCTGCCGACCGCCGTAACAATTGCGTTCGTACCGCCCGGCCCCGCCCAACTTCACCCGCACACACCGATCCTTTTTGGTAGAGTTTATCTCTCCAGGCCTATTTTACCCTGGTACAAAAAGGGGGCAAACCATTGTTCTTTCTTACGCACACGCACTTTTTCACGCATTCCATCAATTCTCTCTCATTCGTTGTTCATCGAAATAGGTACAATAACCGAGTTGTAAATGTAATATTCGATTGTAGGAAAAACCCAGTTTTCTTATTATTTCAATACTGTGTTCTATGAATGGAACTACTGCTTTATTATTCATAAATCGTTCATATCCATAACTAGTCTTAAAATAATTTAAATAAGTACCTAAGTTATAATGATTACCTAACCAAACTAAATCAACATTTTGAATTACAAAATACGTCTTGTTGTTAGTCATTTTTATTTTGTTGTCATTCTTTAAAAAATATGAAAGACACTAAGTGCATATACATGACTTCTTTATATTATATACTGCACATATCCAGTTAAATAATCATTACAAAAATTGAAAAACATAAATATTTGTGGTTAAGTGCACTGAGTGCATTAATGCAAGTTGTTTACAGAGTGAGCGGTCGGTGCACCACGGCCGCGTCGACGAGCGCGCGCCGGTCGTTGCCTTCATTTTATCCTTGAGTATCCTTGAACAGGACAACGCGTCACACTCCACCGCTGTCGATTTATGTCGCCCTGGTAGCTCGCAGGATATTTCGTCCCTTTGGGAATACGTCGGACCCTCCTAAGGGACGTTTATTCGCCATCTTGCTCTTTGTATTTCTCTTACAATGTCACGCACACATATACACACATAAATGTGTGATTTTGAGTAAACACCAGCGACAGATTTGTTTCGGTTCATTTTTATTAAAATTATTCGGTTTTCATAGTTTACTACGAAAAATTACTTTATTTCCTTTTTCTTATAAAAAAATTATAATAAAGAAAATAATAAACTGCTAAACTTTAAATTTACATTTCTTCATTAAAACATTTTATGTAAAATATTTTCATTAATTTTCTCTTATGAGTATGCTGTACGTAATGCCGTTATTAATTTTGCGTCTTTACAATTACGCCGCTCTACCGTGCCGCATCTATGTGCATACATTCCAAAAGTTCCTCCCTCCTCACCGTGTGCCAAGTTAACAAGAAACCGGGAAAGGACGACATAACTCCTTGCAGGCTCTGCATTCCTGCTAGTTGTTGACGTCATTCCAATAGATTCTACATCCCTTGGGTACCTCTCGATCATTGACCTTTGTCTGCTGGACATGCGCATTGGGTGCTTCGAGATAAAATTTAAATCGATAAAATTTTGTCAGATGAGTGCAAATAACAAGTTAACATGTTCTATATATAATATAACATTTATTTAATAAACTGTCAACCTATTATTTTATTATTGGGTAAAATAAATAATATATAAAAACTCGGTATAATCCAAGATCATATTTTAATAATATCGCCAATGAAAATACTTTGAAGACAAAAGCGGACTTTTCAATGTCATTGCCTTTGTCTGTGGAACGCCCCTACCACGAAAGGACTATTGGTAGGTAGACGACGCTAAAAAGGGAAGGGTAGCTCACCCTTGCACATCTCTGTCGCACGCATGAGCTTGGAAAGCTCCGATCTGGAGAGCTCCTCGCATGTTATGCATTCTTAATACATTCCCGCGCCAACATCGCCGCTGTCGCTAGCCGCTTTCTCCTTTTAATGAACTTATTTAAGATCGCACCCTGTGAGAGAGATAAATTATTATAGCCTCTCTTTCTATCGCGCGGAGGTTCCTTCGTGCGACGCACAAATTGTATTGTGATGTTGTAGATATTATAAGTTTAGCCGACAAACTGGGGAAAATACTACATTGAAATAAAGTGTTTAAAATGAAAAATGCAGGGAAGACCAATATTATTTGATTCTGACTCTCCCATTTCTGATCTACTCGTATTATATAAGCGTGCTGTAAATCTATACACCACGACGACGATTGAGCACATCAAGTAAGTGCTCAGGAGAAAATATTCTCAGATCGTTGATATGAAAGACAAAAAGCTGACTTCTTTAATAGGTACAATTAGTAATTAATTTAAACAACCTGCCATATCTACTATTACCAGTGATTACACACTGGGTTCAATAATTTAGGCTTCTTTTTCTTCTTGATTTATGTAAATAAATTACTACGTAAGACATAGAAATAAATAGAAAAAATATTCCACGACCGGCAAAAGCAAAGAGTTGTTAGGTATGGCCGTATTAATTAATTTTGAGACGTGCCGGTATACGACATCGAAAGAAATGTACTCAGTCGAAAAAAAAATCAGCCCAGCGAGATAAGAAGCACTTGTATTCTTCACTCCATATTTAAATTGTGACGCGTTTTAAAAAGCCTCGGTTTCGAATAGAGGTATCGATCCCGGTATCCCGAACCCCGGGATCCCGATCATATTTTAGTCCCGAAAATCTCGGGATTAAATTCAATAAATCCCGAGATTTTCGGGATTGATATATTTATAATAAAAGTCAATAAAACTGTGCTTTCTATGATCATTAAACAAGAAATTACTCTTTATGAGCCTAGTTTTACACGAGGCTATAATTTGGAGAAGACCTATAAAAAATTATTGACTTGATCCAACTTCCATTGAGCCTGAACGCGCTTTTTTCGATTCTACATATTTGTGCCAGAAATTAAGAAGTATGCTTTCGGATGAGACGTTGGATGTGTTGTTATTTCTAAGATTTAATTTTCGTGGCTTAAATAAGTAATCTATAGTTCCTATATTTATATTTGATTTAAAATACATTGATCTCTTTTGCATAATCTTCTTTATAGTATAATGCCGTTTCATTGTTTAGATATAAGGGCTTAGTTTGTTTAATTTATAATTTTGTTTTATTTTTGAATATTTAAGTAAAGATTTAAAATAAAAGATTGATTTTAATATGTTTTACTTTTTATTGTTACCACTTTTTATTACTAATACAATCCCGGGACTATCCCGGGACTAACTGTTGATAATCCCGAAATCCCGGGATTACAAAAATCGACCGGGATCGAATCCTCTAGTTTCGAATCACTGGCAGACGGTAGATCAAATATTTGTGTTTGACTTTTTGAAACGCACGTTATTTTCTGTAACTTTCTGTTTACTCCGTCGTACCAATACAAACATGCTTAGATTCTATATAAATATTTCTCAATCTACGCTTATGATCAGAAATCCGATTGTTTCAATGTTTGACATAAAATAATTTCGTTACACTACCTATCAAAAAAAATACCCGCGTAGTCACTTCAACTAAGTTCAAGTTTTTTTTCAATAGCATGCTACGGAGCGAGAATGTCGCAACAAACGACGAGGACCACTACAACCACTCCACCGCCTCCTTCGTCTGTCACCGCGTTTACTCCGGCCACACTGTCGGTGGTGGAAGATATTCCCACCGGGACCACTCCGCCGTTCTGTGCTGATGCTAACACTCCAACAAACCCTCTCGGAAGACTCCGCGCGGCCATGAGAAATAGCATCTACACGCAAATGAATGCGTTCTTCGATGCCTTCATTGTCTTTTACACGGACGAACATTTGGTATGATAACAAGTCTCTCATATTACAAATTATACTGTCTTATTATAAAAAAAAAAACAATGAAAGATTGATGTTATGTACTACTGTAGTTTGATGACTAAAAAATCATTAAAGTAAATTTCAACAAAAGCTTCGAAGTTTCGAAATATCAATTTATGAATGATTTAACACGAATGTAATGATTTATAGTAATTCAAATAGGATACAATACTAAAATAGACGATAAATTATCATAAAATTCCCAGAGTGAAGAGCCATCTCCGGACGAGCGTCGTTTGGAGTACATCAGCGGCTGGGACGGCGCCGGCACGGGCGTGGTGTTGGCTGAGGGCAGCGCGGCGATATGGGTTTCCAGTGGTGATGTCAAACGCGCCAGAGCCATTCTCTCCTGTGCCTGGATGGTCATAGATGGCGATGATCCAGCACAACACACTATCCCGGAATGGATCGCTGTAGGTTTAACAAACATGCTTTTTATTTGTTCTATTACACAACTAAGAAATCAAGTAAATCAAAGTGGTTTTGATCGCCTTCACTTCATCTGCTAGGCTGTATGTAAGATTTACTATTAACAAGTTTATTAGGAATTACAATACGAGTATTTTTTATTCAATACGGATTTGCACTGGGCTAAAACGATTGATAATAATGTTTTACGATGCTAAAGACCTCCCTAGTGGTAGTTAAAATAATATCGATTTATCTTATAATACTTTAATTAAACATGTTTTGTTTTAAGATAAACAAAAAAGACATAAAAAAATTCTCAAAATATTAATTTATTCTTCCATATATTTCTGAAGGAACGTCTAGGTCGCAGCGGGCGTGTCGGCGGAGACGCGCGGCTGACGTCGGCAGGAGAGTGGCAGACACTGTCCACGGCCCTGCAGCGCGAGGGACTGCAGCTCGTCAACATCCCCACCATGATAGACCAACTGTGGAACGATGAACTGGAGCCGGCTCGGAGAAGGCCTGAATTCTCGAAAATCGTCGCCGTTTTGCATAACATGGAATACACTGGTAACCTTTATGTTTTGTGTCATAAGTTTGATAATAAATAACTGTGGGCAAAAATTGCTGTGTTCAGTATCTATATACATCTTCCAAAGTACTACGTTTAATGGTAATACATACATGTTCCGGTAAAATAGTCAAGCTTAGAAAATATTTATTTCTAAGTACAAAGTTTTAGAGCATTAGGTGAAGTTTTAAGTAAGTATATATTAAATAGAGATGGGCCGAGTACTCGGTTGATACTCGGTACTCGGCGTACTCGGCGGGTTTTTTGATACTCGTACTCGGCCGAATAACTCGGTTTGAATGCCGAGTATACTCTGTTTAAGAAATGCAATATATTTCAGTAGATATAATTTAAACAACAGTCATCATCATCATCATTAGCCAATGGAAGTCCACTGCTGGACATAGGCCTCCCCCAATGACTTTGTCCACCGAGTTTGGTCGGAAGCCGCCTGCAGCCAGCGACGTCCCGCGACCTTGACAAGGTCGTGAACAGGGCGGTAAAATTTGAAATGACTGAATTTAAGTGACGTATTAAACATTTTATAGATTCAATAAATATTATTTTATTTCATTTCGTAAACAACTGTGTTAATCAAAAATTATTTAGTAATTTAGGAAATCTTTGAAAATCTCAATTAATAAAATCAAAATTATAGTACGTAATATAAATAATTAATATTTTAAAAGTGGATAAAGCTAAGTTTTGATGCAGCGATGGCCTCGAAGTTTGGGCGCGCGGTCGAAAATCTCGACGGTCGCGGGTTCGAACCCCAGGCACACACCTCTGACTTTTCGAAGTTATGTGTGTATTCACATTGAATTATCACTTGCTTTAACGGTGAAGGAAAAAGATCGTGATAAAACCTGCACACCTAAGAGTTCTTAGGAATTTCTTAGGTGTATAGTCCGCCAACTCGCACTAGGCCAGCGTGGCGGACTATGGCCTAAACCCTCTCAATGGGAGAGGAGACCCGTGCTCAGCAGTGGGCGTATATGGGTTGATGATGAAGTTATGATGCAGGAACACAAGCCTCGCTGCACTGTTCTGGTAACAGCCTATTCCTCTATTCTTCGTAGACGTTACCGGCCTCCGAAAACAGGCTATTTAAATTCTAATGTACCACGCGCGAATTGGAAATTTAATTGAACCGAGTTACTCGGCCGAGTACTCGGTTGAAAAAAAAATTAACCGAGTAAAACTCGGTACTCGTTGCTCGGCAAAAGTGTAACTCGGCGCATCTCTAATATTAAACAATATTTGAAAAAGAACGATACATTCCTAATTGTATTTTCTTATTTCGACACTATAAAGACTTTAGTTAATAAAATCTGAAGACTGATTTGAGAAAAATCTTTCTAAAGGAGTTAGTTGGAGAGATAAAGTGGCAGCCGTGCGGAGTGACCTGCGGGCGGCTGGCGCTGATGCGATGGTGGTGACTGCGTTGGACGAGGTGGCGTGGCTGTTGAACGTGCGCGGGAAAGACATACCATACGCACCACTGTTGAAGGCCTTCGTCATCATCGGCGCTAAGGACATAAGAGTGTTCGCGCCTCCGGGAAAACTGTCGATGCCGGTTCGAGACGCCCTCGCCGTTTACAACTGCTTCAATAATAATTGCACCAGGTTTGTTGATTGTGTGAAGTACTTAGATATAAAAATTTAAAGGTAATAGCGAACTCTATATCTAATAATAGCATCTTATATGACCGTTACTTATGTCATGCGTAAGTGGAGTAGTTACCGATTTTATTAGCTGACATGTTTATTACAAAAATGGAAAAAGGATAATCTGGGAAATATCATAATGTATACAATTCCTAACAACTCGTGACTAAACATTCTGTAATTTCTGAAGACGCAATGGTATATGTATAACTTTTCTTTAACTAAGCAATTTAGATGATGAATTATTTAAAGATTAGCTAACTAATTATAACTTTTTAAACTGTGCAAGCAATTTAATATTATTTTACTATAATAATGCTTTTATTTTGTTAAACATGAATAAAAATATTTTAGGGTAAGCGATTACACTACAATATACGCGGAGTTACGACGGGCTACCGAATCGAAGATCCTGATACCCACAGCCGGTACGTTCCAAAGAGGAGCTTCAGCGGCCATCGTACAAAGCATTAACGCAGCCAAACGTATGTTTCAACTGTCGCCCATTGTATACCTGAAGGCGCAGAAGAACGAAGCAGAAATTAAAGGGATGAAGAAGGCGCATTTAAGAGATGCCGTCGCTATGTGCACTTTGTTGAACTATTTGGAGGTACGTACTTTAGTAATAAAGGATACCTACTTGTAGTATAAAACCTTTTTGGGAGGATAACTCATCTGTGTAAAAATAAAATCATGCTTATTTTAATTATTATTAGCCATTGCGCTATATTTATTGTCACACATTCTTTAGTTAAAGTTAGCATATAGACTAAAAAGAGATAAAATATTATCCACTTTATATCTCCTTTAATTTGCTAGCATCTTCTAACGTCCACGTTTTATCTTATACTACTTTTACAGGGAAAATCAGGGTTGAGCGAAATGTCTGTCACGAACACTGTTGATTTGACACGTGAAACCCAAGCTGGATTCTTAGGCGCCTCAATGAAAACCAGGGTTGCTTATGGACCGAGTGCTTCTGAGCCTGAATATCTGCCAACGAACGGAACCAACCGACGAATATTCAAAAATGCTACGCTTGTTATACAATCTGGGGGGCAATATGAAGGTATGGCATAATTAATTGTAAGGGTAGAGTTATACAGTATTTAGATAAGATAGCGATATGGATGCTAAAATTAATTCGATGGAATGATTTCCATATTGTGTTGCATTTCAAACGAAAATACCCGTTATTTCTTTTCTTCTATTATAAGACTAACCTAACCAAAATCGATAACTATGGGCGTTACAGTTGCGATTATTGGAATGCTATACAACCTCCATTACTTTATAGAAGGAACTACGGTGGTGACACGCACGGTACATTTCGGAAACCCGAGCCGAGACGAGCGTCGGGCCTACACGACAGTGCTTCGGTCGCTGGCGGCGCTGGCGATGCTCACCACTCCCAACGCGCTGCCCGGCTCCCACACCGACCCGGTGGCCCGAGCGCCGCTGTGGGCCGCCAGACAGGACTACATACACCCCACGGGATATGGCGTGGGGGCTGCGCTTAATCGGAAAGAAGGTCGAGTACCTCCTAAGCATATAGTAGGATTTAAATTTTGTGTGTAAAGTTTCGTAGTCTGAGTACCATTAAAAAAATATATTAGACTTAAGCTATTGAATATTTAAAAATATCAATCAAAAATATCTAATTATTTTGTGGATATATCAAACCTCTGTTCAAATTATCTTGAGAATGTTAAATATTTAAATGTAATATTTGTTTCCAGATCCTGTTGTAATCGATTATCGGCAAGACACGAACTTGCATACCCTGAGAGAAGGATATTTCATTACAAGCGGTAATTAAAATACTCTTAAAGCTTTGTTTAAAATAAAAAAATATTTTTAGAAGAATTCTCATAACCTAGACATAAGGTACTTACTGATTATATTGCTTATTTTCATTCAATTTCAGAGCCAGGCTGGTATGAACCTGATAAATATGGAATTCGACTCGGAAATATTTTAGAAGTGATTTCTAAACCATTGGGATATCTGGCGTTTAAAGAAACTACACTGGTTCCATATGAACCTAAGCTCATAGACAAAAACATGCTCACCGAATATGAGGTTAGTTATTTTTAATATTCATTATATATTAATAGTGTACAACAATATTTTAGATCAATCGGACCCATTGTATCGGATTTGTTGCACCAACTTATTCTTTTTCTAACTAAATCAGCATCTCAAGACTGAATTTTGTTAATATCGTTTTAGTTTTGTGGAATACATTAGCCCTAAATCGATAAACGCATAGCATAAATATTGAATCATAGATTTAATAACAACTCTTTTCGTTAAAAAAATCTATTCCAAGATTCTCGCCTAAGTTGCCCAATAATGTCTCTACTTTTATGGTTACAGATAAACTGGTTGAATGCCTACAATGATCGCATTAGAAAGATCGTTGGACCAGAGCTAATGGCACGAGGCCTTACTGATGTCTACTATTGGATGACCAACAAGACAGTACCTCTAGAACTCCCTTCTAAAGTCAAGAAGTCTCATAGCAACGCGGCCACAAAGCTATCGTGTATGGGTGGATATGTTATGATGGCCTTATTATTTCTATTTAAAATGTGTTCTTAATGTACTAATGTTATTCAACTGAATGCCAGTGTCCATAGACAACGGCTATTTTGTTTATGAAATTGTTTTATAATACGTATTCCAAAATCGAGTTATGAGGTTAGACTATAGAGGTTAGAACAATCAAATCTTTCTTGTAAGTAGGAACCGTATTTTTACTTTTTTTAGCACAAATATTTAATGTTACCTACATTAACATTTTAATATAACTTTTAATACAATTAAATTAAATTTGTCTCTGATAAAATGTAGTCAGCGAATAGATATTTATCAAAGACCAAAGTAACGGGCTTTTCAATGTTACGATCTGTTTTTGTAGTATTAAATGTAAAAATATATAAAGTAGCTTTTTTTAAGGTTGAATTTAAGTGCTTTAAATACATATCACGGAACATCAATGGGCATAATATGATCCATATAATAGCCACCGAAAACAAACCGAACATTTATACCACATAAGGAAGAAAAAAAAACATTTATACCTTAAAGAGCGGCCCGAACGTTCCGATCGGGAAAAAACTTAACCCTTCGTAGCCCAAGATCATAAAAAATTATAATACTTTGGTATATGATAGGCTTGAACAAATAAAAAAACACGTGTTTCGTGGAAATTCAAAAATATTTTTTATTCCGTATGTATTGGATCTTTTAGGGTTTGTGACATTACTGTCACATTGGGTTAAACTGGAAGAAAATGTTTTAACGTAGTATGGAAGGATCTAACAGATTTATTTTGTTTTTTGTAACAACTACTATTGCGAACTTTTTAAAAATTGTTTGTGCTACATCAGGACACCGAAGAAACTTGGGCCAAATGATTTTCAAACCTAATTCGGTCAGTAGCCAATTTGATACTGCCCCACCGCCAATGGGGGGACATGTTGCGCCGGACTCTTGTGATTTTGGCTTGTATTTTATTTTCAATTAATCTTCGCTGTTGGACATTAGGATTCAAGCAAAACTTACATAAAGTCTCCAATTTCAAGTTGAAAATCTGCTGAAGACATTTGTTTGTCATTGCATAGTTTAGTCTGCCTTACTCTCACATACATCAGCCAAGAACTGGCCATGGTCAGGTCTAATAATTGGTAAAACATCCAAACCTGGTGTCTTTTAATTCGTGTCAAAATACTATAAGCACCCATAATGCTGTTAATAAAATCTACACCTCAATATACCCACTACATTCTTCGACGATATGAGACCGATCAATGTTGATGTACTTCTATTGGCCTTATCGTAAGGACTTGGACCTTCGACCACTCACCAGCAAAAATTGAGAGAAGCGTGACAAGTTTGTTGTCTTTTCATATAAATGTTGACACATCAATTGCGTCCATATTAGCTACGTAATCAACAGAAAATCTACTTTACTTTTTATTACATCCTCGTCAGGGGGTAGTTTGCAATCTGGAACGAGATTATTCCGTACGGTCCCAGGACTCCCCAAGTCCAAGATATATCCACTTCTGCTACGTACTCCAGTAAAGTTTCAAACCACGGAAGTAAAGTTATTATCCAAATATATATGTTATTTCTGATGTCTGGGTATGCCCGCGTCATTCTAAATACGACGTTTCAAGATGCTCCTTTTTTATTCTACTAGGAGCAAAACTCTTTCAGTTCCTGTTTCAGGTTCAATATTATAGACAAAACTTGAAACTACGCTCAGTACATAAAACTTTTAAAGCCAATTGTGTTTTTTTTTATAGCCATATATCTATTCAAATTGTCTCTTCTCTTAGTGTAGCAAATCTATTCATCCACACAAAGGTATACCTCGAATAGAACTCCACTAGAAGTCCTATTTAAGGCTTAGATTATAGATCTAATTTTTGTGTAAGTACTACCCCTATCTTAAAAAATAGGAGAAAAAAATCATCAATATATGGATATACATTAGTTGTATTTTTTATGACATTATCACCCAATGTAACAGAAATGTAACAAACATAAAAAGTTACTTTTTACATATGAAAAATCAAAAGTATGAATTGGTAACGATATATAAACCAAATCATTTACTTACCTACGGGTATCAACAAAAATTATACAATTTTATATACTTTTAGTATTTTTTTATAAATTTTAAACTTTTTGCAAGTTCAAACATGGCATTTTCATCAAAACACGAAATTCAAAGCCAAAAAGGGAGCAAGTTACACTACTTATGATTTATATTTGATGCTAAAATGTTCGGTGTGTTATTTAAGAATATATTGATATTGATTTGACAAATCTTAAACGTTTAGTTTAAATTTTATAGAGACTTTTTGGGTTTGTTACAGAAATGTCACCACAGGCTATAAAGGGTTAAACGAAATACATTTGTCATTGCGATTGCATAAAATAAAAAATGAATTAGCGATCGATGGTAATTAATTGTGCACTGCCTCATGGACGCACACTAGCTTACCTGGGAGTCAGATAAAGTATAAGTGCCTTTAATGTTTATCTGATTAGTGCCTTTGAAATTACCTCTTTAAATATATAGTAGACTAACGTAGAATTTTGTATTTACGCAGAGAAACTTCGGTCTTACATATAGGTATAAGTATAATCATATCTTGCTGCTTTTAAAGTAAAAGTTCATCAGATTCAAAATGATAAATGATGCAATTAAAACAATAGTTACATTACAAAATTCATATAATGCAGCGCCTTCAAAAGTACAAAAAAATGACATTCGCATTTTTCCAGTTGTTTTTAAATATATATAAAATAATTAGATATATTTTAAACATAAAATTGTAAAGCATTTGTATGAATAGTTTCACTCGGATGTACCAATCTTATCTGTTCCTGAAAACGAACTAGATGGAAGTTGTGACCCGTACATTTTTCCAATGTTGGCACTATGACTATGACTTTCCTTTCCAATTCTGAAGTTATAAAAAAATGCAAAATAATTTAAAATGACGAAATATATTTTAGCTATGTACATCTCATTTATAATGATACCAAGATGTGTTAATATTTTAAAATGTATAATAGACTTGTGTGTACGCAACCTACCATTCGAAAATTCGGAAAATGCATTACTTGCTTAATCGTATAGAACACATGTAGATACGTTAGTCGTCTTTAATCCTTGATTTAAGTTTTAATTATAATTAGGAAGCTTTATACCTTAGTATAGTTATGATAAATATGTTACTTAATTAATTGTAATAATAGATTTTAAGTGAAAATGGAGCACCGAGTGCCTTATTAAGAGTAGAGCGTAAATTTGCTTTTTATTTTTAGTTTATGTATATATTTACTTGTTTTGAAACTTATATTAGTATAGGCAAATAGGCTGTCGTTGTTAGATTCTATTCAATTTGAGAATAAGCTAAGCAGTGTGTTTCAACTTTATTTTCCTCATAATAAAAAAAAATCCGTTCTTAAGCTGTAGTCTAAAATTAGTTAATCAAAATTAATATTAAAATTAAATGAACCATGTTTTTGGCTTGTAACACATACATATAAGTAATAAAAATATGTAACCTAATTATTCATCATATTTCTTAAGATCTATCGTGATTTGAAGCTAAAAACTATGCTTAGCTTGTAGTCCTTCACATATCACACCTAATATTTACGTAGATAGGTTTTTTATTGTTAGCTTCACCAATAGGATTTAGTAAGAAAGTGTTAAACTAACCGTAGCAATACCCTGCAATACAAGATGTAACTCAATAAATCAATAAAACAACTTTGAATCAATAGAGTTTTATTCCATTGGTCCGTGTTAGTATCACACAACAGTCCTGACATCGATTGCACATATAAAAAGCTGAAATTACTTGGCGCTTATAGGAACCTTGGTTGATAACATGGCTCGGTAACGAAGAAAACGTTAATTGACTCGGTTTACCTCGTACTTTTTAGTTTCTTAAATATAAAACTGTTTATGCTGACTACAACTTATAAAACACAAACCTAAGATTTTCTGACTAAATTCATAAAGTGATTTTATTAATACTTGTCTTAGTTAAAACTAACAAGAATCGCTATAGCTTTAAAGCGTTGTAATATCTCACTAGCAAAAGTACCGTATTGACTATGGCACAAAATTGTAATTGAACATAACTTATAAAATTACAAATTGATTGAAAAAAAACATTTTACCATTGTTTGTCCATATTTTTACCACTAGTATTTCATAAAAAAAATACATATAAATTCAAATTAATTTCAAAAATACTTATTAATTCGTTAGTCAAATACATTGAATCTACTCAAAGCCCTAGACACATATATTTTTAACATATATAATATATGAGTGCTACCGACGCGCTAAAGAAATTTCAGCTTTAATACTACAACGTCAAACTACATACATGGCACACATACTTAAATTTAATTTAACATGTGTGCTTGAATACATAAAGCAAGCTTTGCACGTGAATTGTCGACTTAATATCTTACAAGTTAAATATAAATTAAACCTTTTATAACAAAAATAAAATTCAACAAAACGTAGCAACACAGTACAGGGATATTTAAATGCAGATTTGAGAACTCAGAACATATAGTCCACTGGATGTGAATCTTCAACCACCGGATGTAAAAAGTGACGTCGTTAGAATATTTTAAGCCTCATGTTCATTTAAATAAATTCTCTGGAATTTAGGTTTTACTACAGGTTTTGGCATAGTGTATATGCCATTGGCTTTTTTATTGCATTTTAATATCCCTGTACAAACGAAATACAAGGACGCCGTCATGAAACACATAAGTGATTACAAACACTCAAATTATATGGTTAAATCCCAGACACAAAACCAGCTGTAATAGAAAAATAATTTTTTGCAAATATAAACATTTACTTAGTAAGATAAATCTTCAGTCTTCAAGCTGTTTCTCTTATTTCACTACTCTCAAAACTAATCCAATCGCGACAAGTAAATTTAATGTCATTTGGTACTTTTTCTCATCATTTAAATCTTAAAGCTTAGCTAAAATATGTTTAAAAAATCAATTTTATCTTTTTCAATTTTTTCCATAGATATTTTGCTTTTTAAAGTAACGTATTAAACCTCAAATCACAAAACTCTAGTCATCGCGATCGGAAGCTAACTGATATACAAATTCTACGATTGGTGCCTTACTTACAAATCCTAAATATATTCGATTAGTATAGTTACTGTACAGTGTAACGCACTATGGCGTGCAATCTTAAATTAACAACAACACATTGCAACCAAATGATAATCAAATTATCAAAATTAAATTATACCTACTTTTGCAAAGTAATTTTTATACAACTAGAAAAATAATTATTTAATCTTTGTCATTTAGAAGACTTTGAAATTCAATTTAATTTTTATAGCAAAGTTTAACCATGTTTTAAAAATTGTTTAATGTATTTAGACATTTTTCGTATTTTTTTTTATAATAACACCTGCATTTTATCTCTACCCCAATTAAATGTTGCATAAGAAGACACTGGAATTATCATTCTTAAACCTTTTTCCATCTATTTTTTATTGCACATACTTAGACATTTACAAAATGTTTATCTAAGTCGGAAGTATTTTTATATGAACATTTTCCCCTAGAAATTTCAAAATGCAAAAGCTAAACGAAATAGTCGAACAATGATTTGAAAATACATTACTATGGAGTAGTATTCAGAATATTTTTACGAAAGAAATGCTTTCTTCTTTTAAATACCGCCCCGCCATTTCCACAAATATGATTAAATAATAAATGCAAGTAAAGCCAGCGGTGATCGTAATACTAGTGATGTGAGGTGATGTGCGTTGTTACCGGGTAAATACACATTTTATACACAAATTCATCTTCTCAGGTCGACCATCTCAACTGCAGCCGTCTCGTCCACGCGAATATGGGACACGTTCTGGAAAATTCGCATTTATAATGTAGCATAAGTATTGAAAGACTCTAGGTATAGGAAAGGGGTTGAAAATCTCAGCGGTTGCGGGTTCAAACCTCTGGTTTTGCGATTTTATGTGGGTATAAAGAATAAATTACCACATACTTTAAAGTTGAAGTAAGATATCGTGAGGAAAAGGTTCACCACTTATTACGTGGTACTAAAACACAATTGGCGCAACGGGATCCAGAGATTTAACTCTGCCTACATCTTGTACGTAATACAAGTTTAATTACATAAACATAATATTATGTGCTATGTACACATGTATAGATCACCCGTAACATAAACTTACGTGGAACAAGGGAGGGTCATTGGGGTGAGGGTGGAACCCAGTCTGCCGACAGTTGGCGATGTACTGCATGCCGTAGTCAGGCGTCAGGGCGAAGTAACCAGTCCTGGAATATTAACAAAGAATACAATATAAATAATAGTATCATTAAATGCGTAAATTGTACAAGCATCCACAAAACATCCTAGGAGATTGGTAAATGTACAGGACCACTTTAATATAATTTTAATTAGTGAAAGCCTCGAGGTACACACACACACAGGCACACATCTCTGACTTTTTAAAGTTATGAATGAGTGAGTGTATTTACAATGAATTATCACATACTGTGACTGTAAATATGGTGAGTAAATTTGCACACTTCTTAGAAATTTCTTAGGTTTGTTAAATTAAGCCCTAAACCCTCTCCGTTCTAGTGAAAGCTCGTTCAGCAATGGGATATATATGATTCCTGATGAGCCCCAGGTTATGTGGTCAATATTTAACTTACTCGTTGTATTTGGGCGCACACACAATGGCGATCGCTTCGGGCATCATCAGCTGATACGAACACTGCGTGTGGAGATCCACCGACGACAAAAACGCCGTCTGCGTTGGATGCGTCTGAAAACATAACAGGACAACTTAAACTTCATTTTTAACTTCAAACTAACGACAAGAGAAAGAATTGAATTGCATTTTTTTGCATAATATTTACAAAAAATAAAAATATAGATACAGAAATACAGAAACATTATTCGTGACAATAAACTAAGTAATCAATAGCAAAAAGGAAAAAATACATTTAAGAGTCATTGATGGTGATAATGAAAGTGATGTTCAGTATTGGTATTATGCAGTAGTTAATGACGTCGTCGGTGCGTACGTTCATACGTTGTATATACTTAGCCTATCGCCGACCACTGCTCAACGTGAGCCTCCCCGAGAAAGCGCCAAGCATCCCGGTCTTGAGCAGCCCTCATCCATCCGTTTCCCGCCACGTTTGTCAAGTCGTCGGAGCATCGTTGTTGACTACACAGTATTGTTGTCGGTACGTACGTGTATCCAGCCCAGCGTGATGAGGTTGTGTTGGTCCTGGTAGTGGAAGATGTCCTCCTCGCTGGTGGTGGTGCACGAGTCGGCCGTGCCGCTCTGCTGCGGGACCACCACGTGCGACACCAGCAGCTGGTCGCGCTCCTGAACACACCACAGTATTACTCCTTCAAACTTACACTTATAAAGTTGCCCTTGCAGACCAATTACACACAAGTATTTCTGTATTTCTTAATTTTTTATACACTTAAAAAAAAGTACAACACAAAAGAAAAGGAAATCTATAACACTACAAAATAATAAAAATCGCGGCCTTATCACCCACACCGATCTTATCAAGACAACCAAAGAAAGGACATTCAAAATTAATTTCTTTAGCAGGCCAATATACATGCCACAGATAGAATATAACTGTATCCATACCAGTCTCCCGGCGAGTATCCCACACGTCTCGATGTTCCTGGCGGTGTTGTCAGCCGCAAGCCTGAGGAACCGCTGCAGCAGCGCGGCCGGCACCACCACGGTGCGCAGCCGCTGGGCGCCGTACAGCGACGGCATCGCCCCACTCACTCCACCCACATCACTCTCACTGAACACCCACGTCACGTCATAATACATATATAAACCGGTATCCACCATACTTATTGACACTAGTCTGAGATTTTGTATATTAATATTTGCAGTAATTATTCTTAAATAAAATCTGTAAAGTAGGCGATTTTTAATATGCATTAATGTATAGGTAAAATTAAATTTTTCTACTGTAACACTTTGTGGTCTAACAGATTAAACATCACGATAGACTGTCCATGAACCGCCTACACTGAATTGACATTTAAAAATCCATAACATCCAAATTAAATTTCATTAATATAGATGAGCCATTTAAAACGTTGGATATCTTGAATGTATTGAATAGATAAGAGATTTAACATGTATTACTAATGCTTTTTTATCTTAAAGAATCATGTTTAAATTGGAAGTAAAAAATTAATACTAAATGTAGGGAAATTGACATATCAGGTTTATTATATAAATTAGTGAAATTAGTACATAGAAATGGATCAAACTGAAAACATATAAGGACCTGTTTTATTGTACCAAACATTTACAAACAAGAACGTAGGAAACCCTATGAACAGTAATTACAATCATTCACACCCAAGGAATTCTTCAAGAAACGGCACAATCAAAAAATTAAAACAAACGATTAAATTTGACATAAACCTCCATGTGTCATCCATTTCAATATATCAGAGTTCAGAATGCCTATTGGAATTTAACAATAACATGTCAAATAGTATACAATACAACCAGTAAATGAGACTGTTACAAAAAGTTTCCAACGGACTTACTTGTGCGGTCTAGAAGGCGGTATGAGTGGTGGTGCGGGCTGGTAGTGGTGCGGCGGCGCGCGCGGTGGTTCCGCCGCGAAGTCGTCGGGGTACAGCACTCTATCCACAGGCGGAGCTGACGGGGTCACCGCCCACTGATCCTAGTAGCAGATGTAAAAATAAATAAGTAAAAATTTGTTGACACCATTAGTGGTACTTTTATAGACGGTCAAAAGGGTTACATGTTAATAGTGTAATGCCTAATTTATAATTCTTTATTGTTTTGTATTCTACTTTTGTTAAATAGAGATTAAAAACTTCATGGTTATTAAACGGAATTTTGTAAAGCAACTGGGCTTTAAGGCATGGATGTATTACCACTTGTTGATACAATATAATTTTATGTATGAAAAACAATCAGACTTTTTAAAACAAGCACACACATAATTTTTTCAGTCCATAATTGAAACTTTAGATACACATCTTGCTGTCTCACTATTACAAGGTTCTATGTGAAAATTTTAGCACTTATTAAATATTTGCTAACATAGAACCTTGCAATAGTGAGCCAGATTCTGGCTTCTAACCGGTTATGCAAATCTTTGACATATACGGATACTTTTAAAATTAATCTGCTCACAGCATGTAAGAGGTGAGGGGTTGTTGCATTTCCATCTTTCTTATTCTCATCTGCTTGAAGGCGTTCTGCCAGTTTTGCATCTTCTCTCTCTTGTTTCCTCCTTTCTTCTTCTGCAATACGTCTTTTTTCCTAAAAATATAGTAAAACATAAAACTATAGGAAATTGACTATGTTATGCATATTACAAAGTGTTTACCTACAAATGGTATTTGGCAATTATCTTACCACTAAAGCTATTTAATATTAGATTGTATTAAATATTTGAAGCAATTTAAATATGCAGTGTGAAATATTTACACTATAACAACTCTGACATCATTTTAGGAATAAAGCTAATTAAAGTAATGTCTGCTAACAGTAACCAAATTACATAAAAAACTTGCTCAAAATAGAAAATACCTCATTTTCCTTATACAATGCATGTTCTTTGGCGTACTGATCTAGGAGTTTCTGTTTCAATTTTTCTGCTTTTGGCATCACCTCTTTTAATTTAGCTTGGTTAACTGCCTTCACTTGTGCTGGTACTGTTGCATATTCGGGGTGTTTACGAATTTTCTCCAAAAATAATGTCATAAACTTCATGTACAATATGTAGGCGTTTTCCAAACTCCCTTCCGCTAGATACACATTAGCCATCCTTACCATTTCTAAGCCTGATCTGTAATACCTGCAAAGCAAGATGTATTACTAAAATAATTCAGATGTGGGCCATGTTTTACAAATATATGGTATTATATACCTACAACAATTAAGATGTAATATAGAAATGTGTAGACTCTAGGGTTAAGTGCAGAGAGATTTTTGCATTTAAAACATGTTTATCCCACAGGATTACATTTTCCAGGATAAAATTATCCCATGTTAATACTGTGAGCCCTACCTACCTCTATACCAAAAATCAATCAAATCAGTTTGGTAGATCCAAAAATACCCAT
The DNA here is from genome assembly GCA_030295005.1 of Cephonodes hylas. NCBI lineage: Eukaryota > Metazoa > Arthropoda > Insecta > Lepidoptera > Sphingidae > Cephonodes > Cephonodes hylas. Next base: position 3,985,371 of record AP025367.1, on the reverse strand, counting down.
TCCATTTTCCGGGATAAAAACTATCCCATGTTAATTCTGTGAGCTCTACCTCTCTATACCAAATTTCATTGAAAACTCTTTGGTAGATCACGAAATAATACCCATTCCCACAGGAATACTACATTTTCCGGGATAAAAAGTATCCTATGTCCTTTAGTGATGTATAAGCTATATTATTGTAAAGTTTCATTAAAATCCATTCAGTAGTTTTAATGTGAAAGTGTAACAGACAGACAAAGTTACTTTCACATTTATAATATTAGTACGGATAAGTTGAATTAATATAACTGAGAAGACCACCAGTTCTTTGCATGTAATAACAGTGAAACAAGATATTGCAGACATAAATCTTGCATCTAAAATAATGTTTGTGTACAACAGGTACTAGTTTTGTATTTGTGAGACTAATAAGTCATTTTTAATCCATGATAGTGCATAATTGTTGTTACCTTAAGGTCATAACTAATCTGCAAGTGTTGGCTGTACTTATTATAGAAAAAAGTTATATTTATTAAGTACCACTGTTTCACATTGATTTCTAAAAATTCTAGCTTACAATTTCTTATGAAACAGTTTAATGTAAGCACCTATGTTATATCCTTACAGTAAAGATGTTGCTATATTACCTATCTCTAAAATCAAATTATTTGTAAACTAATATTACTTTATTCCTTTTGTTTATTTGTAAACAGTAATAAAATCATAAATTCTATATGGCATTGAGAATTATCAGGCATTTGAAATAAATTTATAAAATAAAACATTAACATATTTTTTTCTATTGTCCACTTTTATAAATATATCTTATTAAGGGTAATAGCTTAATTAGCTTAAAGTTACTATAAATCTACATATTAACCGAATTAAATAACCTTAATAAACAGGTAAATTTAATAGACCTGTGAGCAAAACTGCATGAAATATTGGCCAAAAATGACTCATATAATGAGTAAGTATGTACCTACGTAAGTATTAATGTATTTATTCACTATACCAATGCAATATATTTTTTTCCGTTATTTTGTTTTTACCTTCTCGGCGGTACGTTCAGGTCTACCTCTACCATGGTGCCGTAGTTTGCTAGTTGTTTCACCCGAACTGATGGTTCCAAAGAAGCCAAGTCAACTTGCTTCGTTCGTTTTTCTTCTGATTGCATAGCGAACAAGGTAGTACGAGTGATAGATACGAAACTAAATTATTTATTAAATTGAACAGTTTCGATATATTTTTAATCAAATGACGAAATAAAAACTTAAGAAAACAATGCCTAAACAAAACTCGGACAAATGTCATCAGTCATACGCTACCTAAACGTCAATGTCAAATCTTACTTCTTAATAGATTATGGAAAAGGCAGCGTTTGTCCGGCAAAACAATAGTTTCAAATGAGTTATACCAATAAGTCATTACTTTTAAATGTCATTTTTTTTAATAAATTTATTTATAACTACCTACACGAACTGTACTAACAATCGATTTACAGTTTGCATTTTTTTGTGTCAACGAAATAACTAAGCCCAAGTAGGTTTTTACTACATAGTACTACCCGTATTTGTTTTTTATTCACAGGTTTGATTCCTGACTCTAACAATGTCAGCGAAAAAGACAAATTAAATTTCGTACAAATTAATAGACGGCACAACTGTTTTCTTGGCCTCTCTAAACAAAATCCTATGCCAGCATACCGACTCAAATCTCCCGGTGGCCGTCACGCGCATTACAAATGATAGCACTGTAATATCTCAGGGTGAAAAGCGCTATGGATTAATTCCGCTCGGCCCACCGTCCAATTGTGGAGTCCACAAAATTGTTAAGTGCTTGAGGTGATCTCCACTCCAAATTATTTTATCTGTTTACTCATTGAGAACGTTTGCAACAGTCACAAGACCATCTTCATCAACCCATATACGCCCACTGCTGAGCACGGGTCTCCTCTACCATTGAGAGGGTTTAGGCCTTAGTCCACCACGCTGGCCTAGTGTGGGTTGGCGGACTACACACCTAAGAAAATCCTCCTTTTAGGTGTGCAGGTTTCATCACGATGTTTTCCTTCACCGTTAAAGCAAGTGATATTTCAATCTTGAATACACACATAACTTCGAAAAGTCAGAGGTGTGTGCCTGGGGATTGAACCCGCGACCGCCGAGATTCTCGACCGCGCGCCTAAACCTCGAGGCCATCACTGCGATAAGACAAGACCATGCGCCTCGTTAATTGACAATTTCTTTAAAAGGGTATTCCTTGAAGGATTTCACATGTTCCCAGTCGACTGGATAGAGATTACCTACCGTTAAGTTTATGATTTCTAAGACTGCTCAAAACCGCGTTGGTTGGCGTTTACTAGGATAGGCTTTCTCGTAAGTCGTACCTACATTTAGCAGTGGATGGCGATAGACTGAGTATGTAAGAAATCTTACTTCTAGTTAAAACAGTTTCAAAGTCGTAAGTTCAAATTTCGTTTGCTCAGTAAGTAAACTTTATTTTAAACATTGGCAAATTAATTTGGTACACAAGTAACAGCAAAGCATTACTGGACACCAAACACAAAAAGACAGCATATAAACTATCACATACCATAAACTATTCATACATTTTAGCCATGTCACACAGCAAGAATAAACTGAAGGACAATATCGATTTATAATGGAAGAACGTGATTTTGGTGTTTGTATTAACATATCACAATTAATGTCCTGCCAAGCATCATCATCAGTTTCACAAATGGTTTTTTCAAGCCTGCAGTATGATCGGTAAAAATAGCAAGTTAGACGTTTAATTAATGATTTTTTTCTTCTTTGACACATGCAACACGTATTTGCTTTACGACTAAAAGGCTTTTTCTTCACTATAGGACAAGGATATTCATAAGCGTCTTTGCACATTATTCTGCGTGACTTTGGTTCTTGTGAGCCAATATTCCTAGATGTATGATGTCGAGTAAAGCTACTTTTATTCCTTCGGTATTTATTAGTTGTATTGAGTGGTAGCGGCGACGATATAGAATTCCGTAGACATGGCAGACATTTATTTATTGATGTTTTATTACCTAAATGAAGACTATCGTAAGGCATAGAGTAAGATTTTGATCTTACAAATTTCGACTTACCAACTGGACGTCTTAAAAATTTTTCATTGTATGTAACAGTTTCATTACACCCACAAAATTGCTTACAACTTTTCGTATTCTGACTTTTGTTTCTAAGACTATTCATTCTGTTCCTTCCAAAAGGAATGTTTATTTTACTCTCCACACTACGGAGTTTGTAAACACCACTTTTGTGTTTTACTTTTTTTTCTGTTTGACATCTTTTGGATATAATATGCTTAGGATTTTGAAATACTTGCACATTATGATGATTTTTATTTGATTTTTGCTTACGGATTGCTTTCATTCTCCAACCCCTGCGATCGCTATAAGTTAAAGTGTATTTTTTCCTCGGGTCTGGATATCTACGTGAACAAGTCGCTGAAATAATCGGCTGTTGCTCAACCTTTTTCTTTTTATTTTTTAATAAAGATGACAAGGGTTTAACAGCATTACCAGCTTTATCAGTAAAGCCCTTCATTGATCTCATATTTTTAAACGATAATGCCTTCTTTCGAGAGCAATCATCGTCATTACAAGGTATTGTTTCATTAGTTTCTTGAGGCCTCATTGGATATGTTAGTACCCAATAAAAAGAAACAGCAATAATACAGGGAATCCAAGTTACAATTACAAAGCTGAGCAAAATATATTTTAATATGATTTTGATTTTGCTTTCATAACACGTACAAAGCCTCATGAGTGAAAAAAAATTCTTCATACGTTGAAGATTACGCTGTAATACACAACATCTTTGCTTGTATTTCGCTTTTTTGCATTTTCTACACGATGGTTTAGACGTACCGTTACTGTCAAGTGGTTTAAAACTTAGTGAATTACTCGTAACAACCGCAGCATCTCCCGTGCTTTTTTTAATCGTCTGCAAGCGCGATGGAGTAACAGAAACCTGCTGGTCTTTACAAATACAATTAGGCCTATAAGGCCTGGAATAAATTAGATTATTTCTAGTTCTCCCAACATTCCTTCCTTGTTTTGTATATCCAGGGAAACTGATTAAATTGTAATGTTGGCCATTAGCACAAACGCAGTGATTCAAATCGGACTTGATCATTTTTAATGCACGTGTATTCTGAAATTTTAATAATTTAGGTTCACTGCTACTCTTCGACATTTGTCTTGATTGCAGCAATGAATTTATTTTGTCAAATCCAGACCCCAGTTTCAATAATTTAGGCGCAAAGCAATTTTTGTCGCAACGTTTCTTTTTCGAAGTACGATCCAATAAACAGTTTCTATTTTGAAAGCCAAAAACATCGTACGAGATATTTGCCCGTGTAGGAAATGAAGGCAATTTCGCGTTTCGTTGCTTTGACGAACAATATACATTTCTTTTTCCTTTGGTTAGTTTCGTCATTTCACTGGCAAACAAGACCTTTACTTCTTTATTTCTTTCTGTTAACTGTTTATCTCTTTCTCTTAACCGTTTTCCTTTTTTTAGTCTTCGTGAATTGATAAATATAAACGGACTATTCTTATAATTAAAATTCTTTTTGATTCCATCAAAACTGATTGTTTTTTTTCGTAAATGTTTTCTCAAAATTTTATCTGCAAACAAGCAAAAAAACATTAATTTGTGTATTTACCTGTATCTATGTAAGTATATCCTTAGGAGGAGTTTTTATCACCCACATTTTACCACCAAAATTAATAAAAAAATGATTACCATTTCGTTGATATTTTAAAGGTTCACTCTGGGACTTGTGTATGATTAAATTTAATTTTAATTTATTGTTCTGTGGACGTGTTGCATCGTTTTCAAAACGATCATTATTTGTGCTTTTCGTAAAATTAATAAATTCTTTTGCACTTGATTGTGCTTTTAGATTTTCATCAAATTTAACAACTTTTAATCGATGAAAATGCATGCTTCTGAATTCATAGTATTATTCTATTATTGGCCCAGTTAGATCAGATCTTACACTATACATAAAATTATAACAAATACAAGTGTAAATAAATATAAAAAATACAACATGTAAATAAAATAAAAGTCATTGTGACAAGTAATTGTCATTATATTTTATTGATAAACCTCTGTGATTCACTTTTTAAAGTATTTCTCTAACACTCTGTGCAACATTCCAAAACAGCAAAACAAAGTAAAAACGGCGCCCACAATATAAAGCCAGCAACAAATAAAAGTAACTGTCCGAGGTTTTTCCATATTAAAGTAGGATCAGTAGGTTGAGCGCAAAGTGGAGAACATCGATCACGCATCCATAACTGAGGAGCTTGCCTTAATGTCATACGATAACAATCACCAGCAGCCTCCCTGCATTCGTTAAACCTTTGCCTCCTGATCAAAAGTGGGTCGTAACGATAAGAACCAACATTCCACGGAGATGCAAAATCTCTCGGGGCATATGCGTCATATGCAAGATTTCGACCTCTGTAGACATTACTATACAATTTTGATCGGTTCTTAAACCATTTTGAAAATGAGTCACACTGATATCTGGGTGAATATTTCTTTTTGCTCGCAAAACATGGAATATTGCATTTTCTTTGGTTCACATTTCGTTGACCTGTCCCCGTACGAATTTGCCTTAAAATGTAAAATAAATTTAGAAAAAGGTGCTTAAGTTTGTAACTTGATATTTCTTTCCAAATCTTAAGTTTCTCCAGGGGACATTTAACTTGATTTTCTTTTTTGGTTTTACTTTTACGTTTTTCGCACTTCTTACACTTTTTATTAGAATTCGCACATGAAACAAAAAATAGTTTTTTGCAGTCTCTTTGTAATTTCGCCGCAGATGTTAAATTCGATTTTGCTTTTCGATCATTAAGTTTTTTAAGTCTTTGGATCTCTGACACTAAAATCTTTTCTTTTTGGCGTAATTTCCTTTCCCTGAGTGACAATTTTAATTCTCTTCGCATCAATTGGTTGTAATATTCATCAGTTGTAATTTTTATACTGTTTTTACAACATGTAGTGGCAGGCATAACTATTTTTTGTGATAAACGTATCTAATGAAAACTTTAACTCATTTTTACACGTTTGATCAAAACATGCTGCCTTTAAACCTTAATGGTCTTAGGGTCACCAACAAGAAATGTTTAGTTTTCACCTGGCTTAGTTATTTTTTTTTATTTAATAGCTTTTTTCATTGTTTATAACATTTTACTCTATTTGATGAACACGTCAATGTTTTGTTCAATATTTACGTATTTGGACAGGTGTCCATTAGACATCATTCACATTCACACATAGTACATCACATAAAAATATGTCTAGGTACAATTATTTAATTTAAACCTCCTTTGGTATTTAAATCAGCTTGAGTGACTTTTTACAGACCTAGACATCGTCTGCATTAATAAGAATAATATTCAAACAGATTTTTTTGTTTACAAACGTTTTAAAATAAATTAAGCTAGCACAACCTGCCTTCATAATCACATCAAATTTCATATAGAAATTTTAGAGAAGTGCGCAACCAAATACATAACGAACAACAAGGCTAAGTTGATTTACTTTTTAATATTTGTATCTGGGCTCCCCTATAAGTGAGAAAAGTTAGTCCTTATTCCATTAGGCTGATCAGTGTGGGTTAGGGGACGACACGCCTTAGAACTGCCTAAGAAGTAAGAACTCGTAAGTGAACAGATTTCCTTGCAATATTTTCTTCGTTTCTAAAACACTTGACAGTTCATCGTGACTAAAACGTGTGGCTAGGTTTGAACCTGCCATCACCAAGATCTTTAACTCGACCCCGCGCCTATACCTCGGGGTCATCGTTGCTTAATGTCCCTTATTCAGTGTATGAAAACTATTAGTTCTTGATTGTTTTATGAGAAATATAAGCCTTTAGTTTCTTGCCCGTTCTTCTCTAGTGATGACTGCCTTCCGAACAGGATGGTAAAATTTGAAATGACTGACTCTAAGCGATGTATTTGACATTTTATAGATTCAATAAATATTATTTCATTTCATTTAAAATAATATTTGAATGATTTTATTTTTATTTTTGCATGACTCTAAATTTTAATCATTAATCGGCAACTAACCAGTTCAACTAGTTACTACCAATGTGTAGTCGTGTGGGTTGGAATCAAATTATTTTTTATTGTTTATTATTGCTAGTTCACTATACTATTGTCCACCTACATAGGTTTAGATGTAACGGCGTCTATTAGTTGATATTAATCGGAGCTGGAAGACGCACGGTTCGCGTGGGACCGAGTTCAGTCCCCAGGTCATAGGTCCACTAACACGGAACGAAGAAGCTCCACACAATACGCCTACTCGTTTTGACAAGTACATGTGGATGTTTGTAAACTAAATACCGTCATAACACTTTCATCTCATAAAATGCTACTTAATTTATCTTGCCTTTGGTAACTTGGTAGATATTTTGATTATGACGTATTGGAATAACAATGTTAGAAGTGCTTTTTAATAGGATGAGGATTGTTGTACAAATGATACTCTGGCTAGGAAATCACCTTTCATAGTTCCTTAATAGATTCTAACGGACTTATAATGGGTATAAAAATTATAATTATGGATTTTAAATAGCATAGTGAAAGGGCTTCCATACTTCTTCTTCTTCCTTTCATACAGGTTGGACAACGCGACATGCAGCAAATCGACTAAATATAAACAGGGACTTAAAGGAATCAAACTTCCGATTGTATTTCAATTTTAAAAAATATTAGAAAAATAGAGATAATAATATTTTAAATCCTAAAATTTAGAAGAGCCGAAACAAAATATTATTAAAGCAAAAAAATATATAAATCATTTTCTGTATTATTATTTCTAAAGTAATATTTTATTACTCTATTAGTGATACCGCACGTGGCTCAATTATACGCCAGACAGAAATAAGAATAGCAATGGATTTCGTACTCGCACCGAGACGAGTAGTTTTGTGATTTAGGAGCTCAAGGCAAAATGCCTGATTCTTAGCCATATTTTATTATACAAGAAATATTTGAAACCCAAACTCATTAAATTTCATATAACGCCTGCACCATCAACTCACATTACTAATACTGCAAATAGGTACTTCCAAATGGATTCCGAAACAACAGGGTTTAACAAAGTGCAAATCTGAATGTGTGTGCCGCATCTGATCCAGACGGTTCCGAGTACATGAATGCGGTCAGTGGCACCGCGCGAACCCCGGCGGGTTCCTGCGCCACCACTGGGAAGGCGCTAGCTCACGAGAATGTCTGCGCATGTCCTTTGTTACTAATGATCACAATCCTGTACGTCGCAGCTGCGGGAACAGTTTTGCTCCTATCTGTTTTATATTCTCTCGTACTGCCGCATTTAGATGTTGCAGTTGATAAACAATTTTAAAATGTTTTTCGCTTTAGATAATGTATAGTTTATAATTTATTAGTTTATATTAATTACGCTAAATTTGAAAATTTAAAATAGGTTTTAGTATCTCATTGTTTCGCTATAAAGAATAAGTAACAAATAGAAGTGAATAAGGCGCTTAAATTAACACATTAAGTAAGCACAAACAGATGTAAAAGACTTTAAAACAATTAAATATTTTTCAGTCATGTGAACTGAATTGTCTACCGTTCTAAATACCTAGAACAAAGGCAAACAGTCATGAGCGTGGTACTTTAGGCCTTGAGATTAAGCGGACCGCGAGAATTGTGAGCAAAAGATGCATTTGAAAAGTAAATTCATTTATACTGTTATAATTCGATTGTGCTACACAAACACGCTTTTACACTTGATGTGTATCTGGCGTTGTTTATCTTAATTGGCTTTTGATGCCTTTTAAAACCATTAATCTACTTTATATGGTATTGAGTTTAGCACTCTCATTGCATATAGAGAACTGGTTTCACTCTAGCTACTCGAAGAATAAATGTATTGCACATACTAGTCATACTACTTCTTACTAGACTTTTCTATGTTTTGTAGGCTTTATTTAGTCTTCATCATTCCGTGGTAACTGTTTTAAGAGGAAAAATGTTATATTCCTTGTATGTTACTTACATACCTACGTACTCTACTTAATCTAAAAATGTAGGCAGACCACATGATTTAGCATAATAATTAAAAAATTCCAAAACTGATTCCACCGAATTAATTGAAAATTGATTCCACCCAAAACACACCCCTCTTGCCCTTATAATGTCTATCAAAAGCACATTTTATTTTCTAAGATACGTGACTAAGCCCTTAGCGCACTAACGAGACAGTATGGAAAAATCGTCAATACTAAGAAAAACATCCATTAACCCATGCCTTATCCAAGATATGGATGGATTTCCTGCATCGTTAGGTCAGCCGCTTTGACATCGGGAGCGGCGGAGGAGCCGCCGGCTGTGGAATAACAGCAGAATGTCTCGCGACATCGACCGACGTGCACGCTCCCACACCGGCGCCCGCGCACGCACGCACGTCTCCAAAACACTCGACGAAAAATCACATTAAATAAGTGCAAAGTGTATCCCATCGGACGAGGCCCAGCCAACTCCTCAGGTATTTAGAGTGACGCGTATCCAAACTGGTTTCTAGAATATCGCGAAAGTGCTACTTCAAAATACCGGTATCAAGAATCAAACCTGAAATCTCTGGAAGCTGTTGTAAAAGTTATTTTTGGTGAATATCCGTTTTGCGTCTAATTTTGTTTACGATACGACCGACATAGAACGGTCATTTGAGGTATTCTAGAGTCTAGACTGTTATGTTGTTATCAGTGGAATACATTGTTCTTAAGGGTACTTATGTACTCCAATACATCGCTAACATAGTTGCTTCTCTTCCACAGGGCATAAGTCACAACATGGCGAACATCCAGCTTATCTGCCTGCTCGTCGCAGTTATAGGTAAATGTTTACTCAATAAATACTTGTACTACTTTATCATCTCCACTAATCTGCTCAATATTTATAGTCCTCGATGCTAACCGTTCTTAATCGATAACATTCTTAGAGGTACCTATATGATAGGCACTAACACTAATACAAAAGAAGCTACAAGATATACCCGTAACCGTTTCTTATGCTGCTCCAAAAAAGAAATAATAACATTAAAAAATAAAATAAGTATAATAAACATAAATGCACTTGCACCTGTATCCATGAATACGTATTCAACCTCTGCCAACCCAGGCGGAGTCATATTTTTACACCCACATTTCTGCAGCTGCGGTTTTATTTTTTAAGTCTCGTTTGATAAGGGCTAAGTTAATTTTTGTTCATCAACCATTTAAAGCTACTCTAGTACTGACTAATGACACTCCGATATAACTTAAACTTTAACCCAAACAAGCTAAAATCAAAGATTTATTTCCACAATAAACAAACATAATTTCATACCCGACCTGCCATAAATAGGCTACAGGACTCGAGTAGATAAGTCACAATCGACATAAACTAAAATGGGAACTGTCATTAACTTTATAACCGAACAAATATTATACACGAGCCACTATATATCTTACTACCTCGAGTATAGTCTTTGAGTACTTACCTAATGCGTAATTTTCTCTTCTATATTTTGTACTAAACAAAATTTTGATCATTATTATAACCAAAGCAATAATTCATGCCTCTTGTTTAATATAAAAGATACATTAACGGTTTTATTTTTACTATTTAGATTCATACATTAATTAGATAATGATTTAGAGATTATAACAGCATAATGACATACAGTCAACCAGTTAGTAGCTTATTTGTATCTTTGCGAAACGAATAGTGACTGAGCAACTGACATTTGTTTTACACGGAATTAATTTTAAGTTTGATAAAATATATGTTTAAAAAAGCGAACTTGAACGAAAATTGCTAGTTTAAATTTCTTATTAACATATAATGTAAAATTATAACAGGCTCAAAGTATCTCGACTATGATAAAGTAATAAACTAATATACTTAAACAGTCTTTCTGCCTTAGAGCAAATCAAAACATGTCGGACAGGACTGAATTAAACATGTTTATTAAAAGATATAGTACTTATCTCATAAATTACAAATATCTAAATCTCCAGAAATTCCAATCACATCAACATATAATATTTTTATAAAAGCTGTTTATAAAATCAAATCCGCACCCTTTGGTTTACCGTCCGGTTTTTAAGCAACTGTAACACTGGTCGACAAGAATAGACAGAATAGATTGGACTTGAACTAATAAATAAATAAATACACCCAACAGTCACATACATAGCTCTGACCCCACACTAGGTTACAAGACCTGTGTCGTGGGTATCAGACACTACGAGAGACTTTTTCGGTCTCACAAACACCCAGACCCGAAACAAATATTTGTGGTTCACACAAACATTTGTCTCGGTTCGGGGATCGAACCTGCGGCCTCTCGATTCGCAAGCTGGTGTCTAGCTAACTGCGCCACGGGGGCTGTCAAATTAGAAAAGACTTGATAAATCTGGGCATGATGCCTTTACGTGAGTCCACAAGCAGCATAGGTTACCTCAATTCTTTATAAAACAACAATGATTTATGATTCTCAAACATAATTACCACAAACCCTGATCTAACGACAGTTTAATGATATATAATTTAAAAAATGAACTCAATTCTTAGAAATATAACATTGGGGATATGAATCATTTCATTGTTAAGGATAATTTTGTGACAGCCGCAAGAAAACCCATACGAATGGTAATTACTATCGTGTGTGATCTCAGATACAAAACGTACTAGTGTAGTGTACGTAACGTGATTTACATAATGATTCACCGCCATCTCAGGTGTCTGTCAATGAATACGTTCTCATTTGCTCACCGTGACCTTTTCATTTTATTTCAATTTAACGGTTCGCGTCATTTATGTTACGCTGTCATTAAATACTGTCCAGATTAAATTCCTGTAAATTTTTCAATAGCTAATCAGTGTAAATTAAAAAGATGAATCTTCGTTACTACTAGGTATCTGAACTAATCAGCAGTGGATGTGGCTTTTCCCTCTTTAACCACAACTAATATTTATGGATAAGTTGTGCAAAATCTTACCTTTAACAATAAGTTCCATAATTATATAAGACCACCATAATGCGTCACCATAAAAGACATGAATCAGCACGTACAATCATAAATGTTAACAGATCATTTTTATCTTCTCATACTCTAAACAATATTTTTTTACTTTCATTGTACACTCATTGGTTAAGGATTCGAGGCATTCGTTTTTGATGTGATCAAAATCGATATAAATCGACATCAGAAATACTTTCTATTTGATAATTATATAATTGTTATATAATAAATGTTATCATTGCTTTCACTCATACTTATGCACAGACCGATGTGCATTCACCAAATTGGTGTGGTCAATGACCTGTAAACTAAACTGTAAACTGTTATATTTTTGTATTTTAATTCACACAAGGTGACCATAAAAAGTGACAAATCTAGTGCTTTTGTACTTCGCAACTTCCTGTAGTATTATATTGACCATAAATAAGTTTACGATTTGTTGTTTCTTATGTCTATTTATAATTATCTTCTATCATACTTTTATATTGCAGCGACATTAACTAATTATGTAGACGTTAAAAATTTAAGTGCTAAGAGTTTTTACATGGGTAACCACCGTTGGTCGCAATAAGTGCATTCTAATAATTAATTAATGCATTACTGTTTTTGGGAACCATATTGAGTAAAAATATGTGTTTAAATAACTTTAAAGTAATCGGTTGTACAAACGAACTTTAAATAAGGAAGCGACGTAGAAACAAACGCGTTTACCCTTAAGTACGTCTTTAAAGACCTCGCTTCATTAAGTATTGGTGACAATGTTTAAATGATTACATTGAGGACTGGCGGATGGCCAACTCCGGAATGTGATAAAAATCTTACCTTTCCTACAAGGTTCACATACATACCTCATATTTTAATTTTGCCTTGTCCATTCTAAAGCCGCACGCCTTTAAGTTTACATCGATCAATACTAAATGACAAGCCGGCAAGAGTTTTCTAAGTGTCTCTTTGTTCACCTGTGTGGTGTCATTGCCTCAGTTGTAAGTTTTCTCACCTCATCAAAATCATTGTCTCTATACACCTTCGTACTCTTTTGGCGTCGGGGCCACAAATAGTCCAAAAACATTTTTTTTACTTAATAAACGAAATAAGGCATAATATTTGATAAACTTATCTATTAAGGTTAAATTCATAACGCTTTCGATCTACATATCTGAAATTGCAAACATTGATAAATGTTTTTTTTGGTACGCGTTTAAAAACGATGAAAACGTGACCGAATGAGTAAGTGGAGAAGGGATCCGATGTAAATATTTCCTTTCTCGGTGTAGGTCACCGGTTCAATGCAGATGAATAGCTAAGTACACGTATCGAAGCAGAGTTTCCTGCCGCAGGCACTCTTGATATATCGTTTTTTAAAGGTGAGAATCGAATCGCTTGTTAGGCAACCTTTCGTGACTTACATAAAGTTTAAGGCAGACGTGAGTTATTAAAAGCCGTAGAGCTTAACATTTTTTTAGTTTAACAAGCGAAGCGTAATTTACACGTATAAAATCTTGCAAGCAATCGATAAATTAAGTAAAGTGCTTTGTTCGTATTTCCTCATTTTTATCTAAACCATAGATTTTCATAGACCAGTTGTAAGTTATCCCGTTACTGGGCTAAATAAAAACCTTAAAAACTTTGTTACTTGTTTTCCGAACATTCCTGCTCCCTGATTTCAAATAAACTCTATGAAAAATAAAGTTTTTTTGTATTCGATCATTTAAAAGCTTTTGTAATTCAATAAAAGTATTATCTATAACATTTAACAAAACGAATGGAGAAACGATAACGTTTCTTATCAGACCAATGATCTCGTATTATTACATAAGTGGTTTTTCAAGTCCAGTTGGAGTAGACAACAATAAAGAAACTTTGAGAGTCCTTCGTGCATCCGGAGTCCGCCGAGCCTTGTTAGAGATAACAAAGCACTTAACCAATTTACGGCCGCTCTAAGCTAAAATTCGTGTCTATCCAAATGACTCAATGCTGTAATGACGCTGTAGCTTACAAAATACACTTGGTAAATACTTTTATTACTCACGTACTAAAGTATCCAATTTAATTTTAGTTCCTAAATGAATCATCGAAGTTACACCGAAATCGTTTTAGCGAAATCGATTTGATGATGTACGATAGTGTACGCCATTAATGGTTTAATTAACCATACTTAAAATATAATACCAAAGAAATGCGTGTGTTGAAAGTTCTCGCAAAAACGGAATCGAATATCTCGCAGTACCCGGAGCCTATAATAAAACCATACAGTATTAAAAAATAAGCATTGTTCTACTGCTAGTGCATTGTCCCAGACGTGATAAATAGCATACTTATCACTATTTAACGTCATAAACAGTAGTTCCATCGTCTGATAAATCATATTTTATTTATGACTCATGCTTTACGCGTAAATAAAAAAATCTTGACTATCAGGAAATTCGCACGTCACAATTTTCCGCGTTGCATGGGGGCATTATATCATTACGCTGTCCAGTATAAATTAGTGACGCAAAGGTCAAAAAACCGGATGGAATTAAACCAGTACGCTGCGCTAAGTCTCCTGTGAAACAATAATTTATCAGGTTTCCTTTGTGCGAACTCACGATGATGACACGAATCAGCAATGTTCTCGGGTTTTTTGCAAAAGCCTGGAATTTGCTTTTTTTCTTTTCGGGTCCATTGAAATAAGATACATTAATCGAAAGTGCAACATTGATATTTCTGTGTATTTCTTTATGTGATAGTTATAAATATTAAATAACCCGCAATCCTTTTTTCATAGAAATAAATAAGTTTAAAAGTAATTAATAATTCATGTGCATTGTTTTTAGTTAAAAACCATATAACACGCGTTATGAAGGATAAATATTTCACACAGATTATTTTGAAAACGGTACCGAATTTAATGGACATTAAGTGTCAATGAAATTCTATTTCGTAATGTAATAAGAAGTTTCATTGTATTTCTTGAACATCTATACAAAACTTTTATTTTATACTTTTGTGTAGGCATTCTGGTTTCGATTTTAATAATGATTTACTATAATTTAACCTTAACTATAGTTTAACTTGTTGGTATAGCAGCTTAGAAAGCTGAACTGAAAGTTTGTGTGTTAAACCCGAATTCCCTTCGATTAATATGTTGCTAATAGTGTAAAGGTATAAAGAATTAGAGTTTACAAATCATGATCAGGTTAGAGAGAAAGAAGTCAGCATCAGGCAAAGTTTACAAAAATACTATTTAATGTCTGAGTCCATCGAAGTTTCTACCATATGTATATTTGCCTTGTGTATTGATGCATTGCATATTAATTTGCAACCATAAAAGTCAAGATGTCATCCGGTGAGGATCTATGGTATTGAATCCATAATAAGTTTAAGTACTTTGAATGACGTTGATTAAATTTACCTTTACAAAAGTTTATCTATAAAACTAAAATATATTGACGTAAAGAAATCGATTGCATGCGGAAGCGTGGCCCTTCCGCGAAGTGCCGTGAGAAACGAACACCAGTTATATTTATTTATGGTCTTTAGAAACAAAGTGGAGTGTCCAGACACAGGTAAAGTGGTTAACAAACAAGTTGGGCAAACAACTTCTGACGGAATAATGTCGACGGTCATTACCGCTAACTATGTTTTATCGCCCAAGTCCGAACGATCCAGTTACCAATAATAATGCGCTGTATTCGTTAACAATGAATGAGCACGGATATGTTGCATGTAATTACGACAGGACGTTGCAGTTTGAATAATAATTGTACCTATAGGCATTTATTAAACAACTAAACAGTGGCATCGGAGACGGACCGGCCGCGACAATGACATACGAAACCAACAATTATTCACGGTAACAGACTAAACCATACAGTTTGAGTTTGTAATTACAGAACAGAAAATTAGGCCTTGCCCGGTGGCATACTTTGATTTTATGTATACAGTATAGGGTAGGGCAGTTAACATTTAAATAAAAAACAACAGAACAAATACCGCACAGCCTGTTCATTAAAGCAAAATTACAAACATGTAAAAGGGTGAAGCGAGTTCAAATAAGATGTATGTATTTCGGACGTATCCTCAACACACACGAGTATGCTAATTCGTAATGTAATGCAGCTGATTTGTCTCTTTTAATACTTTCACTCGGCAACAAGAGGCTAGCAAACTATC
The DNA here is from genome assembly GCA_030295005.1 of Cephonodes hylas. Classification (NCBI taxonomy): domain Eukaryota; kingdom Metazoa; phylum Arthropoda; class Insecta; order Lepidoptera; family Sphingidae; genus Cephonodes; species Cephonodes hylas. The sequence continues at coordinate 3,969,132 of AP025367.1, read as the reverse complement.
TCTATACAATCAATGAGCACAGCAATGAGTCATTCGATTATATCCAGACATTTAGTAAAATATTACTGTCTTCACTTTACGTTAAGTACCAAAACCGGATTTCAGACCGTTAAGTACACATTTTAAAGCTGCGCCTGACCCACTAATTTAAGAGCTCGCCTGACCAACGGCGAGAATGTTTGCATTTCGATAACTCCGGAGTGGGCTGCAGCTTGAATTCTATTAGTTAACATCGTAAATATTAACTAATGGCACTTCTGATAACGGTACTACAACAATTCATAACTTTCACATGAGCCGTGTAAATTGAATTAGAATTGAAGTTGCTTTTATATTCAAACTCTTCGACATCTTTATAGCCTTTGTACATAATCAATTATTCAAATAATTCCGCTAACTTGCCTAAAATTTATGTGTTAATAACTTTTATTATACGTGAACGGTTGTTGCAAATGTTTAAAAATCAGATTTGACCTCGTTTTGTAAATTTGTAAATTGGTAAAATCATTTATTCTTTAGAAAGATTGTTTCTTCAATCATAATTACCGTAGACACTTGATTTCCTTGGCAAAATATACCAGCAAAAAAGGTAATTAGCAATTTATGCGATTCTCACGAATGTGTATATCTTGAGCCACTATACTACACTAGTGTAGCAAACACTACTTGAAATTTATTTTTAAATCATTAATACCACGGGCTGTTTAGTATTTAACTTCACTTTATACTCTTCATGAATTCCTTTCCATTACAGGGGTGCAATCATGCATCAGTCAAAGTACTGACTCAGCAAAACCGGCAGAAAGTTTGCCCACTCTTGCAAAAGAGGTCGAAGATAACAGCCGTTACAAAACCTTGGAAGCGAACGTTACGATGTTGAAACTTCTCCTCGATGATAAAGATGGAGTGAGCAGGTAAAACTTTTTAAACACAATCTAACAAGCCGTCACAAAGTTATTTTCACATCAATCTAATGCCCTTAGAATCTAATGTACATTTTGTTAGACAGTTAAATTCAATCGTATGGTGTTTTAAAATACCTCTCACTAATCTCAAAGTCGTGAGCATCGTATCGAACTCTCAAAGACAAATATAAATAAAAGTTAATGCGAACAATAAAATACACGTGAAATCTAATGCTTTGAAAACCAGTCACAACCTTACTTCACAACTGGATGTAGTAACTCTCTACTTGTTACAAATTGTTAGCGTTTGAATTAAAGATGTCCAGTACCTTTGAAATAGTCCATACCAATTACTACATTGTTTATTTATTAGGTTTTCACGCGAACCGATTTCTAGGTATTTCTTTAGCATAGGTAGATCTAAACCTGAAATTAGTTGTAAGCTAAGTTCTTAGAAAGAAATAAAGTACCTAACTTAATATACTAACACTTTTAGATCGGAAGTCTTTGACATGCTTCATTCCCGAGACGACAACCCGGAACATATGGATCTGCCCACTTTTCCAGAGGATGAAGAGGATGCCAAAACAGATGTACCACTAGTCCCTGATTCACAAGCAGAATTCTTACAAGGTTTGTAATATAGAAATGTAAGGTATCTTAAAGCAATTAGAATTTTAACTTCAAAATAACATTTCGCAATATTGTATTGCTTCACCTTGTAAATATTGGAATACTTTCAATAATACGAGTAGGTATTTATCGGCTGTGATATCGGCGCTAAAACAGAAAGCTTTATTTAAATTCTGATTTCAGACGTAGGCAATATGTTCTTTTACTGTTCTTCAACCAATGGTGCCCCAATGGTGGGCACGGGCTTCCTCTTCCATTGAGAGGGTTTCAGGCCTTAGTCCACCACGCTAGCCTAGTGCAGGTTGATGGACGCTTTTACCGTTACCAATGGCTGATTGCAATATTTTTGTTTCATTCTTTCCAGGTTCAGAGGATGTTGTCTCGAAAGATACACAGAGAATGCGGTTCAAAGCATCGCGCACGGAACCTGTCGGTGCCGCCGCGGGTATTATGGTAGTTGTAACATGCAGCATCGTATGCCTGGCTTACACCGCCCTCATCGTTTGGAGAAGGATATACCTGTAAGTTTATTTATTTATTTATTTACTCTTCATACATAACGTATACAGGTGGACATAATGCCTGAGGCATTCTCTTACTGTCGAACCTTGGGTGGTGCAGAGAGTAAAGGCGTAGGTGAAAGGGGAACAATTCTGTCATACATTATTTTAGCGAGACTTTAACCGTTTCTGCAACGTACGCAGCGGAAGCTCACAAAAAGGAAAAAAGTCCCCGATTTTGAAACATTCTTTATTGGTGCTCCGCTCCTATTGGTCGTAGCGTGATGATATATATTGCCTATAACCTTCCTCGATAAATGTGCTATCTAACAGTGAAAAAATTTTTCAAATCGGACCAGTAGTTACTGAGATCCTAGCGTTCAAACAAACAAACAAACAAACAAACAAACAAACTCTTCAGCTTTATAATATTAGTATAGATATCAATGTGAGGAATCTGCTATTCTGGTTGACAGCAACTTTCGAACTCTCAACTTGAACGAGTAACGACTCGTGCACGTCCTGATCTCTGAGGGAAGCGCATTCCAAAGGAGTATCGACTGCACTGGAAAAGAGAAATTGATAAAGTCCGAGGTGTGGGGTGGGCATTGAAGAAGTAGGTTGTTTGATGACCGAAGATTTTTATCGTGGCTGGAGTGTAGATATATAAAGTAGGAAACTATAATTATGAAGGTGCATTAGGAGAAGTAAGAAAAGAGAATAGTGTAGTAAGTACTCGTAGATTTCGACGCTCACGGATAGGCAGCCAGTTAAGCTGGGACCGGAAGAAAGACACATTTACGAAGATTAAATATGAATCGTGCAGTTATTTAGAAGGCGGTCGAATTTATTGAGTTGATCTGCATTCAGGTCAAAATAGCATATATCACCATAGTCTATAATAGGAAATATTAAAGTCTGTACAAGCATTGCTTTGGTCCCCGACGGTAGAAAATTTTTGAGACGGTAAAGAACGCGGAGAATACCGGAGTATATAAGTTTAATCTTTCCTCTACTCCTCAACTTATACTAGCCACTGATTCTAGCGCTTCCATACCTAATGTGGGTTGCAAAACTCTACTGTTTATTCAGAGAACATCACAGTTATAATAAATCTACTCGTCAAACGTACCTACACGTATGATGACAGATGACAATGATAGTATAACATTATGTACCTTTCTTATCAAATTTACATATGTGATACCGACTCAAAGTTTTGACAACCCTATCCTACTCATTTGTCATAAATTATAAATCAATCGATAATCGCTATAAATGCATCTGGTATTTACAAATAAGATCAGATTCCATTTGAAATGTTTACAAAATAACGGCCTTCCGTGTTTATATTCGGACAAGTGTGAAACTAACGAGGCAATAAACAAGAAGTACGCATGTTCCCTTGTTCATTTACATCCAGTGAAGTAGCCGTCTAATTTTTTTTACACAATATGAGCTTTAAAAAAACACCACAACTGTGAGAAATTACATTTGTCACTTGTGCGCTAGCATAAAACGCTATTGTGTGGGGTAACTCGATACTCTGGTCCGGGGCCCCGCTGCGTAGGAAGCGGTCAACTGCGACGGAAACCACGTTCGCGCGCCGTGAATACACCCTCAGAGGAACTCGGGAGGTCGCGCGTACCAGTACAATAGTTTATAGCCCGTTTTATTGCATTTCAATACAGACGCTTTCCTTCCACCCACCTGGTTTATAGCCTGTAGGTAACATGTGGGAAGAAAAAATAAAGTCAATCGAATATTTTTATAATCTAAACTCAAATAACGACCGAGTTTTATACCTTATCAAATATAAAACACCTGATCTTGTTCATAACTCTAGGTTTATGAGTTATAGTATGAGCGTAAATATATTTAATACATGTGTTTATTTATTATTATTTCAGGAAGCGGAACGGATTGAAACACGAGTTATTAAGAAATGAGGAGACAGTTGCTGAAACAAGAATAGAGGTAGATACAACAAAATATTTTGTTAGAGAATACTGTTGAAAGGCGAAAGTTTTGTACTTAAAAACTTTTTTATGGATTTTCCACGATTCCTACACTTGCATTTACAGTATCTACAATCTACCGGACTATTATTTTTTTATTTATTGCAGTATTTTAGAAATGTATAATAAGAATAACATAATGCTTGAAGATAATAAAATTAAAATTTCTAATATTCATCTCTATAGCAATAGAAAGTGTTCTCAATTGAGGCTCTATTCATTGCAAAGCTAATAATGCTAAATAAATGTACTTTGAAGGCATTAGCATTAAGAACATTAAACGATAGTATTACAGTTTTATGTGCCTCATCCAGTTCTTATTAAAAATGCATGTCGATTCTCTGTCGTGCGATCTAGAGGACCTTGGTACAATTTTGTAGTCAAAGCGTTATCGGGGTTATCTTTTACAAAATTCGCAGTAGTAGAATAGTCTGTAAATAGGACCGAAAAATAAAAATGGCTCTATAGGCCGATCCCCTAAAAATTTAATCTGAAAATAATCGACGAAAAGTGGACGCAGAAATTAATTTCGGTCAATACCTACAACCTATGTATATATCTTTAAGGATCAGCTGTCACTGTATATATGCTGTTTAGTGTTTACAGTAATTGTTCCTTCTGGCCCACTTTATGATTTTTTCCAATCAGATTTCAACGCGTCGTGCACCTTTTTTACCCTCTCACCAAGTCGTCCATCCTTTTTTCTTAATAATAGCAAGGGAGTGCAACTGTTTGTAAGTAGGTACTGCACCGTACAAATAAAGGCTATACAGGTACCACAAGACAATGAACTCTCGGTGTTCTGCATAACTACACCGGTATAACAAATGATATATCTTGTGGACCATATCTAGCACGATTAGACGACTAAAGATATTACATTTTTTTCTTGTTAGGAGATGCTCTATATTCTATTATTCGTCTTGACCGCACTGTAGTATGAAGAACTATTGCGGTCACATAATACATATAATACCAACTTCATCACGTAACACATAACACCACACAAGAGAATATCAATTTAATTAACTGGCGTTTTTTCTGTGTATCCGATGTTAGATACTATCATTTTTCTGAATTCATTCGTTCATAACGAAAAAATATTCAAAAACACAACATCAACTTTAAATTCCGTTTTATTTGGATTGGATCTAATTTTTGTGTTTTCTTTTTCAGTTGTGAAAGCCGTTGCAATCAACGAATATGCCACGCTTGCGACCGTTTCTTTATAATTGCTTTAGTCCAGATATAATAGTGAGCTAGAAAGCTTGAAGACTGAATAAATTGGCTAGCATTATTTAGCTATTAAATAATTTTTTAGTGACTTCTTTTTTAAGTATAAAGATATTTTTTTGACAATGAAGTAATGTTTCGTATTTTGTTAATGCTGTCTGTTGTCTATCTAATTAGAGAAACAATTGTAAAACGGATTTACCTTATTAAAAATATTATCTTAATGTGAATAATACATTGATGATACACATAATAATTATCGAATATGTTACTATAATTTTAGAAGGGTCACTCTCATGTTACTACGCCCTGCCTCAATATATTGGAGTAAAATCCAACCATGTCCAGCTTCAATACATGTCTCGAAGGGAAATGTACGTTTTGCTTTAAACTAAAAACAAACGGTTATCTCACTTTGATCCCACATGGCCTCTACTTGCCACATTATTTCTATGATTACATAACTTAGTAAATATGAACGAGTGCCATACTGATATATCGAGAACAATCACAATGTAAACCTTAGTCATTTAAAGTAAATAGATGTAACTATGATTGGCATGTTTTTATAGTGTTATTTATTCTTTACGTATTAAATTAAAACATGTCTGTGATGCGATTAATGTAAGATCATTTGGAAATATATTAAAATTATGAATCATTGTTCTTTTATTTTAGTACCTACTTATATAATGTAGAAGTATCTTGAAGTATAATTTTGTTATTAAATAAGTTTTCTTCATAAAATTAATATACAACCGAAGCTGTTAAATGGACAATACTATTGTAGCTAAGTGGTGTAAAAAGAGCATTATTATCATAATATGCCAGTCTAAATGGCAAACTGCATAGTAATGTTTAAATTGCAGGAAATTCTTTATCAATGAGCTCTTGTTAGATATATAAGAAATACTAACTATAATTTATACATGATGCAAACAAACTGTGAACAAATACTAGGGCATTTGAGGTCACTAGGGAGATGTCAATTTTTTTATTTTCTTTTCTGATTTTTCAGCGTCAATATCACTACACCCTCTAATATTTGATTCTGTATAGTAATCTTTAAGTAAGTCCTTACTATGGTTCGTAAGTGTTCTCGGCACTGTGTTTATAAAATCTAGTATCTCTTACTAATTCTTATACTTTATAATGGATGAATAATAAGGAAGGAATTGCCGAGGTTGCGGAAAATCTGCTAGCATTAAGGTGTAAATGACGCCATTGCTACAAGTCAGTTTTCATCTCTAGTTTGGTTTTCGTTTTCAAACACATGCTCCTCGTAACTGGGTTGATTCATTAATAACTCTACTAATAAAAGTTTCCGCAATTTAAAACAATTGCGAAACTGAGGAATACTTTTATTTTTTTTCGCCAGTATACCCTTGTAGATATATACCTTTATATGAATAATATTAATAAAAAGATATTTTCCTCATTTTATTTCAGTTGTGTATACAAGAAACCCACTATCACTAGAGGAAACTGAATAAAATCATAGTTTTTGTAAATATCGTAACAATCCATTTTATTGCTAATTTGTTCATAAGTAATAAATACACTGATTAGGATTAATCCAAAACATGCACTAAAAAAAATACGCAAATGCAGTTACATAACTTAAAAAATAGTTGATCTTAGAAAATTAAATATTGTGTCAATTTAGTAACAATTTTTGCTACAATATAATCACATTATTTATCACTGGTATATTGATCTGTGTTATCTATCCACAACACCTGAGGGCTAGCAAAAAATGCAGTAGGAACAATTTAACAGCGTAGTTTGAACTACTGTGTTATGTAGACATTAAAGAATTATACTACAGCTTGATGTAACATTCAACTGCTTTATGCCAAAACCCTTAGTGGTAGTTTAAGATGTATAACCTATATTATTAGTTGGTTGGCTTGTGCCTGACGACAACTGGGCCTGTGTTGTCGCCGGTCGCCTTATTGTGAGCACCATGAGCACCGTCGCAGTACGGCCACTACAACAAAACATAAATTACGTTTTTAATCACTCCATGAGTCATGTTTGAATATAAACAATGGCATTGTAACTTTAATTAATATCGTAACTTCAAGCATGTCCTTAGGTAATTACATAATAAAGACAATAATTTAATTTAAAAAATTATAAAATAAATAAGGTGGGTTCACTCATTTGTTGAACTGAAATAGTAACAAATAGTGAAAGTCTCAACAAGCATGCAGAGATCAAGAGCAATTTGTAACAATAGAAAGCAAAGCGAATGGTATAACTAAACTTTCAGGCGGAACCCAAAGTAGATCACTTTTCTTGATACAAGATCAAGTTCTTTTGAACTGCCAATGAAATTAATACATTAGAAACTTTTACTAATACCATTAGACAAACTAAATTATTTATTAAATAGTTGTGGAAATAATTGTGTTAATTAAAAATTAGTGCAAAATATTTTTTGTAGGTTTTTTTTTTAACTTACGACTTGCTATTTCTTAGAGATATTGAAATGAAATAAAATGTACTTAATGAACACATAGCAGGAGACCTTTAGACTTATGATTTAAAAAGTCATAAATTTGTATGTTTACATAAACTTGAAAGAATATGGTGTGATAAAACCATGTAGGTCATATAAAACACAAACATGTTGATAAGACAACTGATTAGATGTAGATAAAGCAGATGTACTGTTGAAAAACATACCAAACTGAATGTTTATAATTTGTTAAAACATTTATCCCAGGACATTAAAAAATTAAAGAAGCTTTATGATTAATTGTACATATTTAATAATAGGAATTTGGAACAAATTTCTTTGTAATTAACTTAATTTTGTAATTTATGGAAATTATAATGATACTCATCAATTTCTTAACATGAATTAATTTACCTAATTAAATGTGAATTAGGAGTAATACCAATTATAACAATTAATAAAGGTAAGATAAAGAAAATGTTTTATACATACATTTTTGCTTCTCCAACATCTGCAAAGCGAAGCCTTCTCAGTGATATCCTCGATGTCAATGAAATCAACAACTTTATTGATATCCTTCCTGATTCCAGGATTTATTTGTCCATTCCCAGCTTCTCTCGCCTTTTTAATTGTTTGATAAGAGTAATAGGAAATGCCCCCAACCACCACTGTAGGTGGGACTAAGGCCAACCAATCCTTCACTGAAATAAAGAAATCATTTATTAAAATTATATTAATATTCAACCTTACTTACATTAATTATAATCATATCAAGTTATAAACATTTTATATAACAGTATAATTAGCATCAAAAACAAAGATAAGTATTTGACGAAGAGACAAATAATATTTTTTTTATTTTGCATCGAATTTAAGTGAACATTTTATTTATATCACCTTCTAGCTCTAAGACAACCTCCATTTCATTAATCTATAAAGTAACATGTCCTTCAATTAAAATGTAAAATTATTTATTACATAAAAAACATTGAACTAACAACTTGGTACCTACAGCAGCTTAGTTGAAAGTATGTCATTGAATCAAGGTAAAAAATGAAACAGTAGTTACAGTTATTTTATTTACAGTTAGGTACCTGAAAAACATTTTAGAAACTAGCAACAAATGTCTTTGATGTAATTTAACATTTTATGACAAGTAACGCAGTATACAAAAAGATGAGTAATTGTTAGGTTGTATATAAAATTATAACCACACAGTCCCGATGGAATTCCCTTACAAACTTATAACACATGGCAAAAGTTTTTCCTTACCTCCAAGACGAAACCAGCCACCGATGGAATCTGGTATCGGTAAGCTAGCCAAGTAATTAGGAATGGTAACTTTCACAAGATTTGATACGATATACATTTTTTAAAGAAAGTATATTATTTCTTCAACGACAAAGTTGTGTATGATTTAAATATTACACAACACAACCTTCGCAGCACAGTAGTAATTAAATGACTGTACATTTCTCTCTCTATTTATTTCTATTTGCTACATTTTCTGGAAGCGAGAGCGGTAGATACATTTTTGCATTAAAAAGTGAACAACACTATTAACGTAATGCTTAAAATCTATACACTACATATCGTAATTAAATGTCATTTTGACATTTCGGCTACAACGGTCACCATTCTTGACACTCTCTAAAATAAATAAACTTTATGTCGGGAATCTAAATCTTCATATTTTTTAAACTAAGTTCTGTTTTAATTACTCACGGTAATGTTAAATAAACATAAGTAACTCAAATCACCAAATCGATGACTTTTGCATCTTGTTATATTTTAGCACTAGCAATTCACATAAACTTCAAAATTGTTATTTATCTGTGCTTGTCTCGCTTTGGTTGGGTGCGCTTTGCTTTTTATCGTGCGTTGTAATTATGAATATTTTCATTTTTATAATTGAGTAATATCCATTCGACGTAGTTCCTCATGTAGTTTTAATAAAGTGGTTTTGTGAAATCCTTCGGAGGATGCCAATCAATGCTGCTGTGTACTGAATATGGCTGACGAAAGACTAGTGGTCCTGAATCGTAGTGACAATTTGGGATTCGGGTTCTCTCTGCTTGGCGAAGCCGGTTTGCCACACATTATTTACGAAATCGAAGAAAATTCACCGGCGGCTCGAAGTGGCGAAGTAAGTTTCATGATTTTTTAAAATGATTTATTGATGAGCAGTATGTGAGCCTACCTACTTTATATATTTATTAAACCCCTAACGGACCCTATAAACACTAAAAAAAAGATATAATCATAATATTTACTTTAGGGCGTATATCTTATTTGAATTTCAATATGGCTTTATTACGTCGGTTTTGTGCGAACAATAGTAATGTATTTTGAGATGAGTAATGTAAGACGAGCTTATCTCGAGTTTATTGGCTATCGGCAATAATGCATCGGATATAATTTACTCACCGCATTGACTTAAGAATCCATTAGTATGATAAGCACCTTGATGATGTCTTTGCACCTATTATGGTAATTTATACAGCCAAAGTATAATTTCTTCAACCAATTCAAGTGTAATTTCTTATCTTCCATCATGAATACTTTCGTAAGTTGATTCAGATCAAAGATTTTTTACTCTATTCATATACTAGGTAAAAACTTAAGATATTTAAACACCTTTTCATTAAAAATATAAAAATGTATGTAATGGTACTTATTATCTCTTTATAAAAGTATCTATTGAATGTCTAACTATCTATGAATATTGTTCCTAGAAAATAAAAATGAAATATATTTTTACACCAATTTTATCCAACATTTTTTTAAATTATATTATATGTATTGGAATTTATCATGGCCAAAAAATTAGTTTTGTACATTTACTGGTTACTTATACATTAATCAACATACCTTTAAATACCTTGAAATCTGCTTTTATTATTTACACATTATTCCAAATGCAACAATCTTATTGCCCTACAAAAACTTAATGACCATGTCAGTATCACCACAGTGTTTATTTATTGCTATCTGATTATCCAGAGAAGTTAGCAAAACTCACAGGATAAGAAATTTCAAACAACACTAAATACACTGTGTAATTACACCACCATAAAGCATCTACTTTTAATAGCACTAACCAGTCTGTCATCTATCCATGTCAAGGTGAATTAGTTTACCCATATAGTGCACTTAATTTGTTTACAAGTAATTAGATGCATCTCAAATAACTCACATTTACTTGTAAAGTGTGAAATGTACTATGGTTTGGCCAGCTGTATGGTGTGTTACATTTTATATTAATGCATAACCATTTTGGTCACTTGCTTGTTGATTGCCATGAGAATTGAAAATGTCATGACATACTGCAAATGTAACTGTTTGTTAACATTATTCACAAGATGACTTAATATTGCCATGAAGCTTGTTGGAATTGTGTCAGCTACTTCTCAGAATAATTCGAATCTAGCTGTAAATTGTTTTGCTTTTCCATTGACAAATTAAACATGTTACTTGAATACAGTTTATGTTTTCTTTTTTATTCACCAATATAGTATTGGTGTATATCTTATATGTAAGATTAGAATAATTCATCAAGTATCCTTTATTCCCTTAAGTTATTAAAATTTTGTGTAAACTATATTATATATTTCTAAGTGCTGTCACCTACAAAACTATTTATTAATACTGTCCAACTATTTACAACACAAGTGCTGTTTACCCAATTACTTATACTTATGTTGTTAATTCTAAAATTGCCAGTTAAATGTTAAAAGCATGACAAATACCACATTGACATGGTCAGACAGCAAGTATAGTTTGTTCAATAATGTCTGGCTTCTCAGGCTATTATTTCTATTGTTAATCTCCAACATGCCAAGTTTGGTTAATGAAGAAGAAATTGGCAACACAAGTATGAGAATGACTGGATATTTTGAAATGTCTTAATGAGCTTTTTGGTAATAGATAGTTAATTTATGTAACTATGTTTAAATTCTTATGTATAGTAAGTTCTGTGCTCATATAGATTAGGTTGTGCATTAATTTATTGTTTGAAATATGTAACTTTAATAAACATCACACATAGAATACCACTTTTATATAAACCACCATTTTTAAATACAAAATCTGGTATTACTTGCATTTATAAACATAATTTTTAACATATAAATAAAAACCAATCACATCATATTGCCCAAGACTTTTCTTGTAGAATTTAAAAGAAGTATTAAAGAATTGCAAAATGTGTATGACAATAGCATTAATTAGTTGGTTCTGCTTAAGTAACTATTGAAACATGATTAATTAAAAATAAAATATATGAAATGAATAAAATAAGATGTAGTAATAAAATAAAATGGTTTGTATAGTATAAACAACATTGAATTGCGCTACTGAGTTTTCTTTATTAGAAAATAATGTGGCAGGTGCTTTCATTATATTAACACCACATAAATACACACCTAATAGACCACATACTTAACAGGTCAAGCTAGTTGTAAAGACTAATTTAGCGAGCACACCTTTATAGAATGTGTAATTACCGAATTGCTTCAGCATATACAATTATCTGATAAGAGCTACAAACTCTTTGCAAAGACTATTATTAGCACCCTGACATCATAAACGTTATTCGAGCCTAATGATTGTTATTAGACAAGTAACAACAGTTTGCAGTGGCGACTTGACGCCAAGATGACGCACAAGCCGTCCGTCGGCGATTGAATTAAATTCGCTCGCAAATGATATGAAGGCCGATTGATAGGGACCCATTTCTTTTAAGTGAAACTGTGCATCCACACAGTAGTCCTCGCATCCAGCTCCCAATCTACCATCATCGATTCATTTGAATTATACCTCGCCAGCGCCTGCTACTACGCAGTAGACGCTATAGTAAAATATTATAGAGTGAAATGACCGAAGTCAACTCGCGTACTAGCACCACCCTTTGATTCAGTACCACTAAGCAACAACTACATACGTCGGTTGAGATGCACACAACCGAGCTAACAGGAACCACCCTTCCAAACATTAACGCTTGGACGAACAAATGGGAGGTTAGACTTGTATGTGGATACACCGTAAAATTTGTTTTAATTTATGCATGTGAAGATTTTACTGATTAGGTACCGACGATCGGTTGTTAGCGTTTCGCCATTGCGAGTGTAATAACGAGCTTTGATTGCCATTGATTGATTAAATACTCTTCATTTCTTTATTACATATTAACGATCGGTTTCTTTTAAGTGTTGTCCTGGTTGTGACAATGCGTCATTTTAATACTATATGACAAATGGTTTTTGTTTTACAGTGTATTATGGTAACTTATTAGTTATTGCAAACAAACTTGAACAATTAATTAATAACACTCGTACCTTAAACTTAAATAAGAGGACGTACATTCAAAAAATGTTTCCGAAAGAAAGTTGCTACAAAAACATTTAATACAGAATAGAAACATTCTATCGTACTAGTACTAACTGACCTAAAAATTAACAGCTCAACTTCAAATAGAGTTTTATTGCGAGTTTTTCAACAGAGTTGTTACATTCGCTCGTGTACGCAAACTACATTCATTGTATTGTGCCGCTTCACGCAGTTTCTTCTATTAAGCGAATAGGCTTTCATTTTGTCCTCCATTTAATTGAATGCTGAATGAACGCGAACAATCCACCTTCATGAATTCACCCTCGAAGTTCCTACGTCTGTTGGTAAATAATGTAATGGCGAGTATAAACAACGTTAAGCGTTTAATAGTCCTTTAGTCCTGAAGATATGAGACTGATAGTGTTGTCCGTACAAACTTACTTCCGCTGCAGTCGCTTCTGAAGGCGGATGAAAAATATACTCGGTAACAGCTGAGACGTAAGATCTTGAATTACTAAATTTTTAAGACACGTTAGTACTATAATTAAATTTTATAACGTCCATAAGATTTCGACGGATCAGCATTATTCACCTGTCTGGTTACGTTAGTAACTAGGTACCTACCTAGTTTCATTTGTTAAGCTAAAGTTCCTCGACAAATGTTTATGTGATCCATAAATTTTATTTCCGGTCTGATTGTTTGTACGATCAAAGTTTCTTATGGTTTACCTACGATACGAGACGTTTATCTTGATGTGTTACTTACTGACTAGTTATTAAACACAACAAAAATTTTATAATATGCATCTGTCACAAAAGGTCCCAAATAGGCTATTCTCCGTACAATCCTGAAAGCATGTGATACTTTGCCAATTGCAGTTTTCTATTAATGGTAAAGGGGCAATGCCTTTTGCAAACACGCCAATTACTGCAAAGTAATTGATATTATGTTAAGATTTGAAAATGGACGAAAGTAGCAAGAGCTTATAACCTACTGACGATTTCACGGACAAAACATAATAGTTTTTATATCATATTGTCCGAGAAATTAGTACTGTCCTGGGTAAAGTACGCAAATTAATTCGTCTCTATAATTCCATGCCTCAAGTTACTTGTAATTACTCCGTTAAAAACGTTTGAAAAGAAGTTCAGCAGTATTTAATGCTAATGTGTAAAATAAGTTAATTCTCTGTATTTTATTCAGGAACTTAAAATGTAATGGCGCAGTTGGCTAGACACCAGCTTGCGAAACGAGCGGCCGCAGGTTCGATCCCCGCACCGAGACAAATGTTTGTGCGATCCACAAATATTTATTTCGGGTCTGGGTGTTTGTTAGACCGAAAAGTCTCTCGTAGTTTCTGATACCCACGACACAAGACTCGTATATCTCAGTGTGGGGTCAGGACTATGTATGTGACTGTTGGGTGTATTTATTTATATAAAAAAAGTTACAATAAAATGTCATTTAAAAACATACTTATGGGCATTTTCCTGCTTCAAAATAATCTCACTCACAAGCCAATAAAGGTTGGCAGTCTTAACATTGATTAAAAACCCGTTCCCCAGGATCTTTTAAAATCTCTCAGGTGTTCATCAATAACTTCAAAAAGCTTCATATCTGAAGCCCAAGCCAAAATGGCGTCTCATCCATATATCGGACCTACCACGTTCCAAATCGTCCAATAAATCAAAGAGTTTTTCCTGCTAGTATTTACTATGGTAGCAGGTTGGAGTGTGGTGAATATGTGACCTGCGTTACAGCTCAAAAAAAAGCTAAAGAATGAATATGATGTTTAGAGGATAATTATAGGAAAAACAATTTAAATCGTTATGTAAATTAAATAAGAAATATCCAATACATTATTGCCTAATTCATATTTGAAATGAATTTGATTTTTATATTCTTTATTGGATTTGTACAAATATTAGAAATCAATTTATATTTTCCGCTGCTCCAAATGTGGAATCGAGAAACCGAATACCTTCACATAGACACAAAAGCATTTGCCCTTACCGTAACATTGTGTGCGGTCTGCATTTTCACTATTAAAACGGTACCCTGCCTACGTCAAGTGATGGTCATGACCGTAATCCCGCGTGGGCGTGGTAACTGCTCCGCGGCGCTCTCAATCATTATCAATTAATCATTTCACAACAACCGCGACCGTGCAACCGGAAGTGCAGCCAATAGCTTTTTTTTTATGAAGCGGATTTTGCTCATGATGACCGAACAGCCAAATTAAAATACGTATTTACCTGCACGACCTTGGAAGTTGAAGGTGAATCGAGATTGTTTGTTTAATTAGTTTTAAATATTTTTCAAGCATTTGGTTTTAGGACAAGTTGTTTCTCGACCTTGGTTTTCTAATCAACATATTTGTTGGCTTCGAAGGGATTCTTAATATACCTGCGTAAAAAGTTATTTGAAAACAAAATCGGTGTGCTATTTTCGAACAAACATCTATTGTTTGAGAAAGATTGACCTAAATCTTCGGACTGATGTCAATTAAATCGTACAATTCAATCTTAATGGGTCGCTCCACAGTCTACAGAACGGCACATTCATCTTAAGGCCGGGTTCATCTTCACATCTCGTTACTACCGTCTAGAGTAGCAATGAGTATCGGATATCAGCCATTTACGCAAATATTCTTGTTAAATGTGTAATTAGTAGTCACTTGTTCTCGCCGACGCCGATGATTTTTCACTAAACTACATGTTAATTATCTGCGTCAATCACGCAGAAAGACGTCTGTTTCTCGCAGCCTATTGTTATCAAGTTCTATCAAGTATCTTTACATCGTTATGAAATTATAAATTGATGCTAATTAATATGCCGATGTCGCTATCGTTACGAATTATTTTACATAACTAAATAATGATCAATCACTGCCTAATCGGTATGTTTCATTGATAAATAAGTTTATAACGTAATCATAAATGATTGTTATAGTACATTGACCTCATATCTTCATATTATTCAATTATTGTATTAAAGTTTATAATTTTTAAAATATATTATACATTAATACGATCGAAATCGATACAGATCAATAGGAAATATTGACGAAACGCAATTTCACGATGAAATTCATGATTTTATCAAGGCAGCAATACGCATTTCTACCGCATTATTACATTTTACAATGTAAAATTACGGCCATTAACAGAGATAGTGTGTGTTCAGATGATCTTTCCTCACATAAACATTGTTACACTTTTACGAATAATTTGTAGTCGTTTCATAATGCTTTTATACATCATTTGAATCAACCGGAACCGGATTTTAATAAATAAACATTGAAAATCGATATTAAGTTTGATTTTAACTTATGAGGTTTAAATTATTACCGTAAATCACAACGAAACTCGATGAATGTAAATTAAAAGGTGAAGCCATACGGCTTACAGAAAAGGGTGGACGTACACGTGTACACGTGCGGCTCAGCGACGAAAAAGGCTTTACAATCGACCGACACCAGCGATATAAGCAAAGTTTAAATGTGCTGAAAATATGCACGCTTCATTCCCGACATTCAGCGGTTTCAACTACGTCGCTTTGGTTAGTTGTGTGCTCCCCACTGCAGGTTGTCACGGGGCAAATGGCTAAACGCTCAAGGCGCTTCATTCAGTCGCATAGGTGCTTTGAAAAGATCAACCGAGCAGACATACTTATTATTGTGACGCTAAATGAGTCTCAAATCGTATGCTACGATCGTATCATAACATAGTTTCAATACTCATTTAATGGTTTAAATATTACAAGATTCAAATAATTTATTCAAATCTTAAGAGCGTATAAACACCGCGCGGCTCGCCGAGTTTAGGTAAATACGACGAGTGTCGATGCAGCGACGAGCGCGCGCGCCGCGTCTTACTTATTACTCAAAATATCAAATAAAATGAAATGAAATCATCATTATTGAATATGTATAGTGTCAAGTAGATCACTTAGATTAATTCCTTTTAAAGTTTAATTAATCACATGTTCGGAAAGCAGAGATAATAGCAAAAATATTTACGACGCAAATTTCGATGGCGTAGCGCAGAGCGATACGTCCTCTCCTTGAAAGGCCTCGCGGCGGTGTGATTTGCACTGGCCTGGGCCCGGCGTTTTATAGCACATTTTAAAATATTCATAAAAAAATAAAGAAATAGAATTTATTTAAAACAAAAATTTTACGTTTTCAAGTACACGTTCTTTTATTAAGGAAAGTTGTTATTTTGTTAAATTGAATATCGTACAGGGGTAAAAAAAAATGCTATAGTAACAGTAATTTCACAATATTTTGAATGCCTTAATTTTTTTTTTACTTGAATATGCAATCTAAATCTTAAAATGTTTTTAACTAACTATTTGCTTGGGGATATATACAATACAACAAAATTTTATTTTGATTAAATATATTATGAATTAATTCGAATTTTGAGCCTCGAAAATGACTCTAAAAGTGAATTTATGACAACCTTAGCTCAGTTATCTTGTTATTTATTAAAATTTACGCAAAAATCTTAAAATGTTCTTAACTAACTTTTTAGATGACAACATTCCCTATAATAATTGGTAATTAAGGTATTTGTACGATGGGTCCTTCATCAATTTTAAGGGCTTCGAAAAGTACTGTTTTTGCCGAAATATGTATAAACCCTCTTAAAGGAGTTGAAAGCCATGACCGACAATGATACTTATCAAATTTATACATATAAGAATATATTAAGTATTGAAACAGAAATACAAGTCTCTAGGTATGCAAGTACCTCTATTATTGTTGCATCCCTTTACTTGCCTACATCGCGTGAAATATTGGAAACCTTTTTCCGTTTTGTACAAACCGAGGAAACTTCATTTATGACGCGATTGATTTCCTTTTACCGTGCAACGTTATATTAAAATTTCTTTTAAAGTACATTATTATCTATCGCACACACTTAAAATGACAAACTTGTATACATTACTTTGTTATAGAGCAGTGGTTCCCAAACTTATTTTGTCTACTGTCCACTTTGAGAATAAATATTTTTATAGCGTCCCCATTTTTTCTCCTATTTAAAAACCACTATAACTTCTAATTAAATTAATTAATTATTGTGACCTATATATGTAAGTTAACGGAGAATTCTAAACGAAACTTTTACTATAACTTGAAACCTGAGCCCAGTAGGTAACATAAAACGGCGCTTGTTGTTGTTGTTGAGAGTCGAGAGACCATGCAATCGTTGTCTAAGAGGCCTCCTAGCTAAATCAAATTACAAATCACCCCCCAGGCCTCTACACAACACCCCCATTTTCTTTCTGGGTCTCTTACCGCCCCCCTTGAGACCTGCAGCGCCCACAAGGGGGCATTATCGCCCACTTTGGGAAAGACTGTTATAGAGGACTGTCATAGATACTAAAAAAAATCTACTGAGAGAGTTCAAGCTAAATTTTACTGCCGCTAAGTTGTAACTGTACGACGACATGACGAACTTGTTAATATTTAAGGGGCGATAATTCTTATATATCAGCTTTTGCTAATTACGCAATATACTGCGTTTTGTTTTCTAGTTATTTTTTAATCCGATAGGTACAAGTTAATCCACACTCAACAGGTGTTTTACGTTAACTTGAAACCAGATATCTGTTTCTCGACATGAAACCGATACCCTAAAGCATAGAAACCTCATCGTGACCATGTCTTTAAATTAAACGTATGACGAAAAAACAATGGAATATATTTTAACTTTCGACACATATAGCTGCATTAAAGTTGAACATAATTAAACTACGTCACTATTGGCAGGTGTTACAATCTCGTGAGATGATGTATGTTGCGGATCTTCATAAATTTTGATTGATAAATATGGTAATGCGTACAGCACAGATGGCTAAACGCTAGTGTAAACACAGGGAATGGGTTAATTTTAGCGCGCCTACTAGATGTTTACGTTCCCCTATCACGCCGCGTCCTTGGCAGGGAACAGAATAGAACGTGACCTCTCCATTCTTACGAACTTTATTGTAACACCATTCATGTTCATCGATTTATTCCGCCTGACTAGATTGTGATGTCATAACTCTTTAAGCGTAGGCAAAAAATGTTACAGCCAAAGTTAATTACAACGGTAATCATTTACATATAGTAAGTAATTCTTCTTCTTCTTCTTCAACAACCCACATACGCCCACTGCTGAGCACGGGTCTCCTCTACCATTGAGACGGTTTAGGCCATAGTCCACCACGCTGGCCTAGTGCGGGTTGGCGGACTACACACCTAAGAAATTCCTAAGAACTTTTTAGGTGTGCAGGTTTTATCACGATGTTTTCCTTCACCGTTAAAGAAAGTGATAATTCAATTTGAATACACACGTAACTTCGAAAAGTTAGAGATGTGTGCCTGGGGTTCGAACCCCCGACCGCCGAGATTCTCGACCGCGCGCCTAAACCTCGAGGCCATTTCAAAATCCAGTCATTATCATAAAGTCAGTCCATGTACGCCCCACGATACGTTACAGTAGTTGTAATAGAATTAGAACTGAAAAATAAATATTTCAAGTTGATATTTTTTTAATTCATAAAACAGTATAAATTATTCTTTAAATATAGCATGTAGTAGTTTTTTTCCAACGTTATTATTTTTATACAAAAGGCCTAGCATTAAAGCCCAACATATTTTGAGTAAGAAACCTCCACACAAGGCTAGCTATTACTAATTCATACTAACTTGATTATATTGTTACGTTAAGCATGTCTTAGAAACTGTACTCCAAGATTTACTAACAACGTGTAGAATATTATAAAGCAGGCCTATACAAACTATAATAAGCTATGTGTATATAAATGTGGTTAGTATTATGAATTAAAACAAGGTACGCAATTGATCCGCCCCTGCTTGCAACACAGTGCGTCATTTTGTTCCGCATACTGTAACTGTATTTGCGTTTGATCAAAACAATACGGAAGATTCATTGCGCGAATGCAGTGAGATCAGATTGTATTAGCTAAATCTTGGCATTTAATATTTAAAATGTAAAAATTTTAAAGTATAATATAAGTAATAAATAACATTAGTTCATTTTAGTAACAACGCTGCGCACTTATTGCACTTGGCTGGGTTAAAAATTCCTTGCAGAAAAATCTCCTCATAACGTTTTCTTTTATTGTGATTTTATTTCTTTCGAATTGTTTGAGTTTTAATACCTATATAACCTTACTGCCTTGGTACTGTATCTCGCCCTACTCGTTGTACCTACACTACGTAAAAACTAAAATCAGTGATGATAGTACAAACTATCTAGATCATCCCTAATAGATATATTATCGTAGCGTTCGTCGTTTCCAATAAGTCATAATTTCGCGCGCGTAAAATCAAGTTCGGCGCGAAACGCAATAAACAACTCAAGGTGAAATACGCACTACCGTAGTCTGCGGTTTGATGTAGGGTTGCCAGCCCCATCTGACAATCTATTAATCATCACAATCTATTAAAAATAACACTACATTGCACGAATTACTAATGAGTTTACAAGAATTTACGGGTTCCAAATTGTGCTACAGTCGCTAATTTAAAGAAATGAAAAGAAAAGATCACAGTTGGTTATTCTGTTGTAGTGAAACGTTGTCACATGGTAAGTCCACTGATAGCGCATAACAGAGCTCGTTTAGAAACCTGACTTATGTCACGTTCCAAACAGAGAATTTGTGTAAACGGCTCATTCATTACTCATTATTCAATAAGAGACGGCAGTCGTCACCCTCAGCGGATAACACACAGTTGCCATAGTTCCAGTGTTGTGTAACCTGTGATGTGTTGTGCACGATTTTTGTTGCGTTATTCTTGCCGTCACTAGTATCACAGGATATTCCATGGTAGGTTTATATAAGTTCTAAAATCTACGGTTGAGAATTTAAGTTTTAAAAGGTCGCAACAGTGCATTATTGCTTGTTAATCGACTCTAGCAATGCCTAATCAAGTTAAAATCATTGAGAAAGAGAAGTTGAGATTTTGCACATATTACTTTATTCTGCGCATAGGTCAATATATACTAAATTGTTCTAGTTATTTATCTTTTAAACAGAAAAACATCACGTAAACAGTGACAGGTGAAATTGTAGGTATGATAACTTTATAACTACATCATAACAATTATTAGAAATAAATTGATATATGCGCCGCATGTCTTCTCTCGTACCACTATTAAGATCACTTGTATCAATACTAATATTTTAAAGCTGAGGAGTTTGTTTGTTTGAACGCTAGGATCTCAGGAACTACTGGTCCTATTTGAAAACTTCTTTCAATGTTAGTTAGCGTATTTATTGAGGAAGGTTATATGATAGATTTCATCACGCTGCGACCAATAGGAGCGAAGCAGCAATAAGGAATGTTTCAGAATCGGGGATATTTTTTTCCTTTTGAAAGCTTCCGCCGCGTGCGCTGTGGAAACGGTTAAAGTTACGCTGAAATAATGTATGACGGAATTGATTTCCTTTAAAAGTTCTAAAAAAGGTCTGGACAGCATATGTCTATCTTCTAAGGTTAGCTAACTATAACGTAACAAATTTATTAAAAAAAAAAAAAAAACATTATTTCTGAAGGTGTTTTTATAATGATGATATTAATCCTTATCTAATAAATATTCATTATTCATTACAAGAATTTAATATAAAATAAATTTGCCCTTTGCATCATTTGATTCTAATGAGTATCTTAAGAGATATCGCAGTTTCAAAATAATAATCAAGCGCGCAATAATGATACACAAGGCGCCAATCTACGCGTTACGGTTTCACGTTTAAACAATTTGACCGATTTGTATGGCATTTGGTATGGACCTAAATAGGACAGGACTCTGAGTAGTAAATAGACTATTTCTTATTTTATTTCTGAACTCAACCCTGTAGTCTACGCGGACGGAGTCGCGCACAAAAGCTAGTTATTAATAACGCTTCATTATAGATCGCTATCTAAAAAAGATATTGATGTCAAAGTCATTGTAGCACAACTTGCCTGAATATTGAAATTAAATAGTTACGCTTCGCCTGTCTATAACCTGCCCTTGCGCATCTTATGTGACATGTTTTGTATTTATAACACGGCTTCCTGATCGCTCATACAATAAATTGTAGTTAAGTATTAAATACACGTCAACGCTAACGTCACTAAGTACTGTGTTTCATTCTGCGGGCATAATAAGGAAACGAAAAATCTTTACAGAATTAAATTAAAAATAATTTGTTTGTTGTTTATGTCGAATCAACCATCCTCCCTAGAACCTGTTCGTGCTAATTTTTTTACCATTAAATAGAATTAAGACATTTGTCTAAAAATCGTAATAGGATTAACGGCTATTATGTATATGAATTAACAGTGGCTGTCATTCGACGCGACCCTCTTTACGAGAATGGGTGTGGGATTCCGTCCGCTTGATACACTTAGCACACGTTTGCACTGCTCCCGTCGTCACACACGCTCACACACACACCGACGTATAGAAAACCTTCTGCGAACTTACTTTAATTGCAAGTTGATGTACTACATAAACTTGATGTTGAGAAAAGTGCTAAAAGCACGTATTTAAAAGTGGGCGTCGCCAGTGAAGGCTCTCGATCGCACCGCACCACCATACCGCTCCTGCAATTTATGCCTGCCACTATACCGAGTATAAGGCATACGCAACTCTTATGCAATGCAGTCATTCACATTTCTCAGCGCGCTCTACACTCGCATGTCATACTACACAGCCTGCTGACAGATAACATTAACAATTCTCCTTACGTCGCCTCGTTTCTGACGGATTCTTTACTGAGAAAAATATTCACAATGTTTATTTTTATTTAAAATCTAATGTTTATACCTACAGCATCAACATTTGAAGTTTTGAAAATCATACACAATAGATATATTGTTATGCTTTGATAATACACTATTTTCCTCCAAACTATTCCTTTCAACTAAAAATAACGGCTATGGTCGTTTGATTCACGCGGTACGTACTGACTTTACTACACATAATTCACGTTTATTTACAGCATTTTAAGACATAATTCTAAATTCTCTATAATATTAAGTTACACAAACTGTATTGCTGACGTAAAATGATCGATACAAACGACGATGAAATAAAGTAACGCCGGAATTAAAATGTCCATGGAACACGGGTTGTGTTTACAGCTGTGTTGGGTGATATCATTAAAGTGAAAATATATGATACTAGAATGTATGATGTGTGGCTAGTGTCGCGTAATTTATATTTCCGCTCGATCCTCCGTCCTTCTGTAGGAGTTTGATCAAATTTATCTGTAAGCTGGATCCATTAGCGGTCCCTCCTGTGATAACGGCGAGTAGCAAGCGAGGCGGCGGGCGCGGCGGACACTCCGCACCGTGCGCCCCGTGCCACACATAGCCCGTTAGATAAACGCATCCGACTCCACGCCGACTGATCCACCGCGCTCACACCCTTCGCCACCTTCAATTGTCACGTTGACCGATCGCTAGAAGGCCGTGCCGGCGCCCGCCACAGTGATTGTTGCAATATCGTGTGTCCACAATCCACGCACCCAAATTGTGTTTTTAAAAACTGGTCGTGATTAATGCGTTATGCCTCAGTGATTCATTGACACCGGCGCGACGATCATGTGTGGTAGTTGTGTAGTGCGTTAATTATCCATAAAGTTGTGTCAATAGTGTTCATCGTTGTTTGTGCCGGTGGCGTGTATGAATTATAAATATTTGGTGCCCGCGGGCACGTGTCGCCCGTGAATATCGAGTGGAATAAAAATTACACGGGTCCGTGTTACTGGCAAAAGTCCATTTTGGTGTAAAAACACGTCCGGCGTTATCTAACGTATGTATACAATGTAAAACGCACTTGTGTGCTGTTTTGTTTAATGGAATTTTATTGAACTGAGCACTGAGTGCATCGATTATACACACCAAAACACTATTAACCGTTAACCTCGGGATGTTTTCTGCTGTTTGAGAATGTTTATCTATGGAATTAATGTAACCGCATACATGTGCACATTTTGTGGCTGATCGAAATATGTCTCGTAAAACCTCGTCGCTTCGTGTTTCCTCTATAGAATTATAAGTCACGTAGCACTTTAGTAGCATATTTATTCGTTTATATATAAAATTTACTCATAACGCGGATGTTATTTTCAATTTAGCCTCACGGTTTCAATGCGATATGTGTGGTATTTTGATTGCATGAACGCGTAGTCGAACCGACCTTTTATTAATGTATTATGTAAAATAAACATTATCTTTCCAATTGGCAATGTACGTGTAGTTTCGGACAAGGAGTCTAAAATTCGAAATAACTGAATGAGCATGTTGAATTACAGGTCGAGGCGGGAGACGTTTTGCTCAAGGTTAATGGGACTGATGTAAACCGGTTTACTACCAGAGAAGGTAAGGAATTTGCCATTTATCACGCACATGCCACTTATCTAGTGAACGTTCTTAACATGTAGATAACCGGGCACAGTTTAATTGAATATGTTAAATACTACATCTCGCAATTAAATAGAGCAGCAGACGCGCGCCGGTTGCGATGCGTTCTGCGGGCCGTGGGTGCACGCCGGCCCACATCAGACCATCTTGACGATCGCGTTACGTTCACGCACGAACACCAATTTCGATCAGTTATTAAAACGTCAAGTGAGACCGTTATCTGTGAACTTATTAACACTAATTCAATGATCGCGTTATGGGCCGCTCGTACCCAACACGCAACCTCGTCATTCCCATTTCACACGTATTGTCCGTCTGGCCGATGGCGATAAACAGTAGGCGCTGGCACCAACCTGCCACAATGACCATACAACCTTCCTACTTAGCGATGAAAATATTTTTTTCACCTAGCATTGGTAATCTTATCGGAACACAAATCTACGAATAACTCACCATTGTTCGATAAACTTATTGTTGATCTTAATTTACGCCCGTTGTTTCAGTTCAAATACAACTCTGCATTCGATTGTTTTTGAAAGTGTTTTCTAATTTGTTGCAGTTTTAAAATGCTTGCGACTGTCATCCGATCCCGTCACATTGAGACTGAGGAAGGGTGAGTGTCCCATTTTAAACTAGGTTTTCGACCTAATGTGTAGTTGACTAACAGTGCGGTGGAGTGAGTTAGTTCCGAGATGGTGTCGTGTGTTGCCGCAGCTGCAAGTAATAAAATTCGTTTATTCCCGAGTGGTTTGGTCGAGTTTGCTAAGTAAGCCACCACAAATAAGAATTGCGATACGCGGTGTAATTTTATAGGTGACTCTCGGGATCCGCGCCGGGACACAGCTCGCTCACAATGTTTCCTTTAATAATGTAATCTAGTTATACGTCCATATCGATATTTTTACAACTTATATGTCGGACATGAGTGTGCGACGTGCGGTTAAGAAGGGCTAGTTTCGATTCTCGGGTCGGGCTTGCTGTTATTATTTTTCTTTGAAAAAACATCTCAGCTTCACTACGCGTTTATATTGTTAACACGGCAATTATTTTGTCTCCTAATCAAGCATGACAATTCAGCTGGCGAGTACACTTCACTATTATTCGTTGATACATACGTTAGTACACGTATGTCGGTTAGGACAGTGAGATAATTTGACAAGCTGAAGTGTATGTGTGTTGAGTGCGGTGATGTTGCAGACCCGCAGGTCAAAGCGAGCGTGCGCCGGTACCTGTCGGCGGCGGCGGAGCGGCGGTCTAGCGGCGCCGGCGTCGTCACGCGCACCAACCACGACAAGTGAGCACTCTATACTGTTTACATACACTGCTGACGGATCATTACTGCGGTTGCACCTCACTAGTCACTGTACACCTTCATATGCAACTCCACGACCAATATTGGGTGTATTAATGAAAACATGATTATGCTATACTGGTCATGGAGAGGCAAATTTACTGTTAAAGTCAATTCTTTCTGTTGATTTTTTAAGGGTACTGCTTACTGGAAGGAAGATCGAGATTTTGTTCTAATCTAGCATATTTGAACGAAATATTGTTTCTCCTTGAACCTCTACACTAAAAACGCAGTTTGCCAACTAAATGTAATAAAAATAGAAAACATCAAAAGAGCTCGTCTTAAATGATCACAATAAGATATGTAATACATCACACTTATCGCAACATAAGTCTAGTGCAGTAAAATAATATCAAAACAAACATAAAATTCTCAAGAACTCGCCACAACATTAGTACAAAACAATAGGTATTGGATAAACTCGAGTACGTCGTGAAAACATTTCGTGTTGACTCAGAAAACGGAAAGAACTTATATATTCTATTAGCTTTCGTATTTCTGTCCCGGCGGGCTTGTGTTAACCCCACAACATTTGGTGGTCGGCGGGCGAGCCCCCTAACAGTTTGACAGCTGATTTTGTATCATGATAAGCGATTAGTGGAACCATGTGTCGCGACCGCTCGGGGGAGTGTCCCCCTCTGTTAATAACATGTTGCTTTCATGGATAGATTTCGTGACAGGTGACGTCATCATTCCATTAGTCACGTGTTCTGTGATGGTCATATGTTTTCCGCCTCAATGTCATTACAGCTGATCGTTGTTGTGTCTCGCGACTTGTGGGTTCAAAGCCAATGTAAAATGTGAAACAATTAACAATCAGCTATATGCACTTGTTTAATAAAACAAAAATATGAATCTACAACGATTAATTCAGTTTAATTCAATCGCGAGATCAATTGAGAAATATTAGAGTATCACAAAATTTTTATTGTACTTCATGGTCATTGCCGTCTCAATGGCTTCAATTATTCTGTGTTGATTATATTCCTTATATCATGTGTATCTAATGTTTTCTTAATAATGTATCGTTAGCTAGTGATATTGCGCCCTATGAATTGATCGGCTTTACCAATTCACTCATAATAACATGCTTATCAATAAACACTCGTAATTAAACAGGACATGTAAAGGAAACGTATGTTGATTAGAATGCGTAACTAACATCGCAATGTTTTTTATCTAACAGTTTCAGTGATTCAGTTTTCTAAACTTATCAATACTTGAACAATTATGCTGATCCTCGGTACTAAAATACGGTGATGCTCAAAGCAAATATAAACAAAATTAGTACCAGAGCAATCAACTAATAGTAAGTTTGGCGTAGATCAAGTTCCCCACCGTCGAGCACGTCGAACGGCAACTCATCGAGCAACTCGTCGAGCAACGGGTCGGCGGTGCAGTCGGGCGACAGTTGCGAGGCGTTGATCGCTGAGGAGCGGCGGCCGCGAGTGTCGCAGCCCAAGTTCGAGGCGTACATGATGACCGGCGACCTCATGCTCAACCTCTCCAGGGTCGAACATCCGCACCACAACCACCACGCGCCCACACACCGGACACACTACCATAGGTATACAAACAAATACCTATCTATGTATATTTTCGCATTGAAACTAATTTTGACTTACATTGAAGCATAAAAGTCAATGTGGCTTTGCAAATATAGTGAGCGACATTATTGAATGTTCTCGAACATGACATTATTAATTACCAGCTTCCGTTGATTAATTTGTGTTTAACGTTAAATAATTATGTTTAATTAATACTAATGAAACAAATTTCCAATATCTAAATATTTAAGTTGGCTTTAATTGGTGAAACCCACGTTGAATCAATTAATTCTTTACAACATAAACATTAGTGCATTGGTTCCTTCAAGCTATTTTCTTCGTTGTTTCTTGTTTATGTTGTTAAAAAGTAAGACTTAGGACGACTGCTTAAAAAGACGCAAAATAAAATATAATGTATTTATTTCCAGGCAGCTCAAGGTACAAAGAATGTTAGTATACATATTATAACGCACTTATCATCTAAAATAAACATTGCACATTCACTAAAAGGCAACACAAATAAATATTTCTTCAGACAACGATTGAATTGAGTTGTTTGCAACGTTGGCAATTGCATTAGTATTCGATGTCATCGGTTCGCATTGAAGTCTATTATTGTTTTTGTAAAGATAAACGTTCTTTAACAATCCTTCGCGATAAAAATATCCAATGGTAGGTCTATTTTCTATTAATTGATTATAATTATCATTAATCTTATAGATATTCAGATATTAAATATCTTTTCCTAATGGCATGTAATCCATTTTGTTTAAATATTTTCGATTATCACATATTACGTTATCAGAATTAGTAATATAATTAATTTGAAATTTAAAATATTCACTGACAGATAACGAGCCTGTGGTTCATCTAAATTCCGTGTTATTCCATTACCCACACACAAAGACTTGAAATAAAGCAAATTTATCATTTTCGGCATATTTATTTTAGATTCGCAGATAGTTGTTCTGAGAAATTAAGTGTTTATGCACTAAGCTTGTTTACACGATAAGATTGAATAAACAAGGTGTAGTCTTGTATTGTATTTATCAAATGTATGTTTTGTACGTGGTAGGTATAACTCGACTCCGGCGTCCCCCAGTGAGAACCGTGCTGGCGGCCGAGTGGAGTTGGCGCAGAGACACAACTCCTCGCCTGACACCGGGCTGGTCACCGTCGGAGACCATGCTACCAAAATGTATGTCAGCATTTCGTATAATTATAATATATCAATGATTTTTTTATTATACCAAACCCTCTTAATACTACAGTACGTTTGAGATTCCTTCGCAAACAAATAGTATAGTACAGTACTTTCTATTAAATTGTTGAATACCTTGTGGATCGGAGACTTGCATTTACATAAAGATGGCGATAATTTACATTTTACAGTAATGGCCTATGAAATTTGTCGCTTGCCTGTAACATATAAATATACATATATATTTTGGTTGTATGTTTGTTCCTTATTAATTTTTATTATTGTGCGTAGTGAATTTGAAATTATTTAATACTCGTTTCAACTGCAAACTAAAATACTACTCAAATATATTCATTGATATATTTTTAAAACATTTAAATACTTGTATTTTGATGGCCGATTCAGTCGTGATTACTACCTTGATATGTTTTAAATTTAAAGGTCGATAAGTATATAAATATGACGAAAGGACATTGCTGTAATTAAATTTCTCATGCTATGTTACCAAGATCTAAGTAACTTTCTTGTATTTGTTTAATAATAGATTTTTTCCCTTTAATTTAATTATTTATCATGAGTACATAAAATGTATATTTAAGTATTATATTTACCGCACTGCCTACGTTTATATTTTCTTTTATACTTGCTCGAATAATAAAATCATTGCACCTGGTCAAAACAGTCTTCATGTACACTTACCATCTGTAATCAATCGATATTATCGCCGTGGTTAAAATATTGCATAGATGTATTGTCCTCACCGAACCCTTGGTTTCGCGATAAAAGTTAAATGTAACTACTTAGGTGATTATTAGGAGAAGTGTATATGTCGGAAATTTCTGCCTGTCCGAAGTTATGCGTGTATTCACAATAAACGTTGTCTAAAGGATGAAGGAAAACATCAGAAGTAAACTTAAAAGCCTCAGAAGAATTTTTAAGTGTCTGCCAACCCGACGTGCGTAATGGACAACGTGCTCAGTTGTGGGACGTATATAGGATGACTGAAGATGATGATGAACTTAGTTCAGTGGTCGACAACACGTAGCCCGTCGATGTTTTTAAAATAAGTTACTTAGTTGATTATCAGAAATTTCCAAAACAAAAATGTATTAGCATGTGATCCAGCAACGAAAGAAGATTGTTATAATATATATATTGACAGCCCCGTGGCGAAGTTGGCTAGATACCAGCTTGCGAAACAAATGTTTGTGTGATCCATAAATATTTGTTTCGGGTCTGAGTGTTTGTGAGACCGAAAAGTCTCTCGTAGTTTCTGATACCCACGACACAAGACTTGTATCTTAGAGTGGGGTCAGGACTATGTATGTGACTGTTGGGTGAATTTATTTATTTGTCCAGGTTCATATCGCAGCCGGCGTCCCCGGCGGGCGGGGCGGGCGGGGCGGGCGGGGTGTGCGGCGGCGGGTCGGGCGGCGAGGCGGCGGCGCGCGCGCACCACGCCGTGCGCACCTCACGCTCCGAGGACCATCTGCAGGTACCACACACTACAATACTGCGTACAACTTGTAGTATGTGAAATAAATGACGTCCTTGTCATTAAATATTCGGCCTGTAGTCAGGTTTTTTTAAATGACGAAGGGGTCTGGAGGAAGCCAGAGATAACTTTTTTGAGTAATAAGGTCTATAATTGTGCATACTTGATGGACTTCAGAGAAGTCGCCGATTTGTCGGTGTTAAATAAGCATCATCTCATATAAAAATATTTTAAACGTAATGGTATTATAAAAACAAATCTTTTAATATTCTACTGCATTGGTATTCAGAAATAGTTTAAAAGTATTCAAACACGCAAAATTGTGCTCATCACTTCGTTATCGTTGGATGACATACTTAGTTAAGAGTCTTGTACTACGTCCGGTTGCAGCAACGCTACCTAAGTTTCAGAAGGAGTCTTCCCTGAGTGCGGTGGCGGTGGACATGGAGGAGGACGTGACGTCATCGCTCAACACGTTGCTGGACGCGCGCCCGGACTCCGCCACGCCCGGCCCGCGGTCGGACTCCGATCCCGAACGAGACAGGTCTCTTGCACACTTTGTCTATACTGCACTAATGTACTACACGTAATTGCAATGGAGCCGAGATGTGGACACTGATGGTGAGACTGTTCCACCAATTTAAGGTCGATACGATGTTAGAAGTTTCTCTGGAGGATAAGATCAGAAATAATGTGATTTAAAAAAATACTCTAAGTTATCGACATAGCCAAAAGTATTAGTAAGTTGAGGGGTAGTAAGCAGAACAGCCCTGTCGCAGAACAGATAACCGTTGGGGGAAACGTGTTCTCAACTGTGGACCACGGCTCGGCAGTTAGTATAAAACGCCCTCCAGTTAGGTGTAGTATGGCCTATGTCCAGCATTGGATATTACAAAGGTTATAAAGTCAATCCATTTGTCCAAGTGTAACCGTATGTGATGATGTTGTGTTGCAGGATCGTGTGGACGTACAACGCGCCGGTGTCGTGTGCGTCGGAGCGCGCGCACTGCAACGGCTCCGGAGCCACCTCCAACTCCACGTCCATCTCCGACGGCATGTCGCAAAGGTAATATATATATCTCTGTTTTTTAATATTTTACCATGAAACGAGCCGATAAAAAAAAGTCTCACTTTGAAAGAAAAACATCATTGATAACACGCATACTTGTCTGTTTAACTTCAAAGAAATTTTTATATGTTAATTCTAACCATACTAGGCCAGCATCATCTATTAATAGTTGACTTGCCTACCTTAGAAAATACAAGCAAAAACCACTACTTGGAGACTAATATATCTACGTGTGATGTTTGCAGGTCGTCGTCCCCCGCGTCGCCGACGTCCGCGTCGTCGTCGGGCATGTCGTCGCGCGGCACGCCGCCGCAGCGCGCGCACCACCACGCCGCGCACGCGCACCACAAGCTCAACGGTACACACACATACACACACATATGAAAATACACCCACACAGGATAGCTACAGATGTATTACTACGTTATTAGTCAATTATGCGATTTAAGAGACCGTAAATATCGACACTGCATACAACTTTTGTAAAACATATTACATTATTCCGACTTTGGCTCTTAAGATAATACAACTAACGACACCCATTCGTGCTAAAAATTGTCAAAGCAATCATAAGTTATAACTATAAACTTAATTACGAAGTGAATAACATTTGCTCGCCTTATCGAGGTGCTAATGCCAACTATTTTTTAATTACTGCCAACCATACTCATATTAACAAAAAATACTTGACATGTAACATTTATGCCTACCACCTATAAATAAAATACGCATAAATTTCCAGGCGATATGAGTCTTTCGGAAGCCGTATCAAACATATCAAGCCCCGACTACCAGGACCAGGACGACATGTTCGAGACGGGCCGCGAGTGTCCGCGCATGGAGCTGTCCGACCCTTCAGACTCCGACTCCACCATACTGGTCTCCGAGCCGTGCCACAAGCGGGCCAAGTCCAACTCCACATACTCCAACGAGCACGGCAGTGACGTCACGCTCAACGGAGACAACAACGAGCACAGAATAGTCATACAGGTGAAGGGACCGGACAAGCAGACGCCTAATGCCACAGAGAATGTTAACAACAACAACAATAACAACAACTACCCGCAGAACACAAACGAGAACGGATTCAACTCGCCGGAGAATCAGGGGTATCAGGTAAGGCGTTAATAATGTTTTTATCAAAATATTAAGGAATATAGTATCGATTGCCAGAAATCACATTAACCTTATTTTGGCCATTAAAATTGGCTTTGTTTTTTTTTACCTTTGTAAGAGTCCTATAAAAATAAGAGCATTTGGAGAACCTTCTATCGTCACTCGATACCCTCATGGTGGCCTAATATATTGGTCTTTTAGCATTCAATACTTAAATTTGCAGTAACTGTTTGTCTAAGTGAGTGTATGTGATAGGAGCTGGGAAGCGGTTCGGACGCGGGCTCGGACGAAGGGTCGGACGGCGACTCGCTGCATTCGTTCCACTACAGCCCCAAGGCGGTCGACATACCGTCCGCGGAGAGACTCGCCAAACGACTCTACTACCTCGACGGATTCAAGAAATCAGACGTGTCCAGGCATTTGAGTAAAAAGTACGATATTTACCTTAAATTATAGTTGGTAGTTATAAATCAGGGAACTCATGAAAATAGAAAGATGAAGTTTAGAAGATAAACAATTTGATAATAAACAAATTGGATACTATTTTCATATTAGTAGTATTCAAATTGAACATCATCATATTCTCATTTATATGCCAAATTTTAGTTAAAGATTATTATTTGGACTTTTGTAATGCAAGTTTTGCATTTCGGCTTCTATGGAAGTACCACTAATGAACTAAACGTACGTGTTGCAGCAACGAGTTCTCTCGCGCGGTGGCGGAGGAGTACGTGAAGCACTTCTCGTTCTCGGGCGTGACGCTGGACGCGGCGCTGCGCACGTTCCTGGCGCGGTTCGCGCTCTCGGGCGAGACGCAGGAGCGCGAGCGCGTGCTCGTGCACTTCTCGCGACGGTACCTCGAGTGCAACCCGGGCTCGTTCCGGTCACAAGGTACACACAACTATGCACTCTTTACTACATATAAATAGAGTTTATAGTAATTAAACAACAATTAGGCGCAAGGATCAAGATTTTTTAAATATTGACTGAAATCAAAATTAAGTTCCAAACATGAATTAAGCATTCAATCTTCTTAATGGCACGGCGAGGATATAGTGTCGCTTGGCGAAATACCAATAAGAATTCCATCAATTAACGATCACCGTCCATTTCACGAATGCGATACACTTCCGTAGTTGTTCGTTTTGTGTTCCATCTGCTTTGCATTGCCATGCTATGCTCGACTACAATTATACCATGAGAAAATATTGTAATGTATGAATGTGTGCAGACGCGGTGCACACGCTGACGTGCGCGATAATGTTGCTGAACACGGACCTGCACGGGTGCGGCGGCGGCGGCACGTTCCGGCGCATGTCGTGCGCGGAGTTCATCGAGAACCTGGCCGAGCTCAACGACGGAGACAACTTCCCCAGGGAGACGCTCAAGCACCTCTACCACGCCATACGCACGCAGCCGCTGCAGTGGGCACTGTAAGTCTTACATTATTACCTCTCATCCTAAATAGTAACGCCGAAAGTCATTTAAACAATTTCACGCCCAAATGGGTTTTGTACATACATATACATTATCAAGGTCTGCGCGGATAAAGAGTTATAATGAAAAGTATTACTGCCCAAATTTTTTTGGACAATATTAACGGCAGTATTTGGTTAGTGTCGTGGAGCTTAAAGAAGTTATAGCTTAAACTATGATTAACAAAAGCTAGGAAACAAACAACTCAGAGTATTCTCTTGTCACAATTTCCTCCGAATTTTTACAAGGCCTACGTTTTGTGAGTGCTAAATCCGTATATATAGTATCCGCCGTTAAGTTGTAAGATGTGTATGTATAAGCGTGTGGTTGCAGCGACGCGGAGGCGGCGGCGGCGGCGGCGGAGGCGCGGGGCGGCGGCGCGGGGGGCGCGGGCGCGGCGCCGGTCGGCTCCAACCCATTCCTCGACGTGCCCGACCAGGCGCGCGCCGTCGAGTACAAGAAGGGCTACGTCATGCGCAAGTGCTGCGTCGACCCCAACGGAAAGAAAAGTACGATACACATATTTTAGTCACACACACACACACACAACTGCAAGTTGTTCACCTCTAATCCATCGAATTAATTTTTTCCACAGCGCCATTCGGCAGGCGAGGGTGGAAGATGTTCTATTGTACACTCAGGGACTTAGTTCTCTACCTCCATAAGGATGAGCATGGTTTCCGACGCAGTCAAATGTCAGATAATTTGCATAACGCCATAAGGTAAATTAAAATCCAATTAATTTAATCATATTTTTTTCTCAAATACTACTGAACTAATTGTTTATTTTCATTTTAGAATACATCACGCACTTGCGACAAAAGCGACTGATTATACGAAAAAACAACACGTGTTCAGGCTACAAACAGCTGATCAGGCCGAATATTTGTTTCAGACAAGGTAAAATACAGTCCTCAATTTTATTACGATTGAAATCGATAAATGAATTATCGCAACATGTAATTATTCGAACTTCAACAGCGATTCGAAAGAACTATGTTCGTGGGTGGAAACGATAAACTTCGTATGCGCCGCATATTCTGCGGCACCCCTCGCCGGCGCCGTTGGCTCACAGCGCAAGTTCCAGCGCCCGCTGCTGCCCTGCACACACACAAAGCTCTCTATGGTAGCTATGACGCCAGCACGTCGCCGCGCCGCCACGGCCCGCGTTCTCCTGCTAACGTCTCGTTCCGTTCCAGCGCGAGCAGCTGGCCGAGCACGAAGAGCGAGCCGCGCGACTCGAGGAAGAGTTGGCGGCGCTGCGGCACGCGCGCGACAACACGCCGCACGCGCGCGACAAGGAGCACTACCTGGTGTACGAGGTGAGTGGTACGTCGCCGCACGCGAGCCCGCGGCACGCCGACAACTGTGTGACACTCGTCCTGTGCGCAGATGAAGCGGTACCGCACGTACGCGCACGCGATGCGGGCGCGCGGCGGGGGCGCGGGCGCGGAGGAGGCGGCGCCGGCGCTGCCCGAGCGCGGCGACCGGGGCGAGCGCGCGCACGTCGCGCCGCCGCCCTGACGCGCCATGGCGGTGTTCGCCGCCTGCGTGCTGTGACCCGCGCGCTGCCCGTGCCTGCTCCACGCGCCCGACTGACGGTGCGGAGTCCCGCCGGGTGGCGCCCAGTGCTGGCGTCCAGTGTGGACGCTTCCCGCGTGTTGAAATTGGATTTTGCGTATATCGATACATCTAGTCCTGTCTTCCTTGCGATATACCTGTTGAATGTTCGACCGCGTCGCCGTTGTTCGGCGCGACCGTTCGTGCGGTGCGCACTGATCGATTGCGAATATGGCGTCAAGTGCTGTGAAATGAATGTGTATACTACATATATGCGCCGATAATACTCGAAAATGTTAACTCGAGACTCGCATGCCGTCGGCTCGTGTTTTGGTATTTAAATTTGATATTTATTAGCGTTTTGCGTTACTGACACTGGTAAGAAGTTTTTTCTTCACTGATTTGCCGTTATGATGATCATAACGTCGTCAAAAGGCTGGTGGGGATGTAACCCCTGTTGTTTTATAATGTGTCACATGTTACTGTGAAATAGTTATGTTACTGTACCTAATGTTCGTCGTCGGCCGCGAGGCTGAACGGTTATACGCTTTAATTATTGTCTTATTATGATCACAACATATTGGCTTGGTAAGATATTGTAAGAAAAATCATATATCATTCCATGTAACTTGGTATCATTGTTCATTATAGTACGGCTGTAAATGAAGCGAGCGAGGCGAGATTTAGCTGTTGACTAATTATTTTACTTTTTTTATATTATATTTAAATCAGTACATTATTTGACAACAGCTGAATTTATTACAATTTTGTAAATAGATTTTAAAGTGTTGAGACTGATACGTGATGTTATTTATTTCATTCGTAAATTAACCAGTGTCAAAGTCTTAGGCATCGATAGTGTATCAATAATACACCATTAGGATCTCACTTTTAAATGTGCAGCGACAATTGAAACGTTGTGGCTCTTTGTAAGCAAATGTGTTGGTCGAAATTTTGTATTGGGATATTGTGTTCATGTTTGTATTAGCTTTCTGTATTAGTCATTTACAAGTTCAAAAAGGCACGCTAAGTCAATCCTAATGAATATTGACAGCTAGCAAAACAATTATTTGCTTATAATATGATGAATGTGCGATGAGAGATGTTATTTATCAAGATAATCATGGTAACTGGTGGATGTAACTGATGAATGTCAACTAGTAAACTAGTAAAATTCATTCCAAGACATTTCCAACAACAGTATTTCGAACGAAAAAGAATGTTTTTTCTATGGTATAGTGTGATGTGTAGAGTATAATAAGAATGATTCAAATATTGGAACAAAAAGTCATCAGTGCCTCATAGTATAAAATATAACTCCAAAGCTACATTACTACTTTTTTGTCTATAAAAATGAAATATTTTTAAGGACTGCCTACACTGCATTGTTAAGTTCAACTAAGGCTTAAAATCCAAGATATTTATATAATACTTTCTTAGATGTACACTTAATTCTTGTAAATAAACTGATATTTTTTTATGAATTATTTACATGTAACTTTATTTTTATATTATTTAATTGCTGTATAGCTTGGTGAGACTTGTTTTTTTTTTTTGTAATAAAAGAGTTTGCTCTTTGCTTGTGATGATATCTGCATTATTTTGCTTTTGTGAAGTTTATATTGAATTGATTTAACTGTGCCCCAATTAAATATAAAAATGAACTTGTATATCATCTAAAGGTGTATATTATTATTGTTAAAAATATTTACTTTGCTCAAAATGTGCAATGATTTGTACAAGAGAGCATTGAAAGGGAGTGCCCTTATTAATATTCAAAATTAATAGCACACATTTTCATATGGTACACAATTTTTATTATTACCTCTAAATTGTAATTAGTTGAAACAAAGTATTATAAACGTAAATCTCTATTGGTAAGTATGGAATTAAAAGTTGGCTGTGCCGAAGTGTAGTTGTAACATTTTGATCCAGTAGGTAATTATTGGACTTGAATGACTCGAGGTGTTGGAATTCAGCATAAACATAATGTAAGGTAGGATCTACCAATTTCATAAACATCCATAGGTGGAGCTATTCAAATTTAAAACCAAATATCCATTGTAAACTGTCTCCAAAATAAACAAAAATATGTAGCACCAAGCAAACAAAATTTATATAAAGATTAGAGATGTCTTATCTGGTTCTATATTTGGCAGAAACCTGATTTGAAGAATGAACTCTAGTTATGCCTGTGCTTAATCCCTAAATGTATATACAGTGTCTTACAGTAGAGATCCTTACTGCTAAATTTTCATCAATCATCCAGACAAGAATACATTATAAATGTCTAAGTAATTGAAACTATCATGTAATAATAGCCTTAGTCTTTTTCTTTTATACCAATCATAACCCTTTAAAGAGCTGGAATAAATATTTCAAAACAACTTTGAGTTTCAATTATATTCAACTTTATTTGAAAATTATATTTACTAATCTTAATATCGAGATCCAAAGGAGTAATCAGTATGTTTCTGCAATGGCCTTTGTAAGGGGTGTGCTAGTAGCTTTGCAATACAGTCATGGATTTTAGTAGCATTTCTAGATACTTCAAACACATAAGAATATCCATTGTCTAAATCTTGCAATGCATCATAAATATCTTCACACTTATGTAAACTGCATTCCTCTTCATGAGCCAAAAGTATGTCTGTGTAGAAGTACAACTGTTTCTTTAGAAATGCAAAGTTAGGATCTTCTTGGGGTATGAGTGGAATGCATTTTGATCTTCCATACAAAACAAGCATCCTTACAACATATGTAGGGGGTAAAATAGTTTCTCCATGTTTAGTCTCCGGTATATCAACTTTCTGCCTTAAGATTTGGAATATTTTTGAAAAATCAAAAGTTTCCGATGTACATTCTTCCACGTTTGTGTAGTCGATAGCATTTACAATATCTTTAAGGTTGTTTGTGAAATTCTGAACCCAACAAACTTCTGTGTCTTTCAATATAAGCAAAGCAAATTCAGTTTTTTTATTAATAGCATGTTTTGAATGAATAAAAAAATCCAGCACTCTTTTTATCATGTTCATAGGTGTGAACGTAGTACCATCGCCCAAACGGTATAACGAATTGTGGTTGTTATAGCAAACATCCAAACAAATAATAATTTTCTCTGGAATATTCACATTTGGAACATTCGGTTTCTGGAAATTTGCAATAACCTGTTCGTGTAATCGCATTAGCTCTTCATCCGGCGATTTTTCAAAGTTTTGTATATTTCTGAAAGTATTAAAAATATAACTTTAGCACTGGTTAGAAGAAATAATTCCTTTATAACCAAGTAGAGCTTCATCACCAACTTACCCCGGTTCAATAAATTCTGTTGTGTCATGAGAACTATCAGATAATATTATATCCGGAGAATCCATTATGTATTCAGTTAAAAACTAATCACTATTGCTACAAAACAACCATTTGTATTCTTTCAACTGACATTAGACATATGACATTCGCCTCTGTCTTTTTTTAATGATTAAATACTTGGTCACAGAGTATAACGGTTAAATTCTCCAAAATTAACCGATAAAATATGTGAATCGTGAATATGCCGTAATAGAGAAAGCAATACCTAAACAGCAAATCCAAATTTATTGATTAATCACAAAAAGACAAATAACAAATCATAATGCGATTCGAATTCCTTTAGGTATCACTTCTACCTTCCAAGGTAGGTACCTCCCGAACTGTACAGATTGAAAACTTTAAACGATATTTAAACTTTGATACGAAACATAGATATTAATATTAAAAATATTGTAAATATCAATGTTTTTAATGAAATAAATCGTAAATGTTTTTCAATAAGGTAATACGTAACTAATTTTTAAAAGTTGCAACATTGCTCTTTTCTATTTGTTAAAAAATGTAGGTAGGTACTGTCTACTTGTCACGAATGAAAATTGAAAACTAAGAAACGTGTGTGATTATTTATGAAAGTAGATATACAAATTACAAAGTAATAATGGATTATCATTACGAGCAAGTTAGCGAAGTAGAAGCATTAGATTCCATTTATTATGGTGATATGCAAAGTAAGTACAGTTCTAGCAATTGATGTGTTAGCCTCAATTTATTTTTTTATTTATTTACCACTGAATTTTTTATACAATAGCATTTTTAAAACAGTATTTCAAACTGGAAACTTAAAATGTGATTAGTTCTGCTAAATAGCCTAGCTAAATCAAAATACAACACTGTTGTATTGAAATATCGTTGATAATTCACTCATTAATGAATGTTATCTAATTTCTAGTACTAGAAACTGAACCTGTACACAAGTTCAGTATACCAATAAAATCAGAAGGTTTCGACGATGGAGATGGCCTGGCATGTCAACTTGTTTTCACATACACACCTAAGTATCCAGATGATATGTTGGAGATAGAAATTGATAATGAAGAAAACTTTGATGATATTGTCGATAAAGAGGAACTCCTATCCCATTTGATTGCACAGGTTTGTGGTGTTATTGTTTTTCAATTTTAATGTTCCCACTATAATCATACAAACTTAAATTATACATTAAATTTTCGATTGCAAAGATTGGTAGCAAATATGTTTACAATATTCAATCTTAACCTCATATAATATATTTGAAAAAAGGTATTACATGGAACTAAACACATATATGAATTTTGCATGTTTTTAATACATTTACTAAGCATTTAGGTTATGTTAGTTATAAATATGATACCTGATGTAGAAATTTCCAGGGTAAAGAGAATCTGGGCATGGTGATGGTGTTCACACTAGTCTCAGCTGGACAAGAATGGCTCAATGAGAAATGGGACAAAGTGAAGAAAGAGAGGGAAGAACAAATACTTGCTAAACAAAGAGCTGATGAGGAAGCTGAATTGGTATATATTCTATTACTATTTTAATAATTAATATACTGCAACTATCTGTTTATACTTTTAGTTTATCAAGGAAGAGATAATCCTTTCTTAGTTTTAAACTTCTTTGTATGTGTGAGGTTTGGTTTATCAACAGGTATATCCATTATTTACCCTATCTAAGTTTAGCGATATTTACCGTCTCATTGAAGGAATAATACCTAATGTCTAAGTAAATGTATTTTGCAGTTTTAAAAAGCAACAGTTTAAGACAAACAAATACAACCAAACTCACACATATGTTTCTTTACCCAAAAGTTCTTGAACTTCCTTATTTAGTACTTGATTGAAGCCAAATGGGATTTATCATTGTCTAGTTTAAAGAGTGCAATGAATGTTTGGTTGGCTGGCTAAGTTAGCTCACATAAATTAGACACATTCAGTTCACCTTTGCCCACAATGTTTTTTTGCAAATATGTGAAAATTTTTAAATTGGTACATAATTTTACAATTTCTTTCTTACAGAAAAGGTTTGAAGGTACAAGAGTAACAGTGGAATCATTCCTGGCATGGAGGAAACAATTCGAAATTGATATGGGTATTCCTGCAAAAAGAGAGAGAGAAGCCAAGGATAAGAACAAATTGACTGGCAAAGAGTTGTTCTTGCGTGATACTACACTCAATGAGTCTGACCTCAAATTCCTTGATGATGGTAAGCATAGGATTGTAAATCATATTTACACAAGCACCTGCCTTAGTAATAATCTATGTAGTGATTTATTATTAAGAACCACACAACTGAGAGCAGGTGTACAGCTGTCTTATGGTGACATTTCTAGACTAAGATCAGTGCAGTGGAGATAGTTAAGAAGCTCCTTAGATAAAACACTTTTTTATTGCTTCATATTAAGAATTTAAATATCATCCCTTTTTATTTGCCAGAGTCTTTTCTAATTATGTAGTATTATGAAATGCAATCTCGAAAAACAGTTGTGTGTTATGGATTGCCTATGTTTAAGAGCGTATATACAAATTTAGCGTCATTTGGGCAAAAACAGTACTTTTCGAACCCCTTAAAGTTGATGAAAGACCCATTGTAGAAAAATATAAATTACCAATTATTGTAGGCAATTTTGTCATCTAAAAAGTTAGTTAAGAACATTTTAAGATTTTTTCGTAAATTTTGATAAATAAAAAGATAACTGAGCTAAGGTCGTCAAAATTCACTTTTAGAGTCATTTTCGAGGCTCAAAATTTTGTTAAATTCATAATATATGTAATGAAAATAAAATGTTATTAAATAGACAATATCCCCAAGCAAAAAGTTAGTTACGAACATTTTAAGATTTAGCTCCAGTTTTCGAGTAATAAAATATCTAAAGCGTTCGAAATAATTGAGAAATTGCTGTCTCTAAATATTTTTTTTAAACCTTATATGGTACTTTATTTAACAGGGCAATATTTTTTTATGAAAGAAGAACATATACTTGAAAACGTACAATTTTTATTTTGAAGAAATCAAACTTATTGCTTTTTTAATAAATTTTATAAAATGGGCTATAAAACGCTGCGCGCAGACCTGAGCAAATCAGTCCGCCGCATGGCCTTTCAGAGAGAGGACGTGTCGCTCTGGGCTCCGTCCTTGTATCGATGTTTTTAAGGTTATTACTCAAAGTTATAACTTACACTAACGTGCTCAAGGTTGAGTGCATTCTTAGTGGGAAATTTTGATATCATCAGCTGTAATTTCAAATTGACGTAAAATAAAAAAGTAAACACGGATTTTACAAGGAGAGGGCATGGTGTGGTAAATTCATTTTGGGACTAGACTGCGTATTTCGACAATGTCCCCAATGGCGAAGTGGCCTAGTTAGCAGTATATCCGCCTTCCACGCGGACACTCAAGGTTCGAGTTCCGCATATTATGTTACTTTTTTATTACTTTTTTTTTCTTTTTAAAATAACCATTTTAATAATTAAATGATTTCTTCATCCATTAACATTGCTTCATAGGAAATAGAACTAGAACATTGTGACATTGTTAAATTATTTTTTGGAGCAAAGTTTTAAAATGCTCAACTGCCACTGTTAATTTCATTTTTGAACTTTCACTATACATAGAATCATCAGGAACTTGTTCTTCAGCTGTTTGTGCACTAGTAACATCTTGATTCACAGACATTTTTATTAAAAACTC
This sequence comes from Cephonodes hylas, assembly GCA_030295005.1. Taxonomy (NCBI): domain Eukaryota; kingdom Metazoa; phylum Arthropoda; class Insecta; order Lepidoptera; family Sphingidae; genus Cephonodes; species Cephonodes hylas. Next base: position 3,926,766 of record AP025367.1, on the reverse strand, counting down.
TTTAAACAATTTATTTTGAGTTTGATATAATTTCGAAACAGTAAGTCACAGAAAGCTACAAACTCTGTGAAGCCTTCAAATAGACTGCCAAGTTAGCCCAGAGGTTATACTCTAATGAGAAGAGTAACGACAATAAATTCAACTTTGGGGAACATACACTACCTACGTGTAATATAAAAAAAAATGCTTTCTAATATTGGAGGTGAGGCCTGAGCGAAACCGGTTTGGTAAATACCCAAATAATATTTTATGTTATTCATATATAATATATAATTGAAAAATTTGTTAAATAATTAATGATAGATATAAATGTGGTTATTATGTATGAATACCATAATTGTAACTGCTTTATAATTTAGAAAGTATAATAGTTAATGTAAATTAAAATTAATTTTATACTTAACAATTTTTTTCTTGATTGAATTTATTTAATTATTAAAACAGTTAATTTAAAAAGAAATAAATAAGTAATAAAAAACAAAAAGTCAAAAGCAGGATTTGAACCCTGAGCGTCCGCGTGTGAGGTGAAGACAGTGCTGACTAGGCCATTTCGCAGTTAGTGCCCATGTCGAAAATAAATAAGTAAACTTACATGTAAAGATTCAAAGAACAAAACAAAATATTTCGCGGACGCCGTGTTGCGTCATTGGTCATTTGCTTATCTCTATAGGTAGTAATATTATAGTAGGAGAGCTAGCATACATTTTTGGGTTGGTATTTGAGGCAAGCTGAAAACTTGTTATAGCTCTCCTATTATATCCCAACACGGAACTGCAGACTGCCTCGTGGTCTCGCGGAATAAGTATGCGCCGGGCAGTATTATTGCAATTAGCAAATTTTCAGTAGCATTACGGAGTCTGGAAATGTGGTTGCAGAAATGCAGTTCTGCCTACCCCTATGGAGGATAGATACAGACGTGAGGTTATGTATGTGTATGTGGAGCTGCAGACCTGGCTTTGAGTAGCGGGGTTAAATCAACCCCAAAATAAAAAAAAATAAGCCCAACGTATTATTTTTATTCTTTTAACATTTAACTACAACATACATACATATATTGCAACATATATTGAATTAAATTTATTTTTAGATTTTTTTTTTAATTTAGTGATTAATTTAGCCCCGCTACTTACCAGCCAGGTCTGCAGTTCCGTGTTGAGATATAATATATATGACAAGTTTTCAACTTGCTTCCAATACATACCCAAAAATTCATGCCAGCTCTTGAACTATTAGCTCAATGCGACGAACTAATAAAATTGAACAAGCGAACGCTACCGCGGCCGGCGATGCGCGGCGGCACCTTTGAAACCGCGGCACCTTTGACGCCGCGCCTTGTTTGACAATTCGCCGACGCAACGAACGAAATAGATAAAAGGAAAAAATCAAAGGACTATAGCCTGAGTCCTGTCGATGGTAGAGGAAGCCCGTGCCCAGCCGTGGGACGTATAAGGGTTGATGAGAGAATCAAAATAAATAACAGTACTTTCCATACCGTAATTAAATGTACTTTTATGGGTAATTTCTCACTTCATTGTATAATTTAAATTTTATATAACACTAGCTGTTGCCTGCGACTTCGTCCGCGTAGACTACAGGGTTGAGTTCAGAAAGAAAATCTATTTTACTCCTCAGAGTCCTATTTATGCCCATACCAAAAATCATACGAATCGGTCAAAATTACGTGAAACCGTAACGTGCCGACCGGCGCCTTGTACATAAAGAATTGCGCGCTTGATCATTATTTTAAAACTGCGATATCTTCTTAGATACTTATTGTAATTAAATTATGTAAAGGGCAAATTTCTTTAAAATTAAATACTTATACTAAATAACGCATTTATTTGGATAAGGATTAATAGAATCTTTATAAAAACACCTTCACAAACATTGCTTTATGTTATAACAAATTTGGTTAGCATAAAAGAGGTTATAGTGAACAAATCCTAAAAGTTAGACATATGCTACCGCTGACTTTTTTGTAGGCATTATCAAGCTCTACAACTTTTCTCTAGGACTTAACTATATATCTCCCATGGGTAAGGCTACGTTTGCAGAAAACCCACTCGTTCGACCGATTTTTCTCCGACTCACTTCGCAAATCCGGCCACAGCGAATAACTAATATCTTTTTTTCGGACTAATAATATAGCCTATGAGACTCACAAAGAACGTAGCTTTCGATTGGTAAAAGAATTTTCAAAATCGGTTCAATATATCCAGAGTTTACTTTCTACAACGTCACAAATTCACAAACTCAATAACGTTACCTCATTATAATATTAGTATAGATAATGTATGTAAAAGATTAGAACAATCACAATTTTATATGTGATATTTTCATTTTATTATCCATTTATGAAATTCCAATTTACCGCTAAGGATCTCGGTCACTGACCACTGTTGTGTTATACACGGCGAGCGCCCGCCCCTCGCACGTCGATGTGTGCCGGCATTTACGTTGGTGTGAGTTGAAATTCGGCGAGCGGCGATTTGTTTATACGCTCTTAAATGTATTATTATTACCCAAAGGAACATTTATTTCATTTTAAACAGAAAAAATACAATTATTAGATATATAAGCTTTATAAATGGCGAAATTTAAGAAAAACGTTCTTATCACGTTCATGTGATAAAATAGTTACGATATAAGTGACGAAATCCTTTGCATTTGTGTTAATGAAAATGTCGCATGTAGGTTTTTAAAGTGTAACCTTGATTTTTTCATAAATAATTTCAGTCTAGGGCAGCGATGGCCTCGAAGTTTAGGCGCGCGGTCGAGAATCTCGGCGATCGCGGGTTCGAACCCCAGGCACACACCTCTGACTTTTCGAAGTTATGTGTGTATTCAAATTGAATTATCACTTGCTTTAACGGTGAAGGAAAACATTGTGATGAAACCTGCACACTTAAAAAGTTCTTAGGAATTTCTTAGGTGTGTAGTCCACCAACCCGCACTAGGCCAGCGTGGTGGACTATGGCCTAAACCCTCTCAATGGTAGAGGAGACCCGTGCTCAGCAGTGGGCGTATATGGGTTGATGAAGAAGAAGAATAATTTCAGTCTACAAATAGTGAATCGGCTTTATTTGAAACTAGCTGTTGCCCGCGACTTCGTCCGCGTAGACTACAGGGTTGAGTTCAGAAAGAAAATAAGTTATAGCCTATTTTACTCCTTAGAGTCCTATTTATGCCCATACCAAAAATCATACAAATCGGTCAAATCACGTGAAAGCGTCACGCGCCGGTCGGTGCCTTGTACATAATTATTGTGCACTTGATGATTATTTTGAAACTGCGATATCTTCTAAGATACTCATTAAAATCAAATGATGTAAAGGGCAAATTTCTTTTAAATGAAATACTTATACTAAATAACGCATTTTTTTTGATAAGGATTATTATAATCTTTATAAAAATACCTTCACAAACAATGCTTTATTCATAACAAATTTAGTTAGTATAAAAGAGGTTATAGTGAAGCAACCCTTAAAGTTAGACATATGCTACCGCTGACTTTTTTGTAGACATTATCAAGCTCTACAATTTTTCTCTAGGACTCAACTATATATCTCCCATGAGAAAGGCAGCGTTTGCAAAAAACGGTTCCGATCGCCCGTTTTTTCTCCGACTTACTTCACAGATCCTGCTACAACGAAAAAGTTTTATCATTTTTCGGACTAATAAATAGCCTATGACACTCACAAAGAACGTAGCTTTCTATTGGTAAAAGAATTTTCAAAATCGGTTCAGTAGATCCCGAGTTTACTTTCTACAATGTTACAAACATACAAACATTCAAACATACAAACTCACAAACTTTACCTCTTTATAATATTAGTATAGATATCACAATTAATTTAATATTCCCGTACAGGTGATGCTGTCAAAGTTGATGAGTCCCTATTCCAAGACTTGGATGATCTTGAGTTGACGGATGAGGAAGATGAAGACTACGTGCCTGGCATCGGTAGCGACAGTGATTAGCACATCCACTCAACTCACACCCACAAAAACTCTCCGCAAGAAATAATACTTGACCCAGCAGGGTTGCGCTACTATCTACCCACTCCAAGTTACTGTTTAATAAAAACTCAAATTTAATTGGAGAATATTTTATTTACAATTTTCACTATACTTATGTACAAGGCGAAATGTGTAAAAGCGAGACAACATAATCACTGATCTGAAATCATGTAACGTTGATTATATTAAATACGCGAAATTATAAGCGTAAACTGTGAACAGGCGCTTAAAAGTTGATAATCTGTATGTAGATATATTTGTTGCAAAATCATTTTACACAGGATTTTGTGTAAACTAATATTATCCTGACCTGACGACGTACAGATCAAGTTTGACTAATAAAAAAGCAACAGAAAATATAGTATCGAAATAGCGTACAGATCTAAAACTATTCATAAACACAACGAGGGTACTTGATTAAAATTAAAACAGTTTATTTTGAGCAAACAAAAATAATTTGGCTCGTTTAATGTCTACAACTTACTTTCACTAAATAGACAATACTATAAACGTAAAATGTTTCATCACAAAATATATTTACAGTGTGCAGTCTTCAAATGAATTTATTAAAAACTTAAGCTCCGTAACTTCACTAATAACAATAATAATTAACCATGGATATGTATAAAAAAGAAAAATCTTTGCGACACCGAGAATCGGGCTCGTTTCTAGGTACATACATTGAACAATTACTTTATTCCAATCGCATTGTAAAACATCAATATGACAACAATTTCATTTTAAAGAGTAACACACAGTACAACAAGTATATTTCACAATTTAAATTCCTAATGGTGTGTCGAAATGAGCACACTTTCACAATTGATTTATATAATAAATAGGAAATATTTGTTCAATAACGATAGGTGCTGGAAACGGGTCCATTACGATTAGAAGGATTTTTACACGAATCAGGCATATTATGACCTCATTGACAACACCTACAACATTTATTTATTAAATATATTTTCAGTTAAATTATCAGGAAACCCACAACAATCATGCCTTACATCAACCAATATTAACAATGTGATAAAAATGCAATTAAATAAAAAAACCTAACAAGAATATATAAAAAGCCCACCGAAAATATTGAGTATCAATTGCTACTATGTATTAGTAATAAGTAAAAATAACTCAAAGGCCACTTGATTAACAGATTAATAATGATCAGCAGAGTCGTAAGTAATATTCATACATTTACAAACTTTAAATTTCATACACACATTATTCTCTATTACTTAACATTTGTACCTAAAATATTGTTTGATTTTCGTTATGGTGGATCATTGAATAAGATGCTATTTCACTGGTCACCATGATCCCAATGGCATCGATTTCTTGTGTACACGGCATTGAGACAATGGAATTATATTATACTTTACAAAGCTACCTATCTAGTTGTAAGCCTGTGTAAAAATATTTATTGATGGGCGTATTCATTTTTATAATGCGTTATCTAAGAGCGTTCATGTAACCCTTATTATCAACTATGTACGTTGCCTATAAACGGCCTTTTATCCAGAAGATACCATGTGGCACGGATTGACGAGTCTTTGTGTATGAAACGAGCAAAAGATTAAAGCTTATTACGTCTATGGACCTATACAAGTGTTCGTCCTGTCAAATGCTACAAGCATTGAATCAATTCCAGAAAATACCGACACTTATCGATATTTTATCTAGATGTTTAAACATCTAGGCAAAATGAATCGATAAAATGAATATTTAAATATTCATCCGTTTATAAACAAACGGCAAATACTCCAATCATACTTATAGTGCATGTAAGACTTCGTGGGTCTTTAAACGTGTGCATCTTACATTGCTAGTATGAACAAATGATATATGAAGTGATATCCTGGGCGCCGAGATTGTTCACTTCAGTCGCTGAGTGACGTTGGCGAGTGCGACTGCAAAAGCCTGGAGTGCTGAAAACGGGTATTGGAAGTCCAGAGTATACGCGTTCCCGTCGATACGACCGAACTGCATCACCTGAGCAACAATATTTCACTAAATGTAGCTATTTTATTTATTTTGTTTACCTAGACGGAAAAATGTTTTTAAATTAGTTTCAAATCTTCAAACTTTGTATTTGAATCTATGATATTTTTTGTATTTCTACCTGTTTCCCATGATACTCTATCTGGAAATTCTTAGCGGACTCTTGCGTGACTCGTCCACCAAAATCCAACTGGTACACTTGGCTGTTCTCGTTCCACATGGGAGCCTTGTTGTGCATCACTAGTTGCCGTCTAGAAGCGTTGTTACGAGCCTCGTTATTGTTCGATGAACTGGGGATGCCGCCGGCACGTTTTATCTATCAATATAAACATAAAAATAGTATGACCTAATCTATAGAGATATTTGAATAATGAAAATATGCTTGAAAGATAACATCACCTTATTTCTCAGTTGCGCTTTCTGAAAGCTCTCCAAATCTCTGTAATTTTTGCTGTTCACCTCACTGTAACCACCGTTCGAGAACTCGTCGTCTGAACTTTCAGATGGCTTCTTGTTTCTTCGCCGATTCAGAAGTGGCGAATTGAGAAGTTGCCTGGAATAAACATTTAATTCCTTATTTAATTTTGAATTCTTATAAACATTGTGTAGGTTATATTATTGAGTATTCTCTGTAGTTAGAGCTTTTAAAAGGCCTGACTAAAATGGTTTGATGAATCTCTTATAACATTAAATGAACTTTCTTTAAAAAAAAATAAAAATATTCGCGACAATTATTCCTTTCATGATCTATCTCAACTCGTGAATTTTTTACTTGGGAATCATTTACAGAAAAGTTTTGGAACATTTTGTAGGTTTGTATGTGTTATTTTATTTTAATCTCTGCCTACCCTAATAGACAGACAGACAGACGACAGAACAGACCGACGGCCGTTAGTTTATGTATGCATGAATTAATTAAAAATGGAACAAAAACAAGTAGGATTTTTAGGTGTGTATTTCACCAACCCACACCTGCCCAGCTTGACGTCTAATCCCTGTGAGCTGTACAGGAGGCTTGCGCCTAATAGTCGGGCATATATGGGCATACATGGGGCTGATAAGGGTCATTTAGGAGTGCGCAATAGTAGCATTACCGTATGGGCGAGGTGGAGGAGTATCTGGGGCGTGGCGCTGCGTGCGGCGCGCCGTCCCCGGCGTGCGAGCGCGCGGCTCGCGGCGATGCGGGCGCAGAGCTGGTCTCCCGCGCCGCCGCCCCGCCGCCCGCGCCCCGCACCGCGCGCACCGCACGCACCGCGCGAGACGCCACCAACCGCAGCGCCAGCTGCTCCAGCGAACCTGCACGCGCACACATGTTGTGGCACTTATCCACCGACACCCATCACCAGACTCCAACCTAGTTTAAGCATCTCCCACCTGATCGGTGCCAATTAAGGAGTGATTTTGTAAAGTGCGTGTACTACGCATTAGCAGAGTGCATTTCCTGGTGTCAGTTTTTGCGCTCTGTGTTTAATGTGCTAATCGCAGTGTCCCTGCAAGGAATCTTAATTTTCCTAGGTGCCGTGAAGTATTTTTCTCAGCTGAAATCTATGTACCTTTAACAGAGTATTTTATTTTAATAGAGCGTTGATCTCAATTTGAAAGGTTACCACTACCGGCATAAAATTAAAGTCGTATTGGGGTGCACAGAGAGAGACGAGCGCGAAAGAGAAGTGAGCGAAAGCATCTACTACTAACTATAATACTTGCTGTAGTCGGAGTCACTGTCTGTGGCGGACACTCTTGGCGCTGGCGAGGGTGCGGGCTCGGCGGGCGCGGGCGGCGCGGCGGGGGGCGGGGCGGCGCGGCTGGTGCACGACACGCACACGTACGCGTCGGGCGCGCAATCTCGGCGCTCGGGCCCGGGCGCGCGACACACCGTGCACGCGGCCACGTCGCGCCGCGCCCGCCGCGCGCTCTCTTCTGCGCTCGTGGCGCTCGTGTCCTCGCCGCCCGTGCTGGGGTGGCGCGCGTGCCCCGAACAATCTCCTTTTGAGTCGGCGCGAGTGGCTCTTCTGCCACGGTCTGCCGTCAGCGCCATTTCGCTTGAATCGAGGCTTCTCGATTTCCCGCATCGACGCAAGCTCGGTGTTTTGATGGAATCTATTTGTCGCGGATCGGCGTGGCGCGGGTGGCGACGTGGCCGGCCGCGACGGCGCGGGTTTACGAGAACGAGTCGGCGGGGCGGCTCCCCGCGCAGCGCCGCGAGGCTAACGTGCGCGTGCAGCGGGTCCACGAGGTCGAGGTAGCCGACGCTGCAGCTGCGCGTCATGGTGTCGTACACGGGCACGGTGGCGCACACGGGGCTGATAGGCACGACGGTGGTGGTGCGCGCCACCCGCGGCTCGCGGGCCGGGCCCGGCGCGGACGTCTCGCCGCCGATTTCTTCGTCGATGTACCGAAGATCGTCGCCTCGCTGCAGGTTGCGTAGAGCGTCAGTACGTCGACCTAACGCGTCCGGATGCACCTCGTGTTCATAGTTCCTGTTGCATAAAGATTTCAAAATCCTAGTGTTCATGTCGTACGCCACGTCGCTCCTGCCGCATATATTTTTACGCAATTTTGAAAGACAATTATCGGTGACGTGTCCATCGCACTTCTTGATGGTCACTTGTCTACTCGGTTCTATTCCGAGATTCAAGCTGAACGACTGTTGCTCCATGTTGGACAGATTTCCTTTTAAAGCCGTGTTATCGGATCTCACGCCGTAATCCGTCCTACCGCCCCCGCAAAAATCTCCACGACCGCCGCAAGTGACGGTTTGCGGTGAAGGTCTTTCGAATATTATGTCTGTTGGTGCCACCGCGTTTTTTGGTGATTGTAGCGTGGGAACGGAACTCTCACACCTCAGTGGGGAGATGGCGTGACGGTTAGACACGCCTGACGAACTGTTCAATCTCCTCTCCGGGGCTTGTGTGGTGTGCCTCACTGGGGTGGAATACACACTTTCTGATACATTGCTTACACTGTCATTGGTATCGATGAATGGGAATTCGTCATAGGACTCAGCACGGGCGAGAGATGGACTGCTTGTATTGTTGTTATTGGCTGCGTGCACATCGCTCTGATTCAATATGTTATTGCTATTGTTTATTCTATCGCTGAGCACCATCTTTCTTCTGATATTATTATTAGTATGCGAGGGAGAATCGTTAGAATCGTTGGAATGAAAAACCTCCTCTTCGTCTTCGGAAAAAATGTTAGGATTGAAACTCGGATCAGGCCCAACTGGGTAGTCATCCCTCAGTTCTGTTATCATGAGAGTCATCTGCCTTGGCTGTAAATGCAGCAATGATGTTTTATAAGTCACTTGTCCAAGATTGGCTGGGACATTTTTAGCGAGGCCGTGCATTTTGAATTTCGTTCCCCAAATATTAGAAGTTACTTCTACTAAGCGGACGTCCTGCAATAAAACGTTACATTTTAAATATTGCATGTATGAGTTAATTTAAATGCAGATGTTGAAGAACTCATACTTCTGGCAGGGAATCTATGTAGGCCAGTTCGTCTGGTGTATCGTCTTTTTCACTGGTACTTCTCACTTTCCGCCTCTCACGCGCACGCCTGCGTCTTTGTAATCTTGGCGATCCGGAACACCCTGTATTCATGGTATACTATTAATAATAACAGAATCAAAAGCAGAAAGTGCATAAGGATTTAAGTCTGCTACGGTTTGGTATTTACTCTCATAGTGTACTACGGTTTATTTCTTTGTAGAAGCAAGTTTACGTTTTAGTTATGTTTAAAGAACAATATTAATTAAAAAAGAATCAGTAGTTACCTTCTTCCCGTTCCGTGTCCGAGGAGGAGGTGTGCGGTGCGTGTAGATGCGGGTGCCGCGTGGGCGTGCGCGGCGAGCGGGTGGGTGCGGGGGAGTGCGGTGCGCGGCGGCGGGGCGGGGCGCCGGCGCTGCTGGGCGCGCTGCCGCTCGACGAGCTGCCCGTGCCGCTGCTGCTGCTGCTGCTCTCGCGCGTCGCCGACACCGGGCACGCTTGCTCTATAACTGTTCCGAGAAAACATTCATTCAGCCTGCTTTGCCCGCCCTGACAAAACCAAAGAGCTTGAGTCGAACTTAAGTCAAAGAGCTATGTGATACACTAAAATCAGCAACGATTGGACACACAATGACCGTATGACATTGACTCGCACTTTAAATGCCTATTATGTGACGTCCTCCTAATTGAAAAAGTGGGGGATGAAGGGATAATATTAAGAACAGAACGCTCTGCCTTGACGAATCTATGTACTTTAAATACTGGTACTTTGGGAAAATAATTGAATGTCACTTTTAATGTCTATTTACAAAATTATAATAATACCTTCTGCTTGTGGATCGAATATCACAAATTCTGGCCGAATTTTACTGGTTCTCCGTCCTTTGAGCAGCGGCACCAGTCCGCCGAGGTGCTCCAGATACAGGGTGTAGGCGCCCGCCTCCTCGTCGTCGTGGCGCAGCATGGTGCAGTGGAGTCGTCCGCCCGCAGACGGGGGCCGCGATACGAACCGACGCAGCTCGTTTGTTTCAGGCACATTGCACTGTCATCAATAATAATTATATAATTGATTTTTCACCCATTTTTTTAGTGAAGATTCATTTTTTTCTTTTACTTTTTATATAAGTAGAGGTAAATTGTCTATATTCACCCTTCGGCTACAGTTACATCTAATGTATTGGACATTGAGTAAAGACAGTTTACTGAACACATTTTCGAACATCGTATTGTTAATTTACTAATCAAAACTCCCAACAGCGTTTCAGCCGAAATGGTTACAATACTTTCTATGTTATTGTTTGGATGGTATAATGTACCCTGATGGTGTGCGCGAAGAGGTTGTGTAGCGCGGGCTGTAGGCGTGGCGGCAGCGGTAATCGTGCGGCGAGGCGTGGGTGTCGCAGCGCCTGCGCCGCCCGCACTCGCGCCAGCAGCTGCAGCGGCGCCACCACGCGCCACACGCGCGCCGTGCACACCGCGCCGCCCACGCTCACGAAAAGCCGCCGCGCCGCGTGACCCCACGTCAGCGCCGTCACGCGCGCCTGCAACCACGCACCATACACCTTCAATTATTTCTTATTCTTCAGTCCTGACTATATAGATTCTTAAATTTTATTATAATACAATAATCAAAGTAAATCGTTAACGATTTTGACGTACCGTCGATTCGCCGTTTCGATCGGTTTGACGCGACGGATTGTACGAATCGTACCGTGTATGACGTCCATAATAGAGTTTTAAGTTATAAGATTAGTTTTGTCATTCGATACAACAATGCTAGATTGCAGATGTACGACTTCCCACTCCGCAAGATTATTAGAAGTAATGAGCGTGTGGCGTGAGTCCGCGTAACAAACTTTGGTTTTGATTTGAGCGAACTATATAGGAACGAAACTTAAAAAACCTTTTTCTAATTAATTTCGAGGAGGGATACTGACCGACAAAGACGTTATAAAGGGGGGGATAGTCTCTTTAATTCCCTCCCCGAGGTGCTTATGAGAAATTCAAACACCTTACTTACTAACCACCGAAAATTCAGTACGAAATGAAGCATTGGCTTGAAACACAAACATTGACAGAAAGCAAAGTTACTTTGTGAACATTACAACTCACATACTTAAAATAGTTGAGGGATCCAGGGTTGATATGTTCGATTTTTAACACAATACTGTAACGAGCTAAGTTACTTACCTGTGTATACGGTATTGGGACGGTGTAAATAAGCGTTCCGGTATCCGAATAGAATTTAACGACGTTCTTATAAGGAGGAGCATCAAGAGGCTCGTTGGATTCTGCAAACAACAAAATAACAAACTTAACATGCTGCTATGACAAATTTACTGCACAGCCACCTGATGACTTGTCTTCTTTAGATTTCGATCTTGAAGACTTCAATATTAATGAGCTTCTGAGCGAGTTGACTGTCGGAAATCGATTGCGGATATCTGTCCCCAGGCTAAGTGAGACTGAACTCACTTCGAGAGGGTTCCGGGCCTTCATAGGAAGTTTTCTCAATTTTGGCCTAAATTTGTTCGTGGTTACTTTAAATTCTAAACATGGGGTTGACTTTAACCAATTAGTTCGTTACCATACGTAAGACGTAAAGATGAAGCGTAGTGCAGCAATGCATCTTTGCCTAATTGTTTGGGGATAGAGGGGTAAGTACTTATGTGGATGCTGTTTGCATGAGATGACTACAGTTTACATTATAAACACTTAACAAGTCAAAAGTACTATGAATATCGACTAAAACCTCTCAGTGACCTCTTCTGTACGTGCTATCCACACAAGCGCCCCACATTACTGATGAGTAATGAGTACAATCATCAAGCTTCGAGATTTCGTATTGAATGAAACCCACCTGCCTATGAATGATGGGGTCAAATAAACTTTAATTGGAGTTCTTTCCGCATTCGTATTCTTGGCAGTGCCTATTGGAACAGTGAGTTAAACAAAAATATAAGTAATGTTAAAGACACCCGGTCATGATCTTTTATATTCATTCAAAGCACCTATATAATCGTTCATGATGAACATAAGCTCAATTCAAAAACAAACTGGAAATTGTTATTCGGCGACATCATTTTGTCGTATCAACATTAAATTCGTATTCTTAACTTAGTAACTCAAATTATTATTCCTGTAACGATACCCCCAAGTTGTTTATTCAGCTGCTTATTCATTAAATTGAATTGTAAAATTGTATCAACATCCTTTTAATTCATCAATTCGCTCTCTATAAACTCTGAAACTAATAGCTCTAATCAGTGCTATAAATGTTCAAATAAAATACAATTAAGGAAGTCCAAATCCTAAGACTATCACAATTAATCAGGCGAGCTATCTCGAACTCATCTTTACGAGATTCGTCCCGTTTACGACGCGAGACGAATGTAAAGTGCCCATATAATTTAGAACACATTTACTGTAACGTATAAAATTGGTGTTGTTTGACGATAAAATTAACATTACTCGTAAATTGAGTTACAGATTGAAAGAAAGCGCTTTTCTTGGGTCGTTTATCACGACGCCAAAGTCTATTCATTGTATTCTGCTATATTTTCATGAAAACTATTCAAGTGAATCGCCAAGTCACAAGCCTATTGTTGAAAATTCAGGGCTTACCACGCTTTATCGCGGCATAGTGAGTTGTTGTTATTCATGTCAATACTTGCGAAAAACTTAATTATTATATCGACCTATGCATCGAATAAAGTTATATGTGCTTTTGCACAACTTCTCTTTCTCAGCGATTTAAACTTAATTGGGCACAAAATTATCAGTCAATTTTTATGTACTTCAAACAACAACAAAATTTATGATCATTATTACTTTACTAGTGCAATACATAAACAATTTTAACTCTATTATAGACATAAAAAGTACTTTGGTGCTATAGTCATAAGTAACCTTATTCGATGCATAGGTCGATATTTACTCTTGACTTACGTAATTTTAAATTTCTGACATATTTAATATTACATATTTTAGTATGTACAAAAAAAAGTAAACATATTGCAACGAATGCTATCCAGATTGAGAATTAGTAACGAAAAATGATGAAAATGAACATTGCTCTAAAACATCAATGTTCACTTATAAAACATCAAATCAAGACATATTAAAGTATTTAAAAAGAAATAACTCACCAGCTATTAAGGTTCCTGCGACCGCCAGCAGTTCCCTGGAGTTGGCCCATTCCATGGCCAGCGTGTTGCCCCGCAGGCCAGTGCGTATCCTGACGGGGCTGACGTCATCATGGCCTCGCAGCAGCACTATCTCTCCGTTGCCGAGCGCAACAGCTAACACATGGCCTCCATTGTTTTCACTCCCTTCTTCCCCTTCTTCCATTTTGAACTTCTCACATGACCACGCCATTGATGTAATTCCACCCTCAGCGACCAATTGAACCTACGTACAGAGCAGTCGTATTAGATGCATCAAATTATTTTTAAAACAAAAGTCTTTTTAAATAAAACGTGTAGACAGTGAGCTTTAAAATAAAAATATAAAGCAACAAGGTGACACCAAAAGTGAAAAAGTTCAAATAAAGCGATACTATTTTCATCACTGTCACAATGACCCGAACTTTTAACTAATGTAGTTTCAGTACAAATTTAAACTTTCGTAGCATGTCTCATTTGTTGTACTTTTTAATTACTATTCACCGCATACGTTGTTTAATGGAAGGTCGGGCAAAACTGTCTTTATTAGAGTACCTACTGCAACATTTCAAGTACTAACTCGGAGTAGAAAAGCATTACGTCATCGCACCTCTAAGGGTAAGAAACTTGCTGGTTAAGTAATGATGGTCATCAATCCAACGTAATCTTTCCGATCTTATCTGACCCCTTGACGTTTACCGATTTCATTTCCTCCAGAAACTAAACTTTTATCAGAAAACTTACTTGTGAAACCATTGCACCATGAACGTCCATGACAACCAGTTGTGCTGATGCAGTGCCGAGGTATACTTGGTTGTCGTCAGGAGTCCAACAGCCGCACGTGATTCGAGCGTCCAGAGACAACATTGAAGACCAATATCGCTGTCCCGCCACTGACCCGACCAGGACAAATCCATCCTGTACAAATTTTGTCAAGACGCGTATTCAATTAGCAATTTCTTACGTTTTTGAATTTACCTAAAAAGCTACTGGTTGATAATCTACATCAAATTTTAATTAATACATTACTGTTATGTATAATGTTTTTATGATAAAAAAAACTTTCTTTTTCTCTGCGATATTCGTATTTCGCAAAGGCCCGAAGCAAAATTAATATACGGTCCCTAATTAATGTAGCGAAATATAAAAGCTTCTTTTCATGGTAATCACGTTCTCGGAGCCTTTTAATTAATTAAGTACTTGTTGATTTGAATTCGGTATCTTATTAGCTCTAAGTAATTTTACTTTAAGTAGATACCTATTTCTTAGGTCATATTTTTTTAACGTGACATTGACATGAAATATGTTTCTACAAATGATTATTTTGTAAGATTTTTTATCGTAGGAGCGTTAATAAAAAGAAATCGATAAAACAGAAGATCAAACCACGATCTAACCTAACAGCGCAATATAAAGTTACTAATTAATTTTGAGACATTCAATCGTTGTGCAAAAGCCGATTTATTTCGAAAGTGATGTAATCATAAATTGAATTGGATATGAAATTGTAAGTTATGCGGTAAGCCGACTTATTATATTGATTTCAAATTTTATCTGCAGAAAAATGGCGTATAAAATTGACGACATTGAGTTCATCAAATTGACTGACATCTTGACAGATTCGATTAAGCGAATGCCTATTTTTAAGCGTAATAATAGAATATTTTTCAAGAAATTAATGGTTTAAATATTCTTTTACAAAATTAAGCCTAGTAAAAATAAGGAAATCTAATTCAGATATCTAAATATGTAATTTATATTTTTTTATTTATGAAATTTGTAAAACTAATAACAGCACATATACATATATTAAAATTCAATTAATTTATGCCCCGGTACCTTGCCGCACCATCAGTTCAAAAGGAACCGTATTTCAAACAATTGCCATAATATAGGTACTTATACACATATCGCAGTAACCAAACAAGTATTAAGTATATACGCTCAAAATCGACACACCTTTCTTAGCACATTTGAGTGTGTTTGCGTAGACGCGTGTCATGTAACATTGTTCGGTCGGCCACCCAGAGAAGCCTTTTAGCAAATTGGAGCGACATTTCGACTCGTTCGGGGTTTTAGCAAACGACACGAGACAATGCGTATGAATACATCACGTAATCGAATCGATTCGACAGATGCGCCGTCAATATAATAACTTTAATCTCCAGAGTATTACCGGCTGCGAATATAATTAAATGGAAAGATTCGGGTCCTTCCCTGAAATCTGTTTTAATTATTTTAACAGTTGTTCTGCGCCAGCTTGCTCCACAATGGCATTTGTGTGAATAGACAGCTGTAATCTAGAGAGCGAGGAACATTAGTAACTTACTCTATACAACCCTAAATGTGGTTGGAGAAACTTTAAAGTTACCCGTTTTCTAGATTGGGCTCTTTGCCAAATTCTAATCTAATACGAAATACTCCGGGCGCACCGTCTTTGGAATGTTAAAATATTATCTTTATAAAGACTTTCATCGTCTCTCAGACTTCCGAGGATGTTACAATTTTAAAATAAAGGTTTTTAGTGCCACAACATTTATAGATAGTATTTTTAATATATACTAAGGGTTTTATAGGGTTTACCAACACAATTAAATATTTGTAGAACTAACCTGGTAACAAATGAGTGCCATGCGGCCATCATGCGACCACGAGAAGTGCGTGACAGGAGTGCTTCTGTCGTTGATAAGCTCGATGCTCCAGCGGCCCTCATATTTGATCCACACGAAAATTACGCCTGAACTGTCGCATGAAGCCAACTTCTGGTACGGTTCGTTCCATTTCACCAGAATTACCTGTGTGGATGTTAATAAAAAAAATTTTTAGCTTCTTGAATGAAACTTAAAATCATACTGACTATAAATTGTATCAGAGGCCCATATCGACTATAAATGTACTACGGCTCTTGAAGATGACTACTGTGTAATAGATTTTTTTTTACAATTTAGGAATTTCTTAGTAGCAGCACGAATTATAAAAATGCCCGAAGAAAGGCAGTTACCTATTACGAAGGACCTATATATTATATGTTACCTATTAGTGTCGGTGCATGGGTACACCTCTATAACCCCATCATAAACACAAGCTTGTACCTATGTAGTATTCAGTACATGTTGCTGAACAAGTATTATGTATAGTATAAATATAACCAACACCAAAGGATACGTGAGATGTAAATTAAATTAGCTATACACACGCTACAAAAGCTACAAATTGTATAATTTAATAAGTTCGTGTCGTGAAAGCACGTCTGTGTCCTTTTAAAGTAACTCGATATGCTTTATTTTGGGCGAGCGAATGTATCTTACACGCAATGTCTTTAAAAACCTTATTTAACGTTATTTGTATTCGTCTCTTTGGGTTAACGCAATCAGCGATTGGACTCAGATTATATTTTGCCATGAAATATGATTATGATGACGTAAATTCTCTGATCCCCTCATCAGTGGGAAAAATAAGTGATGGCGAGATTAAGAAACTATGACCAAGATTGGTGAAAAAACTATTGGGCTGCAGTTGAATTATCTTTTATGGATGGTTATGTTTTAATGACTTATAAATTGCTTAACAAGTTTAAAATATCTGAACTGAAAAGAAAGTCAGGATACTTGATGCCTATAAACCTTAGAAAGGTAGACTTAATCCTAGCTTACCCCTTGACGCGTACGGCGTAGCCTGTGTGAAACCTAATATCTTAATAAACAGGACTACGTATCTCTAGACTTGCCAAGTATTCATAATATATCAGATCGATATCGAAGTTTCATTACAAAAAATCTCCAAAGAGAAACTTAATGGCCTGGTTATGTCACGTAAGTGAAACCCATACAGCCCTAGTAATTATTTCCGCTCCTACTCTCCGTTATCTGTTATTATCATACTTTTGAAGACTGACAAACATAGTATGGTATCATAACAAAACGCCCTATCACAAGCGAGGTCACTGATCTTTTGCTGTAACTAAAAATACTTAGATTTTATTCATTTCAATTTTCTCATTACATCAGACAAACATGTCAGACAAATGGAAAAAGTTAAACTCGTCATGTGCTAGACAATCCACGCTTTATTCGACGGAATCATATGAAAATACGGAGCGACGTCGCAGACGAATTGATATTACATTCCACATACGCCCGATGTAAGTTACACGTACTTAAACAAAACAGTCGGGCGGTGCGGGAATTCAGCGCCAACGTAGTGCCACCTCCGAGAACAAACGGCGGTAATTGCACGTGACAGCCGCTGAGTTATGGCTTTGAGTATTAAACGGAGCGTACGTACATAAAGCATCTATAGTGTCTGCTAGAAACTTGATCGTGTTTACTAATGCATACTTGTTTTTGTATAATGGTCAGGGGATGCCTTTTCCATTGATCTAGCCAGTCATGGAACAGGGCTACGAGTACGCGAGCTCGGCCCCCCGAGCTGTTACAGTCTCCTAATACTTCCTTATCCGGGACTGTAGCATCCTTACCATCAGGCCAAATATACTTTCCCGCAATATCCTGTACCCAAACACACGCTATCCCCACACCATTCCCTTTAAAACAGAAATTCCCAAGGAGGGTTGGCGTCAGGCAGGCGGCCGGCCGTAAAACATCTGCCAAAACTATTATGCAGCATGTTTTGTCCTTCCACACAAGAAGGAAGAACAAAACATGCTGCGCCGACCCCAAACAAGAATTGGGATCAGGGCAGGAGAATGATGATGACTTATTTTTGTATAATATTAATAAAAAAATATTTTTATTTAGAAACTGCGTAAGGAAATGACAACTAAGCCATTCAATTGGCTGGTCTATATTCTTCCAACGGTCAAATATTTTCTTTTATTAAAATGCGCTTTTTTTTTTTTTTTTTATTTGCCTTAGCAGGCAGACGAGCTGACGGCCCGCCTGATGGTAAGTGGTCACCGTCGCCCATGGACTTGGCAATGCCAGGGGCACAGCCACGCCGCTGCCTACCGTGAGGAAAATGCTCTTTTTAAGCCTCGTTTGAAGAAGGCCATGTCATAGCGCTCGGGGAACACCGACGCAGGGAGTTCATTCCAGAGCTTGCACGTACGTGGTAAGAAAGACCTCTGGAAACGCACCGTACGGGTACGGTACGTCTCCAGGTGAAATGGATGAACTCTACTGCGGTGACGGGTGGTGCGATGGTAGAACGGCGATGCCGGTACCAACCCGAACAGTTCCTCGGAGCATTCCCCATGGAACAGCCGGTAGAACACACAAAGAGACCCAAAGTCTCTCCGCAGTCCTAACGGCTGTAGATTCTCCGTGAGATCGGGATCATCGACGATTCGAACGGCCCGTCGCTGTAAGGAGTCAAGTGGGTCGAGCTGGTAATTTGGGGCACCTGCCCAGAGATGCGAGCAGTACTCCACGTGGGGCCGGATTTGCGCCTTGTAGAGCGACAACCTATGACCCGACGTGAAGTACCGCTTGGCTCTGTTCAGGATACCCAACTTCTTACTAGCCAATTTGGCTTTGTCCTCCAAATGACTCCTAAACTGGACTAAGCTCGAAATTTCGACGCCGAGGATCCCAATACTCTCGGAGATCTGGAGAGATACTCCTTGGAACTGTGGCGCTATGACGAATGGATCCTTCTTCGCAGTGAACGCGCAAACTTGTGTCTTCGTAGGGTTGAATTGAACCAGGTTCTTTTCTCCCCATTCGAAAGCCCGCCCCAGAGAGCTCTCGACTTCAGACACAAGTTGTGACCGTCTTTCCCCAACGGTACTCCGAGGGACATTCTGTTGGCCGATGTATCGCGCGTCACTCGTACTATCATCTGCATAGCAATGCATGCTTTCGATAGAAAGCATGTCATTGATATGCAGGATGAAGAGTGTCGGCGATAGCACCGAACCTTGAGGAACGCCAGCGTTAATGGTCATGGTCTCGGAGCAACAGCCGTCAACGACGACCTTGATGCTTCGACCATCCAAAAAGCTGGCGATCCACTTGCAGAGTCCCTCGGGGATCCCATATGCTGGAAGCTTCGCCAGAAGGGCGCCGTGCCACACTCGGTCGAACGCCTTCGCAATGTCTAGGCCGACGGCAATAGCCTCACCCCCACTCTCCAAGGCCTCCGCCCAGCGGTGCGTGAGGTACACGAGAAGATCGCCAGCTGACCGACCGTGTCGAAAGCCATATTGACGGTCATTAATCAGCTGGCGATCCTCAAGGTACCTCAGGATCTGAGTATTAATAACTCGCTCCATGACCTTGGAGAGAAGGGATGTGACCGCTATCGGCCTATAGTTGGAAGGGTCCGACCGGTCTCCCTTTTTAGGGATTGGGTGGACACGTGCGACCTTCCAAGAAGCTGGGACCCTGTTGGTTTTGTAGGAAAGGCGGTACAGGCGCGTGAGCACGGGGGTCAACTCAGGGGCGCACGTCTTAAGAACCACCGCGGGGATACAATCCGGCCCACTCGACTTTCGGATGTCGAGAAGCCTGAGCTCCCGTCTGACAACACGATGATTAAATCTGATGTCAGACAGGAGACTCTCACACCTGGGTATAACTGGTGGAGTGGCTCCACCGTCATCCAGGGTCGAGTTCGAGGCAAAGGATTGGGCCAGGAGATCGGCCTTCTCCTTTGCACTATGGGCCAGGCTGTGATCATCCTTACGCAGTGGCGGGAGACTAGGCTGGCAAAAATTACCTTCGACAGCCTTGGCGAGCGACCAGAAAGCTCGACTTCCAGAGGGATAACTTTCTAGTCGCTCGCCAATTCGTCGAACGTGTTCCGCCTTGGCCCTAGCGATAGCCCTCTTGCTAGATCTAGAAGCGGCATTGAATTTTCGCTTCTCCTCCTTTATTTTAGGATCCCGACGTTTTCGGGCTTCCTGCCAAGCCTTAAATGCGGACTGCTTGAGGCGCGCAGCATCGGCACAAGCGTGGTTGTACCAAGGTCGGCTGCGGCGCCCCACGGGTATTTTGGAACTGGGGATGAAAGTATCCATCCCCAGGATTATTGTATCCCTTACGCAGTCCGCACAGGCGTCAGGATCGTCGGAGGAGAAGCAAAGCCGCTTCCATGGGAAGGATGCGTAAAACTCGCGCAGTCCATCCCAATCTGCTGACCTATAACGCCAGACTCTGCGAGTCCCAGTGGCAGAAGGACGACTGGGACGCACAACAGGGGCCCATGAACGAACAAGGCAGTGATCAGATGACCCTAGAGGGGCTTCGATCACCACCCTGTATCCGTCAGGATGAGTAGTCAGCAGAAGATCCAACAGAGAGGGCTCATGGCTCTCAACATCCGGAACACGGGTAGGCTGTGTTACCAGCTGTGAGAGACCATATGCCAGGGCCAACTCGTAGGCAGACCGGCCCGGGAGATCAGTGATCCTGGACCCCAACCACTCTTTGTGGTGGGCGTTGAAGTCACCCAGGACCACCACCTCCGCGGACGGGCACTGCTCGAGTATGCAGCTAGTCCCCACTTGGACGTTCTCAAACAACAGAGAAGACCCCGAATCACTGGCATGGGACCTGTAAAGGCACGCGTATATACGGGTACGACCCCCGTAGTCTACGCGGAGCCATAATATTGACAGGTCCCGATGCTCGAGGCCCCGAAGGCGGCGACAACATATATCACCCCGGACGAAGACGCACACCCCGGCTTTACGTACGAATGTATGTTCCAATACGTAGCCGGGGTAGTTGAGGTACGATACGTCGTCAGTGGTAGATATTTGTGTCTCCGTTAAAAAGAGCAGGGCAGGCCGCGCCGTCTCGAGGTGGTGTGTAGACCCCTGACATTGCAGAAGTCCACTTGAATTGTGGATTGTTTTACCGCCGTGGGTTGCCTGCTATTTTTCGATTTTCGGGTCATTAAAAAAGAGATTTGTGGGAGGGAGGTGAGGATGGATGCGGTGGGTCCAGAGCGGATCCTTAAAGATGGAACAATGTGAGGCAGCACACGGCCGAATGAGTGGCCTCCGCGAGGCACGGAAGGGCCCCCGGTGCCCCCCCGCGTACAGTCGCCGGGATCCACCCCAGTCTCCCACTCTGGCACGACGACTGCACGACGGGATTTTCGCCGGTTGGCGGGACAGCTTCCCGAGGCGGGAGTTAAAAAGAGAGCGGATCCCCGGGTTCAGGTCCCCTACTGACCGGCAGGCGGCCGACGGAAACCGTTCCCACCGGGTCTCCCTGTACCCCGCATCAACCCCCAAGGCCGCATGCCACCCCAGACACCGGAGTAGTGCCGTTGCAACCCACCAGCACCCAATAAGGTAGGGGGAGGGACAATGAAGGAACGGCTATCCAGTCCTTCCGCCGGAACGCATTCCTGCTTTGCGGTAGAAATAGACTGGACGGTGGTACCAATCCGCTCGGGTTCAACATAGAGTAAATAAATACTCAGTATTAAACCCTACCACCAGTGGTGAGTGAGGGAGGGGACACCAAAGCTGCGGAAAGGATAGTGAATGCAGCAATGGTGGCTCGAGGGGCCGGGGTCGCGTACCCGTGCCATTTTATAAGCCAACCGGACAAGTTGGCAGAAAAATGACCCTCTGACGCAAAAATGCAATAGAACTTATATGTATTGTGTTTTATCATTATTAGAGCTTATATACCCAAAATAAATACTAACAGGTATTTAACATGTGTAATGGATGACTTATATTTGTGTTATAAGACACCCCTTAATTGTCCTGATTAATTGTAATATCAAATTAAGCAATAAAATTACGCCCCTTAAAATTGATTTCCCCACTTAAAGTACAACTTAACAGCCTCACTAAGGTAATTACACCGTACGCTCGTATATCAGACACTCGGCTAAATAGTCTAATAAAACTACATTTATATTGCCACACGATAACATTTACATCGCTAAACAACATTATCATGAACAATAGTAGCACGGAAGTATAGTGCATCTTTGCAGAGAACATTTGAAAATTTTCAAATAACAAGACACTTTTAAATACGACACAAAGAGCTGTGTGCAGTGTTCGAGTAGCTTTCTTTATGTCTCAAACGAAAACCTACGCTGCCTTGTAGAGTACATTGGCCAAATGGAATTTCTTTTTTCTGTATAATGAAGACTAATACTTGCAAAATGAAAGGTCTAAAATGAGATTCTATTTAGTTGTAGCGCTCGTCTTTATGAATAATAAATACCGTGTAAGTAATTCAATTAGACTCTACAAGACTTTTAAATGAATAAACCTAGACTTAATTTATTTTATGAACACTTACGAAATGATATTTGTTCAATTTTAGAACAAAAGAACATTGATAAATAACATTCTCAATATTTTACATTAAATATGCTCACAGCAATTATTTACAAGAACATTGCGAAAAGAAAACAGTCAGACTACAAAGGCAAATATATCTTAATAAGTCTTTTCATGAAGGTCAAGTTTACTTTCAAGGCGAGACAATGCAGACTTTTCAGTGATGTATGTATGTTTTGTATTCAAGACAAAAAAGATTTCATACGGCAAACAGATACCTAACATTTCAATCTGAGATTAACCTTTCAAATTGTGTACTTCAATACTAAACTCTCTAAGCCAATTTGCATCCATAATCTCCTTCACGGGTAACATCAGGAGCAATTAAATCTAATGTACTGTAGCACGTTGTTAATGAATTTACCGTTGAGTTAGTCTTACCTTATTACTGTTGCCAATGTTTGACCCGATTGAAATTCAGTAAAGAAGCAATTTAAAATATAATTGGTTTGGTATTTGCGTTGCCCAAGGCCAAAAGCTTTCAACTTTTTATAATGGCATATTTGTTCGATCCCCGCGTATACATATTCAATGCAGGAACTTCATAGCTAACTATCGCAAGACCTTGGGTCGCGTTACATAAACGGGGAAGCTCTTTAGTCCGCCAGTTCCGCAGTGAACGATTCAACAACCATTTCGTAATGCGGACTTCACATCTCATATACATAGGTACGTAAGCCCATAAAAATATAAAGTTTTCATAAGGAAAGAAAATTGAAAATAAATAAATAAATACACCCAACGGTCACATACATAGTCCTGACCCCACACTAAGATACAAGTCTTGTGTCGTGGGTATCAGAAACTACGAGAGACTTTTCGGTCTCACAAACACCCAGACCCGATACAAATATTTGTGGATCACACAAGCATTTGTCTCGGTGCGGGGATCGAACCCGCGGCCGCTCGTTTCGCAAGCTGGTGTTTAGTCAACTGCGCCACGGGGCTGTCAACGTAACTAGAACGTAACAAGAACTTTGTACATTACTCGTACTTTATTGTCAAGTATAACATAGAAAGTATTGGACGATAAGCTTCGTTTCATTTTCGTCTTTACAAAAATAAACTATTTAAGTAGCAATGTGCTGGCCGTAGCCTTAAATTAAAAACTAGGTTAACCCATTAATAACTACCATTCCGTTCGAAATAAAAGCCCATTTTTGGCTGACCCAAGTTTTTATCTCCAACTCGTCCATGACACGATCGGTAATTCACATTTGCTACGTGCATCGCAATAAACGCACGAGTGCGCTCGATTTTCAATTCACGGCAGAAGCCTACTCCAATTGGCGAGCATCGAGTGTCTAGGCGGAACACGCCCAGCACTAAATTCCGCCGAAACACGCTGCCCTCTGAAACCCGTTCTCCCTAAGATTTATCGTTTCCATTACAGATGTGACCAACCCACTGCCACTTGAGCCTGCTAATTCATTGAGCTATCAGTGAGTTTGCGCTTTGGGCGGATTATCTGTGTTAGACCCTTCGCTCTATAGATACTGTAGGTATAGGTATTTTCTAAGCCTCTTGTCTGAGTATCAGTTTTGCGAGCGCGATATTGAAAAATTATGTTACGTTAGTGGTGATGATGAACTTTGAGAAGCGAATATAACTTCGGAACGCGTCAGTGTTCTCTCGTTAAATTGCTCGAGTGTAATTACTTAACTTAGACTAACTTCGTAGATTCCAGCTATCGACATGAGTAACTCTCTGTCTGTAGTTTCATTGTCAAGCCATAAATGTAACCAATAGTCGACAGCTACACACTATTGTATCATATTAAATGATATATATTATTAATTGTTAGTGAAAACTAACTCGTTGAATATTAATTAATTAAAGCAAGTAATGAATGTGAATCACAAATATATAAGTAAGATTAAAGTAATTGCGTGTTTAACTATATCAAGATTAAAAAAAGTCACTTTTTTCTTATAGAAGTAGAGCCTTCTCTACCGGCAGTAGTATAAATATTTTATATCTTTTGAGCTTATTCGAGCTGCCGTAACTTCGTTTAGAATTTCGCAATATTTTCTACTTCCTCGACTACGTGTTTTTATCTATTTAGTTTTAGTATGCAAGTTTGCATATTAAAACGATTTTTAATTTTCTCAAAGAAATTTAAAAACAAACTAAAACTATCGGAATCCTATCGCTCAAATCATATAAACAAATAAAAATAACACGTCAATTTTTAAACAAAATAATTTAAACGACAATGTAGTCATACAATACATTGATAAATATACAAATGGAGTGCCTACATGACTAAGAACAAAGTAACGCAGCTTTGATCAATGTAGTTATTCCAAAACTGTCGGTGTTCATTCGTCTCGGTCGGTAAAAGCGATCACTTTATCTTTACGCCGTCATTCTTCTGTCTATCAAATTACTGTCTGCCAGTCGGAAAATAGAAAAGGAACGAAGGATTTTCCTTTAATCAACTTGCCTTTCACGATTTACATTGATTCTTCGAACAAGTGTTAGATTAGGCCTCATTTTTTCTCTCAATCTTTTTTTTTATTAAATTAAGCAATCTATCTCAAATTTAAAACATTAATACATAAAAAATACAGTCACGTTTAAAGTTCTAAAAATACTGTGCCGTGCCGACGCCTCCCAATTTACTGTAACCATATTATGTGTACAGGGTACACGTAGGGTTTGCGCAAGATGTTTTTAATACATAGCTCACAATTAAAAACTACAAATATATACATATTACCTATGTGTTACGTTTCCCAGATTGGGCAAAATGTCGGGGATTTTAAAACGTATTCAACCCAGACAAGTGGGAATAATCTTGCCAGTTACGTTTCACTCAATTTAGGCACTGATTGAATTATATTGTTAACACATTACTCTTAGTATACGAAACAACAGCTGCTCTATCCAATTTGAAACTAAAGTGCAATTGCCGGGAGTCTACTATATACTATTTCATATTTTTGCCTCCATTATCATCTCTAAAAAGCTGGCTCACATCAGATCTGTGTCCGCGCAGGTTGTAGTTGGTGCGGAGTGGCAGCTCGTGTGGGCGGCGCGCGTGCGAAGACGTGAACGTGACGCCGACCACGCCGCGCACGTTGCCGGTCGCCAGCCAGCCCTCCTGGTAGTAGTTGTTGCGGTTCAGCTTCCATCCCTCCTCCTGACACAGAAGGACCACCAACCTTTAATCAACCTCGTACAATAAAGATCAATTGAAATTCCTAAACGTCTACACCTAATTTAATTCCAAGCTCTAATGGATGGTACAGTAATTAGGAATATCTTATAGGAATGCTCTCCGTTTAATTTCGACCTTGCGATAATGGCCGAGGTAATTATTCGTATGGTAAAATGTTACACCTACACGAAGGTGGAATGTACAATATAATTAATGTTTTAAGGCCCCTGGAATGAGGCTTGTAATAACTTAGAAATTTTGTACGACATGCAACAGCTCCGCTTCCTATTTGTAACAAGATTAACTTTTTTCTGCTTATTAAAACGATATAATTAGCTGAAAATCATATAAATTTTTCATTACCTATAAAAGTGTTTGAAAGAAAATGATTTTGTTCATTGATAGGTAACTATGCCTATCTGCTGAGACATTATTATATATTACATAAATCATTTTTGATAATAAACTCATTGCTATAGTATCTAAAGAAAGTGTTTTAAAAGAGCTACGAATGAAAAAACAAAAGAGATGTGTTTTAGAATCAAGCTCATAAGAGTGGTGAAAACTCAATAAACTCTGTCTATCGTAATTGAATCACCACGTACAATTGTATGTAAGTACAATATATTTAAAATTCTCACTGCCCTTATGTACTGATATACCTCCATATATTATTTATTCTATAATGTTTACAATATTATTCCTTTGAAGAAAGATTTTTACACCAATAATTACACACAATCCGAAGAATCTTTAAAG
Organism: Cephonodes hylas; assembly: GCA_030295005.1. Taxonomy (NCBI): domain Eukaryota; kingdom Metazoa; phylum Arthropoda; class Insecta; order Lepidoptera; family Sphingidae; genus Cephonodes; species Cephonodes hylas. The sequence continues at coordinate 3,899,889 of AP025367.1, read as the reverse complement.
ATGTTTCGACGAAAATAAATCTTTAAATTGTATAAAGTTCCAAAGATTATGTAAAAATTTAATGGATAAAATTTTGGCCGAAAGCGTTATCGTGTTTCTAAAGAATTATGTATTAGATGAGAGAGAATATTTTTGGTTCCTCGGCGTTGTAACATATCCAAAGGCTAACCCAATCTTGTGAAAAGTGCGGCAAGATTTTTTATTCCTGATTTATTTTTCTATGCGAGCAACGGGCATCTTGTGAATAATCCATGAGCCGTCCATTGTGAAGAAACGTTCTTTTATTCGTTGGCTGTTGAGAGAAGTGTGTGTTTAAAGTTTGCGGTGTAAAAGATTAGAGAAAACGAGTGAGCCCTATAATGTTCCCTGGTTGTATTGCAGTTTGTTTTACACGCACTGAAGGAATTAATGGGAAGCTCGAGCAATTAGGCAGGCACGTAATAGTGCATGTCTTATCGCGATGGCGGCAGACCGGAGATCGAAGGCGAAATTGGCAATTAGCCAGATATAACGCGTTTCGACACCCCCATTAATGCGTCCATCGCCGCCCAATTGGGACAGATTTCTTACTAACGCAACTCAGTACAAGGTAATGTAATCAACAGGTCGCGGCAGTAAGGAAATTACACTCTATGTTGACCATTTAGTAAATGTGTTTGTCGTACTTTTATACCCGGGAGACATGGCACATACATACGTACATGAGTTAAGAAGTTGTTCGGTGTAATTAACTTTATACCTTAAGCTTATTTCATTCATAGAACATTGAATAAAATGAATGTAAGGTATGAGATTTAAAAAGTATCTCAAATAAATACTTATATTAATTTAATAGCAAAGGTTCCACTTGAACGTTTTTCATAAAAGTAAATCAATCCCTTAATTCTTTAATAAATTATCCAAAGGAACAATTTCTACATTTACTTCTGCTTTATACCTAAACACATATGCGAAAAACATACACACACTCTTTTCTAGATATTACAGATTCCATAACGGAAAAGCAGCAAGTTATTAAAATTTTATGCAGAAGAGATAAGAATCCATGTAAAATATCAATTTTGCTAAAGGATCGAATTCCATTTCGCATCAAGAGTAACTAATTTCAGATTATAATAATTCAGTGACAATTTTATTACATGCTCAAATCCCTATTTTGATTTTAGTTTATTTTCTACATTTGTAACTATTATCATTACTTTTATAACGAAAATATAGGCATACCCTGCAATATTTTTTGCAATGCCGTTGATTCAAATAATCGATCCGTACACCCCAATCGTGTTCGCATCTTGAATAGACACCCCGAAGCTGTCACGTACAAATATACGAGTACATACATACATCTACACAGTTCTAACATAATACTCCCGTTATAGGAACTTTCAACTATGGCTTCACCTAAATAGCCTTACCAGTGTCACTTACAACTTTATATTGAAGGTGTCACATATGTAAGTTGTCTGTCACTAGTCAAAATTTACTCCATGATTGCACAATAGATATTCGAATTTACGTTTCAATATCCATTAGAGCTGACATCAAAATAGTTCGCTTTAACAGCTGCAACGTCCTTCTCTAAAGGCATCGATCGAGTGTCGCTAAGATGAAGTCATTAAAGAGTTAAATCGGACGGAAAGCTCAGAATGGTGCCACTTCATATTGAGTTGCAGACGATGGAGTTCGTAGTTAGCGCTGGCAGGTGACCGCTTGTACCTGACGAACTGGGAGTACTATGTATAGCATTTATACGTAAAAATGTATGTTTATGGACTACAATAAAATTAAGAGATAATTGATTTTCCGTTTTATTATGACTAAGAAAAAATCCTTTTCAATCGAATTAGTTCTAATCTCTGGATCTCCAAATATACTTAAAATAACAGGTTTTTTTTGGGATTTAGCTTTTTTTGATTAATTTGATTAAAATGTTTCATATTGAACAAATTATAAGTATTTGCTGTTTATTATTAATGTAAATTTACTACAAAAACATTGCGTATTAAACTTATTAAATTATTATAACAGTGGAATTCCTGAGCAAATAACATTTTAAGTTTTTAAATTTTAAGCGAGATGTCCTGATTCGTACCAACGATAAGGGAATAAAGTTTAAAAAATAATCTGTGCATAGATCACTATCATTTTACTTGATTTAATGTTATTCACGAATTGTTATGTAGCCAAAAATATATAGATACCTATTTAAAAAAAATGGTAAATATAAATAATCGCAGCGAAGAAAAAGCGGTCAGAAATTCTTTTGGTGTTAACATTGTGATTTTGTTACACAAATATTTTAGAAGAAAACGAATTCAATTTCAATGATAAATTATATGAAAAAGAAAATAGTTTTAATGTATGTATAATACAAAAAATCTGTAGCCTTCATTGTTCAACCCAGCGTATTAGCCCAGACCAATTGCGACAAAAAGAAAAATTTATGTAATATCACCCTTTCATGGCCAAACTTCCAACAAAATACTTACTATTGTATAGTTTTGGGCGTTTGGGAAATTAGGGTATGATTTATAATCCAGTGCTACACTCAAATGTACCTAACGACTCCAATGCATTTTTTTTTCGATATCTCGTTTAATTGCTATTAAAGGATCTACAAAGTTATCCACCGCTGGTCCCGCAATTCAATTTGATATTCGAATAACGTTATTGAAGGGAAAAACGTGGTTCCAAAAATAATATTTGAATTTCATAACGTCGATAGGTCTCCAACGTTCGGTTCGATGAAAAGGCTGAAATAAAAATACCAAAACATTCTAAACCTCACCGAACGCTTGTTAAACAAATATTTTCTATGCTAACGGATCATATTTTAATGGTCCAATCGTTTTGAATAACAGAATGCATAGACAGATAAACCTAAACGTTTTTCGAAAATTATCATAGGCACCAATTCTGTATCAATTTTAATTAAATAATATTTTATCTGATTTTTTAAAATAGGTCAGAAGCCTACTCTAGGTCTAGAAGGCCTAAAATAATGTGAGGTGGTATCCTCGGTACTTAATTTGTCGATGCTCCGTACCGTTTCTGTAGATTGCTATTTGGTGGTGCGCGATTCAGCCGACCCCATCTACAGCTGACGGGATAAAACCACTGCTAATGGTTTTCCATCAACACAGAATAGCTGCGAGTACAATTTTATGGAGGCCTTCTATTAACTGTTTTCGCACACGGTAACTGCTACTGGACTACTTATTTGACATAGGTAGATACCAATGGTTACGAAAATTGTTTATGTATCTAATCATAAGTAAATTAAAACCCTCAAGCAAAAAAGCAATTACGTTAGCATGCAAACGAATAATTAAGAGCAAAATGAAGAAAATAACATAAGAGGGGTAGTAACATTCAAAATTTACATATAAAGATTTATTTAGAAAATTTAGTATAGTTATTGGAGTTCGATTGTTTAATAATTATCGTAGAACAAGACTGCATATTGCGAGTTAAAGCCATTACAATAGATTATGTCTAATAATAACAGTGTGGTACACTACGTATGTTAGGAATTCTAAATATAAATGAAAATGCGGCGGGCGCGATGGTTTCTTTTGGCGTGTACGTAAGTGGCAATGCAGCGGCGGTGCACGACGCGCCAGCACTCACCTCGGGCAGCTCGTCGGGCACCTTGCCCATCCACGACAGCGACAGGATGGTGCAGTCACACTTGGCGTTTACGTTTCTCTCGAAGTGTAGATGCATGGTCGCTGCTATTTACACGTACATTTAAACAATCATTGTTGCATCACTGAACGAATGTGCGCGATAAAAGAAATATACGCGGTGACGAAAGCACGCTTCGTACGGTCCACATTTTACAGGGATTAATTTGACGGTGTTAGTTTTGGCAATGGTTGACGGCGGTGGCGGTACGAGGTGGGACGGGAGCGCGTCGGTGGTGCGTCGGTGGCGCACGGCCGACGTGACAGAGGGTGACAGGCGAGCCTTCGGGCTCGTCGGGCGGCGCAGGGTATTGATTGCGCGCGGGACCACGGGCGGCGGGCGGCGCGCCTGCCCGCGACCTCTGCCGAACGACACACGCACTCCGCAAGCGGGAAAACCCGTGGAAAATTCATTGAGATGGCGCTGAAATTTTAAACTCGCTCCCGGCCCAATGTTATGCCACAAATGTGCGAACAAGCGCCCCGACTGTGTTGTATGTCGACCTCCTATTTATTCCGAAGTAGTTCGTAAATATTTTATGCCGCTCATTTCAATAGTTCTGAGAGATGGAATTGTTTTGCAGGATTCTGCCTCAATCATAATGAAAAGAAATATACGTAGTAGTGTTGTGCGAAAAATGATGAGAAAAATATTGAGTAGGTATCATATAAGTATTTAAAATTTCTTCACTTTTACAGTAACCGCTCAGATAATAATATTGAATCAACATTTTGACTATGCATATTGGGTATACGAGTGCATAAGTGCATTTCGTTAAATATAGAGTGTACAAAAATTGTTACCTAGAATCCCTGATAACATTTTCATAAGGCATAGTGCTCTTGAATATTTAAATATGCGGCAAAAATATTAATGAAAGACTAGTTACTTTGTGAGTGGAGTGTATATGACGTGCTCTATTAGCCCTGCAGTACTTCGTAACGCTAAATTAATAATGTATGGCGCGGATCATATTTTATAGTAGGTATACCACGTTAATTCTCCATAGCTTTCATCCTATAGTTAGGTATGTGTGGTCAGCACAGGAAGGGTTTCAACATTTTGCCATAATTTCACTTGAGAGCTCCGCTTAACCGTCGTAATACCATCATATCACTATGAATATCAATAGCTTTAGAGTAGCATAAGGATTATTTCTTGAGATGTTATCAAGCCAACCTGAATCCATTTGTGATATTTACAAAAACCTGATTCTTCTTGAGGTGTGGATGTTTAATATTGGTTAACGCAGGGGTATATAATAAATAAAAGTTACAAAACATTCCATTTATTTCCAAAACACAATCGAAAATATCACAGACTTTGCAGAGACTTTTGTAAAACCCTGATTATTTCATTGGCACTTCTTGCAGACTGCCCCACGTTACTCCCGCCTTCACTTTCACTGGCAATGGCACTCGTAACTTCACAGTCTCTTCCATCACTTGCTTCAGAACTGCTATAAAACACTTCTTATTAGTTTCCACCACTTCGTAAATCAATTCGTCGTGCATTTGTAGAATTAGTCGGGGCTTGGGCACGTAGTCGCTAGTTTTTGTTTCTATGGCACACATGGCCGACTTCGCTATGTCAGCGGCGGAACCTTGAATAGTTGTGTTGACTGCTTGACGTTCGGCCGCGCCTGGAAGAATAACAGTAATAAATCTCCCAAAAGACACACAGCCTTCGCAGAGACGGGAACTTGTGCGTTGACTTTAATATCTCAAAATGAAACTCGTGTTTTTGCGGTAATCGAATGCAAATTAGAAGAAATGGGGGAAAACGTAATTGAGAATGGAGATATAAAAGAATCAAATTTAAAAATTAAATAGGGCGATTAAATTTTAATTATTACTCACAATTCTCTTAAAATTTTACCAAATGAATATTACATCGTCATATGAAGTTGACAAACTTGTCGCTTCTTTTATAATTTAAATTTATATGAGATCTACGAAATACACGTTGATGTAATCAAACATTAGCATTTATTACCGTTTGTTGTAAACTCTGAGTAAAAACTATATACAACTACTCTAAAATATTTTTTTACGATTACGTCGTAAGATTATGAACGTAAAAATATAATGGCACATGTTTTGTGTAATTCCGCAAATACCTGCTCAAGTATTGAAATCTTATCAAGTTAATTTTACTCGACTCAAACCCGAATCAATTGTAACATATTTGCCTCGCTACGGAGTTGCTACGCGACAGTTGCACACAACAATTTGAAAGTCTACGAAATGGATTTTAGTATTTAGTTTAGGTATGAAAGATATGTATTGCCTGTTTAGAAGACCCAACATTTTGTACCTTATATCTATATTAAAAAAATCTATACAAAAACTACTTCATCTAGTCAATACGACAACTTTAGGCTAAAAATCCCGCTGCGATACAGTAGTGAAAAATATTAGACAAACTAAATATAAGGGAATAACCACCCAAGCAGGGGAGAAAATACATACATATGTACATAACATTGAATCAAGAATAATACAAGTATAGCTCACCCCTCTTGTAAACCACAGTGCTGTTGATATCTGGCAGATACCGCCTCCTTTTAGTGAGCGTTTCGACGTACCCTTTGTCCCGACACTCGTCGATGACACATTGCGTGAACTTTTTCACAGCCGGGTATGTTTTATAAAAGGAGTCCATAAACGCCGCCGCCTCCATCTCAGACACGTCGAGATACTGCGCTAATGTTTTATTGCCCATTCCGTACAAGATTCCGTAACAAAGTTGCTTCGCCTTTTGACGCAGGTCGTCGTCCACCTACAAACATTGTTATTTTTCAGACGCCGTGTATTATGTCTGTGTGCGTTTAATACCCTCCAGGGAATATTGAAAGGGTTTTGTGTTCGCGACATGTAGATCATTATACTTTCTCCGTATTCTTTTGGTAACACATTTAATACAAAGACGATAGTTATGTTTTATACATAGAAGAGATTTAAATTTAACAATACGATTTGTTTAAAACAATTCCTCTCTTATTTACAAAATGAATAATTATTATCATATGATTAATAGTAGGTACTACTATATAACTAACCTGTTCCTCGGGTAAATTGCTCCAGGAAGAAGCTATAGACTTGAAAACATCAACGTCAGACTTCATGATTGTAGTAAGCACTGGATCTTGACTGAAGTGCGTCAGTACCCTCATTTCCAGCTGACAATAATCAGCGGACACCATGACGTGGCCCGGCGCTGCCTTGAATATATTCCTGCAGTTGAACTCCATCACATCTTCGCTGGTGACTTTGTTCAAACTAAGGTAGTGTACGGGAATTGAAAATGTCCTCGGCACATTCTGCAGATTCGGTTCGTGCATACTAATCCTGCCCGTGCAGGTGTGCATCGTGTAACACGGGTTTATCCTACAAATATATACAGCATTTACATACTTTATTCATTAAAAATAAGATTTGACAAGCGTACTATATTTGTAACACGATTTTTAGGAATATAGGACAAGCATAATGGATATTATCATTGACCAAACATAACAGTAATGATTGTGCGGCAGAATACATATTTTTATTCTAACAAAATAGTCGTTTTATTTTAGTTTCAAAAACACCTGCACGCGAAATTAAAGATAATATTGTTTATATTCCAGCGAGGACGGAACCCACTTTTCCCCTATCTCATCTCTATTGATGTTTGTGTACCTACCCCGATTCATTACAATGAAAACACAGAGAATATTATTATTCTATTAGAATTTCTGTTTGTTACGGTCGCGTAATGTTTTAATAATAACTATGTGCGACACAATGGACGTTTGAGCAGCAGCCACATTACTCACAGTGCATGTGAACTTTAAGCAAATTATTTGTAATAGACATTCAAATTGATAAAAACAACAAAAAAAAGAACTTGAACTTAAAGCCCAAAACAGACCTAATCGATCTTTACTGCAGATTTCTATTTTGGGAACTTCGCCGAAATAATTCCCGGCTTAATAAAAATTCCTCAGCAAAAATTATACGTAGAGAACAAAGAAAAGCGTGGCTATGTCAGTGCATTTAATTAATGAACCTCTCATAGCCTCGGAGGAGGGCGGATACAATGCCTTAACACAATATTCTTTTACGGCTGCGAACACGTGTTACGGTTGCAATTTAATGGCCACATCATTTTTGATATCCCTCCGGCAGCCGTATGCAGTCGCTATTATGAAATGCTCAGGTGCTTATTGGAGCACAGTTTATTAAAGTTTGTAGGGATTTTCACGGCAATACCGCCGATCAGGAATGTTAACTTTTACGACTTCAATATCACATGTTTATAATAGGGAATTTTATTTAATTAAAAAAAATAGTATCAAAGAGGTTATTCTTACGTTCAATGACAGGGAAACAGGATTACAACACACTTTGGGAATATAGTATCAGAGTATGAATGTATATTTTTTAAAAGGGGAAACCACTTCATAGGATCGTACGTGTTCATTATTATTCTATCATCATCACCATTATCAGCCCATATAAGAATACTGTGATCTACAACCATTTTGCGTTTCAAATTCGCAACTTCGCAGTGGGAGAAACCGAAGTAATAATTTATATAATTTATTTTATTCTTCCATAATAATTAAACACAACCATTTAAAAGGAATCTTCGTTGCAATTCGTTTTAATAAATAACTTCACTTGTCACTAGTTTACGAGGGAAAGCAATCCACAGTCGTATCACTGGACGAAGATTCAATCGATATAAAATGTATTGAATTACAGAGTCCCTTTAGGGATGAGCACATTACAAACAATTCACTTACCTATCCCCTTCGGTGTATATACACGCCTTCTCAGTCAACGGATACAATATTTTAGTTAAAATTGAATTAAGTTTCCTCCAGTATATGACTATACTGGCCATCGGACTATGGTGCGAAGATAAAACACTTTTCTTTGTACTCACTTTGCGAATGCCGTTGTTTATACCTAAAACCTGCGAAAGACACCATTTTCAATCGACCCCTGGGAAATTAGGACGACGCCATCACGACTTGCTCAAAGGCATTTTGCTGCAGTCTAATTCCGGCTCTTTTTTTAAACTTAGTTCAATGTAAAAATAATGCATGCAAACTCAAAAAAGTGCGTTGTTGTATATGTTGTTAAAATTTATATTAAGAGAATTTTCAACCAATTTTTTAACTCGTAAAAGCCATGCAAAATTAGTAACACGCGGATGCATTACATATTATATTTACCTTAGCAACATCTTTCGATGAATTAAAATTAAAATGATAGCCGCACAATTTAAACGCTTTCTTTTGCAGGAGTTCCTGTGAATTTCGCACATCAATCAAGAGTCTGGAGGCGAGATCTTTATCTACAGTGATACCGTAATGCTCACAGTTGGCGAGAATCTTCGAAACTTGAATTTCGATATCTGCGATCGGATTAAACGTATTAATGAGAGTTCAAATAACTTCACAAATGATAAAGGATAAAGCACGTACCAATCGTGCTCTGGGAATGTTTTCTCAAACATTGTTCCTGCTGTTCTGCAATCATGCCCAGCGCCCATGATTTTATACACATGTCTTCAAAAACATCTAAAGAGCGGATTCTCCGGTGACGATTCTCAATCTTCACGGATATAGCTGACAAGTCGATCTTGCAATATTTTTTCAACTAAAAAACCATAAGCGAAATTTAAAAAACGACAATGTATGTGTAAAAAGTAATATTTTTGTTGAGGATAAGCAGACTTACTAAATATGCTATATTCGGTATTTTTTCATCGCTGTCTATTAACCATTCAGCTAAAGAAACATCGATGCAAGTAGTATGCAATTCCACACCAAGCCAACGCTTTAAATGGAAATACAATGTTTTTAGTGACAAAGTTTTCAAAACCACATTTTGTTTCTGAAACCATGCACATAGTCTTTTCTTAAGTAATGACATGTTTTCCTCGGTAGAACTCAAATCAAAATAAAGGCATGTCATGGGCTCTAAACAAAAAGTCATTCCTTTTATAGCACTTAAATTACTGTCTTTTGTAGGTGATTTTATATTCAATATACTGCTTCCAATAATTTCATTAGTAGGCAAAATAGCATTTTTTATATTTAAATAAACCGACGTAGTTTTCAGATTTTCAATCACGTGAATATTGTCGCAAATATCATTATTTCTTAATAAATAACAGTTCAATTTATAATTGCTTATTTCAATAGTAAACTTTTTAGACTTTGTAAAATTTGTTACTATTTGAGGAACAGCAGGCTTTATTGAAGTAACGGGCGTTCCAGGCTTCTTCTTTTTTGCAAGTGGTTGCGAAGAATCTTTACTCCAGAGTGGAGTACGTTTAAAAGGACTTCTTATATGACTTTCTTTAACAGTTTCATTGACATGCTGTGTTTCTATTATTTCTATATCGTCTGATATATTTAGAGATGTCGTAACTTCAATATTTTCATCGTCATCTTCGTAAACCAATTTCATATCTTGTTCGTCGTCTACAGGCATCAATGTAGATTTAAAAACTTTAAGTATAGATTCAGAATTCATGACTTCCAAATCAGAATTAATTTCTTGTTTGGTAATGGAATTTGCTTTATTATCAAGCAAACGGCTAGGAATTAAATCCATTGGCAAACTATCGTTAAATATGCTAGAATTATCGCCTTCGGAAGAAAATAAACTAACGTCTTTTATAGACGTACTTTTAGTTGGTGTTACTCTATCAGATCCATCGATTTCAGTTTTAGGTGAGTCCATTTTGTCATCCATCTCCCCAAAGCTAATATTCGGTGAAAACATTTTATCTGAAGTACGAAGTTTAGTAATATTTTCAATAGCTGCCTCGGTAAAGTTAAGAGAGTCCCATACGATTTCATCTTTAGTGACTAAAGGCGGATCATCAATACCATCGTCAACACTGATTTGAGGTTTAGAAAATCTTTTTACTTCTCTGATTTCGTCCCTGTTACTGTCAAGAATAATGGTATCGTCCTTAAAATTCATAGGTTTATGTAGTGAGGAAGAGTTATTAAATCCATTTTCGTGTTTTAGTTTCTCACAATCGTTTTCCTTATAACTATCACTTATTTTATTTACACTACTATTTTGACTAGATATCACTTGCGAAGTGTTGGACGGTGAGTTATTTGTTTTATTTAATTCTTTAATAAGAGATTTCTCTTCAGAAACGGATACCATCAGATCATTTTCTTGTGCTGTATTTTTAATACTTTTATTACAACTTTCTGGAATGTTTGATGGGTATTGTGTCTCATTTTTCCATTTTATTTTGCAAACTCCAATTTCCTTTTCTAAATACGTTCTAGCTTCAAGGATTAAATTCAAAGCAGCTTCTTTTGCAGTCATGCCACAATGTCCAGAAACCCATATATTTTTTATTTTATTTCGTTTTTTCATGTCATTTTCATCGTCACCTTCCATTTCCTTTTCACTTTCAAATGGCACTCCTTTCAGAAGCACATTTTCAATCATATTTATTTCTGCCAAGGCGATACTAGCTATTGATTCATACCCAGCGTCAAACAAAGTACGCGCTCGTTTGCCATTCAATGAAGGCAATCCCATCAGTTCGAGTAACTCACTGTGAATACCAAAATGTAAGCGATCTTGAAACTGTGATACCAACATTTCCAAATTTTTCCAACCTAGTTGACGACAAAATGCTGTAACCATACCTGAAACAAAACAATTAGGCGTTTCATAAAAAATATTGTTAAAGTCTATATGTAAGAAGTTTGATTAATGATATTGATACCTAGGTTGTGAGGATATATAAAAAAAATCAGGAAAGTGAAGGTATAAAATGAGTATAAAATGGTACTGACCATGTCAAACTCCCAGATGATAACCATACCTGCAAAAGTAGCTGCAGCTTGTTGAAGGCTCTGCAAGAAACCTCGAGCACATTGAAATTTCGTTGCTACCTCAGATAAAGGCACTTCATTTACTAAGTCTTGTAAAGCCAAAGCTGTATAAAATCTAAAACAAAATATATTTTGGGTACACTTTATTATTTTTTTTTTATTATTTGCCTTAGCAGGCAGACGAGCTGACGGCCCGCCTGATGGTAAGCGGTCACCGTCGCTCATGGACTTGTAAATGCCAGGGGCACAGCCACGCCGCTGGCTACCGTGAGGAAAATGCTCTTTTTAAGCCTCGTTTGAAGAAGGCCATGTCATAGCGCCAAAGTTACCCAAAGCCTCTCCGTAGTCCTAACGGTTGTAGATTCTCCGTAAGATCGGGATCATCGACGATGCGAACGGCCCGTCGCTGTAAGGAATCAAGTGGGTCGAGCTGGTATTTTGGGGCACCTGCCCAGAGATGCGAGCAGTACTCCACGTGGGGCCGGATTTGCGCCTTGTAGAGCGACAATCTGTGACCCGACGTGAAGTACCGCTTGGCTCTGTTCAGAATACCCAACTTTTCACTAGCCAATTTGGCTTTGTCCTCCAAATGACTCCTAAACTATATATATATCATTATAAATCATTTATATATTATATATATCATTTCTAAGATACAAAAGTAAACAAAAATTACCTTTTGTGTATATTCAACTTATTTTGGTCACTTTTAACTTTGCTTCCTCCTCTTACATTACGAATAATAAAGCTCTCTTGTACACCCACCAAATTACCAACCCGTTTCATTGCTTTAGTCAAGGATTCCCAAAGGGTTAACAAATGTAACCAGTCTATATTACTCCACTGGCTACTAACACTGTAAGGAGTCACTAAGTAGATAAGATGAAGATCTGTTTCAAGTACCAGACATTGTCGAGCCTTTTGTAGTTCACAAAACAAAGACAAGCCATCATTTGGGGCCATGGATGATGAAAGACAGGCTTTACCCAAAGGTGTGGCAACATAATGCTTCTCGTTTTCACAATCCTGAATTCTCACTAATTCAAAAGTTTGTAACTCTTGCAATGTGTTTTCAAGGAGAACATTTTGTGATTGCGCTTTTGCTTCCTGATGATACAGTAATGTACATTTGGCATATAAATCTAATTCTTCTTTTGTACAAACAACTTGACTTGCTATCATTTCTAAAACAGCCCTCATGAACTTGTCTTCATTTTCAATACAACTTTTTACTGGTTCCAATTCACCAGTCATTAAATCAAAGCCAATTTGTTTCTCCACTTCAGTACAAATAAGTATACTTTCACCTTTGGTATCTCTGCCCATTCTACCAGCTCTCCCAACCATTTGCTTATAGCTTAAAATGTTTATAATTTGCTTTTGGAAAACTGGTGATCGGATTATTACCTTCCTAGCTGGTAAATTAACACCAGAACTCAATGTAGAAGTAGCAACCAATACTCTTATTGCCCCAGATTTAAAGCCACCCTCAATTATATCTCTTTCGTCAAAAGTAAGTCCTGCATGATGATATGCAACACCAAATGATATAGTTCTTTTCAAGAAATCATCTAAACCAACAGGACAGTTTTTTAGTTGTTCTAAGACCTCTGTAATGTATTCTATACTTAGTTCCTTTCTTAAGATACTGGCCATTTCACCACTACTACAACCAAGCTTGTTAATAGAGGATGAAATGCATTGAGCTAAGTTTTCACATCTATTCTTTGTCATGCAAAAAATTAAAATGGAACAACTTTCTTTGATAGTTTCCAAACAAATATTTAATACATTATCATTTTCAACTAAAGGCTGTGTAACAACTTTAGTGCATTTTTTTTGCTTATCAAAATATTTATTGCCAACTAAACAATACTCGTCTAAAGGGATTGGACGGAAATGAGTGACAAATAACTCAGCATTTAACCAATTTGCAAGCATCTCCAAATTGGGAAGTGTTGCAGACATACCAACTATTTGTATGTGTGAGTCTTCAGATTTGGAAGAAATATACTTAATTTTTGTCAGTAGCAGTTCCAATATGTAGCCTCTGTGTGGGTCTCCAAGTAGATGTAATTCATCAACAATGACAGTACCCAATTCTGAAATGCTACCTTCATCTAAGAGTTTATTTACTAAGCTGTTTGCTTTCTCAATAGTACAAATAGCAAGGTGGACTGCTTGAAAGCCACCAGCTGGTGCCTGTGATCCCATAAAGCCTTCAACTCTTATTCCACAAGCTGACAAAATGTCTTGTAAGTAAAACATTTTTTCTCTCACAATTGACACAAATGGTAAAATTATAATGACCTTTTTTCTTCGTTCGAGGATAGTTTTTATAGTAAGAATTTCAGCCACCAAGGTTTTACCTGCCGATGTTGGTGCTGAGTAAACTAAATTACAGCCATCCAAAAGCACTTTTGAATTCCCTAGACAAGATACTTGCCAATCAAACATCTCTAAAATGCCCCTCTCTTCATATTTTTTTGTTATTTCAGGAGGGAGACCCCAGTCTTGCAGCTTTTTACTCATAATCTTTGCATTTTGCGGCGTTCCAGTATTAATACAGTTCGAATTATCCAACATCTTTTTACTTTGGAATGACGTGTTATTTTTTTCACAGAATGTACTTTTATTAATTTTATTGCTAATAAATTCTTTTTTTTCCTCAGATACATATTCTTTCACAACACTTAAAGATTTTTGAAGAGAGAAAGAAGCATCAAAACAATTGTCTAGAAAACCAACGTGCTCAGCTACTATTTGCGAATCCATTACTTCATTGTTTTGCTTTGCCATCATTGAATCATATTTAAAATTAAAAGCATTTCATATTTGTTAACACATGATGAAAAAAATAAACAATAAAAATCAACGTTTAAAAACAACTGCCAAGCACAGATTGAAAATGTGCTGTCAAACTGACAGTAAAGCATGAAGTGACAGCCACTCAGCTGACCTACACAGATTGCATCTACCTATCTATACAGATTGCATAAAGGAACTATGGTTCAGCAAAACAAGTAACATGACTGATTTGTAAAAATCAACACAATTGTTTACAATCATACTAGGTTCCTAAAATAAATCTTCGTCAGTATACCGGTTTTCACTCTGTATGCCAGTAACGGACATAACGGTACGGTTCAGATCTCTATATTTGACCATATTATAGACTCACAACAAGCGATCTGTCTTCAGTATCATCACTTCTTAGCCCTGATAGGGGATGCGTTGAGAGATAATTAAATAGAGATAGAGTACCTATAGTCAGAATGCTAAATTAAAGACAATGTAACACTCAATACCTTTATTAACACGTAACTAAGCATTATCACATTTGATGAGGCAGCACAGCCACATGAACATATTTGTGGTTTGGAGCATATTTTTAGTATAGATTTACACTACCCTTATTAGCAACCCAGCGACATTTTAAAAATGATCTTAAAAAACATACTTACGATGGTAATAAATAAATTTCAACTTGTAAATAACTTTTACGAACCGGCATAAAGTTAACGACGTATTCTTTACTCGTTATTAACAGCCTTATCCCGCAATGCTTGCATGCGTATATATTTAGCGGGTTAGCACTTTAGTAAGAAAAGCTAGCAAGGATGTGAATATCATATCGGTACCTACATTCACAATGATAGTACCAGATTGGGCATTATTATCCAAAGAAATAAAAATATAGGTACTTGTTTTACTTCGGACATTGACAAATTATTTTGATGAAAATGAATATATTTTTCATAATTTGTAAAAGTAGTAAAAAATATCTAAATGAGGGCATATCATAATTTGATTTTCTGGGCGGTATTCTCTTTTCCTTCGGTAAGAGCTCGTGATTCGTGAATAAAAGCTGCATAAGTCACCCCCTGCAATAAACAAAAAATGTAAAAAATACTGCAGCATACAAAATAACTAACAAAATAACAATAACACTTTAAAAATATTTTTTACCTGCTGGTGAGAAGATCTAATAAATCCTTCATTAGCAGAAACTGTAACAGCTTTTATCCTATGACCAAAATTAAAAATTACTTTTGATCTTAAACGAACATGGCCTCTAACTTTGAGATTCTTTCTAGGATAATCATCTTCGCCTAAAAATAAAAATTAATTATTGATTAATATTTTTTTTACTAGGTGCTAATATAATTATTTCATAATTTATGACAAAAAATTGTCGCTAAGTTTAAATCTCTCTTCAAAATATTAAGTTATTTTTTAAAATCTTAGTCATATTATATAATTTCACTCGACTTCAAATTATTTCTATTAGTTCTAGTGGCACAGTAAAATTGTGTGTTTATAGGTCCTAGGCAAGATTCCCACATGAGGAATTTATTTGATTCTTCTATTGCGAAAATCTAAAAGGAGTACAGAGTCTGGTAAGGTGCCCGAAAAATGACGAGGGTGGGTACAGAAATACTACTTTAGGGATACAGGCTTTAGCAACATCATCATCATCAGCCAGCGGCGGATTTACCAGCAGGCTGAGTAGGCGTAGATGCGGGAAATTAGCCCCATATTTTTTGTCTTACTTTTTCTAAAATATAATTGTCGGTCCACCTTGTTTTAGGCATTAGTATATCTGCATGTAAAAAATTATTACCCCCATAGTCGTCCGGGAAAACTGTCACCATTTTCTTTAATTCTTCTGCCCTAGATTTTTCCATTGGACCGCCCAAAGTATTTACAATCTTTTCAAAGTCGTCCCACGCCGTTCTACAGCAAACTAGTGATTTTCCTGAAAAGATATTAGTCCAATTACATATACATGAATTTTTCGAAACATACAACTAATTGTTGCCTTGTTAGTACCGCGCCATAAGTGAGTAGCGTAACATCTAGAGAATTCAGACCGTTATATAAAAGCCATTGTATGGTTAAAGCACAACTTAAAAGTTATTTTTATTATAAATCTAATGAATCAAGTATATGTTAAAAAAAGGCTAATTTAGAGGCAAAATTTATTAACCCCCATCACCAACGAGAATTAATATCGACCGCGCAATAATGGCTCATTGGACATCACAAACTCTATATTTTTTAAACTGCAATACATATTTTATGGAAAGACAAAGTCGAGAAATGAAATTTAAAAAAAAACAAAACTATCATATTTTCATAGTAATTCTATTAGAATAGGAATATTTAAAACAATAATGTTACAAATCTGAGTCCAGTTTTTTAGAATTGACCTTAAACATACCTTGAAATAACCTCTCTAAAACTGGTTTAACTGGTCTCTCAGCTTCCCAAGCACATTGTTGAGTTAACACTTCTTGTTTAAATATGTAATTGCAATATCCATTTGTCATATTACTAATAAATGCCATCATTGCTGTGACATCAAGATTTAATGTGTTTAACTGAGGATGTTCTTCTACACACTGTGATATTTGGTCTTGAGAATGTGAGCTGTAAAAAATATCAAGTATTAATTTTGAATTATACTGACATACTAAAAATACATCCAAAATGGAATTTACTTTGTTAAAGCTTCACTATCACTAGATTCTGAATCCCAGGTATCATCACAGTCTTCAATAAATATTGAACTTGGAAGAACTTCTCCTTTAACTATAACACCAACAGCTTTTAATTTGTTTGCCAAGTTTTCTTCTATTCCACTCATAAATTCAAACACTACCTGCAATAAAATATAGATATTCATCATCATCTAACCGATTTCGGTCATGGCGACCACTTCTGATCCGTTATGTTCCTCGTCTTGCGTGTGGTCTAGCATGGCTTACATAACCGATTTTGTTAGTAAAGGTGCGAGCACACTGCAGACACGTTAGAGCAAATATATATGTATAGATATTAATATTTTTGGACTAAATTAAGCATGTATTATGTGGGATCAGTACATTGTTCTACCTGAGATTAATTAATATATTGACACATTCATACATTTAAAATTTGGTATCTATTAATTTTATAACTTCTTGGCTTTTTCAAACTGTCCTAATCGGCCAAACTGAGAGGGACATTGGTCACAACTTTACACAACAAGATTTGGGTAGAAATTTTTCATGCCTCCAACTACAGATAAATCAAACAAGGGTTACATAATTATTGAGGAATGGAGCCATCATTGAAATAAAATCCAATTATGTTATCAAGGTTTTAAATCCTTTAAATTATTGAGGACAAATTGCAAAAATGAAGATTTCTTGAAAAATAATTTTTTTTTTCGGCATGTATAACAACATCCATTATATACAAAAATCTTTGGAAGTTCAGAGGAGTAAGCTCAATTTTTGTATAATAAAAAAATAATCATCAAAGTTAGTCCACCTAGTTGAAAGTTCTGAGATAATAAATATAAAACAATACAGACAACTTCATAACCTATTCCTTTTTTTTAAGTTAGTTAATTAATGATTAAACATTTTCATAATGAAGAAATACATTGTACTCTGACTGCCCACCAACCTCTACTGTCAACTGTAAAGGATTTTCACACCCAGCAGTATGTTCTGATATAAAAAAAATAATGATCAAAATATTATCAAATGTGTGTTATGTTAATTCCTTTATGTTTGATCACATTGTAACAGTTTTTATAGTAAATAAATAAATCAAATTTAAAAGAAAAACTATTTAAAAGAATTTTTATAATAAGGTGTATGTATATTTTATATAATAAATGTTTCATACCTTTGGGGGTTGGTACATACATGGATAAAGCTTTGCACACTCCAAATAATCCTCAGCCTGATCTAGAATTGACCTTGCACCATATGATGCCTTCCCTGCACTAAGCGCTGATAATGATTTTGGATTTCTGGCAATTACTGAAAGATTATAATATACATACAATTTCATAATCTGTTTGACATAATCTTAATAAAATCTGAAAACCTATAGTTATTTAATTTATTACTATTGTAGTCTGTACAATCTCTAAGCTATGGACTCAGACTGACAAGTTCCTAACTTAATAGTAATTAACACATTGTGATCAGAGAACTTATGCCACCCAAACCATAAATGTGAGTGTAATAAAAAACGTTAAAACTAAATCAAACATCTGAATATGATGTTTACATTTATTTACCTTTGGTCCATGTTTTGCCATGATCACTTACAATATCTATTAGTAATTTATTGGTATCGTTGATGTGGAATATTTTACAGACGGCAAGGACGCCAGGCCGCTTAGAACACTCCACCATCGCGCCCAGATGGCGAAGATTGGAACAAGCTAGTTGTTCAACTTTTACTTTCTTAGACCGCTGCAACTGCGATTAATAAAAATAATTAAAGCATCCATTTAAATAGTCTTTGTAATATAAAATATAAATTCTCTTACCCGCTTTAAAAATTCAATTTCCTGGCGAATTTTCCTGTTCAATTTCATCACTCCATCTATATTTTCAATAGGTTGTAATTGATCTATAAATTCTTCTCCTAATTTGATTTTTTCTGCTAACAGGCACATTGTTTCTTCAGAATTATCCATTTTGAAAAATAATTTATATCACTTAGGGTCGAAAAACTTTTCCTTGGTTCATGTTTGTACTAATTTTTATTTTGTAGATAAATGTCAGTTTGCCATCACTGTTCCATCCTTGGGAAATGTCAAAAAAATGATTAGAATGACACTCTCGGTGGCTCTAACAACAGAAATATATTTATAAACAATCGTTAGAAGGAATGCAAGCTATACCAATGTAAAGAATATATGATAACAGCGTTGAAACCAATCTTTTGCAATAAATTAAAATTAAAGAGTTTAAGGTTGCAAAGTAAGGCGCCCCATACACCTACAATAATATTGCACAATCTTTTTATTGTTCAATAATATTGAACACCCCCTTTGACTCCAGACGTTCAATAAATTCTGTCAATAAAATTGACTAACCAGTCTGATCAATATTTTCCTGCGAGCAACATGTCTGACGACGAAGTTTTGGCAGCAGCCACGCTGGTGATTTTGTTGAAAAAAAAAAAAGAAATGTATTGCGCAATATTAAGCCTACACAGCGCAATAAAAAAATATTGTTCAATAAAAATTAAGCTCCCTCAATCTTTTGTTCAATCACGGCGCAATGCTTCAATATTATCCCTACACGTTCAATAATATTGTACAATCAAATATTGTTCAATATTATTGAAGGTGTATGGGGCACCTAATATTGAAGCATTGCGCCGTGATTGAACAAAAGATTGAGGGAGCTTAATTTTTATTGAACAATATTTTTTTATTGCGCTGTGTAGGGTTAATATTGCGCAATATTTTTTTTTTTTACTTTTCAACAAAATCACCAGCGTGGCTGCCGCCAAAACTTCGTCGTCAGCCATGTTGCTCGCACGAAAATATTGATCAGACTGGTTAGTCAACTTTATTGACGGAATTTATTGAACGTCTGGAATCAAAGGGGGTGTTCAATATTATTGAAGGTGTATGGGCTACCTAATCTGTTTAAGGGGCCCCATACACCTACAATAATATTGAACAATCTTTTTATTGTTCAATAATATTGAACACCCCCTTTGATTCCAGACGTTCAATAAATTCTGTCAATAAAATTGATAAACCACTCTGATCAATATTTTCCTGCGAGCAACATGTCTGACGACGAAGTTTTGGCGGCAGCCACGCTGGTGATTTTGTTGAAAAGAAAAAAAAAGAAATATATTGCGCAATATTAACCCTACACAGCGCAATAAAAAAATATTGATCAATAAAAATTAAGCTCCATCAATCTTTTGCTCAATCACGGCGCAATGCTTCAATATTATCCCTACACGTTCAATAATATTGTACAATCAGAATATTGATCAATATTATTGATGGTGTATGGGTCCGGTAACATGGTTTTGGTTGCCAATTTATACTCTTGACTTCCAGTAACAAAAAATTTAAAAATTATTTTATATTCGTTAAAAAAAATCGTACCTAAAACCGCAGATATTTTGGTTGAAACAAAGGTGAATAGATACATCTAAGAGAATAGTAGGCACTCGCTGTAGGGGTAATCACCCAAAGAAAGAGGAGGAAACCCAGCTTGAGAAACAAATAATAACAAAATAACATGATATTTTTTTAATGTACCTAAAATGTTCAAGAACTTTAGCCTTAGGTTGAAAAGGTAAATCTACTCAACCGTTTTGAATGCAGACAAAATAAGAGACCCCTTTTTGCAAACTATACAAACAAAGTGAAATTATATTTTCGAGAGCATAAACGTGAAAGAGACTTTTAAATACAAACTAAAATACCATTGGCATTATGAACGTAATAATTTAATTTTATTGACCAATCAGACAACAATGCCTTTCATCAGTGATTATACTGAACAATAAGTGCAAAATGCCGGTATATAACAAATAAAGATTAAGAAATCATACGATTTGAATAAGTATATTTTAATGTGATCATTGTGATTCTTGTAATGTAAAGTTTAAAAAAATATATTCTATTAATTAAATTGAAATAAATTATCGATATATTTGAAAAGGTAATCTAGTTTTACCCGCCATTTTCCTGATTCGCTGTTTCGGTCACGTGACTACTACATTACACAACCAATCAGAAACGAAAAATCCTGTGGTCAAAATTCACAACTTTGAGAAATGGCTGACGATAAAGAAGTCGAGAAAACGATTGCCGAAGACTTGGTGGTAACCAAGTACAAGTTAGCCGGACAAATTGTTAATCGTAAGTTTTCGTTTGAGTATAATTTTATCTTACGAAGAAATTTTTTGGCGCGCCCCTAAGTTGTTGAGTGCCTAGGTTGTTCAATGGACGCGTGTCATCGCCATGCGGACAATGTGGAAGCCGCCAATAGTGCCGAATTATTATCTCTTCAAACTGATTTCTAGCCTAATTGCCTACGATATGTTTCAGGTGTCCTAGAACAAGTTATCGCTAAATGCGTTCCTGACGCATCTGCGAGAGAAATATGTGAGTTTGGGGACAAACTATTATTGGAAGAGACCTCTAAGGTTTTCAAAAAGGAGAAAGATTCCAAGAAAGGCATCGCTTTTTCAACATGCGTGTCTGTAAACAACTGCATATGTCACTTTTCGCCAATTCCTAGCGAAACTGACTACATTTTGAAGCAGGGTGACTTGGCTAAGATGTGAGTGCATATTTGTAGAATTTAACGTCATTTCGTTCATGCGCACAGTTCACAGATTTGTGAGTATATTTTAAGGAAGTGACCTAAATAGCTCCTTTGCAACTGTATCTAACAAAACAAATGAATGCTCAATGTGATTGTACCTAACCACATTTTAGGTTATGTGTAGGGTAATGGAAATTGTAATATACAAAAGAACTTTTAAGTCAAGTATAGTGTATCACGCTAATAGTTAATACAATGCATAATTTTGCACTTTCACTTATACATTTGAGTCATATTTGTTCCAGTATTTAAGTAATATGTGTGAAATTTTTAGTGACTTGGGAGCTCATATTGATGGGTTCATTGCTGTGGTGGCTCACACTGTTGCCGTGGGAGGAGGAGAGGTGACAGGCCGTGCAGCAGATGTGCTTCTTGCTGCTCACTATGCTAGTGAAGCCGCCTTGAGATTGCTTCGGCCTGGTAATGAGGTAATGCTACTCAGTTTATTCATAAGAATACATGTATTATCAGAAAAGACAGCAAAGATCTCATAGATTTGACAAACATCTATATCTATATAATTGATAAACTAGGATCTTACATTTCTGTTTGTATTGTTTAAAGTAAAAAAATAGCATCATGACTGAATTTATGTTCCATGCTAGTTTACACTCATATTTGATCAAAGTGATGTTAACCAGACAACCAAATAATTAATGCAAAATAATAAATGATATTGTGAATACATTTTTCCACTATTATAATATAATAATTGCGTTAATAAATAACTCCTCTTTCTAGAACTATGCCATCACAGATGCAGTGCAAAAGATAAGTGCTGAATATGGTTGCAAACCAATTGAAGGCATGTTATCACACCAACTGAAGCAGTTCCGCATTGATGGAGAAAAAAGCATTATCCAGAATCCTTCGGAAGCTCAGCGTAAGGAGCATGAGAAGGCTACCATTGAGACATATGAAGTATATGCTATGGATGTGCTGATATCCACTGGAGAAGGTGTGGTAAGTAATCTTGTACATCAAATTTAAATTTTTCATTAAACTCCAATAATGGAGGGAACTCTAAGAGTCATTAATAAGAAATTTGATTTTATTTGTGTTTTTTATAAAATGATATTAAAGAATTGTAAATATTGTTGCACTGATAACTTTTTATGTCATAATTTAATTCAACACTTGTTGAATGTGCACCAGCACAAATGCAAATTTTCACAATCCTATTTTAGTAGTCATAAGAAGAATAGTGTTTGATTATATTTGCTTGACATATACATTCAAAGTATTTCATATTTCTCATTAAATTATCTATCATTATGTTTTTGTGAGTGTGCTTTAATAAAATAAAAGATCCCTGAATTCTTTCCAGATCATATTCCATATATCATCTGGCAGTACTCAGGGAAAATTAAACAGTAAAACTCTTTAACTACAATTACAACATATATAATTGTGGTTTTATTCTTACACACATTAATAAATATTTTATAATCATGTGTTATGCTTTCTACACAGCTCTAAGCTTGATTATTTTTGTTGATAGGGGCGAGAAATGGATACAAGGTGTACAATATACAAGAAAACTGATGAAATATATCAATTGAAATTGAAGGCATCAAGAATGTTTTATAGTGAGGTATTAAATTTGATTGTTTACTTCTATTTTCCTAAAATTAATACTCATTCATTTTGCATGCTAAAATGTTGAATACAAACAAAAATTCTGACCACAATTTGACTTATGTTCATGATACTATAAAACCAACTCTTATGTTATTTATATTAATTTTTTTTTAATATTATTATTTTCTGTAATAGGTGCGTAATAAGCATGGCTCAATGCCATTCAATCTTCGGAGCTTCGACAAAGAGACAAGTGCGAGGTTAGGAGTGGTGGAATGTGTTAATCACAAACTCATTGAACCATTCCAGGTAAATGATTTGTGTGTATATATTAAATACATAAGCTTTAATATTTTTCAGCAACTTAAAAACAAAACCAATAATCTAATAGTACATAAATGGCATAGCATAAATAATAATGAATGTTAGAGAAACAATACACAGATACGCGACGCACAGACGCGATACACAGACATACTCTAAGTAATTAACTAATCAATTTCCTAAGGACTTTTTATGCTGTTTAACTATTTAAGTTCAAATTATATGTATACATATTTTTCATGGAAGGAAATGTAAAATGTTACATCAAATTATCAATGATTTTTCATTCCTAGGTGCTTTATGAACGACCTGGCGAGTTAGTAGCACAGTTTAAATTCACTGTGCTGTTGTTGCCTAGCGGAACTCACCGTATTACAGGGCTGCCCTTCGACAAGAGCATTTGCAAAAGTGAGCGCAGTATCAAAGACCCTGAGCTGAATGTAAGTCCCATTCTTTTTAATAATATCTTTTATACAATAACATTTGTTTGAATACTGTTCAGAATTCATCCAGTAGTCGAAAACTTAGACCCTTTTATTACACATATCAAGGACAATAATAGTAACTATGTACTAGAGACTTTTTGAGCTTACAAATACTGAGATCTGAAACAACTATTTGTGAATGGATCAAGGGTTTTTCTCTGTGAGAGAAACAAGCTCTCATTTTGCAAGTTCATGTCTAGCCAATGGTGACATTGGGGTATCAATAAACAATACAACTCTTTAGAATTGCTTACAATTTATGTTATTGATGTTTGTTTCGGAATTTGACTATTAAATCTGAAGTAACTGTAATATTGAAGGATCCCTGGAATCTTTCGAAGCATATCTTCAAACATGTATGCTTTGAACAAGCACAGGGTACATTAATGTAATCTTTTTGAGCCGATGTGTTTATTTTCACACTTCGGTTTGAAACATTACAACACTTATACCATGTCACAAATATATTGTAAGTGTCAAATTATCTATAATAAACTCATGATATATTGATTTTTCTCTTTACAGTCCCTCCTCAACTCATCAGCAAAAGCAAACAAAAAGAAGAAAAAGAAAACTGGTAATGAGGAGCCAATGGAAGTGGAGACTGTTGCTTAGCGACTAGACAACCTGCCCTTAATATTAAACATTAAATCTATACAGCTTTTCCTAACATTACTTGTGAATGCAAATCTCACAAGCATGGTACAATTTTTGACAGAAAATTTTATAATGTTTTTACCTCTTAATAGATGATAGGAAGCAGTAAGCTCGAAACCAGATACTATCCTTCAAATTGATTGTACCCAAACTGACCTCTGTACAAAATATCTTTTTGTGGTCAAGTGACAGTTATTGTCATCTATGCTTCTTATTTGTGGTCAGTATTAACAATTTTTTTCAAACACATTCTAGCTTATTGCTATATTGTCAACATTTCCTTTGGAACACTTTAACACATACATTTAATAAATGATGAAACTTCTCTATATTGAGATTGTTTTTAATTTCACAAACTTATATTAAAACCTGACTATACTTTGAAACCATTCCTTAGTGACATAATATTGAAAATTATTTAGACCTATTGAAATTGTACAAAAAAATGTTCACATTAATCAATTAATATCAAAAGTACACTTCCATAGTATTAGCATAGTTTCTTGAATGTGTAATTCTGCCCTATGTTTAACTTGCTCTGATATCCATAGAAAGTTGTCTTGTGCTAATGATTTCCATGTTCCTTGTTAAATGTAATTCATGTTTATGTATGGCCTGCTTTATAAGCATTGTGATTTTTGTGAGAATACAAAATCTATTTACACACTCAATTAAGCAATAATAATTAAGGTTTTCAGTTTAGATTTACCATTGTACTTTGGTGATTATGAAGTAGCCCATACAGAGAAAAGTTGTAAAATATGACAGATATAAAATAATAAATCAAACTGCCACAAATGTGGGCCATTTTTTGTATAAATGTTTTTTTTATCACCCCTCACACTTTTTATTTCTTGAAAATTGCAAGGTTGTTCAAATAATTCAAAATAATGGATACATTCAGGAAAAAAAAAAACAAAAGATAGTATGTATTAATAATTTATTGGTTAACTAATTACTACATAACCAGTATAACATAAGTCAATTCTACTGCCAAAACATTGTGCACATTCATGCAGGGATCATTCTGTAATAAAGAATCTTAAAGCAGAAAATAAAATGCTGTACTGGCTATAGTACCAGAAACCATCATTGTTTATTCATATTCATTATCACAATTACTTTAAATAAATCAAACTAATTCATTTATCTTGGGTAGCATTAGTATTAGGCTGTGGTGCTTCTAACGATGACGATATGAAATCGTAAGTCTTGCTAGCAGCATTACTAGTGTGTGTTGGCAAATCCACCAAAAACTTAAAAGTAGTTTTCACTCCACAATTCCAGTAATATTTGAATAAGTAAGATATTCTGTCGTTAGTCGGTAATGGAGGTAACTGAAAAATAAATCAATAGAAATAACACTTTCAATTCCAAAAAAAATCTCAAAAAGTTTCTCCATTTCAGAGTTCTCACCTCATATGGAATTTGCTTTTTTAATTCGCCAACATAAGGCGACATTCCTTTTTCTAGATCTTCATATATCGCAGTTGTCGTAGAGCTATCCTTCCAAACTCCTTTATCAATAGTGTAATATACAGCTGATCCCAGTATAGCAGATTTGACGCCAAACCTTAAAGATTTAAAAAAAATTAACTGTATACATAGGGGTATTTTCACATCTATATAATAAAAATAAAAGTCCCAACATACTTCAACATTATGGCGATATCTTTAGTTTCATATGTAAATCAAAATTAAGAAAATATGTTTATTTATTAAGAAAATTATATAATTTTCTAGATAACCTAAATTTCACATTAAATATATGACGTTTGTTTTTAGGGTTAACAGCTAAAATTTTAAGTATCGATGGCAGAATATACAGAATGTCATCTCCAAACTTTGACATTTGCAGTTGTTAGTAAGCAGTAGTCTGTGGTTTGTAATGCCTAAAAACTTGGTAACACTTTATTTTGCGTACATTGAACTGTGGATTTAAATCGCTAATCTACTTTGCTATTCGCTAGGTCACCAGCAGCTACTAAAAAAACAATAAATAAGATAATTTTGCTGTATCCTTTTATATTCTGAAGTGTCGTAGAATACATTTGCGCTGTGTTCTGTCCATGCATTAAAATACACAGTTAAACACTGAACAGCATTTTCTACGATGACTCAAAAAAAATAAGGTTTCAATTGTAGTTTTGTGGAGAATTAAGTGTACTATAGATTAAATCACATAAGAGACTTCACTTCAGTAATAATACCGTCTAATATTAAAAATAATGGATCAGACGACTAAAGCGATTGATGTTATTAATCGTTTCCTAGTACCAAAACTTGCTCAAGATTTTGATGCTACTAGAAATCATCCTGAATTCGCCATTCGTGAAAAGTATATAAAGGAACACTTTCAGTACATTGTACGTCTAGTAGCCGATTTAAAACTCAGAAGGCATCCCCAAAGTTCAGTTTTAATTGCTTCATTTATGATTCTTTATGAGGAACTTAAAAGTGAAGGGCCCTGGAGTTCCTACCATTGCAAACAGTATGCTCAAAAAATGGACTGCGCCTTTGATGCCATGTATAGCGTTAGTTTGGGAAGAATGTTACACACAATTGTCTTTAATGCACAAGATATATTTGATCAGTGCATGAAAATATTACATCAGAAACTTACACCAAATGATTACAGGCGATATCCAGGTCTTGTGGAGGTCTACTTCGCCCTTCTTCACAATGTGAGAGTTATATATTTATAGTATTTAAAATTGTAAAAAAAAAAAACATCATGCAGGAATTTGTTGTTTACCAAATATACTGTCTTTGATCATTTACCAAAATTTCTCTTTTGGTTTTTACAAATAAATATCTTTGAAAAGTAAAATATGTACTTGAACTTTACAAGAAACTAGACAGTCATCATAAAACAAATTAATCAGCAATTTTATTCCTTTGTCTAAAATAAATGTTATAGTATTATAACTCAAAGTAAGATTGATTATGTGTATAAAAAGGAGATGAAATAAATATGAATGGATTTTTATTTTATTTAATATATTTTTTCATATATTGAATGATTTTGTTATTTAGATTATATATTTTTCTAGGACTATAAACTGGATATGAATCCAACAACAGTATTACCATTATCATTGCTCCTTATAGATGATTTTCATCCAGGAAATAAATTAAAAGGATTAAATTGCTGTTCATCAGTTCTACTTTGTCTAGTAAGTATAAAGTGATAGATTTTGAGGTAAAAAATATTTTTTTATTAAAATCAAAGTATTTTATTTCTATTCAATAAAAAACAATAAACACTGTATGAATTTTTGCAGAAAAATAATAGCTTCAAGGAGGGGAACTATTATGAAGTCATATTTAGTACTCTCTTGAAAGCAATAACAGAAAAAGATATAGAAGTAACAAGCTTAGTATTGGAAACTCTGGTGCAGTTGCTTACAATCCTTCCGGACTATGAGAAGGTAAGATGCAAAAATAGCTTACTTTATCTCACTAATACACTATGACAGCCTTGAGGATACATTTGGCTAGTTACTAGATTGGATTATAAGAGGCTGTGGTTTTGATTTCTGCAATAAAACAAAATATATTTGTCTGATCCACTATTATTCTTTTTAGATCTAGGTGTATATAAAACTGTAAAGTCATTTACAGTTTCTGATATTGGTATGTTGTAAATTTGTATCCAATTGTGAGATCAGAAGTATGTCCCCAATACACATAAATTTTATTAGGCAAACTGTAGGTGCAGAAATGCACCTTATAATACAGGTGTGAGTGGAATGACAATCATTTTGCAGAACAGCCAAATAAGGCTGGATACAGCTTGCACTGTGGTAATCACTGTTATGAAATCTTACACAGTCAAAAATGGAATTGTGTCTGTTCCACCTAGATTTTTATTTAGATAAATATAAGGCAAAAGAGGCAGTCAGAGGTTTATATAAAAGCATTTTACTGCTTAAGAAAAAAATCAATAATAGTAAATTTAATAGTACTGCATCACTCAGCCTACTCTTGCACAAAGGTACGAATTAACCAAGTTGTGGCGTAATTTGTCATCATTCTCTTGCCCTGTTCCCAATTTTCATTTGGGGTCGGCGCAGCATGTTTTGTCCTTCCACACATCCCTATCAGCCGTCAGGTCTTCAGTCACGCCTTTCTCTTTCATATCTCCTCTCACATACTCCATCCATGTTTTCTTTGGCCTTCCTCGACTTGTCCATCCTTCAACTATCATGCTCATTACTTTTTTTACCAACATATGTTTCGTCCCTCCTCATAATATGCCCATACCACGACAGACGGTGTCCTTTCAGCTTATCAATCACAGGAGCTACTTTCAAACTTCCTCTAACGTATTCATTCTTCACTCTATCAGTCAGTGGCGTAATTTGTATTTTTTTTTTATATTCCAGAAACGTAATATAGATAAAGCATTTGCAACAATTTTGGATCAAATCGTCATGGAATCAAATTTGTATCGAAAAGCAGCGTGTCTCAATTTTGTCGCAAGTATAATTGACATGCATGGTATCAACTGCATTAATAAAAAGTCATTTAAGGCCATTTTGTGCGATAGCTTTGAAGAGTGTACCAATGAAGCTGTTGCTGAAATCTTGCTACCTTCTGCTATTGAGGTATCATTAATTTAACTACTTTTAATAATGTTCTTAAAACACTGAATTGGGAATAGGGTTTTGTACGCCTTAATTGACCCTGAACGTTAAGCAGTGATAGTCTCGAAGTTTAGACGCGCGGTCGAGAATCTCGGCGATCGCGAGTTCGAACCACAGGCACACACGTCTGACTTTTTCGAAGTGATGTATGTATTCACATTGAATTATCACTTGCTTTAACGGAGAAGGAAAACATCGTGAGGAAACCTGCACACCTAAAAGTTTTGAGGAAACTCGCACTAGGCCAGCGTGGTGGACTACGGCCTAAACCCTCTCAAAGGTAGAGGAGACCCGTGCCCAGCAGTGGGACGTATATGGGTAGATGATGTTATTAAGCCCGCTATTAATTTTGGTTTATTTTGTTTAGGACAAAATATTTTTTCCTTTTAAAAATTGCGATTTAAAAACTATCTTACATTTTATTAGGTATTTAACGTAGCGTTATAAAAAGTTCAAGAATATTGAAGTATTTTGAATTTTAGGTTCTAGAAAACTGGATTCAACACTGCTGGTGTATTTGGCGCCTATCATCAGATCAAAAACTTCTCTCCATATTATTTAAGATTTTATATATTACTAGAGAACAATCTTTTGCTGTGCAAATTCATAATTTAATAATTATGTTAATTGGATTATGCACAAAAAAGGAACAGAAGATCATATATGAATCATTACAACAAACTTCCGATATAAAAAATGAAGAATTTCTGGAGCGATTGGAAAAAATTAAAGAAGAATTGAGTGTGTAAAATGCATATTTATTAAAAGTAAATTTACTAGAAATGTTCCATATCCTTATTGTAATAATTGGATATAATGTGATTTTATCTTAATGTATATTCCATATACTGAATAAATTTTAAGGCACAAATATTCTATTTTTAACTTTTATAACATTATCACAGTATATTTCCTAAAAATTATAAATGTACTTATGTTTTTGTTCTTTTTAATTTAACAAACATTATATATTTTAAACACGGGCATAAAATAAATCATATGTTTCCTGATAATTGATCCTGTTCAAAATAGCGCACACTTCGTCCATGGATGGGCGGAGATTTCTATCCAATTCTAAGCAACGCCTTGCTAAACTGTACACTTTCTGAGCTTTTGTCCATTTATCTACAACAGGATCCAAAAGATGACTTATTTCGTTATTTTCGCAGTTCTCTTCAATATAGCTTTTAATGTTAATATTGCCATTGCTGCTTGAAACAATAGGCCTTAAACCAGTAAGCAATTCCAGTAGCACTATTCCAAAACTGAATATATCGGTCTTTCTAGTAATAGTTCCAGTAAATCCTTCAGGTGGCATATATGCTGATGTGCCCATCATAGAACTTGTTATATACGTAGATTCCAGTTGCTTGGCCAGTCCAAAATCGCACAGCTGAAAGTACAACATTAAATATTAACAAAACAGTTTGGTTCAATTAGAATAATTTAATCCAAAACTATAAAAATATATAGTCGCTATGAAAGTGATAACATTATCCCAGGTCAAGTTGGGTTTTTCAACAAGTGAGAAATATATTGTATATGACTACTCTACTCGTTTTATTACTCTGTTATTGAAATATGTACCAAGATAAAACAGACATTACGTATCAAATAACGACCCAGTCAAGACAAATAGCTATAAAATTATATTTTAGGGTCATAACAGAGTAATACAAAAAGTAATGATAAGTTAAATATTAAACCGTAAAATACCTTAGGGATACAATCGTTGGTTAATAAGATGTTAGCGCTTTTCACATCCCCATGAATGAAGTAAGTTTTCATTAGGTTCGGCGGATGGGTTTCACTGCTATCAACTTGAATAGGTTTAATTGTATTATGGATGTATTTAAGGCCTTCTGCCGTGCCGATCATAATATCCATTCTCTGATTTTCACTCAGTACTTTCCCTGCTAACTTCTCTTCAAGCGAACCACCCTCAATATATTTGCAAATAATACATGGGGTGGGTCCATCAACTGAATATCCCAAAATAGGAACAATATTCACATGACGCAGTTGCGACAAGGATTTTACTTCTGCATTAAATACTTTTATTGCTACTGCTGGTTCACAGTCAAATTGAAGGTAACATCGAACTTTTTTTACTGCGAGCAGACCGTGTGTGGGATGTTGACCTACAAATACTTCGCCAAAACCACCTCTACCTATTTTTCCAAATAGCCCAGATGGTCCTTCACTTTTTGTATCGGAAAAGTTATTAGTGATAACTCTTAATTCGTTGTATTCAAACGGAATCAAGTTTGTGTCTTCTAATATCTTACTGTCCACAACACTGTATAAGTCAATCGATGGTGCTGTCACGTGGTCGCCACCCGGGGCGAAATCGCTTTGGCGTGACTGTGTTTTTTGTTGAGTTATGTCTGACACACGAGTGGACTCAGTAGCTTTTTCAGTGTAGTTGTCAGAATTTTTTTCATTGCTTTTATTAACCATAAAAACGTTAAGATCCGGAAGTTCATCCGATTTCAAAGTTGAAGAAAATTCGATGAGGTCATTCTCATCCGTTACCATCTGAGCAGTTGTTTGGCGGCCAAGTGATTTCACATTTTTAAGAGATTGACAAATGCTTGTAAATTTAAGAAAATCACTAGTAGATTTCATTGGTTTAGTAGTTCCATTATGCAGATCTTGATTATTCATGCTAGAACTTTTCAAGTCTGTGTTTATTTCATTTGACTTCAAATCTCCAGTAGCATTTTGTTCAGCACTATCTCCATTTAATAGGGAGGTAATATCAAACTGAATTGGTGCTGCAGGACCAACACTTGGCCTTTGAGGTAATGGTTCTGAAACAGAAATATGTTACTATAATTTAATTATGTGGAAAAACACATTTATTTTGTAGTTTTTAATAAGAATTTAACCCAGAACAATATATAAATAATTAAATTATGTTACTTTATAAAGTTATTATTATATTATTTGGACCTTGAATAGGTTCTTGCTGTTTCATTGAAGATGACAAGAGCAGTACATCTTGCTTGAAATATAGAATGGTAATGCATTTACTATGAAGTGCTCTATCTATCCTGATTTTTTGTGTATGATAAGTCATTTTAAGATAAACAAAGTATTTTTTATTGCACTATTTTTTTTCAAATGAAATCTGCAGTTGAACCACATAGAATTCTTGTTGTGCTAGAAAGATGGAACAGTGTCCTGTAGTAATGGGCAACACTTTCAATAAAACTCATTTGTTTCATAAATTTTAAGCATAGTGCTTATTACATAAAAAATAATAGAGGAAACTTATTCAATGTCCATAAATTAAATTAAAAGGAAATAGATAAATGGCAACTTTAAAATCTAAGAAGAGGAGTGGTTTAACTTCTAAACATGTAGTGGTCACTTGAAGAGGTTTACTAGGAACTTGGTATGAGTTCCAAAATTTGCAGTAGGAACTCATCAAAGCATCAATGTTAGAGTTGTTGTAATAAGTAACAATAGCAACAATATACAGACAATAGTAATATTATAAACATTGATATGTATAATTAAAAGCTAAATCATAATTTTAAAATTTGTTAACTAAATTTTTTATGAATTGTTTTTTCATTAGTCAAAACATGGATAAAAATAAATATTGGTGTCTATCATAGTAACTTACCTTGTAACATGGTAGCTATCTCATCTGCAGCTCTATATATTTGTGCCTTAATAAGTACTTCTTTTAATGTTTGTATTGTTGGTCTGACCCTACCAGATGTACCCCATTCATCGAATAACACTTCAGCACACTTGCGATGAGTTTCTTTGGCATGTTCCTGAATCATTCTGAAAGGTAAATAAAATTAAATAACTCATTAAATAGTTAGGTGTTTGCTGGTTACTCATGCTATTATATTTTTTCCTCTTTAAAATGAAAACAGTCAATAGATATCAACTGAATTTAAGAAAGTATGGAAGATATGTGGACCAGTGCATCATTGAACTTCTTTTTCAATACATTTTTGGCTTAACTCAAATGATTATATGTTTGTTACCAAACAGGTTTGTAACAGGAAAATGTTTAAAATAATAAGATTCTTAGGAGGAAAAATATTTCTTCAATCTAACGCCTGATCCACTAATTTTAACTAAAATACTAACAATTTTAAATATATTTATAGTTGGAAAAACAAAGTATAACTTGCCAATACTTAAAAATCTTTTATCAACTTAATTTTCTTGTAATACTGACCTCATGTGATCGACGTTGTACTTTTGTTCAAATTGTTCACTTTGTGGATTCTTAGGAATAAACGCCATAACTTTTTGCCAACTATTGTCAATTTCCAGCGTGTTTACAATGTTGTAAAGTGACCCTATCGGAAGTTTTCGCAATTCTAAATTTCTATCCATAATTGAATCTGAATATAATAACAACCACAGGTACGAACAAGATATTGTTACGTTATTCACACACTAATTATTGCGTAAATATTTTTGTTGATACTAAGATGACACTATTTATCCTCAAAGTCTATGTTTTATCTGCACCGATCTGATTGATGATTCTGAAGTCTGAACTGCTATTTGCCTATCAGTTTGACACATACATAGGTGTGGTGAACGTGAAAATGTCCAAGGCGCCGATAGATTTAGTTCACTCTTATGACATATGGAGCTACTGTCGCAATAACGTATCTGTGGACTACATATTTTTATTTTTTAACGCTATTGTTTATGTTTTTCGAACATTTACTGCTCGATGACCCTATGGACCTATATCTAGCAATTATTCTATTCCTTAGTTTTATTACTTTATCATCGAGTTGTATGGCTAATACATATCTTAGTTTTTTCACACAATTTATGAGCATAAATCGAGTTCCTTTGCCCTACACCCAATAATTGCAATTGCATTGCGAAATTATTTTCATCACGGGTTGTAGAAGTGATGAATGATTGAATGTTTTCACTTTTAAAATGAGGGCTGCAGCGTTTTAATTCAATTGGAGGCACAAGCGTAGATAGAGTTCGAAATGTTGTTTTTATTATTTTTTTTTGTGTAAAAAAACCGTCGCTTTTTGACAGCAATAATGAGACCAGACTACTAATAGACAATTGTGTTTCTAAACCGTGACCACTGTTATAGTCAATATAGGGATTTCCTAAAACTAATAGACTAGTGATGCCCATCAAACCGTCTTTAATATCAATAAACAGAATATAATACCGTATCTAGTGTTGGAACAACAAGACAGTGAAACATGCGGTTTTAAAACGCAGCAATCATTAATTTAAGAATCTATATACTCACAAAGTTTATGCAATTACCGCGTAGGCTACAGAGTTTATTAATAACTGAGTTGATGACAATTGTTTGATAAGTAGGGACAAAGGTTATCGAAAAAATTCTCAATAAAAATAATTCATTAATTTATTAGATCATATTATTTGAGTTACATATATTTTAAATTGTAGGCAATAGGTACATTTATACAAATTCATGATTAAGACTT
The DNA here is from genome assembly GCA_030295005.1 of Cephonodes hylas. Classification (NCBI taxonomy): domain Eukaryota; kingdom Metazoa; phylum Arthropoda; class Insecta; order Lepidoptera; family Sphingidae; genus Cephonodes; species Cephonodes hylas. Next base: position 3,865,005 of record AP025367.1, on the reverse strand, counting down.
CACGGTAAATGATTCAAAAGGTCTCGCATCTGATTCAATTTCTGGTATGCGCTAATTCGTCTCCATAGAACAGGACACTCGGTATTTTCACAACTCTTGATTTGATTATGACCACAACAAGACTCGCAAATCTGAAATAAAACAATTGCAATCAATTTGGTCTCCTAAATTAAATTAATAAAGGAAACGAATAAACATAGCTTTTTTAATGCGATGGAGTATTTATAGAAGTACAAAAGCTTAGCTAGCCTTACCCAGATCCGAATAATAATAATATTTAATATATTTATTTAATAAATGCAATTTTAGAAATAAATGAGAATATGCTGACCCTACAAACAATTGTAAACTATATATTACAGAATCAACACAACATGGACACATTTGGACTTCAATGGAAACAGCGCTACTGTTTTTTTATCCCATAACATCCTCCGATAAGGAGCTCGAAATTCAAATATCGGCCTAGCGGAGTCGAGTTCTACAGTAATTGAAATAGTGAGGAAATTTGTACTTGGTCACAGTAGATGGCGTTGGTCTCGGCGGCGGCTAGCCTGGCCGTGAGCGTGGCGGCCGCTCTCTGCGTGCGGGCACAGAGCGCGCACACGGCGAGTGTGGCGGGGGGTGCGGCGGGGGCGGCGGGGGGTGCGGGGCGGGCCGACACCCGCGCGCCGCATGTAGCGCACCGCTCGCGGGACATGTAGCGCGCGATGCCGCCCGTCTGCACGCACTCGCTCTGCTGCGACGTTCTGCAGTAGCCCAGCTCCCTCCACCTTCATGTCATTATATTTATTTATTTATTTATTTATTTAATATACTTTATTGTACACTATCTATACAGTGACATACACAGATAACACATAACAACTTAATGACTAATTGAAACCAACAACTTTGACAATAATTAATAAAAACAGAAAATATATAGCTACAACAGGCGGTCTTATCGCCAGCTGCGATTTCTTCCAGACAACCCACGGTACCGGAATAAAAAAGTTGTAGTAGTGGCAGTTGTCTTGAAAATATAAATAAATAATATATAACTAGCCCATACATAAACATAAATACATTATACATAATATATATAAATATATATACCTATACATACATAAATAAATATATATATATATATATATATAATATGTATATATATAAAAACTATAGGAAATTTAAATTTGAGCGTAGTGAGCTTTGAGAAGCCTTTTAAAAGTGAAAAGCGATTTAGCTTTTCGTAGTGCTAGTGGTAATTCATTCCATAAACGTGCAGCATGGACTGTAAAGGAATTGCTGAGGAATGTGGTGCTGTGCTTAGGTATTTCAAGGATAAGATTATCTGAGGACCTAAGATGTCGTGCATGTGTTGCGCTAAGGAAACGGAACCTATTTTTTAAATAACGTGGAGTTGAGGGATTAAACAAGATTTGGAAAAGAAACAAAAGTATACGAGTATTACGGCGAAGGCGAATAGATACCCACTTGAGTCTAACACGAAATTCGGAGACGTGGTCATATTTGCGAAGACCAAATATGAACCTTATGCAAAAGTTCTGAAGTCGCTCAAGTTTTTCAAATTGGGCTTCAGTGAGATCAAGATAGCTAGCATCACCATAATCAAGGATAGGAAAGAGAAGGGACTGAACCAGCGCAATCTTTGTGGGAATCGGTAGAAAATTTCGCAACCTACGAAGGGACCCCGCAGCAGCCAACAGTTTACGGCTAACTTCTTGTAACTGGGGACCCCAGGATAAGTGCCTGTCGATGTATACACCTAGGTTCTTTACCTTGTCGCTGTAAGGAACAACGCATCCACTAAACACTATTTGCGGTAAAGAAACGAAATCAACTTTGGCAATCATCCTGGAGCTGCCAACAACGATGACTTGGGTCTTCGAAGGATTGACTTTCAGACCGTGCTTATCGCTCCAGTCACAAATACGTGCAAGGTCTTTGTTGACTGAAGCAACAGCCTCAGTCACCCTGTCTACCGGAGCATGATAATAAATTTGTAAATCATCTGCATATAGATGGTAGGAGGAAATAAGATTATTAGAGATAGAGTTAATAAATAACGCGAAGAGCAAAGGAGATAAAACGCCGCCCTGAGGGACACCAGCATATGAATTACGCCAAGAAGAAACAGTATTATCAATTCGTATACGTTGCTGCCGCCCCATCAGGTAACTTCGAAACCAGTCAATTACTGTTGGAGATATGTTAATAGAGCTCAGTGTACATAGTAAGACATCGTAGTCCACTGTGTTAAAAGCGTTACTAAAATCCAGTAATGCGAGTATCGTTACCTTTCCATTCTCCATAGCCGCTCGGATATCATCTGTGACATGAACCAGCACAGAGGTGGTGCTGTGTCCTCGACGAAATCCGGATTGAAATGGGTTTAGGAGTTTATTGATGTCAACAAAGGAGCTAAGCTGAAGATGAATGAGGTTTTCAAGGACCTTGGAAAGGAAAGGTAGGATAGAAATAGGACGATAGTCAGCAAAAGATTTTGGGTTGGAACGTTTGGGAAGAGGGATAACTTCAGCTTCTTTCCAAAGGGATGGAAAGACGGAATGGGTGATATAAAAGTTGAGGATATGACAGATGGTAGGAAGAATTTCATCGAGGATATGCACCACCATGTTGCGACTGATACTGTCCACTCCGACGGCATTGGAGGAAATCGACAAAATGCTCTTTTTAACATCACAATCAGTAAATTGACTAAAGACAAAATGAGGATACTTCGGGGTTGGAATAGAAGAAAGATTTGTAATAGTTCTATGCTTAGTAGCACTGTTGAAAAGAGGCACATCGGTGAAGTGTGTATTTAGAGAATTAATGTCTAAATGATTAGGAATAGAATCAGGACGCGATTTTCCAACTCCCATAGATCGAAGAAATTTCCAGACTTTAGCTGGATTACCATTCTCAACGGAAGCATGGACGTGTCGGCGTTGGGCACTCCTACACATCTTGTTGCAGTGATTACGGATTGCTACGTACCTATCCCAGTTAAGGGGAGTAGGTCGCCGTTTAAATTTTGCCTTCGCAGCAGCTTTTTTTGACATGACCGTTTTTATATCATCCGTGAGCCAGGGTGACGGGAAATGTTTTACTTTAATCGGTCGAACAGGAGCATGTACATCATACAAATTATTGAGCATTGAATTATAGCATTTTATTTTACAAAACGTTAATTCGACATACATTTTTAATTTTTTTTGTACGACCATCATGAAATTTGTTACTTAGCTTGTATGGGGTCTTAGTAAAAATACTCAAAAGATCTATCTATTTTAGTATTTTACAAAATCTACGCTCATTTTAATGTATATTTTCTAGTTAGATTTTTGTAGACACGACGAACGTTATGGACGTAACGAAAAGTATATTTCTTGGTATCGAATTAAGGGTTAATGAATTCAAGTTTCTTGGCAGCCCCGTGTCAAAAGTTGAAAGCGAAAAGTATAGAAGTGAGACACTGAATATATGAATTAATAAACAATATAGAATGAAGAATAGAAAAATATGTTTGACCATTTGAAGACGTCGACGCCCAGGAGCGAGAGGCAGCGGTGCAGCGGCGGCAGCAGCACCCGGGTGGCGTAGTACGCGACGTGCGGGCGCAGCGCGGGGTCGGCGCGCAGCTGTCGCGGCGTGCGCGCGAGCCGCACCAGCGCCGCGCCCGGCGCGCCCGCGCTCACCAGCCACGACACGCGCCAGCCCGCCCGCGGCACCGCGCGACTGTCGCTGCGGGCTAGGCGCCTGCGCAACACATGCAAGTTAGTTTACTGTTATAAAATGTGTGCTTGTTTGTTGTATTAAAATATCAGAAATTATACAATATAAATGGTGCAAAATGTCAAAATACTTATTATTATATTGATATTATAAATAAAAATAATATTGATAATGGATACAATTAAGTGTTTTAACATTGTAAAGCTACTAAGTGTAAAAAAACTAGATATGGTAACAGAATTGGTAAGTTATTTATCCCCGCAATAAGCCGGCTGTAATAAGTGCCACGGTGCCCAGGAATAAGTAAATATGTCCTCATTAAGCCTCGGTTGCGAGGAGGTTAGTCACTAGCTCACTTAGCGATTTGATTGGGCGGCGCGGCGGCCCCGGGGCGGTACCCGGCGGCGCCGTGGTACTCGCGCGTGAAGAACAGCTGGTGCGGCGGCAGCGCGCCCTCCGCCAGCCGCGACAGCGCCGCCTGCACGCGCCGCTTCACCGCGGACATGTCGCCGCCGGAGAACAACTCGCACAGGCACTGCTGCAACAACTTACATACAATTTTGGTCAACAATAATACTATAGAGCAAACAAAATGTGTGGTCAGTTTTATTTCTCTCATTTTCCTGGTCTTTAATATTTAAAATAAAATACCATCTAGTATTTTTTTAAATTATAGAAGCATAACCCTTGAACTAAGAAACTATATAACTTATAACTTTTCTAATTTATAAGTTAATCTTTGGAATTTCAATTCAAAGTCAATAAAAAATGCCAACATGTGTATTAAAGTATCAAAAAGCAACTCTACACAAAATGTAATTATTTACCTTCACACCGGCAGGACAACCGTCTCTCCTTACAGTTTCGATTCCCTTGGCTTCGTAGACAGGTGTCTCTTGTTGGGCACTTTCATACATGTAGCCCACGTATCGTTTCTTCGTTTGTAGAATGCATGGTTGATACACCTAAACAAGAGCGAACATCGACAAAAATGTAAATATTTTTTTACCATCGACATAATAAATATTAGACGAACAGATACTCAAATCGTGAGAATGGCTTAAATTAGTTTTGAGTCATGGTTAATTGCAGTCAAAATTAAATTAAAATGAATTATCTAAGAGGCTGTTCACAATTATGAGCGATTGGTGCGAGTGTGAGCTAAATATTATTAGTAAAGGCTTTTCTTTAAAAAAAAAGTAGGCCCTCTCCTAAACTGAGAGGGGCTAAGACCTTACTATGTTGGTAGTTGAACCGTGGCTGCGGAGATTATACTCAACTATTAATAAAAATTATATTTTTGCAATTTTGAAACGTAAAATATGTATCGGTGCTGATTAAATACCTTTTCTAATTTAAGTGCAACAGGCGAGGGATTGTCAGCGGTGACGGCGTCTGCAATCTGTTGGCCGATTTCGAAAGCCTGCGCTCTCGTGCCGCCGGGGACCAGCACGAACATCGAGTCTGTGTCTCCGTATACCACCTAAAGAGAAATTATTAGCCTCATAATATATTCTTATACTTCTAAGAGATTAAAAAAATACTGTAAGAAATTGTTTGAATCTTCTTCTTCATCAACCCATATACGCCCACTGCTGAGCACGGGTCTCCTCTACCATTAAGAGGGTTTAGGCCATAGTCCACCACGCTGGCGTAGTGCGAGTTGGTGGACTACACACTTAAGAAATTCCTAAGAACTCTTAGGTGTGCAGGTTTCATCACGATGTTTTCCTTCACCGTTAAAGCAAGTGATAATTCAATGTGAATACACACATAACTTCGAAAAGTCAAAGTTATATTGTTTAGGAAAGTAAAAATATAATTTTGCTCGTCTGATGATATGACTGGCGAATGAAATCATTATCAACTACGTCCTACTGCTAGACACTGGACTTGTCTATAATAGACGATTCATGCCTAAGTCCACCACGGGTTTAGGCCCAGTGCGGCTTGGAGTAAACACTTAAGAAATTCCTAAGAAGTTTTATGAGTGCTGGCTTCCGTTAACCGTTAGCTTAAGTTTTCCTATTACCTTAGCGTTCCATTGCGTGTTATTCTGAACGAGTTTGATGGCCCGTTCCAGCGTCTCCCTGCCCTTGGCGACCACGCTGTCTCCCACCTCGACGCACGGCATGCGGCCGCTGAAATTAGCCGCCGTGTACCCGTACGTCACGTTGGCGATCAACTTTAAACCTGAAGTATAACATTTTGAATTTATGCATTTATGTCAGTGGAATTTTAAGAAGTGCGGCTTCTGGTATTTACTAGAATTCTTCTAACTAGAAGCCTTGCTAATTTGTTAGGCATTATAATATATTTAAAACTAGTTTTTTTTCAAGCTTCTATGCCCTTTAATTAAGTTGAAATCCAATCAAAAAGATGCCTTATCTAGTCAGCTGGTATGTACAGTTTACACGTGAATAAGCTATGACTAATCATTAAAAGTGAACACTATATCATAACCTTACCAAGTGAATCTACAGAAGAACAGTACAATAGGATAGGGCCATGTTAGGAAAAAATCTTATAAGTGGCGTAGTGTAAAATTTTATGGCAGTAATTGTGTTACTGTTGCACCGAATGAGCGAAATGCTATAACTGAACTTACCCAATTGTCGAGAATGCATGGCTTTCTTGACTCCTTCATCAGTCTGCAATTTCATGTTTTTCTTGACCGCCTGTCTCGCCGCCAGGATCCTTCGTAGAAGTGATGGAAGTACTCCACGACGCACCGACGGTTTGACGAAACCCACTCCCACAGGAGACCAGTGGACTAACCCGTTTTGAACGAGAGTCTCCAAAGTTTTCTGAGGGACTCGTAGACGCCAGGCTCCGAATTCGTAGGCGGAATTTCTAAAAATTTATAAATATAAGTTGTTGGTAAAAGTTATTCATAATATTGCAGATTGCATTTATTATACATTTATCTCATTCACGTTTGGTTGTAAGTTTTTGAAGTTTATTAATGTAACCCAATTACCACGATCAACTTCTAAGGACTTAAAATGTGTATGTGTACATGTGACTATTCTATCTTCTGTCATGAATCTTGCAATTTATCATCGGTATATTAGGAATATAATTGAGTAAAACTATGTAATATATCAAATTAAAAGCTCACCCATCAATATTTTGCACGCGTCCAATGCAAGTAGAGAAACAATAGTTGTAAGCTATCATCATGGACGGATACAGACTCTGGAAATCCAACACTATCACTGGATCGGAGTAGAACCGAGATTCTGTAAAGGAAATTATGTAATCTTATAAAAGATACTGAAAACCAGTATGTTTAGAATGATCTTGGCTCATTTTGTTGACCAATGTCTTAGCTATACTTTGTTTAGGCTTGACGAATCAGACTGGGACTGAGGTAAAGAGGAGATACCCTGAAAAACAATACTGACGCGATTCGTTTTTTTATTACTTATATAATCGTTCAATAATTTAGGAAATTAAGTCTTCTTATCAATATTGTAAACTATCTCTTGCCCGTTCTTCTAGCGATGACTGTCTACCGAACGGGGTGGTAAATTTTGAAATGACTAAATCTAAGTATTTGACATTTTATAGATTCAATAAATATTATTTCATTTTAATATTGTGTACATTACCTGGTTCAAATATAAGTGGCAGACACTCTGGCGCCCGCATGGCAGCCCGTTGTTTAACTGTGGGTGAGAGCGCCACGAGGTTGAGCGGCCTTGCAGCGCGCAGCATCAGAGACTCCACGCGGAACTGGGACCCGCGGGACAGCACCTCCCACCACTGCAGCCCAAACAATCTCGCAAGCTCTGATGTTCTGTCTAGTAGTAAAATACATACAAAAGACACGGCCTTAGTTTTGATCCTGTGTTGGTAAGATTGGCGTATTATGTATTAGAAACTACGAAGGACTCTCCGTTAGATAAAAACGCAATGAAATTTTACAAGCCTCGAGATAATATTAGATTCATAAAATGTTCATGTTTAAATTATAATTTTTGTATTTAATAGATTGCCATACTCACTTATGATATCTAATTTTTCCAACATTCTAACAGTCCCGGAGAGTTTTGTGAGGTAATATTCCACAGGAATCCATCGAAAAATTCTTGATTCGTCACACCACCACTCAGCTAATTGGCCATAGCTATACGTGGGGACTCTCTCTTTTAATATTTCATACATACAATTTTCGAAGCTATAACTGGATAAAGCCAATTCATGACGTAACAGCCTCCACACGTTAAAAATTACTCTGCCAATAATTTTCCCCTCATAATCGTTATCATCGTTTCTCCATCGCTTTTGTCTATTTTTATCTGTGATCCGGGATATACTTTGAATTATTTCTAATCCAAGAACTTGTGCTCTTTCAAAAATGTATCCCCATGAATTCATTTCTATTTCATATCCACACATGATATCTGGATTGTGCTTATTAAGTATCTCGATAATTTTCTCAATTACTTCTGTTTCATTTCTTACGTAGGTTACGGGGCAATGAAAAGTACACCTGTCCAAATATTTTAACGAACTCATTTCATCAACTACCAAGATTGCTGTTTCAGATCTTTTTAAAAAGTGGTTATCTGGACAGTCATTAATCACAGTGTAAAATATTGCTCGTATAGAATCCATCGTCGGATCTGGGTTGTACTCGCCTCTGGCTGACGTAAGCACTTCAACTAACATCAATGTAAGGAAATTTACCTGCGAATTAAAAAAAAAATACATTAGTCTTTAATTTTTACGTATAATAAATAACGGTAAAAAAAAAATTTTAATAACAAGCTTTTATCATGCACGCAAAATTTAAAAAATAAACTAAGTAGAGTTTCATAAAATTCGTAGTTTTTAAAACTTTACAAGTAACAATCTACAAAAGTGTTCAGTTTAACTGTTCGATACAATTAGTGTCATCAGTAGAAGTATGCTACATAAACATATATTATCTATAACCAGTATATTAATATTCTTACGCGATCTAAGAACTTGTCGCGGTCGAGGTCTGTGCGTTAACGAATCCGCGCGACAAGCTTTTAATAAAAATTTATATACGGTACATTTGCATTTGTACTTACTTCTACGGTAGATGTTTCGACAGAGATAGAGGGTTCATGTTGATTATCTACACTGCCAAAGCAGAGAAATGATCCATCCTGATGCATTGTAACTTGAAATGTATCATCCCCACTAGGTTTCACCTGTCGGAAAAAATATTTTCTATATGAGCTTGAATTAAACACATTTGTAAAAAGCGTATTACCTTTATTAATTACCTTTTCTGTATTTTCGAGACTCAAGCTACTGTTGATTTCGTCTTCATTTAGACCCAAAGCCTGAGAGTTATCTAACTCATCGACATTTTTGCTAGTATCTTTAAGTTCTGGCAAACAAATTTCAGTTTTTACCAAGTCTCTTTGCAGCAACCATCTTATTACTTGTTTCTTAGTTGGAGCCCTGATGACGGGTTCTAAAACACACTTTCTTCTTCCTGCTAATAATGTTTTTAAAGTGTCTGGTTTTGAAACTTCCTGAGACATTTCGTGTGTTTGTAGAAATAGCAGTTGTCGCCATTCTTCAATACTTGTATGGTTTAAGACTTTTTCAAAAGGTTTTTGGTCCCGGGATAATTTACTTTGTAGCTTTAAAAGCATTTGCCCTATTTCTACTTTATCACCTACATCTCTATGATCAGAATAAAACGGTGCAGGGTTTTTAAAAGCAGGAATAGCATATTGTCTTAAAGTAGACATAACATAAGATTTTGTTGGAGGTTTTATTAATGGTGTTAAAACCTTTGTAAGTATTGATTTAGAACTTACGTTAACAAGATCTGCATTACTTTTCTTAAAATCATTCTCCATCTCATCTGCTGCATTTTCTCGATCAGGGTCATCTTTATTTTCATTGCTATTATTTTCTAGCGATGCATCGAATATTTTAGATGAATCGTAGAAACTCATTATGCCTAATTTGCCGTCATCAAAAGAAAGTTGAGAATCGTTCAGGGTAGTTTGTACTGTATCATTATTATCATTCCTAAAATGACTCACCGATGGACCAGCGATAGGTTCATAATTATTTTCAGTATCATAATTGTGAGCTACTTTTGATTTAGTTTGATAACTCATTTCAGATTCCATTTTTAATTTCTTATTGACTAAATCTGTAACTGATTCATTGCTAAGATCAGGCGTATCTAACTCGCTTTCTTTACATATAGAAGTATTTAATACTGAATGAGGTTCTTCTTTTATGCTTTTCTTTATAAAGATACTCGTCACGTCGAGATTTTCTTCTATGGAATTATCAATTTCTTCTGATGCGCTAATATTTGATTTTGTATTTTCACTATTTGGACTATCGACGGGCTTTTTAAGATTTTTAGGCTTCGACAATCCTAGTTTAAATGATCGCATTTTTCTTTTTCTTACTTTTTTAGTATCTGTAAAACGCTATTTGTTTAATATCGCAAAAATGTCAGGAATGGAAAAGGTTTTTAATATTAAAACTTACGATCGTCATCATAAGTTCCATCAAGCTGGGGAATATTTGCTCCATCCCAAAATGAATCATTCCAGGACTGCCCAAGATTGCTTATTTCTTCATCTTTACTGAAATTAAGAAACACCTTTATATTTTTTATTTATTTACATGACATACATCTACCATATTGTTTAAAAAAAAAATCGTTTAGTAATTACTGAGGTTTACTGGTCTTATTTTTGGCTATGTGTCAATGGAGATTTTGTTTATTGGATATAACCGAGATTTTGTTTATTGCCGAACTCGCTTACATTGATTTCTCTCCTTATAGCTAAATTTTACTCACAATATTTTTTTCAAATGAACATTAATTGTTGAGCATGATACCAATAAAATACTAAGGGTTTTATTCGTGGAAGGTACGCATTGCGTCATCTTTTTTATTACGCTACAGTCATTCGTATTGTTGGTTTCGAAACTTATTTTTTTTACATAGGTCTTAATGAAAGTAGTTTTAATATTACCACTCATTATTATTCAAAAATATTGTTTCATCGTTGAATATTTGTGAATATTCGGCATCATCGCATTCAACATCCGACTCATCTTCATTCGCTGGCGTTGCCATAACACTGTCTTCTTCAATAGGCTTTTCGATCATATCATCCAACATTTCCACAAGATCTAAATCCTCGCTGTTTACTGTAAAGATGCAAAGATTTTTACAATAACCTCATTATGTAAATAAATGGAAATTATAGTCACAAAAACTTACATAAAACTTGACTATAATGAAGTGACGTATTTAAAGCAACACTCTCGTCAACAAGAGTGTTGTCGCAATCTTCAGTAATTGTTTTATTGGAGTTTCTCAAAGTTTCATTAAGACTAATGTCTACCACACTATTGGGCAAATGAACACTGACATCAACTGCTTTAAATATTTGTGATCCTTCAAGGCTTTCTGCTGGGTAACATACTGGTTCTATTACAGTCTTGATTTTTTCATTAGTTGTTTCAACAGGCTTGTCAATTAAATTAGAAATTTTCACTTTTATAATTTGGTCAAACTTGTAATGAGAGTCTGTCTCTTCTGATTGTATTCTACCTTGCGACAATGACTTTGAAGCCAAAGATATATTTAACTCTTTACGTCTTTGTATTTCTTGATTCCATACTTCCTCTAAGCCTGGGTTTTCAATCCCATCACCTTTACCTATTCTTTGTCTATTGATTATACTTGAGGCAACACAATCTGCTTCATAGAAACAGGAACTCTCTGGCTTCAACCCAAATTCTGTTGGACTTTCTATTGGTTCATTGCTATTCTGAGATAAGTTTGACTTGCGAAACAATACATGCTGTAAATCAACATTGCTCATTCCAAAAAGATTGAAGTCTATGAAAAATTGGAGTGTAAAATTCAGGTGTGATTCATGAGGTTGCAACATCTGACCCAATATAGCCCCATTGCTGCACAATTCAACTGCTTGTCTTATTAATACTGGATTGTATAAAAATATTTTCAAATACAAGTGCTCTTTGTCATGAAATCCATAAAATGGTCTGAAAATTAAATAAATATTATCTTAACCAAAATAAATTAAGTTTAGAGAAAATTCATTAACATAACCTTTTATTTTAACCCACTGAGGAACTTGAAACTTTAATTTTCTTCATTACTTAGGTGAAGTTCACAAATTTTGCTTGATTAGAAGGAATAACATCCAATTTATCAAACTTACAGTCCCTTTACTAAAGTTATTTTATACACATGTTGGTTTGAAGAAGTTGCTTGTTTCAGGGCTATGTTCAATGCTTTGTCCAAACTTGCAGCTATCTGAAAGAACCCAATTGTTATGGATTTAGACTACAGGTGTAATAAGGCATTTTTCATAATTTTTATGTCACAACATAAAGAAATATTGTTACAGTAAACAGGGCAAAAAGTAATTTTCTGATTCTTGTAAATAAATATATACACATAATTAAAAACTTAATATTGACCAAGAATATAAATGTCAGAATGTAACATCGAATTTACTTTCTAAAAAAATTTTAAGGTGCATTTGAATGATGAATACATTCAGCTCATACCTGGTATAGAAACTGGGGCTCTGGGTTTGGCACTGGACATGGTATATAAAAATATGGGAACACTCCATGAATATGAAGACATGCCTTATGACCATCTGTTGCTGGCCCAAATATTCTCAACACAGGTACCTGTTAACAAATATTTCATGTTATATTCAATTTACAACAGAACATTCTTCCTTGAAATAGGCAACAAAAACTGATATCAGAATATGGGTTCACAAAAGCCACCCAATGTTGTAAGAAAAAATTATTAAAAAAAATGTATGATAGTACACTTTAGATACAAAAAAACATTTTATTTTATTTCCACCAATAGGATTCTAGAGGTCTTTGAGGTTTGAGAGGACTCAAATTTCCTAAGAACATTTATAGGTGCTCAATTTTCGTGATACTTTTGTGGTAACTATGGTCTGAAATATAAAATTATTAATTACTAGCTTTTGCTCGCGACTCCGTCTGCGTAGACTACAGGGTTGAGTACAGAAGGAAAATAAGTTGTAGTCTATTTTACTTCTCAGATTTATGTCCATACCAAAAATCATACAATTCGGTCAAATTGTTCAAACGTGAAACCGTAACGCGTCGATCGGCGCCTTGTGCATCATTATTGCGCGCTTGATCAATGTTTTAAAACTGCAATAATTTTTAAGATACTCAGTGAAATCAAATGATGTAAAGGGCAATTTTATTTAAAATTAAATACTTGTAATGAATAACGTATTTATTTTGATAAGGATTAATATCATATTTATAAAAACACCTCCACAAATAAAACATTATTTTAAAATAAATTTGGTTAAGATAAAAAACGTTATAATGAGCCAACCTTAAAAAATAGACATATGCTGTCGCAGACTTTTTTTTAGAACTTTTAAAGAGGAACATTTCTCTCATACATTATTTTAGCGAATCTTTAACCGTTTCCGCAGCGCACGCAGCGGAAGCTCACAAAAAGGAAAAAATGTCCCCGATTTTGAAACATTCTTTATGGCTGCTCCGCTCCTATTCGTCGTAGCGTGATGTTATATAGCCTAAAGCCTTCCTCGATAAATGTTCTATCTAACAGTGAAAGAATTTTTCAAATTGGACCAGTAGTTCCTGAGATCCTAGCGTTCAAACAAACAAACAAACAAACAAACTCTTCAGCTTTATAATATTAGTATAGATTATAATCATTTTCTTTTAATTATTCATAGAAAGTGCTTATTTGTGCATGGCAATGGTTTAATGAAATCATATATCTTTAAGATTTTTATATGTATTAATTAACTTCTTACAATTAGGCGTTCAACTAAATTAGTCATTTGGATATGTAATGCAAACTGCAATAGCTTCGGATTATTACTAATACAATAATAGAACTCACCTGTTTTATATCAGAACCCCTAAATTCTGAATAAATGACATCTATTCCTGGTGTTGGCTTCGACAAATAGTGATCACATACTACAATGCGTACTGAAAATTGTGATTTTGTACGGCAGGTAGCTGAAATTTATGTACACAAACTTTGAAGATCTTCAAAAAATTAACACTAATAAATTTTACATTACTTACTTACTATCTAATGATGACATTTTTGGTACGTTTTAAAGTTATTGGTGAAGTCGTCTAATTTATCACACATAATATATTTCAATCGAAATTCATGGCATAAAAGCTTGTATAAACATGTCTCAAACATTTTGAAAAGTTCATTTAACTTTTCAATAGCTACAGCTGTTCAACAGAAATACAGATAGCATATTAGGTCAGTGATTGGTAAAACTCAAATGACAACCAGTTTTAATCTGTGAATCAGTGAAAAAAACAGTCTTTATAGTTTGCGATTATTAAAAAACGATATTTGATTAAGATTTATATTCCTTAATAATTATTTATAATAAAAATAAATAGAATGTGATACCTATTCATAAATGGAACTTGTTTATAACTTTCATGCTTATGGCAATAGTGCCTTATTTCAATAGAGCTATGCTTTAAATGTCCTGATACGTACGTCCATAATCGGTATATAGTCGGTCGGTCCATAGTCGGTGTTATATAGATCTAATTTATTATCTGTAGTAGCGGTGTAAACTATTCATTCCATCAGTCGGTCGTATTATTAAAATTGTCCGTGTTTTTGTAGCGTTCACAGTTTCACTACGTGCTACTTTTAAAAATATTTTTGGTAGAATCAAAACGAACCTTGACTTGTTCCAGTTTAAAAGTGATGAAGAGAAAATCAATCGTGAAGATGTGATGAAGTGTAGCTAAAATGTGAATATGTAATTAATACAAAAATGAAGTGCTATTTTAGTGAAAATTATAAAGAAACATTTATCAGTATAAAAAGATAAAAAATCTATTAAGAACGTTATGATGGATGATGAGGAGGCGGATTTGCGCGAACAGATATTCCACAATAACGTCAGGGAGCAGATTGTAAGTAACCAATTTACATAGCTAGAGACAGAACCCACATTTACCCAGTTTTATGTTTGAGCACAGCGTCGTATTTATTGTCATTGTTGTGTTTTTGTGAGTTTTCATTTAGTTTAATATTCAACTTGAGTTCCTAAAAATTTGGGATGCCTAAAAATTTGTTTATTCAGTACCGTATTTAGTGTTGCAAAAGTAACTGTTTAAAAAAATATGTCTATTTTATACCTTGTTCTCTAATATTAAACAATATAATAATTTCTGTCTTACATATTATTGTCCTTTTGTTATTACACTTCACACACTTCCACTTATTTTTTGCCTCTTTATCATTAAGGAATACAGTGCCAGAAGTAGATCAATAGATTATTATCTATAATGCACATTTGTGTTTAAAAATATTTTTCCCACAAGCTCGTAAAGTTGGCAAGGTCACATCAATAAAGTAAAAATAGCCAGGCATGTTGTTTGTTTTGAAAATGTAAACACATCATATTTCACTCATGTTATATGCAGAATTGTGTAGTTAAGACTATACAATAAGTCTTTACAACTTGTTTTGGTGGTATATCTTAAATACTATTGTTTTTGGTCCTAAACTAAACATGATTTAATTGTTTAAAAAACTTTATACCCAAAACTGTATATAAGTGGACTTAATGTTGGTGGCATTCTCTACCAGTCTACCTTAGGTATGATATGTCATACATGTCTGTCTTGGCTAGTAAAAAATAGTGAAAAATTAGAAAACAACACCATTTATCTATTTTAATTAATTCATAAGTTTGCCTTTATAATAATATAACTCAGCCTATCGCCGTCCACTGCTGAACGTAGGCCTCCCAAAGATAGGGCCAACCATCCCGTTTAGTTATTAGTTAGCTTAATTTACCTTTACAATATCATAAATGTATAATGGTAATAAGTCCATTAGAGTAATATCTAGCTTGATGGTATTATTTAAATGAAAAAAGTATTATTGTTCAATACTACTACTTTGCTGTATAAATGTATATAAATTATGAACACCTTGATTTTTGCATACTGTATCTTTTTTCATGAATTCCCAGTATTTTTCTTGTTGGTTGGTCTTTTTAATGAGGAAAATACATTTTGCAAAGCTGAACTACATAATTATCCAGGATAATATAAAGAGGTTAAATGTGTTTGAAATACTTTTTATTTAAATTTTATATCAAAGGAAATTGGCTGGCTTAAATTGTTAATAAATGTAATATATAAAAAATTAAATCATTTATTATATCAATTCATTTGTTCATTGTGCAAAGAGCATTGCACTTCATGTTAATTTACAACTGTATTTTGATATTATAAGGACTTATCTGAATCTTACTTTTATAGCTTTTACATGTTTCTTTATATAGTTATAAGGTTTAGTTTTACTCAATTTGCTTATGTTTTAAAAAAAAGTTTGGGTAGTTAACAGTTTATCTAAAAATATGTGAATGTATTACCATTCTTGTTTTTTTTTAAACACTAGAACTGACCAATTTTTTTAATAAATTAATTCTCAAAGTAGGCCTTGAACCAAGCTAATGGTACCTGTAGAAATACAGTATAGAACTCCTTGAGTGCATAAGCTTGATTGCAATGCATAGCATGTCTAGGAGGGCCTAATGAATGATAAAAATGTATCACATAAGAATCAGGAATTTTGTTAGTGGCCTTTGTAGCTTTGGGCCCTATGTCATTGATATGGCTGATACGGCAGATACGGCAATGGCTATGCGTCAGCTTGAGTTTGTAATGATTGTTAGAAGAATAAAAGTGTCCAACACATTTTTGCAGATATTTTTGCTGCTCTTCATCCTGCTGTATCTCTTCTCATTTATGTTAATTGAGAAGTTCCGACGGCGCGACAGTGAAGATTACTTTACGGCTGATGAGGATGAAGTCAAAGTGTACAGAATCAGTGTGTGGTTATGCACATTTGCTCTTGCTGTGTCATTGGGTTCTGCACTCCTGCTGCCCGTCTCAATAGTCAGCAATGAAGTGCTCATATTATACCCAAACAGTTACTATGTGAAATGGCTAAATAGCTCTCTCATACAAGGTAATTATTAATTTTTTTTATCTGTACAAGGAAACACTATGCGGACAAAAATTATGAATAAAATAACCTTAAATTTGAATAAATTATGTTTTTATCCATGGATGAATATATAGATGGATTATATGCATAGATTGGTTTATTTTCGAAAAAAAAAAATCAGATTGAAACCTTATTATGTAGTTACTTGTAAGAATAATGTTTGACAGTGTACCATTTGTACTTACATCTTATCTTATCTTGTGGGTATTCATTTTGGAATATTTTTAACATAATACTTTAATGTTGATAAAAAATTACTTTTTTTACTTAATTCAGTATTTCAAGGAAATATAAACTTATTTCAAAGAAATTTCAAAGCTGATGCAATGTGACATCATAGATAATACACCTGTTTAATCACTTAAGATTTCTTGTTATTAAAAATATTCACAGTAATTTTAATACATATTACATTTGAAATTACCGCTAGCTTTACAAACTCTAGATCCACATAGTTTTAAACAGCTGATGTAAACATCCATAAATATTGCATAATTTTATTTTGCATATTCATTGGTAAATGGAATATGAAAACAAACTTGTTAAACAGCAATCTATTTTGTGATATGTTTTTATTGTTTAAAGTAATTTAACCAAAGAGATAAATATACCTTAATTATGTTTGCAATATATGAATTAATAAAGAACTAATTACTTTATGTTTTATATTGCTTTATTCTTCTGCTCAAATGAAACTATTTGTTGCTTTAGCTAAATATTTTTTTTGAATGAACAAATAATTATCGCCATAGTATCCCTGGATTGCAGCACGCAGCTAAATTTCTTATTGTGGTTGCATATACAGGCCAGCTTGACCTAGATCGTAGTTCGTACTATTGTCTCATAGAAAATCTACGTAAAGCATTTCTGTCGCTATACGTTCGGAGAGTGAGATTGTTATTGGCTCATCTTTAAATATTTCTTGTAATTAAACAGCTTTCCTTATTTCGTGCCTGTATGAAGTAATTTGAAGATATAAATATAACAAAGTATATTTTTTGTTCCCAGGTCTATGGAATCATGTTTTCCTCTTCTCGAATTTGTCGATGTTTGTGTTCCTGCCATTCGCGTATTTATTCTCGGAGTCGTCCGGTTTCCCTGGATGTCGGGGATTAAAAGGCCGCGTCTATGAAACTTTCATAGTATTGGCGCTGCTGGGAGTGGCACTGTTGGGTTTAGCGTACGTCATATCAGCGTGGTTGGAAGGCGACCGTTCCAGTATTGATGCTTTACTTAGTAAGTAGTAAAAATAATATTATGTACTTTAATTGCAGGATATTTTCGGTTATGTAGCTTTAAGTTTAGATTACTTGACAATGGGAAAGATGCGTTCAAAATATCCAAATTACATGTTGAACTGGTGTTCTGTATAATCATAATATGTTATTATATGTGGTGCCTGCGTAAAGTATCTTAGTTAAAGTTCAATTAATTACTATACGAGAATCATAAAAATTGCAGTCTAAATATCCATTCATCAAATGAGTACATAAAGATCGAATTAAGCTATAATGGTTGGTATTTTATGGTGTTAATTACGTGAAATGGGCAAACGCATCAATATTTTACACACGCAATAAAATCGAGTTACGTGCCAATTTTTTCTATGCAAATCACGTCAACGAAATTTTAATGCCAGGCGGAGTACCAAATAAGTTGGTCACTGTAACGCGGTTAATGAAATTTAAATTTCTCGATGCAAACTTATACATATTTGTTTATATTCATGTACTCAATTAGAAGCACTCCAATCATTGTAACATCGGTTCTGAGTAGAGATTGTAATTGCTGGCATACTTCAGAGGTAAAGTCGGCAAATAAGTAAAGAGACACGCTGCATAAAATAATTTATTGCATTGATTATGCTAGTAGTAATGCAATCTGAGATAGTTGATTTAATAAGCAGTTTTATGCCGCAATACTAAGGTAGCGTAATCTATTGCTGATCTCGTTCTACATTTTAGTTTTTAAAAACCTTTTTCCTCTCATTTATAGCTAGGATTATTTTTCATGATAATTCGGAATGTGATTTAGATCTTTCGTCTCTATTGATTATTGAATTATTATTACTGCCTCGTGGTCTCGCGGTACAAGTATGTGCCGTGCGATCTAGAGGTCCTGGGTTCGATTCCCGGGTCGGGCAAAGTGTTATTGGGTTTTTCCATTAGAAATTCTCAGTAGCAGCACGGAGTCTGGAAATGTGCCCGAAAAACGGCAATAGGCTCGCCCCCTATTACGTGGGACTGATACATACCTGGCGAAATGTGGGTGCAGAAATGCATCTCTGCCTACCCCTTCGGGGAATATAGGCGTGAGGTATGTTGTTGTTGTTGTTGATTATTGAAGACTGATTCTTTGGAAAGGAACCTTAAGTGGAGTAGTGTTATGTAGAAAACATAAATTTATTCAACTTATTGAGGGTCTCATCATTCTCTCATTAAAAAAAACAATGGCTTCGACAATTTTATCGATCTATTTTAGAAAATTAATTTGAATGCAGTAAAGTTATTTGTGTATCGTACAATGTAATGTCGTGTTTAATTGAGTGTGAAGAAAGCTAGCGTGCAATTGTTTGGTCGCAGTGTTCGCTTAATGGGTGCGCCGGAAACAACAGTACAGTTAAGTCTAAAAGTTTATTCCACGCGTTTTCTATCCAGTTTCATTCGTGTATTTTAAATTTTTGTCAAGGTGATGTTAGCAAGTCGGTAATGTGAACAGATACATCACACGACAGCTTCGAGGACAAACACAAGAGATACGCCACGTATTACAGTTTAGTACAAGTGTACTCGGTGTAAACAATTTGTACGAAGATATTTAGTTGAACGTGATAATGAATATGGATGAAGCAACAATTATTTATACACTAATTAGTGCCTTATTGACCCCTATATACAGTTCAAATAATAGTAGCACCTTAGACATTTGCATTCATAAGAATCTATTAGCTGACTAGTGATAATTATCTTCATTCATAAGATAACAATCTACGTATATATATGTAAGTGAAATTAATTCCTGTTTATGGAGTTAATTTATGTTGTTATTTTGTCCACAGATTTATGGACATATCTACCCTTCCTGTACTCGTGTGTTTCATTCGTCGGAGTATTGATGTTGCTGGGTAAGTGGCCATTAGCATTATTCAAATAGATTATATTGTTTCATTATATTGTAATGGCATGACGTTTACTGATAGACGTTCGGAACTGGTTTTAGAACAATTAACTAAATTTCACCAAATGGATTCTTCGGAGTGATGCAAATTTTAAATTTGAGTACTCTATTGGTTGTACGGGGTTTATTTAGTCTTGCTTTTAGTTTATGTCCAAGCTACACGTTGACGGTGTTGTTCACTCCTTAACAACAAAGTCATTAACATTGTCAAAGTAATTAGTCTATTGACACGCTTGTCGTGTACCTAATTATTACGCTATTTAACTGTCACTTGTTTTACCCCAGATCATGTTCATGACATATAAAGCCTATTGAATTGAACAAAACTCGATCCGATTAAACAACCGATTTTATCATATTTCGCACCAAAACAAATATGTGATTATCATACCTTTGATGGAGTTGAGTCTGCGCCGCGTGGCGTACGTATCGCGTGCTACATATAGCATTGTCCTGTAATAAACAGCTGTTCAATCGTATAGGATGCGTGTGTCGGTTGCCTCGCGAGCACATCTAGGCCATTGCGTCCTTTAGCATTCCGATACGTAAATGTCTATTATCTATGCAATTTTAAAAGTATGCATTGACTACAAATTACTAATACTTTGTTTGCATCGTATTTGACGACGACAATAATCGCGGGTTCATGCCCCATGTAGGGCGTTTGCAGTACTTTCCGAAGTTAGCTTGCAGTAGTTATTCCAAACTCAGTCAGAGTTAAAGAATAATATTAGTGTAAATGCTTCTGGTTGTCCTACAAAATTTTAATAATGCGTTTGATATGAACTCCATTAGCCCGCGTTACAAGTTACAACCACGTGGTGGACGACAATGATTGGTCGGATTTAGATTTATAGAAAACTTAAAATTGGGCAGGTCTTGGTCCTAAAACCGACTTAGCGAAATATTTTTGCTATCTTTTAGAAAACAACTTTATCATTCGGTCACTGTTTCATCAAACTCCACTGGTCTAGACTCTAGGTAAATGTGGATGGCAGTAATTACTGATAGTCATTGTACCCGATGTATGCTAGACCCATAATATTAGTAATAAATTATAATATATCTGAATTTTATGGAAAAATGATACTAATACACTTTATTAATTGGTTAACCTTACCTATGTTGAACTTAATGATAACGTTATCTTCCTCAATGCGATTCTGTTCCATATGAAGTAATTAGTAATTGATAAGGCTTGACCGAGATGGATTTTTTGTTCTCGGCCGAGACCGAGACCGAGAATAAAATAAAGTCTCGGCTGAGACCGAGAACCGAGACCGAGAATAGACAAAGCGTGATTTTTTTTAATACTGTTATTTTTTTTAATACGCTACTACTACTACATGTCCCTCGACATAAAATTGACCAGCTCTCCTAAACAGTTGTTCACTTGCTTAACTAGTAGGCGGCGTAGTTAAAAAATTATTTGTTGCAGGCTTAAGCACTAAGCAACTTATAAGGTGACAAAAACCAATACTCAAAAATATTAGCATTTCTTTGATTACCGAGCTTGTACTATATTTACGCTTGCCCACGCGCGGTAAAATTTTAATGCCGATTAAAAAAAAGTTACAGTCTCGGTTATGACCGAGAATCTCGGCTAGAAACAGCCGAGAACCAAGACAAATTTCTCGGTAGGATTTGTAGTCGAGAATGCCGAGACCGAGACCGAGACCGAGATCTCGGTCGAGCCTTAGTAATTGATGATTGAAGTGAATTATTTCATTCACGATTATATCTCGCGTAGAAAGGACACGTGTTCATATATTACATTTTATTTTGTTATCTATTGACAAGTGTTAACGGCCTTTTTTTAAGTGCGTTGTGTTGCTACCTACTCGTAATAACAAATTACGGACGAAAGAAATACTTCTCGAATCTTACAATAGTTTGCATATACAAATGTTAACGATAGGTGTACGTCACATCTACAAACATAAATGGTGTCAGACATTGACCTCCAGCAATATTTGAAACACCAGTCTGTCGTTCGTGTAACGTTTTTTAAATTTGTTTTCATACTTGACAATGAATATCAATGAAGAGTAATTTACGAATGTTTAAAAGTTACTATCATACTTTTTAAACCACATTATGATATACTTGTTGTAACATGGGTCCCGGAAACTTTTCGGTATCATAAACATCCAGAGTCAAAAAAGATATTTCGATACCACAAATCTCGATGTCTCGGTGTAAGGATCGAACCTGCGTGCCTTTCGTTTCAAATACTGATGTCTAGGTAACCATCCTGCGTAACAACTAACAGTCCAGTGGGAACTTTCCGCTTTTATACTCATAGTTTTCTTGTTTTTTCGTGGCTTGGCTACGTCATGCATTCAGAGATTTATTTAGTTAGGTATAAGGAAAAAATCTTGACTTAAAAAATAATTTTTTTTTCCTCATGGTCACTTTACTTATTTATTATTATTTATGTACTTGAAGTCAAGTTTGTTATACCTTTAAAATATTAGTTCAGACTACAACTTAAGCTGTTATCACTTGCACCCAGTCGAGTCCGGTTTTCGGCTTTACTTATCTATTGAGTAATCATTTTAATCGATATTTACTGTATGTTTTATAAATTTTATATACATTATACAATTAAATTCGTAATAGACGCCCCAGTTACTCGGTTTTTGAGCAAAGGACATATTACCTGTGATAACAATAGTTACTGCTATAAAATAGCTTTAGTTCTCTACGTTCTTTTAAATTACTGTACTCTGTAGTATTTTTATAAGTTTGTTATAAGTAGGTTAACTCCAGGCTTCTTTAAACTAATTTGTCGAAGTGTAAAATGTCATTATTGTCAGATTTAAAAATTCGTTGACGTGATTGTTATAATCTAGCAATGATATCATTTTTATTAGGAATATTTATAATATCTGCTTTATCTAAAATTTATATTTCAGTGAGATTAAAAAAAACGTGCGTCTGCTAATAAAAGGATATTAATGGATAAAATTATATTTAATACGTATAATACGTTTACAATTTGAAGCAACAAGCACACTAACTCGAGGCCAATCGACTATTTCAAATTGTTGGTTCCGCTCTAAGTCAATATTTGCATATTTATACACTCTCCACCGAGCCAGCTTTATTACAATACCAACCAATTGCTGGAAAACGTAAACATGTTTATTATCAACATTCATTGTCTCGCGGGTTTTGTGTTTTTAGTACGATGTTGTAGCAAGCAGCGATAATGAATGTACTAAAATATTTGAAACTAATTCTAATTATTAAAATAAAATAAAATATTAGTGACTGCTATAGGTAATACGACAAGATTAATTTTCATCATTGTCTTCGTCGCCATAATATCCTTCCTTTTTGTCCAAAAAGTACTTGATCAAATCGTCGTGCTGAGGAAATTTTTCGTCCAATTCCTTTCGACATTCAGCTAGTTTATCCATTTCTTCTAGCTCCTTGAATGCTTTCGCTTTATAAAGACGAGCCTTGAAGCTGTTTTCGTTTAATCGCAAGGCGAAGTCGCAATCGTCAAATACCTGAAATAACAAAAACAATTACTTTTTATTGCATTCTAAAAAATAATACAATGATGTATAGATACGCCTTAGTTTGACCATTACGTTTGACAAGTTACATTACTCGGTGTAATAGGTACATTAAATTCGTCTAATATATATATTCTATGTTCTATGTAGTCTTCTTATGAAATTGTTATATCAGGCTCATTAATAAAACAATTAATATTAAATGGTATCAACCACAGCTGAAAGTAAAGTTCTATTTCTATTTGCTAGATATAGGATCGTTGGTTTTAGATTTATTTCCACCTGACCTCGCGCCTCGCAACCGTAACCTACTCGTCAGTCGTTTGTGAACACGTGCTGTCTGTCTCACTTGCACACGTGTTTATACGATAGTAAACTTGTATAGATACAGGCCACAGTTGTATGATTGCTGGCTACATAACAGAAGCCTATCATTTACATTTGCCGGCCGCATCTTCGTGATTATGAAAATCTGCTGGGCTATAACCACATATTATTACGCCGGCATCTACGTAATTATCTAACTGTGGTGGTAGTCAACACAATTTATGCTGGGGAAATGTTCTTCATTTATGTTTATTATGTCACAATGTATTTTACAGTTTATACGTACATTAAATCTCTGCATAATGTCCTATTACGAAAACTGTTTATTTATATTATTTTAGTCGCTACTATATTAGACCCAGTTTTCACCCAGTGGTACCTAATAAAGTCTCTTTCGTTATTTCGGCCTACATCTATCTTTATACTGTGCTCATTCCAATCTTGGGCGAGGCTTTAGTCCTGTGAGGAGATTTGCTTAAGTCTACGCAGGCCTAAAACGTGTTGGCGGGTATTTAGTTTCCGAAGCGACATGACAAATAGCATTACTGTCCGAGAACGCATCCTCATGTTAGAAATTGCAATTTCAGCTTGCAGGCTTACCGAGGTACTGAGTCTCTGTTCTATTCTTGGAATTTTAACATGTGCATACATATTGACGAATGTTAAATTAAATTAGCACCAACGCGAAAGTTTATTCTCACCACTCAATATACAATGGTTTTAAAGTTGTTTACGGCGTTTGTGTAAACATTATTGTTTCCTACATGCATCCAGTGTGTGAAGTGGTAAATATTGTTTCATCGATGTCGTTGTTGTTTAAAATGTCGGTGTGATTACTATAGGCCGTATATTATTTATCCTTGAGACCATTGTAGGTATCTGCCAATTAGCGGCTCATTCTTAAATGAATAAATGCGGTCATCTCAATTAAAGTACGCCATTGTTTAAATCTCTTCTGAGGTTACATCTTAATTATTTATTTTTTAATAAAAAAAGTAATAAAAAAAAATTATGACTTGAATTAGGTAGCATAGAGTTTTTTAATCCCAGGCAAAATGTTTTGTCTAGTTTTTTAAATGATGTATAAACAAACTAAATGCTTGAAAGGAATCTAACGTTGTAGCTGCTATGCACCTATTTAGGTCTTGAGAGTGAAAAAAGAAATGTAGGAATACTATGTTAATGTTGTACAAGTACTTGTCAAACCGCATTAGGCCACCGTGGTGCTCTTAGTAACCTAAACCATCTCAATGTTAAAGGAGGCCCATCAGTGGGACGTATGTCTATGGGCACCTGATTTAATTTATTTTATCTATTCTGATAGTATGAAAACTGAGTATTACAAATTTACCGGCATTTGTAATTTATGACCGGTGCCGGCAAAATGGTCTCGATTCTAATTCGTGTGTAAAGTTTTAAGTTAATAGAAAGTTAATAGGCGTATTGATAAACGAGTTACATATATTGTTTGCCCCGCGTTGATAATTCTTATGTACTTAGCGTTGCGTGTTAGATTCAATTTTCAACAGCGACAAGAAGTCAAATAAATAAATTTAAATAACCGATACGTTCTATGTTATCCTAGTCACGCTATGCTGTACAATTAGGAGGATAGTGCGAAATGTATTCATTTTACTTTTTATAAGTACCGTAATACTTTTTTTTCACTAAATTATCACTTCACCGGTTTCTGATTTTTGGATGTATGAAACCGGTAAGTAGCAAAATGCAAGTATAACACGGTTTCTTTAACCTTTACATTTGACTGTAGTGAAGTAAACATTTTAAGGTCACATGCGTAGAAATCTCACTTCCTTATGCGTTTAAGACAATGTTATTAAATTTCATGATAAGATGGTTTGAATTTTATTTTAAATTGATTTATATTTCAAAAACGTAAGCTATTTAAATCTGTTTTTTTTTTCCTTATTAGAGAATCAGCCGATGGCAACGAGTAATTGTTGATTACTTATCAGTATATTTTGTTTTACCTTGTCGAAATTTCCCAACTTGATGTTGGTGAGAGCTCTATCGCAGTACAACATGGAGTTGTCACGCACATGCTCTATAGCTTTATTGTAGCAGGAAAGTGCGCGTTCATATTCGCCGCGGCGGAATGCTTTGACGGCCTGAGTTTTTAGCGTGTCCGCCTTCTCGCGCCGTATTTTCCGATCCAGAGCTCGTTTTTCCGCGTCTTTGCTCACTTCAGCCATCCATGCCTCTTTGTCCATTTCGCCCTGTAAAGAATAATAATGAATGATAATTAATTTAAGACCATAGTATAAATAAACCCCATAGTCAATTCTGATCCCACCTTAAGAGCAAATATTGGGTAAGTATTAACGAAAGGCTTATCGGTGTCACAAACAACTAAATTCGAAACAATTTTTTGTGGATCACACAAACATTGGTATTGATGCGGGGATCGAACCTGCGATCTCTCATTTCGTAAGCTGTAAACTTCATAGCCAACTACGCCACGACTCTGTCATGAAGGTCATACAGAGCCGTTAATGATTCTTACAGTCCAAACGAACTCAACATGTTCAGTTGTATCTTGGATGTACTGCATTTCAAGGTTAAATTTATTGGTATTACTTTCACCGAATTCACGTGTTCAATTTGTCATGTTTTACATTTTGCAACAGATATACTGATAACGCTAATTGCTTATCATTCACTGATATTAATAATTATTAATGATATTGCGTGCAATTAACAACTCTGAATCATATTTATGATCCTACGTAACTGACAACGGTTTGTATTAGCTTACGTTAATTGAACTTTAGATCAGGCAACCGAGTTCAAAGACAAGTCTGTTATTGTTTGTTTATGTACGTAAATAGTTGTTTCAAAATAAGATGCATCTAAATACGGTAATGCCCTGTGGAGGGTTTTTCATAGATGTAATGGTTAAGCGGTAAATGAAATGAATAAAAATTGTTAGCGGAACAACATGAATGTTTGAAACGCTCGGAGGATGTACGGTTCAGCGAGGTTGGCGCGACGCTAACGTTAACTGGTAAACATACCGCGTGGATATTTTCTATCTGCAAATAGTGCGAACATCAACATCCACATGAGGCGTATGTTTATTTATAGAGAAACGCGAGCCAAATTGCTTTCTCTTATAAAATAGATAGTCAGGGGCGTTCATTGCGCGATTGTGTTCGCTAAACAATTAATTCACGCGCGACACAAATAATGACATCACTGTAATGTACTACTGTATGAACGCCGTAGTGAGTTATTTATATTAGTTTTGGCATCGATGGCACGCTATCACTAATAAGACGTGCTTGGGCATTTTTAATCATTGAAATTCATCTACATTGGAATGTTTTCAATCGTATTTATTCGAGGGCAACCTTTTAGATTAGCGAACGTGGTTGAATCCCATAATATGCTAGTATGCATAGCCATACCATATAGCATAGGCTCTGTTTATGATATTTGATCTCTCTATCATATACTGGTATTTTATTATGGTATTATCTTAAGTGTTGACACAAAGCGAGAATAGTGCCTGATTTTGGGTAAATGACCTACATTATCACATGAAGCTAAAGATAACATAATCTAAGTAGTAGCAACAAGTGTGGCGATTCGCGCTGTTTGCACGTGCCTTACGTGCATAGCCTAGGAAACACAGCGACACGGTGCTAGCACTAGTAACACTCATAAGCGTATCGTAACGCGACTCGAGACTACCCATGTACGTGGAACATGATGATACCCTACATTTAAAGCAACGTAAATACTCGGTCTTTTGTATACGTATATATTCTTTCGTTCGTGAATCCATACTAAAGTCAAAGTCAAATCTCCTTTATTCAAATAGACTTTTACAAGTTCTTTTGAATCGTCATTTACTAATATTTACTAATATTATAAATGCGAAAGTAGCTCTGTCTGTCTGTCTGTCTGTCTGTCTGTCTGTCTGTCTGTTACGCTTTCACGTAAAAACTACTGAATGGATTTTAACGAAACTTTACAATAATATAGCTTATACATCAGGATAAAACATAGGATACTTTTTATCCCGGAAAATGTAGTATTCCCGTAGGAATGAGCATTTCTGGATCTACCAAAGCGATTTAAATGAAATTTGGTATAGAGAGAGGTAGAGCTCACAGAATTAACATGGGATAATTTTATCCTGGAAAATGTATTCCCGTGGGATAACCATGTTATAAATGCAAACAGTGATGGCCTCGAGGTTTAGGCGCGCGGTCGAGAATCTCGGCGGTCGCGGGTTCGAACCCCAGGCACGCACCTCTGACTTTTCGAAGTTATGTGTGTATTCAAATAGAATTATCACTTGCTTTAACGGTGAAGGAAAACATCGTGATGAAACCTGCACACCTAAAAGTTCTTAGGAATTTCTTAGGTGTGTAGTCTGCCAACCCGCACTAGGCCAGCGTGGTGGACTATGACCTAAACCCTCTCAATGGTAGAGGAGACCGTGCTCAGCAGTGGGCGTATATGGGTTGATGAAGAAGAAGAAGAAGAAATGCAAAAATCTTTCTGCACTTAACCCTAGAGTCTACGCGGACGGAGTCGTTGGCAAAAGCTAGTTTATTATAATTCTTTCACCGTTATAGAAATATTGTTTGATCAGACGTTCCATATCTTTAATATTTATCTTCTTCTTATACATTTAGAACGACGACACAGGTTTTTTACAGCTACTTACAGGTTTGTTTTCACAAGTAAGACGACCTGGTAAAGGAAGCTTTAAGTTGTTGGATGCAGAAAGCTTTCAATAGGTCCCTGTGGAAATCATTGGGAGAGGCCTATGCTAAGCAGCGGGCCTCTTTTGGCGGATGAATGGAGGATGATGAGATGTATTTTTATGTATGTATTTTTCTTTATCATTCTCTAATATATACATAATACGTAGGAGTAGTTATCAAAAAGTTTATGAGAAGCCAAGGGAATATCGAGACGTATTCTTGTGGGGATCCTACCTTAATTTTATAAGATTTCCTTACCGTGTCTTTTTTCTCAAGAGATTTGAATGCTTTGTGATTTATTACAGTTCGGTCTTCTTTAACGTTCATCTTGACGTCTTCGTCCAGAATGACTTTTCCGCTGAGGTATTGGTCGGCCAAAGCTTGTGCTGCATCAGCTTTCTCTTTATCGCCGCTTACCATATCTCTTACCAGACTTGAAACTTCCCCAATTCGCTTGGTAAAATTGTTCCATTCTTCATTTAACTCCATTTCTTTTTGCGGATATAACGCGGGATTCCTTACTTTTTTAGAACTCATTTTAAAATGGCTTCCAAAACTGTTTCCGACTTTACGTTGTGTATCGCGTTAGTCAAATTGACGTAACGGCTCTCCTAGCAACGGTTGTTAAGATAAATTTCAGTCGCCTGTCGTTACCCTGTTTATTTTTATTTTTATATTCGACCGGTATTTTTATTTACTCTGGAGTATAAACACGAGTTTTAATATACTTTATTGATCCCTAAATAAGGGTTTTTAAACCTTACACTTCAATGTTTCCGTAATGTTTATTGATATTTTATGGCATAATATAACGTGGCGTTAGTTTGCTTCGAGGACAAATGTTAACATGTATTCATTTTTACTCAATCTATATTTGCTGCATTGAAAAAGAAGCGCAATTAAAGCTGTGCAGACAAAAGCTGTCGAGTTCAATGTTGTTTAAAAATAATTCACTCGCATTTGCAAATAGATGTTGAGAACACGTGCTTGTTTTCAAAAATAAATTTCGTCCCGATGTACTTGAATTTTTTAATACATTCAGCCTCGAATTCCCGAAGTACTATTTTCGATGTAGTATAATTATTGATTGTTCGAATATTCATAGTTCATTATCGTATTGTTTATAAATCTCCGGTTGAATGTTTACATTGTCGGTCTTTGTCGTACAACACGCATCTCATTCACGCATATCACGTGCAGTCTTTTGTAAGGCGCACTCTCTTCCCAACAACAAAACATTAACCATTATTAATTTGTTAATGATTTTTATTTAAAAAAATAAGGCATTTTAAAGAATACCTTTCCTTTATAATTTATTTACATTTTAATGACACTTCCACACTGACGTATCGACGTGGGATATATGTAGATCCCCAAAGGCATTGGCAGAGATGCATTGCTGCACCCACGTTTTATCGTGTTTAAAGTCTCACGTAACAGGGGACGAATCCATTAACATTCTTCTGGCATATGTTAAGATTTCATTCTGCTATTCAGAATGTTGTAATGAAAGACCTCAATTAAACTTTTCTCGACCTGGGAATGTTTATGCGAAAGTAACTCAATAATGCAAATAAATTTAATTATAATTTATCAAGATTCGTTCAAAATTTATTCTTAATGTAAATTAGTGAAAGGTTTATGTCGGATTTGGTTTTGTTAGGATAGTTTAAAGAATACTAAGTTAATGATTCAAGGCTTCACCTATTCCTACAGTAACATAATGTCTGCAATCAAACCATTTTCATTATACTCACCATAAAGCGAAAACACATATTCTAATACATCTTATTCTTATTATAAACTAGAAATTTCCATATCTCATACTTCGTGGAATTCCAATTATTTATGAAAGCCTATTGATGTAGACCGTTTTTTGTCTCGACTCACTGTATAATTAGTAGAGTGCCGTAAGGCATAAAAATGGTCAAACCTCGGAACCCAGGGCCAGTCAATGAATCTGTATATCAAGTATGAGACTGCATTATTAAGACCTCAAATAAAAAAGTTAAAAACAAAAAATTGACCGATCTCGATTTACAACAATTTTTAACAACAATTTACTGAAAAATGAGAGACGGAAGGGAGAATTTTTTTTTATAGCGAAAAATTTAGTTTTATTTGTAATAAATTATATGTGCAGAGTAACTTCAATGTAATTTATTAGATTATCGTAAAAAATAAGTTACAAAAAAAATTTATCATTAACTATTCACATTGTTACATCGTGTACATTTCACAGCTTTCACCATTGCATTCTAAGCAAGCTGCTGTGCAGTTTAATCCACTTTTCCTGCACCCACAAGATGCTCCACATCCTGTTTTGCATGAGCAAAAAATAATTTTTAATAAAGATTCTGGAGCTTGCAGCAGTGATGGCCTCGAGGATTGGGCGCGCGGTCGAGAATCTCGGCGGTCGCGGGTTCGAACCCCAGGCACACACCTCTGACTTTTCGAAGTTACGTGTGTATTCACATTGAATTATCGCTTGCTTTAACGATGAAGGAAAACATCGTGATGAAACCTGCACACCTAAAAGTTCTTAGGAATTTCTTAGGTGTGTAGTCCGCCAACCCGCACTAGGCCAGCGTGGTGGACTATGGCCTAAACCCTCTCAATGGTAGAGGAGACCCGTGCTCAGCAGTGGGCGTATATGGGTTGATTATGATGATTATGATGATGATTCTGGAGCTGGTCGTTGCGTCATTGTTTGCGGTGTCAATATTCCGCATTCCAAGCCATGTTTGAACTTGCAAAAATACTCTTTTAAGTTTTAGTACAAACGCCCAATTAATTCAATATTTCGTCAATGCGAATATTGTTGCTCGAAAATTCCTTAATCACACGAAATAGCAACAAAGGGCAATATTGGCGTTGGTTGAACTTGAATTTCCTCAAGTTGCCCCAAAACAACAAATCTATACAACAAAATGTGAAAAAAGCTCTTAAAAAGAATATTTCTCATTTCTTAAATTATGAGCTTTGCAGAGCAAAAACGTGATCCCTTATTTTTTCAAAAATTCTATCGAGTGAAACAAAAAAATGGCTGGATGGATTAATTTGGCACTTTGTAGGATTTTTGTGGACATATTGAACTATAAAACGCACACTTAATATTATTGGTTTTCACAATATTTTCGATCCAGCGCTCGATTTTCCAAAACACCATCTAAAGCAAATTTTTGATGCATTTTCAAATTCATGTAACAAGAAGAATTCTTGTTTTTTCGAAAAAGTAATAGCTGGTGGTTAAAGGATATTTATTCAAATTCTTGAAACGCACCTTAAACTTGGTATACAATTATTTGTTGCTGAGATATCGATAATTAAAGACAAAAGGATCCTTTTTCATTTGTAGACTGATATCTCGGCGAGAACTAAACATATCGAGGTGTTAAAAGATAGAAATTAAAGCTAAATAAACAAAGTATCCGATCTTTATAAGGGTTAAGCAAGAACATTTTTCTCCACGCCCGTATGTAAAAAAAAGAAGCATTAAACATTTTGAAATTGTTTTGTTGCTGCTTTTCCTAAGATCACTCAAAAACCACTGATGCTACAAAATTTTAATGTGTTAATCCAAAAACTAGAGACTTGGAGCTACAATTTTCTTTTTTTAAATTTCCTGTACGACCATTTTTCTCGAAGTTACGGCCCAAAAATTTGGATTTATTTTTTGATCCTTTAATTTTTTCCAGTAGTGTATTTATTTATATTCATCGGTATACCTGCAGTCCCTAAAGATCCAAGATCAAGTTTTCAAGTTTGTAATAGTTGTTATTTTTTAAAATATGACTTTAGACTAATATAAATCAATTAAAACTCCAAAAAATTAATAAATGTTTATAATAATAAAAAAAAATTGAGAGCGCGAAAAAAATTTTTTTTAACATTTTTCTATATGCTATTAAAAACATATTTTCAAGGTTTATATTAAGATTCATAGACTGGCCCTGGATTCCGAGGTATAAACCTTACGGCGCTCCACTAAATGATTGTCTGTGATTGTCCTACAGTGTTCACCCCGTTGGGCTTCGTTCGTCTCTTCGGCGTGGTGGGCGGCGTGCTGGTCAAGCCGCAGTTCTTGAGGGATCTCAACGAGGAGTACTATATGTACTCCTTTGAGGAGGAGACGATACGACGCCGGATCAACAATGCCATATCTACAGGTAGGTGATGAAATATTAACTAGTGCTTGTGGTCTAAATAGACCCGGGTCGGGCAGTGTTAGTGGTTTTTTTTCAATAGGAAGTGTTCCCGAAAGCCAGTAGTCTCGTCCTTTACTACGTTGGATTCATATATACCTGGTGGAATGTGGGAGCAGAAATGCTCCTTTACCTATCTCTTCGAAGAAAGCAGGCGTGAGGTTATGTACGTGTGGCTGTAGTTTATGCCGCTAATGTTCGATCGTGCTCTATGTTTAATGTTCATAACGCGTTTGGTCAACAAACACGAGTTTTTATAAAAGTTAGAGCTTTCGTATAAAAATCAAGTCAATTTTAATGGTGAATTATACTATGTTTATTTAGGTTACTCATTTATCTATACTAATATTATAAAGCTGAAGAGTTTGTTTGTTTGAACGCTAGGATCTCAGGAACTACTGGTCCTATTTGAAAAATTCTTTCACTGTTAGATAGCACATTTATCGCGGAAGGTTATAGGCTATATAACATCACGCTACGACTAATAGGAGCGGAGCAGCAACAAAGAATGTTTCAAAATCGGGAACATTTTTTCCTTTTGGTGAGCTTCCGCTGCGTGCGCTGGGGAAACGGTTAAAGTTTCGCTAATGTAATGTAGTAAAGAATTGTTCCCCTTTAAAAGATCTAAGTTTAAGTCCGCGACAGCATATGTCTATCTTTTAAGGTTGGCTCACTATAACGTTTTTTATCCTAAACAAATTTATTTTAAAATAAAGTTTTATTTGTGAAGGTGTTTTTATAAATATGATATTAATCCTTATCCAAATAAATACGTTATTCATTACAAGTATTTAATTTTAAATAAAATTGCCGTTAACATCATTTGATTTCACTGAACATCTTAGAAGATATTGCAGTTTTAAAATATTGATCAAGCGCGCAGTAATGATGCACAAGGCGCCGATCGACGCGTTACGGTTTCACGTTTGAACAATTTGACTGAATTGTATGATTTTTGGTATGGACATAAATAGGACTCTGAGAAGTAAAATAGACTACAACTTATTTTCCTTCTGAACTCAACCCTGTAGTCTACGCGGACGGAGTCGCGAGCAAAAGCTATCATTAATAATGGGCTCTATTAAATGATCTAAAATAACTTTACTGTCGCTTTCCGTACTGTGATCAAAGTAGAATTAGATGGCGACTTTATAAAAGGTAGAATTATAAGTTGAAAGGGAAAAGTAAATCAAGACAATTAGAATCGAAACGGTATTCTTGTTAAATTCTTAACAGTAACAAATTTTATTTCATTCATATTATTGTTTCAAAAATGTACTATAAACTGACGTTGCCTTCGTTAAAAACTGGGTTATTTGGTTTATTAAAGTATGAATAATTAAGTGGACTTAATACAGTTCGCGCTATTGATCCGTCCATTTTTAGTCTGTGGTCAAAGATGAATGCCTAAACTCGATTCGAGTTCTACATTGAATAAAAATAAATTAAAATACATTTTTGCTTATCATAAAAAAAATATATCAAAAACAATCAAATAAAACTTCCAATGTTTTATTCTCTCACCAACCCATATACGTGCCACTGCTGTGCACGGGTCTCTACCGTTGAGAGGGTTTAGGCCATAGTCCACCACGCTGGCCTAGTGCGTAATGTATGTGCGTATTTCAAATATAAAAAACTGCTTAATCTAATACAATCTCTTTAAATCAAAGATTCGGATCGCACATTAAGATTTTTATTTATAATACATTTATTCATTACCGGTTTTAAAAAGCTATGCAATGTAATGTGAAAAAAATGTGCCATGAAACTAGTAGTAATAATCTGTAAAATGTGTGAACAGCTGTTTCTATAATTTTTGTGCGCGTTCAACAAAGTACGGAAAAACATTTGTCTTGAGAAATGAGCGTTGTTAAAGTCAACCATGGTCCACATCTACTACGTCGCTAGATATATCGCTATAAAATAAATAATTATAAATCGCTTCTGCTTGGAGAGATTCGCTCTTTGAAGAAATTCCTTTATCATTTTTTAGTCCAATAGCGGTATAGAGGGATAAATTTATTTTTCGCTGTACCAAAAGTGGAACACAAAAAAGTCGACATAAGTTTTCCGGCATCGTCTTTTGCTGCTAAGAATTGTACTAATGAAAAACCCCTTGAAACGAGCCCAGCGATTACATGTCGCATACCTATGCCGGACCAGCAAGCCATTAAGACGAGGAAATAAAATGGTTTTCATAAACCTTTTAGCTCAAGCATCGTACAAGGTACCTATAACTCAAATAATATTAATTTAATTCAATCGTATATCTGGATGAAATTAACGCAATTACTATTATTAGCCAACTGAATATGCAAAAAATTAGATAGACTGTTACTCAAAAATCAACCGGCAATATTTTACCTTGCGAACAACTCACGACGCCATACATAGTGAGATAACAAAGCTAATTGAAGTACGTAGCAAATCGCGGCTGATGTATCAAGGGTACTTTACTATTCGCTTCCTACACGACGTGATCTGGGTAACACGAAATGGTGATGCGGCCTTCGGTTCAACGTTAGCCAAATACATTTAAATGGATTCTAATGCCCGTCGTTTGTAAATACGCATTTGCTTCTAACAATATTTGTATAGATAAAGTTAGTTTTTGCACTGGTAGTGAAGTGAAACTTTTAGCATTTCCATGACAGTCTACCTATGAAGTAAGATAATGAGTAGTAAATTTAAAGAGATAGGCGTAACCTGACGACTTGTCTGATTTCGGGAGACAAGGAACTATGGTTTCCACTTCCTAGCTAGCCGTATACGAATATTGTATAAGGACTTAGAAAACTTAGGTTTGAGTGACCCCATCGGACAATTTAGGTTGAATGGTGATTTGCAAAAATATCATTTTGCATTAATCGCCCTCTGTAAATAAGTTGACTTAAAAACAATTTTGTTTTCTTATTTTACCTTTGTCGGTATTGCCTTGGCGCTCATTTTAATTTTGTTATATCTTGTACTAAATTGTCCTCTGTTGATATTTAACAATACTTCTACGTAATTTTATGATTTTTTACGTGTTGTGTATGTATGTGTCTTCTGTTGATACAAAGTTTTTGCAATTCTCAATGCCAAAATAGTCCATGAATATGCATTACTGAAATTAAAATTTACTCATTAGTCACGCGTATGGATTAACGACAATATTTAGATACGACTATCCCCCCCCCCCCCCTTTAGAATGATAAGAACTTGTTTTAACTAATACTTAAATTTAAACTCTGCCGTTACTTTATTATTTTAAAATTTAATAATATGAGTAATTAACGAGTTAGTTAATTTATTTTCAAATTATAACTTGACAAAAACCATCTAGAACTCTAGAGATTAATTGCGAATGAAGTTATCTAGATTTATTTCTGAACTAATGTTATTTAATACAAGTATCAAACTCTCTATCACTCACTCCATTGGTATAAATTGTACTGAGTTTACAAACCCTGAGTAATATAGTTTATCTTTAATTAAATTTATGGTCTCAGAAGCTTTCTACATTTAGTGTAATCTGTGTACTGTTAATTTTCTCTGTGATCGTGTAAACATATTCAAATCGTGGTATTTCCATGGAATGTTTATAAAGAAGCCAATAATAGGAAACTCGTGATCGCATTCAAATGCAAAGTGTGCAGGTTGAAATCATCCTGACAGCTAATTTCTTATTAATTGTAGTTCAATTTAAATATAGTCAAAACGTGCGGGATAAATGTACCGTGCTTAGTCGTGTACCACGTATGAGAACCATCCCACGCATCAATTCCATCTATTATTGATTTCTAATTATAGCGACATTGTGCTAAAATGGTCACCAAAAAAAGTGCGACTGCAACTTATATCATTTTAAAAGTAGGTAGCTAATTTGCATATTTTGTGATGCACTTTGTACAATTACGTGTGAATGAGTTAAGAAGTAGATTTTAAATTTTGTCTCATTAGGTAATATTCTTATACTTCGTTCCACCGAATATACAATATTATTGAACTATAGTGTAGTTTTGCAAGTTCACTACTTGCATCTAGAGAGAGTATTTTTAATACAAGTATAGCAAAGTAAGCAGACTCGTAAATTTTAAATATACGGTCCATACGCATCAAATAACGGATTGGGAATCGGATTTTTATAAATATTATAAACGAGAATTTAAATTGGTTATGAAGATTTTATACCATATTAGTGAATAGATGTCATGAATTTCGGTACACACTTGCAAGGGTTTCTGGAGACGCTGGTAGGTTTCTTCTTAAACTTGAAAAATGATTAGTGTCATTTATATTAATGCGAACGAGGCCGCGAGGAAAATCCGAGACTGATATTAGTAAAAATACAACGAACATTTATATATAATAATAGTTGACATTAAAAAGAGAATATACTTTTCAACTGTACATATATTTATTAGCCCTGTTTAACGACTACATAAACTCTGACCAATATACCGTATAACCATCATATCGATCTGCATCTAGAGGACTCAATTTAATCATACAGAAATTAATTAATATTCTATATCGGTTAATATAAATGCATAAACATTTATACTGAATTCATAAATAATATTTTCATCAACGATATTAATTATCAAGTTATATTTGCCAGCTCGTCAGCGAATAAATTTTGTCAGAATAGTGCCAAGTCTGACTACATATGGTGTATACAGGTTTCTAGTTACAAATATGTTGGAGCATACATATACGGTAATATGAGTTGTGTTCTAACTGCACATGGGATTCAAGTACGATTTTTTCGTCAGTGGCTTAGTTTTTGTTTATTTATCCATATTAGTGGGGTATTTGTAATGTGTGAAAGTGTGTCCTTTATTATTAATCAAGTGAATCAAAAAGACAGCCAGGGAGTATTTTTCTACCAGTTTTGTAAATGTATGTCAAATATAAATCGATTTACTTTCCACTAATGTATGCCATATACTATAATTTATTTGGTTTGGTAATAATATTCTTAATATTTTAATTATTTGTTTATTATTTTCCCATTTCCTTCTAATACTTCACCATCGTCATTGATTCACCATCATCTTAATCATCATCATAAGAATTACTTTTATATCGGGTTTATTTTATTTTGTGTACGATGTATGCTAGGGTGTCCCAGCCTAGTAGGGCGAATTTATTTTTTTCGAATTTAGATACGCATACCCTCTATATTTTTTCTAATTGACCCTAATAACTCAAATACAAAATATTATCAAAATTGGATAGCGGTAACCCGTGCCGACTTGATAGCAAAGGTTTAAGAAAAAAAATTGTATGGAAATTGTAGAGCACATATAAAAACTTAATTTTTATTTTCAAAATTATATCCTATTTCACCGGTAATATATATTTATTATTAAAACAAGAATATTTGTGATATTTTAGTCTTAAAGTTTTCTTTTTACTGTTAGGATAAATCACAGGAAAAAATGCTTTAGTTTCCCTTTAAAGGTGACTTTTTCACGAAAATTTTGTATCAATATAACTGCGATTTGCAGTATCACTAGCGACTTTTAGTGTCATTATCTATTTCTCAACTGCTTAAAAAGAAGTATATCTAGGCTGTAATGTAAGCAACTCATTGAGAAAACTGTCAAAAAATTTAAAACGATTAAAGAAAACCAAGACTTGTTTTTGATTGAAATAAAGTCGTTCATGTATTTTTAAAAAACTAAATCACGCAGATATACTTTCGAAGGGATATGAATTGATGGATTCTTTTTAGTTAAGCTTTAAAATATTATTATTTTTGGTTCCTGGTCTCCATCATAGTGATATAGAGACAAGACAGCTACTTCATGAACTAAAGACCAAAAATGCTGATAAATATTCTGTATAGTCATTTCTGAGTTAATTTTATTGACAGTTTTCCAGGGTTTCAAAGTATTAAGCAAACATAAGTCGTGGTAAGGTGCCGTCACTGATAATATACATTGCATCAAAGCCTTAACATGGTATTTAGCGATGCAAATCTAGATGTTTAGACATCTAGTGTGACTTTTTATTAGTAATTTACAATTAAAAATAATTTACCACATTTTTAATCAATTAATTGCTTCGGCCATCATGGTGTCTGGTACATAGAACTTGGAGATCGAATTGTCAATTTTCTTTCTGTATCACCACCAAAGAATATGATTATAATTGTTAATTCTTGATAGCCAACCCTTAAATTTCCTTCATAATTCTGTCCGGTAAAACTATGCATATCTATTTATATAACTATATCTATTATTTACATTTATTTTTATCAATTAAAAGGCACCGGCGTGTGCAATATACAAAAAGTAGTCCAAGCTTGTAACAAACTCTTGACGACACTTTACGAACATATCTTGCGATTTTTCCGCATTATATTTATTGACCTCTTCAGACTCGGTATAAGGCAACTTGTTTCTTAAAATTAGTTTATTAAGGCTTAAATAGGCATATAAGCCCTTTAAAAAAAAAAATTAATCTCGAATAGTTAGATTTGCGCTTGTACAAAATTCAATTTTACTTCACAAATGTTATTAAACAGAACTGCCAATATTTGTTCTTTACAGAGAAGGTTTAAGATTATTTTAATGTTTTGCACCCCCTATTAAAATTTGCAAACTCAAATCTTAATCTGACATATTTATTAAACAAATAGAGGCGTTTACCTATACAATAAACGAGCAACCACGAAACTTCCATGGGAATATTGCGACGCGCCGAAGTTCATACAAAATATGTAAGTACTGAAACACATGAATGCAAGTCGGCACGGGTTGCAGTGGTCCTAAGTTCATGAAATTTTATTTATAGGTGTTTTAACACCATTCGAAAATAATTAGGGGGTATGCGTTGAAAAAAAAAGATTTTGATTTTTTTGGGACACCCTAATGTATGTACTTTGGCTCATTTATCAAATATATTTTTCTAGAGAAAAATGTCAACATTTCTATAATCTGAAGTGTAAGTTGGTGAACGTTCCACTGCTGAGCACAGGCCTCATCAACCATTGAGATGGTTTAATTGGGCGTTAGTCCACGACGCTGGCCTAGTGCAGATTGGCAAAATTAAATAAATTATATCGATAATAATACCGAAGCAAAAATATTTTAAGTTACAATCCAATTTGGATTGCGAGGCGCTTTATAGAAAATTACTTTTTGCTTGTTTTTAAGAAAAAAGCCATGGCATAATATTAACAGATCGTTATGCAATCTCTTTATACAATGGACAATGTGGCCTTATATTATTATTGTAAGGTCTTGATAACGCTTATCTTTCCACCATGAATTTGCTACGGTAAAATAATAATTATTATATGAATACTTACCATTATCGTAT
Source organism: Cephonodes hylas (assembly GCA_030295005.1). NCBI lineage: Eukaryota > Metazoa > Arthropoda > Insecta > Lepidoptera > Sphingidae > Cephonodes > Cephonodes hylas. The sequence continues at coordinate 3,824,861 of AP025367.1, read as the reverse complement.
TTTTGTTTTTAGCACTAGTTTTATTGTTCAAGGTTCCACATGAAATATATTCGGAACAAATTGATGACAAAGTAGGTTCCGATTTCAAATCTATTATGTAATAAACTGTATGTATTTATAACGAATATTTACTACGGGTGTTATAACAAAACATGTCAACACGTCTTACGAATACTTCCGCGTGAAATTAACTTCTCAAGTATTTTTGACGCGTTACCCAAATTGTAAAACATAAATACTTTACTGCTATTTAAAGTATTTTGATAACTTGTGGAATCCTGTACAAACGAGATCAATTTTATTTATTTATCTGTGTATTTTATACTGAAATATTTTAGCAATCTCATGTTCATATGAAATATTTATTTAATGTCAGATCCGTTCATGTACGATATTTTACGTTGTACATCAATAAACACTTTAGGCATCTGCGCTCATGCCAATGTTTTTGTATGGGATTTCGTAATGTGTTACGGTTCATCGCTCAGCATCTGCTTCTTACATAAATGTTTCCTATAATAAATCAATATTTATAGAAGTATCCATTTTCAAGTCTAAATTTAACACAACGACTATTTATAATATATCCGAGTTTTATTCGACGCTTGGTCTGTGTTGTGAGAGCGTTACAACATTGTCATGCGGTTAGATTAATATTTCAATATAAACAAACAAAAATAACGCTTTTAATGTGCTCTACGTTACTCATTGGTTACATCAGATTCTTTAATCATATAGCTCAATAAAACCTACATATTTTGCATAAGGGTACTATCAGATTAAAAGGACAGTAATTGTCGATTGATTGAAAACTTTTTTGTCGTTGTTCAACTGATATTGGCAGCCGCAACATAAATATAATTTTCGTTCTCGATAAGGGGAGAGTAAAATCAACGAAAATTGCCATTTCACAGTTAAATTTGTACTAAAAAACCATTTGCCTTTGGAATGGAAAATTATAACCAGTTTAATTGCTATCGTTCTAGGCGTGGGCTACATATCACCGGAACCAATGTACCCGGACCGCGGCGATGTATCGGCGCCATTGGAAGCTGATGTGTCTATATCTAAAGACAGCAAGAACACATCCATCATACGGGGGAAGGAGATTCCCTTGCTGCGATTAAGAAATGGAGCGCTGCAGGCAGGGCTTAACGAGCGGCTGCAGCGAGTTGTGGCTCTAAGAAAGGTTTGTATCATCTAATCATCATCGGTTCATATATGTTCCTCTGCTTGGCACGATCCTCCTCTACGACTAAGAAGGTTTAGGCCTTAGTCCACCACGCGGTCCTATTATGGAGGACTACACACACCGAAGAAAATCTTAAGAGTTTTTAGGTTTACTGGTCACCTCGCCGCCTTCCTTCAACGTTAATGAAAGTAATGTTTCGTTGTGAGTATTCAAACTTCGAAATACAATTTTATAAACCATTACCATTTTATAGCTTTACCTCTACTTACAATGAAGTGTAAATAGTATTATTATTTGCTGTAGCCACTAACTGGATTTGTTCGCTGCGATAAATATATTTCTATGACATTTTGTAATTGGCTTTTCATCAAATGAGTGGATTTCTTGCCTGCCGGACCTTGTGTAAAATAAAACAACATTAATATTATTGTATAATGTTTTGGAGCGTAGGACATAAATTCCTTCGGATTAGATTTTGCGCATCGTACAACTGGCATAAAATAGCGACATTACTCCAGATAGTTCAGTGGGGTACAAATGGGAAATTACTCTATACTGTGATGCCGTCCTGACGTTAAATAGAAGTACTCAAGAACCTGACATAGTCGCCCGGTCCAACAGTAGGCAGAGAGAGAGGTTTACACGTAGTGGTCGCTGTCCAGACAGAGCCGAATATGTACCAACAGCGAATCAGATTTCCATCAATTTTACTTACCGAAACAAATCTAATGTTATTGATTCACGTCGACAGTACGCGACAAAATTGGTACAATGAAAAAAGAGGTGCTAAACTCGGGGTAAAAAGTCTTAACTGACTACGGCTTGATCAATTATTCTACTAGTAAGTATTTCTATTATTTTTAAAACCATGAAGATGAAAGTAGGTCACATGCATTGAGGAAAAAACATTTGTGTGTTGTATCTGTTTAACCGCAATGTATGTATAAGTGCGGGCGTCGAAACTATAATTAAAACTTTTATATCTGCTGCTAAGGGCACTAGAAACTGGGTTTCTAGGTATTCTTATAGTATTTATATATCAGTGTCACAATTCAACCTAGGTATCGAACTAGATATGCCTAAATCACACGACACATACTTGTCGCAAGTCTTACTAACCTGATAATTGCAGTATGAGTAGATTTTTTCTGGATTCATGATTCCAATTTTGAAATTTAATAAAAGACTAAGTTTGTCTTAAATTTTAACGAAAAATAGTTAATATTTTAGAGGTGATTGAAAAATTAAAATTATGCACGGTTTTCACGATTCAGATAAGGTTATTCGTTTATTCATTGATCATTTACGGTTGAAGTCTGTGACGTATGATTAAATGGGCTTGAGTTTGAAAGTCAAGTTTTTCATTACTAGTATTATTTAAAGATCTCCAAAAAACACCTAATTCACTTGCGCCCTATGACGTAGGTCTTAAAATACAATCAACAAGTTCGCCCCGATAAGCTTGCCCCGAGAAATAAGCATAATGTAATGTATACTGAATAAAAATAATACAATAATAATATGAAGAAAATAATATTAAAAATGATTCTGTAATTTAATATGTCAGTCACGGTCGTTTGGCCGTTTCAATATGAAAAAATAATAAAATAATCGTGACTGTTGTATTTGTTTATGAACTTGTGAGGTTTTATACATTTGTTTAAAGTTGTTTGAATAATATATTGAATATTGTTTGCTCAGGAGGTGGAGAGCCAGCGCAAGACGTCGTCGCTGCAGCGCAACGTGGTGTACCCGCTGGCGATGCTGCTGCTGCTCGCGCTCACCACCATCACCGTGCTCATGGTGCTGCAGAACACGCTCGAGCTGCTCATCGGCATCAAGGCGCTGCCGCTCAGCACGAGGGTGAATATACACAGCACTCTCATTATTCTTTATAGTTTGAAGTTCATGTACGATTTTTGATGTTAGGTTTGGACTTATCATAAGCGTAGTTACTTTATATGTTGTCCATTTTAATTTTTAAGTAATAAGGGAAAAATAATATAATTTTTAACCCCTAGTGGACCTATGTGCGAGTTAGTTATGATGAGCGCATATACTTTCTTTTGCTGGGCACGAGCCTCCTCTACAACTGAGGTCTCAGAGCACCACACTGGGCTAGAGAGCTATTGTATTGTGATTTTGATGAAGGCAGTGATCGTAACGAGCTTTGTTATTGCATTGTCAGCAATTCACTCTGGGCATCGCGTCGCTGTCGAAGCTGGGCTGGGCGGGCGCGTGCCTGGAGGCGGTGCTGATCCTGTACCTGCACGCGGCGTCGCTGACGGGGCTGACGCGGCCCATGCGCGCCACCCGCCTGCTGCCGCGCGCGCGCCGCACGCCGCTGCACACCATCATCGCGCTGTGCACGCTGCTGCTCGCGCACTCCACCGCGCAGCCGCTGCTCGTCAAGATACTCGGTATAACAACCTCCTTGTTGCGCTACCTCTTTACTTGGCTGTTGGAACAAATGACGTTTGCTCCGTGACAGCCCCGTGGCGCAGTTGGCTAGACACCAGCTTGCGAAACGAGCGGCCGCGGGTTCGATCCCCGCACCGAGATAAATGTTTGTGTGATCCACAAATATTTGTTCCGGGTCTGGGTGTTTGTGAGACCGAAAAGTCTCTCGTAGTTTCTGATACCCACGACACAAGACTTGTATCTTATTGTGGGGTCAGGACTATGTGTGTGACTGTTGAGTGTATTTGCTCTGATGGGTAGAGACTTAGGTGTGGGATAACAATAGAAATTTTGATAAGGGGTAGTGTTTTGTACAGACGAGTTATGGTCAATTCAAAAACAAAATTTTTGTCCCCGAAAATTAAATGCTGAAATATAGTTATTATTGGTGAGATTTAGTGTACTAATGTACATCGATAAATTATTATATTTTATGCACTCATGTTTAAGTAAGACAACCTGTGCTCCCTTGATATTCAAGGAAACGTTATAAAATCTATATATCTATGGACAAAAAGAAAAATAAAAACTAGAACAAAGAATACGAATAACGATAAGATACGATATATTTTTAAGAATTCCTTTAACTATTTTTTTCTGTATGTAATTTACTTTGTTGGTATGCTAAATAAATAAAATAAAGAATATCGTTTTTGTCTCAGGTATAACGAACTTCGACTTGCTGGGCGAGTTCGGTCGCATCGAATGGCTGGGCAACTTCAAGCTGGTGTTGTTGTACAACGCGATATTCGCGGCCACCGTGACGCTGTGCCTCGTCAGCAAGTTCACGGCCAGCGTGCGGCGAGAACTCTACAACAGGTTGGTGGAGAACGTCAACATTGTCGCGCACTGCGTGTCTTTCCTCAACAACTGATCCAACAGCCACTCCACACGACATTCACAAGCACAACTATTCTACTAATTGCCAACAGCCATTTATTCACAACAATAACAACTCAGGGATCAATAGATTTTGTCATTGAGGAAATGCGATCGTTCTTTATTCAAACTTGTAACTGATCAGCATATCATGTTATATTGGTTTATTAGTAAAATGGTTGGTGTTCATTGATGGTCTGCCGAACATGCAAAACGTACCGTACATAAATTAGATGAGAGTTGTATACAGAATATATTGTTTAGTTACCACATCACTTAGATGTTAATGTTTAATATTGTAGAAAAATATTGTAAAAATAAAATTAGGAAACTTGTGCATTGTTTGGCAGACCGTTAATTTTATTTCTAATATTAACGTGAATGGTGAGTGTACATTGGGGTTCATAAGATTTAACTGTATCGAACTTATTTCAATGATGGCTTTTACTGCTGTATGGCCACAATGACTTTGATCTGATGAAGTAAAAATGGCAGTTATTTATTATTGTAACACTGAATAACCACCTCCTAATGTTGCCATAGGCTTATGATTATATTGCTCTTAAGATATATCTTATGCTGGAGGTCAGTGTAATAAGTAAGACTATGTATTAGTTAACGAGAAACAACATAAAAATATGTAACTATGATAATAAATATAAATTATAAAAATAGTAATATTAAATAAAACAAATATATACAAATGTGTAGTGTAAGTTAGAAACTTTTAAATTCCTTGCATTTATTTTTCTCCTCTCAAATTGAATTATATGTTCCTAATTGATTTTTATGCGGTTCTGTAGTATGTTATAATATTATGTAAAATTAACAATTTAGTTGTGAAGTTTTTGAGGAAAGACTTTAATAGAATTTTGAATTATTTTACCAATGAGACTGAATTTGTTAAGGTTATAATTAGCGCCAGGTGATTATTTATTTTACTATGTTACAGTATGAGATATTATGATGTATTAATGGGAATTAATTTGAACATTTTTAATACTATTGCCATGACTTGTATTGATAAATTTTAGTGTTATTCTTTGTGTATGTACTTGTCTTGTCAGCAAATGTGTTTCACTAGTAAGGTTTGCGCTAAACATAAGCAGATGTTATAAATTTATTATATTAAAAGACAATTAAAGACTGTTAACTTAGATTTAAATAAGATTAGACTTTGTGTTTTGCTCAACGCCACATCACGTTTGTTAATCCTGCAATGGTGATGAGAAATTACTATTGTGTTCTTTAGAGGCTTGTTAATGTTTCTAGTCTTACTGATCTCTGTTGCAGGTTCATTCATATGTTTACCAGCTTGTTATGTCTCAGAATCATTTAACCTGCTTAGGAACTTTCATCTGCAGCCATTACTAACGAGTAACGCGCAAACTTACACTGTTATATATGATATTGATATGTTTGAATGCTTGAAATATTTCTACCAATGTAGCTGGGATGTCAGTGGTGCTGCAGTGCACTGTCTAAGAGAAATACACTGCATGATGATTGATGTTCCACTACTGTTTCAATCTAATGTACTTATGACGGTTATGTGTGTAGGGTGTTTTTCATTTAAGTTATGTGTGAATCTCTTTTATTTGAGAGTATCATAATTGTAATATTTAGAGTGTGCGAATTTTATACATTTGTATTACATTGTACCAAACGTTGAGATTGCATTTCAAATAATACATATAAAAATTGTTATTGTTTTTTTATTTCTACCTTTTCTTGTAAATAAGGTTTAATTCGTTCATATTTTTCCCATTATGGGTAGTATATATGCTTTCATAATCACTTTATACCATGAATATTACTTGCTTTTACACCATTGCTCAGCATTTTGCACCGCTTTTGCTACCATTTTTAGTTGTTTTTTTTTTGTATATATTCAGTCTCATTAGGTTGTTTTGTTTTCATACATTCATTTACATGTTGCTTTTTATTACTTAGATTCAAATGGGTTGCCGAGATATTTACTCTGCGCGAGGAACAATGTGCAGACATCTCGCTGATTACATCGCGGTTATCGCCAGACAAGACTGGTATTGGAGACACAAATAAACAAAGTGTTTTAGACACAGGGAAAGAAAAAACGGAATAATTATTTCGCTAATGTGTGAGCCACAGCATTATGAAAGAACAAGTGTAATGTGTATATATATGATTCCAAAGAGAAAATGGATTTATTGAATAATGTAAATATGTGTAAAATAGACTGAAAATGTGTAATGACTACAAAATCGTTAGTATTTATTGTTAATATAATAATAGTTTATGCCATTTGTGATGTCTGAAATAGTTCCTTTTTAATGTTCAAAGAAAATAAAACAACAATTATATATGTAATCATTATATTCGGAGAATAACTAGCATTCTAATAAATATAAACTAGTACTTATTATATAATATTCCCTCACGCCTATGTCTCATAGGGGGTAGACAGTAATACATTTCTACACCTACATTATGGCAGTTCGTAGTCGTTCGTTCAGTTCGTAGTAAGTCCCCCACAAAAGACTTCACGTGCCTAAAAAAAAATGTTACGGAAAAACCCGAAAATACAATCGATCGTGCGCGCCCATTAATGCCTGGGGACCAATGAAGCAGACTAAAAACTATTGGCAGTATTTATTAATTAGAGCAGTCATAATTTTATAATGTTTCTTGATATATTCCATGATTATACTTCATAGTGAAATGTAAGTGATTTTTTGAGTAAAATGCAATTCTGTTTCAGTGTGAATATTCTCAAAGCTTGAAGATACTTAAATTTTACTACTACAGTATAGATTCTAATTCAATTTATCACATCATAGATTTCTTTTGTTATTATTTCAATAAACAACTCTATTAAAATTATACTTGTGTTAACTAATGTTAATTAATGTTAACTTTGTTAATTTTAATCTTTTGAAAAAGAAAATGACTGAAACTTTAAGTGGATATACATTTTAATGAAATAAAAATAATTTATTTTATCCACAAGTACCAAATAAATTTGCTAGCATCGAAATATTGAGATTCTCAAAAGTCAATAATATCTGACTTTATTGAAAGTATTTTAATTACTATTTGCTTATATTGCAAATTGCAACAGAGTAGGCCACATCATCATCAACCATATACAAGTAAGATGTCTTGTTCGCAACTGGGCCTTTTGACCATGACAAAGGAACGCGACAAACTTAAAACCTCATATGTTAAAAGCAGGCATGTTAAATATAATTATTTAAAAATTAAAGTTGAAGAAAAATATTTGACTAGTTTAAAATCTTAGAATCAGGTATTGCCATCCACAAAATCAATGAAATGTTGCATGTTTTTTTACTTGTTTTTCCTTTAATTTTACTAATATTCCGAGCTTTATTGTATCTGAGAACTTTGTTCTACTAGTGACTATGATTTACTTTGTGGATCCTGGTGGATTATGATTGATACTATACTTTTGTTATAACTGATATGTCTCACAGAGAAAAGGCATTCCGAAATGCTCCCTGTATAATGCCAATATTTTAACTTATTACTCATCATAAACTAAACAATCAATTAATTCAATTTCTTATTAAATTCATTTTTAACTATTTATGGAGCCCCTAATGATATGGGCTTTACTTTGATTTTCTTATCTGTGATGGTTAGTTTAGTTTTTATATGTTGTCTATATTTATTCTATGTATTTTAATGAAAAATAAATGAAAATTGATAAATAATCACAAGTTATTTATTTGCCATTTGTCTTGACTGCAAGGTAATGCTTTCCACTCCGCCGGCCCTCAGCTCTAAGAAGGAGTTTCCGTGGATTAGCTCGTATCACCTCTATGCTCTCATTGCTGTTAAGTCCTAGCAATAAACCCAAGTTAATAATGTCATGGACATTGCGTAAATGCATATAGTTTTCTGCACCACTTGTTATTACAATATTTTTCGATTCCCCAACAGAATGGTATAAATGTGCATTGCTTATAACATTTTTCCGGGACGTAGCATCTCGTATTGCTGGTGCATACATAATTTCAAAGAATATTCCTCTGTTTACAGCTTGCATGTACATTTTGCGATGCACTTTAAAAGGTATCCTACCTTCGGGCTCAAAACTTATTATATCTATATCCAAAGAACCACATGCGTATTGGAATGCTTGTAGTGTTTTAGGTACAACAGCAATAATGTCATATTTTTTAAGGTTGTCTGATTGATTCATCATGTGCGATACACTTGAATCAGAAAACTCAAAGGTTACTCTTTGTAAAACGTTCACAACACTGGACACTTCACTAGGTATATCAATAGGCGGTGGTAAAAAATCTTTTTTTCCTTTGTCTTCACCTTTTTTTTTCTTTTTCCTCGGTTCATCGCCAGGTTCAACAACGTACGTATTGATAGCAACTGTATCATAGCCCATTTTCTTAATTAAATCAATTTTTTCAAATACGACATTTTTGCTTATTGATAAATCGCAAAAAACCCAAGCTCGAGTAGACATTATGATGTTATTGGGTTCTAAAATTCGATAGAAAACACGATATAGTTTGGGTTTATATTTTCAGCTATCTTTTCATTCAAGAATATTAATAGCTGGGCCAGTGTTGTTTGGTCCAGTTCCTAGGTTATGTCAAATTATTAATCGTTTACGAAGAAGCATTTTAGCATGACAGTGACACTACGATTAAAAAAGAAACGTTCGGAAACGAAAATGCTGCAGATCATAAATTCATTTCTCTATTAACCGTAGACGAATGATTGCTGAATCGGTATGATTATTTTAAATTGAGAACCTTTAAAAACTTTTTACATAAAATGGTGTCATTACCATCAAGTTATTACCATTGACAACGTCAACTATTGTTTTGTATATAACGTATAATATTACATTTTAGCTACTCAATATGGTCGTCCACGTTGTTATAGCAGGAGAATCTCAGTGTGAAATGTTTGCACAAGTGTGTATGGTTGCAGATTATCTTAGTCAAAATCTTCCAAACTTCTGCTATAAGCGAATTGAAAAACCTGTGTTGGAATGGAAGGTTAAATTATATCACCACTAACCAAAATTTACCAGTTATTTCTTATTAACGTTTAAGAAATTGATGTAAAACTATTTCAGGCTTGGTTGTGCAAAATAAATAAAAAAAATAAGTGGCATCACATTGGATCTCCTATTGTGTGGAAGGAAATGTTAATGAAGGGTAGTAAGGCGTGTTATATTGGCGGCGCTACAGAATTTTTAGACTATTGTTATTCTTATTACCAATTCGATTCTTTCTTTCCATCCGAAAAGTACGAAGGACTGGTTGAAAATTTTAGCCAGTTCCAGAAAAAACTAATTGAGGAGAAACAAAAGTTATCTGACCGCTACAAAAATTTTGAATTTAGTACAAGACCACCAGTAACAAACTATGTAGTGAGCATAATGGGTGCTGGTAATCCTTTAACTATGTATATCATATCTGGTTTGTTGGATATGGATAGTGGTGATAAGTTAATTTCAAAAATATATATTTACGACTCTAAATGCTCAGAAAAATTTATGGAATCCATTGAACGAGAATGCAGCTACATTGGTACAAGTAATCCAATCAAAGTAGTGAAATATATAGATAAAATAGGGTTAGCCCTTACACATACTGATTTACTTATAATTCTTGATCATATACCTTTCAAGTAAGTTGTTATATTTTTTAAGTTATTATATTTTGCGAGTTATTTTACTCATTAATAGTACATATCAAATGTTGACTGAAATTGGTTAAAATATAGTTTAACTACGAATAATTAATATTTTATTGCAGTAACGAATTGGCCATAGGAGAATGGCTTTATCAAAATAAAATGATTATGGAAAATATCTCTTTAATGATAAATGCATCGGCTTGCCGAAAAATGTACGTTCTCCTTCCAAATTTAGGTCCAGCTTGTTATAATGCCACTATACTTATGCAGATGACAAATATCAACAAAAATAATATAGTTGTGGCTACTTCGGACTTGGGCTTAGAAATATTATTGCCAGTTGCAGAAAAAGCCCAAGTACCCTTAAAGAATATTTTTTGTCCTCCAGTGTGGGGGTTTGTGGGTATTAATCATCTAGTTGATATTCGTACTACAGTTCACAAATACAATTCCTTCGAACCATATGAAAGATACAAAAAAGTAAAAAATTCTACTTTAAATATCGGATCAGTAACTCCAGAAATGAGAACTATGGAATATCTCATGTATTTTGATGAAAGTTTGTGGAGTAAAGTTGCTGAAAATAAAGTTAGTAAAGTAGTTAATACGTTAAGTTATTATATTTAACTTATGATTAAGAAAAATTGGTGGTCTACAGATAAATGGAATGTCAAAGCAATTATTCATGAACAAGGCTATAGCAGTATTGAATGTAGTAAAGACGTGGCTTTTCGATTCAAAATCTGATCAAATTGTTAATTTAGGAATACTTTGCAATGGTAAGACGTAAATATTAATATTGATTCTATTTATTACACTTATCTTACAATATGAATTGAAATTTTTAGGTTCATTTGATCTAAATTTTGAGGGAGCATTTTCACAGCCTGCCCAACTTTTTGATGGAGAATGGACGCCTGCTAGTGATTACATGTTGCCTAAAGATTCACAAATGAAATTACCGTATTTGCAACAAATAGCCAAATTAATGATGAATTTGAATAGAGAAGAATTGCAGCCAATTAAGCCTCATTACCCTTGTGCTTGTAAGCCAAAACTTTACAAGAAAAAAGGGGTTTGGTAATCGCAGTATCGAAACAAAATGTCATCGTGTAGAGTTGTAATCGATTTGACGATGACATATCAGTTAGAGCTTTGTTTTCGAACGAAATCACCGAACGCCGCTCATTTACTATACAGCAACACTAGTGCTATACGGGAGGTTGGTGTTGTTGGTTGTATTACTTCGGGGAAGTAGGAATGTTATGACGTGCAGTACTGTCTTTGTTTCGATAGTATACAGTTTTAATTTAATCTAAGTATTCAACAATAATGTGATATAGAACGCACTATGTTTATGTGCGGTCGTATGGCGACATGATTCTTTCCAAAGTATGATCGTGCCAATAGGAGTTATTAGCATAGTTAGGTGCCCGTATTGGTTAAGTTGTGTGATTGTTGTGCCAATAATGAGATAGTGGAGTGTTGTGATGTGGTTATGGGACATGTGGGGCGTGCTGTGGGCCGTAGGAGCCGTGGGACGGCTGGTGGCTGTGGTGGCTACGCCGTTGGAGCCCGCGCCGCTGGTCCCGCAAGGTGAGAGGTGGAACCTTGCCACCTACGCTCTCAGCTAGCCGCTGTTTCACTATGCATGCGCTTGTGCACCTTAAATATCCTTCTTATTTTACAGTCTTTGATTAATTTCGTTTATGTAAATTATTTGTTAAAATTATAATATATGTAACTTTAAATAAACATTTGTTTTGATATATAAATGTGTGCTTTATTATTTTTACTCCAGCCTATCGTATTATTTACTTTTACGACGTAATTTGGTGATGGTTTTTAACTTCAACTAAACTTACAAGTAACTAACTTATTCAGGCAGATTAAGTCGCTTTTTTATGTAGAAATGCATGTGTTTATAACTAAAACTAAATATTATGAAATATTATTTGATCATAAATTATTTGAAATTTGTCTTCTATAAATATACTCATTAACAAAATTAGCTAGGTCAAAACATTAAATTTTATAAGTATTCAAACAATAAAAAATACTCAAGTTTAATTTTAAATTTATTCTTAAATTTAATATTTCTATTATCTTTGAGTTTCTGTCATTTTACAAATCATACAATAAAAATAAAAAGGAACATATTTTTATAATATTATCACCCAGAAAACTGAATGAAGTATGTAAGATGTTAAATATATTACATATTTTTTTGCTTTTTAGTAAATTTATCTGTTATTCATGGTTACGCTCTGTGAGTTAAGACCGTATTTTTCATATCATATTTACGTTATGTACATAGTGATAATATACTTAAAGATAAAAATACTCTTCAAAAACTTCTCTTGTTCTGTTTTGTTCCGATGTCGTAACTAAATCATCTGACATAAAATGGTATCGAAATCTGACGCGGTCAAATCGTTTTCTTACATAAACTCTCACTCAAGATTATCACCTTAGTATATAAATAATCGCACGCAAGTATTCACTGACGGGGTAGACAGACGTATATTTGTACACCCACATTTCGCCAGGTAAATACATAATGCCATGTAATAGGGGGCGAGCTTATTGTTGTCGCTGTTTGGTGTATCCCAAAGGAAAACCCTAATGCACTTTCTCCTACCCAAGAATCGAAGCGCGACCTCTAGATCGCAGGGCACATACTTGTGAGCATCATGATCACTATCTACAGCCTTTAATTCGCCGACTGTTGGACATAAGCCTCTCCCATGGCACGCCACTGGGCCCGATCTTTGGCTCTCCTCATCCAACCGCTGCAAGCCTTATGGATATTGTCATTCCACCTAGCTAGAAGACGTCCTACACTTCTATATACATACTATATACTTGTGCCGCGAGACAATTTAAAAAATATGTACAAATCTGATGCTAATTTCTTTATAAAAAATATTACATTTTGTGTTGCCGAGGAAGACCTCTGCCGTTTCTACTCCAAAGTATAACATGTTCCGAAGTTGCGTTGGTTTAAAATTGACGACTCAAAAGCGCTTTTAAAAATCCTTACCTGGACGAACGTTATTTTGTCTTTGATTTTGATTTATTACACACCCACCCAATTCAGGGTATTATTGGATTACCACCGCCAGCGTATATAGGGGAAGGTATAGATTTTTTTGTATAATAATTTGTATTTCATTGGGCAATAAATATTATGAAAAACATTAGCACAGCAACAACATCAATATTATGATCATGAAACGAGATAGTCCCATGGTCGAACTATGCTACAAGGCTGCAAGAATGCCTGTATAACCTTAGGTAACTTATTTGAATTAGATTAAACGTACGTTAATAAACCTACGTGAACTTAAAAAAAAAATTGAACGCAAATACAAAATACGACGCGGGTCCAATTCGCTTATTGTACGGATATATGCGACGACTACAAAGTAATTGAGCGCAAATCACTTTAACAAGATTTGCGAAGACGTCTAAAATGAGCCAGGCTAACAAGAGTACACGGCGATCTAATGACGGACGATCGGTTTATTTGGCGTGGAGGTCGACCGCAAATCCCTACAAATTGCTTCGAGAGACGATAATCTGGCAGCTATCGGGGGTCAACTTGAAGCCGAAGAGGGTACGGCGGTACCCTCGCTCCACAGCGGAGCTCGCGCATTAGTTCCCGCTACGCGGTGGAATGTTCTCATTTTCTTTTAATCGGACCGCATTGGGTATTTTCGGATTTCAATTTGTTCCGTTCTCGTTAGGGGAATTGTTTAGTTATTGGCATCGGTTCGCTTCACTTCGACTAGTTTCATTAGTTCTACTGCGTGGTACACTACATATTATACAGCAGTTTTACTTTTCATCGCAGCAATACGTTTTAGCCAAGTATTGTTATACTTGGTATTGCACAGATGTAATAGCATAAGTTTCAACAGACTTCGTTGTATAAACTCTACATGGCTACTCAACTACAGCTTTACTCTATACGGCAGCCTAACTTGGCGTTAATATATGTTTGACTGCCACCCCGAGCGATAAAAAAAGTTTGACCTGTCAGTAAGCGTACCTACTATGGACTAAGGAAGACAACACGACGCGCAAGCAGAGTGACAGAAACTTTGTTTTCATTCGGTACGCCAATGTGTCGTGATCATGACTTAGTGAGACGTGTTTCCGCACAACCAGGCAGCTAATGAATGTTACATAAGCAGGCGGCACGTCCGTCGTGAGGTGCCGATGGGCGCACGTTCGCTACGAAAATTAATCCCTCTTTACATATTTCAGCCGACTGGGATTAAACAATTTCATGTTTTCGGTCACGTAAGTAAACCTCGAGATCGTCGTTGTACCCAAAACACAAGTGAAGTTTTAATATAAAACTTCAAACATTTGTTATACCTAATCTCCCTAAAATGAAGTTCAAAGGAATTGAAAATTTGCAGGAATTGAAAGTAATAATCTGTCATGGCGTTTTCACTCAAAAACAATAAATTTAAATACAGACAATTTAAGGCATTTCACAAAAGAGTCACGCGGGTTCAGTTTCGATAAATAACTTTGATTCGAAAACATTATATGGGTAGATACAATGACCAACAAAAAATACATGTGAAAAAATGCCTTTAGAGTTTAATTTAATTACATTATATACTTTTATAGAAAGAGATAGCCGTGGGCGGTCGCGATGATAGAAACGACAAAACACTAGATAAACGTTTCATGCTAATGAGAATCTTTATTTGACTGTTGGTGGAACTTCATAAACTATCAGTTCATAGCAGCCATTTATCTACCGTGTGTAGTTTATTAAACCTTATAATATACCTACTATTGCCATGCTACAGCAGTTGATAGATTCCAGAGCAAATTTACTGAACAGCCCCGTGACCAATATAAAGTTGCGCCGACTGCTCGGACAGTCATTCGAACCGAGACAACGAGGGACATATCGGTTGCATAACAAACGGGCGCTGCCGTGTCCGGCTAACGGGACCGGTGCGATGTGAACTGGGGAGCCCCAGCCGCCGGCGCTCACTGTCTGAACGTGCCCCCGCCACGTTTGTGTCCCGCTATTAAAATCTCCTCAAAATAAAATTTAAATCTTTTATGATTTATCACGCAGACAGGATAGTAAAAAAAAACATTTGGGCACCATTTAATCTCACGCAATTTCTCAGTTTCATCATCTCCCATCACGAAAATCGACGTAAAACAGTCCATGGTGCGTGTCGTTGTGTCGTGGTCATGATCGACACCGGAACAGATCGGACACAATGGTCCCTGGCGGATGGAACTAGCGAGCGGCTTGATTTTGTTACAACGGCGAGGGGTCATTCGGCTACTAGATTAATCAAATGAGATTAGGTAACGTTCTGTGTCATGTACTTATGTAATTTAGTATGTAGCCGAGCAGTGCGGAAGGCGTAGACCGCGAATCCTGTTTGTGTTGGCGCGTCCATCGAACTGGTTTGCTGAGGGCAATGAGTCTCATTACATGGTAAATGACTTCGCTACTGGAGGCTCGTTACCCGCACTTCTGAATCTCGCACCACCAGCGCCTCGTTTACTTTTAAATATAGTTTATGTATTATATAATATAGTTTGGATAAGAAAGAAAAAAGTTAATAGTTATTGATATGTTTACTGGTTCACAAAGTAAATGTTTATTTCTTAAATTGTAATTATACAACATTCTCACTGCATAGTCCTAGAAAAGTTTAAACGTAGATTTATTTATTACGAATGCAGTAAAATAATAGTTATTTTCATTTTCTAAATCTGTAATGTTTGTTACATTCATAAATTATATTGCAATCATGTATCATTAATCGAATACTAGTAATAACGACTTATGTTAGAAATTTTTATTCCTTTTATAACTATTTCGTTTGGAAATTGGATTCTGAACTAAAACAATTCTCAACGTAGGAAATATAACCGAATAATATTATAAAAATCAAACACTCAGTACGTTATTAAAATGTCATCGTGCTATAACGTAATACCTCTTTGATGTGCGTCGCCTTTGTTCCTTCTAACGAGCTACCCAAAGAAGTTGCTCTCTGACTTGCCCCGACTAAAACGAGTGTTAAAGCTGCCACTTTGATTCCTGTTATGCTAAAAGGTGGAAGCGAAATACTGCTACACGAATCATAATTTTTTAAGAAATATTAAATGCGAGTGTAAGAGTGATTGTAAGGGGTGCCAAGTTGTTAACTCTAGTAGAATTATAATTTGATTGTTGCAATGTTTGGTGCTACGAAGAAATAGGCAAACGACAATGTTAATTCTTATGTAGGAGACAATGGTTGTAAATTTGCGTGCAAGAGCTTAAAAACGAACAATACTTGGAAACTGCATTCTTTATCTTGATAGCTTTTGAACTGTGGGTAAGCATCATAATGACGTTACGACACGATTATCAATGATGCGAACGTTGCGCCACGGCTTGTCGTCGGCGATTGTTTCGGCCTCGTGTTGCCGTCTCCACTTGCCGTAAGTTGTGATAAGTGAGAATTAGGAAACAATACGTTAACACCTCTTACAATACAATAAAATAAGTTTTTGAAGTTTCAAATCATAGGTAAGGTTCGAGGTTACGTGCAATACATTCTTAAAATATTGTAGCCTCCTTAGAACAAAAATTTGTGTGAGATTCGCTTTGATAGCTATCCGTTTGTGAATAGGATATTGATATATTTAACGTAGAAAACTATTAATTCAAATTAACATTAAAAAAGCAGGTCTTGCGAACAGGATATTTTAAAACATATATCATTGATAAGATAAATTTAGGTGAAATTAAATGTAAGCATTTAATAATTTACTACATTAGCAAGCTACCCGATTAGTTTTACAGTTATGATTGAAATACCGTTATTGTTTATTTTACAACGCAAATTATTTCCCTCCTCTGACCGTATTTATAGTTAATATTTTTAATCAAAATCAGTGTTTAAATATTGTTATGTTATTATTTACCTTCTGATGAAAGGATTTTACGAGACTCACGGATGGCAATAAGATTAAACGCAAAATAGCACAGTTCTGCAAATGCTATAACCAGTTTCCATGATCCCACCTTACTCCACAATAAGTTAATGCCCTATCATGTTTTTCCAAATAATTTGCATCTTATTTTAATGTTGAAAAAGTCACATGCTTAATAAAAATTTTAAGGCCAAGAGAATTGCTTAAAAAGACAAAAGTATAATATGTTTAAATATTACGTCTCTGAGTATTAAGTTATTTATTTGCAATAACAAGTATGGAGAGAAATAAGATTTTTTATCACGTTTGTAAAACGAGGAGTTTTATTAAGATAGGTTCTCGAGTGTGAGTGAGCCGTAGATATCAGTCTGCGCAAGGTTTTATTGTAAAATCGCGTGCACCGAGCGGTTGTGTCCCGTTACTTTTATTTTAATAAATTCGTTTTAAACTTTTCAACGCCACATTCACGCTATTAAATATTTCATACACATTGTAATGGCTGGTAGACAGAGTTAATAAACCGGTGAATCACTTTTATAGTAGCAATTTATTTTTTGTTCGGCCTTTTTTTCCGACGCGCATTTTATTGTCAAAATTATTCATTTCTGCCGCCTACATAATTAGCTGCATAAGGAAGGGGACAAAGAGGACGTATAGAATTGAAGTCGTCATGCATCTTCATTAAGTATTCGTACATTGATATTATCTTCGGTGTTATGATCGTCCCTGGCTGTTGATTGAGGGTCATTAAGTTAATTTCAGTTTTCCGCAAATTGTTACAGAGTTCTAACTAGTTATGAGGGTTTTATTCGTGGCAAATATCCATTGTTTTATGATTTTTGTAAAAATTTACAATTTTTGCAAGTAAATACATTTTTATTTCTATTTATTCTGCTGTATCGAGGTATTAATATTAAATGATCATGTTTGAAATATTTCTTACATCAAAGTTTAACTCCACCAAAAAATCATGTACAATACATTTGTTTTAAGTTTTATAAGTAGAACGCAAAATGCAAGACTTGAATTCGTCATAATATAGTTCTTTTAAAGGATTAAATGTTGAGTCGAAGGCGTGTTAATACGAACGTAAACACGAAACGGCGACAGAAGGTAACCGCAAGGCCGCTCCGGCGCGCCGCACCGTCTTCCCGCAGCCGCTGCCTAATTATTTCGACACAAGCCAATTAATAGCCGCGTGCCTTGTGGATATAAGGCGTTATTAAATTATGATCGTTATCTACGCAGGCTGGAGCTCGGGCCCTGTTCTATGGTTTGGTTTTTGGCGGCAGGCTTATCTCAATGTTCGCATGATTAAGTTACCTGTAGTTAGGAAAATGTTATGACAATATTTAAATGCTTATGTGTGCGGCGGAGTGTTTAATTAACTCGGGGGAGTTGGGGCGTAAATTTACAATTGCTTGAGCAATATGTTCAATGTTCATGGTTATACCCTGTAATTTAAATAATATATGGAAGCTGAAATAATACAATTCCTTTTGGTACCGTAGAACATTTTCTTTACCCGGACATTGTTATAATACATCATTATGTAAGTTACATTAAGCTTATGTCCTTGTACCTTTGTTATCGTGTAGGTAAGCTGAGAACACTGCACCTGACGGTAGAAAACGGATGGTGCAAACAAAGTGTCGACTTCAGAGAACCGTCTTCGATCATCTTTCACGAGCCCACACATCTACGTACTTCTCCGAAATTTCTTATATCCTGTTAATTTTTTAAAAAAATCCTCGATACTAGGAGCGTGTAGGCAAAGTACCGTTTTTATAAAATTTTAAACAATGATTAAAAAACGTCCACATTACTATTGTTAAGTTTTAGAAACAAATCAAGCGATAAGGCAGAAACCTATTCAATTGAAGCTCTGTCCTCATGTACACGTATTTCTGTACCCTATGATACGAATATGACGTCAAAAGTGTTTTGGTTAAAACTAATACAGTCGAAACCGGATATAACGACACTGAAGGGACCTTATATTTCGGACGTTATATCCGATAGTTGTTATAAACGATAGTAATTACTTTATATAGAATGTGCCGGGACCTTACCATTCGGTTGTTATAACCGGTCCGTCGTTATAAGCGGTGTCGTTATAACAGGTTTTCACTGTAAATATCTCAATTGAAATAATAATAAAGTTGTCTAGACTATACGTGTGTCGAGTATACTAAATCTCATATTGGTTTCTAATGAAATCTATCCAATACCCTATTCGTTGAAATGCGAGATTTTAGCGAACGTAATATAATATTGGTGTTCAATAAATTAGATCTAGAGAGTTGATTTAAGCAATCAATATATGCTGATTTCGTCTCTTTTAATAAATACTATATTATTGAAAACGTATATTACATTTACTCTACTACTAATTATAATATAATCGGACATGCCGATATACTAGTGTCAAAGGGTATTAGATAGATCTTATTGTTGTTCACTAGTGTACACGCTTATTGGATAAACTAAAATATTTTTAGTATTCCATATTGATACTGAGACATTTCTGATGCTAAAATTTCAATAACACTTGCTCGACCCGGACATCATACCTGGCACCAAAATATATGAAACAAGGATGTACACTGCGATATAATATTGAGAAAAAGGAAATAAAACTCATTTGCCAATCTCTTGAAGACGCTCGGGCAATCATGGCGGCGCGAAGTGAAACAGGTTTGGAAGATGCCTATCAGGTAAACATTTTTGAATATTAGCACCAACAATTGTATGCATTCAAACTCAAGTTTATTCTCCTGCCAAGGATTTCCACTATAAAGTGAAATGTTAAAGTTCAAATTACGCTCAAAAAGATGTTTGCATTCAAATGTATGAGGTGAGGTCATCGTATGTCGTCATCGGATGCCCGGATGCTTCTGTCGTCTATCGACGTGACAATAAAACTTAACCACTGCTCTACCGTAAGGTGCCCACTGCAACGGAAATATCGTTTGGATTACAAATGATGAAGAATTTCATAGTCTCGTTTATACATTCCGCCATTTTGAATTCACAGTGCGCTTTTTAAAAAAATATCTCCTAGCTTTATCACGAATAAAACTAAAACGAATTATGAGTAGCGTAGAAATATTTTTTCCTTTTTAATGCTATTTATTCGAAAATCAACTAACAGACCTCAAAATAATAGTAACCTAAAATACCTACAGTCTCCTTTTTTAATACACAGAATTCCATTTGAAAGGTCGGTTCGGTAGTGGAGTTGTAGGGCAAATAAAAATTATCAAGAATTAACAAGAGCCCAACTCTCGGTTCTCTTAGCACCTGGGAATTACATTCAACGACCGAAACGTGTCAGTACTGTTGGCTTTGAGAGAAATTTGCATTAACGTAGTCGACTCAGTACTACAATATTGTAGTATAAGCCCTGAAATAGCTCTACCACTATGCCACTTATTTTATATGTTTATTTATCTGATTAAATTAATATATTTGCAGACAATACTCCGCTATTTACCACAATTTACATATGAATTTAAACAAGTCAACAGTTGTGGCGAGTGTTGAATCGCAATTATGGTGACATTTAAATTTTATGTATCAACTGTTTAGTTCTGCTGAATCCTATTAGCATAACATTCCTTCGCGTTTAACTCTGGTGTGATTTACAAGCAGGCTCGGAGTTATATATCTATAGTTATGAACACACATATCAGACCTAAAGTTCCTTTAAAGATATGTAGGTATCGTTATAGTGTAAGTTTTAAAATTTCAAAAGCTTTATTTACCATTTTGTTTTTTATTGCTTTGTATTGTATTCTTTATTTTAATTATTTTCATCGAATTCTGAATTTTTGTTATCTTTCCATTATTTGAGCAGCCAATCTGTCCAACCATGACATGTGTAGTTCGAGAAGATATTTTAATCCGAAGGGAATAACGCATATAAAATAGTTATTTAAATAATCTACTGATTCGTTTTAACTCTGTTGCGAAATAACAATGCACGTCAAACCTCCGACATGACTGGCGAATTTAGAAATGACTAAAGTTTGTGATCACCATACTTTAAATCTATCTTTATTGATCAGACTGTAAACGAGTTATAACTGTACAGATTCCATATTCGACTAGATCGAGTTCGTTGTAACTTGTAGCGTCGTTTTTACTGGTCATCAGATTATAGATATTACCGCCGGAATGATAACTACCTAAACGGTAACAGATTAGAGCAAAATAGTTTTATGTTCGCTTAGAATTTTTTTACTTTAGAAGTATTGAGATCAAAGTTTGCTAGTTTTATTATTGTAATACGCTTATATAATAGTTTAATAGAATGTTGCGCTTCCGTCGACCATTCTCTCTTAATTCAGGATTTAAATAAGTTTGAATATGTAAAATAATAACTAAAAATATTAAGTAGTACTAGTTATTTCCCGCTTATTTTAATTATAGATTTCCTTGCGTCATTAGCAGTTATTGATCTTAGATGTTCCAGCGACTTCTTAAAGGTTAAATTGTTGCAAAAAAGTTGGCATTCTGTAGGTGGCAAATATACTAAAAAAATAGTTCTCATATAATAAACTTAATGTAAACTTAAACGTAGCCCTGAAATTTCCCCAAAGGAAACTTATTACTAAGTTATTCCCATATTAAACATTAATCCTTCCTGGTTTTACTATAAAAAGACATGTTAAGATTTGTAAGGCTTCAGATAATGTTGTGATATTATTAATATGAAGAATGACGTAAATTGCCCGTACTATACGTAACAGCCAGAGCTACGTCGGAACGTGGTTATTGGATCGCAACTACTAAGGTTTCTACAAGACGAAGTGGTGTAAAACAGTTGTAGATTTATTTCTTATGATCGATACAAGTGGGTTGCTCACTTCCTTGTTTTCGCGGACTATGGCCTAAGCCCTCTCAATGGTAGAGGAGACCCGTGCTCAGCGGTGGGCGTATATGGGTTGATGAAGATAGATGAAAGAACATGAAAGCTTTTCTTACTTAATGTTATATTACATAACGTCCGAATTGCAATTTTATTTCAAAATTTCCGGGACCTAGGAAATGCCATGCAAGAGATGAATAGATTGGGTGCTCTTGGTCACCCTCTATCATAGGAAGAGGACCACTGGGGCGTTTTAGTTGCATTTAGTATTACATTCACCACATGCCATTTTTATACATTTCATCTTTCTATTAACCATGCTCACTGAAATTTTGCTTTTTTTCATAAGGGTAATTTGCATGCTTAATACTAATTTTATAATTGGGATAAGGTAAGTAATATAGTAGATCTTTTAAAATTATTTTTACTTGACCGATAACTATGTCATTTTAAATTCCCCAACGAATGTGTATTTAAAATACTAGCAAATATAAAACACCCTGCTAAGATTGAAATCTCGGTTTAAAGTTAAACTGACTGAGCTGTCATATTAATTTTCACGTCAAAAATACGTACCCTTAACGTAAAATTTGATGGAGAGATTAAAATTATTAAATTTTTAAAGCATTCTTATTGTATGAAGTATTTCTTTTGCAGGTATGTTTTTGAGGCATGATACTTCCTTCAATTTATTTTAAAAATTATGTAAGTATGTATGTAAGTTATTCTTATGTTCTATCACGTCAAACGCTGTAACAGGCTCATGTCAGTTCATTACAGCTGTACATTTTGGCTTTTATGAATGTCTTTGCGTGACATGAAACGCTTAAAATGCGGTAAGTAGGGAATCTTACTCATACAAATTCAATCCGAAGTTGTATTTACTTGAAGGAGCGGTTTCGAAAAACCAATTGAATTAAGGAGTTTAAAGAAAATATATCTATGTATTATCTTGTCAAAATTATTTCCTAATGTGTCCTTTTTTATTCCATTAACCTACATCATCATAAATCTGACAGAAACACAATGTAAAAAGCACGAACAGTATAGACGAGGTACGCCAACTCGGTCATGTGTTCCCGGCAGTGTGGCGTGGCGTGGCGCGGCGTGGTGGTTCGACTCAGTGAAATTTCGAAGGCAAACGTAATTACTCTATTAATTTCATTGGAGCGGCGTAGTGCGGTTTAGTTCGCGTTCATTACATTGCATAACCGGTTATTACCTTGCTCTTGTTTGCAGCCACTGTTCTCACAGTTTTACAACATACGAGCAAAAGAAAAACCACTGTGAGAAATTTAGCTTTATGTGGGTTTAAACATATGGCTTGGTGCGTTCGCGTGTAATTGTCCAACGGGTGCACTGAATAATTCAATATGTACTGCACTTGAATGTTGATAATTATCTGTGCTCGAGTGTGTGAGTGAGGCGCGGCGAGAACTGAACTTGTATAAATCATTGCGCTGCTTGTCACGTCGTCGAAGCAGATCGCGGCTATCAGTGGGCGGTTTTCGTAATTTTGTGTTATTATAGCCGTGTACTAGTATTTTATACCATTTGTCTTATGACATAATAAAAAAAAAACAACTTTTATCTTGCGGTAATAAAGCATTTATTATCATGTGTTTAAGGTCCAAGTTGAAAAATATTTATGTCAGATAGAGGAGAAACACGATTCTTTTATACGTTAATGTTTGGGAGCACCTACGTTTAAACAAGCCGAAGAATATGAATGTAACATTCGAAACAAAACGCAGGTGGGGGTGACGTGCGTCGCCAACTCGAAACTTAACGAAAATTTTCAACAAAATTAATTATTTGTTTGTAAATTGCGGCAGTGTGCCCGCCAGCGCGGCAGGGCGGCAGCGCGGCGGCGAGCCAACCGTTTCCCCATTGCTGACAACCTAATTGTTAAACGAAACAGCTTTCAATTATACCTCGAACTCTCTGTGTACTCATTTAAATTGAGAAACCTACGGCTAACCTAAATTGCCGAATTATAGGACAACTCCTGAAAGGGCACGAAATAACGCGCGGCTGCGGTTAGGCCCTTTCTACACCGACGTCGCCTTTCAAAATGTCACATTAAACTGCTATTAAATTAAAGTCGTTTATTTATATTGCCGGGGGCCGGGCCCGGGATGTGTTGCGTGTCTTCGTATAATAAGTTTTTCTTGTTACATGTCTGCGTTATAAGTAACATTTTGTAGGGAATTTGTTGTGCGTCGATTTATTTATAACTTGTCAAGAGCACAACCTATTTGCATTTGTAATCTTGCTACGATTCGTTTATGAAATTCCTATCAATATTTGTATAAATCAACTAAATACTAATAATTATTATTATTCACATATAAACGTTTTGATCCACAGTCCGTCGCGCTATTATAGGTGTTAAATAATTCGGCATAAACACCCGCAAGCAAATCCCCTGAAGTTTTGTACATTTTTAAACCGAAAAATATTTAATATCCAACGCACCCAGCGCCGCGGATTTTTGCGGAATCGGTTTGAAGCGTAATATCGTCATTTACATCGAGTCATTTACATAATGCACGTATTAAAATTGAAAGCGCATTTAATGGAAATTTCAGTGAGTTTGGTGCTGCTGATGTGACAACGGCCGTCATACGCGTTTCATTAGTGATTTATACCGTCATATATTAACAGATCAACTCAACGGTTTTGGTGATTGGTTGGTTTTAATTATATCGTTTCAGAAAATAATTTAATTTAATGAATATCGCATTGCAGTGATGCGTTCTATGCGTTCCAATGAGCTGTTAATATATATAATTTAAAAGGGATTTTAATAGCTTAATTTAAATCCTGTGCTTCCGTGTAGCTTATTTTCCGCGTCCAGCAGAAGTTTGCGTCGGTAAGCTACGCCTCGCATTTACACAAAAGTTGAATGTTATTAATAGTACTCTTTTGGGGACACCTATTATCATAACATAAAATCATATTGAAACAATTAAGCAACAATCATTTATCCTGGTATTTTAAAGAATCAACATTCATAGGCAATATAATTCATAGTGTCTTTAACCGGACATTTACATCTTAGAGGTCACTGGCACGCCCATAGTTTTTTCACATTCAAATTTTCGCTTGTAGAAAAGAGGTTAACATCAGTTAGGCACCATGTTTTTATGGTTGCCCAAATACACGTGGGTGGAAGTGGGTTAACGATCTGTGATTCAGCCTCCGCCGCGGCAGGACGATGCTCTCAGAGATCCTCCTTTGATGTCGTCTTATTATGCCTGTACTCGGGCCGGTCGCGTACGCCAGTAATTAAGATCATTCCGCTAGACTGTGCCGTCGTAAGGTTGTGTCATGGTAGGAATAGACAAGTGTCTTTTTATTTTCAGTATGCGTATTCAGCCAGTATCTAATTGTATTAAGAATTTATAAATAGTTATATTTTAATAGATTTTAATGTATCTATGCTTACGATTTTTAAATTAAATGTTCTAACTGGTGGTATTTAATGTAATTAATGAATTGAAAAATAAAGCCTTTTGAAGGTGACATTCAGAAAAAAATAAGCTAGGACATCCGGATTTCGAAAGACACATGAGTGGGTCTGATTCTGATATCACATATTTGATAAAGGACAAATTTTTTGAACAGCTTTCTGTAGCTTTATAAATTATTTTATCTATTCGTAAAACGTTAAAAAAATCAACTATGTATGCATTCAGTAATTGAATACTAAAGAAACATTTATGAAAATGAAAAATAGCAGCAGCAAAAAATACGCAAGATATATTTTCTTATCTCTGTTTAAGT
Source organism: Cephonodes hylas (assembly GCA_030295005.1). NCBI lineage: Eukaryota > Metazoa > Arthropoda > Insecta > Lepidoptera > Sphingidae > Cephonodes > Cephonodes hylas. Next base: position 3,799,017 of record AP025367.1, on the reverse strand, counting down.
ACATGTTTTATAAGATTTCCTGCTACAGTGCTCGGCACTCAAACATCTCTAAAGTTGTAAGACGGTGCAGACTAATAACACCTGACAGCCAGCTCACAGCAATTACGTCATGCGATTAAAACTTTAATCTGGTGTTAACATTATCTTTTACGATGCACCCGCCGCGCGGCCCATATCACTACACCTCACAATATTACCAAGTTTTCATATCAGATTAACTATTACAGTTGTTACACCCGCCCCGAGCGAGGAACTTCATATCTAGGTGTTGTGTGTTTAGAACAATTAATCCAATGCTCAAGTTTGGTTTCACTCATTTGTACAATCGAGTTATTCTATGTACCTGTTAGATTTATGTTTTCCTAGCTGGAAGGGTGCTTGTAACCTAAAGATTAGGTCAAATATACTTGATCCTATTATTGTTTGAAGTTATTTCTAAAGAAAACGGGTTATCATATTTGTACTGTTATAGAGAGGTTAACTTCTTGGCAATAGTTATAATATAACTAAATAAGTATGTAAAGCGACTTTATTTAACTATTCATTGTCGGGTAACTAAGGCTTTAATGAAATACTTGTATTTACTTTTTGCGAGCTTAATTAATGACATGTTTTACTGAAAATTGTTTCTGGTATTTTTTTAAAGAATTATTTTGTTGCCTTTTTTTCTTTCACCAATCGTATAGTAATATTACTGAGGCAATGTGTTTTTTTTACTATGTTAAAAAATCAAAGATTTCCCATTACGTATTTTGACTGGCTATTTTTTCTTAACCTGTACCAAACTCAACGTTACTAAAGATGTAATTTATGTCAACATTCCTTAATACATTTCCCAAATTATTCCAGCAATTAAACGTCTCAATGATGGTCTTCGCCGAAGACGGTGCTTGCAACTTAGTTTCGAAGCCTTAATTAATTAATTGATGTTTATTCTGTTTCAAATTAAATTTACAAATCATTTGAAATTTAATTAAAGTGACAATAATTGGCGAGATTTCTCCGACATTTCAACAAGAGCTGTATTTTATTGACAGGTTTTTAATTTTAACGGAATTTAAAAGTGTCTAATTGGAGTCGTACTTGTAACTTCTTCTAAAGGACAGTATAAAGGGGCAGTTTAATTGGTTTAAGTTGTTGCCGTCCCTTGTAAATGCTAAGAGTTCATGCCCTGTCGCGAAAAAGTATATGTACCTTACCTCGACATTTCTGTTTATTAAAAGGGTAGTAAAATTAACGTTGTTAATTAGATATTGTTCTTTATCATTTTAAATATGTGGTGGATTAGCTTTTTAGACTTGCGACTTATCAAAATAGTATCTTGTTTATCGGGGAGTTTGAATTAAGGTACTGGGTAATATTCGGGAGCTATTAGTCTCTTAACAATGAGTGGCATAAAAGATATTTAGAAATAAATAAATAAATACACCCAACAGTCACATACATAGTCCTGACCCCACACTAAGATACGAGTCTTGTGTCGTGGGTATCAGAAACTACGAGAGACTTTTCGGTCTCACAAACACCCAGACCCGAAACAAATATTTGTGGATCACACAAACATTTGTATCGTTGCGGGGATCGAACCCGCGGCCGCTCGTTTCGCAAGCTGGTGTCTAGCCAACTGCGCCACGGGGCTGTCAAAGAAAGGCAGTATAACATAAAAGTTTTCCTCTATAATTAATTTAAAATATGACTAGATATGAGAAGTTCATTTAAAGATACTCGGCCACCGTTGTGACACTCTTTAGTGGCATGTAGTGGACTGTGGAACACAGTAAAAGATTTTTTATTGCCAACATTAGCATAAAATAGGATTTTCTCCAATACCTGAGTGATTGTAGATAACATGGTAAAATTTTACCTGCAGTCATACATCGCCTTTTACCAGATTTTATTTAACCATTGGCTATTATAATGCAGAATAAGATTGGAAAAACAAAACGAACGCATTAAAAACAATTTCTTCCAATAAATGTTAACAAACTCAGGCTGCCAGTTTTACCTGAAGCTGTTAAATCAATTTCGCCAGTGTTTTTGTGTCGTTTAAAAAATAAAAACGTTCGTTTGTTTGCGTCACGGCGGCCGTATTGTTTATTCAGCGGACAATCGAATTTCACCCTTTGATCAATGTTGCACGCGTTGTTTTATCAAAGTACTGCTTGTTCGGAAAGGGCGACATCGCCTCTTTCCCTGTATTAAATATTTATATATTCAGCTATGCTCATTGTTTCAATTTGGAGACATAATAACACCAAAATGCTTGAGGTAATTTATAATTTATTGGACATGTTGATTCAAAAATGTTTAAGGTTTAAATTTTATCCAAACTAATTTTACGTATAAATGAGAATATACTCATCATCATCAACCCATATACGTCCTACTGCTGGACACGGGTCTCCTCTAGCATTGAGAGGGTTTAGGCCATAGTCCACCATGCTAGCCTACTGGGGGTTGGCGGACTACACACCTAAGAATTTTTAGTTGTTCAATATACTAACTCCACATTAAATAATAAGAAGCAAGACATTACACAATTAACCTCTAATGCTTTTAGGTCAAACTACCCCTTAAAGGATATGCAAGAGATGTATTTCTTTGTTCATACGCCAGCTGTGCTAAATCACAGTTTCTGATGTCTTACGTCGAGCTTATTTTTTGATCCTGGTGCTACGGTTTACTTATGAAAATCCAGCTACTACTACGTTATACTAATGCGTAAGATTAGTATATAATATAGTTTAAATCCATATTTATTTATATGATTTTATTTTATAAATTAAAAAAGGGAAAAAAAACAAAAGTTGATTCAAACATGTTAGTTTGTTTTTATCGTCTTCTTTGTTTGTTTTGATTTATTACCTAAACTTTCGTCTTGACGTTTATCTCTTGTAATATATGACAGTTAGAGTGCCGTTAAATAAATGTTACTATTGTATTTACAGAGAGCTTTACCACAGTTGCTAAATTAGTTTTATTGTTCTATTTATGTAACTGTTACGAATTTTCTTCTGGCTATCACATAATATTGGTGAATTTGTAGTGTCATTTACTGTTTTAGGCAGATAATGTATTAACCTTACATACAGAAGAAGTTTCTTTTATTCATTAGGTATTAATTATAATTATCATTCATAATTTCATTAATATTATTCAGGAGTTAAATTCCTTATACATATTGAATAAACTTTAGAGATCTGATTAGGTATATCTGGTTCCGAATAGATTATCGTTATTTATTCGCTGGTTTGTGCGTGATAACTGACAACCCTTCGTTGAAAAGCAATACTTTATTTGGTAACTATTGCATTATCAGGTATTTGTACCGTCTAAGTTACAAGAAAACTGTGGTAATTTATGTCGTAATTCCACTATTATCGGGTATTTCGCAGGCCGTCTCACGTGGATTGAATATCAAACTGTTAGGTTTTATTATGTGTAAAGTGACCGCAAGTCCTAGTTCTCAGTGCGGTCGCGTGCATGCACAATAGGCCCACGTATTTGTTCATCTGAATAGATCATTTTGCTCTAGTTTGTCGCATTGTGCCCCCGGCGTTTTCATGCGCCTAAATTTTTTTAGTTTACGTGAGTGGATTTAATTTTGTTAGCTATTCCGGCTGAATTTATAGCGGGTATTTTGATAGGAAATATTGGCGGAACGCGAACATTTTATTCCATGTGAAAAACCCGCTTAGGTGACCTAAAAATATACAGCATTACAACATTTGTATGTAATGATAGGGCTTTTACAGGTTAACTTAATTATGCTGAATAGTATTATTTTATCTTTTACAATCAGCCCTAAGGTATAATTTATAATTACCGGCAATAGTTTGATGCGTGTTTATATTCATACCTTCGGGCAAATGTGCGCTCAGAAGCTATCACTCGGTTAGAGATAAATGATTTTAATAATAATAAACTTTAACGATTTAATACGATAATAGTTATGATAATCAATTCGATGTTTTCAATGCTCTCATGCTCAACGAGTATCGGCGAGTTGGCGCAACAAGTTTTAAATATGCATATTGAAAAAGATGACGGTGCGATTTATTATGTTGCAGACATCTCCAACATGCTTGTGACTATCCTTAGGGTTTTGAAAGTCTTGGTTAAAGTGTGTAGTGTCCACAAGAACATAAAAATACACGTATTTGTATTTTCTTTTTTGGAACAATAATGTTTGCAAGTAGAATTCTGGAAATTTTCTATTAGAATCATACTATTTCCTGCTATGTTATCTGTAGGTGGTGCTAAGAAATTGCTTTTCTAAAAGAAATCTTGCATTTTCTATTTAGCAGATTCGACTTTGTATTAGTATTTATAGATAGCGATGTAACATCATAAAGTTTAACCAAATAAAGAGGTGCTGAACCTGCATGATGAATTGATTTGCATGTTTAATCTCTCAATTTTAAATTCCGCAAAATTTTTAAATATTTTTTTCTCGCCATCAGTCGCTTTTCGACATCCGACGTGTTTTATATTTTTTACATTTCGCCAGGTAAAGTTGTGTTTTATTGGCTCATAAATGATTCGGTTTTAAGCGCTTCCCACAAATAGTCTGCCAATATCCGTGCAGTGTCCGCGTACATTTTTATTTTATTAATTCCCTTTGAGTGGTGCGGGAGGGTGAGCGGGGCGCGGGCGCGGGTGCGATGTGCGTCGATTGTAAATGTATGTAAATAAAGATTATTAAATAATTTTATTGGGCCGCGCTCCAACAGTAAATGAACTTATTGAATTGTTTGCGTCGTCACAATGCGCTCTGATGAGAGCCGTACCCCGCACTCGCCTTTATAAACCTGCTATTGAAACAAGATCCGTTTTATATTGAAAATTCATATCTTCAGCTTTTTAACAATTGCTAGTATCTCTTGCTATAGCATTTCAATCTTAAAAATTAAAAGTATTCTGTTAATTAATTTATTTTGCTGTCGCGATTTTATTAAGATTAAAGGTAAAAAGGCTTTGATTGTTTATAATATATATTTTTTAATGTTATTGAAATAATTATTCGCCAAGAATCATTAACACCCGAAAAGTAATGATGTAAAGTTGCGCAATAAATCATATGTAGTGGCCAGTGGGTGTGCGGTGCACGCTACAGCCCAGCTCGGGCCCGCTCATTGCGCGTCCTTATAAAGACCTGCCAATATAACCCGCTCTACTCAATTTATTCCTTCTATCGGATTTCCTTTACGGACTACGGAGTTAGCTTGAATATTTATGAAGCTAACTTTTGTTACTTTAAAGCAATGCCAACTTAAAATGGACCGGGAATGATAATGGGAATAATAATTACGTAACAATCGGCAGATAGTTGTGCGATTGGTCGGTTTTTCATAATTGATTCCAGACCGGTTTGTACCAAGGCAGGCCGTTTGATAATGTGAATGGCATGCCAGATATTTACGTTTGAAATCCCACATACCACCATGAACTTGTTTACATGTGTAAGCGTTAATTAATTCTTACATACGATCATAAATCGTGACCGGAAAATGCTGTTAAAAATAATCGTCTATCACTCACTATTTTAGTCGATTACCACAGGTTGGCCTTTCATAAAATGAATCATTCGTTATTAGCCGGCAGTTGTAATGTTGGCACTTAAGCTCATGTAGGCCACTGGACTTTATGCCTTGTACTGATAGAATTGCTACTTATTCGATTATGTTTCTAGTGGATCGTTTAAATCGTCGTTATGTTGCCATCAGTTAGTAATCAACCTGGTTTACTTTCTACATTTAAATATGTGTGAATTATTAGCTGTAATTTTATGTGGTTATAAAATATATTCTTAAGATGGCACTGCAATATGGACAACTTACTTATTGCAATTTAATTAGTTGTGAAGCTAAACGGATCTTTAGTTTTTTATTAATTTAACTTGAGTATTTACCAACATACTTAATAATAAAAACGCAGCCAGAGATTTTGTAATCGTATGTATTAAAAAATGGCACTGGCAAAACTTGTAGTGATGCTATTACAATCGTCAATGAATCGATTCGTTGTGATTGTTATTATCGATACTTTTTGATGTCGGGGCGTATTAATGTCGCTTCAATGTCAAGATGTCACGTTCACAAGTTGCCAAACATGAGTGTGATGGCACCCTTGACATTAAGTCAGCGGGCTCGGCTCTAGCATCCGTGTCAATGTAATGCAGCCGTTGGCTGTTATTTACACTGGCAGTGTTTAGAGTGTACGTGTTAGGAAACCGATAGCGCAAACTGTTCTAATTAGGGGTCAGCGGCGCCGTGTCACGTTGTTAAACGTTTTATACAAATGCACTTGAGTTAACTATTACTGAACATATAATTTAAATATTTATGCAATATGATATCAGCTGGTTTTCAAAATTGTAAACTTGTTTTCATACTGAGTTTTGTAATCTTGTATGTCACGTTGCCAATATTCTCGCGGTCAATTCGCTTTAATTATTTTCGCCTATTTTTGTAGAACGAGTTGTTTCGTATGGACATTGTGCATATGTTCGTTTTGTTTCTGAGTCATCGTTTTTAATATTAGAAGTAGGGACTTGTGTGTATATTCACAGAACTATTACTAAAAATCTGGTCATATCTCTCTTGATCTCTCATTTGCAATTATACTGATAAATTTACTGTACGGTTTTCTTGGTAGATAGCGTCCTTTCTACCTTTTTATACCCGTGTACGATAGTAGAATTACCATCTTGATATCGACCCGACACCGGTATAAACATCTCTACTTTTATTTATCTACATTGTACATTCTAACTCAGATAGATTAAAGAGATATTTTCTGGTTTTACGGATGCTATATTCGCTTTAACCGGTTACTTTGGCAACAGTCGCGAATGTATTTTTGAAACCACAATTTCTGTATTTTTTAACCCTTGAAGATAGGTATAGAGATGGTGTGAGAAAGGGAAACCGTTGGTTGAAATGGGTTTTCGACTGATCGCACTAACTGTAATAGTCAATGTTATGATCATTGCTTCAATATCGATGAGAGTCTTAGCCATGCTGCCTAGTGCCACAGATAATAGAAAGCCGATCATCGGTATACACAAATAAACGCTGTAATTAAATTGTATTACTTCGTTTTTGTTGCTAATGTTTTTATTTGAACACAACTGTCCTGAGAATTTTGATATCCACTTAAACTCCAAAGTGGATGTCAAGCTGTGCCCGTGTGGGACGTTTAATGGTTTATTTTAAAGCCTATTGCACCCATTACACGAGTTTTGTGAATTTTTCAACATAAAAGACACGCCCGCCGGCTGGTTATTGCACGGTGTGATACTCTAAAATTTACAAATCGTTTATATTAATAGTGTTATGATATCATTCGCTGTGTCGCTCGAGAGTTGAATATTCTCGTTTTTTTATAGGTTTAAATTTATAAGAGTAGGATTTGATGAAGCTTTTGGCGTCTATTGATTTTGAACATGGAGTGAGCAGAAAATTTCCTATATTCCACTGTGGTCCGAATTAGTCACGCCTTACTAATTTAAAGTCAGGTATGTATGATACGAGTGTCTTCTTTTCTTTAACGCGTTATTCATAAAATATATTAACTTATTGATACATTTAATTTAAAAACCAGACAGATCTTATACTGGTTTTACAAGATCTTATACTGTTTTTTTTTTGTTCGGTACTCGTTTCAACGTTGTTCATTTCCTTCACTTTGAACCATTCGCGTAAAGCGAATGCACTGCTAGTAATATTAAATTGGAAATGTGAAATATAGGTAAGTAATAAATCGCGTATGTAACGGATATGAGGTAGCGAGGTTGGCTCAGCAGTTCAATAGCCACGTTTGTGCTCCGTATTTATTTGTTACCGTAGTTTGCAGTTGAGTGAATAGTCGCATGCACTGAATATTGTCACAAATAACCGTGATTTACTGTCATAACAATAGAGAACTAATGTGCGTAACTGCGCGTATACAAATTTACTTGTTTAGAGGCAGTTTAGGATTATTTGTCTATTATTATTGAGCTATTATTTTACAATTATTGATATTGTTTTTACTTGAGATAGGTAACTTAGCGTATCTATCACATAGATGTATCCGACACAAGCATTGAACCCGAGTAGACCGAGAAGACAGTTCTTCACGTCTGGTTTCTTTTTAAATCTATGAGACATGCTGGAAAATTGGGGTAGTCATATTTTCGCATACGTTTATTGTTTTCCGTGATTTATGCATTGATTGTAAAGTAGGTGTGTCATGTGATTTCATGGTCGTTACATGCAGTTACCTACAATTACTGTGACATTCATATGCTAGTAAATACGTAATTTATACTCGGCATATTCTCACGCATCGATCGCTGTGCGCGCAAACCGCCGTACTGTTAGCGTTTTTTATCGTAATCAATGAAATGTACAAATAATTATCAACTACCTTAAATTAAACTCGGGGAAAAAGTGACGTCGCGTGTGCTTAATGCTATATTTAATTTCTTTTTTGTAGACCAATTGTATAGTTTCTTTATTTAACCGCGGGTTCGTTTCTCCTTAATATACACAATGTCGTACTATATTACGTTTACTTTATTTTCAATTAGGATTATGGAGTACACTCTGTATCGTATGTTCGCTCCTATTAGAACTTGATTGCCGAAATTATTTCGGGTAGGCTTCTCTGAATATACATTTCTGTTTCGTTTAAACCACAATCGAGCGCTGAAATGTTAAACTAGAAATCATTGTGGATGATGTACATACAGCGTCTCGGTCTGTGTTAACACTGTTCTTGTTTTCATTCAAGTTAGTAATAGAATTTGGCCGTACAAAATCGCAGAATGGTGAATCTATTGGCCTTTGGGTATTTCATTGAAAGACCCGAATGTCTGTAAGGAGTGTACTGTAAGCTTTGGCGGATTTGTATACGAATATAGTCAGGTTAATGGTCACTGTTGCTACATACATATACATGTATTCAGATCGAGATCAAAAACTATGTAATATGTACATTGTACATACCAAACTGTATTTGAGAATGGTTTGTCTTTCTATGATTGTATACATGTTTATTTAGTTTAATAATACGATGCGTGTGAAATAAATAGCGAAGGAGATTAACGTTAAATTTTATTTCATAACGTTTCGGTTTACCTCACACGGTGTGTTTAAAAGTAGGCGAAGCTTTGTGGCGTTTAAGCGAGGACTTAATGAAAGTCTTGCGAGGAGGCGTTTCAACCAAATCCCCCTTTAACTGAGCCCCGTCGAGGGCACAGATTTAGAAGGATTTTCTTCGTCGACTTTGTAACACTTTCATGCCGAGATTACGGTCGCCGTGTCTTTCTGAATTGAAAATTATTTTTGTTTAACCTTACTTTATAAAGACTGATGGTTACCTTCTATGCACTTATACAGATACATTGGATGTAATTAATGCTTGTAGGCTAATCTTATCTATGAATCGCAAAATAATTTTGCGTTGAGATGATATCTTTTGTAGATATTGTTGTATTATTGAAGTCATGATGATATAAGACCTAATTCTTGGATTAAAATTAATGAATTGGTTCACAGCTTGCTTTACAATTCTACTAAATTAAAAGTTTATTATAAGACGCCATAGTTAAAAAGCTTCTATAAGCCATTTAATGTTTCGTACTCGTAGTATTTATAATTGCCCATTTATCGTGCTGCAGTTCATCGAGTTAGTGTTGCAGTTTAAGTAAATGAAAACATAAAAAGTGGCGTGAATAGTGAAATCGTTGGATCAATTAAATAAACTCTGTGCGCTATGAAACTTCATGCTAGTCGTCGAGTTTTTCAAGGAAACAGTGAATACAATTAATGAACCCCGTCAAGCTTTGTACAGCATTGTATAAATTGCCCCAGTGTAACAACTTTTTTGTTTTGAACATTGACTTCTGTGTTTTATAGTTGCTATGCAATTCATATCAATGGGTGCGCAGTTGGTATAGTAATGTTTATCAGGAATGTTTATTTATTCATTTATTTATGCTCTACATACCTACAGAGTATATAGGCGAAATTAAAACATTTCTGTCAGTCAACGTTAGGGCTGATTCAGAGAAAAATTAATAAATTTATAAATATTTGTGATACCTTGATTTAAAATGAATATAAATGTACCTAGATAAACGATTACATTAACATACATTATACCGTTACTTATACATTACATAACATACAATATAATAATTCTATTAAACAATAATCTCTTCTCAGATTTTAAAAGCTTAACGGATCGCATATATAAGTTTGTTTTCGATACTGTCCGCTAGCGATTTTATCTTTCTAAGAATAGTAACGCCACATAGATGCATATCATTAAGGCATAACAGCACATCTGCCTTAGCTTCAAACACTGAACACATCAGAAGAGTAAAAGGAGGCATAAAGGCGTCGTCTGTCGGAGTTGAAGGACGCGACGTGCTCGTGACACCGGTGCGTGAAATTGGCTTCGACGCGCATCGCTGTTTGTTCAAACTTGAACGGTTCAAATGGTGTACTCCACAAACACGGCCGTAGCAAATACACTCGTCGGTCATGTTATAAATAGATCAACACCACTGAGACTGCGGTGCCACTAATCACGATTAATGCAAGTATTTCTATTAGCCTGGAAAATTTCTTCTTATTCAAAAGCAGTGGTTTTTTTCTTGTCTCTATAAAGTTATGTTTTGCTGAAAAAAAAACTTGTTAGAAAATTTATTAATTATATGAATCTACATAATAGGAAATCACGTATACGGCAGCGTGAATGTTTTTTTTACTAGGAAAGCTCTGGAATGGGATAAACCCTCTATTATATGGGACTTTACACTTTTGGCAAAACGTAAATGAATAAAAGCTGCACCTCTGCCCACTCTTTTGGTAGAATGGACGTATTTCCTCCTGTAGTTTCGGTTTATGGACTGAAATGAAATGAATCAAATATATGGATCTAATGGCATTCCATTTATTATTAATTTTTAACAAATTACCAATTTTGACGAATTTCGTAATAATCAATTCCTTTGTTGCGAGAATAATATAGGCAGTATTTTGTAGTTAACAGAAATTACGTATTATCATTAATTTATTTTCATTGTATTACAGTTTCCAATAAGCTGTTATTATAAATCATAGTGTCAATAAATTGGATTACATTTGCGTATTATAATAAAGGATTAAATTTTGTGAAAATAGATACTTAGTATTTGCAGCACTGTATTAATGCACCATCAATAACTAAGCTCACAATGATAATAATATTAAAGCATTTGATTAATTAAATCATGGCTGTAATGGTTTTCTATGAACTTATTTGTATCATACATAATATTAAACCGTACTACGCGATTTTATACACTTCAATGGTTGCTTTTACAGATGTTGAGTGCAGAAAAATATTAAAATATATATTCATATAAATTTAGCACACCCCTTAATTTTGTACAAGAGAAAACATCTCGGAAGAACTTCTTGCTTTTAACACAAATGTAAGCGAAGTGAGGCATTAGGCAAGCTTGGATGATGTTTTAAGAACAAACAGGTCCTTAATTAAGTCCGAAGCTTGTTCTGAGTCTTAAAAACCCCTCTGTTTAGAGGGCTCAGACTTGGGATATTCGCCATTTTTTAATCTCCATTCATTGTTCTTAAGGACTGTTTTATCATAACTTTGCATTGACTTAAGCACACGCCGGGTCTTGAAGTTTGCTTTAGCTCAACGTTTTGTGATCTATGGATTTTCTGCCATTTTTAATTAATTTTGTACAAGTTATATTTTTCTATTTGCGTAAAAATGCCAATTAGTTTAATTAAGAAGATGCTATTTAGATCTATACTAATCGAATATAGTTGCTATTTAAATAAAATCTTACGGAAATAATACTAATCGTATGAGTTTCGTGTGGACTGTGTACTGACTGGTATTATGAAGGTTGCAGTTTTAAGAATCTCAAGCATATCCACGAGACACCTTGTTGCAAAATGAACCTTTAAAGAAACACTATAATTTTAATAACATTTATAGTAGGTACCTTCCTCTATAATAATACCTCATCATCTTAATATTATGTACGGAACACCGTCACATTACATACATACATATTTATGTTGAACACTTATTAATTATGTGGTGATTGCAATTTTATTAAATTTGGAGATGAATCACTATTTCCGTAATTAAATTTGAATGGCAAAATTAAATGGAACATCTATTAAAGCGTGTAAATCGTTTTAAATATAGAGTAACATCAGTATTCCTTGGAAGCCCCGTTCTGAACCTTAATCAGTCCTCAATGTAAGGCACTTTAATGAGATTTCTTTCGGGAATCAACTGCAAGGCTCTGTAATTCCCCTTCGAGGTTTTATTGTCGGTAAAAAAGTTTTCGCCTTACAAGTTCAAGCTGGGCGGGGCTATTACTTTCTTTCAATACACGCTTTTCCAAGAATTGCGTCTCGGAACCTGTCTGTAAACGGTGCTTCTTTGTTTTTTAAACAAATACCAAATTATGGGAGACGTATTTATATAACCAATTTCGTGGAATTGCTTTTGATTAAAAATGGTTTATTATTTTTTTTTACGTTTACAAATAAAGCTGATTATGCATTGGAAACATGCGTCGATAAAAATAATTAAGAGTATTTTGGGCGGCTAATAGCAACTGGCGGGAAGTTCCAATTTACCAATGAATATAAATCAGATAATCCGTGACCATGGGATGCGGTTTATACATTGTAGCTTGTTGGTAACCACGAAAATAATTACACTGGCACACGAATATGAACTCTAACAGCAGAAACGCTTTAATAATTTCTCACGAAATCAACTATTATTTGAAACAGTACAAACGGTATAATTATGTCTACGGACTCCGGTCCACATGCTGTGTGAGCGTGTACTTAAATACACAATGTTGACTTTAGCTCGCTGTGTACTGTTTATGTGTATTTTGTACTTTCATACAAATAAAACTAATGCAGCTGCTCGTAGCTTTGAGCTACCGCGCTACGCCGCTACGGCGCTACGAGCTATAGAAAGATTTCAACGTGTTGTCCCACTAGGAGTGGAGTGTGTGTTTATGATTTATTAAACATAGCCCCAGAGATGTAATGGCACAGTGGCTTTGCTAAAGTTTTTATGTGGGTCGGCGAAGACTTTAAATGCGAGCTTTCCCTTTGAGTTGGAATTTACATTGAAGTTGTTATACGCGTGCAAATAATTTTTTTTATCATTTCAGCGACTGAAATACTCTGTGAGTCACAACTCACAGTACTCGTGTCTACTTAATCCTATTGAGAATATGAACGATTTAAATATTGTGAATTGAATAGGGAGATTAAATGTGCAAGAGACTTTTAATAAGAAGTGAGTAATCAAGTTTCCAATTATTATATACATACAATTTAGCGGTAATTTAATAAAATAATTGTTACAATTGGTATGGTAGCAAAAATTGACAGTTTTTCTTTAATAATTTAGGCAAAGTAACTTTGTTCGGTTTAAGGTATGTGAGTTTATAGTGCCAAATAAACAAGGATACTATAAAAATACTACTGGTGTACTGTATCATAATTTGGCAACTTATGTGTATATATTAACTATTTTATTGCCAGTGCCAATTTTGTTATTTATGTATTTAAAAATTGTTGTACGCATTAGATAAAAACTATAAGTGTAAGTAGACTAAAATATTCCAAGTGGTTGTTTTAACGCACAAGGCAATTTTTATAGACTTCCAAGGACGGAGATGTAGGAAGACAAATTAAGTCGTAAGTGCACAAAATTCAGTACAAAAATGACTTTCATTGAGTCGGTTAATATTCGAATTGCATTATTAAATGGAGAGCTTTAAGACAGTTCTTTCTAGATGTAAATTAATTTCCCACAGTTGTATAGGTAAAAATTCTAAACTATTGTCATAAAATGCCATCTTTGTAGTATTAATGGATAATACACGCATACTTTCTCACGGCTGTATCCCTAAAGTGCACTCCTGCATCCACGGTTCGCTAGTTATTCCCACGATATAGAAGGGGGACACATTTCCGGACTCCGTGGTGCTTAGATCTTCCTAGTAGAAAAACCTATGACTAATTTGCCTGGTATGACTCCCGATCGCAAACACAGGCTACAGGGGTATAACAAAAAGAGATGCAAACTATTTCTTTAAACTCCGTTTTCCATACAGTGCAGAGAAGAGTGCTAAATAGTATTAGTGTAGGATTCGTTGCTCAGCTAGTTGTGCTCGACACAATAGCTGAGCACCTACACTGGGCCGTGTTGCCCCGTGCTACCATTGCCAGCTCGTTACGGGCCGCTTCCGCGCCGCTGCCTCAGTGCCGCCTTTGCACTGCTCTTGAATTACTGCAATGTTTTTATCTCGTACACTTCTTTCATTAGCCAGTAACATTTTTAAAACTGTTCCATTTAAAAAAAAATGTGCTAAGAATTGATTGGACACTTATTACATGTAAATAGGTAGTTTATTCTGTAAGGGAATGTTTCTAAGGATAACTAATAAATATTGTTTTACGTATAAATGAATAAAAGTGGGTACCCACTAACTCTAATTTGGAGGGGTCCATAACTGGACGGTGCGCTGGGCGGCAGCGGATCATTTAGGGCACTTCTGCCCTGAGATGCCGTAAAACCGCCCTAAATGCGCGTGATGGTCACCGAGAGGTTTTAGTCCGTATGCTGGCGTAGGCCAGAGACCCCGACATACCCCTCAGGGCCTCCCCTGAGGTACCGAACAGGGGAGCTTAAGGTGCTTTCCTCTCGTAAAAAAATAATAATAATAAAAAAAAAACAACCCACTAACTCTGGAGAAATAAAAATTAAATTACAAACATATTTTTTCTACGAGATAGTGTAATGTAATGTAAAGTAATAAAATAGACTTATGTGCAACCGCTTGCAATTTCTTACGGTATGCGCAGGGTGTGACAAGGGATCCGCAATTAACTGGGGAAATACAATACGCCCCTCGCCATTATTTCTTTGCTTTCTCTCTTCATGTAATTAAAACGATATGTCAAAGAAAAGCAATTACTAAAATCATCGCAGTACCTGAATATAATAGAGGTTTTAAATAAGTAATATTAACGCCGATTTCTCTATATTTTTAATCCCTATAAAGTTACAATGATAAAATACTTTATAAACAATCTAAACGTTAAGAAATATTTTAAGGGATTTCCACAATTTCACGTTTATTCCCTTTCATATATTGGTGTAAATTCTATATACTTTAATTTAGATTCACGTACAATAGAAACTACGTGACCGCTTTTGTAAAGTATTTTCATTTCAGTTGAATAGAAGTTAATATGTTAAATTGCATACAATTTTTTAACAAAAGCAAATATTTTTTGGTCACGTACAAAATTAAATTGTTATTTATACCAAATAATTATTAGAATAACATTTTCTTTGAAGAAATAATTGTGTAAAAGTATTAAAAGAAATACGCGTATTGTAATTTATTACTTCAAATTTGTCTATTAATATTAACATTGAAACTTCAATTAACTAGTATCGTTGAAAGGAAGTATAAGTATTTCTGATAACTTTCAGTTGTCCCTAAATCAAATAAAGTATCATGTTATATAACATTCTTTTACAGTATCAAATAAAACCTATTTTCTTTTTTCATAGGAGTGTCGTCTAAAAATTGACTCGAATGAGTCCGAAAAATATAACAATTTGTAAAATAACTTTTATTGTAGCTGTTTCCGTTTAAGAATCCAAAAAGTAAGCAACTAAGATACGTCCGATATTTTTATCTTCACCGACAAGAATGAATTCAGTCATGAAAAATAAAAAGAGTACAAAAGCACAATGGGAGCGTATCGGAAAGTATGTGAAATAGTAACGATATTAGAGCAACATCGGCGGGAACTGAATGCGCGACGCTGGTGACAGTAATAAGTGTCGGATGTAGGTCGCAGGACGTCCCGGCACACTTTATTCCTTCTACAACAATTTGCCGAGCATTACGTCAATTCAAATAATGTCAACAGTATTGCTTTTAGTGCGTGGAAAAATTTCTCCTTTGTAATTTTCTCTTTTGAAAATTGAAATAATTTCCTTTGAACGCCTCTCTGCGTTATAGCTTTTTTATTGTTTGCTTACAAAGAAGCGTCATTCCCCACACAATTATATCGTGGATATTCTTTGCTTTACGTGCCTTTGTTGGTAAAGTTTAGCATTTTATTTTGAAGCGATTGTTCAGATTATGTCGGTTTATGGCGTGTTTCGGCGGCTTCAATTGAATGTCTTTAATGTCTTGTTTCTTGTAAAGGTCGTTGAATTAACTTTTTGAAATGGAGCTGTATTGTGATCTTCTCTGATATTGTAAATACATTTTCTGTAAATATCTATAGTTAATTTAAATTTTGTAATATAATTTAACGCGGTTTAAAACAAATGAACTAACTAAAACAGTTTTTAATTCTGTGGATGTTTCAGATTAAATAAACAATAACCTTAGGTTAACAGCGCTCTCTATTCTAACTCGTATCATGTCAGGTACTTCCTCTCCCAACAGTTATATAATTCAAACCGTGATACGATACCAGTTTGTTTCACAAACAACGTCACCACAAAGCAAATTGACGCGGAACATTTAACAACCCCGTTTTATGCTCACAAAAGTCCCCTTTGATGTGTGATATTCGATTGTGGAATGAAATCAAAGCACTATCCAGCAGGAGCGCTCTTTACCAAAATTGGGTTAGGCAACGAGAGGCACTACACGCCAGTCGCCACACTTGAGAACGCTGCGCTACCCGCCGCCACACCGCCACACCGCCACACCAGCACGCTACATGTAAACTGTCATACGAGCACGCTGTCGGAGCGCAGAGCTTTCAGCTCTCCTCAGTGCTTTATGTTAATTTTTGTATATCTTCTATTTAATAGAAGATAGTAGAATAAAGATAAAAGATAATAGAATCTATTATCTTTCTGCTGTATTAATGAATATTCATGCTTGAGACCAATTTGCAGTTAATGTAAATCATTTAAACACTAAGACGATCTTTTAGAACATGGAATCAGTTAACAACTACGAAATGAGGAACAAACTTAGGCTCATGTAGCGTAAGGCGCATACGTAGACGGCCACGGCATGTTTACATAACCTTTGTTTGGGAATATTAAAATGTATTAGAGAAATAAACCACAGTGGAGCATGTTAGTTACTGTTATCACTGGCATGGGTTATCTCAAGGGGTTTTACGGGGGCTAAGTTTTGATGGCTATTCAAAATCAGGTAAATTTTCCAGTGTAAAAATTTAGGCTGGCAAAGTGACATTTAATAACTTCTTTGAATTGTAATTGCACAGTATTTAAATACATTTAAGTCCGAAAATGACGCGTAGGTGCTTTATAAAATCAAACGTCTTACATGTTTTTAAATTAAGATAATATATTATCAAAATAAACATTAAAAGTAAATAAAAGAGAAAAATCAAATAACCTTTAATTATAACCGCGGCTACAGACGCGTGTCATTAGTACACACTAACAAAAATATTACAGTAAAAAGTATAAAGGTCAAGAAAATGTCAGACTTAATACAAAGAATAATAAGAAAGAAAACGAACGGTGCGAAATTGTTGTCTACGAAAGGAAGCCATTCAAGCGATGTTTTAAGCCTCCCGAAAAACATACAATATTTTCATAATTTGTAATAGGGCTTCGTAAGTAACAAATATATACAACTAATAACCTAATAATAAAATAGAACGATCATTAGGTGTTTATTTTGGTATTTATACATTCTGTAAGGGACTTCGATCTTTGAAACACATTTTAATGAAGATTTTCTTGTGATGCGACCGTATCCAAAAACAAACACTATTTTTTGTTTTACGATTGAATATTATCACGTACAATCATTACCAGTAACATTAAATTTGTTTGTGAGTTCTATATGACTTTGATAACACCATTTTTATTTGCGACTATTAGTTTACTTTTGACGAGAATAAAAGAAGAAGAAGGTGGTTATTATAGATTATTCCTATTATTCCACTGCCCCGATCATTTGAGATAAATAAAATAAATTGTAGCCCAATAGACCAGTTTATCCTCCTTCGACAATTGGCTTAATTCTTCAGCTCTTGATTCGTAGAGAGAATTAAGCTGGCGAATCAAAGCACCTGAGGGGCGAATTTTGCAGGCCTATGTCTCCATTTTATTTAAATACGTCCGTCGAATGGGATTACTTTGAAAATGGTCCAGATGTGCTATTTTAGTTACTTTGTTATCGAATCCTATGCTCACACCGTTCGTTCAGTAATATTCTTTATACTTACATTGTATGAAAAATTATGTGAGGTTTGGTAGCGATGAAGTGAGAACTATTTATAACTCTTAATGATGTCAAATTAAATATTGAATTGTGGGTATTGAATCTATGAAAAAAAATTCGGCCTTACAGTATCTAGTATAATTATTAACATTTTTGAACATGTAAATATTTGTATCCGCAAGAGGATCAAACTCACAAGCTTTCGCGTTGCATTTAGATTAAAATTATCTTGGCCACGGACGCTATATCTTGATTGCATAAGTTCTTTCTATTAGTACAATGTTCCTTAAGATTTTGTTAACCTTTTGAACGCCATTGTCGGCTATAGCCGACATGCAACGCCGTGCCCTCTACGCCACGGTCGTCTATAGCCGACATTAAAGTAGCATTATTATTTAACGATAAATTTGTTCAATAAATGAGTTTCTGTCTATCATATCTTATTTATTGAAGTAACAAGGATATAATAATTCATATATACCTTAAACCTACCTATAAATATTTATTATATGTGAGAAATCCATGAGAGAAAAGATGCCAAAAAAAAGTCCGTATTGGATGGACTCCAGGCGCCATTGTCGGCAAGAGCCGACCGCTAGTGTTGTGCTAATTTTTTATAAATAATAAGCAAACTGTGCGCTAATGTACGAAGTAAATATAAAATTTTTGTATTATTTCATAAAACAAATATCATATTATATTTATAATAAAATAAACAACTCATTATTGATTACTTAATTGAAGAATTATTTAAAATTCTTTACCTACCCCCTATACAATCGATAGTCCTAGAGTACAGTGTGCCCATTCTTATTTTATTGTCTTTTATGACTGTCCTTTACGCCACGGTCGGCATTAGACGACTCACTTAGTCGCTGTCCGCGTACGAGTACTCAAATAAAGCTGTCCTGTGTTCGTGTCGTTCTTTTGTGAAATACCAATTGCCAATCCCCATTTCGGGGGATTTATCTGGCGCCTGACGTTTCGGCGAAGGTGACGGCGACTATGTAGATTATTAAACATTTTGTATTTGTCCCAAATTGATTTATTTAACATAATATAAGACGGAGACTCTTCTAAACCCATACTTTAACCGCCATTTGGCAAACAAATATTTTTGTCATAGTTATCTTCTTTCCCAAACAACAACAATCCGTCCACAAACAGTGTAATTCAAATTAAATTAATTTTTTTTACGACATCAATTGGTATATACTTTTATGATTTAATATTACACTCGTGTATTCTTTGTAATAGTAACAAAGAAGTAACAAAAATAAAAGATTTATGATATTTTTTTTGCAAAAGCGGCTTTTACTCAACTCTTACAATACAACCATGGCATCGAAACATATTGTAAGTAAAATAAGTAATTGTATTTAATGTAGTTCCTAAAATAATCCTTGACGGATTAATATTTTATTTAATTTTTGATGCTAATACATAATATCGTGCACCGTGCCGCGCGCGTCCCCTCTCTATAATGAACCGCGAGCATGTATGAAAACACCGTGTCGACTACGCCAATGTCGGCTAGAGCCGACAACATCTATTGAGTAGTGCTGGGGTAATGTTACTGTGTAATATTTTTGACTAATGTATTTATCTTCAAGAAACATCGTTGTAAGCCATAGTATTTGCTATGTAAAATTACTAGTTTGATGTGGGCTTAAAAAAAACTTCATTTCTAATATGTTGGTAGATTTATGCACATTATTTTTATTAGAAAATAAAACGTTATCGACATGCGATTCCCATCCCTATATTTTTTTAGGTATTTATTGCAGTTTTGAGGGCTTGGCGTGGGGGACACGGCGAGTGTTTTTATGCGTGGCGGTCAAAAGGTTAAATTAATTGATAATTCTGTTAAATACGCTCTGTATGATTAATGCAGTTCACGAATTAAAAACCGTTTAGAAACTGTATGCCGAGATCTAATGTTTTTTTTTTAATAAATATCAATAGGCATATTGATTATAATCTAGGAATTCCATTAAAAAATTATAAAAGCATATTTCTTCATATTTCCGGACGCCCAAGATCATTCGGCTCGGCATTGAACGTGACAAAATCATCAAACAGGTTTAAAATATGTAGAAGTTACTTTGAATTAAAATTACGACTTAAATGTCGCTTAATCGTCTTCCCACGTATGTTAATGTTTCTCATTAAAGTGTTGTAAAGAACGGGTTATAATATTATTTTTTGCTAATATCGTTCTTAACTACGTTGTAAAATGACATGACAATTTTATTAGCCAAATTAAATATACTTACGTCAATAAAATAAGGATAATAAGAAGTTATCCTGGGAGATCGGAGTTTCTGGATGTTTTATTATTTAAAAATTACAAAGTAAAGGCCAAGTCATGTTTCTATAACAGGCAGTTTAATCTTCTGTGATAAACCTTTAAGGAAAATTGTCCAGTTCCAATGCGCGATCAAATACAATATTTCTTGGTTACGTGTTTTGAATCATGTAATTATTCGTATATCTTTTTCTCTCTATTAGATATTCTACAAATCCAAAACGGCCATATTTTATTGTATTATGAAACTTTGAAATAGTGTACCAGCCCACGTTACAAGTCCTTGAAGATTGCGTGAATACGATTGTCTTTATGGAAGTCTTTTATGGCCAAAAGCATATTACTTTAAACGTTCACAAATATAAAGCGAATCGTTAATGCTACAATGTAGTGTTACATTACGCGACGGTGTGACACACAGCGTGCGTCCGCAAGCACCTCGTAAAGGCAAACTAAAACAGTGACTTCATTACTTTCATTGTCGAAGTTTGCTGTTCCCTCATGCATTACTGGGGCTTTAAATTGAACTGTTTATGTATTCCGCAGCTTGTAGCTACCCACCGCTGGGGACCCAGTATTTGGAATCTCGCTGAATAACTCACCCTTATCGGCCAATTCTTATTTCATGTGATTAAAACTGGGTGAAATTAAACTGGCTAGTTTTGTGATTCTTTGAATAAAGGTAGAGTTATTTTAGTTTCGTAACTGTGAAATAAATAGGTTGGTGTTATTAGATAAATTCTATGTATCTATTTTTTTTTTTTATTTATTAACTTTGTAGTAGTAGAATACATTGTTTATAGGGCAGTCATAAGGTTATAAAAGCAAAGGCAGGCGCGATTTTAATATGCTTGACTAGAAATTTAATATGTTTTATGAACCTATAACGTAATTTTTTTGCCCACACAACGCTATAACTTAATCTGCTCACTGGGTGGGCCTGCTCGATGAACCGACGTGAATGTGACGTCAACGGGCCCTATACTTTTTTCTTTCCCTAACACTTCTTTTTTCAATAGGCAGTAACGTTTTCACAAGGCAGTCTGCTATTCCTCATGTACAAAGGTGTTCTTGTGCAGTTGTGATCATTGTCTATCAGGTGAACCGTTAACAATTGGTAAACAGGTTTTTACCAAAAAGGGAACTTTGAACTTTTTATAAGCATTGTGATTATTTCTAGCGTAAATGATCACTTTGGCAATCAAATTAAATATTTGGAAGGCTTTCGAAGTTAATATAAAAAATATATAGGTACCTATATTAGATAAATTTATGTAATAAATGAATGGCTATATTATTCCAAACCGTCTCAGTTTGTTACCATTTGCCCTTCAGAAACTAATAGTATTCTTCCAGGCGTTTGATTTTGCTTTGTTCGTTTGGCGTCGCGACGCTACTCATAACATTTGATGTATCCAATGTTTCGACATTAAGATACTGCGATAGAAAGTATAGTCTACAAAGAAATTTTCTAATATTTTTAGGTTAACCTGCAAATTAATGAAATTAATTTCTACGAGTATTGTCCGCCACTTTTTTTTACTTACCGTAAACCAACACATTCAAATTCATTGTGTGATAATAATAGAACAATTTTCATTAAATACTACAATAATTTCATAAAATATTAATAAAGATTTGTATACGTAAGCTGTAATCAAAACTTAAACAATTCTTGTTCTGCTCGACACGCAAAAACATTTGCGTCAAGAGTAAACAAAAACACAATTGCTCTATCGTCTTGTTTTTTTGGCCATCCAAGATTTCGTACACACAAAATAATTGTATTATTTCACGAAACAATTTTTCTTTCGCGCCGCTGAATGAAACACAAGTTAACTTTGCAGAAGACAAATTATGTTTGCGTGTTCCACCGATACTGTTATGATCAAGATGAACGGTACTATGGCAAACTTTTTCACGATACTTGTTCAACGAAATGCAGTGCGATTAGTCAGCTAAATTAGACTATTGTTCCCGTCGCGAGATATCATCGCAATGTTTCGCGATTATCATAATAAATGCATAGCATTGATGTTCTTTGTTCGAATGTAACAGTAAATTGAAGCTAAAATAACAAATAATCAAGCAATTAGTTGCTTTACTTTTTTGGTAAAAAAAAACGGTTGCTTTTATCGATTGTAGATGCAAAAAATCATTTCTTATGTATCGTTTGCATCCAATATAAGACTTTAAATACATATATATATATATGTATATACAGGGTGTATTTAGACCTTGATCGAAAACTGAGGCAGGTAATAGCGAGGGTGATCACAAACCCAGTGGCGATATTAAAAATCCCGACAAAAAATAAAAATTTTGACGATTTCCATACAACCGTAGGTGTTAGAAGTATGTGATTTGTATGGAGAACCTCAAAATTTTTTATTTTTTGTCGGGATTTTCTTTAATGCCAGGGGGTTTGTAATCACTATCGCTATCACCTGCCTCAGTTTTCGATCACGGTCTAAATACACCCTGTATAACCTCACGTCTACGTTCCCCGAAGAGGTAGACAAAGATGCGTTTATACATTCACTTTTCGCCAGATACGTATAAGTTTCAAGTAATAATGGGTGAGCCGGTCACCGTGCTTTTACTAATAGTTTCATAATGGAGAATCGAACCCGGAACCTTTAGGTCGCTCGCCACATACTTGTTCGGGAGACCACTTGCAGTTAAAGGCTGTAATTCGGATAAAAAGTTTCTTAGTACTGTTAAACTGATAAAAAAAACATTGAATTGTAATTCAAGTGTCTATTGTGATCGCTAATTAATTCTCACTCACGGACAGTAAAAAGTACAAGCAGCCCACGAGCGCGGTGCCTCGGCCGATTAGGAATGCAGCTCTACATCCGGAATCAGGAAAAATCGTGACAACAAAAACTCAGTTCAAACCAGGAACATATAAAATGCAATCTATTGTTAAATTTATTAGAACGAATCGTTTTGTATGTGACATTATTACGAATCGGTTCACTATATCGATAAGGTTTGGTTAAGCTTTTGACGTGAGCGCTATAAACCGCATATAATTGTATTTTATGGCATAAAATTTTACTTCTTTATACACTTTGTTCTTTTGCAAAGAAAACCACAAGACACATTGCTGTCTCGGAATATCTAACATCGAATGGAACGAGTCTAAAAATACATCAATAGATAGATAGTCAAAAATACTTAGATATCGGTAGGGGAGGGCGGGGCAGGTACTAACAAATTTTGTATTATTGTTTATATCTTCGTTGACAATAAATTTTTTCGTTTTGTTTTTTATTGAAAACTTGCTTTGGTTATTCAGCTATGATATTAGTAACAAAAACCTTCAGGTATGTAAGTATTTTCAGAAAGAGAGCCATGAAAACCAAAAAAGTCATTTGTTAATATGTACCCCGCATGTGGGGTAAAAATTAACAGAGCTGGGGTAAGTATTAACGGTGGGGGCAATTATTAACAGAGACTAAAATTTTATGAAATACTTAAATAAAATGTCACTTAAAGTAATGAAAATGTTTTAGTGACTATCGTTAAACAAACCCGTACTTTTTATGATAGGAACTGGAAAAATATTGAAAATTCTTGCACTGTTGTGACTCCATTCTCGTTTACGTTGCAGAGAACTGCTCGGACTACTCGGAGATCAATTATATCGTTAAAGTCACTTCTTAATTCTTTGTGAAAAGAGAATAAACATTAGTCAAGTCAAAAGTTAGGTCAAAAGATGTTTCTTTGCTTAAGCTGGTCCCCTCAGGACTCCGAATAGACAAGGATGCGTGGTGCTTCGTAAAACCAGGAAACCAATCTTTTCCAACCTTTCTGTCCCTTTTCCGAGATTCTTAAATATTATCTATCTTGTATCGAATGGCAAGCAATTTTTAACATCGTCGGGCAGCAATCCAAAATAGTTATGAGACCATTTTTTCTTTACGCACTTAACAAAAATATTTCGACCGCCTCATGGTCTTGCGATAAAAGTAAGTGCCGTGCTATCTAGAAGTCCCGGGTTCGATTCCCGGGTCTGACAAATTGTTATTGGGTTTTCCATTACGAAATTCTTAGTAGCAGCATGGATTCTGGAAACGTGCCCGAAAAACAGCAATAGGCTCGCCCCCTATTACGTGTACATGGGACTGATACATACCAAACGAAATGTGGGTGCAGAAATGCACCTCTGCCTTCCGCTTTGGGGAATACACGCGTGAGGCTATGTATATCTATATGTTTGTACCAAAATATCGTATTCATTAGCAATATCTATATATTTTCTGTTAGTTACTAGAACTTATTCACCTGCCACCTCAAATGCTTCTTGAAACGTAGACCCCCTTGGGCTCTTCCTATTATAATTTCTTATTCTATCATAAAAACACGCTCATAACAATAAACACTCTTTTGACATCACATACCTACGTAATATTACCATGTTAATACTTACCCCACTCAATTTGTTAATTTTAACCCCGAGGCCACTTTTGATACTTTATCAATTACAGAAAATAATCCCGTCAATATAATTACAAACAAGTGTAATAGTTTGAAAGTCAATAAAATAGTATATCACTTAAGACAAACTTTGATTCAATTTAGTGAATAAATAAGTGTCAAATCAATTTATCACGAAGAACGAAAAAATTGTTTACCTATTATTCCGAGCCTACTTCGCAAAACTATCACAAGCGAGGGCCGGTTGATATCAGGCAAGTCAGGACATGTTCGGCTGTGTATATAGTTATTGTAAACCGAATCTCAATTTTTTATTACTTTTCGTTTGGGATGTATAAGCTTGTTAATTCTTACCCCCGTTAACACCAACCCCGCTCTCCCCTACTTGAAATCTTTTAGAAACCTCATTTTCCTTATCGTTAAAAAAAGGACAAATATAACCACAAATATATTTGCAAGAAGATTTACCAAGCTTAAATATAAAGCTTATATATCCTAAGCATTTTTAGACCGTAATTTCACCGTATCTCTCCCAGCACCGGTCCCTAGGTTCCCTAATCCACGCTTAGAAACTTTATAGGGTACAACGAAATTTGCGGCGTAGCTACACGGCACATTACTTAACAAACTAACATGGGTTTTCCAACAAACGAAGTTTGAAATAATCGAGTGCTGAGCTTAGCTTGGGTAAAACTGAATTATTTCTTTTGGGGATAGTTTTTGTTCAATAAATCACTATTATGATTATGTGTTATTTATTCATACATATGTTTTATTGTGCCCATGGAGGCGCGTATGCTTAGTTTTATTGATAGTAATTATTCTGATAATTGACCTTCTTTTTCCAAATTAGAATTCAAAATATCTATAATCTATCTCATCTGAAAACTATTTTTTCTCTTATATACTTGCAAGTTACAACAGATATGTCCGAGAATATTAGATGTCCAATATAAAAACGTACATCAGTATCATGATTTCATTTTATAACTACGTCACTAATACCCGATAATTTATGATGAATCCAATTCTGGAAATTGTTTTAACTCAATTTTACCGTTTTCCTTAATAGTATCCGTGTAGCAAGGTCGCATAGAAATTGAAACCCAATTTGCAGACTCCCGATACCATGGAAACTTTCTCTTTTCACGCAACAGTGGCTCCGCGGGCACCAGTCATTGACATGGCCGGCGGTTTTTGCAAATTACACTGGCGCTAACTAGATACGTGTAAACTGTTACCGCATTCAGTCCAGTTCAGTAGCCCCGAGCTGACACATTACACATTGTTTAAGGCGATACCAATCTTATGCTCATTTTGCTGCTGTACTTTGAAGTGATGTCCATCACTGATTTTTAATTGGATTTTAATTATTTTTATGGTTTAATTTTATAATTAGAATTATCAATTAAGATGTCTTTTACTAGACTTACGCTGAATAAAATAGTGGAACTCTTTTTTGTATTGTAACAATGAATTACATTGACTCAAGGTCTAGTCGACTTATAAATTACATTAAATAATTTATCTCTATATCTTTTGTATAAATTTAACCAAGTTATACTTCCATTTGTTTTTTCTTTGTAGTCGTGATACCGTTACTTTAATATTTCAACATCAATCACTTTTTTTATCGATTCTGAATCGGAAGTACAGTTAGATGACGGCCCTAGTACTTAGCCGTGCAGTTACAGTTGCTATATTAATACGAACAGGATTGATAGAGAGGAGGCAGTCAACGGTGTTGTAAATAGATGCACAGAATCGATTAGCCATCGATCAAACAAGTCGACCGGTACACGACAGCGTAGGGAGATGAGAACGATTTACGTTATTAAGTTGATGGTCTCTGCGGTAGTGAAAAATGTTAAGTAATAATGGAGGTATTAGGAATATTCTATTTAAAATAATAACAGCAGTTATAAAGCTCATACATATTATGTTTTAGAGGGAGGCAGAAAATGTATAATGTTTTACAACTTACTCATATTTCACTAATGTGATGGTCTTGCGACACAAATTAGCACGTTCGGTCGGGAGGGATCGCCTTTGATTCTTACGTCAGTTAAAGTGTTGTTAAGTTTCCTTTATATAATTCTCAGCACGTAGCCTTGAAACGTAAACGGAAATAGGTTCGTGGGAATCCACGTTGGGTTTATAAATAATAATCTGCCAACCCCATCATCTACCCATAATGGGAACTAATTATGTTGGATAAACATACACTTACTTTTATATAGGTAATCATTGCACAACGAAGCGTAAAGACAGCGTTAAATATAGAATCGAAAATATTTCTAATTAAGTAATGCACAGTGAAGTGTATTTATGCTACGTTTCTGGTTCAAAGAAAACCGGTGTTCATTGAGATTTTAATTTTTGTTTATACCTGGATGCGTACAAACAACTTGGAGGCAG
The DNA here is from genome assembly GCA_030295005.1 of Cephonodes hylas. NCBI lineage: Eukaryota > Metazoa > Arthropoda > Insecta > Lepidoptera > Sphingidae > Cephonodes > Cephonodes hylas. The sequence continues at coordinate 3,771,550 of AP025367.1, read as the reverse complement.
AATCCTGCCCATTAACCTGGGCTTAACTATTCATCAAGCCACTGACCTGCTTTCCAAGGTGTCCCAAAGATAATTTAGGCGGTGAGAAATGTCGCCTTTAGGGTCAAAGTGTTACGAAATTGACCCGGGCCGCAGCCCTTGGGGAAAAAGGCTCATTTCGAGGTCACAGAACATTTTTGCCACGTATCCTCGTGAATATTATAAAGAGCAGCCGCATTTCACACGCTCCACCGTCACCGCCCGCATTTTGTTTACACCCTAACCTTTATTGCGGCGACAATTCAAAGAGCTTCCATTATTACGAAAAGTAATTTTAATACCGCACTCTGAGCATTCTCTCGATGACTCAACAGTTCCAAATATTTCGGTAGAATTTAACAACGACGTCTATTTATTTATTACCCAGGATTTCCTGGAAGTTGTTTGAAATTACATTTGGCAAAAGTTTTTTCAGCGAATTACAGAACAAGAGAGAAGAGAACCTCTAAGCTTTTTCGAGGTATTTTTCCTTATTATGAGTTAAAATTCCTGAGAGAGTAACATTTTTTATTGCATTGCTTAAATCCCTTTAGGTAACAAAACGTAAAAGAGTTTAGTCCGATTGCGAGAAATGCCTCTGAGAAATCATCTTAGAGATTTGAGTAAAGTACGGGATGTTTGTTTTAGTGTCGACGCAGGAAGACTTAGCTACTAAATACGGGAGCCTTGTTGGACCCGAAAGTACCCATTATTCTTAGTTGAACGCCAAAGTGGCTTGCGTCGAACACCTGTTTCCATACAGTACACAATGTTTCCCTTCAAAGGGTCTTGAGCAATCAAGTTATTGGGATATATTTATTATGTTCTTTGGAGTTCCCTTTACGAGGGCCCATATATCTTGAATAGGAAACATGTTTTTGGTTCGGCTGTAATTTGTTGGCGTTGTGCGCTATTTTTGTTACCGATTTTATTGTTGTTTAGCGTCCGAGTGCGCGCGTTGTTCATCCTTGTCGCTCTCGCTGTCTGTCGGCGCTGTGAACGGAAAAGGTTCTCCGTTATGGCAGTTGCGCCGTAAGGCCGACGTGTATTTTTGCCGAGTGACTCGCAGGGGTAGCAGTTTTATTGGCTCAGTGATCTGGCTTTATGAGTCATGTTTACTGTAATAAACTCGTTGGTTCCCTTCGAAATGAGCTTCTATATTGAAACTTATGCGTTGCCAATATCCGACTGGGTAATGTTGACATAAACTGCCGTTTTATATGACCTATTTAAATTTTACACTTCCCGTTATTCTATCGTCGAACGTCGTAATTGGGTTCTCGCTTGGCTGAAATTGCGTGCGCACATCTGTATTTTGATTTGAAAAATCCATTTGATGCAGTTTACGAAGCAATCAATATGTGTCAAAGTTGTTCGGTGGAGTAATTTGGGAGAGGTACCTTCGTCAGTAAGACGTCTTGGAAAGGGTCGTCTCGCAGCTCGTACGTACCTAGTTACCAAACAAGGTTCTGCTAGTTATCTGCGTAAGGTCGACGTCCTTGTGGACAGCAGTAAACTTGCCTCAATTAATCAACGGCGCATGGGTGCACACAACGAGCAGTAGCGGGATTTGTTATTAGAATAGTATTTACCCCATACACCGATCTATTGAAATGTGTACGATTTTTTTTTTATTTATGTTATTATCTTCTATAATTAAGCTTAAGATTTTATAATGCAACTTCTTATATGTTGTTTATTTTTGCAGTAAATTTCGTGTTTTCAGTTCTATATGGTTTTTCTCACTGTGGGAAGTATGTAGCCCGATATAAATGACTCGTAACCCTATTAACTAGCAGGCCTCTATCTGCTCTAAAACTAGAAGTTCGATCACTGCACCAATATTTGTGATTATTATGTCTCGCGAAGTCTTAGATTTGTAGTTGAGTTCATAATCGATAGAGCGATCTATACCGTTTCGACTGGTACATTATGTATATCGGTTGATAATGTAATCGCCAGTGTCTTTAGGTTAGGCCGCGAGTGGTGCCAGTCAGGTACCGGATGACTGATGGATTCGCATCGACGAGATCAAGGGCTCTGACCAATCCAGCCGCATTGCGCACCGCCACACCGCTAATGCCCCGCAGGATTAATCAACAATTAATTTGCTATATTTGACTGTTCGTCGCACCCCTATATGTAATATATTACTTGAAAAATCGTGATTATTTATTTGTAGGATTGTGTGGATACTACATAATAAGTATGTAGAAAATCTGCGGTCTATATTTGTAAGATATTTCACGTTTATGTAAAGGTATCTGCGTAGTTAGCGAGTAAGGAAAGAAACGTGCATTCTTGCTAATTAACTATCTATTCTACTTATTATATTGCTTATGCAAAAATATATTCACATTTCACATGAACTACCAGCAGTTACTCGTCAAGCAGTGATATACTTAGATAACAAAAGCAGAAGTTACAAACCATATTATGCTTTGTATATCCAATAAGTTAATACATCTCTTTTTGTAATTGTATTAAAATACGTTTCAAAGGAATTAACATTTATGCTTTAACAAAGAACTTCACATAACACTACGCATGGCACGACAGTGGTCACATAACATGCGACACGAGGGTTTTACAACACTTACGTACATAACATTCAGTTAGCGACTTGTGGTCTAGTCTTATGTGCCGAAATAATGAAGAGCGATATACGAACATCGTTGGGGAACGGAGGGGCGTTTACGAGGGAGTCCGGTGGCGCATAATTCTCACATCACAGTGTCCTTGCTCTCAGCGCCACAGATACGTTCGCAGAATATACAAACGCTCTCAAACTGTCTGCTCTCAGAATGAATCAATTATTATAGGCTATCCTTATGAGGATGTGTTGTGAGTTGTCTTCACTTTTCTATTAATGTTTTAACTCTGAGTAGCGTCCTCATGTCGGCTGGGTCTTAAATTAAAGTCATCTTCATTCAATGGTAAAAAAGTATGGCTGGTGTCTAGTAATTGACGAATTAAATGATTCATGTTCTTTCATGCTTAAGACAATAACATCTAAGGATTTTCATTCAAAAGTTTAACTGGTTAAAAACTAAAAAAGATCTATTTATATTGAACGACGTAGGTAACGTTTTATTCACTTTGCCTTTTAGTGAATAAAACGTAGTGCCTTAAAGTTTCTATTTTGTAAAAAACATTCTAAAGAGATTTGGACACTTCTAGATAGTCAAAAAATTATCCATCCAATAAAGAGTCGTCAAAGTTGAAAACAAAAAATCCATTCGTATAAAATATTTAACATTTTTATAATATTTTATTCACCGTAGTGATTCACGAGCGCGCTTACTTAGTGTTGAGTGGAGTCGTAAGGGTCAAAATATGTTATGAAACCACTCCAAATACTATAGGACAAAAGCGGCCGGCAAGAGAACTCATTATGTACTAGACAATAAGGCCCCGCGGGTGTTGGCAGCCGACTTAGCACTCTATGACCTTTGACATGGCTCATTTGAATAAATTCACAGAGCACACTTTACTGGCACACTTGTATTGTGCTTTAGTAGATCTTTTGCGATGTGTTTATCATCGCAGTTAATTTTCATATGTGAATATTAGTTGGATATTGTAAGTACTTTAAAAATTAAATGCTAGTTCTTTTTTATTAGATTAGTTAAGAATTATTCATTGATCAACACGAATGACGAGCGTCACTTGTTTTGAACAAACGCGGAATACAGCTTCTACGTTTTATTTGTTTCCAAACTTCACTAAGTGTAATTGCTTTTGTCTTAATTCAGAACTGAAGTAATTAATTTGTTTTGTTAAGTTTTTATGGAGATATTATTTCTGGTTGTTGTGTTGCTTCCTTTTGCAATACATTAATTTATTTCCTTTTGCTAGTCATTATGATATTTTCTTTAACTTTTGTTGTTAAATAATTTTCTTTTTGTGTTCGTGTTACCAATTTTGTGTGAAAAGCCCCAAGTTTAATTGTTAGAAAAATACGAATAGCATATGGTTTGGACAATAAACACAAAAATTACTTTTATTTGCAATATTTGATGTCGAAACTGTTCTGTTTCGAATATGTAGCTACTGTTAAACGTATAAGTACGTAACTTTCTTTTCGATAAAAGCTTCAATATGAGAGAATATTTAAATTTGGAGTCAATATTATTGTTCTAAAATATAATGTATTAAACTAATTCCGCAACATTACAGGGCTTTTTTCCTTCTGGACATTAATACTTTGGGTACAATACGATACTGGCAGAAACTCTTCTAACGGTATGTATTAGCAATTGATGATGAAACAATTCTTAAGTTACGTTCTTATGATATATGTAGGTACATAACTCTTTTCTTTTGTCATAGTTATTATTTTCATTTGACTCTGATTATTTATATAAGGCCAGCAGTTACGTAAATATCAAAAGGTCTGTTAACAACGGTTGGCGGGAACACGCTCGCTGACTCCAAGCTAAGTAGGTGCTCCAATTCCATACTATTCGACCAACATTAAATATTGTGGTCACATTTCAATCTCGCCTCGGGTTTCCATGTTTGCGAAATTTATAAATGGTGTCATTGATTTTTCTCTTGCTGAAATATGAAATGGTTTATAGCCATTGGCGTTTGTAGCCATTACTGTATCGTTTATCATAAAATGCATATAATTTTTTTCATCATAAAAGTAATGAAAATCTCTGGGATAGATAATATTATATAGAAAAGTAAAATACTAACACAATGGCAATCCATTAATTATTCTAGACTGTAGAGAAATAGCGACTCGCAATCATCAATCTACAATCTTGTTGACTTTATACTCTTTTAAAACATCAAATGGTGTTTCTTGGTGTCAGTTCGTCAGTCTTACATCAGACGGCATTAAGAACCAGCTCAAAATGGAAACACCATTGTTGGACCATAAAATAATATGAAAATGCATTAATTCTATACTACTCCTGCACTTCCGTACATGTCATATGATATAATTGCTTTGTTGGCATTTGTAGGCAGTGCCGAACAGTAAGCAACAGTGAGTTGCTTGTTCATTTGTCGGACTTGAATAAAAAAGAAAACCCGTCGAACATGACCTGTAGATATGAATCACGCTCTTGGACGTTCTTCGACGTTAGTGTGCCCGACGACCGTATTGCTCTTCTAATGATGTGTCGTTGTAGTCGCTAATATCATAAGAAATATGCTAGATTTATGTCATATTAAGGACAAGAAGAACCATATCTTTACATTCTAAATTACTGAAATAACACATCGAGCTTATTCTGAGAACACAGCAAAGATATAATAAATAAAATGATTTGTAACGGAGTAACGTTGGTTAGACAAGCGAAACAATTTCACTGAAATCAAATATACATGTAAAGTTTGAGCGAAAAGAAATAGCTGTTTCAGGCTCGTGCAAATTAAATAACATTTAGTAGAATCCATATTTAATATTCAAAATTATATTAACAAAAAGTATGGGTCATTTTAATTTTAAATACTGCGAATATAAAAGCCTAATGCGCACCAAACTACTGACTGTGTATTCACTGTGTTATGAATATACTCCCCATAGCTGTATGCATACATGGGTAAGGGTATAACATTTCTATTCCATTTACTAAATAATACATACACCTAAATACATCATACATAATTCTGATCCACACAATTATGCAAGAGTCTTTTATCGTGGGTATTTGAAAATACTACAGATTTTTCGGTCTCGCCAACACCCCGACCTGAAATAAATATTTGTGGATCTCTGTGCGGAGAATCAACCCGCGGCATCTCAATTCATAAGTGCGTCTAGCCAAGTAGCATAAAGAACATTAAAAACAGAAGTCTGTGGAAACGATGTGAGTAAACACATAAAGGTAATCCATTTGGGCAAAGATTGGTGAACTTTAACAATTTTGTAAATAGCGTTTATTACTCCCATTCGTTTATTTGATATCACGTCTGGTTGGCGAGCAGCAGAACTTGTATTTATGGTGCAAAGTTTGGGCTGCGCGGCTAACTGCGCCCCCGCTCGGCACCATGTGCTCTCAAACGCTCACGGACCAGCTACTTGTTAGTTACTTAATAAAACTTTCCCAGAGTAACATCTCATTATACTCATGCCTGTAAACGAGGATATGGCATTTTTTACGCATCAACTTCTCCATCGCAACTTTTTTATTTGCTTCACAGAACTCGTATTTCATTCCTGGAATACATGCTTCGTATAACAGCTGTTGTTTTTTTAACATCCTGCGTGGCAAATAAATTCTTCATTAGTAACTTTATTATTTAGAAGCAAAGCCTTGAAATGAAACCCGAAGTCTTGGTATGTCAAGGGATGGGCTCTATTTAACGATAAGTCATGCTGAAACTCTTTGTCTTATCAAAAGAAAGCAGGAAATGATTGCAAAACGTAGTTAGGCCTCAGAAACATATCAATTAATTGGTTAAAAATGAATATCATTATTTCAGAGAGATTGAAAAGAAATAAGAAGCGGCGGATGATTCCTACAATGTCACCACAAGCGTCAATTTCTACATTGGCTCTTAGGTACGACAAACGAGCCAGTGGCACACTAGAAGGCTAAATTTTATCGTCGCCCATAAACAACTACAATCTACATACACGGGTATCGTATTACTGTTGCTAGTCTGAAAAAATGAGTCATGTTCTCCTTATTGTAATAGATAGATAGATTGAGCATAATTCATATAGTAATATATTAACTAACGCAAACCATTTTTATACAGATTTTCTTTTGTGCAATTGGAACATTTTAATCATATTCTAAATTGGCCACATGGAGGTCTAACAAAAAAAATGCTATTCGAAAACTTCCAAGTCTTCAGTACCTTGAAAAAGATCTAATACTTGAGTTATTTTATTTAATTCCTATGTTTTTCAGCTAATAATCAAAGAAAATTTAGATATAAATGATATTCAAAAATAATATGTAAATGTTAAATAACTTTATATTAATGTTAGCTATTTAACTAAAATGTTCGGTTGTCACGACCTTTAACAAAAGTCACTTTCATTTGACCCTTTTCTTAGTATAAAGTCTAACTCTCCAAATATGAGTTATTAAATATAAAGTAAATTTTATAATTAAATTATAAGTTGAACCGTTTCGAGACTCCTTGTACTTAAATAATTTCAAATTTAAAGAGATTCAATTATGATCGAATCATATAATGTTTGATTTCAAATATGTACGTTTGAGATAGAATTATGTTAAAGAAAATTGAAAATTCACGTATTCGACATCAGTTTGAAAGTGGTGTCATAAGCTGGAGGCATCTAACATGTTGGCTAGATGCTAGCAAAGGTCATTTACTATGAGTGAATTAGTCAATACTAATAACAGGCATTTCCACTTCTTGTTCTGCTTTGTAAGATATCAAGTTGTAAACATCAGCAAACTGAATTGAACTGATGTTACGATATAATAAGACAGTTTCATACATATTCACGTAGATTCTCATATTTGCATCTGCTGACGATCCAATTGGTCTTACCTCCTAATTATGCTACTAATAAATATAAGAAACTGGCGTCGATCTTATCTACTACAATCTAGAAGTGTTTATGAATAACATGAATTATTCTGTGTATAGTTTAAAAAAGATTTATTCGAATTAACGAGTACTTTTTTAAATACGGCCAAAACACATGTAGATTTTTAATTTAGTAAAAGTGCTTACAACGAAGAAGGAGCTGATTAAGTTTATCGTTGTTCTTTTATTAACCCCTCAACAAATATCGATATGAAAAATCTAGCGCATCCTTACTTTCAAGGAAAATCTACTCAAATTTAATACGATCCAGTTAAGCAACTTTGAAAGGGATATCGTTGCAAATTTTGTTCTTTGCGAAATCTGTCGTATCAAGTACACTAACGATTACGGGAGAAATTCTTATTTCATCGTATTGCTTTGAGTATTTTATTAATAAAAGGAAGTATAAATTTTGTTTGGAAGTATTTTAAATCTTACATGAAAAGGATAAAGAAGGTGGTTTTATTTATAATAATTACCGGCGTCCAACCAGCAGAGCTTCACATGACTTTAATCGTGTTGCTTTACAACTGTTTTTTCGTCTCTGACAATGTTTGCTGGAAATGAAGAGCCCAATAAACAATGAGCATAATCTGTGTATATCGGTTTTAATGTTTTTGTGTCGAATACTTAAAAAAAAGAAAATGTTTTTAAAGAAGATTAATTAGAAATTAAAACCAGAAATAATAATGTCTTACCATGTGTGTGATTTTCAGCTCAGAAACTTTGAAACGGATTATGTATGTACCCTCCTTATAAAATTGATTTTGAAATTCGAATGAATCGTGCACTATATTTGATTAGATCAAATATTTTTTCTAATGATTTCAATGATAAGAGGACAATTTTTCTAATGACGATAGCAATATTTGAAACTGTTATTAATAGCGTAAAATAAGGCTCATTTACTGAATAAAATATTTCAATTATGTTGTAGACGTCATCATAGTTTTCTTTGAATCTACGAGTGTAAGTCATTTCAGAGAAATCGTTGGTCGTTTTATGTTTCTGAAAGGTTTGCAGAAAAGCTAAATAATTTCTTGGTAGTTCCTTTGTAAGCTACTCAAGTATATGTGTGTCTATTTGCTTTAGCAATATTTATGTATACCAGAAATAATTTCGGTTGCCACAATTTCTAAAATTCAACCGCGGTATCCTCGCTCGTAAATGTCGAGTCGCGTTTGTGTTTATTGCTCGGTAATGGTATTTATTATAAGATGCCTAAAATCCAAACGGGCTTTGAGAACGACATTTTTCTTTTATATCTTTTTATTGGAATTCCATGTTGTTCACGATGTTTTGACATATTCTGCCAGTTACTTTATGTCTTTTTATGATATTACCTTTTTATATTTATAATTTGATAGAATGTCGTTATTCATATATGTATGTGTTTGTGGCTGTTGCTATTTTAATTGTTGCATGTACATTGTATAAATAGTAACTTAACTGAGATTCTTATATCGGCGTATGAAAACAGTATCAGACATGCTTTCTATCTAACTCAATAAAAGCTTTCTTTTAGAGAAGGGACTGATATTAAGCTTAATCTATTTTAAACCTTCACTAAAAAGCAGTGTGATCAAAATCTTAATGTTCCGCAATGGGTTTTATACGATTATATCGATTCCTTATAGATAACGCTTTTGTGTACCGCATTACCCACGAACTTACGCCAACCAGACAAAATATAGCGCATAATTTATTTTCTGCATAAGAATATTCCTCTACTGTTAGTTATAGTATTGAATGTCCACAATCCCAGAGACTTTCTTTGTGTCGGGAGCTCAGTGTTATTCGGATTGTGTAAACAAACTGTTCCTGTGCACCGTTTTCCTCTGCGCCACTTGTCATTGATTCTTAGGTTTCGCCCTTTGTACAGAAAAATGTTGTATAAACTACATCAAAGCGGCGACGTAGTTTTGTTCACTTTTTTAAAATCTCTTCTCCCGTGCTATTTATGCGAACAATTGGTACAAGAACTCTTTTGATATTCGTCTTTACAAAATTCCCAGACTGAAATTTTTATTATTATAAACTTTATATTGTATTCGCAAGTGTTACCGGACCCATACACCATCAATAATATTGATCAATATTCTGATTGTACAATATTATTGAACGTGTAGGGATAATATTGAAGCATTGCGCCGTGATTGAGCAAAAGATTGATGGAGCTTAATTTTTATTGATCAATATTTTTTTATTGCGCTGTGTAGGGTTAATATTGCGCAATATATTTCTTTTTTTTTCTTTTCAACAAAATCACCAGCGTGGCTGCCGCCAAAACTTCGTCGTCAGACATGTTGCTCGCACGAAAATATTGATCAGAGTGGTTTATTAATTTTATTGACAGAATTAATTGAACGTCTGGAATCAAAGGGGGTGTTCAATATTATTGAACAATAAAAAGATTGTTCAATATTATTGTAGGTGTATGGGGCCCCTTAAACTTTCATAGCCATTTCTCTATGTCGCGGAGCCCAATTTCAATTTATTTTTATCATCGTAATTATTTTCCTTTTACGATTTTTGTTGGTGTCAACGCTGTATAAGCGATGTAAAATTTTTATTTTATGTGTATGGTTTATAGGATATTTTATTTTTATGTAAGATAAATTTCCGAATTGAAAAATAATATCGTTGTATCTTCATCTCCCTGTGTAATTTTCATTGATTTTTTAAATTAATTACTTAGCCTATTATTTTTCGAATGCAAAATAATTGAAATATGCCGTTCGTAAAGGTTTAATAAAGAGCATTTTATAAAATAAGTTGGATGGTTTACCGTTGCAGTATTTACTCTGTGTTTTCGTTCATCCGACGATACGAATACCACGTGAACGTTCGCTGAGGACGTTGAGCATTGTAAACATTACAATAATTTTATGCCGACAATTATGCAAAATATACATCGTTTGGTAAAACAGTGGAGCGTAATAGCGTAAAATTAAAATCCCGCTGCAGCCATTTGTTACCCGTATAATGTTGGGAATAAAATTGTAAGATTTGACCCCACAACCACAGGCAAATATTTTTTCAAGTGACACAACTGTGCTCTCAGTATATAGAACAATAAAAGTGTTTTGTTGTACCATGCGCTGAACACCAGCTGAGACGATTTAAAATAATTATAGTAAGCTTTCAGAGTCGTGTTAGCTGAGTGAAAAATAACTGTGCCCCCACATATAACTTACTACCTTGAAATACTATTCTTTTGTCACTGACAGAAGAAGTAAAAAAAATGAAGGCTAAACTAATTATATCTGAGTAAAAATTGTTTTTATTCTTGCTAAGAAAGGGTTATTATTACCGTTACTGGACAGTGACCGCTTATCGGCTGACGTGAAAAGTTTTGCAGATTTCATGCAAAAAGAACATACATTTTATATGAATGTTAAAAAGGTTTAAAATAAAACAACGGATGAGTCGCCTGCTGGACTTATTTTATATAATATTAATAAAGTAGGACATTATTCGAAAACATACTCAGGCAATAATTAACTGAATTATTTTAATATGACGGAGTTTGTTATTTCGTTCTGCGAATTGAACTGCCGATATAATATGCAATTGCTCCGGGATATATTGTAATCAATTGTTTCGAGTGCATTTGTAAACTGAAGTACATAATAATGGTTTATAAAGATTTATGACACAAGTACTTTTTTTAGGAGAACCGTTGTCGAGTTAAACATCATCTCTAAATTTCAACCGAATTTGGAGCATTGGGCTTTACATTAAAAAAAAAATCAGTAGACAGTTTTAAAAACATTAAATCCATTAAGAATCCATTTTCTACTTCACTTGTGGTAGTTTTTGTCCGTTACATGCATTTTTACGTTCAGGTGTTCGATGTATCGCAGTCGGGGTGTATGACGAGGGTGCTCGTGCTTTGTGGACAGTTGCCTGTAACAAACCATTGTGCAAGGCTTTTGTGTGCGCCAGAACCGTGTGACCTGTAAACGCACCGAAAACGCATTTCACTGGTCATTTTTGTTAGAAAAATGTCCAAATTCAACTTGCGAATATAGGAGATAAATATATACTATATATACAGAATACTTTGAAAGGGCTGCATATCTTCCAAAATAATGCTTGCCATATTTTGTTTTGATTATTGTCTGAGTATAAACAAGATGAGTAATGATGTGCTAAAGTGAGTGTGTTTTTGTTTCAGGTATTACCACTTTCGTTTATTAAAGCGCGTGTGACGTGGAAACAAGGTAATAAAAAAAGTTACTGTCGTCTCTAATAAACACAACTAACCAGGTTTTTATGTACTCAACATAATGGAATTGAATATTTAATGGTGGCTTCGTTATTTTAGTGTGTCAATAGGCTTTAATCTCGTTTTTTTTTCACTGGTTTTCCAAAAATTATAATCTAAAAATATCCCTCTCGATTGCTTTATCTATTGTAGGTAAAATTATTAAGCAAGATAAAAAAATCAGTTTTAATTTTTTTAAAGCATTTATAATTTTTACTAGGAAACATTCTCGATCTCAACCTTCTAAGAAATAAAGTAGCAGTAACAGTAAAAGTAGAGCAGCATCGCGTTACAAAAATTTTATTAAGAATTAGCACAAGAAATACGGAAAATATTGTACCTACACAAAAATTCAATTTAAATTTATACAGCCGACCGTCTGAAGCCCAAATACATATATATATATATACATTACAAAACTAAAATAAAAATATTGAGTTACAGGAATCACGGTCATCCGAAAAATATTTGTGAATAGCAAAAATATTTGTATCGATGCGAAAATCAAACTCACGGCCTTCCATTTTGACGTAAACATTTGCGCCATAATGTCAAAAAACTAACTTAACTTTTAATGATAAAAGGAGTTCGTATAATACAAAGAAGTAATTGCCTCAAACTAAACAATAAAAATATGGTATCTCCGTCAAACTCCCATAAAACCCTAGTAAGAACTATTTACGGTAACTAAAGGAGCGTTGAACAGGATAGTTGGGAGGACGATAAGCAACGTTTAGAAATCTGGAGACTTTCCAAACTTGCGGACGTTAAGATGTTAGATCGATGCTCGTCGGTAATGGTCGACCTAAGCCAGGAGACTTGGTGAGGCTTAAAATCCTGGCACGGAATCGACTAAGCCACCATAAATAATAATAGACTGAGTCAGCTGAGACACTACGTTGCGGCTTACTCCTTGTTTATTCAAGAAAATACGAATTTCGATATTGAAGAGACGTTTCGTGTCAGTATCTTTGTCGTAAACAATAGCCGGGGTACATTGGAATGTCTGCAATTATTTTCCATTGCTTCTCGGCTTGAGAAAGGGTATGCGTCATATCTTCCTCCGGATGTCGTAAAAGTTTATTATTATTACGTGTATATTACAACTCTACTATAATATATCACCATTAGAATCGTCTAAGTAGTCTCACGTCGGCGTGTATGGACTGTCTATAGCGGGAAACACTATTTAATTTACTTATATCTGTTTTTTTTATTTCAATAACATTTCATACAGCAGGTCTGTGTGTGTTCAATGCACTTTGTCGCAATGACGCCCTATTTTACAGTAAACTACTGAAAATCTATGATTTTTATCTGTAGACCTAACGTGAAGGAGTTTATGTTCCATAATTTATGAACTTAATATTTTTGTCATCGCTGAGAAATTAAAATTTATAAAAAATTACTAACATTAACAAGATTCGTTGACGACACGTACATGCCTATATGCATGTGTCGATACGGTTGCCGCCATACGTTGGGCGGCGCGGCCGGTATTGTAGTGCGGTGTATTGCACTCATTAGGACTTTAATGAGGTGTAAGTGGGCTGGCAACGTCTTTAGAAGCTATTACCGCTGCATGAACTGCGCCGGGCTCCGAAACAAACCGAGCGCCGCCGGGAAACGCGCTCATTTTTGAGGCGATAAAAACTGCGCCGTAGTTGAAAAAGATTGTTCGGTGCAGATTTTTACACTCGTAATGTTGCAGCTGTTATGCTTAGTGTAAGTTGGAATCGCTTTTCCTGTGTATTAACATTTTAAATAGGTTTCCCCTTTACAAGCTCGTAAGAGGAACTTTGTTATTTAATCTACTGTTCCCTTTTAGTTTTATATATTTTGACTACATTTTTTAAGTTATGAATGAATGCTTTATAACAGATTTACTACGTGCATGGTACCTTTGCAACAGTCTATTAAACATTAATTTGGAATAATAATCGCTACGTCACATATGTAGACGATAATCAATTGATCAAACATTACAACGGCTTTGTATTCATTCAAAAAGCGTTAGTTTTACGTAAGCACCGAGATTGGTTCTAATCGAGTGCGTAGGAAGCAGCAAGCAGTGACGTCACGGCAAGCGGTGCGTGAGGGTCGCACCTCACGCGCCTCCCTGTATGCACACGTGTTCGGCGGCGGAGCTCACGCACGATCAATATCGACCCTCGCACTCTCATATTGAATTTTAATGAGCCGCACAAACTTAAATAACCGTGCCGGAGTTTCCGAATTTCCAAAGTGCGTTAAAACTCAGTGATACTCGCCGCCCAAACACCGCCCGCACTCCAAACGCTTTTAATACCTCGCTTAACTGTCGGAGTTCATGCTTATCATACAATGTGAATGAATTTTCCATCGAGAACTCACTTTAAACTTTAAAAGTTGGTAACGTGTACCTATTGTTCTTCCCTTCTCAGTGTTATATAATGCCGTGAGACGCCGGTAATGTGGATACGCGAGGCATGCTTTTACATAACAATTTCTGTTACATAGTTTCGGGCTGAAGCGTATTGTTCCCATGGTTATTAGAAATGTATATATAATTATTTTTAACACACTTTATATGTGATATGGAATAAATAATAAAAACATAGGCGTCTCCTAAATCTACACTGTCAACCCTAACACTGAATGGTTTATAGAGATACAAAAATCGGAAACAAAGGCAATCAGAAAAAAATGGATTGCAAACTATGGGCGAAAGCAGCAAACTGGGCGAACATTTTGGCTGAATATACGGTTATTCGGGCGAATATTTGATATTTGGCCTATCGCTACATTTGGTGCACTGCTACAATGAAAATTCGGCTCACAATACATTCGCAGCGGCGAAAAAATCTTCTTTCATGAAACCGAGTATAAATAACAATACGCTGTAACAATACCCCGCTAATAAAGGACATATCGTCTTGCAGATTTTGCGTTTAAAGATTATACGCGCATAAAACTTACGGTTGTTACCTTAAAAACATTTAAAAAATATGTTATCTCTATTGCATGTCAATTTGATGTTACGTGTGTCTTTTCAATTAAAAAAGTTGATCATATTTTCATTATGAGGTAGAAAAATTTTGAATTTTAATTATAACACAACAATCATATATATGTCGGAAAATAGGAGGAGGGGCTGGTTTGACCAATTTAAATTATAACGAACAAAACAAGAAGAACGTATGCCATTACAGGAAATAACACAAGCTTTAAATGTGCAACTCTATTTATTATCAAAATCGATCTAGTGCCGCTTCACAATGTGTCTTTGCTGTGAAGAAGAAGCGGCAAGAAACTCCCTCAGCGTGACACAATACTTTACTAGTTGCACTTTATTAAAATAGCGTTACATAATCATTATTTCTTTACAATAAAACAGAAACAATACAAAGACGATATTACAATTAGACTTATTGGGTTGAGACAGTCCTGATTTGCTAAGAGCAGCAGTGACATCATTAATATGGGAGGACGTTATGAGAAGAGTCAGCTTCAATCATAACTCCTTGTTATTTCCCAATAAATTAGATGTTTACTGTCCGAGCGTAGACGCAAGACTTCGCTCTGTGACTGACCGCCCAAGACTCCTCGAGCTATGGTAGCGCACGCCTTCTTATAATAACTTCAACAGGTGGGGGAAGAGCAGTGTTGTCAATTTGTTTTTCCACTACCCTCCGACATATATTATAGGCAAAGCGATTTTATGACTAATTCTTCTATATATTGTATGACGAAGTCTATATTAAGACTGGAGGAATTGAGAGCAACAGCTAGTATAAACATACAAACGACTAGTTGATAGAGAACGCATAATTGTCTATCCACCGTGTATTTGATCCAGCGGAGCGGATGACAAATGTATTATAAATATAGAAAATCAATACACCCCTTGAAGAGGAATGTAAGGTACTTATTAGTTTAAACAAGACAGAACCTGAATGGCATTTCATATTATTATACAATTTAAAATTTATATCCGATTTTTTTGTATATACTAAAGACAAGATATGACTCAAAAAGTTTTCAGAATTGAAAGAGATTACCGATACTTAAAATTTACTGCACCGTGGCAAGTGTGGTTTTATGTATTATGTTCGGTTTTGTGTGATTAAGTGTGGTGTATTTTAGACTATCATCTTGTGGTAATTGTATTACGTCACAGAGGTGGTACACCAATTGTATCCCCTCGTCTTTCTTTTTGTAAGTGGGACTGATGTCAACTTCGATTTCGTTCGCCTATTTTCCGAGCTCATCTAATTAGGTCAATAAACGTCGGGGAAAATAACAGAGGAGTTTCTGATGGAAGGCTACCGATTAGTTGAGTGTGTACTAGAAGTGAATGGATTCAGATTATATGTATAATAAAAATGTTTACATGTGTCCCCTCACAAATTGTTTTATACATATGTATCACTATGAATAGTAGAGGAGAAAAGATTATTAGGTTTCAAAGAACCAGTTATTTCACTAACTGAATTAAATACATCAGCAATAGTATTTCTTCATGAACCGTATTAGTCCACTGGAGTTTCGCCAAAAGTGCTCGGAGTTATCGCGCTCCTACGTTTTAAATGACGACGATTACGCATTAAATGAATAAACTCGATGAATAATTCCACACTTTGTTCATTCATGAACAAGTTGTACGATTCATTGTGTAGAACTGCGGCGTGCTTGAGTAAAGCCGGCTACACACGTTTCTGCTTTGAACGGGGCATGTGCCAGTATTTAATATGTATGCATCGACTCAATACATCAACTACACACCTTACTATAGTAAAGTTACGGTATATGGATTGATATCGCCCGGTTGTACATATGGTTTCGATTTTCGTCAATGGAAATTCTGCCAAGTGCAATTGCGGTAGTCTTTGCGTATGCAATAACATTTATTAAGTAATGCGTACAGTATTAATGTATTCTATGTACGTATATATTTATAGGCGTATATATTATTGGAAATTTCATGCATATGGTTAAACTCTCCCCGCCCCCAATATTATTGATTGGAGGCCGTTTGCTTGTATTTATTTGGCGCCGTCACGCTGAAATATAGATGGGCATTTGCCCGGAAAAAACCCCGACGTGGGAAAAAAGGGGAAAATACCCGAAAAATATGCGGGAATGGAAAAATATTCGGGTTTTTTCATATTTAGCATATGTAACATTTAAGTAATGTGTAGAGATATGTATATATCAAATAGTACGTCCTATTACTACTAGTTAGAGCTAATCTAACTTTGTTTATATTCATAAATCAATAAATCCATACTAATATTATAAATGCGAAAGTAACTCTGTCTATCTGGAAATAGGCTCGCCCCCTATTACGTGGGACTGATACATACCTGGCGAAATGTGGGTGCAGAAATGTATCTCTGCCTATCCCTTCGGGGAATATAGGCGTGAGGTATGTTATAACTCTGTCTATCTGTCTGTTACGCTTTCACGTAAAAACTACTGAATGAATTTTAATGAAACTTTACAATAATATAGTTTATACATCAGAATGAAACAAATGATACTTTTTATCCCGGAAAATGTAGTATTCCCGTGGGAATGGTTATTTCTGGATCTACCCAAGCGATTTGAATGAAATTTGGTATAAAGAGAGGTAGATAGAGCTCACAAAATTAACATGGGATAGTTTTTATCCCGGAAAATGAAGTATTCTCGTGAGAATGGGTATTTCTGCATCTACTAGGACAAAAGGATTTATGGTTTGGAGATAAATAGGAACCAAGGAAGTAACATAGAATACTTTCTATCCCAGAAAATGTATTCCCGTGAGAATGGGTATTTCTGGATCTACCAAACCGATTTGAATGATTTCTGGTATGTGCATAAACATGACTCTGAAAAGTAAAAAAGATTATAACTTATTTTATATCTGAACTCAACCCTGTAATCTACGCGGACGAAGTCGTGGGCAACAGCTATACGTTATATATGCTAAAAACTTGTCTTGTTGTTTGTCTGTGTGTGTTCATCCGCTCTTAGTGACAAGCAACCCGAAACTACGTACGAGGATGGGGGGCGGTGAAGCAAGTAGTTGCAGCGGCGTACGCGTTGGTGATCTATTTATCTCAGACGTTGTTTTGACTTCGTACTGCGAACTCGTGTTAATTTGTAGATTTAATTGACGACATGGATTTTGTTTTGTGGACATTGATTGCCTAGTGAGATTAAATACGTGGTTTACTTTGGGTTGGCGACTACTGCGACTCTTACGGACTTCGATACCTACTTCTTATTACGAGCCGTTATCAACACCCAGGCAATTGTTAAGTCCGTTGGGTAGCCCTATAAATGACGATGATTGATTCCATACTCCGACAATTGCAGCAGCTCCGTAGGCATCAATGATGACGTAGAAGACTGATTGGTTTTTGCCATGCCAAATTTTTATATTATAAAGTTGATTTGATCTCTTTGTTAGTATATAAGATTAGTGATTCCTATTATAAGACTTCACCAAAAACTCAAAATATAAATATGTTACGTTTTTATCGTTGATTTTGCATCTGTTATTAAAAAAAATGATAAAAGTATATTTCTAACATGAAATTCCTATTATTTTTATTTTACTATCTAAGCAAAGAATAATTATAATAAACACTATTTAAAATTGAGGTAACTCATTATATTTATTAAAAAAAACAATCATTCGAATTCGGGTCAATATGACCAGGGGTCGTCGTCCTATTAACTTGTTTCACGTCATTTGCACCGGGTTAATCATCATGACTACTGCGACAGTGACAAAAAAAATTCAATTGTAAAAAAACATTTTAGTAACTTTTGTCAAGAAATGATTTATCATCATCATCATCATCAGCCAATCTCAGTCCACTGCTGGACATAGGCCTCCCCCAATGACCTCCACCCGGATCGGTCGAAGGCCGCCTGCAGCCAGCGACGTCCTGCGACCTTTACGAGGTCGTCTGACCATCTGGTCGGAGGGCGTCTCAGGCTGCGTATTTCAGTACGTGGCCTCCACTGGAGAAGGTGAAGTGGTGGCCGACCCATTGCCACTTCAACGAGCTAATCCGTTGGGCTATATTGGTTACTTTAGTTCTCCTACGGATCTCCTCATTCCCTATATGAGATATTTTCTAAGTTATAAGATATGTCTATAAGTTGTTTTCGAGGGTCATCACAAACCGTCTCGAACGCAGGTTTGATGACTTACAGCCTCCCGAACAAGCTGGCTTCAGAAAAGGCTTTAGCACCATAGACCACATCCATACGCTTCGACAAGTTATACAGAAAACCGAGGAATACATCTTGCCACTTTGTTTAGCGTTTGTGAACTATGAGAAATTAACTATGAGAAAATTGTGAACTATGATTCGATCGAGACGTGGGCGGTGCTAGAGTCTCTCCAGCGGTGCCACGTTGACTGTCGGTACATCGAGGTGTTGAAAAGTATATACAGCTACGCCACCATGTCGGTCCGAGTACAAGATCAGAGCACGAAGGCTATTCCACTACAGAGAGGCGTGAGACAGGGAGATGTTATATCTCCGAAACTGCTCACTGCCGCGCTGGAAAACGCCTTCAAGCTCTTGGAGTGGAAAGGATTCGGCATCAACATCAACGGCGAGTATATCACACACCTTCGGTTTGCCGACGATATTGTAGTCATGGCAGAATCGCTGGAAGACCTTAGCACTATGCTCGAAGACCTCAATCGAGTCTCCCAACAGGTGGGTCTTAAAATGAACATGGACAAGACGAAAATCATGTCGAATGTCCATGTTGTGCCCACCCCAATCGCAGTTGGGGGCTCGACTCTCGAAGTTGTAGACGAATATGTCTATTTGGAATAAGTGGTCCGGTAGGTCCAACTTCGAAAGAGAGGTCAATCGTCGAATCCAACTCGGTTGGGCAGCGTTCGGAAAGTTAGGAGACGTCTTCTCGTCCGAAATACCTCAGTGCCTGAAGACGAAAGTCTTCAATAGTTGTGTGTTACCAGTGATGACATACGGCACTGAGACGTGGCCTCTCACTAAAGGCGTCATGGGACGGCTCAGAGTCACTCAACGTGCTATGGAGAGGGCTATGCTCGGGGTTTCCCTACGTGATCGAATCAGAAATGAGGAGATCCGTAGGAGAACTAAGGTAACCGACATAGCCCAACGGAAGAAAAGATTATTGTATGTGTAATAAATGATTACTACTACTCTCTCGTTCTTTTTTTTTTCAAAGATTTTTAAAATTTAAATAGTAGTTCCTTCTGCAATTCAGCAACAATCCATCACAATGCACAGAAAAAATCTTATTATAAAACAAGAAGACGTCTTTTTCTTTTAGTTCCTGGATCAGGCTACACATTTGGACGTTTCGAACAGCAGGCAACAGCTAGTACCTTATATACGCTGGTGCAAAGTATGTGCGCATTGCAAAGTACCTATTTTTCGCTGCATTTGTTCTATAAAGCAAAAAAAACGTTTTTTTTTTCAAAATCGCGATAATCACGTTAAGTGATGAAAAAACCCGTCGATTGGTTTTTTCCCGCATAAATACCCGATATTTTATATGGAAATTTACCAGGGAATTTCCGATTCGGTTTTTTCCCACCGCCCATCTATACGCTGAAACGGCCGTGTTGACAGATTCGATTATTTAAACGCGTGCTTGCTTAGTTAGGCATTCCTTTTATGTTGCCTATTTATATTAAAAGTATTTGGAGTGTGCTAATGGCAGTTATTGCCTAAATAACATTAGAGCGTTAGTTATATAGCAATACAACTAAATTTGGTTTATTTAGCACCAGTTTTATTTTACTACTTAAAAATGTATGTTTCAGCTCGTAATAAGTATATCAGGTATTGTTATACATTGGGGAATGTATGTTGGCAAAGTTTTCAATGTTTGCAATCTGCACCTTAAGACTTGAATATGATGACCACATGGTCCCGCATCAAACCGTAACGAAAGGTTTTGACTCGCAGGATTTAGCGAATTGTGAGTCCATTTTTTTAATGAGAAATTCTCAGCGCCATTACGAGGTCTAAACATGACCCCAGTGAATAGATAAATAAACTCATAAGCTTTGTACTCCATCCTCTATTTTTACGAGATATGTTTATAAAGTTTAAAGCATATTAACTTAAAGCCATATTTTTGAAGCGATGTGATTAAATTCTTTATCATCGTGTTATGACGTAGCATCAGTTGTTGCCAAACTATACCAATAAATTTTATCAGAAAGTATCAGTGCAAGTTAAAATACTCATGTCGACATAAAACTGGAGGGTGGGTGGCCGTTGAGACATTTTGTTATTATCTTAGACTTGGCAGCCACAGCGTTGTATTCTGGCAAATGAGGCGACATTGAACTTGGCTGCTGACTGTACACACATAAATATTAATGTTTGTTTTTATATTGTTTTCTTTCTTGCCTTTATCATTTATTTCTATTTATTCGAAAGGATTTCACTATATAATATAAGAATCATTTGATTAGTTTTTTGTTAATTTTATATGTTAATTGGGTATGATTGCATTTCTATATACTCGTATAGCTTATCTTTAACACATGGAGATAATGTTTTGCTGTCTTTGTCACCATACATTACTTGGGGGAGAAGTAGTAACTTAACTTGTATTATGTACAAATATTTCTATAGTAGAGCTTGATTATAGTTCCACGGCTAACAATTTATGGCGATACAATAATCACTAATTTAAGCTATATATCTAAATATTTATTAATATTTTTACGAGTTTTTATAGCTTTCTACAAGAATAATGTTCGGGTGAACCTAAAGGAAAACATCTTTTTCCCTTATCTGTAGTCCTATGTAAACTACATAGGAGTTCAAATTAAATAGTTGGCATGCGTCCAGTGCTTAAACGTGATTGCTAGATTGCGTTATTTGTCAACACAAACGGTACGAACA
The DNA here is from genome assembly GCA_030295005.1 of Cephonodes hylas. NCBI lineage: Eukaryota > Metazoa > Arthropoda > Insecta > Lepidoptera > Sphingidae > Cephonodes > Cephonodes hylas. The sequence goes on along the minus strand of AP025367.1, from coordinate 3,749,830 downwards.
TATTTTACAATTATGCTGATTAAAGCAGTTCCATTGAATTCATACGGATTTATTTTGAAGGAATTATACCTAAGACCAATTGAGTGTAAAGTTGCACATTTTAACGTTTTCTTCGTAGCGTCAAGTTTTTATATCAGTATTGTGTGACATATGCGTACGATTGATATTTTTTGTCAAACTTGTCATAGATACTACATACATTACGCTACCAGATAAAGTCCTGTCAAAATTTAGTAGTAACGATGTTTTTGCCGACTGCAAAGACTACAAAAAGTAAACGTAAGAAAAAAACGACGATAACGAGCATTGTTGTGTTAGCAGACACTGTATTTGTAAAATAATGAGTCCTGGTGGGCTCGCGTCGAATGTTCTATCCTCCACGGCTCTGCGTCTAATCCGACGTACTCGGTTGACTGTGCACACCACTTTTTACATGTTTTTGCTTTCTCTCTGGGCGGCGGGCGCAGGCTGTAATTGCATTAAAAAACTTATTATTCCACTTTATATTTTACTTTATGACGTAGCGTGTGTAAATTATGAAATTCCCTGTGAAAAATAACGGTTTCTTTGAGAGTTGAAGTATTATCACTCGCCTTTGTTTGCCCCCGTTTTACATTATGCTCTTTGATGAAAAATGAGTGATGCTTACTTCTAAACATTTCTGAATAAACGCTCTTGTTTCTTCATTTTGTTTTGAGACGTGTACAGTGTTTTTGCACCCCTTGTCTACTTCGTGCCTCAACAGTAGGCAGAAATATGTATATTGTTTGAATTATTTTATTACAGCAATATAAAACTTATTTACCTTTTTATAATAAAAACACGAGAATGTTCCTCTTTGGTTGCTTATTGTATAACTGAATCGAATTAAATGCTGTGAATAAATAATGCTGACTTGTAAATAATTTTAGTGAACCATTGTTTGCGAGATCAACGAACCGAACACACAAAGAGGAAGGTGTAAAAATAATCCTGAAAAACGTCATAACAGAAAAGCAGGTGGCAGAAAGGGCTCCTTGACCTGGTGAAGGCCCATTTGTCCCAGTAAAAGTTGCCTGAATATGACCATTTAGCGTGCAACATTCCCCTCCTGGTTGTTAAAAGGAAAGCATTTTTCAGTGAGGTCAGAGCGAGCCGTGCCGAGAGCCCGTGCAATTTGTGTTACTTCACGTCGCCATCCTCGGATGAATACAATCGCGGAATGTTACCGTTAAATTACGCGAAAACGTTATTTATTCCTCGGGCGACGGATCGATCCCACTCCGAGACACCTCGAGACGTATCACAGCACACACATTTAAAATCCATTGCATTGTGTTTGTTTCGTACATCGCCTCCAACATTTACTCGCACATTTCATATATCAGTGCAAACATAAGAACAATTTTGTTCTTAAATACATTTCTTTGCAGATAAAGTTGGATTTCGGTGAGGGCTTGTTTACGAACAAAGAGCAAAGTTCGAAGAACAAACTAAAACTGCTGACGCATTACGAGTTTTTCGACTATTTGCTGTGTCGCGTGCCCTCCTAATTTGTCAGAAACAATAATCGAATAGGAAAGTTGTAGAACTTAGTTCCTAATGAGATTATATATGTAGACTAATCTATGTGATGTGTTATTATCTGAGAATAATGCGGAGAAAAAAGGAACCTAGAAAATGTAATCAACTTTCAGGCGGAAGCCCTGATACTGGGAAATAAATGTCATAGGTCCTGTCTGCGGCCAGTCATTTGTCAACATAACAATAATTCCGCACTGGACGGGGATTTCCTTCGTTTCCTCTTTTTAAAACGTAATATTACTCAGGGCAACGTTCCGGACAACCCTTTTTTGTGTGAAGCTCACATTTTTCAGCGGCGCGGCGAATGGAACGCAATTTGTATAACTCGCGCTATTCGCTTGCGTTCCGGCTTCTCACGTATAACGCCTCCGCTCTGGACTTCGACGCTGTAAATATTTATCCTTTATGTCTTTTTGATATTTCTTTAAAAAATAACTCAACTAATATTACTTTTTTTTAGCGTAGATTTATACTTAACCCATTTGTGGCCAAGCAGAAACTACAAGAACAAATTCAGAAATTTCTTTATTTAATCATAGTTGGGGATACAAATAAGTATAAAAATGAAAAAAAAAAATAAAAATTATTTATAATTTTGAAATCATAGGGGTGTGCCCAAATTGGCACAATGGCCACTTAAGGGTACAATAGTGTGCAAGTCTATCGGATCCTATTATAACGGATAAGTCCACCAAAACGCTTTGGAAACTTTTTCTTTAACATATTCGCTGCCGTCCAGTTGTAACCATTCGATGACAATGATATCTGACGAGTAACATGATGATGAGGTGATTGTCCAAGACAAAATGTAGCTATACTTCAGCGAAAATATAACTGATCCATTACATCTTCTTTAGACGTAGCTGTAATGGTCACGCAGTTGGTAATGCCACATCTATCATGTGTTTGAAGGGAACCCACCTCCATTTGTTTGCCATGGACTTCAACTCCATACAACGATATTGATTGGGCCATTTTCAGCGAACCTAAAGTATCTCATTATTTGTATCAAATTTATACTCGATCTCTGTTCTTTCAACGTTTCTTTCATACTACTCTCGTGTAGTAATTGGTCAATCGATGATGGATAAGTCTAAGGATAAGAAGGAGCCAAGGAGGAACGATCAGCGTGCCCTGAGGTAATGGGGGCTTTGAATCCCAGCACGGTATTCCCTGCATGTCGTAAAAGGCGACTCAATTGTTCCCTTGGGGTCGCTGGACGTGCTGCGGGGGCAGGGCGTCCTCAAGTGACTCCAAGAGAGGTGGCGGCACTTTGGCCTCTGTACATCGCGGCCCCCCACCCACAACCGGGGCGCCCGAAACAAGGTAGAGGTTGCTTAACTACGTTCCCTTTGACTCCGAGGCGGCCGAGACAAGTACGTCTCGGAGGCGCACCGGGCGCCTGTGGACAACGGTGGCCGCCTCTCGCTCACGTACCATCGTCGCCCAACTCGGCACGAAGATGGCCACCGGGGGGTTTTGGCCGGTATGCCGGTTTAGAGACTGTATTCAGGACTCAGCCCGTCACTAACAATTGCGCAAATATGACGTCGCCGCGCGCCGGGCTGGAAGGCCTGTGACCCTGATATACGCTTCCCGCCCCCCACTGCCCCCGGGCTGGCGGGAAGTAGAGCCAGAAACAGCTTTCACCTCGAGAACAAAAAAAAGGAGGCACAATCAGCACTGACCAATTTCGTCCAATCGCAGGTACATCAGGTGCACTAGCGGTGGTTTAATATTTGCGGTCTTATGTTCGTTGCCATTGGCAGTTCACTATCACTGCTATCCTCATACTCAGAAAGAGTATCTACATTACGAACACCTAAATACCTCGATTTCTCCTAGTACATGAATTGGCAATATTGAAGACATTTGTTCATTATCAAAACCATCTCCTTCGTCAGTATCAATAAAAAGTTCCAATGGAATTATAGCCAAATCATAGTCCAAGCCGTCGTCACAATCTTCGAGGATTGTATTTACCTCTTCCTCTTATCCACGGCAATTGTTACTGACACTATAACGTCGTTAGCAATTTCTCCTTATGATATGCAAATTAACACTTGTGGCCAGTGTACCCAAATTGGCACAGCAATGTTTAAGGTGCTATAAAATGGTAAAAAATTAATCATTATTTTTTAAATTCTGTTTATAAGATAGACAATTTATCGTATTTGAATAATAATAACTATTTACGATGATAAACTTAATATGCAAAATATAATAATTGCAAACAGTCAAGTACCTCGACAGGTCCTTCAAAAGCAAAATTCGACCAATTATTGTAATAAATCTATAATATATAACTAAATTGTTTAATATTATATGTAATCACCACACTTTCAACTATCCAATAATGTGAGAATTTATTAACTTATATAAATACTTTTTGCATGTACCCTCAAAATGTAAGTGTTCCCAAATTGGCACGGCGGTCAAGAATGGGTTAATATAAAGAAGAGCACGATAAGTTAAGATTTTTAATATAAGTCGGCATAAATCTTACAAATCTTACATCGTATCAGCGTCGGTTAAGCAGTTGACAGTGTACAAATCGAGGCAAATGCAATTTGTTGAAGCGGATAAACTCCACAGTCTATCCACGTTGATCTACTACTCACCCATCCATCTATAGCTCCTTAAATCACGGACTATTCATTAATTGGGGTTTATTGATTATCTTCGGTACACTCCGGTACGTGGAGAATAAAACACGACGAATGTTTATCTTTGAAACAATAACAACAGAGCTCAAGTTTGAGTTAGTTAATTAGAAGGCCCCGCGTCACTAAGGAGGTTGAAGGCGGGTGCGCGGGTGTGCGCAAGTGTCTCAGTATGGTAATGTCACGTGAGCGGCGATTAATTTGCGCAGAGTGGCGCAGTAATCAGTACGTGTATTGAACCCGGCGCGGCGGTGAGGTCACCAGGTTCGATGCCCGCGACGCAGCATCACGCTGATTTGCATGTTTCCGAGTGATTTCATGCTTTGATTCTTTGTCCATTCGTTTCTTTCTCGGAATCGTGATGAACTAAATTCGTCGCATGACGGGCGCATCCATTCCTACCGACCTCACTACATTGTTATTTTTTGTATTTTGTCAGTTAGTGATTTCTGCAGCTCGTGCATTCGTTATAAACACTATGTACTTAATGTAAAAGATGAACGCGTGTCAAGTTTCATAGCGATGTGCGGCAAGAAAACGAATGAGTTCTGAGAACGGTATAAAAAATCCCGTGCACACGTAAGTGGGCACCGCCGTATTCATGCGATTGAAGTGACCGGTGGAGTGGAACGCCCTGAGATCGTGTTCGCGGTTGTTGGCGCCTGATTAAATCTGTCGGGTGCAAGTGCGCAACATGCGGTCACCGATGTGCGAGTGCGCCGCTACTCCGCCACGCTGCCGCACCGCCGCGCCGCCGCACCGCGCCCGCGCCGCCGGCCCAGCGCACGCCAACCTCTCGTCTTACGCTTTATTTCATCAAAACGGCTAGCTTCCATTGTCGAATTGTAATTGAAACAAACACCAATTCAGAAATAATGCCTTTGACTGTGCGCGAGCACACACTAAATTGAAAACAATACGGGCAATGCGGCTGCACCCATTGTGTGGTCAGTGGATGGATTTATTAGTTCACCGAATAGAGAAATATTTTTCATACAACCGCTCGGAGCGCTACGTCTAGCAATAAAGCGTCCGAGGGCTCCCTGGGCGACGGTCGCAAACTATCTCCGCGCGCTCGCCTGCATAAAACTTGCTAATTAACATACTCGCTCTCCGCCGATGTTCAACGTTTAAATACTTAAAGTTTCGCACGGAGGGCGCGCAAAAAGAAACGATATTTACTTACCGCAATTCAGCAGAAACAATTTATTCCTTTGTCGTATTGAAAGATACCTATCGTGGTTATTTTTGTCGCGCAGAGAAAGAACGCGGGAAATGCGGCGCCGCGAATGAGACGCAAACTTCTTAGAATTCTCTTATTATTATTTGGCACCGGTGAAGATCCGCGATAACGCGCCGAGGGATGTTGTGAAAAATCTAATAAAACCAAGTATGCGGACTCGGTGAAATTGGAAATATTGCTTAATGCGCTGACAGGCGGAGTGGAGGCGCGGCCGGTGCTGGCGTGGAAATAATTTGGGACACAATGAAAGTGTCCCCTCGTTGATTGTTCCCGCGTGCTTTCAGACCTGCCTTGTTTTTTAACGCTGCGCTTATTATAGATTCTATTTCCGATTCCAGTACAATTTTCACGTGACATGCTTTTACCTTGTACCTCTTTCCCATGGGAATATAACTAGGTTAATATAATCCTCAAGCTTACTGCTCTGTGAAAACTATATACTCGAGAGTTTTTTAAGATTTTTGCGTAAGAATGCGAACGTTGGTTGTGGTTAGGGTTTCTTTTTCTTCCTTTAATATTAGAGTTTTAATAAAGTATGCAACATTATAATGAGAAACGGAAAATAAGCTATATCGCAATTAGATTTTAAGTTGGAAGTAGCGTATAAAACAATGCAATATACAATTTACGTTTCGTTTCTGAAGCGGGAATATTCACATTAATTTGCGCGATGTTTTCGGAGCATGGGCTCGCAAGTTATGTGGATTGTATTAGTCTTTGTGCGAAACAGGGCCGTACATTATCACTGCATGCGGCACGGCTCCCTACTGTAAACGTTTTTCAGTGGCCGCCACTTCGAAAGGCATAATTAAAAATCCGTATACATTTTGTGGCGCCTTTGATAAGTTCTCTTTTGTTTCATTTACTTAATGTTTATTATAAAGGTCGAAGCATATTTTGTTTTGGACTTTCATCTTTCATAAGTTTTAAATAAAGAATAAAGTTTTAGAATAAAGGGTATTGAAAATCGATTAGCCAAGGTCTTTAAACAAATGAAACTTTGTCTATAGGGTTGGGGTGGGTATGGATACTATTCTTATGTTATTTTTATGTTGTAATTGCAAGTGACTAGTTTTGCGTTTCATTTATAATTCGCTTTTGTCATCATGATTATAAAGTTAGGCTCCTTTACGTAGATTTGGACATATAAGACATTTGCAGAATGATCTAAACTTTGTCAGAGAAAAAAACTTACGTCGAATATCCCACGCTATGTAGTTTTCTTCAGGATATCATCGATATCCTTATCTGAATAGTAGCAACAAAATCGTTATTGCTACTATTCAAACAGCTTTGAATTTAGTCACGTGTATCCTGGTTTGGAACCCGAAACTGTAATCATAGCAGACTCCACCCCTCCGTTGTCTAAGCTATGACTGAAATAACAACGGTTTTCCTTATTATTATTTTGTTATTTTCAATATAACAATATATCTTCCACTTACTGATCTATGATAAACGAAAACGTCAGCAAATGAACGAACTCAACAAAGTAACCGTCGAGAGAATCACTTTATGAAGGTTTCAGCATAAACGATTACGTTAATAGGGTGCAATTAAAATACCCCTAATATTTCCATTCTCCCTCCGTCCAATAACTGGAAATAAGTTAATGGTTAGAGCCGCATCAATTATGTAATCCGTTTGCGTAGAGGGCTAGGAAAGATTCCGCCGCGGTCTATAAAAGCCTCTTAACGTTCCTCATAGTTTGAATACATTAGAGTTGCACGCTGCTTGGCGGTGAGATGCGCAAAACTGCCAACAGAAGACTTATTTTTACGAGACTATATAACACCTTACTGGCTAATGTTACTCGTAAATTATTTTTAAGGCTTTCGATAAATACTTTTTGCCACTATAGTAGCTCAATCATGGTATGTGAGCTGTAATATCCAATAATAAACAGCTGTCTATCACCAATTATAACCTTGGTCAAAAGGGCCTATTCGTACCATAGTCCTAGGTGACTGTCTCTACAATTTACAAAACTTCTGTCTAACTTACTGCCCTTTATACAGTTTGAAGCTAGCTAGTCAATCCACCTAATTATCATCAATTATATCATCTATTACTGAGTACGCCACATCGAATCTAACGTATTTAGTAGGATAACGTATTATTATTCTTATACCTAACGAAAAACAAAATTTACTTAATTAATTAAATTAAATTGTGACTGTATTTTACTACTTGCTACTTTTCACTGTCAACATCAATAATCACAAGAAACGTTCTTATGGAATAGTGTAAGTTATGAGAATACATCTGCTGTAAGCGTGTACGCTGTGATATCCATTTTATGAAGCGCGCTTCGTGGAAGGCATGCCGCCCGAGTATCAATATTACTATGGTTTCCTTACATTTCCTTATTCGACGCACATCAACTTATCTCACTATGTTTTTTCTTTCGTTATTTTGTATCCGCCGAACCGTGAATTTGCTCTGATTGCAGGTTTGTTTTCGTAATTTTTTATCCAAATAAAAAACGCTGCCGACAATTGTATTACGTTGTGACGGGAATTGTTTTCAACCAAGTTTATACGAGTAGTCATATAATAGGTGAAAATACAAATCTATTATTTAGGGTCATCTTTTTTCTCACATGGGATGTCAAGATTGTGTTTGATTAGGGTTCCATTCCCAAAAACAATAAATTAAATAGCTTACTTTTAAATACATTGGTAAACCATTATTTATCAAACTCGGAGGGGCGTTATAGAATAACTGTAATTATTTTGATTTTTATGGTTCTGGACCGCGGCATTTATTGACGCAAAGGGTTTTTCTTAGAGAGATATTATATAAGTTCTAAAATCAGTTATAATGAACTTTTGTTTCGACATTCCGCACTTTTCTAAAATCTAATTATTTTTGCTTAAAAGACGCGTTATATAAAAAAAAGCAGAAGTATAAAATTTGATATTTAAATAATTACTATATCTAGCGTTGAGACGAGTGTTCGATTTTAAGCTTTAACCCATCGTGCATAACTCACAAATTTCCGAACTCTAGGAACAAGAGCTGCATATTTATGAGGCGCTGCTCGTGTAAGTTTCTTGAGAGAAGAATATCCGAAGTGAAGTAAACTCGGCGAATATATTCCGTCGGTCTCATATGCATACTTTGTAAAAAATCTCTCGCGAACGCGTGAACATAAAATTGTGGATCGGTCCCGCGTGGCCCGCGGCAGTTCCGACCCGTTCCAACTTCACTGCCTTATAAAACTTGTACACCGGTCGTGTGTCCGAAACGTGAACTACTGCTGTATTTTTCTTACGTTTCCACGAGCCGATCACTACGACATGCAACAAATGTTTGTTTCAAAACTCCAAGTTAGGAAATCTCTTCCGAACCCGGTGTGCTGTTGGTGTACGTTTTATATTTATGTTACTTGGTTCCTTATGTTCAAAATACATGGACACGTAAATGAAAAGCCATTGACATTAAACTATATTAAATCACAATAGAATACATAGGTGTGCGTGAGTGTAGTGTATGATAAGTCGTGCGCATACATAATTTTTCACGTGGCTATGGCGGCGGGCGCGGGGGCGGCGGCGCGGGCGTCGTGTGCGCCCGAGTGGCGCGAGTTCGTTCACACGCACTCCCACATGCGGAGCCTCGCTCGAATTTATCCGGGAAGTTACTTCAATGGCGTGCTATTTAATTATTTATCACTGGACACGCTTTGCTACGTCGTAATGTCTGACCACGACGGGAGTTGACATGTGTTTCGCATGTATGAAAAAAAAATACTACTTTCATTGGCATTCGATTATAAATTGCTCGGTTTGACAAATAAGGAAATTACGGTCAATAAATCATTTGCAAAATTAATTAGAAACGGCCGTCAAGACTTTTTACATGTTTTTTTTCTATAAATTAATGTAGATTTGTTGAAAAAATATTTTGGTCTCTTTTCCACGTTAATTTGTATTGATTAATGATTTCACTTTGAATACATCCACCGTGCTCCGTTTATTCTAAATGTCGACAAGATTAATTGTTTTTTTTCCGAGAACATTTACTGTACTCTCGCTTAAATAATGTTTCAAAGATGAACAATACAAAAAAGTTGTATCAAAAATATCGTGACACTGATTGACGACGATCTTCACAAGATTCATTAAACGATAATGTAGACGTAATAACATAATTGCGATGCTTTTTATGAACAAAAAGCGTTATACAATATTGCGAGGCGATCGGAGAGCAGCGAGCGTGGTGGTGGAGAGTCGCGTGCGATCAGTCGCGCCGGCGGCATCACAGAAACAATGCAGTATTAACGCGAGTACCGTTATGTCACGCCGGGTAACGCTACAACATCGAACACGCGGAACTTTATTGAATGTAAACTATGTAAACAACCGCCTGATAGACTACTCGGGACAGTTACTACACAAAATTATAACTTTTAAACTGTAAAAGGAATTTCGTTAAAAGTCTATATATTTGAAATTAGTGGGCTTAAAAGAGATAATTTAATTTCTCGACTGTTATTTTTTTATTGCAATGTAAATAAATACGATGTACGTATATACGGCCTGTACAGTGACTTAGTACTAACGGTGACCTGGAGTCCAGAATGAGAAACTTCACAATGGGCGCCGTATGTCTAAAATCTTCTTTTGTATTTGGCTCTTGAACCAACCTCCGACTGAGAATTGGCATCAATGCTTGGTCGACGTTATCAGGACAATGATCGGCGAATCCACATCCGACGTGTCAATAACCTTTGCTCATTTATTTTTTCAGCCTTCACGAGGTTCAAGTCACATGGCATATAAGTATTTATTTTAGACACTAAATAAATGCATTATTCGGTTATGTCGGAATAATCTAATATCATGGATAAACTATTGTAGCATTATTTAGTCGCAAGCAATTTTACCTGCCGGGTGTAGGAGTATGAACGGACACAGTTTAGTTCATGGTCAATAGAGAGCATCTTCAAGCTCTTATAGACTTATATAGAAAAGTATTATTCAAGCCAGCAGCTTGCATGCAAAGAATACTTTTTTAAGTTCACAGGGTTGCCACATATAATTTTAAATGAATTCGGTATAGAACTAAAGTTTTGAATACTTATTTTTAGGTAAGAAATACAAAACAAAGGAATAAAAGCTACATTTGCTCAGTTAAATTGAAATTATACCATGCCCTGTTTAACAGAAATCACTCGTCATACTGCTATAAGCTAAATGGACAAACCTTGTTCTCGGAATGAAAACATTTATTTCTTATTTTCGTTTGGCTAAGTATTGTGTACGACTGTAGAAACATCAACATTTATTTTAAGGTTGCGTCGCCTAAATGGATGTGGATTATCCTGAATTTAATTAATAGTCTGACTGTTTGTCATATTTTACCATTATGTATTTAAAATCGGAGAATGTGAAATAAAGAAAACTTTAAGCAAAAAATATTTCCCTTTGTTATGCTTTTAGTAATCTCTGCTGAAAGTATTAATGTTGTAATGATAAATAATATGTAATAACTTCGAATTCCTCAATTAGTTACATAGGTAACTAATAACAAGCATAGGCTTGTTTACGGAAACTGGAAAAAGTTGTGGGAAAAGGATTCTTCCATTTAATTTACTAACTCTTCACAAAATATACCCGTGCTACCAAAGCCTAGTTTGAGTTCAGTCTCATCACTATTAATATGATCCATTAACAAAATCTAACCGTTCAACCCTTTACGATGATAGGAGAATTAGTGTTTAATTAAGTAGAGTTCCATCCACTCAGATATAAAGCTTTATTGAACCTATATCTTGATCGGTATCAACGAAATGCTGCGATAAAAGCCGCTTGGATTTATTGCCCTTATCAGTGATGTGCCGGCCAGCATTTATACCGATTCTGATAGTAATTGATACTAAATTGCACGTGGTATTTGAAATTAATCGTTGAGCTTTGACATTTATATGTATGTGTCATCGTAACTGATTTCATAATAGAGATGGAACGTATTATTTTTTATAGTTTCGTTTTATAGCAAATAGTCATGTCATTCATAATTTCAATTATAAGTTCTCGAATTTAATTGAATGTAAATTATATCGCGATATTTTAATTTTTCAACAACGTTATCAAAATATTTGTAGTAAAATTTAATCGATAATCGATGGCATAATATTTATCATCGTACCGAGTTGGGTGTTATTTAGCAGGGAGCGGTGGCACTTGTATGTAGTACGTCGGCATTGCGGGGTCTTGATGAATGACGTTTGATCGGCCCGTCTGCGATGTTCGATACACGCGACCTAATTTCCTAATTTGTACATACAAGTAGGAAAAAACGACGCCGATGTATTAATTTGTCGATAATTTGCCAACATCATTTGAGCAAAAGTTGGAGTCTTTTGATACGCTACGCTCGTTGGTTCAAAAAGTTCGTATGAATCGAGTTCGAACCATACTTATAATTGACATGATCGTGAATATAAAAATCCATCGTGCTGATTACAATTAAGCTATACTTGATTATCCAATAAAATAAAAATTCAAGAAAAAAACAAACAAAAAGATAGAAAAATTCAAAGAAGAAGATTCATGTTTCAACCGTAGAATGAGTATATTATGTAGATGAGTATTTTTGTTACAGGAATAAAACGGTAAAACTAATTATTATTCCAGAAAAAAGTTCTCGTATGTTACTAGTACATGTTATGCCTTAAAAATAAATATTAAAGCGGATTAAATAAGCTGTACCTAAATATAGTCGTTATTTTCATAAGAAGTGTACGGTAGAGAATTTTTTAAAACTAATTGAGATGGTTCCTTATATAATACTATGTAAGATATCTTACAATTCAATGTACTTAATTATATAGCTAAAGGTATGATATTGTCGTGGGTAAATTTCACCGTTTGCACGCAGGTGCGTGTACTGACAATGACTTTAATATATTTTTTGTTTCTTAGCAACCTTATTTTCTAAAACTTACTTGCTACATAACACGTACATTCTAATGAACACGAAACTTCTCACACATAGCGCAACGAATATTTTCATAAAAGATAAGGTGTCTATAGTTCTGACGGTATTTATAGTACATATTTGAAATTAATTCATTGTCCTCTTGCTTTGATCTTCAGCTATTGTCCCTTACCCCGTGCCTTTCTTTTCTATCGTAATCTCATTTCACAATCGCTCTCATATAAATCAATCATCCATCTTTTAATTGCTGTCATCAATTAAACATTATGTGTTTAATATAACATCTAAATATGACTAATATAATATTTACAATCAATAAAAACAATGCCGGATTATTTCACATGAGGTACTGAAACTCCGAATAGATCTAAAAGGTCGAGTTTTGTAGCGTCTTATCCATTTGGGGAGAAAACGCCATGACTAAATAATGTTGTCGTTTAACAACAAACGGTATCAGCGGATTAACGTGTTTCTGGGGTCTCGGCAATGCTATCGCCCATCTAAGTACCGCGCCGAGTCTAACACTTTCTTAACCGCGTTGATTACACTGCATTTGCGCTAAAAAGTGGCCTTAATGTATCTCCTACTTACGAATATGTACTTTCAGTGTTGGTTGGGTTTCTCTACATTTTTATCGAGTATAAAGCGATGTTTGCAGTTTTGCTGACATATTAATATTATGAAAATCCGGTAGGGAAGGAAAATACAAAAAGAAGTAGAAAATACAAAAGAAAGTAATATTTAAAACAGTGTTTCTAAGTTTTATCCCTTAAGTCTTGAGTTCGGAAATGATAAATTGACACTCTTAGTAATTTGGAGCCATGGATGTGAAGACGGAATTTATACTCCCCGCAAGATTTGGTGAAACGATACATATTTTATTCGGGTTTTTATTTGTTTTTCTCAAAGCTACCGAGAAAAATCCTCGTAATATATTGCAGTACATGTGCAGATATTGTAGGAAGAGATGCGTGCATGTATCCCCGTCAGCGTGGACGCGTGCTATAAATCAACAAGGGCGGGTAGTCGCCAATTAATCAACACTGCGCTTGTTTTGCTCCGGGATTCGGTTTAGTGCTGCGTTTTTTCCCTACCATTTCTTTTTGATATATGTTAATCCTCTCGAATGGGAGGGTCGGATTTGGTATTTTATTTTCATACGAGGTCTATAAACTGTGGGATATGTTTGGCTCGATACAGCTTTGTCAAACTGTCTTTATATAGTTACCAGTTTATGGCTTTAGTTCATATTTGCAACTATTCAATTGTCAAAACGTCCGTGTAAATTTGTCACGAGCATTGAGAATATTTTGTGCGTTTTATTGAATACTAATAAATTGTTTTAGAGCCAGTATACAATTATCACCAGTACACCTTTACGTTTGGATGACATAAAATTCGTTATAAAATGTATTTACGTCTAACATAGTGTCAATAAAGTACATCGCTGCATTATGCCCGTTTAAAGAATATTGTATAGCACTTGAATAGCAACTAAACATGGCAATAAATACTTTATGGGATTCTTGCGCTGTACAAAGAGCGATTCCGTCGCTGGCTGCATTTTATTGCCGTCCTGCACTCCCCTGAGATGAAGCCCCGTCCCGCGTCCCACTCAAAGCACCTCAAAGTAAAGATGACACAAAGAAACGTGAAATGTCGTTTAACCTTTGTCGTGGGCCACTCGCGTATCTTGTCTTTATTGTGTGATAATGGTATGCATAGAATGCGTACATACAACGTCCAACTATCGCCTCGTATCAAATAACCCTTTGAAGTGGGATCGGAGTGGTGTATTTACGAATTCTTCTTGTTGGTTACGTTAAGAAATAGCTATATTGGAATGATCACACACGCGATTGTAACACACTGTGACGCTGTTTACTTCCAGTAATAGAAATAGATTGTAGCGGTAATTACTGCTTAGAATTGTCATGACTATATATGCATTGTAATTATCGATATAGTCATCCTTAAGAAGGTTGTTCCAAGTGCATTACCAGTGCACCCAATTGGAAGCCTATCCGCTAACCTACTGTTCGAACGTAGTAACAAAAAAAAATAAAAAACATGATTCTGATTAATCCTTCGTGACTAGTGGGCCGCGCAATCTGCAATGGAAAAAGGCCTGTACTCAGTATTGCTCCACGTCGATCTTTTGTAACACATATTCCGAACAAGCCTTACACCTCAAGTCAAAATTACCTCATACATTTTTATAAACATCAACATTTTCTCTATTAACTTTACACGCAATTCTCTTTATTAAATGCAACCCTAAATATTACCGGCCAAGAGCTAGCAAACGCCATAAAAATGCAGACATATCCTCTAATTAAATTGAAATTTGGGAGAGAGCTTTCGGTTCTTTGAATTTATTTTGCAACACATAGAATCTAATAAACACAGACGATAGGTCCGTACTTTTTAAGTACCACTTGATACAAGAACATCGACTCATTTGGTAAGGCTAGTTGTGAACCGAGAGGTTGCAAATTTATTCGCCGCGACGGGACAAATGTTAGTGTGATTCGCAAATAAATCTGGTTTTAGCTATCAACCGTATAATGGATATGAGATCAATAATTCTGAGGTAGTTTCTGATATTGAAAGTGCAAGTTTACATCATTCTAAAACACATTCAGTGGTCAAACTTTTTTAGATACGTACAAAGAAGTATTTGAACATACAATAGTTTTCGAATGGTACAGTATTATGTAATTAACGTGTAACTCCTTTGTTGCAGGTAAAGTGCACGATAGAACTCAGTAGGCTTGGTGGCATAAGTGGATTTGCCCCTCGACATGCTGATTAGTTCGCGCTTTGACTCGAGCACTAGGCGGATTTACGGTAACAGTATTTCCTAGTCGCAACTGAGGTCTTCTTTTATTTCTGTTAATACTTATGTATTTTAAAGGCCTTTTACTCAACTAATCACTGGTAAAATTAGCCCTGTATTTTTCTTAATCTAAGTACGAGACATCTTTCTCGTGCCATTTTTTCATTCGTGCTCTTAATAATATTATAGATTATGACAAACTCATTCCTGGCTTCGAATTACAATTATTTGACTTTTTTGAAGTAAGTCCTCTGATAAAACATTTATTTTGACGGAATGCACTCCGATAAATTCCTTTAATGATTGACAAAATAACTATGGCCTAGAAGAAATCCATCAAGAATCTATTTATTAAAATTGATTTCTGTAAAGCGTGTTACTACAGTAATCGAGCAATACTATTCAAATGGTTTTTAAAATGACTACATACTACCAAATCGTTGTTAGTTCATTTGATGCCTTACCATCAATACTATTATATTTCCTTTAAATTTATAAAAGCTGTACCAAAATAAACAAAGAAAACACTATTATATCAAGTCGTAAGCGTGCGGTCTTTGTAAACAGCCATAAATTATATTTCCATTCGTCAGCTATATTAACATGAGCTTATCAAATATAAATGTTATTCCATTACGTGACAAACGTGAATAGTTTTTCCGAACACTCGATGAATATTTCGTTCATAATTCATGCAGCAGTCAGTGTAAAGTTATTTAATGATTTGGAAAATAGGTTGGGCTTAAATGAGATTCTAAAAGTAGGTAGACCGGAGTTGTTACATAGTCTGAATAATTGTGTATTTATTTAAATCATTGTTATTTTTATATATATTTTTGATTCAGTCATTTTATAAAGTTATAGAAAACTTAATGCAGGGATCGTGAGTTGTAAAGATCAATTCTTTTTTCACCTTTTGGTTGGCAATGGAGCTCTTGCCATAATACAGCCTCGTTACAAGGAGTTGTATTTGCTATTTGAAGTTAACCACAAAAGATTTAAGTAACAATAGTAGCATTCATTTTCAATCAATTTCAATTTCTTAGGTGTGTAGTCCGCCAACCCGCACTAGGCCAGCGTGGTGGACTATGGCCTAAACCCTCTCAATGGTAGAGGGGACCCGTGCCCAGCAGTGAGACGGGTATGGGTTGATGATGAGTAGCATTCATTATTTCAACATATTTCCGTAAAAATATACAATAGCCCAAAATACAGTTAACGGTGATCTATTTAATCAAGTCTAACACTGATATTTATCAGTAATTCATCTCGAACAATGTTTGTGTTAGGTACAAGCATTACAAGACCGTGTTATCTTAGGTATTGCTTGTCGCATACGCCACAAGGAATTCTAATTAGCTGACGGTACTGCGTCTAATGAGTTATTTATAATTAACCTCACCTAGATATGATCTGTAGTTCATGTGTCTTACACAATGTCAGGAGACGACTTCTGGTTGCTCTAGATTCTTTAGTAATTGTGCAGCAAAATCGTTACTGCAGAAGTACATAGAATAAAAATTCTTCACCTATAAGATTTCTGTACCTACAAAGAAATTCTACTCAACCATTGACACCTGGATTTTAAGTCCCGTCTTGCATAGCAAGGCTACTGATAATAGTTGTCTACAGAAAAAACATAGAAGCTTTTTAATCTACCCTAACAGCAAATCCAGAAATTGATTATGTCAAACCAATAAGGCAGACTAATACATTGATAAATTAAAAGGCCATCAATCCTTTACGCCTACAAAAAAGATTTAACACATGGCATTGACATATCGCATTTGATACATGTTGCATCGAGGGAGCATTAAGTTAGAAAAATAGTAAAGCAAAATCAGTTGGCGAGATATCTGGCGGGTGATTGATGCGGCGGGCGCGTCCGCTTAATTGCGAGACTCTATCATTTATATTGTTGTCGTTTAATCAGGAAAGGCGCGGGCCCGAGCGCCGGACGCCGACCACGCTCCTAAAGGAATGCCCCGTAATGACATTTTATATCTGCCCAATCTGTGTGCCCTGTTACACTTTCGAACCTCTGTTGGATTGCAGTCAATGTGGAGTTAATGAGATTACTGCCACAACCTACTTTTAATGCATCAAAATCAGTTTAATAAACAAAATCACTTAAATTTATATCTTAGTACGATTCCTAGAATACTTTCTTTCGATTTTATATGATATCAGTATAAGTAGCTCGTAATGTAGTTTTTTAAAAGTAGGTATAATCAAAGTTGAAATCGCAGTAATTCTCAAAAAATATTTTATATTAGCGTTACTTTTTCCACATAATTGATGATCTGGAATATTATCAAAAGAGTAGGTGTAAATACTGTGGTCGCACATACCCAGTAGACGGAAGCCTTCCGTATAAACGAGTTTCCGTCTGCATAAACGTGTACCTTCTTGCTGTTCGTCCTTAACCCACTCTCTGTGTGTACCGCTTTTGTGTCACTAATAGGAATGCAGCCGGTCTTGGGTTCAAATTTCGCTCTCACAAAGGATTCCAGTATGTTACACGTAATATAAAATATATTCCATAGAATTTAAACGTTGCGATGCACTTCGTCGTACAATAGTTCCAAAAAAGACGGTAGCGATAACATATTATATTATGAACTTAATAATGGTGTTGTATAATAAATTCATTATTCATTTATAATTAACTGAGCATTTTTTATAACAATTGTTAATAAAAAACGTACTTAAAAATTTATATAATGTCATTAAAGTAAAAAAAATGAATGAGATTCCACTAGATATTTTGGAGTGCACGAGCTGTATACGCCAATGGTCGTGAGCAGGCGCCGTAATGAGACCATATGCACGTCTAATGATAGCGTGATATCTTTATCATTTTATGCGAACTAATTATTTGCTAAATAGTTCGATAAATACAAGATAAGTTTGAGAGGGCAAAAGTCATTACGTAAATAATATGATTCTTCTTCTTCTTCTTCTTCATCAACCCATATACGCCCACTGCTGAGCACGGGTCTCCTCTACCATTGAGAGGGGTTTAGGCCATAGTCCACCACGCTGGCCTAGTGCGGGTTGGCGGACTACCCACCTAAGAAATTCCTAAGGACTTTTAGGTGTGCAGGTTTCATCACGATGTTTTCCTTCACCGTTAAAGCAAGTGATAATTCAATTTGAATACACACATAACTTAGAAAAGTCAGAGGTGTGTGCCTGGGGTTCGAACCCGCGAACGCCGAGATTCTCGACCGCGTTCTTAACCTCGAGGCCATCACTGCTTAATATAATAATAATATGATTCCATAGAGGCAAAACATACATAGGTAGGTACATATTTTCGACTGTATCGTCAATGGGGTAAGCAGGAATGTGTTTTTTCAGCTCTACGTAACTCTGGTGACATTTTTTCCGTCTTTATAAACATCTACTACTAAACATTTTTTATGGAAAAACTTCATTTCAATTTACAAAAACAAACTTGCAAACTTTATCCGACATTTCTCACTGCTTCCACAAAAATTATTTTTTCTTTAAAGCCCTTAAACGTATAGTATATTTTCCATAAATGTATTCCATGTTTTGTAATAGTCCGGGTTTTTTAGTACTTTTTATCATCGGGTTGGGAAATGATGTTATTCTCGTGTTACGATGAAGGTATTAGGTACTCGCACTTACCTATGTGTTTGTTTAGGACGGGCCTTCATTGCGCCAGATTAACAGTTGCCAATTAACTAGAGGGACCGTCTCGTTGACGAGCCCTCACCACTTTTACATAACACTTATAACAACATTATTAATTAATTTTGTGAAGTGGGTACATATATGTAGGATTATCTGTGGAAATAATTGTTTTAACTGGAAAGAGGAGCTCGTAGTTTTATATTTTCCATTGATACTGTTTCCGGACCGCTCTCACAATCATATGTGATTCTGCCATATTATGGTGTTGTTTTTTTTTTCATTTTTTTATTATTAATTAAAATACTTTTATTTTATTTATAATTATTTACGTTATGGAACGCAAAGTGAAATGGAATTCTGATTCATGTACAACTCAAATTAACAAATTAAATGAGACAGTGATATCGCCTAGTTTTAAAGATACGAGAGCTTTTTTAAAAGACTATTTTTAAAATATCACTAAGCAAAAGATTTGCGTAAGTAGCCTGTTATGTTAAGTTCGCCTATAGGTATTTTCAATACCCCGTATCGAGAGAGCGATGTCTGTACTTTGCTCCATTATTTTAAACCGATCCTTTCACAATGGGTTTTGAAACTTTATCTCATAGCACAGCATCCTATGCAAAGAAAACTAGGCCCTTGATAAATTCTGAAACTCAAACATTGAAATGTTATGCATACTTTGGTAATTAGTTATTTTCATCCAACCATCAACTAGTTATTTATTAATCTTAAATGAGCGAATAATTTTTTTCTTTAGTGTTTTCGGCTTGGCGATAACTAATTAATTAGTTGGTTTGTGAATAAGTGATTTGTATGCCTACATCTAAGTATATCACCCCCTTACGTCCCATTACTGTTCAGGATTCGAACACCCGCCGAAAGGTTTCTCCGTACACCGCGCGCTTAAGTCTAGATACGTTTCCATTAACCCATACGCAACTTTAGTAGTATTTCTTATTAAGAGAGCAAATTGTATAATGGAAGGTGCGGTTGGAATTGTCTCAAGGATGTTGGAAAGTTATTTATTGCAGTGGCAACAAGTCATAACATTAATTACTTGAAGGTGGGCAAGTAACTTACACAGTTTGTGTTGTACTTTAATTGAAACACTAAGCACCACTTTCTGTTTACTTACCAACGTAAGCTTTTATTGCTTATTAAATATACAAATGCGAATGAGCACGCAGCGTTAATACCGAATATATTATTGTGTAACGCTGAGATTGTACGCAAAGTCTAGATTTTGAACGCACCAAATACCTAGTTACTGGGATTATGTTATTCACTTTTATTCCGTGCCAGTGGTACGTGAGACACGCGAGCTTCGGCCACTATTTGTAGGTCATTTTGTCATGTAATAGTTTTAAAATAGTCGCTGGCGTGCGCAAAGTGAGTTAGGCGTTTAAATTGAATTTGCATAATTGTACAAAAGCAAAAGCTTTTGCCGTAGCTGCAGCCCGGATTCCCGGGATAAACGACGGGTGCTTGATTTTATTTAGCTCCGTGCTCCTGTTAACCGCAACATCTAAACAAATGGTGCGACCTCCTTACAGAGGGAATCTTTGCTTACTTTGTACGTGCAACTCGCTCACTTTATGTAACACAGAAAAACACATGGCTATAGTTTGTGATTTTTTTTAGTACTAAGTACCCATAGTAACTAGGAGGTCGTAACTGGCTCGAGGTTTAGGCACGCGGTCGAGTATCTCGACTATTGCGGGTTCAAATCTTAGGCACACACATCTGACTTTTCGAAGTTGTTTGTGTATTCATAAAGAATTATCAGGTACTTAAACGGTGAAGAAACCCTCCTAGTTGTAGAGGAGGCTGATGATGATGATGGCAATTCATGTTGTGGCTTCTAAAGGGTAAAATGAATTGAATAAGGAAGTTATATATATAGCTTGAACGTGACCTTTATAGTAGCGCTTGGAGATAATCCAATAAAACGCGTGAGCTAAAATAAAACTGAAACAAATGATCGGTAATCCCGTTTAAGCCTGGAGGGAATTTTCTAGAATCACCGAAGCCCCGCACGCCCTGACCTTGTGAACCGCTCCCAGCACAATCTCAGACCAATTTTCCTATTATTGGAATATGGATTGGCGGGTTAAATTTGTTTATGAACTGTCTTATGTAGTGATTACTCGCCGCGATAGGAATAAATTAAAACATTTGTTTCGACGTGGATTTAATCTGTCTAGCCTCTATTTAAATAAACATTAGAGGTCCGCCTAGGGATCGCCCCGGTACAACAATAATAATTTTTTTTGTATACCTATAACATATTTAAAACTTTTTTTTAGATTTTCAAAACACTTGTTGGTAAGGTGTTTTAAACTACGCCTTGGTGCAAATTGTCAATTAACAGTTATGACTATAAAGGAGTTGGAATAGAGAAATATTCTAGATATTGCATACAAGAGAAATTTTATACTACCAAACGAATCATGTTGATATTCCTTGCAACGTAAATGCGCTAGCCTCAACAGGCTCAGAGTGCTGTTTTAAAGAAAATCTATCTAAAATAACAGGTTGTAGGTGAAGTGCCTTCAAGCTCAGTAATTTCTACTATGACTTTCGTGCTAGCCTCCTTTATTTGTAGAATATGTTCTATATCACAAACTAAATCAATCAACATTTACACTGATAACGTAAGTGTCCAATAAATTATAATTATTATATAATTATGTTATAAACATTTTCCGGAATAAAGTATGACTTAGGAGCAAATCGAAATCAAAAGAAAAAAAATCCATTGAAAGCTCCGAATAGCTCTAAGATATAAATGAAAACACTCCTGTTTATAGGCGTAGAGTTCTACAGCAATTGAAATGAAATATTAAATACATGACGGGTTAATATTTAAAACACGTTTTATTTCCTCTCTTCGAAAGTCCGAGGGGAGTCCATATAAACTCGATGCGCCTGAAGCTGCGGATACAACTTGCATTAAATATTAATTCAACTTACGGTGAAGTATTTTAGATAAGGAAAGTGCCGAATACAAAAATAATATATATCGAAAAATAATAGATAAAGTAATAAATAGATAGATAAAATAAAAATTTGTATCTCTTCATCGAATACAAGAATTTGACGATGAAATTATTAGTCACACATACCTACTAAGAGGAAAAAAAATCTTATCGTGAGGTTTATTTCCATTGGAATGACTTAGTGCCCATACTAAAACAAACCTGATTGATTGAAAAACGAGTTCCCGTTGCTCTATTCGTAACTGCACGTACATAAGCTGAAATCGAAACGCAAAACCCTCACGTGTGTCAATACGACGATTTTCAAACTAATTGCTTGTGCTGTATTCGTATGTAGTTGGTATTCAGGCACCCATTAATATCCAGCAAAAACTTAGTATTCAGTGAATAAAATAAACTCCATTCACCCGATTTCTCTATAATACATGGCATTAAGATATTAAGAATATAAGCTGAAAGGTAAATATAATACCTAAACGCCAAAGAATTGCTGCAATTTTAAAATCGTCTGGTATGTTAATTTGGTGTTCATCAATAACTTTGACTCCAGGCTTATTGATTGTAATAACTCGTAAAGGGCGAGAGTTCATGCCGTGGCGTGTACTAATGAGTTTTTAGATACTTCAATAGGTTTTGAAAGTCATGCTCATGCTAAAATATATTAGGAGGGATCTTTTTAAATGTATTTTGTTCTTTAAAAATGGAAACACATTATCATTCAATTTAGTGGAGGAATGAAGAATGATATGTATTTATTACGATAGTTTGGGCCGTAAATGCACGGCGCTGAAAATTGAAAATGAATTCTAGAGTTTCAATTGCAATGTAGGATTGACTTTTTTAAATTTAGTGATAAAATTATGATTATAGGGACAATACTGAAAAATATGTGTGTTGACAGGACATTGTATTGACATCGCTCAGACAGAGACCATAATTCTTAATACTGCTAATAGTAGGTAGGGCTAGTATCGTCTGAATGTGTTATTCTAACTTTCATGTTTCCTGATCTAAGGTTGGTAATGCTACCAATATAATCAAGTTTGTTTGGGTGCTGCTTGAACTTAGTTTGTCAATTTAATAAACAGAAAGAAATTAAGACATTTCCTTACGTCACAAAAAGATGACACTCAATTATCGTTGGCGACCGATGATATTTTCGTACAATGCGGTTTAAATTGGATTTGGTTGGGATCCATTACAATACCCTATTATTAGTAGTCGGACGTTACTCCATACAGTCCATTTTTACGATGTTTAATAATTTTGATAGGCCGCCCGTATCTTCATTTTGGGCGGCCGTCGTCAGTTTGTTTAGGACTGGACGGAGTTGGCCGAGTATTGGGTCCGTGATTGGGAGACGGGAATGGGCCTATATTTATTGTGTACACAAATCTTTAAGAAAAAGGTAAATACCGGAACCGGTGGACTTTATTTTTCTTTGAGGCACATTCGATAAAACGGAAACTGTGTTTGTTCGTCGTGTCCAATTTTCTGCTGAAATGTATCTCGTTGATTGAGATGAGGCCTGTGTTGTTTCTGATTTGTGTAACTGGATGGGTCTGCCTATGTACAGGAATAATGTTACTTTTAAATAACAGTTTTATTAATGCAAAGCATGTAAAACTTTTGTTCAGTATTCTGTCAATCATTCGATAGTATACGAATAAAAAAATAACGGAAATTTTAAACAGCACCTGAATTTGAACTGGTAGACGGTTGGGATTAGGATGAAAAGGATCACTAAAAATCCAGGCTGCTATGAGTAAACTAATGGCAGTATGCTAAAAGGTGGTCTGACAGCCACCTGAGAACATGACAAAGTGCACTGCGCAGCTGCAACAGGACAAGCATTAATAAAGAGGCTATAAACAAATGCTGTTGTAAACATTTTTACTTCTTTTTTTACTGGTACTGTTTTCATACCTTTACCTGATAGTAACAAGGAAATGTAAAAAATTCATACAGTAAAGTCGGCCTGTTCGTATCTCTGCTAATCCGTTCTAGGCCACCGTAATGGTCTGAAAGTTAACCCCTCTTCGTTGTGAAGGCCTGTTCCTAGCAGGACACATATTGGGTAATGTTAATTCCTTACCCGAATGCTAGTAGACATAGCAGTACTTTCGTGAGTCCCATTGCTAGGTATTACACCTTGTTTACAATGTTCGCTGTCCAGACAAATACTCCCAGCAAATTACCCGAAACAGCACGTTTGTGCCGTATTTTGTCGCGTTGCGTTATTTATCTAAGACAACAAGTGTCTTAATGCCCGCTTAGGTGTCGAGTAATTAGCCGAGAGCGAAAGTAACAAGTTATTTGCATCTGCATATTTTACGCGGAAGCGTCGTATTAAAAATTCACCCCACTCTCAACGGTAAAGCGTAAACTTTTCCCACTTCTTTAGGGATCTGATTAACTTGGCCGGAAAACGCTTTCCAATTTTTCCGAAATGCTTTTTTAAAAAAGCTACTTACGCTTATTTATGGGATATTGATTTAACGGCCCCATGGGTCTTGGGGCTGATTAAAATTTGAACGGCCAAGATTCAATATCTATTTGAGAAATTGGTGAGGAATACATATGTATTAGTAGGTACATAAACTCATTTTTGTGTTCCCAAAAGGGCATACAAAGTTCCAGCAAGTGTTTTTAAGTCTCATGAGTGAACCTATTGCCATAAATGTATTGTGTTGAAGTAGACATTGTACACGAGCTCTCACTCAGCCCAACACAGTCTTCTTTTCATACATATTTTTTACTTTAAAAACCCCAATCTAGAACTCCATCAGGTTCCATTATAATAACCACATGCGGTACATACATATTTTATTGTTCACTTACACGGAAGACTTGCGCGCCCTTTTTTAAGACCTCTTCGCTCACATCTCGCTACAAAAACACGGGGCGAGTAACCTGAAGAATAATTTTACGAGCCATTACCGTCCTAATGCTTCAAAGTATTCATAAATCAGGCACATAATATAAGGTGGCCATGTGAAAATCTAGCGGAGACGTAAAAAGACTTCGTGCGCTGAAATAAGGTTTCGCGCGCGCAGCATTTTTTGGAGTGGATATTTTCAACCATTTATATTTCATCTTTTCTTCGCGATCGTAAATGGGATTTTATTTTTGATGAATACGTTTTGAATTCCATG
This sequence comes from Cephonodes hylas, assembly GCA_030295005.1. Taxonomy (NCBI): domain Eukaryota; kingdom Metazoa; phylum Arthropoda; class Insecta; order Lepidoptera; family Sphingidae; genus Cephonodes; species Cephonodes hylas. The sequence goes on along the minus strand of AP025367.1, from coordinate 3,724,754 downwards.
TATTACTTCAATACATATATGATAATAGAAAAGTAATACAACCTAGATGATTTCTTGGCAAGTAAAAAAGCATAAAAAATAACCTAGATTAGCTTTGCTTATAATGAGTTCATAACAGTCACTTCATATATTTTATTTCACCTTAAAGTTCGTAAATCTAAAGCACTCACGATGATTGGTGGTGCAAACTTGTTGTTAGTTGGATACTTATATCCGCTCGGTGAGCGATTACGACTGCCGAGGAATAATCTTAGTCGTTTCTCATCACCAGCACTGCACTGTACAGCACTTACCATTCGATACTATATGTGGTAACTTTGCGTGTCAATAGCAACTCTATTTTTTTGCAGCCAAAAACATATTTGTTATTGCATCGAATCTCTATCACGACTACGATACTTCCTAACTATGAGCATTCAAAAAATTTAAATTCTTTTAAACAATCCAGCTTGGATTTTTTCAATTGGCTCCCAAAGGATTTGCATATGAAGTTAGTAAGTGACATTTTGCGTTATTCGTCGGCAATCCGCGTGGGCGGCGCTAGATCCGATCATCCGGCGACGGCTATTAAAATCCACTAGCTCGTCGAGTGAGAACCCGTGTAACCTCTGCTTTTGTCTTATCCGACTAGAGAAAATCTCCCAGACTAGCGCATTCGTCCGACTACGCTGAAATTATTTTAAATGTGACACCGGTCCATTTTATCTTTAATGTTTTATTAAGAATTTTGTCAGCTCATTATTAACTGTGTCACCTAATGTGGGGATAATTGTCATAGTGTTCGATTGGCAAGTCTCTATAATAACTTATGTTAATGTTATTCATTGTTTAAAATTAGAGAAACATTGTTTTTAAAGAATGGACTTAAAAGTCATAGGTTTCAACGATAACTCTCCTTAAGCCGAGTGTGGGTTTTATCACGACATGTTCAAGTGTAGTACGAGTATATACGAGGAAAGCTCTCAGAAATTTTCTTTGAAACATGGCCTTCAAAAGCCAGAAGTGTGTACTCTGACATGAAATCCGCGACCTCAGTGCCTCGATAGTTCAAACCCTATACTAGCAATTTACTTGAAGACATTCTCTTGGAACTTAGCAACTATGTGCAGTCTATTAGAGGAGCAGGGCACTTGGACCGCCGATCGACGGACTTTCACGCTCTCGAAAATCTTGTCAAGCGTTGAGTAATTAGTTTATGAATTTATCTCCTCTACTGCGCCCAAGTGCTCCATTTTAGCCGCACAAAATTCACCGTAAAATAAGCTCCTATCGGGACGGGATTTACCGAGAGAATTTATAGTATGTCAAACTAAAATAACGTTGTTTAAATTTAAAATCTGCTTATGTAAACCTAATAACCTTGCCCCAAGATATTTACTGCAAACTGAATACGAGTATTCTCATGCGATTGCATTCTATTTATTATTTTATTCTATTTTTATTACCTTTACAAATATTGCAGGCTTATGCTATGGTTAAGTTGAAGAGTTTAATTTGTAATTGGAAATTATACTACATCAAATTAGTTTAAACAAAATAATTTCAATCTTGAAAACTATTCTGAGTAAATACATTCTATGGTCCTGTACTTCGTTTTTGTACAGATTTTGTGAACATGAAAGCTATTTGGTGGAATCACTTAATAAAATAAATTGGACCCATAGTGTATACGTATTTTCGTCTGGGACTAACAGGGGCGTGTCGTTTACGAGGTTCGCTCTCCCAGAGTCGGACCACAGCATGTGTTTACTGCGTTGCCCGTAAACGCTAGCTTTATAACCTCTACAATTGTCTCCGTAATCGGCCTCGCGAAGAGCGATTCAAAAGAGGCTCGTAAAAACAGAACAAGTGCCTGCTATACGACTAATTAATCCTCACGGAATCGTCTAAGCTCTGCGCGTCCGTTGTCAGAGCTTCGTCTTATTGCCGACGGTAAATTAAAAGCGATCTCGGATAGAAATCCCATTAAAGTTCTACTTTTAGCACTTACAATAAAAGTAAATGCATACCTGCGTGCAGAAATATATAGCTGTGTCTCTATGACAGACAGACGTGAGTGTCTGTATAAAATGATGATTAATAGGTATGTCTTTTTTACTGTGAATCAGTGTAGTAAACTAACTTCTCAAAATAGACCCGCGGGATTACTTAATATTATTTACCTGAATGTGTATTTATTATGTTTGCATATGCACTGGAGTGCAATCCACTTCGCTTATTGTAATCTCTTCCAGGTTCTTTCAAAATGCATAGCCCTCATGTCCTCCACGAATGTGATGCGACATCTACTGCGCGTGCCAATTCGCTCTAAATTCTTCAAAGCGCCAGCAAACATGTACAGCAGGGGCTTATCCCGTATAGCATGCTTACAAATCATTGTGTATAAATTATTTACTTATTAATTGAACGTAATTATTTGTGGTTTATCCTGAATAATGTGTCAGATTACATTGTGTGCGAGTAATTCCGTGCTTAGTGCTGGCCTTAATCTGGGATTTCATGTATAAACTATGTCGAACATTATTGTACCGTACGATTAACTCATAGTAGGTAGCAATAGATAGATAGATAGGTAATCGTTATGTACAATGGTACATATTTATTTTTAGGCGACTGTGACTTTAGTCAGTCAGTTTTAAGGATTTTTTTTGGGTAAAATAAAGGCTTAGGCTTGAATAAAGCTTATGTTCCCTGAATAGTTTTTATATTTTTGTTGTTAACTAAGCTCTAGATGTCATCTCTCATATTACGGAAGGGTACACGATACTTCCACCGCATACTCCTTAGCGTTGATAGAATCTTTATTATTAGATGTGAATTCAGTGTGTTTAAATCGTTCTTAAAATAACTTCTACTATCTTCCCAAATTACTACTAATCTTCTACTCTAAGTCAAAATACAGTTTTCAGTATCATATATTAGTTTTGTCTATTTTCTAAAATTTCGATACCCTAGCGAATTTTTATTTTCTCAGTATAAGAGCCATGCATTTGATGAGCTAACTTTGATACGGTAGAATGACGCAGAGGTTCATCTCCCAGCTATCGGTTACGATGTGACGCGTCCCCAGACATTCAAAGTGACGATATAAAGTTTTTCGATATACGGGCCGCGGTTGCACGCTTAATAAACCCGCTCCAATCTGGGGAAAAAACTATCTTTATCCCTTCATATTGGGCGGAACGCAGCAAACTATTTGTCCCTACTGGGGAAACTTTTTGTTGAGATATCGGTTATGTCCATCGAATCAATATTTCGTGAAAATCTTACGTTGGGATCTTGATTTATTTATTGAACGACAGTACCAGCTGTTGTCACGTACAGTTGTATAATCTGTATAAGTAACATTAAAAAGCATTTGCTAATTGTAATTCTTTACTCCCGAAACCAAATTTTTACGAGTACAAAACGTATAGAAATCAGTTAATCAAAGTTAAATCATGAATAAACGAACCTCTGTCTACCCCTATTAGCGGCGTATGTCTTCCCTAAGATTGAAAGGGAGCCTACGTATGACCTAATATACTAGCATCGGGCGGGTTGGTTTGTTACATCCAACACATACCTAGGTGACAACTTGGAGGATTAATTAATCACTTTACCAACGAATTCCGATATTTAAAGACTACAGACCACCCATCCAACTAAATAATCCTCAGTATTACCTTACTAGTCGATATTTTTTTGCTGTCCATGTGGAATCATATTTCAAGTTGAACTATAAAATCATTAAATATTTTCCAATGAATATAAAATATATGCAGTCATAAAGCAAACGGGCAAATGCGTTTAAATATTTAATCGTCACTGGATAGCTTCGCGGTCGCTAAATATTTATACACTAGTCGCGACTCGTTCAGGATTGCAGTAAACAAAATACAATACAACTCTTTTATCTGATAGCTATGTATCAGTATATTGAGTCTATATAAATAAAAGTTCATTGCGGAATTTTTAAATATGAAAAAAGCTGCACTTACTTGGGTAAATAGGTATATGCTGCCCTTTTACAAATTGAGCCCTCATTAAAGAGTCTGCTGCTTTTTGATTATTTATGTATAGTGTAAGCTACATTCTAATAAAATCACGAATTCAAAGATTTGTATGTAGCACACTTAGCAAAAACTTAGATTTGGTCGCAGACCCAGTTAGCTTAAAACCTGAATTATCTCGTGCGATGTAATGTGTATCGATAAAGATTTGTTTGTTCATTTTACATCTAATATACAAATTTTTAATTGCCTTTATAACTATTAAACCAATCTAATAATTTAGTAAATTTGGCATAAATTATATGTTACGCAAAAGCTAAAATTTTCCTTTAAGATCTTCCCTCAGGTTTTACTTTTTTGTTATAAATTGAAGCTGGACACTCGGCTATCTAGCAACATTTTTGGCAATAACATAGAAAGTACAAGCCAAATCGTATGAAAAATATCTTAGTTACACAATGCTCTAAAAGCTTAAATGGAGGAAACCTTCACCCGCGGGAAGTAAAGTGCGTCGTAAATTTCTCCACATTCTCATATAGCTCAGTAGGTCAAAGTCATAGGAGGCTGGCTCCCCTCCAGCATCTGCAAGGTTATGTTGCTCTCACAAACATCCTATGTTCTCAATACACAATTTGGCGGGCAACCAAACGCAAAGAAAGCTTGTCAAGGCCACGAGAAAGCGTCGGGTCAGCGACAAAATTATGCAAATCGTTTTTATTGTGTTTTTAACGACATCGCGCTAACCTACAAATGTCCAGTATTTTTAATGGAATGAATATAGACCTGATTAGCATAAACGGTAAAGTTTTTACCAATTTAATATACCAAATATTGCTGCAGAACTGGTTACGACTTTTTAATTTCAATCGGGTTGTACGCAAGACATTTCTGAGCATACACCAGTAACTACTGAGCTATGTTATATCATATATGACTAAACAAATCAATTTGTGTGAAAATTTTGGTACTTAAGTATGTTTCAAAGCAGACAACCCTGAAAATAGTTTCACAACCTGTACGACTAAGTTGGGTCTCATCTGGGTAATTTAAATATGAATTAACTCATACCAGATCAATTATATTAATGAACGAATAATTGGTTCATTAAATATTACATTTGTTCTCATTACGGTACTTAAGCTTTTATGAAATAATTGGTCTCATTTTTAAACAACGAGGGATGAATCTTTTTTTTTTCGTATTTATTTCCAAAAAAATAAATACTTCACCAGAAAAGCTTTAAAATCAAAATTTATTTCAGTGGCGCAAAATGGTCCTTAAAATATGTATCAAAAATTTTGCAACTTCAATAATCTTCGTCGCGTCGTCGGTACGATTTTCCATTTTTATCCCAATTTCAACGTCTAATAATTTAAGGACGATCAATCAGGTTTACGTTACATTACCCCGCCGCCAATTTTAAACATCGTACACTGCGCGCCATCAGAAAAGTACACCGATTTATATCTGTCGTTTCAATAAGAGTCGAAACTGAAATTATGCTTCAGCGCTGAATAACTTGGCGGAACTAACATTGTTAACAGAGAATTTACGACCGTGTTCGCTTTTTCGTTGTATCCACGTGTGGGAATAATGCCTTGTGTTTACTACGAATACAAACATTCTCTAATCTGATTTGGTGCGAGCACAGAAATTGCCATTTAAATCATGAAAACGGACATTTCGTAGCTTTGTAATCGCGTCGAGTAGGATAACTGCGGTCAATCATCCTTTGGGGACATGTAGTGGACTTTACCAGAAACTCGGCAGTATATGTGATAAGACTTTTAGCATATTAGCGCGTCCCGAAACATTAGGTTACCAGTATTTCCCACTATCGAAATAGCAGCTGATGAAATTAACAGATTTATCTGGTAACTAGTTACAACGATCTAACTCTAATATTTAATTATATTGAACTGTTTTAGACTAATATTGATTTCACTTACATATATTGAAGACATGAGGTATGAGAAATTAAATACCTGCCGGATACGATAAACTGAAGGCATAACGCAGCAATGGATTTATCTGGTCGGTAAAAAAAGGAAGAGATTAATCATTGTGCGTTTATTTATGTGTGATTATTCCATAATCTGATTATGTGAGGATCCGAAATTGCTATTTAAATCACGGGTGCGGGTGATTTTCCGCGGCGCTAAGTGTAATTGGCGCAGGTGGCGGGCCCTCTCCACCTACGAGGTGTCACCGTTCCAATTTCCTGAACACCCCGCGCTCCCCTACGCGTCTGTTATTGGATTTTTTTGCAATATTCCTCGTTGCGTAGCCGCGTTGTTGACGTACTCGAATTACTGGCGAGAATGGCCTAACTCAACAACCTTCCGATGTTTACTCAATAGTATTTCCTTATAAAAAAGATGGGTATCAGATTTTTCTTATCACTTGTTTTTTAGTAAAAGTTAGAGTTTTTTTTAAGTCACAAATTGTCTTTATATTTCGAAATTTTATCCACTTAATTGAAGAGGTTAAAATTAATGTATATTTGTTAAAGGTATCTAGTACTTTATCAATCTTTTAATAGACAAGTTTTTTTTTGGCAGTGGATATTCGTATGTGTTCATTTATAATTCATGATTTGTACGGGCTAGCTGTGAGCGAAGGCTAAGTTTCGTTGCATGTCGTGACCACATTTACGTCAGCCAGAATCTCTGACAACATTGTATTAATTAAGCGTATTTGTACAAGTGTCATTTACCACATTTGGACTTGAATGTTTTATGCCGCCATGTGAATGCGTTAGTCAACATTCTAAATTACTTTTGGATGAAATGTTAAATTTAATTAGTTCAATTGCCTAATCGTAAATGAACACAGGTTATCTGTAATTTAGAAATATTTTTGTGTTTTGTTTGGTTTAAATGTCATCCCTGTAGTTTATGACATGCAGTTAAAACTATTTTATATTTATGGAGTTTGAGCATTCAATTTTGTTCTATGTGATTCGAGACCATTTGTTTTATTCATAAAAGTTTAATGCATCATGAGTGTTTCACAAAAAGCTTTTTTAGAGCTTAATATAGTCGCCTGTATATTTTTTATTACTACGGTACTGGTTCGAAAATCTCCGTGCGGCATCGGATATCCTGATTATAGAAATAACGTTGATTTTCTTAGACATTATGGAATCTAAATAAAATATATTTTATTTCATTACCAAAATCAAGCAAATACAGATTAGAATGTAATGAAAAAGTACTGTCCTTTGAGCCATAGAATTAGCCGTGTAAATACTAAATGAAAGGCCTTACTAACGAAGGGTCATTTTAACGATAATTAAGAGCATTTCGTACAAAACTTATTTAGTCCATTGAAACTTCTCATAAAGGGTATCCGACATCACCAACTAAAACTCAGATAATTATGCGAGAATATTAATTATAATTTGAATGGTCAGACCAAAAAGATGTAGGCTAATGAGATACACCATTAACATTTTTCAAAGATTTGAGTGAAGGATCGCCTCACGATAGGAAACCATAAAGACCAACTTATAAAGATGTAAATTAGAACGGTTTGAACTTTACCATGGGCCGCTTAAGTTTCGCAGTTTAAGATATAAAATTGACGCGCGAGAAATTGAGCGCGGGCACGTTCCGAAACTATTCCCAGTTTGCCGGCTCTTTATAAATCCACTAAATAATAAAGGAACACCATTCGTAGAATTTGAATGACTCTGTTTCAAACCGGAATTCGTAGACTGAGCAAAGTTTGTAAACCATTTAAATAAATTTCAGACCTTCTCTCAGTTATTTTTAGCTAGCGGTAGTCTAAGATAAGTTTGTAGGACGAGCATTCTTCTAATTACTATTATTGCATGTTCGTAACAGAGCTATTTATTCTGTATGTCGTTTGCTACATTCGTATGAAAAGAAATTCTTCCGGGAATTCAAAATTCGATACTTTTGTTGTTCAACCTATGTGACAAAAAGTCTGATGCTAATGGGTGCACAGCTTTGTGTTTGCTGGTACGTCATTGTTTCTCGATGACACAATGACAAAGAACAAAAAATGTTTACAGAAAAAAATCCGGCTCAAATGCCTGTATCCTTTGGTTTCAAACTAAAGGCTGATTCTGTTAAAAGAATAGCTTTGTGAAGCTGATCAGTGCTGCAAACCTGAATGTAAAACGGGAACTGAATAGTGCACAAGCGTATTTGCTACATATGTAGGCCACTGGAGCGCATTGAAAAAACCCCGGAATGAGATACCTATTGTTGCATAACAAATGTGCTCTGTATAGGAATCGCTGGGAATTAAACACTAACCTTTCCAGAGGGAACTTGGACCGCTTTCAGCGCGATTGGTGGGATAAATTATTCAGAGGACACCGGGGACTGGCGACATTATTCATTTGCAAGATTATTGGGTCACGCGCCTCATTGTGCCGTCTCCTTTGATGTTGATGCCGAGTGATTACCGGACAATAGACTACTTGATATCTATATTGTGCGCGACCGCGTCTGATTGATATGTTGATGCAAATTACATGCTCGCCATTATCATTATACTGCTTACAGATAATTATAGCAGTTTGTTGTTTTGAATGTACTTGGCTCTTGCTTTCTAGAAAAATAACTATGTTTCTAATAACAGAGTACATTTTTGTCGAAATATATTAATCATCATTCAGCGGGAAGAGAATGAGACCAATTTAATGACTTTTTTCAATTAGGTCCAGAAAATTAAATATTTCCAACCTCATGTACAGTGTACACAAGTTGGGGAATCTGCAAGGCGCGTGAACAAAGTGAGGTGTCATATTCCGCGCTCGGTCGCATGGCACTTCCAAGCGGAGTATATTTAACAGCCGCGGCGGTGCTTTATCAGTTTTTCACGTGGCGTGAGCCAGCTTTAGTACACATTTTCTATCAGAATTCCCCGGCGGGTGATCGCAGGTGCGGCGCTGCGTTCGGCGTTCACCAATAAATAACCCGACAACCCCGACACCGCCGTCTGCCGGTTTCATGATCAGCGTAATCTATACAGACGTGATGTAGGTGTTCTGCTGAATATTTTTGCAGCAAATTCTGTTTTCCCTACAGCGAACAGTGCCAGAAATGACAAATGCTCCGTACCTGTATTCATAGCAGCAGGTCGTACGTGCGATCAAATTTGTATTTTTTTATTTGTATACCTTCGCTTATCAAATGAACAATAACCTAGATTTTTTAGATTAGTTCGGTACGGTAAAATGTAGTGTACATATTTGCTTACGTAAAGTTACTATTTTCCAGGACGAGTATAATAAGACAGTGTTATAGCTACCTTTATAGAAATGTCAACAAAGGAAAATAAAATATATTTACCGCCCATAAATCTGTTGACATATTTTACGTGTGATTTTATTATAGCTCTCTCGAATTTGCACGACTTTGTGTTGTTAGTGTTACGGTTCTTACTACAGTTTGCTTTATGGATAAACACTGTAATCAAATCGTACTTATTTTATTTAGAAGCAACAACTTCAGCAAGAGTACACACTATATAAGAATTAAAAGAAATGATAATATTTTATTTCATGTAGCTTTTGGGTAATTTCATTATTAGCATTCATTCTCCTGTTGCAAAGGGTACTCTTTCAAATATCTACAATTTGTGCTCCGCCATTAAAAGAAAACATACTACTGGTACAATTCATTTTAAGAAATACGCATCCCTTTATACTAATTGTGCGTAATTTATGTAGATGCATTTGACGGCTTCGGTGGCGCCGTTGATGAAAGGACCGACTGAGTAACAAGACGCCGCACATTCGATCTTTACTTTAACTCAAATGTTTGGGGATCTACGGCTATGTTTCAAACTGGAAATTTGCAAGATCATAAAGTGGTTTTTGGTGCTAAAACATTGGAAATATAACAACCAGAATATGGAATTGGAACAAGGTTGAAAATAGTAAAACTCTGAAACAAACCTATTAATTTATCTGTGTGGTAATGAATGCGCGGAAACGAGTCTTTGATATATCCAGATCCACGTATGTTTTCAAATATGTATTAGCGATATGATAATCTAAGATTTATCGATCCAAACGATGAATGTTCTATTCGTGATCAAATATTCATTTATTCCGATATATCAAAGAACCAAATATTATTTTTCTAGAATCTATCGGTGCTGTCGATGAATTATGGTATGAAAGTTATTGAACCTGTACGATGTAGTGAGAACTATCGAGAAAATTGAATATGCTTGATTACCTATTTGTTATTTGTTCGATATAAATAATTAATTAATCTTTTTTTGAATAGTAACAGCCCTAGATATGAATTTCTTTTTATCTTAAATGATTAATAAGACGTTTTAATTAAAAACGGCTTTTTTTCAGCGAAGTGAAGTTGCCAACAAGAAACGTCATGTTTTTAGAAATATTGTTACGGCCCATAAGAGGCCTGTCCCAGCTCCCCTTATGTGCAATGCAGTCCACTGCTTTTAAGTCCTTGCATTTATAAGCAGTAATGGGTAGAATACTATTAAATTTTAACAGAATAAAGACACTACGTATGTGCATAAGTTGTAAAACCCGCAATAGCATCCCATATGTTTCGTATGATGAGTGTCAGGCAGGACTATACATGTCTAGTTAGAGAGCGTGTTAATTGTTTTTTCACTAATCAACACTCTTTTAGACCGCGCTATACTTGCCATCAGGTCAAGTGCGGTCGTGTGCCGTGTCACGGTAGAATAAGGACAGTAAAATGTGAAATGTTGCATAGCCACATGCATGCATTTGTTTATTTCAATCCAACGTTGAGTTGTTTCGTAAACACTCTTTTGACTTAATTAATAATAGTTTTAGATAAAAATATTTTAAACTCGAATTGAAATTATTTAAGAACACATTTTTATTTCTTTGTCTATTACATCGAAACCTAAGTCTACAATCCCCCAACCCAAATCATTTCTACACACTGAACGATCACAAAACTAATCCCAATTTTCTTTCTATTATTACAACAAATATATCTGTAAGACACACATTGTTGGCTGTCTCTAAGGATACGTCCAATACCGACACTCTCCAAACTTTCTATCCATTACCTATTTAATACTGGCTCCCACTCCCACACGTGGCAAAACAAAAGTGCTAGAGCGAAAGGGAGAATTGATAAAGATAGTTTCAGGATATTTTGAGGTCCGGCTACAATGGCGTCCTCGACTATAGCAAGGTCGAGATATTTGGAAACGTTCCAAAAACGGAAGCTCCTTATTTATCGAAGATTTGGCTTTTCAACGCAATGTTGGAATTGGATTTTTTGTGAGTTCTCGTGAATCGGTCGCAATAGGTAAGTAGGTCAGCTATGTTAGCAACATTACGGCTATCGCGCCCACCGAATGATTACAAAACTAATATATGACAAATGGCTTTTGCTCACGGTCACGTACGCGCACTCCGTGGGGACTGCTTTGTACAATCGTGTTGTACGTATCTAGTTCTCTCTTAATGATCATAGTACTTCTTTTCATAAAATATGTTTTTGACTTTCATTTATGTTTAAACTAATTATACTATACCCAAATTAGTAGTAATGCTTTTCTCACTATATTATTAAGTTAATACAGTTTACTGAGGGTGTTTTTGAAAATAGTACACTTCCCAACTACGTCACATATGTTTGCCGAAAATTGGAGACGTAAGTAATTACTTCTTTTATCCCTAGTTACGCCCACAGCTTTTTCTGTAGGCGTAAGTAATAAGTCCAAATTTATGACAAGACTTAAGCCACGAAAAATACAACTTTCATTCACTGTCTTGATCATCTAATGTTACGGTACATAGCTATCAAGGTTAACTGTTTAAACACTGGATTTTGTTAAGTCTTTAACACGGTTACCGCCATTCATGTTATCAGTAAGGTTACGTCAAGGCTGCCTCGGAGCACTTCCTAATATTTGCACAACCAAACTGTTTCGCGTAGTTATGAGTATTTTTTGTATAGAATTTATAGTAATTGAAACATCAATTAAGCGTTTAACTTGATGCCGTTACAGAAAATATGTAAGTAATTTCTCTAGGTTTAAGATGCTGATTTTAGCAATATAATAAAAAACGGGGGAATCTGAGCTTTTTCTGAATAAATTTTGTTTTCCTTATTATTATTATTTTTATTTATAGCCACAATAACTAGTTTTCTACTCTTTATCTATATATATAAAAGAAAGTCGTGTTAGTTACACCACTTATAACTCAAGAACGGCAGAACAGATTTGGCTGAAAATTGGTAGGGAGGTAGCTTAGAGCCAGGAGACGGACATAGGATACTTTTTATCCCGTTCTACAGCGTTCCCGTGGGACTTTTCATTGTTTTCTTTATCCATACAAAAGTTTCGTTTTAATAATTAAGTCAATTTGAACTTTAATACAATACAATAAAGTTTAAATCGTAGTGGAGGAGTTCTATGTTATAAAAATGAATTGCTCGATGTGTTCCTAAGCGCAAATCTCGAGAACAGCTGAACCGATTTTGCTAATTCTTTTTTTATAATATTCCTTGAAGTACGAGGATTGTTCTTACGGAGAGATACATTTTAATAATTGCCTGAAAAGGTCTAAAAATAATACTTTTCTATATTCCCATACAAAAGGTTCGTAATGATACTTAAGTCATTTTGAACTTTAACACCATACAAAATTTCCTGTCATTTAATGTTTATCCCGTCGATGCAGTTAGAGGCCCCCTCAAATAAAAGAACGTATTAAAATAAGCATTTTGAATCGACAATATGTATCTATAACATTCGAATAATTGCGTATTTTAGATGTTAAAAATGCAGAATTCTCATGACAATGGATTGACATTTTTTGGCTGTCAAATATTAAGGCGTTCAGAAATTTATTTTGTGTAACAAATCTCCTTGGAAGTGTCTAATTTTTTATTTTTTATTATGCTTGAATATCTAAAATACTCTAAATCTCCTTCAACAAATCGTAATAAATGGTCAGGGGATGCCTTTTCCATTGATCTAGCCAGTCATGGAACAGGGCTATGAGTTCGCGACCTCGGCCCCCCGAGCTGTTGGAGTCTCCCACTATTTCCTTATCCGGGACTGTGGCATCCTTACCATCAGGCCAAATATCCTTACCTGCAATATCCTGTACCCAAACACACGCTATCTCTACCCCTTTACCAAAAGAACGAAAGCCCCAAGGAGAGTTGGTGTCAGACAGGCGGGCGGCCGTAAAACATTTGCCAAAATATTTATACAGTATGTATAATAAGAAAGGTGACAGGGCCTAGGCCGTCCCCCGTAGCCGACGCGCAGGGGCAGCACCCGGTTCCTATGAGAAATGGGCAAGGTTTGTTACACCAGCCCGGGCGGGGGCAACGTAAGACACTAGCCCGGGAAATGAGATTGAGGTATGCAAGTTGGAATGTAGGTACGACAAATGGTAGGTCAAGGGAAAAAGAAAAAAAAATGGTCAACGACGAAGACTTACGAAAGACGACTGCATGCAGCAAAGATGCCGAATGTTGCGGTGCATGTGTGGTATAACACGGAGTGACAGAGTTAGAAATGAATACTTTAGGGTAAGTCTGAAAGTAGCTCCTGTGATAGAAAAGATGAAAGGAAACCGTCTGTCGTGGTATGGGCACATTAAGAGAAGGAATTAATCATATGTAGGATAAAAAAGTGATGAACATGAAAGTGGATGGATGGGCGAGCCGAGGGAGGCCAAAAAAGAGATGGATGGAGTGCGTGACTGAAGATATGAAAAAGAAAGGGGTGAATGAAAACATGACGGCTGACAGGGATTTGTGGAAAAAGAAGAGATACTGCGCCGACCCCAAGTAATTAATTGGGACCAGGGCAAGGGGATGATGATATACCTAAGTAATTAAAAATTAAATTCTGTTAATAAGTAACAAGACATTCATTGACTGGTAGGGCGATACGAAGTTTGCCGGGACAGCTAGTATTATAATAAAATTTACAGAAAAGACCAAGCTTTTATAAGCCCAAAATTAAAACAAATAAAGATAAAAGTAAATGATCGTGACAATAGCCGCTGTTGTCCTCGGCTTGGCCTTTATCGGTGATTTGAGCTAGTTTTTTCAACGAGAGTCGTTTCAGGGAAACTATCAATTACGGAGAGAAAAATAGTGAAGAGTGACTTATCCACTTTATTCCTTTGTCTCGTGACAAGTTGTTGTCATTAAACTAGCATTGTCTTAGATTTGCGAGTACTCATCATTTTACTGCCCTGCACCCAATTCTTTGGGATCGGCGCAGCATGTTTTATCTTTCCACATAGGAAGGAAGGACAAAATATGCTGCATAAGCGTTTTGGCAGATGTTTTACGGCTGGCCGCCTGCCTGACGCCAACCCTCCTTGGGACATAGATTTACGAGTATTGTGCTAAAAAAATTGTCTTCTTCTTAATTTTGACCTAGAATAAAAACAAACCTTTAATTTATGTTTTTATTTTCTTTTATGTATTAATATGTTAGGAAAACGTCAATAATAATTAATTTTAGATGGTAGTAATGTTTCTTTATACATATGGAACTCGTAATTTATTTCGAGCAGTAAGCTAAGTTCTTAGAGGAGCAATCGCGTGGTTCATATTTAAATTTAGATATAAGTTGGTCCTAGTGGATTCTACGAAAATACAGTGTGTATTGAACTTAATTTATTTAATTATTCAGTTGGTACGGTTCCATGCTCATTCCTTGAATTCACAGATTTATCTTAAGATAAGAAAATAGAAATCCTAAACTGTTTTGGAATACAAGCAATGTATATTTAAAGTACATTATAGTTGGTGATCTAAACATCAAATATAGTATTCGATGCTAAAAAAAATCGATCATACGAATATAAAAGTACGTAAATGAATTCGTGTCGCAAACTCTCGAAGCGGGTCTAATATTGTTACAATATGTTTTGATATTCCCCCATTGGTCGCATTAGCATGCAGCCCACGCGTTCACCTCAAAAGATTGACTTTAGTGCAAAGTGTCTATTGTATCCCTTCAGGGTACAGCTCCCCTTAGGGCTGGCGCTCATAAGTTTTCAATTTAAATGGATCCCCTTTTATTTTAGCTCTTTAAAGATGCTTTCAGATGAAATGTTTACATTGTTAAAGTGCACTCAGTTGCGCCATTTTGATTCGGATTCAATTGTGGAATTCTTACACAGCTACACTCAAATCCATTAAACGATTTAATTGCATTATGTTTCTCTTTTCTTATAGTTGTGTAAATAGGTCATGTACATGTTTTGGCTACAAAACGAAATTGTCAATATTTTGTGGCATTTTCACATGTTTTACTGTGTGTTAAAATATGTTTCATCTATGCAGAAAATAAGAGTTATTTACAATGACGTCAAATAAATATGAAGGCTTTAGAAATGTTTGGTAATTTTAAAGAGACGCCATTAATCATACTTTATTTTTAATATCGTCTATACGCGTTAATATTACTTTCAGCTCCATCAAAATTTTCAAACAATTTTAAACGTAAAAGTCACACAATGTCTCGAAACAAAACATACTATCTGAAAGGCATTTTACTGTACCAGTGCTTTGTGTTCTACGACGAGACCTCCGACGGTTGCAATACGTGAAATCAATTTATTCCATTCAAGTCCGCACAATACAGTTCACGTGTAAATGGATCATTAAATACTTTCGCACAATTTTACAAAACAATTTTATGTAACGTGACCCCAAAACCCACTGCTACACACATATCATCTGGTGCGTGAATGGAGTGAATGACGACTTTGATCTCATCGAAACTATTTCTGTAAACAAAGTAGTAGAGTAAGATCCCAGTGCCGCCAGACCTACGTTATTTTAGCAAAGCTGAAATTTCGATGATTTATAGTCTAGTATGTACTGAGGAGGGTATGCGTACTTACTAGCTCGAAAGCGGGGCCCTTTCATAGGTAGCGCGAACTAAAGGTGTCTGAAAACTGTACCCACCTACGTTAAAGTAGCAAGGTTCATATTTAAATATATTTTTGACAATATTATCAAAAATAGATAATCGTTATTGCAGGACCGTTTCCGTGGGCCATTACTTCCGCCAGACGTTATAAAAACTGTTTAAAAATGAGGCAAACTACGTCATTTTAGCAAGCCTAAATTTGACATATACAACTACGTGGTACTATTTCCAGACTCTTTCTAAGCAGCCAGACCAATCCAATGGGCCAGTTATTGTCCCAGACACCTCAAAGTTTCCCCTGTGAGTGCGAGCGTGAGGGCGTTATTCGTGAATCGTGCGCTATAATTCGAGTGAGAACACTACATGGCTTTATAATACAGATAATTTAAATGATGGTTATATTATTTATTGAGCTTGTTTAAAATTTTAAGTAAATATAGTTATGATCATTCACAGATATTCAGATGAAATAAATTTAAAGCAATAGGTGTGTATTATTTATGAAATAGCACCTTTCATTGGCAATAAATTAATAAAAATTAATTTCATGCCATTCTTACATTGTCATTAACAATAAAGTTGTATCTAGTATTGATCAAAATTTATCGTGTCTACAGCATGAAGAGGCTAACACGAGAATTATTTATCATGTATGCAATACTCAGGAAAACATTGCAATCCGATTTTCTGATACTGATGTAGCAGTTATAATGCTGGGTCACATGCATCGTTTGAAAGACATGAATTCACACGTTTGGGTACAGGCACCGGGAACAATCAAAGATATGTTGATTTAACCAAGATCTATGACCGTTTCTATGTAAGAGCTTAATAGGCTTTGATGCAATAACAGGATGTGACTACAATCCTGCTTTTTTTTAAGAAAGGAAAGCAAAAACCGTTCAAAATATTGGAAAGATGCCCAGAATATCACCAAGCTTTTATGAAATTCGGTGAACTTGAATTATTCGTTAATAAAAATAAAGAAGAAGATGTATTTCATTTAATACAGAAATTTATCTGCGAGTTATACAGTATTTCAGGAATAGTTGACGTACATGCTGCACGACTTCAACTTTTTATTATTAAATATACAGTTGTCATTGTAAATGAAGAATTCAACCGGAAC
Source organism: Cephonodes hylas (assembly GCA_030295005.1). NCBI lineage: Eukaryota > Metazoa > Arthropoda > Insecta > Lepidoptera > Sphingidae > Cephonodes > Cephonodes hylas. The sequence goes on along the minus strand of AP025367.1, from coordinate 3,707,714 downwards.
AATTTAAGAAATTTTGATGCAAGTAGTTTAACCGGACCCATACACCTTCAATAATATTGATCAATATTCTGATTGTACAATATTATTGAACGTGTAGGGATAATATTGAAGCATTGCGCCGTGATTGAGCAAAAGATTGATGGAGCTTAATTTTTATTGATCAATATTTTTTTATTGCGCTGTGTAGGGTTAATATTGCGCAATATATTTATTTTTTTTTCTTTTCAACAAAATCACCAGCGTGGCTGCCGCCAAAACTTCGTCGTCAGACATGTTGCTCGCACGAAAATATTGATCAGAGTGGTTTATCAATTTTATTGACAGAATTTATTGAACGTCTGGAATCAAAGGGGGTGTTCAATATTATTGAACAATAAAAATATTGTTCAATATTATTGTAGGTGTATGGGGCCCCTAACACCTTGCAAAAGTGAGCTATTGCAGCAGTTTCGACGAGCAAATTATATTGCAAGTATCTGGAACAATGCTCATGAGAAGTAACCCAGCACCCTCAGCCCTGAGAACAATGGGTGGATACTGAAAGATAGTCAGTATGATTTTAATTGGTTTGATTGCTCAGTTTTGTTAGCGACTCACTAAAAATGAATCAGGTATTTTACTTTCACATTAAATTATTTTTATATGTTGATAGCTGTTCGCAACCTCATTAAATTATTTATCTTTACAGAGGAGCCAAATGACGATGACCATGGTGGTGAAGATGAATTGATTATTCAATATGAATGTGAATTTGATGAGGGAAGTAGAAACTCGAGCAAGGAAGACAATGGAGATTAATAACATAATAGATAATATTTTTTAAATCTTAATTTGTCAATTGTAACATTTTCAATCAAAATTTTAATAAAAAATAATACACACCTATTGCTTTAAATTAATTTCATCTTAATATCTGTGAATGATCATAACTATATTTACTTAAAATTTTAAACAAGCTCAATAAATAATATAACCATCATTTAAATTATCTGTATTATAAAGCCATGTAGTGTTCTCACTCGAATTATAGCGCACGATTCACGAATAACGCCCTCACGCACGCACTCACAGGGGAAACTTTGAGGTGTCTGGGACAATAACTGGCCCATTGGATTGGTCTGGCTGCTTAGAAAGAGTCTGGAAATAGTACCACGTAGTTGTATATGTCAAATTTAGGCTTGCTAAAATGACGTAGTTTGCCTCATTTTTAAACAGTTTTTATAACGTCTGGCGGAAGTAATGGCCCACGGAAACGGTCCTGCAATAACGATTATCTATTTTTGATAATATTGTCAAAAATATATTTAAATATGAACCTTGCTACTTTAACGTAGGTGGGTACAGTTTTCAGACACCTTTAGTTCGCGCTACCTGTGAAAGGGCCCCGCTTTCGAGCTAGTAAGTACGCATACCCTCCTCAGTACATACTAGACTATAAATCATCGAAATTTCAGCTTTGCTAAAATAACGTAGGTCTGGCGGCACTGGGATCTTGGACTATAGACTTTAACACGAGTGCTAGAAGAGTGATATTCCTATGCTATAAAAGTTTTGGAATTATCAAACGTAACAAAGCCACACTTCATTCACTAGTTGACGCCACTCTTGTGCCAGCGACGGCGACGGAATACTAATTTATGTTTCACAGAAAAGGCTGTAATACGTTATTTCATAACGCGATTGCTTGTTTTGTGTCTGAACGTGGAATCATAGGACTGCACTGTCATACAAAAGGGCTCTGTCCATAAAATAAAAACAAGAGTAATATTTATAACTTCAAAATAAATTCTAATGCTATATTCTGTCTATTTATAAATGAAAATTTTTATTTGTTATCTGTCTCAAAGTTTTGCCAAAGAACGTTTACTTCACAACCAGCAATTTATAACCTTTACTTTTATTACTATAGAATATCTCTATAGATCACTTTATGCTTGTTAATTTCGTGGTAAAAACTTTCATTATCATCATCATCATCTTATATCCTACTCTTGGGCACAGGCTTCGCCAACAACAAAGACATTTTAGCCCTTTGTCCACGAGGCTAGCTTAGAGCAAGTTGGCAGACCACATGCCTAAAATAATTCGAAACAAAAAGTTATTGAAAACATTGACATATTTAAATATAAATATTTGTTTCGAATCTGAAAGTTTGCGATAGCAAATAATATCTCTTAGTTACTTATAACCACGACACAAGAGCTTAGTGTGGAGTCAGAACTTGGTATACATATGAATGTGGGATGTATTTATTTATTTTTCTTGAAATTTGCGATTACATGTCCACTGCTGGGCTTTGGCATGCAACGAGCTTTACCTGAGGTATTCCAGGAATCTTTTAGAGGCGATCTTACTTGAACATAACTTCCCACGCTTGAATACACAAATTGAGTTACCTACACCTGAATACCTGTTTTAAGTTACATCAAATGTAAGGGTTGCTCACTACTTGAATATAATGGCTTTAGCTCGTATCACGGTATCATGTTTAATATTACACAGTCTAACAATTTCATTGAAATTAAACTAGTATATGAACTGACTCAATGCTTCACAACAAGTAAGTTGGTATTAATTTTGAATAATTAACAGCGATTTCTGGAACAATTGGTCTTAAATGCGTAATAAATTAAAGTATCTTTGAGGCGTAAAGAAGTACCTAATATTACAATTTTAATATTAATTTTAGTTATGTGGTACGTTAACGTTTAAGCGCGCGGTCGAGAATCTCGGCGGTCGCGGGTTCGAACCCCAGGCACACACCTCTGACTTTTCGAAGTTATGTGTGTATTCAAATTGAATTATCACATGCTTTAACGGTGAAGGAAAACATCGTGATGAAACCTGCACACCTAAGAGTTCTTAGGAATTTCTTAGGTGTGTAGTCCGCCAACCCGCACTAGGCCAGCGTGGTGGACTATGGCCTAAACCCTCTCAATGGTAGAGGAGACCCGTGCTCAGCAGTGGGCGTATATGGGTTGATGAAGAAGAAGAAGAAGCAAATGCAAAAGTAATTACAGAATCTTGTATATTTTTGCTGACTAGGTATTTTGAAGTAAAAACATCTAATGTACGTTTATCATGTAACTGTTGAGTACTGTAATACTTTTACGCATGGGAATGTTAGAGTATTAGCTTTATTGTCTAATTATTGCTTCGAAAAAAAGCTAGCTATATAGAAATCGGGAGGGGTGAGTGAGACCAAGGGTAAAAACTGATAAAAAGCTATAAAAGCCAAGCTATAAGTGAGCCATAAATAAATAAGGTTTTTATGTTATTGAAGGTCGGCGTAATTACCGCGCCGGATGTCAGTGACGGCAATGTCTTACACGCACCGCACTGAAGGCGATTAGAATTAATCTTTTCAATTAACTCGTATTTTTGTACTTTTACGTCAAAGTCATAGCGCTAAATTAGATGGTATATACGATGGTATAGTTTAGGCATCAAAATACAGTAATTACTAGCGGTAGGGCCACCTATTTTGATTTTGATTACCTTTTCCAGTGAAAAGTATGTGTGAAAAAATGAGTGGAAGACATTTTCCAGTGATAAAATGTAGCCTATATTGATTACAGCCTACAGATAGGTATATACATATATTATACTACCCTATTCATAATACTAGTTATTTTTGATCCTTCGAGTCCGATAGAAAACTGTAGTAGATGTTGCGTTGAGGACACTCTTTCTAACACTCTGCTAAACCCTCCTAAGTGCTAATTTATAAATCTATATGCTTATACCGCATCTGAGATAACACAAATGAGTCATCAACGTGTTTTAAATTCGCCGTTGGCCCGCAAAAATAAATCCAAGCGAGTACACTGTTACACCGTGACGTAATCTTTGATACATTTAATATGCATGACTGCGCACCTATGTTATGCACGCATCCACGACACCTCAAGGAAAGAACGCGGTGTTTTTCCAATTCTCAGAATCACGGAATCTATGCGTATGTTTGTGAATATTTATATTGATTAAGTCAGTGGGCATTTCTATAGAAGACCAAAGGCGTTATGCGTTAACTGTCCAAGTTTATAATTGGTTATTGTTGGATCAGTATATTGTCGAATTGCTTTTGTTAAATAGAGATTTAAAGCTTAAAGAGGATAATTCGGAGGTTTTGCTTTATACGGCGAATTGGGTTTTCGACCTTCTATGAATGCTCCGCCACTGCACATAAGCAGCCAGACGAGGGGAAAATTGATTAAATCACTAGGGCTTTTCTCCCTCCCCATTCCCCGAAGAGATGCTCAGTTATAATCAGCAATCATTTACTGAAATGAAATTTTAAATGTCTGGCTATAATCGTGATTTAAAATTAAATGAATAATTAAAATAGTAGTCGTCAGTAGTAAAACATTTGTTTCATTATGGTAACCGAATGGAAAAACTATAAAGCTCGGAAAGTTATTTTTCCTGCGGGCGGCGGTGTGAGCGGCAGTGTGATGGTGTCCTAAATTGTTTCGGAGAATAAATAACGTTCCTTATCTTTGCGCTTTCATTCCTGTTTATGTCTTTTTATTTTGACTTTACATTGTAAGCGCGTTCTGCAATATGTCAACGCGGTGCCTTTTTTATAGCGATTTCATCTTTTCTTTTTATTTTGTTGTATAATTTTATGATCCATTTTTGTTTCACCACCTTGTTCCAAAGGTTAGAGACCCGAAGGTCGAATCCCTGTGGATGGGGGAAAGTTAAATTGACTTGTCACGTTCTGGTTATAGCACAGTAGGTGGATCACCTGCTCTCACAGCTCGCCTGTCTACTAAAATGAACATTACCGACGTTTGCATTTGCATAAACAAATGAAGCGCTATTTACGTACGCTCTGTGTGCTCATTGTGGATGTTGAATTAACGAATACCTTCCCCCGCGGTATCAAATCGACTGTACACAGAATAACAATCAAATGATGTTGTTTCGACCAAGTATTCTCTACCGACTATCTGTTGATATACTATACTTGATGGCACAGCAAAATAAGCAGTCATTATATCCGAACATCCTAGTCCCTGAGACTCGTGAGCTACATAATCCACTTCTAAATGTGTGAAAACACCTAAATGCTATAATCCGGGTCCATTATGTAATGCAGAATAAAATGTAACATTGTTGCCATGCTTACGAACATGCTGTTTCATGTAAACCGTCGTAATACAACGCATTATTCATTAAGACTTTTTAACTCGTGTTTAAGTTGATGTTGGCAGCGGATGTGCATAATTTAACCGACAGAACGTAGATATATTTTTTACTCGCTTCTGTTTTGGCGTAATACTTTTACATACCTACTGGTATTATTATAGCAGATATGGCATTATATATTTTTCTCCAAACATGTATTTTAAACGTACATAATGTTTTTATTGTGTCGCGAATATTTTATTGGAAGTATTTAAAAATAGCGTTTTATCAATCCAGGCCAATATACTCCATCAAAGTTAAATTAAGGTTTATGGATACGCTGAAAACTTAATAATAGAATAATAGTAGTTAAGGAGTGATATATACGGACTGCCGTAGCTACAAGTTGTTTTGTTTTAATGTACTTTCGAGAAATTGTATTAAGTTGATTTAAAGAGCCTTCAAATATAAAAAATCTTTGTGGACGAAAATGTCCTAAACGGGAAAAGTTATACATAAAACAAGTGAAAAAACAGAGAGATAGGAAATTAGGGAATTGTAGCGATAGATATCTAAAGGGCTCGATGAATAAACAACAGATGTTTATGTCACTTGCCCAGGGGCCCGGACCCGCGCATGGCAAGAATTTATAAATAATAAACTCTTAGACTACTTCTGTTTTGGACAATTCATTGAAGACATGGTTCTTTATATTCGTTTCATACGATACCTTCAAAAGGAAAGGAATGAAAGGGAAAACATCTTAAAAAATAATTCGTATAACAAAAGAAAGAAAATACGAATATTCCTATTTCGCAGGGAGGTGTGCTTAAATGATTTTTAATTGCCTAAATTTGGCCATCATATCAGGATTTCCAAATAGGGTCTTAGCCATATAAAGAATCGGGCATTCATTAAAAGCAACTGCCCTGTGGCTGCCAATTATTTTTAAACAACCCTTAAGTTTAATTGGATTAAAGTGTAGTGTTTCCGAGCGGGGTAGCCGAGAAGGCTGATAAAAAGCTGGGATACATGCTATTCAACGCTCAGCCACTTCTGCACTCCGAGTGTTGATTGTTCGAACGGCCCCGTACGTTAGAATGCGCACACACTCAAATACCAAATGCCGCTTCGGTGTTTGCGAACTAACTTTTGAATACCGAATATATGATTCTAATTAATTTCGCGCAGCCCCGTAATTTGAACTTCGTAAATTTTGTTTGAAGTGTGAATTAGAATTTCGTAAATTTTGTTCAAAATTTTGATGCTGAAATTAGGTAAAAAGTGTTATGAATCATTATATAATAAATACTATACTAAGGAACGCAAATTGGAGTAAATATGAATTTTATATAATTTAGGGCAAACAATCTTTTTACAATTGAATTATGTTTAAACTTAGAATAAATGATGCATATAAATTTTGACTATCACTTTACAAATATGTAATAAGTAATAACAGCATTATTTAAAACCAATTTTTACCAAGGAGTTCAAAATGAAGTTCTATAACTGTTTACAAATGGCGAGAATGCTGTGTTATTTCTATTTTTGTGACCTTCCGATCTCAAATTCAGCTTCAAATACTAGGTATTCGCGGAATTCCCTCTGGTATCCACTAGAATTGTGTTTTGCTTATAAAATCGCCGAATCTGTAGCCGTACGCGATTCTATGCAGGAATGCGGAAGCAAACTACCGAATCCCTAAAGCTATCCTAACGATCCCGGGAATGCAGTCTAATTCCGTGCAGGAATTTTTACGCTTTCAACTAACACGCTATAGCACGTTGCGATAGGCCTTACTCCATTGAAAAACGTGAATATTCCACCTCCGCGGAATAGACAGATAAACATCAAACGTAGACTATTATTGAGCAGATATTTATCATATCCAAAAATGTACTGAAATAATATTGAAAAATCTCACGTAGTTTGTATTCCAGTCATAATATGTCTTTCTAAATAAACTTTAAACAGGGTCGTTAAAAAATATTCGGTATTGAGCAAAAGCTTCTTATAACCCCTCCGTGGGGAACAGTTGGGCTATATATGTTAAATATTTTTCGCCTAAAAAGTTTAATAAGAATCAAAATAATAACTGCATTTAAACATGCAAAAACTAGTTCTGATATCAACCAAACTTATCTAACACTATCCAAATTTTTATCTATACTGGAGTAAATTTAAATTTTTCGATGTACTTTTTTGTACATTTCAATCCATGCTGCTTATTATAGCCTGATAATGTCATGACTCATATCGTAAGTTGTGGGCAGTGTTATTGTGCCACCAACCACTACTTAATCGCCAAACAATATATCTTATTCACCATTACTGATTGATAGACATGAGAAACATATTCAAATAAAAATTAGAACCGTTTTTACTATCTACGCGTTCTCAAAACAGACTGAGACTCATACAAAGAAATTAGAACAAAAAAATATCACCTGCCGCTTGCCAAATAGACGAGAATATATTTTGTGTGGATGGTAAAGTATAATCTAATAGCGTAACGTATTGCAGACTATAAGGAAAACAGAGCACAGGATCAAACAAAATATTAGAGATAAATGTAGGTGTACGTAACACCTTTTGGAAAAGGTTTGTCGGTAAAGATTTGTCAGTAAATATGGATGACTTTTCTATATAACATATCTTCTATACCGTGCTCTTTGCCTTACATAGGTTGCTGGAGCGAATGTTAATACAGATCATTTTTTGACGTTGATTTATGGTAAGCCAACGCGACGTTGAAGTCATGTATTTTGGTTGTAGGTAAGAAAAGAAGAATATTAAAACTATTAATAGAGAGAATTTAAAAATGCAATCACAGTAATTTTATAGTCGAGATATGTCGTTATGCGTTTTATTTTTTTTATAATTCAGATAGGTTTTTGAGAATAATTCCTTTAGTTAAGATACAGGCTCTCTAATATTTTTGTATAAGTACATAAATAATACAGTATATTGATCGTACTGCCAGAGAACTATTCCAAAGAGGCTTAGAAGTATGAAGCTAAGAAGATTAATGTTGAGGTTAATTTCAAAAACCCAGGACTCGCGACTTAATGAGCTTATCGAGGATTAAGGCAATGTCGCCAATATTATCGCCTCCGTGAATCCCAATCGCGAACTGAAATGATATCACTTTAATAAAACACTTAAAAAAGGAAATAACCGATCCTTTTTTCGCTTTATTAGCTATAATTAAATAGACAATATTGTAAGACAAGGTGCAGAGTTGGTATTCTATCTGTTGCCTGATAAACAACCTCATGACAAAGCATTTTAAAATGACACGATCGTCTCAACTGACAGAAAAGTGACTCGTTTCAGAAAGTATGATGTTGAGTAAAAACTTTATTGTGATGAATTTGCGTCAGTTCACGCCAGGGATTTGCCCCGAACAAAGAATTCCATCAATATACCTGAGTAGCCGTACTAACTCGATAATATCGCGTAACTTATTGTACACATACTGCAGCAATACATAATCGCATAGACTTAGGATAAACCTTGCATTATTCGCCGAGAAAATGTTCCATAGAAAATTACTCGTATCACATACATTGTACAAATGGAGTGGATTAGAAGGCTTCAACGTATTATATTCGCGTTCATTCACATTTCATTACTAGAGTCGACGAACTCACTTTTATAACCAACCTCAATCTCTAAGGACATCGAATAATAAAAGTGTAAATAAATCGTGTCTGAAGATCTTTCCAAAGGATATCTCGGCTGCCATTTTTTCAAACTTTGAGAACAAAAGAATGTTTTAGAAGAGTTTTCCTTATCTCAATATGACGTTCAATGGTGATAAAAGCTACCAAAAATGATGACAAGTTTTGAATTTATTAAACCAGCGAAGGCTGATGTTGTTGACATAAATATTTTAGGCAATTATGAGAATAAAGAACAATAAGTTTTTTTTTTTAAGTTTAAGCATTTAGACACATTTGCTTAAAAATACAGATTTTAGCACCGATGCAATCAAAGGCAAAAATTTATGGCACCAATGTATGTATTTCATTGTCTTCATAAACTTGTTATCGTATACTAGTTGTTGACTTGTACTAGAAAGCGGTGGTATAGGTTTAAGCGTTTTTAAAAACTGTTAATCAGTACAGAAGCTATTGGATTAAAAAAAGTCTTGTACTGAAGAAGTGTGTGCAAATCCCGCTCGCCGGCAATTCGTTTTCCCCTCGTTTTCTTTCAGTTGGCAAAGAGGTGGCTCTAATGGAAATCCATTTATGTCGAACCGTGGCTACTCGAGTGCATCCACTAACGTTGTCGGAACACGACAGCCTACAGGCTCACTAAGAAAATACAAACCAACATACATAGTAAGCTGAAGCTCGAAGCCGACTCGGGATAGTTCTTATGATTTTGAGCACGTATATATTCGCCGTTTCCTAGTTAGGCCGCGCTTTCAACTAACTTCGGATGTTCCGAGTTGAAATTTATACCGACTTCGACGCCGAGTTTGTGATAAAAGTTCCTAATGTGTGATCTCTTCGAATTTACATTACTCTCGGGAATGCATTTTGGTCGAAAGGATTTAGAAAACTAGTTACGAGAATTCTCGACGAGACGACAATAAAGCATCGACAGTTTTAATTAATTGAACCCAGGATTCTTCTTTTTGTATTACAATTTATTTTTGCTATCAAAAATAACATTTTAACTTTGTATATTCTAATTTTAATAAGTAAATATTTTGCATAAACGTGAATACGGACAAAATATTAATCACAACAAAAGCACAGGTGGGCTGTTTCGGACATGACGTAAACACAAGTCGGCGTCATCGACCGCAAAATCAACTCTTTGATGTTGTATATGAGCGCATTTTTCATCTGCCTGTGACAAGTCAAAGAACGGTAGGACCGCACATTGTATTAATCAGCGAATCTGGAACTAATCTAAAATACGGGTGCTCTGACGAGGCAGGATCCTCTTTTCTATTAAACCTTTCTGAGAGTCAGAATCGCGGCTAATAAGCATTCAGGCGGCCTTCATTAAGCCACGGCCGAGGGGAGGCTATTGATTTTATTCAGCTCTCATAAAGGTAAATTCGTCTTGAAAGGCTCACTGACGTATCAAAAGGTGGCTCGGTATTGCACGACCTTTGAACTTGCCTATGAATGAAGACGTATAATTCAATGTTAACGTTTAAGTTTCAATGAGTATTTAATGTTACTTTACACTGAGTACGACAGAAGTCAATGAAGTTTGCATACAGAGTATCGATGAAACTAGATTAAAGTATAAATTACAGTTGAAACTAGTTACAATGACTTCCAATCGAAGGAGTTGCAGGCGACGATTCTCTTTGGTTTGTGTTGTAATGATTTAATATCTCCATTTTTGATCAGAGTCGAACCGAGCTTCACTCGATACCGCGTTTTATTTAATACACTAGCAAACTTCTAGAAAGTTGTTGAATATTTTATGAAGAATTTATAACACATAAAGGAAACTTATTGTTTTCTATGCAAGGCAAAGTGTTAGTTTTAGCCAATAGTGAATTCACCTCACACCGGTGCTCTATTTATTCCTCGGCAAATAGGCGAGACTCGGCGAGTGCAAAGCGGGTTGCAACAGTAACAGGAATTCCGTGTATTTCATTGGAGTCACTACCCTCACAATATTGGTTTCCGTGGGTTTCTTACCTCCGCTCCGGAAAAATGAGCTTTCCGCTCCACTATTGACCGCTTTCACGATCATTTGTCGGCACTATTTTTATTATTTGTCATTGATTCTAATGGAGAGAATAATATTACGAAAAGTGCCATGTCATTGCAGTAAATTTATTGTCCTACTTTATGATCTCATATATTTTGTCGTGATATGAAGTGGACAGAACTAAAGTTATACATTGGTCGCGATATGTGTAAGTCGGTCTATCTAATGCGCTCTGTGGGGTAACCGAACTGAATACGCCTTACTGAGACACAACTTGTAACAATAGCTCTATTCGATGTACAACATGATTTATATTTAAATGCCACAATAGAGAAAGTTTATATGGACGTCCCACTGGAAAGATAAATTTAGTTCATCATTAATGTCAAAGTGAACACAATGGGACTTCGGTTACGTCAGCCAATACAATGGCACAATTATTAATACTGTTTAATAACTTTTGTCATTCGCTTTCTAATCGTCTCGTCAAATATTGATCTCCATTCGAGTGACGTTCGATGTCAATCATAAAATATTAAATCAGAATAACTGTCTGCATACAATGGAGACTAAATCCAACTCGAGTGCATAGTTAATCTATCACTAACATTACTTCACTGTCTGAAGCTGCAACTATTATGTTCATCAAGTCTATGAAGTTAAGTTTTTATGTGGTTACTGGTTACTGTTTATAGTTAAATAATACGCGCTTGATTTTCTTGCAATTGATAGCTTCATTCTCAAAGTTTGTTTTATAGTTAAGTCGTAAATTACTTCGATCTCTGCGTCTAGTCAAAGTTCTTGTGGTCGAGTTGGTATTAATTTCGACATTGGGTAGTTTTGCGACTAAAAAGTATCCGCAAGACATAAGCCTTTAATTTTTGTAATAAGTCACTCTACCATAATCATAAAAAGTTTATTTTGTGTAATATAAGAACAAAGAACAAAATGTAAGTATATTTTGTGAAGTTGCCGGCAGAAGTAAAATATTTTATTGAAAACAATGTGTGACGACTGACGATTCACAAGCGGCGGAAGGCTCGTGGAAGTTACGCCATCGGCTCGCGGGTCTTGCGTCCACTGGCAAATGGTGCGAAAAATTATACACTTTACATTCACATCGGGTGCACACATCGCTTCACATACTCACCAGCTTTTATATTTACACTGTGTATTCGGTTAAAATTTATAAAAAACCCTGTTTTAAATGTCTGTATGAAAATGTGCAAAATTCCACCTAACATTATGGCAAAATTTTATTCGTAGCGATAACGTAAAGCTGATGGAAAGGTGATATAGAAATAAAACCCACTTAATCTTCGTGAAAAAACTTAAAAATTAATAAGGTTCTTTAACATTGTATTTTTAAGTATGTTATGTCTAACAGCCCAATGAAGGGCCTTATCATTTAGATAATACGTGACCAGTAAATTACGCCTTTATATTACTTTTTTAATAGCATTCCATTTTAGTATTCCAGTAAATATTCACTTCTAAAATTGCTTTTTTCAAAAACGCTTTTGTACTGCTTTTAGTAACGCCGAAATTAAACAACAATGCAAATAGCGAGATAGAGCTGGCGTTCAGTATTTCATGTCGAGTTAACAACGTGCAATATTAGCTTTTTGTACTAGCTGTGACACGAGCAGTTTAACTTCAACATGGCTCGTATAAATCCCCTCACCCCGGTCCATCCACCACGCTAATCTAGGTAACGTAAGCGTTCCAGCCCGCCTCGTGAATTCTAGACCCGTGCAAAGCCTAGCCAACTCTCTTGGAGAAATATATGGCTCTTGATTTTCCAATTACGGCCAACTTGGATCTCACATTTCCGTCTGCTGTGATATATTGCGGCGGGGGACATGCAATATGTTCCACGTTTAATGTTATTCGGTAATTCACATGTCAGTTTAATATACACAGATATATATAGAACACTGAATTTTGCTTATTTTTACTGATGTAAAATATTTAGGAATTGAAAGGTACTTGAATAAAATGTTTAATTTCAAATTGAATTATTTTCCTTAAAATCACATTTGTAATAATAGAGAAGTAAACGATTAAATGAAACAATAAGTATTGAGTTCAAAGAATTGTTCCACTAATTAGATCTCAGATTAAACGTTAGACAATGACGATGCTAAATTGTTTGTGACACGAGGAGCTGAGAAAAGCGAATTACAGCTAACACCAATTAGTTTACAATGAAAAATAGGTTTAATTCAAGCACATTTACGTGGAATTTCTTTAACAGATCTTCAGTACAAATGTTTAAAGAATTAAATATTTTCATAGATTTCAATTTTAGTTCAACAGCTCCACTTGCATTGATACGTGAAGTGAAGTGCTTTGAAGTTGCGTGTTCGGTCCTTGCACGAAAAAACATAAACATATAGGTGTAATCTACATACGTTTGTTTATAACAGAAAAAGATTTTCATAGAATTTGTTATTCGTATCTTAATAAGCGATCCGAACAATGTGTGCGACAATTATTTAATTTACACACGAATAGTAAATATTTCTTTGAAAGTGGACACGTCGTAGTTCACTCTAAAGTCAAGAAGCGTTTAGCCCGAAGCGAAAAAGATAGTTGAAAAATACGTTTTCATAAATAGACGTGCACGAGACAGTATAGTAAAACATAATCGCCCAGCTAATTTACATTCAGGTTAAATTTTCCGTATATTCTTTCGACAGTTGAATGCCATCAATCATAATGATTTATCGCTAGTTTATCGTTTCTGAAATTTTAATTAAAAAACCTTCAGAAGGCTGCTGTGTAATGATCGCTTTATGCAAATGTTCGCCTCACCTGCCGCGCGGCGATGCTTTTATTAAAAACTACCTGTTTGCCACAGCTTTGCTCTTATTTATGTGTGCGCCGAGCATAAACATTTTAAAACATTTTGGCTCCACCACAAGGTGACAAGACGAATGCAAATTCGAAAGAAAAATGTAATATGAAGCAGAGTACTACCACTGTGCCACTAATGTGCAATTTTTATGATCTTAGGGAACAAAATGCGATTAATTCCAAGGGTGCCTACTTTTCTAGTATTAAGTTATAAATATTAAAGTATTAAGTTCTAAATATTACCAAATAATTCGTTTCGACACGTTTATTCCTCAAGAAATTAGTAAAGAAGTAGTGTGTTAAGTAAGAAACTCAGTAGGGCTAAAAACAAGGAATGTCCTATAACTGTTTGCTTTACCCTCGGCGCGGCAGCATAAGCCGTGTTATTTTTCAAATCTAAATGAAAACAAAATTTCAAAATTACCAAGATTTCAAAGCAAGTTTTAGGCTGCAATTTTTACGTCAAACGAATTTTTCCCTCAACTTCTTTCGTAACTTTTCTTGTTTTTGTAAAGACTTTTATTGAATTTCATTTGTTTCAATTACTTGTCTCTACAAACTCTTTAGACAGATTCGGTTTAACTTAACAAAGTTTCATTTTGTTTTGGAAAGTTTTGCTTTATACTGTAAAAATGGTAATAACATTATTTCAATGATAATTACGTTACTGCAGAAAAAGTATTTTGAGGTTTTAAAGTTTTAATTTATTGGTTATGTAAAGGTCAGTATCATCATTGAATAAAACCAAAGTCTCGCATTTGCCCATAAATGATTCAAACATTAAAATAGGCCAAGCATAAATATGCAATAGCCCAATAAATTTCTAGTGCTACACTGTTCTAACGTCATAATGTAAAGTATCTATTACATTTATAGGTCTTTCTTTGTAAGTTTACAAGTGGTGTAAAATCGACACTCCTGAATGCCACACCACATTGTAATAATTCCGCGACATTATCGAAGGTAACTTGATTATGGTGCAAGGTATTTTGCCTTGACCACACTGTTGTATGACACAATCATAATTTCAGTTTATACCATTATTATATAATCAGCCTGTCGACAACTTGTAAATGTATGCCTTCCTAAGGAAGCGCCATCCCGGTCTTGAGCAGTCCTCATCCATCCGCTGTCCGGCACATCTTTTAATATTACTAGTTGTTATGTTCTATTACAAAAATTATTATTTAAAACCATAAAGAGATTTTTTACAAAACTATCATCCGGTTTTTGCTCAAATTTATTCGCCATCACTAACACGTGATGAAAATAAATGTGGTCTTGAACTTAATGTTAATATCAGTGTTTATCTCCACAGGGTTATCGCTGACGCCGTTCGTGCGGCACTGGCAGCCAGCGGCGTATGAGCCGGTGGGCGGGCACCGGCGGCGTCGGTCCACGCAGCCCGTGTCGCCGCCGCCGCCGCCACCACCACCGCAGCCGCTTCGGCTCTCCTTCCATGCACAGAACAGGTTTGTTATACTCTAACATTATTTTTTAAACAACCCCTTCGGAAATATCAGTAGGTACGATAGACATCATAATTTCCTTAAAAAGAAATATGACATCAGTTTTAGAGACGGATCAATGTAGATATCAACGGCTGCACTAAAGAACACACACACAGTGTATATCCTTGATGCACTTAACATGAAGTCTGTAGGTTCGAATTAGACATTAAATTATTCGCTAAATAAATCGAGTGTACATCCAATATCTTACCGCTGTTAGTTACATAACCGCGTTTAATAGTAGAATCTTAATTCTTATAACAGTAGATATCTAATAAATTGTTCCATTCATTTCCCAATTTATCAAAACACCAATGAAGTTTTAGCATTAAAAATTAACCTATAAGTATTACTGTTGGTGTTGGGAGAATTCAAAAACCTACGAGGGCGGTATTTATAAAAAGCGATGCAGGTAGCTCGTGATTTCCTTTCCTAATAGTTAACTACAGATTATAGCAGTGATGACCTCGAGGTTTGGGCGCGCGGTCGAGAATCTCGGCGGTCGCGGGTTCGAACCCCAGGCACACACCTCTGACTTTTCGAAGTTATGTGTGTATTCACATTGAATTATCACTTGCTTTAACGGTGAAGGAAAACATCGTGATAAAACCTGCACACCTAAGAGTTCTTAGGAATTTCTTAGGTGTGTAGTCCGCCAACCCGCACTAGGCCAGCGTGGCGGACTATGGGTTAAACCCTCTCAATGGTAGAGGAGACCCGTGCTCAGCAGTGGGCGTATATGGGTTGATGATGAACTACAGATTACGTTAAAATATCCTTTGTCACCTTCAATGTCAACAAAACATTACAAATAATATTCTGCAACCCAAAAGACTAATAACCAATCAGTGAGTTAAATTACTTTCTGTCATGTTAATTACACTCACCAAAGTTCTCGACCCATTTGGACACAAGTTATGTAATTGTAACCGCTATGGGCGTCTGTATGTCATATTAGAGAAGTGAGAGTAATGCTCTAAGTTTTAGTGCACGATCTTCGCGGGACATTGTTACTTGTACCTCAAGTTTGTATGCTAACACTGAAATTAATTATATCTATGCAATTGTAATACATCATTAAATAGTACAAAGCTGTAGTTAAGCCATCTTCATTACAGACATGTCCATCACTTATCATTTGTAGGATTAACGGACAACATAGTATGAGATATCTTAATGATGTATTCTCATGTATGAAAGCATGCCCCTATATATTGGATTATATAGGTATATAAATGACTTAAAATTTCTATATACTTTGTTTAAAATTAAGACCGTGGATTAATTGCGTGTTTCGCTTAATGAAAGCGTTATAATTATGTATACGCTGCAATCGCTTTAGATCGTAAAAAGAGCGACGTTAAATTTTAGATGAGGACAATTAAAATAATAGTAATAAGTCACTGGCTACTGCCTATGATGCCTTAATATTCATATACTCGTATATTAAATTAATTTTCATTAATTATTATATTTATATACAAAAGGTTATATTTGACATGTTAAGTTAACTGCATCATCTTATTGCTGTGAAAGCCACATAAGTAAAGTAAATGTCAAAACTATTAAGCGAAATGACGTAAAGGTCGACCATGTATGTATAAAGTAATAAAAAAAGAGTGCAAATTATTAATTTTGCTTGCCCCTTACTCGCTTAAGAAGGGGTTTCTCATATTAAATTAAAGCAACAATATGATAAAAAATATACAAATTAGAATAAAGAATGTAATTCTTGTCTTCAAGTCTAAAGAAATAATTTTCTTGCAATAAAAGTAAAACATTCATACAAGATAAATTAACCCCTCTGGCACTAAAGTACGGCTAGATAGAATATTCTCTTATTTCTTATTATATTTTATGTTTCCCTCTCTTCCTTTTATAAAAATAATTAAATATTATTAATTAAGTTCAATTTTAATAGAAGCAAGCACAGCAACTCGCAAATACTTGTATTCAGAGTAGCAAGAGTAGCTAGCCGTTTTGACGAAGTTTTGATACACTTTATCGTCTCGGGAATTTCTCTTATGAGTCCAAGTACAAAATGGCTACATCACTAAATTAGTTCTACCTTAATATTCCCAAGTAGAACTAAGATTCGCAAACGAAAGCAGCACCGTGAATTTATTAAACAGTAACTTTGCTGGGAAGCGGCAGTCTAAATAATGCTGCAGGTAGGTACTACAATTTATTAACATTTTTCTATGACGTCATAACGTTTTACTCTCTTATCTCTAATCTGAATGTTATTGAGCGGGGAGCTTAAAATATTTTATTATTTATGCTGATAAAAAGACAAATGGTGAAAATACAAATTAAAATAAAAGGGTAATTAAATAGAAAAATGTATGTGCTTTATAAATATATGCGTTATAAATTATAACAAGTTTATAACATTTCGAAAGTAATAACAAAAATGAATTTTATCATTTAAAAATAATTTTAAGGTATTATATTAAAAAATGTAACTTCAGATGTATATCTAAACGTTTAATTGGTAGAGAAGCACAATGATGTAGTGACCGAATTAATAATTAATTGATCCGCGGCACGAGCGCTCAAAGCAAGTGCCCTCCTACATGAGTAACGACAGTTTCATACCCAATTAAACGTGTGTTAATTGACATCATTGTATGGTTATTGTGTATCCATATTGTATGTATATTATGTAAGAAAAGTTCATTAACAACGATCAATGGATACGCGCTTGCTTATGTGTTATCTTTCCCAAGTACATAAGGCGCTTAATAAGACACAATTTAGTATTCCTTAGTACTGAATATGTGCGGGAATTTATATTTTTATTTTAATTGTTTCCCCAACCCGATGGTGGTTGCCACGAAACATGATTACGTAATGTAAACATAAACAATGACACAAGTCTTTGTTAAGTTGAGTACTTCGAAAGTCCCTGATTTTTGAAGAGACCGAAACGTTTATTTACTAAAATATGAGTAAATAATTACAAGAATTTTTTTTATTAAATTCTCAACTATATTGGATTTTAGATCCTGGTATTTAACAGTATTTTATGGCATAATTTGGTAAGCGCAAATCGAATCCCAGCCGACGATAATAGTCAAAGCAATTTGAACTAGAATTCCGACAATTTGAAGTGGTATAAAGCGCCGACGTCACAGCAGTGTCGATCTGCTAAGTAATCTAACTTCAAATTTCACTTCAACTTACCGAAGTGGGATTTATTATCTGTGCGACAGACGTCGGCCTCTAGTTTATGTAGTGGAACGGTTTATGAAGTTTTTATTCAATTAAGTTCTTAAGTAAGCATAACATTATAAGTTTATTGGTGTAACGACCATTCGCTGTAAACCATAAATTAGGATACGCGAAAGTAATTTGTCTAATTCTTAAAGCGTTTACGTTAGATATCCGATAAATTGAATGATTTTGTAACTTTACTTGGTATTTATATAATTAAGCAGATACTTTATCGGAACGTGTACAAAATGAGCATGACAAATCAATACTATCATTTACATGTTTTTTTGTAAAAATCGACGTAACTCTGTCGACTATTACTACTCGCATATTAGAATTACTTCTTCTTCTTCTTCATCAACCCATATACGCCCACTGCTGAGCACGGGTCTCCTCTACCTTTGAGAGGGATTAGGCCATAGTCCACCACGCTGGCCTAGTGTGGGTTGGCGGACTACACACCTAAGAAATTCCTAAGAACTTTTAGGTGTGCAGGTTTTATCACGATGTTTTCCTTCACCGTTAAAGCAAGTGATAATTCAATTTGAATACACACATAACTTTCGAAAAGTCAGAGGTGTGTGCCTGGGGTTTGAACCCGCGACCGCCGAGATTCTCGACCGCGCGCCTAAACCTCGAGGCCATCACTGCTTTTTGAATAGAATTATTAGAGCTTCTTATATAATTGTAGTTCTAGCTTATGTCTAAAATAAAATCTTAATTATGTGCTAGCAAGTAAACTGTAAAAAAGATCCTCATAAATTAATGCTTGGGGCTATTGTTTAACTATATGCTTGCCATATTGGCTCCATATTGCACACGATTAATTAAAACCAATTTATTAATACAAATAAAATTGGCGGTATTGGATGTGGTTGTCGAATATTGGCTTATGACGAATTCAGCTTTTGTTTACACTTCATTAAATTTACCATTTAATTACAAAATCGACGGTTAAAACTCGTTGACTTGTGGTTATTAATTAGTTTATTATTGTTTAAATACATAACAAATATTTAGCTATCGGCAATTATGTGGCATCAATGCGTCTATTTTTGAAAAAATGGCAAGTTCAATGAGCTTTAACTATTTTTTATTTTTCTAATGTGATAAACTGTTTTAAACAGCATAATAGGTTTTCATTTAAAACTGCACACCAAATACCGATTTATTTCGTAAAGTAAAATGTATGACTACTACAAGGGTTGTGAGGTGGACTAAGGTATAATTCTCGAAATATGTTTGTTTAAATGTAGATAAAGACCGAGTTAGCAGTAGAACGTTCATACATACATACTGTTGCGTGTCGCTTGTCGGCCGCTGCTTGGGCGCGGCAAGCTTGCTGGGCGTAAGATTCGGAGTAATCCGAACGCCGGTACCCAGCCCCTAAGATGTCTTCCACGTCGAAGATTGCCGGTTTGTAGGTGTATTTGGGAGCAAATAAAACGCAGGCAAACAATAGAAAATGCCGTTGTCACTCGCTCGAAAATGCCCTACACGACCCCCCCTCCTTGAAGTATGTAGGACGGAGTCGCTGCAACAGTGCTGCCCTTGTGGTCGCACTGTCTTCTTGCCAGAAGCGTGCTCTTCCGATAGCGCTGTCTTCTTTTCTTCCCGTAGCGCCGTCTTCTTTCTTCCCGTAGCGCCGTCTTCTAGAAGATATCGCTGTCTCGCTCTCGCCGATAGTCGTCTTCTTCTAGCAGGTCTCGTAGTCTTCTTCTTCTTGTAGGTCTTGCTGTTTTCCTTCTTGTTGTTCTCGCTGTCTTGCTTGTAGATTCCCATACATCCTTCGGTTTTTGCGCGCGCTTACCTACTCCGCGGCTATCCCGTAAGGAGGCCCCATGCAATTCGAACTTAATTTCGTTGCGTTTTTATTACGGCGAGTGACTATATTGGCTTTTATTTTAAAAGTGTTTTAACCTATATACATGTATCTTATGTCTAAATGTGAGTCTAGTTGTGCTCTACATACATCAATAATTTATACACTTAACTTATTCTTATTGTAAAAAATATAAACGAAAAACACACAAAAATCTTAAGTTTTCACGTTTTCTTACCGAGCCGAGTATGAAACAGTCATAATCTCGGCTCGGCTGTTATGTTAAAAATGCCGCTCGTGGTCCCTCGAGATAGCGTCGCTTACATCCTCCCCCTCGTGCGCAGCACCATCCTCTTGTCCTGGCGACGCCGCCGGCACCAGCAACACCGCCTTGGAGCTTGGTCGTCGCAACACGCCGTTCGTCGTGCGTATCCCGATGACCCGGGTACGTCCGTCGGGCCCGGGATGGACATCGATGACTTCTCCTCTTGGCCAGATGCAGCGAGGCATGGTGGCGTCCACTATGAGGACGACGTCACCACACCGAAAGTCCCGGTCGCTCGCTCGCCCGCAGATCCGACGTGGTAAAAGTGTGGGGAGGTATTCTCTCACCCACCGGCTCCAGAAGTGGTCCGCTAACCGCTGCGCTGTCCTCCACGACCTCCGTCCAGACAAGTCCGAGTCTGTGAATACTCCTATCCGTCGAGCACCACAGGATCTCCCAATCAAAAAGTGATTCGGCGTCAGCGCTTCTTCTGGCGATTCTTCTTCAATGACGAGCGGTCGTGAATTTACTATGTGTTCCGCTTCGGTGATGAGCGTGTGGAGGACTTCTTCTTGAGGATGTCTTTCCTTGAGCGTAACAGCCAGGGCAACCTTTATCGATCGGACTAAACGCTCCCAGGCTCCTCCCATGTTTGGCGCACCGGGTGGGATGAATTTCCACCGGATTCCCAATTCTTCTGACGCGTCGACTAACTCTTCCTTCTTCAGCTCTTCCAAGGCCTCTTTCAGTTCTTTGTTGGCGCCGACGAAGTTCGTTCCGTTGTCGCTGAAGATGGTGTGTGGCATCCCTCTTCTGGCGGCCATTCGTCGTAACGCCAAGATCATGGAGCTCGCAGAGAGTGACGGTGCGAGTTCCACGTGGACTGCTCTCGTGGTTAAGCATGTGAAAAGCACTCCCCATCTCTTCTCGTGTCTTCGTCCGACTGTGATGGTCATGGGGCCGAAGTAGTCGACTCCCGTGTTGGTGAATGGGTGTTCACCATGACGCAACCTCTCCACGGGTAAGTCACCCACCGGTGGTTGTTGCGGCGCACTCCGGTGTACTTTACACCACTGACATTGGTGTACGATGCGTCGCACCGCTGACCGCAGGCCGATCACCCAGAACCTCTGGCGAACTTCGTTCATCACTGTGGCATGGTTCCCGTGGTTGAAATGCTCGTGATAATTTCGGAGAAGGAGTTTCGTTAAGTGGTGACGGCTGTCCAGAATCACCGGTCTCTTCGCCTCTCTGGCAATGTGTGGCACTGCGTCGATCCGTCCATGTACTTTTAGCAAACCTTCTTCTAGGATGACTCCTATCTTACGTAGCTTGCTATCCTTGCTCACCTGCTTGCCTTGTCTAATGGATTTGATCTCTTGCTTAAAATCCTCTTCTTGACATCTCTTAAACAACAGATTCTCTGCAGCCTTTACATGCTCGAGGTCTAAAGGCAAGAATCTTTTTGCTGGGGCGAGCGGGACACTTTGCTTCTTGCCGTCGGAACATCTCTTAATGACGCGTCTCCACGTCGGATCTTCTTTCTCCATCTTGCGAGCAATATTTATCGGCCGCCCTTTACCACATAAATACAGGAACTGTATTACTCGGGCGGTTGCTCTCACAAGCCGGATCCATCTTGAGAATCGCTCTGGCTCTGGTGTGGCGAACTCAGACGTGGTTCTGACTGTAGCGACGATACGACTTTCCTTTTCTTCCCCTGTACTCTCGGTTCGGAAATCTCGCGCCCTTGGCCATGATTCTTCGCCGTCGCGCAGGAAGGCAGGACCCGTGAACCAGCGGTGATTTGCGTCGAAGTCCTTCGGTACTCCTCGAGTCGCGTCATCCGCAGGGTTCTGCTTGGACGGTACCCAGCGCCATTGTTGTGGTCGCGTAGTCTCTTCTATCTCGGCCAGTCTGTGCGCGACGAAAGGCTTGAATGTTCTTGGGTCCGTCTTGATCCACGAGAGTACGGTACTCGAGTCTGTCCAATAAGTGACTCTTTGGACTGCCATGTCGATCTCCTCGCGTACCGCTTGTGCCATCCGAGTCGCTAAGAGCGCCGCTTGAAGTTCCAGCCTGGGTATAGAGACTGGCTTCAACGGTGTCACCCTGGATTTGCCCGCCAATAAAGTCACATTGTATCTATTATTGTCACATCGCTGCCTCCAATATGTGGCGCAGGCGTACGCGGTCTCGCTTGCGTCGCTGAACACGTGAAGCTCCCCCTCGTGGTCCTTCTGGGCGATACAACGAGGGAGCCTCAATTCTTCAAGCAGCATCAGGCTGTTCAGGTAAGCGTCCCAGTACTTCTCTTCTTCTGGTCTTATAACCTCGTCCCATCCGACCCCGCTCTTCCAAATATCTTGGATCAGCCGTTTTCCTTGAATTAGCACAGGAGTGGCTAACCCTAATGGGTCGAACGTGGACATAACCGCACTGGTTACTTCCCTCTTAGTGGGCGTCTTCTCTTTGTTCGACACTTCTTTGCTGACGTTCCTCATCTGCGTCCGGAAACCCAATGTGTCTTCTGCCGTGAACCAGCGCAGCCCCAGTGTTTTCTCTTCTTTTGAACCTAGCTCCACCTCTCGGTTCTCTGGTTCTTGTCCGAGTGCCGTCGATATTCCCCTTCTGTTCGACACCCATCCCCGTAATTCAAACTTGGCGGCGCGGTGAATGGCATCTACTTGCTTCGCTATCTTGACGGCCTCTTCTGCGCCTTTGAAGCTCTGTAGGTAGTCATCCATGTAATGATTGCGATCCACCGCGCGCGCTGCTTCTGGGTATCGATCCGCGAATCTCGCCGCATTTTTATTCTTCACAAATATTGCGGCACTCGGTGAGCAGGCCGCTCCGAAGATCAGGGAAGACATTCTGTATTCTTGCGGTGGTCCCGTTCGTCTGTCGCCTCTCCACAAGAATCGTAAGCTGTCGCGGTCTTCATTCCTTATTTTAATTTGCAGGAACATCTCCTTTATGTCAGCTGCTATGGCGACGGGCCACTGCCGGAATCTCAGCAGCACTCCAAACAGCGATTGTAACAGATCTGGTCCGGGCAAGAGGGCGTCGTTTAAACTTTTGCCACAAAACTTTGCAGCGGCGTCGAACACTAGTCGGCGTTTCTTCTTGGTAGGATGTGTCACCGTGAAGTGTGGTAGGTACCATATCCTTCCCGACTCTGGTTTCGCATCTGCCCTTTCCGCATAACCGCTGTCAATCAGGTTATTTATTTCCCTTTCGTATTCTTCTTTATGGCTCGGATCCTTGTCGATCTTCCTTTCCATTGAGTACAGGCGGGTCTCGGCGGACTTGAAATTATTCGGTAGTTTCTCTTCCGCGTTCTTCCATAGTAACCCGACTTCGTATCTCCCGCTAGACAGTTGACGGCTCGTACTGTCTAATATTCTTAACGCTTGTCCATCTGCGTCGGTCGTCGGCCGTCGTGGCATTACTCCGAGTGATTCCACGGCGAAATGCTCCTTAATGAGGGTGTCAAGATCTTCCTCTCTTGTGGACACGTGTGCGCACGTTGTGTGACGTATCGCCCTCGTGTTGCCTCCGTCGCAACCGTGTAGGACCCATCCGAGAAGAGTGAATGACGCCACCGGTTGACTTCGCGGGCCTTTCTTCGTGCTCTTAGAGACGATCAACTCCCAGTTGTCTTGCCCGATCAACATCCTTGGAGCTTCTTCGGCGTACGTCAATTGATCCGTCAGGTCGCGGAGATGCGCGCATCCTTTGAGGCGATCCTTCTCTATCTTCTGAGGTGCGAGACGAATGTCGTCGACGGTTCTCGCACCTGTCACTCTTCTTTTATTCTTCTGGTGGGCGCCTCGGATCGTGAAGTCAAGTTTCATTGAATTTGTTTTTGTCACCTTCTTGCCGCCGACGGTCTCAATGACTAACCTCTCTTGTGGTCCTTGTAATCCAATATCTTCTGCTACTGTGGAATCTACCAATGTCACGGTAGATCCTTCATCCAACAAGGCGAGAATCTTCTTTGACCCTTTCGGGCCATATATTTCCACCGGCGCAATTTTTAGATATGCCCTTTTGCTGCCGGCGAAATTGACGGCGA
This sequence comes from Cephonodes hylas, assembly GCA_030295005.1. NCBI lineage: Eukaryota > Metazoa > Arthropoda > Insecta > Lepidoptera > Sphingidae > Cephonodes > Cephonodes hylas. The sequence goes on along the minus strand of AP025367.1, from coordinate 3,683,139 downwards.
CGCGCACGTTGCTCGTCGTCTCCCCTGGTGGCTCCTCTGGTGCCTCTTGAACTGCGCGATCTTCGTGGAGTAGCGCATGATGCCACCTTTTACATTTCTTGCAAGCCGGAGCTCTACAAGTTTCCTTGCGATGCCGTCCGTGAAGACATTTGAAACACAACCCGCTCTTCTTCACGGAACCCCATCGATCCTTCACAGGAGCTTGCGCAAACTTCGAACATTCAGCCACACGATGGTTTCCTTGACAATATGCACACTCGCTGGTCTTCGCTTCAGTAGCTGTGTGTGCTATCTGCCTCACTGGAATCTGTCGTCTTGTGGGTCCCGCTTCTTGCACGGCGTATGGTCCGCATCGGTCCGCCTCCCTGTTGAGGAACTTCGTTATCATCAACAGGTCGGGATCTTCCGGCTCCTTGTCGGCCGCGAAGTCGAACCACCGATAACGGATGACTGCCGGCATCTTGTCCACAATACACTTCAGCATTTCCGGCGACTGTAGATATTGTGGCTTCTTCAGGCCTCTGATGGCGGCGACGGTGTTGTTAACATAACTGGCGAATACACACACGTCGCGGGCGTTCTCGCTGAGACGTGGCAAAGTCTTCAGTTTCTCCAATTCCGCCAGTACTAATGCGTCGGGTCTTCCAAAACGGCGGCGTAATGCTTCCAGGACCTCTTGGGGTTTGCAGTCAGAGTAGAGTGCGCTCTTGACCGCGTCCCTGGCTAGTCCCTTGATCGCCTTCCTTAACCGGGCCATGTTCTGCGTGTCGGTGAATAGCGGTGCCGTATCGTCGTAGACTGTCTTGAAGGCTGTCCATTCTCCGCTATTTCCGTCGAACGCTGGCATCTCATGTTGAAATGAAGGCGTCGCCGTCGTCGTTCCCGGCTTCGCGGTCGCGATTGCTTTTAATATCGCGTCCGCAAGGTTCTGCGTGTCACTGCGTTCGGTGGTCGGTGCGGCTTCGGTGAGTGGCGGTGCCATATCCTTGTGCCCTTTTCCCTCGGGCTCCACCGTCGTCTGCACCCATCGTGACACGTCCTCTTCTTTATTGATGGGTTCTTCATCAGCGAGAGAGTCTTCATCATCCTCCAGCTGTATGAGCTCTAAATGAGCACTTGCTCGTGCCGCCGCTGCTTGCGCCACTTCAAGTTGCAATTTCGCTAACTCCGCCTTCGCTTCCAGTTCCCTCTTCCTCCGCTGATATGATCGCGCCGTGCTTCCGAGTCTGACAGACGTGGCTCGTGTCAGAAGAGGTGCTTCGTCCCTCGGTGCTCGTCGGTAGTCGGTTGCGGTCGTCATGGTCACTGTAGTTCCATGAGTCCACGTCGTGGTCGGCGTCGATCCTGACGTGGTCGCCGTCGTTGAGGTGATGGCTGGATTGGCAGACGTCGTTGCTTCAGGTTGCGCAGCAGCTTCTGGCTGCACGGTGCTCTTGTTGCTTCTGGTGGTCGGCATCTTGACGCGAAGAGGATCCGGCTCGAAGGACCAGTTGTTGCGTGTCGCTTGTCGGCCGCTGCTTGGGCGCGGCAAGCTTGCTGGGCGTAAGATTCGGAGTAATCCGAACGCCGGTACCCAGCCCCTAAGATGTCTTCCACGTCGAAGATTGCCGGTTTGTAGGTGTATTTGGGAGCAAATAAAACGCAGGCAAACAATAGAAAATGCCGTTGTCACTCGCTCGAAAATGCCCTACACGACCCCCCCTCCTTGAAGTATGTAGGACGGAGTCGCTGCAACAGTGCTGCCCTTGTGGTCGCACTGTCTTCTTGCCAGAAGCGTGCTCTTCCGATAGCGCTGTCTTCTTTTCTTCCCGTAGCGCCGTCTTCTTTCTTCCCGTAGCGCCGTCTTCTAGAAGATATCGCTGTCTCGCTCTCGCCGATAGTCGTCTTCTTCTAGCAGGTCTCGTAGTCTTCTTCTTCTTGTAGGTCTTGCTGTTTTCCTTCTTGTTGTTCTCGCTGTCTTGCTTGTAGATTCCCATACATCCTTCGGTTTTTGCGCGCGCTTACCTACTCCGCGGCTATCCCGTAAGGAGGCCCCATGCAATTCGAACTTAATTTCGTTGCGTTTTTATTACGGCGAGTGACTATATTGGCTTTTATTTTAAAAGTGTTTTAACCTATATACATGTATCTTATGTCTAAATGTGAGTCTAGTTGTGCTCTACATACATCAATAATTTATACACTTAACTTATTCTTATTGTAAAAAATATAAACGAAAAACACACAAAAATCTTAAGTTTTCACGTTTTCTTACCGAGCCGAGTATGAAACAGTCATAATCTCGGCTCGGCTGTTATGTTAAAAATGCCGCTCGTGGTCCCTCGAGATAGCGTCGCTTACACATACATATATTTAAGTTACCAAAGATCATAATATGTTATAAGAACGAAATAAAAACACGCTCTATTTCAATACTTTTATGTCAATTCATGTGAGTAACATTCTTTTACAAATAACGTACAAACTTGACACAGACATATTGAAAAAGGGCTACACAAAGAGTACTTATTGCGTAAAACGACTAAGGCGATATGAGTTACCTACGTCTAGACGGTAGAATAATAAAGATTCATAGTCTGTGTCTGTATCGACTGGGTCAAGGGAAATTTATTTCAGAATATTACTTAGTATCATTTCTAGATACCAATGTAATGCTAATATACAGCAGGAGCGCAAAAAATCTTGGTATTTTAATCATAAGTTAGCATGAATGTACTTTCTTAAAATTTCATATTATTGCTAATTTAAGTTTTTCAAAACAATGCTATATTAAGTAAACAATTTTCTAAATCACGACTAAGTCGAGGAGAAACTTCTGAACGCTCGCCATCTGTTTACTTTGTAAAGATAACAAACTTAACTTTAACTTATTTATAATTTGTTTTGTTGCGTCTTCACTACTAATTTCAAATTGAACGCAATTATTTTCAATTTATTTTATCAAAGTGTATTTATTTATCGTTTCAGGTAAAATAAAGACTTGAGTGAGAACATTAACATAATTTGTAATAGAAATAAGTGTATAGTAATGTTTATTTTTACATCGGATCAATAAAATATTATCATTGAAAATATTCCCGTAACTTAAAGAGTGCTATTAGATGACTTTGTTTTCTTGTAACAAAATAGGTTTTATTTCCAGCGTAGTTACATACTTCATATAACTCTTCACAATATTTTTTTTCTGTTTAAATCCGTTTTATCTAGATCAGTTAGGTAGCACCAGCTCGATAACATAATGTCGGTCTATTTAAACCCGTCAATACACGTCCCACATTCAAGAGTCCCAGCACAAAAACCCAATCCAAATCCCAGTGAATGTCACCTTTCCGTCGGAAAACTACGAGAGCCGCAAGCAGATAGCGCCCGTGTGCACTTCATAGTTTCGAATAACTTAAACGAACGTGTTCCAGACTAATCCATTTGTAAGCTGTACAGCTGAACGTGCAGCCGTTGCGGTGGAAGCAACCTATTCCATTCCCTTAATTAAACCGTTCCGTATCGATTCCAATACCATTTATGCCTCTTTATGGAACGCTGATTGAACTTTACTATCTTTCGTGACAACTTTGTTCCTCACGCGTTGATTGCGCTCCGCACGCAGAAATTACAAAGCAACTGATGCTATTATACGAGCAATATGCCGATGATATTATCCATACGCGGGATTTGAAGCTTGATCGGAAACTGGATTTCATTTGCCATAATATTAGATAGCCTATGCAATATGCATAGCAATTAAATAGCCTCCTCGGTGATTGAGTAGAGCGGAGCTTTGTGTTCACATGTCTTGGAAATTCTGATTATTAACATTTGAGAATTCTGTAGTTTTTAACTTAACACGAAATAAATTAATGAAGGTTAATGACTTTAATTGTAATTTTTAGTAATCGATACTTAAATATACTTTGCCTCCTTTTCTATAACGTCACTGGTTAATCAATAGTTTTCCAGCTCTACTCTTGTTTAAGAAGTAATTTGATTGATAAATAAGGCCCTTAATATATGTTATAAGTATGACTTTAGTATTTCACATAATTTCTTGTTCTAGAAGTATTGCGTCTTATGTCTGCGGTTAGAAATAGCAAACAGAGTTGACGTGGCTTTTTATACTTACTACAAATGATGGAGAGTATTTAAAGGTATATGTGGTGTAGGTAAGCCGAGCCTCTAATAGATTCGACGCTATATGTATTGCTTAATAGAATTAGTCCATTTAGGGGGAGGGTCGTACCTCGTGACGTGAGCAAATCACGAATCGACTCACTCGCCGGTTGCGTGCGACGCCGAAATCCAAATTAATAGATAAAATTAATGACTGTTTCCGTACCTACTTATAAATTATAGCGGCTTTAAAGGGGTTTTAATCTAGGGCTGTAGCCTCACCGATATATATTTTTATAGCATGCATACGAAGTTACAAAAATAAAAGCGTTTTTTTTTTCCACAGACGAATATTTCATAAACATACGTCATTATTTTTATTATATTAGTTTAGATTACACTCCTAGTTTCTGAGATTTTTATGTTATGTTTAATTGTATAGTAATACATATGTGTACCAGCCAGTACGTACCTACCTACTAAGCAATCATTTTAAGGAAATCCGAGATGGACCAAAAATGTTTAGTTGTTAACTATCTAGAATTAACTTCTCAAATCTGCAATTTGAGCTATAAGTTAAGAGACACAAACTAAATTTATAGATATATAGGTATTATTTGCCACTTATAAACTGCAAGGGAATTTTGAATTAGTCATAATAGTTTTTTTTATGTACCCCTAATTAAAAACTACAAACCCCTTGAAACACTTTAATGTCAAACATTTTTTTAATTACGCAAAAGCATTACAATTTACAATTTCATTATTCAGGATCCCGATTGTAATCTCCAATCGATACAACAGTGCGCCCTGTACATAGTTGCAAGCGTACCATTTCAATGGAATTCCCTTTTACTACTTTTTTATTCGCTGCCAGTGGATTGACGGGCAGGTGACTCATTACAAAAACACTCCTTTTGTGTAGCACGCTTCTAGAATAAACTCAAAAGGGTGCCTTGAATTTGTTGTAAAAATGGTTAGGCTTTGCTGTCCGCCTGACAAGCTTTCTGTGTATGCCAGATGTGTTTCTTTAAGAGTCACGAGAGACACTTGACATTTACAAAAAAGTGTCCTAGCTCCGATACGCTAACCGGTGAGGTGTTTTATTTAATTGTGTTATGGAAAGAATCGTTCAATATTTATTTACTCCGTCTTTGTACCACCCGAAAATAACTTTAATGTATAAAATTTCAGATCTGGACATATATTTAAAGATAATCTTCATTTTTAGATATAAATTAACATACAAATTATTCAGTAAATATCCGATATTAGTTTTAAGTAACAAAAGGTAAGAGTATTTAAAAAAATACAGTAAATCCTATTTTTTCCTTATGAAATCTAAGTTTGCCGTTGAGTAGGATTAAATACGATAAAAAGTCAGAGTATCCAAAGAAGAAGAAATATTAACTTTAATAAGTACGTTTTATGCAAATGATCTTACAATAATTGTCAGAAAAAGATATGCTCCAACATTACATTGTATTTTGTGGTAACCGAGAGTTCTAGAAGCTCCCTCAGCAGCAGACAATGTAACAAACAATTTGAATATAAATCAGCAGACAGACGTAACGCACACGAACACATACGTACACCAAAAATCTCCATTATGCCGTTTCCCGGTGGCAGCGATTGGTTGTCAAAGGAAAATGAGGCCAACTGACCATCAATTGACGAACGTTCGAGGAAGCAGCCAATTGCCTATGTGATTGCCGTTAACAGCTTAATCTAACTGAACCCATTTGTCAATAATAACAGCTTGACGCGCGCTCTGTGCACTATAACTCTGTACTTTCATTTCATGACACACATTCGTTTAATACTCAAAGAGTAAACGATTTTAACAACACAACCAGATTGAAAATATATGCCTAAAATGTTCTTTGATTTTATTAATGCATGCTTCTGAAACGCTTCGCTTTAGAATGTAAGTAATCAGATTTTTATGGTACTAATATGTAATAAAAGAAAATAGTCATGACTTGGCTCCTAAAAACCTAATACCATTGAAAGGGGTACTTAAAATCTATTGCTTCAGGCCTGATTTTTGTTAAATACTGGCGTCGAAGATATTTTTTTTGGTTTTATTTTGTATAAATTGGAATTCAAGTTCTCTATATATATTTTATATAATCTTTTAGAACATAGAATATATAATTATAAACATTGTTACGACACACTTACTAGGCTAAGGAAGTGAACTATAAAGTACGTAGTACCATTAACAGCTTTCACTTTTAGTGAACATTTAGGGCTTATAAACTTGGAGCACATTTCTATTACCGTTACCAATCTAAACAAAAATGTATTGTTTCGCCTTGTTTAACGTAGGGTATGCAGCACTAAGCGCTGTTAAACTAAAACTGACGCCATCAAAGTTTATAAGTCACTTAGGAGGACCCAATATGGATATAACTACGCACTCATTCCACCACTTAGCAATGATAGTAAAACCGTGTTGGGAGCATAACTCGATTGAATCTGCGAGCGAGCGTAGACCACACGATGGCCGCCAATGGCCACATAATGTTAGGAGCGCGTCACGTCGCGAACAATCACCCCCCGCCACACCAGGCTGCATTCGGCTTAGGGATGTGCGACACTCACTCAATTACCAGCCAAGTCTTCTCCCATTCGCTTTATAGTAATGTTCAAAACCTTATTCTCATGTTGTCTAATTGTTTTTTATTGCGATTTGTACCGATGTCAAAGACACAAAACTTGTATTTTATAATGTTATATCTATTTATGTGACCTTTATGTGTATCTAAGAATAATTGCAACAAAAATATTATTATTATAGACAGAATAAAATAAGCACGCGGCTGACAGACTTTTTCTTCTTATATATAATTATTAAGTTGAAGTGACGCGTAAGTTTAGCAAGGTCAAGTAAATGTTCCGTCATCGTGTGCATCGACCACAAGATGAACAACTATCGCTTTATTATTATGAACGTTGACATTATTCTCATCCAAGCAGAGTACGAGGCGCATCGAGTTGAACTGATTGAATCATCCATTAAATTATATAACGTTGGGAATATAACGCTATTGTATATCTGAGCGAATGCAAATCAAATGATGCCCGATAGTTTACATAATATTACAACCGTGTCGCGTCACGGACAAAGCAGACTCATCTTTAATGTTCCCACAAGTCAGCGGCTAGACAAATTGTTTACTAAGATATACATTGTTCATATCTTAAATCATCTATTCTTTTGCTGGTTACGTGTTTCGTTGGTTAAAAGGGGAAGTCCTTTGCCCACAACGCAGACCGCCAACACATGAGCTTTCAGTTACGTAGATTCCGTCATTATAATTTTAATTCAACTTTTATGAGCGATAAATCTCATGATTCATGATATTTAAGAGTTTGAAATGAAAACTGTTCTTTAATTAGGAACGGTTTAAGAATTAAAATTAATATCGATTGTCGAACGTTGCCTACATCACTACACAATTCGTGGTCGAAATGCTATAATAGAACCTAAGTCTAGGCTTCACTTAGTTCAATGGCACGGAAGAATCGCGGCTAATCGCCACTTCTGCAAGTTATTGTACTAATAAAACTCTACTGTGTTAGTTTGTGCTAACTCTGCGGTCACACAGTTGTTGGGATTACGTCTGATACGCAAAAACTGCTGCGTTATTACTTTTAGCTCCAGCTCATATTAACTTTTATGTTCTAGCTTTGTTCAAATGTATTTTATTTTTATATGGGCTTAGTTCAATGTATTCACAGACCAATGGTGCGAGGAAATCTCCATATTTATAACCACAACGTTAACTAAAAATCGCTAATTGAATAAACAAATATACTTTGCACGGATCAAAAACCTTGCGGAATGATAATTGACGTCATGGATGCTATAATAAAGGGAGAGGAAATACCAAGACAAAATTACAAGATTGTTATCAAAGGATTTAATCTCGGATGGCGCGGCAAAAAAGAGTTAATCGGCGGCACTTGAGGCCTGCCTGAGTGGCGTGCAAAAGGCAAAGGTAAAAAAGACGGCACACGCTCCAATTGCCCGGTCACGTGCGAAATGTTATGTTACGTCAATCAAACGTTATTGCATCCCCGAATATAATTTTCGCATAAAACGTATCAACACATTTTTTTTATTGTAAAACCCCCTCAGTACAACGAGTAAGGTGACACCTTATTAAGTCAACATTTTATACAATGAAAAAATATTTTATTATTTAACTACATATTTGACTTCTACTTTTTAAAGTAATTCTTCTGTTGATATTGATTAAGTATCTTCATTGTAATATTTAACATAAATTAAACATATTAATTTAGGGCTCATAGTACGAGTGCCGAGTGTCGTATAACTCGAAAAACAAGTTTTGAATTGAACCATTATGGCAAGTGGTTTATTCCTTTTAAGATAAATAATAAATATTCATATGTCCATGTTAAATCTCTACCAACCCGCGCATCATTACAGAAGTGGAGTACGCGTATGGATATTTAAAAAAATTGACAATTGTACTTACTTAGTGGAACCAAGGCCGTCGAAATTTCTAAGCTCAAGGTAAATTATGTTGGTCGGTACGTGACGTGACACTGGAAGCCACGTTTACAAGCAAATCCAACATAACCATTAAATATTTCCGAGCCGAGTAGACGCCAGATTAAGCGCGCGATTACAATTCAGCTTTCATTTTCGTTTTACAGTAAACATATTTTCGAGACACGCAGAGAACTGTACACTGTTATTGCACTCGTTACGTGATTTCGAGTGCACGCCTTTTTGTATTCTTCGTTCCTGTTACAAGATTTTTTTTGTTTCCGAGTAATCGCAAACCCGTCTTTTAAACTTGACGTAAGTACGCCAAATGACATATTATACCGTCTATGCCCGGTTGCTCATACAGTTATCTAAAAAAACATCAGATCGGAGAATCTTCTCTTAAACAATGACATGACAATACCACATCACATCGCAATTTACAGATGTCTATAAAACTTTCATTCTCTAATATATTAATCAAAATGTCACGTGGAGAAAGCGCTAATAGACCAGAGTGAACACTAGCATTAACAGTGAAGTATTGAAACACCCGCTGGCCCTTAATGCGATAAAATTGAAAATCTCCAACGCAAAATATTTCACAACTGAATACAGAAGAAATTCGCAGATTTTTTAAATTAGCTCTGTGACTTGTTTACATTTTACGTTTGTTGTTCATCTTATACAAACGGTAAGAATCGTCTTGTTTCTTTAGTAATACTTTTCTGTAGTACTTTGACCTACTTCTTAAAAGAAGTGATGACTTAAGTAAATATTTTAAGATGTATAAAGGTTGTTGTAAACCGTGCTAGGTTTGGTCGGGCGATGTTAACATAGACTGTTTGGAGAGGCTAAAATAACAACTGTTTCGGACTCCACATGACCCGGATAAATACGAACCTTATGCTCAAAAGGTATTTAGACATGTGGGAATAATACTCTGTTTTATCAGTATTCAGACAAATAAAACACGTCAAGATTTTTTAACAATGGGTAGTGCGTGATGTGTGCGCCTCTCACTTTTCAAAGTTATGTGTACATTGGTGATTCTCTTTAATGACGACGGGAAATGTCATGACGAAACTTCCACACTTAAGACTTCTTTACAATATTTAAGGGGTTACATTAAACAACACACTTGATGGACCGAATCATGTCGGAGTTTCCAAAACAAGAGAAGAACATTTAATAGCAGGGCAGAGGTTACTGCGCCTATTATTTTGTTATGATAAATAACATTTAATATTCTCGCGAATGGCCAGGTTGGGGATCCAAGCCAGTGCTGTTTTAAAAGCCAAATTAAGAATCTGTTTCTGTAAACCAGATTTCTCACAACGTTAAACGTTTTATATGTAGATGTTTTTCAATATCAATTGAATGTCAGTGTTACTAGCATTAAAATTTATAATGTTTTCCGTGGCCACACATTAAAATTTGGCTCATTTGCACTTTGCAAGTATAGTATGTCGGTAATATAAAATCTACTTCGGGAAGTTTGCTTCATTTTCTCTCCGGGTATAATGTACGCCGGAGTCATGAACTAACCTAAAAGTATGCAATCCGATGTTTATTAATCCCTGGGAGAAGCAGTGAATAATCCAAGTATTCACATTATTTTTGCTATATTATGAATACGCATGAACGAAGTTTTACCTATTTCAATTTATTTATGTTCAATACAAAACTTGGTCCATCACACATTAATTATCTTAATTTGTAATGTTTACTGCAAATGCTTATGGCGATCAGGTACATGGTTTCTAATTTATATGTATTAACAAATAGTTGTCTGTAATTAGGATAAATTGGTAGCTGGATCATTCTCGTTTACCGTATATACCATTAAAATAATTGTTCAAACCGCTGTTTGCTGAGCTTGATTGATGTGGCTAACTTGAAACAGAATCACTTTTATTTTATTGTATACATAAAAATCCGCCTTCGGCAACGAACACATAAGAAATTATTATTAATAAAGAACATAACCGTAGTTAGTAAACTTTAATCATTATTTAAAAGCTATTTTATAACATTGGCTGTTGCCGTTGTATATAAAAATTTAATGGTGGCTATTAAGAAAAACTTTATTTCAAAAGCAGCTATTTTCAAATTTCAAACATAGATTTTTACGGTCACTTTGACGACAATTATTTATTCGACATCTTTTGTAAATCAATGTTTTTTACAGATCATATAATCTTGGTGGCTCCATTGTCAATGGTCGGTGGCGTAATTGGATTTCAAATCAGAAACCAGCAATGAAGTCGTAAAACGATTTCAATTTTCTTCCGCGCTAAATTCTTTACACGTAGTTTTAGCGAACCATTTATTTTTCAATCCGACACGTAAAAAAATACGATCAATCGTCTTTGACACGGTTTCAACTAAAATTCGTGACAAATAATGGAATACGTGTGCGGTGGCTGCGAGTCGCGGTCGTCGGTTCACCGCAGCCCCAACCCCACATACAGTGTTTGATAGAGCCACCGTCACTGCCCACTGCGCCGCTGTCATATGCAGCTCCGAGGATTTCACATACTATCGATCCGGTATAAATGTATCTATTTCACGGCATGTCTAGTCCATCGCTTCAGGTCAGCTCAGCGTGCTGTGAAAAGAGAATCGACATCTCGTTTCGCTTGTTGCGGATTGTATATAAGCTTATCCGTGTCTGTGTTCGACTTATAATCTTGTACAAAACTTGAAAGATTGAGAATATGAACACTTCATTCTTGCATAGTCTTATTAAGTTCTGTAATATTTTCACACGAATACTTTCACAACTCTCGCTCAATGATAAATAACTCTATAAACTTACTTATAATAAATAAATCTAAATAAGGAAGCGAAATGAACATATGAAACGCCTCAAAATTAAGATATTTACTACACATTTTTAAAGCGAATGCAATTCATAACGTTCTCTTTTTTAATAAAATTAAGAACGCAAATAACAAACATTTAATCTATATAAATCTTGTTAATTATGAAAAATGGGGCGGAAGCAATCTCACGAGAATATTTTCCAAGATTGTTTCATCTCACGACGCGTAATTTAATTATTTTATAGCAACCTGTAACTGTCGTTTAGCAAGTAATTAACAAGTTTTTAATTTAATAGGCTCGCTGTATGTATAAAATGCTTAATTATTATTTCAGTACTTAGGGACGCACATTTAATTACCTAACTGCACTAGCTTCGCGTGATGGATAAAGGCTTAACTCGTCTCTACAGCAAAGGTAGCTTCAATTCAGTTATGGTACTGTTGTAAGTCATAGTATTATTTAAATCCAAAACATTTATTGGTGTCTTAGTATAAAAATAAATAAATACGCCCAAAAATCATATGTATAGGATACAAACATTTTCGATGCCACAAGCACCCAGACACGAAACAAATATTTTTTGATTACACAAACATTTCTCTCAGTGCGGGAATAAAACCCCCGGGCTCACGTTTTGCAACGTGTATCCAACCGACTGCGCCACGGGGCTGTCTAAAAATAGTAACTTTTTAAAGAGGGTGCATACCAATAACCAATTTGCAATAGGTTTCAATGAGTTCAAAATATATTCGTATTTCCAATGTAATTGGAATTAAACATGACTAACATTAACTATGATTTCACTTCATAAAATTGGTAAAGCAGGTGTAGGGTAACAGTATTAAACGCCCAAAGTACCGATACAAGTAGGTATTCGTCTAATTTAATCGCGTTAGAGCTTGAAATTGGAGAGGCGTCGCGGTTGACGTCAACAAACCGACACAAAAGCATATAAAGGTGTTTAAATTTGAATTACGGCTCACAGGTTACATCAAAGCGATTAAACGCGCAGGTTTGCAGTACATTAAACCACAAACGGTACTGTTGAGTTGGGGTGCCGCGCAAAAATAATTCCATTTTGTACGACATATTGATGTTTGACAACTATTTGTCGCCGCACTTTTATGATATTTTTTCGCGGGAAATGCTATGCTTTGTCCCTGCCTTTGGATACGTCAGTTTTACTCCAACTCGATTTTGTATAAAGGTAAAAGTTTTAACCATTTTTTGTTGTTTTCGTGTTTTGCAGTCTTAGTAATTCATGTCCGAAAATCCACATCGATCTTGCTTAATGGGTAGAATATTACATCCATGACGTGTGAAGACATGTCATTCCCAACTAATTTTGGTATAGTAAACCAATATTAATCGAGAGGAAATCTCTAAATTTTTTTGACTTTGAAGAATTCCACAAGTTATATAAAAGTGACACATACAATATACCAATTAGTTTTGAGGCTTCAGATTATACCAGTATTAAGCATTATAATCATATACTAAAACAGATAATCTCTAATAGTATATTAGCTTTGATAAAACACTTAAAAACCAAATCCACAAACATCTTGGGATTCATGCCACATAGATGTAAATTTTATAACTACGTTGCCTATAACAGACTTAGCAAACTATTAGGATTTACCACAATGTTTCAGAATGCCCAGATTAATATAACGTGGTCTTAATTCAAAGTTTTCGAAACAACATGTGCAAGCAAGATAGTGTAACTTAAGAGATAAAACTTGATTAATCCCTGAATTCAATTTTGCATATTTGAAATTTAAGCCTCATACACCTATTTGTGTGCTAAACATTTTATACGCTAAATAACCTAAATATTAGTGCTATATATTCATAAACATGTTATTTACAAACTAAAATTTTATTCTTGGCAAAGATTTCGAGTGGTTGTCAGAAATATTTTGCTTTTTATTTTAAATTACCCGTGGTGTGTACTGTGACGAGGAGTGGGTAAGCTCCGGTGTAATGTACACAGCCACGTAATCCCGAAAGCCCGCCGCCCTGAGTACTATTAAAATTTTAATATAGAAACGACGGGCGCCGTACGTGTCTTATTCGTCGCAAGTTTTATACTAGCTCCCGGCTTATTAATGGATTATGTAAATTATCTAGTGAGGTTTTCGGAACTAATTAATTTTAATACTTATCACGGAGATCATTTGGACCCTTCGCTTTCGTCGAAACATTGAATAACAGCTTACGAATTTCGAACCTTAATAGATCAAAACTAGGCTGTAACTTTGATAATAATAATTAAGGATCCTTATATTCACAGCGCCCGGGGCTGAGAAAATTTTTAATTTAAATATAAAGGTGGGCGACTTTGTTAGTACGTGTAGCAGTTATTTACGTAGAATTGTGTGCCGACTTCATTACGTGTCTGTCACTGTTAACTTATGTAAGGCCTTTTCATATGTAAAGCTACTGTTTCGTACTTACTCACTGAGCACTTAATGAATGATTTCAATTAATCAACAAAGTTTCAAACAACAAATTAAAGATGGTTGGCGCTTTCTTGGGGAGGCCTACGTTCAGCAGTGGACGGTGATAGGCTGATTGATTGATTGAATCAACAAAGTTTCCTTATTTAGAAAAGTAAGGACATTATTGCATGTTAAAGCAGAAACAGTTTCGTTGTGATGGATGCACAATAAAATGTAATCAATAAAAGTAAAATAAGATTTGATTTAAATAAACTATACTTTTTTCGTATATCTTTATTTTATCTGTTGTAATTTGATCGCATCGCCGATTGTGGCCGTTATGTTTTTAAACTGCGAATATTTTTTTATTAAAAATCTATCCAATAGGCATGCTAATGAATTTCACTCCATGCTGCCGATACAAGTAGGTACTTACTATTTCATGTATTAAAAACTACTGGAGTTTTTGTAAAATTATAAAAAACGAGATAGGTATTAAACAAATGTGGACTAGGAGCACATTTACGAACTTTTCTTTTAAAGCACCCTCGAATAGCAGGTAATCAAAAGTGATAATTGTGTCATGAGAAGAGTCTATATTTATGTTAATATCGTTTCTCAATTTTTATATTTCTGTGTCGTTGCTGGATTCGGAACTTTCGTATTAGCAATATTACGACTACAAAATAATTACGTGAAGTCGAAACACAAATAAAAACGTAATAGCGATAAAACATTATTAAGAATAGGATTGTTTAAAATGAATGGAGTACTAATCCAAACATTCTTCACGTTGATTTTTTTATATTTATTGTTTAAATATAGCGTTGGATTTCAACTTCAACGCCCCGAGTAATCTATAGCTTAGTAATAAATAGCTAAAGACATATAATCGTAAAAGCTTTGTAATCCAATTTATTGAAAGTTCTTTTTAATCCGACCAATTCGACGCTGTAGTTTCGTTCACTAATAGCTGTACACTAGTTCTACTTTTTAATATATTGGAACGTTACATTAACTTTTATTTTTAAAAACGTTCAGAAATACGAAGCACAGAAATTAGTTCATATTTTTCATAACGTGTCTTCACTAGTATTAGAAAGGTATAACGAATGGTATTATTTTAAGTCTAAATATCTTATATATACAGCTTATAAATCCCTATCCAAAAGCCACTCAACAAACCCCTAAAACCACGACAGAAAGCAATTTGCGAGGCACCTTGTATGTAGTACTTATTTGGCGGGAATGAGATTAGCTTGCATCTCAATTAGAGTGACGTAGGTGGGTGCACTTGGTTGCCTCGTCGCCTCTTAATATGGACGTCGCTGCCACAATTACCGCGCATCGTTCCACCAGCTGTCGTTAGCACTAAACGGTATCTGGCAATACCAAGCCAATAATACTCCTCTTGAATGCCTGAGTGATTCCGCTTTTATTACTCACCACCCGTTACTCTTGACTTATGTCGTGAGATTCGTATGTTAAGTATTAAACCTAGCTAGAATTAAGTCGGACTGTCAAAGAAATCTTGAAACATAGAACGTCAATTATGAAATTCTTGATAAGGATTTGCATTTTTATATCTCAAGATATCTCAGATTCCTATAAATCTAGATAGAGGTTTTGAAAAGTCTTTGAATCAAGTTGTAACTCTCCTTCCTCTCCTGTAAATCTTGTATGTTTTTATGACAAAAAACTTTTTTTTCCATATTAAATTTTTATATTAAGATTAATCCATTGCTTCAAAATTCTTGGATCGGTTAGTCTAAACATTTAAAAGATTATTACAAAATATTTTTAAGTTAGTCCATTAAGTAATAGCGTGTCCGTTATGGAAGTTTTAAAACGTCCAGCAGTGTTGACGAACAGCGGTGTTGAGACAGTAGCAGCGTGCGCCGTCGCCGGCCGGAGCTCGCTCACCAAAAATGAGAAATGGCTTCTGGAAATTGCGTTCGCTAATAACTTCTTGCAGAGTTTTCAGGTTTGATTTACCCTCGCAAATAAGGATGGACGAGTACCAACTTAGTAATAAAAGTTGAGCGAAATTTTAGCTGTCACTTTGTTTTGACTTAAAAGGGCGTGTTGAAGTCAGCTCGCCTTTCGGAACAAAATGAGCAAAGTAGCGGAAAATATTCAGCCGAGAGTACACTCGTGTTTCTCTGCAACTTAAGATGTACCAACATAATATCGCATTTATGAAATGAAATTCTGTTAACGAAGAATTTTGCAATCTCCATTTGACACGAGCTTCATTTCACATGCTATGCACAGCTCGTATATTAATATGCACTTGTATACATTTACATTAAATATTTATTTTGTGATAGAGCCAACAAGTCTTGGCGTTGATATTCTGTTAAAATCACACATCACATTCAAATGTAAAGTCACGTACATTTTTTAAATATGAATCAAAATGAAACACACCATGGGCTATCATGCGAGATACATTTTACTTTTTATCTCATAACATCACCACGGATTATGAAATAAACATCCGCCTCAGAATCTTCTTATATCGTAACACTACACTACACTATCAATTTGTTGTATAATGCAATATCCTGCGAAACACTAAAGATATTACGTATTACATAGTCGAGACGCCATCAATCCAATAAAGACAACGGCAGCACCCTCGGAGTAGTGAAGCATTCGCTCTAAATATAAGTTGTCTCATTAATATTTATTGAAGCCGCGTGAAACATGACTCGGGGGCTATTCCTGGTTAATTTCGCGGGATCCGATGAAATTATTCAGGTAATTAATTCGTTAATCAAGTTAGAAATCCGGTTGGCAAACAATAGAGCTGGCGAAATTGCTCGCCGCACGGCCAATTTCGTAAGGAAAAACTTATTTTTATGCCTCGTTAGCGGTATTCTGTGCGCAGGTCACAGTGTATGCCTCAATCGCGTGATGCTTAATTGAATTTAATGATTTATGAATGTACGTTGCACCAATCGATTGATTTGCTGCTGAATTGTCAATAGCCAAAAAACACTGTGTATAGAAAATATATCGCTGTTGAAACCAAAAGGGCAAGGATAAAAATAAACGGCAAACTTTGTTAAAGCCATTTAAAATTTCACAAAAGCGCAAAATTGAACGTACAAAACTATTACACTTGCCTCTATTACTCACTGGATATTTAAATATTCATTACTTCACAATTGAAGTAATAAATTAAAAGCATTCTTATCTTGGACAAAATAGTAGATAAATTCCTAACGTCTATCAATAGTATAGAAGCATTTTATGGTTATAAAAAACGAGCTTGTATGTAAATCCTTTTAACAAACGAGACCTCAAAAAACAACTTACTTTACTACTAATCTAAAGTATGGGTACCTTATAAACTTATGATCTCAGGTACATATAAGTGCAGAAAAGTGACCAAAGTGATCATCGCAACACTTTTCATCTTGGTCAAAGTACTATGTCTAAGCTATGTATGTGTTATGTGCTGCATGATTTTTACCTTATGGTAAATGTACAGGGATTTTTACGGAGTCGTTCATGATATCATCAACCATGCTACCTATAGATTTATATATATTTATTTATTTATTTATATTCTTTATTGTACACCACAATAATACAACATTGATACAAGTAATTCTAAATCACGTAGTGTCACAATTGGCAATAATTAAACCTTAACAAATAAGGGCAGCCTCAACATACATAACATAAGTATCTATATGGCAAAGGATAAGTTTTGTACAAACCATAGCAAATCGTAATAATAGTTTCAGCTAAAGTAATGATATTTAGCGAATATTCAAAAGATCAAATTATTGTACAGTTGATTATGTTCCGAAGCAATAAATTGAGCGGGCCGGTAATTTCTTTGGCTCCTTTCTTGCAACCTCCATTAATTCCTGGCTCTACGCCAGTCGGTTCGAGCGCTCTATATAACAAGTAATTCAATACATTTGACTTCAGATCATCGCGTAATATGTTTTGAAAGCAAGATCTTAAACGTAGGTTCAGATACATAAAATACCATTTCTATGAGGCAGAGAATATTCCTATTCAGTTTAATATAAATCAGATGCTCTAAAAGTAATTAATAGTAATAGAAACAAGTTATAATTACTATTCGTTAAATATTATGAGTATTTAGTGCAATTTAAACGTTACTATATTAAAACGCAGCTACATTTCCTGCAATATTGTTAATGAACATATTTTCACATAAAGTTTTACATAATATGACAGTTTTATTATCGCGCTTATCCATATTCATATATCAGTTCCTAGAAATATGTTCTGAAAACAAGTAAGCCGTTAAAAATAAAACTTGGAAAAAACAGTTCTCGCAATTCAGTTTTTCTACCGTAAAAAGTTGTGAGATCCATGAGGTGGGCATCAAGTCAGTTAGTTTATATTTTTTTATACGTAGCACCTACTTAAGGGGCCTTCTGTCTTAAGTTATCACGTAACTAGTCGTTACCATATCAATATTTAAAAAAAAATAAGTTATAAATTTAAGTTATATATAGACTTGGCAATCGCAATATTTATAAAATGCGAGAAACCTTGTGTTTTCATGCAATTATAATATTCATATAAATGTATAGGTTTACAAAGTTATTTATGCAATTGATGTATTTGAAAAAACAGGACCGAAATTGCAACAATTTTTTCTTGATTTATATTATTACTTGTTACTAAATATGAAGCTTCTTTGTCTGCTAGCGGTGCCTTAGAGTATGATCGGTTAGCCAGTCAGTAAATTTTTAAACTACTGGTTCAAATTAAATGAAATTTGAATTTCACAGAGATTGTGTAAAAGGCTTTACCGTCATCAAATAATATTTCGTATAATGTAAAATATTAAAGCTATAGTTTAAATCAATCAGATACGGCAATTTTATTATTGATACACGATTGGAAATGAAATGTTTAAAGAGTCCTCTTTTATCCACAGCCTTGCATTAAATTATTCGTTTTTACTTTCTGCTTAAATTTCACGCTCATAGCTTTAAATAAATGATATTGAGTATATATATAAAATAAATAACTTTGTATGAAAATTAAATTTGTTTTTCATTTACGCCATCAGGGCTATGTTATACATAAACGAGAGATCGGATCTACCACTTTCACGCTTCCCTTATATTTTCCAAACCTGATTCTGTAGTTCATAAAATGACTTACATTGTCCATTTTTAAGAAATCTTGTGTAGTCTTGTATGGTCAGCATTAATCACGCTTCATCATGTTGCTGTTTTTGTCGAAGCGATGTTGATTCATTCCATTGCTTGTAAAATCCAAATTTCACTCATGCAATCTCATTTAAATTTATCTACTATTTCTTCATCAACCCATATACGCCCACTGCTGAGCACGGGTCTCCTCTACCATTGAGAGGGTTTAGGCCATAGTCCACCACGCTGGCCTAGTGCGGGTTGGCGGACTACCCACCTAAGAGATTCCTAAGAACTTTTAGGTGTGCAGGTTTCATCGCGATGTTTTCCTTCACCGTTAAAGCAAGTGATAATTCAATTTGAATACACACATAACTTAGAAAAGTCAGAGGTGTGTGCCTGGGGTTTGAACCCGCGACCGCATTTCTGAATCTACTATTTAATGAATTTTAAGCAATATACGTAGGCGATTCATATTTGTAATAATAAAGTCTCGTCTCCAAGAAAACAAGCAAAAAGCAATAAACAAAGAAACGAGACACTAAATGGACAGAGGTCAAACTGCGCGTCGACGGACATAGCATTGGTCGGTTGAAAAGGGCACTCCATCGTCTACATTGGATAGAATCAGAGCAAGTTTCTCCGTAACGAAGTTACGTCGGACAAACAGGAGACATCCGCTTGCCTAACATCATTAGACATATCTCGTTAGCGCTCCTCAACTGCGATCTCAGTGTATTGTGAAAAGTTTATTGGCTTATAGACTTGTTCTATCAACAGAATAAATATAGACATCTACTTGTCAATAACACTAATTGATTATAAATCGAGATGGAGCACATCACATTTATTTTTCTAGAAATGTCGATGTAAAGAATAATGTGGGATGGGACTATAATATTCGGTATAAAAATAAAAAGGCATAAGTTGAATTACATCAACTTAAGTAAGGTTACCCTCTCACTCGAGCCAAAAAAGGCTTCAACAACAGTGGGAGCTCTATAGAGGCTAACATTAAATATGAAAGCAAATATGTGTTGCTAATTTTAAAATTATAAAATACCATAGGTTAAATTAACATTTAAAACAATGTATTGCACAGCTGTTGAGTGTTCTTAGTTTGAAGATTTATATAAGTTTAATTTGCATGTTTAAAACTTTCTTATGCATCGTATTAAAAACGTAACATAATGCAATTTCGAGGAGAATGGCAACGCACAAAGAGTATGTGACATCATTTTGTCTGTTGTGTAATGCTTTTCATAATTCTTGAATCTTCATTTGAGTAACGTGTGATTATTTTGGTTATTTACATCTACGGTTTGAAGTATACTACGAATTTGGTAACAATCTTATTACGTAAAAGCCGGCTCGAAATGTGGGTGGCAGCATATGGCTCGATATATTTGTAGCCTTACAAGTACATAGTGGCAGTACGGTGCACAAATCTCCTTTGCAATTAATTGGGATGCCAAGGGACTCCGGACTTACTGCCCCGCGGTGGCTCAGTGTGGATTGGACGACGTTCTATCGGGATTAATGTAAAACTAAGAGGAGCTATTATTGTTGACAAATCTAATTTTTATAATCAGTACAATTTTCTTGTTGTTTAACATGACTTAGAATGCATGAGTATTCTCTACATAATATTTAGTTATTTATATTAACGATCTGCATTTTTTTTGTATCTCCCCCCTTTCGTAGATGCCGTTCAGTCTAGATACACCTATAGACTGATTGTTTTCGGTAATAACCGTGTTCCAATACATTTTTTATTTTAGAACTTCCGCTAAATCGATTAACCACGGTGCACGCGGTGTTTGCCTATTAATTGATTGTTTTTTTTTTATTTATGTTTTATTTTTTATTATAATTTATAAATGTAAACAAATGTTGGCTAACCTAAATAAATAAACAAAAAATATTACAAATATTAAATAGGAATCGGCAACGGGCTCGATCTTATTCGCAGTTTACAAAGTCATGAACTACCATGTAGTGGGAAATAATATGAGCTTTATTAAATGATGACCTTTATTAAAATCAAAAATATATTCATACAATGCATACGTGGAAGCGTTGAATATCAACATGGAGTAATACGGCCTCGCAATATATAGGGAGTGCACGTATGGCTAATTATGATTTAGAACTACGAACATGGCTCAAAGTGGCCGTATTAATACTGGGAGCCAGTGTAATGGCTAATAAATCTGAGGTGTAACTGTGATATACTGGAAAAGCGTGCCCTTAATGTTTTTAGTTAAGCAACTTTTTTAACACATAATTGCATATGGGGAATTGCCGCTCAAATTGCAGGAAGTCAACTATTATGCCATTACAATACATTTTAATTGTATACTATATTGCCTTTTGTTGTGCACTTAAGTGGAAAGAAGTTGTTGTTACTTTGAATTTAAATAAAAAATAGTTTAGAGAAAGGTTGGTTTTACTAAAGCTCAACTGTCGCGTGAAAGTCGAGTTACCTTTTGTTTACATTATGTAGTGTTATTAGGTTTAAAACGAATAGAGAAATACTAAGGTACCTAATTAAGAAATGGTTGTAATAGTCATTATGTTCAAGGCAAACGCCTAAAAAACGCGATGGCTAAGAAATAAAGAAAGAGAAAAATTTACAGCTTAACGTAAATTGCCATCGTAAATGTTTTTTATAATACACAACATTACACAAGTATATGTGTAACCAATAATATATTTAATTTTGAATGTAGTAAAGATCAACCGATAGACCACTGCTTTATTTCTTATTTTTTCCTCTTGTATATTGAGTTTGTAAGGTTTCCTCTTGCGACTTAATTTCCTCTGCATCTCCTAGTAGTTTATACGCAATTGTAGGAAATCGTCATAACATACCTACTTGTAAACAATTATCTAGAACTTTTTGCCGATCATATCAAATTATGTTTAATTTATACCCACAAATATTATAATAATATTTTATTTTAGTTTTTCCATATGGTATTGTTTATTTTGTTACAGAGATTTCAAACTGGTGCTGCGGCCGGACCCCAGTTCTGTGTTTGCGGATGGCGTCCAATTTCATTCTTCATCGGGACAGATGGACTACAACACGGCCCAAGTTTATTCAGGAAAATTGGAAGGTACATATTTATTTAAGAATAGAGTAAATTTTACAATACAAGTCATTGTCAAGTAACTAGAAGTGGGCAGGAAATGTCCCAACGGAACAAACTTTCTCCAATAACGAGCAAAATGGAAAAATACTGCGAAAGTGCAGTAGTTGATGCAAAACTTTAAAGGAATCGCGCTTCAACAACGTAGATGCTTTAGATAAATAAAGATAAAACAATAAATATCAAAATATTTATAACAACGCTATATATCTTTATCAGTAAGTGCTTGTGTCATTAAAGGTAAAATCCTTGGTTGAAATCTAGGGCAAAGGTGTGCAAATTCAATGACTAACATTTTATCTTATTTACCAGATAAAAAGGCACCAATGTAAGATGTCTATGGCTTGGCGTGTTAGTGTAGAAAAATACGCACATATTCAAGAATAAAAAGGGTATTCTCAACTACTTACATCCCATAAGATATTACTTTACAGTAATATAATATCGAGTCCCGTCTCCCCTTATCACGTCTAAGACATAAAGTGCGTAAGGGAAAGCAATAAGACCCTGAATGTCGTATTGCCGTTCGGTGATCTTCCCATCTTTTTTCAATTTCAGACAACTGCGACTACTTAAGAAAGACTTTGAGCGACCTTAAAACAATAAGCGGTTGCCATAGCCGCGATCAGCTTAGAAAAAAACTAATCCTAACTACTGCGCTTAAGAGATGAGTTAATCAATCAAATGATCTCACTTGAAAAATCTAAAAGTTTGGAAAAATAGTTTTAACAGTTTTCATTTCTCGTAATTGCCTATCAAAATAACGTTTAAAGTTTAACCGAAATGTATTCAATACAACTTACCCCTGACCTGTAAAGAAACGAAAACGATTTAATTAATTTAATCTAAACTCAATAAATTTTAGAAACCTTGGTCCAAATTTACTCTGAACAGGTGCGCTCAAATCCAACATTATAATTTGCTGTTAACCCTTTTAAAGGTACTAATCTTTAATATTATTTAAAGTTCTACATTTGACTGCTAAGTGAAACTTAAAATTGAAATTGTATCACAAAATAATAACCCAGACATGCTGAAATATCGTTACATCCCCGAAAACTATGTATGTTCTCAAAGTTTTTTTCCGTAAACCGGTTTAATAAAGTAAGTAACATTTAACGATTTAAATTAACTTCCAATAGTCGACACAGTCATGGCGATCTTTGTGGATAATAGATGACACCTCTAAATAAAGTGATACAACCTACGCCAGGTTTTACCCTAATTGCTTAATTTACTCGGTGTTTCATCCAAAAGGATATGAATACCCTACCATTAGCAAACCGAGTAACAGCAATCTCAAAAATTATTATTACAAAATATAATAAAATGTCGAGAAGCGACTGCAACGAATTTATCTGAGCGAACATGTTTATAGTTAGTAATTATGCATGACCTAGGGCACGAAGAAAAATACCAGCAATATTTAACACTGCACTCTGACTCACTGAGTTATTACGTGCAGTTTATAACAGATGAGGAAGGAGCCTAATTGCCTGCAACAGACGATGATGGGACGATAAAAACAATAAAATTTTCACAAAATCCGCTCACGTCATCAGATAAGCTAAGTGATGCAACTTGTAACTTCTCTTCGCCAAAATGTAGGGCTGATACTTCATTCTCTTTATAATCTTTCAAATTAGATCAACCCTACATTGGAACTTTTAGTGATTTAAAAAAAAAACAATTGATGATCTGGATGTTTGAAACAGAAGCCTCTCGTAGTTTCGTATACACAAAATTTGATGATTAAGATGTGTTGGTCAAGGCTATATGTGTCCTCGCAACGTGACTGTTGGACGTATTTGTTTAATCGGCCAATTTGACAATGGGTTGAAAACGATTAACTCGTGTAGAAACGACGAATTGGATGGAGCATTTTCGCTTGAGCAACGTATTTTAATAATAAAACCGTTCTACGCAAACCAATCTTCTGTTGCGGTAACGCCAAGAAAATTGCCACCAATTTTCGGTAGGAACTACTTACTTTCGCGACGAACGATAACACATTTTGTGTGCTTCAAGCTACTCTGGTTTCTCAGTAGGTATATTACATAAGATTCGAGGGGTTAATAGATTACACAATTAACGTTGTAATAATAAAAATACATCTCTCGGGTGGGGGAGAAGCATCACTAGATTAAAATAGATAGAGATAAATAAATAAGTAGACTATCTTATTCTGTCTAAATTTAAAAAAAAAAAAATTAAAACCAGCTACCTATTTCTAAAATTTAAACTACAAACTGTTATCTTATTTCACGAGTATTTTCAAACAAATAACGAAAATAAAACTCACATATTCGTAGAAGTCAAAAGCTACTTGTACTATTTGTTCATTCATGACAACATCCATAATAATTAAGTCAAAAGCGTATTGAGGCCTAACATTACATCTAATTTTCAATAAAAATTGCTAATAATTTTGGTCACGATAAGAGCTTCGTATAATTTGAAATACACAACGTGGTATATGGCCAGCGTAGTGTGCTAATTAGCAAGGTGCACCGCTTACACGTCGACACTGACCTAAAATGTGCAAGGGCATCCGTCATGGCGTATAAAGTGTCGTTTTTGCACTCAAGCACATTACATCTGCCAGAATATTGTACCTCGAATTTCATATTGATTGTTTATTAAGAGAAACGAATCCATTTTCTATACTTACTGACAGTTTACATGACGTTTAACTAGAAAAACTTAAACTTAGGAAACCTTGGGCATTATATAAATTTCGTAGCATAGGTTTATAAAAGTTCTTAAAAATATGGGATTTTTCCTCGTCCCCTTTATTCCGCATCTTGTGTGGCGCTGTAACTTAATATTTGTTCTGTAAAAAGATCAGGTTACATATTTAAATCTCTTGATTTATCAATTTTTTCGGTACATTTGCCACGGCCCCATTCACTTTAAACACGAATAACCTTACGTACCTCTAGTACTAAATACCGGTTAAGTATTCCACGCCACTTATTTTCTAGATTTATATCGGAAAAAATAAGAGGTCTACGAATCGTTTTTCCTTATTTGGAAGATGAAATTTCCGTGATGTTTGTCATATCAAATATAAAGGCCGATGTACCGTGCTCCCAAATAATCAATAGTGTATTTCCATGAGCGGCGGTTTGTCAGCCCTAGACAATATGGAACTGTCACAAAAGCGAGTCACGTGCGGCCCGGCTCGTTTGTGCCAATTCATGCAGCCTCCGACATGACGCCAGAAAAACTACACACGTATCCGCGATTTGAACGTGGACACTAAAACTACACTACTCTATACATTGCGTTTCATAAAATAACAGTTGTAACAAAAACCGGACTTCGACAAACATTGTGCACTATATTATGTGTTTAATAAAATTGAAGTGATGTGTAAATATACATCACAAAGGAAATTACTAAAATTAGATAAAACCTTTTCTCTTCAAAAATTATATTAAGTTAATAGGATTAATACTTTTAGTTATAATTTGCGGGTGTGAATTACACAACATATTTATGGCTATTAATTTTAATACCTACCGATGAAATTAAAAAAAAAGTCATTAGAATTTACAACTACATACTTGTTATAAATTAAACTCACAACTAAAGGCAATAGCTAAACTCCACGACAGTTTCATACAATGAAAACATAATACATAATTTCCATCAAAATCATAAGCCGGGCAACGATTTAACAATCTGTGAGTGGCATTGTACTCGCACGATTGAAATGTACCCTTCGTGTGAGGACTACTTTATTACCGGCGTGGCTTTGGGCCAATTATTTAAAGTTAACTGTGTGACTGTTCACTTGACGCATGTCTTCCTCTTCTTACACATTGTAATCATGCAAGATTCAAGTAGAGGGAAGGACTTCACGAGCGATGAATTGAATTTGTACAGATTGTTCCTTCACAACTTTATGATTTTCATAGTGGAATAAGTTAAGAGAAATTGAAAAGTGGCGGAAAACATGTCGAACGAACGTCATCTCAACTAGTGAACGTAATTATTGTTTGTAAAAACATTATATATTGAAGAAGAAGAAGATTATTGAAGCAATCAATTTTATGTAGTAAGACGACAAAGGGGCTTCAAACACCGCACAAATAAAACGCACCGAGATCTGTCCCCTTGTTATTCCGTCCCTACTGAATATAATGCTCATTCGATTTCTGGATTCGGAAAAATCCATTTTAACAAACGAACCGATTTGTCCATCATAGCAGTTCTCGGCGTTCGTTTTTATTTCCAGCTCCCATTAATTGTTCGGCGGCTTGCGGAAATTGAATTGTTTTCTTTAAACGACTTACTCCTTTGTGCCGGTTTCTTTTAATTACAAGACCGGTTAAAACTGCCTTCTCCTTTGAATAACTTTAAACATTAATGTTTCTATCCACTTGAATGAGTTTAACAAAATGATTCATACAGATTTTTTTAAAATATAAGTAAGATTAATGACTCAGCGGTGCAGGTAAACTTAGCCGAAGCTCTTATATAAAGTGAAAATTACTTAGTTCAACACAAAATATGAATGAAACGAAATCATTAAAGCTATTAGACACGCATCGGTTAATACGCCACATTTCGAAAGAATGAAGAATGGCTGTCACACGTCATACAACTTTTTGAAGCTCAATGTACACGTAGATGCAGTAAAGAGCGCCAACTCCCAAAACAAGCAATTAAGCACGAGCCCAACAAACTTGTACATTCTGCAACTAACTTAATAAAACGAAATTATATGCCACGGCCCATCTGAGTGGAGACAAAGTGAAGTTTGGCAAAATTACTTTGCAAGTTTAATGAGGCATTGTTTCGTGAAAGGTCTCTTAATATTTACCTATAGCAACCGACGACAGTGTTCAACATAATAATAGATTTTCCACAACAATACTAACTGAAAATGTAGTATTACACGCTTCTGTTACACCTTTATTCTACAAGCTTTTTTCCTAACTTCCAAGTCTGTAATAAGTCATTATTACAAAAATGTGATCTTTTTTGATGAAAAATGTCGAAGTCTGCCTTTGTTCTCTACCTTCACTAACAGGATTTCGATAAATCTTTGTTATAAAAGACTTGGTCTTTGATAACATTCCGATCTTTATACTTTGTTCAATTACAGATTAGATAGATGAACTCTTAAAGGAAACTGAACCTACTCGGATATTACCGAAAACGTAACTGCCATCGACAAGCTTTGGGAAATTATTAGGCTCTAGGTTTGATACCGGATCATCCATTATTTTATGTCATATGTTGCGGGCTTTTAATATTTTTTTTTATTATCGCGAGTTGATCCCAGCACAATTTTATCAAAGACATATTCTTCTTATAATGTGATATATAGTGGAAACTGGGGACACTTAATCCCCCCTTTTGTTTTTCAACTCTCATTTTCTTAATATTTATCGGATTTTAAATTTGTTGGTACTGAAACACGTGAAATTTATTTGGCTATACTATGTGTGATACCCAACGATCTCAGTGTATTAATTTAGTTTTAATTCCACTATAAGTACGAATAGGGAAATAAATCTAGTGTCCCCTATATAAGTACGACTTGATCCTCCCCATTTAGAACACTAGATCCTTGGGAATATCTACCAAATTTGGGGTCGATATGATACCATTACAAAAAGTAAATACTAAAATGATGTTCAAGATTGCTATAATTAAATTTATGCGCAATGAATAATTTTCTAGTATCATTTTAATCACTGGTCTATCTTTTTTATTTTCATAACCGCTATTCGGTACTCCTTTACCGTACCCCTACAACTTTTACAAACAATAACATCATTCACAGCCAACGCCAAATATTTGTTTATCGATTGAACTCTATTTCGTGCACCTTCTCTTGTTTTGTAAATTCGAGACACTTGATCCCATAATAAAATTGAGGATCAAGTGTCCCATAATGCCAAGGACCATGCGTACTCAACAGCACTTAGGTTACATAACATTTAATATATAAAATTATTTTAAGATTAAAACTTTTCTCTGTTACAAAAGGCTAGAAACATGGATAAATATTATATTAAAGCCGTACCTACAACACCGTAAACATGTTTTCTAAATAATTGAAATTTTAAAATTAAAACTTACTAAAAAGAAGTGTCAGCAACACAAATCATACATCGTCCACTACCTGAAAAAAGTGTAAAATCTGGCAGGTGTATTAATATTAGAAAGTTGGCGGGTACTATTAACTACCAGTTCAGCCACTCTAAACCTTTTAATTGCTTTGTAAATTTAGTGTCCCCAGCTTCTCCTTACAATTATTTGTAGATGTAAGGAATTTAAAAACAAACTAGCTTAAGAGAATACTTGTCATGGACGAAAAAATGATGCTTAGAGAACCCCTGTGTAATCTCGCAAGGGTTCATGCGGAAAATTAAAAATTGTTCATGATCGTGATTTTTATATTAAGATAAATAAAAGTCCTGCAAATTACCACACAATTTCACGTTATGTGTTTATAAAAGTATATGTGGTCTATAAAGCTTATCGAAATAATGTATCACTATACTATACTATACATTAAAAAGTTTACGGTAGCGGTTGATCTACGCAGTCGATTTTTCTTATACTACAAAATAAATGAAGGGGGAAATGGAGTGTAAGGTGGTAGCAGGGCGTAGTAGGTAATTACCGTTATTTATGAGCGGTTTCTATCCCTCCCCACTCACTGCGACTGCAAGTCGTGATTTTAATTCATTCAAACTCCCGAGGCTCTTTGCACCTCGAATTAGTTTGCATAAAATATCGTCAGACATTTATTTGAGCGTCCCAAGTCCCAGACTTGTTTGTATTTCAAAGGCTTATTTTGAAATAGTGGTCTCTTTGAGTTAATTGTTTATTTTAATTGTAAATAATTAATTTACAGAGTTATTCTTGTACTTCACTCATCGCAATTGTGTATTTTTTGTTACAGATGACGATTCGTCTCACGTTTACGGTATAATAACTGCAGACGGTCTTTTTGACGGAACGATCTGGACGCCAACGGAAGAGTATTACGTGGAGCCATTGTCTAGGTATAATGTTGAGCATCCCAACATGCACAGTGTCATATACAGAAGGTCGGATGTCCAACACCCACATGAGAACAGTGACGCCTCTCCGTGTGCATCTCATCTGCTGCATCTGAAACGAACTCTCGGATCCAAAGCCGAACTGTTTAATTTTACTAAACTTCAACCACCACAAGATACATCTTTGAACAATCATACCGAAGATTTGCGCAGCGAACTACACAGACGCAAAAAACGATGGCTCCCAGAAGACGAGATGCAAGATGACGAGCCAAAGAAAAATCCCGAATTACCTTTAGACTTAGACGTCCCTTACACTAGTAACGGCGAGCCATTTGATAATAAGCAAAGCACGAGGAAACCGAAAACCAAAATTGATAAAAGTAACCTCATCACAAAGGTGCGACTCGATTCTGAGGAGTCTAGACCGAAGCCAAAGACCCACGTAGAAGTGATCAAAACGAAAGCGGGCGTCGTCACAGTAAGTAAGGATATTGTTAAGAAGGAGCCAGTGGGCTACACAGTGCTGTCAGCAAACGCCTCCGACGACGGCCGTCATGTGAACAAAAGGGCTACAGTCGACCCCAGGAAAACCACTTGTCTAGTGTATCTACAAGCGGACCACATGTTTTATCAAAGATATGGCTCGGAGGAGGCTTGTATTGAAGTCATGACGCGACATGTACAAAAAGTCAACGCCATATATAAAGTGACAGGTAATATTCGACTATCTCTGAGCCAGACACAATGCCATTACGTAAACGCACACTTATTACACAATCTTTTTCAGACTTCAATCAAGACGGCAAGCCAGACAACATCACGTTTATGATCAAAAGGATAAAGGTTCACACGTTGGACGCGCTGAAAGACCCGGCTTATAGATTTCCAAACAACTACGGCGTGGAAAAATACTTGGAGCTTTTTTCGGGTTCGTAATTCCATTCAATTCCATAAGAAGGTCGAACACGAACGTATCTCTCGGGGTGAATGCGGCAACGCTAATAAACTAAATTACAAGCGTTTGTAAACAGAATTGCCATACTCGTTCATATTATTTGTTGACATAAAAACGTAATAGACGCACTTTTATTTTACAGAGGAGGATTACGACGCGTTTTGTTTGGCGTACATGTTTACGTATAGGGATTTCGAAATGGGCACATTAGGGTTGGCTTGGACGGGTGATCTCAAAAACGCCGGTGGTGTCTGTGAGAAGAACGGGGTAAGTAAAAATATCCTAATGAAATGTTGGCGTTATAAATGAGCTCTGATCAATAAAGTGTTGTTCTGTTAGCATTACCGCGGCAGCATGAAGTCTCTGAACACGGGCATAGTCACGTTGCTGAACTACGGCAAGCACGTGCCGCCGGCTGTTTCACACGTCACACTCGCGCACGAAATTGGACACAATTTCGGATCGCCGGTAAGTTTTATACTTAATTATAAGGAATTGCTTCAATTTCGAGTTTTGTTTTACTTTCACAATTTTGACTTTTGTCTAATAATGGTATGAAAAAAATAGAACTATTTTAGGCTCCAAATTACCAAACCTACTTAGCTTGCGTAAATAGCGACCACCGTATCAAGTTTTTAAGACAACGGTACGTTGGTGTACAATGTATGATAAAATATATTCTGAGTCCAGCCCAAGTTCATCTCGTACAGATTTACATAAACATGGTGTCCAATAAGTGCGAAATTTAATCGTTTTTCGCCGATCGGTATTCTATTTGAGCACTGTACTGTCAAGTGTCTGGTGAAGTTAGCCATTCATGTACCTATAGGGAAATATAGAGCCAAATGCAATTTCAGCACGATCCCGAAGTGTGTACACCATTTGGCGAGGACGGGAACTACATAATGTTTGCGAGAGCAACCAGCGGCGACAGGAAGAATAACAACAAATTCTCGCCGTGTTCGTTGCGCGCCATCGACCCAGTGCTTAACAATAAGGCTAGATCTCCTAAGGGATGCTTTACAGGTAACTATTATTTAAATGGAAATAAAATAATTAATTTATAATTTCCCATAGCAAAGACCATCGCGATAGTAGCATAGACGACTACATCAGCCTCCCAATGTGAACATGCAAAAGCAATTTTTATTTGGAATGTTTTATCCGATATCACAAGCCATGCAGTCCTGGTAAACAAGTCCCGTAAGCTTATTTCCTGCACAGTTCAGATATCCGTATTAATTCGCATAACAAACACTCGTCCCGACTGGGGAGAGGGGACAAGATATACTGGCGTTGACTTATAACGCGGCGTCCCCGTCGCCACGCTGGCGCCATGTTACTCCCCTTCGCTTTCCTTTCTCCCAACAGTAATTAGGACGTTCTATATAGTCATAAAAATATTTCACTCGCCGACAGAAGATACAGTTTTATGCTGATATCGTCTGACCTCCTAGAGTTTATTGCGTTGTTTTGTTAGGTTGTGAATGTTGTAACTGAATTAAAAAAATATATCGTTTTAGT
The DNA here is from genome assembly GCA_030295005.1 of Cephonodes hylas. Taxonomy (NCBI): domain Eukaryota; kingdom Metazoa; phylum Arthropoda; class Insecta; order Lepidoptera; family Sphingidae; genus Cephonodes; species Cephonodes hylas. The sequence goes on along the minus strand of AP025367.1, from coordinate 3,651,416 downwards.
TAGTAGTGTATTCTAATAACTGTAACATGTCCTTACACAAAAAGTTAGGTACAGTAAATTGACTTAAACAGATTGGTAATTATCTAGTTAACGAAAAACATTCAAGCCATTTCAAACCAACATTCGAGAACTTTTTAGTGTTTGAGAGTGTCAGTACTTATTAGCCAGCTCTTGAATGTGCCGAACACAGTTGTCAAATCACGACACAGTATTGGACATGTAATGACTAATGATAATCCGTGAGAGTACGACCTTGAATAACAGCCATATTATTTAAAAACAGTTAATAAGTATAAGTTTGTAGTGTACGTTTCTTACGGGATCGCCATACATAAAACATGTAAATTACGGTACCAAGCCTAATAGACTTTCCAGCCGGGTTTTCTCTCCCGTTGGATTTCCGTATGTATGAGTTCGAGAACACATTACCATACACCGCTATAAAGCGGCGCAATTTCTGCGAACGAGACATTCGAAAGCAATTGGGCCTTTAAAACTCGACTTGCTTATAAAACCAAGTAGGTCTAAGCAATAAAATATGTTATCGACCAATGGAGTTTCGAAGATCATTGTTGCCTTTTTTCCTATTGATGAATTAATCTATGAAACAAGAACTAGCCTATGACGCAAGAGTGGAATTCTTATTTGTTTTTTAGCCAGATTTTTCCTATAAAATTACAGCACCCTTTATCAGTGTGGTGGACTAAGGTCCTTCCATGGAAGTGGACATATATGAGACTATACATATACCAGGAATTTGGTTTGACTCTACCACGATAACTTATATTTCTCGTTTTCAGAGCCTCAGCCAGCGATATGCGGCAATGGTGTGGTGGAGGAGGGAGAGGAGTGCGACTGCGGCTGGGCGTCCGAGTGTACTGACGTGTGCTGCCGGCCACAAGTAGCGCGCCCACACTACAAGCCCTGCACGCTTACAGAGCACAGCGTTTGTAGTCCTAGCCAGGTATGTGCCCTCAATTAAAATAACTCCACATACTTTTCATAAATCATAAGTACAGTTTACAATATTTTAAGAAGTAAAGTCAGAAATCAGATTCGATGTAATCGTAAATATATGTAGTTGTGTCGTCGAGTCTAATATAATTGAAAAGGCCTACACTGAATGTGTTTTTGGATGTATTATTAAACGCTAAAAAAATTTAAATCAAAAGGTTAAATTAAACCTTGATGGAAGAATAATAATATTATTTGAGCAGCAAGATTTCCGACATTTTTGTAGCATAGTTTACGCCATCTAAAATCACACTTACGTACATACAAAATCAATGATCGCTATATTGGTAAACATTTGCGTACATTTCAGGGTCCGTGCTGCACGGCGTCGTGCACGCTGAAGTTCGGCGACAAGTGTCGGTCGGACAACGGGTGCCGGGACGCGGCGCACTGCGACGGCAAGCGCGCCGCCTGCCCCGCCAGCAGGCACAAGCCCAACCGGACGCGCTGCGACAAGGAACTCGTCTGCTACATGGGAGTACGTACACGACCAATAGTATTACTATTCGAGATTCATCGATTAATTATTATCATCACATAGATTTGATAATACTTTGTATTGTTGACACAATGGTGTAGCGATATAGCGTAAACCTTTTGCATTACACATGAGATTTTCGTAACAAGAAAATATCTGTAGGTATGTATAGAGATTGGCTGGTCTGTTTAATAATTTTACATGGAAGTGCAATTTATTTGTAAAATATTAAAAACATATCTGAGTTTGAATTACAATCAGTTTAAAATACACAATCCGTAACATTGGTAAAAAGTATCAGCGTGCATACCATCATTTTCTATCTTCAACCATATAAAATATTCTCAGTCTCTATGAGAAACTACGAGAGACTTTTCAGTCTCACAAACACCCAGAATCGAAACAAATATTTTTCGTTAACATAAACATTAAACTCGGTTCGGGGATCGAATCATCTCTCGTTACGCAAGATGTGGTGTAACCTAGTGGTGGTTTCCCCAGGAGTGCACGGGCTCTATCTGCCTGGCGTACGGGCTGGAGTCGTGCCAGTGCGCGGCGCGGGCGGACGACCCGCGCTCGGCGTGCGAGCTGTGCTGCCGCAAGCCGGGCGGGCAGTGCGTCTCCTCCTTCCGCTGGAACACGCCGCCCTACGACGTGCCCGACATGTACTCCAAGCCAGGCACGCCCTGCAACGACTATAACGGGTTTGTATACTATAACCCTAGACCTAAATTCCCTCATTTGATGAGGTGACCCGTGCCGAGCAGTGGCACATATTATACTTGTATTGTTTCTTTAAAGAAGAACTGATTGTAACGTGCTTATAACGAGGTATCATATATATACCTTTAGCGTTAACTTTTATTTTATTTTCTTGCAACTGTAACCAGAAGTGATGGCGATGCCGTGTTTGCCTTTGTCGTCATTAAGCCTTACTCTTATAACCAGTCTTCGTTTTTGGAAACAATAACATGTGTTGTCTCATATATTACTTATCTTTAATTTATCACTTCGCCCAAATAAAAAGACATTTTTCTTAACATTTACAAAATTAACTTATAACCATAATTAAATTATTTATACAGTTCACTTGACATTGTCATCCGGCTATGACCAATTATGTTCGATAGATAGAAGGGCCTAAACCCTCTCAATGATGGAGGCCCGTGCCGACAATGGGACGTATATGATAACGAACGACGACTCACGACTTGCAGGTACTGCGACGTGTTCCAACGTTGTCGCGAGGTGGACCCGTCGGGCCCGCTGGCGACGCTGCGCAAGCTGCTGCTGTCGGACGAGAGCATCGCCGGCTTCAAGCGCTGGGTGCTGCGGCACTGGTACGCCGTGCTGCTCATACTCCTCGCTGTCATTGCGCTACTGGTGAGTACTCATTTGGAATTCTCTATAAGTTTCAGATGTTAGATTTTATGGCGTTCTAAGGTGGAAAGAATATGCAGTATGTTCTGTATCGGATATAAATAAATCTATGGTAATAATTTAGTGTAAAAAAGATTGCAATATTATGGATTAGTTATAAAGGACTGTGGAATTTATTTGCTAAGTGAAGGTAATTCTTCATACTAAGGAAAGAATAGCATGTTACTTTATATTTCATGAAGGTATTACACAATACTTTTAACATAATTTATAGGTACTATGGTACTTAAGTAATTAATAAACAATATACAACATTTCTTCACGAATTATAATCCGGATTTGATGTTTTTTCCTCTCAGCGATGCTGCAAAGTCCTTGATTCTGCTATAGAATTAAACGTCAAGTGTTAAGTAACATAAATACAATATGCCACAAAGATAAAGGTACATTCTATGCTAGAGTGTGAAGTAATTTGGAAACACATAATACGTTGAAATTGATTTTCATGAGCTAGCTGATCAAAATTATCGTAGACACATTGGCATACATAAATAGAGACTCTCGACATTTTAATGCACGATTCCACTTCATTCGTTTAGTTAAGGTTGTATTAAATTTTTCTTCTGAGTTTAATCTTAGACTAGGATACATACACATGACATTAATCATTGAAGACATCATACACCCCGGAGAAATGGTCCGGAAACACGTATAAGAATCAACCTGTGTTTGTCATTTCATAGTACAATAATAACAGTAATTACTCTACTCTGGGTGCCCCTTTCTTAACACTATTTAATCATTTTGCACATCAGACTATTCTATAATAAAACCATATTTCCTGTTTATTCAAATGTTTCGTGTTGCGTGCAGGTGGCCAGTACACGTTTCTTCGGTCGTCATGGGAAAAAGCTCAAATCAGTCACAATCATTCACTCATCAACCACAGAAACCGTCCGTTTGCCCGATGCCGCTGACCAAGGGCTCATAGTCCACACTGCCGTCAGGTAAGATCTACACACATTATTTTATAAACCAGTAACTTAGCTGCGAGTTGTTGATATGTACCTACTTTTAGTTCATGATTATAAAGGCATAAGATATTAAAGCATGCTGCGAACTTTAAAATAAAATAAATGATCATACTATAACTTGTATGTCACTCATTTCAGATCAAAACTGCCACTTAAGAAGAAAGTAGCATTAAGAACGCGTGCTTATCGCAACAAAAAAGATCTCAAAAACAAGCAAGGGGACAAGCTAACTCCTTCGCACATTGCCATCAAGAAAAGAGTAAGTAACTAGGAAATTGAACACAAATATAATGTCATCCAACAAGTGGTAGCAACGAAAAATTATTTTATTTTATTTTCCTTCACAGAAGCCGAGTAACCAAGCTAAGCTAGATGAAGGCCCTAAAGTCACAAAAGAAAGTACAGCTGTCGTCACTAATGCCGATGGGAAGTCACCTAAACATGTTATACTGTCCAAACATAAGGGAAAAGTTAAAAAACGTAAAATCAAAATGAAAAAAGAGACAATAGACTACAGTTCGATGCAGAAGCATCCCGCCTCTCCAACAAAAGATACTGAAGCGTTAACAAAAGTTCAGAAATGGCTGCTGAGCTCGCCGCAGCCAACAGCTATACCTAAATCAAAATCCATACCCCTTGGATTAACAGAAAGAACACATAGACAAGTGCAAAAAGGGACTCGCAAAACTAGACCGTCCAAAAGCGCGACCAACTTGTTGTCTGGCGAGAAGGCAAGATTGCAAGTCGTGTTTAAACCTCCCTTTAGATTCAGTGTAAAAATTTGCAAGAGCGATAAAACCAAAGTCGTTCTAGACAAATCTTCTAAGCCTGACTTAGAAAGAAAACGTCATGAATCTTTGACACAACAAACCGTACCGGATCCTATGAAAGTGAATCCATCCAACAGAAATTCTAAGCACTCCAACTCTTCTAGAAACACTGAAAGCACGTCATCATCCAACGGTCCAAAAATTGAAAAGACACAAAGTCAAGATGGTAAAGAGCACGGTTACGCTAATTTATTACCGCGCAGTGCAAGTGATTGCAAACTAACAAAGAAAATTCCGGAAGTCAAGATTCGCAGCGGTCATAAGAAAAGTAATTCCGTAGGACAAAAGAAAGACACTACAGAAAGTAAACAAAATCTCATATCGCAAGAGGACTTCGACAACGCTCATGTGTACGAAAATGTCGTAATGTCACAGGATTCATTCGTTCCGAAGAGCTGCAGCATGCCTCGGCGACAAACCGCCGTCGGCATATCCCGCCAAAGCAGTTACGGACACCTACCTCGCGTCCAAATCCGCCCCCACAGACACAGCACAAACAACGTGACCAGGTCCAGGACAAACAGCGCCAGCGAGCTGGAACATTTCTACAGCGTCATCGAGTCATTGAAACGCACTAACAACAACGACACCAATCCCAGTAACACAAACACGAGCAGCTCGTCGGGCAGCAGCCGACACGGCTTGGCGCTCAACAAGAGCAATTCTAACAGAAAGGGTGGCAGCCGGAGTTCTCGCCAAAACAGTCTAGTCGACAAACCGTCGCGGTCGAGTCCCGTGGACTCGTCGGCGGCTAAGCTGAAGCGGCAGCTCAGCGAGGTGGAACTGGGCCACCAGCAGTGCGACGGCGGCCTGCGCGGCTTCCAACTGCTGGGAGCCAAAGACAAGCTGAAGCGGCAGCTGAGCGACAACGAGTTGTGCGGCGCGCGCGTGGGTGGTGGTGGGGGCGCGGGGGGCGCGGGCGGCGCGGGCGCGGGTGCGTGCGCGTCGGCGGGCGCCGAGCCGCGCGGGCCGTTCTGCTGGGGCGCGCGCGAGCCCAAGCGGCCCACGTACACGTTCGGGCAGCTGAAGCACGCCGTCCCCGACGCAGACGACGTGCCCGCCCTCGAAGACGTCCACATCTCTTCCGACGACTTTTTGAAAATCATCGACAATTGACGGTTCCCAGGCGGTCCGTTAAGTCTTAATAAACAATAAATTCGATCGTTATAGTTATTTTTAAAATATGAACAAATTATTAATGTGTATATTAGATATCTAATCGCGAGATGTAACTGATGTCGGCTGTTGTAAATATTGTAATTTGCTTTTATTTTTAGGTATAACGTAACCTGCCACTGAAACAGATCATTGCTCAGTTGTAAACCGACAAGTTCGTAGGTCCGAGAATGCAGTTTACATCAAACAGGTTTAACGACAATCTCGTGAATACAGTCATTTTAATTTATGATACAATGAGACAATTTGCATATTTCTTATTATTAAAAAAATAATTTCGACTTCTCTATGAATGAGCAACAATAGACAGGAGTCGAGTGTCTGCGCCTGTAATAACTGACGAGTACAACTGCTGCTGGCAATGATCTAGTTTCACTGTACGATCTCTATAAAATGAATCTCTATTTTTTCTACATGCTATGTATTGTACAAATTTACTCAAACCTATGTAAAGTGTTCATATAAGATTATTTTAATACTTTCTTATGATACTTTACTTGATTTGATTTAATTCAGTTATTTGCTATTTGTTAATTGTAACTTTTTTGATATGGCGGTCAATTAATGTGTCAATCTGGTTTTGACATTTAAATTCATGCTCACTCCACGCTAACTCAAAATAAATTTATTTGAAGTAAAAGTAACAATAACGGAGACTTACATAGGATTCTATTGTTTTCTCTTTCCACCCCTCATAGTCGATTTATTAGTCACATTTCATTATAAATAATTAAAATTGCGTTTTATACAACATAAAGCTTATAATATCGAATTTTTCTTCTTAACATTTTCCTTCAAGGTTGTGAATATGCATCATATTTAATTCTAATAGAATCCGATGAAAATCTCATGTTAAATATAATCATAAAACGAACGCAAACTGTCTCTTAATATGAATATTTTTCTATAAAGTATTGGATTTAACGCAAACTAACAAAATATGTAAGTCATAAGCGTCATAAGTACACACATAAGGAGACTCATGGCTGTAATTCGTTTTGTATGTTGTGTTCTGCAATATCTGGGATGGAATTACATTTCGTTATTCCACGTATTAGTATGACAATATAGTAGAACGTATAATTATAATTATAATGATATAAATATTGTAATTGTTAATATGCTGTTTAGAGGTTAGGTACAAAATGGACATGATTTAGTTAAGTTCCCGCCTAAATTATATCGCGATGTGTTTTGTCGATGGTTTCGGCTATTCCTTAAATATCGCGAATAGCTATTTTTTTTATTACTCAAAAAACAAATACAGATAAAAAGTACAATTTAAATTTTCTATCTCAGATATAATCAGAATGTGTTCCAGTATTTTTGTGAGTCGTGCGAAAGCTTAGCGGCTGATGCACAGCGTTTATGAGCTTCGTCATAGGGAGGTAAGGGTAAAAACGTAAAAGCTATTGTATTGTATAGGAACTGATCATTTCTAAGGGAATACTAAAAGTATCGGGAGGTGTTACAAATTTGTATTTAACAAATAAATAGTGCTTCTGATGTGGTTGGTGAGGCATTCAATAGATTGTCAAATGCACGGCTGCAACTTTCTGAATGTATCCAGTTCTTGTAAATCTTCTTGACAATATATTCTGAATTGGTTTCGACTTGTAGTTGTATTCTTCCTTATTATAAAATATATTCGATTTAAATACCTACGTGTTGATTATGTATTTCATTATGATAAATGTGATTAGATTATATTATGAAAGGATAATCGATTTTATAGTTCATATAATAAAATATAAATTTCCGTAAAATATAAGAGAAACACGCATAATTAACTTCATTTTACTGAATAGAACAATATATCTATAAAGTCGTCTGATATGTTAAAATATATATCTGACCATGTTCACACTGTATTTGTTCCAAGTGCCTTATGAACAAATCGTCGCATTCCTAATACATTCCAAAATACAAGGAAATACATTCTTCGGCTAACTTTTATCAAAGTAAAATTGAAAAGCAGAGCTCTGAATCTGTAATATGTATTTTTAATCTATTAATTATTTGCTTTTCTGTACTTAAGTAGTCTGTGATAGTATATGTATTTTAAAATTGTGTCTAATAAACCTACTATTTACTTCGTACTTTAGTTAATCTCTAAATTATTGTTAACGATCCGCGATGAATACAAATTTGTAATAAATTCATTTTCTAACATTTTACTATTTTTTCTGCATTTTTAAAAGATTAAAATGACTCCAACAATAATACATTTTGTTATTTTTAATTCAAAACAAAACATTCAAAATCATAAATACTCCTTCCTGCAACTATATATTATCATGACATTAAAAATTGACAAGTATTTATTTGAGAATAGGAAGCAACACGAGCCTATTTAAATTGATATCATAATGTATTCTAAAATCAATTTCTTCCAGGCTGCCGCATTTTTCTTTTCGGTGTTCGTTTGTTTTTACCTTTCAAATAATGACAGTCATTACAATTACATTTTTACGAGGATAAGATTGTTGTAAATAATTAAAATATGGCTCCGATACGTTATAGTCTACATTACGAAGATTATTCCGAACATTTGATGTCGAGGTTTGGCAAACTATTGCAAATGCAATCATTGGTAGACATGACCCTAATGTGCAGCTCCCACACTTTACGCGTTCACAAAGCTGTGTTGGCCGCAAGTAGCGCATATTTTCAGGTAATAGTAATTAATACCTACTTATTGTTTATTTTGTAACCCTACTACTATAAAAATACTCATTCAAATTTAATTGCTTAGTTACATTGTTTTAAGACGTGTTTTTTGTTCACTAGTACGCTACCAGAGTACAAGCCATGCAATAAATCATCTAACGTTAACCCAAACAAACGTAACTAAAATGCAGGGGTTTTATGTATTTGTAGGAGGTTCTACAGAAACAAACGGGAGAACCTCTAATAATACTAAAGATGCGGTTTAGCGTTTTGAAATGTTTGGTGGAATTTATGTACTGCGGTAAAACACAATGCTTGGAGGAGAATCTGGACGAGCTGGTGGCGGCGGCGCAGTTCTTGAAGATTAAAGGACTGTCGAAAGTGACAAAGGAAGGCCTCGGCATTACCAATGATAGTAAGACAATCCTAATAAGTTCCTGCTAGAGATACTACTTTTTAAATATATTTTTTAAGTGGCCTAAGTGTCTTTTTGACACTAAATCTATTACAATATATAATAATAATTACAATATACATGTACAACTTTATGCTTTTGACTGTTGAGAAAAATCATAATTTACTCACCAATTGATATGGTTATGTTGTTTTGAAACGGGCTCTTTGGAAACTTTGAACTGATATAACAAAACTGTACCCTCACATGAACTTCAAATAAATTTTGTATAACTATCTCATAGGTGCCTATAATTAGGAATCTTTTCTGCTTGTGTATCCAACGTCGACAGAGACCAAAACCAAATTAACGGAAATTCCTTCTACTGTTAATCATTATCATGTATCAGACATTAGCTTGCAACATTTTGAAATATCGTTAAGAAAATTTAATAGTTTGTTTTGTCGCAAGTCCGAATTTGTTACGAGCCTTTATGTATTTTATCCTTACATGTTCATATTATGTCGTATTCGATAGGCTTGGTCAACAATGTAACTAATACCTATGTATAGGTAATGACAAATAAATGGTAGGTAAATTCACGCTAAAGTCGACTTTAATAATGACGTATGACTGTCTCACAAAAAAACAATTTTTAAACATCAAGTATAACCTTGTAACATAGTGACGGTAGATAAATGTTAAATCTGATAAAGAAAGTGTTCATTCATCCTTTTTCTACTTCGAAGATAGTTTGCAAAGGCACTTATTAGTTAAGTACTTACGTACAACCTTAAGCTTCGATTACAGGATGATGAATAAAAATAATGGTTATCTAAATAACATACATTCTTTATAATAATTATACAGGCGAGCTTCCAGTGTTTACACCGCCTGTTGTGATTAACCGACCTCCACAATCTCTCATCGACTTGCACACGCAGGTAAACTATCACTTAAATATTAGATACAGCGGCTATGAGCGCGATACTTGATTCATTGTTTTGGTTCATTTCAACATAGCCTGTAGGATTCAACTTTGACTTTCGTTCTTATCCCACGGGTACACGTAAAACGTAAATACGAACCTTTCTCTTTATAATCAACACACAAAACAGCATACCTCGACCCTTCACCTCGTTACTAAACACTATTTTAAAATATAGGCTTTTTTAGAATTATTAAAGACATCTTTTTTGATAAGGAGACCGGCCCTAAACCACCACAACTTGCACCGGCGACAAGCACGAGCCAACCCGATAGCCTTTGTAGGAATAAGGTATGTTTTTAATGAATTTCCAATAGGTATACTTCACTAGATACTTTTTTTGGATTCCGAATGACGTTAGTTTTAAACGAAGTGAAAAAATATTTATCTCTATATTCATCCATAGGATATGGTGGTGCGAATCCCATTTGACATAGAAAATGGCGGAGGAACGAGTAACCTCGATTATGCCGACATGCCGCGTGCCATAAAACCTCGCCGTGGCAGGCCCAGTGTTAGAGTATGTTGTCAATAGATAAATTAAAACAATCAACAGTAACACACATAACCTTGATCCTGCTCAAAAGTCATAATAGCTAATTCTTTACAAAAAAAAAACACAAAAATCAACCCAAGAAAATACTGACAGAGAAAAGATTTTCTGTTAGATGTAAATCTAGCAATACATATTTCGCTAATTTAATTTCGCATTACAAATCCAACCATTATTTAGAAAAAGTATTACGTAGTTTGCATTGCGTATGTCTTAATCAAAAAGCAATAAAAATCTACCATGGTAACATTTAATCACTCCTAAACAACAGAGGTCTGGGGGTTGGGAGGGTCCTGGATCGCTTGGACGGGCAGCAGAACGGGCATTGCTTCGCCGTGAACAAGATTCTCGCAAAGCGATCCATCACCTGAAACATCTACAAAGTCGGCATATGCAGGTAATTAGCCAACTGTCATTAAATCTAATATTACTTCTGCCGAAATACACATTATCTAATTTTAAATTTTTCCAAAATTCTTAAGCGATTATATGATTTATTGAGGCATAAATATTTTGGGTCCAATAATGTTAAATATATTATTTATTTAAACACTTATAATATGCCTATTCACGTTATTTATAGGATTACATGGACAGAGTAACTCTATCGCAAGCAGTCAACAGTATATGTGGGCCTGAATCTTCATCTAATTACATGAATATTGATAACGACCTTATGTACATGGACCAGACGGTCTCTTCCAATGTACTGGACTCGAGCAATCCGTACTCGAAAGAATCCACCGCCATTGAAACTATTACATCGAACTATTCTTCTACGAATGCAACTTCGTCTGAAACGGTCTCTAGTGGGATAAGTACAGCCATGTCCCAATACGTCAATGCTTTAAAAAATGCTGGCTTACCAACAGACTTGCCTATCCTGTTTGAGTCAGGCGACGGTTCATATATAAATGTAAACGAACAAGTGTTACTTGACATGGTACAAAGTAGCGAAATTCAATATGAAGTTATTGAACAACCTAATATCATTGAAAAAGTTTCCGATCCAAGCGAAATCAAGAGCATAGACGATCTATCCAAATCAATTGAGAGAGGAGAAATGCTTCTAGGCAATAAAGGATATACAGCTGCGAATGAGTATGACAAAGAGTCATCGAATTTTAGTCGTCAAGATGCTATCAACAGTCTTAATTCCATATTGCCGGACAACCTTGAATCGTTTGCAGAACAATCCAATTATGTAGTTCTTGACCCTCGTTTACAAGATACCAACAACTCCATGGATTCTGTGAACACGCCTGATTTTTCGTGTATAGATGGTGATATGCAATTTTTTACAAAATCAATGACAGATGATGTAAAGAAATATTATCAGGACCAGCAGTTAAATGATGCACGTGTGATGGAACAATTGTGCCCTGCAAGTACAACACTAGACACAAGTTTTAACATGTCTTTGTTGGACAGTAAAATTTCACATTTGAGTGAAAACTTAAATCAGTCATACAATCCACTAAACACAGACGACATGCGACGAAGTGAGGATTGCTACGACTTTGGTTTGCAACTACCTCAACCAAATGATTTCAAGGAAGATGCTTTGGACTGTCTTATGGCTACACCCAAGAGAAATGAAGGAGACGAATACGAAGATAGTAACCAATTTGACGAACAACGAAGTAAAGAAAGAGATGATATAATAAAAGACTTGATTAATATGGAAAATAAAATGAGTATAGACCAAAATAATGAAAATCTCGTCGAGGACGAATCAGTTGGTAACTCAAACTCAAACGTGCAAGAATTTAATGTTGGCTCTGTTTTCAAGGACTCCGAGAACGGCAAGCAAATTAACTGTGATAAAGGCAATAATGAAATGTCAGCCACTATTACTTCCAGCGGACTTCAGTGGGATAGCTTCGATATAGATAATAAGGACGATAGTGACAACGATAAGACTGAAAATAATGAAACGCTAAACGCTCAAACTCAACCAGAGTTGACTGCAGAAACACAGTTTTCTGATTCGATCATTGATCTGACCGACCCAGGAAATGCAAAGTCTGAGCAGTGGAACACATGCGTATTGGGTGAAAATGAGACAAACAAAGAAAACGAACAGCCTTCTACAAATGCTGAAAATCTGGAAGATATTGAAAATGATATCCCATACGCAGTTGGATTATTGCCGTTAAAACAAATTCAAACTAAAGAAAACTGCAGCTTACTGAAGAGAAAAATTACTTTAGACGCGGATATATTAGATAATGTAGACGCGAAATGTTTAAAACGTAAGGTTAAACACAAAAAATTGTGACAAAAGTTGAATAAACACATTTTGTCCATAGTCATTTAAATAATTATTTTAGTCATCAATATATGTATCATAAACTTGATATTGTTTATTACACATTGATCCCACCATCATGACATTAATAACCTAAAAATTACAAAACTTAATCGAAAAGAAGCTTGGTAGTTTTGCTAAAAATCGTGGTTAGAGATAATTAAGGCTTACATTCTGATACTCAAAGTGCATGGCACTTAGCCTTATTTTTATTATTTATAGCCTTATTTAATTAATAATATTAATTTTAATTTAAGTATTATTTTTTTTTAATAAAAGAGACAGCTATGCCATGACTAGTTTTTTGCCCGATAAGGAATAAATAAAAACAAAAACTGGTCTTACAATTTTACTGAAAACATTACATTAACATTACATAAGGCATTTATTTTTTTTTATTGTGACAAAACTGCATAAATAATCAAAAATGCCATGCGTGAGATATACGTATAATGTACATGTGTAAATCTGCAATTAAAAATTGTAAACATTTCAAAAGTTGATATGAGCATGTCGACACGACAAAGTAGCTGCAAATAAATTTCCATTAACGATATTGTTGCGTCCCAACTGATATGTCCAAATGGTTTGAATAAGTTCACCAGAGAACATCAGAAATCCTTAAAATGGCTCAAATCTTATTAAACTATATATATATATTTAGTCAACATATATTTAGCCAACCCGCACTAGGCCAGCGTGGCGGACTATGGCCTAAAACCCTCTCAATGGTAGAGGAGACCCGTGCTCAGCAGTGGGCGTATATGGGTTGATGAAGAAGAAGAAGAAGATATATTTAGTCATCATATACAGACACATGTTAATTGGATCACGAATAACAATTGCTTGTGTTTAATATTAACTACACCTGCAATTATTAACTAATTCTACATAAAGTATTTTGCAAAATATAAGTCAGAAATATATGTAAAAATGTATAAAATTATAATTCACATTGCGTTGCCCTCCCTTTGTACCATACAAATGCTTGTTTCTATAAAAATAATAAAACAATACAAAATAAAATCAGATCGTTATAAATGGCTCGGATTGGAAATAATATCATTAAATACTACAACTGTCCTTATTAGCTAAGAGATTCCTAATGTCATATGGGCTTAAAACATTGGTGAAATTAAACTAATTTTTAAGAGTACTAAAGTTGTTACATATACTTTCAAACATATCAGCTTGTCATTCAAATTTAAATTGGACTTTTATGTAAAAAAGCCCTCACTACGTTACTTATTGTCAATCGTATATGACATAGATTAATGTATAAAAATATAAAAAAATATGCTTAATCATTGTATAAAAAGAAATTATTCGCAAATTGCAAAAACATTGCAAATCGCAAAATGTGTGCGGGAAAAGAAACACCAAACATACAAAAGTATAAAATAAGCATATAGTTAGTACTAGCCTAGATATATAAAAAATAAAACTGCATAGAATATTTAACTGGACGCATATACAGATACAATATATACAAACATATAGGACAGAGTGGAATGTATGTTATTTGTGTGAGTGCACAATAACACTACTTCTAGATTCTTACATATAAACAGCTTTATAAAAATAGACTAATCACTAAACCCGCAGTTAAACAAACACTGCGCGTATCAATTTAACATTGCGACGACTGTAGCGTGACCCGACCGCCACAGCGTGATAACAATTCATAAACATCACGATACTATCCAGTTATTGAGAAAACGTATCCAAATCGCGAATAACAATAGTGCTTCTAGTGGCACGGTGTGGAGATTGATAGCTGCGTCTCTCGCGTAGTACCCGTTGGCGTCGGAGTGGTAGTCGCCCATCTGGAAGGTGATGGCGGGCGAGGACATGCGCCCGTCGCCGCCGTTGGAGTACGCCAGCACGCGCAGGTTGTACGACTTGCCCGGCGTCAGCCCGCCCACGTACGCCTCCAGCTTGTGCTCCACCAGCACTATCGTGTCGTTCGCAGTGCTCATGTCTTGGTCGATCTCCCACACTCGCACCTACAATGTTACAAATATTACTACAATGAGCCAAACCGAAGCTAATAAATTTAAAAAAAACTAGAAGGAATTCCAAAGCAATCTTAAGCTGACAACGTTGACTACGTGTTTAGTAATATTAACAATATCTCCAGCAGTGATATAATTAACCCTTGTTTACGATACAACAAGCAGCCTTAAATAAGTAGTCCCAGTACACTAGCTGCATATTAAAATAGTATCTATATGTATCCCTTGCACGTCAATAAATATTAGTCGATATTAATACAAGTGTACCAACCTTATATCCAAGCAATGGTTCTTCTTCGTCGGTGGGTTGCACGTATCGCCAGACGACGCGCACGGTGGTGGGGTCGTGCGCCCACACGTTCACGGACGCCGGAGGTTTCTGCGGTGCCTTACGGAATGTGCGCTCCAAATACCGCTCGCTCTCTGGCCCTTCGCCCGCCGCATTGAACGCCATCACCTTTCACACAGTCAAATCTATTATCTAGCTGGGCCAGAGAAAAAGCATCAATAATAATTGAACATTCTTATTGATGATGATGATGATTGATTCATTCAGGTCAGGGGATGCCTTTTCCATTGATCTAGCCAGTCATGGAACAGGGCTACGAGTACGCGTCCTCGGCCCCCCGAGCTGTTGCAGTCTCCTACTACTTCCTTATCCGGGACCGTAGCATCCTTACCAGGCCAAATAGCCTTACCTGCAGTATCTTGTACCCAAACAAACGCTACTCCTACCCCATTCCTAAAACGTTAAAAGTCCCATGGAGGGTTGGCGTCAGGCAGGCGGCTGGCCGTAAAACATCTGCCAAAACTCTTATGCAGCATGTTTCGTCCTTCCTTACTGTGTGGAAGGACAAAACATGTTGCGCCGACCCCAAATAAGAATTCGGAGCAAGGCAGGAGAATGATGAATGAATAATTGAACATTCTGACTGAATAGTTTTAAAAAATCATTGTTCAATATTAACATAACGTGAACAATTTAAGTAATATTCAGTAATTGTAGCAAGAGCTACAGAGTAAAGTAAAGAGTAAGAGTATGAAATTGTAACAAAATGGTTTACCTTGACAAAATAGTAGGTATCCGGCTGCAAGCCCACTATGAGTGCCCAATTGCGTGTAGTTCTCGACAAATAGTAGATGCATTCCTCCTCCTTGTTTGTTTGCTTCCAATATTTCAATCGATGTCCAATGAGTTTTCCTCGTAGCCTGTCGCGTGACTGGTCTATGGGGTTCCAAGTTACGTTGAGAGCTGTGGAATTGAAGGAACGCGCGTACATCGATTGTGGAGCGACTTGTGGCATATCTTCAGCAGAGAATATCGTAACAACTTCGCTTTCAGGGCCAGGACCGTGATCATTAATGGCCTGAACCTTTACATCGTAAGGTGTGTAGAAATATGTCGGCGATATATGAACGACATATGTACCAATATTTCCATATTTTTTTAGAAGTTGCGACTGGAATTCCACCTCGGATCCATTTCTACGCCAGAATATCTTGTAATGGATGCCAGGGCCATTCTGCAATGAAGGCGGCAAAGGTTGCCAAGTGATAGTGAGGTCACCTGTTTTGCCTCCTCCGCCACCAACATTGAAAGGTGCTTGGTATGGCTTATCAGGTGGTGTGGAGAATTGAGGACTCGGTGCAGATGGTTTACCCGCTCCCAAAACATTAACAGCTTGTACACGAAATTCATACACAGCCCATGGCATAAGAGTTGTAGTTATAGTTGCACGTTTCCTTCCATTGTATCTGTCAACTTCTATAACATTTGCCACATTATCAGAGATGACATACCACGTTGAGTTCCAGTGGGTCCGGCCTGTAACCATGTAACCGGTGACGGGGCGGCCGTTAGAATTGCTATCGGTCCATTCGAGCGTGACAGATGATCGCTGAATGTTGAGTATTTGAAGGCCGCCTGGTGCTCCAGGCGGACCTTCGATTCGCAACTGTGTGTGTGAAGAGATTCTTCCTATTGCAGACTTCACCACACACTCATAATCACCGACGTCAGACAAACTCACGTTGTAAATTGTTAGCTCTCCACCGTCAATTTTGATTCTCTTGTCGGCGTAAAGGTCGGAGGCTTCTTTCATGCGTATACCATTATGGTTCCATAAGTATGCTGTATCTAAAATAGGATCAACTTCGGCGTTGCAATGTAAAAACACATTTTGATTGACTTGTGTCGTTATACGGGGTGGCAGACGTTCGTTGAACCGCGGAGCGCGCAACACAATCAAGCGACCACGACTCTCATCTGTACCATATTGATTCTTAGCCACACAAGTGTAGACTCCTTCGTCATCTCTAGAGAGCTGTCGTATGATGAGATTCCCTTTATCAGTAATGAACCTTTTTCCACCAGCGCCAATAATAACATTGTCTTTCTTCCATGTAAACGTCGGTTTTGGTGCAGCCTCAGGGTTACATTTGAGAGTTACATTGCCACCTTCAGATCCATAAGTCTCCGATTCTAAAGGGCGTTTCTTAAAAGACGGCTTCAAAGACAATACACGCAGCTGTCCAGTTGAATAACTGGCCTTTAGTTGATTTTTGGCCTCACATTGGAACATTCCGGGGTCCCTGGTTGGATCCAAGTACTTTATAATTAAAACATTATCCTGTATAATATAGCGATCCCTATCTTCTGGTTCCAAAGTGTCCATACTTAGCTTCTGACCATTTTTCCACCATGTATAATTCACATCAGGAATGCCAAATGCTTCACAATTCCAATGCAGTTCTCCCTTGTTATCCATATGTTTATTAGATAAAGGTATGGTGAAATTTGGCTCTGCTTGAACTTTAAGAAAGACACTGTTAAAAATATGAGCCCTATCATTACGGACATCACAAATGTACTCCCCTTCATCCTCTACACCTACATTTGGTATTGTTAATACTCTATCAAAATTACTAAAATGTGCTTTTCTAGGTATAACATTATTCTTTCTGGTCCAATTGTATGAAGGCACTGGATATCCAAATGACACACATTCTAACCGAACCTCCTGACCCACAACAGGTGCTTCTGGAAAGACTTTTGGGAAATTATTAGGAAATTTCAAATGCTGATAATCAGAATGTGGATACACTAGGAGTGGAAAGAATGGTCCATTTCTACCTGCATCAGAAACTTTACTCATAACATTGCAACTGTAATTTCCTCTATCAATAGTTTCCAAAGCTGAAAAATAAAGGCCACCATCATAAGACACAAATACTCTTCTATCTTCCTCTACAAGATTAGGGAAATAACCTCTAGCCCATAAAAAGTTTACAGCAGGGTAATAGGATGGAGGGTCACAGTATATAACTTTGCCCCAATATTGATTACCACTTTCTATTGGTCTTTTTTGATTAAACTCTCTTATAAATCCAAATGATAACCTTACTGATTCTGAACGTATTGTGCCAAACTTATTTGTTGCAGTACAGTGATATTTTGAATTATCTTTTTCTGTATCAGGATTATATATCATCAAAGTTCCTCCACTGAGAATAAATCTTGTCTCTAACAATGGGTCTATCTCAGTAAAAACAGGGCTGTCAACTTGGTAGTCTTCTCTGTACCATTTATACACTGGGGTTGGGTAGCCACCTGCAATACAAGTCAATTGAACATGGTAGTTTCTAAAGGGATCATATATTGTATCTACTGGCTCTTTAATAAAATATGGTCCTCTAGGTATTCTTTCTGGATCAAAAGTTTCTAAACCATAAGTAAATGATCTTTCATCTTCAATAAGGTAATGAAGCCTTTGCATCTGACCTTCACAAATAAAGTGGTAATACTGAGTGCCCTCAACAGCAGCCAAACCCCAACGACCATCTTGCTGTGAAAATCTGTACACTAAATAGTCTCTAGGTAATAAATTGTAACTTGTGTAAGTCGACTGCCGATCATCAAAGAAGGCATTATCAAGACCAGTTAATTGAGACCCATCAACATCATTTGCCCAGTAGCCAGGCGATTGTTGGTGTGCTCCTATATACCATGAACCCTTTTGCGGATCTAACTTCATCAAATTAGTTATAATAAAGCCATGCTCCTCAGCACTGTTGACAGCGGCCAAATCAGCTTCATATGCTTGACAAATTTTTCGCGCTTCATTCCTTGGACGATCGGGAGACTTGGTGAAGCGATAGCAAGATTCCCTATAACGAAGCCAATTCGGTGGGCATCTATACCTTTCATCATGATCTAAGCCTGCGTAATAACTCGCCGAGTCTTCTACGTTGTTGTCATCGTCACCAAAGTTGTCAGTGTTGTACTTACTGTCTTGGTAGAAAGAGCTTTGGCTTTGTGCTTCATTGCCGTTAACAGGAAAACTGCCAAATGGTACTTGCTGATTTGGACGATACTGTGTCCCATTTTGCCCATTTACGGGGTACTGTAGTTGATAATTTGGGTTATAAATACCGGGATCGGGGACTTGTGTTCTCACGCAACTCGTCACCGCAAGCACCAACAACGTAAACTTCATTTTCTGATAAAAACAAAAACACATATTTATAAGGCACAACAATGAGTACAAAATAATTATTATTTAGAGATATCTTACTTTAGTGTTTGCTCATGACGGGTTTATTTGGAAAAACAAAACTTTATTATTTAAAATCCAATTGATCACAAACACAGGAAAAGCCTCGCCCAAATTTTGTTTAACTGACAAGTTTGTTGTGAATTGGTTAGGAATGCAATAACGAAAAAAACAAAACTGATTTAAATCTTAAAGAAATGAAAGTTACTGATATTTGATTTAAAATATCCGAACATTTTATTTCACAATTGTTTAATATTAAATTAAATTGTAATTTTGTAAAATACACAAGCTATTCTATTTCTAAACGAAATCCAAGGCACTAAACGAAGGACTGAATGACAAAATAGTGATGGGTAGAACAATCTATTGGAATCAATTAATCGAATCTTAATCATCACTAAACCATTTATAAAAATAAAGATGACATTATAGTTTCCAAGTAAATGTTGCTAGACTCCGTAAATAGCGAGAATGTCATCTTTGAACTTTTTTTTAGTTCCGTACAACTTTTTGGCGGTAAGATTAAAACGGAAGTGCTGTCATTTACAATCTATCTATAATAATAAAATATGATCAAATCGTCATCTCAGATCGTGTTGTATTTATGACATAAATACATATAATCAATAATAACAATAATAATAAACAAATCATGGCGCACGAGGTTACTGATATGTGGGATGTTGACTCAACCGTCATTGTCCCGATAGTCGTTACTGCCAATGGGCTGATACCAAAGAGCCTCGACCAACATCTTCGGCGGCTCTCAATCGGTTGTTGGGTCAAAACCCAGATACAAAAAGCAGTGTTATTGGACACGGCACGTATCGTGAGACGGTTTCTAACTCTTGGACCCTAACCACCGGTGGCTTGGGTCGTAGACCCCGCCATCTGCGGGTTTAATTTTTATATTTTTAAATGTATTTTTTTTATAAAACTTTATATTTAAAAATGAAAAAAATAAAATAAACACATGAGGAATAAAAACAAATCATAAATTTCTTTTATTCTTTCTTTAAAGATTTGTCATATTTTAAGTAGTATGAAAAAAATGCTAAATGATGAATATTTCTGGTATCAAAGCCAAGACAGAGACAACAGAATATCAGACTTTGAATTCTGTGGTTTCATCTTTCCGTTCCGTTTTTTTCTTTGAACTGGAAAATAACGTAATATACGTCGACAAAACGCCTTTTAAAAATAATACAATGAATTCTGCTTTTGTCTCGCATAATATGTTTTGCTATAGCAGGAGATACAATATCCACAAATTGATCGTAACTGCCGCTACATTTCTAAATTTGAAATATGTTCACTAAAACCAAATACATACCATGTATGTGTCGCAGATACCTGAGATATCTAAAGTAATAGACATAGTTTACCTCTCATCAATACTAATAAAATTAAGTACCCTATGTCCTGTTCTATCGACAAAAAAATTCAAATCTGTTCAGTCATCAGTGGCATAGACATGAAAGAGTAACAGACAGACATTTATTTTTCACTTGGTAATATTAGTATAAATATTGATAAAGGAATAAAGGAATATGCAGGCATTGATTGTGTTAGAAGGTGCTGCAGGAAAATAAAAGAAACACATTCCTATTAATATTGTTCACATTTTTATTCTCCATGTTATCAACAAGATTTATGTGGCAATAATTACAATAATACTTATATTGTAGGTATAGCTAAAACAGATAGATTTTACATTTTTTTCATTTGGAGATAGTATACATATTGTAAAAGTTGTCAACTACTCATTCTGATCCAAAAAGTGATTTCATACAGATATCCGCACACGAATTTACACTTCTACAATAGTTCATCACAGATTAACAATGTACTTATTCGTTTCTTGTTTCCACAAAATATACAAAGGGCGGACCATGGTCTCACTGATTATGCCATATAAAATTTTAACTAGCCGTACAACATTCTCAAAATACTATACAGTATTGGACTAAACATGTACCAAAGAATAGCATGTCTTCAGACAATATCCTATTGGCATTTATTGTTCATACCCAAATCGCTCCAAAATAAGTTAAAAAATAATTTGATTACAATTTAATCTTATTTACATTGTTAATAAATCGCGATATGATTTTTATATGTTTTAATAATTTTCCTAATTGTTTATACTGACTGTAGATATAAATAAAACATGTTTTACATAATATAAAGTAAAATATTATAATAATAAACATATTTTGGGCAGACAATATTAGCAAACATAACAATAAACAAAAATGATTACAATTAAATTAAAAGATCGAAAAAGTACTAGCATAATCTCAAAACAATGAATATAACAGTTGGTTGGTGATGTATGGATAATGTAGAGAATATCACTGGAACACCCAGATACATGGAAACATAGGCACGAGGAGGCACGCGATCCCCATGGCACTGGTCTGCCGGCCGGCGACACTGCAGCCGCGTGCGTAAGGCTCCATCCAACCCTGTGACTCACTTACCCGACGCCCCTCACGTATGTATTATCTATACCGTGTTAGATTCACGCCCGTATACTATTGCACACATAGTATAAGATTATGCTAACGCCTTACATTATGGTAACTAGATTCATCTTATTATAAATTACAACTAATAAACTAGTCGCCGTAATCATTTATTTAAACTAAACCGATAAACCATAAACCAACATTAAATAGCACCCATGAAAATATCATACATTTAAAGCAACATTTATATGCAGAAACTATACACTATAGACTATTTACAATATTTACAATAACGTTTTCGAAGCACTCAATACAATAGCCATCAAGGGTAATGAAATATTCTGCCAAGCCGAGGACAAGTCATTAACCTTTCATGACAATTGTTCATCTGTCGCACCAGACTCTACATTGAAAAGAAATTATGGTGATTATGTAATGGCTGCCTTAAATTACACAGTCTCACAAAACGAATATTTCATAATATTGTTCTTAAATGAGATACAAAGTTAAATTACAATAATCAGTCATGCTAGTGAAGATCTCATTGTTGAGCCGTTTGGGGTTCTTGCAACTCATTCCGGTAGTATTTTGTAAGCATTTTTTCTATTCATACTATGATTGCTAGATCCGAATAACCGTAATAAATATAATCTGAAAATATTATCACTCAGGATTGCAAAAAAATCCGGTGTGGATTGGAAAATTCGGACCCGAAACTTCACTTTTCGTCAATACGTTTGTTACAGGTTCTAGGTATAATTTTTTTAGCCCTTTGATTAGTGTGCACAGGTTGAGGGCGGCGTTGAGTATTAACCTATTGTCAGCTAACAAGCACAGTCTCGATCTTGAGCAGTTGTCGCAGCTTGTCGGTGACTCTGACGAGCGCCACCTTGGAGGCGCGCACGTTGACCTTCTCCCCGGCGCACAGCAGCTGGTGGCACTGCGCGCGCTCCAGGAACTCCTGCGTGCGGATCTCGCGCAGCAGCTCCTTCGGGGACCCAGAGCCGCAGTGGATTTGCTTCAATAAGCTATCCTTGGATTTTATCTGTGAACCAATACATTTTTATTTCAGTAAAATGTTAATAAAGTTTTTTATTATCTTAAATTTACTTTAGAGACTGTGGATAGTATAGTGACTAATGACGCTTTCTTATGAACATAATGTAAGCATATGTTCAGTAAAAATACATACAAAGTAAGTAATCGGTAAAGTAATAGTAACCACATTGTTAAAAAGGAATTTTTCCTTGAATGCTCAGCGACAATGGGATCAACTTCCAATATGTTTTATTTAACACAATTAGACGAGGAAGTGGATACATTGATATATGTTGCCTATAATTATTTATTTAGCCATGATTTTCCTCTCCTTAAAGTAGTAATATGACACGAACAAGAAAAAGGGATTTATAGAATTCTTATTACACGTATACGTGTAAATTGGCGGATCATAGGTTTATAGGACGTGATATTTTGTCGCTCGATAGCATATTATAACAACTTAAAATTTATTTGTTAGAATTATTTTAAGGTTTGAAAATGACATTTTGTGTTACTTTTAATGATTTCATAATGACTATGAATTACCTGTAATAAACTGGTAATATCCTGCAGTAAGCACCAAAGGCCGTCGGCTGGTTGTCCCGGTGCTGTTCTCAAGCTGTAGAAGGGCGGTAGCGGGGCCTCGGTGCATTGAATCTCAATCGTAGAATCGGGCGGAGGAGGCGGTGAGGCGGGAGGCGGCGACGCCAGCGGGTCGCAACCCATCTCTTCGCGATCTTTAAATTATAATTTCCCAATAAATTGTATGTTAAAACGTAACATTTTTTTAAGGCATTGTTTTGTTTCTGCCACGGTAAAATAATAAGGACTTTCTTAAACACATATAAACATAATATGTACAATACTTTATGTAGATATAATTTTTACTGCAAGGCTAAATTAGTTTTTGCGTACCAATAATTGCTGTTGGTGGTGGGAACCTCCACGGCTCGACGGCTTGCCCTTGCACATCAGCGATATGCAGTCGCAGGAACTTGGTCGCCGATCCTTCTGTTAATTCTTCTGGTGTTTGTCCTGCATACGTTCCCAAAAGCGGATCCGCGCCGTACGCCAACAGCAACCTTATCACTTCCACGTGACAGTTCTCACAAGCCTCGTGCAATGGTCTGTAAGAATGAAACAGTATGTTTTAAAACAGTGAAGGGTATCTTTGAGAGCAATAGAATGCATAGTTTATACTTTCATTTCGGGCGAGTAAGATTAAGAAGGCGAATAAGATTTTTTTTTCATCAGAACCCAGACATAATATGAGGAAATTAAAATGTGTTTTTAGTATAATAAGGTACCATTTTATAATATATTGATTTGATATTATACTTTGACTTTGATGATTATACGAAATACGTAAATTTATTACCTAATGCCGCCCTGTGCAGCGGCCGATACATTAGCGCCATATTGTAAAAGCAGTCTTGCGATCCTGACATGACCCTTAGCTGCAGCCACGTGTAACGGTGTGAAACCGGCATTGTCTTTAGCTGACGGATCTGATTCCATCTTCTCCAAACAGTACGCAACGCAATCCTAAAAATAAACGAAAAAAATGTTTATTGTCAATTATATGTCCAATCCTTATGCGAATTGAGAGAAAAAAAAAGTAGACCGAATATACTTACCGTGTATCCAAGCCTGGCAGCGCGGTGGAGATGGGTTTCACCAACACTTTTATTGATGAACCAGCTCTTTATTTCCTTATGAATGTCGTGAATAGACTCTGGACTTGGTTTAACGGCCGGTCTGCGCATTTTATTACTGGTGTCTTCCCTTCGTATTATTTTCTTTTTCTTACGAATATAATCAAAACCCGAACTAAATTTTCTTCTTCCGAATAGGCGCTTCAATCGCCTTTTCGTATTTCCCTCAGCATTCGACAAAGAGCTACTTTCTTCTTTTGGTTTGTCATTACTTTCAGATGCCGGAGCATTCTCGGCTTTATGTTTATTTGCAGAAATTTCTTTGATCCTTTTATTTTTGAACGACTTCATGAGACTATTTCGTTTTTTCAGGCGAAGCAGTCGGCCTTTTGCGTCATTTCTCTTTAATGATTTAGTACTTCTCAGGCCATCCCGTATTGAACTGGATCGCCTTGTCATTTTGTCTTTTACAATTTTTTTAGGTTTTAATTTTGGCTTAGGATCAGGTTCCTTTTTTATTTCTACCGTCTCGTGATTCTTCTCTTCCAGTATTTCTTCTTCTCTACAAGATGTCGGCGGAGCGGACGCAGGTCGCTCGTCTCCGAACACCTCTTTTATTGTTGCTCTTTGCTTAAGAACTCTACTCTCAGTGCGAGTTCTAGATTTTAATACAACTGGTGCAAACTCTTCTGTGGCACCAATTAAACCATCTGTATTTTTAATAAAAGCGTTTCTAAAAGCAGTCACCGTTTCTTTTCTAAATGCCCCCAAATAAAATATATCTTCCATTAACTTTTCCTTTTTCGCACTAAGACTTCCCTTGCCATCGTTTTTTACGAGACCTAAACTGGGAGTAGGTAATAGTTCAGACGTATCTGACTTTTTTGCAATTATTTTAGGAGTTTTATCATCTTTATCCTTGTATTTCCTTTTCCTCTCTTCTTTCTGGCCATACTTTTGTATAAGAACGTCTACAATAGAACTTCCCTTTCTTTTAGTCACTGATGAAAATACTGTGGATGTTGATGCTTCTGAATCATAATGTAACCTATTAGGAGCAGAACAACTAGAATTGGAATCTAAATCACTGTCAAGCGTCAATTTCTCTTGCCGCCTTGCATATAAATCATCCGTTGCGGCAGATGGAGCCGAAGATGGAGCTGGGGAAAGTGGAGCCGGATCTAAGTCTGGTAAAGATGTAGATCCCCGGGTAAACAAAGCCCCAGAACGTTTAACAAAGGGCCCACCCGAACGACCGCGAGGTATAGCTATGAGCCTAGTAGGCATACGCAAAGATCGTTTATATTTATACAGTTCTTCCTCCCAACCTGGATGAAAAGCAGATCCGTCACCAAAATCAGGTTTACGGATAGGAGTTGAACTGTTACTTCCACTACTGCTGCTATCTAATTTTTTAGACGGAGATTTTGTGGGTGTTTTATGTGGAGTACTTTTACTACTTTCTTTATCTTCAGTTTTTATACTTTTGCGTAATCGGAGTCTGCTTGCAACACTAAGACTTTCATCATCACTATCGGAACTAGAACAGACGTCTTGTTTTTCATTCTTAGTATTCTCCGCGGTCGGTTTATTTTTGAATCTTGATTGTTTTACGGCTTTACCTTTATTTACTTTTTCGTCTTTTTCTTTATTTAATGAAGAATCAAGAGATTTTCTACTATTTTTATTTACATCCACATCACAGCATTCTAGCTTCACATAGGCAGACTTTTCTGAAAGATCCTTTAGTAGTTGATATTTAAGACGTTCACTTTGCTCCTTTTCTTTGAGAATCTTACTTTTGATTAGTGGTTCATCATCGTCTGTAGATTCTAATTCTTCCTTAACAATTGTTTTTACATTTGTCTTCTCTTTCGATTCCTTCTTTGCGGTTGCAGAACACGTAGCTTGACTTTTTTCTATCTTTGATTTGTTTTTTGCTTTTGACTTAGATGTTTTCTCAGATTCCTTTTCACTTTTTTTGTCATTTTTATGCTTATCGCTTTTTCCTTCCCCCTTTTTTGATTTATCTGATGATTGCCCAGATTTATTTTCTTCTTTGTTAATTGTTTCGCTTTTAATAGATACATTTTGAGTTTGTGTTTCATTTTCAGTATCATAATGTCTGGGGTCTTCCATTTCAGACTCTACCGTCTCATTTTGAATTTTTATTTCCTCTTCATCCATTGGCTCTTGTTTAATAAAAATTGGTGGTTCTATCTCGTTTACTGACTTGTCTATAATTGTGTCTTCGCCGTGTTGAAGTTTATCTGTTTTGTTTTCATTGTTGTTGTCTAGAGTATCAAGACGTTTTCTCTGTATTTTTTTCTTATGACATCCTGTTTTTAACTGTTCCATAAAACTATCACAAGCACTAGCCCAGTCTAAATCTTCAGCAGGTGAGTCGTCAGGTACTGCCACAGTTTCTGGTTCTAAATTTTCTAGAATTTCTTCAGTTTTAATAGGTATCTCAGCATCTTTTTCAATTTCATCGATATTCATAGGTTCTGATTTAACTTCTGGTATTATACATTCAGATGGTTTCTCGCTTTTTATTACTGATTCCAATCTTAAATTATCTTCTCTGATTTGATTAAAAAGATGCTGTTTTTGTGATTTTGGTAATATTTTAATTTTGTCAGTTTCAGATACCACATTATCTGTCTTAGTTTCAACTTTCATTGTACTGTCTTGAGATGGCGGCATTACTTTTAATTCCGCCTTTGTTCTTATTCTAGATGCAACATCATTTTCTGGTGACTTTCCTTTAGTGTCTGTATTATCAAATGTGTGATATTCGGAATCGCGGGGTAATGAATCCACAGCTTTAGGCATTTGGATATGTTGACTTAAGTTTTGAGTGATTGAACTATGTTTAGGTTTGGAGACACTTTTAATTTGCGTCTCGGTATCATTGTCTTTAGTTAGATCTGTGATTTCTATCACAGAATCATCAACATCATCAATAACTATGAGATCGGGGATTTGTTTGGATGTTCGTGAAGGCTCTACAAATCCAGATTGTTTAGTTTCTAGGCTGTTTCTAAGTATACTTAGGACCCTTTTATCAGCCGGAATTCCGTTAGGATCCAAATGATTAAGATGAACATCTCTATGGCTCGGAATTCTCTGTATCACATGATTTCGATTATTGATAGACGGATTTCGATCTAAGTAATGGCCATGGTAGACATTCGTATCACGTGGCGTTATCTCAGCGGGATAATGATTGTTGGGATATCTATGCGTAGAAAGCGAAGTATGATCGCGATATGCACCAGAAAGAGTAGCTCTTTTGTATTCGTTATGGTAAGCCTCAAATTGTTTATGACTGTTGTAATTATAGACCGGTTGTCTCATCAGCTCGTCCTGATCGCGGGCAGATTGTTGAGCAGTAATACGTTGTATCCGGCTGTCAGCGGTCCAAGTTTCATAGCGAACGATTTTTTCCGGAATGTTGCTGACAATTGGACCAGCCGGTCGTTTTCTATCTTCTATAATAAATGATCTATCATCTCGAATTCTATTATCAAGATGCCTATGCTCTCCAACGTGTCTAGCTAAATTTAGTCTAGGAACATAGTCTGTTCTGCCGACAATAGGCACGGGATATTTGCTATTATCTGTGTGTGTTTGATGAGGAGATTCAACAGGGTAACGTTCAGCCACAGGCCTGCTTGTTTCATAAGAGCCATTAAAACGTATTGGAGGATGAACTGGTTGCGATGATCCACTGTAATTATGTGTGACATTTCTATCACCATATTGTGAAAAGTTCGGTGCAAAATCGACTTTATGAGCTGCCACATATCCGGCAGACGGCATATGCGTACTACGACTACTTGAAGATGGAAGCGCCTGTAAATGTTTGTTGTCATTAGAAACGGAGTCTATTATATCGTCCTGTGTTGTAGAGGAATCTGCTGAATTTTTTACTGTTTTAACAGATAGGTCTAGCGGAGACTCCCGTTTTTGTTTGGTCTGATTAAGATGATTTGGCTGGCTACTTCCAATAACTGGTGATTCGAGTTTTTGTTTTGTTTTATTCATTTCATTCACAAGAGATGTTACCGAAACAGTCATACGATTCGGTTGACCGGGGTATGCAGGTTTTGCTGTTGAGCGGGCGGGTGATGTTTGGACGGAATTTGGCGTTGTATATTCATAGTTACTTCTTGGAGCAGTTGGTGCACGATAAGCTTGTCTCGCTGGTAGAGCTGAACTTTGAGCAACCGGCACCGGGGCACTGGGAGCATACCTCGAAGTCGATGCTGGTGGAGTGGCATACGGATAACTGGCTCTGGCGTCTACACTTCTGCTCACATTGGCGTAATCTGGTCGCGTTGGCACACGAGAAGTTTCTAGAGAATGCAATACTTGCGGTACAGGAGAGCGTTCTAGGGGTCGCGCCACGTATTGTGTGTTTACCGCCTCCGACACTAAATGTTTATATGGAACCTGATGATGCGTATCTATGCGATGATTCTGCACAGGTTGTGGAGTACTCGGCGTAGGTCTATATCCTGGGAATGCTTGTTGAGGATCATACTTTCGCGAAGTAACCGCGGGATGACGGTCGTAATGCGTTACCGTACGAGCGTACGGCGACGGTTCACGTCTTTGTTGTAGTGAAGGATACATTTGAGCAGAACGTGCATCCATTGTACTTAATTTCTGCGCTGATGGTGTTTGCGGGTGGTGTATGGGTGGGACCCGATCGTTGTGCGGAGGCGGAGGCTGAGTCACCGGCATTGCATAGCGCTGTGCGGGTGGACTATGGGAAGCGGCGGCGTCACGCAGCCTCGACACCGTGTGCTGCGGCATCGAACTAGATAACCTAGCATTGTGCCGCATTTTCGGACTGTGTCGCGCCGGTAAAGACGGTTGTGGTGATGCGATCGGTCCATGAGAAGCTCTTCCTCCGTCGGTTAAATTTTGTTCATAATATCGTCGGTATGATTCCGGAGGACGTGATGCCGAGTAGGGATCTGGTGGGCGACTTGGCGCGAAATGTTCTGGCGGCCTTGTAGTTGGCGTCTGCAGATGATGTCCAGATCCCCTATATGCTCCAGCAGGATCCAATTGTGGCTCCTGGGAAGAAGCCGGAAGGGATGGAGCGGCAGATGGTGGTCTAGCAGGGGACGGACATGGGGCTGCTGGGGCCGGAGCAGGTGAAGACATCGTTGCCGGTGGTTTATGTATAATATGCGATGGTGGAGACAAAGTATCTACCGGTTCTTCTTCGTCTTCTATATCAGGCAACTCTCGCCTTTTTTCTGCGGCTTCTCTCATTACTGTCGCCTTGTGAATAATGTGCGGCTTGGGTTCGAGCGGTTCGGATGGAGGACGCGGCGGCATCGGTACTGGAGTAGATGCAGTCGCGGGCGGTGCGGCGGCTGCGGAAGGGGGACGTGAGGATGGAGCAGGAGCGCCGGATAGAGCCGGTGCCCCCTCTTCAGGTGGTGGAGCACCCGCTGGCCAAACAGGCTGTCCAGAATCCTCCCCTGACGCTGGTTTTGGTACCCCCATAAAATACTGGCGTGTCCCTTCCAGTACATTATTGAAAGAGACGTCCATACTACGAGCGCCGTCTGAAGAAAGCACTACCTGAAACAAACAAAAATATACATAAAAAAGTTCAGAATCCCAAATTATAGATATTAAAAAGTGTTATAAAACAATCAAGACCGAGTACGTAAACGTACCACGTATTGAATATACAAAGCATCGTGGTGCGTGTTGCCGCGTGCAGGTCGTCGGTCTTTACTCGACAGCTGTCCTTGAGCGGATCTCGCCCCCACACGCATACACACACGCACACATCACACGCTTATATTGATAATTGTAATGTGTTTCCCAACAACACTAATACATCACAAACTTCCGCGTGAAGCGTTCGCTAAAAAGTTAAACGACCTTCGTTGAATGAAACGTCAAAAACCTCGTGCATAATTAATTAGCTCCAAGCGCTCCGCTTTTGGTAACACTCGATGTGTTGAGGAAGTAGCAACTGTGTGCCCTTGTGCTTGGCAGCGGTCTAAATAACCTGAATATATTGACGAGGCGTGTTTAAGTTTTGTTATTGTATTCTGTTATCTCGGTTGCACAATATTTTGAAACGACAGTGTATTTACTGATAACGACATCAATAAGCATGCATCTTAATCACAGTGCTTAAAAAAACAATGAAACTTCAAAAAGTGTTTTCACAAACCCTGACATATAAAAACTAGTAACCCACGATATGTAATTAATTTATTAGTATTGTTAATAATTATATTTCAAACGCACTTAATCGATGGTAAGTTTCCTCATCCATTTAGCTGTCGAATGTTGTTATAAAATGACTTTTAAAAATAGTTACACAGGTCAAAAGGAAGTTCATATTTACGATACTCATAATTGAATAACTTCAAAAGTAAGTGACAACTTTCTTTCAATGAAAAAGACTTTTAAGCTCACCACAATTCCTAGTTCTACAAATCATTGTTATACTTTATTATTCCTTCTGTTGTCTGTTTTTTGGGACAAGAAAATAAATTCACTAATTATTCTTCCGGTAGCGAATCTTACGCTTGAAACTCCCAGATGTAAAAATAGACTAGGATTGCACACGACATTTTAACGCGTAAAGTATAACAAAAGACGAACGCACAAATATTTCCACAGTTTGTAAGTATCGGTATCAAATAATAGAATATTGGGAGCGACGGCGGCGCGGACAGTGCGAGTCGCGCGCTCTCGCACTCGCGTACCCGGTGTAAACAGGTAAAGGTTGTGCGGTACGGCGGCCGGTGCATTGATGTGAGGACCCGGGCTGTCGCCGGAGCTAGCGCCCTCAATCGATTGCAGCCCTCAGCCCTACCCGCCACCGGGATGCGCTGCGCTCCAAATACGTGTATATTGAAATACATCACGTTTTATCACACCCTGTTGCTTTCCCATATTCTACGTTTTACTGAAACTTTCGCATACGCTTATCACTTTTGTGCCTTCTGCCGTGATCATAGCTTTCTGACAACTTTTCACTTCCTATACAAAATAGTTTTGTATCGTAAATAAAAATTTTCCATGTAGAAAATATGAATTAAATCTTTGAACATGTATTTAAATCTGACATACACTTGTGTCAAAGAAAATTTAGGTAGATGAGATATAATGTACTCACGTTCTGTCTGTTGTATTTTAAACCCCACGGAAATCATGGGCGAACCCATTTCCGACACTTTCACGCACTTTTTAGACTAAGAAAAGCTATTAAGAATTTGAAATTAGAAAAACGAATACAAATTTCCCGGTCCGGCAATTATACCCTAAACCTCCGATTAGATCGTAACCGACGACCAAAAGGTTAACATTAATCAAAAGTATTACATCTAAAAGTTGGTAACAAACAAAAGTAAAAATAGAGCTATTAGCGAAAAGTTTCTTTTATAGGTTGTTATACCGCGGCAAAACACGTGCGCGGTCGACAAAGAACATTGTAAAGATCGATCGCTCTATAAGCGAACATACGATTTCACCAAAAGGTCAATGTCACCTACACCAACGTCTGTAAGATAAAGTTTAACGACCTAACATGTATTTACCTATCTCAATAGGTATTTATAATGAATAGTTGCGAATGCGATACTGTCTACCCGCGTAGGTACCAGACAATCACCGATAACACACCAACTTCTTTTGATATTCTAATACCAAGACGTGAGTGATAAATTGCTGACGCGCTCTGACATCATAAAGTGGATTTATTACCAGAACTTTTTTTTATTATTTAGCACTCCCTTCCACATATGTCCATGTTTATATCGTTTAGAATGTTCAACGGCTAGAAATATTAAGCACGTCTTTGATACTATGAATTCAAGACAAATCTTAAATTCACTGACCACATACATTAAACTACCCCTAATACCTCTTAATGACTAATATCGTACTTTATTCGGTAAAAGGTTACATTTAATATTTTGCATTTAAAAACACACAAGGCAGAATATGTCCGCGGTACTTATTTCAGTCGAATAACGATAAAGTCGTTAGGTCAATGTACTTAAGATTTACGTCACGTCGCGATGTTAATGAGCCCGTAATAAGTACAAAATTTTAAATTGCCCATAGATATTTAGTTAAAACGTTCTTTTCGAAAGTCATGGAATTGTAATGAAATAAAATTGGTTTCGCAACACTAACATCATGGAATTGGTATAGAGATAATTCAATACTCGAGTCGGAGTCTAGAAAGATGCCCGAAAATTTAATGTGGGGTCGTTCCCTTTTTCGGGGGTTTGGAACAGAACTGAAGAAAAATGGGTGATAACGATAAAGAAAAAAATATACTTTAATTCTTATTTAATAGTTTATCATTACAAGTGCCACGCGATTCGAGTATGTATGTATATCCGTAAACAATACTAACCTACACAAGTAAATTAGATTAAGTCGGTCTCCGTGCACAAAAGCAGGATGGAAGCCGGGTTTTAAACGACGGTTACGTATTTAGAAATGTAATCGAGATGATCGAGACTGATGAAAATGATGTTTCGAAAGTGTTGCCTTCTCTACACAAGCCTAAAATACCTTGTGAGATCGAATAGCCTCTCGTTGCTTCTCAGGCTTTAATTAGATTAGTATACAAAGGACGACGAATAAATCAATTCGGACGGTTGGCATGTCTAATATTAGTTATCACCTGCGGGAAATCAGCGCGCGTGACGTGCGATACACAAATAGAACACAGCAAACGTGGGTGCCTACAGCGTCTTTCGATGTGATTAAAATTTTGCAAATCGATACCTCTTGTTTTTAAGAGTGTGTCTCAGTCATTGGCCATGTGTGTGTAATAATATTGTAATATGTAGTTTTCCAACTCTATCCAACCTAAAATAAAAACGCTGTTTTCACGCTGATTTATCTCAAAAAATTTATATTTAGCTAGAGCTACTTATACTTAACAATAAGTTGCTATGGACTGCCGGCGACGATTTAGACACACGAGCAAATTTGGTCGAAAATTCACCAAACCTCACTGATGCCCCAAGTTATCGTTGACATTTCTAACTATGCAAAATAAAAAGCGTAAAAACGAGTTACTACATCAAAATTTCTTAGCTAACGTATCCAGTATTAGATTATTTCTTGGAACAGTTAAATGTAGGTCTGGGAGTATTATTACATGACTGAACAGGTGCGCCAGTGACGGCGGTACAAGGAACAAAATTAAAATTGAAGCAACTGGCTCAAGGGCGTTTATAAAATTTACAGGGCCCGTCTTACCGTATTAACGGAATGAAGGAAACGAGTAACTCGCTGCAGCGTAAATTATACCGGATAACGGAAGCAGAAAAAGCAACCTATATTTCATGATCTAATTTCGTCTGCAACGAGAAAAGGAAGTAGGTAAATAAAAAAATCGGAATTAGGAGTGTTAGTTTTTTTCTTGGACAATGGAAGAATTTTCAGTGAATTCGACGTGCATTAATGTTATTATGTACCATAATAACCGAGAGCTCATAAATGACAAATTCTATTACTTTCAAACTTTTCATTCATTGATTACTTGAACTTAATTCAAAACAAAAATGTAGCACTATGTTTTAGCTGCACCTGTAAGATGTTCGAAAGCGGAAGTTATATTTATAATTATGTTTGATGATTCAAAAAAATCTTTAATAAATAATTTTATTTAAGAAAAAAGAAATTGAAAGTGATCCTGGCAATTCTATTTAAAATAAATAAACGGCAAACAAAAATTGTGGGTTGTTTAAAACGCGAGGTGATTGCGTGCGGCCATGCGTAGTATGCAATTACCCGAGCGGCGAGAGCACTCGTACGGATTCCGTTACAGGCACGCCTGCTAAGTGTATTTTATTTACCTTTTATCCACGAACAACCATGTCGTATACTCTTCGAGCCCACTTATTTAAAAAAAAATGGAAATATTCAGTCATCAAATCAATTTCAATTAAGTCAACTAGACTAAGAAATATAAATGTTAAAGTAAGTATTATATGTTATTTGTTGCTTTTTTGCTCGTTAAAGAGCTACATTTCGTCTTTATAAAAAAATATGTATTTTTGTCACAAAAGCGAACCTGAATACTGTAAATAAATATATATTTCTTGCGTTTTAGTGCCCTATTCTAAATAAGTTCAACGTTAGTTGTCAATATTAAAATTGTCGCAGTCAAATGCGATGATGCAGCACTATTTTGAAGATATCAATTACAAATGGATAAAAACATCTTATACAATTAATGGACATTATATGTTTCTACAAGAATAACGACGTGATCATCACTGACAGCTCCGCTTATTGCCCTAATGTTCTGCTACTAATTATTGCCACGAAGTCGACGACACGATGACCTTGTTACTTTATACCTACGAACTAAACGTATTATAAAATGATGCCAATAGATGGCAGTAAAACATCGAAATATATTTCGCTAAAGCATTTTAACACAATGTACATGGAACTAATTACTTGAAACAATGTATGTTGCTGCTGGCCTCGAGTTTACGCTCACAGACTTCATTAGTAAAACTAATAATGAATGCGTCTACAGAAAATATATTAGTCCCTCTGTAATTTTACTTTACCTCGTCATAACCTTAACTGGAAATACCCTAAGCATAATATTATTTACTAAATTCAATTCAATTATTTGTTTTATATTACAGGCCATTTGAAGATTATATTATCGTATTGTACTTCATCAATTAATATTGATAGTCATAGGTCAATGACACCACTAATCAACGATCAGTTGTCAAAGGAAGAGGCCTTGTGAGTTGAGCCACAAAAATTCCCATGACGTATGTGGAGGGCGCGTCGTCCTAACTTTTAATGCGACAATCTTTCTTGACACGTGGATACCAGTCATAACGCTTGCCAAATACTAAAGTAACAACGTTATGACAACGTGTAATACGCTTTCTCATCGATATATTTATAGCCTATATGCCAATTATCTGTGATAAATCAACTTTAGTTTGATGAATTGGCCACAGCTGTATAAATGCGTTTAGAAAAAATCCAGAGAAAACAATTAAGTGTGTTTATCTTTCATAGCTTTAGAAGGAGGTCCGGTACCAAAATATTCCATCCAAACATAAAACCAACCTCGCTCATAAAACGTATATCAAAAAGATTCTGCAAAGTGTATCTTCTGTACAACATGAATAATCCTACCACTTCGTCAAGGTAAAGATGCCTAAACATAATTGACCAGTTGCTAGGGAACCGCCGGCTAAAGCGCTCTCGGGAACAATTCTTGTGACTGTAGACATGATTGTATAATAGCCGTAATGGAGCAATTGGATCGACGTGATTTACTGACTTAACTCAATGTCAAGGAAGCCTTAGCCTTTGTAATCCTTACAATGTAATGAATGAAAACCGGTGCTCAGCGTATTTCACATTTTATTGTTGTGTCGAATCGAATTTGACGGCCTCTGAAACGCCAATGTATCTAAAGTTTATGCATAAGATACAGAATAAGGGAATTACAAGTATAGCAGGTTATATTTATTCATAATATTAAGACGCCTATTGCCCTTCACCAAAAATTGGAATTTTGGGAGCGGCTTGCATTAACCTGCTTTAATCAAAATAGGTAGATTGCATTGATTTCAAATTATAACCGATTTTTGGTCAATGTTCCTTGCCATATTTTGGTTTTCCATTTAAATACGCTGAGTCTAGCAACTTCTCCGGGATTATTGGCATTACTGCCAAAACAAAAACAAACATTGTGTGACAATGTTGCATTCGCGTACCTCCCACGGCGCGCCACCCAGATCGCAAGCAAACTCTAACCACTGTTGTTTACTAAATCTAACTCATAACATTAGCTAACTTATGTAATGGTTATCACACTAAGTATAACTGAAAGTTACGCAACATTGTTGCTTTATTGTTATTACGTAAAACATTTCAGACGTTAACCACACCCTTTTGTCTCTTACATTTTCAGTTTAGCGGGCTTCCGATTTACTCCACTTTGATTATATAACCGTTAGAACAAACAGTGACAATGGAGCAAAGAATAAACTTGACTTTTAAGACTTCTCATACGGTTACTACTGCTTATTTCTTAAACGGATACGGCACGAATAAGAATATACACCAGCGACAGGCGATATTGTCTCGCCACAACTATGACACCTTACACGAAACCACAAGAACATGTACTGGCCGACCCCGGAACATAATGCGCTTGCGTGGGTTTATGGCGGGGTTTACATCTAATCAGCGTGGTGTGCCTTAGAGTCGAATACGAATCCTACACCCAGGTATCTTTCATTCGGTAGAACTTTGTTGCGCAGAGAACGAGGTAATATGCGCGTTTTTGTGTTAAAATTAACAAATAAATTCATGATTATAATCAACCAATCATCTTACGTTTTTATAACAGCTATCCTGCTTGATGTGAATGGCAGCCCCCACACGCGTTCATGTCTCTGGTTTTACTTCTTCGACAACCTGAAAATAAAGGAAAACAAGTGTAAGTTTATTGCAAATTGAATATATTTTATTTTATTCGTTTCTTGATAATAATTATGTATTATGACACAATTGCGCCAAATGTCAATTTTTGTGCGTACGAAAGAGAAAACAAACTTTAAGAACATTTATTTTTATTAAATCTATCGATTCATTGGCTATTCGGAAATGAAATCAACAGAAATATAATACTGTAAATACAATACTGATAACGATAAGTTATGTAGTCAATTACATTAGTTTCAGTTTGCATTCAGACTAAGACAATAGTCTTAGGGCTAATAAGCTTGTAAATATGTAGTTATTTTAATTCAATAAATACAAACTTTTATTTACTTAAGACGAAAACGTTCATTCCATGTACTGTTATTGTATAATACTCAAGTTGTATGGTAGCGTTTCACAATTTAAGGTCGTTTGACAATGTATGTTCTATAAACCTTGAGTTTCAATCACCAATTGAAGTAATCCATTTGGTACATGTTTTAAAATAACTCAGAATATCAAAATAAATTGACGAGCTTCGAAGCGTCAGGTTTTGTAATCTTGACTGCAGGTGTATTGATTTTTTGGTCAGATTGTAGATCGACAAGCCTCCGACAGTTATTAGACTGAATGTTGACACAAGTAAAAGTGTGAAAAGTCTGACACGTTGGGAGGAAAACCACATCGACCAAATAAATCATGATGTTTTTAGAAGCAAAACAAATTACAGGAAATTACAAAACGGTACTCCCGTACGCAAGAAATATCGTTATGCATATAAATATTGAATGTAATTGACTCATAAATGTATTGTTTTAATATAATATATCCATATAATATTTGGCACCGACTGTCTGAACACGTCATCGGTGCATTCGGTTACCTTTACGATATTCAAATGCGTAGGCTAGTGTATTGCCTGGGTCCCTGACCTTGGCGCCGATGATACATAGCCTATTTTAGTCCGGAG
This sequence comes from Cephonodes hylas, assembly GCA_030295005.1. Taxonomy (NCBI): domain Eukaryota; kingdom Metazoa; phylum Arthropoda; class Insecta; order Lepidoptera; family Sphingidae; genus Cephonodes; species Cephonodes hylas. Next base: position 3,613,391 of record AP025367.1, on the reverse strand, counting down.
TCCACCGCGAAACTCCACGGTCTCAAATTTATTATGATGCATACGTACATAAGCAGAGACTCACGTTTATTGGGTTTCTATAATTCACACGTGCCGAGTGTATAAACAAATCATTACTAACGCTTCATAGCAACTGCTGCGTCAATAAATAGATGTCTTACAAGTAGCGTGTATTCCTTATTGAAAACAAGAATACATGAGCCAAATTACTTAAACTATAAATCGATAGCTAGAAAGTTTATTTATATCTTGTTTTACAAGTTACAACGTTTCTATTTAATTCAAAATATTTTCGAAGTAAAAGCGCAGATAAATATTCAATTTTGAGGGAGAAATGGCTTTGACATTCAGTTGGTTTATACTGAAATAGGTTTATATTAGAAAAACTTATATTGACCTTAAATTGTGAGCACAAATAAACGCGAGTTTTTAGTACGCAAATAAATTGTGCGATGCATTACGCTCAAAGGCTATAATTGACACTTGTTACCAATTGTAATTGTATCCAGTTACAACCGAAATCTACAAATTAGCCAGTACACGAATCTAAAAGCAGAAAACTCACGTAAATAAAGAGAAAATTTCGCACAATTGCAACAATACCTACAGAAAGGTTAGGTAGTAATGCACCGATGTGGACATTGACCCACATCCAACATCCGTTGACAAACGATTCAACACATCATGTGAATTGACTTGTAAATCGATTTTGTTGAATAAAAAATACACAATAGGCGTGTTCTGATTCCGAATGACGTTTATGTTTGCTTTTGATTATGTAAACGCCATGTAACCCGATGTTCGCAAACACCGAACATGCAACGGCGAGTAGATAGAGAACGATATCACTGATTTGGAGGTTTAGCGACATTTGTAATTTAACTTATTTATTCGACATAAACGTTTGATAATAATAATAATTTCTGTCGTTTACATCGACTTCTTTACACGCAGCTATTACAACGGTCTCTAAAATTATACGGATTAGTTTGGATCTACCAAACATTTTTGCTTTAATTTCGACTAGTAGATCGGGCAGCTTAATTTGCCTTGCATAAGGTATATGATACCTGTAGCTTGTAGTAATCCCTAAATGTTGTTAATGTTTTTTACCGATGAATTTTCTACCACCGCACCGATACCACACATAGCATCATCAATCTATCTTACATTCCCTGCTCTCTTTTCCTGTGAGTGTCTGCATCCGCTGGCGAGACTCATGTTCCATCATGCGAGTTTAGAGTTCTTGATGTATAAAAACATACATATTTCACCTTACTACGTGTATCAGACAGTACCAAATGTCAGGTGTCCAAACAGTGGGTAGTCAACCTACACTTTGTCCGATGTAAGGTTGTTACTTGATACGATACCTATATTGCGACATAATCGATAAACATGGTTTTATAACCTTTCAAATTCAAATTGAATGGTGTATTAACCAAACATATAAGTGTTTCAATTTCATCTATTTTTTTTAATATGATTACCTATACTGTCATTTATGCGTCTTGTAAAAATAGAAAGTGCCTTTAAAGTTAAGCTCAAAGCAAAAATATCTCCAAGTTTCCGAGGCATAAGTTTGTGCAGTGTAACTTTCACAAGTCGATAACAAACACGTCCCGGGTTGATACCCTTCGTTTTGTAACTAATCTTTATCGGTCAGATGGGAGTTGGGACGAACGCCCCTCGCGCCGGGTCCGGGGCAGCAAATAAAAACGGCGTGCAAGCAATACTAGTTTATCTTATACCTCGGAATAAATATTTACTTTAAAATCTTATATCTTCATGTGGAACATTTGTGGACTTATTCAATCAAAACAACCTTTATAACCTAACAAAATGTTTCAAATAATCTAAAACTTCAACTTATGATATTTTTACGCAGTAGGAATCGAATGTAAATAACGTTTATGTATCATTTAAGATTGTTGTATTAATTGGTATGAATAAATTGATCATGACGCAGTTCGTACAACCATGCAGCTTGGTTATCGTCAATACGTAAACATGATACGTCATTCCTCAACCACGTCAAGATTTCGATGTAGTAGTAGCCTATGTTTATGACAATTACTTTATCTATCCACAAATCGTCAACAGTTCTCAGACGAAAAAGGACTATAAAATATCAAACTCGTTTTATAATGTCGGTCCCAAAAAATGCATTATGAAAACCATACAATAACAGAATTTTAAAAATTTAATCATGTAAAGCTATCTTATATTGATAAATCTTGGTACATTGATAACAAGATTATACCTGTATGTATTTTTAACACCTTATTGTAAAAAAATATGTAGGTAAGATGGTCATGATATTGCAAACCTTATTTTCGAAACATGTAAAACAAAACAATTTTAAGTACCTACACTAGTAAAAACAAAATAAGGAAAATATATGAACGATATTTTTCACTTCATGTTTCGATTCTTTTTATGTGTCTATAGGTGTAGGTCGTAATCATGTCTTTTAGATAGCACATTCGAAATTAAAATCTCGTAAAATCCCCGCATGCAGACTTTCTTTAATTTAATATCGGACCTGTTGAATGTCAGTTAATGCAAAAAAAGGCATTAACATACCCGACACACCCTGCATCAGTTAATAAAGTGATATAAGTATCCTATTTAATGGATCGTGCAAGAATCGTATTTTCATGCAGCATTATTTACGTGGAGCGCGAACTCACAGCTGTGTCGGGTCATTGCCCTCGGGCGCGCGAAACAAGGTGAATCGTAATGTCTACACTTTTTGTCTCCTTCATTATTGAAATGAGACTCCGCTGTGTTTTTATAAATAATGTTTAGCAAGTATTAATGTACTATGATGTCATTTCTATAGAATGTAATGTGAGATGTCTTGTGAGTAAGTGACTTTAGCTTACTCGTATGTCAATTGCCGACTTTCATTGGGCTGGGATCAGTAATATTAATTGCTCGGCAATAAGAAGCATTCTAAATCTTTGACAATCAAAAACGCAAAAAATTAAAGTATAAACAAGAAAGATGTACGATTATTTGCGCCTGAATATCTTATTACACCTGTATTCAAGTTCTAGTAAAAAAAATAATTATATTAATGTTTTTTATACAAAACTTAAATATCGACTCCTGACATTTTAAAAACCTTCAAACAAGTTTTTAACTCTTGAGGTCAAGCGATGATGCACATATAAATTAATTATTAGGTATTAGGTACATATAAATTAATCTCCTTGTATTTGCTCTGAAGTCGCCACATAAACCTTGGCACATCAAATTAAGGAAACCATTAATCGTCCCCTCATGCTTTAGTTTACAGACGCGAACTTGAAATATATTGTAAGGTTAAAACATTATCTAGAAAATTTCTTTATTTCTATAATTTTCTAGCTTAATTTTAACAAAAACCTTTTTGTTGAATATCCAAATTGTAGACAAATATGATTAATTCGAACCTTCTTAAACACTACACTAAATATTCATTTCCTAGTTAGAAGGATAAACATTATAACGTCTTGTTCTAACAGTAACATTGTATAAAGCGGACAAGAATATGTCTTTTATTGAGCTTCACAGGTAATTGGACAAATGGTACGCGTTCGCTGAACATATATCACAAATAAGCTTTGTAAACGCTCGACTACATTCGCAATTGAGTCGGAAAGGATTCCGATTCCGTGTCTGGCAATAGGTTTTGCAAGCTCACAACCCCGCGCCAATGAAGCTCTGCGAACAAATAACGGTGAAAGGGGAAGGGGGAACGAACATTTTCTCCCTTCACGCCCGCCTGTTGACACCGTATTGGATATTTAATTGATTATTGCAACAAAGACATTGTTTAATTTATTAGTAAAGCACTGTAATTAAAAATATCAAAATAAACAAATTGTTGTAAACAAAATCGTCAGAACGTCTTTCATTGAAAATTTATTACGTTATCTGAATACGCATACAATTTATTAAAAATATTAATGTTATCTTTATCGTTAATTGTGGTTACACCAGTTTTTATCTTACACATAGGTCGAACCACGCATTTCCAAAAAAAAAATGATTGCATGTATAGTATTTTGCAATTTGAATCATCAATTATCACTTCTCTTATTTAGGTGCTAGCAACAAGTAGGACAATGTAGCAACAACTAAAATTTAGATATTTCTATTTATAACTCATATTATACAATGATTTTTTCACTTATTTATTTAATTTAAAATAATCTTTTCTCATATGTACTTAAGGCAGGAATTAAACCTCAAGTAAATGATTACTGTTTTTTATGGAGCTAATCAGATCATTAGTGGCAGGCGATGCTGCCTATTGCATTATTATTTTTTGTCACGAAAATACGACTACTACAGTAGTACGCGGCATACAAAAGCGGAAAATATAAATAGTAAGTTACATTAAGCATTTAGTTTTACTAAACAATAAACATACGTGGCCAGTTGTTTATGTGACTACCTTATTAACACAATGTTAATGAAGGTATAAATGTACATTCACGTGATCAACTCGACGATTTGTCCAAGAAAATTAATTACTCACGATTGACTTTATGGTTATAACGTCTTGTACGTTACTTGAACGCCAAAATAGCATTACGATACTGAGGTATGGACATATGTAGTTTTTTGCTTTTTACAAAGTGGTGGTATAGTATACTGTATATTAAAAAAAAGCCCTTCAAATATTCAAATCAGTAAGTTTAGTGCATACTTTTTATTATTTTAAGCAACATGTTTAAAGAAAACAATGATTTATTTTCTGCTTACAACTTTTGAGATACACCATGTAGATATATGAGTGTCCAATATCAAAAAACTGTTTTAATAATTAGGTCAAGGTCATGTTAATATTTTAAATATACATAAAATAATAACACATTTTTGCAAAAGGCACTACGAACTTCTTATTTTTAAATGATAAAATAAACGAACCCATAATGAGACACAACTCCACAATCGAAACAAAATCCTCTGATTTAATGTACCTAATCGAGTATTAATTCCACATTACAAGAATATTAAGATTAAAGACTCGCTATTTGTTCTTGCGTAATAACCTTTATTAAAACAAAAATTGTCAATACGGTGATGTTATTTAAGCGTTCTCTACAAACATTCATCTTCACTGTTTAATCTTAGGAAAATTCCATAGTGAGCTTTAACTGGATGTAATTAAATTAATTTTATTGCAGCGTGGATACGAACGTTAACACATAAATTGTGTTGCCGCTATCGATTCCATACATGTAGCATTAGTGTAAAATATAAAAATTCTCAACTGCATGGCACGAGTTTTGCATTTATAATGATTGCCTACAATGATAAAAGTTATTTGATAACAAATGTCTAGTATGTGGACGAAGGCACATTTTCACTACGGGCTCTAACCTACATTTAAAGTCAGAACGCGAGTGTAATTTATAATATCGATACTAATCGTAATACTTTTAAAACAGATATCATTGTAAATCGAGTTCACGTATTTGAATCAAAATTTTACATTATAATAACAACATTTCAACTTTAGATTAGATCATTTAAACGATATATTATATTTTTTTTACGTTTATAGAAAGTATTAGTATTATTCCGAGAAGTATCGGACGTATCCCGGAGTGGTGCGCGCGTGCGTGGCGAGTGCGGTGCGCAGGAGTGCCGGGAGCAGTGGGAGCGGGAACATGGACTGCGTTCTGCCGCGTGGCCCAGTTTCGTGTGCTATTTAACGTCACCGCTGGCCAGCGCTGCCACGCTCTATAATTAGATCCGCATTGTTTATGGACGTCGACCGACTAACATCGAACAGTTAAATTGCTAATACTTCCTGTATTTGTTTTATTTCAACGTTTTCAATGCGTGCGTCTTTATTGCTATCGTCTGTTTGCTCGTAATTTGCATCGTTTCTAATCTGTAGGTTCAATATTTATCTATTGCAGTCAATCGACACATTGTTATGTAATTCCGTTTATGCACATTGTTTTATCTTAAAATATTAAAAAATAAGTAATACTTATTACGACATAATTAAAACAACACTATTTGGACTAATAACTACAATATGAATAAGAACAAAATGCATTTACAATTTTGTTTTCCGGTATATTTCATAGAACTTGTTTACGTCACATGACATGTCACAGTGGCCACAAATATACTTAATTGAGCACCTCGCCAGTGTCATATGTCTTTAATTGGCTCGTGTGATCTAGCACTCGTGTACAAAACGATTAATAATATTGTTTACAAACAAATTCATATAGTCACAATAGGATATCGTCACGGACAGGCACGTGCGAGTAACTTCAGATTAATTCGATTATTATAAACACGTTTTTACTACAATCATTTGGATACGAACAGCTGTTGGAATGCAAATAGCAACGGATAAAATACCTACAGTCTATTTTAAGTTTTGTAACAAGTAAAACGCGTACATTTGGAACGTCTCCAAAATTCACATTGCGTTATCGAGATCGTATACGTCCTTTTGTTGTCTACCTTACGATAAAGTAGGAAGCTCTTTGTGGATACACAAAGGCAGGGTGTCGGGTGTATTGTGCGGAGGTCATTGGCAAGCAGGTGGGCTGGCTCGAGGAATTTCGCTTTACATGTCGTTTTGTGTTTAGCAACATGGAATTTATAACTGTTGACACTTGGTAGAAAATTCTGTATTAAATATCATCGATATGTGAAACCTTATTGCATGCTCTAACATTCTAGTCTAAACAATATGCTGACTATTTATGGATTAGCACGTCTTAACTAGACTAAGAGTGTTTTCATCTTATAACAATACATTGATTTTTTAAACTTTGTTAGTTTTTATGTATTTTTCTCTAAAATTTATTTTGTTTTCTTCAAATTAAAAAACTCTATTCTTGTTATGTATGGTACGCTACCAAGATTATACAGCTTCTTACTACTCCTGTAAACATAGACCACTGCGACACAAGCATAGCTCAGTGCAGTGTCCTTGGTAAATCTGTTTGCTATTATGTGTATAGTTACACTATTTGTAAACGTTGAATTTTAATTATAAAACTGATTCTGTTTTTAAATACATTTATTTATATAATGGCATTAAGATGTGATTTAACGTATATTTAACAAAAAAAACAAATATTTTATAAAATTCAGTGTTTGTTATGGAAACATCACTATCCCTTCTCGGTGTTAATTTTTATAATATGCACGTATTCATTTTAAATGAACGCTGCACTTACATAAGTTTAAAACTCTCATTTGTATGCGCGGACATGTATCGAAGCTACGCATTAATGTACTAAAGCAACCGCTAACATTCTACACAAACCGGATGATATCCTCGGAATTCCATAGCTTGAATACAAAAATAATGGACAAAAGTGTATTCGATATGAAGCTTATAAACAAATCAGAAAATAATTAAATTTCAACTGCTCGCGATAAAAACACTCCTATAAGACCGCTTAAAGTTCTTGTAAACATTTTTTTATAATCCGTCAACTCTGGCAATGCATACATAAAGACTAGTTAAAGATGATAAGTAAATGCTTTTTATGAGAACCATACAGGCGATTGATCTTAATTTGTTCGTGGGTACTTTTAAGTGGCAATGGTATGTATGGCACACTGGGAAATTACTACACAACTGACTGATTACCACCTGTCAACATTCTCTACGAGACTATTCCCTCGACAAAAATATATCGCCATTTTGGAGCCTTACGTAATTGTTTTTTTTATTAAACGAAAAAGAGGGTCACAACAATTAATCGTCCCAAATTTTCGAAATACATTTTAAAGTAAATATTAAGTGAATGGTCACGTAATGTTTATTGAGGTTATGTTTCAGTTTAAGTATCGTAAAATAAACAGTCGACGCTTACATATAAATTGGTAGACGAAAGTAATCTTGATCGTTACCTACATAGCGCGTCGATTGTGACACGCAACTAAGTTGTTTTCCTTCAGCCGTTTTTGTGTCAGTAGGTCAATAGCTGACTGCAACCGTACAATTCGCAAACAACTCACGAACCTGTTTAGTACTATTTAAGTATGGCCTAATAAAATAAGCAGCCTACCTACACACTTGATGTTAAACAACACAATTGTGGTAAAAACAACACGTAACAAAGTAACACGTTTGCCTGTTACGGGCACACAATACTGCACGGAGCCCGCTCGCGGTCACGTTACGAGAAAGATCCTGATAACTCATTTAACGTGCATTGTTACGAGCAGAAACAATTACGTAAGTCGTTACGTGGCCGCTAACAAAGACAATGAACCAATATTAAAAACTAATTATATTGTGTTGTATCGCACTCTCTTGTCTGTTAATATTATCTTAAAAACTAATATAATAGCTTTTTTAGTGTCTGGACTTATATACTCAACAGTTATAGCGATTTGATTAACTTATATTTCCTGCATTCAAGAATGAGAACGATTATAATTACTAATAGGCATTGTATTGTTATATAAGTTGCACATATTATCGTTTATGTAGTGTAATGGTCGATTTGCAATGATGTCAGTTATGTGGCAGTTGTGCAAACGTACAGCCGGAGAGAAACAAGCGCTAGGTATCGGTCACCAGGCCAATGTCACACCTCTATTCCGGCCTAGAGACAACACTATTCACACTGAATAATGAACTGCTGGAAGTCAATTAAATTAAAACTGAGCGAGGTGTTATTTTTTTAATAAAATAGTCTGAGCGATACAATTAAAGTCTGTTAAAATATATGGAGTCGATAAAGATGCTCTTATCGGCGGAAACGTATATTCTAGCTGCGGCTAAACGTATTAATAACTCGGTCATGCAGTCATCCTTGTGTAAGTTACATTATTAGTCTACACACAAACTGATGTTTATTATTAAGCAAATTCACGTGAACAGGTTTGAGTTTTCCTCTGCCAGAGCGTTCACGGCAAGAAGTTTGTAATTTAGTGGAAGGCGTTTGATAAGTTATATAATAAATAGGATTACAAGGATTTTTTTAATTCATAGAAACTATAACGTAAGGTAAGATGTTTTAGACACGCGATTATTATGAAAATATCGTAACGATAAAGAAATGCGATAAAATGACACAATAATTTAGCTGTGATATTTTAAGAAACTCAAAACTTATCTAATCTTAGTATAAACATAATAAACAAGTTGCAAGAATTCCCCGGGGCGGACAAAAACTGGATGATTCATGGCGCGACTGCGAACACGACGTTGAGACTTCTAAGAAACGCTCAATTCTGGCTAACGATGAAAGAATATCGATAAATAATTCACGCGTCACTTATAAACAGGTTATTCACTTAAAAAACATTTAGTAAGCAAAACTATATAAACTACTTAAGTGTAATATATTTTCCGTGAGTATTATTTCCTTATCGTTATATAATAATAAATGCACGATAGAAGGAGTCTTTTGACGGTTTTAAACTCTTAAACCATCTTCGAATGGATCTAAAGATGTTTAAAAATACGTCAACTGTATTAAATCGGCTCGTTTGTTTCATAAAACTGACATCACCGTTAGCGAAGTGTGGGTGCGGGCGTTTCATCTATCTTCTGCTTCGAGGACATCGAAGGTGACTATAAAACATTAATATTGCGTTAGTGCTCATATACATATTTAAAATAGCATGAATACCGAAGTTGAATGCCTTACGGATGTGATTCATAACGCTAAATATTTCGCGCTGCTGCTACTCATGCCCTTTAAGATACGACGAGCAAATGCACAGTGTTTATTTATTTCATATTACATTAGCCAAAAATATGAAAATTATAATTGAACTACGTACATTTATACATACTCGCGCACCATATCGAACGCGGGGCTGTTTTTACATATCTAGGTTTTTCTCTGAACGCACTTACCGTAAACATAATACAATTCTATGTAAAAATCACATACGGCATAATTCTGGGATTTCCATGCGTTAAAAAATGATTACGAACTCAATAAAAGTCATGGATCGATAAGTCGTTTCCACAAATATGGTATTTTTGTCTTATCTCTCATAATAAACACTAAGTTTTACAATATTGTGTACTAAGACACTATAACACGCTGCAAATTGGGGATGCTTTAAGGTTTCCTTACTCTTTTGCGGCTTCTTTATGTGTGTAAATATGTCCATTGTCAAGAAAATACTGTTTATATTAGAACGTGTTTTTTCAAGAACTTAACTGATGATTTCATATTTTTTCGGTAGTAGGTACCTACACAAATATAAAATTCTTCCTGTTGCCAACTCACAGTAAATTCTATTTTTAAAAAAAGCGGAAAAGATCTAGCGTACGAAGTGCTAACGTCGTAAATGTCATCCGTTGTAGGATAAAAATATAGACAAAAATCTTTTTGATTTTGTACGTCTTCCTTGTTTTTTTAATAACCAGCAATATAGTAATTAGTATACTTTTCCGTCATAGTATTAGAATTTTATTAGTAATAGTATTAAATCAATTATATAGTTGCAATCGAATCGATATTCGAGTATTGTACAGCGACAATATTATTATTTTGCATAGTAACAGTTTTATTTCACCTCCGTGTACGGCGCATTCACTTTCATCTTTCCCATACGTGATGAGTATCGATAATCCATTAGCCGATGTCCCCGTTAGCACGTATACAATGGACACTTATCTATTAGGTACCCTAATTCCACACTTTCATTGCTTGACCAAATGTCGTAAGGTTCACACGGCCCCTTTTTCACATTTATGTGACGGCATTTGATTCTTATCAGGATAAGGATCACAGTACTAAGGTATTGAGGATATTATACTTTTTCCTCGTACTGGCATAGTGAAGGGACCTCGAAATATTAATACTGCGTTAGTCCTGTTGACAGTTTAAGATTACGAATTGAAATATATCATAATCTTTAAAGAAATCAGACACTACAAGACAAGACAAATCATAGGACTCATAATTTTATTTATTCTAAATCCTAAATTAATATCCGACGCCCACGTTGCATGTTTTGAGCCACAAGATTTTCATTTATGGTGCAAGATTATTTAAAAATTGTCGCTTCAATTATTAAGGTAGATACTGTAGCTAGCTAGATAGTGAAAACAAATTACATAACAAGGTCAGTTTAGACTGGACGCGACGCAAGGTCTAGGTCAGCGAGGCGCATTGGGAGCGACCTACATATGGCACATCCAACAATTGTAGGTAACTGGACCGTACAGATCTGGAGAGCAGTTAGACCGGTCTGTTTTTTATATGAATACGACCAAACTCGAGACGGCACTTATGGGGTCGGCAGCTGGTTTTTAACCCCCCTAACGTATGCATCGAAAGTTTTTGTAAAAAAATACAGAAAGGGGTTTTTCTGCCGGAGTATAAAGACTGTCCTATCCAGCCTGTCAATAATCCTCCTTCACTAATAATCTTATTCCAAGATCAAAATGATTTTTTAACAGAAATGCGCAATTCGGAAATGGCATACTATCAACTACTGTTTATTACTACTGATGAGTACAGGAAATGGAAATCAGAAATAATAGCTACTCCTCGGTTTGCAGTAGCACCACCCATTTGACCAGTTCATTAATACTTTCTTCTGAACTGCGTACAGTGTGATGAGCCACATACACTATGTACTGTTGACATAAATATGCGGTGACGTCTGTGTACACATGTTTTTATTAGATACGTCGGAAGCGACCGGCGAGTAATGTTATCGCTGCAGAGATAACATTCGTGACATTCTGCCCCGTAGTTATGTCATTGTTAATCAAGTGTTTACGACAGTTGCTATGATCGTAATTATACCGCAGTTGGCCGTGCTGTTTCAAACGAGGGTAGTGTGGCACAGTCATAACACCATTCATTGCTATACCGTATTTGATTATAACAGCGCCAATAGAAGAAGTTGCGCTAAATTTCTTTAAATAGTTACCTAAATGCAGCTTGAAAACATTGAATTATATTACTAACTATTGACTGAATTAATTGATTTTAATTATTCGTTTTATTTTTATATCAAATGGAGTCCATTTATATAGTTTATTACAGGTAATATTGTAAACCACGTTTTAAGAAAATTAGGCTAACTGATTTACATTTTATACAATTAAGCAATACGCAGTAAGAAGACACTATGTATGAATTATATATTGAGGTCGAGTTGTCAAAACGACTTTTAAATATATATTATTTTTCAATATTCATCACTAATTGCCAAAACGTATCTTAATTAAACATAATTAAGACGTTCCAAGATGACATTATGGACGTTAACGACATTTTAATATGCTACCATTTAATGATAATTAACAAATTGAGAAATAACACTGAAATAGGTTTGTAATGCATTGAAGTATGCAATATTCTAACGTTGGGTCGTGAGCAATCTGAAGCAACGCGGAAACACAGGTGAAAGTGGGGTGAAAGCGGTGCGCGCGCGCAACGTTTACCTAATCGCAACGGTGCTCGGGGCGGGCAGACTGCGGGGGGGGCGGGGTTGGCGGGGAGGGGGTGGTTACGTCACCAAGTTACAAATGTGAAAGTCAATGTTACATTACACAGTGCTTTTGGCACACTGGGTGACTGTCGAGTACGAACACCGAACAGCACACGCCACTACCGTTACAGTACCGATAACTGTATTAAGAAATTAGAACGCCGCTGGTTGCGAAGTATTGGGCCGTGAATTTTTATCCGAAGCGTAACAGACACTAATTGAAACCATTCATTCATAAATATTCAAAACACGAGAGATTGGACTACATAAAATCGCTAAATGGAGGTATAAAACGCGGATCAGGTAGAAATATTTTCCGTCCAACGTTACAGTGAATGTATGTATCACCCAGACATCGTCATCAAACAGTGTTAACAAGAAAGGAATGGCGATAATTAACTCACAAGTTTCACTGCGAGGAATACACGATGAAAAGTGAGGTGATAAAAAAATTGCAATATCTGCACGCGCTCGCCAAAAGTAAGAGAGTTAACGCGAACAAACATACGCGAAGGCATCTCACTAAATAGAGCGTACAGAGAAAGTGGACGCACTACGCGATAACGGTTCTCAGATAGCTGCTATCTATGTGGGTCGGTACTCGGTCTGCAGGCACTAACTAGCGCAAACTGCCCTTATCTACCCACCGCATTCAGTTTTGTTTGTTTACACAACACCAATTCTAGTGAGTCACGTCGCCAGAAGCGCCTAAATGCGTTCTAGTCGAGATATTCATGAAAACGTAATTAACTTAGATATACAATCGACAATTTATCAATAAAATCCTTGACCTAAAATTAAATCAAGTGCCTGATAGCGTGACCCACTTGCGATGTTGTAAGTCCACTCTCAAGACGCTCCACTTTTATGAGAATTTGTTGGTAACATGTGGACCGTGTCGAAAATATTAGATTTATGGCTGGGCTTTTGACTGAAATCTCTCGTGATGTATAGCTATATATCCTTTTTGACGTTTCTGCAGTTTACTGACATGATAGGCGGCACAGCAAATCGTCTCATTAACAACCAATTGCATACTTTAGTAATTTTATTCCAGTAACATAGGGGCTTCCCTTAATTCTACAATTATGCCATAAGATACTTGTTTGTTCGTGTCTCTCAGTATAAATTAGTATATTAAATACACGCAATGCCACAGGAAAAGTTGAGCAATAGTGATGATAATGTATCTAGATTCTAGATAAAAACGTCTAATTCTTTCGTCTGGGAAATAAAATACGACCAATTCAACAAATAGGTTTTCAACCGAGATTGATCTAGTGTGAATAACAAGGGTCTTCCTCATAATGCAGCCAGTGTCTGCGTGTAGGAAACGGCAGCCGCCCGCGAGCGCGCCTTGACCCACTTACTACTGTACCTCTCTACATGATCAACAGACATCTCGCAACCACGCCGATGCAATCGCGATCCGACGCGTACTGAGTTCACTAAGGAAATACTCCATGATAAGTATTAATGAACCGAGTCAATTAACTGCCACGATAAGTCACGAATCTTCATAACATTGATCCTTAAAGTTGAGCATCTTTGTATGTAGTGTCTAAATGGACCTATTCAGTGTCATATTCCTTTTTTAGTCATTTGTAATATAAATTTCGTAGTAAATGAAATCATACATGCAGCATTTTAAAAGAATCGATAGAAATCGTGAAAAGGGAGGGCAACCGACAAATACTTCAATCAACATGGAGATAAAATGTCAACTATGTTCTAAATTTAGTGAACTTGCACCCGAGGTCGTGATGCGCGTCAGTCAATTCTCAAAGATGGCGCCCGTATATTGGCGATCTCGATATCTCATTAGGTTGCAGCCTTGCTCAACAATTCACAATGAGTAATTTATACACGTTGCAAATAGATTCAGAAGGCCAACAAAGCTAGCGAGCGTGAGAATTGGTAAAGTGTACAATTGCACCTGCTGGTGGACGTTTGCTGGCATTCCGTGGTTGCGATGCTCGCGAGACCCCAGAGGCTTCAGCGCTCGTGACTCGAGTGCGGGCTCAACACAAAGCGCTCCGTAATTGGGTGACAAACGTGGCATGTTTATTATAATGTACTTCAATTGCTGTTGATTAGCGGACGTAGGAGTTTCCCGATCGCTTTATACTACTATACGTAGCCACTCTACAGTCTGTCTATAACGGCCGTACAAGTTGGCTTGATCTCAATCTAAACACGAATACATCACAGTCCGCCGCTGACCCAATTTCAACTGTCTTTTGAGATAAAATTTCATTGAATGTTAACAGTTTTTATTTAAAGACGAGCACTGTGTAAACGGCGCACCGACACGTCCTCTAAGCAGGTAATTATATAGCGCGACGCCCGACGGAATAAAGAAAGATAAATTGTACTTACAATGGCCATTTAGCTGGTGAGAATCCAAACAGATAACAATCCAGTAATGGCACAAATCACTTGTTTGTAAAGCATAACAAGCGGATAGTTGCAGTACGAGCTCACACTTCACTTTATAGTAAATCAATTAACTCCAATACGAATGTAGCGCTTCACAAACACTGAGCGTATAAATCACAAATACCACTAAGAGTTGCTTCAATAACAGTATAAATAAGATTACATAAAACCACACACACCGTATCTGGGTTCACACCCAGTTCCAAGTAGGTACCTGTAACAAGACAAAGCGGTAGTAAGTTTTACGACTTCGGATGACAATCATAAAATGCGAATCGACCTTTACGAATGCTAAAATTGACGATAAGGCACGCGCCACTTACTTGAACTGTGCGAGTTTTAAAATGAGCACAAAATTAACTATGACGTAAAGAAATGTGTAGTAACGTTATCGCGAGACGTGCAGCCGGTCCAACGACTAATCGCTGACTGGCTGGCGCACTGAGGGAGTCGGGGGGAGGGGAGTAGACGGAGGACAGAGGGAGGGAGAGCGTCTGGTCGACTGGTTGGTCGACCTATTGGCTCGACACACAGCCGCACACACACATAGCGAGCAATGTCAGACAGAAGATTGTAGGCTGTTTTTGTACGACACGAATCGGCGGCACTCGCGAGGTTTGTTGAGTTTGACACAAGTTTTTGCTGCGATTAATAGCAGTACTCTTGATGTAATTGGCGAGGTAAATGAAATGGGCAGTGTGACAGATATCTATCTCGGAAACTGCGGCTGGTGTCAGCTAGTCATCCGAGAAGTGATACGCAACCTTCAGAAATTCTCATGGCCACGCCGGCCGAGCGTAAAGGTCATCAGTAAGTTTGCTTCAATATGCAGCACAATACTTCGCGAATCGCTATTCACTTGAACAAGACAACAATAACATGTCACGGTTCGGGAAGAACTTGCTCAAATGGCAATACAAATGATTGTTGATAACTACAACCATCCACAAACTGAGTGATAACAAATAGAGGAAACAGGCGAGATAACACAGATAACAATTGATAATACAACTAAAATAAAAAAAAAAACTGGCAGAGCTTTGAAAATTGTCCATTTGTAATAGATTGTCTATTTCCATAAGTATGAAATCCTATATTTCACTTTTTGATGTCTGGAGGTTTGGAATTTAAGTAACATTTTTAATGTTTTAATTTATTATTATATTATGAGAATGTTAAGCAAGACCTCGAATTAATTATTATATTGTTAATATCAACGTTCCATCGTTGTTACGAACAACGTTATTAGTTTCTACTTCAAGAATAAAACAGCCAAAAGTAGCGCAGAACTAGTTGAGGACAAATAAACCGGTTCAGACAATTTGATATACTAATTACAAAGTTACTTATACCATGATATTCTAAAGCAGTCTTTCCCAAAGTGGGCGATAACTCCCCCTTGTGGGCGCTGCAGGTCTAAAGGGGGGCGGTAAGAGACCTTGAAAGAAAGAAGAAGAAAATGGGGGCGTTGTGTAGAGGCCTGGGGGGTGATTTGTAATTTTATTTAGCTAGGAGGCCTATTTGACAACGACTGCATGAGCTCTCGACTCTCAACAACAAAACTAATATGAATTAAAAGATTGCTCAAACTCGGTTCTATATTTCTTTCCGCGTAGTTCATATATCTGTCCTATTTTATTGAATATAGAAAAAATTAAAATCTTGTCAATCGGTCGCTCCGTTTCGTAATGAAAGTAGATAGTAAAAGTTTCGTTTAGAATTATCCGTTAATATACATATATAGTCCGCCAACCCGCACTAGGCCAGCGTGGTGGACTATGGCCGAAAACCCTCTCAATGGTAGAGGAGACCCGTGCTCAGCAGTGGGCGTATATGGGTTGATGAAGAAGAAGAGAAGAGATACATGTATAGGCCACAATAATTAATTCATTTAATTTGAAGTTCTAGTGGTTTTTAAATAGGTGAAAAAATGGGAGCCCTAACAAAATATTTATTCTCAAAGTGGGCAGTAGACAAAATAAGTTTGGGAACCACTGTTCTAAAGCATCAAGGCCCGTCACTAATTTATCTGTGGTGTCGCTTACATAATACTGATATAAATAGCAAACATTACAAGTTTAAGGCAATGTTTAGTGCAATGACTCGAGTAATTAGCGAGAATAATAGGAAAGCAAGGAAGGTTTATTGAGGTAGTTGGAATTGATAAGGAGAATTGAAAAAGATCGCGTTTAGTCGGTGTGCAAGGCACGAGTATTCTCTAGTTTGCTGTGCGTCGTGCAGTATCGCCACGGACCGCTGCGCATCAAAGATAAATAAAAATAAATACGCGGATAATCTCCGTGGGGGTAACGCACTTGTTTGGTTCTTCGACTCTCTCGCTCGCACAACACCGTTCGAGTTCTTTTTCTCATACCTACGCCAAGTCATTGCCTTACGAGTTTTTTTTTTTATTTTAATGGCGGCGATATAACTCGTGGCAAAACCGACGAGCCTTTCACTAACGCGATTGACGGAATTTGCAACATCATAACTTTTACAATTTCCACATCGTCTCACCATTGAACTATAGCTTTAATTTTTGTTTCATGCGTTCGATTAGTATTACGTGGATGTGAAATACAATAAGAAATGAGCGAGGATTTTTTTATTTTCCCATGGCCGTAGAAGTTTAGAAATATAGCCAAAAAAGAAATAGATTGTCCAATACAAATTGCAAAAAAATATTGCTAAACCAGCAGCGTAGTCATCAGATTGCGAAACTTGCAAGGTTAAAGTAAGGTTAAGCCTGACTTGTACGAACCTCGACCGCGCCGATGCATCGGATAACGTTGTTAATAACCGGTCAGCCGTCCGTCACTTATCTCCACATTTTCTTGCCTAATTACAGTATTAGCGGGAAGTAATTGAACCGTGTGAGCACGTTCTGCGGCCCGCCCGACACTGGGACCTGTTCTAGAGAAAGTGACTGTTTTGAGTACTTTCCAAGCGGCAGTAGTTTCGGCGCGCCTCAGCCTCCAGTTGTTCCGCGGTACCGTTACCCCCTTTTTGCGCAACCGGGTCGCGCGTTAAATTCATATCATCATCAGTCGGTTAGCAACAAAATTTCACTTGTTTCGATGTTCTTACGCAATTGTTGCGTTATTTGTACTTATTGAAGACATCGGCCGCACCACGCGATGTACCAATTACATGTTATTAGTAAACGTTCATGTTTTGACATTCAATATTAAGTAACAATTATCAAATATTTGAGGGCATTCGTTTTTTGCATCGTATAGCATGTTATGTAATATGCGCGGTTATTGGAACCAAATTCCAATATCACTTAATTGACACATCTGTTGCTAAGAGAAATTTTATTTAAATTAAAAATGAAATAGACAAATAGTTCAGTTTGTACAAAGTAAATTACATTTTAGGTCTTTAATTGAATCACAAAGTAAACCTCTCACACAATAAAGTACAGTTAGTCTGAAAAGCTTAGAAGGAATGTCGGTTCGCAATGTGATTGCAGTTTAAAATTAAAATAAAAGCAATTTCGTGTGGTCCGTCGGTGGTTTCATTGCCGTTAGTTGAAACGGTCCATTCCTAACCGACCGCCGAGTTACAGACTGTCCGCTACTCACTAACCATTGCCAATTTGACGCAAATTTATTACGTATAGTGAATTTATTAGTTAACTATTCTTATTACAAATTACCAATGAGTCAAACGAAGTTACGTAATGAATTCAAAACCCACATGCTCCGGATATTTCACTGCAATTGAAATAATATTTTCTTCTATTTAATTGTGTGGTTTTCGTATAAATGTCTCAGCACTTCGATGTACCGATAGTCTATGTGGCACCTCTGAAGAGACTCAAGCACCGCCCAAATCTCGATCGAATCGAAGGCTTTCTCATAGTCCACAAACGCTAAACAAAGGGGCAAATTATACTCCTCGGTCTTCTGTATAACTTGCCGCAGCGTGTGTATGTGGTCTATGGTACTATAGCCTTTTCGGAATCCGGCTTGTTCGGGAGGCTGGAAGTCATCAAGCCTGCGTTCAAGACGATTCGCTATAACCCACGCACATTGACGTGACATTTATACGAAAACGCCACCATGTCGGTCCGAGTACAAGAGCAGAGCACAAAGGCAATTCCGCTACATAGAGGCGTGAGACAGGGAGATGTAATATCTCCGAAACTGTTCACTGCCGCGCTGGAAGATGCCTTTAAGCTTCTCGAATGGAAAGGATTCGGCATCAACATCAACGGCGAGTATATCACTCACCTTCGATTTGCCGACGATATCGTCGTCTTGGCAGAATCCCTGGAAGATTTGGGCACGATGCTCAAAGACCTCGATAGGGTTTCCAAACAGGTGGGTCTTAAAATGAACATGGACAAGACTAAAATAATGTCGAATATCCATGTTGTACCCACCTCTATTTCAGTTGGGAACTCTACTCTCGAAGTTGTCGATGAATATATCTATCTTGGACAGGTAGTACAGGTAGGCAGATCCAACTTCGAGAGAGAGGTCAATCGACGAATCCAACTCGGTTGGGCAGCGTTCGGGAAACTTCGCAGGATCCTCACGTCCAATATACCTCAGTGCCTAAAGACGAAAGTCTTTAACCAGTGTGTGTTACCAGTGTTGACCTACGGCACTGAAACGTGGCCTCTAACTATGGGCCTCATAAGAAAGCTCAAGGTCACTCAGCGAGCTATGGAGAGGGCTATGCTTGGTATTTCCCTGCGTGATCGAATCAGGAATGAGGAGATCCGCAGGAGAACGAAGGTTGCCGACATAGCCCAAAGGATTAGCAAGCTGAAGTGGCAATGGGCAGGGCACATAGCTCGCAGAACTGACGGCCGCTGGGGCAGAAAGGTTCTAGAGTGGAGGCCACGTTCAGGTAAGCGCAGTGTTGGACGTCCACCCACAAGGTGGACCGACGATTTAGTAAAGGTCGCGGGAAGCCGCTGGATGCAGGCCGCTTCCAATAGAGCGCTTTGGAAGTCTCTGGGGGAGGCCTATGTCCAGCAGTGGACGTCCTTTGGCTGATGATGATGATGATGATGATGAATTGTGTGGTTTTTATCGTGATATTTTTAAGAGTTTTAAGCTTATAAATAATTCATTATTATTTCACAGATCTCACAGAGTTTTTTGCAATGAGAAATTTGCTTCATATGTTGGTGTTATTGCAACAATTGCTTATAATGACTTACATTTTATATTCATAAATACATTTCTCAATGACTACCTATTTTTTTAAATTAATTATTTTGTAGTAAACTAATCATAATCGTCCATAAATTATCAACAACACACTGGGAGCATTTGATTTGATAACCTTTAGATTATGTTGTTTGTAAATGGACCTTGATCCAACCTGCATTCGGCACTACCTACAGTCTAAAAATAGCATCTTCTATTTTAGCACATACTTACAATATTTTTACTGTGTGGACTGAAATGTAAACACGTGATATTTTCCGATAAATGAATTATTTCGTATAATTAGACGAAATAATATATGAAAATCTTTATAACTAATTATAAATGATAAAGAGCTCGTCAATGTAAAACTATAAAGAAATCGTATCATTTAATACCGGCAAACTATATTACATATAAATTTTGAAAACCATACCTAGTATTTAAATCCTACGTATGGGTCGAAATAATCACATCGTTGAAATAATTTTAGATTACCGTCTTGCTATCGTACGTCAATGATACGAATGCTTTAAAGCACTTCCTTATAGCGACATAAGATAAAAATATATTACCAAGCTAAAAAGATAGGCTCGACGTTATCTTATATTTTGTAAGATATATGTAAATGTATATACAAAAATTACACAACATTAGTGGTTAATTGGTTATTTGTTTATTGACGTATACACTTGTTCGTACATATGGCGTTATCGAAGGATCCTTATCTGCAAGTAAGTTACGTTCAATGACACTTCCTTATCTGACAAATTACTGTATTAATTTGCTATTTCATTTATCTAAACGCTTAAGGTGATAACATTCAACACGCTTGCACGTCTATCTGTAACAAAGTTGGCATAATGAGAAGGATGCCTTTGCCTTATTGGATTTTAATTTCCATATAACATACTAGCTGTTGCCCGCGACTTCGTCCGCGTAGACTACAGGGTTGAGTTTAGAAAGAAAATAACTACTTCTCAGAGTCCTATTTATGCCCATACCAAAAATTATACAAATCGCTCAAATTATTTAAACGTGACACTGTAAAGCGCCGTTCGGTGCCTTGTTTTTTTTTTTTTTTTTTTTTTTTATGGAAAAAGGAGGCAAACGAGCAAATGAGCCATGTTAAGTGGTCAACACCGCCCATGAACACCCACAATACCAGAGGAATCATCGGTGTGTTGCCGGCCTTTGAGGAAGATATAGGCTCTCTTCTTGAAGGTCACTTTTGCGCGCTTGATCATTATTTTAAATCTGCGATATCTTCTAAAATACTCATTGAAATCAAATCATGTCAAGGGCAATTTTATTTAAAATTAAATACTTATACTAAATAACGCATTTATTTGAATAAGGATTAATATAATCTTTATAAAAACACCATCACAAAAAAACCTTTATTTTAGAACAAATTTGGCTAGCATAAAAGAGGTTATAGTGAACAGACCCTAAAAGTTAGACATATGCTACCGCTGACTTTTTTGTAGGCATTATCAAGCTCTACAACTTTTCTCTAGGAGTCAACTATATATCTCCCATGGGTAAGGCAACGTTTGCAAAAAACGCTTTCGTTCGCCCGTTTGTTCTCCGACTTACTTCGCAAATCCTGCTACAACAAAAAAGATTTATCATTTTTCGGACTTATATATAGCCTATGGCACTCACAAAGAACGTAGCTTTCTAATGGTAAAAGAATTATCAAAATCAGTTCAGTAGATCCCAAGTTTACTTTCTACAACATCACAAACATACAAACTCACAAACCTTACCTCTTTATAATATTAGTATAGATACCTGGTATTATAAAAGAATAACACAGGAGTTATTTTCAAATTACGTATTTTAATATTATTTTTTTATAATTCTTCATATTTTTTAAATGATATTTTAACTGATGAGTTGTTGTAGCAGGGGTGCGTAGGGGGAAACGGAAAATATGTACCGCAGACTAATAAACCATTGGACAGCCAAACCGTTCAGTGGAGAAGGGAGGACAGGACGCAATGAAATAAAGAGTGTGGCCGGAATTAAATGAATGAGAGAAGCTGATGATCGTAATCAGCAATGCGTATAAGGAAAACCTTTGTTTAACTATGCACTGTTAAAGGTCAGTGAACATGCTCGCGTAATATATTATTACTCTGCATCTACTTATGGGATATATTCATATTTCAAAATGAAATTTTCGATCCTTTTTCGCAGTTTGGACGTTGCTCAAAACCATTGTAAAATTTAAAATAAATAAATTTATATCTACAATAAGGAAATGCCACTGATTATGAAGTTATTTTATATTGAATCGTAATTATGAAATTAATCGACAAAAAGGTCAAATAGTCTACAGATAAGAATTAAAACTAATACATAACAGAACTTACGTTATTACTAAATGCGCCTCTATTCTATTAAATTTTATTACCCAATTATTTTCCAATTGGTTATTCATTTCTGACTAAGCCTTCTAGTCGTGAAAGTAAATAATTTATTGCTTTACTTATATTAATTTGAGGTGACAATGGCATTGTAAATTTAATAAATTTATTGTATTAGAAACGTAGTCACAATTATTTTAAGGTGTTTATGTGTGCTATAGGAGTTCTGTGTATACAGATTATTGATATATGTTTTAAAATTTAAAAAATATATAAATTGATAAAAAAATATGATGTAGATGTTCAGCAATGCACCAAAATTAACTGATGATTATGATGATAATAAATTGATAATAAAAGCCAGTTGTAAGTCGAGGACAAACAATGAATCGTTTTGATTGGTACATCTCACCGTCACACGGAGATAATATCGCAGCCTTAGGACTTTAATCGGTCTTAATGTTGTTCAAACAGACTTAAAAGATTAAATAGGTGAGTAGAGCAGTGTACAAGTGTAGCAGTGTAAGCGAATTGAACGGTGCGGGGCAAGCTGACCTTGCCTCACTCACGGACACCACAATTGGGTCAGTGGGTCGGCAAAATTTGCGTTTTTTTCACATACCGCATTCTTGAGACGCTCTTTTTGTAAGTCACGTGATACTTTAAAAAAGAATAGTGTAGGAACTGTGTACCACAAATAACGATCTTCTTTTAATTAAAATAAGTTTAAACTGCAAAAATCTACACAATATTAGTATGACAGAAAGTGTCCCTTGTGCTTTTACGGCTAAACTGAGGAAAATGTTGACGAAGATTATTACATAGGGTTCTTTTGAGCATAAAATTTTGCCTACGTGAATCTAGCCCTGAGAGTCGTAAAATATTATGTAATTTATCACTTGTAACATACTTTCTGTTGTATCTTTGCAGATACCTTTAGTTATTCGTTTATACGAATAATGTGTATACAAAGCTTAATGTGCTGTATGTTGTATGTTGAAACACACAATCCTACGCGGTCACATTGGTTGGGGTGGCGTGGGACGCGCTAGGTGTACGTGGCTATACGAATAGTACAACTCCATTCTACACGTGTCGATTGTCGTCACGTGGGGTCCGCATCCAATCGCTTTTTCCTTTGTTTCATATCATTGCATTTGACATTTTGTTTCTTTCGGGAATAAAGAGTATCGTTTGATAGGTCTATGAAGCAATCAACTTCTAAAACTATTATCATATATTCAAAATAATAATGTGCCAAAATTAAATATACGCTGATTAATACAATTGAATGAACCATGTAGAAGAGAGCAAAAGCACTGTTCAGCAACATGTCGCTATAAAACCTATTATACTTATTATTTTTTTTTTATTGATTCTGCAATAAATTGACTTGCTGGAGTGGGTATTAGAAACTATTACAGGCGACCTGATAACAATCCTATCGCATTTTCTGCTGTAAGTACGCGTAGGAAGTAAGCACCGGTGCAGACTTATTTCTTATTTGATTTTTCTCTATAGCTTATTAGATTGTTATTTTAACAAAGTGTTTTAAATTTAATTAGTAATATAATTATTATTAAATAAAGACGTTCTAAAGGTGCTATGACCCTTGATGTCATTTACAAAATTGTATCCAGTATTTTGATCTGATTTTTTTGTAATGATTACTTAACTTTAGTTTTAAAATTAGAGGAAATTAAAATCCATAATATTTACCAATAGTATTTAGGAAAAGTTAATTTAAATCCCGTTTATAATATAAAGATATTTAAAACGGGATTATAAATAACATAGACTTAGGTGCCACATTTCCTCGAAGTAGATTTAACCGTTTTAGCGTTGAAGAACAAACTTTCAAAACAATATTCGTGATAGCAAATGCTTTTAAAAAAATACAAATTAATTAGTGTTTAATTTAATTGGATCCAAGACATTTAGTCAAAGGCTAGTTTCGGCAAATGAAGTTAATTTATATTCTAAAAACATTCTAACTGCCGAGGCGTACATAACAACTGATTGTACAACGGAACTTTGTTCGAATTCCTTTTGAATATCGGTAATTTAGGATCATTTTATGTAGTCAGGTTGTTTAACTTATTTAAGATGTAAATTTTTAAATTAATAATATAATTCACATTGAAAATTTGTATTGACGTTTTTTACTTGTTATCGATAATTATGTAGATATTAAAACAGAATATTATTAGTAGCAAAGAAGCAGACACTGCTTAAATCTATACATATCATTTTCAAATGTGACTTGTCGGATCGCACGGTCCCGACTCCCGACCTATCCATAGCGCCTCGCTCGTCTACTAACCGCGATCGCAGGTAGTTGACCTTCGGTAAACTAGGGTTGGGGCGCTTTTTTCTGCTGCCAAAAAAACGAGCTTCATGCCCTTTACGATTTGATATGGAACAAAAAATCTCAGCTGATCGAGAATGGAACCGGAGTGCAGGTGCCACGCGGTGGGAGTTTTTGTTACAAATTTCTGTCATTGTATTAATTTTTGTGTCCACGCAACGAACGTTGTATCACAATGCCTTTATTATAACAAATATTGAGTATATTTCTAGCTTTAAACTTTGACTCTCTTGTGTGAACTTTGTTTTTGTATCGTGATCATCATCAATCTATATACATCCTACACTAGGCTGGCTTACTCTACTACTGAAAGGGTTAAAGCCTTAGTCCACCACACTGGCCTACTGCAGGTAGGGGGGCTCCGGGCTACACAATCTAAGAAATTGCAAAAAACTTTTAGGTGTGCGGGTTTTACTATGTTTCCTTTACCGTTAAAGTACGTGAAAAATCACTGCAAATACACAATATGACTTCGAAAAATCAGCGAATAACTTGCTGTTCGAACCCGCGAGCGCCGAGATTCTCAACTATGCACCTTAACCTCGAAGATATCACTACTTTTGTGTGTGTGTGTGTGTGTGTCTATATGCGTTTACAGTCATTGTTATTGACAATTTATTGTTTGTTACGTATAGGTACAGGGCGTGTTTTATTACTAAAAATAAACGATCGAACTTCTAAGAATCGTAAATCTATGACGTCACATTGTTATTTCCATTAACGTTAAAGTAAATACCAATATTAATCTTATACAATACTCTGGTCATTACCAGACATTATGACGATACCGTTTTCATTTCCCTTCTCGCTGTTAGTATTTTTTGTCATTGGATATAAAATGTGTTTAAGACAATTTATTATTAAATGCAGTATAAGGAAATTAATATTAAATTGGAATTTGTTTTTTGCCAATTGACAACAAGTTCCCATATAAATCTATCTCTTTATGTGAGGTTAAACCTCATACCTCAATGTTTTGTCACCCGCTTTGCTGTGGAGGGAAGTGGACAACTCTTTGTTTTCCAACTCCTCCTTTACATTGCTTTTCTGATTAACTTCGTTGCGGGATTATGACAATTTAGGTCCCCTTAGATTCGCTGAGCTTCATTGCTCGGCGCCAATACTGTGCGTGCCGCTGTTGATCCTGGAATACACGAGTTGCAGTGGCGGGTGTGTGGTTGGATAAGGCCAAAAAAAAAATCTATTTAAAGATCTCATAGAGTATGTTAGATATGTGACTATTGTTTTAATATATCAATTCAAGTTTTAAATAACGCATTATTTATCTTATTAGTGGATCTGTAGTTCCTTTTTAACGAATGCTAACATCAAATCTAATAAAAATATCCACTATACCACATTTCTTAGGACCAGACAGACGCCAAACGGTGTGACTTCGAGCACACAACACATATTATCCCTTCTGAAGTTACTCGAATTTTTGTTAAATGGTTCCACGAATTGAAATCTTGGAAAAGCTTGCGTGCTGAAGAGTTTTCCCTAGTAATATTACAAGGCATATTGGGAAAGGCAACATTAGACCAACTCAGAGGACTAAACATTTATTTTTTAAGTACAGAAAATATTGGGTACACGTATTTGATATGCTGTAGAAATATATTTATAAAGTTTTACTTATAGTCTATATACATAGAAGAATAGAGCAATAATCCTGTGAATTATCTCAAATATTATGATATAAGCGTAGGCCTTTGCTGAAGCCGTATAAATTTAACAATAATGTACAGATTACGAAAATTAATTTATTCAATTTGTGAAAACCTAGTACTGATATAATATTTACCGTGACCTTTGATATTTGGCATAGTATTTTAAGTCTATAGATTAATAAAGACGAGTTGAGTGCCTACGCATAGACAATGTAAGTCTAGACTGCATACTCAACAAGCGCGCGTTGGCGTGGATTGTCTGTGACAGAGTTGCGCCGTCTAGTTTTTGAAAAAATTGTCTATTCTTTTTACTGTAAGACTATTTTATTATTTATTGTACGATTGGTTAATATTGTATGTACGTGACGTGTAAAGTTGGTTGAACTGTGGCGCTTTGTTCTACTTCGGTTCTTATATATCAAAATAAACTGTATTGACCAGGATGAAAAAGCATATAATGGAAAAGCGGCCGACTGTCATCGTTTTGTTTTTTTATGACATTAATTACTCATGAACAAGAACCGGAAAGAACCTTATTATAGAAAATCTTAAATAACATTATTTAGTCCGTCAACCCGCACCAGGCCAGCTTGGCTTGGCAGCTAAAGCCTTTACACTCTCTGTTGTAGAAAAGACCCCATCCAGCAATGGAACGTATAAGGGCTGATAATGCAATACTTGATAAGGATGTGAAGACATTACCGATTCGCGTTAAGGTTTACAATGAAATGGGAAGTAATATTGCAAATTACGTCATAATACATTATCGATACTATTCATAAGCATTGAAGTGCGAGATTGAATCTAGACAATGAGTCCCCTTGAGTCATTGTTGGCAATACCATCTATGCTTCATAACGTCTACATTCTTTGACTAAGTTTTATTAATGCGTAACAATTACCAACCCGTTTAAACTTCCTATGGGCGTAAAAATGAGGAGTATAGAATTTCTTTATTGTAATAGCACTACACTGATCTTAGGAAGTAGTTGTATATGATTGTATTTGAAAAATCTAGTAATATGTAGGAAATAGTCACGATAATACTGTCCTGAAGGTAACACTACCTTTCTTCATGATTGAGAAGGGGTTAGCGTTACTCTATCGTACCTTCTTAATGCGTTTAAGGCGACAAGGGTGACGCTATTTAGGGTAGGTATACCGCACAAATGAGTTCCAGAATGTAGCAGGGTATAATTCTGGACACCTCTTGGAGAAAAGGTCTTAAATCTAACCGATGGAAGTATGAGTGCGGGTTGGCAACTGCTTTTTATAGTCTATAGCCTACTATACATTGTAACATATGTTAGGATCATAAAGTATACAACACCCACAATTTATTCCATTCACGTATAAAAGCGACGGATAGTGTTTGTAGGATGGCGTGCAATTTGATCAGTCTATATTAATGGAGAGCTGCGGGTCGGCGATACAATATGTCTCTGGAGATCGTGTAGTTTGTATTGCGTCCCGTATACAAACATTTACAGCGAACAAGCACAGCTTAAATTTTTTATAATCGAAACTAGAAACCGCCAAATGTTCACGTGAAACACATAATTTCATGAATGCTAGATTATTTTGTTTTTAAAATTAATAAATGTAACAACTAACAGGTATGAAATGGACTAAATTTCTCTATGTTCATCGATCTAAATAAATAAATTAGTTAGTTCTTAATCGCTGCGTTATAACACTCTGCGCATCGCTTTATATAGAACCAAATCATTATCCCTATTCTGGAGATCGTTTACAATGCTATTCATTTTATTTTTTGTGAGTGTGTCCTAACAAATGGCTACAGATGTTGCGCAAGTCGAAGGCCGACGACAATGTCGCGGTACATTTCAGTCGAAGCCGTATACATTGTTCGCGTAAATTATTTGATTTTTAACAATCGAAAATTCAATAATTTGTTCCATGCTAACCGGCTGCGCGTACGTTCCACTAAAGTGTATGGTTTTATGTTAGTATTCTGAAGTTTTACATCCGCATTCCGTGCTTTAACAATAATTGCTTGTTGCAAACTTTGTAATATAAGCTAACACAAGAAAAACTGTCTACAGGTATACAACTTATTAAAACCACTAAACGTATATACTATTTAAAAGGTTAAATACAGGTTAAAGACGGATGACAAACAAACTAGTGAGCCACAAGACGAGTTTGGGGGAAACGAATAGCGCGCGTCAATACAGACGCGTTGAAGCGATTCGAAAATTGTGTTGATCGGGCGCGGGCAGGCGGGCGTGCAGGGTGCGCGGGGTGCGCTAACAAATAATAATAACTCGCAGCGATTACAAGCGAGTCATCGACCTTCGAAAAATCTGACCTGCGCCGCTCGCTCCCGCGCCCGCGCCCGCACTCGCGCCGCAAGGTTGCGAGCATGCCGCGCGCCGCCTGCCCCGCCGGCACTATTCGCTCTTTACACGATACAAATACTTCAGACACGCATCCTAGCCGATTACATTTCTTTGTAATGTTAATCGTGCAATGACTCACGATGTATTTGATATGCTAAACTCCGTCGCTCGACACGATTACGCACAGTTATCACCTCCAAGTGATAATAAAGGTAACCGGCCCGTTTTATCTTATAAAATATCGTTTTGTACTCTCGATTTATCGAACGTATCTTCTGTCATTGCATGACCTCTCTTGGCGGAATTGGCGAACTCAAGGTGTTCAACTCGACAAAAGTGCAAAAACTCGTCTTTCTTGCGAACGATCTCGATAATAAATTAATCCGCTCGGGTCAGAAAATATCAACAAACTATCAAGGTGATCGTAGTCTACTACGAAAGATTTAGCCATAACCTGTGAAAATATTAGTGTAGTGAGATGGAGGATTCATTAACGAGTCGATTTATTTATCGACGTCGAGGGGGAGCTATTGTGTGAAAGATGTTGTAAACAACTTGCGGAGTTTACCAAACAGGTGTGTCATCGGATGGCGCACACGTGGCCCGACGGGTGTAGCGTACGAGTGCGCTGAGCCAGGTCGCCGTATCCAAATACTCAATTTTCCCGTGTAAATACGTGAACGAGGGCTCCGCGGTCCGCAACAACCGCGACAAGATTTAATCAGCGGTTTGAAGCCACCGTCCCGCGTCCGCACTCCCAACTCGGTCTAATAGAGGTGCTATTATAACTCCCGTCAGAGTGACAACTTGTACTTGTACATATGTCGCAATAGGCAGAATACACACAGTCACCATGACAAATAATTACCGAGTAAATACGTCGATTTTTTGCAATGATCGTATCGTACAGTTGGGAGTAAATGAAGTTGATGGAGGTGAACACCCCGCCAAGGAAAACCGTTGACCCTATCCGCCAGATCCGCGTACATATTGTGCTATGCGTACGAAAATCTCAAGATTTTATGCCGTACATTTATGCGTATGAATATAGAATGGAAATAGAGTACGAAATCCGTACACATAATAGGCATATTATATCTGAGTTTTAACACTTTTATTGGTCATTGAATTTTCATGACACATTAAACAAGTGAATTCAGTTATGTTTTCAGGAAATTAAACAAACTATAATTTTATGAAAAAAAAAACCATTGCAGTTATAACTAAACCTTTAAGAATTCCTGAAAAGAAGTATGTTGGCTAAATAGTCAAAAACAATATTGAGGAAGTTGTGTTGGTGTTGCTGGGCCGTTGATGTAAAAATGTTGTATTGAAATCAGTAGCATTCAACTCAGAATTTAAATTACTGAACTAAATTAATCAACGATTATGTAGCATTATAAAGTTTTTATCGTAAATATTATTACATGGTAAAATCTTTATATTTGGAACCTGGAATAACTTCTTGTCTTGCCGAAAATCGGTAAAACAGTATCGGATCATCTACAATAAATTTTCTTTGATTTGTAAATATTATGAAAATTGTACCAAAAAGACTGCCTTTTAACAGTTTTAACCTATATTTGGACAGACACAGTTAAAATCAAAGGAGTGTACCATTGCTATATAAACATATTTTCTGACATTACAAACAATTTGAGAACAAAGGAAGTGCGCAACGTGTAATACGTATAAAGAAATGTTGGTAAATAGGTGTCATCACGTGGTGCAGCGATTGGAAATGCCCAGGAGACCGTTAACTGCCGCTAGCACTGATTGTACGTTTCTTGGCACGTATATCCTTCCGGGTTCAACTATTGCATCTAACCGGTGAATATTGTCAAAAATGGAAAATATGCATAAGTTCTACTTAATAGCAGGCGTATAGTTTTAGCATTAATTCGTTTTTATTTCATCATCAGCCCATAGACGTCTTACTTCTGAGCAAGAGCCTCCTCTGCCATTGAGCTGGCGGACTCTATCCTTAAAAATTCGATATAACTTCTAGGTGTGCAGGTTTCCATTTCATAAAATCATATTAGTATGGGCAAATGCAAGTAGTTAAAACTACACATAATCAATATACTTGTCTAAGCCAGCTCGGAACTATTACAAACACGATCGACCCACCTAGGACCTTGAACTTCACTTAACAATATCTCGGAAATTATACTAATCAACTTAACTTGTTTACCTGCGTTAGTCATTAAGCACTAGCTAAATTTATTCAAAGATCCATACCAATTACATTCCTATTGGGTTTGACTCTTTTCTTTTATTTAGCACTGCTACACCTAAATCACGACATTGGGAGATTGGTAGACATTTTAAGATGTTTCCTTTCTGGATTCAAGGATGTGCTGTGGGATCTAGAGGTCGTGGGTTCGATTACCGTATTGGCCAAAGTGGATGTGCCCGAAAAACCGCAACGGGCTCGCCACCTACTACGTGGAATTGATACATATCAGGTGAATGTGGGTGCAGAAATGCACCTCTTCCTTCTTTTCGGGGAATACAGGCGGGAGGTTATGTATCTGTCTGTTTCCCGATTCAAAACACAAAACAACTAGTGGCACTCTAATAAGATTCTGCGGCACGGAGGCGCAATGTGGGTGGGACATGAACTCATTACTGTGCAAAGATGATCAGATCTGTATGAATAATCTCAGATTAAACTCACAATGGAATGATAGATGGTACATGCCGCGTGAGAGACATCAAGCATTATTTTAAATGTATTTTTCTATGAATGTTGTTCTGAATGAATATTTCTTAGCGCGCTGAGTATTAAATAATGGCGACAGTTGTGGGCGACAATAACCATTAAATATCGTGCTGTCCTGTTGTAGGCATGTTATGGATATGCTAAATAATTTAAATTGAGGGATGTCAAAGTATGTCGGTGATTCCTTTCAGTAAAGTTCTATTTGGAAAAGTAGGCAGAGTGTGTTTAGCCGGTTTTACGCGACAGACTTTCGCGCACTTTTCCATACATTTCCAGTGATTAAATTATCGTATTACGGATGCGATAATAATGCTGATGACAACTCGACCGACTTTATTTTCATAAGCGTATTAATGAGAATCGATGAACGATAAAAATTAATAATCCTGTTCTGATTCTATTTATAATACTAGCTATAGTTATAAGGATAAGCCTTTTGCTAAATCATCATAGGCAAGGCTTATACAATTAGTACCAAAATGAATGGACCATATGGAAAATGTATTACTTCTGAAGAAATGATATTATAACGAAAATGCTACCAATTAATGTTGAGTATACAGCCATCAAATACAATGTCACACGCATCTATAACAGTTGCCTCGGTTACGCCATGGTAATCAAAATATTTGACCCAATAAAAGGCAACGCTTAAATCACCAATTGGAATGAATATTGAGCAGCTAATGTCTCAGTCGAGGTATAAATATTATGTTGTTATGCGTTCATATTGACGTGGTGTGAAATAGTTTGAAACTAAATGGCTCTAACGTCAAAAGATACAAATTTTAATCGTTTTGATACAAAAGTCACGATTTATATAATCCATAATCTACAATTTTCGGGGCAGAGTAAATAAAAACAATTGTGTTCCGTATACAAATATTTGTTCATGCGAAAATCAAAATTATTTCGGTGCTTAATATTTAACCACTTCACTAAACGATAGTCTAACCTCGGGCCTGAATAGATAATTTGAAAATTCCTAAACTTAACTAGTCACTAGCCTATAAAATTTGTCCGCTTACAAATCTCGCGTAAGTTGCAGTAGAAATGAACGGAAATATTAATATTGAGGAAATATTGAACTTAGCCGGAATACATTAAGATATGTACAGATCCCATTTAAGAACGTTGCAGGTAATAAAGACCAATGAATTTTCAATTTCTTCTTGAATGAATGAAATAAAAAGGTTTCCAAGCACGATAAACACATTAATTTCTAATGCACTATTTTTGTTTATGTTATGTTAAAAATATTGCAAACAAAATAGATACAATACATATTCATAAGTAGTTTATATTTGTAAACATTTTTCGTTAGTGATTTTTAGTATTGTACCATCATTCACTTAGATTCATTCGCGACCATATATAAATATTCTAAAACTTCCGTGTATGTGCGTAGAGCAGAAAAGTGTCACTTGAAGCAGTTTACATAACACTTCTCGTAGTGTTCAAGGTTATAATCAAAATAAAACATAATGACTAATTGTGAAGTTCCGTTAGTCACATTTCACTGTACCACGAAGCCGTGGGAGGAATGTGGAGAAAACGACTTGGCAAAAAACAATCCCACACGTATACGGTGTAGTGTTGGGTACAGTTAATGCGACATACTCTTATCCTTAAGTCTTATATAATGTTCTTCCACGACTCCCTTAACAATGATCCCCGTTGTTTAACTAATGCTGATAAAAAAGCGACGATCAGCCAATTGTTGATACTTCTTGAAACATAATGTTGTGGTCTAGGATATACATATTATATTTTTATATTTTATCAAGTAAATTGACCAGTTCAGGCAAATTTTTAACTATGAGTGAACAGTAACAGGAAAGTATCGCCGCATGATTCGCAAATCACATATGTAGCTCTATATATTAAGAGAATAGATAAACTTGTATGTTACATATGGATTTTTATTTAGGACGACTTTAATATTTCCAATATTATTCCACACCGCTTGCGTCGCGACTTTTAAACTTTCCAACCTAAAAACATAGTTCGCAAATTTGGCAACTCTGAACACCATGTGGACGCCAAGTATACGTATGTAAATATGCGATATACATATGTTCGGCACACGACTATTGCAAAACAATGAGAATAGTACACGGCTTTTAGCTGCATGCACTGTCATTTCGTGCTGACCCATCCGGAACACTGCCGTTTGTGTCTCCAATCCTTTCTTAGACCATAATCGACGGAAACGCACCTATACTTTTTAGATATCGAACGTTTCAAAAATAATATGGTAATTTGTAATCTGACTTCATTCCATGTACAGTATGTTTCTATTATGTTCTTGCATACTTAATAAAGGATGTCAATGTAGACACGAAAATTACCTATATAGTTGTAAGGCATAGGCGTGCGGAATAATGAAGTGTTTTAAGAAATCAACGCATCACAATGAGAATTAATAAATAGAAGCAATGTAGACCTCATCAGCGCAACAAAATAACTGTCTCCTACACATATTTAAATATCATAAACGAGAATCGTAAAATTGTTTCGTTCGAACTGACCGGAAAGCGAGACGTGCGTGAGGACAAAAAACATGAAGTAACTTTCGACTATTTTCGGCATTGGATGTTACGAAACGGTTTGCGAAAGCGATTGTTGCGCCACACCGGTCGAGCCGCTTGGATTTTTGACAGCTCTTCGCTGCTAGTATTATCTACAGCCAATGGATGACCGTCTGTCTTCGACAGTCGTCGAATAATTGACAACCACTGTTAAAGCCAAAGGTTAAAAAAACATATTAGCTGAATACTACAGTGAGCAATCGACGTATATGGGTTGTGAATATGTCTTTCTGTGAGGCCTGCATTCACGGCCACTAACATTAAACAGTCGCAAAGTGTAAGCTAACTGGAACGTGGGACAGGTAAGCAAGTAACTACTCCGCATAAACCAGATAGAGATGACGGTAAGCTACAGGCTGCGGGGAACTGGTTCAGGCGGGCGCGGGGCGGAGGCCGGGGGCTGCGGGCCCCAGACGAGGGACGTCATTGACCTGCGCCCCTGCCCCCGCCTACCCTGGCGCGACAACCGCGCAAACCGTAACTTCATTGTATTGTACGGCAAATCAAATTTGGTGTAGCGGGGGCTTTTCAACACGCCGGAGCAACGATCTTGTAGAATCGTTTCGCATTTAAAGATTATTTGCCAAATTAAATATTCAATTGCGGATTTGATTTGACTGTCGTGACGAAGGCGAATCTTCGTTGGAACGAAACGAAAAAAGTTCCCTATCTCTGTTACAACACAAATCATACGGGTGCGATATGCACACCAGTCTGTCTTCAGTTTATAAATATAAAGGAAAGTAATTTTCAATTTCTTACACAATTTTAAAATGCGAATCGCTTACGTTTGTTAATCATTTACAAAATGCCTGAACGGATCTCTACGTGATTTGGCACACATATAGTTAATACGACGTATATAAATCCAAAGAGACAAAGCCGTAGGCAGAAACTAATTATAGATAAACACTGCTCACGCAATACGCAACAATTTATAAATAATCGTAATATAAATAAAAAATAAAGCTCGCTTATCTTCCTTGTGGTGCGATAATTATTGTTTACAATACTGATATCGTTGTCTCCACGGCAAAACCTGACCATCTCACTTTATTTCGAATGCATCTTGTTTGCCGGTTCATATTACGAAAAAACATAATTGAGGGTTTTTGATAACAATATTACGTATTTGGTTGAACACTTTAAATACAAAGTTTATAGTATTAAACCACGTACAATGTAATTACATTTATCCTGTACGACTGAGAGGCTCTTTCCACATTGACTATTAAAATCTAGTAGTGAAAAGTTAACTTTCTATGATGATATAATGCTAGTTCGATTCTGCACATATCAATAAGTACTTGTGTGTCCTGCACATATTTGTTACAATCTATGTTTTCTGTTCAAATTAAGTTCGTATTGGTTGAAATAAAAATCTATTTTTAGTAAATACATAGTTAATTTGAAGTAGAAATTGACAGCGAATCATACCTAAGTTTAACTAAGTTTATACATGTCACGTAGTTCCCCTAAACATGAGGGGACATCTAGAATTCACGATGTGTTTCATGCATAACTTGCCCGCTCGGGGCTATTGCATCCGGAGATTTCTTACTCTGTTTACTTAAATTTGTTTTAATACGTTATTTTATTACGTTTTCTAGGACAACAGTACTTTGTAGTTTTTTATTTACATTTTGTGTGGACTTGATTTTATCCATTTTAACGTTCAAAGACCTCTTTGTAGAATAAAGTACACAGGTCAGTAATTATGGTTATAAGTTAGAACCTAAGCCCCCATTTTTCACGCATTAAACGAATCCGCTGCCTATGTACTAGTAACATTCATCATAAGAGTTATTTTTACAATCGACCATAAGGTCGCTTAGTACAATATTTATAAGAATAATTTAAGTCAGCATAAAGCTATTTAATCGTCACTTAAGTAAACTGAACAGGCTTAATGCACAATCAATACTACTCGAAGAGTATTTGTTCTCCTCTTTTGTAAGTACGAGACATAAAGTTGAACGGAAACCGGTATACATTTGTTTTATTACTGTACAAATTGGACGTCACAACGGCCATTATCACCAAATAAGATAAAAACGCGACTAAAACATCCAAACAAAGAGCACAAAACAACAAAACCGAAACAAAAAGTATCCGAAGGTCTCGGACTTGGGGCAAGTATTCCGGCTAATGGGCGTAACCAGGAGCCAATTGGGGGTCAAATTGTCACATACTAATGCATGATTGAAAGACGTTATTAAATGCAAAGTGTATTTTTTATACAACTAATTTAATTGTTTCCCAGCTTTGTTCTCATGAACCAAACATTGGCATACACTATTCAAATGATATTTTCTTCCACGTTGTTTATAAAGTCAATGCATTATGGAAATACCGGTCCGGCCTTCCAACAATCAATAAAATTGTTTTTAGCCAGAGTAGGTAATATATTAATCTTTTCAGAATGTTTTAAAACTAATTACTTATTTGTTTCTGTAATAACAGAGAATTAGGAAAATCTGTCATGTCACGGTCTTAGTATTAAATGTTCAATCAATCTTAGTCAGACTTTGGTGAAAATGTTTCAACTTTACTTTAGTATTTTGGGGAGGCGAGTGCCCCACTTTGACCCGTAAATACGGTCATGTTTCGGTCTGGCAAGTTCACCTATTGGGTCAAGTTTATTCAAGATACGAATGCCACCGAAGGGCGTTTTTAACATTCTTTCATAAATGCCCTTTCACCGACCCTTGGTACGCTTTGTGTAGTCGTGCTGGAAATGCCAAGGCAATAATAATTAATTCACGATTGTTAAAATGATTTTCGACGGTAGCTTCGGTTTTAAACGTATAGTTAAGAAAGTTATCTTACTTAAAATATTTTGATTATTGCTTTAATATTGTGCATTGTATAAAAAGATTTTGCGAACCCTACTTACGTGTCCGATCGACAGTCAGGTCAAGGTAGGATTGTAAGTATGATTTGTTAATGCACAAATCCACTGCTGATACGCAATTCATGACTAAAAAGCTTGTTACGTGCATCTGCTGTAAAAAAGGTTTGAACTTTGAAGTGTGTCTTATAATGGACGAGGCACATTTTTTATACAATGTGTATAAAATATAAGCACAATTAAATAAAACAAATGACGCTTGGTTTAATGGAGAGTGTTAGCGTTATTACCGCAGGTGCACGCCACATTGACATCTCCGATGGAAGCGGCGATAGAATACTAACCAGCCCTCCACCAAGGTTTCCCGCAAGGTGTTTTCACTCAAAGCATTCTAATAAACAAAGTCATGTGAAATCTATACTAATATTATAAAGCTGAAGAGTTTGTTTGTTTGTTTGTTTGTTTGTTTGAACGCTAGGATCTCAGGAACTACTGGTCCGATTTGAAAAATTCTTTCACTGTTAGATAGCACGTTTATCGAGGAAGGCTATAGGCTATATAACATCACGCTACGACGAATAGGAGCGGAGCAGCAATAAAGAATGTTTCGAAATCGGGGACATTTTTTCCTTTTTGTGAGCTTCCGCGGCGTACGCTGCGAAAACGGTTAAAGTTTCGCTAAAATAATGTATGAGAGAAATGTTCCTCTTTAAAAGTTCTAAAAAAAGTCCGCGACAGCGTTGGCTCACTATAACGTTTTTTATCCTAACCAAATTTATTTTAAAATAAAGTTTTATTTGTGTAGGTGTTTTTATAAATATGATATTAATCCTTATCCAAATAAGTACGTTATTCATTACAAGTATTTAATTCTAAATAAAACTGTCCTTTACATCATTTGATTTCACTGAGTATCTTAGAAGATATTGCAGTTTTAAAATATTGATCCAGCGCGCAATAATGATGCACAAGGCGCCGATCGACGCGTTACGGTTTCACGTTTGAACAATTAGACTGAATTGTATGATTTTTGGTATGGACATGGAAATAGGACTCTGAGAAGTAAAATAGACTACAACTTATTTTCCTTCTGAACTCACCCCTGTAGTCTACGCGGACGGAGTCGCGAGCAAAAGCTAGTGGGTGTATAAATTTTACTAAAACGCCTAATAATTGCGGTATGCGTAATCCTATTGCAAGCATTTTGCACGTTACACGCTTTCACCGTCTGGTATTTCGAGTACGGCTTTAATTATTCTGTCAATTAAATGTCACGGTGCATGCGAAATTATTGATTATTTTTGAACTTCAGCCCATGTGAAAATAACGAACTATATGACCAATTATATTGGTCAGTCGAGTCTTTGGACAGTTATTAATTGTTCGTAAATATATGAAAAGGTCAGACGTATTTAAAAAAAGCTTCATGTTATTTAATCATTTTTCAGATTCGAAAGAGAAACAACCAGTAGCTACTTATTAATGCTTCTCCAATGACTTATTCTAATTTTTCCTTGTTGATTGTATATTAACGTCATATTATTATTTTTTTTATATTTTTAGACCAATATTATAAAGAGGAAAATTTATGTTTATTACGATTTATTTAAGAATTACTCAACTGATTTGAATGATTTTTCTACATAAGACTACTTTTTACCCCGGATAAAAAAGTGTTTCCATCGGATGAACACGAAATGTATGGCATCTGTGCCCCAGCGCTATTATATGATTTAACGTGACAGTAATTGGTTTAAAAATAAACCTTTAAAAACACCAGTTATAAAAGTTAAGCAATCGTTTTAAGTGCGAGCAGATATTCTTTTCCATATTTACTTACACAAATCTTAAGCACACCTGACATCTTTTGGTTATCACTCTTCTATCCGATATAAGATACAATCTATAAGTGGTTAATGCATTATATATGCTTTTAAAATTACTCTCCCAAAAATATACACGAATATATTAAGCATATCAAATTGAGTGAGGTACGAGTATTTGCGACCCACGCATTTCGAGACTATTTTTATTCATTTGGCTAGAAATAAACATAAAAGGTAATCTGGTAACTCTCTATGGCTGTACTTCGGTATATAAAACAAATAAATACTATTCTACCATCGTATCCGCTAATGTTCAATATTTACAAAACACAAATACTTCAAAGTGTCACTGGCACATAAAACGTAGGCGTAGTTTCATGTGTGCGAGAAAAAAACTCCGGTGTACATCATCAACAAAAATAAATCTTAGTTAACTGTTACCGAATGTGAGCCGTTTTTTTCTAAGCGAGACGACCGTGAACATTAATACGTCTGTCGCAAACTTTTCTCGCCCCGTTACGACTATTTTACGACTCGGCCAGACTAATACAGTGTAAAATGTATCAACTTGTACTCGGGTGCGTTGGAGTCAAAACAGCGGCCTTTGACCTTTTGTGAATGAACGCGTCTGTGCTAAAAAGCGTTTAATTTAGTTTCGTAACAAAAACGTGGAATATTTTATCCACACTTCTTGTGCGCCAAGTGAATTACTTCTATACGGACTGCTGGAAACAAAAGACGATGGAAAAAGTATATTCGCTTTGTAAAAAGAGAAAAAGTTCAGTGTTGATAGAACTCAGCCCGTGTAACTAATGCCAAGATGTGAAAACTATTGTATGGTAGACTCGTGTGATAAAATTCAGATTGTTTATTAAAGGATTTCCATCCTTTTAATCATTGCAGTAGCGTTTATATTTGCAAGACCAAGTTCCGAGCAGGTGCGGGATCGGCCTGAGGTGCTGCGGGGATAAAATTGTAAGTAAG
Source organism: Cephonodes hylas (assembly GCA_030295005.1). NCBI lineage: Eukaryota > Metazoa > Arthropoda > Insecta > Lepidoptera > Sphingidae > Cephonodes > Cephonodes hylas. The sequence continues at coordinate 3,573,572 of AP025367.1, read as the reverse complement.
TGGTTCGGAGACCAATAAGGATGCAAACATTTTCTATCTAGGTAACTTAAGCTGGTGAAGGTAGTATAAATACTTTAGCACTTGTTTAAAAATATACGAAATAGTGAATAAGTACATTTCCTACTGTTTTTATCTTATATGTGCAATAATGATTATGAATGTGCAATAAAATAAGGAGAACTGAAACATTTTAACTTTTACGATATTGTAAGAAAATCAAATGCAAACATAACAGACTTTCTTAAATCTTAATGATAACAATGTCATGTACAATATATTTTCTATGAAATTACTGCCAACTTTAAAAAAAAAGTACACTAGATCTTATACCCGCGGCATTGGTGCAATTGCTGCAATTCTTTGCATGTGTAAATATAGTACGTTTACGCAAAAGATAAATCTTCATACGCACATGTGCTACAATGGTTCTTAGCTTTTTTTGTATTGTTTTTTACTTAGGTGAAAATACGAATATTTAAAAAACATGTTAGTGCCAGAAAAATAACCGTTTAAACTATGAAGGACTTTCTGTACTGTAACATTCAACAAATATTTGCAGAATAAATGTGTTTCGGTGTGGATATCGTGAAGAGCGAGTTCGACGGCTTATTTCTCGTTTATAGTGTCATTATTTATATTCTATAAATATTTAAGTGCACCACAACTTTTCAATACGAATTTACAAGAATGGAAAAAAAGAATTGAATTTTAAAATGGTCATAAAATATAGCATATAAAAGAAGTATTATTCTATAAAAGTCTTATAAAACCCGTAAAAACAGTAAGCGTAGGTAGCGCAGAAACAATAACATGAACTACTATAAGAAGTTCAGAGAATTTCTTTCACAAAGTTTTTATTTATAGCACATTTGAATTGCAAGAAAATGCAAGGTTGTCAAAGATTAAAAAATATTTTTACAGTCGTCGTCTACGTGGCGCGACCGACGTAATATTCATTATGATTGTTTATTCACGCGTTAGCTTATGTGGAGCCGAGTAAAGTTTATAATGGAGGTAAAATAAATAAAATAGCTTTAGTAAATTTATATTTCACATTAATACCTTCGTATGAAGTTCATACGTCTTTTTTTTCAAGGTTTTGTAAAGGAAGGAGTGTTTAATAATATGGATGGAGAATGTAAGTATTTTGGTGTGGCATCCCCTGTCCCTGAGGGGACTAAAAATCATCAGCGTTTCTGCGCGTGCTTTGGGGGAAGTTTGCAATTAATGGGGGAGAAAATACCATTCATTGCGTATAGTTCCACGTTAAATCTATTACTACTTTCTTAAGTTTACTAATAGCACAGGCCAAGCGTGAAAACAAAGAGTTTATTTTTTAAAACGCAATGCTAAATATTCAATTTGGTAATAGAAAGATGTACGAACGTATGCGTGTAAGGTAAGGTGTGAAGGTCTACATATGTGCAAGGTTATGTATGTGTATTTATAACAATTCGATAGAGTGTTGGCAGTCACATTTCAACGTTGCCGCGCTAAAACAGCCTTTGATGGATCCGAGGTAATTCGCTGAACTCGGTAAATGCTTTTGTGTGTATGTGTAAAAGGATTTTCCGAATCCAAATCCCGTGCGCTGGCATCCGAGTTAGCACTAATGGATTCCGGGATGTGTTTGAACAAATCAAATCAGCTGCACACCGTCTGCAATACAATTATAGAGCAACCCTTAATATTTACAAATAGTTCCGCGTATGTTTTAATATATTATTTCGTTTGATTAAGTGCCATAAACTGTATGAATTGTGTAAACAGCACATTGTCTATTTTAACCTTTTCCTGAAGGTTGTCGAACCGTGTTATGTACGGCTTAGAAGTATTTTGTACACTTATTATAAATATTCGTTGAAGGTCAACCAACAAGTTCGGCATTTCGAGGTGAGGAAAATACGTGGAACGGCCTCAATAGAAAACATACATATAGAATACATATGACTTGAAAAATGTTGTTTTATATATTAGACTTTATAACACTTTTAAGCCGACTAAATTTCTGATCTCACGTCTAAACGAATATGATAACGAAAATATTACAAATTTACTCACACAACTGACCAAAGACCAATATTTATGGACCTCGCCGACATTCGTATCAATATGAAGAATGAACCCACAGCATCTTGTTTCACATTCATTACATTGAGACGCCGTGAAAAAAGACACGTTAAGAGCGACACTATCATTGGCAAGTACAAAGCTATTCCATCTATGCCTACTTGTTGGTTATAGATGTGTGTTATAAAGTAATTATAGATCGTTCCCTCGTTCTACGACATAAGCACCGCCAATTATCTTTAATCGCTTTGACAACATAATAAATATTACGTGAAACATGCCGCGTAATCGACAACTTTTAAGCTCTTTTAACACTAGAAAGACCGAAATTTTGAACTACCTATAAAGACCAAGTGGGGTCAAATGACTCATTCATGGGTTGTAATGTTTTATTCGTGTATTATGGTTTTAAGTTTTATTGATTCACATCTAATAGTAAATAAAAGAACTTAATAGTAATTAAACATCTATTACGTGATAAAAAATTAAAAATATTAGGCATATTTTTGACATTTTAGCTCCCTGTTTACATCACAAGACCCACGCAAAGGCTTTTTACAACTAATACAAGATTTATTGGTTTTGTTCCGTTTTCTTGTTTTCTCTTTCTACTACGTTCTTCTTCAGGCTCTGGGGGTATGATATTATCGGGCTGTAAAGTAGATGGTGTCATTAGGGATCGGGTATCTTGACCGACTAATTCCCTTGCTAAGTCAAGAATGAACTTTTTTCTACTGATTTTTTTTCGGATAATTTTTTGTACAAAATCCAAGAATTAATTGCTGCCAAATCCAAAACATTATAAAATACTTGCACGGGCTAACGACGAGAAGTTGCTTTGACAATATATTTCTTGGCCATTTGATAAATAACGTCTTCTCCAAATTTCGTAGCATTGTAAAACTTCACCATGTTCGGCTTCTTTTTTGCTTCTACTAGATAAACAAGTATATAAGAGTAAGGTGAACTTAGAATTTGAACTGATTTTGAAGGGTTTCCTTGATAAACTGTAAGTGTGCAGGTTTCAGAGTTGTGAATATGTGTTTCATATAAACTAAGGAAACCATTTTTTATAGTAGCTTTTACCCATAATACTTTTTTTACTTTCACTAAGGTTTTCACCAGGCTTGTAACATAAAATACTGTTATGGATGAACTTATTCCATACTTCAATAATCATTGCAAATTTATCTGTTTGCAAACATTCATCCCTTTCTGTTCGCACGTAAAAACGCAGGAAACGCATTATTTCTTTGAGACGATTCCCAGCCATGTTTTGTGAACAAAACTGAATACCCAAAATTTTTGTCCTAAAAGTCATTCACAGCAATAGTTTTAGCCCCAAAGGTTCCTCGAGCGTAGATAATTGCAATGGTGTCAAATGACCACTGCGGTCTTTCTAGGTAGGTGATAATTTTTAATTAGTATTTATCTTGCTATCGGTATACACATATCAGAATAATATAAAAAATGATGAAATATTAAAAGTCATAAAACGACAATGACTTCAATGCTATGGTTTTGATAACATGATTGCTCAAAAACCTCATTGGGGTCATTTGACCACTCTGGTCTTTCTAGTGTTAATAACATAGCTCTAAATATTTGTAATAAAAAATAAGTACACTCTATTTTCAAGTCCTGGTACGATACATTATATGAAATTCTTCCTTGTGAAAATTTGTGTTTTAGATTAATTCTCGAAATATTAATAACATTATGAACGCTACAAGTGCGCAAAAAATAACTTATGGTTTAAAACTGATTAAGATCAAATATCTATCGTAGAGTCAAGCTAGTATTGTCTGTCTCTCTGACTAATTTGACCAATTTTACTAGAACACAACAAAAGTTCTCTACCTTTCTTTAAAGCCAAAAAGTGATTCACAACCCAAAATCTCTTGTAGGTATCAATAAATGACTATCACTTAAAGGCAAACCGAACTGGTATAATAAAATATGGATGAGTAATAAAACAATAGTAGGTGTTTTGTGTAAATGGCGCCCATACAATAAGATTCCTCCCAAAGATTGCTTGTAAGCTGTGTCGTGCGTACGTATGGTTGCAACTCACGTATTTCGGCGTGGCTCGGCGAATTCTCTCCTTAAACGGCGGAATGCCTGCAACAAAACACGAGATGTCGTAAAGAGATACACCAAACTTGTCAAGTTCACGAAACACATAATACTTCGGTGACCTACTGTCGTGCTCGTATGTTTAACTCGACACGAATCACGCATTCGAGTTCTTTCATTTAAAAATAGGAAATACACTATCTAATACTTAGTCCATGTAAAACAATTCGCCAGCTTTAAAAATTCACGTATTTGGACGCAATCTTTTTATTATTCTCTTTTCCAAGCTCTACATTGTTACTCAGAACTTCCGAAAAGAGACACCTACATTCCTCGCCCGAGAAATCCTGGGACTAACATTTCCTCCAAATACATGAACTTACATAGTATTAAGACATCATTATCTCTATCTATTCAAAACATCTGAAATGTATTCATGACTTGAATAGAATATATAAATATTCATTAAAATTTTAATTAAACTTTTATAATTGGTATAACCAAAAAATAGGACACAAAATAAAACGAAATAATGAGATTGCCAAATTAAATTTCGGTCATTCACAGTCAAATTGCGTTCCAGTTTACATTCATATTTGAGCATTAATATGATTTGTGAGATCCACTTAGCTCGTAGATTAATGTGACGTCAATGGCCAACCTCTTCGACCCTTCGTCCGTTCACAATGACAATTTGCCGGAGCCCTAGAGGCTCGTCGCCAAGGAATAAATAAAATGCTTGCTATTTTCCTTGTCACGGTTGGATTGTTCCGCTAATATACATACTTACATATACACCTATCTTGAGTACTATTGAAGATTTCTTTTATATTACAATGATGCTAATCCATTACGATATTTCTCGCATCAATTTTATTGGTGCGCCAAACAACAAAGGTATGCGGAGACTGTAATAGATAGGTGGAGTGAAAGGACTACGTAAGAATTCAGCTTTGTTAATAGAGTTCAAAAAGTCTCATACCTAATGCGGGGCAGTGACCAGTATTTGAGTGTAGTAAGTCATTACTAAGAAGATTTTAAACCCATTTTAAATAATATCAACATCGTTGTCTAAAGCAAGTCCATTAAAATTTAAACAAATCTCGTTTCAATTTCTAGACCCCTTGTTGTGCAGGCTGTCACTTAGTGCTTCCTTTGTTCATGTCCCCCTAACAACGGCAAAACAAAGCCTCTCGTTAATATTGCTGACGTATGTACTTCTTTTAATTTCTTCACCAGCGCTGGCTCCTTTAGTATTTCCCGGACTTTCAATGTAATTAACGCATAATGTCGTGCATAACAGTATGTAAACATACTTTTACATAAATTATACTGTAGAGTTTTATATAAAGTTACTCATATTAAAGGAAAGATGAAAAAAGACCAAATATGACAATCTTAGTCTCTTCAAAACTTGTAAAAACCAACTGCAGAGCCTGAAAATCATATAAATAATTTAATAATAAGTACCCTGTCATACTGATACGATCTTGTTAGAAATGCAGTTTATTTTCGTAAGGTATTTGCTTTGTAGAGCAAGTTACATCAATACACGTCAGAGCAGCATATTTGCGCTACATCCATGTAGAACAGCATAACGGAGGAGAGCGGGGCGATCCGAACAAATTCCATCAGCGTATACCGATCTGTTAGTGGAAACATTGCTGCATTCCGCGTACTAACGGTAAAGGGAAACGATGAGAAAACGCGCCCGTCATAGGAATATGAATACCTGCAGGCGGCGCAATATTATCAAACAAATTGCTTTAAAAATTCCGTCTAGTCTAGCGAAGTAACAAACACGAAAATCTGTGCCAAATATAATCCCATACATAAAGTTTTTACCTTAGTAGATACCCCAGAAACTATCACAATTACTAGCAAAATTTGGTGTCGCGAACATTTTAGAATGTGCTATGAAATAATATCTAATACTTGTCCTTATTTTAATATACACTATTTTAAAAAGTATAAGGTATGGCTACTTAGTTTAAATTAAAATTGTGAGTGAAGGAACTGAATATATACCGCCAAACTTACATTTACAACTTATTTATTCTTTTTCTTTTGACGTCGTGTAGATATTTTACTGCTTTTTGACACTCTTGGTGCATTTATCGTTAACATTCCGTTTGGGCATAGCTTTTACATTAGGAAAGTAAAAATTGAATGATTAATACAGGTACTTTCAGATCTAAAGGCTTCAAATATTCAAACATCCAAATTTTAAAATAGCGAACAATATAGTGCAGTTAAAAATATATTAAACGTAGAAACTTGTCTGTCAGGAGCACTAAAATATAATGCGGACAGTATGAGATTAATTTCAAGGGGATTAATTTGGCAAATAGTGTCCCGGCTTGCCACGGCGGATTAGGCGCGTTCATGTTCACTGATTCGACAGTTTAATGCTTAAAAGCCCAATTATATTATTAAATCGGTCAATTTGACTAATTAAATTAAATAGGCCATTAAGAGTATGCATATGTTAAGGCATAATATTTTGAATCACACAAGTATTAAAAGCATCTACTACTTTTTGGTACATGTATATTGTATATACTACACTCTGATTATCATAGATATTTTCATGTGATTTAGATCCCATAATATCTATAAATATAATTACATTAAGAGCAGAAGTCGACCGCGACGACCAAAATGAGGAAACTGATGTAAAACAGATGTGACCTTTTAGACTAAATAAAATTTAAGTAGCGCAACGACCTTCACGTGGACGTCTGGAATTCTTTATCAAATGCGCTGGGCCAAGAGACAAAAAGCAGCTCGAACTGACGACCTTCTCTTTGCAGATTGTGTAACAGATCCTAAAGGAAACAGTTACATTACGATGAATAATCACCATCGACCTAAGTGAAATCAAAGTCGATGCTCTCAATTTTGTTTTAGAGTTTGCTAATAAAAGTTTCACTTTAGCTGCTACAAGTTTCATTGTAATAAGCCCAAGTTGCAGGGAAAAGAAAAACATAATATACATCTTTAGTTTTCATTTTCCGAAATGTTCATGGTCCGTAAAACGATCGCTTGTTTTATACTGTTAATATCAAAATAGAAAGGGTGAGTAAAACTTCGTATGATTTTACTGCCATCTTAATTTTAAAATACTTAAAAATAGTAATTTTCTCTAGTTTTATGTTAAAGTTATTCTTTATATTTGTGCAGAGATGACAAGTGTGACGTCACACAAGTTAGACGTAACAATAGACGTGCCAATAGATCAATAAGGTGCGCACACTCACAACATGGCCGCCGACAAGATGGCGGACGGTGAAAGTGGACGGTGGCCGATGGACACAGCGCTCGGTAAATCAAAACCTGTTCTAACTGTATTATGTATGTAATCAATATTAATATGTTACTAATTGCAATACCTATTATGGAACTAGTGTTATAACAACGTCGTAAGAAGAACGTGATAAAATTTATTCGTATTACTTTTCATAAGATTGTAACGACAAATTTAAATTCGAGAGATCCAAATGAAAAAAAAATAAATATTAAAAAACAGTATCAGAGAACCAGTTATGTTTATAAAACGTAAACAATCGCCATTTATTCATACTGGCCCGTATTACAATAAAATCGAAATTCAAATCGGTGACCCTGATCGGTGATCGAGCGCGAGTGATTTCGCAACATGCACTCGCGCATCAGGAAGTTGCAGTGAGTTTCCATACATATTACCAACTTACATTCTCATAATCACGCCAACTATGTACAAAATTCACTTCCGCGTGTTATATCACGATTTAGTAACTAACAAACTGCTGAAACCAATAAGTACTACTTGTGCATTAACATTCCTACGTGTCATTGAACGTCTAACGTGTTCTAATGTATATGTTATGGGCAAAGTGATTAATGCGAGCAGTATTCATAATGCCCGGGCAATATAAATAATGCCTAATAAGAATGGGCAATGTGATTAATTACAATCTAAAGTCACCTATTTATCACATTTCCCGGCATTATGAATATGGCTACATGATGATCGGGCAATGTGATAAAAACGTAATTTTTTACGTGGTGCTTAAAATGCAACCACAGCAGCAGTTGTTCTAATAAATAGATCAACTTATTTTTTTTACGAACTTATTTTTGATTATTTAAACGAAGCTGTTGACTTAAATTATTTTAATTTTTATATAATTTGAAGCTTTTTAACTTAAGCTTAGAAAGCTTTTTGTACATTATACTTGAGAATTGATTTTAAGTTTCATGATCACAAATCAATCCGTGTGTGGTTTCAATTTTATTTTTTAAGTTTTATTTGATTGTTAAGTTTGAAGTATCTGCTGAAAACTAGCGAGTATTTTTTCTTAAATTTAGATATTGAGACCGATTTGATTACTGAGTTAAAAGTACTAAATTACTCATAGGTAGTTCTTTTTTTTGTTTTCAACGTTATTTTTGATATTATTTATTATTACCTATGAAACTGATTACTACGACTTTTTTAACTTTAGAGTAAATTTTAAGTTAAATAATCGGAGATGTGATTTACATTTAGTTCCATTTAGATTGTTACATTTATAATTTAACTTACTCACGCCGAGAAGTATCATATTCTAATTCCTCGCTGCAGCTTACTCGCAATATCTACCTACATGTGAGTGAAAGCGAGTGCGAAATACTTCCAAACTGCATTACTATAGACTACAGTTTCTAAATTTAGCCCTTCGTAAATTGATCCATGTTAAACCGAAGTCTAATTATTTAAGTTTTAAAAATAAATACTAAACTATAAAACATGTTTTTATTATTACTCTACCCGATAATTGATTTCATTTGAAAGTATTAAACATGCTTTACATCACTTTGCCCAATAGGCACTTAGCATTATCCATAATGCTCGGGCATGTGATAAATTGATTGTTTATAATCACATGGCCCGCCCTTATTGGGCATTATTCATATTGCCCGGGCACTATGAATAATGCCAAATTAATCACATTGCCCATAACATATACACTACTTGTATATCAACATTACAAGATTATTTTTTCAAACTCTATTTTCTCACTAGACGTACGATAAATGGTTTGTAAGCGAAAATGTTTCGTAAAACAAGAGTGGCTGATGTTATCGCATCAATGATGGGGAAACGCAATGAAAGCTTCTAAAGTAATTATCAAGACACTAACACAATTTCCGTCCTCCCAAAGTGATTTTGTGAACCGGTAAAACTCACCGGTTGCCTTGACTTAAACAACCATATTAATGCACTTAGGCCACTGATGGAAGAGAAGAGACAAATTTAGTTAGGAAAATGTAAACGACGCCAAAACAGTACGGTTGCACGAATTTCACTACTTCATTCAGCCGGTGTAGTCAATTTCCGCGCAGCTCTGGCGTCCTGCCAACCTAGGAGGTTGTTTTTGTTTATAACCTCTATTACTACAGGCTTTTATTGATTCCGAACAGGAAGTAAATCGCGCTTCGAGTACTTGTTCAGAGGTTAAGGAACTGAAATGTGTTTATTTCCTCGTGTTTCAAGCTGTTTTTAATGTCTTGACTTTTTGCGTCTGGAGTTTATTTTGCGGTTTATATATAGTTACCTATTCACAAACCACAACCTTTTGTACCTACATTAAATATAGTTATAAATTTATAATTATCGAGAGCATAACACACTTAGGTATTGGTGTAAATGTTTCACCTTGTTTATACGCTTTATGCCATTGAAAAATGACCTGCGGCGTATCCTTTCGGGTGAATTCATCGTCTGGTATACGTATAGTTACTAGCTATTTAAAACTTATTAAGGTTAATTGTATTCAAGGTACGTTGTTAATCAATAATTACGAGCGAGTTTAGCGTACAACGAAAACAATTTATTACATTGCGTCAATTGAACGCGATTTAGAAAATATATTTTCGTAAACCCTTTACCATACCACGAGAATTCGTCAAAAGACTAAAGTACTCCACAATCCAAAGTATGTAAGTAGATGGTTATCCTTGCCGAGGTCTTAGCGATTTTCTTTATGTGTTTCCAGTTTTCCGGGTAATAACTAAGTATTTGTGCACCATACAGCAAGTACGAGAGTCATCTTCCTTGTATTAGTTGCATGTGTTAAAGTATTACTTATTTAAATTGTTCCCCCAACGATCCTGAACGCATCGGGAACAACGAATTAACAGATATAAATCAAGAGCATTGTCGCTCATCGCGATGAATTATTATGAATCATGATCTTGTTGTAAAGCCAATCTTGGTCAATTACTGTAACCTTGCCGCTTATTCGTGAGGATGTGACGTCACTCGCTCGATAGTATAATGTTTGTTTCCTTTTATACATATAATATTGTGTCTTGTAATTAGCGCTTGAACACGATTTGTTGAAACGTTTAGAGCTAAGATGCCGTTGGTTATTGTACTTTCAAGGCCGTGTTTTTTTTTTATAAATTATGTGCCTAAACTTAAAACAATTCAGACGGTTAAAACAATCGCTAAAATAATGCCATTACACTATTACAGACGAGGAAGTTTCGGAGCTCCTTGCCCTATCACGCCGTATCGATTAACAATTTAACGTTTAATTTCGTTGCAAATCAATAGGTAATCTTTTAGCAACAAATGAGTTTGGTAGAAATAACTTAATCCATTTGTTTCTTTTTATCCACTAACAGAAAACAGGTTTATTGTTTTGTGAAGACATTAGAACCATAATATTATTCATAATTGATACTATATATGAATTTAAGCTTATATAAATATTAGAACATCAAAATAGTGTCATTGTGAGCGCCCGTTCTCATGCTCTAAGACCCTAGTAAGTAATAAAATCCGGCAGAGGATCGTCGGATAGTAAATCGCATCTATAAAAATATTCCGATAACCCATCGACCTTTCATTGTATAGGACGATAAGTGCGTGGACATCGAGACAAAGTCGAGGCCGTTAACCCCGGCCTATCAGCTGTCGACATCGGCCCAACCGCGGGAAATTATCTATCACGCTATATTTCGGTCGTTCACTGCCTCAATCCCTCCTTCAAGGAGCACGGGCTAGATACTATTCTAGAAGTTTTATTTTCTTGTAAGTCGTATGCTACAAAGAACAAACTTTTTAAAATTCTTCAGAAATTAGTAAAATTAGATATAAACATCAAAATGGAAGCGTGAATCACAAAGGTTCCGGCAAATATATATATTTTATTTCGTTTCTTGACCTGTTTATTTGGGTTAATTCTTTGAAATTTCGCGATTAATCAACATCGTACCATCGCCGGCAAGACATGTTCCAATATTTTACATTAACCATTATTGGAACCAAGTAATAAATCAAGCGTTGCTTCATTTATCATGTCCGGTGCAAAGTTTATTTTTTTTCTGTTATCTGGGTGGCCTATTTGGTATGTTTCGTCCTTCGTGTGTTGTCAGTGCGCAGTGTGCTAGCGCATGTTTTCAGGTACAACGCGCAAATATCGCGACCTACTTCGTTGGCAGCGATGCCGCTCCGCGTGCGCGTTTGCCATCTCACTAAAAATAAACGCAATATTTAGAAAGAACTGCTAACAGCATAGTATTTTTAAACTTGTTAAGAGAGGTTCTTTCATTGAACTTCTTGAATCGATAATTTAAAGATAAATTATCGCGATCGGGCTTATATTTTTTGTTATGACCGAGCCTGTTCTAATGTTTGATGCTCTTTTTAAGAAATTCGCCCAGACTTATTGTGTCTGAATCAACTTTTGTTTAAATTGTCGAATCGGAAACTTATTTCCCAAAAAATTAAAAATATTGAAATTATGATACAAACTAAAAGTTACTTCTTAAATTCTTGTTGTTAATGCCTAGAATCCAAAGAGAATTCTCAAATATCTACAAAATTTTAGTAAAATATAACAATATTCCTTACTGATTGTTTCAAAAGCGCTATTAAGCAATAAATCCTTCGTCCTCCACCTAATTTATAATATAATAATATCAAAAGCTCTTTAGAAAGTACGCCGCGGACACATTTTGTATAATGGCTGCTTAGATGCTTCTTGCATCGTCACTACTAAAACTTTCTACGGTACTTTGTTAACGAATAACAACGTAAAATAGGATCTTCATAAATATTCTCGCCTTATTAAAGCATATTTCAGCAAATGACGCCCCGGTCTTATGGAATCGCGACGGTCCAAGCGTCTGGTGAGCCAGCGCGCTCTGCTGATGTCGAAATCTTTCAAGTGGAGACACTCGTAGCACACGATGTAAAAACCAGTCTCCGTGAGCCTTGAAGCACTTGGACACTTGCCACGCCCATTAGAAGCACCGGAGAACATTTTACATCGCCTTGTTAACGCTAACAGACTTCCTAATCAGAATATCTCCAGCGTGCAACATTAATTGATCACTTTCCGTGAAAACATTCGCAAATATTTACAAACATACTCGCTTGTTCCGAACATTTGTCGAAACAAAGGCCAGATGTTCAACTAACGCTGATTGAAGCAGATTAAAGTAGCTCATCGCGATTTCCGCATACGTAACCACCTTTATCAAGATAATGGCATTGAAGCATGCTAACACGTTAAAGATTTCCTTGTTCTCAAATGTTTCGTGGCAGAATACGGTACGCGAGAGCCGTTTTGTCATTATCTTTATATCATAACACCGTTGTACTCGTCATTCGTGGTTAAATTAGCATTTTTGAGGATTTGTAAGAACATCCGCGGACAGGCATCGACCGCGACGTCGGCTAACGGTACTAGTGTTCCGAGCCACTTTCAGCACGGAGCAGCTCGTCGCGACTCGCGATCGACATGTCTAATTATTTTGCACAGCTTTTAAATGTGTAGTTATCGTTATAGGCACAACACCGCAATCCGGTTTCTCATTGGCGAACTCTCTCGTCGTAGGAGTCTCGGCGTTTACCTCGCGAGAATCGGAGGGACGACGCCAGCTCAGGCACGACGACGGTCGACGACGTAGCGCGACCAGCCCCACTTCACTGTCACCGATTTCACACAAATCCAACAGTTCTCACATGTAACGCATCGCAGCGGAAGAAATCCACCGACAAACGTGTAAAAAGTTCCAAAGTTTCTGGGCTTATTCAAAGCGAGCACACGAATTCAAAGACGGATAAATTCACTCTTACGAGCGACAACGCCACCGAGCGCAACAAAGGCTAGTGGCAGACTGTCGAGTAGGAATCGTCCCGGGCGGGCGGAGAGGGGGCGAGGTCTCGTTCGCTCTCGCCGCTATCGCAGTCACGTCCGTGTAGGGGGCACGAAGAAGGCCGACGCAGTACGAAATCGTCCGACGAGCACCCGCTAATCCCGCTATCACCGCTACGGATGGTATCACAGGATACCGGGCGGAGGGGCGTGCACGTGCGCCGCGCGCCTGACCAACTCCATCTTACACATTTGGTGCATTTTTTACCTGACTTACTACACCAATGCATGGGATCTACATACATTTGTTGAAAATCAAAACACTTCTGATTGTGTATTCCTTAGACCATCTTTGATTTCCGTTACGTATTGATTGCATTTTGTTTAGTAATAGCGTATCTTCGTGGCACTTGGATTGAAATAGGAATTATTCTTAATCTACCTGTCTGGGTCTTCGTCAATGTTATCTTACTAGTCTTGATGTCAGGCCCTAGGATGCTATTAGGCATTTTCTAATAAACAAAAACTTTACTGCCCCTGAGATGTAATGTATTCATAATTAGATTCTGGGTTTGCACGAAATGTTAGTGTGGGTCCAATACTGACTAGCCCTTTGGATATAATAAATGTATGTAAATATATGTATTGAATGTTCATAAGTGAAATAAATGGAGAACACATAATTAATTCAAATTATCATGGCATCACTGTATTTTTTGATCCTTTCACTAATTAGTTATACCTACAGCTTTTATACTCGGGTTAGAGAGTAGATTAAATTGTAGAGCAAAATGGCAAAATTGTAGTTCAACTTCGCTTTATTATTTGGTTCCGTAAACCATCAATATTCCGAGTTTCGACGCGCCCACAGTAGCCCCGTATGAAACCGTGTTTCCACAGAATGAAAATTTAATTGCACCCCATCACAATTATACTGCGCCCCTCTGAAACGTAGTCAAAAGTAGGATACACAAGGTTTCTTTATTATGATAACGAATTAATATTTAATTTGTCAGTAGTGTTACTCTACTTCCGTTTATTTATAAACTAATATATTCGATATGTCCAAATATTATCTTTTGTTCGGTGCAGACTATGTTACGTTTCAAAATTTGAATTTTTAAACTCTTAAATCAATACTATATTTACCTATGTATATTATGAACTACTATACAATATAGACAATATAACGTTATTCATAAGAACTAACCCGTTATGTAGCAATTTTACACGCAACAAAAACTTGGACGCTAAGGAAATTTCTCCGCGCGTCGAGTTTTTGCTTCGTTCACGGTTGAATCGCGTTCCGTGATATTGGCAGGAAACTTGCTATTACTTAATGCGAATAGGTATGAGACTGCCACTGAGACCGTACAGCCTTGTCTTGCTCGCCATAAAAAGCTTAAATGAATTGTGGCAGTTAGACTTTCCTCGCCAGTTCGTTCGCACAACTTTCCGATGCGATTGTTTGCACGTGAGAACGGTTTTTTACATTGGATTTTGATGTTTGAGTATAAACTCGTCTTGATATTATCAAAGCAGGTCGATGTATTCTTAGCAATGTGCGCAAATCTTGTTTGTTAATTCCAATCGTAACTGAACTTATTTAAGAAAATGTTTTTAGTCCCTCGCCACGTTATTTGTTCGTTATAAAATAATAAAAATCACCTCTAGAACGAATTTCCATGCTTTTTACTCCAATAACCGTATTGATTATTAAGAAGATTCAGTTGTACAACAGAGAAAAAACGGAGTTAGTCTTCTGGGTGACTTGAAGTGTTAAAACCAATTTATTTGTCATTTTAAAGTGAAATAAGGTGTTGATTGCGAAAATGTTTTTAAGGCGGGACTTGCATTGAGATGAATACAATCGTGTGCAGTGCAAAAAATCGGTGCTGAGAGAAACTGGAACGGACCGCTTCTGCTTTCATAGTATATTCTTTTTAAATTAACTTTCTATTTGTTCTTTTAGTCTCTATGTCAATACAAACTATTAAACATTTAAATTTAATTATATCTTACAAATTAGTTGCATAGTGCTCAAAACATACAATTAAATATCTGTGTTGCAAATTGAAAGGTTCAATAAGAATTTTTGTGGTTTTGTGACTTCATTGAAAAAGTAGACAATAAGGGATTTGATGTTATTTGTAGATCTAATTCCATTACATTTATCTTGGCCTGGACATCTGCACACTAAAAAGTGTTAAAAACTCTAACAGCTAATCATTAAAATAACTACAAGAAATCTAAGAAGTATTCAATAAAACATGCCACTTAGTAACAAAACAACTCTATTACATTTTCAAGCATAAAAACTTAAAGTCTACATTCTTCGGAAGTGCAATAAAATGTCATTGCTCTTAGAAAAAGAGCGTCGTCAAAGTGTACAGAACTGGCGATTCATTCATGTTTGCAGACACATTCGCAACTCGTCCTTATCTGTCGCGATCTTCTTCACGAACAATACACGTCGCAGCATGACTACGCACGTGACGCGTAATCATGGAATAAATATACGGAAAATACTAACAACAACTAAATTCAGTGTATTGATAAATAAGTGGCCTTAATGTAACGATTTTCCGGTCAAAATACCCTTTATCTGAGAGGTTTCAGGAAATAAACATATAATAGGACTACTAATAAACATACATAGGTGCCACTTTATATACTTTGTAATTAATCATTTTTAATACATGATTATTAAAGACAAAAGACCTATTACAATATATGTATAAGCTATAGACAAGCTCTGCACATGTGTTTACTCATGGAATGTTACAAATTTACAATGTTATTAGAGGTAATTACACTCACAGTTCAGTTAATTCCATATGCATACGGTTGGTTATATATAAAACAAATGATGCATAAGATTCCTAAACAAATTACATTTATTAAATTATATAAGTATCCACTATCCATCATCGAAGAGTTACGCAACGTCTATCATATTCATCTACAAATCGGAACTGATAACAATTCTCGACTTTGATATTTTCTTATCTCGTCTAATGCTCTGCAATCAAACGAGAATCTTTGATATTGCCACCTAGGGTTAATCGAGCCTTTACGATAACAGCATGATTTTTATAAAACAGATTTTTTTTAACCTTCAGAGGTATCGAATAGCTTGTTTAATATAAGTTTAGGAACTCATTATTCTATTCTTATTTACTTCGAAAATTGTTTTAAATTCAGTCAGCTCCATCTCTACTACGTTTTTTCGATAAATAGAACCTCGGAAAATGGCACAAGCAATTTTTACCATAAAGCCTAGACGAATCCATGGCTCCCTGCGCCGTTAAAAATAATACATATTAAACACCTTTAAATTATAATACATACCTAATCTGCCGCAAGAAATAATTTCATTGCAGTTAATTTAATAATCCCACGCAGATTGTCACGTTCAATTTCGCTGAAGCGGTAAGGTCGAATGCAATGCAACTGCGACAATTCAAGCGCAGATGTTCACGCGGCGAGCCGACCGCGTCCGAGACTTACTTCCCGTTTTAGAACTTGTTGCTCAATAACAATTATCTACACGCGCAACGGTTATAGTACCAACCTAGCAATACATATATTTATAATCATTACATTCGATTCACAGACGAGTTATTTTATGTATACTGTATTGTAGTTGCCATATCAACTCGCAATTCTAAGCCATTGCTGTACAGTGTTCCCTAACGTGCTTACATTCATTATTATTAATAAGGATATAGATACGTAACTTACCTTTTGAATCACACTTATAAGATCGACGTAATATGATTTAATTGGCGTGACAACAACTTATCCTGGAAATGGATTAGGGTATACTCGTCAATGTATTTTCCTTGACTGAGGCGAACAATGAGTATCCTTGTTTCTATTAGACTTTGTTTATTGGTTATATTAGACTTTATTCTATAACAATAATGTGAGAAATTTTGTTCTAATAGCCTACATACAACAAAACCCTCAAAAATGTTACATGTTAATTCACAAATACTAATTTGAAATACCCCTTAAGTTTCTAGTTTCTAATTAGGGCAGCTGTCAAATCTTATTACAAAGTATTTTTTTCAATATCATAGAAATAAATAAATAAATCGTTTATTCACATAAAATATTTCTTTTACAATAATTAAAAAACTGATTCTTAGCATTTATTCTTAACTTACTTGATAGTTATTTTAATGCTGGGCAGATCCTGTCAGAACCAACAAAATAAACAAGATAACCGATTTATGCATAAATTTGGCATGATATTGGAAAAATCATTCCAACCATTGATACATATATAGGTATACTTTTGTGCATTACCTTAATATTTCCGACCAGAGGTGTTAACGTGATGCCTTGTATCCTATTATAAATTCTTTAATACAATAGGATTTAACACACTTCGCTGACAATATGCAGAATTGCCACACATCGCAAACATGAACGTTAAGATGGAACAAGTATGAATACCCGACTAAATAAAGTATACGTAGACAGTATACAAAATCAATATATTTCCACAACGTTATATTCGTCAGATTCTTTTCTTGGTAATCTTGACCTAGAAAACAGGTTATATTCAAGTAGGAGTGGCACGACTGTACAAGATCTTATCATTAAAAGGCTAATCATAGTTCAGATGAAATCGTTAAAAGTTTTACCCTGCTACGAAATTAATGCTTGGGAAATCTATTAAAACTGATTTGTATGTTTATCAATAGGGCAAATGGCCATTACGTAACGAGGAAATAATAATTTATTTGTAGGCCATTAATGAGATCCATATGTATGAATTTATACGCTTACGCTATCGTACTTTTTACCTAATTTTATGCCAATAACTAAAATAAAATGTGGAATTAAATATATGTAGATCTCAAAATTAACATTGCTTATGTTAGGAGACAACAATTAATATACAATCATAAATGATGTTTCCAAGACTTTGTACGTTTGTATCAAATATACTCTGCAACAGACTTGCAACTTAATATGTGTTTTTTTATATGTTATCCGATTTAGATGTAAAGTAAGGATAGCCACAATATACAAGGACACAAAGCTACTACTTACAAGGTGAGCGCTCAGTTACGTATTTTAACATTCATTAAAATTATATACTTCACGCCTGTAAGCCAAACGAAGTAGAAAGAAATGTAGAGTATACCTCTGCTTAGCCCGCATTTAAATGAATATATAAATAAAACCGATATCGATCGCATAATATGTACGGCAATTTAGGCTAATTTTAAACGAATGAGTTTAAGTACTTTCTTTTAAAAAGCGGAAAGTTCTTAAAGTAGAAGAATCCCATAAGTCGTTCTTTCAAGTGTTTACCTAACTAAAAATATAAATCACTTTTAAGTTTGTATTTACGATGTGTTCATATATTTCAGTTGGAGATATCGGGAGTTTCTTGTAACACAATAAACATAAACGATGTCAGTAGGTAACGGGCAAGTTATGCGGCCAGTAAGTCAGAGCAGAGTAGTCCGAATAGGGGGGACAAAAGAGTTGAGTTCCTGCGTGTTCTGCTGCTCTTGGTAACTATACAGACAAACTTACTTTACTTTAGCAAACTCTTAACCGACCGTCGTAATAAAAATTTCATGTACTTCTTATTATAAGATTGTAAAGTAGGTAGTGATACCCTCTCAATGGTAGAGGAGACCCGTGCTCAGCAGTGGGCGTATATGGGTTGATGAAGAAGAAGAAGATAGCCCCGAGGTTTCGGCATGCGGTCGCAACTCTTGGCGCTCGTGGCTTCTATCTCCAGGCAGACACCTCTGACTTTTCGAAGTTTTTTGTGTATTCAAGATGAATTACCGATGACTGTAACGTTGAAGGAAAGCATCGTAAGGAAACCTGCACACCTAAAAGTACTACAATTCCGACAAATTTGGAGATGTTAGGACAATGTGTGAAAGTAATCTAAAACTCTACTCCAACCGATAATTTTGCTGCTAAGCTATCATATTTAGCTTGATCAATATGACCTCTTGTTCAACCTTTTGGTCAAAGTGACCATTTGGTCTCTTAACAGCAGAGAAGGCGGTGGCGGTACTTATGCTTCTATCATATTATAGTATTATGTCACTGTACAAATATGTAACTCTATGGTATATTGTATTAACTGCAAGTATCATTAAAGGAATCATCATGTAATAGAATTCGTGTATGTACGAACCTTACGTGTGATGCGTACGACACGACAGAGAGCCTTTGAACACGTCAGGGACTAAAATAACTCGATACATGGTCAATTAGTTTACATCGCGTATACTTAATTAATTCCAAATGTGTGTACGCCCTTGTATTATAATTACAACTTGAAAGCCATGCTCAAATTAAAATATTACTGAATAGCCTTGTATTTGATCCGTGTGTTATTCATATTAAATCCATCCAAACTTAAACTATAAATGCGAAAATAACTCTTCTTGTTGCGTCTTTACGGTGAAAGTACTGAAACCCTTTCGAAGAATTTTAAGATCAGATTTTCCACCGCTTATATTATCTTGAAAGTTTAAAAATATAATGAACACCTTCTGAGAACAGTTTCTACCGCGAAGCGTATTTATTTTGTAAAATATAGATAAAAATGTTGTGTATTTTGATTCATATAAATGATGTTCATTTATTTCTATTAACTGTAACTGGTTACATATAATATTGCTTGGTTTAATCAAAAAACTAATTTTAATTAAATTTATTTCGGCATTCGGCATCGACGCGGGGCTTATCAATCATAGCTATCTTCACAAGACAACGCTTATAACAGATTGTATTCAAGGTACAATTGTAGTGATATATCGTAAACAATAAGATAAAAATTAAAAACCATGAAAAAAATAGCAGCACTCTTTAATTCAAAGACTCACTGGCGCAGTGATTAAAAGTTGACTGAAACAAATGTTCGATACCTGTACATTATATAAAAAGTTTTGACCAAAAGCTTTGTTGCAATTTATTAGTAGCCTATTTTATTAGTATTAGCATATAAAACTTGCGTTAGGGGGGCACTGGACTATATAGTATACATACCACATTGTACTTATTGGTTAAGGTCCAAGAGATCAAAAAATCCATAATTTCAAATTTCAATATGTCATAAAAAATATTGCATCCTTAACAATACTGAGAATTGTTATTTGCTTTTGAATGCGCTTAGGTTCTATAATAACTTAAATGTATAATTAATCTATACTATCTATACTAATATTATAAAGTGGTAAGGTTTGTGAGTTTGTATGTAAGTTTGTATGTTTCTGACGTTGTAGAAAGTAAACTCGCGATCTACTGAACCGATTTTGAAAATTCTTTTACCAATAGAAAGCTACGTTCTTTGTGAGTGTCATACGCTATATATTAGTCCAAAAATGATAAGACTTCTTTGTTGTAGCAGGATTTGCGAAGTAAGTCAGAGAAAAAACGAGCGAACGAAACCATATTTTGCAAACGCTGCCTTACCCACGGAAGATATATACTTGAGTCCTAGAGAAAAGTCGTAGAGCTTGATAATATCTACAAAAAAGTCAGCGGTAGCATATGTCTATCTATTAGTGTTGGTTCACTATAACCTCTTTTATGCTAACTAAATTTATTATAAAATAAAGCATTGTTTGTGAAGCTATTTTTTTAAAGATTATATTAATCCTTATTCAAATTAATGCGTTATTCAGTATAAGTATTTAATTTAAAAGAAATTTTCCCTTTACATCATTTGATTTCGATGAGTATCTTAGAAGATATCGCAGTTTCAAAATAATCATCAAGCGCGCAATAATTATGTACAAGGCGCCGACCGGCGCGTTACGGTTTCACGTTTTTAAATAATTTTACCGATTTGTATGATTGTTGGTATGTGCATAAATAGGACTTTTAAATTAGTCTATAACTTATTTTCTTTTTGAAGTCAACCCTTTTGTCTACGCGGACGAAGTCGCGGGCAACAGCTAGTATTGTATAATATGGTCCTTATCAAGATAACATGAGGCAAACATAAATGTCTTTATGAGCGTGACTTGCTGTTAATTTGTTATTAGTTTGAAATATTTGGCAACTCACCCAGCAATGCTAGACTTCGTTATCTCATATCATTTATCTCAAAGCAACGAGACATATTTTCAGCGTGGATTATGCTTAATAAGACTTTTCCCGACGC
Source organism: Cephonodes hylas (assembly GCA_030295005.1). Lineage (NCBI taxonomy): Eukaryota > Metazoa > Arthropoda > Insecta > Lepidoptera > Sphingidae > Cephonodes > Cephonodes hylas. The sequence continues at coordinate 3,552,134 of AP025367.1, read as the reverse complement.
CTTAGTAATAACATTAAATATACTAGAAAAAATGTATCAGTGATATGAGTAGTTATTGTGCTCAACATAAACAGGTTATTTTTCGCAAAACCGGATTTTACGAGCTTTGAGAACAACAACCTTACAAATTAACTTTATTTATAAAGATACATGACACCAAACATTAAAATTTAAAAAAATACATTAAAATTTGGGAATAATAGAAACAAAAAAGCATCTACACCTAACTGCTAAGTCATTGCTCGTACGTCGTAAGCAAGACAATCATTGTAATCGGAATAATAAAAAAAATGAAACCAGGTATCATCGAAGTATATTAGTAGAAGGAACGGTAAAGTAAAATATAAAATTTACAATTCAGCCGATTCTTCAATACTTTTACTACACTGAGTCCGAGGAGGAAGGTCGCGACCTTCATTACGTATCATGCAGTTCGACACAGTATTTCGCAACTCCCTCTGTCGCATCGAGTCGTGACACGTGGCACAACTCGGTCCATTGTCAGTTAAACGGTCTCAACTTAATGCCAAGTCAAAAAACGTTAGAAGACAATAAAAAATGTAATTTTGATGTAAAGCAGGCAAGTTCGCACATCTCTACATTGTACCGTTGTGATGCAACTTGTTGTGAAAGCTGATACCTATGGAATTGGGTTAACGTTGCGCGCGGGCCGCTCGCGCTGCCTACACTACACTGCTTTAATATTAACCGTTTCGTGCACGCTTCTCGCTACAATTCCTTGTAAACACAACATTTGTGACGTAACCATAATTTCCTGTTATCAGTGGCAAAGAGTGAAGACAATACGTAGGCAAACAAAGCGGAAAAAGCCGTAAAATAATTACGAGAAGTTCCGTCGTTTTCGTTTATTGATCTCAATTAACTTAACATGTTATAAAATCTTTCAGAATAAATTAGAGGGATTAGACTTAGTTATAATTATTATTATCGAAATTATCGTCTTTAAAATAATTAAAGAGCACAGGTAAGAACTGAACAATGTTACTTTTGTTATCGTTTTTTCTCATATCACCCTAAGGTTGATGGTAGATTATCTCCCAGACTTATGTGTATTAACTCCGCCTGTATGCCTTGAATATATAAAAACATAAATAATATAATATTAGTTAAATGTTTTTTTTTTACATTATAAGCATCTAAATCCGGAACAAGCGACGAAATAGAGCGAGTATTTTTGGCGTTATGAGATCGATGCAACTTTCCTTAATATTTTTATTACTTGTATTAGAAAAAATTATATTCCTTACTAGCCTTACATCTCAATAATGATTTTTTTGTGTCACTTCAACGCAATTTACAAAACCGAGTTAGATACGAAAAAGGAACCCTAAAGACGGTCACTGGCTAGTATATTATATCCAAAAAATGATTCTGCGAATGAAACTGCATGTAAATTTATTATACCACATTGCCAGCTATATTTTATAATGATTGTGCTGGAAGGTCGATAATCTCAGCTCTATTGTTGCGCCGGCTCAGCGTGTTCGCCATTGTGAATATATTACTATCATAAATCACGTATTAGGCGTTGAGGTCTTATGACTTGTAAATTCTCACTATACGCGCACAATATACGCATGTGCTAGACCAAGCATTGATATTTTTATTAGCCTTCAATGGAAATTGCATTCACGTTTGAATGCTATTGTTCTTTTCTTCTCAAGGGCACGCCATTACCATTAAGAAACAAAGAGGTTGGAAAAATAGTCCTTAAAATCCACTATTTAACACACAAGATTAAGTCAAGTTAGGTCATATCAACTTCCGTTGTACAGATTATTATTAAACACGTTTGTGTAACAAGAGGTTGCGGGATCGGTCTCCGCACCGAGATAAATGTTTGTGAATCTCGTTTCCGGCCTGGGTGTTTGTGAGATCGAGACAATCCACCATAGTTTGTAACACAATATGAACTATGTGCGTGATTGTTATTTATTTTACATACCTTAAAACCAGATTCTGTCGTCAGATCACACGCACGCACACATAAACTCACACCTGTTTTCCAAATGGGTTTGCAGACGTGCATTTCTGCCTCACGTTCATAATACCACACATTTGCAAATACCCACAGGTAATGTCACAATAATACGCGGTGTACACGATGTCCTTGCAGTTCGATTCGACCGCAAAGCGGTTTGCACTGCGGATGTATCATCAAGCGCCAGTAAATAATTACACACTATTCGATATTACAACTATATTTGCATATTAAGTTTACTACGGCCGCGTGTTAGTGATTGGCAACACGGGAGACAGAAAAAAAAATTGAGTGCAGAGACAGATGGCATCATGACAGGTATGTGGAAATTTTTCAATGAATTTTACTTTTTACGAACTTGTTTTCTTTTGTTAAAGAGCATATTTAAGAAATTCTGTACTATTAAAGAAAACTAAGAAAGTGTATAGAAGCACAAGGAAAGCATATCGAAATCTCATGAAGTATTCATGAATTTATTCATTTAATTCATCGATGGTCCGTATCCATACCGGATAGCTTTGTTTACTTACGTTATCTGAGGAACTCAACGCCAAACCCGGGTCTCGCCTGTAAGTGCCACTGCAACTGACAATCCACAATACAATATGTCGTTTTGTCAGCCTGTCAATAAAGTTTTAACTGTTGTGAACTGTTTACTCTACTACTTGTAATTATTCTGATATGTGTGCACTGTACGTATAGTCCCTGAAATAAAATTATATTCTTCAGCTAATGATTTCATTTATAAAATTCTATGAAAATCTAATCTATATCAGGATATTAAGGGCGGTATACAGATTTTTTAGATATTTTTCCGACGCCTATTTTATAACGGTGACATTACAGCGTTGAACAGAGACAGGCAGTTCCGTTGGTTGGTTGGGAGCGGTTGGATGAGGAGAGCCGAAGGTCGAGCCCAGTGGCGTGCCATAGGAGAGGCCTATGTCCAGCAGTGGACGAATAAAGGCTGATGATGATGAGGAGGCAGTCCCGTTTTCAAAACCCACCTCGTGACACTGACTTCACCAAACTCTACCTCAAACTTTAATAGACTAAAATAATAATCTCATTTATTTAATATTATTAGAAACATCGGGTAAAAGTTTAAATGTAAAACCAGAAACCTAACTTTATCTCCTATATCATTTACGTTCGTTTACTGGGACTACACCTGCTCTACATTGGTAGGTGGGTTGAGGGTAGACAAGAATCAACAACGCCGACGTAAATCGTATAGCTTATAGCCTATAAAGGGGATTATATCATATTAGCAAGAAAACAACATTGTGGTAATACCGTACTACAATTTGCACTCGTACTCCATAGTTCGTGGAATACATTCATAATTTATTGGTAGTCGCATTATTTAGCGCCATTTTCTTCATCAGCCAAACGTACACTACGTTTTCTTAAAACCAAACAGATTAGCATTGTTATTCCGGCCGGCTTGCCTGTGACATGACTTTGACCTAACAGGATTTAGGTCAAGAGGCATCGATTTATTGCCTCAATAGTCGCTACTATTCATGTGTCCGGCTAAATAATCAAGTAACTAGCTAATGTGGCACTGAATAATTAAATTCCTTCAGGCTAGCCAGAAACGGGGAGATAAAATCTAACCTATACATGTCACAAGCTTAACACTGTAAGGCTCAAAACAAAAAGAAATTTTCTGTCAATATTTTCATAACATTTGAAATTCAACTAAATTTAAAACATCGTTTTCAAACAATAGACGTGAAAGTGAGCCAACGCCAAGTTAAAGTATGTGGGTCAAGGCGAGCCGCTATGATAATTTTACGGAAAAAAAATAGTGTTATCTACTCTCAAATCCACCTGTTCAATCAACTGAAAAACTATATTAAATCGGCGCCCAGCGACCATCTGTGCTATATACGTATTGTTATACGAAATATTCAAACAGTTGTAATACATATGTACAATATTATTTTGTAAAGGTATGCGACAAAATATATTTCATTAAAATTAGCCACAAAAAGATCTCCACTCATGGATATTCTAAAAACGAAATTTCGTCTTGTTGGACAAGTTACTTTCATCTAGCAATATAAAAATTAAAACCAAATTAATGATAAAAAAATTAAAATCTCGGTTACGTTTCGTAACTTTCCATCCTTTAACAAAGTCAATGGGCAGTTTCACAATGAGCCGTATAATATTTTTGGGAGAATGTTATTTACAAATTATCGAAAATCAACCCGTCACGATGTGACCGTGACAATAGTTTCGTCTTTTAGTAATGGGCTCGATATCTGATCAGGCCGTTAAAAAGTTAATCATGTTAAAAAATTAAAGACGACCGAATTACGATCAGCTCCGAAATTTAACTCAGCATAAAGCAGTTAGCCTTCGTTTTCAGAGATCGTATATTGAAATCAAAATCCATCTTATGGAATAAGAAAAATGGGTTCCTCCTCTCTTTTAATTTTTTGAATACACGGTAGGGTCCAAAATTTATTTAATTGTTTAACAAAAAAAAAGATGTAGTGAGTAATAGAGCGTTGAGGTTTAAAATGAATATTTGGTATCTAATTTACGGAATGTAATAAGAATAATTATTTATGCATTATTCATATTCGTAATACGACTATTGCAAATCCAAATTGAATAAGACATTACGGTCTTATTCGAGATGTTAATTTCTCAATGAGATTCGATAGGATAGCAATGTCTGCATAATTCGTAAAATCGCTTGCGCTTTCCGCATAAATTTATAGTATGTAATATTTTCCGTAATTCTATTACGACAGCAATTTAACATTGAAGAATGGATTTCCTCGAAACTATCTTCCTTTATCGTGAGAAAACTATCCATAAACCGTCACGAACATCTAAGTGACACGGCAACCGCCGCTTTCTATATTAATATTACTGTGATACTTTTTTATAGCAAGTGCTATAAAAATTAGTTTAAGTCGATATTGCCAATTATTTAATTTGAGATGTTTTTCTATGCTTCTAATAGTGATCCGGAAATTACATGTGTTTCGCTTACATGTATAGATAATGAGTATTAACGTACCAACTACTATGTTACAAAAATTAAATTTAAAGATATGCAAGTAATATGCGGGCAGTGTTCGGGAGACTATAATATTATCTGCATTGGCAATTGGTGGTAAGGAGAGTTGCGCAAGCGGCGCGCGGCGTGCGGCGGTCGGTCATGCGCGCGAGGCCGCCGCACGACCTCAATTCTCGATAGGTATCTAAATGTCAGGATCAAGGCTGGATCGAGAACAATTCGAGATCATACTCAACACTTATTATATCTACACCTATACTTCATCATAACTTTTAACTAGCTTTCGAGACAAAACAGATACGTACAATTCGTTAAAAGTAATACATTAAAACTCAGGGTCCCCGCCTCAAGGCGGATTTGAGTGTAGGTACGCCTTCTTTATAAAAACTGTGTAAAGAAGACTGAGCAAAAACATATTTTACGAGGCAATAATATTTTGGCGAAATTAACAATAATATTATGACTATTATTTTTATTGGATAATTTTATATGTAATGGAAATATTTTTTAATGACTGCTGTAAACCTAAGCGGTAACCTAATAGCAAGACACTCTTTGAGAGTTACAAAGAATTAATATAAGTAAGCGTAATTTATAAAATAAAACAAAAGAGTAAAGTAAAAAAACAATTACCGTTTATTTATTATTCGCTGGCAAAAGTGGAATGAAAACCAATCTTTCATTACAATTCGGACAAATATAAAATCTGTAAGCCACAACACTTACAGTCACACTACAAATTAACTCAATTGGCAAACGAACATTAATCTTCCACTAGTACATCAAAAGGTAAACGATAAGAATTTACACAATTAACATTTATGTGATGATTCATCAAAAAAGTTACAAATCCATACATTGCATCCTATCATGCTCCGCGCATGACAACTTTATCTAGGGTTGTAGCCATTTGCACCCTGTACCGCCTAGTCGATTGTTGACAATTCATCGCGGAGCAGACGATCCTGCACCAACCCGATAACACCGTGTAACATGCAATTTCATTCAGAAATAGCCGAAACGACCATCGAGTTAAACACATTAAAATATGTAAAATAATTAAAAGCATATAAACACCTATTTGAGCTGTAAAACTTTCAGACTAAATGCATATTATGATTATACTACAATATATAACAATATACGCACTCCGCCTTTGATAACATTACGAGTAATAAAGAAACTAATAATCTATTAGTTCCAATTACCGTGAATAAAATGAATGTACTTCTTGTATTTATAATGAAAATAATACATCGGAACACTTGAACGACAGTCTTTGTGGAAACTAATTTAGGACTTTGACAAACTCAAAACAAATATTGAAATTGAAATTCTAATAAGTATTGAACCTACTGAAACACGCACAACTTCTAGCAATAAAACACACTCGATTGTAAAAATATGTACAGTCTACTACTATGTAATTTTAGAACTTAAGTATATATATTTGTAATATTTACCAAGGCAAAATGCATTATTTTTATCTTTTAAACACTCACTAATTCATCCAAAAAAGATTTTAATTCATTTCGGTGTATTTTTTTGTACTAAATATTTTGGTTAATCCCAAGTAGTAATAATGAGCATGCAAACAAGGACATTTTCATAACACGCTTTTGTTTTACAGATGTTAATATTCTTTTATGTAAATTTGGAAGCAGGTACATGTGAATAGAATATTTTTGGTCGTTTATTTAATTAACAAATCATGTCTTTAAATAAACACGTTTCTAAGCGCCGTGTTCCTTGTTGATTTGAATTACATTAGCATAGACATATTAGAACGATCCGAGAGAATTTTGGTGTATGTAAAACAAAACAAAGATGGAAATCCGATAGGCTGAATGGCAAGAAATCAACATGAAGTAATAAATAATTTATTTTTTAAAACTGGATGCGGTAGTGATGTGTCCTCTTGTTGTCTTTGGCGGACTCAGCGGAGCGGCGGCGGGCGGCGGCGTACACCGCCAGCTTGGACGGCGAGGGCAGGCTCGAGTCGCGCGGACGGACCAATGATTCCCGGGACTCGGCCGCGGGTAATGATGCTGATGTCGGCACCGAAGGAAGTTTCCTCACGGTCCCCGTGTCGTACGGCAGCGGAGAACTGCGGGAGGCAGTTGACGCTATCGATCCTGAACCATCGGAATCCTGGAAAAAATATTTCATAAATAAAAACAAATTTGGTTGACCATATGAAAGAAGTAAAACATCTTTTGCTCCATTTATAATATGAGTTGTGAGGGAAATATTCAGTAACTTACATCTCCTTCTAAACTTTCGTTCACGTCGTCCGATCACACAACACTCTCGTCACGCATACATCAGTCCACTCTCCAAGTCGAGCGTACGCTTATTTCAAACTGCATTTTTTTACCCATAGATCCAGGTCGATAATTTCTCCAATATTGTGGGTGATCTTAGTGTTGACCACTTAGCACCATGTGGCTCGCTAGCTCATTTGCCTTACTACCCATAAAAAAGTTAAAACTAGCATTAGTAAAAGGATTACTAAAATAATGGTGCACCTTTCTAGCATCTCTATGTTCGAGTCTGTCGTATCTGGTGTTCCTGGCGGAGGGTTTCCTTGGCGGGCGGGGCAGCGCGGAGGGCGGCGGCGGCAGGCTGGAGGAGCGCGTCTGCTGCGAGGCGCGCCCCTGCCGCTCCAGCAGCAGCGCCTCCTCGCCGCGCCCGCCGCGCGCGCCCACCGCGCCCAGCCCGGGGAAACAGCACAACCCGCGCTGGTGACAGACAGCCGGGTCACAATACATACTGTCAATCGATGCATACATTGATTTGCCTATCATAATATTTTCGTGTAAAACTTCAAAATCATTTTTTTTTACTTTTCGCATTCATGTAAAAGGATGTTATGATTATAATATCAAAAACGATTATATTTTCCAACTTAAATTGGCATTTCAAAGTTAAACACTAACAATGCAAACAAGCACAAATTAGTAACGCTTACCTTATTAGTGGAGCGTCGTACTGAAGGAAGCTGTTAATCGGCCATTCTAACAAAACCACTAGAGCCGTACGATACCACAGTACATTTAAGGCCCGCGCATAAATTTAAATCATTACAAAGTAGCTCACGTGATTCTATTATTAAATAAAACTGGTTTTTAACAGCATTTAAAGAAGATTGTTTTATCTCTGTAACGTTACAAGTACAACAAATACTTTGACACATTCAATACATCAAACGTGATAGTAAACTCGATGTGGATTAGTTCAGAGTAGCCGAAATGTAAAAACTGTGTCAGTGGGCTATCACTGCAACACATCAAACAAAAGCGAATAAATTATGTTAATACCTCGAAAGTAAAACATTAGAAACGTCTGCATAAAGTATCAATTTATACATGTCATGTAAATTAACATATATATGGTACACACTAAACACGGGTGAGATCAGCAAAATTGATGTTCACAAAGCTGGTTAAGCCTTACTTATGAATATTGATCACATCAGTCTCTATTAAGTGATGTCTTGACTTGTTTCCCCTAACATGTTAGGGCAATCGACAAATGAAGGCAAAACACTCTTGTTAGGAGAAGTTGTCAATGTTGATAAGTAGGGCCCTTCATTGTTAGGTAACAGCCATTAAAACCACAACAAACAAAACATGATTTTTATTCTAATACATGCTTCCTACAAAAATATTACATTGAGTACACCTTATAAAAATATACGATATATGTATACATACAAATTATTCTTAATCTAGAGCCTCGGCACGACGTGACTACGGAATTGTATAAGGCCACATTTTTATGCACTAATTTGTCATTATACCATAACTTTAGCTTTAAAACTATAAAGGCAAAATAGGTATGTACATTAGTTGCCAGATTGTGAAATACAATGAGATTTCCTTTAAACAATAATTACTAAAATACACATATTTTAGACCAATAGAAAATGTCATTTTAGGCGAGGTTCCGATAAGTAAAAACAATGTGTTTATATTTTCTTTTTAAGTTAAACTTAATTAAATAAATTGCATACATCGGCTACATTGTTTATATGCAAATTCGTAAAAAATAAATAGTAGAAACAAACAAAAAACTTAATGCTATATTTTCTTACACCAAATAAATATGGAAACATTTTTATAAACAGGTGCCAAATACAATTTATTCTAACTTTGGCATATTTTGTGACCAATGCCTAATTATAAAGTAGCTGTTTGTTTTATAAAAATGTGTGGAATACCTAAAGCTAGATAAAACAAAAATTCCTACACCTCTATATATGCAAGTAGCAGTTAAATTTGTTCATATTATATTGACAACCACTACACCTTTTAGTTACAAGCTATGAAAGGCCAACCCAAAAATACCATCAAGAATTAAAAGGGAGTAAGACTGTGAGGCCAAACATTAATATATTCAATATTCATAGAAAATATTTTTAAGATTGACACCTACCTTAGAATTCAGTCTATTGAATGTATATGAACATGTAGGATACATTTGAACAAATCTAAAAATCCATCAATGCATCTAGTTTCAAACTTATAATCAGCTTACTTAATGAGACTAGGATGTTACTAGTGGAGTGTAAATAATATGTCAGGAAGAGATTCTTATAAATCTAACCCATTATTGGCACAAACTGTCCACTTTACTCAACACTCTTAAAGGCACTTATATGTAATACACACATAAATTTATGGTTATTGACTAAGGAACATTTGCACCTATGAAACTAAACCACTCAAAATCATTTTAATATATGATATCAATGTAAAATTGTATGGTAAATTTGAGAATATAAATATCATAATATCATGCAGCTTAGTTTTATGGGTGCATATAGTTTTGAAAAAATTTACAAACTTCACTATTTAATAGAACAAACATGATATAATATTCGTAAATAAAAGTTCTCGAGTGCACATATTATGTCATTTTTTTCTTTTATAAAATTTAGTTTTCCTGATGTCTGAGAAATTTACTAAATCATAAGACTGTAAATAATGCTTTTGAAATGGTTACATTATTGATAAAAATAAACCAGGTTTATGAAAACATATGCTTAAAATTCATACCTTCTCTCTATGAGTTTATATTATTCAACTACCCTTTGAACTAATCAGGTCTGATAGAGATAATATCAGTTCATTGTTTATTATTCACAAAGCCAATCAAGCTGATGGGCGAATGAACTACGGTATTATCATGTTATCAGAGTGTACAACATATTATGTGCACAAAAATTCCCTATCAAAATGATAAAGAAAGTGATGTCACTCATATTTACAAACAAGTTCTGTTTGAATAAGTTTAGTATTGAGTTATAAAAACACAATGTGAGAACATTTTAATATCAAACAAAACAAAACCAAAGCTATTTTTGAAGGAATGTTATGTGATAAACGGAATATATTGAAGGAATGTTGTGATGTAGTGTGAAAGATAAAGACATGTTTTATTGCATAGACACTAATAACAGACATGGCAACTCTTACTGGATCCAATAAAAAACAATAAGACTGAAATAACTGCCCTTTTGTATTTATTATCTATTTATAAGTCTGATTATAATAAATACAAGCACCACATTATTTCTGGTAATAAATTGCAAGATTTCAATGTCATACTGCATTGTGTTATCCTATATCGTAATTTTATTTACATGTGCGTTTTTCATTCAAGGGCATTTTTTACAACGTAACTTTACTTTTCGTCGAAACAAAGGTCAAGGTTTTTTACGACGAATTTTAATTCGATGAGACTCGATATTTTTCGATCAAAATTCGATTTTTAAATGTTTGTTTAGACCGCACTAGTGTGGAGATGTGTGTATGTGTGTGTGTGTGCGTGTGTCAGTAGTAGTTGGCGTGCGCGGCGGGCCTGTAACTCACGGCGGGCACGGGCGCGCGCTCCAGCCGCGACTCCAGCGCCGCCAGCTGCTCCTCCAGCCGCTCCTCCAGCCGCAGCGACCCGCTCTCGAACCCGCACGCTGCACATACACGGATCTCATATTATCTACACTCGTCTCAACGTGTACTAGCTATACATGTATAAGGAGGTCAGGAGTCATGATGACAAGAATATAAATCGACCGGGTAATCGAAACCAGGTTAGATCGCAGCTCTTCTCTCTCTCTGGTCGGTCCCTCATATCTGAGGATCGTGGTCAACGTTAGGGTGACATCTGGAGCGGATGATCCGCTTCCACCAGTTTTTGTCCAGCGCTTCCCTTATCCCTTAGATCGCAGCACACACTGTTATATTGTATATGTACCCCTAGTTATATGTGCATTCAAATTTATAATCACGTACTTTAACGGTGAAGGAAAACATCGTGAACACTAAAACTACACCCTAAAATTTCTTGGGTATTTCTTAGGTGTGCGGTCGCTAATCCGCATTAGACCAGCGTGGTGGACTATGGGCTAAACGAAGGTCTGTGCTTTGCAGCGGGACGTATACTGGCTGATGATGATGTTGTGTATATTTGTGTGGTTTATAGTAGTTACCACTGGAGTTGTCGTTGTGCGGCGAGTAGTTCCTGCGCGCGAGGTGTCGGTAGCGGCCCGCCACGCTGGCGCCGCCCTCCGCGCTCGAGAACGACGCGCCGGACGACAGGCCCACTGCGAAACACATACTCATACTTATTACACTTATTTAAATTACGTTAACATCTAATAACTATACGAAATACATAGATAAATATGTATAATTAATACATAGACTTGAATAGCGATCGACAAAATTTTGTCAGCTTGTTCAGAGTAAGATTGAAACACACCAAGTAGGTCTGTAAGTCTTATTCCAAACAAGGAATTTTATGAAGTAAACGTTAGTCACTAGTCGAATATTAAGAAGAAGTTTCATATTATATAAGGTGCTAAATAAATCTAAAACTATACGGCTAAAATTTTATCACACCTATATTCCCCAAAAAATAATATTTATTTAAAATAAATGAAAAAATAACTCAGTAATGTCATATTGAAACAATAATGAAGATTTCACATTTTCATACCTAGTTCTTCCCTGCTGGAGTTGTTCCTGAGCGAGGCGCCGCTGTCGTATGCGGCGCTAGTGTGCTTCTGCAACACCTTAATCATCGCATCGCGTTCCGCCACTTTAGACTCCAACTCTTTCACCCTGAAAACGTTACCAAATTATATAACTTTAGAAATCGGTTACCATGTTCCTATGCCTTTCCTTAAGTAAACACATGCAAAATATGTGCTTAGATAAGAAAAGGAAAGTGATATCTAACTCAATCCAAATGATTCAAGTTAAAAAGAAACCCCAAAAATGTTTAAATTTTTGTTATTTTAATTTGTTTTGAAACAAACCTAGGGTCTCTCAGAAGTAGTTTTTCGCGAATCTTAATAGATATTTATGCATAAGAAAAATATCAAGGGTGGTGTAGGTAATTCTACGTATCGACCCTCGTTTCTTTCGTTATCATTTTGTTAAAAAAAAGTCGAAGGACACGTTACCTGCCCTCCAAATCAGCGACTTTCTTCTGCGCCGAGTGAAGTTCGTCCATGTGTCGTATTTTCTCGTTGCGAGCCTCCGCCATTAATCTCTCAGACTCCGCAGAGGTTTTTTCCAGAGCTGCTATTTTTGCATCCCTTTAAAGAATCGATAGACTAAGTTTGAAGGGTGATGGTGGAATTTATGGCAAGAAAATTAATATTATTGTACATAATATAATTTACCTTTCCTATAAAAAATAAATTCTGTAAAACTATCTTAATAAAAACATATTTACGATTATATATCAAGTCTTTACATATTAGTGTTGTCATGGTGCATTTTCTTTAAACATTATTGTGAACGTCGTAAAGACGTCCAGAAGGCGTCCTTTTTACCAATTTATTCACTGTATATGAAAAGTATTATGTGAGCATTAGTCCGCCAATCCTCACTAGGCCAGCGTGGTAGAGGAGCCTCGTGCTCAAGTGCTCGTGAGACGTAAATGAGCTGATGATGATAATGTGCATTAGCAGTATGTGGTTCGTACTTGGGTATGGAGGCTGCGGAGACGGCGGCCTGCCTGAGCGCGGCCTCCTCCAGGTACCGCTGCTCCCACTTGGCGCACTCTCCCTCCAGCGCCAGCAGCCGCTCGTCCCGCTCGCGCACCTGCCGCCGCAGCTCCGCCTCCGCCTCGCCGCCCGCGCCCCCCGCGCCCACTGACACGCCCACGCCGCCGCAGTTGCACTCGCGCTTCCTGGAAACAGATGATCATGTTGTCTCAATACAATTTCTATACGACTTGTGTGTTGTTCAGAACGTCATTTGTTTTGTTTGCGTTTGCTTTTAATTCTTTGCCAGAAAAATACCTACCAATGAGATTTTTATTCTCTTTATTTTTATTATTTTCAATATAGGGTAATCTTCCAGTCATTGGACACTTAACGATCATTTTAAGGTTTTTAATAGTTTCTGAAGACGTTTAAAAAGATCCTTATTAACATTATTGTTATTCTATTACTTTAATATGCATATTTTTATAATAAGTTCTTAAAAACTACATTTAACATAAAAAAACGCGAAAAAATCCTATTTAAAAAAGACGAGAAAAAATATATAGTCATTGGACAGAATTTTTATTGTTGGACAGCATCAACTAGTCAATGGACAGCACTTTAATGATCTCTTATATCATCAGAATGGTCAATGAAATCTGGTTTTAAAGGGAAGTGAAGAACTAAAAATTGTTTGTAATTATATTTATATGAAAATTATTAATAATAGCATATATTCTTATATCTTAAAATATTTTTTTAATCACATTTCGAAACAAAACTTGTATTAATCAGTCTTACCGAATCTATCTTCAGTAATCAGTTAAATTAATAACGTTCATTTTTCTTTTGTTCGATTATCATATCAAACAATGTTTGAGTATTGTCACCACTATCTTCTTCACTCATCATCATCATCACTATCTATCTTTCAGAGCTGAGATCCAGAGTGTCGTTATTATCTTCTTTATAGCAATGATGGCATACGAAAAGATCGATCCTTGTATCATCAGGCACGTGTTCTTGATGCTTTGCTGGTATACATTTTACGTGAAATATCACCGAACACATATCACATACCACTCGATTTGATTTTTTTTTTTTTTTTTTTTTTTTTTAAACGCCTTAGCAGGCAGACGAGCAGACGGCCCGCCTGATGGAAAGCGGTCACCGCCGCTCATGGACTTGGCAATGCCAGGGGCACAGCCACGCCGCTGCCTACCGTGAGGAGAATACTCTTTTTAAGCCTCGTTTGAAGAAGGCCATGTCATAGCGCTCGGGGAACACCGAGGCAGGGAGTTCATTCCAGAGCTTGCACGTACGTGGTAAAAATGACCTCTGGAAACGCACCGTACGCGTACGGTACGTCTCCAGGTGATATGGATGAACTCCACTGCGGTGACGGGTGGTTCGATGGTAGAACGGCGATGCCGGTACCAACCCGAACAGTTCCTCGGAGCATTCCCCATGGAACAGCCGGTAGAACACACAAAGAGACCCAAAGTCTCTCCGCAGCCCTAACGGCTGTAGTTTCTCCGTGAGATTGGGATCATCGACGATGCGAACGGCCCGTCGCTGTAAGGAGTCAAGTGGGTCGAGCTGGTATTTTGGGGCACCTGCCCAGAGATGCGAGCAGTACTCCACGTGGGGCCGGATTTGCGCCTTGTAGAGCGACAATCTGTGACCCGACGCGAAGTACCGCTTGGCTCTGTTCAGGATACCCAACTTTTTACTCGCCAATTTGGCTTTGTCCTCCAAATGACTCCTAAACTGGACTAAGCTCGAAATTTCGACGCCGAGGATCCCAATACTCTCGGAGATCTGGAGAGATACTCCTTGGAACTGTGGCGCTATGACGAATGGATCCTTCTTCGCAGTGAACGCGCAAACTTGTGTCTTCGTAGGGTTGAATTGAACTAGGTTCTTTTCTCCCCATTCGAGAGCCCGCCCCAGAGAGCTCTCGACTTCAGACACAAGTTGTGACCGTCTTTCCCCAACGGTACTCCGAGGGACATTCTGTTGGCCGATGTATCGCGCGTCACTCGTACTATCATCTGCATAGCAATGCATGCTTTCGATAGAAAGCATGTCATTGATATGCAGGATAAAGAGTGTCGGCGATAGCACCGAACCTTGAGGAACGCCAGCATTAATGGTCATGGTCTCGGAGCAACAGCCGTCAACGACGACCTGGATGCTCCGACCATCCAAAAAGCTGGCGATCCACTTGCAGAGTCCCTCGGGGATCCCGTATGCTGGAAGCTTCGCCAGAAGGGCGCCGTGCCACACTCGGTCGAACGCCTTCGCAATGTCGAGGCCGACGGCAATAGCCTCACCCCCGCTCTCCAAGGCCTCCGCCCAGCGGTGCGTAAGGTACACGAGAAGATCGCCAGTTGATCGACCATGTCGAAAGCCATATTGGCGGTCGTTGAGCAGCTGGCGATCCTCAAGGTATCTCAGGATCTGAGTGTTAATTACTCGTTCCATGACCTTGGAGAGAAGGGATGTGACCGCTATCGGCCTATAGTTGGAAGGGTCCGACCGGTCACCCTTTTTAGGGATTGGGTGGACACGTGCGACCTTCCAAGAAGCTGGGACCCTGTTGGTTTTGTAGGAAAGGCGGTACAGGCGCGTTAGCACGGGGGTCAACTCAGGGGCGCACGTCTTAAGAACCACCGCGGGGATGCAATCCGGCCCACTCGACTTTCGGATGTCGAGAAGCCCGAGCTCCCGTCTGACGACACGATGATTGAATCTAATGTCAGACAGGAAACTCTCACACCTGGGTAAAACTGGTGGAATGGCTCCCCCGTCATCCAGTGTCGAGTTCGAGGCAAAGGATTGGGCCAGGAGATCGGCCTTCTCCTTTGCACTATGGGCCAGACTGTGATCATCCTTACGCAGTGGCGGGAGACTAGGCTGGCAAAAATTACCTTCGACAGCCTTGGCGAGCGACCAGAAAGCTCGACTTCCAGAGGGATAACTTTCGAGTCGCTCGCCAATTCGTCGAACGTGTTCCGCCTTGGCCCTAGCGATAGCCCTCTTGTTGGATCTAGAAGCGGCATTGAATTTTCGCTTCTCCTCCTTCGCGTTAGGATCCCGACGTTTTCGGGCTTCCTGCCATGCCTTAAATGCGGACTGCTTGAGGCGCGCAGCATCGGCACAAACTTGGTTGTACCAAGGTCGGCTGCGGCGCCCCACGGGTATTTTGGAACTGGGGATGAAAACATCCATCCCCAGGATTATTGTATCCCTTACGCAGTCCGCACAGGCGTCAGGATCATCAGAGGAGAAGCAGAGCCGCTTCCATGGGTAGGATGCGTAGAACTCGCGCAGTCCATCCCAATCTGCTGACCTATAACGCCAGACTCTGCGAGTCCCAGTAGCTGAAGGACGACTGGGACGCACAACAGGGGCCCATGAACGGACAAGGCAGTGATCAGATGACCCTAGAGGGGCTTCGATCACCACCCTGTATCCGTCAGGATGAGTAGTCAGCAGAAGATCCAACAGAGAGGGCTCATGGCTCTCAACATCCGGAACACGGGTAGGCTGTGTTACCAGCTGTGAGAAGCCATATGCCAGGGCCAACTCGTAGGCCGACCGACCCGGGAGATCAGTGATCCTGGACCCCAACCACTCTTTGTGGTGGGCGTTGAAGTCACCCAGGACCACCACCTCCGCGGACGGGCACTGCTCGAGAATGCAACTAGTCCCCACTTGGACGTTCTCAAACAGTAGAGAAGACCCCGAATCACTGGCATGGGACCTGTAAAGGCACGCGTATACGCGGGTACGACCCCCGTGGTCTATGCGAAGCCATAATACTGACAGGTCCCGATGCTCGAGGCCCCGAAGGCGGCGACAACAAATATCACGACTTACATGATGACTTAGTCGACCTACAGCATATCATGCACATATTTGTCAAAACAGCTTGAGAACTTCTGTTAGTATTCTTTTTTGTTTTCTCTATTTTTTCCTTTTTTTTGTAGTTTAGTTTCTTCCTTTTTCTTCTTTTTCTCTTCTTTTACTTTTGTTTCTAACACCTGTCCATTAATTAGATTTTTAATAAAACAACATCGAATCATTGGACAGCACATTACAACCTAAAAAATATGTTTAAAGGCGCCAATTCCTATTAAATACTTCACAAAAGACGATAATACTTTACTGTGCAAACGAATAAGCATTTAGAATTGACGGTATGAAAATTAATTGTTAAAAACTTTGTAGATAAACTTACCAAATTCTTTATTTTTCACTAGAAACCACGCCGATTGTGAGGACGCCACAGAAAGTAAATATTTTCAAGCTACTAGTGCCTTATATTACAATTGTTTTGAACTATTATGATATGTCAAAAACCAGATATTAAAAAGAGATCAGTTGCAGTGTTCCTGTTTTCGAAGAAACCTTAATAAATACAGTTTTATTGTGTTCTGTCCAATGACTAGTAGTGTCCAATGACTGGAAGATTACCCTAGCTTAGTTTTAAGCCGAATAAATGATACCTAAAAATATATCATAACTTGTACTTGACTTGATAAACATATTGTGTATATGTATATCAATTTTAAATCATATATTCTGCTTAATATTATACCCAAAAGTTCTTAGAAATTTCTTAGGTGTGTAGTTCGCCAACCCGTACTAGGTCAGCGTAGTGGATTAAGGCCTAAACCCTCTCAATGGCAGAAGAAGCCCGTGCTCTGCAGTGGGACGTATATGGGCTGATGAGATAGAGATAGATATTCTGGTCGGCTAAAATTTTATTTTAATAAATCGATATTTTTTCAAATGAGTTGCAAATTACATCTTGAAGAGAAAATATTTCGCAGTACGTGGTGTACCTGAGCGCGTGCAGCTCGGTCTCGAGCTGGTGGCGCAGCTTGCGCTCGGAGTGCTCGCGCCGCTCGGCCGCCAGCTGCAGCGAGCCCAGCGCGCGCTGCAGCCCCGCCACGCGCTCCACGTACCCGCCCGCGTGCCGACACTGCATACACACACGTGCGCTTGCGACTATATTCACCTTGCATTTATACATTTGAAATGGGATGGTAAAGAGGATGAGTTTATTGCAATTTAAGAGTCCAATTTACAGGATTATACTAAATTCATTCTAGTGATTAAAAGCCTAATAATGCATTATCTGGATTGGCGCTAAAAAAGGTCACTAGCAGCAATATTCAGGTGAATTCAGACCGTGATCGGAAACTAAGGCAAGTAATAGATAAGGTCCATTACAAGCCCCCTTGTATTAAAGAAAATCTATAATAAAAAGAAAAACAAATATGTTGAGGTTTTTTTTAATTCCAGGGGGTTTTGTAATGACCTTACCTATTACCTGCCATAGTTTCCGATCACGGTCTGAATACACCCTGCATGGTGACAATGAGCAAGTAACAGTATAGTGAGTATGTGGACCTCCTCCTCGAGGCGCACGACGTTGGCCTGCGCGTTGGTGAGCGCGGTGTCGAGTATGTCGATGTGCGTGCGCTGCTCCTGCAGCGTGGCGCGCTGCGCCGACATCTCGATCTCCTGCCGCTCCTTGGCGCACGCCAGCTCCTTGTCTGCACACATACAAACTTGTACATGTCATTCTACTTATACAATATTTACAATTATCTTGTAGGCATTTATCACTTTGTAAGATGGCTTATTTGAAATTATTATGTACATTACTACTAGTACTACAATTTTTTCATTTTTTTTATCAAAACAAACAGATCTGCTGAAAATAAGAAATAGCAGATCCAATACATTGACCAATTTTCTACCCAATACGGTACTTAATAAAGTTAAGTTTTGTTAGACGATGCATACTTTGTGTGATGAGTTGCGCAATAAGCATCTCCCTGTTCTGCAGCTCTTTGCGCAACGCCTCCGCACTGTTGTCGTTATCAGTGCGCACGCCTTGTGACAACAACTCCACCTGCAATACACATAATTTCTATAAATACAGATATGATCTCACAATTTATTCTTGTGTACGCTTGTAAGTAATAAGCCTTTAAAACAGAATTTACAAACAAAATAAAACTGCGACACAGCGTAAATTTAGTTTTATAACGCAGAATCTTAAATGAGTCGACGCAATATAAATAGTGGGTGAATCAGATTTTGTCATTGCAATCTACAATTGCGCTGTTTATACTTGCAAACCTAGATAAAAAAGGAAAGAAAATACTTATATAAAGTTTCAATACGATAAAATTTATTTTAAGCTTCGATCACCCTAGCTCATCACACGGTTGTCTCGAGACAAAAAAAAATATTCGCTGTCGGTCGATATCGGATAACGATAAGGTATTCCTTACACAACCTGTTTTTGAAATAACTACTACCTATTTTACTCATTTACTAAGTATATTATAAAGCTTAAATATATAAACAATATTCTTTAATTTTTTTTTTAAACAAAGGCTTTTAATTTGGAATCTATTCCAATGTGTATGTTGTTAGAATAGTGAAATTGCAGCGTTTTACGCGATAGTAGCGGTACTTCCATAGTAGCTCCAAATACAAGTTAATTGTGTAATTCCTAGTTTAAAGTTGTTTATTGTGATGGATCGTGTTATTTATATGTCAATTTGCTTTTCTTGAGCAAAGATTTCATTTCAGATATAGAATTTTGTAAGCTACTATCACTACTATGTGAGTAATGCGTGTTGCGAGTGGGACCGCTGCACGTGCGTGAAGAGTGTCACAAGTGGGACCGCTGCACGTGCGTGAAGAGTGTCACAAGTGGGACCGCTGCACGTGCGTGAAGAGTGTCACAAGTGGGACCGCTGCACGTGCGTGAAGTGTGTCACAAGTGGGACCGCTGCACGTGCGTGAAGTGTGTATCCGGTACCTGTTGTTTGAGCGCGCGGTTGAGTTCGTGCAGGCGGCGGCAGTCTGCCTGCAGGCGCACGCGCGCGGCGCGCTCCAGCCTCTCGCGGCGCTCGCACGAGCTCACCAGCTCCTCATGCGCCGTGCGGACCTTCTCCACCTCCTCCTCCAGCTGCAACCACAACCACACTCTATACTCATACTTTAAGGAGAGGAAATTGCCTTTAGCTTCACGTCCAGTACTTTGGATGAGGCTGAAAAGGGTATATTACGGGTCTCCAATATTCCAACATAATTATGTCTCACTACAGTATTGACTAGTCTACCATATTATGCACCGTACGTAAAAGATCCTTGTACACTTTTCAATACCGACTAGTCGCTTTTAGATAAACATAGTTTCAAAGACTATCTCCTTATAACTATTCGAGGAAAATTTGCTTCCATAATTAGACTAAAATTAAGCCTTTATCCTCCGCATGAACTTAGTGTGTGCTAATTAACATGCATTAAAAATTGCTGTGGTAAATGTGAATTTAAGTTTAACTGCGCTTTTATACTATATAATTTTGAACTAATATCTCATTACGAAATGTTTAGTTGAATATAATATCAATCCTAAGTATAATAATCACAGGTAGCACTTTACCCTCTACGTGGGAACTCCGAAACTCATTATAATAATGCCCATGATGAGATGATGCATCAGTCTATTCCGAGCATCAGATTGTTATATGCGTGGGCACGCGTCATCAGTAGGCAGGATCACAGGCTAAATATACAGTGCTACTGACCCAGCCGAGACACGAGCGCGTGGGCTTATGTTTAGAGGTCGAATCCGAATGTGCCATCAATCCACAACTACAGCTCTGGAGCTTACTCATACCGTTCTGAGAAATCACTTTCATTCACTAAATTCGAGTGAGACCTTAATTTTAGCTCCTTGTGGATTCGGAAAAGATTATTGTGATGCCAAAGAATTAATTCTGTCATTGCAATAAATCTTTGTACGCTTTTCATAAAATAAATTGTAAAATTATATGGAGGCTTTTTTATGTCATATCATAGCAAATACATGGAAAATATATCTAAAAAATCTGCCATGTGATGACAGTATTTTCGAACTCTTTCTCTACATAAGTTTATTCGATATAAACATCATGTAGTAACAAAATAACTATTATACTGATGTTGTGATGATAAACTCATATTTCGTCGATTACTCCATGTGGCTGGCAGATCTTGGTTTCGACTGATTCTGGATACAGACGAATGGCATGCTAAAAGAGAGGCCTACAGCTTTCCCTAAAAAGGGTTTGAATGATGATAATCATAATAATGATGATGATGACTTGCTCTTCGATATCACCTTGTGACTGAAGAAATGCCATATTATCAATATGTCCCACAACCGGTTCTCGAAAATAGTCATGCAACGCTGTATTGGGATCGATTTATTATCACAGACAGGACTATTGTTGCAAATAAGCCTGATATTGTGGTAGTGGATCGACTGGCGCGCCGAGCAATGTTGGTTGATGTTATTATCCCACATGATGATAACCTTGTGAAAGCCGAAAAAGACAAGATGTCTAAATATTTAGATTTGGCGCACGAGGTTGCTGATATGTGGGATGTTGACTCAACCGTCATTGTTCCGATAGTCGTTACTGCCAATGGGCTGATACCAAAGAGCCTCGACCAACATCTTCGGCGGCTCTCAATCGGTTGTTGGGTCAAAACCCAGATACAAAAAGCAGTGTTATTAGACACGGCACGTATCGTGAGGCGGTTTCTAACTCTTGGACTCTAACCACCGGTGGCTTGGGTCGTAGAACCCGCCATCTGCGGGTTGAATTTTTATATTTTTAAATGTTTTTTTTTTTATAAAACTTTATAGGTATTTAAAAATGTAAAAAATAAAATAAACACATGAGAAGCAAATGATGATGATAATTATGATGTTGTTGTTGATGATGAATGAATGACGATGTGTACCTTGGTGGTCTTGGCGACCCTCCCACACGCGTCGGCGAGCTGCCGCTTGAGCTGGTGGTTCTCGGCGGCGAGCGCGTCGAGCACGGCGGTGAAGGCGTCGTCGGGCTCCTCGAGCGAGCCCTCGCCGCCGCTGCACCAGCCGCTCGACTCCGAGCCGCCCGGGACCGCGCGCACGCCCACGCTGCACATACACACACAACAGTCAGCAACAGTACCGATTGCTACAGGACATTAATGTATATTGTAGGCAGTGGCGATGTTTCCGTAAAAGAACTAAAGCGTGGTGTCTATGTCTAGTTTATAATTGTTTATTTTGAGTACAATATATTGACATCTATACATACATATCGCACCCCCGGTGAGACAAGGGCACAATTGCATGTTTTACTGAATGATTGACTTTGTTCTACCAGATAATTGGGTGGTTTGAAAAACACATTGGCGTATTTAACTCATTCTAAGAATTTTTGCCTTTTATGCCCTTGTCTTACCGAAGGTACGATATGTTAAACCGCTTATGTTAAAAAAAAAATAAACAGGGCTTTTATGGTTCAATGGCAATACTGATTGTAATTGTCAGTGCCCAACAGCGCAATTTTAGACGGATACAAAAAATAAAAGTAAAATGTCTGTAATACCAATTAAAATAGCGGTTTTTTACTTAATGCATATGAATGTATACATACATACACCAAAACAACATTTTTTTAAATTTTTGTCTGTTTGTTTATTTCGGCTCATCTTTGAAACAGCTGGACCGATTTGGACGGGACTGTTTACGAAACGTAACTTAAATTATGACGATTGAGTCAGGTATTAGGTCAAATGTCATATCGTTATCACAATTCTGAATAAGACAAATTCGCGGGAAAAATACTCATTTTTATAATTAGTCTAATTAAATAATACATAAAACACCCTAAACACATGGTACGATGTCAGTACATATGTCTCATAGAGGTCTCTAACGACCATGGCGAGATAAAGAGAAAGTAAAGCACTGAATGAGTACTACACAATAATTCCACTTTCACTTATTGTCAGCTCCAAGTTGCTGATTGTCTTGCCGCCGGCATAAATACTTGTTCCGGGTCGGGATAAAGCGGGCTTTCACGTTCGGAATTCGGAAATTATGACATCCATATTTTGATAAACTTCTCATAGTACTTTAAACACAATACTGAGCTAATAATGGACATTCTGATATCTTCTGAAAGGTGGCAGTTCATTAAATAAGATGTTCAAAGTATTGGCAATATAGGCCATTAAAATAATGCCTCCGCTGTCTTCCATAGCACTACTACGGCTTTTTGTAGTGAATAACTTAAACTATGTACACGTATGAAAAAATAATGTAAATACATTTCTAGATTTGTCTTCATAATACTATTTAACGATCTTTTCAATCTATTACTCACCTAGTAAGATCTGGTTGTGATCGCGACAAGCTCAGCTTCTCCTTGCTCAGTTTGGACTTGGAGCCCTTGCCCTTGGGCTTGCGGGTGTCGTCACGTGGCGGGGGCGCGCGGGGGGACGCGGGGGGCGTCGGCCCGCGCGGCGTCGGGGACTGCGCCACCTCCTTAGCCAGGTGCTTCAGCACCGACGACTGATTCAGGAAGTCGTCAGGGATCTCGGTTATTTCCTGGGTTCAATGAACATTTTATTAGTTAGTAATAAAACAAGTGGATGCAGTTTAACTAGGATGGGTGATAAATAAAAGGTTATATGGACAATTAATGAACAAGATGAGGTAGTCCAGCATAAACAGTAAAAAAAAAGAAAAATTTATCATGTTTTTAAAGCAAGAAAAATAACAAATAAGGTCATGCACAACAAGGCTGCTATTACAAATTAAATTTTAATTGAATACAGTTACAAAAATTCTCACCAAAATCCTTGGTTATCCTTTTAAACAGCAGAATTAAATATAGTCATCAATTTCCATTTTTATTTACAAATACTATGAATAATATAAAAGGCAGTCACACTAACCTGTACTCCATGGTCAGGCGGGCTGGTATAGATCCGTTGTCCGCCGATGTCGATGTAATTGGCAGTAGTAGTGACCACCTGCTCCTTATGTACCTTCGGGAGAGGGATACCACTCGGCTTCTTCACACCCTCGCTCTTCTTCAACGTGTGATACGGTGACGACTGCGTGTTCGTGTGCTTCACTTCACTACTTGATCGTTCGTGTTCTCTGTACCGGTAAAAACAAATTACTGTGATTATTAATAATTTTAAAAGTATATTTTATAATCCCACAAGAAGATCCGTGAGTTTGTCGCTAATATAAGAAATTCCGTTTTGTAATCCGTACCAATGTATGTGCCTATATCCAATTATCATTTCTGTTAGAAGATTATATTCAGTGAAAAAAAATATCCAAAATTAAAACCCCTCATTCAAGACAATTCCATTATCGTTTGAATAAGAAAGTAGTTGACGGCTTCGCGATTCAAAGTAACTTATAAAGTAACTTAATGAAATACAAATAATATAAGATAATCAATATAAATATTGCAACAGACATAATAATTTAAAGTAAATGTTTACCGAATAGGCGTCGGTCGCGTTGACCAGGAATCATCTTGGTTGTGTATGATGAGTGTGTTGTATGACGATGATGAGACATCTAGAGAGCTTCGATTACTGTTGCTGCCGCCGACAGAGTCTTTTAATGAGTTACGATTGCTGCCCGTTACACTTTCCTGTTAAAATGACACAATTTTTTTGTTGACGAGACTATAAAAACATTTTTGTATATCACTGCCCGAATCCAGCCTTCTATAAAACTAAGATGGGTTTAGATGTAGTCCATCATGCTTGCCGACTGTGCGTTAGCAGAATACTTATTGGAAACTTATAAGTGTTCAGTTATGTTATTTTACCATAATTAGAAACAAATAACCTACTCCTTCTTTGAAGTCAGCCAAAAGGAACTCAATTCAGTGACACCTGTATTGATAAAAGGCAAATAAATAATAATAATTGTAAGTAAGAAGGCGCAGGTTTATTCTACACATTCAAAACTCTTCAATTCTTTCTCTTCAATTCAATTCTTTTTTGTATCATATTTATCATTGAGTCCATGGATAAAAGCAACATAGTAATTTTTATATCCAAAGGAATCATTACAAATCCTAATAGTCACTAAAATGACAAATATCTCATAATATCTGCAAACAAAATATATGATCATAATAAAAACCAATATACTGATTATTACAAGCCTGACCTTTAAGGAATTTCTATTGTTGTTATTGTTATTGTTGTTTGACTGGCTCTGGTTTTCTTGTCCCTGGGGCTCTACTCGAGTAGTGTGACGAACCACATAACGCTCTTCCCTTGACAAGTTTTCATTTGATGTAGAGACATCAGTCTCACTACCTGATAAACTTTGTGGGAATCCACTTGGCACTGTTGATAAAGGAAAGACAAATTACAATATACAATACCGTATAGTACAATAAGATAAGTACTTCTAATCAATAAGTGAAGCCCTACTTCAAAGGTGATGTACTTTACACCAATTACTTCTAAATACATATTAGATTATACATTATGATTGACTATAATGATTTTTTTATACACTAAAAGCAATTAAAGCCTATGTCCAGCAGTGGATGAATTAAGGGCTGTTGATGATGATGATGATGAAGCACGATTTGGCATAAGCCTATGACCAGCAGTAAACATCTTTTGGCTATTAATGATGAAACTAAACATTAATAAAACCTCATGATAGCTAGAATAGGGAAGCTCAAAAGCTTTACTTGTTAACAAATATTTTATAAGATAAAAGATGATTAAAACAGCATCAGGAATATTAGATATCCCACCTGTCTAATAATTATAAAAATCAAATTATATTGAGGGTTTTCTCAAATTTTGCCTTGTATTTGACTATGTTGCATAGTCAATATACTATAAATTAAATTTTAAGCATTTTCCTTATAAACTAGTTGGAATGTTTATTATAATGATACCTTTGTATACTTTATTATAATTTTGGCATCCATTCATTAGTCACAAACTTTCAAAACTTAAATACTCACACCAAAAACTTAATTAAGCTGGATAAGGGATATCCAAATGTAGAATTCTCTGTGATCTTACTAATTTGTAAAAACAGACGTAGTCCGGGACATATGCATCATACAAAAGAAATCTTATTTAAATAATAATTTAATGTAATGTTTACCAGCATTGTCTACAGTTACAGAATCAGCAATACAAAATAGCTACAGTTTGTTTACACAAAAATAATAGAATAACTCATATTATTATGTCATATAAATAAATGTATCAATACCAGAATATTTCAATGGAAACTGTATGTATAACATGGAATATTCAATTATAAAAATACCTAAATTACCTGTATAAAATAAACATGTCTGAATAACGTTACACTACGAAATCATTCAAACTCATTTCGGTGTAAATGGTAAACAAGGACATGCGAAATATCAACATCAATCATGACTCACGACGTAGGAATGTCATCGCCGTGTTTGTAAATCAATGCAATCAACTCACCAGCTTGTTTCTGCGTCCTCTGAATGTTGTTCGTGAATGAAAGAAACCTCCCCGTAGGTCGCATGGACCCCATATTGGCTACAAAAGTGATTTCACAGATTTCCAAACAGAAACCATTTCACACTGCACCACTACACAACACTCCTATACGTTATGCGTCAAGCATCTGGAAGTGAAATAAGTTACTCATGTTTATTAGTACGGCAGCTACGAGTAGAAATAGAATACAACAAGAAATACAAGGCATCGACGATGCGTAATGTACACATATGTAACGAGATAGAAACATATATTTTTCACACGCCCGATTTACTTTCATGTGTGAAACGAGAAAATATCACTTACATCGTCGTAGGAGGCAATTTTTATTACAAACTCGAAATTATTTTTTCATTTATGATGAAAAGCTTTTGATAGATGGGGTCAATTGTCAAATTTAGTAATACCATACTATGTACAATAAATGTTATAGAAAGATGTTGCAATCAACAATAAAATACAGATACATGGTATACTTTCTTTTTCTTTTCGGTTAATTTTAATATATAAACCCTTCAATAAATTTAAAGTAAAATTAAATGTTTAAAAATACGCTTAAAATTTCATAAAACGTAACGCGAATAGAAAATTATCAACATTCTAAAAGTGTCGAACATAAAGTTTGCCAGTTCATTCTAACAACAGAAAATAAACTCTATACGTAATTCAGAAGTAGGTCTATTTTTCTACTGCGTCATTTTATTGACAGCTGTAAATAAAACTGTCTTTAGAAAACCTCATAAACTGATCATTATCATTTATCATTCTTAGAACCAACTTACCCAAAGCTGAGCATAGAAACGCTGGAACAAAATTTGGTAGATCTGCTACTTTTTAGGAAATGAGGTTTAAAACATTTTGTACCTATTTTAATTTTGAAAACTGTAAATGAATATAAAAAAGTATTTTACGAATTTTTACCTATTCAGATTTAGATTTAACTGAACTGAACTTAAACGGAAAAAGCAAGCTCTTTATTCGTTCTGAGCAATGTTGAATGTTCCTAGATCCACGGCCCGGATTTATAACTACACTTTTCGGCTGTCTAATTTGAGTACTGGCGGGGACAGTCTCGGTATATTTTTTCTGTGGTCATGATAAGCTGTCAGGCTTGTCAGTGTCAGTGTCATAAATTTTTTGTGCGAACTGCAAATAGGTATTGCGGCAAATATCTTCAAAACAAAGTAGGTATCCTGTACATAGTGATTACTTAGATAAATACGTTGAGTAGTTTTTAGGTGTTTGACTTCTTATTTTATATGACTAACTTGAAAAAAGTGCCAACAACTGATTTAGCGACTTTTTTTGAGTGAAGAAATAAAGTATTACATAAAAGTTAATTCTATTTCTTGCATTTACTTTTTTAGCAAAAAAAATCATGCTTTCCTTTGGAAGAAGTGTAATAAAGCGAATTGCTCCTATAACATCTAAAGTTCTAAGAGGAGTACACACTTTACGCATCCGGTCACAACATGCTCCATTATTTCGTATGTATACACTGTTATCAAAAATGAAACAATTGTTTTTATGACACTTTAAGCACATATATAATTACAGATATCGCTCCAAGTTCACATTTACCAAATGTACGTCAATACGTTCAAGAGGCCGCGCCTGATAATATGGTCGCCGATTACGAGTATGTGAAAAAAGCGACGACCAACAAGGACATATTGATTATTGATGTAAGAGAACCTGAAGAAATTAAGGAACATGGAAAAATACCTAATAGCATCAATATTTCATGTAAGTAAAGTGTACCATCCTAGCCAAAATGATTAAGGTACTATCTTATTTGCAAAATTTTCAAGTAACAGTGATGGTTCCGAAACTCCTTAGAAAACACTTGCAAGGATTTTATGAAATTTTCTTTGCATTTGGGGTAGATTTGAGAATTGGTCAATAATTTTTTAATTAAGTATTGACTATTGTCATACAACTCTAAATTTTCACCCCTCTATGATCAACCCCTATCATTTACTAGCCATTTTAAATTGAAATTGTTTTTATTTTAATTTTATTGTCAAAACTTTGATTTATATTTATTTGACTTAATATTTAAATAATCACTCAACCCAAAATATTTCATCACTATTTCACAATTAACACCTGTTTTTTAAACACAATTTAATGTATTTATGTTCCATCCACAGATACATGATAAGATTGCAAGATGGGATATTTACATTTACAGTGCCTTTAATTTTATTAATTCAATATTCAAACAAAATAGTAAAAACTTTAGGCATGTTGCTTGTTTTATCAACTCAGTATATTGGAATGCTTTTGATAAGCATAGAATATTTATGATTAGTGTGTCAGAAATAATATGGCAAAACAATGTTTGCTGGGTCAACTAATTAATTAATAAATTAGATTAATTTAATTTAATTAACTAATAAAAATCAGATTAAATTAATTAGAAATAACTTAATTATTATTCTACATTCTTTTATTTATCAGTATGATGTTGATATTTATATGTTTTTTGTGCAGTGGGAAATGTTACAAATGCTCTTAGCATAATGACAGACAAGGAATTTCATGAGATCTACAATAGACCAATGCCAAATGAAAATACTGAAATTATTTTCTACTGTGCAATTGGCAAGCGGTCTGGAATGGCTCAACAGAATGCATTGAATATTGGATACAAAAAGTAAGTTATTCTAACAGAATATGGTTTGAAAATAGATTTGTCGCAAAATCACTATAATGTAATAACAATTTTTGAATTCTACAATAAGTTTAACATATTTTCTTTTGTCAGTGTGAAGAACTATGTAGGCAGTTGGACAGACTGGGCCAGCCGGGAGCAATGATTTTTTTGTGTGAACTTCCTTGATTCAATTGTTCAGTTGATGTGAATGTTAATTGCTTTGTGGTGCTATATTACGGAAGTGTGGCATTTTAATAGCCAGTGTATTATGGTTGCACACATATTAAGTGTTAATTATGTATGCATTGTTTTGGCTTTAACATATTTCTTTATGACTACCTGTGTCATCAATTATATTAATCATGAAGATTACTTAAATAATATTTACTTTTTAAAGACAGAAATTATTTAAATTTTATCAGGTTTAGGTAACCCATAAGATGGTTTCATATGTAAGTTTTTTGTTTATATACAAGTTGTCATGTTTATACTGAAATAGTTAAAATAAAATTGTATAGCAAACAATAATTCTGTAATTATTTTTCATGTATCCACACAAATTTCATCAAAAGGCCTAAGTCAACTTCAACTACTTATTGCCTGATTATTATTTTTTTTTAAATAATAAAGCATATTTAAATTAAATGTTTACAAAAACCTTCGTCTTTTTTTATTTGAATATTTGAACTAACAATATAACATAAATGATGTTCAATTAGTTTTAAGTATTATTGTAATAAAAAAAACAACTAAGTAAAATGTAATATTCAGTAGGTCACCTTTCTATTTTTAGCAACAATTTTTAAATGTCATTTTTTTACATGCCAAGGTCATAGTTATTAGACTACTTGAGAATTCGACATTATAATATTATTAATCTTGATTCAGATATATTATGAATGTTGGCATAAATTTACATTTATTAATATTAATTATACCATTACAAATAAAAAAACTTACATAAACAACAAATAAAGAGATTTTACTCAGATACACATACTTCAACATATTTAACATGTCCAATTCCTTCTATTCTATTTTGTATTTTATAAAATGATAAAAGCGGCGTATAAAAATAAAACGTAGTGAGTTGAAAACATTTTTAGTTTTCGGAAATAAGATATGTCAAAATTTGTTTTACTAAAATTTTGATGTTATATTTTAATCTTTGCCCCTTTGTTACTTGCCCACCGTAAAAGGCGACTTACCGGAGCTCCAGGGGTCGCTAGGCTCGCCTGTAAAATGCTGGCGCATTGTGCTCAAAGTAGTATAAGCTGTTGGCTTATGAAAATCATTGGAGCCCAAACAATTTGGTGTACAATTGCGTCGATTATCTCCAAGTCTGTCTAAATAATTATATCGTGAAGAGACCAAAAGACAGAAAAATCATTATGAGCGCTTCTCGGCACACCGGGAACTCCGAGTTGATCTATGTAGTTATAGAAATAATTTTAGTTAGCGATCAAGCACGAATTTCATAACCAGATGGTCGATATCCCCAGCGTATCTTAATGCCACCCTCGCCCAGGGTTGTGGACTGTGGTGGGTAAACCATAATCAGCTTTCCATCCTCATATAAAATTTTGAGAGTATTTATGTATCATCATAATGAACCGGTTACAGTGCATTATGGCAAGTACAGAATTATTCAAAATTCATGCTACGAAAAGTCAATAAATGTTTTGCAAATCATGATGTGGAAGACTTATGAAGTTAGTTTAGTATTGTTAGACAGTCGAAACATAATAAAAATACCAGCATGCATATTTGTTTTACGTTAAATATAGTTTTAATGGAATTTAATTCAAAATTAAACAATGCTTTATTATATATTATTGTAACATATTTATTAAATAACAATATATACCTACCCCAACCATAAAATATTGTGTGCAGATCATCAGTATACAATTAACGCTATAAAGATGGAGATACCATAAGATACCATTTATTACCATATGTTGAAGGCTACTGGCAAATCACTTCTGTCGGCTTGACCAGTCATTCCAACTTCCCAGATATGTCTTGGAACTGAAATATAGAAACAGTATGCAATTGGGTAATTAACTCATTCTAAAATGTACTTAAAACACGCGGTATCTGCTTGATGACATACATATTACATACAGGGCATAATAGCGCCCGTTATGGGGAATATTGATATCATAACATTCTATCCTGCTTAGCTTTTGTTTTACCAAGCCAAGTAGCGTTGCACATTACTTAGATAAATCGAACCCGGAATATTTTACGAGCAATGAAAGCGACTGCAATTATTTCGGGCACACATATTATGCTGCATAATCACAGCATATCTTCTACACATAAAACTAAACAATTATTTTTATAACTTACTCATAAGTCACAATATTGTCTTAGAGCAAGATTTTAATTAATTGACACATTTTTAAAAAGCATAAAATATGTCAAAAAAAATATAAAGATAAGTTTTTTGTTTATGGATTTCACAGTATACTTGATATTTAGAAAGGCTTATGTTTTTCCGTCTTAAACGGGTGGCTGCTGACCAAACCTGCTGTGGGCGGGCGCGCAGTGTACAACACGCCGGCGCCTATCCAGGGCGGCATATTTGACTAGGTAAACTTTTTTTTAGACAAAACTTGGAGTACTTAAGTAGTTATAGGGCTGTATGATGGGGTTTGCACATGAGCAATGAAAAAGCTAGTAATGGGAATGCTGCTGACTGTAATAATTGTAATCTGGATTCATACTTAGAATATCCTAGTTTGAGAGCTTGATCCAGGGCCTCTGATGATCGCCTGCCTGATTTGCAGTAAAATATGAGTTCATCAGATGCTCTTGGCTTGCTTCTTTGATATTGCTGTCTAAATTCTTCTTCTGACATGGATGCCAAAACATCTTGCACATTACCCACTGCACAAACAAATTAGATTTTATTTTATTAAATAATTACAATGAATAGAAATGTAAGGCAATAAGTTACATAGACTAGCACATGTCCATAATTTAACAGTGATCTGGGTCCTTCCACACTTTACAGCTGAAAAACCTGTTTGACGCCATAAATTGTAATTAGGTAGCATTTTCTGTGGGATTGACTTTATATTTTTAAAATTATTGCAGAGGTTAATAATTACATGGAATGTTGATACTGGATGGTATCTTCCCAGTACTATGTACTTCATCAGGATTGCGGACATCAATAATGACCTTTTCTGGTTGATGAATCACTTTCAACATATCATCATAACTCAGTACTCTTTTTGGATCAACCATAATCTGTTTATCTTTTTTCTCAGAAGAAAAAGTTCTTTTATCTTCTTTAAATATAAATGGTCTCCTGTAGTCTGTAATAAAATATTGACATTCAAATATGAGGATTATATTACAAAGAAAGGTAAAAAAAGTTTGCTGGATAAATATATTTTTAAAAAAATTGCACACGAGTGGATTTTTAATTATCACATATAGATATTTTTAAGCGAAGACTATATGAATTATAGTCTATAATTGGGTTATGGGATTGCATGGAGGATTTTTAGTATAACTATTAACCAATTTCTAACATAGGTGGTTATTAAATAAAATCTTCTAAAAACAAAACACTTATTTACCATACAATACCTACACCCAAGTGTTAGCAAATTAAATAACACAAAAGAAATTAATAAAAATGAAAATACTTGAGCGTACACCACGTTGCGTAGAATACATCATTTTTATTATAGAATGTCGGTGATTAACCACACTTCGAAATGCAAACATTGTAGTATATAATAATAATATTTTTAATATTAAAAAAAGTTTTAGAAATATATGTACACTACCGAAGACTTTTCAAGTGCCTTTAAACTTGGGGATATTAAATTATTATCACTTATTTGAATATGTTATCAATTGTTGTTATGAGAACTTTTAGGATTCCGTCTTTTTAAAGAAATATTTTGCTTTGTGTCAGAGGTTTTTTACTTACGTATACATTGATATTTGATATGTCAATAGATTCATAAAACACGATTTGACAAATGGGCACAGAGAAAATATTCTTTTTATCCGTAAATAATTACGCGATAAAGGAAATTACGTAACTGCCAGCATGGGGTCACAAGTGACCCCTAACATTTAGGAATTATTGTTAACTCATATTAAATTTAATATAATACCTTAATAAAACTTAATATTTTAAAGGTTTTGAAATCCATAATGTACATGAGTTGGACGGCTGTGATGACAAATATAATGTTTATTCTTGGGAAATAATACTAAACCAAAATACGTATGATAGTCATCGAGAGGTTTAAGGGCGCCCACACAAACTGCGATGCGATCCAATACGACGCCGCATCGCAGAAACTTGCGTTGTAAATTCGTGCGGCATAGCGTTGACTCAGGTGACCATGCCTTCAATCGTAGTCAACCGTATTGAACGATTTTTACGAATAGTGATATGGATCGCAAAAAGATTATTGCGCTGTTGTTATTGTTTAAAAGATATAGTAGAAAAAGAAGATTTTGGGTTCATCCATTCATTAAGACTATGAAGGCTGATGGGAATTATTTTACTCGAAAATATTATGCGTTCGTTAGGTGCATTCGTGCGAATTCGCAGATATTTGAAGGGTCCACTGCAAAAATGATGAATGTCCAAAAATTTTCATTCTTAACCAATAATGCCATTGAGTTTTATTACACCGTTTATACATTTAAAACTCAATTATTTAAAAAAAAGAAAAAGGACATTCATCATTATTGCAGTGGACCCTTCATTTGCAATGCGATGCGAATTCGCAGTTATGTGTGGAAGTCCTTGATCGTTCAGCTTCACTTTCTACCGACAAAAAGATGTGTGTGTGCTCCAAAAGAAGTTTTCACTTCGAAAAGTAATTATACCAGCCTACTCCTTATAGCGGAGACATCTTGAATGAAACAAATGAAAATAATATTGGTAAATAGAATGACAGAATCTGTAAAAATAAGCGCTAAGGCTTTCAAGGTGGCTTCTATGTTCGGTGCGAAAGGCACTAGTAAGATGATTAGGGTATCTTAGCGGCTGGATTTCATGATTGCTTTTCACAGATCTGATACAATACCATATTACATCCAATCGAATTTAATGGGATTTAATATATCAATATCCCATACAATTGCTCAAATGTACAATGAACGTGAAGATAGTAGTTCCGGCAATTGTTTTTTTAAAAGCCTTGAAAAAATTGTTTTTTTTTAAAGGCTTAACCCTTTAATTGGCTCGTTTGTGTGTTGTGGAAATATATTTCTTCCGTGAAGTAAAGGACGATGTACTATTTTCTTCTCCTTTTAAATATACGGAACACTCTATGAAACGTGCAGCTGCTATTGTCAATATTTTTTTTTATCTTATCAACTTAAACTGTTTTTTGAAGCCCCGAATCATGTGTTGTTAAACAGTCATTGAAGATATTGTATTTTCAAAATAATCTTTATTTGTGTCCTTTTTACCGTTTACAATTACGTTAAACAAATAGGAGATATTTATAAAAAAATAAAATCACTTAATAAATGTACGCCGCCTGTGATTACTTACTTGGATTATGGAGAATCTATACTGATATTAAAATTTAAAACTGACGAGTTTGTTTGTTTGAACGCAGTGATCTCAAGAACTACTGGTCCGATTTGAACATTTATCGAGGAAGGCTATATATAATCACGCTATGACCAATAGCTGCAGAGCAGCAATTAAGAATGTTTCAAAATCGGGTAATTTATTTTCCTATTGAAAGCTTCAAGTGGTTAAAGTTTCGATGGAATAATGTATGACATAATTGTTCTCCTCTAAAAGTTCAAAAAAATGTCCGCGACACCATTTGTCCAAATTTATGCATTATTCATTAAAAATATGTAATTTAAAGAAAATTTGCTCTTGTTTTCAATGAGAACATTAGAATATATCGCAGTTTTAAATTAATAATGATCAAGGGCGCAAATTTAACCAAATATTGTAAATATATAATTCGATATACCCGTATACGCGACGATGTTGCAACTCAGCCCAAAAAAGCAATTACTGTCT
Source organism: Cephonodes hylas (assembly GCA_030295005.1). Lineage (NCBI taxonomy): Eukaryota > Metazoa > Arthropoda > Insecta > Lepidoptera > Sphingidae > Cephonodes > Cephonodes hylas. Next base: position 3,516,984 of record AP025367.1, on the reverse strand, counting down.
GTAAGCATTATAAGTTTCTTTATATACACCGACGTTATAGACATGATTATAAACTAGGGTGTTCCGTTTATAAAATAATGGTACGGTAATCCATGTATTCGTTGACCGATTTTTTAATCAAATTAAACTCAAACGAATCGTGTAATTTTATAAGCAAAAGATAATTGATTGAAACAAATCATTTAATAAAAGTTATTTTTATTCAAATAAGATGTACATACAATAATGAATTGACCACTTTAAGTTTCTTCTTTATAAATTCTATAATTTTATACAAATCAGTCTTAATACGTTAAAATAGTGATGTAAATTTAAGTAAATGGAATGACTACCAATTTATTTTAACTTAACTCGAGTATTAATTATTATTTTGTATGGCATGATTCAATAACACTGGATAAAATACAAAATAATCCAATAAAGATTGTAGATTGTAAAATATAAATATACGATTTAAAATAGTGTTAGTTCTTACTTTGTTGGCAGTAATTTTCTCCATGCGAAACCATTTTAATGCAAATATTGTGAGTATTATTTGTAACTATTTGTGGATCAGCACAATAAACAAAAACGTCTTTAATAGCTATTTGTCACCCTGATAATTAAAAGAAATAACAAAAATAGAGTTTTGAAACTAAACGTTAGTTTTTTGCTACTTTTTCAAAATATTTTTTCTTCTCGTCGGGGTTTGGTATTATCTGAAATACGAAGATAAGTTAAATGATTATTTTTATCATAAGTAATTAGCGATAGCGACTTTATTTATACTTACGGTATCTTGACCTGGTTTCCATCCGGCAGGGCATACCTCACCATGCTTGTCTGTGTACTGGAATGCTTGTACAAGTCTCAACGTCTCATCAACCGAGCGACCCACAGGCAAATCGTTCATGGTTATTTGTCTTAAAATGCCTTTATCATCAATTATAAAAAGTCCTCTCAATGTATGGCCCAAGTCTTCTAAGAATACTCCATAGTCTTTAGCAATGGAATGTGTGAGGTCGCTTAGTAAAGGAATATTAATTTTGCCCAAGCCTCCCTCCTTACGGGGAGTGTTAATCCACGCGAGATGAGTAAAATGTGAGTCAACTGAACAAGCTACTACTTCAGTGTTTATTTTTCTGAATTCTTCAATTCTCTCCGAGAAAGCTAAAATTTCCGTAGGGCAGACGAAGGTACTGAAAAAGGTCAAAATACAACATAATAAGAATGGTACATTTTTATTGACACGTCAGCTGTTTTTGTCAAATTCAAACTGTGCGCGTGCATGAGTTATCGAATATCACTTATCTTAACAGTTACAATATATAAAAAAAAGGTTTTAAAATTCCTTACGTAGGCGAATTAAATAATTTTAGTGCTTTTAACGAGTGTATGTTGTTTTAAAATATGTTTCTTTATATGCACATAATGTGGCTATGGTGAATCGAAAAAATCGTAATTAGTATACTTACAAATCTAATGGATAAAAGAAGAACACTAAGTATTTCCCTTTGAAGCTTGATAAAGAAAGTTGAGTAAATTCTCCATTTATCACCGCTGTAGCTTCCCACTCAGGTGCCGGTTTTGAGACTAAATATAGAAAATGGTACCTTTAGTCATGTACTAAGTACTTTAAAGGTATATATCAAATATTTTATATAATTATACCCACTCATGGCTTTAGTAAATTGAAGTTTATGGTCAATTTTTTTGGCGCCGCCAGGGAATACATTTCCACTGCCGAATGTATAGCACGAATCACTTTCAAACAGTGATGATTTACAATATGTACTTAAACTTATTAATAAAAACATAGAAATTAATGTATTTTTCATAGTTACAATCAATGCTATCGCATTAAGTATATAAATACTAATAAAGTCAATGACTTTTTTGACACGTTTATATCTAAGGTGCTTCTACTCACTCCTACTCTCACAGTTTTAACAATAACGTTAAGACTCAAGAGTCAAGACCGGGTTTGCAGTTTACATCACGGATTTGCGATTACACATGTTTACATTGACCACAGATTACATCATAAACTGAAAAACACTTAAAATTGAATTATGCGCTTGAGGAGATATTAACTCTAATTATTTTTTTCCTTATACTTTTTGTTAGCTTATATACATTCATAAAATGGCTCTGAAATATTTGGTTAATAAAAATGTTAATCCTCTACGTTATGTAAAATCGATTATCGATTTTTAAATCGATTAAAGTGAATGAAATATCGTTGGCAATTGAGTAGATGATGCGTACAACACTAAAGTGCGCTTCGTTTCGTTCGCATTTTGCGAGTCGTATTTTTCGTGTTTTTATGTTTTCAATGTAAATTAAAATAAAAAAATGATTTTGTTTCGTACTTATAGTTTTACATATTAGATTTGTTAACTTTAAGGTCCATCGCAAGCTTTTGCGGTAAGTTTGGAAGTTTAGCCAGTGGTTCCACTTGTTCATTATGGCGGTCTCAGTGCTTCTATATTGTGGTTGTAAATAATTTCGTCATAACCACAAAAGTGGGTTCGTGCAGTGTTTTGTGTGTAATTGGTGAAATATTTATGTTTTAGATGGACGTACCGGACGATAATGTATTGGACGTGGATTTGCTGGCTGATGATGGATCGGAGGAAGATGGTGAAGCCCCGCCGACGTCAGGTATGATACACAGGAATCACTAACTTGCGTCACGTCATGTTCTGTGGATAGTTAACCAGAGCTTGTGTTTGTGTTATCTAAGAATTGTTCAGTTAATATGCATTAGGTTACACAAAGTTTAAGCTATGCTTCTGTGAAGGGTTTCTTGTATGGAGTCCGTCAAAAGCAACTCCATTGAAATACTTATTATGGTACTATCAAAACCGTAATTAAATTATAAGTTTTAACACATAGCATTTTAATGCAGAAATTTTAACATGTTTCAATCAGTTTCATTTCCTATTACTATTACAGTGGTTTTACGATTTTTCCATGGATAGCATGCCAAACATGGGGCAAATTCACTAAAATAATTTTAAATTTGGCTGCTTGTCCCACCTTCAACTATAAGTAATATTTTTTTGCACTCCAATCAACTATATTTAACTTACTTCAGTGACAGTTGAGCATAAATTTTTGACCATTTGACCCCCAAAACATCATTTGAAGTTATTTTGCACTTCAACTCATATCAGAGTGAAGACAAACTTTTAACTTTGTGGGAGACAACACTAGTTATTTATACAAACAAACTCCTTTTATAAAACAATATGTACTGGTGTAGAGAGACAACATCATTGCAGATTACAGTTTGACTTGGAAGATGACATTGAATAATAAAGTGAGCAATTATACTTTCTTCAAGTGATCCCTTTTAAGACTTAATTAAATTATGTTATAAATACAGGGATCAGTATGTCATATGTAATTTTTCCTTCTAGATTTCTATCCAGGTCCTGGGTCGACTCCGACGTCGTGCGCCTCATCTCCCAGAGGAGAAGAGCCGGCTTCCCCACATGGAGGTCTGGTGCAGCCTGCCTTTTTCCACCACCAGGCTTACACACGGCCATTCTTCACATCGGGTCGGAGGGGCCCGGGTAGGCCAAGAAAGGAAGGACCAAAACTCTCTAGGGAAGGGAAGATTGTCAGAAGGTAATATACACTACTTGTCATTTTAATTATACTGCCTATTGTCATATGGGAGCTTCCTTAATACTTACTAGGACAAATGAAAGAGACTCACTCTCTGTCTTAAACAGATGAGAATTATTTAATTATTTATTTTTATTTACTATATTTTATACTTTTGTTTCTTCTACTTTAGGTATAGAGGTAATCCAGGTTCTGTTAGAGGAGCAAAGAGGCACCGCAGTAGTCGCGATGATGCACAGGAAGATATGATGGATGAAGATGATTTCACTATTCCACCAGTGCCTGAAGAACCACCTTATATGCCTGAGAAATGGTAGGAGACTGCACTTCTTAACTTGCTTATGTACTAAAACTAAGGCTCGACCGAGATCTCGGTCTCGGTCTCGGTCTCGGCATTCTTGGCTACAAATCCTACCGAGAATTTTGTCTCGGTTCTCGGCTGTTTCTAGCCGAGATTCTCGGTCATAACCGAGACTGTAACTTTTTTTAAATCGGCATTAAAATTTTACCGCGCGTGGCCACGCGTAAATATAGTACAAGCTCGGTAATCAAAGAAATGCTAATATTTTTGAGGATTGGTTTTTGTCACCTTATAAGTTGCTTAGTGCTTAAGCCTGCAACAAATATTTTTTTAACTGCGCCGCCTACTAATTAAGCAAGTGAACAACTGTTTAGGAGAGCTGGTCAATTTTATGTCGAGAGACATGTAGTAGTAGTAGCGTATTAAAAAAATTAACAGTATTAAAAAAATCACGCTTTGTCTATTCTCGGTCTCGGTTCTCGGTCTCGGCCGAGACTTTATTTTATTCTCGGTCTCGGTCTCGGTCTCGGCCGAGAAAAAAAAATCCATCTCGGTCGAGCCCTAACTAAAACCATTGCAGTTTAATTACTAAAATATCATAAAATTTGTCTATGGCGGCCACATGGTTTGCAATGATTGCTAAACAATTATTTTTTTGTTGGTCATTGTAACCATGTTAATAAGATTTACATTTTTTGGCTAACTAGAAAATGGACAATGCGAAGACAATACAATAAACACAGTATATATATTCCAATTTTGCAAAAGTATTGTATGCAAGTTGCAGCAGAGTGCTATGGTGGAGTTCTGGTTCAATTGTATTACATTATATAGTTACAAAATACTTGAATTCTAGGCCAGGTAAAGTGTGCGCGCTATGTAACCTGGGCGAGCGCAGTCAGCTAGGCCAGGGTGAGATGAGGCAAGTTCTGTGCACTCTCACTGAAGCTGACGGTAGCTCCACGCCGGGCGTGTCCAACTCGGGCGGTGCCACTCCCACCAGCATCACTACGCCCACCAGCACGCCCACCACACCCGTAGCGCCCGGTCTTGTGTCTCCACCGCCTGAACTGGTGGACCCTAATCAACACCCGCTAGGGTTACCCTTGAGCAGGCGGCAGAAAGCTTTTAACAAGTGCAAGTAAGTATTAACGCTAAAGTCACGAAATTAAAATCAATAACTTCATGCTGACAAGTAATAGTTCGAAGACGTAATAAACTACTAATATTATATAGTATAAAATGGTCCAGTCATACTCTTCTACTAGTAGTTTCTAGCAGTGATGGCCTCGAGGTTTGGGCGCGCGGTCGAGAACCTCGGCGGTCGCGGGTTCGAACCCCAGGCACACACCTCTGACTTTTCGAAGTTATGTGTGTATTCACATTGAATTATCACTTGCTTTAACGGTGAAGGAAAACATCGTGATGAAACCTGCACACCTAAGAGTTCCTCGGAATTTCTTAGGTGTGTAGTCCGCCAACCCGCACTAGGCCATTGATGAAGAAGATATTCTTCTAGAAATAAAGCATTGCATATATAATTTTCTTTATGATTATGATGTAAAATTGGAGCTGTCAAAATTATTAATATATTTTTTTACACAGGACACCTCTATACAACATGGAGCATACAGACGAGCTGTCCATTATTGGCCATGTAGATGTCCTAGAACTTGCTGCTGTGGTGTCATCGGGGGCGTTCTACGTCCACCGTTGTTGCATAGAGTTCAGCCCGCCCTACCAAACTAGTTCCATAGAGGAGGACAGAGAACAAGCGGAGGAGGCGAGGTTGAAGGGGATAGTATCTACTGCCTTGACGAGAAAATGTGCCTTTTGTTTAAGACATGGTGCCAGTGTTCCTTGTAAGGTGAATACATTCAGAACTTATTCTATGTTTATCATCAGAACAGTCATATTTTGCGCTTGCACGTAAACATACCTTGTGGCAAATATAATACTGGGCAGATAGAGTATAATGTTGTGTTGAAAAAACATTTTTAGTCACCCAACACAATCATGGTGGTGTGATGATTTGTTTTTTCAAGAGGCTTACCAACATTTTATTGTTCACCAAGACTTCAGAATAGCTATTATATAATTATACAGTGACAAATTACAACCGATTCATATCTATAGTATATTGAAGAAGTATGTGATTCTGTATGTTTCTAAAGACAATAAAATGACATAAAATATAACTTTGTTTTTATAAGTTTAAAACAAAACAAAAATATAGATCTTTTTTTGTATGTTTCAGATGAGTTGTAATAAGTACTTCCATTTGCCTTGTGTCCTCGCGTCAGGCGGATTTATGGACTTTCAATCTAAGTCGTCGTTTTGCAAGGACCATGTGTATCAAGTACCTGTTGTATGTAAGTGGAATTACATTTTTAAAAACATATCCCACTATTCAAATCTGTTCAATGAAAGTTTCATCTTTAATGATTTTGTGAATAGATGGCCTGCATTTGTCTGTATTTTTTTCTTTAATGAATTTAATTTTACATTATGCGTATTTTCAATATTTTCTTTATTGTATTATAAATTCTGTTGCAATAGGATAGTTGTTCTCAACAATAACTGTAAGGGAACATAAAGCATTATCCATAGAATAAAATATATTATTTACTTTGCAGGTTCACCAGAAATAGATTGTAGGACTTGTAGGACAATTGGTGATATAACAAATCTGATGACTTGCGTGACGTGCGGCGCGCATTATCACGGAACTTGTGTAGGACTCGCGCAGTTGCCAGGTATGTTACGTAGTGGCTATAATTAATTTTATTTGATTTATTGTATAATGTAACGAACCATAATATAATGAACGCAGCCATGCGTGCTATGGTTTTGCGTTGCCGTCGGAAATTTGGAAATATAGTCCATATTTGTATAGTTGTTTTTACTGCTGTGATTTAGAGTATTTGGTTCCTGAATCAGACATACAAAATTCCCGAAGCGGTAGGCAGACGGGTTCATCTCTCCGCCCATATTTTACCATGTATGTATTGCCTCTTGCCGTTTTTCGGGCACAATTTTAGACTCTGTGCTAGTACTGAGAATTTCCTATTGGAAAAGCCGTGGTAAAAAAGTGTGGTGACAATATCCGCAAGTTGGCGGGCAGCGGTTGGATGAGGAGCACTGAAGATCGAGCCCAGTGGAGTGCCATAGGCCTGTGTCCAGCAAATGACGTGAAAGCCTGGTGATGATGACGATGATGATGACGACGATGACGATAACGACGACGACGACGACGATGATGATGATGATAATGATTATGGTGATGTGTGTGCAGGCGTGCGCGCGGGCTGGGCGTGCCGCGCGTGTCGCGTGTGCCAGGTGTGTCGCGAGGCGGCGCCGCCGGGGGACGCGCGCGCCGTCGCCTGCGACCACTGCGACAAGCTCTACCACGCCGCCTGCCTGCGACCGCTCATGGCCACCGTGCCCAAGTACGGATGGAAGTGCAAGGTATACTAGTAACTTTCAATACATTCAGTTAGGGTACAAATTTATTTGCTAGATTTTGCAACGAATAAATGAACATGTATTAGTTAATTACGAATAGATGTCGTCCAAGAACGCATCGGTCTTTAAGTTTAGCCGTTTATGAATTGGACTAGTTTATTGTTAGTCCATAACCCTTTGATTGGTTTGTTGGTGGTAGAGGTTGTTGTAACTAATAGTATAATTGTGCGGCAGTGTTGCCGCGTGTGCTCGGACTGCGGGTCGCGGTCGCCGGGCGCGGGCCCGTCGTCGCGCTGGCACGCGCACTACACGGTGTGCGACTCGTGCTACCAGCAGCGCAACAAGGGCTCGTGCTGCCCGCTGTGCCGCCGCGCCTACCGCGCCGCCGCCTACCGCGACATGATCCGGTGCACGCTCTGCAAGAGGTACCACATCTCTATTATATCTCTATCTCTCACTCATTCTTATTTTATGCTATGACGTCATTACTCACGTGTGGAAATGATAAAAAATATAATTACCTCAGGTACGTCCACGGCACGTGCGACCCTGACGCCGAACCTCAACAGTATCGTAAAAACAAAGAACAGAATCCAACGTATGAATATAGCTGTCCGATATGCAAAAGCCAAATGCCGTTGACGGGCTCCAAGCCCAATTGTAAGTACAAATACTACTTTCGTAATAAAATTCCATTTAATATATTTTCTAATATTTGGGCGCTTGTATGACAGCTTTTGAAGACGACAGCATGGCTTCCGCATCTCAAGACTCTTCATTCGGCGATGAAAATTCCCAAGAACAAGATCCTTTGGCAATTGAATCTAAGGTATGTGTAGTATAATAACTGAAATATCTCAGTCACTGCGGTTAAAATTCGCCGTCATAATTTCAAGTTTACCAATGCTCTATATTATTTCAGCCTGACGTCGGTCTAGGCAAGGGGAAGCCTTTCAGCGTGTCCTCAAAAGTCGCCAAGAAAAAGATCGGAGGATACAAACTTAAAGGCGGTTTTCCCGCTGCCGGCAAATTGGGTTTCCAGAAACGACAAAGATCCGTCTTAGATTTTGGAAGGAAGAGAGGCTCTAAACCTAAGATGAGAGGTGTGTTCGGTGTTCCCGGATTAGGATTGCAAAGGCCGCAGGCTCCAGACAATAAAACCGCTGACGACGATCCAGGTACGAAAAGAAATCCAACCATTACTGTTATGACCATCAAATCGACATCGATTTGCATCATCGATACTTTGATTACTAATATATCGATTCTTTTTCCAGGTGTGGAAAATAAGCTAGTGTTGTGTTCTAGCAAAGATAAGTTTGTGTTGACGCAAGACTTGTGCGTGATGTGCGGCGCCGTGGGCACGGACTCGGAAGGATGCCTCATTGCCTGCGCGCAGTGCGGACAGACTTACCATCCCTATTGTGTCAACATTAAAGTAAGTTAACGGTTTATTGAGGTACTTCTTAATTTATTATATCTCGAGAGTGAAGGATTTTTTATTTGTTTTTGCCATGTCTATAGCTGTGACATAATAATAGCCATAGGATCAGTGACGGTGCTTCCATAGAATCCAAAAGCTTAGCTTGCATTACAAATTCCGAATAATCTTTATGGTTTAAATTTTTATTTAGAAAAGCAATATAATAAAAAAAATTAGACCACAAGCAATTATAAAATAGACACTACACAATTAACATGCGACGCTTTTTGTTTTCTATGGAAGTACCTCCAATGCATAGCTCATAGTTTATTTAAATCATCATTGTGTAAATTACAATTTTTTGGTAGTTATTAGGAAGGCAATTGAAAAACTTGATGGTTAGAACTTACACTCTTTCAAGACACATTGAATAGATAAGTAAGGTACTGTGATTTGAATAAGATAGATTAGAGTAGTATAAGTGTTGAGTGATCAGGGGAGAGGGGACAAATGGAGCAAAATTACCACGCAACGGTACCCTAGGGAGGGAAAGAGGAAGAGAGGTAGGCCACAAAAGGGGTGGGATGATGAGACATCAGACGGATTGTAGGTGTTGTATGGGGAAGAGAGGCTGGAATGGAAGCGGCTGGAGGAAGCCTTTGCCACATGGCTAGTGGAAACACACAAATGATTAGGGATACATGTCTGTGTCCGAAGAAAGAAAAGTATATATAAGTGTTGTTGTGTGGCAGGTGTCCGCGGTGATCGTGCAGCTGGGCTGGCGCTGCCTGGACTGCACGGTGTGCGAGGGCTGCGGCAACCGCGGCGACGACACGCTGCTGCTGCTGTGCGACGACTGCGACACCACGTGGCACACGTACTGCGCGCGGCCGCCGCTGGCCGACGTGCCGCGCGGGCCCTGGCGCTGCGAGCGCTGCCGCCGCTGCCTCGTGTGCGGCACGCGGGACACGCGCGCCTGGTGCGACAACTACACCGGTACTCTATGCTGTCTTATACCTATTGTAACCTAATAACGGCTCTCAAATACTACCCTTACGTAATAGCGCCATTTAATTGGTACCCTGTCAACGATGATACGCTGATCCCTTGCTACTAGGTAGTTGCAAGGGTAGGTACCTGATAATAAATTAACTTCCAAATAAACTTGTGTGTAAAAATACTTTGCTTATCCTAGTTTTGTTTTTGGCAGAATGCGCACCGTGTGCGTCGCTGGTGATGTGCTGCATTTGTTCCGAGCCCTATTCGGATGGAGAATTGATAATCCAATGTGAAAGTTGTAGCCGCTGGCTCCATGCATCTTGTGACTCGATACGCAATGAAAACGACGCGGAGCTTTGCTGTCGAGCTGGGTGAGTATTTTGAGCATTTCTGAGTATTTTTCTTTGTACTAAAAAGTTATAATGAATTGCGCTTTCCAAGACGACGAAATATTATATTCCTAAAGTTGGCGTTATTAATAATATTGTACCTTTCGAAATATACTTTTCGTTAATGGTGTTATACTTTATCCTACTTTTTTAGTACACCCTTTAATTTATTAATTCTACTTTAGGCCTAATTTGAGAAGTGGGCTGATACTTGTTAATCATATTAGGATCAAATTGTAAACGTAAATAAAAGTATCCCGTAGTTAATAGTCGAACGTATGGTCTATGAGCATGTTATTCAGAATATGTCCGCATTGCAGCTACAAGTGCACGACGTGTCGCGGGCGGCACGTGCCGCCGCCGCACGTGGCGCGCGCGCTGGCGGCGAGCGCGGGCGCGGCGGCGGGGGCGAGCGCGGGCGCGGGCGGGTGTGCGGGCGGCGCGGGGGCGGGCGTGCGCGCCACGCCGCGGCCCACGGCGCAGTCGCTGGGGCTGGCGGGCGAGTACTACGTGGACGACGTGTGCCTGTCGCAGCGCGGCGCGCACCACATGAAGCAGCTGGAGGCCGAGCTCGGCATCACGCACACGCGCCGCAAGAAGCGCTTCAAGAACGACAACTCCGACAAGGACGCCGGTGAGAACAAACACTCACGCACCGCTTACACTCACTCATTGGGGCTTCAGCTCGGCTGTGGTGTCGCATTCGCTCCGGTCTCACTTCTGCATGTTACTTCGCGTCTTATTTTTTTAAACTACTCTTGACTGAACTAAATTAAAAGCTGCCATACTTGACTATTTTAACACTTTCAATTGCTGCTCTCTTCTCTCTCACTCTTGCAGCTATATAAGTATTATTGTAATTAGTATAAAATAGTATCTAATGTGAGTTTTTGTGTGTCGGACGCTGGCATTGTGGAATAGAAATAATGGCATCTATTGAAACAGTGGTTCAGAACGCCGACGTCGAGATGGGCGACGACTCCAAGCCGGACAGCACCGCTGAAGTCAAAGAAGAACCGGGTATGAAGCAAACTATACATATTGCGTTTTTATATCATTACAAATATTTATAACTTTTACATTTTGCTATAATTTGTTTTCGCACTTCTGTTCAATGTAATCTATGGCCCAAAATCAAGCTGGAGGGAATCACGAACTTCGTATATTTCAAATAATTACATTTTTACACTCGATAAACAAAATGTGCACTTCTGATTTTTTATTCAATTATAACAAAACCTCTTGTAAGGTTGGACCTACATTGGGTATAAACAACTTTCATACATATTAATTGAGCTTTTAAGCTAGAAACAAAGTCAAGCTATACCCCAAAACATAATAACTGATTGTCATCACCAGGTTTAGCGACAAACGCCAACTTTAAAGAGGGCACAATGTGGAATGTGGCGACCGACGGTCCGCCTCCCGAAGGGTTCACAGTGTACACCACGGACTCCGGCCTGACAGTGCTGCGGAGGAAACGGCAGAGGAACCTCAACAAGCTGGGTATCGGAGGGTTCGTCGTGCGACAGAGACAAACTACCGCCAAGGCACAAGCTGATGACGACAAAGAGGGAGACGGCTCGCAAGTTTCTGGAGGTGAGAATTTTTAGAATTAATATATTATTATGTAACCATCCAAACTATACTCCTGTACATTGCAATCCATCTAAGATAAGACGGATAAAATCGCCATTTGTTGCATTAATTTTTTTTGTCTTTTTTGTTTTTTTTTTTTGTGTAAATAAATAAAATAAACAATTTATCATATATTTTATACCATATCGAATAACTTGTTAAAATTATTACTTTTGCTTCATTGTTAATCTTTATTTTTGTCCTCCGCGTACAGAGTCGCCGAGTAATAAACGTAAGCCGAGAAGAAAGCCGCGTTCAAAATTAATGGAGCAGTTTCCGCCTTATATGCAAGAGGCTTTTTTCGGCAAAGACCTTCTGGAACCATCCAAACCCGCTGTTACTTCCACTGGTAAGTTTTTATTATCGACATTCTTTATATTTGAATTTCTTATTAGATATATTTTTTAATAAGAAAGTAGATGGCATTTTATAAAACGAAAGGCTGCAGGTTCCTTGCACCAAAATAAATGTCTGTCAAATTTTAAATTTGATTCGGGTTTTGTGTGTTTGTGAGATCCTAAAGTGACTCATAATTTTTGATACCCACAGGCCACAACCCAAGCCTTGTATCTTATTGTGCACTCCAAATTATATATGTGACTATTATTTATTTAGAGTAACAAACTATAATAAAAATGTGTTTATCAGGTAATCCAGCTGAGAGTCCAGGCGGCACTCTCCGGCCGAGCACCCCGGAAGGATACCGCGAGTTGAGAGACTTCAAACTGGATATAGAGAACTCGGACAGCGACGGGGAAGACGTGCTGCCTTCACTGACCACTTTCAACGATACAGATGTTTCGGTGGTCATTACACTCAACACGGTAAGTGTAACATGCTTCTTATTTCAAAGTATTGCCCTATGTTTTAAGGGATAAACAAAATACAAAAATTATATATTTACTCAGTAACATTTGATATTAATTATTGTTTGTTGTTTAGGAGGAAATCGAAATGTTGCAATCAGTAAAACCCAAAGAGGAGAAGGACGATTCCACAAACACGAACAACACAGACGGCAGTGTCAAGATAAAGATGGAGACGGATGACGGTCAGCTGAAACATACTGAAGACTCAACTGCATTGAAGAACGCCATATTGGGTCCCCAGCCTCCCGAGGCGGAACAACCGCCCACAGTGGCCACTGAGAGTATTTCAACAATGCACAGTACCAAGACAGAGGCTATAAGCAGTGGTAAACATCATTTCTATATTGCACGTTTTTTTTTGGGAAATAATTATATCTGTACTTAATTTTACTCTGACAGCCCCGTGGCGCAGTTGGCTAGATACCAGCTTGCGTTGCGAAAGGCCGCGGTTCCTCGCACCGAGACAAATATTTGTGCGATCTACAAAAAAATGTTTCTGGTTTGGGTGTATGTTTTTGCATTGCAGAAGTTATCAACCCTATACAAACATTTTGGTATAAAAGAAAAGAGTCGATAATAGCATTTTTTTTAGAAACGGGAGGATCATCGCAAGCTTCCACGATATCGCCGAAGGATGACCTGTCGCTCCTGGGCGTGAACCTGGACGCCATGGTGCGAGACACGCTGCCCGACATGGACGGCAACGACGTCGACGAGATATTCAAAGGAGTTCTCACTGATGACTCACAGGTACAAAAAATACATACAAAATTTAGATATTATCGTCCAAGTGAACAGGATTTTTTAACGTTTGTTTGCTTCAGTTGTATCTGTAAAGTGCGAATTGTGTATGATTTTGTTTTCCGTTCATGATCAATCATAATATTTGTTTAGGAATCTCAAGAGTCTTCTGTGTCGTATGTAAACTCAATGTCGCAGTTCTCGCAACAGAGACAACAGCTGCAGAGTCCCATGGAGTACACGTCACCTTATCACACTGAATTTGGAAGCAGGTACGTTCACTACATTCAATATCTTAAATATACGAGAGACAAAAACCTATAAAAACAACTCTGTTATTATTAAGAAGAAATATTAGTATTTTTGTCTGTCTATACAGAATATTTTCCAACCCTACTTAATGGATTTGGTAGATTTTGCATGGTTATCGGTAAGATAGGGGAAAGTCATAAGCTATTTGATTTTATGAAATTTCGTCTAGCCCTAGCGGGGTCCCATGACTAGTATACAGCGTGAAAAATTTACAAAACCATTGATGAAAAAAAAATCCGGAAATTTAAAAATAAGAAAAAAAAATCTGGCCACCATGTGCATTACCTGTCAGTTTCCATCACGGTCTTTTTCCACGTGTATAAGTAGAGTGGTAGTTATCTAATGTAGTCTCATGAAGTAGTGTCGTATGAATGTGGTGCGTGACTGTGGCGTGTTGTGCAGCGGCAGCAGCGCCATGAGTCCGCTGTTCCCCGAGGTGGGCGCGTGGAGCGAGCCGCCCGCCGCGCCGCCGCCCTCCTACAACCAGCGCAGCGCAGAGAAGATGCGCGCCGACGAGAGTCAGTACACACTACACACTACACACTACACACTACACCTGCACCGCACACACTACACTTTCTCAACAAAACTCACGAGACACAATAGTCTTATAAAACTTTTAATATCATACCCTTACTATCAACATATCGAGTTTAATCAGTAGTCATTTTGCCATTGCCATTGATAATATTGCAACTTGATATATTATTCATTGATATACAGCCAATGTGAAGAATACTTACATGTTATCTTCATCGAGTGTGTAAAGTGTCAATTACATTTTTCATGGATGAATCACAGGCTTAGGATCGGCAGCGACGATATCCGCCGTGCTTTACGCCAACACTAACCATCCGGAATGGAAAACGGAATATCCCAACTGGGTAGATCGTTGCAAGCAAATCCTTAAAAAATGGCGCGCTTTACCGTCCGAGCAGAAGGCTCCATACTTGCAACGCGCGCGGGACAACAGGAGCGCGATACGAATGAAGAAGGCTCAGCAGGTACGTGCGCTTACTGTCCGCTAGATGTGGAGTGTGCTAACCCAACTCACATACCACTGTGTTTGACAATGTGTGCCTTCACAGTATCATACGAAACATGCGCAAAATGCTCTTATCGACTATGCAAAAGGCCAGATAACTATTGTCCATGGCGCTATCTTTAGTCACCTTGTACTATTAGGGTTATTTTTTGTTTACCTTTGTTTTTATCACAAAAAAATGTATCTAACACAGCGCTATTTGCAATCATTACTGACCTTTATCGATAATTGCATTACGTGCTAAATACAGTGTTGATTTTTAAATTGCTCTTTACTGGATACTAAAAATCTCATTATTCTTTCTAAATCAGAAATTACAATTACTCAACACTTGGCAGCTTAAAGCTGATTGATTAGACTTAGAACTTATGTCGCGTAGTAGAGTATTTGTCACTGACCAAACAACACCAGTGCTGTAGATTCTGTCGCTTGTCCCGACGCTAATACACGTGTAAATAATGTTTCAACACATAGTAGCACTGCAGTTTTGTGTTTGTGTTCATATATCGATATTCCGTGTGAACTAGCAACGCTCACAATGTCAGACTGTATCCGGTAAGACATTGAAAGCAGCATCGAGTTTTGCTTCATCAAGTTTCGTTCCAACTTGAAATTTTGGGCGTCAAAGTGAAAGGATCTACAGTATACGTTTTCTATGAACGAAGTCCTCTTTGAATATCGAATCCATTTTGGGTGTTTCCTTTTGGGCTACGTCGTTTCTATCGATGTTCCGGCTAACAACTCGCCAAATGTGGCCCTAGACCGGCCACGGAACCGTCACGATTAAAGTGCTCCGTCACTCGGTCTGGTTATCGACCGAGACGCGAAAGGCTCGGCTTCGGTCGAAGCGGAACGGTAGCTGCAACTAAGCAATGATTGGTGCGCGCGCGACAGAGCACGAGTGGCACGGGCGGCGTTAGCGGAGCACCTCCCGCCACCGGCGACGCCGACAGTGGCGCCAGCAGCGCGCCCCCCGCACACCCCGCGCACCCCACACCCCCCGCGGCGGCTCCGAGCGGCGGGAGCGCGGCGGCGCCGGCGGGCGCGGGCGGGGGAGGCGGGGGCGGCGCGGCGCTCGGCGCGGCCGGGGTGCGCGCGCCCAACGTGACGGTGACGGCGGGCGGGCTCCTGGAGGCGGACGCGCACATCCGCGTGCTCACCCCCTCCGAGATCATGCGCACGCTGCCGCGCCTCGCGCACGCGCACACGGTACCGCGCCCTCGCATGCACACACACTGTACCACACACACACACATAACACGAACACACATTACATTATCGCATATTCATTGTTACCTCCTTATTCAATCGTTATCTAATCTTGTATTACTATTTATGTCCACAAAAAGGAACACCATTAATTGTCAATAATTTTTCATTAATGAATTTTGGTGTGAGCAATACAAACTTTTTTATTAAAAAAATAAACCTCTGTAGTTAAGATCCCATTATGTACCGTACATTGAAGCAAAATAAAGAAATAGACGCAGTACATAAGGATCAAACGACATTACAAATGTAACACACATGACACTGGACGCACTGGCCACTGGCCACACTAGACACGTGCACACTGAGTACTTGTATGTGTATGCGAGCTACGATTGATGAGTTGTTGGGTGATCGCGCGTTCTTGTCACCTCGCGTTCCTTCGCACCTCCCCCGGTTCAATTGTTAAATTGTTAAAATTTAGTAATCACCCAACAAAACGTTTTGGCTGTTCGATGGCGTTGTAAGCTGTGTGATTATTTTCTTTTATAATTTTTCTTTAGCTTTTTTTTATGCGAGGACGTTACCCTCCCGATGAATCCTGAAACGCCTCCCGGACTCGTGTCCTCTGTTCTCCGTAATGTTGTTTTTTATTTTATTTCCGCTTTGCCTTGGTAGTGTTGGCTTTAACATCGGAAGCAGTCGGTGGCTGGTTGTGGTGTGCTAACAATTCTAACATACTTATAGTTTACGTAGTTCACGTTTGGTTTGCGTCGTTACGCTCTTTGTATAAAGCTTTCAGATTATATGTTGTTAAAGTAAGGAGCTTCCTTACTATGTTATTATTTTGTGATTGCATCGTATTAAAATCTATAACGTATTATTATTTTGTCTATTTAATACTGTTGCAAAAAAGCGATGCTCAAACAATATGAAATATTTACTGCGCAGCAACCTCAAAGATGCAATCCAACACAATTTATTTAATGATTTTGTCCACGTTACGTTTATTTATATTTTATTGTACTGTTATGTAGTAAAAACATTAACACGTTGTAACAATTTAAACCCATAAGTTAATTTTCATTAAGTTTATTGAAGGGAAGGTAATTCTACGGGAATTTTGATGTGGTTTTGCTTGTTTTTATGACATAACAAGTATTCGGTGTCTTGTAAACTTAATGGTCATTGATTTATGTTAATGAAACAGTGGCATGGATAACGTGATAAAATTATTTGCAATAATTTTATTTATAACAATCGTTTCTAATGTCAACATAGTTTAGAATTGAAATTAATAAAGTTTTGATTTTTAATTAGGTATTAAATTTTCACTTTAGCTTTTTGTTTAGAATTAAAAGAACAAATAATTAATAGTTACATCTAGTTGTTTGTGTTACGTCGTTTGTTGCAATATTTGGAATATGGTGTTATGGAATATTGTTTTCTTTTTTAAGTTATATAATAATAGTAATATTTCAAATGACAGTAGGTATATTAATGTTAGATAGAGCGTGGAGTTAGACAAGGATCATCTTTACAACTGGTATGGGACGGAAGGTGAAACAAAAGAGAAGATTACTAATGTGCTATGATTGTTCATTATTAGCCAATGTGGTCACAGTAACATTTTTTTTTATTTAATCCAAAAAAAAAAACGCTGTTTGTGATCACTATAAACCAGATAATTTGATGAGATTGTAAAACATTTTTTTTTTCAAATTTTTAATAAACATAAAATTAAATATTGAATGAATACACGTATTCTTTAATTTGGAGTTAGAGTACAGTAAGTAGGTATCTAAGAAGCAATATTATTGTATTTATGATATTTGGCGAATATCAAAGTATTGTTTATATACCATACCATTAGCGTCGAGAATAAACATATTGTATATTTGTACTATAGCCTCATATTAAAATTGCCTGCGTAGAGAAGCATGTGTTGAAAAGTTTAACAAACTTGTTTTCGTCATTGTATGTTGCAATAAAAGACATATTCAATAAAATTTGCTTTATATTAAAAAAGAAACTGCAAATTTAAAATGTTTGTCGGTTTTTTTTTGTCGCTTTCGTATGGACGATTAATCGATGATATATTGAAGTACAATGACGAAGGCAAGTGTATAAGAGCATAATGTAGGACCGCGCAGTAACGTGGTGTGCGTGTGGCAGGAGCAAGAGCGCGCGTGCGGGCAGCAGCGCAGCGCGCGCGAGGCCGAGCAGGAGCGCCAGTGGAAGCATCTGCAGCAGCAGCGCCAGCAGCAGACGCAGCAGCAGCAGCAGATCATACACGACCAGAGGATGCAAGGTACCTTGCAACACCTAACATGTTTATTGTTGTGTCTTTAGATGGTTAGGAGTTGATACAAAATGTTTTTTTTTTTTAATTGTGATTGTTGGTTGGGATAACAGCTGGTTTTAAATCGCATAAAAATATTTATTGTGTTGTCGAAATAATGTATTAAAATACGATGTGTGTAAAAACTTGTTAAGATATCCTGATTTTGAAATTTGTGATTTAAAAAAAAAATTCTTAATACAATAATATACAAGATGAAAGAATAAGGCGAGGTGTATAATGTGCTAATTTTTATTCCTATTGATATATTTAAACCATTTATGTGAGGGATTGGAATTTACACCTAAAGTATGAAAAAGCTCACAATATCATGATTGACCTTACTGGATACTGTGCAGTACGTCAATAACCATGAGTGAGTAGTAAAGTAACTCTAGGTGTACCCTCGGCAGCAGCGATGCAGCGTCTCCGAGGCCCGGACGGAGGCACGTCCCCGGCAGGTGCGCCTCCCCCCGCGCCCACACCCTCTGTGGCGCCTCCGCCCCCCGGGCCTGGAGCTGCGCCCCCGTCGGCCGAAGCACCGCGTAGTGCCTTTCCAGCGCAGAGATTCCCGTTGCACTACGGGACCAACGACGATATCAACCGTCAGTTGCGTGATTTACTGCAGCGGCATCCTCCCGAAAAGATTTGGCCACCACGTGAGTGTCGAT
Organism: Cephonodes hylas; assembly: GCA_030295005.1. Taxonomy (NCBI): domain Eukaryota; kingdom Metazoa; phylum Arthropoda; class Insecta; order Lepidoptera; family Sphingidae; genus Cephonodes; species Cephonodes hylas. The sequence goes on along the minus strand of AP025367.1, from coordinate 3,497,966 downwards.
TAGTATTAGTTAAGCGCTTTTTTAATGAATTTGTTTATTTGCATATTAAGTCGTATTTAACGGCCAAGGACAACATGTTGAAGAAACGTGCATACCTAAAAGGTCTTAGAAATTTCTTAGTCGTTTATTCGAATTCCTTAACCCTCTCAGTTAGTGGGGACCAGTCCACAGCAGTCGGACTTATATAGGCTGATGATATAGATTACCATCATTTTACGAAAGCGCAATTGGATGTTGTATGCAGAGAATAACAGCGAGGATGGTGCGGGGAACTCTGCAGGGCCTGTGGGCGGGGCCGGCGCGGGCGGTGCGGGCGGGCCGGGGGAGGGGGACGGCGCCGACGGACAGCCCTTCCGACACCCGCTGCCCGTGGCGCTGCGGCCTAGGGCTCCGCTGCCGCCGCGAGCTGCAGAACATTGTAAGGACGCACATACAATACTTTTTTCATGCTTGTAAAGTAGTCATGACAATATGTCTGCCAACCCCCGATAGGATTGTATGAATAAGGCCTCAAATGTAGAAGAGATTCGTGCCCAGCAGTAAGTCATTTATGGGTGGATAATGGATATGGATGACACAAGATGCGCGAAATTTGTTTAAATCGTAGAGACATTTATATACTATTGTTATATTCACAGTGATAATGCAACAGCGCATAGTTGCAGCGGACAACAATCAGTTGCAGCAGCAGGCTATGTCTAATCCCTCTGTTCAACAAGTCGCCGAACAAAAACAATCTGCAATTTCGCAATCAAATGGTAATAAAATACTACACATATTATTTACTATGCTATTTGTTTATTTTAAGTATCTCCACCTTCGTTCTACAAGTTGACTTAAGACATCATCACACTTGTTTTTAATGTGGAGGATAGAAAGTGCTAACTTCGCATTGTATGAATATCCGCCTCAGTAGGCGAGTATTGTATTGCAGAGTAGCTACATAATTTTTTTTTATATTCATAAACTAGTTGGTAAGACCAAAATTATATTATCAAATTTTATTATATTAGATTTTTGTTTTCAGCTTCTAACGAACCTAAACAAGAGCCAAATCAAGATCACGGCACGGATGAAATGGACATGGGAGATATGGATAAGTTAGAACAAGATCCTGGCAACATTGGAGAGGTGTGAATCTATTTTATTTAAATTGACTTTCTTTACATATTATGTTGTCATTTGTGTATTATTACAATGAATTTATAGAAAAAAAGCTCTCTTAAACACACCATTCCCACTCAATTTAAAAATTCGTACAGCATTTGTGCAGGTTTCAAGGTTTTGTAATAGAAAGGAACTTCAAAAAGTATCAAAATTTTTTGTTATAAAATTGAAAAGTTATAGAAGAAATTGAAGAGTTATAAAATTGGTGTTTGTGTATCGAGGTGGGCGACATCCTGGGCGGTCTGGGCGGCGAGGACGACGAGGAGCTGCTGGAGTCGCTGACGGCGGAGATCGGCGAGCAGTTCAACATCCTGGAGTACGCCGACCCCGAGCTGGCCGCGCTCAACGACGCCGGCCACCTGCTCGACGGGCTCGAGCTGGACGACGTGCCGCACCACGCGCACAAGCGGGACCTCGGGTACGCACTGCGCGGCGTCGCGACCTGTAGCACTAGCCGTTACGCATTATAGTATTCTTATTTATGTGTCGCTTTGCTTTTGTTAAAAAAAAAAGATTATAGTTCCTAGTTTTTAGAGACTAGCTCGGCTTTTATGCTTCTATTTTAGTACAGCCACTGCTTTATACAATCTATGGTATTAGGAGGTACTTGACAAATATTCAACAAAAAAATAAGTTAAAGTATATTATTCATTACAATTGATTTCGCTAAATCAACAGGACTAGCGTTGATGCTCATTTTGTAGATGACTTTAATACTTACCCTGAAATGAGTTGCTCGACCTTAAATCAGCAACCACTATAATCCACCAGATCTATGGTGATGAGTATAATATTATGTAAATTGTTTACATTTATAAAATGCAACACCGGTCCTTCCAGTTACCATTAAATTCATTACTTGTTAGATTTTACCGGGTTATAAAGGGAATTGGTAAGTGTCAATAAAAGCAAATTGCAATAGTCGTTTAACACGAGGATAAGATGACTGACGGACTTGCATAATTTGCAGAGATGGACATAAACCAGACAAGAATATAGGTGTGCCTAAAACTGAAGTGAAATCCGAAGTGGACGATATCAAGCCAGATCCTCAGGAGATAAAGGTGGAGCCACCGCCCACGCCCGGACAAATGTTCAATGACGGAGTGCAGAGGGTCATCACGCAGAACCAACAGATGGCGTTACAGGTTAATATGGTTTACAAACAGTATTACAATAATGTCAATTATGTTATTTGTCCATGTTTAATCCCTATCTTTTTTGTATGATTAAAATTGTTTATGTATACCAATAGTCGGCAATGCAAGCAATCAAGTCTGAGGTGAAGTTGGAGAACGAAGACAAACCCCAAAGAGCTCAGTTCCAACCGATGTTCGCGAACACGCAGCAGAGACTGCAGTTGCATCCACAGGTAAACATACTCTAAATTAAATAGCCATTAATTTTATCATATTCTCCATAAAGTAACTTTTTATTATTAAAAGATTCTGAAGGTGTCTAACTGTCTACTACTTATTAGGAAATCTTTTTGTAATATTACGTTGTATGTTTGTACAGCAACAAACTATAAGTCAGCGTCCACCTCAGTTCACCCAACAAGGGCAACAGGTGATGGGCCAGCAAGTAGTGCAGCGGCCTCAAGTACAATTCTCAGGAGGACAGCAAATGCACTTTACCCAGGTATGTTCGTGGCGCGTGACGTAGTATTTTTTTCTTTTTCTTGGTAACTGCTCTATATTTTATGCAGTCAATGCAAATAGACCGTGGTGGCAAGTTATGATGCAAAGTTCATGTACTTGATGCGTTATTAAGAGAGTCCGATATGTATAGTATACTAGCTTTTGCTCGCGACTCCGTCCGCGTAGACTACAGGGTTGAGTTCAGAAGGAAAATAAGTTGTAGTCTATTTTACTTGTCAGAGTCCTATTTATGTCCATACCAAAAATCATACAATTCGGTCAAATTGTTCAAACGTGAAACCGTAACGCGTCGATCGGCGCCTTGTGCATCATTACTGCGCGCTTGATCAATATTTTAAAACTGCAATATCTTCTAAGATACTCAGTGAAATCAAATGATGTAAAGGGCAATTTTATTTAAAATTAAATACTTGTAATGAATAACGTATTTATTTGGATAAGGATTAATATCATATTTATAAAATCACCTTCACAAATAAAACTTTATTTTAAAATAAATTTGGTTAGGATAAAAAACGTTATAGTGAGCCAACCTTAAAAATAGACATATGCTGTCGCGGACTTTTTTATAGAACTTTTAAAGAGGAACATTTCTCTCAAACATTATTTTAGCGAAACTTTAACCGTTTTCGCAGCGCACGCAGCGGAAGCTCACAAAAAGGAAAAAATGTCCCCGATTTTGAAACATTCTTTATTGCTGCTCCGCTCCTATTCGTCGTAGCGTGATGTTATATAGCCTATAGCCTTCCTCGATAAATGTGCTATCTAACAGTGAAAGAATTTTTCAAATCGGACCAGTAGTTCCTGAGATCCTAGCGTTCAAACAAACAAACAAACAAACAAACAAACAAACAAACTCTTCAGCTTTATAATATTAGTATAGATTAAATATAATAAATTTCGTAGAAAGCCAATTACAAATAGATAATATTTTTTTTAAATAAAAATGATGTAAATAGGAAATAAAAATATTTTATTATAAATAAGCTTGGGGTGCATGAAATGCATGACTGACAATTAAGAATTATTTTTTGGGAATTTCTTAAAAAACACCCCACGCTTTTAAAGTACATTTTTTTAGATGATTGTCTATGTGTGTCAGGGCGGCGTGAACACGCAGAGCATCGTGAACGCGATGACGGCGCAGGTGAACGCGGCGCTGGCGGCGGGCCGCTGCATCGCGCCCGGCACCCGCCTCGTGGGCGCGGACGGCGCCGTGGGCGTCGTGCGGGAGGACCGCACCGTCGCGCTCAAGCAGCTGCCATACGCCGGTCTGCTACACACACATACAACTATACATATCACTCAACCGCTATACTAATACAAACAAACTTAGCGGCACTTTCGGCGGCTTATTTCTATTTATTATTGTGGACTGACTGTAATAGAAAACTAATACAAATAAAAATTATTATGATTAAGAGGACATCATAATTTAACGTCAACGTACTTTTATTGTTCATCGTAATTATTACCTGTATCCGTTTTTGATGACGGTCTATTGACATCTTGTATACCAACTCTATAGGCTAGATGTATATAACGGATGACCATATTTTACTTAAAGCACGCGTTTAATAGAGAGACAGAACCATGTTGGAAGGTATTGAACTGATTCCCCCGCAGGCCCCGTGGGCGCGCCCCCGGGCGTGGGCGGCGTGGGGCGCGCGCCGCCGCCGCCGCCGTACCCGGGCACGTTGCGCGCGCCGCAGCCGCCGCCGCCGCCCTACCCGCAGGTACCACTCGCTCACTACTCTACACACTACGCTTCGAGGCAACTTTTACACTAGCTATTGCAACTTGTTGTTACCTTCATTCACTGGCAATGAATTACATTGGCTACCTTAATTAATTCCAAACGTATTTTCGGAATAATCTTAAGAATCGAATGAACAAAACTTGCCTCGAAGTTTCGCATCTAAATAATTTGCCTCCTATAAACATCAAATTAACGCTGATCTTACGAGATTGAATGACATTTACAAAGTAATCTTACTAATTATAAAATAATATATTAGCTACGTTGTCTTTGAAAATTTTAATACATTGTCGTGCATGCAATTGTATTTTTTTATCTCCATGTTTTATATTGAATTCATTTCACCATGGCGACATGTTGAAGTGGCTTCGACAGCTTTAAGTGTATGCCGTAAGCTTTTGGGTTCACATTTTTATTCAGTGTTAAATTAAGCTGTTGATTGTTATCTCACGCCAGTCATGTTTAAATGTGAACCAGTAATTATGATGTTCATGAGCTTTGATTTGGTCGCATCGCAGACAATGTGAAGTTTCGATATACTTAAACATATCCAAAGCAATATTAATGTCTACGCATTGGTGGCGGTTCATTTCTGCGCCTCACATCTCGACATTGTCAACATCGACTACTCAATCGCGGTTGTCGATATTGCTACAACGTCGAGATAGCAAAATTGGCTATTTTCGTATATGGTGTGGAAACAGTTGATAATTCCATATGATCAAATACCACTAATATTGCATGGGTATACGTGAACGATCGCCTCCAGTTGGTACAGTTAATATGTGTCGCGTCCGCAAGCCGGTGTCGGCGGTAGGGCCGCGGTATGTGACTGTGGGGCGACAGACGGTAGGTGGTAGGTCGGTTGGTTGGTGGACGGCGGAGTACAGGCGTGTTGTTTGCATGTCGGTGATTGATGGTTGTTGGCGCGGGCAGGCGCCCTATGAGGCGGACGCGTGGGCGGACTGGCTGCATCGCCGCCCGCTGCTGCTGCAGGTCAGACGCACTCCCCACCCACACTCACACTTCACCCCACCTCCAGCTATCCACTAACTTTACTTCATCTCTCTCAATCCCTATAAATATGGAACATTTTGATCACAACAATACTATGTTTATTGTTTTAGAATTAAACTGAAATTTCCCTTTCTAAAAGTTGAATGTTTGAAATATTGGAATAATGTACTTCCAAGACTATGTTTCCGGGTACTCTGTCTCGAGGCACTTAGATGTCACCTACATATCCTTGAATCCTGTGTACTTAATCTTCCCTTACTTCCTTCCCTAGGAAGGTCCCGCACCAACCGTTTTAGAGGGCCTTGTCACCGCTAACCACCTTTGTGTGTCTGTTTAACGCTTATTACTATGCTTGTTCGCCGCACGCATGAGCACTGACTAACCTTTGTACCTTTTCAGCATCTATCTTAACACAAAAACACTAACGTGCTACGAATAATAACATTAATTGGCAATTAAATTCGATTAGGCTATTATTTATTTTAGAAATTATAAACCAATTGCAAATCAAACTGAACAATCTTGTCAACTCATTTCAATATTTTGTCCATGTATAGGATGTAAAAAGACAGTGATAGCAAACTAAGAGGTAATTACGGTGATAAAAACACATTGACGTTAAATAAAAACATTTAATTTATGATAGGAAAACGTTACTTCTTCGGATTTTTTAGCACCACTGCGTTTGTAATCATCATTACTTGCTTAGTTTTCAATTACAGTTTTTTACATCCTGTATTTTACATGATGATAATATTTTAAATTAAAATATTCATTTGCCAAGAGAAGTAAAAGATTTAATGTAAAGAAAATCTATGATTAGTCAGTAGTTGTATATCCTTTTGTTTAAAGAAGTCGTCATTGTCTTTCAATTAGGGAATAGTAGGTAAGGTTTATATTTAAAATTGACTGCCTTATTGGTCCAGTGAGATAAATAGTCTTCTTATATACACACATGAGATGCATAATGGTATCATCTTTTTCTTCAATGAGTGATTAGAGTAACAGTATAGTGAAGGATGGGATAACTAAACATTCACATTATATTTGACAAGATTGTTCGAGAGTATACTTTGATATAGATCAGGTCAGTGAGGACTCGTCCCGCTCCTGTCTCATCTTGCTTATTGGTACATTGTTTATGGTGGTGGACCATATCGTCTTATGCATATATCTTATGCTTGTGGGTCATCCGTGTAATCTTAAAAAAATCTTAATCAACGTGACGAAATGCATCTTTAATGACGTCTAAATAGGAAGTACCTATTTATTATTTTATTTTATTTGCTACAATAATTAATTTCCTTAAATGTGTTATTAGATCTGTGGCACTCTGTCGTAGTTATGTTATTTACATTGAAATATTCTAGACGCACTTATTAGATTGATTACAATGCATATGCCTCTTCAATGTGTAAATTATGATATCGTACTTGTTTCGATACTTGTATATCATTTCGTTAAGTCGATTGATACTTTATAAAATATTGTTAGTGAAAACTTATTAATCAAACGTTTTATTTGTTACGCATCAGTCGGCTTACGTCCAAGATGAGACAGGTGACGAGGATGTAATTCAGGTTGTACCTTATATTTTATTTGCCTGTTACTGTCGTCAGCTTTGTTAGATCCAATATCGTAGTATACACACATAGGCTCCGAAAGAGAGTAGTAGAATGTATGTAAGTTAACCGACGAACGCACCTGGCGACTCAGTGATCGGTGGTGGCGACGTCCTCGCAGAGCGAGTGGCGTCAAAAAGCAAACATTTAACCGTCAGAACATAAACCAGGAGCAACCGTTGCTTCTCGAGGAGCTCCTGGAACAAGAGAAGCGCGAGCAGGAGCGCGAGGTGGAATGGGGCGGGTGCGGCGTGGCGGCTGTGGGCGCGCCCCCCGCCGCGCCGCCGCCGCCCGCGCCCGCGCCGCCTTCCATCCCGCTGTACGCGGGCGTGGCGCCGGCGCAGCCCCCCGCGCCGCCCGAGCGCGCCGCCAGCGAGGCGGACCACCACGCGCGCCGCCTGTACGAGCAGTGGCTCAAGCAGTACAACGCCTTCGCCGCTGACCAGCAACGCTACTACGAGGTTGAGGTGCAGAAGCTCCGCAAAATTCGCAAGGTGAGCCGCAGTAGTGCGCTTTCGTGTTCGTGAGGCTTGTAGAGCATAGCGCGCAGGCGAATCCCCGCCGCTTCCCGTTTCAGGTCGAGGTGTAAAGAAAACTTCTTGTGTGACTAACTCTGGTGTCCTCCCTCCAGTCGTCGTTTTGATTGCCTCCGTTTCTTTCTTCACATCTAGTTATAATTTTCAGTCGCTGAACAGCAAACAACGTCAACTCAGAAAATCAGGAAACGAATTGATGCCTAATGACGCTGCAGAACTTCAGAGAGTGTCTGCCGAGCAGCAAGCGCTACAAAAGCATCTGGAAGCTGCGAGAAAACAGGCTAGACAACATAGTATGCTTATTCAGGTAGGCTATAAATGCGATTCTTGGAGAGTTTTTATCAACTGGTATAACTTGTTATTAACAAACTTTTTTATGCCGTAGGAATATGAAACAAAGCATCGCCAGCATAATCCTCAATTAACTCAGCAGACCAATATAAATCAGCAACAAATTGCGACAAACCAAACGGTATTTACTCCAAATCAAAATATTGCTCAGAATCAGCAAATGAACCAGCAAACTACAATCAATCGTCCAATGCAGTTGGGCGTCCAAGGCAACTTACAGCAACAACAGACTCTTATTAGAACTCAGCAAACTGTCCTGAGTAGCGATCAATTATCCCAACAAAGAATAGGGCTTGTTACCTCTCCGCTTAATACTCAAGGAAGGCTGTTACAAAGTGGTCGTACTCTTGTCATAGAGCAAACAGGAGCACCTCAACAGCAGCTCGTTAGACAGCTGTCAGGGCAAGATAGGCCTCAGTCGGTTGGTGGAATGGTTCAGTTCGGTCAGCAACAACTTGTTAGAAATCCAATGCCGAGTGGTAGTCAGACTCCTCGCCCGACCGGAGCGCGACCAGCAATGTCGCCGCTACACGTACAATCACCACATTCGCAATCACCGCTTCACTCTTTAGCTCCGCAATCTCCTTTACATCATCTGACATCCCCTATGCAATCTCCGCTGCACTCGCAGCAGTCTCCATTGCATCATACATCGCAGTCGCCGCTTCATTCGTCGACCCAATCGCCGCTGCATACACAACAATCTCCATTGCATTCGCAACAATCGCCGATGCACGTGCAGCAGACGAACCTACCTCAGCAGTCCCCGATGCATCCGCAGCAATCACCAATGCATCCTCAGCAGTCGCCGATGCATCCGCAACAGTCGCCAATGCATCCACAGCAATCGCCAATGCATCAACAGTCGCCGTTGCATACACAACAACAGATGTCTTCGCAGCACTCGCCGATGCATCAGCAGAGCCCAATGCACTCGCAGCAATCGCCAATGCATGTGCAACAGTCGCCAATGCATACGCAGCAATCGCCGATGCAGTCTTCTATGTCGCCGCAACACTTTCTCCAGCAGTTGCAGGCTCAAAGAACAAGTCCTCAGCTGCCCACGCCTAGTCGTAGTCCACAGGTAAGTGTTGATACTTCATAAAAAATATATGAAAAAAAAAACGGAAATAAATATTTGAAAATATTTATAATGTTGTCTTTATGTGTTTGCAGATTTATCAACAATCGCAAATTCAGAGTCCTGTTGCTTCACACTCACCGCAGTTGCAAAACGTATGATATTTTTATCTAATTTATGCTATATTCTATAATTTAAACATATTTATTAATAACTATTTATTTTTATAGTCGGATTTCGGTGGAGGAAGATTCCCTAGACCAGCCCCTGGGTGTTCACCGCTCCCTACACGTTTTGCTCGTCCGCCACAACATCAACAAGGTTAGCGAAACTTATATTGATCCTGGAACACTTCTCTAAATTTGTATTCGAACTAGAATACTCATATCGTAATTTATCCATAGGTATGAGGGTGGGCGTTCCATTCGGAAGTCGACAACAGACATCTCCTCTAGGCAGTCCGCAACCTTTGCCCTCTCCAGGAAATCCCAACAGCGAAATGGCTGTGAGTATAACTATATGGTATCGATTTTTTTTATATAATAGTAATTGATGTAACTATTATTTATGTGTTTCGTAGCGTCAACAAATGCTGCAGCGTCAGCAGTACAGCCCAATGGGGGGCGCGCCGGCTTCGCCATCTGTGTCTAGATCACCCCATGTGGCTCGCACCCCGACACCATCCGCGTCCCCAGCAGCGTCGCCCTCGCCGGCCCTGGACCACGGAGGTGGCATGCACTCACACCACACAGCCCCTATACCACCAGGCTTTAGATATTTCAAGCCTGGTTTATTCGGAGGAGGCCCACCCGGGGGATTTAGTTATTTTAAACCGGGGCTACGCGGTGGAGCACCAGTGTGGCCGAACCGCGACGATGATAATAGGAGGCCCACACATATTAGTAAGGTAATTTTATTCGAGTTATATTTTTTCTTCGGAGAAATATTAAAAAAAAATTTAATATACTTTTTAAGTAATAGGAATTTAGTGCTATAATATATTGAAAATAGACATTTCATTTTTCCAAGGTATCGATCTTAAAACGTCGTACACCGCCGCGACCTCGTTTCGCCGGTAAGACACCAGCTCCTACAACTGATGAAGACTCGATTGGTGAAACTTCGGATGCAAGAAATTACGTGCTCTTTGCACCTGATAATGTAGAGTACGCAAGTGCGACACATGATGACAATGACGACGAGGAATTAGAACATCTTGATGATGATGATATTGTCTTGGTGGAGCCCGGTGTCGTGTCTCCCGAAGAACGCATTGCTACTGAGGAAGATTTTGAGGAGCTTATTGACAGTGGAAAGCCAGAGGATGAGTTAGATGACGAGACAACGCCAGATCGTTCCTCCACGCGCACTGAAACGACTACAAAAACTGTTGCTGTCATTAGTCTGTCTACAGGCAAACAGCCGTCTGCTGTTCAGCAATACAAAATTGTTAATCCTACTTCCAGTGCCGCTCTGTCGCGCCTTGCGGTCTTGTCACCCCATACAAATACGAAGATATTAAATGAAGTTTCTCAAGCAACCGTGGCTTCGGTTTCGATCGCAAATCAAACAATATCGGTGCCCGTTTTGAAAAATCTTTCCGTAGCTGGAGGCCCGAAAACTCAAATAAAGAAGATGCCAATAAATCTCAACCCGCCGTTGACAATTAATGTATCCACTCCAGCGCTCTCAAAACCTATTAGTTCTGTTATCAGTGTGATATCTAATGTTCCTAAAGTCGCTAATGTAAATCCTGTTATAACATTGGCCACGTCAAGCGCCGCCGCAGGACCTTCTAGAGTCCCTGTCTCTATTTTAACACATCAGGTCAAGCAAAAAATAGTAAAAACAATTGAAAAGCCAATGGCATTGTCCTTGTCTAATGCAAAGTTATCGAGTTTATCAGTGACTCATGATGCCACTCTACCTGCCAAGATATTCCAAGACGATGCAGCGTCGCCGGATAACACTAATGCTGGCGACAGTAGTTCAGAAAGGGACTCTTTATCAAATCCAATGTCATCTGGATCTCAGCAATTGGTTATGTCGTCCCAATTAAGCTCTCAATCGATGCAAGTGGACTCAAGGCCCTCCAGTTTGTTTAAGGAACCAAGTAAAGATATCGACATAGAATCTGAAATAAGCCAACAAACAGAACTGCCACATACATTATGTTTAACGGATCGAACACCGTTGTTATTAGGGAAAGCTGAAATAAAAAGCCCTGATCCTATTCCAGAGAAAATTCCGGATAATATCATGGAAGGAGACGATGAAGATAAACCAGAGGATAATGTTCAAAATGACATATTATTGTCGTACAACAAAAGTTTAGTTGATCCTCCGCCTCCGAATCCCCCAACATCGGAAAAGTCTGAAGAAAATGTCGTGAAAACTATTAAAGCAATAGCTAATCAGACCAAAGAAATGGTTATTGACTCAAATATGCAAATAACATCAGATATGGCGCAGGAGTCTGTTCAGATATCTATACCATCGCCGACGCCATCTCAAGAACGTTACTTAAATGATATTACTATGCAAGAACATCCCGAGACAGTAGAAGGTAACTCAAAACATGTTGAGTCTTTCGAAGATATGTTGTGTATTTTAGAGAATATTACGGATGACAATAAAGGGTTTGATATGAAACAACCCAATCCTAAACCTGCCAGCACAAACGTACAAAATCCTCCAATAAGCGCTCCGCCCAAACCAGAAACAAAAGAAACTCAAGACCCACCTAATTTTTCAAAACGGGAAATCGAGAGATTGGTTCCCCAATCGGCTACTGTACCGCAACTGTCACCATTGTCTCAACCCGCAGAATTGACTTCGAATATGGCGAATGTATCGCAACAATTGCGCACATTTATGTCGTCTCTAAACACAAATACGTCAAAGGTAGAATCACAAACCGTTACGAGAAAGAACAGTGATGCAACTACGCCTACTCAAGTTAATTTTGAAAATCTCTTACCGTCGTCAAAAGTAGAAGTAGCGCCGCCAAGACCTTCGCCAATACAGAGAATAGAAAAACCTTTGACAACGTTACCTAGCCCTGATAACATGCCTATGAGTGCAGCGCAAATGGTTGGCTCACGCGTCAATACACTGTCATCTATGGGGCAAATCAGAAAGTCTCCTACAATATCTCCAATAAATTCTCCTGTAAGCATGCAGAATACTATGATGAAATCGCCAGCTCAGTCACCTTTGATATCGAACAGTCAACCGTTCACATCAATGGAAGATTCTACTGTTACATCTGGAACATCACAAATTATTCAAATGCCTGCTCTTTCAAAAATACACGGAAACTCTTCAGCATCTTCACCTATAATGCACACCAGTAATACTATAACCACAAGTATTAGTGGTTTTCAGAAAAATCAACCTTTACCGACTAGTATTTTGGGGCATACACTACTTCAGCCCAGTAGACAAATTAATACTAGCAATTTACCATTTAATCAACAAAGTATAAGCACTAGTCAGCCACCGGCTCTAGTCATGACTTCAAGATGTTTAATTGGAAATAAAGAACCACCACCTAATGTGACTGTAAGAAGTCATAGTATAGTGAGTCCTGGAATAAGTCAAATGCAGGCAAAGACAACGCCTGGTTCTATAAATTTTATTACTTCATCAAAACTTCTTCATACACAGCTAACTTCTCCATTAAAAAGGTCTAAATCCACTGATGAACCAAAAAGTGAAGTTATTGTAGGTCATATACAACCTACAAAACGACATAGCGTCGAGGCCGTTGTAGTGAAATCAGAACCAATGGAAACAGACGAGTCGTCAAATGCAGCTGCGAATGCAGCAGATGCAGCTAATAAAAATTCGCAACAAAATAACGCAAATCAAAGAAACGACGAATCACAAAATGTTTTGCTTAAACAACTTTTGCAGACGACTACTACCGCGACAACTGTGGTCCCTCAACGTACAGTCACTATTCAAAGAACTGCACCTGCACTGGGCTCAATCCCGTCTCTAGAAGCTCAATTGGCGCGGCCGTCTATACCACCGCCGACCATAGGTTTAACCCAGGAAGTCGAAATACCGAAAAATTCTCCTCGTCATATAGCGGCAGTCAACTCGCCTTTTGCTACTCGCACTGTACAATCATCCATACCAACTTCTACTATATCACCACTATTGCAACAAAGCTCAACACAATCTTTGATGGATGTGAGAAAGCAACCTATCAAAATGTTGAGCAAAGAGGAGACAACGCCTATACCAGAGAGTTCGCCTACAATGAAATCGGTACAAATGTATCAATCGAATAGTATAGAAAATCAACAAATTCAGCAAGCTATAAAAAAAGAAATTGCATTACCGCAACAGAGTCCTGTGCATCGTCCTTTTACACCTATGGATGTCAAGAAAGAACTACTTGACGAGAGTTCACAACAGTCTGCTACTTCTGGCGTATCCACAGCATCAGATCAAGGAAAACTTGACCAACCATTGAAAGAAGAATTTCCAGAAACTGGTAATATGGATCCGTCGTCGGAAGTAAATGCACCCGAAACTCCATCTGAAGCTAAAAAACGTAAACGACGAGAGTATCAACAAAAGAAAAGAAAGCAAATGCAACTCAATATGAAAGCTGCTGCTGAGAATAGTTTAAATGCTGCGAGTGCAAAGAAAAGACCTCGGAAAGGATCTCGATACGAGGAAGACTACGATACATTTATTGATAACTTGATGGCACAATTGCGGTTGTTGCCTGCCATGCAAATACAAGAGCCGGCATTGACAACAAATTTTGCTGTTTGTCCGCTTTTCGGATCCGGTGACTTAACAAAACTAAAGAATAAAGACTATGATATATTAAAAGGTGATTTGACTGGAGACTTCGGTAACGCAAGGATTCCGAATGTTGCTGATTATTACAACACGAAACCATTTGGCGAAGAAGAACCCCTGCCAGAGAAACCGCCCACATCCACTCAAAGAGGATTTTACGATCAAGAATTCCAGCCAATTATGTTTGATGACGATCCAGAGGAAAAGAAACTCGATTTCATTTGTAAAGAGAGAGATACAGATACACCTGATAGTATTGTTAGTTGTTCAAGTCCTGAATGCCTTGAAATCGATCCACCTAACAGATTTCCAGGACTTAAACTCATTGACGATGAGGAAGAGGATGAGGATAGTGATTCAGCCTCCGGTAGAGTATCGCCGATTATTCCCATCATAGCACCAGTACCAATTAGAGTGAAACCAGTATCGTTGTACCAGGTCAAAGAAGAAGAGGACACCCAAAAGGCAATCAAATGTATCGATACTGATTCACCTCATAAAACTAAAATGGTTGATTCGCCAGGTAGCACTGAAAGTAATGAAAATGTCACAGTTACCCTAACGTTAACCTCGGGAGCGGCAGAAGATATCTTGGGAGTTCTTAAAGAATTGGCTGGAATTCTACACATCCCACCACCAACGTCTTATCAAATAATTGAGAGAACCGCAACGCCACCTTCTCACAAGCTTGGGCTGTATAGGTCTAAAGGAAAAGACGGGAAGGAAGGCACTCCTATTGATATCCAAAGTATTCTGAATGGCGCAGCGAAGTTCTGTCGTCATTGCGATGTAGTTATCTTAGATTCTGTTGTTAGGGCTAAAGCATCTGAGTTCCCGTTATTGTCAGCCAACAAAGGTAACGCCGGAGAAATACTGTGCGATAGCGATTCTGAACTCTACTTTTGTAGCACACAGTGTTACGAGAGATTCGCCTGGCGACCGACGAATATCATCCTCGATGGAAAATCTAAAGCAGCAGTAAAAGAAGATAACAAATCCGATGTTGAGACTAACTTATCAAAAGATCGCGATGACTTTGACACTGCGTCTACCGAGAGTATGGAGACCGACGACTTGGATATCAAACCAGACATAAAAGACGAGAAAATGGACTTGTCGTTTATGGATTCTCTTGATAATGATGAGTTGATGAAAGAAGTTGGCGATGACGTCAGCGCTTTGGATGAAGATTTGAAAAGTGAACAAGACGAAAAGAGCAACCAGAGTAGTGAGAAAGAGAAGTTCCGAGGTATTAGGTATAAAGCTTGGTCGCCTGGTTGTATCGGTCCGCCAGTGAAGTATAAACGGCCCACAGATAGGGAGCTGACCGAGTTGGTATTCCGCACGGGAGTCTCAATAATGCCAGTGACCAATGAAGACACCAGGAAATGTGAGTTATGCGGAATTCAAGGAGATGGAGTGGCTGATGGAGTTTCTAGGCTATTAAATTGCGATGTAGACAGATGGGTGCATCTGAACTGCGCGCTCTGGTCGGAGGGAGTGTATGAGACAGTGAGCGGTGCCTTGATGAACGTGGAGACTGCGTTGGCGGCCGGCTCTAACGCAACTTGCGCGGTATGCCGAAGACTAGGCGCTACCGTGAGGTGCTTCAAGGTGCGCTGCGGAAGCGTCTACCATCTCGGCTGCGCTGTTAAGGACAACTGCGTGTTTTATAAGAACAAATCTGCATTCTGCGCATCGCATGCACCAAAGGTAAAAGCTTACTTTAAACCTTTTAACTTAGTTCAGGCAATAATGCTTATAATTTTTTTTTTATTGTTCTTATTTCGAAACATTTAGAAGAAGGAATTTAGTAGAAATCCACAATTAGTTATTCATTTTGCCAGTCAACCTTTTTGTTTTAGTAGAGCGTTATGCACATGTTTAGTATATTAGCTATGTTACATGATAAAGCTAATGTAATTGCGTATTGTACTAGAACGAGAAGGACAACGAGCTGACGACGCTGAGCGTGCAGCGGCGCGTGTTCGTGGCGCGCGACGAGCAGCGGCAGGTGGCGTCCGTCATGCTGCACTCCGACACCAACCACCTCATCCGCGTCGGCGGACTCATCTTCCTCAGCCCGGGCCACCTGCTGCAGCACCAGCTCGCCGCCTTCCACACACCCAACTACATATACCCCATCGGATACAAAATCGTACGTGCACATTCACATGGTTGATTTACATTTTTTTTTATTTCGAAAAAGGATTGTAGATACACAAAATCTGATTTCAGAGAAGAGAAAGATTTTTTAAGGTTTATGATTGATGAGGTTTATTTTTAGTTATATTTGGTCAATTGACTATTAGGCCAGCAATGAACCGAAAGTTTTGTAGTTTTTCTCAGTTTTATTGGAGACAGCGAAAACTTTAGTTGTATTATTTGAATAAACCACCTGTGCGTGGTTGTGCAGGTGCGGTTCTACTGGTCGGCGGCGCGCGCCAACGCCCGCAGCCGCTACCTGTGCTGGATCTCGGAGGAGGAGGGCCGGCCGCGCTTCCACGTGCGCGCGCAGGACGAGCCGCGCTCCGAGACCAGCGCGCCCACGCCGCGCGCCGCCTGGGCACACGTACGTACCCACACATAACGATCCAACAACTCTTTCAAATTTGTCAGTTGTAAGTTCTATAAAACCCTGGTTTGCGCAGGTGCTGGACGCGGTGGCTGCTTTGCGCGAAGGTCGCGGAGAAGAAGGTGTTTTGAAACTGTGGCCCAACTATGTGACCGGAGAAGATCTGTTCGGGCTGACGGAGCCGGCCGTGGTGCGCGTGCTGGAGAGCCTGCCAGGTGAGTAGCGTCGCTCGGCGAGTGTAGCTGTTAGTGTCAGATTCCGGTACATAACGCGTGTGTGTGCGGCAGGCATCGAGACGCTGACGGACTACCGGTTCAAGTTCGGTCGGTCGGCGCTGCTGGAGGGCGGGCTGGCCGTGAACCCGTCGGGGTGCGCGCGGGGCGAGGCGCGGGCGCGGGGGGCGTGGCGGCGCGCCACCCGCTCGCTGGTGACCACGCCCGCGCCCGCGCCCGCCCCCGCCGCGCCCGGGGACCCGCCCTGCCCGTACATCAAGCAGTTCGTGCACACAAAGAGCAGCCAGTACAAGAAGATGAAGTCCGAGTGGCGCAACAACGTCTATCTCGCCAGGTACATACACATTGCACAACCCTGCAGATACATACTCTCTCAGACCTATAGTATTATTTTTCGCATGTAATAGAGAGGCGAAGTGATTTATGCCGCTGAACCAACGAGACAACATTGATAGCTTGTTAATAAAGTAATCACTTCTTTCAAACCCATAGAAGTATAATAAAAATCAGATTTTTAAATTATATTATTAATTATTTTGTTTTCTTAAAAAATAATAATAATAAAAAATGACATTTTGTGTTGCTGAGGGAGTTTCTTACCGTTTCTTCTCCACAGCGATAACACGTTTCGAAACGGCACTAGTTTTAAAAAATAGCATAAAAATTGACGATTCAAAAGTGCTTGTGAAAGTCTATTTGAATAAAGGAAATTTGACTTTGACTTTAAAATTCTACAAATATTCCTGTAATAAAAACGTGATCAGTTACGTGGTTTTGCTATTATTAATTTTATATAAACGTTTAAAATTTATTTTTGTAATTATTGTTTAATTCCAGATCAAAAATTCAAGGTTTGGGATTGTACGCGGCGCGCGACTTGGAGAAGCACACCATGGTGATTGAGTACATCGGAGAAATCATTCGATCTGAACTCTCCGAGATTCGCGAAAAGAAATATGAGGCTAAGGTAAACATTTCTCTAATAATGTAGGACAATCTAAAATTATACACTACTCAAGCAGAAGACGCATCAGTTACTTTATATTTGAATATAACCGTGTTCTTTATAATAATATAAATTATAATGAAGTAGTGTGTGCGTGATGTTATATATGAAATATGGTATGTTTGCAGAACCGCGGCATCTACATGTTCCGTCTGGACGAGCGGCGCGTGGTGGACGCGACGCTGTGCGGCGGGCTGGCGCGCTACATCAACCACTCGTGCCAGCCCAACTGCGTGGCCGAGACCGTCGAGGTGGACCGCCACCTGCGCATCATCATCTTCGCCAAGCGACGCATCGCGCGCGGGGAGGAGGTACCGCACACACATCACTTCAGCATCATCATGGACATGCGTCGTACTGCTGAGCGCGGCTAACGAACCTCCTCTACAACTGAGAGGGGTTTAGGTTTTACCACGCTGACCTAGTGCTGACTAAGTATCTAAGAAATTCCTTAGGATTTTTTTGGGTGCGGGTTTCGTGACTATGTTTTCCTTTAAAATTAAAGTATGTGATAATTTAGTATGAATGTACACGTCACTACGAAAACTCAGAGGTGTGTGTGCCTTGAGATTGAATCTGCGAACCTTTTGCATATCAAATAAGATTACCTTTTGCCTTTTGGAATAATAGTGCTTTGTTATTTTATATTCATGCAATTATTTTTTGTCCCCAGCTGGCTTATGACTACAAATTCGACATAGAAGACGACGCACACAAGATCATGTGCATGTGCGGTGCACCAAACTGTAGGAAGTGGATGAACTGAACAACATGCCTGAGCAACATGACGCGTACACATGAAAATTACGACTCGTCCAACATGTGGCGGAGCGTTTACATTGAAAATAATCATCGGAATCATCAAGTTATAGACACGTTATATGTAATAATTCATATGTAATATTTCGATTTACGATATATTTTGTCTTTGTTGTTATTACCTTTAATCTACAACTCGACATCCTCATAGGGTACAGTTGTAGTGTTGAAAAGGCTATGAGAAAAAAACTAGTTTTATGTACCAAAGTGAATGAAATTTAATTGACGATGAGAGCAAGAAGAGTGCGACGAATTTCACTTTATAGGTTCACGTGTGATTCAACTATCAATAAGACAATATCCGACATAGTTTTATCAGTAATCTTCAATTTTATAATTATGTACGAAACGGGACACACTTTTGTAAATAATACCTTGATCGATAGGGACACCGTTGTTATTGAATTTAAATGTTTTAGATGTGACAGTTTACTATACTAGTGAGTAGATATAGTTTATAATTTAATTTCTTTTTCTATGTATCAATGTTCCGTGTCACTGTTCATTTTAACATTCAATTGTTTATTTCCAGTTTGTAACGACATTAGTGTATACCCAACGTATACTGTGCGAAAATCTCAGCAGTGACGAAATGTTAGGTTAAGTTACCAAATAGTCTGCATTTAGTAAGCGTAGCACAATCGTTATTTAGCGACGTAAACGTTACCCGCCCTCTGCTGTTAACAATATTTAGTCCCAAAGTAATCGTACGGCTCGATGTAAATCGATATAATACAGAGGACTTGACAACCGACCGGCGGTCACTAGCATAAGATGTTGAGAAGCTTCACTGTATAGCCATACATTTGGAAGGCCAAAGTTAAATATTGTTTGTAGTAAAGGATACTTGACGCCACGATGTGCCTGACTCTGTTTATACTTTATAGTAAGCTGGTAGGTTAGAACTGGCGCGAGGCAGCGGCACTACGCTCCCAGCGCCATCACCATTGTGGCGACTGCTCCCTATTTATTTACACCGCGCATCTGTAACATACACATACTGCACAGCCTCATCTACACCGCTTCTTGTCTCATTCACCTGTCATTACAACATTTGTACTTTCTTTATCAATTGCTACTATTGTATCTTTTCTTCTCTGTCGCCACTATATTTTTCTTTTACGTGTATTCAGCTCCTAAAATAGTTAAATTTATTTGCTGTATACCATATGTTTGATATTAACGAGAATCTTTTTAGAGTTTGCTTTCAAATAATTTCACAATAGAAAATAATGCAGCAATTTGATTGGAATTGCCCGAAAGACTAAATAATAATAGACATAATAAGAAATCATATTTTTGTTTCTGAAAAAATAATAGAGAATATTGTATTTTCGTCAATTTTAGAATTTACAATTTAATTTGTCATACATTCGTGAGCTGTTTAATTAAAGACAACAATGTAATGATAATTTATGTGAATATATAAATCGTGCGCGTGACGTAGTTAGAGTAATTTATGTAAATCATATAGAATAGTCCACAAATGTGATATTACCTCACATATTACGCGCGTAATTCATGTTGTGTGATCAGTGATCATAGTGTTTTTAAATATGACCCATGTATTTTGCGCGTATTATAGATTATATTCGACCGCTGAAGGATTTTAACAATGACTAGTAGGAAGCGTGCGAACGTGCGATCTGTTTATAGAGAAATTTTATTGAGGTATAATTAGGTGTGAGTGAACAGCACTAGAAATCATGGTTTCACGCTGGATACCATCTACCAATGTTATGAATTCATGCAATTTATTTTTTAAGCGATGAATGTGCAATAATCATTTACTTTTGAATACAGTTTGTAAATAACATTTGACAGTAAATCGACATTTTATTAAGTATAGTTTATGTTTTAATGCATTGTTTTAAAATTGAACTTATACTCTTATTGCTTTATCCATCAAACTATTTATTTAAAGCATTCCTACATATTTTGCACTAAAATGTTGACGAAAATTTGGAAAGATTTGTTGGTAAATTTATTACTTTAGAAATATTCTATACATTAGTATTTTTATTGCATTATTTTCCTATCATTAAAAATTTAATTAGTATATAATGGCTTCTTTTATTCATCCCCAACCATTTGCAATTTATCATGTGAAATAAATTGCAGCTGTAGGTTGGTGTTCTGAGTTTGTTGAACACAACAACCCCTTTGCCACATGGAGAAAAATAACTTAATGAAAAAGCATCGTTATTTCATACAAATTTTATTACAAACTGGTTTTGGACTTAAACTGCAAATAATATACCAACATTCTCTATATAACGCTGGAAGATCCAGCAGTTGATCGTAAAACCAATGGGAACGGCTCGTCCAGCGAGGGACGGCGGCAGAATGTTGGACCGATGTCACTGCAGATCGCTTTTACCGTACCCAACCATAAAGTTACAAAATATATAATCCCATTTCAAGTTACATTATTGGAAGGAAAATTATTCTATCCTACCCTATTCGATTTTTTTAATATCATAAGAAAAACATTAAGTTTTCATTTAAAATCTGCCGACTTGCCGTTCCAAACTTTACAATGGTTACAAACAATCCGAAAAAAAAAATGATTAAAATAATTTACAAAAATATAACATTCGACGCCGTTAGAAATATACAACACAATGAGTGCTAAATTGATAAATACATATCCGAATAAATCTATCACTCAATGTTGGAATGAGATAAACAAAATAAATATTTAGATTTCGAATTATTTTAATAATTGTATTGTTTACATTTTATGATCTGTAACAGATGTAACACATTCGCTGTAAAACTACAGAATCATATCATTGAAATGAAAATAAAATTCAAGCAAAAACTGATCGACCCACCAATCGAGAAAGTACTTGTTCTAGATATGAACATAGTTGTAAATTCCGTTCCTTGGCCGTACATATTGTAAACATGTGCGTAGTTTCCATTGTTCCCAAGATAAGTGCAAATATATTACCTCTGTTACTATACAAGTTTTATTGTTAAGTTACATACTTGACGTAAGTATTTGATTCATATGAGATGATAGCGACTTGCTGAAACAAGATTCAATGCCAACATAGAACTCGAAGACAAAGCTTTTTGAACATAATGCAACATACATAATGAAACTTTTCCCATAGTGACACTATATTGCTATTACACGAATGATCACTTGCTTTGCACCATTACCTTAACTAAATACGCAAATTTAAACGGTTTCACAAACCTAAACACTTCAAATAAATCCCTTGCGTTATGCATTACGTAGAAATTAAATAATAGTTTACAGCCAAAAAATAATACGGCTAATATGACTGAAATATTTTTAAGATGTTTATTTGTTATCTCGCTAACTAGTAATGCTTGGCTCGCACCCAACCACAGAGAATGTTTTGAAACTTTTGTACTATTTATATATAGTTTATAAGTACCTATGACACATATAGTTGCAGATATAAAAAAACAGTTACACCAGCTCACTTCTGTTTCATACAAACATACACATTGTCTTTGTTATTGTAGACCTAAACGAAACGTATAGGAAGATAAGATTATTGCGTAGAATATAAAAGAATAATGCATAAATTTGATATTAACAATTGTATTTTGGAGATTTTACTTTGATTTGGCATTACTAGTAGGCGAGGCCTGTCTACATCGATGACTTGATAATGGCCTGTCGCGACGGAGAGTCGCTCTCGATCGTCGATAATAAAAGGCTACACCCCGTTGAGTAAGGTTCTTTGCATCCCCAGCATTTACTCAATGAAGTTATAGAAACAAGGAATTGTTTGAATGGAAAATAAGAACTAAATACTGAAACGGCGACATCGAAAGCGAACTCCTCGATATTTTAACACACATTTAGCAGTTCAGAGACGCGCATAACGATATACAAACATAGATACTTATCACACTTATAGCTCGAGAATCTCATGCGTTGCTACGTATTGTAGTATTACCCACTCGTCTAATGTGTCATTTGTTAAGAAAGACACTTGAGCAAAACTATCTATTGCAAGGGTGTTTCCGTTACATCTAATATCAAGTAATTATATGTTGCTTTCTGAAACCTTTTAAGACAATATACTTGTTTATATTTATGTAGGAAAAAATAAGATACTATTGAAGTTATTGCGAGCCGAGACGAGGTGATAGGTAGCTATGTAGTATGTAGTAGTGTGTGTTACGGAAGCGAGCCGGCGGCGCGGTGTGGTTGCGTTGAGGGGGCGTGGCGGGCGGGGGGCGAGGGGGCGGGGCGGAGCGCAGTCGTGTGGCGAGTTCAGTCGATGTACTGCGCGAGCCAGCGGAACCCCTCGCCGTAGCCCTGGCGCTTCAGCACCGAGCACATGAACAGCTCCAGCGGCCGCCCCGGCAACTCCGACCGAGACACCTTGCCCTGCAACCAACCGACCAATAAGTTATACACACAACAAACGTCGGTACACGCTGCCATATATAACTATAAAACGATTTATTTGTAGCAGTGATTACATTTATAAAACCAAGAAATTTACCGTAAATATATTTTGCGTCGCATTACATTGACTGATATCATTACATTGTAAAGCAAATATACATTTATAAAACGCAATATTAACAAGTTTCTTAGAATCATTAGTTTACAAAATCGCAACTGAACTTATGACATCTTTTTTTCTATATGAAGACGACATAATATAATAAATTATACGTGGTACAAACTACAAGCGCGTAGCGATAACTAGATCAATAAATGTGCGCAGATAAAACCCGATAAATGATATTATACATTATAATCAACATTATTGTTAAAAAGCGTTAGATTTAGGATTTTATATAATTACTACTTACTTTTTTTTTCGTTAATTGATTTCAAGGTCTTAAAGTTAGTTTTGAAACTACAATTGCGATTGATTAAATTGAATGACTTTCATACTTTATATTTTATGTAACAAATCTGAGGTGTTAGTTAAAAGTGAGGAAGATTTACAAAATTGTTGTTTTGGTAATGTTTTAATAGACGTATTTACGTTATTGACGCTTGTACTCCTAAGAGGTAGGCAGAAGTGTTATAGCCACTTTCAAGTTCGGTAGTATTTTTCAGTATATATACTCTATACAATAGGCAGCATATCGACGTTTCTCCATTAATCGCATTTTGTTAGGGCTATGTGTATAAATGTGTACGCACCTTCCCAGTGGTCTGTTGGTAGAGGTTGAAGAACTGCCTGAGTTCGTCCTCGCTGGCGGCGTTAGGCTTGTCGATCTTGTTGCCGAGGATGAGCACGGGGCAGTTGCTGAGCGTCTCGTCGGTGAGCAGCGAGTCCAGCTCCTCCTTGGACTCGGGCAGGCGCGGGCGGTCGCACGCGTCCACCAGGAACACGATGGCGTCCACCGCCGGGAAGTAGTCGCGCCACACGCGCCGCGCCTGCTGATGCCCGCCCAGGTCGAACGTCGTGAACCGCATACTGCCTATCGATAGCTCCTCCGATGCTGCAGAGACACAATACATTTACATCTTGACTAATTTATTGAGTGTACTGAAAATAATCCTACTAAATAAAGTGTATCTGAGATTCCACTTCTGTCACTACAGAATACGGAATTATATGTTAATTGAAATATTTTAAACTGCAAAAAAATAAGCCAGATATAAACATTAGAAAAACCCTAAATTCATTTACAAATGTATTAAACAGAAGATATAAATAGCCGGCCTTAAATTATAATTGAGACCTTGTAGATAACTATCTTTTACATATTGTGTGGGCAGAATATACAAAAATATCACTTTATTGATTAACTCGGCACAAAATACACTTTATTGTTAAATGAAATTGCATATATATGCAATATTGCATTGTTGGTTAAACAATGATTAATTCATATATGAGGTCCATATAATGGTCACATTTTAGAGTATATGATTTGAATTCTCATTGAGAATTATGTAGCATCCTTATAACCCCGAAATGTAATTCTCAACTGTTTAAGTACCTAAATTAATGATAATTGATAAGTGGCATAACTGATGTCACTCTGAATGTACATAGGTACTGTATGTTAGAACTGTGAACACACTTATGCCTGGTAATTTATAACATTTTGCAGTTTGTAATTAAATTTAATATAAACTGTCTAGTTCTTTTTGTCAGTGAATGAGAACAATATTATGATAATACTATCAATTCATAAGTGTCCCACTGCTGACCTATGGACTAATTTGTCAAGTCCATCACATTGTTTTAGTGCTGACATAACAGAGTTGACATAATTTGTTGACTCTGTCATAACAGAGGCAATAACTTGCAATAAGTAGTTAAAGTTTTTAATAACAACACAAATCCCTCCTAAGTAACTAAAAATGATGCACAACATGATTAATGATGTCAATGTCACTTTAGGAGAGATAGCCAGATGTTCAGTAATGACTTTTTAAAATATTCTTTATTGCGTTATTGTTAAATAAAATTTTGTATCCATTTGTACATTCACTTGTCATATATATTTGGTACCTAAGTTAAACTTGTATAAATGAAAAGAGGCAAGTACTTAATCATTGCAGGGTTACCTTTTAAATTACCCGCACATACATTTAAGATTCAAGATAGAACATAATCTGATTTAATCATTATTATTTTTCTTTTACACATAAAGTGATTAATATTTAGTGAATCAAGGTTAACTGGCTTTGCTGTGAAGAATTATCAGAATCAAATATTATTTGGTATAACCCACAAGATTCAATAATACAATCAATCAATTAAGCCACCATGCACTAAAGAACAGCATATTCAGGACATAGTAACTAATTGAGTGGGGAATTCAACAATAAATATTCAAACATATAATAATTATTTTTAAAGTAATAAACTGACACAGTGATTTATTAATACATGATGTAGCATTTGTGTTTTATTTAAAAATACTGCAATCTCTGATCATGGTGATGTAATAATATAATCTTATCTTTAGTTACAGTGTGCAACATCAATATAATACTTTTCCATGAAACATTAACCTACCATAGTTAGTCAGTACAATTAAAAGTTCTGTTATTAAATCATCTATACAACCTACCTATTCAACAATAAAAACCATCTTTATAAATACAATAGCTATTTCATATATAGAGTAACTGACATATCTTTCAATGTATTATATTGACTTTTGTGTTATTCCAACATATAAATAAATAAATACACCCAACAGTCACATACATAGTCCTGACCCCACACTAAGATGCAAGTCTTGTGTTGTGGGTATCAGAAACTATGAGAGACTTTCCGGTCTCACAAACACCCAGACCCGAAACAAATATTTGTGGATCACACAAACATTTGTCTTAATGCGGGGAACCTGCGGCCGCTTGTTTCGCAAACTGGTGTCTAGCCAACTGCGCCATGGGGCTGTCAATATCCTACTTTATTTAAATGTAAATGAATACATTCAAATATGTATACAACCTATACAAATTTATTGTTATGTATGTAACATTTTATTAATATTACATGATATTTATGATAGCACATTAAAACTAAGTAACTTACTGGGATGCAATGTGGGTACATGTTGAGCAAGTCTGTCATCCTTCAGCATATGCAGGAGTGTGGTCTTGCCAGCATTGTCCAAACCAAGAAATAGAAGTTTGCCTGATTTCTTCCACAAACCTGTGGAGAAAAAAAAAATTAAAACTTGTGTCATTACAAGTTATGAGTCAAGACACACATTTATTACAATGTGTGTGTGTTTTTAACAACACATTTTCTGTACTTGTAATGAAAGACCTTCTTAAATCATTTGAAAAAGACTATAGAATGTAAACTATAAAAAAAAACAATAATTGTGTACACATAAATAACCTTCAAGTGGAGCTGACTAACATGTACTTGATTTTTGCTTTTTATTACAATTGCATAATTCATTATTGAGTAAGTAATTATTCTAATTTAAGTTCATTGTTCTTAATTGATCCCAAATATATGTCATTAGCCAACAATAAGCATATGTATGTTGTTTTAACCTGATAATTAATGGAACTTATCACAAGAATGTTAATTAATAACATAAAGATGCCATTTATATAATAATATTAATGAATATTATTAACAATGGTATAAATCTATAATAAGTTTAATGGACAGGCTAATAAAATTAAGTTCCCACATTTTTTTAAAATCAGAATCTTATAGGCAAAACACAATTAAATGAAATCAATCATTTTACTTACCAAGGAAGCCGAGGACACCAGTGAACCAATCCAAGATAAACATTTTGAATCTGGAACGTATGAAATTACAATTATTTTAGATCTTCAGTATCTTCACAAAGAGCTTATGGCAGACGAGTCATGACTTGCAAAACCTATTGTAAATAGTTGCGTAGTAATTTCTGGCACCTAGATATCACCGTGTGGTGTTACAAAACGACAAACACGCCATCACACACATTAAGGTAGAAAAAACGCAGTAAGACTACGATATTGAATTGGGTAACATGAATGACAGAACGTCATTCGCGTACTCAAAACTTGAATCGGAAACCACAACAATACACAAAGCTAATACTCACTTATTAAAATTGAACTAGATTAACTAATGCTAAAGGAAGTTTATCACAATATTTCACACTTATTTACAATAATTACGTCGCTAAAACCGACGATTTACTCAGCAATGAATACGCGATGGAAATATTAATCTGTTGGCAATGACGTACGCTACTTCCGGATGTTGTCACATTGCTTAAGAGATGCGATCAATTTTGAAGAGGACATTTTAAACAATTTTTATTTATATTAGGTAAATAAAAAAATATACCTATACATTTAATTAATTTGTTACCTGTAGATTATTTTGTCTTACTATGAGTAATTTATCTTTTTTTTGGTCTATGCTATGTCCCTGATCAGTTTAATCTTTTTATCTAGCTATTAAATAAAAATATTAACTGAAACCACTGCAAATACGTTTTTTTTGTAGTATAGTAATATGTTAAATCAAAAGAAAATGAATTGAAATTTTAAACTATAATTTTCAAAATGTTGTAATTTGATGTACTTTTTATTCGTTATGTATTGCAATCATTATTTTTCGCACGATAGAAAATCCTGGCAACATTACCAACTCAATTCCTTTCTAGTTTTTGACAGCTTTCAAAGCTAAAGGTATTTTCAAGTTTTATTAAAAATTGTTTGAAATAATCATATTAAAACGCGAAATAATATTTTTTATAAACAGAAGATATATTGTCCGATCGCTATACCACATAACGTGATAAACAGTGCGTTGATTATCTAGATAATTTGAGGTTACAAAAGTGTTCAGTAGTGTTGTTGTTTCCAGGCTGAGCCATGGCTCCAAGAAAAAACAAAGTTGCGAAAGAGGAAGTTCAGGTGACCCTCGGCCCACAGCATCTGGTAGGCGAGACAGTCTTTGGTGTTGCACACATTTTCGCCTCATTCAATGACACATTTGTGCACGTTACCGACCTGTCTGGTCGGGAAACCATCGCCCGTGTCACCGGCGGTATGAAGGTGAAGGCTGATCGTGATGAAGCTTCACCCTACGCTGCTATGTTGGCTGCTCAGGTTTGTTTACAACTAACTTTTCAAACGTCTCGGCACTTGAGTACTCATCTAGTACAAAAAATAAACACGCAGCTCTGGACTCGGTTAACTATTCACAAAATATTCATTTGTTCAATGTATTATTTAAAAGATTTAGGTTTTATATAAATTGAATATCTAGTAACTCATGATTTTAATATTTGCTTCAGGATGTCGCCGAGAAGTGCAAAACACTAGGTATCACCGCGTTGCACATCAAATTGCGTGCTACTGGTGGAAACAAGACCAAGACCCCTGGACCCGGCGCTCAGTCAGCTCTCCGTGCTTTGGCTCGTTCCAGCATGAAGATTGGCCGCATCGAGGATGTGACCCCTGTGCCATCGGACTCCACTCGCAGGAAGGGAGGTCGACGAGGACGCAGGCTGTAATTTACTAGGCTAAGTTTACTGTGGATTTTAAATAAAAAAGTTTACAGCAGAGGGTTTTTCATTTCATAATAAAATGTGGTTGGCATTCATAGAAGTCAATATGCCTAACCATAATATTGAAATAATACTTAGTTTGAAGTTTATGAATGAGATATCAGAATAAGTGTGCATCTATTATTGTTTTTAAAATTTAGTATAGACAGTATTCTAAGAATAATACAGATGTGCAAGTTTTGCCATTTTACAATTCATCCAATGTGTAAGAGAGAATAATAATGGAGTTATCCTAGTAGTGCTAGTGTTTTTGGCCAACATTGTGGTAATGACCTATCAAGTGTAGATTATTTTTGTTACAAATCAGTTAAAATTTATAATACTTCAATGAATAAACTTGCTTTGTTGTGTTGTAGGCCAAGTGGGTGCTGAAATTATAGTCTGGTTTAATTCATGGCTAGAGCAGTGTTGCGTTTTGTTTGCAGTTTGCTCAACAGCAGCATAAA
Source organism: Cephonodes hylas (assembly GCA_030295005.1). Lineage (NCBI taxonomy): Eukaryota > Metazoa > Arthropoda > Insecta > Lepidoptera > Sphingidae > Cephonodes > Cephonodes hylas. The sequence goes on along the minus strand of AP025367.1, from coordinate 3,468,855 downwards.
AGTCTTGAAATGTGACTTAAAAACTTTAATAGGTTTGTTCCTTATGTGGGAACTTTAATAACTTTGGAAATACAGTAATACAGATCCATCTTTACATATAATAAAAAGTATCATTGACAATCAGAAAAATATATTACCAGCTATTGGACCAATCTCCAACTGGCCAGAAATTGGGCCTTTACCTCATTGTAATGTAAGGCATTTCAAAGGCAATGCATAATTTGTATTTGGATTTACAATATTTTACTTCACCATTGAAGTATGTGGTAAATTATAATGAATGCACACATAACAGAATAAGGTAGGAATCAGTGACAAGATTGTGTTGAAATTTTACTGTATTTTTTTAAAACCTGGTAGCCGAATCAATGGCAAAAAAGTTAGACAATTCCTCATTTAGCTTATTTGTATGCATGTATTATATTGTTATTGTTACACCCAACAGTCACAAACATAGTTCTGACACCACATACAAGTCTTGTGTTGTGGGTATTAGAAATTACGAGAGACTTCGGTCTCACAAACATATTTTCAAAACGAAACATATTTTTTATAAAGCTGTAATAACTATGAGATTCAAACTTGCAGAATTGGGCTCCAACCTATAAAGCATACACCTTAATAGCCGTTAATTTTAAAGCATGGTTTTTAACCTCAGCCCTTAGATTAAGTAAATATACATATTGAAAAGGATGCAGGTCAAGCAGGAAGTAAAACATCAATTGTGAGAACATTGCTTGTCATCATATATTAATATTTGAGATAAATAAATAGGTAGTTACTATGCTATGCTTCTCTACCATAAACATTTCTTATATTACCACAACTTTAGAGAATTTGAAGTACATTATAAGTATCTAATGTTACATTTAAAATTTTATATAAAACCCAAGTCTATAGTTATTGCACTATGATTGTTTGTTGTAATAGAGCTACAGCTAAAAATTTACTGTGATTATTTTGTAAAATACATACAACATCAATTATTCAATATAAATCATTATAAAGGAAATAGTTGTATATCACACAAAAACTTTGTTTCTGTTACTATTTCTGTTTCAATTTTTATCTAAAGTTTTTTAATTTATCTTACTAATTTACAAAAACACAGCAATAGACACAGAAATATTTGTGATTAAAGTACAGAGAGTGTATTTGAACCGGCTCCCTGCTAACAATTGAGATCAATTCAATGATACAAATTACACAATTAGCACACCAAAATGCTCCATGAGCGTATTAAACTACATTGATTACACTTTACAATTTACCATACACATATTACACATTTTTATATAGCTTCATATATATTTTTCTTATATTTTTTGTCATTAATAAATCAGGAACATAAAATTATGTATAGACTAAGTGTTTCAGAGTACCATACGTACATCTACATAATAAATCAGTCAACAAAAAATTAAGATTTTCAAAAACATAAATGGGCAATGTAACAAATATTTTTTTTCATGCCATTACAAATATTTAAATAATTAAAAATAACTTTAGTGCTACAACAACTTCCAAACGTCTACTCATGGCAAGTTTGCGGCGCCCAGTACTCGAGTTCCAAGTGACCCAATATACTTTCATGGCTACATCAGAGCTACTTCTTTACCAACATCCGTTAAAAAAATGGTACTATAATAGGATAAACAATATTGCAATCGGTGGTGCACTTAATTATAGTAACGGGACACCTACCATGAAGATTTTTAAAATTCAAGAACTTTGTTGTTCATAGTAAGTGTCCAAAGTCCTGCCGTGTATATATTTATATTTCTGATCGTGATCATTGGGCCCTGGTTTGGTATTCATGGTTCAAGTCGGCAGTTTCACAGGTCTGGGTCGTGTGGGGGCGCCGCGGGCCGGGCTCGAGGTTTGCGCTACAAGCCCGTCTTTAACCGGATCTTTTTCAGGTGGGAGGGCGACGGGTTTGGAAAAGAGCGTCGTTTCCCGGCCATCGACAGCGACTCCGGGTGCGACACGCCGCTCTGGGACCCCAGGACCGTACCTCCCGCGACGTCCTCCCAGTTACCACCCATCATGTCTTCAGAGGAGGACGACGCCATCGCCCTGCAGCGGTTGCTCGACCTGGTCGCAGAGCCTCTGATAGACCTGGAGAAACTTCGCTTGCTCAGCTTGGCAGATATAATCGAAGTTCGAGGATTTTCAGAATCATCGGCCGATCGCCGAGTTATCTTTGCTTTGACGACACCAGCGACCTGGGTTTTACTAGAATTGGGCTTGCGAATTGCTAATATATTCCTCCTTTTGGTGGACAGCGTTTTGGGCTTCGGTTCGTTTTCGGTGAGGTAGCGGGTCCTCGAGGGCGTCTTTACGGGCTCGTTCTTCTTGACGAACTTCATATTCATGTTGATGATGTCGTGTCCCGATCGCTGGGCGAGCACTGGTGGGGTTCGTTTCTGTTCCGTGTCAGTTTTGGCGCCGGCGTACGTGTTCTCCTTCCGTTCGTCGGTCACTTTTCCCTTGGAGCGAGCGTACAGCGGCACCCGGGTGGGCGACGTAGAAGTCTTAGGTCGTAGGCGCGACATCGTCAGCTGTAATACACCAATAATACGGCTTAAATTCGACACGTTTATAAAGCACTTTTTCGTAATGGCAGACTCGACAACGAAGTACGAATGAAAATAAAAACTGACTGCTATTAGTTCTATTACATACTACGATGTTTGTTGTTATTCGTTCGAATTGGGACAACACGACTCACGCTGAAGAGTTATATCTTACCGGGATGGTTATTAAAGAGTTGTCGTTTTATTTAGTAGTTTAACACTGAAAATTAAAACCAGTTGTTACCAAACGAGTATTTGAGTTTTGGGTGTGTTGTAACGGGTAGATGAGGAGTAGTTTCCTGTGTGTTACCTGCGGCCGCATGGTGCGCGTGTGGGCGCGCAGCCAGTCGCGCACGGCGGCCAGGTTGCGGTGCTCGGAGCACGGGATGCGCGAGTTGGGATGCTGCCCCGTCAGGTCCAGGATCGACGCGCCCAGCGAGCGACCCACCTGACATACACACACTGTTACTCTCCTCATAAATACAGAGGTAAGTGGAATTATACACTGATTTACAACTTGTCTATGAATTTACAGATGTTTTTATGTTTTATTATTCCCATTGTTTCCATACGAATTATTGTCAATATTCATTCATTAATTTCTAGTAGAATATTATAGTTAAGAGGATAAAAATAAACTTATTTTCTGAGTGAATTAAAAAAAAAAAACTAAAAACATGAGCTAAGTGTGTGGGGCCAAAATAATCTGTGCAGTCACAAAAGGTCCCCCATATTCCCCAATTTCTATATACAAATTACAAAGTATCAATTTGAGGACGAGTGGAATATCGTACGTGCTGTGCCGCCGTGTCTGATAATAAACATAATCTGGAGATTTTTGAAGAGACATCATTTGTATATAAGCGCTCTAAAAGCTATACTACTTGTATAAAAAATTAAGCGTTATAGGTATACCTGTGTATATACTCATTAATGATATTTAAATAGGCATTTAATTGAGACTGACAAACCTGCTTTGGGTCTATCTCTTCGAAAAACTCCAGATACTTGGGGCGACAATGCCTCACCTGAAATTTGTTTGTCACTTCTAAAATTCGTTTTGAACAGACATTATTTTCGGTTCATAAAATTATTTATTACATTAGAATTTACACAAGTCTTTATAAAACGTAAATTTGCTGTTTGTTAAAACTTTCTTTCATTATTTGTTCGAGAGGCCTATGCCAGCAGTAGACGTCTCGTTTGTTGATGATGTAGATGCATTAAATACAATCTAAAATGACAACAACACGCAACGTAAAACAGTAGATACACATGAGTACTACGCATGAGGTAGGGTGCATAGTGGTCCCGCACGAACCTGGAAGGGGTTTACCTCTTGGAATATGTGCGGCGTGTACTTGGGCGGCGCGGGCGCGGCGGCGGCGGCGGGCGCGGCGTCGCGCACGGGCGGCGGCAGCACGTTGACGAGGCGGCCCGTGTTGTAGTTGCACTCCAGCGTGTACGAGCGCACCAGCCCCGTCGCCTTCAGCACCGCCACGCGCCCCGAGCCCTCGCGGGACATGCCGTCGCGGCGGTCCCTGACAATGGCACACGGCTTTATACGAATTCAGGGGGAGGGGAGTTTCTGAGGTTGAAGAAGGGTAATCTATCTCTCTAGTCTGGATGAATATTTGTTGCTTTACCATCATTAGTCGACATGACAACTGAGATACTATTGGTAGTGACTGAGAGTAGTCGTACATGTGCCACCTACCTAAACCAATAAATGATTCAGATTCAATATAGTAAGGCTACATAAGTCTGAATAATTTTCCTCGATACGAGAAAAGATAACAATAAATCATCAATGGTAGAAATAAAAACTTAAAGCGTAGACTCACTAGATTGAGTGAACGTCTTTCAGGTGAATAGAAATAAAAGTGTATACGCACTTGAGGTACATGTTCTTCTCGGTGAAGTTGCAGGAGGAGAAGTGGAAGTGCAGGTTGTTGAGCGACATGATGCGCGGCAGCAGCATGCACTCCACGCAACTCTCCAGGTCGTCGAAGTGGTTGCCGTACATGAAGATACCTGTGTAACGACAACGAATATTACAATTACATATAAACCCTCGAAATATGACCTTGGTATTTTTGGATACAAAACCTTATGCATGTAAGCTTGATTGAGTTTAATTGATTAGAAAAACAGTGTGCTGTGTGATTAAGCGAAGGTGTGTGATGCTATTATTGTTTTTAGGGCACTTTTCTGGACTACCATGATTTTTTAATAAAGAAATTCAACGAAAATTTGCCCGACCTTAATAGATCTCAAAATAGGGCCAGCAACGCAATTTCATAAGTACAGTTTGCCAAATTTTAATTTACTCCATATTTCGCTGTAATGAAAAGGAATATATCAATTATTGTATATACTGACCCTTTTTAGAAGCATGTCCGTGCAAATCGATGTACAGATATAGTCCGGATTCTATTTCCTTGGGCACAGGGCGGGTGGTGCCGCTCGCAGAGTTCCCCGCCGGCTTCTTCTTCAAACCTTTGCTGATCAGAGGCGACTTGGGTTGGTCTTCTTTTGATGGTGAGATCGGCTGTAGAATATATGTTGTTTTCATTGCAGCAAAACGATGTTGAACGAGTAGTATTATATGGACTGGTTTAACCCTAAAATGACTAATCTGAAGCCGCGTTATAATAATTTATCTCAATACTCTTGAAAATCAGACCTCATAATCCTTTACACTATTCATAGTCTATATATTTTTTCTGCTAATGATATTCCAAAGACCTGCAAAAGTCGCCTTTTACCGACTTTCATATTTGTTTTTCTGCAGTTTACCTCATACCAATACATTTGTCTGACCAGCTCGGCACAACATACCATGATATCTACATACATACCGTGGCGGCGTCCCCGGTGCTGTCGGCTAGTTCGGGTGCGTCGCTGAAGTCGCGGCAGTCGCGGGAGTCTCCGTCGGCGGCCGAGGGGCACGGCGGGCAGGGGGCGCAGGCCGGGGGCGAGGGGGCGGAGGCGTCCGACGTGCCGCACTCCGCGGACACGCTCGCGTGAGACGTACCCGCACATAGCTTCTAATAAAAAAATATACCAGTTTTGTATGATGGGGTGAATAGGGATCAGTATATGAAAGTATAGAAAATACGGAATATACGGGGATTTGAAAAAGATTAAAAATGTTTAATACATATCTACTAAGGTTTATAGACAGTTGTATGAACGTAAAATTAAAAAGTGATGCCAAAATACTGTATCTATTCTTTCAATCTCAAATATATTATGGAGCCTACATTCCAATGAAACAAAAAAACTCGAAGACAAGTTATTACTTGTTGTTATACTATTATGAAATATGAATGTAACTCACAACCTCTTCGTCATACTCGGATATGACATATCTCTTGAAGCAGTTCGTGCAGAAGTACACAGTTTCATCTTTATCGGGCACCTCTGAGTCGTTCAACTGCAAATGAAATTTTACTACATTTTATTAAGTTAATGCTATATTTTTAATATCTTGTACGCTTATTTTATGTAGGTCTGGCAAAAATACCGAAACCGCTCAGAATGGTAGTCCAGTAAATTTGACTATTCTTGTCAATCTTACAATTAGTAGATGTATAAAACACATTGGCGCTAAAAAAAAAATGGTTTTAGAATAACATCATATTTTACATGGCGTAAACAGACCGTGATCAAAAACTGAGACATTTAGTTCCTACTTAATGTTCCTAGTCATTTATTAAATGATTATTGAGATTTTTCATGACTAATGTTATAATTACTTTTACTTTACCTTTCTCAGTTTTAGACCACGATTTAATGACCCGTATAGACTATAGTGTAGATTATTCAAAGTGTAGGTTTAACATTTACCTTCCGCTCTTGTTCGTCCAGTTGCTGCCTTTGTTGTTCTCTGTACTCGTCTATGCTGCGACAGGTGGGGGACACGGGACGGGTCTGGGAGGGAGGTCAGGATATTGTAACTCCTTTTTGGTTTCCAGGCTTAACTAAAGGCTTGCTGTGGTTTGGAGTGAGTATTCGAGTTTGTCATAATTCAGTGACCGTATTTCGAAAATGACATTCTTTGAGTTGCAAGTTCTTTTTTAATCTCATAAAGTTTTTACTTGGTCATTTACTCAGCAATTCATTATCATATTTAAGCAATAATTCATAATTATTATCAAACAACAACTAGCCTGCAGAAGTTTGCACTTTCTTAAACTCTACAATCAAATAAATTCCGTAGTGCCAAGTTGGTTTCGCGACATAAATCGGCAAATATTACATATATTTCCAGAAAACTCAAGTTCAATATCGAGTTTGGTTAAAACATTAATTACTTTATTCTATTCTGTGACCATGTGTAACCACATACGAGTTCAGAAACATATTTCTACTTTGAAGCATCATTGTTTAAGTCGTGGATGTAGGCATGAGTAATGTATGTACTACGCGGGAGACCAAGCTCGTGGAGTGGCTCGGCAATCATAGCGTGAGACATCCTTTGGCTAGGTAGGGTGACGATATCCGCAAGGTCCCCGCAGCGGTTGGATGAGGAGCCATAGGCCTATGTCCAGCAGTGACGTGAAAGTGATGATGATGATGTACCATGTATGTATATGTGTGTCCGTACCATGTTGGCGCTGTAGCCGGGCACCATGGCGGTGATGCCGGGCATGGAGGTCTCGAGCCTGGCGACGGCGGCGCTGCAGTCGCGGCACCAGCCCAGCCGCACGCCTGACATCTCCGCGCCGCCGCTCTCACTGCGACAACCAGTTGCTTCATCATTATCACATACAAAAAGCTGAAAGGAGTCAGCCTTAGTCCATAAAGTTGGCCTAGTACACGGTTGCGGATAAATTGATTATTTTGAGTTATTCAAAACTGTATTCCAATATGAAAGGGGATATGATGTTGAGTGGGGTAACAGCATTCCGTTTCACAATAATAGGTATTTTAAGAATATAAATATAAATAGTGCAAATGTTAGATATAAGAAAATATATTATCTGTAAAATAAAGTAAAATGTTCAGTATTATCAAATGTCACGATGAATATGCGAACATACCCAGCGACAGAAGAATTAGACTCCATAAGTAAGCTTATACTGTTCTTGAGGGTGTCTCGGAGAGGTCGCAGTGGATTTGAGCCCTGAAACAATAAAAATATATTCGCTGTAATAAAGAACGCGACAGTGATGGACTACCTTAAGACTCCGGCAGTGTTATTAAGTTTTTTACTAGGAAATTCTCAGTACCATTGCGGAGTCTAAGAATGTGGTTGGATAGTCGCAGTATCTTCTTCTTCTTCATCAACCCATATACGCCCAATGCTGAGCACAGGTCTCCTCTACCATTGAGAGGGTTTTTGGTCATAGTCCACCACGCTGGCCTAGTGCGGGTTGGCGGACTACACACCTAAGAAATTCCTAAGAACTTTTAGGTGTGCAGGTTTCATCACGATGTTTTCCTTCACCGTTAAAGCAAGTGATAATTCAACGTGAATACACACATAACTTCGAAAAGTCAGAGGTGTGTGCCTGGGGTTCGAACCCGCGACCGCCGAGATTCTCGGCCGCGCGCCTAAACCTCGAGGCCATCACTGCTTCAGTATGCTCTCCTCGTTTTAACGTGGACTTACATAACGCGAAATTCGTGGAATGGATGTATCGAGTCTAGGAATGTGTCTGGTAAACCTGCAAACGGTCACCTATTACATGGACTTACATATCGAAATGAACAGTGATGGATGTATATCTGACCTGCAGGTTGAGTTCCTCGCTGGTGCTGAGGTGCACGTTGGACCCGAGGCAGCTGCGCAGCGTGCTGTCGTTTAGTAACGAGCGACTCTCGCCCATGTTCGAGTTCGACGGACGAATCGACGAGTCGCTCGTCTGCGACGGCATCTCTTGCAGCTTCATGTCGTACACCTGGACAATGTTATTCTGCTTGTAATACATTATCATTCCTAGATCTTTGTATTAGATGAGTTAATTTCATCATTAGCCCATATAGGTACGTCCCTAACCTGGACACTGGCCTCCTCTACAACTAAGGGGGTCCAGTCGATCACGCAATCTTAGTCTGTGTTGGTAACATAGAGTTTTAGATGATTTGATAACTGTGGTGTCTATGGTAACATCTATTAAAGATTTAAAGCTGTCCTTTTTGTAAAACTAAGTGCTATTATAATTTGGATGTTTAAGGTTTTGCTTATATGGATTGTTACCTTTCAGTTTTATTTATCTTCATCTATCATTCTGGTGAAGGCAAAGCCGAGGTTTGTTAAGATAAAGGGATAGATTTCTTTAGTCATAATTGTATGTTTATGATGGCAAGTTAATTCCAAATAAATTTCTATTTGATTTCAATATTATCAGAACTATCACATAGATAATATAAGGCCTTTAAGTACTTATGTAAGTAATTTGATAATACTGTGGGTAGATTTACGCAAAACCAATTTAATGCTCGAGTATGGAAGATAAACGTAACATATAAGTAATACATTGTCATGGCTCGAAGCTTTGTTAATAAGCAGATAAGTCAATATGGCAATGGGTTCATGCCTAATTGTTTTTCAATAAAGCCAAACAAGCAAAAAAAATCCTTGTTCCACCACGTAGCAGTTAGCAAACCTAATATTACACATTGAAAATTTAACCTACGTACTACAATTCAAACTATACTAACTACCTGTTCAGCCAGATTAGAAGCCTCGCCACCAATGCATTTCATTTCGCTGGAATTCTTCGAGTCTGACGTCATCGAAGACTGCTGTATCATGGTGGAGGACTTGTTGGCCGTCATAGACTTAGCCGACTTCTCACGCTTGTAGTATTCGTTGCCTTTGTATGACGAAGAGCCTGTCACTTTCTTCTTCTTTGTATCTATCAGCTGGTAAAAGTATATACAATTATTTTGTAAAGTATGAGTAGTAAGGATAAATGAATCTTCATATTATTGTTGAGCTTTGGCATCTCCTAGAACTGACAAGTGTACAAGCTAACATAATGCCGCAATATTTCTTTGTACTTCCATGTAAGTCGGGTAAATTGTCCCGGAATCCTGGCACGGGCCTCCTCAACAACTGATAGGTGTTAGGAATAATCCACCACGCTGTCCTATTGCAGGTTGCCGGACTACACACCTTTGAAAATACTTAGATTTTTTTAGGTATGCAGGTTTCTTCACATTTTTTTTAACTGCCAAAGTAGGAGATAATTCGTATGCAGGTGTATGTAAAGTATGTATAGATTATATAGGACGTGACCTATTATATACAATATGAACTTTATTAACGCTGTTATTAGGCTAATAAACAATCACGCGAACTCCATTCCAATTTTATGACGGTGGGCGGTACCGCCGTTTTAGCAATAAAGATTGTGTCACTCGACTGCGAAGCGTCGTAAAATAACGATGATCAAAGAAAACATCAAATGGAGAAACAATGTGGCCGAAACACAAGTTTAAGCATTTTCATTGAGTTGCCTCCTAATTATAATGCATAAGAAATATCTGCTCTATTTCTCACTCTGGAATATGCCCTATTTTAATATCAAGCGAGAACACAACCATTCGAAATACATCGATAAACTTTTATCCTCCAACAAGTTCATTGCTTCTTCAATTTATTCTATAACGTCATAGTCGATTATTTATAATACAGATTACAATGTAGAACCATACCTCAGCGCTCTCGCTGATGTTCTGAATACTGCGCGAGGTGAAGCTCTTGCTGTCGTCACAATTATCCTCCCTCTCACAGCCGTAGTGGTAATACCTTGAAAGAAATCGTTATCATCATCAGGCCATATACTCGACAATGCTGGGCACCATTGTCATTCAGAGGATTTAAAAAAAAAGATAATGGTGAAAATGTTCAATCTGAAAATATTAGAAATCATTGATTGTATTATAGTCATAATGAGAGTATCGGCTGAATACAATGACACTTCTCTGCTTTAATTACTCTGTTCTACCTATAATCCCATACTTTGAACGTATTTTGTAAGTTGATTTCAATTATAGTTTTATTCCGGTAAAAAAGTGGGCAACCTGAATAATGGTAACATAATATCTATAGTTTACAAACCTGATGAGCGCCCTGGACGCGAACACCGTGGGGTGATGCGTGAGCGACGGGTTGAGATACACCCGGTTGAGGTTGACGCCGCGCGTGTCGGTGCGGTAGTGCCCGCGCGCCACGCCGTCCGGGTTCAGGAACGGGATCATCTTGAACACGTACAGCTTGCGCAGCTGCACCGCGATCGGGTCGTGCCGCGTCAGCAGCAGGTTCAGGAACCCGTTGAACACGAAGCTGGAGGGCGTCTCGCCCGGGTGCACCCGCGCCGATATGAATATCACCTGGGTGATGGAATGGGTTACAAACTTACAAGTGATTTTAAATTCATCATAATCATCGTCATCAGCCTGTATATGTCCCACTACTGGGCACTTAGTCCACCATACTGGCCTAGTGCGGGTTTAACGGACTACACACCAATTAATGTTTTACGGCTTTGATATATGCTAAATCCCCTAGGTCGGGAAATGGAGTCCTGAGTGTTTTGCTTAATTAAGTCTAGATATTTGCTTATAAAGGCAATAATAGTCTAGCATTATAGTAGGTACGTGAGACAAAAATAGACTTCTGGTTACTTCTTTGCTGAATACACGGGTGAAGTTATGTATGTATACAGGTGTATTTTATCACTTTGCTGGGCGTGGTCTATTACTGAGTCAGATTAAGCGGCTAGGCTTTATTCGGGTATTATTATTGTATACCGTAAATTAGCTACAGGAAATTACAGTGTCATTCTATATGGTATGTTGTTTTCCACATTACAATTTATCTACGACAAATAGTTGAAAACATTGTAAAATTGTGGTAAAAACAATATAATAAATAAATCATCTGAATTCAAAATTATACAATACTACTAACTTAGCTTTATTACACAATGAAAATATTTGTACCTTTTTCCCTGGAAATTTAAATGGTCTTTCTTGATTGTCCGGGAACAGGTTCTTGAGGCGTTCCTCCCTTTCAGATGATATTCCATGGTAGGAAGAAATTGTTAGCAGGTCCACACGCCTCCCTTAAGAAAAAAAATACAATATTGGTGGCATACAGCGTTTTTATAAATCTTGGGTTCTTTTCAAGGGAGACATACAATTACAGAAACTTAGTTGACGTCAATAAGAACTGATAAACTATCTGTTACCTTCAATAGAGTATATTAAGCACTCTCTGCAGTAATAGACGTCGTCTGGCGATTGCGGTGGGGGCAATGGGAGCATCTTCAAGTCAATCGAGTTGAGGGCAATCTGCAGCTCGGCAAATGAGAACGGATATGTGAAAGCGAAGAATGTTGTCGCCTTCAGATTGTCCGATGTTCGATACTTGAAGCTTAGAGTGAACGTGTTGTCGTCAGTCTAGAAGAGAAATTGTATTGTATAGCAAGAAAAGTCGCGATGGCCTCGAGGCGGCGGCGTCTTGGGCGCGAGGATAAGCAAAATCTTTTAGGTTTCTGGTACAAATTCCAGGCGCACATTAATGACTTCAAAGACAAATGTGTATTCACAAATTACAATGAATTATCTCAGCTTTTAACGCGTAGAACTAAAACAATTTATGAAAATATTCTCAATGTCCACAGACACTCAAATTTCCTTGGTGCTGCTACTAAAAGTTCCCTTATATAAATACAATAACAATTTGTTCAACCCGGGAATCCAATGTGATACCCCCACATCAATGCACCATATACTTGTGCCACAAGACTATTAAGTCTCCTAAGAATACTCCACAATGAGTTTTTCATGATAACTGTGTCCTCCAGCCCATACTAAGCCAGCAAAGCGGAGTAGTCACATGCCAAGCATAGGTAAATATTATGTATGTATCTGGACTAATACTAATAGTAATATAGTTGCTACAGTAATTTTTAATAATATTTTTTATAGTATATTTTCTAGAATTTGTATTATATTATATTAAGTCACTCATGTTTGGTTACAAAATGGTAGTTATTATTGATAAAACATGTAATTCCCCACTCTTACGTCATTGTTTACATCAATTTGTGAATACCTCCTAGATATTAATAGATGGTTTTGCTATTTCCTTCTAACTTTTTTTTATAAAACATATTTACATCATTAGTATGAGTTAAAGTAAACAGGCTTACTGAATGTACTGGACGGTCTTTTATTCGCTCCCATTGAGGTTTGCCAGGTAGTGTGCGAGTCACTGGAGCCATACCTTGGTTGTACATTTTGCCCTGTTTGTTTAGGTTTATTAGGTTCAGCCGCACCTAAAATATATGATACACTTTCAGGCATATTTATTTTGTTTGTTGAACCCAACAAATTAACAAGCTTTTATAATAACTATTTTGCCTTATATTAAAAAAAAAACAATAATTTTGTCCATTGTTTTATTAATAATATTTTTCTTTTGAATTTTGAAGGTTCAGTTGTACCTTAGCGTTTATAACACACAACAATTAGTACTTGTATCTAAACACATAACTCCTAAGATCCACAATAACAGTTAAAAAAGGTTCTTATTTTATTGTGTTAGGAGTAATTAATATATTATAGTGACATCCTCAATCTGCAATAAATTACAATAGCTCATATGAAACACTCACCAGTACTCCCGGTTCGCTGGCCTGTACACCAAAGTAAAACCAAGTGCGGTTTCCATTTTCAAACTCAGTGCCGGCACAGTCAGGCCTTGTCCACAAGTTGAATTCATAGTCCGGTGTCTCTGTACTGTTTGTTTTGGGGTTAACACTTGGAGCTGCAACAACATATTAAATCCTATTAAATTATATGATTTTATTTTTAAAAGTTTATGTGAATAATAGAATTTTAAATAAATGCTTGTGATGACGTTTTGCGATTCTGATTAATAAAGGATTATTAATAATATTAAAATATTAAATAAACAAGAATTTAGACTGAAAATAATAAAACCACGATACAGAAATAGAAATGTACAATGTAAAGATTATCACGGTTACTACAAGACCATGACAAGTGCATTATTGGCACTAAAACAAGGGACATACAATTACGAACTCCGAAAATGTAACAAAACACAAAAGAAAGAATTTACCTATATGCTCCGTAGGTACCCGCTCGGCATGCCCGAGGTTTCCAGAATCAAAATTATGTATAAAATAAAATCCACCGCACTCGATAATATTGTTATGATCCATAACTAAATGTGTTTCTGGACTACATTATACAAAAAACACAGACGCAAATAATGTGAGTCGTTGTACACACATTTACTTTTACAATTTGTCTAAAAAAACATTCTACCGATTTTGCATGTTTGATAATTTCAAAAATGACACTAAAAACTGAGGCTTCACTGTTTTTCTAAACAAAATTATGTAATTTTGTTGACATCGATTGACGGATAACAGCTGATTTGTTTTATTGGTATTCTTTTTAAAACACAAAAATTAACTGGAACGTTTCCAAACAATGTACTCGAAATCGATAAATATGTATTTTTTATGAATGTTTTTATATATGACGCGATAAATATATTTCTTTTCACTTTATATTTAGAAAGACATTTTCCATCATGAATTTTTATTCAAGATGGCGGATACCTGCCTTTAGCCTAGCCCAGATTACTGGGGAAACGGAAGTGCCAGTACTAAAAATAAGTTCAGATAGGTATTTTTTTAAAATAAATCTTATATCAAACTATTTGATTTTCTCGTGTAATAAATAAAAGATATGTGAACACAGACTCGTATTTAAACAAATTTCACAATCTTATCACTGAAAATTGTTTGTAATTACGGTGTCTATGGTAACAATAACTTAGATATTCTTTTTATCTATATTTACGTAGGTCAATATAATACTGAACTGAACTTATATATTTATGTAATTTTAAAGCACACTAGGTATTCTCTTGTCTTCTAGATACGATATATCTCGGTAGCAAATTAAAGAGATTGAAAGCGATCTACATGCGATTTTAAGATTGGGCTATTTAATAGTATTGTTAATTCGGTCTATTTCATAGGGAAATGCTAAATAGCACGGTTTGCCCTCTATTGCGTGGTATATAACAACTATAGAGTTATGGAATTCAGGCACAAGTGTATTTTAATCCTGATTTTTACATAGCCTTCTATTTTTTATCGCCATTTCACTACTACTTTATATTTAGTGCTGTAATTCAACTATTAATATGGTTTGATTCTTATGTAACGGCCATGAAGAGTCAACCAGACAGAGATGCTAATGACTTAAAGAGTATCGATCCAAATATCGTTGCTTAATTTTTTTGGCAGGAAGGTGAAAAGTAGTCCTCTTTTTTTGCTTATGCTGTGATATTGGCTATAGCAAATTGAACGAGTAATAGAAATTCCTTTCAGAATACAAGTATGAGATTATAACTTTATAACACATTCGTTACTGTGCATATTAAAAATTAAGTGATTGGTTATGTAAGTATACGAGTATATGAAATAAAATGGAACGGTTATTCATTGCCCTTCATCGTTTATCGAAAAGTCTTCAGTTCAGTATGTAATCGTTACCGAGGTCGGGAAGGGAAAGTTAGTTTTTAGACCCAGGTTAAAAACTTGGCCTAAAACTAAAATAGGCATGAAATTGCTGTTTTACAGCCTATTCTAGTGTTTTGAATATTGAAGAGGTTTTATGGTGGTTTAGAAATTTTCAGGATGCCAAAAGCCAATAATATTTTTTATAAAATTTTTAATAATCATTATTGTATCCAGAAACACATATCAATCAAACTTATTATCTATATAATAAATTATATAGATAATAAATTTATTTTTCAAAAACATATTTAATAATGAAACGATATTAAAAACCATGTATTATGATACATGGTGGTAGATTATCATGAATGACTGGCAACATGAAGATGAAATAGACAATAAAACCAATTGTTAAAATTCAAATTTGTATTTTCACTCCATCCTTACATTTATAACAATATTAAATAAGCTTACTTTAAGTATACAATATAATAGTTTAGGCGTGGCACTTAACTACGGATTATAAAAAAACATTACATTCCTCGAAATTTCGATCATCTCGGCCAATAAATGCCTTCATCACAAACTTACAACTCATCATGTACGACCTACCTACGTAATAGTTTCTAGAGTATACGTGGACTACGACAATACCTACATCCTTGTCTCCTAAATTGTCTTTTCTGAGCACATTATTTTATTGAATGTGAATATAAAAACGAAACAATCTTAACACTCATGGACGCGATGAACTGTGAATTTGGCAACTTCTTTTGGCTCCTCGCACCAAAATAATGATAATGAGAAAAAAAAAAACATTTTAGTAAATTTTCACTGAAATTCAAACATATTTTATGGTTAATAAAAAAAATATCACATTTCGGAACTACAACTAGGGTACGTGATTTTATTTTCTTACAATATTCTTATGCTAAAATTACGTTTAAATGTTATGTATGGACTTTTCCCTACAAATAACATACAATAAGGAACGGTTATTCTAGTGAGCCAAAACACTTAACATTCCTTCCTCCCTACCACGTACGAGTTTAATGTTACATCAACAAAATAAGTGCAGAGACGCAACTACGACTAGAGCGCCAACGGAAAACGTTGTAGTTCTGTCATTCACATGCAATCAGAATACAAATGCGTATGTTTATTACAAACAAATAATTAATTTACATTAAAGACTTATTTAAAACCCGCGCATACTTAATCAAGCCAATCTTAATACTAATTCAAATGAAGTAAAGCACCAAGCTTTGCTTTTGCAATATAAAATTAATAATTGGTGCTAACATCCATTTATTAACAATCACGCACTGAAATTTCTCACGGTGAGCTCCGACTTTAGATTTTACCTCATTTATTCTATAACTGCCTCATAAAATAAAAGTTTTAAGACTGCCTTGATTATAATAAGCGTAAGACAATAATACATCGTTTATCATGCATTACTTAGTCCACTAGACAATCTCGCGTCACTTAACAATATTTGGCGCATTGTATTGCTAAATGTTGGAATTGCAGCCTTCGCAAACAAAAATTGTACATGGAAAATAACTGCATAAATTAAATGCAGCGAAAACTTGTGTGAACAATACAGTTCGTGTATTAACGTGACAAAATAGGCTTTGTTCGCATTAATTTAAAATGTGTTCAAATATGTGAGCATTGGTGGAAGACGAGTGTAAATTGAGCAGAATAAAAAACTTAACAAGCGTTTCGCTATTGCAATGTGTTTGAAATACAAAAAAATATATACATTAACATCAGAATTTTGTTTATCGCCAAATATTCGGTTATTGCATATTCCAACTGCCCACTTTGAACTTTTTAAAACAAGAATTATCTAAAAACCGTGCACATCAGTAATGCCTTATCCTTTGCCTTCGTCGGGTATTGATATAGAAACCGTAGTAGGTCGAGTTTGTTCACTATCAGGGATCTTATTTGCACTATAGTTGACGGAGGCACGATTTATTTCGTCTGTAGTAGTCAGTTTACATTCAACAACTCGGTAATTGCATGTCGGTGACCCGCAGTCAAAGTCTGGCCGCATTATTACTGCATTCGGGATGCTGTCTTCGAGACATTTCGATTCTTCTTTGAATGGAGGACAACTGCAAATAAATTCAAATTATTTAATGTTTCTACAATTTAATAAACATCATTGAATCAGCTCCAGTTTATTTAAACGTTGCTTCAAAATCAACTGTTGTTAAGGTAATATAGGATATACAATGTTGTGATATGACATCAACTCTCGGTTTTCCTGTCTAAGGAACAATACTAATAGTTGTATTCTGAATGATTAATGTGTTTTTTACCTCAATGGAGGCGGAGTCGGCGAACGAGACAGCGGGAAGCTGGCGACTTCTCTAGATATAGCCAGAGATTTGATGGACCCAAATGTTTGTTCCGGACTTAATGGCGCTCCTAATACTGACGCCATACCTCTGCAAAAAAAAAAATACAAGATATAGGACTGGTTTTATCTAAGTAATAGAAGCTCTACAAATTTACTTTTCATAAGTGATTCTTCAGAAAAACAATGAAAGATTTCCTAACAAATATTTTGCTAACGGGGCTGCATTAAGTATGTAGTCACATACATATGTAATACCACTTACGCCTGAATTTCTCAAAGAGGTAGACAGAAGTGCATTCAGAAGACTATTTCTAGTAATAAGTTGTAGAATAACTAGACATTTTAATGATAGCACATTACAGTGTTCAAGAATGGAGTGTTCCAAGACAAATCGAGTGACTATTATTCTTTTGTGTTTTGCTTTTACTTTTTTCTTAATTCCTTTCCCTGAATCTTTTTTATGAAGGATATTGCAATACTAGAAATAAACTCCAATTGCACTGGTCAATTTATTACATCACCGTAAACCTAAATAAATATTTTAAGCCTATAAGAAGATAGTCTTTGATGAGAAGTTATAGGTGTATGTATATGAGCATACTAACACAACGGAATCGGATGGCACGAGGAAGGGTAAGGGCGGCGGGCAGGGCGCGTCGGCGCGTGCGGGCGACGCGGGCTCCACGGAGCGCGGACAGCGCGGCGCTTCGCCCTCCTCCACCATGCCCAGCCAGCTGCGCAGCCAGCGCCACATGCCAGACGGACTGCCTGTGAAACCAAACAATAGAAATGTTACTGCTATGTTTAATAACACTGGTTTATTGTGTACAATATCTGTCAAATGGTCAACATATCAAGTAATCATCTGCCTTGTACTAATATATTTTTTAATTTCTCTGATGCGTAGAATAAATCTAAAAAAATGTTAATTATATCCGTCGCTATAGTAAACTCTTTCACGCCATGATATGAATTTATTCAATAATGAGTTTTACTTTTATATTTTTCAGCTGGTCTCATTCACACCCTATCATTTTTGTTGGTATTTACGCCCATTCATTCAGGACAAAGTCATTCATTGTTAGTTTTTAAGGGAGCGATTTAACCTATCATAAATATACCTAATAGTCCCCTGGTGATCATCATCATCTCATTATATCATACGTCCCGGTTTGACACGGGCCTCCTCTACAAATCCTTCTCAATAATAAAATGCGTAGTGAAATTTCCAGGTACTTACGTGAATATTTCCTGCTGTTCTGAGGGCTAAGTGGATAAAAGTCCCCGTGAATGGGACAATGGAATGCCAGTCTACGTTGTCGACGTTGAGCAGCGCGCATTAATATGCACAATACGATACCTGCAACAAATTGTATTTTGTATGACAATTGACAACAGACTGTATTAAACTGGATTATGGTGTGTCCTTCACATAAAAAGAAGTCGAGGATTTGCGCATTGTTAAGTGTTCTCTCAAAAGAACGGAGCTGATGCCCTAAGCGAGCAATTCGAATTTCAACAAAAATTCTGGCGAAGTTCGTTTTTTTAGCGTTTTTTAAGTCCAGACATCTTGGTTGCTCATACAGAACCTTTCCAATAAATCATGCAAAGAAAACATGCGAGATGTACCAGCAATAGTCATGAGCGCGCCGGCGACGATGCACACGGGCCCGAGCACTCTCGAGTTGCCGGTGAATGCGATACGCGCTGCATAATGATCCGGCTCCTCGTTCTCGCCGCAGCCGCGATACGACGCCGCTGGAAAGTGTTGGGTTACCATTAAAAACTGCACATTGGCAGGGGACAGACAATACCTTTATAGCTGAAAGGAATTTTTAATACCCAGACAGTGAGAATTTTAAATAACGTAAAAAAATCTGTTATGCTTTTTCTACTTTGGCTAGATAAGACTCCATCGTTGCTATCAATGTAAGACGATGGCAGTTTGAAATAGAGATTAAAAATACGACTCTAGGATCGGGAAAAGCTTTATCGATTTTCTCAACAAAAACTCTTTGTAGCAGCACGAAGTCTGCCCAAGACGTAAAGAAAGTTTCTTAAAGATTGAATTGTTTTATGTTTCATTAAAAAAAAAGAATGTTGTCGGACTAAATGTACTGCAAATCAAATTTTATATTTACCGGTGAGTACGCAGCCAACCAGCATGAACAAGAAGCCGAATATTGGCAACACAATTTGACAATTAGCGGCGACAACGACGCCGGCGACGGCCAGGCCACCCTCCACTTTCTCCAGCCGCAGTCGGGAAATGGCGGGCGGACATCGCGGCTTGCCAACCGGAACGCGCACCAAGGGCTCTCCGGGTGGCGACGTAGTCCTACAAACAAAGATAAAACAATTATAAAAAATACAGCCAAGATACGACAAACTATATGGATGTATAACGGCAAAACAAACAAATCTAAATAAAGTGACCGCTGAAACGAAATCTCAATACATTGGTCTTTTTTGCGCACTCATTGAAGCCCAAATTTCGTAGAATTGTTTAGTAACATTTTTTGATAGGGACGACCCCGCATCTGATAGCACTAATATTAGTACTTTCGTAGCCTACATTTCAACCATTTAAAATTACGTCAGTTTTTACATTTTCCTCTCATAATTTCTCCGAAACAATTAGGGATAGCACCGTTTCTAGAGCATTCAAATTTCTAAACAGACTGATTTTAGTTTCATCGACGCACACGAAATTAATTTAATGTTTATTATTTCATGTAGTTTCTGTAAACGATTTGAAAGAACAGGTGCGCTGCTGTCATTCATACTGCGTTGTGTCGGCAACAAGTCTTTATTATCTCGTCACGAAAACTTTTCCACGTCTTAACTCCTAAATAAAATTTTACTTGGCAATTATTGCCTGGACGCGACAAACACTTTATTAAAACGATTTATATTTCTATTTAAGCTAATTTGGGACAGTTTGCTGCCATTGTTTTTGTATTTTAATTTATACAGTATAAAAAATTATGTAATCACAAGTTGATTACATAAGCACATTTATTTTTACGATTTGGCACTTTTGCACAAGTGATTTTTGTGGTCATTTGCATTACAGTTACATAAATGCTTTTGCGATATCCCATACTTTTATATGCAAACATTAAAAAATATAAATCATATTGCCGGTGCCTTTACTTTTTTCAATGTGGGCAGCAGACGGTTGACTAAGATAAAAGTATTTTGAATGTTGCTAATTACCGCTAAAGATCGTTACTAAAATATGAAATTCGCTCAACCTTGAGAGGGGAACATGTACAGGGTCTGCGGTATTTTTGTCACAATGCGTTTTGGCGCTTTCATTGAGGAAACACTTACTCAGGTATTAAATATACACATCCACTCGTGACGCCAATTTGTGACGAGTTACGGTACTTACGCGTTCGTATTTGTTTTAGATGGATATTTGTTTTGTAGTGAAGCCAAATAATAAATTAATTTAATTCAACAAGTAGGTAGTAACGGTGACTCAAAAATCGAAATAGTAATGGTAAATAACAAGTTCAATTTACCTTTTCATCATAAGCAATTATTATTAACAAGCAGATTATTTCGACCAGCCATGGCGGTAAGAGTAAATTGGATTTAGCTGTACACGATAATTTTTTAATAATGTTGCTTTTCCCAATTCAGGGCACACCCGGCCTAGTATACAATCACCATTATCCTGGCGCCATGGGGTGCCATATAGGGGAGGAAGCGGATCGACAGAGATTGGTTATTAACTCTATAGATTTTATGGCAGCGTTAACGAAAGTTATTGGTTTACAGCTTTTATAAAAGCTATAAAATAATATGACAATTCTGTACTCGCGAGGATTGAAACTATCATGAATATGCATTTAATGTAAGCCTGTACTTTTCAATGTTGATTTTTTTTTAAATTGTCTGATTTCATGTGCCCGGGTCGTATGAACGGCGCCAAGCTTTCTGGCGTATTATTAAAATTCAGTGCGAATCAACACCAGGTCAATGAATTTCGTCAAGAATAGTAACAAAATACGTAAATTATTGTTTTATTTTCCAAATATAATAATAAATGCCTCGGTATGTGAGTAAACATCTTTAGTTTACAAGTCTTGAAATATATAGAGATGGGTCCATAGAATGTAGAGTCGCGCAAATTATCGGTTTTGAATTTTGGGCGGCTTCGCATTTCTAGTTTTGGTTATTAACATATTAAAAACAAATAATTAATCAGTTCTGATTTTTGTGAAAGCCATGTAATTAGGTTATTTTTAATAATAAACCTATAATCTACATATACTAAAGTATGACTAAGTTGACTATCATAGCATAGAAAATTTTATGTATCGAACCGTATTATTTCTAGAATAATGGCAAATCAATAGTTAATTACAAATGCTGTAAAGGTCAGTAAAAATACCGCAAACACATTAAAAACGGTAATCCGTAATGGTTTAGTTTTATATCTGTTCTAATGGCTCGTAAACGCAACCAGATGCATCTTTCTAAAAAAACGAGAGAAAACTCGTTAAATCGAAACAACTGAAAGCAATAAACGGTAAATAGTTTTCAATTCGGGATTATGTCACGGATCAAGGAACGTTTCAGCGAATGCTTTCGGAGAATTTCTATTATTCAACACTGGGTACGGAAAAAGAAAATAGATTTAAGTCGAGGACGTTAGCTTTAGGGCTGCTATTTCATTAAATACTGACAAAAGAACTAATTCTTTCTTACTTTTATTCCACCGTTGAGAGTTCGACAAAATCATACAATGGAACCACGTTTTTGTTCTTAAAAAACATCATTCTTTGCAGAGAGCATTTTAAGAAATAGTTATAGAAGTGCAGACCTTAATTACGTCCATCTTAAATATGTACCATGTTGTGTTAAGCAACGCAAAACATGTTTCAGCTAATTCATAATAGCTATTTATAAATAGGGGTTTTGGCCCCTAAGCTTATACAATTAAGGTTGTCAAATAAACGTACCAAGTTTGAGGCATTAACCCGTACGAT
This sequence comes from Cephonodes hylas, assembly GCA_030295005.1. Taxonomy (NCBI): domain Eukaryota; kingdom Metazoa; phylum Arthropoda; class Insecta; order Lepidoptera; family Sphingidae; genus Cephonodes; species Cephonodes hylas. The sequence continues at coordinate 3,446,372 of AP025367.1, read as the reverse complement.
GAAAATCCTGTTATGTTGATACGATTTCCACTTCCCTTTGAAGTCCCTACATTAAAGCACGACTTAAATAGTACTAGAATTGTGGTTATATTTTCATAACGTTAATGTGGTAACGTAATGTCGGATTTCATTTAATGTGTGGTTACGCATGTTTATTCCGAAACAGTAAAATGGAGAGGCAAATAATACATAGTCACAATGGCACAGTATGATAGAACTATTTGATCGCGCTTTCCCGAAAATAAAAGATATCACATACCTGACAACTATCACCATTAATCATTTGGGTGATCGTATCAAATACATATCTTCGAAATTAGAATAATCGCGATGTTCAACATATTTTCTCTATGCTAGAAAGCGATAAATGCATTACCATTGTAATCACATAACTGTAACCCTGTGTTTATTTTATGTCTTATAATCTTGGTAGAAAATTGCGACACTTCAACGATATTTTATAATGATTTTTTTTCGAATCTAGTGCTATAACTCTCAAGTAACAATCAAAAAGCGCTTATAAAATTAGTAATACCTCAGTGAACTTGCGTAAAAAGTTCCGTTCACGCTTTATATGGACTAGCGAGGAAACTAAACGAATCGTTTTTGAAAGCAGGTGATAAACAAAACCATAAATAAAGGAATCCATTTACAGATTTATTGTACCAGTAAATGGACACTCTTTTACACGCAATATTTTCGTCGTCGGGAACCTTAACAGGTTTTTGAGTGCTCTTAAAGAATATCTTATGAAAGCAACACGTTTTCGACGATTACAAACATTTAAAGATACGGAAATTTATATGAGACGGGCCAGACTAAACATCTTCAAAGACGTCTAATCTAATTTCCCATTGATTTAAACATGTTAATTAAAACTGCTCTGGACAGCTGTTTAGGCGCTTAAGAGTTATTCTTTGAAGCCTATGGCTATTTAAAATACCTTTCTTATTAGACATTTTATATTATGGTAGTTACAAAAGGCATAAACTACGAAATTGGTAAAAATATAAAAGGGCATTATGAAAATTTCTATGCTTTAGTATACCTGCTGTGTAAAAATACATATGTCTCTGGATCATAGCTGCATTTGAGAATCAGTTTTATCGTTAAATTCAATTTATCATAAAACCAGTTTGTATGATTTCAATACATTCGTATACGGGTTTGTTTGTGTAAGTAATTTGGTACCTTCGTGTATTGCGGCGCACTCAAATATGATTTACGGGCCGTGCGTCTCTAAAAGCTTTGAGTACTACACCAATGGAAGTTTATTTGCATGCGAGCTAGTTTACCATTTAAAATCGTAGAGTTATGTACCTATAGCTCGAGTAAATAAAGATGGCGTTTTTAAGCGTCGAACAAAAATATACGCTTGACCTGAACATTGGCCAATGTTGATGCGTCTGTAATGATGCACATCTAGCCACCGCTAAAATATAGGCCAGCTTGAAAAAAGAACAGATGCTAAGGGGAATGTGATAGTAAAGTATTTTAAAGTTCATAATATTTAGTTAGAAATCAATTTTTTAAAGAAATATTTAACAAAATAAAAATACAGCCTCCGATCTTTATACGAACATCCTGACAACCGGTAGAGAAATGTCAGTCGAATTACAAACTTGACAAGATGGCTTCTGATTAAAAATGTCGTTGATAACTAATTTAAAGTTGAATTATACAAAGATTATTTGGATCTCCGGACTTTATTATCCGTCATCTTATTACTTGCGAATCATAACTTGCAATTATACTTGCATTGCATATTGTCCCTAGAAGTAAGAATGGGATTGAAATGCATACCTAATGTACTTATCTATGTCACTTGCTGTAGATATTTTAGACAAGATGAAAACTTATAAATACAAGTGTCACAGTCAAAGCTTTTGAACACGTGGTGAGAAACGTGCAAGTGTGTGTGACGTATTTTTGGCACCGTTTCCTTTGGTTTCATTACGGGCCATTGTACTATTATATAGTTTTAGGTGCTAACAGTCAATTCACATATTTCTGGGGCCGTACTTCCTTTAGTGCGTTTACATGTCGAGCGGTTACTCAAGTTATGAGATTAGATTTCCGCTTGGCCCATATTTTTATGGTCTTCAAATATCAGGGAATTTTGTAATACTCCCAATAATGAACCTTAGTAGTGCTACTATCAACGAATCTGAACAAATAGACGAACAAGGCGTATATAGGTAATTTCCAGAAACAACTAGTATTCAATATAATATCTCTAAGTTCCATATTCAAGCACGGGCCTCACGATCTATTCCTTCAACGTTAAAGGGGTTGACAATTAATTGTGAGTTCGAAATACTGCCTTAGTTATACGACGAATTCGACAAGCACACAAGCAGCATATTATCGGTACTATTTAGTTCGTAACTAAATTTGGATAACAATACACGCCGCGGAGTGGGACGCTATTGTAATAGACAGCGTCATTTCCTTCACGTCATTTTCGTGGCAGCACCATGAATGAATTTGTTATGTAACCACAGGCGCACGCAAAAAACTATTAACTGTACTGTGTCTGGTAAATGGTGGTTTGCCGGACAGACACACGCATTTAGAATATCGATGTAGGCATATTTGCATTTAAAAACTGCCTCATATTGCCAGTATTGCGACAATTTGGCGACTGGTATGTAAAGAGAACTTATTGACGAAAACTTTTGGCTCAGTATTTCTAATATTTTTACTACATGAGTTGTTTTTACAAGTCAATAGTGCCTAGACTTAAATATGCGTTTATCCAGATAACGCTACTAAATCAACATACTTCTCATTTTATACAAAACACCAATAAATTCAATTGGAATGGCCATTTCCATGATTATTATTTAGGTTCATTGCAAGGGCAAGGTTTATTACCTTACTATTTATATTTTATTGAGTACCTTTTCTATATTTGTAACATTAAGTGCCATGTTACATAATTATAACGCTCGAAATAATTCACAAATTCTTAACGCTCTACATTTCTTGGTGTTTTATTGCTTTTAAAAATTTAAATACGTATGATTACATTTAAATTTCATTATTATAACCCAAGCTAATGTTCTGTATCACGATTTGTACGAAATACTAAATATCCCAATTCACTAAGCGATAGTGAGCTTTGTAGCAAAGAAAAGAATTTGGAAATTGATCCCGCATATGAATAGAGTATCGTTAACATTCAGTGTGATACATGTAACATCTTTCGTAATATAATATACATTGTTTCAACTCAGCCCATAAGTAAAAATAGTATCGTTTCATGAATTTTCTGTTTGTTGATTCCGCGTTGACTGGAAAACTATTCTATTTCCAGAATATTACGCCAGATGAGTTTTCGTTTCGTGTTAAATGTCGACGCCAGTCGTATGACGTACTTCTGAATCGTTTGGACCCAATGTTTGTTTGTGAAAAAACCGAATCAATGCGCGCAGATTGGTATTTGGAGCCGGAAACGGTAATCTGGTATTGTGCTCAAATCATTACGTAACCTTCGAAACTTATAATCGTCTCATGTGTTTCATGTAGATTTTACTCTATGAAAATATTACTAATCTTTTTCACCAAAAAATACAGCAGAGATTTACTGTAACAATAAGTAGTGACGTGCATGCATGAAGAGGATTATGTCAGTGGAGGAAGCGAAAGAGGTGTGTCTGGACCGTAGCATTTGGCGCTCTATAGTCTCTGCCTACCCTAACGGGAGACAGGCGTGAGTTTATGTATGTATGTGTAAGTAAGAATTTTGGGTTAGTTCTGGTCAAAGGTTATAGGTAAGGCTCGACCGAGATCTCGGTCTCGGTCTCGGTCTCGGCATTCTCGGCTATAAATCCTACCGAGAATTTTGTCTCGGTTCTCGGCTGTTTCTAGCCGAGATTCTCGGTCATAACCGAGACTGTAACTTTTTTCGAATCGGCATTAAAATTTTACCGCGCGTGGCCACGCGTAAATATAGTACAAGCTCGGTAATCAAAGAAATGCTAATATTTTTGAGTATTGGTTTTTGTCACCTTATAAGTTGCTTATAGTCCATTGAAATGTTACAGGGCCGAATATTGCATTTCTTAGAGGACGCAATTTTATTTTTGGGATATGTTTGGGAGGTCAATAGAAGCTTAACCTCAAGTTTGTGGGGTTGCCACCCTTGTCCCACGGCCGCCATTTTGAAAAAACGGGTGAAAACACTTTGTTTGCAATATCTGTGAAACTATGCGTCTCACAGAAAATGTGTAAAAACATAATTTGTAGCAAATTATTTTGCCTACAAATATGTTTATACGATATTTTGCCCTAAATTAAAAATTTAAGAAGTTATAAGCAAAAAAGTGAGAAAATATTTATAAAAATTTTCTTTTATGCTCTATACCTTCTTTTTATACATTTTAAGGTTAGCTTGCTTCTCTAATCGACTTTTTTTCGATGGTCCAGGCTGTGCAGGCTGTGTCTTCTGTATCATAGAACTTACCGAATTTAGTTTATTTAAATTTAACTTTCTAGATGTGATACATCAGCAGCCTATAATATGGAGAAATTTTAATACATAAAAATTATGGAGAAACATCCTGAATTAGCTAGCGGTACCGCGCTATTCTCGAGTGAGAAAGTGGATCCATCTTTGCTCAGTCTTGTTGGTGAACGTTAATTCATAGCTTTATACGGCGGTAATAAAGACGACTTACTAGACGACTTGCGATACAAATGATTTGCTAAGATAGTGACTAAAAATTCATTTAATTTGCTCGGAAGATATCAAAATTCTCTGAAGATAGGGGATGGAAAAAGCATGCAAACATTCGGAAGCCAATACAAGCTTCCAAGCCTCCAGCACCCCCCGATCTTATGTGTGTGAATGAAACCGCAGAAGTATGTGTGGCTGCAGAAAAGAAGGCCTGATATGCTCTACAGTATGCCTCCATTGTTCTGATGAAACATGCAGCAACATTATGGAAATATCAAAGTTAATGAAAGAAAATGAATTTGAGGATGAACTGCCAAATATAACTCCAATTTTAATTCCTGTCATTCCTCAAAATTTTACGTTTGACGTTGATTTACACTCTGGGCCACAGCCTGGACCATCGAAAAAAAGTCGATTAGAGAAGCAAGCTAACCTTATAAGCAAGATGTTCGTGGAGTAGGCCTACTGGGGATACAACGTAAAAAAAAACGCGCTTAAACTCTTATAGGCACGTTTTTTAGGAATATTTTTTTTAGTAATAAATAAGTAAAATTGTACGAATTTAATAAAAAAAATTGTAAGAATTTACAATAAAAAATAAAGAAAAAATAAGTTAAACATTTCGTTTCAACCGGATTCTCATGAGCATTGACAAACCAGTTCAACTTTGAAGTGTAACAGCGTTTTAAATGAATTAAATTTGAAAAAATACAGGGAATTTTTTTGTCAGGAGATAATCTACAAGATTGGTCTGATGCAATTTTTTGGTAAAATGTATAAAAAAAAGTTATAGAGCAAAAAAGAAAATTTTTATAAATATTTTCTCACTATTTTGCTTATAACTTCTTAAATTTTTAATTTAGGGCAAAATGTCATATAAACATATTTGTAGGCAAAATAATTTGCTACAAATTATGTTTTTACACATTTTCTGTGAGACGCATAGTTTCAGAGATATTGCAAACAAAGTGTTTTCACCCGTTTTTTCAAAATGGCGGCCGTGGGACAAGGGTGGCAACCCCACAAACTTGAGGTTAAGCTTCTATTGACCTCCCAAACATATCCCAAAAATAAAATTGCGTCCTCTAAGAAATGCAAAGCTCATGTAACATTTCAATGGACTATTAGTGCTTAAGCCTGCAACAAATATTTTTTTAACTGCGCCGCCTCCTAGTTAAGCAAATGAACAACTGTTTAGGAGAGCTGGTCAATTTTATGTCGAGCGACATGTAGTAGTAGTAGCGTATTAAAAAAATTAACAGTATTAAAGAAAATCACGCTTTATCTATTCTCGGTCTCGGTTCTCGGTCTCGGCCGAGACTTTATTTTATTCTCGGTCTCGGTCTCGGTCTCGGCCGAGAACAAAAAATCCATCTCGGTCGAGCCCTAGTTATAGGTAATGAGAAAACAAATTTTTATTACCAGAAAAAAATATGTTGTTGGTAATAAAACGGCCAATGTTTGTACACATGGCAAAATAAAAGTTGAGAGTAAACGGGTGAAGCCGGCAGTTTCGATAATAAAAAAGGAATTGTACTGCAGTCAGAGAGTCCGTATCAATCAATCAACTTTAACACCCTTGTTGTTCGAACGTTCTTTTTCCATTTCCCAATAATAAATCTTTCACGTCTACAATATTTTGTTTTTCCCTTCGAATATATTAGGTACATGCACTATTTGAAAGCCTGCAGTCGACCGCGGAAGATTAAAATACGGGGGGGATAATAAGTAGTTTGGGGAAAATTAGTCTTTTTATATGAATATTGAGTACATATACTGATCAATACTAAGTACAATCTACTTTGCTTATTAAACCATAATACACATATCAAATTAATAAGAGTAATAAGTATACCTAAAGAAACAAATCCTTGGATCAGCTGAACAAAAATTTTCACAATACTAAAACTATACATTAAAGAAAGTCAATTAACATTTAATTGCCTCCATTTCATTTGTATCTCATCGTTGTAGTCATCAACTACACCAATGCTGAGCAGTGGCCTTCGCGATAATTGGCCGTTAGGGAAGTCGTCTGCCATCCAATCATCCATGCTTGCTGAGTTTCACTCGACACTGCTCAGCGTCGTAAACCATTACTTCCATTTTCTTCCCAATGTTTAATGAGCTGTTAACATCTCGATCATGATTAAAGCAAGAATCAACTGGACACATTTACTAGCCATTAATATCAAACCCATGACGACATCACAAAAGATCAAAAGAAGCATATAACTCAATGTTATCTGATCCGCCTTTACGCCAGCTATCACTTGGCGTCATTGTGATTGATGACAGTATTATCGGGAACAACGCTTAATTAACAAGCAACCCATACTTAGTTGGATATTGAGAGAAAACCTGTGATGAAGCTAGACGTAGTGTTAAAAGTAATAATCGTACGGGAAAAGACTTTAAATTGATTGGAATATCATTATTAATATTTATTTGTATACATGACAAGAGTCACAAAGTACACAGACCTTGTTTGCTTCAAGGAAACAAAGCAGTTGATTGTGGAATTACAGGAAAAATATTGTGCGGGTATTTATTATGAAAAATGAATAAAATCATTTATGTTTTACGATGCCTGAAATACAACTACTATGGTTTTTATTACAATTGTTTTTTTTGCTTTGTTAACAAAGAAATTGCAGAAAGTGAAAAATTATGTAGATGGTTTTCCTTAATATCTGTTGCGACAATGAAAAATTATAAAACCCAAGGTTTAGTTCGTAAATGTTAAGTTCTTTAAGAAAACTTTGTGATTATAGTGACATCGTAACCCGCACTCGATAAGACCCTAAATATCTTTAGAATTAAGGTTGCGAGAGACACATAAATTATTAATTCAAAGCTTGATGTTTGCGATTGCATTAGAAATGTAAACCATTTGGCTAAATATATTTGAACTGATGAATATTCATGTCTTAAAACGTTGCTCAAGATGACGATTTCAAAATAAAAGTCATTGGCTCTTGAATGCCTCATATGATTTTCATCCTTAAAGTTTAGATCAAATATTATTAGAATCGCCAATGTGTATTTAATATCACTAACAAAGTGTTATAAATCTGGCGACATTATGCAAATAAACCAGGATTTTGAGGGGGATACCAACGTTTTATTATTCAAAAACGCATTGTATTACGTAAGCAAAGAGCCTGTACGAAATAGTTGCGAATGAAGCGTATCAATTTTCCGAATCGATATGTGGATTGAATCAGGTCGCTTTAGTCGAATTTCATTGGTGTTTGTGATGACAAGTGAAGAATGGCCGGGTATAACGGTGGTTCCGGTCGAGCGCTGGCAATTAACCGCGGTTTCTGATCCACTGACCGTGAACGAAGCCGTCCGCCATTGGGTCTTATGTGATTTGTGTTGACTCAATGTTACTGATCACGTTTCGCGTAATGAGTTTAATGATGCTTTCGTATTAAACGCTACAGTGTAGAGAGTGAATAACGTTGTTAAATTGTAATATACTCAGCCTATTGCCGTCCACTGCTGAACGTAGGCCTCCCCAAGTAAGCGCCAACCATCCCGGTCCTGAGCGTAATATAAATTGTAATACGGGTCGGCAACTGATCGAGTGAAATCGATAATGCTAAAAAATCACGTATCGTGTCTCACGTTTCTGTTTGTTGTCAACGCCAAATTGTGATGGATGTACTGAATAAATTGTTAGTTTTGGCGAAAGACTCGATTTACGTCGATTTCAAACAAATTCGTTGTTGACATGATTATGTACGTAAGATACTGACTTGATATGACTTTGACTGAAATATAACCTTTATCAATGTGATTTCTATAAATACAACTTACTCTTTCTCAGTAAGATATTTTGAGACTAGGCTCCTAAGAACACTCAGAAAGCGTAACAAACTATTATTATAAGATGCATGAAGTAGTGTTTTTACAGCATATAAAGTTTATTATTGAAATAAATTCTCAAAAGTTATATGGAATGTAAAAAACTTAAAGAATTTTGTGTATGAAGTGAAAATTCAATATTGAAAGTTTGTTTTGTGAGTCGGAAGCGATATCGAAACTAAATATTTGTTAGTAAAATATGTCTTGCCAAAGAAGATTTAGTTTATACATTGAAGCCTGAAATACGGTATTCACTTTGAGTGATAAGTCAGTGGGAAGATAATGTTCTGTGTATCATGAAATGTATTCTTTAGACAAACCACACGTTTTTATTTTTAAACAATATTATAAATAATTTTTTCTTCATTTTCAATACAATTGACCTCATAAAATGATATTTATTAGAGATGCGCCGAGTTACACTTTTGCCGAGTAACGAGTACCGAGTTTTACTCGGTTCAATTTTTTTTCAACCGAGTACTCGGCCGAGTAACTCGGCTCAATTAAATTTCCAATTCGCGCATGGTACATTAGAATTTAAATAGCCTGTTTTCGGAGGCCGGTAACGTCTACGAAGAATAGAGGAATAGGCTGTTACCAGAACGTGCAGCGAGGCTTGAGTTCCTGCATCATAACTTCATCATCAACCCATATACGCCCACTGCTGAGCACGGGTCTCCTCTCCCATTGAGAGGGTTTAGGCCATAGTCCACCACGCTGGCCTAGTGCGAGTTGACGGACTACACACCTAAGAAATTCCTAAGAAGAAAGGTTTCATCACGATATTTTCCTTCACCGTTAAAGCAAGTGATAATTAAATGTGAATACACACATAACTTCGAAAAGTCAGAGGTGTGTGCCTGGGGTTCGAACCCGCGACCGTCGAGATTTTCGACCGCGCGCCCAAACCTCGAGGCCATCACTGCATCATAACTTAGCTTTATCCAATTTTAAATATTAATTATTTTTATTATGTACTATAATTTTGATTTTATTAATTGAGATTTTCAAAGATTTCCCAAATTACTAAATAATTTTGATTAACACAGTTGTTTACGAAATGAAATAAAATATTTATTGAATCTATAAAATGTTTAATACATCGCTTAAATTCAGTCATTTCAAATTTTACCACCCTGTTCACGACCTTGTCAAGGTCGCGAGACGTCGCTGGCTGCAGGAGGCTTCCGACCAAACCCGGTGGAAGTCATTGGGGGAGGCCTATGTCCAGCAGTGGACGAATTTTGGCTGTTGATGATGATGATGACTGTTGTTTAAATTATATCTACCGAAATATATTGCATTTCTTAAGAGGGTTTATACATATTTCGGCAAAAACAGTATTTTTCGAAGCCCTTAAAATTGATGAAGGACCCATCGTACAAATACCTTAATTACCAATTATTATAGGGAATGTTGTCATCTAAAAAGTTAGTTAAGAACATTTTAAGATTTTTGCGTAAATTTTAATGAATAACAAGATAACTGAGCTAAGGTTGTCATAAATTCACTTTTAGAGTCATTTTCGAGGCTCAAAATTCGAATTAATTCATAATATATTTAATCAAAATAAAATTTTGTTGTATTGTATATATCCCCAAGCAAATAGTTAGTTAAAAACATTTTAAGATTTAGATTGCATATTCAAGTAAAAAAAAAATTAAGGCATTCAAAATATTGTGAAATTACTGTTACTATAGCATTTTTTTTTACCCCTGTACGATATTCAATTTAACAAAATAACAACTTTCCTTAATAAAAGAACGTGTACTTGAAAACGTACAATTTTTGTTTTAAATAAATTCTATTTCTTTATTTTTTTTATGAATATTTTAAAATGTGCTATAAAACGCCGGGCCCAGGCCAGTGCAAATCACACCGCCGCGAGGCCTTTCAAGGAGAGGACGTATCGCTCTGCGCTACGCCATCGAAATTTGCGTCGTAAATATTTTTGCTATTATCTCTGCTTTCCGAACATGTGATTAATTAAACTTTAAAAGGAATTAATCTAAGTGATCTATTTGACACTATACATATTCAATAATTATGATTTCATTTCATTTTATTTGATATTTTGAGTAATAAGTAAGAACCGGCGCGCGCGCTCGTCGCTGCATCGACACTCGTCGTATTTACCTAAACTCGGCGAGCCGCGCGGTGTTTATACGCTCTTAAACAGAGTATACTCGGCATTCAAACCGAGTTATTCGGCCGAGTACGAGTATCAAAAAACCCGCCGAGTACGCCGAGTACCGAGTATCAACCGAGTACTCGGCCCATCTCTAATATTTATCAATATAATGCAGTGACACATTTTTAGTGGTAACTAGCCATTGAACTGAGTATTGATGTTGAAATATTGAAACGACTGGAACCAATTATCATGGACGTAATATATAATATATATTATAATAATATATATTACGTCCATGCCAATTATAGACTACTATAAGAAAGGTACATATATTTCCGGGTTATTTAGCATTTGCAAATACTTTCGCGTAGATACGATCTCGTTCAATCAATTATAGAAAGTTGTGAGAACAATTTATTGGATTCACGAAATGCTTTATGCCCTGCATAGTAAATCTCCAGTGTTTAAGTTTCCAACGAAGTTTAATTGCTTTGAAAGTAAATCTATGCGTTTTCTTTGATGGCGATTGTTTAATGGTCTGCAGTTTGTTTTGAAAATTATACCAATTTTATAAATGGACGTGTCCTGATCTTATTTGAAAAAAATCGCTTACTTATGTTTTGAGGGCAAACAATTTTTAAAAACAATATTTGGTAAAAAAAAAACGCTTAAAAGCTCTCATTAACGGGCCTTCGAAAGACTTTTTTATACTACTTTCATATAATCTTCTCCATAATTGTTAGCTTATTTTTTTGTAATTTAGTTTTATTTCTTTTTTTTGGAACAAGAAGACGAGTTTTATACGATATTTACTATTGGCATTTTGACTCGAGGAACTATAACGTTTAATTCGGCATATAATTCTAAACACAGACGTATCTTGCTGCATTGTTTGTTACCATTAAATAAATATGTATGTTTTTGAAACATCATTTTGGTAAAAAAAAAATATGGAAAGCATTATACTACATAGTTTATATTACTAACATATTTTATATAACAAAGCAACATTTTAGACAACAAAAAAAACGTCTAGAGCGTAATAAAGGCGTAAGTAACACCCGCGGTGATTTATTTATGGAAACACATTCTGGCAAACGCGGGGGGCAATCCAGTCATTACACCGAGCACAGTCGGCTCGAAAATAGTCATCCGTCCCCCACACAATTGAGTGATGAGAGTACAGAGGACGCGGTTAACTGAAACATCCTACATAACCTCAAACTATAGGTATTTGTTAAGGCGCAGTGCAAAAAACGCGCGACGTATGACGCACTTGGATCGTCTTTTTGAATGTTGCGCGCGAAATTATCGATTTTTAAAATGTGCTTTGACTGGCGCTATTTTTAAGAACTAGTGTTTTTAAAATGTACCTCTTATTGAGGAATAGTTTTGTGTGATGCATTTTAACTCAATCTGCCTACGAATTTGGTTATTTTAAATGACAGCTGTTGAAATAATTTATGTAAATCACGTGTGTACCGTTATGATAAATTTCAGTTAAGTGCTGTGACATTGTTTTCCCACGGCTTACTTAATAAAACGTTAGGCGAGACTTAAGAAGCATAACTATTAATACTTTATTGTTATACGTTAAGCACGTAAGTAGTAAGTTTCCCATTAGAAAACCAGTTTATTAAAAGTAACATAAAAATAAATCATATCAAATGCTTAAAAAACCTTATTGGCGTAAGCCGTAAAGCTTTTGAGTTTAACTTTAGAACGATTTGTATTGGTTTAAAATAAACCGAAGCAAACGAAAAATTGAACGATTTAGGTTAAGCAAGGTTAACAGGGCTAAAAGCAATTTAGAATTTGTAAAATGCTTTGCAAATAAATCACATACCTACTTCTTATTAAGTACCTACAGCTGAGGGTCTCGTAAAAAGTCCGATGTTAATTGAAATTCTTTCATCAAAAGCAGTACTAAAAACCAGCGTGTTTGAGATTGATGTAGTTTTATGACCCGTAACTTTTCAAGTGCGAAATTGGAATGGATGGTTAGTCTATATTTTAGGTAAATGAACCCTCTGGGTTCACCGAAAGTCTGGGGTAAAGCTTGCTAATAGATATAGCTGTAGATATCACATTTGAGGCGAAAAGCGTAAGTCAAAGGGGCAAATTAAGAAATAATTAGCCTTTCTTGGCCTCGAAACTTTTGACATTTAATGCGGTTGTTGTTTCCAATTTGCTGCGATGTTAAATTTTGTTTGAAATTCTAATTATTCGTGTTCATCATAGAGCTTACAAAGGAGTTAATATTTAGTTCGAATTATTTAAATTTTTATACACAATTTATTTAAGTAGGTAACGATTTTTTTTCGATGATTTCAAATATAATATAATAAACTCCTGGCTGGTTTACATATAGAAAAATTACCAACTATAACCTTAATATCTATTTGACATCTAAAAAATATTTGTGAGTGACAGTGACAATTCAATGACGAAATTATCATAGACCATGGCCTTAACGACTGAACGATCGCAGTTGATGTTTGTACGAAGTGTTTCCTGATTATAGTTCTCAACGCCAGAACAGCAGATACAGAAACACAAGCAGAGCTAATTCGATGTTAAGCCGCAGATGACTCGTAATAAACATATCACTGCGTTGAGCACTTGAGACAAAAATAGTACCATCTTGAGTACGGTAGTGTAACATGCCCGGTTCTACGTCAAAGTACTTAGAGGTTATTTCTCGGGTCGTTTATTAATAAGGATGCAGTTTGTTTTGCAGTGGTCACAAATAACTATGTAAATTTTTTTATTGAATAAATTTTATTGGATAATATTTTTCTTTAGTGACGAACTATTAGGAATAGAAAGGCTTGTGCCAATTGTATGAAGATAGACCTGATAAATTCTATATTTTTTAGTCCTAAATGAAACTAGTAGTACAGATACAGCAGAATAGACAGGCGAACTAGAAATGAATGACATTTATATCTAAACTAAACTAGTTGACGAGATGAGTGTGCAGGAAAACGGTAAATTAATAGCAGTTCTCAGTAGAGGGAGAGATAATAGCTGGCTTCAAAGTGTTGAAGCACGTACATTTTTAAGTTTCCTGTTTAGAGAAACTATATTATGTTCGATTGAAAAGATGAGAAAATTGTAGTTTTTGGAATCAGTAACATAATCCACTTAATACTAATTCAATTCATCTCAATTGAATATTGGTTACAAGGTCCACAATGCGCTGGTAAATATTATGCAGCAACGTTACTAAGTGAACTAGCTTATCTACTTAGATTAATGTCCTGTATTGACAATGCAACCAATTACAGGCCATATTGTATCCCACACGAGCAATTTATGTGGTGATAATAGCCCTCGATTAATAACATGCAAATATATTCACCTCATTTAAATGTGCTTGCATATTTCAAGCAATAAAATTGTTCCCAAAAAAATAAAAGTAACGATGGCAGCTTCAATTACCATGCAAATATTAATAATGACCACTTTAAAAAATAATTTAATTTGGTCATAAGACCTTGTGCAGGTAAATGTAGAGGAAATTCATTTAGTAACGTGCCAAACCATAGCTTCCCGGCGCAACACTCAAGTACCGTTCACTTAAAAATGTCAAGAGTTCTTAAGTTGTGATCGCGAATCTGTTATCATTTTCTGCTGACTAACGATGATATCGGCTGAAGAGTGACACCACGAGGAAGTTAAAAACTTGTATGAGGCTTCTTAATTTACTTCCTTGTTTATGTAACTGCCGGAGTAGAGAGCTTACATATACATATGTAAAACATACGGAGGAAATGCGTGTCGGTTATTCTTTTCATGGCCAGTGGTATATTTATATGATAATACGCGTAGGATGCCACGAGGGAGTCAATTGTGTTGAATATAGAACACTATTTTTAGAATTTACAAAAGAATTCTAATAATAGACCCTTTATATTTATTCATGTCAAATATGTTAAGAATAATATCTTGAGTTACCCATATAGAACTTTATCAGTCTTTAATTTTATATTATTTGGTAAAGCAGCTTGAATCTATTTTTCCTGGTTATATTACGCGGCATTTGAGGCAACCCTATTTTCACTTCTTTTAAAGAAATCAAAACACTTAAATTAACATAACTTTTTAAACAAAAACATATTTTTAATACAATAAGTAGCCGACAAACCCACAGATAGTATAAATACGTCCATAAGTTCTAAGCCACCATTAAGAAAATGAAGGAGAAACTAGGTCGTCGAAATAAAGGAGGATCAAGATGAAGACGTTATTTATCGAAAGTACAAAACGCGCGATCACAATAAGGAAGCGGACTCGTAATTAGGTGGTTCTATTGTGAATACGAATGCCATGGTAATACAGATTGCCTTTCCTGAGCGGAACTTTCTACGGCCTCTGCATATCAATGTATTTGCGCTTCCCGCAGTCAATAGATATTCAACGTGTGAATGAGTGGTGATGCTTAGTTCCGCACTGCAAGGAGGTGGATCGTAATTATCCGTGCTATTTGAAAAATATTCATAGAGAACGTTCATTTCAAACATTTTATACAATCGTTTCGCACTAAGTTTTGCGTCAATTTCATTCATATTTTGATAACCCTCTGAATAGCAGTGCATTTAATTACTTTTAACTTCGGGTTTATTTATCACTTTTATTTTATTTATTTTCTTTAAACGCTTCTTCGATAAAGTGCTAATGATCGGATGGAAGCTGGAAGCATTATTATCGGATACCGCTCGGGCAAATATTAGAATATAATACAATAAAACAATTGCCTTTGTGAATGCTTTGCTTCCTACTGCATATAATAAGTTGATAAATAAGCTATTACAATTCTTGTATCATAACGAATCGGTCGATTATACAATAGTCTAGACAGGAACATTAGTGAATACCTTTGCCGTTTCAAACTGGATTTGCATTCAGAGAAGTGTAAAAGTTTTGTTTTTTTGTTTTGTAGTCTAGGTTCCCTTTGCAGGTAGTGAGTGTTGTATTTTTAATCTGTCGCAATAGTTGAATAGAGCATAATATAATAATGTCAAATAGATTTCTATTTGTGTAACATGCGGTTGATATTTAATTCCTTATATTGATACTATGTAAAAAATTGTAACACAATCTATGAGGTTAAAAAAACTGCCTTCAATCAAGATAACATCGTAAGGATAAAAGACTTACCAGTTTTGGTACTATCGCTTATACATTTAAATTTGTAAAAATTAACGGTGAAAAACGTATTTTAAAATCAAGCTTTTATTATGCACGAAAAATTAAAAAAATAAACTAAGAAAACATTCATAAAATTCGTAGTTTTTTTAAACTTTACAAGTAACAATTTACAAAAGTGTTCGGTTTATAAGTAGAAGTATGATACATAAACATATATTATCTATAACTAGTATATTAATATTCTTAAGAGATCTAAAAGCTCGTCGCGGCCGAGGTCTTTGTATTAACGAAATTGCGCGACAAGCTTTTAAATCATTTAAGAATATTAATATACTAGTTATAGATAATATATGTTTATGTATCATACTTCTACTTATAAACCGAACACTTTTGTAAATTGTTACTTGTAAAGTTTAAAAAAACTACGAATTTTATGAATGTTTTCTTAGTTTATTTTTTTAATTTTTCGTGCATAATAAAAGCTTGATTTTAAAATACGTTTTTCACCGTTAATTTATTTTCAACTTTTTAGTTGGAAATATTTCTAAGTCTATCCATTTCGTAGTCATACTGAAATTTAACTCAATCGGTCCATGGAAACTAGTGTTCCTATGGGCACCTTCCAACTTCTCATAACACCAGATCAACGATACCTTGTTATTATGTTGTCACTGAAAATACAAAGGCATACCAAATTTTAGCTTAATTGGTCCACAGGAATCGGAGTTCCTATGGGCTTCTTACAACTCTTTGTCAGATCAGCTCTATGATACCTTGTTACTATATTGTCACCGAAATTACATAGGTATACCAAATTTCAGCTCAATCGGTCCAAAGGAATCGGAGTTCCTGTGGGCTTCTTACAACTCCTCAATAGATTAGCTCTATGATACCATTTTTTGTATTGTTACCGAATTATGAAGAGATACAAAATTTCAGCTCAATTGGACCATAGGAATCGGAGTTCTTATGGGCATCCTCTAACTCCTCATCAGATCAGCTCCATGATACCATATTCTTGTATTGTTACCGAAGTTACGAAGAGATACAAAATTTCAGCTCAATTCGACCATAGGAATCGGAGTTCCTATGGCCATCCTCCAACTCCTCATCAGATCAGCTCCATAATGTCATATTTTTGTATTGTTACCGAAGCTACGAAGACATACCAAATTTTAGCTCAATTGGACCACAGAAATCGAAGTTCCTATGGGCATCTTCCAACTCTTCGTCAGATCAGCACCATGATACCATATTTGTGTATTGTTGTCGAAGTTACAAAGACATACCAAATTTCAGCTCAATCGGTCCACAAGAACCGATGTTTCTATGGTCATCTTCGAACCTCATCATCAGACCAGCTCCATGGTACCATATTATTGTATTGTCATCCAAGTTACGTCGGTATACCAAGTTTCAGTACAATCGGTTTATTGGAAGTGGTTCAAATCTTCATTGCAAGATTTGTAAACATACAAACATACATACATACATACATACATACATACATACATACATACATACAAAAGTGAAGTTAAATAAAAGCTTGTAAAAAAGCTAGGGAATTTAATAAATGTACATACACAGAAATAAGGCACCTATGTGGATTTCATGCAGCAATAATTTACCGTGAATTTTAAAATTCAAAGCCGGCTATTGAATAGAGCTTTGAATGCAAGTTATTTAGTACAATAATGCGACGTCAAGAATACTTTATTAATGCAGTAGGAGGTACTGCAGGCACAGCAGTCAAGCGAAATGCAGTCTTGGTTCTATATAACGTGTTGAAACTGAATTATTTGTTTTACAAGAATGTAATGTATAAATAGTTCGGATTTTGTAAGAGTTATGTCGCATACAACTTCATAATACCAAGGGCATTAACAAGGAAATATAAATGTCTCGTGAGCAATTTAATGCACGTAATATGTTACGTATTTTATATAGTAATGCAACGTGTTCATTAGCTTTTAAAAAAAACATGCAGTTATGGATAATATGGATCTACTACACTGAGTGGTTCTTTGGTAATTTCAAATATTAAAATCGACAATATTATTCATTTTAAATTTTAAAACAATATTTCTTAAATTTTACATGTATCAAAACCAGATGTATTAATTCAGCTAAGAAAGAAGTAGGTGGCCAGTATGAAACTACAGTATGTTTTAGATGTTTATTATGATTATAGGTGTGATGATATCAATAAAGAAGTAAACGAATAAATAGCGTCATAACGATACATCAAGTTGTAAATTGGTTATCTCATGTTTAAATTGCTTGACGTGTTATTCTTGAAGGTGCTATTCCGCTGAATATTTTAGAATGTAGTTATTGTATTTTCATCGAAAATTAAAATGACAACAATTGAGCTGAATACTGGATATCTTGAAACAATACTTCAAGAGTAACTAGTTGTATGGGTAAACAAAAACTTTGTTGAATTGTTAAAATTGAATGTACATATTTTGTATTATTGTCTATTCTTAAATATTTTGAAACTATGAGGCGATTTTTTGAATTTGTAAGCCATTGTTTTCTAAATTTGATGTTATCTTTTGAACAACAAGTGAATGCGAAAGAAGAGTTTGTTTTTATGACTAAAAACACTTAAACAAAAATAAATTATTTTGCTAGATGCAAAAAAGTAAACTCTATCGCAGACCATAGACATGGAAGAACGAATTGAAATAAGAATATATAGATTTTCACTAAAGTGTTTCTATAAACAATAACAAATAAGATTGTTCCGTGATGTTAACTTATTTAAGCAGGTGAGTGTAGTTGCGGAAGCGGCGATGTGGAAACCAGACAGGGTTCATTGTCCCGGGTCCCGTTCAGTCCCGCCGACCGCGTCGCCACAGCTTCGATAGCTTCGTCCACTTTTTATTCACTCCCATTAACACATCACAAAAAGGGGAACGAATTTAGTAATTTATTTTTCATTGTAAACACTTAATAAATTCAGATTTAGAAAAAAATATCTTGAGAGTCTGACTTACTATAAAGTAGTCGTTGGCTTTGTACACATTTTAAGAAGCTTTAAACTGAAGAGCTATCTATTTCTTGGTCAGGTAGCATCTTGCTGATAGATTGAACTTGTCTATAGTTACGATTTGGCTGCTTTTTAGTTGATTAAGTCTTACGTTCTTAGACAGTCAACTTTTAGTAATTTTTATTGTATATACGGTTGGCAACATTTTTACAATTTTTTAGATTACTTTATCGCAGGTATTTATGTTGTGGGGGAGGGGAGGTTTGGGAGGGTGTTATTACAAAAAGGATTATTCTTTTCTCTCATCTGTAAAGAATTTCAAAAGGCGGAGATAAACAAGGCACTCAATACATTATCCATGTTATTCGACGAGCTAGGTCAGCCGGCTGTAACATAAAATACCAATGTTTTATGAACAACGCAGGCACTTTGGGAAATTACGAATTTTACAATGTTCCTCGGGTAGGAACGTTCCTTTGTACTTCACTCTTGATTCAAAACGACTTTCTTTTCAATTTAGCGGAGGTCTTTGATATGAACTAACGTGAATGAAAGCTGAACAATAGCATTACTGAAAAGTACCGTAGTTGATACGGTTAAAAGGTCTTTTCACGTGTTAATAATTCTACATCTCTGTTACATTCTCCTCGTCTATGAAGTAACGCCGGAGAATTGAAATGACGTGTCGGGAATTTTCTATGTTGACATTTAGTTTTTAGTAATCTATTGTTCAATATATCATTGTTCAATATGTAGGCATAGGGTTATAATATTTTCATGCGTAAGCAATGATGCCAGTGGACGCTTGTTAATACACAATTCTAGTTAATGAAACTATGTAGTTGATACAAATATTACAGAAAATGTTTTCTATAGTTTTTGTGCATGACTTTTATGAAAAAAGAAATGGCTTTATTATATTATAGGGCAGATAAACTTAAATTATATGAGTCACGTGTGCTGCACTCTGCAACTCCGTTGATTGGAGTATTTGAATACAATTTCTAAACAATGTGTTAAAAGTTTTGACGCAATGATGTTTTCATTCATTCACGATCTGATCTTGTGTGATTCGTTGAAATATTACTATTATTGTAACAAAAATGAAATATGAAATATTCAAGTGCCATGTTTTATGTTTATTCTGATCTTTATAAACCGATTTACTCTTTCATATTTATAATAGCGCATAAATCGAGTCAAATCATTTCTAACAAACGGACTCGTGTAAACTTTGATCTTGAACGTCAGTAGACGTCATGAGTGGTCGTGTGACTAGAATATTATTATAACACTTTCGTATTGTTGACTTTTCCTCTTATTGCAATTTTGGTCGGTATTTCGTGTGGAGAAAAGATAAGGTGGAATGAACTTGAACTACGTCGAGGACGTATTCTTTGTGATTTGGCAATGAAGTGACTTGGAAAAGTTGTTTATTCGAGAATAAGTTAGCCATCTACTAATTTTATTTGAGTAGATTGTTTAAATATATGTAGGTCTACATGTGGTGAAATCATTAATTGTTCAGTTTACGCATAATAAACATATCAAATTATTTTTCAATTTGACGTAAAGTAAATTTATGAAATACTTTTACATGATTTAAATGTCCGATTAAGGATGATAGAAAACGAGATTACGTTGTTTCTTTAGCTATGAAGATGAGCTAGTTATGTTAAGGTTGAAGTCGAATATGAACAAGTAATATATGTTCTATAAATCACCTTTCTGTGACATTAGTCTTCTCCTCCCGTTAAAGCGCACGTGAACAAAACTGTATGCACTATTTAATATTCTTTGAACAATTGCCAGTTTCTTTAACTACGCGCGCAAAGAATTTGACATCTAAAGGTATATGTACTTTTGTACTTATGTGTTTTGTTTAATGTATGTCATTTTACTTTACTGTATGTGTACAATAAAGATTTAAATAAATAAATAAGTATATGAATATTCTAACTAATATATTTGAATGACTATGAGAATGATATAGTAAGTAATGGTCTATGGTAACGTTATAATGTAAGAACTCCTAGTTTTTATGTGTATGAGCTTTGTTTTGTGAGACAAATTCTGAGGCCCAATAAATCAATAACAAGGTTTCTTTCAGTATTTATTTTTTAATTGATATGTCATCGAAAGAAGTTAAGTGAAAGATTGTGATAATAACTAAATTATTTTGCTTGAATGCATATTGCATATTTCCTTAAATCGAAACTTTTCTCCATACGAAAATAACAATAAACTTTGTAATAATGGAAAGTTACACTCCTCCTGAGAAACATAGATTTTTATTTTTAAATCGGGCGAAGTGGAATCGAACTCTAGTTATGTAACTCGACACGAACATTTTCGTCATTACTGCGTCCTTTCATAATTAAATTTACAGAAAGCTGTTCACGTGTTTCGGCGGGTGATCGTGTCGCGTGATTGACACGTTATTAATCTACGTCACGTATATACAAGTATATATAATACGTCTACACATAGAACATTTTGGTGCTCCAAATAATTTCTATGAAACAATGAAAACGCGGTCATTAGAGACATTGGGAATTAAAAAAGTAGTGAAATTGAGAATAAAATTGAGTAATCTGTGCCACGTATCAGGAGATATAACATTCTGCGCAATACATGAAGCCTATATTACTCTAACACTTTCTTAATCTCATTATGCCAATGAAATACGCAATAACAGACGTGGTTATTGGTAGCGTGATCTTTATAGCTGCGTTATGAGTTTTATAGGCTTTAATAGAAGAGCTGTTGATCTCACTGCTACCGATTTTCTGCATCTTAAATTATTTTATTTTGGTGTTTTAGTAGTTACTGAACGGTAATAGAGAGGTCAGGCGTTATATGGTTGGTTGGCGATGACGCGTTTAAAAACGTTTGTTATTTCTTGCAAAATTTTAGAATATTTTTTTGCATCAATGACAGATTTTTAATTCTTCTTTGAAGAATAAAAATAAAATTTTAATAGATAACTATGACAATTTTGGGAAAATTGAAAAATGACATAGTTGAAAATATTTTCTCTATAAATTAATGTTATGCAAATCTTCGTGGCAAAATTTTGTACAGCAACAGTCTGGAGTTAATTGGGCGCCGAAAAGACGCATAAATGATGAGGCGCCAACAATCTCTTCACAATGAATAATAGAACGCCGCAACGAATAAGTATTTTAACTAAAATAATAATTGCTCCTACTTTGTTAAATTAATTTTATTTGACGGTATAATTTAATTCTCTATCCATTTATAAGTAATAGGCAACACGTTATAGTTAGAACCAAATACATAAAATCAACTTAAGGCGTTGTCTTCGCTTCAAATATAGAATCTTAAAGAACAAGACAGACTATAAATAAATTTACAACTACGTGCATTATACTCAAAACTTCTATTGACAGCTAGTATAACCATAGACAAGGGCTCTGAGGGAGACTGACAAGGGTTGCCACACAATGCAGTGAATGTTCTATTTATGCTTCATCTACAAGAGCCTTGACACCAGCGTACGTATACGTTGCCTACAGACCTCCATTGTTGTTTCAGACTTGTAGTATCTCACGCGTATTGTTTGTGCCTAAGTTCTGTCAACCATGTTAATGATGATTCATTGAACACAAACAGATTAAGAACCTTTAACATAAAATAATCAGTTATTTAATTTGATATGAGTAAAATACTTTTTAAATTTAAAAACAATCTATACATTTAAAGCTAGAATTAAAAAGGTATTTATCCAATTCTACCTAATCTTTGATTAATTAAAATAAAGCATGGTTGAATTGTGTGTTATGTGTATAAAACATGAAAAACACTTATCAGTTCAGTGAGTATTATAAATATTTAATACAGGAATTGAAAATATTACTGGCGGAGTAAAAAATCCTGCCAAAATTATTTATTTTCCAAAGTTATCACCGAAGAATACCGCATCGCAATGTCAGCAGAGTGACGTTACTTCAAAATGGCGGATCATCCAGTAATGACAGCTTCCGGTTCATTAAATGAACGAGTGGAATTATTGTCATGATACACAAATAGCGGGAGCCGACGGTTGATTAAATATTACTTATCTACCTACACCATTATTCTCATACCGTATTACTACCAATTTAGTCACGAAAGAGGTAAAATATATTTTTAAATTGCTACGGCTGCAGAGCTCTCTTTTTGTGACATTTTTCTAGAGGCCGTCACTCTCGTCTGCATGGTACTCTAGTTAAAAATAGGTTTGAAACAATATTTTTAAAGTAAATATTCCCTAAGAGAAAGCGCAGGTAAATGTGGCCTTCGTAAAAGATACCGACAAGCTAAAGTAACTTAAAACAACATTAAGATAAGGGACGAAACTCGCGTAAGCAATAGGTAAATTCTTTTTCGATGGATGAATTCTTAAACCAAATGTTGATGTTTATCTTATATCCTTTCTATGTTATTGCACAAATATTAAGAAGTTAGTTAACTCTTCTTATAAAACGATAAATTATAATAACGATTAATATTAAAGGAAAATATTATATCCTAAGTAATGTCAATAAACGTGACTCGGAAATCCTCTTGAGCACGTGAAATTGACTAAATAGTGGAAGTATGATGTTAGCTCGTTACGAGGCTTAGGGAAGCCCCGTGTGTGCAGGGTCTCGGGCGCGGCGAGGTCAGAGCCCACTACAAACTAATGACGAGTGTTTTGCCAACACGTGGAGTCTTACAATGTTGCTAAAGTTATTTAGTCAGACTCAAGTTTCCTGGCAATGGCAGTGATTGCGTCACGAGAAACATTTTTGTACATTTATCTTGTAAGTTTGTGATCACATTAGTAAACCGGCATCACCTTTAATCGACGGGAAAGAAGATATTAGTATTCGCATATGTAGGAACTAAACATTTTTTAAAAACACCCGGTAGTAAAGCTGTTTTTCTACGTAAATTTTTATAAGAACATAAATTGTTCATGTTGTGAAAGTAACGAGGAATAATGTTTTAGAGATAATAACTAATTGACTTGTTTGTGTACGTGGCGGCGGGTTAATTGGCAAGCGCAATTAAGCGAAGTCCATTTATCCATCGGCCTTTAGGGCTGAAATATGGAACATTAAAATCTATTTTTGATATTAAAATATGGGTCGCGGTGGGCGCCAGCCAGGTCGGCTAAAACTGTCCACATAATTTATCCAGATGCATTTGTGCCCAATAGGTTATTCTAATTATACTGCACAACCGTATATAATATTGTTTAGAGCTCATACTGCGCGCTTATTATCGCTTGCTGTTAGTTTGTCCCTTATTGAACTAGACATGTATATTCTTAGTAAAAAATCATCTAGCACATGCTTCATCCACAATATTTTATATTGTTGGTACATATCATAAACTTGTTGTAACTCTACTCCTACAGTGGAGGTCTGTGCCCCGATTTGGGGCCTAAAAGGGCTGATTTACAATAAAAATGTACAACAATATACAAATAAACATTTATATAACATTTTTAATTTGTAATAGCAATTTATATCTGATGGATGCTAATTGCTATTTCGAGAAAGGATTAAGGTCGGGATCGTAATAATTTATACTATAAAGTTCTTGTTGCGTAGATTAATTCGTATAATTTCTCCATTATCACGGAAACTAGGCCATCATTTATTCCCGCCGTTTTCAAGGTTGCTGCGTAATGTTACAAAATCTAGATCCAGGGTCGCATTTCATTTATTGTTTTGACTCGTTTATATCCTACGTTTTTAGCTGTGTCATGTATTTTTTACATAACCTTACTACATACATAATATTTATAAAATCTTTTTACATGTCATAAGATTTGTATGTCTCTTAAAAAAAAACTACTATATGTACTAGTGACAAAAAGATTTACATCAGTTAACAACATACGTGAATAAAACACGATCTGCCACTCGAATAGATCGGTTTGTAGGCCCAGTTTTTTAATCTAAAGAAAACTAATTATATCTTTTTTCTTTAATATACAGAAAGGGATTGTTAAACCATTGTTGACGTTGGCAAAATGTGGGAATAAACAGATCTCTTTTAAAATTAGTGCCGCCCACTTGGGTATATCCGATTGCGTGTCTCGGAGGCTAGTGCGAATCGCTAACAAAGGAAAGCTTGGAAAGCCTACGCATTCGGCAATTTCATTCAGGGTCACGTCGCAGTGTCGTGATTACTTCTTATTAATTACGAATCAAGGCTTCGAGATTACTATTTGCACGTTTAACTTACACATTCATTTTCGTATTTAAAATTTTATTTTTATTACTCCTTATAAGTTTTAATTGTATATCGTTTGTCATTATGTAATTTTCAACTAAAGAGTATAAGTGAGTTAGTACAATATTTTTATAGGGGGGAGAATTGCAGCTCTGATTTTGATTTTAGGCTAGCCCTCATTTAGCTATGGATTTTCAAATTCATGCTATGGGGAAGAGCTTAATTAAATTAATTTAATATTAACCTATTTATTATAAATTTATTCATTTTTAAAATAAATCCTATTTGTTTGTTCTAAAAATACTCATATTTATGTTCATGGTTGTGTTGAAAACCATAAAATCTTGAGAAACTGTTCAACGTAAATTTCATCATAGTAAACATTTTTTTCACGCCAGCTCACATTTACATGATGTTGCCATGAATTTCCTATCAAAATGGCTCTTCAGATAGATTGAAACGTATACGTCATGCACTTACGTAAAATCATGTTGTTCTACGTGGGGAACGTAAGCACATAAAATGGAAATGGTACTGCCTCTTAAAATAGGTTATTGATGCAGTAACCTGAATTTTTGTGTGCTCACCCGCCGAAGCCACATGTTCTTTTGTTTACATATTCAAAGGTTATGAAGTATCGTGGTTGAATGGTTATGAGTGGAAAAACGGGCTTGAAAATAAATAATAATTTATAATTTTATTACAAGGGTACTGATTAACTAAAATATTTTTTATGCTTTTATCGGAATATTCCAAATACCTACAATACAATAGTTATCATGACCTAATAGTATAAAATTCAAAATTCCAATGATTTTACACTTCATCAGTCGCACATGACTTCAAAATAACGCTATGTATTTTCGGCAGAATTCATACAAATAATTATTAACAAAATAATGCTTCTTCAGTCGACAACATTCATATGCAGGTTTCTAGTAAATCACCGGAACAGCTGACCGCAAAAGTGAGTAGTTATCGCATACAAGACGTTAGTCACGGATAATGAGAGTACTAGTGGTAGCAACCTTAGATGTTTTCGTGTTTCGCGCATATAATGCGACAATTTGTAAGCTCATGGCGTGCTAAAGAAACAGCATTAAATAGTAACCGTCTGAATTTACCCGTTTCACTTGAGAGCCGTGACCCTAGAACTATGAAGGTCGCAACCGTGGCAGTCGGCGACGTTGCCTTTGCCAAGGATTGAAATCAGATGTTGTCGTAGTAAAGTTCAATTTTACAGCTTTCATATTACATTTTTAATGTTAGTGATTATTATAAAACCTATCACACCGAGCATCTGTCCTTCATGCTAGGAAAACTTTTAATATTTGAGAAGGTCTTTTGCCAATGACCTCTCTATTCCATTTTTGAACGCTTTTGATGTCTCTCGTAAAATGGTTTTATTTGCAAACTTCGCGTTGTGTGCCATTCGTCTGGAGAATCGATTTGTCATATTGTGCCAGTGATACAAGAGCTTGTTGTTTGGCTTGTTACTTCGAATAGATGCTCACGTACCTACTGAGTTTAAAAGAGTTCTTTTGTATTCGAGCTGTTGATAAACGCAGGTAAGGCTAAAGTTTAAAAGTTATTGTCAGTGTCGTACTATTAAAGATTTAAGTACAAATAAAATATAAAACTTATTTTTAAAATTTACGTATATGTGTGGTAATTTATTGCAGCAATTTTTGCATATCTATACACAGGTATAGAGATATTGCGTATAAAAAATTTATTTAGTGCTATCGGTAAGAAGATCTACGATATAAAGCATATTTCTCTTCATAACAGTAAAAACATCCCAAGAGCCAACGAAATTAGTTTACAAAGACTGCTAGTTTCATAACGTGTCTCATAAATGTCTAGAACAATCTTATCTAGCCTCCTAAACGCTTTCAAAATAGAAATGGGCCATTAACACCAATATCGTTGATGTATTTTGCTAGTATTTAATGGAATACGCCATTTAATTAACGTTAAGTTCAGAGAGCTCGTCCCGACGTCTCGACACGGCGGTGATTGGATATTATATTGGCGAATTTCTCGCCGGTAATAGTCAATCGATTAACGTTAGCTTTGTATCGTGTTACGTCAAACTTTGCTGGATTATTACTAGCAATTTTTGGGTAAAATAATGTTTTGGTTAACAACCAATTAACCTTAAACCAGTATCTTCAAGGAGGCAGGCACAGTACATCACGTCCACATTTAGCCAATTAGGTTTTAAGTGTTATGTAAAATTATTTTTTGGGCACATTGCCTACGGGGAAATACGATAATCGTCTGTCCTGAAGAAGGCATTTGAATCCGCTCGATTGCACGTGCCAATTACATTACGTAGTAAACGAGTGTTTTGTTTTTAAATGCGTTACCAACCAAATTAAATTTCCATAATACGAAACCAAACTAGTTTCAATTTAGAGCAAGATGTGTGATATTGAATCTTCGTTCGCGCGTGCGCTATCGATACTAACCATTGGGTACTAAGTGGCACAATTATTCCTCCAGCCGGATACACGCCATTAATCGTAAGAAAATTAAATTAATTGTAAGAAAATTGAAGGGAAAACGTGTACGTTATCATCGCGTGATGAAACGCATGAGAAGTGAAACTTGGTTCGCACAGCAGAGACGCGCATTGAGATCTTATAGTTCTGAATCATATAGAAGTTATATCATTTCCTCAATCAAGAAGGGTAATCGTATGTAATCTGATTTGCTTCCTTAATACATTGCCGTTCTTATCTAGTATTTAAGTCTGGGTCTAGTTATTTCGGGCGCTGTGCAAAAATGATGAATGAATGAACTCGAATCTGCTTGATGTCGAAATTCTTGTTTTATCCAAATGTATTGCTCTAAGCTGCCTTATTATAAAAGTGAAGTTCACTATTTGAACGGTCTGAGAAAATGATTAAATAATGAATTATTGCCTGTTATCCAATATTTCCTATAGAAAAGCCATTAACCTTTCCATTTCTTACATAAAATACTTTCTGCATTAAATCATTAGTGGTTATACAAGAACGGGTAATAGCATGTTTGACCTTTTCTGCAGCAACTTGATATAATTTGATATAGTTTATTGCGAGCGTATGAGAAGTAAAACTACGGGTGATGGGCTTGATTCTGTCATTTAGTAAAAAAAAAGGGTATTCGCCAATCATTCACCCACAAACATCCCACTTCTGGGCACTGGCTTCCTAAACAAACGAGTCCTTTAGTCCACCACACTGACCAAATTGGGTTGTAGTCATGTAAATAAAATTAGCAATATTGGTTTTGGTTTATGACTAAGGCATATCAAGATGTGGTTACAAACTAGGCAATTAATGACTTTAAAAAACACAGTTACAGTTTTCATATACATAAGTAACTCTTTATTAGCATTTGTTCTGTTTACGCTGTGATAGCGCAATGCGGATTCATGCGTACAGAAATATTTCTGTTTAAAAACGAAATGCCTAATAAATACGTTGAAGCCTCACCTAGACACAAAATGGAAGCGAATTTAATAAGAACCGATAGTGTAACAATGAACAACAAATCCTTTATTGAGTGGAGCCGGATACTTGTGTTCTCTTCAAGTTTTTCATTTATATAACGATTGTTGTATCAAGACTGTTTTCAGCGCCATTATTTGCAAAAGAGAGTGCTGTTTATTCTTCAGTTCAGTCTAATTGGAGTTATTTTTAAAAACATTATGGTTAACTTTGCTTCTAAGGACGAGTGACGACGTAAAGGAGGAATTAATTGTGTATAAATGTAAACCTTTTTGAGATCAGATAGGTCTCTCTTCGCTCTTATTCATCATCAAATGGAATCAGTTCTTCTTTTTCTAAAGTACATTGTTCAATAACAGCCAGATTTCATCAGCCTATTATTTTCACACGTCTATGTATATCACCCTTTGTTCTATTTAAAACTGACCATTCACAAACAGCCGCTAAATTTTGTATTATTAGAACTCCGAGTTTTTAAGTCCATCCATTTCGATATTGACTTTGGATGAAAATAAATGAAATTCCGTTATAATGCTGTATTTCAGGAGGTTGATGTATCATGAATCAATCATCAGTTTAATAAAGGTTAGTCTGGATCTAGGCCAGTTGATTCACCTTATAATCCCATACAAATAGATTTTACCCTAATCAAACGTTACCTCTTTAAGAGCGGACGCATGTAGTAGATGTTTATTCGAAGTAAAGTGGAGAGATTTTATCCAATCATGAATATATTTTAATCACATCATGTGAGTTTCTGATTAAATATCGTGTCTACTTTTGCAATACAGGAATAAAGCTTTTTTAATAAAACTAAAACCTTTTCCATTACTTTCAGGAGTATAGAGTGAATTGCTTCATAAATAATAATTTTATGAATAGAAATAAAAATATTTAAACTAGAATATGTGTAAACGATCTCTACTTTTTCCAATACACCTAAAGCAATAATTTAATGAATTCATAACTAGGTCAAAATATGGCAAATAATAAAACATGAAAAGCGAGGAACCACCTGGTATGTGGTTCGCGTGGCCTATTTAATTTTATGCGGGCATTAGCATCTTTATGAGTGTGATGTTTGCAATTTTAATTTATATTTACATTTGTAATGGTTCTGCTTTGAACTAGTTCATGCACTACGGCATGCGAGAGCTTAGCATGCGGCGCCAATGCATTTCTAGGGATGTGTGGATTAAGAATGTTGTTTTAATACATCATCAAAGGTTGGCAACGAAAGATTGCTTTGGTGTTAAGTGTGGTCATGGGCGGCGATAATCACTTACCATACATATTATGACCCTCTCAATAGTAGAGGAGACCCGTGCTCAGCAGTGGGCGTATATGGGTTGATGAAGAAGAAGAGATACATATTATAGCATATTTGCTATTTTGCTTTTTTTCCATATAAATGTGCTGAAGCGAAATAAATACAAAAAATAGCCTCGATAAAAATTGCTTTTACGTGTTTCATAAGGCTTAAATTCAACAAAGAAATTAACTGCATTTTAATTACTCTTTTTCTCTCTAAAATGTTAATTTCACATGCTACATTTTCGAAACAAAAAGAGGCCAAAAACGATGGTACTCGTACCTACAGTTTGGGTGCCGGAATGTTGGTTTAATAAAGGCTTGCGTGGCATGAATTCGTTATTTGATTTACAAATTAATTTGGCATCTATAAATTCAAACGTTATTGATGCCAGTAGGCAATGCTAATCTCGGATCAATCAATATATGTAGGTATCAATATGATCAGATATATTATTTAGTTAATATTGTTCGATGTTTGTGTATCGCTACAAGGTTAAACATATTTCCAGCAATAAATGACACATTCGTGACACATTTTCAAACGACTTATCAAAACAATAGCGTTGAGGAAATTGCTAGTAGCTATTCCGTGGTAGAAATAAATATTTGTGTTCCATATGCGAAATAAGCCCCAAAGTTCATTAACACTAAAGTTATAATGTATGGCTATGTTGAATTCTAAATTATCTAAAGACATGATTTATATGTTGATAACGCACGATACTGACCAAATATTTTTCTAGAAATGTGAGAACAGTACCTATCAACACACGGTTAGGAAATAAGTCACTTGGTTTATTTGAATGATTAACCTGATAAAATGGGTTTGTTTAAAATAATGTATCATCAACAAAAGTTTAAAACTATATACGTATTATTTCCTAGTGCGTAGAATTTCTTATTGTCAATATGTTTGAGGGCGCTAAAATACTTTATTTTTTAGTATATAGTCTGAATCGGTTTCGTTTGGGAAATTATGGCTTAATACATTTAGAACTTTTAATTACGAAACCGACTGCAGTCAAAATGAACATTTAAATACATTTCCTATCAACTATGTAGTCTATACGTACTATAAATTCAGTATTGCTTAATTAATACCATAAAGAAAAAAGATAATATTCTTTATGGCCATATAATTTGATGGCAAAAGCTTGTTATGCCAGAGACAATCGCATGTCAAACGGCAGTCTATGAATTTCTCAAGCCTATTGTGGGTAGTGTGATATTGCTACATTTGTTATATAATTCTGACAAACCACAATGCAGTGCCAGTAAAAATCTAACATACTGGTTAAATAAGAGCACTATTATGAGATTTGAATACAGTGTTTTTGTAATAGTTGTCATTTTAATTGTCTATGATATAATACCTGCAGCAATATATTATTTAGAATTTGTCTATGCTTCAGTTATTTAATGTAACTAATAATTAGATATAATGTTTTTAAGTGGTACTTAAAATTACTTTTTTATTTAGGTTTACATAAGGAACACTAAAGACTAATTAGTCGCCAAAAATATAGCAAGTGATGGCCTCGAGGTTTAGGCGCGCGGTCGAGAATCTCGGCGGTCGCGGGTTCGAACCCCAGGCACACACCTCTGACTTTTCGCAGTTATGTGTGTATTCAAACTGAATTATCACTTGCTTTAACGGTGAAGGAAAAACATCGTGATGAAACCTGCACACCTAAAAGTTCTTAGGAATTTCTTAGGTGTGTAGTCCGCCAACCCGCACTAGGCCAGCGTGGTGGACTATGGCCTAAACCCTCTCGTTGGTAGAGGAGACCCGTGCTCAGCAGTGGGCGTATATGGGTTGATGAAGAAGAAGAAGAAGAAAAATATAGCCTATGTTTCGATAGTGGCCAAATGTCGAAACTTCTTCTAGTGAAAGTAACTTTGAAATAAATCCAACTCTACATTTAACGTTGAGGCACAAATACACAATTATCAATGTTTAAAACAAAGACAAATCACGACATCCATATTTTTTTTTTGCAAAAAATTCTACAGTGAATTG
The DNA here is from genome assembly GCA_030295005.1 of Cephonodes hylas. NCBI lineage: Eukaryota > Metazoa > Arthropoda > Insecta > Lepidoptera > Sphingidae > Cephonodes > Cephonodes hylas. Next base: position 3,414,470 of record AP025367.1, on the reverse strand, counting down.
AATAATAATTGTTATTTTAATGAATATTAGTAGTAAGCATTCCACGTATAAGTCTTTTCGAAATTAATTTTGGGCAGTAGCAACTCTATAATACACATCTCAGGCTATCACCAACCCGGAAACTAATCTGAGCGGTTAATTTTACCGGAGCGCAGACTTCATTAGTCCAATTTACCGTAAGTGGCATAATGATCTGTGCAAAGCCGTTACTCATATTTTTAAGACGGCCAAGTGCCCGAGGCCTATATCGGCAAGAGCAATGAACCCCGCCCGCTAAATAGTATCACCGGTTCTAGTCATAATTAGTAGGTAACCTCAAACGAGGCCGTTTCATGACCTACAGCCGTTTATTACTCCTGTCTATAAATTTTGTGACGAAATACGTTGAAAATGGAAAAACATTCTATACAATTTTCAAACTTTGTAGTCTATGAATCTTAAACATACTTTTTAAATTGGAGTTTTTCTGCATATGTTATGAGTTTTTTAATGATTAAATTAAATATAATGTTATTTTTTCACACTGCTGGACCTAGCTGGAAAAGTCATTACCAGGTGTCTTTCGTCAAACAATCTCATCAAAATGTAAATCCCGAAACCTTTTAAAATAATTTTAGGCTGCTTTTAAAATTTCAAGTGCTATTTTGAGAAGATGTGACGAAATTTATATTTATTTTTTATGTAATAACTAATGTTACGGTCGGGAAGTTCTATCGAAGCAATTTGTATTCAGATTCCAAAATGGCCGTCTGGTTTATTGCAACAAAAAGTTAATGTGAAATGAGGTTTGAAATAAAAAATGGGTGTATTGAACTTTCGTATTTGCCTTATAAGAGTCGCCTCTGTAGACTTCCATGCAAAGTGAATAGCTAATTTTATGTTTTTATTTTATTCAAGCTAAGATCCTTCTCTAAATTTTGAAAAAAAAAAATAGAGATTACGTTATGAACTGAGACATAAAACATTTAATGCATCAGAATTTCATAAAACTAAGTTAATATTTTCATCGCAGCCGCATCATGACTAAGTAATAAAATGTTACAGTATGCTGTGCAATTTCTTGAAAAGATGCCAAAATTCGTGGGTGAAAGCGAGTGTAAGTCTTATTAGTTTGTATTTTAATAAAACGAAAATTCAGTTATGCAGCTATTTTTATGTTTGTTATTATATTCGGTAATGGTGTTATAGCCTTATTAAAATTACTTTATTTACGTCTACTGGGGTTTTAAGAATTTTAGAGATCTTTTTTATAATATAGGTAACTATTTGTCCGGCATATGTGTTTGGTTGATCAAAGCGGTTTAAATAAAAAATAAGTCAAAACTAAGTTTATAAATATGTTACTATAGTTTGATGGAGCTCAACTGACCAATAAAATAAAGTTTACATATGTACATTCGTTATTTATATGGATAGGTATCATAGGTAAATCATTTCCACATTGGTGCTTCACGGCGTCCCCGAAAGGTATTGGCGTTGCGTCCCAATTTTATTGGCATTTGTTACATGAAATACGGGAGCAGGTGTCCAAATAAATTGGATACCAATTTGACGCGGTAGGATTGTCACTACGAATTTGGGATGCAATTACTTTCATATTTTTAGCGAATATTTTTTTTTCGTATCATTTTTTCAATCTTTCATCATATCAAAGTTGTCTCGTAGAGCAAACAATATCGCCTGTGAAATTTAATGGAGGCATCATGGACTTAGATGTTGACCATCAAAGAAGTAACTCGGAAAACATCATTAATTATGGTAATTATGAAAAATGTACAAGAACAGATGAACTTGGTATAAAACCAGCGATTACCAGGAAACAAATGATAAGAATATAGGTTTTTGTTTCCTCTACCTATATGCTATCTATCTACCTATACCTCTTAATATCAAGAAAATACAAGTCCAATTTATATTCCAATGAATTGGTTATATGTTATTTATAAAGCCATCTCAATAACCAAAAAACGTTGCTGATTGATAAGTCATTACTGTATGTGTCAAAGTTTGATAAACGCACATGTAATTGAATAACGGCCTCAAATTATGGTATGTAAGGAAGTGGTAATGGTTATTAAAATTTCACATAGACGCGTCCTAGAAATCTCGCGTTCTTCGAGTTCAAACACACATATAAAGCGACAATCTTGTGCTAATAACTTTAATATAACATATTTTCTTGCTCCGATGAGTGACCTGTGACGTAGGAGGAAGCGAGACAAAAGATGTACATTCATATATCAAGTCTATAATGTTTACGTAGTAAAGCTGTTTTGGTTCATCTTTATATATTTCTTGACCTTAATCGAGGGCTTCAAGATTTAACACTGATTTTTCCAATGCCAAGTGCATTATGTAGATAGAGGCCACTGACAATGAAAATTAAATTATATTATGTAGTATAAATAAACGAAAGAAACAAATACTATTACTGAATAAATTAAAGAGGAAGTAGAATTTAAATTCTGCACAACCGTTGTATAATTAGATCGCAAATATTTAAATTTGTTAATTTATTATATTTCGTACTTATTGATATGGATTTATTCATTATTTTCAATAGTATATGTTACCATGACAAACTTTAACATTGGTTTATTTATAGATGATATTGAAATATCAAAAAAGCTGTATTTTGTATAGTAAACACGTTTTAATCATTGAGAGAATTTAATGTGACTGTCTTAAGTATGTGAGGTTCTAACTCATCGAATTGTACATGAATCATTTATCAATAAGTCACAGGGCATCTGGTATTCATAGACTCATTCTTCAGACATTCGGAACGTCTTGTTGGATTGGCTACAGACCTGTGCTTTAAAATACCGTTGACGTGAGACTGTTTAATAGAAATTCATAATAATTTTCTATAGTAATTTTCTTTTTCCAGGATCGTAGGGCCAAGTATGGTTGAACTGAATACTACGTGAAGCAGTGTCTTTAATTCTTTAAACATTACTATAGATGAATTTTCCCTCGTCACACATTAAAAGAACTAAAGCAACTGCTAGAGTTTTTGTTCTTCAAATGAAATTGAGGGAGCTTCAATGCCTTTTTATACATTCCTCCTATTCTCCTCTCCCATTCATAAAAATATATAGAATTCCACAACCTATTTACCGTAGAAAGGCAACTTTAAGCCGTCAACATGCGAGTAATTTCAATATTAAAATATGAATAGAAACTGAGGCTCTTAAAATAGTGTGTACTCGCATGGCACCATTAAAAACAGTTATCTAAGAATGTTATATTGGTACTTTCTATTTACTCATTTAACGAGCTCTTACCATAGGCAGTTTTATATGATCTGATGACGTAATCAAGCGACACCATGTTACTAAGATACAAGGCAATTGTGTTATAAAACTTGAGTTTCTGAGAGTTATAATGGAAGTAAGTCTTTTGATGGAATATCAATGTGTATTTAGGTGCTTTCGTGATGTAGTTGGTTACATTTAATATTAATTCGTAGTGAATAACTTTTAAATAGTTAAGTTGCTAGGAATATTTCTGGGCACAGGACTTTTACATCTCAGGTCTAGTTATTCGGAAATATATAGAAACATTCAGACCTATATTTATATTCCTTTATTATTGTTTTTAGAAAATAAATCACTTTTAAGAATTGGTTTTCATCATCAAGTGTCTTTATTTATTTATATAAATAACCATGTGGTTGTTTAAAAAATTAATTAAAGTATGCGAGGGGGTTTCTTAGACCGCAAACTTTCGTGACAAGATAATATCTTGAGGACGTTTTAAAGTTACCGCAGTGTCGTGAGCGGTCAAATGGTTAGGCAACATCAAATGCGGTTAATCTTTGCACGGATGGCTGTCAGTGATATATACTTCAAGCAGTCTGTTCCGGTTTTAACAAAGCGGCAACAACGCATTCAGGTCATTATTATGTTGAGTAACTTGAATGCCTACATTGTACTTAAATAACTTTCTATTGAATTTTTTTAAGGTATCTGGAATTAGTGAAAACTGATAGAGAATATTTCTAAGTATTAAAATCTTTAACAATTTTTTTTTATCTTAAAATTATAACACTACGGTCTATGCAATATTTGTTACAAACGAAGAATGGTCAACTATAAATTTTATAATTGTTAATTAATAAGTCTTTTATGACTTAATTTTAGGCTTGTCTGCAAGTAAAAAATATTTGATATAGTCACTCAACAATTTATCTTCATGATGTGCGTAGTTCTTGACCGTAAAAATTAACGATGTCATGGAGAAAGTAAATATATTACTCAAGTAAACTTAGGCCAGTACTTAGAAATGTTTTCATCGAAGCTGTATGAAGTGAAAATCGGATTAGGCCAGTGGTAATGACGAACACTATGACAAACAAGGAAATCGTGAACCGTGGCACTCGTAAAACTCTTACCGGTTTCGCTAGGAACATGGTAAACAAATAAATTATCCAAAGTGTTATTATATCTTCCGTAAATACTTTCATTCGGCACAAAAACAGAATTCTCGTCGATTAAAGGATTTGTCGTTTCGCCAAATTAGTAAGACATTGATTGATCTCGGGTCAATGTTCAAAATCGTGATATGTTTTACATGTAAATCGAGTTGTTATTCGATTTAATATGATTAATGATTGAATTAAATGTTATTCTGGGTCTTATTTCACTTGTTTATACTCTTTCACAGATTATTTTAAGAGGTGTGAATAAGAATACGCAAACCAGCAAAGCTACAATTTCAAAACAAGTTTTTAATATAAAACAAATGATATGTCGTCAGACTTGTTATTTAATTTTATGAACCTAATTCACTCACGGAAAATGGGCCTGATTCAGCTTCCGAATTGTACTTGTGCAAAAATGATATATGTCATAAGTCTGTGTCTGTTAAGGAGTTAAGTTAATCATAGCTACATTATAATTTTACACGTGCTTATGAGTGACGTAACACAAGAGTCCATACCTAAGAACGTTAACAAACACGCAATATTTTTTCTGTGTGCCACTAACTACATTGTGAGCATTTCTTTTGGTGCCACTTAGCACCGATCGAGGTGAAATTTAGAATCATTATTCGCACCTTTTGTTTCGCATTTCCATTGTTCTTAAATGTGTCATGATTACTCATTATCGCGATGATATGTTTTTATGCGTTGCTGTTTCTTGGATCTCTCGGTACAACCGTGCCACATCTAACCTCGTTCCATACTCATAGAGTATATTTTATTACCTCTGATGCTAATCGATGCTGATCAATTTTCTCTACGAAATTAGAGCTAGATTATTTATATCGATTAATCTTTGTAAACTGTAGTTCTTTTTTTCCACGACAGTGTGTTCAGCTCACTTTGTCATATCTTGTGATAACGATGACACAAATCCTAGAAATATAATATAGTACATATGTACACATGAACTGCGTATTTTAATTCCATTTATAGACAACATTGGCGCATATAAAGTCGTATGACTCAACACGCGTGTTAATTTACTGCACATTAAAATATCTGCAATGGAGGTGCGAAATGTTTTAGAGTCGAGGTGACGTACATTATGCGCTAAACATCCTAAATGACAAATAAAAATTTAACAATATCAAAATTTACTTTAAAAAACATGTTTTTTTAAGGAAATCTCTATGTTTTACCTGCGACAGTGATATCAGAAAAATGACTCACGAAGATTACTAACGTATTTATAAACTCGAATAATAAAGGATAAACACGTGACACAGCACGCGATTTAAGTTTTTACCTAGACTAGCACGGATGGAAAAAAGCAGTTTATAAATCTCAGCTTCAACTTATAAAAACTAGAACTGGCGACATAATGTCGATGACCCTGTTGAATATTCGATACAAAGGAATATTTTAATATCTCCGTTTATGCAAGAGATAATGATCGGGACGCTCTCCTATCCCTTACATTGGCAATAATTCTTTCGGAATACGACTGTCTAGATTGATATATTTGGGGAATGTTTATGCATTTGTATTGGCTTTTTATATATAGTTCTTATTCATAAAATATAGTTTACGATTACCATATCTATGATGGGGTTTGTGTCCCTTTTTTGTAAATACTTCAAATGTATTTTGTATTATAAAAATGTTGAATCATTTCAGTACTGAATCAAAATTATATAAAGTATCATCGTCAGAAATCAGATTTATACAACTGGAGAAGCCATAGATAAATCACAACGGTTAAATAACATTGAGGATTACAGCGTTGCTCGCGCTAAGTTTGATTTCAATAGTAGGTACGACGAAAACGCCGGATACATGTCGATCTATGAAAAATGAACAAATGCCGTTTCCCATGGTCCAATCGATCTACAATAACAATTCTATGCAACCACATAAATACTCTGGCCGGAAACGGAAACAGGTCAAATTAGCCGACACATATCTGACCTAGCAAACTTTCTATTTCTATTTCAGTTCATTTGGTTTCTGTTGAAATAAACTAGTTGAAAGTAATTACGCTGGTTATGGACGCCGATGGTTTCTCTCGTAGAGAGTTCAGCCGGTCGTAATGTATGTAATTTTAATAACATTAAATCTTTAACTGAACGGCTTACGATATCTTTACAGCATGGCTGAAATGGAATTGCAATTAGTAATGTTGAGTTTACTGCGATATTTTTGCGCTCGAATTTCATAAACGAAACAATTCATCAAGTGGGTTATGTCAATAGCCGAATCGAGATTGATAAATCGCTTTATTGAATACATACTGTTTTTTGTGCTATTTTCATAGTTCTAAAGTAAAGGTCAAATATATCTTTTATTTTATTGCAATTAACACGGTGAAGGAAAACATCGTGATGAAACCTGCACACCTAAGAGTTCTTAGGAATTTCTTAGGTGTGTAGTCCGCCAACCCGCACTAGGCCAGCGTGGTGGACTATGGCCTAAACCCTCTCAATGGTAGAGGAGACCCGTGCTCAGCAGTGGGCGAATATGGGTTGATGAAGAAGAAGAAGAAGAACATGATGGATTGATCCTTTTCGTACGATATACAATATCAAGAGCAAACATTATTGAATTTCATAAATAAACGATCTCTCTCAAAAAAGCTACAGAAGGAAAAATACACTGCCAAAAGTACATAATCATATGGACCATTTTGTTTCGTTTCATATATTTTAAACCCTTTATTACGCAAATAAAAGGGTAAAGGGTTGGTTGTAACATAATATTACATTGTGACGTTACAAAAATGCTTTCAGAGCAAATATAATAACTCCCAATTTGGGTTAAGAACGCTGCCATTTGTTTATTCCATGGAACGGCATATTTCGTAACAAATTCAAGAGTCGGAAACAATACGAGAGATCTGGCGGCCATTTTAATGAGACTACAAAGGAAAGCTGTAGACACAATGGATATCCCTTCCGCGGTGCGACCGGGCACGTTATACAATTGTGCAACGTTGGGGAGAAATAAAATATATTTTTTAGTACAGCCGCATTGCTATTCTTTTAGGTCGATACAAACGTAGTTGAGAATCAACTGTTTTAATGAATGATTATGGCTTCTGTGTCAGTTTCAAAAGAAGGTTGGATAAAAATCATTCGTTTAGTTTTAAGGTTTTAAAGTCTCTTCTTTAGGTAAAGAGATAAGGTTTGTATAATGCAGGTAGTGAAAAAGCCAAATACCAGTAGACTAATAGATATAGGATATAATGGAAAAACGTGCAAAGTTAGTCATAAATTAAAGGTATAGTACTGTAGAGTATAATAAATAAAACATAAAATACTCCTTTAATTATAGTTTTAACTTTCCCTTAGGGTAATTGCTAGTAAATGTTTTTTTGCAGTAAACCATTCGAGCAAGTTAATAGCTCTCACCTTTTGCATCATGTTCAATGCAATTTCATATAACAGTCAAAGCAATCTCGTACAATTGTTTTATATGTAATAATTAATCTGCGTTTTCTTACCGAAGAATCGCTCACGCAATCGGAGGCTAACAAAAAAATCGCGTTTTGTTTAAAGCGTTTTTGGCAAATTATTTACAAGTAATCTTGTCAATAAATAGAGAGCATTCTTCTATTTTGTGATAAAAGTTGTGTTCGAGTATTATACTAGCTTGACGATGTTTTTTTTCTTTTTGTACGTTTGATTTATTACATTTCATTGTTTCATGTATGTAGTATGCAGATATATAACACCGATAAACATGTTTGTAAATAAAATCTTGAGATGAAAGAGACGATAAGCAACAATTTCATTGGATCATTATAATAATTCACATTGTTGAGTAGTAGGCTGAGGTGAGCTAGGTTACCCGGATATTACAACGAAAAACGCAAAAGCATACAGCAAAGGAGTCAGAACATAAATAAATAAACCCTAGATGAAAGCAGAACTCGAACGGAGAAAGAGATTTAATAATGTACAAGTCGTCGCATATTGAAAGCGCAAACTTATCTCGGGGCGGCTGCGTCGTCTGTGTCAACTCATTTTCTTGGAAAGTTTGCTTAGGCTATCATGTAAACATACCGGCTCCTTGTTGTCCGAGAGGCTCTCTAACTATAGAACCACGAAATACGTTGATGCGTGACTTGGGTTTATAACATAACTTAAAATAGAGATAAATGAAATGCTAAAAGACATTAGGATGAAGAAGACTGATGATTGGATATGCATAAAATTCAGTTGTTTTTCCTGTTATAGATCGCAATCAGAAATTGTGAAATGGTTGAGGTAATTGTAGAACATATTATGAAGTATGATGTAGTCTTTGAATTTAAAGAATTGGAAATTTTAGTCTGAATCTAAAGTATGGATGGGTAAAACTTTATTTTGTCAAGATGTTGGATAATTAAAAACACATAATGATATCGCTTTTCATATGAAAAATTTTATAAATCGTGTAATGTATCGTGAATTCGTAGTAAGTTGAACTTGTTTGATGAAAGGGGTGTTGAATCTTCATTTCCCTAAGGTTCTGTTCAAAGCTAATAAGATTTGTTATTTGTTTTGTTTTCGTTTTTCCATTATCCTGTATGTTGTGATTTTGCTACAACAACTGCCTTTAAGTTGTGTTTCGTGATTCAATTCAGCTAAATTAATATCGATGTGTCAATTTAGAACTAGACATAAATTGTGAGTTTGACGAAATTTATGTAAATTATTAGAATATTATTTTTTGGTTTCAAAAGCAGTATTGTTTTGCATATTACCATTTTCAACCTGCTTTTATCCCAAAATCTCGTTGCCCGCATACCAAGTCTTATCTATATGTCTAAGTAATGTTACTATTTACTATAATAATAATATCATGTATGTGATATACATTAAGAGCGTGTCAACTGACCATTATATAATGAGTGGGTAAACAGTGACGTATCTTCCGTTAACTACCTATGGACTGCAAATATAACACTGATAAAGACTTAAATTCGGCGTAGTTCATACGAAAACTGCAATTCAAAAATTTATATCTAGGAATCTATAAATGTAAGAATTATTTTAATAAAATACGAGAAAATTGTATTAGTAAATACAATTTCGTAACGTAAATAGACGATTTGAATATAAATGACCAATAATAGAAATTTTATGACTTGAATTTTATTAGCCAAATGTTATAATGTCGTAAACCATAATTTGTTGGTAGGTTTAGTTTGATCCTAAAGACAGTGATTAATTATTTCAAAATACTAATATGATTAACAATACTAATCAAGAAGAGTGTTCAACAACATTAATCATGATCAAAATTATTGATTCTACATTCGTTTCACGACACATGACAAGTAAGGGAATGACAACACGATCGGAATAATAACAAGCTGATGTATCAAAGTTTAATTAAATAATTTGAATAATCAAATTCTAATGTGTAATCAGAAATGTTATGTACCAAACGCTAACAGCAAATCTTATAAAGAAGTAGACGCATTTGTGAGACCCACCACGAATACAGATCGTGAAGTGATATACGCGGTTGTTGCATAATGTATGAGATAAAAGAAATCCTAAAGCTCCGGAGCTGAAAACATCTGAGAATATTGTTATATTTATGAAGATGTTGATAGTTCTAACTCTATTTAATTTCACGCTGAAGCAAAAGCTGAATATACTACGGTTCAATATCATTTTCGTAAATCAAACGATTCTCTTCTCTATGAGAAGGTAAGGGCTGTCTAATCTACATATGAGTGCGGATCGGCCTGAGATCTCACCAAACCGGTTGGCCCTTCATGCCGGCGGTCCGTTCGAGTGACAGCAGCGCACGCAAGTGCATCGCTCCTGTTCAGCTACACGCGCCAACAAACGCATACCATTTGTTGCTGCAGCTAATTTCACCGGTCATCTTCATCAAACACCACAGCACATGTTCCAAACAGAATACTATTCACAAGACTGTTCGATTGTACACGGACACCGCGAGCGCGACTCGACCGCGCCGTGGCCAGCGAGCGACTAACCACATAGGAGCACACGGGCACAACCATCTCTCTACAGAAAAATAAACGGGATCGTGCGCACTACGAGCACGGCGTATATGAATTCGGCGCACTGGAATGTGGACTTTAAGCACTGGGTTTAAAGTTCGCGTTGAGATGAGTACGTTCTGTTGTTTACGTCGATAAGACACGTTTGCGTTTTGGTGAGTGTAGCTAAAGCCCGCTAGTTGCAGTGGAAAGAAAGTAGGTGCATTTCCTCGCGTTAGATGCTGCAGGCTAAAAACCGAAATTGCGGTCAGTGTCGTAAGAGTTTCATGATTTAATGATGAGAGACGGTGTTAGCGGGCTGTCGGGACCTTTATCGATTTAGGCCGATGAAGTAGACGTAAGCGAAACTCTCGCGGACCATTTTACAGTCGCACTCGTTTCGGCGAACAGCTGATGGCCGAAAATCCAATATCTTTTATGAGTCTTGCCTTTATTTTTAGTGTGATGCAGACGTCCTCTATTTTACATTGACGCTGACAACTCGTGTCGGTGATTGGGTCGACAAATCTATCAACGTAAACAGAAGAATAAGTTTCGAAATCCGGTTCGAAGGACTAAAACCACAAAAGTAGTATTATATAATAAAATGATAAATCTGATACACTGATACATGGTGTAATTTAAAAATTAAGTATAGATACCAATGACATTAATGATGACAGGACTGAATGCTAATTAAACAATTAATAAGTTGTTACTATATTATATTTACAAAAGCGTTCACTCAGCAAAATTTAATTAATATTAATTTGAACAAATTATATATTGATACACAATATCATAACACCATTTCTCTGCCAATGATTGCGTATAAGAAGTAAAAAAGGTCATATACACTAAAATTCTCTATTTATTCCTAGTAAGAGATAAATCTAATCAGAAATGTAAACATTATTTCAGATAACAATGATGGTGGTTGGAGGCACTAAAATACGTTCTTTAGAAAACGTAAATAGATCTTTCGCGCCCAAGTAAAAAATAAACGCAGAGCGATTATTCCATCGGCCGTCAGGATTTAGAGTATTGCAGACATTGAGGGATACGTTGGCGATTTGCAGGAGCTTATAGGGAATTAGGGAGGATACGAGACGTTACATACGAGAACCATACCCACTTTATCCTCGGAACATCTCGATGAGTTAACAAGCTATATGTGTGTGTTAGTTATATGTGTATATTGTACTCATCTATGTGTGTGCTTTATATGATAAAGCAGGATTTTTTGTTTAGGTGTAAGTTAACTCTATAGAAAATGTAATAATAGAATTAAAAATCTAATATTAATTATTAAATATAATAGTTTTTTTTTAAGATTTACCTAACCACACTAAAGTGTAACAACTTCGTTGACAGTGAAGGTTTCTGTAAATAAGAGAATAGTCAGTATCAACTCAATCAAATTCGAATAGTGTCTGAGAATAATATTATAATTAATGTGTAGGTAACTCTTCAAGTCAGAATATATGCGATTATTTAGGTAGAGCATTTATAATTTAGCAATGCTGACCTCTCAGAAACGACTTAGGTATCGATTAACAGGTTCCATTTTCACTCGCGTTCTAGGCTTAATTAGTAATGTAACCTTAGTAACTCGACATTGTCAGGTCTTCTTTTCGTCAGACTAGAGCTTAGATTATCACGAGTATTTTTGTTTTTTAATAGTCAGTATGGCTTCTTAGATGTTTTGGTGCTTTATGCAAAAAACGTGCTATACATATAATAATAGCATTAAAAATTCTTGTATCACAGTTGGTGGAAAACTTGAGAGAGCAAATTGTTGTGTAATAAAAAATCTGAGTTTTAGGATTTTGTTCAGAGGTTGTAAAGTCTCTAGGACAGCAGTGATGGCCTCAAGGTTTGGGCGCGCGGTCGAGAATCTCGACGGTCGCGGGTTCGAACCCCAGGCACACACCTCTGACTTTTCGAAGTTATATGTGTATTCACAATAAATTATCACTTGCTTTAACGGTGAAGGAAAACATCGTGATGAAACTTGCACACGTAAGAGTTCTTAGGAATTTCTTAGGTGTGTAGTCCGCCAACCCGCACTAGGCCAGCGTGGTGGACTGTGGCCTAAACCCTCTCAATGGTAGAGGAGACCCGTGCTCAGCAGTGGGCGTATATGGGTTGATGAAGAAGAAGAAGAAAGTCTCTAGGAGGGTGGAATAATCAAGGAATTGTGATGATTTGCGTGTCTGTTACGTGTTTATGTATGAGGCTAAAATTAAATCTTACTTGTATTCTAAAGCTGTAGAGTTTATTTATTTGTTTGGTTAAACGCGCTAATATGATCAAGCCCGCAATAAAGATGTTCAAGGCACCGACCAGTGTGATCGATTTGACTAATGTATAGACTGAAATGGAAATTTCTGGGGTAAAATAAACTACAACTTTTTATTTCTAAATCAAACCCTGTAGTCTACGTGGACAGAGTCACGGGCAAAACTAGTCTACTTTTTACAATGAAAAAGTGTGTTCTTTCCTATTTTGTTCTAGTTGGTTTTGCTATTATTACCTTTCCGTCTATAACCTGAATAAATGTCGCCTTATCTCTACCATTGTTAGAATTTCCTTAAAGGAAATGTTTTTCCTTAAAGATTTATGCGCAAGTTTATCGATTTGTATTGTTGTGATACTGATTTTAAGTTGTATATATATGTATATTTTCTTATGTGTATATCTTTATTCTTACGCATTGTTATTATATAAATTAAAAATAACAAAAGTGCTTAAAATGACATAATACAAAAACACATTAATAAAGTGTGTTTGTTTTAGTTACCACCATTAAAATTTGAATAAGATGGCAGAATTAAACGTTGAATCACTAACCTGAATAATGTGTCATTGCATAATTCCTTACCTGTGAATAAAAACAAAGGATTTATTAACATTAAAACGTAGTGTGAACTAGTAGTAAAAAGGAAAGTTGACTCTACTACCCACACAACTGGTTTGGCGGGTGAATAAACTACAATGCACTTACATTAACTTAGTCTAGCATGTGTGTTGTCTCTTACTAACATTGGAGGAATGAAAGAGACAGAAATTATAGAGAAGGTTGAAGACAGATCTGCTCGTTATTTAAACTTGGACGCGGTAAACGCTGTCTGGTGGCTTGAGTTGTGGCCCATCTTTATTATTAGTCTGTGTTGTTATCTGATATTTTGTCTTTATGTTTCATTTATTCAATAATATAGCGTTGATTAGGATTTTTGATTTTTCATATTTATATATTGAAAAGTGTAAAAAAAGGCATATAGCGGTTCTTTTGAAGTAAAATGACTTTTACCACTTGTAAAAACCTAGGGAAATAGAAATGCACTGGCGAGATTAATAAGGTCTTTAAGGTTTGTCAATTGCCGGGAATCGATATAACCGATACTCGTACGAGACGCGATTTTGATGGTGAAATGTTCATGATATCCTCATTATAATCATTACCCTCATCTATAGCCTATATGTGTTCGTATATGGCCACAGTGGTAAGGATCCCTGTTGGTCATGGGACGTCTCTACATTTGAACACGGTTTGAATACAGATAAAGGGGACGGGAGGAATTATTTGAGTTCCTGTTTAGTAAAACATTGGTAATACGAAAGTAACTAATTGTATATATATGCCCTTTGAAATTATTTTTAAAATGCTCAATATTTTTTTCAAATCGACCTCAAGCACAACAATTCTCGGAAACAAACATTTCATCGATTAGCAATGATAAATTGTTGAACTCGTTCTTATTCCGTCTTCGTATGTTTTGTTGAAACTGAAGCGTTGTACCAAAATATTATTCATAAATAAATCCATGTTTAAAACAAACAAGTAGCACATCAAATATTGTTTGTTTTTGAAAAAATACAGATAATGGCCACTCGAAACCGCTGAGCGATCTGCGAACAATGGACGAGTATCGCTTATTCTAAATGTGTCTGGTTTGTTTACTGTGGCTGGATTGATTGGGTTTCATTACTTTAATAAGGTTTATGGCGGTCTCAATTTCGAATTATTCGTATTTATTTATTGCATTTTTCAAGGTTATATATTGGCTCTTTTTATAGATTAAGTTAGCCGTTGCCCGCTACTGGTAAGCGATAGCTTAGACTTTAAAATTATATTTTTCCTCGTATTTGCCACATTTTCCATTGCTGCTTGGCTCCTGCTAGTCGTAACGTGAGCACATATATATAATCTTCCTCGATAAATTGGTAATCTAACATTGAAAGATTTTTTTCATATAGGACAAGTATGTACTCATGTGAAGCTCCTGCTGACATTAGCGCTTTAAAAAACAAACAGCTTCATAATATTAGTATATATGGATTAACTTCTTTTATTCATGTAGACAAATCTATCGTTTGTGCTATCGCTACCTACGTATTTGTCAGAGGTCAGGGAATTTTAATCTAGTATCTACGAAATGTGTTAGTAGTCTGAGCATTAAAGTCTACGCTAGTTGAGGAAACTATAAATGTAAGTATGTCGTTGTGGAGTATATGCATTCTATTCTGTTTATTATTGTCGTAAAATATATGATTGCATTTTCTCAGTCTATTTTCTTCTGATTCGAAAATAAAATGGCGGATAAAATAATAATATTAATGTTTTGTTTGATTAAAGTCGCACGTGTTTTGTGTTGATCATTAAGCTTTATAGTGTTAATAAACTTGACATTGCAGCACGCAATAACATTATATCATTCAAACAATTTCAACAATTATGTATATTGTCATAATACTGATAGAGTTTATGTCACCACTACAAATTCCATCTAAAAACATTACGTTGTGGTAGAGTCCGTCCATGTTTTTTTATAGTTTTAGCTTAGTTTTACGATCGGCCGTCTACGTGACGCCAGCTCTCCCTAGGAAACAATCCTATGGTGTATTTATTATGTTTGCCTGACATTGCCTTTGATATATTTCTTATTGAAAAACAAACTATTTACCAGAAAAAGAAACAAAAATAAAATAACATATTGCTGATGACCATTCTGCAGCAAATTTTAAAAAGTTATCGTAATTTAAAAAAACTAAATTTTGTGATGTCTACAATACGACAATTAAAAAATAAACATTAACGTTTATGATTCCTCCACCTACTGGCATTAAACCATAGATTATATTATTTTTTATTATGTTTGTGTAACTCGTGTCGTTGCACGGACAGACCGACTGATCGTGCAGCGCGTGTCGTCTTCATATTGTGGAGCCATGTGGTGAAAACATGTGCCCGTTTGTAAACATTCAATCCTCATTACAAAGAAAGCATACATTGAGATAGGGTGCACGTGCTGCGTTGTCTTATCTTCTATTTAAAAAAAGAAACAAAACATGGACGCTGTCTAAAATTAAATAGACCATGGAGTTGTAAAGATTTCATAATATATGTACTACTTATTTTATTCATGGCTGTACGAATTGTTATTTTAAGTTTATGTTTTAAATATGCTATTTAATCTATTGATAACCAAATAACCTGAGTTATAGTAAGGGAAAACTTAAAAGTTCATTTTAATAGTCTCAGTATATACATAACTGTAATTCTATTTTATTATAATAATTTAATATGCCCCATTGCTGATGAAAACGGTAATGCAATAACTAAGATCGCAAAATCTTTTATATGTACATTAACCTCCATACTTTCTAATCAGTAAACTGCTGTTTGCTCTTAATCAAATCACGAGAGATACACGCGAATAGACAACAAAAGATGAATGGACGCACGTTTATTTAATGTTGCAACTGATCGAAAGCAATTTATAAAAACAATTGCAGAACATTTTCTTAACACTCTCAATATTACGAAGTAATAATGGAGAATATGAAGAATGTTAAAGAGTAACGTATGTGTGTATATGCCTACTATGTGTATGTAATTTATTGGGTAGGTATAGGAGAATTGATAGATAGATAGATAGATAGATAGACAACACTTTATTGGTACCCACATAAAAAATAAGTTACAATAAAAAACCTTAAAATAAAAGACATCGTGGAGCCATAGGCGGCCTTATCGCTGTAAGCGATTTCTACCAGGCAACCTTTGGATGGAATAAACGAAATGGAAGTATGATAGAATTTTGCCATACTGTGGTCCAACGACTTGAAGAAGGTAACGTATGAACAAGGGTTTATGAATATTGGAATGGTTGGCGATTACTTGCGGCGTTCTACGTTCAGCCATAGTATCATATAATTATATGATACTATTACCATGGTTCAGCCATGGACAGCGATGGGCTGAGTATATAACACCGTTTTACTTTAATATATTTATGCATTCTTCGGCGCAGTTGGTTAGATATTAATATGTAAAATGAGAGTCAGCAGGGTCGATGCCTTCACAAATACAATTATTCGAGTGAACAACAAAAACCTAGAATAAGAAATATCGGTCTTAATATCCTCAATGTATTAAGCAAATCCTTTAGGTTATTAGTAATGTTCTCAGAACAACAAACAGTATTGAATCAATTTATCTCACCACACGAAGTATTACGTACCTAAATCAATATCTAGCGAATTCTCAGAGACAGTGCGGTACCAAATGTACGTTAATATTACGCACGATCTAATTCGTTGAAATTTGTAAAACAGATTTACTATAAATAATAATATACTATAAACTTAAACCTAATTCTACGAAAGGTTTCATGCGCAGGAATAAATAGGGTGTTACATATTAAGATGTTCACGCACAAAACAAGATTTGTGTTTACGTAATGAATTATTAAGTATATGAATGGGGAAGGAAACTTCTTAAGGAAACCTACGTACAATGTACATACGTATGGGTGTTCTTAAGAGAATTATTTTAGGCATTGGAAGTCTACGCAAAAGTTCAGGCAAAAGTGGTGAACAAGACCAAAGTCACCAGTAGCGAAAAGTATGAATGAAATTGTCTTCAATGTCCAAGACGAATCATCATCATCATAATCAACATTATTTTGCAAATTATCAGGGAATCAATATGAGCATATGGTTCAATGAATATTAACTTTACCACTAATCGTTTGCTTCTTATGTGGCTACTGAATTTTCTATAGAACCAGAAGGAGGTCTGTACTGTAATCACGAGGAGAGTTCAGAATTAGTATAATTGAAATGAAATTAAAAAATGGCGAAATGTGGGTGCAGAAATGCATCTCTGCCTACCCTTTCGGGGAATATAGGCGTGAGGTATGTTTGTTTGTTTTGAAATGAAATGAAATCCAGGTTAGGCCTTTGTCAATCCCGCTGGCGTGAAGATTATTTGTGTGTGCAGTTTTCCTTACGTAAGTGATAATTGTCGACGTACACATCATTTCGAACAGTCAGAGGTGTTTGCCTGAGCCTTGAACCTGCGACCGTGCCTAAACCTCGAGGCTATCACTCGTCAAACCTTGGCGAACTATTAATTTGAAGGCTATATGAATACCTGGCCTCGTAAAGAACCACTACGTGTTGGTAGAAATAAGAAAAAAATCACTTCAATACACGAACGTACCGAAAAACGGAAATAAGAATGTAAATAAAGGAGCGCATGTTCGTGTGCGTCGATTTGTTTACGTTTTAACAATACCGGTGTGATTGTGGAAACAAGGTCGTGAATATATCGTCTATTTTTATAATCAAGGAAAAGGAAAATAGGATATACAGAAGTTTCTTTTGTTCAGAAAAAGTATGATCTTTCTCTTTTTTATTATCTATGGTTGGCACTGTAAGTTTTTTTTTATCTCTAGCATTGTTCTTGATATTTTCCTTTATATCTTGTTCCATCTCAAATTGTTATTGAAAACCTTTCAATCTCGTTTTTTTATTTATTTTATTTATTTATATAAAAAGACAGTAACATTTTTTTTACATAGATATATAGTGTATCATAAACCACAATAGGTTTTTCTGTACACAATAAATGTATAATAAATGTAATGAAATATAGTTCAGATTTTCAAGTTTTATGAATGTTTAAAGGCATTTATGACACCATGGATAGAGACAAATACTGTACCTATTTGTTAGCAAAAGTATGTTATTTTTGTTGATTATTTTATGATTACGTAACAGGAAAACGTACTTGTGTCGACTGTCTGAAGATAAGGAAGTGTTTATTTTTATTATAGCCATGGTTATTATTAACATATAAGATAAAAACATCGCCAGTGCGATCCCATTATGATTAAGAACTAGTATATTTTGTGATAATAACTAATTTCCGAATTCAGTTCTTAGTATTAACTCTATAGCTAAACTTACCTCACATTGGCTGACTTTAATTTCTTGTAAAATTAAAGAGTAATGCTTGCGTCATTTAACGGATAATAACCCACGTTTCCTTGAATAACAGCGCATGCACACCTCTGATATAACTTTAGATTCATTCCGCAAACTAATTTATTAACTCAATGCATTTAATAAAAACTATCATTTGACATGTTGTGATGACTTTATACAAACAAAAACATAGAATACTAGTAGTAGTTTTCAAGAAGTCATACAATATGGCGTTCACGAGTATGACGCATTTGTCAGTCATCAGTTTCTTCAACCATGATACAAGGAAGTGATCAGTCTGACACACGTCGCCGCCGCAAACACGAGCACTTAAACAGATTATGACGTATTCAAACTGCATTCAAACAGTAAATACTTAATTGGTATAAGGCGTCATAGGAAAACCACGAACAACCCCACATAATAAATATAATAGTGTGCCCGCGGAATTTATCACTAGTATAAAAGTTATGACTAGCGTGGATATTAAAACCGCCATTAGATCATCGTGAAAAATCAAAGCCTCAATCATGTTCTATGACAGCGTTTCCTAACCTTTTTCAGCCACGGACCCCTAGGAAATTAGGGACAGTTTTCACGGACCCCTTTAATAAAAAAATTGTTAGGCAAGCGTAGCGATTACGAGACATTAGCATTTATGTATGATCCAGAGATGACACTGCGGACCCCCAGGGGTCCACGGACCACAGGTTAGGAATCGATGTTCTATGGTAAGAATATACCAGGCGTAAAAACCGTGATCGAAAACTAAGACAGGCGTTACAGTTACGTTGATTATAAACACATTGGCGTTGAAAAAATCCTAAAAAACAAACAAATTCTTGCATGACGTATGCGGAAATTAGTAATACGTCTAAGTTCTTATTTATTTTAGAGGACCAAAGATTCCCATATTTATTTATTTAAACTTTTGGTAACCATAGTCATACAGAGATAGACTGGTGTATGCATTATTGTTTTGTAAGATGTTTTAACAAATAGATATTGGTGATATCATTTCGGAGATGTAAGAAGTCTCATGACTAATTGGATGGCATAAAGAATTATAAGGGATGACATAGTGGTTTACTAAGACCTATGTAGTAATATTTAGTTTATGAAATAAATTGTTTTGCTTATATTAATTTAAAGAATATTTTAATTTCTTAATCTCGAAGGGGCGGGCAGAGTTATGAACATTTCTAACAGTTTCTATTGCAGTTTTTCGGAAATATTTACAGGTTAAACTAAAAAAAAAAATGACTCGAGACTCGAGTCTAAAATCTCCAGCTAGCAGGCAGGGCACAAATTGCCACTTCGGCAAGGTAAAGTCATTCTACAAGGAAAAAAACGAGAATAATGTTTGCATTGAAATAGACACTCAAATGCTGTATAAATTATATCATTACAAAAATTATTTTTTATGTACAGAGAATGTAGATCTATTTAAAATTATTTTCTAAAGAGCCGAAAAATGAAAGAAAATTATTAGGATGGATTTTAATGGTTCATCACTTTCCCGAGGTGTAGCTTATCTATTCAAAGTATTTTGACCTGAGTGACTCGAGGTTAAGAGAAAATGTAATAAAAGTAAAACGGACATTTATCAGGTTAATGATATAGTATAAAAGATGGAGCAACGCCCGCATTGAGTAGACCATGAATAAAATGGGGTATATACCATACAATATACATACTCTACATTATATAAAGCTGTAGAGTTAGTTCGGTTCAAAGCGGTAATCTCAGTAACTAATGATTGAAATTGAAAAATTAATGAGAGTACATTTGTAGAGGAAGGCTATATAACATTTCGCTACATCAAATATAATAGAGCTGGAATGGAAAATGCGGCGAAAACGAAATAAATATTTATTTAAAGTCTAAAAAATTCATATACAGAGTTGTGGACAACAGCTATTTAAGTGTAGAACCGAGGTTAGCACACTTTGTTTTCATTTCTAGAATTCGAGGAAGTTACATATATCTTAGTTCGGCTTGGCGCATTTAATAGACGTAGGTAAGTATACAACTTATGTATAAAAATATAGTCTAGAATATAAAATGATATACATAAGTTGTAAGAGTTTCAACGGCTTGTAAAGTCTCCAAGAAGCCACTGGATATAAACAAATCCCCTTATCTAAACTTAATGATAGCTTTCGAGATTTCAGCGCGAGTGCTACATTATTTTCTAAGACAATAGGAATGTTCTGCTATCTAAAAAATGTTAATACGCATTTAATTAGTATAGTCATGACCTAACGCATGGTCACGTTCAAGACACTGGCTGATCTTATAACGTGAGTAACCCGTTTGGTATTACGAAGGCTTTAACTCCTTATGAAGAGGTTGAAACGCAGTCTGATACGAAAATCCAATTTTTTGTAAGATTATCGCCTAAGGCGGTACCCTAAAGCCGTGAACTCATAACCGGGCGTTTTTTATCTCATCAATGTGGATAAGGTATTATCTCAGAGGTTATTGCCGAGAGGTCACAAAGGAGGTCTTGACAAAGAAGGCGATAGTGTGACTCTTTGTTCGTTGATAACGCCGTAATGGCAGGAAGCAATTACTGTCCTGTCTTTAAGGCGAATTAGAACACGCCATGTGGTGTTCGTAATACAACAAGGATTAATAATGTCTCAATTATTTTACTATTTTTATTTCTGGGCTAAGTGTTAATGTAGATTTAACGAAATGAAAGCTCACTTTCTTGTTTAGTGATGATACACAAGATAAAAAATGGCTGATTTTTTCCATTTTTGTAGGCCTCGACAAACTTGTAGTTCTTTTCTAATGAAGGCGGTAATTACATTTCTATCCTCGTTTACCGAGATTATCATTCGATTATTAGATCGTTTATTACATTATTATATTATATTATATAGTATATATTTATAGTTATTATAGGTTTGAGTACCTACTTGGGTTTACGATAAAAACATTATTGGAATATAATTTGTTTCATATTTATTATTAATTTCGACTAGAAAATTCATTAAAAGATTCAGTTTCAAGACAAAAAAATATATCAACTTGATTATGAATAAAGCGACATACAAAAAGCAAATGATTACAAATTAGTTTTCTTGTTTCCCACAAAAGTAATGTTATGTATCAAATATTTTCCATTAATTATAAACCAGACACAGGCTGAAAGCGCGATGTTTAAAATTGAAGCTTCTTATAAAGATGTTTATCGTAAATAGGTCTTTTTGCGTCGGCTCTTGTCAAAAAATGTTGGGTGTTTTATCGGGCAATTTTCCGGAACAACGCTTTCACCCCGGGAGACGGACATCATGGATAAGATTACGAGGCCTCATCTACCAAAGTGTTCGGGATAAATGCTCCGGGCGAAACGCGCCGATATTGGATCTATGTGCCGATGGAATTTTTCAGGACCCGACATTTATTTACGAAGAATGTGTGTCTACGTTGCCTTTACGAAGCATCAGTGTGATGAAACATTCTGACGTCTGTAATGACATGTTCTGCAAAGGTTTTTCGAATGGCTATCATGTTTTTGCGCGATTGGCAGAAAGTTATATCTTGTACTAAAAATGTTTATCTCATAAAAAGCTTACTAGTAAATTATTTCTTTTTGAGTAAGAAAAGTTATGTTCAGTGATATTTTTAACAATAAGTTTCGAGTTGTCCAAGAAAAACCGCAGTAGACTTGCCCCCTAGTACGAGTAAAAGAAAGACAATTGGCGAAATTTGGGTACAAAAATGCACCTCTGCCTCCCCCTCCGTGGAATACCGGCGAGAGCTTTATATGAATGTACAGCTGTAATTTCTATTTCTATTCAACTACGCCTTATAGTAATTATTAATGAATCAATCGAATTAATTTTGGATTCCAATGTTAATATTTTATGAGTCTGGTAACGTCAAACTACGTATGTCTGGATCGACGAGTCAAAATACGCGCATCGGTAAGACGTCACACTCGATCTCGATTTAACTACAAAAATATGAAATCAATAAATACTAGTCAATGAATGAACATTCCTGTTCATAATAAAAATAAGTTCTTAAATCGTATTTATTGTTTTTGGGGATTTTATTTTATATGCAATGACTGTCGGTGGGCGTTAGTTGTCTCGTGAGCGTTTTTATTTCATCTAGTTGTCGACGCTTCTATGAGATAGAATACACATATAAATTAATAGTCTATTTTTTATATCTTATTTATTCAAAGTGTGGAAGCATCCTTGGAAACGTTAAGGTCGGGAGAGATGTATATGATGTATAATTTTTATTATTACAATTTTATATACTTCGTTCTGGTCACATCTGTCGCAGAACCGACAACCGTTGGTGTAAACGTGTTCTGGAGTGGAGACCACGGCTCGGCAAACGTAGTGTAGGGCGCCCTCTGGCTAGGTGGGGTGACGATATCCGCAACGTGGCTGGCAGCGGTTGGATGAGAAGAGCCGAAGATCGAGCCCAGTGGCGTGCCATAGGAGGGGCCTATGTCCAACAGTGGACGAATAAAGGCTGATGATGATGACGATGATACTTCGTTCTACTGAATTTCTTAATGAAGGAAATCAAAACCAATTTTCCTATTCGATGAACCGTGGAGTTCTAAATCGCATACCGCATACTAACACCGCGGAACTAGCAAGGCAGGCGTTCAAATATCGCAGTTTAATTTTGGTCTGAACTACAGAGTAGTGCGCGTTTGTCTAGAACTAAGTCGTTGACGTTACTTTGTTTGCATTGCGCTGCTGTAAGAAAAGCCCTTTGTCTAACAATGAGTTTCTTCATCAAAAGGTCTTTACCCTTCGCAAAAATGTGAAGTATGGCGATGAAGCTGACTGTTCTGTTTAGCATTTGTTAAGTCTCCTTGGAATTTTTAATTAAAAATAAATGAAATCCTTATTTGTTTTAAAGCTGGCAGAATGAAAAAGAAAAGAGGTTGTTAACTTATTTAAACTTTTAAGTTTTCCGCACTTTTTTTTACTTAATAATATTTGTCTTTTTGCTTCAATATATAAGCTTAATATTAATCGGTAATATTCCTTCTAAATTAAATTTGCAATTGCGAAGGCGTGGAATAATAGTTTGGTTGTATCAATATCTTTCAAAAATATTTTTTTTAATCATAAGACAGTACGTATTGGTATAAATAAAAAAGTTAAGAGTTTTGTTTGTTTCAAACATAAATTACTTTACTGATATTGAGTAGATAAATTTAGTACAGTGACATAAGGCATTGGAATATTTATAGGTTGCATTTTTTTTTAAGTAATTGGTACCTGAAAAGCTATAACGTCGTCCGCAATCTTTATTAATTATAGTTTTTAATCGTCACTGCACACTTTTTGAAAACCACACAAACAAATCAAGGGTATTCTTACTTAAATTAAATTAATCATAGAAATGTATCATATAAAATCCATTAGTTGCATATATTTTATGTGAAAAACATTATGAAGAACGTTAAGTAAATTAAACCAGGAATATGGCGGGAATGTAAGCATATTTCCGTAATTTCGTTTCACTAATGAGCGCCCGTGCCCGCCCGGCGTCCCGGGAATGAAGTATCGTGTTACGCAAACGAATCCCGGAAAAAGGAAAAATACGTAATGGAACGCAGTGCCGACTTTTATTGAGAGCCACGTGTCAACGACCTTTTCCACTATGCTCGTGGAGCAATATTAAATCCACTTCCACGGTTATACAGCGCTTTTATTTCTAGCTAACAGGTTTTATTGAATGGAAATTAAGTGCTATAAAAATGTTTACCTGTTTTATTCCTTAACGTTTACCTTTTCAATGTCAGTTGAGATCGGTCAATAGAAAAAAATGAGTTTGTTTACATTCGTTCAAAATGACGAGGCCAAGGAAACGTTATATTTAGCCATCAGTAACCGATGAAAATATAAATATCTATTTTTCTCTATTAAATTCATGTGATTTATTGACAGCACCTACTTTAAACTATTTAGACGTAAGTGTAAACCAATAGAATATATTCGTGGAACTGAATCAGCTTGAACTGAATTTTGTGAGGACAGGCGTGGGTTGCTGATTCAAAGATGACTCAGTACAGTTTATACTAATATGATACCAACGGATGATTTATTTTAGTTATACTCAGAGTGTCGTTCCAGAATAATTACACAAACAACTTTTTTCAAGAATTATAGACACATCATTAAACGAATCTTTCATTTCGTTATGTCTTTGGAACTTTGCAGTGTTTTTTTTTTATTTTAAAGGCAACAGGGTATTTTACATACACCCTTGTAATAATTGAAGATCTTTCAAAAATTAACAGGTAAATGTGATGTAAAATCTAGCGCTAATTCATCTCAGTTTGCGAAAATAAAATCCTCCTTATGTTACTCTATCTGCGAAATCAACGTCTACCCTTGATTCTACAATACAATATAGTTTTATGGTGTCAAGCAACTCTTGACTTAATTGATAACTTCATTCGCCAACCATCCAGACTATTCAATTCTTCAATCGAGCCAAAATTTATTTAATAGTTGGAATAACTTGAAACTGTATTTTTATTATGTCATTCGTAAACATTGTCCGTCGTCAATAGCCACTTAGTTCTATGTTTATAGTTGAATGACCTCGCGCTGTGTCGCTCTGGGATTCCTATTTATAAAGCATGGATAACGATACAGTGACGAAATTAAATGTCAAATGTCCAATAATGGTTCACAGAGGGAGACTAGCTCAGTCGGTGTTACTATTTGGTTATTATTATACGGTGCATTATTATTATTATACGTTTAGGCAGACGTAGTGTAGGACGTCCTGCAGCACGATGGTCCGAAGACTTGAGAAAGGTGGCGGGTAACGGATGGATGAGGGCTGCAGAAGACCGGGATGATTGGCGCTTTCTTGGGGATGCCTACGTTCAGCAGTGGACGGCGATAGGCTGAGTATATATACGGTACATCTGCAGTAGTTCAAACATTACTAATATTTCATTAACTGACTTCTTGCGGGAGGTTCGTCTATATTGGCTTCGAACAAATAAAGAATATAAATCAAAAGGTTCGCGAGTCCAAGTGTTCATTGTCGTAAGAACTTTTTTGTTCGGGTTCTATTAGGTTTAGTTGGCATAAAATCTGGCATCCGTGACTGTATCGAGTATTGAAAGTTTTTTAATTTTTACCCGCAAATTTTAGTTCTTATACGGGAACGTATTTTACTATTCCCATAAAGTGCAATGATTTTCAGTTCTAAAATTTTCAAGCAATTAGAAATAGCTTCCGTTCGGTAATAATCACTTCGATAGAGTCTCTCTACCCTTCCCCTTCTTATTCGACAAATATTGACAAATATTAATATCATCGCCACGTGTTTTCGCATTTCATTCTGCGAAGGCGGGGAACTCGGTTAAATGTTCAGAAGTCATGAATCCTTGGAAACGAAACTGAGTGTGTTTCTTATGAAAATTTAAATTGGGACATGATTCAAATAACCACGGTGACTTTATAAACGCATAGCGGAACGCACGTACATGCATATTGAATTATTATTTACCATTTCAGTTCTGAATGCTGAAGTGTTCCTCTTTTTTTAGTTTTTACAATTATAAAAAGATCTTGTCTACATATGTTAGAATTCAATCGGTTCGAGGTTAAATTTTGTGTGATACCCAAAACATTCTCATGAGTATATCCAAACAGCAAGACCCAAAAAACACTACTCCTGTTCGAGCGGACTTGGACACGAAACCTGTATTGCGGAGATGAAAGTCATTAATCATTTGATTATTAGGAAAACTTAATACACACAGAAAAAATAAAAATGTTGCTAATTAGATGTATCCGTATGTAAGAAACATCATAACCTGTATTATGCTGAATTTCTAATCTTTATGTCTTTATCAAAAAACGTCTGTATTCACGTCTGTATTTGTTACGCTTTCTGTATTTTTTATTTTATCATGTTATGCAAAACATAGTAAGGTTATATTAGTATGTTGAAATATTATTTATAAAATAAACATAAAGAAACGCATGCGGCAGAAGATTATCTCTCAAAAGGAATTTTCATTAAAGCACCCGACCGGAATTAAAGTTAAGTCCTTCCTGTTATGTGCGTACAAATGTACATATTATGTAGTATGTCTAGTGTTTACTCTATATGTATTTGTGTAAGTGTATCAATTAAAAAAACACTATTAATGGTCGATGGAATTAAAAATCGTCGGTCATTCACCGAATTCAATTAAATAAATATAATTATCCTAATCGTACTGTTACGGGGTGGGTCGAAGAAGACTTTTTTAAAAAGACTTTTTATTAAAGAATTGATATTTATTTAATATATATTACAAATGGCCTACACCCGACGAAAGTCCGATCAAAAACTGCTTGAAAATAGCAAAGCACTAATATTTATAATGATTGAGTATTGGATTGGTTTCCTATTGCATTGACGTCAATGCGATAGGAAACGCAGCGTTTTTATTTTATATTCACGCCTGTTTTAACAAGGGTATAACAACCCCCCCGTTAAGATCGATCATCACTCATTATAGTGATGAGAGATTAAGAGATAACTAGACGTGAAGATAATATTAATTGGAAATTGATTTAATGGAAGCTATTCGGACTGTCATCGGTTTACAAATAAAATAAAATACATTATTTATTCGAAATTAAGAACTAGAATAAAAATAATTAAAATTTAAGAATTTAACATTTTTTTTTTTTTTTTTTAAATATCGATAAAAATACGTTTCCTAGGTGTAACATAAAAATGAATAATAAAAGTAATTGAAATCATACATTTAAGAAATAGAAAGTTACGTGACTACTTTATAGAAATAGAAAATTAAATTATATGTAGTAAACGTAAATTAAGTAAGGAAAAAGTTTATGTGTTATGTTTCTTGCCGTTTCTTCTCCAAAGCGATGGCACGTTTTGGAGCGGCACTAGTTAAAAAAATAGCATAATGACGATTCAAAAGAGCTTGTAAAAGTCTATTTGAATAAAAGAGATTTGACTTTAGTAGGTATGACATTTGTTATCATACATGATATTTCTTTTCATAGGAGATCGATGTATGGTAACATCGATTTCCTCTGAAGACGACTCTGACGTCTTGGTATCGTCCTTAATTACTATCATTTGTGTGGACGGCTTTTTAACGCATTTGGTATTGTGGCATTGGTTAAATATTTTGATGCATCCTGATTTGCCTTTAATATCGGGTCTGCAAATGAAGTTTTTGGCTTTATAGAGAATAAAAATAGAAAATACTATCCCAAATAAATAGGTTATTGACATGTAATGAATGCCATATTTATCGAAATGAGATGGATTTTCTAATCTGTTCAACTCGTTTTCAAAATGGTCGAGATGAACACTCGCATGAATTAGCGAGTTTAAATTGTCGATGTTATGCAATTGTTTAAAGGGTAATTTGGAAAATGTTTTATTTACTCTGGATTTTTCACAACAATCGTCCATTAAGACATTAAAATTTGATATAATATTAGTTGAGTTTCCTGCTAGAATTTCAACTTTAGGCGAAAACTGCAAAGTTTTAAAGAACGCATTACAATGTTTTCTCAATTTTAAAATGCCAGTTCCAAATAGAGTTTTTTCAATTTTATCCATATTATCGTTGCAAGTAATATGGCATCTACCTGGTTCTGATTGTACAAAAATCCATCGGTTACCAGAAATTTTGTGGAAGACATCAATTGAACCATGTAATAGTTTAGTCTCACAATTACTTGGAAGTTTTCTGACTATTTCACTTAACAAAGTAGTTTCACAGATAGGATTGGCTATAGTGGAATATATACTTGTCAACGAACACATATAACATTTTTCACCGATTAGTTGGCATTTGTCTATGTCGCTTATCAGTGAATAGAACATATGATCAGCTGTTATCGCTATGTAGGAGCTGGTAGGAGAAATTAGGACGAAGGTATTAGGTTTAGTAATGTCGTATGGGACAGGAAGAGGAATGACATTGAACAAGTTATAAGTTTGGGGTAATACTAAAGGTAATTTCACTACAATTATGACTTTATTCTGGTGATAGTAACATATTAATTTAGATAAGTCTATTAATTCGTGAACATTCTGTAAAGTCAAGGAAACAGGAAGTTCGTATTGTCTTGGAAGGTTATTCCTGTTTTTGTCTAGTTCATGATATAGTTGATGGGGACTAAGAACCGTTGGATGTAAAATATTTAGTTTCGCGAATAAAATGGCATTGTTCATATCGTCAATATCGAATGAGAGCGTGACAATAATCGCTTCTAATGCATTTAATAAGGAGTTAAGCTCAGCCGTAATTTGCGTACTATCAATGGAATAATAAAGTTTTTCTAAATTACTATGGATCGTTTCCATGTTATTCAATAAGTATTTTTCGTTTCTATTTACTTTGCTGATAGAATTGTTAAAGGAAGATATGGTAGATTTTATAACATGGATGTTATCTTTCATTAAATGAACTATTTTCTGTTCGTCCGTTTGGACGTCATCAATCGCTTTAGAAAATTGCGTTGCGTCATCATGATCTAAAGTACCGAAAAATGTTTTGAGAATAGTGCCTCCAAAATCCATAAGACCTCTTTTAAAACGAGCGCTAGGTTTTTCGTCAGTTAGCAAATACGAAATGGACGAGAATTTTTTCACATTGTTATTGTGTTGATTTTGTAACGCCGATAGTGAGTTAGAACACTCCTGCATAAATTTTTGTGATGTGAATGATTTACAAAGTGATTCTATTTTTTCAAATAAAAATTCAATTTTATTGATAGTGGGCTTAACGTGACTGATGTCAATATAAGTTATTATGTTCCAGTCATCGTTAGTAAATTTGACATCGAGAAGTTTGTCGAAATATAGACCCGGACTTCCTACTATTGTCGAGACGTATTCGGGTGACGCGGATGCATGAGCTGATCTGGAACAGAATGAACGACTATGATGTAATGATGTTTTATTGTTGTGGTATATGAGCGGCGGCGAGTTTAATTTCGTCATAATGATGACGAACATATTTTCTTCCTATCAATAAAGTGACGGTATGATTTCCGTTTATTTTAATGATTTTAAATGGGCCTTTCCACACTGGCATTAATGATTTGTTTTGTTTGTGGTGACACCTCACGTATACCATATCATTTGCATTATATGTGATGGGCTTTGCGTGTGTGTCGAAGCGGGTTTTAGATTTTTCTTTCGACGTTTGAATATTTTGAAGGGCCTTCTGGCGACTGTAATAAAGTCGGTGATTTAATGCACGAATGTAATCTGTGTATGTATTGTGATCAATGTTATCGATACTGCTAGGTATATATGGCTTATATCCAAATAATAACTCTAGGGGTGAAAACCCTGTAGTGCTATGAACGTTGGAATTGTAAGCGATCATCGCACTGGGGATATATAAATCCCAAGTGTGTTGATTTTCACCTACGTACGACCTCAAGTATTCTTTTAACGTAGCGTGACTCCTTTCTAAAGCCCCACATGTTTGCGGATGATACGGGGAAGCAAAGATGTGTTTAATACCGAATAATTTGGCTAATTGTTTGAAGACGTCTGAACAAAAATTTGTACCCTGATCTGTTATAAGCATTTTAGGTATTCCCATGTGAGAGATGTAATTAACTAAAAGTTTTGCCGTCTCCTCAGCGGAACATGATCGCATGGGATATGCTTGGGAAAATTTTGTTAAGTCGTCTTGTAACGTTAAAATGAATTTGAAGTTATTTTCGTGAGTTTCCGGAAGGGGACCGACGAGATCTAAAAATAATTTTTCGTTAGGTCTAGTCGCGGTGGATGTTATAATCATAGGCGCGCGATTGGTATGCCTAAGTGGCTTATTGATTTGGCAAGAGCGACAATTTTTAACATATTCTTCAATATCTTGCCGCATACCTTTCCACCAGAATTGGGGTTTTATTCTCTCGAGCATACGTGTACTACCGGGATGACCAGCAGAAGGAGAATCGTGGTTATCCTTAAGAATCTGCTTAACTTCGTCCGGTGTCGGGTATTTAATTGAATTGTGATATATATGCACCTTGATACTAGAATTATGAAACAAAAACGATATGATATTGTAAATTTTATTAAACGTTAGCTTACTAAATGGATCTAAGAAATCTGATATAGCGAATTCGTTTTCCTCCGGGTACCAGTATTTTATCATTTCTCGGTAATCACGGAGTAAATTAAATATATCTTTGTAAGTCATTTCGTCAAAATGATTAAGACGTACAAATAAATGTGTAAAAAGATGTTTATCATTATCTGTCGAATAGAATGTATATAATTCTCGTTCAATATCGCGGATATCGGGTTTACTTGTAGACGCGTTTATGATATCTAAGCAGTATGGCACGGATTCATCAAGATCGACCGATGTTGGGTAGGCAATAAGCTTACATTTTGCTTTGAGTAGAGATTCATTATGTTCTTCGATAACAGTGTCGTATGATATTCCTGCTTGCTTATTTATTTGGAGGAATTGTTCGTATGTTTCCGATATCGACGGCATGTTGTGTGAGTCATCGTTATTACCAACGGCTGGTGTTGGATCACATGCCAATGAATTAGGGACATTTATATTTAAGTCGTTTTCTAAGGTGTTTACCGGAAAGCGAGACAACGCGTCCGCGTTTGCGTTTAATTTGCCTTGTTTATACACTATCTCATAATCGTATTCTTCCAATTTAAGGCGCCATCTGATAAGTCTTGACCCGGGATCTTTGACACTAAATAACCATACGAGAGGTTTATGGTCGGTTATAATTTTGAATTTACGACCATAAAGATAGGGCCTAAAGGTCTTTACACCGAATAAGATAGCGAGAAGTTCTTTTTCTATCGTTGAGTAATTCCCTTCAGCTTTGTTCAGAGTTCGCGACGCATACGCGATCGGCTTGTCCTTACCTATGTCACCTTGCGATAGAATGGCACCTAATGCGTAATTCGACGCGTCAGTTGTTAATAAAAATTGGCGACTAAAATCGGGGTATTGGAGAAGTGGAGCTGAGGTTAATTTATTTTTTAGAGTACAAAAAGCTTGTTGTTGATCCTGTGACCATTGGAATACGGCGTCCTTTTTTAGAAGTGAAGTTAAAGGTTTTGTGATTTTGGAGAAATTTTCAATGAATCGACGATAATATCCGACTAGACCGAGAAATGATTTTATGTCTTTAGGAGACTTAGGGATTGGAAAATGTACGACAGCTTTGACTTTTTCTGGGTTAGGCGATACACCGTTATCGGTAATTATATGACCTAAATAACTAACTTCGCGACGTAAGAATTCGCACTTATCCGGTTGTAATTTGAGGTTAAATTGACGAAGCCTGTCGAATACTAACTTGAGCTTTTGCATGTGTGACTGAAGATCGTGGGAATAAATGATACAGTCATCTAAATACACGTAACAATGAAGTCCCTGTAATCCCGACAACACCGTGTTCATTAATTTTTGAAAGGTTGAAGGTGCATTTTTGAGCCCGAATGGCATTCGAGTAAATTCGTAATGTCCTGATGCGCTACCATTAGTGACAACTGTGAAACCCGTTTTAGGAGCATCCTCGGCCTTAATTTTGATCTGATGAAATCCGCTCACGAGATCAAGAGTAGTGAAATATTTAGAGTGTCCTAACTGATCTAAGATATCTGTTATTAAAGGAATTGGGTAAATTTCGGTTACTGTAGTATCATTGAGCTTTCTGTAATCTATTACAATTCGCCACTTTTGTTTACCGGAGGCGTCTTGTTTTTTGGGAACAACCCACACGGGAGCGCTCCATGGCGATATAGAAGGGCGAATTATATTTTGATCTAACATTTTTTTTATTTGGCTCTCAACTTCACTTTTGTGACACTCAGGAAAACGATAAGATTTTACATGAATAGGCGCAGCATCTTTGGTATCGATTGAATGCTCTATGGCATTCGTACAAGATAGTGGTTCACCTTCCAAATAAAATATGTCGGTGTAACAAGAACAACACTCGAGTAGTGTTTTGGTCTCTTCATTATTAAGATGAGATGTTCTGATAAGATCTAGTACTTTTTGAGATCGGTCTAAGTGAGAACTATGAATGTTGTAAACGTGTTCCGTAATGTTTTTATTGAGTTGTACGGATGATTGGACATCGAAAGGAATTAAATGAACGCGATAATCTTTTATAACTACGTCAGACTCGGTAGTATTAAGTACTGATATATTGACTCTATGGTTTGGCTTGACTGTAACTATACAATTGGCTATGTAAACACCGTCCGATATGCTGTGGTCAAGAACTAGGCCTTCGGTAACGTTCATAAGTTCTGATGGTGAGTTTAAAATGGGACATTCGATAACTGCCTCCGAACGCGAAGGAATAATGTAACTAGGTTGAGAAAAATAGATGGGCAAATAATGATTTTGTATTTTGAGGCAATTTTCGGAATATTTGATGTCGGCATGAAATTTTCTTAGAAAGTCGTTGCCCAAAATGCCATCATATTCTAATTGTATATTTTCGTTGATAGCGTGAAATTTAAAAACAAATGGAATAAAGTTTGCACTACTTTTATTTGAAGAACATTGAAATTCCATTTCAAATGACCCTAGCGTTTCACAATAAGAATTTTCCGCATTAAGACCTTTAAGGTGTATTTTTTCGTTTGCCATTAAAGGTCTTACTTTAAAGTTAGAGAGTTTCGCTATACTAACGCTTGATCCGGTATCAATAAGAAAACAAAGAGGGATCTGAGAGTACTTAGTGTTTAAGAATATATGAGGTAAAGATATTTTATTCTGTAGTGTGTTTACCTCATATAAAGGAGTAGAAACGTCTGACGTACTTATAATCTTAGATTTAGATGATGTATGGACTCGCGGCGAAACATGTCGAGCTCGGTAATTTGGTTTTTGATTCAACGAAACAGTGGCTCCCGAAGGAGTGTGTTGAGGTGTAGAAGATTTAGGACTCAACGAAACAGCGGTTCCCGTAGGAATGTGTTGAGGTGTAGGAGATTTAGGACTCAACGAAACAGCGGTTCCCGAAGGAATGTGTTGAGGTGTAGAAGATTTAGGACTCAACGAAACAGTGGTTCCCGTAGGAATGTGTTGAGGTGTAAGAGATTTAGGACTCAACGAGACAGCGGTTCCCGAAGGAATGTGTTGAGGTGTAAAGGATTTAGGACTCAACGAAGCAGTGGTTCCCGAAGGAATGTGTTGAGGTGTAAGAGATTTAGGACTCAACGAGACAGCGGCTCCCGAAGGAATGTGTTGAGGTGTAAAGGATTTAGGACTCAACGAAACAGTGGTTCCCGAAGGAATGTGTTGAGGTGTAAGAGATTTACGCGATAGGTCGATGTTACGATTTTTAGGTATTATAGATTTAGAAGTTAACATCGTCTTTGATTGTGACATATTGATATTTGAAACGCGCTTGGAAACAAAATGATTTGTGCCATTATTTCTCGGAATGCGCCGGCACGAGTTCGTAATCCGAGGAGCTAGTTTAAATCCGATACATCATTGACGTTGGCGTGTGCCATGTCATCGTATGTCGGCAATGACGCCAATGGTAGCGGCGGCGCTTCAGAAATATGATGAGCTACTTGCGCATGCAATTGTTTACGCCTTTCGTTGTTAAATTTGCGTTTGCGGCATTGTGAAATATCATGGCCCGGATTTTTACAGTATTTACAATAAATCTGATCGCGCGAATTTTGGGGATGTGATTGCCTATTTTGCGGAAATCGAGAGGCATTAGGACTAAATGACTGTCTAACTGGAGAAAATCGGGAGTTATTCGGTTTATTATTATTTATAGACTCCGATTTTAACGCACTCCTTGAAACGAAATTTTGTATTTTTTCTTCCTCAATTGCAACGTTTACGGCGTCGTTAAGGGACTTTGGATTTCGACAACGCACCAAATTACTAATCTGCGAATGTAATCCTAACATGAAAGTGTGCAACGCTAAGTCTTCCGTCATAGCTAACCGACCTGATAAATCTTTTTTTAACGTATCAGAATTATAAATTTCTGTCTGTAGTTCAGTTAGACATTTCTCAACCCTAAGCGAAAATTGTGTTACACTCTCACTCGGTTGTTGCTTGCAGGCCTGGAGATCTAGGAATAAATGGTTATAGTGTTTCCGTTGCCCAAAATTTTGCCTTAAGAAACTCTTTAATGATTCAAAGTCGTCGAAGACTCTGTTAGAACATGCGATTTGGGCTTTACCCTCTAATTTGGTTTTAATAAATTTAAAAAGTAATGTTTTTTGACTAGGTGATGCTGAATCTAAGGCGTCTTGACAGTTAGATAAGAAGGCTGTGAGGGTTTCGCGATCACCATTATATGAATTAATAAACTTGCATAAAACATTTAAAGAAAATTGTTCACTCATTATGATTTCGGCTGAAGCTACGTTTTTCTTTGATTCAGTCATTTTAACTGGGAAAAAGAGAAATTAAATAGAAAAATATATAAAATTATGGAGGAAATTAAATAATAATTTAATTTGGACTATGTTGGGAAAGAATATAATAGTTTTAAATAAATAAGATTATATGGATAAGGATAATTAAGGTAAGTATAACTACAAAATATTTAAAAAGGATAGTAAGGTCGGAGGATTAGCGATAACAGAGATAAGATGTTCTACTTACAGAATCAGCAGGAGCACGGCCACAGCGGCAGACATCGGGAAACTCGTACAGCAGTGGCGGTGGAGCGGCACGACAGCAAGGACAGCGGCTGCAGCGGTGACACAGGAACTACGGCTACGCTTCAGCAGCACGGATCACAGCAACGCTTCAGTGGCACAGGAAACAGGGACGCTTCAGCAGCCAGAAACGCAGCAAGTTTTCGGAGACACGTGGCACAGCAGTTCAGTGACACGTGGCTACGCGGAGACACGGAGATAGGGCAACACGGAGATACGACGAGACGGAGGCACGGAGATAGAGCAACACGGAGACACGACGAGACGGAGGCACGGAGATAGAGCAACACGGAGACACGACGAGACGGAGGCACGGAGATAGAGCAACACGGAGACACGACGAGACGGAGGCACGGAGATAGAGCAACACGGAGACACGGTGACTCAGCGACACGGCGATACGGCGACAAGTTTGTCGAGGCGTTGGTTTATGAAGCCCCGGAGTTTTTGGTTTCTTTACGGTGTAGGTCCACGGTGATTGATTTGCGACCCTTTATACCAGCGCGATTCTTCGATGTTTCTTGGCACTGGTATCCCACTTCTGACACCAATGTTACGGGGTGGGTCGAAGAAGACTTTTTTAAAAAGACTTTTTATTAAAGAATTGATATTTATTTAATATATATTACAAATGGCCTACACCCGACGAAAGTCCGATCAAAAACTGCTTGAAAATAGCAAAGCACTAATATTTATAATGATTGAGTATTGGATTGGTTTCCTATTGCATTGACGTCAATGCGATAGGAAACGCAGCGTTTTTATTTTATATTCACGCCTGTTTTAACAAGGGTATAACAGTACCCATTAGGTTTTAAACTATGTGTGAATCTTAGAATCGGATGTCTGGTATGGTAAATGTTTTATTTCACGTAGAAATATTTAATAAACAATCTTGATATGTTTAACGATTTTACATTTTCCTTTTCATTAGTAGCAAAATTTCGACTGTTTAGTTAACCGTTAATCTCCGGAAATTTTGTGCTAAAAGCGAATTTCTTTTCATAAAACGAAGAGTGCAACATTAAAATTGTTTAAAACAGATTCACAGCACTTGTCAAAATAAACTGAGCGCTAATGACTGTTGGTATTTATAACCAACGTGCTTTGGACAAGCGTTGTGTAACTCAGTGGGAGGATCACTGCTCGGTAAAAACACGAAGAGGTTTTTTCACGGAATGTGCATCGTGACCGCATTAATCCCCGATGTTTAGATTGCGGTCTATTAGAGTAATAAGTATTTTTAATCAGTATATAATGCCTACGGTGGCTGATTCCTTATCGAGACCATGCCGAAGACTTGTTTGTATATGGATTTCGATAATAAAAAAAGACAGAAATTCTAAGAAATAAGAAATCCTTTCTTACACGTGGAGCAGTAAATATACGTATGTTTCGAATTTCACATCAATTACGGCGTACATTTGTATCTTTCCTTCCATTAGGAAATGTGAGACATTTCTCAGAAATACAGTATTAATATGCCGAGCGAAGAATTTTTAGGAAAATTTCAGAAATAGGGAGAGCTTATTAATATTTATTCGTAAAAATATATCTTTAGGTTAGAGTAATAATATAATGGATGGTGTTATTCTGTTAATATTACATGACAGATTATTAACTTTTTGTTGGTAAGAAGCCTTATTGTAAATAAATGTTATATTATGTTCTAAATGTAAGGATGTATTCAAAACGACTTTTAAAGGATGAGTATTGAAAGGCCGGTCATAAAAGTACAACCAAGTATATCTCATCAGCCATATAAGAACTATCAATTGATACTTTTATGTAACAAATCGACATTAGAATCCCATATATAAAAAAAACAAACAAGCCTCTATATGTCAGCAATACAGTGTAGTAAACAAATACATATGTTTGTTATTCCAAGATTAACCTTATTAGGCGTGATACTTTTATGTCATGTCCTGGTTTATGAGAACGAAGCTCGGTTCCTGTATGACCTTATTCATTATCAGCCCATATACATATATAAGTAGCACGGGTCTTCTCTTGAACTGAGATGGTTTAGGCCTTAGTCCACCACGCTGGCCTAGTGCGGGTTGGCGGACTCATCATCTTACTTCTATATAATCTCTATTTATTTCAAATTCTTCATTAAACTTTTGCAATTACCAGGGCCGCATAAGTACTAGAATATTTTTGTCCAGATTAAGGTGGATCTCGTGGCATCTTATTACCGAATGAGCTTAACGTTTGTGTGTTCTCATTGTGGAGACCTTAAGGATTCTCGGCCCTCTGTATTTTTTGCGCCTGCGTAAGTCCCTAGGGATTCAGGTCTTTGTGTTCAAGGTAGCTGTATGCCGCAGTGAATCTTTTCTTTATTTACCTACACGTAATAAGTAAGATGAAACGGCGGTAATACTGCGCATGTCCAAGACGGTATTGTTAGGGATTAAATCATTATGTTTTTGCTTTGAGCTTGGAATGATTATTTTCCCTATCTTTAGACTATATATTATAAACCTGAAGAGGTGGTTTGGTTAAACGCGATAAACTGATAACTATGTATTTTTTTATTGCTGTAGAGAATAGTCTATTTATTGGGGTAGGCTCTAGACTAATAACAAGTTAAAATTAAAAGGAGAGAACAATCTGGGTAAAATATGTCAAAAGTGAAGTGTGAAGACTTTTTTTTAGCGTTTCGCATAAGAAGTTACCAGCAAAAACTTATTTAGACATTTGTTTTGTTTATTTTTAAGTATTACCTCTTTAGACCCGCACTATTAGTACTGCGGGTAATGTTAGCTTAGCTTGTTGGAACACCTAAAAACATAATTAATTTGTTTCTATTAAGCTTCAATGTCACATTTTCAACGTGATTTAGGTTATAGTCACGTGTTACAAAACGGTTATCAGCTTTATCATTCTCTGCCAAAGATAATAAGTGTTTACTTTCTGTAATCTACCGCATGAATCGGAAATCAATCGATAAATTGATATACGCGGTGCAGTTTTTGCAATATTTTAAGTCTTTGATGCACAAACCTATTTGTCGGTGGAGTCTTTGTTCTTTTTCGTAGGATTTTAGAAACAGAAATGTTAAGGTCATATAATTTGAAATAGATCAAATAAGGGCAACAGAACAACATAACTTATTCCATTAAAGGAAGGTAAATGTGACTTAATGGTTACTTACTTAATCACTGAAGGAGTTTTGGCGAATTACAATAATTCATTGCTGAGGAATAAGAACACAATGAATGAATGTCTACATACAGACTTTTTTTTAATTTTTAAATTCCATCTAATTAGAAAGTGTGCTTAGAAATGTTTGAAATTTAGTAGTATCTACGCTTGTCATTGATTGAATTCAAAGTGTTATAATTGTAGTGCGAGTGCATTGGAAAAGAGCCAGAGTGCAAGCATTTTTCGGTGATTACAGCGCGACGTAGATTTAACAGAATGCAACACATTCACGGTTTCTTTAAATGCAGTCCGTGATTAACACAAAATTCGTTTTTAACAATAACCAAATGATTCAGAACTTTCCCTAGTTAACGCTCTTGGTTGGGCGCCAAGCGATGAAACGCTTGTCAAAATAACAACCGAGATTTGCGTTTCTTAGAAGTCTTTCTGAAGTTTTACGGTTTCGTGTAATTTATTCAATGATAACAGGATAAGGTTTTGTTGTATATACGTGTTTCAGAGCATTTTCTTTACGTTTCTCTGAAACATAATCTATTCATGTTTATTCAGAAACCATAAATCAAATCGTAAATTAAGTACTCATAAGTGGGAGGCATGTTTGGGAATATACAATGGTGTACTGTTTAATGCTTATATTATATGTATATATCATCATTTTATTTTGGTATAAGAATTTTTTGGACTTATTTTGTTAATATCACACTTAACCACGCCTGTATTTATGAAGGGATAAGAACTGTATTTTCACCCATGTATTATTCGAGATCCAGATCCAGACTTAGGACATAAGGCTCATTTTTAAACTAGATTAAAATTTCATTGATTATTTTTGCCTACCATAAAAGTATCAATTTTTCCCTAAGAGCAACCGTAATTTCCGCATGATGACTACCAAAACACTGTCAAATACCTAATGTTTTAAGAATTCGAAATAAACCATATCAATGTTTACATTTCCTAGCCATATCAAGCAATTTGCTTGGCTTAGGCTTACACGACACACGTGCACCTAATCAGCATTACAATGTCAACTCAATTCAATTAAAAACATGATTCAAAAGTAGTAGAGTAGAAACAGATTCTACTACTTATTTTTTACAACCAACAGTTTAGTGACCCATAGTAGTTTATTTTTTGCTAGTACTAAATACTGGAATTAAACTAAAGATGTTCTCACTAATTTATTTATTTTCCTTAGCTTTCTTCGTTTAAGACCTCCCATCAATAATCACGTTTCTACTAAATTGATCGTCACATGTGAATTTGACGGGGACGAAATTGCTGTCATTAGGTTTAGTCTAAGCCGCTCCTTCGATAATAGTTGGCGGCTTAAGATAGGAATTTACATCGTTATTAGACGTACTAGAGTGAGCTCAAGTAGCTAAGAACGGAACAAGAGCGGATGTCGTTAGTATTAGCTTGACTGTACTAAAAGGAAGCGCTTTGGAACTAGAGATGTATTTTTGCGAGAAAAGAGGAATAGTAAATAAATAAATACAC
This sequence comes from Cephonodes hylas, assembly GCA_030295005.1. Lineage (NCBI taxonomy): Eukaryota > Metazoa > Arthropoda > Insecta > Lepidoptera > Sphingidae > Cephonodes > Cephonodes hylas. Next base: position 3,374,385 of record AP025367.1, on the reverse strand, counting down.
CCAACAGTTACATACATAGTCCAGACCCCACACTAAGATACGAGTTTTGTGTCGTGGGTATCAGAAACTACGAGAGACTTTTTCGGTCTCACAAACACCCAGACCCGGAACAAATATTGGTGGATCACACAAAACATATGTCTCGGTGCGGGGATCGAACCCGCGGCCGCTCGTTTCGCAAGCTGGTGTCTAGCCAACTGCGCCACGGGGCTGTCAAGTAGCAAGTCACTTGACGGAATTGAATATACTTTAAATTGGATATGAAAAATGATTATATGTCTGTTATAATTTATTAATATTTTGATTCATAGAAGAAAGCTGATTTAAAATAAATGACAACTCTTGTTTCGAAACTCGCCGTCAACTGTATCACGTAAAGTGTAGAAACCAATTTAATTTTGTTTAATATCATTCAATATTATAAACTAGAAACGTCGACATTCATATCTTTAGATAAAGTATTCGAACTGAAAACGTAAACAAGTAAACAGCGCGACAAACAATCCCATAAAATTGCGTAACGTTACATTCACAATAACGACTTACTGTTTTAAATGGAAAAGCCGTTTATCTTCTTCATATTATTCTCAATACTGCATGGAAGTTAATAACACATTTTTATTACATTATAAATATAAAAAACTTTCCAACAAAATCCACTGTGAAGCGTCTCTACTATAATTCCGAATTTCATAGTTAGGCTTTATTCCACTACGCTGGTCTAGCCTGGGTTAGTAGATTTCATATGCCTAGAAAATCCTTGTCAAAAACGTAAAATAAACTGTGAAATATAGCAGTAATTTCTAATGCAAGTAAAATTGACACGGAAAACCTCAAACTCTTCCGACATTTCGCTGCCAACCAACCAACAGCCCGACCAAACTATCCATCAAGAACCTCAATAAAAATTAATGTGTGATATGAAATTCGAACGGGGATCATACGAAACAATAGTTGGTAACAATGGCCGTGGCTTGGCTCTCGTGTCTACTCCACTGTCGCGTCTTGGCACCGTACCAAATGCGTTGGAACGCCTGGTGGTATTGTACCATGTAGTAGCGCCATTACGCTCCGAACACTTGACACACGTGACCGAATTCGATAGTATTTTTGCGTAGCCGTAATATTCCTTTATTGTAGGGCTAATAATATAAGTGTAAATTTAGCATGATTTGTATAATATGTAGACTTATATAGGTTCTTTTTTCGTCAATTTTAAACTATTACCGCTTTGGAACTTGTTATTGCCACGGCAAGAAACACCCTCAGCAACACGAAATTTGATTTAGAATTTCATAATCGCATTCTTGACACGTTTCTTACTTCTTTAATAATGACGGAATACTACATAAGTCTTCGCACTAAACGTGATAATACAGTCACGTTTGTTACATAACAATGACGAGCACGTGCCGAGTGCATTCGACATTTCCACTTGTTGAAAATAGATCAAAGAGCAAGGTGGGCGATTAAAGCTATATTATGACTCGTGTAAAACGTACGATATTATTTAGCCACAGTTAATACATGTTCATAATACAGATCAACATCTTTAGCATTATGCGTCCTATATACGTGCGAATGCTGAGCACGAGTCTCCTCCACAATTGTACAAGAAATTAAGTCTAATTCAAATTACCTTTTATCTATATGAGCATATAAATACAGCAATACGATTCGACCGGCTCTATAAGGGTAGAATGCAGCCTTATTTTATTTATATACACTTTATTGTACACCAAAAAACAACAAAAAGAAAATAATAATAATAACAATAACCAAAACATTAGGTACACAATAGGCGGTCTTATCACTTACTGTGATCTCTTCCAGACAACCTATTTTACAATAGTAGCATAAAATAGGAGATGGTACGGGTAATTCATCACAAAAACAAAAAAATATATATATATATATATATGATGTACTTAAACTAAACAAAAAAAAAAACAAACAAAACGACAAAAAAATTAACAAGTAAAAACAGACAAAATAAAATAACATAATATATATATTTATTTAAGTTAAAAACTGGAAAAAGCCTCATCTATTATTTTTGCGAATAAAATATTCTGATGAGTCTCTTAAATATAGGAAGTGACTTAGCTTGTCGTATTGGCAGTGGTAATTCATTCCACAAGCGAGCTGCATGTACCGTGAAAGAATGATTTAGGAAAGATGTGCTATGCCTAGGTATGTCTAGTGTTAAATTCTCTGCGGATCTTAGCGGTCTAGCATGCGTGTTGCATAGGAATTTGAAACGATCCTTGAGGTAACGGGGAGTAGAAGGAACGAAGAGGACAGAATAGAGGAGGGAAAGAATACGAGTATTCCGGCGATGTCGGATAGAGAGCCACTTGAGTTTAGTTCGAAATTCGGAAACGTGGTCATATTTGCGAAGGCCAAATATAAACCTTATACAGAAATTCTGAAGTCTCTCAAGCTTTTCAAACTGGGCCTCGGTGAGATCAAGATAGCTAGCGTCACCATAATCAAGAAGAGGAAGTAGAAGGGACTGCACGAGCGCAATCAACTAGCATAACTGTTGTAACAATTGTAACGTCTCCTTCGATAAGCGAAATTGTATGAGAATAATCGTAAGTAAGTTAAGCCCTCTCTCAACTCTTTGTGCCATTTCCAATACATTTTTATAAATGTAAGTTGCTTTTGAGTGAATTTATAATTTAAAAGTGGCTAGCTGAAAGAAAGAGCCGGGCAACGTCAAGCCCATTATTCTTTGTTAGAACATTAAAAAATCTGTATTTAAAATAGTCAATTAAGAAGGCTTCAAATGTTTCAGAATCAGTACACATAGACATGAAGTAAATGTTAGTAGGTCGTGGGCGCTAAGTCTTTGAGCTTAAGCTTTCAAGTAATAAAGACGAAAGTAGAAATGTAAAGATACTTTTAATGAAATTTTGTAGAAGATGATTACTTATAAGTTTTCATGGAACTTGATTTGACACAGATATTTTTAATTAAAAGCAAATAATGGGTAGTTTAGGGTATAAGTCTTATTATATGTTTTCATGAATAAATATGTTGTCCTTAGAAGTAAAAAACAGACTGATAATTTTTAAAACTTATATATTTTTCTGCCATTTATGGTATTACTAATGTCGATAACATCAAGTAATTAAAAAAACACTATCTAGTCCTTTATGAGTTCAAAGTAATACGTTTATGTTCATATTGTAATGAGCTTGTGTATTGAAAGCATGAACACGCATGCGCATGTTGTTATTAAATTAATAACAGCTCTTTCCTATGACAATGTCCATTAATTGCGTAGTGAATAAATTGAGCTGCGTGTAATTAATATCCAATGAAGTTAATTTGCGTGCTAATGAAATGAGAGTGCGTGCGTCCAACTATGGTACTTTGAACTTAACATGTTTTTAATTAATCAATTGGCTGATTAAAAGAGGTTTTATTAGTACATTTATCAAAAAACTCTATAAAAACAAAATACTATAAGAAAAATCAGAATCGGAAATATTTTATAACTTTACAACCTATTTATACTATTTAACAAAGGTCCCTCAAACCAGTCAAACCTGAAAATTATAACGTCTCTATTGAATTTAGCCACAACCGAATGAGTGAGCTGGTAAGAATCGAGCGATGTAGCTGGAGACCTAATATTCCCTAAAGCCATGTATTTATTGTTCTCTATCTTTCCAAATTCATATTTCCACACAAACTCGGTTCACAACAATTGGGGGTATCTATAGGCGTCAATTTTATTACTCTCTCTCTCACTCAGTTTTTGTATATTTACATAAAGCTTTCCCGTTAAAAGGGTTCCTTAGCTTTAATTTCGTAATTAATTTATAGTTTCAAATTCGAGCAACACAACACGAAAACCAACGAGAAGAACCATTTTATAAATGGCACACTCCAACCCACGACACCACAGAAACGTATTTCAGTTGAATATTATTAAATAAAGTAATGAATGAATGTAGAAAATGGAGATTTATTATGAATAAAACAAAGCTTCGAGTTTTTTTTTATTTCTTAGAACACCCGCCCCTCGTTTGATTAAGTAGCGACCTTGAGTGGAGATGAGTTACGCTCTTTGTTACTCCAAATTATAAGAAAAGTATTAAAAATTTTGGTTGGTCTTTTCAGAAGTATTAAGTCCCAGTGGATATATAAATAGAACAAAAGAAATAGTGGTACTGCAGTGCGGTGGGTAATTTAGTATTCATATATATACTCATATATAAATACATTTCTTCTGTATTTTTGTCTCGATTAATGCTTTAGATATCAATGCTTTTCGTCTTTTAAGGTAATTAATTAGCTTATACATAATTAATTTTCAGTAAGTAAAAAGGAAAAAAAATACATTTATTGTCACAATGAGGTACACGTAATTGTTATAGAAACAATTTTAAGTACAAATGAGGATAAAATAATCTACAGAGTGCAGCTACTAAGTGGTCAACTCTGTGTTAAGCGGTGACGACTTGGTTGAAGTGAATATACTCCGAGCTCTGCTTTTCAGTGACCACCTAAGACATCGTACGGACGTCCTAATCATCCTGAAAACTTTTTAGGTGTGCAAGTTACCTCACCGTGTTTTCCTTCACCCTTACGGTATATGATAACTCATTTTATGTGAATACATTTGTTGGGTTTTATTAAAAAACAAGGGTTTATTATATTTTTGAGTAAATAGGTTTGAATTAGAAATTCAATAATATAAGATTAAGACCCATCATTCTATAAATCCTTACATAAATAGTAGTCATAAATGAGATACCATTACAGTACGGTGAGTTCAGTAGTTTATTATAATGATTGCTCCAACTTGGATCAAAAGTGGGTTAATCTTTGAATAGAATTGGGTCAAACTTTGGATCAAATTAACCTTTCCTGCACGTGACGTCCTTACTGACAAATGAGGTTCCAGTGGGAGATTACTGACTATTCGATTGTGTGTGGGTAAGAGGTTGACTAATGACAAATTTGTATCGGGGATTAAAGTCCCGATAGACTAGATGGGTAAAAAGGACAGCTTTATTTTAAAACAGTGGAAAAAAGTATGCTAACTGTATACTGAAGCTGTCCTCGGAATGTAAGACATTTACTTCATTTACTTTCATCTATTTAGATTTATAGTTTTGAGTCTTTTTACATATAATAATAGTAGCATGTTTTATTTCAAACACAAGTGGCACCAGCTGATTTTTAAGATTGAGTAAAACCTGGTTTTTACTGATTGATCAGTATTTTTTTTTTAATTCTCTTAATTACAATGCCACATTACTAACAGTTGTAAAGTCATGACGTGTTTATTTATTCGAAAATTTATTTATTTATGTGTTCGAAGCATAATTCGAAGAACCACTAGATAAAAGAAACCCCTTTTCTGTACTAGAAGTGTGTCATAGTTATTGGTAGCGTGTTGATGCTTTCGCTACTTTGAAAGGCAAACTATTCAACTGATAAACTTAAAACATAATATTACTAAGGACCCGGGACGGTTTTGTGAAATTCAAATATTTTCTTTGAGAACATTATTTTAAAAAAACATCTGAAGTGCGGCATATTAACTTACGGTGAGTGATTCTGTGTATAATATTTAATCTTAATATAAATTATAATTATTAATAGCAATATAAGTAGGCAGCGGTGGGACGTATATTGGCTGATAAAAAAGTAGGTCGCAGTTAATTCAGCTTATAAACTACTGTAGGTTAAGGCAAAATGGAGCTAAAATCACTTTGCGCGCTCCAAACATTGATTTTCCCTAACAAATAATACATTAATTAAGTTCTATTCCATCAATTAATACAAGTCCTTTTAATCTTATCTCGGCCAGACTGAATAATCCGGACAAACAGAAAATAATTGGTGGGCGCAAGGAAATCTTGTCGGCTTTAATTTATCGTGGATGTTGTCTCACCGCCCTCGGTGTTGGGCGTGTCCTGTAGCGACCCGAATTACTATAAGGGAATAACTTGGCTGGAGGAAAGGTTCCGACGGAATAGTCTTTAGGATTTAGTTGAATACAATAAATCGCTGATGAGAATTTTAAAGCTTCGGATGTATGATTATCCAAATTAGTAAAAATGATGTTTGTAGCCTACTGATCTGGTAATTATTACGTATTCCACCCAAATGTATATAAAAAGTTGTCATTTGCCTTGGACTGTCAGAAAGTTATTACATCTTAGGTATACGAGTGGTTTCGAACTCTTCATGTTAAACTATGTGAACGGAGAAAAATTTATTTAACGTTTAAATGTTAAACGATATTCCATCGAAAATTGTAAAATTTCGAACCCACATACTCCCTGACATGAACATGATGATATATTTTCTCCCAAACTCGTGTTCATCGTAATTTTGTGTGTGAAATTGAAAATACCATTGGCACCTCATCAAGGAAATTACCTGTCATAAGAGTTTCAACAGGCAGTGCATAACGCGGTGCTCGAATTTTGCTTTTAAAACTGTACGTTGTAAATGTCGTTTTCAAGTTCTTCTTTATGTGGTTTTTGACAAGAACACTATCGGGTAAGAGGAAGTAGGTTATTTATTGGTTTTGATACCAATTTTCTTGACCGCACAGTCACCTGATCAGCGTGTGTATTTTAATCCGGAGTCCATTTTTTTATGCGACGAGAAAAAAAAACAAATGAAGGAAATTGCGGCTTAAACGGCAGTCCCTTCATATGAACTGCATTACGTTTAATACCTGTCACTAGGATATTTAAAAAAAATCACTTAAAATAAAATATATTCAAAATGTTTGCAAAAAAAGATTCAAAGTTCTCTAAGCCGAGCTCCTTATTTAAATCACAATTTGAATAAATAAATACACCCAACAATCACATACATAGTTCTGAACCCACACTAGGACACAACTCACGTGTCGTGCAAATATTTGTGGATCAGATAAAGATTTGTTTCGGTCCGGTAAACGAACCCGCGGCGTCTAGTTTCGCATGGTATCTAGCCAACTGCGCCACGGGGCTTCTGGGATAGACTGGTCTCAAGAATTAAATACATTCTAAAGTGGTCGACAAAGACAAAGACAATACAGATGATTATGTGACGAATGTATTAGTAGTGAATTTTAGGCCGAGATGATAGCTTTGACCTTAATCCGTCTCAGATTATGTGGGAGTAAGTGGAAGCGACGTTCGGCACAAAGCAATGTGACATATACCTTAGACATACTTCTGTATGTAGGTATGCATTTAAAGTGCTGGGTTAGTGACAGAGGATAAAATTGGGATACTTAAAATTAAGTACTAGACAACATACATAAATAGATACATATATGCATAAACCTGGGAATAAAACTCATAATGATAATATAATTTTCCATATTTTTTTGAGATGCTGTCCTTGCGTTTGCGCGTAAGTCTGTGTTAGACAAGCAATGCTTATAACATTTAAATAAGCAAAGACGCCAGAGAACTAGAGACAAGTCTCCTTATGGCAGAGTTAAGCAATATTTATAACTAAGTCTGGTTGGGTTTAGAAGTCCTAAGTATAGTCAACTTTGTAATAGATATTGATTGTTCTATTTGTGTCGTTCAGACGCCGCTGTCATTGTTTGCATCTAAATATAGGTAGAATATTAATTGGATACTTGTGTTTACTTCCTTAAACACTTAAATAATTCAGTAAAATAATTGTGACGGCTTAGTTGATCGTAGTCGTTTATTGAACATAATATATGGACTGCATGTGATGTAGTGTTATCTATATTTAAAAAAATGATCATGATTAAAAGTAAATTAAAATACGATTTACGCGGCAATAACAAAAATACTATAAATGTGAATTTGTAAAATGTTTTTGGTCACTACAGAATAAATATTAGATTAGTAGTAATGTAGTTTAGTATGAGGTAGCTATTAATAAATTGAGGTTTTTGAAAAGGAAGTAATCGTTGCTAATTTTATTTATCTTTACAAAATAAAGATTCAATATTCTCGCCAGAATTGTCCATCAATCACGTTTACTTATTTCTTGTGGAAGAACGGCATGCGCTGAACTAGGTGTTAGAAAAACAGATTATAACGATTATCTGGCAACAGTCCACGTAATCCAATCAGTATATATGAAAGTCACGAGACTACGTGCCTATTTACTGTCATACACGTGTACAGCAATCGCTAGGACGGACCAGTACATGCAACAAAATTGAAAGGCAAAATCCCTTAAGAAGCACAAGGTGCCCATTCTAACATAAATAAAGAAGTCTTATAACACGCGTCTTTTGCCGTCATTTCTAAGTCTCTCGAATTTAAAATTCTTGAAAGTGAGTTGGTGAGTGCAAGCTGCGCTGCCGTTCATTAGAGGCCGACCTATTTCCTTTAAGGTTCGTGTTGACATAACCCAGTTCGTCCCAGTCTTTTAGAAAGCTGTGACATTTTGCACCGAGCTCGTGTTTGTTTCTTACGGTTCCTATTGAAGTCGGTAAATTAATAATATGCCCTGGATTAGATGACACAGACTCTCGTATTCCCGAAGGCACAAGTCACAGCTGGTGGTTTCATTGCACGGCTCAATATGACCGGTTATACTTTTTGTGTACTGAGGTTGCTGTGATAGTGGGTACGATGATTTTGAATAATATAATTATTAAATTATGTACGGATTCTGTCTGAAGTTACAAGTTAGTAGTTACTGGCTAGAATTATTTTATTTTATTTATATCAAATATCAAAAATAATTACATATGGGCAAATAATGCATCGTATTTTAAAAGAAATAAAATATAAGGTTATTATCAAGGCTTTATGGGCGTGGGGTTATTGCAGATTATACTTTGTGACAAGCACTAAAAGAAGTAATGATAATTTAATACACTTTACGCAGAATTGAAAGAAAACGAGGAAAAGGAAAATATAATTATAAAATATTATTGAATTTATTATTAATGAAAGTATTATATTTCAGTTTTGTTTGGAAATTGGTTTGGTTTGGACGTATAAATAACGAACGACACGAGGCAACAATGATCTATAAAATGAAGTCATATCATACACGTGAATATGTCAATATTTCACTAAGCAGTAACAATATTTTCCCTTTTACTAAATTATGTCAGCATTATTATGCATTGTTCATAACAAGTCCGTAAGTATCTGTATGTGTTCGAGAGTTACCTTTCGGAATATTTCTTCTGTGAATGTAGAGCAGTCCAAACCGAATTTCCACAGTCTGGAAAATATGTCACTATCACCAGTCAATACAATAGTTAACTTATAATATAATCCATACTATAATATTATAAATGCGAAAGTAACTCTGTCTGTCTGTCTGTTACGCTTTCACGTAAAAACTACTGAAAGGATTTTAACGCAACTCTACAATAATATAGCTAATACATCAGGATAAAACATAGGATACTTTTTATCCCGGGAAATGTAGTATTCCCGTGGGAATGGGTATTTCTGGATCTACCAAACCGATTTGAATGATTTTTGGTATAGAGGTAGGTAGGGCTCATAGAATTTACATGGGATAATTAATCCCGTGGGATAAACATGTTATAAATGCAAAAATCTTTTTGCACTTAACCCTAGAGTCTACGCGGACGGAGTCGCGGGCAAAAGCTAGTGAATAATATAAAATAAATAATCAAGCTGGAGACGAAAAGCGACAAAGTTGCTGTGTTTTGTAAGTATGTATTGTATTAAAGCATTCAACAGCAGCAGAAAATTCAGACATAACATACATAATATAATACCAGTGGATTAACTCTTATACATAAAGAAATCATCAAAAAGAGCTAGCAAACCAACTAAGCATATTAAAACGAGCACGATGTAAATTTAAATCCACAAGAAAAGAAAGAAGTTAATTTAAAAACCATTGTGAATTCAAGCCCCGACGCTACGCTATGGAAATTAATAAAGTTCTATGAAACTATTGTGGACTGAATGCGGAATCCAGTTTGGTACAGGGGAACTCAATTACCTCCACAGACGGACATACATATATCATAAGGAAGTTGTGCAATACAACTTCTCGCAGTTGCTAAAGTTTCAGCCGTATTTTCGTCTTACGTAGAGACAGGTAATGGCTATTTGTTTACTTAGATTGCTTTAAAAGCTATTCTTACTAACGTAATATCAACTTCGGAGGATATTGTCGTAGTCTTCATGACAATCACTCTTTACCTATTTCTATTATATACTCGAGGTTTATAGCGTTTAAGTTACACGCCTAGTTTAATGAACATTTTCCCTCTGATTATCACTGGTGCGATTCCTGATTAAAATTAAGTGAGTAAGACTAGACTCATGTATGAAGAAGTCAGAAGACCACATTACTGAACAAAATGAAATATGAAAGTTTAAATTCTACAATTTACAAACTGTATAATGTTAAACATCAAACAATAATCTTAGCAGTTGTATACTTAAAATCGTTACTATTATAGCGCATAAAATGCAAACAACATTTACAGAAACACATTAATCATAAGCATAATCTAAACTCTCGTAATAGGGATTTAAGATCCAGATGGAAGCAATTAAAAATGTATCGAATCCAAACACCGAGAGATAACTTATAACAAGCTCTTAGTAATCATTATGCATGATCCTGGCAACATTCCAGACGAGGCTTAGGGAGTTAGCAGCCGCATTTACACCGACGATCGCTCGGGTTCCCGCGTCAACATCGTAACATTCTACGACTATGGATGCGTTAATGCCTGACGGTGTAATTAAGACACGACATATCCTTGCAAGATCGCTTTCCGTCTTAGGTAGTCTAAGCTTCAACTTAAGCTTTAAGCTTAATCCTTCAGTCTAATTAATTTGAAGGGTTTTGTTTCCATTTTATTTAAGGAATTTCGTTAGGTTGTGTTTGTATAAAACTAGTAGCGAATTTTTTAAAATAAATTTCACAATGTATTATCACATACTATCTGGACACCTTATAGTTCTTCAGAATCTCTTAGGTGCGTATTTCGTCAACCCGCACTTGAACAGCGTGAGTTACGGCCTAAACCCTTTCAGTTGTAGAGAAGGCCCAAGCTCAGTATTGGGACGAGTATGGGCTGACGATGATGATCTACATTTTTAATGGTTTATGATGCAATTAAAATGGCGAAAGGAACAATATGACGAAACCTTGGTACATTTCCAAGGGTAGACCGCAAATAGAAGTTAATGCATATATGAAGTTCTCTTGTCTGCACTAGGCTTTCGCGGCTCATTAAATGCTTTTCAGTTCATTAATCAAACAGTAAATATCATATAGAACCATCACTTTTAATTATTAAATATCAAGAATTACTAACAAAATACGTCTATCCACAAACGAACATAAGTAATTATTTTTACAGCTTTGTTGATACTATTGACGTAAGTTGAACTGATAACAGCTCCTGTTGTAATGAATAAGTCACTCACTTTAGTTGCGATATGAAGTTATTTCGAGATGGATGTTATCGGTTCTAGAATGTTTTCTATTTGTAATGTACTACTGTGTAAAATAGTAGGCAACCTTTGTAAAAACAGTTAACTGCATTTTTTGCTGTCATGACTAAGTAAATGAAGTGAGAGTGAATCGTGGGCGAATAAATCCATCTTTGAGACACAGTTTGGTGTATTTTGGTATGACTGTGTCTTCCTTATAAATAAGATTTGTTGACCTATACTCAAACTGTTTCAGAGACACAGTTCATATAAAATCCATTTTATACTATGAGATGGTAAACATCAAATTTATTCCAAATATACATTAGGCAAAACCAATACACGAAAATATTTTAAGAGAAAACAAAAAGCATAAACATAAATTACATAATAATATCAACAAATGATTAGAAATCAGAACAGCGTGATACATTTGACCCTAATGACATCTATCGGAACTTGGAAACATTTCCGTGACGTTAGATTACAGTTCGTTGACATTTGAAGCTATGAACTTCGACACACTTACTGATAAGAAATCTGGGGCGAGGCAAACCTTTTTCAATGTGTACTACTGCCTTTATATGTGACTTCATTTCTATTGTTGCTATACGGTTGACTTCAATATAATATTTGACTTTATAATAATATTTAAAAAAATAATAATAGCAAAGTTTTTGGTGACTGGTTTGTTGAACACATTTAAATTTTTTCAATATGTATTGTAGTCTATGTTTTTATATTTCGGTATATTTATTTATTTATAATAAAGCAAGAAATTTTAGGCTAAGTTTTGTGATATTGTTATAAAAAAGTACTTTCAAAACAATACATTAATAAAAATAGTTTTAGAATTCTCGTTAACATTCATATTATATTATGCAATAAGCCTCTTTATTCTAAATATAATACCATTGTTTATTCATTCTAAATGAGGTTATCTCACTTAGAATACATTATAATGACGTGACGTGGTTTTTTCATTTAATTGAAAAATCCAGACGGGAATTAAATGAAGAGTTCTCGCGAACCCTTTCTCGCCCATTCATCAATCTTGGCTGCAATTTGTCTGTACTCCAGTATTTCATCGCAGCATAAGCGGGCTGCAAGTCTGAGTGGTCAGGAAAATGTATTTCTATTTTATCTGCTCTCATAGCGACATTATTTTTTATGAACATTTCCAGACTTAACAAATTTTGAAGCAGGATTTTTTGTTGGGAGTGCACCGTGAATAATTTCCGTATTTCGGTTGTTTTTAAATATTTTATTGTATTGTTCTTTATATAATCGTTTTTAGATATAATTAAAAGTCGACTTTTCAAATATATCGAGAAATATAAATGAGAATTTTTTTGTGCAATAGTTCTCTGAAATTTTCATTAACTGAATTTACCAATTAGTATTCTTGGTAACACATTATAGACAATAATCTTCCTCTATGTACAAAATATAAAAAAATGATAAGGTACCTGATAGTTCTGATGCTCCACTGAGTTACAGGTCTTGTGTCGTAGGTATAAGAAACTACGAGAGATTTTCATCTCACAAACAAACCCGAAACAAATATTCGTCAATCAAACAAAGATTTGTTCCGTCATAGTTCGAACCCTGGGTGTCTCACTTCCAAAAGCTGATATAGCCTAGCATTCCGATGCTGTCAAATGTACTACCAGCATATAATTCTGTTGTACCCGTATCTGCATGGTGTAAGGGCATTATCTGTATGTACCAGATTTCCTCGTGGCTTATCCGGGCCGATACACACGTCGGTAATGTGGCGCGAAATGGAAAGCTCACTGAATTCGTACCGGGCTACATGAGGTATTGACAACCCGATCACTTTGTAAACCGTCTAGTGCTTACTTGTGTGTTTTAATACTAAGTAGTGGTAGGTACTGTTTGGCGTGTGCGTATGCCTCTGAAATATTTAGAATAAATTATATGTTTTTCGACAGAGTTAATTGGAGGGGAGCTGCGTGGATGAAAGTGCTTGCAGTGTTTCTTGGGTATATCAAAATAAGAAAGTCATACTAGAATTGCTAGGAGTACTAAATAATATATTTTCTATGAAAAAAATATTACTACTTGAATAAGATGTATTTTTACATAAAAACAGCGTACTTGCATTATTTTGGTTAATATTTATGTTCATTTTATATTTAAGGCTATTTGAAGTTAGTGTAAGGAATCGCCAGTAGAAGCAATTTATAAGTGGCAGGTTAGGTGAAAGACCTGTCTCTCATTGGTTCTACTTTACTTAAAAAATCTCGTTCGAAATCATCTGATTGCGAAGTCACTGAATAGTGCCGAAATTAAACAAATTTTCCTGTAAACATTGAATGAAATAAAACTATAATAATCTGAGTAAATAGAGTTTACAAAACAAGTAAATACAGTGAGTTCCCACGTCTGATGGAAACAATACAATGTTTGCTCAGTGCGTTTGTCACTGATAAGGTAGTAATCATATCAACAGCGTTATCGCACTAAATATTGCGTCTTGGATATTTCGACCTCGCGTCGGTAAGAATCAAAGTAGTGATTTTTACAGCGAGCCTTATGTAATGGATTTACCATTTCATTGTACGTATGTAAATATGTATGTGTTTTATATTGCGTTAATTAGTTTTGAGCTGTTTTCAAAGAGGAAGATGAGGAATATATAACTGGCAAAATGTGGGCACAGAAATGCACCTCTAATCTTCCTACTAACTATCGCTTCGAAAATACAGACGTGTGGTTTGTTTGTATATGATAAATTGTACTCTTAATTTTTATATACTGCCACAGTCTAGAAATACCAGTACATCTGTTGGTAAGGTCAAAATGAAGCATTGAGTAGCGAGAGACATCTGTTTTTTGTTTCTCGACAAATTATTTCAGCCTGCTAATACGTTTTGATATATTCGGACAATAGTCCCGTGGCGCTTGGTTAGTCATCAGCTTTGGGAACAAGAAGCCGCGGGATCGATTTCCGCGCCGATGTAAAAGTATGTTAATATTTATTTCAGGTCTGGGAGTTAGGGTCTTACAAGTCCATAGTAGTTTCTGATGCTCACGACTCACTTGTATTTTAACGTGGGGTCGGAAGTATGTCTGTGACTGTTGGATGTATTTTAATTTTCTTGTTTTGCAGTGATCGGAAATAGATTATGCCTGAATACGTAACGAACACTTTATTGATATCATTACTTCGATTATGTGGTCGGTGTTTCTTGTGTTATTATTGTAGTACGGAAAGATTTGTAGGTCAAGCCACAAGAATATTATATAACGGGTAAAACAGTCATTGACATGAAATACAATATAAAGGGATCTTTTTATAACACGGAACTACAATCTCCAGTACGTCCAGTACAGGCTGTTAATGTTTTCAGGACAAAATAAGTTTTAGGAGTAAGTTTCAGTTTCGGGATAAAAGTAGGGTTAGAACTAAATGAAATAATAATGTGATTGCTAAATGGTTTCATAAATTAAAATCTTCATACAGAAGCTTATTGATTTTCGTTGTCGTAAGTAATGTTTCTTTGGGTCCTTGTACATACTCTCACGGCCTTTAAGGTTCAGCGTTCGAGTTGGCTAGAGTTTTAGGTGATACAGCCAAAGCACTTTTTAATACAACTGGTTCGAGGCTTGTGAGGCATTGCTTCTCATCTGACAAGGACGTTGTCTTACAGATCAATATGAATTGGTTAAATTATAAATAATCACGTGTATTTATTTTTTATATGGGAAAGAAAGCGAAGGCGCTCCTTTGCGTCCCTGGGTAGTGAGTTTCTTGATATTAAGAGCCCAACACCACCTAGGAACTCCCACAATACCAGAGGAATCTTCGGTGTTTGGTCGGTCTTTGAGAAAAATATAAATATATTTTTTCCATGTAAGAATTGTCCACAAATGTTGTTTACTTGGAGATAGGTTGACTGAAATAGCGGTGTATATTTACATATCGCGTTACCGGTTAATTATCGCCATTTGTGTTAAATAACCGAGTTAACAAACTAACTAGTTACGGTAAATAAGGCTTGTCGCCTTACATAGCATAGCTATAAAATAATAATAACTATAATTTTTTACATAGCATAGGTTTATGGATTTTAACACTGTATTATCTTAGCATAATAGATTATTATAAAATCTTTATTCAAAATGACTAGATGAAATTAGCTAAATTGGTTTCCTTCATCCTAATGTTTGACTCTTCTCTGAGATTAAAACCTTTAGTAAAGAAGGCATCATTAAACCAAAAATCTTCACCTCATCACTTCATATGCATTTCCATAGCGACAATCCGCGACAATTCCTTAAAACTAATTGAATTGATAAGGTGTAGAAGTAATTAGTGTCGTGTGGCGCACTCCGTAGACAATCGATTGGAATTGTTTATGTAACAGCAAACGTCACGCCAACCAGCTGGTGTTTACTTTGGATCCTGTTTCAGATTACCAGTCTGGAGTCTAGACTTTGGCCCGCAGTACGAAGATGGAACGTGAGTGACGTAATTAGAGTATTCTAAAGTGAAATATCTATTTCTTTTATGTACAGAATTCCACAAGGTCCAATGAATCGTCATTGTAGGCTACTATCGCTTCGAAATGTGTATGGTTTGGAATTGGTGTTAGAAACTCCTCTAGCAACATTTAAATTATGTCAAATCATTGTGAAATTTATATTCGTTTTATAGAATCATTTTTTAAATGTCATGTATAAATGTAACGGCAGTAACCTCAAGTTACATAATTGAGTTAAATAAATCTAGTTCTAAGCTTATTGATTTTATCAATGAGATAATATTTTGTTACATCGTTTATTACGTAGCTCTGATTTATTTACAGGCTGCACTTAGTTTTATTTGTTTCCTTTTAGAAATACGAATGTAAAAGAATATCGGAAGACATACATAGTACATACATACAGATTATAAACCCTTTTTTTTCCGGAACTTAAAGACAGAGGTAAGATTTTCCTAACATCCTAATTCCATCCTCTTCCTCATCCCCGCGCCATTTTGTCTTATTGCTGAGGGCCATCTTCTTGTCTTTGACATAGTGAGTAGAGTCCCGTATTAAGCGTCGAGTAGATTGGCAGTCCTAACAGACTACCCAATAACAATATGATAAGACTCTTGATATAAAACGTACTAGTCTCATCTGTCTCAATGCTAATTAAAGGTTGGCTTTTGGGATTACCAAAGCACCTGCATATGGTGTTTTCGCAATATATTGAAAACGTGAAGTAAGTGTGATGAGGCAGATTTTTATGCAAGTTAACACACATAATATATTGCGGAGTCGAGCATATCATTGACATTGTAGATTGATCGGCTGTGTTTGACGTTTGTTTTGGTAGATTACATATTTCTTAACGTAGAGACTCCTTGATACAAATGAAGAGCTCTGCTCTTTAAAGCATCCAGGTTATTTTTTGTTGTTTACTTAAGTGATGCAACATTAACATAATCCCGATCTTGGTTATGGCGGCAGAGAACTTACTTATAGACGTTATAAAATAGAATTTTATTAAAAATTTAGGCAAGCGAATTAGTCAATCAAAACGCAAAGAAACGTACAGAAACTTTTCCGTTAAAATAAATTTGTTCACGTAACAGTCAATCGAGAAATTGAACCGTTCCGAATAATTTAATTTAAAGTTAGCAGGGGTCCGGAAATATAGGAAAGTTTTGGGGGTCGAGTTATGAAATTTGAATTAGGAGCACGCAGTGTTCTACCAAGTTTGAAAACCTTACAAGTCACAGCGTGTAACGGCGCCCATGAGTTGTGACATTCGAAAAATTATAAACTAGATTTAGATCCTGTCGTTTGATGATATATGGTTAGTATAAATATGACAAACCGTAGTTTGGTAAAAGGTCATTATTGATTTAGTTGAGAACGCTAAACAAACATGCAGTTTTTCTTCTAGCATTCTATTTTTAAACCCAGGAAAAGATGAAGCAGCTTATCTGAAAGTAAGGTATCACTGCCGTCTATACACAACTACACTTAGAGGGAGGTCAGTTTGAACATAAGGCTTCGGATTTACTCACCGCACAAACACAAATTGACTGAACGATTTATAAAAAAAATATAATGAATATAAACACTAGCTAGCAAAATACAATGTTAAAACAAGATAACCGTAAATATAATATTAGAAAAACAAGGAAAACATAGTCGTTCCGGTCTCTTTACATAATTGATCATCCCTGTCAGACTTCAGGAAAAATATTTAGAACATGTCGACTTGGACAGTTACATGACGTAATAAATTATGTTTTTTCCTGTCTGTAATATTAAAGATATTTGTTTTTCGCCTCAATTTGGTACTTTAAAATTGTAGAAAAATGGTCCCAAGTATAATTAAATAGGATCCAATCTCCAAATTTTTACGAAGTTCTTTACCTAAGAAATATTTAACAATATTTTTTTTTTATATAAATATTATGTTTTTTTTAATCAAAAATACATAGGACGAGATGTAATAACGTCCTTTAGGATAGGTCTGATACACATGATGAGAATAATAAAACGAAGGTAAAAGATATTTCAACTTTGTCTTTAAACTGAAAATACTTATTTCATTGTAGTATTTTGGCATAACCTTCCCTTTAATTAGATTTATTTGAACAGTACACAATGTCACAGTCCACAGACTAAAATGGTTTCATTAGCAATAGTCGATTTGGTACTGTAAATATTACAAAAGAACTTGTGTGTGTCCTAACTGTAGTTAGGAGGACTTTACGTGAGAGGTATCTGATTTTGATGGACTAGCATGGCAAAGCGATTAATTCTCAACTTAATGAACTGGTAAAAAAAACTTCTGTTATCTCTAGTAATTCTCAATAGCAACCTACTTTACATCTTTGGCCGTTTCACGACTAAGCAGGATCTTCGTCCATCCTGCATACTAACTAAAGTCTATTTATTTCGGCATATCTGTAGTTTATGTTATTTACGAATTTCGTTTAAATATTCACGGGTAAACTTCGTCACTCCTGCTCCAGTAGATAGTTTGCTCCATAGCGAGGACGATAACCGTGCTCTGCGTCATAGTTTCGTCTTGAGAACACTTGAGTACGCCATTATGAGATTGAAGTCTTTTGTTGTTGTCCTTCTGGCGCCAGTGTCCCTAAATACGTCGCGCTTTTTTTTACAGCCTACATTACTCCCACTGGTGGTCACGATTCTATACGGTTCCTAAGAACACATATGCATTGAAGGAAAAAATGGCAAATCTAAATGAGAAGATATGTAAGTGTCATATAAAAAGAGTGGAGAATCAGTAAGAAATAGACTATTACTGTGTTGCATTGTATTTAGAGATAAATGTGTACTGGAGGAAGTATTGTGAAGGTTTGGTGTTAATAAATTGTTTTAGAAGGCATTGCTTCTGCATTTGTATAAATTAACTTTGTGCGATTCGAGATTGAAATTATTGAGATCTTTGATCTATCTATTTTGACTACCACGTACCGCTGCAACGTATATTGCAAAACGGCGGAAGCAAAGTTGTAGACCTAATAGTTCAATTAGCACTTAATAGATGGCGTTAATAGCTAATTCTATACATTACGTTAAAACAAATAAAATAATCGCATTGCTAGTATGCGTGACATAACTAAATTGACTTAACAAATACTTCGTTACTATCCTAGAGTACGCAGTTAATTGAATTTCGAATTGCACGGAGATGGATAGTTAGTAATAATTTGATTATTAAATGTGCATATGTATGTTTCGAAATAATTAAAAATTGATTCGTGTGACTAATCTTCATAAATTGAGAAGTTAAGTGGACTTTAAATACCTTTGTAACTAATGCGCATAATTCAGTAATTTAATGAGTTGAGTATCCTGAAAGTACATAATATCTAACTGGGTTAAATATGCATGCTAATAAACTATACCAAGGCTATAGTTTGCTGCTTGAATTTCAACTCAGTTAAATTTGCAATTAACGGAGAAAATTAGCTTATTCTGTAGTAAGACGAAAAACATAACAAAATATAAATAGATGAGAAATAAAAAAATAATAATACTAGTATGTTGAATGATTTAAGAACAAAGAAATCACATATCTATGTATTAACGTGGGTCAATCAAGATTTGTAATTTTGATTATGTTTATCACAATACAATGTGCTGATATACTCAACGTTTTTAAGATAAGATTAAGTATTTTCAACATTTTATTTTTCAATTTTGGATTATGCAAACCTATCGTTGTAATTAATATTACGACTTTCTCTATTCAATACTTAAGCATATATACATAGGTATAAACATAGCTTGTTTCCACAAGATGTTTTTTTCTGAAGTTGAAATATGTTACGAATTTATAAGTAATCACGGCAGAAAAGAAAATATGAGCGTTTTAAGATGACCCTCGGCAGTTACCAATAGCTAGTATGATTCTGTCGAATAGTGAGGGATAATGTCAATCTTGTAAGTCCTTGACTCGTAGCGAGGGCGTGGCCACTTTGCTACGTCAGTTGGTATAAAAAGGAAAGTCTGTAAAACTTAATATATATATATATAACTTAATATATATAACTTAATATATAATATAGATACACATAACTGTTTTTTCATCTCATCGGCATTAAAAAGGATGACTGCTACAAGAATGCCTTTATCAGAAATAGTACAGGCGATGTCCAATAAGTAATGTATCACCAATTATAATTTACTATAACATAAATTACATTAAGTTTTTTATTTCATTATTTAACTACGCAATTTTTAATCAATAACTTGATAATTAGTTGGTAATGTATTTAATTATTTTGTGTTGTCGTTGTTAACTTATCATTGCATTGTGATAATATTGTTTGAATTACAGTAGTGCAGCGATTTACCACAATTAATTAATTGTTTTGTTATGTTATCATTCCATTTTCCTTCATGTTCGCAGTTGTTGTGTGACTTTAATACATTTCCTGTTTATTTTACAATCATAGGTAAATATTGTTAGAAAGTAGGCGTTTGATACGCTTTTGTGACAAAAACACTCAAATCTTTTATGAATTTTACATTGAGAGTTAATAAATATCAAAGACGATTTAACCAAAATTTAAAGGCAAACATTCGGACGGGATTTTTAAAAATATAAAAAGTTCGTTTTTAATCAATCACATATTTTATATACGACGAAGATACTTGAAAAATTGATGGAATATAAAAGTTAAGCTCACACCTAATAAACAAAAGTGAAGTGTGTCTTGAACCCTCGACTCGAGACCTTCGTAATATTTTGTGGTTTGAAATCCGACACATTGTCGGTTAGAGGGGAAACGTTTAGGGGACACAGTGGCGCCAGACATCAGCGCCAGATAGTTTCAAAGTCAATAGTGATTGGGCTGCCAGGTACGATGACATTTCTGCTCCAGTTTTGTAAGCCTTCGAAATTGTTTACCGGCGAAAAAGTAAGTTTCTTGATTTGTTTTGTTCTATAACTGTACTGAGGGCGAGGCAAAAGTTATCGAGATAAGATTTTTCTTCGGCACGTGTATCTTTAGATTTTTACTTATCGCTGATACGAAATAATCCGCTACGCTATTTATGTTCTTACATTTATATGAGGCAAATATATATTTTAAAGAAGACATATTCTGTAGATTATCTCTCAATTGCAGGTTAAGGACTTCGAGGGTTCCGGACTATGTTTTTCAAACTGATACTCAAATATGTATTACACAGATGCATTTGATAACGTACTTATATTTGTTCTCTTGCGATCCACATATGGATGTAGAAGGCGGAAAACCATAAAGAATAACACCAAGTAGTTAGCATAATCATGTTGGCTATTTTTTACCGGATATATACTTATCCCCTAATATAGATAGCTAGTTTACTAGGCAGTGAAAATAGTAGTGAAGCAGTGATGGCCTCGAGGTTTAGGCACGCGGTCGAGAATCTCGGCGGTCGCGGGTTCGAACCCCAGGCACATACCTGTAACTTTTCGAAGTTATGTGTGTATTCACATTGAATTATCACTTGCTTTAACGGTGAAGGAAAACATCGTGATAAAACCTACACACCTAAAAAAAAAGTTCTTAGAAATTTCTTAGGTGTGTAGTCCGCCAACCCGCACTACGCCAGCGTGGTGGACTATGGCCTTAAAACCCTCTCAATGGTAGGGGAGACCCGTGCTCAGCAGTCGGCGTATATGGGTTGATGAAGAAGAAGAAGAAATTTACTAGGTATGCTTTATGCATGAGGTTAGGTGTTTAATGTCGGAGTTACCTTTTTACAATTAATAGAATTGTTGGTATCACAATTTTAAAAACTGGCGAAACGTAGGTGTAGGCTCACACAGGAAACTCACGCTTGAACCTTCAAAAGATTAGTCAGACGTGAATTTTATCATCATCATCATTGTCAGCCCATATACGTCTCACTGTTAGCTGGTACCATTGAGGCGATTAAAAATCAAGTGTATGTATTTTTTCTGCAAAAATATCGTACCCTATATGTTTTAAAAGAACAATTATTTTACCCATTGCAATGTAAATTTCTTGAATGTTTAATTGTTGGAACACTATTGTGTATACTGGAGCAACAGCTCGGTATCTAAGTAGGTTAACCAAATCTATTATTGGTTGGAATGTAGGCAAGGTTTATCAATAACAAAGCCAGGTCTAATACAATTCATGGATTAGATTTTGAGCCGCCATCTGTTAGTCAATTTATTATTAATTCTATCAATATAGTTACATAGATTAATAAACCGTCGTATCTTGTTTTATAGACTAGTTATAATGACTGCGACATTCTAATTATTATTTAAGCTTTCATCTTTTTGATGTCAAGTCTTCTAGGTGGGGAAATTAAAGTTGAATCTACGAAGAGTTAAAGTATTAGTAAGTACCTACCTATTATTTTTGTAAAAGTAGATAATAGATTTCAAATATAACTAACGTTTGAAACTAAGAATTTAATACATTCATTTCTCGGGCTTACTCATGCATCTAATTCTTGTCTTGTTTTAGATATTAGAAATTATGAAGGCATAATGACTGCAAGTGATCGTCTAAATGTAATATGAAAAGATATTAGGCTTAGAGAATAGAAACATTCACATAAAAATATCCTTTGTGATAACACGAAAACTATTGTAACAAAGATAATCCCATTAGATATGCCTATTTGAATGAAATAACGCCTGACAGTATAAGCCACGTTAGAAACAGATTTTACACCTACCATTCCAGTCTGCCTACACCTTAACACTTTCACATAGAAAGTCATAATAATTACAGTCATATGACAGCCGAGCTGCTAAGGATTAAGGATTTATTTGATTTTTTTGAAAATTAAGATGTCAGGGGTAAGTATAACTATAAAGGATTTTGTTGAGATTCGCGGCATATGGCGACTTTCAAGGCAACCTTAGGATGGACTTTCGAATGAGATTTATTTGAGGTGTATGTGTATCATTTTTTGTATTCCTTTATTTTCCTTTTAATAGTGTGCGAGATAAGGCTGGTTATGTTTAATGAACTAGCACATTTTTTTCTTAAGAATCAAACAGAAGCAATCTTGCTCACCAATAAGCAACAGGTTTCTTGTATAGCACTTTTGAGTACCTAAATGGAACTACCCCATATGAGTCGGCAGATTCGTAGCGCTCTCTCACCTCTACTACTTAAAAATCTTTGTTTCTTGTGGTGACGTCACAAAATGTGTCTCCGCATATTCTGAATATACCCGTTGATACAGATGTAAATTCTCTCGCATTGCATAGTCCGATTTGTTTTCATTCATTGTATTGTGTTACGTGTACTTGGAATGCCAATATCCTCTGCGATTGCAAACTTATAAAAGACGCTTCACTGTCTTTATGTTCGAGTTCAAGTATTCTGTATCTGCAAGTAACATCAGGTATATTGGAAACCCGAGTTTATGAATAAAAGTTGTAGTATGAGAAGTTTTAGTACCGCCTCATATTGTATCATAACCCTACGCCTGTAATTTGGAAAGGTTATAGGTAGGTGCGATTCTGGACCCACGTGTTATCAGTACCACGGAATAGGGGCGAAGGTTTTGCAGTTTATTGGGCATAATTATAGACTCCGTGCTGCTAATAAAAAATTCCTAAAGAAAAAACCCCATAACACTTACGACCCAGGGTCCCTAGATCGTATGGCACATGATTGCGCCATGAATCTATGATGCATTAGAGTTATTTTTGTTTCGCTGATGATGCTATTTATAAGAAAATTATGAGTCATTTAGTTTTATCAGTAGTTATTTTTACTTTCCTCCTTGTTTAGTAATAAATTCATACGCAATCACGCCTGCATCGAAGGAAAAACAGGCAGAGGTGATTCTGCTTCCACTTTTCGGTAGTTGTATTTAGGCTCAAAAAATAAGAGGCGCTCTTACGGTCGTTTTCGAACTGTTCCCAGACCCGGAATTATGATCAACTCCAGTAAAATGTTTTTTTTTAGATTGCCTGTACGGAATAAATCTAGGTCCGTGATTTTATCTTTTAGTTCCCACATACAATGTCAGCGTCATGGACCAAGGCCTAAACCTACTCATTGGTAAAGGAGTCCCGTGCCCAGCAGTCCGACGTATTTGGGCTGATGATAAATGATGTAATACAATGTTACATCAATACTTAAGACTTTTGAGGTAATGATTCGTGTTATTTACTAGAATAACGTCGTATAATACATGTATGCATCATAAATTTTTATTCACGACATTGTGTATCTGTGTATTTGCGTCAAAAATAATGCTGTCATACTCTTTGTTACTTATGTTTTTTGCCATAATCATTTCTAATGGCTTAATGCGAATAGGCATCCGGTGCCATAGGTGTCCGGTATATCAATTGTAGCCTAAACTATGAGTATCTTACCAGTTAATACAGGCGTTAAAACAATTGCATATTGTACAAAAGGATGTAAATATAATATGTAATTTATTAAGCCTCACGTCTGTTTGGCAGTACATGGGACGTCAACCATATATAAAATAAAGGAATCATAAATAACCGCAATTACTGTCAACAAAAAACCTATAATTAAGTGTAATATTTTTAAACGAGGGAATATTTTATTATTTAATAAAGGGCTAACTGCAGCAAGGGCTGTCTGCAATACCTAAATGCCCTGATAAACCTGTTTACCCACTCGAAGGCACGGAACATGTTGCGACAACTCACAAAGGAATACAGATTGACAAACGCCGATCGCAATATTCTCTTGTTTATGTATGAAACACATGTTATTATCAAACGTACATTGTGTAATGGTGAATAAAGAAACAATTGAACGATAAATAATGTACTTACCCGATATCCCGAGCGTCCAAAGAGTTGACGGAGGAGCGCGGGACCAGCGGCCTGTAGCTCGACCTCGTCATTTTCGAATCTCAGCACGAACAACCCACGACAGATCCTAGCCAGTACGTTCGGTCCACTCACATATCATAGCATCAATTATAACACGTTTATTAATTGAGCAAACGACGCGGCTGGCGGCCGACAATGCATGAGAACAACTGATTAACATTGTTTAATACACATGTTTACAAGTGCCGCCCATTCTTTGATAACACCTATCGCATCGAGGACGCGTCTATCGATATTATTTATAAAAAAAAAACTAAAATAGATAACAACTTGCCGAAAACGGCAACTATTTACGTACTACACGATGTTGTGAATGGACCGATCAATAAAATTAAACTTGGGGTGAAAGCTCTTGTGGAACCACGCCTCGAGGGCCGGTTCCGCGAGCTTTGCGGGAATTTATTTCAACGCCATCTACCGGTGGGTGTCCTAACTGAGTACGTGGAATGCTTTCTCTAATTTCGCTTAATTCGTAAGGTACCCACGTGTTTGTCCTCATTGATTTTTTGACCTAACTTTAAGCTACGTTTGGGATAGAGTAAGGAAGATGATGATTTTTGATTTACTTTTTTATTTTAGTTTAGGCTTTATAAGAAGCACACATATTCAAATATGATTATTTTTATGTTTATTAACACGGATGAAATATTATTCGAAAGTACCGTTCTTTGTTTCATGCCTTATACCAATTATAAAACTGCTTTGACCTATCTCATTGTTTCTTAGAATATATGTAAATGTCTTAAGATACATCTAATACTGCCGGAAATGCGTAGGAATCCTTTGTCAGGAGCGCATTAGTCCGTGACCGAACCGGTTTTATGGTAAGCGTGTTTCGTGACTGCTGCAATCAGGACCGACCTTATTATTAGAATTACAATTCTTAGTGCAATGCTCCTTGGTGTGGCAAAATGCAGTATTGTCTGGTTACCTATATATATTTTTGTTTCTTTTGGTGTTTAAAGTTTTTAATTGGTATTTAAAAACAGTGTTAGATTAATTAACTTTGAATGATTCTAATCATTACCTATTAGATTATATTATATTTACATAATCATTAGTCTATATATGCACATATGTATGTACGTGCCATTGCTGGGCACGGGCCTCTTCTACAACTGTCCAAACTCAGTCCATCACGCTGGGCGCTGGCCTAGTGCGGGTTGGCGGACTACACACTTACCGAAATTTCGAAAAAAAATTTGGTGTGCAGGTTTTCTCGCGATGTTTTCCCCTCCCATTAAGGTAGGTACCTGATGATATATAGTGAATAAACACATAAGCTCGAGAAGTCAGAGATGCACGCCTGGTGTTAAACCCGCGACCGCCGAGATTCTCGACCGCATATCTAAGCCTCGAGGTCGTCTAGGTTTCGCTAGCAGTCTAGTCTCAAACAAAGAGACAGCTGACAGCTGTTTACTTGGCACATTTCCAGCTTCTTTGCTGCCGCTAAGAAATTAACAATAAACAATCTTAGCACTGCTTGATCCAGAAATTGAACCGTAAAACCACTGTGTGAGGCGTTGCTATATGCGTAGCAGTTATGCAAATTTTCATTTGCTCAAAATTGGTTCCGCTATTTTAAGTATTTACTTTTTAATATCGTGAACAAAAATAAAAAATTACCTATAAATGTATTTTATTTATAATAAACCATTGATTTTTAGTTGTATGTTTTCTATATTTCTTAATTCTTTTTTACCGATAAATATAGTTCAAATACATATAAATACGAGCAATTACTTATTACTAGTATATATTTCATTGTATGTCAGGTCCCTTACGCACAGCCGTGCCATTTATCGAAATCTTAACAGCTATAAATACATCTCTTTATTACTTATGAACTAATAAGTTTTAAATTTTAAGATAATATTAAACTAAACTTGTTATGATAAATATTCCAAATTACTAAGTGAGAAGAACTAATCCTTTGGATATCAATGCGTTAAAGAGTTTTCTTGCTTTCTTCGATCGCTTTTGGTTCTTCGGATGATTCCGGCGCCTCGTTCTTTTCGTCCGCTTCTTTTGTTAACTCTTCTAACTCTTTTTCGGCATTTTGAAGGTCTTCTTCGGTGATGTTCATGTCAGGGAAACGCCGCTGGAATTTGATTACAGTAACGTAGTCAGTAGTTACTACTTCTAATTAGTAGTTAGTAACACAACATATTGTTATTTTCCTCGTGATCTGATTTCTGGCAAAGCCAATTTGAATAATAAATATAGGTATTTAGAAGACTAATTGGTTGTAATGGGATAAATGGAGTGCTAAAATTACCAACTTATGTATTTAATTAGGAGTCATAATCTACAATGTAATAGAATTTTAAGTATGAAAACACAATGTTCAATGATATTGAAAGGCAATTAAATGCATTTGAGTAAATAAACGTGGCATTGAATGCGGTCATGAAATTTTCGATGTAATATTTATTCTATTGTAAAGGTCACACACCATAAAGATAAGATAATTACCTGGAGTTCTTGCAGCGTATTCTGTAGGTTCTGTTGCTGGGTTCTCATTCTTCTGGGCAGGGAAAACACTGTGTTGAACAGTCTCAACATCAACCAACCCATCGCTGTCATAAAGAGGTACATTAGCATCGCCTTCCCCATCGACCAATAGTCCACGCTTACTTGTTGATGCTTCATGGTTGCAACAAAATCTTTGTCAAGCTTAGCAAGAATCGTTTATTTCTTAGCTCAGATTATGAGAATTTGTTCATATAGGTAGGAAATATTTTATGGCACCGTCAGACATTCCGTTGGAGTAATGGTCCGTAAGAAGAGACGGTGTTTATGCGAGTGACCCATTTTCGATCGATTGCCGGCTTTGTGACACGAATAATTGATGCTACAGAGGTATTCAACCATGCACTGATGGCGCGAACGTTTCCGTCGTTTCCTATAGGATAAAAGGATTTCATGGTCTAGTTCATTCACACAAGATTTAACGTTTATTTTCTACGTTGTATCAGAACATTCGCATTATAAGATATGACATTTTATTGCGTTTAAGTCGGCTGGAAGCATTGAAAGAGATTTTAAGCCTAACGATTTAAGCATTTTTTTTAAATTCTGTAGGTTTATTAGTTAATAAGATTGTATAGTAACTTGATATTGGTGGAGCCTCTTCGATGATAATTTCAATGAAAGATTAATTAATTTTACCCTGCTAGTAGATGAATTGGTGAGATGGTAAATTTTAATTTGACTTGTAAATGAGACAAACAATTCAATCTCTCTTCCTGTTTCCAATCAGTGATAAACATTTATTAGTTGAAAGTAAAACATGACAAGTTTGAATGTAGATTTATTTATAAAATTTATTAACAATAGTAAAATTCTTTAAATTGTCCAAACGACGAAGATACCGCATGTTTTTAGATACCCGTGGTTGTTTGTCTAAGATTATATTTTGGTCATAGTACATAGCTATTCATCTTTTCTCCGAATTATTCTAATTGTTTACCCTGACTACATCGGAGCTCTCAATTTTTATCAAAAAGATAACATTATATCGGAATGATGTCAAGGTCCAGGGATAAGCCAAAATATCAAGTGGCGCTGCGGGGAAATCGATCAAATGCCATGTTAGAACTCAATTTATTAATCTTTAGTATGGAAAACCTAGAAAAATGCAGTGCTTATAAAGAGATTAAGATAAAACAGTTTATGTATAGAATGCTAACCGAAAAATTTGAAAAGATAATAACGGGTGTGTTGATTTACAATTTGCAAGCAAAAATCTTTATTAACATCTAATCTAACATGGTCGTGATTCTATATTACACATTATTTAGCCATAAATGTTACTTAATGAAGTTGTTTTATTCCCTATTTTTCGCCATAGCATAGCTAGCTGACCTTGTTAGAACATGCAGTACGGTTCAAATAACGAAAATAAAAAATACACACACACTTATGCCTAATTAATAAATAAATACACCCAAGATATGACTCCTCACTAAGATATAATACATATCTTGTATCGTAGGTATTACAAACTAAGTATTAGACAATTTTTGATCTGACAAACATTAAAATTCGAAACAAATATGTGTACAATTATTTATGTTTTCAAAAACATTTATTAATGTTCGAGAATTAAGCATTTTCTTTTCTCAAAGCCGTGACTAGTAAACTGTGTCACAGGGGGTGTAAAGACATGGACTACATAGATGGTTTAATTACTTATCCTACGACCAAAAACTATTTTTCAATAACCCCAATGTTGCGCACTCATGGGTTCGATAAATCGATCCAAGTTTTACAATTAACTATGTGACAATGACATCTGACGCCCAGGTGTTGGTACACGAAAGAAATGTTAATATTTCATTGTGGCCGTGGCTAGGTACATATTGACCTACGCTTAGTGAGAAAATCAATGTAATTGATGTAGGTAGTAGGTACTTGTAAAGCACAGCTCGGTACTCACTATTGAAAATTTAATGGTTTTTTTTAAGTGATCCTGAAATTCTAGAGCAATCCATTGAGTTAGGTGTATTCGTATTTATTGTACTGAAATGGTCAAATAACAAGACCACTTCTTTTAGAGTTTAGTACCTGTAGTTGAAAGACAGGCAAGAAAATTCAATCTACGCCTCATCAGTAACCGGTATTATGGCGAACTGATGTTAGCCGAGTGGACACAGGCTGATCCAAAAAACGACAGACTTTCGTGCGTTACTGTGGTAGCTTTTACGTCTTGTGTGCACTATTCTTTAACTTGATTGATACTCTTATTGCTACTAGCACGTTAGGCCCCAGTCAATCCCACTTACTGTACGAAACGCAATAGTATTGTCGCAACAGTCAAACCTATTTGTTCAGCTGACTCTACCATTTACTACTTAATATGTCTTTGAATATAATCTTTTTTCATTACTGATTGATCATGTAAATAAGAAATGTCCTAAATCGTGATTTCTTCCAAAATAGCGAACATTAGGCTGTTGCGATAGTTACATAATTAAATTTCAGTCAAGGTCATTAAAAAGACATCTGTCATCAGCTCATATACGGCCCGCTGTTAGCCACCGGCCTTCTTTACCATTGAGAGGGTTTAGGCCTTAGTCCACCACGCTGGCCTAGTGCGGGTTGGCGGACTACACATCTCATACAAATTCGTAAAACTTTTTAGATGTTCATTGTTCAGGTTTCCTCACAATATGTTATTCACCATTAGTGTTTACACACAACTTTGAGTTTAGAGGTGTGTGCCTAGGAATAAAACCCGTGAACAATAAGATACTTGAGCAACCAAAACATCATCATCAGTTCATATTCGTACCATTGTGACGAACAGGCCTCCTCTCCAACTAAGGTTTTATGTCTTAGTCCACTACGCTGGCCTGACGTGGATTGGTGCAATACGAACAAAACAAACTCCTAAAAATTTTAAGGTGTAAACCTCGAGTCTATCACAACTTAAGTAAGCAATTAATGAAAGGTAGAAATAAGTTTGTAGGAGTCGATTTTATTAAAAATGTTTCTCTTACAATTTGCAAATAATACCAACATAAATATAACTTTAATAAAATGGAAACTAGCAACATAACGTAAATGTGCTATTTGGATGCACTCAAACACTACAAAACACCCCCAATTCATACGTAGCATTTCAAACAAAAAACATTTCTGGAATTATAGAAAATATCAATATTGTTTTATCTGTGCAGTGTTTTTGCTTTGTGATTGATGGGATTTGTTATAGCTTTCCTTTTATTAGCTTAAGTAGACATATATTTTTTACACATCCTGGAAATCATATTTCATGCTCATTGAACTCATTGTAGACTTATCAAGATTAAAAACACTTCTTTGGACAAATACAGAAACATAAAGAAAAACCTATTCAAGTCATTTTCCAAATTCGTAATTAAATAAAATGTGTCAACAGCGAAAATTCGATAGCAAAAATATAATTTTACAGAAAAGGGTTGACTTTGTTAACAGTAATTAACAAGACTAAAAAATTGTAGATGTGCTATTAGGCCTTTAATAATTAATTAGCTTGTTTCGATAATAATATAATGGATTAATAACTAATATCGATTTATGGTGAATGTAAGATTGTATCAATGTGAATTATAACTTAATTTTCTTTTACAGTTTATAAAGCTACGTACACTTGGGGGCATTTTCACATAAAATATCAACATAAAATGGTGTTACATCACAGTTGAGTATTAACATAACAGTAGAAACACCTTATTTATTGAAGACATCGATAAAATTCACATCACTATTACACTTAATTTTTCGAGACATTGGAATATGTATAATTAGTTTCAAACTCTATGTATATACACTGTTTTTCAAATAACTACCTGCGGAACGAGAAGATTCTGGGTATTCTCAATCGAATTTAGAACTTATTTCTCAAAAGCTAAAGTCTTTTTTCTTTTAAAGCTTTCAAGAAAATGGAATGCTTGTACCTATTCACATCAAATACATGATAATAATTTTCTATTGAACACATTACACTTATATTAGAACTATGAATGAAAATATTTGAAAATTTGTAGTAAAGGCAAAATTCTACTTTCTACACATTTATTAAGGACTTCTCAAACAGCAGGTAGCCGACATTTATTGCACAAGTATCCTAATTTACGACATTCAGAATTCTTAGACGGGAAATTGACAGCTTTATGATGGAACAGTTCATTAAAATTGACTGAACAAAAAAGTTCTTGTAAATCATATATCAAATAATACATCTTTAAACTATTGAGCTAGGTCAGCAGTCTTGAGGCTGAGTTTTAAAAATAGAACACTTTTTAAAATAGATTCCGAGATAACATCCAAAAAGTTTACAAATTGTTTTTCTAAATCAATAAATAGAATAAAACCTCTTTAGTAGTAAATTAAAAGCTTGAAAATATAGGCACATCGATATTTAAAATAAGAGCAGTACCACATAACATTCTATCCCTTACTGTGTTTATGGAAATGAAAGAGAAAAATCATCTTACAAGGGATATGTAAAGCTGTAGACATAATATCTTTTAGTAAAGAAGCGTTCACGTATTGTGTACAAAAATAAAAATAAGTAAAATATGAGCTTAGATTTACCAAAGATAAACTATTACCTTGAAACAAAGTTTTTTGCCATAATATTGAGCTGCTAAAACAACTTAGTGTTCTGAATATAACAAAATACAAACTAAAATTAAAAATAACCTCTAAGAAATGCAACCGTCTAAAGAACAAATGCATTATGCCCAATAGTTTTGAATATTACATCAAAAAGAAAATCTCACAATACCTGAACGTTTCTTGAAACTTAAATCTATTTTTGAGACGAAAAACACCGTGGACCGTTCTGTCGAGGGAACTACTTACAAAGTGAATACAAAATTACTATACGCTTACACGATTATTATAAATAAGTAGGTACATTTTGGTATCGATCGCCGCGCTTGATCACGTTCACGGCATGTTCTGTAGACACTCCTTTATTTGCGTCCAGGCTTGTAAATTCTGAAAGGGATATTAGTATTTATATCTTTTTTTATGAAAATCATTGAAAAAAAAAATGAAGGATCAATGAGCATGTTTATCGAGTACTTACATACATTACAAAAAAAATACATAAACCAACGACTGTCTCTCATTTGTACATGCAGAGACTATTGAGCGCCAAATATTACGGTCTAAACATACTTCTTTCGCTTTATCTCATCTGTACTGATTCTATTTTCATGCTTATCACTACATAGTATAAAACAAAGTCGCTTTCTCTGTGCCTATGTCCCTTTGTATGCTTAAATCTTTGAAACTTCGCAACGGATTTTGATGCGGTTTTTTTTAATAGATAGAGTGATTCAAGAGGAAGGTTTATATGTATGATAACATCCACTAAATATCAGCATTGCACCCGTGCGAAGCCGGGGCGGGTCGCTAGTTCCTCTATATCTTAAAATTTTAACGTCGAAATGTTTATTACAATAGAAGTGTGAAGTTGACTGGTGGGGTCTTTTGAACATGTTTCATTATCTATAGGAAATTAACAGATAAAACATACCTTTTTGGCTGCCTTCACTTGTAATGTGATGAAACTGACGAGTGACTCGTGGAGATCTTTGTCTTTTTGCTTTTGGAAATATTCTATCTCCACCATCGCCTTCTTGGTGAATTCACTGAAAAGATTCAAACTGAGTTTCAGTATGTTTTTTTATTATTATAAGTCTTACATTTTGTGGTAAACTTAATATACGTTATAAGAAGTATTGCTCGAAACAGTGTGCCTCTTTGAAGCGTGAGTGAATGAGTGAAGTAAGTGTTAGTGAATGCACGTGTACGTATGTGTTTACATTTGTATGTATGTGAGTGATTGAGACTGACTCGAGGTCCCTCTTGGCCTTGTCGATGGCGTCCCTGTCGGCGGCGATCTTGGCGTCGAGCGCGCGCGTGGTCTGGTCGCGCACGATGTTCGGGTCCGTGGTGCCGAACAGGCGCGACATCAGCCCCGACTTGCCGGCCGCCGCGCGGTTGCGCTCCGACATTCTGCAATGTCACAACAAATAAATAAATATATTATGTAATAATAAATGCAACACTCGCTGATGCCATTAGGAATAGATGTAACAAACATTGTTTGTGTTAAACCCTCAACCACGAGTTTTGCAAGGTGTCGTTTTAGACTGAGCCATGGAGACATGAAAGAAACAATAAATGAGTATACTATACTAGGAAAGTGATGTGCTCGAGGTTAAGGTACAAGTCTTGAAAAATTTGCTGGTCTATATTAAAATCCAAGGCTGTGTGTATTATTTATAACGTACTTTGTCGGTGATAGAAAAACATGTATTTTATAGATGTGTAAGTGCGCCAATCCACACACACATACACACACATCCCGCCCCAACTGTAGAGAAGGCCCGTGCCCAGCATGGGCTGATGGTGATGATGTTGACGATGCTTGATTTGATTATTACTACAATGATGTCGGTGACGCATCCCGCCCCGCGCTGTACCTGTTGCCGAGCGTGTCCTGCGCGTACTCGAGCGCGTGCTGCAGCGCCTCGTGGTTGGCGCACAGCTGCTGCAGCGCGCTCGCGTAGAACAGGTACTCCTTCAGCTGGTCCGCCAGCTGCTCCTCGTCCTCCGCCACCGAGTCTATGCTGTCCGCTATCGAGTCTGCAAGAGATTGGCAACCGTCAGAGTGTGGCAATAAGGGTTACAATCCGTTGAAGTGTTATGTAAGATTTTTTTACAGTTCTTTTCTGTTCTGATTTTTTTTGTTTATACAAGAAATTGCGACAACATTTTATAGAAAATAAAAAAAAATGCTTATGTAATGACCGGATGGCCAGTAGACGGTTCTGGATAGACTCAGTTTTTAATATATTAAAGACAAGATTTAATAGAAAACGCACCTTTAATGCGGAGTATAGTCAATTAATCGATTTACAAAATATTTATTTATTTATTTATTTAATCTTTAAATACCATATACAAGTATAAAGGCGGACTTAATGCCGAAGGCATTATCTATAAATATTGTCGCAGCTCTTTCCAATTCGTGTACTTTATTTAAATCATTTACCGAAGTAGTGTCCCGCTTTCTGCAGTCCATCTCCCATTTCCTTTTCAATAACACTCCATTCACTAAATAGCTTGCCGTAGTTGGCGTGCAGTTTGCACAGGGCGAAGTTCTTTTCAATTATTTTAGATCTGCAATATGACATTGACATAGATAAAAAATGGCTAAATATTTATCTTACAATAAAATTAAGTAGTAGTATTTTAAAGATTTTTTTTTAATGTCATTATGTCATCAATGCCTTATGTTTTTTACCTTTTTAGTCTTTGCTTCATGGTTATAACATTGACAAGGTTTTTCAATAAAACCAGTAAAAGTTGCCTCAAAGAATGCTATGTTATTATTCAACACAATATATGAAAATGTATCATTTAAAACTTGCCTGGTATACAGAAAATTGCCTAAATTGACTTCCAACTGCCTTCCATAATATTTGAGACTGTCTATCTCTGGATCAGGCTTTTTCAATCGGATAGATACTGCTAATGATTTTATTTTGTTTTCTGCTTGTAATAAATATCCTGTAACAATATTTTATTAGATGAATACCATACACCAGACTGGGGTCTTGCATGTCAATAACAACATGATATATTTTAGATATCATGGTTGAGGTATGCTTGGAGTTTTGTTATTATTTTTCTTTTTTTATTATAACCGGCAACTTTACACAAACTCTATACATTTATTATTTGAAAATTCACCATCATCATTATTATCTACAAAATTTTCCAGGCACGAACTCCCAGAGTGAATTGTTGCCAGCAATGCTTGTAATAAATAAATATTTTTTATAATAATAAACATACCGCTGTCAGTGATGGTTTCTCGCCAGCCATGCTCCTGCTGCAGGAAGTTGATGAACTGGTCGTCGAAGCAGAGCCGCGGGTGTGACGCGACGCGCAGCAGGAAGTTCTCGAGGCCGGCGCGCCGCCGCTCCACGAACTCAGGGTCTGTCGTGTCTGACTTGCGCCACGCGTATAGAACCTAATGACATTAAATATCATATTATTAAATGACTGTCTTGTTGCTTAAGTCGAATAATATTAGCAAAAGTAACATTACAGATCAGATTTTACGGTTTGAACTTAGTAGTAGGACAGAGTGTTGACATGGGACCGGTAAGTGGTTATAGGTGTGTAAATGGAAAATAACACACAACAACAACATAACTCACGCCTATATTCTCCGAAGGGGTAGACAGAGATGCATATCTGCACCCACATTTCGCCAGGTATGTATCAGTCCCACGTAATAGAGGGCGAGCCTATTGCCGTTTTTCGGGCACATTTCCAGACTCCGTGCTGCTACTGAGAATTTCCTAATGGAAATACCCAATAACACTTTGCCCGACTCGGGAATCGAACCCAGGACCCCTAGATCGCACGGCGCATGCTTGTACCACGAGACCACGAGGCAGTCAATAAAGGAAAATAGAGTTGGTAAATCATGAAAATAAATAAATAACCATATATATACCACATGTATTCACATATCTGAGTGATTAGTTACCGAGATTTTTTAAAATTGATAGGCAACAAAACGTTGCTAACATGATCAACACCACAGTACAATTATTATAGGTCTTATAATTGTTATGCACAAGATGGAACCAATCATGTACTTACTCTCTTTTCTGGCAGAGGTGGTATGATGACATGTGGATAGGTGACTTGAAGGTAATCATGGATTTGTTCAAACTCTGTGTATCTTCTCCATATTGTACTGATTTTTGATTGCACCAATTTGTATTCAGGGTCTGTTACTCTGAAAAAAAAAACATTCATTCTTTGAGGTTGAGATGTTAGATAGTAGCATGCTTAAATATCCACTTTAAAAAAAGGATCTTAGATAAACAAACAAATGGATAAACAAAAAAACATAAACTATATTCACCATAATAGTGACTTTTACAATGAAAGATAAGAATAAACTCACTGAACTGTGTAATCTATGTGTTCATAACTTTCTTTTATCATTTTTTTTATCAGGAGTACACATTGGCGAATGGATTTTAAAATGTTTCATAGTATTTTACCATTAGGAAATAATTGAATATTTAATGAATTTGTAATACTGGCATGAAGTCAAGATAAACCTAACAAATGGTACAAATTAGGCTCCATCGAAAAGCATGACATAAACAAGAGGCAATGGAGTTGAACCCATATTGAGGCAAATGTATATACGGTTCACAAATATTTGTTTGACGTCTGGTCACAACACAAGTTTTGTACCTAAGCGTTCATCAAAATGGGGGTTATTGTTAATATACCAAAATTTATCTTTTATTAGGACACTTTTTAATTTTTTTCATATTATGTTGCCTAACAGCGCACAACAACATTCA
The DNA here is from genome assembly GCA_030295005.1 of Cephonodes hylas. Lineage (NCBI taxonomy): Eukaryota > Metazoa > Arthropoda > Insecta > Lepidoptera > Sphingidae > Cephonodes > Cephonodes hylas. Next base: position 3,337,706 of record AP025367.1, on the reverse strand, counting down.
TTACTATTACATGGGTGAGTTATGACAACATACTATTGCTAAATGAATGAGAATTAAAAGAAAACATTTTTATCTATACTTATGATCCTTATTCTGATGATATTTAATCATAAATGCTGCCACTGACGCAACATCTGAGACGGTCAGCAAAAATAAAATAACAATAAGCTAGTTAATTTAGATTAACTTATTGCATTTCAAAGTCCACTGATGAATTGTTTATATATAATAATCACAGTATTTAAATTTGCTTAAAAACAAACATAGAATAAGCAATAAGAAGTATCTACTTAAGTGAAATTTTTATTGTGTTGCTGTCTGTGTATTTGAGGTGATATCACATGACAATGATTTTTATCAGAACAATAGGATTAAAAGAAATATTGTGGTAAATAAACACTGATATGATGCAAAAATTTAAAAATAGATGTTTTGTATAGACAAACCAGTTCATTGTTATAGAACAATGAACTGGCTTGTTATAATGAATCTATTAACTGTATTTAACAGTATTGAGAACAACTACAAAAAATAGGAAGTAGTTGCAGCGTGATCTTTAAATTAAACTTGAGTATAACATTTATTAAGGTCAACACAGTGAAAATATGCTTAATTTGCATAGAATAGGCTTGTTTTGGCAGTTAATGATACTCCTACATGTATATAAAGAAGGAACTTACAAATTGCGACAACAACTCTAATTAACTCACGGTACAGGTGTAATTTGTTGAGAAAACAATCCATTGAGAACTTACTTCAGATCGATTAGGTATACAGTATAATGGTCGCGAACGTGAAGAGTTCCATTCGCGCGCTTCTCAGACTCCACAATTGATATATCCACATGTTTTAATAACGTATCCTAAAACAAATATAGAAAATAATCTCCCATTATCACAATAAAGGAAAGTAGGCGTTACAAAACTCTTTCCTACTTGATTTTCGAATTCCTCCACAGTCTCAATGACGCCAGACGATATGGATTCCTTCACCGGCGAATTTTCAGACGACATTTTGTCGTATAACACGGAAATAATTTAAATATACAAATTTGTGATGGGTTTTCCGATAAATTAATTTTTCAAAAACTCTCAGGTAAGCAAAAGTGACATGACAGCAATGCCAAAGTGACATTGACAATCGAAGATAAACGAGTTCAACAGGCAAAGGAACAGTAGATTGTACATCCTCATGTTTTAAGAATAAATCTTTTTACATTAAATTTTATAAATTTAATTCTCTCTCTTTTTTATCTTCAAATAGTAGTCAAAGAATTGTTGGCTAAGCGCGATTGCTAGAAAGTAGAAGTGTATCTTGCTCGTGATAAAATATTTATACAATCAAATGACAAAATAATTATCATTTTTTAAGAGATTTTTTGGGATTCAACAGGAGTGGCATTTTGTAACACTGTTGTGCGTTATCTTGGTATGTTTGACTGTCGAAGACCCAGTTTGATAATATTTAAATAATTTCACATAAGAAAATAGCAATTAAAATTAGGGAATGATTATGTATCCCAAATCTCAAGTATACTAGATAACAAAGGGTCTCTGTAATTGTGTCGACTGATCGTAGCTAATTACTTTTAATCGAATTAAGCTTAATTTACCGCTGCTGTTACTTGACCGTGTAGATTTTAAAAGAGGCCTCCAATGACCGACAGTGTCAGATGGAAGTTATATTTCAACAATTTCCATATTTTCTATTATGTTTTATTCTTGGCCACTTTAAATGCAGCGCTTATTCCCAGCTAATATTATTTGAAGTGTATTGCGCGCAATATGCAAACATTGTCCTTGAACGTAGGATATCGTGCTCAAGCGAGTTGTAAACGAGTTTAAATGGCTACATTTTTATTCTACCATCAAGAACTCTTAACATAAGGACACACTAGACCAGTTTGATACTTTTTATTACCACTTATTTATCATTTGGGTACGCTTTTAATGTGTATGATTTGGATTGTATCTAATGATAAATTTTAAGATACTTAAAACTTCTTACACCAAAAATTAATTTGGCACATTCTGTTGTTCTATATTAGTAATTGAGAAGTAGCACGAGACAAGTTTGTCTACCGAGTGGTATACCTATTGTTTTGTGATCTTCTCAATTGAACGTTTCAGCGTTTACCCTAAAAAAACCACGTGTACTTATTTATACAGTTCCAATAAATATTTTAACAATTTTATTAACCATCCCAAAAGTTTAGGCCATTTTGGGTCATTCAAAAATGTTTCAATAAAAAAGAATAATCCCAAGGCGAGCCTAAAAATTAGGACCTACAATATTGCGTCAAGAGAAGAGTACCAAAAAGGGTGACGTGATAATCGGATAAGTACGTAATCTAAAGTGATGCTAACGTCTCGAAACTCCCTGTGAAACTATTCTTAGTAAAAGTGCCTTAAGGGATCTTAGATGTGGTTAACTATTTATAAAGGACGAGGAGTACAATGCTGGCAATCTTTCTGTATAAAAACAGTTGTATTCCCTTTTGTTGGAACCCTTTTGTCAACGCTCGTGCAAAGTTATATGCATGCTATGAGTGAACGAACTTTGAGAATATTTTAATTAGATTTTTTATGTACAAATTGTATTCAATTGCCAGTAAAAGCTTTTCTTCTATTAAAATTAATAACGCTGACCTTGAATAATTTTGCAATGTTACGCACGTATACATACATAATATAGTCACTTTAGATTTATGGTACACAGGTACGTATGATGTGATTGTAATATGAACAAGCATTTTCGTTTTGTATTTTTTCTTTTGTATGAAATATGAATACAACGCAAGCCAAGTCGTTGAGAGAATCTATAAAGTACCTACTGTAAAACATCCTTCAACATTAGGACATTTTCATTATGACTTAATTATTCGCAGAAACAGATAATTTTGATTCTCAGAAGTTTCAGTGTTTCTAAGTTCTACGACACTTTGTTAAGGCAAATGTTGCTGTGATTTAATTGACTCGCACAAAGTAAAATCATTATATTAAACTTCGGCAACTGATCAAATTTAAACTTCCTTCGATAAAGTTTGATAAGTTAAAGGTGTTTGGTGGCAAAAAGGGCTAATTTCTTAAACTGTGTAAGATTGATCTTTGCTTACTCTACACTAAAGTTTACTCTTTTCTATGTTTTTTGTTTTAATTTCAAAGTTATTAAACAAGCGTTATGGTTTACATTATTTTTTAGCAAAATTATTACTAATTAGGTCTCGAAATCACTCGCTTTGACTGTTGCTTTGAAATTGACTAAAGCTCCGAAAATGATTACTACCATTATCACCACTTAAAGATATAATGTCAGTCCAATGAGTACCTAAGCAATTGCAGCAGTCAACCTAAAGAACTACTGGTGCCGAAGCAACAAAGCACTTTAAAGAAAATAATGATACACCCTTTAAAAAACATATTAGATCTAACTACCAATCTACAACGTCCACATAATCAAGTTTAAATGAACTAAAAATAGTTGAGCGAAACTATTGGGTTGGCAACTAAGTAATTGCGGATTTTACTCATAGATGGCTTCAGTTAAATTTTTAGGTTTGCTGGCGTAGTCCAAGTGTAAAACACATTTTGTTATTTGATAGTTGGCAATTCAGCTATCAATCAGTAAAAAAAGTTTTTTGATCGGTTGCGTAGTTTCCGTTTGGTGTTCGTTGAAAAATGGAAAATTAAAAGGAACATAATCGTCATATTTTACTTTTTTTTACGAAAAGGGAAAACGCATCGCAAGCTCACAAACAGTTATTTGCTGTTTATGGCGACGAACCTGGGTTGGCAACTAAGTAATCTCGGATTTTCAAGTTTTTGAACATAGCCAAGTTGTTTTAAGTGGTTATCAATGCATGTGTGTGATACATGAAGCTTTTCTATAATATCACGAGTTATACTGTGACGATCCGAATCGATTATTGCTTTCACAAAGTTGTCATTAACTTCAATTGGACGACCAGAGCGTTTTTCATCTTTGAGTGAAAACCACCAGAACGAAATTTGTCCAACCAATTTTGACACTGCCGTTCTTTTAGGACTTCGTCACCATAAATAGCACATAACTGTTTGTGAGCTTGCGATGCCTTTTCCCTTTGCGAAATTGAAAAGCAAAATATGACGATAATTTCCCTTTTGATTATCCATTTTTCAACGAACACCAAACGAAAACTACGCAACCGATCAAAAAACTTTTTTTACTGATTGATAGCTGAATTACCAACTATCAAATAGAAAATGTGTTTTACACTTGGACTACGCCAGCAAACCTAAAATTTCAACTGAAGCCATCTATGAGTGAAATCCGCACTCACTTAGTTGCCGACCTAATACTTTGCATAGGTACATGCTTCTAATTATTAACTGTTCTCAACTTTCGACCCTCGAAGTTTCAATATAGAAATTGTTTAATCATTAACATATTCCATGTTGTGTAAGCTTAGCTTCGCAATTACTTTCATAAATCTGGGCAGGTAAATTTATATACATATTATGTGTATTAAGGTAATATTAGATATTTCTAATATTACAAACGGGAAAACGGGGATTTAAAGTTTATTTATGCAGCTTAGAGAAACCGCGAGACAGCTAGGGTTTAAATATAATTAAAGTTTGTTTTCATGCACGACAGCCTTATTGGGAAAGTTTTTTAGACACTGTTTAGTACAGCGATAGTCTGGGAGCGAACCCGCCGTCTCTTGTTTTGTGAGCTGGTAGACAACCAACTGCGCTTAGTGGCGATCATAAAATCATACAGTGGTACAGGCAATAAAACTCAATCCACAATTATGTCCCTATACAAGGGATGCAATCTAGGACGATTTCAAAGTATTAAAAAGAGGTTATAAAGCAAAACAAAGTGCAAGACAGCTGTTACAATAGTTCATCCAGCTCCTTAAGCTCTTTGAACGCCGTTTTAATTGCGGCTCGGAACGATATTATAGTGCTTCCTTACAAAGACTTACCCGTACTGAGTTTTAAATGGCTTAGAAATATTCTTTTAGCGTCTTCTGTTTATAAATTTAATCCTTTATAGATGACATTTAAGTATTTAGTGGTGTTATGGTTTCTTGAAACCTGCACATCTAAAAATGAACCTAAACCCTGTTACTAGTTCACGAATTCCAGACCCAGCCAAGGGACGTATAGGGACTGATGATAAAAGGAATGACTAAAGCAATTTTATGATTTACTAAGTGATAGTAATTTGGCAAGAAATTAGCTATATGTGCCATCGATTCAGCTAAATGATTAATGTAAATATTTTTATTTCATCTTTTAAATAATAACACAAGAATGTGTTCTATTTCATAAATGCGAAATTTCATTTGTAAACTGTTAGTAGCCAGTCACAAGTATTCATTCGGCAGACTGAAGTAAAACTTTAGACTTTCTCTTTAGTGAGTAAATATATAAAACAATTTGTGAGTACTAAAAGAGTTTTACTGTCCCGCTGACCGCAACCATGTCAGCACACCCATTGTATAAAATTCAACAAAGTATTCTCTTTGATAATATGTAAAGTTTTGCCTGCATGTTTTTTTACGCGTGTGGAAAATGGAATACAAAACATCACGCATCTATTAAAGACATATTTTTTAAAATTTAAAGATTGAAAATCATTTTTCGGAAATCTGTTAGGTAAACTTGGCTTTTGGGCTCCTTCGGAAGTACCGTCACTGGCTTATATACGTACATAATATTATGTAGATGTATGAATAATAATTAATATACTGTAACATTTATGTTGTACTTTATCGATTTTGTTTGGGATGCAGATGCGACGGCTTATGAATTCACGATTTATGGCCTGTTGTATATCGCGTCGATAAAACAAGGTATTCTCCTAGTAAATCGACCGGATATATATTCTGTTTTACATTATACGTATTTTTGGCTCATAGTTTAAACTCGTGAAATAAAAATATTTGCAGGTTAATAGGTCACATGGGTCTCAAGTGAAGATTACAAAATTTAAGAAGTTTATCCAAAAATAAAAGCCTTTGTCCATGAATTAAAATAAAAGAATGTATGAAAACTTAACATAGTAATTAAACTTAAAACTAAAAGATAGTAATTGTAGTATGATGTGGTGTTAAAATAATTCTAACGCATTCTTATTTCGCATTCATAATATATTATGTTGGCATAGCGTAACAGTGACAGATCTATCCATGGGGTTATATTTGTTCGGATGTGGCGACTGGTGTCAAGTCAAACTCGTGCTTGTGAAACTAGAGGGGTTCGATTCTCACCCCAAGACTAGTGTTTATGTGAATTAAAAAGTATTATTTTCTTGTCTGGATGGGACCGAAAAGTCTATGGGTAATTTCTCATGTCAACGTCATATAACTAATATAGATACATAGATCTTATTGCGCAGTTTAACAATGTATGTCACTGTTGGGTGTATTTATTATTTATAGGTTTAATATCGCTTTTACAACACGTACTAATAGAAGCTGTTGTAAATAATTAAGTCGTTTTACGCCCTGCCAAATACCCTTGCCGCAGTGGAACGTCATGGTTTCTATCGTAAAAGCGAAGCGTCCATAGTTCTGCTCGCATTTATATTATTTAAGATGTTTTGTGTAAAATGTATACAGGGTGTATTCAGACCGTGATCGGAAACTAGGGCAGGTAATAAATAAGGTCATTACAAACACCCTGGCGTTAAAGAAAATCTCGACAACAAAAAAAATTTGATTTGCCTAAGTTTCCGATCACGGTATAAATACACCCTTTAAATTTTTTATGTGTTGGTGTTAATTTTATCAATATAAGCGCTATAGCACACTGTAATATTGGGTTGTATTTTTTAATATAAATAAATAAGCTCCACGATAGTATTATGTTTATATTACGGTTAAAAGTACTTCGTTAGTGAGCTCTGTATTTACGCATTGCTAATTTCTAGTGATAGGATACCGAGAATGTGTTTTGAATCCTCAATCAGCTTTATAGGTAAGATTAGTGCGTTCACGAGTATTGATAATCGTCTTTGAAAATTAAACTTTCAGAAGCCCTTCTTTGAGGGCAAAAAAGGTTAAAAAGAGCCAATGAATGCCTCCAAAATCTCTCATCTATGAAATAAAAATCCCATTTGGCAGTATACGTACATTACAAATATAAAACAAAGTTAGTTTCAAGCTTATTAATTACTTTCAGCTTATTAGCAATGGCACCCTCGATATTTTTATTCGTTCCCAAGTAATTATAAGTGTATAAAATTATTTTAATCAATTTAAACTTACCTCGTAATGTTACAAAAACAAGCAGAAATTTTCAGTAGAACCGATTCGATAAGTATTTGATAGTTTAAAAAATATAAACCATAAATTGTATTTGAAATTAGTCTCTGGTTTTGTTTGTTTGGTCTTAATAATGTTATTTGTTAGGTTTTAATTAAATTTGGTCATGTTTACTCTGTTTTAGTATTTGTAGATCGTTCCAGGCTAACGGCTTCAACAAACATTGGAGAAATTTCCAACATCAAATTACTTCCGATTATTATTTTATTATCATCATTATTTTATGCACTTGCTTATTTTTTACTTCAAACTTTTTTAATTAAACAATATCATTTACCCATGCTATGAAAGATTATAAGTTGATTTAGCCATACACATTATAATTTCTGTGTGGACTAAGTAATGTTTGACCACAAACAAATGACCTCATTTGTTACAAAATTGGCTAGCGCCGGCAAAACCAAAGACCGCATATAACATTTCCGCAACTTGACAAATATTTATACGGTCTACAGATATTCGTTTCTTACCTGAATGTTTCTGATATAAAAAGGTTTCTCCTCGTATTAGTAACTCAGGAAAATGAGACAATTCAGGACTTGTATCTCTACATATAGCGTTTTGATTTGTATAATTATTTTCTCCCGGACGCCACGTTTAAAATAAAATGCCTACAGTCGCTTTCCGAGTCTCACCTATTTCTGTACCAAAAACAATTAGCTTTAACAATAAATAAATACGTAACAGAGGCTAGTAAAATAGAATTCGTTTCGCATTCATAACAAATTAATGTGTACGGGACTGCAAGTTTGAAAATTATTTTATAGTTTCATTAACTTGCCATAATTAGCTTTTCAAACACACGCTCTCATTATACGAAACGTAGAAACATTTCGTGGCACGTGAACTCTACCGTTTCTCGTTTTGTGTACATCCTGACAGACGTATAATAATGATAATGAATAGTCCGCAAAGAGCTTTGTCCCGTGCCCCGCCGTTCGGAGTCTTATGTGTAACAAATTGAAAACTCCGCTTATTTCGCTGTTAATTGCTGGTTTACTGGCGTTCTGCTGGAACCGACAAGTTAGAAAGTATAAATATATAAGGCTCTTGTAATTGCGGTCGAGCGAATGGCGCTTAACGCAACTTACATATTCTGCTTCTACTAAGTATTTTCTAATGGGAAATAGCAAGAACATTTTGCCCAATACGTCTTTGAGACTAGGGTTCCTCGATCCTGTTCATTTGTTAGCAGTCATAGAATAGATTCCTGAGAAACTTACGTATACATTTTTTATTTTATGTATCTAAGTATCTTATTTTATCAATTTAACTCGAAAATATGCATTTGGCAGACGTAGTGTGGGACGTCCTGTAGCACGATGGACCAACGACTTGAGAAAGGTGGCGGATAACGGATGGATAAGAGCTGCTCAAGACCGGGATGGTTGGCGCTATCTCGTGGAGGCCTACGTTCAGCAGTGGACGGCGATAGGCTGAGTACATCAGTACATCATGCATTTGGCAATTTTTTCCGTTTTAGCATTGTAACGTTGTATGCATCTGTTGGTGAATACGGTAAAGTTTAATTGGAGTCATCATCATCATCATCAGCAGCCAATATTCGTCCACTGCTGGACATAGGCCTCCCCCAATGACTTCCACCGGGAACGGTCGGAAGCCTCCTGCAGCCAGCGACGTCCCGCGACCTTGACAAGGTCATCGGACCACCTTGTTGGGGGACGTCCCACGCTGCGCTTTCCCGTTCGTGGCCTCCACTGGAGAACTTTTTGGCCCCATCGGCCATCAGTTCTCCGCGCCATGTGGCCGGCCCATTGCCACTTCATCGAGCTAATCCGTTGGGCTATGTCGGTTACTTTAGTTCTCCTACGGATCTCCTCATTTCTGATTCGATCACGTAGGGAAACCCCGAGCATAGCCCTCTCCATAGCTCGTTGAGTGACCCTGAGCCGACCCATGACGCCTTTAGTGAGAGGCCACGTCTCAGTGCCATATGTCATCACTGGTAACACACAACTATTGAAGACTTTCGTCTTCAGGCACTGAGGTATATTGGACGAGAAGACGTCTCCTAACTTTCCGAACGCTGCCCAACCGAGTTGGATTCGACGATTGACCTCTCTCTCGAAGTTGGACCTGCCTAACCGGACCACTTGTCCCAAATAGACATATTCGTCTACAACTTCGAGAGTCGAGCCCCCAACTGCGATTGGGGTGGGCACAACATGGACATTCGACATGATTTTCGTCTTGTCCATGTTCATTTTAAGACCCACCTGTTGGGAGACTCGATTGAGGTCTTCGAGCATAGTGCTAAGATCCTCCAGCGATTCTGCCATGACTACAATATCGTCGGCAAACCGAAGGTGTGTGATATACTCGCCGTTGATGTTGATGCCGAATCCTTTCCACTCCAAGAGCTTGAAGGCGTTTTCCAGCGCGGCAGTGAACAGTTTCGGAGATATAACATCTCCCTGTCTCACGCCTCTCTGTAGTGGAATAGCCTTCGTGCTCTGATCTTGTACTCGGACCGACATGGTGGCGTTGTTGTATATACTTTTCAACACCTCGATGTACCGACAGTCAATGTGGCACCGCTGGAGAGACTCTAGCACCGCCCACGTCTCGATCGAATCAAAGGCTTTCTCATAGTCCACAAACGCTAAACAAAGCGGCAAGTTGTATTCCTCGGTTTTCTGGATAACTTGCCGAAGCGTATGGATGTGGTCTATGGTGCTAAAGCCTTTTCGGAAACCAGCTTGTTCGGGCGGCTGGAAGTCATCAAACCTGCGTTCGAGACGATTTGTGATGATCCTCGAAAACAACTTATAGACATGGCTCAGGAGCGAGATGGGCCTGTAATTCTTCAGCAAGGTGTTGTCACCTTTTTTGAAGAACAGTACCACCACGCTCCTGCTCCATGCCTCTGGCGTTGAGCCCTCGAGGAGAACGGAATTGAAGAGCCTCTGAAGGACTTTAAGTACCGGCGTTCCGCCCGCTTTCAGAAGCTCTGAAGTGATTCCGTCCTCACCCGGCGCCTTGTTGTTCTTAAGTTGCTTCAGGGCCATCTCAATCTCACACAGGCTGATGTCCGGGATATCATCACTGAAGTGGCGGATCAACTCGGCTCTCGGGTCTTCGGCCGAGCGAACAGCGGGCTTGGCAACCGAGGTGTAAAGCTGTCCGTAGAACCTCTCGATCTCCCTTAAAACCTCTGCCTTCGTCGACACTACGCGGCCGCCCTCCGTCTTCAGCCTAGACAACTGTCTTTGCCCAATAGACAAGTCTCTTGCAAACACTTTGGAGCCTCCGTTCCGCTCTATTATCTCTTTAATGCTCACAGTGTTGTGAGCACGGACATCGTGTCGCAAGGACTTCCAGATCCGTCTATTGAGCTGACGATATGCTTCGGCGTCCTCGGAAGACTGCAGCGCCATAGATCGACGTTCGGCCATGAGGTCAAGAGTGTGGACCGAGAGTTTTTGAGGTCTATCTCTGCGGCGAGGTCTAAAATGCTTAGATCCCACCGCATGGACAGCTTCTACCAAACCGCTGTTTAACTCGTCCACGGCAAGGTTTTCTTCCAGGCACTCGAAGCGATTTTTCAGCTCGAGTTGAAAGCTTTCGGGGTTTTGGATATGAGCGCGAGTAGGTCGGAGCGTAGACTTCATCAAGCGACGCCTTTCTAATTGGACGTTGATATTCAATGAGCCTCTAACCATTCGGTGATCGCTACCGGTTTTCACCCTGTTGATCACAGAGACATCACTGAATATCCGTCGTTTCGTCGTCAAGATGAAATCTATCTCATTTCTCGTGGAACCATCAGGGCTCAGCCAGGTCCATTTCCTGTGAGGCGGCTTCTGGAAGAAAGAGTTCATCGCAAAGAGTCCCTCTTTCTCCAGAAATTCGGCCAGCCTCTGACCCCTGGGGTTCCGTTGCCCATGTCCAAATTGCCCCACTTTCAACTCCGCATCGCTCCTCCTTAATTGGAGTATGTTATGCATACTTTGTTTCGAATCTGGTTGTTTGGGAGGCAGAAAAGTCTCTTATAGTTTCTGATTTCCACGAAACAGGACTTGTAGATACGCTAATGGTGATTGTTGGGTGTATTAAATATTTATTTACATTCATCGTTTTCATTCTTTGTCATTTAAATATTTTATTAATAATTCCAATACTACGTATTTTCAGATTTTAAAAACTTAGATCTCAAAATACCCATATCCGAAATAAATTAAGCAGAAATCTCTTTCAAGAATTTCAAGGTCGGTAATTACAATGGCCCGAAACCAAATTTCAATGGCAACATTAAGATTCCAGTAATTGGATCGATTCGTAGTACAATAGGTTCTGATTGCGCGCTCACCACGCTGCACAATGCTAGGGATTACTGTTGAACAGGGACGGATTTAGATTTGGAGTTTTTTTATTATTTTTAACGGTGGAAACATGGCTTGTAAACATTTATTTCGGTTCGATTTACATAATTTGGTCACCGTTTATTAAAAACGAATACTGATTAGTAGGTTTTGAAAATTAAACAATAAATGCTCAAATATTATAAAATTAATGGTATAATCGATTGGATTGAAAATTTTCTGCCTAAGAGGATAGGTAAAGTTACATCTCCAAAGAATGTTAATAAATAGTCTTCTACGTGGTTCTTCACATAATTTTTATTTCCATCTAACAATTATCGTTCATATTTAAACAAGAAAATAACTCAATTTTTTTTAATAGTTATCTATTTGAGTAGTTACACATACATACATAACCTCACGGCTAAATTCCCCGAAGGGGTAGGCAGAGTTGCATTTCTGCATGGAGTTATACGTAAGCAGTGAATTACGTAAATAATACCTATGAGGTCACAAGTCAATATAAGATTCCTCTTGAACCTAACTCAGTGCATCCCTGTATTTCTACGAACTGGAACGGGCGCTCGGATGATGCCAATTTCACGCTTCCTGTCCGCCTTTCTAGACTACATTCTGAAGCACACTTAAAAAGTATTTCCTAAGCTATTTAAAAAAGGATTTGATTTCGCATAAGAACGCTTTAGCTGTATTATAAAAGAGCTTAGAAGAATGAGAGTCCCCTTTCAACTTGTGTGCATTCCGAGATACACTTGTGACATTTCTATTCCTTTGTAAGTCGGGCAGTATCTTTTATAGTTAGGATGCAGTGTATTGTGGGTATGATTGTTTGCTTTATTGCGCTTCTCAGGTTCGCATCTTTGCCGACCGTAAAGTGTGGAATGGTTTGAGGACCCCTGTATGCTATAGTATATCCGTGACGTGTCGTGTTTTCTATATAGACCTCGTCGAATGTAGGAAGAAAAGAAGAAAGCAGATTTATTCATTTTATGGTTTTTCTTTCAGGAGTTAGAATTCTAACCATATTATAATAAATCTTAACACCCACTCATTTATAAAATAAACGAGCTCTACATAACCCTTTTGTTATCGTTAAGTAAACGCTTTGTGACACAATCCTAAAATTAAATACTCGGGCGTTCGAATGCATGTTCCCAAACATTTTCGGTGAGAGATATTTTATTTAAAAAAAGAGAAATGTTGCGCTATGTTTTGCTGTTCAAAAATCAATCTTCGGCACTCGTCCCCATAGTATAATTTATATACATACACGTTTCCTGAGTTTTTATCCGTATAAAAATGTATTAAAACAAGCTCTCGGCAGTTTCTACTGCCGTAAGCGTTCCCGTGCTTCGAAAAAGGAAAAGAATGTATTTTTAATTGAAAAATCACCCAACCGTGTTTGAAATTTTTTCGCAAAGTACGAGGATGTGAGCGTTTGAAGGTACTGGTTATAAATATTCTGAAAAAATAATGTCCTTAAGAAAAACAACTAGTAGCTTGGAAAATATGAAGGTAAAATTCGATGTAAACAGTATAATTCCTTATTCTCGTAGTGAACCACGCGTAGCTTAGTGTTTTTTTTTTTTTTTTTTTGTTATCGAGGGGAAAGCTGTTTATGGCTCTACTTCCCGCCAGCCCGGGGGCAGTGGGGGGCGGGAAGCGTATGTCGGGGTCACCGGTCTTCCAGCCCGGCGCGCGGCGACGTCATGTCCGCGCAGATGTTAGTGCCGGGCTGGGTCCCTAACGAAGTCCCTAAACCGGCATACCGACCAAAACCCCCCGGTGGCCATCTCCGCGCCAAGTTGGGCGACCATGGTACGTGAGCGAGAGGCGCCCACCGTTAACCACAGCCGCCCGGTGCGCCTCCGAGACGTAATTGTCTCGGACGTCTCGGAGTTAAAAGGGGGCGCAGTTACGCCCCCACTAGCTTGGTTTGGGCGCCCTGGTTGTGGATGGGCGCCCGCGACGTACACAGGCCACAGTGCCGCCGCCCCGCTCGGGGTCACTTTCATTGAGGACGCGCCGCCCCCGCAGCGCGCTCAGCGACCCCGAGGGCCCCTTTGAGTCGCCTTTTACGACAGGCAGGGGATACCGTGGTGAGATTCTAACGCCCCCTTGCCACAGGGCAGGGCGCCGGGTCTAATTGACTCTGTTGACCCGGCGCCTCCTTCTCTGACGTCTTTGGCGGGCGGGATCGCTTCTTTCGCGATCCCGATCCGCGCTCTCCTTCTGCGACATGACGTACTCGCAGAAGGAGAGCATCGCTCGCCAGGACCTCCGACTCCCGACCATCGAAGAGACGACGGCCGGGAGCGAGAGGTCTCCACCGACAATAGCGCGGAGAGCGCTGCGCTGCACCTCCCAGGCTGGAAGCTTAGTGTTTTGGGTCATCCTGAGCTAGACTTAATTTAAAGTTTAGTCGGTTTTATATGAGTGTACTATTGAAAAACCAAAAGAATACTTCAAAAAGTAGAATGTCCATGGTTTTTAGAAACGAATTACCATGATGATCCTTAAATTAATGGGATTATTTGTGGGATTTTACTTTATATCTATAATTTTACTGATTACGATGAACGGCTATAACAATAAAAACACGATTTGTTTGCTTCTTAAATAGAAGAAAAGAAATCACATAAATAAGAAGTGTCAGAACTTCGTTTGTTGTTTAGGCGGTAATTTATTATTCGACGCCTTATTTATGTTATGTGAAGAGCCTATAATTATATATTTGTCGTTTTTTGTTTAAGAGAGCATTTTTTTTATTTTTTATGGGATTCCTCGGTTGAATTGCTTAAATAACATACAATTCTTGTCGAATTGTTTTCAATAATAAATTGAAATTTGTCATGACGACACCAGTACGACACTATTTTGATCAATGCAATATGCCTGAAATCAATCACACTCAATACAAACACAAAGCAAATAATTAATTATTAAAATCGGAAGCTTAGCGCCTATACAGGATGTATTCAGACCGTGATCGAAAACTGAAGCAGGTAATAGCAATAGTGATTACAAACCCCCTGGCATTAAAGAAAATCCCGATTAACAATAAAATTTTTGAGGTTTTCCATACAAACCACATACTTTTATCACCGATGGTTGTATGGAAAACGTCAAAATTTTTATTTTTTGTCGCGATTTTTAATATCGCCACTGGGTTTGTGATCACCCTCGCTATTACCTGCCTCAGTTTTCGATCACGGTCTGAATACACCCTGTATATTACTACTGATATTTTTGCAGGTGTTTCTTTTTATTACAACATTACTTATTTTGATTATTATTTCATCGGATAAATAGATTAGGATCCAGTTTTTTGTGTAGGGGCGACACTCTATTGAGATCCATTGCTTCGCATTTGGGTGACGTCTGTAAGATTAAATTGAACGTCAATACAAGCAAATGTGACTTATAATTGAAAACTCGCAGATTCTTTGTGAGAAGTAATTCGAGAATCAGGCTTTATTGTTCCGTTGAGACTATGGATCTAAGTGTATTCGCTTCGTTGATTCTATCTACGTTTACGGATGAATGAATTCAGTCTAGAAGTTGGTAATGGAAACCGTATTGTTCTTATGAATGAAAAGACATTCACATGCGCGTGTGTCCATTTATTCTTACACCCACGTAGGTACTACTAGACCCACGTACAAGGCGAGTCTATTGCTGTTTGTAATGAATAAGGCGTGTTAATAGCAATATAAATCTTGGAATGGTAGAAGATGGAGAAAAGGGTATTGTGGTAGAATAATGTTAGAGAATCTTCGGGTTTAAGTATACTGGACACTAGGGCACGCGCTATTATCATATATATCGTTTCGAAGCTATTTTACATTAATTCATATTTCCATTTAATTTTTCAACACTGTTTTATACTGTACTTTTTATTTTTCGTATAGCTATTTCCGACATAATAAGTTCTCGTAGTTTGTCATGCCCTATAGAGAATCGCATCTTAAAACGGTTGGGGTTACATAATGTGGTTACCGAATGTTTAGTGTATTAATGAATTAACTTAAATAAGTTCAAAACTCACACTTAGATCACAATCATAATTACACGTAGTATAAATGGTTGTGGATAATACAAGCAATAAAGGCGCATTAAAAAAAAAGGAGCTGAATAAATAAATTTGGCGCATCTTTGTCTACTTTTTAAGGTAGAAATCTCGAGGCTACCTTTACATTGAAATTTATACTTGCTGTAAAATATCATGCAACACTATATTGAATCCGATCCAATAGGTTTTATTACAGACTTAAATGTTGTGTAACTGGGTCACACGGATCTTTTGTTTGTTATCAAATTCTGATACAATTATTCATTTTTATCGCCTTGTTTTTGTGTTTTATCATGCGATGTTTGTATGGTTTGTTATTGTTTGAAAATTTCATGAACTTTTTTGTGGCACCTGTGAGTAGAGATTCATTTTTTTGTAATAAATGATTATGCTGGTTTTAAATTAAATTTAAGTTGGTTTTTAAATATAAAAAGGTAGAAGAAAAATGTGATATTGAAAAAGATAAAAGAATAGAATTAGGAGGTCAATATTTCTGTTGAACTAGGTGATTATTTGTTATTTCAAAGTAAAAATCTTTATTTTTAATTAAAGTTTCAAGAAATCTTATTAATCTTCAATTTATGTGATCAAAATAAACTCAGGAATATAATAAACTAACACACGATGTTCTATTTGTCAACATCTTATGTTAGAGGAGAGTGCGCTTAAGCTAAAGTTTTCCGCTTTTCCACTTAACTTCATCTAACTAACAGCGTGTGATCTACTACGGAACTTATTCAATTCCCCCACTTTGTAACAGAATGTATAAACTGTAAATTGTACACTTCGTAGCTCATCGGCGCTACGCGGGTCACTACGGCTACGTATCGTGTAGCATAAGGAGCTACGAGCTTCATACAAATTTTGTTCTTTAGCTTCTTAATTTGAATAATATATAGATGTATTAACCTAACTAAATAACCATTACAATGGTTATTTGATTTTGTGTTTTCATAACTTAATTATTGAAGGATTAATTTTTAAAGATTGCGTTTATGTCAATATAAGTATTTGTCTATTAAAAGTAGTTTAAATTCTGTGTATTTAGGTTGTTAATGTGAAATTTACCTCAAGGTCCGATGGGCAATCAAGTTAGATGGCCGGGTCGTGCAAATGTTTTTGTGTTTTTCCTTAGGAAATTCTCAATATCAGATCGGAGTCTGCAAGTTGTGCCCGAATTACGGCAATAGGCTCGCCCCTATTATGTGAGACCGATCCATACCTGACGTAGGTGCAAATATACTCCTCTGCCTACCCCTTCGAAGAATGCAGGCGTAAAGCTGTATGATGAAAAAATGTATATGTACAAAGTGTCAGAATTACATGTGTAAATTGTATACATTAATTACTCTCCCTTCTACCACTTCTTTACGAGTATGTCCATTTTATGGTCGCCTCTAAGATCGCCTTGAGCGACAAGACCGCCAAATTTACTACAATTCTATTTGTATATTGTTTTGTCCTTTGTTTCTTTGTGTAATAAATATTCTGTGCAGAATTAAATTGTAAAGTCAGTCGAAGACGGCCCAAGCGCATCTATAAAGAACAAATAGGTGAGTTTTTTAAAAACGATGAGACAAAGTGACCTATAAACTGATGTTCATGCATTAAGAGCATAATGTCGGTTGAGGAATCGAAAGATGTTTATTTGGACTCAGGAACTTGCCATTTGACGCTGTGTAGTCTCTGCCTAACCCAACGGGAGACAAGAGTGACTTTATGTATGTACAGTAAAGAGTTTATATGTAAATAATAAAATAAATGTTGCTGCATTATTTCAGAGCACAACACAATTTGACGAAATCCAAATATTTCTCAATGAAATGACGTTGGACTGGCACTAAAACACAGTGAAGTGAGTCGGTCAGTGTGAAATGGTTTTGAAGTTGTGTGTATAGAACGCGGTCGGCGTCAACGTTCAATTTCCTATGCGGTTCGTACGGCCGCAGCGTCCGGATCAGCCGGCACACTTAACTTGTTTCCAAACGGTCTCGTGTTATGAATTGTTGCCTTTAAATCATAACCAACATCCAAATAGCTGGGTATTAGCTTATTAAAATATCACTCGGTTATAAACTTTAGTTTAACCAACTTAAAATTGCATTTAACTGGAAAAATATGGTTGAATCTTGGAAATGGCAAGTGATGTATCGGCAAGGGCAGCGTTGGATGCCATAAGGTGGACCGATGATTTGGTGAAAATCGCGGGAAGCCGCTGGATAGAGGTCAATTCCGAGGAAATACTTTGGAAGTCTTTGGGGGAGGCCTATGTCCAGTAATGGGAACGTCTTAGGTGATGATGATGATGAATGACGTAATACATATGTATGTGTATTGTGTACTTGTAATAATCATAACCAGTTAGCGCACAAGCTTATAAACGCTTATTAGTATAGGTTTGAACGACCAAATGTTCTGTGAAATATTTCTGAGGAACAATTTTCCTTTTAAAAACTTTAGCAATAGAGCATGTAAGTTTTCTACTGCTGAGTTCCATTTTTATTTTTAAGTTGGTAGTTACTTCGATTTAAAGTTTAATGAAATGTATTGAAAGTTGTGCAAGGTTGAAAATGTTAATGTAAACTAGAGTTCTTGTTCCTACGTTCGGAATTCGTACTGAATATTTGAAGTGTAGTTGTTGGTAATAACTTTTGCTTTCCTATATTTTGTACTTGTCTAAGAAATAACTCATGATATTATGACTGACCGATAATAATTTAAAAACAATAAGTTAGATGGACTGTCTTATGGTTTCGCGGAATAAATATTTGCCATGAGTTCGGGGTCGTATTCCGGATTGGGAAAATTATTACCAGATTTTTATTAGGTAAGTTTCCGTAGAAGTGCGGCATCAGTATTTATACCTATTAAACGGTTATACACTGGCCTTCAAAACGATTGGTAAAATCATAGTACAGCAATAAAACTTAGAAGTGAGTGTATGAATAAGACTTAGATATGAGTAAAATTAAATGCATTTATTTTATTTATAGATCAATTAAGCTTAATACACAGTTTCATAAGTACAAAACCGCAAAATGATATAACGTAAAACAATATTAAATGACGCATACAAAAATCTCTGAATCCGAAAAGAGCCGAAATCTCATCTAACAGCTACCAAGATTGAATAACAAATATCAAAATCCGGCTTACGTTAACTTCATTCAACATTTCCCGGAATATTCAGTTGTAATAAAGGGAATTTCATAGCTCGCGAGCTCTGCTAAAAGACGCGTGAAATAGGATCGCACCAACAAAACGCCATTATCAGCCAGATGCCGAAGTTAAGTGATATTGTCAATTATTCGACGCTAGCGCCATCTTCATCGCATCCGCCCCCAGCTCCATACTATTTCGAGATTCAATTTTTCTGGTTCTATTTTCAAATTCTTTTAAAGAAGAGTGCTGTCGCGTCGATTTATTGACAATGCCTAATTTTGTATTCATGGTACAAGGTTGATACTTGAGTGTGGTGGTACGGGAAAATAGCGGCGACAATTGTTGGGTGAATGTGATTCGTTTCTCGAAAATGTTTACTATAAGTACTTGGACTAGGTAGATGTTAATGGGAATTTGGATAAGAGGAAGGATTAGACGCGTTTGAGGATTGTTTCAGTTGATATATCCCAATACTTGATTTTATATTTTCGTTTTGTTTGTCGAATATTTTTCGCGTAACATTTTAAAATAAAATAAAATAAGGATATCGAAGTGAGGAAAAATTGTTATATTAATCTTTGCTGTACGCTTAACAGCAAGGTGGTAGTTACGTCTTTAAGGGAATAGTCTATTTAAACTATACTGCAAGTACCCTCAGGTGCAATATTGTCGCTTTCTATGATCCTTACTATACTAATATTATAAATGCGAAAGTAACTCTGTCTGTCTGTCTGTCTGTTACGCTTTCACGTAAAAACTACTGAATGGATTTTAATGAAACTTTACAATAATATAGCTTATACATCAGGATAAAACATAGGATACTTTTTATCCCGGATAATGTAGTATTCTCGTGGGAATGAGTATTTCTGGATCTACCAAAGCGATTTGAATGAAATTTGGTATAGAAAGAGGTAGAGCTCACAGAATTAACATGGGATAGTTGTTATCCCGGAAAATGAAGTATTCCCGTGGGAATGGGTATTTCTGGATCTACTAAACCAATTTATATGATTTTTGATATGTGCATAAATAGGACACGAAGTCACGGGCAACAGCTAGTTCTCGATAAAAACCCCATGGCCATTTAGTATAAAAAAAAACATTGACCCATCAACGAGGTCCATTAATCAATCGCCATATATTGTCTCCATGGGAAAACCTCACGGCTCTCACGCTATAAAAATTCATGCAATCCAGAGCTGACATTGTGCTCGATGTGAAGCCATTAATGAACCATTAATAATCCTTGGAAATCGCCGCTGCCACCTCGCGCTAATGGAGTTCCGCTTTCAACACTCAAAATATAGATGTCAACGTAAACATACTTCCGACGCGCGCTCGTGGCCGTGTGTCCCGGAAACCTGGTATATTGGTTTGCAATCGATACGTGACAAATTACTTATTACTCTCTTATTTTTTATGATGGCTTACAGGGTTTTGCGTATTAAGGTTTTAGCACGCTAAAGTGATATTGGATTAGTTATGTCTTTCGATGGACGGTGGAGCAGACAAGTGTTGGAGTGGAGACCGCGCTTAGATAGAGGTATTGTAGGTCGTCCTGCAGCACGATGGTTTTACGACTTGAGAAAGTTGGCGAGTAGTAGTAGGCTCAGGAACGGTATAGCTGGCGTTTTCTTGGGGAAACATAATATTGAAGTTTTATTTTAAGGTTATACTCGGTGTTATTGGTTTCTAATAGGAGGAATATCTTAGTAGCAACATAAAGTCTAGTTTTGAGGCCGAAATGGGGTTGGTCCTATTACGTGGGATCTGAAACAAATCGGGAAAGGTGGGCCCAGAAAATTCATATGTGCGTATAACCTCAAGAATATCTAGTGTAATGTGTTATTGTTACATTGAAATTTAGCAATTAGTCTATATCATTAAAGTTGGTGATGATATCAGTATGTCTGCCTTAAAACTATCTGCTGTCGAGGAGGCCCGTACCCAGCGGTGGTCGTGGCCTGATGATAAATAGTGATACGGATCACTACTATTAGGTACGGACCTAATAGCGAAAGGCAACTCAATTTTAGGTAGAGGTTGATTACAAAACAAGGGCTATAGATTGGTTTCCCGCACCAAGAAATACGTTTTACATCCATAAATATTTGTTTCGTGTATGAGTGTTTGCGAAACCGCAAAAATCTCTTGTAGTTTTTGATACCCACGAAACAAAACTAGTATCGTGTATTGTAAGTAGGTAACCATAAAATACTATTTCGTCTTGTAATTGTAAATAAGAGATAAACAATGAAAATTTGTTTGGATAAAATTACATAATGTTCCAGACAGAAAATGAAATAATTTTGTATCAGGCCAAACTGCTATCGATATTCGTCAAATCCAATTTAAAAAACAATAATTTATGACCTCTGAATATCTAGGTAACTAAGAGAAAGTAAAAAAAGAGTTATTGCCCTTTATATTTATTCAGTTACTAGATATATCATAATTTCCGGGCATTATGTTATTGTAACTATAATAGTAAATTCTAAGAAGAAAGGCTTGAAGTAATTCTTTGATAGTTGCATATTTCTATAACTCAGCGTCGCATAACCGCAATGCAATAAAGTACAGATCTATGTATCATAGAGTTTTTCTCCACTTATTTATACTAATATGCATTGACACCACTAAATTGACATTATAGAAATAGCTGAAAGTATTTATTCTCGTTTCTGCAAGACAATATCTCTTTAGACCCCCTATAAAGTAGAGTAACAGTTAGAGGGATTTTACGGTGTCCTCCCCGATTCATTACATTTCCTTGCTGTGATTGCTGTACACGTCGCGTCCTCTTGAAGGGACATTCGTTTTGTTTGACGATTGGCTTCGTCATTGTCTTTATTACTTCGTTTCGCTGTTTACTTAATAGTATTTTGGCGGACTTTTCTTGTCCTCGTTTTATTTGTGAGTAAGCCAAGCTAAGCACTTTCGGAATAATGATAACATATGACTTTGTAGTTGTAGGTTAACAGTAAGCAGGTTTTACACTTAATGCATAGCTTAAAATAATATTTTTAATACAAAACTCATAGTATAATAGGTCATAATACAGTTACACAAATTGTTCTAGCTCCATACTTCATGACATTTAGAAACAGATCAAATCTGATTTAGAATGACCAAAGGCTGTATTCATCAAAGCAAATGGTAGGATCTACATATTATTAATCAGTAGATAGAACGCAGAGTCATTGGTATCATCATTATCATCATCATCGGCCCTTTATACATATGTCCCAGTGCTGGCCACGGGTCTCCTTTACAGCTAACTGTGTAGGAAAATGTTTTGACTAAATCCTTATTTTCTCCACGCGTCTCAGATAGTCATTCCACTAAGGATTGAGGTTTTTACAAAATTTTCAAAGCGTTTTTAAAATGCATTTGCTCGCATCCGCGTGAAATGATATTAATAAACAAGCAGAACAAGCTTATCCCCGTACTTGAGCGAAAATGTTTCACGACTGCGATTTCCCGACCGCATGATTTAATTAACACGTTTATAATAACCGCGAAAACACCTACCCACCTTGGTGAAGAATGAGAAGGCTTCATTAAACAATATATTTAGCTCACGTCTCTGCAAATGCTTAGCTTGCATAAATTAAATTAGAGTTTGTGACGCTTGATGCGGTTACATTCGGTTCGAGCAAATGCCGTTAAGTTTTGCTTTACCAGATTGCTGTTGCCTTGTAGTAGCTACTTTTATCGTAACGTACCTGGCAAGTGTGACGAATTTTGATGGTAACCAAAAATTAGTTGATTATACAGGTGTATTTAGACCGTGATCGAAAACTGAGGCAGGTATTAGCGAGGATGATCACAAACCCAGTGGCGATATTAAAAATCCCGGCCAAAAATAAAAATTTTGACGTTTTCTATACAACCATCGGTGTTAAAAGTATGTGCTTTGTATGGAAAACTTCGAAAATTTTATTTTTTGTCGAGATTTTCTTTAATGCCAGGGAGTTTGTAATCACTATCGCTATTACCCGCCTCAGTTTTCGATCACGGTCTAAATACACCCTATATGTATGGTTCTAATCATTATGTATTAAACAAACTATTTTGTAAAAAACAGTCATTAATTGTAACTGCAAGGGTACATAAAAATAAAAATTACTATACGATACGATTTCAATTTACCGTCGAAATTTCCGACTTCGTGTTACAACTAAAAAATTCTTAAGAAAAAGGTAATAACGTTTTAGGGAGACGTATCGGAAATTTCTTAAACGCGAGTTTTTGCGAACTCCAACGACGCATTCATAATTTACGTAGCAACAGAACTGTGCTTTTTAAACAAGTTCTTATCATTAAATGGTTTAGAAACCGTTATAGTCTTTTTATAGCAAAACGCTAATAAATTCTGCGTTTAATAGTCCAGAATGGTGTAAGCTGCATCGAAGTACTTTTCTTACATAAGCGAAACTCCAATGGAATTGTACAGGGCTAGTGAAACATTTGAACACTTTTTATAGCCTAGTGTAAGTTTAGTTATTTCAACATCGCGGTTAACTGAAATTGTTTGATCTAGTTTTAGTTCGGGAGCAATTTTCGCTTTCGCAATGGTCAATATAAGTTAATTTATCTGTCTGGCGACGTAATAGTTATTGTAGTGTCGCCACGTCACTTAGTCGTTGACGTCTTTGGAGTTTTCTTTGGGCATTCTTAAGCGAATAGTGGGTTAGGGTAAGAAATTATAATATTTGGATTTTGGAATCCATAACCTACGTACGAAGAGATTAGAGAACGAAACATTCTCTCGAAGCCAATGACTTTACGTCAAAACACGAGCTTTGCTACCCTAACTAAAATTGATGTTTTCTAATCTCTTTTACTTCAATGGTTCCGCACATTTTGAATACTGATTATTACGACATACTTCTTTGTTGTTCACTCTTCGCAGACTGTGATTATGGCACGATAAATTTTTTGGCAATTATTTCCATTCTACGGCAATTCTTTCTGACATCATGACATAATATGTACAATGTACATAGCAAATTATGACATACATGATTTAACCAAAAATTTACGATGTAGCCTATTTGCTTTTGCAAATTTTGTTAAAGTGGTTGTATACTTCGTACACAGATTTGTTCATAACAATGAAAACAAAAGAAAGATTATAACGCGTAGTCGGGTTAATGTTCTTCTCTCAATTGCTTTCTAATAAAAACTTTAATAAATTACTCCGTGCCTCAAATTGAATGTAGAAAACAAAATTTATGGCTTAACTTTTGCGGCTTAACAGGTGCGCTTAATATGAATTAGTTCACGATTGTTTTGTTATCAACCAAACGTTGTTTGAGGTTTTGTTATCGTTGATTGTATTTATGCATTTACTGAGCAGTTATGGGTTAAGAAAGATAAATTTACAAAATAAAAATGTTTGGAATAGTGGATCAGAGAATAAACAATAATTTTTAAGATAAGAAAGAGGTTTCCATTCTATCATTACTTCTTAAATTATGTGTGACAGATATACCTATACAGCAAGCTAAGAAAAAGTCGTAGTGTAGGACGCCTTCTTGGACGCTTGGCTAGGTGGGGTGACGATATACGCATGGTGGCGGGCAGCGGTTGGATGAGGAGAGCCGTAGATCGAGCCGAGTGGCGTGCCGTAGGAGAGACATATTTCCAACAGTGGACGAATTAACGCCAGTTGATAATGATGATGATGATGAAGAAGAAATCTAATACATATGTTTTGAGCTACAATCACATTTAATATGGTCTCAACTTCTTATAATTCCCTTTCCTAGATAATTGTTCTGTGATTCACAAATCAACATCGAAAAGCTCTCGCAGTTCTTGATACCTACAACAAAAGGCTTGTATCTTGCTGTGGGTTCGGAATTATTTGTATGACTGTTGGATACAACTCATAATACAATCACCATTAACAAATCTAAACAGCAGTCGTTTCAATCGCTCAAAGAATAACCATTGAACGTTAATTAATTCGGTGGCTGTTGGCAGGTATATTAAACAGTCGAAGCGCGGTAATTGCGGCCCTCGGCGTGTACCCAGCCTTTATACCCAACGGTACATGACCGCTGGGACTCCGCAAACAATCTGTTGTGAGCCACCTCGGAATGATTAAGTGGACCATTTGCCAGATATACTAAGTAATTGATAGTTACGTCTATAGTAAATGAAAAGGATAAGGTAATGGACGAATGTGAATTGGGATAAAATGTTATAGTATGGAGTGGATAGGGGTTGTCACTGGAATTTTGTAGAGAATTACGTAACAAAACATTTTTGAGTAATAAATATAAATACGCAGTTAATTGTTTGTAAAAGTGTTTTTTATATTTCTCGATAAATGGGGTCAAGGAGAAGAATGAAGGCACTTTTTGTATTAAATTCCGGGGATAGAATAAAGTCATCTCAATATAATTCCTTAAAAAAATCCTGTTAGTACTTTAACCCATTCTTGACCGCCGTGCCAATTTGGGAACACTTACTTTTTGAGGGTACATGAAAAAAGTATTTATGTAAGTTAATAAATTCTAACATTATTGGATAGTTGAAAGTGTGGTGATTACATATAATATTAAACAATTTAGTTATATATTATAGATTTATTACAATTATTGGTCGAATTTTGCTTTTGAAGGACCTGTCGAGGTACTTGACTGTTTGCAATTATTAGATTTTGCATATTAAGTTTATCATCGTAAATAGTTATTATTATTCAAATACGATAAATTGTCTATCTTATAAACAGAATTTAAAAAATAATGATTCATTTTTTACCATTTTATAGCACTTTAAACATTGCTGTGCCAATTTGGGTACACTGGCCACAAGTGTTATTTTTGCATATCATAAGGAGAAACTGCTAACGACGTTATAGTGTCAGTAACAATTGCCGTGGATAAGAGGAAGAGGTAAATACAATCCTCGAAGATTGTGACGACGGCATGGACTATGATTTGGCTATAATTCCATTGGAACTTTTTATTGATACTGACGAAGGAGATGGTTTTGATAATGAACAAATGTCTTCAATATTGCCAATTCATGTTATAGGAGAAATCGAGGTATTTAGGTGTTCATAATGTAGATACTCTTTCTGAGTATTTCAGGATAGCAGTGATGGTGAACTGCCAATGGAAACGAACATAAGACCGCAAATATTAAACCACCGCTAGTGCACCTGATGTATCTGCGATTGGACGAAATTGGTCAGTGCTCATTGTGCCTCCTTTTTTTTGTTCTCGAGGGGAAAGCTGTTTATGGCTCTACTTCCCGCCAGCCCGGGGGGCAGTGGGGGGCGGGAAGCGTATATCAGGGTCACAGGCCTTCCAGCCTGGCGCGCGGCGACGTCATATTTGCGCAGTTGTTAGTGACGGGCTGAGTCCTTAATACAGTCTCTAAACCGGCATACCGGCCAAAACCCCCCAGTGGCCATCTTCGTGCCGAGTTGGGCGACCATGGTACGTGAGCGAGAGGCGGCCACCGTTGTCCACAGGCGTCCGGTGCGCCTCCGAGACGTACTTGTCTCGGCCGCCTCGGAGTCAAAGAGAACGCAGTTAAACAACCTCTACCTTGTTTCGGGCGCCCCGGTTGTGGGTGGGGGCCCCGCGATGTACAGAGGCCAAAGTGCCGCCACCTCTCTTGGAGTCACTTGAGGACGCGCTGCCCCCGCAGCACGTCCAGCGACCCCAAGGGAACAATTGAGTCGCCTTTTACGACATGCAGGGGATACCGTGCTGGGATTCAAAGCCCCCTTTACCTCAGGGCAGGCTGATTGTTCCTCCTTGGCTCCTTCTTATCCTTAGACTTATCCATCATCGATTGACCAATTACTAAACGAGAGTAGTATGAAAGAAACGTTGAAAGAACAGAGATCGAGTATAAATTTGATACAAATAATGAGATACTTTAGGTTCGCTGAAAATGGCCCAATCAATATCGTTGTATGGAGTTGAAGTCCATGGCAAACAAATGGAGGTGGGTTCCGTTCAAACACATGATAGATGTGGCATTACCAAATGCGTGACCATTACAGCTACGTCTAAAGAAGATGTAATGGATCAGTTATATTTTCGCTGGAGTATAGCTACATTTTGTCTTGGACAATCACCTCATCATCATGTTACTCGTCAGATATCATTGTCATCGAATGGTTACAACTGGACGGCAGCGAATATGTTAAAGAAAAAGTTTCCAAAGCGTTTTGGTGGCCTTATCCGTTATAATAGGATCCGATAGACTTGCACACTATTTTACCCTTAAGTGGCCATTGTGCCAATTTGGGCACACCCCTATAATTTCAAAATTATAAATAATTTTTATTTTTTTTTTCATTTTTATACTTATTTGTATCCCCAACTATGATTAAATAAAGAAATTTCTGAATTTGTTCTTGTAGTTTCTGCTTGGCCACAAATGGGTTAAGGTGGAAGAAACATTGTAATAATAAAAAAATTGAAGCGATTAGTCCATAGACAAAACAAATTAGCCGTGCCTATTGATTGAATTAGACCAGATGAAGGCTAACGATCATGACATAGGATAATAAACGAGTCTTAAGTTGATCTTTTACGTTAGGTTATCTATTAAATTGTTTGTTGGATCGAGTTGATGGCCTCGAGGCTTAGGCGCGCGACTAGACAAAAATCTAAATTGGTCGGGCGTTTAAACCCCACACCTCTGACTTCTAGAATCTATAAGTGTATTCACAATTATTTTTGGTATGGTGAAAGAAAATATCGTAAGCAAACCTGCACACCGGAAATTCCTTAGGTTCTGCTTAAATTCTTAGTCCGCAAACTGGCGCTAGATCAGCGAGGCGGACTAAAGTCTCACCCCTCTCAGTTATTGCGGAAGCCAGTGCCGAGCAGATGATGAATTTGTGGAATGAATATTCGCCAAAATTTTACGTTCAAGTATGTTTTATCACATTTGTAAACCTGACTACTAGCAAATTTAATTTTGTGTAAAGGCAATAAAATAGTAGCATAAGTTTTTTTTGTTATAAAACATATGAAAATATATTCTTGTCTTTTCATTAATAGACATGACAATAGGCTTTTCGATACAAAGATAAAATATCTGTTTCGGCTTCGATACAAACTCTGAACAAATGATAGTCCATTTATTAGTATGAAATTTCAACGGTGAGCTCCTTGGTGTCAAATAGGCTGTAACGTTGAAGATTAATGTAAGTAATGGCTTTCCTGCATTATGATGGAGCAAAGGATTCTATGTGTCGAATACAAACTTATTGATCCGTTCCTCCTACCCACTACTAATTTCTAAGAACAAACATCAAAACAGGCTTGTTCTAAGGATGAATGCAAACAAATACGCACTTATGAGAAAGAAAAGAAAAAGTATTTATATCTAGAAAAATAACAAGTATCTATTAAGAAGAAGGAAACAATTTACACATTATTTTGCCTTTAGATCGCTAAGGATGTGTAAAAAAGCTTGTAACATTTTCACAATGAATTTGCAAAGGTCTTAGTAAGATAAATCTATAACCATATACGTTAGTAATGAAAGTGTCAATTTAGTAATTAAATGTAGTAGTTGCTGACAATCTCATAGTCCGTACCCAGCAGAGGAACTTCAATGTAATTCAAATCAGTGCAGTGTCTATGAAAACCCTCGCGTGTTAGTAGAAATGTAATATAGAAACTTTTACTGCTCCGATTGTATTAAATGGCGTTATAAATTTTCTGAATACGTAAAAGTCGTATATTATTTACTTTCAAAATTTATGACCACAGAGATTTATTTTTATTAATTTAGTTTACCTAAGGTTATGCTTGGTTTAAATGATTTTGCGTTTCTCTATCGTAAAAAGAAAGAGGAATAAAAACTTTTACAGAAATTAAAATAGTATGTATAGTAAATTGTGTGATTTATCAAATAAAAGGTATTTTTAAATAACTCATATTTTTTATGATTTTAAAAGAAATGTAGACATCATTTGACCTTTCCTTATGTATACTTAAATTTACTAGTTTATAAATCATTTTAAATCTTTCTGGATCAATTATTGTGTCTTTAAGAAGCTGTTGATGGACTAGATTAATAGCAGGATGTAAGTTCTAGGGCTATCAAAGACTAGGTGATCTCATAACTTTGGTTAAAAACTTCTCTAATTCAAGGAAATTATTTGACGTTTCTGGAGGCGTAGGTATAAAAAGTCAGTAACCTTTCCTTGATAGATATTTTCATTAACTCTGTAGTAGTTGGTTGTCAAAGGAATTCCATTAAAGAACATTCTTGGTTTAGAATTTTTATGCATTATTGGGCTTCACAACAGCTGCCATTGGAAGGAGGCGTCTATATAATTGGAATTTAATATGAAGGCTGCGTTGTTTACCAAGTCCCTTAATATATTACAGAAAAACAAGTCAACGAACCTAAACCTAGTTGAACCTACACCGAGCATTGAACTCTATTCGAATTTAATACACTCGTAAGGAGGAGCATATTTTCGGGTTCCTTAATCAATGGAAATATGTTTGTATAATGTAAATATTAATGTTGAGGAGGTAAGGAACGGAGTATCAAATACGAAGAATGTGGGAAAAACGGGAAAAAATATTTTAAGTCTTAATTTAAACCTTAGCATTACATACCTAAGCAAAAGCAAGTAAAAGATAAATCATCATCAACCCATATACGCCCACTGCTGAGCAGGGGTCTCCTCTACCATTGAGAGGGTTTAGGCCATAGTCCACCACGCTGGCCTAGTGCGGGTTGGCGGACTACACACCAAAGAAATTCCTAAGAACTCCTTAGGTGTGCAGGTTTCATCACGATGTTTTCCTTCACCGTTAAAGCAAGTGATAATTCAATGTGAATACACACATAACTTCGAAAAGTCAGAGGTGTGTGCCTGGGGTTCGAACCCGCGACCGCCGAGATTCTCGACCGCGCGCCTAAACCTCGAGGCCATCACTGCTTGTTTAAAAGATAAATATGTAAAAGAAAAAAGACTGTCAGATTCTACTTATATTTTTTTACACAGGCATTGATTTGTATTTAAACTACAGTGACGGTTATGCTCGGAAATACCTTAGATGATTGGAGAAATGAAGAGATCCTTGGGCATTACACGGAAAATATGCATTTGGCAAAGGGCGGATATCCTACTACGCGTAAATTTTTCCCACAGCAGTTATACTCATTGAATGAAACGAATTAAAAATGGCATGACGTCGACGCAGTCTAGCATATTACGGTATGGCTCTAACATTTTACAACGCAGAGAACAAAGATTACAGATATTAAAAAATATATTAGCAACTTGAAGTATCAGTGGGTGACCAAGCGCGTAGGTTTAAAGGCTGATGGGGTAAAAAGGCTTTCGTGAGGAGGCAGCATATCGGTTTTCGCATTTATGCAAAATATTTTCACATTTTATTACCCTAAAGGTCGGAACAATTTTGCAAGTTTTTAATTGCTTTTATATTTAACATTAAAAATATATATATGCCTTACCTTTGCTGGTGGACGTCTTTTGGCCGATCATGATTAAATATACTTTGATCAACTCAAGGTGTCTAATGAATTCGTTATAAGAAAATAATGACATAAATTTAAATTGTTAATGTATTGTTTACATAAGGTTATGTCCAAATGTAACTTACCAAATATGTTTTGATTTTTTCATGCTGACTGGAAATAAATGGATAGTTTTAAATGAAACACTATTGTTGTATGAGCAAAAATGATTTAGAAGTTTGTGAACAAAACAGCTGTTGTAGATAGCTTTAGCAGCGCACAAATTCGTGTATAGAATTTTCAGGCTAGTGAGTTCTCACTGAGTTGTGGAATAGTTTACTAACTCCTCTTTCACAAAGCTTTGAGATTTTGTGTTGAATATCGAGAGGTTATCGTTAGAACTATGCTTAGTATCTGCCAAAATCAAAAATAATACGAAAACGTAATAGAATTCTAAAAATGTCACGGACAATCATCGTGGCAATAGACTTCAAAGTCATCCATCGCTGTTCAATGATTCTGTACACCGTTTATATTTATCTGTGTACTATATATTTTTTTTTATAAATTTTGCTTATTTATAGTAGTTTATTTATACTTTTGTTGATGGTTTAATCTTGCTTTTATTTATGCACCTACCTTTAATCTCTGCATCACCCTTACGTTGACAGTAAGAGAATGCCTCCTTCCTTGTGTCCTCCTTCATACGCTATGTGTAAAAAGCATAAATAAATAAATATATTCTGCTGAAAACTGGTAAAATGTACGCTTACAATGCTGGTAATAAAGCCGTCACACACAGCTGTTGACAAGGGGCTGTCGCTCGCAACTACACCATAATTTCAAGCCACTCGATCCAATAAAGGCAACACGAATTTACATTTTAAAATACATGCATTCTTTCCCGCCGGTCAAAACGTGACTTGTGTTAAAATGTGGGCTGTTGTTGTCGCCAAGTTTAATGGAATGGGGTTTTTTATCAGCCTTAATAGTTCTTTCAGACCTCCTCTACAATTTAGAGGGATTAAGTTTTAGTCCACCACGCTGGCCTACTGCGGGTTGGCGGACTACATACCTACTTAAGAAATTCTTAAGAACTTTTAGGTGTGCAGGTTTCATCCCGATGTTTTCTTTCACCGTTAAAGTAGGCTGCAAATGTGCTGTGGAAACTAAAACTTCCATAATTATTTAAATCACACCGCTGGATAAAATTTTGGATAAAAGCGTGTTATTTACTCATGAGTATGTCTATATAATATTATATACTGAGCGTGTGACGTCATAGCTTGAGAAAGTCGGAGTGATTAATGCCCCATATCATCGTGGTAATGTGTTGTTATTCTCTTAATGGTCCGGTTGCTAGATTTCTGCTTGGCTGTAACTTCGTTAATTATTTCTTACATTTTTACCTACTACAGTGTTTGTGTTTCTTCAACATTGTCCTGTTAAATAACGATAAATATGTACGATAAATACTGAGTAGGTTTTAATGTGGTGCCGGGATACAAACAGTTACGATTTTTTGATTAATCTAGTCAATTATGTAAAACAGTGAAGAATACTTGCTTCTAAATGAATAACACACATTTTTTCTCTGTTAAACTCACAATAAATAACATACATACTTATATTCAATAATGTTAAAAAATATTCAAAATTGTTTTATTTAATTTTTTTTATGATAATATGTCATAGAATGACGGGTTCCGAAATGTGTAAAAAAACTCATATTTCTCCAGTAAATAAAAACAAAACACCCGTATAATTGCTATTGCTGTTTCCATCGCAAAACCTAACAAAACGAATGTCAAATAAAATCTCTGGGAAAATCAAACATCCCCTTACCTTTACAAATTGTTTTCTAAGCTTAGACCTTTTTGCGGGCCCAAGTGGCCCTCGTTGAGATAATTACCCGTTTGCTTTTTGTTCAAGGGTTAATTTGTGTATCCGCATTAAGTAAATGGGTTTTAAGTTCGTTTAATCATGAAATAAAATGTAAATCTTTATTTGTGTATCTGAAAGCCCCTTGGCTAGATACCTGCTTCCGAAACGTGGTGGGTTCGATGATCGAGACAATACTGGCTAAAATTATAATTAATCTATAAGGCTTATATTAAAATTATTAAACCTACTTATTCATCATAACCCTGAATTAAGAATATTTGCATTTGTTTAAGATAAAGCGTGTACTCATAAATTACATATTTGATTTAATATTACCGTAATGGAAACATTACAGACTCCATTATACATAAAATTTGTGTAAAACCTTTTAAATGCTCCCGAAATGGATCGTCATGTGTTGTTCAAACAACGTTATGTCCAAAGTTGGGCTTAATTTGATTATAAACCTTGTAATACAGTGAAATTTACTTGGTATGAAATATGGACTTTGATCCATTTAGGCGTGTGTTACCAGAATGAACCATCATTTACTTAACGATTGCAAACACCTAAAAATTCTTAGGAATTTCTTATGTGTGTAGTCCGCTAATATGCTCTAGGCCAGCGTGATTGAGTAAGGCCTTAACTCTCTCAGTTGTAGAGAAGGCCCGTGGCCATGGTGGAATCAGGGTTCACAGTCGTTAAGACCTTTTTTGAGGTACAATCACCGGCCTGGACCTCGAGGCCATCGCTGCTTTTAACATTAAATGAACAATAATTAATTTAATAATTTGTTTCCTTTTAGTCGCTACTCTCTAATCAAGTGTTAAATATTTTTTTTATTTTTCTTAATCTATAGCTCTGCATTTTATATTGAGAATATAAATAAATCTCCAAGTTCATTTTGTTATAATCCGATAAGACTTTAAGAGCCGTCGTAAATTTTTGAAGTATAAAATGTTACCATTCAACGCTTCCATTCACGGACATGAAACCTTAAATTTACCAAAGAAATGAAGTAAATTTCATTTTATGCGGACGTTTGTGAGGATAAACTCAGCACAAAAATATTTTACCTGCCTTACCATCTCAATCATATTGGGACCGACTCATGACTCACTCCATACATGTCCTTCTGCTGGGCACGGGTCTCCTCTACAACTGAGAGAGTTTAGTTCTCAATTCGCCATGCTGGCCTAGTGCACTGCTGTACACGTAAACAAATTCAAAGAATAAAAAAATAAATAATAATAAATACACCCAACAGTCACATACATACTCCCGACCCCACACTAAGATACGAGTCTTGTGTCGTGAGTATCAGAAACCACGAGAGACTTTTCGGTCTCACAAACACCCAGACCCGAAACAAATATTTGTGGATCACACAAACATTTGTCTCGGTGCGGGGATCGAACCCGCGGCCGCTCGTTTTGCAAGCTGGTGTCTAGCCAACTGCGCCACGGGCCTGTCAAGAACCTTATGCATGTTTTTCCGAGATATTGACCTCCATCGTTAAAGTACGTGAACATCCAGAGGTGTCTCGGGTTGAAATCCCCGACCGTTGAGAATTTGGACAGTCAGCCTACACCTCGATGTCATCACTTTTTCAGGACCGTTTAATTATACCAATATTCGTTAAACTATAATTTGTTTCCTTTTTTCTTACTTCATAAGTACGTTAACGTGTAGTACGAAAATGTAATCAAAACAATTAAGGATTCTTCTTCTTCATCATCAACTCATGTACGCCCACTGCTGAGCACGGGTCTCCTCTACCATTGAGAGGGTTTAGGCCATAGTCCGCCACGCTGGCCTAGTGCGGGTTGGCGGACTACACATCTAAGAAATTCCTAAGAACTTTTAGGTGTGCAGATTTTATCACGATGTTTTCCTTCACCGTTAAAGCAAGTGATAATTCAATTTGAATACACTAATTAAGGATTATTACCTTGAAAATACTCACTGGCATTTATTTTTAATTTTTGACAGCTTAAATTTAAAGCAAGTTTGTCTCCAGCAGGTCTTAATAACTAAGCTACTTTCATGAAGTAATATGACCGGATTTATGCAGCAGTTATAAATTTAGGTGGCTATCGTGTGTGCCAAGGTTTACAGTTGAGTAAGTACTGTGTGACTTTAGCGTTAGTGCGTTGGGGCAGAGTTTAGCAGCTGAACTCTCAAGATCGTCCGCTCTAGGACGCATTAAAACGTCGTCTCTGATTGCGGAATAATTGCAACGGTAGAGCTGATGCAAACCCTCCTATTTTGCTTCTATCCGGTTCCACTGAGTTGTAATGTACATGAAAATTGTTGATGTTGATCTTAACATTTATGAGTATCACGCTTAAACTTTTAAAAGAATTTTATGTGTTATGTACATGATCATCTTCGATTCTCACTGTGATACCTGTGTTATGTTGCGTAATCTTTGTAATGGCTAAAATATTCTACCACATATTAATGAGAAAATTAATCAGATGTTTTTGTGAATGTCTGAAATGTTCTACCATATACGAGTTACATAATTGTAATTAGTTGGGACCGCCTTATTGAAAACGTAGTTCGAGCCCAAAGTAAAGCTCAGTGCCGCACGGATAAGTAGATTCTCATAAACTCAAAACAAAAATGGCGACAACACGTTGAGATTTGTTCTGTTTGTGGTCCTCCATGTTAAGTACGTTTAGTAACGACGCGCGGAGCAAGCGATGTCGTCGGCTAATATATTAAATCACCCACAGTTCACTTTGTTAACTCACTACCTGCATCCGCCGCACTGTGACACTCTCTACTGTATTTCAAACTCGCGTAACATGTTTTGTACAATTCAATGCACTGATATTTCTCTACAGGTGAAATTAATATGTTTATCAAGCAAACGCTCTTGGAAAAGTGGTTAATTAAAAGACAAAATAAATTCATGGGTTAGATCGATTAGAATCGAAAAGATTGTAGATCTCAAAAAGTTGAACCAAGTGGCCAGCAACGAGCTGTGAGTAAAAAAATAAATAACAAATAAAATAGGTACAGTTAAAATAAAATAAAACTGTAAGTGAAACATTCTGTTGTAGATTTATGTAATCATAAAATTATAAAAGCGTGTTAAAAATCTTAATAAAGATATATTTTTAATTTACTACTTTCCAAATTTATTATAGCTGTACAAAAGGGATTACACGTATTCTTTTTAAACGAAATTATAACGAACATTTTCTTTTATGGTAAAAAAGAATAGACGAAAAGGTCGACTCAATTCTGGGAAAGGTTGTCATTATGAGGGCAAATAAATCCAGGACTTATTAAATTGATATCTGTCCCGGATTCCACCGAAACTATTAATTCTTTCGAGAAGGATAAGCCGATGTCCGAAAGGAAAATCTATGGTATCTTGGTACCGTAAAAGATTATGTAATTGGGAATTGATTGATTCTTAATACACAACATATGCATATTGTACATTGTACATATATATTGTATAATTGTATATGGTATGATTTATTTAATTAACTTTATGATTTACTACTTTTATAGGGCATCATTGTGTATTGACTTTTTTCTTATTATATATTGTGCTGAATCTTAAATAAATTAGAAAAGAAAATTTTTCTAGAAATATGGTTGTATTTTATCCAGGATGACACAATTATGGTTAAATTGACGAAGAATATAGAATTCTACGAAACTCAGCAACACAATACTATTTCTTTTCAAAAATTAAACGAACAAGATGAGTGTTAAGAGTCTTTTAAAAAATTACAAGAATCAAATACAGCAAGAGTATTACATGCTCGGTGGATAAGAGACGTGTAAAAACGACTTTGATTACATTTGGGACGTGTTAAGTTGGGGAATGTAATATATAACTTTTTAAGGTCATATTTTAAAGGTTTCTATTTGTGTTGTTAAGAGTATTGCGTTTTATGTAATGTTGGTTTCAACTTTTAAATTACATTTATATATATATATATATATATATATATATATATATATATATATAGATATATAAGTTATATATCTGCATGTTACAACTGTTTGTATAAAAAGTTCACTAAGCTTACCTAAATATGAAAACATTGAAGAATTACAAACTAATGCAATTGTGTAGGCTACGAATAATTTAGGTAATGTAAAACTTAGGTATGGATATTGTAGAACGAAGTTTTCTTACATTTTTAAACTGCGTAAGAGCTAACAACTAAGAATGATTGCATAGATTAATATGATGTACAAAATGCGTCTAATTCTCTTTTATTTAGTTATTTTTAATATAGCTACTTTTAATAACATATAATATACTAGCTTTTTGACAAGAAGGCTGTTTAGTTGAATCACAAAATAAGTTGTTTGATATGTTTGAAACGAATCAAAATTTTGTTTGTAATGTTAGAAAATATGATAATCAAGTGCTTATCATCTTATACGACGTTGCCTTTTAGTAATAAACATATAAAATAAACAACTAGCAAACGTATATATCCATTTGATTCGATCTTATAAAAATGTATGTAACATAAAATTGGCCCTGCTGTTCAAGGGACTGAAAGAGGATTAATTAAGTATTGTATTATACGAGACGTCAATAAATATTAATGAGGATAGTAATTGGGAACAGACCTGTAATAAGATATTTACTATGATGAATATACTACATGTAATTGTCTCAAAGTGAAGCTGCTTTTTGTGTTGTGTTGCTGTTGCTGGGCACGGGCTGCTTCTGCAACTGTCACCGGAGAGGGTTTGAACCCACGACCCTAAAAACCAATTTTTGCACTGGATAGTTATAGACCATTTAAATACCCTGGAAAAAGATGTTTAATGGATTTTTCCTGCAGTTTGACAAACTAATGTTTAGCTAGGAAAGAGCTGAATAAATGAGACAACAAACAATACGAGAAATGTAGGCTAATAGCCCTGCTCGATTGCTTGTAAAGCAACAAAAAACCGTCATTAAGTAAACAGGGGAACTGATTGACTTAAAAACGCTTTCAGACCAAAAGTACCGATTGCTCTAGAAACAGCATGACAGAAGTATTTACAATTATGAATGTTTTTTTTATAAGGTGGCCTGTTGTATAATTTATTTAATTGTTAAATCATAACAAGCTAATGTAATTGTGTGTAGGGTTATAATCTAGATCTTCTTTCCTTTAGGCATTCAAAGATACTTTGAAAGAAGAAAGCGCCACGGAGTCTGGACATTTGCCCGAAAATTTGTTATTGGACTATCCCTTATCACATGAGCCTGATACATACTTAGCGAAATGTGTGTCCAGAAATGCACCTCTACCAATATGGGCTTGAGTATATCAAATGTTTCGCAAGATATTGACGTTTTTAACTAAATTGCCTAACGCGTCAACTTTAATAGTACCCTTCAGCATTAAGGACGAGAAGGGTTCAAATAAAAGATTTAACGACGCCATCAGTCCAAATAGACTCCAAATGTTTAATCGAGTTTCTTTCTGCTTTATAGAAAATTCTATTATCGGGCATTACGTGATCAATTTATAATGTAAGTAATGAGAGATACATCGAAAATAAGACTTGACGGCTGATAGGGATGTTTGGAACGACGAAACAATGCGCCAACCCCAAATAAAATTGGGAATAGAGTAAAATGATGATGGGGAGTTATATTGTTCTATACTGTTTTAGAAATTTAAATGAAAGAATGAAAACGACCCGTTAAAGTGTATCTGTCGTTACTTGTCAGGTTTCTTTGTAGCTTGGTACGGTGCTTTGATAAATTCTTTTATGGAGAATATTTCAGAGATACTGCCTACCCATTGAGGAACACATGCGCAGATTATTATTGTATGTACTAATGTATAATGTATGTATATAGGTACGTTTCACCTTAGATTCAATTCAACGGTAAAGAGTAAACTGACCATTGTTTTATTTCAAGCCGTAACGGCGAGTCATCGTAAATTTTAATTTATTAAACACAGCATGAATTTCATTATACTTTAAAATTCGTAGTAATTACAAACATGTCTCACAAGACGTCCCTTTAAAGATTTCCTATGTTAAATTTATAAGCGTATCTGTTACAATGGCTGTGATTTTGGCGCAAAATTATACGTAATTATTAATTAGAATTTCTACTTGAAGTGTTTCGTCGCAAACAGGCGCGAAACGTCTTCATTAACACAACAAAAGATGTGTACAGAACTCAGCGAATCCTTATTCGGTCCACGTTTTGTTGACGATGTATTTTATTATATTCGACTGCAGAAACGATGGAATAAATAATGTATTTCAACTCTTTGGATTCGCTCAAAGCAAAGTTTGATGCATAAGTAAACTGATTGATATTTTTTCCAAAAGTATTCGTACACATCGCGTAATAAATGTCTTTCTTTCCTTCTTTTTTTATGTACCATAACTTGACGCCTAAGAAGATCTATTTAGATAGATCACAAGAATTGCAGTAGCGGTGGTTTTGTGGGATAGGGATATGATCCATGAAACTTCTTTCTTAAACTTTGGAAGTCTATCTCGTAATTTCGCTTTTACTGAATTTCTCAGTGTGACTAAAACTTACTTGAGTCGAGACTCGCAAACTAAGATTGTTTACGGTTCCATTCACTAATTCCATTAATGTCTTACGAATAAAACTTGCTACTACAAGTTCTTGTTTATTACGTAAATGAACAACAGTTTCATTTGTCACAATTATCTCGTGATCAACGGAACTCTTTTTGTAATGTAATTTGAATATTAAGAAACTTGCATAATTCCATATCATGTGTTGTTATTAAAAGGTAGCTGCTGCTTATGGGCTTGCTAGCAATTGTGTAGTTTTTACTCGATAACTCAATTTTTTCTGGGTAAATGAAAGGAATTATGTTACATAATAATATGTCAAGCTATCGAAGTCATCTTAATTGATTTAAACATGAAACCATACATAAACAAAACAAGAAATCTTAATATGTCATTTGTGATAGTGGTTGTTACATACATGCTTATGTGTGTATGTAGATAGATAGAAAACATTCATACTGGTTTAATTAGGTCACTATTACCTTCCACTAGTAAATCAAGAAGAGTAAAAATTGCTCGAGTTACAGGCGGTTTAAAAAGTTTTCTTTAAGAAACCGAAACTCTCGGTTACTTGTAGTTTAAATACTTAATTAGAATTTTAATCTACGCTGAAAGAAATTGTGTACTTCTTTCAAGAATTTTATTCAATATTAAGTTGAGCGAGTTTATAATTCTCCTTCGCCTAAAGTTTTATGTTTTTTCAGTAGTCTTCCGGTTCGTTACAAGAACTTGACTAAGGTAAATATTAAAAGCTTGTTATCTCAAATTCTTTATTATTTTTGTTATAAAAGCATACAAATATACAGACAATATACACACCCTTAGAACCATTGCAGTTGCGTAAGTGCCTTCCAGCTATATCAACTAGGTAGTCCTTAGCTATTTTGTAAAAGGTAACTATCATAAAGATGGGAGCCGAGCTTAAGTTTAGAAGAGCTTAGAATCATCTTTTAAAGACAGGTTCAGTTATTCGCTTTGTTTGTTTTGATGCCAATTGGCAATGTTTTAAGGTAGCCTGTATTTTTAGGGCTATTTTTAAGCAAATTCTTAGTTTTACATCATAGATTTATGTAACGTGAAAACTAATCAGTAAACGCAATTTTCAACGGCTGTAGCTATACCCTTTTGTACTAACGTTTATACACCAAAGCTGCAAAGTCAAAAACTTGGACCAGCTAAGCAAACAATGAGTCCACCGTAGATAGCCATTAGCATGGAAAAGCGCGCCCTATTACCCATTCACTCGGTGTAAACCATTTGAAATTCATGCGGTGTTTTGTTCTGCAATCCTGTATATAAGTAATTGAGATGTGGCGACCGTTTTCTATCTATATTAGGTTATAGAAGTAGGGTTTAGCTTCCAATTGCAATCTTGAATACTGTGATTATTATCATCTAAATATTTATTTAGATTCTCTCTCTCTCTCTCTCTCATCAGCCTATATACGTCCAACTGTAGGGCACGGACCTCCTCTAGTAGTGAGCTTT
The DNA here is from genome assembly GCA_030295005.1 of Cephonodes hylas. Classification (NCBI taxonomy): domain Eukaryota; kingdom Metazoa; phylum Arthropoda; class Insecta; order Lepidoptera; family Sphingidae; genus Cephonodes; species Cephonodes hylas. The sequence continues at coordinate 3,297,406 of AP025367.1, read as the reverse complement.
GTCGTTTCAAACATACAATAGTACGAATCTTATCTCTTTACTATAAGCACTATTATAGATACATTTCTGGGCACATGAATCTGCTTTTGACCCTGAAACAACAAGGTGCCGTAGGAGAGGCCTTTGTTCAGTAGTGGACACGACGAAAACTACTGTTGATGATGGTGACTGGAAGATACATTCTATATAATGCTTTGAACTTAAGCGTAAGTCTTTGAATTTTTATAGTCACAAAAATACTAACAAGCGAGAACCTTCATTAAAAATCAATCAGAACGTTAATATATGTTTAAACGGTGTATAGAAACAAACAAATCGATAACCGAGGCCCAAGGCAACGATAATTTTCCACCCGGTTAATTCTCTCGATTAGGTTTCCCATTTTGGCAAACATCAGTGTGCAAACAGAATGTTTGGGGCTCATAATGGTATTAGTTTTGTTGTTCACAAAAAATCTTTTGTGTGCTACTGGAAAGCAATAGGGTTAGGGAATAGTAAGGGCGACCGCTTAACTGAGCAAAGGTAGTCAACTTGGAGGATACCAACACATAGCTTCAGGAAACTAAAGTCAGAAGTGTGTGCCTGGGGTTTGATCCCGCGACCGTCAAGATTTTTGCAACCGTGCCTAAATATCGAGGCCATCACGACTTTAAAAACCAAAATAGACCCTCTTCTAGCCTACTCATTTTTAAGAATTTTTATATTGTAACTCAAAACCTTTGAGACAATTCAAGCCATGCTAGAGACATTTAAAAACAATTTCAAAACTATTATTTTGCAATGCAAGAAACTGTAGTTAAGAAAAAACTCAGTTATACACCTTACATAGAAAGTTTGAAGATTGAAATTATGGAAGTTGGAAGTTGTTTAATAACAACTGTTAGGGATAAAAAAGTTGCCGGCGGGGGAACATCTGCCCACCGACACTGGACACGTAATGGGCAAACTTATACTTGTCCTGTAAATGTATTGTTTTATGGACAAGTTTAAAGGGAAAGGCTTTTTTCGAAGTTTTTTTTAACACGCCATAACATGGATTTTGTACTTTGGCGACCTTTTCATATGACATGTGATTGGGATCTCTTATCACTAAGAAATGCTTGACAATGGTCAAAAACTAAGACAAGGAACTGTTATGGGGGTTAGCAAAATGTCATTTTTGGTAACTGTCTGTTTTTACAAAGTAGCAACTTTTTATGGTGCCATTAAAAACGGCAGTTTAAAACTACTATGCTCTATTAACAGGACAATGCATTGTCAGTTACTGTAGACTTAGGGCAAAAACACGCCGTCCCCTGCATTCTGCCTTTTATTATACGCCCACGTTCGGGAGTGTTTTACGTCGAAGAGGGCCAATTTAAAGTTAGAATTTCACAGCAGTCAGCATTGATCAACAATCATTTTATATGTATCTGATCAAAAAAAACATATTTTAAAATCAAGCTTTTATTATGCACGAAAAATTAAAAAAATAAACTAAGAAAACGTTCATAAAATTCGTAGTTTTTTAAACTTTACAAGTAACAATTTACAAAAGTGTTCGGTTTATCAGTAGAAGTATGATACATAAACATATATTATCTATAAGTAGTATATTAATATTCTTAAGTGATCTAAAAGCTCGTCGCGGCCGAGGTCTTTGCATTAACGAAATTGCGCGACAAGCTTTTAAATCACTTAAGAATATTAATATACTAGTTATAGATAATATATGTTTATGTATCGTACTTCTACTGATAAACCGAACACTTTTGTAAATTGTTACTTGCAAAGTTTAAAAAACTACGAATTTTATGAACGTTTTCTTAGTTTATTTTTTTAATTTTTCGTGCATAATAAAAGCTTGATTTTAAAATATGTTTTTCACCGTTAATTTATTTTTAACTTTTTAGTCGGAAATATTTCTAAGTCTATCCATTTCGTAGTCATACCGAAATTCAACTCAATCGGTCCATGGAAACTAGTGTTCCTATGGGCACCTTCCAACTTCTCATGACACCAGATCAACGATACCTTATTATTATATTGTCACTGAAAATACAAAGGTATACCAAATGTCAGCTCAATCGGTCCAAAGGAATCGGTGTTCCTTTGGGCTTCTTCCAACTCCTCAATAGATTAGCTCTATGATACCATTTTTTGTCTTGTTACCGAAATTATGAAGAGACACAAAATTTCAGCTCAATTGGACCATAGGAATCGGAGTTCTTATGGGCATCCTCCAACTCCTCATCAGATCAGCTCCATGATTCCATATTTTTGTATTGTTACCGAAGTTACGAAGAGATACAAAATTTAAGCTCAATTCGACCATAGTAATCGGAGTTCCTATGGCCATCCTCCAACTCCTCATCAGATCAGCTCCATAATATCATATTTTTGTATTGTTACCGAAGCTACGAAGACATACCAAATTTCAGCTCAATTGGACCACAGAAATCGAAGTTCCTATGGGCATCTTCCAACTCTTCGTCAGATCAGCACCATGATACCATATTTGTGTATTGTTGTCGAAGTTACAAAGACATATCAAATTTCAGCTCAATCGGTCCACAAGAACCGATGTTTCTATGGTCATCTTCCAACCTCATCATCAGACCAGCTCCATGGTACCATATTATTGTATTGTCATCCAAGTTACGTAGGTATACCAAGTTTCAGCACAATCGGTCTATTGGAAAGGGTTCAAATCTTCATTGCAAGATTTGTAAACATACAAACATACATACATACATACATACAAAAGTGAAGTTAAATAAAAGCTTGTAAAAATAAAGTTTTACTCCAGTAAATAGAACTGTCAATCCTTCTGAATGAACAACTGTATACATGGTTCACTACTTTTTATGAGTCAGGGGTATTACCCCAGAGGAGACTTTCGTACCGCAGTATAAAATTACGAGTAGGGACATTGATCTACCAACAAAGGTAGACAAAGGCAGTCACGATAAAAAACTTGCCATTAAAATAGCTCCCTTTGTTACTAGCGAAAAGGAGGGTGGATTTAAACAGATGTTCTCGAAAAGCAAAGTATCACAAATCACAACAAACGGATGAAATAATAAAGTGAAAGCGAGAGAGGGCCGACTGTTGAAGTTTTTGCTGAACTCATTAAACCCCCTTTAGCCTCAGGTCACGTTAGCGCTAGGCTCTCAGACGGCCTAATCCCTTCAAACCCTCACGTCCAACACGCTCGCTAACGTATTAATTTTACGATATTCCTTGTTTCGCTCTTTATTTTAAGGAATTTTTATTATAGATATTTTATTTTCACTGAGAAAAAATATAAGATTTTATTTTACTGACGATAATAGTCGTGATGGGATTGAGGATTCTTAAGTGGGTAGTCCGCCAACCCGCACTAGGCCATCGTGGTGGATTCCTAATCCCTAATCCCTCTCAATGGTAGAGGAGGCCCGTACCTAGCAGTGGGACGTATGTCGTATATGGGCTGATAATGGTGATGATGATGAGAAAAAATTGTGGTGTTTATGTCATTGTTGACGGTGTTCTTTGAAAGGCATAGCTTAGTACTATTGAAGGGAAATTTTAAAGTCGCATATCATGTTTCTTGTTATTCATAGATACAATTCAAGATTAAGGAATATTTCTATGGACACATGTAAGTCATCGATATTAGAAATCAATACCTACATTAGTGAAATAAAATTTCGTTAAATTTAAAATTCACGATGAGTAAATAGGATCGTAATTTTGAAGACCGTATTTTTGTAACAGATTTCTTAAATTGAAAGAACATATTTTTTAAATATTGTTTTAAGTATTATTTTCTATTATACAGTAATAATTTATTCAGTAGTGCATCTTATCATATTTCATCATGAATTTAAAAAGAAAAGACACAAATTCAATTTGTTTAATCAATGAAATATCTTAAATTGTTAACACTATTTTAGAACTGTAAATTGAATCCGTTTTAACAAAACAGAATTGAATATAAAACTTTCATCAATTTTACAATTTTTATTCATTGCATTATTTGTAAGATAGGTGCAACACGAATGCTGAAAGATTTAAAAAATATTTTATTCGTTATTTATGGGTGAAAGTTAACATTTTATGATAATAATAAGTGCTAAGCTTCTGTTTAAATTTAATAATAATAATACATATTATGTATTACATAATTTTACATTTAGGTACATAATATTATACATACGTCTGTATTCCCCGAAGAGGTAGGCAGAGGTGCATTTCTGCACCCACATTTCGCCAGGTTTGTATCAGTCCCATGTAATAGGGGGCGAGCCTATTGCCGTTTTTCGGTCACTTTACCAGACTCCGTGCTGCTACTGAAAAATTCCTACTGGAAAAATCTAATAACACTTTGCCCGACCCGGGAATCGAACCCAGGACCTCTAGATCGTACGGCACATACTAGTACCGCGAGTATGGTACTAGGCCAACGGTTTGTGTTAAGCCTTGACCCCTATTTAAAAAGAGGATGTCACTGAGTAGTGAAACACAAATCACCTGCTCTGAAATATAAAAACCCATCGTTATTAAGAAAAATAATCCCCAATTTTTCCGAAGCTTAAAATTTTTGTTTAACACAATTAGCGTCGGTTGTTGGGCGTCACGCGTCGCGACGTCGGCCGGTGACTCGCGACAAATTTCATTAGCAAATCGCCTTAACGAGGGAGCGATGGCCCGAAGTGCTTCCGACATGTCGAAAACCACTACATCTCGTCACTCCGTGCTAATACCGTTACGGGTAATTTCATTTTCATTTTATGTTCGGATTTTGGGATGAAGGTGGGATCTTTTGGCTCTTGATGCCCTATTTGGATAGTAAAGTACCGGAATATGATACCATGTTTCAACTGTGCGGCCCCCGTAGGTGGATTGGCAGAACATTATTAAAGCGTTAAGTTGGCCACAGTATTTATTTATAAAAAAAAATATTTAAATGTTAAAATCCCTCACAATACCCTCTCAATGGTAGAGGAGACCCGTGCTCAGCAGTGGGCGTATATGGGTTGATGAAGAAATGTTAAAATACCGTAATAAATAGTGTTGTAATATTTTATGTTTATTTAGAAATAAATAGTGTGACCTGATCTGTAAGCCACAGTATCTTTTTATCTAAGTTAGCTTTTTAAGCCACCGTGCTCTTTAATTATAGTCCGGTTTTACTAATTCAAGAACATGGAAATTACAATAATAGCATTTATTGTTCTGTGCAATTTGGCAGTAAATAAGATCGTGTAATCGACAGATGGAAAATATTTGAAACAAAAAAATATTGATTGTAAATGAAAATTCTTTTTCAATTTTATGTGTGAATGAAAGTTCAAGCAGACTTTCAAATATCTTAGAATTAAAGCTCGCAATTCCAATAATGAATACGAGTCTGCGGATTCTAATATTCATATTGAAAATATTTGATCACATATAAACGCCGAATGATAAGTTCAATAAACTTTTTCAATTAATTCTTTATTGTAGTCGTTTATGACAGGTTCTACTGCTTTGAAAATTAAAAAGGTTGTGTGGTCGAAGATTATGTTGTCGACTGGTCTAATACAATTGTGATTACCTATAAAACTAATCAAATTGGACTTGACTGCATTCTTCATAAGATGATGTTGACTTTTTTATCGGAATAATACAATATTCTATTACTTCCATAATTACTCCACATTAATGTCTTCGTTGGACCTGCCGCATGCGTAGAATGTGGGCTAGTGGGCTCAGGTTTAATTTCTGGGCAGACAATTCATTATTGAGTTTTTTTCATTGCAATATTCTGTGTAGTAGCTAAGAAAATATATCTGAAAAAGTATAGTCATAAAGTCTGAATATTAACGTATGCTTTTTGAATATTTACTTTCTTACCTGTTGGCACTATCAACCCAATCCGCATTAGGCCAGCATGCTGGACTAAGGCGTAAATTGGAGACTAGAAGTGGCTCGTGTCCAGCAGTGGGACGTATATAAAGGCTGACGATGTTAGCACTAATAAATTCATGTTTTACGTGAAAAATGTATTAGCAATAATGTTCCTCGAGGCAACATTAAAATCAAACGGCTGTTTTATGGTTTACGAGTGTTTAATTAGCCGAAGCGTAATAAAGTTAACTGTGAGTAATGGTCTAGCGCTCAGTCCTGTCGTTCCGCTGATTTATATCTAGGGTCAGCCCTTAATGGCTTGCTTTGGCTCCGATTTTTGACTGTTGACCTTTCAAGAGTCTTTTTATCAATTGAACATCGATTTTTTTATACTTTCAGTCCGTTTTATAGAGTAATTAAATTGAAATTCCAGTGGTGCAGTTGGCTAGAATCCAGCTTGCGGAACACGAGGCTGCGGGTTCGATCCCCGCACCGAGACAAATGTTTGTGTGATGAACAAATGTTTGTTTCGGATCTGTGTGTTTGTGAGACTGAAAAGTCTCTCACAGTGCCAGATAGCCACAATAAAGGTCTTGTAACCTAATGTGTGGTCAGAGCTATGTACGGGGCAGTTGAGGGCACTAATTTATCTTTGTGATATCTTTATTTTACTTTTCGTAATACTCGCACGGCCTGCGTCCTCTGGGCTCGATTCCCTAGTCAGGGAAAGAGTAAACACACTGCGCCAGGAACGATAAAACTAAGATTAAAAACGCACAAAAGGGAATTTTTTATAGACATTGAAGCCAGAAATCTATTCCCAAAGGATTTCAATTAGAACTACAAACAAATTAAACAGGTACATATTAAAACTAATTTTAGTGCCTAAACCAAAAGTCAACAAACAATCTGAAACCGCAACAAAGCCGAGTGCGGTATTGTCTCAGAGTGAGTTGGGTGTATTCTCCTCAATTTTTTATGTGTGGGCCGAAAATCAAGCTAGTTTTATAGTTCTGGAATACAATATGCTTAAAATAACGGTTGACTCGATATTCCCCACTTGTAACCTGTACTTTTTATGTATTATAGCGACCCGCCCCGGCTTCGCACGGGTGCAATGCTGATATTTAATGGATGTTATCATACATATAAACCTTCCTCTTCGATCACTCTATCTATTAAAAAAAACCGCATCAAAATCCGTTGCGTAGTTTCAAAGATTTAAGCATACAAAGGGACATAGGGACAGGGAAAGCGACTTTGTTTTATAATACTATGTAGTGATTTTGCACATCTTATAATTAGTAGCTCGAAACATGAAGTCATGATAAAAAAGTAGTTGCCTGGTATGATATAAGGCAATGATAAAAGTGTTATCTAATCCGTAATCAATTCCGTTTCCCTGTTCCAAATTATTTGCTATCAATTATTAATGTCTTCTTCCTTTTTTCATCTATAGTGTAATCTATCAACAAATCCATGTATTCAATCATTTTTTTATTTGTTTGTATCCTTATTTGTCAGTATCCATTCGTAATATCATTAGGAATTCAATAAGTCATGATGGCTTCGAGGCGAAGGCGTGCTGATGACAATCTTGGAGGTCGCGGGTTCAAATCCCGGGCATACACATCAATTGCAAAGTTTTGTGTGTATTCATAATGAATTATCACGTATTTAACGATGAAGGAAAACATCGTGACGAAATTTGCACACTTACTAGTTCTTAGGAAATTATAAGGTGAATTTATGTAAACATTAAACAATGAAACTTAAACAATCAAATACGATACAATTGAAAATTTATTACTGAAATAGAATCTGTCAAAATTGAACTAAAATATTACTTTGAGCAAGACTTTAATGTAAACATATTTTCGAAACCTTTTGATTTGTAAAATCCGGAAGTTGTTACCATCAAAGCAGACTTCAAATTTATCGGGAAACTGTCAGTAGTTTCTTCTCAATTATTTAACAGACATCAAGATTATTATTTAGTGAAGGAAATTACAAAGGTTTGCGATCATAACCATAAAGTAAGAGAATAAAATAGAAAAGTTATTTTAGGATTGAGTTGATAATTATTGGAAAAGGTATTCAGAGAATACAGTGATACATTTTGTACGGATACTAAACCCTTTTTTCGTTCTCTTTACCAACTTTTAAATGACAACCATCCTAAAAATAAAACAAAATCTTAACATTGAAACTATTTTTATGACAACAGATTCTGTATAGAATGCAACATAGTTATATACGTCACATTTTATATCTCGACAATCACATACGTTTGACAGTCCCTGAGTATACCAGAATATGCTTCCAATAGTTGGCATTTAGATGTGTAAAAATTGTGCTAGTATTTTATTATATGAATAATCCTACATTAAAGGGCAATATCCTTTAATGTAGGATTATTCATATAATAAAATACTAGGCAATATATTAATAAAGATGCACGAAAAATCTTTTCTGAAATTATATCTCCTAAATTTGAGTATATCAATATACAGGGAATCACGTTCTTGCGTAACTCCCGATCTGCCTGAAGCGCGAGAGATATCGACCTGAGATATAACATTTCCTTTGACTGTACCGCGATAACATTAAACGATTATTGCACCTATTAATATTCCTATCTAAGTCTCGGTTTTCTGTGAAACTATCAAGTAATTTGACAAGAACAATTCTCGCGCAATGAATGACGCCTAATTTCTCTCCTCACCACCGCATTACCGCAGCCAAATACGAAATAACAACTAACTAAATTCATTTAACTCAACCTCGCATAGTTTAGAGTTTAACAGTGACTCAAGAAAATGTACTACTCATATTGAAAGGATTGACGAGGGTTCAAACTCCATAACTTGGAGGGTTGTTTAAGTGCTGAAAACATGTGTGACACTGGACACTACGTTAGGAATAAATGTAAAGGCAGACACACATAGCCTCATATCTCTATTCCTCGAAAGAGGTGCATTTCTGCACTCACATTACGCTAATTATGTATTTGTCCTACATACTGGGGAGCGAGCTTACTGCCGTTTTTCGAACATATTTTCAGGCTCAGTGCTGCCACTGAGAATTTCCCTGAGAAAAACGAGTTTTTGACCTAGTGTGTCTGACCCAGACCAGAACGAGTGTTTGAGTCCCAGACTTGGGCCGACACGAAAATTTAACCTAGAACCTATAGATCACGCGGCACATACTTTCACCGCGAGACCACGTGCTAGTTGGAATGTAGAGACTAGCAAAAATAGTATTCTAACAAAATTTTGAAGTTCCAAAAATCCCGGACCAAATTTAAATTGGCCCAATTACGTAAACATGGTATGCATGTGCATTCACTGCGTACGATGGTGAATAGAAATAACTAATCGCTAGCATAAAACAATGTAACTATTGTTTGCAAAGTTGCTCGCAAATAAAGCGAATTATTAGCAATTAGAGAAAATGTTTCATACACGTGTGTTAATTAACTTTCCGAACAATGTGAGGAAACATCGAGCTATCTGTAATGAAGGTTTGTGAATAAGTTAAAATATATGTCATTGTATATCCTATTCGTATTATTCTTTTTGTAATTTTATTTGGGCGTGGAACTCTAAATTTATTTTACGAGATAATGTTCTAAAACAAAAGTAGCCTAAATTCATACATTGGCTACCTGTTAACAAATTTTTTGCTAAGATTAGGAAAACCCTTCCAAGATAAGCTGGAAGAAACAGACCGATAGAAAAATGTCTATATATTGTAGTATTTTATCGCTAAAGCGAATAAGTTTCACTTTTCACGTCGATTTATTTTAATCTCAAGCTAGTGAAAAGACAGTTTACCAAGGGGTTCGTAAGTACAGTAGCTACTGTACTTACCTGTCCTAGTTCTTACTGAATACACTCTGTATTAATCACTTTTGACAATTATGTTCAGTGTCATTTATATTTTTAGTTGGAAAACACACAGTGTTACACGTTGATGCATACTTAATTTGTAATCGCTATCTTCTTGCCTTTGTTTCTATAAAGATAGACCTTCAATATTTGATATGACTGTCCAAGGCTAATAGGTTGAGGCTTGCTTGCTTTTGTTACATCTTGTATACGTATTAAAGATCACACATCATTTCGATACGTAATATGCTTCGAACACAGACTTATCTTTGATTATTAAAACATGTTCAAAATAACTTTCAATTCTTCTTGTTCGTAATAATATTACAAGTTGTTCTTCGGTTCTCTCATGTTCTGTAGAGAAAAATAATTTTCTTTTACAATAACATGTACAATTATTGTTAACGAAATTGTGTTACTTCTTAGGAATGTGTGATCTGTCTGGTCTATATGTAAGTATAAATATAATAAAATACTTTATTGTGTTTCGACTTCTTTTGTAATATTTTCATCGCAAATATATGAATAAAAATAAATCTAAATTCAGTAACCGATGTTTCTACACAATTTATTTTCTTCTTAGGATTTATATTACGAGAAATGTTTAATACTTAAGATAGAACAATTATTTTTGTTTTTAATTTGCACACATAATATCATATTGTATTTAAGAAAGTTGGTACGTCTATTATATCAGATAATTTTAGCACGTGGACAGTCAGTGCTCTTTTCACTCTTGTTACTCCTTATTAAAATAAAAGACACTGCCATAAACCACAAAATGCAACAAAAATATAACTAAAAAAATAAGGCACGTGATTCCTTCCAGGCAGCCTTGGTATGTCATCGTCATTATCATCAGCGAAAAGACGTTCACTGCTGGACATAGGCCTCCCCAAAAGACATCCAAAGTGTTCTATCGGAAACGGCCTGTATCCAGCGGCTTCCTGCGATTTTCACCTAATCATAGGTCCATCTTGTGACGACCGTTGGGGCAGAAAGCTTATCTAGTAGAGGCCAGGTACAGGTAAGCGCAACGTAAAACGTCCACCCACAAGCCTTAGTGTCTGCCGAGTTGGAAATCTAAGTAAAACTTTATCATGTTCTTTCAAATACTGATTATATACCCCACAGTCTTCTTTTTCTTGCCCTGTTCCCAATTTGTTTGTGGTTGGCGCTTATTATATAACCTATTTTGTTTGGCAATTATGAAAAAATTAAAATATAGCTAAGTTTATTTTTAAAATTATGTTGCGTCAAGACTTTTCTACCAGATGTTCATAGGTACTTAAATGTTTTATTTTCTATTCAAAAATATGACAGACAATACATTTGCATTTCTAGATAAGGGAAAAAATGAGCGGCCAAACAAAGACAAGCGTCATAGATAAATGATAAAACGGCGAATAACTTGACAGCGCTTGCAATTCAAAGCAAGAAAAGCCATCATTTAGGCTTCTTTTCGCTTTTTAGTAAAATCCTTGTTATTTAAAATTTTTATTTTTTCTCAAATTGTTTGGTTTTTACGAGTATGCTATGAAGTAGGTACTATTATTTATATAAAATCTCGTGTAAAAAATAATTAATTCCGTGACCAAAGACTGAGACAGTTAGTACTTATGGTGGTTAATGTTCGTAATTATTACCTGTCGTAGTTTGAGATCACGGTCTTTTTATAGCCCTGTATTTAATTTGTTGTCAAATTTAACTTTCATAGCCGAATGACATGCTTGAGAACACGTTATTTTGTCGATCATTCACATGATCATCAATAGTATATACATGCTACGCGCAGGCCACCTCTATAACTGAGAGGGTTTAGACCTTAGTCAACCAGGCTGACCAAGCAACGTTATCAAACAAAACACTTAATAATTAACCTTAAGTACGTGACAACCTATCTATACTAATATTATAAAGCTGAAGAGTTTGTTTGTTTGAACGCTAGGATCTCAGGAACTACTGGTCCGATTTGAAAAATTCTTTCACTGTTAGATAGTACATTTATCGAGGAAGGCTATAGGCTACATAACATCACGCTACGACGAATAGAAGCGGAGCAGCAATAAAGAATGTTTCAAAATCGGGGAATTTTTTTTCTTTTTGTGAGCTTCCGCTGCGTGCGCTGCGGAAACGGTTAAAGTTTCGCTAAAATAATGATGAGTGAAATGTTTTTCTTTAAAAGTTCTAAAAAAAAGTCCGCGCCAGCATATGTCTATTCTTTAAGGTTGGTTCACTATAACGTTTTTTAATCCTAATCAAATTCATTTTAAAATAAAGTTTCATTTGTGAAGGTGTTTTTATAAATATGATACTAATCCTTATCCAAATAAATACGTTATTCGTTACAAATATTTAATTTTAAATAAAATTGCCCTTTACATCATTTGATTTCACTGAGTATCTTAGAAGATATTGCAGTTTTAAAATATTGATCAAGCGCGCAGTAATGATGCACAAGGCGCCGATCGACGCGTTACGGTTTCACGTTTGAACAATTTGACCGAATTGTATGATTTTTGGTATGGAGATAAATAGGACTCAGAGAAGTAAAATAGACTACAACTTATTTTCCTTCTGAACTCAACCCTGTAGTCTACGCGGACGGAGTTGCGAGCAATAGTGAATACACACATACCTTCGAAATTTATCCACCATGCATAGATAACAGAAATCCAAAGTTACTTAGCATTGACGATAACACTCCAAACTCTAAAATTCAACCGGTTAACCTTAATAAAAACTTTCTTATCCAAAATCGGAAATATTTATGAAAACGACCGAACTTGCTTACGTCATCGGCAGATCAAAACTTGGCATTTTCACCGATATTGAGAATGCGGTGTACATTACGTGGGAGTTTCTGAGACGGTGCCAGAATACTTGACAACTTCCAGCGATGGAACGGGTTTACAGGGCAGGCGGGTAATAATAGATGGGGGTCTATTGACTGATTACGTCATTCATGAGTTAAGGGCTTCTTTTATGCGCGGGAACAGTTTGCATTTCAAATCGGGAGTAGAGGCCGTACTGCCTCTTGTAAATTTTGCGTGAAATTGTTAAGTTAGAGGTTGAATTTTAAGTTAAAGGACGAAATAGGAGAGAAAGACGTGGTATATACGCAGAAAATAATTTTAGTTCTTTACTAAGCGCGACAGGGTTGAGACTTAATGTGTCTCATTACTCAAAGATTTTGTTACACTTATTACATAGTCAGCGGTAAAAAATATCGGTATCTTAATAGCGTCTTCCTATTGATTCTTTAGGCAGTACGGTAAAAAAAACTTTCATAAAATAAATCTATACTAATATTATAAAGCTGAAGAGTTTGTTTGTTTGTTTGTTTGTTTGTTTGTTTGTTTGTTTGAACGCTAGGATCTCAGGAACTACTGGTCCGATTTGAAAAATTCTTTCACTGTTAGATAGCACGTTTATCGAGGAAGGCTATAGGCTATATAACATCACGCTACAACGAATAGGAGCGGAGCAGCAATAAAGAATGTTTCGAAATCGGGGACATTTTTTCCTTTTTGTGAGCTTCCGCGGCGTGCGCTGCGAAAACGGTTAAAGTTTCGCTAAAATAATGTATGAGAGAAATGTTCCTCTTTAAAAGTTCTAAAAAGAAGTTCGCGACAACATATGTCTATTTTTTAAGGTTGGCTCACTATAACGTTTTTTATCCTAACCAAATTTATTTTAAAATAAAGTTTTATTTGTGAGGGTGTTTTTATAAATATGATATTAATCCTTATCCAAATAAATACGTTATTCATTACAAGTATTTAATTTTAAATAAAATTGCCCTTTACATCATTTAATTTCACTGAGTATCTTAGAAGATATTGCAGTTTTAAAATATTGATTAAGCGCGCAGTAATGATGCACAAGGCGCCGATCGACGCGTTACGGTTTCACGTTTGAACAATTTGACCGAATTGTATGAATTTTGGTATGGACATAAATGGGACTCTGAGAAGTAAAATAGACTACAACTTATTTTCCTTTTGATCTCAACCCTGTAGTCTACGCGGACGGAGTCGCGAGCAAAAGCTAGTAAATAATAAAAAATACACCCAACTGTCACATACATAGCTCTGACCCCACACTAGGTTACAAGACCTGTGTCGTGGGTATCAGACACTACGAGAGACTTTTTTGGTCTCACAAACACCCAGACAATTGTCTCGGTGCGGGGATCGAACCCGCGGCCTCTCGTTTCGCAAGCTGGTGTCTAGCCAACTGCACCACGGGGACTGTCAAATAATAAATTAATCTTATATTATTTTAAGCGCCATGAGATTGTCGGATAGATAAATGTTTGTGAACTCAATAAAATTCGGTTCGGTTCTGGGTGCTAGTGAGACTATAAAGTCTCCTGTAGTTTCTGATAGGTACCCACGACACAAGACTTCTAGTATAATGTGGGCTCAGAACTAGGTGTATGACTGTCATCATTATTAATAATAATATATAAAAGGTAGCACATCAGAAATAATACAAATGTAGCTCTGCTCACGTAATGATTAACTTACCATCAACACTTTCAATGCCCAAGTTTGTGAGTAAACAGGAATTCTTAGCAGTAAACACGTGTGGGTTATTATAACTTTTACTATTGTTCGAAATTTTGTTATGTTTCTAGGAAGGTTATGTAATATTGTATAGCATTATTAGTAAATAAAATTGAGAAACAACTATTTGCGTATTATTTTAATGTATCATAGACAACATTCAAGTCTTATGAAGTATTATTGCTGATATTTATTTTAAAAACAGTAACAAAGGACATTGCAGAAAAAAGTCAATACACATCGAATGTAAAAATGACATTAAAATTTTTCAACATCTATATTTCATACTGCCAATATTGGTCTTTTGTGTATCGTATATGTACAATGTACATGTCATATTATTTGTGTATTTATTTGTTTATTTAGTCTTATTCGTAATATTTGATGTGGATCTTATTTAGTTAATTTTTTTCTATCTTCGTAAAATAAATATTTCGTACTCGCGGCATACGTAGGTATGTGCCGTGTGACTTAGAGATCGGGAAAAGTGTTATTAGTCTTCATTAGGAAATTCTCAGTACAAGTACGAAGTCTGTAAAGGGGCCCAAAAACAGTAATAGTTTCTCCCTGAATTACGCGAGAACGATACATATCTGGTGAAATGTGCGTGCACAAATGCACCTTCGTCCACTCCCTCTAGGAGCAGGCGTGAGATTATGTATGTCAATAATTTGTAAGCAATATTCCCAATTTACTGTGAGGCAATAATATCACCTAAATACGGAAACCAGTCAATCAAGTCAATATTAAAAAAAACAGAGTATGAAGTGGCGAACTGTCAAAATAAATAACCACAAGGAAAGTTACCAAATACCTTAGAAATAGTTCATTTTATCAGCGGTCTCGCGTAACGTGCGAACGATACATCAAACGTGGATGTTTATTCCGCCTGGCCTTTCTAGTAATATTTCCGACGCCGCACATTAATCCCCGCCGAGTGATTGCAGCCATTTTATTTTCGCAATATTGAACGCGATTTGGTAATTTTCCGTGGGCGAAAACAGCTATTTGTCAATAAGGAAAAAGGTTTTTTTGAGGATTCGGTTTGTGGGATAAAGTAAAAATTGCGATTTAGAATTTTTTTTGTTAACACCAATGTGATTGACAATATTTTGGCGTGTTCATTCGTTTTCATGCGGTATTTGAATCCAATCATTGATGAGTCATGAGTTGCTTGAGGCAGCGGGGCGCCTTCATTATTTTTTTAATAAAATGTTTTTAAATCTATATGAGTGTAGTTACGATGTATAGAATTTACATGTACAGTATGTATCAAAAACCCATTCAGATTTAATGTTTCTTTATGGAACTGGATAGTTATATGAAAGTGGGACGCATTGGATAACAATACAGCCAATACATACATTGGGACTTCTAGGAATCAATATACGATCGTGTCAACACGGGGTAAAGCTCAGGGATTCTCTATGGGTCCCTCCTCCTCCTTAAATTGAAGACGGAGCTTTAACCGAGCCAATATATTTTCAATATAAAATATAATAAAACACCTAAATAACAAAAATAATTATTAATAGACATGTGTCTTTTTCTTATCAAAGCAGTTTTTTAAAAGGTACACCCTAACTAAAATAATCGCTAACTCTCCGACCGATTTTAGCCAACGGGCTTGTTCACATTTAATCTCATTTAAATTTAGCTACGTCAAACTTTTAGATGTTATTGTTTAAAACTCTATTTTGGATTGTGGTGAAAGCCTTTAATTTTAACTTTCAGTCGCATAACGCATATTAAATAAAGCCACCATAATTTAAAATCTCGACGACCTTAGTATAAAGGCTTTGAATTTAATTTTCGTCTTCTATTTTTAAACTATAAAACGTGTTTGCCATTTACCAATTCATTTTGCCGTTAATTGAGTTCATTGTAATATAATTTAAAAATATTGTTATACACATCTTTATGTAAAAATTTAGGTTTCGTGTAGCAGAGGTAGTTTCTTGCCGATTCTTGTCTACGGCGATAACTCGTTTAGAAGTGGCATTCACTAATTGAAATATACCATTTAAAGATACTTGTATAAGTCCACTTGAATAAATATTATATTGATTTGAAAGAAAATAAAATTACAAAGGTTTCAGTCATTGTAATTCATAATCACAAATAGCATGAACTGAAGTCCTTTAAATGTAAAGCGCATGATTAATTTCGAAGTACGCGCGTTGTCTACGACCTAAGCCGAGCCCGTATTAACAAAAAATAACTTGATCAAACAGTTGTTTAAAAAATAAATAGATGAATAAATTATCATTTTACTCTGAACGTCCCACTGATGGGCACGGGCCTTCTCTACAACTAACAGGATTTATACCTTATTTCGTAATTTAAGTGGAAAATTAATAAAATTACCTAGCAGCTCAAACTGGCAAGTATTTTACTGAATCTTAGAAATATTAAAAATCGTTGTACCCAGTCTATAAAAAAATAAGATTGAGGAAGTAAGCATCCTGCACCCGGTGCAAAATATTCCGATATGTCAATAAAACTTGGAGTAAATATTAATAGCGCAGTGCGCTGGCGGACGGCGGTGCCAAGACATTATTTATTACCAGATAAATCCTTTGAACAAAACGCTCACGTAGGAAAGCGCGAGCTCAACAGGACGTGGCATGACACCCATACGCTTCTCATCCCTTGAAATGCTTCAGTTTTTCAATAAAAATATTAGCAGCTTCGATGAAAATGTTATTTTATTTATATCTGTTGGCAGGAGCGTAGATAAGTGGTCAATAATGCTAGTAGAAAATGCACTGATCGGTATTTTATATTTTCATTTCATTAATTATTATAAATGTTCCCGTTTCGGAGTTAACACAGGCTTAATCCTCATTTTTCTGATAAATTTATTTTGCGAACAGATTAAGTAGTATCGGTAGTGCCGATTAACACCATAAATCTTTGATTAAGCTAAGTTGAATCTTTGTAATAATTAATTATTTATTTTGTATATTCCATACATTTTGCCTCATTCCCAAGAAATACGGGGCGAGTCAGAAGCTATCCTGTTATTACTAGAGATGGGCCGAGTACTCGGTTGATACTCGGTACTCGGCGTACTCGGCGGGTTTTTTGATACTCGTACTCGGCCGAATAACTCGGTTTGAATGCCGAGTATACTCTGTTTAAGAAATGCAATATATTTCGGTAGATATAATTTAAACAACAGTCATCACCATCATCATTAGCCAATGGAAGTCGACTGCTGGACATAAGCTTCCCCCAATGACTTCCACCGGGTTTGGTTGGAAGCCTCTTGCAGCCAGCGACGTCCCGCGACCTTGACAAGGTCGTGAACAGGGTGGTAAAATTTGAAATGACTGAATTTAAGTGATGTATTAAACATTTTATAGATTCAATAAATATTATTTTATTTCATTTCGTAAACAACTGTGTTAATCAAAAATTATTTAGTAATTTAGGAAATCTTTGAAAATCTCAATTAATAAAATCAAAATTATAGTACGTAATAAAAATAATTAATATTTAAAATTGGATAAAGCTAAGTTATGATGCAGTGATGGCGTCGAGGTTTGGGCGCGCGGTCGAAAATCTCGACGGTCGCGGGTTCGAACCCCAGGCACACACCTCTGACTTTTCGAAGTTATGTGTGTATTCACATTGAATTATCACTCGCTTTAATGGTGAAGGAAAAGATCGTGATAAAACCTGCACACCTAAGAGTTCTGAGGAATTTCTTAGGTGTGTAGTCCGCCAACTCGCACTAGGCCAGCGTGGTGGACTATGGCCTAAGCCCTCTTAATGGGAGAGGAGACCCTTGCTCAGCAGTGGGCGTATATGGGTTGATGATGAAGTTATGATGCAGGAACACAAGCCTCGCTGCACGTTCTGGTAACAGCCTATTCCTCTATTCTTCGTAGACGTTACCGGCCTCCGAAAACAGGCTATTTAAATTCTAATGTACCACGCGCGAATTGGAAATTTAATTGAACCGAGTTACTCGGCCGAGTACTCGGTTGAAAAAAAATTGAACCGAGTAAAACTCGGTACTCGTTACTCGGCAAAAGTGTAACTCGGCGCATCTCTACTTATTACCTAAACATGTTCTAATAGAACAATTTAATAACAGTCTGCAATAAATAAAGAAACGATGAGCCCAATAGATAAAAAATTATATTGCAACACTTTTTGCTATGAATGAACGACGTAAAGTACTTTTAGAATGTAATACAAGTAACAACTTTATTCGAACAAGTAAAGCTTTTAAAAGTCTTTTGTCGTGTCAAGCCATAATTCGCCCGGTATTTAATGTCGTCATATTTCGCTTCATGTTCAGGGCAACGTCCTGCAGTCTTAAACCTACATCAGTCCGTAAACACTAATGTACTTTTTATATTAAATAAAAGTATACTTACAGTTCGTGGAATAAAAACATATGGACACTTACAATGTCTGATGGAGAGTCAACGAACTCATTTACAACATTTCTTGTGCAAAGATATTGTTACATTCATACTTGGGATTTATGTTAGGGTTTTTAAAATTACAGATATCTAAAGCCCAGTCTCAATATAATTTAATTATATCTGATGATAAAACAACTATCATAGTTTTGGGACTCAAGATATCTTTAGAGGTTACCGACCCACTCGAAGAATATAAGCGTGATATATTATGTCTCTGTATATATATATTCTTCCCCATGCAAGGAGATTTCCAACGACTAAGAAAGGTCTCTCCACCAAATAAATAAAAAATTGACGATGAAGATGTCTCAAGTGTGTCGATTTTATATATTTTCTTACTGTTAATTTTATATTACTCGTACTATATTAACACAATAACAAAAATGAAGCGGTGTCATAAATGTGCTTCAATTTTATAATGTTCACTGAGCTAGCCGCTGCGCTAAGCCGTATTGGAAGCTTATAATTAGCCTATCGACCGTTTGGATCTCGTAAAGCCTTATATGACATAATTTGTCCAGGCAAATCCGATTATCTGAAAACACTCATACCAATTGAATTTCTAAATGAAAACCTAAACATTATTAGGTATTTTCACAGAATTATTCAAAGTAATAAATTTAAAAAAACAATCTTAAAATAAATAAATACACCCAAAAGTCACATATGTAGTTACAGTAGGTATATGTAGGTCAGAACTAGCCTCACACTAATGTACAATTCCTGTGTCGTGAGTATGGGAAACTAAGCTTTTCGGTGTCACAAACACCCAGGACCGAAAAATATGTATCGCTAATGAGAATATTCTAATACTAAACCCCAGTAACACTTAAACCAACGGGAATCCGATATATGACAGGCAGGTTTTATTATTTTATGTCCTAAATACTACAAAAGTCTCTTGTCGCCAAATATCAAAATGGAGGTTAAAGTACGTCTTTAGGGAATAAAAAGTCTTCGCTAAGAGCTAGAGCGGGGAAGAAACGAATCACCACGAACGTGCATCAACGAGTGAAAGCGACCAAGAAATTGCGGACAAAGTTAGGGCTAGTGCCGATATTTTTAAACCCTATTGAGGTAAGTAGTTTCAGTTGCAGAGTTATTCGATTTCGGAGTGCCTTTTAAATTGCAGTCAGATTTAACTGGTATGTACTTATTAACAGTGTTACAGATAATTAATGGTTTTGGTTCAAAAAGTGGGTTCCATCATCTGAGGTCTTATACAGGGTGTATTTAGACCGTGATCGAAAACTGAGGCAGGTAATAGCGATAGTGATCACAAACCCCCTGGCATTAAAGAAAATCCCGACAAAAAATAAAATTTTTGAGGTTTTCCATACAAACAACATACTTTTAACACCGATGGTTGTATGGAAAACGTCAAAAATTTTATTTTTGGTCGGGATTTTTAATATCGCCACTGGGTTTGTGATCACCCTCGCTATTACCTGCCTCAGTTTTCGATCACGGTATAAATACACCCTGTATACCTGCAGTAAAATATTGGTACAATTTTTTTTCATTTGCTTTCGCAAACAAATACCGGAAAAACCTTAGCCATACCATTTTTAAAACTTCTTGTAGAAACGATTAGTCAACAAATTTCTTCACGTTAACTTTCAGTTTTTGTTTTACTTTCTTATGCAGAAAGTATTATTTTCTTTTGGTAAAAAATTGTAAATGACCTTTCAAATTAGATGTCAGATACAAATACTCAAATAAGGATGGAATCCACCACTACGAGATTATTTTTACATAGGGACATAAAATAATAAAGAAAACGCATCAATTAGACATTTTTATCTTTGTAAAAATGTACCTTTAATGGCTGCAAATTATTTTACTTTTGCCTTAATGTAACATTCGGAGGTGATTCATTTAAAATACTCGCCAAAAATACATTACGTTGATTTTTGACAAACGTTGTAGCTCATCTATATTATTAATACATAATTTATATGCAAAAGTGTACCTATTATTAGTATTTACAGGGGTTGGAACTATCAAAAGTGTCTGGTTACTGAGGAAACATCATATACTCATTACCCATGTAATATGTATGAAAATTAGCTTTTATACTATAACGTTAGTAGAATCATAATTTACTGACCTTTAAGGGTGTCTGGCGAAGGGGTTGTCACGATGGTAAGTGTCTGTCAATGAAGAATGTGATTATTAATAATATCCTAAAGGTAATATCAAAATATCAGCCTTTATAAAATGACGAAAGTAGTATTCGATATATGACTGTATTTTACTCACCTTTAGTACCGTGTACCTGCCAAAGCCACTACAACCTAAACTTCATAATTTGCCATCGTTCTTATCTGTGTTGGAAGCATGCACTGACAAACTTTCAGCTTTTATAAAATGACAAATGTCTGGTGTTCAGGGGCTCTTGCTCTAAAATTTAATCCTTAAAATTTAATACTATGTTATAAAGATAGCAGAAGTCAGATTGATAAATCTCAATAAAATAAGCGAAGGCGAAACGACTAAAACATTTGCAAGACTAATGCTACATTAACATAATCGTCGGCGTGAGAGCGTTCGCGGCTTTTGCTAATTAAAGCGGACCTCCCGGCCTTCCAGAACATTCCAAAGGGATTTCTGGTATTTATATAACACTAGACTTTGCGCGCAACCTCGTCTGTTTGGAGTTTTGAGTTGGTTTCACTAAGAAACGTACACAAAATGTTAAAAATACAAATCGTTTTTTTAGGCCAGGCCTGCACTGAGGTATAAACGAGGGGAAGACGAGGCCCACATTCAGCAATGTGGTGTATGACATACACTGTATGTGTATGGGTTCCTGCTGCTGCTGCTGTTGACGATGATGTTGATGTTGTTGATGATGATGATGATGATGATTATGATGAATATAAAACTTTTTTACTGTTATCAAGTTTTTTGAAAAACGTAAAATATTATTCACAAATAAACTTTTTATTACATTTTCAAACGTCCACTTTCTGTACGTACGTGTACGTATGCCTTGTTTTAAATGCGCCAAAAAGAAAAACCCCATAGCACTTTGCTTGACTCAAGAATTTAATTCGGTACCCTCGCATGCCGACCGAACGATATAAATCGAGAACATTGAGGCACTAGGTATGATATAAGCGTTTTATTTCTAGAGATGTAAAAATACATTCAGATATGAATCGACTTGATGCAAACTGAGTGAAAAGAGGAGTTTAGTGAAAAGGTGGAATGGACCAAGTTATTATCTACAAAGCGCGACACTCAACAAGTCCTATAGCTGGTTCTCGCACGGACAACTTGGCAAACTCGCTTTTGCAGTCAAACAAACTTATTCGAAGCAGATTTCACAATATGCTGTACAAATGCATTACTGCACAGCTCTTGTTAACTTATATGTTTTCCGCACGTAAAATCAGTACTAAAGATAAAATACATATATCTAAGTAAATATCTAATACATATATACGGTAATACATATTTACGTGTAGCTGAACTTAATATTTTCTGTTGTTGTCATCAGCTTATGTATATCACAAATGTCCACAAATGGACTATGTAGTGTTGTGGCGGACTACACATACAAGGAATTTCTAAAAGTATTCTTCACGATATTCTGTTTCAAAAACTAGTGCTGTGATTACGAGTGTTGTGTGTTTCCAACAAGCTGCAGTATTTCTTTTGTCACTTTACACGTTTATTTACGGTCGTGAATATTTCATTTACTTCGCCATATATGGGCCCTATATCTTTTCCGGGACACCTGTCAGGTCGCGAGGATCAGGTAAGAAATGTCGCAATTTTAAAGATTTTTACAGGAAAATTTTCGAAGGATTTATTTACACGATGTTTGAAAAATGGCCTGGTATTAATGTTTTTGAATGGTTGATCATTATGATTTGCCATTGGGCCAATATATAGCACTTAATTACTAGTATTTAGTACCTGTACGAAGATGGCTATAACCTAGACCCTCACTTAAAAGGAAGTTTTAAGTACTTGCGTAATGTGTACCCACATTACCAGTATATTTCGGGTATACAGGCTCTTAGTTTTGCACTTCAAAATTGTAATCCAATTAAAGTTTATTAATTTATTAATAATAGAGAACCACTTTTAACGTTAGACTTTTTTCATCAACGTAAATACCCAGATAGCTTGAACCCGCTCCCGCAGAGATTCTCAACCGCGGGCCCTAACCTCGACTATACTTACCACACGTAATATTTACTGCCAATTCAGCAGAAAAGAAACAATTCGAACTCGTTACAGATTGTTCTGAAACAATCTTTACCAAACTAAGTTGAGAAACAAATAGACACAACAATATTTTTATTATTAATACAACTTGTTTTGGCTTCGCAGAAGAATGCTGTAACAAAAAAAATATTTACACAAAAATAAAGCCTAAGTATTATTCTTCTTCTTCTTCTTCATCAACCCATATACGCCCACTGCTGAGCACGGGTCTCCTCTACCATTGAGAGGGTTTAGGCCATAGTCCGCCACGCTGGCCTAGTGCGGGTTGGCGGGTTGGTAAGTATTATTATAGTATCTATATTTATTGAAGTTAGTTTTTGCTATCTACTTGCTTTAGAATTTTAATAAAAATTTACAGATATATTTCGTGGTGACAAAAAGGCAGTACTTAAGTACACTTTTTGAGTAAAGAATTTTAAAAGAATATTTAAAACAGCAGTGACCTCCAGCAAAGCCCAAAAACACAGAATGCCCTACAAAATTCCAAATAATTATCTTTAAGCTATAATAAGTGGGAATATCCTGCCAAATTAAGCAATTATAATTTAGAAATCACACATCCAACGTGTAATGTTTCTAAGTCTCTACTGAAGTACAGGTACTGAAAAATGTATTTTTTCTGATTGGTTACTGCGAATCAGACATTTTTAAATCGAAGAGCCGTTCCGGTAAACTAAATATTCTACACACAATAAATCAGGTAAATTCAGGAGTACTACAAGCCGTAGTTCAAGAAATACACCAATAGAAACGATTTGCACTCCAAGTGAACGTAGGAAAGAATTTAAATGTCGGCATTTGGAACTCGTTTCAACACCTGCTGTCCGGCGGTACAGTTGCGCGGAATAATTCAAAAGACTTGTTCGAGAGTTGTGACTTTATTTGTTTGTACTGTATTGTATTTTGATTTAAACTATGGGATGGATTGTATTTACTTTGACTTGCAAAATTTGTTTAGGAATTTCTTTGGACAGATAAATATTTTCTATTTCAGATATTGTTAATCTATGAGTAAGTTTTTTTCACTTGAACAAATATCAGTCAATATTGTTCGTGGCCTTTGCAAACTAGATGTTGTCCGTCATGGGTTTAAATTCTAAGAGGATACTTTTAAATTTTCGTCTTTATGTAGATGTTGGTGGAGTAAATCCTAACCGTTGTAGAAGACCATCGCAGTAGGACTTATGTACTCATAATACAAATATCACATTGAATTTAAGGAATTAAAAGGAAGAATTTTCAATAAGTAAAAAATACTAAGTGTACACCAATGTGTGTGCCAATATTTCAACAAAGAAGTGAACTTATCTCCTGTAACTGTGTATGGCAAACTTTGATGTACACGGAATAAATAGGTATAAACCACATCCCGACTTCTAGACGTTGCATAAACACATCCCACGTCCGTAGTTTGCAGATCCTGTGTATTCACGAGTCGAGAATTCAAAGTGGGGCGAACGACGCCGCCCCGTAACTTGCAAGCTGTGATGTAAGCGAAACCAAGTATTGATGAAAAGGTTCTTGCTACGCTACGGGTTGTTATTATAGTGTTATATGTAGCAAAGTTCAAACGTGGAGAAGGTATAATAAATACAATATAAATCAATAATATTTATAATTTCGATGATAAGAAGCAATGGCCTCGAGGTTTAGGCACGCGGTCGTGTCAAAGTGGACACCTGCTTCGGACTTCAGATAATTTGCAACCCGCATTAGGCCAGCGTGACGAAAGACCTAAACCCTATATTATATAAGTGGCCCGTGCCCAATAGTGACACGTACATCATAATTAATTACATCGGAGCATTCAATAAAAATTTCAACGAAACTTCGAATGCAAAACAAGCCAGCATTCTACTATCAAACTATCACAAACTATGTCAAATATGCAAAACAAGCAGAACTGAGAGTTTTAAATTCCCAATGAAACGGTGCTTCTACACTCTTGATAAAGACAAACTGAAAAATTTCCTTCAATTTGGTGAGCGAATTTTTATCATACCGAATAGGTATAGAATTAAACTTTTATTTTGCGTGCATCTAAGGAATTTAATCCATCGCTTCAACTATTCCTGATGTCTCAAAAGTTTTAGTAAAATCTATTTGATTATATTTTGCCTGGTTTTTAGTGGTATAATATCGGGGTTTCCCTTGAATATTTATTTCATACACAATCTTCCGAGTACAAAACAAAAAGAGGCTACACGAAACAGAAGAAACACGACTAAAACGACCTTCAGCTTAAATTTTTACTCACGTCTGTACCCCGTTTCGATGCATGCAAAAGCGCACTGCACGCTTTTCTAAATAAATCCAAGTGTTTATACACGAAGTGCCACTTTTCTATCGTCACTTTGAACGTACGGATACCCGGAAAACTAATCTGTTACCCCGATTTTATTCCACGTAGCGATATTGAGGTTTTCATGTGTGGGGTAGAACTGTGTGAGGTATTTGTGATGGTTTTATGACCAGTATTAACAACTTGACTTTGATTGTGTCGTGGTCTTGTAAACGCTGCGCGCTCTAGAGGTTTCCTGGGTCGGGCAAAATGATATTGGGTTTTACCATTAGGAAATTCTCAATAGCAGCAAATAGTTTGTTAATATGCCCGAAAACCGGCAACAGGCTTGCCCCCAAAATCCCAGGTTCGAATCCGAAGCCAGACAAAGCCTAAAATTTTGCCTTTTTAAATTTGATTTTTTGCCGAATGTCACATGGGAACTAGAAGTAGAAGTAAAATGTGGTAGCAAAATTGTACTGAAAATGTTATTCTGTTGACATTCCGATACACACACACACACACACTATTCAACATATTAACTAGTATTAAGAGTTTAAATGAGAGCTCTAATAAAATTCTTTCATATTTCAACGTTATTTGACTAATGGGGACCCGATACTGTTCCCGTCCACGGGGCACAGCTGTGAACGAAATTTCAATTAGGTTTGGTGAAATATATTCATAACCTCATGCCTGTATTCCCTGAAGCGGTAGGCATGTTTCGCCAGTTGGAGTTCATCTCACGTAATGGCTCGTTTCGCGGGCATAGCAAGGGAGAACAAAACTTTCCCGATCCGGGATTTGAACCTGGGATATCTAGAACGCACAAAAACTCATGTACTGCAAGACCCTGAAGCAGTTTCTTCTAAAATTTGAAAACTCTTGCTGGTTGGGAAAAAATATTCAAACACTCTTTGCTCTATAGTATAGTGTAATGAAGGGGTCGTGTGTCTCTACCAATTTGTATGGCTAAGGATATTGATTTTTAGACCTGAACATTGGGTGGGAGGCCATCTCATTGGACATTATGATTAAATGCTTTTTAACCTAAAATTATCTCAGAAAAATATACATAAATCAAACATCATTATGTTCCATTTAGTATTGAGAACAGCAATATGTTAGCTCAGATATAAAATACTTATCTATATCAGTAATTTCAACACTATTATTTATGATTGAATGATTTTTTGTAAGTAATCTTCAATCAATTGTGCCACATAATTCCGCAAAAGATCAAATGCTATTGAAAGTCACTTG
Organism: Cephonodes hylas; assembly: GCA_030295005.1. Lineage (NCBI taxonomy): Eukaryota > Metazoa > Arthropoda > Insecta > Lepidoptera > Sphingidae > Cephonodes > Cephonodes hylas. Next base: position 3,270,864 of record AP025367.1, on the reverse strand, counting down.
TCAATAATTTGATGAGGCGAAATGAATGGGAGATGGATGATAATGTCAAACGTTTGGTACAATCAGGAGTAAAATTTGTTGTTTATTGTTTTATTGATTGAGTAAACAAAATAACATTTACTACGATACTTGTATCGCAATGGAAACTGGATTAAAAAATGGAATACATGATTTAGTTGCTAAGTGTGTTGCAATTGGAACTCAGTATCAGTATACATATGTAATAATTGTCTCCAATGTTGAATTTTTAATATTAGTTTTACCGATTCTAACTTTTGAATCATATTTGACTTTCAAAAGATGTTATTGAGGCCCTCATGCTGCTTCTGGTATAAAAATTTGATAAGTAGGCAATCACAGAATCACTTTACAAGGTACATAAGATGACTGTGATAATAATTCTAGCTATTGAAATCGCTAAAGTTGAATAATTCTGCTATTACTTAGTTTCATAAAAGAACAGAAAAATATAAAAAATAATTTAATATTTCTCTTTTCTTTTTAATTTAATCAAAGCAACTAGAATATTTCGCTTATAATATTTCAATAATTTTCCATCAACCCTTTCTAAGTATTTCATGAAATTATTCGGAGTAAAAATAATTCTTTCACGCGAGTGGTTCGTAATGGTCGAGCACCTAATGGTCGCTTTATGATAACGAGAAGCGATAACAGCCCGTGACGTAGGGCACGACCTTCGCGCCTGAACTAGACATCAAACTTATCTCACGGAAGACACTTCCAGCTAAAGAATTACAACGATATCTTTCGTGAAAGTAACTCTGCTGATAGCTTCTTTTGTCTTTTTTGTCACCTATAATGTTTACTATCGGGGTAATAAAAACGCTGGCCATATTGAGGGTGAAAGCTGAAATAGGCGCTGGATTACACAGGTCAACAATATATTTACCACTCAGTTTTTTGGTGAAATTTGGCGATTCTACTATATAACATAGAATTATATAAAAAAATAGTTTTTAACAAACCTTGGACCTTTTTATCTTTACACCTATTCAATTTCTTAGGTCATTCGAGGATAATTGCTTGAAAGAAGATTAAACAAAATTGACTTTCCTGTCCATAATATTTGAGACCATTTATTTAACCTAAAAGTTTAGTGGCCTGAATAATAAAATGAATAACTGGTAAATTCAAAGGTCTGTGAACTAAGCGTCGCCAAAGTTGTAGCATCGCAACCATTGACCTGAAGTTTGAAGGAAGGGAATTTCCCATACTTAAGTGCTCAGAGCCAGAAAGCTCGGCTATTTCCGTCGCCGATTACTTTCCAATTCATCAATTCACGCCCCACGCGCCATAAATTTTTAAACATTCGTTTATCTAACACTGAGTAAATGTATTCATAACACTGCTCCATTTGCCAAAATCCTGAGTGACTGATGGGCGCGCGTCATGAAGCTGCGCCTATGGACAACGCTGCGTCAGTTTTTGTTGACACAACTGATCGATCCGGCGGCGTTTTAATCTTATTTGAGGACGTGATCGATGCCTCTTGATATACATCGGGTCAGAAAGCTTTCTAGATTTGTATAAAACGACGCGAAATTTGTTAATGGTTTATTGACGTAGTCACTTAAATTTTGGTCTCTTGCTCCTAGGTTAACATCAATTTGTCCATTTTCCTAAGTAACCTGTTGGAAGTGACCGGTATTCAGCGACATCTGTCGATGGTATCTTTTCTATTCTTTAGAAGTTATCATCCCACGCAGGTGGTAAATCGTCTCAGTTCTTCTTCATCTTCGTCTTTATTGACTGCATTTTATATGAAGTAACCATGGTTGCAGTATCGAATGTTATATCAGATTTTATTTAAAACATTTTACCAAATATTCTTCACAATGCTTAGGGTAAGAAGTTTATAGTATAGTTTTCCGTGTATTTAACTTGGTTGCATTTTTTCGGTGACAGCGTATAATCTGCATTCATTAGAATAGGTTTTATTCCAACATAATATTTTGTTTGATGAATTGTATTAGTCTATTTAAAAAAATAATCTACCAAATAGAAATTGTATTTCTACCAAATTTTAGTATGCAATAGAAAATAACATTTTACAATTGGTAAAAGAGAAACAATGTTTGAGAATGTGTTGTAATTTTACATCATTGTATACTTTATACCCTTTTTATAAAGTTTATTTTGCTATGACACGACAACAACTGCTCTATCAAATGTCTTCCTTGAATCCTCACTAGATCCATATGCCCGGTTACTCCCAATACATCAATAAGATCATGATAGACGATTCAACGCTTGATTTGTTCTGGGGTTTTGAAGGTTATTTATACGTGAAGTAGGACGCGATCGAGAGATCCGGGCTATCAGTTATAGGATGAAACAAAAATTCAAGAATTCACTTTTTAAATCTTGTTCATATGGATATTTTGTAATTGTAATCAAATTTATTGAAGGGAGAGGTTGTCTTAAAGGTATTCAATGTTATGGATATATGGAAATAATACATATGCGTAGATAAGTGAATTGATACCAGAATAAAAGTATAATTGTAAATCATGAGAGTTTTCGAAGTCAATATACTGGATAAATAATTGTTTTAAAAAATATGATGCTTTTTACTTAATATAGAATATATAAATCCTTGTGTAATGAACAAATCGCATTTTTGGGTAATGGAAATTCAGAATATTGTAATCTACATATTGTAGTACAATTCTTCAATTGAATCCAAATTGTCATTTCTTGGAACTTAATTATTATTTGAAAATTGCCAATAACATTTCGATCGACAAATTCTTCGAAAACAAATATTTGGGTCACTTTACTGTTTATTCGAAAACATCTTAAAAGAGTAGGAGTGAGATTACAAGAGAGAAAATTCTCGTTCCAATCAAACGTGTCGACAGTAATCGAGTTCGTAATAAGTTGCTAAAATCAATTTCCGAGCCGAGACTTGTCGATATTCCGGCGTTATTTTTTCACTGCGAACGAGGGAAGACAAAAGACTTTGATTGGAATACCCTTGTTAGATGTAAAACAAGGGCTTTTTCAAAAAACTTGATGTTACGTTGGAATTTGCGGAAGGTTACATTCATTAAATCTTCTTGTACCTATAAGATAATTCGTGACAGCTTAAATTACAAAAGGACGGAGAATTGTATTTTTTTAATTTACTGATACATCGGTACTCAACTATCGTTTGATTTAACGTTTAATGTAAACGACATCCTGAGAGATATAGATATCCAAAGCGCATTTACTCCAAGTAGCAATATTTGGAAATACATAAAATATTTACCAATCTTTACTGATACATGGTGGTATACTATATAATTATACAGTACACAATAATCAGCCGAAAGACGTTCACTGCTGGACAAGATTTGACTTTGGAAAAGACAAAAGACTTCCAAAGCGCTCTATCGGAAGTGGTCCGGCATCCAGGAGCTTCCCACGATTTTGATATATATTTCATAATTTATTTATCTCACAGTAAAAACCTCGGTTATTTGGATTGAAGAACTCTTTATCGAAAGCAGTTCTACTTACATACCTATTTAGCTGTCAATCCCCTTTTCCATGAAACATTTTTTAGACAATATTTAAAAAGTGCCAGCATATTTCATTAGCAGACAAAAAAGCATGGATAAGCGCCTTAAGCGGCTTATGGCAATGTAAAGCATTTTCTATTACGTGTATGAAGGAGTATGTGCAGAGAATTTGTGACAATAAGTGTTATATTTTCACAATGTTCTAATAGATCGTTACTTCAGTTTATGCAGGTAGCAACACCAGTAGTAAGAACAATGTATGTGGACACATGTATCTGATACAAAATGACTTTAAGTAGAACAGACTATAATTAAATGAAGTAGAATAGACATAAGTAAGTGTCTCGTCTCGCGGTATGCCGTATGAATTAAGGGTCTTGGTTTCATTTCCAAGTCGGGTAATGTGTTAGTGCGTTTTTCCATTAGGAAGTTCTCAGAAGAACATGGAGTCTGGAAAAAAGTCATGCATTGTATGAGCTGTAAATAACAAGACTGCAGAATTAAGATCTGCGCAGGACGAATGGTTAATTTTTATTAAATTCATTAAATAATTAAAATAAATGAAAATCGGCTCTTGAAACGCTAGATCTCCTGTTAAACTCTTAAGCATTCCAATAAAGGAGTGTTAGAAGATAAAATTGCTTTCCTATATCAGAGGGGGGGCAGTATACGTCATAAAGAAACGTTGGCTTTGTGAGTGACGTTGACAAAGCTATGTTTTGTGTCTCGAGACAAAGGTGTCGTCAACGCGTGAATTATTAATGCAAGACTTCCCGCCTCGAGACAATGCATTCTGTTTTGTTCTTTCTGCAAATTTTCGAGAGGTTCCTTTTCTATACTGCGCTGTTTTACGCAGTTGTAATTGAGAACATTTATGGTATAAACAATTCAAAGCATACGTTGAATATTGCGATCCAAGTTTTAGATGCTTTCTTGTTTTGTGTCTTTAGCAGAGGCGGTACTTCTATGGAAGGACAACAGTGGCAACAACGTTAAATATTAATTCTGTAATGTCTAGCTGTCTAGTTTACACGCTTTGTGTATTGTAATGATGTAGGTTATAATGGTGTGTTTACCTCAACGATGGAAAGTGGTCAAAAATCCTACTAACTATTTAAATAGGTATACAATTTTTCCACTCATCTAGGTAAATTTAAAGAGGTTGCTTCAACAAGGTTTTATGTTTTAGTTTTACCAATGCTCCACTCAGTTTGAAATACGATCGCGTTAAACTTTGGCTCAGCTACTATTTAAACTCCTCAAGTCGCCTTACTATTTAGAATTTTCACTCATAAAACTAAGCCTCGTGAAAAGCGATAAAAGTTGAGCGCGTCTAGACCAAGTTGTAAACAGCGAATAAAATAGAGGTGGAGTTTAGGGTACTCTAGCTAATTTATTTATTAGTGTTACAGTGTGACTTGTCGCGTTCTCGTTGAGAAAACATGAGCATGCAATATTTCCAGTACATTCAATCTTAACTGTTATTTTAGTTGCTGTGAGAGTTGCATCTGTTAATTGAATTTCAGCAAAGTTTCTAACAAGTGCATATTTTTGCTAGGGTTTTAGTTTAATTAACGCTCGCGTAAACGCTGGTAAAAAATCTATACTAATATTACATAGAGAAAAATTTTGATTTTTTGTTTGTCAATAAAGGAAATGGTACAGACGCGCGGTTGAGAATCTTGGCAATCGCGTGTTCAAACACTAGGCACTACGATTTTAGTTTTTAAAAGTTTACATCTGTATTAATGAATTTATAATATGTTAAATTATATTGTAAAGAGAAACAACAAAAAAGCTTTTAAGAAATTATTGTGTGTGACGTCTGATTACCAGTCGAATACTAGGCCAGCGTGGTGGGTGGCCTGGAAGAGTAGACTCGTGCCCAACCGTGGGAAGTAGGTATATGAATTGCTGATGATGATGTTTGGACGAATGAACTTAAAAACTACTTAAACGTTTTGAATATTTTTGATACGAACGTAAACGAAACCTTGGAAAAAACATGAGCTACTTTATTTCATAAAATTCAAAATTGCGTTTGTGCAAAGCGGGTAGTATAACAGTTAGATGAATCGAACATTACTTTAATAGACGCTTAAAAATATTACTGAATTGATTTCATTAAGTTTCCTCTTTAATGGAAAATAGTAAAAGTTTGCATAATGGCTCATACAGTTTTTATTGAATTTATAAGACATTAATAAAAATTTAAACGTGATTTCTCTCTTCGCTAAGATATAATTCAAAAAATTAATTTTGCTAAAGTAATAATCATAAGTAGAACTTTTTAAAAGGATTGGAAAACTAACGTTGGAACCACAGAAGCTCGGCTGCGCAAATTGAATCCCACGAGAAATGTATCTCTATAAATGATTTTGAGAGCAGGCGAGGTTTAAAACGACAGGGAAATGAGATTGCGTGTACACCGCTCCTCTTCCGTGTACAGGCAGAAAAAAGGTATTCCTTTTTTTCTGTCTTGACTTGAAATATCAACCTCATGCTGGGAAAATCAAGGTAGTAAAAAGACATCTGCAAAGTAAATTATAACCTTATCCAAGAAGCTACGATTAAATTTTCATACCTTAGCGTGATGACATAAGGATAATATCTATTAAACTATCCTGGTATATAATAGCTAATTTAAGAATAATATTGTTTTTTTTTTTCAATTAGATCACGAATATGTAAATGCACACACCTCTGACTTTTCGAAGTTATGTGTATATTCACATTGAATTATCACTTGCTTTAACGGTGAAGGAAAACATCGTGATGAAACCTGCACACCTAAAAGTTCTTAGGAATTTCTTAGGTGTGTAGTCCACCAACCCGCACTAGGCCAGCGTGGCGGACTATGGCCTAAAACCCTCTCAATGGTAGAGGAGACCCGTGCTCAGCAGTGGGCGTATATGGGTTGATGATGAAGATGTAAAAAATGTTATTTCATGTTTTTGCATCATGGCAAACACACACACGCGCAATCACTCATACACCTACTAAGGGGTAAAATAATATTATTTTCTACATCCACATTTCGCCAGGGCAAACCTATTGTCGTTTATGGCACATTTCCAAACTGTGTTGCTTCAGAGAATTCTCTAATAACAATTTCCTGTTTTGTATTTTTAAAGTTTTTGGCAAAAAACAATCTTAATACATGCTTAAAATCAACACTTACAATTATAACTAATGCACTGTAACATATCTTGTATTTTTGTTTGCCGACTGTATCTATGGGCTCTTAGTTGCTAGGAAAACGTGTATTGTATATTTCAGGCCAATTGTGCTAGAACTTCGTAAAAGCATGTTATCAGCCCCACATTTACAAGTTGCACGTCAAAAATACTTGTAGCTCGTTTTTTCACCCACAAAATTATCTGCGACATCTTAGGGATGCGAGTAACTTTTTCACGAAGTCTCAACTTTTTTACGTAGTGCCTGCGATGAGGTTTTCGTACTGGGATTTGGGCAACATTTTCATGAATACGTCAAGTTGTGGCGGTTAATCAAACTCAGCAAGGCTAGGTAATATAAGAAGTAGCTTTAAAGTAAGCTTGTTTTCTTTAACGTTACGTTGGCACGCCCTATTAATTTAAACATTTCGTCGAATTCGTGCAAAGTGGCGGACTATAAAATAAATAATTATAATAAATGAAATATAAAACTAACAAAAAATAACTTTTTAAGCGTGCAGTTTTCGTCACAATGTTTTTCTTTACTGTGAAAGAACTTGATTATCATTTTGAACACATGCATTATCTGTATCCGAGGTATGAACCCACCGTTAAGTTTGACCCAAACGTACGTCTAAACCTCAAAGCCATCACTACTTAACGTCGTCTATGCCAAGTGTATGTCTTATTGATTTATTAATCTAAAAAAAGCACAATAAATTTCCCCGCAAAATTAACATATCGAGAAAACGTTTAACTTACTCGAGGGTAAAAGATAAATGTGCGTTCGTTATCAAATATCATCACGCTAATGTAGCGTGAACGGTAGCCAGTATTTACGGAGTCGGTGGAGCGAGAGACTTATTCTCCATTGGGTTTCTTGGTGATTTATTGCGTAATGCAATCGATTTGAACCATAGTTTACATTGGTTAGTTTTATAAGTTTTTTGAATTTTTCGAATAAATTCAATTTTGATACTTGATTTGCCTAGAGTTGGACCCGCGTGCTTTTTTACAGTGTCATCCCTAAGGGTAAAGTTGGCCACTAAACAAAACGAGAGGCCGCGAGTTCAATCTCCACAGCGATCCCTAACCTTTTGAACGCCATTGTCGGCTATAGCCGACATGCAACGCCGTGCATTCTACGCCACGGTCGTCTATAGCCGACATTAAAGTAGCATTATTATTTAACGATAAATTTGGTCAATAAATGAGTTTCTGTCTATCATATCTTATTTATTGAAGTAACAAGGATATAATAATTCATATATACCTTAAACCTACCTATAAATATTTATTATATGTGAAAAATCCACGAGAGAAAAGATGCCAAAAAAAAGTCCGTATTGGATGGACTCCAGGCGCCATTGTCGGCAAGAGCCGACCGCTAGTGTTGTGCTAATTTGTTATAAATAATAAGCAAACTGTGCGCTAATGTACGAAGTAAATATAATTTTTTTCTATTATTTCATTAAACAAATATTATATTATATTTATAATAAAATAAACAACTCATTATTGATTAATTAATTGAAGAATTATTTAAAATTCTTTACCTACCCCCTATACAATCGATAGTTCTAGAGTACAGTGTGCCCATCCTTATTTTATTGTCTTTTATGACTATCCTGTACGCCACGGTCGGCATTAGACGACTCACTTAGTCGCTGTCTGCGTACGAGTACTCAAATAGAGCTGTCCGTTGTTCGTGTCGTTCTTTGGTGAAATACCAATTGCCATTCCCCATTTCGGGGGATTTATCTGGCGCCTGACGTTTCGGCGAAGGTGACGGCGACTATGTAGATTATTAAACATTTTGTATTTGTCCCAAATTGATTTATTTTACATAATATTAGACGAATTCTTCTAAACCAATACTTTAACCACCTTTTGGCAAACAGATATTTTTGTCATAGTTATCTTCTTTCCCAAACAACAACAATCCGTCCGCAAACTGCATTTAAAATTAAATGAACGTTTATGACAGCAATTGGTATGTAGTTTTATGATTTACTATTACACTCGTGTATTCTTTGTAATAGTAACAAAGAAGTAACAAAAATAAAAGATTATGATATATTTTTTGCAAAAGCGGCTTTTACTAAAGAATTTCTTACAATACAACCATCGCATCGAAACATATTGTAAGTAAAATAAGTAATTGTATTCAATGTAGTTCCTAAAATAATCTTTGACGGATTAATATTTTATTTAATTTTTGATGCTAATACATAATATCGTGAACCGTGCCGCGCGCGTCCCATCTCTATAATGAACAGCGAGCATGTATGAAAACACCGTGTCGACTACGCCCATGTCGGCTAGAGCCGACAACATCTATTGAGTAGTGCTGGGGTAATGTTACTGTGTTATATTTTGACTAATGTATTTATCTTCGAGAAACATCGTTGTAAGCCATAGTATTTGCTATGTAAAATTACTATTTTGATGTGGGCTTAAAAAAAAACTTCATTTTCAATATGTTGGTACATTTATGCACATTATTTTTATTAGAAAATAAAACGTTATCGACATGCGATTCCCATCCCTATATTTTTTTAGGTATTTGTTGCCTTTTTGAGGGCTTGGCGTGGGGGACACGGCGAGTGTTTTTTTGCGTGGCGGTCAAAAGGTTAAATATTTGTTTCGGGTCTGGGTCTTTATGAGCCCAAAGAATCTCTCGTTGTTTTGATACCTGACACTAGACTCGTATCTTAGTGTGATTGTCGGATGTATTTATTTATTGTCTAAGCAGTAGTATGTTGTATAATCTATAGCCTGCTTGCATGAGTTGCTGTTCAAAGCCAAAAACAATTTTTTTATTTAAACCAGTATTGTATATGTGTTTCATATAAACAGTCACGTCGACATCAGCTTTAGAATATGTATGAGGCTAGGTAGATACCATCAATAAAAAAGTTGCTTATCAATCTATGGAAGTTTATAACAATGAGTTCAGACTCAGAAATACATAGTCTCAACTCTCAACCAAAACAGGTAAAGACATTTTTACATTTTTAATATTATTAAGCATAAAGATTGTTTCCCTAACATACATTAAAATTTCTTTTTATACTAGTATATAAAAAGGAGCAGTCACGCAGTTGTGAAAATAAAAAACCCGTTTGAAAATTTTAATTTGTTTGCTTTTCTACAACTTTTTCGTAAATAGACTGCTTGCAATGTGGATTTGCTGAATATTTTAAAAAAGAGGAATTAAAGCACGAATACTGACTAAAATTATCGCATATTTTATTGGTCTTTATACAAACCAAAAAGGCAGCTATAAGTAAGATCATATTTATATTTTCTTTATGAAAGTCAATAAAACAAAACGTGAACAAAGAAGAAGATTTCTTAAGGAGCAAGGACTTATAGTATGGTTGGTTTTATATCCATACCGTTGGAAAAGAGGGAAAATGACGATGTAAAATGTTTTATATGTTATAATTATTTTATGAATTTAAAAAATAATTCCTGTCTCGAGTGTTTACACATATATTGTATTTTAAAAAGACTGTGTTTGAATAAACAATATTATTCAGAAATTAATGAACACCTAATTTAAATATGAGAAACGATATAAATAGCAGTGCACCAAAAGTTATGTCTTCTACGTAGATTGTACACAAGAACCTTGAAAAACAATACACCCAATACACTAATAGACTCAATTTCCGAAGTAAATGTGATACAATAAAACCCGCCTGTCAGTGTATAAATGTGATTTCACCTCACTGACTTATTTCGCTCATATTTCGCCGACGAAGAGAATTGGAATCTATTTGTAGAGTTCCTCATGAAGGATCCATCGCAACTTTTTTACAGAAAGCAATCAGCGGCAAAGAAAAATCACCAAGTAGTTACGCTCAGCCAAAGTCAAAACCAAATAAGTCTTTATTCAAAATACTGCCTGGTCTTTCAAACCCTTTATTCCATACTATTATGAAGAATTGTTTAATAATTCTATTTTCAAAATATTTTTCAAACATATTCCAATACTTGAAAGATTTCAATGAATTTTGGTATGGACATACATGGAATCTTAGAAAATAACATAGTAACCTATTTATCCCAGAAAACTGTAATATTCTGTCGTATATTAAACACGGAATTAAAAGAAACTTTAGGAAATAACATAGGCAACTTTTTATCCCAGAAAAACGTTATGTTCTCGTGAAATCAGCCCCGTGGCGCAGTTGGCTAGACACCAGCTTGCGAAACGAGCGGCCGCGGGTTAGATCCCCGCACCGAGATAAATGTTTGTGTGATCCACAAATATTTGTTTCGGGTCTGGGTGTTTGTGAGACCGAAAAGTCTCTCGTAGTTTCTGATACCCACGACACAAGACTCGCATCTTAGTGTGGGGTCAGGACTATGTATGTGACTGTTACCCAACAGTTAAAATAAATACACCTGTATTTATTTATTTAAATAAATAAGCAAGTAATTCAAAATTGCGCTAGTTTTAAAAAATAGAATAAAATATTAACGATTCAAAACTGCTTGTAAAAGTCTATTTGAATAAAGGAAATTTGACTTTGACTTTGACTTGACTAGTACACCATAATTGCATTAGTTCCTTTGCGGACGGATATAAATATTATCTTACTACCAACTATGCTTTAGTCAAAGAAACAGCTTAATTCAATCTAAGGAACCCTTGGTTTATACAATCCAATCACACTTGATTTTCATTGAAATGGAAGCAAGAATTTTTTATTTGATAGCAAATTTTATTACGTAAATTAATTAATTTTAATTGGAAGTTTAATTAATGGCAGCGGGATGTAACCGGTTCCGATCCAAATGTTTGTTTATTCGAGATATTTGTAATAGGATATTTTCGAATTAAAATCGTTTAGGATTGCGATTTATAAGTTAAAATGATTAGAAGATATCGACAAACGTTAACGATTTACATATCATTTATTATATTTCTTATCCATTTTTGGTATTTAGTGGTTTAAGCCTTAATCTATAGTATTCACTCAGCGAGGTTAAATGATGTCTACGTTGCTATTAATGAGGGAAACATCTGATATAGCTTTGTACATATGAACGTTTACACGTTCTTTTTGTTGAAAAGGCAGTGACATTACCTTACGTCATAGGTCCTGTTAGAGAACAAAATAGCAAGTGAAATGTCTATCTCCGGTCACCAGGTCATTGTCGGGTAAACCAGTAACCGTATTACTGATCACTTATAGCCAGATACATTATTTACATATACCTTTATGCGTACATGAGACGATTGATTAGACCGGCTTGTAAAACGAGAGTTCGCGGATTTGAACGAAGTGATGTTTGTAAGATCTGTAACTATTCATTTGGAGTAATTTTTAAAACCCACAAAACATAGTATATTATTGTCTTTATATTTTTACTATTATTGTATCATAACTATAGTATTAAAATTGCTCAGGATTTTTGGTTTATCTTCCTTCTCATTCCATCTTCGTCACCTTAATATTCAACAGTAATCAGTATTATCACAAAACTCTGTTCCAGTCGAGTTTTGATTTTATAATGAATGGGCGAGATACATTTGCATTTAATCCAGGCTGCAGTGAGGAAGAGATGCCAGTTTCGATCGCTTTGACTTTAGATTAAAATTCATAGACATGTAAATGAAGTCCTCAATTATATCTCCATGTACCAAGTCTATTGAAGCAGACTACTGTCAAACAGTGATAAATTTTATTATTACAAACATTAATACCTCGCCCGCTACTATTTTTTTATGAAAATGTCATTGTAACTGCAGTTTTCACAATATTTTACTATCATAGTAACATTTTTTTAAGATCTTGTCAACTCACATCTGACTATTTTTAAAATTATTAATTACTTATAAAAACTAAAAATGTTTAATGAATAACAATAAATAATAAAGCACTCCGATTTATTGAACGTTGGAACAAATATATTAAACATCGGCAAAAAATATGTCAATGCATTAAATAGTACATCAATCTTTGGTATTTGCTTTTTCGTTGATTACTTGCTCGTGCAAAAATACTGTTTATGTTCAACTTTTAAGTCGAATAGTTCGATTTAAAATATTGAGATGCAAGCTTTTGCTGATTTGGAGAAATAATTTAAAATAAATAGGTAATTCTATCTTATCTTATCTCTTAAGATAAGTAGAAATATATTTTTCATCTAAGTTTCACCAGATGTTTTTTTAAGTCCAACTATAGAGCCTTATGCCGTTTTTCGGGCACATATTCAGAATACATATAGGAGGAATTTGCGCGGATGTTTTAATTAAAGTAATATTTTGTAAATGTAATTTATCTTAATAATACACGTATAGAAATTTTGACAATTAAAGGAAAAAAGTGGGACAACAACCACCCGTGACAGAACGGGGAATTAAAATTTACATTTTACATTCATATTTCTGCGGATCAAAATTTTAGGCTAATGCCTTATATTTATTATGAAATCATTAGAAATGGAGCCATCGCGTGGTTAGTGTAATGCTATCGCTTATAGTTCAAACTATGGGAAGTTAGTCTTCAGAAGTTGCAGGTTGGTTTTAGTTCCATTAAGTTTGTGTACAGTTTTCGAGTGTGAAATTCAGTTGTTGGAGTTGCGCTCAAGAATTGGAGCATTCCAATGTGATGACAGTTTTAAAATACTCTAACGAGCTGCATGAAAGCGGATAATTGGTATATGAAATTACTATATTTTGACGGTGACTTCATCTGGGTGGGTTTCAGAATTGATCGGTTGCACCATGCAAAATATTGTTTAATCTATAGGTTAACGTTATTTTTAATAACAATTAAACTTAATCAAACCTAATTTCCTCGAAAGGATAGGCTGAAATACATTTTGCCCCCAAATGTACTTTGTGCGTTTTGGGAATAGAACCCCGGACCTCTAAACGGCCCAGCAAAAACTTGAGCCCCGAAGCTACGAGGGAATCGATTAGCGAAATATGGATGCATAAACGCGCCTCTATTCAGGAAATACACACGCGAGTGCATATATACAAAAGTCTACGATAAAATTTACGCTGTAGAAGGCATTCTTAATACAGAGAAATGATACATTTTCATCACATTGGAATACTCATCCCAATGAATAGAAGGTCTCTGTTAGGAACGTTCCTCTCTAGAGATTTTCTGCTCGTCTGTCAGAAAATGTTTATACCTAGCGGTATTCCGAGGTCTTAATAAAGCCATCAGTCCACATATGTATGCGTAATGCGGATTAAAAGATTAAACATCCATTTACGTCATTATCCAGTAAACACTTTGTAAACATATGTTTTCATTTGTATAGTATTAAATCGAACGACAATTAATTATTTAAATGCAGCGTGCTTCGAAACACAAGCAAAAATGTTATTCAGAGAAATAAAATTGTAGCAGTACTGGCCAGAATACTGGAATGTGAAATAAATTACAAAAGACCTCTGCTGCTGTTGAATTTATACTTCTTTTAACTAAAAAGTTGCTATAGTTTATGTGAATAAATCCTATTTAAATAATTAGTAAGTATGCGTTGCGTTGCCTTCGGTCTATTTCCATATAAAAAATTAAGGGCGTCCGTGGACGATTACGATGTGCATTCCGTTAGTATCATCATAATTATCATCATCAGCCCATATACGTCCGACTGTTGGGCACAGGCATCTTCTGAAACTGATTGGATTCAGGCTTAAACCACCACCATGGCACGAACGATATTCCTAAGAGTTTGAATGATGCTTTCCTTTACTGTTTAAGTATATGACAATTCATTTGAAGTACACAAATAATTTACGAAAACTCGGAGCAGTGTACCTCAGGTTTGAACCCTTTAGGTCGCGCCTAAATCTTAAGACCATCACTTCCTTTCGACGTAGAATTTAAAATCAAAGGGTATTTTTATAGCATATGGCATTAAATAGTCTTAGTATGTGTAATTTAAATATTTTGGCAGCAACTCTTACATGGTACAGTAGTGTATCCTGTCTGGCATAAAAGAATAAGATATAATCTTGGCAACAAATCTATCTAAGTTAAAACTCGCGTGAAGATTTTGCGAAACTATCTCGGGCCGAAGCATCAGGCAAGCCAATCAGTTTTGATGGATGGTCTGGCTGGAGAGTAATAGTTTTTATTCGCGCCGCCCCGGGCGGGGTATTATCGCCTTATTTCATAATATCCCGGCGTTTGTGGCTTGAGAAGGGATCGTTTATTGTTTTTATATCGTGAGATTTTTATGGAAGCTTTCGGGAGGGAATATATAAAATTCATAAAGGTCAAGTGTGTTGTTATTTGAGGAAATGACCTTGATAAAATTTATGCTTAAAATACGCCTTAGGAATCTTTAAGAAAAGAGCCTATATTACCCTTAATAACCAGCAACGTACCTCTATGATTCCTCTGGTATATTCATGGGCAATGTTAACCACTTAACAGGTGACTCACCAGCTGGTGACCTTTGCCTTCTATCCCATAAGAGAAACATAAATTTTATGTTTTAGTTACTCATCGGCATGGTTGATTGAGCCTAGTTCAGTTTTGTCTTAGTCACTACATTTGCCTGTAAAGTTTAATTATAGAGTTTATAATTATAAAGTTTAATTTTCGAAAGTAAAACTCATGTCAGATAAGCCGTCATGGGTCTTTTGTTGTGCGTAAAAAGTTTTTGGATTTTGGCCTATAACGTTATAGAATGTAATTTATTTTTAACCAAATCTTCAGTGACAGTTGAGTGGCACTTAAACTGTATTAAACAGGTATTTATTTGAAATAGACGCTTTTGGGACTTTGTCATCAGAATTTTATTTGATCTTTTTTAACATAATACCTATTGCTTGTGACTTTTCTGTTATTTAATAATATCCAATATCAATAAAAGTCTGTCATCATCACCCGAAGTACGTCCCACTGCTGGTAATGGGCTTCCTCTACAACTGACTGGGCTTAATTCTTAGTCCACCTCGCTGGCCTAGTGCGAGTTGGCGGATCACTCACATAAGAAACTGCTATGGACATTCAGGTGTGCAAGTTTCCTCATAATGTTTTCTCTCCCCGTTAATTAGTGTCAAACTAACATGTCCCATTTTGGAATTACCGAACCCCTATAAAACAGAGATCAACAATTAAGTATTTATAATGTTAATGCGTAAGTGCTCTTTGAGACTTAAATTGAACAAAAACGAAAAAGTTAGATCTATAGATTTTATACACAAATGCTTATGTCAAGTTTTTTTTTTATTTAATTCGAGGCTATTAAGAAAATAAGACATGAAAACCCCCTCGTGTTTTTAACAGAATCATATTAATAAGAAGAAAAGGGCATGAAGCGCTGCTACTGGATGAACTTACTCGTAATTGATCAGTTGGCATAAACTTACATGGCTATGTATTTTTAATTTCCCTTGTACCCATTTAAAAGAAATCCATAGAAAATGTTTAAGTATACGTTTATAAACTTGCAGCTGATATTCATACGACGCGTAAAAGGAAAACTTTACGCCAACATTAGGTGGACTCGATACAGATATTATTGACCCAAATTCGTGCGCAAACCAGCGTTTGATGGCCCATAAAACTCCTCACTATTTAGATTAGGTACGTACATAACATATTAATAGTAACACTTTCATCAAATTGCGAAAATAGATATTAACTTGAAATAAACATTCTTTTATTAATGACTTTTTTTACTGACACGCGAGTTGTCTTCGGGTTATTTCGGGTCTGGGTTTTGTGACCGTAAAATTTCGTCTAGTTTCCGGTGCTAATGGGAATAGGCTAAAGGGATATAGACTAGCAGTCGAACGTCCCATGGGCAGACTCCACGCTGCTATTGGGAATTTCCTGATAGAATAATTCAATAACACTTTTCTCTACTCAGGAATCAAGTCGAAAATATTCGAAAGAGTTGCTATGTTCATTGTTACTCCTCGTAAATTGATGATGGACAGACTGGATCTTCGGTGAATGTATAATACCGAATCAAAATTCTTTAGCTGTTGGTTAACGAACTTGGTGTTGGTTAACCAACACCACTCTAAAAACCTTTGTGGCCTCGTATAAAAGTTCTAAGACTATTTTATCGACTGGTTGGCATATTAACTATTTAATCATATTGGTTAGTAAGTATTTTATAGAGACCCGACCGTAACATCTGTACTCGTACGGTTACTGCAATGTGAACATCTACTGACCGATATTGCATTTGAATCAAAATACTATTTAGAGATTTGCATGTCCATATGTCTGAGTCCATGGCTGGTGTTTCAGAAGAATATATTAAGTCACCCAGTACAACTCTTGATTGATTTCTTCAACAAATCATAATAAACTTACGCTTGCAGTATAAAGACAGCCAAAATGAATTTATCTTCAATATAATTAATACTAAAACGTGCTGAAATATTCACAGCTCATCATGTACGTGCAAGTAGTTTGTTCTACTTATCGCTCACTGGGTTTCCGTGCAAGACGTAATTTTAATTAAATCTCATGAGACAATTAGTCG
Source organism: Cephonodes hylas (assembly GCA_030295005.1). Classification (NCBI taxonomy): domain Eukaryota; kingdom Metazoa; phylum Arthropoda; class Insecta; order Lepidoptera; family Sphingidae; genus Cephonodes; species Cephonodes hylas. Next base: position 3,253,670 of record AP025367.1, on the reverse strand, counting down.
CGTGCCGAGAATTCGAGCGAGTGCGTTGCATATCTGACAGATACAAGAGCTGCATTCACGAGATGTGATAATTCATTTAATGATTCTTAGTATAGATATACATTATGTATTCAGATCGAAAACCAAGGCAGGTAATAAAAAAATTTGTTTTCCATACAACCAAATTAAATGTATGTGGTTTGATTTAATGTTAGGTCTGTATAGCTTATATAATTTCTAATGATGGGCATGAGAATAAAGGAATAATGTTTAATTTGGTTGGGTGGAATAAGGTCTTAGTTCACTGGTAGCTTATGTATACTTATACCAATATCTTTGATCCAGATTCATTACAAGCTTTTTAAACCACAGGTAGAAAACAAGTCTGCAGTTTTTAAGGCATCCTACTGGCTATAACCGAAAATTCTAATACACTTTACATCCTCCGATCGTCAGACTTTACGCCACGAAAACAACGGGAACTGTCCCGTTGTTTTCGCAGACTGCTGCGAGAACAAAAAGACAGTCGATAGCTAATTCTGGTATTTACATATTCATAATTTTCCCAACCTCATAAATATATTGAGCAACAAAGTTATAAATATTTTACGTCCGCAATAATTCAAATATGCATCACTCTAAATAAGAACATATAAAATTAAATCATGGTCTCGCAAAATAAACTAGAAGTGTACTTGCGTAGAGAGAAGCCTTGGAAGTAATGTTCCCAATACGATAGAGCTTCTACCGTAGACATCCTTGAACAGGCACTACTAGAATCACTTTATGGTAATTCTTAAGTGCTAGAACTGCGTATCCATAATGAATCACATACTTAACGTTAAAGGAAAACATCGTAAGAATCTTGTGTACTAGAAAACTCTTCGCATGGAATTTCTTTGATAAATCAAGGCCCCTAAACTACAGAAGCTTGAGAAATATGCTGAATTAATGAGTATGATTTCCTGAATATTTTAAATGAAAATTTAATTATATAATTTTTGCCATTTCGTTCTACTAAATATGCTAATAGTTTATATTCTTTGTTTTATGGCTTATTCAATTTAAATTTATAATTCTATGGCTTTAAGAGTAGATTAACTCATTTTAATTATCAGTAAAGCTAAGTTTATGTACGGTACTACAGGCAAAGACAATATTTTATTTTCCGAATTAAATAAAACCTTTTTCAGCAGATTATGTCTTTTGAAGTTCAATTAATGTCTTAGTAGCAATTAATAAGGAAGCAGAATATAAATCCTTCAGCTGGCGTTTGGATTACGAAACAATTCATTAATGTCGAACTATTTTCTAAACAATCTGAACTGATTTATTGAATCCAACTATGCTTTTAGTATTGTTCAATTACAAGAAGAACAAGCAAGTCCCGGAATAAATTCTCATGTCGGAATCTAACCTAACCTAATGTGATTGACATTAGGTTTATAATTAAGAAATTCCACAGTAATAGTAAACTATACTACTATTAAATAACAATTATCAGAGCCAGATAAATGTAAATGTAATACATAAAGTGCATAATGTGTAATGATATTTTCGTATATCAAGTTACTTCACTAATCGACCGTGATCTCGTGACCGATTAATCGAGTGGTGCGAACAAATATGTGTATTCGGGGAAAATATTTAATTCTCATATCAAAAAACATAATACATGAAACATGGCGCTGTGACGTGCGTCGTCCAGACGGCAGTCAGACGCTGTTTGTTATCACGAACCGAACCCCACATGTTATTCACGCGTCCACTGATTAGTGTTCGCATTCCATTGTTTTGTAACAAGGATGTTTTGTGGGGCTTTGCGCCAAAGTATTGGTCACAGAGCTCTTTAACGAAATGTGCAGTCACACATAATTGGGTATTATACTCAGCCTTTAATTGCCGTTCCACTGCTAAACGTAGGCCTCTTTAAAAAAGCACCAATCATCCCTGTCTTAAACATTATTTATTGGGTATTATAAAAAAATATTTAAAGAGGTAAGAAAGACGTAAGTCTTAAGTGGCTTTAAGATGGTAACACCAAAATGTCTGTATTTTAAAAATGTGTATACAGGATGTATTCTAACCGTGATCGGAAACTAAGGCAGGAAATAGCTACGGTCACCACCAGCATCGAACCCACAAATTTCCTTATTCTTCATCAACCCATATACGCCCACTGCTGAGCACGGGTCTCCTCTACCATTGAGAGGGTTTAGGCCATAGTCCGCCACGCTGGCCTAGTGCGGGTTGGCGGACTACACACCTAAGAAATTCCTAAGAACTCTTAGGTGTGCAGGTTTCATCACGATGTTTTCCTTCACCGTTAAAGCAAGTGATAATTCAATGTGAATACACACATAACTTCGAAAAGTCAGAGGTGTGTGCCTGGGGTTCGAACCCGCGACCGCCGAGATTCTCGACCGCGCGCCCAAACCTCGAGGCCATCATTGCAAATTTCCTTAGATTATTAGAAATGTTAATGAGTTTGGTATCTTCTTTGAAAGAGCTATTGAAACTACGAATTCCGTCCATTAGTTCTCTCATATTCGCAATCACTACATAGTATAAAACAAAGTCGCTTTCTCTGTCCCTATGTCCCTTTGTATGCTTAAATCTTTGGAACTACGCAACGGATTTTGATGCGGTTTTTTTTAAATAGATAGAGTGATTGAAGAGGAAGGTTTATATGTATGGTAACATCCATTAAATATCAGCATTGCACCCGTGCGAAGCCGGGGCGGGTCGCTAGTCTTTGTATAAAGTAGAATATTTATGCTACTCTGTGTAGACTACATACATTTCTTATACAACTTTTCATGTCGATAAATAAAAATTTCAAAAGCACGTGACACGATCTCAGATATAAACGGAAAATGCAAGAAAGCTTTTACCATAAAACTGTTTTTATGACCGCTCTCCGGTTTCTAAATAAAACATTTATATCTACAAAGTGATGCGATTGAAAATTATACAGATCTTTGTATATGCAACGTAAGTATTGAATGTAATAAAAGTTATATTTATAATAGCTATATCTATATTAATTTCTCGACGCATATAATTTTTTTGCTTTGAGCATAGCTGTGGACCTATTGTTTGTAATGTTAAATAACCATTTCCATATAAAGCCATGGCAAAGTGTTATGATGATTAGTAATGGTATAATGATGAACGATCGGAGAGAGAGTTTCGTCATTTAATTTAGTCATCACTGTGTTATCATACTTCTCTAGATTATAATTTATTTTGATTATAGAACTTCATAAATATTTCAATAAATTTCATTGAAGTGAGACGAACACCTTTTTACGTCTGTTATATTATTGACGCCCGCACAAGGGCTTCAATTGTGATGAATATAAATGCCTACGCGTCGGAAAATGAAACCATACTGAAGTCTTTTGTTGCGAAAGTATGTTTCAAGAGGACGAAACACATCATGAAAGGATCTAGTACATTTGAAAATCCTATTATTTTGAAATTTGTGACCAACACTCGTCACCGTTACAATAGAATTAATATCAACCTATTCGCAAATAAAAAAAAAATTAAGCTTAAGTCCACCACGCTAGCCCAGTGCGGACCACGTAAGAACAACATAATAAACCTCAACCATAACAATCGCTATGAAAATCCACATAAACATTCTATAATCTGAGAAAATCTTAAGAACTATTGTTAGAGTTAGTAAATTCACAGAGCACACAAACTTGATCCGGAGTTGAGTAACAGATCCCGGGCTTCCACTTGGAACACACTGGCGGAAGTGTGGAACTGTGTTGAGATTGCAACTATCCACTACTGGCTTTCAATATCCTATCGATTTTATAATCTATTGCTATCTGTTCGGTTTGTGAATAATGATTTTGTCATGTTGCGATATATGCTTGGGTAGATTTGATTTTGATTATGATGGCAAGCCTTAGGCTAAGGCGTAAGGGCTTTCAATTTTAGAGGAGGGCGTAAGCCTAGGAGTGGGACCCATAAGAGTTGATGATGATGTTATTACAATCATATTTCACATTTGAATGAAAATGCAGAGCTGAAACTTACACATGTAAATACGAGTTAATACACATAGACTTACACAATCTTTTTCGATCATGCGCTCAAATGTATATGGAGAATTACTAAATCTAAGTGTTTCAAACTATGTTTTAAGTCACCCGTTTATTACGTTTATTTGCTCGCTATTCGCCCGTCGCACTTGCATACTCCATGCTCCTACTGGGAATCACAGAACAGCAAAGCATACGACTCATGTGAACGGAGCTAGTGTTCGACAATTGCACATGTCAAGCCATAAAACAACTGAATAAGATTAGAAGGGAAATTGCGAAGTCTGGAACCCAAAAGGAAGTGAAATTAATTATCAATTTCACCCACAAACTCACTCATATAATAGACTTATACTCTATTGTGAAACGTGGGTGTCGTAATAGACCTCTTTCTTGTTGTATAGGCACATTTTTATACAAAATGGAATGTGTATAAAAAGTAATTTTAATGAATTACCAGCCAGTATTGTTGTATGTCACCTCGTGCGAAATTAATTACGCAGTGAGCGTCCGTCGTGTGCGGGCGCCATTACACGTGTGTGGACACACCTACTTCAATATATTAGCCACAAAGCAAAGCTAATTGCTATTGATATATTCCACACGATCACGTAAGCATTCAAGTATTTCTTGGGCTTGGTATGATTTAGCAGATCAAATAATGAGCCTCTTGTTAATATATTATAATTATGAATTATTAAATAAGTTAGGCTGATTAAGATATATGGATCAACATCAGCCCACAAACGTCCCAGTGCTGAGCACGGGCTTCCTAACTAAACCTCGAGGCCAACACCACTTATTAGGATTTGATACAGAAATATTAAAAGAAATAAATTACATTTTAAGAATACATAATTATAACACGTGAGGAAAGCAAACACATGATGTGCTTTAACGATTTACTCATCTTGATGGTTTTACAAAAAAAAAAAATATGAACATTTTCCTTTGATCTGTCGTGCAATAGATAACGTGCAGGAACTTGTTAAGCCCCTGGTATAACGAACATTATAAATTATTGATACCGTGGCTACGGCAAGATTATAGTAATGTTTACATCGTTCACAAAGGGCCCGCCCATTTTAATTCATCCAAGGCATAGAGTAGGTACCATTCAGGGCTCACATAGTATGTAATATCCTACTATGTCTGCTTTTTATTCAGTAGACAGAACGAGAAAGCCCACGCAACCTGTTTAGTATACTGAAATAATATAATCCGACACTGTTGTGCTTTTCACATGCGAATGCTCTTGATAAGAGGATTGCACCTTTGAAATGACACGCTTGATCCAACATTATTTTTACAACGTCGACTTCCAGTTTTATTTTTAGCACTTTCGTCTGTTTCAAATCATCGAAATAAATATCTCTACTCCATAAAGGTTCAATTTGGCTTGTTGAGAACGTAAGTTTCCTTGTATTTCCGATTCTAACGCTACCTATTCTTTATTATAATTCATTCATTACTTATACATTACGAACGGAATACCCTAAAATTAAATCACATTTATTGCGCACATAATCACATATATTTGTTTTTTAATTAAGAATAGTTTTAAAAATATTTAAAAAAAAATCGATCGTTGCTTAAGTTTTTTTTAATCTTCGATTAAGCCTTTTGTAGATACTACAGAAAAATGAATAATGTTTTCAACTACGACTATGTTTAATTTTCCAACCTGTGGAAATAAAAACAAACCATAAACGATGAAATAAAAAAGAATTTTAGAACGCTTCTGTATGGTAAAGATAAATATTTTGAGGAACTGTGCTACGAGGTTTAATGCTGTGAGATAAAATCTGAGGCGCCTTAGCTTAAAGTAGTGATTTAGGTGGTAATAAGAGTCCAATTTTTGTCAATTGTTTTCGTCTTGTCAAGAGCTGTAAATCATTTACTGCTTTGACAGGCGCTCACTTACTAAATTTTACCATAAAGTGAAGAAAACACTCACAATATTTTTTCCGACATTTATATTTATTAAAAATAGTAATTCATTTTTTATAAATGTATAGGAAAATCATATATCCAAAATTCAATAAATTTGTCATTTACATTTGCTAATTACAATTTAAGATTTTTAATAAAATATATATATTTTTTTATTGATAAAGGTACAGTATAGTCCGTTTATAATGATGTCATTATACGAAGGGGATTGACAAACACGTCATAATAAGCGGACGTCATACAGTAGTACATATACTACACATGTAGTTCCATTTCAATTAACATTTGGTAGTGGATTAGAGAAAACTGAAGCAATTACAGCCTTTAGAGCGCAAATGTGCTGAAATAAAAAAAGAAATTTAAAAATTTAAAATGTTCTGCAAAATTATCAAGCATACTATAAAAAAAAACATCTGTGAAATATCTGCGCTTGATGTTTTCGGCGTTCTTGTCTGCCTTTTGAATACCCAAGTCGGCCAATGTTCTCAATTTCTGAAGTCTTTGTCTTTAAATTCAAGAACGCGCAGAATTTATACCGCTCATTTATAGCCTCCAATACGCGAGATGCCTACGTGTTGGAAATCCAAAGTCGGTTTAACGAAAAATGTCTCGAATAAAAATATAAATGATATTTTAGGCTAGCATTTTATACTAAAAATATTGGAGTTATTCCTCACTAATAACGTCGGGGTGGTGATATTAAAAATAATTTCGGATAGCAAGCCGGTTTGAAAATATCTAATGATGTGACGGACGAGAGGCTGTGCTTAATAGGAAGCATATTTTACAGTAGTATTATGTAAATACTGTATATAATTTTGCACATTTTCCTGCTTATTTTAAAGCAAGAAAAAAATTTCTTACACTCGTACATAACTTTTAAATCATGGTTAGATGTAAACATCGTTAGTGGTGATACTGCAGCCGAAAACCTCAGTTTTCCCTAAATCACAATAGTTTTTAAGCTACCACTAATCAACATAATATAACATACCTACATATACAGGGTGTATTAATACTGTAATAGGAAACTAAGACAGATGATATCTGTTATTACAAACCCCCTGGCGTTAAAGAAAATATCGACAGAAAATAAAAACATACACATATTATGTTACATACATACATTCTATACCTATGGTTAGTAGAAAAACGACATTTGTTATTTTCTATCGGGATTTTCTCTATCGCCAGAGGGTTTGTAATTACCTTAGATATTAGTTTCCGATCACGGTCTGAATACACCCTGTATAAATAAGAATATTTTTTTTTACGGCACAGTCACACATATGAAAACTCTAAGAGACTTTTCTTCTTATCATAACCAGATGCAAAGATTGAAGTAACGCCATCTACCACACTTTACCAACTCCGAAGACTGTCCAATGAACAAACAAAGTGATGTCTTAATAACTAATGTTAACAATGTTATCTTCAGTCCTGTGCTGGCTTAGTTAATCGTTTTACTTGGGATTAAGATTCAAATGGTGGGAGGAATTAAATTTTACGATGAACATAACAAAGGCTTAGCAAAATTACGGTCAGTATTACGACCGCACGCACAATAATTGCGTACTAAACACATTGACTGTAACATATGAAATACACACATTGTTGTCCTGTGGTATAATTCGTAGTTTATTTGAGTATTTAAGACCGTGATTGGAAACCAAGACAGGTTATAGTTACGACGATTACACATTGACGCTGAAATAAATTCAGAAAAAAAATGACGTTTTAAATGCATATTTTTTTATTGTCAGTGTTTTCTTAATTATAGTAACTATTTTAAGCAGTGATGGCCTCGAGGTTTGGGCGCGCGGTCGAGAATCTCGACGGTCGCGGGTTCGAACCCCAGGCACACACCTCTGACTTTTCGAAGTTATGTGTTCACATTGAATTATCACTTGCTTTAACGGTGAAGGAAAACATCGTGATGAAACCTGCACACCTAAGAGTTCTTAGGAATTTCTTAGATGTGTAGTCTGCCAACCCGCACTGGGCCAGCGTGGTGGATTATGGCCTAAACCCTCTCAATGGTAGAGGAGACCCGTGCTCATCTGTGGGCGAATATGGGTTGATGAAGAGAATAAGTTTTCTTAATTATAGTAACTATTACCTGTCTAAGTTATTAACCAGGGTCTTCTTACATTCTGTATGTTCTTGCGACTTAAATGTTATTGGTTACAAATAAAAATTAATAAGGTAAATCTATCAAATTGAATTGAGTAAAACACATTGTTTCAGTTTGTCCGTTGGGAAAATGTTGCACTGTTTACATTTACATACAAGTATGCTCGAACAGTGAACATCTTATATAGAAATAAAACCTATTTAGAGACGCAAAGTGTTTAAATGTTTCTGGCAAGAATCTGTCACTTTGTTGCTTTTCTTCAATTTTAAGTATCATTCGACACTTAAATCCATTGCTTACATCTTTTAAATGGTCATATAACTTTAAAAACCCACAAAACAGTTTTTGCAGTTCATTTTAATACAAATTCAACTTAAGGGCGCTTACGTATTTACTTGAATTTTAATCTTCTAAAGAGATTTTACTGGCTGAAGTTTAAAATAAATTCCTTTCTTTTTTTAACCGAACAAAACAACTCCGAATGAAGACATGACAGGAACAGCCGATCGAGATTAGAAAAACAAACCGGAACGGACAAATTGCGGGATAAGCTTTCCTTCCGAGGACCTGGCAATATCGGAATCACTTAAATGGATAAGTAAGTTTGAGGAAAATAATTCCTTTCGTAATCCAAATGAAAATATACGTTGATATTTAATGATCTGAATCGCTGCGTTTTTTTTTGTAATAGTGAGGTCCTGTTTAACGTTAGTCAAAAATCTGTTGCATGGTCTTTCGAGACACAGTGTCAACGTCTTTGATTTGATCCCAAGGCGACCGAAGCACAATGTAAATATAATTAATTAAGGAGTGACCAATTAATGTATCTCTCTGAAGGATAGGGAGTCTCTCTGAAGGATAGGATCAGAAATGATGTTATCCGACAGAAAACGAAAGTTATAGACATAGCCCAAAAGATCAGCAATCTGAAGTGGCAGTGGGCCGGTCACATCTGTCGCAGAACCGACAACCGTTGGGGTAAACGTGTTCTGGAGTGGAGACCACGGCTCGGCAAACGTAGTGTAGGACGCCCTCTGGCAAGGTGGGGTGACGATATCCGCAAGGTGGCTGGCAGCGGTTGGATGAGGAGAGCCGAAGATCGAGCCCAGTGGCGTGCCATAGGAGAGGCCTATGTCCAACAGTGGACGAATAAAGGCTGATGATGTGATGATGTGTTACCAATTAATGCAATGGAAAAGCGAACAAGAAGCACTTGTACCGCTAAACCGGGAGGGTGTGTAATAATTTATAATAAAATTAGGCCAGCACTACTTACACTACACAAACGTACATTAAGGTACTCTAAGGCCTAAATCCTCTCAATAGTAGAGGAGGCCCGTGACCAGCAGTGGGACGTATATGGGCTGATGATGATGACAATTAGGCAGCAATTTAACGCTCTCATCAATACTATATTGATTGTACGTCTAAATAGTAAAGAGTCATTAACTCTTGAACAGATTAGTAACTCTTGCAAATGAGAAATGCACCACTGCCTACACCCTCGGGGAATACAGGCAGAAGTTTATTTATGTAAAGCGTTTAAATCGGAACATGTATCTGTGTGTTTTCAAATGCCATAATTACGTTTAGAGCAAGCCGGTTTTAGTTGCGCAAATATAGAACTTAGAAAAAAATCTTAATTGCACAAAAATCTTGTCATAATGTTCACAAAATGTTTACATTGCTTCGCTTATTTAATGTTTAAGATGAAATACATCCTGTTATAGTGCTTTCGAAACTTCAATAATTACTTTACAAATTTGAATATGCCGCAGAGCTATGTGGATAAAGATGGGCTATTTTTGTAAGATACTCTATTTTACAAGATTACCTTGAACGCAATAATAGTATGATTGAGAAATTCCAGGTTTAATATTGTGGTAGGGCAAAATGTCATAAGCCGTTTTATATAAAGACATGACAATATGATCGGAAAACGACAAAAGGCTTATCGCCTACTAGGTACATCGAACTTAGTAACATAGGTGACGAATTTTAGTATTGAAATGTTAGTCTATTTACCTAATCGGGGATACAGGCGTGGGTGTTTGTCCGAATCGGTGAAATATCGGAATAGACGATTAACGTCACTACGCACGTCCTGCCGAACAGTGCGGTCGAAAGTTTCGATTTCAGTATTTGCCTTTGTTCAAACCAGACGTAATCGAAATAGCAGCTAATGCCTCGAAAATATAAATTAATAATCATCATAATTTATTACATTACTATGTTACAATGAAAGTAAATAACACGAGCGATCATCTAAAAGATATGACTCAGGTATGTCAAGTTCATCAAGTTGCACTAGTCCAGCGTTTAGACTAAGGCCAAAACCACCCTCATTAGTAGACCAGTCCCGGCTGTAGGACTTATATAAGGTTATGTAGATATATACACATCATTTGCCTTTCATATCTCATGTTTCGTGTATTTTGGGTTAATAAGTTAACGTTATAATTAGCGTCTAATGGACAAAAATTAATTACTTAACGTTGTTTACAAAATTGCACTTAGAGAAATGGAAATTTTGCTGTGCCTTGTTAATGGACTTACCGAAACAAATTGCACAAAGTGAGTGTGTTTTGCAAAATTTATTACATTAAAATATACACACATGCTATGCCTACATTCTGAATGAAAAGAGTGTATTTCTTTAGCTACGTTTTACCAATTATGTTATTAAATTTCATAGTCTTTGATGCTACCGATATAATTCATTAATGTAAAAGCCCAATAAAGTTTTACCGAGATCAGGAATCGAACCCAGTAAATCACAACTGTAAGGGTTAATGACCACACAACCAACGGTGCGGTACTACACAATGAAATCCAGACTTTTCAAATATCGAACCTAACCGTTTCATTTATGCATTCCCCCGTTGATTGCGGTAAAAAATACACATCTATTTTGGATACTACGTATGTTTGAAAATGAACTGTAGTTGCAGTGATATTTTACCAATTTGCCGGTGTAAACAGACATTTAATAAAAGTCCTTGTTATGTTTTGGAGTCCAATTGATAAAAATACTTCACCAAATATTCCTATTTCATAGTTTAGAACTCGTTTAATAACGTCTGGGAAATTGTAGAGCGTGCAGTTATCGAAGGAAGCAATAATCGAGTGAATGGACGCGAAACACGTACGTTATAAGGTACTGAATATTGGAGAATCGACATGACCTGTCCACGTGTGTTGTGTAACGAAATCTCTTACGTTTAACTTAATAGAAAACTTGCAGACATTGAACAAATCTTCCGTTCAAGGAATTGGAACATGATCAACACTTTATTTTATGAAAATGGAGTAGAGTAAACAAGAATTTGACAGACGACGACGATGTAGTGAGATGGTCTTAGGGAAAGCCTATTTCTAGCAGTGTGTTTCTTACAACTGATATTTATATTGATTGTACTGAAGATATTTGTGATAGTAATTGCATGAGTTATGTTTTGTTTTACATATTGTATGAGGTAGTTGTTATTCACTTCGACCGTTGAAGAAATATAGCTACATCCAACAAATCAGACTATTGACACTTTTTTTTTGTTGCAATCATGCTCACAAATTGAAACGCAACAGAGCATCACGCCCCCTTTCTAGTAAAAACAGGTTATATTTGTTTTCGCTGAACGACATGATTTTTTTGTATCAAAAGCACATTTTGCCAAGTCAAATTTGTAAGTTATACAAATATTTGTCTGTGCAGGAATAAAATCCGCGACCGCTTTAACATCGAAAGTTAGATTAACCTCGAGTTTGATTTTTGAATTTAAAGGTTACGACTATTTGTTTAAGATGAGTAATTCTGTTTCAGATGTGACTTTAAAAGGAAATAAATAAAATTTTTCATGCTTTGTTAAGTTAATAATTGCTCTGAAACAGTTTCAGACATTAAAATCTGATCAGTAAAATTCGAGAAATGTGCGGTTGAACAAAGCAAAAGACAAATTGACAGGGTTCCCAGTGTGACAGTTATAACTCATTTTCATATCTATCACATAATTTTTACGTCTTTATATTATTTATACACTCTACAGCAAGTGTACACTGACTTTGATTGCAGTTATATAAGTAGCAATCACGAGAATTCAATATGGTATTTTGTTCCTAAGCATCATTGGTAATATTAAAAGGTCGTATATCATTAAAGACTCTTTCGTAACAATGGTCGCACATCGGATTCAAGAGAAAGTTTCAAAGCTTTAGTTCGACGAAATTCATTGAACATTATGAAACCGTATATTAAGAAAATTTATTAAGCGTAACACAGCGTTACAGATGTGTTACGCTTAATAAATTTTCTCAATACCTTTCATATTGAAGATGGGAACAATGCGGAAACAATATTTCGTATACAATTACTATGAGCTGGTCTATATGAGGCGTGCTAAATGCTTGTAATGTATAGTACCTTTGGGGCTCTCGGAAAACATTTCCACCTGGCTTACCCCACGGGAAAGGATATTTTGGGAGCGTTTCATCTTAGAAGTTCCTTGTCTAAATATAAAGAAATGTGAGAACAAAGTGTTTCGCATTTTATTATCATGCTAATATGTTATAAGTGAAATGCAAATATTAAATTGCTTTAAAGTTTATTGTGGTATATAGCATGTGGTATGTGTATGTAGTGGTGTGAAAAAGTGAAGAAAAATTCAATATAATTAACAACGAGTGACTACGGATTTTCAAACGTAAATATGTGTGTCTCTGTTAACTGATAATTGTGTAGTATCGGAATTCGGATCGTATGGCATTATAGAGAAATTGCAACAAAAGGACCTTGGTAGAGTCTATTTTCGATCAAATTCCTTCTTCAGTAAAGTTGTTTATTCCTGTGTCCTGAAAGTCTTGTGTCTTTTTGAGCGTCGTTTTTCGATGTAAGTAGTTGGTTTTTGGTCTTACTGTATTTCGGAAAGAATTTCTCATTAACAATGTGTAATTTATTAGTTTTAATACTTAGAGTTGGTTTAAAAAAAATACAAAAATATGTCCAGGCAGACGCTTTTTAAGTTGTCACCACAAGCCTGTTACGGTTGCTTTGTCATTACAAGTTTGCAATCCAGTTTATAGCGATTGTGTTGTATGTATTATTGCACTGACTTACTACAAGATAACTAGTTTTACAAGAGAAAAATCTTTAATATAACACCTATTTAGGTATTTCGCTTAAACCGCAGCTGAATCATCTAAAAAACGCATGGACAATTTCTACTGCAAACAAAGACACAGACGATTGAGAACGTACTTCGAAGTAATTGAAAATATAGTCCCGAATTGAAAAGAAATTCTTATTGAAAGCCGGCAGTTTGAGTGCTATAAGCTGCAGTGACGTGAACTTTTCCGAATTCGAAATTCTGATTAAAGCTGTTGCCGATGCGAATGGCTGCGGTATTTCTAACTAGTATTATGATTTCACATTAGTGTCTACGACTGGTTTTTGTACTAACTACCGAGCTCCGTTTTATCTAGACACTGTTTTAAGATATTCTTTTTTTATTATGAGTTATTTTTATTCACACTTTAAATAAGTTTTTTTTATAAGTGGACTTAATACCCAAAGCATTCTCTTGCAATAGAACCTAGGGTGACTTAGAGCTGAGATGTGGCAGGTTATTTGTCACAATAAAATCTTTAATCCATATTACTTACAAAATTTGACTCCTGTAGATCCCAGTCGCAGAGGAACACGGAGACTAAACCTATACTACTAGCTCATACGAATATAATCTATTCCCAATGATGGTAGAATTTTTAAGATCAGTTTTATGATCCATCGAATTCACCTGTACATTTAATTTGTTCGTATTCTGTTTAATTTTTGACACAAATTTTAATTTTTAGACCTACAAAGTTACAAGCTACCCGACAGTCCCGCAACTCCATCACAGATATTTTTGTTCGCTGAAGATGAAATGATAAAGAGCTTGCGTTCCAACAACTTTAGTGCTCGACTCGAACCCGCATTTTAATAAACGTAACAGATGACAGCCGGTCCCTTTTTGTGTAGTCGATCATCAAACTTAAATTTATTTTACGTTAAATTTACCCAACATGCGTTTCAACATGGAGTGGAAGATGAATATGTTTAATCTATACATGATACGATATGGTACATACATTTTATATGTATAGCTACATACATATACAAGCAAAGGTATAATCTATATGCATAAGGGTTGGATTGCATGTCTTGGGCCACGTGACGTCAGAAATGTTTTAAGTCCCCCGTTAAAAGGAGGCCTTCAGTTGTTGTAAACACATTGCCTTATACCCATTTACTATTGTGATTGTATATGCATTTACTATTGTAATTTGTATTGTGAAGTCGGAAACCGAACCTAGAACCTCTCAATATGTCACAAACTAATGCGTGGGTAGTTTGTAGCTGAGGATAAAATCTAAAATCATCCGCTTAGCTTCGTACTAAGCAATCAGTCATAAAGTACTGTTGGACTAGGAAGTCAACTTCACTGCAATCTTATACGGATGGACACTTATATTCTATCTCAAGCAAAATTGCATTCATAAGCTACAAAAAAAGACTATTTAAGAAATTTGGAACGGGATGCAGATAATGCCGTCTTCTTTGTAGGGAAAGACGTCTCAAGCCGCTTATAAGCTTTTAAACTTGGATAGACACTGCTTCGCAACAACGAGAGCGGGGCAACTTCCTTCGCACACTATATCGATTTATTCATTTTGTGCTTTGTAATTCTCATTATCATATACAGGATGCATTCAGACTGTGATCGAAAACAAAGGCAGGTATCACCAGTCCCGAGACAAATAAGGCTTTGTCCGATTGGATCGAACCCGCTGCTTACGGCTCGCAGGGTGGTGTGTAGCGAACTGCGCCCACGGGGCGATTGAATGATTAGCCGAGGTGACTTTTTTACTTCGAAATTGAGAAACATCAAAAGAATCTTTTAGAAATTTCAAAAGTTCAGTTTCAAGTGAGTGTGTGTATGTATTATACATTTCTGTTGAAGTATATTTTTATAATAATATTCGAACCCTATAAATCTATTTTATGATTTTTAAATTTTTAATAAGTTTGTTACTTCGGTAGAGTCTACGTGTTTTTATTTTTCGGCCTTTGCCTCCCTCTGTGTATATTTAAGTACCTACTTCCTTTTATCTCAGCATTCATGACATTTTATGAAAAGCAGTTACTTTGAAACCGTCTGTGAAATGAGAGGTCGTGGACAAATATTTGTTTCGGGTCAGTGTGTTGCGAAACAGAAAGCATCTAAAAATCTTGTTTTTGAGAGTCTACCTTTGACTAGGGTGCATTGAGAGTTATGCGCTCGTTCGGCGAAAGAAATCCAAAAAATTCATAATCCTTGCCACATGATCCTCTGACCTTTCAAAGTTATCCGTCTATTCAATTAAACTAACTCATTTTGAAAGTAAAGGAAAAACATAATCAGGTAACCTGGGTTCCCCAAAAAGTATCTGAAAAAACTTGCGACTGCGACATCCTGCACAAGTATATCACGTTCGAGATGAACGTCTAGTCCGTTATTTAAACTCAGGCTAAATTAATTTCATCAACGGGAAAGGGAGCATTGTAATCGTATCTCATATGTAACTCTATTTAGTGGCCATTGTAATTGCCACCAGGTGCAGGGCTGTCAGAAGTGAAAAATACTACTCGATAATAATGATACATGCAGAAGTACATACAAAAATTTCAGCGATTCCTATCGCCTACTTTTAAAATAATATATAGGTATCAGATCATGCTTTTTAATTATAACACAGAAGGAATAACATAATCATGGGAAATTGCTAGAAATACTTGTTAGTAGGGGATTGCATCTCGCATCCCCCTGCGATTCTTAGGAAGCCGACTATCTATCTACAAGATGGACGATAAGGTCCTTTCTACTTCATCGAACATCGGCTCTGTACAATCATACTTATGTAACAGCTCCGTTGGCTCAATCCCCGCATCGAGACAAATGTTTGTGTGATCTACAAATATTTGTTTCAGGTCTGAGTGTTTGTGAGATCGAGAAGCCTCTCGTCGTTTCAGTAAATTTATTATTATTAATAATTATTTATTTATATAACCCCCTTAAGGTTTCATAACTTCCTCCGTACTTTAAACTCCCTTTCTACATCCTTTGAAGAGGGTTATATTAAATGAATTTTGTAATCACTTCGTACTGTTATGAGCACATAAGCAATGAGCGAACAAATATGTGATCAGATAATACAGTTTACGGTTTCAATAGCGCGCAAAACACTCGAATGCAATTAAACTTGATACGATGCTGTTTATTGTTTAATTTGTTTAATACGGAATTGTTTGCTTCGCTTATGCAGTTTTAACGCTTAACTTACGAGTATCAGCTTAGTTCATCAAATATTAAAAAATCCTTTTTGAGAATGTATTATCTTCTTAAGGAGCCCACATACATACTAGGTCTACAACTTTGCTTCCGCCGTTTTGCTAATATGCGCTGTAGCGGTAAGTGGTAGTCGAAATAGATAAATCATAGATGTCATACAATAAGCTTAGGTATTTGTTAACATAACACCATTAAAATATTAGTCAATTTGTTTTTGCATCATAAAGTTATTCTCGATTAAACATGTCAACTTACGAGTCAAATTCTCGTCATTTGCGGGAGGTTTTAATCTTCTGCCTTAATTTAAAGAAATCTGCGGCTGGGGCTCATCGAATGCTCTGAAATACCAATGATGAGGCCTCTACTAGTGAAAGAGCATGCCAAGAGTGGTTTCCATACTTCAGAAACGGTAATATTGGCGTCGGAGACCAGCATGGCGTTGGAAGAGAGAAGGTTTCCGAATATCCATTATTAAAGGCATTACTTGATCAAGGCTCATGTCAAACGCAACAACAATTGGCAGGATCATTGGGAGTGATGCAACAAACTATTTCAAAAGCTTGAAAGTCAAGAGGATGATTCAGAAACAAGGAAATTGGGTATCGTACGAGTTGAAGCCGAGAGATGTGAAACGGCGTTTGTTTGCTTGTAAAGAGCTGTTTTAAAGGCAAAGACGGGAGGGATTTCTGCAACGCATTGTAACTGAGGACGAACAATGGGTTCATTACGATAATTTCAAGCAAAGAAAATCATGGGGATATCCCATATGTGCTTCCACTTCGACGGCCAAACCGAAAATTCACGATTCTAAGGTCATGCGCAGTATTTCGTGGGATCAGCTCAGCGTTGTGTATTATGAGTTGTTAAAATTGACTGAAACAGTCACAGGCAATCGTTATCGAGCGAAATTGATGCGTTTGAGTCAAGCATTGAAGGACAAACGGCCCCAATACAACGAGAGACATGATAAAGGAATTTTTCAGCTCGCCTCATGTTGCAAAAGTGGTCACGACATACTTAGTATCGTTGAAACGGGAAGTCCTACCCCACCCGCTGTATTCTCCAGATGATGCTCCCTCGGAATACCACTTATTTGGATCAATAGCACACAGCCTGGCTGACCAGCACTTACGGTCTTTTGAAAAAGTACAAAATTGGATCGATTCGTGGATCGCTTCAACAGATGACCAGTTTTTTTGATTCGGGATTCATATGCTGCCCAAAAGATAGAAGAAAGTAGTGGCCAGCGATGGACAATACTTTGAATCATAAATGTTAAACCAGTTCTTTACAACAAAGCCTCGAATTTCGGAAAAAAAACGGCGGAAGCAAAGTTGTACACCTAATACATCCCACTGCTGTGCACGGGTCTCCTCTACTGATGAGAAGGGATGGGCCTGAGACCACGTGAGTCCTAAAAAACACTAAGGTTTCCTCACGATGTTTTCCTTCACCGTTTAATTCATTACGAACTCGCGATCCCCGAGATTCTCGACCGGGCGCTAATCCACGAGGCCATCACTACATTCCCATCAATTATTTTTAATTTTATTATTTCGCCATTACAAGATAAGATAACGTATGAAAAATACAATATAAAAACTGCAGTTTCGATGCATTAACGGTTGCATAACTCCAATGTTGCATATTAATACGCACTTGCAATATCAAATGGCGTCATTACATTATGATCGTATTGTTTTCTGAACTATCCAGACTTGGAGCTATAAACAGTTAAAGAATATTCCACGTGTGGTCGCCTTGATCAAGACATATACGGGCTGATACATTTCCATATCACCTCATTGGTCAGGCTGACACCGCAACGATTATGGAAGATTTCTTTTCTTTTATTACAAAGCTAAGGAACTCACAATGCAGGGCATTGTAATGTAATTCCTTTGTATTGTGTTTGTTCGAAGCAACCATCCCAAATACCGAAACTCCGTTAAAAATATTTTATACACAAAGAACCGAGCACATTATCTCAATTTCAAACAAGACGGCAATAAAATTACAATAATTGAACATTCCTGAACTCCGCCTTATAGAACACAAAGTGGAAGTTGGTTCGTGCTCACTTTCCCTAAAACACAGATTTATAAAATGAAAGTTTAAGGATTATTTACTTCAACAGGTAGGGCCAACTTTATATCTCATTTAACCTTAAATCCTTAATATCATAAACTTTGGAAGAAACGCCTCGTAGTAATACGAGTATATTATTTTTTTATGATGCCAGGTTTTTTTTGTAGCAATATTAAGTGATTTAAATTTTTAATTAAATTAATAGTCGCCAGTCATGAACGTTTGTAATAAATTTTATAACTAAATTTCAGAACTACAAAAAATATCTCACGAACCTACTCAATAAAATAAATATGAAGTGACACATGTACAGCCTTACTTTGATATATTATTTTATGACGAAGAACTTCATATATTTTTACTTCTTTTAATCAGGTCTAATATCCGATTCTTAATCATAATAACAAGTTTTTGTGTTGCTTAAAATTCGAGAGAATTAAATCAATTCAACTTATTTTTTATGCTATAAAAGAAAATGATTTACAAAGGGATAAAAACCAAATAATTGCCCATGTACCATAAAATTAACACCTCTCGATGATAATTGTGCGCCAAAAATCTCCAAGTATGTATTTGACGTTTGCGCGAATCTAGTTCGAAGTTCAATGCGTTCGCACAGTGTCGGCTCAGCAGTATCACTCTGACTTCGCGCCGAACACGACTCGGCCCGCTTACGGCTGGCTGGAAAAGTGCTCACGCCGGTAAAAGTAAAAAAAAACAAATGTCATAAGTTTTATTACTTTTTATGTTTTTGAATTTGAAATTTTATGTGCAGTTATTTTTTTGTTGAACTATCCGAAAGTGGTAATCGTGTGAAACTTTTTCAAAGTTCGCGGAGTGACGAGAAAGTATTCAGTACTTTTTAATTAAAACATGTTTATACAATGCCGTAATAGAAGTACTGATAATATTTATCGTGTGATTTTATCGCAATTCATTTAACTGTGTGTCATATTACATTATATTGTGACGTCTAGTTGAGAGTCGCTACTTTTCACCGGATAAAAGGTAAGTTATTTTCTAAGTTTTTTTATAGCTTGTTACTTATACAATGTTCCTTAGGAAGTATATGAGTAATGATATTACGTTAAATAAAAAGAAAACCACTTTATAATAACGTTATACTATATTTTTATTATTTAAATATCTTCTGAAACACAAAAGAAGTTCAATTAGAACTTTTTTTTTACCTCTAACTACGTATACAAATGTATGGGATTATTTTTACCAATTCATTTCGATTGATCTGGAGAGCTTTTTTCACGCCTCATTCCGACTGTGGTGTTTAATATTCGGGGATGAGAATAAAAAAGAAAGCGTTAAATACGAGGGACATCACGAACCGTGTGCGTTATTACAGCCTTTGAGTTTTACCGAGTGAGATTTCGGAGAATCCCTTTTTGTTATAACGCATCAACCGTTTTTCTTTTCTTCCAAAAGGACGAAGAATTTTAAATAATGAACGTTTAATTGTGCGTAAATTAATTGCAGTTCAAATGACAAAAAGTAATGGGGTTGACAGCGCGTTCTCTAATTGCGAATTTTATTAGGGAGGGTAGAATATCGTATCAACAATTAAACTGGCTAGGATTTTTTAAAAGATACTAAAATACCAAAAAAAATCTTTAGATACCGTAATGTTGATTTTTGTGGTATAATTTAAAGGTATTTTCTAAGGAATATATTTTTCTTATAACATAGTTTTATATTCAATAGTAAACATAAACACGATAATATATTCTTAAAAGGAAGGTATATATTTGATTAATATCTAGTTATTGTAGTGACATTTTATATGAGCCTTTGTGTAGAAGACTAAAGTAACGCAGAATACTTTATCATATTTGATACATTTTTACATTAAAACGAGGTAATCCCTTTAATATGAAAAAATAGCCAATAATACAAGTAATATTTAAAAGGGTTACTTAAACTTTCACTGAATCATTTGGTCGGGACAATTGTTTTAATTGGAATTACCCACAGACCTTGATTGTCACCAACACACCCATCTGGCAATAATAACTGATAAATTGGATTGCTACATTCACCAATGTATTAATATCCTCAGATATGGGACTGTTATTCTGGGATGTCACTTATACTCTCGGATATGGGAAAAACAAAAGATAAAATGTACAATGATTTTTATTTAATATTCTGAATCCGCATCGGCCCTCAAATTACTGGAAATATTTTTTCCGGCCAGCACTCTTTTTGAACAATTCTTTTTACATAAGTAAAAATAAATAACTAACGTAAAAGTTATTATCCGGTACTGGAACAAACCACTATGCTATTAAAAAAATAAAATTCTACGATTTTCACCAGCTTTGGCTTAACGCATTTACCATGGAATTTTATTCTGTATTTTTTTTGGTGTGCCAATATAGACTAGGTTTTTAGAAAATAATCCATTCGCCTAAAAACCCATTTGTGAATTTTCCTTTGTGGTAGACAAAATTCGATATAGAGAGCACCTCAGACATACAATTAACGATACGCAAATATTGTAATATTCGCTATTGACTATTTATTATATTGACAATACAGAAACTGGTTGTAGTGTTTTACTAAAGAGGTAGCATTCCGCCAATGGACGAAATAACTTTGTCGTATAAAATTAAAGGATTAATATAGATATTATGTATCTGATACTTCGATACTTTAACATTTAAAAAGTATTATTATACTAATGAAATTAGAAGGATTCTTTAAGATAATTAATTTTATATTTGGGATTAAAACTTTGAATAAAAATGTAACTTGTTTTAGAGATAAGCTTATTTTATGCTGGTGAATTTGCATTTTACGTTTCGGTGTCTTTCCTTATCAAGTCTTTATGCAAAATATCATATCCCTTGGGGACTGCATATTTTTGGGTTCAAAGGGCTTTTAATTTTTTCGCCTTCTCCTCACAAGGTTCACGCCAAGGTGTGTCCACAGTAATCAGATACGTAATGATACTGAAAGTGTAAAAAACACAAACTATGTTAAATTATTATTAATTCATTTTGTTTTACGTATCTTTATGCTTCACATCATTTATATGGTGATGTCTATACTGCTTGTTTTTTGTTTTACCATAAAAAACATCTAGGTTACCAACGTGGTACCTACGTTTTCTCTATATAAATTTTATTTATGTCTTTTTCGTATTACATAAAAGGACCTCAAATCTTCTGTCACAATACATTCCCTTTACGGTCCCTTAGTTTATATAAAGCACACAAAGGAAAAACTGAAAGAAAACATATTTAAATATTAAGTTTTTACAATAAGTGATTGTGAAGTTAGAATTATTAATCTTATTCATGTATTTTCTATATTTACTACTGTTTTACACCTTGCTCTAATTCAGTAAAAGATACAAGTTTTGTTAAAACATAACGTTGATAACAACGTAAACTTAAAATTACTGATGTTTGAATGGTTTTGAAATGGACGAACATAGATAGGCCTTAGATTTATTTTTTTAAATGCCCGTAGCGAGCCCTACTGTTAGAGATAAATAAATATATGCAACTGATGTGTCGCCGACACATTAGCTGCTCTTTTATTTTGCAATATTTTCGAAGCCTCTTCCCTTTCCTTAGAAGTTGCTAATTATATACTTGGAATCCTATTTATAACACAAGCCAAGATTTAAGTGATATAGTATTAATAGAACAGACCTGTTTTTTTAAAATGATTTTTTTAGAATTAAAATTGACTTAGGTATAGTAGAGTCTCATATCCTTCTCAGTTGTAGAGAAGGCCTGTGCAGCAGTGGGATGTAAATAATCTATTGCTTAGTCTACCAATCGCTACAAGATGCAGTGTATCTAACCTCCTTTTACTGTAGAGTAAGCAAATTTCCAATTGGGAGACGTATCATATACCTCTTAATTAAGACTTTTTAGAACTCTACAGTTAATTTTCGTCATAAAATCCAGTGACGCACATAAAGGTCATATAAATTGTCGTTAGTCATGCGTTCTCAACATCGGCTGATGTTTTTAGGAAAAAATATCACAATCAAACGCATTTCTGATGTTTTATCTTATGAAGTTATTATACAACACTCAGAAGCAACAAGATATACTAAATTAAGGTCAAATGTCAGTTGATTGTTTGAGAACTGTTACCAATATGCAAAAATATTTTGGCGAAATCACCCACGTTGTAGTCTAAAATTATTAACATGATAATTATGCCTATTATTGCTAAAAAACCTGTGTAACTGTTAATTCTCCAAAACAGGCAAAAGCAAAAATAAGGTTTAATATTCTATTCAATTCGGGATGATTGCTTTCAAAAACATTTAGTCTCGAAACAAATGTGTATGCGTAACAAAACATTTACTTGAAGTACTCGCAGCTTGTTTCAAAACCTGGCCTGTAGCCAAGCTCCTCGGTAGTACTGTTTCCACTTACTTGTTAAGTTGCTATTGATAGATACGACAGGAAGGGTGATGATTTTTATATTTCGGTTTAATCGTTTCTATGCCACAAAATTGAACATAATGGATGCTTCAGTTTTGTAAATGTACTTTGCCTATGTTTTTGATTAACTGGACTATTGATTTTTGTACAATTTATTTAATATAATAGATACCTTATTAATTTATTACCTGAAAATATTGTTATTCATTCTCCACGTAAAAGCAAAAAAAGCTTTTAATTTAGGTAAAAAAGTGTAATTATATAGGAATTTCTTAATTTTAATAAACACGTAGAAGCAATAAAAATTTCATAAAATTCATTATATTCGCAATTGTAACAACCGCAGCACTTCGGCAACGTAACCAACGGTTTAACAGTAATAAACGGCAAAGTGGAATAAAAATAGATATCTTATGTGCCGTTGTAATAATTTTTATATATAATTTTATATACCATGTATGTTTAAAATGCATTCGTATTTTTATGTTCTTGCTTTGTTATAGTTTATTAATATTAAAATTGTACGTTATGCACATTGCTTTAAATATTTGTATTATGTACCCAATCGCTCTACTTTCTTGTAAATTCCAGTCCATCCTACGCTTGTCTTGAAGAAATTGCACACAGCGATAAGACAGCCATCATTTATTGCACTACAATTTTCTTTATTTTTTTTAAATATGTTTTTGTTAATCTTTGTATTGTACAATAAGTAAATAAAAGATAAAAAATATTGCATCGGAAAAAATGTTACACACCCAGCACTATTTTACTTTCTTAAGAATGGTGGTAAAAATCGATCTACAATTTAAGTTGAATGCACTCGGGAGAAACTAACACAGAAAATCTTTTATTAAGTGAGAGTAAGGTCTTAGTCGCCTACAAGTATGTATATCGTGCAGCTGTCCGAGCTATGTCAATATGCGAGATAACTCGAAGGTGCAGTTGCATAGGAATTGTTACGTAAATTGTTATCTAGTTCAGTATTTCCTGCGACCTTTACCCACTATGGAAATTGTTCAATTTAATTCTGTCACTTAGAGGTATTAGAATACAATAAAATAATAGATGGCAGATCTTAATATGTCTAAATTTAAAGCTCCTTCTGTTTGTGGTATAGGTTTTTCTTTTGTCTTCTGTTATTTCAGAGTATTATTTTCTTGCGCAAATGACACTTGATGATGCATATTAAAAACAATAGTAAAAAATACTCCAAAAGCACAACATTGGGTTAAAAAAAAGCAAACAAAAACACATGTTCATGGGCGGTGTTGACCACTTAACATCAGGTGGCTCACTAGCTCGTTTGCCTCCTTTCAGATAAAAAAAAAAAAAAAAAAAAAACAACAATATTGACCACGATGAAGAAACGAGAAATAATTTCAAATTGCATTTTTATTATTATACTTAATAATTACTTTTCTGTCTGTAACAAAGCAATCTTTCTTATTTGCCTTTTACTTGGAAATGAAAATGAACAAAGAACGAATTCATCGAACTTCATTACATTTGGTATCTACGATAGTTATGAATTGCAAGAATCAAACGAAAGCAATATTAAATTGTCTATTCTATAATCAAAACAGTTAATATAATATAAATAAAAAATAGTGATGGGCTCGAGATTTCGGCGCACAGTCGAGATTCACTACGGTCGCGGGCTCAAACCCTAGGTACAAGCCTCTGACTTTTCGAAGCAATGTGAGTATTAACATTTATTTATCACTTATTTCAAATAATATGGGATAAACCTGTACACCTAAAAAGTTCTTAAGAATTTCTTCAGCTGAGCGTGGTAGACGAAGGCCTAAACCTTCTCAATGTTAGAGAAGGCTCTCGAGCAGCTTAATCTATAATTTGTATTAAGATTATAATGGCGTAAAGTTTGTGGGGTCCAAGTTGGAAATTTATGGATCTACTTTAAAAAAATCTTTTAGTGTTTGATAGCCCATTTAAAGCGGAAGGTTATGTATTATAAAGCTACGAGCAGTAGGAGCAAAGAATCAATTAAAAATAAAAAGTTTCGCCTATGAAATTGTAGGCAACAGCTAGCAAGTTACATTGTGGGAGGGATAAAAAAAGTACTCACGAATAGCGAATGGATTAACACTCTGAAATACTCGATGACGTCATCACACATGTGTTAGGATTTTTATTAAATTGCTCAGTGTTTATAAATAAATTCGGAAACAATAATTTTGGGCACTCGGTACTTGAAAAATAAACATCGCATTTTAGTATAATAACTATGTTGCAAGTAACATACTTTGTGTGTATTCAAATTGAATTATCACTTGCTTTAACGGTGAAGGAAAACATCGTGATGAAACCTGCACACCTAAAAGTTCTTAGGAATTTCTTAGGTGTGTAGTCCGCCAACCCGCACTAGGCCAGCGTGGCGGACTATGGCCTAAACCCTCTCAATGGTAGAGGAGACCCGTGCTCAGCAGTGGGCGTATATGGGTTGATGAAGAAGAAGAAGAAGAAATAACATGCTTTGACCGATTCCAATAATAATGAAATGAAATGTACATACATACATACATCAACTCACGTCTTTCTCCCGTTAGAGTGGGCAGAGACTATAGAGCGCCAAATGCCACGGTCCAAACACACCTCTTTCGTTCCTCCACTAACATTATCCTCTTCATGCATGCACGTCAAAAAATTCGTCCGACTCGGGAACTAAACCTGGTACATCTATATCGCACGACACAAACTTCTGACACATGACGAGGCAGCCACCTTTTTGGCTTTATCAACTAACTTCATTTCATTTCAACTTTAAGGCGGTCATAAAATATTCAGTGTATTTGTAGAAATATATCTAATATTAGACCTCTGAATCCAACTCATTGTTTGACAAGATGGATGTCGTATGCAACTGAACAAAGTAAATGCAAAGCTTCGTCTCATTCCGACCTCCCGACGGACGACGCGACAATTTCTTATATTAATAAGCATATTTCTCTAGCTCAAAATGCTTTTCTGCGCTTTCGTAGGGTTGGTGCAAAATG
The DNA here is from genome assembly GCA_030295005.1 of Cephonodes hylas. NCBI lineage: Eukaryota > Metazoa > Arthropoda > Insecta > Lepidoptera > Sphingidae > Cephonodes > Cephonodes hylas. The sequence goes on along the minus strand of AP025367.1, from coordinate 3,227,651 downwards.
CCAATGTATCTCACAGGAATATTTGAGTATAATTTGGCCTTTCTTGACGTCAACTAAATTTGATTAGAGCGTAGAGTCATCTTATCTTAGCTGTACAATATACAAGCATAATAATGAATAACGGATTTTTTAATACACTGATACAATAAGCAAAAGAAGTATGAATACTTTAGATATACTTTATATATATTATTGTATTTGCTCATAATAGAATATTCCCCTATTTCAAAACGCTATTTACCTGCGCCTTTTATCTCTACACCTCCTAAGGTTCGACTATCAAAAGAGGCCTTAGCTGTTAAGTCTTCCTTCGCATATCAAGTACAACGTGTAAATAAATTATAATTTAAAGGGAATATTAAATTATTAGTATAAACGGGAATATCTTTCTAAGTTTTTCCGTCAAATATGATGTAAGTGCACGGAATTTATTTGATAGAATTTACTTCAGTTTAACCTCACTACTAGTAAACTTGGTTTGTGTCAAATTTCATGTTTGTTTCAGTCCAGCTGACTACATGGAAATCATAAATGATTGTCTTAGTGCGGAGTCGAACCCGCGGGTTCAATTTTCACAATCCGGTGTAGAGCTAAATTACGCTACGAGCCGTCAAATGTTATTACAATATTAAATAAACCAATATAAATAATTGTGACGTCACTCGCATTGAGCATAGAGAGCGAAATTTTTCTTCCTTTTTTTAATAACACAAAATCCTTGATACAAAGATGCGTGCGTGCGTATTTTTGGGCAGACAAGGAAAAGTAGCACTCAAGTGTATAAAAGGGCAACTTAAGGATCCCACTCAAGTGTGAGATTAATGACGTAACGAGAGTGCTGGCTAAATAAGCCATGTTGTATTCCTAACAAAGCAGCAATAATATGATTATAATAATTAATATCTACTCGTATTTTATTATATAAAGCTAAGTTTGCTTCTTCATTTTTTTTAATGCCCTAAGCTAAGAAACTACTGGTTCGAGTTGAAAAACAAATTATAATAGTCACAAATAATAAGAAAACTCAACACAGTCACATGCATAGTTATGACCCCACACTAGGATACAAGTCTTGTATCGTTGGTATCGGAAACCACTAGAGACTTTTTGGGTCTAACAAAACATTAAGACCCCAAGCAAATATTTGTGGATCGTACAAACATTTGTCTCAAGCTCGGCATCTCGTTGCGCAAGCTGGTATCTCGACAACTGCGCCATGTAGCAAAGTGGCAAAGTGATTAATGTGGGCAGTATTCATAATGCCCGGGCAATATAAATAATGCCTAATAAGAATGGGCAATGTGATTAATTGCAATCTAAAGTCACCTATTTATCACATTGCCCAGGCACCATGAATAATGCCAAATTAATTACATTGCCCATAACATAGCTATCAAATTGGTGTTTAATAGTCTACTCTTGACAGCCCCGTTGAGCAGTTGGTTAGACACCAGCTTGCGAAACGACTAATGTGGGATCAGGACTTTGTGTGTGACGGTTGGGTGTATTTATTTATTGATCTAGGATGGCTGTAGGATATACATGTGTATATCAGAACGCTTCAACCAATATGTTTTCAGATTCCTGAACAATTATATACATAAGTAACAAAAAAAGTTGAGTCCAAGCAATTAATTCGTCTTCGCGCTGCCGGTCACGTGAGTCCGCTGCACAGGCAGCTAAACAAATATTTGTGGGAATGTTAATGAAGTCATTTACCGATAGTATAAAAAGACTGTTTTAATTAGCGGATAAATCAATTTTATCGCACTTTGGCTCTAGCGCATAATCAAAAGTTGATTAAAAAAGTGTGAACAGAAGAATGTATGATGTGACAAACATGTTTCAAATACGTCATGTGTTAAGCAATATTGTATTATTTATGGTATTCCATTGTTGGAAACCTATTAAATTTATAAAAGTAACCACAAAAATGCTGATTCATCATCATTATCATCAGCCTTTATGTACATATATAGGCGTTACCCACATGGGGCGGCACAAAATATTTCAGAACGAAAAGGTTTCTAAATGCTCAAACCGGCCTGACGGAATTCCTAAATTTGGATCCCTCAAAGTTGGATGTGTTTGAAAAACGCACTGAGAGATCATGATTATCAAGACCAGCCCGTACCTATCCCAATGCTGGGCATGGACCTCCTGCATCATTGTGAGGGTTTAGTATCAACCACGCTGGCCTAGTAAAGTTACATAATTACTGATTAAGCTCGTAAAATTATTTCTAGATTTTTCTCTCATTATTTTAATTTATTTTTTACATTTTTTAATATATCGTTTTATAAAAAGTAATTTCAAAATATAAAAATTAAACCCGCCGACGCGACGGCGGGGTCTACGACCCAAGCTACCGGTGGTTAGGGTCCAAGAGTTAGAATCCGCCTCACGATACGTGTCGTGTCTAATAACACTGCTTTTTGTATCTGGGTTTAGACCCAACATCCGGTGGTCAGGGGATGCCTTTCCATTGATCTAGCCAGTCATGGAACAGGGCTACGAGTACGCGAGCTCAGCCCCCCGAGCTGTTACAGTCTCATAATACTTATCCGGGACTGTAGCATCCTTACCGTCAGGCCAAATATCCTTCCCCACAATACCTGTACCCAAACACACTCTATCCCCACACCATTCCCTTTAAAACATAGAAAGTCCCAAGGAGGATTGGCGTCAGGCAGGCGGCCGACCGTAAAACATCTTCCAAAACCCTTATGCAGCATGTTTTGTCCTTCCACAGAGGAAGGAAGGACATGCTGCGCCGACCCCAAACAAGAATTGGGATCAGGGCAGGAGAATGATGATGATTTAGACCCAACATCCGATTGAGAGCCTCCGAAGATATTGGTCGAGGCTCTTTCGTATCAACTCATTGTAGTCAACACCCCATATATCAGTAACCTCGTGACTCAAATCGAAATATTTAGATATTTTGTCCTTTTAGGCTTTCACAAGGAGAGTGTAAAGCAGCCTAACTGTATATGTACCATTTACTTAAAACGACTTGCACTACAAAAAAGAAGAACAAAATATCCGTATTTTAGACAAAAAATTGTCATTTAATTCAAAGCTTTTCGCTTCATTATCGGCGCTATTAGCCAACTAATCTAAAACATTGTACGTATTTCAAAAAAAAAAATTAATAGCGTCATATTTATTTTTTCCTACAACAATGGGGGATTTAGTAGCATTAATTTATCCCGAACGTAATAAGGAAATTATCACTTAAATAAAAGCTATTTTTAACTCACTGTAAGCATTGTTATAACAATGTACTGAACGAAAAATATCCAATTTAATTGAAAAATCCAAAAGTACCGTTTTAATTTTAAACTGGATGAAGCGAAAAAGACAACAATAGGTATTATACTACCGGAGATCGAACTAAAATACATAATGTTTTACACTTTATACATGCTCATAGACAGCATATCACAGTCCGGGGTGATAAAGTCTACACCCCTTTCAGTTGTGGATAGGCTGATGATTATATCAATGATGTTATTTTTTGCCGTAGACCTCAATATTAAAGTGTTATAAATAAATCGTAAAGAAAAACGTTTTGAAAAAAATAGTCTTAAATAAGAGCCCTTTTGTCCTATTTAGCTGCTAAAAAAATCAATTTAATTTGAAACGAAACTAAGCCAGTGCACAGTGAGATAAACTCGAGCCTAATCCCTTAGTCAATGCACTAGGCTTATGTTAAGGTACTCCTTATACTATTTACTATATTTGATCATTTTATTGACACTTGGGATGAATTAACAGATCCCGAAGGACATACGAAATATTTCGACGATCCATGAGGCGAAATAGGCCTAAACGAAAATTGATACGTAAATTATTCAATGTATTAGCAACGTGGGGATTGAAATACACATTAATCATCCAGCTGTGTCATTCAATAATATATTAAGGATTGTTGACATTAAGTCCCGGGGTACTCGCTTCGAAGCCTGGGTTATGAGAGACTCAAACATTACTAATCAAGTTGGAGCTCCGCAATATATTTTTAATTACTATTTTATGTGGGTTACTTGTGTAGCAACTATAAAACTTTACCCGGGTGGGGAATATGTCATGTGGATATTTAGTAAGATTATCACGGAGTTTAGAAACATGCCTAAAAGGTGAATGTAAGTTAGTAAGTTAAGTATTAGTGAGACTTAAAAAGGAAGCAATCGAAACAGAAAGGAAAAAAAATGACAATATGCCGATGGTTTCGGGTGGCCATGAAGAGCCACGATGCCAGAGAAAGCTGACGCGTTTTCTGCTTTTGATATATTATATCGGAGTGTTTTAGCTCAATGCGCAAACTTCCTTATTTTTACAGGTTTATTGTATAATTCTTCTTCTTCTTCTTCATCAACCCATATACGCCCACTGCTGAGAACGGGTCTCCTCTACCATTGAGAGGGTTTAGGCCATAGTCCGCCACGCTGGCCTTGTGCGGGTTGGCGGACTACACTCCTAAGAAATTCCCAAGAAGTTTTAGGTGTGCAAGTATTGTATAACTTTTGTTGAAACTTGTCATAATATTTAACAATCAAGTAAGCTCCGTGCCGTTTATACCTACAATAAGAACTAAGGCGAACTTTTTACGGTCGTATACACGCAGATTTTTTGTCCTCCAACATATTTTTTGTGTAACGGAACGAGCAAAAACTATTTTTTATTAAACACAGCCAGTAACGATACATGTATTCGCCTTTGGTAATAGACTTTGCACACATTTAAGTAATAAAGGAGCTATATTAAAGCGCCGTACCTCCAAAAGCTTAATAGTACAATTTTCTAACTATGACGTTATCAGTAAGTACAATTGTCAATGAAGTAGTAATGTGTTGCACTCTCAACAATTGCACCCGGTGAGTAAACGAGACTGTCTCGTGTACTCGTAGGTAAATGGTAATCTTTGGAACTTACTCGTGATTTTTTAGGTTAGAATTTTCAGCATATTCCATATCCAAATATTTTCTCCGATCTTATATTTCTTAACAGGATTGCTATGTAAATATGAAAAAAATCTACATTAGTGGAGTTGGTCAAATTTGCAATTGGTGGCCGAACTTTTAATACATATAGGCCTCAAGGCTCTGACGGGTTCCAGTGGACAATGATCCCGTCAAACCTCTGAAGGTCGCCTGCTGGCGTAACAATAACTTTTTTGTCAAGTTTTTCTATCACTGGAATCGAATCCATGGATAATGAAGTAAAAAACCGTATGTAATATCTGGTCCATTGAACCTTACCGACACACAGTCACTGACCTTGTGCAAGATAAGATGGGGGGAATGATCCACGTGGGCTTAATACAGATTCAATTAATTAAGACTTGCGATACTGTGCGAGGTATCATATCAACACTTAATTAATTAGCTATCGGTATATTAACCTATCAATAAATGTTGATCTGTAATGAAGTCCACACGTCACTTTAGGTGAACAATAGATACAAATAGCAATGATAGAAGCTTAGTTAATTCGTGTGAGTTAAATAAATGTCTTTTCAACCGTAAAATTTCCTTAACGTCTTGATTATTTTAATTAATTTCTTGTTACTTTTTTCTCTATCATGCCTCCATGCTCACTACGTTTGAGTTTATTTCATATACTATTGATGCTCAAACCATTTTCCAAAAACTCAAATTTAACGAAAACATTTTTATTTACGTGCCCTTTTTGCAAAGCCTTATATATTATTGGGTTTTATTACCACAGCTTCAACATACCTTACTAAATGACGGAAAATGAAACATTATATAAAAATCCAGATCTAAAACAACTTAACTGATATGTGTTAAAGAAAATTGCCGCGTGTAGTTTGTTCACATTAAGACAACGGATACAATTTACCCCTACACCCTTTTCCACTAAAGCGACCACTTTCTTTGATTACACGGGTTTTTCTTGAACGCAACAACATTTGGGTGGCTCAGTAAACTGGGAGACTGGAAAATTGTCAGCAATTTTTAGGTAATATCTAAATTTTTGTTTTGGTTCATCGGAAGTGAATAAATGAGAACTTTATGAGGACTAATGAATTGCTTAACTAGCACAGCTGTGGAAAGCAGCTCATTGTTTTGTTTTTAGAACTGTTTAATGTTCCATTCCGCTTTAACGTTTGGAATTCAGTCTAGACTGAAATGAAAAATGAGTGGGTAATAAAAAATCATATAGCAATAAACTGTTTTTAAAATAAAATTGATATTGAACCCATGAATAGCATATTCATAACGAATGTAGGTTATAAACTATCTACGACAATAAACTAAATAAATAAAAGTTTTGTTCTATAATTTTCTAGTAAGCGAAATATAAGACTGTTTCGAATAGTCTTAGGGAGAGTGTTATTAATAACCTGCAGGGTTATCAATGTTTTCATAATTGCGCCGTCATTTATCTCGCAATACTATTTTTTTTGAAGAAGCAGTGATGGCCTCAAGGTTTAGGAGAAGCAGTGATGGCCTCGAGGTGTAGGCGCGCGGTCGAGAATCTCGGCGGTCGCGGGTTCGAACCCCAGGCACACACCTCTGACTTTTCGAAAGTTATGTGTGTATTCAAATTGAATTATCACTTGCTTTAACGGTGAAGGAAAACATCGTGATAAAACCTGCACACCTAAAAGTTCTTAGGAATTTCTTAGGTGTGTAGTCCGCCAACCCGCACTAGGCCAGCGTGGTGGACTATGGCCTAAACCCTCTCAATGGTAGAGGAGACCCGTGCTCAGCAGTGGGCGTATATGGGTTGATGATGAAGAAGAAGAAGAAGATTTTTTTTTTCGTATTTTCCTATTATTTTCCCATTGGGTATTGGCTTCCTCTACAACAGAGAGAGTTTAGGCTTAGTCCATCACGCTGCCTAGTCCGGGTTTGTGGTCTACACACTTAAGAAATTCCTTAGAACCTTCAGGGGAGCAGGTTTCCTTACGATGGTTTTCTTTAGCGTCAACATGAATATTCATTATGCCTACACACATATCCTGCAAAAGCCAAATGAGTCTGGAGTTTGAACCTTCGATGTTTTACTTTTTATTCGTAAAACAGATTCAATAAATAAATACCTAGAACAACCAAAGGAAATATTTCGCCATGAATTTGAGGAAATATAAAGGCATTTTTGGTCACGAGGTTCTAACCTAAAGTATTTGGGTAGTACCATAAACATTTTCGGAACAAAACGTTTTGCCAGGAACGAGAATCAAGAACACAAAATTTACAAAACCGTGACGCCATGATATTCAGCGACGCCTACCGTCCCTCATAAAAGTTGTTATTGAACTATTAATAAATTCGATAAATGAAACTCTTGAATTCAATTTAAAAAATGGTTATTGAAGCACGAAATTTGCACAGATAATTATTACGAGAAAAATTCTTATTAAAATCGAAAGGTGATTAAGTAATTGAGTTTGAGTTTCATTTTCATTAGCCCCTAACGATTCAGTCGCTATGCGAGTTTTGAGCTTAAAATAATTTTCACAAAATACCACGAGTCACGACATTCCCGTGAGAAAAATTAAGTAAATTACGTCTTGTTACATTTAATGAGTCCCAATAAATAATAGGATAAGGAACCAAATAATTTAGTACTAACTCCGCTACGTGAAAATTTTCTTTTGACTTTACTAACAACATCGAAACTTACTATAAGAGCAAAATCAGTTTCAAACAATATTCATTCATATTTATACCATGCTTATATTCTTCCAAGGACTAGACAAAGGCAGATTTCTGCATCCACATTTCTCCAACTGTGTTTTCCCCATGTAATAGGTGGCGAGTCTACTAAGAATTTGTTAATGTAGACCCGGGAATTGAATCCAGGACCTTTAGGTCGCATGGCACATACTTGTACCGTAAGACCATGAGGCACACGATAAATATGAATAAAACAAAATATATTTTTTAACAATCCCAGACCACCTGAAAAAATATTTCTTATGATATCATTTTAATGCTTTTAATTCTAGGTGTGTCTAATAAATTTAGTTATCCTTTGCACTTAACACTAATTTTGTACGAGGTCACCTTGTATGAGTTGCCCAAATGGAAATGACACTTTTATTTTTTATTTTATTAGTGAAGTTTTTCTGATTCATAAAGGGTAGTTTTTTAGTAGTGCCTTTAATCACTACTGGACATTTTGCGCTTCTATTCGGGTTTTCTCGACCCAGGAATTGAACACGGAGCTTTTAAAATGCACGACGCATACTTGTGTACCAACGAAATCATTATTTACGTACAATTATGACGGTTGTATAATACAGTAGATTGAAGTACTCACATTAGCGTCACAGACATTTCTTCCTTCAGTCAGATTCAATTTGAACCCAAGTAACCTGTTGCAGGTAAAATAAATTGCTACCATGTCGGCTCTAATGTTCCTACCGATTCTTTCATGTCTTATCTAAACTTTTATAGAGTGCGACACTTTCAGTACAGAACAATATGGACTGCGCGATTTGGTAGTATTTTATTTTAATTGTTTTTAGCATATTATAGTTTTTGTAAGTAGTTAACGTGAAAGGTAAGTTAAAACATAATCTACTTTTAACTTTTGTTTTAATCATAATCATCATCATTTAGTCATTGTTAACCCTCAATTAGTTAGTTGTTATTTTTTTCGAATGAAACCACATTGTTTATCAGATATTTTCTCTGATTAAATTTCTATTACACTTTTTTTTTTTTTTTTTTGTTCTCGAGGGGAAAGCTGTTTATGGCTCTACTTCCCGCCAGCCCGGGGGAGGGGGGCGGGAAGCGTATGTCGGGGTCACCGGTCTTCCAGCCCGGCGCGCGGCGACGTCATATCCGCGCAGGTGTTGGTGCCGGGCTGGGTCCCTAACAAAATCCCTAAACCGGCATACCGACCAAAACCCCCCGGTGGCCATCTCCGCGCCAGGTTGGGCGACCATGGTACGTGAGCGAGAGGCGCACACCGTTAACCACAGCCGCCCTATGCGCCTCCGAGACGTGATTGTCTCGGCCGTCTCGGAGTTTTAGGGGGCGCAGTTGCACCCCCACTACTTGGTTCGGGCGCCTCAGTTGTGGATGGGCGCCCGCGACGCACACAGGCCACAGTGCCGCCGCCCCTCTCGGGGTCACTTTCAGTGAGGACGCGCTGCCCCCACAGCGCGTCCAGCGACCCCAAGGGCCCCTTTAAGTCGCCTTTTACGACAGGCAGGGGATACCGTGGTGGGATTCTAACGCCCCCTTGCCACGGGGCAGGGCGCCGGGTCTAATTGTCTCTGTTGACCCGGCGCCTCCTTCTTTGACGTCTTTGGCGGGCGGGATCGCTTCTTTCGCGATCCCGATCCGCGCTCTCCTTCTGCGACATGACGTACTCGCAGAAGGAGAGCATCGCTCGCCAGGACCTCGGACTCCCGACCATCGAAGAGACAACGGCCGGGAGCGAGAGGTCCCCACCGACAATAGCGCGGAGAGCGCTGCGCTGCACCTCCCAGGCTGGACACTCTTCTAATGTGTGCTGGGCTGTGTCGTCCAGACAGTTGTCACAGTGGTGACACACGGTCGACTCCTCCTTCTGTGCCACCCGACACAGGAAGTGGCCGAAGCACCCGTGCCCCGACAACACCTGCGTCAGGCGGAACGTCGCCGCACCGTGGCGCCTGTCCACCCACTGGTCGAGGACAGGACGCACTGCCTCGACGGTCCCAGCACCAGCACTGGGATTCTCCAGCCTGGTTCGCCATTCCTCCACGGCGGCCATACGGAGGGAGGCTTTCAGAGCCTCAACCTCTCTCGGGGCCAATCTGTCCCCGCGACTTGACGCCTCCTCCCGCTGATGGAATAGACGCGAGAGGAATTTGGCGTCAAGGTCCCACGGCAGGGACCCGGCCAGAACGCAGGCCGCCTCGTAGGAAATCGTGCGATAGCCCCTGATCATCCGCTGCGCCAGCGCACGCTGAGGCTTGCGCAGAAGAGCGACGCAGCGCCTGCTCAGGGACTCGGCCCATACTGGGCTTCCATACAACGCCATAGACCGCACGACTCCCATGTACATCCTTCGGCAAGGGATGCCCGGACCTTCCAGGTTGGGCAGCAGGCTGGAAAGAGCGCCTGCTACCCGCAGCAACTTCGGCTGCATCATCTCAAAATGAGCGCGGAATTCCCACCGACTATCCAGCAGCAACCCCAAATACTTGAGCTGCTTGCCGATGGGAATCCGCACGCCCTCAATCTCAATGTGGGCCCCAGCAAGTGGTCCCATCCGAGGCCGGTGAAAACATATGGCCTCGGATTTGTTGAGAGCCACCGTGAGGCCCAGCCGCCGAATTCTCCTCACCACGTTACCAGTTCCAACCGCGGCGAGGTCGGCGGCCTCCTGGAAGGTCCCGCCCGACGCTGTGACGAGCGTATCATCGGCGTAACAGAATACGCCGACGCCCCGGGGGTTGGTACCACGGAGCACCCAGTCGTATCCGATGTTCCACAGAAGGGGTCCAAGAACCGACCCCTGTGGAACACCGCACGACATTGCTCTTTGATGCCACCTGTCGGCGCCCGGATACACCACGTTCCTGTTAGATAGGTACGAGTGCACTAGGCGCCTGAGATAGGGTGGCACCACGTGGTACCGCAGTGCTTCCTTAATACAGGCCCAGGGCAAGGTGTTAAAGGCGTTGGCGATGTCTAGAGACACCGCCACGACGGATTTGCCCCGGGCTACTGCTTCCTCCGCTTGTGCCTTGACCCGCAGAATCGCCGAGATGGTAGATCGGCCCCGCCGGAAACCGAACTGGCAATCAGCCAGGTCCGGGCCGATTCCCTCAAGATGCTCGACGAGGCGCGCATGAACGATGCGTTCAAAAAGCTTGGAAACCTCGTCGAGCAACACAATGGGCCGGTAGGCCGACGGCGACTCAGCGGGTCGACCTTCTTTCCTGAGCAGGACCAGCTTACCTGTTTTCCACCTCGATGGAAACTGGCCCTGCTCTAGGCACGCGGAGAACAGGCCGCGGAGCCTCGCCCCCAGGAACTCGACTACGAGCACCCACACTCGTCCTGGGATGCCGTCGAGACCCGGAGCGGAGTTCTTGCTCCGCAGCCGACGCACTGCTGCCTCTAACTCCCCGGGCGACACGCCCGGGGGAGGACCCTCCGGGGTCTCCCTTGCCGAAACGGACGATGACGACGATGCCGCCGGAATTGTTCCGGTCGTCTGCGACGAATATCTCGGCGGCATCGGTGGAGGAACAACGACGTCATTGGTGGCCGGGAAGAGGGCGGCGACCACGTCCCCCAGGAGCTCCGGACGGAGACTCTGGGTAAGGGGGGGCGCCAGCGGACGTAGCCTGTTCAGCGCAAGCCGGTATGGACGCCCCCATGGGTCACGGTCCAGAGTCCCCAAGAACTCCTTCCTAGCCGCAGCCTTTGCCTCTTTAATGGCCACCCGCAGCGCTCTCCTGGCCTCTTTATAGAGGCCACGGAGTAGCCGCTCCTGGTCTAGGTAGTTAGCCTGGCGTATTCGCCGGCGCCGAAGTCTGGCTAGTCGGCGGCGCGCCACCTCACAATTATACTTTAACTGCGCGAGCTCCGCCGACCACCAATATACTTGGCGCCGCGGAGGGAGGCGCTGGACTCGGGGCATCGCCGCGTCGCAGATGCTGGTTAGTGCTACCCCGAACCAATCGGCCTCCTCATCCACCCGCACCGGAGATTCCGGTGCGGGGAGCCAGGCTTGGACCATAGCGGCCAGCTCCAAGGCCTCTCTGTCGAGGCGTTTTTGCGCCCATCGAGGGCCGCCCCCATTCGGGGTGTTCGATCTACCGCCGGACTGAGTAGTAGCAGGCGCGGAGACATCGAACCGAATATAGCGGTGGTCCGACAATGTCTCCACGCCCACGAGGACTCTCCATCCCCGGATACGGCGAGCAACGGTATCGGTGGCAAACGAGACATCCACCACCGATCCGCCATTGTGCCTCACGCAGGTGTTGACCGAACCCCTATTAAGGACGGCCAGGCCGATGGAGATCGCCCACTCCTCCAGGACCCTGCCACGGGCGTCGGTGACCAACGAACCCCATGCTCGAGACTTAGCGTTGAAGTCGCCAGCCACGACTACCGGGCAGGGTAGGCATTGCGATACCAGGGCCCCCAGGCGAGTGAGAAAGGCCTCAAACTCAGCCAAGGGTCTGTTGGGAGAAAAATAGACTCCAACAATCCAAACTCCTTCCAACAGAGCCGCTACGCATCCCCGGTCCTTCGCTATCTTTTCGAAGGGTGGGGAGCCCGCGGCACCCTGAGTGATCACGGCCACCAAACCGTCAAGGTCCCCGGCCCAATTGTCGCGGGGAGGGACGAAGTACGGCTCAGCGACCACAGCCACGTTCACCAACCACTGCGCCATGGACTGAAGGAGCAGATCTTGTGCTCCAGCGCAGTGGTTGATGTTCGCCTGGAGGATCTTGAAATCAATTATTGGACGACCTCCATTTGCTCATTCTCGGCCTGCAATGGGCGCACGGGCCGCGGCTGAGCCGTAGTCCCAGCGGCAGTCCGTCCTCTAGCTTTTTTAGTTCGGCGGATTGGCTTGCCCATGCAGGCCTTGCTGCCAACTGAATGGTCGGCAGGTTTGTTAACCGCGGCGCACACAGTGCAATGTGGACCTGCGGAGCAGCCTCGTGCTTTGTGACCCGGCTCACCGCAGCGGTAGCACAAGTTGCTACGGTCAGTCTCGGCGGTGCAACGCTCTCGGACATGACCTAACTCAAGGCATCGGAAGCATCGCAGTGGTCTTGGTTCTAAGACAGTAACGCGTGCCGCCGACCACCCAACCAAAACACGGCCAGCCCTAGCCACTCTCTCCGCTGCCTGAGCCGGGGCTCTAAGCCAGACTACCCCCATACCAGTTCGGTCTGGCCTGATCTCCCCAACTTTCACTACCTCCACTGAACATTGGGATGCCACGGCGAAGGCCTGTGCGACTTTCTCGGGGGTGACTGATTCGTCAAGCCCCGAGAGTCGTAGTTCCGCGGTTTTGACAGGTCGTGTCACACGGATGTCCTCAGAATCGCGGAATAACTCCCTCAGTTTGGTTGCAAGGGAGTCAGCCTTTGCCTGATTTTCCGGCCCGGGCACCTCTATGATGGTGGCACCAGTGACCGCCTTGCGCCACTTAATAGTAGTAGTAATGCCGAGATCCTTCAACTGAATATGTTGTTGGGCCTCGGCAACGACGCGGGCGTAAGAGATACCTTTCTCTTGGGCCTCACTTGTCAATGCAATAGTGACCGCGGCAGAACGAGGCGGCCGAATACGCGGCATCGGTTTCTGTGCCTTACCCTGAAGTCGCTTGTCTACGGGCTCTTTTCCCTTCTTGCCTTTCTTTACGACCACGGTCCACGGTGCTTCCATGGATGAAGGCGCTGGTGGTAGTGGTCGGGCTTCCGTCGAATGCGCTTTTGAACGGTTGGCCTTTTTCCCCTTTCGTAAGGATTGCGACGACCGAGAAGGAGTACGGGTCGCTGAGGGAGCTGGCTGTGTAGCGTTTACCACGCGTAAAACCGGACGCGCTGCACGGCTTACGGGCCCCATAGGCCTAGTCCTCTTGGATAAGGGCGGAAAGTTTTCCACACATTCTTCGCCCACAGATCTTTTCTCCTTCTGTTTAGGAGGCATCTTTTTAGGGGCAGCAGATGGTGAATGCGCCAACCCCGAGGGCCCCTCCTTGGTTCGGTCAGCAGCCAGCGGAGGCCGAAGAGGCCGCTCTGGAGGTAGGCGACTCTCCATTGCCTCTTGCCGTGCCGAAAACATATTGATGAGCCGCGTCTCCATTTGGGCCACCGCAGCCTCCAACAAAGTAATCCGCTCTTGTAGACGCTCATTTTCTGCTTTAAGCCGTGCGTTGTCCGCCTCAATGCGAGCCATATCCGACGATTCTGGCAGATTCGCAATGTCTTCAAGCATACTGCTAGCCTCCTTTAGAGCGCAGACAGTGGCACTCTTAATATAACCTGCTTTTTGGGCCGCCGACCTGACGGTGGAAGCGATTTTGTGCAGTTCCTGCTGTCGTACAGTAAGCTGCGCTTCACCACCGCACGCCAGAGTATCCGCCCTCGAGTCTAATGTGACCATCCCTTCTAGTGGTTGCTTCGCAAAGCACCGACGATCTACAGCCTGGATTTTTGCCGCTGGCTCTGCGGCGTCATCACTTGATGATGATGCTCTCGAAAGTGAACGCGAACGCGACTGATCCAAAGGATCTGCTGATCTCGCCCATAGCCGACTCCGTATTCTAGAGGAAGCCCGTCTCCGCCCTGATTGAGCAGAGACAGGCCTCTCTATATCCACATCGAGTGCGGGCATCTCGCCCGAACCCACTTTCTCCTCCTGCGACGCAGGTACCGTCGTCAAAGATTTTGTTTTTGTTGAAATTTCATCCATTTGAATCCCACGAGTATGGGGGAAAGGGTGGTCCACCCAGGCAGAGCCCCCTGTACCTGGGTAAGCCTAGCGTGACCCGCCAAGAGGGACGGCCGGTACTCTGGCGGGGGTCGCACTAGAGACTGAACTTCCCATCAGCCATGCATCCCCTCACGGTGCGCCGCCGCTTGGGATTCGGGGTAACTTTTTATAGAGGTTTTCTCCCTCGCGGCCCGGGCGGTTAAGCCAAGACCCTCGCGCCGGCCGAACTGCGAGACATGACCACAGCTTCGACCGGGTTACGAGTGCGACGGTGGAAATGGGTTACGCCCATTTCCTGCTCGGAAGCAAGGGATTGCTGTCCGAGCCCGCCGACGGCCCGGGATAGAACCGAGATGGCCCAAAAGAGGCCACAGCCACGGTAAGGAACACCAACGCAAAACGGCAAGAATCGCCGGTCCCCACCGACAGGAATTGGCCGCCGACCAGCATAACGAGTCGCAATCTGCAACAGCTTATGCTGGTCGTCGTTGCCCAGGGTGCACCACGTGGAGGTTTCCTGTTATGGCACCCCAATTTCTATTACACTGCCCATTTCTTATTTTGGAGTCATTTTTAATAGAAATCAAAAATTTAACTGTAAAGCATACACAGAAATAAATTTAGATAAATGCCCTGTCATATAACTATAATCCGTCAGAGATATGTACCTATACGATTAGCCACGAACCCGCATTTCTGAACTTGACAGCTCTCAGCCTGAATAAAGATTAACTCCTCATCATTAATATATATTCTCTATAATACTTATAATTTTATAATCTTCATCAAACAATTATAAAAATATCAAATAGTTTAAAAAATATTTGTTTAAGATTTCAAAAGAACTTACTAATTCTATTTGAATAAATATAATTTGACTTTGACATTATGGGATACATTGCGAATGCAACACGTATATTCTAGTTTTGAATAGTAAGTTTTAATTCATTTTATTATCCTATTTTAAATTTCTTTACACTATTTTGGTTTTAAATTTTCATCAGACAATTAATTGTTTCTACGTCCTAAAAGGCAGGCAAATGTAATTAGAATGTACGTACATTCTCTAATTTGGTACGAAATTAGTACGAAGCTAAAGTCAAAAACAGAAGTACTTCTACCCTTTATGTATTTGAGGTAGGAACTCTTAAATTATTTTCAATTATCTAATGTGTAGGAGAGTCAAAACTACACTTCTGGGAAGGGGGTTCGAAATTCTATAACAACTTCCGAGAATTCAAATCAGTATTTAGATTTCTAGCTAATAACATGTGTAAGTGACTACTCTAAAACAGAGACTAATATTAAAAACTTACAAGAAAGTCTATAGACTTTATGGTGTCACAAAGCGGGAAAAAATCCTTGCTTAGATTGAAATAGTAATTTAGTTTTGTCTCTTCGTGAATCCGTTGATTTGTCTCAGATTCACAAACCAATGTCAAGTTCATTGTTTTATGGATGGATGCTATAAATCATCCCAAGAACTAAACTGAATTTAATAGTGTGTTCAGTGTATGTCGTCTGTCCTGTTTCTTCGCATGACATTTACAATTCGGAATTCCGGCACTAGTGTGAAATTCGCAGCGCTTACAAAGAAATCTATCTTACTTTAATACGGATAAAAGCTTATGCTGGATTCCATTTGCCAGAGCCATTCCGCGACTGAATTGACAAAATATAGGAAACTCCCGCCACGCGGCTTTAGAAACCAGTAAAATATGAGGACGTTCCCATATTATTATTACTAGAAAATAAAGCTTATTTAAATGTAGGTAGAATAAAATTTAAACCAGATAGAATGTTATCGATGTGGAAAATTGCAGCGCGTTTGGTAGAAAAAAAATGGATATGAACGTTCACATTTGATTTAGAAGTACGTGTGCTGTCTTGGAGGTCCATGTATTTAAAGCCATTAATAATACACCAGAGACTAACATTTTCGCGAATATTCGTCACCCTGCTTCACACGGCCCTCTTCTATAGTTGAGATGGTTAAGGTCTTAGTCCACGGTGGATAGATTCGGGATAAAAATCGTTTATCTGTTTTTCTTCATGTGTCTATATTTATATAAGTAATTAAATGAATTATCAACAATATTATTAAATATTTTTTTTTAGGGTTTCATATCTTATTTTTAATTCAAATACGTTACCTAACCTTTTTAAGGCAGATTTAAAATTTTGATAAATATTACATCAAATTTCCTACCACTTTGACATTGACTTTCTCTTTGATTTTATTTCCTCAAATTTCTGCAAAGAGTTCCTTACTGCAGAGGTAAATATCCTTTTAAATACAAAATCAATTCACCCCATCAAATGATTCAAGAAATTCAATAAACGTAGCATTCACAATTCGAAAATCCAAAATCGCAAATGCATTCTTTTATCGATGCTCGCAGTAATTACGGTGCGGGCTTGCGGCGCCGAGCGAAACAACCGCTCCACAGCCAAGCGCATACCAAATTGAAATCATTCTCTTTCTGCATGTGGTTTTGGTACACACACCTATGAAATACTGCTGGGTTCATGCCCTCTGTGTAAGGTAATGTATCAAGCTACAACAACATGATACATAAGCCCTAGTACTTTTTGGCGCTTTCTTGGGGAGGCCTACGTTCAGCAGTGGACGGCGATAGGCTGAGTACTACTAAGTCCTAGTGCTAGAATCGGACCTCCTCTACAACTGAGAAAATTAAGGCTCCAGTTCACCAAAAAGAAATTTCTAAGAACTCTTTAAGTGTGCAGGCAACCTGCAACCTCAACATTTTTTCCTTCACTGATACTGTAAGTGATTATAATCCACCAATCCATGTGGGTGTTAGTTGTATTTTTTGTTATTATTTATTTATTTGTCTCCACAATATTATTGACAAACCCTTATAATAAATTACGTCAGTTTAAATACTGATGTCGACATAAGAACCAAGAAATTCTTCAGTATATTATAACTTTATAACGTGAAATCTGAAGTGTTGTAGAAAATCCCTTATTTAATGCCCTATTAGTACACCATACCAGCTCTCTATAACATCACTATTACTAAAGAATCAAGCGTTTAAACGACGTTTTAGGTATTCACGACACTTGTCTACAGTAATCTGCGCCTCGAAGAAAGGCTCGGGGCTAAAAGATAATTTAAATAGCTTAGTTGAACACATTTTCGACCCGCTCAAGATGTAGTTTCTTAAGTTATTAATGGAGTGTTGCGGGAACACTTTATTCATTACATCAACTAGATCAGAGTTTCTCAAAGTGGGTTATAATGCTCTTCGCTGGTTGAGGAGGCTTAGGACAAGGACGGGAGGGGGGCATTGAAAGTTTTAAAGCAATGTTATTAGGATTGTATTATTTGAAATAAAAAATATGTTACTCGGATAAACTCATACCATACAAAAAATATCTTCCGGAAAGATTTTAAATAACACAATGATCAGACATAATATTTCTCACTGTACTCAATTCAAAATTTCATTTAAATATTGTCAAAGATGGTATTATAAGTAATCACTATGTCTGAATGTTTGTAAAAAATACAACCGAGTATGTATAAATATGTACATACATGTTACATCATGTACATTTTAAATTTTCTATTATACAAATATGTCTTACAATTGCCTCAGGTGTCCAGGCGTATCGCCTTTTTCCGGACCGTTTTGTTAAACAATCAATTTCGTTTTAAACGTCACTTATCGCCAATTAACAGAACAAAATTACAGCGAAACATATTTCTTCATAAAGACCCACATATTTCGTCCGTTTTTTAACGTTCCACATTCCGGGAATACGTTGTTATAATTAATGTTATTAATACAAATGATGTCGGACCCTTGTCGCATTTCACTCACACGTAGACACATATATTACTCAAACGGGCTTAAACAGGAAGGCTCTTAAATGACGAATGACGTCATATGAAATAATTTGTACTATGCCTAGGTATTTTTGGGCAGTGGCGGTACTTTCAGAGATTCCCAAAAGCGTTGCAACTGAACTGTGTAATGTCTTGTTTATTGTGGAGTAGGATATTCTCAATTATATGTCAAATTTGTTTCGTAAATAAAGATTTAAACAATAAACATTAAGATTATTCCGAGTTTTGAAAGCCAAAATGGACTTTTAGACTACATTTTCTATGAAAATACCTTCCATGAAAATAGTATTTGATTATAGGTATTATTTTTCGGCCTTATTATTACTTAGACATCGATTGATTCTTTATTGCGGTAAAATATATTAAATCAAGAATTGGGGGCTTTGACTTTGATTGCCGTCTCTCGCGGCTTGACTAGGCATATGCCGTCAATTTAGAGGTTCCGTGCTATTGGTTTTTTCATTAGGAAATCCTCGAAAATGTACGGAATAGGATAATAAATTCCGTTCCTAAACAAGAAACTTTTGAAGAAAGTTGCTGAATCATGAGTGAAAAAATACAATTTCAATTTTCTTCTGAAATAAAGGTATGAGTATAAGCAAGACTAGTAGATACAAATTACGTAAACATTAGCCACATTACGAAAACGCAATCCCCCCCTCCTTTAACAAAATCTTTTAAGCAATTGTCACACGTCAAATAAATTATAATACAATTGCTCCTGTTTATCAGATTAACTCAGTGAAACCAGACGCCCACTTAATACTCCTGATGAAGATAAATGCCTCGATATAACCTTCTAAAACGGCCAAACTTCATCTCCACGCGACGCCTGCGAGAAATGACAAGACTTATAAAAATAGCTGGCGAAATTCGCGAAAAAGAAAAGTTTAAATATGAAATTGCTAATGAGTTTGCAGAAAGAACCTTCTTCGGAACACTGACTTAATTGCGTTGGTGTTAATTAAATTAAATATTTTTATGATAAAGATTTCGTTCTCAATGAATTAGGGGCTGTTTGCACGATCACGTTTTGAAATACGGCTGTTCACGTTTCGGATTACTTTGTTCGATCACGTGTTTTCCGCCTGCTGTTATCTCAGGATGTTTAACTATAAAGTAAAGGAGTATTTTAGCAGGCTAGTTTATGTAATTTAGTAGGAAGGTTAGATCGATATCTTCTGATATTTGATGTTATTGTCTGGATCGAGTTACGCCTACCGTGCGATGTTTGGCTTGGAAAATTAAAATAAAAAACAAAACACTCTTGATCTTGTTCAATCTCTTGATATTGTTTTTAAAAGCACTTTTTGACCCATATTTATGACCTTCCTGATCGGATAAAGTATTAAGAGACCATCATAACCATATCTCGTCGTAAGACTTATCCCGAAGTCTTACTACGTCATGGAATTTAAAGATCAGTTCAACTAAACATCAGGATTAAATAATAAAACTACCACAGAATACTTTCATATTTCCTACTTAAATATATTTTTTAAGCCTAATTATTATAAGAATATTTTCCGGGAATTGATCATTTAATTTTCCTTTTCTGGTTGTTAGTTAACTTTGTAACAACGTGAAGTGTATTAGCACATTACGCGAAGCCTTCTCATTAAAATAGAGTAGAAATATGCCTTTTCTAAGCTTTTCATAGAATTAGGGTTGAAGGCAAGGCTGATTAAAAAGCCTTCGTATACATTTCAAGCTAAAGAAAGCGGGGGTTTATAATAATTAATTAATATTAATTTTTAATCCATTTGGTTTCTCTGTTTATCTTAAATTTAGTATTATTATTATTCATCATTAGCCCATACGTCCCGCTGTTGCTCACGGGACTCATCTACTCGTACAACTGTGAAGGTATAGGCCGTAATCCACGACGATAGCCTAGTGCGGGTCGGCGGACTGGGGTATAGTCATTCTAAGAAAAGATTCTAAGAATTTATAGGTCTGCTCCCGATGTTTTTACCTTTAAAGTGAGTGATGATAATTCACCGTGAATACACGTAACTTCGAAAAGTTAGAAGAGTATCTTCTTCATCAACCCATATACGCCCACTGCTGAGCACGGGTCTCCTCTACCATTGATAGGGTTAGAAGAGTATGCCTAAATAATAAAGGTGTGAGTATATGTAAGTTAATTAAAAATAGAAATTCATATTCTTAAAGGCTTAAATAGTGACATATTACAACCTTAAGCGCCACCGACTTATCTCTGCTGTAAGTTTCACAAAGAAGAAAAGCTGAGGAAATAATATTGTAAAATAAATAAGGATAAGATGATATTGCGTTAGTGATCCAAGAAATTCTAAGCCGCCTTCCGTAGGATTCCCAAAGGACTTTAGATTCGTAAAACCGTGCTTTGGTTAATAAAAATATGTAGCAGAACTCGAAAAGTAATTGAGATTCCTTTGATAAGACGGTACAAAATCAAGGCATAAAGTACGTTCAATCGTTTTTATCTCTCAATACATTTTTGGTATGATTATTACAGGTACGTCATTGGCTTTGATTCTAATCGATAAAACGTTAATAACATATAACAGAACAGCGAAAGAAGAACAAATAAACCAACCAATCAGTTTTTTTATCGTTAATAAATATCCTATGAGTTCTATAATAATAATAGATGCTTCGTCAAACTTTTTATGAAAATTTCGTAAACATAAAAACTTACTCGGAGAATGGTAAACCGAAACACTTCTAATTTCTTGAGTTGGTGTATACATTCATAATAATTACGAAGATAAACAGTCAAACTAAACATTGTACTAAGTTCCAAAAGGGCTGAGAAATTCTTGTTAGGTTGCATGCACTAGAATAGCAAAATATGTCTTAATAATTACCAACCGTGAATAGGCACGTATCTTATAATAACTACACACTGAATTACATACTCGTACTATCGTTAATGTTTTTTACAAACATCTTTTTAGCAGCACCAACGTAATTTCTACGTCACTATCAATTTATCAACCAATGCGTATTAATCACTATCATCATAATGTTATTGTTAAAGGGTGAAAAATTCAAAACTACACGGACTGTGAATAATGCCTATTCCAAAAGAATAATATGATTTATACCTGTTTACTAAGAACACAAATTGCGGTCGAGACGCCCCTCCATCGCGAACTTGTAAACATCTGCCGGGTCTAGTTAAAAATAGCTGAACATAAACGAATACCACAAGTAATATTATATCTCAGTTTATTAGTTCCCGATAAAATAGCGCGCAAGTGTTGTACCAAAATGTAATTCATTTAAACAGATGATGCCGTGAATCTGTTCGACTGATAGATTTTTTCACTGTTGCGTTGTTGAATTAAACACACAGAACAGAGACTAGAAAGGAAATGTCAGCATGTCAAGCGTGCTGAACCTTTTTTTTTTTTTTTTTTTTGTTCTCGGGGGGAAAGCTGTTTATGGCTCTACTTCCCGCCAGCCCGGGGGGGGGGGGCGGGAAGTGTATGTCGGGGTCACCGGTCTTCCAGCCCGGCGCGCGGCGACGTCATATCCGCGCAGATGTTAATGCCGGGCTGGGTCCCTAACAAAATCCCTAAACCGGCATACCGACCAAAACCCCCCGGTGGCCATCTCCGCGCCGAGTGGAGCGACCACGGTACGCGGGCGAGAGGCGCCCACCGTCAACCGCAGCCGCCCGGTGCGCCTCCGAGACGTAAATGTCTCGGCCGTCTCGGAGTTTTAGGGGGCACAGTTGCACCCCCACTATCTTGGTTCGGGCGCCCCGGTTGTGGATGGGCGCCCGCGACGTACACAGGCCACAGTGCCGCCGCCCCTCTCGGGGTCACTTTCAGTGAGGACGCGCTGCCCCCACAGCACGTCCAGCAACCCCAAGGGCCCCTTTAAGTCGCCTTTTACGACAGGCAGGGGATACCGTGGTGGGATTCTTACGCCCCCTTGCCACGGGGCAGAAGCGTGCTGAACCTACCATTAGATTATCATATGTTTGACACTGCCGCTTCTTACGAATTCGGGTAGTGTGTAATATGAAGACTCTTATACCAAATAGAACCCAAGTAGTGTAGCCCTTTACTTTGTTTGAAATTTTATAAATTGTTAAAATTGTGTTGAAGAATGAATAGGTGACAAAAAGGCGGTGACCCTCGTCCTATAAACAAAACTTTCTATTTCTCTTTTAATCTTATTCAGCTGTTCTGTGAATAAACTTGTAACATTGTATGCTTGTCCTATAAATTGTTGTACTAGCTCTTCTCATTCATTTTAAAAGGCATAAAGCAGTGGTGTATTAGTACGCACACCTTTTACCTTTGTTGGTCTTAAAATATCCTGGATCTTTACATTACAAGCCTCACACATATGGACCAACGAAGCAGTTAACGTATGTACTTGTTACATCAAAATGCTATAAAAATTATTACATTCAGTGCCAAAAATAGTTATAAGTACATTATTTTATTTTTTCATACCGATCCGGCCGCTTCGTTATAAATGGAACTGTTTCCAATTAAACTGCAATTGCTGTGGATTGAAATATACGTAAATGGGGTAATATTTTTAAAGCTATAAAGCAGATGAGTGGCTAGAGACCAGATTGCGAAACGAGAGGTCGCGGGTTCAATCGGCGGCGTCGAAATGTGATCCACAGATATTTTTTTTCTTATACACGGATATGCAAAGACTGTTTTATACACGTTATTACCGTACTTACGAAGCCTCAATTGTATTTCTTGGCCATAAAATTCACTCCGTAGTAAAACATTTCCAAAGAGATGCTCCTGGATAGGTTCAAAAGAGTTTTTATGTCATAAATGTTGATAAAGTATGAATTATGCAAGGTAAAATTAAGAGATTATCCAGCTCAGAAGTTTAATACAAAGCAAATATTTCATCAATATGAAAATTTGAATTTGGATTAACAATTTGTCGTCATAATGCCAGGAATGGTCTGTTGTTAATAATTTCAATCGTCTTGCCGAGTTGGTCATCTGGTTCCAACTACAGTCGAAACCGGATATAACGACACTGAAGGGACCTTGTATTTCGGACGTTATATCCGATAGTTGTTATAAACGATAGTAATTACTTTATATAGAATGTGCCGGGACCTTACCATTCGGTTGTTATAACCGGTCCGTCGTTATAAGCGGTGTCGTTATAACAGGTTTTCACTGTATAAGCGTCGTCATTTGTCTTATCCCGACTATTAATTGGCATTGGTGGACGGGGAGAGCCGAAGTGGTGCTCGCTTTTGGCTCCCACTTAATGAATAATGCTAAGTCCGGCGAAACGGTAAGTTCTCACGCAACGTCGAATCCTAACTATTCGGAATATTGCAGACTATTCGCAGTATTATCTTCCCAAATTCTAATTTGAAAACTAGAATATGTCCGAGTTAGAACTTTCGTGGAAAATGTACCAGAACATTTTAAAATAATTCAGAGTTATTAGTTGAAAACTTCACCTCGTCGTTAGTTCAAAATACATCTTTGAGAAAACGGCTTTAAGGAGACTGAACTTAAAGACTTCTTAAGAACATTTAAAATCTTAAGAACATTTTTTAAGTGCAGGTTTCACCACGATATTTTTCTTCGCCATTAATGCAAGTAATAATTGTGAATACACACATAACTTCAAAAAGTCAGAGATGTGGTGCTGGGTATTGAAGCCGTGACCGCCGAGATTCTCGACCGCGCCTAAGCCTCGAGGCCATCACTGCCATCATCACATCCACAGTCAAATGAATGAAGGAATAAACGAAATAGGGTTATTATGAATTATAACTGAATGTCCTTACAACTTTATTCATGAGTTCCTACATACTGAGCCTACTAATTTCTTTGAATTATCATGCCGGTTGGCTGTCATTTGTTTTCGAGCAATTAAAACCGTCTTGTGGTAATTGTACACAAATTATCAAACGCGTATACTCCGATGATTTTAAATTAACCAGCGTGGGTAAGTACCGTTATTGTGTAAGACCGATAAATTATTAAGGCTTTAATCTAAATAATTAAAGACGTTACAAATCCATAGTTTCTATTGGATTCTATTATTGTGTTCAGTGACTTAGCGTAAAGTACTAATCTATACTAATATTATAAAGCTGAAGAGTTTGTTTGTTTGTTTGTTTGTTTGTTTGTTTTCTATACTAATATTATAAAGCTGAAGAGTTTGTTTGTTTGTTTGTTTGTTTGTTTGAACGCTAGGATCTTAGGAACTACTGGTCCGATTTGAAAAATTCTTTCATTGTTAGATAGCACATTTATCGAGGAAGGTTATAGGCTATATATCATCACGCTACGACCAATAGGAGCGGAGCAGCAATAAAGAATGTTTCAAAATCGGGGACTTTTTTCCTTTTTGTGAGCTTCCGCTGCAGAAACGTTTAAAGTTTCGCTAAAATAATGTATGACAGAATTGTTCCCCTTTAAAAATTCTAAAAAAAAGTCCGCGACAGCATATGTCTATCTTTTAAGGTTGGCTCACTATAACGTTTTTTATTCTAATCAAATGTATTTTAAATAAAGCATTATTTGTGAAGGTGTTTTTACAAACATGATATTAATCCTTATCCAAATAAATACGTTATTCATTACAATTATTTAATACAAAATAAATTTGTCCTTTACATCATTTGATTTCAATGAGTATCTTAGAAGATATCGCAGTTTCAAAATAATGATCAAGCGCGCAATAATGATACTCAAGGCGTCGACCGGCGCGTTACGGTTTCACGTTGAAACAATTTGACCGATTTGTATGATTTTTGTATATTTAAGTAAATGGGGCTCTGCGGAGTAAAATACTACAACTTATTTTCTTTCTGAACCCAACCCTGTAGTCCACGCAGACGGAGTTGCGAGCAAAAGCTAGTCTATACTAATATTATAAAGCTGAAGAGTTTGTTTGTTTGTTTGAACGCTAGGATCTCAGGAACTACTGGTCCGATTTGAAAAATTCTTTCACTGTGAGATAGCACATTTATCGAGGAAGGTTATAGGCTATATAACATCACGCTACGACCAATAGGAGCGGAGCAGCAATAAAGAATGTTTCAAAATCGGGGACATTTTTTCCTTTTCGTGAGCTTCCGCTGCGTGCGCTGCGGAAACGGTTAAAGTTTCGCTAAAATAATGTATGAGAGAAATGTTTCTCTTTAAAAGTTCTAAAAAAAAGTCCGCGACAGCATATGTCTATTCTTTAAGGTTGGCTCAGTATAACGTTTTTTATCCTAACAAAATTTATTTTACAATAAAGTTTTATTTGTGAAGGTGTTTATTAATATGGTATTAATCCTTATCCAAATAAATACGCTATTCATTACAAGTATTTAATATTAAATAAAATTGCCTTTTACATAATTTGATTTCACTGAGTATCTTAGAAGATACTGCAGTTTTAAAATATTGATCAAGCGCGCAGTAATGATGCAAAAGGCGCCGATCGACGCGTTACGGTTTCACGTTTGAACAACTTGACCGAATTGTATGATTTTTGGTATGTACATAAATAGGACTCTAAGAAGTAAAATAGACTACAACTTATTTTCTTACTGAACTTAACCCTGTAGTCTAGGCGAACGGAGTCGCGGGCAAAAGCTAGTGAGATAATACAAATACTTAAAGCTTTTTCCTGAACAGCGGAACCGAATCGATCTCTAAATCAAGTGGCACATACTTTTTTCATGAGACTACTAATACTAGAAATACTCAAAGTTAGCAACATTAGACTGGATATTTTTGTCTACTGTTTTTTTTTAAACAGTGGATTAAGTATGTCATACATTAAAAAAAAAAAACAAAAAGGCTGTGTAGAAATCAAAACGAGGAAATGAAATTTCTACTAGAACAATTTTGCAACTTGCCTTCATAGAAGAAATTAAATATTTATTTCTTTGGAAATAAATAAATAATTCACAAAACAGTATCGTATTTTTATACGTCCGAATGCATTTGAATAAACACCGACAAATTTACAAAGAATTTCTCACTAAGGATATTTCACAGAATTGTTGACCTAAATAAACGGTCCATACTTTCAATAATAAAATATTCATTTATCCAAATATTTGAATTGAGTCTTTATTAATTAATTGATTGATAATTACAACAATAATTGGTACTTTTTTTACGTAATATATTATATTTATAAAAGAGAAGCCGCTAAATAAATATACTTTTATATATTTAGCGGCTTCTCTTTTTTATTTTCTTTTGTCCCTGGATTTTCAGCCATAATTTCAACTTCTATCTTTTAGCTTTAGCTATATTAGAAATCTTTAAAAATTAAATAAAACCCAACTCTAATAATTATAAATGAATCATTCGAAAAATCTTAAACTCAATCCTACTTTTGTAATAAGACAAAATATCTTAAGCCGACAATCCACTCGGTTTGAATATTCAAATCGTTAAAGTTTAAAAACCAATGCAGAGCCATCGAAGTTTCAGATTACGAATCGTTTTGTTATCTCTCACGTGTAATGTAAAGCGTTAAAACTGGATTTATATAGAGCTAAGTTAAATATTAAAATGATAAAATAATTGAATATTTTTTACTAAATCCTTTAAGCCACGCAAGTCGCTCGAATCGTGAAATATATTCTGAATCGGTTTGGACTAATTCTGTATCACTTTGTAATGGAATTAGGCTATTTGAATTGATGACAGTCTCCCGAACTGAGTTTTGGAGCGATTTGATAAAGTAAATTTGGTTAAGGCATTTGTTAAAATTAACTTATTTTGTGAGGTAAATCAATCTTAGCTGCCATTTGATAGTACAATTTCATCAGATAGTTCGAACGTTTAGAAATATATTTGGCTACTTTAAAAAAAGGGAGGTACTACTTATTTTCTAGAAAATAAAAAATGGGCTATTCTCTCTTAAAAGTTTTATATAAAATTTCTATTGTTAACTCAAGCCATGTGATATAAAAAAGTTAGAAATAAATCAACAACATTATGAATTAGGTTATATATGTATTAGTATTACAGTGATTGGATTCAATAAGAGTCAAACCTGTAAAGATGTCGTTGCGTATTCCAACATTATATCACAATGTTACAAAAATGTAAAGTCGAATATTAAAATTACCTCTCAATTATTTCTCATCACTTGATACAATTATGCCTGGATGTCTTATATGAAGTTTCACAATTAACTGTGTTTGATGCCGTCTCAGCCACCTTGACCACTTGGTGCACCAGCGTTGCACCGAATTGGCGTCTGTGAGAC
Source organism: Cephonodes hylas (assembly GCA_030295005.1). NCBI lineage: Eukaryota > Metazoa > Arthropoda > Insecta > Lepidoptera > Sphingidae > Cephonodes > Cephonodes hylas. Next base: position 3,200,105 of record AP025367.1, on the reverse strand, counting down.
TTCACAACCGCAGTATTATCACTATTACACCCAAATCAGTCTTTTCAATCTACATTGCAAGCCGACTGCGGCAAGCGTTATACTGGTAGGGAGAATCATGTCAGAAACATACAAAATCAATCATCATCAGCACATATAATACGTGAATATAGTACTGAGCACTGCTATATTAAATTTGATAGGATTTAGGTTTTAAACCACCACGCTAGCCTAGTGCGGGTTGCCGGAGTACACGCCTCAGATTTCTTTAGATTTTTTTAAGCACACCGTCAATGTAGGTGATAATTTATTACTAATAATAAATAAGTCCGGGGTCCGAACCCGCGACCACCGAGATTCTTGACCGTCACTGCTTTTTTTCATAAATAAAATTAACATATTACTTTCCAAAAGTACCTATAGTATTAGAATAACAATGGATGGCACTCTTCATCAAATATATTAGAAGTCCAAAAAGTCTTTACAATAATTCGCGAAGTTCCATGACAAATACTCTCGCAAAAGTATAATAAAGCGTATTAAAACTTGTGATTTTAATTTATTCAGTGGGAAAGTCATGGCCGGAACAGTCGCGGCTCGCTCGTACAGCCCCAATAAAATTGTTCGAGAGGAAACCACTGACGTTACTCTAAGTACTTTCAAGACTTATGAAGTGTTTAGAGAGACTTGAAGCAGTGTCGGTACTTCCATAGAAGTCTTAAGAGTTACACGTTATATTTTCTTAATGTTTAGTTAAAAAAAAATATTAAGAAGTATTATTTGAAATTTTGTAACCAAGTTGAGATTTGGGCTTCTATGAAAGTATTGTCAATGACTTTAAGTATGTATTTTCAAAGTTGTAAAAACCTTCCCACAGAAAACCTACAGAATAAAGATTAGGATAAATTATTTTTGTATTGTCTGTTTCAATGTGACGTTGCAGGGTATTTATGTACAATACATTGTACATATGTATGTACATAAATAGCACAAAATAATACATAAAAAATTCAAATGCATTTCTTATTCTCTAGATAATAGCCCAATTCTCTAGATAAGTGACAGCCCCGTGGCGCAGTTGGCTAGACACCACCTTGCGAAACGAGCGGCCGCGGGTTCGATCCCCGCACCGAGACAAATGTTTGTGTGATCAACAAATATTTGTTTCGGATCTGTGTGTTTGTGACACCGAAAAGTCTCTCGTAGTTTCTGATACCCACGACACAAGACTCGTATCTTAGTGTGGGGTCAGGACTATGTATGTGATATATACTTATTATATACGTATACTTTTGACTGTTGGGTGTATTTTATTTAATACCTTTTCCTTTAAAATCTTTGATTAACAAAGTTATGATGTAGTACATAATTATTATACATATTAACATAACCTCACGCCTCTATTCCCCAAAGGAGTAGGCAGATTTGGATTTCTGCACCCACATTTCTCTAAATATGCGTAAGACCCAAGCTTAAAATATTTATGCTCTAATAGTATTTGAGAATTCGATACAAAGCGAACATGTAAACAATGGAACTACTCATGTTTCGTATGAAACAGTTCAAAGCATACACCTAAGCCTCTCTGTAATGATTGTGAACTAAGATATTCTTGTGAGTGAAATGGGAGACCTTGATAATACGCGCGCCAAGTCCATTCAGGGGCCCGAATGAGATGAGAATTCCTTCCTTTGATGGTGTGTGGCTTCAGTCAATATTTATAGCTCGGGAAGCGTCTACCCATTTCGTTTGAATGTATCTTTGATTAAGGTAAACATTCTATTTCGGTAATAGAAATTAATCCTAAAGCTGTCGTAATGATATTCGTGGGATATCAGGCGAAGAACTCAATCGAAGTTTACCGGGACATTTATTAACCGAAAATTTTTACTCACATCTAACTTTATAGTAATACAAGATTACGATATTTTTTGTTTTTACTTACTACAAAATAAGTTTTAATAGTTCGGCATTGAAATCCTAAGGTTGACTGTTAGAGAATGCCGTAGGCATATATGTAGTTCGCGTTTATACGGCACTGTATATAAACTATGAAATAAATAAAATGAAGTTTACTTTATACAACTTTTTTTTTCTCTTTATTTAATTTAGGAACTTTTTTCCATTATGGACATGCCAGTCCCATCATAACATTAAATAATTCTATATTCACCGGTATTAAAGTGTAGAAATATGGAATCATGGAATTTTTTATTACTTTATCTATATTTACTCTCTGTGCATTATTCAAAGTTTTCTTAGTCTTTAAAAGAAAAATTTTAATTACCTAATAGCTTACATAATAATCTAATGAAATGTTAATATTTATAATGTTCACAAAAACGTGGGTGTTAGTAATATAATTCAACAATCTGTGAATAATATTCTTTGTGACTGTGCCGAGCAAATGAAAAATTATATTTCGAATCTAATAATTAAATGCTTTTTATTTTTATCATGAATAAGCAAGCAAGATACACTATTTTAACTTTAAAAATATTACCCATAAGCCTAATTAACAGCTAAATCAAATATTTTGTTAGTAAAAAAAGTATAAATAACACAAATCATGGAGCGTGGCCAGTGGAATTTATGGCTTTAACCTATATTGTAATGAGTGCCGTGCCGTTTTCCATTACACAACTTAATTCTCCACCTTTGAACGGTATTTGTTTGTAAAACAAATTCTTTTAACAATGCTCTGTTTTATGTCTTGCAATACATCCACGCACAGAAGTTCAGATGGTCGTTTTTAAGTATGATTTAATTGATTTATAGAACTATGAGACGTTGTTTGTGTATATAGGAATTTCACTGCTAACTTAAAAGAAATAACTAAGACAATTTTTATTATTATCTTAAATTCGTTCATTTTTTAAAACAAATTACACGAGGACCTAAGTCCTCGTGTAATTTGTCCGTAACTAATTACGGACAACAAACTTAAATTAGATTATTTAATCTTAAGCAAAACATTCAAATTTGATGAAGTGACCTAAGGGATTTATTAAAGTTCTAATTATAAACTTAGTAGCAAATTACGCGGCAATTTTATATAATTTGCTTTATATTAAAATTATCTTTAGCGTGTCCGTAGGGTTGACAGACATCTCTACATTGGCTGGATGTGACAGGACTGACAATTTATAATCTAAATGCGACCGTTATCAAAATGTTGTCTGAAAATACATAGTATATTTTTAGATAGACTGCCGCAATTATTGAGAATTTTTAATTCGATGTTGAAGCAAGATTTTGAAGCAAGAAGAAGAAAAAAATGTTATTTTTACCTTTTACGGTTTATAATAAATATTAATTTATCATTTTTTTATCATCTTAGAGATATGAATGAAGACTATGGATTTTTTCCACCGCGAACTTAAAAAAATGTGATGCCTATTTACACTTGCTCTTAGGAACACATTTCACAAATTATAAGTCTCTCGTAACTAAACAACTTATTTCCAAAAAATAATTGATTAAAAAATTGAACCTTCTAAAGCGTTCATTTAATTCAGAACCGGAAACAGCCCGTTGCCGCACTATCGCACGCAAAGTATCTTAATTTGGTCTTTATTATTTGGCCGGTCAGTTACGACGTCATTACGTGGATGTTATGTGTATGACGTCATTGCTTTGGACCAGATAAGATTGTACAGACGCCCCCATCGACAGACATGATCTAATTATGTCACAGGCTACTGCTTATGTTTCTTGATTTTTATTCTCTGACGCGGAGCAATATTAAAACAATAGAATTTTATGTGAACGAAGATATATTATTTTAGTTTCTGATATACATGACCTGAATTATGTATGTGACTGTTTGGAGTATTTTTTACTATTATCTCCATCTATTTAAATAATAGATGTATTGATACATCGAAAATTCATATTAATGTGGTATTTCCGAAGCGTTTAATGAGTACTATAAAACAATAATTGGAAAAACAAATGCTTCCGTCACATCACGTACTAAGTTATTTTTCGGTACACTCACCCCTGTCTGTTTTTTTACTTCCGTAATATCGCGTTCTAAAAATATATTTTATAGTCTCTGCGTCGTATCAGGTTTAAAGCCTTTTTTTTTTTTTTGTTCTCGAGGGGAAAGCTGTTTATTAGGGTGGGTCGCTATTGTATGAAGAATTTTTTTTTTTGCCTATTTGTTTAGTAATAGCAATAAAAACATGACCTACCTCTTTTAGTTATATAATGTCGAAAAAAGAACTTTCTTAGTACATTCCTTCTACCCGCGCATTAATTTTGAAAAAATAAAATATTTTGTTTTTGAGTATCATTTGGACGCCCGATCTTTGTGATTTTAAATAAAGATAGTTAAGGTAATTTAAAAAAATACGCAGTTGTAAGACGGAAAAATATATAATTCAAAAGGAAAACTAAACATTCAGAGACAAATCATAAAGATAATTTTCCTTACGTTAACATCTTTCTTACTTCAAACTTAGGCATTTGTTTTCGAGAACGAATTTTGTTCTTTGTTATAGCTTCTATCGTTTTTTTGTGATAAAGCTGTCAAAACCTTCTATTATTGTCTTTACAACTCACTCGACAGCTTGGGTATCATATGGTAACCTCAAAAAAGTACTTCATTATCACCACTTGATACTAGGAGAGAATAAAGAGTAACAGCCGAAAAAAATATCAATATTGGTGGTTGGGAATAAGTTTACTGCCAACCAATCAAATCAATATATGACGTAACGTGTAAATTATTTTTAAACACTTCAAAAATCTGAAGCTGACTTGAATCAGATGGTCCTTGCCTTTAAAATGGATCTAACGGCGAGTTCTCTCACCTATGTTTCTTCATCAGACAGCATAGACAAAAGTAAATTGTCTGGGTGTGCAAAAAAGGCATTCCACTTAATTACAGGATCAAAAACACTCCTTAGTTGTTGAGGAAGATATTTAAAATAAAATACAATATCCAGAAGTGTCCTGCACCATCTTTGCATAAAGAGTAAACTTTAATTTAGAACCAGATGTGTGAATAAGCTTTAACCACAAAAGTTGCAAGTTGCTTTAGCTCATTCGCAGGATTTTCAGTTGATACATAACCGCAAGGTCCTATTTGCCCTTGTAAGCCACCTGGTATGCAACAATTTTTAATAAAGAGCGATTTGAGAAATCAGAAGGGCATGTGCCTACAACAACAGCCAATGTTATGTCTTAAGGTAACTTTGATTAGACCTTAGACCGTTTATAGTTAAAATATTTGGTAACATAACTCCTATCCTTTTAAATATTACAACAGAGTGCTTCAAACAATGATCCAGTAATTTGCCAATCGCTCCTGAATAAGTAGAAGGTCCTGCTGTAGTGCTATCAAGTTTTGCAAATAAATGTCTAAATGTTGATTTATTCACGTGGCTTGGAACGGCATGTCATAACAGTAGACAGATTCTTGAGGGGTGGTATTTTCTTCTTTTTTGTGTCAAGATTTGATAAAAGTTGAGGCCAAGTTTGTTCTTCATCATTTATTCAGTTGTTATTGATGAGTCAGGATTAACTAATTTGGTGGACTAAAACAATTACGCTCGTGATCATATGACTTCAACCCTCGCATTCCCCGCCAGTTTATTCTCAAATGTTGATTCGATTATTATGTATCATTTCGTTTATTATGTAGCTAAGCAATAAATATAATTAAATATCGTTTAGTTTTTCAAAAATACACTCATAGATGAAATCTGATTTTTGCCCTTTTTTTTCAAATTGAAACGTAATGCGCGGGTAATTAATATTATCAAAGAATAAAAATAAAATTAGTAGTTTGTTAGTCTCTAATCAGGTCACGTTTTCATCACTATTACAAAACGAAATTCCGAAAAAAAAAATTTCGACCCACCCTACTGTTTATGGCTCTACTTCCCGCCAGCCCGGGGGCAGTGGGGGGCGGGAAGCGTATGTCGGGGTCACCGGTCTTCCAGCCCGGCGCGCGGCGACGTCATATCCGCGCAGGTGTTAGTACCGGGCTGGGTCCCTAACAAAATCCCTAAACCGGCATACCGACCAAAACCCCCCGGTGGCCATCTCCGCGCCAGGTTGGGCGACCATGGTACGTGAGCGAGAGGCGCACACCTTTAACCACAGCCGCCCTGTGCGCCTCCGAGACGTGATTGTCTCGGCCGTCTCGGAGTTTTAGGGGGCGCAGTTGCACCCCCACTACTTGGTTCGGGCGCCTCAGTTGTGGATGGGCGCCCGCGACGCACACAGGCCACAGTGCCGCCGCCCCTCTCGGGGTCACTTTCAGTGAGGACGCGCTGCCCCCACAGCACGTCCAGCGACCCCAAGGGCCCCTTTAAGTCGCCTTTTACGACAGGCAGGGGATACCGTGGTGGGATTCTAACGCCCCCTTGCCAATCAGGTTTAAAGCCTGGCTATTCAACGTAAGTTGGGGAAATATTTCTGTTAATTGTTGCGGGCGTGGGTGATAGTAAAACAGAAAAAGATAAATAAATACTGAAGTTAATGAATTTATATTTGACATATGAAGTGAAGTAGTAGTGGCCTCGAGGTTGACGCGTACGGTCGTGAATGTCGGCGATCGCGGGTTCGTACCCCAGACACACACTTTTCTAACTTTTCGAAGTATTTCGATGTTATGTTTATTCACAATGTATTACTACGTACTTTAATGGCAAAGGAAAACATTTTTATTCGTATAACCTTAGGGAAATATGAGGCGTGAGGTTATGAAACCCGAGACGTTTGGTTTGCATGCTATTTACTCATTCCGCAGGATTAACGGCACACTAACTAAAACTTATTAACAAAAAAATACCATTCCAAATGTCATGTTTCAGTGCTTAACTATACTATTTTTTTTAAAAAGACCTAAATAGCCCCATTATGAATGTTGTAAAATTATCCAATTATTTAAATAAGTTACCTTATATAAACCTTTTAAACATTTAGCGCTCTTAGGTATGGCGGGATTATGTAGATTTGAACTCGCGACACCGGCTTGTCGTAAAGCCAACTTCTAGTGTATCTTGTGGTTTTGGGAACGAGAATTTACATGGCAATCAGCATGAGCTCAATGGTAATTGCTCTTCGCAAATATTCCCACTGCAGTCATTACATACGAAGGATTTAATCATTTTAGGATCAAGTTCCATCAACTGATCAAAATCTATTTATCTTCAAAATGAGGCTCTGTTATTATGTCGTGGTGATAGTCTATTTCGTGAGTTCTTATACATTACATTACTAAAAAGGGTTCGATTTGTAAAATTTGTGGCTATTGAATGCGTGATTTAGAAAATCTTATATGAAAGCGTGAAGTTCGTGGGTGAAAATACTTCACTGAAAAAATACTTGCATTTTTTTTGTTATTTTTAAGTTGGAGAATGTAATTGTCTGGGCTTACTATTTTAAGTATAGGCGAACATGTTACTGCAAAATATATCAAGCCTAAAACGTAAGGCCGCTAAAGCAATGTCTGTAGAAATGTTAAATTAATTTGTAGCACTTTGCTACGTAGGCTCGTAGCCGCTCTACGAAATGGAGACGGACTGACATTCGAAAATTTTATAAAAGCAAAGAATGCGATAATTTAATTTGTTACCGATACTTTGTTGAGTAAATCTGGTCCCCAGGACGACCTACGCGACATCGCTGTAATTGGATGAGACGAATTGAAGATAGGCTGTAGAGGCCTTGGAGCGGCGAGCTGAGTAGTCTGACAATAATGTAATTTCTTCTACTCTGTTTTGCGATAGTCTTGTGTTCTTTATGAAGTTATACATACTCGGATGACGGAGAAAAACATTGCGATGCATAGAGATTTGATATAATAGAAAATTTTAAGTCAGAATCTTTTAGGACGGAGTTCTGAAAACTGTAATGGTCTCGCATCTTCTACGTTTTAGTAAAACTACAAATGTCGAAATACTACTCAATTTATCCTCGGAGTTACAAGCCTGGGTGTGTATAATTATAATAATACACATATATATAATTAACGGAACCACTTCATGTGTTAATAGCGATAAAACTCTGCCAACACATAATCCAATTATTTTTTAATTAATTACACGCGGTTTGATGTTACTTTGTTTAGTCTGGCAATTAGTTAACAAGCTAATGGCAAAGAAGCATATTAATTATAAATTAATTAATCAAAACTGTACAGAAATTGCTGGAGACTTTTCCTTTATGTCGTGGAAAAAAATCAAACTCAAAATAATCCAAATTGGTCGATCGATTTAGATATAAAGCAAGACAAACTCTCAGTGAAACAGTTATTTGCACATTTATTCTAACATTGTGGGAATTTCTTTCCTTCTATTTTTCCAAAATATTTATCATTCGGGTCTTTAACTAAATACATTTTCTCTAGACATTAAGAATAAAAGTACAAACACAAAACAGCTAATTTTCAAAAGATATCAGCATTGTTGAAAGCACATCAATTTACAACAGTGGAAGTTTCAAATTGAAAAAGAAAAAAGCATTGTCAGTGTTGGAAATTAACACCTTGAAACTGTAGGTAAATAAGAAAACATTAATTCCCAGTTACACAATAACTACTACTTGAGCTGAATATTTCTTTGCCTCAAGAAAATGGAATACAATACGAAGCCTGTTCAGTGATAAAGTGCGGTGCATTTTTACAAAAGCTATTTCCCTCAGCGGGCCATCTGGAACACAATCATCTCAGACTAAGATGTTCTGTCTCCTTCACGCTTATGAGGAAAAGTGTGCGCAGAAACGAGAAGGCATAAAAATAAATATTTCTTCGCGTAACTTGTATATTTCTCGTCGTAATGTGTCATCTTTGTTACGGAAGTTTGATTTATAAGAGATTTAATATTCGCAGCAAATTGTGTACACTCAACTTACGGAAAGAGCAGTGATTTATGTAAGTGGTAGTGCCACGCATGAGGCAGTTGAGATATAAGTACTTTATCACATGTGTGAAGAACCTCAATACTTTTGCGATTCCTTTGGTGAACAAAATTTTTGGAGGTCCAATTCCCGTGGGATATTTGCATCCACCTGCATAGCGACGATGATGAATACCGCACAAAGAGTGACATCGCACATTATATGTACAACAGACTCTGCGGTAAAACTTGGCGCCATTAATTTGTGTATACTCTACACCTTCTCGAGATAAAGGACCTTGAAGGAAAGAAAGAAGTTTTCCTATGCGAGGTTCCGTTTTGAGGTACGTACCTGCCCTTAAAACATGTATATTGAAGATAAACAAATAAAACTTTTTGCATGAATTAAAAATATCAAACTATATACCATTTATACTATCAGTAAAATACCATTCAAACTCTCCAATCTAAGATCTAATAGCAGCAAACATGAAACGTACAAATAAATTCAAAACGCTTGTATCAATTTGTAATGAACACAGAATATTTAATATAGCCATCGGCTCGCTAGGCATTTAAAAACACTGTTTTGTTTGAACGATTTTAACAAACATGTACACTTTACATTGTATAGGGTTAGTAATAGTGAGGTGGATTTTTACATCCTCGCTAGATATTTTGGCTTGCCTCTTTCTTAACAATAGTGTTCGAATTGGGAATTAAGCATGCGAATTTATGTAGCGGAATATAGAGACACAATCGCTTTTTTATGTCCGCCAACCCGCACTAGGCCATCGTGGTGAACTATGGCCTAACATCTATAATCTGTAGAGAAGTCACGAGCCGAACGGTGAGGCGTAAATGAATATCTAACGTGCAGTCTAAAGGTCCCGGGTTCAATTTCCAAAACGGCTTAATGGTGCATTGAATTAATGTAGGTAAGTAATAAGCACAAAGTTTAAAAATATCGATAAAAGATATAATAAGTCCGTGGTTACCAGCTGACGAATCTACGGAATCAGGGATACAGAAGTGAAAGAGGATGTTTAAATAGAAGCAAAAATAACTATCTCATTGAACAGCAATCGCCAGAGCCTTTGAGGTATGATATTTGAGCGAAAGCAATCAAATACATTTTTGGAGCGGACCAATACTGAGAATCGACGGCTTCGTGAAGCGCGTTAAATGCCTTGCTGCTGTCATAGGAGTTCCGAGCGCGTTGACGTAATATTAATTATATTTATATCTAAATATTCTTACAACTAGTGTACTTCGTTCTGTAGTGAGCTGGCGATATATAATCATGCCTTGAATTCCATTGGAGCTATACAAAAAATGTCGCGTGGTAGTTATAGATACAATTCCTAATAGAGTGTAATAGGTAAGATATATCAAAACTAATAGGCACACGTTCACCTAGGTAGTAGTGGGTAGGCAAGTAAATAGGAGGCATATCAAGTAGTCTTTACCAGAAAAAAATGAGCTCAGCCATTATTCACTAGTCTACATAATTTGTAGGCTACGTGCAAAGACACGACTTAACGATAGCCTTAATTCAGCCTGATACGAATATCAATCAACAAATAGGACCTCAAACAATACAGTTTCTTCACATCCACAGTCAAATCGGCTGACTCATACCATGAACACTGAACCGCGACCGCCATGGTCAATATCACGGCTTTACCAAGAAAAAATAACTGGAATTATTAATTACGAAACGATTTATCGCCGACGTTCTATCCCACACTTAAATCACAGTAAACGATGTAGCTTTCAGTAAAATTACACTTCGGTTTGCGAAATTCTTTTTATCGTTTTCTCGTAAAATTCTTTTAAAGGCAATCGCTTCTGAAAGGCAATTAAAATTACAATGTACGGATTGTGGGGCTAAAGATCGTTTAGATTTGTGAAAGGATGTAATACCGTAAAACGAAAGAGTCGACATGTTAGGCGACGACGACGAAAAGCGGTATGTGTGCCATACAATTTAGTTAATTACTTAAAAGAATATTGGAAATAGAACCTGAGAAATGGATAATGATCATCCAAATGGTAATCTGCCAACCCGCACTAGGCCAGCGTGGCGGACTATGGCCTAAACCCTCTCAACGGTAGAGGAGACCCGTGCTCAGCAGTGGGCGAATATGGGTTGATGAAGAAGAAGAAGAAGAAATGGTAATCTCCACATTGGAAGACAAGATCCAATTATTATTTAAATAATTTATTCAATTATTATTTTAATTGATTCGCCTAAGATATTGAGACAATGAATTACAAACATACGTGCTATGTAATACATATTTTGAATTTCGAGGTACATTTTTAACATAACAAAGAACACTTCACAAGATACCTACGTCACCGAAGTGTTTAAAGGAAATTTTACGTGGTAAACCTTTCAAAGTCATAAATATTAAAGCGCCAGACACAAGCGATAAATCATCCGTAAGTAGATCAAGCTAACTTTATGCTATCAGATAGTGACAATCTACAAATCGTTCCAACTTAGTATAATAATCATTTAGATTACAATAGAATGTCTTTAGGTTTGAATAGCTGGTTTAATCGTTTCTGTGTAATACTTATGATGTTGAAGTGAATCCGAATTTATCTGTTACGCGTTCACGCCTCGACCGCTGAAATGAATTTGAATAGGCCTAGTCACATAAAATAATGTTCGTGAGTCATTTTCTACGTCGACCTTTTCATGAAAGACGGGCGCTAAATAAATACACCTAATGTTACATGCATATTTCCGACCCCAAATTAAAATACAAATCTCGTGTCGTGGGCACTAGAAAATAGATGGCACTGTTCGATTTTACAAACACCCAGACCCGATACAAATGCTTATGGATAAAATAAACCTTTGTCGCGGTGCGGGATCGAACCCGCGGCCTCACGTTTCGCAAACTGCACCGGGACTGTCAGAGTTACTAAGTAACAAAATCTCAAATTTAAAGTTATAATGCAGCAAAAAAGCATCTATAGGTAATAATCGCAATTCTTATTTTGAAAAACAATTCTCAGAAGTATCACGCATACTGAATGCCCGCGTAATGTATTGGCCCAAACTGAATACAGCCGGTTTAGTATGAAAACAAGACGCATTCCAGTGTCACCTTTATTGTTATTGCAAAAAGTATTATGAAATAGAGACAAAAAAAAACAAAAATATGAATATCAAGAAAGAAAAAAACCATCACGCTGCGACCACAAAAAGCGAAGCAGACACATAAAATGTGGCAAAACGAGAAAAGAATATTAATTTAAAATGAAATGTTTCGCATATCGATTTACGAGTAGCACTTACGAGTACAATTTATATTAAGTACCCTTTTGCATTATAAAAATCATTTTATTCTGACCCTATATATGGAACAGCGGTATATGGAAGAAAAAGTAGGCAATAAATAAAGATTAATGTGGGCAATGTGTAACAAAAATTACTGCTGACCTTTCCAGCTTATTTATTTATTGATATCTACACCAGTAGGATCGGTTATCGCGTTTTTACGAGAATAGTACTTAAAGCTATTCATGCCTGGTTCGGAAACAGTTAGGTTTTATAACATATTTTTATTTGGCTTAATAAATATCAAATAATGTGTTATCAAGTAGATATTAAAGGACAAGGTTCCGTTCCGAAGATGGCTATCACGAAAACGGAATGGATTTTTTTTTAATTTTTATACTTTTATCTCAATTAAAACACTTTAACCCTTTTATTTACAAAAAACAAACATCGCTTTGTCCTACTCGTACTCCCCAACTATGTTTAATCTAGAATTATTTCATCTACTATTAAAAACGCAAAATAAAATTCTAGTTTATTAAATTAGTATAATACGTTATGTACCTACATCGAGTAAAATAAAATAAGACATGTTATACCCAAAGAAGAGCTATCTGTAACGTGTACTCACTTCCACAAAAATATGAATAGTTTACAGAAAAAATATGGGTACAGAAAAATAGTTTTATAAAGATTCAATGTGCAAATATTCTGGGGTTAACTCAGTATTACGGTTGAAATATGGTAAGGCGATTTTGTGTGAATTCTCAGTCCTTCATAAGGTTCGGCTTCTTAAAGGCCCATCACGTTCTGTAAATGTGGGTAAATCTTTCGGGTTTGTGAACATAGCCCGTATTAAATATGATATTGTTGTGGATAAGAATTTCTGCTGGCTATACTGTATTGATATTTATTTTATACCGTTCCTGCTTCTCTGTAGGCACGTGCATGTTATATTTTTGTAAATAAAATTGCCAACATTTTAATAATGCTTGCTTATAATAATAATCGTTTGAAAATAAACGCCTATATTAATAAAAATTACCCGGATTACTTTTGTGAATAAAATAAGATAGACCGAATTTGTCCACGCTGCCATAAATTAGATTTTTGGACTTCATATAATTCTTTTATAGGATATAATCCTGATAAAATAACACTGTAAACAAATTCATGCTTATTAAATTTTAATAATAACATTTAAATAAATAATAATATTGCCTAAACTAATGACGAGATCAAATAATCAATAATTACACCGCACGCAAAGACAATTAATTTTGCATTAAAGCCGAGATCTTTACAGAAGATTTACTTCACACAAATTCACCTAAAATCCCACAGTAACCCTAAAATAGTTAATGGCAGGCGCAAGTACGAGCGGGGAATTGTTCCACAGTTCAAGTTTTATGTGCCCTACGGTTGTAATATTTTGATATGGAACTCTCAGTCCCTTCTCAGACCCTTAATATCGTTGTTAGGGAGGAAAACCCTCTTGTTTCCTCCATTTACAGCCCTCAAGGATCCTGTTTTAAACATAAATGTGTTACACGTGCACGAAGACATGTGTTACACGGAATTTAGTATTTATGAATTCGACATTATGGCAGATAAAAAAGAGGAATGTTTCACCAAGTTAATTTCTTATAGAAACACCTAATTCATTTTTATCTCAGTCAGCATTGAGTGTAAATACACCCAACTTTTACAGCCCCGTGGCGCAGTTGGCTAGACACCAACTTGCGAAACGAGAGGCCGCGGGTTCGATCCCCGCACCGACACAAATGTTTGTGTGATCCACTAATATTTGTTTCGGGTCTGGGTGTTTGTGAGACCGAAAAGTCTCTCGTAGTTTCTGATACCCACGACACAAGACTCGTATCTTAGTGTGGGGTCAGGACTATGTATGTGACTGTTGGATGTATTTATTTTATTTTTTATTTACATAACCTCATGCCTCTATTCCCCAAAGGAGTAGGCAGATTTGGAATTCTGCACCCACATTTATTTAAATATGCGTAAGACCCATGCTTAACATATTTATGCTGATATGATGAAATAAATATATTTTTAATTCATAAAAGAACTGTCAATAAAATACACATGGCTTGTCCTATGTCTGCAAGATCTATGCATACAAAGTACAGACTAGAAATGTTAGTTAATGTATTTTAGTGTTTTCTCACAATATCTTGCTTCACTGTGAAGGTGCGTGACAATTCATTATAAATACACAAATAGATACCAACAAATGATTCTCCATATCTATTCCAATTTAATAACACAAGACCCGGTCACAACAAACCATTAGTAGCGTGTTTAATAGTCCTTCAAATTATTTATTCACCGACATCGCTCAAGGAAACATCGAGATAATATTGTGCCTCAGGTTTAAACATAGCCGGCCTCGAGCAAAAATTACACGGAACTTCTTCATTAACATTCTTATTTGTGTAAATACGACAGTTAGCAACGGGTTTATTATAGAATCTATCTTCAAAAACAACTCAATCACATGTCGTGTTCTATGAATCAGAACTGAGAAAAATAAGTGGCGATATAAAACCGTCATTTGTATTAGTTAGTTAAATGGCTCGTGAAATATTTCGACTAGGGACATTCTAGGGATTGGTGACGTCATTACATTTAGTTATTACTCAGTGTTGTATAGATATAGTCGGTGCCAAATCTATATTTACGGAGTGACACGTTCAATGTTTTAATTATTAAGATCGATTAACAGCCCCGTGGCACAGTTTGCTAGACACCAGAAACCTTGGAAAATCTCTGCAGTATTTTTCTTTTCCATTGTAGCCACAACAAGATAAAATTAAATTCGCCCTGTCTGACTTGCTTCTATTTTTTCATCGTTATATTTTGTTGTAGAAATTTTTAAAATCTAGATCATCAATTATTCATTATCGTATATTTCATTCATTCTGCTTTCAAATAGAAAATGTATGAATATTGTATGATTTGGCGTACCGATGAGAAAATATCAACACAGGGTAAAAATACAGATCTGGATTAAATTAATTCTGTTATCACAGTAAATTGCTGTAGAGAATAGCCTCCAGTGATTTCATTTTATCGTCTACCAATCAATAAAGTTCCTTTGGTCTACGTTTTGTATGCCAAGATCAAGGTTTAGATTCAAATAATATGTTTGCAATATTGACGGATGATTTTGAAACGAATATTTTAAAGTCCACACATTAAAAAGGATTCGTCATGATAATGAACCTAAAAATAATGCTACAAACTGAAATCTTTACATAATAACACAGAGCAGACTAACCTTTTTTTTTTTTTTTTTTTCTCTGCGGGGAAAATCCTATTTACGGACGGTGTGCCGGACTCACCGGCGCCTTTCGGCCCAGCATTGATGTTACCGCCCGTATTTGTGTCAGGCGGCCGCTGAGCCGGGTTCCTACCAATATCTTTGCGCCGCAATACCGACTAAAAACCCCGCTACTGCCACCATCGGCGCAAACGAGACGGCCCCGATATACCCTGAAGCAGTGCTATGGATTGTACCGGGACCGCCTCTGCGCGGTGCCACAAGGCACATCAACATGACGCTGCCGGCGTCAACATCCCGGGAGCCGCCAAGGTAGGGACGGCGGCCCCACGTGGCCCTCAGGCGCCGGGCTAGATGTTCTCCCGGCGCCTCCTACGTCGCCTGTTGCGACGAGCGGGATCGATCCGCTCCCGATCCCGCTCGGCACTCTCCTTCTGCGAAATGACAAGTTCGCAGAAGGAGAGCATAGCTTTCCACGACCTCCGGCTGCCGACCATGGCAGCGACCACTGTCGGCAGCGAGAGATTACTCCCCACGACCGCTACGAGAGCGCTGCGCTCCTCGTCCCAGGCTGGGCACTCCTCGAGCGTGTGCCGGGCCGTATCCTCACGGCAGTCGCCACAATGGTGGCACACGGCGGACTCCTCCACTCCAACTATACGCCATAGGTACGCACCGAAGCAGCCATGTCCGGTGAGCACCTGCGTCAGTCGGAATGTCGGCGCACCGTGGCGCCTGTCCATCCACTGCTGGAGCACAGGTCGCACTGCCGCGACGGTCGCCACGCCAGCACTTGGGCTCTCCAGCCTGGAACGCCACTCCTCCACGGCGGCACTGCGGAGGGAGGCCAACATGGCCTCGACCTCTCTTGGGGCCGGTCTCTGTCCGGACTGTCGGTACGCCTCCTCCCGCCAGAAGAACACTGACGAGAGGTACTTTGCGTCTAGTTCCCAGGGCAGAGTACCAGCCAAGACGCAGGCCGCCTCGTGCGAAATCGTGCGGTACCCCCTAACGATTCGCTGCGCCACCATACGCTGCGGGCGATGCAGCAGGCGGACGCAGCGAGCGCTGAGTGACTCGGCCCACACGGGACACCCGTACAGGGCCATGGATCGCACAACTCCAGCATAAAGGCTTCGACAAGGGAAGCCAGGACCATCAATGTTAGGCAGCAGACGTCCGAGAGCGCCCGCTGCCCGGACCAATTTCGGCGACAACATTTTGAAATGCGCGCGGAAATCCCACCGACTGTCCAGAATCAGACCTAAGTACTTCATCTGGGCGCCGATGGGAATCCGCACGCCTGTCACCGTGAGGTACGCCTCCGGCGGTGGCCTAGACCGAGGCCCATGAAAACATATAGCCTCAGTCTTGTGCAGGGCCACCTGGAGGCCAAGTCGCCGAATCCTGCCCACTACGAGTTCGGTCCCGAACCCAGCGAGCAGGGAGCAGACTAACCTGCGTAGCTACTATATACATAGTATATAGTACTATATAGTATAGTTTCCTCACGAAAACAGCAAAAAGAAAAAAGTAATTTGGAAGCACAAGACGAGGCAACACATCGAGTTTCGTGGCTTTTAAAAAGATTTTGAAAGAAGCAGACTTGTATAATTAGACCAAAAGCGTAGAATTACTTTTGGTCGACTATTTTCTTTTCATTGCGCTATAATTAGCTTCGAGATAATTTCGTTTTGTTTCTTTTTTTTTAATTTATCACTTTTATTTTAAATGCCTCTTAAAAATTGAAATAATTGACACAAAGTTAAAAGGTTAATTGGATGAACAAAATATCGTTTATAGACCTACCAAAATATTTTTTCTTAATAAATACTTTTTCTTTTAATTCACAAACCCTGATAAATTCAGCTGCAATCGCAGATTCACCAATTGGAACCAATAATATTTTAGAATTCACTCACACTGCACTCAATTAATTATAATACTTTCAAAATAGGATGTCGAATTATCAATGAAATCTATCAGCTCTTACAATTTATCTGATACTATCATTAAAACTGCACTCAAGAAAACTTTAAGTTTATAAAAAATAAGTCAAAAATAATTACCATTTTTTACCATTTCTTTGGCGGCTCTCAATCGGTTGTTGGGTCAAAACCCAGATACAAAAAGCAGTGTTATTAGACACGGCACGTATCGTGAGACGGTTTCTTACTCTTGGACCCTAACCACCGCCGGTGGCTTGGGTCGTAGACCCCGCCATCTGCGGGTTTAATTTTTATATTTTTAAATGTATTTTTTTATATAAAACTTTATATTTAAAATGTAAAAAATAAAATAAACACATGAGTAATAAAAAATTACAAGTCGCCCACTGCTGGGCATAATTCGCCCTAAAGACGTCTACAGTAGTCTGTTGAAAGCTATTTTCATCCGGCGATATTCAGAAGACGTAATGAGTTTATCTATTTAGTCTTTTAAATAAATTTAAAACAAGTGAATACCATTAATATTACTGCTATCAAAGATAAATCAAGTGAATTGATTTTAATTGCTTAGTTCCAAGCGGCATTATGAAATTAAACGTTCGTTTGCACCGATTGCGTACTACGAAAGGCAATTAATGTCCATGGTAAAATATTATTCTCGATAAAGGTATCTACCCGCGAAGCGTTACAAATATTTATTAAGAGCTACTTCTACATCCTTTACTGCTATTGGTACAAAACATAGCAGCATTAGAATGATATCTTGGTTAAATATTCCTAGTATATTAAAATATATGTTAAGGCTAAGTGGACGTAAAACTTTTCCTCCACAAATTTTAATTGCCCATGTCATGGTCAGTGAGAGCTGTTAAACCATTTAACAGTAAAAGAAGAGTCTGGCAAATAAAATATTGGCGCCCTGCCATAACTCTTCGCGCTGCGGAAAATTAATTTGTAGTTGTATAAATTTTTTCAAGTATAAATTTTGCTGAAAACAGATTCGCGTGAGTGAAGCACGCTTTTATATGTAAGCCTATGATCGTTGTGTTTCAATCACTACAAATTTTATTTACTAAAACTGACTTCTGGGCTCGCATGATTTAAGAAGCGAAACTGGGTTATCAAGAACTGAGTGTTTGGTGGTCTATGTAAAGTCACATAGGCTTACTGCAGATTGTTGAACTATCTCTTGTATGTATCTGCATACCTGCGTATTTGTATCTAACTGAATGCTATTTTTTTTTGTTTTCTGCTTCACTTCTCATAATTTTACATTTATTATACTATACTCAGCCTATCGCCGTCCACTGCTGAACGTATTTTGACTGCTACTGAATTAAATTTTACATTGCTCAAATTTAATTTAAGGCAAAATATTTCTTGCTCTTGGGCAATTAAAATTTAAATTCAATGAATATAAATGTAATATTTCTGAAACTTCATCAAAACCTTATAGATTTTACCGCTTAATGTTATGTTTCGAATTTACATCGTACTTACTTGTCGAAAACCCTGGCCATGTTTCATCCCGTTATAATATAATTTAATTCTGAAAATCCAAAATGGAGCCTGTGAAATACTCTCAATTTTAATCATACTACATCACACACGCCTTTACAAATTATTATAAATAATCCCTACCCAGTATATGTCCTTCTTTAAGGTGGTATAATAAATGCTTATCGGTACTTTATCGCGGAAAATTAATTATTATATTGAATACGCAACCAAAACCACTGGCTAAATAGAATTTATAACTTTACCAACGAACTTTATAACTTACTCATGCGGTTTCAAACTTATGAAGAAATAACGTGTAAATTAATAGAAGCCCTAAATTGCCTTAATTGTAATTGTATATGTGTTCACGCTAATTTAACCCTTATCAAAGGCTTAATTCAAGCAGTAGTGTGTGTAATTACCGTGCCCTCATGCTCACACTAACTTATACCTCATTAGTGGAGACAAAGATAGTGGCAAATATTTGCAGGCTGATGTTAGGCACCCACTTAATACTACACACTCTGAATAGCCTACTTAGTCTTGTTTGGGCGTTTATCTCATGAAAGACATATCTCTAACAATGTTTGTGTGTTTGTACTATTATATTTCATGTCTGTTTAGTTTCGGTTTATCTATTTCAAGTCTCGACATTGTTCTTGGAGTGGTTAGAAGATATATGCACAAAGTATTTCGACATTCGTGTTGTTTTTCTTCACTTGTAAAGTATCCTAAGGGTAAAAACCTGTTTGATCGCTGCCGCTTTGATCCCGTTAAAGGCGAGACTTCTTCATATTATCTACTTTTCGACCAACATTTCATCCATACATCATAAACCTTCAATACACTGACTGTTACCCTCAGACTGCCGATTAGCATGTGCCTCCGCTATACGAGTATATAAAGGTTAATTTATAAGACATCATAGAGATCACGATTTGATTGATTGCAAATTTTCTATTCTCTACGCACTAAATTAATTATTATTGACTGAGTGGTCACATATGTAGTTATGTCCCTAGAATAAGACACTAGTCATATGTTATAGATATCAGAAATTACGAGAGACTTTTCGGACTCACAAACACCCAGACCTGTAACATATTATTGATCACACAAACATTTGTGTTAATATGGTGTCGAAGCTCCGGCCTCTCGTTTTGCAAACTCTGTCCAACCAACTGTGCCACGGAGTTGTATTCAATAATGTTCTTACATATGTATCTGAGCGGACTATATTACTTCACTTTCAACAATTTCTTCTTCTTCTTCTTCTTCATCAACCCATATACGCCCACTGCTGAGCACGGGTCTCCTCTACCATTGAGAGGGTTTAGGCCATAGTCCACCACGCTGGCCTAGTGCGGGTTGGCGGACTACACACCTAAGAAATTCCTAAGAACTCTTAGGTGTGCAGGTTTTATCACGATGTTTTCCTTCACCGTTAAAGCAAGTGATAATTCAATGTGAACAATTTCTGCTTGTTTATAAATAGACCGTGAACTCATGTTTGGGCAATTTATTATATAAAAACCCGAAATAAACCATCGAACGCCTACATATGCGGTTAGTTTGGAAATTAATTGAACTTATGAGGGTTATTGAATATTGAGACAGGTTTTATTTCATTAGCCGAAGTGAAACATTCTCCTTAGAGATTATTGTTTCGTTAGAATTATGATCATGTGAATTTATAGCCCACAAATCAAGAAATATACCACAATATCTTTTTATGTTGAACTGTATTTTTCCTTCTTAATTGGTTATCTAAATTTGACAAAATTAATATAAAGACTTTGATAGTTCTTTCTGTCACCATTTGAGATAAATTTAATTAAATAGAAAAAACTAAGCGATTCTGTGTCAGATAATACTTAAACCTTAAGTCTTTTTACTCGTACAAAAATAATAATATTTGCCTTTCTCTTTTCAGGTAAACCACATATCAACTTCACGTTACTCAATATTTCCAGTAACAACATAACAGTGTCGTTATTGCCAAGATCTTGCTTATGATAAGTAAGTGTTTCTATTGATATCTGTTATAATATCCACCTAGATAAAGTATGGTAACCTCTCCCACGTGTCAGACAAGGCAACGCCAGAGGCAGACAATATAACGTGTAATTGAACCAGTTTCACATAGGTGTTACTTGCAGCATATACATATATCACACACATACATCTCAAATACAATCTGGTAAATATACAGAGTGTTTTCAGACCGTGATCGGAAACTGAGGCAGTTAATAGCTACGGTGATCACAAACCCATTGGCGTTAAATAATCTCGACTAAAAATTTAAAAAAAAATAACGTTTTTCATACAACCATTAAATGTATGTGGTTTGCCTAGAAAACGTAAAAACATATATTTTTGGCGGTATTTTATAATAAACATAGTAATACATTATACTTAACCCATGTTTTCGAATTACCACGTAACTGTCAACGAACCTATTAGCCTGCTGAGTACTTTTCAAAGAAAAAGTAAATTTTGATACCCAAAAACCAACTTAAAAGTTGTACTTTAAGCGACTATATCGTATATTAAAAGAAAACAAAAAAATGAGTTCCTATGGTCGATCGCGATAAGCAATAAATAGTCAGAGATATATTTTTTTACGAGTGTGGGCGTCAAAGGACCAATAAATATAACCTAATTTCCCTTAACGCAACATGTTTCCGAAATACATCATTGCTTCTCTATTTGTTATCCGAACTCATTTGAAAGGTCTTTTATGGCATAAAATAATGTAATAATATCCATAAATAACTAATGTTTTTTTTTATATTTCTTATCGATTTATGTCAATTCATGTACGTCCCACTGCTTGGCAAAGACCTCCCTTACAATTGAGATTAGTTCAAGTCTTGTTCCGCCAGTCTGGCCTAGTGTAGCTTGTCCGACTATACACCTTAGAAATTTCAATAAACTTAAAGATATGCATGTTTTCCTTAATCGTTAAAGCACGTGATAATTTTCTCTGCATAAACATATAACTTTCAAGAGTCAGAAGTTTTTTTTATATAATGATTATTTGTTTTTGAAACTCTTTGAATTACCTTGTGGTTTTTGAATACATGTTAAAGTATGTTAATAGACACTCGGGTGTGATGGCGTCAGGCATTCGCTACAAAGAGGCGGCAAAGTATGTGCTCTTTACGTCTTGGGAAGACTCGCAAATGTATTACGAAAGGCAACAATTCCGTCTGCCTCAAATAATACCGCCCGCACGTACAGGGTTGCGGCTTTTACTAGGAAGTAATAGACATTTTGTGGTAATGTGAAATGTGTATTGTGTATATCTCTTCACATGGCTTTATTCTTTCATACTAAGTTATGACAACCCGGAAGGATAGAACAAACTTGTTTTAGTACACTCATGTTACATAGAGTCTTTTACCATTCTTGTGCTTTAAAGTAGAGCAGGCGTAACTGATTAACTATGCCTGCTTATCAAACGTCTAAGCTAAATAACACTAATGAAACGCATCAAAATTCAAAAATAATTGGAACACACACATTGTTGGCAACTATTAAGAGCAAACTGCAACCACCAATTTCCTCATTTTGAAAATTCGTCTAAGCATTCGCAATATTCCACCCCACTTTCTTGTCTTCAGATTTTTTTTTGTAACAATATTGTAAGCGTAGTCTATTACACCTATACCTTGAAGATTTTCTTTCACATGTCAACCCTGTGTGGAGCTTAATAAACCGTGTCCTCTATTTATGTAGGGCGCAAGTACTGAGCAAATTAACTGTTACTGCTAGTGGGTACTCCCACAAACGCAACGGGACCAACAAAATTGCTTTTTCTATGACACACGTTTAGATGTGATTGGATTGACTCGATTCGTTTATTTACATTCCATTTGAATTGTGTCCCGATAAAACTCTGTGATAAATTTTGTATTTTATTCACCAATTCTTTGTACTATAAAATAATCTTTATTTATATAAATAAATGGTAAACCTCTGTCTCTTTAAAAGATAAAAAATGGTGTTCCAAATGCATGGCCACAACCTTTTTTTGAATTCCATTAAACAAGGGACGAGCATATTTTAGTTTTTAAATTAAACTTTAAACTTGAAAATTCATGATAAGTAAGTAATAGTATATCAATGGTATTAAAATGTTTTTAGTGCAGACTTGACTTTACAATACAATGATAATAAGCCTTTTGATGTGCGTAGAAAAAAACACACAAAATATCAAAACATTGTCTTGTCACTGGCTTACGATGATAAATTGATAGAGGGGTGCTCGAAAGACGTTTCACGAAAAATAATTGCGTTGGAACAGAGATTGACAGGTTTTTTGATCATAAACAAACCATTAGCGAAACTTTATCTTCACATAATTGTCATAATTTTGATAATTTAAAACCCAGCATGCGATTTACCTTCAAGATTTGAATTAATACAATATCACCAACTTACTTTCACTTTCGGAAATATTAATAAAAGGAAAATCTAATTACACGTATTATCTTTTACTTTAGATGCCTACGAGAAAAAAAAACACTTATAATTCTTACCAATCTTTTAATTATCGAAGCTCTAATGATCGATGGTCTCAAACAATAGCCTGCGTATATAGTTATACCCTGCAGCGACATGGAATGTGGAGCAGACAATTCAAATTCAATCAACATTCGAAACACAGGAAGCAGTAATAAAAGCAACCGACATATGAGACGGAACATTCCGTTTAATTGATCTAATAAAACAGTGTAACGTATTAATTTCCCCGCGGATCCACATTCACAAGTGTTGACATTGGCTCGCGGATACCATAAAGTAGGAATATTGGTCGTCCACCAGACCCGAACCCGATATTGCTGACGTTAATCGTTGACGTTCGATGTCTTTGATGTCAGCTAATATCGAAATAAAGATTTAATGACGTAGCCGAGGTTCCTGTTAACATTTCCGGCGCGCGTTGTCAATGTTTTTGGGACCGACGTCACATATCGCAGTCCAATCTAAAAATGTCCCCGTAATTTGCTGAATACTGAGCTCAGTGGTGTGTGAAGAGATCTCATTCGCTTCTCGATACGATCGTGCATCAGCGCTGTGCATTCTGTGTGATCAACTGTCGTGTTAGTTTATGGAATGAGTTTAGCTTTAACTTGATATATTTTTATCAACAATTATTTTCAATCAGACGCGTGTATAGTTTCAGGAACTGAGGCTATATTTTTTCTTGATATAATATAAGTAACACAGTAATACAGCAACCAGGCTGATCTGTATTTTTTTTAATATTGTACATGCAAGTTAAAATATGTACTTTGTTCGACTAGAGACTAATATATTTTCACCACCTTTCTAAGGCTGTCGGATCATCATGCTGCAGGACATCCTACAACACTTCTGAGTGCGGTTTCCACTCCAACACTCCGTCCGTCGGTAGACATGGCCGGCCCACTTCCACTTTGGCGTGCTAATCCTGCGGGCAAATTATCCGTTTTAATTATATATTTTTTTATTTTTACAAAGCAGCTAAACAACAATGAGCTAATTCGTTTCTATTTCACATCAAAATTACAAAAATATAGTGAGTATAATAATATGTAGTTCATCATCATAGAATTTCCTTTGATGAAAAAATAAATGGGAAGGACTCTTCAGAGTCCGAAGGAAGCCAGATTGGGCCTATTTGTCGACGTTTTCAAAATGTAATTTTTAGGACAGACGATAGGCAGTCGTGATACTAAAACATAAGCAGAAGTGCCAGTGACGAATTTTTTAGGGATTGGACAATTTGGAGGGGTCTATAATTGGACGGTGCGCTGGGCGGCAGCGGACCATTTAGGGCACTTCTGGCCCTGAGATGCCGCAAAACCGCCCTAAATGCGTGTGATGGTCACCGAGAGGTTTTAGTCGGTATGCTGGCGTAGCCAGTGACCCCGACATACCCCTTACGGCCTCCCCCGAGGTACCGAAGAGGGGAGCTTAAGGCGCTTTCCTCTCGTGATAAAAAAAAAGTGACGAATTTTAGACTCGTACAGCTATAATCTCAATACAATGATGTCTATACGTTCCGCTGTTGAAAACTGGCCTTGTCTCCAACTGAAAGCGGCTTGGCCTTAATCCGCCGCGCGGGCCTTTTGCGGACGTATATACAATACTACAGCCAAATATATCTTTTTCTTACTGACAAAGGAATGTAGCACCTTGTAATAGCTACTTAAATTAGGGGTAATTAGTTATTCTTTCAAGATCACGAGATTTGGCAGAATCTCGCCATTTTATTCTTTCAATAACAGGACTCTTCGAGCTTACTAGCAGATAGAGTCTCGTCACTTTAACAGACAGTACTGTTGTCATTGCAAAAAATTGCGAACAAAAATCAATATCTGCGTAATTTCAATGTATTTTTGCACGCTTCAAAAAATATCACTATAAATGATTTCTGTTGAACGAATCGTAATACAATTAAATTCACAGTACAGTTTTCAATGTATATATTTTTTACTTTTGTTCGATATGAATCGTCACAAACCTGTCATCATAAAAGACCCATTTATTGAACATTGAATGATTTGTTATGAAATAAAATACAGCCCAGAATTTTAATATATTTTATTACATTTCGTTTTAATGTAACTGAAAAACTGTGAGGACTGTTTGAGGCTACGTATGTATTGTTCCAGAAAGATAAATGCGCGTTGACGATTTTGAGTGCGTTTGACTTTACGAGTACTTTTGAAAATTTTCCTTATTGTGGTGTGATCAAGAGGACAGGGACTTTCTTTATAGCGTAATTTCTCGAAAGCCAGTTGTAGAACGTAAGTCCGTATTTTAAAATTTCGTGCCAAAACAAAGGTTTTTATTATTTGAACATACTTACGGTGGTAGCTTGTAGAATTCGCGATACAATGACGTCTTCAGAATCATGACTGCGGATTTATTATTGTTAATTCACTATCTATATTAATAAAATAATACAATCATTAAATCATCATCTTATAATATACGATTTAAAACTGTCATACGTTGAACATAATAATAGTTTAAACGTAAACTAAATATATTTTTTATTGATATCAACTTGCACAGTTATTCCTGAAATATTGTTACGTAGAGGCCTATATCACTTCGAACCTTATAAATACCCATTTCACGTGTTCACAACTTTAAAACCACCACGTACGGCCCACACGACGGAGGCTTAAAAATAGATATGTGAGTTAAAACGTAACCCAAGCTACCATTGGTCAGCTTCAACAAAGTTTCGTTGCGAAACACAGCTATTGTTCTGATCCTTATAATATGCAATAAGCTTCGGAATATATTAAAACTGTTTCGCAATTAATTCTTCTACGGTTTATGACTAGTTTTAGTTTTGGCTTCTGCTTAATAAAGACCTAGTTAATTAGCAATGCAGTAGTAAAAATGATATGGCTTTATAAATACAGTTTTAATTCTGCCCCGATTCGAAGCATAAAACTGTGGCGTGTGATCAAGAGCCTGGGCTATTAATTCTGGAAATTATCATAAGCAATACGGAGTGAGAACCCTCTCAATGGTAGAGGAGACCCGTGCTCAGCAGTGGGCGTATATGGGTTGATGAAGAAGAAGAAGATAACGGAGTCACGAAGTGTGCAATCAGCTGTAGAAACTGCTGCCTAATTCAACAGATACCGATTGAATGACAAAAAAATGAGGTGTGTCCAAATCGCGTTATGACCACTTTATCTTAACTCGGTAATTCGTTGAAGGAACTATTCCACCATTTTGATACACACATTTACAAAAAAAGACAGACTTGATGTGTTATGCATTCTCTACCTGTCAACTTTAGGGTGATACAAGTTCATTGTTGCTGATTATTGAACAATAATATAGACAAATGAATTTAGGTATATTAAGTACACAAAAAAAAAACTCATATATACGATATTGAGGCGCCAAATTTAGAGGCGCTTTCATCTCCTAAAACAAGGTGCTCTTGTTCCCAATTGCTTCAAAGTAATATGAAACTATATCCGAATATAACAGTCGAAAACTGGACCTAGAAATACGTTTCTAAGATGCTGGGGTGTATGTGCATATGTATCTCAATGTAGCAGCCGTATACAAATGACAGAGAGTAACGTGTGTGAAAGACACATGGATACGTGTATTTTAACATAAGCGTGAGTACATTCGCTGTGACTGGATGATTCATTGTAGGACGAACCCGTATTGTTTGTATCATACCTCGCCTTCGTTAATGGATCTTTACAGGTATGACAGTTAATAAAAATGCCTCTTTGTTACGAAGACACACTTGCTTATGAATATCATCATTGAAAAGAAAAAAATATATTTTTAGTATATTTGTCACATTTTGGCGGTCACAGCTTCAAACCACGGGCACTATTATTCCGAAATTATGTGTGTATTCACCATGAATTAACAAGTACTTCAACGGTGTACGAAAATATCGTTAGAAGACCTGTGCGCCAAAAAGTACTTAGAAATATCTTAGACTTAAAGACCGCCAATCCACGCAAGACAATGCCGAAACCCACTCAGCTGTAGAGGAGCCCCTTGCCCATTACAAAAATAAATTACATCTAGGTCAACACAATTACCTTGAGTCTGTGAATAATTTACGATGTAAACAACCTTTGATTCAAAGAGATGTAGTCAACGTCCATAATTAAGATACATAATATTCATCAAATTTGCATGTATTAAAAACTTAAAACTAGGTTTTTGACGTTACAGATATTATGAAATTAGTGGCGGTACTGTCATATAAGCCCAAAAGCATCACACGGTAATTATGTCACGTTTAATTCCTATATTTACAAAAGAGAAGGCAATGCCAATTTCACCAGGTATTATCTTCTTCTTCTTCATCAACCCATGTACGCCCACTGCTGAGCACGGGTCTTCTCTACCATTGAGAGGGTTTAGGCCGTAGTCCACCACGCTGGCCTAGTGCGGGTTGGCGGACTACACACCTAAGAAATTTCTAAGAACTTTTAGGTGTGCAGGTTTCATCACGATGTTTTCCTTCACCGTTAAAGCAAGTGGTAATTCAATTTGAATACACACATAACTTCGAAAAGTCAGAGGTGTGTGCCTGGAGTTCGAACCCGCGACCGCCGAGATTCTCGACCACGCGCCTAAACCTCGAGGCCATCACTGCACTGTATATGTAATACCCTGTAATCAGTGGCGTGCCTAGGGTGTCAAACTAAGGCAAGCCCAAATGTTTATTTATTAGGTGTACAACTTTGCTTCCGCCGTTTTTTTTTCCGAAATTCGAGGCTTTGTTGTAAAAAACTGGTTTAACATTTATGATTCAAAGTATTGTCCATCGCTGGCCAATACAATTCGCAGCATATGAATCCCGAATCGAAAAAGCTGGTCATCTTTTGAAGCGATCCACGAATCGATCCAATTTTGTACTTTTTCAAAAGACCGTAAGTGCTGGTCAGCCAGGCTGTGTGCTTTTCATCCAAACAAGTAGTAGTCCGAGGGAGCATCATCTGGAGAATACAGCGGGTGGGGTAGGACTTCCCATTTCAACGATACCAAGTATGTCTTGAACACTTTTGCAACATGAGGCGAGCTGAAAAATTCCTTTATCATGTCTCTCGTTGTATTGGGGCCGTTTTTCTTTCAATGCTTGACTCAAACGCATCAATTTCGCTCGATAACGATCGCCTGTGATTGTTTCAGTCAGTTTTAACAACTCATAATACACAACGCTGAGCTGGCCCCACGAAATACTGAGCATGACCTTAGAATCGTGAATATTCGGTTTGGCCGTCGATGTGGAAGCACATATGGGATATCCCCATGATTTTCTTTGCTTGAGACTATCGTAATGAACCCATTGTTCGTCCTCAATTACAATGCGTTGCAGAAATCCCTTCCGTCTTTGCCTTTAAAGCAGCTCTTTACAAGCAAACAAACGCCGTTTAACATCTCTCGTCTTCAACTCGTACGATACCCAATTTCCTTGTTTCTGAATCATTCTCTTGACTTTCAAGCGTTTGAAATAGTTTGTTGCATCACTCCCAATGATCCTGCCAATTCTTGTTGCTTTGACACGAGCCTTGATCAAGTAATGCCTTTAATAATGCATATTCGAAAACCTTCTCTCTTCCAACGCCATGCTGGTCTCCGACGCCAATATTACCGTTTCTAAAGCATGGAAACCAGTCTTGGCATGCTCTTTCACTAGTAGAGGCCTCATCATTGGTATTTCAGAGCATTCGATGAGCCCCAGCCGCAGATTTCTTTAAATTAAGGCAGAAGATTAAAACCTCCCGCAAATGACGAGAATTTGACTTGTGAGTTGACATGTTTAATATAGAATAACTTTATGATGCAAAAACAAATTGACGAATATTTCAATGGAATTATGTTAACAAATACCTAAGCTTATTGTATGACATCTTAGATTTATCTATTTCGACTACCACTTATCGCTACAGCGCATATTAGCAAAACGGCGGAAGCAAAGTTGTAGACCTAATAGTAGCAGCATTTTTTTTGGTACGTAGGAATAATAAATATCTACCGGTTAGTACTCACATTCACGTTTATAACGTTATTTTATAAATAAACAATCGTTAAGTTCGTTATTCGGAACTATGTAAGGCAAGTCGGGCTTTCGGGCTTCTATGGAAGTACCGCCACTGCCTGTAATGTAATGTATAGGCATATGTAATACCCAGGGGATGAGCCTAATGCCGTTGCTCAAGCATACTACAACACTCCCTGCTGCTAATAAAAAAACCTAATGTTCCCTGTAACACTGCCTGACACAGAGATCGAACCCAGGGCATTGCACGAGACATACTTGTGTCGCGAGACCAGGAGGTATGATTATGATTTTTTATTAAGTCCATTCTGACTTCGTAATTCTTTTGAAACTTTCATCAAATATTAGAACATATTGTGACTAACGATCTTGAGTGAATACTGAAAATCAGGAAAGTAATGACGGAATTTAACAATATGGCGGATGTAAAATATTCGCAAATTAGTCTCGACGGCCCGCGGGGCGCGGTTATGTCTTCATCTCCGTTGTAAAATACGCGTAAAACTTGCGAAAACACACCTACAAGTCAAAAGAAATTGCGAATTCAGTCTCGCCTTGATTTAGATAAAGCGACAGTATTTTTTAGGGCCTTTGCTAAGTTGTATGCAATAGAATGGTATTCAAATTTAGTACTGATTGAGACGAAATGACATAAAACTATAATAACAACAAACATTTCATTCGCGCAGTTGATTCGACATCAGCTTGCGAAACGAGAGGTTGCGAGTTCGATCCCCGCGCCGAGACAAGGATTTGGTAACTGGTCATTGACCGAACAGCTAATGAATAATAAAAAAACTCAATATCACATTACCCAGCCCGGGGATCCAAGCTGAGTTTTTTAAATCGTATTGAAGTATCTTGTGCTCCGAAACCATTTTTACAATGAATAATTAATTACAATGAATAATCATTTTTGAATAATTAATTATGAATCCCCATTGTATGCAAGAATCGCGAAATATTTTCCTCATACTGTTACTATAAGCCGAACAATATCTATCGGACACGAGCTTCCAAATACTTTAATACGTTAAACCAACAGTCCCGCGAATCTAAAGGAATAAACATTATTGTCTTCCAACGCGAATATATTTATAAATCTCGCATATGCCAGCGTATCAAAACAAACGCATTCACCACAAAATGATTTGAACATATCTCTCTGCGCCTACCATAATGTTTTTATAGATGTTGATACAATATGCCGTCTGATTTTTAGTACGAATATCTTGATATTATATATTTCGAGGTTTGTTACTGAATAATCCAGAGACTCGGAACTGTTTTTTAAGTAAACATAATAGTCCAAAAAAATGCAAGACGTCTATTTTATCAATCCAACGTTAGGAGGTGGCAAGTTTAGTGCCTTTTTTTGCCTTTTTCTTTTATTGCACCAGCTTCCGTAGAAATAATGTGTAAAATTTATTCAAAATTAGTCAAATAAATCTATAAAACATGATAAACAAAAAATCACCCCTTTATGTCGCGACCTCGAAAGTTACATTAAAGGGCTCAACTACATCTCAATAAACCTTTTGTACTTTGTTATTTATAGATGAACTTTCACTAAAGATTAATAGAGTCTCATATCACAAAAGGTCATCAACAACAAAGTATCTACAGGCATTTTTAATCTTTAGAAGTTAAGTAAAACGAGATGTACGTGACTCTTTGCCAAGTCTTAACGATACAAAAAATGTCCCGACTCTCAAGTTAAGCCGTCCTTTGATGTCATGATGAATGACATTTTGTTTTGAGATTAAACCTATGTATTTTAATTTATTACTTATATCATCACAAAAAGGGTTTCAAGAGACATTTTGCTTTAACTAGATTTTTGTCAAGGTTACTCGTGTTAACCTTCATATTATAAACAAAACTAATACAAAATAATACTTGAAGAACATTACTTTGTTGAATTATATACGCTTATAAAAGTCTTTTTATATTGCTTTACAAAAATCCATCAAAACCTATTCATAATATTGAACGTGAACGTATAAAAAATCTCTGAAAATGTAACTTTGGCTCTAAGTCTATTGCATTTAAATATTTGCGTGTAATGACTGTGGGTGCAAAAATGCACCTTTACCTACAACTTCAGGCATATAGGCCAGTGTATTTGGATAATAAATGTTGTAAAATCAGAATTTAAAAAATCTACAGTTTACGGAACAAACGTATCACACATATTATATACATATGTATAACACTAAATCGCTGTCGCTTATTATTTGCCCCCGAACATTTTAATTATTAAGTTAATCTCTTCTCTTAATCGTCGCCACAGTGAAGTTTACTTATCGAATATGCGGCAATTCAAACCGATTTTATACCTTCTACGTGTTATCGCCTTAGGATTTCTGTTATTACATACATACACCCCGCCTTTATTCCTTATAGGCTAGGCAGATTTGTTTTTTTACTCACACGTTTTGCCAGCTATGTTAAATTTCGAAATTGTGAAATCGTCCTTTTCATCGTTTTTTTGGCATATTTTAAACTACGTACTGCTGCTGATAATTTTCTAATTGAAAAGCCAAATAAGACTAGTCCTAGAACAAAACGCGAGATCACGAAACAGTCATAATTTCAATTTACTCAAAAAACCTGAAGAAACTTCGCTACAGATGTACGTCTCTGCCAACCTCTTGGGAACACAGGCAGTGTGCGTACGAGTAACCTTTGATATGCCTACGTTATGAATAAAGACTGTTACTTATTCATTTATTTACTAACAAACGTTTATAACAAGGCAGTTATCATTAGATATTCATCCGGACAAAACGTCGGCAAACCGATCTGTTTACTTGTAACAACGAACATATGCTATTAGTAAGCGCTTACAGTAAAGCGTCTGTTTGTGACGATATAAACACAATTTGGTATTAGTCACTATTACGTGAAAATCATAAAAAGCACTGGCCAGCACAAGCAAGAATTTGATTGGTCTGTTAAACGCACAAATCTCGGCAACTACTGGTTCAAATTGAAAAATATATTTTTGTGTCGAGTGGTTCCTTTATCGAGGAAGGCTATACAGGGTGTATTTAGACCGTGATCGAAAACTGAGGCAGGTAATAGCGAGGGTGATTACAAACCCCCTGGCATTAAAGAAAATCCCGTCAAAAAATAAAAAAATGACGTTTTCCATACAACCATTGGTGTTAAAAGTATGTGGTTTGTATGGAAAACCTCAAAAATTTTATTGTTTGTCGGGATTTTCTTTAATGCCAGGGGGTTTGTAATCACTGTTGCTAATACCTGCCTCAGTTTTCGATCGCAGTCTAAATACACCCTGTATAAAAATATGTTTAAATAAGAATTTGACGTTTTCCTAACAACCACACATATTTTTTATATTTTTTTTTTCATTTTTGTCTAGATTGTTTTAACGCCTGGGGTTGTGTTATTATCTTAGTAATCTTATAATTATCATATGAATACATCCTGTATGTCATAACGTTATGACCAATAAAAGAAAGCCTTAATGAGATAGGGGGGAGAGAGAGGGGATATTATTTTCGACATCTTAATTCAAGACGACTTTTTGTACTAATTTCATAATTAAATGACCTGGAATATATTCTCCGAGTTTAGTCTAGTCTTAATTCCACAAAAAGCAAGCATTTGGTACGATTCTGGAAATTCTTCGTTCATTTCCATAGTCACCCAATATTTAAATGTTTAAAAAGAAAGACTAAGATTTGAAAAAAAAATACAAATATTTTATTACCTAGAAAGAAAAGTGAAGGAAACATAACTAAATCTTCGAATGAAATGTTACTACAACTCTATGACTCATAAATTCGATTTTATCATAACGATAACTCTTAAACGAGTATAATGCTTGTTTACTTTCTTAGAATTCGGGAAGGCCTGACGGTAACACTTACGAAAAGTTATGTAGAAATTACTGTAACTCTTTATTTGCTTATCCTGTTATAATAAAAGTTTTGGCCACGTCATTTATTCGTAGCAAATGACCATAACATAATCTATTCAGAGCATATAACTTCTTGTATGAAGTTGGATGATATTTATAGGAAGATTAAAATACTTTCTATCCACTAAATATTTACCACATTCACGTGTGTATAACGATATAATTTTTACGAGCTTCAACAACTAGGTACTTTTCAATATCCAAACAAATACCGTTGAAGTTATAAAATTTCATTTTATACTGTAAGATTACTTACTTAGATTTTGTACGTTTATAAATATGTTGGTAGTATTCTTATCGCGATACTGCATCTGATAAAAAAAACTTAAACTTCTAGGGCCTTACAAAGAAATCTTAGTCAATACGGCTACTTAAAAATAATTTGTTCCTTTTCCTCTAACGCTACATAAAAGCATAAAAACGAAAAAAAATAGCTATATAGCGTTTATAAATATAGACGTAAGTGCACATGATGTAAATAAAATCTCGAGTTGAATTCTAAGACACGTATCCTTTGTAACATACATACATAACATCTGAAGCGGTCAATAAGAAGCTTTCTCACTGGATGCAATAAGTTTTGGGGGGATGAGACTCTTAAGCAAGCCCAGTTTTGAACTTCAATCTTCAAAAACAAAGGTATAACAGCTAATACTTTCAAAACATTTATAATATTTAAACAACATCATGATTACCTTTGCTTATAAGCTTATTAAACAATAGGGTCGTATTTCTTTAATATACAAAAGCATTGTTTTCAATGGACGGTGTAGTAAAAATATTAACGAACATCATGGCAGATAGCGAAAAGTATTTATAGAATCTATACAAAGTTACCAGGAAATCATAACTATGCATTACTTTTACAATACCAAGGCCGTGATTTTTATTATTGAAATGTCACGTCCCGTTATAAAAAGCCAGATGGGACATTACTTTGTACGAATTTGTCTCATTAAAATGAATTACGTGTAATGGGAAAGAAGTATGATGAATCGTGACGTAAATGAAACGTTGCCATGGCGACATTTTTCCGTAGCTGGCGTATTAACATAATATGTTAATTAATTTTAATACGAGGCATTAAATTATATTAGTTGGGTAGTCCGCCAACCCGCACTAGGCCAGCGTGGTGGACTATGGCCTAAACCCTCTCAATGGTAGAGGAGACCCGTGCTCAGCAGTGGGCGTATATTGGTTGATGAAGAAGATTAAATTATTAACGAGTAATTACGCCTGTAGCGTGCGACTTCTTTATATTTTTCCACCAAGGATAAGCCACTGTAGTAATTTCTATTCCATTTTTCATATGCAAGACTTAATAAAAAAAATCCCGCTGTCTCTAACATGATCATTATCATCGGCTTAAGCCCACTCAGCATACGCCTTAGAGCTAGGCACAGACCTCCTATACAACTGAGAAGGTTTAAGTCTTAGTCCACCAAATTAACTGTGAAGTTTTTCTAATGACGCTTTTCTTCAACGTTAAAGAACATGATAAATTACAATGAATAAGCACATTAATACTCAGAGTTGTGTGTCTGGTTTGAACCCTCAACAGCGGAAATTCTCGTCTTGCGCTTAATCATAGTCCTACACCCTTTGGCAAAGCGTGAAAAAGTACCTTAAAGTACCTGGAAGATAATAATCCTGACTATGCGGCTTTTATCGTGTCTTCAGTATTTAGATAGATAAAACAGAATAGAGATATCCTATTACAATTACTAATCTACGCAATCTGTTATTAATTGTGCAGAGATTTGTCACGATACCAGGTGCCTTAGAGAAATTTAGAGGTCCCCAGACAATTTAGCTGATTAAAACTATTCACTCAGGGAGTAAGTTATACCAATTATGCGTTTCTACTGTTACAAATAAGTATTGAATAATGAAAATTTTGTTTCAACGAAATATTTATTTCAAAAAATCTTTTACCGTTAAAATTTTCTTTGATATTAAGGTATTTATTTTTGTTTTGCTGATTTATTGTTAATTGGTGGAAAAACTAATAAAGCTCTGGAATCGGTGACGTCGCACTCTAATACTGTGTTCAGATTAAGCAAAGACAAACGATGTTAAGCCAACGAAACGAGTGAAGTAAATATAGAAAGAAAAAAGTTTTATTGCTGCCCAATGCACAACGAAATACAAAAAAGACTTAGGTGCTACAAGAGAGAACTGTATTTGTTGTCTCCGTCGAGTATTCATACATTGAAAGGAGACCGCGAATAAGGTTACAAGCACATGCCGGTACACAAGTACTATGATTTCAAAACAATCAAAGCACACCATGATGTATACAAAATTTTACTCGCCAACCCATCATCCAGCCGATACACGTGGAAAGTATAAAAAATAATTCTCACATACATCAAACAAATTCCACAACTGTAGTAAGAATAAACAAGCGGAGTGGACGGTAACAAACAGATTTCATGAATGTATGGATGAATGGTTACATATTGAACAGATGATGCCCGCTGAAAACGCTTACGGGAGAAACGCGATGCGTGGCCGCTATTATACCCCAATTTATCTGTACCACATATTTTTTTATTAGGGATGGCCTCAAGGTGTAGGCGTGCGTTCGAGAATCTCGAAGGCCATAATTTCAAACCCCAGGCACACACCACTGACATTTCTAGGTTTTATGAGTGTTTTTCAAGGTTTTCAATATTTTTTATGAGTGGTCACCTCGAGGTTTAGGCGTACGATCAAGAATCTATCGTCGAGATTCTGCGCGTCCGAATCCCACGTACCTCTGACTTTTC
Source organism: Cephonodes hylas (assembly GCA_030295005.1). Taxonomy (NCBI): domain Eukaryota; kingdom Metazoa; phylum Arthropoda; class Insecta; order Lepidoptera; family Sphingidae; genus Cephonodes; species Cephonodes hylas. Next base: position 3,163,945 of record AP025367.1, on the reverse strand, counting down.
AAAACTCTATGTCTTTTCACAATAAATTATTACGTACTTTAACGGTGACGAAAAACATAGGGATGAAATCTGCACACCTTACGTTCTTAGGAATTTCTTAGGTCTGTAGTGCGCCAGCCCGCACAAAGCTAGCGTGGTGAACTAAGGCTTAAATCCTCTCAGTTATAGAGGAAGCCGTGCCAATTATAATATAAACAATAAACTTTTTATATATAAATTGATAAAACACTAACCATTATGCAGTTTGAATAGACCAACAAGGAACAAGAGCGACGAACTCCCTTCATTGCCCAAATGTTAGCATAAACTACTATTATTTTTTTTCGGATTAAGTAAATTTTGACTGAAGAGGCTCTCATAGTTTCTTTTATTCACTATGCATAATCAAGTTCTATAGAAATATATATACTTGTAATAGTAGCAAAATTATGCGATTATGAAGCGTAAGTATTTATTATTTATAAAATGTTGATTGAGGTGTGATAAAAACCCAATATTATGCTAGACAGCATATTGTAACATTAAAATTTATGAATAAAACTTAATTGGTACGCGAAAATGTATTGGTTTAGCTAAATACTTCATAAATTACAGTTAACTTGGTAGTTACCATAACGTTGAAGCTCTTGTGAACTACTGACTTGGAAATCGTCTGAGACAATTTAAAGACATTGCATTAATTTCATCACGATGAATAACTCAATTATCATCGGCAGTTAATTAACACTCAATAGCACCGCTTTTTATTCATATTGAAGCCAATTTCGATATCAATAAATTTTTAAGACTCACCTTTTTTGGAACTTGTTGCAAAGGCAATGTAATTTAATAACAATAAATTGTGGAAGAGCCCGAAAAATAAATATTTGCTCCATATAAAAGTCATATTATTTTTCACTATATTAAACCTGAGACCTTTGGTTTTACGAGCTTTTGCCAGGATCGATATGAAATGTACGCAGCAGCCCTTTAATATGCTCACGCCTCTCTGTAGCACTTTTTTTTAAACCCAAATGTGGAAAGTAGGAGCTGAGTAAATATTTGAACAAGTCCTCATTTTGTTTTCCGCAAAACATCCCAAAAATCCAACTTTACAAAAGGACGAAAATAAACAAAAGTTAGAAAAACAACCGTCGAGGAAGACGGTTACAACTTGTTCTAAATTCAATTGCGAGCCCTAGTAGGTGAGGGATTTGAAAAGACTTCCGACTCCGTCAACTTTGATAACCGTGTCGACCTTTTTTCTTGAAACTGTCTGCCTTGGACGTCATTTGTGCGGTTGGCAGATGTTTTTTTTTCTTGACACGCGACAACGTTCCCGTTCCAAATGTTCTATTCTTAATTTTGACAATGGTAACATGCTTTGTATTGAGTTCTGTGAAACGGATAGATGTGTTGAAGAAATATAAATATTGAAAGTAAATTTTGTGATCTTAATAATTAAATTCAGCTCACTATTTATTGTTAATATCAAATTTATGTTATTTGTCTACCATATATCCAAATGCGTATTTCTACAATAACACTTGCTATCTGGAGAAGGCATGATGGCCTCTAGGTTTAGGCACGTAATCCAGAATCTCGGCGGTCCCGGGTTCAAGTCTCTAAATACTCGAAATTACGTTTGTAATCAAAATGAATAGACCAACGTGGTGGACTAAGGCCTATACCCTTTCATTTGTGGAGGAGGCCTGTGTCCAACAGTAAAATATATAAGAGCTGATGATGATTTACTAGCTTAGTCTAAATTACACCAAATAGTCGATTCTTTCTTTCTTTTCTTCATCAACCCATATACGCCCACTGCTGAGCACGGGTCTCCTCTACCATTGAGAGGGTTTTAGGCCATAGTCCGCCACGCTGGCCTAGTGCGGGTTGGCGGACTACACACCTAAGAAATTCCTAAGAACTCTTAGGTGTGCAGGTTTCATCACGATGTTTTCCTTCACCGTTAAAGCAAGTGATAATTCAATTTGAATACACACATAACTTCGAAAAGTCAGAGGTGCTTTTGCTTACAGTGCTACTTTTCCCGACTTAAGTACAGGTACCAAATTAAAAAATATCTAGTTAGATGATTACAACGCTGCCTTTGTACGTCTAACAGCTTGTTAACATGTTCAAATACTAAAAGACTGTTGAAAAAACAGAAACAGCTACGTTGCAATAAGAAAATAAGTGCAAAAGCGACTTGGTTGAGAAAACTAGTATCATTTATACAGTGGGTTGGTTTCACAACTTGGCGCCGCCGACTCCTTGAGAATGTTGTACATTCGTTACCGCCATGTTTTATGCAACTGAATATCTTAGTGTTAAATAAAATGTAATGGCAACATTTATTTCTACTGAATATGCATCTTGGATTTTGTTTAACTCATTTTTTTTTAGCAAAGCGTAGTCTTTTTCCCAAAGCGGGCGAAAAAAATATGAAACAGAAATAACTTATAAACCAAAGTCTATCGGAGTTAGTAGAAAATATATATAATTGAATGGAATAAGCCTCCGTAACAAATTGCCTACCGAAGTTCTTGATGCCACGAAAATGTCAAGTGTGGCCAATAGTACTTGCGATAAGAGTACCCTACTTATGCTATCGAGCAATCGAGTGACGCCCCCATGAGTTATTGCCAAAAGTTAAAAGAAACTTACGGAACATCGAGCACCTTGTTATCGATATGGATTTAACGAGGTCTCGGCCGCGTAAGTAGAAAATACGCTTGAAGAAGTAAGAAAAAAAAAATGTAAGCATAAGTTTTATCTTTACCGTGCTTCTTTACCTAATATTTCGGGTTATTTTTTGTTATTGTGTTTTTTATTTCAGTTACATTTATTAGTATGTTAGTAAAGTAATAATATGAAAAAGATTCGCATTTATAGGTATAGCCGTTATGAATACAAATAGACAGACAAACGCTGGACACTGATGAGTAAACTTTTTGTCTTTTGTTTGTACGCAAACAAATAATTATTATCATATCACAGCACCGAGGCGTTGTTGGCTAGATACCAGGTTGGTCAAGAGGCCGCGGGGTCGATCCCCACACCGGGACCAATGTTAGTGTGATCTATAAATATTTGTTTCGGCTCTGGGTGTTTGTGAGACAGAAGAGAGTCTCTTAGTCCTTGATACCCACGACTTGAGACTTGTATCCTGAATGTGAGATAAGATGCAGGATGTAACCTTGCTAGTTCTTTAACTTAGACAATAACGAATTGCTTGGAATAAATTTGTTATATGTATTATACTTTATTATGTTATATGTATGTATTATTAGGCAGTGATGGCCTCGAGGTTTAGGCGCGCGGTCGAGAATCTCGGCGGTCGCGGGTTCGAACCCCAGGCACACACCTCTGACTTTTCGAAGTTATGTGTGTATTCAAATTGAATTATCACTTGCTTAAACGGTGAAGGAAAACATCGTGATGAAACCTGCACACCTAAAAAGTTCTTAGGAATTTCTTAGGTGTGTAGTCCGCCAACCCGCACTAGGCCAGCGTGGTGGACTATGGCCTAAACCCTCTCAATGGTAGAGGAGACCCGTGCTCAGCAGTGGGCGTACATGGGTTGATGAAGAAGAAGAAGAAGATTATACTTTCATCATCAGCTCAAAGGAACAAGCCTCCTTTACAACTTAGAGGGTTTACGCATTACACCACTTGTCTGTCCACTACGCGGGCCTAGTCCGGTTTGGCCGATAGTAAAAATTACTTTTATTGTATAATTTACAGAAAAAATATCTACAAAACTCGATGATTAATTGTTATTATAAAAGATAGATTTATTCGTAGTATTTTTCAAACCGATTACGTTTTTACAATAACAAATCTTAAATTTAAGCCCTGTCGTAATAAATTATTTCATAGATATTATGATCTGCTGAATCACCATGAATAAGATCAAACGCGCACACATTATGAATAATGCGGAACAAAATATGAAAAACAGAAGAACATCTAAAAACTCATAATTTCCCTTCAAATTTCATATAAAAATACAGGACCCAAGTTTGTGTAATTGTAAGTAGGTTGTTTTTTCTCAAGTAGCTTTTATATTTATGCGGTTGAGCGAAGCAGGCCGTGATTCTTCCTCGAAAGGCATTGAAACGGAAGTCTTGAAACGTATTATAGTGATAACTAGCTTATCGGTCTTTTGCTGACGTTGGTAATATTAGATCTATGTCTACTGAATGACATGGAAATAATTAATAGTTTTTTTTTTCATTTACTTAAGTTAAAATTATTCAAACATTTTTTTTAGCTATATAAAAAAGATCCCAAGTTTTAGAAGTATTCTTTTGATTTTCTGATTCTGATATATATAAAAATCGAGAGTTACGTATTAAAAATCCCGACAAAAACACTTTAATAGTACGTTTACTTTAAGACTTTTAAATACAAATATATATATTTAATACCTATGTTTGTATGAAAAATATATTAATTTTGTCGAGATTTTTTTAACGCCAGAGGTTTTGTAATCACCTTAGTTATTACCTGCCTTAGTTTCCGAACACGGTCTGAATACAACCTCCATAAGTCCGAAGACACAAATATGCTGAAGTTGTGACGTCCTATGACGACAAAGTTGTTGTATGCGTGGTAAAATTAATTCTCCAATTAACTGGGGGCGGGTAAACTGTATTAATTTGTATGTAAAGTGGCCACGGCTTAAGTGAGTAAGTAATTAGCGGTGTACCATTTGTAATGCAAACTGATTATTAGTATGGTAACTTTACGGTATTATGACGTCATGAAATCCATGAACCGACTTGTCAAGGACTTTATCCACCTAAGTAATATACGTTCGAAGGAAAATAAATCTTACAGTTAGAATTTCCATGTCATGTATAGATAACACAACTATCTATATCTATCATCATCATCAACACATTCACGTCCCACTGCTGAGCACGGGTCTCCTCTACCATTGAGAGGGTTTAGGCCATAGTCCACCACGCTGGCCTAGTGCGGGTTAATTTCTATCACATACAAGTAATTTTTTTTGTCAAAAAGCTTTAAAATACAGTCGGTAGAATCGAAAATCATCACAAACATTGAAAAATATTATACAAATATTGTAAAAATAAATGAATTACAAGAATTTCAACGTTGGGCAATCTTTAATTGGGTGTTATATAACTGGGATTAATAGGAATCACTGTTATTTCATTTTTGGCCGTAAATGAAATTATTACAGTGAAATTAAACACGAGATGCCAGTTTCAGTAGCGTTAAATGTTAATTTTATTTTTGAAAAACTGCTTTTCAGTAGAAAAGAATTGCTTTCTAGTCAATCAATTGAGGTCTCTTTGAAGGGAATGCCTATCGCAGAATTCAATTAATAATGAATATTACATCATCTCATTTCATAACTACGTAAAATATGATAACGGCGTCACTTTGTATTAAGAATGAAACATTAAGCCGTTTTTCTTCTGCTACCGAAGTGCTTTGGAGAAATTTTGCGAAATTTCCGACTCAATATATACGAAGTCGGACTTGTAACTCCAATCTCCATTCTACAACTATTTCGCCCGATCAGCTATTGATTTAGAGAACCATTCCGCCTTTTGCATAATATGCACGTTACTCAATGGCTAAAGTAAATGCCAAATTCGCAAAATATTCCGGAACATAACTTCGAATCCGTGAGCAAATTTTATCGTAAATACATCGAAATTCACGCTCACACAGCGTTCTTACACTCCATAAATTGAAATCTATATTGAACAATGGCATAAATCACGCTATGGTTTTAAAAATATACAATAATAAATTTTCACCTCCCTTCCCGGTTCGGGATGTTTATTTGTTCAAATGCGGGAGTGGTGTTACCTTGCCTCGTGTACTACTGAAATCAAAAATAGCTAAATGTATAATACTCTAATGGTTTCCACGATTACGCAGGAATGAATGTTAGAAACAACGATAGTCTTGAGGTTGCAGGAATCTCGGCGGTCGCAAGATCAAACCCTAGGCATAGACCTTTGACTTTTCTAAGTTATGTTTGTTTCTAAGTTAAGTATGATCATATACTTAAACGATGAAGAAAAACATGAGGAATCTTGGACACCTTAAGGTTCTAAGGAATTTCTTAAGTCTGTAGTCCGCACACTCGCACTAGGTTAGCGCGGTGAACTAAGGCATAAACCCTCTCAATTGTATAAGAGGCTAGTGCCCAATAATGATAATAATGGCTGGCTAATAATGATAGAAAGAAAGAAAGAAAGAAGAAAGAAAAAGACTTTATTGTTGGCCAGTGCAAAAAACAACAAAAAAGAAAAAACAATAATATGAAAAAAAAAAAATGATAAAAAAAGCAAATGATAAATGTTGGATCCAGTACCATTGTGTTAGAAACAGCGAGCATATCTACTAAACTTTTCTGTTAGGGCAAAGCATTAAATGACCGACCATCGATAAAACAGTGCTGATCGGCTATGACCCTAAAAGCTAAAAAGGCATCTTAATGACCTATATGATATTTAATTAATTTTATAAAAATCTTTTAACCTACAATAGTTGATAAACACGACAATTGTTGCAATTGTAGTTTTGTAAACACGCCTCCTGAGTGTTAGCCAACTTCTTTAAATCGACGATTCCAAAGCACTTGCAGCAGTCTGTTCGAAAAAAGATTGCTTTGACTTTGATCCTCTCAGTAGCAGACGGGCCCCATGCAATTGGGCGTACATGGAATGATATAAATAAAATGTTCAAACAACTACTTCCAGAAGAAAAAAATGCCACATTAATCTCCATGACTGGCGAAACGTCACATTTTATTCTCATTGCGCTAAAATTTTATGCGAACATAAAACCGCGAATGATGTTTACGTCGGTATTGGGTTCCGCTTTATAGTTTAAAATGTTGTAAAGCTGAATTTATAAAGCAGTAAAAATGGTTTGCGTATATTTGAATTAGGGTCGTCTTGTATTTGCAAGATGAAGCCTTGGGCACATTTATGATGAAGATAAATTCTTTATCTACACTGAAACTGTTGTTCAATAAGGCCTACATGTGCGAAAACGTACGTAGTAACAGTAAAAAAATGTTATTTAATATTTGGTAAAGAAAATAACAAAAATCACCCAACAGCGCATTCAAAGTTTTGCACACTAGTATACAAGTATTGTAGACTGACTATTGGAGACGGTTTGATCACACAAACGCCTAGAACAATATTTATTTTGGTAAGGAGATCGAACCCGCGGCCTCTCGTTTCGCGAGATGGTATCTAGCCAACTGCGCCACGGAGATGTCCAAAGTAACATTAAAATGAAAATTTAGTATTCATCTGGTCATTAAAATTAGTTTTTTTTTAATTTAGGATAATAAAATCAGGCGTAATTCCTATAAAATGAATTGGGATTCCTTGCCCAACAGAATATGGGATAGAGTCATGATAGATAGGTATGTTTAGAAGTATAAATAAAATATTCTGTCTTCATCTGAAATTTATTTTCCATAAGTATATTAATAATCATAACCAATTAGTTGCAAAGACAATAATGCATTATTATCCTGGGACCCGTAAATAATGAATTATTGGAATCACACCTTTGGCCTTAAAATTACGTGTTCCATGAATTAAATGAAAACAACCACATTCATTACTGAAAACAAATGAGGCTTTATTAAATTGTTTTTTGTGTTTATAAAATGCGGTATTATTATTAAATAAATGCTTTTGAAGTTATGGTGTATCGAAAAAATAAAGAACAAATAATATTTTGTTGGGCAAAATTTAAATTACCAAAAAGTACATAATTTAAGAATTATGCGTAACTTTTAGTATGAACCAAAAAAGCAAAAGGTTTCATTTATGAATTGGGAGACACTCTAAACTGGTTGATAAAGTAAAGACCTTATTTTTAGTTACGTTAAAAAAATAACATAAACAAATACTTAGAATACAAGAACTAGTCTTGCATGAAGATCTGAGGGTGATTTATTTTTAAATGCGCTTCCATTTGTCTCCCTTATCTTCTCGTCCTTGCCCCAAACGGTGATAAATTACATCACCCCTTTATTGTGTCTAGCAAATTCTTATCAAGAAAGTAATATCTAAGTTTGTGACAGAAGGCCTAGACTGCAAGCCGAGACAATATTATGACCTACAACTTTTGTATTAATCAGACTTGTATTAAACAGTTTATTTGTTGTCCGAAGTTTGTGTGAGGAAGATTGCGTTTTTATATTAGTGCCATGATAGATAACTTACCATGTGGCTTAAAATCGTAGGTATTGTACCAACATTAACATGTTTATATCGACCGTGAAAAGCTTTTGGATGAATTTATTGAAAGTAGTAGAAATTAACTGACTTCAAGTTATTTAATGTGATAAATCTTGTACATCGATCTTCGGCACTAATAATTCAATATTTAATTTTTTTGCTGCAACTTACCTTAGAATTCGGCATCACGTGCAATAGATTTTTATAACTGTTAGAAGTTTCTAAGCAAAAGCAAAATATTGATAGTTATCAATATTTTGCTTTTCTACTTCTAGGGGGACGAAAAACGTTTCCCGTTTCAGATATACATACATAATAATATTTACATAGCATAAAGTAAGGCTATCAATCTTTAATCTTTATCCGGACCGATGGATCCTGCACCTCTGAATCCTATAAATAGTCTTCAAAGTTCTTACTGTAAGAAATCAGACAAAAACAAATACATAAAAAAAATCGTTTTTGGAACATCTTACTATTTCAGTGCGATCTAATTGTTGAGATTCCGCACATACTGATAGCCTTTTCTTAGATTCTTTACTAGGCACGACACGAAATAAAAAAGACATTTGAATCCAGATAATACGACGTGTTTCTGTTTACACAACAATAGTCACGCTCCTTTTATTTTTCAGTGTTCTATTGTATCACTCGTATGGCTTCAACACCTTCCTCAACAATAGGACGAACAAAAGCAATTTGTTTAAACTGTCAACGAGGATTTTTTGCGTTCCAAAATTACTTTTTTCGTTTAAACAATAGGTACACCCTTTTTGACGGTCTTCGTGACGCAGATCGGGTCAAGCAACTTACACAACATAAAGCAATTATCAATATTACACCAATGTGTGGATCATCGATAGAAATATCCGGTGACATGTGAATCGACCTTCGTGCGCACCCCGGGAGCCGATATGACGATAATGTCATTTGTGCCGCGCAGTACCCGCCCACGCGATTTCGCTAATTGGTCCCAAACCAGATTTTAATTTGATTAGCGGCAACGAACACGTGACGGAATGACTTTCATTGTCAATTCCGGGATGCATTTCACTTCTAAAATTGAGTTTGTCAGCGCACCGGGTGCTGGCAGTTCCCGTTTTATCAATTTTAAATTAAGTACGAGTATACACGGCTTGAATGCATTACAATATGGACCCATACTTTCATCACTCTTAATGATGTATGGGTTTTTAAACTATCTTGAATCTAGCAAAGATACGAGTAATTAAAATGACGCTAATGTTAGTATTCACTGTTGATACAATAAAATAAATGAATATACAGGGTGTATTCAGACCGTGATCGAAAACGAAGGCAAGTGACATATAAGATCATTACAAACCCCCTGGCATTAAAGAAAATCCCGACAAAAAATAAAAATTTTGACATTTTCCATACAAACCGCATACATTTATTACCGATGGTTGTATGGAAAACGACAAATTTTTTATCTTTTGTCGGGATTTTCTTTAACACCAGGGGTTCTATAATTACCTTGGCTATTATCTACCTTAGTTTTCGATAACGGTCTGAATTATAGATGGGCGGTGGGAAAAAACCGAATCGGAAATTCCCTGGGAAATTTCCATTTGGGAAAAAACGCAGCACGTACTGAAATACGCAGCCTGAGACGCCCTCCAACCAGATGGTCAGACGACCTCGTAAAGATCGCAGGACGTCGCTGGCTGCAGGCGGCCTTCGACCGATCCGGGTGGAGGTCATTGGAGGAGGCTTATGTTCAGCAGTGGACTGAGATTGGCTGATGATGATGATGATGATGATAAATCATTTCTTGACAAAAGTTACTAAAATGTTTTTTTACAATTGAATTTTTTTTATCACTGTCGCAGTAGTCATGATGATTAATCCGGTGCAAATGACGTGAAAAAAGTTAATAGGACGATGACCCCTGGTCATATTGACCCGAATTTGAATGTTTTTTTTTAAATAAATATAATGAGTTACCCCAATTTTAAATAGTGTTTATTATAATTATTCTTTGCTTAGATGGTAAAATAAAAATATTAAGAATTACATGTTAGAAATATACTTTTATAATTATTTTTAATAACACATGAAAAAATCAACGATAAAAACGTAACATATTTATATTTTGAGTTTTGATCTTATAATAGGAATCACTAATCTTATATACTAACAAAGAGATCAAATCAACTTTATACTATAAAAATAAAAACCAATCAGTCTTCTACGTCATCATTGATGCCCACGGAGCTGCTGCAATTGTTGCAGTATGGAATCAATCATCGTCACTTATAGGGCTACCCAATGGACTTAACAATTGCCTGGGTGTTGATAACGGCTCGTAATAAGAAGAAGGTATCGAAGTCCGTAAGAGTCGCAATAGTCGTCAACCCAAAGTAAACCACGTATTTAATCTCACTAGGCAATCAAAGTCCACAAAACAAAATCCATGTCGTCAATTAAACCTACAAATTAACACGAGTTCGCAGTACAAAGTCAAAACAACGTTTGAGTTAAATAGATCACCAACGCGTACGCCGCTGCAACTACTTGCTTCACCGCCCCCCACCCTCGTACGTAGTTTCGGGTTACTTGTCACTAAGAGCGGATGAACACACACAGACAAACAACAAGACAAGTTTTTAGCATATATAACGTATAGCTGTTGCCTACGACTTCATCCGCGTAGACTACAGGGTTGAGTTCAGATATAAAAAAAGTTATAATCTTTTTTACTTTTCAGAGTCATGTTTATGCACATACCAGAAATCATTCAAATCGGTTTGGTAGATCCAGAAATACCCATTGTCACGGGAATACATTTTCTGGGATAGAAAGTATTCTATGTTACTTCCTTGGTTCCTATTTATCTCCAAACCATAAATCCTTTTGTCCCAGTAGACGCAGAAATACCCATTCTCACGAGAATACTTCATTTTCCGGGATAAAAACTATCCCATGTTAATTTTGTGAGCTCTACCTCTCTTTATACCAAATTTCATTCAAATCGCTTGGGTAGATCCAGAAATAACCATTCCCACGGGAATACTACATTTTCCGGAATAAAAAGTATTATTTGTTTCATTCTGATGTATAAACTATATTATTGTAAAGTTTCAATTAAATTCATTTAGAAGTTTTTACGTCAAAGCGTAACAGATAGACAGATAGACAGAGTTATAACATACCTCACGCCTATATTCCCCGAAGGGGTAGGCAGAGATGCATTTCTGCACCCACATTTCGCCAAGTATGTATCAGTCCCACGTAATAGGGGGCGAGCCTATTTCCAGATAGACAGAGTTACTTTCGCATTTATAATATTAATATGGATTTATTGAATTATGAATATAAACAAAGTTAGATTAGTTCTAACTAGTAGTAATAGGACGTACTATTTGATATATACATATCTCTACACATTACTTAAATGTTACATATGCTAAATATGAAAAAACCCGAATATTTTTCCATTCCCGCATATTTTTCGGGTATTTTCCCATTTTTCCCACGTCGGGGTTTTTTCCGGGCAAATGCCCATCTATAGTCTGAATACACCCTGTATACTTACTTCCTTACGTGTGTTTGCAAAAAATATCCTGTTTAACTAACTGTTTATTTGTCGTTAATTTCGTTTACAAAGTCACTATTTCGTGACCTCAATAACATCGTCAACACAAACACTTTCAATAAAAGGGAAGAAAATGTAAAAACAATAAAATGCTTAATTATTCAAATTAATATTAAAACCATATGCAGTATCAAATAAACAAATAGGAAAACTGAAACTGCATAAAATACCTAATACAAAATTTAAGGTTTTTCTCTTCTATTTATGCATTATTTTTAAGTTTATTAAATTAATTAGCTTATAAGTTATAAGCATACATGGTTTAATGTTTATTAGAAGCCATATTTCTACAGCACGATTTAATGTAACCTGAATAGGCAATAACGCCATTTCATTTACCCACTCATAATTTATGGAACATTTATGAAAAGTTTATGGCGGTCACAAAACTCGGCTCGAAGGCGAGTAAAAAACTTTGCACATAATAAGTATACCAGATTTTTACCAGCGAAACACTTAGAAGGGACGAAATCTTATAACTCACTCACTTATCGTTGCTTATATTAAACTGAAGGTTTTAAATAAACAGACCAACTTCTATTGAAGTAATAGAATAAAGTAACAATTTATTATAAGAGTAATGGTATTTTGTTCTTATATTGATGCCGAAGTACCAAAGAGTTCGCTGAGAAAATATTAGTGCCCCGAAATTTTAGTCATAGCTTCAATAATGCTTTGCGATGGAAAAGCAGCCTCGAGGTTTTGGCGCGCGGTCGAAAATCTCGGGGCTGCAGGTTCAATTTCTAGGCACATAACTCTGACTTATCGAAGTTATGTGAGTATTTACAATGACTTAATGCGCAACAAACATTGGCTCGTCTTTCAACAACTTCTTCTAATTCTAGTTGCTCATAACTCCAAGATAGTCACTGTGTAAAAAGGACTGTTCTTAATTTTTATACACAACAGCTCAAAACAATGCCTCGTGCTTAATAATGTGCCTTGCGATCTAGAGGCCTCCGTTTATATAGATTAGGGTTACATAAAACGTTTTTGGTTCTAATGGAAAATTTCTTAATAGAAATTCTCAGAAGTATTACGAAGTGTGGAAAATCTGAAGAAATGCAATTCTGCAAAAGGGTACGCCCTTTGGATAATGCTCACGGTTATTTATGTATGTGTCAGCTTAAAAACACGAGCGAAAAAATATTCTTATGATTCTAATACTCAAAGACAATAATTTTAAATTCCTACTCTCACGTAGTAAATCAAATTATTTTACTCCGAAATCTTGCGTGAGGATTTACGAAAATAATGGGCAAAAAGAGTACAGAGTGGAGAAAATATGTGATTAAGTGAATTTATGTTTCTGATTGCGGCCGTTTTTCTTTCAGTTAACGCCCTGTTTTCAGAAGGGGTCACCATGGGACAAAGCCGCCTAATTTATGTGGACCTGCATAAATTTTCACAAACTTTTCAAATTGCTTCAAGTTCTTTCGAGTTGTGTTTGAAAATTCAAAACAGGAGAGAATATTATGTGAGCCTTCAAAACATACGATGTTGGAATGAATTAAATTTATGATATTTTGTTTACAAATTTGTTCAACAGCCTCAGACATAAATTCATTTATTTAATGGATTTTAATATCAGATCGTGGATCATTGTATTAAGATCTCATTTGATTTTTGAGAGAGATATATACGAAATAAAATAATTACTCGCGGCCTCTTATGTACAACTTAAAAACTGCAGCTTACCGTAAAAATACACTCCTCCCTTCCCTTTTCCTTCCTTAAGGTAGGATCTAATCTCTACATTCCACAGTACCTAATGACTCAAATAAAACTTCGACTAGGGGTATTCTTTATGTAAGGATTGGAAGTAAGCCCTAAAACGAGGTGATTTCCCACGTCTAGGAAATTCTCTTCGAGGTTTCTAGGCAAAACCACACAGCCCTTTGAAAAATTGTACCTTACTTATTTACCTTACGTTCGAACATACGACAACCAAGACGTGGATGGCGAACAAAAACGGCAAATTACTACTTCGGATGTTAAATACCATCTTATATGACAAAGTATAGAAGTTGTCGTGTTACCAATCGACGTGCTTTCACCAAATATAATTGATGATTTGGGATAGAACGCGACTCTCGACTGGCGGCGCGTCACAGATTAATTTACGAGTTTACAAAACAATCAGTCAATTGCTCTTGACCTTTCACGTAATTAATCGTCCCGGCGGAACCTGTTTATGTAACATTGTCAAAAGAGCTTGAATATACTTGGGCGCACATTTTTATAGTACAACATACATAGTTCTAATCTCTCACTCAGATGCAAGTCTTGCCAATATCAGAACCACTTACATGCTTATCTATTTTGATTTCACCAGTACCCTAACCACAGTGGCGTGCCTAGGGTGTCAAATTAAGACAAGCCCAAATGTTTATTTAGTAGCAGCATATTTTTTTTGGTACGTAGGACTAATAAATACCTACCGGTTAGTACTCACATTCACGTTTATAACGTTATTTTATAAATAAACAATCGTTAAGTTCGTTATTCGGAACTATGTAAGGCAAGTCGGTACCGCCACTGCCTAACCAGAAACTATTTTTATAGATAAGCATGTAAGTGGTTCTGATATTGGCAAGACTTGCATCTGAGTGTGAGGTCAGAACTATGTATGTTGTGTGCATTAATTTAGTAAAAAAAATCAGCAATGGAATTAGCTCCTATAACGTGAGTCTTAAAACATAGTTGGCAAAACTTAGGTGTAGAAATACACTTATGCTTACTCATTTGAAGACACGGGCTTGATTATACCTTGTGCATGTACAACAAAATTTATGAATCAAAAAAATTTTATGCAAAAGCCTTGTGATTTTAATTTTCTCAACCATTTCACGCTTATGTAATGGAGAATAAAGTTTTACGGTTCACTTACCACGGCATCGGAACATGCTGTGCCTCAAGGCTTAGCTTAAACTCTCCATAACGATAATAGGAAGTACATGTACGATATTTATAAAGAAGCTAATACAATAATGTGGGACGCGCCTGTATCGGTGAGTCACCATGCGACCCTGACATAATATATTAACCATTGAAGGGCGCAGAGTGTTGTATATGATCGATTAACACACAATTTCGCACACTAATCGAACACATTTTTTTGGGAGAACGATCGGCTCGCAGGAGATAAGTGATTAACGTCTTTATCAACATTTACGCTTTGATAAAGTAATAATATAGCCGATTTTAAATGAGGTTCAAGAAAAAGAGGGAAGACGTAAGAATTATAAGCGTTACGTTAATATAAACAGCGAACAAAATGCGGCAATAAGAAAAGTAATTAATACACCCAACAACATATTACATAGATATAGTCCTGACCCCACATTGATGCCCGAATCTTGTGTCGTGGGTATCAGAAACTACGAAATTTGTCTCAGTGCGAGGATCGAACCCGCGGCTTTACGTTTCGCAAACTGGAATCTAAGCGGGCGGGCTAATGTTTCTTTATTTTGAGGCAATGCTACGTTTTGTTTATTTTTTACATTTTTGTTAAAATTTTTAAGTGTAAATCAAAAATACATCATATGAGAAAATTCTAAATATATTGAAGCAACTGGTCTTAGAAAAAGTCAAGGAATTAGATATTAAAATTCATCTCAAATACGTATTCATGTACGCGTATGACGCGTACAATTCGTCATACGAATATTTAGGAGCAAATATTGAAGGTCAGATCCGGAATATGCAATATTACATTCCGTCCGTACTACTGGGGTAGAATTATTCAGAACAGTCAATATTGCTCTCACAGAATTTAATTATATTTAACGAACCAAATATTTAAGTGACTAGTAGTAAATCAATTAAATTAGTTAAACTTAACGAAAACATCGTGAGGAAACCTGCACATCAAAAAAATAGTTGATATTTTAGAACCATACATATTAACGTATTTCTTGTATGTTCGTAATAGCGAAAAATGTCTTAAATCTTGATGGCCACGGCACAAAAACCTTTATTAGTTTGTTGTCATTTTATTACTGTTGGATTTATGATTTATCTATATTAGAATAGACACCAATTTAGTAGAATCAGGCGTCTAATCGCTAAACTTTCTAACCACAAATACCTACATAAGCATTAAAATTACTAGATTTTTCTAATTTTATTCTACAAACATATTTTTTAACATAGACCGTAGCAATACCATCAGAATGTAAGCCTAAATCCACATAGCGAATAAATCCACACTCAATAAACACGTCACAAGTGAGTGGCAACAAATCAATGCAATCGTAAAGACGATTATATTAACAGACGTATTGGATATTGCAATCGTATCTCTAAATGTTTGTGTAAACTGCGTTAGTTAGATAAATTCGTACGAATGTGTTACAAAAACAGTACTCGGCGCGCAGTGGTTTCCAAGTTTCCCTATCTATGCATTGATTTGCAAAAGTTCAACTGATACTTAACGCGAAAAATCTGAGAGAAAAAAACTTACGCGGTGCGTGTCAGCTCTTCATTATTTTATGAACCAACTATTTCATTCATTCATTCTCAGCCCACACGTACTACAATAGGTACGCTGGATAATGGATATAACCTTCCCCAATTATAATTATTTTTAGTCTTTATACAGTAACAATTTATTTCATTAAATTAATATAATTATTATTTAGATTTATATTTACTATTTGTTTCTTTATTTTTTCGTAATATATTATAAAAAAATATTTTAATCCGAAAAAATCTAGTTATAAATTCTGATTCATCGATAGTGAACCCTTAAAATAGTATATGCCTACAACCTTTTAGGTTCAAGGTGACTCAACTTCATAACCTTCTTGAAAAATAAAACGCTTTACATAGAATAAAATTGAAAGGCAGCTCAAGAGTACTTCGGAGTCTAGGTCGCTACTGGATAAAACAAAATAGGAAAAGTCGCAGTATGATCAAGCTACCATTTTCAGTTTGTTATTTCTTGCGAAAGAGCAGCTGGAAGAGCATCGAGAATAATGATCAGGTTTTCATGAAAAAAGGGTTTATTTGCTTTAGTTTAATGGGGCGACTTTTATATAAGTATTTTATAGCAACGCTTCCGAGGTTATTCCTTACATTTATTTTTAAATGTCTTGTCTTGACTCTTGACTATTATAATGAAGATGGATATAAATTGTTCTCAGTAATGTTGTTACAAGTAGTGATGGCTCGAGGTTTAAGCGTGACTGTTTTAAGTTATGGATGTTTTCACAATTTTTACGTTCTCTCACCGAAAACATCGTAAGGAAACATATGGTATGATACCAAAGGAGGATTTTTTTCAGGTGTGTAGTTTGCTAACCCGAACTAGGCCAGCGTGGTCGACTAAGGCCTAACCTCTCTGAATCGTGGAGGGGCCCGTGCGCAACAGTGGAACGATGATGATGCGAACAGCTACATATTTTTGACAGTTTAACATACAGACTACTACTTCTTTATTTGGATTAAAAAAACAAATCTTAATATTACTGGAATTCTTGGACATTCTTTCACAAACAATGTCTAATATTTTTGATGTGGTCGTAGTGTAAATTTATCGTCACGTGGAATGTTTCTTTCATTAAGGTCAACAACAAATCATGTACTTCCTATCATTGTTAGTGGCACCACTCCATTGCCTGGAAAAAACATCGTCAACATGTCAATCCACTTTATCAATACAATCTTCAGATATTTGAACAAGGGGCATCGGAAGTTTAACAGCCTCTATCCTTTCAATAACTTTGGCTTCGTTCCAAAACCGTCGTTCATTTGTTTACTCCCACCGTTGTTTATAATTGCTAAATGAAATCTTTCGTTGATGGAACGCATGTGATGGCGTGGTTCAAGCTCTTCAATACTCCTTCCGTCTCAGGAGGCGCCGCTTTAAATGTCAATGGTAGAGCAAGTTTATCGACACCTCGATGTAAAGTATTTGTGGTTTTTTATTTTCTGGAAGCTAAATTTGTTTTGATTAGTCTATTTTTATACCGAAAATCTTATTGTTTCTATTGATATTGCCTATCGTAATTTTTTAATCCGCGACCTTATCCCCCGAAAAGGTGGTCCGACGACCTTGTCAAGGTCGCGGGACGTCGCTGGCTGCAGGCGGCTTCCAATCGATCCCGGTGAAAGTCATTGGAGGAGGCCTATGTCCAGCAGTGGACCAAAATTGGCTAATGATGATGATGATGTTTAGGAGTGATTTTTTTCTTATATAAAATATCCTTGCGTGCTAAGATCATCGGCAGTCTATTTTTCATCAACAGTGCGGCTGAAATGAGGTTTTCTTCCCCGAGCAACTTTTTTGTTGCATCAGCTTTCCTCTGCGGTATTTCCCAAAGGATAACACTTAGGGACCTTCAAGGAAAAAGTCTATATCTTCCTCAAAGGCCGGCAACGCCCACGATTCCTCTAATATTGTGAATGGTCATGGGCGGTGTTGACCACTCAATATCAGGCAGCTCCTTGGCCACGAAAAAAAAGGTACTTACTTTCTTCAACACGCTTGTATCTGTTTTAATAAATATCAACGTTAATTTAATGATGTCGTCAACCTATGTATTTGCGATTCCATACATAATGACATATCACATTTAAAATCCAGTGAGATCACATTGTCGTACCAGAGTAATAAAATGATAAATTTTGTATTTTAATAAAATGTTGGCAACACGTCTAACCATAAAAATATATAACTAAAATAAACAACGTATTGAGTAATATTAGAAACAAATATTATACTGTTACCATTACTGGACCAAAAATAGGGCTCGCAACCATAACTGTACCGAATGTGTTTACATTGAGACTGTTAAATACAGATGGTAAAACTCGCACGCGCTTCATTAGTTTCAGGAAATGAGCCCGAATGTAACACAAAGAGGGATTATACCTCACATATCTCAATAAATGGTCTGTAATGTTTACCAATATCGTTACGTTATTGAAGAACAAAGCAATGATGCGAGTCTGCATGTAGGTGACAAGGGAATTAGTGGAAGCAATTATTGATATTTTAATGTTTATCATATCAAGTTCATAAATATATACATTGCAACATTGCAATAATCGAGCCTGAATCCTTTTTTCAGAAGTGTGTCGCCAGCTGAGTATTAATGTCATGACTCCACATTGTTACTGAGAAATTTTATATGGAAAACTTAATAGCACTGACCGAGTTTAAAATCGAACCTAGAACTTCTGAACCACATGCTCCATTATAACACCACGAGCCAAGAAGCAGTCCCCCTTAGAAGCAGTTACATGTGCCCCTGTTTTACCACAGAAATTTTGATGTTACAAATGACTTGTAATTGTTTCAAGGCCGGTTGATCTCAAGCTTTACTTCGAATGCAATATTGCGGTTAGCAGTGTCGGTGGTGCGAAATTGAATACCGCTTGGGGTGTTGTCGTGTAGTTATTTACCGACACACTAAGGTCAAGGCAGCTTCGAATGAATATTCAGCGCTCCACTGCCAACTTGCATGCAGATCTTGTTCATTATTCAGATCGTCTGCATGTAGCTTGTTTTGTAGGGTAATTACTTTTATATTATAAATTAAAATATAAACAGAATCACGCTGTAATAGAATATTTAATGCAGAATGCATATTTGCGTCTAGATTTTATAAGTTGTTGAAATGACCATATTGTTAGAGGGCGTGCTTTAGCTGGGACTTTCCAACGGAGGAACCCCTAATAAAATGAAACCCGGGAAGTCTTGATCTTCCAAATCACCTTGTAAATTTAACCGATAAAGGTGCACGGCTTTTTAAAGATTTGAATTTTATTTTATCTTTTTCGATTTTAATAAAAAAAAAGAGTTATAACGCGATGTGGAAATTTGCGCTCATTCCTATTTTATTTTATGTTTGATTTTAATTCACATTCAACGAATTGGCAACGTTTGCTTGAAACTTTTCAAAACTAGACCAAGGCCCCAAAGTCGACCGAGACGAAACGCAATCTGAACGGCCTTAATGTAGAAACAAGATGCCTTGGAGTGGACGATACCGAAGATCAGACGCAATGAAGAAAAACATTTAACCTGTCGCTGTTTGTTTTGCTTACGATGTATTTAAAATTACATCGTAAGGAAAACAAACAGAGGTTAAAATTACGCAATAGAAATATTTATCTCCAATTGTAGATATACTATGCGAACATAAGAACAGAAAACTACGCAGTTTCCTTTTCTACATGGTAAGGATATGGTTTCTGATGTCTCATTTCTGTTCCATTATCCTTATTGGCCTCGTCCGAAAAGATCTTAATAGATGAATCCCTACAATTACCCGATCGGATGGTAGTATGTATTATGGTTTCTAGAAATTGGTAAAATCAGATCGAGGGTATTTATTACCTTCGAGAAAACATTTAAGAATTCGGCATTGCAATGAAATGGAAATTTCGGTTCCTTTTAGTTTTCTTAATGTAAGTTATAGTATATCTATGGACTGATTCAAAAAAAATCAAAACAGTCATCATTTTTTCATAAACTAACAGTAGATTCTCGCGAAAATCAGAACTCATAAAAACTTATATGAAAGTGGTGTAATAATAAATAAATACACCTAACAGTCACATACATAGTCCTGAAACAATAAAATAAATCTACTATTATATATTTCTTTTAATGAGCGAAATTGCCGAAGGACAATTTTGTTCATGTAAGAACTTCATGGTCAACTAAATAGCGAACACGACATTGATGAATAATGTCAATTGGTGATACATAATAGACCATCAGAAGTCAGTGGTGTAAATATGCCAGTATAAAAACGTAAACGCAAATGCCACCAACCAAGAACTAAACTAAACTAAAAAAGTAAACCAAATTCTAAGCAAGATTGATATATATCAATCAATAGTCATATGATCAGCGAATATTTTATAGCTCGTTGGCGCAGTTAGCTCATAGTAAAAACTTGAAGGATCAGCCGTTGCGGATAAAAAAGTCGTTTTGTCCCCAATTTGCGCAGTTGAAGGGTCGAGTTCACGTCGCTTTAAGAATGGATTCACTTTTATTTTATCTGCCTTTTTTTCAGGAATTTATACTATTATTAAACTTACTTCTAGACTCTTTCTTTTTGTATTCAAATGTTAAATTTAACTTGTAGGAAAAAAACAGCGGTTAACATTTTGAGCCATAGAGGCCTATGTCCAGCAGTGGATTTATATCCTTCTTATGAAGGGCTGCTGATGATGATGAAGATAAAAACAAAGTAAAAAAGTGTGGACCATGAATCGCTGTTCCTCTTTAACCAACACGCGACTCGTAAATAACCATAACTCGTAAATAGAAGGGAACTGAATGGTTTTTGTAAGCTTCATTTGATATTGAAAATTTATGTGTTAGTGGTTAGTCCATAATAAAATGTGAAATAAAAAAAATACTCCATAAATGTTATAATCTCATTAATACTTTGAAATATATTGTATTATAACTTGTACCTCATCATTATCATCAGCCCTTCGCAGTGCTGGGCGCGACTTAACCTCGAGGTCATCATTCATAATCACAAAATGGATTTATAAAAACACATACATAAATAGAGATTTTTTATCTTCAGCATCGAGAGCATATAAAGAAACAGCTTTTATTTCAATGTAATCTGCCCGCTAACACGATCCACTTAATGTAAATTTTAACTCTTAGGCAAACTCGAGCGTCTCACTCAATTCCACAGTAATATCAGCCATGTTGTCCGTATGTGTGATCCGAATTGAATTTGTCCCGTAATTTGAGACTAAAATAACACGGGCCTCAAGTAATTGTATTTGCTTTGTTCGCGGCTGTTTGTCAAGCTTGTACGTAAAATGGGGTGCAATAACGTACGAATAGGTATAACAAATGCTTTTATTAAGTTCATTGCTTAGACTGCCATCCAGCACAGCAACGCCTATGGTCAGAGATCGCAAGAAGATGGAAGGCAAGGAAATGCCACCGAGTAGTGGAGTACAGTAAAGCTAGAAATACAATACAATAAAGCACAATAAAGCTACAACAGTACAATAAAGCTAGAAAGTGTATGTTAGAACCTACGATTAGACTACCATAACTCTTACACGGCGGCTTCTTACTAATTCGGGTTTTCGTAAAACATCAAGACTTTTATAAATCTGTTACTCCCAATACCAGCCGGTTATTTTACTTCATTTTTTATCATTGATCGTGTGATTATAGTAGAATGAATAGGTGACAGATAAGCGGCGACATTCGTCTCCATACAAAATAGTGTCTATTTCCCTTCTTATCTTATTCAGCTGTTCTGTGCTATAAAAAGAAAGGTTATAATTAATCGCCTTCGTATCATCCTCGATTCAAAGCAACGTGAACAAGTATCTCAACAGGCCGGCATGAATGTGCCTAGTGAGAAAAGAATCCTTCACGACTTTACGCTATGTGTGTATGACACCGTACTTAACATCGTGTGCGCTGTTGTCACTTCGCCGCAGAAAAATCGCATTGGAGAGATCGCGCTGTCAATCTTTACATGAGTGGCAGAGGGGAAAAACCATAAGATAAGATAAGATAAGATAAAAAACAGTTTATTGTGCACCATTTAAACAAACAAATAGCAGATACAAGAATAATACAAAATACAGTGAACAATCGGCGGTCTTATCGCTTATAGCGATCTCTTCCAGACAACCGCGCGTGATGGAATATTGAAACGAGTATTTAGCAACATGTGGGGGTGTTTAAATGATACAATACACATAACTATATTTTAATTTATATAAATATATATAAATACACA
Organism: Cephonodes hylas; assembly: GCA_030295005.1. Lineage (NCBI taxonomy): Eukaryota > Metazoa > Arthropoda > Insecta > Lepidoptera > Sphingidae > Cephonodes > Cephonodes hylas. The sequence goes on along the minus strand of AP025367.1, from coordinate 3,141,338 downwards.
CCACATACATACTATATACATACTTAAATAATAATTAAATATATTTGTATATATACACTAATCACAACCTACATAGACATACAACATAAAATGTATATATATTTAAAATGATTACAAAGATTATTAAGAGTTACAGAGGTATTACAAACCATTGTTCCGCAATAGGTTGCCCTGGCTAGTCCTTATACATACCTACGTTAAAAGAGGTTTTTTTCTATTTAGACGTGATGGCAAAAAGAATTTCTTCCCAAAAGATAAAACAAACGATAAATTGTAAAAAAAGGTTCTCAATTTTAATTCCATAATAATTTCCGATAAGTTTAATGGAAGTTATAAAAGAATTCACCCGAAATAAATTTCTGCCATAACTTTATGAACATAATTATCCTGTTACCACGAAACCTAATTGGAACAACAAACAGTAAAAGTTGATTTCTTTTAAAGATTACGATAATTTTCGCGGTATAATATTATAACTTTCAGGCTGATCCTTTATTGTACACTATTGACTTTTAACACGAAACAAAATTAAAAGAAAAAGAAATGCTTAGGACTAAGTGCCAATAGGCGGTCTTATCACTAACTGCGATCTCTTTCAGAAAACCTAATTTACAAAAAAATATCTTAAAGTATGATGGATATATCGCCTATAAATAAAGATCGAAATAAACATTAATTTACTCCGCTTTCTTTGTCACTGACGCTTATCTCTTCTCTTTTAATATCCTCAACTAAACTATTATCAGATAATAAAAACATTTGACAATCAAATTCAAATAGCAATTCCAACCCAAACAAAGCCGAAATCCAACGAACATTGCCATCACTGTATCCATTTTTAAAGCCTCCTATTATTCGTCCTTAAACTAATTAATTTCACCACTTGGATTTCGCGAAATGGACCAAATGGCCCGGCTTAATCGTATTTTGGGTCGAGTTACATTCAATTAAACTTATTAAGGCGAAGGGTTGTATTTATTTTAAACTCGTTAGCTCGCGACTGTGGATTAATGAAACTAGTTCGTGTTCTTTACTTTGGTCAATGTCGTTGGAATGACAGATGTGTCTTTTAGATACGAGTATAACTGGCTGGCTTTAGAACGTATTATTAAGGGCGAGAAAAGTAAATAAAATAATTAAAGATATGGATATCAAGAAGTGATGATACTGGCATGATCCGAAATTAAAAGAATCTGATGAAAATAATGTTGATAGGCGAAGTAGAATCCACATTATTATTTGCGATGGTTTCTCTGACCCTTAAAGTAAGCGATGATGCATCGCGAAATAATTATTTATTATTATGTAATAAAAAAATAAACCTTTTATAGTCAGTATATTCATAAAATTATAATCTACAATTATTTACAATTTATTTCGCAAAATGGTGATATTTCTTAAGTAAAATAAAAAGCTGCAATTTATTTAACTGTCCACAATGACGGCGCTCTAAGCTTCGTTGTGACAGAAGAGATTGTGCCACACAAGAAGTATTTGTTGTTTCTTCATTTTTTCCTTTTTTCTATAATAGAATATTTTATGGCATGTCATAATTCGAAGTAGCGCTGGACGTGAAAAACTGGCCCAATTTTTTATTCGCCAGACAAAATATTAGAGCCATTTTTTATTTTTTGTGGCGACATTTAGTTTATAGGACGTGTCGTTCCATCGCATGGTATTTGTATGTCAGGGGCTCTAATGAAATCAAAACAAAGGTGGAATATTCAATTTTGTTACAGCTCTATGGTACCTTTTTTGTATCGTTGCGGCAATATAATGTGTACTTGATGGAGATATCCGTCGAATAAGAAATGTAGTTTTTCAATACCGGCATAATAATATACTGGCACCACAATTGATGAGGAGCCCGGGAGTTTTTAAGCATTATAAACCTAGCTGTAGATTCCGTAAAGTCCTTAAATTAATTCGGCATTTAATTTCGCCAATTAATATGCAAATTCTTGAAAAAAAATCCCAAAGATTCCGAAGCGGCAATAAGTTAAAATAGTTTAAAATTCACTATTCAAAAGAACTTGTAAAAGTCACGGAGTGCAAGCAGTATTATAAATTTGCGAACATAAGCATTTCCAAGCACTCATTTTTGTTACTAATGGATATTTTTTAAAGTAAAAACCAGCCTCAAAGTTTCATAAAAGTGTTTAATTTTCTTAAAGCAAACACTTAAAACTGTTGTTAAAAGCTATTTATGTCGGCAAAACAGCGTGAATTTGAATTACTGACTATTGCAAAGAAAACATTTTTGGATATACTCGCATGTATAATCAATTCTATCAAATATTGACTCAACAATACACCCTACAAACCCTAAGGGAATATCGTCGGGTTTTTGAATACACTATTCAGTCCGTTTAATCAAATATCCAGGACGTGTGATCGAAATCCTTGAGGACGGCCGGGATACACTTAATAAGGTCCCGATTATCTCATTGATTACTCGTTCAATTAAGCAAGGGACTTCTGTTTCGTGGCCCACTCTTGTTTAGATTTTGTACGCTCCCTAAAGGGTACGAGTATGCCTCTCATTATTAATTAATATGGGTGGGATAATCACGCCAATGGATGTAACGGACGTATCGCTTCTTACTAATCAGCATTGATGATGCTTATGTAAGCTAACCGGTATTGTACTTTGAACTGTTAAGATATAACACCGAATAATAAGACTTAGCGAGTTATTTGGCTGTTGTCTTAAACCCGCAATGAAATCGGTCAGAAAGTAAGAAAGATATGGCCTAGAAATATACATATTTTTAACAGGTCTCTATTTCTCTCAGCAACTAAACAAACAAACATTTAACTAAGTATTTATACTCAAATACAAAATGTATATAACTGGAGAAAAAATCGCTTTTATGATGCAGCCAATAATATAATACTTATGACACATCATCACATATTTCTATAAATAAATATAATTTAAGTAAATCAGGAATATACAGATGTGTAAAACTGAAGATGACAGAATGTAAAGTACCGTGATTATCCAATGACTGCACCAGCCGATCAAAATTACACGAGTGACCAACTTTTTAAAATTCAATATCCCAGACATGACATTAAGCGATATTCGACGGGGTCCATCAATCGTGAACGAAATATCGCGACAGATGCGGCCGGCGAACAAAATCGGTTTAAATTTTAATTTGTCAATCGCAATTTGTGACTCTCTCGGGAGCGGCCTGGATCGATTCAATCACCCTTATCCACCATTGGGGATTTAGACAATGCTTTAATGTTTATTCGCTTCATCGTTTAGTGTTATTATGCGAAGCGACAGGATTATCGTCGAACTGCGTACTCCGTGGTACTAATCTTTCTTTATTTCAATTTCCACGACTTGCTCGGGCGTAATTCTTAGATCGAGCAGTGTGGTTGAATTTCTTATAAGTAATTTCAGTACCGTAGTAAACTTCCTAATTTGGATTTGAACTACATATTTCATGGTCTCAGGCCTGATTCTTAAATCGACCAGTTTGATTGAGATTTTCATTAGTAAATTGAGCTGCATAGAATTTTATTCTTTGGGATACAGGCGTGACTGTGTATAATATTTCATTTTAATTATTCTTCGTCAATCTTTATCCCTATCAATCATTTTCAAACCACGGCAGAATTCAAATCTCACACAAAGACGGCATGTTAAAACATTCCTAAATTTTTAAATTAAACAGTAACCAATCCTGTTATAATTTATAACCTGAAATAAATCCAATAAAAATCTCGTAGATCTAAATAAGGAAATTGGTTAAGCCGCAATTAAACCCGTATTACGCAAATGAGATATTGGGGGAAAATTTCCAGGGAATATTAACGAAAAGTAATCAACGTTCATTATACGATATTGATCCGATAATATTCAAAATTTTTGTTACCTTTTAACCACTACGACTTTTGGAAAAAATTATCGTGTCGAGAATAGAGAGACGATTGTCTTACCTCTTGATACTGTATTAGGACTGCCCTATACTTACATACATTGCAGTTCGATGTCAAATACTACCTACTTATTGTATGTATGTGACATACATAGTTCTGACTCCACAAGAAGATACAAAGCCTGTGAATAGTCCTGTAAATATAGTTTGGTCAGTATACCATGCCAAAAACGCTTTTTATATATTTATTTTACTATTTTCTTTATTGTTCCAGGTAAATTCAGCCAGATTTACATATCCGTTGGGGCTGATAAATAAACTGGTGCTTAAGTTTGGTAACTACCTACTAGTCGCTCCTATAGTCACCAACTTGTACGATAGCATCTGGGTTGCCGTAAGTTTTGTTGTATTTTTCGATATTTTTCTGCTTTTTTGCCTGCCTTGGGAATTGATCCCAGCAAGCCACTTTTATATTTAAGTGTGTTGATGTTTTTATTAAACTCTCTTCATCATTCAAAGCTGTTAAATATTAATGTAGTTAAATACCTGTTTTATATCAACACTAACAATATCTTTCTGAAAGGTTTCATGATCCACCGGCATTTTGAAATTCATTCCGAACAATAGCATGACATTAAGGCTTACAATAGAATACTTTACTTATACAGGTGTAGGGTTATGAATACAAAAGTTAGAAACAGTATAAATTATTAAAGGCTATAAAAATAAGTATGATCCTGGAAAGATTTAGACATAGAGCTTTCATGAGCCGATTTGTTAGATCTTACTAGGCCTAAACGAAATCGACTAAGAGCAATGCACTTTAATAATTAAGGTGCCATGTAAGAAGTTATATCCTGAAATATTAACAAGAAATGACATTTAATAATTTAATTTTAACGTTCGATATTTGAACAAAACAGTTATACATAAAATTTACTAAAATTGTTTTAGAAGTGTTGTTGAGTAAAAATACAGAGATTTCACTGTTAAAAATTTTGACTGCCGCACAAAATTCTAAAAAACTGTATTTTAGAAATAGTTTGGCTTAAATTTACTCTACGCCAATAAATCTAGATTTATTAGCACTTCTGTTTATATTTATCGGTTTTAGGGGGAGCCGATATTTGAGCTGGTAAACCTTGATAGGGAAAGCGGCACACAAACATATGAACATTCAACTTTAAACTATTAAGCTTGCAAACTGTTTTTTTAATAGGTACTATCGGTAAAATGCATCAGTTTTTTTAATTTTAACTTTTTTAACATATCAATTTAAATGATATCTTTTAAATTTTTATGTAGGTTAACTACTATTTTTACTAGTTAACTAGTATACAATAATATAATAATATTTCAACAATGGATCCCTATGAATCGCTATTTGTAAATAAATATCAATTTAATTCTTAAATTAAGCTATTCCATATTTTTTTCGCACAAAAATTAACTACCTGCTGGCAACTTTATGTAAAACTAACCGTTAATTGTATTCGTGTAGCAGCAATAATGTTTCGTAGCTGTAATTTGTTTTTATCTTCAACCCCTTCACGGGTCCCCAGCGTATTTTCGCAACACAGGAGAGGTGAATTGTCACAAAGCCGTAAAATTTAATGTGGTTACTCTTCGAGCACTGAGATTGCTTGCTGTAAGTAACACTTTGTCAGTATAAAACATATAAATTGAAATCCCGTATTTTCGAAATAATGTGTATTTTAATCCATAAAAGTCCAAAAGCCGAACTCGCCTTACAAAATTCCAAATATTAATAATCTTTAAGTTTTTAATCTTTATTTATCAAAAGCAATTAAAAAAGAACGTCAATAAACGATTATAAAAAAGACATTAAAAAAACGTGCAATGCTTTTAGGCTTCTATGGAACCATACAACAAGGGAGGAAAGACGTCATATGCCCGTGTATGAGAATTGCAGCTATTTTCACTACAGCCTCGGGCCTTAATCGATCTGGGTCTCAGCAACTAATATTAATTTAGTTGCAAGAAGTTTACTGGTCACACTGTAATTGTGAAGTTAGTAACTAGTGTCTTTTCGACCTCAAAAGCGTACGCAAAAATACTATATACTTTCCCGCTGAGTAAAAAAATATGATAAACATAATAATAATGTATTTTCTAAAGTCCAACGAGCCCACAAAACTACGAAGTCGCGGACAAAATATGAGTGTACTCGTCGAGTTGAAACAGAAGTAATAGTTTTTGCGAAAATATGTATGTCGAGGGACGGCCAGCTATATATCTCAGGTAAGATTAAAACCTCCCCGAAGGCTTTGTTTTACTTTATAGAAATCTATGCTGACGATGTCTGTGTATACTTTTTCAAACCATTTCGTTGAAATCGAACTGGGGAAAGGGATTTTTTCATTCCAGATTAGGAACTTATATTATTTATTTTCCTAATGCTATAAAAATATATACTAACCTTTTCTGTATTTTTGATTGTCTCAAATGTCTTTATAGTCAAAGGCATTAACTGCCTAATCTATTAATTTGGTTAAATATGATTTTTTTCGCTTCCCCTATAACATGACAGAGCATATTTAAATTTTAACAAATATTGTAGACACAATTAAGGTTATCACTGTTATCTCGCCCAGTATAAAACATTCCCTATGTATCTCGTTTCGTGGTAATACATTCTTATCCTTATTTGTATTATCTCACTTATCTCAAGCGCAGTTATCTCTCAAAAACTAAAATAAAAAAAAAACTAAACGCTTCAATGTACGTTTTCACTGTTATACTTCTTCGTAGATTTTTATAAAAGTTTAATGGTAAAATCGTTAGCGAGCAGGCTGAGATTAGCTAGTTTCAGCATAAATTACTTAAAAATACATACTAAAACTTTTCATTTCAGTATAAAATTTAAAGAAGGTAATTCACCCGAGGCCTTTGAAATCTCCAAGGTTTAAAGTCATAGCTTGCGAAACTCTGAAAATGCTCGCCGAGATTTACAAAGAATAATTTGCATTGCATTATCTTCGTGCGCTTTTAGACATAGACTTTAGTTCTAACGTTTAGTGAAAATTATTTTTCAATTATTTTTTAAAATGCGCCATTAACGCAAAATATTACTAATTATCTTAATTCTGTTATTTCTATAAGAATCTTGATTTTATATTCTTACACAAGTACAATACAATCAGCAATTTTGAACAAATGATTAACTCAAATGATTTAATGATGAATTCAAGTAGTATGCATTTAATCAAGTCGTGTTCAAAATTAATTATGAATCGCTATAAAGTTAAAATAAAACATTAATATTAATAACTAGCTGACCCGGCAGACTTTGTTCTACCAAAACGATAAATGAAAGACCTAAACTTGTGTATAAAATGATTTTAAAACAAACAAATCAGATCCGTCTATAATATAAAAATGAATTGCTGTTCGTTAGTTTCACTAAAACTCGAGAACGGCTGGACCGATTTGGCTAATTTTAGTCTTGAAATATTCGTTGAAGTCCAGGGAAGGTTTAAATGGTGATAAAATATGGAAAAATTGCGGGCAATATGATAAAAACAGGAATTTCATTTTCCCATATAAACGGTTCTATGTAATGTCCTGTCAAACGTTAAATATTTATCCCTTCAATGCGGGTAATTGTTCCCTCAAATTAAAGAACGGATTTAAATAAAGGGTTCGAATCGACAACATATATCTACAATATTCGAATAATTGCATATTTTACATTTTAACAATGAAGAATAGTGTCACTCATTAATAGGGATTGACATATTTGTTGGTTGTCAAATATTTATGTCAGCGTTCAGAACTATTTGTTGTGTAAAATATAAAAAGCCTAATTATTATTATCTCCTTAGATGTGCCTGGTTTACAATTTACAACTGAGGGCTCAGTAATTAAACCAAGGCTGAAGCCTTTATAAATGGTAAAAAGCCAAATAAAATTATAGTAGAATGAAACGCATTGGAAAAGGAAGAGAATATGTATTACAAAAATGGATAAATCAATTTGTACAATCTGTTTATATAAAAATGAACAATCTTCCTTTCTGTGTCTGTATTTTAATTCTCTCTCTCCGGTCATCAGTGCGGTTAGCACGTGAGGTAGCTCTTCGTACATTTGATTGACTTCCTAAGTCAGGTCGTCTTCTCCTCGGCATCGTAAATTGTAAAGCACAAAGTCACTACCACAAAGGATTACCAAAGTAAAGAAAGTTCTCGCGCACGTAGCCACAAAGATAGAAGGATGCACTCACAGATATCGTAACACAATATCGTTATAATTTTTTCCGTATTCTGAAGTGCGACAGGATGGATTGACATATTATATTTTGGTTCTCAAATCAATTGTCAAATATAAAAAAGGTAAAATACAAAAAAATAAAAATATAATCTGACAGATCAACAACTGAAGTTAGTTGTTACGGAACGCGATATAAGATTCTCCAACGCGCACGCGAATTTGAACTTTATGCAGCGGTAATAAATTACAAATTGACTCTCGATATTATTTAGAAATCATTTGTATGGGAAATAGAAAAGGGCTGTTTTGAGGGATTTCCCGGCAATTATTTGATTTTTTTTCACCTTTTAAACCTTCCCTGGACTTCAACGAATATTTCAAGACTAAAATTAGCCAAATCGGTCCAGCCGTTCTCGAGTTTTAGCGAGACTAACGAACAGCAATTCATTTTTATATATATAGATAGACTAAGGCAAATATAATTCAGAGTAAAATATCATCATATAATTTAAACTTTAAAAACCACGGGCTATTCTGATGTTATGAGACACTTTAAACTCTTACAAATCCAGCCAGGCTTATTTTGATGTCGACCCTTAAAACAATATTAAGTAATAAATTAAAACATAAATTAGGTTATTACTGACGACCAGAGAGGATATTTTTATTTATATGTCAAATTACTTTACATAAATCAAGATTAAAAGCTTAAAAATTGCTTTACATACGACACTTTCACTTCTACATTATACACATAGTTAGAGTCGAAACAAGTATTTGTGAATCACACAAACATTGGCGGATTGATTGTATTACCCGCATTGATTAATGCGGGAAGCGAAACTGCGGCCTCTCGTTTTGCAAGCTGGTGTCTACCTAACTATGCAAAGGATGTGTAGCTTCTGTAGTTGTTCAAAGAAATCAGTAGAAAATAAAACAAGTATAAAAATACAAGTATACTACATTGTATGGGTTCGTAAGTAAGATTGGCAAATTGCATCGAGCACAGCGGCCGAACGCATCTTTCGCTGTCAATCTTAATGAGTTAGACGGTACCCTGCGACATCGCCGCGCAATTTATTTATACAAGATGGAGTAATACATCACTTTGACGGAAATATATTGTTTCTACAGGAAAATATAAAGGCATTATAAATTCTATTATTTCCTCCATCGTCGGTAATAGAAGCTCGCTTGGCGTACCGAGTCACAACTTTGTTTTCACGATCTTTACGAACGCTGTGGATTTTTTTATCAGTTCGGATGTCTACTAAGAAATCTTAAAGATGGACTATCAAAGAATGACTTATATTCTGCTTTGGGGTGTAGTGAAATATATAAACTTTATTATAGTACCACGTTTGTTACCAAACGTTTATGTAATAAATGAATCAATACACCCAACAGTCACATACATAGTCCTGACCCCACACTAAGATGCAAGTCTTGTGTCGTGGGTATCAGAAACTACGAGAGACTTTTCGGTCTCACAAACACCCAGACCCGAAACAAATATTTGTGGATCACGCAATCATTTGTCTCGGTGCGGGGATTGAACCCGTGGCCGCTCGTTTCGCAAGCTAGTGTCTAGCCAACTGCGCCACGGGGCTGTCAAATGGCAATTATAATTAGATTTATTATACCGTTACTATGTTTCAGCTTTATGCTGAGTCTGATTAAACTTTGTATTTTATCTTCATGTAGGGCACCAGCTTATTTTCGCCACACATAGTAGCTACCTACTTGTTATAAATAATGTTAATATAGAGATTTAAAATTACTATGTCATATAGTTTTTTGGAATTCAATATCATATACCTGTAGGTTTACCTTTTAAAACTTACTATCTGTAGAATACTGATTATTTCTTTCATAAAACTAGCGTAGAGCAAACAATACGTTGTAAAGCGTTCTCTAAATTGTCTATTACCCAGATTGTACACCATTTCTCGTGTATGATGTAGTTGTGTGAGCTAGAACCGTTGGCAAAGACATACGACTTGCAACATATGGCGCAGTGAAATGAAATACTAAACTACGTACTTAATCTCCGAGGTCGAATCCTTACATTTCACATGATGTGCGTTTGAAGCTCCTAATAATATTAATGGGAAAATTTTATTTATTTTGATTTAAGGTCATCTACATAAGTTACAATTATAGTAATATACTATAACATAATATGTATAAGTCTTAAAAGTATTTGCTGTTATATTTGCAACTGATTTTTTATTTATATTTTTACTATTCTTCGGCAAACAGAAAAAATAGTTCAATAGATTTAAATGAATTTTAAATCACTAATAACCGGTCTGATGTTAAAAAAAATTGGTTCCGTTAAGATAGCATAACATGGATTTAACAAACGTGATCATCAAATTGATCCTCCAGAAAACTAATCCAAGAACAAATGCAAATATTTGCATATATATGCATGATAGTACTTTTCAACAGCATACTTATTTCAAGTCAAGACATCTTAATCAAAAAACCACTTCGTGCCTTTACCATACGTACATACCAAGACACCAAACAATCGCACAAAAAGTTAAATAAGAACTTTACTAATAAAAAACAACTTAGTTCAAGCTAATATACAGAATCCGCACAATCCAGCATGCACTAAACCCTAAAGCCCTTCAAACACAGCTAAGGTTTACAAACTAGAATTGGAATAATACGAGCATGAAGATCCCCACATCGAATGCAATTGTCTTGTAATCACACACACCAGTTGGTCCTGAACCATGACATGGCAAACAGAACAATATGTTAATTAAACTGAGATTACCACAAACAGTCTGCCCGGCTGGCTACCATCACGATTAAATTAAGGGAATTGCGCGTATGTGCCAGTCGGCTTGCTGTTATTTGACCTATAAATAATTCACAAACAATAAACGCGACACTATGCCACGTTCATTGAACGTCTTTAACTTCAGGGTTGCCAGTGCATGTATTAATAGTAAAAGATTTTGAATTAATATTTTAACACAATGGAAGATGTTTCCTTAAATTCTACCGATAACTTGTTTTTATGCTATTCGTTCTGTAAATTTCTTTATGCACTCTCTACATGTTAATATCTATGAATTTCAACGATCATAACATGATTGTTATGATGTAAGATTTAAAAGAAAAATATTAATACAAATACCGCAGCAAAATTTTTCTCATGTTTCTATAAAATGTTCACCTTCAGAATATTTTGAATGGGTATTGAGATTAAGCGTCATTACATTTTTTCCTATTCTTTGGAACACGTGCTAGCTCCCGAGAGCTGCATGCCCGCAGATATTAAAGTGTGCTGGTATCTTCATTGAAATGCATCTGCCGTGCCGATATACGCGAGGGAGCTGCCAGCCTCGCCGATAGCAGCAAATTCCCTTCGGCATACCGCTCATTTTTTTCTCAAAAAATGGCAACTATCCTCCATTCGAAATGGACTGCTGTCGAACGAACAACTTTTGTACATTTATCATGAAGTTTGTCCGGCCGTTTGGAACACTTCGATGTGACATTTTTATACTGACATCATATGTTCCAGTTTGGGTTAGGGTTGCTTTATTGTTTGGCATTTTATGCTTGATTAATTCGATTTAGATAACTAGGCAGAGGCGTACATATGTATTCGTATGTACACTAAGTTTCGTTACCAGTGTTTTATGTCCCATATAAAGCGGAATAAGCTTGATTTTTAGGGCTCATTTATAGTGTCCTTGCCGGACTTTGCCCGTTTTTATTTATCTGTTTTTTTTTAACCAAAAAAAAATCAATCGACAACTGTTACAAATATTCAGCTATTTGATTGGTATTTACTTCCCGGAATCCCATATATACAAAGTTAGCCAATAAATTGACACAAAGCTAATAGTTTCCGAACAAAAAGTAACCCTTTGTTCTCTGATACGCATGGACCTTTTATTGCGCTGGCATTCATACAATATTGAAAACTATATCGTGTTTAGAGCAATATGCGTTCCTGTATTCTGTGAAATGGTTATTTATCTTCTGTAGTTTCAAATAAGTTTCTTTTTTAATGTTATTTGTTTATTGAAGTTTTATTTGACATTTTTCTAAATTTTTTGTTGTTTTAGTCAGTGTCGAAAAACATTTCAAGTTAATTTGTGACGTCTGGATCATATTTCTTTATTGTGGGGTCAGGATATTCTCATTTATAAGTCAAATTGCTTTTGGTAAATAAAGATTGAAAGAATAAAGATTATTATTCTGAATTCTGTAAGGCTACATAGGCTTTTAGGCTTCTATGGAGTACAGCCACTGATTTGGTATATCTATGGTCAATGGTACTGTAAGAGTGGATTAGCCATAGAAGGCTTTACTATATTGCTGATTGAAAATTTGTAAATCGTTTTTTTAACAACTTAATTACTTGAACGTCAATTTTAAATTGATCTCTTCCTTCACGTTTCAAACAAATTGAATCAAATACGTATGGAATTCTTTTGGAATGCCGTGTAATGGGCTTTTTTCTAAAAGCATATCCGTTTTCCATTTATTTTTCTCAGTAAAATGCAATCGGCCTCAACAAGTTTATAGTTGGCCTCCATAGTGGAGATCGCGCAAATGCTTCCTCACGCTTCATTTAACATCCGTATCTGTAATACTAAAAGCAAATACTTTTCTTTCCCCTTCCACGTTCTTTAGTTTCAAGTGAACGCTTTGAATGGAACATAATAGATCGCTCATTTAATAATAGCTGTTTAAATGAAGCTGTTATTCCAATTTTGAATATCCTTTATTTTTTGCTCTTGTTTAAAAGCAATAATAACCACTGATTCGATTAATTTAAAATATAAAAAATATTAACATGATGAAATCATAACAGCTGTTAAGTAGAAACGGCTAAAGAAATTGAGGGTATATCATTAAAAACCAACTTTCTTTCAACTTTAGTTTAAAGCTCACCTCCGTGTATATATTTTTTTCAAGTTTGTGGAGGTGTAACTCATTTACTTACCTCAGAGGTACATAGGGGTGAATTTCGGCACCCTAAATAGCAAATTCTGATTTATCATAAACCCCGTGGTCTGATTAGAAATGCCTTAAGAAAACTCGAATTTCTGATCTAGGAATCGACCCTGAACCTCATATATTATGTATGTACTATCGACTGTCGAAATTTACTTATATCAAAATTTTACTGAACACTTTTTTAAATCACGGCAACGTTTGATAAAGTCAAGCCATAATCCTTAGTTCATTGATCTTCTTTCCTGACGAAATTTTAATGTCGACCGAGTGAAGCCATTTAGATGAGCCAACAAAAAATATGATTGATTGAGCCATCGTCTCGGAAAATACAGGATAAAAAAGCAAAAAGTTCTGAGCTAATGACCTAGTTGAAACACAAAAATTCTACAAAATGAACAATACTGACAGTTTGCTAAGAAATATATTCCTTGTTATTCGGAAGCATTATGTGGATAGAAGTGTCGAGATTCGAATATAACTCTGCGCACCTCTATTCGTAGTGAATTTGTTCTGCATTTTGTCATTGCCTGCAGTGCTCCGATGGCATTGCATAACCCCGGTATCTATTGCATATCTGGGGAATATTTTATATACAAACATATTTTCTTTCGTTTGTAATGACACAGATTTTGTCATACTATTTTAATTAACAAACAGACACAGCCTAATTTTTACTTAAATACACTCATGCCTATATTGTCAATAGTGCCGGTACTACCATAGAAATTCAAAAGCGTTACAGGTTAATTGTGTAATATCTAGTTTATAGGTAATTGTTTATTGCGCGGTCAGGATATTCTCATTTATATGCTAAATTGCGTTTGTTAAATAAAAAATTAAAAGCTTAAAGGTATTTTTTTTTTTTTTTATCAAAATCATTTATTTGCGTTCATTATTATTAGTCGGAATTTTGTAATAACAGCTAGGTTTTTGTGCTTCCATGGAAGTACTGCCACTGATTATATTATCTATGTGCTACCTTTGAATTTGAGATCCCCTAATGCTACTGACAATTTTTGATAAAAAAGTGTAATATTACCCCATTTGAGAATTAAACTAGAAACTTCTAGATCCCACGCTGCACGCGTAATCGTCAGTACTATCGAGACAGTCTTTGCTCCAAAGAGTTCCTCTAGAATTACATATAAAGAGTTCCATTTCTATTAAAATAAAGGTCTTAATCACTGCATAGTTCCTAAAGAGCGTTTCATTACTTATTTCATTAACAATTGCAGTAATTACCGGCAAATAACTCAGTTGCATCCGCGTTGCAGTGCCAGCTTGATGGGCGAAACACTTTGAAGTTGCTCTTACAACGCTCGTTACACTTAATTACTCCCGTCGGCGCCCAATACTATTGTTAAGTAAATACAGCTGTAGTTTCAACTGGATCCGCGGATTTATTAGCCAGCCAAGGACCTTTTTTGAAATCAGAATATAGGTATGATAAAAAACACGAACAGGGGAATGGTGGTGATGCAGTTTCTCCTCAGTATCAAACTCAAAGACAAAATACTTTATCGTAAAATAAGATTTTTGAGTTCTTTTAAACGATAAATTCTAAGTTTTTAATATGCACGCCAATATAACATACCAACGAGCCCCGCAATTACAAACACAAATAGTTTATAACTAAATGTCAGGAAAATGCTTTTCTCAAACTAGGCAAAAGCCTCAAAACGATTTAAACAAGACTTATAGAATTCAAAATAAAGAAGGATTAAACTCTGGTCGGGCTACAGCGAAATTAATTAAAAGATAGGAACGAAATTTAACAAACGCAGTCGCGAATGCATTTTTTTGGAGCCAAGATTAAATTCCTTGTGCATTTTGCGGTGCGCTGGACGAAATTTGGGTTTTTAACTACGTGAAAGATAGGCAGCGCACTGGAAGTTAAAGAGGACGTTTTTTCACTAGTTCATGTGACTACTCGGTGCAAAAAAGCATATATTCGGGTTTGAACAGGCCACCATAGTTTTGTAACTTGAATGATAATTGACTTACAACAAAGTCCCAATGAAATGTTTTCCTCCTCAGATTAGAACATAATTTGTTTCAAAATGTTGCAAGCCTTTTCGCTCGCGTTGATAATTTTGAAAACTGGTATGCATGATGGATTAACACTTAAATCTTACCCTTAAAGATGCGCCCTCAACCCTTGGCTATAGCAAATTATTATATATTTCTTGTATGAACAGTTTATTTATGATTTAGATATCCCACCAAACACACGTGCTATTTCAGTAGCAACATAACACCGCATTATGTCGCATGACTAGACACCATAAGTTGATAAGTAAAAGTATTTTTATAACAGACGGTGTCAGTCGTGCAATTTTTTTTTGTTTATTTGGGCTAGTCGCACATTAGCTCTTTCAACGTTATTTACTTTAACGACTTGTCGCACGTATGGAAGAGTTATTACACTAGTATTCATATTACTGTGTCATATAAATATACAAATTAAATGAAATAACATTTATTTAATCTATATAATGTCAAATACATCACTAAAGTTCAATTATAGACTCGTCTGAGTAGTCTGATATTGCGTGTGTATAGGGTGTATGCAATATGCCCAAATACAGTAATAAGAAGAAGAAAGCAAGATAAGCAGTGATGGCCTCGAGGTTTGGGCGCGCGGTCGAGAATCTCGGCGGTCGCGGGTTCGAACCCCAGGCAACCACCTCTGACCTCTCGAAGTTATGTGTGTATTCACATTAAATTATCACTTGCTTTAACGGTGAAGGAAAAACATCGTGATGAAACCTGCATACCTAAGAGTTCTTAGGAATTTCTTAGGTGTGTAGTCCGCCAACCCGCACTAGGCCAGCGTGGTGGACTATGGCCTAAACCCTCTCAATGGTAGAGGAGACCCGTGCTCAGCAGTGGGCGTATATGGGTTGATGAAGAAGAAGAAGAAGTAACAGGCATAGTTTATACATGACACGTAGAAATTAAGTTTACACAAACACACTACCGACTCTACGCTCATAAATATTAAATACAAGAACAGAAGGAGAGGAGGTTCATATATTGTGTACGTGGTATGTAATATTATAAATAACTAACACATAAAAACGCTTACGTCACATTCTAATAATGAATAGATCACTTTATTAATTGAGAATAATACCGCTGTATTAAATGAAATTATACCTAAATATAAATTTGATACAAAGTGACAGTAACCATGATGTAGCAAGAACTTCGAGCTGATATTAAAGTTTCCATTATTCAAAATGCTTATAACCCGCAGCTGCAATCTATCCAAGACATGAAATATTCCATTCCGGGTCGCACGGTATCTTGTATAAAAGTATCAAAACCGACCGCCGACTAGGAAGTTGTCACAACTAATTTAACCATACCTATGACGTGTTGTTAATATAACTAGGTTTGACGCTAGAGAAAACTTTAAAAAACATCATACAATAATGAGAGATTTTAAACCTTAGTAAATACGGCCAGTAGCCTTTAGATCTCGCGAAGACTGTAAGAGTAAAGTGATCTGTATCAGAAAAATCCGAGTCAATACTACGCAAATACTTTAAATAAATTATTAAATAAAAATGTATGAAACACCTTTATTTAAAGCTCGCTTCAACACCTTATTTAAGTCAGATCACGTCAGATGTTCAGTGTAAATCCTTGGATTGGAGACAAATCCGTAGCTCGGGGAGTTAAAATAAAAAGGCTACTTCGGGACACTGCGCTGTCCCGATTGAATTGCCTTTAGTCTTTTTCTGAAACTGGTTTTTAAACATATGATAAGTTTTTTTTTATCGTTAGGCTTTCAAGTAATACGGGGCTTAGTCTGATTTATATTTCTTAATATACTTCATGTATCGTTAATCGTTTATCGTGACTGAGGTAAAAATATTGGGTTAAAAAAATATTTTAGTTCATTCAAAAAATATTTAATTTATTTTAGAAATTTTCTTGGGAATTGTTACCTTATGCTTGATCCTACCGTCTTTACCAAAAAAATCAAACATTTAGATTCATTTTGTGTACATATATATAAAAATGTGTGATAATTTTATTTTATTTGTACCCCTGATATAAAAAGCGGCAACCCTGCTAGCAATCAATCTGTGGACATCTTAATCTATTTCGACACTAGAGAGTTTTGCCGCAACAATTGTTGCCATAGGTCATCTCCAATGAGATGTCAACGTCAAATGCATATAGTCTCTGAATGAGGAATATTAGATCCACTTTCATTTCTGTAACAAAGCTTCATGGAAATGGAATGGACACAGATGAAGTTGGAATGAAATCCGCCCAGTTCCAACGTAACCGCGAACAGAGACGTTATTATCTGAATTGTGAACGTATGGTAGAAGCCATTTGTTCTTGCAGGAACATTCATGTGAATTATTACTTAGTTAACAGAAGATTCGCGGTCTACTAGACTCGAAATGTATTCGATTTAATAAATTTACTTTTAATATACTTCTCTTATTTATATTACTTTGTTTTATTTTTCTTGACTATAAAGGTCAATTAATCAGGAAATTCTCAGTAGCTCTAAGGAGTCTAAAAATGACCTCTTTAAACAGCAACGCGTTTGGTCCCTTTCACGTGGGACTGACGTATACCAGGCGAAATGTAGTAGTAAATCCAATAGAATAACGACGTAACGACCAAAAATTGTAAAATTACTTTTAAATGTCAGTTCACGTTTCGAACGTTCATTGAAAAATAGATTTATTCAAACAGTAATTTTTGATAAAGTAACTAACTACCGTTACCGTTATATAAAATCAAACTTACGTAAAATGTTTCTCTGAAAAATTGCTACAACGTAATTACGTCTTGTTTTGTGGGATAAGCAAAATATTGTAAAGCATATCAAAGGAAATGTCCGTCAACTTATAACTACTCCGTGTAGACAATTTAGCTTTTCTCTTTGTAGTATATTTATAGCATTTATTGAACTGCGCGCTATTTTCATTTGTTGTGGTACGGTACGAAAATTGAGGATTATTGGAGCAATATTATTACTACTTTCATCACAGTTGTGTCTAAAACTGTGAATAAAATCAGATTTTATTTGTAAACGAATTCAACTAGTCTAATTTAAATACGATTCAAATTAGATCTAATCATTAATTTATTGTAATGTTAGTTACGAATTTAGTCATCTACTTAAGTGGATTCTTTCCAAAAATTTCAAATAAATAAAGGTCTTAGGCCACCACGTTGGCCAAATGGGTTGGTGATGGGTATAAAACACCACATATTACCTCGCAAATTGCAATTGCGGGAACTTTACAACGATTGGAAATATAATTAATGTTTGCATAAGTCAAAAAATGCAAATGTTGCCACATTCAACTTTAAACTATTAATTACATATGTGTGGAACTATTCTGATTGTATAAATAGGCTAAAATTTCGCGGAAAGATAGGCTAGTGTTGCTACACGCATTGATACGGACTTTCTGTTCAGAGTAGTTGCCCTAGCAAATTAAATGAGAATCTACGAAATACCAATATTATTTCCACTGACAACACTACCTATACAGTTTTTTTAATAGCTTATATCGAGCTCACGGCTGGGCAAAGGCCTCCCTATTCTTCTTCCACACCTCTCTAATGACCTCTACATTTATTCCTATAGCATTCCATTAAGAAAAGCATAAAGAAGCAATTAAGTAATGGAACTGAATAATTAGTTGAAACGTAAAAGACAGCTGTCTCGCTAGCCTTTGCCCTATTAAGAATAAAAAAAACTTCAGTTACTTTGTCTAATAACACTGAAAAAAATCAAAAGGCTACCACCCATACCGACCTATGTAAACTTATTTTTCACTGTACACTATTATGATCATAAAAGACTTATCCTCCATAAACAGCTGTAAGTTATGGAGTTGGCATGTAATTATTACGACAACATTTTATAGGGGTTGAAGGTTGGATGTTAAACGTTTATTTAAAACACACAGTCTGTTCTTAAATCCATACTTTATAGTACAAATGCCAATTAACTCCTTCCGTCAAGCTGATTCTTTGGACCGATTCAAATGATTTTGAGTATGGAGACATCCAGGGCCCTCGATAAAGAGTACTTTTTATCCTAAGAAAATTTAGTAATCTGCAGGAAGTACAAAGAAATTATAATTTCGCCTCTGTGGAGCCGAACGTTAAAACTACGCAGTTCATCATAATACTTAAAATTAATAGTAAAGAAAAACCTAGTTAGAAAATTTGCATAGAGTTTTCACCAGCTCGCTCACCGTGATATTCTTAGATAGGGAACATATCTTCAAAGTCATATTTTGAACGCACTGGTTCGAACCAATAGGTGCGTAAAATTTTTACCGTATCACGAAGCTATAGAATAGTTTAGTAGCCTACGTGTTTCTTGCTATCCTCACTGCCTTAAGCGTATCATAGAGAAGCATTTTAGCGAGCCGGCTTGAAATTATCGTTTGATGGAAGATTGAAGTCCCTGCCATCATCATCATCATCATCAGCTAATTCTGGTCCACTGCTGGACATAGGCCTCCCCCAATGACTTCCACCGGGAACGGTCGGAAGCCGCCTGCAGCCAGCTATGTCCCGCGACCTTGACATGGTCGTCCCACCACCTTGTCGGGGGACGTCCCACGCTGCCCCTACCATAATCTGTAGCCTATTTAGACAACAGCGTACTTACTATTAGGAACATTGTGGTCACTTTGTCATGCCTATACAGAGTGTATTCAGACCGTTATCGGAAACTAAGGCCCGTAATAGCTAATGTGATTACAAACCCCTTGACGTTAAAGAAATTCCCGACGAAAGATAAAAAGTTTGACGTTTTTCATACAAACCACGTACATTGAATACCGTTAGTTGTATGGAAAACGTATTTTTTTTTATTTTTGTCGAAATTTTCTTTAACAACAATGGTTTTGTGTTCACCATAGCTATGAACTGCCTTAGTTTCCGATAGCGGTCAAATACACTCAGTACATACAAAAAAAACAAGTACGGGTCAACTAAGAGGTTAAGTACGAGTCTGACTCGCGTAAAAAGGGTCCCGTACCATTGCTCATAAAAAAATGGTAAATAAACATGTCTTAGTATTTGTTATTAAAACTGCAACAGAAATATCAGTGAAAATTTCGAGTAGCTTATCACGAAAGATAAAGAAAAACGGACAGCGAAGCGTTAAAAGTAGGGTCCTTTAGAAACGGTACCCTAAAAACATTAAAAACCTTGATGGTCTCTGAATTGCGTGTAGTTATGGCGGTGACAATCCACGCTACTGTTTATCGCAAGAGGTATTATTATAATTAAGAAAACGTACAGTAATAAAAGTACATTAAAATGAAAATATATTCTGTACGATTAAATTATTATTGGACGGTCTGTTTGTAACTTCAAAACCTACCTATATCCAAAAAATATATTTTCATTATATCTATCTGCTTTATCGTTATCATTATCAGCAAGTGGACGTCCACTGTCTCAAACTCAAACTGGTCCTCTTCAAAGTTTTCCAAAGTGACTTTTTGGAATCCAACTGAAAACTGAACAGAAATCCACTGGCTCCTGTTCTATCGGCTTATCTCTGAACTTTTGGATTTTGAGAAAACATTCACTGACTGGCAAGTAATGGCAAAAAGAGTAACATAATCTATAGTTTTTTTAATATTTTTTTTGAGCCCTGCGCAAAAAAAACTAAATAAAAAAGACCTTAGCAAAAAATATTACCCTAAATAAATTCGGTCCTTTTAAAGTCGCGAGCATCTGGTATTAAGTAATTACTATTTTGCCGCGTTAGTGTAAACAAAATACCCTTGCGTTAAAGATTCCTAGTATTTCTTGGTAGATTAATTGGACTAAAATGTCCCACTTTTTCATAATAATCAGCGTAATAACTTTCAATTTATATGTACCTATTTACTTTATTGTGTTAGTAAAACACAAAAAAAATATATTTGCATATCAAAAATTGTGTTTTTTATATACCTTGTTTAATTATTATTATTATGTTTTAATAAAGTTTTGCTATCAATAGGAATATTTTACTCGATACCGAATTTGGACCACATCTACTCTTACGGCTCTTTTTGAAGAGGAATAAAACGCAAATTATTATCCAAGCAAAATTTACGCAAGGGAAAGACGTAGAAACTAACACACTAAACAGCATTACCCGATGTGGCGACAGGCTCGTTCCCACAAAACCTTTGCTACGTTATTAGATGAACAACTGGCATAGTCCAGGCGACATTTACATATTTTTTTTCATATAACCATTTTCCTAGAACCTGCGCATTTTATCTCAAGGTGCCGCCTTATTGAGAATAAAATTTGAAATTCCGACAACGTGGAACAGAAATTCGGTAGAAAAATATCGACAAAGGTGCTGTTATTGCGAGATGTTTAGATCGAATAGAATTTAATAGATTCGTATATTCTCCTTTTTCTATAAAGCGACGCTCTTGGCGCGATAGATATCCGAACCCACGCATCTGCTCTATCGAAGTTATGAGTTTATTAATAGTTATTTATGGCTCACATTTACGATGAAAAAACGTCATGAGGTAACCTGTATTTCTTGAAGGATTTCGTAAGTATACTACGTCTATCTGCAAAATTTATTAGCGTGGTGGACTATAGTGCGAACTTATTAACTGTTGAAAAATAAATCTTGTATATTTCATAAAAGCAATTACAGGGGTTATTTCAACACGAGAGATGTCAACATAGATAGAGTAATTCAGAAGTCATGACTAATTTTGCGCAAAACGCCTTCCATAATGCACGTAGCAAATCAATAAGGCAGTGGTTACAAGCGAAAACCCCATCCTAACCCATGTACATATGTTTGTATGTATATGATCTGATATACACGTTCACAATATCCGATCACTGGTGCGGTGGTATTGAACTGATCAACAAAATCACATATTCAAATTTAATAATTCCGTTCTGTATGCACTTGCAAACCGTGGCAATTTTCACCTTCGTTGAATGCGCAAACGTTTGAATTCTATTTGCTTGCGGTGAAGTGAATATGTCAATGCTCGTTTGATACTAGATCAATTAACTATTTAATTATTGAGATACAATTCTAATCCCACCCTAAGATATGTCGTGTCGTGGGTACCAGAAACTTCGAGAGACTTTTTTGGTCCCACAAACCACCTGTCTTGAAACGTATATGTGCAAGAATAACATATTGTATCTTATTCAGATACTAACATCTCTTATTATAAATTAAAATACAATCTATCCATTATTATGAAGCCCAATCTGTCTTAATATTTACTCTGTAAAGGAGAACATTGGATGTGTAGGCCGTTGCTTACTTAAGCAGAAATATTGCAGGATTACAAGCATTATGCTCCGACATGATAAAGCCTAGGATGAAAGACAGGGCTTTAGGTACACTAGTTCGTATTTCAAGCTCCTTTTTTTCCTGCCGACCTCGCGCCGACCGAAACCGGCGATTACCCCGTGACTTGCATTTAGATAACTAACCTAACACAGAATGACTTAGCTTAATGACGTGGAAAAACGAATGTAAAAAACAGGAATGTTACAATCGGTCGGGTTTATTTGCTTATAAAAATACAAAAAAAAAAGACATTTGCAATTTTTTCAAGTGTTCCGAAATCAAAGTAGTGTGATTGTGAGAAATGTAACGATTATTACATACGTGATGAGCACATGAATCAATTTACACTTACCTACTCAAAGCAAAAAAGGCTACGGTATTTTCCCTCAGTGGTAAGTCACGGTAATGATTCGCGATGATTTTTTGTAAAGCGAACCGACCAATCTGAGCTGACTATGACATAACAATAACAGTGTAAATTTAAAAACTAAAAAAAATCTGAATAAAATTCAATGAAAAAAAAACATAATAGATAGAAATAAATAATAATATTCCACAAAATACTAAAGGACACCACTCACTAGCGACACATTATTCGAATAGCAAAAGCGTAATACGCGTAAAAGCAGTTTGAAAACTAAAATACTTTAAATGATCATTATTTAGTTGTGCCTTTACATTACTGAGGCGCGGGTAACATAATATAATAGATCTAACACTGTCATACGAAGTTCTGACCTCGCTCTAACACTTAAATCATATATCGTGAACGTAACATAAGATTTTCACAAACTAAACCCCTACAAAAGTGAATCATATAACCGTAAGTCTCGGCGTCGCGACATTTTCGCATAAAAGGCGAAGTTGGGAACTTCTGAATACTTAATTCTCCCATTACATAATCAAATTGGAGCGTAAGCTTTCCAGTGACTCTGCAGAATAGCTGGAGGTCGTCGCATTCGAGCAAA
The DNA here is from genome assembly GCA_030295005.1 of Cephonodes hylas. Lineage (NCBI taxonomy): Eukaryota > Metazoa > Arthropoda > Insecta > Lepidoptera > Sphingidae > Cephonodes > Cephonodes hylas. Next base: position 3,117,906 of record AP025367.1, on the reverse strand, counting down.
CGACTTCCAAAGTGTTAACCGGCCTCGACGAACGGAATGTGGATCTTCTAAAGCCGATAAAACGACCTGAAAATAAAAAAGTTTGCGGATTCCGCCTGAGAGGTGAAACTAACCAATTTTATTCTCCTTTCGTTAGATCTGATGCAAGATTATTTTATTGTGCTACCACTACATTTTCGTACTTCGAACCCCGTATGATTTAGAATGCTAAAAGCATATATACGTGAAGTGGTTAAAAGGACTGCGCCCTTGTCAACAGAAAACCGAAAATTTTGACACCCCACACTATATACGTATTTTGTTTTACAACAAAGTAGTTAAAATAAGAGGGACAAAGAACATTTTTTACATTGTATAGATAGGTCTGACGACCTCAGGCGGCCTTCGACCGATCCCGGTGGAGGTTATTGGGGGAGGCCTATGTCCAGCAGTGGACTAAGATTGGCTGATGATGATGATGATGATGATATACACATAGATAAGTGCCTATATACGAGTATTTTGCTTTGAATTTATTCCAATAAACGATACCATGACAGATCGCTTCTCGAAACATTTTAGGCCATTACGAAATCATAACAGGAATAGCAAGGATCAATTAACCTATATTATCTTAGAGTTGTATCACGGCAATCTGACATTAAAGTGGTATTCACGTGACCCTCATCCTTCATAACACACTGTTGTTTTTGATTTAGTGCCGCCATATTCCACGCGACATGACCATACACAATAGGACCAATGTTCGCAAAAGTACTGCTTACGGACACAAAATGCTTTTACCCTGTCTATATAACTGTCTGGGTTTCTTGAACAATATACTAGAAAGGTGATAATTATCAATCAATGGAGTTATAGTTATTATCTTGAGGATTAAGTGCGTACATAGATATTCATCAAAAAAATAGTAGATACATGTTTTATATATACAGAAATCATATGAAAGTTTATAATAAGCAATTTGTGTATTTTAATGTTCTTTACAAGTCGTTTTATACCGTATTTTATTTTTGTGTGATTCACAAATATTTATTTCGTGTTTGAATGTTTCCGTAACCAAAGTAGTTCTTGCAGTTTAGTGTGGGGTCAAAAGTATGCATGTGATTGTTGAGTGTAATTAATTATTTATCTTTACATTTAAAAAAATACTTTTAAAACATTTTCATAGGTCCTCTCATAAGTTTATCGTTGCTTCACACAAACATTTACAATGTTATACATTTTAGTTTCATCCGTTAAGACATACCTAAGCAAAAATGCTGTTGATATATTTTCATTTTCTTGTATTTCTCCTCTTAGAATGTCAGAAGCACATAAAACACAAAAGCTATTTATTGAGTTGCGTGTTGACCTTGAATCGGTTCGTAAGTAGTATTATTAAGTAGTAGTAAATAATGTATTCTTCTTCTTCTTCATCAACCCATATACGCCCACTGCTGAGCACGGGTCTCCTCTACCATTGAGAGGGTTTAGGCCATAGTCCACCACGCTGGCCTAGTGCGGGTTGGCGGACTACACACCTAAGAAATTCCTAAGAACTCTTAGGTGTGCAGGTTTTATCACGATGTTTTCCTTCACCGTTAAAGCAAGTGATAATTCAATGTGAATACACACATAACTTCGAAAAGTCAGAGGTGTGTGCCTGGGGTTCGAACCCGCGACCGTCGAGATTGTCGACCGCGCGCCCAAACCTCGAGGCCATCACTGCTTATACATCAATAATGTATTACTGCGTAAAAAAATAAAAGGTCAAAAAACAGTTGTGCAGATTCAGTATTTCTTTTTTTATATATGATAAAAAATCTCGTCACGTATGAAGTGAGGTTTAAAAACATAGCGAGCAAAAAGTTAAGGTAAATATGAATATTATCTATTTGGAAATACAGTAGAGTACGTATTTGTATATGAATTTAACACTCTTATGCACACACATCAATTTCCGAGCGATTTGAGCGTGAAAAAGCTTATTTGATACAAATATAGAAACAAAATTAATTACCAAAAGCCATATTTCGAAGTGCAATAATAATTAGCAATGAAATATTACACACATTATTTATTAATTGAATAAAGCACGGTATGCACATGAAATAATTAACATTACCGATAAAACCAACGCAGATTGTTACAGCGATTGGTATCAATTTAATTTATTGGTCTTTAGGAACATTTCAATGATTTAAACGTGATAATGGAGTTATAATTTTCATGATCTCTTTACAGAACATATTAGTTAAAATTTTTAACCTGAAAAAAATACATATATACATTAAACATACATATATTTATCAAACATAAAAACACTCGATACTAGGCACTTATTGTCTCGTGGTTAGCTTTTCCGCAGTATATAGTGTTATTGTCATTGAATTATCGTTGATGTGCCTTACCAAATCAAATTTACTACATTATAGATATAGAACGTTATAGTTATAGAACTATAACGTCGTTCAAATAGTCGTAGCACACTAGTCCAACAATGATACCTTTGACAGTTGATCGCTATCGCAATTAATAAATGCCGAAAATCAATAAAATACAAAACAATTCTCGAAACCATCGACATTCTCCACATGGATAGTCATCCGATCTTCGTTGTCTCCCTTAATTGACCATATTTAGAATTTTACCCGCATTTTATGATAGGTAAACAAAATCCTTCTTATTTAATTTCTTCTCCAATGTGCACGAGTCACGAAGTTATAAACAAGCCTGTTACGTCAACAGGGCAACACTAATCGAAAGCAAGCACAGGCTCATTATTTTCCAAGTTAATTTCTTCCCTTCCTAATTAACTTAATTCACTAATTGCTACTTCCATGGTCGGTATAATAATTGACTTGTGGGTCCCCAATTTATTACGTTTCCAAATACTCCCAGTCGTCAACTTCTTAAGGATTCTTTGTTTTTAATAGGAAGATTAATTTACTCCCCGACGGCGAATATTTAATGGGTTCATTAGACGCCAAAGTTGAGTTTTTTCGGTTGGTTATTTTTCCTTTTATATCAGTCTTTTTGAAACGATTATATTACACTTAAAATATTACTTTTAAAGGATTATATTATCACAAAGCCTTATCATCATCATCATCAACAGCTTTTCACGTCCACTGTTGGACATAGGCCTCTCTCATGGCACGCCACTGAGCTCGATCTTCGGCCCTCCTCATCCAACCACAAAGCCTTATCGTCTCCATTAATTAATGGTTCATATATAGTTTATCTCATACATGTTTATGTACTTCACCATCAGCCCATTTACGCCCCACTGCTGGGCACGGGTCTTCACTGCAACTGAGAGGAGCTAGGCCTTAGCCCACCACACTGGGTCAGTGCAGGTTGGCGGACTACATATCTAAGAAGATTATAAGAATTCATATCATCGTCTATTTAGGTGTACTGGTTTCCTTACGATGTTTTATTTACCTTAACAGTAGGCGCATTAATTTAGTTATTTGAAATACTTCATATACAAAACTGTATATAGGCGGATTTAATGCCCGTGGCATTCTCTACCAGTCTACCTTAATAATTCATTGTGAATGCTCACAAACTGGGAAAAGTCAGATGTGTGCGCGCTTAAACCTCGAAGCCATCACTACTTAAGTAATGTGTTTGTGTACTAAAATGAGGTTATATTACTTTCATTAAAACTAAAACCTTAATTACAATGTTTAAAGATAGAATGTGTGATCCAAATAGTTAATCGTCTTGCGAGAAATGACTACACTATTCTAATCTGTAAACTTAATTATGCTATTTTGCTATATTATTTAAATTGGATGAATTTAGACTGTCTGAAATGTAAAACAGTTACATTAACCGTTATTACGATTTTCGAGTTTATTTTTAATATAAATTAATTTATACATTAGATTTTAATTTGATTTTACTTGTTTAGTTAAAAATTAATTTTTATTTTAAACCTTAAGATACGGGCTTAGTTTAGCACCTTTTCGAAAACATTGAATACAGAAAAAATATATAATTTGAATATACAAGTTTTTACAAGTAGGATATTAAAAAAATATGTCGTAAATAAAGATTTTATTGTTTAATATTTAATAGCCTTCTTTTCTGGCTTCAAAATGCAGCAAAGCTTTTGAAAATCATTAGTCGTAACAAAATAACAGTGATTATTCGAGCGTGCTTCGGTTTGAAATATAATGAGTTTCCAGCACATGTGTTTAACCTTCTCGTGTTCATGTGGATAATCCATCACGTTGCGGGAATTAATAACAAGTAAGTAAGCGTTGGATTTTGCGACGTATTTAAATGTTAGGACTCGTATCTTAACTTGAAGTAGCTTCTTACAAGACTCGTGTTTTAGAGTGGGGTCAGAACTATGTATAAGAGTGTTGGGTGTATTATATCATGTATTTCTTCATTCACATTTCGCCAATCGCTTTTTAAGTCACACGTAACAGGGAAATTGCTGTTTTTACAAGTAATTTAATTGTGGAAAACCCAGCACGAATACAGCCAGACTTGATTATCAAATCCGGGATTCTCACATACAACTTTTTACCGTCATAGTGGTAAGAAAGGTCTCTTTTAAACCTTTTTAAAGGTTGAACAATACATACTAAGAAGATTAAAGGTCATTAGTCTTTCCTTAAGTTTGCCCCAACTGACAGCAAGCTTGGTTCCTTCACGACCAGGAAAGCATTCTAGTGAACCTTTTATCAATCTATCTGCACTTTTCTAGCTGGAATGTACAATGCTAGTTACGTTTCTTAAAACCATTAATAACATTTGGCAAGCAACTAGAAGTGCCGAAATGTATTTCGATATGTAATAAAAGATATTTCATAGAATTTAATTCTGTTTTTTGATCTCTATGTGTATTCTTCTGGTCTGGGTTCGGCGTAAATGTACCACAAGGGGCCTGGTTCGTATTTTTAGACTATATCTACCAAAGAAATTTAGGCAGAGAACTGTAAGCTATGCACGGCTCTTCGCAATGTTTTCCTTTACTGTTAAAGTACCTACGTAAAAATGTATGAGGGTAAGCCTAAAATTTGCATTAACGTCGGTTGATCACGTAAAGTAAATACCTACGTACGAAAAAACTAATACAACTATACTTAATAGAAACGTTTTCATACTTATGAAATAATAAGTATGAACAACCAAAAAATTTAACCAAAAATTACAATCATTTCCCATTGAAAATTATTCAATACCGACAAATATTATTCAATCGTAAAACCTTTTCAAACACCCCTAACAGCGTATAATATTCATATCATTCGCATTGTGATGGAAAACCAATCCGCCGGAATCATTCGGAAATATTCGACTAAAATTGCCGATCCATTCTACTGTCCAACAATTGTGTAGAATGCGGCTTATTTAAAAGATATTTTTAATCAAACCCCGCGTTTCTGCGTATATCGGAACGATGGTGTTAAGGAATTTCTCGTGATATTGCTTTTGCTATAATAACGTTGGTATTCGCCATGTATGTAGGAAATGCGGTTTCTTCCTGTATCATGGAATTAGGTGTGTTTTCTATGCGAATATTAGGTGCAGGCGTTCGGATAATGTTAGTATAAATGATAATATTCGTTGGTGTTTACTGTAGTACTTATAAATATGGATGCGATAAAATGAAACCGTAAGCTGCACGGTAGTTATTAAATAGGTCGTAAAGTAGCGTTTTTCATGCTGTTGAATTAGTATAATATAAAGACTTTAATTATCATCCTGCAAAAAATGGGCAAAACAAATCATAAAATGTTCTCTGCTTCATTAGTTTTAATGCAAGTGGTGTGAGGTCCCGGATTTAATTACAAGAACCTACAATGCTGTCTTAAATTTATTTATTGGAAAAAGATTTTAATAGCAGTACATAGTCCTAAAAAAGTTAATAGAAAAGTGGACGTAAAAATAGACCTCTGTCTAGCCTTTCAGTGATGCAACCTTGAACATCAATAAACGAAATTGGTAGTTATTAGTGTATAATCATCTCAATTACGCCCATCCCGAGCACTCTAAGCGCGGTAATAAATAACACCGTCCCACACAACTTACGTATTTAACTTCGCAGATTTATTGCGCGCACCAATACATTACTCGGTAAGGGCGGATTTATCAACGTCTCAATCTACGAACAGATTGTGCCACGTTTTCTTACCGAATAACTTCATTTGTATCACGATTTTTGGGGAGTGAATGTAAAATGATACTGTCGAGGATTAATTTATATACATAAATATACCCAACAAATAGAGATATGTAGATTAGAGATGAAACTTTACTGCACACTTGAAGAGAAAATTAGGATGCAGAAACCGAATCAAGGTAAAAGGGTTTTATCTAGTATATTAGTAGAATATTATCAGAAGCGATAATGAACTTAGTTAACCCAGTAACTCCGACATGAAACAGTTTTTTTAGAATATCTTACATTTGTCCGAAGTCGAAGCGTATTTCAAATATTATCATCATGATCATAATCATCACTATGATCACTACCATCAACAGCCTTCAATTCGTCCACTGGCGGACTCTCCTATGGCACGCCACTGAGCTCGATCTTCGAAATTACAAATGAAATTACTTACATTTTCGAAAATAGGAACAAGCTATTAAGTATGGAGCGAGCTTTATTAATTATTCCAAAGTTTTAGGGTTTCGCCTGTTGATGCGGAAAGTGTAGTCTTAATCCGAATTTGTGTATCTGGTGCAGACATTAAACCAGAGCTAACCCATGTCTGATTCCGTGAGTGGGGTGCGTTATCTGTAAATATTCTATTCGGGAAATAAATTGTAGAAGACGGATTAGGATCAGAATAGTTGGACATGAAGAATTTACTATACCGCGGTGTAGAGGCGCAAGCATATGCTGTGCAATAATTACGTATTGTGTTTGATTCCCAGGTCGGGTAAAGTGTTACTAGGTTTTTCCAGCACAGAAAGTAGAAAAACAGCAATACTATCCCCGATATGAGACAAATATTTGTTTGATCCATAAATTTTTGCTTTGGCTCTGGGTCTTTGTGAGAGCGAGAAGTCTCTCGTAATTTCTGATAACCACGACACAGGACTTGTATCGTAGTGTTTGGTCAGAACTATGCATGTGGCTGGTGGGTGAACTTATATTTATTTATTTGATGATCTTCTGCCTAACATTTGGTAGTAAGTCAGAATAAATAATTTCTGATATGAAATTAACTAATGAAATCATTGACATCGTTCATTTAATCATGTGTCCATTACTAATGCTAATTAGGCTACATGATTCAGTACTGAATCAAAACAAATTCATAAACTGTTATATTTGAATGTTACAAGCCTATCGCACATTGAAGCGTTAAATACTGTTGAAAAGATTAAATATGTACCGTGGTACATATACAAACAATTAATGTGTAATTTAAATGTAAAATATAATTACCTTATTTATGTTATTAATGTGTTTACTTAATTATTGTGTACTAGCGACCCGCCCCGGCTTCGCACGGGTACAATGCTGATATTTAATGGATGTTATCATACATATAAACTTTCCTCTTCAATCACTCTATCTATTAAAAAAAAAAACGCATCAAAATCCGTAGCGTAGTTTCAAAGATTTAAGCATACAAAGGGACATAGGGACAGAGAAAGCGACTTTGTTTTATACTGTGTAGTGAAGTTGACAGAAATCATTACACGACGATATAGATTAAACAGCGTAATGTATTATATAAGGCTGATGATGATGTTGGATTAAATCTAAGACTAAACGAAAGAAAAAGCTTTCAAATTAAATTACCTTTTTAGTCCGAGATCCCAGAGCCGCCAGACGTTACTTATTTTCTGATGGATGAAATGTGGACCATTGAGTAATGTTAGTATGTACTACCATCGTATGTATACTCGCTTACTTGATCGAAGGGCTAATTTGCGGATATCCGCTGTTTGGGGTACCAAAAAGCGTGGCGTAAATTCTCATGGCTAATTTTCGCATATGTTTTGGATACTATCGTCCAAAATAAGTCTTAAATACTCCCAGGCATTTCCAGTCGAACATATTGCTTTACAGACGCTTTGAAGATTCAAAATAATGAGTTAACATCACCTAAATTCTGATGCTCCATTTTTGTATACGTTCACCAGACGGCTATTTTAAAATCTTTGACAAGAAGACATACCGACATAGGCTTTTTGGTACCCCAAACAGCGGATCTCCGTAAGTTGGCCCTTCGACCAAGTTAGCGAGTATGCATACGATGGTAGTACATACCAACACTACCCAATGGTCCACATTTCATCCATCAGAAAATAAGTAAGGTCTGGCGGCTCTGGGATCTTAGTCTATTTTATACAGAGTGACTTCAGACCGTGATCGAAAACTAAAACATGTAATACGGTGATCACGACCCCATTGGCGTTGAAAAGACTCCTATATAATTACATGCAGACCAACTTGAAACCACAGTACAAAACTTTAACCTTTGAATTTGTAAATTCCACGAACAATTTGCAAATGTACCTACATGTTCCCGTTCTTTAATCTTGATCTCCTAAACATAGTGCATTCAAGCTACAGCACCAGCTAGAATACTGGCGTAACAATACGTTTGTATAGCACCTACATATGTATGAGATTGCAGTTGGTTGCTGGCAACTTTCTATGCAGTACTCTAGATTTCAAAGGAATAAAATTACGATTTTCGCTAGTTTTGTCTTTCATGCTCTGTTACTATTGGCATAAGCGTAATTAAATATATTATATATATAATCTGTATTCTCGATAAATGGACTTGGTAACAAATAAATAAATACGCCCGACAGTTACGCACATAGTTGTGACCCCGCACTAAGACTCAAGTATTGTGTTGCGGGTATCAGAATCTACGAGAGACTTTTCGGTCTCACAAACATCCAGACCCAAACTAAATGTTTGTGGAAAACACAAACATTTTTCTCGTGTGGGGATCGAACTAGCAGCCTCTCGTTTCGCAAGCTATTTAATAGCCTGTAAAAACTCAGTTCCAAAGATCAGCGCGGAAACAAACAAATTCTTCAGCTTTATGTATTAAAACATATTATACCATCACTGAAACAGACAACAAGTCACATGGAAATACAATATTTTCGCCATATTTCAATATATGATGAGCAAAACGTAGGAAATGTTGAAGACGTTTTCACGTAGAATTTCGAGTCATTTATTTTCTGTTTCCGATTTAGCTCATTAGCGCAGGTCTTTCGCAAGGGACTGGCGGTTTACCCTTCTCATGTGGTTTCCTCATACAAATATAGTCCCTATTTTCTCTTGACATAGTTGTTTATATTGCTCGCACCACCCCAACGAAACCTTTAATTTGTGTAATTCTTTAATCAAACTTAATTAGGGTGTCTCGCGAAATCTCATTCCCAAATCTAATAAATAATTCAAGAAACACACATTAATCCATGAAATAAAGAACAGATTATGTTAATCACAGGGCGCACTGTAGCGTGTGGATAGAACTAAACGTAAGATGTAGGGTACCCATATTCCTTTGGCGCTAATAATGTATTTTTTTTTTATCGACACGAAAATGTGACTAGTTGTCACATACTACGCAAAAGACAATTAGTCGCATGATGTTAAACAGTCATCTAGAAACGCGAGGAAGGTACATTTGCTATTATGATGGTCGCATTCGTTTTAATTAAGAAAAAATCCACCAACAGCAGATATTATATAATACGAGTAAAACTTATCATCGTGATCTGTCCATATACGACCCGACTGCTAGGTACGGGCCTCCTCTACATCCAAGTGAAGGTTTAGGCCTGTGGACTACGCACCTAAAAGACTCTAAAAATTTTTAGGTGTGCAGATTTCCTTACGATGTTTAACTTTACCGTAAAAGTAAGTAATAATTAATTGCGAATAACGTAATTTCGAAAAGTTTTTAAATCGCGCCCGCCGAGATTCTTGAACGAGAATCTAAGCCTCGAGGCATCACATCTTAATTAATACTTAATAAAACCTAAAAATGAACGTGCCCTTTTTCGGAAATTCCTTTCACTAAAGAGTATCCAGCACAGTGTCGGTTCTCATGCGACCGCCATCTTCGTTTGATTAATTCACCGAATTATTAATTAAATGATAATGAGCAAAAGCCATTCGAAGGTTCCGCTTAAAGAGTTTCAATTCAATTCAGATTGGAATAAATGAATGGAGTATGCAAACAGTTTCGTAGTACGTCGGTACTAACTTTCGAAACAGGGCGTGTTTGACAGGATTTATAATTTCCTCGGAAGATTTCGCTCTCCAAGTGTATTCGGATAATAAAATAAACCAAAATTGATCCTTGCATGACGTAATGTATGTGTAATAAAGGATAAATATATTTTTATAGTCTTAACAATAATCATTGATTTTCGTTAGACACTGTCCATAAACTATGATGCACAGGAAGAAAAAGCTTTCAAGAACCGATGTTGTGATAAATAAATACAACCATCAGTGACATCTGTACTTCCGACCCCAAACTAAGATACAAGTCTTGTGTCGTGGGTATCAGAAATTAGGTGACACTTTTCGATCTCCCAAATACCGAGACCCGAAACGAATAGTGGATCACACAAACCTTTATCTCGGTGCTCTCACCAAGGTTCCCGGATCGAACCCGCGGCCTCTCGTTTCACAGCTGGTGTTTAGCCAACTGCGCCACGGGGCTATCAAATGTAATCAAAATCTACATCAATACGTTATAAGGCTTCTAGTATGTTAGTTTAGTAAATTGAAGATAATACAGATTGTACTTTAGCAGTATAATTTTTTCTATCTTGGAAGCCGCAGGCATTAACATCATAATCAAGGTTTTCTTCTTAAAAGATATACCGTTGCTGACAAGTTCCTATAAAAAAGTAGAGAAATTAGAATGCAATATTAAAAATATAATATTGTTTTCTCTTCTGCGTAACAAAATGCTTCTTTTTCTACTTTTAAATGTTCAGAATAATGTTCAGGGAACACAGAATCCAAGCTATGGGGATCATGTGGAACCGTTAACACGCCACTGTTGTAGCGACCAAGATATGCCATCATTATCAGCCCATAAACGTCCTAACCTAAAGGATTTGGGCCTTATTCTACCAAGCTAGCCAATGTACACAAAGATTTTTTCTAGAAACGCTATTAAGTTGGTAATCCTATAACACTATACGGGTAACATTTTTCTCGTGGCTTATTTTTAATCCAGCACCCTTATCCAATGCGTCACAGCGGCTGTTCACAAAGATTTTTATTAAAAACCCTTCCAACAATCTGAAGCCGTGTCATAAACATATTGAAATTCAAATCAAGCGACACTCGCTGTAAAGTATTGAACAAACGAGATAATGTGAGCGGTCGCGAGTGTCGCCCGTTATAAAAATACCCGCTTTATACCTCAGAGTTTAAAGCCAGCACTCAATTGAATGGACATTTTACGAGCATTTTGAGTGTTGTAGTTACCGCTTGAATGTTTTCGTGTTGTATTTCGCAATGGTTTTCATGACTTCGTGAAATTTCCCGGTGGAAACGCTCAATCGGATAAATAGCGATGGTCGTATTCAATCTGCATTACCTACTATGTTACACCTCACTTCACCAATTATTATGGACACTAGAGATTTATCACTGTTAATAATGAGAAAATTCTTTGTCATTTAACGATAACATTTCTAGACTCATGAAATAATATTTATTACATCTTTAAAAGATCAAATACACCTCTTAGAATCAGTCACTTCAAAATTTTGTGTACAACCCTGTTTGGAAGGCAGTCATCACTAGAGAAAAACGGGCAAGAAGCTAGTTTTGCTCTTTTTCAATTAAAATTTGGTATTCGGAAATTTGAGTAAAGCCCTAAAATTGGCAATCGGTTCGTTGATATTGGACCAATAACTAATGAAATGACAAAATATTTTTTGCTTACCCTTACGGCAGTACGGGCTTTGTAAAAACGAGCTGAGTCACCTATATCTCATGACTACCCTTATTATCTTACTGAAGTTAAACGGGTAAAATAAAGTACCAAGCGAAACCGTTTACGACAAGCCGTATCAGTGAAACGGGATGATTGTTGCTCCAGTAGCACGGTTTCGATGCTGAGTGCATCAAACGCGACGGAATAACTCCACTCCTGCGCTTTATACGCGGAATCTTTTATTGCATTCTATAGAGGATTATATCGGTAAATAATAGTATGAATACCTTATGTTTATCCTATGGTTGTCTGTAAAAGACTGCCTTGAGCCATAAGACCGCCGAATGTACTATTTTTCTTTTATTCACTGTCTTTGTATGTACAATAAAGTGTAAATAAATAGACAGGGTAGATAATTATATTATCTAGAAAGTAACGATGTCTGTAAGGAATTGCTAAGAGCGATAAAATCACCAATTGTATTTTACATTTAGTGTAGTTTCTCGATTTAATTATGCAAGTGCAAGACACTAAACAAATAAATAACCCCTTCAAGAAAAATTTTGTAGATGCTGTCGAAAACGTTTTAGTAGTTTTCATTAGTAAATCAACGGAAATAAAACAAGACCTTTATGTGATATCGAAATATGTCACTCTAATGGCGGCCTTCGCAATATTTCGGTCTGCTTACGCTCGACATATTCTGTGTTATAGGATCGAGGACACATATGACTCTGCAAAATGTGTCGCAGATTAATAGTGCGTCAGAAATAAAAATTTACGGACTTTCTTCATAAAATTGATCGTTGAAATTTGTTACAGAGACGTAAAGAATTATTTTTATTCTATTTTATATATTACAATTTTTGCTTTGTTTTTAAAAGCTTATTTACTTATACAGGGTGTATTTAGACCGTGATCGAAAACTGAGGCAGGTAATAGCGAGGGTGATCACAAACCCAGTGGCGCTATTAAAAATCCCGACTAAAAATAAAAATGTTGACGTTTTCCATACAACTATCGGTGTTAAAAGTATGTGGTTTGTATGGAAAACCTCAAAAATTTTATTGTTTGTCGGGATTTTCTTTAATGCCAGGGGGTTTGTAATCACTATCTCTATTACCTGCCTCAGTTTTCGATCACGGTCTAAATACACCCTGTATAGTGTAGTTTCAATAAACATTTTGAATCCCCAAAAATGACCTATCATAAATAATGCTAAGGGTCCTATTCTATAGTCGAGGCAAAGTGAAATATATTACTTTTATTTAACCAATTAATTTCACTCGAGACACAAAAGCAACTTACTCATAGTTAATGACTATGAAAGTTATTCCAAAAGCAATTCGCATAATGTACTCGTATATCAATTAAGTGGCCATAAAATATTCTAGGTCCGTCGGTGGTGATTCATTGAGGATACATTAAAGTAAGCCCGGTGTCATTAATTTCACCAAACGAAGCTTAGACTGTTGCGAAGCCTATTTCTACGGAGCTGAAGAGTAAACTCAATCCATGATTAGTTCGTCGATGTATATTCAAAATAAATTGGATGAATTTATGATTAAATTACTATTTTAATCTATAATAATGTAGCTGTCCAAGACGTGATTCTAGCCTTTGGATTCTTAGTTTGTACTGTTTTGCACTATTGCATTAATTTCTAAATACTCTGTGTCGAATAACATTTGGAATTAAATAATAAAAGTTCACAAAGAAAGCGATTTTTAGTAAGTATTTTTTTAATTTAGGAATCCCTTATATACTCGTATATTAGACATTAATATTGCGTTTAATAATTTGGTATGTATGCATAGATCTAAAACAGATTTCGACCAATTTTAACGATTTAGATATCCCGAATTCGAAATCGATACGGGTTGGGAAAAAAATACTAGATTTTTGTATTAAGAACTTCTATATGTGGCCTATATGTGAACCAATATGGTGCCGAGAAACGGGAATAGACTCATCCTCTGGGCCTCGTTAACCTTGTGGGACTAAAAAAGCTAACCAAAAATACGAGCGTGTATTTGATAAGTGCACTTTTATGCCTGAAAATGTGTTCGTGGGGATTATAAAAATCAAAAATTTACTGGTTCGTTGCTTATTTCACACTTTATTAATGGATCTCCAGAGCAAAATTTTAAATACAAAGTGCCAGACAAAGCAAATTTTTAATGTAGTCTGCTAAAATTGAACATTTTATTTTAGATGTTATTCACGATTTTAAAAATAATGACAATAAAAATACAGCAAACAAGCTACAGAAAGTACCTACAGTTCTTAAGATTCAGCTGTCAAAATCGTTTAACTTTCATTGTTCTCAAAATATTTTAAGGTGAACGTCGCCGTCGCCGTTTGGAGATCATAATAAACAACATCCCTTGAGCAATATAAATCCTCGAGCTTGGAGCAAAATGCGCTTATCTCAGAAAGCACCTTATTTACATAATACGTGGTAATGACAATCTTCAGTTTATCTAAACGAAAATATCACCGAAGAAACAGGTAGATTGCAGCAATTCAGAGATAAGAGAACCGCGGGGGGCTAATCTATTACAGTATTACTTAGGGCGAGGTCGTACCGTTTCATAATAAACTAGATTAAATAAAATTGGAGACATAACACCAATGGAATGGAATGTCTGGGAATTCTATACGAAATGTGGAGTCCAATTTTCATCATCATTATCATCAGACGTACGTCTAAGACCACGCTGGCCTAGTGCTCAAGAAAGTCTTGAGCTCTAGAGTTCACTTGCCTTGTAAGAAATTGAGACAGAATACTAGCACTAATAAACAACAATGAAACAGTCTTTTTGTTGGAACAAAATTTCATATCTCGTTATTATCTCTACTATCTAACTTCTTCACAAGAATTTAACTACATGGCATCGCGTGCCAGCAAAAAATAACTTATCCGCCATAATCGAAACAAAGTTCACCCGACGAGTTTATCCAGCTCGTGCAATCTACGTGCTGCGCAATAATTATTTTTATTGCTCAACTTGTTTTTGTTCCCTACTTCATAATAAAATAAGGTAGACGACGTTTGATATAGATGTCATTTTATTTTTTTACTTGCAGTTTTGATACATACAATTGGCGTAGCATGAATTCTGGACAGGATTAGTGATGCAGGTTGAGGGGATTGAGGGATTGAGAGTTTTGAATATACATCCTAAGGTTGGCTTAAAAAGACCGCCATGTGCCAAAAGACCGACATTTGAACTATATTCTAGTTTTATAGATTTCTTATTCCTTTATAATTTACTATAATATGTAAATGTACTTCAGTGCTAAAGAAATAAAAAATATTCTAGAATCCATTAAAAGCTTTCATATCGTAAACCTACAACATGTATTCAAAATAAAGAAACCATTATTGTACAAAAAATGAGATTTTTTTATACATCTGACGCAAATATTTTTAATATAACAACTGTAATAGATTTCCTAGAAAAGGCATATGAATTCTATTTGAATAGAGTAGAACAGAGTTATCTATAAATAGACAACAATGGAAATTCACAATAATAAAAATACGACGCGTTTTAGATTTAAAAAATTCAAGTTTTAGCCTAGCACATAAATATATAATAATATTTTAGGCTGATGATGATGATCAGCATCTTACATACGTTCTACTTCTGTTTTCGAGTCATCTCTAGATTTAGAAGAAACTATCAAAGTCAAATTATATCAATATTTTACCATAGTCAATATAAAAATCATTTATTCCATCAACAAACGAAATAAAGCAGTGTTATTTTTATATTGTTATCTTTGGCCGAATTACTTACATTCCATTTCATGTTGGCTGTAAATAAATACAGTGTATCTGATGTAGAAATGTCGTCTACTCCCAAACAATAAACAAGGCACGTTGTAACATTGTTTTCGCTGGTTCCAGGCCATCAGGCACCACAAACAAAGCTTGTGTACTTTAGAGATCAAAAGTTGTTGAGCCCTTTGCCAAGTCAATCGATTAAATGGCTTTATTGTAAACATGTTCTTATATTGACAGCCCCGTAGAACACTTGGCTTGACACCAGCTTGTGAAATGTGAAGATGCGGGTTCTTACTTAAAAAAATTCCAAATGTTTTGTTGTGTTGTGTTTCCGTCATTCGAAAAAAAATGAACTTCCAAATAGATAAACTGCTAAAGCTAATGTGAATGTCTCTTTTTAAATTGAAAATGGAATGATAACGAAATGTCTGGCTGCCCTTTACACATTTAATTACTGCGGACGTAAAAATGCCACTGAATTTACACTCTGCAAAGTAAATATTAGTTCCAAACCACTGCCCGGTAAAGTCTCATCTCTACTGCTAAAAAACTTTTTGCTTTCAGAACGCGTTTTACTGTATTACATTGGCGGTAGAAGCTCCTGTTTTTTGCTTATCATTTTTCGACACAATTCTATGGTAATATATTTCTTATATGGTTAAATTGCTTGATGGAATATAAAACCAAGGAAGAAATAAACAAAAACAGATATTAAGTTTATATACAAACATATTTTGCCAATTACGAGGAATATGAGAATTTTATTTAAGGTTGCAAACGAGTTCTGGAATAGTACTTCCCACGCATTCCAGTGACTAGAATAAAAAGGCTAAGAATACGTGAATACACAAACTAATTAGATTCGCGTCAAAGGAATTTCCTTCTAAGAAAAGCAACTCAAATACACGTGTATGTCTACTGTTCTCGAATATAATTCGCAGACTGTGTAGAATATTATTGCAACTAAATTGAAAATTTGTTGACAGTACCGAACATTAGAATGTGAAATTACACACTTCCATAACACAGGTAAATGTATGTGTTTATCTCAAAAATATGCTGTTCAAAGCGTGTAAGTGACAAGTGAGAGTGAAATACCTGCCCTCACTCCTACATTCCTCCTTCCTATTACATAATTAATCAGTGGAAAGAGGCATAACTCTTTAATACACACAAGTTGAAAAAGCACGTGTACAACAATGGTATATGAACTAAAAAATGACTAAGTGACATTCATAGCTCTGACCCTACACAAGATCAAGTCTTGTGACTTGTATGACTGTGAAAAACTTTTCGGCCCCACAAACACCCAGACCCAAATCAAATAGTTGTGAATCACAAAAAAATTGTTTCGAATCCGCGACCTCTCGCTTCATAAATTGGTAGCTCCATGGAACCGCCAAAATTATGCAAATCAAATCTAGCACTTAATTTTCCTGTAGAAAACATAGTTGGTGTAGTAGAGAATTTAATTATGTCGTTGAAAATGATCTCGGTTTGGTATTTCGGCGCGTTAATGAACGTGGACGCGTGGCTTTATCGCGGCGCTAAATCCCCAGCCTACCATGTTTGCGCATATCCAGACGGCTCGACACGCCCCGCCATTTCATTATCGGTTTAAATTTCCTCCATTAGCAGCACGCAGGTTTATTTCTGACACGCCGGATGTATGGGGTGAAACGTGCATGTCTATGTGGAAGTCTCGCGTGGTCTCATGTCTGTTGGTTTTCGAAAAGCACTGCTAAAAGTTCGTTGATTCTAATGCCACGCTCAGCTCTTAGCATTCGAAGTTATAGGTTTATTCACAGCGAATTGACTCGCAATTTAATCTTAAAATTGTAAAAAGAATTGTACAATAAAAAAGCTATTAGTTGCTTAGAAAATTCTTTGGTGTGTACTCTATGGCCTATCCTTTCGCAGATATACAATTGGGAACCAGACAGTTTATTTGTAATGACTATTTCGATGTTTTACATAAAATATTTTATCATAGCTATTTAGTTAGTAATTTGGAACAATTTCTTACATAAGGTTGTGTTGATACATTCAGGCAAATTACGATCTGTCGAAACCAGCAGTTATTAAACTATAAACAATAACCAAACCATATCTGACTCATAAATAACTCTATTACACAATGCAAACTACAAAACCCTCATTACTTGCTATAGAAGCACATTCTGGTATAATTGTCGCATAAATTGCCTGCAATTCGGCTATTGCAGGCATTTAACAATCAAGCCATAATTTCTGCAGTGATAATGAAAACAAATGACTGAAAATTATGCAAATATTATCCACCATTGAAATAAGTTGTAATAGCTCACAAACTTCATGAATAAATCAGTGACAGCTCAAGAACTAAATCTGGAGTCATCATCATCATCAGCCCATAAACGTCCCACTGCTGAGGACGGGATTAATGTACAACTTTAAGGATTTAGCACTTATTCTACCACGCTGGTCTAGTGTAAGTTAGCGGACTACACGCTATTTCCTTTTTCACACTTACGTATCCATGTTAATTTAGACCTTTGATGATTCATATCTGCATACTTTAGTTTAACGGTGAAGAAAAACATTGTGATGAATTCTACACACCTAAAAGCACTTCGATTTTCTAAGAATTTTTAGATGTGTAGTTCACCATCCCGCACAAGGCCAGCATGGAGTAAGGCCCGTGTCCAGCATCATGTCCGTGGGAAGCATATGGGCTAATGATGATGTCGCTTTAGTTATGTAACTCCATTATCTGAAATTCTAATTATTTTGTATCTTGCTTTGATACGGCGGGAGGTTGACAACTATCTGTTTCCTACGGCTTAATTAAGTGCAATAACTGAGACTGTAATTGATTTTGGAGAACATTTCGTTATGGAAATTCCAAATAGAATCGGAATTCGTAATGTCCCTCAACAACTTACACCACACAGACCGAATTAAAGACATAATTTCGCCTTAAAATATATTAAGTTTGCTACCAAATTCTCTGATATCACGAAAGGAAAATCGAGTTTCAATTTCCGCACGCACTGATACCGGGTCAGATAAACTGGCAGATGACAAAGAATAGTATAATATTTTATAACCCTCGGCTGACGGATGAAACGGTATTAACTTTTATTGTTACCTCCGCGGCCCTTTATCTAACATCCTGTTCGGATATAGTTCGGCATTTATTAAATATTTTAGTTACTTTTATTATATTCATAGTGAGAATGAGAATATATATTGGAATTTATTTCCGGACTATAATTTCGTATTTGCGTCACAGATATTCGCGCGATTTTCGCGCCACGTATAATGCCTTTAAAGTCTTGGATTTGTTGTAACATTTACTGAAATTCGTTTTTATGTTGGTTATATAACTAATGACTTTAACTTGGAATCAATACTGCGACACAAACCATCAACCCTTTTGCACAAAATCTGTACAGTTTTAGCTTTACAGAAAAGAACTCTTCGCACGGAAAACAAGGAACTCTTTAATAAATCTAAGTTAGTATTCTTTGAATGTAAAAACGTATTTTTTTCTTTTCCTCTTTTTTTAAAAAGAATATTATGATCCGACATAAATTCTGTGTTATTTTGAAAAGATGTTGTTAAGATGACAAATGTGGTTAATTTAAGTCATTTCTCAACGCCAACAATTTCTAAAGACCATTGAAATATTATAATCTATTGTAATAACAAAAATCATTTCTCAAAATGAATTGAAATGTCCAAGATTAGGATGTACTCAGAAAGACAACCGTGGTCTTATTCCTTACTATGATTACGGAAATTTTAATATTGCTTAGCGAAGTACGTATTTTTAAACGACGAATATTGTTAACACAAGGAGAAATAAATAACCAAAAACCTTTATAAAAATAGACAAAGACTGACCCTAACACACTATTTCGAGTTTTAAATCACACTTCGTGGGAGAAAAATATCCTGCTCTATAAAATACGCCTCTAGGAATCTCACTCATCGCTTGATTCCACCAGTCCTATTACTTATAATTTATCAAAAAAATTGGTGTCGTCAAAGTAGTCACATTCTACAATCTCATTGAAAAAAAGATATGAAAATGTATGGATCTAATGACACACATAGGAAAACCAAAGGACTCGTTTACGAGTATGTCAGTTAGCCGAATGTTCCTAGGCCCTCAGTTCAAGATTACTGCGAAGCTCAGTCATTATCAAACTAATATTCTCTAATCTCTGAAACACAGAAGCTCAAATGACGTCATGTAATAAATTATGGGCCCCAATAAAGTCCTCATTGCGTCCGGGTGTTGGGCGCTATGTCTGGCATACAAATGGCCCATGTTTATAAATTAAACAAATTTGACATTCAAATTGTTGATCAATCATTCTTATTTGTGCGAAGTTAATTATGCAGACGGACTTGGTAGTGTTTTGTTTATATTGTCTGTTTAAGATGAACCTACTTTTGTATATCCTTGTTTGAATTTAGATTTATTAGTAGACATATTACTTTCAACCTACAGTTTCTCTTATGTGTGCTTTTTTTTATAAATTCTTCATTTAATCAAAATCAAGTCAGAATTTTAAGCGTGAATACAATAATGTTCTTAAAGAACCAGGCTTCTTAATTCACCCTCATGGGACAGGCGACTTTCTTGAGACCTACACCGAATCGTGACCTTATTTAAATCTCTCCACCTTCTTCCTACTCTATCAATCTGAGCCCGAAGGTCCTCCCTATTGATTCAAATATGGAACATATGACATTAGATTTTTAAAAAAGTTATGAACATAAAAACTCTTTGTCTCCAGGTGCACCCCGATGCCAGGATGTTGGACGACATCGGGCCCACCATACCGTCCAACCACTCCACATCCATGACCGAGTACCACAACTTCTACGTCACGTTCTACGATGTGGAGACTGGCACTTACGTCAACAGCACGCCCAATGCTACAGAGGTATGTATACTGTAATAGAAGTGAGTTATTTTAGACTGTATCCACCAACGAGCACTGGGCCAGCGTGGTGGAATAAGGCCTTAAGCTTCTCAATAGTAACGGAGGCCTTGCCTAGCAGTAGGATGTATTTGGTCTGATGATGATGATGATGAATTTTAGACTACGTTTTTAGTTTAGGACATTTCTTTTTAACGTCAGCCCTACGGTTACGTCATTTGGCAAGAAGTCATTGGTATAACAAATGGAAAACGGTAATGTGTATTTTTAACAAACTATCAAAACCTCTAAATTCGACAGTAATCAAAGTAAAATGAAATGAAATAATGGTGGATTAAATTGTTACTTAAAGAGATAACACTCAAAAGGTCGCTGCGTATCTAGAATTTTGTCAATAGCGAAAACTTCCTATAGTGAAGCGATTGGTCAATACCCGCATACAGAAATGTTTCCAAATCACTTTTACGGGTCTGTTGTGGGACCCAAAAGTTTCTCGTACATCTCAATGTCAAAAGACCCGAGTCAGGGCCGTAGCTAGGTTTAGTTTAAGCTAGAGTTTCATTGGTTGCAAGTAAGGAGAACTTCGTTAGCAGTTATTTCTAAGATAAAAATGAGTCGTCGAAATGTAAATTTTCATTTTATATTCTGACTAAATCTAAGTTGCCTAAAGGTGTTGTTAATATAGATTGATTCAATTTAAAATTGATACATTCATACTGGAGCTTTTTCAGAACTAAACTAAATATAAAATGTTGAAACTGTCTCGTGCGATTATATTTTGATATTCAATAATTGTAATAGATAAAAATCAGTTACTCTACCAACTTCAGATAGCAAAGTGTTAATGCGTAATGTAACTACTTTTACCTAATTTTTGATGTACCTTCTATAGATATCGCAATGGGACACTAAAATCCGATAAATGTCTTCAACTGTGAACAAACCCATTTGGGATTTGTGAAGTGGAAGCCTAAATTGTGAAGTACAGGCCAACGAGGGCCGGGTAAAGTTACACCAACACGAGTACATAAGTGCTAAGTCTCATGTCCTGAGTGAATTATGATAACTTGTTAATTAGCTCTGTAATATTACTAGATTAAATAAGTAGCGATGGCATCGATGTTTAGGCGCACAGTTGAAAATCTTGGCAATCGGAGGTTCATATCCCAGGCACGCACCTCTGACTTTTCGGAGTTATGTGTGTATTAACAATCATTATCACTTATTTTAACGGTGAAAGAAAACATCGTGATGAAACCTGCACACCGAAACCTGCACACCTAAAAAGTTCTTCGGAAGAAGCCTGTTGGACCAAGACCTAAAACCCTTACAATGGTAGAGGAGGCTCGTACAGCAGGGGATGTATGACGAATATAAGCTGATGATGATGATGATTGCAAGAATATTATTCGGACTTTGAAGTAAATTTCGAATATATAGGCGGCAGTGG
Organism: Cephonodes hylas; assembly: GCA_030295005.1. Lineage (NCBI taxonomy): Eukaryota > Metazoa > Arthropoda > Insecta > Lepidoptera > Sphingidae > Cephonodes > Cephonodes hylas. The sequence goes on along the minus strand of AP025367.1, from coordinate 3,095,826 downwards.
ATTCGCTACAACGTGGGATAAAACAACCGACGAAATGTATCTTCATCAACCCATACACGCCCACTGCTGAGCACGGGTCTCCTCTGCCATTGAGAGGGTTTTGGCCATAGTCCACCACGCTGGCCTAGTGCGGGTTGGCGGACTACACACCTAAGAAATTCCTAAGAACTCTTAGGTGTGCAGGTTTCATGACGATGTTTTCCTTCGCCGTTAAAGCAAGTGATAATTCAATGTGAATACACACATAACTTCGAAAAGTCAGAGGTGTGTGCCTGGGGTTCGAACCCGCGACCGCCGAGATTCTCGACCGCGCGCCTAAACCTCGAGGGCATCACTGCTTGTGTAGACGTATACCTAAAACTTTGGCGATAGGTACAATCTATAATGTAGGTATTTCTGATTATGAAAATACAAATGTCTCGGTAATATTACTACTTACATACATGTATGTACTTTTGTTGTCTACCTCGTGATCCGCGGCACAATGATGGTACTGTTTCGCTTTGGGAATGGAAACTCAACGTGTATACGTGAAGTAATTGAATTACAAAGATGATTGCTCAAATTAAGTGGTTTCAATTCCGCCATCGAGTAAGATCAAACACCCGCAGTTACCAGATCCCAAGTGTTTAATCGAAATTCTTAGTTTAATAACTGTTTCATGTTAATAAATGTAACTAACAATATAAGCGTAAATTAAAAATATCGATCTCGAGACTGCCTTGTTGATTCTGAGATATCGGGTTCGGCAAAGTGCTTTTGGATTTTTACATTACAATCATCAAACATGAAATCGGCAATAACCTCGCCCCCTATTACGTAAGACCTATTTATAACTGGCGAATATGGCTGCAGAAATGCCTATGCATCGACCTATGCGCAAAATAAAGTTATATGTGCTTTTGCACAACTTCTCTTTCTCAGCCATTTAAACTGAATTGGGCACAAAATTATCAGTAATTTTTTTGTTCTTCAAACAACGACAAAATGTATGATTATTATTACTTCACTACTGCAATATATAAACAAGTTTAACTCTATTATAGACATAAAAAGTACTTTGGTGTTATAGTCATTAGTAACCTTATTCTATGCATACCTAGATCGACATAATGTACATATGTAATGTATGTGGTTGTTTTTTACATTCTCTAAGTACTCTTTACTAAGTAAAGTAGTCATCCTTCACATCATAATTTATATTGTAAAACTATAATGTATGAACAGGTTTAACTGAAGCCCAAAATGAACTTGTAAATTCAAATCTGGACGAGACCCATATTCAGAGTTGCTATTTAAATTTTTATAACGTCTGGCGGAAGTAATGGCCCACGGAAACGGTCTGGCAATAACGATTATCTATTTTTGATAATATTGTCAAAAATATATTTAAATATGAACCTTTCTACTTTAACGTAGGAGAGTACAGTTTTGAGACACCTTTAGTTCGCGCTACCTGTGAAAGGGCCCTGCTTTCGAGCTAGTAAGTACGCATACCCTCCTAAGTACATACTAGACTATAAATCACCGAAATTTCAGCTTTGCTAAAATAACGTAGGTCTGGCGGTACTGGGATCTTGGACTATAGATAACATTGTGACAGTTCAGTTTGCGATTTAAAAAAATATTTCCAACCCATCAACCGACGCAGAGCACTCGATTAGAAGTTAATTGCCCGACGGTGTAACCTCGCGTAAAAGCCGATGCGTTTTTACAACGTAATTTAGTTTTATACGCTTAGTTTTTTTTTTCAATCCGGAGAAATTTGTGGATAATTCAAAATACATGTTCAAATGCCATGTGTCAACGTCAGTGGCGCAACTGACTAGACACAAACTTGGGATTCCGACTGCGGGTTCAATCCCCATACTGAGAGAAATGTTTGTCGCATCCATACATATTTCTTTCGTGGCAATACAAATGTCTCTTGAAGTTTCCAGATACGACTATAATATTGGTATTTTAGTTTGAGGTCAGAGCTATGTATGTATGTACCTACAGCCTGAATTCACCAGCTGTGGTTTATGAAGCAAAAATAGATTATTTTTATTACCATAAAGGTGTACTGCGTAGATCGGACCAACAAATATTTACTCCACTCCGCCCCATGATCGCAAATGCAAACGAAATATTAAAAACGTAGCAATAAAACCAAAGCAATAATTATAAATCATAGAATTGATTTATTTATTTAATTTCGTTTAATACCATGCAGTACAATAAAACTTACTGGACTAAATAGATAATTAATTACAAAACACCCGAAAACTAGATCCGACAAAAACATATGTGGACCTTAAAAACATTTGTCTCGGTGCGGGTATCGAAACCGCGGCCTCTCGTTTTGCAAGCTGGTCTCTGGCTATTTGCGCCACGGGGCTATCTTCGTAAGGTCTTATATGTGATGTTGTCGTTACCAGGCGTACCAGTCGTTCATCCTGCCGTGGTGGCGGCAAGTGCTGTGGACGGTGCTGTTCGCCGGCATGGTGGTGGTCGCCACCGTCGGAAACCTCGTCGTCATATGGATCGTGCTCGCCAACAAACGGATGAGAAGCGTCACCAATTACTTCCTAGGTGAGGATAAAATAGTTACTAATATTATTTAAAAATTATATCGTATCATCTTCTTTCTCAAAAATAATTGATATCACAATTTCGATCTTATATAATAACTGCAAACTGCTATGTCGTGACGCAGTGTCTTTAAAAACAGAACCGAAACAAATATTTTTACCGCACAGGCAATCGAATAAAATAAAATGGTTCTGTGGATCTTAGAATTTGGGTTAACGCATAAGATATAACGATACTTTTTTAAAATTATTAATCAATCCTTCTGTGTACACAAGAGTTACCCGCTACCTAACTAAAAGGGATTGATACGAGTATTTGTGAGTGGTGATGTCGCAACAATTTTCTCATAACTATGCTGAATGCATGAAATCGATACGATTCTGACAATACAGTACACCACCAGACGCTAATGTGTTTTTAGCTAAAATGAATAGTCACCATTAGCGATAAACTAATTAAACAGAGTGCTCAATAATATCAGTCCCATATTCGCATTTCAGTGTATATTTTTGTAAAGGTAAAAATTATATGGAATCATTGTCTTGACATTCATCATTATCTTCATCAATCTTCTCAATAATTTAAGGAATTTAAGAATGAAAGAGTACCATAAAAAAAACTACATCTAATTCAGTGGCGGTACTTCCATAGGAGCCTAAAACCCCAGCTTGGCAGTAAATATTCAATAACAAAGATTGCTCCGCATCATCCAATCAATAACTTAATATTTATTTTTGCACAAAATTATAAATTTGACGGTAAAATGTCACTTTTATAACCCAAAAAAAAGACGACGAAGAAAAAAGTTATACACTATTAGCTCAAATGCTCCAAGTTTCAATTAATAAATTCCAGCAATTATCCAATTCCCACAAGTACAGTAAGTTGCCGCCGTTAATGACCAGATGGCTCAGTGCCAACAGACTAAAGTGTTAAGTGTTTCTTTGAGAAATCCGGAGATTAGCTACAGTAGCGCAGCATTCGGAATTAGATTTCCGGAAAACCTTGTCTTACCTTGCGCTGTCTGAATCACTTTTTTGTTACAAATAACAAATAAATAGACTTTTTATTTCAAATTCCTTTACTTAGTGTATCGAGTGTTTTTGACTAAATCTGGAGCCTTCGATTACGAATTCCGGGTCGAGAAAAATGTCAATGGAACTTATTATTTTGAAACTTTTAGTAACAAGACGAAGACTAGCAAAAATCAAAAGAAATACAGCAATATTATATAGGACTAAAACACACCTGGCTAATTTGGTTAGAGTAATAAACCTTGCAAACCCCCTTTAGAAGTACAGGCGTGAATCTTGACCTACGTACGTCTATTTGTATGCAAGTTTGTAAATAATATATCTTGTTTTAGTAAACCTGTCTGTGGCCGACGCAATGGTTTCAACCCTCAACGTGACCTTTAACTTCACCTACATGCTGAACTCTGATTGGCCGTTCGGACATTTCTACTGCAAGTTCTGCCAATTTATCGCCGTGCTCAGTATATCAGCTTCGGTCTTCACATTGCTCGCTATTAGTGTTGATAGGTAAGTAAAGTTATGGTAGATCTTTAGCCCATATTCGTCCCACTGGTGAAGACAGGCATCCGAAATGAGAAGGTTCAGACCTTAGGCCTGTTAGATGTAGCATCGATGGAGAAAAAAAAAGACCTGAAAAAGAAAAAAAGAGAATGCGTGTTTTTTTTCTTCGCGGAATATTTGCGGCTTCATAACACCAGAAGTTTCGTATAAAACCTTGAAATAGGAAGAGATTTTATTCTCTTTAATAACGTGAAATCATATTTATCAAAATAATTACCTAGTAGAAGTTGCCATATTTTAATACTTTAATATTTTGTATCACCGAAGTAGGTACCAACTGCCAGTGAATAGGTAATAACTGCTAATTATTTAGAGCTTACCGTCCAATTTTAATCAGTCTAATGAAAAGGTGAAATATTTTGCAAATAAGCGCCTATGACGTAGAATGTAAAGCTTATGTGGGAATAGCTTAATTAGAAAACGCGGGGCGTATGGGACACTCCCCTTGGGAACAATTAGTGACACGTAACAAAGTATAACGATTTATGATTTACGATAAATACTGCATATTTCTTACATTTAATTATTTAAAAATAGATTTTTATAAAAAATGGTGCGAATACAACTGTAAAGAATACGCCCAACATACATATTTTAGGGTATCAAACTAAGCCTTAGAAAAAAAGCAACTTTCCCTCATAAACATAGATTTATGTCATATAAATGTCTGAGGCAAAAATAAATAAATAAATATAAATAAATAAATACATGCAACAGTCACATACGTAGTCCTGACTCCACACTAAGATACGAGTCTTGTGTCGTGGGTATCAGAAACTACGAGAGACTTTTCGGTCTCACAAACACCCAGACCCGAAACAAATATTTGTGGATCACACAAACATTTGTCTAGGTGCGGGGATCGAACCCGCGGCCGCTCGTTACGCAAGTTGGTGTCTAGCCAACTGCGCCACGGGGCTGTCAAACATATTATAGTCCATAAAGTGTTAATTACTACTCCCGGTGAAGGAAAATAACTTCATTTGCTCGACGGAAGCCGCAGAAACGTAATTCAAGCAATTAAAAAGGAAAGTCGTTTCTAAATGTTTATATGGTAAGCCCTCCCGGTTTTTCTCAGTTTAACAACCCCTAATGTTCTTTTCTTGATTACGGACGCTTTTGGCTTACAATTTCTCTGCGGCTTCTATCGATGATAGCTTATCAACGCGATAGCCTCTAACCTGATAACCTCCTTGACCCCCGCCCATATGATTGACAGGGCATAGTACCCAGAATCACATGGACTAATACAAAATAGAATAGCCCACAACTCTCATCCACGTAATTCATAAAGATTAATAAAAACAAAAATATAATGGTATCCATAAATTAAGATAGATCCTTCCTTTAGCAATTGTTTATATTTCCTTTTAATAAAAAAATAATTAAGAATTTGGTAGACACTGTAATTTCGTAGGATTAAAAGAAAATTATGCTTTGCAATCGAGGGCGTTGTAAAGATTTAATCTTGTTTTTTGTTCTCAAATCGTAAATAAAAACCCTTTCCGTTCCCTCTTTTTTCAATTAAGGAAAAATAAAACAATCATTATGCGGCGTTGTAAATACCATTTTGTTCCTCCAGATTTTAATAGATTCTAAGGAATCGTAATAAGTATTTTAAATAACAAAAAAGAGTGGATTTTCTTTTAAGTCTTGCTTAAGGGCTTTGGATTTGTTTATTGAATTAGAAACTTCCTTGTAAAATTGTCAAGGAGGCCAAATTATTGACACATTGATACATAAGACATCCACATAATAATTTTTGTTTTCTGTCTCTGTGTCGGTTTATATTCCAACCCCGAAAAGATTCTCCAACGAAATTAAGTCTAAGGTCTCATCTTATCTTCTCCGAGGATACCGAAGCCTAGCAATGGGAACTGTATTGGTATAATATTTTCATATTTAGGTATGTAGCCATCATGAGTCCCCTACGACCCAGACTTGGCAAGAGAGCGACGCTGGGAATCACAGCCGCGATCTGGGCTTGGAGTTCCATCATCAGCAGCCCAAACTTGATTTATTTCACTACCGAAAGCGAGTTTCTGCCCGACGGAAGCGTAAGGTAAGACGAAATAACACGTTTTACTTTTAACAAATTAACTTTTGTGTTTGTTACCAGAAACCCGTTCCCTGTTAAGCTTAGGAATTAAGATTTACCTAATAGAGACCAAAATAACAGCATTGGTACTCCTATTCACCAGGTTCGACATAAGGCTATGTAGAAATGACGCTACCCGCTGCGGCTTAGCTAATCCCTATGGGGCTTAACATAGCTTTAATATAGATAGGTATAGATGAAATCAGAAAGAAAACTATTGGGAAAAGTTGAAAACAAAGTTGGCTATTATTCCAATATTGGAACTGCCGGGTGGAACGCTAATGATCTCTTTCCAATCATTCCCCTTGCTTCAATTTTGCATAAAGGAGAAAATTATGCAACCGCCATTGGACTTGGACTAATGACAGTCGGTATTATATGACAACCAACTATTGATATTTCTAGCTTGTTTAGTATTTATGATATTTCTGATAAATAAGTTTTAATTTAGACATTAAAACCTGTGAAGTTCTTGGTAAAAATGATAAAATTCAGTATGGAAAGGCAACGCAAATTATGTAATTAGAAGGGACAGCTCTGAACAGTCCTTAGACCATTGGATAATAACTCTAGGTCGTGTCATAAACATGTACCTATATGAGAAGTCATTGGCTTAGAAATTACTTCTTCACTTCTACATACTACAATCCGTAAGGCTTTATGACCAAAGGGACTCATTTCCACACAAATTGCGCACGTCGACTCTCCCTAATAATGTCAGGTGGCAAAATAATTTGTATCAATTACTTTTGTTTATTACGCCTTCTTTAATTAATAAACTCGTTAAAATTATGTTTGTTTCTTCTTGTTTAATTTACTTTTCTTATAATTGCTATTTCCGAACAACCCTCTGTGTAAACATTTAAATTTATAAATTAATAGGTACCTTAATTTGTTGTTATGCTCGAAATCATTTTAAGTTGAGTAAGAATTTTTTAATCAGAGTTTATTATAAAGTCAGTAGGTTGTTCATAACATTTATTTGCGAATAACATAATGAATGATTGTATACCTTACACACTTAAATTCAAATTAAAATAAAGAACTTGTCAGTCAGAATGTACGAAAGAAATTTCGGTCAAAGAACACGAAATAGTCTCGGAGAATAATTGGTCCAGTAAGTTTCCAACATATTTCCAAGTGGAATTTTCACAATCAAATTGACCTTTGACCGACCCGAGAATCCAACCCCTTACCTTCGTACCGGACGACAAATTAGACTACCGAAGAAGTAGAATAATGCACGAAATAAAAGTTATTCATTCATATTGCTGTGAAATATCGCAGCGGTTAAAATTTCTATGGACATGGGACTTTACTCATTTACATATTATTTTACAGGCGGGTGTGCTTCCCGGAATGGCCAGATGGTATAACTACGAGATCCCACATGGAATACGTGTGAGTTATATGTTTAAATTACTCTAATACACGCAACTTTTTTGCTATTAACAAAATACGTTCTTTGATTTGAAACGTGCCTATAATCAAAGACTAAATTATTAGTATTTTTTATTTAATAGAGCTGTCATTTAAATATTTGAATATCGTTCGTCCTTGTCATCTTCAAAACGGTTAGTGCTAGAAAGATGAAACTTTGTGTATATGACATATTGTGTACATAGAACGTAAACTAAGTAGGTACTAAAACAAAAACCTAAAAATAATTTATTTTTAAGGATTTTTTTCTACACGTATAGTAGGGATGTATTTTTTCTTGCTTGAACTCCGTTTTATGTACTGATTAACACTGGGCCATTTTTTAAAACTTATAGCTATGTTCTTGTTGAAGCACGCTTTTAAGTTTGGCTGTCATATCCTTACATTGATGTCAATGTTCAAATCTAATAGTACAATAGGGACGTTCGAAGAAATTGTCGTCGGTAATTGAATCCCTGATGAAGACACTACAGAGAGCAATTTATTTAGGAGAGAATAATTGGATTGCCTTCAGATCACGAGTCTAATTTGTAATGCGAAAACGTCGTTGTAGAAAGAATTTTATTAATAATATAGTACGGAGTAGATCAGGTTTAACGTAATGAAAAGTGATAATAATAGGAATCGTTTATTTAGTAAAGTCAACAGGGTAAGAATTTACTTGAAAATCTTTATTAGTTTCATATTACGTGGGCTTGTTTAGACTTGCGATTTTATAATGCTGTAATAAAGGCATATTAGGATTTCTTCTAAACGAAACTTATAAAGGATTTCTTAAAAAGTATTCTATATAATTCACCCCGCATTATGTTTCGACAGATGTAATGACTTAATAATAAAAAATATACATATTTTTAAATATATTTTTTTTTAAGATTGTAAAATATAATAAAATAAAGTTTAGAAATCCGTTTACATCATCAATATGTGAGTAAGTAAGCGCGGCCGAGAATCTCGGCGATCGCGGGATCTAGCCCCAAACAGGCACACACCTCTGACTTTTCGAAGTTATGTATGAATTATCTATCACTTAAAATAACAGTGAAGGACTACATCTAGGGGAACACAGGCATGATTAGGTAATTGACGATCATCTTTTTTTTACTTTCGTCATTTTATTCTACAACGTGGTATAAGTAATAAAAAGTATATTATTATTTCAAAAAGTTTTAACGCAAAATAAAATTTCCAATTTTTAGTAATCGTTGTGAAAATATTATAGCAAAGCATATTCCGAAATTCATTTAATACACAGTTCTTGAATAACTAGCTTGTTTTGCAACTAAAAACTTTGCTTAATCGTCGAGAATCCAAAAGATTAAGATAAGTGACAAATGAGTACACACCGTCGAGTCATCGTTAGTGAGCTGAAATATTTTGCAAAAACTACAAATCCTGTGTAACTTTTATTGCTGAGATTTGTCTTTCAGTAAATTTTGTCGGCGAGGGCTACGTTACTACGCTTGAATATTATTTCTGCGCCGAAACTTCAAAAATTGAGCGAGGTTTTCGTATTTAAAATAGGAATATTTTTCTTTGGCGATTTTCATATTCTCGTTTTTTTCCTCATGTTGCCAGATAACTGATATTCAATCTACATGAAAACTATAGAATTTAATATAGGTGCGATCTGTATAAATCTAGGAAACTCGAATATCGTATCAAGAAAGCTCATTTTTTTTTATTATAGTCTATCTTCAATGATTTCATACAGCCACACGTCATTTTCACTCTAGGGTCAGGAAGAAAAATAACAAATTGTTCTGGTTCAGATACAACGTGCTGTTTATGATCCTGACGTACTTCCTGCCCATCATGGCGATGACGTTCGCTTACTCCAGGGTTGGTGTGGAGCTGTGGGGATCGCAGTCCATCGGAGAATGCACGCAGCGACAACTCGACAACGTTAAGAGCAAACGCAGGGTAAGGAAAGATACTTATAAGTACATACATAACCTAAATCTGTTTATGAATAGCAGTCCATTAACATGCAGTAAACTGGTGTTCACAAAAATTACGGGGCTTTCTTTTCACTGCTTAGATCTAAAAGTCCTGAGTAAAATTTCCGGGTCAAAGCGAAGCGTTATTGGATATTTTCATTAGGAAATTCTCAGGAGTAGCCTGGAGCCTAGAAATGTGCCCGAAGAACTACATTAATCTCGCCCATAGCGGGCGTGTGTATACCTGGCGAAGTGTGGGGACAGAAATGCACCTCTGCCAACTCTGCCTAAGGGTTCGGGCGGGATCGTGATTCAGAATAGTCGAATTTCATAATATGATTTTTAATAACCATACACACCTGGGATGTCACTTTTCAAAATCAAAGCTGAAGTATCGCCTTTAGAATGAATATTCTATTTCTTTGCAGGTTGTCAAAATGATGATCGTGGTAGTGGTGATCTTCGCCGTCTGCTGGCTACCATTCCACGTGTACTTCGTGGTCACCTCCTCCTATCCCGACGTGGTGAACTACCCTCACATACAAGAAATATACCTCGGCATCTACTGGCTCGCCATGAGCAACTCTATGTACAATCCCATCATTTACTGTTGGATGAACTCCAAGTGAGTTGAACACCTCTTATTGACTTTGTAAAATATCGATAGTACGGAAAACGACTTTCGCAATTTTACCCATTGAGATATTTATTATACCGTTGGACAACTTTGAATAGAATGAGAATGAAAGTTGCTTTCGTTTGAAAATCTTCGGAATTTATAAAATCGTACACATGTTATAATGATCTTATATTAATTATTAATATCGGATAAGTTTCCTAATGCAATGTCATACTTTAATAAAACCCTTGGAAAAAATATTTTCTAACCAGTCCTGAACAGTATATAATTTCCTCCATAGATTCAGAAGAGGATTTAAGCAATTCTTCTGGTGCTGTGGAGCACTGGGCGGCAGCGGTCTGACGAGACATCGAGCCTTCGGCGGCGATCGTCTAGACAGATCAATGAGATCACTGTCGCCGAGCAGGAAAAACGGCACAAGTAAGAGTCAAACGTCATGTACTAAATTGATTAGCTCATTTTAATTTTGTAGCTTTTGATTGACATTTATTACGGTTTCAGTTACGTAGACGACCTAGGCTACACACAGTAGAGGTAGAAATGCGTTTATATTTACGTTTTTCGATGATTATTGTATTTCCTTATTAAAATGCAATAATAAGAAACTAAAGTGGTGCATTTCATAATATTCTAAATTCTAAGTACCATTTTTATAGAGGTATCAAATGTTTCCATTTCCAACCCATCCTTCTCAAACTGCAAAAGTTTTTGCTCATTCCTACTTTAACTGATATATTCTAAATCTTGATTCAACACGAGTACTCTTCTTCTTCGTAGGTTTGTTCAAGACGACAAAATTCATCAAAAACCCACCCGGCTCTCCCCACTTGCTTCATGCAAATAAAATAAACAAGTAAGAGTACGCGAATCAAATTCTGTACTTGAATAATGTTGTGCGTGTTATGAGACGGCGTGGCACAAACGCATTTGCTTAGAAAACAAAAACGCAGTAGTTAGGCTCGTCATATCCGTTGAACCTATCGCCTTTCGTATTCGCTTCCTCACAAACTGGCTTCTTTTCTACTATTTTCAATTCTTTGACCGCTTCCGTTTGACTGCCCAGATCTTGTTCTGAGTGAACATCCGTGTGTGACCGGAGGATGGTAGTTGTACGCAATGCTTGATTGTACGCTGTGGATTATTCTTGCAGGCACGATTCGCGTTTCGATGCATAGCACTTACAACAACACGCTGGTGAGCACGGCCTGACAGCGCCGCGCCGCGCCCGGCCTGCTCGCCGAGTGCGCTTCCAATGACGCGCATCGCCCCACTGTAGAGCGCACGTGGATTTGACGCGAGACCCGCGCCCCGCGCGTCCCCCGCACACCACAGGACCTGTACGCTTAAATGCAACTCATATTGGAGCTTACACACTAATGTTCTTGTAAATATTAATTATATATAGAAATTAAGTTTTAATGTCACAACTAACGAGAAGAGAAAATTTTAAGACTAAGAAAGAACGTGTTAATCTTTATGTATAAATAAATTTTACGTAACTAGAAATAATGAACATACAACTAAAACATCAACCACGCCTAACGGTAAGTTTCAAAAACCCTCCATGAACAAAATATATTTTATTACAAAATTTTTTTGCAACAACGCAACTCTCTGGAACGGATTTTAGCCAATAAATGCCAATCAATTCGTTTCAATAAAGCCTCTGTGGGACAGACAGCTCCATTCAGCCACAGACTATATAAAAGATTCAATATAGCAGCCGATCATAACACATATATCGCAGACTGAAAAAAAATCTCGTCAACTGGCCAAAATTCAAATTGCGTTTTCTGCGGTGCAAACAAAATATTAAGTTTTCAATAAAAAAGCTTTAAACAAATAGATAAATTCAACCATTAGCTTTTTTGCCTGATAATAGACTGTGGTTTTAGACACAGTAACTATTTTTTATAAATTCTTAGTGATTACTTTTCGCAAGCAGGCTTGATATTTTAAAGCAATTGATTCGCTGTTATTTTTTTTTTAATGTATAAGTGAATCCTTGTCAAAGACTCAATCAATTATTCTAGTTTATTTCATGTTTGAGTGCGTAAAAAAATACGCTCCCATTTGCCTCCTTTGAATTGCTGACAATAAAACGATATTTAATTTGTTTTATTGACGCAACTGCAAATTAAATAATATGCATTTTCTCAAGTTTTATCGAAACTGCTGATTTTACATTTCAATTTACAGTTCAAAACTAATAATTCGGCATTTTCGTCGTAAAGTTTTATTATGATTTAAAAATTTTATCGTTGTTCATAACCCGAGACCAACTGCTCCGTATCTATACTAATATTATAAAGCTGAAGAGTTTGTTTGTTGGTTTGTTTGATTGAACGCTAGAATCTCAGGAACTACTGGTCTGATTTGAAAAATTCTTTTACTGTGATAGCACATTTATCGAGGAAGACTATAGGCTATATAAAATCACGCTACGACCAATAGGAGCGGAGCAGCAACAAAAAATATATCAAAATCGTTAAGATTTCTTCCTTTTTGTGAGCTTCCGCTGCGTGCGCTGGGAAAACGGTTAAAGTTTCGCTAAAGTAATGTATGACAGCATTGTTCCCCTTTAAAAGTTCTAAAAAAAAGTCCGCGACAGCATATGTCTATCCTTTATGGTTGGCTCACTATAAGATTTTATATCCTAACCAAATTTATTTTAAAATAAAGCATTATTTGTGATGGTGCTTTTATCAATATGATATTAATCCTTATCCAGATAAATACGTTATAATACAAAATAAATATGTCCTTTACATAATTTGATTTCAATGAGTATCTTAGAAGATATCGCAGTTTCAAAATAATGATCAAGCGCGCAATAATGATGCTCAAGGCGTCGACCGGCGCGTTACGGTTTTACATTTAAACAATTTTACCGATTAGTATGGCTTTTGGTATGTGAATGTAAATAGGACTGTGAGGAGTAAATAGACTAAAAATTTTTTTTTAGCTCAACCCTGTAGTCTACGCTGACGGAGTCGCGGGCAAAAACTAGTCATGGAAATAAAAATACGTTCGAATATTGATTTTAATAAATTTAATCGTCTCACTAGCTATGCTACGCGGCTTTATCCGTTTAAAATTAGGGTTTGTAAAATTATTTTAAACCTATTTGTTTTTCCAGGGTGTCGGCTACCTCAATAGCAAATTTTATTAAAACTGGTCCAGTCGTTTAAGATTTAAGAAGTAACAAACACTCAGTCACTTTTACACACTCGCAAACTTACATATTTTTTGTGCCATTCGTGTATTACTGAAGAAAGCCCGTTAATATGTTTCAAATCATCGTTCATGGACTTCCTCATGGTACAAATATACGCCGAAACATCTAGAGGCCCCGGTTTCGATTCCTGGATTTCCATGGAAAAATTCTCAATGGCGGCACGAAATATATAGCCGAAAGAAGACTGAAGGCTTGCTCCCTATTACGTGGAATGGAAACACTATCCGCCAATATGTGTGCATTCGGTGAATATAGGCATGAACGTATATTTTTATACCGAATTAGATAAATCACACTGCCGTTGACTAATTCCTTTACCTACTATAATTAATTATTCGAAGTATTTTACTTTAAAATGACCGGATTCAGTTGCCTATAGATATATACCCGGTAACTGATAATCTCTATTCCTCGTATATGTCGTTAAAACCAAATTTCCGCAATTACGCTTTGACAAGCATGATTGCTAAATATATTTCGGCTTTCAGACGAGTTAAATATTATTAATTCCTCTTTAATCTCCCCCAAACATGCGACACATGATTGAAAATACATTTTCCAATTCATTAGCATTCACTTAAAACTATTTTAATTAAACGCAACTCAAGTAAAATTCGATATGAGATAACGAAATGTCCAGAATCAAAAAGTTTAAATTAATTTTTATAAGTCATTAAGCACAGATAAAATAAAAATGTGCGGTATTTTTAATGGGATAAAAACCTTTTTAGCTGATTCTTCTTATCGAAGCGTAAGTCTTTTGTTGATTTAAATATTGAACCGTGTTTACCTCGTGGCGTAATGATGGCTCGCACATTATGTATAGGTGAAGTTTACAAAGAACTTCTTCTGTCCGTTAAAGTCTGTTTTATGTTATAAGGGAGGATTTTAAAAATTAAACGGGTTTCGTGAAACATTAATACTAATTATTGTTGGAAAACAGCTCATTACATATTCATGACACATTAAATTGTAGAAATGAGATCAAGAACTTAGAAGTGTATATAATAAGATTAATGTAAATATTATATATAAGTATATTATATAAAATAAAGTTATGTAAAGAATATAGTTTTTAAGGCATTTAGGCAGTCACTTTGTATTAGCCATGAAAAATCCATTTCTTATACTTTGTAATATCTGTAGTCAGCAAAAATCAACCGAAATTCTTACATGTATACTATCTGTAGAATATCTACTGAATTACATTAATGTAAGAAATTATATCAATTGTCGTGTTGTCTTACAACATTCTCTGTAAACAATTTTGTAAATAAAATTATTTAAATGAAATGTACATATTGATATTTTCTATGTTAAAACAGATAAACAGTTATTATTTAAAATTATTCATCAAATGTATTTAAGATATATGTGGAATTTAAAAATAAATTATAAAAACAAATTTATTGTTTTATTTCTAAAACCAAAAACAAAGGAAATGATTGTGATGCGGTAAATATAAGCAACGTGATCTGATAAGACTCCACCTCAATGATCGTGTGTTCAAATCCCATGCACTTTTCGAAGTTGTGTGTCAGAATATATTATTTATGAATTCTTACATTATCTTCTTGGTTTATAATGCAAAGAAAGAGTTTTACAAGAGATTCGAGGGCGTGTTTATAATTTTACACGCCTATTTAATCTACGAAATTTTGTTCCAACGTATGTCTCTGTGACTAAACGATGGTGCAGAAATAAACTTTTGCCCTTGCTAAGGTGGTGTTGTTAGGTTTGTCAATGAAGCAATTTTCAATAGCAGCACGCGTGAGATAAATAGAAACAGAAACCGAAAATATACTATATGTAGGTCCCTTATTACTTGGTAACGAACCACTATCTACCCTTCAGAGAATACGGACGAGGTAATGTATGTATTACTCCAGCCTCACTCCTAACCGCTAGTAACTATGGAACAAACTATTTTACACTCAACGCGCCAGCCGCGAGGGAATTCCATATATTTAAACAAGATACTTTTAGCAAACTATGTCGGTGACAAGTTCCGCTATCCACGTACCGCGCCGCATTCAAGTTTGCACAATGATAAATGGAAGAGATAGACCGCAACGAAACTACATTTTACAAACTTGTTCTAGGATTGTGCTGGTGTTATGCGTTCTACGTCTGGCGTCTGTTTTCCATTTATTTATCTATTTACTCTTTCAAACTAAATAACACATTTTTATAATACTCAGCCTATCGCCGTCCACTGCTGAACGTAGGCTTCCCCAAGAAAGCGCCAACCGTCCCGGTTTTGAGCAGCCCTCATCCATCCGTTTCCCGCCACCTTTCTCAAATCGTCGGACCATCGTGGTGCAGGACGCCCCACACTACGTCCGCCTAAGCTATTTGTTTAATAGTACTTCTTTTTAGACTTCAATTTAGACATTAACAGCTAAAACATCTAAGAAATAAAACAAAGTCAGAGGTACGAACTTAGCATACGATCTGACCAATGGCATTACTTCCACAGAAGCTCTAAAGCGTTATACGTTACTTGTTTAATGTCTTGTAAAAATTATTTATGGTTACGTCAGGTCTTTTTCACTTTTACGGCAAATCACTTTTGTTAAATAAAGATTTAAAGCTTAAAATTAAATCGGAATTTCGAAAGGCAAAGCTTTAAGCTTCTATGGAAGCATCGCCACTGGATCTAATATATATTTTTTGCAATCTACTATATTGTAGATTTCAATAATGTTAGAAGATATTCTTACTTAAAGAAGTACTAGTAGAAACTCAATAGAAGTAACGAATGCAATTGGGCTAAGCCGAGACTAACCTATAAATGTAAATCGGTGTTGAATAGATAAGATTTCCAATACGGAGAAACTAATTTACAAGTGCAAATATCCATTTTATATCTTCTGAACCTGTTACATTCGATTACTAGATAGAGTTTTATCTATATTTGCATATTTAGGTAACGCTTAAAAGACTTGAATTATTTTATCAATGTGTATGTAAAAGTTATATCAATGTATATGTATATGTTAAAAAGAACTGGTTATTAAACAAAGCGACTTTAAACTCACTTGAGAATAACAAATTACAATCACGAAGTCTATTTCTATAATACGGTGAATAAACTGAAAACCATTAGTCGAAAGACATAAGAATTAATATAATAATGATTATAATATGTCATACATGATTTGCCACATATTTTGTAACATCGCACACAACTAGAATCTTTCAAAAAATCCTGTATTTGAAAAATAAAATAATTGCCAGGCCTTAGTAATATCTACGGATGCTGGGCCAACTTTTTTAACATCAAAAGCCAACTTTTTCGCCCCAACATCAATTTTGTGGTTAAACTTTACAACATATTCAGAAATTAGATAGTCATAAAGTTTCTTGCCAGTCGAAAGTAAATTTGAACCTCCACTTTCCAGTGCCTAATTGGTCTCGCAACTAATACTGCTGTTAGTGTATTGAAATGGACTCCACAAATTTATATTAGGTTTCTCCATGAGAAAACTCTCAGTAATAGCGCAAAAGTACCCAAGTTTAACTTGGCAAGTTACAATGACGTGTTTGAGAATAATGGCTGACATGGGTGTAAAACTTAAGTTTATTTTATATCATCAGCAGCGCATATAGTATGTCCCATTGGTGGGCACGGGCCTTTACTATTGAGAGGGTTTGAGGGAGGGAGGCCTTTTTTCTTAAGGTTGAAGGACGTAATACTTTGTATATGCCTTGCCTTTAGTTAGAGCATTACTTAGCCATTAATACCATCTATCCCTATTATGTATGAAATGTAAATCAGAAAAGGCAATAAATATTCTGTAAGTTTGTAGCATCTAAAATTGCGTATTAATATAATATCTTTCGTTCTTGTATGAAAGTCACATTCTTATTTTCGAACTCATGATCAAAATACCTCATTCTGTTAATATGTTTTTTTGTTATCCAAGGCCCCGTCACAAGAGCTTATCAAAAGGTAATATGATTCGAATCTCAACAGAAGATCACAGAAATGAGAATAATCGAGATCTGTGAGTGGTTGGATATCGACCGCGAGCGAGCCGGGGCTGTAATGAAGTATTATTTTTTGGGGGGTTCCTCACAAAAATGAACAAAATTCCTTATAGAAATGAATAGAATTCTGATGTACTTCATACAATATATCTGAAATAGCAAGTGATTTTAACGCATAAATTTTATAATTTTTTTGACGTTATATAGATAATTAAATACATAAAACGTATAATAAATCACTCGGATCCAGATATTTCAAAATATAACCGTCATCTAGACATCCATTTAGTTTTTTGAATGAAAGCTTTCATCATCAAAGAAGAAGGAGCAATAATCTCCTGTGTTGATCATTAAAAAAATATTTAATATGAGAGTAAATTAATTACAACAATATAGCATGAGACGCAATCTAGTACGATTTTATTTAAATTTGCTTTAAAATACATGTTAGGAACATTGAATTACACTTTTATACTTTATCGAATGTTGCTATATTCGGTTGCTACACTACACCATATTAGCTATCAAAAAAAATAAACATATTTGTATTTATTGTATGGATTTATTCCATATAATATACGCATATTTTATTTTTAAGGTGTCTCTCAACTTTTCCAATTCCGTCCCTCACCGAAAAGCAAATTAACAGCTTCAATCGAGTTTCGAGTGTTCTTGTTACGTGAGACACTTTGCAATTGGAGTTTAGTATTAATTTTACACAACCTAACTACATTCAATAAACTTGCTCTAGAGAAAAACTTCGAGGAATGAAAAATACCTTTACGGATATCAGAAATTCTTAGGAATTATTTAGGCGTGTGATTCGCCAACAGGCAGCAAACAAGCGTGGAGGATTTAGGCCGAACATGCCATGAAACTCATGCCCAGGATTGATAGGTAAAATGATGGAGATGATGATAAAGTACTATTATTTTCATGACGTGAGGCCGTATGTATACGGATGTTACAAAACTACCCGTAAAGCCGAAAGGTCATTAAATGCCGCTTTACAACGAGTGCAAACCCTTTTTCAGTAAAATTAAAGAATAATATAATAACTACGCAGAATATTTCTACCTAATCCTAGGAATATTCTATTGATTAGAAGATTTAAAATTGACAACATATATTTTTTGTCCAACTTGACATTATTTGAAGCCAATACCTACTTGATCCTAGCATTAAGGCAGCAAACATTTATGGATGAAAAACAGTAAAACTATTAAAGTAGACAATTATTAGATAGAATAGGCACGGAGGCCTTTCTGATAAATAATAATCTGGTTTCCTGACATGGCAGCTTATTACATACATACATTTAATACCGATGGTTGTATGAAAAACGTCAAAAATTTTATTATTTGTCGGGGGTTATTTTAATGCCGGGGGTTCGTAATGAGGCTATTACTTGCCTTAGTTTCAGATCAAGGTCTGAAATCTGTGCTTGCATTAAAAAAAAATTCTATTGCATTAAAAATTAATTTACATTCCTACACTATTCATCGCTACAACACCTAAGGCGCGACTAAAAGAGTATACCTCTGTCAATACACTTTTTTTTGATAATAAATGATTATTTTGTAAAGAAAATAAACGTGTTTAAATTCTGCCTCGCTACGTAACAAGGTTGAACAATTAATTTTTTATGAATAAAATTCCGAAGTATAAGGAAATAAGGCAGCTGAAACAACATCGATATTAACTTTCACGTGACACTTGTCAGTGTAAAGGTCAAACGAGGAAATACATCTTTTTTTTAATTTATAATTGCTTTTTTTATTAATGTAGTGACGTGTCATGGCCTCGAGGTTTAGGTACGCGGTTGAGAATCTCGGTGGTCGCAGGTTCAAAACCCAGGCAAACACCACTGTCTCTCAAAGTAATGTGTGTATTAACAATGAATTAATTATCACTTGCTTTAACAGTGAAGGAAATTATTGTGAGGAAACCAGCACACCTAAAAAGTTCTTAAGAATTTCTTAGGTGTGTAGTCCGCTACCACACTAGGACAGCGTGGTGGACTAAGGCCCAGGCAAGAACTTCTGTTTCATCATCATCATCAATCCATATACGTCCCACTGGGCATGGGTCTCCTCTACCATTGAGAGGGTTTAGGCCATAGTCCACCACGCTGGCCTCTTAAGGTAAGCCAACTGTTGGATGTGAATTACCATTAATAAATAAATATATTATAGTGAATATATCAGTTATCTAGCCGTTTCGCAATCACACAGCATTATTAATTTCAAATAAACGTGAATTTCATCCCTCACAAGTCACTACCAGCCATCCTTGAATTTGTCAAGATCATCTCGGTGGCTAAATTGAATAGTTAATTTTATTGTAAATTAAATAATTTATTTGTAGCCAATGGATTCGCTCGCGTTATTGTGAGATTTCTCATTTATTTCATTCCGTGCTGTTGAAAACTTCTCAATGAAACTACTCAGTAACACTGACTGACTCGGAAATCGAACTAGAGGCAATGGGACGGTCTTAGACGGTTAAGAACCTACATATTATTAGATGAACGAAAATCATCATTATCATCACCATTATCAGCCCTTATACTATGTTTCTGGGTACGGACTTCCTCTACCACGCTGGCTTAGTACGGGTCAGCGGACCTAAGAAATTCCTCAAAACTTTTTTAGGTGTACAGATTCCTACACGATATCATCCTTCGAAGTTAAGTATACAATAATTAAGTGTGACTACACTACACACATAAATTCGAAAAGTCGAAGTGTGGACTGGTTTTGAAACCGTAACCGCTAAGAGTTGTCTCGACCGCCCCTTAAGCTTGAAATGGTGTACAATAAGAAATGGTGTATAATTTTACAATATGTGAAATAATAATTTATAATATAGTAATTAGTAAGTAACAATAATGAAAATAAACACGGAAAGTATAGGTCAACATTTATTTTATATTCTTGCGCACTTGTGCTAACAGTTGCTGAATGAATACATATATATATGTCACTAAATGTAAAATGTTAATTAATATAATCGGGATATTATCGGGATATTATCACCACGTTATGCATGTTGAATAACTGATACACCTAATAGTGATTAACTTAGATCCCCCTCACACTAAAATACAAGTCTCGTGTCGTGGGTTTCAAACTTTGTGCGAGAGCTTTCGGTCTTACACTCAGATCCGAAACAAATATTTGGTAATATATAATTTCATGTGGGTAACAATTTTTTATAATCTATGGATTACCCGAATCACCAAACACTACGGGAATCGAACACGAGACCTCTATACGCCTCGCCACACTAATATGACAATGCTCAACAGGGCAAAAGAAAAGACAATACGTCAAACAACAAATACTGGGTGTATTCAGACCGTGATCAATTCGTGATACAAACAACAATTATTTTAAACAAACAAACAGACACAACAAAGTACACAAAAAATAAATACAAAATTAAAATAACCAGATAAACTAACCCTTTTACCACGGCTGGTCACCGCGGGATACTCACACCATCACCCTCTAACAATAAACTTCTTCTTCTTCTCTTCTCTTCATCAACCCATATACGCCCACTGCTGAGCACGGGTCTCCTCTACCATTGAGAGGGATTTAAGGCCATAGTCCACCACGCTGGCCTAGTGCGAGTTGGCGGACTACACACCTAAGAAATTCCTAAGAACTCTTAGGTGTGCAGGTTTCATCACGATGTTTTCCTTCACCGTTAAAGCAAGTGATGATTCAATGTGAATACACACATAACTTCGAAAAGTCAGAGGTGTGTACCTGGGGCTCGAACCCGCGACCGCCGAGATTCTCGACCGCGCGCCTAAACCTCGAGGCCATCACTGCTTATAATAAACAGCAAAATACATATAGCAACCTTAAATACTAGGACATTAAGAACACCAGAATCATTACTAGAATTGGAAGAATCGTTAAAATATATTCACTGAGATATAATAGGGATTAGTGAAACGCAAAGAGCTGGGGAATCAATTAAAGAACATTCAGATTACATATTACTCAACAAGGGAGAAACAGGTAGCCAAAGAGGAGTTGGATTCATTGTCAAAATGCATCTCAAAACCTACATACAAGACTTCTTCGGAATGACAGACAGGATAGCAAAATTAAACATAAAAATATCTAATTACAAGAAAACATCGACAAAAATACAAGCATATACACCCACAGAACATTCAGATAAATTAGAAATTGAATCCTTCTACAGCAAACTATCTCAAATTATAAATACTCATTTAAATGACACAATCATACTATTAGGAGACTTCAACGCTCAGGTAGGAGCCTAACAAAACGGTGATGAATATGTGTTACGTGGATTTGGACATGGTAAAAGAAGCCCATATGGTCAAAGACCGCTTAACTTCTTACTAGAGCATAATCATACTCTTTTGAATAGCATGTTCAAGAAAAATGTGAACAATAAATGGACTTGGATCTCACCTAATGGAAAAATTAGGAACGCAATAGACTACATCATGACTAATCATCCACGGCTATTCATAAATACATCATTTATTTCAAAACTTAATTTTAATACTGATCACCGCATAATAAGAGCTTCCTTAAAAACTAACCCACAAAAATTACCAAGAAGACACATAGGCCCATCATGAACACCTCACTCAGGAAATCATCAACTAACGTCTTATCACCTGGATAAACTACAAGAAGAAATAATAGTATCTGACGAAGCAGATGTAGAGACATGCTATGCCAAACTACAAAATCATCTCACCAGCCGTAAGAACAAAAAACAGACTAAACACAAATACACATTAAGTGACTCAACACTTCAGCTTATTAAAGAGAGGAAAATCCCGTTTACTAGCAAATCTAAAAAAGAGAAAAAACAAGAGAAGTACAAAGAATTATATTCTTAACAAACCTCTAAACATAGCCTTTATTGACTTTGCAAAGGCCTTTGACAGCGTTAGCCACGAAGCGATATGGGAAAGCCTCAATAAGCAAGGAATCCCTAAGCTTTACATTAAGGTAATAAAAAGCATATACTCCAACAGCTAAGCAAGAATACAAACGGAGTCATTGGGAGAGAAATTTAAGATTGAAAGAGGAGTTCGACGAGGAGACCCACTATCCCCAAAACTGTGCTCGGCGGTTCTAGAAAACGTATTCCAGAAATTGGATTGGGAATGCTATGGCCTAAATATAGACGGGTGAAAACTAAATCATCTAAGATTTGTTGACGATATTGTCTTGTTTGAGGGAAATCTGAACACACTACAAAATATGACCACTGAACTAAATAATGAAAGCAGCAAAGTAGGACTATCCATGAACATAAGCAAGAAAACTTACCTATAAATTCAATTTTTCAGGAGATAAAAATCAACAGCCAATCCCTCGAATATATAAAAGCATACACTTGCACAAATCATATCCCATGAAGAACAAATGACAAAGGAAATAATAAAAACGCATAGCCAATAGCTGGAAAAGATAATGGTCACTAAGGGAAATAATCTATTCTCAATATAGTCTGATAATATGTAATACTATTACGCTAGGCATAATTGAATAAAATTTAAGGCATAGTTTGCTGAGAGATTATTTAAAAATATATGATGACGATGATATTAAATATTACATATTACACTGAGGTTTCGAGTTCCGAATTACCTAACAGGAAAAATTTTTCACTTGAACAAACGGAAATTGAAAGTTAAACAAAAAAATGTATAAAAGAAAGTGGTTGTGGAAAGTCACATCAATAAATGACGACACATGGTTCTACCATGATGTGGTCCCCTACCATTATTTTTAGTTTATTGTTCTGCATTGCAATTGCAGAAGTTTACGACGAGAATAATGCTGTTATATACGACAATTATGAAGGAGTTCCAGTGACAGAAGAACAATATGAAAAATACAAGAATTCGATCAATAAAACTGGCTCAGTATAGCAAAACATGCTGATGTTTAAATTTAAAAGTTCTATTTAGTTTATCCTATTCTACAAAACAGAAGATTTAATAACATACTACAGCACAATAATTGCCTTTATTATTACATAAATTTTAATTATTTTAACTACAAATTAAAGTATGCTTTGTTCTGCTCCATTAATTGAATTGAGACGTTAGAGAATACCAGACATTAGAAAATGCATGTTTAAGTAGAAGTCAAAATAATTATTACATACAACAGTAACATACATATGCATTATGCACTTCTACACTGCCCCTTCGTGGGTCAGTAACTAACAAGCCTCTCCCCTTCTACAATACACGTTATACATGATACCTTACTTTAAAGTAAGAATAGAGTGTTTACGTCAAATTTGTTGAATGTATGACGGAAAGCAAATTTTTTTTTAATTTTTGAAATTCAAGGTTCACGAAATTCAAGGTCACGAATTCAAGGTTATATATTTGATTTCATAAGCAGTGGTGGCCTCGAGGTTTGGGCGCGCGGTCGAGAATCTCGGCGGTCGCGGGTTCGAACCCCAGGCACACACCTCTAACTTTTCGAAGTTATGTGTGTATTCACATTGAATTATCACTTGCTTTAACGGTGAAGGAAAACATCATGATAAAACCTGCACACCTAAGAGTTCTTAGGAATTTCTTAGGTGTGTAGTCCGCCAACCCGCACTAGGCCAGCGTGGCGGACTGTGGCCTAAACCCTCTCAATGGTAGAGGAGACCCGTGCTCAGCAGTGGGCGTATATGGGTTGATGAAGAAGAAGAAGATATTTGATTTCTCGGCGCAACACAAATGTTATGGGGTTTCCATCAGGAACTTTTCAGTGACAACATAAATTTTGTTAATGTTCCTGAAGAACCATAATAGGCTCGCATCCTTGGTAGAATGGTTGTAGAAATAAACCCCTGACCATTTCACAACGAATTTCTCATTTACTTTAACAAGGAAAACATCGTAAGGACACCTGTACGCCTAAAAATTATCTGAAAGGTTACGGTGTGTAGTACGCCAACCCACACTAAGCTAGCGTGGAGGACTAAAGCCTTAACCCTCTGAGATGTAGAGGAGACCTGTCCTCAGCAATAGGACGTATATCGATTAATAATGATGATGGTTCAGCCATCCAATAAACAAAATAAGCTAAAAGCAGAGTACCTACTGCTCTAACATTTAATATATAATGTAAGATATTAATTAAAGAGTGCGAATATGAATAATTTAGCCAAACGAAAATTTCAAGTAATTATGTAAGAAATCTACCTACCTTACCTTAAAGTTACACAAGATCGAAGAATTACTCTATACTACAGACAGTTATTTTAACCCAAAAAAACTTCCAATGCTTTATTCCTATACAAATTACTTTCAAAGTATTTTAATTTCTTCTACTGTAACCTCTTTATTCATCTGTAGGTAGAGTGAATAATGGGTTAATTACCATAAAACAAAGCATTTATTTAAATCATAGCATCATTATTATACTTGAACTTGAACTTTGTACAGCTGTAATAGACAAATTAACTAGTATTTAAGACCAAAATTGTGAATGAGAGACCGCCACGCCATCTATGAATTTGATTACAAATGACTGTGGGACCACGATTATATTTACGAAACATCCATCCATAAAAAATATTGGGAACAAAAAATTGAAAACATCACTGTCTCTCAAAGTAATGTGTGTATTGAAAATGAATTAACACTTCCTTTAACAGTGAAGGAAAACGTCGTGACGAAACCAGCACACCTAAAAAGTTCTTAAAAATTTCTTAGGTGTGTAGTACGCCAACCCGCTCTAGAATAGCGTGGTGGACTAAGGCCAGGCTAGATCGTCTTACCTCGGTCCAAATGGGACTAATGATGTAAGCCAACTAAGGGATGTTAATTACCATAATAAATATATATAAATACGAGTGAATATGTCAGTTATCTTCAGCCGTTTCGCAATCACACAGCAGTATTAATTTCAAATGAACCACAGAATATTAAACGTGAATTTCATCCCTCACAAGTCACTACCAGCAATCCTTGAATTTGTCAAGATCATCTCGATGGCTGAATTGAATAATTAATCAACTATTTAGTGGATTCACTCGAGTTACTGTGGGTTTTCTCATTTAATTCATTCCGAAAGTATCACAATGAAAATACGCAGCAGCACTCTGTCTGACCGGGAATCGAATTAGAGACCACGAGACGGTCTTAGACCTTTTAGGCCCGTATATCTGCTTTTATTTTTCAATTAGTAGTTTGAGGCTTAGATATTAATGAGTTCATCATTATCATCGCCATTATCAGCTCTTATAAGTTGCACTGCTGCTTACGGACCTCCTTTACAACTGGGAGGGGTAAGCCCTAATCCACCAAGCAGGTTTAACCTCCTGAGTTCTAAAGGTAAATTTTCCCGAATTTCCTTCGAATTTTTGGCTAATTATTTCTAGGTATGATAAACAATTTAGGGGAAAATACCTTATATAGACACGTTTCGTTTCATAGAGAAAAAAATGCATTGATCTGCTAATATCTGTTCACAGATGTCGCATAGGTGTGCAGAAACTTTCACGATATCAACCTTCGCAATTAATAATAATTAATTGCGACTACACACGTAAATTCGATGTCAGAAGTGTGATCCTGGGGTTTGAAACCGCGACCGCCAAGAGTTGTCTCTTAAACCTTAAAATGGGTGTTATTTTACAATACAAGGAATTTTTAATAATATAATATTTAGAAAGTAACAATGATAAAATTAAACACGGAAAGTATGTAGGTAATTGTGTATTTTGTATTTAAGCGCACTTGAACTAACAGTTGCTATATTTGACTTAATGTGAAATGTTAATTAATTCAAACTTATTCATTTTTTTATCAGGATATTATCACCACAATATGGAAGTTTAATAATTGATCCACCTAACAGCGATTTCTATCACACTACGATACAAATCTCGTGTCCTGGGTTTCAGACTCTATGAAAGAGCTTTCGGTTCTACACTCAGACCCAATAAAATTATGTAAATATTTGTGATCTATTTGAAAACCTACAATTTATTTTCATATTTCAAGATTACTACTTAAGTCTATGTGGGTAATATATGCCTCGCCACACTAATATAACGGGCTCAACAGGGCAAAAACAACAATGCGTCAAACAACAAATACTTATCTATATTCCATAAAAATAAGCTGAGGTGAATTGGCTAGACACCAGCTTGCGAAACGAGCGGCCGCGGGTTCGATCCCCGCACCGAGACAAATGTTTGTGTGATCCACAAATATTTGTTTCGGGTCTGGGTGTAGTTTCTGATATCCACGACACAAGACTCGTATCTTAGTGTGGGGTCAAGACGATGTACCTATGTGACTGTTGGGTGTATTAAAAAAATGTACCCTCGAATTTCGCACCCTACAAATTGATAAAGTGCGAGTGTTTTACCGTTTTTTGGTGAAATTTCAAACTTCGAGCTTCCGCTCAAAATTTCTTATTTTAACATCCCGATAAAGTTTTGGCTGACTTGGTCGAACCTGTGACTGCGCGCCACACATTAATCCATTCATCCATCAGCCAATTGAGGCCAACTGCTGAAATTAGGCCTACCCCAATAACCTAAAAAAAGGTAGAGGAAAATAAAACGTTTATATTAATTTCGTCCTTACCGTGCAGTCTTGCCAGAAGATGCACAATTGTAGTATAGAATAGAGCAAAGTATAAAGTTAAGTATTTTCTCATAGGCCTAAGTCTTAAGTTTTTAACTCGGAGTTACAGGCAACGGCTTAGAAAAACATAAAACAATCGAATCTATTCTCTGTCTACAATGTCACAATTGAATAAAAGTTAAATCATAGTTTTTTTATGATGATGAAAAAAAATTACAGATAAAAATTATCAGGAACTATCAAAAAGAAAATGCACTGAGGTTTCGTGTTCCGAATTACCTAAAAATGAATTTTTGAACTTACACTTGAACAAATGGTAATTGAAAGTTAAACAAAAAAATGTATAAAAGAAAGTGGTTGTGGAAAGTCACATCACTAAATGACGACACATGGTTCTACCATGATGTGGTCCCCTACCATTATTTTTAGTTTATTGTTCTGCATTGCAATTGCAGAAGTTTACGACGAGAATAATGCAACAATATACGACAATTACGAAGGAGTTCCAGTGACAGAAGAACAATATGAAAAATACAAGCAAGAAAATACATCAGAGTAAGTGAAAATTTCCCGATACAACAATTTTGAAGACTTTGGAGGAAGATTATGTCCAGCAGTGGACATTTTTGGTTGGATGATGAAAATGGTGATGACGATGAAGTGAAAAAATTAACATATTCTGCCGCCATTAACACAATGAGCTTCTTTTTTTTGGTCCCGTCATTGCATGGTGGTGGGTAAGACCATCTTGCAACAATGGAACAGCAATTGAATAAATAAACTTTATTCGATTAGTTGCGAAGCCGAAGTCTCACCGGTTTCCCTCCGTTTTCTGTGATTTTCTTTTATAAATATCAGCATCAGCACCACAGAAACGGTATCAATCACAGCAGTTATCTTAATTTTAAAATTACACCCTTCCTATTTCGAATCCAAAACAACTGCTTATTATATTATTTATATGTTTCTGTACAGGATTTGCTCGAAAGCAATCAAACCATGTGATGAGAACGAGTACCGGAGGACCGATGGCTCTTGCAATAACCTTAAGCATCCGAGCCGTGGCCCGCACCACACTCCCTTCTGGAGGATATTGCCAGCTAACTTCACTGATCGTTAGTACAAATATTAAATTTCTTGCCATTTTTGTAGAGCATGTGTGTGTTTACTAACACGTTATGCCAAATATTAGTCCTACAAAATAAGGAGGAGAGCCTATTGTCGGTTGCGATGATGCTCCTAAGAATGATACTAATAAAAAACCCAGTAACAGTCTATCCAACACAAGAATAGAACTTAAAATTTCTCAATGACACCCCCTACGTATAAGTAGCCACCAACTGGAAAGAGTAAACTTTGCTTTCTTTAAACGTGAAATGTATTATTTAAATAACGTCAATAGTAAACTAAAGTGTTGCAAATTACAACTAAGTTATATTTTCAGATGAGGAACCTAGGTTGACCAAATCAGGTGAACCTTTGCCTCCTGCCAGAAACAGTCGAAGAAATCTCCTGAGAATTGGTGCATCCATCAGTAGTCATCTTGCGACATCAGCTTCTTATTTCGCTGAGTTTATAAGCGGTGATACTACTTCTATTCATGACATACGTAAGCATTTTATTCCTTAAAGTTATTTTTACTTCCGTGCAAAGTGGTATAAATCCATTTACTTATTCTCCGTCACCACTTTCAACACTTCTGGGACTAAATTTATATAATCCACAAAGAAACTTCTCGTTTTCAATTCAAATTATCAATTCAACTAACAATTTTTTTCCCTCTTAGTATTCCTGAATTGCTTTACTAATTAAAAGATAATAAATATCCTATTACAGAAAATTTCGTCTTTAACATTACTAACTGTTGCGAACCCAGTGGCAAAAATGCCTATTGGTGTACGCCGTTTCAAGTGCCTCAGGATGACTATGCACATAGGTTCGATGGCCTCAGATGTTTGAACCACACAAGGCCCCAATCGTTTCACAATATGGGATGTACCAGCAGAAGTGCCATTCCCAACAGAGTAAGTTATAACATTTTTTATAAGAGAAAGTAGGTAGATGACGTATCAAATTTCATACGACTGACAACTCATTGCTATTGCACTGACGATGTCTGCGCATAACATAACACAACAGTATTGTTATCTTTTATTAATAATTTTAATGACTTATGGGATAATAATTAATAATTTGTTTTACATAAACACTGGTTTCGCGACACACGCATTTTTATAAATATATATACATTTTGATTACGGGTACATATAAGTATTGTATGGAAAATGCTTGTTCTAAAACAATATCGCCAAAGGATTTGTAGAGGGGCGTAATCCACACATTTTTTAAAACACGTAATTTGAAGACACTTCTTAAAACTTATTATATAATAATAATCCATTTATAAAACAAACCCAGAACCAGTCTTTTCAAAGAGATGATAGTAATGATATCCACAAAAAAATAACCTCTTCCTTAACAGTCGTGCTATTACTCATTATCATAACAGGGTGGATACGAGTGACCACAAATATTTTAATTTTCAGATTTCCTACTCAACAGTATTTTTTGATTTGTCAAATGTGTTCAACTTTGCATTAGATGTTATCAGTAGGCTAAGGACTTTCGAAGGAGGTAAATTAAAGGTTGAAACTGTCGACGGAAAGGATTTTCCCAGTGATAAAGTACCTACCACAACATGTTACATAAAGGAAGCCAGAGATACTGGTTGCGTCAGAGTTGGTAATTGTTACACATTTTATCCAATTATTGTTTTTACCTATATCACTTGGATACAAGGGTTAACGTGTATGTGTGATAGAACACTTAGGGGCTTTATCTCTTTTCCAGTTCCCAATGGAGTGATGGGCACACTTCTTTTCTCTGTTTATTACTGGAGATATCACAATATGGTCGCTGACAACCTAGCTGCAGTAAATCCCTGCTGGGACGACGACAAACTATTCTCCGTGGCACAAGACATAACCATCGCTTGGCATAACCAACTAATGTTTTACGAATTCTTTGGTCTTATTCTTGGTAAGAAAGATACATACCTACTTTAGTTTCGATTTTAATTATAATGCATGGTGTCTTTATAAGCCTTTTAATAAGTTCAAATTTTTTTACTATCATTTTCATACATTTCGCTTACAGGCACAGATAATTTGTTAAACGATGGAGTTCTCCTCAATGGTACTGGATTCCGAGACTTGTACGATGAAAACGTTGTCCCCCAGGTCGCTATTGAATTCCCGTATATTTATCGTTGGTTCCACAAAACTCAAAATGGCTTGCAAAAGTACGTATATGCTAATGATTTCTAATTTCTGCCTAATTTAATTTCTGAAAAATGAAGCTCCCTTGTCTTAAGGGAAAGTAAATGTGAGCATTTTAGGCCTTCTGGCCTTACACACATAACTCAGTGCGAGGAAGAGCTGTTCACTTATCTGAGCCCTGAATCTAATGCCTATATCTTGAATAGAACACCACTCAAGGATTGCCACACATTGTCAGAACTCAGAAGTACTAATCCAGTTTCAAAGGCGAAATTTTCAATCTCAAACCCTAATATGAACAAACTAGCTGCGGAGCCTATCTCAGCTTAGTCTAAATGTGACGTTATTTCATTATCTATTCCTATTAACTAAATTCTTTGTCACCTTCGCCTTCTTGAAACTTATATGCGTTGGACTCGTAATAAGTGTTCCATTAATTTTAGGTTGTACGACCAGGATGGCTATTTCCTCAAGGAAACAGCGATTGTCAACTTTACACTCAGACCTCACGATTTGGCATTTGACGACACTATGGGGCGCTTGACTCGAGGAATTCACATTCAACCAAGCGGTAGATTCCATGGCGATTCGGTTCATCCCGAGGTAAATACTTTTGGGTAATTCATTTCTATCATAATCATTAGGAATTGTAACATGAACAGGAGAATCTGTTTAAATAGTTCCGAAATATTACGGCCAAGTAAATGCAAGATTTTACTTTAACGGTAAAGAAAACATCGTGAGGAAACTTACGTACCTAAAGTTATATGAAATTTCCTAGGTGTGTAGTCCGCCAACCCGCACTAGGCCCGCGTGATGAACTAAAGCCATAACTCTCTCAATTGTATTGGCCAGCAGTGAGACGTATATGGGCTAATAAAAATGATGACGAAAGAAGAAGAAAAAATATATCTTGTTATAAATAAATTATAATTTATGTAATTTATGAAAAGAACAAAAAATACTAATCATTTTAATAATCTTTAACTTTGTATATTAAGCATTTTATTTTTTTAGATGAGCGAAGTCGGTCTCGGGCAATACCAGCGCGCTACTGATATTCCAGCAGGAGATTTAAACATAGGAAAATATCAAGGATTGGCGCCGTACGTCCACTACAGAGATTTCTGTACTAAATACACTAAAGAACATAAAACTTATGAAGACATAAGTGACGTCATTTACCCGCACGTAAGATGTTTTACATTCATAGATACATAACCTCAAGCCTGTTCTGCCAGAAGGTATAGATGCATTTCTGTACCCACATTTTGCCAAATATGTACCTACGTGTCGCGCCAAATATTGTGTAATAGGGGGCGAGCCTATTCCCGTTTTTCGGGCACATATTGAGGCTGTGTGTTACGACACACCTGTGACTTTACGAAGTGATGTGTTTATCTGTAACGAATTACCACTTACTTAAACGGTGTAGGAAAACGTAGAGAGGAAACCTGCACACCTAAAAGTTCTTAGGAATTTTTAGGTGTGTACTCCGCCAACCAAGGCCTAAACGCACTGCCTAGCAGTGGGACGTATACAACCTAGCAACAAAACAGGTAATAAAATAATGGTGATTGCATGTCAACAGAAAATGGAAGAACTACAAGGACTCTACAAAGATCCTGTCGACATAGAACTGATTGCCGGCACTTGGGCTGAAGAGTTGATGGATGGAGCTTGGGTACCTCCGACAGTCTACTGTCTGATGGTAACTCAGCTGCAAAAGAGTCTCACTTTCGACCGTCATTGGTATGAAAGGCCCAACAGGCCGCATGCCTTCACTTATGGTAAGCAGTTTACTAGTTTTTATTCTAACTTTCGAAATTACTGTGACTTTAAATATATTGATAAATAAGTGAGAATTTATGTTTTTTATTAATTTGAAGTGGTACTGCGTATACCAGTGCTACTATAAATCTAATTAATAGTTTAAAAGATGGTCAAAATCAATATTTTTTTGTAATGTTTACAACATTGAAAACAAATTTTGTTACGTCTATGACGCAATAATGGCAACATTTTTGCTAAGTTACGTCTCTAACTTTCTAACAATTTTATTTATTTTAAGAACAACTGCAAGAAGTAAGAAAGGCTAGCCTAGCTGGTCTCCTTTGCGCTTCCGGGGATGACGTCACCAAAATACAGCCACGTGCATTCGAAAGGATTTCAGCTGCGTAAGATAAAACTTTTAAATATATAAAACCTTTTTCGTTAATCTTTGCCTGTATTGTTAGTTTGGTTGCATAAGTGAGAGATCGAGAGGTCCCGCGTTCGATTCCCGAATTGAAAAAATTGTTTCTGTAACTGTGTAAGCATTAATGAAAATATTTCATTAAGTTATAATAAGCTTGCATAAAATAATGTATAAAAACATCTTTGAGAACAATTTAAATCCAAATCACAGGTATATAATGTACATATACTAGTAGAGAGGAATTATGACTTAGTGAGTGGTGGATTAACCCAACTTTTTTACTTTCAGAAACCCTTTGGTGAACTGCTCCGAAATCCCACAGATAGACTTTTCTCTGTGGTTGGACGACAGTTGTAACGATTGCAAGTAACAATAAATAAGTAATAAGTAATTCGGTCAATAAAACTGGCTCAGTATAGCAAAACAAAACTGTTGTTTTAATTTGAACTTTGTGTGGATATATTTGTTCATAATTATATTATTCTAGGACACAATACATGCAATAACATACTATAATACAATAATTGCCTAAATTAAAATTTTGGTTAAATTAATCACATACATACTATTAAAGTATGCTTTGACAAAAAAAAATCGAGAAAAAGCACATTAAAGTAGAAATCAAAATCATAAATAAACACAACAGTTACAGAGAGATTTGTTCATACAAATGGTATGGGCTTTTGGTCAGGTTTTTTTCAAACTCATATAGATACACCTCAGACTACTATTTCACAACGAATTACCATTGACTTTAACAAGGAAAAAGGACACCGAAATAATATTCTTAAAGATTTTTAGATGAAGTCCGCCAACCTGCATTAGGCCTGCGTAGTACCTCGAGGGAAGCAGTGATGGCCTCGAGGTTTGGGAACGCGGTCGAGAATATCGACGGTCGCGGGTTCGAACCCCAGGCACACACCTCTGACTTTTCGAAGTTATGTGTGTATTCACAAAGAATTATCACTTGCTTTAACGGTGAAAGAAAACATTGTGATAAAACCTGCACACCTAAGAGTTCTTAGAAATTTCTTAGATGTGTAGTCCGCCAACCCGCACTAGGCCAGCGTGGTGGACTATGGCCTAAACCCTCTCAATGGTAGAGGAGACCCGTGCTCAGCAGTGGGCGTATATGGGTTGATAAAGAAGAAGAAGAAGAAGTGGACTAAGGCCTAAGCCCTCTCAAATGTAGAGGAATAGGATGAATATGAGTTGATAATAATGTTGATCCAGCCTTCCAAGAAATAAAATTAGCTAAAAGCCAAATACTGTTTTAAACACTTCTAACATTTGTCATTTTTTGCTGTTAATTCAAGATTAAAATAAAATTAAAATTAAAAAAAATTGTGGAACTATACGACCCTCATTTTACACTTCCTCATTACCTTGATTTTTAAGGTATGGCTAAAATGCAAAATATTTATTAAAGAATACGAATATTAATACATAATTAATTTGAATAAAAAATTTCAAGCTACGATGTAAGAGATCATTCCACTTATCTTAATGTTATACAAGATCGAGAAATTACTAGTGAATAAGTAGGTACTTTAAAACAAAAACACTCAATACTTTTATACAATAACTAGCTGACCCGGCAGACTTTGTTCTGCCAAAACGATAAATGAAAGACCTAAACTTTTGTATAAAATGATTTTAAAACAAACAAATCGGATCCGTCTATAATATAAAAATGAATTGCTGTTCGTTAGTTTCACTAAAACTCGAGAACGGCTGGACCGATTTGGCTAATTTTAGTCTTGAAATATTCGTTGAAGTCCAGGGAAGGTTTAAATGATAAAATATGGAAGAATTGCGGGCAATATGATAAAAACAGGAATTTCATTTTCCCATATAAACTGTTCTATGTAATGTCCTGTCAAACGTTAAATATTTATCCCTTCAATGCGGGTAATTGTTCCCTCAAATTAAAGAACGGATTGAAATAAAGGGTTCGAATCGACAACATATATCTACAATATTCGAATAATTGCATATTTTACATTTTAAAAATGAAGAATAGTGTCACTCATTAATAGGGATTGACGTATTTGTTGGTTGTCAAACATTTATGTCAGCGTTCAGAACTATTTGTTATGTAAAATATAAAAAGCCTAATTATTATTATCTCCTTAGATGTGCCTGGTTTACAATTTACAACTGAGGGCTCAGTAATTAAACCAAGGCTGAAGCCTTTATAAATGGTAAAAAGCCAAATAAAATTATAGTAGAATGAAACGCATTGGAAAAGGAAGAGAATATGTATTACAAAAATGGATTAATCAATTTGTACAATCCGTTTATATAAAAATGAACAATCTTCCTTTCTGTGTCTGTATTTTAATTCTCTCTCTCTGGTCATCAGTGCGGTTAGCACGTGAGGTAGCTCTTCGTACATTTGATTGACTTCCTAAGTCAGGTCGTCTTCTCCTCGGCATCGTAAATTATAAAGCACAAAGGATTACCAAAGTAAAGAAAGTTCTCGCGCACGTAGCCACAAAGATAGAAGGATGCACTCACAGATATCGTAACACAATATCGTTATAATTTTTTCCGTATTCTGAAGTTCTCAAATCTATTGTCAAATATAAAAAAGGTAAAATACAAAAAAATAAAAATGTAATCTGAGAGATCAACAACTGAAGTTAGTTGTTACGGAACGCGATATAAGATTCTCCAACGCGCACGCGAATTTGAACTTAATGCAGCGGTAATAAATTACAAATTGACTCTCGATATTAATTACAAAACATTTGTATGGGAAATAGAAAAGGGCTGTTTTTAAGGGATTTCCCAGCAATTATTTGATTTTTTTTCACCTTTTAAACCTTCCCTGGACTTCAACGAATATTTCAAGACTAAAATTAGCCAAATCGGTCCAGCCGTTCTTGAGTTATGGAATTACAACGAAAAGTGGCATTGATTTTTATATATATAGATTACTTTCATAGTATGTATTTTGATTGTCTTCGCACTATGGTCTTTGATCGGAACATAAGTACATCTGCTGTAACCTCTTTATTCATTTGTAGGTAGAGTGAATAACAATCATGTAATACATACAGTTGCACTTATGGGTATATTATGATGATAACAAAAAGCATTTATTTAAATCATAACTTCACTATCGTCTTATTATACTTGAGCTTTAACTTGGTATAGGTGCAATAGAAAAATGAACTAGCATTTAAGGGGTAAGGCCACTGTAAATTTTTTGAAAAATCGATTTTTTTTTTATTGGCTTAAAAACTAGTTTAAACCCTTTAGAATAAGAAAAAAGAAGAAGAAGAGTCCCGTGCGAGAACAATTTTTATACGGAGTAAAATACTGTAATTACATCGGAGATGGCGACTCTAAAACATTCAAAGGCATCGTTGATTCTAAACCTTACGAAAATTTTGATGTACACAAAAAAGAGTGCATCGATCACGTGCAAAAAGGAATGGGCACTCGATTGCGAAACTTGAAGAAAGGAACAAAAGGTCTCGGGGGAAGAGGTAAACTAACTGCCAAATTAATTGACGAACTATCCATTTATTACGGCTTGGCAATCCGTCGAAATCCCGATTCCATCGAAAATATGAAAAATGAGATCTGGGCAACCCTTTTTCACAAAATGTCAACGGATGAAAAGCCTCAGCACGAAAAATGTTCAGAGAATTGGTGCAGTTGGAAGAAAGCGAAAGCGGAAAATGTCTTGGATGCGTATCATCACAATCAGCCAATGAGTGAGGAGGTTTATCAAGCCATTAAACCCATCTACGTGGAATTGAGCCGGGACGACTTGCTGGAGCGTTGCTTGGGGGCCTATACTCAAAACAATAACGAAAGCTTCAACGCTACCGTTTGGAGTTTGGCCCCGAAATCATCCTCAAGCGGAAAAACTGTACTGGATATCTCGACGGATATCGCTGTTTGCACATTCAATGGCGGCCTTACCAACGTCTTGCAAATATTCAAGATGTTGGAGGTGGAAATTGGTGCCCAATTATATAATTTCTGCATCGAAGCCGACGCCAAACGCATCACGCACGCCGAGGCATCTCTGAGCGACGCGGCAAAAAGTGCGCGCGCGCTCCAAAAATCGACCAGGAAAGACGAAGAAAACAAAAATTTTGCCATCGAAGGACAAATGTATGGTGCTGGAATTGCAGACTAACGGTACAATTTTTTTTTACCTCCTTTTTTAATTTTTTCCCATAAAAAACTAGTCGTAAAACTTTAAACGTGTTTTTCTCGAAACACGGTTTTTCAAAATGGCACGCAGCATCATTCGAACAATTTTCATTTTTTTTACTTGAAATTTTTACCAGATGTGAACATTAACATTATCTTGAGAATGTCGATCGGGATTTTCAATAACTTTATTTATTGTTTTTTTATTAACAAAAAACTAGCCGTTTATTTCGTAAAAAATCATCTTTTTTTTCAAACGCACGCCAAATCCACAAAAATTAATATTTTTAAAAATCCGATCGACATTCTCTAGCTATAACCCTCTAGATTAACGGTTTTTTTTTATTTTGTTCTAGATTCAAAAGTGCAGCAGTGGTGCTGCGTGCCGCGGAGCCCTGCAAGCAAAACATGCCCCGGGAAGATGGCTGTGGAACCGCCATTTTGTTTTTTTTTCGCTGTAAAAAAATTGGATAATAAAGATTAATGTATGCCCGATAACACCCTTAACAGTTTTTTTTTCAATTACCTTCAATTTCGGAAGCAAAAAAATCGTGAAAAAACCTTTCTTTTTGGACCGTTACAGTGGCCTTACCCCTTAAAACAAATTATGAATGAGAGACCACAACGCCATCTATGAATTTGATTAAGAATCTCTGCGGGACCACGATTACATTTCCTACATAAAAGAATCCATAAAATTATTGTTCACTAAAACTTGAGAGAATGAATACTATCCGTAAAACATATTTTTAATTCTAGCTATAAAAAAATACTATCTCCAAAAATGTTTTACCTACTAATACATCCAAAAAACAATAATATTTTTGTTTCAAAATATAATAATATTTA
Organism: Cephonodes hylas; assembly: GCA_030295005.1. Classification (NCBI taxonomy): domain Eukaryota; kingdom Metazoa; phylum Arthropoda; class Insecta; order Lepidoptera; family Sphingidae; genus Cephonodes; species Cephonodes hylas. The sequence goes on along the minus strand of AP025367.1, from coordinate 3,058,189 downwards.
AGCCTGAAAATAAAAATGTCAAGGCACTAAACTCAAATTATGACAAATAATCCCTATCGCTAATCGTTTTCAAGGTTAAACGATATTTTGAACAATTCTTTTCATTTAAACCTCTTTGAAAAAGAAAATAGAGTACAATTTTTTTATAAAACTGGTGAACTGAACCGAATAAGGTCAAATATTTTTGAAATCGAAGTACCAATAGTTTTAATGCAAAATATTTTTCTTTATTAATAATTAAAAAAATATATATATACTTTTACTTTTATGCTTTACATTATTTTTGTTTGAATTACATATCGTAAGTACCTACCGCAAAAAAATATTTTTAAGGTACCTACCAAAACCATAAACACTAATACTGTCATAAGGGATGAACGTCATGGTTGCAAAGACGAATGTAAACGACAGCCATCAATCAAATAAGTTATCCAATATGGCCGACTGCTTGCAATGGGGCTGTTCGCGGTTAATTTATAATAAATTCGCAGTTTAAATAAATATTATTCAATGATATTATATTGCCTTACTGTATAATGTAAGTCGATGTGCCTAATGAAGATCTTTCAGCAAGTAAGATCGCACAAAAAGTAGTTTATAACGGGCGTAAATCCTTGACATGCCATGAGAAAGTTTTAAAGTGATCGTCGTGCGTATTTCAGGTTTAATTACTTGTTCCGTTGCGTTTTCCAGGTGCGCTGAAGATGCCAGTTAATTCTGTATCAGAAACGAAAAAAGGTGTTGAGAGAACTAGATTTATACTATCGTTAAGTAGGAATAATGCGACACATTTGACCAACGAAAATCAGAGACCTAACTACAAACCGAAAGAAAACACGGAACCGCTTAAGTCAAGTGATAATAAGGAAAATAGACCTGTGAAACGACCTTTAAATAGTGTATATAGCAACGTGTTAAGTGCCGCGAAGAAGTTGAAACCTTTAAACGAGTCTTCGACATCTGCGGGTATGTATTGTGTAACAAGCACCGGTAGTTATTACCGTATTCTATTTGCAAATCGCCGGCCGTTTACCAAATGCCGATTCAATGTTTGTGAAAAAAATACTAACTCATCAGTTTTGCGAAATGGTTTTAGTTATCATGTTGCGATTCTAGGAAATTAAATATTGCTGTTTATGTTACATTATTGGTAGATTTTTCACGCCATAATAAATAGTCACTTGTAAGTCGTCCTGTGTTTACTCCTAGACAGAATAAATTGACAAATATTTTTATTACTGATTTTTAAATTACATTTTTACTTGATTTATATGTATTACTAAAAAGATAATAACTTTCATCACACTTAACAATTTTCCAAAAATATATGTGTTAAATAGATAAGTAATAATTAACTTGATGAAATATTTAAGCATCAATTTGCATTTCATACCTATATTATTTACAGTTAAAGTTAATGGTTTAATTTTCATTCAATGATGTTAGGAACAATGTAGTCTCAATGCATATACATTTTTTATAATAAAAATACTCTTTTGAGGTCAACATTGCATGTAAAATGGCTATTACTTCTAATGGAACATATTGTATTTAAGTGTTATTAGATTTCTCTTGTAACTGTTGTTTAATCATTTAACTGGATACATATTCCATCTTTGAATTTTTTATTTATTTAAAAACTTTATAAATATGAAAGTATTAAGGTGGACTTCTCAATATAACATACTTTTAAGGTAATAGAAAACATTAAGACGAAACCTGTAAACCGAAAAGTTTCCTTCAGTTCACTGAATGTATGCAAAAAATATTTAAACCATTAATTAGTTTGTTCATTACCCCTAATTTCAATTAATTTAGTTATAGAACATAAATATTCACATTCCATTAATGTAACACATTTTTTTCAGTAAAAGATTTAGATCCAGAATTAGTAATACTGGAGCAGTCATCATCCCACACTGCCATGTTGAATGGCCACCACCAGTCGGACAGTCAGTATGGTGCGAGTGCACAGAGGAAAACACCCGTCGCCACACTGTCTAACTTGGGCAACACATGCTTCCTCAACAGTGTTCTTTATACTTTAAGGTGAGATATGATATATTTACAGATTCTCAATATCACGTTTTCATGAACTTGTTATATTAAGTTTAGTAGTCTGAAATACGAAATTGTAAGAAAAAATTAATAATATTTTTTTAAAAAGTTATTGCATTAAATACTGGATAATACTATCATCAGGTTTATAACTATATAATACTAGCTGTCCCGGCAAACTTCGTATCGCCCTACCAGTCAATGAATGTCTTGTTACTTATTAACAGAATTTAATTTTTAATTACTTAGGTATATCATCATCCCCTTGCCCTGGTCCCAATTAATTACTTGGGGTTGGCGCAGTATCTCTTCTTTTTCCACACATCCCTGTCAGCCGTCATGTTTTCATTCACCCCTTTCTTTTTCATATCTTCAGCCACGCACTCCATCCATCTCTTTTTTGGCCTTCCTCGGCTCGCCCATCCATCCACTTTCATGTTCATCACTTTTTTTTCCTACATATGATTAATTCCTTCTCTTAATGTGCCCATACCATGACAGACGGTTTCCTTTCATCTTTTCTATCACAGGAGCTACTTTCAGACTTACCCTAAAGTATTCATTTCTGACTCTGTCACTCCGTGTTATACCACTTTGCTGCATGCAGTTGTCTTTCGTAAGTCTTCGTCGTTGACCATTTTTTTTTTCCCTTGACCTACCATTTGTCGTACCTACATTCCAACTTGCATACCTCAATCTCATTTCCCGGGCTAGTGTCTTACGTTGCCCGCGCCCGGGCTGGTGTAACAAACCTTGCCCATTTCTCATAGGAACCGGGTGCTGCCCCTGCGCGTCGGCTACGGGGGACGGCCTAGGCCCTGTCACCTTTCTTATTATACATACTGTATAAATGTTTTGGCAAATGTTTTACGGCCGCCCGCCTGTCTGACACCAACTCTCCTTGGGGCTTTCGTTCTTTTGGTAAAGGGGTAGAGATAGCGTGTGTTTGGGTACAGGATATTGCAGGTAACGATTTTTGGCCTGATGGTAAGGATGCCACAGTCCCGGATAAGGAAATAGTGGGAGACTCCAACAGCTCGGGGGGCCGAGGTCGCGAACTCATAGCCCTGTTCCATGACTGGCTAGATCAATGGAAAAGGCATCCCCTGACCATTTATTAATATTTCTTGATGGAGATTTAGAATATTTTAGATATTCAAGCATAATAAAAAATAAAATATTAGGCACTACCAAGGAGATTTGTTACACAAAATAAATTTCTGAACGCCTTAATATTTGACAGCCAAAAAATGTCAATCCATTGTCATGAGAATTCTGCATTTTTAACATCTAAAATACGCAATAATTCGAATGTTATAGATACATATTGTCGATTCAAAATGCTTATTTTAATAAGTTCTTTTATTTGAGGGGGCCTCTAACTGCATCGACGGGATGACCATTAAATGACAGGAAATTTTGTATGGTGTTAAAGTTCAAAATGACTTAAGTATCATTACGAACCTTTTGTATGGGAATATAGAAAAGTATTATTTTTAGACCTTTTCAGGCAATTATTAAAATGTATCTCTCCGTAAGAACAATCCTCGTACTTCAAGGAATATTATAAAAAAAGAATTAGCGAAATCGGTTCAGCTGTTCTCGAGATTTGCGCTTAGGAACACATCGAGCAATTCATTTTTATAACATAGAACTCCTCCACTACGATTTAAACTTTATTGTATTGTATTAAAGTTTAAATTGACTTAATTATTAAAACGAAAGTTTTGTATGGATAAAGAAAACAATGAAAAGTCCCACGGGAACGCTATCGAACGGGATAAAAAGTATCCTATGTCCGTCTCCTGGCTCTAAGCTACCTCCCTACCAATTTTCAGCCAAATCTGTTCTGCCGTTCTTGAGTTATAAGTGGTGTAACTAACACGACTTTCTTTTATATATATAGATAATTTAAATAAAATATTAATATTCCAGATATGCACCCCGCTTCCTACACAACCTACACCACTTAGTATCAGATCTGGCGAGTGTTGAGCAGAAACTTGGCAGCATTAGGTTGAAAAGCTCATCCCTTGGTAGAAGTGCAGCCGGACTGGCATCGTCAGGGACTAGATCCTGGAGCAGCAAGGATTTATTATCTCTAGGACAATCAGACAGTAGCTCAGGAAAGAGCAAAATACAGGTAAAATGTTTTGTTAAATGTATCAGTTATATAAAACATATTGTAATAAAGTACATATTTACATACTGTCATGAACATGTATGATAGATGGTGCTAATTTTGTTTCAAGGAGAAACCATATGGACAGTACTAGCACTGATCACAAAATGTTTGATAAGCTAGTCCAAAATATTCAGTGTAATAAGCATGTGTGAATTAAAACTATGAGAGCTATATTATTCTCACTTTGTTGACTTTGAAGAGGATTTTACTTAGAGGCTACTTAATAAATATATACATAGTTATTAATGTAACTTTGGAAACCATAAAGAGTAAATTTGACAGCTTTTTGCTGCAGTTGCCAAGATACCAGCTGGCAACACAAAAGGCCGAGGGTTTGATCTCCGCACTGAGTTTTTTTTTTGTGATCCATAAACATTCAGGTCTCATTGTTTTGTGAGACTGTAAAGTGTGGTAGTTTCTGATACCCATATGACACAGAACTTGTATCCTAGTCTTGTCCTGGATCTAAGAATGTGACTGTTGGGTGCATTTATTATAGTGATTATTAATTATGAATGGTTTTAGATACTAAACATTTTTGCAACTCATATGTAGTAACTGTTTGGCTGGATTTAGTATAGTAAATGTTTAGACTATCTTAAATACTTTATATCTACTCTTATATTGTCACAAGATAAAATCAACTTCAGATGCAAACATTATCTATAAATAGGATCAACAGTAAACACTTTATAGAAAACATATTATTATAAGTATATTTTATTAGGTTGGCAAATACTCTAAATATACAATTACATTATATAACAAAAATATGCATAATAGCTGTTTATAAATAAATCCTTCGAAAATCGTTAGTGTCAACATGTTATGTATGTTCGTACCACAATCACTCAATAATTTGAGCATTTCAATATCTACTACTGGATATTTAGTGTCATGTTGTGTGCCATCGAGAGATTTTGAGTTTGATTCTCGGATTGGACAGTGTAATTTAATTTTATTTATTAATTAATTCTTAGTAGCAACACACCATGTGTCAATATATTTATGTTTATTGATTGTAATGCATTAGTATTAAGATTTATCTTTTCAAATGCAATAGTATATCATCCCAGTTTTCCGAAAAGTATTTTTCTAAGTAAATTTTATGCAATCTACATCTCTATTTCCGAAGTCGGTATCTATTGATGATAATGAAATGAACGACAGATCTTATCTTATTTGGAATATCTTTCTATACAGATAGCTACAGAGAAACTGCACGAGACGTACTTCAATCTACGCGCCGCTGAGAATAAATGTATGAACAGTAGCAATGCTGACGCAACGCCAGAGCCATATGCGGCTGATGCATTCCTAGCTGCACTGAGAGACGTCAACTCTACCTTTGAAGGTAAAACTAAAGTGGTATGCTTATTTATGCGTTAATCTCAAAAAGGCAGGTAAATAATTTTTGACTCCAAGATTAAAAGGTAACGCCATTTTATAATACTGAAGTTGAAGTTATTCACAATGCATTATCACATGCTTTATCAGTGAAGGAAAACATCGTGAGGAAACCTGCACACCTAAAATTTCTTAGGTGTGTAGTCCGCCAACCCGCACTAGGCCAGCGTGGTTGACTATGGCTTAAACCCTCTCTATGGTAGAGGAGACCCGTGCCCAGCAGTGGGACGTATATGGGTCGATGATGATGATGTTAGTATGGGGTAGACACTATGGGTCTGTTCAGTATATATGTATATGTGTGTGAGTGATATACTGTTTGTAATGTCGCAGGCAACCGGCAGCAGGACGCGCACGAGCTGCTGGTGTGCATCCTGGACAACATCCGCGAGACGTGCCGCGCGCTCGCCGCCCGCGCCGCGCCACTGCACGCCAACGGACACGCGCTCCACAGGTAACGTGCCTATGACACTTGGGGACGTTGCTGGTTCGATTCCCAGGTCGACTGTATTAATGGTTTTTCTTTAAATATAGGATAATTACAAGAGTAGGTTAGGGTTTAGGATTGTATAGGATCAACAATATATTACTTAAGTCTTAGGTGATGTCTCCTAATGGCTTAACTTAGCCTTATTGCATTTTTTAAATTCCATTTTGTTGTTTTTTTTTTATGTAGTCACCAAATCATCATCAATCTCTTGCCTTGATTCCAATTCTATTTAGCGTGGTATGTTTTATACTTCCAAACATCTCTATAAGTTGCCATGTCTCACCCTTTTTTCTTTCATATCTTCTCTCACACCGTCCATCCACGTTTTCTTTAGCCTACCTCTGTTTGCCTATTGTTCAACTCTCATACTCATAAGTTGACACCAAATCATCAAAACCAAGACAGAAATTCTTCTGTAATATCAAAATGGTAATTCAACCATAAACAAATTAACATTTTAAATAATTATAAGTAGTGAAGTAGAAATTTTGATATTTTCAAAGCAATGGTATCGGCAGGCAACCGAGCCTAGATGGAGATAGCGGAAAGCCCACGCTAGGCAACCTGCGCAAGTCGTGGAAGAAACGTAGAGAAGTGAAAGCCACGGAGAAGCGACACTCGCCTATCGAAGAGCGCGCGCCCTCCCCCGCCGAACCGGAGAAGGACGAACGATCACAGCCTGGATGGGACTTCGTTGCTGAAGATTTTGAAGGTAAATTACTAATGCAATAAAATAGTGTAAACTCTACGTAATTATAGTGAAAGGGCTGTCCATTTTATGGCGTTATAGTTGTAAATTCATGTGTGGTTATATTGAGAATGGCTGTTTATCCTTGTAAGTTTATGCCTAATAACAGGTGTATTTAGAAGAAATACATCCATTACACATCTGTATTTCGCGTTGTACATATATTCCCGATCCACTACGTACCATTGGTGTTAAATAAAATTGTGACAAAAGATAAAAAATTTTACATTTTTCATACATACCTCGTACATGTAACATGTACCAATGTTTTGTATGGAAAACGTCGAAATTTTTATTTTTTGTATGAATTTTCTTTAAGACCAATAGGTTTGTAATCACCTTAGCTATAACCTGTCTTAGTATCAGATAACGGACTAAATACAGGTTGTATGTTAATTATTTATATGGCAATGTTGCACGTTCCAGGCACGATGGTGGTGCGCACGATGTGCGTGGAGTGCGAGGCGGTGACGGAGAAGGCGCAGGCCGTGTGCGAGCTGTGCGTGCCCGTGGGCGACGACGAGCCCGCCGCCGAGCCCTTCCGCGCCGCCTGCCTCTCCACCGAGTACCTGCGCGACCAGAACAAGGTACCGCACACGACAACACCACATGTCACGACTAACTTGTGGTCTCGTGGCTAAGTATGTGCCGTGCTATCAAGACAACTGGTTCGATTGCTGAGTCAGGTAGTGTCATTGGGTTTTCCATAGTATCGGTGTAGGAATGTGCGCGAAAAACGTCAATATATATTAATTGTACAAATTGTACATGTAAATCATCTATAAAGGTAAGTTATATGGATAAAAACAAACACAATAATTAAGTCATATGATTTTATTATGTTTAAACTTAAAAAAAAGAGCTAAACAAGTTTCCCCTCCTCGCAAACTTCCGAAGCGATGACTTTACAACGGTCACACCTAAAAAATAATTCTGTTAATAAACAAATAGCTTCCACTCAAATCAGTTTCTGTACGATTTCTTTATAACAGTGACAAGCTGGCCTTATTATACTCGTTTCTGTACTATTAATTCTTATATGTAATGTTGTCCAGTACTGGTGCGAGCGCTGCCTGCGCTACAACGAGGCGCGGCGCAGCGTGGCGTACTCGCGCCTGCCGCGGCTGCTGGTGCTGCAGCTCAAGCGCTTCAGCGGCGGCATGGAGAAGATCACGCGCCACGCGCCCACGCCCATGCTCATGCCGTGCTTCTGCGAGCCCTGCGCCGCGCGACCGCCCGACCAGCCGCCCGCGCACAGGTACGTATCCCCGCGTAGTTTTGTTACAAATCCTAATGATGATTTTGTACCATCAATTATCATACACAAAATGACACAATATGTTTTAGGCAAATTTAATAAGTAAAATGTTCCCATCTGTTTCATCTGTTTCATCTGTTAGCATACCGCTGCATCTTCCATTAATTTAGTTTTCTGATATACACAACCTATTATACAAACAAACAAAACTTGTGAATGTGGTTTTGGGTATGTATATTACAATTATAACAATATATATTTGTGTGGTTCCAGGTACATCCTGTGGGCGGTGATCATGCACCTGGGGCAGACCCTGACGGGCGGGCACTACGTGGCGTACGCGCGCGCCAGCCCGTGCGAGTACCGGTGCGGGCGCGCGGGCAGCGGCGACGCCACGGGCGCGTCGTCGGCCGGGTTCATGCGCTCGCTGTTCAGCCGGCCGCGCGCCGCCGCCGCGGGCTGCGCCGCCAACGAGTGCTGCGTGCCCCCGCGCGCCGCCCCCTCCCCCGCCGCGCCGCACTGGCTCGCGTGCGACGACGACCTCGTCAAGCCCATCTCGGCCGACGAGTTCGAGGACCTGCTGTCCGCCGAGCCCAAGATGCGCTCGGCCGCCACGCCCTACCTGCTCTTCTACGTCAAGACCGATGTTGGCTAGTGACGGCTCCCCCCTAAACCGAGTCGGTCTCGCCGCCGGTGGTTTGGAACTCTTCATATTAATAGCATATTTGCAGCTTACGTATGGCGCGTTTGATTGCGTTTGAAACGCGACCGGAACTTATGAACTTTATAATTGTTAAGTTTTCAACAAATATTAATGAAGACGATTGCTAAGTGGTAAAGTCAATTTAAACCTAGAACCGATATCTCTTTGTACTGATCCTAGCCTCAAAAATGCATATGTAACTAAATTAGAATTAGAAGTTGTATGTTTCATTTAATTTTAGTAATTTGAAGAGTCCAAATCACATTGCTAAGTTGCTGCAATTGATGTAGTATTGTGATGTATTGGTTAGGATGAATATGACATTTTGGGAGTATGCAATTGTGATATATATTTAAGCACAAATTACTAGTAGATGCTATTATTAATGTCATTCCTAAATAACCACACAGTTAAGGTGGTGTAGAGTAGACAAATAACATAATAGACTTCTTGTTCTGTAAAATTACAAATGATGAAGTAATGTCTATGATGCCAGTATTGTAAACACAATTTTAAATTGGCTGCAGAAAAAGTTCCACATTTATATTAGTGAAATAAAGCACCAGTGAGATTTTCGATGTATTATTGATAAGAAAATAAAAGCAATTTTAAATTAAGTCTCGTATAAAACAGTTGCATGCTCCAAATGTCAAAACTGTCTCGTATTCATTGTTTAGATGCTTAAAAGACATGTATAAAGAATAGACACAGAATGTAATGTGTGTCGGCCTGAAGTGATATTATGAATGTAGCTAAAATATAGTAGTATATATTTGAGAAAATGATCAAAGTATATTGTAAAATATTTCACACATATTTTCACTTGTTACAACCTGACAATACTGACTCAAATATATAATAGTTATGTACACTTCCATTATATACATGTTGATGTATAACTGTGTTGATTCATGTAATCTCTATAAATGTACAGCAGCATTGAAAGTATTGGCCTAAATGTCTCGATTAAGAAACAAGTGTTGACAATATGTTTGTGTTGAATTGTGAAGTAAATGTTCATAGTTTGTAACCTGCTGTTATTATAGTACAAAATGATACTTTCTTTGTTGCTCAGACTGCTATATCTATGGGATCAAATAAGCTGTGTGCCTCATTGATTTCGCGTCAACACCTCATTGAATAATTCGCTTTTATTACAATCACATTGAGCATTGAAACCTAATGAAATTATTAGTATTTCCGATATGGAGGTCAAGTACAAAAAGTGATTCTTGGAAATAAAGACAATTAACATTTTTGACAAACTTTTTACAGCCTGTTATTATGATGTATAAGGAAAAGAGTATATTTGTGGAGATAAATTTTATTTAGCGTTGAAACAATTTACAATAGATTGCAACTTTTGCGAGTTTGGTCTATCAAGAAGAAACATTAAATTTCAATCCTGCATTAGAGAACAGCTTTTTGGACTAGACCTTGTTAGTCAATTCTTATTATGAGTTAATTTTTAGTTATTTTTTTCATATACACTGGCATTAATTTTGTAATGACAACAATTTGCAAGCATTCTCAAGAAGTCTATGGACAAGTAACCCTATGAATATACCATACTCAATTATTAATTTTTGACTTATTTTCATTCAAATTATTATTTAATTGGGGTATAAAAATACATAACTTGTTAGAGACTGATTTAGATAATTTCCTGTGCACAATATATTTAATTTTTACAATGAATAACAAAGAATAAAGCACAAACATTTGAAACTGAATCCGAGCAACTGTATATTGAGTGAGAACCACCTTCATTCATTTCAAAGCAACCATAGTATTCTTCAATAGTAAGTTTAAAATACCCCAATACTACAATGTGTATTTAATTTTCAATTACCATTTTTTTTTATTATTTTAGTAACAACTACTTCCTAGTTTAGATTCTCTAGAGTGGACACCAGATAAGTCACTTTGAATGTTGAAGACCACAATGTTAAATAAATAACAACTGCTTTTTTATACATATTATAATACTTATGACTTGTGTTACAATTAGTTATGACTTTATCATCTGATATATTTTTCTATGTGGAAATAATTTCAATGTAAATATAGGGATTTTCTTTAGGTATTTACTTGAGTTTGTTTATTTTAATATGTATATGCCGTTTTTGCAAAGTAACACTTGCCTTTTGTTAGTGAGCTTTCTTGCAAATTAAAATACCATATGTTTAGTTTCTTTTTTTTATGGCATATTGTAGCAAACATAATTAAACAAGGTAAAATTGTTACCAAGATTGTTCTTCAAATAAATGCAATTAACCTTATTATTTATTTGTAAAAACAGAATGAAAGCAAAAGCGGTGTACATAAACTTGAAAATTATATTAATTTCGTACGTAATTTGCGGATGCCATTCCAAAAGCCTTTGAAAAAGGTGAAAATTCTTGTCAGTAGCTATATAACTTTGTTTATATTAATTGGAAAAATATTATAAAAATGATGATTATCATTCATTTTCATTGTAAACTGAATAATAAAATAAGTTCTGTAATCTTCTGTTTTTTTTTTTCTTTCAATATAAGTGGTTTAAACCTAAATATGTAGTCACATACGAGTATACTTTGTTAAATTCAAATGCTTTAAGATTCGTCATGGAATTATGAATGGTTTACGATATAATTATTACTTTCACTAGTCAATAAGATTTTTGTTAATTTACGATCACGTGGTCTGTTAATAATATTTTTGTATTCAGTTTTAAAACACACACGAAGTATTTTATAATCTCTTTACCTCGCGATTGTAGCCTCTGCAATCCATAAAATATATCATTTCGGCACATAACACTCAGTTATCATTAGAGTCAATTGTAACAATTTAAAAACATAAGCATGCCTAAATAAAAAGATCAAAGTCACTTCCAATTGACCCCTGCGGGTCCAACAGGGAGACATAATTAATTTTATAAGAGCAAAACTCTTACGAAAATTACACGTACGGTTTAACTAAGACATACAGATAGATAACACTGCCGCGGTTAAATATTAATAATAGTAAGATAAAGTGTGGTAGGAATTCGTAGGTGACTTATTGACAGTTGATGAAGATAAGAGGGTATGTCTATTTTTTATCAGTCTTCAGATAAACGTCGGGGAACCAAGACGACAACCACAGCTAGTTTCGAAGTGAGATAGCGTGTGAGAACATTGTTTTTTGATTATATTTGTGGGAAAATGAAGGCAGTAGAAACCAGAGGCAAATATAGCGTAAGTACTTATAACTTAATTTTACTGTATAAAATAAATTTCTGTAAAATGCAGAAATATTAAAAATATTTATATATAAATATATATTTTTAATATTTTTTTCAGTACGTACCCGTATTTTTTAATTTATTTCTCGTTACAATTATTTTTTCAAAATTTAGAACGATAATATGTAAGAAGAATTTAGAAAAAAATAGAATAAATAGTTTAAACATTTTAGGACTAAGTAAAATATATTTAATCATTTTGATTAATATCTTTTTATTTCAATATTGCCTTGTCTAAATTATACAACTCGTCATAGAAGTATTACAATACATACGACAGTGTAATTCAATCTTGAATATTACAAAAATACAGATATTTTAATTTATTACCATAAAAACTCTATTTAGTTTTAAAAATTGCCCTCTGAGTAATAAAGTACGTCAACCTGCCAGTTTACTTGTCTATGACATTGGCACGACCTCTAAAAGTCCTTCCAGCTTAACTACTGTCAAACTATATAATCCGTTAGCAATATAAAGTGCTTATATAAAATTGAATATCTATTTATACATTTATCTCTACTGAACAATGGTTTTTGTGAGTATTAATTTAATTTCCAGTTTTTATATTCCAAATCAAAATATATAGCATAAACAATGATTATATTTTAGCTAGATTTCAGGTGACCGCACATCTACATACTTACCCAATATCGATCTATTGAAAATTCAATTATAGATCATAATAATGAAACAATTGTTCAAGATCAAGACCAAGAAACTGATATGACATTAGTGATAAAGGTCTTGTTGTTTTAATCAAGTGCATTAAATTGTCACCCGGCATTTTGGGATTTTAATCCTATGACGTTATAACTTTAACTCAACAAATTAGGTATTGACTGCTTTTTATCATTTTAAGCTCAAGACTTTTTTTATGCGAATGTAATTCATTTTATAAACTTATTTTATATTCGTTTGATACTATGTTTTGACTATCTGTGATGATAATAAAGTATACTTCTAACCTACAAATAAACTATGGAAATTGTTTAATCGACAAGTACTATTAACATCTTTTATGATAATAATAATTTATATAATGCTTGATTGGCTTAATTGTATTAGAACATTAGAAAATATGCACCTAAGAATTATGTGAGCTTTTATGCGCATATCTGGGCTTTACAATATATGACTAAGGTTATATTATTTGAAGTAATTACAAAATTTCAGTATACACTATGTACCATACTACATTTTGTTTAATTATGATAATTGAAAACAATATTTTCAAATTTACGCAACTATTTATTTTAATTCCTGTCTGAAATTTTTGGTTTCATTTCAATTAGCCCTACTACAATTTTTTTAATATTTATATGTTTTAAAAAAAGTGCTATAATAGTAATACAAGGTACATTAAAAGAAATATTGTTAATCCAACTGTTATTCAGAACAAATTAAAATTAATAATTAATTCTTACATGCACACAATGTGTATTTAAGTCACTTATAATATTGATATATTTTTTGTATACTATAAGAATGAGAAATTGTAAGTTGTGAATGTCACAATATTATTTGGCACATATTTAAAATTAACCAAAAAATATACCTTATGGTTAATTGATGTCTTGTTATGTGTATAAAGGGATATATTAATTTGCCAATTTATTTAATATCAAGCTATAATTGACACAATTTTAAAGCTTAAATGAAAAATTTGACTTAAGATGTCAATGACTAAAAAGCTATCCTTCAAGGCCGAAAAATAAAAAAAAAATACTCAAAGGAAATATTTATGGACAAATTCATTTCCTTCCGCTATGTTAATGTGGCGGTATTATCTGATTAAATTCCAGCTTTTATGAAAATGAAGAATAATAACTAACCTGTACTGGGAAAATGTTTTTATATGCAACTAAATTAAAACTGATCCACGTCAGATCTATACCTATGGGCTTTGGCTGAAATAATTGGCAAGATTTCAATCTTTTAAATTTAGAACACAATAATCTAACAGTTGGGTAGAAAAGGGAGCAATCGATAACTGCAGTTTGCATCGATAATTAAGTTACAAAAAAGATTTCTACATGAGGTGAAAATAGGTCGAATATTAGGTTTCCGTGGTTTCACTCACCCTGCGGTCGCAACGGCGACGTTGTGCGCGCGCTCGCGTTTCTGCGTTCACGTCGAGTACGCAACTCGAATCGTAGTCCTCCGCGACTGCGGGCTTCAGTTTTTCACTCGGAAGGGCAGTTCAAGATCACGAAAGCCGCCGAGTCGTACTCACGCGGTGTTAAGTGAAAAATACGTACATCAAAACATTTTGAATATGGTTTATCCTACGGTCTACGATGGCAAAGTGGAGGTAATGCATTATTAGCAGTTATAAAATCTATTTTAGTGTGTATTACGTGACCTGTTATAATTTGCTACAGTGTTTCTTGTTACCTTGACAATATTTTCAATGCCGGTTTTTCCCTATTGTGTCTAAAAACATTTTAAAGACTATTGAAGCTTACTAAAAATGAGAATACGTATAAATTACCATCAATTTAAGTAGTACCTACTAATAGAACGTAGATTTTTAAATTTCCTTTAAATATCAGAGTATTTAAAATGCATGGTAACATCTGGTCCCTTAAAATAATTTGTTGGTATGTATATTTCTCACATTGCCTGTTGTACATTGCAGTAACATGCAGATTAAAGCATTAGTGAAATGTAGATTGCATACATCTTCCAGTTATATAAGCCTACATAGGATATAAAATGCAGACATACATACATACTCTATAATAATGACTCCATGAAAACAACAATTCTATTACAAAATAGGGAATAGTTTTAAAAAGGAATAAGTCAAAAATGTGTGTGTTAAATAATATACTTATTCATGCAGTAGTTGGACAGGAAGAAGTTGTTTTTAAAATTGTCTGAGGTAGTTTCTTTATTGAGCTTTTATCTCTAGAGTGATTTTTTACATGCTCCTAAAATTTGGAATATACTGAGTCTCCTAAAGATTAGCAATTAATATACTAACTGTATAAACTTAATATAATTTTATTTCCGCCAACGACTCCAATTAGTTCAAACAAAGAAGTTTGGATCAAAATTTATGTGTTATATTTACCTCTTTATGTTCCATAGTTTTGCTACATGCAGAAGTTATAAATTTTACCATCACATTTTAATACAATTATTTATTGTGTAGTGAAAAGGAAATAAACATGTTTATTTTATTCACATTTAAAATCTCTAATAAATATTTTATTCTATTCATATATTATTTCACATTTAACAATGAAGTCTCAGTAAATCACCTGGAGTGCAACTTTTACTATCTTTTATAATAGGTATTCAATCATTGTAATCAGTACTTACGTTAACATTGTTTATATCTTATCAAACTTATCAAATTCTCTAATAATAACAATCCTCCAATGGCATTAAGTATTCTGCAGGTAGAGGTGACTAATGTGAGAAGTTGCACTGTCAAGATATTCTGTTGAGTAGTGTATTCATTTTTAAAGTTTTAAATTAAAAATTGGTAAGTGTAAGATATTCCTGCCCCTTATAATTGTTTATATTGAGGAATAATATAAAAATGTAATTTCTGTCTCCGTTAATAACTGTGAAACTTTTTGACTGAAACTGACTTGACTCAACTTGATTGACTTTGACTGACTTGAAAAAGTTAATTTTGGTAACATGAATAATATATTTTTTAAATGGAATAGAAAAAAAACTTATTTCTAAAAATCAGGTATAAGATAAGTTTGTTTTTTTGTTCCTTATACATCTCTATAACTTTTATTTTTTTTTATAAAAATTGCATGGAAATGTTAGTCACAGATAGTAAACAGTTGTAGCTAAATTTCTTTAATGTATTAGAAAGATTCAGGTCATATTTTTTTTTCTGTACTAGTTGGTGATAATAAAATACTAGAATGAATTAGGTTGGCACTTTGCAATTAATTTTGTGGTGATATCTTGGAAATCTCAAAATGACATCATCCTACAGTTTGCATAAAACTACACACATAGCCATAAACTTCGCGTGTAGACAAGCTTATCATGTTTCCAAGGTGTCAAGCTCTATCGCCTTTAAATGTATCATATGTTAACACTTAAAAAGAATATGTTCCTGTTATGATGCTTAAGGAAGGTTAAAGATAAATTAGAATTTTTAATGTCAGATTGTTGCATCATAATTTGCGCGTGACATGAAGTGCTTTTTATAAAGGCAGTTGTAATGGCTTTCTCCGTATACTGAAATAAAAAAAAAATATTTTTATGACTGACTCGACTGTCTCGTGGTCTCGCGGTACAAGTCCCGTGCGATCTAGAGGTCCTGGGTTCGATTCCCAGGTCGGGCAGTGTTATTGGGTTTTTCCATTAGGAAATTCTCAGTAGTAGCACGGATTCTGGAAATGTGCCCGAAAAACAGCAATAGGCTCGCCCCCTATTACGTGGGACTGATACATACTTGGCGAAATGTGTGTGCAGAAATGCATCTCTGCCTACCCCTTCGGGGAATATAGGCGTGAGGTATGTTTGTTTTTGTTTTGTACGTCGTCTTGTAGAAGAACGCAATATAATGAAAAAGAAAACATAAAATTATTGCAATTCAGATGCCAATCAATGATGAAATTACGGAGAGTTCGTAAATGTTTGCATAATAGTCAAAATTAATGCAGAGCTTATTGCTGGGTCGTGGGTCGTGACAGCAACATTTCCTTTTTTAAGTTTGTTTTGTAAAAAGGAAAAACCTTTCGTATCGAATCTATTTCATATCATTTGTATCTACTCATTAGATAGTGGTCCGCTCGAGTAAATGCTGATATTGGTAATTGGTTTTGGCAAACCATAAAAATGCCGTGGAAGATTCCAGAATTTTACAGTTAGATGTCTATTGAGCGTATTGGATTTTTCCATACATCATGTGATATGTTCTTTGTTTTCCATGGTAATAAAATATGATAGCGATCAAGAGATAAAATTATTCTTTGCAGTCACTGCTAATAGGTTTTAGAATGTATTGTAGCTATCGCAATATAAAGTTGTGAATTGTCCTTCACCTTGTACGCTGTTTATACTTTTGTTTATGATATTGCATGTCATTGCCCCTAAGCAATAGGGGAACGAATTTCGAAGGGGGACCAATGTATTGATCTTGAGTTTCTTCCGGGCTTGCTAAATGTGCTAAGATACATGTTTTATAGATTGGTATATAGTTAGATGTATTCAATACTATGATCCAATTATTTTTCAAAGTGTTTCTTGTTCATAGAATAAAAGAGAATGAATTCAGTCATCCATCATCTTAATTTACTAAAAATTTTAAATCTATAGGATGTGGGATGTATAAAATAAAATGTCGTATCAAAAGTATTTTAAATATAATCTCGTTGCCAACTTTTTCATTTGAAACAGATCCAGGGAAAGCAAATTGAACAAAATTATACTTCGTTTTTGAATCGAATATACTAACTATAATATAGAGATTCTGGTAAGATAAACAAGATTAGCGTTAACAATGAAAAACGACCTAATAGTTTCACCTTTCAGTGACATGCGGAGTGTCCGTGTCGCGACCTCTAAATTACTGGATCGTACCGGGTTTTCAGTGGCCTCTGTCAGCCAGAGTTCACATTTGATGAGAACATGATGTATTCAATGTCATGCCCATTACTACTAGTTATCATTAATATTTGCCTATGATGCACTTGCATGATTTATCTAGTTTATTAGTCTCTATTGTTTGTTTTTGAGTTATATAAAAATGTAGATGAATAGTTCTCATATATATTTCAAACCTTAAACAATGTATATTAGCATGTTCAAACAAAAATAATAACAAACTATGATGCTTTTGCGACAATCGTGACCCATCAATCTACATCCATATTCGTAATGGTAAAGTCAATACGGGTTTTACTACTTGCATTAGAAGATGTATTCGTATTCCGTCATATCTGAGCATAGCAACAATAAGAATAGCTCTGTTGAATATTTCAACAAAAATCAAAACTTATTCAACCTTACCCAAATGTTATTTACAGGTAAAGAAACTCACCTTTGCACGTTTTTACCCCTGTTAATCCCCTTGTGCGCATTGTTAGTTCCATGGGCCCTAGTAACTGTGATTTTGAACCCTATTTGTTGTGTTTTAAAGGCCATAATACAATGTTTTGTATCAGGCGGGGTCAACTGAGAAGCCCAGCATGCAGCTGGCCGCTGCCAACGTGGGCTCGCACCTGCAACACATGTGCAGTCTCGACATCGACTCCAAGGCCTCTTACGTGCGCCTCTCTGGCATCATCTGCACTATAGGTGAGTTTGTATGGCTATTATTGCACAGGGAAGGGCTGTACCAATAACTTTGCTAATAGTTTTCAGTCTATGAACAAATAAAGCTAATGGAATATAGGTAGAACGAGTTATTTCATTAGAATAGTAAGGAGTAAAAATAAGAAAGTAGACTTAAAAAAGAAACAAAGTCAGAACATTGAATCTGTCATGTTGAAAGATATTTCTGAAATCCTAATACTTCCTTGATTGTAATATTCAATAGAATTACTTAACAAAATCTCGACTTAAAAATGAATTATTTGTTATCAACCATTGTTAGCAGTCGTTATAATTTTATAACATCACCTTAAATTTCAAGTCAAGTAATAATCGTCGTAAAACCACGATAGAATAGACAGGTAACAAACAGAAGCTACGTCTCATTCTACAACATGGTGACTATCAATAAATCTAAATATAATCATAATAATATTTTGATTAATCACATGAGAAATAATGATTATTTTTACTTGTCATCATACGAACTGAATTAAAACACAACGAAAGATAATATTAATACTCTATGCAAATACAATAAACTTGAGAAACAGCTGTACATTATAATTTTCAATCACTTTTATCTACTTGTCGGATAAGGCATTATCT
Source organism: Cephonodes hylas (assembly GCA_030295005.1). NCBI lineage: Eukaryota > Metazoa > Arthropoda > Insecta > Lepidoptera > Sphingidae > Cephonodes > Cephonodes hylas. The sequence continues at coordinate 3,039,163 of AP025367.1, read as the reverse complement.
TGACATGACTATTCCTGCTCTGATAGGAATCACGCACGGCGATATGAGGTTTAGGCGCGCGGTCGAGAATCTCGGCGGTCGCGGACCGTTCAAACCCCAGGCACACACCTCTGACTTTTCGAAAGTTATGTGTGTATTCAAATTGAATTATCACTTGCTTTAACGGTGAAGGAAAACATCGTGATAAAACCTGCACACCTAAAAGTTCTTAGGAATTTCTTAGGTGTGTAGTCCGCCAACCCGCACTAGGCCAGCGTGGTGGACTATGGCCTAAAACCCTTTCAATGGTAGAGGAGACCCGTGCTCAGCAGTGGGCGTATAGGGGTTGATGAAGAAGATATGACAATATAATTATGACGCATTACGATATCGACACCCGTATGTGTAGTGATCGCAGCGAAAATGTCTCGTATTCGTTATCGAAGAGTCATGTCATCGACTTAGCGTATGGATGAGCTGGCTTTGTTATGATGCCAGTTTCACAGAATTTGGTTGATGAGATTGCCAATATATTTGCTTCAGCATAAGTTATTTTGTGTAAGGATTATGATGAACGTAGCATTTATTGCAAAGTTGCAATGTATTTATTACGTAGTAGGGCTACTTGAATAGAGGTGTTAGAAAAAGTAAGGCGAATTTGATATCTATCTAGGGATACGCACAATCAATCACCGCTACAACTCTAAAATACCATGTTAATCGGATTTTAGTGCACTTTTTTAGCGTTAAATATATACACTTCATATTTGTATCGCGATACCTCAAAGAACTCCTTGTCTGGCTAATCGTTATTAAGTTTTTCTTTTAGGAAATTTGGGGTCGCCCCCTATTTCGTAGGACTGATACTTAGCCAACTGTGAGTATGAAACGCATATCCATCTCTACGGGAAATACAAGCATTATGTATAAAATAAATCATATTATATCATATCATAACATATTGTCATAATCAAGGACCGGCTTCCCGCGATGTGGCCATGTTGGAGAAGATGCTGGAGACGGGTATGAACGTGGCCCGCATGAACTTCTCTCACGGCTCGCACGAGTACCACGCGGAGACGATCCGCAACTGTCGCGAGGCCGAGAAGAACTACAGCGCCAAGATCGGCACCCCGTTCTCCCTCGCCATCGCTCTGGACACCAAGGGACCCGAGATCAGGACTGGACTCTTGGAAGGAGTAAGTAGAAATATACTCTCGACTATCACATACATAACGATTCCTCTGGCATTGTAGTTGTCCATGGGCGGTGTTGACCACTAAACATCAGGTGGCTCACTTGCTCGTTTGCTTCCTTTCCCATATAAAAAAAAAGAAAAAATAGCTTTTAAGGAGATTTTTTATAAAATTATGCCTGAAGTAAGGTGACGAATAAGTTGGAGTGACAAATAAATATTATTATAAGATTGGTATATCCCGTGCGTTTGATATTTTTTGCGTTGTAATTTGATATCAGTGCGTAAAACACGTGATAAAATTAATAGATGTTGTTTAATTTGTTCGTGTGGTAATCTGCAATGTCAATGTACCAGACAGTTTGTTATGAACTGATTGTAATTTTAATTTATCTTGTTAATATCTAAATAGACGAAATTTGTATGTACATATGTTGTTAGTTTGTTACTATGGTATATTGTGTTTTTAAGATTTTATTAATTTGTGTAAAATAAACAATGGGACAATTAAAAACCAATTTTAATAATATGTAAATATAATATTATCCAAATTTAATGTACTTACGTAGCATAAATTCAATTTCTTAATGTAAGAAACAAAATGGATGGTATGGTAAGCTAAAACTTAACCATTTTGCAACTTAACCAGCGAGGAAGTGTATGTACATAGGTAAAAAAGCGATGGGTATGAAAGTTGTTGGATAGAAATATAAGGAATGGTCAAAAAATATCTGTATGAAAGACTGTAGAAAAGAAATTAATTAAAAAGACTAAACTGTGACTGTTAATCCGCATGTACGCAAGGAGGTCTCAGCTGTGAGATGTGTATGATAGATGGCCTATTGACGTCATCAATAATAAATGAGCATAAGGGTAATTTTTATAATTTTTCCAGGGCGGTTCCGCGGAGGTAGAGCTGAAGAAAGGCGAGACGATCAAGTTGACAACGGACGCGGCGTTCCAAGAGCGTGGTACTGCTCAGACCGTGTTCGTGGACTACAAGAACATCACCAACGTGGTGAAGCCGGGCAACAGGATCTTCATCGACGACGGCCTCATCTCCGTCATCTGCCAGTCTGCCAGCGCTGATACTCTCGTCTGCACCATTGAGAATGGAGGTGCGTTATATACTTTAGGACCATAGACAATATCTGCGAATTTTAAGTTAGTTAGGACCTCGTTAGAGTAACAATGATACAGGCTAATCAGTTCATATAAGTTCCACTCTTTGGCACAGGCCTCTTGCAAGTGCGTTAGTTAGGGTTAGGCCTTAGTTAACTTCCCATCAGCACAACACACAGAACCGTTAGTACCGAGGCTTTACCTGTTCTTGCGGGTGTGCTTCCAGTCGACCTGGAAGTACAGCGTCGCGCCGCGTTATATTTTACCAACAAGCAAAGTATTGATAGGGATTTCCTTCCATCGCGCGACTTTTCAAAAATAACTCGATTATTTAAACCATACGCCGAGATTTACTCGGAATTAATAGAAGAATGGCAAAACCGATGGAAGCTGTCTGTAAAGGGACGTCATCTCTATCAATATTTTCCGTCGGTTAGCGATCGCTTGGCAAAAACCTGGCTTGAGATTGATCATTACGTGTCGCAATTTCTAACGGGTCACGGCAATTTTCGTAGCAAATTATTCTCATTTAAGTTGGTTGATTCTCCTATGTGCCAATGCTCAACACATGATTGCGAATATGAACAGTCCGCACATCATATCCTTTGGGAGTGCAATCTTTGGTCGGATGAGCGTAACAGTATGCTCAATAGTATGCATGTAACGTCTGGTGTTGTTTATTATACAGACCTTGTTGAATCTAGGAGGAATTTCCGTGCCTTTCAGCGATTTTGCCATGCCTATTATTGGAAGTCTGTATAACAGTTCGCACGTTAGGTCCAATTTAAGCAATAGTTATTTATCCGTGGTGCGCTAGTTAATTGCGTCAAATTTTTGGTAATTGTAATTGTCTTTCTTTATGTGAGGTTAAACCTCATAGCTCAATATTTTGTCACCCGCTTTGCTGTGGAGGGAAGTGGACAACTCTTTGTTTTTCCAACTCCTCCTTTACATTGTTTTTCTGATTAACTTCGTTGCGGGATTATGACAATTTAGGTCCCCTTAGATTCGCTGAGCTTCATTGCTCGGCGCCAATACTGTGCGTGCCGCTGTTGATCCTGGAATACAGGAGTTGCAGTGGCGGGTGTGTGGTGGGATAGGGCAACAGCACAACACGTTACTGGTGTTTGAAAATATACGACCAGAACTAAATGTATACCTCATTATTGTCCATAAATGTTTTTGGTTAAATGGGTTGTTCACAAGCCCCATTTTACATCAAAATCAAATATTTTTATAGTTTTGATAAAGTGCTCGAATCTAAGTATAACGCTTATGTTTAACAGGTATGCTGGGATCAAGGAAGGGTGTGAACCTCCCCGGCCTGCCAGTAGACTTGCCCGCTGTCTCTGAGAAAGACAAGTCCGACTTGCTCTTCGGTGTTGAACAAGGCGTAAGTATTTCTAATAAAAATCCACTATCTCTGGCCAAAGCTCTTTGGCGTTTTCATATTCCTTAACAATAACCCGCATAATTGATTCTACTGACGTAAGTTTATCATTCGAAGTAAATTTCCGCCACGAAGAAGGATTATAGAGGATTTAAATAAACATTGACGCCTATAACACGACCAAAAACAATTACTGATATTTATGGCCTAAAAAGCCAATATCGAGGGTCGTAAAATAATGAAGTACATTGCTGGCTACATAGTAAAATTATACAATTACTTTTATTGATACCAAGGCAATGTATTATTTTATTGTGTTATACAAACTTACGATATCATATGCGCTCAATATATTTTACAGCCATATACTCACTAAGTGGCGTGATTAAGATAACGGCTTAACGTAAAGTAAATAAAAGTAATGGAGTCATCACGACGGCCGATGATCGTCGAATGATTTCCATCCACGCCAATAATAAAACCACGTGTGCAGTTGAAATAATAATATTATCAGTCAATTCATAAAATATGTGTTGTGTCACGACTCACGGATCAAGAATTAGTTGTAGCCATCGACCTTGTGATAATGCGGAATGCACTATCTCCACACGTTCTCATTTACTATCGATTATTGATTACTTTTTGAAAGGAGTTTTGTTATTATAAAACCAAACCTTTTTTTTGGAAAATATTAACTTTAGCACGCAATGTGCTAGGTAGATTTCTCAGGTCAGGATGAAAAATATAAATATCTTCTTGGATTATAATTTATATGCATATGCTCGGAATAAATGAATCAGGGATTCCAGATAAATATGTTTAGAAATGTGAATTTACAAAGTACGATAAATGATTACGAATAAAATACAGTTATTATTATGTTTCAAAATGCTTCATTAAATTTTTATAATATGTTAATTTGCCGAAAAAAATTTTGAGATCTAGTAAGTCATTATTGCAAGACCATCATACTGCATAAGGATAGAAATTGGGAAAACTGCGGTTCTGCACTGCAATTTTTACCACGTTAAAAACTTTGAGTATGGTTAAAATGTCATTTTTATAAATTTCCGTAAATACGCAAAAATAACTTCAAAAGACGCATATGCAGGCATGCTTTTCTTGTGCATTATCTAAGGTTCGACTGGTAAATAGACAACTTTTACATAATAATTAGATAAATAAATGACTTTTTTTAACAGGTGGACATGATCTTCGCGTCGTTCATCCGCAACGGCGCCGCTCTGCACGAGATCCGCGGCATCCTGGGCGAGAAGGGGAGGAACATCAAGATCATCTCCAAGATCGAGAACCACCAGGGCATGGTCAACCTCGACGAGATCATCGCCGTAAGTAGATTCTCTTTTTATTTATTGTAAAATGAACCTACTAAAAAGGTCACGATTAAAAAGGTCGGTCTATAAAAGTCGTAGATAATCGGAGTAAGAGACAAAATATAACTAAACAAGAAACATAATAGTGCGTAAGTTAAACAGCTCTGTACAAGAATGTGAAAAGATGATCGCGTTGACACCTGGTTACAACGCGTTCCAAGAGAATTCCAAATAGGGAAGATCAATTATTTTTACCACTAAAATAAATCATAAATACTGTCCAACAGCCCTATACATATTTCTGACGACGAATATACGATATACGAGGCTTGCGTCGTTGGATCAAGAATAGCGATGAAAATTATTGGTCTTATTAATATCCATACTCGGAACCAATATTATAGATAACACAAAAAAAAAACTTGATGCGTGAATCGAAATCTAGGCGTCTCGTTCCACTAACTTGTGTCTAGCCAAGTTCGCTAAACGGATGTATGTTGACCTGTTAATAAATAATTTAGCTAAGAAACAGTAACATATTTACATAATTACGTAACACTGTACGTATTGTAACGCGACATAATAAATCACCCCGTAAAGTCAATGTATTCATAATAACCACTCAAATATTTAGCTTCTTCCTAGCATACTATTGCCACACGCAATCACTAAAACAAACAATGTATGTGCTTTAGATCTCTGATGATTTATATAACGCTTTACATATCAAATGTACGTAGAAATGTAACTATTTTAAGCGGTTATCTTTTAGAGGTCGTTGCGGTCAAATCTCGTCTTACTTTGATGTCGGTATTAATACTCGGTGCATTTACTCCGCTCACGAAGCTCTAGATGTTTGAATAACAATAATAATCTGTTAATTGTTTTTGTTACTATATACTTTTGAACTATACAAAGTTATGGAATAAATGCATGTTATGTATGTAAAATCGATAGCGTTAGGTTCATAATTAAATTAGCATTAAATAAATACAGTAAATAGCAATAGAGATTTGTTTACTTATTATTTTAACTTACAATAGTATAGAGCGCTAAAGGCGTCATGGGTCGGCTCAGGGTCACTCAACGAGCTATGGAGAGGGCTATGCTCGGGGTTTCCCTACGTGATCGAATCAGAAATGAGGAGATCCGTAGGAGAACTAAAGTAACCGACATAGCCCAACGGATTAGCTCGTTGAAGTGGCAATGGGCCGGCCACATGGCGCGGAGAACTGATGGCCGATGGGGCCAAAAAGTTCTCCAGTGGAGGCCACGAACGGGAAAGCGCAGCGTGGGACGTCCCCCAACAAGGTGGTCCGATGACCTTGTAAAGGTCGCGGGACGTCGCTGGCTGCAGGAGGCTTCCGACCGTTCCCGGTGGAAGTCATTGGGGGAGGCCTATGTCCAGCTGTGGACAACAATTGGCTGCTAATGATGATGATGATGATGATGAGTATAGAGCGCGTAAACCTTCCGTGTGGCGATGTGTCATTGACCCCTACATAGCATCAGCTGTTTTTTTATTTGATTTACATTGCGTTATTCGAATGTAAAATATAAGTGAGGGATTTCAAAATTGAACGTGATTTAAATATGATAAGTTCTGTACTAGATTATATTGCCGGGTAAAAATATGGTATTTGTATCAATAAGCGTAATTAACACTAAGAATTTTTCCAAATTGCTATCCCAGTATTTACGCAAATATTTGCTCAAACATTTGCCACATTCAACCGGATCAAACGATTCGTCACAACCATTGGCCGGTCAACGTACCAATGGGTATGAACTAATGATGTGCCAACTCGGAAAAAACAGAACTCGATTTAACTCGAGTTAAAATCCACATAACTCGGGTTGAACTCGAGTTAACTGACAAATGAATGTTCTTTCTATAATTTTTACCAGTTTATTTCCTCAGCTTCGCATTAATAGTTTAAAAAATTGGAACAAATGACATTTTTATCTGTTTCAATTCTTTCAGTTTTTATATTATTTATTTATAATGAATTGACAGAGTTATACTAATTAAAGTAATATACACAATATTTTCAAGAAAATTAGATAATTAGTATCACAAATTCTTTTCTTAGTTAAATTATATACTTATAATTTAGTCTTACATACATAATATGTGACACTTGTTATGAATCAATTCACGAACATAGTCTCACACAAATGATCGGCAAACTACGCACCATGTCGGTTGACGGTTCCATTCGATTTACGAACTCGAGTCAGAGAGAATTCAACTCGAGTGGGTTCGAGTTACGCCCAACTCGAGTTAGCTCGAGTTACTTACTCGAGTCGACCATCACTAGTATGAACATTATTCCTCCCGTCACATGTCCAATCGCGCTAGTTAATGGACGGTTGTTGTAAAATTGCAACGTTACGTCCAACCGAACCGGCCGGGTCACATGTCCAACAGTTGGTAATGGCCGGACGGTGCCAATTTATTCGCTGCAAAATTGCATTTGTGAGCACGCCGTCCTGATTTCAATAGAATGCAGATGTCACCGGTTTTTTGCCGCCGAATTATACTTTATGATTTAATACTTGACTGTCTCGTGCTCTCACGATGAGAGAACGTGACACAAGGTTTCTTACACTTAGTTTCATATGCTTGAAAAAATGCAGGTGCAAAATATAGCCCTGATACTTCTCCGGGGAATATAAGCGTCAGGTTAGGTTAAGTTAGATAAAGAATAAATTGATCCCAGAGATACTACTCGTGCTTCAATCAATTTTTTATTTATTTTTATTTATATTACAATAGTGGCAAGTATGGATCTTGATAGACGGGTGACTTATACAGAAACATAACCGACCGTTTAACCTCAGAACACTTAATACTTTTTAATTTTTATGGTTGTCTTTATTTCAGAAGAAAATTAATCCGGAAGAAAATATGCAAGAATCATAATATACGAGTATAGTCACATAACTAGGGCGCGTTTGTTGACTCATATATATGTGGTATGTGCTGCCAGGCGTTTCCTCCAGATTAATGTCTCCATCATTAGTCAGTTTACGGTCTAACACCGTTAGTTTACGGTCAACATGGCTCGTTTCAGACGCAATGAACTGTTCGCTCGTCTGCATCGTATTTGACGTCGGATTTGCGTCACGAGGCGCTAAAATAATGCTGTTTCGGTTGGTTCCAGGCCGGTTACAGGTCGTCGACACATTAGAAGGAAAACAGTAAATCAAAGATTCTATGTAAACATGCACAAAAACTAACTGAATTGGATCATATTATTCTTGTATAGAAATTTAAATATATTGTCTGCAACGATGTCTAAATGGGTGTTTGTTGGCCGATAGGATTGATTTTTCAGCAGTCGTTGATACAATTATGACATACACAGATATTCGCAAGACGGTTCACTTGCGTGGATTACTTGTTGCGGTTTTCCAAAAAATATTTGTGATGGTCCAAAATCCTAGTAAAATATGAGTAAATTAATACACAGCACATAATAAGATCGTCAGTTATTTAATATTGTGATTATACTGAAAATAAATTTTAATGTTTCCAGGAATCTGACGGCATCATGGTGGCCCGCGGTGACCTCGGTATCGAGATTCCGCCAGAGAAAGTGTTCCTCGCTCAGAAGACCATGATCGCTCGCTGCAACAGAGTGAGTACTTTAAACTACTAGTATTGTAAATGTTTTTGACTTGAATGTAATCCATGGGAAAAAAGCGTCTGACTAATTTAATCATTTTTTAACAAACATATCAACTAAGAAAAAATAGTAAAAAAGGCAGATCTGAACATAGGATAAAGATGATGCCTTCAATGGTAATGAGATAGCATAAACCATTAAAAAAAACATGGGATGTTTATATATGTGGGTCAATCAACTTTTAAATGTACCATCAATGATAGATTTTATATATCAATTTTTTTTTCTTAAATTTGTATATTTTATACGTATTTGTTGTTGATAATTATTTATATTTAAGGAATTCAAATAGAGCAGAACAATTTATGGTAAATTTTACTCAAAAATTCACATGACTGTAGTTAAGATAGTCCCTTGGACATTTAAAAATTCAGTCAAATTGTTAATTTACTTTTAAATATTAGAATCATATTTGAAAAACCTTACTGTTCTTTTAAAGTAAAAATGACGATAATCTGTCTTTAGGAGATAAGAAAAAAGTGGTTGTCCAGTGGACATAGACGTTTGTCCACAGGAAATACTCGGGTGTCCAAAGGGGACTCTATGATGAAAATCGCATGTATTTCTTCTTTTATGTAATAAAAAAACAACTATTTGAAAATAATTATCAGTGTTAGAAGAGAAAATATTGAATAATTCAGACAACGATCTTGGATGTCCAAGGGACTGGTGGTGATATTTATTAGTCTTTCCGCTCCCTGGTAATAAATAATAATATTTTGAATTAGGTCTTACGCACAGTAAAAAATATACATTAAATTGAATATATTCCACTTTAATTTACTACAATATATAAAATACAAAAGTTTTTGTGCTGGTTGTCCAGTGGACACACAATAAAGCCACGCTCTTTTTCAAAATACACTCGGTCGACTGGCGCCGCGGAAAAGATGAAATCAAAATCGAGGCTGGATGAATGTTGTCACGAAATAAATCGACTTGAGTTCCAAGCAGTAGTCACGCCTTAAATTTTTGGATTTTGGAACTTTTTTACCGTTGTCCGGTGGAAGTCAGAATAATAAAATATAATAGGGACTAAAATAAACATGCAAAAAGGTCGTTAAGGTTTTAAAGCAAACAAAATCTATTTACTAGCATCATAGTAGATATTGTAATTAATAATTATGTTTCATTGTAATGGATTGCCATATATAATTTTTTTGGAAAAATTAATGTTTCATTGTACTAACCTACTGGGGGACAAATTTACATAGTACTGATAGGACAGATAAAAGTTGATTGACCCATGTATACCTATGTGCTATATTTTAAATCAAAAAGTCTAGTTAAAATTAGTGCCTCAGTTAAGGAATGCGTTAATCTACAACACCATATCGCGTCCAGCGCCATCTATGTAGCCTGAAATAAATATAATTATGGTACAACCTCATTAATCCGCCACTATTAAAACCCGAGGATGCCGAATTACTGGAATGTTCGGATTACTGGATTACAGTAAAAAAGCCACTGAGATTCTGAGTCAATTATTTAAAATAAAGCATTTCATAGAGCACAAGTAAAGGGGCTCGAGGGCGGAGGGTGCCGGATTATTGGACATGTCGAACTATTGAAGGGCCGGATTAGTAAAATTATGCTGTATTTATAAAAAATATCATGGTCTAACAACGCATGTTTCAGGTGGGCAAGCCAGTGATCTGCGCGACGCAGATGCTGGAGTCAATGGTGAAGAAGCCGCGCGCCACCCGCGCCGAGATCTCGGACGTGGCCAACGCCATCCTGGACGGCGCCGACTGCGTCATGCTGTCGGGCGAGACCGCCAAGGGAGACTACCCGCTCGAGTGCGTGCTCACCATGGCCAACATCTGCAAGGAGGCCGAGGCCGCCGTCTGGCACAAACAGCTGTTCAACGACCTGGTGTCGGAGGTGTGTACACATGAACATGGTATAGGAAAATACTTACATTATATAAATGATCGTTCGATCTTCCGAAGGGTAGGCATGGATGAATTGTTATACCCACATTTGGCCAGTACATTGAAGGTCAAAAGTTTAAGACTACCTTAATTGAAGTAAAAAAAATATTAATTAAACTTAAAACAATATCAGTATATAAAACAAATGGTTTCATAAATACATCAATTTTTTTTAGCAATATTAATCATATAAGCAGTGACGGCCTCGAGGTTTGGGTGCGCGGTTGAGAATCTCGGCGGTCGCAGGTTCGAACCCCAGGCACACACCTCTGACTTTTCGAAGTTATGTGTGTATTCACGTTGAATTATCACTTGCTTTAACGGTGAAGGAAAACACCGTGATGAAACCTGCACACCTAAGAGTTCTTAGGAATTTCTTAGGTGTGTAGACCGCCAACTCGCTCTAGGCTAGCGTAGTGGACTATGGCCTAAACCCTCTCAATGATAGAGGAGACCCGTGCTCAGCAGTGGGCGTATATGGGTTGATGAAGAAGAAGATTAACCATATATGTTTAAATCATATTAGCTATCTGCCAGTAAAACTCCCGATGAAATCGGTTCAATCGTTTTGGAAATTAGCCGGAACAATCAGACAAAAATAGACATTGCATATTTATTTCCATATACATATATAATACTTCAATAAACCTTAAAACCATTCACTCACACAATTCTAACCCTCCAGGTGAAAGCGCCCCTCGAGCCGGCGCACTCCACGGCCATCGCTGCAGTAGAGGCGTCCACCAAGTGCCTGGCGTCTGCCATCGTGGTGATCACGACGAGCGGCAAGTCGGCGCACCTGCTCAGCAAGTACCGGCCGCGCTGCCCCATCATCGCCGTCACCAGGCACGCGCAGACCGCCAGACAGGCGCATCTCTACCGCGGCGTGCTGCCAATCGTCTACCAGGGTTAGGGCCCATTATTTAATTACACATTCGATGTACAAAAGTAAAAGCATCGGGAAAAATTGACTAACATTCCTCAGTAAATGTAATATCACAGTGTAGACGGTTTAGGTGATCTGGGATGAGAACTCTTATTTCCTTTGACATATTAAAATCCAAATGTCTTTTTGTTATCTCCACCTAATGAGTAGTATTTTGTAGATAGAATGTTCACTTCTAGGTTGTTCGACTAACGAGTAACAATAGCACAACCAATCTCTGGACATATTCACGAAGGCTAGTCATTACCAAATATGTTGAAAAATTGTAGTGTTATGCTGACAAACATCAATATAGGTCACGATATGAGTTATTTCACAAATAAAATAGGCAAAAAGCCTTCATTTGTAAGGAATTTTGTTAGTGTTTAACTTCAATCTCTCTTAAAATAACACTATTCTGTGCCTACAGAGGGCCCCGCTGGCGACTGGCTGAAGGACGTGGACAACCGCGTGCAGAGCGGCCTTAGATTCGGGCGCAACCGCGGCTTCATCAAGACCGGCGACCACGTGGTGGTGGTCACCGGCTGGCGACAGGGCTCCGGGTTCACCAACACCATGCGCGTCATGTTAGTACTACACAAACATTATTAGTGCTGTTACAAATACATAAATAGTACTAATTTATTTTTAACATAATGAGGATACAGCTATTTTTGTGAAAAGAAAAGAAATTTGAATAAGATATTAGTCTAATTTAATAAAATAAGAAGCCGTCTGCTTTTGAGTATATTTATTTATATGCATAATTGTGTGCCAAATAAATGAATTTTAGAAAAGCTCTCATATGAACGAATAATGAACGGAACTCGTAATGAAAGCATTACCGCCATTTAGAAAAATTTTAAAGTATGTTATGTAATAAATGTTTTCTTTTCTTACAGCCAAGTGGAGTAAATGTTGGTGCCAGCACAAATCATCAATGAAAAAAAATGATATTCTTTTTAAGTATTAGCGCAAGTGATAGGACGTAACGTTGAATTGCTGGGAACACTATACCATCGAATGCTATAAAAGCTTACATCGATGTACAGTTACCAACATAAAAAATGCTTTTGTACTATTTGTATATTTATGCATTTCATTTTTCACGCGAATTTTCACACAAAACGCCTCTCTTGTTAACTGTACTACACGAGTGATCCTATCGCACGTTACAGTGATATATGTATAAAAGGAATGTATCTCAAAATTCTATTAGTCCTAGGCGTACATATTTATTTGTGTAATTTATAAAATGACAAAACCTTATATATTGCTGAATGCGATAATAAAGTTTTAAGAAATTGTATGATATTTATTTCAATACTAATAACAGCTGACGCTATCCAGAATCAATAACATTTTGTAACAAAAATATAAATATGATTTTTCGTATACATTTTATTCAATTTGCCCCCTATAGCAATCCTCTACCACTTTGTTCCTGAATATAATAATTCTAACATAGAATCTATCCTATAAGACGATTTAAAATGCTCATCAGAGTCCGATAAGAGTACAAGAGGAGCAGAAACGTAGTATCATTAGTATATTTTAAATGAAAATCCCTTGTACAGAGACGACTATCTTGAGCGGTCCTTGAACACCCCAAAACCAACATTCTGTCCCTTTGTAGTTTTCATCCTACTCGACAGATAAATAACACATTGTTCGCCAAACTAAATTGAATTTTGGTCTCCTATCAATGAGTCTTCACTGTGATCAGTTTGGAGCCATCTATTGCCAATCTTTAATCTTTTTTTTGGAGTCCTTATCCCAAATAAAGCAAAAACGTGATCTCGAATCTCATAGAATTTAATCCAATGCCATCTGTTGTTACAAATAAAAACTTTTAAAGAATCACTATGGTTGGATTACATTCAAATATAACTCTAAATGTAGTTTAACTACTGAATACTAGATGGCGTTAGATGTTAAGATATAAGATGAAGGTAGAATAAAATTATTACATTTTCCTAAAAACAATACGTAATACCTTCTCTAATACTAGTTGATCATACATTATTACACTTATATTCATTTTAAAAAGTTGTATGAGTTTCAGTTTTTTTGATAGTTCATACAATGTCCAATCCAATTCGAACGAAGCTTTGACGTTTGCGCAGCAACTAGGTACGGCACAGTCACCGCTCTGAACTATAAAATTAGAAATAACGCGTCATCATTATGAAATGTCTAACAATTACTTACCCGCCCAACTGAAAAATCAACAAACTCTCTACGTTTTACTGTATGTACATTCGTACCTATAGCGTTTCACCTATGTTTACAAGATGTCTGACGTCGTGATTCCCAGTATTTGACCACTTTCCGTCTGTTTATAAAACTAGTTTTATGTACTGCACAATAGACTTGATAAACATAAGTCTTATAAATCTTGTTGCCGAAAATCGCGAGATGCAAGGAAGCCGTCCGTAACGTTCATTAGTGACAAAAAGTATGACTGTATAAACAAAATTAAATCGTTAATAACACTGAAAAAGTGAGGAATCCTTAGCTGACTCATTGTTTTCAATAGAGGCAGCGTCATGCCGTGTCATTAGCCGTACTCCTGAAGATTTAAGAGAGTATGACGCTTCGATGTTCTCTGTTTTGCTTTAACATTTGAATACACCCACTTTTATCTGATTATACAGAACTGCTTTCATTATGCTGGTAATGAGAATAAGTATGATGAATAATCAGATACTTTTAATAATTTGATTATAACCCAAATTATAAGTAAAGACCTTTAAGGAAAGTAACGTAGAAATAATGTAGACATGATAGTTAAAAAGATCAAAGTTAATTATGAGTCAAGATGAATTATTTGCCATAACTAACCGCATTGTGTCTTTATAATTTTGTAAAATCTAGACTTAAAGGCCCTAAATTGCTTGATCCAATTTATGTCGGACAATCTTGACACATTCGTCGTTTGATCATTGCACAGCACATTGATCTTGACACAGTGTGCAAAAGAGAATGTACCCGCATAAAGTTTTTTTCGTCGAGTCCTCATTAATAACGATCCTATAAAAGTGGCACATTTGGCGAGCAGCAGCGAGAATATGGCGCAGCGAGCCACCAACACAGGGAGTGACAAGCGGGGTGTTTGTCCAGCGGGAGTGATGTCCCGCCGCGTGACCCGCACCCTGGGGCGGGCGGCGCTCGGGCTCGGGCGCTGGCCGAGCGCCGCCAGTAGGTACAGCAGACCACGGGCAGGCCGGTCGCACCACGCCGCCGACTAAAAATAACCGCGCGCCGCTCAGTACCGCCGCAACTACCGCGCGCGTCGCCCGCTGCGTCCGCGATCGCAACCATGGCGGAGACAATCGAGGAGTCGTACGAGACCGCGGTCACCCGCAAGGTGGTCCGCACCAGCCTCAAGATAGAGGAGGTGAGGATCGACACACGACAGTTTTATGTAACGACGCCCGCGCGACACAAATATAGCACCGGCGCGCGCGCATGCCGCGACGCCAGCGCCAGACGCACCTGCTCACATAACAGATAACACGTTTGACAGTGAACACGGACGTAAACAGCGGCCGGCCGCACCAGCGCCGCCGCCACCGGCGCCCGCCCTCTTTCTTTTGCCCATCCGACGACAGACGTCCGGATGTCCAAAAGTGTTCCGGGATGGCGGCTTCCAAAGTGGCCGGTTCAAAGTTCCCAATGACGGAACCGTTCGGAAGGCACGTGAAGGTCCGCCGCCGCTACGTCAGTGGAGGAAGCGCGCGCGCATCTCGGCACTTATAATAAATTTGTGGCAATCGACGATGTAAATAGAACGGGCAGTTGAATGAAAATTTCCGTGCCCACCTTGACGCGTGTGCATCGACCTGTTTCGTACACGGACACTCCACGTGCGACCTTGCAAGAGATACACAAACACAGGACACACAATATGCACTCACTCGACACACGCATAGGTACACACTTTCTAATTTATTATCCGACAAATCATCACAGACTCCACTATCTTACATCAGTTGGATCTTTATTTTCGTCCATCTCGTATAATGTAGTAATGCATTTAGATGAAACAGTAGCGTCTTTGTAACGTAATCAGCTAGCGTTAAACGCGAGTGATGCAATATCCTCTGGTAACTGTACCGCTCCGCATGCAGCGTGACGGCCATGTCAACAAACGGGAGCTTTCATTGCCTTCTTATCGTTATCACATTCCATCAGTTTGGACACAAAGAGCGGTGGTTGGTTATGCGCCGACTACTGTCCGTTTCCAAAGCGCAAAATCCAATGGAAAAACGCGCCGTGGCATATTTTCGTCTTGGCTCCCATCCTAGTTTATCTGCTACATTACGATGTTTATTCACAATACGAATGTGAGCATTAATGTGTGCGTCTGAGCCACTTGTACTCGCGTATTTACTGTCGGTTTGGGTGCAAAACCCAATGTACCTGCATTAAGTCGTAAAGCTTATTAATAACTCCTACATGCCAGTCAATCTGCTCAAATCACGTTGGGTGAAAGTATTCAGCTCTGATTTTATTTTGAAAAATATTATCCATATTCCTCTCAAACGAAAGCGATAATATTATTAAACCCATTTGTTGACATCAGTATTGTAGTTGAGAAAATACTTAAAATATTTAAAGAAGCGCCTTGGCAAATGTCGATGTTTTTTCGACATTTTTAAAAGGGACAGCGAAACAGTGCAACAAAGAGTCGCTCATTGCCAGACTCAAACAATTGTAAATAAAATTATTGTGGCGACACAAAAAGTTATTTAGCTTTTTTCAAGGAGGCAGCCGACGCTATCAAGAAGTTACCGTCTTTTACAACAGTGTAGTAACTCTCACTGTTACAAAATCTACAGTTATTATGTTTTCCCGTTGCATAGATTCCTTCCCGCTTACGTTTAGTCTTATTAAATTATTACAGTCTTTAAGTAAATATTTTTCTTTGTCAGTTTCATTACTTTTAATATCACCAACTTCTTATGAAGTTTTCGTTTAACTGTTTTTATTAGTGTTTTATTGGGGTAACCATAGAAAAATAATATACAGTGGATAGGAATCTACAAGACAAGAGTCATATTAATTGCTGTGTTAATTTCTTTTCTGTCGTAACAATGGTGTACTGACGGAAATGAAATTTCAAGTGTAAAATGTAAGTTAATACATTTCGTTTCATCAATGTGTCGCTTTTGGATATTGATTTTGACGTTTCCATACTTCAATAAGTATTAAATGTACACAATGATACGGTAATCGTCACAAATTTTATATTTTTTCTTACCGTAAATGTGTTTATCTATGTTTTCGATGTATTACCTGTCTATGTTTTCGATCACGGTCGTTTTGCATTCTGTACGTCTCATTGGGATAAATTCTCTTTAATGAACATAAACGTCCAGATTTTACTAAATGGCTTAAGTGTTTACTAGCTGTTGGATCAATCATAATTAAGCCCCAATCCTCAACATGTTTTGGCTTGTTGTTGATAGTTAAACATTCACAATGTTAATGATTAAATTTTGAACAAAATTCGAGCAAATTTTAAGTGTGCTTTAATTTATAGAATATCTTTTAAAAAATCATTTGTTTAAAAAAATACTTGCTTTTATATCAGCTTTATTTTTTATTTTTATAAGTAGGTGCTTTTCATGATGATAAAATTTTCAAATCATATAGGTAATATCTACTACGGTTGTCAAATGACGCAACAGTTAGGCTATTTACCTTTAAATGTATAAACCTAAAGTCAAGAAAAGAAGAAGACAATCTACTACAATCCAAAATTAATAAACAATATATACTACACACAAATACTAGTCCTGAATCAGAGTAGGTGTTGATGACGATTTATGAATGAAAGTCCACTAAAACACGTGATAAACTCCACTAAAACCTATGTGATGTACTAAAATATTCAGTAGGTGGGATTGGATTGTACGCGCGATACCAATAATCTCATTCACAATCTCACCTGGCGAACGTAACTGCGCAGTATGCTGTTCATAAAAATATTTTATAGTCTATATCTCATTCAGAATTTAGGATGCACTTTCAGATATCACTATAAAGAGGTGGGAGGAGTGAAGTCTAATTCAAAACCATTTGAAAATCAAATTGACCTACTATTACTACTATCACTGCCTTACAGAAGTAATGTACTCAAATCTCGCTTTATAATACTTTACTTTTTTCCTATGTAAATTTTTATAATATTACATTTGTAATGTGCGAAATGTGTCTTGGATTATACTAGTATTGTTACAGTCTTCATACTACTTCGTAATCAGAAGTTTTTGTGTGGGAAAATTCTCGACGGTTCAACAGCGAGAGCACCAATTTAGAAATGTGGTTCAGTGAAAAAAAAAATTGCCGAGTTCCCGAGTTGTTTAAATATTTTGACATGTGATTGATTAATAACAGATCCAGCGTGGTGAAGGCCTAAGCATTAAAGAGCATTGAACGTCATCAATACAATTTGATATAAGTAATGAGAATAGCTTTGATTATTTTTTTACAGAGTATTTTTAACTAGACGGCCTAGTCTTTAAAAAACTATATCAAAATCAATTATGCTAACGTACATTCCTTTCGATCAGTAAAAAATAAAAAATTACACATCAAATTCTTGTCGAGTATTTTTGCAAAAACAAATGCTACTTTTTCTTTTCGGATTTGCTTTCAAAATATGTTATTGTTATGACATTTATGATTTTAAAACTCATTTAAACTACACTGTTTCAGTTTCATGTGCTAAATAATGGCGGATATCATTCAAAACACGCGTGCGTCGTGGTTATTAACACGTCTCACCTGTTTGAAACTAATGTAATGTTCTCTATAAATCACAGAATTGGGTCTCGGATGTATTCGTGCACTTTTCCTAGGTCATGTTTTTAGAAAAGCACTTTACAAAGCTGTGTAAACAAATAATATTCAGGAATATGTGCAGAAAAATATATGAAGTGTGTTCTACTTATATTTTCTATTTTAGATTATATTCTGTCTAGATTAACAAGCGCGTGTAATTGGATACATAAATCATACCAGTAAGAGTCAAACAAATCTACTTAGAAATACATCATTTTATTAAAAACTTAACCTCAAAAAAAGGGGCGTGAGAGACATTTAAAACAATATCAATAAACATGTTCCAATGGTTAATACTGTCAAATGCAAGAGAAATTTATAAAGAAAATATGACAACGACTTCTCGGTGCAAGCAAATTAATTTCACGAAACTAAACTTAGAATGATGGACGGTCTCATTAACAGCACATACATATCATGTAAAGTGGCGACACAATTGTAAATTCAACAAGTTACGGTACGACAGGATAAAACAAGATGTCTGAAAATATTCATGTCACTGCGCGAAATGCCGTGAGGTTCTGTTCTAATTAGCAATACTTTACCAGGTTAAGCGTACGATTGCTGGGCTTATGTGTATTTTAGAGAAGAGTTAGACTTTAGTTTATGATGCTAGCAATAGCAGGGTACAAGGTAAAAATATGAGTTTTTTGTAAAGAGCACTAAGGTATACTTCGAGATCTTCTCAAGATGATCTTTCCAAATTTGAGTGCGTTATAAATACCCTCGCGAGTTTCGAGACTTTTAATGATCCAACATGCGATCACCATGTTCAAATTTTAATAAAATCAATAGGTACATCTTATGACCCAAAAATTCCGACATCTATGTGTCGACGATATAAGAAGCTAATATAGAGTTTTGCTTAAATAGAAATCAACACGAGAAAAAAATATAGCTTTCCTCTACTCAAGCCTTGATAACCATAGACTATACAGCATAGAGAAATGTATAAGGGAGATCTGTCACATAATATATCTTGTGGTGGTGACAGATGTTAATGATGTCAGATGATATTTGCCAAATATTTTAATCACGCCACGGTTATTAAGAATGCATGGCTTGGAGTGCCTATTTTTGGTCACAATTTACGCTGTCGACCTAAGCTTAAGAAAGCGTATTAGGTCGAAACATCTATCTATCTCTCTTTATTCCGCTATTCTTGGCTTTTTACAAATTTGGCGATTTAAAAAGTTAAATCAATAATCAAAGAGGAGCATTAGATATTAGGTATAAATATTGTTATGAGTTTGTCTATTGATATTAGCCTATTATAGTACTCCTGTAGATGTAGAGGAGACTCGTGCCCTGCAGAGGACGTATATGTGCTGTTATAATAAATAAATAAATACACCCAACAGTCAAATACATAGTTCTGATCCCACATTAAGATACAATGTCTTGTGTATAATGTATGTCCTAATGTACTATTAATATACGCTTTTCTTTCAAATTGTACAGATAACTATAGAAACATAGATGCAAGGTATTGAAAACACAAAAACCTTATTGTGTAATGTCGCCAAACCTCAGAATATATAATATTCAAAGTTGAAACATACAATGAAGTTTCATCTTGGCTTTAATGCAAACACTTTTAGATTATTTACCAGCGCCTGCAATACGTCTGCTTTGATCTCAACACTTTATTCTTAGACCGTTTCTCTCCATTGTGACGTGGCCTGCGTTGTTTTGTGAATATTTTGCGCATAAAAAAACTATCTGCAATATGATTTAAATAACCATTTTAATTAGCGTTGCATGTAATTGACGTTTCTTAGAATCGCGTGGGCGAAGACGAAAACACGAGTTTAATTTCGCTAAGAACCGATGTGTTTTGGTTTTTGTATAGTTCCTGTGTAATTTAACGGTGTCTGTCAACGTCCTCGAGACCTACTTTATGAGGGATCTGTAGATACATTCAAATAGTTTTTGATAAAAAAAAAAAGTAGTCCGACGCAGCCATAAAAATTTCGAAGTCCTAATTCAGACGATTTGGAATGTCTATCAAAAATTGCCGACTTCGGTATTACCAAATTTGATTCTAAACCAATATATATTATGTAGATCACACAGATCTGTGACATTCCGATTGAAACAACTTTTTTGTTCCAAAATAGGAAGACCTTAACTGTGCCACTAATTCTTTGATCTATACATCGTATTTAACATTCGAAACAATAAAATGTACTATTTCATATGCGATCTAAATCTTTACAAACAAAATCGGCTGTGTTTATTTATTCTATACAATTGTAAGTGAGAGGAAACGAATTTACATAGATGTATAGATAAATTTATTATAAACACACGTCGTGAATCAAACGTTGTTCCGTCATAAAAACATTGATGTTTATCATCAGTGAAAGTTGGCGAAAATAGTCGCAGCAATAGTGCAATGTTCGCTGGATGATGTGACTTTATAGCTAATTTATTACAGGACTATTTATTGTAATTATTCGCCATAGTAATAACTAAGTTGTTAGTAAATAAATAAATTTAACAATTAACTTTCGTTTTTCCAATGTTTGGTAAAGTTTATAGCCACGTCATCAGTGAAATTACCTACGTATTAGTTACCTGCGAGGATAATAATAATAAACTCTTTATTTGACACCACACTATGCACATAGTGGGCAAAAATATAATAAAAGTAGGTGACATAAATTGGCGTTTTTATTGCTAACATCGGACTCTTCCAGAAAACGTTGCAAGGAGAGGAACAACAAAAAATATAGTACTGTGTATGTACAAATATATATTAACATACAAGTATTTTAAAGTAAATAAATGCAATTTAAAGTGAGCTTGCATTCCACGAAACGTACATAAATAATAAATAAAAGAATTACCTATAATATCCAATATAAATAATAAATATCATTTTTAGGACCCCGGCATACGATAGTTCGATAGCGAACAATCCGGTATTATCGTGTCGACTGTTGAGATACTTCTGTCTGACCTTTTTTTTTTTTTTTTGTTCTCGGGAGGAAAGCTGTTTATGGCTCTACTTCCCGCCAGCCCGGGGGAGGGGGGCGGGAAGCGTATGTCGGGGTCACCGGTCTTCCAGCCCGGCGCGCGGCGACGTCATATCCGCGCAGATGTTATGCCGGGCTGGGTCCCTAACAAAATCCCTAAACCGGCATACCGACCAAAACCCCCCGGTGGCCATCTTCGCGCCGAGTGGGGCGACCACGGTACGCGGGCGAGAAGCGCCCACCGTCATCCGCAGCCGCCCGGTGCGCCTCCGAGACGTAAATGTCTCGGCCGTCTCGGAGTTTTAGGGGGCACAGATGCACCCCCACTATCTTGGTTCGGGCGCCCCGGTTGTGGATGGGCGCCCGCGACGTACACAGGCCACAGTGCCGCCGCCCCTCTCGGGGTCACATTCAGTGAGGACGCGCTGCCCCCACAGCACGTCCAGCGACCCCAAGGGCCCCTTTAAGTCGCCTTTTACGACAGGCAGGGGATACCGTGGTGGGATTCTTACCCCCCTTACCACAGGGCAGGGCGCCGGGTCTAATTGTCTCTGTTGACCCGGCGCCTCCTTCTTTGACGTCTTTGACGGGCGGGATCGCTTCTTTCGCGATCCCGCTCCGCGCTCTCCTTCTGCAACATGACGTACTCGCAGAAGGAGAGCATCGCTCGCCAGGACCTCGGACTCCCGACCATCGAAGAGACGACGGCCGGGAGCGAGAGATCGCCACCAACAGTAGCGCGGAGAGCGCTGCGCTCCACCTCCCAGGCTGGACACTCTTGTAAAGTGTGCAGGGCTGTGTCGTCCAGACAGTTGTCACAGTGGTGACACACGGTCGACTCCTCCTTCTGTGCCACCCGACACAGGTAGTGGCCGAAGCATCCGTGCCCCGACAACACCTGCGTCAGGCGGAACGTCGCCGCGCCGTGGCGCCTGTCCACCCACTGGACGAGGACAGGACGCACTGCCTCGACGGTCACAGCACCAGCACTGGGATTCTCCAGCCTGGCTCGCCATTCCTCCACGGCGGCCGTACGGAGGGAGGTTTTCATCGCCTCAACCTCCCTCGGGGCCAGTCTGTCCCCGCGACTTGACGCCTCCTCCCGCTGATGGTATAGTCGCGAGAGGAATTTGGCGTCAAGGTCCCATGGTAGGGACCCGGCCAGAACGCAGGCCGCCTCGTAGGAGATCGTGCGGTAGCCCCTGATCAACCGCTGCGCCAGCGCACGCTGAGGCTTGCGCAGTAGAGTGACGCAGCGGCTGTTCAGAGACTCGGCCCATACTGGGCTTCCATACAACGCCATAGACCGCACGACTCCCATATACATCCTTCGGCAAGGGATGCCCGGACCTTCCAGGTTGGGCAGCAGGCCTGATAGAGCGCCTGCAACCCGCAGCAGCTTCGGCTGCAGCATTTCCAAATGGGCGCGGAAATCCCACCGACTGTCCAGCAGCAGCCCTAAGTATTTGAGCTGCTTGCCGATGGGAATTCGAACGCCCTCAATCTCGATGTGGGCCCCAGCAGGTGGTCCCATCCGAGGCCGGTGAAAACAAATGGCCTCGGATTTGTGGAGGGCCACCTTGAGGCCCAGCCGCTGAATTCTCCTCGCCACGTTGCCAGTTCCAACCGCGGCGAGGACGGCGGCTTCCTGGAAGGTCCCGCCCGTCGCTGTGACAACAGGCTGCGGAGCCTTGTCCCCAAGAACTCGACTACGAGCACCCATACACGTCCTGGGATGCCGTCGAGCCCTGGGGCGGAGTTCTTGCTCCGCAGCCGACGCACTGCTGCCTCTAACTCCCCGGGCGACACACCCGGGGGAGGACCCTCCGGGGTCTCCCTTGCCGAAACAGACGACGATGCCGCCGGAGATGTTACGGTCGTCTGCGACCAAGTTCTCGGCGGCATCGGTGGAGGAACGACGACGACATCGGTGGCCGGGAAGAGGGCGGCGACCACGTCCCCCAGGAGCTCCGGACGGAGACTCTGGGTAAGGGGGGGCGCCGGCGGACGTAACTTGTTCAGCGCCAGCCGATACGGGCGCCCCCACGGATCGCGGTCCAGAGTCCCCAAGAACTCCCTCCTGGCCGCAACCTTCGCCTCTTTAATGGCCACCCGCAGCGCTCTCCTAGCCTCTTTATAGAGGCCGCGGAGCAGCCGCTCCTGATCCTGATAGTCAGCCTGGCGTATCCGACGGCGCCTTAGTCTGGCGAGTCGGCGGCGCGCCACCTCACAATTATACTTTAACTGCGCGAGCTCCGCCGACCACCAGTATACTTGGCGCCGCGGAGGGAGGCGTTGGACTCGGGGCATCGCCGCGTCACAGATGTTAGTCATTGCTGCCCCGAACCATTCGGCCTCCTCCTCAACCCGCACCGTTAATTCCGGCGCGGGGAGCCAGGCTTGGACAAGAGCGGCCAGTTCCAAAGCCTCTCTATCAAGGCGTTTTATAGCCCATCGCAGGCCGCCCCCAATCGGAGCATTCGGTCTGTCGCCAGATTGAAATGCGGCGGACGCAGAGATGTCGAACCGGATGTAACGGTGGTCCGACAATGTCTCTACGCCCACGAGAACCCTCCAGTTTTGGACACTGCGTGCGACGGTACCGGTGGCAAACGATATATCTACCACCGATCCGCCGTTGTGTCTCACGCAAGTGTTGACAGATCCCCGATTAAGGACGGCCAGGCCCAGTGAGATCGCCCACTCCTCCAGGACCCCGCCACGAGCGTCGGTAACCGACGAACCCCAAGCCCGAGACTTGGCGTTGAAGTCGCCAGCCACGACGACCGGGCAAGGTTGGCATTGTGTCACCAGGGCCCCTAGCCGAGTGAGAAAAGCCTCAAATTCGACGAAGGGTCTGTTGGGAGAAAAATAAACTCCGACAATCCAAATTCCTCCCAACAGAGCCGCTACGCATCCCTGGTCCTTCGCTACTTTTTCAAAGGGCGGGGAGCCCGCGGCGCCCTGGGTGATTACGGCCACCAAACCGTCGAGATCCCCGGCCCAGTTGTCACGGGGCGGGACGAAATACGGCTCGGCGACCACAGCCACGTTCACCAACCACTGAGCCATAGACTGAAGAAGCAGATCTTGTGCTCCGGCACAGTGGTTGATGTTCGCCTGGAGGATCTTGAGATTCATTATTGGACGACCTCCATTAACTCAGTCTCGACCTGCGTTGGGCGCACGGGCTGCCACTGGGCCATGGCCTCAGTGGCAGTACGTTTACCGTTCTTCTTAAAGCGGCGGCTAGGCTTGACCACGCAGGCCTTGCTACCGACTGAATGCCCCGCAGGTTTGCTTGCTGCAGCGCATAAAATGCAATACGGGACTGCGGAGCAACTTCGCGCTTTGTGGTCCGGTTGACTACATCGGTAACACAAATTGCTACGGTCAGTCTCAGCCGTACAACGCTCTCGGACGTGCCCTAAATCAAGGCACCGGAAACACCGAAGGGGCCTTGATTCAAGGACACTGACGCGGGCCGCCGACCACCCGACCAGGATACGTCCTGTTCTGGCCACTCTTTCGGCCGCTACGACTGGTGCCCGAAGCCAGACTACGCCCAAACCTGAGCGGTCTGGTCTAACCTCTCCAACTTTTATCGCCTCCGCTGAACACTGAGTGGCCATGGCGAAGGCTTGTGCGACCTTTTCGGGGGTGACGGATTCGTCGAGCCCCGAGAGTCGTAATTCCGCGGTTTTTATGGGCCGAGTGACTCTTACGTCTTCCGACCCACAGAACGCTTCCTTTAATTTTGCGGCAAGAGAGTCAGCCTTTAGTTGATTATCTGGTCCCGGCACTTCAATGATGGTGGCCCCCGTTACCGCTTTACGCCAATTAATTTTGTTGATGCCTATGTCGGCTAGGTCAACTTTCTCTTGAGCCTCACCAATTATGCGGCTATAGGTTAGACCTCTCTCCATAGCCGCGGGCGCTATAGTTATTGTTATCGCCGCGGAACGTGGTGGCCGAAGTTTTGGCATCGGCTTCCGCTGCGATTTGTGTTGCACAGACTTTGTTGTATTAGTCGTTTGCTTATCCTTCTTGCCGCGCCGCGTCACCATTGACCATGGTGCCTCCATGGATAGAGGCGGTGGAGGCAACGGGCGAGGTTCCCTTAAAGTTGGCTCAGGGGCGGCGGTTTGTCTTACTTTCCGTCCCTTCCTTTTGGATAAAGGAGCCGAAGGTGCACATGCTGTTGGGTGCACGGCATTTATGATCCGAGGCGCCGGCGTAGCCCGAGCTTGTGAGCTAGGGGGCTCGCGGTGCGAAATAGGTGGGAACGCAGTTTCTCCGCCTATATTTCGTCTTTGTTTTTTATGTCCTTGCTCATTTAAATTCTTTGGTACAACAATAGGTTGTTGTGCCATAGCTGTCTTACTCCGATCGGATGCCAAAGGAGGCCGTAGTCGAGGTCCTGGTTGTAACCGGCTAAGACACTCTAAGTCGTATTGTCTCGCCGCAATGATGTTAGCGAGACGTTCCTCCATCTCAACCACTTTGGCCTCAAGTGTTGAGATCTTCTTTCGAAGGCATGTATTTTCAGCCAGCTCGGATTCTTTTTCTTCCCGGAGAAGGGCGTTGGCTGCTTCCAATTGCGCCTTCTCGGAGGATGCGGGCACATCCGCTACGTCATCTAGTTTTTTGCTGGCATCCTTCAAAGCTCGAATGAGCGTCGCTTTTACGTTGCCCGGCTTATCAGCAACGTTTCTCAATTGAGCCGCGATGTCGCGAAGGACCTGGTCGCGTAGGGGAGCAGATGAAGACGCTCCCTCGGAATGCTTCATGTAAGTATGACGGTCATCTATTGCCTTGATTTTGGCCGCTGGTTCCAACTCGTCATCGCTGGAGGCCGACGCCACTGAAAGCGATCTGGAACGTGATCGGTCTGAATTCACCGATCGCATCCAAAGACGTCTACTTCGCCTGACACATGGAGAAGACTCACCATTCCCGGATTGAACAGAAATGGGTTTCTCCATACTGTCCTCATTTGCGGGCATCGCACCCGTCTTCTCCTGCATTACACCTCCGTTGTCAGACACAAGTCCAACAATCTCCACCTGATCAGCACAAGCCGGTGCAGGCAACGTCGTCAAATTATTTTTTGGTTTTTTAAAGATATCCATATAGATCCCACGAGTGTGGGGGAAAGGGTAGTCCACCCAGGCAGAGCCCCCTGTACCTGGGTAAGCCTAGCGTAACCCGCCTAGAGGGTCGGCCGGTACTCTGGCGGGGGTCGCACTAGAGACTGAACCTCCCATCAGCCATGCATCCCCTCACGGTGCGCCGCCGCTTGGAATTCGGGGTAACTTTTTATAGAGGTTTTCTCCCTCGCGGCCCGGGCGATTAAGCCAAGACCCTCGTGCCGGCCGAACTGCGAGACATGACCACAGCTTCGGCCGGTTTACGAGTGCGACGGTGGAAATGGGTTTCGCCCATTTCCCGCTCGGAAGCAAAGGATTGCTGTCCGAGCCCGCCGACGGCCCGGGATGGAACCGGGATGGCCCAAAAGAGACCCCAGCTGCGATGGGGAATACGAATACAAAATGGCGAGAATCGCCGGTCCCCACCGACAGGAATTGGCCGCCGACCAGCATAACAAGTCGCTGACTGCGACAACTTATGCTGGTCGTCGTTGCCCAGGGTGCACCACGTGGAGGTTTCCTGTTAAGGCACCCCCTTCTGTCTGACCTGTCAATACTCTATTTGTATCGCGTGGCACTTACAATCAGGTGCCAATGCGGATGCAAACTGTGACCGCATATAAAAAAACTGCCGATAATGTCACCATCAGTTTTTAACGACTCTTTTACCGCTTACTCCCATTTAACAAACACCATGGAATTTATTATTTTTATTTTATAAGCAGTGATGGCCTCGAGGTTTAGGCGCACGGTCGAGAATCTCAGCGGTCGCGGGTTTGAACCCCAGGCACACACCTCTGACTTTTCGAAGTTATGTGTGTATTCATATTGAATTATCACTTGCTTTAACGGTGAAGGAAAACATCGTGATGAAACCTGCACACCTAAAAGTTTTTAGGAATTTCTTAGGTGTGTAGTCCGCCAACCCGCACTAGGCCAGCGTGGTGGACTATGGCCTAAACCCTCTCAATGGTAGAGGAGACCCGTGCTCAGCAGTGGGCGTATATGGGTTGATGAAGAAAAAGAAGAAGATGTAATTTATAAAAGTCCATGTTTCGACATTCAATTAGTAAGAAATATAATATACAGGGTTGTTTTCAGAAGTGATCGGAAACGAAGGCATTAGAGTTAAAAAAAATCTTGACAGAATTTTCGGAATTTTCTTTAATGCCAGAGGGTTTGTAAGAACCTTAGCTATCACCTGCCTCAGTTTCTGATCACAGTCAGAATACACTCTGTTCGTATATTACGGTTAGACGACCTAGGTATTGTTGGAAGGAAGGGGTTAAAAAGGACCATGTGGGCGATGATTTGGGTGAGATTGCGCAGGACAGATCGAAGACGAGAGACTAATTGTTGGAGACCAAGACTCACTTTACGTCGTTGGACCATTGCCGTAGTAGCAATAATTGTAAGCTGACATTATTTTAAACGCACTATACTCACAATCAGTTATAATATAGACATTTTGTTATGGCAGAGTTAAAGACGCTAAATTATTTGGATGAATAAACACTTCAGTAAATTAAAGACTTGCTTTCGTATTGGCAAGTGAACAAAAACATTACGGCGGCCAAGGTAAAACTGAGTATATAAAGAGTAAATTGTTATATTGTATTCTGTAAATCACATTAGTACTTTTCAAGGAATTAATCACATTCCACTGAATTAATTTGTTGACAGTACTTGTTCATACTTTTTGTTTATATTTCGGAAATCTTCCGTGCCAAGATTGTTTAGAGACTACTAAGAAGGAAATCTTTGCTACAGGTATTTATCAGACTGTTGGCTCTCGTAGGTCTCTGATACGCATAACACCTTAATTTACGGATAAGACAGCGTTAGACAATAGCTCCATTTTCAAGCGTGAATGCATATGAATATAAAACTACAGTTGGCAGTCAATATGATTAAAGGATGTGTGAGTCGCGGCGCAATACAGGTTTCCAAACGCAATACCGCCTTATAAGGACATGCTCGATTGCGCCGGTTCCACGAATCAAATACGCTAAAGTCTAGAGTGTAACAACTGTTCGGGAACATTGCCAAATGTGCGATTTTGCCTAATTGACGAGCACGGAACATCCCGTCCGTTTGATCGCGCTCCAGCGGCCGCGCGCTGCTATTAACCTGCGTATAAAACAAACTCCACTCCGAAAACAAAATGTATTGCTCGACACTCCCTCACCCGCCACTCGTCGGCTCGGGAGCGGAGGATGCGCTCTAGAAAGTATCCACTGCAACTCATTCAGTCAGGGTTGTTGATCGCAAATTGGCGTGCAGTAACGTCCGATTATAACTTGTCGGCACGGGCCCGCGGGCGGGGCGGCGGGCGACGTCCATCACGCGTTCGACAACCGATGGACGTCCAGCTCGGCGTCAACTCGCGGAAGCCGCAACGGAACGGTTTCGTCGCGAAGCTCGAAAATGGAACGCAGCGGATATAATTAAAACTGGACGGACAAATCGTTGGCGAGGAATTAACGCGCGAATTCGGTCACCTATCGCTCAGTCAAACTGAGCGGGATGTGTTTTCAACACTTATACTGTTCAAGCGACAGCAAGTTGTCTGGTGATAAGCGCCGCCTTGTGGGTCGGCGCACGGACTGAGCCATTTCTCAGACGGTGCATACCTCATTGCGTTCGGAGTAAATCGAAGCGAAACCGCGGATACTGGCTAAATGTAGTGGAACAATAATGCTTCATCGGCATACGTAGGAAATTTAGTGCACATGGCTTGAACGGGTCGTTTCCACTGACGCATTCGGAGCTCGCATTTATCAAGCCGCAGCGCGCACGAATATACAAGCAAACTCTATATTCCAGCATGAATTTCAAATGCAATAAGACAATCTGAGCAGAAGCGTAACTGAATGATGTATGTTCAGTTTGACAGCGGCTATTTGTTATATGCGGCCTTCCCAACATTTTCAGATATCAGGTTTACTACGTCATTCCGCTTGTGACCTACTGAAAGACAGGTCTTATAACATAATGCAAGTTATTCGCGGGAATCACTAGCAAAACTTAGTGCATAGCAACAGTTTTTAACACAAATGAGGTACTAAACACGAGGAAACTTTACAGACTTTGGTAGAGAGGTTCTCGGTGGAGGCGGTAGAGGCAATTGTTGTCCTGTTCTTTTTAATCCCTACCTTCTAAAAATAAAATAACAGTTTGTAAATTCGCAAACTTCGGGCAATTGTGCCCTCGTTAAACGAAAAAAAACGCACTACCAAATAAGATACATTTTACAGTTAAATATACCTATATTGTAGGAAATTTAGTGCCATTTTAAAGATGTTGTGATTTTAAATGAAAAATATTTTTTCCTAACACTAATTTACTTATTAATAAGCACATCAGACTAATTTACCACCGGACATGTCTATCGCAGTGACATTAATGAATCTACTAATATACTAATAGCAAATGCTTATTTTCAAAACAAAAACAAATTTTAGGAGGAAAAACGTGTAAAAAATTATTAATACACCCCTGGATGACCTGAATAATAAATGAAAAATTGTGATGCGTAATTTCACCAACATTAATAGGTTCTTTGACCCCGACAAAATATTCCTCAATGTCAGTACGTCGTCGGTCCGAGGGCGCCACTTTCTAAATAGAATATTTGATAGACACAGCAAAGATAAATTCGAATGAACACATTCCCGCGAAACGACTGATTGACTTGCCAATCCAAATATAATTGCAAATGAAGTTGTTTAGCCACAAAAGGTCAATACCCAAGGTAACTTCTTACTGCATTGGTGATATTTAGATTCTAGTCAATTTGTATGCATTTATGGTTACTTATTTGGAAAATAGGGTAATTACAGACCTTTGGTATACTCTCTGGAGTAGGGGCTTTTTAGTTGTTAATTATTTTTACAGCGACCATAGTTCAAACATCCCTGTCGTTTAACTTTTGGCATTTTCTAGCCATCTTAATCATACATGGTTGAATAATTAAGTTGCGACTTACTCTTAACTCTTATCACTAAAAATCCAAAAACTAGAAAGAATTCAATTGAATTATAAAGCCGTGGTTTGGCCGCTCGGTGCTTGCGTAGATTTTAGAACTAAGTCTCAATGTGGTGAATAAAAGAAATAAAGAGCCATAATAAATTTTAATAACAGTTGTTAAGTGATGTTTTTAAAGCGGTGGGTAATGAAGAAATGCAGATTATTGCAACAATTGCAGCGCCAATATTTCGTACAAATCCGTTGCTTGATTGAAACACAAATATTCCAATAGTTACATACTTTACATTTGTAATAATAGTACAAATCTTACATCCTTAAGCTTTTAGTTTATAACCATCGTAGGTTTATGATGGAATTATAGTATTGTAATCTCCAGACCAAATACGATTCCCAAAGCGGGATTTAGGTAATTTTAGTTCAGAACATTATTTATTCCCTCGTAAATATGTTGGCAACGTTCAGATACAAGCTGTTTTGTGTTTGATTCCTAAGTTATTAGGATTTCAATTTCAAATATATCTAAATAAACGGAATAGGTACAACAAAGTTATGTGCTAGGAGCGTGGGCAGTGGATGTCCAATAAATTCAATAAAATTCATGAGTTTCCTCACAGTATTATCTTCATACAAAGTTAACAAGAAAGCCCTGTTGAAAGACAATTTGAAGACGTCTTGCAATCCTTTTGCTAAGCTCGTTTATTATGAATAGTAGACTTAAAATAAACCATTATATATAATTAAATAAAACTACATGCCAAACAATTCTAAATTGAAAGATTGTATTCAACACTTTCAGAATACACAAAATTGAATACAAAAATTGCAAGATTTGTAACGTAATAATCACTGTGAAAAGTTTATTGCTATTAATTATGCCTCTTTTATGGTGAAGAATAAGATCATAAGGAAACTTCCTGACGCCAGATTTCTTCTTAGGAATTCTTTCAGAATTTCTTAGGTACGTTTATCAGCCCTTTCGTTAATAGAATAGGCAATAAATAGTGGTAGGATGTTCATTGGCTGACGTTGCTTTTGAACCAAGCAGAAAGCCATTTAGATCATGGCAATCCATGCCGGGAACTATAAAGACTTCTGTTTATTAACAGTGGACTGCTAAAGGCTGATAAAAACGTTATATAGAAGACATAATAGGCAATCTTTAAGTGATTTTGATCAGGATAGAAACATCGTTAAATGTAGGCTAATATTTTTTTTTCTTGTACATTTAAAGAGCCTAATCTAGCTTAAGACTATCGCTTTATACAACTTCAAACATACTTACTTCTGCGTCTTAATGTGTGGTAATATGTTGCATATTATTATTAGCGGTTTCAGTTCAAATACAAGTCCGTTTAGGTAGGGCAGTTAACGCATCCGCGATACTGCAACCGGTATATAATTTTGTTATTGTTTATAGTTCAGTTAACATACATTCCGACTGCGTAACTTGCTCGTTTATGAAAATACATGATTGAGAAATAGTAAACTATATTATTGTGGTTTAGTTGCCGGGTTAGGATGTTTGTGAAACGCTGTTTAGCTCATGTAGAGGAATATTTGGTGTGTAAATAAAATATTAGAGACATGTTTATGTGTAAACTTCCCATGAATTTCTTTACTTCTCGAGAAGCTTTCTTTTTGTAGGCAATGAGTTATGATACATGATTATATTTTAAAACACATTTAGAAACTTATCAACTTCAACTTATAAATGTAGGTGTAAAATCGATTCAACGCATTTTATCTGTGCTTTTAGAGTCTACGGCGTAGCTCTACTTCTAAAATAGTGACTCTACACTTTGTTGTCAACCATTCGAAGAAGAAGGTTTATGAGTGTATTAAACTACATATTTGAATTTTATGATAAATATAAATGCATGTACTACGTGATTTGATGCATGACTATTACATTTCTCCAACACGGTGTCAGTCCCTCTCCCTGTCTCTATTGCCGTTTCTCAAACCCATTTTTAGAGTCCATACAACTACCGAGAAATTCCTTCTAGAAGAACCCAATAACACTTTGTCCGACCCGGGAGTCGCACCCTGCTCCACTAGATCGCACGGCACATGTCTATCTTACTAGCCATTTACTAATATTAAGAGTGTAAAGTCGTTAAAAACCTAACGCAACATTCATCGTTCTTTCGCAATGAAATTCTTAACACCATGAGCAACATTGGCTTATACTTCGCCCTATATTAACTTCGAGGTGGTTCTGTATTTTTTTCCTAAAATAAAAAAAAAATATATCGTTTAAGTTAAGGATAAAAGGGCCACCCACAACTGGCATTAAAGAAAGAGCTTAACAATCTTGTATCAAATTTTATAGACATTTATTCAGTTTTTTAGGTGGTTACAGTAAGATACCGATTTTCTCAATAGTTTATTTAATTTATAATTGTGTCTGATTTTAATCAAAACATTACCGTATTCTAAAACAATAGCAATTTTTAAATGATGGCATTATGGTTCTACCAAAATCTCTAAATTATTGTTTACAATATTTGGTTTTAGTATAAGAGAGGATACTGTCAATTTTTAAGCTACCCTGCGCTATAGATAGACTGATCTCAAAATAGTATCAAACAACGTATTGGTTGGCCTCTATATCTCCGTTTTCTTCTACTATACTTTCAATACCGTTTCATTCTAATTTCTTCCTGCTTTGCGTGTATTCATGCAAAACATGGTGAAAGTGGGCTTGTAATGATTACCAATTTCCTGAAATCTAACGCCATTACCGCTTACCAAAGCTATGTCATGCATAAAATCCTTCCAAAAACTATGTAGCGTAAGGGAATTTAGGAGCAAACGAACAAATAATCCTGAGAAACCCTAACAATTCTCACAATAAGCTTTGAACATGAAAAACGGTCGCGAGGCGTAACGGACGCGTCGTGAACAGAAATAGAGTGTCCCGCGCCGCGCGTACCAATGTCGAGGTAAATGCTCCACATTGTCTCTTCGCGTTATGAATGTTCGCTTTTTTCATCTGCAACGACCTTACCTTACATCATCGGCCTCTACGTAATACTAATGTACTCTCTAGAATCGTCACGTGACATTTGCATACGATTACACTTCTACGATTCTACTTCAGTTATGGTTCAAGAAAAATCTCTTTTGTCTAAGGCCCATTGTCAGAAAAAATTGGTCATTCCATGTGTGTTGAGGAAATATAAACATTTCCTGACACCCGATGATGATTACACACATTGATAGAGAGGTAAAAAAAAAACAAATAACAGTCTAGATCATACTAAAATTAAGAGGCGAATTATGAGTGCCTCCCTGGTCTGGTGGTATAAGACATAAGTGAGTCGTTTATCTTAACATGGCCTGGGTTTAATTCCCGATTAAGTTATTACTGAGTTCTTCCTTAAGTTTTTATAATTGTCATTAGTAGCGTGAACACTACAGTCTACAGATATGATAGAAAATCCGCCCTAGGCTTGGAGTCTATTATTATCCCTAAAAATAAACTGGGTGTCGAAATACTAGGAGCAATAATTGCTTCTCAAGAAAAATAGGGGCTATAGACGTTAATTAATGCACATATGTAAGTACAATTATATGATTTATGAATATTTCTAGACACTTCTTTAAATTTCACCTTCAAAGTAAAGTTAAACTTGTTTACCAACAATAAATATTTTTGCCACGATGTCAACACTCTGCCAGCCAACATAATCGTTCTGATCGAAGCCAAATATTCGTACGGCAATTAATATACTTCCGATATGCCTTGCGCCGCTCACACTTGACCGCTCCATAAGGTCGTTGCCATAATGACTAAGACCACATGTGGCTAAGTCCAAATTACCATTAGCTTCCTTAAACATGACACTGTTTCACAACTAAATATAGAACGCCCGTTTGTTATTTTTAATACTTGTTTGGGAATAGTGAAAGTAGATCATTGTTCTAACTACTTAGCGGCAGTAAATATTTATCTTACAGTAATAGAAACTTAAGAGATTGATTTTGTTTGTATGAGAGAGAGAGTACAGAGTATGTACTATTGGAAGATATAAAATAAAAGTAGTTTTATAATTTTTCTTTTGATTTTTTTTTTATCTTTTCGAATGCCACGTCGTCGAAGTGAGAAAATACTGTTATTTCTTGCTTTATTAAAAGCAATACTTTTAACAGTGAGCAGTTACATTTATTTTTAATAAAATATTGATCAATTGAAGTTGAAATGAAAGTATTCCGTGAAAATTATGATTGCTGTAAATCAGTGGTTCCCAAACTTATTTTGTTTACTGCCCACTTTGAGAATAAATATTTTTTTAGCGCCCCCATTTTTTCACCTATTTAAAAACCACTATATCTTCAAATTAAATTAATTAATTATTGTGACCTATATGTGTATATTAACGGAGAATTCTAAACGAAACTTTTACTATCTACTTTCATTACGAAACGGAGCGACCGATTGACAAGATTTTCATTTTGTCTATAATTAATAAAATAGGACAGATATATGAACTACGCGGAAAGAAATATAGAACCGAGTTTGAGCAATCTTTTAATTCATATTAGTTTTGTTGTTGGGAGTCGAGAGCTCATGCAGTCGTTGTCTAAGAGGCCTCCTAGCTAAATAAAATTACAAATCACCCCCCAGGCCTCTACACAACGCTCCCTTTTCTTTCTGGGTCTCTTACCGCCCCCCCTGGAGACCTGCAGCGCCCACAAGGGGGCGTTATCGCCCACTTTGGGAAAGACTGCTGTAAATGATATTGAATAAAGAATGAATGTAATTTTGTTTTTTCAATCATCGCTTTTGAGCATAAGTATTTCATTTAAGAACCGAGATTTCGTAAATGAAATACTTATAATGATGATTGTTTAAAAAATACAATATTTTATCTCTTAAATTTAGTGTACCTTCTACAATTTTAAAGGTAAAACATTATAATAAAACAACTTCAATTGTTAAATCGTTTCTTATTCCAAAATCGCCGACATGTATGATTGCATTTTAAAGTGTGCGTTCCAAATTCTCATTTTGAGAATGATTCCGGAAGCAAAAAAGTTGTGCATAAATAAAAAAATATTTTTATTTTACATAACTGATCTTTTTACGCAATTTCTACTTGACCACAGAGTTAAATGGACGACAGTTTCCAATCAACTACTTGTGATACTGTAATGTGGTTTTGCGAGTGGCGTTAAATAGTTTTATGTCCGACCCAAATGCAAAAAGAGTATTTCTGCTCCTGGATCGATGACTCAAGCGTGGACGGTCGTTGGTCTCGCCAGCCATAAAACATTTTAGGAGAAAGTGTTAATGTTGGCGTAAAAAAACCTTATTGCTCACGGTCGAAGTAATTTAAAAACAAATTCTGTGGTTGAGCGCAGCACGTTGATAAAAATGTTTTTCACCGTTTAAATTTATGTAAAAATCGCTTTCGATTAAAAATTAATTACCAAGATTATGCATTAACCTTTATAATTAAACACGAAGACAATATTGAAAAAGAATGAATCAAGACTGGCTAGAAATTTTCGCGATATATATTAACGATTACCTAAAGACGTTCCATGTTTGAGTTTCGGCCCGATAAAGTGTTATTTTGCACCAAAGTAGATTTACGGAGGCTATTGTAGAACAGTTGTTTATTATAAAGTTTAATGTAAAATAGGTTACTCATAATTAAACCGGAAACTCGCTACAATGTATTAACTGCAGCAATATGTACTTACAAAACACTTTTTAATGATATCAGAGAAATAATTATTTGAGGCATTTGCGTAAAAGCTTCCGCTTGCCACGTTGATTCGATCAATATGTATGCATTTACTTTACTTTTGTGTTGGTTATTAAATGAGTTAAGAAGCAGCAAAAATACTACTTCCTATATGACATGACCAAAGAGGGTGAAAACCTTAATTTTGTTATTTCGTAGCTTTAACTGAAGCAGTAGCTTGTGTTTAAATTAGAAATACTTTTTTATTTATTGTAGAAATAATATCTCCAAATAGATTCGATTTAGGGCCCTTCAAACAATAGCCTAATTGACGAAATCAAAGGCCGGTAATTCACCAATAATTCCTTCGATATTATGGGGTGATCATGTACCGTTGTGAGCATTAGATGGCTTACTAGCTCGTTTACCTCCTTTCCCATAAAATAATAATGAAAGTCTATCCATCATTATCCGCCAGTTCACGGCTTAAAGCATTAATGCCGTATTTAGTGTAGGATATGTCTTAGTCCATTATGGCGGTGTTTGTATAAAACTGACGTTTGAATTGTCATTTCAAATGTCATTTTCGACAATTTGATGTTTCTGCAATCACGCCTGCGTTTACCGGTAAGTTCTTTTTGTCCGTCGAAGAACGTCTATAGGTACCTGATTAATATTAAGATCTAAATATGTGATCAGCACTCAGTGACGTTATATTTAGCAGGCACAACAAACAGGCTGGTTTCACAACGTGCCGCCATTAATCGCGCTGATGGCGTCGCGATGACGACCTTATAGCGTCACCAATAAAGAAACTTCAACATTGACATATCACCCACATCTCGTAATAGAACAGACCTTGTTACAATAGGAGGAAAAAGCAATTATGTGTTAGTGATAGATTAAAGGTATTCTTATTTTGGAAAGCTATTTCATTGAACAAAAAAAGACCAGTGGCGGTACTTCCATAGAAGCCCGAAAGCCCGACTTGCCTTACATAGTTCCGAATAACAAATTTAACGATTGTTTATTTATAAAATAACGCTATAAACGTGAATGTAAGTACTAACCGGTAGGTATTTATTAGTTCTACGTACCAAAAAAAATATGCTGCTACTAAATAAACATTTGGGCTTGTCTTAGTTTGACACCCTAGGCACGCCACTGAAAAAGACACATTAATTAATGAGGTCTGGAAATCTTTAAGGGAGGGCCGTGTGTAGCTGTCGATGTCTTTTAGCTGATGATGATAGCGCAACCGTATTTAGATGAAAAAAATAATGCGTCGTTTTACCGGAACAACACTTATGCTTAGCGTTATGACGTAAACGTTAAAAATTACGTTAAGTTTGATTACGTGAGATGTAACTTTTAGTTTTTACTATATTTCGATATTCGTAACTAAATACGATATGAAAGATCACCGCTAATGAACCTAATTTAATTATATTCATTTTAGCTTTGGCGCCTGGCTCAGCCTGAGCACAATAGAAGTTCCGCGCTCTGTGAAACACACTATTTTCCTAAGATATAGGTACCCCATATACTTATCTACTACGGCTTATTTATCTTAACATAAAAAATCATTCAAATCGGTCCAACGGTTTATTATATACTAATAAAATTTAATAAGACAGACAGAGCTACTTTCGTTTTCATAATATTAGTATGGATATATAAGTGGCTTGTAGTAAAACATATCCATCGATAGGATAGATGTGGCAGAAAATACGAACTAATTTACTGTATTTAAACACTCATCGACTGCATTAAAGTCATGGTTACTTATTTGCTTTGCTATTTGTGTGTATCCCTTACGACTTCTCTTTCAATAATGTTTTAAACTGCTATAAGTTTTACGATACATAAAACGAAACTGATTTATTTTGTGATTACATTATGCGGTGAATTCGGAACATCGGATAGTATATAACGTGTTTTAATATAGGAAATTACGAAGTGACAATACTGGCACTTGTGCATAAGTGCCGGGAAGTCTAAGGAGTGCTTTATAGAAGGATGACGATGTTTTCAGTATTCTAATTGACAAGCTAATCTTTATTTGTATCCTATGCATACAAATAAAGATTAGCTTGTCTTGGGTTTGATTGGGTAGATTTTTATTTAAATGTATATAAAAATTCGAACCAGCATGTTGCGTATTTAGTAATCTTAATGTAAGTAACGCAATTGTTCACATATTTCTTCTGTAAAGCAGTGGTATGCCTATTTGTAGTTATTTTAGTTCATGTTCGATTTACAAGTAACAACCCCGTGGCGCAGTTGGTTGGACAACCTCTTAGGTTCGATCCCTGCCTCGAGATTTTTTTGTGTTACAACCTAAAGAACGACTAAACACTTTTACTTTAGTGTTGTGTCAGCAATATATTTATGACAGTAGGGGGTATTTATTTATATAACATTGTCTTCATTATTAAAAATATCATAAATTTAATATTTATACAATTACAGTATTTTTTACTTTGTGTGCTTTATTCCTCCTTTGTTACGGTTACTGCTAACGCCATCTATCCACCATAGATTGCACTAAACTTGAATTGGTTTATTTTCGTCATGATAGATTTTAAACTTCCGGATTCATCGTTTACGCGTCAATAGCTGAGTCTGTTCACTGTTTGTGCATTTGAAATTATCTATAAACAAAAAATATATTTCTGATTATAAGTTAAAATTGATTGATCGCATTCAATCAATCGTGCGTGTATGTTTACTATGTTTCTAACGTCCAGTGTTGGGCAAATGTTAATTGAACTAACAATTAAAAATTAACAATTAATTAATTGTATTTGCAGTGACAGCAACTAACAACTGATTAATTGTTAATTGAGGTTTTATACAATTAACAATTGATCAATTTTTAGTTATTTTGGGGAAAAAAAATTGACAATTAACAATTAACAATTAATTTTTTACCAAGTATTAGTTTAAGTATTGGGTACATGCGTGTGCGGATTAAGCCTCTTAATACATTTACGGTACCAAATAGAACTCCTGAACAGCTTATAGAAGGGGTGCGGCAGAAAGAATCTTTGGTAAAGTTTATAACTGTACGGAATCACATAGCAATGCGCTGACGTTTGTTGCTACATTGCAACAATATGACGCGCAGGCGTTCTAATTGCATTACTTAAGGGTTTAGGTAATTGCGATGAGTGTCGGTGCAGCGCCGAGCGCGCGCGCCGGTGGTTTTGAGCCTCCAAAATGACCCTAAAATAGCATAAATATGACAAGCTAATTACCTTGTAATTTATCAAAATTTGCATCATAATCATTAAATGTTCTTTGAAAAGTACTGTTTTTGCTGAAATAACATTTACTTATATTAAATAATAAAAAAAATACCCATTTTACACGGCTTCTGCACCTAAATATTATTATAAATAAAGCTACAAATGGTGTTATATTGAAAGGAAAGCAATTGACATGAGTTCAATTGCATTAAAATAAATACACCAAGTGTTAGATAATATTCTAACCACAAGTTGAAACCCTTTTTAGGCAGACAATTATTTTGTTATTACGTTTTCAGTCTTAACTGAAAAACATTGAAATAGGGTATTATATAAATAATGATAATCTTTAAATTAATTCAGAAAGCAACACATACTTATATTTTAGGTACTCAATTTTAATGATAGAATCAGATAATGATAACTAAGTAGTTGTGTATTAATTGGTTTTAATTAATAAGAGAATTAGAATATGAATTAGTCTAAATCATGTACTTGTATGTAATTGTTCTCATATAAGTAATTATATTTGTATATAGCCATGTATAAAATCCTGTTTGTAGGAGATGAAATAGAAATTATTGAGATATCACATGAGCCACTTGTAACAGTTAATTACAAGCCCTCAACTTCTTGTAAATTGTTGTATTGGGACATTATAATAATTAACTTGTAGTCTTTATAAGGTCAACAAACTGAAAACAAGAAAATATGAAGCAAGGACCTCTGATATTGGTGAAATTTCATGTAGGTCAAAAAATAAACAGTACCCAATTGTTTTATGTCATTTTTATAGTACTCAATCATATGAACCATTGTTTGTTTTTGTAATTTAAAGTAAGAAGAAGAAAGTTACCACTATAAAGCTGTTAAAACAAAAAACAATCCCTCAAGGAAAATTATTTTAAAACTCAATTGGTCAATGCGCTATTGAAAAGAAGATTTATGACAGAAAAACTCCACCTTGAAATTTCATTATAAAAATTAAAATAAATAGGGGAAATTAAACCATAACCTTTTTTCAAATTAATATCCTAAATATACACAGCACCTCTTTATGTGTGTAATACTTAGGTACAGCTTTGTATCACAAGTGTCAATAAATACTATTTAGAGTGAAAAACCCAGAAATGAAAGAATAATATATATTGATGCAGGGAATAATCCCACAGTCTGTTGTATTATAAGCTGGCATCAACCTAGAGTCTGTTGATTATTTAGCATTAAATGAAAAGAAGTTTTCAACTGTAAAATAATTATTATTTATTGTTCTATTTCTAACATATAAATTATCATTATCACCTTGTGACTATATTGTGGATTTCTGGGATGTTTCAAATATATTCTCATGAATACTTGCATAGTCATTTTTTCAGTATTGAATATTATGTAGAGCTATACCTACATGCCACAGGTAAAAATCATTTTTTAA
The DNA here is from genome assembly GCA_030295005.1 of Cephonodes hylas. Taxonomy (NCBI): domain Eukaryota; kingdom Metazoa; phylum Arthropoda; class Insecta; order Lepidoptera; family Sphingidae; genus Cephonodes; species Cephonodes hylas. The sequence goes on along the minus strand of AP025367.1, from coordinate 2,998,240 downwards.
TTTTATTTGAAGTCCAAGTTGGACACATAAAAATTTTTTCTTAAGCATGTCAGAAACTCTTTTCACAAGGTCTCAGCTCTTTGTGTAATCCTGTTCATCTGGTACTCTTTATTCTGGATTTAGTACAGGAGTCAAAAGATATTTCCTACGTGTGTCGCAACATTAATTTTGAATCACACACTATTTGAATGTTTAGAGCAAAGTAGCCTCATCTGTTTCTGTATGATTGACTGATGTAGCCTGCATGCTACCTGAAAACATCAAGTTTTAAAGTACAAGATAAATATTTACATCAACAATAGCAAAACTTTATAATACATACCAGGTGACTTTAGTTTGATATGGGTGTCATTGAATGCACTAATACCGGTTTGTATTATTATGAAGTTACTCATCCTTCTTGTAATTGGCGTGATGTTGTCTTTAAACAAAGGGCTAAGCTGTACCTACAATCTATACAATCAATTTGAGAGTTGAAAATTGTATGCTGAATAGTTGTTAATGTGAGTCATGGACGTAATATATAAACGTTTATATATTACGTCCATGATGTTAGTCTACTCCTTAAATTTCAACTTGCGAAAAGTCATAGTTGTTGACATATTAATGTTGAAAACATGTTTGAAATTAAGCGTATTTTTGCTTCGTAACGCACGTTTGACATTTTCTCGACGTTTTGTTATTCGTTACGTTAGGTACTCGGTTTAAACTTTTTTAAACTCTCAAAATAGTTTCTGCGTATTTTTTATATTTTAAGTTAGTTTTTATTGTAATACACATATCATTTTGTATGTAAAAGTATTTCTCACCACAATTTCGTTCTGATATTGACTTTTATTAAAGGACCTATTTTCTTTAAAAAGGAGAAGCAAAACGCAACACTAACGACGCGACATGTAATGATAACACAAACGAAAACAAATTGAAAACATTCAACGACATTTAAAATAAATAATATTTTTTTGGCAGCGTTCTTAACAATATTATATAGTGGCCACTGGCACTGGTAGGTATATTACCGGCAATGTCTTTACTTAAATGAAACAAAATACAATATACATTCATAACAAACGGAAAGATACTTTTTTCCCAAATTTGCTGGAATTGCATATTCAGGGCAACCAAGATACTCTTCAAGACGAATCTAACGAGTCCAAAGTTGATAGAGTTGCGTCATTTAATTACGAAGTTCCGATGGCCACCTTCCAGCTCCATCATCAAACCCTGGTTACCATATGGTATCATAGAATTTGTTAAAACGAATCAAATGAGCCCAAACTCGATGGGGTTGCGTCGTTTAATTGCGGAGTTCCGATGACCACCTTCCAGCTCCATCATCAGACGTTGGTTACCATATGGTGTCATAGTACTTGTTAAAACGAATCAAATGAGCCCAAACTCGATGGGCTTGCGTCGTTTAATTGCGGAGTTCCGATGGCCATCTTCCAGCTCCATCATCAGACCCTGGTTACCATATGGTATCATAGAACTTGTTAAAATGAATCAAATGAGCCCAAACTCAGTGGAGTTGCGTCGTTTAATTGCGGAGTTCCGATAGCCACCTTCCAGCTCCATCATCAAATCATCTCTATATCATAATAATATTGCATTGCCATTCAATTTACATATGCATGCAAAATTTCAACTTAACCGGAAACCGGACAGTTGATCAAATTGAATTTGCAATTTTTAATTACAGATACAGAATGGGACAGGCGAAACTAAATAAAAGCTTGTAATTGAAAACCCCCGACAGAAAAACCTACATTCCATTTAAAACGTAAAAAAAATCTAATTTGAATTTTTCACTCACGATTAAGTCATAGATATTCCCTTTGCGTGCTCTTTCATTTGACACCCCGCTAGAATATATATGGAGATATTCGGTTATGACTCCCCATTTTAACACCCCACAACTTTGAAAATACCAGATTTTGAGAGATTTTAATTTGTTATGTTTAGTTTTCCTACCTAGTCGTAAAGAGTATATGAGATAATTAACGTTAAACATCTACAAGGTTTGCGGACCACCCTTCCGTGCAAAAATAGCAAAATTTAATTGTTAGTTTTAATTTTTTCATCAATCGATTGAAAAAAATAATTGCAATAATTTAATCGCGATCTGCAATTGATGTGCATTAGTTTAAATAATTTAATTGAAACGCGCGATTAATGGTTAATTGCAATTGATTCAAATTCAATTAATTTAATTGCAATTAATTTTTTAGTCGATTGATTAGTTCAATTAAAAGTTAATTGATTGATGCCCAACTCTGCTAACGTCTTTGTTTATAAAAGTTGTTGTTTTGTTTATAATGTGACTATATAAACAGAGATAAATAGCCTTTAATAAAGGAGGTCCAACTATGCAGAAGTTATAAAAATCTAATTTTAAGTTCCTCAAAACAATTCACTCGACTAAGTTTCGAAGCCGTGCGAATGATAAAGCCAGATCTTACTTGAAGTTGACTGATGCTTTTTTAACACCGGATATTGACTTAACTCGACACACATGGCGCATCCGAAAAAAGTTTACACCGTGACACTTTATCCCTCACATCCCTTTTATAATAACATATAAGAAAGACCTTTGTAATGAATTTTGAGATAATATTTTAGCACCATGATGTAAAGAGAAGGAAATAAGAAAGAAATTCTAGTATCTATAAATAAATAGCCATATACAATTTTCAATTTTTTTTTAATGTTTTCGATCATTTAAAAAAAAATGTGCGAGGATAATCGCCGGATATTGTATATATAGTTATAGAATGTGTAAATATCCTATGAAAACCCCAAAGTAAATAAAGCCACAAATTGTGTATGTCAAAATATCACCACTATTCTGATCCCACTGAACATTCTATCTACACTATTTTAACGTTCCTCTTAAGAAGACTGATTCCTTATTGGAGAGAGTAGTACATATAGACAAAATATGCATTATAATTACACAACAGCAACCCGAGACCACCAATTAACGATTAAATATGAACCAACGGAGCGCACCCACGCAAAATTTCATCCCAATGACCCGACCGACGTCCCGAGCAGGGCCGGAGTTGCGAAACAACAAATTATGGATGACACGACGGCATATCAACGCAGTTTGGATTTAGCAGATAAGCCCTTTGATGCAGAAATAGGGGACTTAAATAGATTCGGAATGGTAGGATCGAACTGTGGGATATTTTATTTCGTAGGAATAGAAACTTGTAAATTCTAAATATCGTGTTTTGAATGGAAGAAAGATTTTTAAAGATATACTATGAGGAATTTTTTAACCTAAGTTCCGAAATAGAAAACCGACGCCAAGAGAATTTAAAGTCGACTCATTTATTTTAATATCATTGACATATTTTAATATTTAAATTTCCCAAATAAATCTAGACGTGGAATAGCCAATAAATATGAGTTAATAAAATATAAATATGTACATAATTTCAGATATAGTTCTGACCCCACACTAAGAAAAAAGTCTTGTGCAATGGGCATCTCGAATTTCGAACCCGTGGCCCTAGTTTCGCAAGCTGTCTCAGTCTAAACTCTATAATGATAGAACGTCGAACCACGCCTTATCTAGAAAAATATTAATCCACAATGGAACCACACTTGTGAGTTAGCTAATTGCTGAGTTAACACTAAATCATGGTTAGTAGAATAATGTGGAATAAACATTTGCAATTTCCGGCTTCCTTTTTGTTCCCATCTTGTTATTTCTAGTCACGTCGTAGACACTTTGGATTTAATTTTATGATCTATGACAGACGTGACGTCAATCCTTTGGGGAAACCCTGATCTATTATTTCCATATGGTAAATCTTGGCCTTTTGGATAAGAAATGATGGAAACTACTTCGGAAATTAATATAATGACAAAAATATCATACGTATCAATATATTATCAATATATATCATCGAATCGATAATCTCCAATTTTTTAACATTTTTAATGTTATTAAGGTTTAGGAATACCTAACTATTATTTGCTGTATAATATATATTAATTTATCATAAGACTTGTATCATATTGTCGGGTATAGAACTGTTACGCGTGTGACTGTTGGTCTTTATTTATTTTTTATTGAAATGGGTGAAACTACCCTAATTTCAGCTAGCAATCAGTTGTTGCAGCAAGAGCTGTCCAATGTGATTATCAGTGAAAGCAAGTGGAAACCACAACAGTGCGTCAAGTTACTCATGCGGCGCCGCTCGTGCTATAAGACAATGAGAGCGAAAATAATAATGCGATTATCGTCCTACAATACATCAGGCCGCGACATCGGTCTAGTCATATTTACTGTTGAGTGCGGAACTTCATGGCCAGAAAACTATTTGTAAACAAAACAGCGTTGAAATTGGGATAATATTTTGAAATTTATCAAATCTATATAAAATTAATATTATACATAGACTAAGGCCAAAAGGCCAATAGGCCAAAGGGACGTAAATGGGCTGATAATGATGAGCGCTAAAAAGCGAAATAACAACATGGTTATGATTGATGATTCGTTAGGAATTAACGTGTTTTTCGATGAGTGCGTCTTACTTTTGTAGTATTTCCAAAGTCCATTGTATCCTGCAAATGACTAAAAAATGCCTAATTAAGATGTTTTAGTACTTTGGACACTCAAATAAAATGAAGACTAGATTATATATTTTCAAACATTGTTTAAACGAAATCTCTTTACAGTCGGTGGCAGTTAGGAAGATAATAAATTTACCAAAACATATCCGCAAGAAATTCTGCAGCAGAATCAATAGCTAAAGTATACTAAGTCTTTGTTATTAATACCAGTGTCCTTAAGCTATTAAGTGTATGTATCCAGGAAACCACAATTAGTGGTTTATTCATAGTGGCTGATTGAATTACTTTACGTCACAAACACAAACGTGAACGCAAATGTCATCTGTTGTCCATTACATCAACAAACGCCAGTTCGGCGAAAAATAGACGATGATTTCTATTGACTGCCTCGTCGGTGACGCGGGGTAAACAGACGCGTGCTATCGACATGTCCCGGACTCATTTTTTAGAATAGGTTTGTTAAAATTCTCATAATTACGATATGGGGTCTAATAGGATTAGCTTAGGAACGTTAGGCCGTTATAAATGCTTTGATTTTTCTAATCCTCAAAGGTCATCTAAAATGTGCTTTCTACGATAGAATGTTACAAATATTCCGCTTTTTACTAAATTGCTGTTCTAGGTTTGATGTGGTATCTAGAAACATGTAGGCGACATTCTTGGAGCTTTTCCATCACGTACGCATTAGCAAAACAGTCACAGGCAATGTGACGTCGCAGCTTCGTTGTAAACAACGTAATACCTCCATGGACAACGACATACAAAAGCCGATGTGATTTTGGCAAAGCACGTGTAGTATGTGTTATTTGTGCGGCAGAATGATTATGAATTGGAACAATGCTTGTGCGAGTCGCCAACATTCATATGGAATAATTTTAGTTCCATTGTTTGCTACAAGATTTCCGTGTATCGCATAGCCTTGTCTATTTCATCTCCTTTTGTTTAAACAGTATTATTTTAGTGTTCTTCTGCACTTTGAGCTTCAGGAAATGTCCAGAACTGCCTTATATTCAAGTTGTGTAAAAAATAATACTAACCTACAAAAAAAATTCTTGGCTAAATTATTGTTGGTATAAACGAGTAAGTAATCTTCAGAATTTGGCTTTTAGAATCTCGCTCTACTTGAAGAATTTGGTTCAAATTTACGAGTCGGTGATCAATTAAAAACTAGCGGTCCATATTTCATGCTTCACGGTAGAGATACGTCAAAAAAGTGAGGTTAGGAAATTACCGTTGCAATTTTGAATGCGTATCGAATAGACAGCGGAATAAAAGTGAAATGGTTTTGTATAGTAAAAACGTAATACGTGAGTTGACTGCTCATGCTCTTGTTGAAATAGAACGATGTTTTCTGGTAGATTTCTTAATACTTTCTCTCGATTCATCTGGATTCGTGGTGTAGTCATTGCCTATACTTACGATTTACTCTAACACCCGGAACATGATAATAAAATGATGTCAATACCGACTACATCCTTCAATCTAGTGATTTCTGGTTTATAAGTAACAAGTTGATTATTTTTTTTATTAATGCCTTTTTACACATACTCTCACGCTAGCATGTCCAAAAAGGTAAGCGTAGATGTATTCCCACAATGAAGCTTCTTAAGCTATTATTTTTAACTGTATTGTCTAATGTATTAGTGCCTTTGATTTGTACTTACGGTGTTCACACACATTTAAACTTTACCCGTTCCGTGCTGATAAACTGTCACCTCGATCATTTCCCTCATACTTATCTATCCTGCGGGTTCAAAAATCAGAGGGTTTAAAAATCATGAGCGTTATGATACGTTTTATTTCAAACTGTTCTCGTTTTTTTAAATTTTCATTGACATGGTGACACCTTCTGAACATTACATGTATGTATGTAGATCAATAATGACGCATGACATCCGACGCCCAGCCGTCTAAGTCGCGTGCTATTTTTGTTTTCCAATCAATTCAATTTACAGCTTACAAACAAAGTTTTTTTGCATAACTGACGAATGCGCTTTGAGAGAAACAACATTTTCTGGGAATTTGTTCCCAAACAACTTAATAATGTTGTTGTTCCTGGAATAATGCATGTTCTGCTTATCTTTTTATTGCTTTAAAAAATAAAACATTATGCTGCAATGCTAGTTTTGGTTTTGGTGAAGTAATGTTCGTTTTCATTACACCCAAAAGCGTAGTGCTCAGGAAGGTCACTGTACATGATCTAAATCTCACTTTTGTTTTTTACTCGCTAACGGCTAAACGATATCCTTTATACACACTCGAAATTTAACTGAGTTGTAATCGCATTATAAGTTCTGAGATCGATACTATTACACATATACCTACTGACAAAGGCATATTTATGATTTGTGATGAGAGAACAAAATAATAATAAAAATTCGCATATTGTAAAATATCAAATCTGAATATCAGTTAAACAAACACACATAAATACAATTATTTATGTCATCAATGCAAGAATATTTTTTTGATATCCAGACGACCTAGATCTAATAATTCTGAGTCATATTGAGGCATGGTAAAGAGATTGATGAGTTCGAACTATCATAGGTCGGGTCATTATCGATAAGTGTATAGTTTAATCAAGTCAATAACCTTTGTTTCATGACAGATTGGACCTTGTTGGAGTTCAGCATTGACAATATTATTTGAATCTTTAAAAGAGTCTTATAATTGACTATTTCATAGCCCTTTGCGATAGATCGAAAGGTAGTTTAAGTCATGGTTTTTAGTATAAGACGTGCGAATAAAATATTATTTTGGTCGCGGGTTTAGATCCCAGACATGTATTTTAACGCATACTTTTTAATGTAAAATGGGTATTCACAATTAATTATTACATGTTTTAACTTACAAGAAATACGTAGTGGAGAAATCAGCACACTTAAAAGGTAGATGAATCATGAAGGCTACATTGCAATCAGAAGTAGAATAGTGTAACTAACATTGGCTGATGACAGGTTAGGAACTGATAATGATAACAGGAGAGGAACTCTGGTTGATGTAGGCTGGCCTGTCATATTACAATATAAATATAACAAAAGTTTTGAATTCGTGATAAGTATTTATTATATCCTTCTGAAATTATCTACGTACTATTAATTAGTTTTCATGTCGGCTTTGTTTATTTATATTGTGCGGTTAATCAACTTTATGGTTAAAATAAATAAATTAATATATCTACATTCTACGTATAATATAGCGCAAGCTTGTACCTATGTACATATACATACCTTTAAAACATGATGTAATTTGAACTTAATCGTGCTGATATTTGAACCGGCTATGTTCGGCCAATAAAATAATAAAATTTTATAATTATAGCTTTATTTTCCCGTTATTTTTATGCGTTGGCATACTTAAGGTAATCATAATTTTATTAGTGGTTATCACAAACCTACATTTTAACTACGGCAACTTTGACTTTTACTGCATACAGTTAGAAGTCATAGCTTAAATGGAAGAGTTACCTCTGTTAGATAATAAATTTTTCATGTAATTTATCATTCAATCATTGAGAACATTGATTATATCCATATTCAGACCGTGATCGGAAACAAAGGCTAATAGCTAAGCTTATTACAAATCCCCTGGCGTAAAAATAAATCCAGACAAAAAATAGGTTTTCTGACAACCACATACATTTTATACCTGCAGTTGTTTAGCTATTAACTGTCATAGTTTCCGATCACGGTCTAAATACAGCCTGTATATGTGGAAGAAATGTTTTGTTTTGTGTTTTGTGACGTAACATATCGCTTAAAAGTAAGAAGGAAAAAATTCAGACAAGTTTGATTAATTTTTCTTTCTAAAACCATTAATATATGAAAATAGTTGTAATTGGCGCTTCCGTTGGCAAGCCGTGCGTCGGCGCGAACATTCGTCGATGTTCGCAACGGAAATGTTTCGGCGCTTGTCCGACAGATGTCGCTACACGCACTAACCTATATAGATCGCATAAATAACGACGTCTGGGTGCGCTTGCGCAGCTGTCACGGTGTATTTCAATTCATCTATGAATGCATAGACAAAAGCTATTAATTGTTGTAGTAAAAAATAATTATTTCATGAAATTTATTGTTGTAGCTTATAATAGTTTTACTGCGCAGGCGTGAATCACAGCCTCTATTGACTATTGTTTCTTCTTCATCAACCCATATACGCCCACTGCTGAGCACGGGTCTCCTCTACCATTGAGAGGGTTTGGGCCATAGTCCATCACGCTGGCCTAGTGCGGGTTGGCGGACTACACACCTAAGAAATTCCTAAGAACTTTTAGGTGTGCAGGTTTTATCACGATGTTTTCCTTCACCGTTAAAGCAAGTGATAATTCAATTTGAATACACACATAACTTTCGAAAAGTCAGTGGTGTGTGCCTGGGGTTTGAACCCGCGACCGCCGAGATTCTCGACCGCGCGCCTAAACCTCGAGGCCATCACTGCTTTACTATTAGACTATTGTTTGCAGGAACTTAACAAAAACGATTTTAGGTTTATAAATTTAGATTTAAATAAGGTATAATGTAGTGGATTTCTTTATTTACAACAGTTTTGAGTATTTACTGAAACACGATATAAATGTATTTAATGCATGAATAAAAATAATGAGACGTCATTGTAAGTTCGTGACCGCAATCACAATCATTATTTCAGGCGCTTAAGTATGTAAACAAAGGTTATTTGTGGTCAATGAGTATACAGAGGGGCATTTCTGCACCCACGTTTCGCCATTTGTGTTTAAGTCCTGCTTCATAGATGGTAACTTTTCAGACTTCATGTAGTTACTGAAAGTTTCGCATGGAATAAACGCAGTTTACCCAAACAGGGTATGGAATCCGGGACCTCTATATTGCGCAGCTTTTGCTTTAGAGCGATATAAGGTATACATTTATCAACAATGCCGTTAAATCCACACTATTTCTTTGAAAAATAATTATTGAACAAAATGAATAAAGCATTACTTTTGGCCGTTACTTTTAATTATGAAAATATATTAGTCAACTAAAAGTTCAATATTATTGTGCGAAACACAAAAAAAATTGATTAGGGAAACTATTGCGTAAATGATGGTAAATATTACAGTGAAACTTGGTTAAGTGGGACCTGGATAAGTGAGAAACCTCCATAAGTGGAACTCATGCTGAGGTCCCAACATTTTGGCACTGAATTACCTCTGTTAGTGGGACGAGGTAAGCCTCTATATCTGGGATTTGTTCTTTCGATTTATCATCATAGTTACCTCTATAACTGAGACAGCGAGTAAATTTTATATGCATAAACCTCTGTAACTGAGATAACATTGTTTGTTTACTCATTCTTATTCTACCCACAAATTCCACAAGTAATTCCAAGTACGTAAGTACACATTTTGAGCTTAAATTACCTTCAGTTTTAGTATCGCTTTACTATCATACAAAACGAAAGCTACAATCGTTATCTTTACGTGAAAAACTGAAGTTAATATCCGTTTATGAAAGTGGGAAGACACGCGAAGAAGTTTGTGCCGAATTTAATGTGCCAAAATCGACTCTTTGTAGAATAATTCAGAGTAAACATAAAATTGAATCACAATGTGCTGAAGGACAAGGGAAACTAAAACGTGCACGTTTATCAGAATATCCTGAACTTGAACAGTGTTTGCTAACATGGATCAACATGTATTCTCACCTCTATTAATGGAACCCTCTGTAAATGAGACAGAAATTTATTTATAACTGTATATCTGAGACACTGGGTAAGTGGAATACCTCTATAAGTGAAACGACATTGCAGGTCCCTTGATGTCTCACTTAACCAGGTTTCACTGTATATTTATAAACGTTTTTAACTCTTAGTTCTAGTCTCAACACGTGCAGCGCTTGTGATCTTATTTGGATGATTCATTCCCACCTACGACTGCCAAAGACTTCAGCGATAATGTACTGGAAAGTGGAAACATAGTTTACGATAAAACATTAATTATAATAATTCGCTTCCTATTTGTCACTAATAATAGTATAGTGGAGATGAATGAAAATCTGCGTGGAACGGACCGCGTTGCAATGGCGTCGTGCAACATTGTATTTTTGACAAGTGAGATTATTTTAGTTATTTTTGTATGCAGCGGTTGTTGATTTAAATAAGAAAGGCTTAGGCTTTAATGGACTTTTTTATTATACAAGACTCTATATTCTATTGGTTTAAAATGGAAACCTAGATCAAGAATAATTGTGTCTTTTTTTACCATAAACAATATGTCAAATATCTTGCACAAAGCCAATTTCCATACATGTTTTTATATTTTTTGATAAAGCTATTTTGATACTTTAAAATACTGCTATTATTATACTTAAAAACATACTTTAGGTAAAATTTCTACTAAAAGTGGGCAGTCAAAATGTTTTTTTTTACTTATAACATATCGAAATATTTAATTTATATTACATCTACGTATGCCAAAGAAAACTGTATGCAGCACACATATAAATTAAATCACATTATGTTTAAGTACTTGCTATTTCAATTAACAATCGTTTATAATGACGTCTTATTTTTAACCGGCAATGACGTTTGATAAATGGTCCTGTGAAGCGAAGAAGATTAACTAGGAAGGCGGACCCTGGCAGCGTCCGTGACGTGTCCAGGGAAAAGGAAGTGACGTTAGCCAACACTAGACAGTTGAAACATTATTCAAATAAAAGTACTGGAAGTTAAAATCATTATCTTTTTGAATGTTCATCAAATTATATTCTCTCACGATTGAATTATTCGAGGGATAAACGGATAAATTTTAAATCATTTTAAATGTTTTGATATTTATTAACACTTAAATGGGAGCGAATTTATTTCAATCTTCTTATGAAAAACCAGATAGATAGACAACACTTTAACCAGTTTAATAAAAACCAATAAATACACCCAACAGTCACAAAGTTGTGATCGCAAACTAGGATACGAGTCTTGTGTTGTGTGTATCAGAATTCAGAAGTTACTAGAGATTTGTCAGTCTCACAGACAGACAGTGAATTACGCAAACATTTAACTCGCTACGGGGATCGAACCCTAGCTGTCTCGTTTTTCAGACTGGTCTTTTGCCAACTGCGGAACGAGACTGTAATAGCCGTCAAAGATTATCATCATCATCCGATTCTGGTCCACTGCTGGACATAGGCCTCCCTTAATGACTTTCACTGGTCGGAAGCCGCCTGCAGCCAGCGACAATTATACTTGATTATATTTGTTTAATGACAGAATTTGGTCTAGTACCTCTCGATAACGCATAGCATACTAATCCCCCATTATGTGATTTTATAACAAGAACTAAATATATTGAATGATATAAAATGAGAAGCATAAGAATAGCTGTTTATTTTAGTAAACGTGTTTTATATATAAATTTCAATGGCCTTTTCACAAGTTGGATATGATTATCGTTTTCGTTTTTCATCACCAATTTATGGCCACTTTATACTTGGCAAGGCAACGACATATTTCATTTTTATTATCCGAAATATTTTGTTGTGACATGTTTTTAGATTCCCTATTTTGATAATAAAGTTAATTATTTTAGAAAAATATCAAAACTGCAAAGATACCTCTTTATTTGATTCCGGTTTTGATTCCGGATTTTATTGTTTTATGATGATAGCATTAATAAATTAGCAGTAAGTTAGAAGTTGCATAAGGAAGCATTTTAAAATAACCAATCTTGAACAGTTTTACTATACATATACCTAGTCAATATAAATAAATTATGAGGCTACTATGGGAATTTCTATAAAGAACGAGATCTTCAATATTAAAAAGATATTCAACTGTTATGTCAAATATTCTTCTCTGAAGCTCAGATATTTACCTTTCCTCGTATATGAGCCAATTTATGTTTCACTGCTGGGCACGGGCTGGGCCATGACCCAAGACACTGGGTGTGGGTTGGCCACATTCTTAAGAAATTCATTGAGACGGATATTTAAATGCGCACGTTTCAATATTTTTACGTCGCTCTATAAATCGTTTCGTGATCATTTACTTATATTACAAAAAATATGTTATAACGATGTATTAATTGTCAAAAATATAATAGAGCTATTTTTGAGATGGATGAGTTTCTTAATGCAGTTTTCTCACCAAAGTTTTCAAACTAGTGGCACCATTAAAAACCGCGATTCCACGTATTCAATATAAATTAAAATATTATTTATGATTCCAGTAAACGTGTCCATTAAACAACGGGAATATAAAATAAATTGAGACAAATATAACACTTGTAAATCTTTCTGCGCTTAATTTAAAATTGTTCAAAGAATTTCGCTCATTCTGTCCTCCATAACGTGACCTAAATTGTAGCATTTGTACTTCCTACTTTTCGCTTGTAAATAAGACGTTTCTGACACGTAACATATTCTGTCTACAAAGTGATTTTTCATAGTTAAATTACGTTTACACATTGCGGTGACTTGTTAGAAGTGGTCAGTTTCAGGAAATTTGACGTAGAAGCCTGGCATGTTTAACAAATGGATTAAAAAAACAAATTAAAAAACAGTGTTACTCATGGGTGGCCAGCTCGTGAAATCCAAGCACTCATAACCTCTTTACTATTCGTGGTAAAGTTTGCGTGCTGGCAGCGTGTCGTGTTGCATAACATGCAGAAAGACCGGATGTGCCGTCGTATTTCGGTCTCACGGAAGTGGGGGCGGAGGGGGACAGGTCACGGGCGCGCCTGCCCAGGTGAGATACCATCTGACCTCGCCCGTGACAGAAGAAATAGGGGGAAAATGTCCCGCGCTTTACATAACCTAAATATACATTCTGGCATTTGTTAACTTTGATTATAATTTCAGGTAAGTCACCTTGGAATACGCGATGGGTCGCCAAACGGAGAGATTTGGAAACCGGACGAAAATAAAATCACGTGAGTATTTCCTCGGATCAAAGATCGTGCAGTTTCATAATTTCCGATTTGTGATGACTAACTGTGCTGCCACAGACTATAATATCTCGTGGGGGATTATAATGCGGAGAAATTGTTAGCAATAATGCCGTCGTTTCTATAAATATTTCATTCATCAACTAGCGATATTAAACATTTTACCAATAATTTGCTTATTATTGAAATAAATAGACATAAATCATCAGTTTATTGATAGTCAAGTCAACCTGCCTCTCTAAAGATAACCATTTAAGGAATTTTCTAATAAAAGCCCCACCTGTTAGCCTGTTGATTAAACGAAAGAACATTGTAATAACTCAAGCTCGAATTACTTTAATTAACTGTCATTACACTGTTATTCGTCAGCCAAGCGTATAATTATTTGTAACGCTACATTGTATCAACTCTGGATTTATTATTACTTGCGTGTTATTCGCAGTGCCATAAATACATATCTATCATAGGGATTTTGTAACATCATCCGTGAGCATTTTACGGAATTTCTCTCATTGAACATTTATGCAGTATCAGTACTTCCAAAGAAGACCAAATCTGTAGTTAATTGTGTAGTGTCTGGTTTATAATTGTTAATTATGAGGTCAGGATACTCTTTAATTATATGTCAAATTGATTTTATTAAATAAATATTCAAAGCTCAAAGTTTTCGGAATTTTGTAAGGCAAGCTGGGCTTTTAAGCTTGTTTGAAAATACCACTATTGCGTGTACGATACAATGCTTCGTTTATTCATGTTTCGACCTTTCTGTGTTTAACTGTTGCTTTTAAATGTTAATCGTCAAATTGGCGGATCATATCTAGCCACTGTACCTTTGGGTACACTTGATACTTGTTAAAATAATCTTCAATTTCCCGTAAAATTGTTTTTTTATAAAAGGCGCTGTTTCTAATACTCAAGAGAATAAGGTGTAGATGTATTCTTACATCCACGTTTTATTACCTATGTATTTTTAAATTCACGGATTAGAGGACGTACCTATTTCTTTTTTTGTGCTCATTTCCAGACTCAATACTGGTACTGCAAATTTCCAAACGGTAAAACCCAATAACACTTTACCCGACCCGGGAATCGGAACCCGAAATCTCTTGATCATCCACCGCACACTTGCCTCACCGACAAGTTTTGGTAATTACCAAACGATTTATTTTGCTATAAAGGTCCCCGTATAGCTCAAAGACGACTAGCGCTTCCCCACACATCCAAATCATTGTTATATCGAAAATAAAACATGATAATATCATTATAATTGCATCTCTCACGTTACAAGCACTTCGTCGTAGCGTATTACAACATATTGAAATAATTGCTTATTAGTTGCGATGGTTATTGTCGTGTAATGTTATTTGTTGTACAGCCAACAGTGTTTCTTGGCACAGGTTAACACCACGCTAATCCTTCCTATGCAAATGTTTCAAACCAACAATTTGTATTATTTGTTTACGCGCATTAAGTGATTAATAAAATTATTTGTTCTAATGTTTTCTGGAGTGCTAAGTGGAGTGGTTTCGTCACTTTTTTTTTTAAGTAGGTGTGATATAGATAGGATTAATATTTTGCAATGATTTTCCATTTCTCCACAAGAATCTCTACTCTAAAGAAGAAACTTAAAAAGGAAATAATTAAATAGAAAACTGAAAGGAAATCTATCTATAGGAAACGAAACAAGTTTTCGCTGGGAGGATAAAAGTAAAGTTTTGAGTAATGGACGGTAGTCATAATATTCGTACCACATTGCTCTCGCTTGTTCGGTATATACTCGTATTTTTTAATATTGCCCAGCGAATAAGCACGAAAAACTAGGCTTCAATTTGCAAATATTAAGAAACATCCTATGGTTCGAAAAACTTAATCGGCGCCATCTTACAAAATCAACTGTATACAAAAAACAGAGTGAGAAAAATGCAGCAAATTTGACCCAAAATTAGTTGTTGAAAAAATACAACTTTGCTACATTAGAGGCGTGAAACAATTTCGATAAAACAGAGATAGCTGTACGAAATCATGTTGGATTTACTGTTGGGCCTCCACTCGATACAGGACTTTATCGATAAGCCGTTTAAACAGATTTTCCGACGATAATCTGAGGAACATGGTACGGATTTATCGCGGGCTGTTAGGAGAACCGCGTATTTATATTAAGTGGAGTAGCTGTCAGCACCTACGCTGACGCCGGATTTGGACGGCTCAATACAACACTGGTTTTATATAAATCTAAATAAATGTAAATCATATAATTTCACTCATATGTCAATTTGTACGTTCTAAACAAATGAAGTTTATTAAACTCTACTTTTTTATAATTATGACGAATTTTGTTTCTTTTTACATAACGTAAAAATCTAATCATACAAGGACGCAAGAGTAAAATCAGCTCATGCTTTCAATTCGCGTGTTAAATGAAACACGAAAAAGTAAGATAAGAAAACAGTTGTGACTATTGTTTAAACGTTTTCATTAATTTAGACATCATAAAAATCTTCTGATATTGAGCCAATTCGCATAAAATGTAATCTGTGGCGATACGGGGAAAGTTCGTCCAAGAGAATTGCAAATACAATGACATCTAATAATGTAAAATTTGTTAACAAAATTAACCGGCTGTTGGATTTAACAAAGCATTTAAAGGTGACAGTTAGGAGCCATTTACGTCAGTGTAAATTGTTGGGGCAGCGCAGGACCGCCGCGAAGAATAAAATAATGCAGGTGTCTCACGGAGCACGCAATAAATGCGGAAAACAGTATTGTCAGTACGACTTTATTCATGTAAAAGGCCAGACCGACACTTAACTCTTTCGGCTAGATCGTCCAACTAATAATAATCCGCACGTGAAATGTTTTGGCTGGTGCTTTTTGTTCGCGGCGGTTATTTCAGTTTTCCAGTAGGATTTTATACAAGATCAGGTCTGGCCGTCTCCGCTGTGCAGCGGCGCTGGACGCTACTACCGCCAATTGGCAACTCGCAAATTGTCGGGTGGTTCACTTAGTGCTCTACAGCAATGGGTCCTCTACCCAACGACGAAAAAGGACATATCGAATACGAAAATTAAATTTTATTCACGATTGTTTTATTGTGAAATTAACGCGGTGTGGATCATTAGTGCAGTGAATGTGGCTCGAAACCTTTGAGGTCAGTGTTGTGGGCGCCAGAGCATCTATAAAAAAATATGACGGAATTTTTCGGATCATGGAGCAACAACCCCGAGGACGGCGAGGTGGAGGAGACGGTGGAGTCGGTGGAGACCATCACTACCACCACCACCAAGACCCGCTCCGTACCAGTAAGTAAACCCACGGCAAAACCACCGTCAATTAAAATCCGGCCTTGATCGTGACTTGCGTCGCAGGTGTATTTTTGCCGCAAAGACACATTTAGCTCCATGGATATGCATCTGGAATACGTGGAATAAAAGAGGAACGAATGTGTTGTTAAATCTCTTAAATTCCGTATCAATTTCCTGAAACATGTGACGGAGAAAGCGGGTGGCGACAAATATATTTTTATTGCGTCTCGTCTGTATCATTGTTGGAGGTGTTTATTTTGGACAAGTCCAGTCGGTGTCACGGGCGCTGTCAATGTTCACTTTCTGTGATGTGAAACAGCGGCCGCTCCAAGGTGAAGGCGAGACAGTCCCCCACCTGGTGTTACTCCTCATGTCACACATAAATTAAATAACTTGTCAGCAAATCACACACGCTTCCAACAACTCATATCTCGCTACAGTTACCTATTAAAATAGAATACAACATGTAAAGATACAGGCTGAATAATACGCGAGCTGCCTCCACACAGCTCTGTCAGTCCAAAAAATTCACTCGGAAAATAAAAACGCTTTGATCTCAGTAGTTTTATGACAATTTCTATTTGCGAAACTATTTTATTTACTTAATACGTGAAATGTGCGTTAGACACCTACATTTTTATCAATAATAATCCAGAAATTAGTGTTTATATATATATATTTTATTTCCAGCGACGTAAATATATCACATATTTTACTTTAATTTTGTTCTGGACTGATTTTTTCGCAGATCTTGGAACAAACACTTGTCTCTGTGATTTAAATGTTTTGCCGTTTATGCCTCATTTAACATAATTGTAACGTGGAAATATAATTAGAGAAACTGCGAATGACCTTTCCATTGCCTCCGTGAGCCAGTTTAATTATATCTAGTCATTTATACCAGCATCTATCTCAATTAGTCTGTTAAATCACGTCATTTGTTGGTGGTACTATTTTGATTTTCAAAACAACTGTGATTTAAAACTGTGTGAATTTACAAAAACAAACTGTGTCACGCTATATTTTAAGAACTAAATGTATAAATCACATAATTTTTCACAAATATTATACATTATTTAGTTACTTAAAGACGAATTCTTTAATGTAAATTAATTGAAGTGTGCCAAATTAGCTGTTTTACATAGTAAATTGTCTAATTAAGCCATTTAAGCC
Organism: Cephonodes hylas; assembly: GCA_030295005.1. Lineage (NCBI taxonomy): Eukaryota > Metazoa > Arthropoda > Insecta > Lepidoptera > Sphingidae > Cephonodes > Cephonodes hylas. Next base: position 2,980,273 of record AP025367.1, on the reverse strand, counting down.
TATTGAACTATCGTATGACTCATCTTTTGGCTTAAAAGTTGTAAAAGAAGGTCCCCATAAAATGTGTTTTGCACCTTGCAACATCTACTGGATACTTCCAAAGCTACTTTGTGAGCAAATAAACGTGATTGAAGATCGTGTACCGGCGAAGCGTGATGCAAATCGTTCCTTTTACATCGCACGGAGGAAGAACAGCCCTTTGTTCGGAAACAATGGGAATGTATTCACCGCATTATGTCCCGTTTGCACGATATTTGTCACATTCGCTCATACTTTCACGGAAACGTTGCGTTGACGGCTGTTCTAGCATGTATTCCAAACTTATTGGTAGTGGTAGAAATAAAAAGGAGGTTTTTTTTAACATTTTTTGTAGTACAATTTTGTTTCAAGAAAATATCCTGTTTGAAATTGATACAACTGTGTGGTGAGCCTAGCCTAGCCTTGCCTTTCTTCCAAACATTTCTCCTTCTATCTCAGATTTACGAGAGACTTTCATTAGTAGATCTTATAAACATGCGCTCCTCGAATTAAATGATGAAGATGAATTCCAACTTAAGTTACTATCCTTTTTAGAAAGGTTTATCTTTTGCTCTAAAGCTCCAAAGCCACCATAACGCTTTTAATTTTAAACAAAAAGTTGCCATCAAACTCTCTTTAATTCCTCATTTCCACCAACCTCTACCAAGTCTAAATTAGTCGGGCATTTTTGTCCACTATCAAAAATATTGGCGAAGTGTATCAACAACCAATGATTACACAAGCTATGGTTGTTAGGTTAGGTTAGGTACTCGTGACTAATGTAACCACGCGTTGTTAAAGCGCAATTTGCAACGGCCAACCCTATATTACAATGTCCCGTCTTAAAAAGTTTACTATCGAATTGAGAACATTATAATTTATGTTTAGCTATACACTTATAGAAAGCGCCAAATCTGTAGAGACTAATGATATACTAGTTGAATGAAGTCTAAAAATAGAGATAGGAAACAAAACATTCATCATCATCAGTCACGGACCTCATCTACAACTGCGAGGGTTGAAGCGTTATTCCACCACGCTGAACTATGTAGAGTTGGTTGGCGGACTACTCATCTAAGAAATTCCTAAAATCTTTTAGGTGTGCAATGTACATATTCCCTCACGACATTTCCTTTCTCTTCTTCTTCTTCATCAACCCATATACGCCCACTGCTGAGCACGGGTCTCCTCTACCATTGAGAGGGTTTAGGCCGTAGTCCACCACGCTGGCCTAGTGCGGGTTGGCGGACTACACACCTAAGAAATTCCTAAGAACTCTTAGGTGTGCAGGTTTCATCACGATGTTTTCTTTCACCGTTAAAGCAAGTGATAATTCAATGTGAATACACACATAACTTCGAAAAGTCAGAGGTGTGTGCCTGGGGTTCGAACCCGCGACCGCCGAGATTCTCGACCGCGCGCCTAAACCTCGAGGCCATCACTGCTTTTTTTTAGGTCTGCATATCACGAAGTTTTCCATCACCGTTAGTGATGACTCATTGTGAAGGCCATCACTGGTTTTGATTCAGACAATACGAAATAAATCCGATAGATGCTTGACCCGAGATGACTTCTCATATTGTCGGGCGCTCGCCCGCCGTACTAAATAGCATTTTCTATATAAATTCTAATTCGGGTGCACTGTAACAATGTTTAATGTAAAATACACAATGTAAACACCCGCTTTATATGATTCATTGGAACGTTTGCCCCACATACTGAAATATTAGTTTCCTTCAGACAATGTATGGAGCTAGCACCGCTTGTTTGTGTATTTAGCAACACGCTTACATTGTTACCCCGTATATAGGAAGCCAGTTTACGAGTGATGTCTCTGTGAAATTTTTGATTATGGTAATTAAATAGACTATGTTACAATGATTTAAACCAAAGAACAGCTGAATAAGATTAAAAGGGCAATAGGCAGTATTTTGTATGGGGACGAGTGTCGCCGCTTGTCTGTCACCTATTCATTCTACTACGATTACACGACCAATTATAAAATTACCAAACATAAAGAGTTACTATTGATTGTTACATATTTTTAAAAGTCTTGATATTACAAGCTACCCGAATTACTTAGAGGCGGCCGCGTCAATCATATGATAGTCAAATCATAGGTTCGGTACATTCGGCATGCTGAGATTTCCTTTCTAGTCTTATTAATTTTTAAAATGGATACAACGATTTTGTCACGTTGGACTATTTATTTTAGTTTATTCTACCAACTTTGAACATTAGATATTATACGTGTTACTTCCATGTTTTAGAATAGATAATAAGCCAAAAATCTGTGTTAATATTTTTTTAAAATAAACAGTGAAAAATCTTCGAAAGGGACTTATTCCGTAATATTTGAAAATATTTATCTCTGTGTTACTGAAAAGACATCTAAAAATCTAGGCACTCAATAACCTTACCTTAGATATTAAATAAAAACCTCTAATGCCATTTCATTCTGACTCGTATTGCGTGGTAAGTACTTTCGTGTATAAAATAATTTTGCCTTCATTATTATTCAACGCGGAAGCGGAAACGTATTCAATCACGCCTAAGATAGCTCAATCGAACTGTTCTCAGAAGAATACGCACGCAACGAAATGCATATTAATGCAGTTATTTCTATATGGTTCATTTAAAATCTTTTTTTTTGTTGCCAGTCTTTGTAAAATACACGAGTCCATCATAATATAAAAAATATTTCAAGTTCAAACCATACAGCGTGGCTCATACGAAAAACGATAAAATATTACTAAAAAATATACTATTGGCGACAAAATTGACGTCTAGGTTAAAAAATCGTCTTTCACTCTAAAGTGTTAGCGGGTTCGACCCACGCACGCGCTAATATTTGTGTGTCCCATAAATATTTGTAGACACAAATACCTAGTACTGCAAGGAAAATTTCTGTGTGTGAACAGACGCACCATCCGTGAGAAATACTGCCACGACTCTTAAAGACAAAGATTTAACGCAATAGTAACATCCAAAAAGAAGGTACATTTGGGCATACTAAATGACAAAGCGATTGTGCTCCATCTAAAATAAAATAATTTTTGTGTGATCATGATTATAATTATACTAAAATAATAAAATATACGGCATATGACGGTCGCGTGATGGCTTCGATAAAAGTGCAATTTTCTCCTTTGGCAGCGTTTTTCATTTCATTCAGTACAATAAAATTTAGCTACGTGATCAAAACTCTTTGGTGACAGATGCAATGTATTGACTTATATATTTCCCGCCTTTGTTGCTCTAAACAAAGTCTCTTTTTTACAAGCAATATTATTTTTAAACTGTTGGCCAAAAATAAACAGATTCTTATTTCGAATTTGGAAGCATAAATTGTGCCGAGCGCTTACTGCCAATTTTTGAAATGTTCCTCATTCCTCACAATGAATCTGGAGAGTGTTCGCCTCCAGACGGAGAGGTCATCGCACTCGCCCAGGAGTTTGGGTTGTGTATGCGAGGGAATTGAAATATCACAAGAGCCATTTGCCGTAGAAGTAGAGAATGTTTCTTAAATAAAAGATTACATAGTTACCAAAAGTAGTAATGTAGTCAAATTCAGTGGCTCTAGAGGGCTTTGAGAAAATTTGACAATTTGAATATAAATTAAAAAACTAGTAATATCTTTATAACAAACTGTTAGACTTATGTATTTATTGTTAGTGGCTCTTTGTTCCCTACTCTACATTTCACAGTCGACTTTTAGTATAAGTGAGAAATAAGGATGCTAATTATAGACTTTTAAGAAATACCATAGAATTATTGCTTATAACAAATTCCCCTAGGAAATTGACAGTCAAACAAAAGGTGTTGTAAATACAAATACAATAACATCTTGTAAAAGGGGCTCTCGCCGTCTTTAATGCGTTCACAAAAACAAAGGTAGGACATTAGGCCGACATTAATGACGCCGTCACACCGGGCGCGTTGCGACCATTGTAAAACAGTTTCATCACACAGGATCGATGACAGCCGGCAAAAGTGCTAATTGCTCGCGACACTCCAACTAAACATCTACATTGTGCGCCAACAGCCCACTGATATAATATTATTTCAATCCACAAAACGTACAAAGGCAACTATATCGTGTTGAATACAAAAAAATCACGGAAACTCTCAGCTTTCTAGGTTTATTTACAAATGGCGTAGCAAATCCTCTGATGTTCCTATGTCGAATTAAATCTTTATAATTGCAACGCTGGGCTAATGAAAACGACTCGCTAGAATTTTAAACATGCACCTTGTTTTTTATATGCAAATAAAACCTAATAAATCCCTCAAGCTTGTCTCGTAAATATGGTAACTGAAGGCATTAAAATTGCAATTTAAAAGCTCAGGTTTTTTTGTTTACTCCGGATCGAGTGCATACAATCTTATGCCTTGACTTTAAGGTATGAAAGACGAAAATCGTTCGACAACAATATATTTATATACGACGTTGTTGAATTGCGTGCAACTGAATCTAAAATAGATCGTACAGCTCCGCCTCACCGAGATACGTACATTTTTGGAAATCAAATAAAAGCTTTGCGTTTAAAAATAAAATTAAAACAAGGTTGATTGTAAATAGAAAGCGTGGATACGAAATGACTCACACAAAGGTCATCCTTACGTTTGTTTAGCAATAAAACCATTGTAAAGGATGTTCTGCTATTTCAGATATTTGATTGTTCAAACATCCGACGCTTTCTACCGAATTCGAATGCGAAAACACAAAATCTATTCAACAAATATCTGCAATGCACAAATATTACACGCGTAGTGTCAAATACTGTCACAATATCTCATAGAGCAGTGGGCAGTGTCTCGAGCACAGGCAATGTCAAAGCGAAACTATTTTTCGCACTGAATGAGGTTCAGGGACGAACAAAGACCGTGTGAATCAGTAATAACGAAGTGGAAGGATCTGTAGGAGAGTTGGACGGGTTGTTTCGAGCCGACGGCTGAGTAAGCGCACGTCACGCCGACTAATCCTGAGCTAAATTTGCATCTCCAACATCAACATTCATATAATGTGCAGAATGGACGCCCAAGGAATTTATTTTGAGGCAAAGAATATATATAAACGACTATTTTTCTTTTATAATAAATCATCACTACATAGTATAAATCAAAGTCTCTTTCTCTGTCCCTATGTCCCTTTGTATGCTTAAATCTTTAAAACTACGCAACGGATTTTCATGCGGTTTTTTTTAATAGATAGAGTGATTGAAGAGAAAGGTTTATATGTATGATAACATTCATTAAATATCAGCATTGCATCCGTGCGAAGCCGGGGCGGGTCGCTAGTTAGGAAATATTACACCCCCTCTTATTGGTTATAATTGTACTATAAACCCAAAACCTAATGAAAAATTCTGCTGATGCTTAGAATTTCAGTTTTATTTTGAATATCACTATTGTAATCCTGATGGATGTAATGCTGCATTTTTGTTGTATAAAACACAATATATTTATTAAATAAATAACTGGCCAGTCATAATAAAGATATTACAAATGTATATAAATTTACCGATCACAAATTACTATATAATATTAATTCTATTATTAATCTATGCTCATGATACAGCTTGTCAGTAATTACATTTAATAGCTTTCAGAAATACGTTATAATAAAACGTTATTTTGTTGAGACTTTAATTACTTTATCATTAATCATAACGGATGCTTGGTAGTTTTAGCGTGCCAAAATGAATCATGATTGCGAAGATATTCGAATATTTACTTATTTTTGTATTCTTTCATTACTAATGCGTCGTTTCGTAGGTTTGTGGTAAGAACTTCATGCTTATTAAAACTACTAAAACTTTAGGACCATAGCCCGATGCCAATATTTAAATCACGATATACGATTATACGACTATGGATCTACAAAATGCAAAGTCATTATTAAATAAACATATGATACTACAATTTTGCAAAACAAATCTTTTAGGGATACAAAAGCTTTTCACTCAGGTGAATATGAAACAAGAAAATAAATGAAAGTCACGAGTCTGCAAGGTGAATCATTTTGAAAAGCTGAAGAAACGACACACAATTTAGGAATATATCACTTCGATGGTTTGCACTTGGCACAGATGTTTTGCTGAAACCTTGTGAGTCATGTTTATGAAATTGTAACAAATTATCCAGACAACACAAATCTATTCACACAAATTGATGCTAACATTATTTTGACAAGATAAATTAATAAACATCGTTCATACTATGACGAAGCGGCTCAAAACAAACCTCATTCAATTTCAAAAGAAGCCTTATTCCTAGTAGACATTATTATAAAACTGTCAGAAGCACCAATAAGAACATAACTTGCTTCCAAGCAAAGATCCAAAAGGTCCTCTACAACTAAGAGGGTTCATAGGCCTCAGTCCCCGAAGCTGACCAAGAGCGGGTTGGAGGATCATATACCTAAAATTCCTTAGAATTTTTAGATGTCCAGTATAACTACGCAGTATAACAGTAATAACGAAGTATTCCTTTACCTTAAATTAACAAAACAATCTAATACACAAAAGGCACACGTGTTTCTGCCATATTTACACAATTATTGTGTTGTGTGTTTCCCAAACAAAGTAAAATAAATAAAATAAAAATATTTACATAAAATGTTAATAGCTTCTTACAAGACTATTCTGTGTTTGGACTTTATTTCATATTATATTATAGCATTAGCTACGGTCACTGTTCCTTGATACAAGATACAAATCAATCGTTGAAAAATGTTGCCTCGACGTATTGTTATTTCGAAACGTTAACAGAGGTTAATGTCTTTTTCGTACTCTTGCATAGTTTATTGCCTGTCTATTCTCGTATCAAACGTTTTTTCAACGCATTCCGTGGAATGTTATAGTTTATTAATATGTGAAGTTTCAGGAAACATGCAGATTTTACCGAAATATATATTCATCTATTACAGAAACCGTATCTTACAAACATTTTAACAAAGTCGGTTGACGATTGAATTAAATTGTGGGAAGCTGGGAATAGGACATACTCTCTTTCGGATAAGACTGGCTTCGAAACAAATACGTCATGGCAATTAAATTGTATTTATATCGCGCCAAATTAAAGTAATAGTGTAAGTGACACTCCTAATTATTATCAACGCCCATATTATTAGTGGCAGCTAAATACAAAATTACTTGAATTTATATGTAGTAAACATTAATTTTATTAATGATTTACTTAGCATAGGATTTGTTTCTGCTATTTCTGATCGATTGTCGTTTGTTCACTAAGAATATATTATTAATACATACACACTCCGAAGTACAGCTTCTAATCTCTCTCGTACATTTAATGGTTGCCTTGACGAAATCGTCGATAGCGATAAGGTCTCCATTTGTGTTACCTTATTGAGATGTTAGCAATAGCTGTATTTTTTTAAATTTAGTGCATCATAACTTTTCTTAGCCTTTTCCTCGGTTGAGATTCCTCATCTGGATCCAATGATTAAAATGAGATAATGATTAAAATACGCAACTAGCAGTTTTATTAATTCGTTTTCACAGAAATAGACCTTTGCCGTTCCGTAAAGTCCATTCTGTACCTATGTACAAATTTACTTCAGCGGTTTAGATGTAAACAGAAATTGGAGCTTAGTGTAAAAATTTGCTCAACTATGACAGAGCATGAAAATACAAAAGTGGGCTAAAACTTCCAAAGCTGTCTCGTGGTCTCGCGGTACCAATATGTGCCATCCGATCTAGAGGTCCTGGGTTTGTTTCTCGGGTCGGGCAAAGTGTTATTGGGTTTTTCCATTAGGAATTTCTCAATAGCCGCACGGAGTCCGAAAATGTGCCTGAAAGACGGTAATAGGCTCGCCCCCTATTACGTGGGACTGATACATACCTGGCGAAATATGGGTGCAGAAATGCGTCTCTGCCTTTGGGGGATTTAGGCGTGAGGTTACATATGTACTTCTAAGGCTAAGGTAAGGGTACAGAAAAAAACCGTCAGTTGTATCATTAGGTTCTATAGCCAATCAATGGTAAATCAACAAAGCAAGAATAACACAAATATTTCCAAAAGACACCATGTGTAATCTTTTACCACATTATCTGTTTGTTTCTCTCAATAAAGACAAAGCTTGTTGAAGTAGAATCCTCCACTTAGATTTATATAGGACGCCCTAGGACATTTTATAGCTTGTTTCTGGTTGTATACCTGTATAATGTATGTTAAACGGTTTATTACCACTTGTCCAATTAATTTAGTAATACAAGGAAACGTATAATAATATTCGTCACAGCAGAGATGCCAAGTACACTAATGTGTTCTTGGAAACTATTAGATAGTGTGATTTGTAGGTATTTGTACTGAAAATATTTATCGGTAGAGCGGGTGGCATCTTATATATTGAGACAGGTCAATATCTATATAAATTAATGTACGCTATAAATACGTGAAAACAGTGGTTCGATTTTCATATAAGTTATTGCCAAATTCGCTTCACTTGCCTGATCATTTTAATTAACAAGATGCTGAAAAACGAAAATCAGAACAAAAAAATTGCTTTTAAGAACTATGTGAACAACCAAATTCTTATTATTGTGTTCTTAAGGCAAATCCGATAGAACTGCTGTTGGGTAGACCATCTCAATAAACCAAAGTTTATAAGAAAATATAATTACTGTGTGGTCAATGGTCTTAAATACCAACAAAAAGGCGTTGATACTTTTAGAGTAGCAAATAATCAGTCTAAAATAATATAATCGACTGAAAATATACAATCAACTCCATTCAGGCCATATTTTATGAGTCAACTCAGTATAGCACTTTGGATAGACTATAAAAAAGAACAGTCCAACTTCAGACGTTCAAATCCTGCGTCACGTGTCGAGACAACCATGTTCCATATCATTTAAAGTACATAAACAAATAAACAATGCAATTTTAACGCACTATATCAATCAGGACATGTGATAAATGCAGCTGCCTTGGCGACTGATGCCAACGGACATAACTCAAATGGAGAAACGCTTCCTCCATATAGGTAGACATATATTTAAGCATCATTAGACGTAACTATTGGGTAAGAGAATGGAACATCTTAAAAAAAAGAAACGAAAAAAACTTTATGAAGATGTCATACAGTTTTGACAACTTTATTTATCACTACTTGGCAAAGACGGTAAAAAAATATTTCGAGTAATGTGTTTACGTGTGAGAGATATGCCAGATTCCTTTGTTACACTGTTTCGAAAAAGGGTTGAAAATTAAGGACTATTTTGAACAATTTAGATGTTAAATTACACAAAGAAAGCGGCTGAAATGACACACCCAGTGTAACAAAGACGAATGACCTATAAACAAACAAAAGATGAGCAATGGAAAAGAAAAATAAAATGTAATGACGGAGGAGGGCTCGCCCAAGGGCAACGGAGGAGCGATCGCGTCATCATCCGAATTTAGGCCACACATACGATGTATTTATAATAAAACGCACAGGAAATAACAAGAAAACAGTTACGATCGATTTAATATTAGGTCAGTTATAGATAAATAATAATTTATGTTCATGTCTCAATGTGCTGGAAATTTCTTTTTACTGCAGGCTTTTATTTCGTGCACGGTGTTACCAACCAAAAATATTTGTTTTTTAATGTCATATTTCTATATTTGAAATAAAAAGTTGATTGTGAGTTGCGATTTTATCAATGGTTTGAGGAAAGATTAAAACTGTTTTTTTGTAAGCAAAAAAACAGTTTTAAATACTTTAACTAAATACGAATGAGTCTTTAGTAGCTAGATAGTATATTTAATAAATTACATCATAAAAAACATAAATTCCAGCCCCAAAAAATAGAGGCTGTATAAAAACGATTATTAAAATTGCGTACATAATTTAACTTGACCAACATACAAAGACATGCAGGAAGCAAATCAAAATATTATTATTGTTTACCGTGGGCGTAATACCCCGACCTTGGCAACAAAATCGGCGAGCAACGAATGTCCACTCAATCCTATTTATTTTATTGTAGGGGAATAGTGTACCGTCGTTTTATAAATAGCCGCGGAATGTTTGGAATAGACGTGTTCAAGGATGATTTATATTTTTCGTGTCGCTTTGTTATTGTTTAAAAGAGAATTTATTAACGACGAGTGAGGTTGAACCAATTAGGCCTACTAACACAGATGCCTAGGTCTGTTTTAGATAAATAATCCCTGTTTTCCATGGACTGCCCAAGGTTACCGTAGCTGAAATTTTAATAATAATTTTATTTAAAAAAGCTGACATTTGCGGTTTTTAGTAATTTCGGTGTCGAAGTATATTAAGGTCGATGAAATGGAGACATTTTTTTTTTTGTTATAAAGAAAAATTATTATAGTTCGGAGCCAGGAATTATGTTTTAAAAGCCCTCTAGACCCTATTGACCCTCTATTACGTGAGACTCCATGGAGGAAATTTTAAGCTAACCGATTTGCGATTTGTTTTGAATATTATTTTTGATGTTCCTATACATTAAATATATGGGTGTAGGTCGGCTACATTGGATTGTAGACTATTGGTTGATACTCATAATGGATGCGTCTAGACTCTAGACACAATAAAACAGAAAAAAGCTATGAAATAATATACACAAATAAAATAATCGTTTTCTTCTCTTTGCGAAATTAATAATATCTGAGTGTTTATCATTGGTTTTGTAAAATTTTAAAGGTCAACTCGATAACATATTAGCCATAAACTTAATCTAAGATTAATAACATAGATATTGTCAAATAGTAAAATAATGACACTACAAAAATTCTTATAACTTCCTATATTTCATCAAAACATAATCAAAGCTAATTAATATTCCATTTTATAACATTTCAAAGAGTAAACATTTATATTAAAATGTCAAGTGTCAAAAAAAGAATTACGTGTTGCTACGTTTAGAAAGTTCAATATAGAATAGGCTGAATAGTGTTGAGGCCTTGACCTCATTGTTCTCTATGGCCAAAGGGTATTGCTAGATATTGCACTGTCAATCACAATGAGACAGTTAATAAATAAAGTGTTATTTATGGATATCCCGTTGAGAGATAATATATAATGTAGAGCCATGCTGTAGTCTATTTTTTTTATCTTGGCAACTAGTGACATTAATACTTCTGATGATCAGCATGGTTCCGTCAAATGCGTTTTATTTTCTTTTCGTTAAGAAAATTGGGCTGTTTAAAGTATTAGGTGTTGATAAACTTATCAGCCTGCAAAGATGAGTGAGGGGTAGTCAGGTTGCAGATCGGACTTTGATCAGAAAGGGCCAGATATATTTGATCCTCCTGAAAATTTACACGTTATAAAGAACGTGTTATGCGTCGGTATTTTGCGAAATAGTGGTTCCATCCAGGTCCGACTACGTTGATCTACTACTTACTATACTTTTTATTTAATTGATGCCCATCTTATCTCTTTTCTCTATTATCAGAGATATGATATTAAACCACGCAGTGACAAAGGATTCATAAGAGTCAAAGTTTACTTTTATATTATGCTTAATAATATAATTTAATTTAATTAAATCTATAGATGTCCATATTTCTTATTCATTTATTTTCGAATACATAAACTAAAACGACTGTGAAATTGTAATAGACTTTCTAAAGACCTAGTACTTAGCAAACAAACAAGAGAATTTGACTGCTTCCTATTATTCCTTCCTACGTTCTTTAGACATTAATTATAAATTTCTCAGAAAATTGGTAATTATTCATGGCCTAAAAACAATCCTATAATGTTTGTTTGCCATTAAACCGTAGTATCGGCATTAATCGCATGGCTATCGATTGTATCGAATCGATTTGACTCGTTTCAACGATTCGCGATACTCCATTGTGTTCTAATTGACCAGTCCTTGTCGATATTTTCAATCGCTGTTATTTCGATGCTCTGTTTCTTGAAACACGTCTGATATAGGTATATTTGTGGTTTATAAATAAACTTTCAACCATGACTTTTCTCGTTAATACTTCTTTTATTTTAGACAATGGCAACATTTGCTCTAAAAGTGTAAACGTATATTAAAAAAATATATTATTACATTTTTATTCAAAACTAGAAAGTTTTAAAGGCTATTGTCACGCTAAGTGGATATTTTTATGAGTATGTAGTTTAAGTTAATTAGTCTTTCGAATAATTTCTCTTCTTTTTAACAATTTTCTTTAAATAGTCTTAAATAAATTCTTAAATATTATGTGCGCAAGTTAAAAATACATCCTATAATATTAAAAATGTACATTAAATTTAATTCGGAGATTAGCACTTTAACCAATATCTTAGCTACAGTATCATTCCAACCAACTTACTTATACATTACATTGCTATTACAACGAGGTGCCAATGTTGGCACTTTGTCGTATCAACACAATAAATAGTGGTATTTTGCATTTTCTTAGACTATCGACGGACTCCTTGGCCTAAAAAAATTAAATATTAAATTCATTAAACATTGGATAACTGATATTGTTGTTAATTATTTTTGAAATTTAAAGAGAAACAGTTAGTGTTTTACTTTTCATATTCACTTACGATTGATGTATGAAAACAATCATACAGACCGTTGTAAATTAGGCTTAGTCAAGGGAATATGAACATCTTGATGTTTATAAAGCTGCGCCAAGGAAATAATTTAATTGTGGCCACACAAAAGCGCTCATATTTGGAGGCAGTGTAATATTAACTCCCTATAAATTCTAAGCAAATAAATTATTTTTATGGCTATCTGGCAAACTACTAAAACTTTTTAATTGGAGGTAAAGCCGCAATTTCCAAAGCGTAGCTTGTTAGCACATCTCGGCGGTACCTCGCCAGTCTTTTAGAATCAACAAACATTATGATTTACAGGCTTCATCTGCTAGCAGAATCACGGCGTCTATATTTAACCCCTCTTGTGTACGCTTGAGCGGTTATTTCCATCAGCCAATCACTCAGGCAGTTATAAAAAGTTTCATTGTAATTGTTTTCTTATATTTTTACGGTGTGTGCTGTTCTATAACCGTTGAATTTGATAATTGAATTATTTGAAGTAACGATCGTTCAAAACATAATAGGCCTTCTAAATTATTCATATCTTAATTTACCGAATATGCTTTATGTTGGAAGAAACAGATTCATAACAGTTCTTTTTAATAGCAAGCGCTGATTTTGATCTACTTTTTATCGGTAAGATCCAATCACAGGCGACACAAAAGGAAATTGATTTAAATGTCTATTTTGCGACACGTTTTTTCATACAAATCCATAAATACGGCTTCCTGTCTGTGGGCGGGTGCGAACCGGTCTCAGTAACGGAACACTAAGTTAGTCATGCAAAAAATTGCACCGCTCGCCACTTGGCAACAGATTAAAAACTCGATTTTCGGACGGCGAATTAATTTTATGAGTGCAGCAAAAAACTGTCGCGAGAGCACATGTGAAAGCGTCGCTAAGCTTTTATGACTTGAGTTATCGCGGTAGTTTCGTGGCTAATGTATCATTAATTCCTTTAATGATTTATTGTACATGAATACATACTCGCATTAGGCCAGCGTGGTGGAGTTAGGCTTATACCTTCTCAGTTATAGAGGAAGCCCGTGCCCAGTAGTGGGACTTATATGAGCTCATGATCATAGTGAATACATTTACTTACGTCTGGAAAGAATAGCCAGAGGAGTATTTCTAGACTCAAAGTTCTGACATTTTTTAATCCTGCTTAAAACAGGTCGTGGCTATTACCGTTCTTCAGTCAAACTTGCAGTAGAGCATTTTTATGTGCTTTGTCAATACTATTTAATAGAAGTTTCGATAGCAAGGTCTAAGTATAGGGATAGTCTTTAGATATTGATTTGGGTTAGGAACAGAGCTCAAATGAATCTAAACCCACGTATCTATAGTCCATGCCAATTTACTACTTACAACCAATAATACAGATTGAAAATATCTTCTCGTGCCAATATACTCGTACTGATAATAATGTATCTCGAGGAAACATCAGGAGGATATATTTATACAGAGCCTTTGTTTTGTTTCTTTGACTATCTTTGACTTGCTATCGTAATCACAATATAACCTTCATTACGTGATTTTTAAAGGTAGAGTAGTTTTAGGCTGACAAGTCTTGTTTTAGTAATTTCATTGCTGATATTTGTAACAGTAAAAAATCATACATAACAGTAAATAATTAATCTTGCAATCAAAAATTTGATGCTTGTAACTGATATACAGTGATATTGTCTATGTAGGAGTGAAGTCACTGTGCCTTGGGCAAATACTCTACTCTAACAACAAAAAAATCTAGCCGACATAAATAATGGTAGTTTATATAATAAATCGTCATTTTCCGTTTCGAGGCAGTTGAATAAATTACTAAATGAGGTTGAAATTTTCCCACGTTTAAATGCAATCAAGTTTCTATAACGCACATACGGAGCTCTTTGCGAGATTAACCTTAACGGGATTTGAAGTGTGTTATAAAATCACATTGTTTATTTCAGATTTAAATAAGGTAAAGAGGACATGGTTATTACAGCACTAGTCAGGGACATAAACATTATGTTTATATTCATACAAGCGGAATCTAAGGAAATCATGTTATTCATTATCACATATAAAGGGCTTCGTTAATGATTCTTGTTATAACACAACAAAATTACGGAGTATCAAGGAGCGATATAGTAGATATCCAGCTTATTTTTTATGAGCTAAGTTTTTTTTTAAAATAATCTTTTACACTTTAATCCTCGTAGGACGTGGAGAAGTATATTTCTATACCGACATTTGGTAGTTGTGATGTTTCATTAACAAGTATTAAAAGTTAAAACCTTTTGCGTTTACTATTCACATTTCCAGATTTCGGAATGCCACTAACCATTTTCTTAACCTTCGATCGACCCGGGAGTTGAACTTAGAACTGCTCGAACAATGTAGTACTTACTACTAGAGATAGTATCTCTAGCTAATGTAGTAACAAAATAATCCACAGTGTTAAGTGACTGAAGCGGAAATCTTTTATCTATTTGAATGTTGCAATTTGCGAAACTAAGTAAACAGAAAAACATATTTGAACGAGATTTTGATATCGCAATACCGACCCAGATGATCAGGGCGTAACGTTGGATGTTGGGTACCTAACTCTTGGCTAATACCGGTTGTTAGCACGTTTGACAACTAACTTAAAACTATTTGGACAGGTGTAAATTTTGCTTTACATGACAAAGTTAGCGCAAATGAACAGGATAATGTAATATACCTGTCATTACCTAGTCACCAATAAATCATCGTCATCAATCTATTGCTGAGCACGACCTCCTGTACTATGAAGCCTAGTGCGGGTTTTTGGATTTCTCGCGTCTCAGATATCATTTGCATCGAATTCTTAGATAACAGGCACATTTTTTGTTTTCATCTGCTAGTTAGTGCTAGTTAGTTAGTGACAAGTAAAAGTAAAAGGCTCTCGTAGTTTCTTTATAAGACAATATTCTTAGTCTTATTAGATTTTCGTGCGTTAATGTTGGTTAAGAACTGAGTGTGTAACTGTTTTACGTATCTTTTCATTATAAAGCTAGGTACGTGATACTAGTGATCTTCATATATTATTGTTTATGGTGTTATTTCCTTTATTTATTCATATTCTTTTAAGGCGTTTTTACTGTTATTTAATCTGTCATGTACGAAATATTTCATTGATGTTGGTCGCAAATAATTTTACTGATTTATATTATTAGTTAGATTAATGTAACGATCACACGAAGAGAAGTGGCAGCTTGGAGATATCCTAATGGCCACTATATTAAATTAAGTGCCCAGTGCACTCTGTTAGCGAACACGTCGGAAATATAATTTATTCTAATGATACTTTAACACGTTTTCCAGTAATATGTATACTCGCTACTAGCTTAACATTAATAATACATAATATTTGTACAAATTATTATCGCAAATATTATGAAAGATTATAATCATTATTTTAGTGTGTCGTTGCCCCACAATGTTGTTTTCAATTATTTTACTCGTGGTAAAATAATGACTGATGTTCTTTGTGCTGGTTGTTTGTTTTTATATGACAAATTTATTATAGATCATGATCATTATTTTAAATTGACTCTACAATCATTAGCACAAATTTCATATACATCCCACTGTTGGGCACGGGCTTCTTCTCCAATAATCGTATTAATGTTCCTACTGGTTATGTAGATGGAAAGTAATGACTGTATATAATTTTTATTTAGATTATGTAGAAAGTGGTATGAATATATCTATTACCCAAGAATGATTTATAAATATAGGTTACTTGCGAAAGGTGAAAACTAAATAGATAATTTACATAAGGGCTTTCGATATCGTGACTGAAACGTGATTATTTTAATTCTATCGAACGTGACGCCGGTGATAATAATCAATGTTACACATATTCGTGATGACGCATATTCTTTATCGATTACAATATGATTATCGATTGTGTGTTAAGTTCTATTTTTTGACATATGATCTCGTTGCATATGACGAAGGTAGGATTTCAAGTAGGTGTTATAAATAATACTAAAGTTTTAAACACTTTGAAAACATGTTCATATTTGACTAAAATCATACATGATGGTTTTACGATGTATTGATTGCCTAATGTACTTTGATGGAACTGGTGTTTTTACAACACATGCTTTTTTTCTCAGTTTAAATTACATATTTTACTATCACGTTTATTATTTATTGTTTTACGAAGTGAAATAAAATTAACGCGTTGAGAGGCTCTTTAAAACTAGAACTGGAAATCGTAACAAGTGGAATACACGAGTACTTATAAGATATTTTAAATGCCCGTCACACGTCGACATCATGTCGTTTGCATTATGCAGCACATCACCTTTTCTGAGCAAATCCGTGTATGTACTTTGTGTTTTCTAACTTTAGTACCAATGTGGTTGGATTGTTAGTTGTATTAGCTGTAAAACAAGAGGCTGCAGGTTCGATATCCGCACCGATACATACTTAGTGGAAGCCCCGTAATCCCGCCCCTGTCTAATCCAACGCCTTTTGTAATCCAACATGCCTGAATTGACAAATCTTCTCTATTTAAAAAGGTTGCAACTTGACACGGCAACCAAACAATCTATAGTTTGTCGGATTACAAGTAACTGGTGACTCTATGATAACGCAGATTGCAGACTATAGAAGTATTAGGCAGCAGTTTATAATCCGAAAAATTCAATAGTTCGAAAATGTTCTGCAAAAAGTTTGTCGGATTAACTGAGTTCCAATTGTGTGAAGTGGGTGATGTAACTCATAAGGTGGTAAAAAAAACACCTACGACTCACTGGAGACAGTCTTGGTATAAGTTTGAGACGATTTAGCCTATAAACCTCCACCCTGACCCGTAGGGTCGATGTACATTACAAAGCTAATTTCTGGTAATGGATTTTTTTTATGATAGCATTATTCCTTGCCATGTTTTCCTTTATTTCGTAAGGTTAGAAGAGTCAGTTTTAATTTAGGATTCGAAACTGAGAGCGCCGCGCCGTAGAGATTTTTTGATAGATCGTGCACTTAATATGTAGGTCGTCACTCGTCACGAACTTAGGTATTATAATTACGTTTTTTCCAAATTTTACGGCTTCAACTGTTTGAAACGGACCAACTGACCACATCGAAAGTAAAAACATTACATGAGCTTGTAAAACCGGTACGTTTTAAATTATTAACCGTTTAGATAATCCAATGAGATTTTGTTTTAACACGCAATGAGTGCTATCAATCACGGGCGAACTTTCGCCGGCGTCTCGGAAACCGGTAACGTTGTGATAATAACCGGTAAAGAAACACTATTTGCGTGTCACACGATATCTCTCGCGGCCGCGTGAGCTTTTCGTTACTCAAGAGGACGATTCTCGGAAACGCATAATGGTTTAAAAATCCTAACTGTATAAAGTGTTAAAAATGAGGTTATTGAAATATTTTTTTGTGGGACACCAAATGAACGAAAATTGGTAAGATTGGTTGGTTATTTTTTTTTTAATTGCAGTAAACAATTAACATTATAGGAATAACAGAATCCCTTAAATATCGATCCCCTAGATGTTACGGAAACTCTATGTAAATGTAATCTATTATTACATTTAACATTTGTACACATTCATGGACTTATACTTGCACCTCTTGATGACAGATTTGCCAAGTTATGCCATTTCCTTTTAAAGGCGTCTATTCTGTCTCTCCAACACATTCTCAGTCTATATTATTTCTTCATAACAAACCATTAGATTGAACTACATATGAAAGTCCACCATCTTATTAGTAAACTATGAAAATCTGTATTTGTAGAAAGTATTGTCCAGTGGTCGATGTGCGATCGCCATGTGCATACTAACGACATGATGTGAACTTAACACGTCCTACAATCCACGCCAGCATTTTATATGTGATGGTGAAAATCTACTTTTCTCGACTTTCACGAAAGTCGCACCAACAATCTATCTTCGAACGCTCGCTTTTTAAGGATAAACAACACGGTATGTATAAAAATGTGTATTCCACGACTATTATATCAGCCTATAATGTTATCTTACGATCTCGCTGTCTTTGTATTGAAAACAAAGCATTTTTACTTACAACACAATGACTTAATGAAATAGTAGCATCTGATAACGATTTCCCAATTTTACCCATAAATTCTATAGGATTAGTATCTAAATAGACTAAAATATTTTATAAATTAATTTATTTACCAAAACAATACTAATTTGGAATTTAACACATATTATTTATCGCAGTCGGATAATTTTCCGGATTCCAAAAGCTTAACATTTTCTTGCTCTTCTTCCGCGATTTGGGCTCTCACTTCTTCCAATTCTCTATCTCTGATCCTTTTTTTCAATGCTTCTTCTTCCTGATATGCGGCTTCCATGGATTCGTACCTGCTCTGTTTTACTCTAGCGTAAAATATCCCACATATTAGTAGCGTGATTCTGGCGCCTCTTATTAATGGGGACACTGGATAAGGTGGACCGTACGGTAACGACATATTTTAATTTAAATTCAAAAACATAAAATTTAGCGGCAGTGAAATAAAATTACAAATGACACTCCAAAATTTTCAGTTTGACAGTCTAAATTAAGAATTTTATCAATAAAACTAAAGAAGTAAATAAGTTTATATTAATTGCTGATAAATAAAGAGTACAATTTTAACCGCAGGTGAAATTAAAATAAATATTTTCTAAAGTTAATCTGTATTTATAAAGACAACAGAGAGGTCGTTAACCGGTTTTGCGAATCGTAAACGAACATCCCTAATACTAGGTCAAAAGCAAACGGTGCGATTTATTATTTTTTTCGTGTGTATCGCATGCGTTTAGCGGGAAGGCCAGTTATAGCGTTATCTTACGATCTCGCTCTTTGTATTGGAAACAAAGCACTTTTACTTACAAGTTTTACAACACAATGACTTAATGAAACAGTAGCATCTGATAACGATTTCCCAATTTTACCCATAAATTCTATAGGATTAGTATCTAAATAGACTAAAATATTTTATAAATTACTTTATTTGACAAAACAATACTAATTTGGAATTTAACACATATTATTTGTCGGAGTCGAATAATTTTCCGGACTCCAAAAGCCTAACATTTTCTTTTTCTTCTTCCGCGATTTGCGCTCTCACTTCTTCCAATTCCTTATCTCTGATCCTTTTTTTCAATGCCTCTTCTTCTTGATACGCAGCTTCCATGGCTTCATACTTGCTCTGTTTTACTCTAGCGTAAAATATGCCACATATGAGTAGCGCGATTCTAGCACCTCTTATTAATGGGGACACTGGGTAAGGAGGACCGTACGGTAGCGACATATTTTAATTTAAAGTCAAAAACAACACATATGGCGGCAGTGACATAAAATATTATGACATAAAATATTATGATAAATGACACTCCAAAATTTTCAGTTTGACAGCTTAAATTAGGACTTTTTTGAATAAAACTCCTCAACAGTAAATAAGTTTATATTAATTGCTGATAAATAAAGAGTACAATTTTAACCGCAGGTGAAATTAAAATAAATATTTTCTAAAGTCACTCTATATTTAGAAAGACAACAGAGAGGTCGTTCACCGGTTTTCGCGAATCGTAAACGAACATCCCTAATACTAGGTCAAGTGCAAACGGTGCGATTTATTATTTTTTTCGTGTGGATCGCATGCGTTTAGCGGGAAGGCCAGTGGCCGAGTGGGCTGCTAAGAATACCGCTTGTCTCTGGTGTGGCGACCACCAATTATAGCAGACTGGCGTTTGGCCAGCGGTCGGCCGAGCGCCGCGTGGTCAACAGGAACAAACGTTTATCGATACGTATCAATCATTGTCGCGCATTTACCCTCGACTCATTTACTATCTTATATAGGCCCATAATACAAGTCTCTGAATACCACCGGCCTTTTTCTAGGCTATAAATATACATTTCATTAGAAAGACACCTTTTACCTTAATAATCCCGATTTGAAACTCGTTCTGCAATTCATAGCAATATTTTATTTACTTTCATATGGCTTATGATGATGACGATAGATGCTTTAACTGTAATTACCGACTTCAAGATTAATAATGATAAATGTAAGAGTGATTTTGTTTTGTAAAAGTCTGCTATTTGCCACAAAAATGTCAACACTAAGTGAAACCAACATTAATTACGAAACAAATATGTAAAACCTCTAACTAAAATTACAAACTTCTTCTAGAAATTTCTTAACAATTAACTGCCTATTATTTAATAATTATATTCTTAGTCACACAGTATCACCGCAGATTGGTAACAAACAATAGATACACTCTCTCCGGCTGTTAATTCGAAGACAATGGACGTGTTAATTTAAACGTGCATCAAACTGTTGTTGGCGTGTAGGTTTCTGTATGAATTGACTCATTGTTTGGGACATTAGCACTTCTTATGTACGGTTTTACATCACTCTCACACGAAGCGATTTATACTGACTGATAGGTATCGTAGAATAAGTTAGATGCGAGGATTTAAAAGATCTCGTTTTCTATTCTCGATTCAAAGTTTTCGGGAATTTACTTTTTAATAAAAATCAGTACCCTAAGAATATCTAGGAATGTGAACAATAACCAAGAAATTAAAACACCGCACGCCATTATTTATGTACACTTACCTACATTTCAACATCAACCCTACGTCTCACTACTGGATATGGGCCACCTCTACAACTGATTGGTTCTAGCCCATAATCCACCACGCTGATTTTAGTGTGAGTTGGCGGAATTCACACCTAATAAATTCTCTAGAACTTTTAGTTGTGTATATAGATATCGTTGTGCATTTTTTGTTACTCTGGTGAAATAAAAGTGACACTGTGATGTAGTCGTTTTATTTATAACTTAAATTAGGTATAATGTGAAGGCTCCGCTAAGGCGTGAAATAAGGATCAAGAATAAAGATATATTTAGTATGGACCTTCGTTGACCAAAATAGTTAATTCATTTTTAAATATACCACAAAGCGGGTTTGACATGGAAACTAAATATTGACGATTTCTAATTTATTGTGTATCTAATTAAATATGGGATTATATAATACTTCTAGAAAAAATATAAATACATGTTTTGTCAAGGCTATTTGGTTAAGTAGACATTCGATTTCTTAAACTAAACAAGGTATTTGTGAGCATCCTGTTTGATGTTGTTTGGTATAAAATGGGTGTTATGTATTTAAAACAATCAAAAGTTATAGTCATATTAATGACATTAATGAATAATCTTATTCACCGATTTAAAAATATATTTACCAATAAGAAACAGCACTATCACAATACGCAAAAAAGAAACAAATAACTATACATTAAATTAAATTAGATAGACTTCTTTTATAAGACTTTAAATATAGGCTTAAATATACCGTAAAACGGGGTGAATAGCAACGGTTTCAAACTTTGCATGAAGAATATGTTGTTCCTAATTTTTTTTTTTCATCATGGGTGATTATATATGATGTCCGGTACCCACACGAAAAGATCTATAACAATATTCTTTAAATATAATCACAGGTTGTCCAGAAAAATTGAAAAATATTGACCATTTCTATTTACCCAATGACTGGGGTCAATGAAAACACGTAAAGGGGTGAATGGAAAAACTGTTAGGGCTGCACAAAAATACTTTTAACCAACATGCAAAAATGTGAGGTGCTGAATAAAAATATATCTTTCAAACCAAAACAATTTTTAAATACTAAATTAAAATAAAATGTGACATGATATGTGGCAGAAGATGATGTATATATGGCATGATGATATGATGTATATGTGGCAGAATATGATGTATATATGGCAGAAGAAGCATGAAATTAGAATTAATGCAGTTGAGATGAGAGCACTAAGAAGCATAATATGTGGAATGAAATTCGTAGATAGATTGAAGAATAGTGTGATAAGGGAAAACTTCAGCAATGATATCTCGGACCTCAGCCTGTATGAGATTGAGATGGCCTTGAAACAACTTAAGAACAACAAGGCGCCGGGTGAGGACGGAATCACTTCAAAGCTTCTGAAAGCGGGCGGAACGCCGGTGCTTATACTCCTTCAGAGGCTCTTCAATTCTGTTCTCCTCGAGGGCTCAACGCCAGAGGCATGGAGAAGGAGCGTGGTGGTACTGTTCTTCAAAAAACGTGATAACACCTTGCTGAAGAATTACAGGCCCATCTCGCTCCTGAGCCATGTCTATAAGTAGTTTTCGAGGGTCATAACAAATCGTCTCGAACGCAGGTTTGATGACTTCGATCCACCCCAACAAGCTGGTTTCCGAAAAGGCTTTAGCACCATAGACCACATCCATACGCTTCGGCAAGTTATACAGAAAACCGAAGAATACAACTTGCCGCTTTGTTTAGCGTTTGTGGACTACGAGAAAGCCTTTGATTCGATCGAGACGTGGGCGGTGCTAGAGTCTCTCCAGCGGTGCCACATTGACTGTCGGTACATCGAGGTGTTGAAAAGTATATACAGCAACGCCACCATTTCGGTCCGAGTACAAGATCAGAGCACTAAGGCTATTCCACTACAGAGAGGCGTGAGACAGGGAAATGTTATATCTCCGAAACTGTTGTGGGTTTTGCATGTTTTTATCAAGTCTGCTGATAAATGTGAAAACAGGTTGTCGCCAATTAAGCACTTTTTGCCTGGTAAATTGTTACAATAAGGAACCACCATATTTTGCACCCAGTCCTCAAAACAGGTTTCTTAAAAAAAATATTGAATTAATGTAGGTACCTGCAAATGAAAACTTTCTCTGTAAAATATTATTTAATCGCTGACCCGGCGAACTTTGCACTACCGTCAACCTTTTCTGGGCTTGTAAGAATATTTTAAGACCAAAATTAACGAATTACCGTTCTCGAGTTAAACTAGGTACTTGCATAGCTTAACTATGTATTAACAATTATTGACAACCCTATTCGTCTTTTTCTATTGACCCCTCATCTGTACCTATTTTCAGATTAACCGTTTCTATTATTCTTTACAATATTTCCATTAACCCCGTACTACTGTTCTAATCACCCGTCAATGGATTCTATTACCCCCTTTTATACAATAAATTTACATGTACAATGATTTTAACAAAATACAGAATTGTAATAGTGTATTTTTACCTAATTTCAATAAATTTTAATAAAGTAAGACACATGTAATGATATGAACACATCAAACAACACATTTAATACATTTTTCGGACTTAAAATCAAAAGTTGCGGCAGTTCAAATAAACGTGTTTTCGGAAGGTAAACTTTAAAGTGAATTTTTAACGATAAATGTTAATTTAACATTAAAAAATTGTTGGCAGCGCTAAGAAAAGATATTGATGTGTAATAGTTTAAAATACTACTAAAATCCTATAACGAAAAATAGCCGAATAATTATCTTGAAAACTTTCTTGATTTTTTTTCCATTCACCCCGCAATTTCTATACACCCCGTTTTACGGTAAGTAATATTTGTGATGAGACATAATAATTTATAGCATCATAATGTCAAGCAGATTTAATTATGTTCTATAGTATACCATCACGAAAACACCATAAAGTTTAACTTCTTTATTAACTGACGATGCGAACATTGTTGCAGTAATATTCCTTTCGATTTTTAAACGTGACTTGTGCGGCCTTAAACTTAAGCAACGAAATAACACTCCGTAGTTACCTATTGCATAAGTTTGCTTAAATTTGATTGAAATTGTCTATGCAGTAAAATGATACTGGTGTTTTACAGCGATAATAAACATATATATTTTTATTCATACTTATCAAGTATGTGTAACTTGGCTCTCTAGAATTTTATCGTCGCCTTTTAAATTTTGTAATCTATGCATTCTAGAAGTTTCGAAAATATTGTTAACCAAGGCAATTAGGTACATAGTACAAAAATTTCTTATGGTCTAGAAATTTTATTTTTATCCAGTTATCAGTTTTAACTTGAAGACTTTTTTTAACCGTCAAAGTTAAAATTAGATCGCTTCAACTGATGCAATGTTGTCTAAGTCGTACCTACAAGTTTTACTTTCTCCATAATAATTCAGCGACGAGTTTTCTACAATTTAACATTAATACATTTACATTTTGTGTTTGGATTAGTCTGTATAAATACATATATCGGTCTTGATATCTTAATGATTGTCGAAATTATTTGCATAAACAATTAATTTTATTTTTTAATTGGCATTAAGAACATATGTCTGACAGCTCAAAATGATCGCGTCGATACTACAAGCATTATTAAGAAAAATATAAACAGGTTAATCAACCTAATTATACAAGACTTACGATGATAGCGCAAGAAAAACTAGGAGTTTTGTAAATATGCTTAGAAGGGAATTTAAGCTAGTTTTTTTATACAGCCACAACACATAAAATCGTGACAAATGTCATACTAGTCATTATCTATAATCTACCATAACGACGAAAGGAAGACTACCTAACGAGTATCGCTCATGATTTATACTTGAGTAGGTACTTGTGTTTCGTGTTTAACGATAGTATTCCTAGAAGAACCAAACTATATTAATTTACACAGACATTAATTCATCGGTATAAACAAAAGACGCGTATACAGAACCCAAAATAGTGTTGATCTTTATTTTATTACCTACACATAAAATTAAATAATAATCTGATGAGTGTATTTTGTTAAGGGATTAGCAGTTTATCGCCAATATAATGATATTGTATGTTATTTAACACCTAAACTCAATTTTGTCCCATTTCATCATTATTCTAAAGAGTAAGACAATGGTGTATTTTTCAGACTTTGTGGTCTTATAAAAATCTCGCATTCAAAAACTCTAATAATGCGGTTATCGAACCAACTAAATCGAAGCACTGAATATTTTTGAGTACCTATTGAGACAGTATTCGTCATGAACGTACTATAGCAATAAAACGTCGTCAGTCATCGTCAGTTCAATAGGCCATAGTGTCTATTGAACACTGAATGTACAGCCACGACCTCCAAACACTGCATAAATATAATCAATCGGATGTAATTGACCACATAACGGTGACACACGTGCGTAATGTCTGTGTGCTCGGGTCGCGAGTTCAATATCAGAGTAGGCGAGCCGAGGAGTGCCGTAATCTATTACGTCATCGTGCTATTGTAACAATATGAAGTCTGAATGTAAACGCACTTGTTAAAGATTCTCTCCAAATACCATGTTTATTATTTTCAGTAGAGTAAAGAAACTGTATTATACTAAATATACATTGCGTTTAATTTCATTTATGCAAAATTTTGATATCAATACAATATTAAAATATAAAATAATAAATATGAGAATTATCGATCCTCAATACAAAATTTATTACTTAAATTATTATTTTAATGTTAATATTTAAATATAATAAATTTCAGTGTGTTACATCGTGCGAATAAAGAACAATTCTTTAAAATGACCGCCGTACCAATGATTCTACGCTATCTATTCTCAGTAATTCAAAATTGTTCTAAACTAATTAAATCGTTTACTCTACCTTCGATTACAGTCATATATTAATTAATGTAAACAAAACAAAACCCAATTCATAGAGTTAAATTAGTTGTCACTAAGAAGATATACCGATATGTTTGGAAAATCAAGGCACTTGTTGGGTTTCACATTTTTTTAGCAAAGGTTTTGTTTATTTACCGACAGTTCAGTGGCTTTATCATAAGATTTCATTAATCAATATTTCGTTATAGTGATAAGGAATACACTTTAGTAAACGTTTATTAGAAAATAGCCAAACAAATACTGATATCCTCTATATGATTTAATGTTGCGACCTTTAATTTGCTCATTTTTCGTTTCCTTCAACATTTCGTCATTGTTTTATGTTTCTTGATAAGAAAACCGGTATTCGATAATCTTTTTTCTTTCCACCACCAATAAGTCTCGTCAATATCTACTAGAATTTTTTGTCCTTGTCTACCATTAAGTAAAAGGCTGTTTTACTTGGTCGCCTTTATCTCGCTCGCTCTTACATATTATTTAGTCTGTGTTTGTCATTTTAAGAGGGCGCGTGTGTCGCTAGTCGCGTTTGGCGTTTTTGGAGATATATTTTCTACATTTTCTTAAATGTAATAAACCATCAATATTTTAACTTTTTTTTGCTGTTATTTATTGAAAATATGAGTTAGAGTGTTGGTTTTCGGATTAAAATAGCAATATTGTCATCAATCAATTAAATAGTGGGTGTGGTGTACGCCGAGTGGCTTGTCAAAAAATATTGTTCATCTGTTAATTTCGCGTTTTATTGTATTTATTATATAATCTTCAAACCGTTAATGTATATAATTGGCAAGATACAAAAGTGAAAATATCCATTGTGTGAATGTGGCGTTAAATAAGTGTTTTCTGGTCGTAGAAATCGTCGTCTACGAAGACCACTACGATGACGACCCCGGCCAAGTTGTACGGACGGGAGTTGTCGACATACGATGAGGTGGACGTGGACGAGCTGCTGTCCAAGCTAACGCAAGAAGAGCTCACCATGCTCGCCAAGGAGGTTGATCCAGACGTAAGTAACCTCTTTGTTTTTGGAACACAAATAATGACACTAACCAAGGACTTCAGAATACATTATCTACTCAAGATCAAATATGAACAGTAGTAAACAGTTTTCAATTTCATTGAAATATACATCTCAAGATATCAATTTAAATTGTAGCAGTGGCTTTTTTGTCTTATTTAACTACACAGCATAGCTAATTTTCTGCATCCTATTATTTTTTATATAAGTGACAAATTTTAAAAGACAAAACATAAAATATTTAAAACAGCATATATACATGGATGAAATTTGGTACCTATCATCCATTTATATTATTGTTGTTTATGAAAATTAAATTAAAAACAGGATATGTGCCACCATATATTCTTTTTAAACCTATTTTAATTTAGATGACTAGTAGATATAAATTTCTGCAAACAATGCCATTAAAATGATAACTACCTATTTTTAAATGGTTACAATTTTTTCAAAACATAATTGTATCATAACATGCACAGCAACATAGCAATTCTAAATAACTGGCAGATTGTAATTTATATCATAGGCTTACATCACCCAATTACAGTCAATCTGTAAATTGCAAACTGAGGTCATTTTAAATTATATTCAACCTTCTTTCACGGCCTATTGGTTAGATAGAAATATAATTGTTTATTATTTGTCACAGAATACATTTTAATTATGTTTATGTTGTTGTAGTTATGTCTATTGTTGCCATTTATATTAACAACTATTTTATATTAATCATAAGTTGTAAATGGCATAAAGTTCTGATTTATAAAATTTGTTAAGTAAAATACAAGCAAATTTCATAATGTACTGCATTTCGGAAGTATTTTTCTAAATATATGATTTTTTTGTAGATTGTGAAGAACAAATTTTCCTAAAACATTTTAATGTTACTAAGTACTACCTGAATGGTAACTGACAGAATTTAAAATTGACAAGTCTAATATCCATATTATTTATTATTCAAAAGCTATCCTACACTAGAGGAATGGGTAGCAGTTATTTTCTTCAATTATTAAGTACAGAAAATTTTTTATAAGTACTCTTAAATTAGCAAGTCACAATATGGCAACATGCATTAGAGCAGCATAGTTGATTAAAACTTAAACCCTGCCTAAAAACACCATTGCTTAAAGCCTAGGAGCAGGGTATGTTTGGACTGCTCATGAAGAATACAACTCTTGTCTCTGATTTCATAGAATTGTAAAAAACACATTGAGTTTGCAACAATAGTACCACTTTAATAACTTCATAGCTTAACAAATTGGATGAGGAAGGTTGTACAGATAAAAAGAACTTGTCCCTATTGCAACACAGCCTTGGTTCACACCATTCACCTTGCCATTATCGGCATACTACTTGTATCTGAAGTAAAAATTATACTAATGCAATTTGGTGGGAATATTTCTCTTTGTTGCCAGATCTATAGGCATAGTCTGGCATTCAGCCAAATCTTTTTATGTTTGGCATGTATTAAGTTATTGTTTTGTAAATAGATAGCGGACATTACTGGCTCTCTATTAATAGAAAACATCTTGAACAAAAATGCTAGAAAGTTTTAAAGTTTTATTTATAGTCCTTTGTTTCATTATATGTGTTTAAAGAGTAGAATATTAAATGGAATAGATATTTAAAATGAGTGCGAGTCTTATATGTCTAAAATCAAATTTTATAATAGAGTAGAAATTAATTGATCTTGCTGACTTAAAAACTGAATGAAACTTGAACTAATTTCATATACCTAAAAAAAAAACAATAATATAAAAAAAAAACATTACATTTTTAATCATTAAAACCAGCCAGCAGTTAAAAATACACATAAAGTCTAATGACACAGGCTATTATTAAACTCATTACACAGTATGCTCCAATAACCACAGAACTATAACTGCCCATCTTTGGAATAATTAAATGCTTGGAACTTGACTTTTCATTATTTGCATACAACTGTACATATAGGGTAATTGTCATAAAGTAAAAATATATGTTAATTTAATTAACTAATATTTTGCCTTAAAGAACATTCAAAATTGTGTATCCTTGAAGGAGTGAGAATAGTATGCACAGATATATATTGCCAAAAATAGTAATAGGTTTTGAGCTAATGTCCATATTGAAAATTCTTAGCTGTTACTGAGAATTTTGTTTGTCAAGAAGCCCAATAATATGTTAATCCTAAATGAAACTTCAGTCTTCTTTATCAAATTATACACACTTATTCAAAATATACACAGAATTACCACATAATCTATTCTTATTGTGATACTAAAGATGCTTGTCAAAAGTTAGTTTGCATTGGTGAGTCATAATAAAAGTGATATAGATCTACAAATATTTTGATTACTATCATTAAAAACTAAGTAGAATTGTAATAATTATGATTCACATCCAAAAGTAATGAAATAATGTATAAATTTTATTTTATTCTATTACTTATGTGCATTAAGCAGATATTATATTGACTGCAGAACCATGTATGCCTATTTATAAAATACTATTTTCAATATTCATAATATAGATTGCTTTTTCAAAGTGGAATAATAATAGTTAAGCCGGAAAATATTCAAAACTCATATAGAATTCAATTTTGAATTGGAATGTGATCCGAGCCAGATTACAACAAATTTCCTTACAACAACACAAAACTGAGCTATATTTTGACAAAAATTACTTTTTTGTCAAATTTTCTCATTAAATATTAGGTACAGACATGTGTAGGAAAAGAAATGTAAAGATATATTTAACCAAAGGAATTTCAACAAAATATTTTTGTAAGCGTAAGTAAATAAAAAGTCATTTGTGACAATATTTGCAATACATATCTCATTTCTTTTTTTTTAATATGAGTCATACTTTCTGTCATGTCTTGAAATAAATAAAGCCTTCATGATAATAAAAATAAAAATATGTTCAAGTAATAATCTGTAAGTGTAGACTGAGATTATGAGACAAACAGACTAGATCTGCTCTATTCTGTATAAAAAGCATAAATAGAAATCCCTTTATTGAGGAAAAAATATTTTATTCAATTGAATATTAAAATAAAAAATTAAACAATAAAGTCAGCAGTTAAATCAAAATTTAAAAACAGGCAAGTTTTGTTTACATGTCTGTGTCATTTTTACTTTTTTTTTATGGAATATAAATTTATTAATGTGAATGAGCAATTATCATGTTTCAACCATGCCAAAATATGTTTTATATTAGAGCAAAAAAAAACTAATGTCGGTGATGTAGTTAGTTTTTATTACGAAACTATTCTGACTAGCGATGTGAGGGGTTGAAATGTTCGTGACTCAAGTACTAAGGGGTGAAACGTGAAGCTATAGTTAGTTTTTTTTTGTAATCTCTCCCCTAATAATGATTCACACCCCCTCAAATTATAAAGGAAGTAGGGAATTTATGCTGTGTACATAAAATGAATATTGTTAGTATAAAAATTGAAGTACGTTATTTTCCTAACGATTTTATTTTTCATCATTCTTTTTTTTATATAAAAGTTAGTTAAGGAGGTTATTTTTTTATCGATGAGTCTTTCCAATTCACGCAATATCAATTCACTAGCAGAATATAATAAACATCAGTCAAGGTCAATATACACTTGAGCAGATAATTCGGAAAGGCAATTGTATATCAATGATAGTGTTTTGATTGCCGAAGCTCTCCTGTTATCACGTGATGGAGACTTGCGCCCTAAATTATTATCAGTTTGTCATTTTGTTGATAATATGTGTATTAATGCACGATTAAGTCATTAACTACGAATACAACGAATTGGGATGATAAGGGCTGTTGGTACCTGAACAAAGGTGCAACGCATTCATGTACCTGATTTATCTTATATTGGGTTAACATTTATGTGATAAAATGATTTGATAAATAATTTAAAGATATTTTGTTCGGTGAATTACATAATTATTCAATCCATGAATATGCTTGGATATTTGTGTTGCATTTATTTTAGCTGTGTCAATGTATCGGCATTACATTATGAGAATTACGATTCGATTCCCAAAAGATTTTTTGAAAGTATTTTGTAGTGGCACGGCAGGGAGTCTGCAATTTCACTTGATGCTAAATCAATTTGATTATAATTGGCCTCTTATACTTTATTCGGATAAAGAAATATTACTTGCTTATTTGTCTCAAAGATTGTTATATGTGGGCGTTAATCTAAAATTAGTTGAGGAAATTGTTCATAAATAATAAAATAAACCGACAATTTCAAAACTGTTATACATTCCAAAGCCTTAATTGACACAAATAGCAGGTGTACTTATAGCCACAAACTGTAAACAAATGATAAGAATACTCAGCAAATATTTAATACGACAATTACCGTTTCTTAATATTAATTGTTTCTGATTCATATTCGTACATCATAAGTTAGTATAAAAGAGTAATGCCTAGACTAACGTCTGGTTTTTTAAAGGTGTAGGCAGAAGAGTAATTCTGTGCCTTCGTTTTGCTTACTGTATTTGCATTCTTTATTCTACTTATACCTTAGTACCATAGGAAACATTATTCTATAGATCCAAGCGGAAACCTTCAATTTAAATTTGAATTCCTTAACGAGACATATCATATCCATATAAACTAACTTATTTGTTGCCGGTGATACGAACTTTAAGCAACTGCTTTTTTTTAATTAACACTAAGAATTACACAATTATGTAAGGACTTATTCGATAGTATTTCCAAAAACATTTAACAAATAAAATTAAAAACGTCCAAATTAATAAAAATGGATATACTGACTAGTATGTAGTTTTATGGATAATGTAAAGCTGCCACAGACTCGAGACCAATCAGCGCTATCCACTTTCAGCATACCACTAACGTATTTTCGTATACATAACATTCCAGGACAACTTCCTGCCTCCGTCGCAACGCAACAACTACGCGTGCGAGAAGGACCCCACAGGCCCGCTCAACCGCAAGAAACTCATCGAGCACATCAACAAGCAGGCGCTCGAGACCCCAGACCGGCCGGAGGTCAAGCCCTACGTGCCCGGAGTTATACGAGGAAAG
The DNA here is from genome assembly GCA_030295005.1 of Cephonodes hylas. NCBI lineage: Eukaryota > Metazoa > Arthropoda > Insecta > Lepidoptera > Sphingidae > Cephonodes > Cephonodes hylas. The sequence goes on along the minus strand of AP025367.1, from coordinate 2,948,191 downwards.
AAGGTAATATCATCATCTCCTCTACAACTGAAAGGGTTTGTCTTAGTCCACCAGCCCTAGTGCGGGTTGACGGACAAGTAATAATAGTGTCTATTAGGTTTTGTTTCTGACACATAAGGGATGTTTTTTCCCTTAATCATGTGTATTTAAAGCGATTGTCAGTATTTTAAAGATAGAACCAAAATAGAAACATGGGGTGTGGCTTTTGTACATTTTTGCTGCCACATCTTAAACATACAAAAATCTTCATTATTGATATGTTTCGATTTTCATATTTCAACACTCTCGAAACTCTGCACTTGCCATCGATCATCTTTATATGATCTCTACAAAAATTAAACTGTTCACTGCAAAAAAAACTAAAGTGCAAAGAATCGCAAAACTAATTATCTTCAAAACGGCATCCGCTGACACGAACAAGCCGCTCATTATTGTCTAAATTGCGAATACCTGAGTAATTGAAATGCGAAATGTGTGGCGTGCGACGTCGACACATGTCGCTCACGCAACAGTGCACGCTTGTCGCTTGCGTCAACTTGTCGCGAGCAACACGCACATTTGTAAGATGTCCTGTTGAGATGCAGCTAGGTCCCGCCCACCGCCGTCTGCCTCCCACATCCCGCTCTCATGACTAATCACCGATACAGACGCTAGAAATAAAAAGTTTACTACTCGCGTGAATAATTTTTGTTGTTCATATGATTTTGTTGGACATGTCATTTCAATACGAAAAATATGGCTCAATGTCATAGTAACTATGTTGTGGTCCATGAAATGATTACAGCAATGTTATAGATAAGATTATGATAGGCTGATAATGCCAGGGCAATTATGGCTGTGCTTTGAGACAAAGGCTATACTAGTTATACAATTATGTAGGGCTATTTGCCTCCTAAAATAGAGGACTAAATATGAATAATTGATGACGTATTCTTAACTTAGGACGGAATACCAGAATTTTCGTTTCGAGCCGTTTAAGTTGCATTTTCAAATTCTATATTCACATTAAAAATATTTAGATCAATATATTCGTGCGAAAATATTCTACTGATCTACCTATAAGTCTTCTAATTTTTAAAGGAAATATTTTGTAAAGTGATTCGCGTGTGCGTAGCCAATTTGAAGTATGGTAATAATCTGAGTCATAGCTGAGTCAAGATAGAATATTATCAACAAAAATATTCCATACACTAATATCGGCTACCATAATTATTACCTGAGGATTTGTGGGACTCGGGTAGCAAAAAAACGTTTAAATGCTATACTCAAAAACAAATGCCAAAGCTGATACACGCATAAAAGTTCATGATGATACGCCGCTAATCCCTTTTCCATTCGCACGAACTTCAGAACGCAACTTAGAACAAATAGAGCCTGAGTAATGGCTCGATATAAGTAAAATATGAGTGTTAATTAATGTACTATAAGTATTAAGATGGTGTATTGTGGTGCAGTGGATCCCGCCGCCGCCGCCGGAGAAGGTGCGCGACGCGGACGAGCAGATCACCATCGACCTCGGAGACGAGTACGAGCAGGCGCTCACCAGCGCCTCGCAGGAGGAGATCATCGACCTCGCAGGTAACCACCATCACACGTCACCTGCTCATCATCAACCCATATACGGCCCACTGCTGGGCACGGGTCTCCTCTACCATTGAGAGGATTTAGGCCATAGTCCGCCACGCTGGCCTAGTGCGGGTTGGCGGACATCACCTGCTCAGCACCTGCATTTGCGGCAGCCCTTTCCGTATCACTCGCCAGTATTGCACGAACACCATTACTATAATGATATGTAGTGATGATGGCAAAAGAAACAACGTGAAAGAAAGCGTAATATTAGACTCCCCATCAGGACTAATGAACCCGCCGTCAGCAAGACGAAAGCTTCTCCTTTCGCAAGGTCTAGCCAACTGAGGTCTGGCCAACCCACAAGAGGTTATATAAAAAAAAATGCATGTAATTATTTATTTCAAACTAAATAAAAAAAAACAGGTTTAGACAAATGGTAGGAGTAGAGACCAATTAAGGGCGCTTCTCGATCGGCAATATCCCTTACCACCCTAATGAGACAAGCATCATGAGCTTGTAAAGTTTTCTAAATGTTTAGAAAGTTTTATTTGAAATTTTATTTCCTAAGAATTATGACTTCGAAGAAGCAATTAATTTTTAAGGCCATTTCATTCACACAATTACTAGCAGTATTGAACTTTGTTCAAGGCTCATTGATTTTTTGCTGCTTCCCTGAATAAACATAGCATATGTTTTCGATTTTTGTTTTCGTCCATAGGGACAAATAAGATATGTCATATGTTTAAAGGCACGTGTGTTTGCCAAAAACAGCGACAGCGATCTAGAACAAAAAAATGTGCCACAATGCGAACGTATGTTACTGAATCGTATCGCGTGTCGCTGTCGCTTTATTTATATCTGAGTTTTGTGTACCAAAGCTTCTATAGCTCAGTTTGTAACACCGACAAAAAACGATGATGTGCGCATTCGAATCCCGAATAGGGAAAAAGATATACCGAAATTTACCTCCTGATGAAACTCCTCCATATCTCCATAGAAACATATTTTTCACCAGTTAAGTAAAAACTAATTTTGTTCAAACGTGTACCGAAAAGGGGTGCTTTTTTTGCCCCCAGATGTAGAATTATTAACACATTTGAATGATTCCCTATATTAAGCAAATTGCAGCAGTAAATTGTACAAATTCATGCTACAGTAATATAATTCTAGGTCGCTATTTCTTGTTTTCTGCAATCTCAGAAGTGATATGAAAGTGACATTAGCACAAATAACATCGATCCAATAGTTCGTCAATGTTTACGTAAAAGACACAAAAAATAATAATGATCCCAAATGCTGTAAACAATATTTTGTGGTTTTAATAGAGAAGCAGTCATATTTTATTTGTACTATTTTTGTTCTGCTCATAAAATTTTTACAACTCGCAAAGTTTGACGACCCAGTTACCTCCGAGACGGTGACGACATATATGAAAAAATGTGCTATCGATTCGATGCTCGTTTGAGAACGATTCTGATTCACATTGATTCCGTATAACCTTGTGGTAGAATGTTGTTTGTTTGTCTGATTCACTTTATACGTGAATTGGAAATCTACCGAGAGGATTCTACATTAAGGGTTATTTATTTATCCTCACTGTATGACTCAGTGCACCTCCATGAGATATGTAATAAAGCGCACATGTTAAATTTATGATAATTTGGCAAAAATCCAGCATTGTCACAACCGACTTAAATAATTACGTGCAAGTTTTTATATCTCGACAAAGTCGTCCGCTCTTTTGAAACAGAAAAATGCATAAAACACTTACAGCGATAAAATTTGAATGGAAAATTTATTGCACTAATATTGAACGTCGTGACACTAAGCATCTGCGAATCTGCGGGGAACATGTCATAATATCAGCCTAGAGAATGCACGTGTTATTAAATTTCGTTTTTTGCGTCACGTATGTCGTAATTTTTGTTTATTTAAAGATTTCTCGCTTGGTGATAATTCGATTTGTTAGAGCGTACATTTTTAGACCATGATTGTTGTTGTATTACAATTTAGTTGTGTAGACATTATCGATATTTTGTTTACTCTTGTGATCCCGTTTGCTCCTACAATAGTAGTAATGATAGAGGCTAAATTTAAAGATTAAATTGTAGCCAAATGTGATATTTCAAAAGCAGTCCTTAAATCTGCTTATGTTTAAGACTTGTCGTTTACGATAATGTGTTACTATGTCGATAACATTTATCGATATTGTTATTATAATCACTATTCGTACGATTTTCAGCTATCCTCGGCTTCCACTCCATGATGAACCAGGACCAGTACCACGCGTCGCTGCTCAACAAGGGACAGCCGGTCGGCCTCGGGTGGGACGGCATCACCAAAGCTACCAAACCAAAGGTATACACCGTTTTATCGACTAAATTTTATCGATAAAATATTCGATTCTATCTTGTAACGGAATATATTTTATATTAATCATAGAATATTCAATATAAGTAGATTAATGTGTACATTCTAGGTTTACCCTATGGATCCTCCCAACGACACAGACCCAGACGAGACTATAAAAAGGGTGCAAGAAAATGACCAAACGTTAACCGATCTCAATTGGAATAATATTAAGGTAACTTACTTTCTAATAAATAAATTGAACATTTCAAAGTTTACATAATAAGTTTTGAGCTTTATAATTATCTAGAAAATAAGATTTAAGTATCGATCAGTACTAGTGATGTTCTCGACCTTTAGCCGAGCTGTGAAGATTAAGGGTTCAAATCCAAGGCACAAATCTCTAACCTATGGGAGTTAAAGGTTTAAAGGTGAAGGAAAACTGCACATCTAAAAGTTCTCATAAATTTCTTATGTGTGTCATCCGACAATCCACACTAGACTAACATGATAGCCTAGGCCTAAACCCTGTCAGTTACACAGTTTTATCTATTCCAATACCTCCAAATTTCAGAATATAAGCGAGGAGAAGTTCGAGAAGCTGTTCGCTGCTCTGAAAAGCAACACTTCAGTGGAGTCCCTGTCGCTGGTGAACGTGGGGCTGAACGACCGGCTGGCGGGCGCGCTGGCGGCGGCGCTGCAGCACAACAGCGCGCTGCGCGTGCTCAACGTCGAGACCAACTTCATCTCGCCGCCCGGCGTCGTGCAGCTCGTGGCCGCGCTGCTGCACACCACGGCCGTCGAGGAGTTCCGCGCCTCCAACCAGGTATATACACGCTGTCTGTCACTCTCTAGCTATCTATCTCTGTCTCACTCTGCACCAGGTCCAGCTACACACATTACTCAAGCTGAAATTCCTGTGTACCGCTATCGATACTCATGCAAACAAACCACGCTTAAAAAATCGACTAGTTACGTCGTGTTGGCTATATTTAAGTTTTATAGATTCAAACATAAAATATATTTTTTATAAAACTACGCAATAGTCCAATATGATTTAGTTTTATTTCTAAACGTATAGTATATAAATAGATTATTATTTTCGACTAATGGATATATCGATTCTAATCTTTTAAATTCAATATAACAACTACTGACACATAAATACAAATATTTCACAATTGGTACGAAGATTTATAGACAAACAAATAACAATCTCCTCTTGCTCTTCAGCGGTCGCAAGTGCTGGGCAACAAGATCGAGATGGAGATCACGCAGCTGGTGGAGCAGAACCCCACGCTGCTGCGGCTCGGGCTGCACCTCGAGTACAGCGACGCGCGCCACCGCGTCGCCTCGCATCTGCAGCGCAACATCGACAGAAGTCAGTATATATACCTGTACATCGATGTATTTATCGATACTCTGTGGGGATATATCGATACTCTGGGTATATTATATCGATGTATTTATCGATAGTCCGGGGGTATGTTATATCGATATATTTATGGATAGTCTGTGAGTATATTATATCGATAATCGTTTCTCGGCCGGAGGCTGTGGGTGTACTATATCGATAACTGCTTTCAACTGGAGCCTATGGGAATACTTTATCGATGGTTGCTTCTGGATCGGTGGCTGTAGGGGAGCTTTATCGATAATCTCTTCTGGGTCGGTAGTTGTGGGATTCTCTTCAATTTCTTTTTTATTTTTGAGGGTAATTAAAGGGAATATATTTTGGATGGTTTATGTTCGATTAGTTTTAGTTTGGGAAAATTATTTAAGTTCAGTGATCTCGACAAAATTTCAACTTTCGAGATAAAAAATATTTCTTTACGATTACTACACTAGGCGATCCTAGTTCTTCTTTTTATACAATATGTAATACTTTATTTCAGGCACTGTTTATAATATGTAACAATTTTAATTATCAACAACTTTGATCATTCGATGTCATAATTTTACCGAAATTTAATGTTTTCGGGCTTATCATTACGTGTATAACTGTAATCGCAAGATTTATTTGTGACAATCATTCTTCGAGCATAAAACTGAACAAGCTTCATTGAAAATCATGCGTCAAGAAATATTGTACTTCATCGGAACTTGAAGATGGCAGTGCATGAACTATGAAGATGACTGCAAGATATGCACTTCATAAACGCTCATGTGTGACACATAATTCACACCTAATGAATTCGACTTAATTCACTCGAAAAAAATCTTCTCATAAATCTACACTGAAGTGTTATAAATGTATTTAATCAATAATCGATGTTATTGCAATCATTGTATTTCAATTACGACGCAAAACATCACAATTTCAAATCTAGCGACTTTTAACACCGATCCACAATGCGATGTACAAAGATCATTTAAGTACACCTGATGTGACTGACGGCGCAAAATCATCCTCAGCTTATTAACACAATTACATGAAATTATTGTCGGAGTGAGCTCAAGAACGCGTGTACATAAAACATTGAAGAAACAACACTTGTGTCTGACGCAAAAAAAAAATGGGAGGGTAAATATTTTGTAAGCTTATATGTTAATTTGCTTATATATATAGGGTGTATTCAGACCGCGATCGGAAACTAAGGTAGACAATAGCCTTGGCGATCCCAAAGCACAAACATTACCGATGGTTGTATGGAAAACGTATTTTTTTTATTTTGGTCGGGATTCCCTTTAACGCCAACTTTGTGATCACCTTAGCTATTACCTGCCTCCGTTTCTGAATACAGCCTGTATAAAATAGCTGTTACAATGGGTAGTTGCGTTCGACACGTGTAGTATGTGGTGGTGTCAGATTGCCGCGTGCTGAAGCGCGCCAGCACGTCGCTGCGGCTGCGGCTGCCGCGCGCCCGCCCGCCCGCGCTCGGCATCGACCCCGCCCTGCTCGCCACCCCGCCCAGCGCCCTGCCCCCCTCGCCAGACACGCCCACACACACGCCCACCGCGCAACCACGGCCAGTCATCACAGAGACCGTCGAGAAATCACTCGTCATCGAGGCCAAAGAGCAACCCCCTCTACCAGAGAACGGCGATGCATTCCCGAAAGAGAGGGTAATACCGGTCGCCACGGAGTTGGAACCGACGCCCACGGAATCAGAACCGGCGCCCACGGATATAAAGCCGGCACCCACGGAATCAGAACCGCCGGTCGCGACGGTGGAACCGGCGGTAAACGGAACCGACAAGACTGTGGAACTGCGCGCCGGCGACCTAGTCGACAGATTCGTGAAGGCGGAGAAGCCCGATATTAACCCCAACCCGCACTCGTGAGTAGTACACACACTCACGCGTGCCTCCCCCAGTTGCCATTGTCTAGGTTTATGTCACTTGGCGGTTCAACGAATGTTTTTGAAACTATCGATACTTTCCACATCGATATTATCGACTTTAAAATTGCTCCTTTAATTATAATAGTAACGATAAATCGAGCACTAAATATCGATAAAAACATCCGTTGAATCGTTGTGAATACCACATTATATGTGCCACCGAAGGCGTCCATGGTGTGCGGTAGTTTGAAGAGTATATGTTGTTCCATTCCAGTACGGAAAGACCTAACGCTGCGACTTCAGTTCCGATTCTTTAACAACGTGCAAAAGGGCGCGCGTAGCCAATAGTCGGAGGTCAGAGCCCAGCCGGGCACTCGCTCGCGCCATAACAACACTCGCTTACTGCAGCTTACTGATATATACTGTCGAGTGACCGAGTGACACTCACACCAACTGGTTTTAGCCCCCGTTTCACTTTCTATTAATTCGCTTTATAAAACTATAAAATAAACTCAGCTGAAATGATCATAACTTATACTTGAAAAATAGTTTGTTAGATAGTAATTTACTTAACATAATTCGATAATAACAGAATTTACCGAAAAAATGGTCCTAGCAAATGCTATCGTATGTGCAGACTAACGGTCTTAAAAGAATCGGGTTATTAAAAGTATTATAGTAGGTTAGAAAATGTATCTTATTGACCAATTCAGGCAAAACAAAAACCCTTTTCAACTACAAATTGTTTACGGTTTATACTTTGTTGCTTCTTTAGAACTTACAAATATGATCATTTTGGCATACTATATAAAAAAATGAAATCTATAAAACTGCACTATATAAGATCTAGTCTAGTGAAAAATTACAAGTGACTTTAAAAATTAAAATCGGCCGGCAGAAGTGGCATGTTCACAACTTTTAACACACCTTTACTCTTATCTATTCTATATAAATGCTATACTATATTTATACGATCTGCTCTCATTCTGTCTCTGAAAGGATATTCTCTCACTAATACACTCTTGATCCCGTATGTTTCCAACAATTTTAACAGTTAACATTTGATTTTTAGCCGAGAGGGGAGCGTAGAACCGAATGATAATATATAGAAATGGCCGCATAACATCGGTAAAAATCCTGTTTTTTGTTTAATTGGATTTGCTGCAAATAAGGCCGACTACGATATTTTGCCGTGCTATTTTTTCTTTGGGGATTAACTTGTTTTCCACAGATTAAGGCTTCGCTAATCAAGTGCGCTTGAGCCTTCGACCGTCTGTGGGTCCCAGACACGACAGGATAGGCTTGTGTGTTCATATCTAATACGTATTGTTAATAAGAACTACGAAACATTCCACTAAGCATTGATTTGAGGAGATTTCAGAGTTCCTGAAATTATTTCTTACCGATTTAAGTGGAGGTAAAGTAAATGAAAATTCGGTGATTTAAAGTAACTTCGAGTTACAAGACTATTCCAATAAATAATTTAAGTCTCCTTCAATCAAATAATTATCGACTTTAAAAATCAGTTTTAAATATTTACTAGAAATTTTTATGCGACGACTAACCCATATAAATAAACTTACACGCATGTGTGTGAGGACTAACCGAATGCCGTGAATGAGTTGTACGAACTAAACGGACAATGATGATTTGGTATTAAAGCATGACTGTTTTCATAATATACTCCTGTGATGCGATTTCTTGTTTTATTGCTTTAATTTATCCTTCAATATTTTTCTTTTACCCGTAACGTTACTTTACCGATATTCTCTGTACTTCATCACAGCTTATTTGATTAGCCTTTTGAGTATTCAATAATCGGAAATAGTATTTTATCGATAAAAAATCTTTATGCTTTTCAATCACTTACAATCGATTTCTAAATATTTTAAAGTCATAATCAAGATTTTCAAAATTTGAATACTGACTTGATTTAGCTTGTACTATAAGGTTTATAAATTAATTCCAAATTTAAAGTTATTTATGGCATATATCAATCAATATTTTCGGTATTATAGTATTGGGATATTCAGCGAATATCGGTAAGCGTTATTTGTGTATGTAAGCCCCGTGCCCTGTACCCGTGTGTATGCATTGCAGTACGCCAGCAGCGCCGGAGCCAGAATAGCGCTTAAAGCCCGCCGCACTCGTATGGTAAGTACACTATCTATACATTATACAGAGACAAATTCATTCGATAATGTTTACGATCAAAAAAAGTATCGATAGTCTAAATAATCACATTTCTTTTTTGCTTATATTATCACTTTGTAGGCTTGAAAATGTAACATATATAAAAAATACTTGGCTAACAGATGATTAAAAATTTTAATAAGATCCATTGTGTTTATTATCATACAAATTTTGTATTGCTGCATCATAACGAAATTCAAGTCATAGTATCAATTTTAATTAAATCACACAAAACTTTAACAACTGACACATTTTTTAATTCTTTTGAATTTTCTCAATTGTATATATTTTATGTCGCACCTATTTTATATGTAAGCATGATCCATCCCCAAAGTAAAAGCTTAAAGATACTTGAAAAAATAATGTAATTATTCTTTATTATACAATATTTTAAATGGATTATTCTCCTTTTAACAATTCTAGATAATATTTGAGTATCTTTAAGAATGAATGCCCTAAATATTTTTCATGTATATTTCTTAGACTTTTAAATTTAATTTAAATACTTCACTTACTGTTCAATAACTGACATTATATCTATGAGCACAGATCATGCTTTATTAAAAATATTTTTAACAATTTACTCATATTCTTACATACTATTATTTATGATGTCTTCCTTTCTAAATATAATTTAATATTTTCTATGCTTTTTATATTAATTGTATGTTTTTTTTTATTTACATCGATAATACAGAATGTATATTAGGCACAACGTGTAATTTCAGCCTTTTACCTGCAATTGAAGAAAATAAGGTTTTATTATCGATTGAAGTTTAATAGGCGACTTCGAACGTTTATTCTTATAGATCCGTATATATAAACGGAATAAAAATGTGTCACTTAAAGTGGCCGAAAAGTTTATATTAATATTTTTTTAAGTTTCGAGGTGTAATGAAAATGTTATCCTCGACTGACCGTATTTTGTGGCGGTTACATTTTTTCTGGAGCGTTTTTCCTTGCTTCTTATTTGGCAGTTAACCACCTAATAGATTTATCAAAGAATTAATAATAATCGACTTGGTGTTAAAGGTATATTCATGACTCATGAGATGGAGTGGTCTGATTGTATTTTGGATAAAGAGTAAGTAGTGACTGTTGCATTGCAGGTGGTCGCATCCGGCGGCTGACGCAGTTCACCCGCAGCCGCAGCTACGTGGTGGGGTGGATCCCCTGACTCCGCCGCTCCGGCCCCGCGCTTTGTGATTGTGTGCCCCCCACGACCCCCCACTGGACCCCCCACACCACTCGTAGCCTAGCTTACATCATTTAGACTAAGGACATTATAAAATACTCTTTCGCTTACATGTTTAAGAAAAGGTGTTGCCTTATGCTTGTCAAAATTCGCGGTGCTGCTAGTGTATTTAGTGTGAGATCGTAAAGCTCCTGAAGTTTTATTATAGGAATTTCTTTCTACTTATGTGACGACACACAATCACAAAGATACGAACGGACAGTTGACATGTGTGCCCGCGCGACGAATGCTGTGTGCCAACAAGAATTGTGATTTTATTATTCGATCGAACTACAAACGACTAAATGAGAAATCTAGCATGGTGGCAGGTCCATCACTAGTCCTAAAATGGTGCAGTGGATATCTCCTTTGACATATTTGAATATGACCATAGACAACATGACATTTCGCTGAAACACTTTTTATGTCTTAATGACTAAATCTTTTATTTTACTCAAAATTTTTTGAAACATAAAAATATGTAAAAAATATTTTTTTATTGCCGCTGCTTGTTCTGCATATAAAATGACAATTCTTGTCTATGCGTGAATGACGTACGTTTTACAATTAATTCTTATTATAGTGTGCTAATGAAATTGTATTAATTTTTATTATTATAATGTAATATATTTTAGATGTGCACATTCCATTAATGCGAAACATGGTTCTCTTGTTTTGACGCTTATTTAGTGCAATATCGACTACTCTGATTAAATTTTTTACTTTGATTGACTAATATTGACTGACTTTTAATATTAATGATTACCAGAATTTGATATTATTGGTGAATTTAAATATATGTTTATCAAATACATTTGTATTTACAAGTTTTGTTACTACACATACTTGATATTTCTGAGTGATAAAACGCACAATTTGTGTGTAACGTAAGAGAAGCCATGTTATGCGTCAATGGAGAGCAAAGTTAACTTTACATTTTTCAATAAAGCACCAGGTTCTTCTTGTGTGGACTCGTTTCGTACGCCTTCAGCGGCCAACTAATTTTGCATCTTTTTTAGTCGATTTTAGAATAATATAGTCGATTACAGTCATACACAATGCAACTAGCTTTACGAAACGTGCGACCTTCTGCTTTCTTGAAACAAAAATGCTTATGTTTAAATTGTAACTTTATGTATATTTGATAGTGAATCTACTGGGGAACTAAGTGTCCGTAACATTGTGATAAAACATCATGTTTTTTCCATTATAAAAATACAGCTTCGACTTTTAGTTTCCATAAGAGAGATTATTTGTATATGAATTTAGATTTTTTAAAGTGTAATATTCTTTTATTGTGACGATTTATGAAAAAAATAAAATATAATTAAATTAATATAAATCATAATTTTAATTGTAGTTATTTATGTTGATATTAAAGTTCAGGAGCATTTTGATTCAACGAAAACCTTGACTATTAGGGTCGCAGTTCTGTAGTTTGTGACAAATGTAAAAAAAAACTTAATAAAATACGTAAAACATTGTAGATTTTGTTTTTATTTAACCACCTCGAAGTGATAACACTTAAGACTTCAATATTTTGGATGGAATAAAAACAAGAATAAACACGCGAAGAGATATTTATTTTCAAACAAAACCATGAAAACCACAGATTTCAAATATTGGTATATATTATGATAGACTTCCTTATACCCAAATATTGCCAATTAATTATGGTGAAATTATATGGTAGCAATCAGCATTTTCAGCTCTAGTGCACCAAAAATACTATAGGTATTCTTCTTCTTCTTCATCAACCCATGTACGCCCACTGCTGAGCACGGGTCTCCTCTATCATTGAGAGGGTTTAGGCCATAGTCCACCACGCTGGCCTAGAGCGGGTTGGCGGACTACACACCTAAGAACTCTTAGGTGTGCAGGTTTCATCACGATGTTTTCCTTCACCGTTAAAGCAAGTGATAATTCAATATGAATACACACATAACTTCGAAAAGTTAGAGGTGTGTGCCTGGGGTTCGAACTCGCGACCGCCGATATTCTCGACCGCGCGCCCAAACCTCGAGGCCATCACTGCTTCGCTAATACCTATAGGTATTGCGAAAAAATATTCAATTTATTAAGTGGAAGAGAGCACAAATTATATATGTTCAATGTTATAAAGCACATTGACTCAAGTTAGTTTTATATTGATAATTTATTCGGAGTTGTTTGTTTGGATTGTTCAAGATATTTTTAAATGGCTTAATTAATTAATAATGACGCAGTGGTGTCACAATGTAAGGCATATTAAGATGAAGTGGCGTCACGACGCTGACTCGGCGAGGCATAGTTGTGTTTATAGTTGAGGTGAAATGGCGTCGCCGCGTCGATGTTGAGGCTGATTTATTATGTTGAGTAGTCCACTAGAAAGACTAGTTACATCAAGCTGTGACCTCATACGTAAAGAGCAATAAATAAGACTGGCAAAACTGTCTGTGTCTAAAGGTTTCATATACGAGGTGGGGGGCAACAGCTGTTGCAAAAAATAGAAAAAGAAGTTAATTTGACATATTTAATCTTATAAACATTACATAAACCATTTTCTAAAACATAATAAAAATTATAGCGCATATTTTCCACCTACTAAAAACTGGAACATTACACACCCAATAGCAGTATACAACAATGATATAGATAACATTTAATAATCGTTACGACATTTTGATCTTTATAAAACGGATACAATTAGCATTTCAGAATCTTATTACATATTATTGTCCACCTTGGCTAGCTTCGTAGCGTTGTCTGCTAAGTACGATAAGGCCCAAGTTCTACCTACATAATTTTTAATAGCAAAGATCGCCATATATGGAATGTGCAGCGTCCAAAGATGTGCAAGATACCAAACCTTATACAATAAACTACAAATTGTTCAAACAACGCAACTTTTAATGAATAAAATGAATGAAGAATTGTACAAAATGTACATTACACTATTGAAAAGCTTCTAATCAGTGTGACCATAGAAAAAAATACATTAATTGTACTTTAATTTTGACAACTTCAAAATTTAAAAGTAGTCATAACTTTTCAATTTATTTATAGTTATTCTCATATTGGTGAAACTAAATCAGTTCCATGGTATTTATAAATAATGTGATATTTTATAACAATAAAAAGTATTACGATAATTATTTTTATTCATTTTAATATGTCGATGTGGTCACACCTTTAAAAATTGCATGAACAATGGCACATTTTATTTTGCTATGTGCTAAGTACGTATAAAATAACTAAGTCCTAGATATTGCAAGACTCAAGCTACACAGGTTGATAAATTACAATGCAAATTATAAAAAAATAAAAATCATTTATTTAACATTATTGCAGAGATCGCCCTTAAATTATTAGTCTCAAAAACAGTGTAAAATTATGTTTTGCATTACAGGGTATCCACTTGAAGCTAAAAAGAAAAATAAGAAAAAAAAATCTGGTCATAATAAAGCATTTTTCAAATATTTTTCTTTTGTTTTAGCTGTAAAATTGTTCCCCTGTAAATTCATTTAACTTTACACCGTTTCTAAGTTTGTTTTTCATTAAAATAATAGAAAACTGCAAACCAATTAACTTTCATATATACTAGCAAAAAATACCTTGAATTCTCATAGCGTCAGAAAGCCACGATAAAAACATTTAACTATAATATTATATTATTAGCATAAAACAATCTATTCTACAATTTGTTAAAACTACAAGCACCGCTAAGCAATTAAACATTTCAAGCAATATTCAGAAGAATAGAAAACCCTTATATTACATGACTGGTACAATATTTGGTCAACATTATTAAGGAATTATTCTGAAAGGGAACATAGAAGTCATAAGCCCAGTACAAGAGTTTTAAATTATTTTAATAATCACTATAAAATTGGAACTACAAAGATCAAGTTACTTTGAGCCTCGTTGAATTAAATTCCCCTCAGAATAAAAACCTTTAAGATTTGCGCCTCTAAAGAGAACGAGGAATTTATGATACGTCTTTAATAGTCTTTTATTTTCAAGGAATGCAACACTATTGAGCGATTGTTTTGTGTTGCCAACTTTTGCGTTTACAATAATTGTCTTTTCCTATAGGTTAAGCCTAATTATATTTGTTTATTTATTTATAAAATAGTAAAAATGTATATTACAATGAAAAATTATTTGTCTATATTGATATGGTGCTTTATAATGAAAACTGGCGTGCTTGTAAATTTATTTGAAAACATAATATTTGACACACAATCAAGAAGTTCTATATAAATCAAGCATATTTTACAGTATGCAGCTCTAAAGTGAAACATCACCATAACTCTATTCGTAAGAAATCCTCTAAGATAAGAAGATACCTATAGTTTTAACAAGTTTTGCTCATTCTATATGTTTTTTTCTATTGCTTTATTAAATAAGTATATTAATTTCAATTCAACAATTATTGAAATTCACAATGATGTTACTTAAAAAATCATTGTAAATTTTGAATCATACAAATGCAAATTATTTACTTTTTGCCAATAATTAATAGCACTTTAAAAATATATATAAAGTTATCCATCCTCGATGATAAAAACTAAAAGTATTAAATATTTACTAAGAAATTTATCGATAAATAGTCTAAAGATGTACTTATTGGCGATACATAAGTACATGTCAATTAAGCGTTCATTACAAGCTAGAAAGATTTTCAGAGCGCTAATAAAATATTTATACCTAAGTAAAATACCTTGAACAAGACTAGGTTACTAAAACTACTTCATCTAATGCAAGAGTAATGTTCGAGACATGTTGAATGAATAGCTGTCACATACGAATTCTAAATAACAAGTAATGTTTAATGTTAGCCAGATGCCTCCTATTATATCAAACTTCACACCTATTAAAGACCGTCGTTCAAAATCGTCCCTTAGCTTACAACAGCGCGTAGTCAGTTTTGCCAACTTTACTCTAGACCGACTTGCGCGCTGCCACTACTTATCGAATTACGGCTTCTTCTAGACTGAACCTATAACTTGTGACGTATGGTTCGACGCGCAATGAGTAGCTCTATCCAATGAGATTAAAATGTAAAAATCACCAATTTTTGTCTTGAGCGATGTTGTTAGCTAAGGTAATTTCAACGTTTTGAAAAATATGTGACACGAGCAATATGAATCCTAATTAGGAATAAGCTCTAAAAATTTATGGAACTATGTCTAAGTCCAAGCTAATCTATAAGTTAAAATTCCAAGATTCTTGCAGAGAATTTCTGAGCTTGCAAAACTTACAATTGTAATGAAATATTTAGCTATACAATAGTAACCTGTGGGTTTTGCTCTCATGTAACATTTAATGCAAATTGTCCAGCAATCATTGGTAACTTATAAACTGCCACCATAAATGTCATGAAATTCACTAAGCTTTTAATATAGTTAAATTATTTCGTATTGCACTGGGAAAAATGTTTTGATGTTCGTCTATGTATTATACATAATCTATCAAATCAATTGATGCATTATTATAGCTATACTATATAATTTAATATTTTTTACATTAAGTTTCGATGAAATTTTTGTTCCAACTTCCAATGTTTGGTCACATTGGTACGAATTATCTATGGTTAATAATTGCCATAAGTAGCTCCAAATAGTTTGTGAATAGCCTAAAGTGATGCTCATTGAGATAATTATTTTAATTAATTATTTATAAAAAAATACCTAATTCACCCCAATTTCTCTATTCGCCCCATTTATACAAAATTATGTCACTTCCAATCGAGTCGAAATATTTTTGTGCAAATCATTTTAGTTCTTGGCAGTGATTTTTCACACGTCATTATTTCGAATTAATAACAACAGTTTGCAATAGTCTGATTTCGAAATAATTCTGTGTATTTTAAAGTACTGGTCATAGTTAATTGAATTGAATATGACTTTTTAAAAGGCATAATAATTTGTGTCCTTCAAACCCATAAGGTTGAATATAAATATTTTAAATATTAGGACCAATTTCCAACACCCAATCAGATTACCTTCATTATTTTTAATAGGAATCTATAGGAAAAAAAATCTTTACTTACTACATCACTTTAAAAAGTATGTCATTTTCGGCTATTCAAATTATCTCATCAATAAATTAAATACCAGCAAATAATTCACTTCTATCCATTTGCTATTTCAAGAAGTATATTTCTAACTAGGATGTAAAATCGGTCCCAAATCGGTTGGTTGTAGTCAATACAACAAATCTTTATATACAGTTGGTTTGTATTTCGGGAATGTCGTCACCTTCTCGCCTCCACGTCAGTAAATCGTCCAGGAGCGCTTCTAATTGAGGGTTGCCACCGAGTCGGTTTACCTGAAAACATTAATATTTCTTTTAAAGTTTGAGGGTAGATTCAATTTTCTAAATGTGGAGGCAAAGTGTCTTGGAAGTTTTGAGGGAGCCTGGGAGGCCTATGTAGAAATCTTTCGGATGATGATGTTAATGACAAAAAAGTTATGAATGATTCGTTATATGTTGTATCTTGTATCGTTATCGTAATAAAATTGACCCAAATTTGACTTTTGAATTTATGTAATATTAATGAATTATTACGCAAATTAACTATGTACTTATGCAATACCCTTTAAGAAGTGCTCATTGGCGGCACCTATCAGTGGCAGTACTTCCGAATTTCCATATACTTATATTTTTTATTTAATGAAATATTTTTTGCATATAAATAAGAATATCCTGACCTTGCAATTAACACACATTACACAATTAACTAAAGTCACCGGTACCTATATCTCAAAAGACCAGTGTCTATTCTGTAAAATCTAAGCATTTCAAAAGACCAGTATCTATCTGTAAAATCCAAGATGTCTGACCTCTCTCCGCGCCTCGGAGTCTAGTGCGTGCAGTATCCCGCGGGTGTATCGGAAGCTGCCGAGTTTCTCCAGCAGTGTGATGCAGTACCGCTTTACTTCTACATCACGAGTACGCTGCCTCAATATATCTTCATATTGTGTTCAGGAAATGACTTTCAAATGGTGTCATGGTCAAGTTCTGACTCTATATTAAGATACCAAGTTAATTAAAATACCTGAACTACGAAAGACTTGTCGGTGTCACCAACACCCAAACAGATCAGCGGCGACACTAGTCCCCATACAAAATAATGTCTATATTTCTCTAAGTATGTTTCTTAACTGAATAGTTTTCTGCCCTGTGGAAAGGGGGCGATATAATCTTACCATGATATCCCCTGCCTGTCGTAAAAAGCAACTGAAAGTAGGCCATGAAGTAGAGCCATAAGTATTTTTAACGTGTAAATTTTAAACAAAAAACTTTTAACTATTCACTGAGGTTTTCAGTTGTGATGATATTCGTGACGAGTCAAAATAGATTCGTATAGTTTTGTAAAGGATACGAAGTACTTGGTTGTCGCCCTCCTGGTTCCTGATGGCGTGTATGATGGGGAAACTGAACTTTCCTTCAGTTAAATCCTCGCAGTAGCTCTTGTTTTCTGTGTACTGAAAGAAAACAACAAATATTTTTTAAATCGGACTTTTAAACTTTAATTTGTAATGAAAATTGAAATGATTAATAAAGGATAAAAAAACATGATATTTCGTATTGATATTCAACTTTGATTGAACTTCAACTTTGAATTTTACATAAAGTCAAATCTCCTTTATTCAAATAGACTGTGATGTTGGGACGACTGGCAGGGTCGCCATGTGATGGTGGGCTTGCCAACCTTCCGACAGGTGGGGTCGTCGAGTGGTAGACGTGTCAATAAAACACAGAACTACATCTTCAGGTATGGTTAAGGTAACCAGTACCTAATATGAAGTGTGTCTTTATTCAAAGTAACAATACTATTTATATTTAAAGCTACGTGCCTTTCTTAATACATCTATACTTAGACTACGTGATACAGTTCTAATACGTGATTATCTTACATTATCTATTCTTAATACGACGTGATATTATACATGGTCACAGATCACACTACAAGACTTTTACAAGTTCTTTTGAATCGTCATTTTTTAACACATTTTTTATACTGTTTTTTTTTAAACTATACTTCAAGATACTTCTGCACTCCTGATGGAGAAAGCAAAAGCATTGCACACGCTTTAAGTAGGTATAAGCTATTGCAATAAGTAATATATTTAAGTTTACCAGGTTAAATGATAATTTAACAGAGAAAAGCCCCATACAATTTAGCCCATCTCGGAATCTGACAAAAAACTCGTTTACCTCATGTTCCTAACAAAGTTGAAAAAAATATACCTCTTGCATAGACAAATTGCAGTAATCGTCTCTGATTTGGAAGTACAGTCCTAGTATGGCGGAGAGTTTCGTGAAATCCGATTTGTTCTCACTGAACAACTGCATTAGTCGTATCGCCAACATGAATAGACCGCCGGTCTCTGGAAACAATTGCATAGAGGAAAATCTCTTGAAAAGTTCTCTGCTTAGATTTGTGTAGTTCTAACACCTCTAAACCCGAAGTACTGGTCTGATATCCTCTCATAATTATTGATTAGTTAGCTTAGCACCAACTTGTGAACAAGAGGGCTCAACACCTATTCCGAGACAAATGTCTTATTCCACAAAAATATATTTCTTTGGTTAAGGTTTGTATGAACAAAAAGTGTCACAAGTTTTTGAAACACAAAAGACTTTTATTTTATGTTGGAATCGAATCTATGTACGTGACTATTAGGTACATTCATAAGGAATACCCACCCGAAGGAATCGAGCCAGTTATTGTAACAGGTTAGCTTGATGAAATAAGTCTAACAATATATAAATTGTAAATACTTAACGTCATCAACAGGCACAGTACTTACTTTTGATAGTCATTTGTTTGTATTCCTCTTCTGAGGGGCATTGGAAATTGTCTCTCCAATATAGTTCCATACCTTGACCCCTGTGTAATTCTAACAGTTGCTCTGTGTAAACAGTCGTCGCCTGGAAAGAAAATTAGAATTTCACAAATATTTGTCAATGCATTCTGGGTTTGCCTACAAATTTCCAGTTACCAGACATATGATTTTTCAGTTTCCAAATTAATTTCTTGATTCTTAACCCATATGAGCTGATATTCTTGAGTTTTGGGTCTAAAATATTTTACCAAATAACTAGGTTTTAGATCATCTGTCTTATTTACGTGACACTTACCAAAGGATGTCCCAATTCTAGGGATTTCTGGAGTGCTATGACCATGGCATAATTGGCGGCGTTAATAGTACTAGCCACGCCGTATATAGAGTGCGCCACTGGAATACCCCGCCTAAGGATGCTGTTGTCTTGGATGTCGTCGATACTAGGGACAAAAGACCAGGGTTGAAAATATGATAAACATATTAAACCTTAAGTTTAAAGAGACAAGATTGACATTTATTTTAGTAACAAATAAGTGAAAATATCGCCAGATGGGGTGACAAGAAAGATAGCCAGCAGCGGTTCGAAAAAGATGCCCGGCAGTAAACATTAGGCTGGTGATGATGTTGATTATGAAGTATCAGCCCTCATTCTGCGACAACATGCAGAAACAATTTCCGCCCCTCTTTGAATATCTTTCGGTGAACGAAAGACCCTGATAAGTCACCTTTTTTGATAGCAGTGCATACATTTAATCTCTTATATCTTAAATCATACATGACCACTCATATTCGTAAAGGTTTCCTGTGAAACTCCAGTTTCGTACCGTTAAGCAGTTGTTACTGTATTTTATAAACATTGAGTCCTTATAAATACATAGTTTGAAGGCCGTAGTCTCAGTATTCTAATGAAACTGAAGTGGACCTGATATTTGCTAGGGAAATAAAATGATGTAACTGTTAGGTATATTTATTTATCTTTTTAAGTATTCATTGTGCAATCGCTTGTGATACATATCACGCTGGATGTGGATTTCCTTTTATGGGCCTAAACCTTGATTTATGCAGTGATTGTGGTAATAATAAATTATGTCAAGAACTGCAAATCAATTACTTCGATTCTCATTGTAAAATGTATTTGTTTGTTGACATAAACGCGCATGATAAAGTGACTGTAATTGTAAATGAAGTGCGGTCAAATTTAATCGAAGATCGCGACTGATAAAAATAAAATTATTGATGGCCTCGAGGTTTAGATGCGCGGTCGAGAATCTCAGCAGTTGCGGATTTAAATCTCAGCCTTTCTCTGATTTTTCGGATGTATGTCTGTATTCAAAATTAATTATCACTTATTTTAATGCTTAAACACTACATCTCGATAAAACCTGCACACTTAAGAGTTCTTAGGAATTTCTTAGGTGCGTATTTCGCCATGTCGCATGGTGGACTAAAGTTTAAGCCCTCTCAGTTGTAGAAGAGGCTCGTACCCAGCAGTGGGACGTAACACAGAGCACTTAAGAGGTTTTAACATTTTATATTCAGTCGTTTTAATAATGTTGGGTCAGACTTCAGTGTCGACGAGCAAATAAAACTGTCTACAGGAGAATTTGTTTCAAGTTTGATTATTGCAGACCGTAAAAATTCTACCGATAGTATATTTTTTATGTCAGGCAATTATTTATGGCACTATTACTAGTAGTTATTTATTGATTAATGTATGTTTTCCTTAACGCAATTCATATCACTTGACTCTAATATGTTGCTGAGAAACTATAAAAATCCATTGGAGTTTTCAAGTGGCAATCGGGAATTGAAATGACTTCACTCGGTTTTCCCTAAACACGCTTATGAGTACGGAAGTTAAATGAAACATATGTCTCAGATGTGTATTAAAAAAGAAATTCCGAAATGATTTTAAATCATGTTGTTTTTACATAATTGAATAGAAAGATTTTTTTATTGCTCCTTTATGCCAAAAACATATAAAACGCTAAAATATAAAAATATGTAACTATATAATTAAAATCCGCACTAGGCCAGCAAAGTAGACTAAATGCTAATCCCTTTCAATTGTTCAGGCCTTTCGGAGGAGGCCTGTGTTCAGAAGTAGGGCGAATATGGGCTGATGATTATAATGACCACGACGATAAAGAAGATAAACTACACAAATAGGCGTGGCACGTGATAGAACTTGTCCATACTCTGCATATGGGCTGATATATTCCTTTTATTACAAAAGTTTGGCAAAACAAAGACTATGGTTCGAGATCCCTGCAATTGGACGAGAGTTAGTCCAATTAATGTTATTGTGATTGAATCAAATTGTACACGTGCAGTGTGACTTAATGTTACCATTACAAATTTCGGTCAATCCTTCTCATCGCAATCATGTGTTCAATCTCATGTCATGAATAAGCAATTAAAGTCAACGTAATTAGTAATTGTGATTCTATAAATATTACTATGCGCTTTTGCATTATCACTGAGGATTTGTACAAGTATTACATTTCTACATACATACATAACGGATACCTCACGCCTGTATTGCCCGAAGAGGTGCATTTCTGCACCCTCATTTCGCCAGGTATGCATTAATTTTACAGGGGACTAGGCTATTGCTGTTTATCGGGCACAATTCCATACTGCTTGCTGCTACTGAAAATTATATATCTAACGGAAAACTTAGTTAGTTAATAATTACACTGCCCTGCTCAGGAATCTCACTCAGGACCTCTATACCGCAAGGCACACACATGTGCTGCGAGACCACGAGGCATTCGAATTAATGTGCTTGTAGACATTTTCATTCTTTGTTTACTATTATATTTATTATTTATATGATCACATTTCTAATACGAGGAAAACGCCGCCAAATACAAACACGTACAAAACACACGTTTGCAATCATGATTCTATTTATGAGATGCTTATTATAATTTCAAATATCATTGAAAATCATACAGACACTTCTACGAAACATACACAGTGTGTATATTTATTGTGTGTATGTCATTGTTTAGCGGGAGCACAGCGGGTTTGTATTTAAAATTGTGTTAATGAGTTCTTTGTATTGACATAATCATTGCTGAATCAATTTTAACGGATTTTATTGGAAGACAGCGTTAATCCTAGCATCAAAACATGTGTCATCCACAAATGATTGTTTGTTGTGTGTATGTAAGAACGTAATTACTCTCGTAGTTTCTGTTACAATATAATAATTTTATTTTTGCGGTCAGACAATGCATGAGATCGTTGTGTGTTTTTATTTATTTTCTTTTAGATTTAAGCCCTTTTTTGCTTTTCAAGGACTTTACAACCTTTATGTTACGAGGTGGGCTAAAGTCACCTGCAATGTTAGTGGTACAAATAATTTTTATTTTCTTACTTCAGTTTAGGTGCATTTGTTTGTTGTTCGTACGTTTTTATACCGTTCATATACATATTTTTTATCCATGCAATAATAAAACAAGTTCAGTATAAAATGCAGAGAAATTCGGGTTCATAATCGGGCTGTGTTATCGTACGCCTTCCGGCAATGATATGACATGAACGAAATTATAAACGGAACTGTTTTATATTTTATTAAAAACCATAAAAAAGCACTTTCATCTTGGTGTGTAAAAATCCGTAGTAGTTATGAAATTCGAAAAGTGCAATTTAAAATTGCTTTAAAAACAAACAGTCGATTGCATTTACCTTCGCGAAGAGGTCGACTGAGGTGTTTTTTGCACACACGTATTGGTCAATAACGTTCGAAGCACTACGTTTTAGAAGGCAAGCCTTTATCCGTTTTCTGACACATTTCCATACTTCGTGTTGTTATTAAGAAATTGCCAATAAAATATTTCGTTTGTTGCGTTTTCTGAAACCTGAGATTTCTAGATCGCAAGGGACGTATACTGCAGAATCAATATTAAAAAGTGTTGTAATTTTTATCTAATGTTTCTGAATTAAATACTATTAAAGTTTGATTACCAACTCCAGCAAGTTAGACCAACGTTGTGCCACCAACACCGACAATATAATTAGTATAATAACTAAAGTCCATTCTGAAAGATGCAAGCTCTCAATAGGAGAAATCTGGTATAGATATTGGGCCAAAACCAAAAAGCATTTAGCAACAAGTCCCTAGGTTCCATAATTTCTTACCGATCGAGTTCTAGTGCGCGCGGTACAGCTAAGGCCATCTTGGACGCCACAATAAGTCTAAAACAAATGCCCAATTGTGATAATAGTCGTACAATCGTACTTTTTAAATGCAAATACCTAATACCAGCTCTGCTTACTACTAGGGGTCGCAACCAACAGACTAAATCACATTTTAATTAATTTATATTAATATTGCAATATCTCTTAAACCCTTATATTTTTTAAATAAAATAAAAATGGGTTTTTATTATACGAAATATCAAACAAATCATTTGAATTCAGTCATTTCAATATTTTGTTTACAGCTCGGAAGGTTTCTGATAGAGTCATCGACCGATGAATATCTATTTTCCTCGATGACCTTCAAACAGACGATTAATCAGCTGTGTTGTTGTACGTAACAAATGACACACGTTATCAAGATGTTTTAAATGTTCGCTTCATTAAGCGTGATTAACGCAATTTTAATCACCCTAATTCTGATAATATTACAGTTCGCCAAGACTTTGCATCCCTTAATAAGATTTTTCAAAAATCTGCCTACAACCTCATCGTCTCAAACTTTTTCAATAATAAAAAAACCCAATTTTTTACTACTCAATTTCTCGTATTCCCAATATATAGCTACGGAATAAAGTGTGTGTGTATTTAATTGTAATTTTAAATTGTAAAAGTGATTTAGTAAGGCAGGAATTAGCAGCGAGATCAATATTTCATTATTTACTATGTACATATAAAATAAAAAAATATATTAATCCTATCGACGTTCAATCGTTTAGTTTCAAACTTTCTTATCGCATTAGTCTTTGGAATGACAAGCTGTTATCCTTATTATAATTTCGCAATTTTCGCAAGTAGCTTACTCTTGCAGTCTAATAAAGTACTTATAGCGTATCCTAATAAGGATAATTTAACTGAATAATAGTATTTATTATTATAAAACTATGTCAACATCGTTAAAACAAAACAAATTAATTCTATTCCATGACTAGAACAACAGGCTAGAACATGACTGTTCATTTGCAAAGTAATCATAGGGTTTTCTGACGTCAATACTGCGCGTACTACAAAGACGTAGGTCGTTAAAATATTCTCTCGCGTTTTCACGAGATTATTTAGTATCGTATTATAATTGTCGTAAAAAAGGAAAAGCAGAAATTTATTTTTAAATAGTACATTTTTACCTATAAATACTTTTCCCTTAAAGAATCATGACCGTACAAACTTTAGTTAATTATATACTGCTTAAGCATCGTTTGGCGTGATATATTGGTTGAACTACGACGTTAGAAAGAAAGCATCTTTTTTATTACAATCATAATAAATACACCCAACAGTCACATACATATTTATGATCTCACACTAAAAAACAAGTATTGTCCCGTATGAATCAGCAACTATGAGATACTTTTCGGTCTCACAAGCATCCAGACTCGAAACAAATATTAGTGGGTCACACAAACATGTCGAACCCGCGGCCTCTCGTTTCACAAGCTAATATCTAGCAAAATGCGCCGCGGGACTGTCATTCATTAACTAAACTCTTATAATTAAGTTCGGACAATTATTATTATCAACAACTCTTCGACAATTGACTAGTATTAGGCTTTTTATATGAGGTTTCAAGCACCATTGTTTACATGCCTATGAAATTCGCAGTCAATATAATCGTCAATCAGTTTTACTATCTTTTACAGTCAGGCTTTTTTACCAGACTCCTTTATGTCTTGAAAGACCTTGAGGTATATCAGGCAATCGCCAAATAATCAATACATCGTTAAAAATACTACCAAGCAACAATCACTACTGTAAATCGCCAATATTTCCTTTTTAATCTAAAAAGAAATCAGCTTTATCGTTGATGTACAAAAGCCATGTTCTATTTATGACACCAAGAAGTACATTAGAATAGCTATCATATCGCTAGTGATGACTTGAGGTTTAAGCTTGCGGGCGAGAACCTCAGAAGTCTCGGATTCGAACTCCAGGCACACACCTTGGACTTTTTAACGGAATGGGTGGTATTCACAATGAAATATCAAAAAATGCTTTAACGGTGACGGAAAACATCGTGAGGAAACCTGAACACTTTTAAGTATGCAGGTCTGTAGTCCACCATCACATACCAGGCCAATGTAGTTGACTAAAACCTAAACCGTCTCAATTGTAAAGCAGGCCCGTACCCAGCAGTGGGACAGCATACGTGGACTGATGATGTATACATTATTTGGGATGAATGGCGATAAAGCATGACAAAAACATTGAAAGCACCTGTTTTTCCATTGTCAGTTTAGAAAGAACTAGGAAAATGTGGAAAACGAAAAAAGAAACCATATACATTGACTCCACAGTAAACAAAAATAAACTAGAGCTTACACAATTAATGTGTAACTCTTTTGGGGTTCTATCGAAGTACCGCCACTGGCTACAACGATTATGAGCGGTGCAGTAATGAAAAATATGGCAAAAAGAATAAAAATATTTATTTTGAAGTCTTAAGGTTGCACAAATGCAGTTTCGGGCAATAACCAGTAAAAAATATACATTGTTTAAAAATGCTTTTTTTTGCAAATTTTGGAAAAGAACGCAAAACACAATGAGCGCTTGTATTACTAGCGATAAAATTTGATGTTATTACCTGTTGTTTTATTTTTCTTAAGACAGATAATATCTTGAACAAGTCTCACTTGAGGAATTTGATATATAAGTGTTGTTTGATGGAACGATAACATGCAGGGCTTTCCGGCTTGGGTTATAATGCATTGAGTTTTTATTTTTACTCTTGGAGATTGCAAGCGATGAAACGGCAAAAAATTACAGGTAAAACCTGGCAAATCGTGGACATACAATTCTGCTTACATAAATACTGCCTTTACCATCAGGGGTGCAAATGTGCGACATACGAGTATGCATGTGTTTGTATTTGTAATCCTATTGTTATGATGCTTAGGATGACACTAATGTACCAGCTTGGCACTAATCGGACCACACATTCAATGGTTTTCAATAAAACCTATATTCGTAAACTGTCTCCCTTTACCAAGTTCCTTGACATTTCTCCGTCCGTTTATGAGGAAAAATAAAAATAGACGTTTTTATTAGTGTGATGGAGAATCTCGCCGTATGCCCAGATGTTGGCAGAGACACACAGCACTGCGTTTATTTATAGAATTATTTTTAAACTACATAAAACTAATTTTGTATATGAAACATTTGGTACAATACATTCGTGTGACTCATTCTGGTACTTCCCTATCTCGGCTGTGATAACTTATATGGGTATATTGATGACAATACAATATCATGGTTCGCATTCGGTACTTAATGGTAGAGGAGTCGTGCCGAGCAATGGGAAATATATGGGCTGACAACGAACTCAAGCTGAAATTGGCGTTCGATTTTTGTCGCAGAAAAAAATTTCTGAGGCATACAAACTTTCGTATTTTAGATCCACATACTAAAGAACCCGTAAATATTTCTGTAACTTTCACACAAACACTACTATGTGCAGTTAGTATTTGTACGAGGAGAAAGAGAAATACGGAAAAGGCTTGGGATTTAAATTACACACCACTATTCGGAATGGGAGGTTCCTACTTTTTATTTTAAACAGCTGTGACGGTATTTACCAAGACTAATGCTACTATAATACATGCCATGAAGTTCGGCGTGTGAATGCGACGTTTTCGGTTGAAACGGTCTTTCGGTTTCAATAGCAATAGGGAGATATTTTAAGGGTTGCCCCCAACCAACGATAGATATTACATGGAAAATAATGACGTGATATTTTTTTATGAACACTAGTATTGTTTTTTTTTTTTGGTGAGTATAACCAGAAAAAAAAACTTCTTAAACCTAGTCAGGTTTAAGAATAAGTTTCATAAGTTGATTTAATTTCACAGTTAAAGAATACCACATCCATATTAATATAAATGTTATGTTCCTAGGTCAATCTGATTGTCTTGTAATTCTAATACACTTTCTAGCCTAAATCGCTGAATTTTTGTATTGGAATGCATGTAGGGTCCCTTTTTTATAAGTTGCGCTAAAGCGGAGTAGGGCACGAAAAAACATTCTCGAAACTTTCTTCTAAAGGTTTTAACAGACGATTTAATTTTTTTTTAAATAATACTAGAAAGAAGAAAGGTTCGTATTTAGTGTTCCTGGAGGATAAGCACTGAATGCAAAATTTCAAAGGTGTAAATGCCTAAATCAATAAAAAGTTTGATATACAGTCTATTATTGCCTATGTATGTCTTTGTTCAGTGTCAAAATAGTTTCTAACTAGAAAAAAGTGGCATTCATTACATAAATAAATTATCTGTTTTCTTCTTTTGAATTTTATTGTCCATTGTGAAGACCATGATAATAATTAATAATGGTATTAATTATTATAATGATTAATAGTACTTTTTTATGCCACGAAAGTCAAAATTCTTAGAAATTTCAAAATTTTTAAAATTTCGGGGCATAAAAAAGTACTATTAATCATTATAATAATTAATATCATTATAGCAATGACTGTCACCTTGACAATATCTTGATCACATTATCGTTAAGACTAAACTTCAGAGCTCATGAGTTCAAATCCTAATAAAATTTTGAAGGTAACATGCATCTGGAAATATTTGTCCAGCTCTTCTCTCCCCAGTGCTATTGCCTTTTATAAATGTGACTCCATACTTTAATGAAAAATTGTTGCAATTTCTATCAAAAATTTTGAAATAGTTATAATAAGTGTTCATCATTTCCCTGCCCTGGTCCCAATTTAATTCTTGGGGTCGACGCAGTATGTTTTCTCCTTCCACACATCCCTGTCAGCCGTCATGTCTTCATTCACCCCTTTCTTTTTTATATCTTCAGCCACGCACTCCATCAATCTCTTCTTTGGTCTCTTCGGCCCGCCCATCCATCCACTTTCATATTCATCACCTTTTTTCCTACATATGATTCATCTCTTGTCATAATGTGCCCATACCACGACAGACGGTTTCCTTTCATCTTTTCTACCACAGGAGCTACTTTCAGACTTCCCCTAACGTATTCATTCCTCAGTCTGTCACTCTGTGTTATACCACACATTTATCACAACATTCGCATTTCTGCTGGATGCAGTCGTCTTTCTTCCATCTTCTTCGTTGCCCAACACTCTGATCCATACAGTACGACAGGTCTTATAATGGACTTGTATATTTAGTTACAATAAGTGTTCATTTATTTTTATGTCACCAACAGGTCCCAGGTTTGATTGCTGGTTAAGGTGAATTATTATATCAACATTTGGTAGTCCTAACATACCTTGGGACTATTTCAAGGCATGTTTTTGTGGCAAAAGAACATGCATTGTGTTGTATGTGGCCTGTAGAAGTTTAGAGTTTGAAAATGTGCTTGAATGAATTTTCCTCTCCATATCTATTTAGCACTACAGAAGTGTAAAAAATATATTTTAAGAAACTTACAGTAAGCTGGAATTGTGGAGCATTTGTACAATCTCTCCAACTGCACGCAGTTTCTCTTCAGAAATCTTCAACCAGTAGTTGAATGCAGATGCAAGTTTTGTGCGAATCTGCTTGCCGGGTACTTGTTGGATGTACATGAACGGCATCAAGATTTTCTATATCAAAGCAAAGTACTAGTTAGTATAATTAATATTTTATGATAATGAAAATTACTTCATGCAGTTAAATTATAAGAGTGTTTTAAGAAATATTTACAATGCTAATTAAATGTCATACATCATAGCATAATTACAATTTTTTTTTCATTAATGACAAGAAAAATATTCTATAAAAAATATATTCAAGTGACTAATGTTTAAACATATTTTTTTAATTCTATTGCAATCAACATTAGAAAAATAATTCATGAATTTCCATTTTTTAAACTAAAATAAATAAGATAAAGGAATTAACAGATTCATCACACCTCCTAAAGCTTGGTAAAAATAAAGAGTATCTGGCCATAAATTACGACAATACTAAAAAAATAGCCGCTATGCAGTATCACAAAATCGAATTATATCGGAACTTACATGCCGGCATAAAAACAAAGACGTTAACAGCATTGCGTCATTAGACTTCTTATTAACAACTCGGCAGTTTTATCCTTTCTTCAGCCTCTATCATTCTAAAATACGCCTTTATGATAAAAACAAATTGTATCATGCGGCAAAGGCCTGTATTTTAATTAAAACAAATTAAATGAACGATACTCACATCGTCAGGGAATTTATCTCCATTTGTAGCGATAATTTGCGACATATTGTTTAATTAAGAAATTTTATACAATGAGTTTTTTAATTAATATGTACTTGTTTAGAAAAATCAATTTTCCTCCTCACTCCTGTTGACACTGACAGATCAACGACTGACAGCTTACTGCACCAAAGAACACTGCGCACGTTCGGGACTTGTGTCACAATTAATATAACTTAGTGGTTATACGAGGAGGGGAACACAAATTAAATAATTTATGGATTCGATAATTAATTACATGGCACGTGTTAGGAATGAAGTTTTATTTTAAATATTCAGTGTGATTTCCATATTCTGATAGTATATTTTCATTTAAAGATATAAGCCCAAAATATTTAATTTACCTACTAAAATGTAAAAATATATAGTAAGATATGCCAATATACGCTATAACAAGTTTAGGATGAACGATTCTTGTGCTTATCTCAATATAAATCATCATTTTAAAGTACATATAGGCATGAATATTGGAAGACAGTGATCTCTGCCGAAAAAAAACAATAAGTTTAGTTCGACATAAGTGGTTCGGTGTCCGACAACAAAAGATTCTGGTATAAAAGAACATTAGATTTAGGTGGGTTATATATAGCTATAAACATGAATTCTTTTCATGGTTACCACTATTACTTAAGATTTAAAAATGCTTTGTTAAGTTTTCGATGGCACAATCAAAATATACTCATTTTACAATACATTTGAAAAAAACATAATTTTATACATCGTTCAGAAATACGTCGGCCCCGTGGTTGTCATATGTCATGTTTGAATTTTAATTTGTCAATTTCATGTTATGAGTAGTAAACATTAAATTTCCTTAAATTATTTATTATTTTTCGAGCAATAATGGGAATTGATACAGTATTATTCGTTTTATGTTCTCCTTGATTATGTCAGCCAGAAATTATTTGTCGCTTCGTGATAAAAACATTGGGAAATTGTATGATTGTTTACCTAGCATAAATCAACAAAAGTTTGGGTTTAGAAATAGTTCGGAGCTTCCCCCGTTGTCGGCGAATACGAGCAGCTTTGTGAATAGGAATTTAAATTATTCGTATGATTTACAAAGTTATAACTTGAATAGTGTTGAACGGGTCGGTACGCCGTTTTCGGATTTCTTCTCGGAAAGCGAATCAGGTATTAAAAGTATATTTTATACCAGCGTTTATAGATTTTTGTTTATGGTTATGGAATATAATTTTAAAATTGTTAAAAAATTGTACCAGTGGTTTAATGAAAGTCTGGGAAACAAGGCCACGGATTCAAGAACTCCAGTAAGACAAATTACCTTCTTATTTTGTTTTTATTTGTGAAAAAATATATCTCGTTGTTTCTGATATCAACAACAGACTGATAATTTAATATTTTATATATTTATTGTGTTATGTTATATTGTTAGTTATATTAATTATTGTAATTTATTATAAAAAAATACCTATCAAAATTAATCTAGAGTTCTCCAAGTAATTCCAGCTCAAATCTTGGTTAAAATATTCAATTTTTTTTTAATATGGGGGGCTAAGGCTCCATAAATTGAAAGGCAAAAAGAAATGTTCTTACTTTGCACATTGCATATAAATTGTATCCTTAAACTCGATATATTCATATCCCTTTTTGTTTGATGTTAAATCTAACCTATATTACAATAAAGAATAACAGAAGAAAATGTTTATTTCCAGGCACACCAGACTTCCACAGTGAAGAGAGTGACAGTAGCGCAGGATCGGCATTACAGAGAAGCACTGAAGAAGCAACAAAGATATTGTCAGAAGAATGGGAGAGAATTGAAAGGACTCTGTACAATGAAGAGGGAGAGAAATCTACAAGACCACAGATTATTGAGGAGTGCAAGCAGTGGAGGCATTTGCATCCACAATTAAGGTGATATTTTATTTCTCTGTGCTAAGTAGTACTATGTTGTGGTCCTCAAGAAATTGAACTCTCAATAGCAAACTCATGAAACCTTCATATTATAATATCCTTTGAAAATGTTAATCATTCTACAAAATGTGGTTACGGAAGATTATCAATATTCCGTTAAAATATTAATAATTATAGCATTATACTACATGTTATTTCGAACTTTAATCTACTGCTGCTTCAAAATTTGTTATCACTGTGGAAAAGAAACAGCAAGAAATTCCTTCAGGAAACTGAAATGTTACTATCACCAGTACAGCCAATATTTCAGATTTATAAAATAAAGTAGAAAGGTGTTTTATTCTTGTCATACCAAATAGGCAATACAGCAATAATTGTCATTTAATGAAACAAAGCAGTATTGCTTCTCATTGACTCCCTAGGAAAGGCTGTTTCTTTCAAACAACAATAATCCTGGTTGTGGTTGCACATACTTGTGGCAGTACATACTGGCTATAGAATGGTAATACCACTCAATGAATATGCAACACCACATCATTCAAACCTCAACAACACATCTGTTTTTGTTACATAACTATGGCCACATAATAGTAGAACTAATATGTACACCTGTGTCACCGAGTGGATAGATAGTGGTGTATTCTCTCACCTTTTTTAAATTCCTCTTAGGTCAGGAACAAAATGTAGTCTTCTTATATACTATTACTATGTATAAGAATAAATTTATGGAAAATGTTAATAACAATATGGAAATCAATTCTAAATCTTTTTTTACTTTCAAATCATTGTAATTGCTCATCAAACATGGAATTACCCGAGCCTCAAGGTGTCTCGTTATTTATTAATGAGTATTGATTGGATGTGATGTTGCTTTCAAAGTAGTTTTTATACATTCAAACATTGTTATGTACATTTGTATGCTGTCAAGGAGACATAAGGTGGTCGATATTTTATACGACTTAATATATGTGCCTCCGATTTTTAAGATGTATCGTTACCAATATAATGTAATTAAGTACCTATATTCAGACCGTAATCGGAAACTTATGGAAGGTTATTACCTTAGGTAAGGTAGTAGGGTGATCACAAACCTATCGGCATAAAAAAAAATCCCGACAAAAAATAAAAAATATTACGTTTTCCATACAACCATCTGTATTAAATGTATGTGGTATGTAGTGAAACGTCAAAAACTTTGTTTTTTTGTCGGGATTTTTTTAGTATATTTTAAGTCTCATCTTGGATAATGCATTTTCCAGGGTCACCGGCAGAGGTATCCAATTACCTGAAAAGCGTTTGTCGTACAGACAAGTGGAGCACGATGAGGTGATCGTGATGCATTACAGCGACTACGAGGAATTCAGCGAGAGCGAGGAACGTCTGTCAGAGAGCAGCAGTGACGTCACGCCACAAAACTCCCCCAGAGTGTCCGTAGAAGATCTGTGTGAGCCAA
Organism: Cephonodes hylas; assembly: GCA_030295005.1. Lineage (NCBI taxonomy): Eukaryota > Metazoa > Arthropoda > Insecta > Lepidoptera > Sphingidae > Cephonodes > Cephonodes hylas. Next base: position 2,914,991 of record AP025367.1, on the reverse strand, counting down.
GACTGATGAGAGAGAAAGTGAGTTTCTGCACTCCATTCAACGACGAGTCAGACCTTCCAGATTCGTTCTGTTCTCTGCTTCACATCACCCCTCTACAAATACACAGTCCAGCGCCTCGGAAACGCCAGAACCAGTCCATCGTCAGGTCGGAAGTAGCATCGTCGCGGTGGATGAGAGGATCGCGCCCAGATTCCTCATTCAATTGTGATAGGAACAGTGCAAAGTCTTTCGTCTCTTTAGACGTTCGGAATTATAGCAATTTAGCGTTGAGCGCTTCTGACAGGAATAATTTATTGAATACCAGGGTTGTTACTGCAAGGCACAGAGATTTAACCCGTCTTGAACCTTTGCATACCCCGGAATTAAGCCCAACAGATATGTCAAAAATGAGCAATGGCCCATTCCATTGCAGTATAAGAAAGGTGTCACTGCCACCCCTATTTGTTGAGGACGAGAAAAAGAAAGTCTCAGCAGTTAGTTCTGCTAAGAAGCACAATTTAAAGGCTCGAAAGAGTACAAAGTCGTTATGCCAGTATGATAGAGCGAAAAATAACCATTGATATTTATTTATTTTGAGTATTCATATCGTTAAAATGAGGCTAATTGTGACATAAACATACAATATTTCTTATATCACAGAACGTTATGGTCCAAATGTTTCATGAGTATGAAGTGTTTTGTTGTTCTGTCGTATGCACCAATTTAAATTATCTTATGATATTGTGAACTTTTTAAGTCAGCGTGAATTTTAGTCGTGTTATTAAAATGATGGTGATGTTAGTTATAAATAGAGTAGATGCATATCAGTTGATGTGAATTTATTCTAGTCTGATGCTGTTTTATAGATAGTAAATAATTTATGCACTATTTTTGTAATGTACAGACCGATTATAGGAATTCGCAGGTGATATAGAAATAGTAAAATGCTATTACCACAACTATTATGAAATATATTTTCTTTAATATATCTTCGTTTTTTTATACTTGAACCTCCTTTTATTGGGTTAGGAATAATGGTGACGGGTTAAAACAAAAGTAAACAATAAGGCAATACAATAAATCAAATACAAATACAGAATTTATTTTGATATTTACATTATTTGCATTTTATTAACAATCAACATCAACAATATTAAATAATTTGTTCTCGTGGTGTGATACATTTCGAACAGTCTAATAATATTACAGAACCCATGCCGGAGTACCATTTTGTTTGGATAGGTGCTCAAGATGGCCGCCGGAGTCACGGGCTGTGTAATATTACGTAAGGTACGTGGTGGTATTAATCCTGTAAATGGTTACTAGAAGCGGTGAATTATGGTTTTATAATTTACGCTGAGAAATTTGAGCAACTGCGGAGAAAGCTGTGAGCTTTGAGTCGTGGGTTGCCACAAGAAAGTGATAACTAATTTATGCACAAAATGTGCTTAGGATTAGGCGTAAAGTTCAAAACGTGAGTAAGGGATATTTTTAAAAAAGAAAATACCCTACGATCTACTTGGAATCGAATATGTGGGAATCTAGATTAAAAAGTTTATTACTGCCAACATTTTGAATAATTTTACTATGGCAACCCATTGCATGTTAACGTTTAAGGCGTCAATTATTTTACTTAGTAATCGTTTATATTGGCATTGCACTAAAATTCATAATTTATATCTTCATATATCTTTAAAAACTCAAAAAATCTACGCGTCACTATCTATAAATGAAAATAATTATTCAATATATTTATCTTTCTTTCTTCATTTACTTTTATACGTTCTCTTGTGCGTCAAAAGAACACGACATGCAATGCCAATACAGTTTTGTAGATACTTTTTTGATGGAAATAAAAAATAAATGTTATAAACTTTTTTAAATATTTTTCATTTTTTGTTTTTTTATTTCCATCAAAAAAGGCAAAGGTACACAGCATAAGACCAGTCGTTGCGACAGAGCGAGTTCATGTTGCTATTTTAATATATTACTTTCTTCATTTACACAATATAAATTTAAATTGTTACATTTATTAATCTCACAGCCATCATTATATATTGATACTACGTTTAATAAGAGGACTAGTGTGTGACAACACATTAAGATGGCGTTCAGCTTACAAAAGGGGCTAGCGAACATCGTTATAGAGCGTTAAAGATATATGTACGTATAATATATAATACATGAAAAATTCACCATTTTTCCGTTTCTAAAAACGTTAACAACCTCAAGCTATTAGCAATAGTCAACAATGTTGTTAATTCTAAGATTTAATGCACACAGAACATGAATTTACTAGTTTGCGTATAATTTCGCGACTTTTTTTTAATTACTGATTTTTATTACTAATTTTTATAGTGTACCTTGTTTTAGTAGCTCATGAATGATCGTTGGATGGTATAGACAAACGGGTGGGAGAATTGTTTACATTATATTTTCTATTCGAATTTCTAATACTCTATGTAACCTGACTAGTATTTAATGGGGGATAATTTTCATGATATTTGCAGCTTACTCGGTTTATTTACTTTAGCTTTTAGAGCCGCTTCTATGTGATTCTTATAATTACTTAGATATTGAATTTTTAAACTGCATATTTTATATTTTTCGTTGACTACCCACGTGGCTTTAGGGTGTCAATATTGGCGTATCCTTTCTAAAAGCATTTTTTGTGACGTGTCTATGGCGGACACTTTTCTAAGACAATAAGGTATTACATTGACATTTTCCGTACATTATTGTGTTGTTCTCCCGCCCGAGGACGTGATGTTCCACTTTCGTATCGTGAATAAAAACGGTGATGATAAAATGTGCCGAATTATGTAAGAAAGAATGGAGGTGTGTGAAGATAATTGATTTTCCGTTTATCGTAAACAGTTGGGCTATTTATAAATAACGTCGAGTACGCATATAATACGGTGCCTTTATACGATAAAAGGGATCACCTAGCAACAAGTCGAGTCGTGAGACACGCACACAACACATACACAATGCTTAATAAACGGTAATCGTAAATTTAGACTCCAAGCAAACACGCAGAAGGACTCAGCTATATTCTCTCTCGTTAAGGCGATTATACAAATTTTATTAAACTATTTCTCTTTAAATTGCACACTGACCCACCTCTCTAAACTTTTAATTGCGATAAATATTTTTTTGTAATGCTGTATAAAAATATTAAAGGAAAAATCGTTCATTTAATTATATCAATACTTATTTTTTAACATTCATAATTAATTAATCCCAAGTCAATAGCGTGTATTTTACATTTTTACATTGACACGTCCGCACTCTATACGGCATACCTAACTAGCATACAGTGACACCGAAGCCTATTCCACAACGAACTACACACCATAGTATATTGAATATAAAGTTTTTGTTAATATAACCGTAGCATTCTATTTTAATGCAAAGGAGACGTATTTTGAAAAATTCTTACGTAACATACAAAATTACATTTGACTATATACAACACTCTAGCTAATTAAGTGTTAAAAATTGTGTGTAGAATGCAGCACACTGCGGTACTCTAAATATTAGGTACCTAGTTTGGCGTCTAGGGCTCCATGCATGGATCTCTACTTACGATATATCAAGCTCAAACGACGGGCACACCCTGGCTACGCCAATACTCAAATGTTCATTCTATTATTGGTAATTGTTACGACCCAAAATAGTTTTAAATCTCCGCACCGATTTGACTACTGTATTTATTTACCTGATGCTATTAATTCTATAGGGGTAATATAAGGCAAATGATTAATTATTATTAATGCTCTATCGTTGACAGGTACATGTATTGCAATAATTATTTCCTAGTCTTCTTACACATTTTCATACTAGACACGACAGCGAGGCCATATTACACTTTATGATAAGTGTAAGTACAAATTGACTACCGATTTATTGGCGCTTGTTCCTATAGTGTTTTTCTTTACAGATATACTACAAAATGCAACCACATGCACGTTTTGATCAGCAATGAAGTTTCTTCGCTTTATATGAATAAACGATAGCCCGTCGAGTATTGGATCTTGGCCGTAATTGGCCCATAATATTTCATCTTATTCAGACCGTGGCGAAAATAAAGGTGAAATTTCGCTGACGCTGGAGAAGGCGCAAGGATTTCACATATGCGCCTTCTGGGCTGTTTTTGATTTTCTCCGAATTTGCACCAAGAAACTATTCAAAATCTGATAAAAGGTGGCAATACCCTCATACCATATTTTAATCCAGTCTCTAATTAAAGTTACTAAAGTATCATCCTTTAAATGTGGTCAGGTATTGGATTTACTTATTCTCGACAGATATTTTATACTGAATATTAATATTATTAATATTAATCGTTTCGGCAGAATATAGCTGACCACACGAATAGATCTGATCTCTGGCAAAGCTGAATCTATTGATCGTTCGCCACATTCTCAGAATTTTTATATTTCTGTCCTGTTTACTTACGTCTTACCAACATTTAGCCTCTCTGGAGTACTTCACAGTATAGACGATAACAGATTGATGATCTCAACAGAAGTACCTATATGTTTTGTAAAAACGCAGCTTTTTATTTGATACAAGGGCCTCGATTTCAAGTCTCTAGTTTTTTTATGTAGATCTCCAAGCAAAGTATATTATTTTCTAGATAAATACTCACATTTCTATTATATAACTTAGAATTGTTTTTTGTACTTTAATATTGAAAATTAGACTTCAAAAGACTGCGCTGGCTCTTCCTTGGTAAAAGTACCTTTTTAGATCCATAATTATTTTCCTCGAATAACTTTCTAAGTCGATTTCACAAGGTCTTTTGAAATGATCCAAATATAGAATTGAAGAACTTTTTTTACTTCATTTAGAACACAGTTCGCATTTTTAACCAATGGCACCAAGAAAGTATTCCTTTCATCTGATCTTATGACATTCAACAGATACATTATCGTAGATATCCAAGTTCTTTTCCATTATCGAATCTGAGCCTCATGACAAGTCATTATATTTTCTTACATTTATAACACCCTATTATACGCACGTAAAAGAAAAACACATTCAAATAGCTTAACAAATTGATAGACTATAGACGCTAACGATCACCTTCTGGCAACTAGGCATGATGGAATATTTATCAAAGATATATAAAGTAAGGGTATAACATACATACATAAAATATATAAATATATGTACATAAAATATGTGGGTATATAAGTGTAATTAAATTGTGAAACCTTAGATATAGTTTGTAAATGAATATTGGCAGTGTATTTTTCAGGCAAACAGCCTGTATGGAACCATTATAAAAGCGTTTTAGATAGGGCCATTCCAAAGATTGAAAATGAGAAAAGTAAAGAAATTGAAAACATTTTTGAAAAGAATATAAAAAGATTAATACGAAATCATTTAAACTCTGTGATATTTGAAAATGATTTAGAAATAAAATTTTAATATAAGGTTTTTAAATACTATACGATAATGTTGATAAAGAATTACAAGAGGTTTTCTAAAACTAATAGATTTTGTAGAAAGAAGAACATTACATTACAAACATATAAGTACTTTAGACACATAAGTACACTCAAACCAAGTTGATACCCAAAGGAGATGGGCACAATTTTATACTGTTGCAAAAATTATCTTATTGGAAAATCCAATAAAATTTTACCCAAACCGAAATTCGAATTTGGGATCACACACACATTTATAACACTGAAATAAATAGAAAATCAAACTAGAATAATGTTGAACACTAACTAGAGACGCTCATCCGCCTAGTCCATGAGACTACAGGCGTGAGTGCGTACTGTTTTACTCAAAGTGAAATATGGAATTATTAGTACCTATATAGGCACTAATAATATTCATATAAATACCATAGTACATTATTTTGAATGCATAGATAAATATATAAATACATAGATATATATATTTATAATAGATATATGAACTTTGATAACGTATTTCAACTTCCGGTTAAATTACGTAATACTGAAAAAACAACAAATATGCATTTGAACTAGACTTACAAGTGTATAAACTATAACTCTTTATTATTACTATATAGGTACACTTTCGATGTTTTGTAATTGGCTATCACAGGGATTTTCACACTGACTATATTATTTCCACACCAACATTTCTTACAATTCAAATTATTTTCTGCAATATGGCAAAAGCTCTTGTCAAAGAATAAATGATTTAATATATTTTGTATTTAATATGGGCCTTTTATGTGGGTACTATATATTTAAGTAATCTGTAGAACAAAATGGCGGAGAGCTAGGGCGTGCCCGTTTTGTACTCTATTACTATTTGAATATTCGTTTATGCTACAGCCGGCTTTGAGGTGGTCAGTACATCCCTACTTTACCCGCAGACCGCGCGTGGGTCTGAAAAGCCGTCACCGTCATAACCGAATATAGCCCCTTAATATTTTTTTATTAATATTTTTATGGACAGACCGATTTATAATTACATAAATAAATCTATCGTGCACAACCATCTCGAAACTTTACAATTTCTTTATATTCGGCGTTTAACGTGTTATTATATGCATTTTAATCCTAGAGGTTGACACGAATACATAGTTTTAATTTGTTGATGCAAAACCGTTTGTGTAAGATTTCAACAGCAATCGATTTTATAGGGATTCACTATCATTCACTAACAGGGATTTTGCTGCTAAAATCTTTTAGGGCGTCTTATAGCAAATGACTAGCCTACATTAACTATTATAATATATTTTATGCTTTAACAATTTTTAAACTTTGTTGACAGGAGCAGTCTTAGACGATTTTTGCAACGTCACTATAGCTATAGCGCGAACCGCGGCTTTACAAACAATAAATAAGCATCTAGATCTATTTTGTGGAAGAATAGATAACATCAGATTCTTCTTATATTTAATTAGGTACTTCAACAATGGCTTAGTAAGGCTAGATAAGCCCTATATATTTAACTGGGCACGAGCGGTGTTTTCAAATAAAATTTTGAACTCTACAAACAATGTTATATGACAGTAAAATATATTTGGTAAGGTTTGTGCTTTGTCCGTTACCGTATCATCTATAAGGGTTTCAGTTTTATTTGATGTTTTAATTTCCTTTTAAGAGCTGCTAGCGACGAAACCATAAGTCATTTGCTATGCATCCCATGTACGTTGTACTTTATAATTGAGGTCCATAGACAACTATGAGACTTTTTATTTTTTGAATGTGCAAGGGATTCTTGATTACAAAAATATGGCAGTATGTTTGCATTCAATTCCTTTACACTAAGGTTGTGTACTATTTCACTTGTAGACCGAATGAATCGTTACATTCATTAAATTTTAACCAGTTTAAATTGTCCAATTAATTGCAAATTTGTTGCGATACACAAATTTAAACTATAATGTATTTAAGGCCGGTTTGCCTAATCTATACGAATGGATGATACATGACGTGACAAAAATCATATATTTACATGATGTTTGACAAACTCACTTGTCCATACAATTACATACTATCAGTTAAATTGAGGTATTCTTTATTTATAATACAATTACTTTAATTAAGGTGGTGCTGTTGCGCGCGTGCGTGGTGTACACGTGATCGTATGCCCGTACTTCATCAAACATCGTGTAGTTAATAATAAATAAATTGCATCTTTATCTATATTTTACTGTAGCGATGAATCTATCGGTGATGCAAATGTAACTAATGTCTAGTAAATTCTAAAAAATGGCCTTTAACCAACTGCACCGAGATTAGTTAGCGGGACTATTTCATTTCATTGTAATCGATCAACATAATTCCGTGCAGCCGATCAAAGTGACGCCTTATTTAATACAAACAACATAGTAAACTATGAGAGTCCACAATCGTCAAAGCACCCGGAGTTAACACTAAATACATCGCAGGCTTCAAAAGCCATATTTAACAACGACGTTTCGAAAATAATATCACACATTTACAGCGAAATTACACTTGCACTCAGTGTCACTCGCAACATAAAAACTCATTTTTTCATTTATTTCAACCGATCACGCAATGGCATTTTATATCGTATAATAATATGTATCAGTTCGTATGTGTCTCCATGTGCAGCGCCATTATTCACGTCCACTTTGACAATCCCCCGCCCGAAGTAGGAAAATATAAAATGAAAAGAAAATAAAACTTAAAAAGCTAATAAAATTTTATTAAAAAATAAAAATAAAAACATAACTATAGGGGTAAGATTGAGTGTCACTATGTATATAGCAATCGGTCGACATTTCTCGTACACGTTCAGAAATATAAAAACGAAAAGAGGCAAGTGACGAAAAATGTTAACCGACTTCGTGTATCTAGCCTAAGTATATAAATCAAAATTATAATGAGCAATGTGTACGCGTACTACCATCATACGTGCATTTGAAAGTATGGCAGATGCGGCTTACAGCTAAGCGAAGAATTCAATGTGAATTCAGTACTCAAATGACTAACTTAACAATAACTGCTAAAATTAATATCAATCACAACATAACCTGCACTATACGATGTGCTTAACAGCTTACCAATCAATCAGTCGATGAAAGTATTAAATGCTTACGTCTATACTTTGTATAATAGCGCCTTAAAATATGTGAAAAGTGAAACAAATCTACTGAATAAGGAATGGATAAATCTAAAAGAAGAAAAAGATTAGTATAGTAGCTTAAGATCAAAAACTATTACACATCTGTTTAACTGTCATGCAATTAAAAGTTTAAAGTGTCCCTCATTGAGCATTTACCTTCTTCATGTTTAGGTCTTCGCTTACTTTTTACTTAGAGAAAGTTATCGGAAAGTTATTTGCCACATTGCCGCGATTTACATTTGGGTCGTAAAAGATGGTGGATCCTACGTTCAACAAAATGGCGGACCTGATGACGAGCTGTAGCAAAATGTCTGTAGTGTTTGAGATACGAAAGAATGCGTGGTAGACTTGAGGAAGAAAGGATTGTAGCAAAGATAATGTCAGTGCGCGGAGTGTAGAAGAAGCAAGAAATGGCGTGTCGAATTCTTCAAGGCGTGTGCTTTGTGTAATAATTCTCAATATATTAATTTATCATATCTTTAACTAAACTTGACCACCACCAATATTATTAATCCTAAATATAACAAGTCCTTTACAACCGCCTAAAGTTAGTATATTATTTATTTTTGTGTTTTGTTGTATTTTAGTGCAGTTTTTAAATCATCGCCCCTCTATCAGTGCATGTTTGGCTGCAAGCTCCTTCACTAATATTAACAGTGTTGCCCTCATTCATTTGCCGTATCTGTATTTTGAATTTTCCTCAGTAAATCTTCGATGTTTAATTAAAATAATAACGTTAAGCACATAATTGTCTGTCTCAGAAGTGCGGCTGAATTGTGTAAGAGTAACGGTGCACTGTGAGGTGTGGAAGGTTGAATCATGTAATATGCTAAATTAAATTTATAAAATAGGGACAGAGTGTGCTCCGGCTGCATCGAGTTGTAGCACGTTTATTGGAGCAAAGCCCGTTTTGAACTTAATATTTGTATACGCCACTACTCCCGAGGAGTGTGCGGTCTCCCGAAGAGTAGTCAGCAATTGACACAGTTATTATAACTAGACAAAATATTTCTTTCTCATTTTACGACATCAGCCTTTTAACTTCACTTGTTTCGTTGCCGTGCACGGATGCTACAACTCGGTGCAGCCGAGGGAGACTATCGGCGAATCGTTCAAGCCCAACGCTGTCATAAGAATGGCAAGAGAAAGATTCGCCGCGAGTCTATTGGCCAGGAGGCCTTTGGCAGGAGGTGAGGTGAGGGTAGGATTGTCGGAGTGATGTGGAGCGAAGCCCTACAGCCTATATGTAGGAGTAGGGCCCGTCTGTGAGGGCGCTGCACAGCAATAGTCAGGAGGCGTCGTCCTTGCCGCCGCTGCCGGTCGCCGAGCCCGACCGCCGGCTCGACCGATACTCCACGCCGGGGTCGAACTGCATTAGGACGAATACCTGCCACACAGACACATGCTATTGCTACAACAGGTTCGATACTCCACACTCCGTTACAATTTAAAGGAACTTAGAAATATATTTTTATTATTAATGTGTTTAGACTGTCAGTCTGGCTGTCGAGCACGATGTTGATATTTCTGTCGCTCTAATAAAATTATGCGGATATGCATAGAAATAAAATATCGAAATACACAATGCTTAGGGATAACGTTTGATCTTTTTTAAAGCCAAGTCAGAATGAAATAAGATGACAACAGTCAAAGTATTCTTTATGGCATTCTACCGTACCTGATCAGTAGGTAATAGCGAGAAGTCATCAGGCGGGTTGGTGATGACGTAGCGCTTACTGCTCGCGTCGCAGGAGGAGGAGGTGTCGCGGAACCGGTACAGGCCGATGCACAGCATGCCGTACGTACTGAGCGCTGCCACGAACAAGTCGCCGTACTTGCCGGCCTCGCCGAACTGGGCTAGCGGGCCGTCGTACAGAGATATCTGACCCACTCTGCAACGATCCCTGGGGAAAAGAGCATTTGTATTGCAAATTAGATGAAAAACGTTTCTATTATACAGCTTTGAGACCTTCCAGAAAGTCAATATTAATATCATCGAGAATGAATAAGCTTGTAGTTGCCGTAAAGCAAGATTAAGTATTCTATGGAAATAATGTAGTATCAAAGTGTACTTGGTATACCACACTCGCCTAATCAAACCACGTCTGAGATACTATAGAAATGTGGAAAATATACTAAGTCCCCTATCAGATTGAAATAAAATGGTGCCATTTCTCAAAAATACTCATGAATTTAGACCTTATACTCTGGTATAAAGGCATACCCCTGGGAGTAAGGTATAAATTTCCGTACCTGTTAGCCAAGCTCTCCGGCGTGGAGTATCCTCCCCTGAGGCCGGCGCCTTCTGCCAGGATGAGCTCGAGCTCCGGTGTCGCGCCGCCAGTGATCAGCGACCGGATCAATGTCAACGCGTTCTGGTTGAAGTACGTCTGCAAGGATTTGAAGTAAAAATAAGAAAATATTGTCAGCCACATTACATGGTTTTGCCCCCACATTAAGATACGAGTCTTGTGATTTTTCCAAAACTACGCGAGATTTTTCGGCATTAATATTTGTCTTGGTTCTGGGATTCTAAGGCTTCTCGTATCCAAGTTTAGCCAACTATTACAATGGATGTGCAATCTGATTTGCGACTACCCTTGAATAAACCAATAAAGTTGTCAGGATTTTGCACAGTCATAAGATTAATGTTCTAAGAAACAACAATATTTTACTAAAAATCATAACATTAGTAATGCATGCATGTTTCCTAATTATTGGGAACTTCTATTGCGTTGACCAGGTAGATAGTAACTATCAGATATCTAATTATTAGTACCCAACTTGAAATGAAACACTTAATTCAAAGAAAAAAGAGGAAAATTCTTAGGAAACGATAGAGAAATCTGACCGTGGACATGAGAGAGTCGAGCACGCTGACTGCGAAGGCGGTGCCGCACGCGAACGGCTGCGTGAGGTACAGCTCGGTGTCGGGGTCGTCGTCGTCGTCCTGGTCCAGGAACTGCACGTTGCTGTCGTTCACCAGCTCTGGAATAGAACACGATGGTTGTTGGTAGATTTGATTGAATAGGTTCAACTTGAATATTTTTCTCCCATTTTATTTTACCTTGCTGACTAAATTTGTCTAGCCTTTTTTGGAGACATAGAATGGTGCCGTAGTGTCTCCTTCGGGGGTTTAGTTATTTTGTATCAGGTGAAGATCATGTGAGAGAAATGGTACATACTTACTAGTCACAAAAAAACTTATAAATTTGTTTAACATAAAATATGAGTAATTTTTTAGTATCTTATATCTAAAGAAAATATGTTTTAGTATCTTATATAAAAAGAAGTATAGAAGTAGAAGTTTCCGGTCAAAAACTGCAAAAATCCTTACGTAGGTACTTGTTCATTCTTTAAACATAAATCTTGGTTACCAACCTCCCAGCGTCGACGTCACTTTAAATAAAAATTCTAAAATCTAAATTTCAAATAGCTATTATCAGATCCAAACCTGTGATCATCGGCACATTAGCTCCATAAACAGAGCCTCTCCTCTGCAGCAGTACTGGCGCCGGCGGCTGTCCTGGCAGTGTAGCCGCTGTACTCCCGTTCCCTCCAGCGCTGAGCACTCCAATCGTGTCGTCGAACGTCATCGCCTTGATGTTCAACGAAGCCAGGATAGCCTCCTTGTCAGCCAGCGTGGGGTCGTCGTTGGACGGCACCTTCGCCGACAGGATGCAGCACATGTCGCACAAGTTCACGTTCACTGCACGCAAGTCAGCCCGGCTTAGCGGTGAACCCTGGAAAAATATTATGACGAGTTTTTATTCTATACTGGCTCGAGGTTTGTAGAGCGACAACTGTGTACGCCGGATGCTGCAGCAACCACGAGAATGTTCAATTGGAGGTTATCTGTATCTATCTGTATCGCCTCTAATCGAAAGCTTTTGCTACCCAGTGGCCTTTGAAGTATATGAACAAATAGCCGACCTGAAAACTCGGGATCGCACGTCACTTATGCCGAAGGACTTATAAGTAAAAATAGCTTCTTACTGGAAAACTATTAATGTCATGTGCCACACTAACCATCAATTAAATAAAAACAGTAGTCCTCTGAAGTGGTCTCCTTTCAAACGCAGGACAGGGAAAAAGCAAACGAAAATTTCATTTAATTAGAACATACTAACATTCAATACGGATATCTTAGGAAGATTCTGCAACATCTTCCACTCTCTTCTGATGTATTCGACGCTGCCCACGATGACCACGTGCTTCAGCTCGTGGTAGTGGAAGTTGGAGGCTCTCAGGGGCATCACCAAGTTCCGCAGCCCTATTAGCGGCGAGTCTGGGTCCGCGAACAGACACACGACCACGTGACCGTTTAGCACCGTCATCGCCGCTTGATTTCTGTCCTGTAGGTAAAAATTGTATTGTATTAGGATTTACGTTATACTTTTTAAGATATTCTATAAATAAATTTTCAACGTTTAATTTTGTTGAATTTAATATACAAACGCAACGAATATCATTAATTAAATTTGAAATAAAATTTTGTTGAAAATTTGCAAGTGCAAGTTTAAGACTAACTATTTTGAACCTAAAAATGTAATCTTCATAAATCTACCTAGAATAAAATACATCAAGCATTTCTGTTTGGTCTATTGTTGTTTTCGACCCAATTATATAATCACTTAATGTGAAATATCAATTTGAATACCTTAACTATTCCACGCCAATTCCATCATTATACTTACTAATATACAGTCCTCTAGGTTTCTCGCGGGGCTCCAATGGAACATGCCAGTGGAGTCGTATTTCATTTCAGTCTTTTCAAAGTCGAAGTCCTTGGACTGGTCGTCCGCCAGGCCAGCGGGTAGACTCACGCCATTACTGTTCTGGTTGCCACCACTACTCCTGCTTGTCGGCCTACAAATCCGAAGAACCTCATCAAAATCCACTCAGTAAAGTCGCGTCTCAGTGCTTTGTGGCGTGTTTAAATTCTGTTTATAGTTCATTTTATTGGTCTAGTTTAGTGATTTGGAAAGTGAATATGAACGGCGATTTGTGTGCAGTAAATTGTAATGATGGTGTTTCTATAAGCGATAATTTGTTCAAATTTTCGAATCTACTGAAAAAATGACAGAATTAAGCTTGAAGTACAAACCTCATTGTTAAAAATTTATTACGCTATTCGAATAATCTACAAATGCACTTTAAAATTAAAAGTTTTGCCCTAAGGGTATCTGAAGTCTAGAGATATTGCATTTATGTTGCCGCATCTCTCAGTGGTAAATGGAAGAAAGGTTTCAGTTTATAAAAAATCTACTTATAAAAATTCTGTTATTTCCATAACACGAAAGTAAATAAATTTTAATTCTTAAATAATCCCTTAATTGACAATGATGAGACATTTAGTAAAAGTTATTTCTAAAACTTTTTTTTAACACAAACTATATCAAAATACGAATAATGTTTTAGGAACATCCTGTTTTAAAATTTACGCATTTTTACCAATGTTATGCTATTGTATGTTATGTACATGACATTATTCAGACCTCTTTAGACTACAGTCTTATTTTAAACAATTAAAATACTGTATATAAAATTATGTATATAAAATAAATGACCATGCCACATGAAGGAATTAAATTCATTTTAAGATTTGCATATAATAGTACAATTAAAAAAGTTGTTAATGTACAAAATAAACCGTTTAAATCATATTTATTTTCGTGTATCAGTATTTATTTCAGGCTGTGGTTAGGTTACAACTGCAGGTAATAGAATTAAAAGGAATGTTGTTTGTTACTCATATTTCAAAAGAATTTTTGTTTTAAAGCTAAAAATTAAAATTGACAAATAATTCCAATATTTTAATCTGTTAAAAGACTGACATTACCTGCCCATAAAATTGTATTAAAAAGGAGGAATAAAAATTATCGGCAATAAAAGTATTGTGGTACATTTATACTTACATACATCCCTTAAAATTAATTTATTATAAATAGTTTATATCAATAACATTATTTTAAGTGCCGTGCATAATCGATGTGCTTTTAAACGTACTAATTACTTCATTTGAAATTTAGGCAAATGCGAGCCAAGCGCTACTCTACACTATTCTATAGAATAAAGTCTTAAATTGTATGTTACGATTCTTAACATTTTCTTTGTGGTCATTTTATTATTAGATACACGTCTTTCTTCAATTTTCAAAAAAAAATTGACGTAAAATCTAATACAGTACTTAATACTTTAAAGAGGCCAAGTAATTTATTATTTTTTAAATTTTGCAGATATTTTAGACATCATGAAAAATTTGAGTAATTTGTTTGTCTTATCCACAACTTTTCTTCTTCTATTCTATTCTATACTACTTCATGAATTCTTCAAAGAGGGAAGTCCTTTCTATAGTCCTGGGTCCTCAACTCAGTTCTTCGGCACAAGACTGTCGAAAGACGAAGAGAGATACCTGTCTTTTAGCTGTTGATGATCATTTTGGACAGCATTGGTCTTACTATCAGGCAGAGTTTGTTTAGTTGTACCCGCATAGAAAATAAATCCCTATCAAAATAACCAAAACTAGGCTTTTCATTTAACAAACTCGAATTTACTCCAACCGTAACACACAATTCAAGCGTGACACTATAATTGATTGCATATCATAAAAAAACACTACATTGGAACTTCATCTAGCTGATATATAATTTATTTGAATTACATGAGCTTTTTCACTTCGTAGGCAAGATGATAAGCCTGGTAATTTGTGTCTTGATCTTGAGGGTTCCTGTAACACAGGGGCAAAATGTCTCCTTCCGTTTAGATTTAAAAAGGTTATATGTGCTTTACATACATTAGGCTTGGAAGTCAGGCGACGCGAAGTTGTCTAAAAAACTATGTTAATTGTGTTAGAATGCGCATATAAGTTAACGATAAATTAATATGGATTATTTTCATGCAAATTCATGTATTCACACTTTTATCTTATTGTTCTAAAACACTAAATATTACCACAAAATGAAACCCAAAACCGTGTTATCACAAGTGTCCTATAATGGACACAAAATATTGCAAAAAACCTGAGTCTGAAAAGTTAGGGCGTTCAAGGCTTTCTAACTTACTGTCTTCTTTTTCGCCTGTATGAAAAAGATTGTTTGTGTTAATTTACTTAAAAAAAAAAACTAAAATAAATTAAATACTTTTTTGACTACCCGTTTATAGCGCTAATTTTTTATCTCTAGTTATATTTATTAAACAAATTCAAATAAAGAGGTTTTCGTACAAAAATATAAAGTAAATGTAGCAATAAAATCAGGTCCAATGTTGGACACTACCACAGATAATAAAAATGCATCGCGTAACTTCCAATAAAAATATTAGAGGATAGCATAGTCGGGGTTATTACTATTCTTATATCTAATATCTTGAGTGCGGTGTGCACGATGTGCCAATAGTGATCGCATAGTTCTATCGAACTACAAGAAATATGGGGTAAAGAGAATTCATAAATAATATTAAAATACTTCATATTTTAAATGTGTAAACATTTAATATTTTACAGGTAAAATGGCAACGAAATGTGTATGACTTAATAATTAAACCAATATATTTATTCATTTTTAATACTAAGTCTTTTTCTAAATTTACTACTTTCGGGAATCGAACCCGTTAAGTTTAACTTTCCATTAGTTTAGATGTTAATTTTATCACAAGGAAAAGGAAGGAGAAATACCGAATTTTATTTAGCATATAATAAAAATGCACATTGAAGGCCTAAAGCGAAACTCAAAACATTTATAAAGACAAACATAAAGTAACATAAATTGAGGTAATTTATAGTATTCACAAATCCTATTAGAATACCAATTCCGATTCCAAAGTAACTAGAAATTTTGTGTGGTAAAGTATTAGTTTTAAAAATGTCTAATAGGTGTCGCTATTTTAATTTATTGTAATACAATTACAACGATGAAGAAAAAACATTTTTGTTCCGTCTAAACATATTTTTTATTGTAACTTCCTATTTATTAATCCTAATTATTAATTGTTATTAAAATATGTAAGAAAATGAATCATTCGATGTTAGTAGAGATATTTTAGGGAATATTTTGTAACTTACGTGTCCGGTGGCGCTCTGTTAACGTTTGGCTTCACCTTGTTGACTTGCCTCGTGGTAGTGGTGTTCATCAGCTGGTTGGCGTTCGGAGACAGCAGCGTCGTCGGCGCGGCGCTTCGATGGTTGCGGTTTATCACTACGTAACAAGTTTCCACTTAGAACTAGGAACTCCTTGGCAAAAGACTGGCTGAATGACATCTATTTGTTTTGTTTTACCGGCACTTGTTTTAATTGAATTTAGAATATTAAGCATTTTATGCTTTTTTATGTGTAAATGTACATAAGTCTGAAACTGATAGCTTAAAATAAATGAAAAAGAAAAAAAAAATGTCTCAAACAAATTATTTACTAGGATATTGAATAAACATTGATTTATTTTAATTACAGGGAAAATAAGTGACGTTAATTTTGCAAATACCTACGTATTAAAATAAACTTTCAAAATAATATTACTCACAACTCGTGTCTTCCCCTCTTTCGCGAGCTATTTCACCTGTAAGTTGTTTAAAATGTATTAAAAAGTGATCCGATATCGTCAGCACATTTTATTGAATTTGTATCTCAATTATTTTTATTCATATTTAAATCTTAATATAAAATTCAATGTTAATATTTACCTTGCGATTAATTATTTGATTAGACAATTCTACATCAAAAGCTTATAAACGTCGCATTCATGATTTAGTGTCGCCAATTTTTTGATACTAATAACGACTTTTTCTTTAATTGAAAAAATCTAAAAAGGTCTACTGTGTCGTTCTAGATGAGTTTGACACTACTGTGTATTGTAGGAACAGGGCCCAACTTAAATCTGTTCTGTGTGGCACTACAATTTAATTCGGCTGATTATCCAAAAATTGGCAACTCCGTTTCAAAGACAACAAATATGGCGGGCATATCATAGACGGATAGATGCAATGCCATGAAATATTTGCAATGCTCGGCGCAAGGGTACAAACCACAAATGAAAAATACATCCGCTTTAGAGTTTACCAAGAAGCACAGATCGATGATCGTAACTTTCAACCTTACTTCGTAACATGTGATGCAAAAGGAACAGAAAAAATCATCCCGTTTGGTCGAGAACAGTTGAATTTAGGAATGTAACCGGTTGAGTAAAGTTCGCTCGCATAAGCGACAGGGTTTAACTACGGATTCAGCCGGGTTCATGCCTGACAAGCGGTAGACCAATCTCGAACGGCGTCAGCCGCGTCTCATCAGTGCTCGCTATGAATTATGCGTGATGAAGCATCTAAGTGCACGGTACCTCGCGGTAACAAGGGACGAAGCACATTGCCGCTCGTTCGATGGTTAAGTGTGGGCCGATGATAAAAGTATAAACAAAAAAAAATCACTCAGCCTCGAAAGGCCGAGATGTACCTCGAACATGGACCTTCTTGGGCAACTCTGGCGGCGTGAAGGTGGGGGGAGGATGGTGATCATCTGCAAAACATCAGCACAATATCGCATTCCGGTACACCACTCAGTAGATACGGTACCTACAGGCACATCGCAATATACAGCGTGTTCGCGCCAGCAGTTACTCCTGGCTCGGCCTCTTCGACCCATTCGGGTTCACTTTTGATGCGATTAGCGCACTTCAAGCAAGCTTAGCGCCCAGGCGTGGCCTTTAGCATAGACTTTCAGAACGACCTGACGTTTACGTTTCTTTCAAATATTCAGGGCATTCCGAGTCGAGCAGCATGATCCAAAAGTGAATCCGAATTGTTTACAAAAGTTAAATAAATTACTTTCACATAAACTACACACTACAACACAAACACAAATCATTCACTGAGCATGCAAACGAAGCTACGACATAAAATAATATATATCTATCTAGTACACAAGCATTATGTGCGTTACTAATATGAATTTATTGTTAGTTTAGAATGAGTTTAGAACCCTACACTCAAATGGGATTAGATATGGGACCTAAATGATTGCATAGTACTTCGGATATTACCGAGCTAACTAATCGTTAGTGAAAAAGATGAAATCAACTGTTTAGATGCGGATGGAGTATTTGAAATATACCGTATGTACCGACGGAACAAACGCAGCAACCAATGGCTGCACAATCCGGACGGTTCTATCGAGGCGGGATACTCTAATAAAAATCCCTATAGAGGGTTATCGATAAATAAAAATAATACATCTGATCCATATCATAAGCGTAATTTACAAAATTATAATTTCATAATAAAAACTATAACTTCACAACATCAATATCTGAGGGTCTATTTATCGATGCAGAAATCAGGGCTCAAAATACTCCTATGGAATAAAATTTTCGATATATATAATAACAACAACACCAAAATAAATAATAGACATCACAATAAGTCTGTCTCAATATATCGGCTAATAGAGAGGCAAACATCTAACTGCAGTAATGCACATAGAATAACGTATAGACAAGACAATAACAGGACACGTGGTTGCTATGTCGCGGTGGGCGGCGCGCGACTCGCCCCCGGACGTCGCCCCGTGTGACACCACATAGACATTTACACTGAATCTTATACACATGGTTACGTACTTGCCCTGCCAACCATCTGGACGGCTCGTACGCCCTTCCTGAATGTGGCCACTGAACCGAGAAACAACACCTTTAATCTAACTTGTATCTAATTTATTCAGCTTTATTTAAATGGTGGACATTACGGAAGGAACGCAAATAATAGGTAGGTTTATGCAGACAGAGATGCAAAGCTCAGGACAGTTTCGTTTGTAGACAGGAAGATTCGGCCATTCATTTAGCTGCGTTTTGATTACGAGGACCTTAAACGTTAGTAAAGCTTCATTAATTGATGAGACAGAAATTATTGTATAGCGTTTTGGATCCCCGCAATCAAAACCTTTGTATGAAATGTCCAATGGATTTGGTGAATTTGATATCTGTCCCCTGGGAGCCTATCGTACTCGTAATACATATAAGCGTATCCATCTGTTTAGTGACTTAGCCCAGCTGCAATATAATAGCTGCGTGTATCGTTTAATCGTGTATTAGCGTTCTGTAGCCCAACTTTCTCTCATGAGCAATGGTTAGTTGTTGCAAACAAATTATACGTGTGTAAGGTACGGTAATAGGGAATAGCGTTTATCCGTTCCGTACCGTCGAGACACGCACGGTACGTATTAAGACTTTGTTTCACCATTCCAGTCTGCATCATCATCATTCCGACATCTGTAAAAATCCAAAAACTGAAACATGTCCTACGCTTGCTGTTGGCTATCGATTAATAACTCCATTTGACAAGATCAAAGATACCATCACTGACGTTTGATCCCACCAAAAGTGTTGATGATATGAATAGTGGCTGTTTTAGTTTTCATTTCCATTAGTCATAACTGTAGTTAGCACAGACAAGCCGGAACTGTCTTATGAGTCTTTGTCCTCGGAAGCTCACTCTCGTTGGGGCAAATTCTATCAACACTCTGTCTTCATTTTGCTTTCTGAGACATGCTTTCGTGGATACATATTAATATTTGCTAAGTGTGTCAGGAGGTAAAATGACGGTGCACTTGCTGTTTTGCAAAAACTTAGTTCTACTTCCATCTTATATCGCATGCAATGTACTGTCTGTGCTGGGCTCTCAAGTGCATCATATCAATCTCTATCCACACCATTGATACGTGCTCAATTTTGAAAAGTGTTGTACATATTTGTTTAGTTAATACTGTTCCTAATTCGGTGACGTTTAATGCATTGTGATATTGTATGATGCACTAAATCCTGCCGAAATCGATACAAATCAGAGCGACAATCCCAAAAGGCATAGAGAAATGGTGAAGTGTCGGAGTGGTTTGTCTTGTGGCGGTATTCATTCACGAGCGAGCGGACATACACAATGAATGCTAAATTATATTATAGAGGGTGTGAACGAGCACGGATCAAGATAATGCTTTGCAGCCGATCCAGTCTGTGAGGTACGGACGCAACACCACTAAAGCAACTCAACAAAATTATATAGACACGAAAAATAATCGGAAAACGTCAATTTGTGAGGTTAGGTGTGGTGCAAGTTACCTATGTCGGCTCCGACCTTCCGCTGGTGCGCGGTCACTAAAAGTTTAGCCGAACAATAATATCATTAATGTCTCACAAGTAAGAAAGTAAACGGTGTGGTACTGGCAGTTGTAGCGAGTCTGTGTCGGAGTGTACTTGAGTACAAGTACCTACGGTGTTCATACAATGTGACAACGTTAGAAACACGGTGTCGAAGTGAACGGTTATAGTTACAGGACACAGCTCGTGAATATCTCAAACAATCATATGTATATATAGTATGTATATAAAGATCTCCAGAAAGAATGTCACAGAATTCGTTACGTTTTGAATTAGTTGATAGGCGTTGGGTCTAGTAGAGATAGCTATTTATTTTACAGACTAATAGTATTGTTTAGGTTAAGGAAGCAATGTGATCTTACAGTTTTTGCATTTGCATTTCTTGATCAGAGTTTCGTCTTTGATGTCCTCGTGGCAGGCCTTGCAGTAGTACCAGGCTCTGGAAACAGAAAGCATAATTGTTGCGGTCCAAAAGTTAGTCCCAAAACTTTAGTTTTCATTTATCAATGCGTCGCTTCTGCTATATCGTAAGTTGTCTTTATAAAATATTTTTTTCAAGTTCATTATAGTATTGTTGTACTGATTGCACTACATTTTAAGAGCAAATGTTAGAAACTCAAAATGTCGCGTCTCATAAGATTAAATTGTCACTTCTCATCAAAGTTAGTCTTTTGTAAGTTACCTCTTGACTTCATCTGCAGATTGTGCTATAAAGAACCCTTGCGTGTTGGCGTGTATTTTCGCGTTCCGAGGATTGATGGAGATTTTGCTGTCGGCCCCCTCTTCTCCTTTAATCTCAATTGCCAAAAGCAACAACTTCAACTTCGTAAAGCATAACCTGACAAACAATACGTACTGTAGTTTTCAGTGACGCGAACCTACAGCGAATTTATTTAATAACTCCAATAGTTTCATGATTTGGTTAACTTAGCATTACAAGCTTAATGTTATATTGCCAATTGGTTGTGTAAGTGGATTAAACTCATGCAAACTCCTTAAAATTTTGTCATGACAAAAATGTTATCTATAAGGCTTAATTTAAATTTTATGCATGATTTTAATGCAGGGCTATTTTAAATAATAATTTGCTTATATCTAATGTTATTTGGCTTCCATAACTCTTCTAAATTACGTCACAGGAAGCACAAAGGATGAAGCTCCGCAAGCCGGGGTCCATGCTTAAGTTAGCAAGTATTAAGAGAGATGTGCTTAAAAGCAGTAAATTGAGTGTTGAATAGTTAGTAAAACATGCGTAGATGCAATGTGACCATTTGATGACGGTGACAGTTTGTGCAGAACCACCTAGTCTTACTGCACTGAAGTAGTTCGATGGCGATTATGAACGATCTCAAATACGACTTTGACCATTAAAAAACTATTCAAACAAACTAACTAGTGGGAGATGTAAAACTATGAAGACTACCAACGCCAATCTATAACATACCACTATCATTTACCCATTCAACATGCATTATCTATTCTGAAATAAGAGAACATATTAAGTTCTATCGACATCCTACTCTGGGTACAGGTTAATTAGTGCACACTGATTAGCTAAGATTAGCGACAGGCCCACACAGTGTCTACGGTGCGAGGGTGCAGGCGGGCCCGAGGATCGAGAGGGTCTTACTCGCTGGCCTGAGGGAAGCTCATTCCCGTGAAGGAGGTCGACAGTGTTTCGGTGTACATCTCGCATCCCGTACCCTGCAGGTAATCGTTCTGCCATGCTTGTGTGTCAGGGGACTGAAAACAACGAACGGTACACGCTGAAGCTCGTGCTATGTTAGTCATAGCCATCTGCGACCTCTACCTCTCGGCAATCTTCTTCCTCAGATAACTAAACACTCATCATCCCTGCTTCGAACTACACTAACATCTACACAGTTATTCAGTGCAGTACCTAAGGAAATGAGACTGGAAAAGAAACATCAAGATTCAAAATCACAGTTTGAAAGCGGGCAAACAAAAATTGTACATAAACAATGAATGACAGAAGCTTTGCGATTCAGTAGTCGGTTAGTGACGCTTGTCCCGCGCTCGCGGCGGTATGGAAGGCCAAACACTTGTACATTATGTATAATTCAGTGTGTGACATCGTCATATGTCACGGTGTTGAAAGCGTCTCGTCGCCTCCCACTTACTCTGTCGCCTGTTTGAAGGGCATCCCGATAAACGTGGTACTTAACGTCTCCGTGTACATCTCCATGCCGGTACCGCGCATGTAGTCATTAGTCCATATAGCCATGTCTGGTGACTGTGGAAATGCCGCATATTACGTTAAAACTTGAAGTACTCTCAGAGATTTGATAATTCGCAGATTGCAGCCGATCTCTGAAAGTACTTTCTATTGTACAGTACGAATGTGTTAGTGTGATGACAAATGTGAGAGCTGACCGTCTTAAAACTCCTCATAGCGAATAAGTTGGCCATCATGGTCGAGAAGCCGGGCGCGAGGCAGCTCTGCGCGATGAAACCGAGTTTCAGTTCCGCCAGGCAGATGACGTCATCGCCCTGCTTCCAGTCCCATGATGGGATATTCAGCAGGTAGGCCTGGAATTAATGGCCAATGTGTACAGTAGCATTATTTTTTTTAGCCAAACTGTGAATAAATTGTTTTGGACAAGTTTTTTTTATTGTATCCCACAGCTCCCTAAGATGTTTCAGGGGTCTGAAATATTCAGTTTTCGAAGGTTTGTAATTGTCAATATTATAAAATTTGCAGTGGCAAGGTTTCGTATCTTCACCTATATCCAATCTCACCTTATTGTGATACTGCATCAGTTGTATAATAACCCTGATGTCGTCGGAGTAGTTCTTGATGGAGATAACCCTCATGATATTAGCAGCGTCCTCCGCATCCGGATCTTGGCAGTATTTGTTTGCTAGCACCAAGCAAGCGTCTGCTTCGTGGACCTACACATTGACAATCTTATGAAATTCGTGCAGAAAAGTTTATTCAACGACTTTTAGTATTGAATTACTGTTGTAGTAATTTACTTTAGTGTTCTTTTTTTAAATATTATATTTTTTCATTTTATTGCAGACAAATTTGTGACTTGTGAATTGTTAATTTGATATCGTTAAATTCAAATAGACTTCGTTATTAAAATTAGTAAAAATTCACTCACCTTAATAGCTTTTTGATCGTCTATATAAATAGTTGTTATAATACAGTGACATTTAAACACACAGATATGACATCAATTCAGTCTAAACAAAGGACAAGCTGGTACATTTCATGCTAAATTTAGCCGCATAACTATTTTTAAATGGCCACTGCGATTTCTGAGGGTTTAAATTTAATAGGAATTAACACCAAAAATGGCATAGCATCGTAGTGCCCATTTAGAGGTAAAAAATTGTATGAGAGTTAAGCGCATGCGTCACATCGACATTCCGGGAAGCCATGCATCGACACTTACCGCAACACGCATCGACAATCGACAACTGTACTTGAGACAAAGAAAAGTAATAATTTTGAAAAAGGAAATCCTTTCTTCGGCAGCCATTAATGCCAATACAACTCTTTTGTACAGTGCAATCGATATCGAAGTAACACACGGGCCAGCATCGCATACAACACCCATTATTGGTTCGGGATAGTCAGACAAACGGTAGCCGCGTCTGCGCACGGCGAAGGATCAGAGGGATATCGAAACACACAACGCGCCCGGCCCAGTAGGTCGCGCCGGGGCGCAGGGCCGGGCCACACACTGATTAGCGACAGGCACGTACAGACAGCGCTCAGGTCAACACATCAGAAGGGTAACACTGTTCCGAGAGCAACTCGAAAGAGCTTAGTGAACGAGCAAACGCTCTACGTCTAGAGAAATGACAGTCTGTACAGCTCAAACCGACACCACGCCCAAAGAACACATCTCCGTGTGTGCAGTGCTACTTACTTTTACCCTCTGTAGGTCGATTGGATTCATAATGGTGCCTTGAAAGAATTCCACAGTGGTAAAGTGTCTCTTGAACAGGCCTTCGAGCTCCAGGTCGGGCGGTTTCCTGTCATCAACGCTCAGTTAACACTACTTGTAAAGGACAGTCCGCCGCCTGTGGTGGCCTTACCATGCATTACTATTTACCAAAATACGCAGTCGTGGTGCGGTACGGGGGCGCCCCGGAGCGCCGCCACACCGCCGTGACAAGCAATGATTGCATCAAAATAATCACAAGATAAACGTTACCAAAGTGATAAAAACCTACAGTGACTATGAAACAGCGTCTTTACAGAAGAAAAAGGTCCGTCTTATATGCACATATAAATAAATAAAAATACTGATTCACTGAGACGCGTATCAATGATAATAACGGCCGTGCTGCAATCTAATGCCTGCGCTATTTGTCTTACTCTAACCTTGACTCGCTCAAGGTCGACGGCATTCATCATTGTACCCTGAAAAAACTCGACGGTGGTGTAGTGACGCTTCAGTAGACCTTCCAGCTCAAGGTCGGGCTCTTTTCTGAAAGCGTCGTTGGATCATGCATGACACACCACCTCCACGACATTAGCTTACGCTACTTACGAGTAGGCCGACGCGCGTCCGCCTTCTCACAAATTACTTCAAATGTCAAATATGGACGCGGGTGTAAGTTTGTGCAAGCCGGTGCCAAGTACAATACTATTGGCGACGCTTAGTCTCAAATAAAACGATAGATACGCGCCATAGAAATGGTTGTTCGTAAACAGTTTGCAGTTTACTAGAATGTAACTTTGAATTTTGAATAACTAAGTTATTTTATGGATTAGGTCATATTAATTATGATTCCGAATCATATGGACAAATGGTATATTATCTAACACTTCAGCTAACTTATATGTAATTTAAAAATAGGTAATATATTATGAAATGATGTACTGACCTGTGTAAAAAAACAACCTCAACATCTACGTCTTCCCGGTCCTCATGTAGGAAGTCTTTTAAAAAATGGCTGACTGATTCGTATGTTATATGTCCACAAACAACAATATGCCTGAAAATCAATAAAATTATTATAGGATCATCCTTTTGAGCGTCATTAAAAGTGTGCATCTACAAAAATAAATGCAAATTGTTTTAAAAAGCTGTTAAAGCAAATTTGTTGAAAAAGTGAAGCTTTTGTTTTGAAAGTTTGAGAAAATGTTACCAAAATTTGAAATTTTCTTCTTTGCTGATCAAACATTTAAGCTTTGTAGCTTTTGAAGAGTGAAAGTTTACATTTGCTCAAGATATTTTAAAAAGCAAATTTCAAAAAGCACAAAATCTTATATATAAAAGACAGGAAAGATAGAGGTACAGCAATTTGGAGTTTTATTTAACACCTGGGACCACATGATCATAGTCGAAAAAAAAGACAAATAAACAAGGTCTCAACAGGGTTAAACAAAACAATACGTGAATAAAGCATGAAAAAACTACTTGATCACACAACGCCTTTGGTTTGAAGCCAAATACTGAGCACCTATATACAAAATACACATTACATACAGATGGCATGGATGTTGGTGCTAATGTGGACGCAAATGATGGAATTTTGAAAATCAAAGACGTTGCTTTTGACTTAACCTCCATAATTTACTATTTTGTTCATCAGTTTGTGGATGAAGTTTCTGATAAATTGCATGATGTGACTGAAACTCGTATATTTGTATTTGATTTAGTTTTTGAACCCACAAAGAAATGAACCACCTTAACTAGAAAGCTCAGTTTCGTTCAGGACTGTGTAACTATCTACCGAGCTAAATCACGAAGTTACCGGGATGAGGACGAATCAGGATGACGCTTGCTGGGAATATTCTTGAATAAGAAAATAAACAGCATTTGTTGCAGGAATAATGGGTTCTGAGTGATTGTGTGGCAGAGTAACAGTGAAATTGAGATCTAGACACATTTCTCTATTATTTTTTTTATTGATAATGATCATGTGTGAATTTGTTCGATTTCAATATTGTTGTGTCTAGATGCACAATTTATTTAATCGGCACATTAATACACTTAAATTAAACTTGCGTCTTGTAACAATTTGTTGTTTATAAAGAAGTACAGGTATTCACGAACATTAAGAACATAGTTATACGAGTAAGTGTGTACGAGCAGTCTCAATTCTTATTGAGTTCAATTTAAAAGAGAGTTAGATGAGATAGTGGAAGTGTTGACAGTCTGCTTGTCGGTACAATGATGGAGGTTAATGATGTTAACGATTGCACACAAACGACAGCAGGAAGGGCTTCAAACACATTCAAATCATGAAGGTATTTCAGAAGGAAATAAAGACAAACAAAAGCAACTCGCTCTGTCTACTCACAACCATGCAATCTAAGATTGATCTAAGGTGTGGCAAAGGAACTGATTTCATTGTTATTTTGAACATTAAAATTATTAAATCTTCTACCTTTAGTTATTATTAAACTTACAAACATTGCAAAAAAATTGAAAAATCAGTAAAATTGAAAATTTTGTATATATAATGATTGGTGTGTCGCCGCTAGATGATGTCGATCATGTCGAATGATATGTCTATACACTAAGCTAGTTTTGCGTCAAAACGTCCTCAATGCACACAGCCTTGCCACGCTCTAAGAATTATATAAATACCAAAATACATTACACTAATAACCGAGGGGATCGACTCAAAAGATACATTAAATAATATACAACAACAACAACAAGTTGGGTCAACAGGGAGTACAGATACGGTAGAGTCGTGCAGGCAGGGAGGGTGTCGGTACGGTGGCGGAGGGAGGGAGGTGGGCTGGAGCATCGAGTGAGGAGCGACAACAGCCCCCGGGCCGGGCCGGGCCGGGCCGGCGAGCGTGCCGGCGCACCGCCGCCAGCCGCGCCCGCGCCAGGAGCTGTCGACGCGCCGCGACGCACACCACAACTCCAACAACTCACTACGTTCAACCACTCAACATTTAACTGTCCGCAACTAAGCTTTACGGTAACATTCCTTACCTACCTACCTACTAACAGAACATAATCATGATACCTATATGACGAGCGATAACACTAGCCACTATCTGCGGTTCACTATTTTAACTGAACTCAAATCAATTCAAAGGTAATTCACAATCAATATCGACTCATAAAAACAAAGACAACTCGCGGGACTCGAGTCCCGCCAAAGATAAGTGAGTACACAGAAGCGTGCTAAGAGAGGAAAAGGAAGAATAGATTTCACAACACGGAACACATTCAACGGAACGGAGTGAAGACAGCGGCTCACCTGCGTCCCCGCTCATTCTTGAGGGTGCCGCCGTACTTGGGTCTAGTGCCGATTAAGTCAATTATCTCTGGGATACAACTGGCAAATATCGCCTAAACGCCGACAGACAAAACAAGACGTTCATATTGGATCGACCGGACCGGGCTCGAGCCGGCCGCCGGGCGCGGCGTGGCGACCGGCGACCGGCTCGGCCGACTCGGCGACAGCTCCCGAGCGCGGAGCCGGGGCGCGAGGCAGCGGCGCGAGGCTGGGCGCGGCGCCGGCGCGGGCCGGGCGGGCGGCGCAGCATGCGCGCGGGCGCAGCGGCGGCGGCTCGCGCCTCTCGCGGCGACGCGCGGCGACGCGCGGCAACTCGCGGCAACTCGCGGTCGCGGCGCGGAGGATGTGGTGGTGGTGGGTGGGGGGCGGGGGGTCGGCGCGGGCACTGGCTGTGTGTGATCGTCGGGACTCGTGGCGAGGTGCCGGAGCTAGCGCTACAGCGTGGCGACAGGCATCGTGTGCAAGCGAACAAACCAAACACTACTCATCGACAGCATTACAAAACTTTACATCGGCTCTCTCCAAATCTAGTCTCGTTAGAAGGATCAAAAGCTCAACGGTGTCTCGAGTGAGATTACGAAAAAGGCATGTAGTAGTGCGTCGGTCGACCGCGCGCCTGTCTCTCTAGTAGGGGAGAGGGGCGCGGCCGCCGGGACTAACTCTCCGAGCATGCGCCACGGCACCGAGAGACCGATTCTAGTGAAGGATTAATAAATTTCATTAGCAAACTCCGCATTCAATCAATCAAGATCGAAACCGTGAGAGGTGGGAAGGCAGGAAGCCGCGTGGAGCGGGGGCGTGAGAGCAGGGTACCTGCGGCGGACGTCCTTGTTGTACCGGCCGCCGTATTTGTTCCGCTGCGCCGCCAGCTCCGTGATCTCGGGGATCCAGCTGGCGAACACAGCCTACGATACACAGCAAACACCGTGAGGTGAGCGACCACCCCGCCCCGCGCGCCCGCACCCGCCCCGCGCCGCCCCGCCCCGCCCCCCGGCCGGCCCGCGGCCGCGAACCTCGCGTCGCACAAGGCTGTGGCTCGAGTGTCGTCTGTCTGCGGCTGTGAGTGGTGGCTGTGGCGTGTGTGTGGCTGTGGGAGTGCGGGACGTGGGTGCCGTGCCGAGCTACGCTAGCGGCGGGAGCTGTGACCGGCGCAAGCCGTGACGGGACTCGTGACCGGGTGCATGCAAAGCCTAAGGATACATACGCTAACTGGTCGATGAGAGGAAATTAAAAGAAATAGATTCGGTCGGAACGTCAACTAAAACGATGGGCATTCGATATAGACGCTGGGTAGAGCGCGAGCACGGGGCGGCCGTCGCGGGCGGCTCCGGGTGCGCGCTCCCCCCGGCGCTACGGCTGCAGCCGGCCGTAGTCCCGGGGCGAGAGACGCGCCACGGCCGCGCGCGGGGCCGCCGAGTGCCCGCGAGTAGATGACACAATACATCTGACGGCACTGAGCAAGCTTTCTTATAAGTGATGATCTCACAGTGTCCCCGACAGTTCGGGCGACCCACGTCGGGCGCGTCGCGCGCGATATGGCTCGCCTTCGCTTTCGGTGACCGATTGATACGACAAAATGATACCTTTTTCCGTGTTCACGCTTCAGCTCGCCACTGTACTTGGACCTACTTCCTACCAGCTCTATAATTTCGGGAATGCTACTAGCGAACATTGCCTGCAACAGACCACGGTGTCGGTGGCAAGTCGCGTCCGAGCGTACGCGGACACCGTCGCGTGGTGCACGACAATGTCCACCTGGAGTCTCGGTACGCGCTCTATGGGACGCTGAGTCGTAAGTGTGGCCAGGAGCGGAGCGAAATAAAAATAAAAGGAACGAGTGTGTGTCTACCGGTGATGTGAGCAACAGAACACAGCCAGGCACAGGTGCGGCATGCAGAGATCGCGAGGTGGGAGGGGTGGGACGCGGCGCGGCGCCGGGCTCCGGGCCCCGGGCGCGCTGTCCGGGCACGCGGCCGGCGGCGACCGCGGGCCCAGCCGACCGGCTCCTCCGGCAGCTCGGCGGACACGTAACAAAGCAAAAGAAACAATACACCCATGCACGCGCTCCGAGCTCGGCGGCTCTCGAGGGGAGCGGCGGTCGCGAGGCGCGCGAGTGAGGCGCGGCGCAGCGGGGTCGGCGCGGCGCAGCGCGGCGCCGGCTGCCTCCGGGCCCGCACTCACAGTACATGCTCTAGTATGGTGCACTATTCAGGCTTACGATCATTCACGAGCTGTGCGTTAGTTAGTACGCTTGTCTAGCAAGTCACGTGGATCTATTTCGTGTCCGTCCGACCACGACGGCGAGTCTCCGATACATTTCCTTTTGCTTTGTTATACATATAGATTAACGCAAGGAACAGCAAGCGGTCCGATTGAAATGTTGGCAACATTGAGTATTAGAAAAACAAAATAAAGGTATAGTGTTTGTGTGAACAGTTTACATTGAAAACTTGCCTCTCCTTGCACATTGTTAATATATTCATTAAATTCCTTTTGTGATTTTTATCTTAGTCTTATTCGATAATTTATAATAAATTATAGAAAGTATGTGAAAGAGAAACTTACCAAGCCGACGAGGAGAAAAAAAACCAAAAACGTTCTGCCAAGTACTGTGTGACAAAACACATCACCGTAACCTACTGTGGACATGGTGACTATTAGAAAGTATACACAAGTCCAGTACGAAAGCTTCTGCGCGTTCTCAAACTCTAATGGGTCTCCAGAGTTTTCCAGCTGAAACATATAAAACACAATTCAAGAAACTATTTATTTGTGAGTACCTAACGACAAACTTAACACACATCTAGTAGAAAAGATACTGCGCATACCAGCAATTGACTATAAGAGTAAGCGAAGGCTCTAGAACTATTAGTTGTTGTGCAAGCGAGAAGTATCTGTGTAATCTACCTTTTACGTAGATCTGGGAAGTATTTGAAGGAAACAAAATGAAAACCTACACAGTTTTGAAATCTTTTACCCGTTAGTGGTGACATTTGAACATTTGACATATGGTTAAGAATAGTATTCCCAAATTTCAAAATAATATTAATTACCATATTATACGCAATTTCAAGCCAAATTTACTCTCCCCAATTTTAATGAAGATCATAGAACTTAAATGGGTAATGAGAAAAGGGAAGAAATTTAGCAGATGCGACGAGAAATGAACTTACCAAATGAATAATGCCGGCAGCAGTTAACCATACTGATATAAATATAGAAACTAATTGCGCCAACCGAATTGAACTCGATGTCTTTAATATATTGAGGTACTGCAAAATATCAGGCACGGTCATTAAGCGTAGAGCTCTGAGAAATCTCAGCCCTGGAAACAAATGAATAACCAATTAGAAGAAAGTCAACTGAAAAAGACAAAGAAGAAACATTTCATTTACTGAGAGCCGAGAGAGTTGATAATAAACAAAGCGAAGAAAGAGTTGAGGTGCGTTAAACTTCATTTAATTACTTAAATGAATCTTCAAATAGTTTAATAGAATACCAATTCCGTGGTGTTGAAAACACTTAGAAATACGCAGCAATTGTACAATATTTTTATTTTCAGATTGTCTAATTTCTCCTACGATGTCTAACTGGACCAAAGAGGGTAGATGTGAGAAGAATCATATTAAAATAAGTTTAGTTTTTCTGTGGTATAGGACTTGCTGTCTATGGAATCATAGCACAATAAGCATTTACATGTGGGCCGGTTTCGTAGACAAGGGTAAAAGCGTTACCTCACTATTATAGAGTAGGCCTTGCCCAGCATAGGAACAAACATGGTTGATGGATGATGAATGTTTTTGTTTTTGCTCAAAATCTTAATGATATCAGATCAATTTATAAGTTATTTTTTGCAAGAATATCATGACATAAAGCAAGAAGAAGAAGCTGGTATGACAATAGACGGTTGCGCGACGGAAATATTACATCGAGCAACGAGAAATTATCGTCTATCGTTTGAAGCTGCGCGTAGTATAAAATATAGTCTATATGCCATAAAAATATGATAAAAATAGTGTAACAAATGCTGAGATATGATGTATCCATTTAGTTCAGTAGTTTATTCTGATAACCCATCTTATTGGGCCTTCTTGGTATTCTTTTAAAATATCCTATTAAAAACGGATGATATATTGAAAACCACTCACCTATCCACGTTCTATCCAGGTATATCGATACAAAGGATGGGGGTATCGTGAAATAATCTACAAATGAATACATTTCGAGCATGAACCATAGTTTGTCACTAGCTGCTATAAACTGAAACAGAAATAGCACAGACATTAATCCGTTTAATCGTCGAGATAACACCAAACGAACGATCCAAACTTGTGGTGAACAATAAAATGTTCAATTTATTGCCATTTTATTGTTATTGATTCATTAAAGGCGTCCATCAACAAACGGAAGAGAACTTACTCGTATAAAAAAGTAGACCATAAAAAATATGTTAAAGGCAAGGTCGATTTGCTGAGTAATATTGTCGCTCCATTTCTGACATCGTTCCACCTCCTCACTGTAAACGTTAGGAATCATGTCGGTTAGAGTGCCCCTGTGTTTGTCATAACAAAACAAGTACAAGAACGAATCACGGAAGCCACTGTCTAATTACAATATTCAGCAGACAAATAAAACAAAAGCTAACATTTAAACTATAAAATATTTTCAGCAAGACACTTCGGACCACATTTATACAGTTTCGACTCACGTATTCCTTTATGATTTCAGCATTATTGTAAATTATATTGCATTAATACTTTAGCTACTGAATGAAATTTAATTTTAAAGTAGGGATTTGATATTTACCTGGACGCGTCGATGAAGTAGATGATAAGCGATGCTATACTCAGAATGAACACCAACACTACCTGCAAAAGAAAATCATTCAATTGCTTAATATTTTTTTACGGTTATGGAACTAAAAAAAAACACGACTAACTTATTTATATACTTTTAAAAGTCATCTTGCTTAAGATAACGCTACACACTTTCACGATTTGAATAGTCTTTCAACTCGAATAAAGAAGTCTTAGTAGAATGTAGGTGACAACCCATTTAAATTTTCATGGTAACATTAAACATAAGAATTACTCTTACACACTTAAAAGTTATAGTTTCAAGTAAAAAGTTCGGTGTTACTAGAAAATGAACCTCAAAAATAATCATCGTTTATTTACAATAAATCTGAACATAATTTGTCGTCTATATTTCTTACTATCCTGGATTACAGGAGCGGTTTTAACCAGGTCATATATCAGTTACGTAAATATAATAGTTTGTATAGCTGCGTTTTTGCTTTGTTACTGATGTTCACATAATGCGTTCAGAAGCCGTACGAGTATTGCCTGACCATTGAAATGATCTTGTTAGACTAGCAGCATTTACATTGTTTTGATTTTGAATCTGTGCAGTTGTAAAGCCGCGAACTAAGCTGGGATTGTTCTATATAGTTATTGTCCTGTACTGAATAACGTGGAAGAGCTTAATGAGTCACTTCTTTGTTTCGAAGGACAATTCAGCCAGTGATCGTTGCAACTGGACGCTCAAAAAAGAAATTAAAAAATAAGTGGAGAATTTCAGGTAATTTTTAGAACTAAACCAAATGTAAATAAGAGGTAATGTTGGTGATGGTGTTGATGGAGATAATGATTAATATTCTAATAAGGATACTGAATAAAATTGAAAAACAATGGTTAATAACTTCGTGATAAATCGAGGCACTTTGCATTGATTTGCAATTACAAATTAATTAAAAATACATCCACGTATTTTATTTATCGTATGTTTATTCATATGTCAATCTAGAATCTATCAGTTACAACAAAACAACATAGTTAATTAAGGCCAAGCCTGCAGATGCAAACAAGCTTATTCAAATAGGATTCATTACCATACGGCACGCGCGTTGGATCACAAAGTATTGGTTTATGGGCAAAACACGCGATTATATAACACCTGTATCCCCATGGAAGAGGCAGAGAAGTATCCTCACATCACCTTTATTTTTAATTCCAATAATAGAGTGCTAGAAAGTTCTCGGGAGTTTTTAGGGGCGGAGTCCGGCAACCCGCACTAGGTCAGCGGGATGGACTAAGGCGTTAACTGTCACAGTTTAAACAAATGTGTGCCCAGCAGTGGAATGGTTATGAGATGATGATGATGATGAATAAATAGGGTGTTAGCTGACATCCATTTAATTTCGGCTTTTTCGTAAATATATCCATATTCCTTACTGTTATTGAGAATTTCGTAAATAACAATATAAGTAAATTTTCCCATCTTGTGAATCGAATCTGGAACCCCTCTAGCCGCAGTCCTAACAACGCAATTTACGCAATAAGCCCATGTAATCAATTAATACGTCCTACACGAACTTGTGAATTATGATCTCATCATGCATCATTCAAGTTCTAGTCATTCTGATTCATTGTGAAGGTATATTTAGCGTTTGCAGAACACTAGTGCTGATGGATCAGATAAATCACTTTGACGAATGGTTAATCGAAAAATGTGTTTTCTTTGATCGACGAGGTTGTAAGTAGTTTGAGTAATTCTAATAAGGAGAGAAGTGATATCAGTTTTAGACGGAATAGTTTAATATTAAATGGTACATTTCAAAGAAAAAAACATAAATTTAGAAAATTTGAGGTATACATTCAGAATTCGAAATTCAGAAATTTCCGGGCTGGCATACTTGCAATGCTTTATTAACTATGACATTACATTGTTTGTGTAACTTAACAAAACATTGCATTTGATTTCTCATATATATTCCACTATGTATTCTAAGAAGATTCTCGCGTCGTCCATATAGATTAATGCATGTAAATTGATTATTATCAATAGAATATTCATTGGTAATCATCATGATGAATACATATTAAGTCAACTGCGTACATCGTAATTTTATTCAAATTAAGCATGACAATAGCGCAACAGAATGTTGAATTATTAATACTTATATAACCTACTTCGAGATGTTTCTTAGTCATGTATTACATTGCTTTGATCATCATCATCATCATCACCCCATATACGTCCCACTGCTTTTAAGGGGCCTCCCTTAACTGAGGGTTTAGGCCTAAGTCTATCACGCTGGCCTAATGCGGGTTTGCGGTTTATACTCCTTAGAATAACTAAGGTGTGCAGTTTTCATCACGATATATAAAATAAGAAGATATTTTTAGGTTAAGAGTTATCAACCAAATAGGATCGTGTTGCCAATACAAACAAAATGATCACGTAAAAATGTTTGTTACAAATTTTTATTCCTATAAAAACGATGACGTCATTTCTATCTTAAACAGATCTACAAAGCCTTCTAACAACCTGGTGAGCTTCTAAACAAAGACTGACTATTCGTGACTAGAAAATCACTTCCAACTCAACAATGTAGTTAAATATAATAGAAATGTTACCGCTTCGATTGTAGCAAAACGTGTAAAAGAAAACACAGTTGTTATCTCAGAACGACTGTAGTCATTATAAAGTTTTTATTGAACAGTAGTTAGCAGAGCAGTGATAACAATAACGATGTTTAATAGTTGCACAGGCTTAACAAACACTGCTTGTTAGCACAATATCAGATGAAGGTTCTGTAAATATTAACCGATTAGTCATTTCTGAGGATAATTTCTATCGGGTTTTAAGCTTAATACCGATTTATTGACCAACGATATAGTAAAAGGAACTATATCTAGATATCTATTTCAGGAACCTTAACCTTATTTAATTAGATTTCATGGTATTACTTGTTTGGATCTAAATTATGAAAACCTTTGTGTAATCTACAAACATTTGTTACAAATTTCAGTCTACATGTTGCTGAAGAGTCCAAAAAATCCATAGTTTCTTATTCTATTGTATCGAGGCAGTTTAATAACAAAAAAAATTGTGAGAATGCTATCTATGTCACCTACTATTAAATAAAAGTAAGAAGATAGGCTATTACACGACTATTTCGTAAAAAAATAGTATGAATATTTGTATCATTATAATAGGTCTCTGAATACTAAGGAGTGTAATTTCAAAGCCATCTTATTGTTAAGCGGGGCAACACACTGAGTTATAAACAAGCCTGATATGATCATATCCACTGTTTTACCCTAAAACACTATTTAATTAAATCTGTCATCTCCGAAACTACTCTAGTCGAAACTGTGCAAAAAGATATGGAAAAGTTATAGGCTGATGAATGAGATGTTACAGACAATTCAGATTTACTGTGAAAGATCACATGGATAGTGAGAAAAACAAGGATTTATGTACAACAGTGATTCATAAGCCTGATTTTGGTGCCTGCGTGTCTGCCTATAAAGGTATTGGTAAATTCACTGTAAATATTTATTTGATCTAATAACATTAGTTACAGTAGGTACTTAGGTGTTGATTTTAATTTTCTTTCTTTTTGTTAGTTATGAAACAAGATCTTTAATTAAACAGAATTTATTAGAAAATAATTAGAATGTTATTGAAAGTATAATCTTGAAGACATGAACGAGAAGTGGTAATGATTGTAAATAAAAGTAGCATAAAGTCTGTGGTATGTTTGTTTCGTAATATTTGACTAATTTTTCAAAATTTCTAAATATATTTTTTAAATGATTTATGTGATTATTTTTTTATATCGCGTTACCCTGAAGTTCACTGTTTGAGAATACTTCAGACGTTAAGTCAGCATTTTACAAAAGCATATCCGTATGTATTGTTATTTGTTAGGCATTTGTATGTAAGCCATATCTGCCGTTATTAAAAATGGCATAATTATAATTTTCTGTATGTTGATATTAAAGCATTATTGGTAATATAAAGGTTTTGAAAGTCTTATCAAGAATTAATTTGATCAAAACCATAAAAGGTTTTAAGTCGTTTTATTCTACTTAAAAGAAGATAAGTGCATTCTAAGCATAGGATGAAAATGGAGACACTATATAAAATTAATTTAAGATATTATTTATCACTAAACAATAGTATTGCTCCTAAGTAATTTTCTAATTAAACATTTGAAATTGTTCCAACAGCTGACTTAATCAACTTTGCTGCGTTTATGTCGTCAGATCATGATGTCATCTTGAGGTGAATCAGGCAATGACCTCAAGTTGAACAATTTCAAATCTGCCACGTGCGCCTACTAAATAATTTTAATTGAATGAATGTGCAAGCGGGTCTAGCGAAAATGATTTATTCATTTGATTGTTTCACTTTGAAATATGCGAAAATCATGTTAAATATGCCACAATGGTGTCGTGGTCTTAAAATATCAGTAAATGCCGTGCGATCTGGTAGTCCCGGGTACCATTCCCGGATTCGGGATCTAAAATAATCCATTGATTCTTAGTTTTTTTTTGTCGGGAAATTCTCCATAGCAGCAGGGAGTCTAGAATTTTACTCGAAAAGCGACGATATGCTCGCCCCCTATAACGTGGGAATGTTTGATAACTGGCAAAATGTAGGTTTAGAAATGCTCTTCTGCCTGCTTCTTCAATACAGCTGTGCAGCTATGTATGTACAAGTATGTATAATAGAATTAAATTAACATGACCGAAATGTGACTTTAATTTATGATTCGACTATGATGCACGATTTTGAATCTTATTTCGTAACACATAAGGAATGAGTTTTGACCATCGATCAACTTGGTCGGTCGTTCCATCATACATCAAATATTTAACAATGATCGCCTAGCAAGCCGAGTATAGAACGCAAACCAAGCACTGATTTAGCGAATCTAGATTTTAAGATGTTTTTTTTTATTTTTGATTACCCATTGCAATTTTTTGCTCTTCTATTGTTTCAGGTCTTTAAATTCTGATTAACCCGTTTTAATTTTTTAGAGGTGAATATTTTTAACTGGCCATGACATTATTACATATAGCCAGCTATAATTATTCCATGAATAATAAATAAAAAAATCTAGTATTATTGAAACTTTTATGCTTGTAAATATTCTACGCTATAAAATCGAGTAATTGAATAAATAATTGAGAAAGTGAATAATCGATCAGTGTAGATAGTTATTACATTTTAAATAATTGTAAGGTTTATATGATAATCAAAGCTAGTACATCAGTTCGTACTAAGTCAGCACGGTTGACTAAGGCCTTAAACCTTCTCAGTTACACAGGAAACTCATACGGAGTGGTATAAACTAAATATAATTTTGTACGATAAACGATGCCATTTTGCGTTAGAAAATGTGACACAAAATCGCTGGTTCTTTAAAACGTGTGAATGGAGGTCGAGTGCGATATGTGTGGCAGTACACAAGAACTGAATTGTAGTCAGGCCGATGAACTAGTAATGTGCACACTTAATTATAAAGGGTGGAAATTCTAAAAAAATGTATTTGGTAGAAATCTGCTGTATCCTTTATCCTCGTTAAATTCGTGTTTTGTTTCAAATCTAATCCTTGTTATTGACTAATATAATTATTTCATAAAAATAGTGGCAATACTTTCGAACGAGCCCAAAACTCCAATTTGGCTTATAAATTTCCAAAAATAATCTGTAAGCTTCAAATCTATATTTAACCAAAAGCAATTTGACATATAAATGAGAATATCCTGATCCCACAACAACTGTAAACTATATATTAAACAATTAACGTGTAACCCTTTTAGACTTCCAAGGAAGTGCTGCTACTGCATAACTAATGTACTGTAATTGCATACTATTGTTACTATAAGTAAAATCAATACCAATTGTCATTGCCTTGTTGCCGTGGTTATAAGTAGGGATGTTGCGGATTCAATTTTTTTCACATCCGCGGATGCGGATGCGGATGCGAATTTTAAGAGGCTCACATCCGCGGATGCGGATGCGGATCTGTATAAAATTGATCGATTGGTTGATCTGTATAAAATGTTATTGCTTTGCTATTGGTCAATCAGCACGTGCGGTCAACCACTCGACACTCGAGACCGACACGCGCACCTCGCCGCCCCTCACCCCTTTCTTTCTTTTCGCGATCTGCTACACATCCGCAACCGCATCAGCTCCGCAGCGATTTATGCGGATGCGGATGTCCAAATCGATGCGAATGTTCCGCATATGCGGATGCGGATGCTAATATTCGCAACATCCCTAGTTATAAGTGTATGTCGTGTGATCTACAGGTCGCCTAATATTACGTGGGACTAAAAAAAAACGGAGACGTAGGTACAGACATTCATATCTGCCTGAGTACAGACAAAGTGTATGTAGGTATGGTGTTACCTAAAACAGGTTTATTACAACAAATTGATGCAAATGAAGCGCTTCCACCCACTATCATTGTGCACTAAAATAAACTCGCAAAAACGGTACCAAGTAATGCGGCAAAAACGTGACGCAAATAGGTGTTGTGAATAATTTACTGAAATTCGCGAGTATCTGTTGATTAATGTGAAGTTGAGGTGAATGTAAAATGAAGGAGGACGTTGGTACACAGACGGGGGACTGTAATTAATCGTACTAGAGACGAAACAGTGTCTGATAACATGAGAAAGGTGGCGGGTAATGGATGGACGAGAC
Organism: Cephonodes hylas; assembly: GCA_030295005.1. Classification (NCBI taxonomy): domain Eukaryota; kingdom Metazoa; phylum Arthropoda; class Insecta; order Lepidoptera; family Sphingidae; genus Cephonodes; species Cephonodes hylas. Next base: position 2,875,530 of record AP025367.1, on the reverse strand, counting down.
TGCTCAACACCGGGATGGTAGGCGCTTTCTAGGGGAGGCCTTCGTTCAGTAGTGGAAGGTGATAGAGTGAGAAGAAGAGAAGAATCTTAAGACCAAAAGTGATCGCGTGTTTTCATTATGTAGTCGCCAAAATGTCCACCAGTAGGTGTTCGGCAGTTTGAAGGCCTGAGATTACTCTTAACATTTTTTTTAACATTTTAACGACAATGGTTGGGTATGGACCTCATCTATAGTTATAGCTATATAAAGCTGGCCTAGTGCGGGTAGGTGGACACCTAATAAAATTCCTAAGAGTATTTAGAGTCAAAGGTGTGTCTTTGGGCTTTGAACCCGCGACCGCCGATATTCTAAGCCCCGTACCCGATATTTCAAGTAGAACCTACTTATGCAAAATTATTCTCGCGCCTCAGCTAATTTCGCTGTAATTAAATTCTCTAATAAATTCATTTTACGCTCAAGTGCATGGAGGCATCAAAGTGAAGGAATTGCATCAAGTTATCACTTGGCCGCGTTTGGCAACTTGCCTTCAAAACTTCCGCGGCCCGACTCAGAGGATGCAACAGCCATTAAGTAGTTTGTCACTTGAAATGTCTTTTTATGTTGGTTTTTACTGTGTAGTTCGTTAAAGAGGCCAGTAAATAGGCCCGTAGCAGGCAACGCGCCAAAAACAGGTCTAAAAAGAGATCAAATAGCTATTAGAGCTTGAACTATGAATGGGGTATGGTAATAATCGGGCTATTATGCTACGCCATCACTTACTTTATAAGTTGTGGCATACGTAAATTAAAAAAAAATAAAATATTTTTTTGAAATTCTTAGCCTATGTTTGGTTTGGGGTCACCTATCTACATATGTTTCCATTCAAACAATTTTCACATAATTTTAGTACAAAATGTAAAAAAAGAATTGCCTCTAATTAAACCTTGCAGTAAGTTGCATTTCATTAAAGCACTAATTTATATTATTTGTTATCATAACTATTTTAATTTAATAGATCTAATTTTATAGATATAACACATCCCTGAGTAGTATTAATATGCGACGTTACTGTTTTAATCACTGCCAATACTGCTTCACGCGTGATTTCATTCATTTGAATAATTGGCACAGAGCAAGATCAAGGCAATGAGGTGTCAAATTGCCCTCCCAATTAAACCATTACATATCATTAGAGTTCATAATTGTATTGACATCATAGTTATTTCTAGGATATGAATTTTTACATTTATTTTAAGTACCTTAACTGTGATTTAGAGGAGTTAAGTATATGAAATTGAACGTAGTTTCCAACTTATCATTTTCGGTTAGCAATGGGCTATGCATCAAAACTAATATTTATTCAAAAGATTAAGCATTTACGAGTTCCAATTTCCTTACAACTTAACCAATTTCTTAGGTCATCGACCCATCTAATTTCAGGGCGTCCTACACCGCGGTTTCCATCGAATAATAAACAACTAAAAAATTAAAAACAGGCCAATTAAAACCACCATAAGCAAACCCATAAAGATTTCCAATCGGCACGTTCACAACTCTCGCTAGGTCATCGCAGTTCAATTCCAAAAGGTCAAACGTTCCACGCTTACTACAGCAGTTATGTAGTAATAAATTAATCTATACACCGGAAAACATGGCACACGTTATTAGATTACAGCGTGGAGTGCACATAGGAAGGCTAATCCATTTAAACATGTCCACATCCAATTATATTGAAAGGTTGGTACACTATCCTTGTTGGTCGCAAGGTTGCCGCCTTGACTTGGAGACGCCAAGATTTATCGACTCAAGAGCGAACTCTGACCATGTCAGTATGAAAGGTCTATGTTATGTTCGACGGTGGACAGTTTTACAAATTTTCAGATTAACGCCTCACTACATGGCACGGGTCGTCTACAAATGAGATAAGGTAGGGTAGTAATAGGAACTCACTCGTGAGAAGATTATTTATTTTTACCGGAGTACAATAGAAAAAATTATTTTGTCAAATTTAAGGTTGAACTTCCATCTTTACATTTTTATTAGTCTTTGTTATATTAACACAGTTTTCAACAACTCTTAATGACAGCTTCGATTTTTTTATGAGATTTGTAGTTATAGTAGGTACGTGAACGAAAAATTTGAAACGTAAAAATGAGTATTTATACCAATAGAAAAACCCAAGAAAATCCAAAGTACAACCGTAATTGTATCGAAATTTTATGTCCATCAACGACCATTAAATTAAATAATTTAGAGTCTGAGGGTTGTAACGTTTTATTTATCGGCGACCTACTTGCGTCATGTTTCCAAACAATTGCCATTTGCCAATCTATTTGATGTAGATTTCTCGTTCATTCACCCGTTGTTTTTCGTATTACCTATGTTTTACCCGTAAAATGCCTACATTCGTTTTATATAGCTGGACTTAAGGTGGGTAACAAATACTACCTAAAATGGCCTTATTAAGACTTAGTATTGTACTAAAAGTACATTTGAATTGCTTATGATAGGATTTTTGTATCTGCTGGAATGCTCGCTGTACATCGAACGCTGTAAAAGCCATAGTGATTCACAGAGCCCGTTTTGTGTCCAATGAAGGAAACAATTCTGTAGGATATTGAGAGGTATTCTAGAATTAAATAAGTGCTATTTGATTGCATGTATTTATAAGTGATGGCCACTTGCGTCAAATATGAACGTAAATTTTTGCTGCAACTAAATATCAATTGAACTTTAGACTTCGAAATGATTGTTACATCCTTGTATTTTTTGCGCGGAATTAATTTATGTAGAATTATTTTTGATTTGTCTTGACAGCTCTCGTGAAGTAGTTGACTAGACACAAATTTGCCAAATGAGTGGCCGTGGGTACGATCTTCGCACTAAGACAAATGTTTGTATGATCTGAAAATATTTTGATTGGGGTTTTTGTAAGACCAACAAGTTTTCTGATAACCACGACGTAAGATTCAGATCTTAGCGTGGTATATAATATGACTGGCTGTTTCTATTTATTTATATTGGTGTGCTTACTTTATAATTAAATAGTAAATCACTTACAAAACGAAGTGTTATGTTAAAAGACTGTAATGATCAGATCCCTTTTATTGAGCTCCTGGCTTCTATAAAAGACTGTTGAGAACAGCGCAGACTTGATGATGTTTCACCGTTGTTTATGTGAAAAGTTTCGCTAATTTATATCGGCAATTACAGCTGCACTGACAGTTTTATGTGTCGCCATATTGTTAAGTTGTGTTAACAGAAAATAAAACCGAAATTTATTGTACTTTACGAACATTTACATCACTTATTTAATTACTTCTTGTTTAATTAGATACCTATTTGATAATAAATTAGAATATATAAAAGATAGTCGCACATATACCTGATTCGACGGCCTATTGTGTATGTTTTTATTTATAATCACATTATTATTATTTTTTTGTATGGATAGTAATCGTTGTCTATCTATCTCTCTATCATATACAATTTTGACACTAGTTATAAATTGAATGTCGATGGTATTAGATACTATAGTTCCATATTTATGGACCGATGAAATATTTGTATAAATAATTTCTAAATCAAATTCCCTATGTCCCAATTTGAGTCGCTAATACAAAGTCTAATTAACGAGCTATCAATCTTCGCAAAACAAGTATAATTGTTCCAAAAATATTTATTCACCACAAATTGGGTTATCGCTGAAAGAAATTTTTGCCTTTGTCACTCGTTTGAGTAAATCGCAAAGTTTTTTTATGAATAGTCCGAGCGGCCTACGACGGGCCGTAAAAAAGGTTATTGCCCAGAGAATATAGGTCGGACGTAGGCATTACAGCTCGATTCAATTGGACTGTGTTTTTCTTCGTATTCACGTCCTTATAATAAAGTTTTTATGCCAAGAAACCTTGCTCATAAAACCGCATTTTAGCCGCAGCGTGGTCTCTTAATGATTTCTGTCTTCGTAATTATTACTTCGTTTCTGTTATTTGTCAATTTAAACAACAGTCAAGAACTCCCAAATTTCTGCACTCCCGTTTCGTCACCAGTGTTTTACGGTCTCACGTAATTACGTGATTTGCATGATTCAATATTCATTCCTACGGTCCCAGGGTCTATACCAAAAATTATTTAAACCGGTTAAGCATTTGTTAAATTTACCCCTAATAAATTATTTTGTAATCAATCAGATCTTTGCTGTTTATAATATTAATATTGATCAGTGTTATTTTTATAAATCATTTTTTACAAAGATTTGTCACGTAACTACTAATCCTATGAAGGGAAACATCGTGAGGAAACCTGCACACCAAAAAGTTCTTAGGTGTGTAGTCCGCCAAACTGCGCCCGGTCAGCGTCGTTGACCATATCCTCTCAGTTTCAGAGACCCAGCAGTGGGCGTTTATGGGCTGATGATTAAACTAATCAAAAGTAAAATAAAGTTCACGCTGTAGAAATAATTATGATTGAAGTGAAAGTACGATGGTTCTGTGAAACGGCCGCGTTCGCTTCAAAAACATTTCAATGAATTGTGAATGGGGTTCCGTTGAAGTCTGCTTCAATGGAGTAACATAAATTACAGCGATAAATGAATGAAACATAATCTTGTAGCTCGCCATACGACTTGTTGGCGCCCGACACTTTTGTATAATTATTGCAATGCTTGGGTTATAGTTTTGTCACGCTGAAAGTCGTCTTTTGTGGATTGTCACATTATATTTTTTTATAATGTAAATTATAAACGCAAAGATTACAAATGGCACATTGAGGAGTAAGTTCAACACATGGTTTACTGATTTAAGTTTCACGTAGTAAGTGGCAAGTCTAATGCCGTTTATCGTGCTCATTTTAAAGACTTAGGCTGTAGCTTAGAATTTTCTAACGAATGGAATAATCCATATAATTTAAGATCACTATCGCTAATGTATTCCATGGATCCAGCATTAACCTAAATCCTACACATTGACTGCTGAACCAATATTGCTAACATTTAACACATACATACAGCAACATAGATTGTACCTTCGAGAAACATGTTTCACTCCTAACACATTTCGAAGCTGCAATAGTATGAAATAGTTTACAATTGACGATTAAAAAGAGCTCATCAAATTCTATTTGAATAAATGAATTTGAGTTACACTTTATATTATTTATAACATTTAGAAAACGCAGTACTCCAACTCAGTTGCAAGATAAAGCAATGAAATTCCACATAAAATTGTATAAAGCTTTATGAGGTACTAGAAGTTCATTGATACGTTCCAGTGTGGATAATATGTTCCCATTTACGAGGTATCCACACGTCATTTACTGCCGGAGACGAGATGTGTGGCGATGCCGAGCTCGCCGATTAAACAGCTCCTCTATAACTTGACACATTTCGCGCGATCGTCAATTTTTATTGCGACTTCCTGCTGCGGTTGTGACATGTTTTATGGAACGACTAGCTTGCTTCAAGTATACGAGCTTGAATAGATCTTGACAATCATTGGGTCTTGTGGAATCTCCATAGATAACTCAGATGATCGATCTTCGAGTGGCTGGATCGAATTAGTCCCGTTTTTGTTCTGTAGGGAGTACAGAAAAGCTGATTAAGGTTAGATAGACAGTATGATAAATGATAATGAGGGGTTGTTATTGGTTTTCACACGTTTATAAGTCAAAATGTTACTCGCAACCTACACGCTCAAGTGTATGACTTATTCTATGTTTTTGTTGATGTTGTAGTACCAACTTCAATACCTTCAGGGTTGGTGGTTAGCATTTCAATAACATTTTTTTATTTCTGCCATTGCAGTCGGTCAAAATCAAACTGACGTTATGCTTATGTCCTCGCCCTACGCCATCAGTACCCACTTAATACCTAATAGCAATTTCCTTTAGGTACAAACTCACTTAGATGCTGATAGTTGACAAAATGCCAAAACACATTGCTCATTATTTGCATAATTCAACCTAGGACACGTGTTAGGAATGCATATTCTACGTCGTGGGATGGATTCCGAATTCCTTAGATGACCTTAAACTTCCTCTACAACTAGGAGTCTTTAGGCCTTACCTTATGCTGGCCTAGTGCTTGTTGGAAAATTTATAAGATTAATTTATATGATTGGTACAAGAATAATTAAATTAGTCGCAAAAATAAACATGACATAACTCATAAAAATCAGTACCATGGACTGACTTGAATAATGAATAAATATATTACAGCAATCGATGCATAAAAACACCACTGAAAATTTGTGTCTCAGCAACTGGAATCTTGTTGCGACAACCCTGTAAACTACGAGAACTGGTAGCAGCATGTGAATGAAAATTCCACAGAATTCGTTTACGTTCACCCTTCGTTACAATATAAGCGTGAAAATTCTGCTGATAAAATGCATTGGAAAATGTTTGTTTACACAACAAGCGCTGAAATTCAATTAATCTGGAGTGCACATTATAAAAAGGCCTGTAGGGCTATCACATTAATGAACGTTTATTTTGAAGTGTTTCTTGTGGAATTCGATTTTATATAGATTAGTCAAAGTCATGGTTTTAAATGTTGCTAGTCGTTGTAGTAAATAATATATAAAGTAGTAATTACTAAATGTAATATTGCCTTTGGCTACATATAAAACAACGGTTCACGCCGTACATTTAATAACTATTGACATTGAAAAAATAAATAACAATACAAAAAAAAACAAATCACTAAACCGTATGGTGTATTAAGATGAATACCCTTTTGAAGTTAAAAACTTTCTTCTTTCTTTCTTTATCAACCCATATACGCCCACTGCTGAGCACGGGTCTCCTCTACCTTTGAGAGGGTTTAGGCCATAGTCCACCACGCTGGCCTAGTGCGGGTTGGCGGACTACACATCTAAGAAATTCCTAAGAACTCTTAGGTGTGCAGGTTTCATCACGATGTTTTCCTTCACCGTTAAAGCAAGTGATAATTCAATGTGAATACACACATAACTTCGAAAAGTCAGAGGTGTGTGCCTGGGGTTCGAACCCGCGACCGCTGAGATTCTCGACCGCGCGACCAAACCTCGAGGCCAAAACTTTACGATTCACAAATTGTCTAGAATCAAAAGTTATATAAGATTTCTGTATTATGCACACGCGCAACACGGAATCTTAGTATCCCAAAAAATAGCAATCACTGCTTTTATCTATAACTTATAAACACAATCGCCAAAAAAATGTCTTAACGTCCAAGTTCAAAGTCCAAGGCAAAATTACCATTCATTCAAATAGACTTTTACAAATTCTTTTGAATCGCCAACATTAAACTACTAACTTCGGAGACACACCCGTAATTTTATAAAGTACTAGTAAAGTCAGTAATGACCATTTATTACGCGTCGTCTGACTTTTAAGATGGCGTTCAGCAACCCTAGGCGAGTGGGGGTGGCCGTCGAGAGGCACTCGCGCGCGCAGCCGAGATCAAAGCCGCGATTATTGGCTTTTTTAATTCCCTTCGTTTTATTCCAATTATACAGCCCATCCGATATTTGTGTTTTATCATTTTCGGGTTTTGTTAATCTTGTGTATACACGGCTTTATACGGTCGGGGATTTGTTGTTGCAGTATTGTTTGTACGGGGATAATTAATCTTTCTGCAAATATGGGAGAAATTAAAGTTGTGTAGCAAAATGTTTTTTACTACCTTTAAAGCCTTCAAAACGAATGTTAAAATGATGAAAAATAAAATAGTTGAATTTTTTCTAACAATTTAAGTATTCATTGAAAGCTCTTGTTATTTGTCGTCATAAAAAAACATTCACCTTTATTTACCTACCTTTACTCGTACATACATTTACCTTCATAAACATTTTTGTCTACTATGTAAAGACAATGCCTAAGGAATATGCCGATAGATGGATGACCCAAAAATGACTTTCCCATACGCCCTAGTGGAAGGACATTATCTCAATTTCGTTGCAAAAAAGGTGGGTCAGTTCAGGTCGTTTGGAAGACTCCCCTAGACAAAAAGTTATTCAATGACGTCATCAATCTTCCTCACGATAGTTTAAACGATTCTATTTTAATGGTCTTATTGGACACCGGACGAGACGTCGGTTAGTCGATATCTTTGGTAAAACAAATTGCAGCCCTGAGACGGAGAAAAATTGGGAAGAAATAAGATTTTTTTGTTTAAAGTGCTATTGAAATAATTATAAAGACGATTATAATAATAAATTAAGTAAAAGGTCCCGTAATCACACTAAGGGTGGCGTTAATGAACATCAGATTCGTCATGTCAAATAAAGTTAAAAAGGTGATCCAAAAGAAAATTTCAGTGTTTGTATAGCTGGCTAAAGTAAATGAATAAGAAGTACACTTACAATTGATAGGACTTTAAAAACTGCATTAACGTGTTTTGGACTTTTCTTAAAAAAAATGTCATCCATTCGGTACTGGATCCTATAGCAAGAACTGCTTTATATAAATCTTGTCACTCACTAAATTATCGAAAAGCGAGAACAATAAAGATTTGTCAAGGAATAATACAACAATATATACCTTTCTGTTACGCCGTTGAGTAAATATATCGAACCCTATTACTTATTACGACAACTACCTGGGTATAAAACCTTTGTATGTAATAGCTGTATTTAACGCTCAATGAATTTCTGTTAACGGATAGGACTTGACACAGATGCTCAGGATGGGAAGCGCTAACGATCCGTAGGGTATTTAAACAAAACATATTTTTTATTTTGCCATTTGAAAAGTGGAAACTGTTATACGGATAATAGAATAAATGGATTGTTACATTGAATCCTTGTAAGGAAATTTGATGTGATTTATATTGTATTGAATATTTTTTTATATTATACAAGCTCTTGTTGAGGCTTTTTATGTGTCCTTAAGAACCGGCCTAGAAGATGAAAAATGACAAGGGTAATCAAAAAACATGCGTCCTATGATTCCTTATTAGCACAGGAATTTAGACTTTCCAGGGGCTAAATAACTCCTACTTTCTTTTAATATCCTTGTTCAAGATATTTAAAAATCATTTTTTGATATCAATCGATAATTTAAAAGACAACTATACACAAATTCCTAAGAGCGTAGTAAGAATATTTGTTTACATATTAGCTGTCCGACCACTATATGAAACTAAAAGTAGACTGCGTTAAAAATAAACTATTCTGATTGAAATATCGCCAGTTGATATTCGTAACATTAAACACTCGTCACATAACGTGGATACAAAAAACGGTAATCTGAAGATTGAAATATTGTAGGATGTAAAAAAACCGTCATCGAAGACTCAGCCAGGTATCGGTTATCACAAAGACTTGTATCTATTAAATATGGATATATGTACATATAAATAACAAACCTCCTTGAAACACAATAATTGAAAAATTGTCGATCAGAGCTGCCGAGGAAAAAAGATATAAACCCAACTCTTTATCCCAAAATGCCTCTTTTCAGTCCTCCCAGAGGTCTTAAAAAAATCGTCAAGGAATTTTCCCAACCTTAAAAAAAAGTCTCTTATAATCGTAAATAACATAATCTCTGCAACCCTCGTAAAACGCAAAAAAGACAATAGTTGTAGGTAGTTGCACAATAATTGCCTTTACAAAAGCTACTTATTGCCTAGTACTTAAACGAACTAACTGTAGATATTGATGTCGAGCGGCGAGCCAAGTAAGAGTTCTCTGCGAATGTGAAAGGCATTTTGTCTTTGTGAATATGCGAGTAGACGCAAAACCTTGGTCAAAGAATCGCAAAGTACATCAACTTTTTGTCACTGTGGTCTATATTTTGAGAACTCGGTTGCCGCCTGAATTTTAGACCTGCCTTAAAATTATCTAATATCACTCTTATTTTACACTTTATAAAGTATTCTCTACCAGTCAACCTAGAGCGATGCACAAAAGATACATATTACATTTGAAAATTTGGACAATAAAAATCCGATATTTTCCAACTCTATAAAGGTTATTTCGCAAAATAATTCCTATTTCAAATAATATATTAACATAACACTAAGATTAATGCTAACTCCAAGCTCGTTGTTTTTATAGGAGGTATATATAAAAGTAACGTAACTTAGCAACAAAGAAATAAAAAGAATCCTCGTAAAATTCTTATGCGCCACTCCTGCAATTTCCCGCAGGTTGCAATAAAATTACAAAACGACGACTTCGCCTGCTCGCAATCGTATTCTGCAGTGAAAACCAGACACATAACTTACGAGTAGAATTCTTTAAATATACATACCTACAAAACCTTTCGTTTATATTCCAAGATGGGGTAGGCAGTCGCGCATTTCTGTACCCACATTGCGCTAAGTTTGAGCCTATTGGCGTTTTACGGACACGTCCAATTCCTTGTTGCTATTGAATATTTTACATGACTATGAGGCAGTCGTAAGATCCTTAAATATACCTAGCGCGAAGATGGCCACCGGGGGGTTTTGGTCGGTATGCCGGTGCAGGTAGGGTAGGATAGGGACCCAGCCCGGCACTAACATCTGCCGGGCTGGATGGCCGGTGTCCCCGACATACGCCTCTGCCCCCCTCTCCGAGGGCTGGCGGGAGGTAGAGCCATAAGCAGCTTTCCCCTCGAGAAAAAAACATCCTTAAATATACGTATATGAAGCAAAAACCAGTTGAGAATTTGGAATTATAATTCAAGAATGGACCTACAGGTTGATGAATATGGCATAAATAAGCTATCCTTGAAAAAAATGCTTCAATTATATTTAAAAGTGATACTTTACACTTTCGGGTAATATTGAGGCAATCGTTATGCGGTCTTTAAAAATATTTCTTAACCACACTTCTGCCTCGGTCTTTTAGTCTAATCTTTGTAAATGTTAAATATCTATTGACCTTATTAAAGTTATTACGTAACGTTTTAACGTCGGCTTTGTAAACAATTGTCGCGCGCACACGCAGCCGTTGACAATATAGAAGTAAAAACAGCGAAAAACCTATAATTTGGCCGTCTCACCGACACTCAGGGATACCGTCTTATTTATAACATATCATTTGTCATGCAGGCGGGAAGCGTAGATTTTTGTGTGTCACTATTTAAATAGAACTTACAACACTGCAAACCACTTTTATTCACATTTATTTTTAAACTTCAGTGTTGTTTATACAACTAGAATAAACAAAATAGTTTTTATTTGCCCTTACTAACGCCCGATCGATATCCATAGATTCATCAATGTCAATGCATTTCTATTTTCGTTTCGGCGTTTTTGTGTCATAAATGTGACAGCTTGGTTATGGATTGTGATATTGAGTAAGAAAATAATGTTTTAATCCAAGATTTTCATAATAGATGTATAGTAAAGAAGGTTTTCTACTTATTAGCTTGCTTTATTTTTATTAACGGCGTACCTATATTTTTTTTGGTTATTCTTTTTTTAATCACCAAGACTGTCATTTAAAAAAAAATAGTAACACTCGCACCATGGAAGACTGAAAGACTGTTATTGCCTTAAGTCGAAAGGTGTATATTGTTCACAGGACATTTTTCGTGATCATACGGAGTTACGAGATGAGTGAACCTACTAAATTCAAGTATCTATATATATTTACTAATGGCTTGAGTAATCCATTGTAACTGCAAAATTTTAATCTAGATTTAAAGATATGGTTGCTTACTTTATACTAGAGATACGACATGTCTCTTCCAGCTACCCTCACAGCTAAAATAGCAGCTGAAAAAACACCTCCAGCCAAAAGCCCTTAGCGACAGGATTAAAAAAAATATGGCGGCGCCACCTAAGCACTTTAATTACACGTGACCGTTTTACCGTTTCTGGGCCAGTACTTCCTTATCTTCTCGTATGTGGTTAGTGCGACAATTCAAAAGTTCTGAGCTCGGCGTCGCATCTCGACGGGCTCATTGTTAGCGCGTACAATGCGCACTGAATATCCTTTGTTGGGGGTCCGACGCCATATGCAATTCGGATACACGCTAAAATGTTATTTTGTTTAGATATTACTGAGTGTTGGCTTTCTGTTTGTTTTTTGGTTGTGTTTGGATTTTTTTTGGATTTATTTCAGTGGACCACAATATAATATTACAGTGTATTTTTTGTTGATATTTTTTCTCTGAACCATGATTTAGTAGCTTACTACGAACTGCCGCCAATTAAACAGAATTGACGAAATGTGGGTGCAGAAATGCAACTCTGTCTACTCCTTCAAAAATACAGAAGTCAGTGTATGTATTTTATTAAAATAAATTGAAAGATTCTGTAGAAAGTGTAATGGAAAGACTATAGTTCGTGTTTATAATGTACTACGACTCAGAAAGCAGTTAATCATTCCCAACGTTTTTTTTTATTTAGGTTGACGCGAGTTTCCGGTAAACTGACGAGTTTTGTGGGCGTGGATCCATCATATTATTACTATTGTCCCACATAATATATACATATTATATTTATTCGCAGTTGATATTTTTTTAAGCCCAGTCCTCTGCTCTGAAGATATAAGAAAAGGGGATGCAAAAAAACAAGAATGGAAGCTATGACCCAGGTACGAAATAAACGCCTAATAGTCTTATATCTTAACAGCAGTTTAAACGAGAAATTTCATTTTCGTCCCAAGATCAATAATCATCGGAATTTGTTGAAAACAACCATTTGGTTTTGGAATCTATAAAATTGAGATCTCTAAAATATTCATTAGAACTGAAAGACAATTTTTCTATACCTCTCCCAGGGTATGGTGCGATGTTAGACTTTATGGCATCTATTAATTTTGTGTTGAGCAGTCTCTCCTCACGATGATTCATCTTCATCATATCACAATGAATATCATAACATCGAAAAGGGGAGTAACCTGGGTTCGAATCTGAGACAGCGGCTGATATTTTTAGTTGTGTACATGTGACCAATTGGTATTAGCCGTAACGTCACCAGCCGCGTGTATTTGTGTAAGATCGTTGACATCAGTAATTTTCAGTATATGATTAATGTTCACTGCATCCACGGTGTCCAAGAATAGGAATAAATTCTTAGAATAGCTTAGATTGTTTTACGATACCACAGAATTCTTTAGAGGAATAAGGATCACAGGATAAGAGTTTTGCATTTGGCATAAGTAAGTTATAAGATAAGAAGCATTTATTGTAAATTCAGGCTTAAATTGGGTCAATTACGGTATAAAGTTGATATGGAGTACACTTTGCCGCAGGTGTATTGCAATTGTAATCGGCTTAAGTCTGATCAAAGTTCACCAATAATGTACATAAATCGAGATCTAGCCAAGGTTGACGGGTGATCGATCCTGTATGTAAGCTGCTTCCAAATGAAATGTTGGAGAAAGGTCTAAGTCCATACGTACACATACATACGTATAAATTTGCTACTTATTTCGTTGAATTATTTTGATATTTTTTACTAGTCTAAATAGTTCCAATTTGCAAAAAACAAACAATAAATTTTGTGCCAGAAGCCAAATCATTAGATCTTTTTGGTGAAGCATGAAGAAGCGAGAGATGCTTGCAAACTTGGACAGTAAATACCATTACTCGTTGCTGTATGTAAAGAAACAGTATTACAGGGTTGTCGTTCGCGTGTTTGCAATAATCGAGTAGTAATAATGCGGCGTGATGTCGCGCTATGTGACACGAGGGTTAAATATAGCCCGGGGTATATATAGCCCTCTCTCGGAGCGGGTTAACGTTACGATGCTTTGGTCGTGGTCGCTCTCAGTGCGCTCAAATGATTTATTGTACGATTAATGATATTATTTCTTGTATGGGTTGATATCATAATGTATTCACAATGAATCATTACGGCGAAGAAAAATATCATGATCTAAAATGTTCTACGAAATTTTTTGGATGTGTAGTGCGGCAATCCGCACTAAGCCAGCGTAGTGGACTAAGGCCTAAACTATCTCAATGGTAGCTCGTGTCCAGCAGTGTTTTTATACGATGGCGAAGATGGGTTAATACCAGTGGCGTGCCTAGGGTGTCAAACTAAGGCAAGCCCAAATGGTTATTTAGTAGCAGCATATTTTTTTGGTACGTAGGACTAATAAATACCTACCGGTTAGTACTCACATTCACGTTTATAGCGTTATTTTATAAATAAACAATCGTTAAGTTCGTTATTCGGAACTATGTAAGGCAAGTCGGGCTTTCGGGCTTCTATGGAAGTACCGCCACTGGTTAATACGTTACGTTTTTTTTGTTTTATGTTGTTTATAAATCTCGAGATTATGTCTCGGACTGTTTTGAGTCCTTATGTGATCTTTTGTATACGTAACCTGGGTAAATAGTACAATAATTTGCTACCAGGTCTAAAAAGTGCAGAATTAAATATTTAGATATTTAGAATTAATTATTTAGATTTTGCCACCTTGGTATTATGAAGGTAGATACAATCTTCGGTAATTTTCAATACCAACGTGAGTCGTCGTTGGCAGTAGTACAGAAAAGGGTATAGTGAATCACAGGACAAAATAGGATTTTCAACGAGTAGATACATATTTTACCATATACATAGATACATAGCCTATATTCTTCAAAGGAGTAGTTAGAGCTGTATTTATGCACCAACATTTCGTATGTATGTATCAATCCTACGTAATATTGAGGTGGTGAGCCTATTACCGTTTTTCTCATGACATTGCACAACCTGAGGATCGACCCGCTTTCTAGATATTATATCGACTTCCTAAAGTATATGGAGAGGTCTATATTATGCAGTGAATGTCTTTTGGCTGATGATGGTCATGATGATGAAATATAATAAATATCTATGATAAACTTAACTTGAAATTTGCTTGCTCATATAAGCAGAAGATTCTATGACAAGAAAAATATTTTCTATATTCTAATCGCAATTGTTATTCATAATCCAACACTACATCAATATACCAGTCTTTTGTATAAAAGATTCTTTCCCGAGTAATAAAGTTTAAACGAGGAAGTTTAAGATCACACATTTGTATTTATGTTCCACTCACGGCAACAAACGGGTACCTCTTAGCACAAAATAATTTAGCGAGAGCGTCTAATAAATCTCGACCCTTGAGATCAAAGGACGTAGTGACGTGGTATTTGTCACTTTATTTATAGGTGTAGTTTTATACCTGTTATAAATAATATTGTCTTACATTTAAAAAATAGATGTATTTAAAGTTGTAATAGAGTGTTGTATTTAATTTCAATAATAAATAATAAAGACAATGAACATGAGTAGTATGTTTGAAATGTAAAAAAACATTCTTATATTAAGCAGTGGTTAAAAATTTAAATACTTCATTCTATGAGTGATCCATTATTTTAATATTGTCACGTTGTACTATATGCCTTCGCTACTTCAAAATATGTATGAAAGAATATCTAGCTGAAAGCCTGGAGACACAAAAGTCCTGAGGTACTAGAAACTATAGTCGTTTAATCCTATTTTTAAAAAAGGAAAGTCCGCGAAATCCCAATTTACAATCACATAACCGTCCGGCTTCCAGTACCTCGTTAGCTCTCTCGTTTGTTTATTGCCAAATAAAAGTAGTTAAATCGAGTTAAACTCGCTGATTAGAAAATTTTGGCATCGAATACTCCAATGTTCACACGATTTTAATCGGGCTTCTAGCAGTATTATTTGCTGTGAATGCGAAATGTAAAACCGCAAACAGCAAGCTGATAGCATATTAGTGTGTTCATAATAGCCCCATTAAATATTTTCATTACATATAATACTCATAAAATTTTCGTATGCTAAATATTGTTTTTTTTTTATTGAATCTAACGTCAATTTTTGTTCGTTTTGAATGTTCAAGTAACTTAAAAAATAGGAAACTTTTAATACCGACAACATTTTTGCTTCTTATGGATTAATCAGTTTACTTCAGAACGTATCCATCATTTTTTTACACACACAATGATCAACTCTCTATTTTTAAATGCCAAAAAGAAACCCTGTGCATAAAATATTAAATAAAACCTAAACATTATGAAATAAACAACTAATATTTTATAGTTTAAACATCTTGAAGTGTTATAGTAATAATGCCCCTTTTGTTTATAAAGCAAACAGCAAAGCAAATAAAATTATTGATAAGTTACTCATTCTGGCTACAATACAAAAAATACGAGTTGAATGTTGACTTTGTTACGTCATGGAAGCTTCAATTTGTGGCGCATAAAGAAGTTATTCAATACATCTACGTTTCAGTTAAAGTGTATTTACTTTAGCTAAATGGAAAGAATGTATTTTATCGACACTGGATATTCTTTTCTAAATAATCTTTATAGAAATAACATTATTTTCCTTATTAAAACGCTTCGTGGAAAAAACGGCATTCAGTCATTACAAATCTTGAAAGACAACACAAACCGACCTATCTACTATTTCTGTTATTATAACTTCCAAGTAACCTCGAAGTTTATTCTGCAAGAAAGGCACTGTAAGGGGCGCATAAAGCCCGAACTTTTCTCCGGTCATTTTTTACGAGAGGACCAAAACGGTCGATATTGTCTACTTGGCAAAAATTGTTGGCCTTTTGCTATTTTTATCTTGCGAAGGCGGTTTTTTTTCCGGCAAATTGGTGGATGGATAAAGGCTATTCCCCAGAATGGCTTCTATCTAGCATCTACCCAGTTTGTAGCCCAGCTTGCATTATGTTTATCAATAAGAAGATGGGCTTTTGTTGAGATAACAATACGACCTTTCTTGAGTACCCTGCGGAAGGAAAAGGCTGGTACTACTTAAAGTTGTTTTACTGATGGAGGATAGTGCTTGTATTATGTATGAAATGTTACATCCTATTCCAAATGATGGAGACAGAGTTTTTACATGTAAAATTTTAAAGTCATTCAATTCATCAAATTGTCGGCTGTTCTTTAAAGGCGTTCTCAAAAAAACTAGTGTAATCTGAAAGATCAAAGAAGGACGCCTCTGTATTATTTTTTATGTCCGATCTTGTTAGTAACTTAAATGAATATAGAATTCGGAATGACAATCGTTGAGTTATGGTTATTAGTCGAGGATACTATACCTAACAATAAGTAAGTTGCGTATTAGTCTTTTAATGTACTAAGAATAAAAAAAACTACTTGTACTAGTATTCTGAAGCTAGGCTACTCTCACAAATTGCATGTTACACAATAAGTAATGCAGAAACGCTCATAATTCCAAACAAAATGATTTGTTGGTACGGTAAACTGATTTTAATTTTTTACGAGCCATTGTGATACGTTTACGACCGCCCAGAAATGTGCCCTCGTAAAAAACCATCAAATATGCCAAGTTCGCATTTCATTCGATATGACCTTGACGCCTTGACATCGGGGATAATATTATGGATCATAGTATACTTTTTAATGAATTAAGCGATTCATATACACGAATTGTGATTGCCATCAGTACGGGTTTTATTCTAACCCACTTGTGTATAAAAATGGATGTTTTTTTCCGATCCAAATTTTACTTCGTTTTGACCGTAAAACTTCGTGTTTACGTAACATATTATGTTGGAGACTGGAGGTATGTTTCTTAGATTATTGACTTTATTCCAACAAAGCGTACGATTATCTATATAAAGGTGTTTGTTGAATCTTTATACAACGCTAATAAGTCTATACAGGGGGTATTTAGACCGTGATCGAAAACTGAGGCAGGTAATAGTGAGGGTGATCACAAACCCAGTGGCGATATTAAATATCTTGACAAAAAATAAAAATTTTGACGTTTTCCATACAACCATTGGTGTTAAAAGTATGTGGTTTGTATGGAAAACCTCAAAAAAAATATTTTTTGTCGGGATTTTCTTTAATGCCAGGGGGTTTGTAATCACTATCG
Organism: Cephonodes hylas; assembly: GCA_030295005.1. Taxonomy (NCBI): domain Eukaryota; kingdom Metazoa; phylum Arthropoda; class Insecta; order Lepidoptera; family Sphingidae; genus Cephonodes; species Cephonodes hylas. Next base: position 2,857,763 of record AP025367.1, on the reverse strand, counting down.
CTATTACCTGCCTCAGTTTTCGATCACGGTCTAAATACACCCTGTATAATTATGAATGTACCTACAAATGGCAAGAAATATGTGCGGAGTTGAAGCTTTTCCGTAGCTGCTACACACTTCTTGAGAATTAAAGTGCCAATGACTATAACTTTATTTTAGCTGCTATTATTAAATTGCAGAGCTATTTATGCACTATTGCTAACTTATTTAATCAAAAAATCAACGACCTCATTTCGCATGTTTATAGTTTTTCAACTATTTAATCTTCGCCAGAATTTGTGTAAATAATTTATGTTGCACGTCTGTTAAACCACGTCTAAACATATTTAAATAGATAAATTGATTTATCAGCTTTATTTATATGTACAACTAGCCAATTTCCTAGTTTTGTGTACTGTAAATTTAGTGTACCTACCCATTAACGTTTCGTCGAAAAGAAATTTAGCTCAGGAAACAAATACCTCTAAACATCGTCCAAGCGTTACAAGACTTTTAAAAGACTTTAAAAGGTTTTATTTAGCAATGTATTTTTTGTTATTTATCACGTTTTTTTAATATCTTATGCCTTAATACAAGTTTCATGTTACGAAATCTTTCGATTAAAATCTAATCATAATTTTATGTTGTAATAAATTTATATTTTTCTCTCACTAGGATATTCAGCTGAACGTATACTAGGTGGTCGGCAGTTACTTCACAGAGCATAATTCAATGTACATTTTGTATGAGCCTTGCCTGGGAGTTGTTGCAACGGGTCGTGGAGGATGCAGCCGCTTGGAAAATTAATGCGCTCCACTCGACCCTCACGTAAAGGACAACTTCTATTAGGTTTGGTCAGCATACACTATGTATAACGATAACCATAAAGAACTGAGTAGAAGTAAGAAGACTTGATATGCTGGAACTAAAATTATAATGAGATTAAATTATGATAGCAATAAATGCATCTTTCTTTCTTTCTTTCTTTCTGATAGAAAAGATGCGAAGGAAGAAAATATAGATCGATTAAATAAATACAGTAGACTTATTAAGACCGCTATTGGCATATACCAAATATAAATTTGACATTTAATCTAACATTGGTTTTAGACCGGTGATAATGTTTGAGAATGGCACAAAATTTGAATCTTGCGGAGTCAAAACGCGAACGTAGAAATTATAGTAGTAATAATTGGTATACTAATACTTTTTATTTGAAGCAGCACAATAAGATAATATGGCCTAGTTAGCGAAACTATTACTAGATAACTTGATGACATTCCACTATCAACGACGAGAGTTACCGCAATAATAGTGTTAAAAATACTGTGCATGTTTTTTCTATAAACATCTTTAATATGATGTTAATTACAATGTCACGTGTATGTTGGCACGGCCGTAATGATTCAAAACAAATACAATTTTATAAATAATACACTTAACTTCGCTGCGGGGACAGCTGAGGTGGCAGGAAGCCAAGCACTGTCAGTGACAAATTTGGCAAGAACCTCGCTTTATATCCACCGCCTATCACCCGCGGGTCATCCTCAATTGGTCGTAATATACTATGCCCACACTATGCCAATTTACGAGTACGCATGTGACGTCGCAAGAGGCCTTCTCTGTCACTCCAGAGGGGTGATGAAGGTGACAAAACTCTCTTTCCCTCTTTCACGAGAGGCGCGTCATGTTCAGGCGCCGTTTGTCATCGGTGTTCGCCGAGTTTCATATATTAGGTTACAAGATGGCATTCAGCCGGCTTTTTTCATTCTACAAACGTGCTTACATTGCGGTCACCTATTTACGAAGTTTTCTCACTACAAACATGTTTCGCTTTAAAAAAGGAATTCTAGTAAACCGTCAACTGTTTTGAATATAATTGTGTAGCTGACGTTTAGTCCATTCCAAATTAATTAAGCTTGCATTTCATTTTATCTCAAATGAAAGCGGCTCGTGTTTTTAAGAATGATTCGCTGGTTGGCTGCACTGGCGCTGGCAATTACAACGATCCCTCAATGCAAAGAAAATGTTTCCCAACGGCGACATTTCAAAGGCTTTAATGTCATTTACAGCTGAATTGTAACATTTGAGTCGTACAAACAAGATTTGAAATTTAAAAAACCTCTTTGGTATTACGTAATCAATCCATTTAGATGAGCATGTTATTCGTTCCAGATTTTAAAGAAAACAAAACACTCGATTACATTAAAAATAAAAAAATATATATAATATAAAGTATAAACAATTCATAGATTTCCTTTGAAGGCCGCGTACAAATGAAACGCTACGGAATCCTGCGAACCGCACAAGTGCCGCCAATCGATAGGGCTCCACCCACTGACCTATTTACGGGGATTAGGAGGACACGGGCACCGCTCCACGAAACAGCCTCGCGCTCGCTTCCTTATTCACATATCTTTTTCTCGTGTTTATGAATTTGATATGGGACGCAGAGCACGTACGTACGAGTGACATAGCATTTGATTAAAGTCATATATCTGCCAAAGGGTATATGTTTAGGAACTATGGAACAATGAGTTCACTGCTGGCTCCCTTTGTCTACTTTTGGCAAGATCTATCGGAAATAAAACGATGAATTTCAAACTTGAATTTTTTTTTTAATTGTGAAACTCGTAGGCATAAAGGTTTATCATGTTTATTGAAAGATTAAGTAATAGCAGATACAATAGAACTTCACAAATCCAGAATTGGATAATCTGGGCGAACTCCATATAGCGTCTTGTGCGCTTAGTTTAGCTACCGCCCACGTCTTCCAGAAGTATTCATTCTGATTAAGCATTGGTCTTTAATTTTCTTCTAAATGGACAGCGAACAGACATTAAAATTAATCAAGTAAATAATAAACGTAGAATCACTTGTATTTATAAACGCGACGTTCTGGCAAAATATATCTCGAATGAATCGCATCTTCAGTTTTATGTCAAGATTGCTTAATGTTGGTAAAAGCGAGTCCCTAAGCGCTACCACTCGGTTCTTCGCAATTTGCGAACCCTTTTTCATCCGGCGGCTATTTTATCTCGTTTCTCGAGCTTGAACGAGCGGTATTTTTTAGATCTACATCTCCGCAGTAGGGTGGGCTACGAATGAATGTACATTTCTCATTTATTGGGCTACTTGAGTTTTGTATTTTAGTTACAACGGAGCTACAGGGAATTATTCGAAAGAAAGTCGTTTTCTGTTAGTGACCAAGTTAAGCATTATACTTTTTATTAATTATAGATTTTTCTAGAAGGTTCTTAAATGACACGTAAGCAGCACTATTATATTGATTTCATAATATTGGAGAATAACATCTTCTTAAGATTAAGAAATCCTTAGAAAAACTACAAAAAATATTGTAATAAGTTATTACAAGATTAGCAGAAAACTTATGTCATAATTGTCTTCATATTGAACAATATGTAAATACAAAAAGGCAATGAACACATTTAAAAGTTTTGGCAAAACTGAAAAATTGGCAGTAACCACCAAATAAGCAGCAGACAATGAACTTCAAATAGGAAAAGCCAGACGTCTGCCATTTAAATGAGATCATGGAATCTGGCAAAGAAACACGTATCGTAGTAGTAGTAGATATTATCTGGCAAACTGCGCGCCGTATTTGGATCGTTGGCTTGGATAACCAATTGGACTGGAAGTGGACATATGGGTCGGCTCCGTAAAATGACGTGACATAACATTGTTGGGAAGCTTCCTCATGCGCTCAACGGTAACTATTATTTAAGCAATTTTGCATATTCCACTGAATTACTTTGAATATAATTGGATATAGACTGTATTTTATTAAAGTTCGTATACTTTGCGACTAGCTTTTCAGTTTTAGTAGCATAATTTTTGCAGCAGTAGTTAGGAGGCATCGATAAATTTGCATATCCAATTTGCATAGGCTACAGCAAAAGTTGAAGTTTTGAGATAAATTAGATCGGTTTTATTGCTTATCGAATTTTGCTTATAGGGAAGAGTTTGTCGGTAAAAAAGGAAGATATTGGATTTTTGCGTCCTTTGAAAGACTTTCTTTAACATTTTAATATATTCGCCGGACGTAAGTAATAAAAGGGATCGCCTTTGCGACAAAGCTTTGAAGACTTGTACTTACGTAATTACTCTGCGTACTTTTCTACTCTGAGGTTATCTTATTGGACCGCGTTCCAGACCACTGAGAGGTTCAAAGGTCGGTTTGTAAAAGGCAATTCACGGTGACCCTGTTCAACGAATAAAGATTGATATAGGATCGAAATTTATCAACAGTTTTTGCCAAACTTTTGTACATTTGTAGTATTCTAATACATACATAATACTCCTTCTAAGTCCACTGCTCTCCAGGTAAGTAAGACGGAAAACTATCCCGATCGAACGCTTGAAGTTATTTCTCTCGGGAGAAACGGAACCAATAAAACAGTCTTGCATAGTGCATTAGTAATTTATCAATGCATTAAAATTATTATGGGCTTTTCGGAAATACATTACCATTCAGTTTAATATCGTGAAAAAAGCCCGCATAAAACAAATAGAAATCAATAATGCAACCTACGAGCTAAATACTTCTAAAGTATTCCAATACGATTTTCGACAATGTGTGGGGGCTTTGCTACGGAAGTTTTCGTTGTTGAATTGTTAGTGCGCGTGCTAAGGCATGGGAATGTTTGAAAAAGAATGCTAATAAGGCGTGCGTAACAATGCAAGGTTGTAATGAGTCATTAAAATGGTGATGTATGCTTTTTTATTTATTTTGGACTGTATATTTAAAATTGTCGGTCGGTATAGTACATTTTAGTGTTACATATTTCAGATAAGATTAACGAAAACTTTTATGTAAAATTATGCATGAAAAAATACTTTTTAAGGTTATAGGTGTTATGACGTAATTGTTTTAAGGTACGATTTAATAAATACCATTATCAGGTTCGTATCTATCTTCATTTTTGTTGTATTTGTTACCAGAGCAGTCAAGTGGTGAGGCAAAATATACAAGCCTTCATAAGAAAGATTCTTGACGAGAAATTACTTAAGTTACATTAAAACATAAGTATGGTCAAATTATTGTCAAGTCTACTTGAGACCACCATATCTGTTAAGGGATAACCCCCATAATTTGAATGTAAATGTATTCAGGCTCATATAGAGAAATCCATAGTAGGTGTTATATGCGTTAATATTCGACGCAAAATTCCAGTTCAACTCACGACGCAGCGAATAAAGGCTCTGCGTCACATAGGAATGCGTAATAGGCCACATTCAGCAGCCTCCTTTGTCTACTCACCAGATTTCAGGGAGCGGCCCATTTAAACTTGTTTTGATATATGGATAAATTTTAGCGTATAGATCACCAAACGAAACTGGTATTGGAACTGCAAATTTCCAAGTTTTAAGACTTCCCACTTATGATTTATAAGGTTCTCCCCGCATCCTCATTTTATATTTCACTGAGCTCTGACGTTATTCCAACCTCCCCTGCATCTAGCAAGTTACGTACGAAGGGGGAGGAAAAATGTTTGAGTAATAAAAACTTCTTCTGTATTTTTGATTACCAGTGAACCATGATTTTAACCGGGCAAAATATATCAGGTGAGCAAATTTTTATTGAACTTAATTCATATGTTTTTTTCATTCAGTAACAACTATCTAAAGTAAATTTTCACTTTATGATTTTAATAAGATCATATCTCTGGATAGATAAAAAATCCGTTAGTTATGTTCAATATGTTCTATTTTTTTCTGACAATATTCTGATTGCTCGCAACTCCACGGTAATCAATAAAGTCATCTGCATTCTGAATCAAAATTCCATTAGCTATCATATGAACTTTAACAACAATCTGTCGATTTTGATTGATCTCCTGGCTTCGACCCAACTCTGTTGAGGCTCATATTTACATTGCTGACGTATTCTGCGCTTTCTATGTGATCAAATTATTGTAGGGTTCATCACAATGCCTATAAAGATAAAGTGACTAAATAACTTAATATCATTATCGAAAGTAAGATGGTAGATGCTGCTAACCAGGCTAATATAAAACCTCGTCATCGCTACAAAAGTAGACCCAACTATCCCCAGCAGAAGGTAAGTTTTACTTATCTCCATGCGACCTATTTAGGCACGTCTAAAACTTGCTGGTTGTAAACACCAAGTTTCGCATGAAACCTTTTTTGGTAACAATGCAAACGTAGATATAGGTTACCTACATCTGAAACGCTAGTCGGGACCGTGCAGACTAGAATTGCAGTTGTGACCTCGATACGACCACTAATAGATTAAACAGATGTGACGTGTCGATCGGGGGATGATTTATGTGTGGAAATAGTCGAGGCTCCATTTTCAAAGGTCATAGTAGATCTCATTAGCTTGTGGTTAATAAAATGGCTGCTGGAATTAATATTGGTAATTGGTAGTGATGGTATTACTTAAGTATTTTTATTAGATTGGTATTCATTGGAAGCTTAATGACCTGATGTCAGAGATAGTTGACGAGCTAACAAAAAGGCATACAATAACAAACCCTCTTACAACCAGTTCAATGAAAATAACCTATTACTACGCTTTATCCACTGGTCCTAATTCAATAATTTTGATTATAAAGACAGGTAGATCTAAAGTCAGTAATAGGTTACTTTTTATTCTGAAACAAATACTACGAGAAAACCAAGTGTAGAATGAAAATAAAACTAACTGGAATATCGGGTCTGGCGCATATCTAACGAGCTCTGGGCAAAGCCCGCTGAATATATAAAGCCTATAGCGGTAGGTTCAGGAGAGATCGAAGACGGATATAATTTCAGTTTAACCAGAAAAGTATCGATGATGAATTGATACATTGAATTGAGAAGGTTTTCGCTCAATAATTACTAAACTTTAATCACTTATCAAGATTGAATTAAATATTTTACGATGATCGAAACCGAGGTGTCACATTAAAATTTTGATAGCTCATTATAAGTAGGTACATACTTCACACTTCATGCCTTATTAAATCTTGATTAATGTTTCGAGCAAGATAAAGACTTTGAACTTAAGAAAGATTTTTGCTTCCTCCCTCACATGTAGATGCCATCTGTTGCTGAAGTAGAATTTCTCGTATTCCTAAAAAGAACGATCTAATTTTATACCCAAGACCACGGTCAAAGTATAAATAAACTTAGTCTAGAATATCTGCAGACAGCGGGCCTAAGTTTCAAAGGTTATTAGGTCAGAGCAAGTCGTCTGGCAGGTACGATTTTAGATGCATTTTTGCTGTCGCCTGAAATGGATTGGAAATTTATTGGATGGTTTTGGCGCCGTCCTTGTGTATTGATTGCTTCACCCGCTTCAAGAGCAAATAGATGGAAGTAGGTTGCCTTTTATATTGTTTACTGGTGTTATGTAACCTTTTCGAATTGAGTTACGAATAGCTTTGAAATATTTTGGATGAAAATTTTCGTTAGCTTTAAACGTTCAGTTGTTTAGAAGCCGCATGTCTTTATGTAAAATATGTATTGAAAGTATTGGTGTTTCCGAAACTGGTGAATTTCTCATGATACTTGATGTCAGGACAAAATGCATAGGCAGTTAGTACTAAGACTTGATACCAAGTATTGACAGCGATTTTATCCACGTCAAGATTTGTGTGTATGTCTATTACAATTAGGTATATGTACAACAGCTGAGTACAAATATACATCAATAACTAACATTTATTTATATTCAATTTGTAAGTACAGATTATATGCATCGAATAAGTTACTGTGATATGCACAAAGAAATAAATGTAATAGTCTATGAAAACAGTCATGCGGTATATAAATTACGTTGGAATATCAAAAAAACTCTTTGCAGAAGTATTTTATTACGGACATAAAATATTATTTTACGTACTTTTCTTTATATTTGATTGTGGTTACGTCTTCTACTTAGACAGAACTATTGACTTTCAATAAGGTTGAACGACTGTGAGGTCAGAAGAACTTTAATTAAACAGTAAATATCTAACAAAAAGTCTATGGCACGTTTTCTAAGTCTTAGTTTATTTGTAAATGTAACCTGTATTTTTGGTGCATCTTTTTTGGCCTTCACATCAAAATTCATCTTTCGCTCAGCCATTACGTCAAGTTTCAATCATCCGCTTCATTAATTTTATCTGTGTTAATTATCTCCCACTTTAACGAGTAAGGGATATATTTTTAGGCAAATTATATGCCTGAGAGAAATTCTCTCATATTTTTAAGTGCTTAGTATATTAATCAAGATTCTATCCGATGTTTAACTAGGGCAAAAACCTTGACAGTTGAGAATTTGTTTTTTTTTACTTTCTTTTTTTTTCGTAAGTTAAGAAGAAAAGCCTAAAGTATGATACTCGTAGCGTCTAGTTAAAATTCTTTTTCTTTCAAAAAAAGGTAGAAATATATACTATTAAACCGTAGATATAAAAGCCGTGTATGACGCAATTAAAACCGTACAATAACCATAATTTAGCAAAGTTTCCGGCATCACCCTCTAGGGCCGCGGTCCGCCGCCGAATGCGATGGCGCCGGAAGACATTCCTCTTACAAAGGAACTTGAGACTCTCACTGTTTTAGTATATAAATCTCTGGATTTCGTCCGCTTTTTCCTCTCTTGATACCTACGTAAATATTTGTGATAAAATATTTTTGGAAAATATTCATCTAAAACTATTGTATTTTTTTTATAGTTTTTAACTTCATCAATATATATTTTAACCCAACACTTGCAATTAAATCATGCTAAAACACTTATTAAAGTTTTGATCAACTAAAGGCCCTTCCACACGGTTGAGCGTCTAAAAACTCCAACCAAATAACATTATGAGACCACTTCAATTAGATACAATGACACGTAACATAGCTATATGCCAACGTACAGCTAGACGCTAGACGTTCGCAACTGATTCATTGTTTCATCTCAACTTATGAATGCACCAGCCAGACAATAGCTTGTGCAATGAAATGAAACTTTTATGACACTAAAAGCTAAACAACATTAAACCTTTTTGAGGCCAAGAATCAGCTAATTATATCTTTCTCTCTTAACTTTATTTTTACTTTTTTTTATTGTTTATAAATTATACTAAGTACTTTAATTTATCTGCTGCGGAATAGCTAATTATATCTTATATAAAAAAAATAAAACAGTGATAACCTTATGTGAGTGTTACACCAAAAATGTGCTAACAGACAGTTACAGAGATAAATAATGTCACTCAAACGGGGTCATAAACACATCAATATTATTAGGTAACTTTTATCAAAAAGCTTCAAAATGTTCTGCTATGTCGCTGGTGTTAGAATTGTTGGCTAGATAAAGAATTTTATTCACGTCACCATTTTTATTATTTACATTACCCTTAAATTATTTTTGTATATAAACATGATAAATATAATTTAACTTGCCTTTACTTTCTGTACTTTTTAATTATGTATAGCTTATAAAAATGTTTTATTTATATGATAAACTATTAGGAGTAGGTTTTACGGCTAAAGCCTACATTACAGTAATTATTAAGTTAAGATAATGAATATAATTCTAAAACAATTGCCGAATATAGCCATAAGCTGAGATATTTACGAGTCAAAGTACCGACGCCGCTGAAACAAATAAAATCGATACCCAGCAATGTTCGTCTAACGCACACGTGTAATAAACATGGCGTCTGGCGCAGCAGCCCTGTGTGAGCAACAAAAACGCATCAATGGTTAACGAAAGGGAAAATGTACTTGAACTACGAGGGGAGCGGAGGGCCGCATCGATAGATGTAAAGTAGGTCAGGGTCCTTCCCGCGCGTCACGTGCCCGCCGGCCACCGCGCAGGGTTGCTAGCGTTCCGCGCACTACCAGCCCGCGGTATCGGCGGCGACACGTGTTGCCAACACCGTGGAATGCGCTCTTATCATATTAATCGAAAAAGATTTTTAAAGATTACCTGGTTTACCTAAAAATTAGTTGACATATGAACATATTTCACTTTTGTCACCCTACAGGAAGCTCCCAAGGAATAAACTGGAACCCTCTATCCGTTCGATACGAAATTAATCGATATTGGAATTGCTTTAGGACTTTCGGTCTAGGCAATGAACTCATTATCTCATCATAAGGAATAATGTTTTAATACAATGAACAATTTCACAACGTATAATAAATAATGTTAAAGTATTTAAATGACAGTAATGGCTGTCCTCCAAAAATCATTGACACGCGCTGCCGATCGTGTGGCGGTACCACTATGTTTTTGCGTACCGCTCGCGTTTTCAGACCACTGTCGTTTTGTTTGCGTAAAGTTTTACGTTTCTTGTAGCGATTATAGGTTTTGTTCGACGTCCACGCGAATACCGCCTTTGAGGCTTTTACGGATTATATGAAAGTAGTAGAATGACATGTTTTAAATATGCCAAATTTTTGTTTCTTTATTTGTATTATAAGGAAACATTACTGGTACGTATGTCATTAATTAATAAGAAGTACGATTTTTATTTGAAAAAAATATGTATCTACTTCAACTGAAGTTTTACTGCAGGGCACTAGCCATCTTTACAACTGGGTGGGGTCAGGCCTTAGGCCAAATGCGGGTCGGCGGACTGCTTATAGCTAAGAATTTCCGATTAATAAAACATTCTGCTAAAAACTTTATATCATTTCATAATTTTATTGCCTTTTGTTTAAATTGAAGGTTTGAAATCAATAAATAATTAACTTTAAATGTTTTTCTCTTAATACACAGAAAAAAATTTGGACATAAATTTTATAATTCAAAAGCATTTATTTAATGTTTTTTAGATATTTTCCTAAAGATACTCCTGCATTTATTTATTTAGCAATGATACAAAGAATGTAAAATCTAAAAATTTCACTAAAGTCTCTACGTGGAAAGTTTAAAGCTAATTAATTATTAGATCAAAAAACTTCAATCCCGCATTATTATCATCGAGCCAATAATATGTTTTTTCTTCAGTAATATAACATGCTCAAGTTACTGCTATTTTATCCAGACTATAAAGACAGACAATTCTTCCTAAAAAATGTCCTCAGTTGGTATACGTACAATGTAAAAAATAATGAGCATTTAATACCTGTTATTTAAAATAACAAGTTATTAGGTCTTCCATTAGGAAATCCTCATTATAAGCACGAATAAATGTGCTCGAAAACTGCAATAGGCACCCCCCGAACCCTTATACCGTGAGACACATACCTGACGAAATGTAGGTGCAGAAATGAAAAATGTGAAATACAAGCGTGAAGTTATGGATGGATGGTAAATAAAAACCCTAAAGGCAAGTTAGAAATATAGATGATACATAAGGAGAAGTTTATTATAGCATAGTGTATGTTTATTTATATGGAGTAGTTGGAGTACAATTTAATATGGCTATGCTAAATAGGACATAAATAATGCAAACACTCATAAAGGCTTCGGTACAGCACATTTTGTATGAAGCTGAGTAATATTTGGAACGCATGTTGAATTTTGATTAGCAATACATTTAATAATTTACTAGCGACCCAGGTTGAGTACGCCCGGTCCTAATATGTACGAAATACTAACATAACGGAAGAATTTGAGTGAGAATATCTAAATGTTATAGAATTGAAAATAAAGGACTACGACGATGTTAACTGATTAAGAAAATCAAGGCATAAAAAATGAAGATAATAATGTGTATTTTTTTAAGTAAAGTTAGTTATTTAATTGTTTCACCGAAAGCTGAAATTCTTAAAAATCTAAACATTTTAATTTTGTGGAACTGTCCATAATGTTTGATTTTTGATTATAATAAAATTTTTCGTAATAGGTTTTAGCAAATCCTTTTTTGTCGGAGTTAAAACACAATTATCGAAACTTTCGTTTAGGCATAAACCTCCGTCCACCCCATCAAGCTTACAGTCGTAAATCTATGTACTTATGTACATGTGAAAGTATGCCTGTATATAACTAGTCATTTGTCCGCGGGTTTTGCGTGCTAAGACATTCTATAGATTGGCAATCGATATAATTATAACAGGACTGAAAAGACAATTATTGCCCAACAGATCAATTTATGCTCATATAAACAATTCTCAGCCCATGTCTCTCTTACTTATGTTTTTACATTTTTATATGTGACTATGCAAAATGTTCTTTATTATATACTTTACGATATATAAAAGACTTTACAAATTATAATTTTAAAATAATTATAACTTTACCGATTATTTTATATTTAGATAAGTCAATAAACTGGTACATTTTATGCACGGATGTTGTATGTGATTAAACACGTCGATGCATTTATAACATATCTGAAAGGCTACAAAAAAGACATGTAACTTAATTAAATTCGATAAATATACTAAACTAAAAAAAACGCATAAACATAACAATACCCAATACAATAACGCATTATAATTTTATACAAAAGTTTCATAATATATCGCACATAAAAGTATTTTATAAGCCGCAACTATTCCTAGCCAATTGAAAAGAGGGTAGTTTAAAAATTGACTCAATGGATAAAAGTTTCCTTTATGGAGGTGGAAATGCGGCGCCGACACCACTGGAATCCGAATTAGGCTGCCGGAACTCATTCAAAATGAATTTTAGAACACGTATGGCATTTCAGGGACATACATTATTCAGTAGGTGAACGATTTTAGTCAGCACTAGGATTGCTGCCTTCGAAGATTTAAGTTTTCTTTTGATTGCTTATGTGTAAAGTGATATGGAGTTATATACGTTATATATACTTTTGTTACTTGTCTAAAATGATTAATATGTATTATTATTTGTTGATATTTATTGTTGATATAAGTCCCACTGCTGGGATCCGCCTCTCAGGAGGGTTGGGCAACAGGAGATGAGTCATTACTTAGTTCACTACACTAGTTCAGGCCGGGTTGGCGGATTAAACACAAGAAATACATGAAGATAAGTTTTTTAGATGCACAGGTTACGAAGCTTTCTTTGACTTTAATGTAATTTTTTTTAATACTTAAAAAGTAGGTTTTGTTTACACAAAAATCTATATACTAATTTAAAAAGAATAAACTGATTAAGATAATTTCAATTAATAACTACTTTAATTCATGTTTGTCAATAGCTAAAAGTTTTAACATAGATCTAATTGTATGAAAGTACACTACACACGTCATTTAATATAAGCTAGTAAAAATTTAGTCTACAAAAGAAGCAGCTATACATAGGATCAATAGCTACCGATCTAGTGTCCATTATCATTGTTACGTAATGGGAATCTGGTTGATATAACCAAAGGACTCGCGCACAAAAGCTATGGAGACTGATAAACACATTAATATTCTTTAATGTGCGCTTATGACATCATGGCAAAGTAATATGATGGTCGTTTTGATATCGTTAAAGGGTGTGTTGTGCCAAACGAGCAGCGATCGAGGTTAATTGTCGAGAACATTGCTTCCCTTCTGGAAACTTTGGGGAGTTGATAGCAATATTTCAAACAGCATACGTTATTAACGACATTACATAATTTAAATTAGGAACGATTTAAATTGAGAAATGTAACGGTCTTCGGTAAATTTAATTTTACCCACACAATATTGTGGTCGGTACATGAAATGCGGAGAAAGCGGCACGCGGAAATAACTCTCGATATATAAAGGACAGACGACACATTTCAGAGAAGGCAAGGATGTTTTGTGTTACACCGTTTATCGATTCGGCGATGGTGTGGACAAGCCCTGAGATGTGTCGCGTATTTTTGTAAGTCAACGACCACAATTACAGTTTCATGACATAAGAGAACATTTTTGTGATGTTTCTTTATTTGTGATTACGTTTACGGACAGTTGCATCGAATACAATTGAAGCGAGGGTGGTAGAACAGGTGCAGTACATACCAGTATTCGTCCGGTGGTTGTCTGACCGGATATGAGTTCGCCGGCCCAGTCTTTCGCTTCGGTCATGAACGTCCCCTCGAACTCTTGTTTGCCCTGTCGCGCTGCTTTCTGCTCCTTCTGCTTGGGGTCGTTGGGCGCCAGCTCCGGCTCCTTGTGGCAGCATAGGAACGCGCACGCGCGCCAGAACAGCACCACCAGCAGTCCGGCGATGAACGTGAAAATCGACGACAGCAGGAAACACCACCATTTTCGGACACTGAGGCAGTCATCTTCAGGGTTCGGCGTAGTCGCCTCTTCCTCGGACGAAGCCATTCCCCGAGGGCGCGAGGCATCCAGTCAAGCGCGCCATGCACGTGCACCGATGCGCGCGCCCTCACGCCGTGCCCGCGCGCGACTGAGCCGCCGCCGCCCGCCGGCCCGCCCCTGCCGCCCCCGCCGCCCCCGCCGCGCCCGCCGCCCGCGCCCCGGCCGCCCGACCGCCCCGCGGTCGATGCCGCCCGATCGATCCGCGACGGCGCACTACCGACCGCCAATCGACTCCTCGCTCCACATTCTCCCAAGATTACCTTCTCTATCCTTCTGCGCTTCTGTGACGCGCCTCAGGCCGCAGCCCGTCCGCCGAGCATCGCCGCCGCCACGAAGTATATGACTGCAGATGTTTCTCGGCGGAATGTTATCGATGCCATGCCCGAGCCGATCACTCGCCGTCGCCAAGCGCTCGTCGTCCGCCTCGCACTGTTTACCGGCTATGTTACGTCGAGTGAGTGAATTATCCGGGGAATGCGGAGGTTTTCGACAAAGGTCAATGTATTCAGCCCGTGTCCCGATAAGCGTAGCGCTACGCCGCCCTGTTACTGCGTCAGCGGACGCTACGAATCTCGTAGACGTCTACGGGCTGCGATTGGTCGAGCGAAATGCGAAAGCGGCGATACGTTCGCGCCTCTCGCTATAATAAGGTAGCTATTTGTCTTTTCTTTGTTACACACGGGCTCGGTTTATGTGAGTTGCCTCTAGTTAAAATAAATGAGCCAATTAGAACTCTAATGGACACTTTTTACATTAAACTTCCAGCGAAGATACATCACGTGGGGCACGTGTGGTGTTTTTATTAAAATTACTCTAGAGAATAACACACACATAAATTCAAATACATTATAAATGTACGTATCTACATGGTTGAATGTTTTTTTAACGTAAAATACAGAAAATTCAAGGACAATAAATAATGAAAGCGAAGCGGTCTGACCGCGTGTATTTCTGAGAAGCGGCGCACAGCTTCATATTCTAGGTATTGCATGTTTAATAACAGCTATCGAAGGTCACTGTCAATAAACACACAGCAAATTTCCATTCATGTCTAAAAGATTGTAATCAAACTACTAACATTTAAAAAAGGTAATGATATAAACCAATTAAATGCATTGTTTTTAAGTTAATAAATTCATCTTCACACTAAAAAACTATTAACTGATGCAGCAGTTTGGCCATGAAAGAATATTCGACAGATAAAAAAAAACTCATCTTCATATTTCTGACAATAATCACACAGCAGACTGTTTTCTTAAAAGTTAATCTTAGAAGTTAGGTTCTGAGGGTTTTGGGGAGACCTTTGAGAGGACCTTAGAGCTTGCGGAGCGTGCGGTGAAAATCGTTGTAGATAAAATTATCGAACTAGGCCTCAAAATAGCGCCCCACAAGACAGAGGCGCTATGGTTCCACAGAAGACGCAAGATTCCACCCAATCTACCAATTCGAGTGGGAGAGACAGAAGTTCAAGTGCATCCATTTTTAAGGTACCTAGGGCTTATTATAGATGGCCGTTGGGGCTTTGAAGAGCATTTTAAATGCTTAGTTCCGCGTATTGAGAGGGTAGCAGGTGGAATGCACCGTATACTACCAAATCTTGGAGGACCGCGAGAGGAAGTTCGTCGCCTCTATGCAGGTGTAGTTCGTTCGATGGCCCTCTATGGGGCTCCTGTTTGGGCGGAAAGAATGAGAGTGCGTCGCTGTAGGGCGAGACTACACAGCGTACAAAGAAAGATTGCAATAAGGATTGCACGTGGATACCGTACAATATCTTTTGAGGCGGCGACAATCTTAGCGCGATTTCCTCCTTTAGATATACTGGCTAACAGGGACGCAACGGTATACGAAAGAATTCGCACTGTCCGACAAGCTAGTGGAGATCAGCCGACAAAGGCTTTCGAGATGGTCATCAGACAGCAGGAACAACTCAACGCCTTCGAGACGTGGCGTTTGCGAATTAGCGAAGAGCCTTATGTTCACAAACGTGTCATCGAAGCAGTCCTGCCGGTCTTTGAAGCTTGGATGCAACGAAAAGAGGGGCGACTCACGTACCGGCTTACTCAGATACTCACCGGACATGGATGCTTCGGTAATTATCTGAATAAGATCGGTCGTGAAGCATCAGCGAATTGCTTTCATTGCGACAGCGGCGAAGAAGACTCAGCGGCGCACACACTCATGCAATGTCCTGCATGGGAATTAGAGCGTGAAATACTTGTGGATCAAATCGGACCTAATCTCTCCCTTCCGGCAGTCGTAATGGCGATGCTGGCGGGAGACTCAAAGTGGAACGCCGTAGTCACTTTCTGTGAAACCGTAATGGTTAAGAAAGAGACTGCGGAGCGCCACAGAAAAGGGGCAATCTCAGCCCAGAGAAGAATACGCGGAAGTGGCGACACTCACCGCAATTCATGAGCCTAACTGCAATTTATAATCTGCCTGAGTATAAACCTGCTTAGGCCGATGCGAGCTTTATAAGCAAGGCACTGGAGGCAATTCGGCGCGTTCATTTTGAGTTCCCGAAGACCCTCCAAAGTGCAGAGGGAGTAACATGGGGTTTTTAGCCGGTAAAAGTCCGGCATACCCCGTTTGCCTTCTGGAAACGGGGATCCAAGAGGATTTTCCCCATGAAGAAAAAAAAAAAAAAAAAAAGGTTCTGAGGGTTTATTAACCTTAAAAAAGTATAAGATAATGGATATTCAAGACTTCTTTTCAGACACTGCCAAAAGCCTGTAGATAAATAAATACAATCTACAGTTACAGTTTACGTTAATACGACAAATAGTTTTGACCCCAAACTAGGATAAAAGTGTCGTATGTACCAGAAACTACAAAATATTTATCGGTCTCATAACACCCAGACACGAAACAAATATTTGTGGATCACACAAATGTCTGTCTCAGTGTTGGGTTGAACCCACGGTCTCACGTTTTTGCTAGAAGGTATACTGACAACTGCGCCATGGGGCTATCTTCTTTTTAAATTGTTCTCTGTAATTTGTAAACCAGCGTAAATTATAATAATGTCTCAATTTAATCTTTTCTTTAGAAAAGTAATTTCAAATGCATGCCGTAAAACAATTGTACATTTCAATTTCTATTTATCAAATTGGTTATTTAAATAAATATTTAACTTTGCATTGAAATACAAGGCTTAAATGCACATATCGCAAAATTGCCTCCCATGACTAAATACTGGTAGAAGTAGCAACATTATAGAAATATTTTCAGAAAGGACATTAAAAACTATTTTTCTACTCCAAACTTAATTTTGATTATCAAAAAAAATCTACATTTTAGTTTTGTTCTTTTAGCATGTAAGTATTTTTAGTTATATTAACTATTTCTTTCATTAATCTACTGCGCTGTTATCACTTCGTCTTGTCATAAAACAGTGGCGCGTGAGAAAACAGCACGTAGTTAAGACAGACGTAATAAACCTCTTTAATTAGAAAGGGCCCTTTATACACAGAGTATAGTGGGGGCAGAGGCTTCTCAAGCACACACTCGCTCCTGCATGTCCTACGCTGGATCGATAGTGGAACGCACAGAAATGACACGTTCAAGGAATGATACTTTTCTTTAGTATTTAAGCTTGCATCATGCATTTAAGTCAGATATTCATATCATTTAAGTCATAATGCAGGCAGAGATACATTTCTTCACTTATATACGCCATACTGTATTTTTAAATCTCTGCTAGGCTAGGGAATTCCGAAATTAATTACGAAGGAATTACTAAAACTCCATTTTACTATTTTTTTTCCTGGCAAAGCTTAATAACTCTTCTCCCGGTCTTGGTCAATACCCCAGACCAGGATCCATAGAAAATATGTATGAGGGATAAGAAACAATTACTTAATTTGTTCTTTATTTGCCGTAATGTGTATTTATGTATTAGTAATTTGCATTTGCGCTTTAAAAAAAAAGAAGTATTTATTTAATACCTAGGTTCTAGGTCATTCTGCAGTACGAAAGTGAGATTAAAAGGTATGTACGTTTTCCAAATAGGCGGTGTTCTTGGGTTTATTATCAAGAAGTTCAACTAAAAGCAAAAAAAAACGTCATATCAAATATAAATTACTTTGGCGAGTTAAGTAATAAAACCTATCTACATCTAGCTTAGTGCTCTAAGACTAAATCCATCCAAAAGTATTAGCCTAGTAAATGAGCGAATAAAGGTGTATATAAAAACCGACTTTCAATAAACGGACAATAAAATATAAGTGGATACATTAGGCATGAGCGCAGTCGTCTGTTCCAAATAAAGAATATCGAACCGCTGTTATTTTGGACTGTGCGATGACACACAAGGTAAAGGGACTTCGTTTGTCACTTACAATGTCGGTTTAGAATATTTTCTGTAAAAATGCTTCAATTTTTACATTAGGCTGTTGTTAGTTCTTAATCAGGATGATTTAGATAAAATATAGAAGTCTGGTTTTATTGTTAAGACATGGATTAAAAAATGATAACATTTTAACTTTAAATAATTGATCTATTTCCGACTTTGATTAAAAGATCTCTAAGTAAGCAATGACCTAGTAGACAGACTGCATTTAAATAGAATTACGAAAAGGACGAAATAGGAGATAAATCATTAGGTCACACAGTAGCTCTTTATTTAATTTAACGCATTAGCATTTTCCTAGGAAATTGATAGGTTCCATTGGGATTGCCAAAAACTTATTAGTTATTGTCATAAAAATATATACATGCTTAAAACTTTCTTCATAATGTTGATAATGTAAGTAAATGATTTTGTTTCTCTTGCATGCTACATTAAATATATATTTTAGTGTATATTATCACGAATATGAATATGAATATGAAAGTGGATGGATGGGCGGGCCGAGGAAGGCCAAAGAAGAGATGGATGGAGTGCGTGGCTGAAGAAATGAAAAAGAAAGGGGTGAATGAAGACATGACGGCTGACAGGGATGTGTGGAAGGAGAAAACATACTGCGCCGACCCCAAGGATTAAATTGGGACCAGGGCAGGGGGATGAGTGTATATTATCACGAACAAGACGAACTCTGCTGAAAACAGGACTCCCAAAAGACTTTCAGAGCGCCTAGCAGAAGTCGCTTGCATTTGGCGATGCCTTGCTATTTGAAACGGGTCATTCGTTTATATTCTGGATTATTTATATAATGGGAATAAGCAGAGATCTGCTTATTAGATAATCGAGAACATTATATTTTGCTTCTTCAGTTTAACATTGCCACTTAAATTAAAGCAGGTACTATTGTAAAACGACTACTGCGCGCACCCGACAGAAGGTACTTAGTTTATGCCTAGGATGAATTGTTGGCAACCGCGTTTTGAATGCTAGAGGCGTGAATAACAGCTTGGAACCGTTATGGTTGGGTAGGCACATTTCCTCGCCATATGCCATTTAACATATTGCACTGAATGTTTTGAAGAATTGCCCAATTTTATGAGGTTATGACATTCTCCGATTGCTCGAACTGAGAACTGTGAAAGTTAATATTATGTTGGCTTTGTTCATGTTTGTCAATTTGGGAATAAGGTGATATATAGGATAACATTAGTTACCATATATTTGAGGATTTAAGAGATAACAATTAAATGCTATAATTAATATAGTATTAAAAAGGATCGTTACATTTTGTCTGAATGTTGTTAAGATTTTTTGGTATTATAATATTCTTTAAAAGATATTTCATATTACTGGTAAGTACAATAGTACACTTTAAATAAATCGAATATTATTAATATTTAAGTAATTCACAAAAAATCGGTAACACGAGACCATCTTCTTCCCCAACGTAAATTTTAGGTATCACCTAAAAATTTCGTTCCTCTTAAAAGTGTGCTATGCTATTGAAATTTTGTATCCTTGAGTTCACGGCTGCTTACTACGCTATCTGCGTATTTCCTCATACGTCACACCTGACATGTTGTGGCGGTTCGAGATTGGTTGTGAGTAAACTTGGCAGTGGCTGACCCATGCCTCAACACAGGGGTTGTATCTTGGCAACCAAGTGTAAACATTGTTGTATAAAGGGACGTTATGGAGCTCCGTAGCCGTAACCGAAACAATGGGATATCCGAAATGAATATCCGTATCACAAGTTTCGGATAAGGGCAAAGTCTAAATAGAACATGTTTCGATATTTTTAGTGATAAAATAACCATAACTAGTTAAAACCTATGCATAACGTAGCATTTGTGTTTCTAATTTACCTTAACCTAATATCCGAAATACAATAATAATAATCAATATGTCCTAATATACAATTTTATTCCTATATCCATATCCGAATCCAGATCCGAAATATATTCGTAACATCTCTAGTATAAAGCCTTATGCATTCAGAAAAATGCGTCGCCACTCCTGACGCAATTACGGTGTCGATGTTTCGATCTCATAATTTCATTATGCATTATTTCTTTTTTCTTTTTTTCTTTTTTTATGTTACGGCAATGTGATTACATGGTAGCTGATGATATGTGCTTTATATAGTATCGATTAGAGCGAAATACGATTGTGATTATCGATTGGATTATGGTTTCTAATTACATTCATTTATAGTTTTTAATTTTTTTATGTTAACAGTATTTAGATTGTAATAATAAATGAATAAAAAAAACACCACAGATTTTTTTTGTTTTTGTGGGGGAACGGCACTGCTAGCTGAAATTAAGGTCCATCCTATTTCATGTATGCATTAACCATCTTGCCTATATTTGGACAATTCGAATATGCTGTCATGAGAAATCATTCTTTCTTCTTTCTTCATAAACCCATATACGCCGACTACTGAGCACGGGCCTCCTCTACCATTGAGATGGTTTTAGGCCATAGTCCGCCACGCTGGCCTAGTGCGGGTTGGCGGACTACACACCTAAAAAATTCGTAAGAGCTTTTAGGTGTGCAGGTTTCATTACGATGTTTTCCTTCACCGTAAAAGCAAGTGATAATTCACTGTGTATACACTCATACCTTCGAAAAGTCAGAGGTGTGTGCCTGGGGTTCGAACCCGCGACCGCCGATATTCTCGACCGCGCGCCTAAACCTCGAGGCCATCACTGCTTGCCTCGAGAATCATTATCATCATGAAACGTCACACTTCTGGACACTACAAATCAGAGGATATAGGCCTTAATCCACGACGCTTGACGGACTACATACCTAACAAATTCCTAAGAACTTTTAGGAATTTTGATAACATTTTCATTTTATCAGTGATCAGTTTCATTACCATGTTTTCCTTCACTGTTAAAGCAAGTGATAATTTAATTCATTGTGAATACACATATAACTGAAAAGTTTGAGGTGTGTGTCTGGGGTTTGAAGGCGCGACCGCCGAGATTCTCGACTGCGCGTCTAAACCTCGAGGCCATCACTGCTCGCCATAAGTTGAGCATCAAAATTGTATCTAAAAATGCACCAGTAATTTCACGTCGATTTTCTAAGACAGTAGGTAGTAGGTCTATAGCTAATGTTTCTTTTCCTGACCAGGAAGTTGAGCTTAGCACCTTAAGATTGCAAGCGTCAATTTATTTCACAGGACCATATTAGTTGCTTTATCTCTATTATATCATAATAAGAAGCAATGATGAAACATCACTACTTACCCTTTTTGAAATATAGACGGGACTGTTTTGTTCCTATGTTTGTACTCTTGTTTTACCATTATATTGGCGAGGCAAAATATATTGCGATCTAAGATTCGACCGGAGTTGTCAGATATCCTATCAATATTCAGACACTAATGCCAGCTGTGCATCGACCGGGAACCAACTTTCCACGCATAACTTCTTTTTAACGTTTAATAAAGAAATATCTTCTAATTACTTAACAGGTGACCAGACTTGTAAAGGTGATTTAAATTATATACAAAATAACTATTATCATAATTTATTGCCAGAGAGCAAATGCAACATAAATACAAATTCCTTAAAACTAATATAACAAAAGATGTACAAGCAAGAATCCATAAAAGGTTAGTTATTACTCTTATTTTACCTCCTCGAAAAAGAGATATCTGGAGAGAAATGAATGAGCAATAAAATCAGTAATGAACATTTACATACACACGCTTGTATTCTCTGAAAGGATATGCAAAGGGGCATTTTTGCACCCACATTTTCCAAATAGTCACACAGAAAATTTCCGTCCCATTTTTCCAGATTCCATGCTAACAATTTCTATCTAGCAAAATCTATCCTAGAGCTTTTGCTTAATTTTTTTGATCGCTTATGGTAAGCAATCAATCCTAGACTTAGAACACAATATATTCATGGCATAACATTTTAACAACTTAATCTTAAATACTAATCTATAACACTAGCTCATACACATGGGCCTCCTCTTCATTTCAGAGGAAAAATAAAATTCTAGTAAGGTAATGGGGATCTTTAAGGGCTATTTTTGTTTGGCTCAGGCACTGTGTCACTTATCCACTGCAAGTACTGTGGGTTGCCATTTTGTATGGGAACTGAGATGACTTCACAAACTTCGTATGGATGGTGTGCTTTCACATATTCCGTAAGCCTGTCCACTTGGGATGTGCGCGTTTTTATCATCAGCAAAGCCTGGAATTGCAGAAAAAGGTAATTATTACAATTTGCAACAAAACTTATTTTATATGACAAGCCATAGTTATTGAGGTGGAGTCCTTAAGTATTATCGATTTTTTTGTGTTCCCAAGAATTAGGTAAATATTTACTAGAATTTTTAAAACAATTTTCATTTTGATGGTAGATGTAACAATGCCAAACGGAGCGTCCACTGGAGGGATATTTAAATCCCACACCAGTCTAAGTGACATGATTTCCTAATATTCAGAAGATGTTCGTAGAACCCTCAAAAAGGAACCTAACAAATTATTGTTATAGCTTTCAGAAACATGTATATGTCCTCTCCTTAAAACTTGTGGCCTTTTGTTTCACGACTTTGTGTCTAGCCAACTGCACCACTAGGCTGTTCAATTACAGTAATTAATTGATGATATTACAATCCTGCATAGTCTTCTTAGTTATAGAGGTGGCCCATGCCCAGCAGTGGGGTGTAGATTAGCATCAGCCCATCTCACTCATCATCAGATGATACCCTATTGCACTTACTCATAACAAGTACATTCATGTTGATGTATCAGTATAACATCAGTATATTACCTCACTATCTTCATTTATTTCATTTTTCCATTCATATATTGATGTGACTTGAGGAATAATGTTGACACAAGCAGCCAGCTTACTGCTCACAAGTCCCGTGCCAATAGTCTTGCCAACTTCGGTA
Organism: Cephonodes hylas; assembly: GCA_030295005.1. Classification (NCBI taxonomy): domain Eukaryota; kingdom Metazoa; phylum Arthropoda; class Insecta; order Lepidoptera; family Sphingidae; genus Cephonodes; species Cephonodes hylas. Next base: position 2,834,350 of record AP025367.1, on the reverse strand, counting down.
CTGGGCACAGTCACATAAGCAATGGAGAACTTGTCTGAAAATGGTAACACATCCTTTTATAACTTTAATGGCTTAAACAAATTTTTACTGAAAAGAGAATAAATTTCAGAAATGTTCACACCCCAGCCTGAAAGTATTGAGAATAAATGTATTTTAAGTTTAAATATTTTAGAATTTATGCATAAACAGAGAGCCCCATGACACATATGATATAAGGTATCCTGTATCCTTACATTATTTATCTTTTGCCAACTTTTACATAGGTCATTCTAGTTCCATTGAGTAACAAACATGAATTTTTTATCATAACTAATATTGATAGGAAACAGGCCAGCCACTACCTTATTTATTGCTTTGGTGTGTGCATACTGCATTACAACTACTTGCACTGAGGTTTGTCCAAAAACAGAAACCCAAACAAATTTGCCACTGCCCCGAATGTGTCACCTGTGTCACAGTGCACTTTGCAAGTTCCCTTAAAGGAAGCTTGATAAGAAGTGGGATAATATCTTATTGGAATTGCAGGGGTATTGTTAAGCAATAATGGACAAAATGTAGAAATAATTAAAAATAATTTTGCCTTTATTATTCTTAAGGCGTTAGATATTTTCATACTTCAATAATAAAAAATATAATCTGTTCGATTACTATTAACAACTATGTGATTGAAACTAAAGTTTCAAGTATTAAAATACTAAGAAATTTCTAGAACCTTTACTTATGAAAATCGATTGGCGTGATCCGGTCTTGAAATATCGCAGAAGTATTGGGGAAATCGATATGAACAGAAAAAAAAATTGCTGCGTTTCATACGTTATAATATCTCTATAATCGTCTCACAATGGTTACTCTCTGAAGAAATAGCTCTTCAACAATTGTAATCTGGATTTCCGGCTCAAATAAATAATTAAAACAAACAGTAATTACCCGGTTCTAAACCTCCAGACATATTGGCGGAACTCACAGCAAAACCTGGTCTTAAAACTGAAATACACAATGTTAAAAATGCTTTTCTGTTGAGAAACGTAAGCATTTTTCGCATACGACAAAAATAACTTAGAAACAGCAGAATACCATCTTCCATCACCGGATCAATTTGACAGTGACAGATGCTGTTTATAATATTTTCCCTTTACAGTTGTGGTAAAGGAATTCCGCTCATACAGCCACAATTCTGAGCCAATTCACATAGTTATCCATTCTTGTTTTTAGGGCCGAGTTATTAACCCAGTTCAATTGTGGGTCGTTCTTGACTTATTGATAGATCATGCCCGTATAATATATTATCATCATAAGCCCATATGCCTACGTCCCACTGCTCTGGCACAGGCCTCCACTAACATTGAGAGGGTTCCAGCTTTAGTCCACTATTGGCCTAGGGAGAGTTGGCGGCCTACACACCTAAGAAAAACCTTTTTGTTGTGCAGGTTTCATCAGAATGATTTCTTCATCGTCAAATTACGTCATAATTCATTGTGAATACACAAATAACTTGAAACAGTCAGAGGCATATCTCTGAAGTTTGAACCCGCGACTGCCAAGATTCTCGACTAATTCGCCAAAACCTCCTGGCCATTACTGCGAATTATTCGGTGATATAGACGAGAGTCCTAGTGCATACTTGGAAGATTGTATATTTGTTGTAAATAGATGTAGGTGATCTTCTTTAATTTGGTATTATAAAAGAAAGACAACATTCAAACGAGTAATAAAATTTATTTGTTTTAACCAAATAGTAAGACTGAAGGCAAACACCTTCTTAATTGGCTTAAATAATTAAGTTATTATTCATATGAAAATATATACATACATCCTTATTGAACAATTAAGTAGGCAGGCATGCATCATTTATAAATTTTCATCTCGCCGATTACGAAGCCTCTCAATTATATTACACGTGGAAGATTTCTGTCGATATATTGACTTAATCCCATTCAAAATATATTTTAAAAACATACAAAGGTCTTTGTATATGTTACGCCATTATTATAATGTAATAATAAAGTAATGCATCTATCTTTTACATTAAAAACCATTGCATTGAAATGTTAAGTATCCAGTAATGGACAATCTAATTAATCTATGACAATTCCTTTACTAGCCTTACGACCTGGCGTATCATGTACAAGGTCTCAGTTATTAAAATGTCTTAATTTCAAAGTTTTATCTAGGAGACTAGGGTATTAATTTAATTTAAACTATAGTTAAACTTATATTGCTATTTCATTTTTTGTTTTGGACAAGGTCGAACAGTTTAAACTATGAAATGACGATATCATCTATCGTGTAGCACATATTTTTCCGTTTGCGTCATAGCGACAGCTTTCGTGATAATTCATCTGCCGTTTAGAATGGCTTAAGAGTAAAACAAACAATAATCACCGCGAGAATTTATTACAATATTAGTAAATAAATTCTAATTAAACGGTATTAAGTTTTACAATTCAACCTTTTTATTGCGACCTCATTCAAAATATGTCGTTCGGAAACGTGATTATCCAGAAAATCATAACATAACTTTGGCCACACACGAACAGCAGCTGGGCACTTTAAGCATCATGTCCGTTGTTTTTCCATTGGCGTCTAATGCTAGCATTGTTCGCCGAACAAATTTCTGCACGCATCGCGCCTCGTAGCCTGGCTGGAACGACGCGAAGTCCGCACACCGCGATTGGTTGGTGCTGAAATGTGAGAAATTGTAAAATGTAATGATATTTTGACTATATAATAATATGTTATCTATTTAGATTGGCACTCTTTTGTATTCGTGCAATATGGATGGATGAAATAAAAAGAAATGCCTAGAAACAAATAACGATAGGCGGTCTTATCACTGTCTGCGATCTATTCCACACAGCCTAATATTTATAAAAAAATGTTAAAACGATGAATTTGAATTTCAGCTTGGAATGGCCGGTTGAATCGTTCAGATCATCCAGTGTAAGGCTTTGGACAGTAATAAGAACAGATAAGCGCCCTGGCTCAATTGATTTTTCTACCACCTCCGAAAAAAAAACAGAGGAAAAATAACAGCTAATGGGATAATTTTCAATACTATGCAAAATGACACTTGACAGGCAAATGATTACAATGCACCTTTGTCAATGTTTCTAAATCGCCTTCCATTATCTAGTTTAGTATACACGTGGAATTCTGAACGACATGATAACAATTGTGTGAGAAAAGTAGATACTGTGGGTACATTAAACGGCTGTAATTATTGGAGAATGACGTAATCAATTGTCGCGAAAAGATAAATTACTATGTCAGTTATAATGAGCGATTATGTTTACTTACTCGCATATTTCAACTTTAAAACCCTGGACTGGGTCTTTTTCTGAGTTCACGACCATATACCATTTGCCCTCTTTGTCTGGTGCCGCTTGTGGGTAAACAATCTGCAACAAAAAAATATTTTAATTTAAAAAATAAAGTTCAATAGCCTATAAATAGGTGTATAAAGATCGCGATGGAACTAAGTCAGGCAATAGCCACGTCGCGTTGATTACAAACACAGTGACATTTAAAAAAAAACTTTTTTTTACGTTTTCCTAGCAACCACATACATTTAAAACCCGTGGCTTCGTGGCACAGTCTCTATACACCCTGTATTACTACCCCTCTTAACATAACATATCCCACCCAAATAGGACTACAATCTTAGTCTTATCTAATAGATTTTAAATCGGCTATGGCGAAACCTTGATTGGGTTTTTTGTTGTAGTCATCATCATCATTATATATCTGAAGTTTATCAATCTGAACTACGCCAATAATAAAATATCATCTCACTTGTTTAAATCTTTCTGGTAGCAAGTACCTAACCTGCATATACGGTAAACGAATCTAGTACATAAAATTTACCATACCCTTTCTCTAAAACTGCAGAGCTCCATGTTGTCTTCCTGTGGCCCCAGTCTCTGGGCGATGTCTGGAACATCCGATACGTCCAGTTCATCTCTTTGGAAATTCTTCGCTCCCGCGCCGAGCTGAAAACATAAATCATATTGTTATTATTTTTTATGATTCTGTGATTCATATTTTGATTTCCCTAACGTAAAGCCACTATTGGCTGTTGTAGTTTAATGGTAATTTTTATTCGACCAGGAATCGAAATCGCCTCTTGACTATCTGGATGACAAATCGAGAAGGTTCTAATCGTGCGCATGTTATAGTTTATTCATATTCATCATCCCCCTGCCCTGGTCCCAATTAATTACTTGGGGTCGGCGCAGTATGTCTTATGAGATCCTTCCACACATCCCTGTCAACCTAATAACCTAGACCTAATGTCTTCATTCATGTATAGTTTATTCATATTATAGTTCCTTATAGTTCATTTGTCATTTGATTCGGTGTGGGGGAAAGTAAACGGCTCTTTCTTGCCTACTCCTCCCTTATATCTTTTTCTGGTCAATTTCTCTGAAGGTTCATAATAAATCAGGTTCCCTTGTATTTGGTGAGCTTAAATGCTCGCTCTCAATACGGTACGAGTCGCTATTGGTCCTGCAGCACAGGAGTCGCAGTGACGGGTGTGTGGTGGGATAGGATACTAATTACTGGTCTAGAGATAGACATAAGGAATTGATCAAAGATATTAGAAAAGTAGAAACATAAATCATTAAATATTTTTAAAACGCCTCACCTTAGAGAGTATAATATCTACGTGTTCTTGCGGGTAGTTAGGTATGCTGTCACAAATACCTATTCTCATGCATTCTTCGGGTACTTCGGGTATGAATGCCGACTTTGAAGTAGGCCCGGGAAATACCACTCTGTCAGCCGAAGATACCGTTTGACCTGTAAAAGTAACATTAACGCTTATAGTACAACTTTGTTATCATAAGGAATGAGAAAGTTATAATAAAGGGGAGAGTGCAAAATGAGATAAATGCTTTTTCATTCAAGAAAATTTTGTACAGGGTCTGGACTCTGGATGCGTGAATGATGGCAACGTCCTCCTTCGAAACCTTTTTATTTCGTGGTGGGTGCTTTTTTATTAGAGTATGTAATAATGATTTGTTTCATAATTAAATATTTAAGAACATATTCATACCCAAACATGATCATTACTTTAGCTTATTAATCCTTACCTCCCATAATCCAATATGAATTATTCATGCAATTAAAGAGTTTAATATTAATTTGTCAAACCAACTGTGAAGCAATAGTCTCACGAATTGCTCGATCAAACAAGTGGGTAAATTTAATCAGTGTATTGGTTACTTTCATCAATAAACATTCGAGAGGTAATTATGCACATCTTTGCAAATTACCTGCGCCTCTCTCTGGCCTGGTTACGTCAATAATGAAATGAAACACGAATGGGAAAGTACGAAATCGTTTGAAACGATCCGGGTGAAATCTGAATCGTCCGTTAATGTGCGCCTTCTTAATTGGGACTTAGTGTTCAATTCGAGCTCTTAATTTGAATTTCCAAATGTCAATTCCTAAGTTTTTTTTTGTTATATCGAACCTCCTTTCATGTAACAAAAAAGAAGGTCGGTGTACAATTTTTAACAGGCTGTCTCTATTAATATGATTCCTGTTTGTAGGGATTGCACTGCAAATAATGGAGTGATTCTCCTTTTTAATTTGTAAGATTTTAGTCTATCTTCGTATGACTGGTGAGCCATAATGATAATATATTTTTAAATAAAACCATCAGTTTCTATCATCCCTATACCCGATTTTGTGTCATCTATGTCAGAAAACCTATGCAATTCTAACGTTGAGTATGGTTATCCAGTGGTTCAAAAAATTAACCTAAGACAACCTATTCTATTTCCCGTACCCCTTTGCCGTTTAAACTAGAGTTACTAGAGTGTAGATGATTATTTAAATGACCAGACATACATTTTCGAGCGGTACTCAGGGAAAATTATGGGGGAAACTAAGAATTTTGCAATGCTTGTATAAGACCAACCAAACATTTATCCGACCACTCTCATTTGATGCTTTTTTTACATGCTTGTCTGTGCTTAGCATAGGGTGCGATATTGTCATTTTGCCAGCACAAAATATTATAATTGAATTTATTCGCACTGATAAACATAGGTTTACTACATATAGTTACATTATTTCCTAAATTTGGGCTACGAATTGAAAAAACTTGTTTCTAAAGTAAACCTCCAATATTATATTCGCATCGCATATCGTATTAAAAATTCATAAACGAGCGATGGCGCATGTGCTACTTCTAAAAGCAGGAAGTGGTCGCAGTGACGTCAGAGTTTAAACAGTGGACATTAACGTGGCCGGTGCAGTTGGCATTAATGTTGTAATGTTATCGGCCGGCCTTGGTGTACCTGCTGTTTTGCAAACTACGGATTATTTATATAAATATTAAATTCGAAAAAGGATTTATTTTTAAACTTCCAAACCTTTTTAGTATTTTAGAAACTGGCTGTAAAATTGAAAAAAGGAATGCCATTTTCTTTTATAATGTGTAGCAAAGTAAAGATGAGTTAGGGGCCCCATACACCTACAATAATATTGAACAATCTTTTTATTGTTCAATAATATTGAACACCCCCTTTGATTCCAGACGTTCAATTAATTCTGTCAATAAAATTGATAAACCACTCTGATCAATATTTTCGTGCGAGCAACATGTCTGACGACGAAGTTTTGGCGGCAGCCACGCTGGTGATTTTGTTGAAAAGAAAAAAAAAGAAATATATTGAGCAACATTAACCCTACACAGCGCAATAAAAAAATATTGTTCAATAAAAATTAAGCTCCCTCAATCTTTTTTTCAATCACGGCGCAATGCTTCAATATTATCCCTACTCGTTCAATAATATTGTACAATCAGAATATTGTTCAATATTATTGAAGGTGTATGGGTGCGGTTAAGGTAAAACATTTAGTGGTATGCATATACACACTTTTGTGCATACATATGCATCTAAACGTTGATGAGAACATGAAGCGGAAACCTTCGCATGATTTTGGAAATTTGTAACGATCATCCTATTTTAGACCATTCTAATAGTACAAGGCCTAAACCTCTTCAACAGTATAAGTAGCCCAGTAGTCGTCTATCTTAGAAACCCAAAAGCCCAGTTTGCCTTACAAATTCCGAATGAATACAGAATTATCTTTATGCTTTGAATCTTTTTACCAAAAACAATTTTAAAATTAAATACTAACAATACATCGACCTCAATAAACAATTAATAAACTAGGCAGTACACAACGAACCGTTTTGGGCTCACCACCAAAGTATCCTGTGCTTAACCATGGAATGCGTGCAATAGAATAATATAATATTTCAATATTTTTACCATCTATATTATCTTGTATTTCAATATAATGCTATTCTCCTATAAAATAGTCATACCCATAGAAGTAATAAAGTAATTAAAGCTAAGTCTGTAATTTACATGACATTGTTGCCAATCACCTGTTTCGTAATGGTTTACTGACACTTCAGTGGTCCAAGACATTTTCCTTATACTGTGAAGAAATACGGACACTCGGTCACTCGACCAGAACTTTCAATCTTTGGGAAAAACACATTGGTGACAAAACGGAAAGTACAAATTTGGGTTTGTATGGGAAATAGGCTGAATTACAAAATACTTTGTGTCTCTTTTTATACTGATATAGAGAGTGAAAACATCGCAACGTATTGATAAGTGTGGTAAAATAAAAATAAAATAATAAACCCTAGTGACGATACTAGGATTAGCCTTGTGTCGTAAATATCGGACACTACAAGAGACTCCTTGGTCATACAAACAACTCGACCCGAAACAAATATCTGTGGATCACACTATTCTATTATACTTATTTTGCGCTTGGCCATATTCCTTTACAGACGCTTTGAAGATTCAAAATAAAGAGTTTACTTTACCTAAATTCTGATGCTCCATTTTTGTATACGTTCACCAGACAGCTATTTTATAACCTTTGACAAGAACACAGACCGACCCAAGGGGTCAATTTTCCCTAATTAAATTCTTTTAGAGGCTTTTAGGTAGGTACCCTGACCACCTGATATCTGTAAATTGGCCGGTCGACCAAGTTAGCGAGTATGCATTCGATGATGGTACATACTAACACTACCCAATGGTCCACATTTCGTCCATCAGAAAATAAGTAACGTCTGGCGGCTCTGGGATCTCCGTCTAATATACATAGTTACGTCACATAGCTTGGCACGAGTTTCGTCTACAACTTAAAGAGTTTATAGGTCTTAGTCCACAACACTGGTTTATTGCTTACTAACTGGTATCAATTAGGTCTCGTGCTTTCACTTCGCCGGGCTAGTGGCATAAACATTGTAATTAAACTTGTATAGTTTATCTTTTTTCCCTTTTTTGCATAAAGACATTAAGTTATTGATACTTATTTACTTTTGTGAATAATTTACGACACCATGCTAAGTATCGCCAATAATACTTTAATTTTACTTCTTTTATGGGTTAATTGCATTATATTCATATTAAATGCGGATGATTGGGATCAAGTTTTCACTCCACTGATTTAACGAGCAACATATGTTCGTGGCTCGCATATTTAATTTCATAATATTAAAATTATTCGACACAACGGCCTCGAATTAAAACCGTATAAAAATAGCAAAATACGAGTGTGACAATTAACATTCAGATTTAGCGTTGTGTTTACATGTTGTTATTTAAGTGAATAGTAAGTAAGCTGTAGGCGGTTTGTATTGCGTTTCTAGACAGTAATAATCACATGATAATCACTGATTCCGCTGTTAAATTTAGTTGTTCCCTGTCATTTTCTATGAGTTTTACAATTGTTCAATACCTTAAAATCCGTGTCTCCTCAGTAGCATGTTTTTTTTTCTGTTAGCAGTACAAATAAGTTTCCGCCGTTTTTTAACACAAATTAAATATTTATTATAGAAGACTGCTTGCTGAGTGACTTCTAAGGTTAGAGCAAGTTCTTTTTGTGTTTGAGATGAATCTTCCTCCAATAATTCCTCCAATTCCTCCTCGCATCCTCGTAAATTTTTGGCCTTCCACTGCGATCTTTGTCTTCTACGTCGAAATCACCGTTTTTAAACTTTTGAAACCACTCTCGACACGTTCTCTCACTCAAAGCACCCTCACCATATGCTTCTACGAGCAATTGATGCGCCTCAGCAGCAGATTTTTTTAAATTAAAGAAGTAAACTAATATTTCCCGCAAATTACGCTTACTTGGCTCAAATTTTGACATTTTCAACTAATAAAAGTTATATTTTACAAATATAAAATCAATGATATTAATAGGTTATGTTGTTCTTGAATGTCCAAACTACTTTTTAAGCCGGTTATCATCTGCGAAAGCTAACCGAAACTCCAATAAAATCTATCTACAATAAAACGGCGGAAACTTATTTGTACACCTAATAATTTGAATTTTTTTTAAGGTATCCTAGTGTACAATAAAAAGTATACAAATAATTAATCAATTAAAAATAATACTCACTTCTCCTATTAGTCATAAAAGGTTCGGGAGGGTTGTTTAATATCTTGTAAGAACCATTCTCGATTCTCGGTCTGGAGTCTTCTATTTTGGAGTTATGTCTTCTTCGTTCTTCGTCTTGTATCCTCTGTGTTTCGCTGTGAATTGGTAGGGACCTCTCGTTGGTGCGCAGTTGCTCATGTTCTGCCGAGCGTGCTACCATCTGTCGGCTGTTTTCGTACTGTTGTTGGTAAGATAAATGCTCCTCATACATTTGGTATTCTAGTGGATAACGGAAAGAAGAGGTCTTGTGAACTGTTGACATCTGAAATGGATAAGTTTATAATGTAAGTCAATAATTCTTAGTTCAATAGTTACATATTACGGTTTCATGTGATCTTTTCATTATCGTAAAGTAATATATTCAGTATTGTAGTATAAAACTTAAATGTACCTCCAAATGTAAAGTAATGTATACAGAAATAGCAGAACCTCTTAAAAATGAGGACCTGCAATACCTATGTTGTCATACTTATAGGTATGTTCCAATGTGAAACCTCTATTAAAGTTAAACATAGAAAATATATAAAGATTTTTATGTAGATGAAATCTTTTAATAAGCTGTGCCTAGCGTGGTTATCATATCCAAGAAATTATTTATTTTATTTGCTTTATTTGACACCACAAAAACAACGATGACATAAAATAAAATTAAAAATGCTACATCTGGTCTGATTTATTAATATTTTATAATAACAGTATTTCAATCTAAGTCTATTTAATAAATATCTAAAAGTTGACTTAACATATGTATTCCATATCACTTTTGTAACGGTAGCTACAATAGTAATTTGTGCCTACTAGTTTATCGACAACGCAATTAGCGAGAAGTCGACGATAAATGATAAAAAAGCAATAAATACTAATGAAGCTGATTTTCATTGTTTCCATTGGATTTATTTATAAATTTCACATTAAAATACATTTAACGATCTCATATTGATAATTGATATTTCTTTAATAATTGTCAATTAGTTGATTCTGTATACAGCCTGAACTATAAGGTTGTATAATCCTTTGACCACCTTTTTAGTATGCAATGAATAATTTTAAAATTTTCTTTCTATAGCTGTGATCAGGGCACAACTAATTAAAAAAATATACTATTTTTTAATATAATATGCATGTTTACATACATACATAATTTTACACGTATGTATGTATAGGTGATATTTTTCCTACCTGTGTCTGCGCCCACGCACAAACGCAGCACAAAACAAGTTTGTTTTACACAAATAATAATTGTTAATGGCTTTTTACAACGATAATGTCATTTTATTTCTTCCAATACAAAGACTTTGAAAACAAAAACCCATGTGATTTCCTATTGAGTATTGAATCTCATTAAACGAAGGATCTCCAAATACGTACATAGGTCTTTCTGGTAACAACAAGTTAAGGAATAATTTTATTTAAAATTCCCACTTTACTCTTTTACTATTATCCTACGAGAAAGTACGGTAAGATCTATAAGATCTGGGTAACAAGAAATTTCGCAGTAGTAGCACGGAGTCGGGGAATATAGTCGTTAGTATGGAAATCCTGAGTTCTTTATTGTACGATATTAATTTTTTAAATTGCAAAAGAGTTATATAAGTATACATATACCTGTTTTTAAATCGCGGACAAATTTATTTATAGACATCTCAGAGTTAATTTACATAATATAATTGTTTATTAAATAACAAACCGTAAAGGTCAGACTTTGTATTGTTATGTTCATTTCAACGGATTTATTTATTAAGTTATGTCATAGTGCTTTTGAAATAGATATTGAACCTATAAAATATTACATACGTCACTTAGGGATGGTTAAACATAAAACATGTGTTATTCTTTTTTAATCAAGTGTCAAATATATTAAAATGATACAATTTCCAAGTACAAAGTATGAATTTACTTATTAAATATACTTCGGTCTAACAACATACGACACCGAAATTAATAACAGAAAAAGTGTCAGAAAATCCCGACAAAAAAAAAGAAGTTTCCCGAACAATCATAGGCATAAAATGTGTGTGGTTCTTAGGAAACATGTTTTTATTTATATTTTGTCGGGATTTTTTACCGCCCGAGGGTTCGTAATGACTTTAGCTATTACCTGAATACACTCTGTATTATGTAAGGAATAAGCATCTATGGATAAAATAGATTAGCATATTAAAGCCGAGTTGTTCTTACATTGAACTATGAGTAGCTCGCCCAAGATAACACAATCTTGGCAGTTAGTTATGGGTTCGTGAAATATCACCATTGGCCGTACATTTTAATGATAATATTATGATAAGCGGCTGTTGTAGGTCAATAACTCTTTTAATTATTCAAAAGTCGGCGTGCACTGTCGTTTTCTCGGACTATTTTATTTATCACTTCGTAGAATAAGCTTAGGTATGAAATTCTTATTGGAAATATACACAGAGAACTTGATGATGTTAAGAATTCATTAATTTTGCTGGTTATTTTTAAGTATTTCAAAGGAACTGCATGCATCTTTATAGGAATGACTTTTCCTTGTTGACAATAATGAGTACTTACATACCTATATTAAATTTATACATTTTTAGGCGCGACTCACCGTAACATTTTACCAGTGATGATATAAAGAAGAATCTGTTACTGATTTCTAGACATAATATCTTCATACAAGTACTGCTATTGAGTATTCCCTACCAGAAAGAACTAAGAACCTTCCTTCCCCTTGTGCCAAATTAGTTGCTCAAGGATATAAAGCGACCTACATTAGAGGGGTCTTGGCGGTGATAAAGTCATAAAACTGACATATTTAGTGAAAGTGCAGCTTATAAGAGCATCTACCCCTTTATGTATAAAGTCTTAAGTCTTTGTCTCATATTTTTTTACGACAGGTACGTGACTCTTATATATAAAAAAATCATTAATATTTCATTTTAAAATACGACATGATTTCACTCGTAGCTAACGTCACAGTATTTTTATGACCTGTTTAAATGAGTTAGTGCAATTGTTTAGAAAAATACGTATTTCACTTCCCTTTATGAGTCGATTCATTAACACTGATATAATATGTTTGACGTATATACTGTTAATCCCCGCCAATAACAATGAATAAGAGGTGTCTATATTTTCTATTTATAATTTTCTATTTGTATATTCATAAAAGTCCTGTGAGGAACGTGGAGGAGGACCGTACCCAGCGGTAGGACATATGGGCTGATGATGGCAATAACGTATTTTTAAAACGATTATAAAGTATTATATTAATTTTTATTATCATCATGTACATGAAGACTTCCATTACGGGATATAATGGGTGAATAGCCCGACTGACCACAATTTGTCTAATTTAAGCCATTTTAGCCATGTTATCGAGCGAAATATTTTTATTTACTGACTATTGAAATTATTTAAGTCAAAGTTGACTATTGTTATGACATTGCGAAATCAGGAAACTGAAATGTAAAAACGTTTCGTTTCCGCTGTGGGTTTAAATCGACGAAGCGGCACGTAGGAATTCAAGTATAATAAATTGACATTTCTTTACTTTTTTACTCTGTATTAAAGTAACCTTTTGGCATTATAGAATAGTAGTAAAAATAGTAGTTATTTATTATTATATTTTAACAAATTTAATTAACAGGAGAGATAAAGTAATAACTGTGGTTGCAATGCTTAGACCGCATTGAAAAGATGTTCACAAGGCAACATGAAATATTTAAAAAAATATATAAAGATCGATTTAGAATATAATTTAATTACAATAAATGACGATCACGTACGATTAATATTTGAAGATATTTCGCATATGTCTGGAATGTAGCATTTAATATTTGATATTGCAAAAACTTAAGTCATACCGAAAACACGACACAAAAACAACAAAACATCCGTAGATTGAAATATAGATGCAAAAATATTGAACGAAAAAACAAGATATAATTGCAAAAACATTAAGTGAGCCGCTTACGAGTACGGACAGCGTGAAACAGGCAAAATAACTGGGTAAGCAAGGTTATTAGCTAGGGTTGCCGCCTTTATAATAATAGTTTTCACGTTTTTCTATTCATTTACATTATCAGTCCCTATACGTACACTGCTAGCCACGGATCGGCTCTACTATAGAGAGGGCTTAGGCCTAAGTTCACCACGTTTGCTTAGGGCGAGTTGGCGGACTAAACATATTATGAGAAATACGTTACTTTTAGATGTTAAAAATAAAGACGTAAAATATGTTTTAGATGTCGGCTAGTGTGTCGCGTTCCATTTTTTTTCTAAATGTATATATGTATTTATTATGATTTTATTGCTAATTTATATTCTATTTGGACCGATAAATTGCACAAAAAAATCTTGCAAAGATTTGATGAACTCTTTTTAAAGAGCCATAGTGTTCGGTATCTATCCTTCTAATAAACTTATCATAGAATCAATAAATACATCAATACTTTTAACTTTTAACACTAAAAAGTTGTGGCAAACAATTTTATGGAGAAAAGTGCGGCAACCCTAATCACACACATGTAATTTAAATATCATTAGATAGAGTTGTCTAATATTAGTCGGACGCGTGGGAATACCCCACTTGGGTGGCTTTGAAATTGGGTGTAAATTAAAACATGGTCACAATTATGAACATCGAAGAAGGGCGCTCAATGTCTGCCAAAATTACAATACTCTATCTACCGTCAACGCTCATTCTACGTTTATATTTTAGGTACTATATTAAAAGCAAAACATTACAAAATTATTACAATTTTTTTTTTATAATTTATCTTGAAGGTTATTATTTATCTATTATACAATATTGATGGCTGCCTCGATAGAAAAGATCGAATAAAAATATATTACTATCTGTGAGGAATTCTGTTTCATCCCAATACATTTTCCGAGATATAAAGTACCCTATGTTTTTTTCAACTTCCTACCTTTCTTCATACCAAAAAATATTCCTACCATTCCAGTGTTTAAGGCGTGAAAGCGTAATAGACAGACGTAGTTACTAATTGCTAGTTGCTAATAAATAATTAAATGCATTTATAACATTATTATTAATTGAGAGAACGTGACTTAATGTCATTTCGCACATGCAACTCACTTAGCATTGCAACTATGTAATTTTTCATTATACTAATAAAGATTATTATTCCGCGAATAATCGACTGCGTTTATCAAATGAGATATTTAAAACGCGTGCTTTTTGCAATAAAAGTGATTGCACATTCCGTGGAAGACATAAACTTGCTCGTTTTGTACCTGTGAAACTATGTTGGTATTCTGTTAAGGTTGTCGTCTGTCGGCCCATTAACAAGTTAAAACACTTTAGTAACCTAACATCGTAATTTTTGTGTACTTTTGTGTATAGTCCGAGAATTTTTTGTCATTTTACATTGGCTTCCGAATAGAATATGAAACACTTTTATAAATTTCAGTTAAGCAAATTCTGTTTTTTATCATAGGTTATAATTGATCTTTATATAATATCTCTATAGAAATATGAGTGTGGAAACTTTTTGCGTACTCAAGGCAAGAGTGTGAATGTATGTTAATATAAATATATTTTCCATTCAAATCAACAGCCCTCATACGTTTCAATGCTCCGCACGGACCTACTCTACAATTGAGAGGGTAAGTCTGAGTCAATCACGCTGGCCTAGTGCGGATTGGCGGACATTTTTCATTGATAATTCCTTTATATTTTACTCCTATCTTAAGTTATGCCTTTTAATATTTCTTCACACTTAACTACAATTAATTGATCAAAAAATCGTTTATAAAATCCTTTGGCTCATAGCCAACCCTACTGACATAAACGATGCGACTTCATATATGCACTACATCATAATATATGCGATAAAGAAAGTGACGGCATACACTTTTACAAACAGTGCGGTCGGCGCGCGTGCGAAGGCCATTACTTCGCAAATAATTCGCAGTTGATACACAATAGTATCACCTAATTCTTTTGTATAACTCCGGTAATTTAAACACGCGACAAATGTTTGCAGAACAAACTTGCAATTTTCACAGCACTTTAATATCCTTGGAACGTCGGCTCGAATTGTAGACTTAAAACGAACTGTCAATATAGTTTTTAACACATTTTATATTGGGGTCTATGTTTTCCTCCTTTTTTATGTTATAGCCTGTAGTCTGTACCGTCATCATCAGCTAAGGATCAAAGGGGTTAATCTTAAGTCTAGCGCGTTGACCTAGTGCGGTATAGCAGACTAATTCAAGACTTAGGCTGCAGTTTATAATAACGCTAAAAATAAAATGAAAACAAATTAAATTCTGGCCAGAAATAATTTTAATTCATTGTTCACGAGCTTGATAAGAACTTCACCATAAGGAAGGAAGCAATTTTTAAATTACAACTATCTCTTACCGTCTTCAGAAAGATCACGAACAACTTGTATCAACACAAAACATATAGGAAACGTAATAATTCCGTAAAGCTGTGTCTACATTGTTTCACCTAAATTTTATTCTTGTTTTTATCCTCATTTAATACTTTCACGTCTCTTACGACAATAAAATGAATTATTTTTTTATCGTAGGAAAAACGTAAATATTGGTATGTTGATTTAGTTCCGATATAGGTATGAAAAACGGGCACATGCGTGCTTAGCCAGGCATAGAATAGGGTTTCGAAGTCACCCATAATATCACGAAGTTTCATAAGTAAAGCCTCCATAATTCTCAACCTAACGAACAATTCTAAGCCATTTAAGTTTTGTAAAAATTCCAATTATTGAGAGTCACAAAGCCCCATAAGACTCGGAATCCCATGATTGTTGGGAAAATACTTGTATTTTAATATACTAATGTAAAATGCCAAGGCAACTGTAAACGAAGCGAACAGATGTCTAAATAAATTAGCGTCTTCAAATTGATTTGCACTGTCTTTGCTACAGTTAAATATTTAGCGAAATAGTAATGAATAGAAATGTGCCAGTAATCATGTTACGGTATATTGAACTTGAAGTTGACTGAGAACAAGATCTTGTTATGTAGGTTAGTCCTAAAAACGTATGTCGAATTTAAAAAAATGTCCATATTGACTTGTCTTAGATCTCACGAGTCTTATGTAAAGGAATGTGATTTCCATTGATATGATAATAATGGTTTCATTAATTTCATCTACGTTGGCTCCGAGATTAATATTTGGTAGAATCTGAATGATTAAATCTAGTTATTTTTAATTTCTCATCACGAAAACATTAGATGCTTTTCGTTTCAACGGAGATTTTAAAAAGAAGTGTTTTATTTCCTTACCCAAAATCCAATGTGGAAAATCATATATGTATACCAAAACCATCTGACTGAATGATCATATTACACATCATATTGACTGAATGCTCTTGGCATGGAGGCGTTACAGGGACCTTTAATGGCTGAAGCATTAATAACTCTCATTAGTGGCTAAAAAATATTTACAATTCTTGTCTCATACGTATCAGAAACTATGAGAGACTTTTTTAGGAGACAATGTGTTGTAACTGCATTTAATCATGGAGGGTTTTCCATTAATATTCATAAGAGGTTTTCCTTCGACTTCGGATATATTGATCTACTTAGAGTATCCTATGAGTCATCGCTTACACAAGATATTTATGATCACAACATCAAGTGGGGCGAGGACATTATCTCATGATGTGCGTAACCGTATGCTAGGTTATAATTTATTTTTAAATGCACAAAGCTCTGCACTCTTCCAACACCTCTTTTATTATTTTTGATTAATTTCGTTGTAGGATTATTACAAATTAGTTTTAGCTGTCAATATTGTGCGTGGCTCTGTTGATTCTAGAGTACAACACTTACTGTGGCAGGTGTGTGGTGGAATAGGACAAAAGGTCTTTACTACGAATTTTATTTATTCCTGTGTATTTCATCACTACATAAAGTGTTTTGATAGATAAAAAATTCTAAAGATGATTATATCCACGGCGATGTAGCCTGCATTTACCGATGTTTAAGTTCATTTTTCGTTTTTGTTACATTGTATTCTATTTACCTTGCTTTTCTTTTGCATAGGCTGTTATACTGACAACGGCCATAAAAGTTGGGATTTAAGCCGATTAAGAATAAAAGTCTATTTTAAGTGGGTTTGACCATTACGATTTTTTAGTAGGAGCACAGAGTTTAGAAATATGCCGCAAAAGTCAATAGGATTGTCCTTATGATATATCATGAGGAAATCATTGGTTGAAGCCTATCTCCAGGCTTCTTTTGGTTGATGGATGGATGGATGATATGATTTTTAAGACCTTTTAGGTCCAACCCTTTCAATAATACAAGTGTACATAAGAATAATATTTAAACTACACTGCGTAAAGGTTACAGACAATGTAAGCGAGCGCATTTCGATGATGCACAAGAACTTATAATTAAGTTTTATATCTCCGGTTAGCAACCTCTTTTATTGCCGTATTATAAGCCGGATCCATACGCCGTGTTGCCTAGAATACTTTTGGTTTGTTTATTTCGTAATGTATTTACATAATGTTATGATTTTGATACAATTTTCGAAAGGACCATATTCATTATTAGCATGCGTTTGATAATCGTGTTTTGTTTTAGTTAATTTATGATTACAACAAACAGATACATTGATACAAAGTGATCTTAAACTAATAAGACGTAATTATCTTACGTAGTTTGTATTAGTATTAATTTTATAGTAGAGCTCGTTTTAAGTTAAGTGACCGATTGAAAGGAAGAGTAACCTACACAGCTCATATCATTTGCTATTTAATTTAAAATATATATTTGTATAAATACAATAAAGATCTATCAGTCCACGACATACCTATGGATTAAAAATGTATAGTTACAATTCATACAATTTTGATACAATAAGTGGTAATTAATTATGAATACATTCATTGGTATTATAAGAAATAATTAATTAGTATTAGTAGTACTATCATTAAGTGGTCTGTGAGTTGTCGTTTTGTCAATTTAAATTCCTTCTGACCAAAACCAGTCTGTGCGCATAAATATTTTCACTTTCCTATGACATTTGGCATGACGATTGGAATTTGTTAACGATATTGAAAGGCATTAGCTTACTATTCTGTTGGATACAATGATCTCAAACTCTACATTCGTTTTTCGATCCCACAAACCTAACCTTCGAAAAAAATTACTAGTAGGCAGAGAGAAGTAAAATATTTCGACATCCGTATTTTTTAAGCTATATTTAATATCTTACAAAATAAGGGATGACCCTCCTACTGGCTATGTGATCACACTTTCTACAAATAGATACGAATAGAGCAACATAATTTATTCGAGTGAGTCTCGTTTCTCAACTAAACAGTGAATTATTATCCTATTTGGTTAAGTACATTTTACATCGAGCCTACAACAACGACAAACTCATTCATATGAGTGTTGCAGAAATGATTAATCGAATATACACCAAGTAAGCATAAACGAGGCATTAAATACCATTTAAGGATGAATCCACATTTAAATTAAAAATCATTCTGCCCAAATCTCGATACGTTACTTTTCAAAAAGGCAGACCCAATTGAATCGGATTATTGATGAAAAACTTAAGAACAGTGAATCTGTACTTTTTATTGGTCCCTATCCCACCACACACCCGCCACTGCAACTCCAGTGCTCCAAGATCAACAGCGGCACGCACAGTAATGACGGCGAACAATGAAGCTTAGCGAATCTAAGGGAACCTCATTTGCTATAATTCCAAGCTTTACCGTTTGTGTATGCATCGTTCCATTTTGAATTCACAATCTCTAATCTCTTAGAATACAAAGTGATGCCGATTTTCCTCGATGGATACGCTAAGATAATTCAGTGTGATATGCATAAGCCTTTAACTTGCCTATTTATGTATAAATCTATGATGTTAACGTGTCAATATTAAAGTACTTTACTAGTATTTTCTTCTTCTTATTTACTAGTATTTAGTTAGTTTTCCTTTTAATGTGCTACACTATAACAGACGTAAATAAATTAATGCTAAAAGGCAGTAAATACCTATGGATTTCACTGGTTTTTGAATAATTTGAACTAAAACCAATATTAGAGACTATTTATTTTTGAAAATTTTATTTATCAAAAAGATTTTTGAAACAAAACTTTACAGACGACATGTTGTAGTAAAAAAGAAAAAGAAACGAAAAACTTTTTTCTACAAAAATAAAAATGCTTGAAAGGCGAAAAGAAAAATAAAAAAATCCATCTCAACGATGCAAATTTTTCGAAACATGATTGATTATACACGAACCACACATTAGTAAATTTTCCTGACATGATTTCAGATTGAATTTTATTTTTATTATTTTGAATTATATTTCTTTATTTAAAATAATGTTTTGTAGGTAATAAGCAAGTGCAATATTAGGCAAAGCCATACTCATGCCATTTTTTGTAATAACAGAAAAATAATGCTCGAATTGCTGTTTTAAACATTATTTTTATATTGACGAAAATAACGTAAATAGGTCGTCCGTAATATAAGCAGTTGCACAAATATTTGTGTGATCTGCAATCATTTTGTTTTGGATGTTGGTACGACGGGAAAGTCTCGGAGATACTAATACTATTTACTATAAATAACGGCATAGTAACGAAACTAATAGAACATTAAATTATTGTTTGTTTGTCACGTAGGAGGTAATAACAATACATAAGACAGGTCAATAGTTAAAAAAATACTTTGCCTTTTGCCTTTGTGTTGATGAGAAGAGAAACGTAGGAAATAAAAGAATGCTACCAATTTTTTTTTTAATTTTATGAAAATCCCTGACAAGCTGACAATTTACAATATTTGTTGTATTTTTTAATGCGGTATTTATTAACTAGTATAGTCGTACGAAATAATTTCACAACAAATTCCGTCAAGAAAAAGCAAGAAAAAAAAATGCACAAACTGAAATATTTCGCCTTCACGATTGTCAATAAAAAATATTGTTCACTATTCTCGAACGCCTTTCTCTTCTTCCGCACGCTAGCCGTTTTCATAAAAACAACATGCACATGCAATTTCATCTGAGAACGTAGCCGGCTAATTGATATATATTTGCTCAAATACTTACGATGATCAGGCAGGCGAATAAATGCTGTATCCAGGCCATAACTGAACACTCTTGACACTTATAGCACTTGAAACTTCATCACAAAATATGTTTGAGCTAGTGGCTTGCTCACTTTATAAATACATTTCGCATGTGCGGCATTATTTACGGGGTAGCGTAGTGTGGTACTCTGTCGATGTCGACACATGCATCAAGCGCCGCCGGCGGGTGCCTACTGACTGCTCCAACCAGCCTACCGACAGAAGGCAACATGCCCATCACAACAAGAACTCCACTTTCGCGACCAAATCCCCCGATTTCAACAATCAACTGCTTATCTCGCGGGACGAGGAGGATCTTATCAACCTGGTTGTAGATTGTTTATGTAAACGCTGTCCATTTCCAAGTTCAAAGGTTGTTATCGTAATTGGATAACGTCTATTGTGTTAATGTACAGTGCTTAATTACAGATCATCAGGTAGAACCTGTCTGCGAGTATGTAGAAGTAATGTAAATATTAATTTACATCTCGTGGTACTTCCACAATCGCTTGTTTATGATATTGGTGTTTGGATTTGTCATTATTACGTATCTGATACGTGTGTGGTTAAACATAAAATAAATTAAATTTTGGTCCAAAATAATGTATTTTTTTGATCTAATACTGCGTTGCTAATCAATGAATTTTCTAGTCAATGGTAATAGCTATGTGGTTTATAATAAAAGATTGCTAATTTTACCTGATACTTTACTGGGGAGAATTTTTAAAATACTTATATTTTTCGACATTTTAATTACAATAAACTTTTTGCGTTTTTAACAAAATGAAACATGTAAGTCTGATATCATCATCATTATCAGCCCTGCTTGACACGAGCCTCCTCTACCATTGAGACTGTTTAAGCTTTAGTCCACCACGCCGAGTGCGAGTTAGCATTTTTTTTATATCACCCCAGTAGAAATTATGTTATCTTTTCTGTATATATATCTTTTCTCTTATCTTTTAAATTTAAATTTTAAAGATCGTATCTTGTCAAATTAAGAGTCCAGTTACCCAATTATTGGGGCGCCGTAAGGTTTATACCTCGGAATCCAGGGCCAGTCATTGAATCTTAATATAAACTTTGAAAATATGTTTTTAATAGTATAGAGAAAAATGTTAAAAAAAAATTTTTCGCGCTCTCAATTTTTTTTACGCTCTCAATTTTTTTTTAATTATTATAAACAATTATTAATTTTTTGGAGTTTTCATTGATTTATATTAGTCAAAAGTAATATTTTAAAAAGAACAACTATTACTATTACTATTACGGCACTCTACTAAATGATGAAGTATTTAACAATGTTCTATAAGTTTCTGTTGAATACAGGATTGGCTTTTAGAACGATTCGAGGTGTGAGTAAAAATCTCTATACATATTTACGAGAATTTTGTAACCAATCAAAATTATTTCATAAGCTTTTTCATTGGTATAAGTTTTTTAATTCACAATGTGTTCTATCGTCTGAATATCTTTTCTGAATCCTACGCTAAGACAGTGAATAAGTAATGCTAGAAAAGGTTATAATTATATAGAGCGAAAGATCTACAACAAAACCACTACAATTTAGAGAATAACCAGTATATACTGCTTTCACAAATCAGAATTTTAATACAGATTATTAGATAGCTTTTAGGAATATTATGGTAATAATGATTAACAAGGATACGCCATCTGATATCATCTAAAACAATTCGTTTACCGCCAGATGTGTAGACTCTACGCAGTATATTGTGATTTAATGAAACAAATTTAATAAAAAACAAGTAGAAAAATTATCGTCACGTAAATTATAATATTCGTCCCCGCACTAACGCACAGATAAGCATTTGAATAAATAAATTAATATTAAATCAATTATACAAGGAAACAAATTGGCATTCCCTAACTAACCAACCGTTATGAGGTAAATTGAATTATTACGAAGAATCACCTATTGTCAGAAAATATTTTAATTATGAAATTGTGGATAATTTAAATATAGAACGAGGAATGTAAGTTCAGTTGCCATGTTAATAGGAGCATACAATAAAATAAATGAAATAAATTATACTTTAGTCTATTAATATCCATCAAAAGGTTGCCTGTAAGAAATTGCTTATAGCGATAAGGCCGCCTCTTGTTTTCTTTCTATAGTTAAGTTTCTTCCTATTATTTCTGTATTATGTACAAGAAAGTGTTAAATAAATAAATATACTCAGACCTACATTTTGTATGAAATGTATTGATGATGTAATAATGTATACTTGTATATCTATGTTCAGCCCCGGAAGGAGTCTTTAGTCCTAGGTAATAGGAGGTGACTGGCGAGTCTACTCCGTTCCGTGCTGCTGCTGACATTTAATAGGAAGAACCCAAAAATATTGGCGGGATTCGAACCAGACTAGTCGATGATGCTCAAACAGTTGCAACAAATCGTCTGTAATTTATATTATAATTTATATTGTCTGTCGCTATATTATGGTTTAATAGACATATTTAATCTTTCCTTAGACTTAGATTAACTGCCTCGTCGACTCATCATGAAGACATTACCCAGATTCCGCAAATGGGACGAAAATATAATAGGCTCTCCCCTATCATAATGTGACTTGTGGGTGTGCTTTTATGGACGTGAGCTTAAAAACACATCGGAATAGCTATTATCATTTTTCTGCTTAAACATGTATTTGCTTGTAAAGGAATTATTTCTTTACGGTTTCTGTGCCTTTGAGCTTCCAAATAGTATTTCTATATTTATAATTAATACGATAGAACAGATGAATAAGGCTAGAAACGATACGATTAAGACGGCTAAACTCAGGATCGGCGTTTAGTAAATAAGTTTGGCAAATTCAAACATGCAAACATTAGTGTTTGCGTGACATCGTCTCACCAAGAATATTTCAAAACGGATTCTCGGAATTATTTTGCTTTTTGCCTTAGTGACGACAGTAAGGCTATTTTTTACAGTAATTATGTAGATACAAAACTTTTTTAGGCGTTCCAGAATTGTGATTTTTATTAAATTGTCTGAGGTAATTTTTTTTTTCTTTTGCCAAACGTTCTTCATACATAGATATACTGGTACACGAAACCTCACGCTTGAATTCCTCGAAGGGCTAGCTACCTGCACCCACAATTTGATATGTATAATGTATATATCAGTCACACAAAATAGGGGTCGAGTCTGTTGCCATTTTTCGCGGTCGTTTTAAGACTCCGTGCCGCTGCTGAGAAGTTCCCAAGTAAATAGCCTAATAGTACTTCATTTACTTATGGTAGGACAATAAGCGGCCTTTGTTGATAGGACTGCTCTCATGCAGACGAGTTTAAGGGATCTTTTGTGAAATTCAAAAATCTTATACTTTTGATGTTAGTAAAATATCAAGAAAAGTAATTTAGTCTAGATATAGGCATATATTTACGTGTGAATTCGCTTATTTATGTATAATAGCTGTTGCCCGCGACTTCGTCCGCGTAGACTACAGGGTTGAGTTCAGATAGCAAATAAGTTGTAGTCTATTTTATTTCTCAGAGTCCTATTTATGCACATACCAAAAATCATTCAAATCAGTTTGGTAGATCCAGAAATACTCATTCCCACGGGAATACTACATTTTCTAGCATAAAAAGTATCCTATGTTACTTCCTTGGTTCCTATTTATCTCCATACCAAAAATCATTTTATTTGTCTCAGTAGATTCAGAAATACCCATTCCCACGGGAATACTACATTTTCCAGGATAAAAAGTATGCTATGTTTTATTTTAATGTATAAGCTATATTATTGTAAAGTTTCATTAAAATCCATTCAGTAGTTTTTACGTGAAAGTGTAACAAACAGACAGACAGAGTTACTTTCGCATTTATAATATTAGTATGGATTATGTGGATGTGGTGAGAGAAATGGAGTATTCTAGGGTAGAAATACCTTATTATACTGGAGGAAAATTTGTTCGAGATTTTAGCTATAAAGCTTACTGATATTCTTTCATTATTTTTGAAGAATGGAGTCTGGCAATGTGTTTGAAATCAGGAATAGACTTAACCCTAGTAAGTGGGATTTAACACATCTGGCAAATGAGTGTTTGAGATTCATCTTTGCCTACAAGTCTATCCATTTGCGTAAGTATATATGTATAATTACCAACATATCTTTTCCCTATACGTTATATTTTGCTCAAATACGTGTGTTACCGTATTCCATGCCTATTGTGGATGATGTGGATGAAAATTATTATATTTGTCACTAGCTTACGCAATTGGGTAAGGCAATCGGAGGAAGTTTTTGCGTTATGAATATTAATTTGTGTCACACCATTGATAGCAGTGGCGGTACTTCCATATAAGCCTAAAAGCGCTTTAAATTACTTGTGTAATTTATTAGAATCAGATCAGCAATTTATACTTGAAAACATAGCAAACAATCACACTTCTGCAATAAAAAAATTACCATTTTAGTTACGAATAACTTACTTTAATAGTCGAGTTGGAAAAAATACTGTCGAGATTTTCCTATAAAAGAATCTTTATATTCATTCCGAGTCTAAACAGCCCAGTATACGATTATATACATGCCCCTTCTAAAATGAGATTTAAAACATATGAGATGAATCTTGGATGTAAATACACCTACAACTTTTCTGGCAGTACCGTAGCATCATATCAGTAACTGAAAGGGGGTTGTGACGTAGTCCCTCACATCGGCCTAATGCGGGTTGGCAGACTATACAGCAAAAAATATTATGAACTACTTTCTTAAATCTAGCAATCTGTTTGGAGTATGTTTCAGGTGATGGCCTCGAGGTTTAGGCGTGCGGTAGAGAATCTCGGCAGCCGCGGGTTCAAACTTCAAACCCCAGGCACACACCTCTGACTTTTTGAAGTGGTGTGTGTATTCACATTGAATTATCATTTGCTTTAACGGTAAAGGAAAAAATCATGATGAAATCTGCACACCTAAAAGATTTTAGGAATTTCTTAGGTGTGTAGTCCGCCATCCCGCACTAGGCCAGCGTAGTGGACTAAGACCTAAACCCTCTCAATGGTAGAGGAGACCCGCGCCCAGCAATGGGACGTATATGGGTTGATGAATATAATAATATGATTTATGTTTCAGGTAAATAAGGAGCGAACCTAATGACATTTTTCGACTATTGCAGCTGAGAATTTTATTATAAAACATAGACACACATCCCTGATCAGGCTATCGAGCTCAAGATCGAGCCGACGACGAAGTAAAACAGAAATATACAAAGATATTCTTTATGATCCTTTCTTCTTGGCCGCGTTTGCAAAATACGGCAGTTTGTAGGCACAATGTGATCCTTCATTCATTCGCCGTCGGTCGGCCGCCGCCAAGAGAAAGTTCTTGATTACTATCTGTCACGAAACTCGTTGGCTGCACTATGTTACCTGTCAGGTATCGCATAAAATTATACTTCAAGTCGTATACTGCTCGCATAAACATTGACGTTTAAAACAAGTGAACCGCGACTTTATGAGTTACAAGAAGTAAACTTGAGCGCTTTATATGTAAGCTCTTCTAGGACCACACAATTTTAACCTTTCACTCAGCTATCCTATGTAGGTTTTGCACGAGTAGTAGAGTGTATGGCTTCAGGCGACTAGACTTTTACTGTTATTTTTGACAATAATTATAATTCCCAAATTTCTTTCAAGGATCATGTGAAATCACCATGAAAAATTATCCAAATGTTGAAGAGTTTATTATTTTATCATTCTAGAGATCCCCAATAAAAAGTAGTTCTTATTACTATTAAGGGACTCTTACAAAATCTAATAGGCGGCTTGTGAACTGGCTGACCCGCTGCATTGAAACCTGTGCCATTTATGAATATAATATCTACATATGTATATCCTGCATTCTTACGTACTCATGAACCTTCTTTTATTAGTAACAGACAACAGAATCAATCTTTAGTTAATTGTTTATAAATGTACCCTTTGTGCCGCTGGAAGCAGGCCGCTTCTGATTGGACACTTTGGAAGGCGTTGGGGTGGTCTGTGTCCAGCAGTGGATTTTTTCTATTTTATTATTAAATAAATACCATCAGTTGTTATCTTCGGCTCTTAAAATTATTTTTAAACAACCTTTCGTATCACCGTATACAAAGGACAATAAAATAATACATGCAACATTTAAATATGTTTATTACAATAACATTTTTGAATTCTTAAAAAATATATTTACAATACAGATGTATCATATGCCACAACAAAGCGTATTTTACGTTCGTGGCGCAAAAACCGTTCTCTTTCGTCAACATATGCTGTCAAAGTGACATCCAGCTGTCACTTGGACTTATCAACTGTCATTATGACATTAAAAAAGGCGCGTACGTTTGAACAATGATGAAGTGAGTTCCGAAGGCCGTTACTTTTTCTAGCTGAATTTATACTGGCAAGAGCAGCATACTGGAAGTTCAGCCTTTATTGTCTCTGTTCCGTTATTTCCATCTGACACGAGGAATTGCCACACACTAAACTTCTGCTTGCAGAATGTGATGACTGAGGGTATAATAACTGCATCTGTGAAGCATGAGCTGTCCGCTTGTCTAAAAATAAAATTAATGGTCTTTGTACTGCTGATCTAGCTCAGTGAGTTTCGTCTAGCTAGATATTATTATTCCAATATATACTATTATCTAATAAAAAAAATAAACGAATCGAAACTATTTGGTGTTTACAATGAAGATTTTTTGTACAATTCTGTACAAACGAATTAGATCTTATAGAGCTTTTTGAAATCGTCATAATGCCCTTTCGTTCTATTGAATTACGTATCTATATTTAATTTTTCTCCATCAACCCATATACGCCCACTGCTGAGCACGGGTCTCCTCTACTATTGAGGGGGTTTAGGCCATAGTTCACCACGCTGGCCTAGTGCGGGTTGGCGGACTACACACCTAAGAAATTCCTTAAAACTTTTAGGTGTGCAGGTTTCATCATGATGTTTTCCTTCACCATTAAAGCAAGTGATAATTCAATTTGAATACACACATAACTTCGAAAAGTCAGAGGTGTGTGCCTGGGGTTCGAAACCGCGACCGCCGAGATTCTCGACCGCGCGCCTACACCTCGAGGCCATCACTGCTTGCATTTAATTTTTATCACACTGAAATTCGAAATAATCAGGTTTTAGACAGAATAAATTATGCATGGTATCAATTGAATCTACAAACTACGCCGCAAGGCTGTCAAAATTTGCAACATTTTTTCTTCGAATTTAAAAGATTTTCAAGGAAAACTTACGTGCAAGTTTCTAACCGGACTTTTTGCACGTAGTTTTCTTCAGGTGCCTGGATTACGGTGTGCCACTGGCCTCGCGTACTGCGCACTTTGAACAGCGGCTCGTACTGTGAAATAATGATACACTATGTTATTGTTTTTCATATTTGCAAAGCTAAGGTACTTCACTGGTACTTAGTGGAAGTTGCAGCGCTAAAAATAATTCGGTCTCATATTTCTGGATTATACCAGGCTGCATTCAGAACTTTGGTGAGTTATACACCTGATATGTAGTTTAAATTTGTTAATTTATGATTTGTAACTTGGTCATTATTATGGTCAGCCCATATACGCCCCACTGCTGGACGGACCTTCTCTTCTATTGAGTGAGTTTAGGTTTGTCCACCACGCTGATTCTAAAAGATTTAATACTTTTACTTTAACAAAACAGACAATAAACACATATGTAGGTGCTTTCAAATATAACCTTCTTCCCAACTTTATGTTATCAAATAAAATTAATGAGAAAATAATTATACTATCTTTTTATATCTTGTTCTATCCTTTTTAGTTATCTCTAAGAAGCCTGCCAATTATTTTCCTATTTGGATTTAAAATGATATAATACCTTATAAAATGGTTAGTTGTTGCATCGCTGTTGATGCGATTAACAATAGTTTTATGAGTTTTATGTGTACGTGAGCCCTTAACATTACTAAGTAACATAACTTAAGGAAATATCGCAGAAAATTCTAATCGCATACTCATTATTTTGTGCACATATACCTACATATATATGTGATACAACCAAGATGAGTCGTACATAAAGGTGATAAATCTGTTTGTTACTTATTGTAGCGTAATAAATCTAGAATCTGCTTTTGAAGGGTTATTTAATTTAGTGAAATTTCCAACTCTTATATGGTATGAACATTATCCCATCGTTTTTCTATTTATAGCTAAAGCGTCAAAAATAATTTGATAAATTTTCCCATTACTATTTTAAGCAATAGGTATATCAATACTTGATGCAATATTAAGATATTTTAGCTCATTAGACTCTGCTTTTATCTGAAGCTCGTAAACTTTACATGGATAACTTAAGATAGATTCTATAATGACTACGAGTACACATTGTATCTAAAACTAATTCTTTGAACATATTTACCTCTTATTCCTAAAAATTCAGTAGGGATGCTTTCAAGTATCAAAAATATTCTTACCGAAATTTCACTTTCACAATTGTCTCTTCCGTCTGGGTCTCCTTGTCTGTCCCCGAACGATTCTATCACTAGACTAGGCTGTGGTGCTACTTTCTGAAAAATATATATGCAAAATTTGATTATTTTCTTCGAATTTTTGGGCAATTTAATGAAATGAAATGAAATAATATTTATTGAATCCATAAAATGTCAAATACATCACTTAGATTCAGTCATTTCAAAATTAACCACCCTGTTCGGAAGGCAGTCATCACTAGAGAAGAACGGGCAAGAAACTCTAGTGTTGCTCTTTTCCAATCAAGAGATAGTTTACAATACAGATACAAAGACTCAATTTCCCGAATTAGAGCAGCTCATTAATACAATATCAGAATTTTGTATATAAGAACAACATAGTCATCTTAAATGGAGACTCTGACATCTAACCAGGTTAAAATTTCATTAATGGAAATAAGCAAATCAGGCAGACCAGTCCCCACAAACAGCACCCGTTCACGAGTATGACGCATGTGCCAGCCATCGGCCTCCTCAACCACTTCATAGGGAAGTGACCGACCCGGCACACGACGCCGCCGTAAGCACAGACATTTCTGCGAGCATGACATACCTAATTGCTTACAAGGTACTAAAATAATAATAAAGTATGTACAGCCATGTCCATTAAAGTAGACCCAGTCAAGCCCGGGATTACAATAACATTTTACTTATACCCAGGCTTCGTTATCTTCCATATATTCTAATATTGTATAGTAGGCTTTGTTACATAGATGTCTCTTAGTAATTTCTTTAAATTTATGATACTTTAAAGCCTTAATATGACTAGGGACTTTATTGTAGAAGTGTATACAGTAACCCTTAAAAGATTTGCTGATCTTGTGGAGCCTGGTTTTATAAGTCACTAACTTATTTTTATTACGAGTATTTCTATCGTGTATGTCCGAAAACTTTTTAAATTTATGAATATTCTTATGGACATACATAAGATTTGCGTGTATGTATTGCGATGCTACTGTCAAAATACCAATTTCCTTAAACTTTTCTCTTAGAGAATATCTAGAGCTAAGCGAATATATACATCTGATGGTTCGTTTTTGTAGTAAAAATATGGTATTTATGTCAGCGGCACCACCCCAGAGTAGAATTCCATAACTCATCAAACTATGAAAGTAAGCAAAATACACTAAACTAGCTGTATCAATGTCTGTCAACTGACGTATTTTGCTCACTGCAAAGACTGCTGCACTTAGCTTTTGAGCTAATACTGTTATGTGGGGACCCATTGAAGTTTGGGGTCTAATGTGATTCCCAAAAACTTAGTATTATCCACAAGGCTCAGCTTATCTCCATTCATTAAAATGTCGGCATTGGCATATTTTACATTAGGTGTTATAAACCTAATAACCTACCACACCTAAGAAATTCCTAAGAACTCTTACGTGTGCAGGTTTCATCACGATGTTTCCCTACACCGTTAAAGCAAGTGATAATTCACTGTGAATACACACATAACTTCGAAAAGTCAGAGGTGTGTGCCTGGGGTTCGGACCCGCGACCGTGGAGATTCTCGACCGCGCGCCCAAACCTCAAGGCCATCACTGTCTCGAACTGCTTTTTCTCAATTCCTCTTTTAAACAAATATTATATGTATTAACATACCGTTCCTTTAAACATTGAGTTAAACTTCTCTTGAGGGTAGTCCTTGGGTTTAATTGTGCAGAAGCCTTTATTCTTGCAGACATCGGGAATATCGTCATCATCAGACCCGTATCGGTTGCTCACATCCTGGATCGGGCCAGGGTACTTGATGGGAGTATATTGCTCCTCTGAAAATGGAATTAAAACATATCAGTACTGGAATGAAATATTAGTACTATTAGTACATACTGGAGAGTGGAGTTTTTGTTTTGGATCCTTGAAAGTTTTGAAAAAAAATGGATAAAGTAATATGTTGTTGGGATTTGGAGAAAAATGATTGTAATAATGAATGTTAAAAGTAAAAAAATACTGAAAAGAAACCTCCAAAAGAGTAGAAATAGCGTTATTAAAACCAAGGCTCACTTCAAGTCTTTAATTTTTATTATAAAAAAATCGGACCTACTTTTTCTAATTTGTCAATGTGGGTAAACGAATTACCTGCATAAATTTTCAACGAGTTATACAATTTGCACCCACATGATCCGGTCCGGTGTGTGCAAATTTTTATTAGCTCACTCGGATAAAACCACAAACGTGGGTTTAAATACCAGTTTAAAAATGCGTGGGCATTTTGAAATTACGTAAATATATTGTTCCGATCTGGTCATTTATCAAGCGATTTAACTCTTATAATTAAACTTCATGGGGTTTTATCGTCTGTTTCAAACAACTAATTGATTATAAGAAAGTAGAACATAAGCTGGGGCGTGCGATCGAGTTTGTTTGGGTCCGTGTTATTTTCTCGTGTCAGGCAAATGACATTTTTGCTTTTATTTCATTAGCAGAAGCTGGTCTGGAATATCGAGATTTAGCCTGGAATATCTGCTTTCTCTTACACGGACGTAAGAGCCACTGTTTGGATTTGGTTAATTTACGAAAAAAAACATAAATCGTATGGACTGCTGAAGTCAGCATTCTATTTGTAAGCCATTGTTATGTTAATAAAAAATCTTCATGCACCTAATTTGTATTGTGTGAGAATTCTTGCTGTATATATAACAATTTCTTTGCATAATAATTAATTGTAATTGCGTTTTATCTTCGGGTCAATAGGTCTTCTTTGATTGATGCATGCCGTGAATTGTTGGTAATATTATAGTGTTTATGTAACCTTCTAGTTGTTATGCAGACAGGTTTAATGAGGAGACTTGCGTTTCCTTCCCAAAAAGATTTGACTATTTTGACCTTTGTGTTGCCAAAAAAAACTATAGATTTATGTATTTATTTTAACATGTTTAATGACTGCATCCTCATTTCCGCTTAAGTATGCAAAATGAGAGGTTTCAAGTTAGCT
This sequence comes from Cephonodes hylas, assembly GCA_030295005.1. Lineage (NCBI taxonomy): Eukaryota > Metazoa > Arthropoda > Insecta > Lepidoptera > Sphingidae > Cephonodes > Cephonodes hylas. The sequence continues at coordinate 2,802,348 of AP025367.1, read as the reverse complement.
TCCCGGGTAGGATCAAATTTTTTGAGTTTACCCATTAGGAAGTTCTTAATAGGTCGTCTAGATATGGAAGAACGTAAATACTCGCGACTATTATTATTACTTTGCTTGTGTAGTATTTGTCGAGTTTACCTCTGTCTACGCAATTAGGTATATCAATGTAATTGAATGTAATGGATTTGTGTTATGGAGGAATCATAATTCTTTTTTCTGTCTGAGAAGTTCGTGTATGGTGATCTCACTAGCATTTTATTCTGTGCGGATCTCGAATGCATGGCCTTACGTTTAATACAAAGATCTGTAACTACAATCTGACGTCATATTTACCTTTCTTGGTGGAAGCTGCGTTAGCTGCTTGTAGGCAGCAAATGGTTGCCTGGAAATATATAAATTTATATTAAAATAATTGTTATCGAATTATTAATTTATTTCTATAAATGTTAGACATTAATTTTAAATGGAAAACACAGACAATTAAGCTTTAGGTATAACTTAATAAATATAACTTAATAAGCAGTGATGGCCTCGAGGTTTAGGCACGCGGTCGAGAATTTTGGCGGTCGCGGGTTCGAACCCCAGGCACACACCTCTGACTTTTCGAAGTTATGTGTGTAATTCACAAAGAATTATCACTTAACGGTGAAGGAAAACATCGTGATAAAACCTGCACACCTAAAAGTTCTTAAGAATTTCTTAGGTGTGTAGTCCGCCAACCCGCACTAGGCCAGCGTGGTGGACTATGGCCTAAACCCTCTCAATGGTAGAGAAGACCCGTGCTCAGCAGTGGGCGTATATGGGTTGATGATGATGATAACTTAATAGTGCCTATCATTTTACCAAATGACATAACATTAACAAAATCAGGTGGTACTTTATAATAAGATAAGTGTGCGTAGTTGTATGATTCAAATGCTTTCATTAGGTTTTAGACTAGAGTCACTGGGACATTTTTGAAAAAAATAACTTATTACAAAATTGTTTAATTTTTCGTCTTGGACTAAAATATCAGACATCCCCACAAAAAAAAACTAAACGACAATAATGAAATGCGAAAGGAAGACTTATTGAAATCCAGTGTAACCCAAACAACAAAAAGAGATCTGTGGATGACACATTCCATTGTTGTTTTGGAGGTCTTTCCAAATTGGCCACATTATGTCATTATATGGTGGACAGTCTACAGGAGTTCCCCTTGTTATGAGATTATCCTCAGTTAGCACGTGACGTGATTCCGAGATCCATTGGCGAGATTATGAACGTATGTTCTTTGAATAACAACAGACCTGCGAACGTTAAGTGTAAAACTTATTTTTTAATCTGTATTATTGCAAATTTCGTATGCGGCCATCTGTTACACTTACGTCTAAACAGTTGAACTGATTTAAATGATATTACTATATGTACATAATAATGTCGTTAATTATAATCCATTGAATAGACCGGTCTACATTTACCATCAGGTACAGTTATCATTTAGCCGTGTACAACTAGGTAATAAGATAGAAACAATTATATTAAAGAAACTCGTGATTTCTCGTCGCGTGCGAGCGTGGTTTCTATATAGCAATAACGCAGACTAGTTTTTGTTTCAAATCGTTAGAATTGTTGATAGAAATATGGCGATACGTAAATAAGAACATCTTCCTATACAATCTAATCATTCCGGTAAAAGTAGGACATTATTAGTAGATCATCAATACTGACATGACCGGTTTGATTCTAATATGCTATCTGTATATTGCAAAGGAAAGAGATATTGAAATATAATGATATAATTGTAAACAAAATGAAAACAAATAAGCTAAAAATCTGTTGACGTTTTTAGCCCCGATCCTGCTACTTCAAATGTAATACTTGTTCGATGTTTCCTTTGTTAACAAGCTTCTTAATCAACAATATACCGACTCTCACAGTCAAAAATATCTTTAATATTTTCCATCATTAATTTTAAAATTGCAAACGAGAGCCAATGGTTAGGATTAAACTTGCGGTCATTAAAGATCGTTCCGCGCTAAATTATCAAGCTCCTCATAAGTAAGAAAATAAATGTCCTGTGGTCAACGTTTATCGGTCAACCTTTCTCAGTGGGATGTGATGTTCCTATTTACTTGCTTGTTGCTGTTTACGGTCAATTAACTCTCGCCTACATTTATATAATGGAATATATTGCGTACAATTTGAATATTGTTTGTTTTGTTGTCGATCGAAGTTGATCTGACGTTTTGGTAAAGTTAAAATATTAAAGTTTAAATACTTTTTCAAACTTCTTTTTCTTCTTCATCAACCCATATACGCCCACTGCTGAGCACGGGTCTCCTATACCATTGAGAGGGTTTAGGCCATAGTCCGCCACGCTGGCCTAGTGCGGGTTGGTGGACTACACAGCTAAGAAATTCCTAAGAACTTTTAGGTGTGCAGGTTTCATCACGATGTTTTCCTTCACCGTTAAAGCAAGTGAAAACTACTGCAGTGAAATAAAAATATTATTCAATAGAAACTGAGACAAAATTATGTTACTAATGACTCATTTGCTCAGTAGACGCCTTGCGTCTCCATTTTTTTTTTGTTAAAAGACGCATCTCTCTATAGAGTTTGACTCTACAGTCAAAATAATTACTCATATCTGATACTGCTGCATAAAAACTCCTGAATTATGTAACGAATTGCCTTGACTTTTAAACCAAATTACAACTAAAACATCGATAAAAAACAAAAGGTAAATATTTACAAGCAAAAAAAAATAAACAAAATAAAATTGTTGAAGGGAAAATGGCTACATAGTTGAAACCGGTTTTTAATACAAACAAATAAAACACGTTGTTGAACGAACCAGTCATTTGCAGAAGCTAAATGCAGTTTCCGAGAATGCAGGACTGGTCATATTTACCGAAGCTAATGCAGAAATCTATATCTACCCGTATACGCGTAATGCATCTATTTTACATATTTTTAATAGGTATATCTGATAAGTACCGTTTTGTCATGTGTGATTTTTTGTACATAAAATAGCTCATGTTATTTACCAAAATAAGATTGATGTGGTTAGCAAATACAATTCAATTCAGGAAATAGTTTTTGAGTTTATTGGATACGTTAATATATATCTTTTATTTGTAGTTTTATGCGTGATATTTTTCTTTTGAGACAAAATATAGCACAAAACAACATTTAATAAAATAATGTCATTTTAAAAGTGACGAATTCCTAATGTAATTAGTAATGCTTGCTGAAGAATTTTTTGAACACGCTAATCTCAGGAATTCCTGATTCAAACTAAAAAACATATCTATTAAATAGATTAATTCTCGAGGAATAATATAATATCATTAGGCTAACATCAATAGGAGCGAAGCAGTAGTGTAAAATGTGGTAAAAATTGAGAAATTTTACAAATTTTGAAGTCTAAAATTTCTCATACAGTGGTGGGTGCAATAGCTAATTTAGTATAAGCTTTAAAAGAAAAGATTTGTGTTTTTTGATTTCTGTTTTATAACTGTTATGAGAATACACTTCTTTATATTATAATTTATTACAAATTTGCATCTTATTTATTGCGGTTTCGATGGCATTGCTATTAAAGGTCATTGAACTCGCATCGTACGAGAAGGCTAACAGGTCAAAATGGAAAGCCAAAATTGGGAAATAAATTGACGTAAAATACCCATAAATGTTTGAGCTCGCGAAAATATTTATGTTCTCCAACTGATGTGAACGGAAGTTGTATTGTTTTTATTGTAAGATTTTATTATATATATATTTATTTTGTCCTTCTATATTTATTGACATATAGAAATAATTTAGTTAAAACGTTATTCTTCTTCTTCTTCATCAACCCATATACGCCCACTGCTGAGCACGAGTCTCCTCTACCATTGAGAGGGTTTTAGGCCATAGTCCACCACGCTGGCCTAGTGCGGGTTGGCGGACTACGCATCAGAGAAATTCCTAAGAACTCTTAGGTGTGCAGGTTTCATCACGATGTTTTCCTTCACCGTTAAAGCAAGTGATAATTCAATGTGAATACACACATAACTTCGAAAAGTCAGAGGTGTGTGCCTGGGGTTCGAACCCGCAACCGCCGAGATTCTCGACCGCGCGCCTAACCTCGACCTCGCCTAAACGTTATTAATGGTTGTAAATAGAAAAGTATTACATTCTTGATATGCACCCAGATATGGCCATTATTTTGGACAAATAGAAGCGAACCTGTATTTTAAGGAATGAAAAATACATAACAAAAGCAGTTTTCAAACAGGATCTCCCAACGTCCTATCACGATTGTCGTAAAAATGTAAATGCAGCTAAATATGCTTTTATGTTAGCAATTTGTAATACCTAATATATAATACCTATGTAATAAAATAGAAGATATAGCATGTTTTGAAACCAGACTAGTATCTTAATGTGAGGTCTAACTATGAATGTGGCTGTTGGGTATATTTATTTATGTATATGTGCATATGTGAAAATAATATGTTTAGCCTTATCATGATTATTTTTAAAGTTGTTTATGTGTAATGACATTTAAACCTTAAAAGAAATCCTTCGGTCTCTGAACCGAAACAAATTATTGCACGACACGCTAAAATGTATTATGATGAGTAACAAACCTGCGACAATTCGTTTCTCAAGTTAGACCGTGAATAAAACCCGAGCGGTTTTTAATTTTAGACACACATGAACAAAAACACTTATTGTTTATTTAATTTTGGATTGGATACGGTGATTGTATAAAGAAATGGCTAATATTTTTATTAATTATTAAGAATTTTCACGTACTTAACGGCGAAGAAAAACATCGTGACGAAACAGTTATTAGAAATTTCTTAGGTGTGTAGTCCGCCAACCTGCACTAGGCCAGCGTGGTGGACTGAGGCTTAAGCCCTCCTGGTTGTAGAGGGGGCCCGTTCCCAGCAGTAGGACTTATAAGGGCTTATGATGATAATGCTTATAACCTTGTTAATGTAACTATGATTAAGCTAAAATAAAGCTAGGAAAAATATTACAGGAATTTCAAACGTCATATAGCATTATTTCCTGGAAAGCGGATAGTGCGGTTTTATTGTTGGTTTTCATAGATTTTTATGAGTATAGGCTCACTACTTATTAAAAAAATAGAATGCCTACCGAACTCGGACATAAATGGTGCATTCTAGATCCCAAGCTTTAGCAATTATATTTTAAATGTTACTTATGCCTAAAGTAAGAATACAATATGACTGCTCAGTGAAAAGATTTAATTTAAATTTAAAATTTACTCAGTCAAACCCAAGATTTCTAGATCGCAAAATACAGTTGAACCGTATGACCACATTTTTGTACACTACATAAAGAAAATCTATCTATCTTCATACCAAAAATCTTTTAAATTGGTGCAGCCGTTTAGGCGTGAAAGCATACTAGATAAACAGGCAAAGTTACTTTCGCATTTATAATATTAAAATGGATATCACTTTTCTATCAACGGTGTTTTAAGATTACGTTACTAGACAGAATATGAAGGAAGTTGAGATATAAATAATGATTCACACATGCGCACTTAATTGCATTTGTCAAGGTTACGAGTACTTAAAAACCACGAGCAGTCGGCCCAAGGAATTTGCTCAAAATTCACCTTTATAGGCGTAAGTTATTAACAAATTTCTGCCACGGTGACTGTATTTACATTTTATTCGGGTATTTATTTGTAACTTAAAAGCAAAGATTGTTTAGATTTTCAAACAATGTGGTTGTTTAATTATAAACTAAGCAATAGAAAAAAAACAGCTGGTTTGTAATCATTTTTGATGACCATGTTATCGATACATGTTGGGAAGGGTGAATCTTTGACTAAACCATACATTTTGTACTTAAATTATTTTTCTAATAATTTAGATAATAATCTTGAGATTTAACAAAAAATACAACATTAGTAATGATTTTTTAGAGCCGTTAAATCGACATGTTTATCCCTGCAAACCCAATTAGCAAACACAATTGAAAGAAGTTGTAAAGAAAAAGTTGGACGTCTCATGAAAATGAAGCCACTCACGAAATGTTAGCTTAACAGTAAGTTAATTACTTTGCGACAATTTTCCCGAATCCCGTACTATTACGTTCTCTTGTACAATAAAACCCCAAACATATAATATCGAATCACATAAACATAAGTCTTATTTTAGGTAATAAACTACGGCCTAGTGTTTCCCGAACTAGTTGCTAAATAATTGAACTAAAACACTTAATATTTATATATTCACGTTACTAAAATATGATATAATATCTATTACGATTATACACTAAATAAACGCTTATATATTAACACCATCTAGAATATTTAATGACGTAAAATATGTTAATAAGGTGTTGTGTTTTAAATTATAAACTTGAAAGTCGAATTATACGTATTAAATGTCAACAGTCAACAAATTTATCAAAATATCCTACAATGTAGACCGAGGTATAATTGTATTAATTTCCTAATATTGGAACGAGTATTACAAAAATGATGTCAAGTGTATTCAGACCGTGATCGGAAGCTTAGCATTAAAGGAAATCCCGACAGAAAAAATATTTTTCACGTTTTTCATTCAAACCACATACATTTAATACCGTCGTTGTAGTGCTAATTGTCTAGAAATGACAAATCTGACTATTATAGATAATCCTCCTAAAATGCTAGCACACGCTCGTACAGAAAAAAATACTATAACAATAATTTTATCACAAAGGGCTAAATTAACAGACACAGTCCAAGAACGCAAAGAAATCACGAAACATAAAAAAAACTGGATCCCACACTGCATTCGAAACCTTGAGAACTCGGTTAAATTAATAAAAGTACTTACGATGACAAAAAATCCGTGATACATGTTGCGCTGACGAGTGCTCACTCGCGTAGTGAATCGTAAACTGACGGCCGGCGCTCTTTGGCCAATCGTCTTTAGTACGCGGCGACGCCTCTTCCATACTGTTGATAGCGGTCTTACGAACGCACATTGAGGAGGCAAAACGCTAAGAAAGTGCTGCTTTTTTAAAAAAAAGTTTTCTTTTAAAACGTCTTCATGATTATGTAACTGAATTATTGGTGCTGTAATTGAATTAGTGGTTCACGCAGTGTTTGCCTATTATTGATTGTTCCATTTAATTTTTTTTCTTATGTATGTTTTATTTTTATTGTAATTTATAAATTTACACAATTATTGGCTAACCTAAATAAATAAATTATCACGGATGTCCTCTACAATTCAGAGGTTTGAGGCCTTAGTCCACCACGGTGGATTATTGTGGGTATCAAATGTAAACAAAAGAAAAAAATGTGTTTTGCTTTCTTTAAAATGCAAAGAAACATGTCAGAAGGTCCGTATGAGAGCATCGGGTCTGTATGAGTATTTCGGCACTTGATGGTATTTTTTAACATTGTATAATAATGTATTAAAAAGTCAAATAGGTGTAATTGCTCTGGAATAATAAAGCCTTATTATTATTGCTATGTTGTTATAACGTGGTTATACTCGTGTACTTAAGGGGGATACCCAATACTGAGTAACGTAGTTGTAAAAGTACATAAATAATTAAAGAAATAAATAAATACACCCAACAGTCACATACATAGTCCTGACCCCACACTAAGATACGAGTCTTTTGTCGTGGGTATCAGAAACTACGAGAGACTTTTCGGTCTCACAAACGCCCAGACCCCAAACAAATATTTGTGGATCACACAAACATTTTTCTCAGTGCGGGGATCGAACCCGCGGCCGCTCGTTTCGCAAGCTGGTGTCTAGCCAACTGCGCCACGGGGCTGTCAATTAAATAAACTACACACGATTTTAACATTAATTAGCAACATAATGTGCCCTTATAAATACTTATAAGATAATTATCCATTCCCTAAAGAATTAAATTATTTCAATTTTGCAAATTAATCTGACTCGGTTAATTATGTATGGGATTCATTGTTTTTATTCGTCACTAGCTTATGCATACGACGTTGTCTGTTTTTTATTATTTTTGGTCCAAAGAATAACGAAAATTCTTTAAAAATATGTAATTCAAACACTAACTTAGCACTAGAATTTGTCCAAAACCGTTCAGATTTTTTATCTAATGTTTGTTCTTAGTTAAATGACAATTATATTTTTTTCAAATTAATACTTAAAGGCTCTACGTTGCAATAAAATTTACTCCATTACTTAAATTACCGCCTTCATGGAAGACTAATTTAATTATCATAAAAAATTCTGTGAATGAACCTAATAGCATGTCCCATTTGTATAAACAATTAACATTACACCGGTGATCTATTTTAAATACCTATAGGCGTTGAATAAATAAAAAAAACTTTAATTAGATCACAAAATCAATTGTGTTCTGTAAAATATGTACTGCTTTTGTTACGAAACAATTGTCACAGGTCAATTTTAAATGTACATATATAAAATGCAATTTTCATGGATGGAGTATTTTAGCATCGATATATAATTGGCTTGCCTAGAAATAGTAACACGACATTTAAAAAAAAGTAAATAATAAGATTGCCATTATTAAGATCAAATACTTTGTCATATTTTTTTAAATCGCCTACAAAAATTGAGCGTTTTAAATTCTCAGTGTGCGTTGTTTTCTTCCAACGTCCAGGTGGAATTTTTAACGTTGTACAAAATGACGCAGGAAATCCCGTAAGTTTGACTCAGTGCTCTAACTCGTCACTCGGTACAATAAGCGATTCTGTAATTGTACTTTTTGCGCCATATTTGTAAAACGGTTTTACTATGATATTTTGCATTCATAAATGTACATTATAAATAAATAATAGACACAGCCTTGAACTCTTATTTAGAAAGATATTTTTTTAAAATAGTATAAGGAGCTTCTTTAGGATTTTTGCTATCACAAACGTCACTCCTACAGCAAACGTTTGTAAGCAACAATAACGGCCTGGTATAACAAAAAAAAAACGTTCTAAATATCCATTACATTTCGACGTGGCTACGTCAAGAAATCCACGAGACTCCATAGTTAATTATGCTGATGAAGAAGATCTTCTCCACAGCGATAACACGTTCCGAAGCTGCAATAGCTTTAAATCGACGACTCAAAAGTTTTAAATAGTAAGTAAAAGTAAGTTTTTTTTCAAAAAAGATTATTTTGACTTTAAATTTAGTCAAGGCGTCATACCACATGGACTGCGGAGCGAAAACCTTCTACCACCATCTTTCAGTTTTTGATGAAACTATAAAGAGGTTTTTACTCAATTTTTTAGCATTGTTAGGGGAAGTCATCATGAATGCGTAGTTGAAGAGTGTTTTATGTTGATGTGGCCACCTTGTATAAGTATTAAATCATTTTACACATAAATACTACACAACATCTAATTATCCGCAGACTGCAACTATACTATTCAATGTTGACTCGTGAATGCGAGATGGGATTATTGCATTGACCATAAAAATATACTGTGTATTTTTTTTATCAAAATAGCTTTTATACCTTTGTATTAAAATTCATGATTGTTTGCACCGTGATTGCACGGATAATTAAACATTGTTAGTTGCATCGTAACGAGAATCTTCTTTTATAATACCTAAGTACTTGCAAAGTGATTTGCATTGAGTATATTGTATTGATAATTATAGCATTGTATTGATTAAATGGAAATATTGTAAACATTAAGATTGGAACCGTCGTTTAAAAATTAATAAATGATTTCAAAGAATAAAACTTAAATGCTTGTAATATGCTTTTTAATGGCACGGTTAAGTGACTGACTTTGTCTGATGGTGAACGGAATGTCGTCTAAAGAAAGTGTATACTATTATAGTAAGATTGATCACAAGCAATTATAATCTTTAGGCTAACGAAAATTATTTTAATGTTGAATTCTAACAAATCTACAATAATCTATAGATATTCTTTGTACTCTAAAAGATTCGAAAAAATCTGTAAAAAATTGAGTAGCCTGTTTGGAATATACATAGTTTCCTTTCTAAAGTGGATGAGTATAGTTCTTTTATTCGAAAAAGGTCTTCAATATTTATAGATAAGCATTTTCATTGCATTGGCATGATTTTAATGCTAAATTATTGATAGTTCTTTTGTCTATACTCCTCAAATGTATTTAGTATTGCATTTTATTTCTTAAAAAGTGGATCAAGTTCTGCTAATAGTGTTTTTAGAACATATAATAACTCGTTATTATTAACTTGCAGTTAGACATACATAATATGTATATGGGGTGATGATGATTCATGATACACGATTACCTGCAACTTTCGTACAGAATTATATTAGAATCTACAAATAGTTTATACTACAGGTCATTACAGATCTTGGTTCGATCTCCTCACCGCGACTAAAGATGAGAGTAAAGAAGTATACACATATATAAGACAGCCCCGTGGCGCAGTTGGCTAGACACCAGCTGGCGAAACGAGCGGCCGCGGGTTCGATCCCCGCACCGAGAAAAATGTTCGTGTGATCCACAAATATTTGTTTCGGGTCTGGGTGTTTGTGAGACCGAAAAGTCTCTCATAGTTTCTGATACCCACGAGACAAGACTCGTATCTTTGTGTGGGGTCAGGACTATGTATGTGACTGATGGGTGTATTTTTTTTTTATGTAACTAAGTAAAGAATGGAGTATGTTATTCTGAGTGCTTGTGAGAAGTGTTTTGTAATTTTTGATACACAAGACTTTTATCTGCCTGGGATAAACTAGGCCAGTCCGTAGTCGCTAATATATAATTTAAACCTGCAAGCTTTCGAGGCGAACAAGACATTTTTGCTATATGTAAAACCCCAAGGTGGATTTGACAAAACCCCGCGTTATACAATGCACATTTTATGACGATAAAGTACGTACATAATCTTCATCAACCCATATACGCCCACTGCTGAGCACGGGTCTCCTCTACCATTGAGAGGGTTTAGGCCATAGTCCACCACGCTGGCCTAGTGCGAGTTGGCGGACTACACACCTAAGAAATTCCTAAGAACTTTTAGGTGTGCAGGTTTCATCACGATGTTTTCCTTCACCGTTAAAGCAAGTGATAATTCAATTTGAAAACACACATAACTTCGAAAAGTCAGAGGTGTGTGCCTGGGGTTCGAACCCGCGACCGCCGAGATTCTCGACCGCGCGCCTAAACCTCGAGGCCATCACTGCTTTTACGTACATAATATTTTAACTTAATGTTGAGTTACACAGGCAGTTAACTTGATCCAATTGCATATCATGGGGCGTGTGAACCGGGGTTCGATTTCCAGGTGAAGGTGAGAAAAGTGTATTTAGGGTTTTCCGTTCGAGCATTATGAGTAGCGTGGAAAAATTACAAAAGCAATTAACTGACTTTAATTAAGAACATAAAAAGCTATGTTTTATATTAGCATAAATTAACTAATAAACAAACTTGTAACTCACTTTTGTTGTTCTGGTATTATAATACAAAATTTGTACAATTAAATTAAAAAATTAACGTAACATTTTATCGTAGAATACAAAGAGTTTCATTACTGGAAAATTTCACATGACCAATGACATAAAAATTTATGTTTGTCTGTCTTTATGTTCTTTATAGAATCGTTATCTATGCATTTATCCATGTGATGATTAGCAAAGTTGTTGTGCAAGAGCCAAAGAAGATATCTGAGTACAAAACACAATTGGACCCGGTAGATGATGCAGCTGTTGGGATATCCGCTAAAGTTTTTCCAGGCAGGACAGCCAGTTATCAATAAAATAATAGCATAAAGAATATCAGAATTTATGTGAAACAAACTTTTGTATTGAACACAGAAAAGTTGAATAAGTCAAGTAAAAGAATAAGCCTGCTGAGCGTGCTGGACTTACGATTAGACTATCATTTTTGAAACAACTGCTTAGTAATTAAATTCAAAATCAATCAATTCATACAAAATATTATCAATTACCCTTCTAATCTTATTCAATTGGTCTGAATTTATGAAATTTCTGGTGATTGGCTTCCTTTTACCGCCGGCATACTCCTTAACACGTAAATAAAAAAGAACAGTTGTCGTAGTGTGCGTCAAAATTCTAAATGATGACAGTTATTTCCTTAAGAAAATTTCAATTGTAACCGTTGGCGTAATGCCAACGAATTCATAGTCCAGTTATGACGCTATAGTCTTATGTTTACCTACAAAAGTATTATTTAAAGTGATGTCTGTAACTCTCCGTAGGTATGGAAAAGAACAGGTGTTGTTTCATGTCTGGGATTTTACAGCTTGCAATAACGTTAATAAGTAATGTTGCTATTATATAACACGTAATTGGGTTGTTAAGCAACGATTTTTGTTAAAATATATTTAAACCATGCTTCTTTGCTTTCTTTTTGAAGATTCATAAGTTTTTGTAAAAGATAATATAAAAACATTTTGACTTTAACTTTCTTATGAAATATTTAGAAAATGTTAGTTGTGTTTCGAATTAGCCTATTACGCCTATGAATTTATTTGTGGTTGAATCAACCGCCAGTAACGTAAATATGACGTATTGAATATGTATAATATGTCGGTGAAATTATTTCGATTTATCAGGAAATATATGATTGCTGCATTTGTTGTCCATGACAAACAGTGCCGTTACTAGGGCGGTGCCAGCAGTGCCCAGGCATAGGGCGCAGACCCTGGAGGGGCGCAGGAATGACCAGTCTAGTATCTAGTTTTACCTCGTGCATGGTAGCTAAGCCTGGTTAGAGCATTTTTCAGGGGTGCAGTTTTGAAGGCTCGCACCGGGTGCATAAAAGGCTAGTTACAGCACAGATGACAAATAATTTGATTAGACCACTATCATAGTTCAATTAGTTTTATCCAATAGTGTTTGCAGTCCAGAACCTTCATCATTTTTATAAAAGAAAGAAGATCACATTCTTCTTAAATACTAATGATATTGATAATTATTAATCATTAGGTGTTGATTGGCCGTGGTTACAATACCGCAAAAAAATTCTGATTTGGCTGTGTAAAAAATATATGGAGTCGCTATAGACCAAAGTAATATTTTCTCACACATGAAGTTCTTTTCTATATCGACAAGGTTTAACCTGCATCACTTGAATACATGAAATGAGGTATGAGCGTTCTTGGTATAATTATTGTGGTTGGGTCATGTCACAACTAGGGTTTGCAATCCCGCAGTTATTTTTTTCCCGCGGGAAATTTGCGAGGAATTTGTCTTTCCCGCGGGATCCAAATGCGGGAATTCCGCAGTACTCAAAAACATGCGGGATCCCGCGGGAATGCGGGAACGCGGAATGCGGGATTGCAAACCCTAGTCACAACACGATTTATTTGTTGTACCTATGTTGAATGTAAAAGTAGAACAAATAGAAAAATATTAAAATGTAGAAGTACTTATGACGATCAGGCTTAATATAAAAAAGTAATTTATAAATAGTCATGCGTGAGGCAATTAATTTTATGGAAAAAAAAATGAAAAATACAAGATTTTTTTCATCATTCATTCTAAACAAATAAGTATTACTCGTACAAATATTTGTTGCAGGAATGTAATAATGCATTTTACACTTTGCATCTGGCCAATTTCGCTGCGGCGGCGGTACAAAAAATGATTAATCTTCGTTTTTTACATTTAAGAAGCATTTTGCACGTGGACATCACTATGTGTCACATGCTCTAGCTACTAGCTACTTCCGTTGTTTTGAAATCAAAAAGAAAACTTCAAAAACTTCTTACGTGGATCTTAAAAAAATGAGTAGCGTTATTGTAGAAATACACTTTCGCATAGGCTTCAGTATATTATATGTATGTATGATATAATTAAATTAAATGCAAATTTTCCTGTTAATTTGACAGATGTAACGCGAAAACTGGTTTATGGACATTCCAGATTTGAGATTGTCGACTGCATCAACCAAGTTGTGTAACAAGCAATGTGACAAGGCATACGTAAAGGACAATTAATTCTATAAAGTATTTATGATGCACTGTTTAACAGTTACACTTGGGTATTCCACGGGCGAGATGTATATATTTCTGTTATGGTTTGACGTATTTTATGGTATTTTTATGTCATGACGCGGAAGAGTGGCTGGACTGGCAGATGGCAATACATATTCGTGTCTTTATTATCAGAGGGGTCGGCAGAGTTGGTTGTATGGAATTGTGCCCGAAAAATGGCAAAGTTTCATCAGCCTATGTACGTCACTACTGTGGCATTATCCACAATTGAAAGGGTGACCTAATAACACAACGGTTACCTAGTGCGGGTTTGCAGACTATACACCTCAGAAACTCATAAGAACTTTTTGGTGTGCGATTGTCCTCGAGATGGTTTCCTTCAGCGTTGTAGTATTTTTTCATTAAAAATCAAAGGGGTTTAGTCGATGGAATTTCACATTATCCTCCAATTAGCGCTATACGAGTAATAATACAATCGAAGGATTGGAAAATGAACATAACGCAAAATACCAACAGGTGTGTTTAGGCATATGCTCGTCATATAAAAGTAGGTTAGTTTCGTAGAATATGACACAGACAAGCAGACGCCAACACATAATTTTTCCTTGTGGAAATCGTCTATGTAGGTAAAAAGTAACAAACATGAAATGAGTTAAGAGGAAGGAAGAGGTTTCGGGCAAAAAAATCACATCTTCTCGAAGTTTAGGTTGATGCGAGTGGTAATTTGCATAAATGGTGGTATGATTAAGAACTTGAAATTTTACTTTTGCATTATTAATATTACTATTAACTATGGATACAGTTTAAATTCATAACATCCCAATGGACATGGATTTTGAAGAACATATTTGGGTGCTCGTTTGGGATGTTTGGGTATGGGCTTGTCTATTATTCGTCAATTTGTGTAGATGAATTCATCGCAAAGTTGGCTAGATACGAGTTGGGGAACAATGGGTCGCGTTATTATTTTGTAGTGCAAGAATGAAAATACTCCGAATTAAAATATATCGAAATGACGCATTTCGAGAACATTGATGGGATGAATATTTTAATATTTACCTGTTTATTTATGAAATATGATGAAATTGGCGTCATTTGTAAAATGATACCTTCTTGCGGTTTCATGAGGATATTGATAACGTTTGTATTATTGTTAAGTTCCATTCAAGTTCGTCAATGGAGACCGCAGGATGTTTCATTTCTTCAATTGTGAAAGAACTTGCGTCATAATACATTGGTAATAGTTTTGAAATTAAATAAATAAATAATAAATAAATAAATACACCCAACAGTCACATACATAGTCCTGACCCCACACTAAGATACGAGTCTTGTGTCGTGGGTATCAGAAACCACGAGAGACTTTTCGGTCTCACAAACACCCAGACCCGAAACAAATATTTGTGGATCACACAAACATTTGTCTCGGTGCGGGGATCGAACCCGCGGTCGCTCGTTTCGCAAGCTGGTGTCTAGCCAACTGCGCCACTGAGCTGTCAATTGAGAACGTTTGTTTGTATTTTCGTGGTACAGTGGACCCCCGGTAATCCGGCCCCTGTCTAATCCGGCACCCCTTGTAATCCGACATGGTCTCACGTTACAACAATGTTAAAAAAAAACTATGATGAATATTTTTATGCATTGATTGATTCAACATTTTTGATTATTTGTTTGTTCACAATTATTTCCTAATGTAAAGTTGTGCATATTTTTTATTACAATTAATGACGTTAATCTTATGATGAAACGAGTAGAATTGGATTGGATTGGATTGGATTGGATTATTGGAAGTGGATCTGTAATTTGTCGGATTACAAGGTACTTTTTTGTAAAAACATCCGGACTATAGGGGGTCTAAGGCAGAGTACTCTATAATCCGACAAATTCGATAGTCCGACACTGCCCTGCAAAACGTTTGTCGGATTACCGGGAGTCTACTGTATTATTATCAGGCCATTTACGTCCCAAAGTCAGGCATGGGTCCCCTTTATTCCACTACGTTCCCTTTATTCCACAACAGATGGCATCAGAATCATTGTTAACGACTTTACAGCTACTTTTTATCGTCTAATAATTTTGTCATAAATATAGTTAAATAAAAACAATTTGTTGAATACAAATTAACAGGAATACACAGTGGCTTCGTATACATTTTATTTTTTATGCAATTGCATGCGAATACTTGTCTATACAAACACCTGTGTGTGTGTGTGAGTTAAGTATAATTATTTCTAAATAGAAT
This sequence comes from Cephonodes hylas, assembly GCA_030295005.1. Lineage (NCBI taxonomy): Eukaryota > Metazoa > Arthropoda > Insecta > Lepidoptera > Sphingidae > Cephonodes > Cephonodes hylas. The sequence goes on along the minus strand of AP025367.1, from coordinate 2,786,190 downwards.
GGTAATTGTTAGGGTTTCCTACTAATTATAATCAGCTGTTCTGTAATTGCACCAATTTTTAAGACAGTCCCGTTATCTACAAGATATCAATTTCTAATGACTGATCTACAAAAGTTTAGCTCGGTCTATTTTGACACGGCAGTCGACTAACAAATCACAACAAAAATGCTCCACAGTTTTCTATAAGACTGTGGTATTACCACGGTCAGGTCGTGCCACAGTTCCACCTGAATAAAGCCTGGTTGAACATGTTATTCCTTTGTTTACTCAGTATTCTAGTAAACGTTTCTGAGCTATTAGCATAATTGTTATTTATAAAGAAACCGGTTAAAAATCAACTAGTATGAATCAGGTAACATTTAAGATGCATATTTCACGGGGAAGTCCTTCATTAATGCGTTCAAATGAATAATTAAATTCTTGACATTCTGTTTATGGACGCACTTGAGGCTAAGTGATACAGTTCTTAGTTTTACCACTAATTAGTAACTGGAACTTGTGAAAAATAGATTTGTCATGCGCTAAAAATATAATGAAATACGTACAGAGTACCCCAAGAATTTATTTAAACCACGTTTTTTCGATAATCCTAAAGTGTATAAATTTTGACCATAATCGGAATGACAGATTGGTCAAAAATAAGCTATTTCCCTGTAAACAATGCGAAAGATTTAAATGTGCAGATTCCATTATGATGTTTATCTTCACAGTTAATATACATAGATATCACTCATTGTGAATACATACATGCATAGCTTAACACAAATAATATAATAATATGTATAGTATTGGCAGCCTCGAGGTTTAGGCGAACGGTCTGACTTCGAAGTTCTACATTCTTATGCATTTAGTGAAAAACGGTTATTTTAATGTTACAAACAAATACTCCAACGTATTTATTTGTATCACTACATAGTATAAAACAAAGTCGCTTTCTCTGTCCCTATGTCCCTTTGTATTCTTAAATCATTGAAACTACGCAACGGATTTTGATGCGGTTTTTTGAATAGATAGAGTGATTGAAGAGGAAGGTTTATATGTATGATAACATCCATTAAATATCAGCATTGCACTCGTGCGAAGCCGGGGCGGGTCGCTAGTAGATTATAATCTCTATAATAAAATGAATTACAGTGCAGGTGGCTGGTTAAAATTATGTCTTGTTTTGTCGAAGGTTTTTTATAGCTTTTATGATAAAATAAATGCGTGCATATTAATTTATGCACGTGGTTTACTTAAAGTAAAGTCCGGATAACCTTGTATAATTTTTCTACTAAATGTAGACTGGGCTGTCGGTTTGCAGTATTAAAAAATCAACTTCTCTGTTCAGGATGATTTTAAGTTATTTATTTTTTGTAGTGAAAACTTCTTAAGCGGCGCTGGGTGGGCACTGGGCAACTTCAGATGGGGGAAAATGTTGAACTCGCGTAAATCTGAAGCGGTCACGTGATTCTAATAAAAAAAGCGTAATATGGTGACGTCACGAGCCACGGTCGACACCGACTCGTGCAGTTGACTACATTTTAATTGTATTTCTTATGTTTTATTTAAAAATTATGTAAGTGTATTTAATTCCTATTTTTTTTTATGGCAAAGGAGGCAAACGAGCAAGTGAGCCACCTGATGTTAAGTGGTCAACACCGCCCATGAACACCCACAATACCGGAGGAATCATCGGTGCGTTGCCGGCCTTTGAGGAAGATAAAAAAAGCCTCCTAGCTTTTTTTAAAAAGTTTATTTGGTTTCACCTGTCCAATTGTGTGTCTCTAATCAAATCTTGCAACTTGCAAGGTAAATTAGATCTAAAATTTTGTATGCATATATAAATTGGACGACAATGCAATATTATTATGAGCTGAACTTCGTAATTAAACGTCGCAACCCCATCGAGTTTGGGCTCGTTACATTCGTCTTGACGACTATCTTGGTTGCCGTTAATATGCAACTCCAACAAATTGCACAAAAAAGTCGGTTTCGTTTGTTATTAATGTATAACTTTTTGATGGTATTTTGTCCTAGTAACATTTTCGTCGTCTCACGTAAGCTTAATTATAAGATTGTAAAAAACAGGCAATTTTTTTTTTAATATATTAATATATGTTTTCACTTCTGTCGGCGCTCCCGGAATGCCAGTCGATTTTTTTTACTTGTATGTAGGTTGTTAAAACGATTCAAGCTTTAAAACATTTGGTATTTTTAAGTATCAAAAGGGTCAAACCTCTGCATGTGGCTGTTAAGGATATTCATTTATATGATAATTTATTATTTAAATTCTTGACGCCTGGTAATATTGTAACAGCAAAAAATATTCTCAAAGCTCTGTTGCTTAAAGCCATTTCAAGCATAAGTCATAACTAATGTTGGTAAAATTATCGACTAACCATTGCTTTTATTAGAAAAAAATCGGTAAGACTAATGCGAACTATAATAAAACGTTAACCTCTAAACAAGTATCTAGTAACCTAAAAATATATAATAAAACATGTTTTGTTTTGAAAAATTAATATAAAACCAAAGATCTTTATTCCTTTTCATTAAAACTAGCAAAATTATTTTACTCCTATAAAGAATTCTATAAAGTAATCGTTTATATAATAAACTAAACAAAATATTAAATATATATATCCACTTTCCAAAATAAAGTGTAAAATGAAAATTTTTGATTTCTTACAAAAATTGTCCTACGATGAAACAGAAAGCCTACTATAAGTACTATCTTAGAGAAAGCAGACACACACACACCCACACACAAACACACACACACTCACACACACACACACACACTCACACACACACTCACACGCACACACCCGCAATATAATTTGGTATACCTTTTTATTTTTGTCTTCAGTTTTTGGTTATTGTATTTTACTTTTAAGTTTTTGTTGCCTCTTTATTTTCAAGATTTCTGCATGTTAATATAATTTAGCTTATAACATTTAATTCTTGTAAAACTGCTTTTAGTTCTTGGGGGAATTGGCCCTGCAGGCTGAGATACAGGCTCGTCCTAGTTTAGCTGCAGCTGTCACCTACCTCACGCATTGGTTGCTCTAAATTTTTAGAATTAATCATTTCTTTTATGTTTTATACTATTGTAACCTTAGTAAGTGAATAAATAAAATTTATTATTATTAATCTATTATTATTTATTCTTATTTTCACTGAACATTGTAAAGTCAAAGAGCTTCTGTTGGGTTCGTTTACTCAGTGACCTTTTCATAATAACTGGCATGTACAAGTGACATTAAAAGCGCCCATTTACGTCTTCAGTTGTTTTTCTTTGGCCATCTGACAACGGACGATTTCCTACTTTGTACTCCATAATTTTTTTTCGTTGATAAAAGACGCTAAAGATTAACGCATGCTTGGTATTCGAAATATGTTAAACTGAGTTAAAAACAGTTGATTTTAATATAGTAGTTTTAGTAGAAAGAAAGCATTATTTCACTTTTTTATCATTGATAGTATAATTTAGTTTTACCTATCTGTGAGTAGCCGCTGGATGTAGGCCGCTTTCGAAAGAGCGCTTTGGAAGTCTTTAGGAGAGGTATAGACCTGTATGTCCAGTGTTGGAGGAGATTCGGCTGTTAATAATGATGATCATGAAGTGGCTGACTGAAAAAACTATGTGCCTTGAGGGTGGACACCATTCTCTTCTTCTTCATCAACCCACATACGCCCACTGCTGAGCACGGGTCTCCTCTACCATTGAGAGGGTTTAGGCCATAGTCCACCACGCTGGCCTAGTGCGGGTTGGCGGACTACACACCTAAGAAATTCCTAAGAACTTTTAGGTGTGCAGGTTTCGTCACGATGTTTTCCTTCACCGTTAAAGCAAGTGATAATTCAATGTGAATACACACATAACTTCGAAAAGTCAGAGGTGTGTGCCTGGGGTTCGAACCCACGACCGTCGAGATTCTCGACCGCGCGCCCAAACCTCGAGGCCATCACTGCATTTATTTCTTCACATATACATAGGATGCTCGCGATAAACTATTTAAAATGATTAAGGTGATTACTATTTATCGATTACAGAGACTGCAGTCTAGATACCCTTTATCTCAAATCATATTTTTTTGAGTGACTTAGAAGACCTCCTGCTTCAAAAGACCATACAGATCTAAGTGTGATCCTGAATTAAAAAATAGCAAACATACCCGCTAGCGCACATTTGCTCCTAATTCTCTTGCAGGAGATTTTTGTACGTACTGCAATACTACGTCCAGTAATGACTTCATCGTTTTTGGTAGTGATAACTATACGATAATAAGGACATATATTTTGATACACAATTATTTTTTTAGGGTGTCGGTGTTTGTAAAACCTAAAAGCCTCCCATCTTATCAGATACCCACGATACAGGACTCGTATTGTTATAATAAATAAATCAATAATGCACTGTTGTATTGTAAGTTATTCATTGAATAGTTTTTGTGTCGTGCAAATAATCTGCTACGGTCATACTTATTTCCAAATAGCCTATCTTTCGTATATTTCGAAAAACCTGCGTCATTTTGGTAAGTTTTGTTCATTTCATTGGTATCCAGAATTTGTGGTTTTCGCGAAGACGCCGACGGCGAAAGACGAGATTGACGTACTTTGTAACTACTGTCTTGGAATTTAATGACGTTCCGGAATGTATATCAATATAAACTTTTCATACATTAGAAACTGTTTTTCTCTATAAAAAGGTGGACTGGGACAGAGTGTATTAAGTTCAGAAATAGGATTGTCAGCGGAATACGATTCGATGAACCACTGCTGGCTTAAACTTCTCGAAAATAAAATATATACAAAAAGAGCTTTTTAAAAAAAGACTGACGTCTCGTGTCTCATAAAACACTGAAGATTTAGAGGAAACCAATTAAAACCCATATGTTCGGGCAACTTTAGTATTAAGAACAACCAGAAAAAATAGGTTTAAAATTATTCGGTGTGGATCTCACAATACTTTGGTATATTTATAACATTGTGTCATTTCGAAAAATGATATTAAGTAGTATTAAAAAGTCTCAGAAAAAATCATCAAATACCTAAGAACAAACTCTCTTCTTAGAGTAAAGAGCACTGTGTTGCAATTGCTTGTTATATCGATGTGATGTCTGGGAGCAGCAAACAATACTACAATGATCCATTCAAAAAGAACGCAAAAAGCAGTCGTTAAAATCATGTTGTCCAAACATTTTCGTTATAGTTCCGACTTCTACAATTTATTCAAAAAGTTTCGTATCTACGAGCTGAGTTGATGATATTTCTTGGCAGAGTAAGGTCATGTGATAACCATCTAGTAAAAAAGTTTCATAATAATTTATTAAATTACTCTTATAAACTAAACCAGGTACATTAATTTCCATAAGCCAGTACATTCGGTGGCAGCCATTACTCGACCCTGACGCATGCGCAGCACACGGGCAGGCCGCCCTGCACCCGCACCGCCTCCATCGCGGAGCCGTCCAAGCTCAGCACCACGAACTTGAAGTCCAGGTTCGTCTGCTCGCACGTGAAGTTGTTCATCGTCAACATGAGTTCGGACAGATTTCTCGTCCGCCTAGAAATAAGGCCCGGCTCTCTGTAAGGAAAAGGCTCGTTTTATAAATCTTTGTCAAACATTTGTGATGTAAAGACGTGAAATAATAGTTGACGCTGAATTTCTGTATGGCCAACAAATATTTATTTCTAGTCTGAGTGTTTGTGGAGCCGAAAATGGTGTTGTAACTTCTGATATCCTCGACATAAGACTTGTAAGTGTGGGGTCCGAATGTGACTGTTGTGTGTATTTGTTTATTTTTAATAACATTACTTACGTGCAGACCTCGGTGGTAACAACTTGTCTAAACCGCTTATCCGACTGGATCACATATCGAGGGATCCCTTGTTCGTCCACGATCTGGTAAATCTGATCCGTCTGTAAACACACAGAAATTGTAATTATTTGAGGTCCTCAACTTATTTTTTTCCATTCTGATAAGAATGTGCTGAGAAATAGCTTCATTGTATTAACTAACTAGTGTATTTACTGGGACTCAACATTTAACATTTATTTAACTAAGACAGAAACGGTACATTACTTTTCTGAGAAAACAACCATTGCACAGGATTTACAGCCGAAAACAAGGGCTTACAATTTGCTAAAAGTAGTCCATTATCCTAAATCCCTTTTAGCAAGTTATTATACTAAATTCCGTAGCAAGTTTATAAGAATTACTTACTCGTCGCTCGGCACTACACTCGTTGGGCGCAATCTCCGGACCGGATCTGTCGCCGATTGGTTCCGTGTGGTCCACGAGTCCCTGCTCGAGTAGGAACACAATCGTGAGTACATTTTACCATTACATAAAATACAGTATGTAGATTCTAAGATTATAAGCAAAATGTTAACTTGAAAGTTGTATTTACAATATATCAAGAAATTTAATGGTGAATGAAACCGGCACATCTGAAAGTTCTTAGAAATTTCATTAGTGTATAGTCCGCCAACCCGCACTAGGCCAGCGTGGTGGAATAAAGCATTAAACCATCCCAGTTGTTGAGGAAGCCCGTGCCTAACAGTGGGGAGTATACTAAGGGCTGATGATGATGAAAGCTGAAACTCACAGTGTCACTGAGTAACTCGTCAATCCATTTCGACGGATAGTCCTCGTGCTTGTCGAAGCAGAACGTTGCGTTGGCACACTGCGCCGGCATTTTCGCTGCAACACAAATATATTCATTTCAAGACACAAATATAACTAATAATATATTCATAGTAAAATAACTTTACTAGGAACTTAGCGTGCTATAAACAAAAAATATACACTTACCTACAAAGGGACCGGGCGCCGCGTGGCTAAGTGATGCCATTTGAGCAAATACCTGTAAAAAATGTCTCATTAGATAAAAAAATAATCATTCAATATACATTCTAAGTATAGTATTTGAAATGCTATTTATTAAATAGCGTATCTGAATTATAACAAAAAAAGATTACGTTATGAAATGTGTATTAATAGTCGTTTCAATTATTTTTCAATAAGTAAAACTGTAATAACAAATAAAAATAAACAATAAAAGTGTTCCTATGGAATGGTCATTTATAACACTTGAATGGAATCATATCTCAGATACTCACCACAGTGACGGCTACAATGTACTTGAATCCCTCCATGACTAACGCTTGGTGTTCACAAACTCGACACGACGTATCCTGTGCAACCGATGTCACTGAATGAAGCTCGATGGGACCACGACACTATATATAATATAGACAGCTGTTTTCCTATAAACGCGTTTAGTGTGACCTCACACCAAATGCCGTGATGTAAATGTGTCGTCACTCACATCTGGAATTATTGGAAGCGTAATTTCCCGATCCCATGGGACTTCGTTGTGATTTTCTGTTCTACAAGAGGTCGTTAGTTGATCCTCGTTCTAAGACAAATGTTGATATACACATCTGTGTAGATAGATATCTATAGATGTATATCGGCAATGAATGTGTGTGAACCCTTTTATAATTTCATTGATTCAAGAAAAGAATACCAGAAATGGTTTTAAAACGCTGCTTATCACGAAGATCTTTGATAAGATAAAGTATAAAAAAATCCGTTCAAATGAGTGTCAGGCCATACATAAAATAAGGGTCTGTAATCACCCATAATAACAGGAAGTTTTACAGATTAGGCCTCTATAATTTCCAAAGTAACAAGTTTATCTAAGCTTTTTACAGTTATTTTTCAAAGAATATGACACGAATTACAATCACATTTTTTTTTTCAAATTTTTGAGCCAGCTATTTAGCTTTTAGAAAGGGGGAGGAACGTGCCTTATTTTGATAAAAAAAATACGCATTCCGGTTGTATATGTTACAAAAAGATAACGTATCAACCTTTAAATGTTTTAAAAAGACCTGTCTGATGATACCCCACAGTATGGGGTAGATGTAAAAAATATTTTCCGAGATTGTATTTTAGCAATTCAATTAATCAATTACCGTGTTAATCTATGCTGACGTAAAAGGATAAATTTTGCATGTTCATTAATGAATTAGCTGTAATGCCCAAAGTGGTTTAATGATAAGTTTCCTGAAAACGTTCCCGTGGACGACAGACTGATAGGAGATGTAGCACACTAACGTTAAATCGGAGACAGAAATATTGTTGTCAATGTTCCTTTGGTTGGTAACCGAAACCTTAAACAGTCACTATTTTTTTGCATCACTAACCCAGGAATCGAACCCAGGAACCTTAGATCGCATTGCTAATTTAGTGATTTTTTATAGATAAGACCCACATAGTCCCATTGCTGTTTTTCGGGTAAATTTCCAGAATCAGTTCTGCTAATCAGAAGTCGCCAATAGAAAATCCAATAATATTTTGTCTGATTTAGGAACTTCTTTTTATTTTTAGTACAATATAAAATTTTTTACAGTTATTTTTTATTGTATGATTTTAGTTGCCATTATTTTTTTTTTTATTAATTTTTCCTTACTTTTGTGTGGTATAAATTAGATGTCATGTGATGCCGAGTTGTTACATTGTTGTGATGGTATGAAAAATATACAAATATATGTATATGTAAAAATGGTGCTCCATGCTACTGCCTACTATTGGGTGTTCAACTATTTATAACACAGTTTTACGTAACATTACAAGAACCATTTTTCCTGTCACATTAATTAATAAAAGTAACGTTTCCCCGTACGTGTGTAGCGCATCACATTAAAATGTGTCATTATTGTTTTACATCACATTGAACCCCGTGACGAAAGGATTAACTCACTGTTCCGCAGGTTACGTATGAAAAATTTATTATTATTATAACAGTTGACTATTGTCAATATTTCACGTCAATCATCATCGGCCACACGCTAGCCTACTGCGAGTTGGCGGACTACACACCTGAGAAATTCGCTAAGAATCACGATGTTTTCCTTCACCGTTAAAGCAAGTATTCATTATGAATACACACGTAATTTCGAAAAGTCAGAGGTGTGTACCTGGGATTTGAACCCGCGAACGCCGAGATTCTCGACCGCGGGCCTAAGCCCCGAGGCCAGCACTGCTAAATGCATACTGAAGAGGCGAAATATACACCCACGAAATTCCTAAATATTCCTAAACTTTTATGTGTGTAGGATTCTTCGCGATGTTTTCTTTCACCGTTAAAGTTGTAATTCATTTTCAAAAATATGGAAAACGATTGTTACGGTATGTGTCATTCTATGTATAATAATTAATGTAAACAGTTTGCATCACATAGTCATACTTTATTTTTTTATTTTATTATTGTTTCCATAGATAATTAAAAAAATTCAGCAAAAAACAAACAATACGAGGAAAATACATGATTTATTAAGAAAAACAGATCATGACAACAATACGACGCGACTTTTGATAGAAGTGATAACATGAGTGATGTTATAACAATATATGACAATTCATTTGTTTATAAACAAATCTAGTCGGTACTCAAATATCGTCACTGGCATGGAACTAAAAAAAACATAATATTTCAATTGTTTTTTAAATGGTGTCACAATTTTATTTGTCTATGAATTTTCCATAGAAGAAAAAGAGGATAAAATAAAAAATAAAATAAATACACCCAACAGTCACATACATAGCTCTGACCCCACACTAGGTTACAAGACCTGTATCGTGGGTATCAGACACTACGAGAGACTTTTTCGGTCTCACAAACACCCAGACCCGAAACAAATATTTGTGGTTCACGCAAACATTTGTCTCGGTGCGGGGATCGAATCCGCGGCCTCTCGTTTCGCAAGCTGGTGTCTAGCAAACTGCGCCACGGGGGCTGTCAAATAACGAATTAATGTTCGCATCCTATCGTTGTGGCTAATCCACGACGAATAATGTGGACTTGCATGCGAAAACTGTAAATATCTTTCAGCATCAGGCCATATTACTCCCACTGCTGGGCACGGGCCTCCCCTAGCATTAAAAAAGTTTAGGTACTATACCACCACGGTGGCTTAAACGGATTGGCGGACGACACAGAAATTCCTAAGATTTTTTTGGTGTGCAGGTTTCATTGCGATTCATTGATACTACACGCATAACTTGAAAAAGTCATAAGCGTGTGCGACCGCCGAGATTGTCGACCGTACGCCTAAACCTCGAGGCCATCACTGCTTGAAATATCTTTATTTCGTAGTAATTTTCAGAATTATGTGACAAAGAAATTGCACAATGCTCCGAAGTTAGTTAATTATTTTCCCAAATTTCACTAAAACTTGAAAGATTAAATTTTCCTGTGCGGGTTTTACGTTTTAATCCAATTATTAATTGATTGAAGTTTAGTTCTGATAGCCTCGTTTGTCTCGCTGCACAAGAATGTGTCGACGATTTGTCTTGGAAAAGGCAGTGTTTTATTACTTTTCAATAGGACATTTTCAAAGGCCTTACTGAGTCTGAAATTGAAACAAATGACAGTCGTCCCCTTATACGTAGGACTTAAAACACACCTAACCAAAATTATTAAAGAAATGCGCCTCGATCAACTCGTTCGGGTTTACAGAAACAAATTATATTACTTAATATGTTTTTTTTTTTTATATATTTTTTCATACGGAATCAATCTAAATAATATAGAATAAACAAAAACTCGAAAATATAAGTTGGAAAATTTATTTCTTATTATGATAAACAGGTCGATAACTTCTATATACATAAATCAAGGATGTACCCTCGAAGGCAGCAAGTATTAATAACACTATGCTCAACTCGGGAATCAAAAGAGGGAAACAAGGTGACAATAAGACAGAATTGATAGATTTAAAAGTTGCAAATACCGCCATCTATTGGCGTGGAACGTAAACAATACTTCTAATAGGAACAATTGAATTATAATATTTTTTCTTTTATAGATTGCGCAATGAGTGAGGTAATCCTTTCGTCACGGGGTTAATGTGATGTAATACAATAATGACACATTTTAATGTGATGCGTGACAGTAAGGGAAAGGTTATTTCTAAACAGTAACCTGACAGGAAAAATGGTTCATGTAATATTATGTGAAACTACGTCATAAATATTTGATTACACTATCTTTTTAGTAGCATGGAATATCATTTTCACATTTAATATGTATTTTTTCATCCCTTTGCAGCAAAATAACAACCCAACATGTAGATACAATGTACATAGTTGGATATAGATAGATATAGATGGACATCTAAACACTATCGCAAAAAATAAGGAAGAAGTAAATAAAAAAATATAAACGAAAATCATCGCATGAAACTAAATCGATATAACCAGATGAAATCAACTTCATAGTAGTTTTGTGATCTAGCCCCGGATTCCATTCCCGGGTCGGGCAAATACAGTAGCTACACTTAATGTTTTCTCAGCAGTAACACGGAATCTATATATGAGCCCGAAACACATGAAGCTCGGTTCTAATTATGTGGTAATGATACATACCTGGTGATGTAGTTGCATAAATCTCTGCCTACTCCTTCGGCGATTACAGGCGTGAGGTTATGTAAAAAATTTACCGTAGGCAATTATCTAAAGAACAATTACCTACTCCAGATAGCAACCAAAAGACCATTGTTTCCAAGATTCCTGTAATTCAATCAACGTTAGTGACGTCAAAATTTACATCTCTTATCAGTCGCATAGCACGGGAGCGTTTTCAGGAAACTTATCATTAAACCACTTTGGGCATTACAGCTAATTCATTAATGAACATGCAAAATTTATCCTTTTACGTCAGCATACATTAACACGGTAATTGACTGATTGACAATTGCTAAAATAAAATCATATTTTTTAATATGACCCCTGCATGGATTTAAAAAGGGTATGAGTAAATTTTCCCGCATCTGTCACACATAGTGTGGAGTATTTTTAAACAGGTCTTTAAAAAAGGCTGAGAGGCTGCTACAACGATTTTGTTTGTAGGTATTCGTTTGTAAGATGTTCAACTGGAAAGAGCATTTATTTTAACACAGTGAATCACCCCCTTCCTTTCATCTTTTAAAACTAAACGGCTGTTTAAAAAAAATCTGAAAGTTTAAGTTGATAGGTCATGTAAATAACTATGAAGGAAAAATATTTACGGCTTGGATACCGTTGAAACCGTTCCTGATGTCAAAATCAGGTCCATTGATTTAAACAAAGGTTTTCGGCTTCACGCATATAATAACATTCCCGATATACATACATAGATATCTGTGGATCGTATAAAGTTTTGCTTTAGTACTAGGATTAACTAGCGACCTCTTGTAGAACAGAAAGTCACAATGAAGTCCCATGGGATCGGGAAAATACGCTTCCACTAATTCCAGATGTGAGTGACGACACATTTACATCACGGCATTTGGTGTGAGGTCACTAAACGCGTTTGTAGGAAAACTGCTGTCTATATTATATATAGTGTCGTGGTCACATCGAGCTTCATTCATTGACATCGGTTGCACAGGATACGTCGTGTCGAGTTTGTGCAAACCAAGCGTTAGTCATGGAGGGATTCAAGTACATTGTAGCTGTCACTGTGGTGAGTATCTGAGATATGATTCCATTCAAGTGTTTGAAATGTAGCTGTCAATTTATTTAATAAATAATTTAAAAAATCACTATTTAACTGTTTTATTGTCTAGTTATTAGTAACAGAATTACATATTGAAAAAAAAAATGGAATTAATTCTTATTTCATAACGCAATATTTTTTTTTTGTTTAATTTAGATAATTTAATGAACGTGTGTTGAATGATTTATCTATAATGTTACTTGATATTTTTGCAGGTATTTGCTCAAATGGCATCACTTAGCCACGCGGCGCCCGGACCCTTTGTAGGTAAGTGTATCTTCTTTGTTTACAGCACGCAAGTTCCTAGTAAAGTTACTTACTATGAATATACTATTCGTCATTTTGTGAACAGGTTTTTGAAATAAATGTATTCTGGTTTCAGCAAAAATGCCGGCGCAGTGTGCCAACGCAACGTTCTGCTTCGACAAGCACGAGGATTATCCGTCGAAATGGATTGACGAGTTACTCAGTGACACTGTGAGTTTCAGCTTTCATCATCATCAGCCATTAGTATACTCCCCACTGTTAGGCACGGGCTTCCTCAACAACTGGGAGGGTTTAATGCTTTATTCCACCACGCTGGCCTTACTCACTTATGAAATTTCTAAGAACTTTCAGATGGTTTCATGCTGGTTTCATTCACCATTAAATTTCTTGATATGTAGTAAATACAACTTTCAAGTTAACATTTTGCTTATAATCTTAGAAACTACATACTGTATTTTATGTAATGGTAAAATGTACTCACGATTGTGTTCCTCCTCGAGCAGGGACTCGTGGACCACACGGAACCAATCGGTGACAGATCCGGTCCGGAGATTGCGCCCAACGAGTGTAGTGCCGAGCGACGAGTAAGTAATTTTTTTTGACTTGTCTGTGATTGTTACGGAATGTAGTATAACAACTTACTAAAAGGGATTTAGGTGCCTTAATTCATTAATATGTATATGCGAATTCTAAAGCCCTTGTTTTCTGCTGTAAATCATGTAAAGTAAAATTACAAAGTATTATTAAACAGGTTTTTTTTAAATAAAAAGCACCGTTTCTTTTTTTAATGACAAAATGAATGGAATAAATGTGCTGAGGAAACAAAATCTTTGTAAGGCATAAATTGTAATAAACTTACTCATTTGATTCAATAAATGATGATTAAACCTGTAAAAGCCCTAATCAGTTAATCCAATAAAGCAACTTTTCAGTACATTCTAATCAAGATGGAACAAAATAAGTTGAGGACCTCAAATAATTACAATTTCTGTGTGTTTACAGACGGATCAGATTTACCAGATCGTGGACGAACAAGGGATCCCTCGATATGTGATCCAGTCGGATAAGAGGTTTAGACAAGTTGTTACCACCGAGGTCTGCACGTAAGTAATGTTATTAAAAATAAACAAAATACACACAACAATCACATTCGGACCCCACACTTACAAGTCTTATGTCGAGGATATCAGAAGTTACGACACCATTTTCGACTCCACAAACACTCAGACTAGAAATAAATATTTGTTGGCCATACAGAAATTCAGCGTCAACTATTATTTCACATCTTTACATCACAAATGTTTGACAAAGATTTATAAAACGAGCCTTTACCTTACAGAGAGCCGGGCCTTATTTCTCGGGGGACGAGAAATCTGTCCGAACTCATGTTGACGATGAACAACTTCACGTGCGAGCAGACGAACCTGGACTTCAAGTTCGTGGTGCTAAGCTTGGACGGCTCCGCGATGGAGGCGGTGCGGGTGCAGGGCGGCCTGCCCGTGTGCTGCGCATGCGTCAGGGTCGAGTTATAGTTTCTCCAGTGGGACTAAATCTCTGCCTGATGAACCTGAAACTTACGAATAGATGCTATTGTTGTACCTGGTTTTGTTTGTAATTTTTAATTTTAATTTAATAAATTATTATGAATTATATTATCATAGCAATTTAATTTCCTGTCGTGGTATGGTCATATTATGAGGAGGGACGTAACATATTGGTAAAATTGCAATAAGTATGAAAGTTGAGGGTGGACAAGAAGGGGAAAGCCAAACAAAAGATGGATGGAGTGCCTAAAGAAGATATAAAAGAAAAAGGAGTGACTGAAATCATGACGGCTGATAGGGATGTGTGGAAGAATAAAACATACTGCACCGACCCAAAATAAGAATTGGGAACAAGGCAAGAGAATAATGATGAATCTTAGCAAGTTAAGTTTTTTTTTACTTGGCAACTGAAAAACTAGACGGTAATCAAATGACTTTACTCTAGAAAAAGATGTCAGAATCGCACTTTACTACACACCAGTGCGGGGTGTATTAGGCCTAAACCCTCTGTCTTATTTGTAAAGGAGGCCTGTGCCCATCAGGACCTACATGGCCTGATGCTGACGACCGTCATTATAATAGTGATGATGATGATATCAGGTCAACGCTTACATCACTCGTTATTATTTGGATCCAGAAAAAATGTGTGAGTAACTATATAACACTTCATCATCATCATCATTTACAGCCCTTATATCACACTTACATCATAGCATTTTGTCATATAATGTGTGTAGGAAAAGATATGACATCGATTAACGTAATGCAAGTTCATGTTTATATCAGTGGCGGTACTTCCATAGAAGCCCGAAAGCCCGACTTGCCTTACATAGTTCCGAATAACGAACTTAACGATTGTTTATTTATAAAATAACGCTATAAACGTGATTGTGAGTACTAACCGGTAGGTATTTATTAGTCCTACGTACCAAAAAAAATATGCTGCTACTAAATAAACATTTGGACTTGCCTTAGTTTGACACCCTAGGCACGCCACTGGTTTATATCATTATTTAAATTACATACATAACCTCACGCCTATATTCCCCGAAGGGGTAGGCAGAGATGCATTTCTGCACCCACATTTCGCCAGGTATGTCTCAGTCCCACGTAATAGGGGGCGAGCCTATTGCCGTTTTTAGGGCATATTTCCAGTCTCCGTGCTGCTACTGAGAATTTACTAATCGAAAACCCAATAACACTTTGCACGACCTGGGAATTGAACCCAGGACCTCTAGATCGCACGGCACATACTTGTACCTCGAGACCACGAGACAGTCCATTATTTAATTTTTGGGAAATTAATGAGAGCTGACTATTAAACTGAAGGTTTTAATAAAAATTTACACTATTATTATTCATCATTAGCCCATATACGTCCCACTGCTGGGCACGGACCTCCTCTACCATTAAGAGGGTTTATTTGTGAGAGCATTCATTCTATTATATTTATTAGTACATTATTTACATGAAGCTGAGGTGAACAATTTACCTTATGCACAACTAGATGGCGTTACTAGGCCAATGCTGCCATAAATAATTTCTGTTACGGGTTGTGGAGTACTGATTTCAAAAAATCTGGGCACATTGAAATGAAGCTCCGGTATGCATTATACACGTAAATTTCCCGGTATCAATTCATTGCACTTAAAAAACAAATAAAAAAAATAATAATAATTTTAATTTAAAGAAAGAACTGTTTGGTGCCAATAATGTATGATTTATCTTGATGAGCTTTAATTAGCCTTTAAATGCAGCATATAATTAAAAATTTTGTTTTCTGAGCGAGTAATATACTCAGCCTATTGCCGTCCACTGCTGAACGTAGGCCTCCCCAAGTAAGCGCCAAGGCCAACCATCCCGGTCCTGAGCGAGTAATGGCCGACTCTATTACTAATAGAAGAGACGAGCTTTACCGTAGGGAGCAACTTTCACTACCGAAGTTCTGCTCCACCAAGAACCTCCCATGTTGAAATAAATGAATAATTAGGATGTGGGAATGCCCGATGTGTAATTCGCTCTTCTTGTTATCTAATATATTTTCCTATGTTGTATAAAAAATGGAATTCCAGTTTCATATTTCCGCTGGTTTATTGAAATGTCAGGGACATGGATCCTAAACCGCTTGGTTCAAGCGTCGATTCTTGAACGAAATTTTACTTAAATATATATTTGAATTTATGAAAAAAAAATTCTTTAGTTTTACTAGATAATTTGAAAAATATTATTCCACAAAAAATCTAGATAAGACGGCGTGATTGAATCGAGTGACAACTGCTGGCGAGGGAAGTTATCGTTATCACGATCCAAATAGAGTGTCGAACAAAACTGACCTATGACTTTTCCCACAAACATCCACATATTAGTTACGGAGCACAACACACCGGTATGTATTACCATTATGGGTTTTTAACACTTTTTCAGCAAATCCAGTCTTTGAATAAAATTGCTTTTCTTAGAGCTGACAACGCAGCTCCTGTACATTAACATCTGAACAAGAATAGAAAAAAAAAAATGTCAGCAAGCCAAGCGTGCTGATTTACGGTTAGAACGTCCTATGATTGACACGGCAGCTTCTAAATAATTCAGGTTGCGTGTTGTTCAAGAGTTTTATAAATGTGCGACAACCAATTTTCGAATGAAACTTTTATCATTGGCTATGTAATAGAAGGAATAGGTGACACACACTCGGCGGCAGTCGTCCCGATACAAAATACTGTCTATTTTACAATTCATCTTAATCAGGTATTCTGACGTCTAATCGAGCCATGCCAATTTGCTACAAGCTGACGATAAAATAACTTCACCAGGCCTATAAAATATGATATTGACTATTTCGTTTGAGCCATCAAACATAAAAATGTAGGTAATAAAAATGTTGATAATATGCGGCGGGTTTGATAAAACGTTATATATATTATATTGGGTTTTGCGATTCCTACTATCATTCGACCACTGCGTTGTTTAGCATATGTTTAGTGTTAAGAAAACAAAAATGTATCAATCTATTTTCGCAACTGTTTTTGTAAGTTTCCTTTTTCAAAATCGTTTTTAAAATAGTTCCTACTTTAAAATTATTC
Organism: Cephonodes hylas; assembly: GCA_030295005.1. Classification (NCBI taxonomy): domain Eukaryota; kingdom Metazoa; phylum Arthropoda; class Insecta; order Lepidoptera; family Sphingidae; genus Cephonodes; species Cephonodes hylas. Next base: position 2,768,762 of record AP025367.1, on the reverse strand, counting down.
AATTTTGATTGGTGTGTGGTGGTGATTTTCAATTGGTGTTTTAAGTTTATGGAAAATTATCCAATAATTATCAATGTGATTTCTCCATTGTATCTTAGGTACTGTTCCAAATGACACAACACTGCAATTCAAAACCAAGTAATAATTTAGGTAAGATACCAGTTTATTTTATTTTATTAAATAATATCTGGCACAATATCTGCAACGAATCCAACAATGAAATATAAAAAGGTCAATCACTCTGTATCATACTGCAATTATTTTTTTGGTTGTAGTACAAAATTATTTAACACAAATAACTAATTGTTATAATCCAATTATATGCTATGTCATATATAATTTATTTCTTAATTAATAAGAATTTTTAAACATATCCAACAAACCAAATATCTTTAGTCAGTTCTTTTAGTCAAATGTGAAATAACTAAATTATTGTTTCTATATTTTAGTGGGCATGCCGAGTGATTGTGCGGAGAAGACCTATTGTTTTACGAAACATGAAAGCTATCCTGATAGACTCGTCGATTTTTTATTGGGAGACATAGTAAGTAACCACTCAAACATACACATCAGCCTACTTGCATTCCTCTCTTAGGAAAAGGCCTCTTTTATAATTATGTGAGGCTACGCCTTCGTCCATCACGCTGGTCTAGTGCAAGTAGGGGGATTACTCACAAAAGGAATTCCTTATTAATTTTGGCTATGCAAGTTTCCTTAAAATAGAAAATATATGCATTTCACAATAAATTATCATGCACTTCAATGGTTATGGCAAACAGAGCAAGGAAACCCTAAAGTTTAAACTAAGACCTAAAACCCTTTCAGTTGTAGAGATCATTGCCAAGCAGTGGGACGTACAAAGGTTGATGACGAATCCCTACTTATTATCAAGCGAATTCCGACAGCGCGTCTCCCTGTCTGTCTGTTTGCGATAAACATAAAACCAACAGATATGTGTATATAAAATATGAATCATTCCACATTAGTTGGTAAACGTTTATGCGTAAAATTTGGTTAGATTTTAAGTAAAGAAAATTAGTTTGATTATGTTGTTAAAAATGTTGGACAAGTTAAACTTAGGAGCTTTCTGTTGTGACATGACTGGCATTCTTTTATTAATAGTAATCTTAATGCATAAGCTGTTACAATATTATCATCTAAGTCATGGACGTATCTATGTGAAGTATGCCTCACGCCTACGTTCCCAAAGGGTTTTAAAATTTCGCCAGGTATGTGTCAGTCTCACATAAAAGAGGGCGAGCCTATTGCCATTTTCGGGGCAAAAAGTTATATAATTAAATAACCTAATTATACTTTACTCAACCCTGGAATAAATCCCGAGATCTCTAGCTCGCACGGCACGGCGTTATGCATCATTGAATTCATGGGAAATTACGAAAAAAAATCTATCATTTATATCCGATGCGGTTTAGGTGTACTTCCTCACTATTCATTAGTTACAATAATCTGTGTATTCATGCTTATTCAAATTGAAAAATAGCATAACATACCATTTGACGTCATAAAGATAACAATAATGGAAACTAATTGGCAAAACACTTCCCCTGGTTTGAATAAGAGAATCAAAAATTCCAAAGGAGATAACATTGTGAATACATGCATGCGTACATACGTTTATATTGTGACGCACATGCCAAATTGAAGTAGGCATAGGATATGGAGCGTCAAATTCCATGACATAGGTATATGTTTGTTCTTCACTACATAGTATAAAACAAATTCGCATTCTCTGTCCCTATGTCCCTTTTATGCTTAAATCTTTGAAACTACGCAACGGATTTTGATGCGGTTTTTTTAAATAGATAGAGTGATTAAAAAGGAGGGTTTATATGTATGATAACATCCGTTTAATATCAGCATTGCACCCGTGCGAAGCCGGGGCGGGTCGCTAGTTCTTAATAAGACGATCACATTGAAGTCCTTAGGTAAGCTAAGGACGTTGAAGGCCTACATTGTATGTTTTAGCATATTAATAAATTAGTAAAAGTTAGAAATAAACTAACATAAGTTGAATTCAATTCTTCTGTTCGCCAACATATAAGTACCTATTATTACATGCGACTTAAAAAACAACCATTGGCTACAGCTTTTGGGAATACAGGCGTCAGTGTTAAAAGTGCTGTTAAATTTATCTCTAACAATCTTAGGAAATTTACTTATTTAATGTTAAATAAACATCGTATTGTAGGAATTGAATTTAATACATGAATCGAGGCTGTGTTATGAAGTGGAAACAGTGGAATAAAATAATGCAATTCTTTTTCCGCAGGAACAACTGTTCAACACTAAACACCAACCAATATTTGATCCTAGGAGGTTAATACTTGACAACCCGCCGAGAGATTGCGAGGTCTCCGTCTTCGTAAGTATTCATAGTTATTGAGGTTTTTTTTAAAAATGGCCGAGTTATTTAAAAAGGTTATTAAGAGGTGAATTGCCCGCTTTCAAAAGTGATTTCGTAAAGTTTTGATCGCACTTCTAAATTCACCAAGAAATTACTGGTATTACAAAGATCACCTTATAAATATATTCTGTAATTAATCATACCCACAAAACGAGGCTTGTTTTCTACTGTAGGTTAAGAGATTTAGAACTGCTATGTACCTATACCTTATTCACGATAGCCTGATTCTCTTGGCAGACGGGTAGTGATGGAAAACAGAAAAGTCTAAAAAATAACGTTTTAAAATACTCGTAACGAGATGGCGTGGTGTGGTTACTCTCACAAGTAAAACATTGGGTAGAAAAGCGACGGTGGGTCAATGTTCATAATAAGTACCTATTTAATATAACAGGGTTATTTTTAGACCACCCGCCAAATTTAAATAGGTGTTTTAGTGTCATCATGTCTAACTTCAATTATTATTCAGTATTTAATAAAATTGTCGACGTGGACATCGATATGAACGATGTTACGTCCCTTTCCGTCCGACCGATGTAACATTGTACAAGCGTCTATTATTTTCAGTGTTCCTATTTTAATTTTACTTTGAAGCAATAAAGTCTTAAAATTTTCCGATAACCCTTAAATCTTTAGGGACTTTTGTGTTGTATGTATTTTTTTATATTTATCAAATCATTAAATAAAATTATACCTTTTCATTGCAAAGTTAAGCTAATCGTAAAAATTAAGCTATCATGAATAAGATATATGTGACTGCTAGGTGTAATAATTCTTCTTCTTCTTCTTCATCAACCCATATACGCCCACTGCTGAGCACGGGTCTCCTCTACTATTGAGAGGGTTGTGGTGTAATCATTATTTAAAATTATGTTGGTCCAGGTTGATCCCATATACGAAATTATTGACACAAATGGCGACTTGCGGTTCGTCGTGCAGTCAGAGACGAAATTGAAACAAACCATTAGGATAGAGGAATGCAAGTGAGTAAAATCAATTTAAATAGAACTGCATGATGACGATAAAAAATAGGGGTCAGGAAAATAGTTGATCTATGATTATTATAAATTAATGCACCATAGGTTTCTAAAAGTTCACTTTTCGGCATTGTTGTTAAAACCTAATAGCAACCTTTCTGTTTTGAGTATCAACTAGAGAATAATGTAATGCAGCAATCGGGACCAACGAATACTTTTTAAATATGCTTGTTGGACTGGGACCTGCTTTCGTATTTCACATACTGGGATAGGAAATTATACTTCACTTTCGATTTAACTGTTTAATACAGACGTACATATTTTAATGATTTCTTATTTTCCAGAAACCCAGGCCGCATCAGGGAAAGCACATACAATTTCAGCAGAATGATATTAGAGATGTTCAATTTGTATTGCGTGGACCACTATATTGAGCAGAAGTTTATTGTTGTGAGTTTAGATGGAACTCACTTGGAATCAGTGGCGGTTAAAGGAGGTATCCCCGTCACTTGTTCATGTGAACGGGGGGAATAGAGAATTTTGAAGGGTTTTTGAGGGAAATTTAGGGAATTGAAATTAAATTCTGGTAATTTGATGACAATGCGATCTTTTAAATCTGATAGAAAATGATCAGTTTATGAAACAAAATAAAAATTTGTGAGATTACAGCGGATACCTATTTTCTACTAAGTTGAAGTAGTGGTAAACAAACCAGTTTCTGGTATAATTTTATCATGACATTTTGACAGCCCCGTGGCGCAGTTAGCCAGACACTAGCTTCCCCGCCGCTAGACAAATGTTTGTGCCGTTTACAAATATTCGTTCCAAGTCTGGGTTCCTATGAGACTGAAAAGCCTTTCGTAACTTTTGATACCAACGATACAGGAACGTTTGTATATCCTAGTGGGGGGTCAGAACTATATATGTGACTGATATCCAATTGGAGAAATATATACCGAGATGAGTAATAGATTGCAACGTCTCTGCGACTTTATTGAAGTGTGGTTGACAATATTTGTGTTATAAATAAAGCGGTATATGAATGAGGTCAAGGCTCAGTAGAAGCACGGATTCTAGAATTATTTATGAAAAATGGCAATAGACTCGTCTCTTATTATATAGGAATAAAAGAAATTTGCGAAATGTGGGTGCAAGAATTGTCTACCTTTTAGGAAAATTCAGAAGTATGTGTGTGAGTGTTATAGCAGTGATGGCCTCGAGGTTTAGGCGCGCGGTCGAGAATCTCGGCGGTCGCGGGTTCGAACCCCAGGCACACACCTCTGACTTTTCGAAGTTATGTGTGTATTCAAAATTGAATTATCACTTGCTTTAACGGTGAAGGAAAACATCGTGATGAAACCTGCACATCTAAAAGTTCTTAGGAATTTCTTAGGTGTGTAGTCCGCCAACCCGCACTAGGCCAGCGTGATGGACTATGGCCTAAACCCTCTCAATGGTAGAGGAGACCCGTGCTCAGCAGTGGGCGTATATGGGTTGATGAAGAAGAAGATGTGAGTGTTAGGAAATGGAACTTGAAATCTGTATGAAAGCAAGTCTTTCTCTAGTTTATTATTTTACGTGTGAGTTTGTTTTAGTGTATGATCGAATTAAAAGAGAGATTGTATGTAACTTAAAAAGTTCAGGTTGTATTAGCCGTATACGACATAGTCTATAACCTAATGGGATAGTATTAATCACAAAATAGTAACTACTTCAGTGAGATATATAATAAACTTTACCTATTCGTGTGACGCAATAGTATTTAGGTAATTTAGCACAATGTTCTCGTTACCTTCTGTTAGTTAAATTAATAAGGGTAAGTAATAAATTATAATAGTTTTACGTTTATTTATTTTTAGTCACAATATATTGTAAATAAAAATGAAGATGCTGTTTGGTTATTTTAAATGTAAATAATTTATGATTAAGAAATAATAAAATAGATGTAAAATATTAAATAGTTTTACTTATTTTTGAAGAAGTTTATTTATCCGTGTGTAGTCCGCTAACCCGCACTAGACCGTAGGGTGGACTAAGGCTTAAACCCTCTCGGTTGTAGAGGAGGCCTGTACTCAGCGTTAAAACGTTTATGGGCTGATTATGGAAACAAATGACAACCAATTTCTATTAATTCTTTAATGATTTAAATGGCGAATATTAATCGCAACATGACAGTGGTTTAGTTCACACAAAATACTTGTTTGTATCAACTCTGGAAGACAGTTAGATATGCTTATCAAATCGTAAAAAACCCATATATATAGTGCGATGTTTCTCGTACAACTCTTATCAAATAGGTATGGAATAAAATTTTTATAAACAATCTAATAGGTCACTGTCATTGCCGTAATGCATTATTTTTAATTAAAATAATCATTTATTCCAATTACAATAGACAAAACCTAAAGTTTACAGCTGTTGGATGTTTGTTATTCCCTTAAACTCAAATGGCTACACCAATTTTGATGAAATTTTGAGTTCTTCACTTAAAGTATCTAAGAATCATACGGACTCATATGCGAATCAAAGTATATATAAAAATACGTGAGGCTCTCAATCATGGCTTAGATCGAAGACTTTCAATCATCCTTCAATAGACCTTAAATATTTATGAATCACACAAACTTCTATGTAATGGACGGGTTATCAAGGATAGTTGTCACAACATGTTCAGTCGTGTCCTTTCAATCTTTTGTGACCTCACAGCCGCAAATGCGTCACACTACGAATAAAATAATAAGTTTTAATAATAATTAAATGAATAAAGTGAAATATTAAGTAAGGGGATCGCCCTGAATACTTGGAACTGATATACTTTGCACACAAAAATTTCTCGGCGCGGAGATCGAACCAGTGGCTGCTCGTTTCGCAAGCTGGTGTCTAGCCAACTGCGCCACGGTGCTGTTAATTATTTCTTGATAATACTATTTGATGTGTCTTTTCGAAATAAGTAACATCGCATGACAGCTTTCATGGCGTGAGTGTGTTGTGTGATTATGTGGGAACTAAACATATCGCTATATTGAGAGTCCAGGGATGTATAAATAAATATCTGGTAGGCACACATAATGCAATGCAGTGATGGCCTCGGGGTTTGGGCGCGCGGCCGAGAATCTCGCCGGTCGCGGGTTCGAACCCCAGGCACACACCTCTGACTTTTCGAAGTTATGTGTGTATTCACATTGAGTTATCACTTGCTTTAACGGTGAAGGAAAACATCGTGATGAAACCTGCACACCTAAGAGTTCTTAGGAATTTCTTAGATGTGTAGTCCGCCAACCCGCACTAGGCCAGCGTGGTGGACTATGGCCTAAACCCTCTCAATGGTAGAGGAGACCCGTGCTCAGCAGTGGGCGTATATGGGTTGATAAAGAAGAAGAAGAAGACACATAAAGACGTGTGTGGCAATTGTACAGTTAACATATTGCGGGTGAATCACTACTGGGCACAGGCCTCCGCTACAATTTAGTTCGCACAGCTAGTAGAGAACTAAAACTTTAGGATTGTTTTTTGATATTGGTTCCGGTTAAAACATTTACCGTTTTCCTTAATTGAGTAGTTATTTTAAAAAATCTACTTCTTTCTAACTGTTAAAATACGTTCAGACAACATCAACCTACTAACGCCATCTAGTGGTATATGGTGCAAGAATTAATTATGTCACATAATTATTTTTAAAGAATGTCCACTAGTAAATTATCTAATTTACATGGGAATATTTCCTGTTTATTACATTTGTGTGATTATAATAATATGCAAGTAATAATGGGGTGAGTGTGTTATGATGGTGTCATAAGTTTTTATGGTATGAACTATTCATTTCGTTCTATTTACTTAGTGTAATTATATTCAAAATATACCATGCACTATATAAGTATATGTCCTTATAGAATCAAAAGCAGCGGATAATAATAATTATAAATAAGAGGAATAAAAACAGCTATTACTTAAGAAATAATTTAATAAATTACATTTATAACTATGGCAGGCACAGTAGCTTATACTTATAATAAATAGGATATCTTAAGCCGACGCGTAAACTTAGTGCTTATTACACATTATTGTATGGAACAGGGAGAGACAGAAATTCTCACCTACCATACAATCATGCGGTGGGCTTAGAACAAGAATAAACGAAAATCTAAGAAAACATCTACAAAGCTTCAAAATTATATACAGCTTATCTATCTCAAAGTTAAATTAAAGTATTTACAAAACAATCTCTGAAAACTATTTTATACATTACTTAAAAATCCTTAAATGATAAACATTCTTCTATTACATTATTAAGTACTAGGAACTTCATATTTTTCGTTTCTTGATTAACAATTTTTTTTTTCTACTTTTCCTCGGTCTACTTCATCACCGTGTGATATCACGATAAAGTCTAGTTTTGTTTGCTCTAATTCGTATTCTTGAAAGAGGCATTCCAGCTGATCTCGCAGAGCTCTCCAGAAATCAACATGGCGTCTTCGTTAATAGAATGCTGGATTATCTGAGGATTTAGATTTAGTCCTCAACCCTTTCGCAAGAGCAGCACACTGGGACTCCTCCACTGACCCTCACTGCTTCCAACCCTTTGCCATCTAAGCTCACCACCACGAACTTGAAGTCAAGTTTCTTCTCTTTGCACGTGAATTTGAACATTGAGACCTGTTCTGATGACAGATTTCTTGTCTTTCTCGTGATAGGCCCTGGCTCTCTGCAATGAATGTTTTTAATTAGCTGAGGTTGCAAATATTTGGGCAACATCATCAGGAATTCTAAACAATTCCTTTAAGTATGGATAAAACTGATTTTTTTATAAGGCCATCCACGTAGAAGACGATAACGCCTGAGCGCTACAGAAAATTCATTCTTAATATTTATAGTTCTAATTAATTGAAATTAAAAATTCCTTAGAATAAAGAAATAAGTACCTGCATTCCTCTGTTCTGATAATTTGCATGAACATCTTCTCTGACTGCACCACAAATCGGACCTGTTCGTTTTCGTCCACGATTTGGTAGATTGGATTATTCTGTAAAGATAATTAAATTTGTATAAATAAACTTGCAACATTATACACAGTTCTGTCCCATGCATATTTTATTCTACCAGGTCCTTAATTTTTACGGACTCATGATCAATCACTTTGACACAATTTATCAACAAGGCTGTGCAAATCTATATATGTTATTGATTCCATGTTTATAAGGGGTAAGTAGATAGTGGTGGTAATTAAAAAATTCCGAGAGTTTAGCCACCAAGGCATGACCACTATCATCGTCATCTTTATTATCATCATCATCATCATCATCATAATATCATAAACAAGTTCAAACACAGTACTCACTCTTCGGATAGGCACGCATTCGTTCGGCGGAATCTCGATACCAGACCTGTCGCCTACAGGCTCAGTCGCCTCAACGAACAAACCCGCCTGTTGAATAAAATAAATGATTTTAAATCGTGTTCTTTGTCTATTTATTAAAGGAGGAATTTTGAATTTTTAATGCTTGAAAAATTAAATTGTCTTGAAAGGCATAAAACATGAATCTGATGTTTCCTGAATCTAGTTGTTGTAAAATTAAGTGCAATTTTTGCATTCATAATTTTCAAACAATTAAATAATATTCTCATACAAAAAAACTCAATACAAATGCTAGACTTAAGTATAGAAACATCCTAAATATTCTTCAAAACGCACTTGCTTTCATTTAAGGTATGACAAACAAAATTACTTACGGTATTGTTTAGTAGATCTTCGATAACTTTATGCGGGTAATTTGTAGGCTTTTCGAAACAGAAGGTCCTTCCTGTACAACTCGGCGGCATGCTCACTAAAACAATCAAATAAAACCGTATTAATTTTAAAAGAATTACGCCTATAAATATGAATTAGTGGTTCTTGAAAATCCCGGCTAAAACATTTAACATCTTTATACACCCAAGATATGATATAATTTGCTATTCCAACGGCCAGTGACGTAGTGAGAGGAAGATAAATGTTTTCTTAGTAGCTCGATATTCTTTCTATATCAGTATTCAGTTCCATAGAACCCCAAAAGCCCAACAAAATTTCAATTTATAAATAAATAAATACACCCAACAGTCACATACATAGCTCTGACCCCACACTAGGTTACAAGACCTGTGTCGTGGGTATCAGACACTATGAGAGACTTTTAATTATTAATTATCTTTAGACTTTTAATCTTTGTTTAACAAAAAGTATTTAACATATATGAAAATATCCTGATACAATAAATAATTATAAACTAAACATTACATTATTAACGTGTAACGTTTTCAGGTTTCTACGGAAGTACATCCATTTCCTCATGAACGTTCCTTTGGTAGACGCGCATGTCATTTTCATACTAAATGTAGTGACACCTGATTTTGCGGTTTGGCGACTTAATAAATCCTTACCTAGTCCCAGGTGTACGGGTTTTTACAATTTTCCTTTACCGTTGAAGTGAATCAAGTTATTGCCAACGTAAATGACCTGTTACTCATACTCACCGCAAAAAAAATACAAATTATTGATGCAAAATTGCGTAAGTTTATCAATAATTTAAAAGCGATTACAATTTTGTTGTTGAAGAAATTTACTATATAATTATATGAATTAAAATAATATATTAGCCTTACCTCCACTGGGTTTTGCAAAGCATAGTTGTGTTGTTTGGGAAATGATCTGTAAAAATATATTAAATTAGCCAACTTTTACTTTCATGTACAATTTTTCTTTCAAAAGACGAAAATGAATAAAAAAATTGTTTTATTAATTCTACTATGATAAAACAAGACAGGTTTACTTACAATAGCCAAAGCAACAAAATATTTGAATCCCTGCATGGTTAATTTATTCACTCACAAAGCGCTAAAGAGACGACTATCTTGTGCAACTCCGGGCTACTGAATGAATCTGAACCGGTTCGCGATACTTTTATACATTTATCCTCATGATTGTAGTTTTATAGACCCTACTGAGATGTCAGTATGTCATCATTCACTTTGTAAACAAAACAGACGGAATTTCCGAATCCCGTGCAATTTGCTCTACAGGATACTGGTTTTTACAAAATGATAGTGCTTACAATGCAAACTGTATTATGAAACCTTTAGTAATATTGTACATTGTTGTTTTATAATATATGATGGCTGTTTTATATTTATTGCATATGCACCGAAAGTAATGTTTCTGAAAAATTGTGACACGTACAGTTACTTTACATACATACACGCAGGCACATCATCATCATCATCATCATCATCAACCCATATACGTCCCACTGCTGGGCACGGGTCTCCTCTACCATTGAGAGGGTTTAGGCCATAGTCCACCACGCTGGCCTTGTGCGGGTTGGCGGACTACACACCTAAGAAATTCTTAAGAACTTTTAGGCAGGGCTGCCAGATTGTATAATTGGATACAAATCTTGTATAATCGGATGGGGTATTGTATCCATGACCACTTTGTATAATACGATACAAAGGCATATGTTCACATTTTATAAATAATTTGTGCATTTATCATCCTAAAACAAAAAAAAAAAACAAGAACTATTTTGGCGGGCCCATTTTCCGACCATTTGATTTACTGTTATCCTAAAAAAAAAAGAGCTTCATATGGTTCAATGGTTGTGTATAATGCGATCAAATTTTGTATAATTGCAAATACTAAACCGTATAGCTGCGATTTATTTGCTGGCAGCCCTGCTTTTAGGTGTGCAGGTTTTATCACGATGTTTTCCTTCACCGTTAAAGCAAGTGATAATTCTTTGTGAATTACACACATAACTTCGAAAAGTCAGAGGTGTGTGCCTGGCGTTCGAACCCGCGACCGCCGAAATTCTCGACCGCGTGCCTAAACCTCGAGGCCATCACTACTTGACACGCAGGCACACACCTCTGAATTTTTGAAGTTATGTCATCGTCAGCCTATATATACGTCCCATTGCTAGGCACGGGCCTTCTCTAGCATTGAGAAGGTTTAGGACTTAGTCCATCACGCTGGTCTAGTGCGAATTGCCGGATTACACACCTAAGAATTTTCTAGGAACTTTTCGTGCACGACAGTTTTCTTCAAGTGATAATTCGTTATGAAATTTGTTCTTTCAAAAATTGAATTGAAATTTCAAAAATTGTTCTTTGGCCCTCAGTCAGTTAATAGTCTCTACGCTCAGCTCCGTAAAAATTAATTGTTTTTTATAGTCTCTCGTTCTCAAAACACCGTGGAAAGTATATCGCGGTTACTTTTAACAGTCATACATAGAATATTTAGTGTGGTTTTAAGAGTTTGGTGCGTCTAAAGTGACTTTAAAAACATTTTAGTGATCCAAACGTGGCGGTAGTCTCCATCAGTTGTGCCGTATTCAAACGACGCTGTCCAGTGTGCGCAGCCGAGTCCCGCGGTTGTTGCCTACGCTTAACCGCGATTATCGCCTGCACAAGCACCTTGCGCCGGATCTGTGACGTCGTGCTGTGTCACTCGGTATAGATAAGTTTACACAGAGCCGTCACGTAGGATGAATTACTCGACGTTGTCTCTTGGAGGAAGCAAGAAAAATTTGTACATTCGTTCACGAAAAAATGGACTTAGAAAAGACTTGTACTGACTCTTCTTCGCTGATTTGGGGTTGTTGCAATGCTGATGATACTACAGAAAATGATCGTCACATAAAATGCAAAACATGCCAAAAACTGTTTCATTCGGTATGTCTGTCTATTCCGGAAACTACAATGAATGCCGAGTCCTACAAGAAATGGAGTTGCCAATCATGCAGGTCAGTTTCTAAAAAACAAACTAATATAGATCCTGCCAGTGTCATCCGTAATGTTAGCAACGCTCGTGGTAATAAGAGACCCGCCTTAAGCTCACCGCCAGGTTCTGCGAGTGCACTTACTGCCGAAGATGTCAGAGCTATTGTACAGGACGCTATTAAGGTAGAATTTGATAGTATGTACAAACAACTTAGCAATTGCCTACTGGATGTCGTCAAAAAAGAGCTAAGTCCTATAACTAAAGAGATGGAAGATATTAAGGAGTCCATGAATTTTATAAACATAACATTCGAAGAGCTTCAAAACCAATATAAATCAGATCAGATATTAATTTCAAAACTGAAAGAGGAGAATGCTGACTTGCTGCATACTACTTCAAAGTTATCCCAACGTCTAGACAGCCTCGAACAGCATTCAAGATCTAACAATATTGAGATACAATGTCTTCCAGAAAGTAAAAATGAAAATTTGTACTCCATAATTAAGCATATAGCTTCTAAGGTCGGTTGTAAAATTCTCGATGTTGATATACTTAATTGTTCACGAGTTGCGAAACTAAATCAATCTAATGCACGTCCTAGATCAGTTGTAGCTCAACTCGCTTCGCCAAAAATACGAGATCAGATGCTTGCGGCTGTAATAAGCTTTAATAAAAAAAATCCCCTAGATAAACTTAATACTTCTCACATAGGTATAGCAGGGCAAAAATCTCCGATTTTTGTTCTAGAGCATTTATCACCCAATAACAAACTTCTCCACGCTGCCGCAAGAACAACAGCTAAAGAAAAGGGTTACAAATATGTGTGGGTAAGAGGCGGCAAGATATTCCTAAGAAAAGACGACGATTCTAGATATATATTAATTAAAAATAAGGACTCTTTAAATAAATTAGAATAATTTTATCTTTAGATATATATATTGTAATAATTAATTAATAAATTAACATAAAATTCAGTTCCACATTAAATATATATTACCAAAATTGTCGGGGTTTAAGAACTAAAACCCATATCTTCTGTCGTAATATTTGTTCCAATAATTACGATATTATTGTAATATCTGAAACCTGGCTAAACGCATCTGTACTCAGTGGAGAGTTGTTTGATGATAGGTATATAGTTTATCGAAGGGATAGAGAAAGCTCGATACATTGCTCCAGAAAAGATGGAGGTGGTGTGCTAATTGCCGTCAATAAAAACATTAAGTCTAAACGAAAAAATGAATGGGAAAGTGATTGCGAGGACCTCTGGGTAACGTTGGACTTACCAGTTGCACATAATAAACGGGGGTTAGTGCTTGGTACAGTATATTTGCCGCCACCCGTAACTCGCCAACATCTCGAAATGTATATTAATAATTGTAATCGTGTATTTGATAATGTTATTGATAGAGAAGTTTGTATTTTAGGTGATTTTAATTGTGGTAGAATTGACTGGAAGTTGGTTAAGGATTCAAGTGAAAGTCTTAATGTGACTACTCTGGATGAAATATTGATAGATTTTGCATTCTTGAATAACCTTACGCAGCTTAACACTGTTCCTAATAATGCTGGCCGTGTCCTTGATTTAGTGTTTTCGACGGTCCCCACCTATAGTGTCACAGAGTGTCTTGACCCCCTAAGCAGGATAGATCACTTGCATCCACCCTTATATATAGATATTTCTTTTATTAAAAAATCCAATCTAAATTATAACTTTTTGAACACAAAATATAACTTTTATAAAGGAAATTATGAAGCGATTCGGGCCCAATTAAATGCAATAAACTGGGATAAACATCTTGGTGATCAGAGCGACGTGAATGGAATGGTGGATAATTTTTACGACATTTTAGAATCTTGTATTAAAATTAATGTCCCAACAAGTGTAAATAGAACAAGAAAATTTCCTCCATGGTTTAGCCCAAATTTAATTCGTATGCTTAATGAAAAGAATAAAATAAGGCTTCGATATAAAAAGTATAAAAATCCTTTAGATGCTATAGAGTTGAAATTGTTAAGTAAGCGCTGTAGAAAAGTACTAACTAATTGCTACAACTCTTATAATAAACTAATGGAAGACGAAATTTGTAAAAACCCAAAGTTATTTTGGAGTTTTTTAAAGGCAAAACGTAAAGGGGCTGGTTCGTATCCTCAGGAAATGTCTAATGGGACCAGTACATGCATGGTTGGCTCTGAAATATGCGAAGGGTTCGCATCGCATTTTTCATCAATTTATGTTTCTAACGATGGTGCCTCCCACGATAGCAATTCATTTGTCCTACAGGATCTATGCAATAATAGAATGGGGTTAATTGTTGATCAAATTCAATATGATTCATTGTTATTGACATTAAAAAGGATTAATAAGAGTAAAGGGGCTGGACCAGATGGTATTCCACCATTGTTTATCTCCAAATGTGCATCCGAACTAGTACGCCCACTAATAAAAATATATAATTCGTCCCTAGCCTCTGGTGTATTTCCAGCCAAATGGAAAGTGGCAAAGGTTGTACCAATCCACAAGTCAGGACCTGACGATGTAGTTAGTAACTACAGACCAATTTCTATATTATCAGCGTTCGGTAAAATATTTGAGTCAATAATTAATCCCTATATTCAAACTCATCTTGGACTGTATATAAGCGATAGCCAACATGGTTTTATTCATTCCCGATCGACAAACACTAACCTGATTCCATTTACCGAGTTACTGATTAATACTTTAGATTCCGGCCATCAAGCCGACGTTATTTACACTGATTTCAGTAAGGCTTTTGATCTAGTCCCGCATAAACTTTTACTAATGAAGCTTCAATCGTACGGTATTCATGGCCGCATGCTTAACTGGATAAAGTCATATTTAGAAAATAGGACGTATTATGTTGTGGTCAATGGATTCAAATCCACCCAGAGATCCATATCGTCAGGGGTTCCCCAGGGTTCTCATTTAGGTCCAGTTTTATTTAATTATTTCATAAATGACATAACAAATTGTTTTCATTTTTCAGATGTTTTTATGTATGCCGACGACCTAAAATTCGTAAGAGTTATAAAATCAGAAAATGATACAAAGAAATTGCAAGATGACATTAACAGGCTAGTTAGGTGGTGTTCGGATAATAAAATGTTATTAAATTCGAAGAAATGTAACCATGTAAAGTTTTCTCGAAACCACAAATTAATAAATTTTGATTACCATATTTACAAAGACAAAATAAATAATATTAATATAATTAAGGATCTCGGTGTTCTTTTTGACTCTAAATTGACTTTTATTCCTCATTTTGACAACATAACTAAAAAATCATCAAAAGCACTAGGGTTTGTATTAAGAAATTGCAAAACGTTCCATAACAATAAAACTAAAATACTATTATATATGACTCTGGTAAGAAATATTTTAGAATATTGCAGCACGGTATGGCGACCTCACTTTGCTACGCATTCACTGCGCCTCGAAAGAGTTCAGAAACGATTTCTATGGCACCTAGCTTTTTCTATTGGGAAAGCGAAGGAACTACCATCCTAATGCCAGGCTATAGGAAATGCCAGGCTGCAGCATTTTAACATGATTTCGTTATCTAAACGAAGGCAAATCATTGATGCCAGGTTTGCCTATAAAATACTCCGCGGCGCGATAGACTGTCCCCCATTATTGAGACATTTTAACTTGCGTGTTCCATATAGAGTCCCTCGGAAACCAATCACACCCCTCTGTCCACCTAAACGAAGAACAGTGTTAGGAGCGAATTCACCTCTTGCTAGAATGTGTAGAGTGATTAACAGCTGTAGTGACCAAATTGACGTTCACTTTGACTCCTTACCCAAATTCACCAGATCCGTCTCCGATTCAATTTGCAACACGGCTATTAATTAAAATGTTGGCATCCTTTTTATAATTTACTATTGTTAGCATGTAAGAGTTTAAACAATGATTATAAATTAAAACTGTTTTAATATTAATTGTATTTAATTTTAGATTTGTTTACTTTTGTTTTTCTTTAATTCGTAGTTTTTTATTATTACTTTTTTTTATTTTTTAGTTAGTAGGAACTGTTACTGATTTAGTGGTGCACGCGGTGTTTGCCTAGTATTGATTGTAACATTAAGTTTTTTTTTTTATTATGTTTTATTTTTAATTGTAAGTTATATATGTAAACAATCGTTGGCTTACCTAAATAAATAAATAAAAAATAAATAAATAAATGAATACATGGATGGCTAGCTTCGAAAAGTTAAAGGTTTGAGTCAGCGGCCGCCGTGATTCTCGACCGCGCGCCTACACCACGACGTCATCCCATTGTAATATGACATACTCAAAGGTGAAGAAAAGCATCTTGAAACGTTTACACCCGAGAAGCTCTAAGAATTTCTCAGGTGTGTGATGCGCCAATACGCATAAAGCCAATGTGCTTAACTAAAGTCTAACCCGTCTCAGTATTATGCTACTGAGAAATCTGAGATAGTATAGAAGTAGTTCTTAAATGGTAGCTGTGGCTAGTGCGGTCATTTCCAAACCAAAAAGACTCGTAAGGGTTGATACCAATTGTATTTATTTCAACTTCAACATTATTAATTTATTCTTGATTATTAAGAAACCATTATAAAATTTATATACAATATAAAAGTAACTTCAGACAACAAGACATGTTACTTCTACAAGCTATATTAACGGAGTAATCAAATATGACACAATTCAATCTAAACAAATAAAACTGAAATTCCAAATTTAAAGTAATTCAAATACATAAACTAACTAGATCATCAAAAGAGTATGTATAATCTGAGATTAGTATTAAACAGTAGTAACATATTCACGTTGATAAGAAAGAATTTGATAGTGAAACGACGGACAAAAAGAATGATGGAATGGACGAGAAGGTTGTTCCTTGTGAATCACTACATCGTACGTGCAACTGGATTTTCTCTATTGGGGCTACATCACTTATGGATATAGGAAGAAAAGTGGTTTCTAGACAATATTCTAGCATTTTTAGTAGCCTCTACGAAATTTGTGATAGATACAGATGGATTTTTCAGTGCGCTTAATCTCATCTGGCATCTGGGCAAATAATTGGCCTTCTTACTTTTCGAACCGAAAGCTCTGAACAGAAAGACGGAATGAAATGCATGAACTTAAATCATCCCTGTTTCTATAAATAAGTCCTAGGATATCTAGGGTTCCTATAAGGAAATCTTGGGGTACTTTTTACCAGTATCCGTGGAGCGTTAAATAATAAATGACAACAAATATATCTATTGTCATCCTTTCACAACGCCAACGACGGAACTCGACTAGAAGTGTCTAGATTAGAATCACCCACCATAATTCTGCAGCCGTCTAGTGCGCCCTTCACACGAAGACCGTCCCAGTCTCTCGAAGGTAAGGGGTATTTAACTAATAATGCCAGCCTTTTAGGGCCTCAATAGAATATTAGGCGTTTTGACATAATACGTATTATGGAATCAGGAATTATTACTGTCCAGGATAAGTCTTTGTTATGATGGGCTTACGCCATGCTCTATAGTCTAATGTTATCGGAAATCCCAACACCGAAACATTTGTATAATCAACAAGTATTTGCTTTTTGTCTAAGTATTTTCATGAGTCCAGTAAGTGTAGTTGGTATCAATTAATAGAACTTGAGTGATAAATGGGTAAATAGTTTTTGTTTAATTTATGAATTTTTCCATTGTAATTTGAACTGCTATTTAATCTTGTTGCCGCGGATATAAATCGCAGACTTTGAGAAATCATGCAAATGTTCGTGGTTATTTATCTCGTACTTTAGCAAGAAAGGAAAGAATGTTGAGCAAAATCTGCATACTAACGATTTCTTAACCTCCTCTGTTCCAAAATACAGTTTATCCGAATTTCCTTCTGATTATTGGCTAAGTGCCCCTAGGTATGATAAAAAATTTAGGAAAAAACCTTATATATGAATGTTTCGCTTCATGCAGAAAAAAGTGGATTGATATGCTAATATCTGTTTACAGATATTTTTTTGTTAGATGTTCTAAATTAAGGACATAAGGAGTCAGGAGGGTAACCAGTCTTAACTATGGTATATGCCATAAAAAAGGGCCTTTGTGGTAGACTAGGGCCTAACACCATCACCACTAGTGCGCTCCCAATTAAAGAAAAAAGATGTGCTCAGCCGTAGGACGCCCTTGGGGTCACGGCCGAGACATTTACGTCTCGGAGGCGCACCGGGCGGCTGCGGATGACGGTGGGCGCTTCTCGCCCGCGTACCGTGGTCGCCCCACTCGGCGCGAAGATGGCCACCGGGGGGTTTTGGTCGGTATGCCGGTTTAGGGATTTTGTTAGGGACCCAGCCCGGCACTAACATCTGCGCGGATATGACGTCGCCGCGCGCTGGGCTGGAAGACCGGTGACCCCGACATACGCTTCCCGCCCCCCTCCCCCGGGCTGGCGGGAAGTAGAGCCATAAACAGCTTTCCTCCCGAGAACAAACAAAAAAAAAAAAAAGGACGCCCTCGGGGTCGCTGGGCACGCTGCGGGGACAGTGCGTCCTTACTTAAAGTGACCCCGGGGGTGGACAATAAAAAAATGAACAATTAATATTGAAAGAATGTTAAACATGCCATAAATAAGTTATTAATTTAATTTTATATTTTGTAACCTGTAGCGCTAGTGCCTACTCTGTACTCTGTCTCTATTTTCGCCCTTTCCTTTTTGCAATTTACGTTAGTTTGTTAATTTCTATTTTCGGTGTTTCATCAAGTTTCCCCCAATTAGTAATACAAACTTATATACCTTTGTTAAAAATTTCATCAGCTTAATCAAAACCACATTGCAAATGAAAGCACTTCTTGGTATTTTTAAATATTAAATCATTAGCGACCCGGAAATCCCATGGAAATTTCGAAGTTGGATGTTAATTAACCCTATTGTTTATTAATTTCATATATTTATTCAATTATTATTTACTCGTGCCATAGGGTAAATGCTATCGACAAAGGTAAAAACCATGACATATGTCGCAAAAATAGTTTAGACTCGTTTGTATAATAACAGTACCTACTACTTAGAATAGAAATAATTATACACACAACAAGAGAAAACAGAAAGACAATTATATATTTACAAAGTCGCTTTCTCTGTCCCTATGTCCCTTTGTATGCTTAAATCTTTGAAACTACGCAATGGATTTTGATGCGGTTTTTTTTAATAGATAGAGTCATTGAAGAGGAAGGTTTATATGTATGATAACATCCATTAAATATCAGCATTGCACCCGTGCGAAGCCGGGGCGGGTCGCTAGTACACGTATAAACGGCGGTCTTATCGTTTTAAGCGAATTCATCCAGACTACCATAAGGTGAAAATATCTGAATATTTTTTCACAATTTTTACCGTTATTTTTCTAGAACTACTTCTGTGAACTCGTATGTATGTACATATACCAATTTTTTCGCTTCTTTCCCCGAAATGGTAGGCATGGCTGGTAATTGTGTTAATCTTAAGTTCTTCGCCGTAGTTCGGATACATTTATTAGCTCTAAGCTTCTGATAAGATTTAATAGGAAAATTCAATACTATTCACAACGCTGACCCCGAGCAAGTCTATATTTTAATATGCTTCTATTAATGTATAAAATAATCCGTTACATATATACATCCAAAATTACATCCAGATATACATAGTTCTGAAGTTCACAAGTTCTGTGTCGTTGGCTTTCACCCAGATACGAAACAAATATTTGTGTCTAGTTTAAATATATTAAGGTTAACATCATCATCAACCCATATACGTCCCACTGCTGGGCACGGGTCTCCTCTACCATTGAGAGGGTTTAGGCCATAGTCCACCGCGCCGGCCTAATGCGGGTTGGCGGACTACACACCAAAGAAATTCCTGAGAACTTTTTACGTGTGCATGTTTCCTAACGATGTTTTCCTTCACCGTAAAAGAACGTGATTCATAAATTCCATCTAAAAGGCGGAATTCTATATAGTTTTCCTTATACCGTCACTGAGAAGAAACAACCTTTTCCAATGCAATTAGATACTCAAAATTGTAATTGTTACATCATCCAAAACCCGATGACGCATCAAGTTCAATGTTGCGCAATTTATTGCAAAACACATGTATAATTATAATGCAGGATACGAGTACAAAAGAACGAAAATAGTATGTGGCTGACTCAATTTAAATATAGCTATCATCAGCCTGTATTCGCTTAATTGTTGAACAGTCAATTAAGATGAAGAAGATCTTAGTCCACATAGCTGACCTATTGCTGAACGAAGATTTCCTATCGGTTTAGGGAGCAGGATCGAAAAGCCCCTTTGAATTTCGATTTCTGAGCCGGGCAAAGGATAGAGTTGGATTTTTTTCGTAGTGGCACAAAACCTGTCGTCCCCTGATATGGAAATAGGCTTGCCACTTAAAACGAGGAGCACAAACCTGTATACAAAACATAAGTGTAAAGTTATATACTTTCCTTTCATTTCTCTTTCTACACTTTCATCCCTTTAAGAAATCCCCTTATTTATTTAAAGCTTTATTGTACACATAATGATAACCGAAAGAAGTACAATATTATAGATAGGTACAAAAGGCGGCCTTATCACCTAGGGCGATCTCTTACAGGCAACCAGGTATGGAAAAGCAGGTACAGACAAGGTAGTTATACCTAAGTGTACAAAGGTGACATAATAGTAGATAACAGAGAACTTTAAAATATATATTTAAAAACAAACATACATACATACACATATATATACATACATACATACAAATTACAAATATACATACATACATACATACATACACACATACATACATACAAACATAAATAAACTTATCTTCATTTAGGAGGATAAGTAATACTCTTTTAGCATCCTTTTAAATGATGGCAGCGATTTAGCCAGTCGTGCGATAATACCGAATTTTGTACTAATTTACTCTTCTGTATTCCGCAGTTTTAATCTTATGGGTACACTGTACAATAAAGTTTTGAATACATATATAAGTGTAGAAATATAAAGGTTATTCAAAGATAATAACATTTTCCTTTACTTCCTCCGTTAATCAAGAGAGATCTTGAAATTAAATTGTTGATAAGAATACATCACGTTCCATCCATGTTATAACTAGCAGTATTTTACGACTTACGTTCATTTTATGTATATTCTTGTTGTAAGACAGAAATGTTTTGTTTAACATAAACTAAGGAGAAAAATACCCATAATATTTGTTTATGTTTGTATATTTTTACATAGTCTAATGCACATTAAACATTTTATGCAATTTGTGACTCTTCGCTTCGTAAATGCCTAGTTTCCAGTCGTGGAAGTTTTATATGGATGCATTAAATAAGATCTGATTTGACTTACTTGTTGTTCAAACGAAATTATATTTTTTTTATTAGAAAAAAGATAAAAGAAATTAATCTAAACAAGGAACATTCGTTCATGGGCATAACGCATATGACTACCATCGCTATCTTAAACCATATCGTACCTTCGGTAAGACAAGGGCATAAAAGGCAAAAATTCTTAAAATGAGTTAAATACGCCAATGTGTTTTAAAAACACCCAATTGTCTGGTAGAACAAAGTCAATCATTCAGTAAAACATGCAATTGTGACCTTGTCTCACCGGGGGTGCGATATTGGTATTGAAATAAAAAACAACATTAAAACAATAAAAGGTTTTATTCAGTTTAACTTGACGACAAAATGTTCTGTCGTAAGTATTTTTTTACTGTATAACACGCCCTCTTTAATAATTTAAACAAACTAGCTTAAACTTCCCTTCAGGGTTTTATGCTTCAATATTTTGTCTCACGCTTTGCTGTGGATGTAAGTGGACAATTATGTATCTAAGCCCTTGTATTTTTTTTTAGTTCTGAATAATTTTTTACCAGGGTAAAGGTCCCCATAGAGGCTCGCCGACCAAAGGCAGCCTGAGTCAATTCTGAACATTTATCGATTAGGCTACCATTCTGATGAAAGGCAGTTGTCATGGTGGGTGTAGGGCGATTGGCAATAGTTAAATTTGGCGTACTTTATCCATATTATACAGGATGTTTAAAGGTCCTCATAAAAAACTTATACAGTAGTAGGTGATTGCAAATCCACTGCCGGTAAAAAAATCCGAAAAAAAGTAAACGTGATCTTAATTTCCATAACTATTAAATATAATACATACATGTGTGGTGATAAGGTAAACTTCAAAATACTTCATTTTTCTTTCGGAAATTTTTTCGTTAATGTGCAATCACAAAAATTATGAGCTTTCCAAATTTTGGATCACGGTCTTTTTACACCCGTTATAGAGTAAATACATGAACTATTAAACTTCAAGTTATACATAGTGGCATTGAGACTCTTCATACAATACTATTCGATCATTTTAAGGGTAAAAGTTTACATTGACAACAAAAAGGAACATATGCGTAGAAATATCTGACTTTCTTTAGCACTTGATCGTAGATGTAAAAAGGCATTCTTCTATGTTGGGTTTTGCATTTTGCGGTCATATTGAGGTTTTCCAATCCAAAATCTTGAGCGCAGCTTACGCCGTTTGATCTAGAAACGTAGGATTAGCACATATAAGATCTTTATTCAGTCGATTTAAAAAAAATGTTATAACAATTGTTTGCAACACTACAAATCAATATAAAAAATGTAGATGTATTTTAGATGCAAGCATTGGGTTTAAATAACTGTTGTAGTAGTGTCATGATAGCTTCCACCAACTGACCGAGGGTATTATGACTTTAAAAATATCATCTTCATTAGCAAATATACATACGTCGCACTGCTGGTCACGAGCCTCCTCTATCACAAAAATAAAATACTTACTGACAACTCGTGGCCTCTACTAGCTGTTCAAAATGTTTCGTCTGTACAATTGGGTATTTCACCTTTTCATTTTCTTTAATGACGTACGGTTTTATAACCTGAAAATTAATTTGCGTTAGGGCTTAGATACAACAAGGCAATCTCTGCAAAGGTTTGAGCGATCTATAGTTCCGAGTCAAACTAAGGGTTGACAGCCCCCGTGGCGCAGTTGGCTAGATACCAGCTTGCGAAACGAGAGGCCGCGGGTTCGATTCCCGCACCGAGACAAATGTTTGTGTGAACCACAAATATTTGTTTCGGGTCTGGGTGTTTGAGAGACCGAAAAAGTCTCTCGTAGTGTCTGATACCCACGACACAAGTCTCGTAACCTAGTGTGGGGTCAGAGCTATGTATGTGACTGTTGGGTGTATTTATTTATTTATTCGAATAATTGCGTGGAAGTTAAATCATCGATACGGCACAAAGGTGCACCTCTATCAATGTGGGACTACAGATGTAAGTGTTTATATATATGTGGATGCATATTCGAAAGGCATAAAAGAGGCGCGAATTGACAATAATAAAACAAAATATTGTCGCGATGGGCTCAAAATTTTGGCAAAGCGCCGAATCTCGGCTGCCTTATTAAAGTTAAGTTACGCATATATTCGCAATGAAAGATCATTTGCTTTAACGGTGAAGAAAAGCATCGCGAGTAAACCTGCACAGCTAAAATTACTCAGACTATCCGCACTGAGCCAGCGTAATGGACCAAGATCTAAGCCCTCTCAATTTAAGGGGATGTATGTTGACAATGATAAAAAAATATAATTTACCTTAGTAATCCATGTACATTGTGAATCATTCCCAATCACCTCTCCTATATCCTCGACTTCTGTGTGTGTCTTGTACATCCAGTCCTAAAAAATAAAACAAGTGCTAAGCTGCATTGTTGGTCCTGTAAAAGTACGGCGTTCAATTTCCGAGAGGGATTAAGTATTATGGCATTGATTTATTAGGAAATTCTCAGTACCAACACGTAGCTTGGAAATGTGCAGGAAAAAAGGCAAAATTATAAAGCTAATATTATAAAGCTACAGAGGTTGATTTTATTGCTTGAACGCTCATCTAATGAGCTGCTGCCAATCCGCCATAGTATTATTCAATAAAATAGTAACAAATAGAAAAATAATAATTTACCTCATTATTATTTAGATATGACTCCATTACATCTGTATAGTTGTCGTACCATTCTGGTTTCGTTACGTCGACGAAATAAACTACAAAAAATAATAAATATACTTCAGTATACTTTTTAATGAATATGGACCATTTCAACGGTGAAAGAAGGCCCAGGTTTGCTTCGGTCCGGATAATCTAGATTACTAGTATGTTAGGTATGTAGGAAAAGATGAAATGGGTAAAGTAAATCTCGTTACAGGTAGAAATATAAAGTTTTAGTTACAAATGCGGAAACATTAAGGAATCCAAAACACAAGTTTTCATTAAAAGCAAACGAGTTATAAATTAATTCAGTCATGAGTTACATTATTAGTCCTGACCCCACACCAAGATACGTTTTGTGTCCTACGTATCAGCAACTACAGGAGCTTTTCGGTTTTACATAGATCCGAAATGAATAATTGTGGATCGATCAAATATTTGTCTCTGTGCGGGGATCGAACCTGCGGCCTCTGGTATCGCAAGTTAGTGTCTAGCCAGTTGCGTCACGAACCTGTCAAAAAGACAATAATACATACTAATATATTAATTACCTGTTAAGGCAGGTTGCGCAGCCGCTAACGCGAGGATCAACTGAAATGATTCGAATAATAATTGTAGTTATTGCTATTATTGGTATCAATACTGCGTACGATAAAGGAAAGTGAGCTCAAAGTATCCTACATCATACATGGTGCCTTTGATAACAGATGTGTCAAAACCTCATTGTCAGAACTCGTGGTCTCGCGGCACATGTGTATGCAGCAAAACCTAAAGGTCCTGGGTTCGATTCCTACGTCGAACAAAGTGTTATAGGGTTTTGTCATAAGCAAATTCTCAGTCGCAACATGGAGGCTGGAAATGTGCCCGAAAAAACGTCAGTATCTATGATTGAAACTAGCCAAAATTTTAAGGTCAAGACTGCTACCATTATTATCATCTTGATTGAACTTGATGACTTGAATAAAATCCCTTAAAATTGTAGACTAGCATACTGTCTCGTGGCTTTTTAAGAGTCGCCTCAAGTAACAGTCCGAGCTGTTTCAAATGGGTCAAATTGCACCTTGGCCTGTTATTGTTGCTCGTATCTACTAACTTACCGACTTGCAAAATATGTGACTAAACTTTGAATTTGAATCGACTAAAAAACATGTATTGAATCATATTAATTGCACCTGCATATTGTCTTTGATCAGCAATCAATTTCAAATAACTGAATCCCAATCATTAACATAATTTCGAAGGTTTGTGTGTGACTGAAAAATCTTGAGGAAACCTGCACACCTTATACCCAGAATTTGTGTGCTGCTATTGAAAATCTTCTATTGCAGAAGAATAACAACCATAGCTGAAAGTAACAGCATTACCAAATCCAATGGATGGTGCTAGACTAAGGAATTATGACCGAAATTTTTAAACGTGTTTCCTATAATACTAATCTTTTATAAAAGACGAGGCGGTGTATGAAACCCGTATAAAGTAAAAAATAGTGGTAAAAATTAGAAAAGAGAACGCAGAATTATAAGTTTTGATCCATCAATCCTTTATTAGGAAATCAATATTTCTGTATAGCCACAAAAAGGAATATAACAATTTTAAGCCGTTGATAACTGCTTATCACCAATGACGTAATATACATATTGTTACCTTATTACCCATACATTTAGTCTATGTAGTTGCTCTATCGTCAAAGTTAACGTTATTTAATAAGTATGAATTAGATTTATCTACTCAATTTGAACCTTATTGTCGGAGGCCAAGATTCACTTTAGGTCGTTACACCAATGCAGCAAGAACTTCTTGTTTGATAATGTTTTTAACCGAATTTAGTGAGCTCTGATATAAATCCAAAGCCATTTTTGTATAAGGAGGGACATGTGACCAAATTTACTCTTGATGTAACCAATGCGGATCCAAATTGTGACAGCTAGCAAAAAATTGAGGTGAATTCTCGGTATTTTATATTTATTATCTAAGTCTAAATTAACTATCTCTTAAGAATGTTAATGTACGGTTTGAAAAGATCTCCATGTGTCGTGAAATCGCTAATTGTAGCTTTTCTAGAGTTTTTTTTATGATTTACAACTATTTCTGAATGTCCAAAAGGGTGGTAATCAAATAAAAAAAGAAAATAAATTTATGGGACCCCTTTTATAAACACAATTTTTTTTAATTGATTTGCTACCCGATCGTATGTGGAAGTAAAAAGTCTGATGATGAAGTATTTAAAGTAGCAGCTGTGTTATAACAGCTAAGTTCAGTAAGCAGTTGCGATGTGAATTAAGCCATATCTCAAAGACTTTAGGTTACAAATCGCACTATCAAGTTAACTGCGTAAAATGCATAGAAGTGACATCAGTAATGTTAAGTAAAAATAGCTTTTATAAGAACTTACAGTTAGGAATGTGTGAAACATGTACCCCATTTGCTGATTCTTCCACTATAAGTTAAATTTAAACTGTAAAAACTTAGTAAAACAGTAACAACGTGATCGGTTGAAGGGAATATTGGATAAACTAATAAAACATGTTATATTAACCGCCGTTTTTCCTTTTATTGTTCTCAAGCGTTTTACTTTTAAACGTTACCACGTGTTATTTGTAGTACAGTAACTAACATTTATAACACAATAACTTTTTGGTGACATCATCCAGCAATAATGAAAATAATTTGAACAATTCGTTTTTAAATATTGAAAAGTTTTCAATCCAAGGAGTTTTCCTGTTCGACGAGATTTAATGACAGTTTGAGAAGTAATAGGTGTTTTACGCGCGCATTACATACATACAATGATGACTGGCTCCCATTGGGGTAGATAGAGTCTACAGAGCGCTAAATGCCACTGTAGAAACACAATTGACAGCCCCGTGGCGCAGTTGGCTAGACACCAGCTTGAGAGCGGCCGCGGGTTCAATCCCCGCACCGAGACAAATGTTTGTGTGGTCCACAAATATTTCGGGTCTCGGTGTTCGTCAGACCGAAAAGCCTTTCGTAGTTTCTGATACCCACGACACAAGACTTGTATCTTAATATGAGGTCAGGACTATGTGTGTGATTGTGGGCGTATTTATTTATTTACAATTCCTCTTTCTTTCTCAGCACATTCTCCACATCTTCTGCACGTCAGTTTCGAGGGCTCTTATATCACTTTTTTCTTATAATGATAACATTCTTGATTACATTCTACGAGATATGGACAAAATTTTAAATCTGTATGTCTAATTCTGTACGTATGTACCTAAACGTATCACTCAGCTTTAAACAGATGCCTCAAACTCATCGATAGGTAATAAATAAATAAATAAATAAATACACCCAACAGTCACATACATAGTCCTGACCCCACACTAAGATACGAGTCTTGTGTCGTGGGTATCAGAAACTACGAGAGACTTTTTCGGTCTCACAAACACCCAGACCCGAAACAAATATTAGTGGATCACACAAACATTTGTCTCGGTGCGGGGATCGAACCCGCGGCCGCTCGTTTCGCAAGCTGGTGTCTGGCCAACTGCGCCACGGGGCTGTCAAAATAGGTAAAAAACTCATGAAGAACATGAAGCCACAAATGATTGCAGCTCGGCCTGAGTTCGTGGAATTTTAGCTTGGACATTGCGCGGGTTTCCCAACTCCATTATTACCCGTAGAGGATGTTTTTTTAATTTCGTTCGAAACATAAACGCTGTTTATGAATTTGTAAATTGTACTTTCACTCAAGCTTTGACTCGTATGTGTATTTGTAAAAAATATTATAAAATTCCTAAGAACATTTATAGGAGGTTATTTTTAGAGAGAGAGTCAATTAAATTGATTTTTCGATCAGCCAAAGTTAAAGCTTAACCCTTTCAGTCACTTAAAGTGACCTATCCCCTGAAAGAGTTGAACTGTATGATGTAACTGTTTAGTTAAGAATAAACAGATAAACTGTATTGCACAGCGAACCTCAACAAATACTCAGGAAATTCTTAGATCAGGTTTAAGAAATTCTTGACGATGTTTTCCTACTCCTTCAAGGTGTGTTTTTTTTTATAAAATTACGCATAATTTAAAAGATATATTCGTGTGTAGTATTCGAGCCTGCGACAACAGCGATCATGAACGCACGCCTTATCTTTCAGGGCCATTATCAATAGGTATATAAATAAAAAAAGTTGCTAGGATGTAATTGTTTAATAATACTGATTCTTTGGCTTATCTTAAGGAATATTAGACAGACTTAAGAGTAGATGCTGCAAGAACAGCAAACTGGAATGAGGACAGGAACGCGTTCGATCTTCCTAGTGATACTGTCGTAAATGTACACAGCGATGGACGAGTACTTGGTCTTGCAGTAGCCTTTTGAAAGTCCCGTGAATTCAGTGAAGCATTCCTCGCCTGTGGTCAAGTTCTCTTCCTGAGGCCTGTTGGGAAAGAAGGTGGATTGAAAAAAGAACAGATTAAAAAACTAAACGTAACTTAAAAGGTAGTAATGAGTCTGTTTGAGGCGACTGTGGTTCTTATGGAAAACTTTATTTGGTTCTTTGTATACTACATATTTAGGTAATGTTAAGTTACTTACGCGCACTCTGTGACTTTGAACTTCTGCTCGTAGAAGCTCGACTGCACGATGACCTTGGTAGTGTCGTTTGTTCTCAGTGTATACGGTTTCATAACCTAAAATTAATTAATCGAAATTTTACTAAAATCTTTTATTAAGCCCTAACTTCTATTACAGGGAAATATTCGGATGAGATAAGCAAACGCTCATAATAAGATACAACCTCGGTATGAGACATTATACTTAAAGTATGTTTTAGTAAGTTACTATAGTTAAAAAAAATTGTTTTCACTTACTCTTGTGCGATATCTGCAATTGAATTCCGACTCAACAATCTCTTCCTCCTCCTCTTCGTATTCATCGGTGAACAAGTTCAATTTCTGCAATGAAAAAAATATGTTACTTCTGTAATATGAGTTACACTTTAATTATCTAACTATTTACAAGAAACTCTGTTCTAAAAAGAAGGGTATGATTGCGTCAAAACATCTATTTTTGTCCGGAATCAACACCATACATGGTGTTTACATACCGTCATAGAAAGTTAAGAAAATTAGTCTAGTTTTCAACAAATAAAATGTACCTTTTGAATGGGCTCAAAAATGCTATCGATATCTTGCTGGATGTCGTCGTAAAAACCAGGTTTTTCGTTGCAAAACAGTTCGCCCTTGCAGTTTTCGGAAGTATCCAAAGCGTCTGAAAAAGATAATTAATAATTGTATTTACAATTTGACTTGATTACAATACATACGGAAGAACCTTTCTGATCGCAGACACATCCAAGAACGAGGCAAGTCCTCGGAATTATTACCCTCTTAAATCTTTTATGAGATTTTGAAACATTTAGTAAGGACTTCTTTGTAATTTATAATATAGATTCTATTTTAGAAGGAAGCCAAAGCTATGAACTAATACTTCACATTATGCAGATTACAGTATTATTTATGTCTCTGTGAATAGGTAAAATCCTGGTGCCAATTCTAAACGTTGCTTTAATTTCATTTGGTAAGAATTTTCCTTGTTAATATTTTTAATTACTGAAAATTTAATGTCCTAATTTTCAATGATATCAAGAGAATTGAATACATAGATAATCTTAAGCAATCTACAAAGGTAATGAGACATATGGGAGAACGATCTTTTTTAAGAAGGTCGTAAATATATTTTAAAGTAATGTAATATTTGTTATAGTATTTGTATAGCAATATAACTCACCGACTACAAACACGCCATAGGCAAAAGCTGCCAACGCCACCTATAACAACACAAATTGTTTTAAGCAAATAAAGTTAAATTATTTATTTATGTCGCCCCAATTTAAATTGAACACCTTTTTAAAATTCGACTAATATTTCCGATCTTTACATAAAACCTTGCTATATGCAAATAATCGGTTTATTTAAGTTTTTTCTTTTTTTAAGATTTACTACCATAGCCCCCGCTTTTTTAATGCACATTTAACCAAAAATACTTTTGTTAAAGAAGGTTTTAGACGAAAAGATTTTTTTTTGTTATTTCGAAATATAAAAATATTTACCGCAAAATATTTATTAACACTCGCCATTTTTAGATTGATTTATTTTATGAAATTAAAAAAAAAATCGATTGCGAATAGTACTGATTAATTTTAAATTTAGAATGAAGCACAATAAGTATGTTTGCAACCGAAGCTTTGAATACTAATGGCCCAGAGTTGATAAGGCTTTATATATTATTCGTGCTTAAACATTTTCCTGTTGTTCTTTGTAAGTTATCAAATCATTGCGTATACTCATGACGCCATCAAAATAACCATAATAATTATTTAAATATAGCTAAGTATTACATATTTGTGTCGAATGCCTTTTAGTAGTCTCATACAAAATCCGGAACGTAATTTTTTCCAACCAAGATTATAGAAGAATTAGAACAATTTTGATTTAAAGTAGCATGTAGTATATTAATATTTTAGTTGGAAATGATTGAATAGGATTAAATCAGGGCAAAATAAAGTTTTCCAAAAGTAATGTGTTAATTATAAAATACCTGACTTTATTAGAATGCCATAGAAGTAAAAACGCAGTTAAAAAATGATTCAGGATGCTTCAGGAAACTCAAATAAACAAGAAATGAAAAAAAGAAAAAAGCTGGGTTATCTACAGCGGTACGTAAACATACATAATATCAATATCAACATTTTACTATACAAATCGTGCAAAACTGAACAAAAATCAATTTGTCTCATTCAGATTAAAATAAATTATTTCATATTCTTTAAATAGGATTAGAATAGGCTCCAAAGACGGTTACGAGTCTATATAATCATCATCATCGTTATCCCATATACGTCCCACTGCTGGGCATAAGCCTCCTCTGCCACTGAGAGGGTTATATATTTTATACTAATACTATTAAGCTGAAGAGTTTGTTTGTTTGAACGCTATAATCTCAGAAATTACTGGTCCGATTTGAAAAATTCTTTCAATGTCAGATAGCACATTTATCCAGAACCGATGAAATAATGTATGACAGAATTGTTCTCTTTTAAAAGTTCTAAAAAAAGTCTGCGACAGCATATATCTATCTTTTAGGATTGGCTCACTATATCCTCTTTTATACATACTAACCAAATTTGTTTTAAAATAAAGCATTGCTTGTGAAGGTATTTCCAACTAAATACGTTATTCGTTATTAGTATTTCATTTAAAAGAATTTTGGCCTGTACATAGTCATTTGATTTCAATGAGTATTTAAGAAGATATCGCAGTTTTAAAATAAAGATCAAGCGCGCATTAATGATGAACAACGTGCCTTACGACTTCACGTTTAAACCATTTGACCGATTTGTATGATTTATGGTATGGACATAAATAGGACTCTTAGGAATAAATTAGACAGCAGCTTATCTTACTTCTTAACTCAACCTTGTAGTCTACGCGGACGGAGTCGCGAGTAAAAGCTAGTAATATTATAAAATATTGCGTTGCCGGAGAATTAATCATCTGTTACGTCACTTTTAGTTAAAAGAGCAACCTATGTCACAAAATATTGAGTCAGAAACTAGTTTAGAAAGACATTAAAGTTCATTGCCTGTTCTTAAGAAAAAACTGCCTTCTAGACCAGTTGTCAACACTAAAAAATAAAACATTATTGACATTTAGTCATTTAATAGTTTCAAGTTCTTATTTAAAATCTCGTAACTAATTGTTATTGCTGTTATATTAAGTCGATAACAAATATTATGAATAAAAATAACTGATACATATAAATTCATCGTCAGCCCGTATTCATTCCACTTCGGGTTAACCCCTAAGAATTTCCTAAGAACTTTAAGGTGTGCAGGTTTCATCATGATATTTTCTTTCACCGTTGAAGATTGTGATCATTCATTGTGAATACACACATAGCTCCGAAAAGTCAAAGGTGTGCCTGAGTTTTGAACCCGCTATAGCCTAGATTCTCGAGCGCCTATACCTCGCCGCCATCACTGCTTATAAGTAATGTCCGCCAATAAAAAACAAGACACACGATTATTTCGACCTATGCGCAGAATAAAGTTATATGTTCTTTTGTACAACTTCTCTTTCTCAGCGTTTTAAACTTAATTGGGCACAAAATTATCAGTAACTTTTTATGTTCTTCAAACAACAACAAAATTTATGATTATTATTACTTTACTAGTGCAATATATAAACAAGTTTAACTCTATTATAGACATAAAAAGTACACTGGTGTTATAGTCATAAGTAACCTAATTCTATGCATAGGTCGATTTTGTATCCGTGGATCTACATATACCAACTTTCCTTTACTTTCCTTGGAAGTGGTTACTTCCAATGTTCTTACGTGTAAAGTGATTGCTTGGAAAAGGGCTAGAAATGTGTTCAAGGGAATTACCTGTACCACTGTCGATACGTGCTACTTTTTAGCCTATTTCGACAGACTTGTACTTACGAATCGGGTGTATTTGGCGTGACGGTATAAAGGCGCCCACACAAAAATGCGATGCGATGCGGTACGTGCAAGTTCTTGCGATGCATTCTTACGAATTCGCAGTTATGTTTGGGAGCCCTAAAACGTCAGTGACCAGTGACCCCGACATACCCCTTACGGCCTCCCCCGAGGTACCGAACAGGGGAGCTTAAGGCGCTTTCCTCTCGTGATAACAAAAAAAAAGCCCTAAAACGTCTGATGATGATTGTCATAGTGTAGGTAACGTAGACTGTATGGATTGGCCCGACTTGGATGATAACAGTGTCTCAGAATATCTCATAGGTGAGATAGCGACCTTTTGGGATAAAAAAACTGCATAAATGGCTTTGAAATAAATGAAAAAATATTTGATATAAAAATATTTTCCTATACGATGGCAAAGCAACAAAGTCTTTACATGCACAGTGAACAATTTTCTAAACAATTAAAAAATAATATTTTAGTGATTGCTGCAAATAGGTTGGATTGCATTGTAAAAGTTCTTAAGAATTTCTTTTGTGTGTAGTCCGACAATCCCAGTAGGTCTGCGTGGTGGACCAAGGCTGAACTCTCAGTTGTAGAGGAGCCTCGTGCCCAGCAGTGGGACGTATAAGGATTGATGATAAATGATGATGATGGTGGTAAATTTTACCAAAGAGATGTTATTGTTCTCTGTAAAGATTCCTTTAATATCGCTTTGCAATTTTTTTTGTATGTCAATTTCGTGATCTTGTTTATTTGAAACAGCGACTGCAGTTACTACCCCAGCACTAATAGTACACATCAGATGTCCAAAGTAGTTTAAAAAAACAAGGTTGATATAATTAAATAATTTATTATGATAATCTTTGGTATTAATGACTAAGGCCTAAATCTTACAATTATAGAGGAGTTCCGTGACTACCAGAAGAAATAGATGAGTTATTGTTTAAGAGTAGATACTGCAGGAGCAACAGACTGGAATGTCGACGGAAACGCGTTCGATCTTCTGATGGACATCGTCGTAAATGTACAAACTCACAGACGAGTATTTGTTCTTGCAAACTCCTTGGGATAGACCCACGACTCCATCGAAGCACTTATCTTCAGCTCCCTCGTTGTTTTCGTGAGGCCTGTAGATACAAACAAAGTTATTTACTTTTGTTGCTTTTTACGGAAATAAATTTTAGGTTGTTTTGTATTAGAGCATATACAAGTAGGCCTCGACGTTTAGGCGCACGGTAGATAGTCTAGAGATTCTCGACCGTGCGCCTAAACCTCGAGGCCATCACTGCTTAATTGAATAAAATGATTATGAATTGAATATACAAATATATAGATACTTACAAGCACTCTGTCACTCTAAACTTCTGTTGGTAGAACTTCGACTGCACGATGACCTTAGTAGTGCCGTTATTTCTCAAAGTGTATGGTTTCATCACCTAAAATTATACATATGATAGTTTTAGTAAAGATTTTTGGAGTGATAACAAGGAGATTTAACACCTCCCTGCCCTATGACAAGAGGGGTAACAATCGTATTTAAGTACCCCTTGCCTGACGTAAGGGGCGACCCATAGGGGTCCTTGGGGTGACTGATAATATCGCCTAGAGGAGCGATGCCCCTTTGTCCTAGCAGCTGTCCGTGCCTATGTGCCCAGCAAAAACCGGGGAGTCCGAACCAAGCTAGTTGGGGTGCAATTACACACCAGTGGTTCTGGGAAGCTTACAGTTTTTCGTCATAAACCACACTGGGCGGCTGCGGAATAATTATGGGCGCTTCTCGTTGGCACAACGTGGTCACTCCTAAGCCTTCTTAATATTTCCTATCGAAAAAAAATACCATATTCCCTGGTCTGTAACCAAGTGCCTCTTTATTGTACGGCACGATTTACGTCAGACAAATATGGTGGCATAAGTATTTTTATAGAATTATAAGATACTTTTACTTACTCTTGTGCGACGTCGGCAATTCAGTTCAGATTCAATAATGTCATCTGTCTCGTCATTTAAGTCGTCGGAACTCAGGTTAAATTTCTGCAAAGGAGTTAGTAATTAATTTCAAACCCTTCGCTTGATACAGACCACTGTGATTAAAAGGCCAGCTATTATGAGTAAAGCCTACTAAAACACCATTTGGTCTATGATCAGTTCCACACGTTCTTATACCGGGAACTGAATTATATCGACCATAGACATAAATCGTAATAATTTCAAACAATGTATCTCTAAGCATCAAACTACATGTATCGAATGTCATCTTATAAAGGGGGGCAATTTAGATACGTAAAACTTGTTAGTCTTAAATTTGTTGGGGCGGCATTATGACGTGATAAATTGTACCATTTTAATGGGCTCAAACGATTCATCAATGTTCTGCTGGATCCTGTCATAGTAGCTGGGTTTCTCATTGCAAAACAAATCGTCTTTGCAAGCTTCGGGGGCATCCAAAGCATCTGAAAAAACATTAAATTGTGAGTAAAAAAGTAAGAACATTTTCATAAGATTTTTTGGTAAGGACGTTTAGTAATTTATATTTACATCAGTAAAACATCAGTTTTTATGTTCTTGTGTCTTTAAACCATCTGAGCAATAATACTTTCAGATTGCACTTTTTTTTTCTCTGGCTAGGTCAGTTACTAGAGTCTAACCAGCCGCCGCGAAGCCATAAGCTTTGTTGCATTTCGCATGGTTTCGATTGAATTTAAATAGTTGATTCTTTAGTAACGATGACTATGTAGTCATCGTTAATATGTAACGTAATCGTTAATATGTATGTATAAAGTATCACAACATAAAATGTACTTGAGCATTGAACATAAAAATTAATTTTATACCTAACTTAATTTAAGTTACGTAAAATTTTACTATTGAGAAAATTACTTACCGGCAACTAAAAGTCCACAAGCCATCGCGAGAAACGCCACCTTTAACAACACAGAAAGAATTTTAAATTGCAAATTTACTACCAGTAGTATCTACGGATTAGTTCTGTTTCACAAAAAAATGTTTATTAAACCAATCATACAATTGAATTAAAGTAAATCTTTATCACTGTTTTTTTTTTTATTTTACATAAAACTATATTAATATGACAAAAGTTATAATTTTACCGTAAAAATTTTCACCAGGCACGCCATTTTTGAAAATAATGATTGGAATATCCGTTTAGAAATAATACTGATTTAATTTTTACTAGATTTTTAGCACGGTACGTTCGAAACCGAAGCTTTGAATGGTTTGACTTGGCAGAGTCGAGGTCGGTTTATATAATGCTATTTTAGTAAATATTTTCCTGTATTCTTTGAGTGACCGAATCATTACGCATGTGCATGACGCCAATGAATTAAAACCCTTTTCATATACGAAATAATATAAGACCTTAGAATACCTACACTATTTTTGAAATGTAAAATGCCACAGAACTTTTGACTGGTTCCTATGTTCTGCAGAAGATGATCAGTGTTACTAAAGGTCATGAACGCCATCAGGCTCAAAAATGAGTGACACTCAAAAATATTTTTCTTTATAATTAGTATTAAAATTCTTTTTCTAAGTGTCAATGTAAGCAGACAAAATACTTTTGGCTTTTTATATTTTTTTCAAAAAAATAAATATGTTGGCGGTTACAACCAGTTTTATGTGACATTGAAGTACAGATTAAAGCTATTAAAAATTTTCAAGTTTTGAACAGAACTGTAACAATTACCGGTCTTGCTTTTGGACCACGGTATTTTTAGACTCTGTATTACAATTACCACACGAAAATATTTAAGTTCTTTCGAGCAAGATGTCGAAAGGCTATCGGCCTTTATACCGATCTGTGGTCAAGATAACTACACGTGAAATACTTATTTTACACCTATTAGGTAATATGTATGCGGTCAACAGTATTGCCAATACCTTCGTATAGTACATTATAAATAATGTGCTACAGTTTACGGCTTACTGATGTCAGAAAATTATATGTATTGTAAAATTGCCAAATACTGCAATGAGACGGAATGAAACAAAACGTTTATCAAATTATCATTTCGCAAATTCGGTTAAGATACGTGAGATTTGTTAACGAAGGTGAATCGAGACATAATTTAAGTAAAAGTAAGTAAAGTGAAGCCAAAAGCAACTGAATTTTAAAATTAATCATAACACTCATTCACTCAAACTCATTTAGGTTTTCCAACAGTGTACTTGAATTTGGTCTCTTCATATACCTGTATATCCAAACACTAGCTTTAGAAGAAATTCTACACATGTTTTGCTTTTCGGTCTCACAAACACCCAGACCAGCAAAAAAATTGTGGATTACACAAACTTTTGTCTCGGTTCGGGAATTGAACCCGCGGCCTTTCGTTTCTCAAGCTGAAGTATAGCCAACTGCCCCTTAGCGTAGTCAAATGTTTAAAAAGTTATGAATTTAGGAAAGCCCGCAAGAAACAAACGATGGTATATGTTGTAATTTACTAGAAAAAACTTATATGGACAAACCGTATTGATCACGCAAAAATATGATTCATTCACTATAATGAAGCACATCCGATATTCCATAGATAATTATTTTGTAGCGGAATATTTTAAAACGAGCATAATATTTTAATATATTCCCATTGATAATTACGCAATGATGATGCGGAGGTCGATGGGAAATACTGGGACTGTTTTCTTATTAAAAATTTGAATCTAAATAAAGAACCAATTTTGGATGAGTTTGACGACATTGGGTATTTCCCAGGGGAAATTAATTTGTCATTTCAATCACTTTTTTAAGTCTCAAGCAAAGAAACAAGGAAACTTCTTCACCTCTATAATAGCATTTTTAAAACTGCGACTGACTTACTAGTCAGCCACTAGTGAACTTTACTAAGATTACGATTAAAAAACAGAAATTCCAACCGATTGAAGTCGGAGATAGACGACGAATCTAAAAATCTATAGACGATAATCACATGCAGTTAGAGTATAGAGCAATATGTCTTCCTTTACATTTTATAAGCATTACACTAATTCTGGGCTGCAACTTCGCAGGCCGAATTGTAGACTTCTAAAGGAATATTTTTTTGGATTTCTTTGATTGCTACTCCACTAAGTAATATAAGTTATAGCGTGATTATAATATGTATTCGTAGGTCTTCCTTACTGAATTGACTATTCAACATAAAAATATTTTTCGTTCCCAGTTAATAGCTTTTGAGGTTATCGCATTCATTAAAACAAATTTTTCGGCTTTGTACATAAACAATAGTATGAATCATGACAAGAAAAAAAAATGTCTTTGAATAAACCAGTTCGATCAGTTATCAGCAAACGTCATCGTTCGATCGATTCATTATTAAACCTTAGCGTGAATTTATAGAAGTCATACCTAATATGATAATCTGAATTTTTATCAAAAGGTTGATAGTGACATAAGATTCTTATAAAAACAGGCAAACATTTAGCCAAGCAAAATGATTTTAGGTTTTTAATCGTGTCTATAATAAATAAAGTTAATTACAAATTCAATTAAAACCATGGAATCCAAAATGATGGAATCCCCGTGCATATTCCTAATTCGAATGACAGGATAATATGTTATAATGAGACGACATAATTTGCGTCACGTTGCATAACCTACGTCACTGCTGCCAACCTCAGAGTGTATTAAATTATTACACATTCGCCGTAATACCTATTTAATGATGACGATTTTTGTACCAAACAGGGCGAGACGGCGGAAAAATCTTTAAGGATCCGCATTGTATAAGCACCCTTAACTCGTTGGAGTAAGGTTCAAATGGGTATTAGAATTCGTTACGAAACAGTGATGTGACAAAGTTTTTAGCTCAAGTGGTTGTGTTTGTAATACGATTGTTTACAGTAAGTCATGAAGAGAAGGTTTTCATCATTTCGAGTTAACACGTCTAATTTGGAGACATCATGAAAGATCTTTTGCATCACATTTTATTGGAGTTACTTTTGTAGATTTGCCCATATTGGGACACCGCATGCATTGGACGACGTCGTGGAAAATTACTGACTTTACATTTCAAAGATTATTCGATGGTTTTAAATGTATCGCTAGGATTAATATTTTTACCTATACGATCTTCATATCAAGCTTAAAACATACGACTAATTAATTGCGACAGGAATTTGATATAGCAGGCATTTTGTTTTTTTTTTATGGAATGCTCATAACACTGTAACCATCCCCCGTACATTGTTTTAGAATAGATTCTTCACTTTAGATTTCAAACAACTGTTTGCAATAGAATGACTCCTAGTTATTTACTGGCACAAACAGGACCTTGAGTATAGACTCACAAGTCACAAGTCATTGTCTATCATAATAATTCGGTGCCGGTTCGAACCAGTTTCTTTTGGAATCCGTTTATCTCATTTACAAGTTTGAACCTGTTTTGTGTTGCATTTGTACCATGTTACAAACAGAAAATAAATCCTCATTGGGGCATTACCTTTGCCAATCCGTGTGAATCACGGAGAACCCGCTGTTTAAGTTTCGGTAATTTGGCAAAAATAACGGTAAGTAAAATGTCGACGTACATTGGATTTGAATCTCATTTCATGGCCTTAGTCTTCTTCTTCATCAACCCATATACGCCCACTGCTGAGCACGGGTCTCCTCCTCCATTGAGAGGGTTTAGGCCATAGTCCACCACGCTGGCCTAGTGCGGGTTGGCGGACTACACACCTAAGAAATTCCTAAGAACTCTTAGGTGTGCAGGTTTCATCACGATGTTTTCCTTCACCGTTAAAGCAAGTGATAATTCATTATGAATACACACATAACTTCGAAAAGTCAGAGGTGTGTGCCTGGGGTTCGAACCCGCGACCGTCGAGATTCTCGACCGCGCGCCCAAACCTCGAGGCCATCACTGCTTCTTGGCCTTAGTAAACACTGCATATACTCATCATCAACATCAGTGCATATATCGAGCCATTACCGCCAAATTATCGTAAGCGACACTTTTGTCGAAAATGCGTTTTTTATCGAAACTACTATTTTAGGCCTTAACGAACCCTGCCGATGTGTTTCTTTTAATTATATATGTAAATGTCAAAAAAATATTAATGTACGTAAAATTTTAATTTCTGTTTAAAAATATTTAAAAAAAACCGTCTTCTGTAAATTTTGATTTTGTCGGTTGCGTTAAAACGACGGTAAAGGCTCGATATACAGAATATGTTTCAGGGCTGGGCACGGTTGTGGATGAGCGTTCAACAAACTAGTTGAATCAACCAATGACGACATGACCGAATGATTGATTAATTCTCAAAAAAGTAGTTTAATTCGTACACGGCTTAAAGGCATGGTCGACGCACATGTAATTTTACGTAAAAATAATGTAAAATTCTTACGCTGACGAGTTAAACTAGTTTTTCAACTAGATAACCAACGCAAAAAAACGGTTACGTTTCGTCGACGCAAAAAACGTCAACGACCCAACCCTTGTACGGTGCTCTTTTACAAGTAAGAGAGTTGAGGCTTTAGTCTAAAACCTTTGCTTAGTGGGGTGGGCGGAATTAACAATTAAGAAGTTCTCGAGAACATTTAGGTAATTTAGGTAATGGTAATGACGAACAATCTCCTTGCGTTACAATTTTGAATTTGAATTGAAATAGCAAGTACAATTTTAGAGCTCTCTATTAGATTTATTATAGATTTAGATTTATTATTCTCTTAAAACTCTTCTTATTAGATTTCTAGCAAATTACGTTATTTCACAACCAAATAGTTGAAAAGTTACAAATTATCTGATTTGTATGTATTGGCAACTTCCATAGCTGACACGGTTTAGTTTCCGATGAGCAGTTGATGTTGCGTAATATTATAATTAGTCGGACACAGGTGAACGTACGAAGTAGTTCCTCACTTCCTAATGTAGCGATGTGTAATATCTTGTTTTTATGCCATTTATAGTAAAATTTAGTAGTAGCCGTAGGTTTAATCTTTCCCTGATAATATTATAAAGACTGCCTCGTGGTCTTGCGGTACAAGTATGTGCCGTGCGATCTAGAGGTCCTGGGTTCGATTCCCGAGTCGGGCAAAGTGTTATTGGGTTTTTCCATTAGGAAATTCTCAGTAGCAGCACGGAGTCTGGAAATGTGCCCGACAAACGGTAATAGGCTCGCCCCCTATTACGTGGGACTGAAACATACCTGGCGAAATGTGGGTGCAGAAATGCATCTCTGCCTACCCCTTCGGGGAATATAGGTGTGAGGTATGTGTATTATAAAGACTTAAACTTTATGAGATTGCGGGGGCTAGTTTCTGAATCTACTAAAACGATTTTCAAAATTATTTTTATTTTTAATGGTCCATTTATAGATTAAGGCTATAAGCTTAATCCAAAAAAGACTCTCGATTTCATAAATACTCATACTAAAAACACTTAGAAACCCACATACGTTTGTTTCAGTACGAGAATATATAACCAAGTACAGCACTGAGGTTGTCAAAAGGCAGAGCAGAATAATTAAACATTTAAGTTGTATTAAGGCCAATATTTCCAGGATATATAACTCGGTCTAGACAAGATATACTGATGGAAAAGCCAGACTTAAGACACCACAGGTAAAAACAGTTTACACGGAATTCCGCGTAACACCAAGCGGATTCAGGATGTGACAATGTGAGGTAACAGCGAATGTGGAACGAGTGACGTAATGTATTTAACATATCTTCAAGTCTGAGGAGTTTGCTTTGGTCAACTACACTTAAAGGCTTGGGAGTTCCACCTTTTCTTTCTTGAAAACTAGACCACCGATACTACCAAGAGTATTGGTACAAAGAAGAGATACAAGCTGTGAATACAGAACGCGCCCCGGAATCTAGTTGTCTATCTCTCCTAGTATGAAATATGCAATCATAACTCATAGTGGTAATGCTACATATTATATTCGTAATGTTTAACTATTATAGAACTAGAAGTAATTAACGGACCACGGATAAATATCTATATGATATTTAATGGATACCTATGTTAGATTTGTTATGTTATGCTAGATCGTGATGAAACCGGCACACCTAAAAGTTCTCAGGAATTTCTTAGTTGTGTATTAGTCCGCCAACCCGCACTAGGCCAGCGTGGTGAACTATGGCCTAAACCCTCTCAATGGTAGAGGAGACCTGTGCCCTGCAGTGGGACGTATATGGGTTGATGATGTTAGACTCACCCATACTCCTAGAACCCATGATCTAATTGAAAGCTACAATGTTAGCATACGCACACTCAAGGCATTTTTCCTTAATCGGTAGGCAAGGCGGCATTCACATATATAAAATTTCACCAGCTATATTTTAAGCCTACTGTCTTACATATATTTTGTTTCTATCTACAAGTTCCTGGATTCTCCTACTTTCTAACTAAGAGTGATGTTTTTCATTCCATCTTGTGATATAAAATTATTAATCGAGTGAAGCAAAACAAACATACAAAGATGTTCTTAATTCTTTCGTAGTGGCAACCTCTTCCGTATGGTAAAAAATTAGATAACAGTAAATGTTGTTTGTATTAATTTCAAACCAATAAATTGCAAATAACCCAAATATTGTAAAACACAGTCACTTTCACTTAGTTAAGTGTTAATCTGTCAATAAATTATTGTGTTAACAGCAACCAGAAGTTTGATCTCAGAGTAAAATTTAATAATTTTGGAATAATCTTCGGCCTCACAGCGACCAGACCCATAAGATAGTACAAACAGTGCATCGATGCCTCTAATATCAGCCACAGACTTAGGCGAAAATATATTTTTGGTGAAAGGCTAATTCTGGAATACGACCCAGCGGAAGACAGTGGTACTACCCCGATCGAGCGCATACACCGCAGTCCAAGTGAATAGTATAATCATTATGATAGAACCATCGTATGCTATTTCGCAATGGGCTAACTATAGAAAGGTATCTAGGCCATAGTGAATGTGTAAGTAGCCCAATGTTGAGAGGAGTTTTAATAGAACCATCATGTGGCATAACCATTTATTCTCGTAATAAGATTATAGTAATTCCAAGTTCTAGGTGTCATCTAACATTACGTGGTAAATAGAAAGGACTGGTATCACGTAATAACA
The DNA here is from genome assembly GCA_030295005.1 of Cephonodes hylas. Taxonomy (NCBI): domain Eukaryota; kingdom Metazoa; phylum Arthropoda; class Insecta; order Lepidoptera; family Sphingidae; genus Cephonodes; species Cephonodes hylas. The sequence goes on along the minus strand of AP025367.1, from coordinate 2,726,035 downwards.
GTGGTTCTAATGCACAAACTTTTACTTAAAGGGCTCGTGATATAACAATGTAACTTAGATGATTTCCGGGTTATATGACTAATATGGGATATTTTATGCCATATATTTGTTTTGAAGTAGTTTGTTTTTCTGATGGTCATGATAAGGCTTTGAGAGACTTTTTGACCTCACAAAAAAGGACCTAAACAAGTACTTGTGGATAACCACCAATAAAACCCAAAATTGACTTATCTTCAGAAGGTTAAGTCTTTGTAGTATGTACTCTAATATTTAACTAGATTTTATGTCGCAAATTGTATTTCTAGAAAATATTGTAATTAAGTATTCCGTTATAAAAATATAAGGTTAAGTAAGACTCAAAATTAATTTAACAGAGCACATTTAAGTATTTACTTTTGTACATGCAATTGTATCTAAGCATGGTTAGCAATATTTAGGCCAAGTTAGTACATAATTATATAATATTATAGTAGACGCTTTTAAACCTTTTCCTCCTATGACTACAGCACATATTTTTGGAGACGATAGATTTATTACAATCCAATGAACATATATTTTTTATTCAGTTTTCCTTCTCGTCCCGTCTATTTTATTATACACAACTTCTAACACATAAGTTATGCAGATTCCAAAACAATGTATCATAACTAGGCCGACAATTACAAAACATTAAACATGAAATATTTAATCTGATCCTGGATTGACCAATAGTAAGGATATGATGAGGTGTAACGAATAGTTAAATAGAAGTTAAATATATGTTTCATCGGCAATATCGCAAACTGCGATAATATTAAAAATAACTACCACATCACCTTCCTTTCGACCTGAATTAGAGCATCTAATAATGTATAAAGTTGTAGCTTTCATGATTTACTTGGTTCTTCATTTCTTCTTCATCAACCCATATACGCCCACTGCTGAGCACGGGTCTCCTCTACCGTTGAGAGGGTTTAGGCCATAGTCCTCCACGCTGGCCTAGTGCGGGTTGGCGGACTACACACCTAAGAAATTCCTAAGAACTTTTTAGGTGTGCAGGTTTCATCACGATGTTTTCCTTCACCGTTAAAGCAAGTGATAATTCAATTTGAATACACACATAACTTCGAAAAGTCAGAGGTGTGTGCCTGGGGTTCGAACCCGCGACCGTCGAGATTCTCGACAGCGCGCCCAAACCTCGAGGCCATCACTGCTTTACTTGGTTAATTTTATTTAATTCTATTGGGGATTGTCAATATGTATAGAACGCTTGGTCGTCTTTTACTTGTAAAAGAACAACTGGCGAAAAACAACTTTGGTTATTATCTGCTAGTTGAAGTTAATATGCTAGCCTATATTTATAGGCCGATGTACCTAATAATCTAGGATTCTGAGTCATACAACTGAGGATTCTACTCGTGATTTATGAGTGTCCTAAATTTTTATCTATGTAAAAAGCTTGTGCTATCCGGGTAGATCTTTATCAACCCATATACGCCCACTGCTGAGCACGGGTCTCCTCTACCATTGAGAGGGTTTAGGCCATAGTCCACCACGCTGGCCTAGTGCGGGTTGGCGGACTCCGGGTAGATAAAAATATCCAACCAGTTACAATAATAAGACCAAGATCTACTTCATTAAGGACATGAGTCCTTCATTTATCAATGTAGATTTTTATTCTAACGGTAAGCAATCGAAATAATACTAAAAGATACACTTGATATTATATCATCACCTATCATTTTTCTTCACAAAACTATTTAATGACTTGGAACTGTTTATGTCATTGTCAATAACATCTAGATTGCATCTTTTATGCAGCTAAGAATAATCAGACAATTACTCGCTTATATTTTTTTTTCGCTTCAGTTCTGTGGACTTACCTATGTGGTCGATAACACAGAGGTTGTTATCAGGGGTAAGCGATCCCTGATAACAAATTTAGCCATATTACAGACGCAGCCAGGATTCTCCTGCAGCTTACTACCAACCTTCCGAAATCACCTGTCGTCGAATGACCTGGAGCAGCCATACGATAGTATATACTGACACACATATTTTAGATATACCGATACACCCTATTAAACGATTCCCATAGGATGACGAGTGAAGCCGCAGTAAACTCTAGTATTTTGATAAGCGATGCTATTATGCGATAATTCACAATCACGACAGAGCGGGGATGGTTTAAATAAAAAGAAAACCGCACCTCAGCCGGTGAGAGTGACAGCGGCTTAGCGGACCTGCGCACGCGCACGCTCTCGGTAGAAAGTCTCAGCCGCCATATTTGAAACGTCAAAACTTCGATATCGATAAATTTTGTCGATATTCTGTGCATTTTATGAGTGCTTGTGATCTTTTAGTGTTTGTGAGTGACTCTCGAGTTTGAAGGATGATGTTCGTGCGTAATTTGAAGGTAAGGGTGTTGTTTGTTAACTTTCTTTTTATTACGATGAGTATTTAATCTTCTTTGAGTATTTTATAATTTGTATAAGAAATTGGTGGTACTTTTTTGTATTAAACAAGTATACGAGAATGTTATCAAGAAAAATGTAATCTTACGAACTAGGTATTTTTTATATCCGCTTCTTTAAAAATAATTGACATGACAATTACAATAATAGTTCAGCACGTAAATTGATTAATTTATCGTATCACAGGAACAACACACCAGTACTTTAAGCAGTAAAAATACAAAATCACCTTTACAATAAAAAAGCTGGTTGAGATAAATATTTTTATACTTATTATTCATTGCACTGTATTATCGTGATAAAAATACCTAGCTTTTAATAACAACAATTCATGACGAATTTACGATCGATCGATGCGTAACTTTCTTCAGTTTATTAAAAATACTACATATTAACAAGAGACAGCTCATCTACTCATGTCTAATGTGTGCAAAAATTCTAACATATTTGCAGCATCTTTAATTTTTCCATATATTATTGGCATTCATCTGCAACGCATTACTAATGAAAGTGAGAATAGTTATGTCTGTAGCATTATTTAATTCAGCATTCCAAACATTTTTACTCCAAGCTATTTCAGACTTTTACGCCTTACATAATGTTGTACTAAAAACTTTGAAAGTCTTGTGGCTTAATTTCACTAACATAATTCTATAAGGCTTCTTCTTCGTTGTACATAATTTGCTTAGTCTTGAGATCACATTACTAAGTACTAACATAGATGTCAGTAAAATATTTAGTTGAGCACGCTTTTCATTTTCCCAACTGCCTCGTTGTCTCGCGGTACCAGTATTTTTTTTACGATCTATATATCTGGACTGCGATTCCTATGATAGTTTTAATGTGTTTTTCATGAGAAAAGTCGCAACAGGCTCGGCTCCTACTACACGGAACTAAAAATATTTACGAGATCAGGATGTAGAAATACACTCCTTCGATAATGTATGTACATATGCAAATTTACTTCAAAAATGTATTTACGCCACAATTCCGAAGCCGCTTACTGACCAACAGCGTCAACAAGTCTATCCAATTAGGAATGGAAATCAGATTTGAAGTGTATCTGCAATAAATAACATGCATATATGCAAATATGCACCTTAATTTTTCCGATTGCGCATAGAGTATCAAGTAGAGATGCCACTTACTACCGTTTTTCCTTGCACATACCCAGACTACCTATTGCTGCTGAGTATTTCTCAATTATAACCCGATAAGGCCTCGAGGTTTAGGCGCACGGTCGAGAATCTTGGCGGTCGCGGGTTAGAATCCTAGGCACACACCTCTGATTTTTTTAAATTATTTGTGTATTCATAATTAATTATAACTTGCTTTCTCGGTGGAGGAAAACGTCGTGAGGAAACTTGCACACCTAAAAAAATGTTCTTAGGAATTTCTTAGGCGTGTAGTCCGCCAACCCGCACTAGGCTAGCGTTGTGGACTAAGGCCTAAACCCAATCTATGATAGAAGATTCCCATGCCCAGCAGTAAGACGTATGGGCTGATAACGATGATAACGAACCCAAGAAAATTTTAACCGATCCGGAAATCTAACTTTGGAACTCTGGATTCCACGACGTACTGTTACTTCAAACGCGTCAATCTACATCCAATTAGGCCTAAAAACATCTTCCTGAAACTAAAAAGTGCCATACTTTTTGTAACGTGATAAATTGGCGACATAATGTCGATGTCATGTCGCTTGGTAACAATGGGTGAACACAAAAAACGCGTGAATCACACTTTTCTACAGTTAGAAATTCTTTAATGTCTTATTAGGCTATTGTTCTTTACAATATGTTTGTAGAAGCTTCATTCTTATCATATAATTATTTATAGATGGATAATACATAAGGCTTCATTTAGGAAGGTTATGCAAGTTAAGGAAGAACGTACATTTTCAATCAGCCTATCACCGTCCACTGTTGAACGTAGGCCTCCCCAAGAAAGCGCCAACCATCCCGGTCTTGAGCAGCCCTCATCCATCCGTTTCCCGCCACTTTTCTCATATACGTACATATACACAATTTTTTTAACAGTCGTTTCGTAATAATATGCATCCATTGTTAAATACTTAAAAGTTAGTAATCATCAATATCACGAAATCTTCTTCTTCATCAACCCATATACGCCCACTGCTGAGCACGGGTCTCCTCTACCATTGAGAGGGTTTAGGCTATAGTCCGCCACGCTGACCTAGTGCGGGTTATCACGAAATAGCGAATCAATAAAATTCCAAAAACTCTGTACAATTTACGCACATACATATTTCCAGCAATTAAGACGAAGAAAGACGGTAACTAATTTTTACATTTACACATAGTATAAAATTATTTAGGATATAACTAGTTTTTGTCTCTGCGAATTGTATAACAAGTCTTTTCTATAGGAAAAAACAAGTCAAATAAACAATAGTGACTATTACTATATTTACCTATAATAGTATGGACCGCAAATAAATTACCGACATTGAACTAACAAAATGTGGTTTTATTAAATGGAATAATTTCATAAAAATGGATCAGTTAGCAACATGCCTATATATATGGTTAGCCGATTTGTATTATAAAATAAAATTAAAAGGAAATATGTGAACGCAAACACAAGTATGATATTTTTTGTAATTCAATAGTCAAATCAAGGTCCTTTTTGGATTTATTTCATCGTCTTTTGATCTGATTGTAAAGCAGTCTTGTGTAAATTGAACAATTAATGACTAACGTAAAACATTTCTTTACCTCTTGAGTCTTCTTGTCGACGATAATAATCATAAGAGTATGAAAAATACAATTAACGCAACTTGATAAGTCACATAATAAATAACTTTGAAAACTATTATAATTAGTCTCAAAATTACATGAATGACGACACCATAAATATGCTTTTACCATATTTCATATTGAGAATCACGTAATTCTAAGCAGGTGTTGTGACCTCAAAACTGACCGGCTTATCGAGAGCAGACCACGTCAACAGTACGGGCATTTCCCAATAATCTTCCCGTTTCAACTGGGCAGTATGATGTAAGTTTCGCGAGTGTGTAGATGATGTGGTCACTTGCGAGTGCATTATGATGAAATAACATGGAAAATCCTTTGTAAAACGTTAAAACTATCAGTAATAATTATTAAATGTGTATTTGTTATGAATAAATTTGTATTATTGAGCAATTAGGATAAGTTTATGAGAATTAATAGCTTGGGATTTGTGGTGCATTTTCAAAGAAGTGATGGTTTATAGCTTGGGGATTCACGAGTGCTATGCATTTTTAAAGAAACGATTAAGTTTTAATTGTACTTAGCGTGGACCTGGACGCGATTTCGCAAAAAAAGAAGCCTATGCTACTTCGAAATATCCATGCCAATTCAAATCCGTTCAGTAGTAATGCGTTTAATATTGCGGTCGTAAAAAACTAAATAACTAAAAAAACTGTTACATTATTACGTTATTATTATAATACGAGTATACATTTGAAACTTTTGACAAATAAGGTTACTGTGAAATTTCATAACGTATATTCATATATTCATATCTTTAAATTTTCCTGTAGGCTTTTCGCCTTAATTTTACTACTGTCTAAATAAAACACTTCTAAGTTACTCCTAAAGACATGTCCTAATAGAATTCAACTTCTCACATTACTACCAGCGTATCGACTATCTCGCGACCATTAAGTAACACTAGATGCGTGGATCACACACGCAATGAAATTTTATGAGGTTCGACAAATATGGAAGCTAAATGCAATAAAACAATTTTCAACACTTCGATATGAAGCTGACTCGCATTACACACAGTATCTAACATTAAATTACCATTAAAACGTTAAAAGCTAGAACCACTTAGTAAAACTTGATACATTTTATATAAATACGAAGGATAGTAAATTAGTTTACATAAAAATTCTTCTAAACGGTCTGCGATCTATATTAAGGCGTTGACTATATTGTAGGTCAGCTTCTTGGCACTTATATCCAATTGATTCCATTACTATTTCATCAAATACTTTTGCATCATCTACTTCGAATTCAACTAGTTAATACGTATTATCCATACAAAATAAATTTAGTTCAAATGCTTCCTCAACATAATCTTCTATCGCAACCACATCAATTGAAACTTCAAGTTGTTTATTTGTTGAATGCATCAATCTTTCTCTTTTGTAACATTTCACAAGTAAGGTATTCGGTAACTAGTGAATGTGATTTGACCGTTACATTTGTTCGTCTTATTTCGTCATGTCATATACATGCAACCATCAAATCATCTTTTACTTTGGCCATAAAACATTGGGCTTTCAAACGATGGGAATATTTTGCAATTAAATTGCATCAACATTTATTTCAACCTATAGTTATTGAATAACTGCTTCCTTGTTTTTGTAATTGATTTTAAAAGCCAAGGGTTCATGAGATTGTAAGTTACCACCGTTTGTTAACGTTTACAATGCAAGTCTTATAATGAAAGCATAGAAGTATGGCGTTATTCTTTAGGTCAATGCATTGGCAGGATTTTATAGCTAAATGACATTATTACCTTGGGCAAATGAATATCACATATACTTAATCCAAAAACTCAAAATAGTGTACTCGTATGCCTACATAACGCTTATTGTATACCCTTGCTGACTTTTCTATGCTTATATAAGAATTAATTGACAACAAAAGCTAGTTCATCTATAACACCACAGCCCAAATGCGTTCCACACCTGAACACAGGCTTCCTCTACACCTGTGAGGGTTTGAGCCTGAGTCTGAGGGCGTAAGACTCAGGCCTTACAAATTCCTAAGAATTCTAGATGTTCAGGTTTCATCATGTATTACACGTTTTTGTAATTCTTCATTACATCTAATCGTTCGTTTATAAAGTATGCAATTTTCTACGAAACGATTATGATAGGTCAATAAAGTCATCTCTGGGTCTATATTAGAAATTTCATTTAATTTGAACAGCTATAAAAAGCTGTGTAATTATGCTATCGACATTATTATGGTAATGTGTTCCACTTATTCCGAAGAAAGCAATAAGGAAGAGTGTTATGAGGAAACTACAATTCATTTATAATATTATACGTCAATTTCCATATATCATAAAATAGTCGAATAGAGGAAATAATTCTTCAAATATTTATTGGCAATTCTATCGGTTATTAGGTTTTAGATTGGGTGTTTACGACTCGGATACAATTTCAATGTCCACTCTCCGATTTTTTGTCCATTCGTTGACCTATATAGACAGGTATCTCTATAGTTTTGTGTTAAAAAGGATATTTTAAAGAATTAAATAGACTAATATTGTCATCGGATTCGGGTAATAATGTGATTTTATTGTCATTGTCTAGATCTGTCAATGCATAATTTAGTGACCCACAAATTTAAAACATTTCTATTTAAAATACCAATACACTTGGCTGGAGTTATACAAACTTCATGGTGAAAATCTTGTTTATTTTGATAGTTTTTTTCCATGCGGTCATAACCTTTTTGCGAGGTGTGGCCAGCACCGGCCATTCACATGCGAAGCAACAAACGAACGAAAGCGAACTCGTCTTGCTTTCTGCATACCGACGTTCGATGTTCAATCATAAACATTCGACGCATTTTGTTGGCGGCATGTAGGGTTGGCAACTTGATAATACTATATCTTAGAACGTCAGAAGCTATAATATAGTAAATAATAGCTTCTGACGTCACTGCGATGAGATTCTATGAAAAGTTTCTTTTTCTCGTTATTCAGCATAATTAGCGTCATTGTTATCATTCTACCAATTTTCGACATTATTCTCTGTCCAAGGCCACTTGAAACTATATTTTGCGGATTTGACGGCTATGTTATTCGACCATTTAGCTAATGATCGGTCCTATGCACTCAATAGTTATTTGAAAACTTTATATAAAAATGCAAAATATACTAAGGTCTTGGGGTTTGAATATCAGTAAATACTATAATAAATAAGCTTTACAATAAACTTTCATCTCTATTTAAAAGTTAAATGTCTAGAAGCTGAAGAAGAGGACTGTTTCCTCTACAAAAAGGTTTCTTTTAACTAGGTATAGATAAACACAGGTATAAAGTGAATTAGAATAAAATACGATAACAATTAAAGACAGATGACAACCCTAGCAACACCAACCAATGATAGAAAGTAACCCTTATATTGATTCGATTGTAATAAACATGTTATAGTAAAATGGTGACATACAGACGATATTGTTCAATTTGATTGACAGTACGAGTATATTTACGTTGATAGACATAATGTGACAGTCTTGGTAACTAAGTGTGATAAAAGGTGTTTTCTTTTTACGCCTTTTATTTAGTTCAGGAAGTAGATGTACGTTTTTTTTTATTCCGCCTTTTATTCAGTTCTGGAAGTGATTGTACGCTGTTTAATATGATTTTCTATATAAGTTCCATAGCTTAGCGTTTTATATTATATTTTACGTTTTTTTGTTAAACGGTTGAATAGTTTAAAAGACTAGTGTGTAATGGATGTACAATAACAATTAAAAAAATTGCATTTAGTTATGTTTATGACTTTGATTTTAATTTATTGAATCACTCAAATATGTACGAAGGACTTGGGAAGGACAAAATTTGACACAATCCAAAATAATATATTCTATAACAGTAAGTAGCCTAATCGGTCAAACTACCGGAGAGAACTTATACAGTCTCAAAATTACCAGTTACCGAATCCATTGCATAACATCAAAAAACAGACTTATTGATAGACTAGCATCAAATTTCATAATGTTTTGTTCCTTTTTAGAGCCGGTTTGGTTATCACAAGTTGCGTAACTTCCGAGTTTTCTGTGTCAAAGATTTAAAACAGCGTTAATAAGTACCATTAACGTGTGGTTGAGAAGATGTATCCCATATTTCCTATAGAAAGTTACTGCATAGTTGAATAATAATTTGTATGATTTAATCATATTAGAACCTAGTTGTGACGCAATGTTTTTGACGATGTGGGAGGGAAGTAGTATATTTTTTGGTAATTCATAAATTCATTATTACATTTTTCGTAAAATAAAAAACTAAAATGACAAACCTATGGCTATAAGTAATTTAGGTTATGAAAAAAAATTATAAAGTTCGCTTTAACAAAAAGTATTGATGCTTATTGTAACATCGTGTCCCCTTAACAACTGAATTAATTATTTATTTTCCTTACAGATACATAAATATATTACAATGATAACACCTTCCAATAACATGTAATATGATGCATAATAAATTAATATTATATTTACGAATTATTCCATACAGTGTACACCAAATAGTGACGTAGTTATAACCCCACATTGGGATACAAGTTCTGTGTCGTGGGAAATTATATGTTTTTGTTCATCACACAAACATTTGTCCTGGTGCCGGGATCGAACCTGTGACCTGTTGTTTCGCGTGCGTCTGTCTAGCCGACTGCGCCAGGAGCCTGTTAAAACTTATTAATTTATTCTTTGTAGCCCATCTTCGTTAAAGCTGTGAGACTAATAAATTTACGTGATGAAGCTGTTGAATAAAATTAGATTTCTCGACGTACGCACGCGAAGACAGTCCATATTGAAAAAACTGGCACGCTCCGAACATACAAATGTTAGTAAGTCATGATCGCGTCGACAATAATTTACTTTCGATTATTCACGTCACGGTACAGACAGCATTCGAGCGCATAATCTTTCTCAGATCACGAGAGCATTGACCTTAAAGCTACGTCATGCTGTTTAGATCGCTGTTCATTGCTGCAAATGTTCAGGAGTTTGCGCAGGTGTTTTATAAGAAACTGCAATGTATTGCGTAGTGAATTTCTTGGTTGTCTTTGTTGACAGATATGCTTAGCACTTTACACGTCTTTTTTGGGACAGTGCCTGACCTAATAATACAACCTGAGGCCTCTTGATCGAACGAAGCATACTTACGTTACAATGCTAACGAGAAACTTACTTAGTATGACATCAAAATTTCTCAGCAAGCATCGGAATCTTTATGTACAAATCAATGTTTGACAGCCCCGTGGTGCAGTTGGTTAGACACCAGCTTGCGAAACGAGCGGCCGCGGGTTCGATCCCCGCACCGAGACAAATGTTTGTGTGATCCACAAATATTTGTTTCGGGTCTGGGTGTTTGTGAGACCGAAAAGTCTCTCGTAGTTTCTGATACCCACGACACAAGACTCGTATCTTAGTGTGGGGTCAGGACTATGTATGTGACTGTTGGGTGTATTTATTTATTTATCTATATTTCTTCGTTGTATTTTTTAATATTTGTTTTTAAAGCTCTCTTAATAGATCCAAAAGATCCGATCGATTTACTTAAGAAATAAATTTAATAAAATAACCAAGAAACACTTATATATGCATGTAGTTCTGACGCCTCACTAAGCTAGTCTTGCGTCGTGGATTCTAGAAACTTCTAGACTTTTCTGTCCAAACACCACGAAACTTATGCCCATGATGCACAGTTTTTGCTACTCGTATTGTTGACTCAAGCAATGTGTTAATTGGATGCATTGCGACCAATGCTTAATTGTTCGCTTGTCGCGTAACAGTGGATACGCGTCAACCACGTGTGAAATTATTTGTGTTGCACAGAACTACATGGGCATTACTATTGCAACAGGCTGCTTGGGATTGCATACGTTATTCTTAACTATAGTAGTCGATTTACAGGACTTATTGTGAGGCATTGGGATAATCAAATGGATGAAAAAATTACTAATAATTATGATTACAAACTTACGAGTGAATTGTAAGTATTTAATTTTATTTTTAATTAGTGGTGAGATTAGGATTAGGAGTGAGGCCTGGGTAATCGAGTTTCACTTTGCTTGACCCGAATCGAATCCAGAACCCCAAGATCGCACGGAACTTATCACGAGGCAGTCACTCAAATCCGTTCGGGAATACCCTTTTTATTGTCTTTATCCTCAAAAATAAATCTAACTCGTTTCATGACAGTTACTATACGTACGTTATTTACGAACCAATTGTAATGCCTATTCTTTTACTATCAACTTAGGTGAATAAGGTATCTATTGGGGTCATTTCAACATCGTAAAAACAATGTAAAATATTGTTATTGATGATTCAATTCAAATGAAAATATCTAACTAATTGAACAATTCATATATTATTTCAGCTCCATTGTTATGGTACTTCCATAAGTAAGATAATTTATACCGCAGTTTTCTGAATTGGCAATATTTTTTGTTTCTTCGTCATCGTCACTGCCGGGTACGGGCCTCCTATACAACTGACAGAGTTTAGGCCTAGTGCGAGTTGGCGGACTACCTAAGACGATTTTTCCCAGCACAGCAAGTTAGAATTTATTCTGAATCTTCTTCTTCTTCTTCATCAACCCATATACGCCCACTGCTGAGCACGGGTCTCCTCTACCATTGAGAGGGTTTCGGCTGTTATTCTGAATACACATATAAATTCAAAAAGTCAGAGTTGAGCTATGAACTCGCGACCGCCGAAAGTATCCAACGCGCCTCGAAATTCATCTTTGGTAAAATAAAATAGCCCAGCAGTTAAATAAACAAACATAAACTTTCTTACATGAAGCTGACAAATTAAAAACAACAAAACTGGTCAAGTGATCAACATTTATATGCCCTTAGTATGGGTATTGCAAGTCTGGTTTACTTGATGTCGTCATGAGAAATTATGTGTTGCTGAGGAAGTTTCTTGCTGTTCCTTTCCTACAGCGAACACTTTTTGAAACGGCAATAGTTCTAAAAAGTGTTTGATATTGACGATTCAAAAGTCATAGCCATAGTCCGCCAACTCGCGCTAGGCCAGCGTGGTGGACTATGGCCTGTTAAAGCTACCATTGATGGGGGAACCGTGCCCAGCACGTATACAGGTTGATGATGATGATGATGATTCATTAGAACTTGTGAAAGTCTATTTGAACGAAGATGATTTTGACTTTGACTATGACTTTGAAGGCAACCGCATAAGCTAGTCATAGCTTGTCTAGATGCTTAGAATGTCTAGTCTATAGTGCATAGACCCCGCACGCGAGGAAAGAAAGTGTAGTACCTACTAGGAAATGCTATGGAAGCGCTTAAGTTAATAACATGTATCCTACACTTAATTATTTAGTTTCCTCATATTAAAAAAAGGTTTACAAAATGTGTAAATAATGTAAAAAGAAAATTTTGACAATTAATAGTCACGGTGATTACAAAAACATTGACGCTAAAAAATGAACGTTTATTAAATAAAAAAATAACGTTTTCCTAACTGCCATAAGTAAAGTAGTAATAACGTAGCGAAAAGGACCAAAATGCAGTTTTGTCATCGATATGCCACTTATTTGCGTAATGTGACCCTGCCACTAAAAATATTGATATATTTATCTCTTGTAGTTCTATAAAAGTCCAGCTTGCCTTAAAAAACGAATATTATCTTCAAGTTTTAAATCTTTATTTAACAAAATAAATTTTAAATATAAACGAGAGTATCCTGAGTCTACACTAACAACTATAAGCTAGACCAGCGTTTCCTAACCTTTTTCAGCCACGGACCCCTAGGAAATTAGGGACAGTTTTCACGGACCCCTTTAATAAAAAAATTGTTAAGTAAGCGTAGCGATTACGAGACATTAGCATTTATGTATGATCCAGAGATAACACCTTCTTCATCTTTTTTATCAACCCATATACGCCCACTGCTGAGCACGGGTCTCCTCTACCTTTTGAGAGGGATTAGGCCATAGTCCACCACGCTGGCCTAGTGCGGGTTGGCGGACTACACACCTAAGAAATCCCTAAGAACTTTTAGGTGTGCAGGTTTTATCACGATGTTTTCCTTCACCGTTAAAGCAAGTGATAGTTCAATTTGAATACACACATAACTTTCGAAAAGTCAGAGGTGTGTGCCTGGGGTTTGAACCCGCGACCGCCGAGATTCTCGACCGCGCGCCTAAAACAAGATAACACCGCGGACCCTCATACATAGGTTCCCCCATACAGGGGTCCGCGGACCACAGGTTAGGAATCGATGAGCGAGACATTACTCAATTAACATGTAACACTTTTGGGCTTCTATGAAAGTTCCGCTACTGACTCACTCAATACCCTGTGCTAGCTCAGAATAAATGCGGATTTCCTATTACCCATGTGTATGGCAGTACTTTCTATTCCTTTAGAAAAACATATGGTTATATACGAGTAACTTACTGCATTCATTAGGCAAGATTTTAGAAGAAAGTTTGTTTATAATATTTTTGAGGTCAATATAACAACAGGATGTTTTTTGTTTTAATCTCGTCGCTATAAAGACTGTCTAGTGATCTCGCGGCAAAATGTGCCGTACGATCTAGAGCTTGGGTTCTATTCCCGGGTCGGACTGAGTGTTATAAATGTCATCGGGGTCATAACTATGCATGTGATGTGACTGTTGTATTTATTTATTTCCCATGCCTAAACTCCTCACATCTTCTAACCCATGACACACATTATTCGCTCTACAATACTGCACGGCTCATTAAAACAGAAATACTCAACAATTTACAAAAAGTAAACTAGTTATGAAAGCATTACGCAAAACCGTTTCCAAGTCATTGTTGGGAAAAAACTATATACAAACGGAAGCTAGCTATATTGCAACGCGCCAACGGACACGAAGATTGCTACGTGTCAAAAATTTATGTGTTAAGCCGATTGTTAGAGTTACCCAATATTTGCTTTGTTAATAGAGACTACATAAATGTACACATACGTGTATTATGCGTGAATTTATGTATTAGCAAAGTAAAAGCAGTGATGGCCTCGAGGTTTAGGCGCGCGGTCGAGAATCTCGGCGGTCGCGGGTTCGAACCCCAGGCACACACCTCTGACTTTTCGAAGTTATGTGTGTATTCAAATTGAATTACCACTTGCTTTAACGGTGAAGGAAAACATCGTGATGAAACCTGCACACCTAAAAGTTCTTAGGAATTTCTTAGGTGTGTAGTCCACCAACCCGCACTAGGCCAGCGAGGCGGACTATATGTGTGGCGACTAAACCCTCTCAATGGTAGAGGAGACCCGTGCCTCAGCAGTGGGCGTATATGGGTTGATGAAGAAGAAGAAGAAGATATGTATTCACGCCCGTATTCCCCAAAAGGTTAGGATAGAGGTGCATTTCTGTATAAGTCTATCGTTGTAATTCGGGCATGTTTCAAGACTCACGGCTGCTACTGAGGCTTTAATGGGAAAACTCAATGGCAATTTTACGACCTAGGAATCAAACTTATTGCAGTAAAAGGTCTTTGTTAGATTATGCAGTAGATGATGGTGGTAGAAGATTATCTTTGTCTCATTCCATCACAAATGCAATAAAGCGAGTGATTCGCTAATTTTAATTGTTCTTGATTTTCATAAAATTTGTAGCGTTGTTTTGCAGAATTATTACCATTATCGTGAACCTGTTTTTGTTCCGCGGATCAGTTTTGGATAACATGCAAAAAAATGTAAAGAAATGCATGACTATACACGACAAAGTATTATACTTTTCTGTATTTTACTATTTCTATTTACCATAGAGTTGAGTCAGTCGTTACCGTGCGGTCTAGACTTCAGGACTCAGGGCTATCCTTTGACGCGTACGCAGGAAATACGCTCAGGGTTTTGCACTCATACCTCTATACGAGGATAATGCACTCTGGACATCGTTTAATTGCTGTGGTGTCATAGTTTTACGTCGTTGGTGTATTAATTAGATCGAAAACTACGTCATAACACATAATCTTGAGATTAAGTTTTCACCATTAAATGTTTATTGAATAATGAATGTAGCATGATTAAATTTGTATTTTGTAAAGTAATCAACTTTGTAAGATATATGTATAGATAATGCTATACGTTATCAGGTAATAAACATGGTTTACCAATAACGGTTAATTGTGTTAAAATTAGCTCATTATCCGCTTTTTTAAACTGCTTCAATCATACATAGGTTTGGCATGCAAACAAAATACTATTTTCATAAATAGATTGAGTGCTCTTAATAAATTCATTACTGGACTATAACAGTCTATTTAATAGTGAAAGGGAATGTCGAATGAATTTTCATCTTAGGTTTAATTAAATACAATTACTTGCTAATAAATCCCCGGCGACATTTCAACGACTCACCATCATAGGAGGTATGCGCGTGGCCACGAAGTAGACTTTTTTCTGTTTATTGTAGAATTTTGTATACGAGATATACATTCAATACCGATGGGTGTATGGAAAACGTCAAAGTGTTTATTATTTCTCGACATTTTCTTTAACACCAGAGGGTTTGTAATCACCTGCCACAGTTTCCCATCACAGTCTGAATACATCCTGTATATATAGCTCAGCAAAAGGAGAAGATTGAGATTGGCAGGAGAAGGCCCAAGACAAATATATGTGGAGAGTTTTGGAGGCCAAGACTCACTTTCTGGCGTTACACGTGATCACAAATATGGCTCTGTCAAAATAAAACATAAGTTGACAGAGATCACCTTTACCGCTATTAGTTCTTTGTTCCTTTTTACTCGTAGCAGTCTATAAAAATAGTGCTTTACATCCAAAAGAACTAGGATAATAAAAGAAATACACGTTTGTCGGCAAATTATTTCACAACTTTAATGGCACAGCAAATATGTGAACTTGTGTTTTGAAGCCAGGGCGGTGACAACGAAATGCATGTTGGCAAATTGTCGTTTAAAACTACTATATACTTTTTTATTTCAGATCTCTGATGACCGCGACCTAATCTTATATTAAGAGTGGTTGAGTTCATATAAATTTAGTTATCACTGTTTCTATTTTCCTCATACTATTTTTATATATTATACTTAGATAACAAATGTTGGATAAACATTTTTAGCAAAAAAAATTAATTTAACTGTTTTATAAATAAATGTTATTTAATTCCTTAATTACAATTAAGTAGGGGATGAAAATAATAATAATTACTCGTCAATCATTGCCGACGACGTTACATCCCGATTCCATTTTTTAAGTACGAAAATTTGACTGACATTTTTCACTTTTTTTAATAAAAGTATTTTATACTTTTATGTAATGGTTATACGCCTATAATTTCGTTAATTTCACAACAATCTATAACTCAGTACTTCATTTGCACGGTTTATTTTCTTAATACTAGTAACGCCATCTATTATCATCCTTGAAAACTAATGTTTACTGTATAAGTATAATTCACTCTTCTGAAAACCAATTACAATCGCACACTCTTTCACATTCTTAAGTTATAAATAAATTAATTATATAGTCAGTATTGACGTTGTTATCCGTCTTAGTGGCCCTATTAAGCGGAAGCGAGACATTGCGACAGGCGGAGTAAAACTTTCGCTTTTCACTGCCAAGTGCCAAGGCTCGCGGTTGCTTCGCGGCCCGAGTATTTTTATTGGCCATTATTAAATAACTGATTTGTATTCACTGCATTATTCAACCAGTTGCATAACACTGAGATCTTTCAAAATTGCGAGGGGACATTCTGAAATCGCCCTTTTAATTTTGATATTTTAACGTGTGTTGGGTAACGCTTTATTTATAGCATGTTTGTTTTGGCTGTATGACTTTTCCTTTCTTTGATTTTTGTGAAACTGGGTATGAGAGTAAAATACGGAGGGCAATAACATTGACTCTGACGGAGTAATGCGTATTTACTTATTTCGGAACAAACATGTTGTTTTTTGTCATTCTCATGACTTAATCGTCTCCAACAAATATTATAGTAAAATGTTACATGTGGTTTTATCACACAAATCATACAATACTCCCACACATAGTTCAGAATTTACTAACGCAACTTTCGTCGTGGGAGTCGGAACCTACAAAGGCTCTATGATCCCACACTAAATAAATTTACCAACAAACATTTGTCCTGCGAAGATTGAATACAACAACAACAGTATACAATGTTTTGTCCCATGCGGTACAGATAGAATGTGGATTCTTCATCAACCTATATACGCCCACTGCTGAGCACGGGTCTCCTCTACCAATGAGAGGGTTTAGGCCATAGTCCACCACGCTGGCCTAGTGCGGGTTGGCGGACTACACCCCTAAGAAATTCCTAAGAACTTTTAGGTGTGCAGGTTTCATCACGATGTTTTCCTTCACCGTTAAAGCAAGTGGTAATTCAATTTTGAATACACACATAACTTCGAAAAGTCAGAGGTGTGTGCCTGGGGTTCGAACCCGCGACCGCCGAGATTCTCGACCGCGCGCCTAAACCTCGAGGCCATCACTGCTTCCAGAATGTGGATTGGCAAAAGTTAATTTCGAAAGATACTTTTTATATATTCCGTTTATAAACTATGGCGAAATATCTACGTTTAACAAGTTTTTCATCACCAAGAACTGCGAAGATTTTAATTATTATCAAAAATAATATCACATACTTACTATTGCTTCATAATTTTTGCCATATCTGCTATAACAATGGCAAAAAATTTCATGATCAAAAAAAATATCCCTGCTAGGGTCCATATTATTATTTTTTTAAATGTAGCAATCAAACTTTTTAGCAACAGCTATTGAGTCGTCACTAGGGTTTGCAATCCCGCACCATTTTTTTTCCCGCGGGAAATTTGCGGGAAACTTGCCTTTCCCGCGGGATCCCGCGGGAATTCCCGCAAAAATTCAAAAATGCAAAAATATGCATATAGTAATTCTATATTACCTGTACATTAGTTATACTATATTAAAAAATAATAATAATAGAGACATTCATAAATTTATCTAATAGAAAAAGAACTTTTTCATAGTTCTTATGAGGTAAGGCAGCGGGTTTGCAATCCCGTATTCCGCGTTCCTACATTCCTAAATAGTAAATAGTAACCTAAACAGCAATTAAACCCTCGAGGTATAGGCGCGGTCGAGTATCTGGACGATTGCAGGTCCAAACTCCAAGCACACACGACTGACTTTTTCAAGTTACCTATGGGTGTATTCACAATTTAACGGTAAAGGAAAACATCGTGAGGAAACCTGCACAGAACCAGCCTAAAACTAAACCTAACTATTTCGCAAACCATCGTGGTGGTTAAGACCTACACTCTCAATGGTAAACGCGACTTGTGCCTAGGCGTGGAATGTTTATGGGCTGATGATGATGATGAACCTAGCCTAAATAATTGTTACTACCATTCAGTTATTTATATACTCAGCCTATCGCCGTCTTTTTTTTTGCCTGGGGAAAACTACTACTAACAAGCAAGATATGTCGGACTTTTGCCGACTAAAAACCCCATGCTTCTCGGTTACCGCATGCAAAGGTCACCGGGATCTCGAGAAGAACACATACCGGTAAAGTTCGACCGAGATCTCGGTCTCGGTATCGGCATTCTCGGCTACAAATCCTACCGAGAAATTTGTCTCGGTTCTCGGCTGTTTCTAGCCGAGATTCTCGGTCCTAACCGAGACTGTAACTTTTTTGAATCGGCATTAAAATTTTACCGCGCGTGGCCATGTGTAAATATAGTTCATGCTCTGTAATCAAAGAAATGCTAATATTTTTGAGTATTGGTTTTTGTCACCTTATAACGTGCTTGGCCTGCAAATAACAATTTTTTTAACTGCGCCCCCTACTAGCTGGACAATTTTATATCGAGAGACATGTAGTAGTAGTAGCGTATTAAAAAAGTTAACAGTATTAAAAAAATCACGCTTTGTCTATTCTCGGTCTCGGTTCTCTTTCTCGGTCTCGGCCGAGACTTTATTTTATTCTCGGTCTCGGTCTCGGCCGAGAACAAAAAATCTATCTCGGTCGAGCCCTACATACCGGTAATCCTTCTTGCGGTTTGCTTATATGCTCTTCACATATATATTTCTAAAAAATCATTCTCTTAAGTCTTAACTTGCTTGAAACCGAGTAGAGGTTACTGCGCTAATTTGTCGGCCTCTTCGTTTACGAGAGGGATTGGCTTTTTCATGATCCCTCTCTGCAGCCTCTTTCTTTGCCATGACAGCCTCGCAAAGCCTATCGCCGTCTACTGTTGAACGTAGGCCTTTCCAAAAAAGCGCCAACCATCCTGGTCTTGAGCGACTCTTATCCATCCGTTACCCGGTTAACCGTTACCTACTGTTGAGTTATTTACTTTAACGATAATTTACTGCATCGATTTCTGCTAATTACATTGTGCAATAAATAAACGAACAAAACTTGTAGTAGCCTGTTGTAAAGTGTCACTTTAATTAGAAACTCTCATTTTTTTTCTAACAGAATAAACAATCCGCCGCACATTTCAATCTTTTATTTCGTTCGATCGATTGATCGATACTGTACGATGCGCCCGCACTGTTGGGATGGAGCTAATAGGCCGTCAGTGATAGCTGAATTACCTTGCCGAGTCATAAAATTTCCGCGCGGAATTCCCGCACAATTGCGGGAATTCCGCAGGACTTAAAAATATGCGGGATCCCGCGGGAATGCGGGAACGCGGAATGCGGGATTGCAAACCCTAGTCGTCACAAACGTGGATAGAAAGCGATAGTGACGCATGAGTTAAGAACAATGCATTATTACTTACCAATGGAAAAATACCTTTATGGAAAGCCTTCTATATTTGTTTTTATTAAGAAAAGAGTCATTAACTTACGTTGAATCATAGGTTATAGAAAAAAATTGCTTATTACATGTGTGTTGACATTTAAGTATAGACATAGTATAGACAGTTAGTAATCACTCATTTCCAAAGATAAAGTTACGTTAATTAGCATCCAATAAAAATATATGTAGGCATAATTAATACTTGTTTCTCATTATAATCATGTAGGTCAATTTGTTTCTCAAAAGAATATTCTAAACATCTTCTATTATTTACATAATGATATGATAAATTTTAACAATTTGTAAAACCCCAGAGGTATTTAGTACTGTAATTGTAAACAAACATAAGGTCAGCAGATAAGGTACCTAATAATAACATAACAGCTTCCGTGGCTCAGTTGTTAAGAAATTTAACAATTTTTCTCAGTATGTAAAATTATTTGTATGAATAAAAATGCTTTTATTCCTCATATTAATCACTTATACATTCACAAATGTACCAAAACTAAGGAGCATAACAGTTTAAAAAATAAGACGTGCTCAATTTGTTACATTTTGTCCTGCCTTCCTTTCGTGTTCGTTGCAAGAAATCATTTAGCTCTTCCAAAATCGCTTAAGTCCAAAATAATAAGCAGACAATCATCATTATCTCCCTGCCCTGGCCCCAATTTATTACTTGGGGTCGGCGCAGTATGTCTTCTCCTTCCACACATCCCTGTCAGCCGTCATGTCTTCATTCACCCTTTTCTTTTTCATATATTAAAAAAATAACAATAAATTATTAAGCAGACAATATGTAATTCAAATCATTTGCCTTGCAGGTGTGGTTGTGCCTGGCGTGCATGGCGGCGTGTATGGGAGCGCCCGCACCGAGCTCCGAACCCTTATACCTGGACATCATTGACATGGCAGCTATCAGCAGGATGTCTCCGCAGCAACTAGAAGCTCTGGCGGAAGGACTGGCTGCAGAAGAGATAATGAGGTCAGACTTCAAAGAATGCGAAAAACAATTGAATCATAAAGTTCGTACTTGACAGCCCCATGGCGCAGCTGGGTAAAGACCAGCTTGCGAAAATGTCGCGGGTTCGATCCCCGCACCGGGACAAATGTTTGTTTAATCTACGAAATATTTATTTCGGGTCTCAGTGTATGTGAGACCGAAAAGCCTCTCGTAGTTTCTGATACCCACGACATAAGACTCGTATACTAATATGGGGTCAGGACTATGTTTGTGACTGTTGGGTGTATTTATTAATTTATTATTAATATTGCTGAGTATGAAATTTTGTGTTGCCGAAGCGGTAATAGCTTAAAACTCACTGTTCAAAAGAGCTTGTCTACTGGAATAAAAATTATTTTGGCTTTTGACTTGTTTTAACTTGGGTTCTTTGATCGCATCATTAAGAAGCATAACTACGAGGTAATGTCTTTGAATTACAATTTCCCGTCAATACCAGACGTAATATTGTCATTGCCGTGGCAATGCCGTAATAAAATGTGGTAATGTAAATGTATAGACTGTAATAAATTGTTAGTGCAATGCCACGTAAGAAAATAAATGCTTTCGGTGAGGCAGTTAAGTTATAAGATGTTTCTCATCCAAATCCCTATGCTATCTATGCTCACAGATATCTATCCGATATTGTTTTGACTTTGATTTAAATTTAATATAATTTTGTTTTTCATCAGAACCAAGCGGTCATCAGCCCAAGCGCTAACGTCAGTCGTGTCCAAAGCGTCTTCAGGTCTGCAAAGCAAGGTTGGATTGCTTGGTCAAGCTTCAGCGTTCATTGCGTCAGCTTCAAGCAAAACTGGCGGCGGTGGCGAACACACCGGCTATTCTTATGAACCAGTAAGTATAATGACTAATCAGGGTACCTATTTGCATACAGTATTCATAGATGAGTATAATAGTATATTTGTTTTCAATGAAAAAAAATTGAGATTGGTTGAAAACGAGATTATAGTCCATACTTAACATTAATCATGAGAACATCAATCAACATACTGTGTGAACTTCATCCAGAAAATTAGCATAGCTTAGTAATATTTACAGGGAATTGAATAAATGATGGTAAATTTACAAACCTGCAATAGCCATTATAATCTTTGATATCTTAACATAATTTCTATTACTAAATTTGGTACTAAACTTGCAGCAAGGCGAGAAATACGACTACTGGGGTTTGAAGAAATCAATCCTTTACACGCTGTTCCAAGCCGTGAAAGCCATTACTGGAGGTGTGACGATTCTCAAGGGACAGCTGATAAAGGGCGGCGGTGCCCTCGCAAGTACCCTGGGCAAGGTTATCGCCGTGAAAGGTGACGCAGTCAGCAATCTTGGAAAGAAAATTGTTAGTTCAGCAGCTCTCAGTGAAAAGAAACCTGGATGTAAGTATTATAATAATTTCTTTAATCATTTTTTCGTAGCGATTCCACCAGATTCTAAAGTTTATGTAAGTTGTTTTTTAACACGTTTTGACCTAGCAATGGTGCTTTCAAGTGGTTTTCTTTTTTAAACCTGGTTTTATGCGGAGGTCACAACAAAAATTGTGAATTTCGAAGAGATAGTCCTAGATGGTCCTACATATTACTGGACAGTAAATAACTGTTTAAATACGAAATAAGATTCATTGTTAGGTCACTACGCTATTACGAATATCGTAACATCGATAAACCGCGAACCGTTTCTATAGATAGCATAAATCTCTTCGCCTACTCCAAGCAATTCATCTCCATCGTTCTAATTCTCTTTAGTTTGCATAACTACTATATCTTCAATAGCATCGTTGCCTAGTGCAATATCTCGCATATCCGGTGTATTACGTTTGTATTCATTAACTATCAAATTATAATCGCGCATTAACTCAATGGATGAGGAAACGGTTACGCAACGCGTTTTTGTACGGATTTGTATCAGATTTACATAATGCTATTGGTGTGTGAAGACTTGAAGAGTATTTTCTTATCTTTTGATTATTTGAATATGTCTCTTTTTATCTTTTGAAACTGTAGATAGAAAGTGATGTTATTGATAGATTATTCAGTTTTGAAGGTAGACAAGCTACGTAAAAGCTTAAGTCACAGATTTTGAGGCATTGGTCTAGTGTCAAATTCAATGTAAGTAGATTAAAATTATTTGGAATTTTATGGAAAGTAGGTATCAAATATAACGCCATAGATTACCATTTGTAAAATTCTATAATAAGGATTTTTTTTAAACGTGATTTTAAAGCAGAGTGTTTAAGCTACCGTACCTGATAGTAAGTACAGTACTTTCTAAATACGATGTTCTCATGCCGGAAATAAAATATTTAAAATACGGCTCTAATGACCATTGGGATTAACATTGGGAATTTTATAAAGCACTATTAATTAGCGTCCAGCTTTATATAAGTGGGGATTTTCCTGAGTCCGTCCCGGTTTTACAAGTTACATTACATCATACAGTGTCCATGTTTTGGAATACAAACGAGGCATCCATTATGTATGCACACGAGCTCATATTTTTGTAAGAATATGAATATTTTACGAGATATTTTGTTTCAAACATTGTTGCGGTTTAATTTCGTAACACCTCTTGGGTGAATGGAAGATGGCGAATGTTACAAACGAAGGTTATTGGAATTCGTTAGCTCTGATGATTACAATCGAATTATGAAGATACCTTAAAATATACTTAATTCTATATAATAATATTACACTTATAAAAATAATTATGCCACCGCCATGCCATGAATTTAAACTCTTTATGACTATAAAATAGTAATTAAGTAATAATGACATAAACCAATGGATACGAAGAAAAAAAGCTCGTAACATGAATGAATCACTTTTCATTTTACATTTACTGTAATAAATATTATGCATTAAAGTACTAAGAAGTTTACGTCGAGCACGCTATAAATGTTTATTTTGATTGCTTCATTGTAAATTATGCATACATGATTAAAACATGCAATATTTTATATTGTGCAGTAAATGTCATTTCTAGAGAGCCATAATTTTATTATTTAAAGAAATACACTCAGCCACAAAGTTTTGATCACACACTATGATAGAAGTTCTAGCATCTAGAAATCTAGCAATATCAAGACACATACTTTTTGTACACTGAATTCCTTCAAAACTCTTTCTCGCCTTTAATCCACCACGCTGTTCTACTATCACGCTGACTAAACCCCCAAGAATTTCCTTGACTATATTTCAAGAAATAATAGAAGATATTATTCCAGCAACTGCAGTATACGGGCCTCCTCCAACCAGCCACGTTGAGTACGGCCCTCCCAGCGCCTACGGAGCCCCGACTGCGCCAGCACACTACTCACACACAGCTCCTGCCGCCCCCACAGGATTCGCTGCCCATAAATATCCATCCCATTTAGACGGTAAGTCAGATACAAAGATATTGTTATGACTATTATCACAGCACAATGGAAAAATCTATCAATCTACGGATTATGCTATGTTCATACAGGGATGTGTCTTAGCTTTCTATATTATGTCTATTTTATCTTCATTGACGTATTTTTTTGGGTAAGCTATCTTTATTAAATAATGATAGGGTCTGTCTTTATCCAGGTAAATTGTTAAAGAAGTGGCCTTTATCTCCTTAAAAAGTCTTATACATACCATGACAAAGTCATTCAAATAACTTCAGCTATTTAGATGTGAAAACGTAATAATAGTTATCTTAAAAAATAACATGACAGTAATTACTGCATGAATCCGAAAATAATCTAAAAATATTTTTTGTTTTCAAATATTGTTACAAAACAACATTAACGCATCCTTATTATGTGGTAACAACAACAGTTATATAAAGAAAGTAATTTAAAAAAATATTTAAATTGCATCAAAGCTAAATTTAACAAAAGCCAAAAATAGAGTAAAAGTGGGACATGAAAACAGGTAAACAACAATGCCATAACAATTCGTGCTACTTACACTGGCCAAACAGTAACATAGTCATAACAATGAGTTATGTAACTAACTGGATGAGTGTGGTCGATAACAGACTGTTATGTAAGTAGACGCGGCTGTGTGAATCAATTTAATTAGGCATTTTGTCGTCAAATTGTCTGGCAATTGGGTCGATTGTTTTGAACTAAAAAGTGAAAATTCCGTCGGACTGTTTGTTATTAAGAAATTAACTTTGATTTTCGCTCGTTGTAACAAAAACAACCTACATGCTGTACGATTGATTCTACATTTTAGTCTAATTAGGTAATAACATATCTTAGTAGTTATGGCGTCGAGGTCTAGGCACGCGGTCGAGAATCTCGGCGGTTCAAACCCTAACACAATGAACTATCACTTACTTTAAAGGTGAAAGAAAACATCCTGAGGAAACCTGCACATCTAAAAGCGCTTAGGAGTTAGGTAGGTGTGAAGTCCGTTAAGCCGCATTAGTCTAGTGTGGTGAACTAAGTCAGCCGTGCCCAACAGTGAGTCGTATATAGGCTGAGTACGGTAATGATCATATTATAAGTTCTGCTTATTGGATTTCGTTCCTTATAAACTTTCAACTTTAGAAGCCTCCAACGTAAACAGCGTAATATTTGCAACCCAAAAATTTTGTATACGAGCTCACGACTACCAAGAATGTATGAATTTGCTGGTGACTGTACATGAATAAATGTTGTTTTTTTTCCGGTCTTCTGCTTCGCGGACACGGTAAAAGTAAAAGTAATCAAAGTGGGCCACGCGTTCTTGCGTAACAACGGTCAGAGTTCGACAAACAGTTTTGAACGTGGAACGTATTTTTTTATGTAACTAAAAAAAAATATGTACGTGTACTGTCTTTGTCTATGCCGAAAATATCAGCACGTTTTGGTCACACATCTGTTAGTACAAGCATATTAAATTTACTTTTGAAAGGTTAATTTTGTTATTATTTTATAGTTTTATAGTTATTTAGCATTTTATAGTTATTTTAATAAAAAAATAAAACTTAATTTTCTTAACTTTGATTTCATTATCATAAAGGTGACTGAAGCTATCTTAAAAATAACTTGAAAAAGAAGAGATAACTTGGTATATAAGACTAGCATAGAGGTTAATTAAATTAAAATAAAGAAGCAAAAGTAAAAATTTGTCTCTTCCTTAATACTTTTAATTTGGATACTTAATACTCGGAAATTCCTTACGATAAACTTTGTTCGCTAATGTTTTTATATTAAAACGATTATTTGGGTTTTTTCACATGTTCAACGCGTAATTGTATGTAGAACATATTCTACTGATTTGGTGATTATTATTTTCCTTATTTTTTTTACGCTGATGACCTTAGGGTAGTGAACCTCATGTTTGACCCCTTTGTTGGTTAGGAGTAACATTGCAAAAAAATGAAGATATCTTTTCACTACGAAGTTGAAAGCACATACTCGTAGCTCGTAGGTATATAATAGTGTTCTTTTATAACTATTTCGCTCAAGAGAACCCACTGTATTTTTTCCTGAAAAGGATGAAATATACAGGCTATATTATATCTATAAGATGTGTATAGCTGGTACCAACTAAAAATAATAACTTTTAATTTTCCCGAAGTCTTAAGTCAAAAAGGTCGTAACATTTATCTGAAACCGTTGTAAAATGACCATTCATCTTAATATTACGATCGTCGGTTGTCCATTATCAATAATTATCTAGTCATACGTATTCCAATGTAATAATTTTAACGCTGTTGAATATTCATAGCCTGCGCTATGCTAGGCTGTGTATAATTAAATTGCAACTCTATTTCAAAACAAATTATTGATAATTTCTCCTAAATGATGAAATCGAGCATTTTATTCATAATTTTTTCTTCCCATCAATTCTACCCATTTGTGTGAAGGATAATTCTTCATTCTTCCTTACATTTGTCTCCATTTGAAGATAGTTTAAGTGAAATAAAATGTACGTTTTCGCTGTTTATCCAATAATCCCCGACTTAATGGACAAACAGAAAAATTTCTGTTACGAAAGGTAGTCAACATAGTTTCAAGTTACACTGTATTTGATTGAAAACAAAATAATTAGTCTTGATGCGATGAACGTCATATTTTCGACACGGATACTGTTACATAATCTAAAATATTGATCAGGTTAGGTGCTAAAAACCCGATAAAACCCATGAAATTTCCTTAAACCAGCGCGCGGTATTTCGCTATTTTGCCGTGGACTTGTGAATTTCTATTGGTCATATTCGTGCTTCCATCTAAATGAGGAAAATAACTTTATTAGTACAATATAACACGGTATTCTTAATCGAGCCGCAGTGATAATTTCGTTTTCAAACTAATCGATCAATTTGAATGTTTTTATACTTTTTTTAAATATTTTGTCAGGCAACAGTTTCTCAATTTCTATCACTTTTCTTCCAACATCTCGACATTATTGTTTCTCTTTGTGATTTCTGTTTCTTGCTGCCTCATTATTGGCTACTCTATTTGCACATTATATGTCAATTAAACCCATTATAGTTACATAAGAAAGAAATTAGATCGTCACAAAACAAAAGAGTGTCAAAAAGAAATATCTTAGAAGTATGGAACCCAAGTATGGTAACCTACCCAATATTATGGAAAAAGACAAGTATTCAAAGTTAAAATTTTACTCAAACATCTTACATAATTATATTATGTCATTCACCTGCAAATTTAAATAACACGATCATAAGGGCAGTCAATTAACGACTTTATTAATTTCTTATGTAACTCAATTAATATGGATTTTTAATTAAGCGATCACTATTCCATTCATTCAAGCTTCGTTTAAAATGGACAAAAATATATTTAAAAATTGCCTTCAAATACGCGTAAATTATTAAAGTTAATGACTGACATAATTTTTGTCCGCAAGTCTTATGTGAAAGTGCACTATAACAATGCTAATGACGGTGTGAATAATGGTCGCTGTGTCAAAAGATCGGCTTTCTTTTTCAGAGATGATAGTCATGTCGTCGGTACATGTAGATGAAGAAGAACCGATGCCTTGGCCGTCTGAAGAGTTGTATAGTCGTTATTACGATCTAGTCAATGATTTGTGGTAAGATTCTTCAAATAATGAATTCTTCTCTATCTCAGCTTGAAAGGAATCTATTATATTCCTGTTTGGTCTTCCAGCATTGGTTTTTCTTCTGTTAAGAAGCTGTTCATTATGGCTTAAAAGGTGGTCTGAATATTTTTCTGTACATTCATTTTGTTCTTCAACTTATACGTTTGCTGTATACTTGCTATTGGTCTTTGATTTTCAGCTTTCGATGTTTTTGACGTTTTCTTTCCCAATTTCGCCAAAACCATCAGGTGTATTGGATTTTGAGGTGTTGCCGTCAGTCCTTAAATTTGCATGTATCTGAAGAGACCTATGGTCAACGTGTAAAAGTTAACCATAATAATTATTTCTCTGACTATTTTACTATCATTTCCAAATACGGTAACTTTTCGTCGACCATAATAGAATGAACTACGCCGAAAACGGTCTGTCTTCAACATTTGCATAACTTTCATTTTCGAGCGGATATAGCCGTTTGTTTGTGGTGAAATAATACAAATAACCACGTGTGGACGCCTAGCCCTGTCATTTTATTTTGAAATGGACGTCGTATTCTTGTGTTGCGAAGGTGGGAAAACGCCCAGTGGCTTCCATTGATGTTTTGGTAACACCAAGTGCAAATTTGTAATGCCAGCATTCGCAAGGGCATATGAATGTTGATCATTACATGTGCAAATTGTCTTTACTGGTAGGTATAAGGATTTTAAATGAAATTGAAAATGTAATTATGTGGAAGACAAAAGACACAATTTTTGCTATTGTCTCATAATACTTATGACTTGAGGTAAGGAAGAAGGAAGTGAATAAAACACCAAAACTAAGGTGAACCCTGGAGTTACATTAGCTTGTATGCTGTACTCGTAGTATGATAAAATAAGACCGTATTGGTAATTTTAGGACAAATAGAAACACTATCTATGAAACTGGAGACCTAGGGCTTAAATATCACACCGAAATAAACACTTATGTAATCCACAGACACCTATACGTTTCAAGCCTAGATGCTCAAGAGACGGAAGTCTCTACTACACAAACATTTCATTAGAGATCTGAAGTGACCTACTTATATGTAGGAAATTGTGTGGGCACGATTATCTAATAGTTTCAGGGAAGGCTCGCCTATTGTACAAAACGTAGCACCTGCATTGATATTTTGTGTTCAATGCACTTTCACTATATTATGTCACGGAACCAGTTGGTGCAGTGTGACGAGACCACGTCCGCGCGAAATGCGAGACTCGTGTGATTCCACGATATCGAAGGTTTTGCTATACTTCGTAATTCTATACATATTGTGGACTAAGTTGCGGCGGTCTACTTTCTTAGAATGAAGGTGAAAATCGCTATAAAACTTTTCTAGGTTAACCGTATTATATATTTAATAGACACAGTTCTTTTACACTTAATCTCCTAAAATGATAGAGTAACAAGGAAGATTGTGCAAATGATATTATACTAAACTAATTACCAACTAATATTTTGACATCATTAGTTTTGTATGATGTAAAATCTCTTTGAACCCGTATCTCCCATCGATTACAACAACTTCCCTGAAAAAGATATTAAGGTGACTAAAGAAAAAGCTATATTGCGTATCTTGTTTCAAAGAAAATAACAAAAGTATCTACAGGCTTATATAATTAAGGAACAGAAATAAATCGTACGCTAACAAAGTAAGCGGTTCTAGTTACACCATATATTATTACAAGGAAGCTCAATTCGATGTCAGAGATAGTTAATGCATTAGGAGTGGCACCAGGTCATTTGTATAACGATGACGGAACAAACCTAAAGGCAGATTTCGTAATTGTATCGAAACATTACATAAAAACCACATGAATATCTAACCTAGATTCTGGACGAAGAATTAGTGAATGTAAAAACAAAATTGATCAATTCCTGGAGGTAATTGCAGTGACATAAAAAGTGGAAGTTGCATTTCACAGATTTCACTTATAAGTACAGCGATCGGTCAGTGAAATGTCAAGCATCTGGACTACATGCGTTGAAGCAATACTTTCCAAAGCCGACACGCTTTAAGTTCGCAACGAATAATTTAAGTTGGGCAAGGGTCATGATTTATTCATTAGCGGGATAAGCAAACATTTGATATAAGGGCAGAGGTTAATATTCTGTAGGTATATGATTTAAAAGATCTTAGCCTCACAACCTTGTTAGATAATAAGGGCAAGCTATTAGGATTAGGTGTTCATAAATTTATGTTGGCATTTGTATAATTATACCTATAATATCTTTATCTAAATAGACAGGATCTTCAGAAACAGATTCTTATATTCTTTTTCTCCCACCTACTTATATCTAAGAATAAACTTACAAGTTCTAAAGCTTACATCTTTAATAAATTTTTGAAAATCATGTCCGTTATATTTTAATTCGCTGGCTGCAGGAGGCTTCCGACCGTTCCCGGTGGAAGTCATTGGGGGAGGCCTATGTCCAGCAGTGGACCAATATTGGCTGTTGATGATGATGATGATAATGATATTTTAATTACTCATTTAAACTAAGTAATATTTTAATTAACTATTAATACCGCAAGTGGTGCGGCCGAATCCTCCAAATAATAGTGAAACTCTGGGATCTGCTTTAAATTACATTTACGTATATGTAAGTAAGTCTTGATAAAGATATGAATACAGGGACAGTTCCGTTTGAGGACTACAATCTATGTAAACATGAGGATCTCTTCATTGAGAAATCTCTAAGTCGAATTTGGCCGGCATAATTGGCGGATGATAATGGTGATCATAATAAATGGGCTAAAAAGTCTCCTTCAAGTTAAAAAGAGACAGTAATAAGACACATTATAAAAGAAGGCTGATTAGATTCAATCTCGGCCATTACTTGGCTTTCTAGTATAAGTAAGTTTCCCGGAGTTAAAGTAGTAGCCATGACATTTGCAAAGATTACGTGCCACGCTCGAAGTCTAGTCGATGTAGTGGTTATATAACGTAATTCAATGTGGTTCCGGGGGTATTTGCATTCTGAATCAAGTTTATTGTTGGTATAATTTATTCGAAACAGTGAGTTCTAAACAATTAACAGCAAAGAATTATGCACGTAATTCTGACTACAGTCCGTTAATTTTTTAAAATTAACAGGGTATCTATGATTAGTTCAAATTCAAATATATTTTAATGTGGTAACATAGGTACATAATGGTATTACAAAATTAGGTTTTTGTTTGAACAGCTATGCCCCGCCGTGTTGGCGCCGTGTTTAGAATAATTTGACTTAAATCTAATAACAATTTACAAAAAAAAACTATAACAGCAAAACTAACTAATCTTATTTATAACAAAGAATAGTAGTAGTTGATGCTATATTCTAAGAGTCATGTCCTTACCAACAATGGTGAGTTGATGTTACGAGAAATTTTTCGGTCTCACAAACATTCAGACCCGAACTAAATATTTATGGATAATACAAACATTTGTTTGGGTGCAGTAGCCGAAACCGTAACCTCTCATTGCACAAGCTAGTTTCACATCACGGGGTTTTCAATTAATTTAACATAGCTGATGTAAGTTTATATTATGTCTTTGTTTAGTCTTTTTTTGTGCCCTATCCCACCACACACCCGCCACTGCAACTCCTGTACTACAGGATCAACAGCGGCACGCACAGTATTGGCGCCGAGCAATGAAGCTCAGCGAATCCAAGGGGACCTAAATTGTCACAATCCCGCAACGAAGTTAATCAGAAAAGCAATGTAAAGGAGGAGTTGGAAAACAAAGAGTTGTCCACTTCCCTCCACAGCAAAGCGGGTGACAAAATATTGAGCTATGAGGTTTAACCTCACATAAAGAAAGACAATTACAATTACCAAAAAATAAAACGCAATTGACGCACCACGGATTAATAACTATTGCTTAAATTGCACCTAACGTGCGAACTGTTATACAGACTTCCAATAATAGGCATGGCAAAATTGCTGAAAGGCACGGAAGTTCCTCCTAGATTCAACGAGGTCTGTATAATAAACAACACCAGACGTTACGTGCATACTATTGAGCATACTGTTACGCTCATCCGACCAAAGATTGCACTCCCAAAGGATATGATGTGCGGACTGTTCATATTCGCAATCATGTGTTGAGCATTGGCACATAGGAGAATCAACCAACCTAAATGAGAATAATTTACTACGAAAATTGCCGTGACCCGTTAGAAATTGCGACACGTAATGATCAATCTCAAGCCAAGTTTTTGCCAAGCGATCGCTAACCGAAGGAAAATATTGATAAAGATGACGGCCCTTTACAGACAGCTTCCATCGGTTTTGCCATTCTTCTATTAATTCTGAGTAAGTCTCGGCGTATGGTTTAAATAATCGAGTTATTCTTGAAAAGTCGCGCGATGGAAGGAAATCTCTATCAATACTTTGCCTGTCAGCAAAATATAACGCGGCGCGACGCTGTACTTCCAGGTCGACTGGAAGCACACCCGCAAGAACAGGTAAAGCCTCAGTACTAACGGTTCTGTACGCCTTACACAAAAATATCAACGCCAAACGCTGACTCTGGAGCAACTTCCTTCTGACTGCGCCGACAGTTGCCCTATCGGCCCACACAGGGGAAGCGTAACAAATACAACCCAAATATGTAGCTCCATAAATTACTTTTAAGGTATTAAACGATAGACCCCAGGTTGACTTTGATATCCTTGTCAAGGCATAAAAGTTGTTTTTAGATTTTTCACCGACGCTTTTTATATGTTCAATAAAAGAGAAGCTTAAGCTTTGTTTAGTCTATATAAATTACTTAAAAATGTTGTTCTGAAACTTAAAAATAAATACTTTCTTTTATAGCGTCGGCTGTTTGCGTGACTATAACGATCGAAAATTCGCTAATGAAAGGAATACGAATATAATAACAAATATACTTAGATGTAATCATGAACAGTGAAATTCTTTAATACAAAAAATCAACGAAATCTACTATGACAAGTTATGAAAAACGATGTAGGTATCATTAGGAATTTTATTTAAAATGCCATACTTATGATTAAATATAGAAATCGTTAATTCCACACACTTATAAATAACACGAGTATCGTAATTTGGCACTGATTATGCAACCACTTTCAATCGGTTGCATAAAGTACTTTACGTTGGCATCGTAAATACGGAACGCAAAAACTGAGGTCACTGAACCCCCTCATGTTTTTGACATTGTCAAGGTGTTACTAGTGTGACCACTTTCTGTGTGCAGGGTGCGGATAAAAATGCACTCGGAAATACGCATTCGTCGCCACTTTCACGAAGCTTAGTCGAGCAGGCCCGGATTGAGGTAGCATGTCCGGGGGTATGACACCCATTTTAACGTGACACATTGCTTATGTGTTATGTATTAGGTTATACGTAATTCTGCAGAGCATACTATTATGATGAACTTCTTTATGGTAATATTTGTAGGTCAATGCCTACATTTTTTTATTTAGTATAATTTTAGTAGTAACAATTTACTATTTAAGAAAATTTTAAGCATCCATCGCAATAAAGATGATACGATTTAAGCCTAGCGTGAAAAACTAGGCTTAAACACTCTCAGTTATAGAGAAGGCCCGTGCCAAGCAGTAAGGACAGTTACGGACTGATGATGATGATAGGTAAAACAAAAATGACGCAAATTACCCATTATTTCTCAATGCATTTAATAAATAATTACTACTTCAAAATATATTTTACTACTCAAAAATATGTGAAGCAAAATTTATTGACATTTTGGACCCTCAAAATCACCTAGACTGCATACCTGACGGTAGAAAGAATCTTCACAATTACGCAACGAACATAAGTTTTATTATTAGAGCGCTAAGTGTGAGTCGGAAGTCTAGTGTATGCTTGTTTTCTCCTGTCGTGAATGTTTCGTTGGTCTAGCGGCATGTGTGTGCCGGGCAATTAAGACAACCCTGGCCTGAATGCCGATTAAGGCATATTTAAGAAGAAGTATATAGTTTCTTGATAATCAATTTTTATTCTGGTTGAATAAAAATTTAACGTGATAATTCAAAGACATATTCCAGAAATTATCTGGCCTGTGACAGTATACTTAAATGCTATATTTTATATACTAATAAAGCATTTGATTGTGTAATGTAAGGTTTATGATTAATTATTGTGGGGCTAAAATATTCTCATTTAGGTATGATAAATTGCTTTTATGAAATAAAGATTTAAATCTTTTGGGGTTCTATAAAATTACCGCCACTGCAATAAAGGTGATAGAATCGTCGTTGCAAATAATTTAATATTGACAAATGATAATACGATAGCGATATATTTGGCGGTGAAATCAGATGTAATTTAAAGTAAAGAACTGGAAAACTAAATAGAAGCGATACTAGGTCATCTCACGGTCTAGTTGATTATAATAAACAAATTGAATAGAAGAATACACAATACAGTATGGTCTAGGAAGTGCATTAGAACCATTCTGATTCAATTCGCAAATCATTACATAAATAGCGATAGTTATACGTGTCGCTTGATTTCTAAAGGTTATATTTTTTCTGATACATTTTATTCATGTTTTCAATAACAAATAATTAATTTCAATCACTCTGAATTTGCTAAGTTATGAGCGTATTCGTAATGAATTATCACGCACTTTAACGGCGAAGGACACTTGATGAAACAAGTTCTTATTTCATGATGAATTTCTTTGGTGTGTACTCCGCCAACCTGCACTGACCAACGCAATGTAACCAAGGCTTAAACCCTCTCGTTGTACAGGTGGCACAATAAAGGCTGGTAATAATGATGACTCTAATACAATGTTTTTCTCTGATTCATTCGGCAAAGAAGCAAAAAGTAAAAAAAATATTACCTTACAAATATTTTTAAAATCAGAGAGCAGTCACAAGATAAAGAAGTGGTAAATTTTAAATGCTTTAATGAGTAATTATATTACGTTCTGTCGCAAATTTTTGACTTACTTAATTATTACGTAAGTGTTATGTGACTGATTTTTTTGAGTCATAGTTATTTGTTCGTGTAAAATTTAGTCACTGTTTTTAATACTACTCGTACGTTGGAGTGAGTCAGTAACTTTTTCCTTTAATTACATGCAACCATATTGGGCTTGTCATCGCAACTGCTTATTTTTAAAAGTGGTTTGATCACCGCCTGAAAATTAAAATAAATATTGTTTTGTTTTATATTTTTGTTATAAAATTTTACGAGAAGATTTATGCGGTAGTAATGGCCTCGGAGTTAAGCGGACGGTCGAGAATCTCAGTGATTGGTTTATATCATAGGTTTGCCTGGGGTTTAGTAGTAATGTTTGTATTCGAATTTATTTATTTAAAAATCTTAAGGTCTAATCTAAGGTCTGATGGGTGGGCTATATTATACACAGTTCCTGTATGTTTCAGTTACATTTCGACGTTTGGCATATCTATACGAAGATCGTAGTAATTTCAAATTGTTTTTTTTCCATTGTGCTGTATCTAATGTTAAAGTTATTTGTTTTTACATTTCAATTTTAAATTTTAGGAAGATCGCCAAAAAGAGCAAATCGACGACAAATACCAATGCATTACCATCATATAGGTACCTTTTGTTATTTGACTTCATGCACTGTGTAATGGCGTAATTGAAATGTTATTAATACATTACTGATATGACGTAATGTACAGCAATAGTGTTGGTGAATTTCACAAATAATTAGAACTGCACTTACTAATAACATCCAAAAACATTGGCATCATATATTTCCCCCAGAAGCAGTAAAAAATAAATAACTATGATGTTTTTCACAAAACAACAGAACAATAAAAAAATATTAGGACTGTTTCATAAACATTGCCTTCCCAATAAACTCCCCACATTGAAATCATTAAAGCTAGTTCTGAATATTAAAACAGCAATAAACAGACAATTTATGCGCGATCACGTAGCATGAACTACCAGTAGGTCCATAAACAAAACAACATGACATAATGTGACTGACTTTTTGAGACAGGCCGAGGTAAACTGAATGGTGTGCACGCCGGACTACTATTACTCACGCCACTGGGTGAAGCAACACAAAGCGACGATTGGGACACTGCCAACTCTGGTCACTCACCCATAGACTCTCCTCCTTCCTTCCTCAACACAGTATACAGTGCCATCAAAAACGCCTTCACCACTGCCCCGTCCTACACTGACGAATCTCTACTCCACCAGCCCCCACCTCCCCCGCAACCCGTACCGGCTTTCAAACCAATGGGCTGGGGAGAAGTGAACTCCTACGGCGAACCAGTAATGCTGGACGCTTACAACGATTATCAACCAAGTAACCCCCACCCGCCTCTAGATTACACTATTTCTAAGCACGCAATAGCTACTGAATCTAAAGGATTGACTCCTGAAAAAATGCAAAAGATTAGTAATAATTTGAAGAAGGTTCAAATATACCTAAATCAGAACGAAAGATCTATTGAAGAAGTTCCAACATTTACTAGGTTAGGGACGTACGCGAAAATGCTGAAAAAAGGGCAGATTCCTTTCCTTCCTACTCCTGTAGTTCATGACAATGAAATAGGGGTGCTACCTGCGGAGTTTCTTCCCGAACCTATGTTTACCTCATCCTCTACCACCACTACCACTACTACAAGCACTACAACCACGACGACAGAATCGCCTCGTACAACAGAACAGACTAGGCGAAAAGACGTGAAGTACATTCTTCGCGGGAACAAGATCATTCAAGTGTGATACAACTGACTTGACTGACTTGAGGTATGTGATGACGACTTGATGACTGACTGGAATACTCAGACTTGTACATAATACTGACCCACCGCGAGGTAGTGACTTGACTATGACTGAAGTAATATATTAACAAAATGTGAAAAAACTTTTAATAATGTAAATAAGCTAACTAACTAATCAATCAAAAGATGTAAAGTTGTTAACAAATTTTAACTAAAAATGTGTGCGTCTTTAAACTGCATTACAGTGTTGCGTAATCTTTTTAATACTTTCAAATGTAATTCTAAATGAATTTCATGTAATTACGCTCCTTCTAATATTTTAATTCATCTGCGCCTTTCTGCTACAAATGATCTTATAAATCATGAATTTGAAAAAGGAAATACTACAAAAAAATAATATGAAAGTTCTTGTATTTGCGAATTAAATTTCACCTTTACCTCTACTATGACTGACTTATATCATCTTATGGTGTTATTTATTATGAGTTATCACAACATTACAACATCGCGCCTTTTTATGACGGCGTTGATGACTCACGCAATTTTATTTATATATAATAAGCCATATTTCTATATATAGTCTTCAGTGAAAGCGGTGATTGTGTAATGACGATTGCACTTAAAATTTAACCTGTTTTTATGTTAAAAGTAGTTTTTGAGATCGATTTCCAGGTAAAGCCATTAATTTAGTATGAAATCTTTGATTAACAAAGTAACTTGAACGAATGTTGAAACGAAATGATAAACAATTTGCCAACCCGTAAAAGCAAGCTTTCTGGGTTATTACCTCATAATGTATATTAATAGGTATTAAAAAGAAATTCTTTGGACCCTCTCAATGGTAGAGGAGGCCTGTGCACAGCACCGCGTATATGGGCTGATAATGATGACGATGATGATATAAATTTTGACAGCCCCGCGGCGCAGTTGGCTAGACACCAGCTTGCGAAACGAGCGGCCGCGGGTTCGATCCCCACACCGAGACAAATGTTTGTATGATCCACAAATATTTGTTTCGAGTCTGGGTGTTTGTGAGACCGAAAAGTCTCTCGTAGTTTCTGATACCCACGACACAAGACTCGTATCTTAGTGTGGGGTCTGGACTATGTATGTGATTGTTGGGTGTATTTATTTATTTACAATTAATAAGAAAACTAGTAGTAGCTTAGTTTTATAAGTCAATATCATTATTGATAATAATAGATATTATATTGATTTGCAAGCAGTAAACCTTTATTGCTTTTGGGTATAAGCAGCACTTGCTACTTGGCTAGACTTATTTTTGTGTTCGTAGATGTCTTTTATTACTATCATTATCGTCAATAATACCACGAATTATAAGAATTTTTGATAGGGAGAAGCACCTCTAACATCGTAGAGTAAAAATAGTAGAACAATAATATTTAATAATAAGTTTTCTTCTATTTAAAATTATGAATTCGTCTTGAAATGCATTCCAACATCAACTTTTTGTTATCTGAAATTAAATAAGAGTCAGTGTAGTGAATAAAAATTAGAAAGTGTAAAGGTGTATTTTATGTTAATTTGTCAGTAGAGCTATAAATATTATTCTTTAAGGTAAATTTTCGAAAGCGTTACATAATGGCGTATAAGTTATGATAAATATACCTTTAATTGTGTTAAGCAACCATAGTACATATAACTTTCCCGTTAAAAAAGAATTTTAATATCGTATTTATAAATTTGAAGGTAATCTCCCATTTTCAGAAACGAAATCAGATAAGTTAGAAAT
Source organism: Cephonodes hylas (assembly GCA_030295005.1). Classification (NCBI taxonomy): domain Eukaryota; kingdom Metazoa; phylum Arthropoda; class Insecta; order Lepidoptera; family Sphingidae; genus Cephonodes; species Cephonodes hylas. Next base: position 2,687,525 of record AP025367.1, on the reverse strand, counting down.
AATTTAGACAATGTTTACCTTATCTGCAAAAATAGGACTTATCCCTTCAAACTGTTTTAACAAATTCTTGCGCATTTAATGTCACAGTACAAAATGTAATAGCTTGTCCTGTATTTTAAAAAGTGTTGGCTACCTGTGACGTAACATTTATGTATTCTTGTTACATCAAATGACAATAGTAATTTGAATAATCATAACATTAACATTTAATTTTTTGTACATAAAAAACTAATTGTTAAGTAATTTTCATTTCCCTTATGCGTTTGTATTTATTTCGTGTTTCAGAAGTTCCTGTGGTCCAAACTGCGGTGTTGGGCGGAGAAGACCTACAGCATTACTACCACGTTTAAAATAAGTGATATGTTGCAAGATATGATCGTATTGGGTCCACCTACAACACTATGTGGCTTAGCGACTACTTAATTTAGCGGCATTATCTTAGTACATATCGCATCGGTGTACTGCAGGTCTCGTTAATTTATTAATCGATCGATTTTAGAACGCTCATCAATAGGATTAGTTGTGTTGAAATTGGAAAAAGTAATTATTTAATTTTTTACAAGTCAATGTTTCGTCAACCAAATCATATGCCAGCCTATACCATCAATGAAAGTGATATACTCAAAAAACTTTTTTATTACATAATTTTCTGTCTAGGCTTTGTAAGTTTCTATTCAAATCTATACTTGGGACACGATGATAGCTGTTAACTAAACTAACTAAACTTAATAAATTAAGTTAAGCTGTTCTGCCAAGTTAAATACTTAAATCAGTGGTTTTCAAACAGTTTTTGTCGATAAAAGAAAATATCAAGTGCCACTAACTCTATGGTTAAATTAAAAATAAAATAATAGCATAGACAAAATAGTTACATAACACAAACAGCCGGAATATTTAAATTAAGAACCACTGTACATTTAAGTACAATTTACTTATAAATACAATTATAATAACTATTGTAATTAAATTTTATCGAAACCATTGTGAAAATTGTTCATTTTAATAATTGTAGATAGAGGAGAGCAGTATTACGTCTGTATGAAAATGAAATTCGAAATAATAATTGTAAATGAAATGTTTGAATTTGGAATATGTAAAAATTATTCTTATTATGTAAATATTGCTATTTATATTTTGTAAAATATTTTAATGTGTAAATAAATTATGAGGGATGTGTGTTTATATGTTATTGTATTATTTTTCAAAAGTTCACTCTACTTAAAAGTATACAAAATAAGTAAATGAAAACAAAATTTAAAATTTACTCCTACTCCTATGAATTAAGTATAAAGAAAAATACCACAGATTTTACCTGCTTTTAAAACTTACCTCATACAAATGAAATAAATGTCAGAAAACTATGTTACAAAGTCAGCTGTTTATTATGTTATGTGGGCAATTTCACGTTCACCAGAGAATCGTCAGTCCATTCCTCAAGGAAAATAAACGCATTTTACTCACTGCCCATAAATAGTATCTATTTGGAGAAATAAATGGGGAAATTTAAATACGCATAAAACATTTCAAAGGAAATAAAAATTGCCTGCAAATCGGAGCACTTTAATCGTAGTAGGTACTTGATAAAATCATCTTTAAATATCCTGCTGGCGTTATACTTTTTCAATGATTGTGTTTATTTGGACATAAATGTCGATAAGTTGCCGAAAAAACATTTTGTAATACACAACGTCCGCAACATTTTGTGACAATTTTATTGTTCGAAGATAGTTAAATCGCAAGAAACTTTAAAACACGTTCTTGAAACCCAGATGACCAAATAATTCAAGAAATACAAGTCCGAATGCAATAGATAATTTTTGTACTTAATTATATTTCTCATGTAGAATAATAAAAGGTTCTTTATGAGAAATTAGGTTATTTAACCGTACAACTTTTATCGACCGTGGGTAACAGAAACTGAAAATTTCTTGCCATTTGTCACGATGTAGTGTACTTTGTTATGTATGACGTAAGTATGATGAACATGTTGTTGTCAAAATCACATAAAACATTAATAAGTTCATGATATAATCCGTAGATATAGTTCCTGTAATGCAATGAGAAAAAATAAGAAAACAGTGCTAGCTCTCAATTTTGAATGAGAACTAAATTTAACTAAAACGCAAAATGTGGTAAATCTTTATTTTTATGAAGTAATTTTAGCTTCCATCATCACCCCATATACGTCCCAGTGGTGGGCACTAGCCTCCACTACTATTGCAGAGGGTATAGACCTAAGTCCCCGATGCTGGTCTAATGAGGGTTGGTGGACTACACGCCTAGAAAATTACATAACTTCGAAAAGTCAAATGTGTGTAGCTGAGTTTTAAAACCGCGACTGGCGAGATCACCGAACGCACGCCTTAACCTCAACGCCATCACAGGCTCACAGCTTATTATTTTATTTTATTTAGTTTTAACTTGTGTTGATTTGAAAATATTCTACCACACAGCAAAACAGAAAGAAATTGGCGTCGGCGCAACTTAACCATGGAAGTCCTGTATTTAGTCAATTTCTATATGAATGATACGTAAACAGTCACTATACAAAATGTTTTACGATGGGACTACTCCAAAATTGAGTTTCAACTACCATAACATTCAAATTCTTTTTTAACGCCTGGTAGAATATTTACCGCAATATTGATAACCAAAACTTTTGCTGTTCCAAAATAATAGGAAACTTGAGTAGAAATAATTAAGGAAACCTTTTCTAAGTACTAAAACTAAATTAAAGCAGACGATACAGCTACCTTTCGTGGATATCATACCTACTGTAGAGTACCACGTACTGAAACCAATACTGAACCTTCAACAGTTTGATCAAACCAAAAGAACTACATAAATATGGCTCCAGTTTAATTTCCTATAAGATATTGGTTTAAGTTATGTACATATCGCACGCTTAAAAATATAGTGACCTAATTCAAAATTTTGAATTTTCACCTTCATTCACTTTGTGATTAAATATGGTCGGATTAAATAATAAAATTGTAATGGATGTAATGTAGGGGGAGGGGGGGCACTTTGATACACAAAAATTCAATCTCTTTTTTGAGGACCATAAAGCATTATATTTAAATATTTGTTTTGATGTGTGCATTGGCTGATATGTCAGCTTATATTTTGGCTATGCACAAACCGCCAAAACTGGCGACGTATAGAGATAAACTGATTTTAAGAAAAAATCATTTTTGTATCATTCTGCCCCACCAGTGGGGCACTTTGATACATAGGGTGGGGCAGTTTGATACGTATTTTAGATCCATATAAAATGCAATTTTAAACTGACTAAAAACCCAATATAAGCCGTATTATTACTTAAAATTAAGAAATAAAACAATTTTATTGATTGAGTTCGCAAAATACTTTTTATTAAGAGTGCACATTAGGCATAATCAGTCTCTTAAGTTACTTAAGGAATATAATCACAAAAAAAACAATATTGTCATCATAGAACAAGACTAATTCTCTGTTGTTTTCTTAATTATATAATCAGTTATGTACTTACTAAGTAATCAGACTTTAACATTGAATATTGTTAATGAAAATATAATATTAGAACCTCTTATCAAAATTAACAATATTTTTCTGTAAAAAAATTAAACAAATATTAAAAATTTAACAAAAATAATCATAAAAACTCTCATATAAATTACAAAACAATCTACTGGATATTATATTGAGTTAAACCTACCGAAAATAATAAAGCGACGATGTTCGAGATGTGCCTTTGGAGAAAGTTGGTTTTGGTAATTGCAAAACTAATATCCACACTTGCTTTGTCTTCCACAATTGGAAATATAAACTTAGAAGACCCTGCTTTTTTTGTGAGATATAATACTTAATATTCTGTCACATTATACTTAAATACAATTTTGGCAACGTAGTGAATCACAGTTTTCTTCTTCTCGAACTTAATTAGCAGGAAATCTCCAATATTTATGTGTTCAGGATTAACTGGTTCTTCATTCATTACCTTTTCTTCCGATTCCGACGGCATTTCAATTTCTTCACTATCACTCGTCATCACGACTTCATCTTGACTAGAATCAGAATCTATTTCTGCAGGCAAAGAAGTCACTCTCTTTTTCGGCTCAGTTAATCCCAACAGATTTTTCGCTGTTTTCAATTCTTTCGCATGCTGTTTTGCTTTTTGTAATTCTCTTTTCCGGTTCTTTTCATTACGTAAATTTTCTAATCTATTTTTTTCTGGTGCTTCAGTGTATATTCTTGATCGTCCCTTTTCTCTTCCTTTTCTTTTTAAGACACTGTCAGTAATCGCCTTTTTTGGATAAGGTCTAATATTTCATAATCAATAACTATTTCAGGAGTAAGAATAGCCTTTGATGAAGAAACATGTAGAGGATCGTCAGCATCAGACACTGAAACTGGGTCGGCATCCAAAGTAGGAGTTTTATTTTGTTCTTGGTAAAGTCTTTGACAATACTTCACGTATTGCATCTTCAATGTTTTCTTCATTGATATTTTTTCTATCAGTTTTGGGTTTGTACGTGCGCACCATTTTCTAAAAAAAAAGAAAAAAAAACAATAAAATAAACTATTATTTTTGACGGGGCACTTTAATACACTAGAGGGGCAGATTGATACGTATCATTGTACCCCGCACATTACCGTATCAAAGTGCCCCAAAGGACTTTTTCCACAAACAATTAATTTTATCAAGTATATAATAATCTTGCAATCAAAAACATTTTAAAATATAATAATAACTATATTTACTTACCTTTAGTAACAAATAATAACAAAAACGACTAAGAGTATCCTCCTGAGACACAATTACATTTCACGTATTTTTTTTGTAGGCAGCGGCGCACGCCACTTCCAATACTTTAATGACCGTTGAGGTCCAACGGAAAACTGGCAGCGAGTGATGTCACAACTGTCATTCTTGTGAATGTCCTTGAACATTCTAGTGATGTGCCGGACTGTGTAGCGTTTATAGGTTTTGAGATATAGATACTGTACCAATGTGCCCCGTGAATCAATGTGCCCCCCCTCCCCCTAACTATTTAGTACACATGTTTTTTAAACATGAGGTTTTTTTTTATATTTTCTACAAAATGTATTTGACGAAGTAACATTTTTTCGCCATTTACTTACCTTAGTCTCGGCTTTTTGAATTAGGTCACTATATTATTAAGCGTGCGATATATCCAGACCATAAAGCAATTACTTCGGATATATTTTTTGTAAAACCGTGGTGCCATATCGATCAACCTGACTCATAACGCAGTTCCTTGATTTATTAAAGGCATGTAGGTAAAAATAATAAAAAACTGCAATGTAATAGTAATTTTCTTCGCATGTTATTCGGTTTGTGGTTTACTAGTGGACTATACATATACTCCTTGTGGTCATACAACAATACTTAATTCTTAAAACAGTTGCAACTGTTACTTGAAAATTCTATTGTTGATGTACACGTTGACGTAAAATTAAATAGAAATTGGCTTTTGGCTTTGTAATCACGCTAGTCGATTTCAAATGGAAGACGTTGTTTTTGTGGAATATTTTTTAAGCTATATGACACATACAGTTTGTGTTATTATGTTACTCCGCAAAAGCATCAAATAAATAACAGTCCAAGTCCAAGTACGACGTGCTCAAACACTGTCTCAATTCAAAAGACTCGTGAAAGATCACTACTTCTGTCAGGCTTTTCAAGAAAAATAATTGTATGTATTTATGTGTATATGTATGTATTTATGTATATATGTATGTATGGATGTATTGTATGTATGTATGTATATACCTAATATATTTATTTTTATTGTACACACTTCTACCCTCCCATCTATCACTTCTTCTTGTCCATCTAATGGTTGTCTCTAAAAAAATTGCCTTGTGCCATAAGACCGCCAATTGTACTTCTTTCTCTTTGTTTATTTGATTTGTATATTATTTCTTTGTGTGCAATAAAGAGTTTATAAAAAAATAAATAAATACACCAAACATTCGCATTTATAGACCTAAGAACAAATGTTTCCGTAGATTAGAAAAGAGTAAAGTTACTGTTGAGTTCAATTAATTCAATCGTCACTATTGTAAATTAATACAATTTTCTGAAGTACAGCTATTAACTCTATTGCACCCTTTATTTTAAAAAATATTAACCTTGCATTCTTAAAAGAGTATTTGGAAGACTCTTGTTACACACATAGTTATAGACCTCAAGGTCCTTTTTCAAGAAAAGACAGAAATTACTCTTTATATAATTGCTTCTAAGTGACGAGAAGCTGATCTATTTTGATATAAGTAGGTACATACAACATATAGAGATGTCTAAGAAGCACAGCGCATTTCTCTTGAACGGAAACAAGCGCTTAGCTGCTTCATCGGCAAGCACGTAAGAATTAACACAAGAGGAAAGAAAATGTTAGCTATTTGAAATTTATAGCCGCCTTACACGTCTAAATGTGGCCGGGACTTGGTAATTGAAGTGTAATCGCTGACATTTAAACCTGACACGGGAATGTTGCGGCATCAATGTCTTGGAAACAGAAACGAAAGCATTAATTGTTTCTTACCTGGAATCTAGAACTTAAGTTGGTTTGTTAGGTTCTTATTGTTGGGAACGTGATCCTGTTAGGGATCTCTGAAATTTACAAACCATAATAATATTGTGAAGAAATAAAAATTGATATTAAAATAAATAAATTATACAATCAAGAGTCAGAAACATAGATTTGTGTGTCTCACAAACATTTCCGTCGCAGCCACTACGCCATTATAACGCTGTCATATAAGAATAATTGTCGTGCAAAGAAATTCACGTGTAAACACACTTGAGATAATAACATAGTAAAACGATTCATTTTAGAAAACGACTTTTTTATAAATGCGTACTTCTATCATCCAAATTATCATAAGCACAAGTAAAACAGAGATGTCATTAAATTCTGGTTTTCACGTAAAAAAATAACCTTTTTTTTCCAAATTCCGTACAATCTAATACTGTTCATTCTTTCAGACCAATTTATTAAATGTTTGGGTTTTATTCAATGAATACGTAACTACTGCTGGGTATTACTAGAAAATGCCTTCAAGCTAATAACACTAAGCAGTTTATCGATAGTACTTTGTTTCCTGCTTCAGTAAATCGACACATTAATGGTCGCGTTACGTGCCATAAGGAAATAATCGAGAGTTATATCCGTTTGTGATGATTTAACATGGTGCTTATATTTTATAAATTGCTGGCTGCTATGCGGTATCACTAGGGATAGGATATAAACATCCGCCCAGATAGGAAAAACTGGACAGAAGAATGCTATTAACTGATAAAAGTGTGTCTATTTAGGTGCGGGTTAAAGAAGGTAGAATAAAAATACATACAGGGTGTATTTAGACCGTGATCGAAAACTGAGGCAGGTAATAGCGAGGGTGATCACAAACCCAGTGGCAATATTAAAAATCCCGACAAAAAATAAAATTTTTGAGGTTTTCCATACAAACCACATACTTTTTACACTGATGTTGTATGGAAACCGTCAAAAATTTTATTTTTTGTCGGGATTTTTAATATCGCCTCTGGATTTGTGATCACCCTCGCTATTACCTGCCTCAGTTTTCGATCACGGTCTAAATACACCCTGTATATACATTCCATAACGGATGTATCAGTCCCAAGTAATAAGGCCCAAGAGTATTGCCGTTTTCGGGGCACATGTAATAATAATACATACTCTTCTATACTAATAGTCTCATTCGATAATTGTTAACTAACTACAAATTTCTCGACTATTGATACGTGAGATATATGTCAAGCAACGTAGAAGGTCGAGGACATATCGAAGAACCAACTGACAAACGGCAAACAGCTCGGCCATCATATTATCGGACGCCCTCTGGCTAGGTGCGTTACGATATTCGCAAGGTGGCTGGCACCTTTATGTAAGGCTGGTGATGACGATCTAACACAAATCAAAATGACAAACTTATAAGATTTAAGTTCCAAGATCAGCTTCATTAAAAGAAACATAGATACGTATTTCTTGTCAATGAGTACAATTTTAGCCGCATTGCTCTTAGCTGCCATACAATAGTATCACTTTACCGTACCAGCTTACATAACTTTCATATAGATATTTTACAATGTACTACCGACTTCCTCACACATCAACACTCCTATTCCAAACCAGTAGCTCTAAATATACACTTAAAATCCAGTTATTACGAAGTTCAGTTTATCTTCTATCAGACCTGTCAATACTCTTGTATAATATAGATTATTTCCATGTTTTTCTACTAAGTAATTACGGAAACAGAGTGCATTCAGAAATGGCTTACGTAAGTCACAGACGGGTGGAAGATATCATTAAAAACCTTCCGTGTCTTGCTCCATCGCGCCTGCTTTCTGTATGATTGAGGACTAAGGTCCGTTATTAATGAGGGTTGGCGACCTCTAATTAGTTTTGTGTAGCCGATACATTTATTAACACTTTTAAAACCGTCTCGTTAGTCTAACAATCATTTCCTGGATTGTGTTTCGATAAATTTTGAGAGATTAGCTTCTTCATCATTATCATCATCAGCACGTGTCCATCGCCATGCTTAGCAAAGGCATATTTTACAATTTGGAGGGATTATGGGTTTAGTACATTATGCGGGCGTAGTGCGGTTGTGGTTACTACATATCTAAGAAACTCCTAAAACCTTTTAGGTATTGCCGTTTTCAGGTTTATTCAGGTTTCGTGACGATGTTATCCTTTACCGTTAAAGTACGTGATAATTATTTGTAAATACACACTATAGATTCGACCCTTAAGAAGTAGGAATTACTTATCACATGAACTAAATGTACGTAACAGTCACTACCATGGCTGTCGCCGACTATTAAGATCAAGATTTTACTTAGTTTACATTTCTTCTTCTTCTTCTTCTTCAACCCATATACGCCCACTGCTGAGCACGGGTCTCCTCTACCATTGAGAGGGTTAAGGCCAAACATTTAGATCAATAATTTTGTATTTAAATGTTTTCTCTCTCTGGACCTACATTTAATATGTTACATGTAGTACATGATTATTTTTTCGCTTTGTCGAGGCCGTATAAAAAGATTACTTATTAATAATGAAATTAAATTAATATTGGGACAAAATATTAAGTTACCAATTTTCGGAATGGCTATTTCATATAAATGAATGTTTATTTAAATTATTTATGTTATAATAGTTGAGTACTACGTGATGTATGTCATTAACATTGGAAAGAGCGATCACTTTTGGAATACCGTACTCAAATTTAAAAACCGAGTTTAACGTAAAAAAAATAACCTTAAAAGATACTGCATATTGGTTTTCGCATCCAAATGGCTAAAAATGTATATAAAATAGGTTTTAAGTAAGGTTTTACTTAAAATAAAATGAAAGGATTAAAACAAGTGGGTGAGAAAATATGGGAAGTCAATAAGTAACAGAGCCGTTGTAAGCTCAACTGCCATAAAAATGGGTCGGAGTTGAACCATTGCCTCCAAAAAAATCGAAGTACTTACTGGAAACAGAACGAAACTTCGGTGAGTTAAAGCAATTCATAGTTAATTTACAATAAGACAATAAACTAACGAGAAATGTCAAAGTCAAAGTCAAATTTCCTTTATTCAAATAGACTTTCACAAGCACTTTTGAATCGTCAATTTTTTATGCTATTTTTTAAAACTAGTGCCAGAACTATCTCACTGGTCGTAACAGTTAAAAATAAAGCTCGCTAAAGTGAACAAGCAAGTTCTCCGTATTCCGGGATTAGGTTTGGTTTAATGGCTATTAGAAACAAACAATTTAATCTATCACTAGTGTAGACAGTTATACAACCTTATTCATTCCTATGTATATGTAGTTATAATAGCTTTGTGGGTATGTTAGTAACGCTTGTTCGTAATCGCTGAACTGATTATACTATAAATCTTTGTACAGAGATAGACATGATGGGAGGTTATATAATAATACACAGCTTTTAATTTAGGAAGAATGTAAGATTTCAGAGGAATAAAAAAAAATTACCAGCTTTATAAAATTACTTATTTCTCAAATATTTTATACTTTATTGCAGCCCTCAATAAATTTCTCGCCATGAAAACCATAGGAAAAAGCGAATGTTTTAACAAATATTACATGCGGAACCCATAGAAACAAGTAGTGGTCAGACCTGTCCGTTTTTCAAATCGTCCACAAGTCATTGACACGCGAGCACGCGATTGGAAAAGTGACCGATCGCACAGACAGACGCTGTGTTTTCACACATTTTCTTAGCCTCGGTTATGTATGGACTCCACAATGATTACTGATTGAATGGAAATTGAACGAATGAATGAGTATTTGAATTGTTTTCTTAGGTGTTGTAGAAGTCGTATTGTTATTAAGAAAACGGGGGAATATTTTTAAGTTTCTACGGCATGGGTAGGTTTTGTTCTGCATAATTTAATAGTCAATAAACGATATAATCTTAAATCTTCATGGTCAAAGATTTTGTTGTACTAAATTGTGAATTTTAATGTTATTTTTTTCTATCATATTAAAACGATTATTACGCAATTAAAAATATATTTAAATTTACATGAAATCTCAAAATTTATAATTTGACGGTTTTCTACGTCTGCATAAATTTCCAATAAATGTACCTTTGATATGAGATTCACTTATGTTTTTTATAACAATTAATCAAAAAGGGCTCCAAAGTAAGAATTAAACTTCAAAAATCGTGTTAAAATAGTTATTTACTTTTTAGTTTTTTAACCAAAAAATATGGAGATACATTATTATAATGTAATATTTTTTGCATATCAAACCTTTTTGCTACGAGAACTTTTTGGTATGCATTTACTACTTCTATCGAATGCCACCTTTTACTACAGATAAAGGCATTTCCCACTACAGTGCACAAGACTCGTCTTAGCTTAGTGGGGGTTGATATAAAGGTGAATAGTGACCTATTTTGTCTTTCATACCAAGTTGTTCGTTGTCCGCTGTCATTGTTTGTATTCTGTTTTTAAAAACCGAGTTTTTTTTTTGTCAGATTGTGTCGAAGGCATTGTTTTAAAACAGTAATGTGTAAGTGACTATATTTGTGAATTTTTGTGGACAGTGTGAAACAATGAGAGACTTCATTATGAAGGTATTGTGCTTATACATATAATTTTTTTTTAATTGGAATATTTTATGTTATGACTCATTTTGAGTGTATTATTTTGTAAAATACATAGTAAAAATGAGTAACACTGATTGATCCATTTTTGAAATAATAATCTCGTCCAATATTTATATTTTTCATAAATTATTATTTGTCCATATTTTTTTCTCATCAATTGCAAAAAGGTTATTACCATTTTACCTTATATAGTCTGTGCTCTGCCATTTCCTGGTAAACCGGCGAGGATATGTTAAAAGCGTTTAATTATTTAAGTGAAATGTTGAGTTATTGGTAAACTAGAGAAAATTGAATATATTAACGCGCTCAAGGAGTAACGATCGCTCGTTCATTATGAAGGCCGTTCAATACCCTTGCTATTGTAATTTCATAATTTAATAGTATTACGTGCATGCGAATATTTTCTCTCTCTGTCTCTTGGTGATTTATAGTCGAAGGTAATTAGATAGATGCATATGCATAGCTTTGGGGATTTAGAAACGACATGACAATCTTATTGAGACAGTTTTGGTTCGCGGATTCAATTATATAAGTTCAAAATTACACGTGTGTCTTAAGTTATTATGAATTATTAATATGAACAAGGATATTATATATTTTTTTTTAATATTAAAATTAAAGTGTATATTTTAGACGTAGTAATGTAAAGTTTATTATTTTAGTTACTGATATCAAACGTTTTCATTAAGGAAGTTCCGAGTCCTAATAAAAGGTTCTTACGTATCAAAGTTACTTAAGTACATATTACGTACTTACGTGTCCTAGACAGAATAGGCCCATGGTCATGGACTAGGCCTACCCCAATCATGTAAGCTAGGCCCAGTCTTCATCTTCTTCATCAACCCATATATACGCCCACTGCTGAGCACGGGTCTCCTCTACCATTGAGAGGGTTTAGGCCATAGTCCACCACGCTGGCCTAGTGCGGGTTAGGCCCAGTAGTGGGACATAAATACGCTTATATACGTATTTTATAATCTATCAAGTCTAAACAGTACTTTTAGTACAGGTAAATGTTAATTGTATAGAGATATGTGTGCATGGCGAAGATATTTTCGTAAATTAAGGGGTGTAAAATTTATGTAGCATGTAGGTAGACTAACACTTAAACTAAATTTTAGGGCACTTGTACCAATGACATAGTTAAAAAAATTATTACTTAGCATAACTATCTAGGTGGTTTTGTTATTTTTTATCGTAGTGGTGTGGTGGTTACATAATTATGCGAGTGGGATCGGAGCATCCTGAGTTTGAATATTTAATTTTTGTCTCACCTTTAAAAGTTCTTGACGAATCTTAGTCATATATTTAAGTTCCATATTTCATAAATAAAATGCCTCAATTTGTGTGATGCAATATTAAATTTTACGTCACTATATCATGGCTTACTGTAGAGCCTATCATTACAAGTATTTAAATATTATTTCATTTGTCCTTTTCTTTTGAAACTTCAACCGCTATACCTGTCCTATATCAAAACACAAATATTCCTACAACCAAAAATCCGAGACCTACTTTTACCCCATGGTAACAAACCGAGCGATCTGATCGACCCAGTACATCTCCAACAATGTATGACACACGTCTGTAGCACACGCGTATATGGAGTGAACTTGACTATCCCATGAGACCGGTCCATCGAGATTTCACATCGCATAATCACTGCGGAGTGGGTGTCATCGGACACGACTCGGCGTGGATGTAAACATCCCTCTTTCAAGGATGTGTGGCTATCTAACTATTGAGCTGAACTATACAGCTGTTTAAATCTCAGACACACGTCTGACTTTTCAAAGTTATGTGTGTATTTACAATTAATTGTTACGTGCTTTGACGGCGAGGGAAAAAATCGTGATGAAACCTGCACACGTAAAAGTTCTTAGGAATTTCTTAGGTGTGTAGTCCGCCAAACCGCACTAGGCCAGCGTGGTGGACTATGGCCTAAAACCCTCTCAATAGTAGAGGAAACCCGTGCTCAGCAATGGGCGTATATGGGTTGATGAAGAAGAAGACCGAAAAATAGACAGGCACGATTTACGGAAAACACGTTGGCTTGAACTGAAATCATCATCCATCAGTCATTGGTGGTTCACTCCTGGATATAGGCCTCCCTCAATTACTGAACTAAAAACCATTGGCAAAATGTGGGAGCTGGAAGACACCGTTCTCATCTTTAAGATATGCAGGCGTGAATGTGTCTGTATGAAAGTTACACGCACTCAAACTTAAGTAACATGACGCCTTTAACTACACGACCCTGAGATAATATAATGTCTTCTTCTTCTTCATCAACCCATATACGCCCACTGCTGAGCACGGGTCTCCTCTACCATTGAGAGGGTTTAGGCCATAGTCCACCACGCTGGCCTAGTGCGGGTTGGCGGACTACACACCTAAGAAATTCCTAAGAACTCTTAGGCGTGCACAGGTTTCATCACGATGTTTTCCTTCACCGTTAAAGCTAGTGATAATTCAATGTGAATACACACATAACTTCGAAAAGTCAGAGGTGTGTGCCTGGGGTTCGAACCCGCGACCGCCGAGATTCTCGACCGCGCGCCCAAACCCCGAGGCCATCACTGCTGTAATATAATGTATGCCTGGATAAATGTTAAACGAAACGGCTACGATAGCTATCATTTTAAGCGCCCTAAGACTACACTCATATACAAAAACGAATAATATTCGTAAATCTATCGTGGGAATCAGAAACTATGAGAGACTTTTCGGTCCCAATAGCACTCAGACACGAAACACATATTTGTGGATTACACAAACATTTGTATGACTGCGGGGATGGAACTCGCGGCCTCTCGTCTAGCAAGCCGATTTCGAGCCAACTGCGCCAAAAGGCTATCTTTCTTTAAGTTTAAAATCATGCAAAGTAGATGAAAAGGAAACTGACATCAAACAGGCAAGAAAACTGTCTAGTTAGCAAACCGCTATTCCAACATGGTGTCCGATAAACACAGTGTTTAGCGTATTTTCTGCAAAGCACAGATAACATATAACCATAAACAATAATTTTCCGTAACGGACCTGCAGCAATTGGAGTGAGGCAGACCGTTCAATGTTCTTTTAATTAATGCTTAGAATGTGTATGCTTTGTTAATTTTTGAGGTTATGTGTGGTGTTGTCAAGAGAAATTTACTGTCGTCACAATTTAAACGGCGATAATGAAAACAGGAAAAGTACATACACATAAGGAAATAATGGTTTGATGAACAAACAAGACTATATTCAAAGGCCCATTCTATACATCTCAATGGAAATAAAGAATACATGCATGATTTACCATAATAATACACATAATTAATGTCAATGTATTATCGGTTTACTGAGAATTTGACTGAAAAAATCAAAAAGCCCTAGTACTAACCCAGTAATCAAACTGAACGTCTCAACACACCGCATAGGTATTTCTGAATCAATGAGGGATGCTCAATATAGGTATCAATACAGTCGCCCGAACTCCGATGTAGGTATGTACCTACATGATTAAAACCCCACTAGAAAATGTGACGATGTCCAATTAACTACTTAATTAAAGTAACAACATGTAATTCTGAAAAGTTCAGTTTACGCAACCGAGTCACGCGAGAGAGCACAAATGGAAAACATTATTTAACACCACACGCGAAAATTTACGTTGATTAAGTTTTTGCTAGAGTTTTTCATGAGAATATAATCGTAAATTCATTATAATTGTGGCCCTGGATGGTAATAACATTATGTGTATTTACATAAAAATCTGTTTGAATATTCGAATAGTGTATCATCGTTCAGTGAAAAAAATATGTTAGGATCACCTATCTGTTCATTTTTCGCACAGTTGTAGCATATTATATATTTAGCCTTTAAATAATTTCATGAATTTAATTTAATAAGTATTGTGAAGGCCAGTGAGCAGGAAAATTACAACTGGTACAAATAGAATGATTTCTTGAAAACACAAATAGTACAGTAGTACAGCACAGTATAAATTATACTAAACAAACACTATTACAAATAAATAACTTTGATTTAAATTAAAATAAAATATGATTTGATTATAATGGGCCAATAAAAACAACTGTATCCCATCTCTATCTTGTAACAAATCCATATCCATCAAAAAATGATCCTTTTACGATCATAGGCGACGGCTGCCGTTACCGAGAATAATTTTCTCGTGAAGAAACCTAACCGGTCTTTGCGACACGAGCTAGCATTTTTCTACCGGCTTCTATATGAGGAATGCTAGTGGCTAAGTAATCGCATTTAATAATACCTGTTTTATAATACTTCCCATCCTCATCCACATATCGTGGCCTTTTAATTGTGACAAAATTTGGATTTAATGTAAGAAGATTAAAGGACTGCCTCATGGCAAGACTAAGTGTACGCCTTGCGATCTAAAAGTTCGGGTTAGTTAAAAGTTCAAATTCAGGTCTGTAAAAGTTGATAGATTTTTCGAACATGAAATGAGGGAATTGAACGAAACTTGAATCACTGGTGCAGAAATGCACGTCTGCCTGCTATCATGATGTAGCAAGCGGATATTTGGATGTGGGTGTGTATGAATGAATATAAGCTATTACATAGTAGTTAACCGTAAGTTATTGAAGATTGTTGCACTTCCATCATAATTTTCAGTGGGTTTAGCGTACGTGTCATTTATAACACTTTTCTATTTTACAGCATACCTTAGCCATACAGTTACATTATTTATTCCCACAGAGAGATGACCTTAGTCTATGACCAATAATGTTGTATTTATAGACTTTCGCAAGGTAATTTAGCTTGTAATTACAGCTAGAAGTGCGAAAAAGCTAGTGCTTATATACTACTTAATTACCTATCTATAAGTACCGACTGCTTCCTATACCATTCTGAGCTACTATTGCAGTTATTAAATCTAGTGCTGTCCATAGAATATAATAAAATTAAAAATATTTTTTACACCACATTAAAAAATAAGACGGAGGAAACCTGTGTAAAAATCGGCAACCAGCGGTATCTTTCAGACAACTTTCGCTTATATTACAGTCGATACAACAATTGATTTGGATACGGATATAAAAAAACTTTATGTGTAAGCTATGACTGGGCTTCATTAAGACAGAAACTACTCGCGGAGGTCTTAATTCCGATTTAGACAGTAATAGAATGATATTTAATTAACCGATTATTTTATAGATACTATTTTCCTATTTAGATGTACGGCTAGTTTTTCAAACAGAAAATCTTTATAAAATATCCATGTATCAACTTGCAGGTCCAGTTAATCATCACACTATTCTCGATCTCCCAAGCGGCGTACATCAGCCGCATGAACAACGTGAACAGGATCCGATCGCCGACAGCCTTCAGGCCTGGAGTCACGTTACACAGAGCTTGGCCTCACCAACGGCTCGTCCAAGCTGCCTCGAATAGAGCACCTTATGTCCTTTATAGGAATCCGCCGCACAGGTACATAAGCTATCAATTGGGAAAGTTGATTTTTTCGTCAAGAAATTCTCAGTAGAAGCACGGGGCTTAGCAATGTGCTTGACAATGGCAATGGATTACAGAAATGCACCTCTGCCTAACCCTATCCCCTGGTAAAATAAGAACACCTGAAAATCTGTGAAAGCCTATGATAAATATAGTGAGCCTTCCACTATTTATTGTATAGATTTTATTTTTCTACATTATCTTCTACTTTTAATACACTATGATTTTAAAATTAATAATGAATCATATTGGCCGAAACTGACTCCCCAATCTTCTTACGTTTTCCTATACAAGCTTACACAACGTTCCAAAATACACACCTAGGTACTAAGGTACCCATAACCTATAATCAACCCTCTTCAACAAAGCCCAGGCTCAACGGCCTTACCATAACTTTCACATATTGACAGCATACATTTCCCCAGGTATGCAGTAAAACACTACCCGTCAGCCAGTCGTCACGTGGCCAGTGGGGCGTGGAAGACGACGGCTCGGCTGCCGATGTCACCGGCGACCCCAGAGTATGAGTTCGTACGGCCGGCAGCGACACAGCCCTACGTGCAGACCAATGGTGGTACAGAGTTACTCAGCAGAGAGCACTGCACACTTCTATAGCATTTTTATTGTTTTTTATGGGATAGAAGGCAAACGAGCTGGGTTACAAAGCTTCTATACAAAACTATATGGGTGTATTCAAACCACGATCGAAAACCGAGGCAGGTAATAGCTACGGTGATTATAAAGTGTGACATTATAAAATATCTCAACAAAAATAAAAGAATGCGTTTTCCTAACTACCATTTATTTATTGTTGTTAGGAACACGTCAAAAATTTAATTTTAGTCGGCAATTTTTTTAATGCCTATTGGTTCGTAATCGACGTTCGTAATTGCTTTAGTTTTTGATCATGTTTTGAATAGGCGGACTTAATCCTGCAGCATTCTCAAATGAAAAAAATAAGCATGGTTGGTGTAAAAATAACTTGTGGTGTAGAATGTAAATTATAATATCAATAGTCGCATATAAACATACATATCTGCCAGTGGCGGTACTTCCATAGAAGCTCAAAAGAATATTGAGGGATTAGGACTTTTGAGCTAATGGCTATGCTACATGTTTTTACTTCGCATTTTTAAGACACAATTTTTTGGTGAAAATTAGTTATCACCTATTGTGTGAATACTCTTATTTGTAAATAAAGTGGCATTTTTTTAAGTTAAAATAGTAGTGTTTCTAAGTGTGGTATAAAGACAGTTTCAATACTGGTATAAAAGTTTGATGTACTCGTGAAAAAATTGTGTATTGGATCTCCACTTTTCTAATTAGTATAATTTGAAAAATCAAGGAAGTTTGTTAAATATTAAAATACCAAGGAATATTACTAACAAACATGCACGTTTTTATCATGACAAATATTTTGTCACACTCGCTTTTATAAATTGACCACTGTTGATATTGTCGAGACATTATTCTTAATTTATGCTTTCGTTTTCATGTTAGCTGCACGCAAATAGCTGGTACACTTTCTAATTAACAATATCATGCAACCCGATGCAAGATAACTTCAGTAGCATTTCTGTTGCAAATTTCAAGTATGACAATATTTATATCACAGAACAGCTGAACAAGATTGGAAGGGAAATACCTAGACCGTATTTTGTATGGCGATGAGTGTCGCCGCTTGTCTGTTACTTATTCATTCTAGGTAGGTACTACGGTTACACTCGACCAAAGATAAAAATATGAAGAACGGGTATTGGTTGTCACAGTACAATATCTATTAGTCTTAATATTACAAGCAACCCGAAATACTAAGAAGCGACCGTATCAAACTTATGATAATATAATCGTTGTTTCGGCAGGCTCGGTGTGCTGGCATTTCCTGTCTAGTCTTATTCAATTGTTCTGTGATTTATATCATGTTTTTTCCAGCACTAACCGCACTGATCAAACATTTGATTCCGTCTACAACAGTGGCGTTGTTACAAAAATATATCTTACTTAGCAGGGTAAACAAATAAAATCAGCGGTAAACTTTTTGAACAGAACCGTTAATTTTAAAAAGGATGAAATCATCATGTTTATTTGCAATTTTTTAATTCCTATGTTACATTTTATAATTGAGAATTTTTAATAAATTATTGAAATATTATTTTTAATATAAGAATAGTATTCATTTTGATACGATCGAATATTTAAAAAAATTAAAACAATCGGATACTAAATGGTAGCCAATTATGTATAAGTAATCCAACTGTTTTTGTAACAACGTTCGTTTGTAGACGGACACTGTTGGTTCAGGATTTTTTGACTTGCAGGTGCCATCCACACCATCCCAGCGCCAAACCTCAGCCTCTCAGAGAAGCCTATCGTAGTCCTGGACATGTCAGACAATCCGGTTTCAGAAGCGGTAAATTTTTTGATCTTTAGAATTAAAATCACACATATGTATTTACTAAATATTGGCATACAAAGTCAACCTTCACTGGTTGATTTTTGGTAGGGAATATTTAAACAGTCTAGTCTACGAGCTAAAACAAATTTCTTAACACCTATAAATAAAGATAAATTCTAAATAGTCTATAATATTTCAGCCAAGACCTTCCTATGAGGTAACAGAGAAGCACCAAGAACCGATGTACCAAATGGCCAAGATAGAAACTCCTGTAGGATTTTCCAAAGCGGTGTGTATTATCCATGACACATAAAAACTAGTACTTAGTGGTTGAAAATATTAACCTACATACATATAATTAATATTCATTTTATTATACATATTCTTATTATTTGTAATGTACATATGTACGGGTAAATTTTCAGCCGATGAATTCTCAAGAACTAAAAGCATTAATAAGAACCGGCGCAGGTTTACAATTCGGTTCCGATTATGGAATATCAGCGATCAGTATACCTCAAAATGCGGTAGTGCAGTCTCTAGCACCTCAACAATTCACAATTCAGGTATTAGTTGTTACTTGATAACAGCGTTTTAATGATAAAATCCCTTATAGATTATAAAACCTTCGGAATAATTGGAAAGAAAATCTCCAAAAACACCATCATGACAATCTTATAAAATTGATTTCTAATCATTAACGCTTGTAATTCTTCAGGGATTCACCAATCTCCCATCGCAGCAAGAACTGATAAATGCCGGCGCTGAAGGGATAGTGATACCACCTAACGCATTGTATCAAGCAGATCCAATGTTCCTTCAGAAACTGCAAGCTCAACTACTTCAAAGATTTCCTGCAGTTGAATTTATACCGTACGCCGCGGACTCACCGCCCGTTCAATTGCAACCCACGCAAACTCAACAACAATCACAATTAATACTACTTGAAAATGAAGAGTTGAAACCAGAACCATCCTCTTTTGTGCCAAGCATGTCTCACAAAAACCTAGCTCAGAGAGAAACTCCAGAAAATACAATAGTCACTTTAGTACCGCAAGCTTTTGTTGTGAATAATGTATCAGAGAAACCTGATATAACATCGGCACAGCCACAGAATATAACAACAGAAACACTAACAACTGAAACACAGCCAGCAACAACGACCATACAATATGTGATAGAAACCAATACTGAAGAACATAATGTAACTCCTGTTTACTACGCACAGGTCAGACAAAGTGTTGGTGATGATATTGCCAAAGGATTTTACTCCGCAATAAATGATGTTAGATCCGCCTCCGCACAAGCCCAAGTTGAAAACCCTCAGGAATCCAAAAATGACGAAGTAAAAACTACTACCGCAACCTCGGAATTAAGACCGTATTATATCAGAGAAACCAATGAAATTCAAAATGAAACTATAACTGAATTCAAACCTTTGTTGGGTGTTCCATTCACCAAACCAGAGGATAGTGTTAATGTTACGTATACGTTACTAAGAGCAAGCGGATTAAAGCCTAAAATAACTCAGGAAGGGACAGTTTATGCTGGTCAGATTGTCGAAGCTAAAATCAGTGAAGATTATGACTTTAACATAGCCAAAACTAGTTTATTATCAAGACGACCCCCTGTTAGAATTCTCGCGGCGTCTGAAAAAAATGACATCAATACTGCCGCATCTAATGGCATTACTCCTCAAATAGTTTTACCATCGAATAATGGTCCAAAAAATGTTGCTAAAGCAAAAATACCACCGAAAAGCACATTGATATTTGACGATAAAACAGGAGAACCCGTTCTGAGGATATATGCGAGTTACGTTGATAGCCCCGCTCAGGTAAATTAAAGCAAACAGAACAAAACATTGAGTCCCTTTTTAAAATAAAAATAAGTTTTGTTTTTATTTTTTTCAGAAAGAGTTCATAACAGCAAAATTGGCGAATTTAAAACGAGCGAATGAACCTAAAAAGGAATCAGTGGACAATTGGAAATCAGCTACAGTCAAAACTATCGACAAAAGCCAAGGATTCGAGGGCAACCAAGTGACACAGTTTGGTTTAAAGCTGAGAGCCAGGAGCGACGATTACGTACCATTATTTGAAGAATATGATTATTAGTTTTATAAATTATAAAATTTGGATTTCATTTAGTTTTCTCGGGGAGAAAGACTCTTTTACCTTTCGCAGTTTGAAATCGTTGATAAAATTCCAAAATATATTTTATGTAAATATTTTGAAATTGACCCAAAGAGCAACGACTTTCTGTGTAATATAAGACACAATATTTAAATTTGATTGCCTATTTGTAATTAAGAATAGAAGTCATAAACCTTCTTCAAATGTTTTATTAATTACACCAACATTTTCCAGGCTAATTATTAGTAGATATTAATTTAACCATCGATATTGGCACCAAATAATCGATCAGTATCAAAGTGTAATAATTCACGCGTACAATTTCAAAAATTAATTGATTAGTTTTGTGTATAACAAATAATATTCTAAAGATGTGACTAGGCATATTTATATTGTGATTATTAATAAATGTGTATTCTAGTTTAGCATTATTTCTGTAAATAACTTAGTTGTAACTAGATAACTTAGTGCATTTAGTTTTATTGTTGATATTGCTAATTTTGATCTAAATAAAAGAGAATTTAGGCAAAACATTTTTTTATTATTCTATCACTTACGATTTACAAAATGATAAATTCAGATTTATTGCGTTTTGGTATTATAAGTGTAGAAAATGCGTAAAACATTTGTTAATGTGTAAAATTGACTGCACATCATTCAAATAAAGCACATTTTTTACGTCAGCTATAAACAAAAAAAAATCATAATAATTTTTACGTTTTGGTATAAAGAATTAAGTAAATAATGCAGTACCTACTTGCCATTGATTAGTGCAACAACCTTTATCTTTAGTTTTTGGAGTATTTGTGGTGACAATTTTGGAAGTAGTTGGTATTTCTACTTGGATCTCAGCATCACAGTAATTATTTTGAATGTACCTATTACAAATAAATGTTGTTTCTTTCAACTCTAACTGATTATACATATCTGCTTGGCATCCTTTATCGGTCATCATAGTAAGTTCCCTTTCATTTACATTAGTAACTGTTTCGATTGGTAACTGATTCTGTTCGTATTTTCCAATAAATCGTTGATCCGGATATCTTCGTCTCATAAAACGATTATATCTAGCAGTGACCTCAGAATGGTTAATTTTCTTACACCGATATATTGACGGGAATATTGTTGGAATGTAGCTAGGGCTCGCCTCTGCGTCTGACTTTTTGCCTCCAATAAAATGCTCACTGCATATTGTGTCATAACGTTTTGGGTGCCATGGGGATCCATCAGCACTATAACAAATAAAAAAGGACTGTAATTTTGGAACGCAGTAAAAATAAAATATATTCAGTAATATTATAGTGTACTAGGTTAAATTTCTTACTTTTTTCTCTTCACAGCAGCTATCCATTTTTGTCTTTGCTGTAATGTCCATTTTGATGTTGGAAACGAATAAAACTTGCACGAACTGTTTTTCCCATTGTTTTTACAATTTACGACACAGCATGTACTGTGACCCATATCGCAATTTTTTACGTTTTTACTTAAAAATACAAAGCAATTTATGAAAATAAAGCAATTTGACACATGACAGTCCAGAATTAATTCACATTTCTGCCACATCGTGCGCTAAGATCGATTTGCCGTTCCCCACCACCCACTTCGCACATAGCGAATAATGATTAGCTCTGTTTTAGCTAAAGAATGTTTTGTCTGTGCAAACAAGTGGGGACTGCCCACCAAACATTCATGTTTTATAATAATAATAATTGTGTAAAGAAACACTGTGATCATATATTATGCAATACACATTGCACTAAAAATTACAATAGACTAAACAAACCACAAATATCTTTAAGTGTCTATCTAAGAATTCTTAAAAAAAAGTTTAAGTCTATACTATTTACTTCTGTCAAGATGTTGAATCGTCATCAACCCATATACGCCCACTGCTGAGCACGGGTCTCCTCTATCATTGAGAGGGTTGAGGCCATAGTCCACCACGCTGGCCTAGTGCGGGTTGGCGGACTACACACCTAAGAAATTCCTAAGAACTTTTAGGTGTGCAGGTTTCATGACGATGTTTTCCTTCACCGTTAAAGCAAGTGATAATTCAATTTGAATACACACGTAACTTCGAAAAGTCAGAGGTGTGTGCCTGAGGTTCGAACCCGCGACCGCCGAGATTCTCGACCGCGCGTCTAAACCTCGAGGCCATCACTGCTTATAATGTTGATGATGTTGAATACTAGTCACATATAAGTACATTTCAAGATTTTGCATTAATTTTAGATATTTACATCTACAATTCATCAACTATAGCTTCACCAACATGCAATAGGCCAATATGGAGGACTATGGCCTAAACCCTATTAGTTGTAGAGGAAGTGAAGCAGTAGGATGTATTATGAGCTGATGATATAGAACTGCAGTATCAAGAAATAGGCTTGTCGAAAAAATATCGATACATCGATATATCGATATTATTTTTTAAATGTATCGATATTTTTGGGCGATATTTAATGTTTCGATATATCGAGGTATCGATATAAAATTACAAGTAATTAAAAGGTATAAAAATCGATATTTTTTATGATTTTAAAATCCTAAAAAATAATACTTTTTATACTAACATTATTAAATAAATTATGATAGATATTGCTGCAGCTTCAGCAAACTCCAGTTTACTTTCAACCAGTGAAGGTATGCCTAGCGAACTAAAGCAATATCTAGATCAGCCTATAATACCCAGAAAAGAGAATCCTACAAAATTCTGGTTTGACTGTCGTCATTTTACCCCAGTCCTCTCCGACATAGCTCTAAAGTATTTGATATCGCCTGCATCCTCGGTTTCCTCAGAGAGAGTGGCATCTGCTGTAAATCTCGCAGTACCCAATAACAGAAGTCGGCTTACAGCCGAGCACGTAAATCAAAGAGTCTTTCTTATGTCTGTATCAGATAAATATTGGCTTGATTAATAAATAATTAAAATTTTTATTGTTGTTCTTCATTTATTAAAAATTATGTCTATTGATTAGTATTTATCTAGTAATGTAAGATGATTGAAGTAAATTAGGCCAAATTTTTTTTTTCATATCATACCGATATATCGATATTTTTAAATAAAAATATCAATATCGATATTGATATATTCAAAAAATATCGATACAATATATATCGATATTTTATTGCATTTCCGACATCCCTATCAAGAAAATTAATATAAAATAAAGACTATAAATACTGTTCTTCTATAAAATTGTCTATTGAGAATTCATAAAATTTTGCATGAAAAATGCTAAGGCACCTGTTTGAGTTTGGTTTAAATCAAAAGTTATTATCTGCATACAAAGAGGTCTGTGCTTAACATTGGGTATCACCACTCTCCTTATTGTATGACATGACAACACATCAGACATCCCACAGGCAATTATTAAACTATTTGACTAAAAGCTATAAGTTCACACTGAGAAAGAATGTTTTAGACTGTCTTCTTCCAGAAGATTAAAGGGATATTTAGGTATACACTATGTTATTAAGTGATACTAGGTCATGTATTCATATGAAAAATTAACTGCTTTAATTAACCCAATTGAAGTTTTATGAATGCAAATAAAAAATTTCTTGTTAAAATAAGCATTTTATAAATTTGTAAAATAAAACAGATATTGCAATACCACAATTTATATTTGAGACAAACCAATCGTCAAAACAAACATATATTCATCATCAGTTTACAATAGTGATGTACGAATAAAAACTTTACAAAACCATTTTCAATAGCCAGTAATAATTTATTTGTATAAAGCATTCCTTGAGGTGAATTACTTTTTGTGTAAACTTAATCAATTTTCTATAGGTTTTAGAGTCAACTATTACGGAGCTGA
The DNA here is from genome assembly GCA_030295005.1 of Cephonodes hylas. Lineage (NCBI taxonomy): Eukaryota > Metazoa > Arthropoda > Insecta > Lepidoptera > Sphingidae > Cephonodes > Cephonodes hylas. Next base: position 2,662,527 of record AP025367.1, on the reverse strand, counting down.
CTAATTCATTGACATTTGCGACTTAAGTTTTCGTATCTAAATGTTACAATATACACAGAATTTATATGGGTCTATGTCTAAAACTATAAGAAACAAGTCTTCCTCTGTAGATGTTACCTAAGCCCCACTAGGACTTAGAATTGAGCTTCTCTAACTGATCCATGAACCAGGGTCGTCCAGTGGTACGTTTTGTGAGAATTTCACATCCAGTCTCTGTGACTAAGAGAGTTTGTTCAAACTGAAATATAAAAATAAAATATTAAGAAAACAAAGTATGGGTACGACCTTACATTGTCACATATTTATTGTTTACATCATGCTACCATTTAAAGTATTACAAGTCTGTAGATTACTGTGTCACTTTGTTATTTATTATAGTCTAATAAAAAAAAGAACATGCAACCATATGCAACCAGAGCCAAAAAGCCAAGAATAATATAATCCCAACTATTATTGGTATCTTTCATGAAGGGAAAAAAAGATTTATCTTCATCTTTAAAATTTCATTAAAAGAAAACATTTATAAGTAACTACTAGTTCCCAATATTTAGTTGAATGTAATTTATTATCCTATATACAGTTTCATTGGTATCCTACCTGAGCAGATCTAGAGCCATCAGCGGTGACTGCAGTCCAGTGGTCCGGCCACTGCTCGTCCCGCCACCCTCCCTCATTGATCATCGGCTCAATAGTAAAGCAATGTCCAGGCTTCATTACTCCCACAGCCTTGTTCTCTGAAAGTTTATACCAAGCATTATTGTAAAAAATTGTAGTAGAAGTAATATTTCTACCACTTTACGTTCATACAATCTCTTTTAAAATGTTGTTTACATTTTTTATGATAAGACTCTTCATTTTAAAAATATGCTTTCAATTTTCTTCCAATTATATGACTCGGAAGAGAAGCCCTAGTAGTTGCACTTATCAAACATTTATCATTCTATTGAGTTGTTAAAAAGGCAAATTTTAAATAACATCAATACCAGTAGCATTAACATGTTTTCACAGGCAAATTAGTAAATTCTCAGAAGCAGCACAGTCTCAAAATGCACCTTAGTCTACCCTTTTGGAAAATTTAGACATGAGGTTATGTATTTATGATTTTTCAATACTTACTGGCATAATGAGGCACATTAGGAGCAGTGTGGAACAGTCTGTGTATTCCATGTCCACAGTACGATCTGACCACACTGAATCCATTAGCCTGTGCATGTTTCTGTATCACATTGCCAATTTCCCGGTACTTTTCTCCAGGCTTTACAATGTCTATGGCTTTTTGCAAACACTCATAGGTTACTTGCACCAATTTCTGGGTTGTCTCTGGTACATTACCAACAAAGAATGTTTCATTCAAGTCACCATGGAATCCACGGTGATACACAGTGACATCTACATTGCAAATATCTCCATCCTGAAAAATTTTGGAAAAACATTGAAATTGACAATCTTATATAAATTTAAAAAAATATTTATTCGTAATTACAAAACAAAATATCTTACAATGTATAAACTGATACACTATTATTTATCTAATATTATCAAGCATATTAGATGAATAATTATAAGAGATAAGAAATATTCACTATGTTATGTTTGTTTTGTATCAAAAACCCACATGTCAATGACCAAAGATATTACAAACCTGCAGTGGACGTAAATCTGGTATTCCATGACAAATAACCTCATTGACTGAGGTACAGCAACTGTTTGGGAAGTTGTGATAGTTGAGTGGGCTTGGGTAGCACTCCCGCTCAATGCAAGCCTCATGAACGACACGGTCAATTTCATCAGTGGTCACACCAACATCACACACTCTGAAATGATTTATTATGATTTTATCAAACATGGAAAACATAGATCATAATAAAATAATACCTAAGGAAATACTAATACATATATTTTCTTTCTTTCTTTTTCCTTTATATTATAACGTCTGCAAGTTTTAGGAAGAAAAATATCACAATAAAGAAATTATATTCTTAGTAAATATTTTAATCATTCCAATTTGAATGAAGCTATTTTTTTAACTTTGTGATTAATTATAAATAGTGCATTGATGTTTGATTGAATTTAGTTTCGAGTTACATATAGTCAAGAAAATGATCGAATTATTTCATCATAGCGTAGCAAGGAAAACTTACTTGGCAGCTTCATCTAGAACTTCTCTACCCAGGCGACACGCGACTTTCATCCCTTCGATCTCTTCATCATCAAGCACTTTAATTTGTCCGGAGCCTTTAGCAGCGTTTTCTGACGCCGGAAAGCCGGTAGGATGGTCGGCATAATCCGGCCGCTCGAAATGAGCAGGAACTGTCCGTTTCGGTCCCGCAGGATAGGGTCTCAGCTTACCAGTGAAATTGTATGACGGCCAAGGATTATACTCCACATTAGACGCATCGGTGCTATCGCCCTCTATAACAAAAATCGTATAAGCACTCCACTTGCACACTCATCGCACAACAGCCCGACATAACCTCACTTACTCGCCAACGAGTGAATAATTTTGTGCGACTTCCACGACTTCTTAAAACAGTCTTGATTGCAGAAAAACGACCCCTGTATACCAAGTTTTATACATGTCGGGCATTGTAACTGTGCAATGGATTTGCAACCGGGAGTTTCGCACATTCCAATCGCCGCCATTTTTTTATAACTGTCATGGGTTTGTGACAGACGTCAAATGTCAAAGCTACCAACTTTACTACGATTCGTGAACGCGTTCAATAAATTACTACTAAAAATATTCCACTGATAAAGCAACTTCCATTACAATCTAATATACAAATAAGTAAAACATGTAACCTATTTCATTAGTACGCCAGATAACTTCGCTAGTTGGTGGCTCTAATTCAATCATGTTTGTACTGTTATTCAAATGCTCTGCAATAAAAACATGTTTTATTATCTTGACTAAACAAACACAGACATGACCATAACTTAGATATTATGTTATACTTACTGTAAACCGAGCGAAGGTTGTATAACCACCCGTCAGGTACGTCCCAAGATCGGATCAAAGCGTTTCTAGATTGAATATAAAGAAAGTTACACGCGGTTACAACATCCGTTAGAAAATCAGCGTCCATTGCACTCACTATGTAAACAACACAACAAACGGCCTTGATTACAATAACACTTACTAGAATTTTGTTAAAAGATAGAATACCATTACACCATTTCGATACGATGATAAGCCGATTGATACGCAATGTTGGCACTTGTCAGATTAGCGATAGTATTTTTTTAAGTGCGCATTCTATTTTTAAGCGTTTATTTTCTTCCATGAACCTCTGGATTCCAGCAATAGAAACGCGTGAACTCTTTAGTAATGCAAATTATACACTGGAAAAATATACGGTTGAATGGTGTTCTGGTTTGATTTGCATATAGCATTTAACCAACCTTACCAATTATAATTTGAAGTTTTAAAGGTGCGATAACGTGTCTCTAAATTAATAAATCTAATAAGAGAAAGAATAATTTTGTTTAAGGATGCAACATATTATGAAATTCAAATTTATTTTTGACCTCAGAAATACCGACAGTATTAATTTTTAAGTAAAGTAGCTGCAATTGATGTAAGGAAAACTTAATCAGCTAAATATATTTCAGTTTAAAGTAATCTTGGTTATACTAAAAAAGGTGACAGGTACCTATGAAATTGTACACTACTCTGAAGGTTTGATAAATGGGAAATACTTATATACTGATATTAAAATTAATCAATATCGCTTTAATCGTGATTTTATAGAACCACTTAAAAGATAAGTTCCATAAGTACATTGTCATCATTATCGAAACTATTATTTGCATTGTGGTTTATTTAACGGTGAGTCCTGTTAAAAATAAAAACCGCTTTTTAAATACTGAATCAAGTAAATACTAAAAATATCAGCCATTATTAATAAGAACTCAGTGTGCCTTCATGTAGTAAAACATAATAGCACTAAACCGGATTTAGGTCCTTCCATATGAGTTGGCTTTTCGTAAAAAAAGACAAACATTTAGGTTTTTGCTTTTATGTGAGGATAAAAGTGAGAAAGGTGCGTGAGATCAGCAGTTCTCGCGAACTTAAGCGACCTAATTCAGTGATAAGCAGTTATGACGTGTCCGCACTCAGGTTTAACGAACTCTAAACAGGCTATGGTGTGGGGACGGACTGCGTTACTTATGAGTCTTGGGACTAGGCTTTTTTTTATAAAATATAGTTCGACCAATAAGTTCGTGCATAGATGCTTCTGTACCCACTAGACATACTAGGCATAGTTTCGTGGATATAAGAATAAAGATTTCCTTCAAGGCACATAGGCAAGTGTTTGTTTTTGTTTTTGTCGTATTACTAATTTTTGTAGGCACTAATTGTGAGTTTCCAGACTGTTATGTTCTTGGAAACAAGGAGCGACAATTATACTGTTTACCTCTGTATTTCTTTATTTTGAAAGCGTGGCTCAGGATTTCAATGCGGCCCTTTTTTTGTAGGTACTATGCTGCGCTCTGTACCACGGCGAACGAGACAGTCTTAAATACCTAATGAATAAAGCCGATCAGATTATTGCCGGAATATTTATGGATAACGGAAACCAAGGGAGGTCCAACAAAGTTCCAATTTTATTTGTGCATCAAACAATCGTTATGCGTCGAATAAACACTGAAAATGACTAGAGATGTGTCATTCTTTTTTTCTATTTATTTAATAAATAATATTAAAATAAGATGAAATGTCCCCCGTATATTGTTGTCTAATACGGCCCAAAACAGGTAAGGTAGAAGTGAAATTAGGCCAATGTTTGCCATTATGCGGTCCACTTAATGGATGTAAAACCCGGCTGTTTACCTCTCTTAAGATACAGTCGGCTTGTCTATGCTTTTCAGGCGGTAATGTTGGTATTCCTGTGAGTGTAAAATTGTCTCTGATTTTACAGGTGAATGAATTATGAAATTAAATGAAGCCCGTTTAAATGTTTTACTAATTGTTGAACGTTTATATTTAATTAGCCTCCTCTCGTTACTTAATTAAATTGTAGAGTATGCTACAACCGGCGTGAAATATTCATAAGTCATTTAAAGTGTTAATAATGTTAATTGTAATTGAAATATGAAAAATTCCAGGTGCGTGGTAATGTGTGCAGTAAGAAATTAACTTTTTTAGTATTTTATAAGTTAAATATACGCAATTATTTCTTCTGGATCTTTGACACGTTAAAACTCAGACGCGAAAAAATTTATAGACCATACACATTTTGTTTCGTATGGGAATCGAGTGAACCTTTCTAGTCTTATAGATTTATATTATCCAATTCATTTAAGAATGCTTATAAAAGTTGTATTTTAACATTGACTGGCTTATTATAGCCAGTTCTCTATCTATATTAGTGGTACTCAAGCTTTTTCGGCGCTTCAAACATTTGTTAGTTATGGTGCCACGGGCCTACAAAAAAATGTGAATGAAGTGACGTAGCAAGTAGAAAATACAATAACCACGATTGTGTCAACGACAAAAGCCCAGCGGGCCGCAATTGGTTATACATAGGTCTTCTATTTATACTTCTCTGACGGTGAAGGAAACCATCTTAATGCAACTTGCACACTAACAGGTTCTTGGGAATTTCCTTTTCTAGTAAACCCATAAGCAGTGATGGCCTCGAGGTTTAGGCGCGCGGTCGAGAATCTCGGCGGTCGCGGGTTCGAACCCCAGGCACACACCTCTGATTTTTCGAAGTTATGTGTGTATTCAAATTGAATTATCACTTGCTTTAACGGTGAAGGAAAACATTGTGATGAAACCTGCACACCTAAAAGTTCTTAGGAATTTCTTAGGTGTGTAGTCCGCCAACCCGCACTAGGTCAGCGTGGTGGACTGTGGCCTAAACCCTCTCAATGGTAGAGGAGATCCGTGCTCAGCAGTGGGCGTATATGGGTTGATGAAGGAGAAGAAGAAGTAAACCCATACTGGGTCAGCATGGTGGATTAAGACCTAAACCTTTTCAATGTTAGAAGGGGTCCATGCTCAGCATTGGAACGCATACCTATGGGCTGATAATGATAATTTATACTGAACTACGTACCAGTAGGTCTCTGCAGCATAAGTGTAAAAAAAAAAGAAAAAAGAAGTTAATTTTCGCAAGAGAAAACAACGTTGTATTCTTGACGAAGTTTATCCGGCTTGTTGTCGGCATAACTTTCGTTAATACCCCGATTTCGCTCGCAAGCCGATTAATTGTTGAAAGGAGAAGTAAATGAACCCAAAATAATTTAATATTCGGCCTAACTTCCAATTCAATTTAGTTGCTGGAAAATGACTTGGATAAATGCTATTTGCTTGTTTATTGATGGGTATAGCCAAGTTTGTGTTACCATAAAAGTTAACTTTATAGAAAGATATTATCAAACTTTTAATGTAGTGAAAATAAAACCCATTAAAAAATCGAACGCAAGTTGGTAACGGTTTTATGTTTGAATTTTACATACTTTTTTACTGCTTAATATAGTAATAGATGGGAAAAATGTGCGATATAGTATTTAGCTGTTATTTGCGGCCAAACCTGCGAGAAGGGACCAGATATCTCTTTATATTGCCTACTATGAAATCAATCAATTTGCATGTAACTTTGCTATGTTTCAAACGTAGATTTTTACAGTACATACAGTAATTTATAATGGAACGAAAATTAAAAACAACCAGCTAATCCCGTAAGTAGTCCAGGTTTTATTTATATATTAACATCCTACCTGCAGCAATCATTTAGGGAATACGTTTTTAAGACATTTTTGGACCAAATACATTTTTTTCTTTTTGCGTCACCGAATAAGACGTGCAAAGTTTTTAAAACATTGATAATATAGTACAATCATTTTGAACTATACATAATAAAATTATTTGGATGATTATATTACGGAGACAAGTTTGTTTTAGGATTCTATATAAGTATTACATAGTAGATACCTAGAAAGTCAAATTGTTTACACTTTATTAGCATATCTGTCTGTGTTTCTGAAATTGAGGCAGTAAGCTACGAATTTATTAGACCTCTTGCTCACGAATACTAGTTATAATGTAACCAAGTCTATGAAGCAACATTCTATGTCAGTAATTTCAAGAAATTATTGATATGATTTTAACAATTAATTGAATATATTAAGGTTTCTCTTTAACAACGGGATTAGTCTAGGCATCTAGAATCCTTTGAGTTCTAATGTTAGATATGTAAGTACCTGGCAATATCGTCATGTGCACAAATTTTGGTATCGCTAAATATTTTTCCGACTTTTAATTATTTTTAAATTTAAATATTTTTCTCGCAGTTTCAAATAAATACGTGCGGAACGATTGAAAGACCCCGAATTTGATTTCCAGATTGGTCGATGTATTATTCGATCTTCAACAGGAAATTCTTAGTAGTAGCTTGAGGTCTGGAAGTGTCCCCGACAAAATAGGCCCTATGAACAGATGTATTTTTTGTATTTAGGTCCTTGTCCATCCAGGCAACTATTAATTATACAGTAACTTATTAGCATTTCAGTTCAACCAAAGTTGATTCCGTGAAGACCACAAACCGGAATTAAGTCGTTCCAACTTTTGTTGTAATTCCATGTAAAGCCTAACTTTGAGACCCGACATGAGTTCTGCAGTACTTCTCCCTATTATCTAATAACTCTAAAACATCGTTAATTGTAATACGCCGTTTGACCAAGTTATTTGGTTCTATTTAATGGACATTCTAACAATAGCAGCGTATGTGTACATACTTTCTACTGATAGGTACGGGCTTCTTGTAAAACTGAGGTGGGTTATCCATTAACTATGACTAGGCTACACTCCTAAGAAATTACTTGTATAATACTTAGATTAAGTAATTAAATTTAAATTAGTGATGTAAATAATAACAGAAAATGTAGGTACGCAGGTTCAATCACATAACAACGTTGTTAATAGTTATTATACATCAAATTTAGAAAAGTAAAAAAATCTGTATTTTTAATATAGGCTACTATTTTTCTAGGGGAAATTAAATAAAATTCAAATCACGTGCAATAGTTCAACATGGCAGACAAAAATCATCCGTAAATAAGCGTCAAGCGCAAAACTGGTTCGAAGTATTTGCCTCTGGTATTATTTCCGCCTTTATACGCTATGTGAAAAAAATAAGACTACATAAAAGTCAATTACATTAACGGAAATACTTTTTAGTCATCAATTACTTAAGTAGACTCAAAAATATATTCAAACTGAAGCAGACAAATCGTAACCCTCGCGGAACAATCGTAAGAAACTTAGCAATAATCTTGTGAGATTAACAATATTTATTGTCGCCTCCTTTTCTTAATCCGCGGACATTTTACGAATATTCCTCGGATTCCACTTTCTTTTGTCAACTTAATTGTAGGGATTTTTGTTAATGCATCAGAATATATACGCTTGGATTTTGTTAAATGATAAATACACCCTTTTCGGAGATTGCTTTTGTTTCAAGTTTACACGAACTATTGTTGTGTAAAGCTGACATTTATCATCATCATTATCAGCCCACATACGCCCGACTGCTGCACGTAGACCTTCGTATCAACTGAAATAGTTAAGGCCTTGGTCCACCATGCTGGTCAAAAAGATTTGGAGGATTACACACTCAATAAATTCTTAAGATGGTGAGTAGGCATCGTGAACACACACATTACTTCAAAAAGTCAGAGGTTGAAGAAACCGCGACCACTATTTTACTTTATTATGTTTTAATAACTGTGATGAGTCAATTGATGAATAAAAAAACTTTCTGACTGGTGTAGCGCTGAGGACGTCACTTTATGTCCATATATGAGGTTGCATCTTTATACGACCTTAAAGACTTATGTTTTTAAATAGTTTTACGTCTTGGCTTTCGGCTAGGCACATTAAAACAACTACAAAGATCAGTTAAAACTGAATATCAATTGGCTTTAATCAATTAGTGATATCCTATATTCAACGTTTATTCTTTAATAGGGTTTCCTTTAATTTAATCCGAACCAGTTTTGTAATTCTCAAGTGCTAAAACTTATAATCCAATTTAAGAACAGAGCTACGGAATCGAGTTAACTTCAACAGTAATAGATCGGGAGTCTTCTGTTTCAATTAAAAACTTTATTTGTCTCTCGTTTAATAGTTTTAAACTCGGGAAGCGGAGAATCAATTTGAATATTAATCTGTTTCTTGCGGTCTTCATAAAACGAAATTCATTTCTATAATTCTGTAGTTGCAACATGTTTCAAAACTACCAAAATGGAGATTAAGAATGATCAAAATTACTCTAAAGGTTCGTAGAATATTGAACGTTATAACTAATTACATACCAGGCTGTATTACACATACCAAGATAAAATATACAATTTTTTTTAGATTGAAATTTTCAATTTTATATTACATAATTATATATTAATTGAGTGTCGTAATTTATTTAGAAATCTTCTGTTCAGACAAGAAAGCGCTGAGGTGATGGCAAAGATCGACCCAAGTCGCAGTCAGAACTTTTTAGCCACGCATTGAAGTTACACTGGCGTGTTCATTTTTCAGGTCTCCGAGTATCTTCTTAGATTAAATAAAGACGTACGTCGTACATACATGGGGTTTTTAGCTGGTAAAAGTGGACTTAATGCCTGAGACATACTTTCCCAGTCGAACCTTGGGTAATGCAGAGATGCAAATAAATTTAGGTAAAAATATAGGCAGACAGATATAAATGTACCTATTACAGATATGCAAAACATGAAAACTATTGGTTCATTAATTCTTGGTGCTCTTTCAATATTCAACGCCGGCGAGGCTGTATAAAATGAAGCTGTAAATAAAATAAAAAACATCGATGTAGATCAAGATGTTTTCTTCGTTCATAATGACATCGCACTCAAAGGCAGATGGTGGGAGCCGGGCTTTCTCAACAACACCTGTTTCGTACCTTTTGATTTTTGTGATAAACGCTGCGAAACGTCCCACCTTTAATATCTCCTGATTACATCTGTCACGTTCTTTATTTGGAAGTGATTTTTGCTTTAACATGGAATTCAGGCGCTATGTTTTGAAAATATGAAATGTTTTTGTGTTTCGTGTAAAAGGGAATGTATTTCTTTGTTGTATGAATTGGTTACGAATAAAAACAGCTGATAACTACAACTTTTCATTCCAGTACTGTAAATTTTATAGAAGAGATTGCAGCTAGCGATTGGACCGCCGCGCCAGTTGTAGATATTTCATATTCTCATCGTCCTATAATATAAAGTATAATGGTTTGTAGGGGAATGTTATGGGAAGAATATGTTGCTATAAATATTATGAGTATGAAAGTTAAATTATTGACATTCAAAGGACGGCCAAACAAGAAATAGATAAAGTGCGTGAGGCAAGATATAGTAGACAAAAGCGTAAATGAAGAGATGACAGCTACTAGGGATGCATGGAAGGAATAGATATACGGAACTAACCCCAACTAGAATTGAGAACAATAAAGTTTTCTAAATAAAATAAAAAAAAGAAACGAAAGTCAGCTCAAATCCGTATAGTGGCCAGTCGCTGGCAGCCCTGCAGGGTGGCTGGGCGGGCGGGAGCGCTCAGACGGCGGCGGCGTGTCGAAGGGAGCGCGCGTCCCCGACACCGCTAACGCTTCCGCGATCTAAGTTACATCGGGAATCGGAACGCGGTATCGTTACCGAGTATTCGTTCGGTAAGTACTTTTGAATTGACGTTCCATTTCTTTTTTTAACTTGTTATAGTTTTTGACGGCCAGGATTTTGGAATGATTTGAATTTTCGAAGTACAGAGTAAAAAGGTTAAGTAAAAAAACAGTTTCTGAATGACATTTAACTAAAGTAATAGGTCCACACTATTCTAATTCGACTAGGAGACTCTGCAGTTTTCTTAAATTGTCCTATTCTAATAGTTACAAAACTGTCAATTTTTATTCGATATATAATATCACTAGAATGCGTTTCAAAGTTCTTTTTATGAGGAAGTTAAAATTTATTGTCTCTCCAGATGACGTTATGTACCCCACAGCATTTTAAGCTAATTAATTATAAAGGTTTAAATTTAAATTTAATTGTGTAGAAACATGTAAGAATTAATGAATTATTGTGATAAATAAGGATAAAGTTTATAATATTTTTTTATATTTAATTATTATGCTTAGTTGATGACGTTTCCCCAATTTTATGATATCGTTGGTTTAACGGTTAAGCGTGTGACTGCTTTGTCGGGACTGTTTTTATTTGTAAAATGGAAATTTATCGCCACGATCTCTGTCTGAATTGCTTAATGTGTTGGAAGTTTTGTTAATAGTGTTCTCATATAGGTGAAATACCAAGATAATAGCATAAGAGCCTTCCTAAAACATACATTCATTCATAACCTCATGTTTGTGTTCTCCGTAGGCGTAGGCAATATTGCACTTCTGCACCTACCTTTCGCGAATTGAGTTTTAGTGCCCCATAAGAGGGAGGAGAGCCTTGCAATTGTTCAGGCACATGTCTAGACTCTTTGAAAACCTTAAAAACCCTACCCGTCGCGGTAATCGAACCAGTGATTTATTCGAATTGAGAATATCCAAATATAAAAACCCAAACACCTTTTTTTAATAATAAACTTGTCACCGAATGATTATTTAGAAAGGTCGAAAATGTTTGTCGCCCAAACAAATTCCACGTCATTTAAATACTGCGAACTCAATTGAACTTCAAATCGTCTAAGAAGGGTAAGAGTGAGCGCGTTTTGAGTCCCGAAATTCTGTAATAAAATTACTTGGAGTGCTTTTGGAATTCTTGCGAAACTTTTAAGCAATGCTTCGGGGCAAGGCAGTCAGCGCGCCAAACATTAGAAAGCAGGGCTGTAGCGTTGCCTTCATCCATACTTCCTTTAAAATGCAGCAGTAACTTATAACTGTCTGTTTCGCTTTAATAAAAAATAGCTGAACCAATTTAGATAATTTTTGACAAGGAATTTTGTAGGAGCTACTTTTTTATAACGTTACGTTTGAAAATAAATGTTTAATAAAATAATTACAGAGTTTTAAAAATCAAATAGATGATTTCAAGGAAAAGCTTAATTCCTGATATAATTTCAAGCTACGATACAATCCAAAAGTTATGTCAGTGGCACTTTTGATGAATAAACAAAAAAGTAAGATACGTCGGAAAGTCAAAAAAAATTAACAAATAATTCACGATGTACACTAAAAGAACTAATAATGTAACAAATAAAATGAATATCGAGGAAATACCATGTGAGATATTGCATTGCTAGACATTTCTTATGCCTATGAATTCTACAAACCCGCATTGGGGTAGTCAATCCAGTCAAACGTAGGACCTCTGTATCCAGTAATAATAGTAATTCGCATAAATGATGAAAATGATAACAATAATAACACCTAAAGCCTCTCAAGACAAATGTATCAAAATACTATAGTAAATAAAGGAACTTATAAAAATAATCCAGTCGGCCTCATTGTCAGTACAGTTGGTAACAACATAAATAGACTAGCGTAGACTACCGAAGTTCCCCAGGAGATTTGTTACCATGCAGCCGATGAATGGAGAGTCCTTATCTAATAGCGGATTAATAGGTCGATGAATCGCTGGCGATTCAATTGAAGCTTTGAACTCGCGAAGGACTTGCTGCTTTTCTATTTAGAGCACTTGGGATGAATTTATGCCGGATAGTAATATAAACAAAAGATGAAATATTAAGATAGGTCTTCGGCAAATTTTACTAGCAAAAGTAATACGGTTGTTTGTGGTTATTGAAATGCAATAATTATTATTGTTCTATAGATTTTAGCTTTATTCTTTTGTGTCAGATTAGATTTCAAAATGTCTTCTGATATGAAATTTAGAAAACGAGGTTTTTATAAAAATAGCATAAAACCTGAGTCATAATTCCTAAACGTTTCCCACGTAGCCAGTCGGGCTGCACTTCACACCATCAACGCAGCCTACTTTCCTGCTTTTGACACAGATAGATACGAAACCTAAACATATGAGACAACCCCAGTTTATTTATAATCCCATACGAAGTCTATTTATATCCGTAAACCTCAGGGTCGTGGGGTAAGGATCTCTAAAAATTAATATACCCTATTAAATTCTAATCTTTGTCGAGATCACGGGCTGTCATCACTTTGTAATGGAAAAAACCAGATCGTATCTCGGGCAAATTCAATTTCCAAGACTTGGTGGATTGTTCACGAGAGGAATTAATAAAATCTCGTAATCCAGGATACTCCGGTCAAATGAAGTTTTTGAGGCGATCGTTTTTTTTATTTAAGACCGGCTTTTTGAGGTTGAGGAAGTAAAAAAATGCAGGACGTTTTGATAGTGATCCGTATAAATACTTTCTTGATCTGATGAAATATTTCATTATTCTATAACGTAGAGGTGTTTTTAGATATACTTAGGATTTTTTGACAACACCATTAAGAGGCAAATGATTTGAGCAATTTTTAATTTACGGCGTAAAATATCATCTTCAACAATGAATTCTTAAAATGTTTTACGACAGAGGATATTTAAAATTCCTCAAATATCCTCAATTTATGATTAATTTTCTTTTAGAAAAGGTCTTTTATGACGCACATTTTTCTGATCCCTTTAGTCCCATTGTACCGTCAGAAGTAAGGATAGTCATCAGTTAAATAATGTATATAAAAAAAAAACAAAATAGCACGGTAAATCGTCTTTAAAATAATTGAAGCGTAGACCTCGCGGAGGCATCTTTATTACCAGCTAATACGGGAGCTCGCAAACTTAATCTAAGAGACAAAAGGGATTAAAACGGCCTAAGTCGCACAAAATAAAATAAACACATCTTAGACGGGGCCGAGACAAACATCTTTATAGTTGTGTAAAAAAACGGTCCCTTTTAAACTGGAAATTAAGCCGGATTGGTACGAAAAAATGTGCTTGATCTCAAATTGAGTGTTTTGTTCAGCCGAATGGGCCAGAGAAATCCAATCTTAGAAACGTTCGTGCTTTTGTGTGGTCGATGGGTGGACGGCCTGTTTGACTCTTGATTTACGAACGGCTCAACTTATACTGGATTTTTATCGGAATTGTTTTTTGCCAACATTATTGGTGTGGAAATTGAGTGTTTAGGCGCTATTACTTTGTGATATATCTCGTTCTTTAGCAGTTTGGGTATATGAACTCTTATAAATAATAAGGGAAATAATATATGACTTGTTTTATACACAATTAACTCTCTAAGAAACGGAATTTCCTAGCGGAAACCTTGATAACACTACTCAACGCAGAAATCGAATTCTCACGGTTGCATGTCACCCCATAGCGGTAAATATAACTAAATTCTAGCCATTGAAATGGGCTAAGTCGAACAAAAGTAGTTTAACCATTGTATTTTAAAGGTCATTTATAATGGCAATTTCTACGTAATATTTAATTATTTTAAAAGTTTAAATTAATTGTGTCCCAATAGAATAAAATTTGTAGATTCTAAGTATTTTTGTTTTACTATAGGTACTAGGAACACGGCATTTTCAGGCTCATTTTCAGACGCCATACTGCTACTAAGAACTTCCTTACAGAAAAATCCAATAACATTTTCCTTAACTCAACAATCTTATTATACAATTATAACATCGCATGGAACACCTGTTTCGCAAGAACACAAGTCAGTTTATATAACAAAATATTCAGTACACATACCAATAGTAAATAGCTTCAGGTCTTAGAATCTCTCGGGCGTCTTACTACGAAGTTGGGAATACGTTTACAACAGATATTCCGGGTAGATATTCCCGGTAGACAAACGTTAATGGGTGAAAGGAGAACGGGCTGGTCTGGGCTTTGGCGCACACAAATTAATAGTACGTCAGAGCCAGCCAGATTTTCAGATGCAAACGTCTACAGTTAGAAAGTCCAGTTGCCTTGTGTGTTGGACAAGATACAAGCTTTAGCGTCAGGATTTATTGTATAGGATTCGAGCTAATCTTGATAATGGGAAATGTATAAGATGCCTTTAGTTGATGCGACATAGAAGGGGGTTACAATCACAGAACAGTTGAATAGGACTAGAAAGAATATATCAGCCAGCTTGTGTTGAGGGCTGAACATACGATTAGAGCATCAAATTCATGACACGATCGTTTCTTAGTGATTCGGATAGCTTGCAATACAAATGTATGACAACCAATAGCAGCCCTTCATTTTTATTTGGAATTTTTATCATTGTTCGTGTAATCGTTGTAGAAAGAACAGACAAGCGGTGACATTCATAACCATACAAATTACTGTCTATATTTCTTTTAATCTTATTCAGCTGTACAGTGGCCAGAATCATCTTCAAACTTCATGAAGCTGATATAAGCGTGACAAAAAGATAACCCGCTGTTACTTAAAACTAGGGCCGTAGATGAACCGGCAGTGGGCGGCTAGTGAAATATTATTGGAATTCCTCTAGCCAAGATAATCCGCGACTGGTTGTAGGCGATCGACGCGCCTGACAAATGCCGACCTTTATCGCGCGCTGCCCGCTACCACGGTTTATTTGAAGGTATATTTTTGGTGAGCTTTTAAAATTTGCTGAATTTGCCGTTCTTTGCCCCTTTATGGCATAGTGAAGCTCTCATATAACCGATATATGCGATAGTTTATCACTTACAGTAGTAACGGTGAAGGAAAACATAGTGAAGAAATCTGCACACCTAAAAGTTCTTGGGGATTTTTTAGGTCTGTAGTCCGTTAACCTGCACTACAATTAAATACCGCCATACAATTCTTAGTCATGGAGGTTTTAATTTATCGATAAAAAGTGTACTTTAAGAATTTACACAAAAGATCTATAACTCTTGCTCTGGGCTGCCATGCACTTTGAAACTGTTGAGTGTCCAATCAGTCAAGTCTTAGCGTCTCTACATTTCATTTCGACTGTCTTGATGATAAATTGTTTAATTAAATACAAAAATTTTAGCTGAACAAAATATTTCACATAAACTAAAACAATTATACCTATCACTATCTCAATTCAAGTCTTTCTTAAACCTGCGTGGAACGTATTTATTATTTATTTATGTGAATATATTGCATATATGTATTTTATCAATACAATTGTATATTTGCTATATTGTCTTATTTATCATATTGTACACCTTGACCACTCTCTCATCTATCCCTTCTTTATGTACTTTCTCTAAACCATCGCCTTTAGGAATAAGAGAATTGTGCTGCAAATCCCTTTGTACTTGTTTTTTGGTTCAGTGTTTTCTAGTAGGTATACTAAACAGTAATAATGATAAACTTTTCGTTTAAATTTAAGTTACTTTTGTATTTCGTTTGGCAAATATTTTGCAAGTAATCTTTTTAGATCATATAAATGAACAATCATTGAATCAGTTATAAAAATAACAATAAAGAAAACGATAGGTGCTTGCGTGTAATGTTATACATTTATGTTTATCTCATTGGGACTGAAATTAATTCAGTCACAACCACCCAGTAAATTGCTTCATGTACGCAAGCGAGTGATGATTCGTGCGTAAAGCTCCATTATGCATTAATATATTTTTCGCGATCATTGGCGAATTGAGAGCAATTTCGGCACGTATTCCACCGTTTTACTCTGCTCCGTTTATATATCTTCACTTAGCTGATGATTCTGAAGCCGGTCGATTCGACCTAAATTATAAAAACAACAGTCTTCTATAAAAGTTTAGTATCTACTACCAACAGATCCAGTTCTGACGTCACATTGCAATCGTGAAATATATCAGAATCTACGTGAGGGTTACTACATAGTTTCACAAGTATTTAAATAGTGTTTTTGTCATCAGCATCACCATCATCATCACCAGCCTCTACCACGGCCAGTGCTGGACATAGGCCTCTATGGCATGCCCCCTTGTTTATGTGCGGGGATCTTATCCGTTATGACCTAAGTTGTCATAGCTTGCCAAGACAACTGGGTGATGTGTAGTTAAAATATTTTTTCTAAGAAGTATACTTGTTCTTATTCTTTGGTATAACCATAAAATAACAGTCAATACTATGTCTAATGGATTTCAAATGAACCTCGTTATTAGGTGTATAATTTTTAATTATAAAATTCAAGTGGTAATTACTAAAATTAAAATAATAAAATAAATAATCACTAAAACACCAACGAAAACCGATGTTGAAGGCGCAGAGCCTAGTAATATCGCAGGGCTGATGTTTTATTTGTTTGTCAAACGTTTTATGTAACGTATTCCGGGGATGGGAAGCGTGAGGGCTGATCCCGTGGGAACCGACTCCCGGCCTTTGTATCGGCTTTCAGCCTGGAAAATTGGGAGCAATCTTTCTCCAACATTACTCATTTGTTCGTTATTTGATCGAAGTACGTGTGTGTTTGTAAGTTAAGACAACTAGGAAGGCAGAAGTAAAAGCTTTCTGAAAATGTAACTCGCAATTAATAATAACTTTGGAATATTAAAGTCTAAAAGTATTAGCGGTGTATCATATTTTAGGCCATTTACCGAATACATTGAGAATTTCCTGATTGAAATTGATAAAAAAATAACAGTAGTTCCAACCCGTGATTCAAGACATTCCGATCTCATACTCCCTGAGAAACAATAAGGCATATCCACTAAAGTCTCATTAACTAATTTGCGAGTTTAAATTTCAAATTTGTTACGACCATAAACAAAGTAAGCAATGTTGCCCCAACTACGAAATGTTGGCAAAAAGCTTGTATATTAGTCGGGGCATAACTCCGTCATAGCCGGCTTCAGTCGGGATAGTCCGTTCCAAAGTTAATTTACCCCATTTTACGAGTAACCGGTTTAGGGGGTTTAAAGTTGTTATTTAGCGTTTAATTTTACAATGCATATTTACTACCTCAATGTAGTTTTAAATTTGCAGATATTAGTCTGATATACAAAAAGCACGGGATCCAAGCCGCTTCTACATAAGAGAGCGCTTTGGAAGTCTTTAGGGGCGGCCTATATCTAGCAGTGGGACGTCTTTCGGCAGATGATGATGAGATGTTCGAGCGTTTATAAATTGTCGAACCTTGTAGGTATACTTGTTATTTTACCGACTGACAAATCGAATCAGGTCTTCTAGTTCATACGGCACACACTGGTGTCGCGGAAATAACAACGAATGTAAAAAAAAATCTTAAATTTCGATTTTGATCATGCAATGGTCTCGGCGTTGTGATAATAACTTTGTATAAAATCTCTTAATGTTTTCATTACTCATTTACAAACGTAGTGTCGGACGTCCTGCAGCACGATGGTCCCAGACGACTTCAGTAAGCTGGGGGGTAACGTATGGATGATGGCTGCTGAACATCGGGATGGTTGATGCTTACTTGTGGAAGCTTACATTCAGCAGTGGATGGCGATAAGCTGAGTATATCTTCATTTAAAAGTGATAATAAACCTTAACTCATTATTACACAAATAACTTTAAAAATAAAGTACAATGAGTGAGCTTAATTGAGGCGCGCCTTCGCACAAAACCCTTTGTATATTGCTAAAGTTAAACGAACTATTCACTTTGAGATTTTAATCAGTACACTTTATTTGGTGTTAGAATACAATATATTGAATGTTAATTTGAAGGAGTTATAGCTGTTTTGTTCTTATGTGTCTTTGTAAATTTCAATGAGGGTTTGTTAAAGAGGGGACTCTATTATTTTGGGTAAAATTCAAATATTTTTACTTAAATCCTAGCTGTAATGTAAACGTCTAGTGGACAATTCTCGATGCATTTCGCATAATTACCTTATCTACTAATTATTTATTGTGACATGTTATATACGCTATATTTAGACCGTGATCGGAAACTAAATCATTTTATGCCTATGATTGTTAGGAAAAAGTCAAAATTTGTATTTATGCCGGGATTTTCTTAACCGCATGGGGGTTTGTTATCACCTTATCTAATGCCTGCCTTAGTGTCCGATTACACCCTGTATACGTTTATTGGTTAGAAAATGCCATAGAAAGCAAGTATATTAGCAATTAATTCTTTACTACTTTAATTTCAGCCACTGTCGAGTTAAGTACTTAAGAACGATTAAGAACACAAATGGATTTTATTAAGCTTCGGTTATTGTCAGCTGGGATCGACAGTCTATTGTCGACTATACAGTAGCTTGAGAATTTAACCAAACACGACTGACCTCAATCCTGTATTTGAACACATCTTGAGTATGGTTTAAAATACGAGTATTTCTGACGACAGATTGCTAAGAAGACTGAAGACGAAATAATGTAGTGTTCTATCTTCTATTCTAAGCATGATTTTTAAAGGCCAGTATAGCATCATTTACGTAATAGGAATCAAATTTCATTTAGCTCACACGTTCAAGCATACACCTTCAAAAAGCTCGCTAGAAAAAAATAGAAGCCCTTCATTTTTGTTTGATATTTTTATCAAATAGTTGACAGAAAAGCGGCGACACTCCTTCCCATACAAAATAATGTTCTGCTGTTTTTGTGCATTCTAATATTAAAAATAGAAAAAAAAGGTTTATCATAGACACATAATTATGTGGAGTACAGTGTAGTTCCCATGTTCCGTGTTATGTGTACATTAATTAAAAATTTCCACCTAGTTGAAATTCTGCGTGGGTCACACGGCGGCCCGCACGCAGCGTCGAGTGCGCCACTCCACACCAACATCCGTGCGTGTGCAACTCTCTTAAAACATATCTAGTTTGTGTGCTCGGTATTTTTATCTACGTATAGTTACCGTGTTACCTAGTAGTAAGATTAGTAGCGGCACTAGTTTAAAAAAAAAAAACAGTATAAAAAAGTGTTAAAAAATGACGATTCAAAAGAACTTGTAAAAGTCTATTTGAATAAAGGAGATGGCACCTACTACAAAATGTAATCGTAATGAAAGACTACACAAGATTACCTTTCCAATAGTTAATATGTTATCTTATTGTAGAGTCAAATGATTGCAAAAAGTTTTATACGAATATTTCTAATAGAAAATCAATCTCCAATCATGTCAAAAAATGTTTACTTTATAAATAAGACAAAAATAAAGAGATTAAGTTAAGCTGCAAGATTAAAACAACATTTAAGGCTTCTGTGGCTTATGAGGGCATTGACCTAATTAGAAGATATCTGGGTATAAATATAGACAGGTCTTGTTCAATTATTTTTATGACTTAAATACTTTTTTATAATAATCTTAAGGTGAAAATGCCGTGGGATAAAACGATTATTAACAGCTTATATTTTGTGTTACGGCAAAGGTTTGAAAAAAAAAAAAAACGCATACATTTACTTTTTTACATTAACCAAAAGACAGTTAAATATGCTAATAATACTATGTATACTAAAATAAGTAAATAGACAGTTCATAATACTATAACAAAATAGTCTATTAACCCATTGCCCCTTAACATAGCAACGTTAAGAGTCAACATCAAAAACAAGAAAATTGATGATAGAAAAATCGTGTCGGGATGATATGGCGGAGTTCCACTATCCATACAGATTAACAACACACCCGGATCATGCATTTAAATTTCACATATTGTGATTTAAGTCTTATGTAATAGGTATAGCGAGCTTATTGCCACTTTTCCGTCTAATTTCCAGACTCGATGTTGGCTCAATAATTTTGTGTGTAAATTGAATCCGGGATATCCCAATCGCACAACAAACATATCGCTAAAGCACTAGACTGTTAAAAGTTTATTCACAATTACTCTTATCAGTCTACAAGTCGTTGGACTTGCCTTTTCTATTATTGGATAAAAAAAGGATACCTTTGGTACTGATTCTACTTGTTTAACACAAAGTCTCTGTATTGTATAATAACAGAAGCTGTACCTCGCATAAAGCACAATTTACTCCCATGCGTTCAATACAGGGATTTCCTTTGAGCGCAATTTCAATAATTCCTTTCATTTGCAACTAAATGTCGCTTGTGTAATGTATTGTTCGGTGGCTCTACGTACAATGAAACTGTACGATCCGGCCCGTTCCTGCAGTTGACACACGATTAATTTCCATCGATTATGTACCGATAGACGTGTAATTTTTGGACTGGAAATATAGAAATGTTCGTGGCGTTTTGTGTTTTATTGTCGCCGTTTAGCCGGTTAAATAGCTTTCGCAGTATCGAGTGGTTGTGTGGTGTTGTTATAATAATGTACAGGTTTTCTAAATGGGAAAGTGTATAATCCAAAAGTTTGTTCAGATTTTTTGCAAAAAAAATACTCTTTATAAATAGACGCCGAATGGAATTGGAAACAACTCATTATTGTAATTATCCTACTTTCGTTTGCTCTGTCTAATCTCTATATATACCTTTTTAAGCTTTAAAAGCTTTTTTTTCTATATTGATATGGAAAAAGGTACCAAAATACTGATTTACATATAGTTCCTCTTTCAAATACTGTGGCGACTAAGTTTTACTTACCTATTATCACTAGTGTGATGAGCCTTTCTTTGATAATACTTCATTTAGACGACATACCATCAGGTATAATCACTACATATATAAAGAAAACAATTGCCAGTGTTCAAAAACACAACAAACCTTACCCTCTTTTCTGCCGATGTCAAACTGAAAATAAACTTTGAAACTCTTGTACGGACGCATCAAAGGTTCAAAGTTTGCAGTACGTTGTTCTTACTTTCCAGTTTCTTGTTCGAATATTATTCTGTTACGTCTCGAAGAAAAATCTTCAGGCTACTTATACAACTCGAATTACAGAAATGGCGCACTTTTAAGGGCTCATTCGTAATGAGTTCTGAGCTATTTAGAGCTATTCCTCAGAATATTTAAGAAGGAATTAAGACATCATAGCTGATTAGTAGTTATTTATAGATGCTGGCTGAAATTACGATGAGTAGAGCACATAACTCGCAGAAGTGACGACCGGTGAGCAGATTTTTTTACGAATGGAGACCTCGTACTGGCAAGTGGAACGTTGGAAGTTCATTCATAAGGTAGAAGTGTGGAAAGTGACTGAAATCGAGGGAAATCGCTGGATGCAGATCCGTTCCAAAAGAGCGCTTTGGTTGTCTTTGAGTGATGTCTATGTCCAGGTGAGGACGTCTTTAGGGCCTATTGCCATTTTTGGGACATATCTAGATTGAGAGCTGGTGCTGAGAAATTCCTGTAAGAAAACAACAGTAACGCTTTACCTTACCCCGACTTACCTTCCCACGCCATACGAATGAAGCAGCCATCCTTAAAATATATTGAATATATCCAAGCGTTTGAAACAAATTAATTTCATTGACAAAACCCGTCCGATGGCTGTTACCTTTCAACCCTCCTCGATTCAGTAAAGCATGTAAACGACGTTGACAAATTAATTACAATTCACACGTACCTTCTGAAATAACCCGTATTTTATAATCTATTAACGGGTAAATTTTTTGAAAAGCTCCTTGATTACTTTCATAAAAAAATATTAAAGGCGCAATCACAGGTCTTTCAATCTTTTCGAATAAATTTAAATGAAATCTGTAGTGATAAATATTATTGCCAACCCACACTAGGTCAGCATGGTATACTAAGGTTTAAATTCTTTTAATGTTAGAGGAGGCCCATGCCCAGCCGTAGGACGTATGACGATGAAAAATGTATGCATATGCGTGATATTTTGTTCTGATAGGATTGCATCAATATAAATTGCTTATACCTTTTGATGTTTTTTGTTTTTGCAATACGCAATTACGTCGATCTACCAGTTCGATGTAAAACTGCCAGTAATAGCCGGCCAGCTGTCATTTTTAACCGCCGATACCTTCGATGTATGCAAATTTGATTTTCGATGGATCCCAATTGTGCGCTGTTCGGTCTACAGACACCGTTCTCAATTCCATGATGTCATAGTGTAAATGAGTTTTTATCATAAAACTATAAATAGAATGAAGGTTCGATTCCTTTGGTATTGTGGGTGTTTATAGGCAGTGCTGACCACTTAACATCAGGTGGTTTACTAGCTCGTTTGCCTCCTTGTTTCATCAAAAAAAAGTGTCAGGAAGTATTCCCATAAAAAACAATGGACTATCACCATAATACTTAGCTCATCAATAAACTTATACGGCAAAATGCGTTTCTTTAAATACCTCGTATATCCTCTCGGGGATTCAGGCGTCATTTATTTTTTCATTACTCAATACAATGGAGTCTCGAGTCAAATGCATACATATTAAGGAAACGTCACAACTCACGATCGTCGACAGAACAATTTCGCGTACGTGGTTTATCCGGTGACGACTGACGAGTCCTCAAGACGATTCGCGATACACATCGCTTTGATCCAAGACCTCGCTAATTGAGTGGGGATAATATCAGTGTTTGCTTTTTCTTTGAATTGGTTTGGTTGTTATTATTAGTTAGGAAGAAGTGTATTTGAGTTAAGATTGACAAACTGAAGGGATATTGGGCGTTTAGGAGTGAAAAATGTTACATTAAATCAATGAGAAAAGCGAGTGTTAATCAATGTAGAATTTCTGAACAACAATATTTTTTATCAGTAGATGTTGTGTTAGTTTCAATATAACTTTAGTGTGTGTGGATATAAAACTGGCTATAAAAAATGACGTCTTATCATTCAAAGAAAGGACATAACGCGCACGACTGAAAGTTTGAAGACAGGTGGAAGAAGACTTCAATACTTACCTTTGTCAAATCCCAAATCGAGATGGTACTCGAGAAACAATATCCTCACAAGCAGGAGTAAACATTGAAGTATTTTGTTGACGCGCTGAGAATCCACCTTTTAGTAGAACCAGCTCGGGTATCGGCGCCTAATGGTGCTCTCTTAACTTTGCTACCAAAGTAAATAATCTTTCAGATGAAACGCGCTGCCACCGAGACTGTTTGTCAACTTATTTTTAACTCAAGATTGCGAGTTGAAGTAAAATGGAGAAAGAAACAAATTGTATATTTTTTTTCATCGAGATATAGGTCGGCAGTTGTTGAATACGATAAGTACATCACACAATCAAATTACAGGCTCGTCTCTTTTCAACAATTAAAATCCAGAATTGATTAAATAAATTGGCATTACATTTACGTTTGTATTTAAATTACTCTTATTACACAATTTGGAAGTCTGCCCACAGACTACTAGCCTTGACCTTTCGAGCATTCGATTTAAAGATCGATACATGCGAACATAGACAAAGCATTTTTTTAAACTACAATTTATACATTTTTCCTCTCAAATTCTATGTTCTTGAATATGTACCTATTTTAACTTAAGGACATGGTTGATAGAAGGAGGTAATGGAAGACAATTTTGAAGACAAAACGTATGTATCGACAAGTATTCAGTATGGGTACAATTTAAGATAAAGTAACATCACGTGATTTTGACAGTAGGTTATTCAACACATAAAGGATTTAATACTAATCGGTCAGAAGTCCGGGTGAAGGGTGCCTCAAACAGTTAATGTGTCTATTTGACACACACTCCAATCCATATTATGGTTTTCATGAAAACTCGAGCCTATGATATTTAAAAGGTAGGCTGATAGTAAAGAAATTATTAATTACCAATACAAAGACAGTAATATCTAAAGACGACAAAAGTCATTACAAAATCGTACATTTTCTTCGAAGGGTTAGGTAGAGATACAAATACATTGGTTCTACAAAGGTGCTGAAAATTGACAACAGGAAGGACGAAGGGATGAATCAGAGGGGATGAACGTCCCCTCTCCAGACAACCAGACACCTCGGTACCAAATTGGTCTGCGAGGGAACATAGTTTTTGTTTTCCCCTATTTGGAAGATAGCAATCTTGAAATGTCGGGATAAAGCATTTGCGCTAAGGAAATGGTTCAAGATTTATTTAACGTATTCCTTTAGGGCATGAAAAATGATGCAATGGTGTTACCAAATATAATACTAGGTATAAAGGTGCTCAGAATTGCAGAGACTGATTGATGTTGATAAAAAGCAAATAACAATTCGATTCGGTGTTTGTTAAAAATTATGTTATGACGAATTTAAGTGAAAATACACATGTATATGTGTGCATCAGGCAATATTTAGATGGGCAATCTATATTCCCCATAGGGGTTGGTAGAGAAGTACTATTCCTGACATAATATGAAATACAACATCAACTTTCGTACTTATGAAGTAAAGATTAAGAGCTGAATGTTTGAAGGTTTTAACTTAATGGCATTTTGATGAAGTATGTTCTACTAATAATTTCAATTTTATCGGAAAATATAAGGCTGCTGTGGGGTTGGCATGCAAAGATTTATAGGACATCGTCGTGGTTTTTGATTACTTTCAATTCCTTTGTTTCTCTTTGGTCTCAAGTCTAAAATATCTGCTGATAAATTCGGGAGTTCCTAAATAGCTATATTTGTTACTGAAAACGCAAATTCACCCTATAATAACAAAAAACAAAGCAAAGCAAGCCGCGCTCTGTTTAATTCAAATTTCAAAGGAAAGTTGCTACTACGATACTGTTATATATTTAAGAATCCAACATTTGGCTAGTTAAAAAGCCATTTAGATTTTCCAAAAAGATGCACACTAAAACTACCATAGAAACTTTACAGCCTAAAAGTTTTGACGCTTTTGACAAAGCCTCCCAAAAGTAGCCGACGTGTTAGTAGATTAAAACGTTCTGACGTAAATTAATTATAAAAATTGATATTGTTGTGGTATTAGTTAGCATTACGTATGTAAATAAATAATGTTCAACAGTGAAAGTATTTTGACACTTAGCTCAAGAGATTTCCTCCAACTACCTGAGTTACTTTACCTTGCCTTTACCTATAAATAAGTGATTTGCTTTCTTGTTCTTAGCCAAGTATTTTGAATAATTATTTTTTAAGAGGTTTTTGGACCCAACAAGATTACCTCATAGTATGTTATAGCTTAATATGTCGAGTTTGTAAGTTTGTTAAGACTTCGCTGGAAAGTCAGAAGACAAAGTAAAAAAAGAATACCTAAGTCACTTTGTTCTGTGAGAAACTGGAAAGGCCAAGTGAGAATCCCTGATGATTATTAAGTTTCTGTTCAAAAAGAACATTAGAGGCGTGAGAATTCCATTTTGTTAAATAGTAATGCTGGTAACTAAGTTTTTTTCCCTGTTAATTTTAAGGCTATTATGGGAAGCATAAATATAGCAATGTAGGAATACATATACCGCTAAGCTTTTCTACAATTTTATAGAAAGACAAACATTCGGATTTGCAATACTTTTGGCTCGAGCTTGGTGCGTCACTACGAAGTTAGGCTTATAATGGGTTCTAGCAGTTAGTTAGCGCATGGCATTACACTCCATTCAAGGAATATATAAAAAGATTGGGGGCACTGTCTTAGCTATTGATATCATGCAAATGAAGCTAATTATTGCCATTGAATTTTCTAATATCCTTTTATATGTACTCAAAAATAATGCTTTTTCTCATCAAGCTGTGAATTACAGAAAGTCACCTGCCTTCATAATGTTGATAGCGTCGTTTGTCAAACGAGCAATTTTGCGCGTTTGAGTGAGTAATGAGTGAATGGAGAATGTTAATCATTCACTCGCTGAATCGTTGTAATGAGATGCTTCTGATTTAGAAGATAAATCGACTTGCTAAATTACCTATTTTTTACCTTTAATCTTTCAACCTTATTCGGCTAAAGTAGGTACTGAAAGTTCAAGCTTTTCTTTACCGTTTAGGACCCTTATTTTAAATACACCCAACAAAACAAAATTAAATATGTATTTCGAAAAGCAATTGGAGTAAAATATAATTCAAAACAAACGTCCCTAAAATAAATTCCAGCTACAATTTCTTCCCCGCGATGACGTCTTGAAGATTTGTTGAATCTCCTTAATTAGATACGGGTGTGACACGCTGACACACGCCTCACATCACCCCGGGAGAGGCGCCTTTTAATAGACACTTTTTTTAAACGTTATCACGCATTTTAAAAATATTTATGCCTATTTAACGGCTGCTTCTTTATTTTTACTTAGAATGGTACTATGTGGATGCTGCTTTATACTATTAAGTTTTGAAAAATGTGCGTGATTCTTAGTTGGTGTTTGATCTGTTAATGCCTTTGAGTCTTCAGTTCCAAGCCTGTTTATAGAAGAATAGTGCGAATCCAAAATTGTAATTTTTTATGGGAATGAAATATCTATAAGATACTTAAAATGTTGATGAAGAACGATAGATTCAGTGGATTAGGTTTAAGGCGACGGATATATCAGTTTTCTAAGTAGATGTCTGATGGAAGGAACACTTTGCTGTAATATTTCTCAAACTTCTTCTGTCTCTCTCTATCCAACCACCATAGGTCGCATAACAGAGCAAAACGAAAAATACTGAAGATGATCTTAGCATCCATACTAAGTTAGGTTTCCTATACTGTTGATAGGAGTTTGGCCTTTATCCGTCTCGTAATTTTCTAAATTTTCTCAGCTTAAGAGCTATAAAACTGCTCTTTCAAAATTTGGCCTTCAAGATTTTACTTACTGATTTTTAGTTCTTACGGTCCAATGACTGCTACTGAGAACTTTCTGATGCGAAAACTTAATAACACTTTAACCAACCCTGGAATCGAACCATGAAACAATGAAAGTAATTCTTTTATTTTCATCTCACAGGACGTATAGGGGTGTCTTAAACCCAAGGCCATCCGAAGTATTTTTTTGTTGAAACTTCGCGCTCAGTCACAAACATGGATGTTCGTCAAGCTGGGTTTCAACAGCGAAAAATCCCTACGGTATGACTGCATCTGTTTTAGAATCGTGTTGAATGTAATAACAAATTTCAACCATCCGGAAATTTACAAGACGATAAAGCCTGCAAAATAACCCAAAAATATTTAGCGCAACGTTCCGTGAGATAAAAAACAAAGTCGGCAACTTTCGAGTTCTCATATCCGATTTGGTGTGACAAGGGTCGACGTATATACAGTATTAATATTAAATTATGTCTTTAAGGCGATGCTGATGTGTGAAGTTTGATATTTCTAACGGTATTGGGTAATGACAGTGTTTGCGATTTAATATAAAAAAAGGTGGGACGTATTTTCGAGTGCTAGTGTTTTGTCTGATTCTTCCTGCTTGATGTAAGCCTCTTCTTTTAAGAAGAGTTTCCCACCAGTAATGGCCTCGAGTTTAAGGCGCTAGGTTGAGAATCTCGGCAATCGCGGTTTCAAACCTCAGGCACACAGCTCTGACTTTTCGAAGTGATGTGTGTATGCAGTGGCGTGCCTAGGGTGTCAAACTAAGGCAAGCCCAAATGTTTATTTAGTAGCAGCATATTTTTTTTGGTACGTAGGACTAATAAATACCTACCGGTTAGTACTCACATTCACGTTTATAGCGTTATTTTATAAATGAACAATCGTTAAGTTCTTTATTCGGAACTATGTAAGGCAAGTCGGGCTTTCGGGCTTCTATGGAAGTACCGCCACTGTGTGTATGCACAATTAATTTAATTATCACTTGCTTTAACACAACTATTAGTTCTTAGGAATATCTTAGGTAAGTAGTTCGTCAACCTATCCTAGCCCAGCGTGGTTGGATATTCGCTGATGATGATGACGCTTCCTACCTGGAATAAAGTATAGTTTTCTGGATTATACACAAGCTTAAAAATATATATTGAAAATACTGAAGTACGTATCGTTAAGAGGCATGATATTCTTAGTTTTCATATCCCAGTTTCAACTTTCGTCTGCGAGCACTTCTGAATTCATCGTATTCCATTGAGCGGTGTTTCCACTTCGACAGTCGCTCAATCTGTGTGTACCCGCCATACCAAGTGTCAAGTCTTAAATCACTTAAACTTTGAACCATCGCTCAGAGTGCCAAGCTATTATTTGACGGACGGACAGATGGATTTACCCATTGTTTTCCTGTTGGCCCCAATTTTCTCGTCGACACATATATTTTTGCTTTTTGTGAATGGTAAACTTTGCAGTAAAAATTGTTGGAGTGTACGATTATTTTCGATGGGCTTGTTTAGGCAACTTTAATACTCTAAATATAGGCAATCGAAGAAGTAACGTATGGTATTATTTACGTGACTGCTTCGATGCCTAATATCAAGTGTGTAAGGAATTATTTTTATCGCATTCGCTGACGTGATGTACTAGTATATAAAATCGAGTGATATAACTGGTAAAAGCTTGTCGTAATTCAAAAACATTTTCTTTTTATAATGTCCGTATGAAACGACTTTACTATACTAAGTCCATTATATTATGCGCAATTTAGTCCAAACAATTCCGATTGTCGACAATTATTTCATACTACATTTTTTTAAATAACTTAAGTATCTTATTAACTTTCAAGTTTCTTAAAACTGCTATTACTTGATTAATTCCTAAATCTACCAGGTTAACTGAAAACTTAGGACCAATCCCTAAAAGTACCTGAAACAAACAATTATCCATGTTTCGTGACATGTCTTGATTCGTTGCTAAGCAAACAAGTATTATTAAATAACTGTTAGAGTCTTCCTAGTGATCCGTAATTGAGACTTTGTTTACAAAACGAGATAAACTTTAACATAATGATGAATAGCTTGTTGTGTACAGTTTTGACAGAGTCACGAATAAAGGCCGCCTTGCGGGTATTCGCATGCAAAAGTGTTTGCTATGTCCTGTCTATATTATTGTTATGTTTTCTTTTATATAAATACATTCATACTTAACTATACATAACATAGGAATAGGGAAGTCTGCACTCTTCTTCTCTTCTTCTTCATCAACCCATATACGCCCACTGTTGAGCACGGGTCTCCTCTACCATTGAGAGGGTTAAAGTCTGCACTCACCTTTCTAAAATTATTTTTTATGTTATTTGTTACATGATAGAGGGCGAACATATTGCCGTTTTGGGGGAGATTTCCATACTCCGTAATGCTACTAAGAATTCACTACAAAAACATATTATTCCGTGTCCGCTACTAACTTACTCTTTATAAAAAGCCATTAACACTTTGCTCTACCCGAGAATCAAGCTATACATGCATAGCTTATGCAGTACATGAACGCAATTAGGTACAACATGTTCGCATAATGTCCGTGCTTACGGCAGCGTCATGTCTCGGGAACGTCACTTCTCTTCGACATGGTCGAGGGGACCGATGTCCGATGAATGCGTCATACTCGTAAACGAATGTTTGCGTGAACATGTCTGCTCGGTTTGCTCACAGTGTAAGCGATAGCCCTCAATATTATTTCGCCCTATGCGCAGAATAAAGTTATATTATGTGCTTTTGCACAACTTCTCTTTCTTAGCGATTTAAACTTAATTGGGCGCAAAATTATCAGTAATTTTTTATATTCTTTAAACAACAAGAAAATTTATGATCATTATTACTTCACTAGTGCAATAAATAAACAATTTTGACTCTATTATAGACATAAAAAGTAGTCTGGTGTTAGAGTCATAAGTAACCTTATTCGATGCATAGGTCGATTTATTCTTTCATATATCATGCGATCTCCAAACTAGATTACTTTATTTCACCATATGGTAAACGTTTGTTTGTAAATAAAAAAAATAACTAATGTGACTCAAATATGTCTTATAATATCTCTATGTTGTTATCTATACTATTATTATAAAGAGGAAAGGTTTGTATTTTTGTATTTTTGTATTTTTGTATGTTTGTTACGAATAAACTCAAAAAGTACTGAACCGAATTGGATGATTTTTGGGATGAAGATAGATGGGACCCACCGAAGTAACATAGGATACTTTTTATCCCGGAAAATGTAGTATTCCCGTGGGATTGGGTAAAAAACCCTATATTTTTCTTACGCTTTCACGCTTAAACCATTCGACCGACTTTTATGATTCTCGGTATGATCATAAATGAGATCCTATGAAGTAACATGAACAACATTTTATCCCGGGAATATGTAGGGTTCCTGTGGGATGAGCATTTATTGTAACTCGAAAGTAACACTACCTGTGTAATGCTTTCACGTCTAAACCATTTGACCGATTTCAATGATTTTTGGTATGGAGATAGGTAAGGCCCACCGAAGTAACATAGGATGCATTTTATCCCGGAAAATGTAGTATTCCCGTGGGAACGGTTATTTCTGGATCTACTGAACCGATTTTAATGATATTTGGTATGGAGATAGGTAGGGCCCACCGAAGCAACATAGGATGCATTTTATCCCGGAAAATGTAGTGTTCCCGTGGGAACGGGTATTTCTGGATCTACTGAACCGATTTGAATGATTTTTGGTATGGAGATAGGTAGGGCCCGCCGAAGTGACATAGGATACATTTTATCCCGGAAAATGTAGTATTCCCGTGGGAACGGTTATTTCTGGATCTACTGAACCGATTTTAATGATATTTGGTATGGAGATAGGTAGGGCCCACCGAAGCAACATAGGATGCATTTTATCCCGGAAAATGTAGT
The DNA here is from genome assembly GCA_030295005.1 of Cephonodes hylas. Taxonomy (NCBI): domain Eukaryota; kingdom Metazoa; phylum Arthropoda; class Insecta; order Lepidoptera; family Sphingidae; genus Cephonodes; species Cephonodes hylas. Next base: position 2,631,160 of record AP025367.1, on the reverse strand, counting down.
ATTCCCGTGGGAACGGGTATTTCTGGATCTACTGAACCGATTTGAATGATTTTTGGTATGGAGATAGGTAGGGCCCGCCGAAGTGACATAGGATACATTTTATCCCGGAAAATATAGTATTCCCGTGGGAATGGGTATTTCTGGATCTACTGAACCTATTTGAATGATTTTTGGTATGGAGATAGGTACGGCCCGCCGAAGTGACATAGGATACATTTTATCCCGGAAAATATAGTATTCCCGTGGGAATGGGTATTTCTGGATCTACTGAACCTATTTGAATGATTTTTGGTATGGAGATAGGTAGGGCCCACCGAAGTAACATAGGATACATTTTATCCCGGAAAATGTAGTATTCCCGTGGGAATGGGTATTTCAGGATCTACTGAACAGATTTCAATGATATTTGGTATGGAGATAGGTAGGGCCCGCCGAAGTAACAAAGGATACTTTTATCCCGGAAAATGTAGTATTCCCGTGGGAATTATTATTATCTAGATGTACTGAACCTATTTAAATGACTTTTGGTATGGAGATAGGTAGGACCCACCAAAGTAACATAGAATACTTTTATCCCGGAAAATGTAGTATTTCCGTGGGAATAGCTATATTCAAGATCTACTGAATCAATCTAAATGAGTTTTGGTATAGAGATAGGTAGGACCCACCGAATTAACATGATATACTTTTATCCTGGAAAATGTGTTCCCGTGGGTATGGGTACATGTTATAATTGCAAGAGTAAGTCTGTAAGTCTGTTACGCTTTCACGCCTAAACTATTCGACTAAGTTATATATTTTAGGTATGAACATAAATAGGACCCTGTGAAATAACAATTAAATGTTCCCGTGGAATAAACATGTTATAAATGCGGAAATAGATTTTTCAAAGTAAAACTTTTTTTAGACACTTATGAGACAAATTAAAGATTCACTTATTATCTTTCTGCACTCAGCCCTAAAGTCTACGCAGACGGAGTCGCGGGCAAAAGCTAGTGCAGTATAAATTTATTACTATATAATGTACCATTGTTTCATTCCTAGTTTCTTCTCAAGTCGAAACTGATTTCTGCACTGTACGATATAGTTTGAACTGTTATCAATTTATGTCAAGTCCATTTCATTACTTACCGTTTTATATTAAGCACAAACTTTGCATTTAAATTTGTCAACAAAGGCGATAGATCAAATAAAACTAGTTTTTGGTAAGTGAACATATTTTGTGTTATTTCTTCAAACCAATAATATAGTCAGTGCCTCCTTATCTAAATAGGTAATCAGTAAAAGTAAAGTATTTAAATATCTTTTCAATATATCTTTACCTTAAAGTTCTGGCAAATCCTTCATCGATTTATTATTTCTGCGAAGTATAATTGTTTTACTTTCTTTATAGGTCTTCACTTCTGCAAATGGTAAAACCATTTAAAGAGTAAAACAGCAAGAACGTTCAAAGGGCTTTACTACTTCGAGAAACTGATAATATTTGTTTCCTTTAACACTTAACTATTGTCATATGGTTTTCCCACTTGGAGAAAAACTTATCAGACATCCAGTTCTAATATCTTATTTTATTCACATTTAGATAGATCTTATACTAAAGCTTGTATGCCCTAAAGAATGAAGAGGCAGTGCCAGTACTTCCATTATTATAACCCTTAAAGCGGTTTACGTTAATTTTGTAATATCTAGTTTATAACTGTTTAATTTGATGTCAGTTTATATTCATTTATACTTCTAATTGCATTTGTTTTAATTCTTTATTGGAAGTGCCGCCACTAGGTAGCCGCCACTACATCTTCATCTACTTTATCTCGAGCTTGTGGTGCCAACGTATGTGTGTCATTAGGAGGTAGAATGGACTACATTATTAACCTGGAGAGAACGTACGGGTAAATCAAAGTCTAATAAAAACTTAGTGCTAAATATTATATATGAATACTATGCAAGCTTTGTATGGATTATATATACCAAATACATGATATATAGAAACTATTTGATCTACGAAAATTTTCAGGCGTATCGTCGGAGGGTCACTTTAGCTAAGAACAATTTTCAATCACCTTTTTGATTACTAGGGCTCAACGTATTTGAGCTTGGTCTGGCAGGTAGTCATAAAAAAGAACCGATCTCTTAAAAAAATGTCTTGATTCAAAAGTGTTTCATAAAGACCTAGTTACAGGAGACAGGGTTCCTTTGCCTATTAAAAAAAATCCCAATTTCCCAATTTGTGGTGGCATCAGTACTGGCCGGCCGCCGAGTGTGACGCGTGTCAATGTCAGTTGCCCACGGGAGCTCGCCACGCGTGACCGCACCACTCCCGACTCGCCGCGTCCCGCGCTATAGTGAACCGCGCTCGAGTGACAAGTGTTTGTGTTCTTAGTTGTTTGTATTCTTTTTTTAATTGGTGAGTTCTTTTTTCGAATTTTATGTTGTTTAAATTTGAAATTTTTTTGAATGTATTTTTTGTTTTGTAACTGGCACAATAAAAAAAAATATTATGTTTTGTTTAATTGTCGTTCATTATGTAGAATGCAGTTCGATTAATATTTGAATGTAAAGTATAGATTGCTTTAAGTATTATGTAATGGTAAATTTACAATTTTAATATAGATATACTTCTGAGACAATTCAAATTATTTATTTTAGACTAGTAGCTTCATCTGGCTTAGTCCGGTTGAATTTATTTTAACCATACCTGGTTACTCTAAATGAAATGACATTAACATGGCATAACATACATTTCTTCTTTACTTTTTCTCCATTTGTTAGGCGTCAAATTGTATGACTTTTCGTACTTCCAACCGGATTACCAAATATTTTGATTTCCATCATGATGTTATAATGAATCTTATTTTTTAGTCATAATATTAAGATTGACATATGACCTCTAGCCATATGTTTATGAAGTTAAAAAAGATTACTTAGATTACTTTAATAAGTATAGAATGTACAAGTACATACGTAAACATTAATATATGTGAAATAGACTATATCGCAACTGAAACTAGCGTGGGCATCATTTTGTTGGCATCACGTTCACACCACGATGTGATAGAAAGTTGTCGATAAACAAACAAATCATTCTCTAAGAGTTCTTCAATGAAATTCGTCGCAGTCCTTCTACCTTTGACGCATGATCTCCGTTCTTCTAAATTTGAATTAACTTTGACTTGAATAATCAATATATTATAGACTTATTTATAGTAAAACCTTCTTTCTTTATTCTTTTTGCATCTATTTAAAAAGGTCAGCAATGCGTTTACGGACTGGACTTATAGAATTATTTCTTCGAAAGCTTTTGATTGTTGGTTTAAAAATCGAATTCTATTTGTATTGATATCGGAATTAACCTTTTTAATCATATTTAGAACGAAGTGGAATTATTATTTCGACTGGAATAGAATAACGATTCTGTTGGCTTAATTCTTTTCTGGTCAGGTTTTCAGGTCTGGTATAATAATAATAGTTCTTCAAAGTGACTTGTCAATTATCTTCGTTACTATTTATGTGGTTATTAAAGACAACCTAGATCCCTATAGGGGGTTATTAAGGTATCATTTTTTATTGCCGATCCGGGTTTACAAAAGTTGCAGTGGTAGAGTTCTGGTAGAATAATGTAGTCCTTAAAAATAAGGAGATTTACGTAAATCGAGGCGAATAAAGAAAATTCGTGTAAAATCGAATATTTTGATTTATTTTTATGAAGGATCATAAGTAGTGATCATCTCGAGGTTAAAGTCGAGAATCTCGACGGTCGGGGGTCAGGCATACCAGTGCCCAGCCGTGGGACCTAAATGGGCAGATGATGATGAAGACAACAATAACGATCACAACGTTATTTTGAAACATTATATGAATAATAGTAAAGGCAACTGGCTCGCGGTCTCGCGGCAAATTTTATTATTAGGAAATTCTCAGTAGCTGCATAATAGTAATTCTCAGAAATTTCCGGACTACTACTGATAGTATGTAGGTTGGATATTTTCTTGATAAACGGCAATAGTCTCTCCCCTTATAACGTGGCTCTGATATTAACTATATCTGTTATTCTGGCGAAATTTAAGTGCAGTAATGCATATCTGCCTACCCTTCGGGGAATGCAGGCGTGAGGTTATGTTTGTGTCAAAGTAACCTATTTATTAGATACTGCTCGTATTGCAAATATGTAAACAAAAGCATAAAATGTATTATATAACCTGATTGTATATTGAATTAGTGTCAGCATAATTCAATTAAAATAAACCCATTATTTTCCTTCTTGCGTTATTGCGTATGATTTAATGTTAATAATCCCAGGAAAGATACAAATGCATACATATATATACCTGACCCCACAACAAAGTTCAAGTCAAGTGGTTATCACAAGTTACGAGAGACATTACGGTCCCATCCCACAACAGTCAGATGTAAGCAAAATGTACGTAGAACACACATACAAGTCTTATGAATTATGATATACAATACATATTTATATGCCATTTTTTTATGTAGACACCGACTACCCAAGTTGGGCCAGCGTGGTGGACTAAGACCTAAATGGCCTCAGCTCAGTTGTAGCGCAGGCTAATGCTAGCAGTGGGACGTATATGGGTTGATGAGGACTGTCCCGGTGGATACCAGGACCATCAGATGATGGTGAACTTTCATCACATCAGTCGAAAAAACTATGTTTCCAATTTCTATTTATTTTATTACGGGGTAGACAAATTAAGTCCCAATAGAAACTTTCTCAGCTGTAGCTTTACCTTTCGGTGTCATTTCTTTGCGTACCATTGTCGATCCTAGTCTACTAGGGTAACAGATGTGGGAAGGATGGGAGTTAACACACGTTCTCTTGCGATTAATACATTTGTGTAGGTCACTGTGGAGAGCTATGCATCTAACGTGCAATTAAATCCGACCACCACAATAACTGGGTCACAAGCAAACGCAATAGTATTATTATAAATTAATTTACTTTAAAATAACTTCTGGATAATGGAAAGAAAATAATCACAACGCAGGAAGGTAAAGGTGCCTTCTAAATCAAATCACAATGCTTTCTATTTTTTACTATAGATTAATTAATTATTACTTTTAAAACATTCGTTTTAGACAACATTTAGCATGCCTATAAAACTCATCATCATAAGCCGAAAGACGTCCACTACTGGACTTTCCCCAAACACCTCTAATAAAACACTTTTTTTTTTTGGCCCTATCCCACCACACACCCGCCACTGCAACTCCTGTATTCCAGGATCAACAGCGGCACGCACAGTATTGGCGCCGAGCAATGAAGCTCAGCGAATCTAAGGGGACCTAAATTGTCATAATCCCGCAACGAAGTTAATCAGAAAAGCAATGTAAAGGAGGAGTTGGAAAAACAAAGAGTTGTCCACTTCCCTCCACAGCAAAGCGGGTGACAAAACATTGAGCTATGAGGTTTAACCTCACATAAAGAAAGACAATTACAATTACCAAAAAATTTGACGCAAGTAACGCACCACGGATAGTTAACTATTGCTTAAATTGGACCTAACGTGCGAACTGTTATAGAGACTTCCAATAATAGGCATGGCATTTCTAATAAAACACTGTCGGAAGTTGCCTCCATCCAGCGGCTGTCCGCGAATTTCGCTAAATCATCGGTCCACTTTATGTTAGGTTATTTTAGGTTATACACCCATACAACACATAATTAAAACATTAGCATTAAATAACATTATACATTTTAACCATCAAAATTTCAATTAGCAACACAAAACATGAAACAGTTTCTAGTGCAGAAAACAACGCTGCCAAATCTCAAATGTATGTTTAAAATTCACGCTGAATGAACGTAAAATACATTCTAACCATTCGCAGTGACAGTACAATTGCGTAGACAAATGTCGTCGGCCACCGGATTTAATTATAAACACGAGCGCCAGCGTTTCCTACGGCTCTGTACATTGTCACTTATGTGCTATGATGAGATTATTTGCATACTCTCGTGTGAACGAGAATATTCCACGGATACAATTGTGTTTGAAATTTTAGTTTTGCGAACAAAGTTTATCTTCTATTTTTTCGAATTAAAACGACATTTTTTATTTATAAAAATTATAACGTAGCAGAAGCACTATTATTAGTAATGCTAAAGTAACACTAAGTTAACTTAAAACTGAACTAACATTAGAGCACATCTAAACTTTGCGGTTGACACCAAAATTGATTAAGCCATGTAGTTGTTATTTCACAGAAATTGTATCTTTACTACATCGAAGTGTATTTATTCTTAGTAGAATCGCGTATTTTGGGTAAAAAACCACTATTCTTTGAAAATTGAAAGGTCATATTATGGTTGCGTGGGTAACGATTTGGCTTGAAAAAATAATTCATTCAGGCATAATTTTATTAAGCGTAATAAATAATTGAGTCTCGCTCAACGCTACATTTCTAGCACACGGTATAATGTCATTAATTTGTCGCGTCAGTGTCATAAAAGAGACATTATAACCAGTGGCGGTACATCCATACAAGCCCAAAAGTCCATCTAGCGTTATAAAATTTCAAACAATATCTAATCTTTATGCTTTAAATCGTTATTTAACAAAAGCAATTTGACATATAGATGAGACTACTAAAGTCGGTGGTGTGTGCCTAGAGTCTGCAACATCACCGTCCTTATTGAATGTAGTTTTATGTTCTACACTAGCGATGATAAAATACGCTGCCATAGGTTCTGAGCTACGTTCTTGTTTCGTTAAATATATAACCAACTAAGTTTACAATGCTAAAACCTTCTCAACTCCAACTGACTTATCATTGTCGAATCAGGCGTTTCTGGTGTGTGATGTATCAAAACAACTAATTATTACGCTCTCCTCCCAACGCAATCCGACAAACACAGCAGAGCTAATTCATTAATTTTGAGCACATAAAATAACATTTCTCGTCTAGTTGACAATATTCCAATGTTAAATGATGACGCCCGCTCGGAGACGTCGTCGAAACCTCAACATTCAATGTTTGTATTAATTTTGACGCGCCTTAAATTAAACTGTCAAGTTTGACATGTCACAAGTTGGCTTGTGTGCGTGAGTGTACGCGAATTCGTGGAAAAGAGGTTTTATGCTGGTTTATTTGCTTGGTCCTGGCAGTATGTAGTCTTTCATAGAGATTTAGAGCAACAACGACATCTGTTATCATAAATATGAAACGAAATAGGAAACAGGATAAGAACTCTACATTTAACGACAGTAGTGACAACTATTTTTGTCTATTCGAAGCTGTAATTGTCTTTGAATAAACACGATTTATTAGTATAGTACCTTTTTTGTAACACATTGTTGCCGTAAAGAATGAGCGGTGAAAGAAAGTTAGCATTTAATTTTGTTACATACATACGTACATAATACATACTCGCTTGTTATCCTTGAAGGTGAGTAGGCAGAGGTAAATTTCTACACCCACATTTAACGAAGTATGTGCCAATCCTACGTAAGAAGCGAGCCTATTGTCGTTTTTTGGGCACATTTCCAAACTCCGTGCTACTACTAAACCGAGGACCTCTAGGTCGCAGGGCACATATTGGTATCACAAGTCGCCCAGTGGATTAGGGATTTCATAATTCTGTCACTGAGTCAGGACTCGCTGTGCAAGAGGAGCAATAAAGTACGAGTTTTTTTTAAATAATATTGGTCGGAATTATCGATTGTTAAAACTTCCTACAAGTCAAAACTACACCTTCCAACATTTAATCAGTGCTCCAACTCTATAATCACATATGCTAGTTATAATAGTTTCGTTTCTTTGGAAAAATTTAAGATTTCATTTCCATCTTCCGCTATATTACGTGTAGATTTATGAATTGTGATAGGCGACTTGTTATTCTCTTGAACTGTTCTATTAATTGGAATCAGCTGATTTAACAGCGAATCTTACTTGTTAAAAGAAAAAATAGCATAAATCAAAGCTCCAATACTATAAATACGAATCTATTAATAAAACGTTATCACGAGTCATTCGACGCTAAAATACCACTTATTTGAATTTCTCGTAATGGAGCATTATACAAAGAAAGCATCGCACTTTATTATTGGAATGTATCTGCGTTATCATTCACTGATAATGATGACCGATGCTCCCCACCCGTTGGTTCTAAACAGCCGCAACTGACAGTACCCCACAAGTACTACTGGACCTTATTACGTAACTTGTAGAGTACAAATTAGATTGCATAGTCGGCAGCACATACAGTAACAAAATTAGCATAAGGGTCAAAGAACATTGGCTGATTATGTATACCATTTGCAAGTACTTAAAACGAGTGCTGTTTTGATGATTGTATGTTAATTATTTAGCTTACCTCGTAATTTGTACAAATATTTTGTTAAATTATCTCGGGTGCTGGTCCGGTAAAATTTAAATCCACAATTAATTAATCAGGACATTCTATTAACATTGTATGAATTAATATTTTGCATCATAAATTGGTATATAATATTTTGGGATTAAAATTGATTGATGAGGGATTTAGGCAAAGTTCTGGCAGACGCATTACTTATCCACATCTTCATTAAATAGTACAAAACAAATTGTGCTTCTGAATATATCTGTTTTTATGCGTACTTCTTAAACACGTACTATTTTAACATCATTTACTTTCCTTCTTCTGGAAAGCTGATTAATTAAAGTACTTACTTTTTTATTTCTGATGTATCTAATTTATAAACAGTTTTCTCAAACTTAAGCTCTACATAGCATATTCAAGGCCAAATATACAGTTTTACTTATTTCCGTGATTCAGCCTGTTCTTCGTAAGGAAAATAATTATAAATACAGAGAAAATAATGTACCAGGAAATGCAATGACTGTCTCATAAAAATACGTAACTAATAAATAAGTGTAGACGACAATGAGACACGGATTAAAAATCCCGCTCCATATAAAGAAACAAACCATACACAGATTATAGACCTCATACCAACAATAACAGAAACAAATGCTTTTAGTTCACACATGTCTTCTAATCGTTGCAAAGATTCAATAAGATGTCTATTACACAGTCACTTCTTGATTAAATACGACATAGAGACTGATGGTATTAAGCTTGGAAATAAATCTATAATTTATTTGGATGTAGCTGATTGCTAACCAATTTTAAACTAATAGAAATAGAGGTGATCACGAAATCAAGCCATTATAATAAAAAAAAAACATAAGCAAAAGACAACAAAATAAACTCACTGCTTTGTAATAGAATCCAAAATTGATTCAAATTTAAATCAATACATCATTTTTACGTGTTATATTTTTAATAGATTTCGTCACGGCTACATCACATAACCTTCATGACGAATGTGTATTATTTATTAGCTAAATGTAGACACACACTGTGCTTAGACAAGCACCCCGTAGTATAAATATCAGGAGGAAAGCCTTAAGATCTTTAATCGCAAATTTGTCGAATCTGCCCAGAGAATTTTGCTCAAACTTGTATTAATTGTGAGAAGGTATCGTTACTAACCTTTGGTCACAATTCCATAATTTTGCCTATATAAAGGCTGGGTCCTTTATAAAGGCAAGTCCCTATAAATTCTAACCTATCAGTAAGGCGTTCAAGTTGAACATAACAATAAATAAAAAACAAAAATATTCCTCCGAATCCGTTATCTGTTGGCCATGACCGCAGCATGTTATCGGGCAGTACTTGTCCTGTTAGAACAAAAATTTTTATTTGCCCAAAATGATAAAAAGCTGAGGGTCGTTGAGGTCGAAAGAATGAGGATATTAGTCACTGAACGTAAGTTGCTTTGCTGTGGAGGGAAACGGACAACTCTTTGTTTTCCATCACCTTCATTATACCTTGTTTTTTTTCTATTAAGTTGCAGCTTATAACTGCAACTTAGCAAACCAAATATGTTACAAACCCGCAACGAATTTAATGAAAAATAAACATTATATATATAAAAGAGAACTTGAAAAACGAAAAGTTTGTTGATATTCCTCCACAGCAAAGAAACTTTTGATTCGTATTATGCTCATTTACTCAAGGCTAAATGTTGGCTATCATCGTAAACAATGATATCTACAACTCGCATACCCAAGACACTAATCATCTTACCAATCCCCAAAGCTATTTAGGTCATGTTCCAAATTTAATTTGTCATGTCGCCTAGTCACAATCTCGAGTGTACTTATCAAGTTCCCATCAAAATATGATTTAAGCATATTCTGTCAACGTGAAATCCGACTAGCGTCTCGGAATAGAATAGCTCAAGCAAACTACAAAGCGTTTATGCCAACTATCTCGGCCGTACCCGACTGAAACTTGGTCTTAAGTCGGTGCAAACTTAGTTTCGCGTTACCGATGTTGATCATCACATCAAAGGGGTCGTGGAGTTACCCTAAATTGTTTGTTTTAAACTTTTGGGCATTTTAAATTGTGATTAATGTATTAGAATTAAATACGTTCAAAATAGACGAACTTGTAGAGACAGCGGTTTAAAATGATTTTTCACCACTTAGGTACATTTTATAGATATTTATGTCAACCAATATAAGTCCCAGTACCAATAGCTTTTAGTTAACAGCGAGCGTAGAGGTGTATTGTCTAAGTTTAAAGTTAATGGAAATTTCAAGGAAACATCTTTTAAAGAACCAATACTTTATTGTACATCAACATCATCATTGTCATAAGTCCATTATGTTTTACACTTAGGTGTAAATCATAAATTTTATCAAACTTAGAAAAGGGTGAGAATGGTAGCGTTATTCCATACGGCGGCCCACATAAAACTACGTTAATATTTCTAAAAGTATTTTGTAAAATACATGAATATATTTTTGTAATAAATTCTCCGAAATTCCTACTTTAACTAGTTGTAAATAAATCAGTAGTTAATAGTGGATTTAGCGGCTCATAGTTCAACTAATAAATTATATTTAATCATAAAATTGCTCCTTGACCCGACTCAAAATCTTGTGTGAAACGTAACTGGAGTGCATATTTGCATTTGCTGAGTTTTAAGTAATGAGTGAATATATTATGTAATTAAATGTAGATTCTTTGATATTGATATATGTAACTGTTCAATTTATTTGAAATTGTTTTGTATTTAAAATTCAACTATTCTTAAATCTTTTAGTAACATGACAAGTGATTTTACAGTCGCAAATTTATTTGCGATTTTACCTTTTCGTTGGATATTTTTAATAATATACTATTTATAAAGAAAACTTTATAATATTGGTCACAGTATTGCAAAAAATCACTGTGCTTTGTCAGATTAAGCTGTCAGACGTGTAACAAAAGCTCCTGTCACATTTTCATCTATTGTTCGAATGATTAATAGTTGTCGAATACATTTTATACTTTATTTACAAATAAAAGAAAGAAAATTAATTATTTTGTAAAAAAAGGAATAATTTTACGACATTAAAAGAATATGAAAATAGGCGTGGATGATGATCAAGTATTTTTGAAGACTAATCATGATGACTATCGATATAGTACCTACATAATATAAAGCACACAAAGGATAAAACGTTTTTGTTTTCTTTTGAGTCCCACCTCGAAGTTGCAGTTTTTAGAATTTTTAAAGGATTTTTGCTCCTACTAAGAGTTTCCATGTGGCATAACCAAATAAACTTCTACCGTCCCAAGAATCGAACCTGACAGCAGCCTAGAAGAAAGACTAACAGTAATTTAAAAAAGTAAAGAATTTATACTTATATTTTAGTAGTATTTTTAATGTTGATGGTAAATTAAATAAGGCCTATCGATTTAACCTGAATGACTAAGTACGGGCAGCTTTAATGTCTTTGTGTAGTTCCCGTGCCGGAGGTAACAGGGAGAATGACCGATGGCGCTCGTGAAACCAAAATGTTTGGACGAGGCAACTCTTTGCACCAAGTACATACTTCACTACATAGCATAAAACAAAGTCGCTTTCTATGTCCCTATGTATGCTTAAATCTTTAAAGCTACGCAACGGATTTTAATGCGTTTTTTTTCAATAGATAAAGTGATTGAAGATGAAGGTTTATATTCTTTCTGAACTCAACCCTGTAGTCTACTTGGATGAAGTCGTGGATAGAAGCTAATATTAAATAAAGTCATTTATTCGAGAATCATTACCGAGTATGGACCTCACTTATGGTTGAGAGAATAGGCTAGTTAAAAATAGTATATAGACTAGGCTATGTTCTTTATACGGCTGCAGTAAAATGAGGGGACCTGCCATTGATGGATGACTTCTGTGTGGATCATAAAACTAAGATACGGGTGATATTTTATAAAACTTGACTTCTTGTTAGAAAAACATTAGAAGGTGAAATAAAACTTTGGCGAGAAATTGTTGTCATTAATTCTCATTTAACGAATTATGCTTACTAATGATGGTCGTAATGTTGGCACGTGGAATAGAATCGTGATCGAGTGGTTCAATTCCCTGGCACATACCTCTGACTTTTTGAAGTTATGTGTGTATTCCCAATTTATTATTACATAATTTATCGGTGAAAAAAGACATCATGAGGAAATCTGCATAGCTAATATTTCATAGATAATTCATATGTGTAGCGCGCCAATCCTCTCTAGGCCAGCGTGATGGACCAAGACCCAAACTTTCTCAGTTGTAGAGAAAGCCCAGCATTTAATACATATTTTTGGCATAATGTTGGATTATTAACTAAGACACCACGCTATTCTCCTATATCTAAAGGTAGCTTGTGCTCAGCTAAACTCACAATGCCACATCAACTTATTACTTTCTCATCGTGAAGCAATGATTAATTTCCCTACACATAATGGACCGATGGCGAGCTCCATAAAAGTTTTAGCAAGGCACATCGTGTACTTTGCAACTTTGTATAAAAAGGTGGAATTAGGTAAGTTTGTGTTGCGCACGATTTAACATCCAACCAAGTTTCTTACATTGTGTGTCGCAAAGTATAAGTATAGTACTTTACGCGTTTGTATGAATCGATTTTTACTACTTAGATATTTATTTAATTCTGGTAAATCTACTACTATAAAGTATTGATGGCCTCGTGGCTTAGAAATAGTTCAAGTACCAGGCATATACTACTGAACCTGCATATTCACAGTGAATTATCATGAATAAAACTTTACATATAAAAGTTATTAGGTTTGTACTCCACCAATCAGCACTTGGCCACCATCTTGGTTTAAAGCTTAATTATGGAAAAGGCTCGAGCCCAGCAGCGGCACGTATTTGTGCTAATAATAATGATGATAATATTACTTCTAATCAGTATTGAAAAAGCAAGGACTATTCCACTTTAAATGCTATCTTTACAAAAAAATCACTTTCACGCCTTGCACATATGATTTTTATTGTATTAGCCTAAAAATTGGAATGAAAACTTCGAGAATAATTTCGACCGCCATCTTTGCATTTAAAGCTGACACACTAATGACTTTTACGTTATTGGAATTCCATTTAGACGTTGGTATAAGACCAAAAAATCGTTGCATTAATCTATCATACACACGAGTTTTTAAATTAATGCAAATGGTTTTGCCATGAAAGAAATGAGAGATTAATAGTTTAACGGTGTAAGAATTGTAAGTTTTTAGACACATGTATATAATATGACTTTTACGCCAGTATTCCTCGAAAGGATACGAAGGTATTTCTGCACCTGGATTTCGCACGATATGTCTAAGTTCCACGTAATAAACTAAACCCAACGCCCATCCTCCTATCTTTACATTACCTACAGTATCTAATTATTTTTTTCCTTTAAGTTCAGTGTTTTTAGTGATAGTACTCATATAAGTAAGTTAGAAAAAAATAATTTTATTTTTGTCTATAAGCTTATAGACCAGCATGAAACTCTCCTAACTCCTGAATACCTGCACCAAGAAATAGGACAATAAGGATATTATATAATATACTCAGAACTCAAATAGCAGCACTCAACATAAGTGATCCAAGAAGCACACACTACATAGCGTCGCCACAATCCATTTGTAGATTAAATTTGAACGTTTTATTAAAGTAAATACGTTTGCAAAAAGCAAATAATTTAAGTTAAAAGTATCCGGGCTCGGCTGAGGAAGGCGGGCGAGGAATGCCCGAGGCGGGTTGTACATGTCAAAAATATTTCCCAAATTAATGTTTCAATTTTAAAGGACTGATTGTTTTGTTGGTGAGTTCCATTGATTCTAGCATTAAACTTTTATTGTAGTTTCTTAAATGGTTAGGGACGGTCTGATTGATCAAAGGAGTAGATTGAAATCAAATGCAATGGATTTAGGGGAAAAAAATTTCATCGCGAAAACTATTTGAAGTCCATCATCACACGTTAAAAAACATAAGAAAGAGACGTTCTGAGAGTCTTTATTACAATTATTAATGAATTTAGCCCCGTGGTGCAATTAGGTAGATTCAGCTTGCGAAGCGAGAAGTTCGTTCCCCAATAAACAAATGTTAGTGTGTTCCACAAAACATGTTTTGGTGTTTAAGATCGCGTAGTTTCTGATACCCACGACACATGACTAACTTTACTAAAGTAATATAAAAAATAATAGAAAACATAAAATTATGAAAATAAACGAAGGCATATAAATATCCGCCGACGGAATAATAACCTTAATTTCAGATTAAGCTGTGCTCTACGGGACGTCCAATTATGAATTGCCAAAAATATATTCTTAAGCTCCAATTAGACTTTTGTAACGTTCCCGCCATTCATTTTTGTAATTCTAAATTATTATGTTAGAAAGATGTCCTTGTTCGTTTCATTACTAGAAGTGAATCTCTATGTCAGTTATTCGGAAACTGGTTTTGCCTCAAATTTTGTCATTATACTTCTCGAGAGATTTCCTGTAGCACATGTCTCACATTTTTAATTCGCCTTAAGTATTAGGCAAATTCTTCACTATCTAGTGAAGACATTAAATGGTCACTTAACTAGCTAGTACACTTTTATGCGCCTAGGTAACTACCATAAAAATTAAAAACTACCATATAAAACCTAAAAACCTTCTAGGATACAAATTAAGACTTATATATTCGTTATGGACCTCGATCTGTTGTGCTAAAGGATTGATTTCATCGGAGTTACAACAATGTCTTACAGAAAATCGAGGTGAAATTACTATTAGGATTACCAGAGTGAGAATTTTGGTAAAATGTGTTTTTTCGCCCGGCATCGACTGTGGTGCACAAAGTGTAAACCAGTCGTATATACTCTGCTTATTCTCGTTTACTACTGAACGTAGGACTTTGCTAATATGCGTCAGCCATATCATCCCAGTCTTAACCAGCCTATGTTCATCCATTAATTAATTAACCATGCTTGCCAAGCGTATAGACTATGGCAAAAAAAGCATATCATACAAGCTTCATTCATTTATTTTCAAGATAACTTTAATAACGTGAATTGTCTGTTTTGTTTCAGATGAACCGTTACTGAATTATGTCATAGTGTTACGAAAAAAGTGATAAAATTAATTGAATCAAAATGACTATTCGGTGGAGACGTGCGTCGCCCGCGGCGGTCGGCGCTGTACTGATATTTTTGTGCGTGAGTTACCAAGTAAACTCTTGTGCGGGGAGGGAGGAGCCTCACAAATACACCATAGAAGAACTTCTGTCTACCCAATTTGAGTATAAGGAATCGGAAGATGTCGGACTGGATCCTTGTAAAGCTGGTAAGTGAATTTTTATTACTTTTGGAGATAGAGAAAAATGTATCAAGTTGATTGTATCTTGTATTAATTTTACCCCCATTTTCGTAGCAGTCGATATCCTATAGGAGTTATTAATATGAGTACGGTCATACGTGTTATTAAATGGTTAAGTATTGAAATATTTTAATTAGGCTTACTATCATCCAGGGTCTACAAATTATTCTTGTCAATCAATTGGATATATTGGGAGATGTTATCTACCACCTATTGAATATAATTGCACTGTTAACAGCCCGTGGCGAAATTGGTGAGCCACCAGCATGGGAAATGAGAGGTCGCAGGTTCGATCGTACCGTGACTGTTGGGTGTATCTATTTACTTTATTATTTATGGAATTTTTATATCCTTTCATATTGTATTCAACCACACGAGTTTATCATTAGCCATTCAACATGAAGGAAATTTCTTATTTCAGTTAGCCTCGTATTCAATTCCATATAACCTCGGTGCCTTTATCTATACTAAAGGAGCTTTTTTAATGCAACTGAGGCATTCGAGCGCGCACAATAAAAACCATTCAAAGGAAAAGATAAGTGGTACATGCCTTTGGTATTGGATACATGTTAACGATGAGTATTAACAATGGCACTTTTATTCTTTTTGCTTTCATATTCTTGACAATAAAGATATCGGCTAACCTGGCATTTGGAATTTTAGAGCATTTCGCGTTGATAGTAAGTGTATTTGTTGGAGTTATTACATCATCGTCGTTAGGTTGTTTCTTTCTAAAGTTTTTTTAGCCTTGTCAGAGTTTAGGCGTCTTGCAAGCATATCGGCGGTCGCGGGTTCAAACCCTAGAGACATGCTTTTGACTTTTTGAAAATATGTGTGTACTTACAAAGAATTATCAGTTGATTAAACGTCGAATCAAAATAGGTCTAAACTCACTCAATGGTAGAGAAAGACCGTGCTCAGCAGTGGGTTGGATATAGAGTAATAATAATATAGACAAGTTAACCAGTTCACCAAGTAATTAAGCCAAAATCCCAAAAACCGAACGTATCCATCAAAAGCTAGACGGGTGGCTAATAGGTTCCAGTCGCGGTATTCCAACCCCACGTTCTAAACTCAAAGGGCGGTGGACGCCCATTCCGTTTCAATTTAAACACGGCCTTTGCGGAAATGTTCGGTGTATTAAAACAAACAAACCGTAAAAGGGACATCGGTGGACGGATGGGCGGCGGGATTTCGACATGGACACCTTATAAGTCTCGCTGATTACCTCCGCAATTTTATGTCGCTCTGGGATGTTGGTGCAAGGGATAAGATGAAGCGGGTTGGTGGTATTGATTTATTTATGCGACAACGCTTTTCGATATTGTTTAAAGTCAAATTTATGTCTTAACTAGCTTTTCAATGGAAATATTTATCAGAAATAAATCACTTTTAATTAGAAAGCTAAACAGCGACAGGACTGCTTAACGATAAATCCCTGTGATAAAGAAAAAAAAAGCTAAAGCTTTTTATTACAAAGGCAATCCTTAACTAGTAACTCAGGCAAAAAACAGAATATATTATGTACATTAAATATCTAAACGCTTTACTAAGGTTTTAAGTCCTATACGCGCATGTTATAAATGCAATTTTTTACTATTCATTAGTTATGAAAATGTTCTGCTACATTTATGTCAATTCGTTTTTATTGAACTTTATTATGAGAAGTACTTTACTTATTTTAAATCGTTAATGTCTTCAAGCTCGTTTCACTAATTTAATTTCTCACTAAATAACTTCCGCCACTAATAAATTTTTATTTTTAATAGCAACTGATTCGCCATGCGTTTGTGTTTTGGAGCACTAAAGTCGTCGAATGAGAAACACAGAGAGAGGGTTGGTTTTTATCGTCGGCTCGTTGATTTCTGTTTTAGCACTTTTTAATGGTTCCGTACGGAGAAAGATTTAAATATTCCACATTGTTTCGACTAAATACGGTCTGAAATAAACATTTTCAGCTAATTGTATACTAAATTCGTATAAATATGAAGTAATTTACTTTTAGAAAATACTACCAATGAAACGTGGGAATTGAAATACGAGTACCTATACTTCTGCCCACGCCTTAGAATGTGCAGAACTGATTACGTGCTTGTGTTAGCGAATGTATGTGCGTGATTTAAAAATGTTGTTCAACCTTCAAAAATTATCGGCAATCACGTCCCTTTTCTACAATTGAAAGGTTTTGAGGCCTTAGTCTACTACGATGTCATCTTCTTCTTCTTCTTCATCAACCCATATACGCCCACTGCTGAGCACGGGTCTCCTCTACCATTGAGAGGGTTTAGGCCATAGTCCGCCACGCTGGCCTAGTGCGGGTTGGCGGACTGCACACCTAAGAAATTCCTAAGAACTTTTAGGTGTGCAGGTTTCATCACGATGTTTTCCTTCACCGTTAAAGCAAGTGATAATTCAATTTGAATACACACATAACTTCGAAAAGTCAGAGGTGTGTGCCTGGGGTTCGAACCCGCGAACGCCGAGATTCTCGACCGCGCGCCTTAACCTCGAGGCCATCACTGCTTGATGTCATAGTGCAGATTAAAAAACTCTCAAGTGTCCAGGTTTCCTCACGGTTTTTTTCTTCAGCGTTAAAATATATGATAATCATGGTGAATACAACTTCGCAACGTCAGAAATGTGTGCCACGGGTTTGATACCTTGGACGTCGGAATACTCGACCACTTTCCTAAACCTAAAGGCCATCGCATAATAATATAACATATGTTAGCATATGTAATATTGTGTTAGCTTTAATAATATACAGGGTGTATTTAGACCGTGATCGAAAACTGAGGCAGGTAATAGCGAGGGTGATCACAAACCCAGTGGTGATATTAAAAATCGCGACAAAGAATAAAAATTTTGACGTTTTCCATACAACCATTGGTGTTAAAAGTATGTGGTTTGTATGGAAAACCTCAAAAATTTTATTGTTTGTCGGGATTTTCTTTATTGCCAGGGGGTTTGTAATCACTATCGCTATTACCTGCCTCAGTTTTCGATAACGGTCTAAATACACCCTGTATACAATGTTATCAAATTTTTAAATTATTTTTGGCTCTAATATTGATGCCGGAAGTGATAGATTTTGTATAAAAGTATTTGTTCAGTCAATCATTCACGACGGATGTGAATGATTGTACTTTTTAAAATGCATTCACTCAACCATTCGCGAGGGTAGTCGATATTATAGCTAACAACGAGTGATAAAAGTCAGTTCTACGCAAGTAGTCGAAGAGTTTGTTATAATTATTGTAATAAAGTGATTATACTCTTCAAATTATTGTAATACAGTAATTTTACTCTTCACATATAACATATTAATAGTACAATATTAGTTGAATATGCCATGCTAATGTAACCTTTTCCATATTATCATGCAAAGTAGGCGTAAAATCAGCCTTTGACAGTTATGGGCAAGCGGATGGAAAATCAAGGGGATCAGGGATGAGAGTCAAGTGTTATCACTTGTCGAGTCATTGACGAGATCCCTTGGTTAAAGAGGCCAGGTGTTCTTTATCATCATTTTACCATAAATTTCCCATTAGACTAGTTGCTGAATCAGTGTTGAAAATAGTCGTCAAGTAATTTAAAAACATCATTGATAACCAGGAGATCGTAAGTCAATTGAAAGTATTCGAATATTTAAATAACATTCGAATGATATTCCAAACTATAATTATGGCAAATAAGAATGTGTGACAAAGACAGACTTAGAAATAGAAATATATGTCTGTCCGTTTTTACTATAACTTTTTCGTGTCATCAACAATCAAATCATAGCGATGCTAAAGAAGTTTTCACTTAAAAAAAGTAATATGTCAGCTAGTCGAAAACACGTATTTATTTAATGAAAAATATGTCGGCAAAGCGGAGTCGAAACGCTTTGACACGTGTCGGCGACAGATTAAAAAATATTCAAAGCGCAAAGGCATCGAAAAAAAGTTATTGACAGTACATGAAAAAAGGCTTTTGCACGTGAGTGTAGATGGGGGAGAGAGGGGTAAATTGAAATCTGGCGCTGTAACCGTTTAAAGTCAATAAAGCGTGGAAACGTTAAATTCGGACAACGTGGGTTTATGACTGAGACGCCCACACGTCTATCGGCTGAGCCGTTGATTATGTTGCCCGAAGTATAGGTTTTTTAGTGGAAGAATTTTGTTTAAACTAAGAGGCTATATTTTGTGCGTTGTCGAAAGTGTATGAAAATCTATTGTGATACTATTTAAAATGTTCTTGCGCTAAATAACCGCTGAATGCAGGCCGGTTCCAATAAAACATTTTGGAAGTTTCTGGGGGAGGCCTATGTTCAGAAGTGGATGTCTCTTGGCTGATGATGATGATGGTCAAATATTCTTAATTCGAGAAAACACACTTAATCTGGAGTAATATAAGCTTGAGATACAAGAAAATATTAAGTATTTTTCTTTCTGCACAGTTATTATGCTAAATGTCAGGTACTTAAAATACCCAAGTTATAATAAATGTAATAAATTTCTTAATAATCAAACAATCTTCTTCTTCTTCTTCATCAACCCATATTCGCCCACTGCTGAGCACGGGTCTCCTCTACCATTGAGAGGGTTTTAGGCCATAGTCCACCACGCTGGCCTAGTGCGGGTTGGCGGACTACACACCTAAGAAATTCCTAAGAACTTTTAGGTGTGCAGGTTTTATCACGATGTTTTCCTTCACCGTTAAAGCAAGTGATAATTCAATTTGAATACACACATAACTTCGAAAAGTCAGAGGTGTGTGCCTGGGGTTCGAACCCGCGACCGCCGAGATTCTCGACCGCGCGCCTAAACCTCGAGGCCATCACTACTTATCAAACAATCTGTTCTTATAAAATATTTTTTTATTGTACTACTAGCTTTTGCCCGCGACTCCGTCTGCGTAGACTTTAGGGCTGAGTGCAGAAAGATAATTATTAGTGAATCTTTAATTCGTCTCATAAGTGTCCAAAAAAAGTTTTTCTTTGAAAAAGCTATTTCCGCATTTACAACATGTTTATTCCACGGGAACATTTAATTATTACTTCACAGGGTCCTATTTATCTTCATACCTAAAATTATATAACTTAGTCCAATGGTTTAGGCGTGAAACCGTAACAGATTTACAGAGTTATTCTCGCAATTATAACATGTACCCATACCCACAGGAACACATTTTCCAGGATAAAAGTATATCATGTTAATTCGGGGGGACCTACCTATCTCTATACCAAAATTCATTCAAATTGATTCAGTAGATCTTGAACAAAGCGATTCCCACGGAAATCCCACAGAAATCCGGATAAAATGTATCCTTTGTTACTTCAGTTGGCCCTACCTATCTCCATACCAAAAATCATTCAAATCGGTTCAGTAGGTCTAGAAATACCCATTCCCACGGGAATACTACATTTTCCGGGATAAAATGTATCCTATGTTACTTCAGTTGGCCCTACCTATCTCTATGCCAAATATCATTCAAATCGGTTCAGCAGATCAAGAAATACCGATTCCCACGGGAATACTACATTTTCCGGGATAAATGTATCCTGTGTTACTTCTGTGGGCCCTACCTATCTCCATACCAAAAATCATTCAAATTGGTTCAGCAGATCAAGAAATACCGATTCCCACGGGAATACTTCATTTTCCGGGATAAAATGTATCCTGTGTTACTTCTGTGGGCCCTACCTATCTCCATACCAAAAATCATTCAAATCTGTTCAATAGGTCTAGAAATACCCATTCCCACGGGAATACTACATTTTCCGGGATAAAATGTATCCTATGTTACTTCAGTTGGCCCTACCTATCTCTATGCCAAATATCATTCAAATCGGTTCAGCAGATCAAGAAATACCGATTCCCACGGGAATACTACATTTTCTGGGATAAAATGTATCCTATGCTACTTCTGTGAGCCCTACCTATCTCCATACCAAAAATCATTCAAATCTGTTCAGTAGATCTAGAAATACCTATTCCCACGGGAATACTACATTTTCCGGGATAAAATGTATCCTACGTTACTTTAGTTGGCCCTACCTATCTCCATACCAAAAATCATTCAAATCGGTTCAGTAGGTCCAGAAATACCCGTTCCCACGGGAATACTACATTTTCCGGGATAATAAGGATCCTGTGTTACTTCGGTGGGCCCTACCTATCTCCATACCAAAAATCATTCAAATCGGTTAAAAGGTTTAGGCGTGAAAGCATTACATAGGCAGTGTCATTTTCGCGTTAGAATACATGCTAATCCCACAGGAACCCTACATATTCCCGGGATAAAATGTTGTTCATGTTACTTCATAGGATCTTACTTATGTTAAAACCAAAAATCATAAAAATCGGTTAAATGGTTTAGGCGTGAAAGCGTAAAATAAATATAGCGTTTTATACCCAATCCCACGGGAATACAACATTTTCCGGGATAAAAAGTATCCTATGTTACTTCGGTGAGTCCCATCTATCTCCATACCAAAAATCATCCAAATCGGTTCAGTACTTTTTGAGTTTATTCGTAACAAACATACAAAAATACAAAAATCCAAAAATCCAAAAATCCAAAAATACAAACCTTTCCTCTTTATTATAATAGTATCAGTGTTGGGCAAATGTTAATTGAACTAACAATTAAAAATTAACAATTAATTAATTGTATTTGCAGTGACAGCAACTAACAACTGATTAATTGTTAATTGTGGTTTTATACAATTAACAATTGATCAATTTTTAGTTATTTTGCGGAAAAAAAATTGACAATTAACAATTAACAATTAATTTTTTACCAAGTATTAGTTTAAGTATTGGGTACATGCGTGTGCGGATTAAGCCTCTTAATACATTTACGGTACCAAATAGAACTCCTGAACAGCTTATAGAAAGGGTGCGGCAGAAAGAATCTTTGGTAAAGTTTACAACTGTATGGAATCACATAGCAATGCGCTGACGTTTGTTGCTACATTGCAACAATATGACGCGCAGGCGTTCTAATTGCATTACTTAAGGGTTTAGGTAATTGCGATGAGTGTCGGTGCAGCGCCGGTGGTTTTGAGCCTCCAAAATGACCCTAAAATAGCATAAATATGACAAGCTAATTATCTTGTAATTTATCAAAATTTGCATCATAATCATTAAATGTTCTTTGAAAAGTACTGTTTTTGCTGAAATTACATTTACTTATATTAAATAATAAAAAAAATACCCATTTTACACGGCTTCTGCACCTGAATATTATTATAAATAAAGCTACAAATGGTGTTATATTGAAAGGAAAGCAATTGACATGAGTTCAATTGCATAAAAATAAATACACCAAGTGTTAGATAATATTCTAACCACAAGTTGAAACCCTTTTTAGGCAGACAATTATTTTGTTATTACGTTTTCAGTCTTAACTGAAAAACATTGAAATAGGGTATTATATAAATAATGATAATCTTTAAATTAATTCAAAAAGCAACACATACTTATATTTTAGGTACTCAATTTTAATGATAGAATCAGATAATGATAACTAAGTAGTTGTGTATTAATTGGTTTTAATTAATAAGAGAATTAGAATATGAATTAGTCTAAATCATGTACTTGTATGTATTTGTTCTCATATAAGTAATTATATTTGTATATAGCCATGTATAAAATCCTGTTTGTAGGAGATGAAATAGAAATTATTGAGATATCACATGAGCCACTTGTAACAGTTAATTACAAGCCCTCAACTTCTTGTAAATTGTTGTATTGGGACATTATAATAATTAACTTGTAGTCTTTATAAGGTCAACAAACTGAAAACAAGAAAATATGAAGCAAGGACCTCTGATATTGGTGAAATTTCATGTAGGTCAAAAAATAAACAGTACCCAATTGTTTTATGTCATTTTTATAATACTCAATCATATGAACCATTGTTTGTTTTTGTAATTTAAGGTAAGAAGAAGAAAGTTACCACTATAAAGCTGTTAAAACAAAAAACAATCCCTCAAGGAAAATTATTTTAAAACTCAATTGGTCAATGCGCTATTGAAAAGAAGATTTATGACAGAAAAACTCCACCTTGAAATTTCATTATAAAAATTAAAATAAATAGGGGAAATTAAACCATAACCTTTTTTCAAATTAATATCCTAAATATACACAGCACCTCTTTATGTGTGTAATACTTAGGTACAGCTTTGTATCACAAGTGTCAATAAATACTATTTAGAGTGAAAAACCCAGAAATGAAAGAATAATATATATTGATGCAGGGAATAATCCCACAGTCTGTTGTATTATAAGCTGGCATCAACCTAGAGTCTGTTGATTATTTAGCATTAAATGAAAAGAAGTTTTCAACTGTAAAATAATTATTATTTATTGTTCTATTTCTAACATATAAATTATCATTATCACCTTGTGACTATATTGTGGATTTCTGGGATGTTTCAATTATATTCTCATGAATACTTGCATAGTCATTTTTTCAGTATTGAATATTATGTAGAGCTATACCTACACGCCACAGGTAAAAATCATTTTTTAATTTTATTTGAAGTCCAAGTTGGACACATAAAAATTTTTCCTTAAGCATGTCAGAAACTCTTTTCACAAGGTCTCAGCTCTTTGTGTAATCCTGTTCATCTGGTACTCTTTATTCTGGATTTAGTACAGGAGTCAAAAGATATTTCCTATGTGTGTCGCAACATTAATTTTGAATCACACACTATTTGAATGTTTAGAGCAAAGTAGCCTCTTCTGTTTCTGTATCATTGACTGATGTAGCCTGCATGCTACCTGAAAACATCAAGTTTTAATGTACAAGATAAATATTTACATCAACAATAGCAAAACTTTATAATACATACCAGGTGACTTTAGTTTGATATGGGTGTCATTAAATGCACTAATACCGGTTTGTATTATTATGAAGTTACTCATCCTTCTTGTAATTGGCGTGATGTTGTCTTTAAACAAAGGGCTAAGCTGTACCTACAATCTATACAATCAATTTGAGAGTTGAAAATTGTATGCTGAATAGTTGTTAATGTGAGTCATGGACGTAATATATAAACGTTTATATATTACGTCCATGATGTTAGTCTACTCCTTAAATTTCAACTTGCGAAAAGTCATAGTTGTTGACATATTAATGTTGAAAACATGTTTGAAATTAAGCGTATTTTTGCTTCGTAACGCACGTTTGACATTTTCTCGACGTTTTGTTACTCGTTACGTTAGGTACTCGGTTTAAACTTTTTTAAACTCTCAAAATAGTTTCTGCGTATTTTTTATATTTTAAGTTAGTTTTTATTGTAATACACATATCATTTTGTATGTAAAAGTATTTCTCACCACAATTTCGTTGTGATATTGACTTTTATTAAAGGACCTATTTTCTTTAAAAAGGAGAAGCAAAACGCAACACTAGCGACGCGACAAGTAATGATAACACAAACGAAAACAAATTGAAAACATTCAACGACATTTAAAATAAATATTTTTTTGGCAGCGTTCTTAACAATATTATATAGTGGCCACTGGCACTGGTAGGTATATTACCGGCAATGTCTTTACTTAAATGAAACAAAATACAATATACATTCATAACAAACGGAAAGATACTTTTTTCCCAAATTTGCTGGAATTGCATATTCAGGGCAACCAAGATACTCTTCAAGACGAATCTAACGAGTCCAAAGTTGATAGAGTTGCGTCATTTAATTACGAAGTTCCGATGGCCACCTTCCAGCTCCATCATCAGACCCTGGTTACCATATGGTATCATAGAATTTGTTAAAACGAATCAAATGAGCCCAAACTCGATGGGGTTGCGTCGTTTAATTGCGGAGTTCCGATGACCACCTTCCAGCTCCATCATCAGACGTTGGTTACCATATGGTGTCATAGTACTTGTTAAAACGAATCAAATGAGCCCAAACTCGATGGGCTTGCGTCGTTTAATTGCGGAGTTCCGATGGCCATCTTCCAGCTCCATCATCAGACCCTGGTTACCATATGGTATCATAGAACTTGTTAAAATGAATCAAATGAGCCCAAACTCGATGGGGTTGCGTCGTTTAATTGCGGAGTTCCGATGACCACCTTCCAGCTCCATCATCAGACGTTGGTTACCATATGGTGTCATAGTACTTGTTAAAACGAATCAAATGAGCCCAAACTCGATGGGCTTGCGTCGTTTAATTGCGGAGTTCCGATGGCCATCTTCCAGCTCCATCATCAGACCCTGGTTACCATATGGTATCATAGAACTTGTTAAAATGAATCAAATGAGCCCAAACTCAGTGGAGTTGCGTCGTTTAATTGCGGAGTTCCGATAGCCACCTTCCAGCTCCATCATCAAATCATCTCTATATCATAATAATATTGCATTGCCATTCAATTTACATATGCATGCAAAATTTCAACTTAACCGGAAACCGGACAGTTGATCAAATTGAATTTGCAATTTTTAATTACAGATACAGAATGGGACAGGAGAAACTAAATAAAAGCTTGTAATTGAAAACCCCCGACAGAAAAACCTACATTCCATTTAAAACGTAAAAAAATCTAATTTGAATTTTTCACTCACGATTAAGTCATAGATATTCCCTTTGCGTGCTCTTTCATTTGACACCCCGCTAGAATATATATGGAGATATTCGGTTATGATTCCCCATTTTAACACCCCACAACTTTGAAAATACCAGATTTTGAGAGATTTTAATTTGTTATGTTTAGTTTTCCTACCTAGTCGTAAAGAGTATATGAGATAATTAACGTTAAACATCTACAAGGTTTGCGGACCACCCTTCCGTGCAAAAATAGCAAAATTTAATTGTTAGTTTTAATTTTTTCATCAATCGATTGAAAAAAATAATTGCAATAATTTAATCGCGATCTGCAATTGATGTGCATTAGTTTAAATAATTTAATTGAAACGCGCGATTAATGGTTAATTGCAATTGATTCAAATTCAATTAATTTAATTGCAATTAATTTTTTAGTCGATTGATTAGTTCAATTAAAAGTTAATTGATTGATGCCCAACTCTGAATAGTATAGATATTGTGTAATAAAATCTCGTTGGTAACAAAAACGTAGAGCCTACCTCGTAGACGGCTACGCGCTTGCTACGAGACTACGTAGCTCATTCCCAACGCGTAGCGTTGACAAAGCGTCAAATCCTTGAGTCAGTATTCTAAATCGGTGTCTATTTATAAAGCGAGGTCTGTCTGTTAGTTTACTACTGAAGTGCAGATAAGCGTTTCCGTGACTAGTTTTCATTATAGCTGGGCGAAGTATTTGGTAGAGAATTGAGCTACGGCAAAATAACACTTAAGTACGGATGTTGAATTTTTTAACATTGATTTTACTCAAAACTTGAATGAAAAGATTGGACATTTATAAATGATATTTGAAACGACAAATTTAAGTAATTTATTAATATGGAGTTTAATTTTTTATCTTAGTAGTTTTAGGGATTAAAACGGTTTAGAAAGTCTCTAGGATCTGTTCTATGCTTGCACAGTATTCATTAAACTTAAGGTCCAAACGGGTAATTTTAGCATTTAATAACTTTTTATACCTACGTATTCTTTATTCAAAAAGTAACCGTTATCCGAGACCTATTTTGCATCATAACCATAACCAAATCAAATACGACATCAATCCGACACACACTACTTTTCCAACCCGAGCCAACCGTTTCAGCAAGCACAATTATATTAGCATACCGTGTTTCAGTGAAATACAGTTATGGGGCATCGCGTAGGTGCCAAAAAAGCTATTATCCGTCCACCGGGTGGGCGTGTCGTTCAACCATTAAGGGTTAATATTTAAAGCCTCCGGGCGCACTCGACGGGTTTAAATTAATCGCCAACAGCTTTCGCCCCTTAACTTTCGAACGGCTCAATTCGGCGTTTTGCGATTGCGTTGTGGGTACGGGTTTTTGCTGATGAATGATGTGATTATCTTCGAAGTAGTCAGAGGCATTGTAAATTTTGCTTTTACAGTCTATTCACGTCCCACTGCTGAACACGGGCCTCCTCTACAATTTTGAGGCTTTAGTCCACCACGCTAGCCTAATGTGGGTTGCGGACTATACATCCTTAAGAGCTTTTGGGTATTGCTTCACTGTTTAAGTAATAATCCACTGAGAACACAAATAACTTTAAAAAGTCAGAGAATTGAGCTTTGGGTTTTTAACCCACGACCGCCGAGACTCTCAACCACACGCCTACGCCTCGACGCCATCACTACTCCATTTACTGTAGGTATGTCAAGTATCTTTCAAATACGGCACATTCACAAACAAAGAAAAGTCCATGAGCCTCTTCAGTATCACGTTACAGCTAACAAAAGATTGCGAAATCGCGTTAGCACGTTTATTTAATTGAATTTGTGGTGACGTGTGAAACCGCTCCTTTGTGACGAAGCTCGTTAGGTCGCCGACCCACAAACCGCCCTGTGACTCTCACACCAGATGGAAATAAAATGTTTACAACGCCCACTTGAGACTTTTGTATTTTTTATATTCGTTTCGGTTGAGAGAGGTTTCAGTTTCATCTGGGACGAGGTAAGGGTTGTATTTATATTGGCCTATATCGTAAATAATGTGGATTCAAATGTCTTTGAAGGTTTTTGTGATTAAAGTACTAAGTAGTACACTTATTAAGTGTCGTCTTAGAGGACGGAAAAAAGGAGTAAGAAGTGTCAACCGTCGATTCGATGGCGGTATAACCATCCCATTTGGCGTAGACAAATCCCACTGACTGGTGACGGGCAGCAGCGCCACCAGTGCGTTTCACTACGCCCTGCGCTCGCCAACCCGCCTGCCTAGCGTGGCGAGAATCGGCAATCCCCCCACATGGACTTAATGATAGTCTCTGGGGGAGGCCTATGTCCAGCAGTAGACGTCCTTTGGCTGATGATGATGATGAGTGTCAACCGACCTTTTGTTATCGCTCGATACTCTTACTCCAGTCTAATGAGACATATTTCCTAACAGCTTAATAATAATTATCGTACTTACATAGCCGCACGCCTGTTTTCTCGAAGGTGTCGGCAAAGATACAATCCTGCAACTGCGATTTTTAAACACTTTTAAACACTCCTAGATTGTTACTGAGAATTTGCTAATAAAAAATCCAATAGTATTTGGCGATAAAATCGCCTTTTGTATCTTTTAACATGTGTTTTATTGTGTTTCTTTTTTTAGGATCTATAAGAGTACAATAAAATGTCAAATAAATAAGCTTTTCAACTAATCTTGATGCTTTATCGAAATTATAAATTTGAAGTAACATATTTTCTTTATGCATTGAAATATGTTTAAGGTAGAATAGGGAGTTTTTGCACTTGTATGGCAGTGGCGGTACTTCCATAGAAGCCCGAAAGCCCGACTTGCCTCACATAGTTCCGAATAACGAACTTAACGATTGTTTATTTACAAAATAACGCTATAAACGTGAATGTGAGTACTAACCGGTAGGTATTTATTAGTCCTACGTACCAAAAAAAATATGCTGCTACTAAATAAACATTTGGGCTTGCCTTAGTTTGACACCCTAGGCACGCCACTGTTGTATGGTACATATTCTCTGGAAGGGTAAGTAGGACACCATTGACACGTGATTGAATTGGAATGCGGACTTACGATTTTCGAATACATCTGTTCACACAATATCACATACTTACAAAATATTACACCGAACTCATGCCGTATTTTGTATCGAAAATCATGTGCATTCTCTTAGGAGAGTGACTACGGCTGTAAAGTCGTACTACATACTAGTCAATAATAACATATTTTTTTTGTAACACTATTACATTTAGTTACGGAGTATTTTTGAAATATTTTTAATAATGTGAATTTGTTACGAGATGCTAAATATTGTAAATGTTGAATGGATAAACTACTTGGCGCAGTTTGTTAGAAATCAATCTGTGAAACCAAAGGCGTTGCGTTCGACACCTGTTTAAAAGACAAGCTGTTCACCAATAGTTATTTTGGATATGAGTGCTTGTGAGGCCGAGAAATCTCTCAGCATTTACTACAAACGGTATGTAATTATGTATAATGTGAAAGTAAAAGTCAAAATAAATATTTTTTTAATAATTATCGCTTCACGTGTTATGACTGCGGAGAAGAAATACCAAAAATCTTCCTCAGCAACACAAAACTATTAGTAATACTATTAGTCCTTAAAAAAATATACTGAACCTTGCAACTATCACTTTATTTACTCAAACTCGAATAACCTAAGGGTGCGTTCACACCTGCCAGTCATCAATATAAGGCGTCATCACGCGTTGTGCCACCCTCATTTATATTCAAATCCAGTGAAAGGTTGTGTGTACCCGGCCTGATGCAGACATGCCTTATCTCCTATCTGAGAGCTCAGCGTAGCTACACGTGCTTTTTTATTACTCTCCTCATTAAAATCTTCACAGTCTCAACCTTTTTGTTTGAACTTAGAACAGATGTGAAAAGTGTTTTTACGATCATTCATTAGGTAGAGTATTACCATCTGGAGCAGTGGCAGTACTTCCATAAAAGTGTAAAATTATATTGAGTAATGTCTATTTTATTATTATTCATTACGGGGTCAAGACAGTTTCATTAATATGTAAAAATGAAGGTTCAAAGCTTAAGGATTTTATTTAATTGCAATTTTGTAAGGCAAGCTTGTCCTTTATTCCACCACTGATCTAAAGCGCTTTGAAGTTATAGGGGAAGTACGTACAAAATGACATATAGTTTTGGTTTTGGGTCATAACTCTTTAATGGTAAATCACAGCCCATTCATATTATGCACCAGTAATCTTAGGTTTCATATCTTTGAATTATAATAGATACTCGAAAGATAAACAAACTGGAAAAAGAAATATTTTTAAATTTAACTGAGGTCAACGAAATCCATTTTGTCCATATGCTATGGACAAAATGGCATACCACATACGGACTAAATGATATACATGACAAAAGTTATAAAGTTAAAAAATTATATGTCGATTAAAAGCCTGAGCACGGGCAGCTGAAGTAGCTTCTGGTTTACGTAAAGAAATATCTTTATTTCGTCTCAAAAACCCTTTTAACCATTCTTGTCCAGCTATTATTTTTGTGGGTTAAATCTTTGAGCAAAACCATTTTTTCAGCTATCTCAAAAGCTAATTCTTGAACAGACGTTCGCGTCAGTCCAAACAAACGAGATTTAAGTAATTTCAAATGCTCAACTAATTTTCTTTCCACATTAGGTGTAAAAGTAGCTTTAGCTTTTGAACTGCTTCTATAGCTTTACGCATTAATTCCTCACTCCAGGATTGACGATCAGTCTTACGCCTATAATTACGCATTTTGGTATATCTGCAAAGAAATTAACAGCTTATAACGAGAAATAGGTACCTAAAATTAGCTCACAGAATCCTTATGGACAAAACGACATACCTATGTCATTTTGTCCGTTACGTATGTATGTCATTTTGTCCATATAGCATAATAAAAAATCAAAATTCAACAATAAATGCAAAATAATTATTATTTACGGAAAAAGCTATCTGACGGCAACAACAAGTACACAGGGGATGTAATAAATGTAAACACAAGGTAATATCATGAAAAACATAATATCAATACACAAAACTCTCTGTAGTAAAAAAAAACTCGTAACTTGCCAATGTTTGTCGTCGGCTATGACACCCAAACTAAAGGCTAGCACGAGTTCACGTTTTCACAGGTTAGTATCACCGGATAGAGTCACGAGATGTAGTTATCTATGGGGGGCTAGAAACGGCAGAATTTGAAATATGATGCCTGTGTCATTTTGTCCGTATATGTCATTTTGTACGTATTTCCCCTAAATTAATGTTTGTAGTAAAAAGTACTACCATTAAAATAATTCTAAGCACATAAAAAATTCGCGTAACTACTATGAAAATTATGAGTTGTATTTCGAACCTAAACAGTGAACTTAATTTAAAAAATATACCTACAAGGTCCTATATAGCATAACCGACTATGGGTTCGGCTTAAATTAGCATGCTACAGAACTTAACTACGTTAATACCGAGCACAAAAAAATCAAATTACCAAAAACATGTCAAACAAAAAAAAATTAGCAACGCCCATAAAAATAAGACAAGAAATTGATGAAAAAAATAATTGAAGAGTTTCACAAGTTGGACGAAATTTATGGGAACGCGAAAGTTTTGCATAATTTCGCGGGCATGTGATATTGTTTTTTGTCCCCGCGGATCGGGCGGTGCCATCTCATTTTGTTCCCACAGTTCGGTGTTAATTTTTTACATCAAATCCCCGGCCAGCACGCACATTTAATATTTTGCATCGCGCACAAAAAGTTTTTATTGTAAATGTTTGGGTTATATTTCATAGGTTTTCAAATATTAATTGCTTTTTCAACATAAATGACGATGCTACTGACAACCCTGTTAGATGTAGCAATTTTATTTTTTAATGCCTAATGAAAGCAATTGAGTTTTTTTTTACTTTTGTATCTTTAATTGTAGTGATGGTCTCGAAGTCTTAAGAATTTCTTACTTGTTTAGTTCGCAAGCCCGCACTAGGCCAGCTTAGAAGACTGAGGTCTAAACTCTCAAGTTGCAGAGGAGGCCCGCGCCCAGCAGTGGAACACGTATACATACATATAATCTGATACAGATGAATATGTATAAATGAATAACTAAATAATAATAAATTAGCCACATACATAGATTTGTTCATCAGCCAACGTAAAGCCTACTAAAATAAAAAAAATAAAGCTAAAAATCTAAAAATTAAATCAAGTAGCAGAAGTAGTCAGTCGGGGGATATGCGTCCAAACAAGGGACCGTACTTTTACACGTCGAGATGACTGTTTAGCATTTTTCCGCACTGAAATGTGAAGTGTCGAGTTATGGACACACGGATGTAGAGGTTACCACACAATTAATTTAATTTCAACAATATCATAGAATAATTTTACTAATGTCTCGTTTCGAACCTTCACCTGTTGTAGAGAAGGCCCGTGCCCAGAAGTTACACATATAGGCTGATGATGATGAACTTTGTATCAATAACGACCTCACTCAGCTACATACAATTCCGTCAATAAACCTATTTTAAATATGTATAAAGGTTTTTTGAACTTGTGTGCATCATGCCACGTCCTGCGATATTAAACAGGTCATCCGTCTCCTAATGTTTAAATACGTTTCGGAGTCCTTAACAATTAGAAAAAATTGCGTCAAGTAAAATTTATTAACATGTTACATTTTATTTACTTTTACATTCTTAAGGGTAATGTCTACACATTTTACATACATAACAATTTTATACGAAGAAAATGACATTCATAGTAATATGGTACATAATAATATTAAACAATATTTTTAATGCTATCTACGTCACACATTAATTCTTACAATTTCAGCAACAATCAACCAAAAATAAATCAAAAACACCAAATGTTCCAACATTTTGCTGGCCATTCTGATGTGGCGTATGTAATAAATTTGCCCTGACATTTGAAAGAAGCTCATATCCTGGGGAAGGGCCGACGCGTGTGTCATTGGAGTGAAAACCTAGCGGGCCGTGTTATATTACTTTTATATATAAGTACAAGTATATATAGAACATACTGAGACTTAGATGATAAATGATTTAGAAAACTGAAACTGCCTGGCTAAGCCTGCGGGTTGAATGAGCGGCGTGTGGTGAAGAGGGCTGGGGTTTGATTCCCAGGGAGGGAAGTGTTGTTGGGTGTTTCTGTTAGAAAAGTGAACAGCATTAACCAAAAAGACAGCTGACAGCAGCAGGTCTCAAAAAAATATACACTTCAAGCCTGTCGGGCACGGTCGCCTGTTAGTCAATTTTTCAGGCACGTTTCAATATTGTGCTACTACTGCGAACTTCTGAAATAAAATATCCACTAATACTATACCCGACCCAAGAATCGAATCCAGGTCCTACAGATCGCAGGGTAGATGTGCCGTGAGACCACGAGGCAGCCAAGATCTATAAGATATTTTATTATCCCATTTCAAACCTAAGGCATAAAGCCATATAACCGAGGATTATGAGTTCCTTCGAGCCAGGTGCGTGTCATTTGTTAACCTCTGCATATGGTCTTTGATCTCGACCGTTCTGCGCATTATAAATGGCATAGTTTATCATCCTTTATCAACATTATCATATTTGCCTTGAAAGTTCTTTTTTTCTTTTTTATATTCTTGGTGGACAGTATCTTGATGACCAAATTATTTATTCTAATTTTATGACGAGGTTAGATTTCATTGTTTGTCACGCCTGTGCTCATTGATTACGCTAGTATATTGAGTACATACAATATACATTTAAGTTAATTAATACATTTAACATTCACAGACATGGGTTTGTACGCATATTGTATCATAAAGTATACCTAACATTTATAAAGTTGATGAATATACTCAAAAGTTATACTATCATTGTAAACCTTCAATAATGTACAAATATGGTGTTGTTAAGACTTGGAAACATTGTAAATCACACTAACATTTGTTTCACTGTATCAAATTAATTTCCAGATTCAAGTGTAGTCCTCATGTAGTCCTCAAAACTACATCATCTGACCAATTTGAAAGGATCGCTTTGCCTTCCCCAGTTCACTTTTTTAGTTTCAACGCGCTGCATTCAGCTTCATTTTGGCTGGCGAAAAACGTTTGAGTCATTACGGCGTCGGCACCCCGACAAGGCTTGACCAATTAGTGTAAAGTTGAAATTATTGCAACACCGACCCCCATATTTCATTCGCAGCGGGAAAAAGTCAAGGGTAGGCTGGCAGAGCGACGCATTTGTCATTGTTCATTTTTTAACCGTTTGAAATATTTCGTCGGCGAAGTTTTAAATTGCAAGTTTACGGAATGCTTTTTGTTGGTTATTTTTGTTATTTGTGTATAAAGCAACTCTTGACGTGAGGCTATTGAGGTCGAACGTATTAAATGCAATGTTATCAGTCTCAGGTTAAATGGGTCTAGTGAGTCGAAATCTTCTTTAACGGTGAAGGAAGACATCGTGATAAAACCTGCACATCTAAAAGATCTGAGGAATTTCTTTGATGTGTGGTCCGTCAACCCGGATTAGGCCAGCGAGGTGGACTAAGGCTTGAAACCTCTCATAGGTAGATGGGGCTTGTGCCCAACAGAGGGACGTATATGGACTGATCATGATGACTCCAAGTTTTTGATTGTTTGATTTTACTTTGAAGTACATGTATCTATTGTATCCTGTGATTCAAATTTGCACATACTTACATTGTTAATTAAGTCATCAGTATATGCATCTGCCAAAGAGTTTTCATTAAATCAAACTATTCCCTGTGTAAAATCAGTAAATACAGTATATTTTCGCAGTAAACCCGATATCTAAATAAAGCTGCTTCGGTTTTATCCGCATCCGTAGTTGTGCGGTTGCCGGCTAATTAAGATATCTCCTCTACATTAATTGAACTACCGAGGATAGTCGGGATAACGGATTTATCTCCAAATAGTTTAATTGTACTTTTTACTGCAGCCTTTTTCTTTTAGATGACATAGATAAATCCTTAGGTAGAGTATAAAAAAATACCACTTGCAAATTAATTGTCATGTCACATATAGGGAATCTCATTAGTAAAAACTATATCATCGATTAATAATTAACATTAATACACGAGTACTGCTTTATAAAATAATAGATTTCAAAGCACAATTTTGAATAACAAAGTCAATAAAAATCTACCTGAAACTCCAGCAGGACTCCGCTTCGCTCGCTTAATGTATATAACGTTTAGTGAATTGTTAGCTTTGTGACGAATGTAGGCCGCCGTGAAATTAAAAGGTCTCGTGTAGTCGGGCCTTTGACACAGCCTGTCCAAATTCAAGTAGTGTCGTGTTTGAAACAATATTCACGATTGTTGGAGCTCTCAGTGTGCTAGCCACTGGATGAAATGATATTGTGGTAGAAATCGTTTGAATTCCATAGCTTTGTTGCTTTGGAAAGTTGGGAATAGATTTTGTGGGAATAAAAAATTTGGTCGCAATAATACAGAGAGGGATACCAACCCTATATACCATTTATACTACGAAATACAATAGATTAATATGAGGTAACAACGCTTAAAGTAAAAAGAGATTATCGATGAACAGATAACGTCCATCAGCCATCAGCATATATTGAAATTGAAGTTAAGTAAAGTCGATTGGTACCCATTAATGTAATGGGCAGGTTAAAATTTCCAGACCACTGTTATATTAAACTTTTACATTAAATTTTGTACAATTTACTGTACTACCTGCTTTCCCCGGGGCATTCCTTGAAATTTTATAATTTACATGATAATAACTGTCGGTAACAGTAATTGCAGAGTTGTACAATTTGAGTTTCTATTAACAAAAATCGTCTATCTTCATCTCTCACCAGTCATCTTATGCATATGGCAGTTAATGTCCTATACGGCGTGGCTCTGCCAATAATAATGCAGTTCTAGCATATTACTAGACTTCGTGCTGCTCCTCAAAACCATCTTTAAACACTGAAGGAATTAACCCGGATATCTCTCAATCGTACATTGTACCCTTTTTCTTCGAATATGTTTTTTTATTAATGCCGCTAAAAATTCAGCGATACGTCTATCAATATTCATTTCTGATGAAACACTTTCGAATGAAATCGCAAGAAATCCATCAAACCCAAAACATAGACGTACTTGCGAGCAAAAACAATGAAGTCAACTCATATCACTTTCCAACTTAGAACGCTAAACAGACCCACCAGATTTCAATAAAACTAATACTCACAAAGAGCAAGCGTTCATTTAAGGCAAGCCCCGTGCAGACAGTTTACACTGTCATGCTAACAATTCCGGGACAGGTGAAAATGAACCTTAAAGGGATGAAATAAGTTCCAATGTGTCAATTGGAGGATGCATCGGTGTAAACGTCGAATGTGGACACGACCGCGCAAAGCTATACCTCATTTAACGATATTGTACCCACATTAAGGACGTGCGCTTTAAATGATATCGATGGGAATTAGTTAGGCAAAATTTCAATGTGTCATTAAATCTCTGATCAAAGTGTGTCTACATATTGTAGATATGATGTTTACATAGATATATAGTTCAGCATCTATTCCTTGTGATATCTATCATTAAGTACCCCATACGAGCGGCAGACGTAATTTCTTAAAAAATACTTTTCATCATAACGCAAAAGTTCTATTCCCAGCAGGTTCATAAAAGAAAGAATTCCAAAAACTCATGTTAGCCCTACATGCCATTCGACCAGGAAATTAAAATTAAATCAGCTTTTATCTCTACTCCCTTTTCTCATTCATTAACAAATACCGATAATGTACTTTCGATCACTAAGACGGCATCAACAATTATTGCCAAATAATGTAGTTCATATTTTTATCGAATATAAAGTCAAAATTTCCAAGCATTGGAACTCTTTTATCGCTCAATGTATTGACAGAACGAGGTTACAAGTCGTACCCCTGTGTTACATTGTGTCCCCAAAATACGATTAAATTCAATTGTCGCGTTTCTCCTGTCAAATTAAAATCAAATATCACTCAATTTCTGTCTGCCGATGTGACGTAATTGAGATTCTGTGATGTGAAAAATTCTATGATTCGTGGGAACGCTTCACGTATTAGCAGAAACGTGTTCAACGGTATCGAGTTATTTATGAGTATTGTTCGAATCTGAAGTGAAATCTTGAATTGTAAATATAATCCGATTGTCGTTGACAGTGATTGTTATTGAATCGTTGTGTACAGCGATTTAGTAATGAAGGTATTTTTCTTACATTTATTTTTTTGAGAAAGTTGAGTTTGTTTCGAATTGTTATTTGTTATTGACCGTTATTAGCTACATCAGTGCGATAAATTTAACTTTGTAGGATTAATTAAAAGTCGAATACACCCCACAGATTATATGCTGCAAGTATGATATGTAATAATTAATCCTACGGTACTACGGTTGTCTCGGAGAAATCGTATTGAACAGTAAGACGCCATTTGTTGCACTCTTTTCTAACATATAATTTTCAAATCATGTTACTGTATTTTTTTGTGTGTTACTATAAAACGTATCTTCTTCTTCTTCTTCATCATCAACCCATATACGCCCACTACTGAGCACGGGTCTCCTCTACCATTGAGAGGGTTTAGGCCATAGTCCGCCACGCTGGCCTAGTGCGGGTTGGCGGACTACACACCTAAGAATTTCCTAAGAACTTGTAGGTGTGCAGGTTTTATCACGATGTTTTCCTTCACCGTTAAAGCAAGTGATAATTCAATTTGAATACACACATAACTTCGAAAAGTCATAGGTGTGTGCCTGGGGTTCGAACCCGCGACCGCCGAGATTCTCGACCGCGCGCCTAAACCTCGAGGCCATCACTGCTTAAAACATAAAACGTATAAAATAAAATAAATAATCAAGAAACAATTGGTAGAAATACTAATTACTCGATAGAATTTGAAGTAAAGAGTGGTATCGACAAGAGGGCAACGCTAGCATAATGCCGGAAGCCAGCAACACATTTTACGATCGGCGGAACTGTCCATTGAGGTCCGGCTCAAATGCGTTCTTCTGTCTAATGCCTATTTTAACCCGAAGTCTGTGATAATGTTACCAAAAATATATAACTCATGTAGAATCGAATACTGGGAATGTATTCTCTGGAAATGAGATAAATTAGGCTAGAGCCCTCACAATAGCCTTTTTTCTCGAGGGAAAAGCTGTTTATGGCTCTACTTTTGATTCTAATATTATAGATGCGAAAGTATCTTTGATACGTTTTGACCACTAAAGGGTTGCAACGATTTTGATGATTATTATTATTTATTAGGTGATGGATGAGACTTTAAGGCGGAAAATGAGCTACCTTTTTTTCTTACCAGCCGTAGTAAGTAGGTCTATATAAAATAATGAATACGACAACCCATTCCATATTAGCTGACTTCAACATAACTCATAGATACATAAAAGTTCACTCGCCCCCTATAACGTGGGACTGATACATACTTGGCGAAATGTGGGTGCAGAAATGCATCTCTGTCTACCCCTTCGGGGAATATAGGCGTGAGATTATGTATGTATGTACAAGTTCAATCACGAGCCAAAACTAAAGTGTGACGTTAATCATCGGCTTTATGCGAGATAAATCCAGTGAAAGCAATCTTGTGTGTAGAATCAACGGTGGATGCGGCGTGTACTAGCGATGTGCACCTGCGCCTGTCTATCGTTGAACAAAAGCCGGCCCGATTGATTCTATACCTACATGTACTGTCGCGACCAAACCACTGTTTATATATACAGACTTTAACTATATGTCCTTGGGCTTATTTTTTTGTAGGTAGCTTCGTAAATAAAGTTCCTTACGATATAAGGCTGGATGGCACAAAATTTTGGTTTTTATTAGGAAATTCTGAGTAGGCAGACGGAGTCTATTATCTGTACTCGAAAATTGTCTTAAACTATTAGATACGTGGTATTTTCAATACTGCTAGCAGAATGTATGTGCAAAAACACATCTGAATTCATTACACTATTCATATTATCTTATAACCATCATTATCACTTCATCTTAGGATGACCCTCTGTTTGCACCGCAATATTATTACCATAAATAATTAGTAATACTATGCTATGACATTAGACGTTTTTTGTATATTAGAACGTCTAAAAAACAGTCTTTTGATTTGAAGACACAACTACCATCGCTTCCCATTAACCCACGCAATTACACTTGTACTCAAACAAGGAAACATCAAAACAGTACAGTGTTTATCGAACAGCTGTGACAATATCGCTGTGATATTGCCCCATCGTTCTCACCAACAGTTCCGGAAGCGAAGGGCGCGTTTTACGATCCAGTCAATTGTCCGACTCGGGAGTTATTTTTGTATTGAACGTACATTCTGTTACATGGTATTGAGTTTCAAAGGGATTCTATGGCACTGCATGTTCTGCTTAACTTTTGTGTTTGTATGTGTGTGTGTGGGGTTCGAATGTGGAACTTGGGTAATGAATAAGGCGTTGAGTGGACTGATAAAAATCGAATCGGATATCGGTAGCTGGGATCAGTACCAATACGTAAATGCGAAAGTATGTTGTGCTTGAAGCCCAAACTGCGGAGTCGATTCAAATGTTTTATGTAGACGAAATCTTGGAACATAGGCTATTTATTAGTGTGAAATTTCGCTAAGGAAAAGTTGGGTGTCAACATCCATCGATTACTTAAACTTCATTTTTCTAGGTGTTTTTTATTCAAATAGTATTCTTACAATCGTTCTATTTTTGTCGCGGGGGTTTTTAAAGTTTTAATTTCACATATCCTCAAAACTGGACAAATGAAATAACAATATTTTACATTATCAAAACCCTGTTGTACTCGATTGTACAATAGCAATAATCAATCGAAAGCGCGTCTCTATTCAGGAATACATGTGTACTGTTGTTCCACGCATATAATACATTCACAGCGCTGCTATGTAAACAACAAAGCCGACTGCATATAGATATATACAGCTATATGTAACAGCTCATAGATCTGCATTCAGGTGCCTTTTCTAGGGTTGAGAGATGGTAGGCGACAGGAACCATTTTTAAATCAAAGCTGATTTTGTATGTATGTATGTAAGTAGCTAGTAGCAGTGGGCTAAAACATTTTATCTAATTAATTACGATGTGGGTTCATGAAAAATTAAGTTCCTTTAGATCTGTTGATTTTTATTCAACGGGAATATTTTGTAACGGAGTTTAGAACCGATAACGTTATAACGCTGACTAAACTTCTATTCAATCTCGATTTTATTTATCACCCACGCGTCAGAATCATAGAAAATAAATAAACCTCAGTTTGTTATCGGAATCGGCGGGTTGTTAAAAGTTGACTAAGTCGTTATTAACCTTAGCACTTGTTAAAACTTCGTGAAGTATACCTCTAACACTTCTCTATTTAAGGTGATGTTAGGATGATTTTAAAGTGCTCACAATTTTACGAGTACATTCAATTATCAAATTACTTTTTGCAATGTTCAAGGATTGTTTTACAAATACAGCAAAGTGACGATGTCTGACTTTGTGACTTTCTCTCAAAAGTGAGTCACTTAACGAAAAAGAGACTCTTTCATGGTCTCATAGCATAACTGTTTAATTTTCTATTGAAAACTTCAGTAACAGCACCGGGTCTGAAAATGTTCTCGCA
Source organism: Cephonodes hylas (assembly GCA_030295005.1). Taxonomy (NCBI): domain Eukaryota; kingdom Metazoa; phylum Arthropoda; class Insecta; order Lepidoptera; family Sphingidae; genus Cephonodes; species Cephonodes hylas. Next base: position 2,590,258 of record AP025367.1, on the reverse strand, counting down.
AAATTGCAATAGATTTGCCACCATTACGAGGGATTAATACATACCTGGTGAAATGAGGGTGCAGAAATGTACATCTGCTACCCCCTTCGTGGGATTCAGGTGTAAGGCTACTTATGTATTCTTTCTTTTAAGTGTTCTCTTTTACTGATAGTGCCTTTTTTTCGAACTTCCGACCCCACTAACAAATCTTTGGCTCCCACTTCAAAAGTCTTTACCCATGCAATAAATGTTCTAATGCCATCGTGTTCAATATGAAAAGCCTAATTAGAGAGATACTAACGTCGATTGGACAAAATCAATTAAAATTCACGTTATGGTACTCGCATACGGCTAGAGTATATGACATCGATTTTAGAGATATGTCATTTGAATAGCCTGAATCTAGCATATTTACGACTGAATTGGCTCAGCAATCTGATCCATTTGGTACAAATCTATCACTTTGCTCCACAAATGGAATATCGCAATCCAAATTGGTTCACGGTTCAAATCCGCTTCTTGTTAATAGCATGACTGATTTGAAAATGTGTTTTGAATTGATAAGTTATCTTAAAATACTAGACTAGTTGCTTCGTTAGTTCTACTGCATAAATTGAGCTATGAACTATGAGCTACTCAGCCAGTAAATGAAAAACTTTGTGGGCGCTTCCTACCGGTTCAAATTATTCTGGATTTTTGTAAGGTAGGGTGAGGAAGCATTTCAGACGGCCGCCATGGTTCGAATAAAAAGAGGTGGAAGTCTCTTGCTGCTTTCTTTATTTACCATCAGGTGCGATGTGGCTGTTGGACTATGCCAGAATAGGAAAAAAAGTTCAAAGATATCAATTGTTGCGTTGGAACCCACAAACTTAAAATTTCTTAGAAAATTCTTAAGTGTGTATTCCGCCAACCCGGACTAGGCCTACGTATCGGGCTAAAGCCTAATTTTTTTAACTTGTAGAGAAGGCTCGTGCTCAACAATGGAACGTATATAGACTGAGAATAATTATAATGATTACGTAGCACTTGATAGCCCACGAAAGAGTTTTATCAGCACGCCTTCTTTCAGGCATATAAGTGTCAGTATATAAAACCTTCGACGCTAAACACTTCGATATTTTTCTAACACTCGAGATTATTCATAGCAGGTGTTGTAACAACGGGTAGGCTGCGATGTGAGGCGGGAACAAAAGCCTGCGCTGCGAGACTTACCTATTGTCCACACACTGTAGTGTCGACTGCACAAGTGCTTCGGGGAAACAATATTTTAATATTTATTGTTCTCACCGAGTGTATTTGTGTTGATATCGGAGCTTTAGTAGGATATGTATGAAATCAAGCCATGACTGATTAATTATTTAAAATTTAAAAATTGTTTTAGATTTTTTAAAGTTTAATTAAGCTTATGAGTGTGAGTGGGTGTTTTTGTTGCGTGTCCTGTTTGGGTAAGTAGACTGCTTTTTTTCTCAATTTGATTAAACTATTAAATTATCATTCAAAGATTTAGTTAAATATTATGTAAGGATGAACGAACAAAACTTTTATACGTCTATTTCAATGAAATGAAATGAAATGAAATGAAATAATATTTATTGAATCCATAAAATGTCAAATACATCACTTAGATTCAGTCATTTCAAATTTTACCACCCTGTTCGGAAGGCAGTCATCACTAGAGAAGAACGGGCAAGAAACTCTAGTGTTGCTCTTTTCCAATCAAGAGATAGCTTACAATATTGTTACAGGGACTTAATTTCCCGAATTCGAGCAGCTCATTGATACAATATCAGAATTTTGTGTTACATATTAGAACAGCATAGTCATCTTAAATGGAGAGACTGTCATCTACCCGAGTTAAAATTTCATGAGTGGAAATAAGCAAATTAGGCAGACCAGTCCACACAAACAGCACCCGTTCACGAGTATGACGCATGTGCCAGCCATCGGTCTCCTCAACCATTTCATAGGGAAGTGACCGACCCGGCACACGACGCCGCCGTAAGCACAGACGTTTCAGCGAGCATGACATACCTAATTGCTTACAGATTACTAAAACAATAATTACGTACGTACAGCCATGTCCATTAAAGTAAACTCAGTCAAACCTGGGATTACAGTAACATTTTAATTATGCCCAGGCTTCGTTATCCTCCATATATTCTGATATTGTATAGTAGGCTTTGTTACATAGTTGTTTCTTAGTAGTTTCTTTAAATGTATGATACTTCAAAGCCTTAATATGACTAGGGACTTTATTGTAGAAGTGTATACAGTACCCCTTAAAAGATTTGCTGATCTTGTGGAGCCTGGTCTTATAAGTTACTAATTTATCTTTATTGCGTGTATTTCTATCATGTATGTCAGAATACTTTTTAAATTTATTAATATTCTTATGGACATACATAAGATTTGCGTGTATATATTGAGATGCTACTGTCAAAATACCAATTTCCTTAAACTTTTCTCTTAGAGAATGTCTAGAGCTAAGTGTGTATATGCATCTTATTGCTCTTTTTTGTAGTAAAAATATGGTATTTATGTCAGCGGCACCACCCCAGAGTAGAATTCCATAACTCATCAAACTATGAAAGTAAGCAAAATACACTAACTTAGCTGTATCAATATCTGTCAACTGACGTATTTTGCTCACTGCAAAGACTGCTGCACTCAGTTTTTGAGCTAATACCGTTATGTGGGGACCCCATTGAAGTTTGGGGTCTAATGTGATTCCCAAAAACTTAGTATTATCCACAAGGCTCAGCTTATCTCCATTCATTAAAATGTTGGCATTGGGAAATTTTACATTAGGTGTTATAAACCTAATACATTTAGTTTTTTGACTATTTAATAATAGGTTATTAACATAAAACCAATGCACGATTTTAGTGAGAGTGCAGTTTACATCGTCAAGAGTGGATTGATTTCGTTTTACTTTAAATACTAAAGAAGTGTCGTCAGCAAACAGCACTACATCACAGTCGTCCCTTATGTAATAAGGCAAGTCATTAATATAAATCAAAAAAAGAAAGGGTCCAAGAATCGAGCCTTGTGGAACTCCCATAGTAACAACAGACCCAGGAGATCTTTTTCCATTTACATCAACAACCTGGATTCTATTACTTAAATAAGATTTAAACAACTCTAATGCCATGTCGTTAACTCCATAATGGCTTAATTTCCTGATAAGAATGTCGTGGTGAACACAATCAAATGCTTTGGATAGATCACAAAATACTCCTAAAGCATCCTGTGAGACCTCCCAAGCTTCAAAAATATTATGGATGAGTTCCACACCAGCATCGGTTGTGGAGCGACCCCGAGTAAAACCGAACTGGTTGCAATGAAGCAATTTATTCTTTGAAAAGTAATTTTCAATTTGTAACAACATAAGTTTTTCGAATATCTTACTAATAGAAGGTAGAATCGATATAGGTCTAAAGTTAGTTGGGTCGTCTTTGCTACCTGATTTAAACAGTGGAATAATTTTACTTAATTTCATTTTATCAGGAAATATGCCACTATTAACACACGAGTTAAAAATTATAGCTAGCTGGGGTGCTAATACATGTATTACTGAGTGTAGGATTTTTGTAGAAATTCCCCAGAAGTCACATGTATTTTTTATGTTTATTAACTTAAACGTTTTAATAACATCTATACTATTAACACAATGGAATCTAAATGAATTCTCACTCCCAGGGACAGTTTTCTGTAGTAACTCACTAGCAACGGATGGAGAAGAGTTCAAGCTTCTAGTAATAGAAACTGGTATATCAGTAAAAAAAGTTTCAAATGCCCTAGCTACTTCAAGGTTAGATTTGATAGTATTATTATTTATATTTAATGATAATGATATTAATAATGATATTATCAATGGTGATGACGCAAAACCAAATGAAGGAAATTATAAAAAAAAATAACTGAATACACATCAACTTTCTTCTAACTTTAAATATAAGGCTCCCAATATTAAAACACACACACATTTGCAATCTCCTCGACTATAGACGTAATTAGGTAGTCTGTGGAACAAGTTAGATGAAAATGATTATAATATGAGATTCAGCGGTATTTCCCAAAGCGAGAATTCACAACCAATATTCAAATATACGCGATGAAACTCCAAGAGAAATGCACAGCAACTTGTTATGATCTAAGTTTTCCACTTTAATATTGCTTAGGTGACTCAGTTATGACACTGAGGCGCTCCACTACTCTATTCCAAAGTATAAGAGAAACAATATGATAAGATTTTATGTATATTTTAATATATTTTTTTTAATATGCAGTGATGGCCTCGAGGTTTAGGCGCGCGGTCGAGAATCTCGGCGGTCGCGGGTTCAAACCCCAGGCACACACCTCTGACTTTTCGAAAGTTATGTGTGTATTCAAATTGAATTATCACTTGCTTTAACGGTGAAGGAAAACATCGTGATAAAACCTGCACACCTAAAAGTTCTTAGGAATTTCTTAGGTGTGTAGTCCGCCAACCCGCACTAGGCCAGCGTGGTGGACTATGGCCTAAACCCTCTCAATGGTAGAGGAGACCCGTGCTCAGCAGTGGGCGTATATGGGTTGATGAAGAAGAAGAGAAGAAGTATATTTTAATATGTGGTTTGAGTTTATTTAATTATTTTTTATTTTTATTTCTGTACGGTATTAGTTCGTTTACATTTCCTTAGTGTGGTTTTACTGAGAATTTCCTTATGAACAAACTGATTACTAAAGAACTTGATTTAGGAATTGAAATCGAGATAGTGATATATCGATTTCACGTCGAACACATAAATTACGGTTGCAATGACTCACTGGCACAGAAATATATTTTCATCATCATTATCATCATCAGCCAAAAGAAGTCCACCGCTGGTCATAGGCCTGCTCCAAAGACTTCCAAAGTGCTCTATCGGAAGCGGTCTGTATCCAGCGGATTCCTGCGAAAAATATTTTAGATAACATAAATTACTATACGCCAAGTATTAAGTTGTAAGTAAAATATTAATTATTTTTATTCGATTACAAACTCGAAGAAAACAGCCAATTAACGTCAGAATGTGATGGAAATATGTTAAGCGTGTTTCTTAATAAATTATAATCATTTATTAGGCCATGTATTGCTCGCTTTAGTCGTTATCATCGACGTCATCTCGTATTCTGCACGTGGTGAGATTGAGAGTTTTCTTTGTCTAATGATAAACTAACTATTGACGATATTCAGTCGATTATTTAGTAATAGCTTCAATTAGTAGTAATAGGATAATATCACATCACTCATCACATTATCAGCCAAAGGACATCCACTGCTGGACATAGGCCTCACCCAGAGGCTTCCAAAGTGTTATATTGGAAGCGGCCTGCATATATGTATAATATTAAATTAATATAATATTAAATTAATTAATTAATTAATATAATATTAAATAAAACCGTAAGTTAGCTAACCGTAGGATGATTGGCATAACGATAGGATAGAAAAGTGGATACAATTATCCGCTAGGATAGGTATTACACAATCTTACAATACTTTTATAAATGTATCCTACATTATGTGCTCCCTAGGAATTCAGGAATTAAGAATCTGTTTTGAAATTTACTTCCTATAAGTTCTATGTTTCATCTCACGGTATCTTTATGATAGATCGATTTTTGCTTAATATAAACCAGAATTGTTCATATAAATTATTTTATGTTAATGTATTCCGTTTTTTTAGCATAATAATAGGAAATGAGAGAATGGATTTATTCGTATTTTTGAGATTGTTTCGAGGAAAGTAAACGTATCCCACGTGACATTTTCCTCAATTATAATTTGTAAGTTGAAAATTTGGTCTCTTTACGGCACAATAATGATTACCCAAAACAAAACACTCAAAAGCTGCTTAAATATTAACAGAGCCTCAATATACTTTGTCATTTCTTTTCTAATTACTGGAGAATAATTCCGGCTACTAATTATGAACCTCTTATAACTCTCCAACACTGAAATAATTTTAAAAAACTATTTCTGTTTTATATTCAAGTGTCTTGAAATTTCAGGTAGAATAAAAAAATATTCATTAGCTATTAACCTACTATATTAGGAAGATGATAAAATGCGTTATTTTAATCTTCACGCCTTCTTTTCTTTACTTTTGCCTCTTCTACTCTATTGAAACACTGCATGTAAGGTTTTAAAAAACGAAAGTGATTTACACATGCGTGTATCGTTTTAAAAGGTCAGTCTATTTATACCGGATAAGGAGCAAGCCCACATTATTGTATTGACTACTAAGGAATGGAGTTATAATATTCTCTACGCGGTTATACGGAAATATAAAAAATACTTAATATTAGCAACGATAATATAATAAAAATAACCAATTAATGTGTATCTAAAGAGCTCTTAATGGTAAAAAAAAGATTAATGTCTACGAAATCACTTCGAAAGCATTTGATGTTTCGTGAAATCATCGGGACCATTGTAAATCGGGCTGTATCACCGCACATTGTTGTGTAACGCAGGTGAAAATTACACAAAGCGGATGAGCGACACGGGTCTGATTTCATTGCTTTATTGTCGTCATACTAAATGGGTACTATTTGTCGATGTCTTTGTACGGGATTCAAGGCAAAATGCCGTTTTTCTATCGAAGATATGCAGCATTCGAAGCTCCTGTTGGGAATGTGTTTAAAAAAAAACAATACAACTATTATTATGTACAATCAAGCAATTGTAAAAAAAATCTTTTATGAACACCCTAAATAGCCATAACCCTGAGTTGTAATTTTTTTTCCTGAAACAAAATCTCTTTCAAAGAATTTTCTGAGAGATGTGTTTTCCACGACCCTATAGATCCTAGACCTTAACCTTTAACCTAAAGACTAACGTTGTGGTAGCCGAAGTCTAACTCTCCTTACCTAAAGTCTAATCTATAGTAGAAGGCGCCCATATCAAACAGTAGGACATTAATAGCCACAATAGCTTTTAACCCAAGCAAAACACCCCTCATTTACAACAAGCCTTGAGTAAAATCACTTCATTGATCCTAAAATAGCTTTTATAGCCATGTTTGACCTGACTGCCGCAGCGGGGAAAAATTCTATAGCTGTAAATGAGAGAGGAGACAAAGGCGATTTCACAGCGAGCCGCTTTCAGCTACCTTCCGCCGGTCTGAATGCACCGGATACCGACTACGTACTATTGTTGAGCACCACACACGTCCATAGGTTCCTCTCGGCCGTCCAATCTGCTCGTGTTGGAATGTGTCGCTTTACAGAATCACTAAGAAACAGTGGTTAGCGAGACCTAGTTTACATGTTTTGGTTCAGTTGGCTAGACACCAGCTTAAACGAGAGGCGGTTTTGATTCACGAGGCTAATGTTAGTGTGGTCCACATATGTTTGTTTCAGGTCTGAGTGTTTGTGAGACCGTAAAGTCTATCGTAGTTTCTAATGCAAACGAAACAAGACTTTTATTTAAGGGAGGCGTCAGAACTATGTATTGACTGCTTGGGTGTATTTCTTTAGATTCATCATTATTTTTATCAGGCCCCAAATTATTCAGGCGGTCAGGGAGTTTGGATTAATAGTGATACCGTTAGGTATGGACAACATGAAGGCAAAATTCTCTCCTAAAGAAATCGTAACCTGCTTATTTCCAAAATTCTATCTATCTCTAAAATATTAATTCTTCCTTTTAAATAGAAGCACTTGCATAACCTTGAAAAAAATTGAGCGAAAAATCTTAAGTGAAGGTGAGAATCTTGACAGATCGTGTGCTAATCATTTAGGCTGTGAAGCACTTTTCATATTTTATACTACAATTAAGATATTAGTAAAACAGTCACGATTGCCCCACCTTGGTGAGCATTAGCTACGAAAATGTAAATTTCCAGGGATTGCGAGCACTCTAAATATTTCGATTCAACAAAATGTACAGATTTATGTTTCTTTTACTGTAATCCTTTACTATTTCTTTCATCATCTACAGCCCATATACGTCTCACTGGTGGGCACGAGCCTCCCCTATAATTTAGAGGGTTGAATAAAGTACCTTTTCTTTACTTTTTTAAAATGAATTAGTTCATACTTTACTAATAAAACCCTTCCTTGTTCTTTGACTTTACAGAAAATAAAAAGGCCCAATATAATAGTTTGAAATAAAAAGGTTTTAACTACATTACTAGCTCCAATTTCAAGAAACCATTAAAAACTTGGCAAAGATATTGCGCCCGCAGATCCACATCCACATTAAATAAGCAACCCACTTAGATGCACATTTCTAGTTATAACCGGATAATGGCGGATTAAAGCGGGATTAATCCGACATTAAGCGGCTGCAGGCGGTTTTGGGAAATGTGATTCCATTAGGAATATAATTATTCCGCCGATTTCAGGTTGGTTTTTGCTTGTTAATGTGTTTAACAAGCCATTATTGCGTATTTAATTATTGTAATGATATTTGTATAAAATATTTTGTTATTTCTGGCTTAAGCTTCTGGCTCCGTTTTTGTGATATAATGGCTGGTCTAGTTAAGGTTTGTGGACTTGTGTATGTAAGAAATTTCTTCCATAAAAAAATCTGATATACAAATTACATCAAGGGTTTTCAATCGTTAAAACTTTGAAAATGTATATATGAACTAAGCATGAATGTAGTTTTAGACCAATGTAGGATTTAAATATAAGGCTTCAAATATAAGTGGAATTACCATTGACAGTATCTCTCTTGGACTACGACGAATTGTGCTTAAACATCGATTTCTTCGCTGAGAGGCGCCAATATATAACTAACCCGTTCCTTTTATAGTGTCGAAACTGGTTCTGTCAAATTGACCCATTCATAACATCGATAAGCTTTGACTAACTGACTTTACTATACTCGTATATCAGTAGAGGCTTATAGTTCATAGGACGATATTCAGCTCCTATGGTTCAACATGTAATAGAGAGCAGGAACAATGCATATCACAAAATCGATACATAACCCTTTGGGAGTGTATATGGTTGTATAAACGTAATTCTAAACACCTGAGGGTACTGATTACTAAAAAGATTTTATTTGAAATATATAACGCCAACGAACTTTTTTTAAATTAAAAATAGCTGCTTCTACTTATTTGTCAGACGTATGTATAGGACCTATCGCTCGGTACAGACCCCCTTTACATCTTAGAGAGGTTAAGCCTTAATACACCACGCTGCCCTAGTGCGGGCTAGCGGACGACACACCTAAGAAATTCCTAAGATTCAGGTGTTCAGGTTGCCTCACAATGTTTTCCTGCTCCGCTAAAGCACGTGATAATTCATTGTAAATAACTTTGAAAAATCAGCATACCTGGGTTTGAATTCACGACCATAGAACTTGGACTCGACCATCTTCTTCTTCTTCTTCATCAACCCATATACGCCCACTGCTGAGCACGGGTCTCCTCTACCATTGAGAGGGTTTAGGCCATAGTCCACCACGCTGGCCTAGTGCGGGTTGATGGACTACACATTTAAGAAATTCCTAAGAACTCTTAGGTGTGCAGGTTTCATCACGATGTTTTCCTTCACCGTTAAAGCAAGTGATAATTCAATTTGAATACACACATAACTTCGAAATGTCAGAGGTGTGTGCCTGGGGTTCGAACCCGCGACCGCCGAGATTCTCGACCGCGCGCCCAAGCCTCGAGGCCATCACTGCTTCATAATATATTATCCATAAGTTTAATTCAATCCAGTTGCCCTTATGTGATCACGTTCCCCTTTCAACGGGCAAATAATCAAGTAATCCTATTGTTATGTCTCATTAAAGTTTTGTTTGAATTCCGTAGGCTTGGCGACGAACCCGTTAATCTCAACTTAACACTTTGATTGTTATCTATTGTTTAAGAGATGTTTAGCCCTTTCAGCACCTGGAGTTTGCGGGAAGAAGGGAAATAAGGGGATCTTGGTTTAAGGAAACCGCACGTAGTTGGAACCGCGGAAAGGAATTTATCTTCAAACTTTCGCGTTCTGAGTTAGTTCTATGTTTCTTGTTTCGACAACACTTTTAATTCTTTCGACTAATGAGGATTATAATATGGGGTAGGTAGGTAGGTATCTCGGCGGTCGGTGGTTCAAACTCCAAGCACATTATCTCTATGTGTGCATTCACAATGAATCACTACGTACTGTAACGGTGAAGGAAAACCTCGTGAGGAAACCTGTACACCTAAAAATTCTCGGGAATTTCGTAGGTGTTAAGCCCGCCATCCCGAATTAGCCCTCTCAATCATAGAGAAGACCCGTGCCCAGCAATGGGACGTATATATATGGACTAATAATGGAGGACGAATGATCAAAGCAATTTTCAAACCATAAAATCCGAAACAAAGAACAAGTTTTCACGGGACATTCATTGGCTAAAGAGGTATCACTTCTTCCATTTTCTTGAAATCTGTGAAGGCAGTCATTAGAAAAGCAAAACATTAAAATAAAAAGCCATATTTATCTTCATAACTATCATAAATTCAAGCAAAATCCTAATCTAACGCAAATTTATAACCTGGCGTAATTGCTGGCATAATAAACGGTCTAGAATTTAGTATTTAATGGTGAGTAAATACCTTGACAAGATCCGCATACCAATGCAAATAGTTGCCGTGTTCCGAGCGTGTGCAAGCTGTTACAAATCATAACACTATTAATGAAATTATTAATTTTTAGTCCTCATGTGTTTATTTTATTTTTTACATTTTTAAATATAAAATTTTATAAAAAAAAGTACATTTAAAAATATAAAAATTAAACCCGCAGATGGCGGGGTCTACGACCCAAGCCACCGGTGGTTAGGGTCCAAGAGTCAGAAACCGTCTCAGAATACGTGCCGTGTCTAATAACACTGCTTTTTGTATCTGGGTTTTGACCCAACAACCGATTGAGCGCCTCCGAAGATGTTGGTCGAGGCTCTTTGGTATCAACCCATTGGCAGTAACGACTATTGGAACAATGACGGTTGAGTCAACATTCCACATATCAGTAATTATTAATAAATTATTATAAATTATTAATTATTATAACCGTAGTGGACTAAGGGCTCAACCCTCTCAATAGGTAGTGGAGGCCCGTACCCGACAGTTTTGGGCTGATGATGATGGTAATGAAACAACAACAAAGAATTTTTATTTTTTTCAAATACCTTATGCTTCTGCATATGCTTAGCTTATGGTTTTGCATAATTCGTTTTCTTTTGCTCGTAATATAGGTTCTTCAGTTCATTTAAAAAATCATATCATGTTAGTTGTATTTAAAATATTACATTCTGTCTCATATTTATTCAGCGTGATAAAATTATTCTTTCATATATTTTTTGCACATAAAATAAGCAATTCATTGACACTCCGTTGTCAAAATAGTTTAAGGAGAATCTTACACTTTAACTCCGAATAAAATCTCATATTCGAAGTATCTGCGAATTTTAGCTGGCAAGGCATCTCTAGCTATCAAGTGAGACATACTTTGAGTTCATAACTTACCGGCGGAGGTACGTAAGAAATTTTAAAATAATATATGAAATATTTCAATATGCCGATAAAATATTTCGAATAACATCGCCGCACTCGGCTCCCCCTGAGATCACTTTAGGGTTTCCACGGCAGATAGAACTCAGGTGATCTGAGAAAAAATAGGCAATAGAAACTAAAATATGTAACAGATAATTACATTCTTATGGCTATTGGGTAACATAAAGAGTTCTCGAAACTGAGGTACATGTATGAAAAGGATAAAGTTCATTGGGGAAGTAAAAGAAGTGTTTTTGACAGTAGCATATGGCGTTTTGTAGACTCTATCAACCCCAACGGGCAACAGGCGTCATTTTATGTATGTATATTAAAGATATTATATGACTATTTGATAAAAAAAATCATGAAAGATTTCGGAATACACCTATGCATATTCTAACGAATTCATATGTGTAGGTATAATGTATATGTCGACCTATGCATAGAATAAGGTTACTTATGACTATAACACCAAAGTACTTTTTATGTCAATAATAGAGTTAAAATTGTTTATATATTGCACTAGTGAAGTAATAATGATCATAAATTTTGTTGCTGTTTAAAGAACATAAAAATTTACTGATAATTTTGTGCCCCATTCAGTTTATATCGCTGAGAAAGAGAAGTTGTGCAAAAGCACATATAACTTTATTCTGCGCATAGGTCGATGTATGCATTAGTATGTGAAATATTATGTGTAGTAAAACTATTTGATGGTTTCAACCCTAACGACTCATGTCGCAGCGCTGAGGCAGCCACGAAACTTGGATATCCAGTACAATATAATACTTATAAAAAACAATTTGGTATTCTTACAATATGTCTAGTTTATACAATCTACCTACGAAAAAATCTTTATTTTTTTAGAATTCCTTAACCTTATTATGACATAATAACGTAAAGTAAATCTTTTCAATTTTTTATTTGAGGCGATTTTTAGGATAAGATAAATCTTAAGGCTACTAAAGGTCTACTATACCTTGTCTTAGAGGTGATTCTTTTCCAAAATAAAACAGTAGTGATGGCCTCAAGGTTTAGGCGCGTGGTCGCTGGCTCAAACCACACATCTCTGTCTCTTCGAAATTGTTATTTACAATGAATTATCACTGACTTCAACTTCATTAGGATTTATTAAGTGTATAGTCCGCCAACACCAGACCAGGGTGGTAAAGTTATCCTTAAACTCTCTCAGTTTTAACGGCCCGTGCTCAGTAGTGGGACGTTTACAGGCTGACGATAATTAGATTGTACGTAATATTATACATGGAAAATATTCCGTCAATCCGTAAAATTCAGTAGAGAATGCAACAATAACGCGTAACACGTAACAGTGGGCAGCGATGTGGCAGCTCGGCACATTTGCAGCATATGCAAATCAATTGCATTGAGATTTCAAGCACCACAGTCGGCGCCGATTAAATTATACCGTGCATTATCTTTCGGTGCAAGAGAGAGACGGTGGCGGTTTAGAAATTTCTCCCCAAATAACAAAAAACAGTCTGACTCAATTGGGTGTGTGTGTGTGTGTTTTCATTATGCGTTACATGATGATACGGCTGTATCGCTAAGATAAGTAAGGAAATTTGTATCTTTTTCTATTCATTTTGCCAGGTTAAGACGCCTGGCAGAATCGCTACATAAATGACGTTTTTCGAGACACAATTTTGCTGTGAAGTATGTCTTAAAGTTACGTGGACCAACCCTCTTATCTGTTGACGAGGTCCGTACCTAGCAGTGGGAGAAATATGGTGAAATAAAGAAGCACACATACACTCACCCTGCAGGATTTACTTCGTACTATATGGAACTAACCCTACCATAAGTATACATTATATTATATAGTATTAAAACAACAATGCATGCCAAAACCCCTTACCAATACCAAATTCACGATATTTAAATCTAGACGCTATTTATCTTTGGGTAATCCTAGGTTTTACTGTTGGACAAATACGATGACAAATAGCCATAAAGACGTCAAAGTAATAAATCAATTTGCGAATAATCCTCACGAGTTTATAGTTGCTAAAACCGTTTAAGAACGTAATTTATTACTATTAATTAAGTTGATTTAAGTTTCAATCTGATAAATACAAAGTTTATTAAATTATTGTCTGCTATCTCAAATTAATTTCATCTTATCGGTCTTCAAATATAAAGTAAGTATTGAAGACGTATTATTGACGTATTTAGTGTAGGACGTCCTGCAGCACGATGGACCGACGACTTGAGAAAGGTGGCGGGTAGCGGATGGATGAGGGCCGCTCAGGACCGGGATGGTTGGCGCTTACTTGGGGAGGCCTACGTTCAGCAGTGGACGGCAATAGGCTGAGTATATATATATATTGAAGATTAAGCTGAACAAATCCGAAAAAAAATGTAAGCGCAACTATAGCTCAGTGATGGATTTTTTAAAACAAATACAGCTTTGCACAAGAATTCACGCCTCATGAAGACTAAACCTTCAATGCAGTCTTTTGTTTCTTGTGACTTCGACAATCACAGTCTCCAAACGAGATTTTGCCAACATAAACAACACTTCATCTATTTATTTATAGTACATTACTATTTGAATTATCGAGTTACATACTGTGGAATGTGGATCTTGGTAAGTTTAAATACTTAACCTAACGCCGTCCACTGCTGAACGTAGACCTCCCCAAGTAAATGCCAACCATCCCGGTCTTGAGCAACCCTCAAACATCCGTTTCCCGCCACATTTCTCAAGTCGTCGGACCATCGTGCTGCCGGACGTCCCACAACGCAACTTTAAAAACATAATGTAAGCCAAACATCAATGGCAAATCGCTTATGACTTGCACCATACAAAAATTGCTGTAGCTGCGATTCCTAATTCAATCGGCGACTAGATTGTGACAGTAAAGGTATTTTATAATTAAGCTTCCGGTTTAACTGGAGCTTTCAAACTTTTGATTAAATTTCTCTCTTTAATATTATACAATTGGAATTATTCAATTTTCAATGTTTTATAATAAAAGATATAATTAAAAGGATTATTAAATTTGATTTAATTGGGAAATTTATAGCGGGACCAATGGTTTATTATTTTACAAAAGACAGCAAGGACTGCTGACATGATGTGGGCATGATAATAGGGAGGGAGTTTGATTCTCAGATCAAACGTCTTGGCGTCGAAAGGATCTCAGCGTGTCAAGTGACTAGAAAGCTGAGACCTCGCACTTGATGCGCTTTTTACTGTCCCGTTTTTATGATCAGGATTGTTCACATACCCCTGATAAAAACACAGACTAATACATATAAAATTTGTGTTTATATAAATTTATCTTTTATTTTTTACCATAGTTGAATCTTCTTTCATATACAGATACATGAAATTTGGACTGAATATAAGAAATTTGTTAACGACGTTTTATTAGATAAAAACGCCCTACAATTGATCCTATTCATCCTATGTATTATGAGTCCCAGCAGTATCTCCAAGGAAAACCCATAAATATGAGTCCTTCCTAAACCTACGGTTTTCTGAAATCTGAACTGCGCAAACTGTATTCCCAACCGATTCAATTCAAAATTATTAAAGTATGAATTCAGTTACGCCACGGACCCGTAATCAAATTCAATCCGGACTCTCACCATGAATATTCATACCGTACCTATCGTTAGGCGTCATGTCCAATACGCGCTGTGTAGGCACACATAGGCGATTAATTAATTGCCAGCCAGCGTTAGGCACCATCTGGACCATAGACACAGGTCGGTCATTAAATTTTATGATGGCGCCAGATGTAGTGGTACATTGTTGTTAATGGCCGCATGCAGTCGTCGGTGGCGCGTTTTGTTGAATTTGAATTTGGAATTAGACGATGGCCGTAATTAATTTGCATTTCCGCAGTAACGTTCCAGAATCATGGATCCTAAATGGATGGTTTTGAGTTGAAACCGAAAATATTTCACAATTACTTCAAGTCCAATGGAAACTCAGACAATACAATGACTATCACGTGGTTCCTTATCACATTATTATGACGAATGTTTCGTAAGATAAATTATGTTTGTACGCTGGGGATGAACAACATGATGATAAACTTTGCACATATCCAATTAATTAACACTCGTATAAAAATTTTACTCAAGTTTATTTCGTACTCGTTACGTCACATAAAATTAATGTCTACTTAAAGTGATAAACACATTTTTTTGCAATAACTGCTGAGTCACTAAATACAGAGATGAGCTGAACAAGTTATTAAAGTTAAAAATTCTTCAACAGGTAATTTCCAAGGAGATATTGCGATACCAGACTCTGATTTATACAAGCCGGCGACGAGTTCGCCAACGAAAATCAATAAATCGCTGCAAGAAGAGGTGGAAAGACTAAAAAAGGAGGTCCTACTTGAAGGTCTGCAAGTTGAAGAGGAAGGGCTACCAGATATACTAAGGAAGAGGACAAAACAACCCCTACCACTGTCACAAGACAAGCCAAAGAAATATAATGATGCAGCATTGATGACGAAAGTAAGATATTTTTATATTTTAAGTAATATTGAAATAAACAAATAGAAAAATTAAAAGCAACAATTTTTAATCCGCATCCTTTACGCATAACTCATTAAAAAAAGTAAAAATGTTGTAAAGATAAAAATGATAAAATATATTATATTTGTTCCAGACTCTACCCGCGGGGTTAGACAAGTCACTCTTATTGAAGAACGGTAAACTGTTACCAGAAGATATGTTAGATAATTCAGGGAACATCACTAATCAAAGCATATCGGATAACACAAACCAAACATACCTCACCGACAACTTAACCGAATCCGATAGCCTTGAACAGGATGGAGTGTTAGTAGTCAACGTATCTACCGATAGCATATTAAATTTAGACGAATTATACCCTCACATACAAATATCTAATCTATCTAATAAAGTTGATGAAACTACTAACAAAATACAAAGCAACAGCAGAGAAATCACTGGTGACTCAAATAATTATGTGAAATTTAAAGATCTGCCAGAGAATATGACCGTAGCTCCTGCTCCTACTAACGGTGTCATACCTACGAACGAACAAGACGAAGATAAAGGTCTTATAAATAAAACTGAACTGGGATTAGATGGTAATGCGGAAGGTAATGATTTGTTGAAACCTACGGAGAGTTTGCAAAATTTGGTTGAAGAAACTACTAGTAGGCGTAAACGGAGAAGAAGAAGGCACGGCAACGGAAGACGGTATGTATTTTTAGTTTATTAACAAACATTTAACAAACGACAGCCCCGTAGCGCAGTTGGCTAGACACCAGCTTGCGAAAATTGAGGCCGCGGGTTCGATCCCCGCACCGAGATAAATGTTTGTGTGATACACAAATATTTGTTTCGGGTCTGGGTGTTTGTGAGACCGAAAAAGTCTCTCGTAGTGTCTGATACCCACGATACAGGTCTTGTAACCTAGTGTGGGGTCAGAGCTATGTGACTGTTGGGTGTATTTATTTATTTATTTGAAGCCCAGAAGTTTACATGAAAAGCCCGTGTTTAGTTATAAAAATCCTTAACTGACTGACTACAGGCTATACGTTTGCACTAAATTAACTTAAGATACATTTCTATGAAATAGGCACTTTTTCTTACTGACAAAATCTTCTTTAAAACTAAAAAGATGCGCAATTCAAAATGCCATCTCCTCAGCGCATCAATATAACATCGGTATTAGTTCTTACTCAAATACTTCAGCTTGTTTTTTTCTTGCTCGAGCTAGCAAAGGATCTTTAGTCCTGAATAAGGCTCGTTGGAAAACGTGCCACGTAATTGCACCAAGTCAAAGTCTCGGCCGCCTTTACCATTTATTTTGTCGACTTAATGCAGCCCGTAGCTAAATGTGAAAACGTTGGCAAGGAGTATGAAATGAAATCTGATGTCAAATGAAGATGTCTAACGTTTTACGCTTCCATGGTTATGCAGTAAAGATGTCTCACTTTGAATATTCAAGTCGAGACGTCCTTTGACTGTACTTTAGTTTATTTAATTATAAACGCAGAGAGACAAAGTATACTTAAATTCAAAATCGTTGTGTTGTCTTTAACTGAAACAAAATACTGAATGATAATAGTTTTAGATGTTCTCATTTCATTAATCAATTTCAAATAAAAATCTAATAACGTGTTACAAGATCTGGAAAACAAACCCGGATTCTCTTGCATTTTAAAGATAATTTAAGGATTTATTTAAGGATCGCACTGCACTTACATAAGTTGCAGGACCAATGTAATTAAAATTGTTTAATTTTGATCCTTCGACAGTCATAAGCTTCAGTCTTCCAAAATGAAGTAGTCTAGCATAACAATGTAGTTGTCCCAGCTTATCGTAGGAATTACAGTCATATTATTTTGTCAACCATTTCCAAAACATTTATACATAATATAAAGTTCGAGGTATTTTCTACATATTAAACATCTAGAAACTCTTGGCATTGTTGACAGTTGTTTAGACTAATTTATTACAAATGTTTATTTATTATAGCTAGTTTGCCAATGAAATCAATTGCCAGGCACCTAACGGTTATATCACATACTCAAATTCTTAGTTACACTTAAGAATAGTATGTACATAAGAAGGTGATGAAGTAAACAAGAATTTATGTCAGGATTGAATGCATGATAAAAATTATTCAGACGTTCTGAATGATGAAAGAATGAATTAGCACATCAAACCACCACATTTTAGATTTAATATTATATAATCATATTGTTACAATCAATAATGTTCGTATCATCTGTATGCCGATGACTTGCAATTGTACGCCCAGGCTAGAGTGGAGTCAGTATCCGATGCAATATCTAAGTTGAATAAGGATTTAGAACACATACAAAAATGGTCCGAAAATTTTGGCGTGATGGTAAATCCCGGCAAATGCCAAGCCATCATTGTAGGCAGTCAACGGCAAATGCGTAAGCTAGAAGACGTTGTTCTGCCTCCTATTACATATAATGACGCGGTAATTGCATTAAGTTCAACCGTAAAAAACCTTGGACTTAATATTGATTCCACTCTAAACTGGAAAGCTCAAGTGACTCATGTCTGCCGAAAAATCACCGGTATACTCCGCGTTCTTTATCGTCTCAAAAATTTTCTACCGTCGGGGACCAAAGCAATGCTTGTACAAACTTTAATATTTCCTATTATTGACTATGGTGATGTGTGCTATTTTGACCTGAATGCAGATCAACTCAATAAACTCGACCGCCTTCTAAATAACTGCATTCGATTCATATTTAATCTTCGTTAATACGACCATGTGTCTTTCTTCCGGTCCCAGCTTAACTGGCTGCCCATTCGTGAGCGCCGAAATCTACGAGCACTTACTACACTATTCTCTTTTCTTACTTCTCCTAATGCACCTTCATATATAGTTTCCTACTTTAAATATCTACACTCCAGCCACGAGAAAAATCTTCGGTCATCAAACAACCTACTTCTTCTATGCCCACCCCACACCTCGGACTTTATCCATTCCTCTTTTCCAGTGCAGTCGATACTCCTTTGGAATGCGCTTCCCTCAGAGATCAGGACGTGCACGAGTCGTTACTCGTTCAAGTTGAGAGTTCGAAAGTTGCTGTCAACCAGAATAGCAGATTCCTCACATTGATATGTATATATATATAATATATGTATTTATATATATATTTATGTATGTATGTATTAATCTACTAGTATTATAAAGATATTTATGTTTTGTATATTGTATGTATATTATAGTCCTACATAATAGTATATTTTATTTTTCATAAAATTATTTACGCACCTACGCCTTTAATCTCTGCACCACCCAAGGTTCGACAGTAAGAGAATGCCTCAGGCATTATGTCCACCTGTACATGTTATGTATAAAGAGTAAATAAATAAATAAATAAATAAATAAATAAATAAATAAATCTTATTCAAATTTATTGTTATCGAATCTCAATATAAGTCACTTGTTATAAATAAAATTAAAAAAATATTCCCGAAACAGTAATAAAATACATATAATATCTAGTAACCATTGTTAATAAGATACAGACTCTAGAATATGAAAGAAATAATAATATTTCATTTTTGTGTAATGCTGGAGTTGACAAAATCCTAGTAGACACTGTGCCTACAAATGCGATTCCGAATGAAGCCTAACAATCTGCACGGCGATTCATTATCCCCATTTGTACGCAAATAGCATAATTCCAACAACTTGTTTAAAAATCTGACATAAATTTGATTTAGCCAAGAGAAAATTGAGTGTCCTTTTCTTAACTGAATTATTCGTAATAGTTCTTTTGTGTCAAAGTTTCTTGTTGTAACTTTCGTGTTTTCTCTGCTTTCATTGAATTTGATATTTACGTTTAATTGTTATTTATGTCATTGATTTTAGGCTCAAATTCGAAGAGTGATTTAAAATACTGGTGTTAATATTCTGAAGTTATGGATGCGAAAAAATTAAAGAATTTTAATGTTGAAAAATGTTTGACGTTCGTATTGATTGAATTATTCAAAAAAAATATCAACTTATGGAGGAATTGAACTCACAACCTTAAAGGTTGCTAGCTTCATAGCTATCATCATCATCATCATCATCAACCCATATACGCCCACTGCTGAGCACGGGTTTCCTCTACCATTGAGAGGGTTTAGGCCATAGTCCACCACGCTGGCCTAGTGCGGGTTGGCGGACTACACACCTAAGAAATTCCTAAGAACTTTTAGGTGTGCAGGTTTCATCACGATGTTTTCCTTCACCGTTAAAGCAAGTGATAATTCAATGTGAATACACACATACCTTCGAAAAGTCAGAGGTGTGTGCCTGGGGTTCGAACCCGCGACCGCCGAGATTCTCGACCGCGCGCCCAAACCTCGAGACCATCACTGCTATCAAAGCTATAGGAACTTTAAATAATAATCTTGAATCATTTCTACCTTGGAACGAACAAGCTTATATTTTATTTGTCATGTTAAATAGTTTTACTAATTTAGCGAATACTTTCAGACTAAGAAACGTCCATTCAAGTGAGAGAAATCTTAACTCGGTGAAGTCAGATGAAATGAATACGGAATCTCATTTTGTGAGGAAGAAGTTTTTTCGTCACCACAAGAAACATACGAGTAAGGAACATACGGAAGATAAACAATTTCAAATCCCTGAGCATGAGTTCGAAGAGAGATTCGAACTAAAACCTCCACCTAAGGACAACCATACATACCAACAGTTCCAAGACATGGTGTTTCGCGACACTGAAGAAGATTTAGAGATGGCCGAAAGCAGATCACATAATTTTACTGAGGTAGGTTCTTTCTGTTTTTTATTTATGTCTTCAATCCTGTTAATACTGGTACAAAGTAACTATACTCACTCAAATACTCTACAACTACTTCAAAATTAAAAAAAAAAATCCAGCCGAACACAAAACTTTTTTACAGTGATTAGCAAACAACTGTTAATATTTCAGACTGGAAACAATTTCCTACGCACTTCATAATAGAACCGAGTGAACATTGTTTTGGGTGATAGTATCCGATAATATTAACGTTTCAGTGTATATATACAAGTAATCATTATAATATTAATGATTCCAATAACAAGGCATTACAAAAACATAACAGGCATTAAAACTAATTGGACGAGAATTGTACACGAGGTACAAGAAATTGAATATAATTCAAGTCAAATAATGCAAATAATGCATGTCATTATAGTATGTACTGGGGCCACTAAAGTGAAGCAAGAATACTTGGTACTTTGCGTTAACGCAAAACGCTTTCAGTAAATATGTAATATAAGAGGCATATCATACCAGATGCTTAACATTACTCGCCGTAATTCGAGGAAATGTTGAGCAAAATTAGCCTTAGCTGGATAGTAAGCGACGTTTTGAAGCACAACTGTTTAGGTTTTATGGAGAATTAAAATCCTATTCGTAATAGTTAAGTCGTAAATGTTATTAGTAATAAAGTAGAATATCCTGTGTGGTTATTTTGTTTGCTTGCTTTGGGCATTAAAACATCTGGAGCTCGTAGTGATACAAGATTAAATTGAGCATTAAGCTAGTAGTCATTTTCAAAGAGAAGAAAGCGTTTTCAGAAAGGCTGAACATTTTAAGAGACCGTAGAATTCAACCACCGTATTGTCTAGCGAGTCCAATGGAAAGTATTATCTAGAAATATACGGTCATCCAGGGCAAATCAAACTAATATAAAACTATAAAAGTCTTTCCAACCGAATAGGTAGTAGTTATATACGACATATACACATACACGTGCTTAGAATAATTTAAAAGGTTACAACCCACCTGTACGTTTTATAAGCATATAGTGTAGTGTTTTTTACACCGTCCTAGAACTTGCACGCCTGCGAGATCCAACAATAGTTTTTAGGCCAACGACGCGCATTAAGGCCAATCCCGGCTTGCAGTAGAGCCGTGTAAAGAGGGCCAATGTATCGCCTAGCTCTGTTTGTGCCTTTGTGATAAGTCAAGACTATTGAGTAGTCTTAGTGTCTTGATCGTTAATAACATAATCTTTTTTTTAAAACATTATCTGGTTAAAGAGGTTGGGAGATCAGATTTCTTACTGTTTAAAATGACTATTAAATCTAGTTTCCATAAATTATAATTATAGTTAAATTTACCTCCAACCGACTTTCTGACCTATTTAGTTTTGGTAAATGCAGGCTACTTTCAAAAGGTCTACGTGGCTTTAGGGAATTAGGATATTTAGTAGCAGGAATGATTTTTCAAATTTGACCGATAAACTCTAATAGACAAAGATATGTGTCGAACTGATACATACCTAGCGAAATGTAGGTACAAGAATGCACCACTGCCCACCCCGTCAGAGAATACAGGCGAAAGGGTAAAAATTGTTTGTATCAGAATAGGACAAATAATTCAACACCGCATTCATTCATTCAATAATTCTATAAATCATAGCAAGCTCCGAATAACCGTTTAAATTCTATTAACAGTCATTTTGAATAAATGACTCGTGAGTTCTGACCAAAAACGTCACCAGTTGATAATTAATTGATTCGATGACCACATTACACGTTTGACTAATTATTGGTCCTGTTGCGGCAATGCGTACCATTCAACGATCTGCATAATGGCGTGGATTACCGGGGTCTTTGCACTCGCTCATTACGGGAATTTAACAATTACACCGCTTACTTTCACACGAGATGTGCGTTGAGATACCAATGGATATATCTATATGGCTGTTGCGGAATCATTACGTAGGTACATTCTATTTTTTTGTTACGTGACTCATCAATGAAGAAGAAACAGCAAGACTTTTTTTAGGTAAAATTCAAAACTTGAAGATACTAAAAATTTCAGTAAAGCCAACAATTTTCCCGACTTAGAATCAAACCTGAGACCTCCACCACTCAAATATTTATCTAAATAGCTGTTAGCAAAAAGCTATGACGCCACCTCATACATTTCTTAAGAAATCAGTCTTGTCCATCCACAATCTTAGAGCTATTTCTAGCCATACTAAGCAAAGTGACCGCATTCATGATTTTTATGGTTTGGCTGACCCCGGCACGCGACACACTTGCGTGGATGACGCATCTTTTATCGTCGAAACCCCTCATTTATTATCTTAGCCCAGATGGACACTAAGATCCCAAAACCAATTTTCAAGCAGACTTATCCAAACCTTTATCAATCCGTTTATCCACTCTCATGTCTAGTACATACAGACATCGATTAAGTAGACAGAGATTCATTTCTCCAACTACGTTACATTAATAGCATTTTAAATCACTTGTATTCGGAGGTGAGATCGTTCCTATTTTAAGCACATTACCAAGATCAAGGATATTAGCAGAATGAGAATTTCATAACGATTATGCTTTCTCCAATCTAAGAACTCCAGCTCCAAACAAACCAGGGCCCCATAGATTACATGTGGTGCATCAGCGTCATGAAACTAGGAGTAAGTTTAGACCCATCACGAAAAGCTTTGCGTTTGTCCTCATGTAATGAAGAAGTCGAATAGTTCATAAAGAATTAAGTGCGAATTGTATGGTAAAAACTGAAACCACAGGCTTTTAGGTTATTAAGGGCACGGTGTCACTCATTCCGCGCCAAACAATCGGGCCAAGAGTCAAAGAACATCAATCATCTGAGTACTGTCTCTGTGTTCTTACATCTGTACTTTTCCTTGCGTTCTTATTTGTGTTGCGTGACATACAAATTTCAGTTTTCAATGTTGTATTTTTTGCTTTTAATTACTATGTGAGTTTGGTAAGATTATGATCACAGTTCGTAAGTCAGAAAATAGTAAATATTTTTTCGAAAGATGAAAAATGGCGAGATGGCTCGCCGCCTAAATAAATAAAAATTGATATATCATTTCAAATACACTTCTATACAAAGTTGACACATACTCTAATTTTTTCCTATTCAACAGGCAAGAAAAAGACATAGATCAATTCGTGCAGCGACGAACCGCAAAGAAAGGATATGGGACAACGGAGTGATTCCTTACGAGATCGACGGCAACTTCAGCGGCGCCCACAAATCCCTGTTCAAGCAGGCGATGAGGCATTGGGAGAACTTCACATGTGTCAAATTCGTTGAGAGGGATGCTGATATGCATAAGGACTATATCGTTTTCACGGAAAGGCCTTGTGGGTGAGTTAAAATTTATTAGAAAAAATACCTCTATTTATAAGGAATCTGCTATTATTTTTATATCCATGATTTGTATCTTATGAAGTCTTAGTATTTCACCGTAAAAGGACCATAAAGACACATCATGGATAAAATACCTAACTACGTAAAATTAAGATAAATTTATACGTAAGCTTACAATTTACCAAACTAAACGTAAAAAAGTAAAGCAACGAATCTACAAATACATACTACAAATCACCTTACGTAACAAGTCAGAGAGATATAAATAAAAAAATCATGTCACTATGACCTCAGAGAACGTAATATGTTGCAAATAGCGATGACATTCCAACGCTCATGTTTCTGTGTCACTCATATACCAATGAAAATGATTTCAAGTAAATGATTACACTCGTTTGTGTCCACTCATATTAAATTTAAGCAATGTGCAGAATTTTGGGTCACAACGCAATGAAATTTAGTTAACGTGAATGACCTCACGCTGTACAGCAGTAGGTCAGCGTGGTGGACATAGGCCTTAACCCTATGAATTGTAGAGATGGATGGTGATAGCAGTGGAATGTACACAAGCTCATTTTATAAACAAAATAAAACTGATTTGACTTTTAACAGATTTTTCAATAACATTACACGACGATCAATGAATCCAACCTAAGATTTTTGGATTGCACGCGATAATAATAATCAAGAGAGTAGCCGGTCTAAATGTAAAGGTCGGCTAGTGTAATAAAACTCAAGTTTATTAAAGAAATCTTGCAATTACACCGAAATTTTGCTTACATACATTTCAATGGAATAGTTAAATTGATGGAAGCACTAAAACCGACTTTGCAGGCAGTAGTTTAAGTTTGTAAAACTTCAGTCGGCTAACAATTAAATCCGTCGTTTCTGCTGATTAATTACATCTTGCTGCATAAATGTTTGAAAGACTTGGATGTTGTTTAAAAAAGTTCAATATAAATTAATGAAATGACAATAGCAATTAACAAATGTATAATTTAATATTTCGACCTATGCATAGAATAAGGTTACTTATGATTATAACACCAAAGTACTTTTTATGTATATAACAGAGTTAAAACTGTTTGTATATTGCACTAGTGAAGTAATAATGATCATAAATTTTGTTGTTGTTTGAAGAATATAAAAATTTACTGATAATTTTGTGCCCAATTAAGTTTAAATCGCTGAAAAAGAGAAGTTGTGTAAAAGCACATATAACTTTATTCTGCGCATAGGGCGATTTATCGTCGAAAACCTGATGTTATGTGATCTTGTTTCAATATAAGAGTAATCGGTAGGATTAATTATCAATCGTCACTAGCGAAAGGGATCAACTTTTGTGACATTTTTTTGTTCGTAAAAATATCGACGTAAGAGAATGTCGGGAAACCATTGCTCTTATTATACTAATATAACTATTACTATACTATACTAATATAAAACGTGTGTCAAGGGGATAAGAAATTATATACAGATTTCTTGTCTTACAAAAATCCAGGCATAAAACAAATATTTGAAAATTCAAAAAAAAATCCGTGCTAGAGACAAATTTGCATCGTCCTCGTACATACTTTAGTTTCCAACTAACTATCGTACAACGCTTTACAACGGACTTTAGACAAATTTTATTCCACTTTAATATCCATCAGATTTGAATCAACAATTTCCTTCAGGTGCTGTTCCTTCGTCGGTAAGAGAGGAGGGGGTGCTCAAGCCATTTCCATCGGCAAGAACTGCGACAAGTTCGGTATCGTCGTCCACGAGCTGGGTCACGTGGTGGGATTCTGGCACGAGCACACGCGACCCGACCGGGATAACCACGTCCAGATCATCAGGGACAACATCATGCATGGTAAGTGATTGGTTACCCATTACCTGTTGTAAAGGAAACACAGTTATTCTTGCGATAAAAGACAGATTTATTTTAATAAAAGTGAACGAACCACTGACGGGTAGGTACAAAAAATGGCAGTACAAAAACAGATGGCACTCCATACCATATAAACATATTGTAGTAGATATACTATTCTACAAGTGGTCTATACTAATGGTATAATTACAATGACCTGCTTACGATTTAGTGCCGGAAATGAAAATGGTTGCCATGTATCCGCTCTATTTTACTGTCTCTTCGATACAAGCCACGTTCAGTGCAGAATCCGTAGGATAATTCAATATGTACGTATGTGATAGCATATCTACAAAATTCATAAATAAATTGTGACAGTAACTAAGTAACTTTGTCGGTGAGTTACGCTTCCAAGCCTAAGCCACTGGTCTGATTTGAATCACTTTTGTTTGGATATTAGTAGACGGGTCCTTAGGAAGGGAAGTAAAGTATTTTTTACCCAATGCAGACTTAAGATGTGAAACGATAAAATAATCCATTTCATTAGTAATTGTCATGGTAAGAAGCATAATTATGTCATCCCCAATCCTAAGGAGTAGTTATTTTATGTAGGTGGCTTAAACTCAGGATTAATATATGGAATAACCGCTACCGCAGCCACAGTTCGATTTTAAATTTAATTATAATTATTTCTTAATTAATTATACGCTATATGGGAAGTAAAGTAAATAACTTCCTATCAGAGCAAATGTATTAAAATACGTAATAGTAAACAAAAGGAACCTTAATATTGAATCCGATAACCCAGTCGATTGCCGAGGAAGGAAGCAGACCCAGCTAACAAAGTTATCGTGTACAAACACAGAAATACCACGTACAAGGGAACCGGCGGAAATTCGATTTATAAAGCCACAGATTGAATGTTACTGTAATGATAGTACATTGCGTTATGTTAAAGATTAGAGAATAAAATGGAGTAATTTGTTTTAATATTTGAGTAAAGAGGGACCAAAAATTATAGAAATCAAATTTGACATGGAAAAAATTACAAAATTAAACACAATCAAACGAAGTCTAGCTTAACTTTATTGTTAGGTTGGACATCTTATAATTGACTATCATCATTCTCCTGCCCTGATCCCAATTCTTGTTTGGGGTCGGCGCAGCATGTTTTGTCCTTCCTTCCTGTGTGGAAGGACAAAACATGCTGCATAAGAGTTTTGGCAGATGTTTTACGGCCGGCCGCCTGCCTGACGCCAACCCTCCTTGGGAATTTCTATGTTTTAAAGGGAATGGTGTGGAGATAGCGTGAGTTTGGGTAAAGTATATTGAGGGAAAGGATATTTGGCCTGATGGTAAGGATGCTACAGTCCCGGATAAGGAAGTATTAGGAGACTGTAACAGCTCGGGGGGCCGAGCTCGCGTACTCGTAGCCCTGTTCCATGACTGGCTAGATCAATGGAAAAGGCATCCCCTGACCTCAATTATCTTATAATTGACTATCACCAGTCGATACTCATTTCTTACCGAATTTCAACCGTTTATTTCTTAAAATATTTCAAATTTTATTTCTATAATTTCATGATTGAAGCACTCCATCACTCTTTAGAAGACGAACACGAAAATTTTACCCACATGATATCAACAATAAAACATGCCAGAACAGTCAAACCCGATGTTTGGGATCCGATCGGAGCTCCTATAATCTCCAATCTGTGAGGATTAGTTGGCGACGCAAATAAGGGCACTTGGGCGGAGTGCGTGCCCGGCTCGTGACGTACTCACAAAACGTGATATACTTGACCCCAATAGGTTTCAAACGTCTTCACTCAAATCTCACACGCGATCGCTTGTCACACCGACGTGTGTCGTATTTTGTTCGAGTGCTGTGTTCAAGTGATCTGGTAAAGGTCTTTGTCTTTAAAGATTGAGAGAAAGTATGGCCTAGTTTAAATGCCCTTAACCATAGGTAATACACCCACGAGCTCCTAATAAGTCCTTGATCTGCTGTTACGATAGAAATGCTTTCCAGAAACCAGATATTTTGAGGGCTCATGGACACCCGGACACATTTCTTTTTACACAAATACCTGCCTCGGTGCGTGGATCAATAAAAAAAGTATGAAATACAAATAATAAATTAAAATTGGTACGATGCGATCTCCAAGCGATGCCCGTATCTCTGCGAGCACACTCTCCAAAAAACCTTTGCGACATCAAACAAAACTGAAATGGCCTCTAAATATATTAAATGAAATTAGGTCACCCACAAGTAATATTAAAAGTAGTAAAAAATCCTTATGACATTGCATATCGCATCCCTGAATTAACAAACTTTATTGGCTGTTAACGGGACATAATTAAGCAACTATATGTCACAATCTAGACTCACCACGCGATTGCGTCAAACTAACAATAAACAAAACTAACCAGCCAGTGTGAGTTGAAGCCAGTGGCACATTGATACAAGAGCATACGCAGCGTCTGACGCATGAGATCCGCGCCCAGCCCGGAACAGTACAGTTCCTGTGTATTATCATAACTCAGACGCACTCTTAGCCCGGCGCCATTGGCCTTGCCGCTTCCTCTACGCTTTACGACCTCTGCGGAGCATTCCCTGTCACCGGCTTAAGAACTATATATGGATCAGCTATGTTATTTGTAGAGAGAGGAATTGTTTTTATAGGTTTTATTTTTATTTACAATAAATTTATAGTTAATGTTTGACAAAAGTAGTGTTTAGCCAAATCGACGTTTGCATTTCTATTAATTCTAATTTAAATCCTGGGTAAACCTATTACTTTAAAGTTAAATTCGTCAAAAATATTATAGTCTATATGTGATTCATTACGTTTTTGATAGGTCATATTTATATCCAAAATAAAAAAAACCGCCAATAAACCGAACTATGATCTCTTAATTATCATGCTCATTTAAATAATAGACTCCAAAAAAACAAGTTAATTCTCCATAATGTTATATATCCTTGTTCGTACAACGCACATATCCAACGATCCTAATTGCGTAGTAACACAGTCTCATTGTTGGAACACACGCTTGGCACATAATAACACGCAGTACACGCATAACATTATGTAATTGGCTAATGAGTACAACACTTGGCCGTATTATACCGGAGTATCCAAGTGTATGTCGCGGGAAACACAGTGCTTGTATCGCTTCTAATAGAGAGTAGTTTGTTCCAGCTCAAACGAACTCAATCGTAGTTCAAGGGTTTGTGACTATAAAACATGCACTCAAGTAGATACAATTATATTCTGAATAAAATATAAAGTATAGCTAAGGATACATTTAAAATATTGCAAAGAATATAACGGATATTCAATCATTACTTATATTATAAAAGCAAAAGAACTCGTTCACCTGGTTATGTCACTCATTTGATTTCGAAGATTTTCGTATGAAGGCTAATTGTAATTTATATTAATTACATGAATGATGATGAAGATGATTTTCGTCGTTGTTTTTCGTCAAAGTATCAAAAAATATTCTACATGTCTTAATACTTGGTTTTCTAAAGCGTTTAAAGACAACAGCATTGTTAGTCATAGACAAGTTTACAAAATATATCCAAACTTCTTAAAGTAATCATCAAGAACTACGAACGTCAGCGTCTTGGCAAACTATTTGCAGCCAGCAATTCCTTTAACAATCTCCGAAGAATATTCGTTGTAACCAATTGATCTAGTCATTGTTCTGCTGGATGGAAGGCAAGGATGACTAAAATACCGGCCGAGCCAAATTCCCACCAATTTCAAATTGCCGGAGAATTTGGCGAATGCAAATTTTAACTTTATTACTTGAGACATAAGTTTCACTTTGAGTAATTATTATGACCGCTTCGATGTTGAACAATTTTGAACAGTAGCGGCCTTGCAATAAAGATTAAATTAAATAGCCATAGCGTACTGAATAGAACAAAAGTTGTACGCAAAGTTTCATATCGAAACTCGACCCGATAATTATCTACTGGTATAACAATTTCTTAATAATTCACCAAGTATTTTTTAACATATTAAATTTCCGTTGATTAACAAAGATCGATGAGTTAATGTGATTGAAACGTGATGAGCTTGAAGAGTAGATAAACAAATAGGACAAAGGGAATGAAGGAAGTATTGCAACGTTACGAAGAGGGAAAGCCTTACGTAGTCCCATTGTACCCAAGACTTGTTAAGAGATCCTGTATTCGATTATCAATGTGTAATGAAATTATTTTGGGAAGGAACAAATAGACTTGTTTTGTATCACAATGGACTTTTAACACGTTTTGCCTATTATAGTTTTCATACGTCGTTCTATTCTGCAAAAGTCGATTGCTCAACCTTAGGGAACGAATCTTCTTCTTTTGAATACTCAACGTTCCCTTATACCTTGAGACAGGTATACATGTATTAGTCTAACAAGGTTTAATCTACATCAGCATTGATAAAGGAGCACTTCCTGTTTGCAGCAAATAACATCATGCGGTATAAACATGCACTTATCTAAATGAGTTCCTCTCGCTAATGCGTTTAGCTTGAACTTGCTAAATCAATTATAATTATAAGTGGCATTGTTTGCATAAATAATATACATAAACAGTATGAGTAATTGCATCTAAGCATGACATCCCGGAACAGGAGTCCGAGATACAGTTCTATGGGGTTGAAATAATTTTGATATTAATAGAATTATCACTAAATTTGTTTGGTGAGAAAATCGATATCTAAAAGCTCAGTTAAAGAATATATTAGGTCCGTGGCTTTAGTTTTATTGGTTATGCAAGCCATGTGCAGGTCTCCTCGGAAATTAATACTTATAGTTATGGTTGGATTTTATGCAGACGCATTAGGAAGTTGGAAGAATACGAGGTCGAAAACTTAATTTTTTTATCAAACCGTAATTCTTAGCTATTATTAAAATATATTATTTCAATTCATAAAAGATCCTCGTTGAATTCTATAGCAATAAATGTCATTCCATTCGTCCAAAAGCTAAAAAAGATTTTAATTACCATCCTATCCTTATTTCTCATAAATGTACCTTTGACTAAAGAAGGCTCGTATACATTGCAATAGAAGGCTGGAACGTTAACTAAATGAATTTAATGAATGCACGAAGGAGACTGGCTGAGTATCAGTTTAAAAAGGCATTCACTGAGAGATAAAAAAAACACTCGAAAACGGCGGAGCATCTTTGAAATGTTATTTTAATTAAAAAAACGATAGACAGACCCAGTCAACAGGCTCTCGCGATTCAAGTAAATGCAATAGGATTTAAGTATCCCAGGATCAATTCCCAGTTCGGACTTCTTTGAGTTTCTTCCTGTATAAACAAATTCAGTAGAACTTCAGTAGAACTGCGTGGGAGTTAAAATACAACTGGTAAAACGTAGTTGCAGTAATGTGTCTCTGTATGCTTTTTACATTGCGTGTGAAGGTGTTTGTGAAGACTAAAGTCTGCAGACCTTTTATTGATGGCGTGATGGATAATAAAAATGTTCTGTGCTTGTAATTCAAGAACTCAATTACCCTCATAATTGAGATATGGTGTTAAGTTGTGTGTCATCCTTAGACATATTATTTTTTCCCTTATTACATGTACCGCAATATTATACAGGGTGTATTTAGACCGTGATCGAAAACTGAAGCAAGTAATAGCGATAGTGATTACAAACCCCCTGGCATTAAAGAAAATCCCGACAAAAAATAAAAACTTTGAGGTTTTCCATACAAACCACATACTTTTAACACCGATGGTTGTATGGAAAACGTCAAAATTTTCATTTTTTGTCGGGATTTTTAATATCGCCACTGGCTTTGTGATCACCCTCGCTATTACCTGCCTCAGTTTTCGATCACGGTCTAAATACACCCTGTATAGTCATTTTTGATTGCCACTGCACCAATAAAGAATCCATCGTTATTACTATGCATTTTCCAATCTAAAAGTCTTACATTTGTTCCAGGTCAAGAATACAATTTCAACAAGCTAACAGACGAAGAAGTAAACTCTCTAGGTCAGACATACGACTATGATTCGATAATGCATTACGCTCGAAATACCTTCAGTAAGGGAACATATCTGGACACGATCTTACCTCTAGAAGTACATGGGAAGAAGAGACCGGAGATTGGACAGAGGGTCAGACTGAGCGCTAGTGACATAGCACAGACTAACCTCCTTTACAAATGTGCGAGTGAGTATTGAAGAGTTGATTCTTTTTAATTGCGCGTTCAGATAAAACAGGATATTCAGTTTGATAGAAGTGATCCCACGTATGGTTACTTGTTTACGAATTTATAGGTCTCAAAAATGTCATTCAAATAGGGCACGGAATCATTTTGAGGTTAATTATTTTTACAAATTCCTGTTAATTTTTGTGTGATATACTAAAAACGATGATCGAAGACAATTGATAAACCTGAGTCCATGACATATAAATCTTTACGAAAAAGCTACAAAAACAACGATATATTAACCATCTGTTGATTGATATAAGAAACATCATTATCATAAAGAAACTGGAATTTAGGAAATTTATAGACGTCTAAAATTTTGCCCCCTTCCTTTAGAATGCGGAAGAACGCTGCTCGGCAACTGTGGGTGGTTCAACTCGCCTGGGTGGGGTACGGAACCAGTGCCAGCCACTCCTGAGAAATGCGAGTGGAGGATCGTCGCCACGCATGGGGAACGAGTCGTGCTGAATATTACTGGTAAGTGCTAATACTTCATTACTGCTGAGTAGACCAAAATGAAATCAATGTTTGTTTTTTGTCTGTTTCCTTGCTTATTTCCAAGTTTTGTGTTTTCTTTCCGACTAAGTACAGATATATTATACATAGCTAGATATGTAGTAGATGCTAAAGATCTATAATAGTAGAGTTTGGTACATAATACCATAAGGCAAAAGTCATTACGGGCTGTTGTTAAAACGTTCGATTATTTTTTTTTAGTAATACGCTAATGTTAATAGTCATTCAAAAAAAGTGGTATGAAATTTTCTGTATTAATTTATATTCAGATTATATTCAAAATGCTTTTACAATTTCATACACGTGCAGGACAATTTCATAGAATACACTATTGCAGTGAAATTAATCCGTGTTACCTGGAAACTGCTTTTTTGTTTACAAGTTGTAAATTTTATTATATGCATCGTTGATTCCTTTGCTAATTAATCTCCTGTAATTAAATGTTGAAATCTATGATCAGAAGGAATCAATGTTTTTTTTTTATTATACCGTATTTTAATATAGGATAACTTGTAAAATACCCTAACGTTAACATCGTTTATGGTCGACGACGGTTAGGTTTAGACACGCGGTCGAGAATCTCGGCGGTCGCGGGTTCGAACCACAGGCATACACCTCTGACTTTTCGAAGTTATGTGTGTCTTCACGTCGAATTATCCTGCACACCTAAAAGTTCTTAGGAATTTCTTAGGTGTGTAGTCCGCCAACCCGCACTAGGCCAGCGTGGTGGACTATGGCCTAAACCCTCTCAATGGTAGAGGAGACCCGTGCCCAGCAGTGGAACGTATATGGGTTGTTGAAGAAAGATGACGTGTAATAACAATAGTTAAATGCATATTTTTGTTTTTAAGTTAAACAGTTGTGATCGTTTTACGAGGTTGCGGTTATAATAACAGCTGCGTTGACATCTTTGTTTTTGTCAGCGGCACGAGAAAAATATATTTATTTTTATTAAATTAAGTTTTAATTTTACATCGTTCTCATTTGTAAAAAAAGAACAATAAACAACTATAGAAGTTTGGTTATAAATTTCACAGCTTTCTTTTTTGTAATCAATTTTATGAAAGCTGACATCACGGCTGGCGCGTCTAAGAGTACTAAGTTTTTTGAATAACCATGGTGGGCCCTGATTACTTATAGAGGCCATTTTTTCCAAATATTTAACCATGAGACAAAAAGTTTGAGATTTAGGTTTGTTACACTTCTCATACCTAGTTTCTTTGCAGAGAACTATTCGATATGTAGTTTCCCCTACAATATTTTCTTTACCTTTCTTGCTAACATTTCCTAATAACATTCTTATCCAAATAGAAAAGTAATTCTACCAACGGGTAGGTATAAAATTGAAGCCGACATATAGATTTCTGGAAGGCAATTCAGTGCGGCAAATGGCAAATACCCCGGTTAAAAGAACATTGTCAGCCGTAGCCCGTGGAGTGTTTGCGGAGGGTCCCGACCGCCCAATTTCACGTTAAGTGACCACTTGAGACGACCTGATTGTACTGAGCAAGATATTTTTTTCCGACCGGCATTTTGGACTATTTTTAGATTTCCTCGGTGTGTTTTTGGGTTGACGGCACGAGGTTTGGATTGTTTGCTATCGATGAAAAAATTATGTTGTTTATTTGTAGAAATAATAACATACAAAGTTGTAGTGGAAATCATTCTGAAAAAACCAGTACGTCTGGTTACGTCACGTTGGAGGACTCCATTGCGCAGTTTTTTGGTATATAATCTCCTATAACGCGTTAGATCAACGTGGAAGGCTAAAGCCAAGTAAGTGATAGTAAGCAGCGACAAAGTTAGTGAACCGATCTAATACTATACCAGGTACAGATTTACAAAATTTTAGTCATAAAAAACTTTTCCTCGTCTTTTGCTATTTTGATCGTAGTGTCATTATATACCTTATAGCCTTCTTCGATAGGTTTCAAAATTAAAGATTCAAAAATAATATGCTCGACTATCGGAATCAAACCCAGGATCTATCCATCACATTCCATAATGCTATCATCAATGAGGCAGATAGTTCCTAATGCCCATTATCAATGTGGTATGTCGGTGTGTGAAACCCATTTAATTGGTGTTGTCTGATTAGGCAATTACGCAACACATTAATTAATCATATTAAGATTTGGATTCAACGTCGCGTATAATTATTGTATTTACAATGAATTATCACTTACTTTAACGGTAAGGGAAATAGCTTGATAAAATCTGCACACCAAGTGCTTAGAAATTTACTAGCTAAAATCGGCCAACCTGTACTAGGCCAGCGTGATGGATTAACGTTTTAACCTTCTCAGTTGTAGAGGATGCCCGCGCCCAGCATCATGATCTGACCAGACTGATCATGATTTTGTATAATTATAATCAGGGCTGGATCCTGGTATGGAGCAGAGATATATTTCAACATTCCCGAATATATACAAGCGTTCCCGGTTGTTAAAGAAAAATACAGATATTTTGTCTTGAATTATTCCAACCCCAATTTATCCTATCTTGTGCCCAATATTTTTCCTGTACGACATATCTGAGGTACGTAAATCAATTTGCCAAACCACTATCTAAGTATTTCGGCTCAAAATAATTCAACAATTTTATCAGTCAAGGCCTAAAAAAATAGCTCTATGCCTTTCTATTATTTGTATTCTGTTATCGAGCAAATATAAAATTAGACGTACCTACATAAGTCGAACTTAAACTGATGGAAAAGTTTGTCATGAATAAATTTCATTCTAAATTATCCTAAAGGTAGAAGAAAGAAAAAGTGCATTTCAATTAATATATCATACATTATAAGACGTATAACCGCTCTGTTCCATCCTTAGAGACTATAAAATAAACCAAATCATTAAAAGAAGGAAGAAAACCTGAAAGCGAAATGAAAAACCACATACAAATACTAACTAGTTTCAAATACATAAATATAACGGGGATATATTAATACGGTTTCTGTTCATATCCCACTTAATCTATTGTCTCAGTTGCTGCTGTCGAGTGGACACACGGCTAATATTTTGCGTTGCGTGCGGTCGGTCGTTAATCCCCGAACCACACTGACAAATGGATGTTAAGACAAGCGGTTATAATCTTATTGTTATGTAGGCTCTGTTTGTATTGCTGTAATACGTTTACGTAATCTTCATTTAGTAGTTTTATAACTCTATCTGGTAGTTTTTAAAGAATTTCATCTGTGGTAGATAAGTTATGTTCAATACTTTACGAAGTTAAAGATACATCTTTTTTATAGATATCTCTTATTCGCTAAGCTTATGCAAATCGATGGCTATTTTATAGAGATGGAACTTGGACTTGATGGCCTCGAGAGCTAGGCACGTGGTTAAGAATCTTAGCGGTAACGGGTTCAAATCTCAGGGAATAGCGCTAACTTTTCGTAGTTATGTGTCCATTCATAATCAATTATCATTGTGAAGGAAAACATCATCAGGAAACCTGCGCCCCTAAATGATCTCAGGTGTGTAGCCCCCAACCCGCACTAGGTCACGATAGTGGACTAAGGATTAAACATTTTTAGATATAGAAAAGGCCCGTGCCCAGCAATGGTAGGCACAGGGGTTGATAATAACGACTTAACAGCGATAAAAACTTAATAAACAATTTTACCATGGCCATGATCATTTTAGGTCGTACTTATAATGCCGTCACAGTCTGTCTCCAAATTCTACAATCTTTAGAATGCCTTTTATTAATCGCTTTTTGTATGTATAACATAAGTCTTAATGCTGGATCTGCAAATGACGAAAGTAGCTAGTCCACCACACTCAGCTTGTACGAGCTGACGGACCCTAATCCACCAATGCGAGTAGAGTAATCTATAGCAGACTAGAAAAAAACCCTACTATATAGGAAAAGCGCAACAATATTGTGAGGATTGGTTTGCTCTCTGATTGACGGCCCCTAGCGCATACAGATAACGAGTGTGCGAACTTTACTCCGTGTTTCTGAGTCAATGAACAAGAAATAGGTCCGCTGCGGTGGTGGGATAACGCTGTTACGTTCTAGTGTGTTCTCGTGTTTCGTGTCAACATATTGAGCCCTTGGATGTTAATTATGACTTGCATATTTATGTTTATTTTATACATAATACATATTATAGTCCGTATTATCTGCAGGGGTAGGCGAAGGTGTATTTCTGCACCTACATTTTGGGAGGTATCAGTCCAACGTAATAGGGGCGAGTCTATTGTCGTCTATCGGACACATTTCTAGACTCCATGCTGTTACTGAGTATTTCCATATCAAACACTAGACCTGTAGGTACGAGGCAGTCTTTCAATTGTATATTTTGTAACCTCAATTCCCTGACAGAAACCACATACACACTCTAAAAAGTATATCTCCAAAAAGGTAGTCACACTTTAGAGTCTACATTAACATTCTCTGCAGCTGAAAATGTGCACGAAAACCAACCAACACACATTTGGCAAAACGTACGGGTAGGCAAATATCTCTGTCCATCCTTTCGGAGACACAGGCATAAAAGAACTATGTCATAACTTACTAAATTGATACTACTAAATTTGCAGACAGTATGAAGAAGAAAACCAATTTCAAATACAAATGTTTTCTCAACAGTTCTTCACAAATTTGTCAAACCCAAAAAGTAAATGATCTTGCATCATTTATCATTATGATTTATCGGTATATAAGATAAGTAATAGCTGCTCCCTCGGATCGCGGGTTTCAATTTGCCATCAGACTGGACACTAAATGTCTGGAATAGTTGTTCGATAATGATACAAATGAATTCAATTTATAAAGAATTACTATCAATACTGAATCAATTTTGCCATTTACATGATTTTGCGGGTCAAAACAGTGCTTTTTATGGCATATGTTAAAGCTGAATTTCGGCGGTCGCTGGTTAAAATTCGCAATACATTCCTTTGACTTTTCGAATTTTATTTCTATGTGTATTTACTATGAATTACTATGAATGAATTATCGAAGAATTCGCCAGAAATATTTTTTGTTGCATAGATAGGTACTTGCTTTAGACACACGAAGTACTTAAGTCTAAGCCTATATCCGTTGTAAAGGTTAACTCTTGACTTACAGTTCATTATTAAGTGAACCAATAGAATCTACGCTAACAAATAACAGAATGTAATTAATTATCCACATTACTGTATCCCTAATTAATATGCATTGAATATCCAAGATCCAAATCCCCAGAATACATTTTCCTCCCAGCTCCGCCATATCTCAAGCAGTCGGAACAAAGGAATGCCTCCTGGTCAGACATAAAGTAAATCCACATAAGCTCCGATACATGCAAACGTTTCTTTCTGTTGCGAATATAAATGGATTCCGGTGAATTAATGAATTTATAGCCCGCTTTTATTTTAAGAGCACGGTACAACCGGTCATTCGGGACGATAAATCTCCAAGTAAGACCCTTACCACTGGATATCAATTTCCATGCACAGAACATTTGGTCACTGCGGAGGACTATTTAAATTCAAGGATTGTGCTTGGATTTCAGAATGGGGTGTTTTATTTCACTCAGTTCGTGTGGTTTACGGGGTGATTTAGGTGCTAGTGGTTTGAATTGAATGCCATAGTATAATCAATCATATCAGCCGTTACTTGACCTATGCTTTAGCATCTTCTATTTTATGATTTTATTTTTAAAGCCAACTAATTGATGTTAGCAAAGTTATATGCAAATCCAAAATTCTAATGATTTCTTCTCGCTTTAATAGGGTCTAAAAAACCCTTTAAAAATTTGTGTAGTATAATGAATCTTAGTATACAGACTGATCCCCAACAACAGTAGTGGGGTGGCGTGACGAATACAGCGTTACAATACGAACATGTGCGAGATGCGATGCGAGATTTATTGTATCCTGAATCGGCCCCGACAGATAGACCAGCCTGTACATGTTGTATTGTGCCACTTTGTACTCACAAATCTCATACGCCTTTGTTTCGCGATAAATCACGTGTTTGACCCGTTTGATGGGTAACTTGAATGCTTTTTCATTGATTCCCAAAGGATTTACTTTTGATTTTTGTCAACCCGCACTAGGCCAGCGTGGTGGATTATGGCCTAAACCCTCTCAATGGTAGAGGAGACCCGTGCTCAGCAATTAGCGTATATGAATTCATGAAGAAGAAGAAGAAGACTTTTGAACATCTATGACAGCTAAAATAAATAAATAAATCATAATTAAACGATACGAAAATGTATATGATTTTTTCAAATCAAAAATAAGTAATAACTCAGGCTAACTATCCATGCTTGCATCCATACCTACTAGATTTTTTCTAATATAAACAGCCCGGCATACAATAGTACAGTAAGGTAGCCTCTCTCATTATCAGAAAACTTTGTTCATGGTTTGGTAATCATTTATTTACCTAAACAAGCCCCCGGGACTTCCTTACTGGCACGTCATGTTAATAAACTTTTTACGGCAACTGACGTCAGTCCTCATTTGAGCCCACTCTGGGAGTCGGCGGCGATCAATCACCCCGGCTGCCCTTGTTAATAGACAGAGAAATGCCAAAAACTTTTCGTATTACACCGGTATCAATGTGCTTTTTGTTATTTCTGTGGTAACACTTTACGAGGGTAGAGTACGAGTAGTACTTTTATGATGTTCTACTAATTTACAGTATGAAGCGTGCACGCAGGAAGCTTGTGAAGAAGAAAATAAGTTGTGCCTTTTTCCATCATAATTGGAGAAGAGATTGAATTCGCAATGATGCAATGCAATTCGCAAAACTAGAGAGCAAATTTTAATATGACAGATATAGGTTTTATAGTTAATACATTACATATTTAAAATGAACTATTCTCAATCGAACTTGACCACTCCTCTCAATCTTTAATTAATTGCTATTTATCAATATATTTCTCAACACTCTGATTGAAGCGGCGTCGAATTCATTTCCTCTACGACAGTAGCATCGCTAAATTATATTTCACGCGGAACACAACTGTCGTGAGCAATAACTTTCCTTTCGATACGTTTAGTGACCAGTTTGGAAGCGTGTTCTGTTCCACAAGCCAGTGTATTTAGACCTCTGGATTTCTCCTCTGGATTCTCTCACTAGCTCTGAATCCCCATACATTTGTTGATATTGGAGGCGGGTGGGTAGGTCGTGGTAAATTGGCCATCGGGCACTATCGTAAATTTTGTTGGTCACTGCGAGCTTAGTTTACGACTGAGGTTTCAGTATAATTTAGCGCTGTTAATCTATCCGGCTATACTTCAGTAATTCATTTGGTAAATTCGATACTGTCGGCTCTCGCAGTTAACAATTGCACTGTATCTAACGTTGCAAAGCTTTGATGCGAATCGTTTGAAATGTAGTGTAGCTCACAGAATTTGTAGGTGTTGTCTTCCTCTGTCTCTTTTATTCGGGCTGCTCTATTGAATGTGATTTTTTTCATGTATTATGGTAATTTTTTTAAAGGGATTGGACGTCGTTCAAACTGACTGAAGACTGAAGGTGTATTAAAAATTATATCACATGAGAGGCAAGAAAGAAGTTGGTGCTTCACATGAGATTGCTAATGAACAAGTTTATAATTATCGGTTTTCCAAATGGGTTGGAGTCCTTCAAATCAAGTCATTCTTTAAAATTTAGAATACAAATAATTTAAATCGCAATTAAACTCACAAAAAAACAGTTAATTATTGTTTTTTTTGGCGTCATACTATAACTTCAAACAATACTCGCATCATCCGAGGATGTGCCATTTCGAAGAAATTGTTTATTTTATTAGTGCGATTGCACCAATTAAACTAAACGAAAAATTGTGTTTATGTATAAAATAATTTTTCCTCAGAGATCGACATCCACAAGTCAGAAGGCTGCCGTTCTGAGTGGGTGGAAGTCCGCGACGGGTACATGCCGGACGCGCCCGTACTAGGCCGCATCTGTGGCTCCGGCAAAGGCCCGATAATGAGGTCCACGGGCTCCCGGCTCACAGTGGTCTACCAACCGGGACCGAGACCAAAACCTCACAGGGGTTTCAGGGCGTTTTATGAAGGTAAGGTTAGATTTATGGAAGTAGCTGAATTTATTTTTGTATCTGACTTAATTATCAGTTACATTTTAAATGTTGGATAGAATCAACAAACTTTAAACATGATAATGATTATTTTATTGTACTTAAATTACCATGAAAAGTATGGCCTAGATAAATAAGGCAGGAATTAATGAAAACTGTAAGTTATAGTAAAATTAACAAATTAAATCATTCGATTACACCATTCTAACATCCAATATCCGTTGAAACGCTCTTTTACATTTATCTCAAAGAACTCTGAACAATAGAAAGAAGATATTCATCCAGTATATAGACAGTTTAATTGCCTGTATATTTTGTAAGTTTTTGGTTCATTCTTGTATAGAACAACAAAGAATATACCTATAAAGAACTACAAAGCTGAGATTTCGCAAGCCAGCATACTATAATACAAAAACTGCCCTGCTTTATAAAATTTTGCTTAAACTGTAACTTTTATAAAAACAAAGTGAAGCATTTTATTACTTCGAACCAACTCCAACTTCTCCGTGTTTCTAGAGCTAGTGTTTTAATTAGTTTATAATTTTAGCTGTTTGCGGCGGCGATATCGAAGTTGATAGCAGCGGACATTTAGAATCCCCAAATTATCCTGAAGACTATCAGCCCAGCAAGCTGTGTGTTTGGAAACTATCTGTTCCACAGGTTTGTTGTTTTGTACCTATATATTTAATACTTATGTACGGTCTCTATGGTCTTTAACCACGTTAAATAACGTTCAGATATACCTAAAATAGTAATTTTAATAATGAAATTGATGTGCTGTCAATTACCTTATATAAGTAATTATTTGTATTCTGAAATTATTAAAGTTATCTCATGGATACACAGACCAGTTAGGTACATTTATTAGTGTATTATTTTCACTACAGCTGATCCAATAGAATCCATACTTACCTAAAACCGAATAGTTAATATGAGGTATGCTGATAGTTACCATTAACACCTTCACAGGGAATTCTTCATACGAAAATTTGTCATCCTTCATGGTACTGGATACAAAATAACAACTTTTTATTTGCTTATTTCAGGATTATCAAGTAGCCTTGAGGTTCCATTCATTTGAAATTGAGAACCATGACACGTGCTCGTACGACAAAGTCAAAGTACGAGATGGTGACTCAATGGACAGCCCCCTGATCGGCATCTTCTGCGGACACAAGATTCCTCCTGATATAAGGTTTGTCCTTAGATAAATCTCACAACGCCTTGTTACAAAACTTCTACTTTTAATACCGAGATAAATTCAGCCGACAGACCGAGAACCTCATAAAGGTTTATGAGCTAGTATTGAAAACTCTTTTTATGTAGGCTCTAGTTTAATATTTAGTTTATCGTTTCTAAACTCAACGTAATAGCAAAAAGGCCCTTTAAATTTTCTTAAAATTTAAAACAGCCTCTAAACTTGATCGCAGTACTTGCCAGAACATTCTTATTATACTGGGTAATATTAACCTCCTCCAGATCAACCTCAAACACGCTGCTAGTGATCTTCGAGTCGGACGGTACGGTGCAGAAGGCAGGCTTCTCTGCGACCTTCATGAAGGAGTTTGACGAATGCGCGTCCATCGAGCACGGGTGCAGTCACTCCTGCGTCAACACCCTGGGAGGATACGAATGTGCCTGCGATATTGGTTACGAACTGCACTCTGATGGGAAGAAATGTGAAAGTAAGTATTGAAGTTCCTTTTTAATATTTACATACATAACCTCAGCTCTGTATCTTCCGAAGACTGAAGGAGAAGTGCATTTCTGCTAACACCATTTGTCAATTGTTTTCATCCCATGTAATACAGGGCAAACTTATTGCTGTTTTTAGAGGATACTTTTTTTCTCTGAGCGCCTACAGAGAAGTTACTAATGAAAAATCCTAATAGCACTTTTTTCTACCCGAAATTCGAATCAAGCATTTCTTGGTCATACAGCACATACTTTTATCAAAGACCACGTTATTTTATCCTACTTTCCTATTTTTTATTTAATGATTAAACCAAGCAAGCAGCTTTGAATCCGGTGCAAAATAGCTGGTTCAATAGTGAAATTCAACTCAGTCATAAACATCAATGAATATATTATAATCTAACAGCCCCGTGGCGCAGTTGGCTAGATACCAGCTTGCAAAACGAGCGGCCGCGGGTTCGATCCCCGCACCGAGACAAATGTTTGTGTGATCCACAAATATTTGTTTCGGGTCTGGGTGTTTGTGAGACCGAAAAGTCTCTCCTAGTTTCTGATAACCACGACACAAGACTCGTATCTTAGTGTGGGGTCAGGACTATGTATGTGACTGTTGGGTGTATTTATTTATTATTATTATTTATTATCTTGTCAAAGGAGTGAGGCCTCGTATATACCATACAATGTACTACCCTGTTTCAGACGCATGTGGAGGCGCTCTATACGGTCCAAACGGCACAATAACATCACCTTCATTCCCCGAACTGTACCCGCCTTCAAAGAACTGCCTGTGGGAGATCGTCGCGCCGCCGCAGCACCGAATCACTTTAAACTTCACACACTTCGACCTCGAAGGCAATAACATGTACCAGCAGGTAAAAGTAGGCGTCGTACTTGTATTCATATATTTGTTAGAAAATTTGACATAATTTGAAGTAATATTGGACAAGTTAGGCAGGTTTTATATCGAGAACATTGCTTTTAAACGGACTTTTTATTATCCATCATTTAGTGTCCGCTATCATCAGTCAATTTATTTAAAATTCTTATTTTGATATGTGGAGTTTGTTAAGCTAAGTCTTCTATTATAATTACTAAATTAATCATTACATTATGAAACAGTAAATAAATGCCTATATTTTTCGATGTTTTGAGAATAACCAAAGAATATTTATTTACAGGAGTGTGAATACGACAGTGTCACAGTTCATTCCAAATTGGGAGCAGATGTTTTAAGAAGGCACGGCGCATTCTGCGGGACTGCATTACCTCCCCCAGTTACGTCAGACGGATCAGTCCTCAGAGTTCAGGTGGGTGGTATTACTACCAGTATCTGTTTTAGTAACTGGACATCATGATTATTAATGAGCGCTTTAGAAACTGTTTTATAGATATGTATGTTATAACTATTTG
This sequence comes from Cephonodes hylas, assembly GCA_030295005.1. Taxonomy (NCBI): domain Eukaryota; kingdom Metazoa; phylum Arthropoda; class Insecta; order Lepidoptera; family Sphingidae; genus Cephonodes; species Cephonodes hylas. Next base: position 2,546,363 of record AP025367.1, on the reverse strand, counting down.
ATGACAAGGAAAAGCATCGTGTAAACTGCTCGTATAAGAATTTAGAACGATGAAAATTATGAAATCAGATCAGATCCAAATATAATAGGAGCCCCTTGCTCAGCAATACAGCAAAAGTTATATAAAGATTGATTGATAAACATAGATACATAATAAACAGCAATATGAACATGACCTGTTCATGTTGGCCACTCTTTTTTAAATTAATTAATACTCAAACCATTACAACTTATGCTTCTGTTATACATTTAAAGACAATCGATCAAAGCTCCACTTATTCCCATACTCTTTAATTCCAGTTCACATCAGACGGTTCAGTCCACCGGTCAGGGTTCGCAGCGGTCTACTACATCGACGTGGACGAATGCGCTGAGAACAACGGCGGTTGTCAGCACGAGTGCCACAACACACTGGGGGGATACGAGTGTGCTTGCCACAGCGGCTTCACGCTCCACCCCAACAAGCACGACTGTAAGGAGGGGGGATGCAAGCACGACGTTACTTTACCCCACGGCACTATATTTAGGTAAATTGTTTATTAAAATCCAAAGAGGTTTTAAACCTAAAAGCAGTATTATCTGTGAGGTTGCTATTGCCTTTGTTAATTAAACATTTATTAAAATCTAAAGAGGTTTTAATGCTGAAATTAGTATTATCTTTGAGGTTGCAATGGCCTTTGTTAGTTAATTTTTTATTAAAATCCAAAGAGGTTTTAATGCTGAAATGAGTATTATCTTAGAGAATTTTAGATTTCAAATACCTTTGTTAGTTTTATTAGTTAAATGTTTATTAAAATCTAAAGAGGTTTTAATGCTAAAATTAGATCTTTGAGAATTTTGGATCGCAATTGTCAGCTAAATTATTGTTTGACGTTTATTAGGTTAATTAGATGTAATTTGCAAGTAATGTATTGCTACTGTTAGTGTCATTTATTACTTTGTGTGTTTAATGCTGAAATGATATTAAACCGTTTGGTGAATACTGAGATATTTTATTTGAAAATCTCTTTTTCACCCTGAAATTAAATTAATGCGAAAGTAGGGCGGTATATTTTTCAATTTATTTCCTAGTTATGATTAAATATTATAAATTTTTTACGCATTACTGAACTGGATTGAATTGAAGTAAATTTTGAATTATCTTCGACGACTTTCGTCTGTTGTCTCTTGAGCTTCTTTTGGAACATCGCAAGGACTCGAAGAGTCTGATAATTTTATTGACTCATTTAGTAGTGTATAGGAATACTCGTTGTAAAGAGTTTTATCAATAAACAGAGACAAAACACGACAACATTTTCTGGGTAGACATGATTCATACATATAACTTATAATTTGTTATAGATTGTTTTGAATAATATCGAATTTGAACACTTTTGGTGGTAGATATGTTGAAGGTGCCATAGTCATTTTTGCTATCATTCCGTCCTAATTGTCAAAAAGATTGTAAAGATTGTATGTTTCAAATTGTATAAATGTTTTTTTCCTTTACAGCCCCAACTATCCTGCAGCGTATCCTGCTCGGAAGGACTGCGTCTGGCAGTTCTCTACTACGCCAGGACACAGGATCAAACTGATATTCAATGTTTTCGAGCTAGAGCCTCATCAGGTACGTAACTTAAAAATAGGACCAGGTTTTTAAGGACTTTGCGTTAATTTGCAATTCAGTACTGATAAACTGATTCACTATTGAAATAGAAGTAATATTTCAAAGTTAAAATTAAATTGAATAGGAGCTTAATAAACTTTTTTATCCAATTTATTCAGGAGTGTGCGTACGACCACGTGACGATATACGACGGCGCTTCAGCTGACGAGAAGACGCTAGGCATGTTCTGTGGCAGCAAACTGCCGCATCCAGTGGTCGCATCACAAAACCAGATGTATGTCGTGTTCAAATCTGATGGATCGGTGCAAAGGAAGGGATTCCTCGCTACCCATTCAACTGGTAATAATTTTAAATTAAGTATATGAATAGTTTCTTAAAACAAACTGTTATAAAATGTTATTAGGAGTAATAGTTTACTGCTGCTTCTAAAAAACAAAAGGAAATCTGTAGAAATAATTAAAAAAATATATTAATTAGCTATTTATATCCTACTCAAATACTTGTCCGATAGGTAAGCAGTTGACGTTTTGGAAGTTGCGGAAGCTTATAAAGCAGCTTAGCCCCGAAAATCTGTAGAGCAAGCCTATCAATTAACAATCCTACAGATTATGATTAAAACTAATACAAAAATCTTCTATCCCCGCAGCCTGTGGTGGATACCTCGCAGCAACAGAAGCAGTGAAGCATCTATACTCCCACGCGCGTTATGGAGACAATTCCTACGAGTCTAGGGCTGACTGTGACTGGAACATCGAGGCGCCTCCCAACCACTTCGTCAGGCTAACCTTCCTGACTTTCGAGCTGGAGAGAGAGGCTAACTGCAGATATGATTATGTTCAAGTGTTTGGTGGCTTGGACGGCAGTGGCGGGAACTATGGAACCTTCTGTGGTACAAAGGTGAGGGGATGTTAGATCAAATGTTTTAGCGGATTTCTTCCTTCCATTCCTGTAATGTTTGTCCCCTAAAGCCGATTATTGAGGGTTTGGGATATTGTTAAATTTTGATAGAAATTGTTAGATTGCCTTTTATGTTACTAATAAATATAAACACACATGCCATGGTTTGTATTATTTTGCGAATTAAATTGTATTTTTCATGAAAAACTTAATTAACAGTTTTCTTTTTCTCTAGATGCCGCCAGAAATTGTATCAACAACAGAAGCATTACTCGTAAGATTCCGCACAGATGACTCCTTAGTTTTCAAAGGCTTCTCAGCGTCTTACCAAATGGTAAAGCCAACATGGAGTGAAGAAGATAGTTTAGAAGGCGGCGAGTACGAAGGGGAAGAGGAGGATGAGCGGATGCCCCCTTTGGTGGTGGGTAGGCGTGGACTTCGCGCCCCTGTGCAACGTTTCGTACGACGTCCGGCGTGACGCTGGCCGCTACCTAGACATCCCCGCCATAGGCGACCGCACCGCCACGCAATCAATCGATTGTAAATCATAATCGATGGACCCAGATTTTGTGTTGCCATATTACAATAACATTTTACCATCGATTTAAATTGATCGATCGATTTTACCATTTTTTTTAATTTGGAATATCTTTTATTGATTGAAAACAATTCTTCAATGGCGGTTTTTAGCAAAGCCTGTTGTAAAGACGTTTATTATAATGATTTTGCATTTATTTTGAATGCGGTCGTAATGTTTTTAATATATAATCTCATTGTTTACGACTGAACAAATATGTAAATAAATGAATATTCTTAGTCTAGCTTAGGTTTATTACTTAAAGAGTGGTTACCAAAGAAACTAATGTAGCTGAATATGTAAGTTGCAATTGAATATTATTTTATATTCGCCTGTTTTAACCAAAGAAAATCATAATATCTACCGATACTCATTTTTAGTAAATGAAATGAAATAATACTCAGGTTAAAAATAGACATTTGTTTTAATAAAAAAAACGCACATGTACTCAAGTTTGATTATAGGAATTATATTAGCACAAGTTATTAATAATTCTGAGACAATATGTAAGTTTAAGATTATTGTGAAGTATAGCTCATTTAATGTTAGGTGTTCAATTCCATATCAGATTGCAATACTTCAGTACATTATATGTTAGAAAAATAAGTGAATTTCCAATGCAATTAAATAAACCAAACGTAGAAAGTACATTAAACTGAGCCAAAGAAATGTTACGTTCCTAGCCACTATCTATGTCAAGCCATATAGGCCCCCCTCCTGGGCACGGGCCTGCCCTATTCCTAACCACATAATTAGATACTAAAAATTAACTGTTCATGCAATTGTACTTAATAGAATCAATTCTCAAAATGTGGTGTTAAAGCACTTGTTCTTATTGCTGGTAAACAGGAAAATGATTTGAGGTTTGTGAAGGCTATGCCTGAAAACCAAATGTTATATACACATGTAACCCTTTTCATACTGGTAAACTTGTTAGAGCGAAAACTTTATCGCATAATACTCAAATTGTTCGTATAATATTAGGTACGTGCCAAATGGATACTTAGTTACTATTAACGCCATAGTGTATATTAAACTAGTGTTTTGTAACTTAAATATTTATACTTAGGAATGTTATTTTTATTAAAATGCTGTGAAAAATGAGTGTTGTTTGATTTCTTAGTAACAATTAATATAATATATATCAATGCCTTTATTTTTATTTTTTTGAAAATATTTAAAGTAGTGAAGGATGTTTTGAAAAAAAAATATCTTTCAAACATTTTAATATTCACTTGAATGCACAATTGAATCAGAGTATTTAAAAAATTAAAACGGTCGCAGGTCGATTTATAATCACACCTACATCGTCCAAGTATCTCCGGCAAAGGTGCAATTCTGTACCCAAATTATCAGGCTTCGGTCATTTCTAGAACACGGTTCAGACCACGAGACAAAGAAAAGCTTATTTTTTTTTTTTCTACATATGTCTATATGTTACTTACTGATTATTTTAGAGTACTTAATTGCTTTCATCAGAACCTTTACGATGACTGAATTACTGTTTATTTACTATTGTTCACCAACGTATCAGTCAATTATAATGTCCTCGTCCAATGCCCCTGCCTACTAGTATTATAAATGTAAAAGTAAATCTGTCTAATAACTGTAAACTATTAGACTGATTTAGATAGCAATTGTTAAGAGGATAGAAAGAATTATAAACAAAGGTTAGGACTGTATTTAATATCAAGGAGATAAGCTCTTTATTCATTGTGTGACTCATCGCAGGTATTCAAGAAATGTAATCTTTCAATTTAATTATTTTCAATAAACTATAATTAAAAATATTTACAGCAATTAAATCATAATAATATATAAGCCATTTTCAACCGATGAGATAAAATCGATTCATGCACTAATTCTTTGTAAATTATTTTTCCCATCCCACACATTAGTAACATGGCAACACTTCAATTGTCAATCAACAATGACAGTTAACGTCACATAATTGTTTTGTCATTTCAAAAAGAAAAAGTCAAGCGCACATAATTTATTTGTTTCATTTCATTTTCTTGCGTCTTCTGACCCAAATATTAAGTTGCGACAAAAATTGTGCAATACGTAGTAGAAAAGATATACAGAAATGTCCGCGGTAGCCTTTAAAGTGAAATGTAAAAATAGTCAACAAGTTTTAAAAGATTTGACCTCTGAAAGTACTGTGGGAGAATTAAAAATGTTTCTGTCTAGTATAGCAGACGTTAGTGTGGAGAGAGTGTGTGTACTTTGTGGTTATCCTCCGAAGCCTTTGGACATAAGTGACGACACTAAAACGTTGAGTGAGATAGGGTTGAAGACCGGTGAGACGTTGATAGTTGAGGAGAAGGCGCTTCCTCAACCTCCAGCTCCAGCTCCAGCGCCTGAATCTACTCCCAAACCCGTGGAGAACGGCATCGCCTCGCACGAGACCATGCGCCCGTGTCGACCAGGCATTCTCATGAAGAAAGTTGTCCCGTCTGATAATTCTTGTTTGTTTACGAGTATAGGTGAGTCAAACTATACAAACTTTTAAGAATAAATGCAAAGCCATATTTGAACAAAATAATTTGTTTATAGTAAAATGATTTTGTTTGTAAAGGAACAAATTAAAGTTATATTCCTTTGTTACATGATTTTAATAAGTGTAGTTTTGTAGAGATATTTTTTTTTAATTGTCAATAGAAAAAATAATGGCATAAAGTTTTTTTTTTGTTTTACATCAACATTTCACATTACCTCAGCAGTCAGCACTATTGTAAACAAAATTATACCGTAAATTGCATGTTGATCCTACCAGACAATAACAATGTATATTCTGTATTAACACAATATCAATCGCTCATTTCAGGTTTTGTATTAAATGGCAAAGTTGACACAACAGTGCACTCAATGATGAGGCAAGTTATAGCTGTAGAAGTGGCTGGAGACCCAGGCACATATAATGAAGCCATGCTAGGGAAACCAAACTCAGAGTATTGTACTTGGATACAGCATCCTAGCTCTTGGGGTGGTGCTATAGAGGTATGGAAGTTTTTTTTAACCATTTATATCAATTCAGTAGGTATAGTGTGTGATAAAATGGCTTATTTTAAAATATATGAAATACTTAATCTCCATGAGATTCATTTGAACAGTATGAAATTTTGTTGTAATTTTTTTTATGCCAGTTTATTTGCAATCAAACAGTTACTTTTATATGTTTTATCAGTTACATCATGCAAATGTTACCAACTTTAGTGTATTGATGTCAAGGAAAAAAGATTCACAAGTTTGTTGTAAACATAATCCTAGTTAAAACAAACAAAATTAGTATTTTTATATTTTCACATACATTCATGGATGTCTAGTCATGGGTTTAGACAGATGTGTGTTTCTTACTCCCCAATTCTTTAATTCTCCCTACCTAACATGAAACAATACTTATTTTCTGTCACCATTCTACTTTAGAAAAATTGATAAACAGGGTAAATACTTTGAAAAATTCCAATAACACTAAGTAAACTATTCTGTCAATATTTTTTAGTTACCAGTTACTACATAATTTTATGATATTACAATAGTACTAAATTATATTGATATCACAATCATTTTATTACAGCAATATATATTTGATTGCCTAATAAAAAGGTGGTTGAGCCTAAATATGATGTGGATATCTTTACTTCAATAGCAACAACATAAAAATACTTCTTTCATATTATTAATATATATCTTTCATAATGGTGATGTTACTAACTCACACTAAGTTCTAACCTATCTTAGATATAGAAGAGGCTTGTACCTAGCAGTTGAATGTGAGCTCATATAGTAGGTGATATCAAGGCTGCTTTCATGGTTTTTTTTAAGCTTTGGAACTGTTGTTGATTTGAACTTTGCAGTGTAAAGACCTCTCTTGAACTTACTTAAAATTTGACTCCTGTTTATATCTAATACTATACTTTATTTAACTTACAGGTAGCGATTCTTTCAAGATTCTACGGTATAGAAATGGATGTAGTGGACACTTCTAATGCAATTATTAATAGATTTGGCGAAGACAAAAACTATGGGCAAAGGGTGTTCCTATTATTTGACGGCGTTCATTACGATCCTTTATATTTGGAGAAATTAGACGTAAGTGACTAGCGCATATAATTTTTAAGAACAAGTACTATAAATATATTTTTTTATTGCGAAAGAAAGCATTGGTTGGAAATCTGATCATCTTTCGAACTTCCGACAGGAAGTTTTTGACAATAAATATATGTAAGCTTCACTAAACTCCTCTAGCCCAGCCTGGTAGACCAAGGCCTATCTTGACGTTACATAATAACGCTTTAAGCAGCCTATTGTTTTAGTCAGATAAGAAATAAAAAAAAATATTAGAATCATTTAAGATTAAATTTTCCCTTAATTTGGTGGTACAATTGGGAAATAAATATTATTTCATCATCTAAAATAGAAATCTCTCTCAATTTTTTTTTATTAATTTAATGTAATATAGGTTGCCTAGTCCCCTTTTTTAAATAAATTTAGTCCACAAAAACGTTTTCTTTATTCCAGGGTGGTATGCAAACCATATTCCCCTCAGAAGACATGGAAGTGTACCTGGAGGCCGAGCAGTTGGCCCAAGAGGCCAAATCCTCGAGACAGTTCACGGACCTCAACAAGTTCACTCTAAAATGCATGGTGTGTGATAAGTTCCTAACCGGCCAAGTGGAGGCGAGGAAACACGCCAACGAAACACTTCACACGAGCTTCGGTGAAGTTTAGCGAATAATTATATACACAGTTAATTAGGTACATAATTATATGGTTTATTTTTATTTTTAAACGGTCGTGTCCTTGAAAATTATTGCATATGATGTCTTGGTGATTGTTGGGTCTGTACGGTGCTGTAACTAAGGTGAAAATTTGTTTAATTAGTATAAAACCGTAAAACCCAAAGTTAAAAGTTCTGTTCATATCATGCCTTACCGTTCGCCTTAACATAGGCAAAAAACTTAAAAACAAATTGTCGATATTCTGAAAGTTTAAGTAGACAAGGCCCACATCTACTTTTACATCATTAAATATTTATGATTTAGCAAATTTTTGCAAATTTAGAAGTTTATATCAGCGATTCAAATCTTCACTAACCAAGATATAGGTGAAAAAATATTTGCCTGATAACTCAATGTCAATGTCAACTTGCCTAGTTACGGCACTCCACCTGTTATAACGGGACGACAAAGTGATTCCACTGCCTCCGATAGTGCCTAGGTCCATAGACAAACAAAGAGTTATAGACCATACTCCTTACATTAATGGACCCAGATAATATGACAGACTCTTGTAAGACATAAGTTATATTTGTAAATCCTAAGGTGCGTTGTTAAGATTGTAATAGCTATATATCAAAATACTTTCCACACAGACGCTGTGAAATTATAGACTTCAATGTCACTTTTCCCATTGATATGCATTGGTTTCCTCAAATGCTAGAAGGGTAGGCCTTAATCCAAAATACCCATTTGGTTCTCAATTCTTCCATCTAAATAGCTTATGTAAAATAAAATTAAAATCACTAAAGAGTTAAATTGTTACTTGAATACCCAGATAATTGATAATTTTTATAAATAATTTTATAAAAAAAATAAAATATTCAAAAATAAAATTAGGCATAGTGAAAACATCTTCCTATCTCTTTCTTACACGGTAACTTCAATGGCGGTGACGTCACTGTGTTTATTGTCCCTTTTCTTCAGCTAACTAGTAGTACTTTTTAAACTTCTAAAATACTTTACCACTATTTAGTTTATATATTTTGCTAAAATAAAAATTAAACTAATTTAATAAAAGTATGTTTTTATTTTATACTAAACTTTCCTTTTATTCTTCCCAATAAAATTTATTTTACGCTTTCATAACTTCATGATTTAGTCCCTACTTTTATATTTCTTTGTACATATATAAATATACTAGCTGTTGCCTGCGACTTCGTCCGCGTAAACTACAGGGTTGAGTTCAGAAAAAAAATAAGTTATAGTCTATTTTACTCCTTAAAGTCCTATTTATGCCCATACCAAAAATCATACAAATCTGTAAAATTATTTAAACGTGAAACCGTAACGCGCCGGTCGGTGCCTTGTACATAATTATTGCGCGCTCGATGATTATTTTGAAACTGCGATATCTTCTAAGATACTCATCGAAATCAAATGATGCAAAGGACAAATTTCTTTTAAATTAAATACTTATACTGAATAACGCATTTATTTGGATAAGGTTTAATATAATCTGTATAAAAATACCTTCACGAACAATGCTTTATTTTATAATAAATTTAGTTAGCAAAAAAGAGGTTATAGTGAACCAACCCTAAAATTTAGACATATACTACCGCTGACTTTTTTGTAGATATTATCAAGCTCTACAACTTTTCGCTAGTACTTAACTATATATCTTCCATGAGTATGGCAGCGTTTGCCAAAAATGGTTTCGTTCGCCCGTTTTTTCTCCGACTTACTTCGCAAATCCTGCTACAACAAAAAAATCTTATCATTTTTCGGACTAATATATAGCCTATGACACTCACAAAGAACGTAGCTTTCTATTGCTAAAAGAATTTTCAAAATCGGTTCAGTAGATCCCGAGTTTACTTTCTACAACGTCACAAACATACAAACTCACAAACCTTACCTCTTTATAATATTAGTATAGATTGTGTACAGTATGGTTCGTTTTCTATTTCATAGTAGTCTGTGTGGCTTGCGATGAAGATTCTATATTTGTACTGAATAAATAGGTATGTGCAATATAGCGGTCAATTACTGTTACATTGTTGATATAAATAGTTTTTTACGAGTGGACACGACTAGTATATCGTAGCTTAATTTTGTTAGGATTTTTTTCACATTATTCTTTTCACCTATGGGTCATTTCTCACATTATTTGGCATTTTTGAGATTAAATATTCAGTATTGGTGTTTTGAGATTCCAAAATTATTAGAATTTTATTAATTAGAACAATGTTGACAAATAAAAAGCTAAGCGACATTTATTAGGTACCTATTAATTACTCATTTGAAATTAATTTTCAAATATGTGATATATATATATGAGATCAACTAGAGTTAAAAGGTATTTTGTTTCATATCAATGGAAAAATTGTAATCAATGTTGGCATTATTGTTGGCTGACTCCTGTGTTAGTAAATATAAAGAAAATAATATATTATAAATCTATGTACTTAACTAAAAAGTATGTTTAAAGTATTATTTTCAGTAGCCACACAAAGGGTGAATTATCAGTTTTTGTTTAAAAGTAGGTCTTATTTAATGTTTTGCAATAATAATTCAAAGTTTATATCAGTTTAATTATTGTTGTATGGCACAAACAAGACTGATTACTGTGAATTGAGGTCATTATTCTCAGAATACCTACTTAGATCATTAATATTTGTTCCTGATATTGTAGACAAGAAAGCACAGGCTTTCTATATGATTATAAGATAAAAAAAAAAAAGTTGGGAATTGTTAATTTGTTTTTTGAGAGTAGATTAGCATCTAGAAAAAAATATGCTTAGAGTTAAGGACAGAAGAGCATTCTTAAATTTCAATTTAATCTTCCAGGGTTACATTGCTTTTCAATGAAATTTACATAATTATAAGTCAATGATAGTGTGAAAAATGACCCATTTTATTTTGCAAATCACATATTAACAAATTAAACTTTATTAGCTATCTGAATGTTTAGTCTTGTGTTTTATAATTTATTTTGTATATTTTTAGATGCTCAACTTAATGTAACCTAAATAGGTTGATAATACTATGTTGCATAAATGTAAATGTTTAATATGGCCCATTTGACAAGTTTTTCTGAAGAATATATATATTCATCATTTCACTCAATAGTGTAGATTAATTAGAGCATGTATTTTTCTTTTAAAAATTATTTGCTGATAATAATGTTAATGAAATATGGAGGGCAGTTAAGCATTTACGTTTATACTCTGAATATAATTTGTTATGTCATACTTTTTTATTACCTAAGAGGTCCACATTGGAAAACTGAAAGAAATAAAAAAAGTTATATAATATTAGTTAGTATTTTTGTACATCTTCAGGACTGTTAACTGCCTTTGGCTTTTTTCTACTAGGTAATGCTTTGAGATTTTTTTTTCTCTAGTAGAAATACTTCACTGATGCAAATATAAAATTTTCAGCATGGGGTTCTAAGATCTAAATCCCCTCAGTTGAAGTCTTCTTCAACCCTAACTCTTCATTGTCGAGACCTGCTTTCGGCAGGGGACTGTTTATATTGGCTGAGAAAAAAAACTAGCGAAAAATTTTAATTGATTTATTTTTAACACAAAAAATGTACAATATCAATAAATAGTCACGTCGGTTCTCTTATATAGTACAACTCGTAGTGTATCACTGCGTTGTCACACAACTCTGTTACACTGAAGCGATTGTGCACAAGTCGACTCTTGTATTTGAGATTTTATCACAAATTTCGTATATGCTACAATCAAATGGTATTTCTGACAGACTGTATTAATTTATAAATATTTTATCGATTACTTTTCTTCAAAATTTTCAATCGATTTTAATCGAAAAACATAGCTTTTGATGAGCACTTGATATGAAGACTGTTGCCTTTAACGACAAGCATAATATGAACAAACAAATGTTAAGTTAAAGAAAGAGAATCATAAATATACTTTAGGCCTTTAAATTATTTGATTTCTGAATTTTACAAATCGTTCTCTGAAGATTTTTTAATATTTCTAACCTTTTTTTTTGTCCGTCAAAAATACCATACATCTATTTCAAAAAATCACACGACATTTAAATGTTACAATCACAAATTAACTAAAGCAATCGCCACTATCGACCCTAAAACTGGGGTAATAGTGACCATCTGTCTTTACTACGGGTAAAGAGACACAGTTCACAATTTAACCCACCAATTTCGAGAATGAGATGTAAATCTTACTGCATTCTTTTTAGAATTATTATATTATACACTCACAAGGATTTGTAAGCTACTATTTGCTATGAAGTCAGGTGCAAGACAAAGATAATGTGCGATAGAAGTAAATATGGGTCATTTACCATCCCATTCCTAAATTGATAGAGTTGTACCACTCATGTGATACACACTGATGATTCGATTATAATCGATTATCTCAATGTGTCTCCGAGAAAAAAATTCACAATTAATATACTTAAACATTTTTTATGCAGCGTTAATATAAATATTACAACGGTACTAAAATCAAAATATACAAGACTTTTTAAAACGTTGCACATTTCGAGACTTCTAACCACGTGGGCCAAAATTTTCCAAGCTATACTTTGAAATATTAAATAGGGTGCACAGCTTAAAAATGCCATTTACAGTACAGCTTGTTAGGGAATATGAAGTGTGTGTGTATTTTGCCCCACGCGGCATAAATTGTAATTATTACATAGTCATATACATCGTGTGAGCAACTTGTATATTGCATCGAGACATATTGCTAAGAAAATAAAAAATAAAATTGCTTTTCATTACTTACAACTAAATGCTACAGTGATAAAAGTATGAACTTAGCACTTTAACTTGCATACTTCGGATAAACGCAATGCTTTGGCAGTTTTAATTAACCCCATACAAGACAGGGGAAAGTTAAAATTGTGTTTAAAAGCTTCACAATATACGTAAGGAACAATACGGTATTTCGAGACTTAGTCAAAAATAATAATGAATTTAAATAAATAATTTAGTATAATTTGTATAGAAATGTGGTCTTAGAAAAAATATCATATTGGGGCTAGGAAGAGAACTATTAATATATAGTTTAGCACAGTTTTCAGAGTATTTATCCATCAATATAACAATGCTACTTTATTCCTATAGGAAGGTCGCGTGCGAGAGATTTATTTAAGCATTATGTTCGAGACTGGACGTATCCAAGCGTGGAGGTATACATAATTTAAATAGATTTCTTTTTTAATTAATTTCTACCTAACTATTGATCTCTAATAATCTCTTAATACGCTGATTAGACTTTTCAATGATAAATATTTTTTAATCTGTACAACTTTACATTATAAAAGATTTTTAGCTAGTTACAGAATTCGTCGATGATTTTATCGATAATTATTGGTTTCTCCTCACTTTTACCTTATATCTTATAGATTTGTTATTAGGAAATTTTTCAATAAGTTTAACAATAACAAGATAAATTCTCGTCGAAATTAATGTCTAAATATATTTAAACAAAAAAATAAAAATAAGGTAAAACATTAATGATCCTATTAAAAAAATAAATATCAAATGATTTGTTTACGAGCAAAACTGTTATATCAAAAAATACTTTCAGCAAAAAATATAGTTTATATTTATAACACGTTTTAAAGATACGCTAAGCGTATTGAAAAGTAATAAATTAAAAAAAATAATAAAATAAAGCAATTACGTAAGGAATTGATTTTTCTTTGAATCAACTTTATTCCAGCTGTTTGGTTGACAGACAAATTCCACTAAGTTAATCGATCTTTCAAGTAGTTTAATTCTGTTTTTATCGAGTTTAATTATCATTAAACTAGTTTATTTATTTGATAAATACCAACGGCAATATTTAATGTTTGTATTTTCATAATATATTGTTAGTTTCTAACCATTTGGGCCTCTTTTCGTATCGACTAGAGCCAGCGGTAGTATTCACAAATTGTCGCTTTACACTTATTTTATAATTAAATTACTCGCTTTAATTTTCTCGCAGCTTTGATCCAAACTTCAACCTAGTAAATTAGACTTATTGGCATAATAACCAAAGGTATATCTTATTTGTTGAGTAGTAGACAGTTATATCAGTTATCAAAGTCACTTTTCATACTGCCACAGCAAACAAAACGTACTTTATGCGGCCTGAATAAAATGTCAACTGGCATGAGAGAATATCTCTCACTATCCGACATATCATCATACCAATTATGGCAGCCTTTTCAGATATCTATAAGCTGATTCAGAAGTACGGTAGAAAGAAATGCATTTTTACTGGTTATTATATAAAGTAATTAATTTCATAAGTTTCTATCTAATGATCGAAGTTGCGAAAAACCACAAATTAACGAGTTTCTAAATCTTTCTTAGTCAACTAGCTCACTCGGACCACGTTACAATTGATACTGTACAAGACGTCGACAATCGTCTACATACATAGAAAAATGTGCTAATTCGATGCGAATTTTTATACGACGATTTATACTCTCCGACGACGATTTTTATCGACAGGCAAACGTCGATACGCGGTGCTACCTACTGCGGCGTAACTAGGAATTACTACCAGCCTGTTGACTTTAGTGTTGTTCTATTATCGATACTTTCAAAAAATACATAATCGTCGGAGTTTTTTAGGGGTGTGACGTCCATTGATACCTAATTGGACTAAGGCCATCCCCGATAATAGAGGCTCGTCGTTGCAAAAAGTTTATATGAAAATATTGCTAAATTACTTCGGCTCGGAATACCTAGTTACGCCGTTGTAGTTTGTAAGTTACTGAGTTGGCTTGGCGAACGAGAACCTGGGCAGCGAGATGCCGAACTTGGTCTCTAGTCCCGTGAGCACGGGCAGCGCCACCTGGTAGCCGCCGATGTGCTGCGGCTTCTTCACTGATTCCTCGATAGATGTCGCCACGTGCAGCTCGGATCCGGCTGGCCGACTGCGAAGTAAAACAAATATTACTACAGTGTATTAAACGAATACAATTATAATTTAAAACTATATTCAACGAATATGTTTAAGCCAGTTTTAATAAACAACTTTGTTTTTAACACTCGTTGGCCTGCTGTTATGAACTTAGTCCAAGCCTTATGAAGACCAAGTAAAATACCAATATAAGCCAATAATTTAGATTTCATTTTCGGTCTATTAAAGCCTTTATTTCATAGTATATTTCATTTAAACTAATAAAGTTTCTATAAGAAATAATACTGTATTTTCATGTTTGTTTCTTGTTATAAGTCACGATAATATAGAGTGTGGTACTTACGATCCTCCGAAGTCGACGTAGAAGAGACGTTGCAGAATTTCATACGTAACTAACGTCACACCGAACTGTGGCGATGAGCGGAATACACGAGCTGAAAATTATTACAATTTGATAAGTACAGTAAATTAATAAACAGGTGACTCTTCTTTTGACATTAATTTCTTGATTTTTAAAAATCAGTTTATATAAAACTTGATTGAATTAAATTGGGGACATCTTATTTCAATCACAAATCTAACATCTGTTAAATTAAATTGTTTTATGATGGGAAATAAAATCAGTAGATTGGATGAATAAAAATAATGTAATAATTACAGATTATTCCTATTAATTCAATATATTAGAACTTGATAACGAGTTTACTTACCAACAGCTCCTTTCCAGAATGCCCGGGCACCTTCTTCTGCGTATATTTTCCTCGTCGCGTCTATTACGCCATTGTATGTCGTCTGACCTGATCTCGCAACCACCTGAAAAATATAATTAGGATTTATTATACATAATTTTATTAATCTTGGGCGATTATTCAAAAGGAGGTGTGTTGCAAATATTTGGGAGAGGTCTCTGGTCAATTCTATGGCATTACGGCATCATTTTTGTTACTAACATATTATTTAGAAGAAAATCTACATTTGAACAGGCTGTTGTTTGTCATGTTATTTTTGAAAAAAAAAAAAAAACTTTTCATAATGATGATGGGTAATAGATGACAACTGAGAAGCAGTAGGCCTTAGTAGCGGGTTGGTAAACTATACACCTAAGAATTAATGATGCTCCTGAATTATTATGTGTTGAAGTGTATAGGAATCTGGAAAAGTGCCTGAAAAACGGCAATAGGCTCGCCTCCTATTACGTGGGTCTGATACTTATCTGGCAAAATGTGGGTGCAGAAATTCACCTCTGCCTACCCCTTTGGGGAATACAGGCGTGAGGTTATGTATGTATGTGTGTATGTACATACCTGCAGCCTGGTCTTGATGACGTCAGCGGGTGTGACGAGGGATGCTGCGGGAATGCCGGCGATGGCTCCGGCCGCCAGCAGCGTCAGCGGGTGGTTGTACCCGTTTTCGTCTGCGAACTTCGCCTGCGAACAAATTGTTGGATTAGTTATCACTACATAGTATAAAACAAAGTCGCTTTCTCTGTCCCTATGTCCCTTTGTATGCTTAACTTTGTAAATCTTTGAAACTACGCAACGGATTTTGATGCGGATTTTTTTATTAGATAGAGTGATTGAAGAGGAAGGTTTATATGTATGATAACATCCATTAAATATCAGCATTGCACCCGTGTGAAGCCGGGGCGGGTCGCTAGTTACATACTAAACAACCTGTGCCCTTGAACAAATTATAACAAAAATTCACTTAGATCAATGCCCTTACCTTAACATGCGCATACGCAGGGAAGTATATAGCGCTGAAGGGCACATCTCGCAGCAGGCACGCCTTCGCCCCCTTGTAGAGGCCAAACAGGCCCAAGTCCTTCACCACGGACCAGGCACGGACTTTGGCCCCGCCAGCTATCTCTCCCGCCACTTGCAGACGGATCTTTACGATCTCCAGGGGATTTGTGAATACTACTTGTGAACCGCCAGCCTGAAATATATTAGGGTCATCGGATTAAACCAAGATTATAACTAAGGGCAAGGTTACAAATTCAATCTGTTATGAAGGAAATTTATTAAAAAAAAACTTCATAAAGCAATGATCATTTTTTTATGCCATGATACCTACTTCGGCGTGGCAACGTGGTTTGATCAAACCGAAAACTTTGAAATATTAAATAGCATCATTTCTTGGGCGCCCTTACTATATCTGAGAATAGGACGTACTTTGTCTACAAAAATAAATTCTTTTCATAAAATACAAGGTATGTGGGATACTTACACAAGCGCCAGCAACGATTTCAGCGTACAGCGGCAGGTTGCCATTTTTGTCCATAAACTTGTCGCGGACAAAGTCGTTAACCTGATGGCGGTAAAAAAAATATTTAGAGCGTTATTGTCTCCGAGCATAGTTTATCCTATAAATGCATATTAAAAAAAAAAAAAACAGCATTGAAATTCACTACATTCGCAAAACTCTCTTATCTGTCCTATGTTTTTCTCAAATTAATGCTCTTTTTCTATAAATGTTGATCACATGCTTCGCATATAGATGGCACACACATCATGCAAACAATCGTATTAAACGTGTTCGTAATAACCGAATTTGTATCAACCGGGTTCGTAACAACCGAATTCCTAACAACCAAACTCATACCAATCATATTCTTATTAAACGGGGTGTGCTAGGTACAACTGGGTTCGTATTAACCGGACTCAGCAATCGTATCCGTATTAACCGGGTTCGTAACACGCGGGTTCTCACCGTGAGTTTGATGGCCTTCTCCGGCGCGACGCCTATGAGTTGCGGCACCAGCCCGCGGTAGAGGCCGAACACTCCCTCATGGCGGATGACTTTCTTGAAGCAGTCCCACGAGTTGCGGTACGCCACCTCGCCGATGAACGAGCCCGTGCGCTGGTTCTGCATGCGAGTCTTCACCAGGTCGATGGGGTACACGGCTGACGCGCCCACGGCTGGAGAAAGCAATTGATTCATTATTATAGCTGACAATCTATTGCGATCCCATGTTAAGATATAAAGTACTACTAGCGGTCACTTATATAGTTCTGAGATGTAAGTTTGATATCGTAGACATGAGACACTAAGACACTTTTCGATCTCAGACCAGAAAAAACCTCAGTCGATAAACTGGGTGGATGGAAGATTCTGAGTCATTACTTTTTTATTTATTTCAAATATTGCATCCAACACATTTACAGGTAACAAAATGTTTAGTTCATATATTGAATGAATGCAATGTTTTGCTCAACGCTATACAATATTTAAGCAAGTTATTCCCCATTTACATTTATATGGATAAAACATTCCCCCCCAACCCACATTCACCACACGCATAAAAGCTGTTGATGATGATGATATTTCTGATCCTGCATCATAACACAAATCTTGTGTCGTGGGTATCAGAAACTACAAGAGACTTTTCGGTGTCACAAACACCCAGACCCGAAACATATGTATATTTGTGGGTCATCCTATATGTCCATATGTGTCTATTCTCTGTCTTGGTACGGGAATTGAACCGCAGCCTCTATTTTTCTCCTCGTGTTTAGCCAACTACACCACGCCAATAATGTGAAACTTACCACCAGCAATAGAACCGAGAGTAAATCTGTAAGTGCTCTCTAATATTTGAATAAGGACGCTGCGCTCTTCAGGGCTCTGCAACAAGCATAACGCATAATTTTACCTTAATACTGTTTCCACACTAAATAAATAAAAGAGAAATATTTCTATGATTTTATAAAAACCATATCAAAAGGTGATCATTTTTGCTGCTTTTATGTACACACTGGCATAATTATTGTTTTGGCAACTCAGTGTTACTTTCACAACATAATATATTATTATATATAATTGTATGTTATTGTAAAATTTGAATTTAGATTATTTTCCTTATAATTGCACTACCAACATTCTTATAACCAAAATAAAATGTATACAAATAATTAAATAAATAAAATAATAACTCATTAAATTACATCTAGAATATATGTATAGTAATGTTAATAGACTTTAAAATTCATATTAATTGAACCACTAAGTCAATATTTTCAAGTAATATGTTAATTAACCTTGGCTAAATGTGTTTTTAAAATCAACAAGTGAATTAATACTTATTATTCTGGAGTCTTTATAAGATGAAGATGAATGTTTAATCTTGTGCCAGTGTTTACATAAGAAATAAAGGTAAGTATTGACATTATTACTTTTTTTTGTTCTATGATCATCCTTGGACATTAGGAAGGTAGATTTAACATTAAATAATTATTCATCAACTATTTTAATTCTTTCTTTTCCAACAATGATTTTGTTAAAAAAAATGATGTGGAAAAAATTCCAAAAAGAAAATTTTAATATATTTTCTTAATATTCGCTAAATCTACCTTTCCCTATAAAACTAGAATTTAATGTGCATAAATTTGTATAAAGTGTGCCAAAAAAAGTAGATTAATTTAAGAAAACATTATTAACCAAACATTTTTGACTGATGGTATAATATTTTACTTTTCTGGCACTTTCATTTCTAATAAAAACATTTTGGAACTATGTCACACTTTTATCTCTTAGGGATTTTGTTGAAATTTAACATATAGATGTAGCATAGTTCCATATTTAGGCTGCGATAGGAGTCTGTGCTTACAAAGCTGTATAACCAATGATGAAATGAATTGATTGAATTGTAACAGTATGATGCATATTTTTTAAATAAGCTCATTTTATTAAAAATACCAGTTTGCTTTTAAAAAACAGATATAAGAATCTCTTAACGATGTTAAGTAATAGGATAATAAAACAATATTAATATGAAAGAAATCTAGATTAAAATTATTTTCATAGTACATTCCGAAAGTGAATATTCAGTATCTAATTACTAGAAGTCTAAATATGAGAATATAGGAAAGATTGTTAGTGATAGATTGAAATAGTTAAGTAGAAGAAAGTGTTGGAAATCTTTAAGGAAAAATGAATGTGTGAGGTAATTTAATGAAACAGCGATTTTCACATGCCCATGAGCACTTAGCCCGGGTCATAGAGAAAATGACAATTTATAGACTACAGTAGGAGCCCACTAGAGAACCTAATAGAAATAGAGAAAACAGAACTTAATTTGATAAGATCTGTACGGTCTCTCATTTAATCTGGCCGAAAATGATGTTTTTGGATAATTTAGGCCATAAATTAATTTATGTTTATTTCTATGTCTCATTTGTAACTAAATCTAAGAAACTGCTAAGTGTCACGAAGTGTCGTTTTACATGTTGTCACTGGTATAATATTACTGGCAATAGGGCAATCATCGTAATCAATCATTTTATTATTATCATCAGCCCACATATTATGTCCTCCCACTGTTGCACATGGGCTTCTTCTATAATCGAAAAGGTTTAGGTCACCACCACGCTGGCCTGGTATGGGTTAGCGGACTACACGCCTATTAATTTTTTAAGAACTTATTCTAAGTGGCTACTTGGATAAGTATCCTAGATATTGTCAGCATGACCCGGGCTAAACGTCTCATCCGGTCACAAGTGGACCATTGCACTATAAGATTCTAAATGTGTTTGTGAATTGGTGATAAGATATTCATAGGTAAATAGGTCATATTTATGCTCTGTAAGCACTAGACCCTTTCACCGCATATAGGCAATGCACAATGCCCTCAGCTTACGTATAAGAGAATAAAAGTAGTGATCTTTTGGTCACATAAAGATGTTCTGACAATTTAGAGATATTGATAAATCTTAGGCACGCCAAAATTTCTTTCAAGATTTTGATTGACATTTTTTAATACGAGCCAAAACACAGTAAATCCTTCGCATTGCAAATTTAAAGCCAATACAAATTGAGTCAAAACATCTTGTATAAACTGATATCATATTCGCACCAAAATTTCACTATAAATGATACAGGGTGTAATGGAGTAGCTTCCATAAACGAACATAAATTTTCTTTCTTCTGATTAAAAAGGTTAAGCTGTTTAAACATATGACGCAATGTATGACAAACGGGGTATTAAACGTACTTCGCAATATAAACGCTATACATTGCTGCTTTACGAAAGAAGATAAGATTGTTTAAATATACCAAGCGATTAATGTGTGTCGTTTATATGAAAATCATATATCCGTTTTTGTAGCTTTTCCCTTACACCTTGTACAATGAACAAACACCGTATTCATTATACATTACTTACCATAAAATTTCCCAAATAATCTATTAAGCGATTACGTTCTGTATACATAATTACCTCCTCCTTTTGAGCATTGAAAGAAAAAGAAAAATACAGACCTGTCAGTTAGTGACGTTTCGAGAACAAAAAAGCAACTTTTTTTATATGAATAAAAACATTAATTCTAATGATATATTCTAACAACATACATTTTAACTATCGCCAAATCGCCTCCTGGAATTACCGACATGTGCGTTAAAACGGGACGACGATATGGAACGTGTATGTGTGCGAGCGAGACAGGTATACTTACGGAGACTGCTTTGATTTCGGCTACACGCCGCGTCACTTGCTTGAAGTACTGCTCCGGAGTTATCGAGTTCAAGTCGTTGTATACGATTCGACTGCAATAAAGAAATAATTTATTTGTAAAAATAATTTATTATACCATTCCATTGATTTTATTCCATAAAAACTAATAAGATATATAGGTATTTAAGTTAATTAGATATATAAGTATTTTGATTATATTTGGAATTTCTCGAAGCTAATATAAGGCAGGTCAATATATTTTTTTCGTAGCATTTTTTTCACTAAGCTAACTACGCAATGTAATGTGATATTTACAAGTATTAATTTAATAATTGTAGTCACAAATTTAACAAATCATAAAAGAACTTTACCGTGATTAGGTATTAATAATATAGCATTTAGTAATTTTAAAATAAAGTATCCATAGAATAAAATGCCTGTAAAATTTATCAATTGTTTATAAGGGTAAAAAGTACTCTTCAAAACCAAAAAAAAAGTGCAATAAGTTTGCTCTACTTCCAAACAAAACATGAAATGGCAGTCCACCTGCTTATGAAAACTTTTGTAGTACTTCAGAAATATTTAGGGCACAGTCAAATTGTGTTAGGCAGAACAAGGTAAAAGGAATAATTAAATAATACAAAGTGTATACAGATCTTCTTCTGGTTTTTTGTTAAGTTTAAAAAGAGATAATCACTCATAAAGCAAACCCGATACCACACTTTTGTTTGACAGGAACCGATCTTGGTAGTGCAGTCGTCCCACTGCCAAATAACATCATATTAAGTAAGATAAGTTTGTGAAACTTATCGGCAGATATTAACTATAATTGCTCTATATTATACGTACAAGTAAAGCTTGCTTTACTTTGGTGTTATTGGGTTGAAATTTTATGTTCCTACTTTTTAAATTTAAAAAATCTTCGGACTTCCAAGAAATGTTATAAGTGCGCTATACAGAAGTCCGAGATAATGTAATCTTCTAATAAAATATTAATCATTCAGTACTCGAAATTGCATTTTTTTTCGGAAAATTAAAATTTATCACGTAGGAGCTAAATCTAAGATATGGATAGCCTCGTAACGCAGTTGGCCAGCTTTCGAAACGTGAGGCGATAAAAAATACTTAAACCGGTCCCGTAGCATCGATACAGTAAGATTTGTCCAGTCGTATTAGAGAGGCCGCGGGTAAGATCCCCTAATCGAGATAAATATGGTGTGATCACCGAAAATCCTGTCGCAGTATTTGGCATCTACGACAAACCATCTGTATCCTCGTGGAGTCAGAACTTTGAAGTTTTTAAAAGTCTTTTTAAAATCACTACTAAACCCTCGAAGAATTTGTTATTAAGTATAGCTTAAAATACACGTAGCAGACAGCGATCCATCACGCTCGGTAATTTCGTACCGATTGGCTGACGTAATCCCGCACTATGGCCACGATAAGCGACGCCGGTTGATAATTTCGGCTGCGGTGTAAACCTGACATTACATAACGATAACATTGACATTCACATTGGACGTCTCATGATCCGTGACGTAATGTTGCCTTGGCCGACGAGTTTAGAATAGAATCGATGACGTCATTAATAGAATATTGTCCGGTTTAATATTCCGGTTGTTTGTGATTTGAGAATTGGAATCGATGACGTCATTACTAGAATTTTACGAGTCTTGTAAACTTTGATGATGGCCGTCTAACTTAGTAATTTATCTAGCCGGCTTATTAGAAAATTATATGCATATCATTATTATCATCATCATCATCATCATAAACCTGTACATCCCAGTGCTTTACTGCTGAGAGGGTTCAGGCCTTAGTCCACCACGCTGGCCTAGTGCAGGTGGGCTGACTACACAGCTATGAAATTTCTGAGAACTTTTATGTATGAGCGTTTTCTAACTATGTTTTCCTTTATCGTTAAAGTGATTAATCTTAAAACCATAAATACCTCGAAGGCTATAATTTCTATAGATTATATTTCTCTACAGACGAGAATGTATGTTATTCAATGATTGTTCCCACGTAAAAGGCGTTTAGGCGCGGTTGAGAATCTCGGCGGTCGCGGGTTCGAACCCCAGGCACACACCTCTGACTTTTCTAAGTTACTTGTATATTCACATTGAATAATCACTTGCTTTAACGGTGAAGGAAAACATCGTGATGAAACCTGCACACCTAAGGGTTCTTAGGAATTTCTTAGGTGTGTAGTCCGCCAACCCGCACTAGGCCAGCGTGGTGGACTATGGCCTAAACCCTCTCTATGGTAGAGGAGATCCGTGCCCAGCAGTGGGCCGTATATGGGTTGATGAAGAAGAAGAAGAAAATACTAAAGAAAAACGGCAATAGGCTCAACCCTTTTTACATAGAAATGATGCGACATGGGGGTGCAAAAATGCACTTCTGTCTACCCTTTCAGGGAGTATAGGATGAAGGTTATGTATATCTTGTATGTAAATAAATAAATAAATACACCCAACAGTCACATACATAGTCCTGACCCCCCACTAAGATACGAGTCTTGTGTCGTGGGTATCAGTAACTACGAGGGTCTCACAAACATCCAGACCCGACACAAATATTTGTGGATCACACAAACATTTTTCTCGGTGCGGGGATCGAACCCGCGGCCGCTCGTTTCGCAAGCTGGTGTCTAGCCAACTGCGCCACGGGGCTGTTATGTATGAATAAAGTTTACACTAGTCATTTTATTAGTAACCATAAGATCGCGAATGGATTGTGCGGTTATCTACAACTCACGAACAATCGCTTCAAGAAACTGGTTGTATGCATTTAATCGAAATTTATACATTGAAATGTTTCATATGGGTTTATGGTGTATTGTTTTGAAAACTGCTGTAATTATTACCTATTACTAGATGGTACCTTGCTCAAAAATTTGACGGTCTCGTGGTTTAAGTAACATTCGTTTGATCGAGAGGTCGCGGGTTCCCTTCCCGAAGTTTAATTGGGATATTTCATATCGAAATTTTCAGTAGCAGTAGAGTCTGAATATGTGCCCAAAACAGCAAAAATATCACTCTTTATTACGTAGAATTGATAAATACTTGACTAAATGTGGATACAGAAATTTACCTCTGTGTACATTTGAAAAATACAGGCGTGAAAACATATGTATGTGAGATTGATCCAAAGGTTGTCTGGAAAATATTGCCTAAAGCAATAACACCGCCTCGTATATTTTTTTTCTTCATGTAAACGTGGCGCAGTTGGCTAGACACCAGCTTGCGAAACGAGCGGCTGTGGGTTCGATCCCCGCACGAGACAAATGTTTGTGTGATCCACAAATATTTGTTCCGGGTCTGGGTGTTTGTGAGACCGAAAAGTCTCTCGTAGTTTCTGATACCCACGACACAAGACTCGTATCTTAGTGTGGGGTCAGGACTGTGTGTGTGACTGTTGGGTGTATTTATTTATTTATTTATATAATTATTGTACCAAGGTGTAAATAAATAAATAAGATTGCAACATTAGACTCACCCGTTCGTTTGATGTATCATGTCGCAGAGTGTGAAAAGTATGTCCACTTCAAGTGGTGTGATTTGTGACATCATCTGCGCCGAGTGCAGGAACTCCTCCTTCGTGACTTCCTGGGATCGATGCCCGTTCGTGGCATTTAGATATACTCTCTTAATAAGCTCCATGTTGTTGAGAAGAGAATTGAACGCCATGTAGTATGGGAAACTTATCTTGCGCTCGCCTTGAGGGAATCCTGACGCCTGGAAAAAGTGATTTTAAATTATATTTAATGTTATTTTTTCTTAACGCGATAATATTTGGAATTGTTGTCGCATTTTGAAAGCAGAGAATAGCACATTGATTCACCAATAGTGATTTACTAAATTCTAATAAATTAAATATTTAAAATTCTAATTTTAAGCCAGAATTAATTTAAAAATTATGCTGGTTTGATTTAACATTCTTTAAACAGGTATTTTCAGACCATGATAGGAAACTAAAGCAGGTAACAGTTAAGGGGATTACGAACCCCCTGGCACTAAAAATATTTTTTTTACGTTTCCCTAACAAAAACTGTTAATATTAACACTGAGACATGATGAATATTTGTAATCTTAATCAATCAGTAGATAGAAAGTAACCAGGCAATATTTAAACACGTCACAATCATTGTCTTGTCGTTCCAATAGGCACACTTGACAGTAGTCCAGTGAAGTCACTAAAATTCACGCATTTAAGCCTCCTTACTCACATTAATGACTTTGGTCTTCAACTCCTTGGTGAGCAGGTGGTTCTTGACGCTCAGCATGATGTCTCTGAAATCTCCTGCGCTGATGAACCCGCTGCCATCTTTGTCGCACTTCTTGAAAGCCTCCACCCCATACTCCTCGTGGAAGTCGTGGAGGAACTGGCTGAACTCTGGGTATGTGACCAGCCGCTTCTTGTCCTTGCCGAAGTAGAGGCGGACGAAAGTGCTCTCCATGTTAAAGGGCAGTTTCTTGTGGAGAGCGGTCTTGCGCATGACCTCCGCGAATTCGTCTGGAAGGGAGAGTTAAAATAGTATTGGTTTTTGGTGATTGTAAAGTTGGGTGTATTAGGTACGATAGACGACTTATAATCGAATTTTCATCGTTATGAAATTAGAATTGTAACAATTTTAGAAGAAAACCTGTAACTCTTTTCTCTTTATCCAATTACCTATATTACGTCTGGTATCTCATTTGACAAATCTTTCACTTATCGTTATTCCACTATTTTTACTTTTTTGGTTTTGAACCCCTCTTTCTAAATTTTGTCTAACTAGATCAAGATTTATCCCATCTCGTGTGAATTAAACCTCCTAGAACTACTATTAATCAAATCGCAACGGTTATCTCACCAAAAGCGACGAGTCCATTGCCGTTAGTGTCGAAGAGTTGGAAGGCGGTTTTGTAGAGCGCATCGGGCACGCACAGCAGCCCCTCGAACGCCTGGAACTCCGAGAACGATATGTAGCCGTCCTTGTCCATGTCCACGATGCCAGCGATGAGCTGTACCGACTCCTTGTTGTAGTCATCTGGAAACACAAGTTATAGGTAGAAATTTTATTTTTGTTGAGTATGATACTTAAGGATGGACAAGTAGAGAAAGACTAAAGAAATCAATGGAATGCGTGAAGAAAGATATGAAAGAAAAAGTGGGTGAATAAAGACGTGGGAGTTGAAAAGAAACTGGAATAAGGTATATGACATTTTCAACAAAATCATCACAGAATAAATTGTAGTCAATAAAATATAAAAAATATACGTTATGAGACGGTAGTTGCGTAATTTCTGATTTGATTTTGGCTATGATTGCGTATAGACTGTTTGTATATAAAAAAATATTGAAAATTATCACAACACGCTTTACGTTATTTTGGTCTTATATTTATTTTGAATACTAATTTTCATTGATAATTCTCCTAGGTAATTAGTGCTACCATTAGCACCGATAATTTCCTGAATCACTTCTTTTTCGTAGCAAAAACAATCATGTAATCACAAAGTCTTAAAATCTTCATGCTGATAGTACTCATTAATTCTTCGATTATCGAGTCATTAGCCGTAACATTGATATGAATCATTTATCATTGACCCACGAGACTGAAAGTAAATCCCCATTTGGACTGTAGCTGTCATGACAACTGCAAGCATTGTTTGGATCTCTAAACGTGTTATTTTGGACGTCATCCAAGCACGAAGTCGCAGTTCTGAAGTAGTTGTCATTTGTTTCTAAGTCTATTCTCGTTATGACATGTTCCACCCCTAGCTCGAAGACAGATACGAGGCCACGTTTGTATTTGTGCCTCCCTCGAGAACAGAACAAGATGTTTGCAATTTTTATTCCCTATTCAAGTTATTAGATATGCTTTTGAAACGATTAAAAATTAAATGAAAGTACATTCACTGGTTGAGTATATGGTCATCAGGATCCTAATGCTTAAGGCTCCGTTGATTGTCAATATTTTACAAGTCTTGTAGTCTTGTTTTTTGAATCGTGACGACGAATATTATATTTTACACACGGAATATAATGCATTATTGGCAATAGCACTTTAAAGTCTGTTGTTACACCATGAATCATCACGAATAGTTGTAAAACCCAAAAATATTTTACACCACGTGCGATGGTCACATTCCAAGTGCACGTAATGTTCACGCGATGTGCGCACCTTATTTGATTTAACGATACGAGTGTGATAAAGGCAAAGGTAATCGGCAAGGTGCATGGCTATTTAAAGCACTCAACATTCCAGCTGACAATAGGTACGTGTATATTTGGAAAACCTTCACGGAGGTCTAGATAGTGAAATGCCTTTGATGTGTCTTGTTTCATATCTGTTATGATATGAGCTGTATTACTTTCACATCTATTATAGATTTCAATATCATAATAAGTTTTAAACATATAATGGCATATATATTTTATGCTTTTGGGATGTCTTGTTCTTATGGTCTAGGGTTGTCTGAAGATCGACTAAAGCCGCCATTTATACGTTCATTTGTTTTTGCGTTTATTATTTTTGTAACTTTATTTGTATTGTATCCATGTAAAGTTTTCTTTAATACATAAGTTTGAACTTTTTATGACTTTGAAATTGCCAAATGGTAAAAAAACCTTTTAGAATTTAGTTTAAGTTATGTTTTGCTTACAGTCATAAAATAATATATGTAAAATTGTTCTTTTGCGGTGAGTGAGTCCAAACTATTGGGACAATAGTCTTCCGTCGATTATGGGGCCAGCGCAACCATTCAATTCTCGTAATAGTCGTCATCATTGCTTCCGTTACGAACATCGCGAAAACCGAACAGTTCTTGAAAATAGTAAAGTTAAAAATATCCACAATATAAGACTCCCTAGGGTCTATACAACAATCATTATATCATTCACTCTATTTCCACTCGAGAGATGTCTCTTGGTACTAAGAGTACTATAATCTTTCGTATCAAAATTGCTTTTTACATACATAGAACTTAGAAGTATGCTTAAAATGTAACACATTTTGTTAGTGTTATTTTATTTTCTTTAGCCATCGCACAGTCAAATGTCGAGTGTCAAAAGTTGGGAAAAAAAATTATAAAAGGAACAGCTTAACAATGTTTCTTTGTGGTTGCAGAATTTTTATTCCATTGTACACCATAATTGAGCGCCGGTGAAAAATAAACTATGTGAGTTGAATTTATGTTAAAGTTATCACGAATAGCAACGATAGTCGGACGGCTTGGTCAAGGCCGCACAAAGTTGCTGGATACAAGCCGCTTTTAACTGGTTGGAAAATATTTAGCTGATACTTTTGTCCAGTTATAGTCTGATGATAAGGGTGTCGACATTCTTACCTTCAGTGAATAGTCCAAGGTATTTCCTCACGAAATCTTCGCTTGTGATGTGTTTCTCACCGTTCCTCTCGACGGTGGCGTATTTTAGAAATATCTCATGGAGTTTGTCTGTGTCCGCCCTTTTCAAATAACCAGCCCCCTGGGAACAAAAGATAAATTGTAATAATTGAATTTAAAAAAATACTTATCCGTAAGTAAACATCGGATGGACGAGAAGATATATTAACGAAATTAGAAATAGACGGTGAATTAGAGGGAGTAGAAAAAGAATTCAAAGTAGATTATTATCAGCCGCCCTTAGTGTTACACGTATGTATTTTGATAAGTCTAATTCTCGGTTTAACCGCAAGTGTTTTTTTTTATGACGTACTAAAGATAAAAATTGCTCTTAATAAATATTCACTTAATAAAGATATTGTCAAGTTAGCCTCTCGCGAGAAACACAAGACTAAGTGTCCTTTGGGTTAGTTTTCTACGAGATTGATCATTTCAAAGTCCTAATTTCATACAATGCGATTCTGACACTGGCAGAAAACATAACCGAAGAATAACTGATATTGACATTGGATCGACTGATAATTCTTTGCGAGAATCAGCATTATTTTATCTTCGGTATACTCATGTTTACTAGCCAGATAACGGCTCAATATAATATTATCGCGTAGAGATTAAAGCCTTTGTAGTAAAAAAAGATAAAATGATTCGCATTAAAGGAAATTCCGATTATTTCACAATTTATTGAAAAACTCTTTGTTGGTAATTTTTTGTCAATAATTCGTACCATAAAATGAAAATTGCCATGAGATAAAGTACAAAATAATATATTAGGGATAAGGGATTGTGATCAAAGAAAATTAGGGTTTTTGTATCATATTTAAAAATGCTTAAGATTTCACACAAAAAAATGCTCTGTTACTTGTCTTTACATAGATAAATACGATCCAATACTTTTAGATAATAATAAAGATGTGCTATAAAAAAGTTGAAACAAAGAAAACGATCTAGCCAGAGTAATTAAAAATGTCTCTAGCATTATTTGCACAGGAATAATATGGGTTACGTACACATAACCTAGTTTTCTTGAACAGCGAACATTTTTCGTTTGATTTTGCGTCTTTGCAAATTTTAGCGATATCTTCCCTGACTACGCTAATTACTAAGAAAGTATTTTTTTACTATTATACACACAGAAGCTTATTTCTGTATTTCTCGAAGAGGTAGCCAGAGGTGCATTTCTGCGCCAAAATTTCAGGCACATTTAAATTTTTCGATATGGTTCCCTAAAAATTTTACATATCTCTCGAGAATAGCAATAGAAAGACAATGCTAAGATAAAAAATATTTTTCGATTGTAAAACGTGAATAAAATCGTTGCTGGTTAGTAGGCAATTAAGTTATAAGAAATTTCTTACTAAGATATATTTGTGCAAATCTCGTCACTGAGTAATGAGATCGTTGTAATAAATGCTAAATTACAAGCTCATATAAGTATATACAATACTCATCATATGTAAGGTTTTCCCTCTCATTTTCAGTAAGAACAACGAAATGTCTTAAAACAACTAGGGAGTATGGTGGAAAACGATTTGACTCAACTTCGGATTTCTGATATCATTTATCTTGGGTTGTAATATTAAAAAAAAAATTATCCACACTTTATGCGAAAATATGACTCCATTTATACGTCCTACTACTGAATTATAATCAGCACAATTTTTTATCAATCGATAAAAAATTATGTACTTTTCAATTTTGGAACAGTTTGCCATTCTGGTGCCCTCATTTGTTTGACCTTGACTCTGTTTAGCAAAGCGTGAGAAAACAATTAAGTTGTATGTCATAATTCAGCGGATTGTGCGACAGTATTTTAGTGATACGTCGATAACCAATAACCACACCACAGTTAATCCCCGCTAACCCCCACTAGGCCAGCATGTTGGACTAAGGCCTAAACCCTCTCAGTTGAACAGAAAGCCCGAAATTGTAAATCTAGATCAAGTGAAAAACTGCTTTGCTTTCGTGGCACTGGTTTGTTAATTTGCTTTTTCACGCTTACTTCGCCAAAACCACCCAAGGTTATGTATAGGAAGAATGAATTATGAAGCACGTGAGCTGGCAAACTGTCCAAAATGCAAAAAAAAACACTTAAATTAGTGTACCGTGATGCAGGTAATTGGGACTCGATCAAAGACCGGGCTATGTAAATGTATGTAATGGATCATGCAACGATTATGCAACTTCGATACGGCAATTTCCATATCAACGCATGGTGAAAAAATATTACATCGCACGATAAGTTTGTCATTGTTGTAGATATTACTGTAATATTTGTTGTTTGTTACGTAACTACATGCGTAAATCGGAATGTTTTGATCACAGATGAAATCGAATTAAATCTATTCTCTACAACACTTTAATGGCTTTTTAAATTACAGAAGGAGGGATTGTCTAAACTAAAGGTACAAAACGGATTAAGATTCCAGCCAGCATGATTTAACACTTATGGGTTTAATACTTTTTGCTCTCATATACATTTTCCAGACCACTTAAACTATCTTATGATGAGATAGATTAATGTAGCACAGCTGTATCAAGATTTTGCTTAGGTTACAAGAAAAAATAATTTCTTTATATTGGTGGTGGGAAATGATTTTTAAGTTTTAAATTAAATGCTGTATAGAAGGGAGTCTACAATGAAACAGAACATATCATATAACAAAGTAAATATACCATGCAGCTTGCGGTTTACTAAAAGTCACTCTGGATATAAATATTTTTACGACATAATGAATAAAATATTTTAAATTTCCAATGATAAAACAAAGTAAAGGAAATATTCATTGAGTTTTTGAGTTAATTTTTCTAACCCATGTATTAAGTTGAGAAAAAAGAAACATCTGACATATTTAAATTACCATAATAAATAATACATTTTTTATATGTAGAGGGAAAATCAAACGGATGGAATGCACAATTTATTCTGATCAAGTTGGAAGAAACTTTACTTACGCATATCAAATATAACCAACTCTCATAAAATCAAAATACCATTGCCAACACCATGAAATGAATTGGAGAAAAAATATTGTTTTTGGTTTTACTTTTGTAACAAAATATTTCCTTCGGATCATCTCTGTGGATTTGGTCAAACCACTTTATTCAATGCAATCCAGAAAAAACATGGACAGTTTTTTTTTAAATGAATCTGACAGTCTTTAAATATTATGTGGATTATCTAAATGATTAAAGCACTTGACATTTTGGTTAGGACTAAATTTTTATATTAAATTTGTGCATAATGATTTTTGCTACATTTGCTATCCATGATAAATACAAAAAAATAGCTTTTAATACTGTAACATGTAACAGCATCATAAATGACATATGAAATATTACATATAAAAATTTCTTGCAATTCGGAATGTATTAACCTCATTATTGAATTTGATAAAGTATTTACACTGTTTTTAAACAAGAGTTGTAATGCTTCTTTATAAAAATGTACAATTTTGTGTAGCATATTTTTCATCTTATTACAATATGGATCGTAAAGAGTTAATGGGATACAATTGTTTCAATCAATATTAGTCAATTATAATGTTCACAATAAGCCTGTATGTTTGAGATGATTGATCTAAAAACAACTTACAGTTGACTTTAAATGGACAATGACTGTCTGTGATAGTGAAAAATACTATAAAAACAACACTAATAGTTCATTTACTACCATGAATATCCTCTTAATGGACAATATAATAAGAATGGAGATAAATTAAAGAAACATTGCATTCCAAACACTATCACTTAGTGAATAGAGTTCAATTCTGAATGAATTGAAAAGATCATGAACACAGCACATGCACACAAAATCACAATTCACAATTTGAATGTATTTGAATATAGAACTTAATGAACACAAAACTTGTTCTAAATTTATGGATAACCATAAAAAATATGTAATAAAATTTGATTTTACCCGGCGAGATGTCATTTTGTCGTGAAGTTTCAAATTGAACTAGTTGATGGCCATCAGGATGTTGACGTAACAGATAAGAATATTTTATCATACATGTTCAAGCTATACATATTTTACAATTCCTTATCTATTTAGTTTTCATCATTCACTCAAGACTGACATATTATTGCTATTTAATTTAAATTAAAACAATTGTTTTTCATCATTATTCTGGTGAGTGGTAGAATATAGAAGTAGTTATTTTGCAGGGATGTAGGGTTGGCATATTCAAAGTGGTCATAATTGGGACGGGTTCGATTGGGTTCTTCCTCTAATTTGTTTTTTTCGTAAGGTCAAAGAGGTTAGGATCGTTATCTAACAGCAATACAGTTTCTGAGTAAAAAAATAAGAAACAAGTGATAAATTCGTAATGAGTGCCTTACAGATGAAATAGTTATGTATGTTAGTCAGGTGTTTTCTATGTCTGTTGGTGGCTGGAGACCGCAAAGCCGCATAGTGACGTATCGTTGGAGTTCAAGGCCGGGCAACTCAAGGGCATCCGAAAAATTATGTAAATACTACACAACAATGTCCCCTGTTTCATAATATAACAGATAAATATCTAAAAACCTTTTGTAAATAATTAAAAACTTACCCACCTCTTGACAGCTGGCCTGTGTTAACAGAGAGCTCAACAAAGATTTAAACATTACAGAGTTTTTATTCACAAAACAAAAAATTTTTGAAAGGGAACTGCAATATTTAAATCTTCCAAGAGTTGCGTGAAGTTCGTATGCCCTGATAACACGTCACGATATGTAAAAATGTTACAAAATCTATTTTTGTTAGACATGCACCGCGTTCATGATCGGTCCGACCGCCCGGCTGGTAGCACTACCCGTTTCGACAGTCTTTTGTCATCTGCACAAGTTGCACAAAGCTGAGGGTTTTTAACTTGGTCGCATTATCGTAGCTTTTTGCGAATTTTGACGTATAGTGATGTGCTCTAAATCATTGATAGCGTTTAATACTAGTTTAAACTGAAAACATAATATAATTACAACATTGATGTTAATGAATCAGTAAATATTTTTATATATTTTTAAATACACGCATTAATAAAGATAACATGTTACGACTTTACAATTTTGTTCTCAATATCTTGATCAAATCATGGCACTTAGTAGGTAGGTAGGAAGTAGAGATGCGCCGAGTTATACTTTTGCCGAGTAACGAGTACCGAGTTTTACTCGGTTCAATTTTTTTTCAACCGAGTACTCGGCCGAGTAACTCGGTTCAATTAAGTTTCCAATTCGCGCGTGGTACATTAGAATTTAAATAGCCTGTTTTCGGAGGCCGGTAACGTGTACGAAGAATAGAGGAATAGGCTGTTACCAGAACGTGCAGCGAGGCTTGTGTTCCTGCATCATAACTTCATCATCAACCCATATACGCCCACTGCTGAGCACGGGTCTCCTCTCCCATTGAGAGGGTTTAGGCCATAGTCCACCACGCTGGCCTAGTGCGAGTTGACGGACTAGTGCAAGTTTCATCACGATGTTTTCCTTCACCGTTAAAGCAAGTGATAATTAAATGTGAATACCAGGGCTGCCAGCAAATAAATCGCAGCTATACGGTTTAGTATCTGCAATTATACAAAATTAGATCGCATTATACATAACCATTCTATGCAGCTCTTGTTTTTTTTTAGGATGATAGACAAATTATTGATAAAATGCGAAGTTATTTTCTATACCGTATGCCTTTGTATTGTATTATACGAAGTGGTCATGGATACAATAACCCATCCGATTATACAGGATTTGTATCCAATTATACAATCTGGCAGCCCTGGTGAATACACACATAACTTCGAAAAGTCAGAGGTGTGTGCCTGGGGTTCGAACCTGCGACCGTCGAGATTTTCGACCGCGCGCCCAAACCTCGAGGCCATCACTGCATCATAACTTAGCTTTATCCAATTTTAAATATTAATTATTTTTATTATGCGTAATTTTGATTTTATTTATTGAGATTTTCAAAGATTTCCTAAATTAC
Organism: Cephonodes hylas; assembly: GCA_030295005.1. Classification (NCBI taxonomy): domain Eukaryota; kingdom Metazoa; phylum Arthropoda; class Insecta; order Lepidoptera; family Sphingidae; genus Cephonodes; species Cephonodes hylas. Next base: position 2,511,842 of record AP025367.1, on the reverse strand, counting down.
TAAATAATTTTTGATTAACACAGTTGTTTACGAAATGAAATAAAATAATATTTATTGAATCTATAAAATGTTTAATACATCGCTTAAATTCAATCATTTCAAATTTTACCACCCTGTTCACGACCTTGTCAAGGTCGCGGGACGTCGCTGGCTGCAGGAGGCTTCCGATCAAATCCGGTGGAAGTCATTGGGGGAGGCCTATGTCCAGCAGTGGACTTCCATTGGCTAATGATGATGATGATGACTGTTGTTCAAATTATATCTACCGAAATATATTGCATTTCTTAAACAGAGTATACTCGGCATTCAAACCGAGTTATTCGGCCGAGTACGAGTATCAAAAAACCCGCCGAGTACGCCGAGTACCGAGTATCAACCGAGTACTCGGCCCATCTCTAGTAGGAAGTAACCGTTTGCCGTAAAAATTGACATAATAAAGAGTTAAATACTTTTGTGTAAGAAAGTAATATTTGTAATTTTAAATACTATTGTGCACAAGCGAAAAGCCACAGACAGGTATTACTTTTTATTATAATTTTAATGTTTTTTTCTTTGATTAATAGATTACATTTTAGTTATTCTGCCATCTATAACAAGACGATGAACAAAACTACAATATTTACAGGTTACGTTTAGGAATCTAGGTGTATTTTCGCAAGGTAGCTCTGTAAATGACTTCAGTTGCGACCTCTAGATGTCGTTGGGTTAAATTTTGTCGCGTACCTACTATTACAAACAAAATTTAATTAGGTAACTTATTCAGCTTTTACCGGTTAAACACTAGTTTGGGTGTCAAAGAGATAATATAAAATCGTTTAATTATAATTTAGTGAACTTTAACTCTTTAACTGGGCATTTACTGTGACTAATATCACGTGTGGTGGTTTATTTAATAAAAATAACTGAAATGCTATTAGAATGTTAATCCTTCAAAAAATATTCTTATCTTATAAAAAACAAAAACTAGGGACTATGGCTATAATATTAATTATTTATATCTTAAGCAAATGTGTCAATTTAAAGAACCAAGACAATATAATAAAAGAAATAATGAATATTTCAACAAATTTGCTATCGAACTGGCTTCACAGTACAGAAAAGTTATAATAAAAAAGTTAGGTTAACATATTGTATCATGGTGTAAGCAATCGTCATAATTAATGAACACTTCTTAATAAAAGAATTGATGTTTAAAAAAAACATAAAATATTCAAATTTTTTAATTCATATTTTAGTTTTCCTTCCTCTCTTAAACCGATTTTTAATGAATGTAGATGGAATGCCTCATTGACTTTTGGTATAAGTATGTGCCGTGCGATTTAGAGATCCAGCGTTCGATTCCCAGGTTGGGCAAAGTGTTAATATTACATTTTTCCATCAGGAAAATCTTAGAAGCGTTTCCAAATTACATTTTAAATTTACAATGAACTTTATTTTCTACAAAGAGTGCACGAAATGTGGTATCTGATATCTACATATGCGGAGATGACTTAACAAAAAAAAATCCTAAAACATTTGCATTTTTCGCTTGCAATGATGAAGTTAGCGGATTTATTATCATTTCGACTAATTCAATTACTTACCACGATTAATTAATTAGGTGTTAATCTCGGTTTAGCAAAAAACATTTATTTTAGTAACAGTACCTACTACTTACATTAGTATTAACACTAAAATTAGGATGGTGTGGATTATTTTGGGATTCCTTAAATTATGTTAATATGTATAAGTACACTTGCTGCAACTAAAAAAATCGATGTAAAAATAAGGTTTAGTAAGTTTAGTTGGATAGTTTGAGTTAACCATTTTGGCACTCGCGGACTCGAATTCAGTTCACACGCTTTGGACTTAGAATCGACTCAGTAAATTAAAAAGTAAACATAATTATTACTTCTTTTTTTAAGTATACAATAAAATATAATAAAAATAAAATATCGTGACAAAACAAAACAATGTAAAGAATTTGTAAGATGTAAAGCATTCACTGACCCACATTAGGTCGATGATTCTCCATGATTTTATTGATATAATTAAAATTTTGTTCCTTAAAACATAATGCAAGTCATAAGTCGATTGAAAATCATATTAAAAAAGTCATAATTATTTTAATATTTTAAAATAATTATTTATGTTTAATTGCCCGCTCGTTAAATCGAATATCGAAGATTAAAGGAGATGTATATGGAAAAAAAACAAAATAATAACTTATTTATTACGGCAAAAAAATTGTATGTTGTAATAAAATTCTTTCAAGACTAATTAATCTAATAATTTTATTTCGTTTCGTGGTAAACTCTAGATATAAGATACTTATTTTTACGTTTAATGTTATTTAAGTAACTAAAGAATAAAGATAAGAAAGATATTAACGAAGTTATACTAAAAAAATATAATAAAATTTTACTTTAAAATAGAATTGGTTTAGTTTATCGGGAAATGTAGATTTTTAATAAACTTGCCAGTCCAATTAAGGGCTATCGTTCCAGAAGTTTCAAACTATTAATACAACTTAACTTTGTAAGATACAAAATATCCTGGTACGTGAGTGATAAAATTACACCAATAACTTGAATTACGGTAGACTATAATATAATTGATGTTAATGTTATATTCAAATTAATTTTCAAGTTAGGGTTATTCAAGAAAAGAGCCTATATATTATATTTCATTGGCGGTGTTGACTACTTTAAATCAGGTGGCTCACTAGCTCGTTTGCAACTTATTTTAGCAATGCAACAACAGCATAATTGGGTTCACTTTAACGTATGAATAGACAGCTATTCCAAGTAAAGTACAGACACACATAGTAGGTACATATTAAAGATTTTTGGCACAAAGATAGATAAGACCTTCTTAAATACTTTTTTATAACATAAATTATTATAATCTGTATGAATGTGAGAAAAGTCGCGGTCATAATATAGTTTTGGTAATTTTAATGTTATAAACATAAAAACAATTTGTTCTTCATTGACGCTAATGTTGTACGTAAGGTCATAAACAAATATAGCAAAATAACCGATTTGCGTAGTACAAACTCCAGAAACAAACATAAACTCTTTGTTGTGCTATAAAGTTTACTCCAAAACAGAGCATTACGTAAATGAGTGATACTTACTCTCATGAGTCATACTCCAAAATTCTTAAGGATAAAATTAAAATGCTAAGCATTAACATTACTTTTTAGTAATGTTGAGTTTTTGTATTGGTTAAGACAACGTAGGGACTAGTAATATCTTTTGTAGAGAAAAACGTGATTTCTTAATTAATTTCCTTTTCAAATGGAACTAGATCACGTTTTTGTTGTTATTGCTATTTTTTATGCATAAAATGTTATGATAATATTTAATTAATTGCGCCATTAAATTGTAAGGTTTCGTTTGTCTTATTATTATTAATGGGTAAAATGGAACGGTCTGGTTCAATAACTTGTGTGACCTAATATATCATCACGCTGTGACATTAACGAGCTGAGCAGTGAAATACGGACCGCAACCACAACTGAGTCTATAATTTTTAATAAAGACAATGCTAGTTGGCTTTATATCGATGTCAGAATGTTGTTGGGTGTATTCATTTTAATCGTAAATCACATCACTTCTTTGAGATTGCACATACACAGATAGATAGATACATAGGTTGCTAAAGTATTAGAATCTAATAGTATTATATTATTATGACTATGCAGATATTATGATGACAATTCAAAACCTTGGGTTTAGTTTATCATTTAAGTACGGGAAAAGTCATAGGCATGAGAGAAGTACCAGAACGCATTCAATGTCTGCAACCCCGCACACTAATCTGTATTCGAAATTCGAATAATAAGTTCGTTAGCGAATCTACCGTGTTGTGGTCGCGATGGCAAACAAATGCACGTCACTATTTTGCTCCCGGCGTGCAAAATGCTGTGGAACAATTCACTAATATGCGGTAAAGGAATTTCAGCTTTATTATTTATGTGGCAAAGATTAAATTAGATAAGTCTTTTTATTACAAAACGCATATCACTTTATCGGTATGTTGTGTAGAAGCCAGTTACATTGTAAATCACGCATAAATACTGCCGCCACAACCGCTGCGTGTTCGAAATTTGAATTTAACAGTGACAGTTGTAGACTTTTTTCGTTGGCGCCAAACGAACGAATGCAGGTTTTAAAAACGGAGATTTTCGGTATAAAAGACCTAGTTTTCAAATTTATTTCTTTTACCTTTTACGCTATTTTGCGAATAACACAATGACTCTTTGCCATTCTTATATCAATGAGATCTCAATCTACATATTGATTTCTTATGGAACTTTTCGAATCAGGCCATAGATAAGATGAATATACTAATCAGTAGGAAAAACATTCAGTGTTAAAATAAGGTAATTAACAGATAATAATTAATAATTCGCATCAATGACGAATTTTTGTAGTTCCGTAATTGTATTGTTGTAATTATTTGAAATGAATTTTCGATTTATTCAACTTTTAATTGTTTTAATTATTTTCTTACGAGAGAATGGATTGTATATTACAATTCTTAATACAGACTTTTCTGCAATTAAGTAAACCTTCTCTTCCTTCTATTTTATTTAACTAACGACTTTGACTAACTTTGACTTTTATGTTACTTAATAGTAGACATAAGTTCTACTGTAGACCGTACAGATGATTTCAGTGACCACTTTCGACCAGGTATTCTTTTTGTTCATGTCAAAAATTTCTGTTTTTAAGTCTTCTTTCTTCTTCATCAACCCATATACGCCCACTGCTGAGCACAGGTCTCCTCTACCATTGAGAGGGTTTAGGCCATAGTCCACCACGCTGGCCTAGTGCGGGTTGGCGGACTACACACCTAAGAAATTCCTAAGAACTTTTTACGTGTGCAGGTTTTATTACGATGTTTTCCTTCACCGTTAAAGCAAGTGATAATTCAATTTGAATACACACATAACTTTCGAAAAGTCAGAGGTGTATGCCTGGTTTTTGAACCCGCGACCACCGAGATTCTCGACCGCGCGCCTAAACCTCGAGGCCATCACTGCTACCTATGTCTAAGTGCTAAGTGTTATGTCAAAAATCCCTGATGGAAAGTGCGGTGCCCAAAATAAAATAAATTTAAATCTTGTAGTAATTTCTGTGCACAATTGTTGGCAGCAGTAGAAACCACAGCGCCATTACGTTGTAGTTGTAAAAGAGATTCCGTGAAATTGCATAGCCGGTTATGACACCGTATGAATTTTATTAACACATAAGAAAGTGGACTGGGTAAGTGGTATTTCGTTGGGTTTAGTCGTGAGTTCGGTTTTAAATACGGTTTATGTGGATGTAAGATTAAACTGCCAACTCAATTTTTCAGTGAATTAAAGAGAAAATATATTTAAGAATACGAAACAGCTACATTTCTGTACAAAAGTTTTGTTTTAGAACGAACGTAATAGTAGGCTAGTCTATTGCTTGTTTCCAACACTTCTCCGGACTCTGGACTACTGATGCCACTTCTAATGAAGTTATCCCATAAATCTGTCCAGCCTGGGAAAAGAACCATCAAAGGGGTATCAAAGAATCAAAGGAGATACTATACCACACGCTTGTGACGCGAGATCACGAGATAGTCGAAAAACAATAAAATTTGCAATTAACGATGACTAGATTGCAATTTTACAAAATGTAGGTAAAAAGTTACAAAATAAAGAAGAAATGCAAGTAACATTACTGGAAAAGCGAATGTAAGGAACGCGCGCTGCGTTACGAGGAAAACCTTGTTTTATTATACAAAAATGGGGTGCATAGAGGACATGCTTCGAGTTTTTGTGTCCTTGGCAGAACCTACATTTCGGTAACTTGCGCGCCCTAAATTTATCCGAATGTTAAAACTTTTTGCGTTGAACTTATTTAAAGTGGACGAATAAATAGAGGTTATATTTCAAACAACCTTTTTGTTAATTACTCACTACCTTACTGGCAATAGTAAATGGATAACAAAGCTATTTTAGGAATGTTTTATGAGGTTTAAAAGCAGATGAGATGATGCTTTACCAATGCGGGGTTTCTTTTGTATTATTAATACTGTCTTTCACAAAGGAAACGCTACGCCGAATTAACCGGCAAAACATCGGCTTACAGACACTTCCTATTGCTCTTTAGGTAACACTTTAGATCAATGTATAGAATATATGGCAAAATAAGATAAAAGTCCAAGATATTGAGCCTGTAACCTCTCTAGGGGAAAACATATACTAGATCATAAGGTTTTCAACTTGATTGCTTAATAGCTTCCGCCTTCTATGTGCTCAAAAATTTCTACTTTATATAATATTTAAATATATAGGACATCTGGAAACCAAAAACAGAATTTTAATAGTCCCTGCCATGTCACTTACTCTTGCCAGATAAAAAAAAAAAAAACAAACATCTTCTATATTTCATCGCAGTAATAATGGTGATACATCCCACGCGTTTCTGCCAAAAGGTTAAACTGAAGACAATGACCCTATATAAAGGAAAATTTCCTTGATAACCCTTCTCCTCAAGAATCTCTGGTATTTCTTGACAGCTATTTGAAGTCGGTTCATAATACGGTATCAAAAATTATAAATACTTATTTCGAAATGTAGGAATTGTCGGCATAAAATAAAATGTATTTTTAACTTTTCAACCAATTATGAATTTTAATATACATACATTTGTTCAATGTACATAGAAGGGCAGGATTTATGCTTAAAAAGAAGCGAGGATGTCGAAGATTAGGCGGTTGGGACAAAATAATTGGGACATAATATATGGGCTGATGGTGACACACCTTAAATCGGTAACAAAATACACAGGAGCGAAAATCCTCATCTTTCCATTACCCTTGGATACTTCCAAAATAACTCGAGTAATAGCCATTATCATAATAGTTTCAAACGCCCATCCACGCAATTTCCATAATATTCAACAAACTCGGTTGGAAATAAACTTATAGTGACCGCAGTACGAAATGCACTGTACCAAGTTATGTACGTTGTAAAACTGAATCGCTTTGAGACGCGCGCGGGTTGACTCCTTTGTACGTGCTCCTCGTGCGCTAGGATTTTTGTTATATTTTTACATGGGCTGGTTATGCCGCTCGGAAAATGTGCTGCAATCCGAATTTCTTCACGTTTCTGGATACTTTATAGCTGAATTTGAATGGCTTATTCGTAGTCCTTAAGATTTTTTAGGGTAATAAAACTTAGGAGTATTTAGTCTGAAATGTTCCACATCAAATTTTCTAGATTCGATCTTCGCCTAAATAATTTGGTCTACTAAGTATATGTTTATCATTGAAATGTTAATATATGAAACGCAGGCAACAAAAATAATCCATCTCTTAATATGTTAACTTCCACCGTCTGTGTATTGAATCACTTCGTAATGGGAAAAACGACTAACATATCGACAATTTTCAAATCAATCCATTTAAATAAATTAAAAATATTGTGAAGTTGTAAAAAAACGGTATAGATAGAAAATGTAACTACTTTTATATACTCATGAATACAATTTTAATTTCGTGAAATAGAAAAATTTTAAAATACTTTGAAACAACTATCTGAAATCGTTTACAATTAGATAACGTTTCTGTTGTTCTTTATTCATATGATAAACTATTTTACTAATTAAGACACTGAAGTTCTTTTTTCAAATGTTATAAGTTTTGTTACAAATTAAGGTTCCGGTGTTCTTTTTTCAAATATTAATAAGTCCAGTTCAAAAGAGGTACGCTCAGCGCAAGAACCGGGCCAGTGTAAATAAATCGAATTTCGTTTGTCGCAGTGCTCCACGGCCAAAGTTTCTTTGTGCAAAGGTTGAGTTACGAACTTGGGGAACTTTCTATTATTCCGCCTTGGTAGAAGATCCTGGATTTTAAGAACTGTGTACGCTACAAGGCAGGAATTGACGCGCTGTGTACTCATAATTGCGAGGGAAGTTGAGTTTCGTTCACGCTTTTGTGTTGGATGTGCATATGGTTAGTAAAAATTCGAAAATTTGTATATAGTTTTGTTGGATTTGAATATGGTGCTAATACACTTATTAGGGCGCGTACTATTTCCGCCAATGTGTCTTTGCCAAATTAAGGCTACTGCCAAGTAACATCGTGGCGTATTATAGGAAAGGTGTGGTCGTAAAGCCTAAATTAGAATCAATATTCCACCTTTTGGGATACAGACGTTGACAATACCGCCAACATTATAAGAAAAATAAAAATGGAACACATGTCAAGAAAACTGGACTGTGAAAAGGGACAATGTGTCAAATAGAGACGTAACAGCGAATCAACCCCCAGCCTTATTCAGTCGTCACTTGCCACCGTGAACCCTTCAATGCATACAAAAAACTTCATTTTCAATACGCCCGGCCCAGCGGGCAGATGGCGGGTCGGCTTGTAAAAGAATATTACGCGCGTCGCAGATCTACGCGTGGTTTACTGCCCGTGTCGTGTGACGTATACAAATGTTCCATCCTAGGATTTTTTAAAAATTTAAATTTGGAATATATAAATAAAAAAAGGATAATTCTCGGAGGTTTTAATTCAAAATTGACGCATCTAAATATGGTATGGTATACAACCTTTATGGTGACAACTGTGAGGGATATATACCATATATAATAAAATTATAATAAGATTTTTTATCTGAGGTAACGGTTACTTCTGGACTTAAAACTTTGAACATGTACTTTAACTTTGTATTACACGATAACTATAAATTGTTTACTGTAACTGTGAAAAATCTCAAGGAAATCTGTCAAGAGCGTTCCAAGAATATTTAAGGTTATTCGAAGCCTATTAAATTTTAAAATCAGTTCGCTTATTTAAATGACTTCCCATGTAAATGCATTATTCAGACATCAAAAAACCTGAAGCGAAAATAAACAGCACGAAACTGAAACGTTTTGACGCAGAGCGTTAATTTGCACGTTTTATGGGCCATTAAGACAGATGTAACTATTCGTTGAAATCACGGAAATCCTTTTTGCCGGAAAAAGACCGTAAAATGCATTCAACCATGCTACACGGTGGCACGGTTAATTACTCGGAATGCACCATATTTGTGTATCTTCCAAATTGCCTACACTTTCAAATTATTTTTTAACTAACTGTCTACTGCTTTGCGGAAAAGTTTTATATAAAGAACAAAAAACAATTTAGGCTGCGTATTTCGGTACTTGTCAAATAATTTTGTTTACGTGCTACAAACGACTGAACGAATTTCAATATATGAAATTATACGATGATATATGAATGCGAGAATTTATAAAATGACGGAAAACTATAATGTGGGGTTGAATAAAGCTTTAAGGGATATAGCGTGTGTTTGTATAAATTTTATCATCGGCCAAATAAATTCCACATCTGGGCACGGGTCTCCTCTACAATCAAGATGGTAAAGGCTTTGGTTAATCACGCTGGCCTAGTGCTGCTTGGCGGAATTATATTGTATGATTTTACTAAACTAATTAAGAAGTAAAAGAATAATTATATCGACCAAGTACAGCTGTTTTCTGAATCTCTTAAATAATGAAGCTAGTTAAGTATTTAATCTTGAAGCGTCATGAATTTTCAGCGGTTAATAACATTAAAACCTGCGTGAATAGCGAATCCAGATATCGCCCCTTCTCAGCTGTTAATGTTTTATTAGCTCGGAAATGTTTAATTGTCTAGCCAGGAATTGTAGTGTTTTATTGCATAATATTGTTCTTTACGTGTATAAAGGGGTTGTTTATAGTCGAAACCATATTGATTTCTCTGTTGGCTCCGTGTTAAAAATTTGTAGGTGGGATCAAGAAGACCTAGAATTAACATACAGGCTTGCAAAGAGATTATATATTTTTTTCAATAACCGAAGTCTCAGTAAAAATGTAAAATCTTATTGAATGATAGCACAATATTTACGTGGGAATTAAATTTTGCATAATAGTAGTAGTAGTAGTGACGGCCTAAATATGGCGGCCTAGTAGCCGCAGATTCAAACCTTAGGCTCACACCTCTACATTTCAAAGTAATGTATGTATTCACGGTGAATTATCATTAACGGGGAAGGTGAAGTGAATAACAGTGAAGAAAAACATTGTGAGGAAACTTGCATACCTAAGAATACTTAGGAATTTCGTAGGTGTGTAGTGCGCCAACCCGCACTAGGCCAGCGTAGCACCTTAATATTCTCAGTTGTAGAAAAGGCACGTAGTGAAACGTTATAAGAATTGAGGACAAGTAACAGTAAAAAGTTATCAGCACATCCACGCAAATTAAATTTCAGCAGCCATCATAAAACCCGAAATCTCAATCTTCGACATCCAAATCCAGTAACTCGACAAATTCGAGGTAAATTCCCCACAATCCTGAGTGTAATTTAATAAGCAACGTGTATAAATAAAGCTTGGTTCCGAGTAAGCATCAGCCGGAAAATATTACGCCCCGAAGGCATATTAGTAACCAGCAAACACGGCGCGCAGTAACTAACAATCTATTGCCGTCCTAATCTTTATTACAATGTATTTTATCTAAATGTCGCCGGTGTTTTGCACCATTTACGTGTTCTAGCAAATGTCTGAATTCGCAGCTTTAGGTTCAGAGAAACTGGTCTAAAACTTTCTGATTTTGTGAGACTTGGGTGAATTTTGCTTATTGGTCATTACGAGTACCATCATTAACTGCTGAGCACGGGCTTCCTATAAATGAAAGGATATGCCTTAGCGCTAGCCAAGTGCGGAGTAGCTGACTAAATCTACACACCTACGAAATTACTAAGAAATTTAAAAACATTTAAATAAATACGTTGTTTCAATATGCTTTTAAAAAAGTCTGAGTGCAAGGAGACTTGTTATTCAATGCCATAGCAATATGAAAATATTACGGAAGTGGTCACGCGGTTTTTAATATCATTTTGTTCAGTCGACGATATTACCGTTATAATTTCGTGATATTTCAATCTCTAGATTAACTACACTTCTGCTTAGTTGTTGACCCATAGTCCTGATCCAAAATTCCCTAAACTCCGCAACTCCAGCAACATTTCGATGCGATATCGACATTATTTTATCGCTGGCACCCATGAGAGTAATTTTTCCTATAACCATACAGCTATTTATTGGCTATCGGTACGTAAAAGCTTATTTACTGGCATTTTCTAGGCAAGTGAGACAAATGGCGATCGATTTGCTTTAGAAATTATCTTAAAAAATATTCGAAGACTGTGTGATAAATTTAATATGATCCTTCAATATAAGAGGACAAAATTTGTTAAGACAATATCGCTGTTGCTAGAATATTATGTTAGGGTTACTAAATGTTGCAAACTCGTTTATTAGCTCAAGGAGTAGATAAAGAAGAAATATATTTTTATTTAAATAAGGAGGCCAGAGTACTGTTATAATTATTGAAATATGAATAATACATATTCTTTATGAAAGACCCCAATATCACTGACTCAAATTTAATGACTCCGTAATCGAACCCGGAAACTCCAAATTCCCCGACACAGTATTTGTATTACAAAAAGTATAGGAAACAATAGAAATGACTGACCTATAAAAGATTTTTGTAAAAGGGAGTTAGTAAAATACTCAATGCCGTATTATAGTATTTAATGAGACCAATTAATTAGCGGGCACGTTTTGTACAGCAGTTCCGTTTAAGTGAAAGTTTGTTTTAATATGAGTTGCCGTGTGCAAGGACCAAATATTGGGTTCAATTAATTTTTATAATACCGACGCTGAGTGATCTCCTACAGTGTTCTTAAAGTATTTATGTGTAAAAGATTTATGTGATTGATCAATGGTTTTGACTGTTGAAATAATGAAAGTTTGGGGTCTTTTATTAACAGATTCACTAAAATAGTATTACTACATTATATACACATTTGTTATATTAAACTCGGGTAGAGTTTAATATAACTTTTTGAACTTTTTGAACTTTTTGAATCCGAATAGACTATTAGGCTTTTAAATGAACACTAGCGCTAAGTCTTCTTGGTCAACCTAGTTTTTCCTATAATCTGTTCTATAATTCTAAATTTTCTTTTCTTTTGGTTGCAGGCATTAGAGGACTTACAAGAAGTAACATAGACAAAGAGAATACTTCAAAATGCTTAGCCACGTAGCACCCTCGGGTATGGTGGTCACTCCGCACCATTTAGCCACACAAAGTGCTTTAGCCATTTTAAGAGAAGGTGGTACAGCTATAGAAGCAGTAATAGCCGCGGCAGCAACAATAGCTGTTGTTTATCCACACATGAACGGTATTGGAGGCGATTCCTTCTGGCTCATAGTTCCTCCTCATGATGATGCTATAGCAATTGAAGCTTGTGGAGCAGCCGGGAGCCTAGCAAATGAAACATTCTTCCAAGGATATGATAAAATACCTTACAAAGGCCCAAAATCAGCAGTAACCGTTGCAGGAACAGTAGGTGGGTGGCAAGAAGCACTGAACTACGTCACTGAATGCGGGTATCAGAGAATGTCTCTATCTAGATTGCTATCAGATGCTATTAACTACGCAGAAAACGGGTATCCTGTCACAGAATCTCAGAGAGTTAGTTTAGAAAATGTAAGGAGATCAAACCTTTCCAGCGATTTTCATAGAATTTTCTATCCGGATGGTAAAATTCCTAAACTTGGTGAAAGATTTTATCAAAAAGACTTAGCACGGACGCTAAAGCACTTAGCCGAGAATGGTTTGTCGAGTTTTTATAAGGGTGACTTAGCTAAAACCATAGCCGAAGATATGGCATCCTTAGGAATGCCTATAACTGATTTTGATCTGGCTGGATATAATGCTGTAAGAAAAATACCTTTACGTTTACAACATCGGCATGGAGAGCTATTAAACCTTCCTCCCCCAACTCAAGGCTTAGTTTCCCTAAGCATACTTGGTGTATTAGATAGATTGGGAATAGATGGAAAAAATGAGGGTGAATTCATACACGCCACAGTTGAAGCAACTAAGCAAGGTTTTAAAATCAGAGACGATTATATAACTGATCCTAAATACATGAAGACTGAACCTAAATCATTATTATACAATCAGAATTTAGTAAAAATGGCTGAAAATGTAAGACTAGATCGAGCGTCTAACGTAGGACAAGGTAAAGGTCCTGGAGATACTGTCTGGCTAGGAGTTATGGATAACAAAGGGTTCTCAGTGTCATTTATACAAAGTATATATCACGAATTTGGCAGCGGTGTGGTCCTACCACAAACAGGAATTTTATGGCACAATCGTGGAACCGCCTTCACTTTAAACAAGGACCAATTGCTCTCATTGAAACCTGGAAAGAAACCATTCCATACACTTAATCCAGCGGCTGCTAAATTGAATGATGGAAGGACCATGGTCTACGGTACTAGAGGAGGAGATGGTCAACCGCAAACTCAGGCTGCGATATTCCATAGGTATGTTGTACAAGGGAAAGATCTTCAAGCTTCAGTGTCAGATCCTAGATGGATATATGGCCGAGTGTCTGGTGACGCAGATGATACTTTGAAATTAGAAAGCAGGTTTTGTGAAGAGACCATAAACTATTTGAAGGAAAGAGGTCACGACATCGTAATGCTGCCAGATTTTAGCGAGAAAGTAGGACAAGCAGGAGCGTTGGTCAGGCATAGGAGTGGAATGTTGGAAGGTGCTTTCGATCCTCGCAGTGATGGTAGCGCTGCAGGATTTTAATGTGAGGTTTAATGTTATGTTTTAAAACTATCTTGTGTATATTTAACATAATTTAAAAAATGAAAACCAAAATTTTGTACCAATACCAATTTTATAATAATTCTAACAATTCAATTAATTCAGAAATCAGAAACATACCTACTTCCGTCCCGTCGAAACTATTTTTCTGCTTGAGATTCTTGAATTATTTTTTTTATTGCTTTTTATAAAAAACTATTAATTAAAGAAAAAAATATACGCTCTCTTTTAACTTGAAGAGAAAATTAAAATCTGTTTTATTCAAATAATTTCACGAAAGGTCCTTTGACTATATAAATGCAGCTTCCTGTTTCTGTACGAAGCAATTGATACTATACTAGATTCGATATTTAAAGTATGCATTATACTATGATACTGAAAAGCGTATAGAAAAAAAATGGACCCTTAAATGTAATATTAAAGACGCAAAACACTAGTTTTAAATCCACCTCAAATACCTAATCTTTTCAACGGAACGGAAATTTTGCTCTCACCATTTATAAAAGTTTTTAAAATTTCAACCAAAAGATATCGTTGAGGGAAAGTTCCTTAACTTATTTTCTAAAGTTATTGATGCTGTCATAGCCACAGCTGAATTTCAAGAACTTCTGAAATTATCTATTTGAGGCGCCTTTTTAAGTCTTTTGTTAACAGAACATCTTCTCGAATAAATGGGACCATTGTTAACTCTTTAGAACTATTTAAATTTGTATGTATCATAGAGGAATAGAGTAACGTAGGCAAGTATGCAGACAATGGTTTATGGTTGCATTTTTCATTCATCGTTAAATTGTTGCTTTATTTATCTTGATACAACCACGTAGGTGTGAAGCGAGCAATCAACATGTCATGGATTTGGTTCCCAGGACAAAAGTGCTATATATTTTTACCATCAAACTAAATATGCCTGTGAAATAATAGACTGTTGTGAACGCAGAACTGAATGTTGTATTTATTAATATCTAATTGAAAACAGCAAAAATAAAGTCTCAACAGTAAGTCAACAGCAAGTCTAAACAAAGTGCAAACATTAGATAGTAATCAAAGAGTAAATAAAGAATACCTTTAGTATAAGTACCGTTAAACTTCAACATCGAATTCATTTAAAAATTGAATTATCGATTTGTTGCAGGCTAATTGAGTTGACGTTTTCTTATCCACTTTTCATAAATTTCTGACATGTCATTAAAACGATATCATCAATCAGCCTATCGCCGTCCACTGCTGAACGTAGGCCTCCCCAAGAAAGCACCAACCATCCCGGTCTTGAGCAGCCCTCATCCATCCGTTTCCCGCCACCTTTCTCAAATCGTCGGTCCATCGTGCTACAGGACGTCCCACACTACGTCTGCCTAAGCGCCTATTAAGACGATAGTGGAAATTTAAATAAAATGTTTATTCCATATCATTTTATTTATGATCAACATTGAACCTTCAGTATGAAGTTGAAAATTGCAATTCGCTTTATAAAAATTCACTACAAAATATTTATTGCAGACTTCATTGAGCCTTTTAATGTAATGAAAAATCTAATGATTCATGAGCACATTCACTCAATGTTTTTTAGTATTTAATTTTAATTAATCAGTCTTAAATAAAACGTCTTCGTCCAACAAAATACTATTAGAGAATTTAATCAAGTTAATGACCAGAGGTTGAATAAATGTCGAAACTGTAAATTATCGGTCTAGATGTAGTTTTAAATTAGACAATCTTTTTATATACATTGCTCGCTCCCTGAACAGTGCTGGGCAATAATTCACATTTATTGGAAAGATAAGGCTACCAAAGGACGGGGTTCGAGGTTTTAAATCAAACATTGCAATTTAAAAATGATATCTGAATGCTTATATTGGATATGGCGTGGGTAACATTTTTTACATGGCACCATTTAATCCCGATGGGAAACGACATATTGCGACATTAATCCGTATTTTCTCATTATACATTGATATTTACGATGTTTTTGATTTGTTTATATCAAAAAATCGAATGAATGGTAATTATTTAATTTAGAATTATCGTATTAGATACTAAAAACATTTTTTTAGAAAGGCATCAGTATGAAAACTCCTCGTTAATATTTATTTCATAATATATTAATTTAAATCATAAACAAAACAAAATTTCTAATAAAAAACAATTGATATAACGGATTTTATTTAAAATTAATCTATGTCCTGTTGGATAGGAATATCGTCCCATTCCACACCTATCTCTCATATAATGATTTGTCACCTTTGTCGGTCCGTATGTTCATCTTGTTAGTCCTATTTATTATTTAATATACCAAATTAATTAAAAACTTTAAAATTATTTTAAAAATTGAATTACGCAAAAAATACATTCAACATTTTTTGTTCATTAAGGTATTTTGATTATTAAGTTTAAAATAAAATATAAGGTCGGTAGTTCATGTTTTAATGAAGACAATTAGTTTTCAGATTATTTTAGACATTAATTTATGTTTTCGTTTAATTTAAAATGATAGACACCAACATTGACCAAGTTCGTTCGGATATCAACTCCTGACGATCTAATTTTGCTTCATCCACTTTCATCGCTTCATGTATTCTCATTTGTTTAGGTACCTAGTCTCTCATCTCATCAGCCCATATTAGGGTGTCCCAAAAAAATCAAAGTCTTTTTTTTACAACGCATACCCTCTAATTATTTTCGAATGGTGTTAAAACACTTATAAATAAAATTTCATGAACATAGGATCACTGCAACCCGTGCCGACTTGCATTTATGTATTTCAGTACTTACATATTTCAACGCGTCGAAATCTTCATATGGAATTTTCGTGGTTGCTTGTTTATTTTATAAGTAAACGCATTTTTTTCGTTTCATCAAGATGTCAGATTAAGATGTCAAAGACAAAATTTAATAGGGGATGTAGAACATTAAAATAACAGTTTAAAACTTCCCTGTAAAGAACAAACATTGGCAGTGCTGTTCAATAAAACTCGTGAAGTAAATTTAAGTGTAGTAACGGCACAAATGTAACTATCCGAGAATAATTATTTATTGACAAAGGGCTCATATGCCTTTTTAAGCTTTAATTAACTAATTTTAAGAAATAAGTTGCCTTATACCGAGTCTGAACAGATCAACAAATAATGCGGAAAAATAAAAAAATATGTTCGTACAGTGTCGCAAAGAGTTTGTTACAAGCTTGGACTACTTTTTGTACATTGCAGATGCCGGTGCCCTTTAATTGATAAAAATAAATCAAGATAATAGATATAGTTATATAAATAGATAGATATACATAGTTTACCCGGACAGAATTATGAAGGAAATTTTAGGATTGGTTATCAAGAATTAACAGTTTATAGCTATAATCATATTCTATGGCGGTGATACAGAAAAAAAATAGTCAATTCGGTCTCCAAGTTCTATGTACCAGACACCATGGATGGCCGAAGCAATTATTTGATTAAAAATGTCATAATTTATTTCTCAATTGTAAATTACTATTAAAAATTAGCACTATTAGACATGTAAATTTGCTTCGCTATATACCATATTAAGGCTTGGATGCATTGTATATTATCGGTGACAGAACGTTACCAGGACTTCGTTATTTATTTATTTATTAACATTAAATTTCAATATAAGCTAACAGTATGCACCAAAACGCTTACATTGATAAATATAACAATTAACAATACACAAATAGATTAATAATAACACAAACTAAAATTATATATAACAAATAAAACTAAAATAAAATTTAAAACAATTGACTTAGGTTTGTTTAAGACTATGAAACCTTGGGAAACTGTCAATAAAGCTAACTCAGAAACGACTTTACAAAATATATAAATCAGCATTTTTGGTCTTTGGTTCATGAAGTAACTGTCTTGTCTCTGTATCACTATGATGAAGACTAGGAACAAAAAATAATAATCTTTTAAAGCTTAACTAAAAGAATTCCATCAATTCATATTCCCTGGAAAGATATCTGCGTGATTTACTTTTTTAGAAAGACATAAACGACTTTATTTCGATCAAAAACTAGTCTTGCTTTTCTTCAAACGTTTTAAATATTTTGACACTTTTCTCAATGAGTTGCTTACTTCACAGACTAGTTATACGTCTTTTCAAGCAGTTAAGAAATAGATAATGACACTAAAAGTCGCTAGTGATACTGCAAATTGCAGTTATATTGATACAAAATTTTCGTGAAAAAGTCACCGTTAAAGGGGAAACCAAGCAATTTTTCCTGTGATTTATCCTAACTGTAAAAAGAAAACTTTAAGACTAAACTATCACAAATATTCTTGTTTTAATAATAAATATATAATACCGGTGAAGTAGTGTTTAATTTAATAAATAAAAATTATGTTTTTATATGTGCTCTACAATTTCCATACAATATTTTTCTTAAAACTTTGGCTTCAAGTCGGCACGGGTTACCGCTATCCAATTTCGATAATATTTCGTATTTGAGTTATTAGGGTCAATTAGAAAAAATATAGTGGGTATGCGTATCGAATTTCGAAAAAAAATATTTCGCCCTTATAGGCTGGGACACCCTAGCCCACCACGCTGGCCTAGTGCAGGTTGGCGGACAACACACCTAAGAAATTGACCTACCTATCTATTCATTTCGATGAAATCAGTGAGTACAAAAATCTTGATCAGGCTGATGTAGATACTCATTCATAATTACCAATCTCTCCATCCCAAGACCAAACTGTATAATTTTAAGTTTGAATGCACGGAAGGCGCCATAAATCCATTAATTTGTCACCGGGCGGTGGCTAATGTGAACGAATGGTATAAACATTACCAACGAAATTAAACTCGCGGAATAATGAAGTGGGCGCATTTGTCTTCATTTAACGTATAGAACTCTCTTTATTAGATACGTATCAACTTGAACGCAGGGCTGGCTCTGGCCGGTAAAGTTAATGCAATTATCTTTTAAGTGGTTCTTATTCTAAGCCTTCCTAATTGATTAGAAAATATCGTGTATTTTTTTTATTATGTATGAACTTTATATTGGGGAGATTAGGTATAATTCTGTACTGCTTACGTAGAATTTTCTGAATTTGTTACGTTATTACTAACGTTAACAGTTTAATAAAAAAACACATTTATTGAATATGAATTCCTAAAAGCTTCCTACCAAACAAATTCCGACATGGGAATCGAACCCGGTTCCTGTAGATCGCCAGTTTTGCCACGGGACCAACGAGGCATTCTTTTCCCCCACATTAATCCCTAATGACCCACGGAGTTCTCAACAAACCCACGTCATTATCTTATCAACCCGTGACGCAACCCTACCTCAAGTTCCCGTGGTCACAGTTCTACAGTTTACGATGAGATTGTTTGACAGTTTTCGGCTGAAACCCAGCTCATTTGTGTTTACTATTTATTACGCGCCCGGCAAACTGTTGATTGTGTTTTGATAAATTAATTTCACCTATGCATAATGAAATATGTTTGCGATATGAGTTACAGGAATCCGTGGTGTTGCTTGATTTGTGGAAAGTCTGGGTATAGGACTTGCTTGTAGTAGTAGAAGTCAACTTGCTATGTGTGTATTACTTATTAGTTTTAAGAAACGTATTTTTTTATTATTTTAAATCATAAATCATCTGTACTTCATTTCATTTTGCATAACAAATACTTTAAATATAAAATAAAAAGAGACTCTACAAATTATTTATTCCTAATAAAATAATTAAGTCAATATGGAATCATCTCTCTAATCAAATGAGTCCAAATAGATACGACTGAAACTTTAGAGAAATAACACTAGTCCTTCAAAGTATAGTTGAAAAGCCCTAAAATCTATTCCGCTTCAGTTCTTGGAAAGGCCTTATGATTGAATGCACCTACGTCTCTTTGAGTCATTAATATAACCAAAGTAAATCCCTTAAATTGAGGTATTAATTTTGCTTTGAATTTTAGTTCCCGTAATTTCCAGATTTTAGTATCAACACGTGAAATGGTTTGGCTGAATATCACTAGTTGTGAGAGGATTTTCTATGTAACGGATGTATCAATCAAATATCTGCATTTCCACGAAAAATTCAATATTCATGAATAGTTTTACAGCTGTATACCAATGCTTTTAGCTTAATTTTAAGCTAAAATATGTACACGAATAGAACTGAAACTATTCTTTTTTTATTTATTTCATGAAATACAATATATTTTATTAATAAGTTGTGCAATGTTTGGTGTCTAGGTCCAGTCCAGTAGTGTTATTGGATTTTTCTCTTAGGAAATTCTTAATACTTATCAATTCTCCAGGAATGTCAATAGGCTTTCCCCTTATTCCGTAAACTTAAAGTCTGGCTGGTAAAAAGTGCTTACTCTTAAAGTGTTTGTTTATGCAGTTCAAAAGTGAGATTTTTTAATTGAAAAACATAATACCTTTTTTCCCACCCGAGAATCGAACTCAGGGTCACTTGATTGCCCGCCGCATACTAATGCTAATAAATAACCGTATACAGGTTTTTCTTGATTTTTTATCAGAATTTCTTAAGCATATAAAGTCCATCAATAAGTACTCCAGAATATTACAATTCTAACAGGTCCAACCACTGCTAATAGTAATGGCGTCTCAATCCTCACCGGAAAATACATAGGCTGAAGTTACATAGTTCTAATATAAGGGTAGACGACACACGAAACATAAACAAAGCTGGCTGAAACGGGCTAATCCGCATACGATTTAATCAACCCCACACTCTATTACAATACGTGTCCCATACATCTAGGTGGTACATCAGCACATTATTTGCCGGTAACCGATCGTAGGAATCACTTGACTGAGCCGAAACAACGAGCCGAATGGCCCACCAGACGTTCACAATAGCCGATGTAACAGATAGTATTCGTGTGCGCGAATTTATTGTGCTCTCTGCCCATTGTTCGGCTCCGGCCTAATTCAATCGAGGATGTACGGCCCGCTCGCCTTTGTGTATCGTGCTTTAAGTATTGTGTACTTTGTAGTTTTTAAATTTGAATTTGGAATTCTGTTTGTATTGAACAGTTACATCTGACGTCATACTACAAACGTCTGTATCACCGACTAGGCAGAGGAGGTAAGCTCTTTTCATCATCACTATAAGCCCATATACTGGGCACGGGCCTCCTCTACACTTAACCAGCTGTTTTGCAACGCAAGCTGATTGGCGTTTTTTAGGTAAAGTTATAAACCGTGCACATCAGATATAGTGTGTGAAGTGTAAATGTTAGGTGAATTAAATTGCTTGATGACAAGTTTTTTACCATATTTTTTAATGAAACAATATTTAAAGCTACAGAATCAAACATTACTCGCCACTATATAGATTTTGCAAATTCTTTAAATATTAGGAAAAAAATAATTCATCGTTGGGATTAAATATATTTTTATCTCTACCGACTATATCTCGTCCTCCTTTCCTTAGAAATCGTACCGGATTCAAAATAATGTAGAATTCTATAATAATTCTCTAAGCTTTAGTGCTCGAAACAACTTCTGCGAATTCCACTATAGATCGAGTTCTAGAATTATAGTTCTAGGAGGCTTACTTATAATCGAATAAATCTTGTGCTTATATTGAATTTTACCGGTAAAATAAATAACATTGAATTTTTTGTGACCTGATTATAAATAAATAAATAAATATTAAATACACCCAACAGTCACATACATAGTCCTGACCCCACATTAAGATACGAGTCTTGTGTCGTGGGTATCAGAAACTACGAGAGACTTTTCGGTCTCACAAACACCCAGACCCGAAACAAATATTTGTGGATCACACAAACATTTGTCTCGGTGCGGGGATCGTACCCGCGGCATTATTATTTGTACATTCTGTGAATATTTCATCTATAAGTTGCCTTTATCAACATCCAGCAAAAACCAACAAAATAAAATTGTCGCGTTTTACTCTTCTGGCACAGAACCCTAAAAATACGACGCACCGCACTCTTCCATTTTTAAAACATCAAAAAACCCAGATAAAAATTAAAAATTCGCAACGTGGAATATATCAAAATACACCACTAATGTAGTCACAACGCCATCGATATGCAGAAATAATACGGTGAGCTACCAGGAGTATTGTACTCTTTATTGACAAGAGCATCGGAGCGTGTCAACGAAACCCGCATTCTACCCGCGTGCCCAGAACGTCATTATTCCAGCTCTTATATTTCTGCAATATATTTGACGATGCGTGTATTTAAAATATGCACGTCAGATAGAAAAACAGCTATACAATTGTATTTTCGAGCAAAATGTATTATTGAAGATGGACGTATAGGGAGTAAAGAGACTGCAATCGATAGCTAAAGTAAATAATAGTTATTGTGATAAGAAAACGTATATTTCTTTTGTTTCTATAACGGGATGTTTTTAAGACTGTAAAACCCATAGACTAAAGACACAATATTTTTTAAGAACATGTTCTTGAATAGTTCATAATCATGTAAAGGTTTACGTGTGACATCTTTATTCACCGATAATGCTCGTGATAATATCTTTACCAAAATATAGTTTCTAGATTTGTCTAGACTTTTGCCGCCGACAAAGTGACTATAGCACGCCTAATGCTTCAGGCAATTACGCACTTTATACTTAGACGACATAGCTCAAGATAATTTATTTGAAGCCGTGTTTTGTCTCAGTGTACTTTGACTTGTACTTTTGAGAGACTGCATGCTTGGAGTATTTGTATAATTACAGAAAGTTGGCGTCTGACATCACGTCTTGCATAAATAATGTCTGCGAAATTAAAGTTTACTGACTCCAAGAAATTTGAATGCAAAATAAAATTTGTTCTGGCTGAATCGTAATAACTGAAGTTTTCTTCGAGAATATTCCTTTGATGACGTAAAACATTAGTATACACTTTTGTTTATTTTATATATAACGGCGAGTCGAGTTCGAATCTATTTTATCTAATCCATGAGTGACGTAAAATTGACATCGAGAATTTTAAATCACAAAATTGTATAATTTAGGAAAATAAATTGTATATTTTTTCTAGGAATAAAAATATTACATTTATTTCATTGCATTAAAAATAATATCATTCTATTCTCTTCTAAAAAGTCAAATGTATTTTTTTCTCTACGAATCGATGTCAGGTTTTTTGTTTACCCAATATGTTTGGAAAACGAAACATAATACGCCGAATAGCTTTCAAAATTAATTCGCTATTTGTAAATTAAATTGCTAAATTAATAAGTATTTATTATAGAACTTTCGGTAACTAATTCTGGATATCGATTGATTTACAAACATTTGGGACTCTATTCCCGCTTAAGTAGATCGAGAGTTGTTGCTATATCTGGTGTTATTAAATATACAATATATAATTAGATTTCCTTACTAGACGAATCTCTCAGTTGACTTGAAACGAATAAAGGCTGAAACATCTTGATTACACGCGCCATTTTATGCTGCTGTACCAATGTGGTAGTTAGAAATATTATCGTAATTTTGTTGATGGTGATGTAGTGTAATTAACTGAATGAAAGCCGTTTCTATTGAAAAAGAAATTACACCCAATCAAAACTATCATTTACAGTTTTAAATCGCCTATGATACCGCAAAAGTTCACAACAGCAGTTCCAATCTTAATACGCATAATCGATAAACGAATGCCAAAATAACCAGTAGAACAACAAAGATTTAAGCCGTGCGAAGTATTCGCTCAAACTTCCCGTTCAGACTACATGACCGAGATAGTTGTAAGACTCAGATTCAAGTTTCCGCTAGTTACTCTAACTTGTGTTGACGAGTTCGCTTTTGTGAATATATAAACATCTGCCGATGTGATGTCTCGGCTTTTGTATGTCGCTTTGCACGTTAACGATATTCGCGAGCAATTAGTTGATATTGAAGGAACATTAGCTTTATACGGAGTTGAGGCGGTGAATCGTTCCATTGATGGCGCATTCCGTTCTGCAGCAGTTAGCATTACTAATACTGCTCCAGTCTGTGGAACTCTGCTTGCATTTACATCTGATATGTTTTTAATGCTTAATGGTTATTCTCATTAGGTGTTTAGCGACCTGTGCTCTCGAAAGTTTTATTCTTTAAATGATGCTAACGTAATTTTTGCTACGCGTGTGATTTAACATCACAGTATTGAATATTAAATGAATTTTAATAATTTTGATTGTGAAAGAAAATATCTTAAAAGTTTCCTCAAGATTCACACAACCTGCACCTAAAAAATCGTATGAATTTCGATTGTATGAGGCTAGCGCGATGGACTAAAGTCTTACTCCTCTCAGTAATTGACGAGCATGAACATAAATACTGTAATTTAAGTCAATTATAAAATTCATATAACACACCAAATTTTACCAAATATAACTGAATATTTGGAAAGCCAATTACGAATCATGAAAAGCGAGGGACGAATATAAAATGAATCAACGAAATACGAGTAACACAACCATCAAAACAAAACCAAAAGCCTCGGTAACAACAGAAGGAATAATTTCTTATCTCTCACATCCAATTAGCGAGCAATGTTTCCGAAGTTACAGCGCGGCGAGCGGCTGTCACAGCAGGTAATAAAACTTCAACTTACACCATTAATCACCAGATTTGATGACGCCCTGGATGCAGGGCTTAAAACTTTCCGTGTCAAAGAACAGGTGCGCGGGCTTCCCTCTCAATGGTCTTTTTTCGTCGAGTTGACGTTTCTAGGTTACGTTTTGGTGTTAGAGAATTTGTTTTTTAAGTGATTTTTTTACTAGCTCAGGGGCTTGTAGGCGGATCGTGTTTTTTGCGATACCGTAACGAGTATCAGTTTCTGGATGGTTATGCGGAATGTGTGTGGTCGGAAAATTTTGATGCTTCGGATCACTAGTGTATTGGGACTTGGGATGTTTCAAATTCCTTTCTATCCTTTTTTTGGTTAGGGGATCGGTATTAATAAAATCAAGGGTTTATGCTATAGGTATATTTATTAATTATGTAAATAAATAAATAAATAAATAAATAAATAAATATACTGTCTGAAACTAATTTAAGAACAAAATGGATTTTTCGATGTACTTTCTTTTGGATTCAAGCAGATTTCATAAATGTTCCAAGGTATGCTATAGACATAAAATGTTCGAAATCAGCTCCAAGCTATCCATGATTGATGATGATGGTGATGGTGCTCACTATGCTGTTATCATTATCTTTTAGGCAAGAATTTTTGTATGATGTTTTCCTTCATTCTTAAATACCAGAATAATTAATTAAAAATACTAGGAAACTAGAAACTGAAAGATTGTTTCAACCATATCCCTAATCCCCAATGCCATCGCATCTTAGATAGCGAATTTTAAAACTAAATACAAATATTTGTCTCGTTACTATCAGTGTAAAACACAAGAGCATACTACCGAGTGCCGGCCATTCGGCATATCTGCTCGACGTGTACTCAGCAAACAGTGTTGCTAACAAAACAGCATTAGTGAGTCTGTTTTGTAGTATTATCTCAGAAAATAAACACGGTGACTACACGGACTCTGGGAGTTTATGTGTGTCTTTATACCTTCGTTGTATAATGTAATGAGTATAATTAAACGTGTGATAAATGGAGCTAATTCGAAACTGGCTTCTATAGTTGTAAAGTGGATGGCAATCGGATTGTGTGGGTTTCAATTTACAGGCCTTAAATTTGTTAAAAAGTTATTTGGATAGAGAATTGGTAATAACAGTAATGACTCTGGAAATGTATCTGGTAAATGACGACGGTAACCTTCTATTAGTGCGATATAAAAAAATACCTTCAGTAATCCCTTCTTCCTCAAGGACTGGGAACGTTAATTCATAAATTCATTAAAGACTAAAACTGATAAGACTGCAGTTAAGTTTATGTATCTTTATCAGGAAATACAAGTAATTAAAGAAAGGAGAATATTAGGTTAATTAATCATTAACATCTTAGACAGTTAGGGCTTAGACACACGCATGAAAACCTCAACTACGTCCCTGATCCAAACTCCTCTAACTAGCATAAGTGAAAGAAAAAACCCTTTGTTTATTCAAAACTTGCTTTTTATTCTCTGTTAACAAGAAGCTTTAATAAACTTAACATCCGCTGAGGTTTTCATATTTACTCGTCTTAATTTGTATGAAATTTCGTTTTTAATTAATTCTTGTGTATTTGTTTACGGAAAGTTCTGGCGCATTGGAGCTGGCAAATATTGGCGGGTTCGATTCACAAAAGTTCGATATTATTTTGTTTCGAGTTGAATTTATCTTATGACTTTTGTTTCAAATTGTATCCTTTTTTCACATTTATTGGGAGAGCAAACATTTGCACAATCTTTAACTACATAGTAGAGATTATTTGTTTTGACAAAGTGTTTATATGTACCTATAATATCCTTACATGCTTTTCTTTACCTGTGGGACGTAATTTTAAATCCCGTGCTTATCCCACATTAAGAATAATTACATAAAGAAACATTTTCTCTTCATAATATTAGAAAAAAATCAAAGCGTCTTTCTTAATTTCTGAGAAATGTTTTATGAAAGTGTAACAGACAGAGTTACTCTCGCATTTATATTTTATGATATTAGTGTAGATTAGTATTAATCGGCTTAGTGAAGCTAGCCCATTGAAAGTTAATGGAATTTAAATATAGACTACGATATTATAAATAAATGTTCTAACTCAATTAAACATTCACAACTTATAATCAAATCACAAGCATTTTTAACAATATTGCCAATTGAAATAATTTTGTCATCAATATTAAATTTTATTTCTTTTAAAACAAAAGTAACGTAAAATTTCTTGTAGATAAACTTCTCAATCCTCTTACCGAATTAAGAGATGAAAGTATCTACACGGTCTATGGTAAACCCGGACCTATTCCGCGGCTCTCAAACTTTGCCAATACAAGAGCTATAAAAATATTTCTAATAAAACTGGTAACACGACTTGTTACAAGTTAAATCTATTTCCAACAACATTCCGCGAATAGAGGAAGTATTCGACTCGCTACCTTGGCGGTCTGTTGAGAATTCAGTATTTTTCCATTCAAACTTCACGCTTTCTAACAGAAATGTGTACTTCTTACAGGGGTGTTAATGCGTAACTTGTTCGTCTTGGAGAAATTAGTTTATAACTACTTTAATTCTTCGGATTTGCATTGCTCCAGTTATTTTTCACTTAATTAATTATATCACTACGAAATTCAAAATAAGTCTTCCATTCTT
The DNA here is from genome assembly GCA_030295005.1 of Cephonodes hylas. Lineage (NCBI taxonomy): Eukaryota > Metazoa > Arthropoda > Insecta > Lepidoptera > Sphingidae > Cephonodes > Cephonodes hylas. The sequence continues at coordinate 2,484,943 of AP025367.1, read as the reverse complement.
TTCCTTCTTTATTACTAGAACTTCTTCTATTTCTATCTTATTCCTATATCTATCTTAGTATTATCGTCATATTCATTATTAATTTAAAGTATATTGTGTGTTGTTTCTATAATATTAATTATTTTTAGCATAGGATAGTGCGATTTACGTTCTACATCTGTAGGTGCAGCGGTGTGCCGCACAGGACCCTTATTCCCATTTCTCATTTCTATTCTATATTTTATTTTAGAAAATGTTTAAGCACTATCCACATCGCCTCATTCATATACTACATTTGAGTGTGAGTTTTAATCTTACCTCAGAATTTCGATAAACGTTTTCTGTATTGCTAGCAAAATTTCAATAGAGTGTATAATATAAGGTATGAGAAAATTTAGTACTAAAATACCTCGATGTATTAAAGCTCTGTATTAAATAGAATTGATATTGATTTTGGAATTGAACATTAAATTTGATTGAGATATTCTTTGTGTTTATTTTTCTAATAACGAAAAACAGTGGAAATCGTAGTCCTTGTGATACATTCAGTTGTGAATGCAGTCATTGCAATACATTCATTAATATTGGCATTGTAATCGTTCAGTGTTTAGTCGGAAAGAATAAAATAAATAATTACATAGCAGTCTAATAATGTACATAGTTCTGAACCCACACTAGGATACAAGTCCTGCGTCATGGGTATCAGAAACTATGAGAGACTTTTCGGTCTCACAAATACCCAGACACGAAACAAAGATTTTGGATCACATACAAATTTGTCTCGGTGCGGGGATCACACCCGCGGCCTCTGATCGCCAGGGGGATTTTAAGATAATATTGAAGATAGAGTCTATAGGAAGTTAAATACTAAGCCATAAAATAACAAACTCAACTTACCCACTTATGGTACGCAATGAAATAGTTGGCAGCGATTGTAACAATTAGCTAAATCTCGAAATGCAGGACTGAGCATCATGCTAGTATAATACGACCATTTATACGAACCGTCCCACACATACCCGTATTAGCAGCATAATAGCTTTCAAAACAGTTCGCGTTATACCGTATTATTGTTGCCTGACTATTGTCCTTTTGCCCTTACGCGACCACAGATTGGCAACCCGCTTCCAAGTTAAATTGGGTATTTGGCAGTATGTTAAAAACAAGTTCTTTATTAACGCAGTCTGTGGGTTGGAACGAATGCAAAGCGAAAACCACAGTTGCAATACGTTTTTATGGGCACGCTTGCCCGATGTAATGGTTATTAGAATCGTTTCAAAATAGACCAGTGGCGCCCTCTGCATCTATTATTTTACGAAACACTACATTGGATTTTGTTTAAGCATTGACATGCGCTACTCAAATACGGATGAATAAAGCTAAAATAAGTTTTGAATATGTACAATTTTTCATGCAAGTCAAACTTTTACTTCAAACAAAGTGTTGCCACCAATTCGTTTCGCTTATATTGTAGCATCGTGATTATATATAGTCTAAAGCCTTTTTCGACAAATGGACTATTTGACACAAAATAACGTTTCACATAGTAATAATTATCCCTTAGATAAGCGCGTTAAATCAAATAAACAAACTTTTCAGTATAAATTTATCATAGTTTAGGTTTTCTTTTACCTTAATTGAAAAAACGGAAATTTGTAAACGAATAATTTTTACATAAAAACACTAGTATTAGTACATTTGTTTGATTAATAAAATTTGAGTAAACTGTGCATGTTTTCCGAAATCCATATGTAAGCGAAATAACATTACATCTATTTTAATTTAAAATCTGTTGAAGTTGTACCACGGTAATTGGAGAAGTTGCAGCGCAAACTCGGCGAAAGTTGTTATTCAAATGAATTCAACGTGTGAACTAATTACAGGGAGTTTTCTACGAATCTTCGTTTCACGGCCCAAATTTACTTCAGCTAATGTTCCTTTATCATGATCATCATCAACAGCTTTTGTCACGTCCACTGGTGGACCTATGTCCAGAGGCCTTTCCTCCTGGGTCGACCTTCGGCCCTCCTCATCCAATCGCTACCTAGCGGATATCGTCACCTTATGCAATTGACGTAAAAGACTGATGATGATGAAGATAAAAGGATATATCAGAATTGTGTTTGATGTTTTAAAACATATCCTTTAACACGTCACAAAACACAAATGTCAATAACAACCCGTATATGCAACTTAATTGAGGGTACACAAATGTAAATTAACAAAAAATAAATTCACTTGGTGTTGAAAACGCGGTGTTTCCGAAACGGCACTCGATAGGCGATACAAATTAATTATTCAGCGCACAAACATGCTACTTTAGTTATGAAGCGGCCGAGTCGTGTGTGGAAATATTTTTCATTTTGGATCAACGATGACCGTGTTGGGTGTAAAGGTACAAATTAGTCCAAAGACAAAATGTCTGGTAATATATAAAACATTGGTGGGACCTCCTAATAACAAACGTTAAATTTTAAATGTTTATTTATAAAAGCAATAGTCGAAATTGTCATATTAATGAGAATGTTACTGACCTGATAGTTAAAAACTAGACATAACACAATTGAAGTGTAACGGTTTTGGGCTTCTATGAAAGTATCGCTACTTGTAAAAATGGAAGTGTGATTGTGATTGCTATGTTATGACGTGCAGCTCTAAAGACATATTATATAAGATTTATCTTGAAAAAAATAAAGCACAAAAATGATCCATAGGTATTTAAAAAAAACAAGAGCCGTATAAGTTTTGTATCATTGCTAATAACGTAACTAACAAAAATACCGGAGACGTTTGGCAACACTTTATCACATTAACGTGATTTCTGATATCCAAGACACAAGACTCGTGTTTTATGTGGGGTCAGAACTACATAATTTGTATGTATTTATTATTTATGTTTGCAGCTATTTCCATCAAACTTCAGCCATTTGTATTCAATACCAGTAGATAATATACATAATAGCGTAACACAAGCAATGACGTTTTTTACACCCTGTCTCGCCGTTGAAGCGGTGCGAGTCAACTTGATTTTCTTTCAAACGACTCCAGGTTTTGACTTATTCATGAGTCGGGATGCAGTGCTTGGAGTTCAGCACAACTTTTGATACATCACCAAGTAGAGCATTTTGTTTAATCGCATAATGATGTTATACTTCGCCTAAACGGTCTGTTTGATGTTTTCGCTGCAGCATTTTTATGAGGCGTTCTTTTAAAACTTTTGCTCTAGAATTATGACGGGTTGCAGGTGGCATTACTTAAGTCAATAAGTGGAAAAGGCATAAAAATCGAATGAATGAGTTAGAAAGGCGAAATTTTTATGAGTATAAGGTACCTACGCCTAAGATGGCCCGGTTCCTAAGATAGCCCACTTTCGAAATTTTAGAAGTTACTAAGTAGAATTAGTTTAAATTTTGCACCCATGTTCTATTAATGCCTTAGACAAAACTGCAAGTGTATTTGAAAGGTAGGGTGTCGCCATCTTAGTTGTATTTGGCAGTTTGTTAAACACGTTGCAAACGGCTATCAGTTTATAAGCTCATGTTCAAAATATTTTTTAAATTTTCATTTGAAAAACTAATTATTTGTGTAATTTCTTTTATGTATAAAGTTATAGGCGCGTTGAGTGTACCCGTGGTAGGTACAGTGGTAAGTAGGTCACCGCGTGGTGGGCACGTGGTGACGATGCCTATATAAAGCGTGTGGTGATGTGTGCCGGATGGTGATAGGTGCAGCGTAAGCAATGATAGCCACAAGCGGGTGCAAGCGTTTATTACACAGTACACTACACAAGAAGAAAGTCAAAGTACATACGCGACACAACACAGGTTACAGTTCACACACACGAAATAGTCAGTAGAAATAGGAAATAACAGAAGGTGAGAGACAGATTAAAGTACGAGAATATGAACAAATATAAAGATCAGCTGAAAAGCGTAAGCGAATATATAGCGGTGAGGTAGCGGGTAACACGGGCTTCGCGAGCGATCGTAGTGTTCCGACTGGCCGCGCATGTCGGCGCGGCCGACGCGGCCGGCGCGTGCGGCGGAGCGGCGCGGCGGCGGGGCGCTCGTCGCGACCCGACAAGTTCCGAGCGCCTCCGAAGCACTCCACGTTAAATAATTAATATTATAATAATTGTGTAAGGTTCTGTATGAAATGTATGTGAGTTAGTAAGTGTGTATGTGCAGTGTAATTGTTAGTGTGTAATATATACATATATAAGATATGTATAGAATAAATAAATATATTTTATAAATATATAAAATATAGTGTATGGTACGCCACATCACTCCCCCCCTGAGACCGTTACTACGGGCGATAAAAGTCCGGAAAGCGAACTCTGCGGCCCGAGCGTGTCCTTTTGACGTCATCCTGTGCTGGGAGGAGTTGCCCCGTGGGAGCAGGATCATGAGGAGAAGGTGGTGGGGTGGGAGGTTTGGATGGAGTTGGGATTTTAGGTGGCGTTAGTGGAGGTGGTGGAGTTAGCGGAGGAGCTGAAGTTAGTTGACCAGGTGGTGTTAGTGAAGGACCTGGAGTTAGTGTTGTTAGTGGGGAAGGATTGGGAGATGGGTCGACAAGTATGTAGGCCGGCTTAAGGCGGTCTACCGATACCGTCACACTCTTCCCTTTGACCTGTATCTTAAAGGTCTTGTCCCCACGGTTTATGACCTCGTAAGGACCGGTGTAGGGCGGTTGTAAAGCACCGCGCAAGGAATCGTCCCGCAAGAAGACGTGGCTGGCGGTAGCCAAGTCTTTGTGAACAAAGATTTTACCTCTACTGTGACGTGCAGCTGGCGTCGGCTTCAGTTTGAGCGTGAGCTGCCGCAAGCGAGTGGTGAATTCTGAGATGTCGGTGGAGACAGGTGGTGCAGGCTCGAAGAATTCACCGGGCAGTCTTAGTGGCTCACCATAGACCAGCTCGGCAGATGATGCCTTGAGGTCGTCTTTGTAGGCGCTTCTGATGCCCAACAGCACCAAAGGAAGCGCGTCAGCCCAGCCGGAGTTCGCGTGGCACATTATAGCCGCCTTGAGTTGGCGGTGGAATCGCTCGACTAGCCCGTTGCACTCTGGATGGTATGCGGTTGTCCTGCGATGTTTGAATCCAATCACTTTTCCAAGATATTGGAAAAGTGACGATTCAAACTGGCGTCCGCGGTCGGTGACAATATCGGATGGACATCCAAATCTGGATATCCACGATATCAACGCCTTGCCAACAGTTTCGGCAGTGATATCCATCAGAGGCGTGACTTCGGGCCAGCGAGTGAAGCGATCCACCGCCGTGAGGCAATAGCGGTACCCGTGATTGACGGGCAGAGGGCCGATGATGTCCACGTGGATGAAAGCGAACCGGGCGCGGGGCAGATCGAACGTGCCCAGTGGAGCTGACACGTGGCGATTCACCTTGGCGCGTTGGCACGCCAGGCACTGACGAGACCACTCTCGACAGTCTTTGCGCATCCCAGGCCAAACGAAGCGGTCGGCGACGAGTTTCGCCATTGCGTTGGCGCCTGGGTGGCTGAGACTGTGGAGACTGTCGAAGAGTGGCCGTCTCAGCGATCTTGTGACGAATGGTCTTGGTGAGCGAGTGCTGACGTCACAGTAGAGTTCCAGGCGACAATTTGGAATGCTCAACTTTTGCAGGCGAAGTGAAGATCCTTCTCCCAGAAGTTGAGTGAGCTCCGGGTCAGAGGCTTGGGATGAAGCCAGTACCTCCAAATCGACTGGCATCCGCAGCTCGTCGACACGGGACAATGGGTCGGCAACGACATTGTCCTTGCCCGATATGTGTCGTATATCGGTGGTGAACTGCGAGATGTAGTCGAGATGGCGGTACTGTCTGGGTGAGCAGTTGGCCTTCCTTTCGCTGAAGGCGAAACTGAGGGGCTTGTGGTCGGTGTAGACCACGAAGTGTCTCGCCTCGACCATGTGGCGAAAGTATTTTATACTCTCGTAGATGGCCAAGAGTTCGCGGTCGTAAGGCGAGTACTTTTGTTGGGAGGGACTCAACTTCCGAGAGAAGAATGCTAAGGGCTCCCAATGGTTGTTTTTGCGCTGCTGCAATACTGCACCCATTGCCAAGTCGGACGCGTCTGTGACCAGCGCGAGTTCCGACTGACAATCTGGGTGGGCCAGCATTGCAGCGCTGGCGAGGCTTTCCTTGCATCTGTTGAAGGCCAACAGAGCCTCGCCAGAGATGTCAATAGGCTGAGATGCCTTGACGTTGCCCGAAAGGAGGGCGTTGAGAGGGGCTTGGATGGAGGCGGAGCTTTGGAGGAATCGCCTGTAAAAGTTGAGCATTCCTAAAAATCGCCTCAATTGCCTTACCGTCTTGGGGACGGGGAATTCCTTAATGGCCTCGACTTTTGCTTCCAGAGGTTTAGTGCCGGCTGCGGAGATTCGGTAACCTAGAAATGTTACCTCCGAGGCACCGAAGACGCATTTAGAAGTGTTGACGAGGACGCCGTACTCGCGCATGCGAGTAAAGAGTTGATGGAGGTGCGCCTCGTGCTCTGCTACTGTTCTGGAAAAGACGAGGAAGTCGTCTAGGTAACAGTAGCAGAAGTCCAGGCCTCGCGTCATCTCGTCCACAAACCTCTGGAATGTTTGGCCTGCGTTCCTCAAACCGAAGGTCATAAAGGGGAATTCGTACAGGCCAAAGGGAGTAGTGATGGCAGTCTTCGGTATGTCGACCTCATGGACAGGGATTTGGTTGTACGCCTTCATGAGGTCGATGGTGGAGAAGACCGTACAACCGGAGATGGAGTGGGAAAAGTCGTGAATGTGCCTAATAGGATAACGGTCTGGGATAGTTCGTGCGTTAAGCGCACGATAATCGCCGCAGGGTCGCCAGCCGTTATCTTTCTTAGGCGCAAGGTGTAAAGGAGAAGCCCAGGGACTGTCAGAAGGACGCGCTGTGCCGTTGTTCAGCATGAGCTCGAACTCCTGCCTTGCGATCTTGAGCTTGTCCGGTGCGAGCCTCCGGGGAGTACACGATACAGGGGGGCCGGGCGTGGTCCTGATGTGGTGTACCGTGTTGTGCTTCGGAGGCGTCGGTGTTCCCGAAGGGCGAGTAATTTCCGGGTATTGTTCCAGAATCGCGTGGAAGCTCGTGTCACCCGTCGGAACTTTCACTGAAAATACATTAGAAAAAGCAGTTATGCAATTTGTTGATAATGTAGTAGTGTTGTCTATTAGGCGTTGATTCCTGCAATCTACAATTAAATTATAAAAACTAAGGAAATCAACGCCTATGATTGGTTTGGTGACACTGGCGACGATGAATCGCCAAGGGAAATTACGCCTTAAGCCTAAATTTAGATTGATCTCGACGAAGCCGTAGGTGTCGATTGTTGAGCCATTGGCCGCGATGAGGCCAAAGTCGGTTTTGGCGCGACGCTCCCGAAGCGCAGCGATGGGGTAGACACACAGGTCGCTGCCGGTGTCCACCAGGAACTGGAGCTTGGTGCTGCGGTCGGTCACGAACAGGCGACCTTTGTGTGACGGGGCGTCGCTCTCTGCTACTGTCGCTGGAGTCGCAGGCACTCGTGGTGTCGCCGGTTTTCTCGACGGTGAGAAATTGCACGGCGACTCACACTTGAGAGCCTGTGCGCCGAACTTGGTGTGGTACCAACAAGGGTGGTACCTGTGGCCTAGGTCAGGCCTGCTGCTGTGAGGCTGCTGCGAGGTGGGGCGTCTGCGGGGGGCCCTTCTCTTGGGCTGAGCTGCGTGGAGACCAGTACGCTGGGAGTGGTTCTCCAGTTGCAGCGTGAGGTGCTGCACCATTTTCTGTAGTTCCGCAACCTCTTCCAGTTGCGAAGCCGAGGGTCCATCTGCAGACGCGATGGTGGCTGGGTGGGATGACGTCAGCTCCTGTATGCGATCTGCTAGGTCAGCCAGCTGCTCCATGGAGTAGGTTGGCTGTGTTGCCAGGGCGGTCTGGATATCCCTGGGAAGACTGTTGGTCCATATAGCCTTCAGGAGATCTTCGGGTGTTGATGGGCCAGCCAAGTCACGGAGATGCCGCATGAAGTGGGAGGGTGTCCGGTCGCCGAGCTGCTCTTGGGCCAGGAGTTGTTTAAGCCTTTTCTCATGTGATACCGCTAATCGCTTTATTAGTTGTGACTTAATTCTGTAGTAACAATCCGTAGAAGGTGGGTTGAGAATTATGTCCTTGACGGTCCGTGCGCAAGTGATGTCCAGGCTGGTTGTGACGTGGTGGAATTTTGTGACATCATCCACAATATTAAAGCACTGAAATTGTGCCTCCAGCAAAGCAAACCATAATTCGGGGTCTTCGGGTAAGAATTGCGGGACCCTAATTTCTATATCGCCGCACGTGGCGTCGTCGGGGTCAGCTGAAGGACGAACGCGTGTTCGTCGGGTTGACTTGTTGGCAATTCGTTCACTTTGGTCACTCATGGTGAATATCGTACCTTTGTCTCTTGGGTATGTCCTTCGCGGGGTCACCAGTATAGGCGCGTTGAGTGTACCCGTGGTAGGTACAGTGGTAAGTAGGTCACCGCGTGGTGGGCACGTGGTGACGATGCCTATATAAAGCGTGTGGTGATGTGTGCCGGATGGTGATAGGTGCAGCGTAAGCAATGATAGCCACAAGCGGGTGCAAGCGTTTATTACACAGTACACTACACAAGAAGAAAGTCAAAGTACATACGCGACACAACACAGGTTACAGTTCACACACACGAAATAGTCAGTAGAAATAGGAAATAACAGAAGGTGAGAGACAGATTAAAGTACGAGAATATGAACAAATATAAAGATCAGCTGAAAAGCGTAAGCGAATATATAGCGGTGAGGTAGCGGGTAACACGGGCTTCGCGAGCGATCGTAGTGTTCCGACTGGCCGCGCATGTCGGCGCGGCCGACGCGGCCGGCGCGTGCGGCGGAGCGGCGCGGCGGCGGGGCGCTCGTCGCGACCCGACAAGTTCCGAGCGCCTCCGAAGCACTCCACGTTAAATAATTAATATTATAATAATTGTGTAAGGTTCTGTATGAAATGTATGTGAGTTAGTAAGTGTGTATGTGCAGTGTAATTGTTAGTGTGTAATATATACATATATAAGATATGTATAGAATAAATAAATATATTTTATAAATATATAAAATATAGTGTATGGTACGCCACAAAGTTACTTTGATTTGTGGGCATTCCTAAGAAGCTAAGTGTTGTTTTAATTATTTGTTAATTTTAATTCAAAAGAAGTTGATATTATTACCGGGTAACGTGCCTATAAAGGCCCATCACAGGGGTTCCTAAGATGGCCCGGGCCTTATTACTACGGATGTCATATTTTTTTGAAGAAAATGAGTTTTTTTGGTCAAATTTTAGATTTAATATTTTTTTTTAATACCACGAAGAATGTGTCGGACTAACTAAGAACTATTTAGAGAACTTTTTATGCCCAGAATGGTACTAAAATATAAGTAAATTTCACAGACTTTTTTACACTCTTAATAAGGCCCACCGAAATTATAAAGAAAAATATTTTGTCAATTGTTTTAGAAATTGTTGCTTATAATATTAATTATCGGTAAAATAATAACAGAAAAATGTTGTTTATTGATTTTATTTACAGATTTTAGTTTTATACGTTTATTAAGTTTTCCTAAGCCTAAGATGGCCCACAGCCCAATTTTTTACCAAAAAAACTATTGTGAGAAACTGATTAGCTAAGAATATCGTAATTTAGGGTAATATTTCAGTATAAGCTTGTTGTTTGTTTTGATAGCACTTATTAATTACTTGATTGATATCGGGCTATGTTAAGGACCTATGTTCCTAAAAAGGCCCAATTTAGAGGTTTTTAAAAACTATTGTTTTTGTATAAAAATTTAATTAAACTTGTTGATTTGTACATTAATTTTATTCATAAATAAATAAAGAATTTTGTGATAAAGTTTGTTTTCATAAAAAAAGAATCATTTTACAATTATTTAACAATTACAAAAAATGGGCCTTATTAGGCGCATGTACCTTATATGTAATAAAGAGACTTGCGGATTGAATTAATCGCTAGGTATGATCGGATTGGAGATATTTTACGATGTTCGGAAGATATAAGAGCAAAAAACCTTGTCCATTATCATCATCATTGTCAGCCAATTCTGGTCCACTGCTGGACATAGGCTTCCCCCAATGACTTCCACCGGGATACCATCTATTGAGTACGATCAAGATATATTTCCCCGAGCAAAATCTCACAAACCAAAAAAAGTAAAGATAAACTAAATACCTCTTGCAGGTAACTCTGCAAAATTCCCTTCCCATCAACACTGCCGGCAACACAAAGTGACAACTACAATGAATAACCGGTGCGGATTCTCGGCGTGGTCGTTACGAATTAATGAATTTCATCACCGTACACGGCTACGTCACGTGTCCGTGTTCACAACCCCCCTCCCTTTCATTCATTCCCCTTCCCTTCCATTCACCCCCCCTACTTCACCCTCCCACATTGCACGGTCACTGCACACTGCGGACAAGCTCCCAAGGCATTCATATGATATGCAGCCGGGCACAAAGGAATGTCTGGATTCACCTGCCCACGCTAATCTGATTGTATGCTTGTGGTAGTTTGTTTTTGCTTGGACTCATGGTACAAGTGGTGAGGGATGTAGTGGTCTTAGGTCAAGAAATTGGGATTTTGTATTAGGAAATTCTCAGCAGCGGCATTGAGTCTGAATAATTGTGACTGATATATAAGTGATACAAAGTAGGTGCAGAAATGCATCTTTGCCCACCCCTTTGAGAAATACAATAGGGTATGTGTAGTTCTTTTAAATGTTTGTATCGGTAGCCCACTTGTTGTCTTTTAGTATAAGGTCTTTTAAATTGTGATGTAAGTACGCTATGTCTGCCACCCAGTTTACATACGTATATATATCTCCATACGAAAAAACATCTAAATTTGTTTAGCAGTTTATAAAATAGGACATTTTTTACATAATTTATTTATTTATTTATTTATTTAAACTCTTTATTGTACACAATTTTTAACAGACAGAACATACACAAAAAAAAAAAAGAAGAGGAAAGGTACAACTGGCGGCCTTATCACTCAAGGTGATCTTTTCAAGACAACCATAAGATGGATATATTGAAAGAATTTAAAAGGAGGGCAGTGTGTACAACAGAAAAAAAAAATATAACACGAATGAGAAAAAAAAAATACAAATACAAAAAAAAAAAAGTAAAAATATGATATAATATATATATATATATATATATATATATATATAAATATACATAAATACACATACACATATACACATACATATATACAATATACATACAAAAATAAATAAATACTTGTATACAATATATATATATATATATATATATAAAATATTAATTACAGGACAGATAGTGATTTTTGACGAGTCTTTTGAATTGAATAAGATTCTTGGCCCGGCGTACCTCAACAGGAAGGGCATTCCACAAACGTACTGCTTTAATTGTGAAAGAGTTGTCAAGGAAAACAGTGGTATGCACGGGCATTTTCAGTTTTAGGTTTTCTGATGACCTCAAGGTTTTCGAATGTGTCTCATGGAGATACTCAAATCGGGTTTTGAGATACGTAGGAGTGAGGGGATTAAATAAGACATTGTAGAGTAGGGAGAGGGGATTGTGTTTTTTATAATTGTTTATAAAAAACATTTCTTTGTGAACAAAGCTGTAGCAAAAGCTAGTAGAATATAAAATCGATCTGCATAATCCATTTCTTATTCATTTTAAAACGAATTGTTTTCTCCCAGGTTAAAGTCCCTGTCTTTATTACATTTGTAACTCCATTAAACATTCGTAGACAATTGCATTAAAATCATTGGAAAAGTAGCAATGTAATTTATTGCTAATTAACGAACGAAATTATTTAATTTCGCACACAAAGTTGAGCGTTTCGCTGCGAAATAGCTCGTGAAAATATTGTTAACTAAATTTGGATTAAAGGATCGGTTTTAATTAGCAATGTCTAAAGCAAGCTCTTTGTTATAGTAAGTTTTCGAATATAACCTTTAGATTACAAATTAATAGGTGTCTTAGTTTTATGAACATGTGAAATATTAAATTCACGTGCTTTTGTTTACGTCGCAATAAACAATAATTGCTATTACTGCTTCATATTATTTTTGTCTCACAAATTTTAATCAAGATTGTATGGGCATCCTTTAAAAACGTGAAGAATTTTACGAAATTCACACCGAAAAATTTACTAAAAACTTTAAGATGTGCGAGTTATCTTACTGCTTCTCTTCACGATTTAAAGTACGTGATAATTCATTGTTTATACATATATAACTTCGAAAAAATGTGTTTCTCAACCGCTCTCTTAAACCTCAAGACTATCACTACATTTTTCACTTTCTAAGATAGCAGTAACAAAATCATACAGAAATAATAACAAATTATTAAATCACTCGCACTTTGCTCGTTCAAATCAATTTGAAGTTCAATTGGACGCCGAATAGAAGTGATAATTCATGCATTGCTAATTGTGCGCGACAACGCGAAAACAATTCAAATAGTCACTATGGCCGGTATTCAGGCTAACGATATTACCGAGCAATTTCGGACGCTCGAAACACGATTTATTTATGCAAACATATATATGAATATTTGATGCTGCGTGTTATGGACGTTCGGTAATTGAGTATTTTAAATCAACTCTCGAATGCAATTTTATACCAACAAAACTATTAATCTTTTGGTGAGAGAAAATTAAGTGGATACTTTTTTGTTTGTGAGACCGTAATGTCTTATATTCACAACACAAGAATGGTATCTAAATGTGGCGTCAGAATAATGTACATATGTTATTGGGTGTATTTATTTATTTATTTATTATTGTAGCATGGGTTCATTTAGAATAGATTGTCAATATGTTGTTTATGAGCCAGGTGTACTACAGTTTTGATTCTGCACGCTATAGGAGACTGTTTTATTTAGAAAAAAGACATCTAATGTAGATAATAGAATTTGTAAAATCTTTTGTAAATTCACGCTGTAAAGACTTTAAGGTTAAGTAGGTTAGTAAGGTATTTTAGTTATTTGTTGCATGTTTTCATAAATGTTTCAAATTTTGAGTTTATCCCTTAGCGGTCTTCTAGGAAACGGTCACCAGCAATATTTTATGTAATGCTCTAATTCAAACGATGCAATCTATATGCCCACAAGTAAGTTCGATCTATTTACCGTTACATTCTCGCGTGCAATACCGTTCCAACATCGTTTGCTGACATCATGCCGCCGTCTCGCCTGTAATGTTTTACAATTCAATCGAGCGTCCCTCCAAGCTGTTAATTGGGAGTGTTTTAATGAATATCAATCAGCCGTGCAGACGCCCAGGGTGTGACATATCAAACAATTGTCCACGTTGCGAAATTGCGCCCGAAACATTACTACTTTGCGAAATGACAGGGTTTCCGCATGGAAATAACAGCCGGTAATTATTGCGCTTTTTATAAAGAACTGATGTAAGTTGCTGTAAACTGTTTGTTGCAGCTTCAATGTTTGAGAATAAAAGGCATTTTTTTTGTTGACAGCGTTTGAATAAAGTTATCAAAAAACTAAATATAATAATAGATGCGTGGTAAATTTGGCTAGGTACATATATTATGCTTCTGAAACGAGTGGCCGCCGGTTCGAACCCAAACACACTTGAAGAATTTGTGTTTCAGACCGAAAAGTCTCACTGATTTTCTGATACTCACGACACAAGACTTGTATCTTAGTATGGAGTCAGAACTATTTATGTGACTTTTGAGTATATTTATTTACTTAAGAATAAAAACTATGATTTAAAATGTTTAAAAAACTGAAAATAAGTTGTTTTATAAGTAGGTAAATAAGGCATAGTATACAAATTTTCAGTTTTTTACACGTATAACCTTTATCTAGGCGTAATTTATTTAGTCATCATTGTTTAGCATGGCCGTAAAATTATCCCTCAAAGAATTTGTCACATCATCGCAACAACAAAAAGTTGTTAATAGGTTTCTTGCTTCCTAACTTTGTAATTAATTTTGCTAATGTTTGATGGAATATTTTTCTCGTTCCCTCACCTCATATAGAGCGAAATAAAATACTCATTAACACCGTTTGCCTGAGGGCTCGCAGCCTTTCAGATAACGGAGGACTCTTAAGCGTCCTCACAGACGCGGACTTGAGGCGGCTTGCCTCGATATCCGATTTACATTCAGACATTTTTTTGTAATTACTTGTAGAATTGTAACAAATAACAACCTCAATGAAGTAGGCTCACTGTTGGCTTTGATCTTTTATATTCATTTATATTTACACCCTATCAATACTGTGGCAGGGTGTGGTAGTCAAATTGTGCCCTACATTATGTTGCTAAATGTCATTTATACATAAGTTTATTCAGCGAAAAAGTAGACAGAGGTGCATATCTGCACCCTATTTCCGCTAATATGTATCATCTCATCCTTTTCGTTTCAAAAACAACGGGTTGGCGGACTACACTCCTAAGAAATTCCTAAGAATCTTTTTTTTATTTTCATCACGATGTTGTCCGTCGCCGTTGAAGTACGGGATAATTCGAATACACATGTGAATACATCAATTTGGGTTAGCAAAAAACTTTTCTTAACATTACAACGTGTATCCCAAATCCGGCTCCTTAGATGCTTCACGATAAAGGTCCCCATTATTTTTCCCATTAGTCGGAGGGTCTGCGATATCAGCTTATTACCCAAGTGTATAGGTGTTGATTGCTTGACTAATCTCTTCTTTCATTGGGAATGATTAAAGCATAAGTGATGGCTCCTGCGGGCTCATTTACTCGGGGAATATTTATTATTGGTAAACTTAAGGATACTACTCGATCAGTTTCGGTAATTTGTTTCTGAATAGGATTCCTCGAAATCTCTGCTGTCATTCAAAATATTAATGGAAGAAGTGTGGGAAACAAAAGCAGCACAAGTATCTTCTGTTTATTTTTTGTTATATAAAAATCAGTCCGACGTTTAAATGCTTTAATGTAACACTTTAACAGACATCTAGACATATGTGTATTTCTCGTATTTATAGTAGCGATGGCCTCGAGGCTCAGTTATAAAAAGGCTCGTGCCAAGCATTGGGGAGTATATCGGCTGATAATAAAGATTTTTCTTATAATATAAGAAAGAACATGAGATGACCCTGTTACAATAGTCGTGATACTAACACCTAGATTCGAATAAATAAAACACAAATAACGTGATAAATACTGGATAACAAATGACAAAATAACGGTTTAAAGCACCGTTGAACAGACGATTAGCAAGAGAAAGGGAGCAATTTGCAACGCTAATTTATAATCTGCAGCGAAGAATACACTTAAATAAATACCGACTTAAATCGAGGCAGGCTTTCATCCACATTATTTTTAGTCTAGAGATTTGTATTGTATTAAGCAGTGATGGCCTCGAGGTTTGGGCACGCGGTCGAGAATCTGGCCGGTCGCGGGTTCGAACCCCAGGCACACACCTCTGACTTTTCGAAGTTATGTGTGTATTCATATTGAATTATCACTTGCTTTAACGGTGAAGAAAAACATCGTGATGAAACCTGCACACCTAAGAGTTCTTAGGAATTTCTTAGGTGTGTAGTCCGCCAACCCGCACTAGGCCAGCGTGGTGGACTATGGCCTAAAACCCTCTCAATGGCAGAGGAGACCCGTGCTCAGCAGTGGGCGTATATGGGTTGATGAAGAAGATGAAGAAGAAGGAGAGGGTACTAAAGCAATAGGGGGAGGAATTATGGGTTTTACCTACCTTAGAGAAATATAAGACTTTAATCCTCCATACTGCTTAAGTAGGTATGGAATATGGATATGAGGATGCCATATATGCTCGTAATAAAAGTTTTCACAAATTTGAAGATATTTTATTTTCCCGTTATATAACGTTATATTGAGAATATATTCTAGATGCAAATGTATGTATAAAACTAAAAAATCCGTTTAGTCGTGGTCTCGCGGAACAAGTATGTGCCGTGCGATTTAGAGGTCCTGGGTTCGATTCCCGGGTCGGGCAAAGTGTTATTGGGTTTTTCCATTAGGAAATTCTCAGTAGCAGCACGGAATCTGGAAATGTGCCCGAAAAACGCCAATAGGCTCGCCCCCTATTACGTGGGACTGATACATACCTGGCGAAATGTGGGTGCAGAAATGCATCTCTGCCTACTTCGGGAAATATAGGCGTGAGGTATGTATGTATATTTTCAAGGTTATTGTAAGTGCAGGTAATTACATAATATTATTAACTATACCAACGCGCATTAAGCCTTTTTTTTTTAAAGCCTGCTTGGTTAACTAAGGCCTAAACTATCCCAATTGTAGAGGATGTCCGTGTCTAGCAGTGGGATGTGTCTATACTGATAATGATAATGAGGTTAATTATTAAGAATAGATTAATGGAAGATTTTTATGTTCCGTGACATTAAGTCTTTCTTAACTCGCCAGTTTAATTTCTCCTATCTTTCCAAGTTATTAACTTTTTGCAAGGATTGAAGATTCCGATAATATTTAAATGAGTTCATTAACATAAAAATTAAAATGGTTTATTAATTCAGTTTAGTATGGATAAGTTACGGTATCTCTTTTCCATTCTGAATCTAATATTTAATGTCACAGATAAAGTTTTACGTGTGGTTTGTTTCATGTAAAACATTTTTAATCTATTGTATTGTTAAATTTTCGTAACATGAATAGATTTGGCTGGACAGGCGCCACGGTGCGGCGTCGTTCCGCCTGACACAGGTGTTGTCGGGGCATGGATGCTTCGGCCACTTCCTGTGTCGGGTGGCACAGAAGGAGGAGTCAACCGTGTGTCACCACTGTGACAACTGTCTTGACGACACAGCCCAGCACACATTAGAGGAGTGTGCAGCCTGGGAGGTGCAGCGCGGCGCTCTCCGCGCTATTATCGGTGAAGACCTCTCGCTCCCGGCCGTCGTCTCTTCGATGGTCGGGAGTCTGAGGTCCTGGCGAGCGATGCTCTCCTTCTGCTAGTACGTCATGTCGCAGAAGGAGAGCGCGGATCGGGATCGCGAATAAAGCGATCCCGCCCGTCAAAGACGTCAAAGAAGGAGGCGCCGGGTCAACAGAGACAATTAGACCTGGCGCCCTGCCCTGTGGCAAGGGGGCGTTAGAATCCCACCATGGTATCCCCAGCCTGTCGTAAAAGGCGACTTAAAGGGGCCCTTGGGGTCGCTGGATGTGCTGTGGGGGCAGCGCGTCCTCACTGAAAGTGACCCCGAGAGGGGCGGCGGCACTGTGGCCTGTGTACGTCGCGGGCGCCCATTCACATCCGGGGCGTCCGAACAAGCTAGTGGGGGTGCAACAGCGCCCCCTACAACTCCGAGACGGCCGAGACGTTTACGTCTCGGAGGCGCACCGGGCGGCTGCGGTTGACGGTCGGTGCTTCTCGCCCGCGTACCGTGGTCGCCCCACTCGGCGCGGAGATGGCCACTGGGGGGTTTTGGTCGGTATGCCGGTATAGGGATTTTGTTAGGGACCCAGCCCGGCACTAACATCTGCGCGGACATGACGTCGCCGCGCGCCGGGCTGAAAGACCGGTGACCCCGACATACGCTTCCCGCCCCCACTGCCCCCGGGCTGGCGGGAAGTAGAGCCATAAATAGCTTTCCCCTCTATAAAAAAAAAAAAAAACATGAATAGATTCGGTGATAGAAAATACAAAAGTTTCTAAAGAGAAACCTAAGTAAATGAGGTTTAAAATTTATCTTATTGATACAAGCATTTGTGGCTTAAGGAAGTCAGCAACTGTGTATGAAAAATCTTTGATACAAAAATATTCAACACTGGTTCATGAATGCTGATTTGAAGAGAAAATATGTGCTACTTATTTCAATTTTTAAGTTTTTTTTTAAAATATACACACTATTTGAGTCACAAAAGGACCACCTTCAATTTCAATAAACGGCTATATCCATTCCAATTGACAACTGACAAAGGACGACACAAAGCGATAGCTCAACTTATTTTCACCAAAATAGTGTGTAAGGCGCCTGATGAAAAGCAAGTACACGAGGTGTTGATTAAGGCAGAGCTTGCGCTCATCATTATTTTTCTCATTAGTGTGCGCCTGTCTACGGCGATTAAAGATGACGAGCGACACTTGAGGCCAGTGCACAAGTATTGGTAACTAAATATTCATTAAGAAGTTTTTATGCAATTAATAAAAATAATGACGTGGGTGAGGTGCGAGGTAAGGATGCTCTGAGGCCGTCTACGGATACTTTTGGCGCGTTTTTGTTAAAATTGTGTTTTTTATTTTAGTTTGATAGTGAAGTATAAATTTACAGTATAAGTCGTACAATTATAAGGAACTTGCGGTATTTTTAAGTTTGAAGTTATAAGTGTGTTTTATTTTATTAATTATCAGAAAGAACGAGAGACTTTTCGGGCCAAAAAAATCCGGAACGAATATTTGTGAATCACATAAATATTTGAATCGGCATGAGGATGGAACCCGCGGCCTAACGTTTTGCAAACTGGTATCTAGCAAACATGCATGCTGACTTTACCCAACGTCTGTCATATATATATAGTATGCTTATGTTTATGGATTCTACATACCGGCAGGACGTCTACAGGTTCATCTTAATTTTTTTTTTTTTTTATATGGACGTCGCCTTAATGTCCTCGTTAAGAACTACCCTCGTGGCCATGAATGAACTCTAAAATGGAATACACGTAATGAGGCGCCATCATTGTTCGTGACGATTCGTATGTCGCATATAAGCTAAAATTTTTAATGCGCGTAGCTCTGTGCAGTTGTCTGGGTCATACTACAAAATTATAATGAGGCAATATCTAGAAGAAACTTATCATTAGATTATATTGCAGGTATTGCGGCGTGTGTATTACCATAGTTAATCATTTCCAAATAATCTGAAACAATAATTTAGTTACATTAATACAGTGAAACTTGGTTAAGTGGGACCTGGATAAGTGAGAAACCTCCATAACTGGAACTCATGCTGAGGTCCCAACACTTTGGCACTGAATTACCTCTGTTAGTGAGACGAGGTAAGCCTCTATATCTGGGATTTGTTCTTTCGATTTATCATCATAGTTACCTCTATAACTGAGACAGCGAGTAAATTTTATATGCATAAACCTCTGTAACTGAGATAACATTGTTTGTTTACTCATTCTTATTCTACCCACAAATTCCACACGTAATTCCAAGTATGTACGTAAGTACAAATTTTGAGCTTCAATTACCTTCAGTTTTAGTTTCACTTTACTATCATACAGATGTTTATTTGAAAAATGCCAAAACGAAAGCTACAATCGTTATCATTACGTGAAAAACTGAAGTTAATATCCGTTTATGAAAGTGGGAAGACACGCGAAGAAGTTTGTGCCGAATTTAATGTGCCAAAATCGACTCTTTGTAGAAAAATTCAGAGTAAACATAAAATTGAATCACAATGTGCTGAAGGACAAGGGAAACTAAAACGTGCACGTTTATCAGAATATCCTGAACTTGAACAGTGTTTGCTAGCATGGATCAACATGTATTCTCACCTGTATTAATGGAACCCTCTGTAAATGAGACAGACATTTATTTATACCTGTATATCTGAGACACTAGGTAAGTGGAATACCTCTATAAGTGAAACGACATTGCAGGTCCCTTGATGTCTCACTTAACCAGGTTTCACTGTACATATGTGTAGATTTGTAATAATACATTCCTATGTCTTTATAAATAGCAATATACTCAGCCTATCGCAGTCCACTGCTGAATGTAGGCCTCCCCAAGAAAGCAATAATAATAATGTATGTTTCACGCATAAAAACAATACGCATTCAATATTTATTAATACGAACTCATAAAATCTCATTCAGCTCTTTAGATTCCACAGCAATTCGTACAAAAACGTATGTTCAATTCATATTTTTCATCGCCCTCGGCTACAAAACGGTAAGCAGTGAGGGCATAATCAGCGCCCCTATTCACTTTCAAGCTAATTGTTTCCAGTCTGTAGTGGAGTGGTTGGAGTGAACACTCCACGGTGTCGAAGTGTCGCAGACATCGTCGAGAGCGAATACAATGGCAAAAAGGTAATTAACATTGGAATATTTTTCATATTGACACGGCGACGTGACGATGTAACACCTAGGTAGGGGAATATTTCTAGTTTAGTTGAGCTGTTTCTGCGATAAAGGAACGTGAAGGAACATTGGCAAATAATTCTGCAACTTATAGTTTTATGTATTTCATTTCATACTGGCTCCTAATTATTCCTAAATAATTATTCTTTTTATTTATGTTCCTTTTCAATGAGGGGGCGTTCTGTACGAACATTTATACAGTTTGATTGCAATCTGTTTAATAATCTACTTTTGAGACAGTACTTATTTTTATTTCTTATTCTGTTTTTGTTTACTTAATATCTAACATGTATTTATTTATTCTAGTAGAGAAATTCTGTATCAATAAATTGAACGATATTTTTGATAAGAGCAAACCATTTGCATTAAAATTAAAGAAATATACACTACTTAGATTGTCACAGTCGTGAGGCATTAATATGCCTCAGGCTTATAATAATAATAGATAGCCATAGGCAAATAAATTAGTAATATACCAATAACCATAAAGGAATTAAAAATTAGGAAAGATTTTTGGCCTCACAAAAGCCCAGAGTCGAAATATATTGTACAAATTTGTGAATTGCACAGTCATATATTTCGATTGGAATAAGCCCCTTTCGAAAGGTAACCAACGACATAAGGGCTGTCAATAACATATAGATGTGAGATATATATATACTCAAATTGAAGTGGCACTCGTAATTACCCAGCTTTTTATGTTAATATTTATTAAATGCTTTAAAAATATAACAGCCGCACAGAAACACGCATGGCTTGCCCCGTAATGGAACTGCATTACGTATGAAAATAAATATTTAATTACAGCGAAGTGTATTAAAATTAAACAGAATATGGATGGAATATCTGCTCCGTGTAGTGGTTTTGTATTAAATAAATTACATTTTTGAAATTTTAATTTTATTCGTCAATAACGTTGATAGCAGAATTTGATGTATGACGTGTTTATTTTGCTGGAATTATGGATGAAAGATTTTGAGGTTAAACAATATTTGTGGATCAAAAACATGTGGGTATCGAACCCGCGACTTGACGTTTCTTAAGTTGGTGTCTTATTACTTCCATAGATTATCTTCAACATTAGATTTTTTTGTTTGATAATGAAACAGACACAATCTCCGTAGTGGAAAACCTATCTCAAAGTCTTATCCTACATCAGCCTATATACGTCCCGTTGTTGGGCACGAACCTCTTCCATAATTGTTTTGACTTAGGCCAAAGAACACTACGCCGGCCTAGTGTGGATTGGTAGTTACTCCATGGCATCCTTAAAAATCTTTAGTCTAAGGAAAACGGCTATAAAGTTCTTTAACATTATCACACGTGTAATCCCAGTTCCGCAAGGCGCAAGGTTCACCTTTATGAATAACATAAATCTTGGAAACATAAAAATCAAGAAAGTTGCCGTAACAAATCAGATAATGTGTACCTTTGTTTCAACCCGAGCTTCGCCTTTGGTCTTAGAGACCTTTGCCTTGGCGCGTGGTGCAAGTGTAATGCGCCTTTAATTCACATTTTTATTTTCGCTTATTAAAAGAAACATAATATAGAGAAAAAAATTATAACATAACTAAAGAGGAAGACTATCTTTAGAAACGTGATCTTGAATCTTGTGAAACCAACGATAAAAGTCACAGACAGATTCGGGATCTCTCCAGACTTCTAAAGGTCCTGGGTTTTTTGTATGATGCGGTGTGCTGTTATTTAGGAGCTAGGTGGAAGCTAAACTCGAACTGATTGCGAATTTTAATTTACGTCAAGTTTAGTTCAGGTCTATTCAGGATACATTAGCCCCTCCTTTTTATCGCCTAGGCTACCTACGACGTTGCTCCACCACCAAGAAATCTAGTTAAATCCGCCGTAATCTCTCAGCTCAGTCCATTTCCGAAACCCAAGCAGGCGTAGGAACGGTACGACCTCCCGAATCCCGCCTGTAAATCTCGTAAAAAGGATTTGCCCCTTGTATCTAACGCCGATTTACAAGCGCGATACACCGCCCTAGGTAATTCACTATGTAGTTGTTGATAACTTATTGCCGAGTAATAGCTTTGTGGTTTATAGGGCTTGAAGGTTTTATTTCTGCGTATAATGGACATTTTTAGCTGATCGTTTTAGGTAGGTTTGATCAAAAGTTTTTGGGTTCAAGAAGGAAATACTTAGTTAAAGATATGCGATTACGTGTTCGAAAACGGCAAAACAGATGCACTATCTCGTGAGACGTGTCACTAGAAAGGTTTTTGTATTATCTTATGTATTTAAAAAAGGATTGCCAAAAATCACTTAAATAATATATTATCCGAATTAATACATTTTTACTCTCTCCATAGTTTATAAATTTATAAAAATAACAATGACAAGACAGCCCCGTGGCGCAGTTGGCTAGACACCAGCTTGCGAAACGAGCGGCCGCGGGTTCGATCGCCGCACCGAGACAAATGTTTGTGTGATCCACAAATATTTGTGTCGGGTCTGGGTGTTTGTGAGACCGAAAAGTCTCTCGTAGTTTCTGATACCCACGACACAAGACTCGTATCTTAGTGTGGGGTCAGGACTATGTATGTGACTGTTGGGTGTATTTATTTATTTATTTAATTTAATGAAATCATGCGTCTGAGCCTTCGTCCTCATAAGAGTAGTGAAGGAGAAAATTTAAATCAATCCCCACTAAGCCTGGTTAAATGGATTAATGCATAATCTTCTCAGCTGAGAGAAACACACACTAAGCACAAGTCTTGTGCTTATGACAACGAGCTTAGTCATTTGACCAACCACTAAAAGATAATATAATACTATGACTAAACATTTATCGCTGGAGGCGCTTCATGTTAAATCGCATAAAGGAACACCTCTTCGAAATTCATAAATAAATTTAAACATCAAAGTTTACACAAGCCTGAACTTGAAACTTATGTTTAAGTTGTCAGTTTAATTAATTGTATAAACACAGCTTTAAACACGAGTCGAGGATTACGAAGGCGATGATCGAGGCTTAAACTTCTTGTAACAGTACATCAAGAATTTGCGGTTGATAAATTAACTCTAGTTAGAAATGTTGGGGAAGAAAACAAAAGTGGATTTATAGTGTTGGAGAATGAATGAATGATCTGCCTCAGATTCTTGCAAAGGAGTTTGTATTAGGAGGAAGTATTGTTGGTCATCACTAACTCACGACAATATTGGTGATAAATGGTTGTAACAGTGGAAATTCTGGCAATTTACTAATCAATCTGGATATCATAATGTATGCAGGAGATTTCAGAAAACATTTGAAAAGATAAAAATACATAATATTTACGTATTGATACAACATAGGAATTTTTTAGGTGTGTAGTAATTTCTTAGGAATTTCTTAGGTGTGTAGTCCGCCAACCCGCACTAGGCCAGCGTGGTGGACTATGGCCTAAACCCTCTCAATGGCAGAGGAGACCCGTGCTCAGCAGTGGGCGTATATGGGTTGATGAAGAAGAAGAAGAAGAAGAAGAAGATACAACATATACTAAAGTGCTCTTAACGTAAGCAATCTCATTTTAATATGCAATTTTATGGCTGGAATTAACCAAGAGGAATAGAAACGTGCCGAATGTGCGATGCACAGCAAAACTCTAAACGTTAAGGATGCCGTGAATCGAATGCAAATCTAAAACAGTATTAAGCATTGAAATTTAAAATGCACATTTAACCAGATCGCAAATAGCATTCGGGCGGAATGGCTGGCGACATTGATTAATGCACACGAATCCATATGAATGCAAGAGTAATGCCACTGCTTGACCCGTGCTGCTTGAATGTACTTTATATTTGGCTAACATTAAGCAAAGGGACTGTTTTTAACTTACGAGTAGAGCGCATGAAGGAATGAAATATTTGGCAAGGTAAATGTTTGCCGCGTCAGTTTTCGACAATCGGAAAGACTAATGATTACCTCCAAAAATTATGTACCTATTTTAAAAGCATTAACTTTAACTTTTTTCTGGTTTGAGAAAAGGGGAATGAAGACATGACGGCTAATAGAAAACGCAGATAATACTACCATTGACTTTTTATGTTCTATTAGTTAGTTGATTATTTTTTTTCTTTTAATAATGCTATGTTTTATGACGGCCGGTGGAGTAGACAAGTGTCGGAGTGGAGACTGCCCTTAAGCAAACGTAGTGTGGGACGTTCTGCAGCACGATGGGCCGACGACTTGAGAAAGGTGGCGGAAAACGGATGGATGAGGGCTAATCAAGACCGGGATGGTTGGCGCTTTCTTGGGAAGGCCTACGTTCAGCAGTGGATGGTGATAGGCTGAGTATATAATGCTATCTTTTGCTATCGCTTGGACCACACATCAAAAATCAGTGTTGCAGTATGCTTGTTGTTCAAGTATTACCGCTACACGTTGCAGGATAGAAATTACCTGTACTGGTGCTATACAAGCAATTTACTGTGGACTTTTTTATGATTATTTGGTATCGACAGACGCTACTTTCTCCTTTTTCTACTATTTTACTATCAGAAGGGACTATGTTTCTTATAGACCATTGAGAAAAACATCGCTGTGTGGTGGAAGTTCTGAAAAAGTACATTAATAGTTTTAGCAGTTTATAAATTACACATGAATTTAAATATGCAGACAAGAAAGTGGTCAATTGCGACGCCGCACAGTGTCGCGACTCCATACAACATTTTATCATAATTCTAATTTTCGGTATATTTTATATTTAAGCTGAATATATAGGAATGTGACTGAAACAAAGATGTATAAGTGATATTTTTTTTATTTTTCAACCAAAAATTCCTTTAAATTAGAGTCTAAAAAAGTTTTTTTATGTTTATTTCCTGATCTAATTGTTGATATTAATGGATCGGAAGTAAGCAACAACATGGTAATTAGGTCATAATTAGTGTCCGATCTTGAAGTTTTGCGTGTATGGTGTTCTCTCAATTTTCTACAGTCTTTATGCCTTCCTTCTAACGCATCTTCGGAAAGTTGGCCAATAGGTAAGGGAAAAGACTGTATCAATTCGGCGGAATGGACTAATATCTTATGTATAGATGTTGGTATATTATACCAAGGATATAAACTTAAATATAAATTATTTGTCTCCTTTAGAAGTTGTTTATATTTTTCTATGTCGATTATCAATCCACTTGAAAGAATTCTGTTGATCAGATAAAAATTTTCAATTAACTGTTTATCGATACCAGTTATTTCACTAGATACCCCACTATTTTTAAAAAACATCCTAGCTGTATTTCCGTCATTGCTTGATCCAAATCCGGGCCTTGGTTTGTCAACTATAAGGCCCAGTTTTTGTTTAAATTGCTTTTGAATTCTCTCTTTGTTCTCTTTAAATATATTTTTTTCTGTTTCACCTCGGACTTGCCAACACTTCAGAGGCAGTCTGTAAGCCACATGGAGAAGAAATTCAAAGGATCTGATCCAATTATGAAGTGTTGATAAACCATACTTGTATGTTGTTGTATTAGGAACCCTATCGTACACTGATGGTAAATTCATTAATTTTGGGGTTGCTCCACATATGTAACAAGTTTGAGTAGAACTGACTCCGCTCAGTGTATGACAAACAGCGCCATCGATCATGGTTAATGCCATATCATAAAAAACTGTAACCACACTACTAGGTTCTTGCAATTTTATCACAGAACTTTCTAAATTATTTATTAATTGAGTTACTCTAATTTCTTCTGCCTTTATAAGATCAGATGTTTCCTTAGTAAATGATAATCTTATAGGTCGGCAAAAATATGTCGAAGACGGAGTTTTGTTTTGCCATTTTACTTGCTGTGTTTCATTATCTACTAATCGAATCGGAACAAATGCTGTTAAAAACAAAAATTCATCAGTGTCATTGTCATTGTAAAATTTTTGTTTATACGCACTATGACCAGATGAGCCATCAAATCCCCACTTACAGGTCAATGTCAATGAAGAACCTACCCTAAAGGTTTCCTTCCTACTTTCCACAGTTTTTACAATAGATTCGGCAGTTTTGTGTAACAATTCTTGAAAATTTACCTCTGCAACTGTTTCAGTACAATGAACTGTTTTAGGTAGTAGCTCTTCTCTAACTTTCATTAGCTTGTAATAACTCGGAAATGTGTTAGGATGCAGTAAATTTATAACCTCCCTTAATCTATTATATTTCCGATACGATAAATCTAAATCTATATACAAGGCTAAAGCATCAAATGGTGATAATTTTGATAAACTATTATTATCTGGTGACTTTTGGGATGACCATTCAGCCGCAAATTTTATTTCGTCGCTGTCTCGGGTTTGAATTAAGTCCAAGACTCGACGTTTTTTTGAAGGGAAAGTAATGTCCCTAAAGTTGCTTCTAGGTCTACCGCGTTTCGGTGTCGTGTCTTCTGATGATGGGCCTACCGATTCATTACCCACAAAATAATTTTTCACTACCGTTTCTATTGGTAAATAGTTATCTAGCCACTTTTTATATTTTATGTTCATTTTAGCTGTATCTCTACTACTTGATCGCCAATAAGTACTAGCTCTCAAGCAAAACAATCTAGCAGTCTTCAAGACACTATTCTTAATAAAATCTGGAGACTCTTCTATACCATAAAAATCTAAAATTTTCTGATAAACAGCATTGTACTTTTCATGAAAATCTGCTGAATGCCAAACGCCAAAAACTTCGTAATTTTTCATTTGGGGAGTTGTCACACCTAAAATGATATAACTCAAAAAGGGCATGTCTGAGCACGCTGAAATTTTTTCAGCATAAAGTATACTAATTAAGCTAGCACATATAAAAAAAATAGAGATGTGATATGATGTGATTTTTTTAAAAGTCGAATCAAAGTTACAAGATAATGGTTTTTTTTTGTGTTATGAAAAATGTCCAAAACTTACCAAATTCACACATTTTGAATTATTTTAAACAAGAATTAGACAGATAACAAACGATTTAAGACGACTTTAACAATAAAACACTAATAAAAGCTAAATATCACTTTTAAATGTAGTAGCAAAGTTGGTCGTGCGCGCCGATACAATTTCAATACGTCAACAATGTCAAAGTTTACTTACCCACATTTACTATAATATTATTCATAAAAAAGTTTATTCACCTACATTTGATGAAATAGGTATTCTAGATAATGTTGCCATATCAATAAATCGCTTACAAAAATGTTGAAAAAATGCATTTATGATAAGGCCTCGCGACACTGTGCGCCGGTCGCTTGGTGGTGGGCTATTAAGATGCTGGTTTATTTAAAGAAAATTGCTCTTTTACCATAAAAGTTAATCAGGTTTATTTCTCAAACCTCTAAGCTATATCACACTTTACTATAAAGCATTTACCCTGCACAAATCTTTTCCTACCTCAACGAACTCGCAAGAACAAAACAAGTGGAATCCAAGCGAGCTCGAGCTATCCAAAAATATATAATAGTTTGAAAAGGCGCGCATTTCCGTCGTCTCGTGAATTTGCTTAGATAGAGCGTTCAGTGGAGCCAGCGTAATGGATTTCTGACGTTGATATAAATGATAGATCGCCAACGCCCGATGCATTACCTGAGGACAAGAAACGCTGCCGATTCTTACAGTTAAACTACTACGAGTATTTGTAAACAAACGTTTTATGACTGGTTTGGTTTAATATTCTCCTAATTCTCCGCTAGCCCGCACTAGACCAAAGTCTAAACCCTTTCAATTGTAGAGGAGGCCCGTGCCCACTAGTAGGGCGTTTATGGGTTGATTATTAATTCTCTTAGAGATCTATCCGTTAATCCGTTTATAATGTCTTCGATACAAACTAGTAATGGTTATTTGGTTACCTGAATTTTTATTAAAATAGGTGATGTAGTGTGCAAGTGTGTACCGCGCGGTCCTATGTTCGACTATTGACATAAGCATTTTTGTTGAGAATTAAGAGAAGAAAGATTGCAGTCTGCAGCCACTTTATCCTTTGGTATTACTATGTTGTTGAGCCAAATAACAAGCTTCTTTCAAAGTCCGCTGTAAACGTTGTTAATAAATTTATTCAAGTGAATGATATTGCTATTGAAAACACTCAATATATACTTTCCGCGTGAAGTTAGTCTTGCCTCATTCATCATGAGGTTTTTATGCGTTGACTGGTAGATAATGTTATATTGATTGAAGGCTTGTTTTAGCGAATTTTGTTTTTTGTCGACGTGTGTTCCCTCCTTAATGGATTGATTGATTCGCCTTTATGCGTTGGGGTGAATCGGAGAGATGTGTTTCCTCAAATTTGTTGGGTTTACAGTTACTTTAGCTATATTATGATGAGTATGAGTCATTGTTTTATATAAAGAAGCAGTAATATTTTTTTCCTTAAAAAAATTGTTATTGATATAAAAAATCTTCAAAATTTTCGCATAAACAAGATAATGTCGGTTAAGAAATCGATAGAAGTTTGTTATATTTACATTGTGCGGAGAGTAGCGAATCTATCGATAAGATAAAAGATAAATTACGAGTTCATCAATTATTTTTATTACTTCTAAAATAAATAGATAATTATCTGAAGATCTCAAACAGAGGATCTTCTTTTTTTGCTATAAAGTTTAAAGAGTTCATAATTAGCACGTAGTCTGAAATTTAAAGAAGGAATTCATATTTTTTCGAGAAAAGAATTCGAAAAAGGCCGTGTCACGTGAGTTAAAAAATCCTTTTAATCGTACGTATATAAAGAGGATATTCTATTTCCACTAAAGATAAAGCTTTTCATCTCTGCACCTCCTAAGGTTCGACTGGTAGAGAATGCCTCAGGCATTAAGTCCGCCTTTACATTGTCTATGTAAAAAGTGTAAATAAATAAAAAAATAAATAGAGAACATAGGCGTTAATGTATGCTACTCAATGTAATGTATATACGAGTGGGTAATGTTCCCCTACACTTAACAGTCAGTGATCCGTCACGGGCTTTGTGCATGCTGATTGGTGGGTGTTACATATTACAGATCTTATCGCGAACGGTTTGTAATTAATTGTAATGAATACTTAGATCGCCTTGTATATTGCACTTCGTAGCGGTACTTCCTAGAACTTAAAAGTTCACCTTAAGTGTTTATATTATTGTGGAGTCAGGATACTCTCATTTGTATGTCGAATTGATTTTTTAAATTATTTAAACCTTTTATTATTATTCGGCATTTTGAAAGAAAAGCTGGCCTTTTGGGTCACGATGGAATTGCCGCTACTGATAAGAGTGGATATTGTTGGTGACGTTTTATCTTAAGTAATATTTAGTTGAAACTCTCTTTACTCGAACGAAAATATATAAAGAAGTGTTTCATGTCTTTACGTATGGTATTGGCAGTATCTAAGTTAAAAGGATAGAGATTTGGTACTGCAGTTTTAACATGACATTATTTTTAAAGCAGATATTTGTTCTAAATTTTCATTTTATTTCCAAAAATCAAACAGTTAAAATCCTCATTCAACTTCTCAAGGTAACTAAAAGAGGTATTCCCATATCTCTATCTCATTGACCCAACACAAGTTACCCATCCAGGTAAAATATAGGCAACAAAAAAAATAAAATAAAAAGAAAACTCCCGCCATAACTTCAGTAAGTCTTCGCGCCTATTCAGAACTCCAAACAAAAATTAATGCTAATTAAAATACACATTAAAAAGTGCGATACAAAGTATATAAGCGGACCGTATAAGGCGCCGTCGCACACTAATTAATTTGGAGCGACAAACTTGTCTCCCTGGTGCATCGTTCCAACTCCGGTCGCGGCCACCCCAAGGCGGAATACCATTTGTTTGGGATACACTATTTGTTTCGGGATGTGGGTATGTTGGCGAGACGAGCGGGGTGAATAAATAATTAAATACACCCAATAGTCACATACATAGTTCTGACCCCACACTAGGATACAAGTCCTTTGTCGTGGGCTCCAGAGACTATAAGACACTTTTTCGGTCTCACAAGCACAAATATTTGTCTGGGTGCGGGAATCGAACCCGCGATCTGTCGTTTCGCAAGCTGGTGTCTAGCCAACTGCGCCACGGGGCTGTAAATAAACAAATATTATATGAATACAGGGTGTATTCAGACTGTGATCGGAAATTTAGGCTTAGGTGATTACAAACGTCCTGGCGTTAAAGAAAGTCACGACAAAAATATTAAAATTTTGACGTTACACAATCACATACATACTCTTGGTATAAGTCTAGTGTCGCGAATCAGAAACTATGCGGGACATTTTTGTTTCACAGACAAGAGGACCCGGGACAAATATTTCGGGCTTGGGTACTATATTATGGTAAAACATACTTGGTTTGAATCTTAGTTTTCATCAGCTCATTTACGTTGCATTGCTTAGCGAGCCTTCTCCACCACTGACAGGATTCTGGAATTACCTCACCACGCTAGTCCAGTTTGGTAAGCTAAATATCTTAGAAATCCCTAAGTACTTTTTTTAGGAGTGCTGATTTCCTCACGGTTTTGGCTTTAGCTACCACGGAGTAACGATGATTTTAAAAATGATATTTTCATAAAAGGCGCACTATAAATTATTCTTATTGCTTAATTAACTGTGCATGATTCATTTCAACATAACGAATGGAGACCGAGTGGTGAATGTAATTAATAAAATTAATTCTCGTGTCTTTTGTTCTTATTCAATTATATTTTCGGGACATTCAATATTTGTATTCAATACCTTCTTATTTGCTCTCATTCGGTGTGGTGAAAACAATGCTTTACCTTTAAAATTACTCACATTTTTTGGGTCAATTTTAATTGTAAATTAGGATTTTTTTGGAGGTTTCATCTAGGTCTATGGCCTAAAACCCTCCCAATGGTAGAGGAGACCCGTGCTCAGCAGTGGGTGTATATGGGTTGATGACGAAGAAGAAGATCTAGGAAGATAAGAGTTTAAAGAGACACGGAAAAAAATTGGCGCGGGGATCGAAACCGCGGCCTCTCGTTTTGCAAGCTGGGTGCATTTATTATATTATCATTAAGAATAAAAGGTTAAAGACAATCTATTAAAATAAAATTCTGACACTCGCTTTGTTTAAAATATTTTATTTGGCTTTAACAGATAATAATTATTCCAATTTTGTAATTTCCAACATCGGCTAGTAAGATTTTTCTCACAATTAATATTTAGATGAATTAGTCCTATAATTCAGCATAGAAATAGTATGTATTAAGCCCCCTATGATCCATCACGTCCTTACTACCAAGAAACAAAAAATATAGATGAGATAATTTTTTTCTTCCTCCTAAAAAAAAAACAAAATGAAGTATAGGCAAGCCAAGTATTAGTGTATAAAGAGAGAGTAATGAATTTTCACCAACGCCATAAGCTGTCGGACTAAGGTCTTATCAGATACTGCCACAATGAGCCACACGCACCACTTAAGTGGATGCGGTACTTTTGTTTATTGAAACTGTCCAGCTACCCGTACTAGGCCAGCAGTACAAGGCCTAAATACTCTCAGTTGCAGAGGTGGCCCGAGTCCAGCAATGAGACAGGTATCATTATCATCATCACTGTCAGCCCTTCAGTCCACTGCGGAAAGGTTTGGGGCTGTAGTCCACCATACTAGCCTAGTGCGGTTTGGCGGACTACTACCTAAGAAATTCTTAAGAATTTTTAAAGCGTGCAGGTTTCATCGTGATGTTATCTTTCACCGTCAAAGCAAGTGATATTTCATTGTTAATATACACATAACTTCAAAGAGACGGTACACGAAGAAAAAAATATATATCATAAATGTTCAATTTCGCTTTATTTATACATTCATGTGTCTCATTACGGTCTACCTGTTTGCCCGACAAATTACCAAAGCCTAGATTCCGCATAAAAGAGAAGTTAATTTTCTACCTCGCTCCGTAAGTCCGTGTTGTGCCTAAAAGTATTAGAATTAAGTAGTATTAATGTATCGAATGGACAATAGGTTGATACATATGTACATGTGTACATATGTAAATTTTGTATTTGTTATGGTTTCTTATTCAAGCAGCTTGTCTTTATATTAATTGATTAATCGATAAATGATCGGTAATAACTTATCTTGCTTGCTAATTGGAATAAAATAAATAAATACACCCAACAGTCAATTAAGTCTGTCCCCACACTGAGATACGAGTATTGTCGCGGGTATCAGAAATTACGGGAGACTTTTCGGTCTCACAAACACTCGGACCGGAAACTATTTGTGGATTACATAATCTTTTGTTTCGGTATCGAATCGAACGCACGTCTTCTTATTTTGCGGGCTGGTCGCTGACGGACTGCACCAGACTGCTTAGATTTAATTAGACTTAGAATAGACCAGGAACTTTGCCTCAAGCAATGTTATTCACTACAAACAAGATAATATTCGTTTTTCTACGAAATTCTGTGAAATTATTACATCAATAGAGCCGTGAAATAACGGACAGACAGACACAGGAGTGATTTCGTATTTTGATGTTAGTTAGTGTTCATAATAGCTACGTGATTTTAGCATGTGCTTTTAACTAGGGTTGCCAACTGACCTATTTTCTAATCTAAAGTACTTGTTTTAGAGTACCAGTAAAAGAGAAATATTTGTTTTTTAAACGGCTGTGATAAAATCAGGTAGCGTAAAGTTCGCACGGCATTTTTTTACAAAGATAAATTTTATATCTCTTTTCCATCTGCATGATAAAATTAAACTATTGTTCATCTAATAATTCTTTTTCTAACCGAATTCCTTTGTCTTGTTCAACTTTAAATTCTAATATTTGTGACATGAGGTACGCAACCCTACATTTAACCCTTACATATTTTAGCCAATTTTTAGCAATTTTATAAAAAGCCCGTTTCTTTGAAGCTATGCGGCTCGTTATGGTCGGATTAGTGCTTTCACCTTAATTAAAGTCGGCAATTTATCAGCGCTTAGTTATTACGTCACAAATATCTGCCTTTGTAAAAATTGCATTTTTTTATGACCCTTATTTAGTGTCAGTTGCTTGGCGATTACGGGCTATGACTTCCTGACTATTAATAAAAAGCAATGAGGTGACTGCCTTGTTAGTACCGTGCCATAAAATGGTGCGGTGAAAGATCTCGAGATGGATTCTCGGGTCGGGTGAAGGATTTAGTAAGAGTCTCCAGTTTTCTCGATAACGACAAGTACAATAAAGTGGATTTCATTTTTGTGCAACTATCTGTGTGTGTGAGTGCAGAAGTATATTTAAGTAAAAACAGTATGAAAAATAAGTTCCCTAGTAAGAAATGGGCGAGCGATAAACCAATTTTTAAGAATTCTACGAGTTTTAATCTAATTTTTGACTTAGTTCACGTTATTCAAGACTAAATATCAATAACATACTTTCCGGGATCAACTTAAGTAAAAAAAGGATCAAAACGTAATTAATTAAATAAAGAATTTTATACCGATATTCCAAGATAATACTTTAAAGTATTGGGTTATTAACCACACTGGCGCACTAAAATACTAAGTCACGCGAGGATTAAATTTTTTACAGCGCCCATAAGAAACGCAATCAAGGCTCAGTTTTAATCGGGGAAGTGATTAAATGTAGTGCTGTGGGGTCGGCAGTAACGTATTTTATAGCTCTTTGTTATTAGACTTCGATTCTACGTACCAGAGGGTGGTTAAGGTGGAATTCCTGATATTAATTTAGAAGCAAACAACTTAAAAACAATAATACTTTTTTAACACAAACCAACAGCTTTTTAACTCCTGTGAAACAAGATTGATAGTGCCGTGCATAGAGTTCAGGATGCTATATCAATTTAGAAACAAAACTATTGGAAATCGAATATGTGGGTATATTTTTCAGGTCTAAATTAATGCGACGAGATTACAAAGACAGTAAAGTAGCAGTTGGAAATTATTTTAATGTCAAGTGCCGCGTGGTCGTGACGTGTGGTGTTGATTTTTGTAAAACCTATTTACTTAAAATAAATAAATAAATACACCCAACAGTCACATACATAGTTCCGATCCCGCTCTAGGATGTAAGTTCTGTATGGAGGGTACCAAAAACTACGAGAGACTTTTCCATCTCACAAACACCCGGACTGTAACAAACATTTGTAGATTACACAAAAATTTGTTAAAATTGGCGATGTGTTAGACGAAATGCGTCCTTATATTATGGTCATTATGTAGAGACATAAGAGCTTATATGTAATGCAACAAAACTAATGACAGTATCGACTAAAAATCAGACGATTTTCACTTTTAATTAACGAGCTATTGAATTCAGATCGCCGCGTCAGGTATCCATGAAACCCATTGTTTCTATTGATATCCGTTTGTTTTTTAATTCAAATTATAAAATATAAGGCTGGATAGTCGTATGTCCTATTAATACAGGAAAATTTGATATCCTTGTTTGCAAAAGCAAAATATAAAATTAACTGATACAAAAGTTACTTTGTTTATTAAATGAACAAAACAAAACATACCTCACGCCTATATTCCCCGAAGGGGTAGGCAGAGATGCATTTCTGCACCCACATTTCGCCAGGTATGTATCAGTCCCACGTAATAGGGGGCGAGCCTATTGCCGTTTTTCGGGCACATTTCCAGACTCCGTGCTGCTACTGAGAATTTCCTAATGGAAAAACCCAATAACACTTTGCCCGACCCGGGAATCGAACCCAGGACCTCTAGATCGCACGGCACATACTTTTACCGCGAGACCACGAGGCATAAAATGAATTTTTAGTAAATGTCTCAGTGTTGTCAGTATATGATTTTGACGATACTTCGATAAATCTATGTATTTGACGGTTCAAACTAATTAACATAACAAAATGCATATAATATAATGAATTGAACCTGTAATCGAGTAACAAATATAACAGTATTTGTTACTCGATTATATTAAATCTACTTCAGGCCACGACATAAAAGACGAGTTTTAAGCAGACGAAAGATGAAAACGATTAAGAAAATAAAAGTTCTCTCCTTATCCGGAACACGCACCGCTCATAAAAGTAGAAAATCCTTTGTGACTGAGATGCGATATAACAAACGGCTATGTAATAAATTCTTTTATTATTACTACCCTCTATTAGTGATTACATTGTAAAATTGTTTACTCCAGTACTTTGTCCTCTGTCGCTTAAAACACACGTTAAAAATTGCGTAAAAAGATCTATAAAGGCCCTAGTTTCCTTGCAAAACATAAAAAAGACAGATTAAGTACCCAAAAGAGAGTTATAAAGCCGCGCCTTCAGGACATAAATCTCCATCAATAGCAATTTTATTGGCAATAAAAAATATTATTGCTATTTACAAATTACCATTCTAATTACGGCGATGGCGTTCTATTCGCTAAAAGTTTTGCATAAAATCCGTGTAGCTAATTTAAAAGTGCACTTAACGTAAATACAATAAGGTGCATTCTCGTTTGCTTGTTGCATAAAAGTCGAAAGTAATTCAGCTGAATAGTTGATACTCGTAATTGCAGAGGGAGGTTCTAAAACTGAATAGAGTGAGCGGTACAGGAATAAGGCGGCAAAAGATTAATAACTATGATTGAATAATAACTGTGGCTGTGATATTTCGCGTACAGTCGTCGAAATAAAAAGTATAAGTAAAAAGATTTTATGGCGAATTAAAGTGATTATTAAGATTGTTTAAGATATTTTTTATCTATTTGGAGATTAACAAATAGCCAAAAAAATCCAATTCTTCATCTACCAAAAACATAATTCATCATAATTTGTTCAAAGGTTCCGAACCTTTGACACAAAACGAAACTATTGATTTAAAAAATTAGCAATAATTGTCGGACGGTACCGTTGTGTCCAAAATAGTTATTAGTCTCGGGAAAGGAAACAAAAGTTTGAGTGCACGATTTAACCTTTAAGGCGAGGTGAAATGTCTGCGGCTCAACGTGTTATGCGTTTGCGGTGTGTAGAGTCGGGCTGGGGCGCTGCGGTTTTCTAGATATATGTACGCTATCCTTTAGCTAACGTCCTTCCAAAATTGTTTGCTACCTGTCCGAAGTCGTGGTGAGAAGATTTGCCCAAGTTGGTGCGAACTGCAAACGGTAATATTAAACAATAATTGCTACCGTCTAAAACTTCTGGAAGTAAGTAACAAGAGACTTAGAACGGAGACAAGCATCTTAAATTTCTAAAAAATATAATGCTATATAAAATTCGAAAAAAAATTGTCAAGGAAAATGTACTTGCAGTTTTAGATATAACTGACCATGCGAGTACGAAACAAGAATAATATATATTGTAATTGACACTATACATTTAAAGTAATATCTACAATGGTAAAAATAAAAGAAGTTTAAAAGTAATTTTATTCTCTCCTGTACTTGCGCATTAGTTGCAACTGCCACTATCTTCCTCAATCCCATAAGGTACAGACGGTTTAAAAATGCCAAAAATATCTGGCATGTTGAAAAGACATTGTTCTACGCCCGGGCCGAGAAATGAAATTGACGAAATCGTCAGTCCAGTCTTACTGGTCCAAAGTTTATTCGGAGAGCAGATTTTGGACCCAAATTGGGGATGGTTGCGATACGCGCACATACACCTAGTTTCCAATGCCATTGTACTATATGTGATTTTTGGCACTGTCGATGTACTAAAAACTGCAGATGATCTTACGACGCAGATGGAAGGGTTCTACACATTCGTAATTATTACTGTATTCTTATTAAAATTCTTACTTTTTGCTGCGAATCGAAAGGAATTACAGCAGGCTTACCTCGCGTCGAAGACAGAACTCTATGGCTTCATCAAAGGAGTTTCTGCTGAAAGAAGTTCTGCACTGCTAAAGAATATTCGCTTGATGGTGCGTATTCTGACAGTACTGATAGTGGTGCCAGTATTATTTTATGTGCTTACTGCGATATTAAGCACATACGTTCTCGGGAAGAAGGTGACTTTGTCGAAAACGACATCGATACTGATGCCTATGACGTCACCTTACTTCGAAATAGGTTTCTTGCTTCATGCGATATTTCTTGTTCACATGGCGTTTACACTACTTGTGGTTGACATGTGGTTTATATACCTAATGTATTTTTACTGCTCGTCCGATGACTGCTTGAGGGAAATTCTCTGCGTGTCGAGGGTCGATGATGATACTGATGATAGTTACGCCACGAAGTTGAACTTGGCTTTGCGGAGATTTTATTTCGCCCATGAACAGCAGATGAGGTATAGAAGAAAATTTTTATTGTATAGATTAAATTGGCTATTTTTTTCATTTTTTTATAATACTTTGTAATATTAGCAATTTTAATTTGATATGTTTTTTCTTTGCAAATTACTCTAATAGCTAATAAAAAAAAATTTAAACTTCATAATTGACATGAATACATGTTTTTAATGTGCTATATTTTTTCTTATCGGTAAGAATATCTTATGAAACAATCCAGACAAGAAATAGAAGTTTGACATTTTCCTAACAACTCATCGTGAAATTCTTTTTTTTATTGTCGGGATTTTTATTAGATATTTTTATTCATTCGAAATCACCGGTCACGGTTCGAATACACTCTGTATATTTTATTTCTAGGTATTTCAATATTTTAGTTAAAATGTATAAGTGGCCAACAGTAGTCCCAATGTGTCACGTTCTTATCAGCACATGTAGTCTTCTGTTTACTCTGAGCGTGGTAAGTCATTAAAAACAAATGTGTTGTACCAAAGAACACAGGTAAGAAGAGAAACGTATTTATGACATCCTTTATCTACTATTTACAACACAGGTATTGGCTAAAGAATAGTAATAAAAAAAATAATAAAATATATGTGTTGTGAGTACAAATATCAGTTTGAAAATGAGATAATTGGATTAAATAACAAAAAAAAAAAACACTCAAAATGTTGGAAAAATCTTATTTATGTCGATAAATTACTTTTGCCAATGGCACTATGTTTTGTTTTCAAGGAATTCAACTGGGCGTTCCTTTCATTTGCGTCCAACTCATTGCCCACATTGACTGAACTGTACGCTTACAATTGGTACGGGGAGCAGATAAAAAATAAGGTAAGTTTATTTATGTTTACTTTCACGACCTTTCGTTTAGGAAGATCCTGGGAGAAAAGAAAACCTTCCGTATAAACACAAATTCCTGGTATTTCATTTGTGTGAACTTTAGAATTGAGCATTAGGAGAATGGAAAAGTGCGCGAATAATAAAATATACTGTAGGGGATAAAAAATGATCTATTTTTTATTTAA
Organism: Cephonodes hylas; assembly: GCA_030295005.1. Lineage (NCBI taxonomy): Eukaryota > Metazoa > Arthropoda > Insecta > Lepidoptera > Sphingidae > Cephonodes > Cephonodes hylas. Next base: position 2,446,617 of record AP025367.1, on the reverse strand, counting down.
TATACTGGGTGTATTTAGACCGTGATCGAAAACTAAGGCAGGTAATAGCGATAGTGATTACAAACCCCTTGGCGTTAAAGAAAATCCCGACAAAAAATAAATTTTTTTGAGGTTTTCCATACGAACCACATACTTTAACACCGATGGTTGTATGGAAAACGTCAAAATTTTTATTTTTGTCGGGATTTTCTTTAACGCCAAGGGGTTTGTAATCACTATCGCTATTACCTGCCTCAGTTTTCGATAACGGTCTAAATACACCCTGTATAACCATCGCCATTAAACGTCATGTATTCCACCAACCCGCACTAAATTAGCATAGTGGACTCATAGTCCGCTTAAACCCTCTGAAGATGTAGAGGGGCCCCGTGCCCAGCAGTGGAACGCATATGATGATGATGGGTATATTATAAAATAAGTGGATATTATCCGGTATATCTTTGCTGTCAGTAATATTTCTATTACAACGGCAATATTGAGGAGTGTATGATTAGCTGTCACGTGTTTTTAGGCCATCGATTTAAACATGGCACTGCAGGACTTCGACTGGCCAAGCATGAGAGTGAAGGACAAGAAGAATTTTTATATAATAGTAACGTATATGCAGAAAGAATTTGGCATAAAGACTGCTTTTGGAAATTATCTCTCGCTGTTGACTATGAGCTCGGTATAGTACTTTAGGATATTTCTTTTATTCCAGATTCAATATTAAATAGCTTTGTATCCGCTTAGCTTTGTATGACGATCAGATAAGACCTAGAATATGGCTTCAGCTTATCATTACTAATCTTCTTGTAATGTAGTATTGAGTTTTTTGCGCTAATTGTATTACACGAGTATATGCTGTTTAATCATAATAAATTATGTTTTGGGGAGTAAAATATATATGTCATTATAGCTTGTCGCTTCTTTTGTCGTCTGATATCTGTGTCTTTAACACTGCTTTCTTAAAGTTATTCAGGCAGTTTCAAATATAAAGGTCGAATCGATATTGTAACCAAGATAACTATCTTTCATAAATGTAATGCTTAACAGTAGAACTGCTTAACTACTATTTTGTTAATAATTTTATTTCATTCGAATATATTAATTACATATTAAAATTTTCAGGTATTAAAGGGTAGTTATCAAGCGTTTGCAGTTTTGAAGACAACGGAAAAATAAAGATGTCGAATGTTGGAATTTACCAAGTCACAATATGAATTTATTAATGCACTTTTAGAGATTTATTATTAATAACCAAAAAGTTAGTAGCACACACGAATATTTTTTTAATGCACTTTTTCCATTTATGTTTTATGGATTTTATCTTAATGTGATTTATATAAGAATTATTGTGAGAACATTGTATTGGAAAATAAAATACTACTATTCAATTAAATTTTAACCCAAAAATCCCTTTTTTAAAGCTACTTTCTTTCCATCCTCAGAAATCAGTAATACCTAAATAAGATTTGGTTCGAACTTAATCCCATTGTTTCGTTTTACTATTTTCTCGTATTTTGGACGAAAACATAGCTATAAATTCGAAGTATTACAGGTGTACCGAAGTAGTATTTTGATTTGGTTAAGACGTTTACCCACGTTTTGTAAACAACTTATGTTTTTCACACTAAAAAGTTTCAAATCTTTATCTTGGGTCTGATTATGTTATTTAGGCACAACAAAGAGCCATCATTTCGCCTCATATTTAGTATAGTGCTATACAAATAAACTGTCAAGAACCAAAGTACAAACCGTTAATATTTCAAAAAACTTCGCTAGAATGGCGGTATGTTAATACAATCATAAGATTTTATTAAATAAGCTTGAATGTTTAAATAATTCCATAAACTTAATTCATAACATATCACAAGACAGCCTAAAACCAAGCCTCGTAAAAGAATTTTAAAAATTATTTCCCATTTTTTCAGTACTGCGTCAATCAACGTTTCCGACGTTTTCCATTATATGGAACCGAATTGAACGGTTAGCCTTTTGAATACGAAAGAAAAGATGATATATACAGAAATCCAACATTTATATTTTCCTTGTAAGGAGCGCTTTCACCAACCATCAGATAACGTTTGCACGGTCCAATTGAAAAGAAAAAGAAGTTTATTACTAAAATCGGACATTGAAATACGTTTTAGGGACTCGACATACTGGTTGGGGTGTTATTGATAGAGTTTACAAATATACCTTTTTTTTTAATATTCACACTTTATATAATGTCTAAGGCATTCTCTTACTAGTCAAACATATTTTTTGACATGAGAAGACACTTAATCTTCATTTTTAGTATAGTAGGCTGAAAGAAGCTTGTCGACTGTTTGACTTTGAATTGGCTTTCTAAGCTACCATCTCAAATTTCTCGTTGACTTTTCTACATATCAGAGATCCTACGAGGTTTAAAAGGGCGAGAAGGCAGTTTTAAATAAATCTGTGACGTCGACCTATGCGAAATTATTATTAATAATTACGGTTGCAGTATTAAATGATATTCATTACTCAAACAACCACCAACATAACAATAATTTTCGTTGATAAATATTAATTTCCAGCTGTAATCATAACCACTTTTTGTGGTTTAATTTAACATAAAAGGCTTTATTTATTACGAATTGATATAATACGAGGCCGATAGCGGCATAGTCTTGACTTTTTCGGCCAGCAACTATTTTACGGTCCCATAATTTAGGGCTGACCACATTATGCAGGTTTGTAGTGGTCAAGAGAATGATCACGTGCATATAGAGGTATTGATCCCAAAGCCCGGGATCCCGGGATTAACTGTTGATAATCCCGTAATCCTGGGATTACAAAAATCGACCAGGATCGAATCCTCTACGGGTATATCACGTGATAGATGAACATTATCACACGATCATATGACCTAAATGCACTTAACTGGCTTATGTGAACAGAGTTCATTTTACAGTGACATATTCATTATCATCGTCATAATTTTCCCATCTTATTACTTATTGCTATTTTTGATTTTACAATACTTAATATCGATAAAATATCGATACTTAATATTGAGATATCGATATAAAGGGCCCATCACTAAACGCTGAAGATATATCATTTTGTTACAATCTGAACAAATTCGACAGCTTACAAATTTGACGTCAGTTTTTTTGGGTACGACTAGATAGTGTCATGAACCTCGGCTTAAAGGCTAACGGCTATTGTTAGCAGGAAAATGCGATGAGAATAATATTATATCGAACTATATTCATGTTTCTAAGAGAGAAATTTATGTATAGATACTTTACTAGGAATATGTTGTAAAACTAAATTAATCTACGATATTTTTCAAATATATTTTTACATACAATTGGATAATTATACATTTCTATACGTTTGGTTAAGTTAGGTTCTAGACCTCTTTAAAACGTCTTTGGTATTTTGGTTACGGTTCTGATTCCAAACATCCTAGACAAGGTTTATTCTTTCAAGGCCACACGAAAATTCGTTTGTGTATCATATCCATGATTATTTTATTATTTTAAGACACTTGCTAAGTTCCTAACTTATTAAATCGTCGCAGTCAACGATTTATTGGTATAATTGATTAAATTTACTTATGTATTTATAGTAAGTCGATTGTGGGTGAATTCTTTACGACAAGTTCCAACCAAGCATTCAAGAGAGAGTTAAATAAACTATGAACATCTAATGCTACTTCAACCGTGTAGTGTCTAACTGTTAGTTCTCGAATGAAACTAACAGTAATAATGAATTATATAAAAAAAAATACGTGTAAAGCTATGGCTTTCATGGAAGTAAAATTTTCTAAGTGGTACAATATTGTTGTGTACGCATTGTTATAATTTGCGATAGATATTAATATGCTACAACATAGTTTTTACTAGTGCAGAAGATGTGGAAATATTTTATTTTGTGGAATCCTTTTTTGTGTTCAATATTGTCAGGATTCATTATAATGCCCATGGGTAATATGGGTCGTAAGCACCGTAGCTATTACCTGCCTTTATTTTCGACCAGGTCTGAATACACCCTGTACGGTTATCTCTTAGTATAGAACGTCAATTCATTCCATTCCCACAGTACGGCCTTGTGTGGTCCTCACATGTGATGATTGAACCCGGTTACGTGCCACGAGCCGCTGTAAAACAGTTACTATTGGAAAACTTCCCTTTAAACTAACAATGCAAAACGATTTGCTTCGTTTTATTACTGAAAATCGATTAAAGTTGTAATAAAGAACGTTCCGGTTCGAGAATCGGCTCTCGTGATCAAATTGTAAAGTTGAATTCGTAAGTGTGGGATATACATATGTAAATGTGTACATGAATTCTGAGGCTTTAAATTGGAATGAGTTGAGAAAGTAGAGTCTAATGTTTATTGTGCCCAATCGAGCGATACTAACGTCCAAGATAGATACCCAAAAAAACCTTAGCCTATTATTTTAAGTAATGTATGCAAGTAGAAACAAATGAAGATAGTAGAATCATAATCATCGGCAAAAATAAGCATCATTGTTATTTTTTAATAAAATTTACAGATAACGAACTCATCCAAGCTGCCTCGAGATTTCAATTAACGCCAATAGAGGCACTAAGAAGCGCAGTTTATCTTCAGCGTAGTCCGTTTGTTATATTGCTACGCCGCGGTTGCGCTACGACGTCTACATCTGCTACGCTACGCGGTCGGCATGCTAAGCGCTACGGCAATCGGCTACGAGATCGCTACGTTTATCAAGATGGCTACGGATTGCGAACAAGATGCGGAAATTGCAATGCTGCGTAGCTTACTATGTGCAATATGTCAATACCATCTCTGAATGGTTAATTCAGTTAATGGGTTGTTTACGGGGATTTACAGTGTACTGTAAATTTATCTTCTAATGTATATGCTAGAATATATTATATAATAGTACATATTATATACTTTGAGCGGTTAGCTCTTTGTCCACCAAGGTATCTTTATGTGGGTTCGCAGACTCAAAAGTATTTCTTTGAAGAAATTGATGAAAAAAGAATTTTGAGCGACTTTGTGTCTGAAGCCTTTTTCTGTTAGTTATGAAGTAAAATTTACGACCTGAAAAACCCTAAAAAATTCGCTTCGTGAATTGCATGGGAATATCTTTCAATGTAAAACTTAACTTAAAAATTTTCAAATATCTAGGTCACGCTTTAAACTGCAAGTAAGAAGTTAAAATAGGTATCATTTTAATATAACACTGTTACACCACATTTCAACGTACAATAAGTAACGGGAAGATAAGGAAACGTACGTATCGTCCCTAAAGACATAAGAAATATGAAAAAGATATTATTCCGCTGTCCCATTTTCATTTTCTTCCCTCTTTAAAAGGAAAGTCCTTTTAAACTTAGAATGTGAAATACTATTACACCTCCTTGCGCTATATTAAAGAGAAACGTAAGCAGTGCAGTTAGCAAGTTGAAAGCAACTTTGTTTTTTACTCCACCGACTCTCACGCTGTGGTAGAGTGCGGAAACGTCGTCTTACTTATGCAGTTGTGCATAATGCATGTTTATAGTTCTTATATACAGCCTCAGAGGAAATTGCTTGTTTCCACGTTACGCAAAAACCGCTAAATGGATTTCGATGAGTTTTGTTAAAAAAAAAAACGGAACTTAGAATTTGTTATAGTTAATTTTAAACTCACACCTTTAAAGGGATAGGTGAGGTTATAATATTCAACCTAAAATAAGCTTAAATATTCAATCCCACGTAATAGAAAACTTATCAAAGGTAATAAAAAAAAAACTTTGCCTGAACCGGTGATCGAATCTGCGATTCCTCACCGAAACCGAAACCTCAAAGTTACACCGAAGAACTTATAAGGTAGTGAAATTTGTGCCTGCGTTAATTTGGTCTTTATTATTCGTTGACTATATCTGGGTGAGATAGTCGTTTCACTTTGATTCTCGACACTCTACTTGTACCCCACATATCTTATAGTTAGATCTCGTCACTTTGCAATGCCAGTAAAAAAGGTAGATGGTAATTAAACACACTAAACATGAAGTAAAACAGTAAATAAAATACTAGCTTTAGTAAAAACAGCACACAGCGTTGCTTGGTCAGTTTGTTAATGAAATTAACAATCTCTACGGACTGTACTTAATTTTGTTACGCGAGTACACTCTACTATTATAATTTACGTCGGGAATAACGAAGCGGCTCTTGGAGTTTGCAGAAAAAACTCTTCTCAGGTAAGTAATAATTTCACTTGCATTTTAAATTAAAACTGTTTTAAGGAGTAAAAGCTAGACTCTACCTTTATATATGGAGTATTCGTTTATTTCACTTTGGTTTATTAAATATGCACCAATCCGTCTTAGGCCATTGTATTGGACTACGGTTTGAACTCTCTAAGTTGTTGAAACCCTTAGCCCTTGAGACTTAGATGGGCTGGTGATTATAAAAATATCCTTGATAAAAAACAAGGATGGAGAAAAACAGCAATAGACTCTCCTCCCATCACACTCTCTGCTCACCCCTTCAGGTAATACAGACATGAATTTATATATGTGTTTTGATTAATTCTTGCACACTATCAATATAAACCAAGCATTTAAGTGAATGTCAAATACAAACACAGCTGATAAGTTTAACTCGTAAGTGTGCGAGTAAACAGGAACATACGTTCTAAGTCTTAAGCGGGCTCTTAAACGGTTTCAAATTATCCACGCTCGCGCCGCCTTTATTTATGTTTTGGTTTTATTTGCATAAACGTTTCGGCACATTCGTGTTATGAAAGCGTGTGTGGGAGTAATCGCGTGTATAATGTATGTATGTAACCTAAATGTATATATTTCAAAAATATTTTTGCTAAATAGAAACACGAACGATGATCTATTGAAATGTCAAAAACCACCTAAGTTATCTTGGTTCTGTACACATACATATTACATACATACCTTCACGACGAACGGATAGGCAGAGGTACATTTCTGCACTCTCATTTCGATTGGTTTTCCGGGCACATTTCGTGATTCTGCATGTTGCTAATGAGAATTTCCAAACAATAAAATTGAAAAATACGTGGATCTCTACGAAATTGTGACGGCTGAGATTCTCGAACGTGTGTCTAAACCATTCAACATGCTATACATATTAATCAACATAATAATACATCATAATTTTTTGAATACAGAGATTTCAAAAACGTTACCAACATGTCGTGGTATTGATTGGTTTGGTTGTTTTGCTAACAAGGGTAACGTATCTAAAGCCGATCAAAACAAACCTAGAAACAGCCTTTAGTGTGTTTTAATCAAAGAATATCGTATGACTAACTCGTTCAGAAATATCAATACTAAATAAAAAAACATTTTCCCAATGTAAGTAAAGTTTTTAAATTCGAAGTATCGGATATTATTTGATGCCGCGTTTAAAACTTCAGTACAGTTTGACTACATACTAAATAAAAGACAGAGTTAGTAAAGGTTTTGTTTTAGAGCGATGTAGCTCCCGTTATAATAATTGATACATCAAAGGGGCTAAGTGTGTATACTTTTTCATCACAATGTTTTTAAAAAATTCGAAAAGGTAAAAATGACTAAATATTGAAAAAGTCAACAATAGAAATAAGAATCAAGACAATCACAATTTAAATTAGTAGACTTAGACACAGGGAAATTTCTAGTCTACACTTTGAAAAGTAAACTCACACTGTTTCACTAATTTGTTGCCTCAAAGGTTCTAAGGCACTTAGAAAGAAACAAAAATAATTGGAGGAGATCTGAGTCACGTTCCAAGAATGGTCAGTTACAAACTAGTTATCCACTGGAAGTACTAAAACAATCGTGAAGCCCGGTTTAGCTTCATCTATATTATTGAAGAGCAGATCATGGTATGCGAAGGTTGGACAGATTGGAGGGTCCTTCAACATTTCAATCATATTATGGGCAATACGAAATATTATAGTTTGCAAGATTTTTTTTGCGAAATATATTTTATAGTATGTTTTTCTTCTAAGGTCATTGATAGTGTCTTTACATAGGTTTGCATCGAGTCGTCTCACTTCTAGTCATATATGCTAAGTAATACCTACAGATTTTTCTTTGCTGTTATTGAGACCTGGCAATAAATTAAAGAAAGCGGTCTATTTGGTCACATCTATCGTTCTGAATATTTTTTCCTCTTTCGGTTAATAGGTACAAAAGTGTTTTTATAGAGTCAAGCTTTGCTAGCAACTTATTAAAACCCACGAAATAGTTCGACCCTATTACTATTTCTCGGGTACTTGTTTAGATTAGGATATATGTTGCTTTTGAGAATTTTAACTAAAAATTACATTTTTGTTGTAAAAGTATGCTACGTAGCATTTGATGGACTACATCATTATCATAATCATCCTCATCCATCTACTGCCCGTCCACCTTGCGAATATATTCGACAAATTTAAATAACATAAAAACAGTTAAATCTGCAATTACGGAATCTTATAATTACTTCTCAAATGAGTTGTCCCATTAACTTTATTTACCCTAACGCCAATTTCCCAACAAACAGAGACTGAACAGCCAGTACATGAGAAGGAATAGCATCTGCGACTTAAAGTAGGTTTTTAAATTTTAAGCATGGAATTTAAACTAGATTCCATCCCTCGTTTGCACCAAGGCTGCAGTTAATCCGCCCGTTGCGCCGGCTAATCTCCACCGAGCTGCTTCTTTGTCAATGTCGAGGTTAAAGACTGACATTAACAACATCTTGCTGGCTTGTTTGTTTACTTTTTCAAGTTACTCCTATTAAACTAGGGTTGGGTTAAGTATCTCTCCATCGCGACTGGGTAATGTAATTTTTTAGCTGTGCCAGTTTTGATTTGTATTTAAATATATTTTGGCAAGGTAGTGTAGGACGATCTGTAGTACGACGGTCCGACGACTTGAGAAAGGCGGGTAACGGATGGATGAGGGCTGCTTAAGACCGGGATGGTTGGCGCTTTACTGAGGAGGCCTACGTTCAGCAGTGGACATAAGTTAGTTAGTATATTTATATTTTTTTGGCAAGTATCGAAATATATTTTTTATGACAAGTGGAGAATAATCAACCTAACCGTATGTCCATACTCCATACTTATTATTTTTGTTACGCATTTATATCTATCAAAGGCCAAAGGTAGAGATGAGCAATGTTTATCATTAATATTAGTTTAATTCAGGAATAATAAGAAAATTGACAAGAATTATAAAAACAGCTACGAATCGTAAAGACTTCCAACCAAGGATTGGTGTCGTCATAGAGAGAGGAAAGGTGTTTTCCTTATTTTGTTGTGAAGTTAATCTTCCAAAATCTCAATAAAGAGAGTTAAATTTCAGCTCATCTTAAAGTGAATTAGAGAACAATTTGTGCTGTCAAAAGTATATTTTACAGTGATCAATATAATAGATAAAATGGTTGAAAAATATTATTTATGCTGCTCAGTAAATTAAACAAGCTGCTAACAAATGAGTGGTGTCGTCACGTAGCTGTTTTACAACTACACTTTATCCACGATAAAATACGGCTTGCTCCTACCTGATTTATTTACTTGACAAAAGCGCCATTTTTTTGGTAGTATTACTATTCTTTAACTTGTGATATTTTTAACTTATTATTTTCGTCTTTATTTTAAATATATAATGGTGGCATAATAATTAGATGGACGATTAATCAACATGGCATCTCGGAGACCGCGGGCTCAATTATCAGGTACTCATTTGAGTCTAAGCAGAACTAGCTTCTAAATGAAGCAAGGTGGTAACTATTCCGATAGCTAGGAATATCCTTCCACTACCAACAATAGTGCCTATTTTAAATATGATCATACTCAATATAATGTAAGGCAATTGTTCAGACTCCAAGAACTAAGACAATTCGATTAAACAATTATTGTAGTAATCATAATGTCTGTTAATAATAACTGGGTAGTGCCACGCCACATCGCGGCGACAAAGCGACGACACAATAGTTGCAGCGAGCGACAATGTCTCGTCGCTAACAATGGCTTGGGAATGTTAATTGCTGTCGTTTGTCGCGAGACACTGATAAATGTTGACGCTTGTCACTTGAAGATTTCGTGTCGATACGCACTGTGCTTAAAAACGCCGCTTTTTCCGCTCTGCTTTTGTGATTTGAATATCGGTTCATAAACAACAAATAATAAAATGAAACAGCTTAACACCTTACTCAATAAACATATTATTGTAAAATGTCTCATAATTACCCCTATATTTATATTAGCTAACTGCTTGTTACCTGTGCAGTTCCGTATGAGAACCATTATTTTTAAAAAAGAAAATTCTTTCCCTGTTTCACTAAATTCTCATTGCTGTTTCGGTCTTTTTAGGCTCAGCGTAAAAAAAGAAAGCCTAGAGTCTCCCTTGTGAAATGGGCTAACTAACACTAAATCAATTCACACTATAGATATTGTAGTGATAGTAGTATGTAGTAGCTGATTTTGAACCGCAGCGGGCGATTAGTACAGTGCGTACAAATATTCCCAGGCTGGCTGTCTTGAATTTAATCTCGCGAATAGAGCAAGATTCACCGCAAACATTTCGCAAGCATCTCTATAATTTGATCCCGCCGGTACACAGTCGTGATATTTTTAATAGAATTCGGCTTCCACTTGGAAATGCTATGGAGTTTTTGGATTGTTTCCATTCAATTATTGTTTGCTCGGGGTGGGGAGGAAATTTTCTCGTTGAAGAATGCCCCAGTTGCCATTTTTGCTTTTTTAATTCTTGAGCTTTTTTGCTAAATTAAATGATGAATGTTTGTATTTGTTATGTCTTTGGATAGAAATCAGTTGGATATATGTAAGAATAAGTTTTGTTATTAATAAAATTATTTAAAATCTGGACATCAAATACCTACAGTGCAAAAAAAGGCGGACTCTATGAGTGCAATTTACATTAAAAAATCTCTCGTTCTGTTTAATGCAACTATACTCGTATTTCTCATTGTGGCATCAGAGAGAAAATCTTATGACTTGCAACGTTGCCTTAGAAGTCTGTTAAAGCCCAGTAAAGGGCAATGAATTCCCACACCTACTTATTTACACTTTACTATTCATGTTTGACCCAGTTCCACTTAAAGCGACATCTCGCGGCATAGGTACGAAATAATTTTTTGTAAACATACTTCGGTCAACAGGAAGCCGTCCGAATTATGAGTTTATAAAATTTTATTGTAGAGATTGTGCTTATTAGTGAAAGTCACGAGAGGCTTAGTTAATTGCATTGTTTTAATTTAGTAATTGCTATAATACCACTTATATTGGGGGTCCAATTCTAAGTTGGAACTTTACTTTTGTTGTCGCTTAAAGGTCGTTGAATCTTTAAATATTATTTTGTTATTAGTATTTTCTTTTTAAGTATTTTATATTTTACAATAATATCTTATTTAAATTCCAAAAAAAGTTGCTAATATGATTTTAATAACTCTCCAAAACGACAAAACGAACCTCTTTTGCATTTCATTTTCTCATTTGATCGGCTCTGTGTTTAATGGGAATAAAATCATAATGGAAATGTAAGACGAGAACTAGCACCTAGGATATTTGAAGAAGCCCAAGAAATTGAATTTTTGGAATAGTATTTTGATACATTTTTACTTACTTTAAAGTGTACCTCATCTAAAACTTTCAGTAATTATTGATTTTATTGTTAAGTAGGGTTTAAATATTTTTAAAGTTCTCATGGACTAAATAAATTCATCAGCTTAAGCGTACACGAATAAAACTCACTTTCGCGTTTATAATATTAAAAAATATGGTAATGTCGGCGAGTGGTGACGTGTGCACAAATTGCATACATGTTCGGGAGCCTGCACACACATTTCATAAGTCCGCAATGTAAAGCGTAAAGCTTGGCGCCAACGCGGGCGTATTTGACAACTTGTGTCGACAGATTCTATTATTTGAGTTACATTGCCTTATTTATGCAGTATTAATTTTATATTCGAAATCGATGGTGTACTTATAACACTTATCTTTTTCGTTTCGATAATATACTAAATGAAACTGCAAGTCAACTTTTTTTTACTATTTTGTTTTGTATTCAATCTTTACATATTATAAAATTATTTTATCTAAAACCGATATGTCCTTTCAATATTTATTAGAATAATTTCTCTCAACATTCAGAGTTTTCATGTAAAACATAGAGATACGTAAAGTGCGATATTCTCGCCATAAACTGTTATGCACATACATTAGTGATACGAGACGGCAAGATACATCAGCTTAGTTCATGTCGAATGGCCATTTCGTTGCTTTTACCTGGATTCAGTTTCAACCCGTGTATACTGAGACCTTATTAGTATTTCAGAGCGGGAGCTAGTGACAGTTTTAATTTGTATTTTTTTTGTCAAATTAAAAAAAAAAAACTATTTTGTGTACGTAAATAATCTCGGCATGTGATGTCTGATGAATTGCTGTCTACCATGGTTTCATGGCAAGAGTATGCGCCGTATGATCTTAAGGTCTTAGGTTAACGTTTTTACGTTAGGAATTTCTCAGCGGGAAGACTGGAAATGTGCTTCAAAACGGCATTCGGCTCGCCCTCTATTACGTGGGGCTGAGTCATGGCGAAATGTGGGTGAACACATTCACCTCTGCTCTACCTTTACAGGCTTGAAGTTATGTTGAATGCACTTATAAATCCGATCACGATATTAATTCCACCATCACTAGCTCCCGGTCTACGCGTGCTATAAAGGATCATCAAGGGGTTAAATGTCGTGAGCTCTCCCCTTAAGGGCCGGTACAGCAAAACTCCATTACTCGCGCGCCTTTGCGACACTCGCGCCATTTTTACATCCCTAGGAGATTAATGACCGCAAACTATAATCGTGTCTCGTGTGTACACACTTTATGTTTTATAAACATTTGTGGCTTATCGGAGGTGTGAATGCATTATTGTAAAGAGGAATATGAGATGTGATTTGTATTCAATCGTTATATTTTAGTGCCTGTATTAGTCTTGAGCATAAAGGGTACTTCTAGTTGCTGTAATGGAGTGTTGGATCACGAGATCGCGGGTTTGATTCTCGAGATAGAATAAATATAGGAAAAACGGGCTTTCCCTGTTGTCTTAGTAAGTTTAGCTCGAAGTCCGAATATTTGACCAATAAACTGAAACCGGTCCGCCGGTATTCTTAAGACTAAAAATTACAATATGTGCTTATTAACAATCATGATGTTTTCGTTCATTTTCAAGTAGGTGATAATTCATCATGAACATATAGCTTCGAAAATTCAGAGTTATGTGGTTGGGGTTTGAACTCGCAACCGCTGAGATTCTCTACCTTTTGCCTAAACCACAAAGCCTATATTTATGTCATTTGTTTCTTCTATACATCACCATAAAACAAGTTCATACATGAATACACAGTGCAAAACTTTTATCAAAGAAGCCAGAGTCATAGGATCAAGTGGATAGCGCCGCAAAATGCACTCGAATAAGTTTATTCACGACAAGAGCCGACGCCGAGACGTAGAGCTCCACCCCGCTTTTATGTTACGACTTTATTCGAAACTCGGGAGTTTGAATAAATATTCCCTTTTATCGTCTTCATTGAAGTGTATGTATCAGAGGTATAATTACGATGAGAATTAGGATTAGGTGGTTAATTGTTTTTAATGCCAATTGAAAATTAATTTTTATTCATGACCCAGACCGTGAGACCGAATATCTCGTAATCAGATATTTTTTTGTTTATGGTATTGGCAAGACAAGACTTGAGTTTTATAGAATTTGTTAAGTGTATTATTTTAGTAACTCTTCCTTCTTAAATCATACTGTCATCAACTCCTGCCATGTTCTCAATTCTATTTTTAGGCCGACGCTCTATTTGTTATCCTATGAATTCATTCAATCTTTTTTATTTAATATCTCACTCCATCCATCTCTTATTTGGCCATTCTCTGCTTATTCAACCCTCAACTTTCATACCCAATACTAGAGTCATATAATAAAATAAATTTATTATAGGTATATGAACATTCAAATTTTATTAAACTCATGGCATATGTTTAAACAGTAAACAAACAAGCGAGTAACTTAAAGCGTAACTATCAAATTTACGGTCAATTTGCAACGTGGTACCGCACTAAGGGGTCCTGCGACGTCACGGCTAGCTGACACAGGAACAAGTTAAATTGTGCAGGGGCCCAGTAAGCTTCTACATTAAACAGCAGCTCGCATTCCCGGTAATTGCGCGGGATTCGATCGATAATGTGGTCTATTGGGACGCGTCATAATGTGTGATTGAAGTAAATGAATAATCAATTTCAATTAAAAAGAATTGATATAAATCGTTCTTACTTAAGTGAAAACCAATTTATTTGTTTTTAACTTTAGTTAACATATGAACGCAAAACTTTTTACCTGGTGAAGGTCAGGCCATTGTCTTTATGCTTTCAGGCTGTTTTTAAACATGCTACCTACAACTACCCGCTGAATACTATTTTCGTTGGGACACGCATCCTAGGAGATATCATCTTGCTTGTGGTTAGTCTATTTATGTTATTTAAACGGAACAAAATATTATTTATTTTTATCAAAATTGATAAGAAAATAGCTCAATTTCGTTAGCCAAGAAATTTATTTTCTACTATTAATTATGAACACCCAACACTGTCTAATCCCATCGCCGTACTCGAAGTGGAGCCGTGCCTAATAATTTAGGCAGACTTGAATACTTGCGTCAGAATAATGACAGACATAACCCTAGTTAGAGTGAGAACTATCCAAAGCCCTCTGTACAAATATACAATGTTTTCATAACGCACAGTTTAGAGCGTGCTCGTATTAAATACGAACGGAACATCACATTCTGAATTACAATGGCGGGCGGTAATTTTATTTGCATAAATGTGGTTGGATATTTAAATGAATGCTTTTCAAATGTTTTGCAGCTGTTTTCGCGCTATTGAGCGATTTGTGAGGATGTGCATGGGAAAATGTGCTGGAGTGTATGAATCGAAAACTTATTGTGAATATGAGGTGCCTAGGTGATTGAATCGTTGTAAAAACTTGTTTGTTTTATATTGTATTATAATAATATGGTTTAAACAAAGCACCTGCTCAATAATCTTAGTTACATTTACCTGGGTGATTGAATCTTTTTAAACACGTCGTTTGGTTCATATTGTCGATAATAATATGGTTTGAATAAAGCACTTGTTTCGTAAGTTTAGTTTTATTTCTTGATAGTTATCTTTTTTGGCGAAAATTAATAAAATGCTTACAGGTGTCCCAGATTCAAATAGTGCATGTGAGTGTTTGTGGTATACAGAAATACGAAAGTACATGATCGAAACTAGTTTTGATTTAGTAACTTTTGTTCATGGTTGCAAATAGATTCGAGAAGATCAATACAATTTTAAGAAACAAAATTTTGACACGTTATTTAAAGCAATCATCATCAGGTCTTATAACATACGTGGCATTGGTGTACGAGGTTTGGGCCTTACTCTTAGCTCTAGCGGAGATTGGCGGAATAATATTCTTTGTAATTAAAATGCGGTGAGTTTATTGCATAAATAAATATTGCCTGTATAATCAATAACAATAAAAACTAAAACCGTCATACAGGGTTACAATAATGTATTGCACAAATACAATAAATTGCGGAGGCTTCGCGTAAAATGAAGCGAAATGTACGGGCAGGTAAATCACGTGGGGCCGCGCATTACTCAATAACCATCATCCGATGCGAGTCGCAATGAGATTTATTGCCGTTCCCCGGGACTTGTGCGTAGACCAAAGTTTTGAGGTACTGCCAGCGTTGCCATTGATGGGAGATTGCGAGTCATTTGTTAGCTGGCGAATTTGATCGCATTGGCGATAAGTCAAAGTAAAGATTCGATTCGATTTTTACATTTTTTAATTAAGATTGTGTTTTGTTATGAGAATAGCCTGATAATTGGATGGTCTTTTATTTGTTAGTTTAATAAGAGTTCTAAAATAGAGATTTGATTCTTAGAGTTCAATTTTTTAAATTAATAAATTTTTATGTTAGCCGAGAGAAATATGATAGTCTGATATTTTTATGATATTAACTGATAATATAATTTTAGAGTTTATTGTATTCAATTATTCTATTTATTATTTCTTAGGTGTGTATTCCGCCCACCCAGAGAATAACGACCACCAGGCTTTAGTCCACTAGGACTAAGGTCTAAACCCAGTTATAGAGGAAGCCCGTGCGCAGTAGTGGGACGTATAAAAGCTGATAGTAAAAAATATATAATTATTCTAGCCTATCTAAACCTGTTGTGAATTTTGCATACTCAAATGATCATACTATAGACAGATATTCATATTATCCAAGTAACATACTGTGAATACTATCGGCGTGGAACTTGAAACCCACGTCGCACCTCGACTCAAGTGCTTTTACACCAATAAACTCTCTACATTAATATTACACTAATTGAGATCGCTTCAGATCGCACCGATCGCGAACTTACATGCAATAATATTAAGTTAATTGTCTAACATACTGTTGTCGTTGTTACGAGTATAGTGTATTTTAAAATAGCTATATTTTTGAGTGACTATAGAAGAATCGGCAAAGACAATTTTAAATATATATGTATATTTTTCATAGTCTATATCTTTATGGGTGGTATTACATACCAAATTACGTCAATTTGGTTTGTGCGCAAGTGTTTTAAGCGCATAAAACAGCAAAACAGTCACTTTTGCATTTATAATAATAGCATAAAAATTTTATGAAGGATACATATTTCAATTTAATATTAAATAACTAAAATTTAAACTGAGTCCCTATCCCACCATACCCCCGCCACTAGCTCGTGTGCTCTAGGATCAACAGCACGCACAGTAATGACGCCGAGAAATGAAGCTCAGCGAATCTAAGGGGACCTAATTTGTCATAATCCCGCAACGAATTTAATCAGACTATATAAAAGAGTTGAAAAACAAAGAGTTGTCCACTTCCCTCCATAGCCATACAACATACACACAACTTAGACTATGTTTGCGGAATGTTCGTGACTTGGGCCAAATCCGAAGGGTCTCAACGGACCATAACACATTATAGTTTAGAATAAACAGCTTCACCGTCCGAAATAAATGGCAGCTAGTTTTCGAATTATAATTTAATTTGTGTTTTACTGTTGTTTCAACAAGGTGACAAATTGATGTTTGCTATTTGACAGACCCGAAAGACAGTTACTACACCAGCTTGTGAAACGAAAGGTCGCGGGTTCGATCCCCGCTCCAAGAAAAATGTTAGTATGATTAACAAATATTTTTTGTGGGTCTGGGTGTTTGTGATATTGTAAAGCCTCTAGAAGTATCTGAAACACACAATGCAACAATTATAGTTGAATGCCCGGTTAAAAGAATGTATTTATGTGTAATTATATACACCTATTTTAATATATTTCTGTATCGCGAACAATATTTGCTTTAGACAGTTTATATGAAAAAATTATAGAACCAAAAAATGGCTCTATCTTAAGGCTATAGCCTTAAAAACGGTAGCACACTTTGTACAAGTAAGCTTCCCGAGTAACACCTCATACAGTATACAAAACAGTATCACGTAGCGAATGCAAAAAGGTGAAACTCGCTAACTCCAAAGCAGGATTAGCATATTCGGCAGGAAAATACACAGTTGCTCAAACACGTAGGAAGTTTTGCGCCCAGTCTGGGTGCTAGTCACCTATGCCGGGAACTAAAGTGCACCCCATAAATTTTGCTAGTGTAAGTTTAAACGGTCTGTTCTGGTATAAATGTTCTGGATGGGGTAATTGTTTGGTAGTACACTTAGGAATGTATTTGCATAGATATAACGCTTTAGATTTGCTGTTGTATGAGGGGTGAGCGATATTTTGGTAGCTGTAAAACCCACGAGTAAAAGAAATATGCCTTTTCGGATACATTTGTAAAACCGAGCTACTGAGTTTTTCCTTCTGGAAAACTTTAACAATCTTTTAATCGCTCTCTTCACGTAATTTCATCAGCCCATATACTCACTGCTGGGCACAGGTGTCCTCTGCAAATAAGATTTAAAAATGCCGTTTCTATTCCCCAGTTATCCTGGTTACAAACTTTTCCCCGACGGCGTATATTTCTCTATACACGCCTGTCCCGGGATCTAATAAAGTGGTCACACTCGAACCAAGATTAACAGCTTCTCTTTATTATTGTTTGCGTAACGCTCGCTTATCGCCGATGTTTATTCATGAAAACTGAGAGCTCCCTCGGGATCCGTGATCTACGGCCCTCGTATCGAATTTACGTTTTATCCGGGACGTAGGTAGATGGCTTTCACTCCGCTGTTGTGGTGGAATTTGATGGATTCGTGTTTTTGATTGAAGCACTTGCGGTAGGAATGTCCTTAGCCTTTTCGACAATAATCCTTTATTGGCGGTTTATTTAGCTACAGTTTTGCTAATCTTCTGGCTTATTATTTTAATGATATTTAAGATTATGGGCTTTCTTCTTAGTCTCGTGATAAAACTTTTTAATGCAATATAGCGAGTGGGGATCGGCGGCCGTGTGGGTTAAAGTGATGTTATTTTTTTTAATTTCTAGATTCAGTTTATAAATCAGTAGTATCTCTTATTTTCATTTTTTCCGGTGTTTTTAAAATAGAGTAAGCGGTGACAAATCTTAATGTCTCAACACTCTATATACTCTTGGTTGTTTGCAGATATGCTTCCTCTCGCTTCTGTTAATAGGTCCAATTTGAGGAAAGGAGAGATCACAAGAACTCTCGCTTCTGTTAATAGGTCCAATTTGAGGAAAGGAGAGATCACAAGAATTCTTGCTTCTGTTAATAGGTCCAATTTGAGGAAAGGAGAGATCACAAGAACTCTCGCTTCTGTTAATAGGTCCAATTTGAGGAAAGGAGAGATCACAAGAACTCTCGCTTCTGTTAATAGGTCCAATTTGAGGAAAGGAGAGATCACAAGAACTCTCGCTTCTGTTAATAGGTCCAATTTGAGGAAAGGAGAGATCACAAGAATTCTTGCTTCTGTTAATAGGTCCAATTTGAGGAAAGGAGAGATCACAAGAACTCTCGCTTCTGTTAATAGGTCCAATTTGAGGAAAGGAGAGATCACAAGAACTCTCGCTTCTGTTAATAGGTCCAATTTGAGGAAAGGAGAGATCACAAGAACTCTCGCTTCTGTTAATAGGTCCAATTTGAGGAAAGGAGAGATCACAAGAACTCTCGCTTCTGTTAATAGGTCCAATTTGAGGAAAGGAGAGATCACAAGAACTCTCGCTTCTGTTAATAGGTCCAATTTGAGGAAAGGAGATATCACAAGAACTCTCGCTTCTGTTAATAGGTCCAATTTGAGGAAAGGAGATATCACAAGAACTACACAACATACACTACACACATTTTATCCCAAATTTTAGAATCCACAATGTTAATACATTTTAGTAAACCATCAAAAATATTCATCCATCTCACATCGAAAAAATCTTCCAAAGTAAATCCTCTATAGTAAGTGCTTTGTTTCTAGCTAAGCCTGGTCTATGTCTTACTTTGCTTCCCGATATACACACTTCGCCTACGAATGTCGGTTTATTTCCTGACTCTATCTAGGTAACCCCATTCAATTCGACCTACGGCTCGTCACTACCAATCTCCTAGACATAATCCGATTGGGGAATAGTCGAATGTTCCAACAGTGAGAAAATTGCTGTTGTTTAATAAGTATTTTGTGTATTATTTGAAACGAAAGAAATGTAATATTCGGATAGTGCATTTTTAAAAATGTAATCTAAATTAGTTTTATTTTTTCACTACACAGGTGTATCGACTACGACGATCTCACTAGAGTTTCCTCTACCGTTTTAAAGCCCTAAAACAAGAGATCCTTAAGAATAACGGGTCCATAAGTAATGAAATAAGTATATCCCCTTAAAACTAATCAAATTAAAATACCACATGTAACAGCACTAAAATACTTGCTTTCTATTAAGTGACGCTCAAATATGTAGGCAAAATGTGAATGTAGAAACATATTTATCAAACCATTTTTAAAATTTCATTTACAAAATACAAATGATACATCTCAAAAAAATAAATATCAAAGATAACAGATCTTCCAGTTCGTTCCTATATAAATTGATTGGCTCTCGCAGTCCATTTAAAAAGATTGTAACGTTATTACTCCTCGGAACATAAGCACGAAAGCGAATGATAAAATAAATTGTCTATTTATTTGTAGAAGGCGGCACGGGGTCCTATTTCCTGTCGTTTTTATCGTGTCGTCGACATCCATTACAAGCAGGCTCTCACGAATAACCCCTATTGGATATCGTATAACACAAAGACCGATGCAAATTAGCCTTTATTTGCCGCAATATGATATTTCAATAAAAGGCACGGGCTACGTAACCGGCTCGGTAATTTGATTTTTTGAGTAATTGCTTGCGAAATATTCGGGGCTTGTTCATTTACTTCGGGCTATATATCGAATTCAAATGATTAATGTCATTTGGATGTCCACCCACAAGGTGGATAGATAATTAATCTAACGAACGTAGGACTACGGGCAGGCCGCTCACGACGAAGTTCTTTGAAGGTCTTTGGGGAAGCCTATGTCCAGCAATGGACGTCTTCTGGCTGATGACTATGATGATAAATATCACTGTAGGTGTTTTCTTTACTAGTTAAAAATGATTTTATTGTTGCCACAACTGTTACTTTCGTTTCAATTATTAAAAACTGTAAACCGTTGATTGGTTTCGCGCAAGGAATTTTTAATATCAGAACGGAGTGTATGAGTAGTGTGTCAAGGGAAAATCGAACTTTAACATGTCTAAGGGAAGCTGAAAAATAAATTTTATAACCAGGAAACCAAATTATTCTATTTTAGTTGGGAATCTTATTACTACCTGCTTTACCAGTGCGGTTCCATGCGCTAATAAATAAAGCCATTTCAGTGCGTTACGACTGCCATAATAATTTTATGATGAAATAAGTCATAGATTTTTCTAAAAATCTGTATCCGATGCACGCTCTTTAAAGTCAAGCCGAGGGTTTAATATGGTTTAGTAATTCTTAGTGATTTGAACTCGCCTTTCTGCAATAGCTAGCTCATCTATTTAGTGATCTACAGTGGCAATAACATTGATATCTTTTGTTAACGAAAGGAAAGTGTCTCCAGTTCACCTTTTGGTTTCTTAGGGGAGCGTGTCAGGAGTATATCGGGGTCTCTTGCCTTCCGACGCCGTGGGTAGTGCAGTTGTCTCTAACCAAAATCCTACGCCAGCATACCTACTAAAACCTCTCGGTGACCATTACGCGCCCTTAGGCTGGTTTTACGGCATCTCGGAGCGGGAAATCATGAGAATTTGTATCTGTTATTGAAAATGCACCTAATGATAAGTGGAATGAGATTTAAATTGAATAATGACTATGAGAAACCAACCAACAATAAAAGGCAAATTAGAAGACGATCATACCTAGACTATGATATAGTCTAAATAATATTATTATTACTTAGGTCGATTAATTATACATATTTAGTATAATTTTTATTCTAACATAATTTAATCTCGACTTCATGCTATAAATAAGATTCATCATATTTTACATATAAATATTTCGTAAACAGCGCTCATTTGAATAAAACCTTTTAAGACAAAACAAAAAACGTCCGATTTAATTAAATTAAAAGCTACCCCAAATATCCTGATTGCGGAATAAAAGAGAAAAGTTTCCTATGAGCTTTCAAAGTTGAAAAGGAAGTGTACTTTTTACAACACTTCCGGTCAAAAATGGGGCGCGTCCGGAATGGTGTGGTTTCACAACTTTAATAAATATTTTAACCATTTTTATTGAATATCAGCTTTTCGGTACTGTTAGCATTTTGTCCAAAGAGAAATGAAAAATAATTAACAAAGTAATTTCGTTTGCTGAAGTAAATTGAAATTATAATTATGTATTTTTTAAATGAAAATAACGAAACTGAAAACAAAACAGAAGTTCAAGGAATTATTTGTAGAAACCGGGTCTTGCAACGTAACCAAAACATTGTTGATATAAAAACATTCGGCAAAAAACAATTTTCAAGTACATTTTATTGATTTGGAAATCACTCGGAAGTTACCAATTCAGTACTTATCAGTTATCCAGGCTAACTAAATTATTCAGTATAGCTCACTACCAAGGCGGTCCAGAAATAAACTTTGAACTTCACGAAATAAAAAAAAATAAAGTTCAATGGAGTTCAGCATTAGGGTTGGCTCAGACAGTTGTTATTTCGAATGGAGGCGCATCTACATACTATCCGGGATCTCGCGGCCGGTAACAGGGCCCTAACGTGTTTTACATGAAAAAGGAAGGCCTTATACGGGAAAAAGCAATATCATGTTAGTGCTTTTGTTTTGCCCGCGGTACAAGATGTGAGAGATGGCGGGTGGGATGTTCGATTGGCTTGACTGGGTAGGTAAGTTTGTTTATGCGTCATTGTCTAGTATGGTAATGGATTTTTACGTCTTTAAGAAGAGCTGCGAAATATTAAGGATTTAAACACCATTTAGAGGATGTTTGTAGGAAGTAGTTTGTTTTTTGAAACATCTAATGGAATAATATTGCACTGTCAATCATGCTTATAGATTTATATTTATATTTCATATAATTTAAGATTAATGCTATACATCTCACACTGTGTACAGATTTGCATTTATTAAAAGCTGTTATAACAAACAGACATTAGTATATTTATTTGTATATATTGAACTAAATCGCTTTCGCTTATGGTTTGTGATGTGTGTCGCGGGCAGGTCTGATAAAGCGAAACAGTCCGTACGGCAGGTCATTGTGAAATATACTAAACACAACAGCTGCCCGATGTCTTTACCTATGTTTGTTTCAATAACGTGAAAGGGATTCTTTTGCACCGACAAATTTGTAGTTATTGCTTTAGTTGGAAATAAATCTTGAAATTATTATGGACATTCTGTGGCGGAGTGAGATAATGCCAAGTGAAACGAGCGGATGAGGGATTTATCGCACTGAGAAAAATGTTTGTTTTTTTTCCATATATTTAGTAGTTTCTGATACAAATGAGAGCTAGGGTTTAGATGAGCGTCGTTATTCTGCAACTATTTTTGCAATGCGTCGACGAAAACAAATTGAAGGTCAAACAATTTTGATTCATGTGAAACTGAAAGTCACGTTTATATCCGCGAAAGTAAAGCCTTCAAATCAATTAGGTCAAAGAAAACTTAAAAAACTAACAAGCCTTAACATCTAACTGTTGTGTGGGGCTCAAAATATGTCTACATATGTATGTAAGAGATACATACAATACATACCCATCCTTTCCTCATGTGCATATATTAATTAACATTATCCAAACCAACGGAACCAAGCGAGCCGACCAATCAACTCCGTCCAGGGAATTAAAGATAAAATGACTCAATGGAGGTAAATGAAGATTTATTCGAATCGTTAGCGCGTAACGAGCACTAAGTAGGGTCCGCTCCCTTGGCGATCCAACCTTGAATTAACTTAAGATCAAAATTGTGGAACATGTGCCCTGAGCCCCGCATAATTGTGCGCTGTTTACGCTTTGAAGAGATTTAGTTAACTTTGATAAAAGTTTTCCTTTTGCTGTTTAATGAATTGGCCGAGGTGGATTAATTGTTATGAATTGTTTGGAAATATGTGTTAATTGTGACGTAAGGAAATATACCTAGTGGCCTTGTGTGCAAACATGAGGTACCACATTCGATTTCCGGGAGGAAAATTTTTGTTTTTTTTTTTTTGTAAGGAAATCCTTAGAGCAGCACAGAATATGCTTATATGCCCGAAAAGAAAGCAAAAGGATTGCCTGTGTGAAAAAATGTTATAGAAATTTTGATTCATACAATTTTTAGCAATAGCACACGCATTTATACTAAAGTTCTTTTATTAAATTCTCTACATATGGATAAATACATAGTACGTAATATATAATTTAATGATATAATGTATCTGCCAGTCAAATATGAGAAACCCTCGAGCCGCTACTTCGGTAACACGATTCTTGATAATAAAACTAGGGTGATTGTTCTTCAGCGATTTTAAATCGCTCTTCATAACACTAAACTACCACTGAGTGACACTGTTACAATTCATATGACGTTATCAACTTCATTATTACTTACGAGCGATATACTGACACTTAGTCCGTTCACTCATCTTGGTAATAATATAGAGAACGTAATCATTATCAGCTTATATTTATCTCTACAGCTGAGAGAGGTTAGGCCTCAGTCCCTCACGCTAGATTAGTGTGAGTCTCTGGACTTCACACTCAAGAAATTCCTACAAACTTTTAGGTGTGCAGTTTTCTTCACTATGTTTTTCTTTACCGTTAAAGCAAGTAATAATTCATTATAAATCCACACATAACTTCGAAAAGTCAGGGGTGTGTGCCTGGTGTTCGAATTCGCGACCGCCGAGATTCTCAACCTCGAGGCCTTCGCTCCTTTTCAATAAACGTATACGATTTTTCGTCGCACTATCACGCTCAGCTGAAACATAAATGCCACCCTATGACGCGCACAATGAGAATGACAGCACATTATCTTTCTGGCAGTGCGATATCACATTACAAGCCCTCGCCTAATAAAATGTTACGTTTGTTTAACGAAATATGAATGTTAACTTGTTCTCAAGTAATAACATTTATGGAGCAATAAATTATAAGGTCTACTGCTAAACTGTACGCTTATGAATAAAAAATAAACGAGATAGACGTTTATGTTTTTAAACAAATGTTTGAAATTGAAAGATTTATTTAAGAGATAAAGATTTATTTTTTTATATTGTAAAACTTTTAGTAACTTTGTATTTAACAATTTGAAAATTTCAATTTAACAATTTATTTAAAGCAGTGATGGCCTCGAGGTTTAGGCGCGCGGTCGAGAATCTCGGCGGTCGCGGGTTCGAATCCCAGGCACACACCTCTGACTTTTCGAAGTTATGTGTGTAATCAAATTGAATTATCACTTGCTTTAACGGTGAAGGAAAACATCGTGATGAAACCTGCACACCTAAAAGTTCTTAGGAATTTCTTAGGTGTGTAGTCCGCCAACCCGCACTAGGCCAGCGTGGTGGACTATGGCCTAAACCCTCTCAACGGTAGAGGAGACCCGTGCTCAGCAGTGGGCGTATATGGGTTGATGACGAATTTATTTAACTTTTTCCGAGTCTCCGGTTGTAAAAAAAATGATTCAATCAATCGATCTTTAAAATCGCATTTAGTACATGTCAGCCGTCAGTCAGGCCATGCGTAAAAAAGATTTCACTACTTATTCATGCAAATTTTCATCTTCTTAGTACTAACTGCGCAAAAGTAAGATGAGTTCGGATACTTGATACGGGTTCCGAGATGGGAAATTACGGAACCTAACAAAATGTTATTACCGCCGTCCGGGAATAGATTTTATCTCGAATCTAGTTCAGGGATCTAGGCATGAAAGCTACCATATAGAAAAAAAAAAACTCATATCTGACGTGCTGGGGGATCCAGTCCCACTCCTCCTTTTCTAACGCTTTCTTTTAACAATAAAACGTATATTTCCCCTAAGCATCTAACTTATCTACCTACTTTTAATAAAAAACAAACAAACATCAAAATAAAACTGACGCCAAAATTACAATTAACAGCAACAATTTTGTGTATTCACGGCACTCGTGTATTTATTTATACGTTAATGGGAATTAATTGATTGCTATTAAATATATGTAAAGTGTAATTTGCAGTGGACGTGAAATGAGCAACAAATTCGTATTTGCGGCTACCGCGGTGCAGACCGCGCAGTTTGCGTGCGCACGCCCTGTTTTGTATTTGTGGCTTCAAGTTTATTTACATCGCTTGATTAAGGCACTACTGATTGTTGATGCACAAAATAACTACGATGCCTTTTTGCTTCTATCTCATTGAATAAATTTGGTCGGTGGATTTGAATTTTAAAGTGAGTCTGTGAATGAATAGAATTTTATGAGAGTACACAAAAATTGTTGCGGTAAATATAAATGCTTGTATTTTTGAAGAGTTAAGCAGTGTTTCTGAAACATTTAAATATAATGTTTTTCTAAAAACCTGTGTATTACACGCGTATTACGTGACCCTTTTTACAATAAAGATCTGAAAAGTATTTCCAGTAAAAACTTGATTTTAGTAATGTCAACGACCAATTCTTAGACAAACACGTTAGTAACCTTTCTATGTATTGTTAACATAGGCAACATGGTCAATAAATGGGATTTTATTTATACGGGCAAATGTTTGTGTGATCTACAAATGTTTGCTCAAAGCGTTTGGAACGGACAAATTATTTGTCCTTATATTGACCAACATTACGTTATATTTAATGGTGTATCTATATCGGTTGTAATGCGTTTCAAATAGGCATGTTTATTATAGATTATAGACACTTAGCTCACTACGGTAGAATAATGTGGATTGTCAGATTAACATACTTCGGATTCTTTGCGAAGAATTCTTGATAGTTTATTCATTAAAATTTATTTAAAATTTCTGAAACGTGGTGGCCTGGAATTTCAATCTAGTACTATCAAGATTTTGAGTCGTTGACACTATCCTTTAACGTCAAGACCTTAAAGTTCTAACTGTGATAGTTTATTAAATTCGAATATTACTACAATATAACCCAAATTGCTTTTTATTAAAAGAGCATAAAGTAAAGGAAAATATGACTCAACTATCCCATAATAAATACATGTTTGAATCATATATCTTGAAGCGAGGGTACCACAAAACCTCATACGCTCGGAAACATTCATATTATGTTTGACTTCGGGTATTACGCACATCCGCAATCAATAACGCGTGTCTGAAACGCCTTGGGGATTACCGCCCTAGAGAGGTCAAGGTCATTTGGCCTTAGTCTTTCGGACTCAGTATAACATCACGATAATGACCTTGAAGGAGTAAGTAGATTTTCCCATCTAAATTTCGCTAATTGTCTTAAAGTTTTAAGTTTTATACGAGGTTTTATAGAACACCTTCTCAGACTCTGTATAGTCAATGAGTATTTTCCATAGGAAATCCTTTCAATCACATCCTAAGAATGCCACATCATCAACAATGCTACTTAGATTCTAGTTTTGTACTTTATCTACTGTTTCTAACATATTTAGCACCTCTCCTAAAAACGGCATCATACTTTCGAAGATACATTCAAATCATTAACAAAACACAACACACTTAAGCGGGTTTGAAGACAAGGTTTATCGCCTGTTCTACAAATAGTGTGAATTGTTGTATTTATTTTCATAAAAGGTCGGGCATCATTCCGCCCTGGACGGCAGCACGCTTGGGTGACTTGTGTTGACAAGTCGTGCGTGAATATTTGTATGTTTAGACCTGTTTTGGTGAT
The DNA here is from genome assembly GCA_030295005.1 of Cephonodes hylas. Taxonomy (NCBI): domain Eukaryota; kingdom Metazoa; phylum Arthropoda; class Insecta; order Lepidoptera; family Sphingidae; genus Cephonodes; species Cephonodes hylas. The sequence goes on along the minus strand of AP025367.1, from coordinate 2,419,252 downwards.
GTATTGTTTATCGATATAGATATACATACATAATTTGTATTTCACGAAGGGTTAGGCAGATGTTCATTTCTTAACCATTCATTTCTTTTGCTTTAGGAAGTGTGCCTATTGCCGCTTATCGGGCACATTACTACCAAAAAGTTTTAATACGGAAAACTGAATAATTCTTTGTTCCACCCGAGAATTGTACCCGGTTCCTCTCGATTTCACACGTTCTAAAAGCGCAGGACCACGAGGCAGTCTAAAAACAAGGTCTATTGCACAAACGTCAGACAAAAGGTCAAATCCTTTATTATAAACTTTTCAATCACCGAAAGCAGTTATTGATCATCGAACCGTATTAACATGCAAACATTACGGTCTTCATTCGCTCTTTAGGGTTGCTGCTTTTGATGCTAGTATTATCACTATTGGTATTTCATGGCCAGCAGTGGACATGGCATGTTTTTTGATGATAATGATCATCTAAGCCATGGTGGAATAAGGTCTAAACCTTCTCGGTTGTAAAGGAAGCCTGTGCCCAGTAGTGATAGGATTTACAAGCGTTCATATATAAATAGATTAGCAATTAAAATAATTGTGTACACTTATGTAGTTGCAAAATAAGAAGCGTGCGTTTTGCTTAAGGTCTCCATTTCATCAGTTCGATATACTTATAACTAAAATGTTGAATCCTAAAGAGATATGCACAAGGAGTGTAGGCAATGCCATATAAGAATCTCACAATCAATTTATAGTAGTTTTTCTATATCAAAAACTTTAGTTTATGATCTAACGAGCACACAGCACAATGCAAATTAAAAACAAACAGCAACTCGACAGCCCTACGGCCACACGCGTAGACTAAAGCATCCATCATTGACTCAGTATTTCGTGTACTTGGTAAATAATCCTGTCATTTCCTCCGATGCCGAATGGAATTTCGGCTAAATGACAATGGGTGTCGAAATTATTTTGTATTATGAAGGCTTTGTGAAAAACTGTCAAAGGGATTGCGTGTCGCTGCGTGCTCGCTGATAAACAGCTCAATATTTGGAAAGGATCGTATTGCCAGTCATTTGTTTTCGAAAGACTACTTTACGCACCTGAATTTGTTTACGGTGTAAATGAATTAAAGAGGAATGAGCGCAAAACTTATGTGGCACAATGGATGCAGTTGGAAGTTAATTTAAATATGGTACAGTTATGGTAGATTTTTAAAATATTCATTTTGTTTGGGATCGTTGGCTTAAATGATTCTTCTGCCGGTCACAGTGTCGGGAATTTCAATGATCTGTTCTGAATCTACATTGCAAGTCTTCTTTTTATTCATCAGCACATATAAACACGTCCCCTTGAAGAAAATTCTAATACGTGTCCACTATTTTTTCATAAAAGACATCGCGCTTAATTTACCATATTACCTACATTTTATTTAGAGCAGATTTCAAAGTCTTTCATTCACATCGCCAATACTAATCATGTGGATATTTCATGTAAAATCCCCCTTGGATAATAGAAATTATTATTATGCATGCAAATTTACTATTAGCATTAAATTACAAACCTTGTTAAACGAGGCTAATGCAGTATTATTACTAATATTTAAATTGAAACACTAAAATTAATTAATACGTGTAAAATGAATTAAACTAATAAATTAGATCTTGTCACTAGTTGAAGATACAACAACGAATTAAGATCAAAATCCACGCCACATCAAATTACTTGCCAATAATTTAGCTTTCAAAAGCTTAATATCGTAAGCACGTAACATGATTAGCACGAGACTAACAATTACCAACGTAAGCTCTGAAAAGCTTAATACGTGCTTTGTGAGCTTAGTTCGGTTTACAAGTACGGCTCATCAAATCTGCTGAAATTCAGCGTTTCCAACTCAACACAGTACGGTTGTGTACTGTTGGGCGAAAAATACATTATCTTTTATTAGATTTATTGATATTTTATGAAAATGATCTTTCTTTACGCCTTTATGGCATATTTTTCTAAATGCCTGCACAATATACAACAAGACATCCATCTTAATGATAAAATCGAGAAAACATTATTAGCTACCAAATTACATTGAATATATAAACAAAAACGTGATCACAAAAATTTTATCCTTAAAGATTTCTGTGTTTCAAACCAAATACTATTCACTATCATATCTACCAACAAAATTCTAAAAGCATTTAGCACGCGAACATACGTCAATAAAGATGAGCTATACATATATATATATACTCTACCCGGTCAACTTTATAAACCCTCGGCCACCGTTTCTCGAGGTATAAGGCGTATGATGGGAACGTTATTAAGATGAATGCATCTCACTCGCGGGACAGTTGAGTAAAAATGATTGTCTGCCAAGATTAATGTGGAGTGATTATACTCGCCAACCAAGGGTTTCTGGTTTTCTTATACGTCGCTTTTGGATTAGGAGAAGGCGGACGTGTTCATAGCTCTATATAACAGGGTTTAGAAACAGTTGGAGTATTTTTTTTTTATAGAAAGGCCTGTTTTTATTTTTGTATTAAATACTACATTCGTTATATTAATTTACTAAAAGCTTGACCTGCCCACGAAACACATATGTACCACATTTTTGATGACTCTGTAATCAATTCCAAATGTTTTTTTTTTAAGAGTTACGTTCATAAAAGCGTGTCATTTATTCTTTCCTTAGCTATATTTCTATGCTTTTGTTTAAATACCGGCAATGGTCATTAAAATATGTACATAATACTCACCCGGATGTGTCAATGTCCTATTTCCCACGCCATAGAGAATACGAAGTTGAGATGATATGGGGGAACAGATGAACATATTATGGAGGTACATAATAAAGAACATAGCTCGTTAAAATTTGTTGTAATTGGGTAAAGAACGTATTGTCGTTTCTCAGGGAAATCTCTAAATTCCTTTTTTCTACTGAAAACTACGAAACAACTTTTTGCCCGAAACAAAATTAAATCTACGTCATCAACATAAAACTGCTAACGCAATCCCGTCAGGTAAGACAATAAAACGTAATATTTCAAATTCGTCTCGGAGATATTAAAAAAAAGGTAGATATTATTTTCATATTAATACAAATTCATTCGTGGAGATTTTCCGTACGGTTACACAGGGAGCGAGCGCTTTAATCTCTGCTAAGATGAAAGGCCGGCTTGCTACAGCCATCAGATTTATTCTAATGTAAGATTCTACCTACACGTATTTATTTTCCTCGTCTGTGCATTATCGTAATATTGTATATACGCTTAGAGGCTTCAATTTAACGTCGTGATGTTTTTCGTGATAATTCATGTTAAGCCTGATCTTCTTCATGTTTTTGTAAAGAGTATTTAAAGGATGAAGGGTAATATTATGAACGTGAATCTGAAAGTAGTTTTAAAGGAATTTTAAGAATTTTTAAGTCCATGAAACTAAAGGCAGCATGACGGACTAAGGCTTAAGAGTGAGTCCAGCAGTGAGGCGTATGTCGACGGATTATATTTGTGACTCACTTAGCGCGGAATGTATGTGATCATCAAGTAACAAACGAATCTGCAAATTATACTGAAAATAATTGTTGAAAATCACTTGCATTTTGCCTTCTTTTACAATTCGTCTCAGTCCCTCGTTCGTAAATATTTTTGTCCATTGATTTATGAGCTGTGATTTTTATGAAATCTTGACTGGTTTGCGCATTCTACAAGAAGACTGTATTTTCCATAATCATTTTTGATAATAAGTACCCTATATCATTCCTTTAAAAATTACTGGTCCATGATTATGGGCGTAAGAGTCAGACAAACTGAGGGACAAAAAGTTATTTTTCTAAAAAACATATTATTCTGAATTCCACGCAGAGTTAAATTGATAATATAATTCTGTCTAGAGCGGCTCATATATACGCAAATTAAAGAATGTACTAAAGTAAGTGAATTTACCATACAGTGCGCTCTCAATTCGTTTTCGAATGTTAAGTCGAACGTGTTGCTTCCATGCTTAACGAGCAAGAAAATACACAGCCACAATATTGCCCTAGCGATCGTACAAAAAACACACTTTCAACCTTCTTTTAAAAAATTCTGCGTTTGGATGTCTGTTCTAACGGTAAAAAGTTTGACTAGATCTACACTTAAAAAAAATTGTGATAGAAGAATTGGAAATTAGTGTCTCAATTATTGAAACAAAATATTCAACACAGTTTTCCGAATGCAAGATCTCCTAACTGTACTAATTAATATATGTATCCGTAAACTTTGACTATTCTTATATGTTAATTTTCATCTGGCTAGCACCATTTTTTTACCTTATTTGCTGCGAAAGTCCTGAACTTGAACAAGACATAAATAATAAAAAAATTTGAGGATGACTAAGAAACTGCTGCACTGCTCCGAACGAAACTAGAGTGTACTGTTGGTATCTCAATATTGTGAGATTCTTTGAAATGAGCAACACTTTCATCTTGACTTGTTTTCATATTAAGAAAACGCCATGCCATTTGCCGTCACAATAAGAAGCAATCATACCGCTCAGTTCAATAGATCAAGAGTCAAGCAACTATGCTTAAAAAACTTCTTTAGAAATACTTGATAAAATTACTCCCATACCGTAGGCGGGAGTTTATAAGCATTTATTTTAATCCAGACAGTTTCTTTGATCCCGGCTACTGATTAGTGCTTTGATCTCGAAGCGTGAAATTTTCGCAGATGCTCTCTTCGTTACGTTTTAATATTGTACCAGACCAAGATTGTATAAGTCGTGAACAAACTAGAATTTAATTTATGACCTTATTGTCCTATGAAACTGATATAATGAACTCTGATTTTTTATTTTAATTTGATCATTAAGACCACAATTGAATAACAATAGAAAGTTAACGCCAGCATGACGAGCGTCTCGAACTTCTCTTCTTCTTCTTCATCAACCCATATACGCCCACTGCTGAGCACGAGTCTCCTCTACCATTGAGAGGGTTTTAGGCCATAGTCCACCACGCTGGCCTAGTGCGGGTTGGCAGACTACACACCTAAGAAATTCCTAAGAACTTTTAGGTGTGCAGGTTTTATCACGATGTTTTCCTTCACCGTTAAAGCAAGTGATAATTCAATGTGAATGTGTGTCTCGAACTTACGATTAAACTATTATATTTTTGACACGGCCACTTCGTAGTACCTCGGGTTACGTAATATCCCAAACATTCTTCAATTATTTTTAAACTTCTTGGTAAAAGGAGGCATTTTATAAATAAAATGCAATAATATAAATATTATAAATATTAACGGAGAAATTTGCAGACTCAACTACTAGTGCAAATTTTAATAATTTAATATTGATTATAAATAAATGTACCTATACTTTTATTAAAATCATATAGCTTTTATGACGGAAAAACTGTGAAGCCAAAACAAAACACAAATATAATTATACCAAGCAAAATATAGAACTCTTTCACCCAACACCACATATCACATTAGAACTACACACGGCTCCTCCGTTCACGTAACAAGCAGACAGGGATGGTTAACCAGTTAGCGTTTGCCTCGAGCACTTCGTATCTATCAACGTCTGCCGTCAAATAGCAGCCATTAACATCCGCAAAGTAGGAGACGCTTTGTGACAATTCGTGTGGGCGGACACACGGACGTCGCGAGCAGCGAGCACACATTTAATTAATATCACTTACAGAACAAAATGGTAATTAGTCCGACTGATTAATTTTGTGATGAGAGTTTTAAAAATTGATGAGTTTCATTAATTTGGTTAAAGGAGTTGTAACAGTACGATTAGTGTTTATAAAATAGTTCACATTTTTTTGGGTTATCGGTAGTGTTTCGGTTTTCAAAGTGATTTTAGTTGTTTGTTTGTAGTTATAATTTCATGTATTCCAAATCTGAAGATACAAATAGTGTGAGATTTTCAAATTTATTTTGGACTGACTTCATTTTGGCCCGATTGCCTATAATTTGATTGGTCTTGCCTATAATCCACAAAACCGCTTGGTTATGCTGAATCAACATTCGTAGTCATCAGTCTAAAGACGTCCACTTCTAGATACAGGCCTCCCACAAAGATTTCCCAAGTGCTTGTCAGAAGCGGCCTGCATCCAGCTGTCCTTACTCCATATAGTGGACATCCAACGCTGCGATTGTCGTTAACATAAAACAACATTAACATTTACAAAAAGCTGTGTATTAATTTGCCATGTATTTACCCAACATTTTGTATGTTCTATAAACAACGGGCTCGCGTGTCATACAGCGGTAATGTGCGTAACTTTGCGTTATTTCGTGACGATTCCATAGAAGTGATTGCGCTTTTATATAGAAATATGTGAGTGCCGTTTACCCGTGTCTGGCTCACCTGGTTTGCTGGCAGTTTAGTACTTTCTGTCGTCTCATACAATTAATTTTAATAGTACCGTTGTTCCTTCGGGAATTTAAAAGTAGGTAACTATATACGCATTGACGATTAGTGCATGTAATAACATTTTTTTCATGCATACTGAAAAGGAAAAAGACTAAAATCGAAATCGATTGTACAGTGACGGTCTATAAGACAAGATTATGAAACAGAAACTGCATTAGTGACTGAAGCAGGCTGATTTCAACATAAACACTCACTCCTCATGTTTCGCAAGAAGTGTGAAACTTTCAAGTCATACCCCATTGCAAGTTTCATGCTGATTCTGATTTTTTTATAATAGAATAATCTAATAACACTTTCCAAACTGCATTCGAGCCCCAATCAATCACCTAGCACAAACATATGCCACAAGACCATACTCAATATTACCAATACATGATTTAAAAGTACCGATTCTATCAGACTAAAATCACCGGTGCGTAATGCAGGAATAAAAGTTCACCCACTTTTATGATAACAAAGTTAAAAGTAATCGGTTTTGTGGATTTAAGTACTTTAGTGGATTCAGTTTGCCGCTCCAACAATTTCACGTGGAATTTAATTTCAACTGAACTGTACTTTTTACTGCAGTCCGCTTTTACATTGCGTACGGATTAGCCGCCACTTACTGAGTAATGGTAATCTGATCTTTTATATAAAAATATTTATTCGTTAATAAAGAAAAAAAATATAATTATTAATGTTTATTTATTTAAGTATATAATTTATAGTACGTCATGAATACGTAAGAAAAAATAATATGCATAAGTTGAAGAGAACAACATACAGTCTTTTCACTAACTGCGATCTCTTAAAGAGTGCCATCCTAACCTATAAACATAACATTGTATTTTTAATAAAAGAAATATATGTAGTTTTTAGTTTTTCACCCATAAGTAAATAGCAAAGGCAAATGTCCAGCTGTGTTTATAAGTCCACAATTATAGGAAGCGAATCTGCAAATTATTTTTGGACATATTTTTCGCGACCGCCGAGAATCCCGACCGCTAGCCGTAACTTCATGTTCTACAAATTATTTACGTCTCCCAAATTTAAATGCGAATCTAAAATGACGCTCTAATTTGTTTCAGAGCACAAAGTAAATTCATGAAACGTTAAAACAAATGAACTCGAAAAAGTCAGTATTGTACGAGTAAATAAAGTTTCTTTTATCAGTATTATTTATTTAGGGTCCTGGTATTACGGTTGTATCACGGAAATCTTAAAAAAGTATGACAGGTGCGTAAAAAAGGCAGAAAAAGAATCGGGGTTCCGTTTCGCAAAAACTTCGAGGAGATAAAGCGTGCTGTTCACGTGACGGCAAATTACATGCCAGATTTTGCTACGTCAGCAGTTCTTTGAGAAGTTAACAAGGAATGAAATAGAAGGGTGACACTTGTTCTTTTTATTGAGAGACTATAGTCGGTAGAAAACAAGCCACTGAAATGATAGTCTATTGTTTTTCCATTTGTTATTAATGTATCTGTTGTTTTTCATCATAAAATGCTACTTGTTATTACATTAAATTAGATTTATTTTGCTACAAACAAATATTGATTTTTATTATTGCTAAATTTTAACCTGTTAGCAACAAATACGGCGTACTTGTTTGTACCAGATAAAATTCTAAATAAATTTGTAATTTAATACAACACCACAACCTTCAGTTCGTTTATCGAGTATCGTGATCAAAGATACCATTAATCATTTATTGGCTTTCTTCAATCAAAATAAATATTGGCCACTTCACCATCACTAATCATCAGCATTTAAACGAGGCCAACAAGTCGTCCAACAAGTCGGGTCGTGGATGCAGAGCCCACATTACGTAACCTTACAAAGGGCGCGAACACACTGCTGGAGCACAATTAAAACTTGTCTCATTAATAACAAGAGATTTAGGTTGGCTCCGCGGAGACTGCTGTACCAGCTTTGGCACATGATATATACGTAGCGAACAACTTTTTGTGTTACGCTAAGTGCTGTTCCGATTGATGTGTAAACAGTTGACGGTTTCACTAACTTGGTAATTAGCTGGTTGTTTATGAGTGATACTGAGAGATGTCTTTGGAGTTGTAAGGATTAAACTGCCAAGGAACTGAAAGTCTTCCTTTTGTAATCCTTTTGTACTTCTTTTAAATTCCAAAGGTACTGTTTGTAGATTCATTATTTATACAAGAAGAGAAACCAGCTACTACTCTCGGATTCTATTAGTTAATTATTAGGTTTTCTAAATAAGCAGACTTGTCTGATGTTTTCACTTAAGTGAATGCGATTTGATATAGCTTACTCTACTAGTTATACTATAACAATTATATTAGGAGTATAAAGAATGAGAAAAAAGAGACTTTAGATGCCGTTATCATAATTTATCAAAACTAATAGATTTGTTTGTTTTAGTATTTGTTTATACTGGATTATGCCATAATGTTACGTCGTTTCTAAAATATATTCCTTATTAATTCGTTTTGGGTCTAATGCTGTCATTACAAGAAATTCCGACAAGAAGTCCGGATGAGAACTGATCCTGTGGCAGAGAAATATAATATTTTTCTACTTATAAATGCTAAGATGTTCGCAATTTCTACCAAGCTGTTAACTCTCGTAGAAGGAAACATTAGTAGTATAGTAGAATTTGTGCATCAGAATACTTTTTTATTGTGTTTGTTGTATTCACAAAATCCAGATAATATTCTTCATCAACCCGTATACGTCCCACTGCTGGACACAGGTCTCCTCTACCATTGAGAGGGTTTAGGCCATAGTCCACCACGCTGGCCTGGCGGGTTGGCGGACTACGCACCTAAGAAATTCCTAAGAACTTTTAGGTGTGCAGGTTTTATCACGATGTTTTATTTCACCGTTAAAGCAAGTGATAATTCAATCAGAATACACACATAACTTCGAAAAGTCAGAGGTGTATGCCTGGGGTTCGAACCCGCGACCGCCGAGATTCTCGACCGCGTGTCTAAACCTCGAAGCCATCACTGCTTATTATAAATAATATTATAAAAGGAAAAAAAGTTTATATCTAAAATTGCTACTTTTTTAACGCTCTCGATCTAATTTTGATAAATATATGTGAAGAGATGATTTAAAGCCACATCTTTAAATTATTTTCATTTGTTTCATGTATCTCACGACCCAGTAAAGTCCAATACTTCAAAATAATCAATACAATAACTAAATTATCCGTACCACTCGTTTCTAACAAAATATTATCCAGTCCCCCCACATGCCGCGGGCGCGCTTCCTCCCTCCCCCAAGATGGAAGTAATTTATTTAATGAGCGCAGTGCCCCGCCCGTTAATACTTTTGTCAGGATTTACACTGGCTGAACGTTATTGGGTGAAGAGTTTCGTGTTTATTTATAGCCTCTGTGGGAGGCTGTTGATGGTTTTACACTTGTGGAGTTAGTGCAAGGAAGTGTCTGAACAATTGATTGCAATTGATTATGTGACTGCTGTACTTCTAAGCTTTTATCATAACTAAATTTCTACGGAATGAATTATCTTACTCTTACCACTAATATTGTTATCAACAAAATGTAAACAAGACAATTAACGTGCAAAGCTTGTGAAGAAATAGAATATTGCCACTGAGGTACTACAAGGCATTTATTCTGGCACTCTACTACAATTCATTCATTCATCCACTGCCTATATACGACCCACTACTGGGCACGAGCCTACTCTACCATTCAGAAGGTTTAGGCCTTAGTCCACCACGCTGGCCTAGTGCGGATGGGTGGACAGACCTAAGAAATTGCTAAGATCTTTTAGGTGTGCAGGTTTCATCACGATGTTTTCTTGCACCATTAAAGCAAGTGATAATTCAATTATCGACACCGGAATTTCTAAAACAATGTTTGTTTAACAACCCTATAACTACAGCTATACCCAGCAGTAAATCTTCCTGTCACGGCACAGATCCAGCCAGTTAAATCACCGGCCGCACCGGTCGCGTTAACAAAGATTCGTCCGTTCCATTAGACCACCTGTTTATCGAGATGCAACGGAGCCATGCATCACGTGGCTGGCATACGACGTCGTCTACTAATAGTCCATTAAGTTGCTCGAGCACGCGACGCGACTATCCGTTTGTGCTTCCTATTTATTGTTCAGTACTGGGATTTGTGGCCTTGGATTGCGCGATTTAGGGATTAAAGTTGGGCAGGCGATAATTAGCTTTATCGAAGTGTGTAAAAGAGAAATTTTGAGGAGTATCGACATCATAGCACTAGGCCAGCACGATCAATTAAGGTAGATTTAGTCCTAAGGTAGACAAAGGCCTACACCCTTTCAATTATAGAGGTGGCTCGTCTCTAGTTGTACGTACATAATTATACGAGCTGATGATCATTATCAAGAAGTTAGATTTATTTTTAAGGTGTCCTTTCAGTGTTCGAAAATAAAATAATTTTCAAAGAAGTATGATAACAAGTACGAAATTTAGGTCGCTTTATTCCTTTGATCATTCCTTGGGTTTAAGACATAATTTCATCCCAATGAGCGACTTCGCCTAATGACTATTTGAAAAGAATGTGGAAAGTAATTAACTACTGCTTGGTGTTATTACTACATTTACGTCCATAGAACAAATTGTAAAATGCAAACAAACATAATTTAGTTGTAATGGGATGGGATAGAAGAATTTATGAAATATTTTTTATTTAAATCGGTTACCGATTATTACCTACCGCTGATCCACCACGCTGGCTTTGTAAAAAAATCCTACCAACGCCAGTTCAGTGGCCCGACCCATAAGATTTACGCAGTATCGGAGCACACGGTGTTGACCTACTAGTTCAAATCTGTGTAGTTATGTGTTTGTTCGCGATATGCACACGCTAACACAAATGCATTCCGATGAGTTGCACGATGCGCACCGTGTTTACACAGGCATACAACCGTGCCACCACACCTTTGTGTTGTGCTGTAGATCGGCAATAATTGGAAAACGCTCTGTGTGTTCTTATGCTATGCTTTTCAATGTGTTGATAGAAGTTACTTTATGGAAGTTTATTGTCTTTTTATTTGTTTACTCAAAGCAAGAAACCGTTTTAAGGTTAATGATGTACTTAGTTTTATTCCATTTAACAAGGTTTTACACCCATAAAAATGTTGTGTCAGAGTGTGAAATGGAATAAAATCATACATAATACATAGTACGATTGTGTTATTTAGTATGATCATTTTTCAATGAAGTATTTTTACATAATAAGTGAGGAGAGCCAAAGATCGAGCCCAGTTGCGTGCCATAGAAGATACCTATGTCCAACAGACGCAATGAAGGGTGATAATGATGATGATGATACAAAATAATAGTTTGTTCACCCTTATTTATATTAAACTTGAAATTTATAATCATATTGCTATTCCATAAATAAATAGGCCTTATTTATAATTAACCATAAAAACCTTATTCTAAAAACCACACAAAAATTTTCGTCGAACTAAGAAAGGGCTGTTTTGTGTAAAACTTAATTCATTAAATTCTCGCCGGCGAGATCTCTTGAAGGCACCTGCTGTCGCCGCGTGTCGATCTTATATTAATTGTTAAATGAATAATTTATGAGACACGGCATTGATCGGCGGAATTATTTGCCTCTGCCACCGTCATTAGGGACTGTCGCTTAGGTACGAATTGTGTGTTCTTAGTACTGACTTTGGATTTGATACTGAGTTGCTTGGGCTTTGAGTTCTTGTTAATTTATTAACACCGGTAACTTGTTAATTACATAGTTAATAACTATAATTTAAGTATATTGATCAGCAAAAGTCGTGTGGGTCGTAGTATTTGGCACTCTATAGTCTCTGTTTACCCAGCGTAAAGCAGGCGTGAGTTTATGAATGTACAAAAAAGTTTTTATTCCTTTTCTGTATTTTTCATTCAAACAACACGTTGAACGTCTTTTCCTCTGGCTTGGTTAATTGGTGAATGGAACCCTTAAATCACTAGATAAATGTCTATTCATATTGCTACGATTTTTCTCCACTTCTGGACCACAAGTGCATAAAATATTATATGCATTTATTTTTAACTTGACAAAAATGCAATACTTGTAATAAACCATTATTATGTAGTTTACTAATAAACGTCTTGTTGTTGCCATCGAGAATCGCTAAGAATAGCTCTATGAAAAACACTATCTAATGCTATGTCAGCACAGTGAATCCCAGCCAACATTTGATGGTTTACGCTAAATTTGCCAATGAGATATCACACCGGATTCATGGGTTGTAAAAACCGATGAAAAGATGGTTCGGGCGGCCGCGGGTGAAAAATGATCCACTATTCAATATCGGATACGGTTATTCCTTATCGGTAAGAGTAAAAATGTGCCCGGTTTGTGTGTGTGTGTGTGTGTGTGTGTCTTTTAGGTTTATGGTTGCTCACTAAACTACAAACAGGTTACATCCATAGAGTCACGATTAAGTTCATAAGTGATCATCGGCATTTATTCATTCCAAAAACAATTGAAAATCGTACCACCATTACCGCCTCTTGTGTAAGAATTCGTTTTGCTTAATCACAACAAATATGACATCGTGAGACACAACAACCATTTGACACACACAATTATTTCGGGATAATTTTTGCTAGATTTAAATATTAAATAAACAAACTTTACCTCCACAGGAGACATAAATCACCAACCCCGTCAACTGCCATGAAATAACCATTTTTTTGCAAAATATTGAAAGTAATTAAAACTTTACGTCAATAAGTCAAAGTACGGTCGAAAGCGTCTGAAGTGTTGGGTCGAGTGAAATTTGTGCGGAAAATAATAAAGCTGATTAAGTGTGCGTTGTTAAATATGCGTGCGTATTTAATAAGCAACATATTTATGGTATAGTCGCGATTTTTGGTCTAATTAACTAGCGGAAGCGGTTAACGGATTATTTTTTATCAGCGAGCTCAAACATATAAGCGAATGTTATGAAATAAACTCGAAAATCTCTCATTGCCTCAAAACTTATGTTGAAAAATTTTGGTACAGATTTAGTTGGTATTCTGAAGACTGTTTCAGGCCACAGGCCATAGTGTTAAAAAATAACCTTAGCGGCGCTTAGTTACACAACTATATAGATGGGCGGTGGGAAAAAACCGAATCGGAAATTCCCTGGGAAATTTCCATTTGGGAAAAAATCGGGTATCTATGCGGGAAAAAACCAATCGACGGGTTTTTTCATCACTTAACGTGATTATCGCGATTTTTAAAAAAAATAACGTTTTTTTTTGCTTTATAGAACAAATGCAGCGAAAAATAGGTACTTTGCAATGCGCACATACTTTGCACCAGCGTATATAAGGTACTAGCTGTTGCCTGCTGTTCGAAACGTCCAAATGTGTAGCCTGATCCAGGAACTAAAAGAAAAAGACGTCTTCTTGTTTTATAATAAGATTTTTTCTGTGCATTGTGATGGAATGTTGCTGAATTGCAGAAGGAACTACTATTTAAATTTTAAAAATCTTTGAAAAAAAAAGAACGAGAGAGTAGTAGTAATCATTTATTACACATACAATAATCATTTATTACACTTACGATAATCATTATTACACGTACGATAATCATTTAGGTATAACACTTACGATAATCATTTCTTCCGTTGGGCTATGTCGGTTACTTTAGTTCTCCTACGGATCTCTTCATTTCTGATCGATCACGTAGGGAAACCCCGAGCATAGCCCTCTCCATAGCACGTTGAGTGACTCTGAGCCGTCCCATGACGCCTTTAGTGAGAGGCCACGTCTCAGTGCCGTATGTCATCACTGGTAACACATAACTATTGAAGACTTTCGTCTTCAGGCACTGAGGTATTTCGGACGAGAAGTCGTCTCCTAGCTTTCCGAACGCTGCCCAACCGAGTTGGATTTGACGATTGACCTATCTCTCGAAGTTGAACCTGCCTAACCGGACCACTTATTCCAAATAGACATATTCGTCTACAACTTCGAGAGTCGAGCCCCCAACTGCGATTGGGGTGGGCACAACATGGACATTCAACATGATATTCGTCTTGTCTATGTTCATTTTAAGACCCACCTGTTGGGAGACTCGATTGAGGTCTTCGAGCATAGTGCTAAGGTCCTCCAGCGATTCTGCCATGACAACAATATCGTCGGCAAACCGAAGGTGTGTGATATACTCGCCGTTGATGTTGATGCCGAATCCTTTCCACTCCAAGAGCTTGAAGGCGTTTTCCAGCGCGGCAGTGAACAGTTTCGGAGATATAACATCTCCCTGTCTCACGCCTCTCTGTAGTGGAATAGCCTTCGTGCTCTGATCTTGTACTCGGACCGACATGGTGGCGTTGCTGTATATACTTTTCAACACCTCGATGTACCGACGGTCAATGTGACACCGCTGGAGAGACTCTAGCACCGCCCACGTCTCGATCGAATCAAAGGCTTTCTCATAGTTCACAAACGCTAAACAAAGTGGCAAGTTGTATTCCTCGGTTTTCTGTATAACTTGCCGAAGCGTATGGATGTGGTCTATGGTGCTAAAGCCTTTTCGGAAGCCAGCTTGTTCGGGAGGCTGTAAGTCATCAAACCTGCGTTCGAGACGGTTTGTGATGACCCTTGAAAACAACTTATAGACATATCTTATAACTTAGAAAATATCTCATATAGGGAATGAGGAGATCCGTAGGAGAACTAAAGTAACCGATATAGCCCAACGGATTAGCTTGTTGAAGTGGCAATAGGTCGGCCACATAGCGCGGAGAACTGATGACCGATGGGGCTAGAAAGTTCTCCAGTGGAGGCCACGTACTGAAATACGCAGCCTGAGACGCCCTCCAAACAGATGGTCAGACGACCTCGTAAAGGTCGCAGGACGTCGCTGGCTGCAGGCGGCCTTCGACCGATCCGGGTGGAGGTCATTGGGGGAGGCTTATGTCCAGCAGTGGACTGAGATTGGCTGATGATGATGATGATGATAAATCATTTCTTGACAAAAGTTACTAAAATGTTTTTTTACAATTGAATTTTTTTGTCACTGTCGCAGTAGTCATGATGATTAATCCGGTGCAAATGACGTGAAAAAAGTTAATAGGACGATGACCCCTGGTCATATTGACCCGAATTTGAATGTTTTTTTTTTAAATAAATATAATGAGTTACCCCAATTTTAAATAGTGTTTATTATAATTATTCTTTGCTTAGATGGTAAAATAAAAATATTAAGAATTACATGTTAGAAATATACTTTTATAATTATTTTTAATAACACATGAAAAAATCAACGATAAAAACGTAACATTTTTATATTTTGAGTTTTGATCTTATAATAGGAATCACTAATCTTATATACTAACAAAGAGATCAAATCAACTTTATACTATAAAAATAAAAACCAATCAGTCTTCTACGTCATCATTGATGCCCACGGAGCTGCTGCAATTGTTGCAGTATGGAATCAATCATCGTCACTTACAGGGCTACCCAATGGACTTAACAATTGCCTGGGTGTTGATAACGGCTCGTAATAAGAAGAAGGTATCGAAGTCCGTAAGAGTCGCAATAGTCGTCAACCCAAAGTAAACCACGTATTTAATCTCACTAGGCAATCAAAGTCCACAAAACAAAATCCATGTCGTCAATTAAACCTACAAATTAACACGAGTTCGCAGTACGAAGTCAAAACAACGTTTGAGTTAAATAGATCACCAACGCGTACGCCGCTGCAACTACTTGCTTCACCGCCCCCCACCCTCGTACGTAGTTTCGGGTTACTTGTCACTAAGAGCGGATGAACACACACAGACAAACAACAAGACAAGTTTTTAGCATATATAACGTATAGCTGTTGCCTACGACTTTGTCCGCGTAGACTACAGGGTTGAGTTCAGATATAAAATAAGTTATAATCTTTTTTACTTTTCAGAGTCATGTTTATGCACATACCAGAAATCATTCAAATCGGTTTGGTAGATCCAGAAATACCCATTCTCACGGGAATACATTTTCTGGGATAGAAAGTATTCTATGTTACTTCCTTGGTTCCTATTTATCTCCAAACCATAAATCCTTTTGTCCCAGTAGACGCAGAAATACCCATTCTCACGAGAATACTTCATTTTCCGGGATAAAAACTATCCCATGTTAATTTTGTGAGCTCTACCTCTCTTTATACCAAATTTCATTCAAATCGCTTGGGTAGATCCAGAAATAACCATTCCCACGGGAATACTACATTTTCCTGGATAAAAAGTATCATTTGTTTCATTCTGATGTATAAACTATATTATTGTAAAGTTTCAATTAAATTCATTTAGTAGTTTTTACGTCAAAGCGTAACAGATAGACAGATAGACAGATAGACAGAGTTATAACATACCTCACGCGTATATTCCCCGAAGGTGTAGGCAGAGATGCATTTCTGCACCCACATTTCGCCAAGTATGTATCAGTCCCACGTAATAGGGGGCGAGCCTATTTCCAGATAGACAGAGTTACTTTCGCATTTATAATATTAATATGGATTTATTGAATTATGAATATAAACAAAGTTAGATTAGCTTTAACTAGTAGTAATAGGACGTACTATTTGATATATACATATCTCTACACATTACCTAAATGTTACATATGCTAAATATGAAAAAACCCGAATATTTTTCCATTCCCGCATATTTTTCGGGTATTTTCCCATTTTTTCCCACGTCGGGGTTTTTTCCGGGCAAATGCCCATCTATACAACTATCTAAAACGATAATTTATAATAACCCTCAAAAAATTCTCGAATAAGATCTGTCCCGAAACATAAGTATACCTTCTAGTTCCTTAACAAAATCTTCATGACAAACAAAACCCTCCGGTTCGTGTCATGTTGGGTGACCATGATATGTGATGTGGAGTCCCCACCGTTCAGTGGATGCAGAACTGAACCTCCATCTATGCCTTTGTATAGGCGTGAAATTATGTACCTATACAAGATGTATACAGACCGTGATCGAAAACCAAGTCAGATAATAACTACGGCTATTACAAGCGCAATAGCGTCAAAAAATCCCGATTAAAAATAATGCGTTTTCATCTAATCGCTGGCCACTTATCAGTTACGCGGTTACACATTCACCCCGATGCCATTACCCGTCCGCTATGCTTTCCTACATTATAATCCGGAATATTAATGAAGTAGCCAACATTTCATTAGTGGATGCTATGTGAGTGACAACCAGCCCGCTGTAATATTAACGTTTCTATCGGTCATTTTAATTTGGATGAATAATTCTAGTCTCGTCTATAGTAATTGGTTATTAATTTTAGTTGACATTTTTGGAGTGGGTTAAGCTAGATTTTTAATACGAAAAGTCTTTTTTTAGTTACTACGTTTAGTGGTTTTAGGAACCTGCTATTGTTAATTGTACTCAATCAACGCTTTAAAGAATTTCTAAGTGTTCAAATACAAATTAAAATTACCTATTATTAAATTACTTACGCAATTTTTGTTTTTATTTAACACTATTTACAGTTATTCATCTTTATCACGTAACATCTGAATAATATTAGAAGAAAAAAATATAATAATTTGTATGGGGGCATATCACCGCTTATCTGTCACCTATTCATTCTACTGCGATTATTTGACCAATGATAAAAAAATTACGGCTGCTATAGATTTCTAATTTCGGTGATCTCAATAAATAGTAGAATTGCTTCAAGGCTTCTATATATCTTCTATTGACTACTGAGACAGTTGGACAAAAACCTGTCATACTTAACTATTAACACAATCCTAGTTCCATCTGACTTAGACATGACTCTAGATATTTATACAGAATTAATCTGAAGGCTTACGCTAACAATCCGTCAATTCCTAAATTCGTCATTCGTCTTGGAAGTTTAATTAATGAGGTTTACAAACTACAACTTCGGATAAACACACTTGGGCCCTAATTACCCAAGTTACTGAATTAAGGTGACTTACGTAAGTACCAATTTGGCGCTCCGTTCAAACATTTATTGAATTTTCAGCCAATACAACACATTGTGAAACCAGCCAGACTTCTATTTAGGGAACTAAATTATAGTTTCAACATTTACATTAATTGTGACACCCACTCTATCGCTGACAACGATACAGCCGCCATTTGTGAAACTACGTTATTCAGTTACTTATACCAATGTTTTTAAGGTGGTGTACAATAAAGAGTAAAAATAGATAAATATAGTTGTTAAATAATAATTACTTTTGCATACAATAATTTATTAATAGCACGCGGTGTTTGCCTGGTATTGATTGTTGCATTAAGTTTTTTTTATTTATGTTTTATTTTTTATTGTAAGTTATAAATGTAAACAATTGTTGGCTAACCTAAATAAATAAAATAATATTAAATTACTTAAAAAGGTAATTAGGGTCGTTAGGCCTACAGCAAAGTTATTCTGAATCTACAACACTCTAGGCATTTCCATCGTTGAATCTCATCTCACTATGAGCATCCGAAGTTGAGGACAACTTTGTCTTCAAAATAATTTAATTACAACGAATTCATAAATTTATGCTTTGGGTGGCTGCAGTTAATAACATTGCGCATTCAACCCTGGGATATGATATGAATGTGACAATAATTTTTACTCGGTATGCCAAGATAGGTTTTTGGTATGGCCTCATCATCTTCCCCCATACGTTGCACTGCTCACACAGGCCTCCTCTAAAACTGGGAAGGTTTAGTCATTAGTACACGAAGCTGGCTTCATGCGGGTTGGCGGACTATACACTTAAAAATTCCTTGTGTGTTAAATGTTTTCCTTCACCGTTAAAGAACGTAATTATTCATCACTAATACTAATTGTGTATTTGGTATGGGCTCAGCCTGGACGTAACATACTTTATAATGTTGTTTGTAATTAAATTAAATATATTTTCAAAGAATGTAAAACTATTAAATCAGTCAAATAACTTGTCATATTTGATGGTTTATTTATTCCATTGCATTGAAATTCATCAACAACATTAAATATCTCTATAAACAACAAACCACGGTCCTATCAACCCTAAGACTGGTGATAATATCTCTCCCTACAAATACCGCAATTAGACGCAACCCGTTGCGCGATATAACAAATTGTCGCATTGTAATCGCTGCGATTTATGCCCTTATAAACGTTATGAGAGTCCGAAAAGTTAAATTAAAGCAATGTGCCGCCCGTGGTGGGCCGCGCAGCTATTTTTCACTTACGCCCCGTGTTTTGCCACTGTGTAATGTGACGGGAGTATTTACGATTGTTTACCTTGTTAGTTTTAGGGCTGATTTCGTGATTGCGTCTATAAGGTTAATGGTCTTGTTTTGTGGAATCTATTCGTGTTTATTGAAGAGATTGGGGATCATTTTATTGGGATCTTCTCAGTAACAAGAATGAGAATGTGCCCAAGAATTGTCAAGAGTTTATTAAGGTTTAAAAAGGTAAGGAAAAACGTGGGTGTGTAGTAAGTAGAGCTATTAATATTTCTGGATATGTAGCATCAATTTTTATTCAGGCTATATATAGTACTGGAATAAAGATATTAGATGTGATTTGTACCTACTTAAAATAGAAAGTCTGCACGCCTTAAATTTGTGTGTAGTCCGCCAACCCGCACTGGACTAGCATAACTAAGACCTAAACCCTCTCAGCTTATTTTTACCATAATATTTTTTTCGTAGGTAGGTAATATCTTTATTCATCAGTTGACACATAATTTTTTTAATCATCTTTAAATGACAGTCTTTAAAAACATGCGCACAGTAGGTACGTATTCACAGTTGGAGTTTGAAATCTCCAAGAATTCATTATAACTTCATAAATCATAAAGTTGTAATTGATCTAGAACTTACGGAAACGAAAATGTGTCTGTAATTAGATGTTAAGAGCATTGGAGTCAAGTCCCGAATTCAATTTCTCCTTTCGACTATTGATATACAAAGTGCTGGCTCACTATTACAAGGTTCTATATTACATAAAAGTTGTGTAATTAGTAGTAGACAGTGCAATTCATGTACTCACATTTACGCATCGTTGTGTAATCCCGCTCTGCACCATCTGCCAGCACAAAATTTATCACTCATCACTTCTTTGAGACACTTCTTCTTCGCTATGTCAACACTCGCGCACATCCAAAGTGCTCAAAAAAGTCTGGAGGACAGTTTTTCCAAGCGAATGGCCCAATTAGAAGCACAACTGAACACTGGGGGCACTGCCAAGGATACCGTAGCTCGAGTAGCTGAAGAGTTCCGGACTTTTAGAGAGCTCATGCTTAATATGCTTCGGCTGCTGCGCCAACAAATTTCGGAGTGCGCGAACATGGTGGATGCAATGGAGACCAGGCATCGCCGCAAAGCGCTGCTGTTCCTTGGAGTTCCTGAGGGTGACAATGACAACTGCACTCAAGCCGTGTTGTCGCTGGTGAACGGTCCCATGTCGCTGAAGGAGATCACAGCCTCATGTATCCCGGTTTGTCATCGCATTGGGACGCCGAACAAGGACCATCATCGGCCTATACTTGTTAGGTTTTCTGATGTTAAGTATAGGTCGGACGTTTGGCGAGCCAAGTCCAGACTCAAAGGCTCAAATGCATCCGTGAAGGAGTTTCTGACGAAGTCACGTCAAAGTGTGTTCACCATAAGTCGGCAGTACTTTGGTATGCGATCCTGCTGGACTCAGGATGGCATCATCGTTATAAAAGTCCCGGATGGAAGCCGAATCAAGGTGACCACTGTCGACGAATTAAACACATTGATGGCTAAGTTCCCGAAGACAGCCGAGTTATCAGCGTCGGCAGTAAGAAACCACGGGGTCGCGGAAACTTCGCGCACGGACATTAAAACGCGTAAGCTGTAATGTTGTCAAGCGTCAACTAATATGTCTTTGTTTATAACTTACAATTGTTTGCCAGTTTAGTTTTTTCTTTCTACCCACTTTTTACTTGTTTTTTTTTGTCTTGTCTTCCCTCTCTTTCTTTTATTATGTCACTTTCATTTTGACATTTGAGTTATCTATGTTTAAATGTTACGTTCCATCTCGCAATAATTTGTTGTTCAATGTTGTAAATAATTTTGTTGTTATTTGTAGCATTTGCTCTTTTTTTGTATGTTAGCTGGCGGGTGGTGCAGAGTGTGATCGAACACGTATCAATAGTATAGTTTTATTTATTATCTGCGCCATATTAATATTTAATATTCAATTATATATTTAATAAATATACATATTTATTTTACTTCATATTATTTTAGTTTATTATGAATTCAGATGATGACTCTTATTATTCTGCTAACGATTCTGCTTCCTCCATACGCAGCGATGACAGCTATTGCTCGACAGTTGCCACTACAGGGGAACTAATACACGGTAAGTTTAATCTCGAAAATCGTCTTACTTTTAACATTTGCCACATTAATGCGCAAAGTATAGCTAGTCACTATAACGAACTAGCTGTAACTTTCACCAACGCTAACGTGCACGCCGTCCTTATTTCTGAGAGCTGGCTCAAACCTCATCTTCCTTCTGCCGCATACCCCCTCCCGGGATTTATTCTAATCCGAAATGATCGGGTTGAGAGGAGAGGGGGTGGTGTGGCTATCTATCTTCAAGCCTCCTTTTCATATAAAGTTATAGCCTCTTCCTCTTCCTCTTCCAATTCCGCTGAATTCCTTTTCCTTGAGGTTTGGGTCAAGGGAGCGAAAACCTTACTCGGTGTGGTTTACTGCCCCCCCTCCGTTTGTTTACTTCTCCAGTCTTGACTCAATTCTGGAATCTTTAGGGTCAGAGTACGCACACCACATCATCATGGGAGACTTCAACACCGACCTCCTTTCCCCTTTTTCCACCCGTTCACGAAAACTCCTAGACCTTATTGAGTCAGCCAGTTTGCACATCCTCCCTTTGCAAGCCACTCACCACAACTTCGAAGGAGAGGATACCTGGCTTGACCTAATCCTCACCTCCGCTCCCAATCTTGTTCAATCCCACGGTCAGTTTCCTGCTCCTGGTTTCTCCCACCATGACCTCATTTACTTATCCTACGTCCTTAAACCTCCCAAATCCAAGCCTAAAGTTTTGCGCGTGCGTTGTTTTGGTCGCATGGATAGTCACAAGTTGTGTGAGGATGCTGCTAAAATTAGTTGGGATGAACTGACGGCAGCTACATCTGTTGACGACAAGGTCAGTATATTTAACGCTCAAGTCCACGCACTGTATGACACTCACGCTCCCGTCAGAAAAGTCAAACTGAAACGTCCTCCTGCACCGTGGATGACGAATGAGGTTCGGATGGCGATGAGGCGTAGGGATCGGGCCTATGCAAAATTGAGGAGACGCCGCACGGAGGAAAACTGGGCATCATTTAGAGTTGCAAGGAATCGGTGTAATCAGATGGTACGGAACGCTAAGCGCCGCCATATTCTCGAAAACATTAACTCTGCTTCTTCCGCTAATATCTGGAAGTTCCTTAGGACTCTGGGTATTGGTAGGGAGAATAATAAAGACTTCCAGGGGACCGTTGGCTTAGATGACCTCAATCGTCACTTCAGCGCATCCAGCGGCATAGATCATCAAGTCAAAAGTCTCACTATGGAGTTTATAGCTGGGTTGCCTCAACCAGACATTGACCCTTTCCAATTTTCTCCAATGACTTCAGATGATATTAAAAAGATTATCCTATCCATCAAATCTAATGCTGCTGGTCATGACAAAATCACCCGACGCATGATTACCTCAGCTTTAGACCATCTTATTCTCATCATAACCCACATCATAAATTTTTCCTTTAGCTCCAACATTTTTCCCTCCCAATGGCGTAGGGCTTACGTCATTCCTCTTCCAAAAATTCCGAATCCTACCCTTGTTACTCACTTCCGACCTATATCCATACTTCCTTTCTTATCCAAGGTTTTAGAAGCTTGTGCGCACAAACAACTGTCAAATTTTATTCATTCTCACAACCTGTTGAGCACATTACAGTCCGGTTTCAGACCTTGCCACAGCACTACTACCGCACTCCTTAAAGTGACTGGCGATATTAGGGCAGGCATGGAGGACACCAGAGTTACGGTATTGGCTCTGGTCGACTTTTCAAATGCCTTTAATAACGTCAGTCACGACATCCTCTTATCCATTCTCTCCCATCTTAAGATATCATCTGGAGCATTGGATTGGTTCTCATCCTATCTTCGAGGTCGTCAGCAGTCGATCCATATCAATGAGACCTCGTCTGATTGGTGTGATCTACACTCTGGCGTTCCTCAAGGCGGCATCCTTTCTCCTTTGCTATTTTCAATTTTCATTAATCTCATAACAGACAATCTTCAATGTACGTACCATCTATATGCCGATGATTTGCAGCTTTACGCTCAGGCTGGAGTCGACAATGTGTCTTCAGCAGTTGACAAAATAAATAACGATCTGTCCTACATTAAGTCCTGGTCTGACAGATTCGGCATAAGCGTGAACCCAGTCAAATGTCAGGCTATAATTGTGGGTAGTCAACGCCTATTACACCAGTTAGATATGACAACTATCCCATCGGTAACATATAATGGCTCGATCATTAACTGGTGTCCTGTCGTAAAAGACCTAGGCCTACATATTGACTCCAGCCTGAGTTGGCGAGCCCAGGTTACTTCCGTGTGTCAGCGAGTAACACTTACACTCCGTACGCTTTACCGCCTGAAGAATTTCCTTCCGCCCAGCACCAAGACAATGCTCGTGCAAACTTTAATCTTCCCGTTGATCGACTATGGTGATGTGTGCTACTTCGACCTGAATGCAGATTTACTCAATAAACTTGACCGGCTTCTCAATAACTGCATTCGATTTATTTATAATCTTCGCAAGTACGATCACGTATCTTCTCTTCGCTCCCAACTTAAATGGCTCCCCATTCGACAACGCCGTAGTTTGCGTGCTCTTAGTACTCTTTACTCCTTACTACATTCTCTAAATCCACCTTGTTACTTAACTTCTTCTTTTCAACACTTAGGGTCTGACCACAACCGAAATCTACGTTCCACTAAAAATCTACTTCTTCGCTGTCCTCCACATCATTCTAACTTCGTACATTCTTCCTTTAACATCCAATCCATTCTTCTATGGAATTCGCTCCCGCTCAGAATAAGGACGTCCACTACACGTGAAGTTTTTAAAACGAGAGTACGAGAACTGTATCTCAAAGAGTTAGCAGAGTCATCTTATTGATATTTATTTTAGATTTATCTATATATATTTATATATATATATATATATATATATTTATATATACATATTTATATATTTATTTACATCATTTTATCGTATATATTTCTGCATATATATTTATTATTGTATGAGTATTTAGGTATGCATGTATGCTTAAGTAATATTATCATAATACACCTACCGAGGTTCATCTCTGCACTCCCCTAAGGTAGACTGTAAGAGAATGCCTACGGCATTAAGTCCGCCTATGTACTATCTATGTAGTATATGAAGTTTAAATAAATAAATAAATAAATAAATAAATTTTAGAACTTATTTAGTTATGATTACTACGAGGTTCTACATAATATGAGTTATATAAAAACTTTATATACATAGATAGATGTAGATGTCCATGACGATCAATGCACGGAGTCCGTTCATATGAAACTACAAGATCTAGATTTTTCAAAGCCCACTTTTTTCTTATCACTTTGCTAATACCACTGCTAACTTCTCTAAATAAAAAGTAATTTGTCGAAATTGGTTCCATATAAACAGTATCGTGTGCCACCTACATTCTTCGAGCTTAAATCCATGACAAATGAAATAAGTTTACAATTAATCTTGACGATACCAAATAATAAATTACTTTTGTAATTATAAGTTTGGATCGCATCGAATTTTGTTGATGAGTGATTAAACATGATGTTTTTCGTACCGTATTTTTTGTATCAAAACATTTTTTACCTGAAGACAAGGGATGTTACATAATATCATTAACAAATTGAGACAAATGACGAAGGTAAGCCGACTGTCCTTTCGGGTCTACGGAGAGGAATTTGAAATGAACGCTATTTTATGCTGAGGCGTCTAATAAATTTAATGAAGGTCGCAATAATTTCTACAAAAAACTGTGATAAATGTGGGCCCAAATTGTATAACTCGTGTAACATACGAATTGCCCAGCGATTATTTATTAGGCGTTTGTTCTGCCACTACATTTCAGTGTTGGTACATACATAGAAGTTGAAAATCAAAGTTTGCCTTGCAAAATTTTGAATAATAAAATCTTCAAGCTTTAGTTCCTCACCATTACATTGACATCAGTGGCGGTACTTCCATAGAAGCCCGAAAGCCCGACTTGCCTTACATAGTTCCGAATAACGAACTTAACGATTGTTTATTTATAAAATAACGCTATAAACGTGAATGTGAGTACTAACTGGTAGGTATTTATTAGTCCTACGTACCAAAAAAAATATGCTGCTACTAAATAAACATTTGGGCTTGCCTTAGTTTGACACCCTAGGCACGCCACTGATTGACATATCAATGACAATATCCGAAATTATCTTCCACAATAAAAAAATAAAATTTGATATTACACTACTAACTTGTAAATCTTTTTGGCTTCTAGGGAGGTATCGCAATTGCTATATCTACATATTACATATGTTCCACTACTGAAAATGGGTTGGGCGTTGCGAAAGAGAAAAGGCTTCGGATTTATTATTTAATCCCGACTTGCTCACTGCGTAGAACGACGATCTACTTTCGCGTCGTCACACTACAACCTTTTTTAACATAATTATGTTCAAGAGTCACAAGTCACAACTAAATGCACCGATTTGCTGATTGCCATGTAGCATTGAATGCACGCAAATTGTACAAAAGCGGAGCATGCATTACAAACTAACAAAGTCTCGTTTTAAATAGCACCGTATCCCCAGGCCCATTGACATTTGAAGACAAAAGAGTCTAGTTTTATTCATTACGAACCCCCATTGTCACGAAATACTAAACTAGTACTTCGAATTCTAAACGTTTTTGCGAATGAGAGGCCAACTGTGTCTGAGCTTGTATGAATTTCAAAAACTGTTGTCAGTTTTTGTCGAATAACATCCTTTCCGTACAGAACGGTCGTTTCGAACAAAACTATCCATCAGGACGTGGAGTTGAGGCATGTGACCTGCCTCGGCTATTTTATGTTCCATTCTGACTTTTCGCTTGGTAAAAGTTTTAAGCTTTACCGTCATTAGAGATTGGATTTAGGTCTTTGTGGGGTTTTTTTTTTTTTTTTCTTTTTTTTTTTCATCAGCCCATATAAGTCCCACTGCTGGGCACGGGCCTCCTCCACACATAGAGAGAGCTTGGGCTTTAGTCCACCACGCTGGCCTAGTGCGGGCGAACTACACACCTAAGATATTTTTAAGAACTTTTAGGTGTCCAGGTTTCATCACGATGTTTTCCTTCACCGTTAAATCAAGTGATAATTCATTGTGAATATACACATAACTCCGAAAAGTTAAAGGTGTTTGCCTGAGGTTTGAACTCGCGACCGCTGAGATCCTCGACAGCGTGCCTGAACCTCGGGGCCATCACTGCTTTGATACTATTAAGGCCATACTGTTATAATTAAAATTATAATTTAAGTTTTAGGGTAGTTTTCTGTTTCGTTCTTTTGATATTATGCTAGTAACCTATTCCAATAATAAGGAAATTTCGAAACGACCATACCAACTAAACTAAGTTTAGTACTCAACCATTTTTAGTATGAAAATGAAATCACTAATATGATACTTTTTATCCCAGAAAAATAAGGTTCTCCCATGGGAATCGGTAAATGCGAGAATAACTTTATATGTCTGTCACGCTTTCACGCCTTAACCATTTGGCCGATTTGAATGGTTTATGGTATGGACATAAATAGGACACTGTGGAGAATTTTTCTGATGCCAATTCTGTAGTCTACGCAGTCAGAGTCACGGGCGAACGCAAATATTCAAAGTCAAAATCATCTTTAATCAAATATACTTTTACAAGATCTCTGAAGCAAAAAAGGCAAGAAACTCTCACAGCAACACGAAATGTCATATAATTTTAGCAATAAGCTATAATTATTTTAATTACAGTCATTTTCAATTGTTCATTAAATTAGTTTCTGTTCTCACTAACTTCCACAGACAGGCTGCAAAAAGCTGTGTCATACTTGACACCTTTTTGTATACATACAACATAACAATGCGAACTCTCCACTATCCGAACAAATCTCCCATTAAGTCTTCAATCACTTCATAATTCGATATGCGTACGAAAAAAGGGAAAATCCAGTGCGGTCATTAAATTGGCCGGCGGGCGAATTGCCTTTGGTTTATTAGTGGCTAATCTGATTTCACGGCAGCCCACTGTGGTCTGGGCCCGTGACTTGAAAAGTAAACAAATGAACCGCGCTGAACGGCCCAGCCTATTTTCGACCGTATTCTAGTGTAGGATTTGCCGTTCTACAGATACAAATCTTACTGGCGAAATTGAATCCTTTCGACTTTCTACGTTCTATGAATAATTTTGGTGCAAAGTTGTAAATGCTGAGATTATATCAATGTATTTTCTATCTTTATACATATTATATTCTTCATCAACCCATATACGCCCACTGCTGAGCACGGGTCTCCTCTACCATTGAGAGGGTTTAGGCCATAGTCCGCCACGCTGGCCTAGTGCGGGTTGGCGGACTACACACCTAAGAAATTCCGAAGAACTCTTAGATGTGCAGGTTTTATCACGATGTTTTCCTTCACCGTTAAAGCAAGTGATGATTCAATGTGAATACACACATAACTTCGAAAAGTCAGAGGTGTGTGCCTGGGGTTCGAACCCGCGACCGCCGAGATTCTCGAGCGCGCGCCCATACCTCGAGGCCATCACTGCTTATAATATACTTGAATATTAATATACTTAATATATTAATATACTTGAATTTATTTTCGATAGCTGATATGATTCGTCGGCTGGTTGGTCCGATACTCGGATCGAGAAAAGACTTATTGATTTGTCCATAACGAAATTCATAGTAACAGCACAGAGTCTGGTAATGTGCTCGAAAAACGGGAATAAGCTATTTTGTGAGACTTATACGAACCTGGCGAAGGTAGGTGTAGAAATGCATCGTTTACTAGGGCGTGTTGGACTAAGGATTAAACCTTCTCAATGGTAAAGAAAGCCCGGTCCCAGGTATGGGAGGTATAATGTACTTCTTTGGTTATTCGTGATGTCCACTGAAAATTTATTCCATGCTAACTCTTACCAGCAACCTGCGTGTTTGTAGGGCACGATCCTAATATATGCCACTGCCATTTTCTGTATCCTCGACATCGCTATGCAAAATTTTATGATAATTTTCAGCGCACTTATATGAGATGAATAATAATTTATTAACTGTTGTTCGGGCATGATATTCTTACAAACTCACATTCACATTTATATGAGTTAGATGACATTTTCAATGTGGATTTGATTGTTCGCTTGCTGTTTCATGGCGACTTTGTGTATCCTCAGATTTAGATTTTACTTCTCCAAGATTCCGTTTCATAGGTCACGAATTCAATTTACCTAAGCTTTAAATTCTATCAAGATTTGTCGTTTGTCTGTTAATATTGTTTGCATTCGCCGTCACTATTGTTTTGCTACGATCATATTCTGGTGATACTTGGCGAGAAACTATCGTTTTAGATTTTCGTAGGTCTCGTATCGGAACACTTATATTTTTACTTTCTTAACGGTTACTGCTAGAAAGATGAAACTTTTCCATGATTTAGATATTCTTTTGCACGATATTCAACTTTAGAGCGCATTTTCAGTGGGCGTAAACGACTCAAAAACATAAGAGTCAATTAACTTCAATTGTAAATTATCTGTCTTGGTACCTTTTGAATTAAAAAATATTTTGCTAGATACGGACCTAAAAACCTTTTTTTACCAAAACACGGTTATTCCGTCCAAAATATTTCGCAGGGCTGTCATTAAATCCGCCACAAATGAGCCGAGAAATGTAGGCAAATGTTTAATCCTGCCTTTTTCTTCCTGTTTATTCCTTTTCCGGTTTGCTCCAGCAGTTTACGTTTAATACAATAATCTACCAAATAACGTACAAATTAGGGCTCTTAAGGGGAAGATTGAATGGAGATTAGGTATGTAATCGCTACATTTATATGCATCATTTTTGTAGTACGGATGCTTTCACTGATGTTGAATGAGAATCTAAGAGAAAAGACGATTGTTCAGATATACATATGTACATAAACTCACGTCAGTATGCTCCGAAAGTGTAGGCACAGGTGAACTTCGACACCCACATCTTGCCAGGAACGTATCAGATAAACGGTATAGGGGTGAGTCTAATACTGTTTACCAACCTAATAACACTTTGCCTGACTCAGGAGTCGAAACTGATAGTTCTAGATCGCACGATTCACGCTAGGTAGTCGCAAGACTTACAAGACATTTTGCACTAACGTTATTAATCATATTCTCGTTTTACATTTAGATAAGCACGATGTAACCATATGAATTTACCTAGTAAAAAATCTAGAATTTTAATAAAGTTTTTATTTACTGTAACCTCGTAAGCCGTTGAGTTTTACCTATATTGACGATGATCATCCTCCACACGAATAGTAAATCACCAGATTTCTATTAGAGAATCATAATAATCATACAAAAAATGGTCGAGTATTTTTGACGCACAGGTTTTGTCTGTTAAGTATTCTGGTCGTGTAAATATTATTATTTCGTGTTTTCCTTATTTCTGAAAGCAAACAATACACTTCTCGTATTGTGTATTTCGATAATAGCAAAATCTTTTTTATGAAGTATTTATTTTTGCTTTGAGCGTTAATTGGCTTGAGATTCAAAGGATATTAAGGTGGAATGTTATTTTGTAATAGTACTAGTTCGAGGCTATGAGCAATGTGTCATATTATATTGTCAGTACATATAGCCTTTTAATTTCGACAAGCCTATTTGAAATACATACATGAAATTCCGATCTTGATTGTGCTGACAAATTTCCGAGTGCGTTAGTGTTAAATAAAACAGTAGAAAAAAATTACAATTTAATTACTGCGCTATGAATGAAATATGTAAACGTGAAAATCATTCACGTTTACTTATTGTATAGTGAGAAATCCTTGGGAAATTATTAAAAAATATATATTTTTCGCAAAAAGATACTAAAGCGTGTTTAAATAAACAGATTGACGCAGTTTGATGTAACTATCAAATTGGTAGGTGCCAACAATTATGGTTTATAAATGGGAGAAAAATATATGACATTGATACTAATGACCTTATGACAATATTATGTCAATTACATATATTTTCATAATCTTTTATTGAGTATGGTGAACTGAGTTCTAAACCCGCTTATTTATAGAGTAGGGCCGTGCCCAGCAGCGGGACGTATATGGCCTGATGATCTTTGTGATCTCAGGCCGCCTTGTTGCGCTGGAACGCTTATATTATTTCAGGCGATCAGATTATAATTTTGTAAGCTACTTTATCATGTCAATATAGTTTTTATAAATTACTGAAAGAGTAGTAAACATCCAAAGTATTTCTAAGAATAACACACCCCACACAAATAAACATCCCGAACTTGCAAATGTAGCAAGGGACGAAGGAAACAACAGTTGAATAATTTTTCCACAATCCGACCCGACCCACACGAGGCCTTAACAAACGAACAGTTTCTTAGATCATTAGGCACCTAATTTAATTGTGAGCCGAAAGTCTACGGGCCACAGTGCGTCGTGGGTGGAATGCCATTAATTTTGCAAGGAATTGGATTAATAAATGCTCGGGTCAACCGGCATGTAATGTAATAAACGTGGCAAATGGAACGGACCCGCTGGCCACACACTGAAAAAGCAAACGTATTATTAATATTCTTATACATTGTACTTAAGTGCGTGTCGTTGCCAATCAGAACAACAGTTTATTCGAACGAAGTTTTGTTTGTGTTGTGGGTGACCGAGATGGTTTTCGGTAGTTCCGTGTGGTTAAGTGATGGTTTAAGGGTGTCATTTTAAGGTTGGGAATTTCTGAAATTATGCAGTAGTAATGAGTTTAGAAATGTAGACAAAAGGATAACGGTCTCGCCACGGGATTTAAAGACGTAGATGGATAATGTAGGTATGAGGTTTGGGGCGTATATGTATCCGTTTTTTATTAAAAAGAACATGATAGAAGTAAATAGGGTAATTATTTTGTTTGTAAAGAAGATATCTATCATTTTGTAAGACAATAAAACAATTGGTTACTCGTTGTTTGCTGTAGTTTAACCGTCTCCAGCGATCCATCCTATTCCACTTTTGACCTACATATTAATGGTGTCCAATATATTTTTTTATTTGCTGAAACTACCTATAAATGCTGCATGACTTTACTCGTGTACCATATTCGCAATCTATTGGCAATCGGTTCGTTGGAACAATAGTTCGACCGTTGCTAATAGCTCGGCCATCTCACCATACCGTGCAACCGTCACTTCCAAGTACAATGGCGGAAAAGTGACGTCATTCAATCTCCCTTTCAGCCCATAAATGCTTACTAGCATTTTAGCACTTTGCCCGCGCGAACTTAACCCTTTTCTAACACTGAAAAGTATTCATAAGGCATAAAACTACGTATTCATGGCCAATTTAAAAAGACCGCTGTAGTACGTGCAAAGGGAAGATTCACGGGTCTTTGTTATTTGGTCGCGTTACACGTTTTCGAGGGAGAGGTAGTGTGACCCATTTCTCTGGGTCGTATAGTCCGCCACCCACAGATTAGCAGCACTAGGTCGAGCCTTAGAAAAATGTTCATGTTCATGAGATGTTATTGCAAGAGTATCATTCGATGAGGGGTGACGTGCGGTGTTTATACTTGAAGGGAACACTTAGGGGGATCGTGATTAAGGATTTTCTGATACGGAATATCGGGCGCACAATGAAATTTGGTTACGTTACCGATACAGTTTTATGCGTATGCTTTTTTTTATGCTTATCGTATGAGTTACAAAATATAAGGTTGGATTTTAAGTGAATTTTGTTGTTATTTATTAAAATTAGAATTTTCATGGTCTTGGGCATGGGAAAAGTTTTTTTTACTATTAAAATCTCTCGTAATCTCTGATACCCACGAGACATGACTTAATTAAGGGTGGGTCGGAGCTATGTACGTGACTGTTGGGTGTATTAATTTAATTTAATTATCTAGCTAGGGTGGAGGAAGGCGGTTTGTCGTGAGTGCTTCGACATTATCTTGACATTATATTTGTTTGAATTTTTTGTTATGAATCATCGCACCTTTGACAGCGATGAAAAAACAAGAATTTTTTACTTGGAACTTTTATTTAGTAAGGTAAAAATTTCTTGCACATTTTCTTAAAGAGTATGTACCTCAAATAAAAGCTACCTTAACAGAAGGAAATATATGAAAAATCTAATATTTCATAAACATAATTATGTTATTTCATTAAAAATTCTTAGTGACAGCTTAATGGACATATGCCCGAAAACGGCATTAGGCTCCCTTCCATTCCTTGCGAAGTGTGTTAGAAGTTGAAGTGAAGTTGATTAAGTCTCAACGCTCATGAAGGATAGCTAGAAAATATAGATAATATTCAAAGGAATTTATTGCCTGAAGACGACTCGTCAGAAAGAGCGACGTTTTGCGAAAGGCAAGTGACACAAACTGATTATCTACAGAGCGGGTTTAGTGACGAGATCTTCGGATATGTCCCGCTATAAATCAGGACAAGCAGACATCTAGACCGTTTTCTATTACCTAGACGTGCAAAGAGTTGTGTGATGGATGTGAACGAACTATGGTAGGTGTTTTTTAGAATGCTAGCGAAATATTAATACATTTTAGTATATAAGTAGCGATGGTCTCAAAGTCGGGCTCAGTCGAGAATTTCAGCAGTCGCGAGTTCAAACTCTGATGTTTAAATGGGTACACAACCCTGAGTTTTCAAAGTTGGATGCGTAATATATAAATACACCCAATAATCACATACATAGCTCTGACCCAACACTAGGTAACAATACCTGTGTCATGGGTATCAGATACTACGAGAGAGTTTTTCCGTCTCACAAAAATCCCAAACACAAGACAAATATTTGTGGATCACAGAAATATTTGTCTCGGTGGGGGAATCGAACCCGCGCTCTCTCGTTTCGCAAGTTGGTGTCTAGCCAACTGCGCCACGGAGCTGTCTATTCACAATGAATTTCACGTACTTTAAGGAAAACGTCGTGAGGAGACATGGATTGAATAATAATAAATACACCCAACAGTCACATACATAGTCCTTACCCCACACTAAGATACGAGTCTTGTGTCGTGGGTATCAGAAACTACGAGAGACTTTTCGGTCTCACAAACACCCAGACCCGAAACAAATATTTGTGGATCACACAAACATTTGTCTCGGTGCGGGGATCGAACCCGCGGCCGCTCGTTTCGCAAGCTGGTTCTAGCCAACTGCGCCACGGGGCTGTCGAATTTTTGAATTGATTGATGATGAATTTCTTCCCTTCTTTTATTCGTAGATTACAGTAATCGCAGGGTGTTACGGAATGCAGCCTTAAATAGTAATAACATCATGTTCATTGGTAAGGTCACGTATGTAAGTAGCTTCTCTAAGTTATGGATGTTCGTGGTTGTGATCGCTATTTCGATAGCCCATAAAATTAAATCTTATAATAGTATCTTCTTCTTCTTCTTCATCGACCCATATACGCCCACTACTGAGCACGGGTCTCCTCTACCATTGAGAGGGTTTAGGCCATAGTCCACCACGCTGGCCTAGTGCGGGTTGGCGGACTACACACCTAAGAAATTCCTAAGAACTCTTAGGTGTGCAGGTTTTATCACGATGTTTTCCTTCACCGTTAAAGCAACTGATATTTCAATGTGAATACACACATAACTTCGAAAAGTCAGCGGTGTGTGCCTGGGGTTCGAACCCGCGACCGTCGAGATTCTCGACCGCGCGCCCAAATCTCGAGGCCATCACTGCTTACTAATAGTATCGCCTACTAATATATCGGAAAGAGTAGGCAGAGCTATATTGCTACACCCTATGATATCTCTACCTCGAATATCTCTAAGTTGAATGCATAAATAACGTAGCATATTTTATTAATTGTGTGAATATATAAAACAAACCAAAAATATTTGAATGAGAAGAACAAGGATAAGGTTTTTATTTTTGGGGTTTATATGTTGTAAAATGTCCCAATTGTGGGCATGGGCATGATGCGAATGTATTCTTGATAAATATTTTTGAACAGGAGCCAATTTTAGGTAAAATTAATAAAACTCAAATATACCATATCATCCAGTTTATTTACTTACATTGATCGATCAGTTCACTTATATGTATATACAAAACATTAATTATATCACAATCAAATTAGCGACGCGAATCACAAACAATCTCTAACTGCTTACATACAACGAATACTTAGACCACTTTCGTAATATATTTTACAATAGTTCCAACTAAATTATATTGTTCACTAATTCATTCACCAACTCTAGGCATATATACGAATATCAATGAAATATCTATTAAGTACGTTACATCCATATATCAAAACCGATTATTGTATGAAAATATTTACTTATTATCTATAAAGTAAAAATCACGAAACACGAGCGACTTGACAATCGTTTACTAACTGTATTCTTGGATTAAAATTCTAGTAAAAAGAAAACAGCGACATTAAGGACTCTCGTACTTTACAAGGAAAAAAACGGGCATAAATAACCTTTACAGAGTATTCCCAAGGTAATTTTATTGCAAAGAGAGCCATATATCGTTTTGTCTGAAAGAAATCCTCTTAAACAGCATATTCAAGAAATCGAGAATAAAAGGCCTAGAGATGATGAAGTACGCCATTAAAATAAATGAGGTCCGAAGCTTAGGCTTCATACAAAAATGTTTATTGTTTACAATAAACGGAATAGTCAAAATAATTTCTAATTATTTATGCTTAAATATAAATTTACAACTTCTTACGACGAGATCAAAATCAAGATGGCGTAAAGCAAGATGGCGGTGGTGTTGTGTGCTGCGCGCGACGCTAGCGCCGACGCGGGGTTGCGGACGCACGAGCGAAACTGTTGGTAGTCGGCGCGAGTGATTGCACAGTAGTGGACGTGCACGCACGCCGAGTCGCAGTCAGCTGTGTCAATGTTATGACGCACGCGCAGAGCCATTAAATACCTGGTAAAAATGAGGAACTTTTGGCATTTTAAGTATATAAAACCTATAATGTAAGCTAAATTATACGTTTTATATTCATAGTTATGATAAAGCTAGAAGGGGTGTAAAATTACCATTTTTATGTTAAATTATTATTAAAAACAACACACTGCTACACGATTAATTAACGAGGCTTGGTTGATTTTTTTTGTAATTCATTACATAATCACAATATTTCCTTCTACACTTTTAGCTCAAAAAGTAGATTAAGTGTAGTATGTGTGAACAAGGTCTACTTACTTTATGAAAATACCACGATCATTGTAGTTTCGTATCCTTTCCGCCAAGGCATCTAGCGATGTTGCGCTGACTTCCCTCAACCCATAATACTGGGTCAGGTTATATTCCACTGCCCAGTGGATCTCGCCTCTTGTGTTTGTTACATCTAAGTAATATTGTGTGTAGTCCAAAACCTGAACAGTAAAAAATATGAGTTTTGATTTAATGTCAGAATCATAGGACTTTTACCCCATAATAATGTACTTTGCTCTTTAATAAGTTTCCCCCATTCGAATACCTTCCAGGGTCCTTTTGCGAGGATACAGATCATAACATGTCGCTTTGGAAATAGTCCTCAGTTCCAAAGTCAATGAGTAGGTATAAATCAACTGATACTATGACTATGATACCAGGCATTTGGAAATTTTATAATTTGTAATTGATTAATGCTGGTTTAGACATGCTGTAGATTAGATAGTATTCAATTGCAATGAATAAGATGAAGGGTGGAAATTATAAAATATACCTTTCCGGTGTTGGAGTCAAATTTATATAGCCTCAATCCTGGATTTGACGTACTTCCTGCTCCTCTTGGTGTGACTGAAGGGGCCAGTAACGCCCACGAGACAGGTCGACCTAAATATAAAATAACTGTTAATTGTGAATCTTTTATCATTTTATAACGATGTGTAATACATATTAGCTTTACTGTTAGAAACATTTTCCAAATGAAAAAGAGTACTTTCTTCATCGAATGGATTTCAATTCGCCATGCCTACTTCTGCAATCGTAGCCATATCAAAGATTCCCTAAATAGTATTTGCCGGTACACCGTATTATTTTTAATCAGATTTAGCGACACATCTAGTAATTATTTTATATAGACGATCTTTATTAAAGCCATGAAGGAAAGAACGATCAATAAAAAAAGGCTACAATCAACATCATCATCCAAAAGTTTATACATTCTATACAAACCTCCGCTATAAATTATTCTGAACGTGTCGGCATGACGGTGTCCGTAGAACTGGCCGGCGATGATGTCGCTGAAGGCCCTGATGATTTGCAGCAATCTTCCATTGGCGGTGGGGGTCAGCTCTCCCCCACCAGCGGCAGAAGAACTGCCGGCGTTGTGACGCTCCTCCATGCCAGGACCGGCGTGGGCAACGAGGTACACCTAGGAGGAAAGAGGAATACTCTAGATGAGACAAAATCAACAGTTATAACATAATTCTTGCAAAACAATGTTTGAATTGCAATATCTCGAAAACAAGTGCATTTACTACCTCTATTTATAAATCAAACAAACAAAATGTTCAATGCTTCTGGAATAAAAATCGAGAAATCTCGTCTTAGCAACTGCATACCTATTTTTAATATAACGAACAAAATGAATGTCAAACAACAGGATCGATCGAAGTTCTTTTGTCTAGTACTGTTTAGTTCTTTCAATCACCATTTCATTTTTCCTCTTGGCTTTACTAAGTACTTCTTCCAGCCATTCCCATTGCGCTCTGCCTCGATGAGGACCGTCGGTTCTGGCCGCACCACCCGCCCACAACACGCTATTCAGAACGACGATTCTGAGCTTACTGTGCGACTGCTCTATTGTGTAGTATCCACCTGCAGAAAACAGTTTTTATTTGCGCTGTTTTTGCTGACAGTAGCGTAGCTTGTTATTGAGACATTGGCGGTTTGACATTTCAGAAATGATGTCAAGGTTTTTAAGTTTACGGGTTTACGATGCAGTCAAGTGGATGGACATAAAGATTTCATAATTACTGATATACTTATTAATGAAATGATCGGTTATTTAAAAAAATAAACAAATGTGACATCTTTTCTCAAAATTTTTACGTTATTTTCGTTATCTTAAAAGACACAATCTGGCTGATATAGTGCAAAATAAATAAAATATCAACATTTAAGGCAAAGTTAATCTTTGGTTTCTTAACTCTATAATGCCAGATTGCTGATGCCCTTTTCATAGTAAGGTTAAAGGAAACATACAATTTGAGCTAATATTAATCCTCGTGGCCTTTAGAGTCCATAATTAGAAGTTTTTATTGTTATTCTATATATAAATAAGATCTGCCTTACCAGTCTCAAAAGTCTGCAACGCCTCCGTGGGCAACCACTGCATCCACATATCCACCAGTTTCCTGGAAGGTGGGGGGTCATTGTGACCCAATGCGGGGAACACGAACTGACTGCTGAACGTCCTGCTAAGGATGTCAGTCACGTTCCTCACAG
The DNA here is from genome assembly GCA_030295005.1 of Cephonodes hylas. Lineage (NCBI taxonomy): Eukaryota > Metazoa > Arthropoda > Insecta > Lepidoptera > Sphingidae > Cephonodes > Cephonodes hylas. The sequence goes on along the minus strand of AP025367.1, from coordinate 2,381,139 downwards.
CTTCTAGTTTAAACTCTTCGCTCAAATGCTCCATAGACGAAGATAAGATGTCCCTGTTTATGTAAAGAATATTGACATAACAAGACATGAAATTAACAATATATTTTAAATTCATGTTAGTGATAAAAATGTATGGGCCATAATATCGCAAGTTTAAGATTAACAGGATTAAAGTAGAAGTTACTTGTGGCGATAACGATGTCAAAAAATCATAAACGGTATTATCAAAACGTTTGCTAAGTCTGCAATCGTCTCGTAGATCGGTAGATTATAATATTAACTTTTTCACAAAACACAGAAATAAAGCAGTACCGATTTCACTCAACCTTAATTTATGCCTAGTTTTTGAGATGAAAGTTTTCGGTTCAATTGTTCAACTCATACAAAAGTTACCCGACTAAAACCTAACCTGACGTCACATTACTGATAACTGGGATTTAATCCGGTTCGAAATTTAGTGTATTTTTTTGCAAAAATCCATTAGTACAATAGATTTTTGTCACCACTTAGAATCTTCATTATTCATTATTACAAGCTCACTAGGTCCGTGCCTCCTCCTCCATTGAGAGGGTTTAGGCCATAGTAGTCGACCATGCTGGTCTATTGCGGGTTGGCAGACTACACACCTAATACACTTGGATATTTACCCAGTCCAAAGCACGAACTCCAGGGTGTCAGGATGTCGTTCGTGCATGAAGGCAGCAGCGCTTTGTATCAGCGACCACGAGCTGTCGCATGTGTGGTCGCGATGCCGTCCGTTCCGATGGCTGTGCTCGTTGTTGGCCCTGTTGTGTCGACATCCTGAGGGATAGGACTGGCTGGATCATCGGGAATATTACTGGCTGAATGGATTTCTGGCCTTGTCCCACACACCCGCTATTGTAACTCCTGTACTCCAGGATCAATTGTGGTAGAGTCCATACTCTACCACAATTGATCCTGGAGTACAGGACGCTGAGCAATGAAGCTCAAGCTATTAGGTATTTATTTTTTTAGGTATTACTATTATTCGCAAGGAAGCCCAATGGTGTGCCATAGGAGAGGCCTCTGTACAGCAGTGGTCGTAAACGGCTAGTGATGATGATGATGATGATGAATGAAGCTCAGTGAATCTAGGGGGGCTTAATTTATCATTGGCAAAAAGTTTTATAATAAAGGAAGTTAGTAACAAAAACATCTCTATCTCTCTCCTTCTTTTTACCTCTTTTTCTCCCCCCTACTTTAAATTAGGTCAGCCGGAGGTGAACTATAAGGTATTACGTGTAAATAAATAGTTATTATTATCAGAACATAATATGGCGTTTATTGAAATAATCAAGTAGGTATTACCGTCATTCAGCGTGCATATTGAATTTATTAATCTATTATTAAGTTCATTAAGCGCTTTTAAGTATCACTCATTAACTCATTTACTGAAATTGTGTAATTACAGAAATTCCGATAATACATATTTCATATGCATTCACTATCACGTTTTGATGTGATAAAAAATAACTTATCTTTGATTTAATGTAATATATCTTTTTAACAATTTCGGTCGAATAGTTATTTTGGTTGTGAAGCAAATAGTTTTAACTTTATTGACTTTACTCAAACTTTATTCAAGAATAAAAAGATTATTCTTGAAAACATTTTAAAACTGAGTAATTGTGTTTCTTATATAGATTTAAAGTACCAATTAGTCACAACAACTCATATTTTTTGGTCTTAGACCAAATATGTAATCTATTAAATATATTTTTGCCTCTATATTCTAATACAAAGAATACATCCAAAAACATTAATAAATCCACAAGAAATATGATCCCGCCGTTAATATTCTAAAAGCCATCAACAATAATTTAGAGATTTTATGCGAAAAAATGAAATTACGCTTGTAATATTGAAATGATAACAAGCATACGTCATAAATAACATGAGCCGGGGAAATAAACATTAAATATATATATGGTGGAATGTCCGCACCTCTGTGGAACTCCGGGGAGTTATGGAACGGGTCGTAATGAAGATCTGTGATGTGCCAAAAGTATCCTGGAACAAAATATTCACGTTACATACATAATACAACTAGTAGAGATAACATGTTTTATGTATGGCATAGGAAGGGAGGAAAAATTTCAATGAAACGAAATTAAAACATCTTTTTTTAAATATTGAGGTATTTATTACCACTAGAGTCGTGGTAAAGGCCTGAACTCTCTCACTCATAGAGGAGGTCGGTGTGATGGTGATCACATTATTCTTGCCTTGTGCGATAAGGCCGGTTATTGCATTAATATAGACTATTGTACTTCTTACTTTGAGTGACTTTTCGGTCTCACATAAACTCTTGCAAAAATTTGGCTCCATGCGGGGTTGAACCCGCGGCCTCTCATTTTGCAAGGTGTTTTCTAGCTAACTGCGCCGACTGCTGACTTTATAATACAAAATATTATGTATATAAAATGTCTATAGAAATAAAATACGAACAAAATATACTAGAATGGTTTCATATGCCCATTGTGTAGCTTGCAAAACATTTACTCGGGCTTAATAGGATTAATGTTTGCGCTATTTGTTTGTGCGAAAACAATAACTTTTATTGTGAGCCAATATCTACTTTGTATTAATAAAGGTGAGTTTATATTAAAAAGGTTTTATTGCGTTGAATTTAGAAATTTTAGTTTAGATTAGGGGTACCTATTTGTACTCGTATAAGAATATATTGATATTTTTGTTTTGGTCATACAGCCACCTTCATCAAACAATTGAAACCCTTTAGGTCTCAGACACCGTTTTTAAGAAAACAACCGTCAATTATGTAAATTTTAAAAATGACATTTTATGGAAATTATAGAGGGGTGATATTTATTCAATAAAATCAGATTGTTTAGTCAGGTTGTTGCTTGCGTCGCCTTTTACATGCGAACATATTCTTCGAATATACAGAGTATAGATATACTTATACTTCAAATAACCAGAAAAAACTAACCACCACGAATATACTGTCATACCACGAACTTCTATAAATGGCGAAATTGACCGGCGTAGTGAATGGATGTATGTTAACGCCCAAACACACGTCGGCTAAGCCAGCGCTGCGACACAAACTCCCGATAGAGGTCTCCGGGCTCGTATAATCCCGCTTCAACCGGATCATGGGAGGTCCTTTGACCCGCCACCTCAATTAACTACATTAATTGAAATTAAACAGATGATACTTTAGCGTGCTACTTTTTTACTATAGGTGGAGATTAGGTGAGAATGGTAAAACGATTAGGCCCGTGTTTGTTCTAGTCCCTAGTAATTATGGATGTGTATATTAGTTTTTATGTATGTACCTTTGTTGAACCTATACTGTTCCTATTTTAAATTTATTTAATTTGATAAAAATGTTTAATACATTAAGGGTAAATCTGTTTTAGAACGCGTATTATTAAAGAAGAGGACACCAACCTCGAATAAGTAGTAGGATCATAAGGGTATAATATTTCCCGTGTGGAGTTGCTGGTCTCCCATCGGGTGCGTCCCCTGGGTGGCGGATAGGGGAACGCCTCCTATACATATGCATATATATATACTTATATATGTATATGTATAGGAGGTATCGGAAACGACGTGGACCATACCAGCGGGATGTATTTTCCACGTGTCCCTCTGAATAGCAGAGGGCACTGTGGATAAGTACGGACGGGCTTGGTGTGCATTAACACTGCCCCCAAGCGAACTGGGATAAATACTTCCCAGTCTCCGTTGTTCTCGAAACCCCGAACGAGGTGTCGTGGTCATGTCTCACGGCCTCGTCTGGGATCGAGGATCTTGCCTTAATTGGCTGGATCGCGAGGGAGAAAACCTCTATAAAAAGTTACCCCAAATCCCAAGCGGCGGCGCACCGCGAAGGGATGCATGGCTGATGGGAGGTTCAGTCGCTAGTGCGGCCCCCGCCGGAGTACCGGCCGACCCTCCGTGCGGGTTACGCTAGGCTTACCCAGATACAGGGGGCTCTGTCTGGGTGGACCGCCTTTCCCCCATACTCGTGGGAATAATATGGAAAATCTCAAATTAACTTTCACCAGGTTGCCTGCTTCGCAGGCGTTGGCTGACGGGCGCGAGCCTGTCAGTGAATATGTAATAAGGGAGAAACCGGGGGAGACAGCTGATAAAGCTGTTAAAAGAACAGCGTCTGCCCTGGAATCTGAATCCGGGTCGGATCGAGCTCGACCTCACATCAGAGGAAAATTTAGGTCGCGTGAGAGTGACAGCTCTCGATCTCGTAATTCGCCATCCAGTGATGATGATGGCGAACCTGCGCCTAAAATAAATGTCAGTAGCAGGGGCAGAACACGCCAACGAGCAAGTGACACGGCTGGCACGCGACGCATCAGGTCGGAGGATAACGCAACAGCAGATGATCCCATATCTGCTGATAAAGCGAGTCTGGAGTTGGAAATCGCCAATCTGCGGACACAAAAAGAAGAGCAAGCTGCAGAGAATGCCCGTCTTCGCCAAGAGCTAGCGAAACTTTCGGCCGAGCTAGCTAAATGTAGATCGGAGACGAGAGAGCTCATGTCACAAATGGCGAAGAAGCTTGATGCTTTGGCTGCCCGACTGCCTCAAGAGCGACCTCTCCGGCCGCCGCTAGCAGCTGACAAAGCGCGTGACGCTGCAGCCAATCTGCAAGACTCTGTTGTTGCGAAACCTTCGGGTCTAAAGGTTACCGCTAACGGGTCATCGAGAATAGCGCCCACGACGGCTGAACCGGGGTTAAATCGTAAAAAGAGCAAAAAGTCCCGAAAGGGAAAAAGCAGAGAGCTTAAAAACCAACCTGGGTCCATTCAAAGAGACCCTTGTCCGCTACCACCAGCACCGAACGACATGTCCGAACTATGGACGAAGGTGCTGGGCCGGAAACAGCGGCGTCAAGCTGCAAAAAGTGCAACGCCTGTGCAGTCAAAGCCGCAGTTACCCAAGCCGCAGGCACCGGCTCTGCGGATACCTCGCACCGCGGCTGTCTCACTTTTGCTGACGCCCGGGGCTACGGAAAGAGGCTTATCATATCGCCAGTTACTGACCGAGGCCCAGGAAAAAATAAGCCTCGCTGATCTCGGCATATCTATGTTGAAGCCCAAGAAAGCGATCACGGGAGCGACCATTCTCGAGGTGTCAGGTCCCGAGAGTGAGGCAAAAGCCGACTCCCTCGCCTCTAAGCTGAGGGAGGTTTTTGGAGAGTCGCCAGACGTCCGTATCTGTCGACCGATTAAGACAGCAGAACTGAGACTGACGGGTTTAGATGAATCCGTCACCTCAGAGAAAGTCGCAACGGCACTGGGTAGAATCACCGGATGTCCACCGGACCAATTCAAGGTTGGGGAGGTCCAGTACAATCAGTCGGGTTTAGGCGTTGCGTGGGTTCGCGCTCCAGTAAAAGCGGCGGACATCGTCGCCAAGACTGGCCGCGTTCTTGTCGGGTGGTCCGCTGCACGGGTTACTGTACTAGAACCCAGGCCGCTGCGGTGCTTCCGTTGCCTGGAAACAGGGCATGTACGGGTACGCTGTACAGCTGAAACTGACCGCAGCGGTATTTGCTTTCGGTGCGGTCAAACGAGCCATCTGGCACGCGGATGCACTTTGGCGCCACATTGCGCTTTATGTGCTGCTGATGGCAAGCCATCAGGTCATATGCTGGGAGGGAAGGATTGCGTTTCCTCTTCCTCAGGTGCGCGCCGAAACCGGCGTAGGCATAATAGACGCCGGAAAAGAATTGCCACAGGAACCGAAGCTCAGTCGCAGCCTTTACACCCATCGCGGGTTGAGTCGGAAGCCATGGAGATCGCTCGATAATGGCCAATATTAAGATCCTCCAGGCTAATCTCAACCACTGCGCCGCAGCTCAAGACTTGCTGTCTCAGAGCATGGCTCAGTGGTTGGTACACGTGGCAATCGTCGCCGAACCGTATTATGTTCCCCCCAGGGATAACTGGGCTGGGGACCTTGACGGATCGGTGGCGATCATCACCCAGGGGTCCGCTGGCTCTCCGCCCTTCGAAAAAGTTGCGAAGGATCGGGGATGCGTGGCGGCTCTGTTGGGAGATATGTGGATTGTTGGTGTATATTTCTCTCCCAACAGACCCCTGGCCGATTTCGAGGCATTTCTCGTGCGGCTAGGGGCCCTGGTGGTGCAATGCCAACCTCGCCCTGTGGTTGTTGCCGGCGACTTCAATGCCAAGTCATTGGCGTGGGGCTCGTCGGTGGTCAATGCGCGGGGCGGGGTCCTGGAGGAATGGGCGATCTCTATGGGTCTTTCGCTCCTCAATCGGGGTTCCACGAACACGTGCGTGAGGCATAATGGTGGCTCAGTTATAGATGTCTCCTTCGCGAGCCCAGCCATCGCCCGCCGTGTTCGAGACTGGAGAGTTCTGGTGGGCGCGGAGACACATTCAGATCATCGGTATATCAGATTTGATGTCTCCACGCTCGCCACAAATCAGTCCAGAGGAAGGCCAAACACCCCGATTGGGGGCGGTCCGCGATGGGCGAAAAAACGCCTCGACAAAGAGGCCTTGGAATTAGCCGCTATAGTCCAAGCCTGGCTCCCCGCCCCCGAATCTCCGGTGCGGGTTGAGGAGGAGGCCGAATGGTTCGGGGCAGCAATGACTAGCATCTGCGACGCAGCGATGCCCCGAATCCAGCGCCTCCCTCCGCGGCGCCAAGTGTACTGGTGGTCGGCGGAGCTCGCGCAGTTACGTTATGAATGTGAGGTGGCGCGCCGCCGACTCGGCAGACTCAGGCGCCGGCGGATTCGCCAGGCTGACTTTTTGGACCAAGAGCGGCTGCTCCGGGGCCTCTATAAAGAGGCCAGGAGAGCGTTGCGGGTGGCCATCAAAGAGGCGAAGACTGCGGCTAGAAAGGAGTTCTTGGGGAGTCTGGAACGCGATCCGTGGGGACGCCCGTACCGGCTGGCGCTAAACAAGTTGCGCCCGCCGGCGCCCCCCCTAACTCAGACTCTCCGACCGGAGCTCCTGGAGGACGTAGTCGCCGCCCTTTTTCCGGCCACCAATACCGTCGTCATTCCTCCACCGATGCCGCCGAGATCTTGGTCGCAGCCGACCAGAACATCTCCGGCGGCATCGTCGTCTTCGTTAGTTTCGGCAAGGGAGAACCCCGAGGGTCCTCCACCGGGTGTGTCGCCCGGGGAGCTTGAGGCAGCAGTGCTTCGGCTGCGGAGCAAGAACTCCGCCCCAGGGCTTGATGGCATCCCAGGTAGTGTCTGGGTGCTTGTAGTCGAGTTCCTGGGGGCGAGGCTTCGCGGCCTATTCTCCGCCTGCCTAGAGCAGGGCCAGTTTCCATCAAGATGGAAAACAGGAAAGCTTGTCCTGCTCAGGAAAGAAGGACGACCCGCTGAGTCACCGTCGGCCTACCGACCCATTGTGCTGCTCGACGAGGTGGCCAAGCTCTTCGAGCGCATCATCCACGCGCGCCTCGTCGAGCATCTCGAGAGGGTTGGTCCGGACTTGAACGACTGCCAGTTCGGGTTCCGGCGCGGCCGATCCACCATCTCGGCGATTCTGCGGGTCAAGGCACTAACAGGGGAAGCGGTTGCCCAGGGCAGATGCGTTGTGGCGGTGTCCCTAGACATCGCCAACGCTTTCAACACCCTGCCCTGGGCTTGCATCGAGGAAGCACTGCGGTACCACGTGGTGCCACCCTATCTCAGGCGTATGATACACTCGTATCTATCAAATAGAGACGTAGTGTATCCGAGCGCCAACGGGTGGCACCGAAGAGCGATGTCGTGCGGTGTTCCACAGGGGTCGGTTCTTGGGCCGCTTCTGTGGAACATCGGCTACGACTGGGTGCTCCGTGGTGCCAACCCTCGGGGCGTCGGCGTATTCTGTTACGCCGACGACACGCTCGTCACAGCGACGGGTGGGACCTTCCAGGAAGCCGCCGTCCTCGCCGCCGTCGGCACTGGCAATGTGGTGAGGAGAATTCGGCGGCTGGGCCTCACGGTGGCCCTTCACAAATCCGAGGCCATTTGTTTCCACCGGCCTCGGAAGGGGCCACCTGATGGGGCCCACATCGTGATCGAGGGCGTGCGAATTCCCATCGGCAAGCAGCTTAAATATCTGGGGCTGCTGCTTGATAGTCGATGGGAATTCCGCGCCCATTTTAAGATGTTACAGCCGAGGTTGCTGCGGGTAGCAGGCGCTCTATCCGGCCTGCTACCTAACCTGGAAGGTCCAGGCATCCCTTGCCGAAGAATGTATATGGGAGTCGTGCGGTCTATGGCACTGTACGGAAGTCCAGTATGGGCCGAGTCCCTGAACAGGCGCTGCGTCGCTCTCCTGCGCAAGCCCCAGAGAGCGCTGGCGCGGCGGATGATCAGGGGCTACCGCACGATATCCTACGAGGCGGCCTGCGTTTTGGCTGGGTCCCTGCCATGGGACCTTGACGCCAAACTCCTCTCGCGGTTATACCACCAGCGGGAGGAGGCGTCAAGTCGCGGGGACAGACTGGCCCCGAGGGAGGTCGAGGCGATTAAAGCCTCCCTCCGAGCGGCCGCCGTGGAGGAATGGCGAACCAGGCTGGAGAATCCCAGTGCTGGTGCTAGGACCATCGAGGCAGTGCGCCCTGTCCTCGTCCAGTGGGTGGACAGGCGCCACGGTGCGGCGACGTTCCGCCTGACGCAGGTGTTGTCGGGGCACAGATGCTTCGGCCACTACCTGTGTCGGGTGGCACAAAAGGAGGTGTCGACCGTGTGTCACCATTGTGACAACTGCCCAGACGATACAGCCCAGCACACACTAGAGGAGTGTCCAGCCTGGGCGGTTCAGCACAGCGCTCTCCGCGCTGTAGTAGGTGGAGACCTCTCACTCCCGGCCGTCGTCTCTTCGATGGTCGGGAGTCGGAGGTCGTGGCGAGCGATGCTCTCCTTCTGCGAGCACGTGATGTCGCAGAAGGAGAGTGCGGGGCGGGATCGTGAACGGAATGATCCCGCCCGCCAAAGGCGTCAAAGAAGGAGGCGCCGGGTCAATTAGACCTGGCGCCCTGCCCTGTGGCCCTGTGGACACAATTCTGAGTAGGCCGAGACGCTCTCGTATCGGAGGCGCACAGGGCGGCTGCGGAACCATTGTGGGCGCCATTCGCCCGCGGACCGTGGTCGCCCTACCTAGCGCGAAGATGGCCACCGGGGGGTTTTGGTCGGTATGCCGGTGCAGGTGGGGTAGGATAGGGACCCAGCCCGGCACTAACATCTGCCGGGCTGGATGGCCGGTGACCCCGACATACGCCTCCTGCCCCCCTCTCCGAGGGCTGGCGGGAGGTAGAGCCATAAGCAGCTTTCCCCTCGAGAAAAAAAAAAAAAAAAAAAAAAAAAAAAAAAAAAAAAAAAAAAAAAAAAAAAAAAAAAAAAAAAAGGTATAATATTTAATTGTAAGATTGACAGAGGAACTATTAACCCTTACTCCAACTTTCCCTTTTTTATGCATTTTTAAACCTATTATTCGATATTGTAGGAAGAGCACAAAGAATTAGGTTGACAGAATTTATTGGGTTTAAATACTAAAAGTCTCAAAAAGTATGATCAGCACTCCTCTGTGTAATTAAAAAAAATCAAAAAGTAAAAAAAAAAGTTTCGATCACATACCAATTTTAGCATCAGTGAGGTTGAGCCACAGCAGGCTAGTGATGTAGACGATGAAGCTGCTAGGATTCATATTACAGTGTTACATGGTGTGCCTGCTTGTACTAGAGCTTCCGATCCTGTGGTCCTGGATAACATCGCTGCTCACATCGCCTGCAAGAAAAATAAAGACAGCTTTATGCAAGTAGAAATAGACTAAAAAATCCTGTGAGTTCCGATCAGAGATCCTATCCCAACACATGCTTACTATAAAGACTCCTGTACTCCAGGATTAACAAACGGTACGCTCAGGAAAACAGGACTGGAGACCAGCGAATCTAATATTGAATATCAACAAAATAGTTCCGGAAAAAAAATAAGCCTGAGAAATTTGATAAGTGGTGTGGTGAAAGAAAGACCATAGAGCAATCGAGTTTTACAAAGGCACCTGAGGGTAAGTCTGTTTTTATCCGAACTGTGGTGGAAAAAAATATCAAAATTAATTAGCCGTGATAGTATTATAAGTCTTTTATCACTTCCTTCACTCCATACAATAATCCTTGCTGCGACATTTCTTCACAATGAGTATAAGAAAACCAGAGTTCGTTGACTTAACCTTTACTTAAAGCGGAATAGGTAACCGCGAACATTTTGGGGCCTCCGCCAAACTTTAAAGTCTTAAATAAGATGTAGCAAAGTTCAGAATTAATAGTCGTTGTTTTACGGAAGAGTTGTGTGGAAACATATCCATTAATGTGATAGGTACAAAGAATGTGCAAAAAATATTTTTCGTAAGCCTTGACAAAACAGGTGATTTAAATAAAAATATGTTTCACTGATTCCATATCAATGGGTGATAATACAAAAGTAAAACGTCATTAATATGTAGGAAAACAAAACCATTATCAATACAATATTTGAAACATCGCATACAAATTTGAAATTGGAAATGATACTCTAGGAATAGCGTTATCAAGAATGTATGTTGGAACAAAACTACGCCTACACACAAGCTTTTAAATTATGTATAATATTTATATATGTATTAATAACACGTACTATGGGCATCATGACATAAATGCGTGTGCCTTCGTGATATCTTCGACTGAGTTCTCTTCTTCTTGAAATAGTTAACCGACCCACGATGAGCCTCCTTTTATGTCTGCTCTTTTAAACACATTGTGAGTAAGGGTGAGAGAAGTATATTCATTTACAACATATGAAAGACCTTTACTAACAGCATCACATTTATCATCAGGTGCGATGTTATAGAATTGTTAGTATCAAATTGGGTTGTTAATACCCTGCCGTACTTTTTTTTTTTGTTATCGAGGGGAAAGCTGTTTATGGCTCTACTTGCCGATCTAGTCGGCGTTGTCAGATTTTAGACACCATTGTCAGCAAGTAAAAGTACGTAATAAGAAAGATTACGAAGGCCCAATTTTTTTCTGTTATAACAACTTTCAAAGGTTAACGAAACTTATGTCAAAATATTATCCAAAGGAGTGATTTTATTCCTAAGTAAACAGCGAACTAAAATAACGTCAAAGGGACAAAAGGAAAAGCGGGTGCTTTTTTGTATCATAAAAACATTTAAACAGAAACTGAACTATTTAGACAAGCTGAAGTTGGTAAATACGTCGGCACGAGTCTTATTTAGACAGGAAGCCGTAGGTAATATTATTCTAAACGATTCTGTTTCAAAGAAGTAGGTTCCGTATATCATTTTCAGTTGAAAGCTCGCAAAAGTACACAAAGAGATATGAGCAAACTAGAATTGAATTTCAACTAGAAAAAATAAACGGAATAGGAGCTATTTGTAGCAAGAAATAACACAGTTCATCAATCGATTTCATCAATTCTCAATTGTTGTTCAATTATGGAACATCCTTATCATCAGCGCGTATGGGCTGGATTCTTTAAAGGTGAAGGAAAACATTGAGAAAAAACTTGCACACGATAAATTTTTTCTTAAGTCTCAAGTCTACATGTTTATACTAGGTCGCCTAAAGCCTGATCTCTTATTTATAGAGTAGGCTCGATCCTAGCAGTGTGACGTATATAGAACTATTTCTTATTCTGTACATATTGCGTAAACGTCTTTACTGCGATACTAAAATTAACTGATTCTATCAAGTAAAAACTTGCTCAAAGATTTTTTTTTAAACACAGACAATAGTTATCGAAACATCTTGACCTTTTCTCCGGGTTAATGATAGCTACATTTTATACTCCTTACATCCATAATAAACCACGTCAAACTAAACACTACAAAAAGTCAATTATCCTCGGCAAACGTCCAGGGGAACTCTAAACACGCCTGTTCAAATACAAAGTAATCTGTCGACTGCAAACACAGAACTACTTCCTAAGGGCACACCTTTAACAAAACTGGAAGGGTTTTCAACCACCCGCTTGAGGCTGAATAAACAGGTTTTGTCATCCAGCCCAGAGTTTTAAGTCTCAAAGGTATTGTGGCTATTTTTAGCCTGCTTGGGTGTGATTAGGTAGTGCTATTTTGAAATTTGATGTCCGTTTTATTTGTACTTGTAAATCATTTGCGATTTCAGAATTTGATTGAAGAAGTTGTATTTGTATAGATTTTAAATATAAATTTCGCCTGTTGAAAGTAAATAACCGTCTCTTGCTATCTAAATGCTTGCTTGCAATAAACATCGGATTCCAGTTATGCCATACATCTTCTTCTTCTTCATCAACCCATATTCGCCCACTGCTGAGCACGGGTCTCCTCTACCATTGAGAGGGTTTAGGCCATAGTCCACCACGCTGGCCTAGTGCGGGTTGGCGGACTACACACCTAAGAAATTCCTAAAAACTCTTAGGTGTGCAGGTTTTATCACGATGTTTTCCTTCACCGTTAAAGCAAGTGATAATTCAATACATACCTAATCCATATTTTTATATATGCCATACATACCTAATCAAAATATGTAATAAAAGTGTCCAGCAATAAACGACCGCGTCGTGGTCTTACGACACACGTATGTGCCATCTAGATTTTTTTTTTTTTTTTTTTTTATGTGACAGGAGGCAAACGAGCCTGATATGCATATAAATATATAAACACATAGATGCCCTGTGTTCAATTCCCGGGTCAGGCAAAGTGTTAATAGGCTTTCCATTAGGAAAAGGTCAGTACCAGCACATAGTCTGGAAATGTGTCCTATAAACCGGCAATAGACTTGCCCCCTATTAAAGTCGAAGTCAAATTTTAATCATCTTTATTCAAAGAGACTTTTACAAGTACATTTGAATCTTCAATTTTAGACTAAATTATCACGTGGGACTGATACATATCCGGTGAAATGTGTGTGTAGATATGCCTCTGCCTATACCATCAGGGTATACAGGCGTGAGATTACATGTACAAAATAACAAGGCAAAATTTCTAAACCAATTTCAATATTTCCTCGAACGGGAATAATTTATTCGCTATCTACACCAACTCGGGCATCATGCTGACAGTTTTACAACACAAAACTTCACCCTCGCGAACTAAACAAAACATACCACGACATAACCCTCGACCGCCACTCGGAACGGTCAGTGTGACGGACAAATGGGCACTCCAGTCACTTCAACTCTGGACCTTGTTTGTGGGCCAAGGGAAGGGTTAATGCGGGTTTTTGAGTGTTATCAGTTCGCTTATATTTTTTAATATTTCTTCGCATTTTTGGAGTTGGGTAAAGCGTTTAATATTACATACCTACGTCCATATATTTCTTGTAATTTGGGGTGTAATCCTTGGCTGGCGTGATTCTGCTTAATTCCTATATTGTAGTTAACAATTTGTTGCGTTTCATAGGCATATTTGTAGACTTCATGTACTAGAATAATTCTATTTAATTAATTATTAATTACTCGAGTGAAACATATTTTACCATGAGTTAAGAAGGTCAACTATAAAAATTGTATGCATTAAAAATGTCCCAGGTTCCTGAAATATAACATTAAAATTTAACTCCCACAGTTTGCGGATAACAACCTAAATGTTTCCTAAAAAAAATATTTAACTAGTATCAATATACTTAGGGGCAAAAATGATCCCTATATTGCTTTTCACTAAGGACGCTCTTATACCTAGAATATAAAATATGTAGGACAATAAATCCGTTTTAAGATTTTCCTTTGAAATTTGAGAGCACCAGTACTCCAAACCCTAAGACGAGATTTTGTATACATTTTTCTTTGTAAACATTTTTTATAGCGATCAAAGCAGTTTGAAGACTTATTTCTATTTCTGTTTATTTTGTTAGTCTCACGAGTTCTAGAATAATGATGCCTGCAACAGTTAGGTATTTTTATTTGTTATTACATAAATCATAATAAATGATATATCTATAAAATTAATATAAGCCGTAATACATTCATTCATTCCGATGGGGGCGCTTTAGACTCCTTCATTCAATTTCAAGGTACGAGAAAAGCTTTATCGAGTTTTTTAGTTAAGAAAATTTTAGTGACATTGCGGAAACAGTACTAAAATGTGAACGAAAAACAATAGGCTAGCCCCATTTACAAACTAAAAACAAAACTAGAGGGTATATAAATATACTAATGTTTATTAATCCTTCTGTAATATATGAGACGGTTAATATTTGATTTGACAGCCCCGTGGCGCAGTTGGCTAGACACCAGCATGCGAAACGAGCGGCCGCGGGTTCGATCCCCGCACCGAGACAAATGTTAGTGTGATCCACAAATATTTGTTTCGGGTCTGGGTGTTTGTGAGACCGAAATCTCTCGTAGTTTCTGATACCCACGACACAAGACTCGTATCTTAGTGTGGGGTCAGGACTATGTATGTGACTGTTGGGTGTATTTATTTATTTATCTATCTATCTATCTATTCATACAATATACCTTTTTAGTATCGTGGGTGTTCATGGCCGGTGTTGAACATTTAACATCAGGATCACTTTTTTTGTCTCTTTTCCCATTATATTAATAAAATCAGTAAAACTTTTAATTGTATCGACATATTTTATACATATAAATATATATAAACACACAGGGCTTATAGGCGATCTGATTGCTAAGTAATTTTTTCAGACAACCATATGACACATAATTAGATGTATAACATTATTCGGCGTCGCTTATGCCTTACGCCTGTGTCCAGCGATCGTCGTTCAACGAGATTGACGCTCGCCAGCACACAACACAGTAGTCGAGTGTTTGAGTGCAAATGAGGTTTTTTCGGGTTTTGTCCGTCCACTTCATTATCTAATGGGCCTTTATCAACAGACCTTTTGCTATCTAGCTTTTCGTCAAGTATTTTAGCACATATTTTAGTCGCCGTATGTAGTTGTGACGAGATTCATGCCAATGTTAGGTAGACACTAACTTCTTTCTTCAACTTCAACAACCCATATACGCCCACTGCTGAGCACGGGTCTCCTCTACCTTTGAGAGGGTTTAGGCCATAGTCCACCACGCTGGCCTAGTGCAGGTTGGCGGACTTTTTTTAGTACCCATAATGATCAAATATTTAAACGTGGTTAGGAATTAAAACCCTATGAATAATGAAAGACACTAAAATAGTAGGGTATTTTGCTCTACACAAAATACTGTAAAGATAAAATAAACTGATGTCATTATTTAAGAATTACGTTGACAATACAGCATCTAAATCACTGCCCTGTGGCAAGGGGGCGTCAGAATCCCACCACGGTATCCCCTGCCTGTCGTAAAAGGCGACTTAAAGGGGCCCTTGGGGTCGCTGGACGTGCTGTGGGGGCAGCGCGTCCTCACTGAAAGTGACCCCGAAGGGGGCGGCGGCACTGTGGCCTGTGTACGTCGCGGGCGCCCATCCACAACCGAGGCGCCCGAACCAAGAAGTGGGGGTGCAACTGCGCCCCCTAAAACTCCGAGACGGCCGAGACAATTTCGTCTCGGAGGCGCACCGGGCGGCTGTGGTTAACGGTGTGCGCTTCTCGCTCACGTACCATGGTCGCCCAATCTGGCGCGGAGATGGCCACCGGGGGGTTTTGGTCGGTATGCCGGTTTAGGGATTTTGTTAGGGACCCAGCCCGGCACTAACACCTGCGCGGATATGACGTCGCCGCGCGCCGGGCTGGAAGACCGGTGACCCCGACATACGCTTCCCGCCCCCCTCCCTCGGGATGGCGGGAAGTAGAGCCATAAACAGCTTTCCCCTCGAGAACAAAAAAAAAATAAAAGCATCTAGATCAGTCATTGTAAAAAATTGACCAACTGATGCGATTTTTGAAATGAATTTCATAAATCAAATCCAAATTTGGAAAAACAAAATTAATACAATACGATGTACCATTATCACATCAGTTTCATATTATTCTCTCATGATAAATACTTCCAAAAAAAAGTAATCTGTTCAGGGCCATAACATTTTGCCTTACCTTTAAAATTGAATTGCCTATAAAATTGGTAGTCAAACAATTACAGTTAATTACCACTAAGGTTCATTATTTTGTTCATTTTAATCTTAGCAAAAGCAGTGATGGCCTCGAGGTTTAGGCGCGCGGTCGAGAATCTCGGCGGTCGCGGGTTCAAACCCCAGGCACACACCTCTGACTTCGAAAGTTATGTGTGTATTCAAATTGAATTATCACTTGCTTTAACGGTGAAGGAAAACATCGTGATAAAACCTGCACACCTAAAAGTTCTTAGGAATTTCTTAGGTGTGTAGTCCGCCAACCCGCACTAGGCCAGCGTGGTGGACTATGGCCTAAACCCTCTCAATGGTAGAGGAGACCCGTGCTCAGCAGTGGGCGTATATGGGTTGATGAAGAAGAAGAAGAAGAATCTTAACTTATAGCCAAAACATCAACAACTTCGATGCCTCATGAATAAACACTCTGGCTTTTATTCATACAAGTCTAAATTTGGGCTTAAAAACCATCGTGAACTACAAAAGCATTGAAAGCGAGTAGCCCGAATCGATTACCGCGTAAATATTAAATTTTACAACTTTAAAATTTGTTAAAACCATAAAGCTTATCGAGAATGTTCGCATAGCACTCGTGTTCATTAGGAGGCATGTTATTTGAGTGGAACGGAATGCAGCATTCCTTAGTGCTGTGTGGATATTTAATTCATTCGATAAAAACATGTTTCTGTTACGCTGTACATTGTTGTCTGGAAGTTTTATGGTGCGGTTTTAAATTTACTCCATTGAGTAACTGGTTTGTTATTTATTAGCTTGGATATTTGAATTTTACATAGGTATGTATGCCACTATAGTATACATAATATGGATGTATGTGCAATATCTCCATAGAAATCCACTGTCTAGTTTATAGTTAATTATATTGCGGTCAGGCTGTTCTCATTTATAATAATGTCACAATTTGACATAAAAAAAAAATCTTTTTCTCAATCTGAGTTTTTACACTTCTATCGAAATACCACCACTGATACATACACAAACTCGCCTGTATTCCCCAAAGCAGAAGGTCGAAATTCATTTTTGCATCCACTTCGACTCAGTCCCGTGAAACGGGGGCGAGTCTATTACAGTCACGAATCAGTTAGTGTTATACTATGTAAAAAAACATTGACGAAAACTAAAGTCAATAGGTGGTGATAAGAAACCTTTATTATTTATACCTTAAATATTTATTATTTATGGTCATGAGGAAAACATCAATTTCTTTAGTTTTTTCCCGTATTTTTTTACGCCAATGAATTTGTATTCACCATGGCTATAACGCAGTGATGGCCTCGAGGTTTGGGCGCGCGGTCGAGAATCTCGACGGTCGCGGGTTCGAACCCCAGGCACACACCTCTGACTTTTCGAAGTTATGTGTGTATTCAAATTGAATTATCACTTGCTTTAACGGTGAAGGAAAACATCGTGATAAAACCTGCACACTAAGAGTTCTTAGGAATTTCTTAAGTGTGTAGTCCGCCAACCCGCACTAGGCCAGCGTGGTGGACTATGGCATAAACCCTCTCAATGGTAGAGGAGACCCGTGCTCAGCAGTGGGCGTATATGGGTTGATGAAGAAGATGGCTATAATTTGGCACCAGCTTTAATTTTTGATTACCGTTTCAATACACCAGTATATTAAATAGACTTAAAACTCTCGAGGTCACTACCTTTTTGAACCTACTTTATTGTTATGCGTAAAACATTTAAAACAATTCTGTTTGCATCACAATGAGCCGTAATCGAAAGTAAACCGTTTAAATAAAGGCCAGACTCTTTGTAATACTAAATCAGTTTTGTACCGCGTGCCTTTGTACCTGAGCCTCGTAATGAAATTCTGAGTATAAATTTTATTGAAACGGAATATGATATGAATGTGGATAGACTTTTATTATTATATCATTCGGAGTTTGTAAATTTGTTCTGCCGAAGGCTTTAATAATACGGTTATACTTTTATTAAATCGTATTGTTTTTGTAATATATACCTACATACTTACATATAAATCGACCTATGCATAGAAAAAGGTTACTAGTGACTATAACACCAAAGTAATTTTTATGTCTTTATAGAGTTAAACTTGTTTATATATTGCACTAGTGAAGTAATAATGATCATAAGTTTTGTTGTTGTTTGAAGAACATAAAAAATTACTGATAATTTTATGCCCAATTAAGTTTAAATCGCTGAGAAAGAGAAGTTGTGCAAAAGCACATATAACTTTATTCTGCGCATAGGTCGAAATGTACATTGTACATATACAGTTGCGGTGCTCTCATAAAAGCTCAAAAGCGTTACAAGTTAATAGTATAATTTCTACTTTATAATTGTTTATTGTGTAGTCAACATATTCCCAGTTCTATGACAAAATATTGTTACATAAAGATTGAAATTTTAAAGTTTTTTGAAGTATAGTCAGGTCGAAGGGCTTAAATTTGTTACCATTAAATTCAAAAAAATATAGAAGGGGAGAACCTGAGAACTGGTTTTTTTCTAACTTGATAGTTATTGTACAATGTCAAAAGCTTACTGATCAACCCTTAACATAGGCCTTTTCCAAAGAGGGGGGTCAGAGGGTTAAATATTTATAATAGGGTATAATATCTCTTAAAAGTATTTGCTTCTTTGTAAACTACTCTATTTAATAACATTTCTATATTATATTCATCTTGAATAAATATAAATAACTTTGTATCTAAATGACATGACTTTAAAAAGAAACTATTTAATTATACCTATAGAGTTTGAAATGTTTTTCATTTTAAATTAATTATATTTCTGAGAGCACATCGCGAACAAAGCATTCATTTACTAAGCAACAGACTTTAAATTCAATTAAACTGTACATAAATTGAAAAGGCTATAAATTGCCTGGAAATTGTATAAATACTCAACTTTTTCTTACAGGCGGCTAAACAGTATAAAATTAATTAAAGAAAAATTCACCCTCCAGTCATAATGTCTTGATCCCACATTCAGAAAGGTACTAGTTTTCTGTAGAAATTAATATCACAAATGACTAAGGGCGCTTCATGTTTTCTATGGAAGAAGTGCACATAGGGTGTCAATATACCTGTGAATAGCTGGTAGCTGGCATCGGTTGGATAAGGAGGACCGAAGATCGAGCCCAGTGGCGTGGCCTATGTCCAGCAGTGGACGTGAAAAGCTGTTAATGAGTAATAAATCCGTGAGTGAAAACCACAAGAAAAGGAAAAGATATGGTAATACTAATCACCAATTTAATTACCGTTCCTAGATCATCGATCACATTCTGTTTTACCTTTTGTATAAAATACATATATCTATATATCCTAAGCAACTATTTTTTTAATATTCCAAAGAACACATTTCTTTGTAAATCACATCGATTTTATCGTCCAAATAGATTGAATTACCTATTAATGGATGGATTGCCCGACCTATCACGCGAGTGCCTTACGTAGAAGTAATTTTGGTGTCTCGGCGCACTTGAACGGTCATCGATAAAACATGCAATAGTTAATTGAATTATGGGTTTTTTGGAAGGAAAGTTCAGGGGAGATACTGAATGTCAACCATTAATGAATTAAAAATGTCGAGTAACTTATCACGTTTGGTATTTTAAGCGTGGTTTATTTTATATACAGTTTGCAATTCTTTGATTAATAATTTTTTTTTTTTTTGAAACGGAAAAAATCACAGTCGCGTTCATGTATAAATAAGAAACTGTTTTTGGGAAACTTTCTCGTAAATGATATCGATTTATTTAGATTATTTAATTTGTAGATTATTATAATTAAATTTTAATTGAAGTTAAGATTACAGTTTAATGTTGTATTTAAAATTATTTTTCAACACAGCATTACCTATTTGTAAAGCAAAGATTAGTCTGTTGTAAAAAAATAACAATTGTAATTTTAAAAGAAATAAAAATAACAGTATAACTTTTATCATCTCCTTGCACATCTAAAATGTGGCGGGCTGTTATCCACCTACTATTTCACTGTAGTGTACGTCAGCTTAGCTGAGCTTTGTTTAATTGCAACATAAGAATGAATTTACGTGGCAGCTTCACCGACTGCCAAAATTTATTTACATAGTTCCACTAATTGTGCATACATACATAAATTCACGCCTGTATTCTGAAGAGGTAAGCAGAGCTGCACTTTTACACCAACATTTTGCGAGATACCTATTTATAAGTCTGAAATAATAGAAAGTAAGTCAATTGTCGTTTATTGGACAGATTTACAGACACATTTTGTTTGCAAAAAATTCCTAATAAAAAACAATTACACTTTATATGACCCGATCTATGTGTCAAACACTATTATAAACGCTCTAACATCTCATAAATAAATTATTTAGCTAATAAGCAAAAATGTAGCGCGATTTTAATAGAATATACTCAAGAATAAAACAAATTCTTACAACAAAACGTAAACCAACTAATATCTCAAAGTTTCGCGAGCAAAACCATAAAAGAATAAAATTTACTTAACTACAGCAAAAACAAAAGGCTGGATACATTAATTGCATTCGTTTAAAGCGGTATTTTTTAAAGGAACAATCGCAAGTTAGTTTCATTGTATGCAATTTCTAATTCATTAAGGGTTCAACAAAAGGGAGTTGCGAGCCTTTTGTTCTCATTGTTCAGGTGGAGGTGTACCGCTCCTTAGTTCCAGTTTTCAAACTAGTTATCGAAGTAGGCTATTGAAATTACTCACGATATGAATCTCTGTACGCTGGTGAAATTAAAATATAATAGCTGTACGGGGATAATTAGTATACACAGTACCTCATAAAGTTTGGTGATATTTGAGAATTTTTGCTGAATTATTCGTGAAAAAGTCTTCTGAATACTGTTGGTAAGCTGTATTACTTTTTTATAATTGTTAACCAGTTTATTAAATATATCAAAAAGATTATATGTAATTATCTGAAAATATGAAGTGTAGCTATCAACGCAGATGCGTTTATCAATCATTATAGCTTACTCGTTTTATGTGCATTATTTTTACAGACATATTTTACAAAAAAATTAATTAAAAGCTACAAAAAAGGATTCCACAAAAACACACATTTTTATACAAACCAATATTCTTACTGAAGTTCCAGAAAAATATATATAATCCAATAATATTCATAGCAAAAAATCGTGACACCAGCAATAACGCTAGAATAGGGCACTCAAATTAAGTCTTTCGTCTTGTTAGTGCCATAAAAATCGCCATAATCGTCTGACCCACAATCCCAGGGACGAGGGACTCAGAACTTATTACACTGATGTAAAATAAACATCAGGTTTATTGCGCGACGAGTCCACTGTCCCAGGTGTGTTTGTGTCCGCTTGATTTATAATTTAAGCCTACTGAGCGCAGTGGTGCTAGTTACAAGCTGTAGCGATTATAGAACTTTGCTAATATACAGCCCCGTGGCGTGTGGTGGGTGGGTGTTTGTGAGACCAAAAAGTCTCTCGTAGTTTCTGATACCCACGACACAAGACTCGTATCTTAATGTGGAGTCAGAACCATGTGTGTGACTGTTGGGTCAATCAATCAATCAATCAGCCTATCGCCGTCCACTGCTGAACGTAGGCCTCCCCAAGAAAGCGCCAACCATCCCGGTCTTGAGCAGTTCTCATCCATCCGTTTCCCGCCACCTTTCTCAAGTCGTCGGTCCATCGTGCTACAGGACGTCCCACACTACGTCTGCCTAAGCGCGGTCTCCACTCCAACACTTGGGTGGGTGTATTGAGTTTATTTTAAATGCTGGGTGTTAAGGAATGCCTAAAAAAATCGGTCGTGTTAGTATGTTGCTTGGTGTTGGTAGAGTGTTGAAGTACTGAATTTTTCCATGGGAAAATTTCAGAGTTTGAAAATGTTCTGAATATTTGCAGAAAGCGTCAAGAAGTGAGATCAATGTAAAATGTTTAGCGATGTGCAACACTTTGTAAAAGTTTTGCATGTTTATTTAAAAATAGTAGAAGTAAATAAATAAATATAAGTCCTGCATTGTAATGTCAATCTTTGTGCTAAACTTTGCTATATTATGTTTGCTATAACCATAACGGTTTAATAATTATTAATTTATGTTTATTATTTTATAGTCTAAACTAACATTATAAAAATATTAATATTGAAAATTGTATCGAGCTAAGAAAAAATATTAGCAAGGAAGTTTTTAGCGTTCATTGTATTATATAACCATAACAAGCATATTATTACACAACTTTTAAAATCTCTATCATAAAACCTCCAGCTACCGCTTATGCCTTACACCACACCCAACAAGAAGATGCTCCCAAGAGTACTTTCGGTATAATCGTAAAAATGTGAAGTCCCAAAGAAGGGCAGTTAATGGGGAGAAGTGTTGTGTATACTTTGTTCTGACTTCTTCTTACAATATTTAAGACATTCTTAAAACTTCTCAAGAGAAAATCCACTAGAGGTTACATTATCATTGCGTTAAAAAAATATTGCTTTCCCCCCATACTTCCGCATTTTCGCTTTTCCTCTTATCTACGCTTTTAGAGTATTTTCATTTGGGCGACGGTAAGTTATCTGTTTAACATTAATTTATTAATGGAGATTAGCTCAAAGGTACCCGGAAATAATTAAAAGCGTATTTTTTATAGCGATGTACAAATACAAATAAATAATTGGATACGACTTTGTCGTAATAATTCTATTTAGCTCATCGTAATCTTGACGTGCTATTCAGGTTTTTAGAATAGAATGGTGGTAATTTAAGGCATTGTCAAGTCATTGTTATATTCCAAGCCAATAAATAAATTAAAAAGAAGTAGAAAAGATTCGTCGAGGCTTCATATTAAAAAATTATAACCATTACAACATGCCAAAGTTAAAACGCCAATTTATAAATCGATAGGCAAGTAATATAGTGGTTGGTAATATGACTTATATTTATGTCAATTGGTATAATATATGTACATATACGCAGTCAAAATTTATGAAAAAATGAAATTTTTAAAATTGAAAACAAAGATTTTTTTTTAAATCGATCGCCATACAATACCCATTTTCCCAGTTTACACAGCATTGAAGATAATTCGCTTCAATTTCAAACGTTAATAAAAATCACTCAAGTGTCTTTGTGAATCTAAAACACGAAAACTTTCAATGGTACATTTTCAGGGACTTTTCGTCGATAAATAACTTTTCCGATGAAAAACTCATTCCAATAATTCCAAACCATTTCCAACTTAATACCATTTAAGTAGGAATGATGATCGATTTTAGACACTTGGTAGAGCCATTAGGGTCATTATACTTAACGAGCCGCGGACATAGTGATAGAGATTCGGAGCCCATTTAGGGTCGATTTTTATGGTCGATGTAAAAATATATTTTAAACAGCGTAATGTTTTTTTTTTCATGAATTTACCTTCAAAGGCAAATCAATTGCTTAGTCAGACATATCTATAAATACTTTAAAGTGTTGACTAAATAAGTTTCTATGACAATCTTTAATATAGGACCTTTAAGATAATTGCTTCTCTTCACAATCCTGTCCTACAGCGGTAATCCTTTGTAACTGTTACAGTTAAAACCGGTTTTTAGATAGAACGCGTTTTTCCTAGTTAGAACTAGTTTTTACTTGATGCCTTCGTTAATACTAGAAATACCCAGTTAAAACTAGAATTTACCACTGATGTATTTGATTTTCAGATAAAACTAGTTGTCACATCGAGCTGTAGTTAAAACTAGTACTAGATAAACTAATTTGAAAATGAAAACAATATGTTTTTAAAAATAGTTACTTTAATATTAAAAACACAAAAGGAACATTTTAGAGAACATCGACTTAAATTATTTGCAAACATGACAATATTAATTATAAGTACGTAAATAAAATAATCAAATAAATCAACAGAACACAACCATAAAATTTCAAAAAGAAACATTGTTAAAGGACCTTGATTAACACACAATAAAATCTAATCAGTCAAACTTGAATTTCAAAAAGGATCAGGATCTACTTGTTATTGCAAGAAAAACTATCGTGGCATTTTGAATTACATAGATAACCACTTTTCTTGCAGAGACACCTTTTTTACATACATCCTTTCTTGCAAACGCAGCGCATAAATCCTTGGCCTGTTCCTATGGCTGTTTCCTTAGCAACAGTTCTCAAAGGTAAATTTGTATTCGGTACATATTCTTCACGCAAAAATTTTTCTTTGCACTTGTCAAATTCTGACCTGAAAAGGACATTTAACAACAAGGTATGATGAATTGTAACCTCGCTCGGAACACTTTTAACTGACTCGCTGCGGAAAAACGCGTTTTGTCTAGTACGAACTAGTTTTAACTGATATTCGATTTGGACATTAGTTAATTCTAGTATTAACGAAGGCATTAAGTAAAAACTAGTTCTAACTAGGAAAAACGCGTTCTATCTAAAAACCTGTTTTAACTGTAACATAACTATGTAAGTGTAAAACTAAGTACCTTTACCACCTAACCAAATCGGTAATTGCCGTCAATTTCCAGTCCATTACAACCTAAAATTGGAAAGCTAAACACGTCGGAAACACGTAAGCGTGTTCGAACCGTGTAAGCTAAAAGTTTCAAGTCACAAAAAGTATCTTAAAAAAACAATGTGCCCATGAAAGTGGTGTTGAGCAAACATTATGTAAAGGTATGTACATAAGCTAAAAGTATTTACATAACGGGAGGGTAATGGGTTCAGACCGTTAAAAGTACGGCGGCGGGGCGCCGTCGGCTTGTGACGTTTTTGTAAACACACAATTGTGTATTGCGACCGTGAACGCGGCGTGTGAAAGTGCAAAAAGCTTTTGCCTAAAAAGTCCACCTTCACATTTTTGCGGGTAAAAGGGATAGTGACAGTGAAATATTCTTTGTGTCTTGCCGATGTACGGGAGAGTGGAAATGGGCCGCGCTGAAGGTTACGTTTTCAAATGGAAATTGTAGTGCTGAAAAATAGTATGATTTTTCGTTAGAAAAAAAGAACTTTTTTATAGACAACAACCGATATTTCTCAGAATGACATCAGGGCTAAAATAAATTAATTTATAGATTAAGATAAAGGCAAAAATATTAACAAATATCATTTTGTTACAATACTGGTTACTAAGTACCAATATTTAAATAGTTTTTAAATTACTCTCCAAAAATCGTTCTTTTAAAATTTATCAATCAATATTGTTATACCGTATAGCAGTGCGTGTAAGAGCGAAATTTCCATGAATATTGCAACTCAATATATGTATGCTTTGGTCC
Organism: Cephonodes hylas; assembly: GCA_030295005.1. Taxonomy (NCBI): domain Eukaryota; kingdom Metazoa; phylum Arthropoda; class Insecta; order Lepidoptera; family Sphingidae; genus Cephonodes; species Cephonodes hylas. Next base: position 2,355,860 of record AP025367.1, on the reverse strand, counting down.
TTTTGCAACTTTCCATGCCACTGAGATATAAAAACCGGGACGTGTCCGTATACTAAACCATTTTGGACTCTGCGGAACGACGGATTAAAAGGTTTCCAAGTATAAGCATCCCATTGGAGGCCTTGTACGGGAACAATGCAAACTCGCAAGTTTATAAAAGATTAATCGTTTCCGCGTAGGTAAACATTTTTTTAAGAGCAGGATGTTTTTCGTTGGATTTCTATTGTTATACTTTTAAAGCATTCCACTCGAAGTTTAATCATATAACTGGTACAAGGTTATCGTTTCGCCTATATGATTTGAAACTTAAAACATGTTAAATTTCAGCGTCACATCAATGAGGGTATCGAAACTCATCGAATTAATTTTTAATCGAATAAATTTAATTATGTTTTGTTTGTACATCTACCTCGGCACAATAGTACAAGTAGGTAGGAGCAACTTCGAGAAGGAGACCCAAAGAAGAATACAGCTGGGTTGGGCAGCGTTTAAAAAACTTCGTCGAGTCTTTTCGTCACCCATACCACAAAGCCTAAAGACAAAAGTCTTCAATGAGTGCGTCCTACCTGTCATGACATACGGAGCCGAGACGTGGACACTGACGGTGCGACTAGTCCACCAACTCAAAGTCGCTCAGCGAGCAATGGAGAGGGCTATGTTAGGAGTTTCTCTGAAGGATAGGATCAGAAATGATCTTATCCGACAGAGAACTAAAGCTACCGACATAGCCCAAAGGATCAGCAAACTGAAGTGGCAGTGGGCGGGTCACATCTGTCGCAGAACCGATAACCGTTGGGGTAAACGTGTTCTGGAGTGGAGACCACGCCTCGGCAAACGTAGTGTAGGACGCCCTCTGGCTAGGTGGGGTGACGATACCCGCAAGGTGGCTGGCAGCGGTTGGATGAGGAGAGCCGAAGATCGAGCCCAGTGGCGTGCCATAGGAGAGGCCTATGTCCAGCAGTGGACGAATTAAAGGCTGTTGATGATGTTTTTTTTCTGTTTTACTTGACTTTCTTTCCCTTTGTTTTGTTTGTTTTTTTTATTTGTTTAAGTACATCATTTTTATTTATTATTTTTACATGAATTACCCATACCATTTAGTCTTTAATATCCTTTTTGTAAAATAGGTTGTCTGGAAGAAATCACAGTTAGTGATAAGACCGCCTATTGTCCACCGATTGTCTTTAGTTATTGTTTTTATATATATATTTCCTTTGTATATTCTTGGTGTACAATGAAGTGTATATAAATAAATAAATAAATAATCTCTGATATTACATTGTAAATAAATGTACAGTAAATAATATGTATTATTAGAGAATGATTGTGTATGTACGTATTTGATTTTACTCAAATAATATCATCTTCTTATAAAGTTCTTAAATCTCTCAATTTCAGATAAAACTTGTGCTCTATACTGGCACGTACAGAGAATATAAAAGTAAAAATCTTGTCGTGCTCTTCAGCATTTGTAAAACAACAAAGCTTAAGACTTTAATCATTGCTACAATACGTATAGAATACAGAACTGAGTGGGCAAGAAACGATTTAATTTAATCTGTAAAAGACGGCGAATAAGCAAATTAGGAGTAATCTTGTTACACGGGAAATTTTCACGGACGGCGAAACAGAAAAATAGGGGTTCAAATAAAAATAGCTTCGTATTTTTCATGCGTCAACCTTTCAAATTTGTTTTAAATTTATAAGAGTTGTTCTGTCTTCTATAATGATGGCGCTCGTTTTTATTGGATAATGTTAAATGGATTGAAGATGGTCGAGAAAAATAGGTTGAGGATGTATCCCAACTCTTTTTTCTCGTAAGTTCGAATTTCAAGTACGCCTTTAACTTATAGTGGTCTTGTGTGTGTGTGCGTGTAAAAGATTAACAAGCAATTAGTCAAAGTTGAGTTCCTTATCAAAAATATTTAAGAAATGTCAAGTCTATCCAAGTAAAATATAAGTATCAATTTTAGAAGAGTCCCTTAACCAGCATATCAGCGAGGACACTACAATTTTGTTGTCATACAAGTTATATCATAACGCATCTCTGAATAATCGAAAATGAATACATACGTCTGGTACTTGACGAATAAAAAAACATACTCACCAAAGTGTCTGAAAGAGCCATCAAAAACCCATCGAAATTCCAACACGCGAACACAGATAAACGCAATACAAACTACGTGGTAATTAATTAACCGAAGTATCGATACAATGTGTTTAAATCGACAGCGACCAGTGTCGACAGTCGTCATTACCGTCCATAATTATACCCTCATAATTAAAGTGACTTGTAAACTTTATTCAAATTTCAACTATTTAAGGGGAAGTTTTATGGGTTAAATTAAAGGTGCCCCGTCCTTTCGGCTTAATGACAGGGCCAGGAATAACATGCCGAGACAGTATGTACGGTGTTAAAAAGAGTTTTTATTTCTTTTGTTTTAGTGTCTCTCACTCGTTGGGCGATTGTTGTCTTTTTACACTCTTGGCTTTGGGGATTTTTATTGAAATAAGTAATATAATGTGTTGTATGTTAAGTAAATAGAAGGAAATATATTTCTTTTCAAATATGTATGTATGAGGCACTATTTATGACGATAGATAATAATTAATTTAAATTAAAAGCGAGAATGTAAGTAAAGTATTCGTAATGATAAAATTCTTTTAACATTGTACTTTAATTCATTAACTTTATAAACAGTTATTTACATTCAACTATTAATGGCAGCATTATTTATTTACCTTTATCTTTGTTCATTTACGATACGCCACATGCATGCGATTGTTTGCTTTTGAATGTAATGCACATGGAAATAAAATCGCAGAAGTATTGAAACTGGATTAGAATACTTATTCTATAATCGTATTTTTTCAGCACAGTTGACTATTTCTGGTTCTGTTAAAAATGTATTATCAAAGTTAGGGTAATTTTAACTTCGGTCGAAACGGCAGTCAACGGATGAAAACTTTTAAACCGCTGCTCTACCATCCAAAAGATGAAAAAATACATTTTTATTCTGAACATATAAATAATTTATAAGATTTTTCGTTTCGTCCAGTAAGCGGTAAAAGTCGTAACTAGTTTCATATAATAGTGCAAGTTTTGATGTGGCTGAGTTAGAAACCCTTAAAACTGAATTTATGTCAGCCGTCACAGACGGCGCGTAATGGCAAAGTTGTCTGAACAAGTTAGAAAAGTTATACAAAGCATTGGCTGTTTTATTTTGGGTGTTTATGACCCATATCTTCGATGTTAGACGCACTGCGTCTGTCACATTTTAGTATACTTTTTGTATAAGCAGTAATGTGTGTAGCAATTCCAAAAAATAACCTTAAAAATATTAAACGTGTAGAGAGCTTATTTATAATGCATATCTGTATCTCTTCTCGGGAAAATTTTATAATTTTAATCACCCTATGTGCCTTTCTAAGGTGACTTTGGAAAAAATATAGGTTGATTGTACATTGTACAAAATTATCCGTAGTTGACACTAAAAAAGTGAAAAGAAGATAAAAACGTATTTTTCACCTAAATACAGTCTAAAAGAAATGGATAATATGCAAAGAGGAACAAAAGGGCATTCATTTATTTTAATCCAGAAAAAGTCAGGAGCTACAAAAGTTGATAAAAGGAAGTAAAATCTACTAAAAAATAAAAAAATGTAACAAACGAAGCTAAAACTGCACTTTTGTTTGCCTACTTTTAGCAAACTCTAAATAGAACTGTTCCAACTCCTCCGTATCGATTCCGGCTCGTACACTGACAATGCTCAAAACAGCCAGAAAAATATACCTTTACGTTTCCTCTTCGAGTACTTGTTGGCTTGAATATAAGTGTAACACTGGACGCTTCGTCAAATTCTGCATGCGACGGTAGTGTAATTCGATTTCCATCCATTTACACCCACATACGGTGGAGTGATGGCAGCGATATCGTTTGAAACACCATCGAGTAACTTCATTGAAAGTTAGAGGTGGATGTAAAATTCATCTGGTATGGTGTCTTTAGGGATATTTTTGAATAAAATTGTGCATGAATGTATTATAATTTTTTTAATTTACCTACCCGATTTTATTTAGAAAGTAAAACTGACATAGCCAAGGGAGAGAACGTGGATTATTATGATGTAGAGAAGATACATAGCAAGTTGTATTCCCAAAGAGTATATTCATCATCATCATCATCATCATCATCAGCCAAAGAACGTCCACTGCTGGACATAGGCCTCCCCCAGAGACTTCCAAAGCGCTCTATTGGAGGCGGCCTGAGTATATTGCGTCCATGTTTTGTCAATTTTTCTACGTAATAAACTGTTTTTCGGGTTAAATTCCAGACTTACTGAGAATTTCCCCACCCCGCTTACTTTAGTCGAACCAGACACTTAACTCAGGCCCTGCATACTACCTTAAATATGGCAGTAGGCAGTCATGATGACTACTAAAAAATTTAACATGTGACACAGTTTCCGCGACAACGAAATGGGACAAATAAAAGAATTCCCTACCCTAACGCTAAATAAATTGCTCTGAAAATACTACTTACATACGTCAAAGTAGCTCTACCAAGCCAATTAAAAACATATACGTTCCTTGCAAGTGCCAAGTCAACGTGTTTCACCTAAAAATCCTAACGAGAGGCTTAAAAATAATTAGGTATGCAAAAATAATGAGGCCATCAGCCGACTAAACTTAGGCCAAATGACAGCTGAAGTGTTTTAGTATAATCTGCAGGGAGTAGCCGAAGTGGCTCGGGGGTGAGGCCGACGTATTATAATAATGGCTCTTTAGGCCGTTACATCTTACTCTGAAATAGAAACGATCCTCTCGTTTGTGAAATTTACCCAATTGAACTAGATGGAGGGTGTGAGTTTAGCAAACACTCGTAGTTTGTACTGTACCAGGGTAATGACGTACAGTTTATAGTTTATGTTGAGCTTTAGACCTGTTACCTACATACTTGCTTGGATATATTATTGAAGTTACAAGAAGAAATCATTATTGAAATGAAATGTAATTAATGGAACAAAAAATGATTGGGGGCATAATCATTGCGTAACAGTAAGAAGTTTTAGTTCTCTGGAATATTGAAAATTAAATGTTGAGATTTTAAATTAGCTTACGGATAAAGAAACATCTTAATTATTATTCGAAGTAGTTAACTTTATACTCCTTAAACACTTTTTATCCTGCTCTGTTGATTGACCTCGGACGTAAGAGAAAAAAAGATAAAGCATATCTATGTTACATTTTAAAAGCTAAATTTTATTAAGCTAAAGGAGTCTAGTTTCACAAAAATTATTAACTTATATCAATGATGGCCTCGAGGTTTAGGCGCGCGGTCGAGAATCTCGGCGGTCGCGGGTTCGAACCCCAGGCACACACCTCTGACTTTTCGAAAGTTATGTGTGTATTCGAATTGAATTATCACTTGCTTTAACGGTGAAGGAAAACATCGTGATAAAACCTGCACACCTAAAAGTTCCTAGGAATTTCTTAGGTGTGTAGTCCGCCAACCCGCACTAGGCCAGCGTGGTGGACTATGGCCTAAACCCTCTCAATGGTAGAGGAGACCCGTGCTCAGCAGTGGGCGTATATGGGTTGATGAAGAAGAAGAAGAAGAAGAATATCAATGATGTTATCTTCTCGCTTAAACTCTAGTAATCTTGCTGTAGTTCAATTTTAGTAGAGCCCTATCAAAATCATATGTTTGATGCCAATTGAAAACTTAAAATCATACAAACCCAAAAAAAAACATTATTAACTTTGACTTTGTTTTGACCAAAATAAATTTCTCGTCAAATACTAAGTAACTGGCATAAATACCTGAAGAAAATGTCTTTTATTACTTACATTTACGGTTGCAATGCTCTCCATTCGTCTCACATTTCACATTAGTGTCTAGATGGGCACGTCTGCTACGGGAGAAAATAAATATAAGAAATTCTATAATTGGGATGGAAGGATTCAACTTCGTTCTATTATCCAGCTATGAGTCTCTACCACCTGAGCAGCCACAAATAGGCGTTCGCTTGACGTTTCCATATGTTCCAATCCAATCCTATTTTGATAAGCGTATTTAGATGTTAAAAATAGTAGTGTTGCTTTAAATTTATATTTGAGTTGTTGGTGTGATTAATTCATAGATACTTATTTCGTATATATAAATATTTTCATAATCACTCCTGTATTCCTCGAAACGATAGAAAAATGTGCATTTCTGAACCAAACTTTCGGCGAGTGTACATACAATTTTTAGTCTCACGAATAAAAGAAAAATATTATGTCTTATCAAGAACTTCTTTACATTACACTAAAATTTCACTTGAAAATTGCCTACCTGATGAAAATTTGAAAATCCTACTAAATACTAACTACGCTGTATTTTGTAGTTTTACTACTACAAACTACCATGACCCCTTCGCTATATATTTTCATTACATTTCTTTGTACTCGTAAAAGATTCATATAATACTTTGACTCATCAACATTCACTTGAAGTATGTAAAAAGTACTCGTTGGATATTCATAAAATGTGCTTAAAACTTATATTTCAATAATATGGGATATTCCTCGCGGTGCATCCTCACATGCTGTTTAAGTTGTTAAGTTGAGCGAAAGTCTGGTATACCTTGGACTTATAACTTTTAAGTACCCCGAGCTACCCATTAGTTTGGATCAATCGAGCGGTTGAAAACTTTCGAATTTTAATATCTGGCAAATTTGAAAAATAATCTTTATCAATTTTGAGCAAATGTTCTGAAAGCCTTTTTGTAACATATAGGTAATGGAAAACTGTTTCAAATATTAGGTTATGAAACAAGTTATTGATACTGTTTAGGAAAAATTGATATTATGTACAGTTGGGGGAAATTATCATAAAAAAATGTTGCTGACGTTGTTTTCATAGAGAAATGTTAATTAAAAAACAGTTGTATATCTTATCCATTAGCATTAGGAATTCTTTAAAAAAAAAGGCAATTATTTCTTGCATAAGAACGAAAAGGAATACGACTTAATTAGTTGTTTGGAAAAGTTAAAAATTAAAACTGGAAATGGTTCGCTGCGTATTAAACTCGTAGCCGTCTACGAGCGCTACGCCGTAGCAATGCTACGAGTGTACTTACCAACTTTGTAATGCGCTCGCCACCGGAACTCAAATAGCCGGTAACGGGAAATGAAAGACCTTTTAAACCGTTAACTATAAACAAATTCGTCGTTTGTTTGCATGGTGATTACGGATGTGATCGTTACTCGGTAACGAGATCAAAATATTCTCGCGTAACTACAGACGCTATGTTTTGTAAGATAGTTTGTTTTGATCTGAAAACAAGGAAACTGAATGTAGGGATTTAATCCCAAAACTGTTTTATAGTTACTTGTTGTTCCGTGGAATAAATAACCATTGACCGAAAATAAACCGAACAGGCATTCTTCGTTGATTACTTTAATTTTGACGTCGATTTCCCCATTTTTACGCATTTCCGCGGCTAAACTCATTTTTCTTCCAGTCTCCTTCCTTATACACTTACGATGCGCCACGAGTATTATTTTTGTTTTTTTTCCATAAAACAAACGCCCTGGCCGAATGCAATAAACTAACTAATATTTCACAAAAATGTTTTTTTAGTTATAGAACTTGCGACGATCCCTAAAGCATCAGGCTTACAAAATGATTAGATGTATTTCAATCTAATCCCGATATAGTGCAGTATTATCCTCCCAAGAATTGGTGGAGGTCGTAAAAAGGGGCTGGAACCAAGGGTCAAAGTGTTGTAAATATTTGTATGGGAGTTTTATGACTACGGAGGGAAGTGAGCTAACTTACGATGTCCCTACTACTGTTTACTGTAGTTAACTATGCGTAAAGTACCGTAGACAGATAACACTCGCGCCTTGTAAATTAGGTCGTAAATTTTCACCATACTACGAATTTTACAGGATTATGTTAATGGAAGTGGATTATGCTCTTAGTAAGAAATTAATTAAGTTTAATAACATTTTATTATGTGGCCGACAATTTCGTCGCAAAGGACTATGTAGTATGTGATACATTTAAAATGTAAATTTTTTTGTTTCATTATATCCTATATTCTATTAGATTTGGTTTTAAATCCACATAGATAAGTAATTATTGACATAATATCACCTTTGTTTTTATGAAATTTCGAGTTTCTAAATTTAAACTAAATTAGGGGCTATCCACAAAAGTATTACTTACTGTGCTCTATAGATTGGATTCATAGTAGGGCCGCGAAATCGATTTTGCAGAAGGGTTACTGCAATAAAATATACTTGGTTTTATGACGAAATATATTTTCCTTTATGCCTGAGGAGAGTACGTGAAAAATATACAAAATAATCTCTAAGTAAAAACTTCATCATCATCATCATCAGCCTTTAATCGTCCACTGTTGGACATAGGCCTCTCCTATGGCACGCCACTGGGCTCGATCTTCGGCTCTCCTCATCCAACCGTTGCCAGCCACCTTGCGGATATCGTCACCCCACCTAGCCAGAGGGCGTCCTACACTACGTTTGCCGAGCCGTGGTCTCCACTCCAGAACACGTTTACCCCAACGGTTGTCGGTTCTGCGACAGATGTGACCGGCCCACTGCCACTTCAGCTTGCTGATCTTTTGGGCTATGTCTATAACTTTTGTTCTCAGTCGGATAAGATCATTTCTGATCCTATCCTTCAGAGAGACTCCTAGCATAGCCCGCTCCATCGCTCGCTGAGCGATCTTGAGTTGGTGGACCAGTCGCACCGTCAGTGTCCACGTCTCGGCTCCGTATGTCATGACAGGTAGGACGCACTCATTAAAGACTTTCGTCTTCAGGCTTTGTGGTATGGGTGACGAAAAGACTCGACGAAGTTTATTAAACGCTGCCCAACCCAGCTGTATTCTTCTTTGGGTCTCCTTCTCGAAGTTGTTCCTACCTAATTGTATAATTGAACCAAGATAAATGTACTCAGGAACAACTTCGAGTGTTACTCCGCCTATTGCAATCGGTTCCGGAATAACCTGTCGATTGAACATGACCTTGGTTTTATCCAAGTTCATCCGGAGACCGATGCGTGATGAAGAATAAGCCAAATCGGACAGCATTTGTTGTAAATCTTCAACGGTTTCAGCCATGATGACGATGTCGTCTGCAAATCTCAGGTGTGAGATGTACTCGCCGTTTATGTTTATGCCGCGTCCTTTCCAGTTCAGTGTCTTAAACATATCCTCCAATGCATTAGTGAACAATTTCGGGGAAATAACGTCCCCTTGTCTCACACCTCGATGCATTGGGATTGGTTTAGACTGCTGGTTCTGTACTCGGACGGTCATAGTGGCAGCGTCATACAGACATCTCAGCACCTGGATGTATCGCCAATCGACTTGGCACCGTTGCAAAGATTCCAGAACAGACCAGATTTCGATAGAGTCAAAGGCCTTTTCATAATCCACAAAGGCAAGACACAGGGGCTGATTATACTCTTCTGTCTTCTGTATAATCTGCCGCACTGTGTGTATGTGGTCTATGGTGCTATATCCTCTTCGAAACCCGGCCTGCTCCGGGGGTTGAAACTCGTCGAGCCTGCGCGCGAGACGGTTCGTGATCACCCTTGAAAACAGCTTATAGATGTGGCTTAGCAGGGAGATGGGCCGATAGTTCTTCAATAGGGTTTTGTCACCTTTCTTGAAGAACAAGACGACCATACTCTTGCTCCATGCCTTAGGAGTTCTCCCCGAAAAAAGGACGGAATTAAAAATACGCTGGAGTTGTTTAAGCGTAGGAGCTCCGCCAGCTTTTATGAGCTCCGTTGTGATTCCGTCCTCTCCGGGGGCTTTTCCATTCCTAAGCTGCCCAAGGGCGATCTCGATCTCGTCTAGGCTGACTTCTGGCAGCTCTTCAGAATAGTGGCGGGTCAAAGTGGCTCTCGGGTCTTCACTCTCGGGTGTGGGACGGGACGCATGTGATGTGTAAAGTTCACCGTAGAAGTCCTGAATCTCTGCGAAAATCTCCGGCTTAGCTGCGACGACTTCTCCACTACGTTTTCGCAACTTCGTCAGTTGGCTTCGGCTCAGGGCTTGAACAAAAACTTTGGACCCCCGATTTTGCTCAATAGCTTCTTTAATAGAGCGTGTATTGGAGCTTCGGAGGTCACGCCGTATCAGTTTGGTAATCTTTTTGTTCAAAGCCCGTTGCTCTGACGGAGCGGTAGTGGTGCCTTCACGTCGCTGCTGCATTAGCTGCAGAGATTCTGCAGAAAGTTTGGACCTTCTACGGGTTTGATGCGTCTTACAGAACTTCGTCCCTTCTTCCCGGAGGATACCCACCACTTTGGTGAGTTCCTGGTCAATGTCCATTGTGGTTTCCAGGACAGCGAAACGGTTTTCCAGTTTAATCTGGAACGCTTCAGATCCTACCACGGATTTGAGCAGGTTTGGTCGGAGCGCAGACTTCATCAGACGGACTCGTTCAAGCTTGTAATCTATATTTAGAGTGCCTCGGACAAGTCGGTGATCGCTTCCGGTCTTAAACCTAGCGATCACTGAGACATCTCTAAATATGCGCTTTTTGTCAGTCATGATGAAGTCTATCTCATTTTTGGTCATAGTGTCGGGACTTTGCCACGTCCACTTCCGTTGGGGCTGCTTCTTAAAGAAAAAACTTAATAATAAAATAAATTAATTTTCTCAAAATCATATACTATTATGTGGACTGGTCTGTCCGAACTGTTCTCATTTTATAAAAAATAAAAGTTACTGCAACTTAATATATAAAAGTGACCCTATTTAAATTATGAAACTAAAATTAAAAATGCATTTCAATAAAAAAAAATATTGCCTTTTCATTTCCGAAGACAGATAGCGAAGTGGCATACCTACATCCACTATTCGTCAATTTTAAAGTCGCAGGTAATATTCTTCCGGCATAACGTGCTCCTTGCCGATGTTAAGAATTTAATTAATAAAAAATCTAATAACACGGATGAAAAACGTAATAATATAAATCGTACGGCACTAATAGTTTTATTGATGAAGTAAATACATCCACGACTCAAGCAGGGTAGTAACAGCCATTCAATAAATATGTCGTGTTCTAGAAACATCAGCTTTTCCAGTAACTAATAGGCGGACAAGAAAATATTAACTGTCCCAAGATTTTATTTCTTGATAGTCACCATTCTAATATTTATCGTTCTTATGCCATGGAAGTAATAATAAAATGATAAATTTTAAAAATCAAATAAGCAATAAAGTAATATTTTTAAAAAATATTCAGTTTTATGTACTTCTGTACAATAAAATTATATGTAATATATGCCGTATGTTGCAGATAAATAATATCTAAATGGACTATAAATACATATCTATTAAAACTTTATTCTATAAACATGAAAACTTTGCCTTTACTTTATGTGAGAAATTATTAGTAACCTGTATCATATATTTATTTGTGAATAAAAACGCCGTACGGCAAAACTGAGTCAAATTCCCTGAAGTAATCTGTTCTGGAAAGAGGAAGCCGAATAAAAAGCCTGTTCCAACAATTCCCTACTATTGTTCTGCTATAACGTTGTCATGAGATTAAACGGGGACGTGAAAATATTAAATCCACGTGTTTGTTTTGATTATGTATCAGTCCATACAAATTCCCCCGATGTATTTCTTGTAATGAAGAGAACGATAGGCTTTAGTTTACCGTCTTGGCAAAATTTTAGCTTTTGACGGTCTAAAACCATAAATAATATTCGGCCTAACATGTCACTGAAACGACGAAACATGTTTTAAAAATATATTTTCGAGTAATGTCATCATCATCATCTACAGCCAATATTCGTCCACTGCTGGACATAGGCCTCCCCCAATAATAAAGGAGTAATGTAATAAGTAATTTTAAATTTATTTCAATACCAGTCAAAGAGGACTAAGTCTCAGGACTCAGATATGTTATCATATAAATTAAATTAACGGGAACTCATTAATCTGCGATATTTATAGATTCTTTTCGGTCGAGAAGCTCAGTTATACAAACTACACATTTTGATTTTTCTCTCCAAAAATTTTCACACGCAACTCACTACTACTGAATATACAGGGTGTATTTAGACCGTGATCGAAAACTGAGGCAGGTAATAGCGATAGTGATTAAAGAAAATCCCGACAAAAAATAAAAAATTTGACATTTTCCATACAACCATCGGTGTTAAAAGTATGTGGTTTGTATGGAAAACCTCAAAAATTTTATTTTTTGTCGGGATTTTCTTTAATGCCAAGGGGTTTGTAATCACTATCGCTATTACCTGCTTCAGTTTTCGATCACGGTCTAAATACACCCTGTATAATACTATGCTACTACTGTATCTAATGGCCCCTTGAATGTAGCCAATGGAATACAGAAATTCACGTGTCTCTATTCCAAGAAGTATACAGACTTGATATACATTATTTATAAACATAAACAGTACAAGCGAAAGAGGGTATTAGCTCTATAACTATCGTAAACACGGCTAGGTACGAACTCGGCAATTGGCACGTCATTGAGGATTACACCAATTAACTGAAATTGACAATAACCACAGTACATAGTGTCATTTAATAAACAAACGTTAGCAAACTCCCGACAATTACCAGTATAATTGCTGTACATTTTGCGGTATTTGCTAAACAAGGTTTTTATTGCAATATTAATATGTGTTTCAATCTATTTATGATTGAAAAATACATCAAAATATCACAAATATATTTCTAAATGTCTGATGTGAAATTCAGGGAATCATATACCTGACGCCACCTGCCTGCTGAGGCATTGAAATTTAATTCAAATGCCTAAAAAATTTGTGTTAAACCAATTTTCGAATGATGTATGACTTATCCAGGTCACTTACGGTCGTGAACATAGTATTTTATATATTATAAGACAATTTACTTTACACGTCTACTGGATGAATTAAATCCACTTTAAACTATCTTCGTAAAATCAATTAAAACTACATATTAAACATGTTTCCGCTACATACCCACTATTTCACAAACAACCTAAACACTGAGAGATTAATCTGACAAATATTGGATCCAAACTGGGCCAACCACATTCTGTTTCAAAGTTCATTAAGCTACCTTGTAAGCTGAAATTTATTTGTTCAAACAAACCAAACTGTTGGCCACACACATGGTCCTGAACATAAATCTACGCGCCAAGAAAAACTACATTTTGTTTCGGCCGGGCAATGAATTTGAACGCAAGACAAATTGGTAACACGCTCCATTGAGCTTAACGGATTACAGAACTTAGGGGTCAGATAAACATACACACTCGTAATTCTAGGTAGAGTAAGGGGTAAGCAGATATGACCTATATATGTGACATACCTAGGCTGATTCTACCTTGAACCACTCTAATAATTTGAGCTGATGGTAAAAAAGAAGGCAATATTATAAGTAGGATTGTAGGTCCAGTATGGAAAAATTGGTGTGGAAATTTTCTCACCCCTTCGGTAATAGATGAGGGGGGAATTTATACATTTTGTTTTGACAGGTAGAAATTTTTAGTAATCTCGCTTTGCGTTTGATCGTCCACTTCTAATAAGGTTTGCGATCGTTTCGTTTTATTAAACATAAAACCTACACGCGATTGTAATAAAACGCGGATTAAAATTCTCTATATTATTGTTTCTACTGCGGGGGCAATTAATGTGAAAAAATGATTAATATTAAAATAGGACGATATAAATTATATTAAAAAGGTTCAATAAACAACATACATACAAAGTATTTTAATATCCATTTTTTCCGTCAGATAAAGTAATTGTTTGTCAGTACAAGAACATTTTATTTATCATCATTAGCCCATATACGTCCAGCCGCTGGGTAAAGGCCCGCTCTTCAACTGAGAGGATTTAGGTCTTATTCTACACCGCTAGCCTAGTGCGGGTTGGCGAAGTACTTAGGATTTTAGATACGGCTCCTAGCGTAGAGCTGCATGGTCTACGAACTCTACACTCCCTTTCTAGCCCCAACAAAAGCATAGGATGCAGAGCTTACGGAACTGTTATTAGCTTAAAAAACAATAAATATCCGTATATACCGCATACAGATATGGTAATGCAAAAATAAAAAAGATTACACGTTTTGAAAAATTATAACATGGAAAATAAATTTATGTTATCGCTCATATAAAACAAAAAGATACTACCAGTCATCATTATAACTTTTGACGATTATTTTCACAACCTAATCTTTTTTCAAAACATGATACCTCGTTTACAATTTATGTCTCTATCTGTACTGGAAACCAGGTCGCACCGAGCCACCTTTGTTATTGCTAAGAAAATTTGTAACATTATTTCGAAACCAATTATATTTACGTCTAACCGAATTAAAAGTTAATTGTTTCCTTTGAATTTTTTCGATGCTGCTTCCCTTTTTAGTCGGTACGTAATTATTTGCCACACAAATCGAGTATTCTTCGGAGTGGTAGAGCCATGACATAGCTGGTATAGACTAAACTTGTATCGGGATGTATCGAGAACTTCCTTAAAATATTTTCTTACTTATTGACATATAAATAAAAAAAAAATAAAAGCAACATTCTTTTAGATAGTGACCTTGCTGTTAGACGTAACTGAAAGGCGTAGGTATAAAAAACTACGAAAGATTTATCCGAAATACAGTATTTGGCGCTTTATAATCTCTGTCTACCCAAAAAGTCGACAGATGTGAATTAAATAAGTTATCCTTTCTGTGAATGAAACTCATTGGTAAGTACTAAACCTTACCGTACTAAGCATGACCACAAAAACACGAACTAAAAGAATGTTCCCTGTATTACGTTATCAGGCAAGTAGGTTATGCAGGTATGTAAGAAAGTATATCGAAATTTATTACCTCGGGAACGTTTCAAATTCGTGAGGTTGCCGCCGGCTCGCTATTTTCAAAGCTTTAAGGAAATTCTCAGTGTATTTATGCCCCGTTTACGCCCAACTACGGCTATCGAACACGTGATTGTGCATGTAAAGCGAGCGGGCTAACTGCCGTGAAAAGGCCTACTTTGTACGGATACAATTAAAAATTCTTATACAGTAATTGGACGGTGTTTTAATTGGCACCAGTGTATGCGTAAACATGCGAGGAGGTGGCGATAACAGAGTTTACAGTAATTGAAAATGCGAGTTTATTTCAGACATGATTAAATACCGAATGCGTCGTTAGTCCCGGGATGTAAATTATCACAAGCGATTGGTATGTCTTGAGTTCGATTCATAGGCTGGGGAATGTTGTTATGTTATGGGAAACTATTTTTTTATCAACATGGAGTTGAGCGTTGCCCTGGTAAAAGTATATAGTACAATAGTTACATAATGTTACATGTATGAAACATCGGTATAAATATTATTTAACTAGAGGCATGGAAAAAGCGAATATAATTGCAGTAATTTTCAGTAGCTTGTCTTCAACCCAATTAATAAATATTCAAAACCCACACATAAAACAGGATTTTTTAAAAGTCTACATTTACGCTAACGGAGATGCGAGCGACAACTAGCAAGATTTAAAATAAGAGTCGGAAAAAAATCGAGTACGTTTAGCAATAAATGATCGGAAAGCGTTGTTGTACGAGATTGCTGAGACAACAGACTGTACACCGAGAAGCGAGACCAAAATGCTTCGAGACAGAACTTTACCTTGTATCGTGTTGTCTGAGTGAACTTTCAGTGTTAATTTGAAATTCCGCTTGAAATATAGATAACTATAGTTAGATGATGAGGTTACAAAATGAATAACATTCACTGTCAGTATCAAACATTTCAATCAAAGTATATGTAATACAAGAAAATTATATTTCTGATACTAAAGTTTCGAGAAAAGTGCTCGGCAACTTTATTAGTCCAATACCTATAAATGTAACACGGGGGCAATATAAAAACTTTCTGACGCGAATCCAGACGCGAGTTATTGTTCGCATAATTTAATTCAGGAACAAAGCACAATATTGAATTTACAAAGAAGTTGTACGTTGAGATTTTCTTGTTATAACATCGACGCCATGATTGAGTTACATCCATTGTTCTTTAATTACAGGTCGAATTGAACATTGGAAACAAGAGGCGATTGGTCTGAAGAAGACTTAGTGGTGAGTTGTACATTCATTGAGTTATTGTATTCTCTCTAAAGATAATTGAAAGCCTCGTTTGTCTATAACAAGAGAATGCCGAGTAGGCCAGAAGTCCCAAGTTCGATTACCACGCAGGAATAAATGTGAAATTCTAGAAAAATCGTATACATTGGATTAAAAATACATTTGGCGAAATATGGATTGAACCATAATTCTCTTCTTACCCCATCGGAGGTAGACTATATTATGTGTATCTCTATTTGTATGTGTGTGTGTATATTTTCACTGTTTAAATTTATTTAATAGTGAATAATGTTATTTAAAAATTAGGTCCTGAAAATAAACTGACCCGAAATCGAAATCTAAAATTGTAACGGTTTTTCTACTACAACAAGCTATCAGGTGGTTGGCAAACACTTTATAACAAAATCAAGGAGAAGGCAATAGACTCTTTATACAATGTTTTATCCATGTCACTCTATTAAAGGCGCGCGAAGCAGCCGATAAAAGTGACTCCATTGTAATAATGACATAAACATACTGTCATGTAAGATCTAAACTTCAATAAACATCTTCACAGGTGACGTAAACCATCTCGCACATATTTTTTTTTTGTTTCTTGTTACCTGATAATAAATCCAATTAATTACTATGGGATCTAAAAATCCCAACATTTCCTCCTCATTACTCCAAATTATAGTACCATCATATATAATCGTCACGGGAAAATGTTTTCTCCAAATTCATTTGACGTACAGACGGACTACAATAAAAGCAGATAATAAGGATACACGATTGATGATTGTGCAAGAAAATAAAAATGGCAACCTTTTTTGTGTGTCCGTCAGAGCGTAAAAATGTCCGAGATAATTAGACAATTCGTCATTGTCACGTTCTTAGAATTTTTTTTGTATTTTTTGATATTTTTTAGCTGAACCCAAAATCGGCTTTTGTGCACGTTCCGTAATACGGGCATAAATGTATTTGGCATGGAAATAATAATTTTTTCAATTTATTTTCAGCTTTGTGTCAATAAAACACAATTTTATAATAATAAAGTAAGTAGTAAGTACTGAACACTTAACATCAATTTTTCCTAGTTTTTAATATATTATTCAGTATCTTGTAAGGTAGACAGCTCCTAGAGAATTGCAAGCAAGAGATGGCTATTAGCAATAAGAGCGCCAATTGAATATCATCTTCATTTATTATATACGTACTATCTATTATTATATATTTTTTGATAATTGTAATTGTCTTTCTTTATGTGAGGTTAAACCTCATAGCTCAATGTTTTTGTCACCCGCTTTGCTGTAGAGGGAAGTGGACAACTTTTTGTTTTCCAACTCCTCTATTACATTGCTTTTCTGATTAACTTCGCTGCGGGATTATGACAATTTAGGTCCCCTTAGATTCGCTGAGCTTCATTGCTCGGCGCCAATACTGTGGGTGCCGCTTTTGATCCTGGAGCACAGAAGTTGCATTGGCGGGTGTGTGGTGGGATAGGGTGATACGTACTATCTATGGCACTCACGCAAATTCATATTTTCGACTTCTTACTTTTATAACAATATTATGCATATTTATAAGAAAAATGTGTATTTTTTGCATTATAAGAATTTTGCATATATGTATGTTTGTAAATATAAATGTATTTATGTATAAAGTACACATTACCTTCTCATATTTACTTTCATTGTATCCTATGGTTGTTTATAAGAGATCGCCTTGAGCGATAAGGCTATTAATTGCACTGTTTTTGTTTTATTCATTGTCTTCGCCTGAATATAATATGTAAATAAATACATTTTGAGTCAGAGGGTCATTTTTCTGCCAACTTGTCCGGTTGGCTTATAAAATGGCACGGGTACGCGACCCCGGCCCCTCGAGCCACCATTGCTGCATTCACTGTCCTTTCCGCAGCTTTGGTGTCCCCTCCCTCACCCACCACTGGTGGTAGGGTTTAACATTGAGTATTTATTTACTCAATGTTGAACCCGAGCGGATTGGTACCACCGTCCAGTCTATTTCTACCGCAAAGCAGGAATGCGTTCCGGCGGAAGGACTGGATAGCCGTTCCTTCTATGTCCCTCCCCGTACCTTCTTGAGTGCTGGTGGGTTGAAACGGCACTACTCCGGGTGGATCCAGTGTCTGGGGTGGCATGCGGCCTTGGGGGTTGAGGCGGGGTACAGGGAGACCCGGTGGGAACGGTTTCCGTCGGCCGCCTGCCGGTCAGTAGGGGACCTGAACCCGAGGATCCGCTGACTTTTAACTCCCGCCTCGGGAAGCTGTCCCGCCAACCGGCGAAAATCCCGTCGTGCAGTCGTCGTGCCAGAGTGGGAGACTGGGGTGGATCCCGGCGACTGTACGTGGGGGGGCACCGGGGGCCCTTCCGTGCCTCGCGGAGGCCACTCATTCGGCCGTGTGCTGCCTCACATTGGATTTCACTTTATATTCTTCCACCATCGTTAAGGATTTGCCATAGACCCACCGCACCCATCCTCACCTCCCTCCCACCAATCTCTTTGAAATGACCCGAGAAAATAGAAGTAGCAGGCAAACTACGGCGGATAAACTATCCACAATTTCAGTGGACTTCTGCAATGTCAGGGGTCTACACAGCAACCTCGACGCCGTCCATCACCACCTCGAGACGGCGCGGCCTGCCCTGCTCTTTTTAACGGAGACACAAATATCTACCCCAGACGATGTATCGTACCTTAACTACCCCGGCTACGTATTGGAACATACATTCGTACGTAAAGCCGGGGTGTGCGTCTTCGTCAGGGGTGATATATGTTGTCGCCGCCTTCGGGGCCTCGAGCATCGGGACCTGTCAATATTATGGCTTCGCGTAGACTACGGGGGTCGAACCCGTGTATACGCGTGCCTTTACAGGTCCCATGCCAGTGATTCGGGGTCTTCTCTGTTGTTTGAGAACGTCCAAGTGGGGACTAGCTGCATACTCGAGCAGTGCCCGTCCGCGGAGGTGGTGGTCCTGGGTGACTTCAACGCCCACCACAAAGAGTGGTTGGGGTCCAGGATCACTGATCTCCCGGGCCGGTCTGCCTACGAGTTGGCCCTGGCATATGGCTTCTCACAGCTGGTAACACAGCCTACCCGTGTTCCGGATGTCGAGAGCCATGAGCCCTCTCTGTTGGATCTTCTGCTGACTACTCATCCTGACGGATACAGGGTGGTGATCGAAGCCCCTCTAGGGTCATCTGATCACTGCCTTGTTCGTTCATGGGCCCCTGTTGTGAGTCCCAGTCGTCCTTCAGCTACTGGGACTCGCAGAGTCTGGCGTTATAAGTCAGCAGATTGGGATGGACTGCGCGAGTTCTACGCATCCTTCCCATGGAAGCGGCTCTGCTTCTCCTCCGACGATCCTGACGTCTGTGCGGACTGCGTAAGGGACACAATAATCCTGGGGATGGATTCTTTCATCCCCAGTTCCAAAATACCCGTGGGGCGCCGCAGCCGACCCTGGTACAACCACGCTTGTGCCGATGCTGCGCGCCTCAAGCAGTCCGCATTTAAGGCTTGGCAGGAAGCCCGAAAACGTCGGGATCCTAAAACAAAGGAGGAGAAGCGAAAATTCAATGCCGCTTCTAGATCTAGCAAGAGGGCTATCGCTAGGGCCAAGGCGGAACACGTTCGACGAATTGGCGAGCGACTCGAAAGTTATCCCTCTGGAAGTCGAGCTTTCTGGTCGCTCGCCAAGGCTGTCGAAGGTAATTTTTGCCAGCCTAGTCTCCCGCCATTGCGTAAGGATGATGACAGTCTGGCCCATAGTGCAAAGGAGAAGGCCGATCTCCTGGCCCAATCCTTTGCCTCGAACTCGACACTGGATGACAGGGGAGCCATTCCACCTGTTATTCCCAGGTGTGAGAGTATCCTGTCTGACATCAGATTTAATCATCGTGTTGTCAGACGGGAGCTCAGGCTTCTCGACATCCGAAAGTCGAGTGGGCCGGATTGTATCCCCGCGGTGGTTCTTAAGACGTGCGCCCCTGAGTTGACCCCCGTGCTCACGCGCCTGTACCGTCTTTCCTACAAAACCAACAGGGTCCCAGCTTCTTGGAAGGTCGCACGTGTCCACCCAATCCCTAAAAAGGGTGACCGGTCTGACCCTTCCAACTATAGGCCGATAGCGGTCACATCCCTTCTCTCCAAGGTCATGGAGCGAGTTATTAATACTCAGGTCCTGAGGTACCTTGAGGATCGCCAGTTGATTAACGACCGTCAATATGGCTTTCGACACGGTCGGTCAGCTGGCGATCTTCTTGTGTACCTCACGCACCGCTGGGCGGAGGCCTTGGAGAGTGGGGGTGAGGCTATTGCCGTCGGCCTAGACATTGCGAAGGCGTCCGACCGAGTGTGGCACGGCGCCCTTCTGGCGAAGCTTCCAGCATACGGGATCCCCGAGGGACTCTGCAAGTGGATCGCCAGCTTTTTGGATGGTCGGAGCATCCAGGTCGTCGTTGACGGCTGTTGCTCCGAGACCATGACCATTAATGCTGGCGTTCCTCAAGGTTCGGTGCTATCGCCGACACTCTTCATCCTGCATATCAATGACATGCTGTCTATCGATAGCATGCATTGCTATGCAGATGATAGTACGAGTGACGCGCGATACATCGGCCAACAGAATGTCCCTCGGACTACCGTTGGGGAAAGGCGGTCACAACTTGTGTCTGAAGTCGAGAGCTCTCTGGGGCGGGCTCTCGAATGGGGTGAAAAGAATCTGGTTCAATTCAACCCCACGAAGACACAAGTTTGCGCGTTCACTGCGAAGAAGGATCCATTCGTCATAGCGCCACAGTTCCAAGGAGTATCTCTCCAGATCTCCGAGAGTATTGGGATCCTCGGCGTTGAGATTTCCAGCTTAGTCCAATTTAGGAGTCATTTGGAGGACAAAGCCAAATTGGCGAGTAAAAAGTTGGGTATCCTGAACAGAGCCAAGCGGTACTTCACGTCGGGTCACAGATTGTTGCTCTACAAGGCGCAAATCCGGCCCCACGTGGAGTACTGCTCGCATCTCTGGGCAGGTGCCCCAAAATACCAGCTCGACCCACTTGACTCCTTACAGCGACGGGCTGTTCGCATCGTCGATGATCCCGATCTCACGGAGAAACTACAGCCGTTAGGACTGCGAAGAGACTTTGGGTCTCTTTGTGTGTTCTACCGGTTGTTCCATGGGGAGTGCTCCGAGGAACTGTTCGGGTTGGTACCGGCATCGCCGTTCTACCATCGCACCACCCGTCACCGCAGTAGAGTTCATCCATTTCACCTGGAGACGTACCGTACGCGTACGGTGCGTTTCCAGACGTCTTTTTTACCACGTACGTGCAAGCTCTGGAATGAACTCCCTGCCTCGGTGTTCCCCGAGCGCTATGACATGGCCTTCTTCAAACGAGGCTTAAAAAGAGTACTTTCCTCACGGTAGGCAGCGGCGTGGCTGTGCCCCTGGCATTGCCAAGTCCATGGGCGACGGTGACCGCTTACCATCAGGCGGGCCGTCAGCTCGTCTGCCTGCTAGGGCAATTAAAAAAAAAAAAAAAAAAAAAAACATACTGTCAGTTTCGCGTCATATTTATAAATACCTCTTAAACTCCATACCACAAGTGTGCTACACGATCTAGAATGCCAGGTCGGATAATGTGCTATCGAGTTTTTTCTTTAGGAAATTTTAAGCAGCAATGGATTCTAGAAATGGAACAAATACTACTTGAAGGCTAAAACCTGATGCAGAGGCTTCAGAACAGAACAGTTCATGACAGCCCCGTGGCGCAGTTGGCTAGACACTAGCTTGCGAAACGAGAGGCCGCGGGTTCGATCCCCGCACCGAGACAAATGTTTGTGTGATCCACAAATATTTTTTCCGGGTCTGGATGTTTGTGAGACCGAAAAGTCTCTCGTAGTTTCTGATACCCACGACACATGACTATGTGTGTGACTGTTGGGTGTATTTATTTATTATTTATTATTTTGCTTCGAGAATAATAATTCATCATCATCTGCCCTTATACGTCCCACTGCATAGGCCTACTCTACAATTGAGAGGGTTTCTGGCATTAGTGTGTTTTTTTGAGTATTTAATTAATTATCAATAAATAATCATCAAATACTCTTTTAATAAATTGAGTCATCCAAAAACAAAAGGAAAAGTATCCAATAGTTTTCCCGTAGAATTTCAAAAGTATTTCAGTTCTACTAGTCCGAAGTAGAACGGCACGTTTGTATGTGAGGGTTATGCGTATGAATTTCAAATGTAAATTTTCCTAACCCGCAAGAGGTCAGCGCTGTCGACGTGAGAGCTTTGTGACAACTTGAATTTTAGAGTTAATCTAGATATGTATCCGACTCTATCAGGTTATACACGTGTCAGTGCTGAACATTCTTTTCTACTGAAAATTAGTCTTAGTCAATTAGTCTTAGATTAAGTGTGATAGTTAATCTTAATGTGCATAAAAAATAAATGCTTGTTCACCTTGAGGCATAGGCACAAATCTACGGATTTTCATCACAGAGATATTATTGAATTATTTCTTAAACGAACATCGTCATACAGGAAAACGGCATCAGGAAAACTTAACGTGGTATTTCTTAATCTAGTTGAGTTAGTTATTTTCTAGCTTTGCGCCATCTATTACGCTATTTTATTTAATATTTTTTTTGTACGGTATACATAATTATGTATAACATCATTAAAAATACTATCATAATAAGACGGAGGCACCATAATAGCGGATTTATCGCTAGGCGCTATCTCTTTCAGACAACCTATAGGGCTGGATTAAAATAAAAGATTGTTATTTGAGCTCTATTCCATTTAGTCTATTATGAGATCCAGTGTATATTTTTTTTAACCAACAAACTCGTCTGTGTTTTAAAGTACAATAATTTATATAAATTCGTAACTATTTAATACAAATATTTTATGTCATATAATAAAATAGAGTCTATAAGGCATAAAATCTATACATCAAAATAACCCCATATACCTGATTTTACATGCATTTATTCAGGATAAGCCAGAAGCATTCTGCGAGAACAGGTTGCTAGGGAATTTCTGATACAAGTCACCTTCTATTCAAAACAGGATTTGAAATTTTTAAAATAAATATTTATTTACAAACATAAGTGAACACTTAGCATCGTCTTGTAATATAAATACATTTCAATTATATATTGAGGTAATTCGTCCTTATCACAAACTAATAAAATTTATAGCTTGATTAAAAACACACATTTTGATAATCATGAAAAATTTAATCCTAGTGTAGGTATTGAATGTGTGGCATTACGAACGCAAGACGCCCGTGAACCAGATGATTAAAAACCCAACCTATACAATTTTTTTAGAGCACACAAATAGATTTCTATATAGTAATTAAATAAGTCCCTACAATTTTCTCTTAATAATTAAAAAAATACTATAAAATATGTGACAAAAGCATTTCCTAATAATTTTTCACGTGCGTTGTAATACGGCGGTAATAGACTTTTCACGTGTCACATCTGACACGTGAAATGAAAACGGAAATGAAATGTTACATTTAAAAAATTACTTCTGCGGGCGTTTAGCCCGTCGAGATAAAAAATGCCGCATTGCTTCATTATCCGTGCAGATATTAGTAGCTTTGTTACTTATGCCTCATTATAAAGAAGAAGCGAATAAACTATCTTTATTTCTATATTTAGAGTCTTTTACTTTAATAATATAAAATAATTTCGTAGCACGGCTACGGCGTAGACCTACGTCTACGATAACGGACGTGTCCGTGAAATGCCGTGAATAAATTACACAGCGCTCTGCGTGTATTGCATACCAGGTTTATTAAATAATCCTATACGATTGAAAAGCATCCAGTACGGTATAAAAGCAATCGATTGAAAATAAAGCGCTTCTAAAATCAAACGTTTATCCGACCGTCATAAATTGACCGCTGGGGCTGCGAATAAAAATCACGAAAAATCCCATTTGCGTATTCGCATTCAACTCGCAATAAAGCCGAACATTAACGAACCAAAACCGTACCCTTCTCAGGAAAAAACAACAACCCTATTAGCATAATAGAAAAAAAAGCGCTCACGTATTGCGTATTCCATCGGCGTCGAGCCCGGACGAGATTGCGCACACGACAAAAATGTCTCGTAAATCACCGAATTAGAACATCAACACTGTGTTCGAAATTTAAAATCCACGCACACGCGGTGATCGGAGTTAGAGCGAGCGAGTTCGGCGGAGTTCGCTCGCGCTCGGCTGACGTACGCGACTGACCCGCTCGGCGGCCGAACAGCGAATGGCCCTCCAAGTCAGGTGGGATACGGGCGTCGCGTAGGGCTGTCACGCAAATATTTTGTATAGCTCCCAAGTTTGAAGAAGGTCGATTCAATCCGGTATAAAGCAATTTGGCAGAAACTAATGACAAGCAATTAAAAAGATTGGAAATATATTGAACTTAGACACTTTTTTTACCCACGCGATGTTTTCGCCCTTGAGGTTGTTTATGGATTCATTTTAAATTGACGATGCAAAGGGTAGATTTAAGTAAATATGTTGTATTAGGAATATTGGTAAGGAGTATTTAAAAACTTGAAACTGTTTAGTTACAGATATTAAAATTAGCAGAGTATTTACTCTGTTCATTTTAGATCATTTTAAATTGAAATAAAAATGAAATGAAAAAATATTTATTGAATCTATAAAATGTCACATACATCAGTTAGATTCAGCCATTTAAAAATTTAGCACCCGGTTTGGAAGTCAGTCATTACTAGAGAAGAACGGACAAGAAACTCTAATGTTGCTATTGGTTAGTATAATGTGTATATCTGACATATTTTAACAAACTTTCACACGACTTTCGTTGGTAAGTCAATACTTAAGCAAAATAAACAACATTTGGCTTTATTTTAGTAAAATCTAATATCAGTCTATAACAGCCATATTCTATAATGATATTTTTTGATACAAAAATAACTTAATCGTAGCTAGAAAAATTTACCGCATAGACTAGTAATAACGTCGACAGCTTTAGATCAAATTGATGTTTTCTTGTCACATACGACACAAAAACAAGCTATTTTAATTAAAAATGTATAATTCAGAAACTAACAACGGTTTATTGTCCCCCACTAAGCGAGTAGCTCGCATTCTTTTCAGTAAAACCAATTTATTTCGTTTCAACTGCTGAAAAGGTCAGCGTTTGACTGACAGATAATTACGGTTTATTTTCCCCTTATAATGATTTGTATTATTTAACTGAAGCGGATTTTTTTGTGTTTTTTTAAGTGCAATACCTTTCTTTAGAAAAAAGAAGAAAAAAATATTTATTTGACTTAATCGTTATATGAAATTTGGAAATCATTTTCGAAGCTAATATTTTACACTATACTGGCACAGAAAAATGAGGGAGTAAGTATGGTGGTATTCAAATAGAGTATTGAAAAACAGAAGTATGCCCAAAGTGACGTAGAGATGTTGAGTCCTATTCTCTGGTCGGGCAAATTCATATTTGATTTCTTACTAGTAGCTCGGAGTCTGAGAATTAGGCAGTGACGCATTTCTGAGTTCGCCTGTATGTACCTATAATTCCCACGAAACATTTTCAGACTTGCTGCTGCTAAAAAAGTCCTAATAGAAAAGCCTCACTGACAAATAAAAAAAAAAAAAATTCACGCGAAAGATCAAAGTCACGTGCATTGATATCAAGTTTGGTAAGTTGTACATTGCTTGGCTTACAAAATATCGAATTACATAAATGAGATTTTCGTTTATGTTGCCGTTGTACATTACCACAGATTCAGGACTGATTATGTTACATTAAAATAATATTCAGCAATTCGGTCATTTAGAAAATAATAATTCCAAACGAAAAGGATAATCGCCGTCTATAAAAATTACGCGAAAAAATCTTTTAAAACCTTTTTTTTACCACATATTGTATGCGATTATTCTTCTCGTCGATATTTTAATTTAAACTCCAACTATAAATGCTTGGCAATGGATCAACAATCAGACTAACATCGTTTGAGTAGGCAACTGATTGTTTCATGTAATCAGTAAGTTAAACAAGTTAGTTGGACCGCGCTCGCGGTTGCAACCAAAACGGCTCCTGTCGATATCCACCGAACTATATCAAATTCAGACGTTCCGCTTCTGAAATATTGTGGCAGCTCTAACTAGCTGTTAATTAATCTTTTCAATCAACCACCGTAATGAGAAATCTCGAGAATATTTTATTGGGTTTCCCTATTGTGGATTGTTTGATCGATTGGCATTTCAGAGATTCTTGTTGATGTGTGCAAACATTTTAGTATTGGGGGAATGTAAAATATTGTCAAAAGAATCATGCATCATGTTTCGCTTTTTAATATATCCATAGATTTTGTCGACTAGTGTTAAAAAAATAACAAAAAATATTTTTTAAAAATTAATTGTAATTATACAAAGAATACTTATGAATAAATAGCAAGTTTCTTGTGTGAGCCGTATAGCTTCTAAAACCATGTACAGTTGTAATTTGAAAAAAAAAGATTTAATAAAGACGAAACTCTCCTATGGAACTATGCCAAGGATATGGAAAATCTTCTCATCATTATGAGCGATATTATAAGATTTTCCTTACCTCAAAAATTTACAAACTCATCAACAACGTCTAGTTTTTCAATGCTCTAAAAAAGGACTTTCTCCCGAAAGGACCTCAACTTTAATTATTTTCTTCTGACAAGAGTAACCAACAAGAAATAAGTTACAAAGGAATAGTTGGTCTTAGTTCGCGAGACCAATATTGTTTTTTTCATATTTTTACCTCCCAAAGTTTCCTTCAAGAAAAAGTATGATTAGGTGAAAAACTTGGCCGGCTTTTTATTTTGACGCGCCGAGATATCTCGAAATTGGGACGGCGAGGATTAAAAAAAGGCTCTTTAAAAGGTTTTTTCTTCTAGTACTGTGGAGTTCTAAGTTTTTCAAATTTAGGCATTTTAATGGTTGGAAAGAATTTGTGTAGCCTTCTTTTCTACTGCGTCGATCACGTGGCAGTAGTATGTGCTGAACGATCTAAAAGTTTGATTACCTGATCGGTAAAAGGGGTATGAGATTAAGTCTTTATGATGATGATGATAATAAACAACTATTAAAAAAACCTATTATCATACTTTTGACTACTACTGTATTTATTAAAAAAAATAAAGTAATCTTTAACTCTAAATAAACAACTGAAAATTTACAATACTTTATAAGGCTACCCCAAACATCTAAATTTCATATAATTAAAACCAACAACTAACACACAAAAACTCACTAGGGACATCTCAGTACACTAATTGCACAAATAATTTAAGCATTAACTTTTGTTATTGCTTTTTACTTAGCTCCATTTGTAAGAATTACGCGAAATGTATTAAATTTTATCACAGAGCTGGGAGCTCTGGAGACAACGGCATACGTGGATGTTGGAGGGGTATGAAGAACGGGGGGAGGGGTAAGTAGTGATAATGTAGGAAAGTACCACCGAATCCTTACCCCCCGTCTTATGTACCTAATGCGTTGTGAGGCGGGTTGAATAATCTGACCTAATATGATAATTCATTTTTGCCCGCAAATGTAATCATGCAGCCAAGACTTGTGTTGAGGAGGTATTGGGGATTGGTGGGTACAATTCTTTTTTCCAAGCAATTGATAACTTCTTATGTCTTGTTTAGAGGGAATTTTTAGTTTTTTCGTAGTGTCAAGTGACCTTAGAACATTTTCTTATTTGATGCAGAAAAAAATTAATACTCGTAATGTATCTCGTATATCTTATATCTTTAATATTGAGACTTAGCTTAAGTGACAAATTTGTATAGTTCAAATGAAATGATCAATTAATAACCTTCGCTAAAGTATATAATGAAAATGTTTCAAACATTACGCAGCGATCTGTATCCCGTCAGTAATACTACAAGATAATAAACTGAAAGCATTCACAACGTTTAAGAAACCAATATTTGAATGAAAAAATATAATAAATTTTTAATCATATCATTGTTCATTTTTACCCTTATTTAATTGTCCCTTACACTAAAATATGATAAATAAATAAGCTCAAAAAATAATGTTTCATAAACATTAATTCATAATGAAATTCGTGCGAGGTGTGAACCGAAACATTCCTTACGTAGCGTTAACAAAAACAAAAATGCATACGGGAAAATTGAAAAGCTGCGCGAGTTACGAATCCTATCCGACTGCAAGCGTGCGATTGTGAACGAACGTTAAATGTTCCCGATGGAGTTGGAAATAAATTAGAAACTAGCAAAAACTAGTTAGGAACAGTTGGGAAAATAAAAAAAGTTACATGGAAAGCACCCTGTTGGTGTTTATGGTGTTATAATCAACTTGGTCACGCAATATATGAAATATTGCGTACCATAAATTCTCGATTGTAAAGATTTTCAATTATCTACCAATTTCGTGGGTTCAAAGTCAAAGTTGATCAAAAATATTTTTATTGAAAAAGACTGACGAGTTATTTGGAATCTTCAATTTTAAACTATTTTTAAACCATCGGAACGAAACGTGTTATGACTGGAGAAGAAACGGCGAAATTTTTCTTGAATTGAACAATTACTTCATACATAAATACATCATCTCACGTCTGTATTCCCCGAAGGGTTAAGCAAAGGTAGTTAAGCCACCTCAATTAAACTGATCTCGAAATTCGCAGTAGTGCCTGTGACTTTAGCCTATCACTTACCTCTGTGTGAGTGAAATGGCCACCAAGTAATTTAGCTTAGTATGCTAGACTTGATAATATTATTGGTGGTGGTAAATGAGAACGCATCCATAGTATCTATGTGTGGGCAACACTGTACAGAGTTGAGTATGAACTTGACATTATTAATAATACGTCTGCTTAAACTCGTATTAATTGACTTTCATCATCATTATGCATCAGCCAAAACGGCCACTGTTAAAAATAGGCCTTTCCCACGGTGACTTCAACATGCCTTCCACAGGGATCTGTCGGAAGCAGTCAGCATCCAGCGACGTCTCACGACTTTGATCAACCATTTTTTAATTATTTTTAGCCTTAGATAACAACAATTGAATATAGGCTTGAGACATTGCACCTTCATCCCTGATTTTAAAATATAATGATAATAAAAAAAGCCATACATTGTTAAAGTAGCAACATATAGTAGGAACTATCAACGTTTCTACAAAAAAATGTTGAACATAAAGTAGTAATTGGCACTTGTACAAATAGACCGAGTCCTGTAAGGTCACGAACTAAATTGAAAACGTGATGTTTTGCCTATGAAATTATAACGTGTTTGTTTTAAATGTGCCGTTTCGATTAGCCGCGGAGGACGTACGCTTTTAGGCGTCTATTTTCGATCATAGAGCTGCCATACCAGTTACGAAGTTATTCAGTTTCAAAATATATCCACAACCATACAGGGACATGATTATAAAAAAAAAAAAAAAAACATTAATTAAAGATAAAGAAATGGGTTCTCGTTCTTTTAACTTTTTATGTTTCAATTCGGATGTTTATACCTATTCAAATTGATTTTTTTGTTATTAATATAAATAGCTCTCAAGTTAGTAATTACGTTAAAAAAACTAATTTGAGTAGTTATTATAGGATTAAATGGAATTTGATCAAGAAGTATGTATGTAAATGTAAAAATAAATACATCCAACAGTCACTAGAACCCCACACTAAAATATAAGTCCTGTGTCGTGGGTATCAGAAACTACGAGAAACTTGGGTTGGCTTTATAGTCTGCTAATAAAAGATTATTACCGACAGTAACTCCACTTTAATTCACTTATTTCATAACAAAAGGATTTGTTGTTTATGAATTTCTGAGAAGCCAATTAACAATTTATAGGTTAATAGCTTGAGCTAAGGGAATGGTTGGGTCAATCACTCTAACATGACTTAGCAGTTCCAACGATCTGATAAAACTAGGGCCACATTGAAAATGTTTTTAACAATTAAAAATAATTACAGACCAAGCAAAACATAGGGTTATTTATGACTTTCAGTAATAAAAATAAAAGCTATTTTAAAATAAGAGAAAGTTGATACAAAACGTAGGTAGGAATAGTGTTACTTTTTCCATTAAGTATGTTAGTGATTGGTTTAAATTGCCATTTCGACTTTTAAACCTGGAGTAATATCGTGTGAGTATCAACATTGTCCAACTGCTGGGCATGGACCTTAGTCCGTTTCCGAATTAGTCCACCCCGTTGGCCTAGTGTTGGCTGGCAGACGACACACCAAAGAAAGTACCTAAGAAATTTTAGGTGTGCAGTTTTCATTACAATTTTTACCTACATCCTCAAAGAAAGTGATAATAATTCATTGTGAAAACACACAAAACTTGGACAAGTGTGCGCCTAAATCTCGGAGCCACCACTGCTTTCAATAATTATTAATTCACATTAAATCTTATAAACAATATTATACAGGTGCTCGTTAATAAACACATTTCATATGCAAGTCATTTAAACGTTTACTACTGGAGTACGCAGTAGAGAAACTTACATAAATCTCCCGCCATTATTCATTTAGCTATCACTTAAACTTGGGCTATTTCGTGCAAAATCGTTAAACTATTCCATACACGGCGGTTATAAACCGGGCTTCGGGAATTATTTATAATGAAATGCTGGATGGAATTTTCCACCGATGTTATCTTGATGCAATTTTAGACTGTTTAAATCATATAACTAGTGCTTTTTCCTTCGTGTATAATTGTTTACGTGTTATATCTGAAATAAATTCATAATTCGCGCTTCGTTTTCGCATCCACCCACATATGATGCATGCATGAAAACATACATTAATATATTCAAAAACAAGAGGATGCTTTGAAAATAATACAGCAAACCGAAGCCGGTTAATTTCGTTGAAATCGGAACCAATCCTAATTAATATAATAAATTAATTAACAATAGTATTTGCTGCATGCCATGTTAAAACCAAAACAATGCTGCGCTGAGAATACACGAGTGAAATGAACAGTATATTTAATTGTTATAAAAAAAATTTTGGCAGTTATTATTTTTTATTATTATGTAAACTACTACCAAATAATGCTTACTGTAATTGTTACATTGCATTACAAAATTTAATCAATTAAACAAAATTCGTATACTGCTGCTTTGGGTACAATAATGTATTTTATTTATACAAAAAAAAACAATGCATAAAATTTCCTTTGTTAAAGGATCATGTATCACCGAAATATATTCCTCGATAAGAGAATACAAAACCGTACAAAAGCTAAAAATTGTCGGGCCATAGGAAACATTACATCTTTCCACTCAACTCGACAGCTCTATAATTCTCCTTCCAAAAGCGCGGTCCCCCTCCTCCACCCCTAACGGAAGTCACCCACCCCCTTATTAACAATGTGCCGCCGTACATTCAGCACTTCCGGTGCCACGTAACACACTTCCGGCCAGTTCTTGGCTGGCCCGCGGCCACATTGTTAACTTTTTGAATGTTTTCTACTTTTAAAATTTCACGTTTCACACTTTTTTTTCTTTTTATCGGTTTTAGAACATTCAATGGCCAGTGTTTGAAAAATATTTTTTTGCTCTACGATGAACGAAAGATTGTAATGTTACTTAAAATCTTTACGAATGAAATCATCTTTAATAAAAGAACGTTTTTAGGCTACTTCTACATCTCATAATTGAGCATTGACAGCCCCGTGGCGCAGTTGGCTAGACACCAGCTTGCGAAACGAGCGGCCGCGGGTTCGATCCCCGCACCGAGACAAATGTTTGTGTGATCCACAAATATTTGTTTCGGGTCTGGGTGTTTGTGAGACCGAAAAGTCTCTCGTAGATTCTGATACCCACGACACAAGACTCGTATCTTAGTGTAGGGTCAGGACTATGTATGTGACTGTTGAGTGTATTTATTTATTCACTTTTTATGATGTACACTGTACACTGAAGTCAAACAGGCAATTGTTTATACAGCTTTGTTTCATCTCAATTGTATGAACCAATATCAACTAGTATATTCCGAAATCTTGATCTTTCCCGTCATTCTCTCGGTACCCAATTTGCGCCCAGATGGCAGCTCAGATAATTTCAAATCAATAATTAATTATTTTAAGCTGATATCTGCACGTGAGTTTTCAATACCATATTATTATTAAATATAATTATGCAATTAACAAATTTGAAAATATATGTTTTTAAGTAGGTACTCGTATCCTCATTGATATTCGTATCATGCAATCTACTATAGAAGCTCTTTTATTATTGTGACGAGAACCCTTAATCCAATTACAACTCCATTAGCCCCCATAAATACTTCAAAAGAGCCACTTTTTCCACACATTATTCGACACCTATTTGGCAAATTAAAGTGAAAGTAAATTAAGACCAGTCATAAACATTAAAACGTGGCCAATTTCGCGAAGCCATTTTTAAACGCCCTGCGAAAACACCTTGAACATTTCAAGTCGGACAATAGAATGTAATTCTGCGGTATATTGGCTGTGGTGATTTAGCATAAACTGCAACGCCACTGTTTGTGTGACGGGCGGAGCGATAATTTCAAATAATTAGCCAATTATTCGGTCACTATGATATTGTAGTCACTCATAATTTTATAAATATTGTGGAAAACGTAAAGGTGAGGGTAAATGTGTATTTCTACTTATTTTTTGTATTATGTTCTATTGCCGTTTATTTTGCGAATTGGCAAGACCTTAGTGGGGAGAAATTAGTTACAACAAAATTACCCCTCAATACCCAGCTTTCAGTCGGAAAATGTAATCTTCGGATCAATATTTATTTCTTCTTTGAAAAAGAGCAACAAGAAGATTTGCGCTACAAACGGGGTTCAAATAAATTTAAATGATTATAATATCTTAGTGATGAAAAGATTTTATAGATTCAATAAATACTATTTCATTTAATTTTGTAACATTACTGATAATAATTATAATTCTTAAACATCTAAGTGCATACATCTTAACCGTTCAGATATGTTAAAAAATTTATTTATCCAAGCAGCACTTCATATAATAATATAATAAAATTAGAGAACCCAATAAAATTACCGATAACAGTGTCTGATTTTTTACATTCAATCGATTTTCCTAATTCAAAATTGAGACTACAAAAATCGCTACCTCTTATGCCTCATCCTCCCGCTCCCGCTGTCTCTTGCCTCCCACGCCCGTGCTGCGACACAGGGCAAAGCGGCAAAAACCACAAGGGCGACCATAAACTTTGATTAGATTTTGTAACACGCCCCCGTGTCGTACATTAGAATGCGTGAATTGAGCTCCGTTGTAATTGAATTTTTCACGTCATTGCCCGAGATTTGCGTATCTCGCTGTTATGCCTTACCGTGGCGGGAAAGGATTGAAGACTTGATTAAACTCCTTTAGATGGAACATTGGCTGGTGCACGCGCTGTGTTTTGATATAAAACATATACAGACACACCTGATTTTTTTTAAACTATGTGCGTATTCGGACAGCCCCGTGGCGCAGTTGGCTAGACACCAGCTTGCGAAACGAGAGGCCGCGGGTTCGATTCCCGCACCGAGACAAATGTTTGTGTGATCCACAAATATTTGTTTCGGGTCTGGGTGTTTGTGAGACCGAAGTCTCTCGTAGTTTCTGATACCCACGACACAAGACTCGTATCTTAATGTGGGGTCAGGACTATATGTGTGACTGTTGGGTGTATTTATTTATTTATTTATTATTTACAATGAATTATCTCGAATGTACTTACATGAAGAATTTGTGAGGAAAATCCCTAAAGCTCTTAGGAATTTTTTAGATGCCTAGTCCACCAATCTGCACTAGGCGATAGTGGATTAGATGGATCCGAAGATAAGGAGTTGTAAAAGAAGACCGTGTCCAGCAGTGGGACGCTTATGGGCTGATGATAATTTTAATTTATCTGCCAATCGCTCCAGAGCGACTGTTGAAGTTGAATGTGGGTATAGACCCACACTTCTGCCTATCCTTTCCCTTAAATTATGCATGTATTAATGATATAAAGCGTATATGGTTTAGTAGTTCATAATAATAGGTCGGCATTATGACGTCGTAAGAGATAATTGAAACCGTATATCTTCAATTAATGCTCTATTATAACCGAGTGCACTCAACATCAATTATGAGCACGTATCGAATTAATATTTGTTTTATCGTGTTATTATTTACAAACATTTGCTTCGAGTCTGGATACACACCCTTATGTATGCATGCATATATATACGACCGAAAATTCTCTTGTAGCTTTGATACCCACGACACAAGACTTAATCTTTGTGACTCAAAGCTATTTATATGTCTGTTAGGTGTATTTATTTATTATAAATATGGACTGACATCAAAGATATGTAAAACATACAAGGTTTCGCGACTAATGAACCCAGTATAGTGTACGAAAACTTTTTCATAAATCAATAGGCGACAGGACGGCAGCTTTGCGTCTCCATTCTCTCACTAGCCCATACATCAAATTACAGGTGAAGCAAATTGCGCTCGTGAGCAATAAACAAGACATGTTTTTATTTATAAAGGTCTCAGGCGTGCCGCGAATACACACGGCCGTAGTTTCTTTATCACAATAGATATTTATTGTCGGCGGGTTATTGAAAAAAGTGAGGCATTACTTCATTTTTGGTCCATTGTGGAATATACCTTGATGTTGCTCGGTGAGGAATCTAGGTCGTAGGTATTGAAAGTTCTGTTTATGTCGTATTGTATGTATATTGAAATTATTTTATTATATTTTATTTTAGCAGCACAGCATAAAACATACAGCAGTGATGGTCTCGAGGTTTAGGCGCACGGTCGAGAATCTCGGCAGTCGCGGGTCCAAACCCCAGACACTCACCTCCGACTTTTCGAGGTTATGTGTGTATTTACATTGAATTATCACTTGTTTTAACGGTGCACACATAAAAAACATCTTAGGATTTTTAGGGGTGTAGTCCGCCAATCTGCACTAGGCCGGCGTGGTGGACTATGGCCTATACCCTTTCAATGGTAGAGGAGACTCGTGCCCAGCAGTGGGACGTATATGGGTTGATGAGGATCGATAAGCCATTTATTTACATGAAGTATTACAAACTCTAAATACATTCAAAACAGAACATTATCTTAGAGCTATAATTTTCTTATGCTAATGCATTTGATGTTGGTAAGGCGTCCGGTACACATTGATTATGGAAATAGCTTGTCAGAGTATTGTCAAGCAAATATGAGGAAAGGTAGTCATACCCTATTACAAAGTTCGTTTGAAGGCACTCTACCGAAAGGAATTAAAGTTTTATTATAACCCCTAGCGGTCGAGTCCTTACTATAAGTTTTATCATATCACTGGGCAGATAATAATGTTCATGTTTTTATATATATTTTTTATTTTTTTATCTATTTAAAATAAATTGTATAACTAAATCCTTAAGTAAGCTGCAATTACTAAAGTACAAATTAAGTTAACCATTCGTGATATTAAACGAAATTCTTCTTCTTCTTCATCAACCCATTTTCGCCCACTGCTGAGCACGGGTCTCCTCTACCATTGAGAGGGTTTAGGCCATAGTCCACCACGCTGGCCTAGTGCGGGTTGGCGGACTACACACCTAAGAAATTCCTAAGAACTCTTAGGTGTGCAGGTTTCATCACGATGTTTTCCTTCACCGTTTAAGCAAGTGATGATTCAATGTGAATACACACATAACTCCGAAAAGTCACAGGTGTGCACCTGGGGTTCGAACCCGCGACCGTCGAGATTCTCGACCGCGCAGCCAAACCTCGAGGCCATCACTCCTCCTCCTTAAACGAAATATATTGGTGAAAATAATTAGTTTGCAACAACGCAACAACAACATAAACGGTCATCGGTTTAAATACCTACAGCATAATCATACAAGTCATACAAGTCATATTACTACTTCTTCATCATATTTAAGCTTACTTTATAAATCGACCTATGCATCGAATAAGGTTACTTATGACTATAACACCAAAGTACTTTTTATGTCTATAATAGAGTTAAAATTGTTTATATATTGCACTAGTAAAGTAATAATGATCATAAATTTTGTTGTTGTTTGAAGAACATAAAAATTTTCTGATAATTTTGTGCCCAATTAAGTTTAAATCGCTGAGAAAGAGAAGTTGTGCAAAAGCACATATAACCTTATTCGATGTATAGGTCGAAATATAGTTATCAAGGCCAGGTTGATTGGTGGTTTCTTGGGGAGGCCTACGTTCAGCAGAGGATGGCGATAGATTGAAAACGTATCATTATGAGTCAATACATTTGAATTAACTCATATTAATACATGGCGCTTACTTGGGAAGGCCTACGTTCAGCAGTGGACGGCGATAGGCTGAGTATAACAGTACAATTATGAATAAGTCATTCACCCAAAAGGTACTGTAAAGTGATGATAATAAGGGATAGATAGAGCCAATGCAAAACAGTAGTAGGGGTGATTATATTCAAAACAAATAATGGCATTTTGAACATGTCGCACCATTTTGATGGGGGCGAATAATACGATAATCCTTTGTTAATTGCGAAAGGGTGTTGTGAACTACAAAGTGAATATTAACACGGCTAAATGTGATCGTGGCGAGTGATACGAGTTGTCGAGTTTTTGGGTGAATTAATTTTGGAAATTTCTGCTTCTGGTTTTAGGTAAGGATTGTTTTTAGCAGTGTGAAACTTTTTAGTCTTCTGGGATTGTTCATAAGGGTAAAAGAACCTTGAATATACTATAAATTTCGAAGCCAAAAGTCGTCAGCATTTGTTTAATATGACAGGACTCGGTGCGTGAAAAAAGTAATTTTTGCGTTTGTAATATTACTGATACTGGTACTGTGTTATTGTATGATCCTCTTAGAGCTAGCTATAGCTTTATTGTTTGTATATACAGGATGTATTCAGACCGTGATCCGAAACAAAGGCAGGTAATTGCAAGCCCCCTGCAAACATTTAATACCATTGGTTGTATGGAAAACTTAAAACTGTTATTTTTGTCGGGATTTTTTAACGCCAACGGGTTTGGTATCACCGTAGCTATTATCTTCGTTTCCGATCACGGTCTGAATACACCCTGTATGATAAATATCGACAATAAAAGATAACTACTGCAATAACCGATGAGATGGCGCATCTGGCGTGATATTATTGACGCTGAGATATCCTATTTGGTTATATTGGTCGATTGATAGCGACAGCATTAATCGTAAACCACGACGTGCTTCTATCATATATCATATCGAAAATTTCAAACTGGTAATAAAAATTAAAAATTTTATTGTTGATAAAGAATTTTTATTACTTGCACAAGAATATTATTTTTGCTATATTTACTTCAGACCAGAAATTTATTTCCCATTAAAATATCTCGTGATGTGTGGAATGAAAATAATGTTTTAAAAATAATTAGACTTGGAACAAATATATCAATTTTGGTACAAAGTCCTCCATGTTTCATTTTTCCACCCTGATTCGAACCTTAGGCCATTGGAAATTTACTCGACCACGTGTCTTACTTGTACTGATTTATATTAAATTATTACCCGCTTATTGTCCATAATCAATTTTTATAAATTATTCTATTTGAAATTTACCTTTACAAACAATCAAAATGACATACTTAGAAAAAGTTACAATAAAACTCGGCATAAAATTACATTTCAGCCACAATCCCTTACATTTCTTCCAAGACGGTACGTTTTGTAAAAGAAAAAACACGGCTCTATCTAAAATTACCTACGAAATTTATCTGACATCGGATACAAAAGGTAATTGGACCGCAAGAATCTATTCAAATTTCGTAGACCGCCATTTGTATATTCAGTTAGGTTTCATGCAATGCAAATCGGGAGATCGGTAGTTTGTCATTTCTCGCTGTACAAAAACAAGTCGGATCGTGTTTTGTTTTATTGAATAAATGCATAATATGGGAATACATATGCCATGTTAATTTCAATACCTTGAAAAGGGTAGCCAGTTGTTTTAAATCCTATTTCATATGACGCCGAATGAAGGTTAGAAAGATTAAGTAAAGGAATCCTCGGAAGAATTTATGGTACAACAACATAAAAATAGGTCTTTATTTTTTCGTCCAAGAAATCAAGGGTTTAGGCTGGAATTTAAACCCTCAAAGTGCTCAACCGTATTAAAGTTATGGAAGTGTTGGAAAAAACAATTAGTTATATTCTATTTCAAAGCTGTATATATTCCATCACCCACATATTCCTGTTATTTCCATCGAGACTAAATATTTCAAGGTCTTTTAAAGATATTTTTCTTTTCTCTACTTAGATGTGGTAGAATATTTTTTCAATAAAGTAATGTCACTTAGCTCTACCTAAAACTCTATTTCTGTAGCGTGTGCTCTATGGATGGTTTAAATATTTAACTCGGTTAGTTAGGAATTTCTTATGAGTACTAGAAGTTAACCTCACCTCGTTAACTAGCTTACCAATGACTGTGGAATTGAAGTTGAATAATTTATTGGCCTCACCAACGTATTTCATTAGCTCTACATTGTTAACAGACTGCGTACGACCTATGATGATGTGTGTTCGAATAGAAATTACGAATCAAGTATGTACTACTGTGTATACTGATACATAAGAAGAAATAAAATTAACAATGTCATGTGATAGAAGGTGGCAAGATGGTTGGCAGCAGTTGGATGAGGACAGCTGAAAATCGAGCCAATTGACGTGCCATGAGAGAAGCCTACATATTATGTCCAACAGTGGACTAAATGAAGGCTGTTGATGATGTAGATAATTATGATGATGATGATATTGTGATAGAAACGTCTGTAGACTTAGCTACAATTCTACAGTCCTGGGTAATATGAAGTTAGAAAGCCAACATGAAGGCATATGAGTGACGGGATATTGACGTTTCTTACCACTGGACACTGCTCTGATATCACACTGCCGAGAAAGAATAAAAATATCTCATCATTGAATTTCCTTCGATCATGCTTTGACGTAAAACAAGGAACCAAAGTTCTCTTCACCTACCTTCTTACATACGTCTCTCTGAAGTAAAATTTTTGTTTAGTTGCTGTCTCCAAAAAAATTTGCATACCACTAAATTCAGCCAAAATTGTACTCATTACTCCTGTTTACATGCACAGTTATATTAGCAGACAAATTGCCTTAAACGTTTCTCTAGGTCATCAATCAGATTCCTCTGAAATCTGTCAAAGCATGTCGCAAGGTCGTCAGGTGACTCTACCGCGTTGAAGTTTGATTAGATTTGTAGCCAGACCGTTCCCGTCTGTCTATTAGAATGCAAGCGATGGGCAGTTGTGTAATTGAATTTTTCCAAGTCATCGAGCATGGATTTTTACTACTTTTGGGGTTCTTTTGTAAGGCGAAACCTCTGTTAAATTATAGGCTTATTGAATTATTTTTGCAAGCTGAGAGCTATGAATATTATTTTAGTCTCTTTGATCATTATCTTAAACACGCTAAGGTTTAACTCAGTCGATTTATTTAAAAATTCGTTAAAAGTAAATAAATGTGGACATTATACTTTTATCCTCCTAGAACTTAACAAAATTGGTAATATTTGAATTGAAGCAATAAATAATATCAGCCGATATGCGTCCCATTTCTCACTTCACTAGCGTGAATTGCAGAATTATTACTTTTTGTTAATATAATTTAAGATTTTATACACTGCATGCAAATATGTGAATAATTTATTTATTAGTCATCTGTTTATGATTATACAATTGAGTTCAAATACCGATATTCTACGCATGTGAGCAGCTTGCTAAGAATTGCTTTCCTGAATTTTTTTTTTCTCCCTCCCTAATAATATGTTATAGGAATAAAAAAACACTAGCTATAAACGAATAAAAATTTATGATAGTCACCAATGTCATTTTGATTTTTATTATTTATTTATTTATTTCAACTCTTTATTGTACACATTTATAACATAAAACATAAACAAAAAAAAAAAGGACAGGTACAAGTGGCGGCCTTATCACTCATGGCGATCTTTTCAAGGCAACCATAAGATGGATTATAGAAAGAATTTGAAGGGAGGGCAGTGTGTACAACAGAAACAAAAAAAAAAGAAAAAAGAAATACGAATGAAAATTAAAACAAAATAGGTACATATTCAAAGAAAAACTAAATAAAATAAAATATATACATATATAAATACATATACAACAATGAATACACATACATATATACAATATACATGAAAAAAAAAAAAAAAAAAAACAATACATGTAAACAATATATAATTAAAATATTAATTACAGGAGAGATAATGATTTTTGACGAGTCTTTTGAATTGTGTAAGATTTTTAGTGCGTACTGTATGTTTTGGATATTCAAATCGAAACAAATTAGAAAATTACTTGGAAAATATTTTAGAAATGTTTAAAAACTCTGAAATAAATATGATTTGAATTTCAATTTATTTATCACATACATAAAATATCAGTTTGTCACAAAAATTTGATCTGCAATTTTTTCAGCTTTTGGAATCAAAAGAGATGCTATAAAACTGCAGGTTATAGAGCAATAAACAAATCCATACGGAACTCAGTTTTATTTGCGACGAGTGGCTGCTCTTGATCATCTTTTTTCCAGTTACCTGCCCTGCCACCTCTTTGATAACAGTTTGTGTCCGCTATGCGTGGAATATATAAATCGAAAAATTGGACGGTGAATTCAATCATTTTTTTTACAAAAGCGCTTTACGTTTCCAATCTACGGCGGCCTGTGATAACGGAGACAAAGGAACCGAAAGGAAGATAATGAAATTACATTTATTTAAAACATATTTTTGTAACATGGACATTGTGTTGTACATTAATTGGAAGATTTTTATGAAGAATGTCGATTGCCATTTCTTTAATATCCAAATTTATTAGACTTTCAAAAGATTCAAATTACCTCGTAAGATGACGTCATAAGTTTTTGTCGTACGATTTAGTGGACCAAGACACGACACCCGGGTTGGATATATTATAAATCTCCTCTATTATGGAAACATCAATAGAAACACACAATGAAATGTGACTTAGTAACAGTAACTCGTCCCATTTTTTGTAAGATTTAAAACACAGGTGCCAAAACTTGGCTGTAAACTACATTTTGTCTAAACCTACCTAAAAAAGTGGCAGTCGGAAAGACAGCAAAGAATCATCTAAATAAGCCCAATAAACAGCTCATGACTTTACCCATTACTAAAAAATACAAATATTTTTTATTTGTGAATTGATTTTATTACTATACTATTACTATTCCAAAAAAAAGAACTACGAAGCCTATACAATGCAATAAACTCGACTCCTAGTACATATGTTACCTTTCTATGAATATACGGTACAAAGCTCCCCTTTCCTCATGTAGATAGCTCGCTCCATCAAGCCCCATCGAGGTGATTATGTAGGTAGAGGCCACAAACGTGCACAGTCAGTAGGTCAGCACTGAGTTTGCACAAAACCCTTCGTGTTCATAAAAATTGATTACAGATTTCATCCCGAGTAATGAGTAATGGTCATTATTAGTGATTATTAGTCTTAGTGATAAGAATATTGTATACTTTACATTGATTGAAATCAAATTAATTCGGGCAAGGTAAAATGCACTTTTCTATAGATCACTCGACACATACGAAGTAGCTTTATTCTTAAGTAACGATTTAGTGAGTAATATAATTTTGTTGTTTTAATCGCTATTTGTAACAATAACATTTAAAAGGGGGTTTTAAGTCGAAGTCGAAGCGATCTGAAGATGTTGGAAAACTCCATATATTTTTTAAAATACGATAGCATTCCTTTATACTTCGTAGCGTACACGAAAACAAATATATTCCCCAAAAACACACGTAGTTTTAGGGGAACAAACAAACGTTACATCCGCGGAATAACAACCCTAATCCTGGATAATTTCATATGACGTCACAATTGAAAGTGGCAAAATTGTATATTGGCAATCTCACAAAAAAAACGCGAGAGGGAAAAACGTCACTTTATTTCGGCACACACAAAATAGAAGCGCGACTCGAGGAAGCCAAGCGACACTCTAAAAGAAGGGGATTTCATCTGTGTACTTGTCACGAACATTTCCACCGTGTAAGCGGATTGCCGTGGGATTAACGCAAATAAATGAATAGGTAATATGAATTAAAAAAAATGATAAACTGATAAATTTAGTAGTGACAAATCAGAGGCTATGGACCCGATCTTAGCACTTAAGACTTATCGTATCTTAGTGTGGAGCTAAAGCTGTATATTGGCTGTTGGGTGTATTCTATACTTCATATGGCGTATGACGATTTAATTAATAAACAAAAATTTAATAGGTACCCCTATTGACATAAACAAGCTAAACTGATGATAATTTAATTGATTCGAATATTTATGATATTTAAAACAAATAAAGACTCCTATAGCATAAACCACATAGTCAGCTTAATACGATAATCCAGCCCGTAGTTCATAACACAGTACTATATGATTGTGGGATTGACAGACGAGTCTCTACAGTAATCCCCTTAGCTCGTCATGCAGACACCTAAACGGTGGTTAGACGCTTGCAGAAGACACGTAGTCTGTCTCGTGCGATGTAACAAGTCATGTGTCAATTAACAATAACTGGATTATGCCGAGCTCTTAGACTTAATTATGTATTAGCGGTCTGTGAGTTGCTAAAGCTTTATGTGCATTCATTAGACGATATTCCAATGATAATAGACTCTTGAGACGCAAAACCTGTGCAAAAATTGTTAGTAGTAATTTAGAAGGATCAATATGAGATAATTATTTTTAAGAAATTTAAAATTATCAGATTAAGTAATTGTTATAAATAATTGAATGTTGAACCTCTACTCTACGACATTAAATCTCAAGTTCGCATATCAGTAACGTGGGTTACCAACTTCTAATATTTTGGTATAAGAATTTATATATAAAATTAACATTTAAAACCACATTAACAATATTAATAAACCGTCAGAAAGTTGTAGTACAATACAAAATTGCAACGTATTTAACATGAAAGGTTACAAAGGTTTGGAACTTGGTTCAAACTTCGTAGACTATAAAGAGGCTGTAAGCGAACAAAGAGCGCATTCAAACGCTCCTGATATTATTTATTAACTCAACCACCGTGGGGTGACATTTGAAAATAATTTACTAAAATTCAACTCGAAAGTTTTAGTTTAATTAGTCTAGGTTTCGTGTCTACTGCAACTTTGGGGTTTTATTACACAATTATTTTAGAGTTAAGATACTTTGACTTATGCTCGCATGGAGAAAGCATTATTTGAGTCGCCTAGTCGTCACTGCTTCCAGAATACACTCCTAAGCAAAATTGCCTTTACTCGAACTACTAAGATGAAGACATTTAACACTGATCTTAATATTTTAGGAATATGAATTAATGCAGGATTATTATTTGTTTATTTATCTAAGAAAATTAGTATTAAATTGACCTAAATGGAAAGAAAAAAAATCTTATCAATAAACCGAAAGTAACAAAGTGGGTTGTCTTAAATCGCCATTATAATATACGTAATTAAATAATGCTTTATTATATCATTGAACGACTGAGACGGAATTATGGTTGAAAAAAAAGTAGTGTTGTATATCTAAAATTAAAAAATCGCTTAGGTTTATTTTTTTATGTCAATTTTGATGTGGATAACCCACTAATACACGCACTAATCCATTCGATTATGTTACAAAAGGCCAACCAACCCACTCAATATGTCGCTGTAAATATTTAAACAGAAAGAAAGTAACGTTCGTACAACCAACATATCGCACGCTTAAAAATATAGTGACCTAATTCAAAATTTTGAATTTTCACTATCATTCACTTTGGGATTAAATATAGTCGGATTAAATAATAAAATTGTAATGTATGTTATGTAACTATTTAGTACACATATTTTTTAAACATGAGGTTCTTTTTTGTATTTTCTACAAAATGTATTTGACGAAGTAACATTTTTTCGCCATTTACTTACCTTAGTCTCGGCATTTTGAATTAGGTCACTATATTATTAAGCGTGCGTTATGTATAAATTTTGAATCGAAATACTACATTAATGTTAAACAGAACAATAACAGTCTATTTCCCAAAAAAATCACATCCTCATGTAAAAAGAACACAAAAACATTGATATGGTTTTGTATAATGTTTTTTAAATAGGGAGAAGACCTTTGTACATCCTTAGTTCTTTAAAATTAAGGTTCTAAGTATGTTTCAATAAGATATCGGTTGCGTGACGTCATAACCCATTCACTGAAAAATGCCACCACGATAAACTAATACAATCGGTTGACGAATAAACATTCGAAAAATATTTACCGTATCTAAATTTATCCGTAAATAAAAAAGTTGAAACACGTGCACACATCGGAGGGCAAAAATACTTTTTTAAACCTCCAGTAACGAAGTCACCAAACGCGAAACGTGTTACGAAACAGCAGTTTTTGTATCCAAACACCTAGAATTTTAATGAGCGCCAAATGTAAGGGACAATTAAAAGTTCCACATTATTCGCTTGCGACTGATACCTCCACATATCAGGCGGCGGGACGTGGAAAATTTAATTTGGCAAATTTCCTCGTGAACTGTCCGCCTGATTGCTTTATTTTGAGTTGATTCAGCGGAATTATTTCCGTGAAACAACTGCGTGAGCCTACTTATACGTCTTTTGTGCCCTTACAATTCCGTCGACGTTAGACAATAAGGGCTGAACAAAAGATCTTGAATGTAAAGCTGTGTATCGTAAATACAATTGCGTGCAATCGGTTGATACTTGGAATGAAATGTAAGAGATAATTAAAGTCCCC
This sequence comes from Cephonodes hylas, assembly GCA_030295005.1. NCBI lineage: Eukaryota > Metazoa > Arthropoda > Insecta > Lepidoptera > Sphingidae > Cephonodes > Cephonodes hylas. The sequence goes on along the minus strand of AP025367.1, from coordinate 2,310,875 downwards.
TTCATTCATCGACAATTGATTGACTTATTGGAATTAGTATAGGACTTGCTAATTTTGTAGTAGATATTTTACTGCGTTATATTCGAAAAGAGGAATGGCTTACCCAATTGTATATATTTTTTTTAAAGTCACATCCCTGACTTTACAAAAATGTTAATAAATGTAATGTAATGTATGGTGCATCCGCACCTCATACTCTTTTCGTACGAAGTACTTGACTCTCTGTTACACTTATATCTGAAAAGCTTTTTATGTTGTTTTCTCTTTTGTTTTTTTTTTGGCCGGAATGATTCCTTAGTATTAAAGACCATATTTTTTAATGCAATCCATATTTAATCCGTGTATTCAATAATCTTGATCTCAAAAACACTTCAGCACGAAAACAAAAAAAAAAATATCGTTGAAATATGGGTCTTATGAATTCAACGAACTTTTGACTCCTAGTTTGCAGCAGGTTCGAATCACAAAAGACTTTTCAAATACATTGCTGTTTCATAGTATATATGCGACACGTATCTCACCTAAATCTATAACTGATGGCCGTAGGGGCACAATAAATACATCAAAATAGACACATACAATTTATTCACGTGCCAGGTAAAAGTAGTGAGTTTTGTAATTACTTTTTTCCATATAATAAAACCATTTAACAAATTGAAACTCGGGTTGGGAACGCGTGAAATAATTGCCTGTCCAAAAATTGATAGGTACACGAAAATATCTCTTGATTTTTTGGTGTCAAAATTATTTTGTCGACAAGGTATTAAAAGCATCGTTAATTGGATGCTCAATTAAATTTGTAAGGGTTCTGATGTAAAGGACGTGTAACATTTCTTTATTTTGATCATTGAGATAATATAATATAAATGAAGTTAGCCTACTGAGACGTGGCTACAAAAATTAAAATCTACGGCAATTTCCGTCATCATCGTAAAATAAAACAAGTCCAAAACACTGGACGACTGTGATTCAGTGGTACCGCCACAGACGCATCAAAGCATCGCTTTACATCAATAATCACAATTGTTATTTCCTCTTGACAATTTTGGCTTCAAAATCTACGAATTGTATTCCAAAAGCGCCAAATATGAAAACAAAAATTCCCTTTCGCCCCCGCTTCAGTCAATTTCCCGCCAACAGCTCCACTGTCAATAGAAAATCCATTCACCGTTCGAATATTCAAATCGTTAGCCAATAACAAAAAGTCGTCTAACTGGCTCAAAGTAATTCAGCAATAACCGATCCTAACTGTCACGCTGCGGACAAACGCGTCACGTCACATACGAACACGCAACACGCTATGCACGAACAATACGCAAGCTCCGCCATATGCATGTACACGTCACAAACACCGCGCGACAATGCTTTTGTTACACAATTAATTGATGTCCACTTCATTTAGGGGTGAATTTGGGTGATTATTTCTATGTTTTTTCTTATTTTTTTTATTTTTTAAGTATATGATAATATGGTCATTTCTAAACTCGTTTATTTACCCGGAAGGAAATAAATCTGACTTTAAGAACAATTCCAACAAGTAATTTTCATACAAAAAATAAATAGATATAAATAAATTGTATCTACCACCTAAGAATCTGAGCATTAAATTGTTTAAGCAACAGTTTCACAGATGCTAAAAACGAATATTTTAAGTAATTTCTTACTTGTCATAATAGCCGACGGAAAAACAATACAAAAATAACTTTATAACTATGTTTTATAATTGTAATAATTAAATTGAAAAATAATTATATCCCTTTGTGATGGCAACTCAATTATCGTAAGTTATTGTTTACGAAAACATTTTCGTGATTAAAATCACCGAATTCCTCGAGTATATTAAAATTGAATTATGACGTCATTACATTTTCTTGCCGAACAGTAAATAACAATTTAATATAATTGATTACTAGCGAACTAATTTAGGGAATAATTTCACGGATCATTATCCTAAATATATTGGTTGCCATGTAAATTGACTTCCTTAACATTAATCGAGGGTTTAAATCAACAATTTTCATTATAATAAATTGCTTTTATGCCATTCACGGGCCGATTAGCTTGTTAAGTCTCGAATGCAAAGTTAAGTGTAGGAGCCAAGTTTTCTTTTGCCTACAATCCAATTTAATATAAAACACTAGAATTAACAGAACTCTAGAACTTTTCCTTTTTTCGAAAAAAAATTCTTAGCAAATGTACTTTCCCAAATGAGGCTAATTAAGAGTTCTCGTATACACATCTTAGGACTTATTATATTTTTACCATCGTTTGGACAAATATTATATTAAACCTACAATAAATATAAAATTATAACTGTGGTAGCAAGTTTAAGTCTTTCTTTCGGACATTAGGTTTTATTTTTAGACCATAAGTCAGCGAGTTGAGACATATTAATTTTTATAGAAATTGAACAAGGAATAAACGAACCCTGTTTTGTCCAGCTCTTTAATCAGAGATAGAGAGAAATAGGTTTAAGTTAGAAAATATATTAACAACGCTTTTAAATAAAGCTTTAAGCAATTGGTGAAAATTCCTTTTTAATACGTACTATTTTATTTAGGATCAAAGCCGCATCGAAAACATGTTACAACGAATATAACCTCAATAAATAATGATATTTTTAAAATTAAATTCACCCTCTTCACATTTCGCCTGCATTAACTCCTGTTGACGGTACATGAATACCTTTTTTCACATCCACGACACCTTTTCAATGCGAAAAGCGCTATAATTCATTTGTTGTTGAATAATTGAATAAATCACGGTAATGGAACGGGTTTTTAGCAAATGGATTTGTTCTCGAAAAGGCTTTCGTTCGCCGCGTTATTTGACGGAGTACCTAGTTGAACATTGCAGTATGTTGAATATTCGAGTTCGATTTGTTTTTTTCAAATGTTCAAATTTATCAATCATCATCCCATATGCGTTCCACTGCTGAGCACGGGCCTTCTTCACAACTAGAGAGGGTTTAGGCCATAGTCCACCACGCTGGCCTAGAGTTGGTTGGCAGAGTACACACCGAGAAATTTCTAAAAATTTTCAGGTATGCAAGTTTCATCACGATGTTTTTCTTCACCGTTAAACAAGTGATAATTCATTATTCACAATGAATACATAACTTTGAAAAGTCAGAGGTGTGTGCCCGGAGTTTGAACCGGCGACAGCCGAGATTCTCGACTGTGCGCCTAAACCTCGAGGCCATCACTGTTTCAATTTTAGTATACAGGCGTAAAAAGACCCTGATCGGAATCTAAAATAAGTAAAAGTTACGATGATTACACACACATTGACGTCAAAAATAATCTTGAAATCCATCCCACAGCTGGGCACAGGACTCCCCTACAAATGCGATGGTAATTTTTAAGCGTTCAAATTTCCTCACTATGTTTTCCTTCACCATTAATGTCAGCTATAATTGCGAATATATTAAGATCATTGAAGGCTTATCCAAGGTCATTTGAAACAAACATATCCTTTATGTGATTTAGGTTTATATCTATACGGAGTAAATGTTCATAAATCTCATCTCTATTGCTGTGGAGGTATGCCCCAATAATACAGCACTGAGTATTAATATAACGTAGCAGTATCCGTATAAATTAATCTGAGGTATCAGAGCAGAATTCTGAACAATAACCGGTCAGAACGGGCCTCTCCGATACCGTTGGGTTAGGATGGACGAGCTTCATTTTGATTTTGATGATTTTAGGTATATAAATGGTAACTTTAAGTAAAAGATATTGATATTAAATTTTGCACGTAATTCCTATTCCCCATTAAAATTATATATTGCAACTTCTCAATCATCATCATCATCATGATCAGCCAATTCTGGTCTACTGTAGGACATAGGCCTCCCCCAATGACTTCCACCGGTATCAGCCGGAAGCGCGGTAACATCTTAATACTCGAACAAATTATAAACAAGTTTAGCTCTGACCCCACACTAAGGTACAAGTCTTGTGTCGTGGGTTTTAGAACATACGGGAGATATTTCGGTCTTACAACCACCAAGATTCAAAACTAATATTTGTGGATTACATAAACATTTGTTTTGATACGGGGTTCGAATCTCCGGCCCCTTGTTTTGCAAGCTGGTGTCTAGTTAACTGTGTCACTGTCCTATTAAATTAATCAAGTATTCGACAAACAAGGAATTAGGGAAGAAGTAAGTTAATTTTAATTTAGTTATTTCTCACTCCTTAATTAACCATTGTCATCATTATATGCAAATAAGAGGGTTGTAGGCCTAAGTCATTGGTTACTGCTTTAATAATTACCATGCTGTTTTGTATAGAAATAATAATTAAGAAACAGATTCTATGTGATAGTAGAAAAATTTTAATACTTTCTTATCCACACAATTCTAATCGATACCCATATTCAAAGGTATCTTAATTTGTTGACCGTCTTCCTTAATGTCGGAACATAAACATCAAATATCTCGAAGGGCCGTCTGTATGCCGTGAAATTAAGCGACGGCCCGTATTCTTGGCTAGGCCGCTCGTCGGTTTATTGACTGTGTCAAAGTGTTAAACTTTATTGGAAATCGAATTCCCTATAAATGTTTTGATGGGTTCATCGCGAGGGTAAATTGGAAATTGTGCGATAATTTGTTTGTTTTAGACTGGTAATGATGTATAATTTTTTTTTAAAATATCATCATTCTTCACCCATATACGACTGGCTGCTGAGTACGGATTCGTATACTATCGAGAGGGTTAAGTGAGAAAGAAAAATAGTAGAAATAATTTAATACATACTGTTTCTGCCTTTTTAAATATTTCAATCGCAGTCGCAGAATGTGGGACGAAAAAAAAATTGCCATAATATGGGTGGAAAAATACACCTCAGACGACCCTTGCAGTAAATGCCGTTTCATATAAAGCAAAATATTTCAAATATTAATAAATATGAAATACGCAAAACAACAACGAAATACAAGAGTATTACGGGTAAAAGTAACAATTTCAATAACAAAATGACATTTGTAATTCATAATAATTTTTCGTGCGTATAAAATTACTAATATTTGCAAATTTCACGCGAAACTCGAGAGCTCATCAGCGAAGTTTTAACAAATGCAGTAAAGTTTGTACACAATTTATGTGATTTCATAAATTCATATTTTGCATGTTCTACTTTGATTTCGTGTTCAGACGTGCGATTATGATTTATGACTTTACTTCTAATGTAAATAGGCTGGATATATTTCTAGCTTCGCGCGTTTTGATAAATATTTGGGTATTGGCTTTAGGAATCTATCAGCAGGGATAAATATTACCTTATGATTGACACCAGGATCGTTTATGTATGCGAAACTCATTTTTTGTGAACTTTTTCGAAGTACCTAATAATAATATTTTTATATTGCGCAGTAAAATTTCATGGACATGCCTATTCATGACAAAACTAACATATAATTTAATTATTCTGATGATGGAAATGCCTTATTTTTCATATAAGTAACTCTGCCACTGGCTCTAGCAAGTATCACTTGACATTTCACTACTTTATGAGAAAAAAATGTTTTAATTTAGATTTATTCGCATTTGCGAAATAAAAACCGTTTTGCAAGATTAGCATCAAATACTCTGTTAATTATAATTAATTCGACATAGCGTCCTTAGATATTTCGCAATTTTTAATTTTTACCTCTACGATAACATCAATTTAGGTACTCGGTTTCCGAATAGCGACCAATTAAGGATTTGAAAAGAAGGTATTCTAACCTAGAATAGAGATTTTGCTGTAGAAAGGCTATTAAACCATGCTCGTTTTTTTTAACTTTTTTTGATAAATTAATTGACTCATAGATTTTCTCACTCAGAATTCCGCGATATCCCCAAACAGTTTCGATTCTCATTTTTTCCAAAGAATCGGTAAATCCGTGTACCAAGTCGTACTTCCGAAGTTACAGTCGGCCGGGACCTCTCGGAATTAAATTAAAATGTAACAATTTACGGTTGGGTGGCGTTCGTAAATTTCCAACCTACTAATTGGCTTTGCAGGCTCGCCGTCATCGTAAACTCTTTTACAGCTCAATAGCTTGCTTTATTAAATAGCTGATCTTGAGCCGGGACGTCGGCTTTCGCCAATATTTCGCTGAATTTATTAAGACCCCGGCATTTTTGCTTTGCTCCTTTGTATATTGAGTTTTTTGATGTACTGACTTCGTGTTTACTAGGCTAATTAACCGTTATTAAAATGTTTCTTGTCGATAATGAATGTTACTTTTTATACCATTTTGATTAAATCTTTCGAAAAGTGTCTGGAATTGCAGTTTACGTTATTGGAAACGTTATGTGCCTATTAAAATTGGCAATACTTTTTTATGTCGATGATGGTAACTGTTTCCTTAATTTAATAAATAAATACACCCAGCAGTCACATACATAGTCCTGACCCCACACTAAGATACGAGTCTTGTGTCGTGGGTATCAGAAACTACGAGAGACTTTTCGGTCTCACAAACACCCAGACCCGAAACAAATATTTGTGGATCACACAAACATTTGTCTCGGCGCGGGGATCGAACCCGCGGCCGCTCGTTTCGCAAGCTGGTGTCTGGCCAACTGCGCCACGGGGCTGTCAGCTGCTATAAGTATATACAACTATCAGTCATATTCATAATTCTGATCCCATGCTAGGATACAAGTTCTTTATCGTGGGAATCAAAAACTACGATAAACTTTTGAAATTTGTAGATCATGCAACAATTTGTTACTGTGCGGGCATCGAACCCGCGGCCTCTTGCTTACCCTGCTAACCGATGCAATATTCTGACACACAACTAATACTGTGACGTAATCAACGAAACCTAAGAACAATAGGCGCACTAAATTTGACTGTGATAACACAGTGGTACGGCTTATCGCTTAGGTGTCCCGATTCTCGCGACAGAGCCAAACCTTGCGAGTCGTTGACAGATAATCGTGCTATCTAATATCAATACTGGGTAAAGATTTTTTTGATTTCTATGTGCATGTTGATAACAATATTTAATCTAGTGTTAAGGAAATATGTTTTACATATCACTTATCAGTGATCCAGTGTTCCTGTTTATTTATGATAGTTGTTTTTGTTACCTGTGCACAATAATGTTTCAAGTGGTGGAGAGTAAACCTGTTGCTTATGTGGTTGCAATTTATATAATACAATAATGATATATTTTAATTATTTATTAATAAAACATTTTAAATCTTTATTATTTAAGATTTTACTTAATACAACAAGAATATGACAACCCGATCGTATCGTACAGTAATAAAAAATGATACACATATTTGTTTCAATTCTGAGTATTCGTGAGGGCAAAAAAATCTTTATAAATTTGAATCACGGCGTGGGGAAAGAACTATTTGCATGAGTTTTGACTGTTTTTTTCTTACTCCGTCCTGTTCCTGGAAATTTATTGACGTGAAATCCCTTAATATCACTCTCTACCGGAGAAACGAGCCCTAAATATTCGCACATTCACCTCATGACTCGTTAGTCAGCGCATTATTTTATTAATGAAATATTTCATTGAATAATAATAGGCACACAAGCTATCTGATAAAACCTTCGTGCTCAATCCTCCAGTACTGACTGGGATTTCCAACTATTGATAATCGATATAAGATACGATTATCAATCGTTGGAAATGGTACGTCGCGATTACTTCATAATCATAATTGATTGGTTCTAATTAGTTCAACTAGCGGCCTATATTTTGCTAGAATTTTTTATTTTTTATTTTTTTTATGGTTTTATTTTTTATGTACATATGACGACAGGTAAACATGGGGTACTTATAAAATAGCTCTTGGGGCATTTCACGTGAAGCGGACAGGGAAAAAAAAGTGAGGTTCTGAAAATCGTTCATATTCGTTCCATTTATAGTTCTAGTAGGAATGAATGTGAACACAAAATATTTTTTTTATATAATGAATATTTCACGAGTTATGGGCTTCTAAAGAATTGCCGTAATTGTAAAATATAATTTTTTAAAAGTCGTTTATCGTATTTAACAAATTTACAATAAAATATTTAACATAGCGGTATATATTGGAAAAATACTGTTCTTTTCAATGATGAAATAAATTTTTTTTTTCATGTCCTAAACCGGAAGTAAACTTTTCAAACCTGAATTTCAGTCACTTCGGCGACTTTTTTTCTTCATTTTTTTTTCAAATACAGCTTAAAGTGTACTAAAAATACACGAGAAAATTCAAAATGGAATGTCTGTTAGTTTCTGAGTTAGAACAATTAATGTACCATCGCGTCGCATTGGGCGTTATATCTGACGCTTTTAAGGTCGAGTATTTTGCGCGATATTTTATTAAAACTCGCAACTTTATTAAAATTTTATCTCGTTTCAGCGTATTTAAACTGTAACAAAGCAATGGAATAAGTAATATAAATAACAAAATCCAATCAGTAGTTTTTGCGTGGAAGAGTAACAAACATCTATTTCATTCCATATTCTTACAAATTTTCGCCTAAATAATATTAGCAGACTATATATATTAATATTATGCACTGAACCCAAAAATAAATAAATAAAATATTCTAAAGAATAAAAACATTTTAAGGAAGACTAAGAATACTTTACGCTGAAGATTGCGTTATTTGTCATGTTTCGCAAATAATATTTTTATCTTCTGCTTCCTTAAAATAATTTTATTCTTTATAATATTTTATTAATTTATATTTGAAATAAAAATGAAGAAAATAAAAGTGGCCGAAGTGACTGAAATTCAGGTTTGAAAAGTTTAGGACATGGTTTTTTTTTTTTAATTTTATTTCATCATTGAAAAGAACAGTATTTTTCCAATATATACCGCTATGTTAAATATTTTATTGTAAATTTGTTAAATACGATAAAGGACTTTTAAAAATTGATATTACAATTACGGCAATTCTTTAGAAGCCCATAACTCGTGAAATATTCATTATATAAAAAAAATATTTTCACATTCATTCCTACTAGAATGGGCCGAAATTGAACGATTTTCAGAACCTCACTTTTTTTCCCGTCCGCTTCACGTGAAATGCCCCTCTTACAAAAATATTCTTAATATTATACAGGGCAAAAAAAAATTATCTGTTATAGGTAAATCTTAGGCAAGGAGGTTTTGATGTCTTAATTTCTCTTTAACGTAAAAAATCCTTAAAATGTCTTCTTTGTGAGTCTGTCTTTCAAATTTTCTATCGCGAATTTTGCATCTCACTACGCCAAGATAAGTCTTTGAGGCTATTACTTCATCTTAACATTACTTCATCTTTACATTCTTAACATTACTTCATCTTTACTGTAGGTACTCTACTATCGAAATTGGAATAAGGTTATTTACAAAACACTTCGCCGATAAGAACCTGGGCCAGGTTAATGGAACATTTAGTTAAAAAAGAAACTAAATAAAAAATATAAAAGATTTCGTTGAGTTCGTTGGTTAGTATATGTATATCAACATTAATTAATCTGCAGATTAATTGTTAAAAATTTATAAGATATAGCATTATAAAGAAGATCTCTAAGCGCGATATTTATTATGTCGATAGTTACGTGAGCTAAATGTGAAGTGTTAGTCATTTTATTAGAATTTATTAATACACTATATATGAAAGTCTATCGTTCGAATACTGAAACGCTACTCAATTCTAAGTCGATAAAGACCAACTAAAATAAGACGGGATTGGACATTTAAGTTCACCTTATTTATTAAGTTGCGTTTCAGTATTCGGCCATATATCTCAGAGAAGTTAGAAATGAACATAGGAGAAATACGATTATTCAATGTTTCTGAAAAAATAGTACCTACATAAACATTTATGATTATTTATGCCAAAGAAAACATGGATGGAGTGCGTGAAAAGAGATATGAAAGAGAAAGGCGTGACTGAAGACATGACGGCTGATAGGGATGTGTGGAAGGAGAAAACATGCTGCGTCGACCCCAAATAAAAATTGGGAGCAGGGCAAGAGAATGATGATGAAACATTTATGATTAAATTAATTAAACGTAATAGAGTCGTCGTCAAGGTCGCGGGACGTCGCTGGCTGCAGGCGGCTTCCGACCGTTCCCGGTGGAAGTCATTGGGGGAGGCCTATGTCCAGCAGTGGACCACTAATGGCTGATATGATGATGATGATGATGATGAATAGAGTCGTACATAACAGAAATACAAACCATCATCTTGATGGTTTAAAATCATAATCCTTATTTTTAATCCATAACACACCGACTTATCCCGAAATATACTTGAAAGATAACATTTCTGATAAATACTAGATAGTGAAGGCCCGTCCATCGGTATAAAAGATATGGGACTCGCAAACATAACTCATTGACAACAAATACAGCTAGCAAGGAATATCGCTGCAGTGATGGCTGAAAGAATACAGATATTTGAAGTCAGCATGAACAACTATGGGCAAGCAAGGAAGCGTCGTGCATTCACATCGAATAAAAATCGCTGATTTCCGAAGATATCACTATTTTTGGCCTACAGTGAGTATTATCAGATATCATATTTTATCTATTGAATTTAGATTCGTGTTTTATTCACTAAAAACGCGAAATGGATTTCAAGTAGGATTGTTGTTTTTTTTTGCATTACGAAATTGTTTTAAGTCAATAAATGATTAGCTTCAAAGTTACCTATTTCATGGTAGCTATCAAAACTCACATTTTTCTCCATGAGTAAATACATATTTTAAGTCCTTGAAAGTAAAAGACACTGAACACATCTATTCTACTATTTTTTAACTTCTCTCCTGCATAATAAAGTATTTAGTATAAGTGTATAATAACCTCATCATCATCATCATCATCAGTCTTTATTCGTCCACTGTTGGACATAGGCCTCTCCTATGGCACGCCACTGGGCTCGATCTTCGGCTCCCCTCATATAATAAGCTCACGTCATTTATATAACACACAAACTGTCTAATGCCTATAGTTATTTATTAATGTCTTTAATATAATTTGTTTCAGATGGAGGAATGTACTTGATTTGAAAATATGTATGCTGTAAAGTACAGTGGACTGCTAAAACTGACAGAAATGTTTGACTCTAGAAAATCCTAGACGGAAAGCCGAGTAAGCTAACTTCTTTAGATATTTATTATGGTTTTATGACATTTTTTAAAATTATAATGATGACTACTGAACATCTGATAGGAATCAAACCATGTATACAACCTCTCATACTGATATTTATTCATTTGTTATTATGAATATATTTCTATTTTCAAATTATTAAATAATGTTTTTTTTTTCACAGATAAAATCACATGAATAAATTTGTTCGGGATTCAGTCTAGTACAATTGCGATCGAAACTACTGAAAATACTAGAAGGTAAGATTATTGTAATGAATTAATAACGCAATTGCATAATTTGATCTACGCAGATAACGAAGTTTATTGACTAAATAAGTGTTATTGGGGTTTTTGAGATACTTTCAATATAAAATAATATTTAATTATAATAAAGATCAAAAGTAATTTAATAAAAATTGAAAAAGTGACATATTTAAAAAAATAACTGGTACAGAAAGTATTGTTGGGGAATATCTTAAATCATTGTTTCTATTATTAATTGTCTGACATAATATAAAAATTATAGATTCTGATCATATTTTTTTCGATTATATTTGAACGCGAAATATTACGTTGTGGAGCAATTAATCAATCAACATATTTTTATCACAGATTGGCGAACAGTGTACCAACAACAATCATCTGTTCTTTATGAATTGGAAGTATGCAGATGAAAAGAACACAGAAAAATTTATTAAATAAACAATTTGTCTTTCAATTTTTGTTTTAATACGTTCTGAACATAGGTAAAAAGAAAGCATCAGATCTCAAGCTCTTTAAATGAAATACGCCTATATGAAACCATAGGCTGTATATATGTACATTCTTATATGGATTTTTATTTTTTTCTTCGTTTGCCTTTTTGCTCTATAAATACATTGTTACAAAATGAATTATAATATGAAAGCGTACGTTGCTTAATGTGAAATAGGAGGCTGCGGGGTTGATTACCGTGCTAAGATAAATGTCAGTAATAAATATTTTTTTGTTTGAGTTAATATGAGACCGAAACCTCATATTTTTTTATACACTTTTATTTTTGATTTGTGACAGATCAGTGGACATAGTCGTACATGTGATTGTTAGGAACAAAGTACACAATTATAACTGTTGATTGTATACAGGGTGTATTAAGACCGTGATCGAAAACTGAGGCAGGTAATAGCGAGGATAATCACAAACCCAGTGGCGATATTAAAAATCCCGACAAAAAATAAAAAAAATTGCCGTTTTCCATACAACCATCGGTGTTAAAAGTATGTGGTTTGTATGAAAAAACCTCAAAAATTTTATTTTTTATCGGGATTTTCTTTAATGCCAGGGGGTTTATAATCACTATCGCTATTACCTACCTCAGTTTTCGATCACGGTCTGAATACACCCTGTATATTTATCGAATATTCCAAGAAGCTTTAATCAATAACATCATAATGCCAAGAGAGACACAATTATATACAACAAACAACACTCAACACGAAATTGAACCTCCAATTATAGATAACAATGATCGATGGAACTAGTTAATCGCAAATTAACAGGCTCCAAACAGTCCATATCGACGCGGTTCGTACCGCTAATGTACAGTTAATTGACAAATAAACGCTGTACAATATGGTATGTTCAATTGTATAGAATCATATGTATTTAGTACAAGTAATGGTGACCTCAACTTGTAACTTTAGATTATAATTTGTCTCGAGAGATTGTAAATTGAATATCCTTCTTATAATTTAGCGCATTTTTCTCAGTAGCTTATTATATACATACAAACATATATGTACACATCTTATATAATACATACATATGTGTGTATTAATACTCATTCACAAACCAGTGCAGGTTTTCCTTTGGTGCAAAATCATTGTGTATACATTAAAAAAAACCCAATCAAATTTTGAGCATTGTTTTGCCCCAAAAGATTAATTAAATGATTGATGAAGATAAAGGGAAAATTTGCTGTTATCATTTGCTGATAATAGTAAACTAAGTATAAAAGCTGGAGACACAACCTGTCATTTAGAATAGTATTCAAAATGGAACACGCAATCATCTTTTTAGTGGTGGTCGCTGCCGCTATGGCCCTTCCATTTACGGGTCCTGGTGACTACCACCAGCAAATCGGAATTAAGTTAGCGAAGAGAATCCAACAAGCTGAGCAGGCAGCCGATTTTGATGGAGCCAGGATTATTGGAGGTTCACCAGCACCGATCGGCGCTCATCCTTACATGGTTGGTATTTCTTAAACTGGAAAATATGGCTATCATCATGATTAGCAGTAGCAGCAACCCATCTTACCTCCACTGCTGGACATAGGTCTTTTCTATGACACGCCTTTAGGCTCAGTCTTCGGCCCTCCTCATCAAACCCCTGCTAGCCACTTGGAGAATATCGTCACCTCCTGCTAGAAGGTCTCCACGACAGAACCCATGACGATTATGTGTTTGCTTTCAGGTAATGTTCACATGTGTTGTAAACTTTTTTTCTTTTGCAGACTGGCTTGATAGTCTTCATGGAAACAGGAGATATATCTGTTTGCGGAGGGTCGTTGCTGTCAAACACTCGTGCCTTGACAGCCGCCCATTGTTGGATGACAGCAGTCAGCCAGGCCTTCCAATTTACCGTAGTGCTGGGTTCAAACTATGTATTCACTGGTGGACACAGAGTTAACACCAGTGACGTAGTGTTGCATCCAAATTATTCTACGTTTGGGATTTGGAACGATATCGCTATTGTCCGTTTTGGCTGGGTTCCGTATACCTGTAAGCATAATTATATTTAAATCGTATATTGCCTAAAGTAAAAACGAATAACTATTGACTAAATTTTAAAACATTTCAGTTCTCATCCAACCGATAAGTCTACCATCTGGTGCACTTTTGAACGAATCTTTTGCTAATACTTGGGCACAGGCTATTGGCTTCGGCAGGACGGGTGATGGCGAAGGTAATATTATCAACTTTATTAATATCATAAAGAAAAATAGCATAAAATGTACCCTACCTCGAAATACCTAACGGTCATTCTCCAAGGAGTATCATCTAGTTTTTCCAGCAAACAGAAGCCAAAGTTAATCGATGTTATTTTTTTACAGACGGTGCAATCACACCAAATCAGGTGCTGAGTGAAGTCTATTTGCGTGTTATATCCAACGAGGAATGTTCGAGGAATTTGCCAACTACCCACTCCCTGTTGTGCACGAGTGGTCAAGGCGTGGTTGGTGTGTGCTTAACCCATTTGTGGCCAAGCAGAAACTACAAGAACAAATTCAGAAATTTCTTTATTTAATCATAGTTGGGGATACAAATAAGTATAAAAATGAAAAAAAAAAAAAAAAATTATTTATAATTTTGAAATTATAGGGGTGTGCCCAAATTGGCACAATGGCCACTTAAGGGTAAAATAGTGTGCAAGTCTATCGGATCCTATTATAACGGATAAGTCCACTAAAACGCTTTGGAAACTTTTTCTTTAACATATTCGCTGCCGTCTAGTTGTAACCATTCGATGACAATGATATCTGACGAGTAACATGATGATGAGGTGATTGTCCAAGACAAAATGTAGCTATACTTCAGCGTAAATATAACTGATCCATTACATCTTCTTTAGACGTAGCTGTAATGGTCACGCATTTGGTAATGCTACATCTATCATGTGTTTGAAGGGAACCCACCTCCATTTGTTTGCCATGGACTTCAACTCCATACAACGATATTGATTGGGCCATTTTCAGCGAACCTAAAGTATCTCATTATTTGTATCAAATTTATACTCGATCTCTGTTCTTTCAACGTTTCTTTCATACTACTCTCGTTTAGTAATTGGTCAATCGATGATGGATAAGTCTAAGGATAAGAAGGAGCCAAGAAGGAACAATCAGCCTGCCCTGAGGTAAAGGGGGTTTTGAATCCCAGCACGGTATCCCCTGCATGTCGTAAAAGGCGACTCAATTGTTCCCTTGGGGTCGCTGGACGTGCTGCGGGGGCAGGGCGTCCTCAAGTGACTCCAAGAGAGGTGGCGGCACTTTGGCCTCTGTACATCGCGGGGCCCCCACCCACAACCGGGGCGCCCGAAACAAGGTAGAGGTTGCTTAACTACGTTCCCTTTGACTCCGAGGCGGCCGAGACAAGTACGTCTCGGAGGCGCACCGGGCGCCTGTGGACAACGGTGGCCGCCTCTCGCTCACGTACCATGGTCGCCCAACTCGGCACGAAGATGGCCACCGGGGGGTTTTGGCCGGTATGCCGGTTTAGAGACTGTATTAAGGACTCAGCCCGTCACTAACAACTGCGCAAATATGACGTCGCCGCGCGCCGGGCTTGAAGGCCTGTGACCCGCTGTGATACGCTTCCCGCCCCCCACTGCCCCCGGGCTGACGGGAAGTAGAGCCATAAACAGCTTTCCCCTCGAGAACAAAAAAAAGGAGGCACAATCAGCACTGACCAATTTCGTCCAATCGCAGGTACATCAGGTGCACTAGCGGTGGTTTAATATTTGCGGTCTTATATTCGTTGCCATTGGCAGTTCACTATCACTGCTATCCTCAAACTCAGAAAGAGTATCTACATTATGAACACCTAAATACCTCGATTTCTCCTAGAACATGAATTGGCAATATTGAAGACATTTGTTCATTATCAAAACCATCTCCTTCGTCAGTATCAATAAAAAGTTCCAATGGAATTATAGCCAAATCATAGTCCAAGCCGTCGTCACAATCTTCGAGGATTGTATTTACCTCTTCCTCTTATCCACGGCAATTGTTACTGACACTATAACGTCGTTGGCAGTTTCTCCTTATGATATGCAAAAATAACACTTGTGGCCAGTGTACCCAAATTGGCACAGCAATGTTTAAGGTGCTATAAAATGGTAAAAAATGAATCATTATTTTTTAAATTCTGTTTATAAGATAGACAATTTATCGTATTTGAATAATAATAACTATTTACGATGATAAACTTAATATGCAAAATATAATAATTGCAAACAGTCAAGTACCTCGACAGGTCCTTCAAAAGCAAAATTCGACCAATTATTGTAATAATTCTATAATATATAACTAAATTGTTTAATATTATATGTAATCACCACACTTTCAACTATCCAATAATGTGAGAATTTATTAACTTACATAAATACTTTTTTCATGTACCCTCAAAAAGTAAGTGTTCCCAAATTGGCACGGCGGTCAAGAATGGGTTAAGCGACTCTGGTGGCCCCTTGACGTCTTTCCACAACGGTCAACGAATTCAGGTCTGTCGCTAAACTATTATTCTTCTTTGAGAAACTTAGTTCATGCAAAAGCGAAATTAAAAAAAAAAGAAAATTTTATTGCTTTGCTATAGCAACTGACATGAACCCTTCTCTTGAAATTTACGTCTCTTTGCTTAATTTTGTATATTAAAAAAACTTTTTAGAGTAAAGTTATTAACTTAGGTTTACTAAAGTTGATTGTTGTTTCTAATTTAATAATAAATTCACTCATAACCAATATTATAAATTACGTGCGTGCCGAAGTTTCGAGATTTAGATTATGTATTTCATTAATTATATGCTGTTGTGTTTTTGATTTTATTAACGCTTTCTTTCATTATTACAGATCGGAGTCGTTTCCTTTGGTTCTGGTGCAGGATGCGAGTCTCAAAACCCGGCGGCATACAGTCGCGTAACATCATTCGTGCCTTGGATACAAGCTAATCTCTAATATGGACATTAATATTTATTAATAAAAAAATAAGTTTTTTTTTTTTGACTCCAATATATTTTGTAGTTCGAAGCTTTGCCTTAGCATTATCAGAAAAACACGTATTAAGTCTTCTGTTGAGAGCTCATAACACTAATCAATATTTCATATTATTATGGGAAGAATGCATGGCAGGCATTTTTTATTACATTTTGGATGGCAACGCGTGAATAAATATTTTTTTTATGATTTTTAAGTTTTTATCTTCATGATTAATGTTGAATTTCACATAATCTTATAAATCTGCAGTATTCAGGATCATTATATTATTGTCATGCCTTTTTTTAAATGTCATATATTTACAATTATTGTAGATGATGAACAATGATAGTGCTTATGATACATTGAAGGCAATCTAATCCGAAGCATGCTTATCATTGAGATAATCAGATATTTCATAATTTCCTCTTTTAAAAAGTTTCGGTATCTCTTTAATCTCCTTTCATACGGGCAAATGACAACCCTGTATCTGATTGCAAGTACGTTATAATTTTTTTGCGATGTTCCCAACATCCCATAGGGATGTTATCAGTTATCAGTCATCATATCGTCTTTCGCCCATGTTTCTTTCATACCTTCTCTCATGCAATCCATCCATATTTTCATTGGTCTACTCTACTTTCTTTCTTTGCTTTTCATAATCAAACAGTTTTAATACATTTTATTCATGCCAAGGAGGGTTGGCGTCAAGCAGACAGCCAACCGTAAAATATATGCCAAAACTTCCAAGCAGTATGAACCATAATCTGATGGCAAATTCGATACTGTCTAAATAAAGCACCAATGAACGTCTCTCTGCTCTCGTTACTCGATACCTTCATACAAACCTGTTGAGATGCTTTTGTATCTAAACATTTAAAGACCAAGAAATTAAGGAAAAAATTGTATGTATGGTGGTAATTCTTTTTGTAACATTTAGTTTGAACGGCCCTTTAATTTCGCACTTGGCATAGTTCAGCTAATTATTATCATTTAAGTTTATGATGAAGCACTGAGTCAATTAGGAAATACCGTAGATTTTTTGAATTGCATGCTATTTGCAAAAAAATCACGAACTTTCCATAGAAAAGCTTAATACTTAAATTTTATTTGTGCTGATAATATGTAAATCAGAAATAAAACCAAACAATGAAATCAATTACTGGAATTACCTACATGAAAGATAATTTACATCCTACTGATAATACATCCTAAGTATAAAAGGTGCGAGTGTGTTCAGACTACGCAGTTTGAAATGTTGCGAGTAATCACCATATTGTTTGTTGTGGCAGCCGCTTCGGCGCTTTCCGTTAAACAAACGGGAGACTACCATGACCTGGTTGGTATTAAGTTGGCTGAGCGAATCAGACAAGCTGAGCAGGCAGTTGACTTCGATGGAGCCAGGATCATAGGTGGATCTCCTGCGCCTCTCGGCGCTTACCCTTACATGGTCTGTATATAGTTCAGTCGATTAAATCATCATAAATTGATAGAGACCTTTCAAAATATATGACGCTAACCTTTAATCATAGCCATCACTTATGGATGGTTTTTGAGTTTTAATCCTATGTTTATCTATTCCTCACTGATATCAGTCCACATTCGATATACTGCTTAACTTACGGTTTCTCTCCAAGTCTAACACTTAATTGAATCATCACCACAAACCTAAGAAATTGCAGAAAATTATTTTGGATAAACAAAGAAGATTAGTGTATTTTGTCACGACGTTTTCCTACGCATCAAAGCTCGTCATAATTTAGAATGGAGAGACACCACTAGACCGCGCGTCTTACTTTGGACGTAAACTTAGCTACAAATTTATGTTTATTTACATATTTTTCTTCATTCACAGGGCGGTTTGGTAGTTTTCTTGGCGTCAGGTAGTGTTTCCGTATGCGGAAGTTCATTGCTTTCAAACACTCGGGCCTTGACCGCTGCCCATTGTTGGAGATCAGCAGCAAACCAAGCAGTCCAGTTTACCGTGGTACTTGGTTCTCACTATGTATTCACTGGTGGACATAGGGTGAATACAAGCGACGTAGTTATGCATCCAAACTATTCTACATTCGGTTGGAGTAACGATATCGCCGTCATTCGCATGGGCTGGGTTCCTCTCACTAGTAAGTATAGTTTAGAAAATATGAATCTCTATTCGCACCTGTATCCTTAAATTTATTTTAATGAGTATTTTGTGAAAAGGACCATATGTAGGTATGCACCTACATCATCATCATCATTCTCCTGCCCTGCTCCCAATTCTTATTTGGGGTCGGCGCAGCATGTTTTGTCCTTCCACACAGGAAGGAAGGACAAATCATGCTGCATAAGAGTTTTGGCAGATTTTTTACAGCCGGCCGCCTGCCTGACGCCAACCCTCCTTGGGACTTTCATTGTTTTAGGAATGGGGTAGGGATAGCGTGTGTTTGGGTACAGGATACTGCAGGAAAGGATATTTGGCCTGATGGTAAGGATGCTACAGTCCCGGATAAGGAAGTATTAGGAGACTGTAACAGCTCGGGGGGCCGAGCTCGCGTACTCGTAGCCCTGTTCCATGACTGGCTAGATCAATGGAAAAGGCATCCCCTGACCATATGCACCTACATATGGTACAATATTTAGTTAGGTTCCAGATGGACACGTAGACAACTCGACACGTAGGTAACAGACTACGGGCTCGTGAATTATATATCAGAAAACACTTTTCTTAGGTTTAAAGAATCATGAGCTCATATACATATATTATAACTAAGAGGGCTAAGACCTTTGTCTACCACGTTGACCTAGAGCGGGCTGGCGGACTACATTCACACCTAAGAAATTCCTAGAAATTCACTAAAAATAACTAACCAAATAATAAAACATTGCAGATCTTATCCATCCTATCAGTCTGCCAACTGGGGCTCTTCAGAGCGAATCTTTCACTGGTGTGTTGGCACAAGCTGCTGGATATGGTATAACAGGTGACGGTCCAGGTAAGTTTTATAAAATCTTGAAATATTTTTCCTTGCCAATGACGGAGAATTTCATATTATAATCGTTTTGCAGATGGCGCATTGTCGCCTGATCAGTTCCTGAGTCACATAACGGTGCCAGTCATATCAAACGAGGAATGCTTCCCGTTCCTCCCTATCATCGAAGATTCCACAATTTGTACTTTTGGCATTATTGGTATTGGCCCGTGCTCAAGTGACTCCGGTGGGCCCCTGTCAGTTATCATCAACGGCCGTCCGGTTCTTGTTAGTAGCAATTTTTATATTTAAATTATTTTTAAGTTCCCATGGCCCCAATACAAAATAATCAAATTTCTTATCAATTGTCGTTTGCTTTGATCAGTTATGGCTTATTCATCAACTAATAATTTACACATCGCATACAAAAAATTCCAACACTAGTCGGAGAGGTCTATGTTTAGCAGTGGTCAATAATCCACAAGTATATGTCTCGGGTTTAAGTGTTTGTCCCTGATACGCTCGAGACTTTCATATTATTATGGGGTTATATGTACACATGTGGAGGTTGTATACCTTATTTCTTATTATAGATTGGAGTTGTTTCTTTCACTACTGGCCCTGGCTGCGAGCATACACGAGCAACGGCTTACGCTCGTGTTACATCATTCTTACCATGGATTCAAGCTAATTTATGAAGAGAGACGTGAAAAAGTACATCTTGTTACTTTTTAAAAATTGTTTTAAAAATTAAAATTGTGTAAAATAAAAAAAATATATTATTTATGGTTAATTTCGTTGCAGTAAATTCGTGA
This sequence comes from Cephonodes hylas, assembly GCA_030295005.1. Taxonomy (NCBI): domain Eukaryota; kingdom Metazoa; phylum Arthropoda; class Insecta; order Lepidoptera; family Sphingidae; genus Cephonodes; species Cephonodes hylas. Next base: position 2,290,295 of record AP025367.1, on the reverse strand, counting down.
CCTTGGATTAGTTTAACTTCAGTGCCGTCAGTTTAGTTTAACATTAGTGTAACGTGAGTTACCGTGGCGGGAGTATGGTGGGATTCCTACCCCACTAAAACAATGTAAACATTTATAGCAGTGGTATTTTGATGTTATGCATTGGGAAATTACGCGACACGTGACAAATGCTACCCACCACTAAAGTGTAGATTTTAGTGGTACGGCAAGTATTTTGTTTTCATTTGATGACGCAATCCTATTTGTTTTCTTATCCAAATGTACTCATATGTATCTCAGTTGTCCTAGTACGAAAGGAACAAGTTTAGGTCTCCCTGGTTTTGTTTATTACTATATTAGTCAAATTCCTTATCATCATTCCATCAGATGTTCGACTTATTGTATCCACCTTATTAGTGTTTGTCGTCTTTTCCAGTGAGTTTTTACTACACGACGGTTAAGTCAACACTACCGTATAGCATACTTATTTTTTCTGAATAATACGAGTTTTGAAATAAGAAGTTCTGCTAGTCTGTATGTTATGGGCAGGATGAACGAAATTACTTAACCCCATGTTACCAATGTTAGGTACATTGATATAGGCAACAAATAATATGAATGGAATATACCGTAGCTATTCACAGATAAAGGCAACAAATATGAATGGAAAATCCTAATCGTTTGAAAACCTTGATTAAACTAGGGCGATTACTCGAATTGAAAATCGTACTAAAGATTCGAGGGAAAATTTCTTCTTATCGGCTAAAACTGATACAATCCTCTTAGGTTAAGTGTAGGTACTTTTTAACTATCTGAAGCTCTTCATCATCATCATATTCGTCAGTACCTCAGATTTAAATAAGCTGATTGGTAATCGACGAGGCCCATCAGGCAGGTTGAGTAAGAACTGAACCTTCATGGTGTGGGTATAGCGGAAGCTGTAATAGCTATAGCTCCTGCTCATTCTTTATCAGTAGTCCATAAATATACGCGTGATACAACTATGTACCTTGCGATTTAAAGTTTTCTTCGATACCGGGTTGGACAAAGTAGTAATATTACAAAAAAATAAAATACTGTGGGTATCAGCGTAAAGCCTGTCATGATTTTTTTAGTGTTTGTAAGAACAATTTTTTCCCAATTCCTCCTGTTTTCAAAATTAAGACTTGTTACATCCCACGACCTACAAGTAAAGCACGTATCTAAGCTGTCAATTAGTATTATTTCAATGACGGCTGTTTTATCAAATATACATAGGGGGAAGTCCCCTAGTGACGAACACCTAAGGTATTTGAACAATAACTAAAAAACTGTTTCGACAAATTAAGCTTTAATAATGAAATTATTTTATTAACAAAATATAAAATCAAATTAAATCAACAAAACTTGTAACTCTGCTTTAACATACGTACAATCTTCAATTAAACATTGCCAACAAAAAAATTTGTCTCAGAAAATGGCACCTAGTACCGGACATGTTCAACCCATCGTACATCGATCGCATATCTAGCATTCTGAATATTCAGGGATATCTGCACATACTTCATGTGCCCATCCACGGCAGCTGGACAACTGTATCCAGTATCTAGTCTTCATGTTGATCCTCTAAACAAACTACGCATATATTTCTCGTGTCACATGTTGCATTTTGTTTATCGCAGTTTGTAAATTACTTTGGTCCCATTTTTCTTTCTTTTTCGTCTTCTACATATCGATATCTCTCTGTTCTCCTAAAAAAATAGATAATAATGATCAAAAATATTTTTTTTGTTTGTCCGATATTAGGGGAATCCTTAGTGCCCGGTATTAGGGGACAGAGAAATCTTAAATTAATTGTTATATATACAAAAACTACTATGGAATTTGACGAAAAGTATTACAAATTATATATATGTATTAATTATGACATAAAATAACAATGATCAAAACCACGTAAACTAATAAGCATTGTAGTTATACTTACTTTGATCTTAGGTGAGGCAATTTATTCCTGCCAAAAGTAGCAACAAACTGTTCCTATTTAGGCGTTGCGCGATCCTGGCGAACCACGACCCGGGCCGTGTATTGTTACGTTCCCCCGCACCCCTGTCACCCGCTTTTTAAATAAACGCATTGCCAGTTGTCGGGATACATCGAGTGTCCGGAGCTAGGTGCCGTCCGGCGTTACGGGACTTCCCCCTATATATATCAAAAGAGTATAAATAGCTTTCTACAAAAACATTACAGGCCATATCAAAAAACAAAAGCAATAATCAGCGAAAACACATTTACAATTGTTCAAACTACTGGAAATCAGATTTAAAGGAGAAACATTAAAGATAAAGATCATTAAGCTTTTCTGTTGAGGCATCGATCAAACAATGCATTGATATGGAAAATGACTTCTTGGGAATTGATAATTAAAATTGAAATGAAATAAAACTTTATTTATACACGGTATACAATACCTTTGTTATTGCCTGGAATATAACAATGCCACTACATTTATTTCAACTGTGATATAAAGTTTATACTTCAACGCTAATTCATTGGTAAGTATAAGCAAAATTTTTTTTCGTTATTTTCTATAAAAAAAAAATGAGGATCAGCATCATTAAAAGAGTCTAATACCAGAATGAGTGAATTGGTGAAGGAGAACATCGTGAGGAAACGTGCACACCTTAACGGTCTTAGGAACTCGCACTCGTCAACTAGGCCAGCCTCAAGTACTATAAGACCTAAACCCTCTTAGGTGTTGAGGAGGCCCTTGCCAAGCAGTGGGACCTATACTGCTGATGATGATGTCAGAATTTGGTATATTCTGATTCTTATTATATCAACATTTCTTTTTCTTCTTCTTCTTCTTCATCAACCCATATACGCCCACTGCTGAGGTGTGAGAGTGAGAGAACATAAATGTTAATTGCCTCTGACAATCTCACGAACCATACCAAGCATGACAGTAAATACATACATTTTGTCAAAGTGTCCCCTTTGAACCAAACTACATCACCATCGCCTTGCCCTGTTGTCAATTTCACTTGGAGTCGCAGTATGGTTTATTGCACACATCCCTATCAGACGTCATGTCTGCCACCCGTTTTTCTTTTATATTTTCAGTCACAAACCAAAATTCGTAGATACTAAATATTATGCTTTAAAATTTCGTGTCATTACAGATCGGCGTGGTGTCCTTCGGCAGTCCAGAGGGTTGTCAGTCAGAAAACCCTATGGGGTACGCTCGCGTCAGCTACTACTTGCCTTGGATACAATTTTTTTTGTGAATAGACTAGTACGAAATATTCTATATGAAATGTTTTGATCAATACTGTGATACATTTTTTAATAAAGAAAAGTTGCCCATACACACATGTGTGTCTATAATTCCTTAATTCAATTTGAGAATCATCATCATCAGCCAATTTGAGTCCAATGCTAGGCCTCCCCCAGTGACTTCCACCGGAATCGGTCGGAAGCCGCCTGCAGCCAGCGACATTTTGCGACCTTTACGAGGCCGTCCGACCATCCGGCCGGAGGAAGTCCCACGCTGCGCTTTCCAGTACGTGACCTTCACTGGAGAACTTTCTGGCCCCATCGGCCATCAGTTCCCCGCGCCATGTGGCCGGCCCATTGCTATTTGAGAATATAATCATTTAAATACGATTGGCGCGTGCTTTATCTTTATCTGATAAATTATTTCATACGCAGTAATATCCTAAATGCGAAAGTAACTCTGTCTATTATTCGTTCTCTCCAACTATATTTGAAAGTTTTTTTTTTCATTCATTATACAGGGTGTATTCAGGCCGTTATCGGAAACGAAGGCATATAATAGCTACGGCGATCACAAACCCGTTGGCGTTAAAAAAAATTCATCAAAAAATAAAAAATACGTTTTCCATACAACCATCGGTATTCACTGTATGTGGTTTGTATGAAAAACGTTACTTTATTTATTTTTTGTCAGGATTTTCTTTAATGCCAGGGGGTTTGTAATCACCTAAGCTATTACTTGCCTTCGTTTACACCCTATACAGTAGATAAAAATGCCTTTGGAAAAGGACATAGAATACTTTTTATCCCGGGAAGAAATAGTATTTGCCGGGATTGAGTTCTTTTTATGAAATTTAGAAATGTCCCAGGGCAGAACCGGGCTCTACAGCTAGTCAGAGTACAAGAAAATATTATGAAATCTTTATTTAAAATGTTGTGACCACATTTTATGACTCATAAATATACATATACTTTGAATAAAATGTTTGTCCACCTAGTCATTTCATCCAAGGCCTATAAAAGTTTTTTTTTTTAATCTGATTAAGTTTTGGCAAGTCATTGATACAAAATTAGGTTACTATACACATATTTAAATGGTGGTGGTAACAGCCCCGTGGCGCAGTTGGCTAGACACCAGCTTGCGAAACGAGCGGCCGCGGGTAAGATCCCCGCACCGAGACAAATGTTTGTGTGATCCACAAATATTTGTTTCGGGTCTGGGTGTTTGTGAGACCGAAAAGTCTCTCGTAGATTCTGATACCCACGACACAAGACTCGTATCCTAGTGTGGGGTCAGGTCTATGTATGTGACTGTTGGGTGTATTTATTTATTATTATTATTTATTTAAATGCAACAAAACTGTGCTAAATACTTTATCTTCAAATTAGCAACGTCCATTTACTTCCTTTTTATATTACCATCAAAGGATATAGAACATTATGGTTTCTTTTTATCCATCTATAGTTTCTGCTCTCGGATATAAATCTTAGTTACCTGTATAAAATTATGTGGCAAAGTATTTTAAAGTGCCGTTTTCAAATAAAATCTCGTTTTTATCTTACTTTAAAAATATCTTTGTAATTAAAATGGATCGCACTTGATGGATGTTGCTAAATTGCAGATGATGATTGTGAAAGATTATTTTCAAATCTTATCATCTTGAGCTGATAAAAGCATCTGTCAATTATAAAAGGGCGACCAGAAAAGCAACATTGTTTAGTGTCGACGATTTCAAAGAAAATGGCACAAGCTATAGTAATTCTTCTACTGGCTGCGGCTGCTACGGCTCTTCCGACTGGTGAGCCAGGAGGCTATCACCAGCGAATCGGAATCAAGCTGGCGGAGCGAATCAGGCAGGCTGAACAGGCGATCGACTTTGACGGAGCTAGGATCGTGGGCGGCTCGCCGGCACCCGTCGGCGCTTATCCCTACTTGGTCAGTATTTATACGACATTACATAAACAATTATTTATATTTTATCAATGGAAATTGGAAAGAAGTCGAAACTGCTACCTGACTACCTCCCTTCTTATTTATGAGTAATTTATTTGATTCTAGAATTTTGGTGATAATATTGGTTCCACATATTTTTCCACAAAAATAATTCTAATGGTAATTTTTATGCCCGCTTAATAACACTGTATCTTTTTTTCGAAATGAAACATGTGATAATATTTAAAAGCGTAATGAATGCAAATTGAAAATAATATGTTTCCTACGCTCTCGTGCGATCTCATATCGATGGCGCTGTCATCACTATTGCATAATAATTTGACTTCAGAACAATATATCTATTAATTCCCCTTCCAAATTTAAAAACTATCTCCTTAAATATTATCAATTTTAGAATCACGTAAATTTAAATCTTGGTTTCAAATAATGATTGCGTCATTATTTGTCCTCAGGGTGGTTTGGTCATCTCGTTAACATCAGGAGGCACATCAGTATGTGGTTCATCCTTACTAACAAACACTCGCGCCTTGACAGCTGCCCATTGCTGGTACGATGGATGGTCTCAAGCCACTCAGTTCACTGTAGTGCTGGGATCCACTTACGTCTTCGTTGGTGGTGTTAGAATACCAACAAACGATGTGGTAATACATCCGAACTATTCTACAACCACAATTATGAATGACATCGCTGTCATCCGCATGAGCTGGGTCCAATTCACGAGTAAGTTAAATACAGTAATAACGTTTATATTAGAGGCAAGATGGGTGAATAATTTTGTACGTTGCAGATCTTATTCAGCCGATCAGTCTGCCAAGTGGAGCATTGCTGAACCAAGACTTTGCTGGCGAATGGGCACAGGCTGCTGGTTTTGGCAGAACAGGTGATGGTTCAGGTAAATATTTCATAGATGTTGTCAGCAAATAATTTTATTTACGGTTAGTTCATTATAAGCCGCAGGGGGTCCACTTCAAGACATGGGCCTGGCCGAAAGACTTCGAAAACGGTCTATTCCACCGGCTGGCAGTTATTTGTCTATCTCAGGAATATTTGTTTTCCTACGCATCTACTCATTCCTGATTCGATAGCGAAGGGAAATATCAAGCATAGTCCCACATATGCCGTTCTGTATTGTTCATCATTGAATTAGAAATCAATTTTGCAGATGGTGCCATAACTGCGAACCAGATTTTGAGCCACGTGACTCTGCGTGTGATAACAAATGCAGAATGTAGATTGACCTATCCTAGCTTCGTGTTTGACTCTACGCTGTGCACGAGCGGCGCCGGTGGAGTTGGCCCATGTTCCAGTGACTCCGGTGGTCCTCTCGCTATCTCTATACAGAATCAACGCGTTCTGGTCAGTATTGATGGTAACAACGGTTGTGATACTTCTAATAGTTAACAGACTTAAAAAATTCTAAAAACTTAAGCCACAGATTCACTAATCACTTACATGTTCCAAGCCAACTCTAACATCCAAATCTTATGGCGTGGGATCTAAAACGATGAACTTTACCATAAAGTGAAATTTGAGAAACCATTTTCTGAAAAAATAACAAATGTTTTGGGTGACATTAAAATTTTTCTCGGTTCAAGTCACAGAGACTCATTCACATCATGAAGATAGTTTTTTGTCACCGTTATATGTATTGAGAAAAGCTTTAGATACCAACTCTTTCTCGGAGCCGGGTTCTTTAAGCTGCAGCTAAAACCTAAAATGTTCATTTTATGCTACATTTTCTATGCAGATCGGAGTGGTGTCATATGGAAGTCCGCAAGGTTGTGAGTCACACAACCCATCAGCATACGCTCGCGTCACCTCATTTGTACCTTGGATTCAGGCTAATTTGTAAAAGAACCAAAACGAAATATAAAATGTTACATTAAAAATATTGTAGTACATTATTAATAAAGTAGGTTATGCCATTTGTTTTCTCTTTCAACACCTTTTTCAGAAAACTTGTAAAGTCACTCAAAGACAAGTGACGTATTATTGTTCTTATCATAATTAACTAGCTGACCCGGCAAACTTCGTATCGTTCTACCCGTCAATGTTTTATATAATATTAACTGAATTTTAGTTTTAATTGTATATGAATACAAAAATAAAAAGGCCGCTTACATCGGGTATCTGCTAGACATAATTAAATAAGACTATACATTGTAAATATTTAGCAGCATGGGATGTACTCGATTTTAATTCTCTTCATTGAAATACTTCCGTGGTAGAATAAATCCTAAACCCTCTCAGTTGTAAAAGAGGTCCGTGCCCAGCAGCGGGAGCCCGATTCTGTGCGTGCCGCTGTTGATCCTGGAGCACAGGAGTTGCAGCGGCTGGTGTGTGGTGGGATAGGGATTAAAAAAAAATACAGAAAAGTATTGTTTTTAGACTGTTTCAGGCAACTTTTAAAATATTTCTCTCCGTAAGAACCATCCTCGTTCTTTCAGGAATATTATAAAAAAAAATAGCAAAATCGGTTCAGCTGTTCTCGAGATTTGCGCTTAGCAACACATTTAGCTATCTATTATTATATTATAGATTATATAATTAATCTACGTAATACATAATGTTATCTATCAGCTTGCTTTTTCAACATATTTGCTTGTTTAAAAAATGGAAACAACACACGGAGAAACAGATATTTTAATTGAGATATTTGTGATTTTTGATTGGTTATCATCAGCACCAAGATAAATTAGTTTAAGCTAGATAAAGGATTTTTTTTATAATAGCATAGCTGCTAGCACCAGATGGTAGGACGCTTTTAATTACGATAATGGTAATCATATACATATGATTAATGCTGTGACTAACACATGAAAATAAATCAATAGACCAACCATACAGTCACATAGTTCATTAGGTTACATACATTAGGATACAAGTCTAGTGTCGTGGGTATCAGAAACTACGAGAAACTTTTCGATCTCACAACCATCCAGACCCGAAACAAATCTATGTGGACTCAAACGTTGGCTTCGGTGCAGGGATCGAACCCGCCGCTCCTTATTTCGTAAGCTCGTATCTAGACAACTGTGCCACAGGGCTAAGAAGGCAACCCCATAGAATCGCAACCGTATCGACATTCATAGTCATAGTAGTCAATGAGTTCATAACGAATAATCGACAGGGAATTTTCAGAGGTACCTATTGATATTTTTTTTGGATTCAAAACAAACGCGCAGTTGTACTTTACTCATAAATAGACGTTAACTAACATATCACACGATTAATAATATATGTAGTGGCCTAATTCCAAGTTTAAGGTAAATAAATGGAAAAAAATACGTTAATTCGTCAAATACATTTTGTAGAAAATATAAACATTTCATTATGTTTTAAAAATATTTGTATTAAATAGTTACTATACATACATTACACTTCTATTATTTAATCTGATTAAAAAGTGAATAAAAGTGAAAAATCATTTTTTTTTTACTAGGTCACTATATTTTTAAGCGTGTTATATAGTTGCCTCCATTGGCTCTCATAAAAGATCTCACCTCAATTGCACAAATGTGCTTTGTGTAACAGTGCTTTAAAGAACGCATCTTATCCTCTGGACCATTTAGCCGTCTACAAAGTGATTTTTAACCAAGTAGAAAGTGCAGTGTCGTCCAGATAATGAATCGAATTCCAAAACAATCGTATCAGTTGCTCATCATTAAGGAAAACTCAGAAAGTTGCGTTTGTCGCAATAGATAACTTTAATTTGAATGATAATTATAGAGTATTACCCGCAAATCTAATCAAATTAAGCTGATAAGGTTGTATGGCTAATATTATATAAGGGGTAGAAGAATACAAACATATTTTAGTTACGAAATCGGTTCAAAATGAATCATGTTATAGTATTACTGTTAGTGGCAGCGGCTGCTACCGCTTTTCCTACAAAGGAGCCATTAGGCTATCACCTGCGAATTGGTGTGAAGCTGGCTGAACGTATAAGACAGGCTGAACAGGCGATCGACTTCGATGGAGCCAGGATAACAGGCGGTTCCCCAGCGCCAATCGGCTCTCATCCTTACATGGTAATTTTTTACTTAACTGATTAGGATGTACGTAATTACTAATAGCTATCATCTTTTTTAATCACTTAAAATTGATATCCATCGGTGTAAATCACTGATTTATAAATTTTCATAGAACTTGAAAATTTAAGAAATTTTAAATTTCAATACTAAAACTGTTGTCTGGAAGAGATCGGTCTCAGCGATAAGACCGCCGATTGTTCCAGTTTTTTATTAATAATTACATCAATGACAATGCTTGTTTTAATGTGGGTATCTTTATAGAGTTGTTTATCGGTTTACACATCGATCTGAAATTGAATCATGTATCCTGTTCCCCTTGTTTTGTATTATCGCTTATATTTTTCACACAGGCTGGCTTGGTTGTCGGTTTAGGATCAGGTGCCAATTCAGTATGCGGTGCATCATTGCTTACAAATACTAGAGCTTTGACCGCCGCTCACTGCTGGCACGATGGGTGGTCTAACATTGTCCAGTTCACCGTAGTAGTGGGTTCAAACTACATATTCACTGGTGGCTATAGAGTGGTAACCACCGACGTGGTAATGCATCCCAACTATGCTACATTTACCTGGCACAACGACATAGCCGTCATCCGTATGCCCTGGGTCCCGTATACGAGTAAGTACAGTTCTAAATACTAGGTCGTAGTACTGGTACCAGAATGATGGAGTAATTGATTTTTTCTGCAGATCTGATTCAGCCCATCAGTCTACCAACTGGCACGCTACAGAACCAAGACTTTGTTGGTGTGTGGGCTCAGGCAGCAGGCTTTGGTAGAACAGGCGATGGCCCAGGTGAATGTCTTACAATATCCTGTATAGACCGAATCGATAACTTTTTCTATTCGACACTAAACTTCAAACTTATTTTGCAGACGATGGTCTACGTCCAAACCAGGTCTTGAGCCACGTGGATTTACGTGTGATAAGTAATGCAGAATGTAGATCGTTCTACCACGGCAGTGTGCTTGACTCTACACTTTGTACTAGCGGTGTGGGCGCTGTTGGTCCTTGCTCCAGCGACTCTGGTGGTCCGCTTACCACTTTCGTTGGAAACCAACGGTATTTGGTCAGTATCTTTTCCCGATATTACTAAACAGATGATTATGAATTGTCGGTAAAGTTAGTTTTTGATCCATTTAATTATCATTGCTATTTAGCCTGATACTGCGTTTATCCGTTCCAATTATTGATAAATCGGAAGATGGTAACAGATTGTAACTACCCTCACATGTTATGGGGCCTTTAATGATTTTTCTGATTAATAGCAGCGAAAGGAAAGGTCTTTGATTTTGTTTCCTTAAATCTGACGATCCCACTCACGAAAATACAAATTAATTATCCGCACCAGCCTGTTCAGACTAGTAAAATTTCTATTTGTTTCAGATTGGGGTCGTGTCCTTCGGCAGTGCCCGAGGCTGTCAGGCACAGGAGCCGGCTGCATACGCCCGCGTCACCTACTATTTACCTTGGATTCATTCTCTCTTATAAATGAAACTGTATAAAAAGCAGCCAGATGCAGTGATGTTTTTATCGTGGTGAATAAAGTGATATGATTAATTTAATAATAAATTCTTTATCAGAGATTGTTTTTTATAGGCCTCCAATAAAAAAAATCGGCGGTTTCGATTGGTCATGCCATGAATTTCAATATGTGGTAGATTATTTTGATTTTTTTTTACTACCGTTTAAATATTTTTCTAAAAAAAACTTGTTATACCACAAACTCTACGTGCAATAGTCACATAAAAAAAAACAAAATGAGCTTTCTTAGCTTTCACAGAACCGTAATATGAAATAAATTATGATGATTTTGCCAATTTTAGTGTTATCCTTCTATTGTATTTTTCTTTCCTTCCGAGGTGTCATTGTCTAGACAAAAACTTGGAATCTCCGTACCTATACAAATGTGTGTGTGATAATTATCAACCACGTTAGAAAAAAGGAGACAGACTTAGCCTAAACCAGACAATTAGCTTTCTCTCTGTTTTTCATGAGTAATTAAGGTGCTTGACAATTAACAACGAGTTAATGCAATTATTCTGATAACTTTCACGTCATTTATGACAACAATTGGCCACGATTCGCAATTTTATGACGATCATAAAATCTTATTTTATTTCTATCGTCTAATCTGTGATTATATTACGCCGATATTTTGATAACAACTGATAGTATTTTTAATGTAAGGTATTGTCCTGATAACTTTAGTATAAAAAAATTAAAGTGTAAAGTGATTATCACAAAAGGCTGCTTTCGTTGGGGCCGATGTGTGACACCACTTAATAGTCTTTAATAAAATTTGTGCATAGTGATTGGAACCATTTAAATTCTATTGTAGCTTCGTCGTCTTTAGCCCATATGCCCATGCCCAATACTTGGGCCTCCAAGTTACACCACCAAGGCCTATACACCACGCTGGCCTAGTGCGGGTTAACGGACTACACACCTAAGAAATGCCTTAGAACATTTTTTGTCTTAGCTTGAATACATTATATTTTCGTCGAGCATTTTATTTACATGTTTCGGATATGTGTATTCGACATTCTGCAAATAGAACTATAGAACATTTTTACTGAAACTTTTCAGAAATATTACACAGTAATGTTTAAATCTGGGAAAGACTTTTATTTTTTTTTTTCTTTGAAAAGGTTTCAACTTCTCGGTGACTCCATGTACCTATAATTTAATATATTCACCTTCATTGTATTCCTGTTGCTCAAATTTCCTACTTGTAACACAACCATATTTTAATTTTATTTTGTGTACAATTAAGCGGAAATTAATAAATACTCCATTGCTCCCTACTTACTCCAATAACACTGCAACCTCTCTAAATACCTAATTGCTCCCTAATTCTACAATACTGCAAACTCTTCAACCTTCATCCCCGAAGGTGTAATCGGGTCTTATTGGTTATCATTTTTGTTTTTTTAAACACAAGTTGTGATTTGAAACACACTCGGAAAGTTTGGGTACGGAAATCATTCTAAATTAAAACAATCATTTAACAAAGTTATATAATATTTGATTTCTTTACCATGACCGCCAACATTATTTTACGTTAGTAACATGTTGAATATTTATAAAAATAGAAACTCTCATTGAGATATATACACATTAATTGTTCACTTCAAGTGGTATGTGTTAAATAGCTGTTTTAATACTACATTTACTACTATTGTAATAAATTATAATAGATAAAATCTAATCTATGGGCCATGGACCTAGTAGAAATTTTCTTAAAACATTTTTAAAATTTGCGTAATTACGTGAGCTTTGCTTTTGGTCTCGCGATTACAAAACCAAAAACTGGACACCATAAGACATAAAAAATATACAGCAATTTTATATCCACGTAGAGCGATTCATTTTTTTAACCCTAGAGTGGGCGGACTATGAGCATTTTGCCGCTGAACATAGGTTTAAAAAGTCATTGAAAATATTGCGTTTTCTTAAATCTCTTGTTTACTAAAGTTCTTTCTATAAGAGATTAATGAATACGTTGATTTATCATTACTTATTAATGTAATATTTAAATATTAAGAAAAATAATTAATTCAATTGCTTTATTCCTAGTTAACATAATCATTAAAAAAGGCGACAAAATGCTCCCCACTGACGTTACAAAAAAAGGCGCGCACACTATTGGGTTAAAGACAGTGTCTGATTTTTTAATATCAGATAAAGCTGATAAAGCAAAGATTTGGTGGTATATAAACGGATTGAAGGGGCAAAAAAGCCATTCGTGACAGGGCAAGATGGTGCGTGTGATACTACTGTTGATGTTGGCAGCGGTTGCCATGGCTCTTCCTAGGGAGCCAAAAGGCTACCATGAGCTGATAGGCATAAGGTTAGCAGAGCGGATCAGACAGGCTGAACAGGCATCCGACTTCGACGGAGCAAGGATAGTTGGTGGCTCCCCAGCTGCTCTGGGCGCTTATCCTTATCTGGTAAGATACCCTTAATCTTAGATTGTATACAATTTTTCCACCATATGGCAATTACAAGAATAAAATCTATGTATGAGGATGGAACTACCAATTTCTTTCTTGTCTTGTGGTGAGCATCATATCGTCAAATAAGAGCAAACGGTGGGAGATTCCATGTCTTTTCATTAAATTTATCACTTTTCATTGTCTATTTGACCCTGGATATTTTATGTCTTATGGGCGCCATACACGGTACGATCCCTCTGTACGATCCGTCGCGTCAAACCCATCGTAATGACGGGATCGACGGTATATTATGTCAAGATTGTTAACGATTTACTTTGTTTTTTGTATTAAAATTTTTGATGCGATCAATCATCTCGATTTTCATCAGATCGATCGTACCGATGGATCGTACCGTGTATGGCGCCCATTAGATAGACTCGGCTAACATCATAATTTATTAAACCTACCTCAGTTTAATTTCAAATAGATTGATTTAAAATTATTTGTGGTCGATGCAATTTATATATTTTTTCCATCCGTAACCCTTCTTGCGTGCATATTAGTTTTTTCCTATTTTTTTAAGAATCAACCTTTTTTCATTTGCTTTCTGCCTTCAAGGAGTAGCTTCATATATGTATATCCATCATTTTACCATCCAAAAGGAATAAAAATAACTTGAATGACTTTCCGTAGTGTTTATTTAAAAATTAGTACTGACGAGGGATAATTTTATCTCTTCCTCAGGGTGGTTTGGTTATCACGCTGTCATCAGGTTTTACATCAATGTGCGGTTCGTCGTTGCTGACAAACACACGGCTACTTACCGCAGCGCACTGTTGGTTTGACGGGTGGTCCCAAACGGTGCAGTTTACTGTGGTACTGGGTTCAACTCATATATTCTCCGGCGGTCTAAGAATCCCTACCAGCGATGTAGTTCTTCATCCTAATTATTCCACGGGTACCTGGGCTAACGACATTGCCGTCATCCGCGTTGGATGGGTTACATACACCAGTAAGTAATGGCAAAATATATCTTTTCTTTTTTTCTCTTATCATGTGTGTATAATGTTTTTTACTATCAATGCATAAATGTATTACGTTTTATCTACCATCTATGTTAACAATTTATATAATGTTTATCAATATCAATTAATTATTGATCTTATCGCTCTGAAATAGATTCCTTCATCAACAACATTCAATGTTAGTTGTTTTTATATTTTTCGAAATAGACAAAATAAACAGGTTAACATTTCTCATTGCAGATATCATTCAGCCAATCAATCTACCGACTGGTGCGCTGCAGAACGAAAGTTTTGTCGGTGTGTGGGCACAAGCAGCTGGATTTGGCAGGATAAGTGACAGTAATAAAAGAACTTACATATGTACTTAATCACTACATAGTATAAAACAAAGTCGCTTTCTCTGTCCCTATGTCCCTTTGTATGCATAAATCTTTGAAACTACGCAACGGATTTTGATGCGGTTTTTATTAATAGATAGAGTGATTGAAGAGGAAGGTTTACATGTATGATAATATCCATTAAATATCAGCATTGCGCCCGAGCGAAGCCTGGGCGGGTCGCTAGTATAGACTTAATAATTATTTTATTTTAGTCCAGAATTATACTCTCATCAGACCAGCGACATTCCAAGTACCTTCTCAATAATTGTGAGGGCTTAAATCATAGTCCACCACACTGGTTTAGTGCGGATTGGACTACATAGCTAAGAAATTCCTAAGAACTTTTTGACGTGCACGTTTCCTCACGATATTGTTTCCAGTATCGTGGTGTTTGTAATTACCGTGGCTATTGCCTGTCTCAGTTTTTGATCAAGGTTTGAACACACTCTGTATACAAAAAAATGTTTCAGCAGTTCCATCAGTGAACCAAATCCTGAATCACGTGACCCTCCGTGTGATATCGAACGAGGAATGCCTGCGGTCCTATCCCGATCACATTCAGGACTCGAACGTGTGTACCAGCGGTGTGGGTCGCGTAGGACCCTGTTCAAGTGACTCCGGTGGCCCACTCTCTACTAGCGTCGGCGGCCAACGAGTACTGGTAAGCAGAAAAGACAAAAAATGCTTTTTGTTTGACATTAACCCTTCGCGTAATTGACTCATGCTCGCGATTGCCGTCGTGCGTCCAGCCACTACAAATTTACACCAATGTTACTTTATGACTAAATATTATTAATTCCGCCTTATACCATAGTGATGCTACAGTATGTATAATTTTCAGTGTAAAGTAACTAATGCTGGACCAAAAACTCTAAAGCTTTGAGCATGACAAAAAAACGCGTGCAAGTGTTCGGTCGTGGATCCACTACTAAACACTCAAACGAAGAAATTTTTGGAACATGGATCCACGTCATATATACATGAAAGGTTATCCTTCAGTATAGATAGAATATTTCCAGTACATAATGCATTTTGACGTAAATAATGCAGATAAAGCCTTAAAACTTATTTAAAAAAACATACTATCAGAAAACCTTATAAAGTACACAAAGGTAAATAATGACAGCAAATTCATAGACGATTGATGCAGTTTTAATTTTGCAATTGCCAATCTTCAACCTATATTTCCAATTTCTCATTTTGTTTTAATTAAAAAATCACGAACCGAAATTCAAAAATAATTTTGGCGATCAATATCCCTACCGATATTATTGTCTTCCTTTTCAATAGATTATTTACGTCATTATACAATACATTATTACATTGATGCATTAAACAATTTACAATTTTCTATGTAAAATACCAAATTATTTAAACGAATAATCATTCTGTAATAACCTCTATCTTCTTATATTCAGAAGCAGTGTTTTATGTATTCATTTAAATTAGTACGGTTACACCAAATAATCGGCAATAATTTATACAATATAAAAATTATAAAATTGAAGAACTTAACAAAAAAATAATAATAAGACAAAATATAGTGATAGAATCATAAATTAACATTAGATAAAATAATATTACAATCAACAAAATATACTCTCTTCTCTCTTCATCAACCCATATTCGCCCACTGCTGAGCACGGGTCTCCTCTATCATTGAGAGGGTTTAGGCCATAGTCCACCACGCTGGCCTAGTGCGGGTTGGCGGACTACACACCTAAGAAATTCCTAAGAACTCTTAAGTGTGCAGGTTTCATCACCATGTTTTCCTTCACCGTTAAAGCAAGTGATAAGTCAATGTGAATACATACATAACTTCGATAAGTCAGAGGTGTGTGCCTGGGGTTCGAACCCGCGACCGTCGAGATTCTCGACCGCGCGCCAAACAACACAAAATATACAATTCATAAAATTCAATTCAAAATATAAACACAGTCATGCATCGCACATTCAATTCAGAATATCGCAAACATTCCAACAAAATCATCTTCCATTCTTTTGTAAATATATCATAGTGTGGTGCACTGTCCAGGAGATACACAGTTTTATATTTAATAAATAAACCACAACTGCCTTTTCCATGTTACAGATCGGAGTGGTGTCCTTCGTTTCCAGTTCTGGCTGTGAGTCAGAAAGCCCCGCTGCCTACGCACGTGTATCATATTATTTACCGTGGATACAAAACCTTCTATAAATAAAGAAACAATAAATACAATTTTATGTTTCATACCATAAAGGTTTTTTATTTTGTTTACTCTTTTTTCAAAATTACCATGTGTATATTATCATTGTGACATGTCGTATGTAACAAATGTTTGAGGACCAATAGGGGTCTATGTAAAAAGCCAAATAATTATGAATGAAACTCACGTAAAGGGGTTTATCTACTGTGAATCTTTTCATAAATCAGATCTAGTATGTTTGATGCAATCAAATATTTCGAACATATAGTCGACTCCGATTTTATTGTTATAAATTGCAGTGAAAGCTCGTTATCGGTCAAACATTTTGTAAACTAGTTAACATAACTATCATTCTCTTAAGTATTTTGCCTTTACAGGTTTGTGTACTTGTTACGTGCGATCTAGAGGTCCTGGGTTCGATTCCCGGGTTAGCCAAAGTGTTATTGGGTTTTTCCATTCGGAAATTCTTAGTAGCATCAATGAGCCTGGAAATGTGACCGAAAAACGGCAATAGGCTCGCCCCCTATTGCGTGGGACTGATACATACCTGGTGAAATGTGGATGCAGAAATGCGTCTCTGCCTACCCCTTCGGCGAATATAGGCGTGAGGTTATGTATGTATGTGTATGGGTTTGTAAACTACTGCTTTTATCGTGTCTGTTTTACGATTGTGAGGTTCTTAATCATCAACCCTTATGTCCACACTGTTGGGCATGGGACTCCACTACAACCGAGAGGGTTGAAGCCGTAGTAAATGGAAAACTTCAGAAGACATCGTTGCGCAGTTGTTTCTAATCCATGGAAGCTCACAAAATTCGTCATCAACCCATATACGTCCCCCTGCTGAGCACGGGTCTCCTCTACCATTGAGAGGGTTTAGATCATAGTCCACCACGCTGGCCTAGTGCGGGTTGGTGGACTACACACCTAAGAAATTCATAAGAACTTTTAGGTCTGCAGGTTTTATCACAATGTTTTCCTTCACCGTTAAAGCAAGTGATAATTCACTGTGAATACACACATAACTTCGAAAAGTCAGAGGTGTGTGCCCGGGGTTCGAACCCGCGACCGCACAGATTCTCGACCGTGCGCCTAAACCTCGAGGCCATCACTTCACAAAATTAGCGTGTTATATTTTTATATTTACAAATGTCACTTAGAATTTATTAAGTGATCAAAATATTTGGTATAATGATACTGCAACTTTAATTTGTTTATAACTGGTAGCGGTGATGTACCCAAGGTCATATTTACATAATATGTTTATATAAAAAATATGCGAATCGGCCCAGTAGTTTTTAAGCTATATTTCCAATTTTCAGTGACTGCCTGTCGTATTAAAAATTATTATTATCTACATTATCCTTTTGATTAAATTTCCCACTAGTTACACAACTATGTTTTAATGTTACAATACCTATTTTATTTCGTGTACAATAAAGCGGAAATAAATAAATACCTCATTGCTCTCTACTTACTCTTATAACACTGCAGAGATTTGAAACACACTCGGAAAGTTTGAGGATAGAAACATCAAAGGAAAAACAATCATTTAACAATGCTATATCGCCACATTTATGCTTTAAGAACAGTTACTCGACACTTCAAATGTTAAAAACTCAAAAATGTCTCTTAATGTTTAATTAAACACAAAAATACCTCCTCCTGTAAAGTTGTCTTTGAGCAGTTACGCCTCTATTCGTAGGATATGACGATATATAACTAGCTTTTGTCCACGACTTCGTCCGCGTAGACTACAGTGTTGAGTTCAGAAAGAAAAAACGTTGTAATCTATTTTACTCGTCAAAGTCCTATTTATGTCCATACCAAAAATCGTACAAATCGGTAAATTGTTTAAACGCGAAACCTTAACGCGCCGGTCGGCGCCTTGAGCAAAATCATTGCGCGCTTGATCATTATTTTAACACTGCATTATCTTCTAAGATACTCGTTGAAATCAAATGATGTAAAGGGCAAATTTATTTTAAATTATACACTTATAATGAATAATGCATTTATTAGGATAACGATTACTATATTTTTTATGAAAACACCTTCAAAAACAATGCTTTATTTAAGAACAAATTTAGTAAGCATAAAAAAGATTATAGTGAACCAACCCTAAAAGTTAGACATATGCTATTGCTGATTTTTTGTAGGTATTATTAAACTTTACAACATTTCTATAGAACCTAATTATATATCTCCCATGGGTAAAGCAGCGTTTTCAAAAAACGCTTTCGTTCGACCGTTATTTCTTCGACCTACTTCGCAAATCCGACTACAACGAAAAAAGCTTATCATTTTCGGACTAATATATAGCCTTTGCCACTCATAAAGAACAAACATTTTTATTGGTAAAAGAATTTTCAAATTCGGTTCAGTAGACCCGGAGATTATTTTCTACGTCACAAATTCACAAACTCGCAAACGTTACTTCTTTATAATACGAGTGTCATTACAGTATAGATTTTATTTCACTAGTTCATGACTGCCCACATTCTTTTAGATAAATAAAAACTTAATTAGTAGAAACACTCACTGAGATACACACACTTTAAATGTTCACTTCTAGTGACATGTGTTTAATAGCTGCAGTTAACACTACTTTTACTACTATTGTAATCAATTACATTTTATTCATGGGCCTAGTAGAAATTTTCTCGATACATTTTACCATTTTTTTTAAATATGTGTAATTTCGTCAGTTTTGCTTTTGGTCTCGCAATTACAACACCAAATACTGGACACCATGACGTATAGAAAATTATACTGCAGTAAATATATACTCGTAATATCCGCATAGAATAATGATAATTTAATTTTTTTAAAGACAGTATCTGTTTTTTCCATATCAGATAAAGCTGATAATGAAAAGTTTTGGTGATATATAAAAGGGTTGAAGGGGCAAAAGTGACATTCGTGACAGGGCAAGATGGTGCGTGTGATACTAGTGTTGGCGTTGGCAGTGGTTGCCATGGCTCTTCCTAGGGAGCCAAAAGGCTACCATGAGCTGATAGGCATAAGGTTAGCAGAGCGGATCAGACAGGCTGAACAGGCATCCGACTTCGACGGAGCAAGGATAGTTGGTGGCTCCCCAGCTGCTCTGGGCGCTTATCCTTATCTAGTAAGATACCCTTAAATTACATTACATACAATTATTTTACCATATTGCAATTACAAGAACAAAATCTATGTATGAGGATGGAACTACCAATTTTTTTCTTGTCTTGTGATTAGCATCAAGTTGTCAAATAAGAGCAAATGATGAGAGATTCCATGTTCTTTCATTAAATATATAACTTTTCATTGTCTGTTTTACCCTGGATATTTTATGTCTTAAATAGACTCGGCTAATATCGTTATTAATTAATCCTACCTAAGTTGAATTTCAAATAGATTGATTTATTATTGGCGATCGATTGATTAGTTATTCGTGATCAATACAATTTATACCTTTTTACGTCCGTACAGCCTGTTGCGTGCGTATTATTGGGTTTTTTCCTATCGATAAACAGTAGCTACATATATATCCATCATTTTCATCATCCAAAAGGCGATTATCATGACCAGAGATAGAGTTCTCCCAAAAAAATCCAAAATGAAATAAAGTAGTTTGAATGGTTTTCCGTGGTATTTATTTCAAAAATAGAACTGACGAGGGATAATTTTATCTTTTCCTCAGGGTGGTTTAGTTGTCGCCCTGTCATCAGGTTTTACATCAATGTGCGGTTCGTCGTTGCTGACAAACACACGGCTACTTACCGCAGCGCACTGTTGGTTTGACGGGTGGTCCCAAACGGTGCAGTTTACTGTGGTACTGGGTTCAACTCATATATTCTCCGGCGGTCTAAGAATCCCTACCAGCGATGTAGTTCTTCATCCTAATTATTCCACGGGTACCTGGGCTAACGACATTGCCGTCATCCGCGTTGGATGGGTTACATACACCAGTAAGTAATGGCAAAAAATATCTTTTCTTTTTTTCTCTTATCATGTGTATATAATGTTTTTTACTATCAATTCATAAATGTATTACGTTTTATCTACCATCTATGTTAATAATTTATATATTATGGTTATCTATATCAAGTATTGATACCGTGGCGTCACGCTAACGTAAAAAATACATACTCACCTTTTAGCTTTCATAACCAACAACCTTACCTTAGCTTGACAGACAAAACCTTTCCTTAGGATTATATTGGGACACAATAAATAAAGCACAGCAAGTAGATTATTTAATATTGGGTTTATAAGTCTTTTATAGACTTTCGATAAACCGGGAAATGAAAATGCCACATACTTTTGACGTCAAGTGAAACTACAGCAAGTGCGGCATGAAAACGCCATCAACGCTGATCACGCAGCGAAGCTCGACGACACACGCAGCATGGCCCGACGACAGTACTGGAGACCCACGACGATCGACGCACACGAAGAGTATCTACTCCACTTTTCCCTCGACGACGCGCCGCGCTGTATAACCGCGACTCTCGTTTGAACTTCACTCACAGACGTCCCTCGACAAGAAGGGTCTGTGATAGAGACATGACCAGTGATAAGCCCTTTTAAGTGGGAATCGTTGCGTAAAAACGGTGTCGATACTTGGGTTTGTCCGCAATGAGAGGACATAGAGAGTCGGACGGGACCGCGCTCGCCGCGTGACTAGAAGCAATGCGTGCGCGGGCACTAAGAACCTATACCTTACATGGCGCGCGTCACCGGAATCGAACCGGTATCGCATTGCTGTGTGTAGTGCTAGTGTACCTATACCTAGCAAGGTGTGTGTCACCGGGAACGAACCGGTTTCGCTTAGTGTGATGTAGTGGCGGTTAAACAATCGGTCACCATGGGTAACGACTTGTAGGTGGACAGCTTCACGTTGTGTACCTATGCTGCTGCAGCTATGGTACACGTGTGTGCTGAGGTAGCGGCGAGGTAAATAAAACGACTTGTCTTGGTGCGTGCCAATGGGTGACTCTGCGTGACTCATCGTATGAACAATCTTTATTGGTATTTATATTAAAGTGTACACCACAGACTCATGATTAGTCGTTGGCGTTTGCACAAACTAATTGACAAACGACTCAGTCGTTAGTATTTGGACGCGGTTTCGTCCTGCCAACATAACCCGGGTTTCGTTGGAGGACAATAAAGCGAACGCGCGACGCGTAATATTTATCAGCTCACCGCCGGCACGCGCCTGCCTCCCGCGCTCTCCGCCCGCACTAGCCCTGCAGATGGCGCCACTCGCGACCCATCGCGTATTTGAAAAATAATAATAAGGATGTAAATTTGTATATAAAGAGTGCATGTTTCCAATAAAAACACATACGACTGAGCACCAGTGGTCTATCACTTGAAGTAGTCCTCCAGCACACTACAATCTTATTGGTGTGAAATAGATTACTTCATCAACACAATTCAATGTTAATTGTTTTTATATTTTTCGAAATAGACAAAATAAAGAGGTTAACATTTCTCATTGCAGATATCATTCAGCCAATCAATCTACCGACTGGTACGCTGCAAAACGAAAGTTTTGTCGGTGTGTGGGCGCAAACAGCTGGATTTGGCAGAATAAGTGACAGTGGTAAAGGACCTTACATATCTATTTAATATAGCCTAAAAATACTTCTTTTTAGTCCAGAATTGTAATGACCATCAGTGACATTCCAAGGGTCTCCTCTACAATTGTGAGGGTTTAAGCCCTAATCTATCACGCTAGTGTAATGTGGATTGTACTACATGTCTAAGAAATTCCTAAGAACTTTTTGGCGGGCCGGTTTCCTCACGATATTGTTTCTAATATCACGGTGTTTGTAATCATCGTGGCTATTAACTGACTCAGTTTTCGATCACGGTCTGATCACACTCTGTATAAAAAAAAATGTTTCAGCTACTCCATCAGCGAACCAAATCCTGAATCACGTGACTCTCCGTGTGATATCGAACGAGGAATGCCTGAGGACTTATCCAGCCAACATTCAGAACTCGAACGTGTGTACCAGCGGTGTGGGTCGCGTAGGACCCTGTTCAAGTGACTCTGGTGGCCCACTCTCTACTAGCGTCGGCGGCCAACGAGTACTGGTAAGCAGAAGGAACAAAATATTTTAGTAATGCTTTATGTTACACATTGAACTTCAGCATAACAGATAGAATTTTCCCAGTACTTAAAACTGATTTCATATATTTATATTAGGTACTAGCTGACCCAGCAAACTTCGTATCGCCCCACCAGTCAATGAATTTAGTGTTACATATTAGCTAAATTTTATTTTTAATTATATGTAAATAAATAAAAAGTTCAGCACTTTATCGACATATAACCTCTAACTGGATCAACGGGATAAACATTAAATGTTTGACAGGAAATTTGCTAGAACAGTATATAAGGGAAAATAAACTTGTTAATTTTACCGTATTTCTCGCAATTTTCTAATTTCTTTCTTTCATAAGAACCTTCTCCTGACAATAATAAACATAAATTTATAAACAATAATAATCCGTCCAGACTCGGTTTGTGAGATATCTTAGCATACGTAACGGCATTCGTAAATCTATTCCGGATTATATCAATAGACTTAAGCATTTCAACATTATGAGTTTAAAAGAGAGGCGCAACATAGCTGACATGCTGATTCTTTATAAAGTTGTTAACGGTTCATTAGATGCCTTTCTAATTAATCATTTAAACTTCAAAACGAATCTTCGAGCCGTACGCAATCCACGTATGTTTGCTGTTCCTACTTCAACACTTATTAGCTCATATAATCACTACATAGTATAAAACAAAGTCGCTTTCTCTGTCCCTATGTCCCTTTGTATGCTTAAATCTTTGAAACTACGCAACGGATTTTGATGCGGTTTTTTTTAATAGATAGAGTGATTAAAGAGGAAGGTTTATATGTATGATAACATCCATTAAATATCAGCATTGCACCCGTGCGAAGCCGGGGCGGGTCGCTAGTTTAATTTAAAGTGTATTATGTGTTTTTACCTTAATATTATGTTTTATTTTTGCATTGCCTGTCACATGATATAATGTTCAAGCGTCATGCATACCTGTAATTTGAAGTGATTACATTGACTTTTCAACATTACAGATCGGAGTGGTGTCCTTCGTTTCCAGTTCTGGCTGTGAGTCAGAAAGCCCTGCTGCCTACGCGCGTGTGTCGTACTATTTACCCTGGATACAAAGTCTTCTTTAAATAAAAAATAAAGAGAAATTAAATTTTTCGTTTAACACGATAAAGGTTTTTTCTTTTCCAAAATTTTCCCTATAATGCACCCTACTCTTATAAGTAACAATAATAATTTACCTATAAGACTGCAAACGGATGTTTAAAGACCTACATAAAGAGCTGTATAAGTACGAATAAGGGCTGAAACTGCGTTAAGCGGGCGCCCGCGACGGGCAACCGTCGCGCATCTACTCGCGTGGACACGCGGGCGGGCTCCGTGGGAACGCGACGGTCCCCGTCGCGGGTACCCGTCGCGGAGACCGGATTTACGCAGTTTCGATAGTTCAATTTTAACGGTGTGCATATACAGTCGTGTCCATGGAGAACTTAATATATTATAATACACAGCAAAATGACGACTTGCAAAAAAGAAAAGACAGCTAGTGAGCCCGTTTATTGACTGAACAAGTCCGTGCGTGTTACCGCTGGCGGGCACCGCGCGTGCGCCTGCGACGGTTCCCGTGGCACAGAGACGGGCCCCGCCGCGCGGGTGCGGGGCGCGGCTCGCCGTGCCGGACGCCCGCGCGGATTCCCGCGACGGAGCACTTTTGTATGAAACCGCGCGCGGGCCCGCGTAACGCAGTTTCAGCCCTTAAACTCGCGTAGAGAATATAATCTATGAATGTTTTAAAAAAACAAATCCAATATGTTTGTTGCAGTCAAATATTTCAAACATAGATTCGGCTGCGTTTCTATTTGTGTAAGTTGTAGTGAAAATACGTTTATGGTCAAACATTTTTAACTGGTAAAACTAACATTATTAAAAGTATTTCAGTTCTGCGACAGATGTGGCCTCCCCACTGCCACTTCAGCTTACTAATTCTTTGGGCTTTGTTGATAACTTATATGGAAACGAGTTCCGGAGTGGAGACCACGGTTCAGCAAACGTAATGTAGGAAGCTCTCTGACTAGGTGGGGTGACGATATTCGCAAGGTGACTGGCAGCGGTTGGATGAGGAGGGCCGAAGATCGAGCCCCGTGGCGTGCCATAGGAGAGGCCAATGTTCACCAGTGGACGTGAAAGGCTGGCGATGATGATGAATTTGAATTTACGGCTTTTTCTTTTGTATCCTCGTGTATATCAGGTACCGAAAAAACCTTTCAAAGTTTTTAAATTTCAATCTGTAACAAAATAATCAGTATACTATCAGTATTATTATTTTTTCTCGACCACTCACTTTACAATCAATCATCTAGTTCCCGTATATCATCAAGGCTGATTATCATCAAAACTCTATTCTATATCGACCGTGCTGGGAATACCCAGCAGTACTTAATCTATTTGATTAAGAGCGGAAGTCACGCATAACACAATCGAACATAAACAGCTTATTTTATCTGTTATTTAATTATGCCGCAATGATTTTTTTCTTGCCTAATTCATTAACATCATTCGTCATCTGTCCATGTACGTCGCACTGGAGGGCACGGGTCTCCTCTACAACTGAGAGGGTTTTAAGCCTTAGTCAACCACGCTAGCCAAATGCGGGTTGGCGGACTACTTCTTCTTCTTCATCAACCCATATACGCCCACTGCTGAGCACGGGTCTCCTCTACCATTGAGAGGGTTTAGGCCCTAGTCCACCACGCTGGTCTAGTGCGGGTTGGCGGACTACACACCTAAGAAATTCCTAAGAACTTTTAGGTGTGCAGGTTTTATCACGATGTTTTCCTTCACCGTTAAAGCAAGTGATAATTCAATTCGAATACACACATAACTTTCGAAAAGTCAGAGGTGTGTGCCTGGGGTTTGAACCCGCGACCGCCGAGATTCTCGACCGCGCCCCTAAACCTTGAGGCCATCACTACGAACTACACACCTAAGAAATTCCTCAGGACTTTTTGGGTGTGCAGGATTCCTCACGATGCTTTCCTTCAACGTTTAACTACTTGATAATTCATTGTGAATACATTCGTAAATTGGAAAAGTTGCCTAATTGATTCTTTAGGTATAAAAATATCCAAAAATTCAATAATTTTGATAACTACAGAAGTGATTTAGAATTCAATAATTAATCTAAATATTTGGTATACAACATCCATTTGTTTAATATCTTAAAGCTGTTGGGCCTACTGAGCCCAAGCGCAATTTTGAATGACGAGCTCATCCTACGGGAACAATACATTTTTCAGGTGTAAAAAGAAACCTAAAGCACAAGGTAATAAGGCCTTGGGAACTTGTTCAATAATAGTTTACCGAGTAGTTTTTTAGCTACATCGTAACAAAAATAAATAAATCTTTCCTATTGAGACGAGGGAGCTTAGATATAATTTTCGAAACCGATACCGTTGAAAATAAAATTTTCCGTAGCAAGAAAATAGGAACAGATCCACTGACTACACCACAGGTTACTTTTATATAATAAACACAAAGACATTAAGGACATAACAAGGAAAACATATAACATTACATTCGGGAATCTGTTCATAAAATAAATACTTACTATAACTATTTCCTTAGTAAGACAATGTTTTGTGGAAGACGAACAAATGAATGTCGATTGATGGAAAATGGATACCGCTAATATTCTGTTTTTATGATTCCGTCCAGCAATTGTCGAGTTTGTCTCGATAGACTTCTGGCCACATTAGACATTTGAATACATTGTATCAGACTGACTTCTTATGTGAATGTCGGCCGAGGTACTGTTGAAACGATCAAGTTGGAAAAGACTTGTGCGAAATCTGTGTCATCACTTGCGAGACTCACCACAGGATAGGCCTTAATAGTGTCTCTTGGTGAACGAAGACTTAATTGGAGTCATTGCGCCCTGTTAAGCTAGTTACGTGAATAAATAAAAGCGTCATTTAGCGATGAACATGGTGAAGTAATACTCTCAATCAAATATGTTGAGTTTATTGTATGGGGTAAGATTTTCATTAAACGCACCGGAAACTGGGACTAAACCTTAGTATTGATATAAATATATAAGTACCCGCATTAAATTTATGATAGCTCCCTCTTATCATATAAAGCTGATAAAGAACTGCTTAGCATTGTATAAAAGGGTTGAATATATTACTGGTATTTTTAGAAACAGCGAAGATGGTGCGTGTGATACTAGTGTTGATGGTGACAGCGGTTGCCGTGGCTCTTCCTATGGAGCCAAAGGGCTACCATGAGCTGGTTGGAATAAAGCTAGCAGAGCGCATCAGGCAGGCTGAACAGGCGATCGACTTCGACGGAGCTAGAATAGTGGGCGGCTCCCCTGCAGCTCTCGGCGATTATCCTTACCTGGTAAGTGACACATAACTTCATGTCTGTATTACTGTGTATAAACGTAAGGCAAAAGTGCATTCCTGCTACCATAATACACATATTTTTAAACTTCGTGCTACTAGTGACAATTGCCTGATAGAAAAACCCAATAACACTTTTACCCGACTAGGCATTCAACCTTGGGACTTCTAGATCGTTTGGCATACTGCGGGATCACGTGAATTCACGTGGCAGTCGAGCATAATGTAAAATCATCGTCATCATCATCAGCCCATATACGTCCCACTGCTGAACACGGGCCTCCTCTACCATTCAGATGATTTTAGGACTTATTTCACCACGCTGGCCTAGTACGGGTGTATAGCATATAGTGGGATTTTGCTGACTTTGAAAAATAAAGTTAAATTTTCCTTAGGGTGGTCTGGTCGTCGTATTATCATCAGGCGCAATATCAGTTTGCGGTTCTTCGCTGCTGACAAATACTCGTGCCCTGACTGCTGCCCATTGTTGGTTCGATGGATGGTCCCAAGCCCAGGAGTTCACTGTCGTGCTGGGATCAACCACCATATACTCAGGTGGCACCAGAATTCCCACTCGAGATGTGGTAATGCATCCAAATTATTCAGTTTTCACCTGGGCCAATGACATCGCCGTCGTCCGATTAAGCGGGGTTTCGTATACAAGTAAGTAAGAAATTACAACACATAATTTATTAATGTTAATTTCAAAAATGTATTTTTTAGCTATTATTATGACGCCAATATTGTAAAAAATATAATAATGAATATAAGTACTTAGATAGATGATACATAGCATACAGGTGCAAATAGGTAGCTCGCCTATTTGTATCCCAAAATAAATAGGTTTCCACAAGAAGTATTACAATCAGATAAAAATTACTCAACGTCCATGTGGGTTCCAAAATTCTTTTTTAGAAAAGATTGATTGCAGTTTGATATTTATTAAATTTATGGTAATTCTCATAGAAAGTAAACCGGTGATTTCAAACATTGCATGTTTGTATTTTAACCGTAAATATGCGTTTCGGCCAGAGCGCTTTGAGAGAGGCCTATGTCCATAAGTAAGACATCTTTCGGCTGTTGACAATATATGTTAACTTCAATTAAAAGCGAAACATTTGAACGTATAAAAACATAAAAACAAAAATAATAATATTTCAGGTGTTATCCAGCCCATCACACTCCCGACCGGTTGGCTGGAGAACGAAAGCTTCGCTGGTGTGTGGGCACAAGTCGCTGGTTTTGGCAGGATAAGTGACGGTAATAATAGATTTCAAGATGACTGCATACTAAGATCATTCATTTTTATGTAAATACAAATCGAATGACTCCTGGTTTCGCGCCACCTGTTTCTTGCAGTCCAGAGTCGGTCGATTAGGAAATGAAATTCTCAATATCAGCTTTTTGTACAGAAATATGTCTGAATATCGACAATAGGCGTGAGCTTATATACATAATATATTGCTTATGCCTATAATACACTTACTAAAAGGATGACCTGAATGAATGTGAATGAGTGAATCCACATCAGTCATACATGCCTTTAATACCTTTTTAACAAGCTAATATTAATAATGTTTTTCAAAGATTCCTAAAAAAAGGCGGGTTGCACTTACTGCTACACAATGACAAACTACTATGACTATATTCAAAACATCCATGAGCCGCAAGTAAGACGTCCGTGGGCTGCGGGGTGTCGACCACTGCTTTAAAGGAATCCCTCCACCGCAGACTAATATTAACAATATTTCTCAGTTAGCACAACCCTGAATCAAGTCCTGAACCACGTGTCTGTACGTGTGATATCCAACGAGGAGTGTTTGAGGACATACCCCAACAACGTTTGGAACTCAACGGTGTGCAGCAGCGGGGTAGGTCGTGTTGGACCCTGCTCTAGTGATTCCGGCGGTCCTCTCTCTACTGTGTTCAACGGCCAACGCTTGCTGGTAAGCCTTTGAAAATATATTCATACAAACACTGGACTATGGCCTAAATTCTCTCAATAATAGGGGAAGTCTACGCCCAGCACACGTGTATGGGCTGATAATATATAAATAATGAATACAGACACAAATCCGGCCGTTATTGTTATTCAATGTTATGAATATTAATGGTTTATTTTTTCATATAACAACGCCAAAAACCAATATTTAGATCAATAATATCAATCCTTAATAATCTTTATCACCTGATATTGGGTAGTAGTTTTATGCAGAGTGTATTAAGACCGTGATCGGATAAGGCAGGTAGTAGCCACAGTGATCACAAACGCAATAGCGTTAAAAAATCCCGCCAAAAAAAAAAACCTGACGTTTTTCATACAGTCATCGATAAATGTGGGTGATTTGTAAAGATAATGTTTTTTTTTCTTTTTTGTCAGGATTTTTTTAACGCCAAGGGGTTTGTGATCACTGTGGCTATTAATTGCCTTAGTTTCCGATCACGGTCTAAATACAATCTGTATTTATGAGGATCAACAACCTACAACTGATTTTTTCAATATTACAGATCGGAGTGGTGTCCTTTGTTGCTAGTACTGGCTGTGAGTCGGAAAGCCCTGCTGCCTACGCGCGTGTGTCGTATTACGTACCCTGGATACAAAGTCTTCTGTAAACGAAGTAGTGAGGAATATAACAACCTTAAAATATATTTAGACGCTTTTATTTTATAATAAATACTTTTTATTTAAAAATATTTTCACTGCAATTGTATTATATTAGAATTCAGACATTGAATTTTTCATCATTGATTAATGAATGTGCTGCCGATGAGATTAATTCTAAAACGAGTAATTAATATCAACTTAATACTTATCAATAAGAACGAGCTGTCTAGCTGAAATTTTAAATGATTTTTAATGTTTTGTTTTTCAATAAAGCCTTTTTGCGAAGTTAAAATGTGATCAAAACAAAAATTTGCGATGAGCTCCCACCATCTGGTGGGTTTGTAAACATCATAAAATATGTATAGAAATTACAATATTTACGTATTGAAATCATAATGATTATTGTAATTACGTATTGAATGACTATACCGATATTGACTGATAAAAAGAAATAGAAGTGTGATATTTTATCATCGATCATTACATTAATATATTTATATATTTAGTGATTGACTCGTAGTTTTTCGGTGCTAGTTTGTACAGAGGGATAGAGAGTACTCGGGTTTGATTATCGGAATGGGCATAATGGTGTAGTTTTTTTCCATAAGAAAATTCTCCGTCGAAACTCCGCCTATTCGGGGAGTAAGACGAGAGTTTAAAATTTAGAGATGTATTATTTTCATCCGGTAGAAAGAAGTATTAGTATAGGAAGCAAACTTGTACGCGTGTTTCTTATACGAAATACGATGAGATAAGATTGAATATCTTTCCAAGTTACTTTCCATGATATAGACAGTTGCAAACGCTAAGTGGTGAACTGTAACACAAACAATAGCATAGATATTTGGCCAATAAAGCAAATTCTAATGCTATTTGAATTAACATTCATATTTTTTGTGTAAAACTATATTTTAGTTTATATTATTGTGATTCATATCGTCATTCGATAATGAGTTGGTTTTTCCTTTTATCTTTTAATCGTATAAGGAATAGAATACAATCTTATACGGCACGTACAGTATTTAGGGTTTTCCAAAGTTTTATCTATCAACTGCGTTATTCAATATTCATATCCTGTCTATGTATTTACGTCTTCAATTAAATATCCTGCCCACTTTATTCGCGGAAATTATAAAATAATGACCTTTATTTTCAAACTATTGGCGTCCACTGCTGAAGGTCTCTCCAAGTAGGTGTCAGCTATCCTGGTCTTGAGCAGTCCCTATCCATCCGATACCTGCCACCTTTGCCAAGTCGTCGAACCATCGTGGTGCTGGTCGTTCTACACTCCTTCTACCTAACCGCGGTCTCTATTCCAACACTTGTCTGCTCCAGCGGCCGAATGATTACTAGATGTCGGGAATGTAAACCAAGTTTTGTATTGAACACAACCACTTATAGGTAAATATTTATATGTAATTTAGTGATTTGTCTTGCAGTATGGTTGCTGTATCCCCTTACATGTGCAATGGCTTATGAAAATATGAAAGTAGCAGCTGCTCCAAAGAGACTGTCAACAATATTATTTATACTGACTTAAAAGAAAACAAAGTTGTAAACATTCCCTTTCCCTCATTCACAAACATAAGACCTAAATAACTCCCGCGAAGTTAGTAATTAACTAAGGCTATACGCAAACAAAGGCAGAACAAAAATAATATTTGCAAAGACAAACTTCATTTGGCTTAGTTAACGTCTGTTGCAAATTCGAAGATAAGCCCAGCATAGGCCTTTTTTAATTAAATTTTTCATAAACATAACTCACTGTTCTGGTTGATTAAGAGTGTAATATTATTTTATCTATACTGATATTGTAAATACGAAAGTAATTGTGTTTATCCGTCGTGTTTGTTAACGCGTAAACACAGCACGACAAACATACTCACTCGCCTGTAGTCTCCGAAGGGGTAGACAGAGGTTCATTTCGCCAATTGTGTTTTCGTCCCGTGTACATTGTACATGGCCATTGCCGTTATTCTTGCCCAATTAAAGCCTCCGTGCCTAAAAACCGAACCCGAGACCTCGTATGTATAGTAAAATATATATTGTTAGAAGACCCACAAATAAAATTATAAAGAACGGGTATATAAGCCGGTGCGAACAAACAATTGACACATTACTAATCATAGCTTTGTGCGGTGCGGATCACTTGACGAAATGTTTTGTGAAATCTCTGATTATTGTTACTTTGATTATATTTGTGAAATCTTGATTACGTTTGTACTGTAAGTGGACAGCGTCACGTTGTGTACCGATGCTGGTGCAGCTATGGTACACGTGTGAGGTTATGTGATGAGGTAGCAGCGAGGTAAATGAAACGACTTGTCTTGGTGCGTGCTAATGGGTGACTCTGCGTGACTCCTTGTGTGCAGTAATCTTTATTCATATTTATATTAAAATCTGACCTAGATTAGGTTCGATGACAATACCGACGATGTTATACTGACTCCACATTAGTTCCCCCTTTTTTAGAAAAATAAATAAATAAATAAATACATAATTAAATATTGTATACATAATAATATTCAAAAATATTTTCTAGTTTTGTTTGCATCTATTGCGAAACGTACAACCGGGCGTATGACGCGGCCCGATCGTGTTGTCGTCAGCGCAGACTTGCTGTATTCCGCAGGCTCAGCACTCTTGCGGTTGTTGACGTTCTTGCTGCACGTGCTCCTTAACTGTGCCAAAGGTTCACTTGCCTTTTCTTCATTTAAAACGTAGGCAGGTTTTAATCTGTCTACTGTTATTACCGATGTTTTTTCAGGCATTTGGATTTTATAATATTTTTCCGTTTTTTCTAGCACTTTGTATGGTCCTTTGTATGATGGTGTTAGCGGCTTCTTCACAGCATCTGTTCTGACGTAGACGTATTCGCAGTCCTTCATGTTCGGGTGGATAAATGGTTTATGGTTTGTAGCGTGGTGGCTGTTGTTAAACGGGCTTAGATTGGCCATAGTCCTTTGCAGTGTCCGTGTGAAATCTTCTGGTGATGTATTTTGCGTTTTCGGCTCGATAAACATACCAGGTAGACGTATATTTGCTCCGTATAACATTTGCGCTGGGCTGATGTTTTCTTTTAATCGTAAAGCGCCTCGCAACCCTAATAGTACTAGGGGTAATTCCTTCGACCAGTTAGTTGTGTTACCACGCGCGATTAGTGCAGTTTTCATAGATCTGTGCCAGCGTTCGACTAATCCATTTGATTGTGGGTGATAACTGGTAGTTCTGGTCTTCTTAATACCGAGTGCTTTGGTTAAGGCGATAAATAAGTCAGACTCGAATTGTCGTCCTTGGTCTGATGTGATCGTGGTTGGGCATCCGAATCTTGATATCCAGGTGTTTAGGAGAACTTCTGCTACAACTTTTGCTGTTACTTCTGGTACTGGTACGGCTTCAGGCCATCTCGTTGCTCTGTCGATCATGGATATAATGTATCTGTTTCCGTTGGATTCTGGTAGTGGACCGACGATGTCTATGTGCACGTGATCTAAACGTGATGTTGGCGTGAAACTTCCGATTGGGGCAGAGTTGTGCCTGTATATTTTAGTTGTCTGGCATGACTCACATGTTTTCGCCCATGTACCAACGTCTGTATTCATGCCTGGCCAGAAGTAATGTTCGGAGATCATTTTCTTGGATGATCTTACTCCGGGATGCGTAATGTTGTGCATGGAGTCAAAGACATGTTTTCGAAGCGCCTTGGGTACGTACGGTCGTAAATTTGCTTTTGAATTTTCGCACCACAATTGTCTTGTTCCTGATAATTGCGTACTTTTCCAGCTGAGGTTGCTTTTAGGTAACAGCTGAGGGAGTTCAATGTCGCTGCGTTGCAAATTTGCAATGTCATTCCAATCGACAGGTGTAGGACAATCTATTTGTTCGACGCGTGATAGTGCATCGGCCACGGGGTTCATGTTACCGGCGAGGTGGCGTATGTCTGTCGTAAATTGCGCAATGAATTCTAGATGACGTAGTCGTCTTGGCGATGTTCTTTTACTTGAACTGTCTTGTTTCGTAGTGAAGGCGTGACATAATGGCTTATGATCGGTGTATATTATCAATTCTCGTCCCTCGATATAAGGTTGAAAATGCGTTACAGCCATGTAGATTGCTAGTAATTCTCGATCATATGTGCTGTATTTAGTTTGTGCTTCACTCAATGCTTTTGAAAAAAATGCGAGTGGCTTCCAAGTGTCGTTTTCGTACTGTTGTAGAACTGCGCCGACACAAGTTTGCGAAGCATCTGTCATGAGAGATAATGGTGAATGCGGATTTGGTGACGTCAATGTAACAGCGTCGCTCAGACTTGCTTTACACTGATCGAATGCTTGTAGCGCTTCAGGAGTCCATTGTATTTCGGTCTTGTCGTTTTTCTTTGAGCCTATTAGATATTTGTTCAAAAGAGCTTGATGTTGGGCTGCTTGTGATATGTTGTTCCGGTAGAAATTTAACATGCCCAAAAATCTGCGTAGATCTTGCACCGTTTTTGGAGTGGGGTATTTCTTGATTGCTTCAACTTTTTCAGGTAAAGGTTTGATACCCCCTGGAGTGATCAAATATCCGAGAAATTCTATTTGCGGCTGTCCAAATACGCATTTAGCGCGATTGATTGCGATGCCATGCTCGTTGAGTCGCTTGAACACTTCATGTAGATGTTGACGATGTTCGCTGGGTGACGATGACCTCACCAGTATGTCGTCGATATATACAAAAATGAAGTCCAATCCCGCTAACACTGTGTTCAGAAATCGTACAAAGGTTTGGCCCGCGTTTCGTAGACCGAACGGCATTCTAGTGAATTCGAATAGACCGAACGGGGTGGTTATTGCGGTTTTTTCAACATCTTTGACGGGTATCTGGTTGTAAGCTCGTTTCAGGTCAATTTTTGAATATATCGTAGCTCCAGGCAATAGGTAAATAAAGTCTAAAACTCTCGGGATCGGATATCTATCTGGTACAGTGATGGCATTTAATCTTCTGTAGTCGCCGCATAGTCGTAATTCGCCATTTTTCTTTTTTGTCACTAATAATGGACTAGCCCAAGGACTCTTGGAGGGCCTGCATATGCCTGCCTGTAGCATGTCCTCTATTTCTTTCTTTACTTTTAAGTATTTGTCGGCCGGCAAGGGTCTCGGCTTGGAGTACACAGGATGTCCCTCGGTGATGATGTGGTGAATCACGTTGTGCTTTGGTGGTGATAGTGTGTCGAGCGGCTTTAAAATATTGGGATACTCTTCCAGAATGTCTGCGTAGTCTTCGGCTAAGTCGACAGTCCGAAGTGTTGGTGTGTCTGACTTCATTAACTGTGCATTTCGTTGAAGTCCAGTAGTACCATCTATCAGACGCTTGTTTTTAATATCCACCAAAATGTTGTGTTTTTCTAAAAAGTCGGCTCCCAGTATCGGTTGCGTAATATCAGCGACGATGAATGTCCATCGGTACGGTCGTCTCAGGTTTAAATTAAGTGTCAGCGTTTTGTCGCCGTATGTTTTTATTGGAGTGCCGTTTGCGGCGTATATTTTATATGTGTCGTCGGTTTTGAGTTTGTTGCCTTTTCTCGGTATAGCTGAGATGTTAGCGCCCGTGTCAACCAGGAAGCGATACCCACTTTTTCGGTCGGTAACGCATAGGCGGTTTGAGGGCAAGACAGCGCTGACGACCGCCTCTGTCAACGCTGATTTTAGTTTTCCGACGGCTTTCTCCAATTGCATGGCTGTTCACAGTTGCGAGCTCGATGTTTATAGCGCAGGTGATATCGGCATAACCATTTGGAACTTTCGGGCGTTATTCTTGTTCGCGAATGGGATCTTTGGCGAGTCAGGCTTCGATTGCGGCTGTGGTGACGGTGTCCGTTTTTGTAGGCGTTCGACTTCAGGGCTGCGACTTCCATGGTGAGCTTGCTCATTTGATTCAATAGCTGTATCATGAGCTGTGGATGACTGCTGGATAGCTCTGACACCTCGCCCGACTTTCCTTCTAAAATTTTATCAGCTATTGCGGCGAGATTGTCGAGGTTTTGGTCTTGGCTCACCATTAATACAGCTCGAACGTGGTCCGGTAGTCTTGACGTCCAGAGGTTGTGAAGGGTTTTTTCGGTAATTTGACTATTTCGTGCCAACTCTTTCATTCGTCTTAGAAGCTGAGACGGTTTTTGGTCCCCTAGCTCAACTTCACTGACGAGTTTCTGGAATTGACGCTCCTCCGACTCTTCGTAAACCTCTAGGAGTCTTTTCTTGATGGTGTCGTATTTATTCGTCTCGGGGGGCGAGATTATGATGTCAGTTACTTGCCTAACTGCATCCTTGCCGAGCTTAGAGAGAACGAGGCCGTACTTCGTTTCGTCACCTTGTTTTTGGGGAGCCATTACTGTTTCAAACTGGGCGAACCACACTCTGGGCATATCGGTCCAAAATTCCGGGATCTTCGAGGACACACTCAGCGCTGCAATGTCGACGTTACTGTCATTCGTTGGCCCGCACTTAGGTTCTGCGTATTTAAAACCTGCGTTTGTGTGCATTTTGCCTTGGATAACTATATGCCTCTTGAAAGCCAAATCAGGGAGATCCGCTGGTGGAAGGCTGATAAGGCTGTGCAGTGCAGTTATCGCAAGGTTGCTTGCAGTCGTCGAGGTTTCTTCTTGTCAGGAAGGTTGATTTTCTCTGCGAAGGTTGCTTGCCGTCGTCGGGTATTCTTTTTCTCTGCGAAGGCTGCTTTCAATCGTCGGGGTCACCAATGTAAGTGATCACGTCGGGGTCACCAATGTAAGTGGACAGCGTCACGTTGTGTACCGATGCTGGTGCAGCTATGGTACACGTGTGAGGTTATGTGATGAGGTAGCAGCGAGGTAAATGAAACGACTTGTCTTGGTGCGTGCTAATGGGTGACTCTGCGTGACTCCTTGTGTGCAGTAATCTTTATTCATATTTATATTAAAATCTGACCTAGATTAGGTTCGATGACAATACCGACGATGTTATACTGACTCCACAGTACCATTAAATTAAGTTTGGTTTATACCTCTTGTGAATTATTTTTTTTAATAAAACCGCTTCACATTCCTTATAATATTATATATCCACACAGTACATATGTTATACACCCACCTCAGAAGTCTTCCTTGGGATGTGGTAAAACTTCTGGCTACATTTTGAGGAACATCAACATGAAGAGTGCATCTCATTACAGGTTAATATCATGTAGACGTGTAAAATTACCTCATACAAATGCAAAATATCTTTTTACTGCAAATGTACATGGAGAGTTTTATTCGGAATAATTTTCAATAAAACATGGGATAAGTTTATTATCGAACATTTCGTATAAAGCTGACGCCCTTACTACTGAATTGGATTAGACTTTTTGATATTTCTCTTAAAAAAAACGGTTTTTGATTAGTTTTTTTTTATTTATTTAAGAATAGAGTAACAATTTTTTACATATGTATTCAGAGTAATATAAACCAGAGTAGTTTTGCTCTACACTCATTGGTTTGTCATAAATATAATTTAAAACAATACAAACATTACTTACAATAATAGGTAACAGCTCATGATAAAAAAGAAAAATTTTAAACCAAATTAGCAACGATAAATAAATACACCCAACAGTCACATACATAGTCCTGATCCCACACTAAGATACGAGTCTTGTGTCGTGGGTATCAGAAACTACGAGAGACTTTTCGGTCTCACAAACACCCAGACCCGAAACAAATATTTATGGATCACACAAACATTCGTCTCGGTGCGGAGATCGAACCAACGGCCGCTCGTTTCGCAAGCTGGTGTCTAGCCAACTGCGCCACGGCGTCGTCGTACGGTAACTCTATACAGACTCAAGTGAGTGCAGATAGTAGGGCCATCAAATATCCAACCAAATGTGCTCATAAAAGCGAACGCACTTTTTACGACAGCGCGGTATAATTCGGCATAATTCACTCACACTATTTCATTGAGTCCCACGTTACGACTCAGACATGAGAGATTACCAGTCTCTATACTCCATATTGGATGAATTTTCGATGTCTCTAGCTCTTTGCAGTAAATGTTTATAGTATGGATTATAGAAAATGAAAGAGGTGATTTTTAGTATGATTGTAGGTCATAGCTAAGACGCTTTAAAATAATATCTAATAGTGTGATGTCGATTTAAACATACTCATTTGTACATAGGCTCGTTTTCTTCGTAGAAATAGCCACTTCTATAGTAGGTAGATATCAGTGGTAGATATGTATATGTATATATATGATGACAGCCCCGTGGCGCAGTTGGCTAGACACCAGCTTGCGAAACGAGCGGCCGCGGTTTCGTTCCCCGCACCGAGACAAATGTTTGTGTGATCCACAAATATTTGTTTCGGGTCTGGGTGTTTGTGAGACCGAAAAGTCTCTCGTAGTTTCTTATACCCACGACACAAGACTCGTATCTTAGTGTGAGGTCAGAACTGTGTGTGTCTGTTGGGTGTATTTATTTAAAAAAAAAATGATATCAGGTAGGTATCAGCGCAATGTAACAGTGGACCCAGATCAGACCCAAAAACATTAATTCCCTAATAGAAAAACGTAATATAAATTTTTCAACCCAGAAATTATATTTAATTAAAACTTCACATATTCTGTTATGAGGCATCATAACTAAGTCCATTACAATGTTTTAACTCACGTTGATGGATATAAATATTACATGTAGAAAATTTTGTCATGCAAAATGCTAATAATGTTCTTATAGTTCCAATTATAAATGTGAAATTTCCCCAGAACGAAACACTTTATTTTGAAAATTAATTCAGTAAACAAATTTATTACCTGAGTTGTCGGCCAATCCGCACTAGGTCGGTGTGGTGGACAAAAGCCTAAGCCGCCTCAGTTGTACAAGAGGCCCGTACCCCATATTATAATAAATAAATAAATAAATACACCCAACAGTCACATACATAGCTCTGACCCCACACTAGGTTCCAAGACCTGTGTCGTGGGTATCAGACACTACGAGAGACTTTTTCGGTCTCACAAACACCCAGACCCGAAACAAATATTTGTGGTTTAATCTATTTATTGGACGTATATGGGCTGATGGTGTACTAAATTGCTATTCTACACAAATAGCATATATGCTATTAAATAAAAAAAGTTCCAGACAAAATATTGCCGAGTATTATCTCATTAGCATTCTAGGCGATACCTACTAAATTTATTTTATTTAAAAGAAAATAAATTTAAACTAACGGTTTGTTTAAATATCAAACACGTACAAACAACGGCGGAATTTACATACACAAAAAATACATGTTTTTTATCAGCCCCAGTTTACATCGGAATGCGAAATAGATGGAATATTCTAGAATTGCCAACAGTATTCGAATGTATAATACAACAAAACTTTTTTCCACAGTCGTCAATATTTATAGGGTGGCAAAGGCATTGGTGATCTGAAATCGACCATATTAAAAAATATCCATACAAAATACATAAACAAGCAGTGATAACCTCGAGGCTTAAGCGCGCGATCGAGAATCTCGGCGGTCGTGGGTTCAGACCCCAGGCACACAACTGACTTTTCGAAGTTTTGTTACCACTTGCTTTAAACACTGGCCAAGTGCGTGATGCCGGGCTACACACCGAAAATCCTAAAAAAAATTATAAGATCGCAGTTTTTTACTTCCTCGTTAAACTTACTGATGATTCATTATGAATCCACACATGACTTCGAAAAGGCAAATAGGTGTGCCTAGGGGCCTTAACCTCGGGGCCATCCCAACGTACTTACGAGAATACAGTTAATAAAGTCAAATTTAATACCTCCATACTTTGCATCAAAATATCCGCTGAACTACAGAAAACTATAAAGTTTTAAACTCAGTACATTGATAAAGGCTGGGTTGTCAGCTGACTCGGTTTTAGCTAACGCTATCACAAAGCTCAAAGCTTCGCTAACATTCTAGTACCAGCAATAGGATTACGTTCGTAATAAGAGCTAACTTGCTACTGAAGTATATAAGTTACGAGCGTGCATAAGTTGAGCTGCTAGCAGCGGTTTTGTTGTCTTTTAGATCGATGCTGCAGCAATTTCCGAAGTTAGGGACGATGGCTTACTGGCAATATAGAAACCTGTGGCGGAGTCTCAAAACCCACCTTACCTTACAAATTTTGAGTAAAAATGTTTAAGCTTAATAAACGGGGTGTATTCAAACTGTGATCAAAAACTAAGGGAAGTAATAGCGACGGTAATTACGGAACCATTGACGTTAAAAAAATCTGTCAAAAAATGACGTTTTCCTGACAAACACGTACATTTAATGCCTATAGTTAGTATTCATATCTGTATATAGGATCCTGAGCTGATACATCATCATCATTATCAGCCCACAGACGTCCTCACATTCGTCTCAATACAGAGCTTCTAATATGATCATCCACTGAAAATAAAGTAACATACATAAAGTCATGTGGCCTGTAGTTTCAAAATGGGCAGATTTAGACGTAGCAATAGCTACCAGGTCCAATTCCTTTTGATTCAATTTGTAAAAACATGTCTAAAAAATACCCTTATGACAAAATTACATTAATTCTCTTACTTAATTCTGCACGTGGTTTAATAGAACATCATGTAGGGCTCATTGTATAATAATTAAAGGTCACATGCGAACAGCACGGGGACACAAAGCTCGTTAGCTGCAATCATTAGCGTCGGCGCGTCCTCGCAATCTAATTCGGGGCTCGTTACTGCCAGCCGCGGTGCATCACGCCTACTGTCACTCTCGCTGAGTGACGTAAACAATTCAGTTATGGCGCTGTTTTTAAGCACCATTCGCTATAAATGTAATTTGTTAATCAGTATGGTCGATGCTTTTCTGGTTTCAGTTTGTTGTGGTATGGATTGACGTGCTGTAGGGTATGGATTGATGACTTATTTTAGATATACATTTGATTTGATTTCATAAGTCGAAATCAAATGGTCTAGAAAGAATCAAACATTTTCCTTAAAGTTCCCGATCGCACCAACAATTTTTGAAGTTTGTGATGTTCAAACAAGTTTGTTTTGTGGCTCATACTCGTAGATGAAGATAATAACGTCGTTGGTTGAATTGTTTAGAATACTTGATTAGGCTTGAATATAAATAGAGAAAAATTAAAAGATGTTAAATTGCATGGGAATAAACAAATAGTTTTGCAGTTTGTGTACATTTTATCATACCATAGCGTAAAGTCTTGACGCTAAAATAAAATTACCGTGCCAATGTTTTTCCGCAAACGCGTTTTAATAAGAAACACTTCTTACACAAAATCTAATCCCAAAAGCTTTATGGATTGACTAAAAGATATTTGGCGAGTTTTGTGTGGCCAAAAGCCATTCTGGCTCAGATATTTTTTATTTGCGCGAGAAAAAAAAAAACGCAATCATCGGGACACGTTAGGGATCGCACACACAACAGTTGGCCGGCTCAAAACGATTGCAGTGGCATTTTTGCCGTGCCTGCCATTCTCGCTGGCGGAATGGCCAAATGGAACACACATTCAAATAACATTCAGTCTGTCGATGTACGAACGCTGAGAGTAGGCTTTTGCAGAGTTTTTCAAATGTTTACAACAGTTTATGATGCTATGAATAAAGTCCTTCATCATCAGCAACAGCATTCTTACGTCCACTGTTGGACATAGGCCTCTCTTACGGCACGCCACTGAGCTCTTCTTGTTCGACCGCTGCCAGCCACCTTGTGGATATCGTGCCCCCAACTAACCAGAGGGCGTGTTACACTACGTTTGCTGAGACATATTTTCCGTTCCAGAACACATTTATCTAGCTACGAAGACATTTTCATTTGCCACAGGCATGATTTAATAACACAGAAAATCTATTACAAACTACATTTAATAAGAGGTATATTTTTTGAAAATATTAAACGCCAAAACAATCTCCATTCAAAGATTTTATTTTATTTTTTATTTTATTATTTTTGGGAAACACACAACACTATAATTCTTATATTCTAAGTTTTACAACAAACACACACATTATAAACAGTTTCCACTTAAATAAAAAAAAAAAAAACATTTGTTAAAGAAAGAGGTAAAGTTGTTTTGATCCATGAATTTCAAACTATTGCCTCTTCGGCTATGTCAGTACACAAAAGCCTCTTCTATAATTACCTAGTTTAGTTCCCACCTCGGTCCGCGATCGAACGAAGCGTGAAGAGAGTGAATGACTGCGGCCTGTGACGCCGCGGGCACAACGTACCGAAAAACATGCACCAAAAAAAATTGTATTCCACTATCGCCGAATTGGGAAACAAAAGTACACCAGTAAATAGTGGTATGCAAAGGGGATAAAAAATACGCGCACTGCAGTACTTACTTTCGCTTTTATGCTATGTGTAGTTTGAGTCGTGAAATGAAGGAATTTAGCGAGCTGCCTTAGCAACTAAATGTGTTTGATAAGCTGAGTATAAAGAACGATTGTCTAGAAAATAACATTTGTCTTGGATCAGCGATAGATTTTAATTTTTTGCGTTAAATTTGTGTTTAATTTTTTGTTTAGGGTTAAATTTCGTAAGAGTATCATCCAGACTGAGAGACAGTTTCGAATATAGAACCGAATTATACGAATACAAAACTTTCTTCCATCCTCTACCGCTGAAAAACAAAATGAAAAATACACAGAAAACATTAATCAAAAACTTGTTGTTCCATACATAATGTCCTCGGTTTAGAAATATATAGAGCCGTTTGTTATTTTTTAATACTGTAATCAGTTCAAATATACATATGTATATATATAATGAATTGAGTAAAAAAAAACTTGACTACTGTAATGTCGTATGACTTTGGCCCTAGGGGGTGACTTTGGCCCAAAATTGGTAAAAGTTTGGAATTCGCGCCACACTTCTCCTGCAGTCTGTTTCGAAAAAGTACGCATTAAAATCAGCAGACAACAAGCACAAGTTGTCAGTAAAACAGTGTTTCGAGCTTGTGGTCTCGACTTTGATTGGTTGATTTAGCTGTTTTCGAAAAGTTTGTTTATGGAGCAAAATTTTGTAGTGCAAACTTTCGTCTATAACTAATAATTCGAGTGAGTTCCCTTCTAAATATTTGGTTAAAAGTGTGGTACTTATGTCAGTGACCCTCGGCATCGTATTTTTTCCACAAGAAATTTAACTATTTTTGTGATATTGCGAAAAAGTGATTTGGACAGAATTTTAATCAATTTTTGTTTCACTTTGGCCCATGGGAAAGTTGGAGCAAGCACGAAATGAAAGCTGCCTAGATCAAAAATTTGCTAAAAAAGAAACTGAACGTCCTTGCTGGTCAGTCAATTAGTGCAGCAGGCATTGCAGAAGCAACTTCATCAGGCTCGACGCTCAAACCACTCGCCAAGCCTAAGAAACGACGACAACAGACCCGTGATTCTATTACAAGTTGTAGCAATTGGACGAGCGAAGTCTCGTCTACTCAAGAATTACCTGATGATGACGTCGAGGTCCGACGACTTGAGAAAGGTGGCGGATAACGGATGGATGAGGGCTGCAGAAGACCGGGATGGTTGGCGCTTTCTAGGGGAGGCCTACGTTCAGCAGTGGACGGCGATAGGCTGATGAGAGAGACGTCGAGGTCGAAGATGGATCACAAATTAAAATGGACATGACCCCACAATACTATAACTAACAATGCTATAGTTTTATGGTATTTTGATCAGTATTATTTTCTTATTTTCTCTTGTCAATTGTAACAAATAATAATAATGTAACAAATAACAAAATCTTGTAACAATAACGTTAAAATTACCTTGTAAGTGCT
Organism: Cephonodes hylas; assembly: GCA_030295005.1. Lineage (NCBI taxonomy): Eukaryota > Metazoa > Arthropoda > Insecta > Lepidoptera > Sphingidae > Cephonodes > Cephonodes hylas. The sequence goes on along the minus strand of AP025367.1, from coordinate 2,246,663 downwards.
TTATGAAGTAGTTTTTTTCTTTGTATTCCCATTTTGATTTTTCTATTGAAAGACTGTTAAGAGCGCGGTAAAATAAAACGCATTTGTTAACATAAGTATAAAAATATTTAACTAAAGAAAAACAAAGTTGCTCTATTTGATGTGGATTTGTATTTTCTCACCAGTAAATATATTTCATGGAGTTTAGTTTGTCCCAGCAGCAACAACCTTGCGATTTCACGACAAGAAAATGAGTGGGCCAAAGTCACCCAAGCCCTAGGATGACTTTGGCCCAAAGTTTGTCAAAAAAATATATATACTAAATCTTTTAAATGGCTACCAAATATTTGTGTGTATAGTTTCCTTATATCCCCAGTAATGCATTTAATTCAATAAGATAAAAATATAGACAAACCCCTTTCAACTGTATGGTGAAAATGAAAATATTGCTGAATATTGGGCCAAAGTCATACGACTCTACGGTAGTTAAAATTAATTTTTCGAAAAGCTTTTTTTGGGATTAATTTTTGAAAGTGACAACTTAATTACAGTGTACATAGATATATGTAAGTTGCATGATTAAGTGGAAAATGGGGGTCCATTTAAAGTGAAAGATCTCATACATAAGGACATATTAGAGCAAGAGCTGTAATACATGTAGGATGCCTCATGTGGACAGTAGAGAATTGTTTTATTCGTTCCCGTTTCCAGTTTCATAGCATGCGATTGCAATAAGTGAAGCGACGACCTGTAGCTCTGTATAGTCCGATTTACTGAAGCCCTGTAGTCGCCAGTATCTAATTGACTACAATGAAACATATTACGCAAAGTATTACGACCTATTTGTGACTTTATAAATAAAATTACTTAATGTCTATATATAAAACAGATTCTCTTTTATTTTTATGAGTGGAACACAAGGATCCTAGAAGCCAATAGTCGGATTTGAAAGGATTTTCTTCTCATTACATTCTACGCTTTAAAGGAGGATAAAACCATCGAATAAACAAGCTGGTGTTTAGCCAACTGCGCTGCACGCTGTCAATTAATAACATATGGAATTTAAAAGAGTATATGGGGAATCATCTTTAATCGCCGGAAACATTTTACAATGAAAGAAAAAAACACAAATTCTTTTACATTGAAAACTGCCGTGTTAAAACTGAAAACTTCACTAAGTCGATAGAGTGTGTTTGACGCGTCCTACTTTTCTTTTATTATATTATATCGGTACAATTTGGTATGCAAATTGTACATCCGGAAAAATTCAGTTCATAGCCTGAAGGATTCAGGTTTTACGACCCAATGAATTTTCAATAGTTGCCAGTCTTTACAATGTTTGCTGGGTGAATAAAATTTACTGGGCACCATTTAATTCTTTGAAAACATACAGATTTGGGATACATAAGATTTTTTTATTGAAGTCGTGACGGCCTCGAGATTTTGGTGCGTGGCCAAGACGATCAGCAGTCAGGGAATCAAACCAAAGACATACACCTCTAATATCTCTAAGTTATGGATGTATTGACAGTAAAGTATCATGTACTTCAAGGGTGAAGTTAAACATCGTAAAAAAATTGGTTACCTATTTTTTTAATTCATAGGTGTATAATCTGCTAATTTTCAAACAATGACAAAGGAGAACCCTCTTTGTTATAGGAAATGACCTCGCGCAGAAAAGGGGCCTATAAGGGCTGATATACTCATAATAACAGTAGGCTAAAGATGGTAAGTAATAATGAAGAAAAATTTACATACACCATGAAAGAACGATTTGCCAAAGGGCAATAAAGGTCTTATGCAAGAAGATCGCTCTAGAATTAATTTTTAAGATAGTGACTATATTGTAGTTTACGAATACTATAGTGAAGTATCTTTGGAATAAAAATTGAATGCCTTTCAATGTAATACGAAAAAATCTAAACAAAAATAAAAGTACCACTGTTACGGGTTGGAAAGGAACAAAAGTTTTAACTCAGCTCAAACCTTTGCAAAATTATGTATATGAAGGTCCATAATCAAGCGTTGTGAGGATCAGGCACTAATTTCACGTAAGCCGATTACAAATAAAAGGGGTCTTTTATGCCCCGAATTTCATACAAAAATGTTTAAAAAGTTTGCTTTAAAAAGTTGTCACCCGTTTGTTGAAATAATTCGTAATATTAGCCCGTGTTCTCGTGTACGGTCAGTTAGATATTACGAAGTTTTAATAAAAAGGATAATTCCGTTTATGTTCAGCCTATTATGTTCCAACGCAGGGGTCTAGTCTGCCTTCATATAATGGAGTGCGGACTGTTGTCCACTAGACTGAGTTTCCGCCTTTTTTTTAACAATTGCTTCTTATTCGATGCTATTATAAGTAGTTTGATACTATTGTAAGCAACTGCACGAAAATACAATTTCACGTTCAGTTTATTTTGACATGCCCTATGAAACATATAATAATCATGACACACTTTATAGTAAGTTTTAATTCGTAACTTACTAAAAAGTTTTAACATTAAAGTTAACATTTAATTATTAGTTTATCTATTATGTTTTATATTATATGTTATTCTGGACATTGAGATAATTATATAAATCAAGCTTTTTCTTTCGTTACACTTCATGCTACCCTATTTATTTTTCTGTCCTATTATCCTTCCAAAGGCTTCCTGTCAAAAATTGCTTAGAGCAAAAGACCACCACTTGTACACTATATTGAGTCGAGTGCCTCCATTTCTTATTTTTTAATGTAAATAAAATTATTATTCAATTATATATGCATAGTAGTATTTAATGTCAAAACTCGTATCCATCTATACAGAAATACTCCTATATTACTATCAATACTTCACAACTGCACAACAACTACCCTACATCTAATTTTAGCAGCATACTTAAACATTACTTGCTAATTTAGATTTCAATTGGCTGTTCATCCAAAGGATCACATTTATCGACTGTTACCACAACGAGAACCAATTATCGACCTATAAAAGTTTCTCAACAATTTTTCCCGGCGCTTTCATCGCTCCAGCTGCAACTCTAGCCTTATTCAATAGTAATCCTCTGCAGACGAGGAATTCCGTAATCGGATTTGTAATGGTCTGCCGTGGAGCAATGATTGAACCACTATGTACTAAGTGATCACGTAAATGCTTCATTTTTCTATTTAGTTCCCCAGCGTATCGGCCTTTAAGTACTTTACAGACTTTAAGAAATGGCGCTGGAGGAAAATATGAGTTACATTTTGTTACTAAACATCTTGTAATGTCATCATTGATTTTTATTTCATATATTAACAAATTAGGTGATTTGATTCATGAAATTGTGGATGGTTAAGGGTTTTATTTACCAGAATCAATTTTAGCTGCTTACTGAGCCTTGAATAAAACTAGATCATTTGTAAGCACTTACGAAAAATCAATAAAATTAATTTTCTCTACAGTTCTATTTGAGCTCCTTCGCGGTTATCGTTTTATCTATCGTCTATGACATTCTTATTTCAAATCATTTTGACGACCTAAGATTGTGATATTTAATAAAATATCGTTTGGCAAAACAATTCTATTCCTTAAGAGAGTCTGAAGGACGCTGGAGCTAACTATATGGATATTTTATGCTCCCTTTTGTCTCGTTTATTAATGAAGAAAGAGATCACAGTGTGACCCTTGTCGTATTATTCTTTGCTTCTAATCTGATTGCATGGTTTCAGGAATGATTACTATGGAAATATATACTAATAGTATTGGCATTTGTTATTCTTGTAATTGATTGGAAATCAGAGCTAAGGAACTATAAGAAATCATTGCAGTATAATACGTTCTCGCATAGGTTCTTTTTTTGTTTTATCATACCATACACACGTCACTGTAACTTCAGTACTCCAAGATTAACAGCGGCACGCATAGTATTGATTGTGAGCGAATCAGAGAGAACCTTATTTCACAACGAAATCACTACATAGTATAAAACAAAGTAGCTTTCTCTGTCCCTATGTCCCTTTGTATGCTTAAATCTTTGAAACTACGCAACGGATTTTGATGCAGTTTTTGTTAATAGATAGAGTGATTGAAGAGGAAGGTTTATATGTATGATAACATCCATTAAATATCAGCATTGCACCCGTGCGAAGTCAGGGCGGGTTGCTAGTTTATCATAAATAATTGATTCGCATGAAATTGTGCTATCATAATAATATTGAGACATTTTCTTTCTCAATCAAGTCTGAAACTGTTCAAAATCATCATTAAAATTCCTATTACGTATTACGTGATATTTTTAGAAATAAACCTTTCTACCTTTTGTGTGTTAATAGTACTAAAGTCCACATACCCTTAATTAAAGCCGTCAAGGAAGGCAAACAACGTGAGTAATAGATAATCGATTTAGTTTGTTGCGGGTCATTGGACGACATCGTTAGTAAAGTAGTGTTTTCAAATGTCAGTGCGGTGGACGTGATCGACTCATACATTAGAACTGCAGGGATATGCAGAGTGCTGGTTAAACAGTAAAATATTTTTTGTATACAGCCAGTGGGGCATGCGAACTTTTAGTGATGTCCTTTTATGGAGTTACTAGTAAGATTTGTTTATTTTATATCGGTATACTTTTTAATTTTAACGTGGTTGTGTTTAGTTATAAAAGACGTATGTCTCCTGCTATTTTTATACAATATAGGCTGTAAACAAACCGTAATCGAAAAATAAAACAAGTAATAGTTTGGTGGTTAAGAAAACGTCATTATTTATATTACTTTCAAAAACACTAAGAATTTTTAGGTACAGTCAAAGCACCTGATAATTTACTCAGACAAACATACATAACTTTGAAAGTCAGATGTGTTTGCCTGGGATTTGAACCGACGCGACGACCGTCGACATTTTTGTGTCGACTCTGTGTATTGGATTTATTTCTACATTAAAAATAAAATCAATGAAGTCACATGATTGGTATTCTATGAGCATAGTTGTAGAACTCAACAGTCCACCAGCCAGTATTAATGAATATATCGCACGCTTAATAATATAGTGACCTAATTCAAAAAGCCGAGTCTAAGGTAAGTAAATGGGGAAAAATATTTTACTTCGTCAAATACATTTTGTAGAAAATATAAAAAAGTCATTATGTTTAAAAAATATATGTACTAAACAGTTACATTACATCCATTACAATTTTATTATTTAATCCGACAATATTTAATCATAAAGTGAATGAAGGTAAAAATACAAAATTTTGAATTAGGTCACAGACCTCTAGCTTTTTTATATTATTTGTGTGATATGTATTCAAAATTAATTATTACGTACTTTAAACGGTGAAACATCGTGAAAAAACCTGGACACATAAAAATTAATAGCAAATTCTTAGGTGTGAAGTCCGCAACCCATACTGGGCCAGCATGGCGGACTGACGCCTAACCCTTTCAGTTGTAGAGATTGTCCGAGCCTAGCAGTGACATGAGCTGATATACATAGCAACAGGAGGCCAACATTGGGCAGTAGATGGCGATAGTAATAGACAATAAGCGATAGTGTTTTGTTCTGGAAATTTCATTTAGTAATATAGATAATACAATGATTTAGGAAGTTAATTCCGCTAAGTGAATATTGGTTATAGCTTCATCATGATATAATTTCAATACTTACCACTACTGAGAATTCTGTGGTTGATTCAAGATAATTCTAGACTATTCTGCTGGCACAGATCAACTAGGTTAAGTACTACCTAGAAATATATAGAATGCAGGTGAGCTCATTACTATGAGTGTATTTATTTGTTCTGCTGAATAGTGATTTCCTTGTAAATCTACTAAATTATGAAGTACTTATTATTAAATTAGACAGTAAATACCCGAAACGCTATTTACTTATTCATTTCATCATTATCATCATCAGCCAATAGACGTCTACTGCTGGACATAGGCATACATTTAATTTATTTGAAACTTTTTAGTACACATAATAATACATACATACATACATAAACTCACGCCTGTCTCCCGTTAGGGTAGGCAAAGACTATAGAGCGCCAAATGCCACGGTCCAAACACACCTCTTTCGCTTCCTCCACTGACATTATCCTCTTCATGAATGCACGTCGGTTTCGAGGACTCTTTATATTACCCTTTCTGAATAAATTACCTATGTGGTCTTTATAGGTGCACCTGGGCCGTCCTCGACCGACTTCATCACTCATTTCCGTGCAGTAAATCTCTTTCGTAACTCTGGAACCATTCATCCTTTCAATGTGGCCAAACCATTTAAGCATCCCCTTTTCAATTTTGGTCACTACGTCGACTTTCAATCCACATTTTTCCCTTATCACACTATTCCTCACTCTATCTACCAATTTCACTCCACACATGCTTCTTAGCGCTCTCATCTCAACTGCATTAATTTTACTTTCGTGCTTCTTCTGCCATACCCAAGACTCACTTCCATACATTAGTATTTCCATACATAATAATAAAAGTAAGAAATACAGTAATCTAGATAGATACTAAAGGCGGCCTTATCGCACAAGGCCTAAGGGACTTAAGATTTTCACTGCAATATTTGGGGTAATAAAGCTTAAAAAAACATATGAATATCACCAACCCAGTACGTAAAATATATCAATCTAATTTTGAATACAAAAAAGCCTCTAGATTCGCTTCAATGGATGCCAACCGAGCTAGAATTCCTTTAGAAGTTCACTAACGAGTATAACCAAACGCCATGGACCTGTGTTGACTTGTTATGGTACACTTAATAATGTTTACTTGTCTAGCCCGCGTCTAACAAGTGATATTTCAAACTCACACAATATTGTGGAATATTAAATATTGCATAATTATGTTTAATGTATATTAAATGGTTTGAATACATAATTGGCAAAGGTATTTTTAAGCCATCGATCTGTAGTCATAAGTCTAAATTTCGAGAGTGATGTAATATATTATAAATAGTTTTTTGGAAATTTATTTTTTCTTTCAAAAGGGATTGGATTTCTTGAGAATATAAAAACCGTGATAAGGGACCCAGAATGTATTTTTTTATCTCAAATATTTCAAACAAACAGCGATATTTGCTTGACCCTAACAGCATCGGAATGAAGCTATAAAAATCTATAAACACTGAATAATTCAAACAAGCTATTTAGAAATGTTCTATAAGTGGACATGGTATAGAATTATTGATAAGGAACGCGTAGGTGTGGAAGACGGTTATGAACACGTAGTAAATGTTTAATTTTCTAATACTCAGCAGTATGGTTGTAAATGTTTAATTTTCATAATAGGAGAAAAAAGAGACCGCAAAAACTTTAGTACAAGTGGGTTTGATGTACATTACAGAAGAGTACCTCCTATATTTTACAATTCTAACTAAAAGACAATTAATGCAACTGTCTTCTCGTGGCATAAGTATGAGATGCCCGAAGGTGAAGTTTAAAAGTGAATGCAGTTCTTTTATTTCTTTTTGTACACATTGCCCACCCAAAAAATCTTTTCTGAACATTTATGGTTGTCTTGATAAGATCGCCATTTGCTATTAGGCCCCCGTTTATGCTTCTTTATGCGTATATACTTTTTTATTATTATTTATCAAAGTACAATAAAGTGTTAAACAAATAAATACGTAAATATTTTTTTAATTTTTCACTCAGAAACCCTAGCTGACACACTCGCACGCTAGCAGTTAAACAAGCAATAAGCACATAAGCCCCCGGCCATTCTAATCGTTGAGTGCTATTGCATATGTACAAGTTGCGGACGTCGACGTGATTGTGCAAGTTTTTGCAAAACGGACCGTAGTGCGGTTACCCCGCCACAGCCGCTCAAATGAGAAAAGTTCCCCCTTGATGAGGTTACATTTGTTGTTACCGGATTATGGAATTTTTTCGTGGCCTCAAAATAGTTATTTGTTGAATATGGTTGGAAGTTCTCGTGGTTTTGGTGTAGTTGTAACACTGTAGGTTAGGGTTTGAGTGTTTGTATTGTTTGAATGGAAAGTCGGAATAAAAATTGAAGACATCATTGAAGACTTCTTGTTTCTTTCTTGTTTTAAATTTCTACCAAGAGAGATAAGAATAGTCATTTAAGGGTCTTTAGGGACACTTTTGGACACCGTTCAGTTATTGATATAATGAAAAAACCCGAAAACACTGAACCCATGTTGGTGACAAAATTAATGGAGGTAAAAACATTTCTATTAATACAATAAGATAGGTGAATACAATATAAATACACCAACCAAGATCTATGTTTCTTACCTGTCTAAGAGGCATAAATGTTAAGCATTGGTATTTTCAATAGCCTACATACATAGCTATGAATAGTATATTACAAAAGAGAAATTCAACTTTCAGCAATAATTCTAATGAAGGTTCATAACCTAATAATAATTTCATAACTCTAGCGACTTATTATTAGAGTATATAATTGCTTCAATGACGCATGCTTAAATAAGCAAAAGATATAAATAAACTAGTAACTTAATATTCTAAGAGCTATTTTGGATCTAATATGAAACTTTAACGTATCTGCGTAAAATTAAACGTTATATTTAGGCCTTGTATACTAAGCTGTTAAAACTTAGGTACATTAGCTCATATACATAAGTTCCACTGCTGGGTACGGGCCTCTATAACTGAAAGGGGTTTAGTCCACCAAACTGGCCTAGATCGAGTTAGCAAGTATCTCTGATACTGCGTAGCAATCCTCGAGGCTAGCATTCATTAATCAGCAATATTTATAAATATATATAAGCTTACATCTATTCAAATACAACATTACATCTAGTCAATATACATACATTTCGTTTGCAATTATGGGTCGAAATAGTTCGCCCACACTTCTCATTCGGCGAGAAAATAACCACCTGGGGGTTTTGGTCGGTATGCCGGCATAGGGATTTTTATTAGGGATCCAGCCCGGCATTAACATCTGCGTTGACATGACGTCACAGCGCGAAGACAAATGAGTACGTCATACGCTTCCCGCCCCCCTCCCCCAGGGCCGGCAGGTAGTAGAGCCATTAGCAGCTTTTTCCCGGTAAAAAAAAGTCAAAATATTTCGCCCTTTAATAGCATAGATTGCTAACCGATCAGTACAGCAGCTTAGTTAGATAAATTTCGCGTTGGGTTCAAGTTTCCCAAATGTCTGCTTAAGTGCTTGAAAATCGCCAATTTTCTCGCCCCCTTGTGCGAGACTTTAACACACCTAACGAATTTTTTTTTTGGCCCTATCCCACCACACACCCGCCACTGCAACTCCTGTACTCCAGGATCAACAGCGGCACGCACAGTGTTGGCGCCGAGCAATGAAGCTCAGCGAATCTAAGGGGACCTAAATTGTCATCAACACCTGACGAATATAAGAAGGACACAATTCAACTTACTTTTTTTTTTAATAAAGACACAAACTGTATTAGAATTAGTCGAAGTCCAGATAGTAAGTTTCGTTATAAACATGTTTAAATCCATAGCCTCGGCGAAGTTATTTCATCTTGGCGCAGTAAGAGCGAAATGAGAAAAGTTGCATCCACCTACAATACAGTTGACGGGATTCATAACCATTGTTTACGTACAAATATTATGTACCAGCTATATTACAATGACGCACAACTTTAACTGCCGAAGTACTCGAAGTATTTTTGAACAGAGACGGGCGATGGGTGTAGCGAATTTGATGATTAAAAATAGACCTGTTCTAACTTTAAATAGTTTGTAAAATATGAAAATACATACAATTTAAAAGGTTCGATGGAGTGCGTGAAAGAAGAAAAAAGACCAAATGAAGACATGACTGCTGATGGGGATGTTTTGAAGGATAAAACAAACTGCGCCGACCATAAGAACAATTAGGAATACAGAATGATAATATAATAAATTGTAAAATAGTTGATGAACAAGTATAATGTAGTAATTGATAAAATGCTAGCGCTTCAATGTCAGTAGTTCGAAATTGTTATTGTGACAATTGCAATAGAATCGTGAAGCGGTCTTTACGTCATAAGCACGTTCAGTGCTACCAGGAGCGGATTACCATATCGCGTCTCCGGTGGAACAGACCAAAATTATGCACCATAATAACTATTATAATAGTATTGTCTAATTATTGTGTAACATGAAATTGTTGTGCAATTCGATAACCCCTGGCGCAGTTAGGGTTTACACACCAGTTTACGAAACGGAAAGCTGCGAGTTTTATTACCGCAGTGATAAAAAATTGTGTAAACCACAAATATTTCTTTTGGATCTGGGTGTCTTGTAATACCGAATAGTCTCACATAGTTTTTGATGCCCTTCTGATAAAGTCTTGTGACTTGTAAGTGTGGGATCGGGCTACGTATGTATGTATGTGACTGTTAGTTGTGTTAAAAAAATATTTGAAAATAAACAGGTACAGGTAAAATGCTCCTCATTGACCGTTCTCCTATTATATAGTTTGAAAAGTAATGATAGCAGTTTACTATTAATCAGGCAAAATCTTTGGTTTGCCATTAGAAAAAATACTGTACCAACATTAGTTCGTGCTCATAGAACAGCGATAGAAAAATTTCCTATTTCTAAAAATGTTTATCCTTTGGATTAAGAGTTAAAATGTATATGGTAAAGATGTTACATCCTTTAATAAACTAAATATACTCACATCATGAAACGGCACTTAAATAGGAGTGCATATACAACCGTGAGTATTTGTCTGAACATAAATGTATGTATTCCAAGTGATATTTATTAGGGTCATAATATTACACACATACGCGTGACTTGGCCGGAACTGTGCTGGGACGTATTTTAGGGAAATATCCCAAAATTATAGGATAGAATATAATTTAGGGATAAATTCTCTATTTAATCTTCATAATATAATATTTATACTACTGTATTAATAGAGTATAGTATAGAGTACTAGTTTATAAAAGACATGTGTTGTTGAATAAACTGACATTTGACTATTTTTACTATTGGCTTAACTCATTTTATGAACATTATTTAATAATAATCTGTATACGTAGCTGTGGAGTAAGTGAACTTTTTGTTTAACTTCTTACATCTATTTCTTTTTAAATTAATATCTATCATGAATTAAAAAAGTTTGCATCCAATAAAGACGCGCTGAGTTTCACTTCATGATGTTTATCCTATGTTTTCCGCGGTATATCGTGGTTCAAAAGAGTCACAATGTTTAAGAGTATAGTAAAGTCTGTACTTAACAACTTGAAAAACTTGTATTCAGATTATCAAAACAATTTAATTTTGGCGTCAGATTATTGATATTAAAATCGAACCATTCAGTTAAACACTCGTTTACTTTTCAATTTGCTGACAGAAATTCAGTTGAAATCATTTATTAATGACAGTTAAGTCTATTCTGACAGCGGTAATATGACGTTGACATTCTCGTTTGTTCCATTTAAACAATATTTCACTTCAATCCAGATTTCATATCGAATTTTGCCGCGTTTATTGCACTGTGTACTGTTATTTGCTTAATGATGAAATATGCAAAGCATTGCATATCTGTAGCCAACGCTTTGATCTTGACGAAGTTAGTTTTCAAGTCAAAATGTTTAGGATTCAAAAACTGCTTCCCCAAATAACATTTCTATGACTTCGAATGTGTATCTGGGCCAAAAGAATTGTGTCTTGAAATACGCCAAGGTCATACAAGATCATCATCATCATCATCAACCCATATACGCCCACTGCTGAGCACGGGTCTCCTGAACCATTGAGAGGGTTTAGGTCATAGTCCACCACGCTGGCCTAGTGCGGGTTGGCGGACTACACACCTAAGAAATTCTTAAGAACTTTTAGGTGTGCAGGTTTTATTACGATTTTTTCCTTCACCGTTAAAGCAAGTGATAATTCTTTGTGAATTACACACATAACTTCGAAAAGTCAGAGGTGTGTGCCTGGGGTTCGAACCCGCGACCGCCGAAATTCTCGACCGCGTGCCTAAACCTCGAGGCCATCACTGCCTTTTTAAGTCAGGTCAAGGTGTTTTTTAAATGTTTTTTTTTTCGTGAATTTATGTATATAAGGACATAAGTTATGGTAATTCCATAGTAGCCTAAAAGCGTTGCCCTTTAACTTATAATGTCTTGTTTACAATTATTTATTATGAGATCATGTTATTCCCATTAATATGCCATCTTGCTTATGCTACACAAAAAATTAAAGCTAAAATATTATCTTTTATTAATTTCGTAAGGAATACTAACTAGGGTTTAGGCATTACATGATAATACCGCCAATAAAAATACCAATATAATATGTATTAAATATACTAATTGCTTACAATAAATGTTTCCTAATCCACCCCTGCAGTCCTTATTTGTATTCGTCGCCCGTACAATGTAGGGTGGGTTCAAATGTGCGGGACCTTACATCCCTGCCCTAACTTGCGACCTCTACCCACAGACCTTCGGCTAAATATTACAAATGCACTCATACCTTTACGTCTTAGATTGCTCAGATTACATAATAATATCCGTTTTACGTTTTGTTATCGCATTATGGATTCAGTTTTATTTGTTTCCGATATTTGTGTTTTGGAAAAAATGCAAAAATAAAACGTCTTATAGACAATATTTTGACTACTTGACTACGTTACCTTTTCAGACTTTTATGTTATTAAATCTAATTCATCTTTGGGCTACATTCCAAATGTATTTGGAACTATCTAGTAATTTATAATTTTCTATTAATAATAATTATGACCATTGACAACCTTTTTCAAAAAGGAGGGAATGTAAAAAAAATTATAACGAAAGTGGAATACTAGATTTTTTTACATTACCGGTATTAGCACTGTAGAGTCCAACATTTATCAAGACAAGTTAGTGACTACGACAAACATTCCGTCACTCTATTTTTCTTTTATATACTTTCTACAGTTCAGAAATCTAAGGTCCTTTTAAGTTACTTCTAAAATCAATAGCAGCTCGGTTAAAAATTCATTTTAATTAGTCCTCTTTACTCTTTCTATACCGGGTTTTAAGTAACTAATTATGAGACGAAACTATTGGCTGTAACAATACCAATTACGTTTACTAATATAAAATATAACCGAGTTAGATTTACAGCCTCCTAAAAAAACACTGGATATTTATTACTGCATAAACAATTAGATTATTTCTAAAAGCGTAATTCTATCCGTATCCGACAAGCGGCGTATCCGCGCGTTTTGAAAATTTAATCCGCCGGCTCGAATAATGCCTTGATTAATATCTAGTTATTAATCATCTGCGGGCTCGAACTATTCAACGGCCACCGGGGAATATCCGAACGTTCCAAATTTGAAATTTGAAATTAGAACCGTATAACAATATGGCGGCTGCGTGCGTTTGAATTTGGAATTACGTTTAGCTCCCTTTAGGCGGAGAAACGGCTCGCTTCGTATGTAGATGTGTCTATGTATAAGATTATGTTCTGTCATTTGGTATGGACATTCAGTCATGCTTTGTACAGTATTTGCTTTGGCTGTGGTATATTACGATAACTCTAACGTCGGATTAGTCATGGACACTGTGAATTGAGTTGTAAAAATTGCATCGTGATATATTCTTAGGCAGATTTGTTTTCGAGACGTACATTTTTTGTAAATGTGCCCTATGTAAGTAATGTAATGTTTAATGTGGGTATATAACGTATGTAAATTTACCATATGGGTAATAAAGGTTGTGCCATTTGGGGACACAAGTGCAAGAGAACATTGATTTATAAACACTATATGAAAATGAATAAAACAAAAATACAGAGGGAACCAAAGTACGATTGGCGATTGTATCGCTCAAGGCAACTTTTAGAAACAACTAAAGGTGAATATAATAAAGGCATATATGAGAGGATAGTAGATATTATGAATGGTTCGATAACATTTCTATGGAAGTCTTGACAATATTGGAAGTACAAAGTAAATATTTACTCAAGTCTGAATTATTGTTTGAAATAATGAAAATAACACTTTAGCATACGTTAATAAACTACCATTGAGACAAAATATATATTTTAAAGGTAAACTAGTGCGAGGTGGCATTTTATAGACCAATTAAAATATAATAAGGGTTAAATATGAGATTCCACTGAATGTAATACGAAAATAACCTTTATAAATACCGTGACATGACATTGTTAATCAAGTGTGCCTTCGTGTAAAACAAATAACAGCATTCAAATACATTTTTCTTAACCTACATAAAAAATTTATTTTGTTTTTTTTAAATACTTGAGATTTTTCGATCTTTGACAATTTTTTGTGTTACCTTTTTTGAACATGAACTTCTAACAATGTTTATTGCGACTTTCTTTACAACGGCCTCGTAGTCTCATGGTTCTGGGTTCGATTCCCGAATCGGGTAACGTGTTATTAGATTTTTTTGTTAGGTAATTTTCAGCACCAGCGTCTCGAAATGTGCTCGAAAAATTACAATTGACTCACCTGTAATATGGGTCGAAAACACACTTTAGATATGAAATTAATGTATTTTTAGACATGACTTTTAAGCAACGACAATTGGTTGAATCTAACCATTAGTGCTACAGAAGCTGACCACAGCGTGCGGAACAAAAATCATTTAGAAAATGTCTCTTGCCTCTCCAATCCTAGAAGCCATTTCTCTATAGATTCGAATTGGCATTCAGTGCATCTTTAATGCTACCAACAAAGCAATTGTACACACATAAGCCTCGCCAAATCTAACACAATACATTACTTTCCCAGTTCATGCGTTATGGCGCACCATACATCATCTCCAAAATCCAACAGACTACCGAAATGTGAATTATCACCGCAAATGACGTTTACAATAGAATAAGACGTGAATAATTGTTCGGTAGGTTTATATGGGGAGATGGTAAATTATATATACGATTTGATAAACACTGGTGGAAATGGTTGGGCCCTAATTTGTGGAATGAGGAGGTGTGGGTTAGATCCTTGCACCTAAATGGTAGTGTGATTCAAAAATATTTGAATTGAATCATTTTTTCTTGGGGGAAAGCTGTTATAGCCTTTACAATCTAACTGAACCTTGGGGAATATTCGACGATTTTAATAAATTTAGTCTAGATACAAACATAGACTTAAAAGTAAACTTATGCCTGTCTTTTCTTGGATCCAAACCTGATTGTCAATTTTTTGTTGATTTCCTTTATATTAACCTTCATAAGGTCTTCGGGTCAATTTTGACCCATTTTGTTATAAAAATGCAATTTTCTCAGAAAGTATGCATTCAAGGAGTTTGATATTCTATGACTTTTAATTATTCGCTTCAATTTACTTAATTATGGAAAAAGATTATAAAAAATGATTAAAATATTCCACGTATGATTTTTTTTACTCTAACGGTCTTCGGGTCAGAATTGACCCCAACTAATAACAAGCGCACAGTGCATCTATTATCGTTCGAATTGTTTATGCTTCGCATAACTTTTTGAATAAGACGCTCTTTTGTTCTACTCAAATAAATATTAGTGTTATGTTATACATCAAATCAACAACCCAACCTAAGTTTACAATGGTGAAATCGTTATTTGCTTATAAGAAATGATACGACAGTCAAATACATAAAACAGTTTTATTGGATGATATGACGGATAGTAATGAATCTTGTTCTAAAATAGAAGATTATATCATAGAAGCTGAACTATCTGATAGCTCGGATAGTGACAGTGCATCAGTGATTATACTTTCAATGACGTCAAAGTATGGGCTAGTACAATAATCCAGAAACCGTGTCACACAATCTTGTGGCAAAGCCTTCAGAGAAAACATAATTTACTTGACACCAGGTTCCTATTCTTGCTCAAGAATGATCTGGGAAGAAAACATATCACTGTAGTAGAAACCATACGTATCATAAGCCGGAATTACTCCCAGAAAGAGTAGCAACAAAGGGAAGTCTGTTATGTTCATCATGTTGCTTTTACCAAAGATACTACACTTGTTCCTTACACAACCAAAATAATAAGTCGGTGAACCTTCTCAGCACTTTGGACCACAGCTTAGAAGTGAGTAATTGCTCAGATACAAAGCCTGTAGTAATTTTACACTACAACAAATGTAAGGGTGGCGTTGATACACTGGATGAAGCTGTCTTCGGTTACAGTAGCAATAGAAAACAAAACGATGGCCTCAAGTGATATTTAGTAACATGGTAAACATATCAGCCCACATTGCTTTCATATTATTCACGACTGGCAATAGCAGCTGGAAGGAAGGCTGCCTAGCAAAACAGCTACATTATTTGGATAACTTAGTTATGCAGTTGGTGAGAGTATACATAAAAAACAGGCAAACATTTTCATGGACACCCTTTTCAACAGAAATTGCAAAAAAGCTTCGTCAATGTATTGACAACGTACATAATCCATCGATTTTGACCCACCAACTCTCAAACAATACTTGTTTAGCTAATAAGGCTCCCAAAGAAGTTTTTGCCAACTTTGAACTAAAAGTGACAATAAAACACCTCTGATTGTCCACAATTGTTTTATACACCCAAATTATATCTTATTACACTTATAGGATATAATTTCATTTACTTTCTTTTTAAATATTGCTTAGTTTCTTGTTACATAAATGTCTAACAACGTAGTAATTTTTTTTCTATTAAGTGTATTAAATTAAAATTTAAATAAAAAAATCATACTTATTCTGTAGAAATAAATATGATATGTTAAATAAATCCATTACATATTTGTACTTTTATTTTTTGTTAATTTTTCAGTTTAATTTTACTGCTGGGTCAAATCTGACCCGAAGCACGGCAACGTTTGTAAAATTAAAGACCGTATGAAGGTTAACAAAACATTCAACCCTCAAACATAAATTCAAATTCTATTACGGGTAATTTTGACCAATTTCCAAAATTGCTTCGCTATATTAACAACATTACGCTTAACCCTCCGATCTGACGTCATGGGACGCTAATTCGTTTTATATTACGGTCGTTAGAGCCCTTGCAAAATAAAAAAAATCTAAAAAGAATACAAAAATTTCGCTTGTCAAGAAGGTCTTAATGGCGACATTATCCCTCGATTGTGAGGGTTAAATAAGTGAATTTATAAAGGACGTATATTTTTTAATGACTTAAAATCTCCGTTTTGATTCAACAGTCAACTGAAGTGTAATCGGGTTTTCTTTTTTCGTAAATTCTAATTAGAAGTAAGACTTTGGAAATGGGACAAAAACTGATAGATTCGTAACGTCTAGATCACTCGATTACACGCGCCATATTAAGCCGAAAGAAAGACAGAAGAAGCATATTCAGTACTAAAAGTTTGATCAAAATCTTGATGAAACATAACATAAACTAAATCCTTCGTATTTGCTGCTCAAAGCTATCAGCAATATCTCTAATAAAGTCGTCTGAATACTGTACACCCGTTCAAACAGCATTCGCCCCCGTAAAATACCACAGACGCACATTAAGCATGCAACTTGCGTTCGCCACTGCACCGCTGTCCACTACCAGCCGTACCGAATACGTGTATTAATTTCAATAATATACGCCATGCGTCCGCCAGATGGCGACACTGTGTTTAATGATTTCGGCTTGCGGAATAACACATGCGGACTGATATTTTGAACTGATTCGCATTTACGAATATTCGTGGTAAAAAGAATAGGAAATGTGGTGACATTAGTTACAGATTCAATCTCAAGGAGATTTCATATTTTTAAACTCCATGCAAGATTTTCAATTACATATTAGATAAAGAAAAATTTCAAGCTGCGACAAGGTTATGGAATGAGTTTGGATGCTCATTGATAAAACCAACCATATGTTGACTGTTGGCGCTAACTACAATGAGGTGGACTTACAGTCACGTTTTAGTGGAATAATTTGCTAGTTTCTTTTATAATTGGTCTTAGAATGGACAAAGGCCTAAGCCCTCTTGATCATAGAGGAGATCGGTGACCAGCACCCGGTGATGAGGCTTCTAATTGAGATGACCGCAACCCACTCAATGAGAGTGCTAATTCGACACAAAAAGTGTGCTTAACCTGAAAGAACGCAATCTGAATTCTCTTACAAAAATGCTCTCAGATTCAAAAGCGCTAAACCTAATCAAGTTATCGTGCCATAATGGAGCATCAAATGGATATTGCTGTTGGAAATGCAATTTTGCCGGGACCCTCAGTATGCTAGCGAAGTAGCGCAGATCGGGGAATCTAATCAAATATCAATTAATACACCAGTCTTATGAAATTGCTGTCACAAAATTGGCTAGTATATTCCTGTTGACTTTACGTGGAATCAACTCAATCTAGCTACCATATTGTGTCTAATTTAGAGAACTGTTCTTAAGGTAGATTTGCGAGTCGTTCGAGACTGAAGCAAGTTACTGTATGATTCAATTCATACAATGCAACTGGGAGGGTCCTTTTCTCCTATATAAAACTGACTTAAATTATTAGATTTTCGATTTGTTTAATTTTATTTTTTCGTGCAATAATAAAACTCTGCATGATAACATCAGAACAAAAATCAGTAAAATTCACAAAACTTTCACTTATACTCTCCCTGACTATGACTAAATATTTTGTGTTTAAAAATAAATATCATGAAACCAACAAAAAACCTAAAATTTATGTTACAATCCAAGACTGCTCAGACTTAAAAATGAAACGTCTAAAATACCTCTCCCACCTCGGAAAGTTCCAGAACAATTCCCAAAGCTGAAATATTCATCGCAAGGCGAACCTTCAAGGTCGCTGCCATAATTCCGACGTTACATTAATTCAAACAAAGCCCGCGGTGTCTGCAACCATCATTACTTATACGCGCCTCTCCCATATTGCGAACGTCAACTTGGCTATATTATCCCTTCCGCAGAGACGGTGTGGTACGTAGGTGTCATTGAATTGTTTGTTGCTTGTTTTTTCTTCGTGTTCTTGTTTCGGAATTGTTAGTGAACACGACAGTCCTGAGACGCAGTTGGGAGACACCAGCTGGGAAATTACAGGCCGCAAATTTAGTGTTTGTGGGTTCCGCTAATATTTGTAGTTGGTTTGGGTGTTTCTGAGACTGAAAAGGCAAAGTGGCGTCAGAATTGTATATTTTACTATTGGGTATTATTATTTATTAGATTAAGGATCATGACTGCCTTGTGGTCTCGTGGTATAAGTATGTGCCGCACGATCCTGGTTCACGGTCCTGGGTTCGATTCCCGGATCGGGAAAAGTGTTACTGGGTTTTTCCATTAGGAAATTCTTAGTAGCAGCACTAAGTCTGGAAATGTGAAACACGGCAATAGACTCACTCCCTATCACTGATACATACTTGGCGAAATGTGAGTGCAGAAATGCCAAGCCAAAAATAAAAAAAATAATTTTAAGATACAAAGTACAACCATATGATAGCTTTCATTGCAAAAAAACCCTGGAGACTAAAAGTGTTTCATGAACGATCGAACACATCTTCACAACATCCCAATTCATTTTATACAACAAAACACCAGCTAAATCCACTAATCCAGCCTCATTATTCCAATTTTTTTGACAAACCAGCCGGCTACATACCCGCCGAGGCTGACCACACCCCACCACTCGCAATAAATCCACGCTTGTCGCAGACAGAAAAAGTCGCCGCCACAGAACACGGTGTTATAATGGGATTTATTAATTTCACGCGCCCACAAACCACATTATTGCCGCTAAAATGTTTCTACATTCATCGATTATTTGTTTCTCTTGTTTATTAGGGGTGTGTTTGTGGTTGGATGAAATATTAAGCTTTATTTTTTTATGGTGTTGCGTATAATGAATTTGGTGGCCAGTATTTTAGGTGAGTTAGGAAAAAATACGGTGACTTATTCATTTCTCGCTTATCTATGAGCAATACCGCTTACTTTACTTTTAAAAAATATGCTCATCACTTATGGTATTACTACGCAAAATGGAAATAACATTATAATTATCGTATTACATCTATTTGCTGCACAAGATTAGTTCAACAGCTCTTCAGATACAACATTTTGCTTACCATAAAATCACCAACAAATGATTCTAAAGAATTACAAAAATGTGAGAAAATAACGTGTCTCTTATTTCGTGGCAATGGTAATTTGAGCATTTCATACGAGCAAAAGTACTCCATTGAAATGGGATTTGCATTTTATACGTTTTTTGAATGGCTCCTTTTAATCGCCTTTACACTGCCACCCGATACCAGGTGGGTGAGTGCTTAAAGCACTCAAACCAATCTGCATTCTGAATAAATAATAAACGAAAGAAAAATGTTTAAGCTGTAAAATTACACGTTTATTTTCCTTAGATTTTGCGTGTTAATTTTGGTTTTAGATTGAATGTAACACAACAAAATATATTTCGTTTCCCAATTGGACGCCTTTTTTACCACTTGGAACAAATACAAAAGTTTATTAATATTTTTTTTACATCTTGACGCTAAGTAATAAGGCTTAACCTTTTCAAATCTAAAAGATCATCAGGAGGACAGATGTGATCATAGAACAGTTGAATAAGACTAGATTCTCTTACGTTTTACAAGGCCGCATTTAAGTAATTCGGGTTGCATGTAATTAAAAAACTTTTATAAATGTGTGACAGCCAATCGCCTAGCATTTTTGTTTGAAATATTCATGGGACGTGACGGAATGAACAGGTGACGGACAAGCGGCGACAATAATTCCGATACAAAATCTTTCTATTTCTCTTCTAATCTTATTCAGCTGTTCTGCGTGTATTATGCAAAAAATGGTTGACTGTGTGTCTCATGACGTGAAGTAAACTTTGTATGTGTTAAGGCAAAGTCGCTCATCCACGAACAAATTACAAGAATGTGGGCTGAATATAAATGCGGACAGAAGGTTAGTGATATTGACATTTCTAGTAAATTTGATTGTAAAATACGGCATTAACTGGGTAAGTAAGTGGGTCGGGTAGTATATGAAAAAATCTTAATCAATTTTCAAGGTAATTTGTAAGAATAGAAACCAGAGAAACCTAAATTGAAGACACGATCAATAAACTATATTATTTACACTTTTCTAAAGAAATGTTTATAAATTACTAGCGACCCGCCCCGGCTTCGCACGGGTGCAATGCTGATATTTAATGGATGTTATCATACATATAAACCTTCCTCTTCAATCACTCTATCTATTAAATAAACCGTATCAAAATCCGTTGCGTAGTTTCAAAGATTTAAGCATACAAAGGGACATAGGGACAGAGAAAGCGACTTTGTTTTATACTATGTGTAAATTATAAGAAGCCTAAAAAATCTATAAAAGTAACCAACATATAGTTTTTCCGACGCGTACCATACCAAGTAACTGCAAATTTACAATGCAACACGTAAGCAAAAAACAAATGAAAACACAAAACAGCCACTCGAAGAATTTCGCAGAGCATTACGGAATTCTGTATCCACATAATAGCCCATGGTACGATTCGAACGCACTATACACAGCGAACGGTTCATTAGTAGTCTTCGAGAAGAATCTATAAAATAAAATAACAATCGGCATCCCCGTCACGTACTATTACTTCTTGAAAGGATTTAGATTCGAATTGTCTGAGACTCCATCGGTTCTGTCGTAGTTTGCGGCGCGATTTGCTGTAAATGTTCGGGCGAATCCGAGATTCGTGTTTTTAGATAATTTGTACAAACAGTTGGATAGGCAAAGAATGTTCTTATGTTCGTGCAATATAGTAAGGTACATTTGGGCTAACTTGGCTTGATAAATAAAATACTACGAACATGAGGTTATACTTGCATTCACAAAATTCCCTTTCATTATCACCACCATCACCAGCCTATCACGTCCACAGCTGGACATAGGCCTGTCCTATCACATTAGTACCTCAACAATATAAAATTTAGATAACATTTGTTCTTCTTGAGGACACCAAATTTAATAAACTGGCCGATCTTTTTGAAATTGACTACTTTTTTCAGGGTTTTTATCCAAAAAATATAAATAACATATTGTTTTTGTTTTCTTTTAAACTTGAAAGAACTGCCAGAACACAATCGTTTTCTTGACATGTTCGACATATTTTAAATTACAATACACGTTTAAATTTAATGTGAAATATCCATCTAATCGAAACACTGATATAAATCCTTTCAACAAATTGAGTGCTCACCTTTATAAAAACATTGGTATTTGTAACAAAGCATTTTTTCTCTGAGTAATTCTAACCTGTGAGTATCGGCTCCGAAGCCTTTTATCTCTCGCAGTCTGAAAGTAAACTCATTACAGGGTAACTGGAGACACCCTTGTCCCGTAACACGTGTGAAAATACGACTTATTTCAAAATGTTTTATATGCCTTTTATTGGGACAGAAATACATACATACATTATTGTGTTGTAAATAACCTGTTTCGAAGGACCAAAATAAATATTGTTTATAAAAAGCAGTGATGACCTCGAGGTTTAGGCGCGCTGTCGAGAATCTCGGCGCTCGCGGGTTCGAACCCCAGGCACACACCTCTGACTTTTCGAAGTTATGTGTGTATTCAAATTGATTTATCACTTGCTTTAACGGTGAAGGAAAACATCGTGATGAAACCTGCACACCTAAAAAGTTCTTAGGAATTTCTTAGGTGTGTATAACGCCAACCCGCACTAGGCCAGCGTGGTGGACTATGGCCTAAACCCTCTCAATGGTAGAGGAGACCCGTGCTCAGCAGTGGGCGTATATATGGGTTGTTGAAGATAAAAAGGCTTCGTATTATTAGGACGAATTGTAAATGAAGTAGTCTTTTCACTTTCGCGTCGATTTGGGAAGATATTAAAGTATTTTTCTGATGTTTACTTTCATGTTACAATTCAAGTAAAAACAATAATCAAGGCTTAATTATACTGTAATCTTCTCAAATGAGGTATAAACACAGCTATTTTCCAATGAAACTAATCAACTGCATTATAAATTCTTAACAAGCGTTCAAATAAAATTGTACTACATTGTACGCTCTTTATCTATGATTAAAGCGTAACACAGAATAAATTACATCGTTCTTAATATATTTTTACCAAGAAGGAAAAATAATTTAAAGATAAAATCACAATGAAAACAAAAGCCTATATTCGCTTAGTTGAAACGCTTGGTCTTCCAAATAAAGTTATTCCTCGCTTACATGATAAGAACCAGTAAGGCCACGTTCACCCAACACGCCAACCGTCAACGCTGTTGTTACTTCATTATCATACAAATTACAATTTGTTGACTTTTCCCCCCTTTTCCAAGTGTCACTGTCTTGTATTCCAACAACGAGACACTGTGTACACATTTAGAAATAGAATGTGAATGAAATTATGTCCCTGGTTGCTATAAGTAGTGATGGCCTCGAGATAGGTCGAAGAGAATCTAGACGGTCATGTGTTCAAACCCCAGATATCTCTGACTTTTCAATAATAAACTTGACTTAATTTAATCCTAGTTTTTCCTCTTAGTCCGCGTAGAGTACAGGGTAGGTTCAAAAAGAAAATAAGTTGCAGTCTATTTTACTCTACAGAGTTTCATTTATGTCCATAGCAATAATCATCACATTAAATCATAAAAGAAATGCTATAAAGTTGATCTAGCGTCTGCAACTATACCTTTCCTATACGAACTAAAACTTTATTGGGATATAAAGTATCCTATATTACTTTAATAGGTCAAGAATATACCCTATACCAAAAATCATTCAAATCATTTCAGTAGATTTTTTTACCTTTTTTTTAATAATAAGTATCCTCTGTTATTTCTAATACCTAAAGCGTAACAAACATCGCTACTTTCACATTTATTGAGTACTCGTCCCGGCTTCGCACGGGTGCAATGCTGATATTTAATGGATGTTATCATACATATAAACCCTCCTCTTCAATCACTCTATCTATTAAAAAAAAACCGCATAAAAATCCGTTGCGTAGTTTCAAAGATTTAAGCATACAAAGGGACATAGGGACAGAGAAAGCGACTTTGTTTTATACTATGTAGTGAAAAAGTTTTTCAGTGATAAAGTGGAATAGTTATTAAACTAATCTTAAAACATTTTGATTTTCATTATAAAATCAAAATCATAGTATTATTCTTATACGATGCCATAGGTACTTTATTCAAAAGTAACAAAACCAAATTACGAATGATCGATTCATACCCCTGGTGGGACTCGAACCCACAGTCCCCGGCTTAGGAGGCCGATGCCTTATCCATTAGGCCACAGGGGCTACATGTGAACAATCAAAATTCTTGTAGTAGTTGTAGTCGATCAAATTTAACAGTCAATTGTTTAGTCTTCATTGCCCGACTGCGGCAAAACCGAAACAGGATTTTGATTTTGACAACCTATGTATGTATGTATTCGTGACAGGTGTATTTATATAATTATTTTTTTTAAACAATAAAGATGGTTGATTTTGTATTCATCATCATTACCACCCCATATTCGTCCCACTGCTGGGCACGGGCCTCCTCCACCATTTTACGTTGTAGCAGTAAAATAATTAAATTACACAATACTTGGAAAGTTTACTAAGAGTTTTGACGCTCGACACGTACTGGATACGACTAGTAGACATATAATCAATACATACTATACATAAATAACGCGCCACTTTTAGTATTATGAAATTTTATACGCAGAAGGGATATTCTGAGGTGCAATTCTGTACCCTCATTTCACCCATTGTGTTATCATATACCATACCATATATAAAACGTAGGCCTTAAAAAAATGATGTACGCGATTACAATTTCGATAAAAATATTCCTTACTGTCTAAAAACTGATTGTTTTATGATAATAATACTTTTCATAAATATTATTATGATTCCTCAAATCTTAAACGGTCTTAAAAATATATCTAATAATTTTAAAAGTACACGTAAATTTATATTGTGGATATTTCTGGACTCCACGCGTGACGGAAGTTATCTGTAACAACGCGTGTACTTAAAGGATAATGGTCCCTCACCGACGAAATAAGCTTCCCATTCTAACTTGTCAAAAACTACACTCCACGCCGGCCGTAACAAAGTTGTGCCTATCTGCTAAAGCCAATTAGTACCCCAGTAGACTGCGGCATGATTATTACTACACTTCTACGAGTATAACGTACAAAACGCACGATTTCAATTTTCCAATAAGTTCTATTTCGGGTAGCTAAATCAACGCAGATCTCGTAACTACCCACAGACGGCTACATATGGTAGCGAATGCGTCAATTAAAACATTACACATCAATAAACTCAGCGATGCCGTATTCATGTGCCGCATAAAGCGCATGAGCAATCAATTGACGCATTTCCATAAATATTACTGAAACATACGGAGTGTTAGAACATCCAACAAGGAGAAGGTCATAGATGTGTGTGTATGTCTAAAGTATTATAGTAACAAACAGTCTAGAATTATAGTAACAATTTTACAGTACATTAAGGACAGATATAAACTTTTTGAAATGTATGAAATGTATTTGTTTGTATGTGTGTATTTGTATTGAAAACCATCTTAAGACCCGTGGTACGTCGTAGACCTGTAGCCAGCAGTATACGTAATATACGACCCGTCTATGAGTCGAAAATATTAGCATGAAAATTGCACATCTAAACATTCTAAGGAATTCTTAAGTGTTTAGTCCACTAGGCCGTAATAGATCCACGTAACAAAGCTTAAACCTTATCACTTATAGAGATAGCCCGTGCCCAGGATGATGAGATTTTTCGCAGATTTTTCACTCAGAATAAAGTCATATGTAGTATGTCAAAATTCCAACATGTTATCAAACATGCTCGTCAGTTAAAACTTCTGTAAGCCATGTAAGTTATCGCCAATCCGCATTATTAAAAGTGGTAAGGGATGGGTAAGTTCTAGTGATTAATTCTGCCTTTCTAGCGTAAGTGTAGCGAGCACTTCATTACGCGATGGTTTCCGATGCAATGCTTCGGTGTCATCGATTAGGAACACCGGGGGATATTTATGCCTGCAATGTGGGGCATGTGTGGGTAATTCTTCGTTAAAGGATTCGTGAGTTTTATTAAAATTTTGGTTGTTGGTTTTTAAATTTTAGTTGTGAAAGTTTTTAGAGTTAGGCGGTTGTCATTTTTTGTGGGGATTTTTTGAGGTATGAAAAAAATAATTATAAAGCTCTTTTATTCAAATTCTGTTTGTACCCACGAATTATATCTGTTTGCCTTAAATATTTAGTACATAAAATCTGATGCTACATTAATTGATGATTAGTCTGAAACGTTTAAACATGGTCATAAAACCTGAACATCTATAAAGTTCTTGGGAATTTCTTATCTGTTAGTCCGCCAACCCGCAATAGACCACGGTGATAGACTAATTCCTAAATCCAGATGGTAGTGGAGGTCCGTACCCAGCATTTGGACGCATATGAGCTAATAATTATAATAAATGATCATGGTGATGTTGATGTAATCTTTCGAGTTACCTCTTCAACTATCCAAATAGGTTTTAATAAACCAAATACGATAGCTTACTAAGGAGGTTTAAAGCCAACAAATAAATATAGACCGTGAGTTGTTTGTTTCAGGCCTACCGTCTGCAACCTCGTCCGAACGTAAACGGAGACGTCAGTTCTCGTATGAGTATATACAAGGGGAAAAGTGCTTAGGTATGATTATTTCTGAGTTAAATATTTATTTTGATCAGCCTTGTGAAGCAGACAACAGCTGTTGAACCTAAAGGCTGGGGTTTCGATCCCTGCACCGAGGTAAACGTTTTTAAATTTTTTATTATTAATAGAATGTACGCTGTTTTGTTTAAATATTAAACATACCATTAGGAAGATTAACTGCAGTAATTATATTATGAGAAGAAAAATTAGTCTTTGAGGGTGGAACGATGACGTTGTTTTGATAAATACAAGCCAAAATCTTAAATCCCTTTACCGTACAGGAATTTAGACAACGTTTTAATGATTGGGAAGATTAACTACAGAATTAAGAAAATTACGAGTATAAAAATTGTTTTTGAGTACAGAAATAATAATATTACAAGAAGAAAGTCAGAACCTATTTCTTTAAGGAATTGAGGTAAAGTTTATTGGTTCTAAAGCCTTTTGGTCAGCAGTGTACATATCGGCCGCGAGCCGACAGCCACCGGAAGTCGTCACAAGCCATGAACCAGTCAATATCCGGCTGCAGCGCGCTTTGACGCCGGAACGACGCCGCCGATGTACGTGCTGCCTCACTTGCTATGGAAAATCGCTTTTGTGTTTCAAGCGTATAATCTATTGTAAGTTTATCTAATAGTGTGTCTAGTTTTATTTTTTTATGTGAGGGCGAAACCTCATAGTTAAATTTTTTGCTGTGGAAGGAAGTGGACAACTCTTTGTTTTCCAACTCCTCCTTTATATTGTCTTTCTGATTAAATTCATTTTTTAACTGACTTCAAAAAAGAAGGAGGTTATCAATTCGTCTATATTCTTTTTATGTTAGCTACCTCAGAACTTTTGACTTTTGACCGAATTTGATGATTCTTTTTTTATTTGAAAGCAGGTGCTCCCAGATTGGCCCCATTTTAATTTGGTCTAGTTACCAGGGCTTCCACGAGAAAACCATAAAAAGTCTTAAATTTGTACTAATGTGCGTGAAAAATAACTCAGTATAATGCTAACCGATTTTGATGATTTATTCATAATTTTATGTTAGGGTGAAACCTCATAGTTTAATATTTTATTGTGGAGGGAAGTGGACAACTCTTTGTTTCCCATGTTCTGGTTTATATTGTCCTTCTGATTAACTTCAGTTGCTATGGAGTCTTTTCTATTAGTAAATTCTTAATAGCACCACTGAGCCTGGTACTAATCGGCTTTTTTCGTAGGATACACCAAATACAGTTACTGATATGAAGGCATAGAAAATCGCTGCCTTTCTTTTTAGATGCAGACGTGATATAGGCGTTATTCGAATATACCCCACATTTGTTTTACGATCAATATTTGAATGTTTCAAAGCGCTATAAAATGTTTAGCCTTATCTACACGGACTAGTTTCGAGCCTGCAGTACTCGTATCAGCGGGAGCCGAGATCATAAAACTAGGATTCACAACCGGGTGCGATCGAGCGTGCCAATAACTCACTACCGTTTTTAAAGCTTCCCAGATTGTGAAAATAATACTGTCCCATATATTTTAGAAGATTTTTACACATACGTTATGTTCAAAAATGGGCTAGATTTATTCGCGTTGGGGTGTGTCGTTTTCAATTTGCGGAAGAGTTTATTTTCAAACGGTCGGGGTTTTCGCGCGGTCTCTAGTTAAAAATATAAAATTATAGAAAGATTGAACTTTGTTAAGAAATTCGCGCTTTTACTATGAAAGGGGTAGGCAAACGTGTATTTTACACTCTTTATTTACTGGATAAGCGGTTATGTCCTTTTTAATAATAATGGAACGGTACGATTCTAGACGTAATCTCTTAATATATTTATTTGCCTCATGCAATAGAATTATTATTATTATCATGTCAAACCAGAATTTTGGCCATTTTTTTCTGTATGTTACGCCTACGAACCAAAAGGGTGTTTTGTCTAAATTGCTTAAGCTTTTTTAGGTCTTTCGTCATATGCTAATTAGTTAACGTCGCCGGAATTATGATAAATAAATGTTATCTAATTTAATTACAAATGTTAACATCGCTAAGGATAGGAATAACGTAAAAAAAATCTAAATTATAACATATCCAAACATAAAACTTACAATGAACTTACTTTCATCTTGAGTATTCACCAAATTACACCACAAAAAATAAACGGTTTAATAAAAGAAAATGCGAAAGATCAAATAAAAACTAATATAAACTTTTTAATAACAACACGATAGCTATAAAGACTCTAGTTACATTAGCGGAACAGTTATTACCTCATAAATAACCAACGTACTTTGCACTGTCGTGAAAGGAAAAGATTATACGGCGGCATTCCGTCTAGATTTACTGCGTTTGTATATTGTTATATCATTCGCTTTATGGCTGCTTAATTAGACGTTTCAAATGGCTACTTTTATTATACGGATTTGTGTTATACTTCGGCCTTTAATTCAACATACATGAACAGACAAGTTAACTTAGTATTTGGGTATTATAGTTTGTATTTGTTATTATATATTTTTGGTATTATAGTTTCTCGTTGTTTCCAGATTGATTATCTGAAATGATTACTTTTTAAATAAACGAACAATCACGTATGAAAAATTTATTAATGACATTACTTACATTAATGACAGTTGAGTAAGCGAAAAAAAAGGCAACAATTCAGACCCTCACACACACTTAGCGGATTGTGTTCAAGAATGAGACAATGAGAAATTATCGTTTATTAATGGATCAATAGAATACGAAGATAAAAAAGAGCCAATGAATCTAGTACTCCCAAATATAAAGAAATAGGCGCATCGTAGAGCCAATAAAAACCAGCGCCAATAATAAGAAAAACAGGCCCTCTTACTGGCACAAACAGTTGTGACAAAGAGTCCGGAGCCGAACCGAAACCCGCCCTAACCACACAAACAACCAAATGTCATATTTGCCGAGCTTAACTTCGCGAGTGTCAACAGGCCATTCTTGTAACAATGAACAAGTGGGCGTGCACACAAGTGTCCAAAATAAACAGTAATCTTGCACTTTATTTGACTAGTGTGCTGTTGCAAACGGGGTCTTAACTGGCATTTTGTAGACGGGCGTTTTGATATTTCTTTTTGATAGTCATCATCTGCCCATAAACATCCCGCTGCTGGGCATGGACATCCTCTACCATTAAGAGGGTTAAGGCCTTAGTCCACCACGCTGTCCTGTATACGTATCTAAGAAATTCCTAAGAAAGTTTTTAGGTGTGTACGTTTCATCACGAATCTTTCATTCACCGTTAAAATCAGTGATAATTTATCGCAAATACTCACATAATTTCAAGAAGTTAGAGGTGTGTACCTGAGGTTGAAACCCGCCACCTAAACCTCGAAGCTATCACTTCTAACATTTATACGTAGATAATAACTGTTTTGGCATCATGGCACGTTAAGAAAACACTTCACATGATAGTGCTATTTAGTCAAAATTGAGTGTCGACTGGCAGGACACAGCTATGAATATACTTTTCAATAGATGCACGTATTACAGCCTAATCGTATGGATTTGCAACTCATTGACGCTTATCGCTGTCCCAGTGTTGAAGAACAAATAATTTATAAACAGCAACTTCAACTGCAACACGATGGGCCGACAACTTGAGAAAGGTGGTGGGAAACGGATGGATGAGGGCTGCTCAAGACAGGGATGGTTAGCGCTTTTTTGGGGAGGCTTACGTGCAGCAGTAGACGGTGAGAGGCTGAGTATATAAGTACAGAAATAGACATATTAAGATTTTTTTATATTAATTGCCATAAATCACATTTAGTATCATCATCATCACCAACCTCTTACATTCCATTAGCATTATGAGATGAGCGGTATTTACGCCCGTGTGCTCTGGCGGCAAGCAGTAAATCTTGGCGGGTACACAGCGGTGATCAAACACGCGGTCCCAACAATATTGCGCTCAATCCACTCGGCGACTTGCCGGCTGCCACGTTTCTTTGTGTTGGGCCTTTTGTACCGCTAACTAGAAGGAGCGGGTTGGGTGGAATTGGGTTAATAGTTGTTATAGCGTGATATAATATGACATCGCGTCATTATGGATTGAATTGAAGCAGGCTGTGGTCGAAAACAACATCAGGTAACAAGTAAGGTGATTACGAAGACGTTGACGGTAAAAAATCCCGAAAAAATATTGATGTTTTTCTCACCAGTTTTTATTAGTCAGTTCATACCCTGGCGACAAGGTTATAAGACAGAAAATATTCATGGAGTGACACAACGCAGCGTTACTATGTATGTGACTGTAAGTTGAATATATATAACTCAACTGAACTACTTCAAACTGTCTAGTTTCCAACACGTTCTAATAGCTTGTGAGATTATTTCCGCAATTGCAGTGGACAGTCGCCTGCACAGTTGAGAAGTTATGTCTTGTTTGAGCGCCTCTGATATTAATAGTTGTGAGTGCCGTTGATTTCAATAGTTCAGTATTGAAGACGTCTTTCTATAGCTTTACATATCTATAGATATGACAGCCTCGAGGCGCAGTTAGCTAGACAGCTTACGAAACCAAAGATCACGTATTCATTTTTCGAAAAATGATTGTGTAATCCACAAAACAAAATAGGGTCTGAAGGTAGAAGGTCCTCGCAGTTTCTGATGGCCACGAAACAATGTTGTTTCTTAGTGTGTGGTTGAAACTCACTTATATAGATGACTGGGGCTTTGCTTGAAAAAAAGTTTAGTAGTAGATGCGATTATAAATTTTACAATAGAAATAGGTAGAAGCGGGAAGTGTCGAATTGTTCATGAAAAAGAGCAATAGACTCGCCCACGATATTTACTACTACCACGCCGTACTAAAAACAATTGGCGAAATGTGGGTGCAGAAATAGATATTCTGTATTTCCCATACAGTCGTGAGCGCGTATATTATTTTTTCACCCAAACTATTCTATATTCAAAACTTGGTATCGAAGCGTCCACAAATATCCAACGGGACGTCTGCAGCCAGTAATACACGGCGCAGTGTACTCTGTTATCTGTGTTTATGTTCCCAGCACGTGCTGTGGGTTCGAATACCGGGTGAAATATCGCCCGCCGTACCACTGTACCGCAACCATACTCTATATTACGTCTTTTCAGTAATAAAGTGAGTGAAAAGCAACGCTTTGCAGGAATACTAAGCGTCGCGATATGAAATGTTGAAAGACTGTTCGCGTGCTGTGTTAGAGTAGTATTGAGGTGAAAGGGGATGAAGGGAAGTTTGACCTTGCAGTAATTTTCCTTGGTTTGCTCTGCGGTATGCGGCGGATAGTCATAAGGTACCAGGTTTGATTTTCGGATCAAGCAGTCTGAAGAACTTCTTAGTAAGTCCAAGCTTAAGAAATTCTTTCAGCCAATGAACTGATGTCTTTATATGACTCTTAACAGCAGGCGTAATAT
This sequence comes from Cephonodes hylas, assembly GCA_030295005.1. Classification (NCBI taxonomy): domain Eukaryota; kingdom Metazoa; phylum Arthropoda; class Insecta; order Lepidoptera; family Sphingidae; genus Cephonodes; species Cephonodes hylas. The sequence continues at coordinate 2,214,706 of AP025367.1, read as the reverse complement.
AATGAGCTCATGATGAAAAATCCAGTATAATGACCATTTTCATCAATCTTTACTGCCTAGTGGTCTCAAGTATCTACAGCGCTATCTAGAAGTACTGGATTCGATTCCCGGGGCGGGCGTTGCGTTATTGGGTATGTTCGTTAGGCAACTCTTAGTAGCAGTACCCAATCTTGAAACGCACTCGAAAATTGGCAATAGGCTCTCATTACGTAAGGCTGATACACAACGGGCGAAATGTGTGTGCAGAAATAATCTTCTGTCTACTCTTGGTTGCGTATGTATCATTTTTACGACAAGTATGACTGCAAAAAATATTTCAATACAATTATAGATTCATATCGAGAACTTTTTGAACAATTTCCATTAAATCGCGAAGAAGCTTGAATGTCAAAAACATACCCTTTTATCTCCTAATTCATTTTGGATGTTAAGAATATAGGCGTCTAATGTACTTGACGAGAATTTAAATGTGCTGGAATTGGTATGATACGTATATGGATTGGATCTTTGAACGGACTATGATAAAATAACAACGTTCTATATACCAAATTATTTCTTTTTCTTCACTTTTTAGTAGACGTAGCTAGCGAAAAAGTTCCTGATTCTTTAGTCCTTTATCAAAATTAAATGAGGGTCACAAATAAACAGAAAATGTTTTTGAATCTGTTGCTTTTTATTAGCTTTATTTTCTCAGATTAGCTTTACAAAGTCCACCATTGCTGAGTACAGGGTATATTCAAGCAACAAAATCTAAATAAAAAAATATAATAAAACTAAATATGATTACACGTATTTAATAGGTCTCATAACTGTACTTTAACGGCGAAGGAAAACATCGTGATGAAACCTGCATACCCAAAAATTGCTAGGAATTTGTTAGGTGTGTAGTCCGCCAACCGTCACTAGGCCTGCTTGGTGAACTAAGGCCTACATCCTCAGAGGACCGTACCCAGCAGTGAAATGTATATGGGTTGATTATAATTATAAAAGCTCTCACAGCTCTTAGATAACTTTTACTCTGAATAAAGAACTGAAGAAAATAACGCTTCTAGAGCTGATAACGCTTCGTCTCGCGTGTAATTCTTTATTGAGCGCTCAAGAAACCGGCCTCCAGTAGAAGTGAAAATGTAGCACGCAACACAATCACGCTCACGCAAACACGCGATCATTTGATCACGTAAACACTGTCACGCTAAAACGAATTATGTGTGGAGAGAAATTACTCAATACAGCTTTATTGTTGGGAACCGTTTGCATGCACCCATTTGCCGGTACAACTGTCGTTTGTTTTCAATAGCGCAGTTTCGATTCGTATTGAATTATCCTAGTTTCTAATAGCATTTGTTTAAGATTACGAAACGGTCTTTCAAAGACTGATTTCTAAATTTGTAGGAAAATAGGTCCTAATGCCTTTAACACCGTTGATTACGATTTATTACTTGGCGTTCTGCGTTCTCTTAACATATCTCCAATGGCGGTTGATTGGTTTCGTAGTTACCTGTTTGGACGCCGGCAGCGTATATGTGTCGAGGACAGTTTTTCCTCTTGGTGTATGGTCTCAGCCGGCGTACCGCAGGGCGGCGTGCTATCTCCTCTACTCTTCGCTCTTTTTATTAATACTATAACTAATCAACTTCGCTCCTCCTACCACCTCTACGCAGATGATCTGCAAATATATATCCGGGCACCTCTCGACAATCTCGACAATGCTATCATTGATATTAACACCGATATCCAGCATATTTGTGAATGGAGCAAACGTCATGGGCTGAAAGTAAATCCGTCCAAAACGCAAGTTATTGCTGTCGGCAGCCCCAGGATGATGTCGAAACTAGATAGGCTCACACTCCGGAATGTTTCCTGTGATGGTGTGATAATTCCCTTAAGCGATTGCGTCAGGAACCTTGGGCTCTATCTAGATAAGACACTCTCCTGGGGTCCGCAGCTTCGGGAGCTAAGCCGGAAACTGTTTGCCTCAGCAAGGTCTTTGCGAAGGTTATGCAATTTTCTACCTTTTGCTACGAAGATCTCTCTCGTACAAACCCTTCTCCTTCCCATCCTTGATTATGCGGATGTCATCTATCTTGATCTCACCGAAGACCAGTTTAATAAACTTGAGCGTCTTCAGAATTTTTGTATTAGAATCATATTTGGTCTTCGCAAATATGATCATGTTTCCGAATTTCGTATCAAGCTCAAGTGGTTACCTATTCGTCTTCGCCGGAATGCTCATATTCTTTCTCTTCTTTACAATATCTTATTTGATCCTCTTACTCCTTCTTATCTCAAAAACTGCTTTGTATTTCTTCAGAACTCTAATTCTAGAACCTGGAGGCCGTCAGAGGACTTGAAATTGAGAATGGCTGTGTAGTATGCATAGTATGCATGACTTTTATAGACAAGTCATTTAAGGTCCAGGCTGTCCGTTTGTGGAATGCCCTTCCACCTGCAATAAGACGAGCAAAAACAATTCACTCATTTAAAAAGCAAGTGAAAGATTATTACCTTTCTCTGTAATCTATCTTTTCTTCACTCACCTGTTTTATATGCTTTATTATATTATATTTGTGTATGTATATTTGTAAATATATGTTTATTTAATTTATTTTGTATATATATTGTCTATTTTTATTTTTGTACTTATGTGTAAGTATGTTTATAGATATATATATGTATATATATTTATATATGTTAACTAAGTTATTAGTATTATTATTATTTTTTTTCCTCTTTTACTTCTTTCTGAACACTTTATTCTACCCTTCTTATTATTCCTCTCTTATTATCCATCCAAAGGTTGCCTGTAAGAAATTGCTTAGAGCGATAAGGCCGCCTCTTGTTTTCTTTTATAGTTAAGTTACTTCCCATATTTATTGTATTATGTACAAGAAAGTGTTAAATAAATAAATAAATAGGTCTTGGTCTCGACAACATAAAGTTAACTATAAAGAATAGGCAAGCAGTCTTTTGGTTGCCTTTTTAAGTTGTTGTGGCGCCTCTTATCGACGTAGCCAACGCATAATGACAGAAATAAAATAACATTTTAAAAGGTTGCTAACATAAAAGAATTCAAACATAAAAGAATTCTACACATTTGTTCTATGTATTTTTTCGTAGGAGAATGTCATGATATTTTTGAACCTAAGGCACTTTGTAGAGTCAACTAAACATATAATATGAATAAAGAAACAGTAATTTAAATGCACTTCAACTTATCGAAAGTTCCCTAGTTGAACACGTGAATAAAGAATAACTCATCTGCCTACCCTTTCAGGCTTACTTGAGTGTGTGTCTTTTTCTTGTTCTTCATCAACCCATATACGCCCACTGCTGAGCACGGGTCTCCTCTACCATTGAGAGGGTTTAGGCCATAGTCCACCACGCTGGCCTAGTGCGGGTTGGCGGTCTACATGCACCTAAGAAATTCCTAAGAACTTTTAGGTGTGCAGGTTTCATCACGATGTTTTCCTTCACTGTTAAAGCAAGTGGTAATTCAATTTTGAATACACACATAACTTCGAAAAGTCAGAGGTGTGTGCCAGGGGTTCGAACCCGCGACCGCCGAGATTCTCGACCGCGCGCCTAAACCTCGAGGCCATCACTGCTTTGAGTGTGTGTATTTAGAATAAATTACGACATCGTAGAATACACATACACTATAAAAAAACTTACGCACTACTTCAGACTGGAAACAGGTCTACATTGTGTCTAGACTGCGCGCAATATTAGGAAATATGTATGTATGTGTTAAATGAAACGGAACACAAAGCACAAAAGCAATCAGCATCGTTTGAATTGTACTCGACACAAAATGGACAGCTTCACAAAGGTCATTATTCCGTGCAAACAGCACACATGAACTTTGTGGACACAAGACAATTTTGAGTGTTGACAACAATCAATTATGAGCTATATCGATGTAAATCCAAAAGATCATAGTTTGAATCGTCATCAAGTTGATGAATAGTTTCCTCAAAGGCATCACAGCAGGCTTGAGACAACACAAAAAGAATAAAGCCCAGTGGCGGTAATCTTACATAAATGAATGATCTCAATTTTTCCCACATCACACGCAACATGTTACTGTAGTCACACATGAAACATACTAGGCATTCCACAAAACGCCCGATAACATCCGACATTCTACGATATAGGATGCAACACGTAGATACCAAGTGCATGCATTAGTATTCACAGAGCCATTGAATAATTGAAAGCTTATCTTGGTATTGTGATGGGCTTTATCTCCATGTTCCGACACGTATCTAAGGCGATTCAGTACTCCATTTGGAAGTATAATTAGCTTGTTATAATGACGATAAGTCAACGAGATAGAAGGCTGTTACATGCATGTTATCTGCATAAATGGACTTTAGGGTCATTAGTTTATGTAGTAATAGTTTGATTATAATTATGAGTATTTTTTTATGATTTCCATTGGCCTGGTGGAAAAGTTCAAATATCTTAAATCTTAGGAATGCAATATTTTAATTTAAGAAATACCTTTACTAATACATTCCTTCAGTACACTCAACAAAGGACCAAAATCCATGAGAAGAATGTAGAAGCATTAGCGAAAGGAAGTAATAAAAAAGAGTACATTGCCAATCATTTCCATTTCGCGTTTATAGTAAGAATAAATATGAATACGAACACAAAACAAAGGATTACATTAACGGTTTTGTTTTCATCCTTTTAAGTAATAAAATAAAAAGCCTCGCGAATTCGCGTAAATTATAATCAATCATTTGAATGTCACGAAGCGCGGTATAGACTTTGAAACATTACAACCCAACGCAGCTTTTCTCACACACAATTTTATAATACGTCTTTTATGTTCTTAGTAAACCCAACTCCGAAACATAAATATGAAATATCCACAGTTCGAAAAGACCGGTTCGTTTCAATTCGATCTCCTTAATCACTTTTATGATCAAATTTTATTTCTGCTTTAATCGCCAAAGTGACAATCCCTCTTCTATCAAATACGAGTACAGTACACTGATTAAATCGTAGAGACATTTCTAGTAGATCAGCCCAGTTTTGTCACAGCAGTATTTCATACTTTTTACACCCAATTGAATCGAAAACATTTGACTTTATATTTGTAACTTTAGGTTCCACCATACAAAACAAATTACGGTAAAAAGAGGCGTTTTTCTCGAAAATCATATTCATCTTTATATGAAATGTTGCAACATACAAACGGGCAGTTACTATCGCATTTCTCGTAGTAACTAGGTATAGTGATTAATGACTCAGTAGAATATGCATTCAAACATAAATTCGTTAGTATTATTAAACACAATGCTCTGCCTAAGACATTAACCAGTCTTTTGTAATTTGATAAATTACAATAATGATATTGAACGTTGTAGGCAGTCACCTTCAACGTGCGGTTAAAGATTCGAAGATTTAACTCAGCGGGTTGCCATAGGAGAGGCCTATGGACGTGTAAGAGGCTGGTGGCAATGACGATGATGATGATGATGATACTATATGTGATTTACTGTAATTAATATAAAAAATAATTATTATTTTTATATCTATACCTACTTATATACTTAGCTTTTCGTATTAGCTTATTATAACGCAGGCCTCCCCAAGAAAGCGTCAACCATCCCGGTCTTGTGCAGCCCTCATCCATCCGTTACCCGCCACTGCAGTCAAGTGGTCGGCCCATCGTGCTGCAGGACGTCCCACACTACGTCTGCCTGAGTGCGGTCTCCACTTCGACAATTGTCTGTTCCACCGGCCGTCCGACCGTCGACAGAAATGGAGGACATTTCAATACTCATTACTCCTAATTTACTGAACATAAAGCAATCAAAATAAAACATGAAATTTGTACCACAAGTCGTGAAAAGACCTTTCTCCTGGATAAACAGCGGCTTCCATCGTTATGAAGATTATAACCAAGCATATTGCCTAATGCAAATATACTCCAATCAATAATAATACAAAAAAATCGTATCATATGTCTCGTCTAGTTTAGACATCATTTTATCTCTATTCAAAGTTTTATTTATACTGCTTTGACTATCAGTTGGATGAAGCCAATTCACGTCTCGTATAAAAAACGGTATTTTTATTGACGTTCACTCAAATGTTACTTCCAATAATAACGTCTACATTGCTTGTATGAAGTACTTGCTTTCGCCCGCGGCAACGGTCGTGTAGAATTTACATTTTTACAATTCTCAGATTGAAATAGTGTTACTTTTCGTAACTGGTACAGGAGTTCTGAAAAAAACAGCATTACAAGACTAACATTCCAAATATGAGCCAAAAATGTGTAAAATGCAAATATCAAGATAATTGAAAACTTATTCATCAGTTCAACGAACTTTCTGTTATTTTATTATCCTTATCATCAATAGCCAAAAAGTGTCCATTCCTGGAGATAGGTCTTTCCCAAAGACTTCGCTGCATATTCCACCTTAGTTGTCATATAGATATACGACATGAAATTAAATAATATTTGTTGAATGTATAAAATGTCCAATACATCTTTTAGATCCAGTCATTTCAAAATTTACTATGCCATTCTGTCCAGAAGGCAGTCATTATAAAAAAAAAAACGGACAAGATCCTCTCGTGTTGCTTTAATTTCCGTCGATTGAAATGCTGCTATATCCACAAACAGACCTTTAAATTTTACTCATTTGTATAGATGTCGCGTGGAGGGGGGAGGGGGGGGGAGCACTAAAGCGCCAATACGTCACGAGTGCGTACATCACGCGACGTCGTTTATCAAAGTTCCCGATCAGTCTTCTCAGTTCATTCGTCATTGACATCCGTTTTCTTGGGACCGTCGTATACTGAGCAATTTGACAACATATTTGCTTAATAATATATTTATGTATAAGTGGCGCCGTAATCCTGAACTTTCGTAATCGATCCCCGCACTGAGACAAATGTTTGTGAGATCTGATGTCAATCACTGTTATTAATCTGCCTTGCAATCTACAACTGAGCATCCACGATTCAATCAATGACAATCTCCCTAAAATTTCAATCACAGACTGCAAAATGTGAATGTTTTGATTACATCGTATAGTACAGTACTACTTTTGTTTTACATGCATTGTTATATTAACGTTATGCATTCGTTTTATCCTCTTTCACTTCTTCATACTCTTTTTAAAAATCACTATGGATAGCACCATATTTTGAGTGGGGTTTTGTCTTCATCAATTAAATAATTATAGTCTATCAAGCAGTGATGGCCTCGAGGTATGGGCGCGCGGTCGAGAATCTCGGCGGTCGCGGGTTCGAACCCCAGGCACACACCTCTGACTTTTCGAAGTTATGTGTGTATTCACATTGAATTATCACTTGCTTTAACGGTGAAGGAAAACATCGTGATAAAACCTGCACATCTAAGAGTTCTTAGGAATTTCTTAGGTGTGTAGTCCGCCAACCCGCACTAGGCCAGCGTGGTGGACTATGGCCTAAACCCTCTCAATGGTAGAGGAGACCCGTGCTCAGCAGTGGGCGTATATGGGTTGATGAAGAAGAAGAAGAAGTCTATCAAGTACTTAGTCTAACTGTACTCAAGACTTCTTCTAAAAACTCCTTAGCCTCCTCAAAAAAGCAGTTCTCAGTGTACGTTTAGTCGCGCCGAGCACACCTTGAGGGCATCTTATTCATCTCACGTGCGTACACGCGCGGAATATTGCTCCAAATGCCGGCCCTTGTAAATTTTTTATGTACCCCTAGCTTATTTACGTCCAATTTTGGGTGCGTTACGAAAATATCTGCCGCTTGTGGCTTTGTATATTACGTTAGGGTATTGGGGACTTGAACACGGTTGGAAATTGAGTTTCATAATTGCTCTTAGTAACGAATGTCAAGGTCAACAATGCCCATATATGTTCCGTATGGGCTTCCTCTACATTGAGAGGGATAAGGCTATAGTCAACCACACTGGCCTAGTGTGGGTTTCCAAGATCATTCAGTGAAAAATAAGATTTTAAAAATGTTTTACACGATATGAATGTATTGATGAGTCAAGGCCCGAAAGAAATTCTCCTTCAACTCTCCTTTTAATATTTCAGAGGAGTTCCCCTCTAATTTTGGCTCGGTTAACTGTTAACTGTTAGTTAAGTGATGGCCGTTCCCTCGACATGCAACACAACATGGTTGTCTGATTTTCTTTCACTTTATAACATAGCTAGTGAAACATTGGCGTAGAAATATAACATTTTCTACAAGCTAGACATATGTATGTATCTCAAACATATCAAAGGAGATAGTAGGTCAGAATTTATACTATCCAGCTGTATGTGAGATAGACCGCAACGCTCACTTCTCGGTTATAATTGTAATCACATTTAGTGTAGTTATAGGAACTGCTAACTGCCATTAAATGACAACATAGTTGCATTGTGGCCAAATGGCCCGCTGTAGTTAATTAGTTTGTCATAATGCAGTATCACGAATCGATGCGATGTTCACGTCTTGTAATGTCGCTAATGTGCTTTAGAATCAAATTACATTACATCTATCTATGGATTTGAGTTGTCTGTTCAAATATTTTTAGACCATTAGTAGTAATTTTATCTACAAATATTGATGATAGACCGAAATCACAGAACTCATTTCAATCTAATGTTGACAGGATTTCTGGATTAACACGCATAGGAGCGATAGAGATGATATTGGAACTAATGCATAAACAAACATCGATGAATTCCCAAATCTCCCTCATGACATTACTTTCATACATACATATATACCAAAATCCAATCTCCATCTAATTTCGCATCATAATGTCGCGGCTCTCAATAGATTAGCCTATCAGATATTGTCAGCTGCACATTCCCCATTGCAATTTTGTCGATGCAAATTAGAAAGCTGTAGACCTTACTAAAGGCCAGACTCGTTTCAAAATAATTTCAGTGAGAATAATTCGAGAATTTAACGTATTTAATTCTGAAAACAAATTCTGGCAACCCTCTTATCTATACTATATTTCCATACTATGGTTGTTGAGCAAAAGGACCGCCACTTGGTCTATTTTTCAAACTGTGTTCATGTCTTATTCTTTTTGCCACGGTTACTATAACATATAATCATCATATATCATATATCTCATTTATGTGTAAAACCGCTTTTTATAAATAAAAAAAAAAATTATAAAAAAATATGTAAGTGTACCTAAAGTATAAGGGTGTGATTATGGAACTAGGTAATAGCAGAGATATAAATAAAAGGACTGAATTTCACGAGTGGTAGTAAATGACTCACGTATAAAAATACATACATTCTTCTTCATCAACCCACATACGCCCACTGCTGAGCACGGGTCTTCTCTACCATTGAGAGGGTTTAGGCCATAGTCCACCACGCTGGCCTAGTGCGGGTTGGCGGACTACACACCTAAGGAATTCCTAAGAACTCTTAGGTGTGCAGGTTTCATCATGATGTTATTCTTCACCGTTAAAGCAAGTTATAATTCAATGTGAATATACACATAACTTCGAAAAGTCAGAGGTGTGTGCCTGGGGTTCGAACCCGCGACCGCCGAGATTCTCGACCGCGCGCCCAAACCTCGAGGCCTTCACTGCATACATTACATACATTACCTTACGCCTGTATTCCCCGAAGGTGTAGGCAGTGATGCATTTCTGCATCCACATTACGCCAGGTATGTATCAGTCCCACGTAATAGGGGGCGAGCCTATCGCCGTTTTTCGGGCACATATCCAGACTCCGTGCTGCTACTGAGAATTTCCTAATTGAAAACCCCAATAAAAGTTTTCCCGACCAGAGAATCGAACCCAGGACCTCTATATCACTCGGCACATACTTGTACCGCGAGACTACGAGGCAGTCAAGAAAAAGACCTGTCAATCAGCAAAAATACGACATAAATGAATTCACGGGATGTGCAGAAAAAAGTATTCTTTACGTGAGTTTGCAACGCCTATCCGTGGTAATATTAACCTAGGAGACATAATGGAATTTGCAATCAAACTCAGAGTTGACATATCGTGATAATTATGTATTTATATGCTCATTCATTTGTGTCAAAGCATTGAATGGGACAATGCAATACAGGTAATCACTCATTCTGTTGAATACACAGAAGGGAGGGTTGATTGCCTTTTGTCACATCACTACTATTGTTCATGTTGTCTATGTCTGGGTTCTATGTTCCTTATGTACTAACATACTTTGCTACTAATATACTATACTTAAGCAATTTTCTCACAATACCACGATCCTGCAAAAGATTTTAAGCAACTAATGTTAAGAAACATAATTCCTATTTTTAAAATTAGTTTATATGTTCCAATATATTTTCTATTACTATAAAATGAGATATTGTCCATCTAAAAATATTTAAATTTGTTAAAAAAAACAAAAGTGTTTTAAAAATAAATTACACAGGAGCTCTCTTTATTTTCATGATTACAACATTATGCTGAGTTCATACTGCAGAAAAAAAATAATTTAGTATACCAACCCAACCTTCGGATGATGCAGGGATAGGTACAATAGAAGAATAAGTAGATAAATAATATTGATGATACATTGTTAATAGCAACAACACAATAAAACTAAAAATGGAACGCCAGGAATAGTTTTAAAAGACACCGACGTAATTCCTACGAAATTATTACAGGACCCTTAAAATACACACAAAACCCAGCAAAAATGTTGGGACGCCGACCGCTTTCATCCCATAATTGAATAATGCTCGTTACGTGACGAATTATCCCGTAATTGTAAACACAACCGTCCACCACGATTATGTGCCGCGGGCGAATTATCTTCACGGTGATAAGTGAAGAAGTGGGAAAAAAACATGGATTAGCCCGCCTTTGGGTTTTCTAATAACCTATTTTTTTATACTCTGTGGAAGTTCTTTATTGAATATTGTATCAGTCTGGAAATGGCAATTTCTATATCATTGCAGAAATTATTGTGTAGTAAATATAATGTCTTAATATATTATTTGAAACGAGCAAAATCAGTTAACAAAATGTTAGGTATGTTATTTCAGTACTTTTTTTTCAATTTTTTTTTTCAATTTAATAAACAAAATTCTTAACACGAATGTTTCGACAACAATAAAATCGATGAATGTCCTTCCTCAAAAAAGTGACTCAAGACTTAAATAAAACAGCATGAGAAACGGAAAAACATTATCAAAAGTCACAAGAGAACCCCATTCACGAAAAGATGTAGCCCGACAGTCCACAGAGCGCAGGTAATCTGTTAAAAAGTAGAAACTTTGTACAGCAGTAGATTTAATTACCACTTTCAAAGATCAAAGTGTACAAGAACGAAGTAACACTACACCTACATAACAACGTTAAGACCACTACTAAGAACTCGCGTGGATATTTAGCTAAAATCTGTTTATTTCCTCCTTAGTCCAATAGGTTTAAATACAGTTTTGGAGAATCTGGTATTGCTAACATTTTGCTAGGGTTAGTTATGAGAGCGTTGATTGAGCTGATTTAAATTTTCGACTTCTTTATTTCTATCCCATTTTCATGTCCTTTAAATAATAAATAAATAAATAAATACACCCAACAGTCACATACATAGCTCTGACCCCACACTAGGTTACAAGACCTGTGTCGTGGGTATCAGAGACTACGAGAGACTTTTTCGGTCTCACAAACACTCAGACCCGAAACAAATATTTGTGGTTCACACAAACATTTGTCTCGGTGCGGGGATCGAACCCGCGGCCTCTCGTTTCGCAAGCTGGTGTCTAGCCAACTGCGCCACGGGGCTGTCTAAATATGACTATATTAGATCCTTTAAATATAGAGTGTCGACGACTCAAAGCATTTCAGTTAAATAACTATAGTCGAATATTATACATTGAAATACTTAGGAATCTTCTCATCATTCTAAATGCCTAAGCTTAAAAACTTTTTAATATATGGGTGTGTTTGTTAAAAATCTATCTCAGAACATCTACCTCGTTTCATGTCTTCAACACCGAAATGTAAAAATGTTATAAATAAATAAAGCCACATATAACACACATAAATACGCACTCACGCCTATTCCCAAGGAGGAATGAGAAACTACTGAGTGTCACAAGCAACGATACATCACCTGGGCCTTATTTTTAAATCAGTAACATTTATCCTTCCCACAATTATAAAACCATCATCCTAAGAGGATCGTTTTTTGTCGCTATTATACCGCCATTTATATACCTCCACAAAAACACAGAGGTAGCAAGCAGTGGCGTGCCTAGGGTGTCAAACTAAGGCAAGCCCAAATGTTTATTTAGTAGCAGCATATTTTTTTTGGTACGTAGGACTAATAAATACCTACCGGTTAGTACTCACATTCACGTTTATAGCGTTATTTTATAAATAAACAATCGTTAAGTTCGTTATTCGTAACTATGTAAGGCAAGTCGGGCTTTCGGGCTTCTATGGAAGTGCCGCCACTGGTAGCAAGAGCCAAGACTCTTAATAAGCTCTTTCTGTGCTGCCAGAGATGGTATTCATAGAATCACGAAAGACAACAAAGGTCTAAACAAAAATATTGTCTTACCCCGGGACGTTTCCTGAAATCCGTAGTAGAATACACGAGACAGTTTCAAGAACCTTGCAGTAACTCGCATTCGATTATGCTGCCTCTTTTTAACTCCGTATGATGTCTTCCCGGAGGTAGTTGTATGCGCTTTCTGTTCATTCAAGTTATAAGCAAAGAAATGTTGCGAAAGTGTACAATTTAATTTATAAAGAATAGGTATTTGTTTACAGTTTTCCACTTTGTGAAGACAAAGGACACATTGTTAGTAGAACAAGTTCCCTGTTGCGTTGCTTATCGCTGTATTTTTCAAGCACTGCTTCGCATTTATGTTTAGACGGATTTGCATGTAATAAGTTATGTATTTTTTCTTAAGGCGGTCATTGTAGATCTACAATTTTTCTATTTAAAAATGTTTATGCCGTAGTTTGAATAGAATAAAGACTTTTTCTATGATGGAGCAAAAGCATCGTAGCATCATAGCTACGAGTATTAAATAAATTTCGTACAAGCGATTACATACCTATTAAAATAATTTAGTAAGGCGTGGGTATAGAATGAGATCAAACACCAACGTATGAACGAATGACGTCATGCGAGTTCTAAATACAAAATATGGACGTTTTGTAAACGATTACCTAGTCATAAATTGTGGTAAACCAAAATAGCAAATTATAATGATTTAGAGACGATGATCAGTATGCCCTTGATACTGAATTTATAAATAGGGATTGATTGAAATTAGATTTGTTCACTCATAAGGTGGGCTGACGATTTAGTACAAATCGTGGGAAGCCCATACAGGCTGCTAGCGATAGATAACTTTGGAATTCTCTGAAGGAGGCCTATGTCCAGCATTGGAAGTCTCTTGGCTAATGATGATGAAAATAAGATCTGTTCTTAAACTTACAGCATATTTATATTATATAATTGAATGACGCAACATACATAACTTCCTAAGATAACTTTGATACTTTGCCTTGTGATAAAAATAACTCTATGCCTTACAATCACACGCGGATTTGCCTTCACGACGTTTGCAAGGGTTTAATGCGAGCGAGCAAAGGTCGGCACCTCTCAGGGCTGTGAAACCGCGGCGCTATTCCTACTGGTACGTACTTCTTGTGTTTAATGTTAATGTTGACGCATTTGCTTCTATGAGATAAATGATTTGTTTCTTCTGCATGATAAGTCGGCAATTTCTACTACTACCACTTTTTAACTTATATTTTCCACTTTAATGCTCTTATCATCATCAGCTCATGTATTATGTACGTCTGACTGATAGGCGCAGGCTTACTAAATAAAAAAAAAAAAAAAAAAAAAAAAGAGCAGTGATGGCCTCGAGGTTTGGGCGCGCGGTCGAGAATCTCGACGGTCGCGGGTTCGAACCCCAGGCACACACCTCTGACTTTTCGAAGTTATGTGTGTATTCACATTGAATTATCACTTGCTTTAACGGTGAAGGAAAACATCGTGATAAAACCTGCACACCTAAGAGTTCTTAGGAATTTCTTAGGTGTGTAGTCCGCCAACCCGCACTAGGCCAGCGTGGCGGACTATGGCCTAAACCCTCTCAATGGTAGAGGAGACCCGTGCTCAGCAGTGGGCGGATATGGGTTGATGAAGAAGAAGACTTACTAAATAAACTAACGGTTTAGGCCTTAGTCCGCCTCGCTGGCTTAGTGCGGATTGAAGAAATATACATCTAAGAAATTCCTTAGATTTTTCAGATGTGGGGGTTTTCTCACATCGTTTCCCATCATCGTTAAAGTATGTGATTAATAGTGAACAGTAAGTAAATTAGTACGTACAACCGTAAGTATCAACCGCACTTTAAAACTAATGGTTTGATATAATAAGCTGCGTTAAAAAAGGTTGTTTGCAGCAATTATTTCAAAAAATGCGAACAATAATAAAAATACATTTTATCTATTACATCAATAAAGGCACAGGATTTTTTTTTAATTTCGTAACATCTGTTCGGGCCAAGGCCTAGTACCTAATACACTGACCTTAACAGGAGCGCCTTCTTGGCTGAAAGCGGCCATCGTGAGAGGCAGCAAGAGGCCATTAGCAGAGGGTCCCTGACGCCCTGAAAGGCGCTCCACGGCAACACTGACGAGATGACGAGTGTTACCGCGTTACGTCTCAAACCTTTCTTACAATAGCTTTTGTGTTTCTTTGTCACAAGTAAGGTCGACAGTCAAATGCGTTGGCGTTAGACCTCGAAAGGCTGCGGCTAAAACTGTCCTTTTATACGAGTAAACAGTAGATCAGCTTGGTTGAATACAGGTTTTAGAAGCTTACTCCTCTTGACTATGAGTTAAAAGATACTAGTATGAATCATATAAACTGATTTGCTCTAATGTTGGTTTGTTCGGGGTGGAATTAAAGGTACTGGATGGAGGAAAGATAAGAAGTGGTTCTGGTTCTATAATTATCTTGTGTGGTTTCTAACAGATTTAATATTGTTGTAAATATTCTCTTTAGTCGCTTACGAGATTTAATTATCGCTCCGAGGCTGATTACAAATGAGAAAAACATAAACGTAAGTCCATGCGTGAACACGCTTCTGCAAACCAATTTGTTTACAAACCAAAAAATAAGAGGCGATTGATTTTTTTTACGTTATACCCGTCTCAAAAATAAAGACTCCGATAAAGAAGAAATAGATCCCAGGATTGTCGGACCCAAAAACCCAGGACCCAACAATATAAAATACTATACAAAAAAACCTGACCTAACAATTCAAATAATTCTTAAACCATCGGAAATATAAAGACTACATGTTAACTTGAAGCCAATCAGACAGTTACGCAACTGTGTCACCAGAAGCCGGATACACCGCCCGCCTCTCGCTCGAGGCAGGAGGAAATTGTTGCCGTTTATTGACAGCTAAAATAACACCCGGGGTAACTGTCGCGTGACATCTTTAGGACTTTGTACGGAAAGCAATATAAATAAATATGAATAGCCATAGGTATAATATAAAATTTAATATGTGCCATAAAATCGTTAAAATCTATGTTGTCTTTGGCTGCTTTGTACAAGTATATTCGTTTTTTCATTTTTATCAGCAATACGGAGTCTAGAATTGTGTCCGAATAAGCTCGTATTATTTGCGAAATATGGGTGCCATAATGCTTCTCTACCTACTCCTTAGAAGAATCGAATGTAAGTTTATATATGTAGAATTTGTGCTCCAAGTTGCATAATAGGCGAAATGTGGGCGCCAAAATGCACTCTTGGGAATACAGACGCGATTGCTTCTCTATATTTAGCCAACACTATATTTTATTTACTATAATTAACTAACGTAAACAACTTGTAAAGGCCAAATCATATCGCGCAATCAGAAGCGAAATAACTTAGCACTATCCAATGGGGAAACAGGATATAAGCTCGCCGCCCGGTCAGGCTACGGCTATATAAATTGCGCACAGCCACCCATAGATAACCCTTTTGCAGACATAAATTTGGGATAAATAACCTTAGTTATTAGCCAAGGGGCGCGGGGTTTAGATTTATTGTTATGTTGAAAATTCAGTTTTTACTCATCTCGTGAATTATGCCGGGGTGATGAGAATTCATTGCGTTTAGAGAAAATTAAATGACTGATGGCATTCATTAGAGGAGAAGGGTATTTAATCTTCATTTTAGTTCTTATATAACGATTCCCTTCTGGGTATTAAAAGGCTTATGAACTTAATTTATGTACGACAGTATAGTAGTGTCCACTTAACAAGAGCTATCGGTTAATATAGGTAGAAATAAAACGGCACAAACAAAAACTTCTTAGGAATTTGTTAAGTGTGTAGTTCGATAACCCGTACTAGGCCGGCGTAGTGGATAAATCCTAAACCCTCACAGTTGTAGAAAAGAGATGATGATGACGTGCAAAAGACTAGGGCAAACCTACTACATTTTTTTATAAATCACGCTCCACTACTGAAAATAGGCAACTCCTACACACATTTAAACTGAAGTTAACTTAGTAGCACCTTTTGTTAAAATTCAGAACCTCTATTGAATCAAAAATTCATTAACAAAAATACCATGACATGTTCCGAACGGAACGGGGAACGAGTAACCGTCTTTAACTCGACATCGCTACAAATGTCGCGTACATACCGACGTAATTTCCGATAGGGCGCGAATCGACGTCAAAAGCTTTTTTATTCGCCTCTGCATTACCATATGTCTTTCACTTTGGGTTTACGTGCCCTCTTTATATCCTTTTTCCATAATATCTGGGGACTGTGCGGGTTTTGAGAATATTGTCAGGGCTGTTGATAAGTGAAGCATTTATTCTGTCAGTAGCGGTTGGGTGACTATTGTAATCAATTTTGTTAGGTCCTGTATAATGTAGGCAGTTGTTACTATTAAAATGAGAAAAAGAATTTGTATAATTATGGTACAAAAATAATTATATAAATACAAGGACATGACTGGGTTTTCTGATTTGAAGTAACTAATTATATCATGAAGGATAAGTAAAATTATTGAAAAAACCGCTGTAACATTCAATCTATTTCGATATACATCGCCTTATTGACTGAAGTAATAAATATCGGGACAGGACATTTGAAAAGGCACGCGATGAAATTAATATTTTGTCAATAGTCCGACCGCATCGGCCGGATTTATAGAGGAATGATCCCAACCCAAGAATGTCCCCGATATGAGCGATCGACTTGTAGGAAATAACCCAAAACAAGTTTTTATATACTTGGATACATGAATTCATCCTTTATATACAAACATGGGGCTTTAATAAGGATACAAAGCGTATTATTAAAATACAGATTACTTTATTATTATTGAGTATTCATTAAAGTAGGTAAGCGTAGGGTTTGGCAGAGGCTTTACTAAAACCATGTTTCTGTGCATTGAAACTCTTCCATTTCAAGATTTCATGATATATGCTAATAAAAAAGTTCTGAGCTCAAAATGTACATTACCGGCTCGACAGTCCACTCAGGACTTCTCGACTTATGAGATGGTGGGAGTATGGGAGGCTAGAATAGGCATTTTTTTATTGTACCCGGAAAAAAAACAGGAAAGTCTCCCTCCCCTTAACGTGGAATCCAAAAAACATAGCTTGGGTGCGAAAATGAATGATCTGGTTGTTCAGCTTCGATTTAAGTACATATAAAAAACAAATTCATTAATTTCAAAAAAGAATGACGTAAACAAGAAACGTGTAAATAACATGTAAAATTCATGCATTAAATTTTATTTAAACACACCGTGGTTTTGTTCGATAATTTTTTATTAATTATCCGCAAATAAAATGTACATGGCGTTTCTTCATTACTGATTAATTATCTGAACGTATATTTTCCAATGTAACATTTAGGTACAATTATTGCAAATTATTCGCGAAGTCCAGTTTCACTATTTCTGGGTTAATTATTATTGATTTATTTATCCGACAGATTTTCGTGTTATTAAATGTGCTTAATCATAAAAAGTATCTTTTAAAATTTTTGTAAATACTACGAGGAAAATAGTACATGACTTAAAAATATGGAAAATTGCTAACCATATATTATTATATTAATAATTAAAACTGCCCGTGCCGTGCCGCTGTGGGTGTTGTCCGCCAATCCGCACTAGGCCAGCGTGTTGGACAAAAGTCTAAACCCTCTCAGTTGTAGAGGGGGCCCGTTCCCAGCATTCTTACAAAAAAACTCACACCTTTTACTATGCCAAAGAAATGGTGCGTTATAGCGGCATTGATCCAGGATAATGGCAATAATTCTCTTGAAATCAAATTCCATAGTACATTCATAAAAATCATTTACAAGTCTCGCGGTACTAGTATGTGCCGTGCGATTTAGAGGTCCTGGGTTCGATTCCCGGGTCGGGCGAAGAGTTATTGGGTTTTATCATTAGGAAATTCTCAGTAGCAGCACGGAGTCTGGAAATGTGCCCGAAAAAAGGCAATGGGCTCGCCCCTATTACGTGGGACTGTGGTACTCTGCCTACCCCTTTGGGGAATATAGGCGTGAGGTATGTGTTTTGTTTGAATAAACAATAATTAACAGCCTGTACATTCAATAGACATGTAATTTTATCCGCCATCTGAACAAACAGTTCTTTTGGCTACAACACTGAAATTTGACTCAGTACGAAAATGTATCAAACGCAAAAGGAATCACTAAAGATTACAATCACCTTTATAATATTTTTATTCAATACCTTTGTTTGTTCGGAATATATCGATAATCCTATTGGACCAACAGTGAGGACTAAAGTTGGGATAATTCGTGGCGTGAAAGCGTTTGATGGAGACTATGATATGTTCCTGGGCATTCCGTATGCTCGGGTGAATACATCAAATCCATTTGGGGTAAGTAAAATTTCATATTTCCTTAATCAGTGGCACTTTGCGTTCTGGGTAACAAAATGAGGAAGTTTTATAATCGTTATACTAATATTTTAAAAAGCGTATACAGGGTGTATGGAGCGTAGAGACCGTAGTTGGAAACTTAGGCAGATAATAGCTACGTTGATGGTTGTATGAAAAGCATTTTTTTTGTTTTTTGTTGGGATTTTATTAACGTTAATGGGTTTTTGATCACCTTGGCTATTACCCGCCTTAGTTTCCGATCACGGTCTGAATACACCCTGTATAATTCGTATTCGTATTTATATAGTATGAAATACCAGAGAAAACCCACGAGTGATGTGTTCAGTGTAAATCATATATGAATTAAGTCTGCATAGCCATAGTAATTAAGCAAACATTTTAAAAGCCCGAACAGAATGTAGAAATGTAGACTCGAATTGCCACAATCTTGAATTGAATTCGTAAACAACGACATCTGGCGCATCGTATCCGAACTAAATCCACTTCATCTTAAGAAACAAGACTAAGCAAATGTTAAGTTTTTAGTTCTAAGGTACGTTACTTAGATGTTGCTGAAGTAAAGTAATAAGAAATAAACTAAACTAATATAAATTATTTTGGAATTATTATTCCATTATATCTTATTAAATAAATTTTAATCTAGATTTTCGAGTAAATGATTTAGCATATGTACGAAAACGTAAAGTAATTTATTTATATATGTTATTATAATTTATATATCAAAAATTATAATCAGCTTAATCAGGAAAGTCCACTGGCCGGAATAAGACCTTTTCGCATATAAAACATTGATCAAAACTATATTATCATATTTTTTCAGGATTCGCTGCCTTACCCAAAGTTTGATGGAATATTTGAAGCTAACGACGATTCAGAGCAATGCATTCAAATACATGAGCAACATGGCTTAGGCGGGAGTCTTGACTGTCTACAACTCAGCGTTTACGTCCCAAACAACATCAAACGAAAAGATCTATCAGTCATGGTCTACATTTATGGAGGAAGTTTTAGACAGGGTTCTTATACTCGAAAATACTACGGTCCTCGGCACTTAATGAGATATGGTATAATCTTCGTCATCATGAACTACCGAGTTGGGTCTTATGGCACTCTATGTCTAGATATACCAGAGGCTCCTGGTAACCAGGCTTTGAAAGATCAGCAATCGGCTTTGAGATGGGTGCAACGTAATATAGAAGAATTTGGTGGAGATCCGAACAAAGTTACTATTGCTGGTCATAGTGGAGGCGGTGTCTCCGTTGGTTTTCATATATTAAATGCAAAAGAACGGCTATTCAATCAAGCTATCATGGCTAGTGGGTTAATGTTTTATCCAGGTGTAGAAAGAAAACCTGACAATAATAACCTCTTTAGACTTAGCAAGTACTTTGGATATAAAACAGATGATGTAAAAGAAGCACTGTACCTTTTATCAAAAGTTAAACCTAGTAAAGTTATACAAGCAGAAAGAGAAGTGGGGTACATACCTACGCCATGTCGAGAAATACCATTTGAAAAAAGCAATAATTTTCTAACAGAATTTGTACAAAAAGCAGCCATACAAAGTGATGCCTCGATTCCAATAATGATAAGTAATACTGGATATGAAAGTTATTATCTGTTTGAAAAGAAGCCTCCTGAATATTTTATAAACAATGACATAATAGCTACAAGACTAAAAGGGGTTTTCCATTTCAACGAAGAAGAATTTAATACCGCTTATGAATTGGTTAAAGACTTTTACTCGGACAACGAAACAACGGAGACTACAAAAAGGAGTTTTATAGATTTTCATTCTGACTTCAATTTTGTATATCCCAATAAAAGATTTATTGACACTTTTCTAGAGAAAGGAGCCAGAATATATTATTTTATGTTCAATTATAGTGGTGGATGGAACTTTCTTAAGAACGAAAGGAATTTGTCGAATACTATTGCCACTCATGGAGATGAGTTAGGTTATATATTTGATATATCCTTTCCTTACATGAATCATGAGGAACCAGCAGATGAAATAACTCGTCGTAGATTTTTAACAATGTTGACTAACTTCGTAAAATATGGGTAATTATTTCTTTCACTTAACTGACATAATTTTTGAGTCTTTGCTCATTCATATTTGTTATATTTACAGCGATCCTACACCAGAAACAACGGATCTGCTGCCTAACAAATGGAAGCCGATCAGCAATGACACAACATATTACATGGATATAGGCACAACACTCAAACTACGTGAGAATCCATTCAATCGATCTAATATCTTCTGGAGTCAATTTTATGAGAAATTCAAGGACTTTGAAAACAATGCATAGTCCGTTTTTCAACTAA
Organism: Cephonodes hylas; assembly: GCA_030295005.1. Classification (NCBI taxonomy): domain Eukaryota; kingdom Metazoa; phylum Arthropoda; class Insecta; order Lepidoptera; family Sphingidae; genus Cephonodes; species Cephonodes hylas. Next base: position 2,193,480 of record AP025367.1, on the reverse strand, counting down.
TTAGTAAAAAAATTGGACTTAAGGATTAATTTGAAAAAGTAGACCTATGAGGCATCAAATACGAATTGAAAGTATCACTGTCCCTAAGATGCCTCACGCTTAGAACAACTTTTTCCCCTTTGTTGATGAAAATGTGGGCAGCTAAAATAGGTAATGAAATAAAACACCCATGTTTGGAAGTATAAGTTATAATAAAAGATCATAATATATAATTAAATTATAGCATAAATTTTTCAATAGATTCACTAGCACAGTGTTCGAAATAAATTTTTCACAATGTGAGCATTTTTTTTTCAATTTTAAATACAATAGCTTAATCGATTACAATTTAATTGCTTTACCAGGGTATGGAGATGAGAATTGTATGAGCGACACCCCAATTTTTCCCCTTAATTGGGATACGCCCAATACATTGATGACGTCGCATTAATTTCGAAATTTTATACATTTTACGTTGTAAGGAGCACTAAAATCTGTACGTATTTTTTTTTTGTGCGCTTTGCATATATATCTTTGGTCGAAGCTTCAGAAGTGCATAAGACTTACAAGATAGGTTGTGTAAATTTCCCCTTTTTACACATTAAATTACTATTAAAGATTCCTAACGAGACTACATGAAAACTCAATGAAGATTCTTAATCGATTCACAACTCTCTCTCATAGAAGTCGTCAAATGAAAAGCTAAAAATCTTCCGCCCTTAAATTAAAGCTAAATCTTTTAAAGTCTTATAGTATAGAAGCGGCGTCGAAGCTTCCCACCATTTTTTATTATAATATCCATCTTTTCTATTCAGATCACTCCGGCGTTAGGAGATGGTCCCCGTAAATAAATTAAGTTCTACATCGCTTAGTCGTAAGCTAATAATTCTAAGGCAGAGAAAAATCACAAAATCTAGCATTTACTTACAAACGGGATCAGAAAAAGATTTTAACTTGAAATAATCATTTAGACTTATACATAATAATCGACGTTATTAAAACTATTAATCTACAAAAATTGCCAAAAAGCCCTTTCTCTAACGCTAAAAAAGCTAATAAACTATAGCTAAACCTTAACTTCTATGAAAATCGTTGAACTGTGCTCTACTGCTAAATGTGACCTTAATATTTGAATCGTGAAATGTGACTACACCTAGTATCGAGTTTGTAAACTCATTAATCCTAATATGTGTTTATATTTTCATATCGAAAAGTAAAACGTGAATGTCATTGCATTTAAATTTTGAGGCACTTCCAAAGTGGCTGATTTTCGACAGTCAATATAGTGCATAATATTATTGCTATAAAACATTACATTGTTGAATACAAGCTTAACCATATCGAACGATAGTTAAATATATCACAAATGTTGGTAATGTTGGACTGATTTTCTTACATTCGCCTACGCACAGCTTGTGACGTTGGCCTTTATAAAAGCTTTTATAGCTATTTCTAAATCACTTCATATCATTGTCATTGCATATACTTTCATTTGTTTTGTCCATATTGGTATTCACGTATTTGATAACTCCTTATGCGTCTGGAGCACGGATTTCGACGGTGACCGACGTTGGGCCAGGTGTGGTTGGCGAGCGAAGAGTGGCTGACCTCAAGGACGTGGCGGAATGGGCGCTGCTCGCTCTAGAACCTCGTCGGGACCCTGTAAAGGTTGTCAAAGCAATAATAGCACACAATAAGCACAACAGTCAAAGCATGCGTTCAAACCATGTCTTGTCTCGCAAAATATATCATGCTGTGAAATGTTCTATCGTATCCTATTCGTAACTATTATAGCAAGCATAATTTGATTATTGATAACATATTCTGTTTTAGATACTTTTGTGGTATCGAGTGGTACTGATTCTAATAAACCTCAATATACACTGCCAAGCAAAATTTGTACTTTGAAATCACTTGCGAATTACTAAATGTTTTTGGAGGTTTTCATGCATAGATATTGTCTATTTAAATATTTCTTCGAATGGGTGTCAAAGTCAAATTAGTGAAGATGTAGGAAGTCAAATTTTTAAATAGAAGACGGAAGATATAGTTTCAGATGTACCAAATGGTGTTTGATTGTAAATATTGAACGAATTCAGATTTTTCTACGGGTCCGAAGCTATCAAACTCCCGAACAAACTTTCTATACTCTAAATTCCACAAAATTTGTAAAAATACTCGTACATTCGTGTTCGACAGAAGCCTACTTAGTGCAGCAACATCATTCAGAAAGTGACAATTGATTGTAGCTAAAGAAGCGATGGGAAACCAAATCATAAAAACTTTGTAACCTGAGGGTTTTCTGTGTAGCTGATGGCTTTGGTGATGACGTGCTGTCGATAGATGAAATCATGAATATTAGCCTTGTTGATGGGAACAAAATTGTGTTTCGAAACAAAATAAAAAAGATTTATCCAGCCAGTCACCAGGGACACAACATCGAGATTCAGTATAAAGGTTTTTGTATCAACAATTTTGTATTTATTTCAATAAAACGTCGCCCAATAGAGTGTATAAACTGGGTGATTCGAGATTGAAATAAATTCAAAAATGTTTTATCTGATAATAAAATCAAAAGATTAGGTAACATTTCAAGTATTTTTGACATAGAAGCGTTTCTATTTAAACGTTCACATACATCGCAACATCACATTCTAACAAAATATAAGTAAAAGTTGTGTACAATGTAGCAAATGTTTTTGAGTAATTTTCGTTCCAACTGTAGCGTAGATATTAAAATTAAACAGCGTTATGTAAGTGGGGTAATTTATGTGATAATATTACCCGGACTTGGCGAGTGCGGTCGCAGTTCTTGCTGACTAGCCTGTCTTGAAGGGGGGCGCATGCTCACCCGAGAACCACGACGATCCTGAAATTAGTAAAATATTTTTTTTTTTATTCGTCCTACATTTAATCTACCTTTACTTTCCATCTAAAACCCGAGAGGTATTTTCCTTTATACTTGGTCCTACATTATTTATTGAGTCTAAAGTGTCGGTGTGTGTATTGCCGTTTTTCGAACACCATACTTAGTTATTATTAGATAATAACTCTTTTCTTTCAACACGACACCATAATTTGTTTCTACCCTAAGTTAATTAGGTACCTATACATATTTATTATAATTTTGGTATTTTACCTGGGAGTGCAGCAATTTCGAATCCCTTAGTAAAGACACGTTCATTAATCGTGGATTAGGCGTGTTGAAGATCGTGCGGTTCTCCCTCCACCTTGCCCTGAAATAAGTAGAAGTTAGGATCAGTTTTGTAAATAATTGAAGACTGTTGTATACGTAAACTAAGAAAATAAAAATATAGGTATATATATTCATAGTTCCACATCTACTTATTATTATTATACACCAAGCATTTGAATTTTTAAACGTTGTTCTGTCCTTTTTTTTTGTTTTTTTTTTTATGTATAGTTTACTAGTAGGTACTGGAGCCAGCGTGGTTATGAATATAGACAGCCAAGCCAATACTCTTCTTCTAGATTTTGTTTAACCTTAATAGATACTTGACTTCATTGATAGTTACCTGCTGAATAAACGGAGCACGACACAGATGATGACAAACATGAGAGCCATACCAACAAGGACACCGATCATGGCGGGGTCCAAGGTTCGAATCGGTTCCTCCACGCGCTTCTCCGCTGAAATAAATTAAGCGTGCTATGTTAGGAGTTGAACATATTGTTGATATAGTTCCTGCTTTATGGTCATAAAATTTTCCTGATGGCGTCAAAGCAATCCAGATATTCAAACAATAGCTTCACGCTTTCAAACATAAAACTGTATCTCTATATAAACATAAAACTATATTTTACTATAAATGGTTATTAATTATATTAAATTAAACGACGTACATACAAACAAACAAACAACACACAAACAGGATTCAAGTCCTGTGTCGTGGTTATCAGTGATTTTTGAGTGTCACAAATACCAAGACCCGAAACAACTGCTTCACAGGCTGCATTACTTATTATTTATTTTATAAATACAATCCTGAAAGTCTCACAACCAATACTTTTCTTTTCCTTGATACCCAGTTAGGAAAGCATCGTGCTATCTGCTAGATACAGTGTCATCCCTTTGTCGTAAACGTAAAATAATGGGTATCGAGTGTCTGGTCATATAACGTTTGTACAGTGCTTTACCATCATCTTCATTACCATTCGGCAATCACCAATAAAGTCAAAGTCAAAGTTAAATCTTCTTTATTCAAATAGACTTTTACAAGTTCTTTTGAATCGTCATTTTTTGACACTTTTTTATACTATTTTTTAAAACTAGTGCCTAGTAAGTAGTAACTAGTAAAAATGAGGAAATACTTACATTTGCAAACGATAGCGCCGTCGAGGCCGACCTCCGGCACCATCTCATATTTGCACGCGCACCGCTCGTTCTTGCATTCCGTCTTGAAGTCCAAGTCCTCGCATTGTTCGTTGAACATACATGTTTCGTTTATTGCAGCAGCTGGAATGAAGCAACTAATTAAATGAGGACAATCATCATCACCATTATCATCATCATCGTCATCATCAACATCACCATCATCATTAGTCCATATACATTCCACTGAGCGCGGGCCTTCCATACAACTGTCAGTGATCAGTTATAAATGGCACATACATTCATGTTAAGAAAAGGTGTAACTCTACATCTAGCTAGGATGAGAATACCCTTTAAGTCTCACGTAAATTTACAATGGAAAAACTTAAACTTTATTTCGTATTCAAACCAGAACTCGAACAGCACACATTTCATACGCATATATCAATATAAGACTGAAACTACGAATATAAACACATGAAAATTATTTTTATAAATAAAACTTCTCCTAAAACGATAGCATTTGAAACACGTAACATCATTCGTGTTTAGCTTGAACTCGATACAATGTAATAAATACTTCGTCAGCTATAAAAATAAATCGTAAATTAAAAAGAACTTTTATATTCAACTGAGGGAAACCCGGTTAGTCACAAAATCCTTGGTAACTTTCAAGGAAATGTGTCGTGAGAATTGCATGTCTTACATTTTATTACATTATCGCTTTGAAAGAGTTCGTGCTTTCTAATTTAAAAAAGAAACACAAAAGTACTTAAATACAATAGACGTAATAACAGAAATCCTTTTCGTGAAAATATGCTTAGCATTAGCATGGAGTTTGGCAATATCACTCATATTGCCAAACTCATGGAACAATAAAAGATCAATTTGGCATCATCCAATTCAGAGCAATATTTTAACCACTTTTTGACCTTTAATTACAAAAGTTTTCAAGATTTATTTTGTTTATGGACTGTGCTGGTGCACGTAACCACATAGTGCACAGAATGCTATGCATTGAAAATTCTGATATCAAATATTATATTTAAGCTATAAAAGAAATTTTATATTTCAATAAAAATGCAAAATGTCAATAGTGTCTCGGGAGGTTCGTGACACCTTTTTTTAAATACAAGTCTTAAAACAAGGTTTCCTATGACATTTCTTCCGCCAACTCTCATTCTTTACAATGTAATACGACTTCAAACCGTCCGTAATTTCGTGAGCGAAAAAGGCGTCATTATTTAATCGTGAAGGACATACGAAATGTTAAAACTATTACATTAATTTGCGGCTACGAAAGTCCACGCGACATGCAAGTTTGGATCGATCGCCAGTTTTTTCCCCTTTGCGCCCTATTTAAAACTCAGAAAGCTAAACGTTGGATGCAGGCCTTTTATATTTAATAGCTTTTTGCCCTCGCCCGCGCTCATAAAGCGAAAGGTTGGTTTCAATTTTATCTCCTCACATATTTTTATCTCTGAAGGTTTTTATAAATGGCTTCATGAAGTGACCGCATTGCATCCGTAAATTAGGCCAGCACAAAGATGTCTATCTGAATGAGCGGGTTAAAAGCCTACATTGTTAAGTCGACGTGCACAAATGTTAAGTGTTCTTCAATTAATTGGATTCTATGAAGGTGTGATGACATTTTCCTTTGTTATCTTCATTTCTTGTTCATTAGTGATTACTAGAATATGACGTAAGCAATAGATATTTTTAGACCACTTTTTTGGGGCTAGTGGTTATCCCACGGAACACCTGACTCTGCAAATCGTGACAACCAGATCAAACGACCTTGTCAAGGTCACGGGACGTCGCTGGCTGCAGGCGGCTTCCGACTGATCCCGGTGGAAGTCATTGGGGGAGGCCTATGTCCAGCAGTGGACCACGATTGGCTGACATGATGATGATGATGATGAGATTAAACGTAGTACAAATAACGATGTTTGGTTCAGCTAAGCAAACCTAAATGGGAATCAATCTTGATTTAGTTTTACAGAATTTATCAGAAACAAAGAAATATGATAAATTTGAACACAATTGTCGACTTCCTACTACACTTAAATAAGAGGTATGGTTTAGACATGTTCAACCTGACAAAGAACAAAGCGGGTAAAATAATAATGTATACGAAACGACAAAAACTTGTGTCTTCAAAAAACAAAGGCTTGAAAAGTGCAGCAAGAACAACTTTGAGTATCGTCATCGATGGCATTCATCTGTAATAAATGTTCATCTCCAAGTTAGTTATATAACATTATACATTTTGGTCGGATCAAAGTGAAAGGCATCAAAGTAAAGCTTAGGCAAATCTCATAAGCTGTTCATTTTCTCTTTGATCCCTTCACCACAATCCTAAAAAGCAAATCCTCCGTCGCATTTCAAAGTTACAACAAACAAGTTAATCGGATTTATTAAATCAAACTGTGTAATTTTATTGTAAGTTTGATATGACGTACTAAGTTGCTTTTTACCGCAAATTCCATAATAAGAGTTTTAAAAGAAAAACCGAAATAAAGCATTGTTTTAGATTTTATATAAATCCGAAATAATCACGAGAGGAGGCCTTGCAGCGTCAAGCGCGAAATTGGATGTTCACCCCCAAAGTGGACAGTTATTTATCTTTTAAAAATTGCTGGGTATGGTAGCTGGTCGTTTTTAATCAAACGCGAAGGAAATTATGGTGAAGTCAAACAATTAATACCTTTTAAATAATTAATTAATTATATCACTGAAATAATTTGATGACTTCACAGATTGTGATTACTAAACGATTTAATAATATTAGGTCATGTGGCTATTATATAACTTTCTATTTTGGTATAGGTATAAGCTAGGTTATAAAATGTAATCAATACAAAAAAAAATATTTCAGAACACAGAACAGAAGTTGAAGATTTTAGTTTATAGTGAAATCTTGAAATATGTGTGTTTATTTTGAATTTGTTACTTAAAATACCTGAACCAGCATGCATTAACATAAGGTCAGTTTATGAAGACAAAACTTCGTGGTCACATGTTTAAAAGGAGGTTCATTAACGGTTATCTTTGCCGCAACATCAAGCTGAGATTTATCATCCAGTAGTCCCCTTGATTGAAGAGCCTCAGATCTTTTTAGTGGCGCTTTGAGAAGCAATCGTGGGTGTCGGCAGATTGATGAGACTGAACATAGATTGCTCACTGTTAATTGATACTTTTTTGAGAAGTCTCTTCGTCATCAACATTGTCTTTTTAAAAAAGGCACAATCCTGGTAAACAATATTGACATCAGATCTTTTATTAAAACTTGAACTTTTTTTTTATAAAATGCAGCTTTAAAGTTATTGCCCGTTTTTCTCTAGTGGCGAGTGTCTTCCGAACTGGATGGTAAATTGAAAATTCTAATATGTGATTCTACAACGTCACACATTTTTTTTTTTTACAGAAAATCAAAGTGATGAATTTGAAATTTCTTAGATTTAATACGTGATTTCAATGATCCCGAGATAATATTATGAAACTAAAATCTCATTTTGACTCTAATGTAGTAAATGATTTTTATATTTCAAACGAAATTCAATACCTCATAAAATCAAATCAAACGCTTAGTTTTTATGAAGGCAGTACACGAGCAATACCGTTGTTTCTTACGAGCAATATAGCCATAACATCGGGCAGTTAACCCGTTAACCGTCGTAGGCAATAAAAGGCACTCTTCTGACAAGTAGATTCGATAAACATATCTATCTATACAGTTTGAACGCATAGTTTTTAGTTAGCCTATACAACAAAGTTATGAATGTAGGTCATTATTTTTGTAAGTCATAAAAATAAACGGCGTGGTACTTAATTTGTAGTATTTTACGATGACGCTCAATTGATCTGTCTTTTTTTACATGATATTATTATTTATTCGATAAATATAAATCCTTTTAATTTTATTAAATCTGAGAATTAAATATTTACTGTTATTTAATTTCTCCCATGCAACGACCACAGTTTAGTATTTATTTATTTATTAACATAATTTATAACACCTTTACAGATTTCCAATGCGACAACATATTTTAATAATATATTTTACTTTGATTGATTCATACCCGGAGTTGAATCTCAAATTATAGTTTCTTGACCACATTACCGATACTCTTGCTGTTCCCGAGATTTTCCTAAACAAAAACCCAAAAATAATCTCCCCGACTCTTCGTGCAAGGGATAGGTACTGTCAGTGCTACTGTAGCAAATACTTATCCTTCTTTTCTTTGAAAAAAAAAATATAAAAAATATCTTTAAAATAACTTACGTTTTCCACATTTGTCGACATGGTTGGTGACTGGGTAATCTTGGTTGCATTGGCAGACCTTTAGGTATTCGTCGCACACAGACTCAGCGAAGTTGCAGTCAGCGACCACCGAGCACTGGTCGCCGTAGCGGCCCCGTCTCGATTGATCTGCACACATACAATCATTAGGTTTATACTTAGCGACATCCTGCAGCACGATGGACCGACGACTTGAGAAAGCTGGCGGGTAACGGATGAGAGCTGCACCAGACCGGGATGGTTGCCGCTTTCTTGGGGAGGCCTACATTCAGCAGTGCACGGCGATAGGCTGAGTATAGGTTTATACTGCTCAATCTTTTGTACAACGTACTCATACATATCTTCTCACACCTGCATTTTTAGAGAGGCATACAAAAATGCTTATAATTTCACATCGACTAATCACTAAACTACTTCAGAAAGTTATAGATTTTAAAAACAGTCACGCTATAGTTTAACAACAGTGCAAGACAAAATTTAATACTTTAAACGTAGTAATCTATATGAAATAATAATGGAGTTTAACATATGTATACTCTGCTTGTATTTTAGTCTCGGCAATTAATTCGACATAATGTAAATCTGTTAAAATGTATATCCATGTTACGTTTAAGAGATGCAAGGTATAATATCCAAGAGGAAAATAAATATGACCTACATACATAACAATATTGAGGAAGGTTGTTCGCCCGATTACGAAATGAAACGATCCGCGAACAGGGGAACGTATACGCCTCTGGATAAGCAAATTGCTAAGGCGATGAACTCGGCAGCTTGATACGATCGTGTTGTAGACTCGGTTTCGCAACGATCTTGTGTCGGAAGATATGACGAATTTGTTATGAGATAGTTTGTAATGTAGGATTTTTGGAGTAGATGAAGTAACGTAAACACTTCGAGTTTGTTACCCCAGTAAGGTAAGCAGGAATGTATTTGTAGGCCTGGTTTGTAAATCGTATGAAATCATAGTTGAGGCTATTGCGGTTAGTCAAGAGCATTTTCGGATTCCCTACTGAAAAAGTTTGAGTTATAAAACTAATATACAACAAATGTAGTGCCTCTAGATTGCTAGACAATACAACATTTTATAAAATTGCTATCACTGGCACAGCAAAATTATCTTATTCAACCGTGACCTGTCAAGAAAAACAAGGCCGTGGCAGTTGCCGCTTGCTTCGAAAGGTCTTCTTCTTCCACAGAGCATAGACAGGTTCAATACATACGTACATAGGTACGTTTAGAAAATATAATGAACCTATGACACATGCACGACAATTTATAGCCTCCACAGAGACCGATCGCGGCGTGTCATCATGTAATTTCGTGGCGCCATCGCTCGCGCCCATTAAAACAATCAATAAATAAAGAATCCAATTGAGGGTTCCCAGGAAAATTATATTTCCATGGAGTGACGTGCCGCAGTGCATGCGACACTGCGTCGCGGGTTCACTGCACTGTGTTTATGCACTATTGATTAAACATTACTACACATTGTTTTAGCAGTCAACTGAATGGCTCAATCTGAGTTTACGTTTCACTACATATATAGGCACATGCGTACATATTACGTTCTATGTGTTACAAGCTGTTGCTCGCAGCGTAGCTCTCGTTAATATACATCAGCGTTACTCCATACAGACATTCAATTCCATTGTTCATAGATGGCAAATTTCCAAAAATAACACAGTAATCTCATAAGGCGCCTTTTATGATTGATATTATCAAGCCTATTTCCAACTACTACTAGGCATGCCCACCATTTAGACCAGGGTAGAAGCCTTTAAAAATAATGAAAAGTGAAAAAAAAATATAATAGAATGAAACCCATTAGAAAAGGAGGGAAATATGATAAAAATGAAAGGAAAAATAATTTACGGGCGATCTGAGGTTGGGAAGGGGATGGGGGTGAGGTTTTAAGGGTAAAAAACGGTTTTTCTCGATTTCCGGCAAAACTAAAAGTCCTATCGAAAAAAGTCAAATGGAAAAGTTGTAGATAATAAAAAGATCTAAAACTTTTGTATTTACACTTTTTTCACATAACCTCAAAATTTATGTGAAAAATTCAAAAAACCAAGTTTTTGGTTTTTTATTTTTATCTTTTACAAAAAAAATGTTTTTTTTTAACGAAATTTTGTGAAAACTTACCTTTTTATGTCCCAAATACGCTGTAATTTATTTGATTAAAAATATTTATTTTTTCACCTTATTTTGAATTAATATCGAAAAAACACCCTAATTTTCAATCGAAAATTCACCCGTCAAAATATCAGCTTTTTTCAAAAAGTTGGTATGGTTTCTGTTCGTTGAAATCTCTACTTTCCGATGGTGAAAAAAATATATATGTTACTATGGTAATTCTTCTCAGAAAACGCAAAAATTAATTTCAATCTTTAGGTTATGTTAAGTTAAGCATACTATTTTTTAAAGAAAATATTACGATTTTTATGGTTGAGTTGATTGATACAGATAAAAATAGAGATAGTATTTACCTTCCTATGCAGATTCGAAAAGTTTTAAGACCCGCCGGTCTGGGTCTTACTACATACATACCTACTATTATATACTACATATTTATATTATATTTCGTAGCAGCTGTTACAACCGCTAGCCTAACCAGTATTCGAAATACAGTAAAGTATACAACATCGTTTATAAAAATACACGTGCACGCTGAGTTTCTTGAAGATAATTGTGACAAGTTTACTTAAAAAAAACAATAAAACTTTTCGAATCTGCATAGGAAGGTAAATACTATCTCTATTTTTATCTGTATCAATCAACTCAACCATAAAAATCGTAATATTTTCTTTAAAAAATAGTATGCTTAACTTAACATAACCTAAAGATTGAAATTATTTTTTGCGTTTTCTGAGAAGATTTACCATAGTAACATATATATTTTTTTTCACCATCGGAAAGTAGAGATTTCAACGAACAGAAACCATACCAACTTTTTGAAAAAAGCTGATATTTTGACGGGTGAATTTTCGATTGAAAATTAGGGTGTTTTTTCGATATTAATTCAAAATAAGGTGAAAAAATAAATATTTTTAATCAAATAAATTACAGCGTATTTGGGACATAAAAAGGTAAGTTTTCACAAAATTTCGTTAAAAAAAAACATTTTTTTTGTAAAAGATAAAAATAAAAAACCAAAAACTTGGTTTTTTGAATTTTTCACATAAATTTTGAGGTTATGTGAAAAAAGTGTAAATACAAAAGTTTTAGATCTTTTTATTATCTACAACTTTTCCATTTGACTTTTTTCGATAGGACTTTTAGTTTTGCCGGAAATCGAGAAAAACCGTTTTTTACCCTTAAAACCTCACCCCCATCCCCTTCCCAACCTCAGATCGCCCGTAAATTATTTTTCCTTTCATTTTTATCATATTTCCCTCCTTTTCTAATGGGTTTCATCCTATTATGATTTTTTTTGGTTTTAAAAATTATCGACCCTGGACTAATTAGGAAAAGTTTAAGTTTAAGATAGCACAGCATTTTTTTCTTCGAACAAAAGCCCTGGTAAATAGGATGAGGAATTCAGCTCACAAATTCGACGTGGGTGGAAGGTGGTAGAGCATTTAAGCCTTAGACTGAATAATTCTTTTCTTCGGGAATCGGGGTGATAAATCATCAGCTGATATTGTTATTATTGCTCTATATAGTCCCTTCTACGACTGACGACTAAATGTTGAAAAGTTGTCTTTGATTGAGCAGTCTTTGGAGAAACTTCTTTCATAACTTATGTATTAATGACTATAATGTAGATAATACCACAAATACAAGCTTGATTAAACTACCAAAGTTGTAGAACTTTAGCCGTTAATTATTTCTGCTCGATTAGTTCAAGGTATTATGTAAGGCATTGGAAAGTTTCACTTTCAATCGAAGCTTCAATTTTTAAAGGTATAATCGAGGGCATTTATCTTCAAAACGATATTCAGGTACATCGCAATTTCCGAACCATCGTGACTGCGAAGGCTTAGGCGTTGGAGCACGATTTTCATTTTGAAATATGAAAGTGTTCCTCCATTCAAATAGAATTTGTGATAGTAAGAAATGTTACGGGAGTAACGTGAGCGACTTTATTCAGATAAAATCTAAATGTCGTAATATCTCACACACTAGTCACATTCAAAAATCAACTTTAACATACATACATTTAGAATTACTTTTGTGTCAGCATTACTGACATAAATAGAGATTATTGTTTTTGTTTCCCACGCTTTGATTATATATTTGGATCTCATTAGGCTTAAATAGAAGTGAGTAGACTAAAATTCTAAAATCTTAACCATTACTACCTCCTATTCATTCAGTTATTGTACGAAATTGTCTACACTGATTTTGTTTTTTTAACAAAGTTCTGTCAATTCAGTGCTATCAAAAATTTCTTGAGAAATAATAGAATAGTCAATATAGAAAAAGAAGAAAGAATAGTCAATGGATCTTTCCGACACGGAAATCAAACCAGATTCCTGATCAAACATTTCCAGATCGCATTCACTATGGATTGATGGATGGAGGAGGATATGGATGGAGCATTGATGGCCTCGAGGTTTAGGCACGCGGTCGAGAATTTCGGCGGTCGCGGGTTCGAACCCCAGGCACACACCTCTGACTTTTCGATGTTATGTGTGTATTCACATTGAATTATCACTTGCTTTAACGGTGAAGGAAAACATCGTGATGAAACCTGCACACCTAAGAGTTCTTAGGAATTTCTTAGGTGTGTAGTCCGCCAACCCGCACTAGGCCAGCGTGGTGGACTATGGCCTAAACCCTCTCAATGGTAGAGGAGACCCGTGCTCAGCAGTGGGCGTATATGGGTTGATGATGATGATGATGATGATTCACTATGGATGGATTATGGGGGGAATGCCCTATTACTATTTTTGTACCAGTAAAATATTTTCAAGCCACAATTAGCTTGTGACCCTTCGTATAAGGCACTGTATAGGTCACTGCTCTCGAGATCTCACACCGCGACATGTTGACCTAATGGTGCGATCGCCTTTTAGATTAGCTAGAACTAGTGCCAAAGCGAGCCTACTGGACGGCTTCCAAGGGCTCTTTGTTTCTCTACGAACGATATTGCCCGTCATTTCAGGCGTGATGCAACTTGAGACAAACGTTTGATGCTCATTTGGAATCTACGAGTTTGTGAATGTGAAATTAAGGTATCAATTTATAATTTAAAGATAATATTTTAAAGACAGTACGAATACCAACGACAAATCAGTTTTAATTATGGTACCTTGGTTTTCCGATAAACAGATGAAATTATTTTGGCCGTGATCACACTAAAAATTGTAGGTTATTAGAACTTAGGCTGTATTTGGGAAATAGAGATTGAAACAATTTAAAAATAACTGCTGCGTTGAGTTCGCGCTGTTATTGATGTAGAATAGAAAACTATAATTAATGTTCCATCCATTATTGATGCGGTATAACAACGCAGATTAAATGTTCAATATTTTTAAATATGACAACAAAATGAATAAGAAACTCCATTCGTTCCAGGAATCCGTTTGAAGCTCCTACAATGAATTCCATCTCGATGAAGACGCTGCGTCGCATGATTGAAATATTTGCGCGAGACCGGAATGGTTTCGTTCGCCTTGGAAATATTTTGATCAAAATACCATCTATAGTTGTTTTGCCTCTGTCATATTATTTAAACTGAGCCTACAGTAATTTTATTGAGGAAATTCAATAATGAAACGGATGGAAACAAAAATCCAACAACGCTCCATAACTAACCTAAAAAGAAAATTTCACCAAAATTAAAAAATGCGTTCGTAAATAAGAAGCACATAAGACCTTCCATACGGCATACGAATAACATTGCCGCAAAAGTCCCTACTGTGTTCTCCTTGCCTCGTCGCTTCTTTTTCCTTCTCTCTTTCTTTCTTGTGTTATGAGGTCATACCCCATAATGACGTAAATTATACTAGGAGTGGTACTCACCTGCCGCGTTGTTGTCGAGCTCGGCCGAGCCGAGTGGCGGCAGGCCGAGCGCGACGAGCGCTGCGAGCGCTGCGAGCGCCGCCCGCTTGGAGCGCTCGCCTCGCATGCCGCTCACTGCGCCCGCGTCACATGCCACTGAACTGCCTGGAACAAACCATGCCTCGTTTGAACGTAACAATAAATCAACTGAAGCTTCTGAGGGTATCGAGAGGGTTGGTATTATGGAAATAGTAATTATCTTGAGAGGGTGGTGGGAAGTTCCGCATGAGCAGCAAATCAGTTACATTAAGAACTATGTTATTGTTGAAATAAGAACTGAAGTATGCAATATAGTTTTGATAGATTTTTATGACCTGCACACCAGAAGTCAATTTATACAAATATACCTCATCTAGACCAAATACACAGGCTCATCCCAAAATACACACCACCAATACTACCGATTTGATAAAAAAATGCTTTCTAAAGCTACTCTTGGGCATCTAAAAATCCTCAATTCTCATAATCTTACTACATCTAAAATAAGAGACAACGAACAAAATAAAGTCTAGTCAACAGAACATTTAAATCATTTAGCATGGTGACAGTCGAAAGAAATCTGGCCTAGATCTAGAATGGTTTGTAGCAACGGGGGCGGAATAACTTATTCCAGCGGATGATCTAGAGCGCTCTATTACACAATGCGATGTTTATTGTTCGCTTGCACTTAAATTGTGGAGATTGGAATGGTTATTGCGAAAATTTTCATTCATTCCAGTGTTTTGTTTCGAATCTGGCAAATATTAATCGTACGTTCTTTTTTTGTCAGAACGATTGTTTGCTACATTTCCTACATTTGTTGTTCGGCTAGACGAGATTTTTGATGGAGAAGATGTCAATTTCATAGTGACACGTAATAAACCCTTTAGTTGTGAAGTAGGACCGTTACAGTAGTGACACATAGTAAATAAAATGTTAAGGTAGGCAGTTCATAACATTTTTTATTTTGTAAGATGATTTGGGGAGTTATTCCAAAAACACAAATGTGGATACCGTCATACGAATAAGTAATTTTCATTTCTGCAAATTCATCTATGAAATTATTATTTTTAAACTATGTGTATTACAGTAAAACTTTCCACTCGCTTCTCACGTATTCGCAACTTCCTTAAACTTCTGGACGAAAAATTTATAATGAACTACTACTAATGAACCAACTAAATGAACTACTAACAGGCTGCTCCAACTTGCCTCAGCCAATTAATGCTCGTGGATAGTTTGCCAGTTGTAATGGAATTAAAAACATTTATGAAATCCCACTACATGTCAAAGTAAAAACTGCACGGGAGTTGAAAGAAAAATCCATATATACAAATGTGCTTTTTCAATTTCCCCTACTGCTTGTTTGAGCGAAACTTTCGTTTGCATAAGAATTCTCAACTTATTTCATTGTATCAAACTTCTGTTCACTATTGAAGAATTTATTATTAACATTCTATTTATATTAATAGTACTGATTTATGTTGACATTGTTTTGTAATATTATGTTAATTCATATTTTTTACAATTAGTGTCTGATTTGTATATACATTTGGAATCGAATCTAGATAAGTAGGTATGGGAAATTTGAGTGTATTTGTGTTTTTTATTACTGACCTGATGCTTGGAATTTTATTTTTATTTTACTTCTTGACTGTTAGATATAAACTATATCTATATTAGTAAGTTATCGTCATATCTGCTGGTAAATTTGTATTACTTAAAAAAGAATTCTCGAAGCAAATTCCCTTAAGTACGTTTCGCAACAATTTCAGTATAAAGGTAAACGACCAGTACATTGCACGACCGGCCATATCAATTTAGGTCTTCATCCAGCCCATTATTGGATTAAGGTAATGAGTTCTAATTTGCGAGGGCATTATGCTGTTTTATAGTAGTAATTTTCTTTGAGGCTAGTGCGCAATTCTAAGTATTTTGTATCAATTTCCATTTTTTAAAATACTCCACGTTTTGGTTCAAAGCTTTGTTATGGGTGGGTTAAGTCTTATGTTTATTTATTTATTTAAGCACTTAATACAAACTTACAGGTGCACCAAAATGTTTGCATTATCTATAAAATATTTACATACAACTAATAAATTACACGAGTATTATCTATATCTAACACAAATTATACAAATATTAGCAAAAGTAAAGCTCTGATGCCAAGTTTAGATAGGAAAACGCTGATGCAAACAGTGAGCTGAGGCTGTCGTGGAATATATCGACATCCTGGATCTGTTCTGTGAGCGCATTAAGCAGAGAGACTGCTCGGGCTGTCGGAGTGTTGGCCGCGTAGTGAGAGCGCACTGGAGTTAAATCAGTGAACTACTGATGCCTTCGACGACCACCCGAGCGGACATGCATGTCTGGCACATATAGATGGATATGCTCCAACACCATTGGGTTATCTACTTTATTGTGGAGTAGCATACGGTAATGCATTATGGCTGCTAACTTTCTTCTGAGAATCAGGGTATCCCGACCAACCATCCCGGACACAAATAATGAAGGATATGAATATGGGTAGTAACCATATTTGCATTTATAAATGTGTCTAGTATATGGAACAAACAAAAACGCCAGCCCATGCTAGGCCAGCGTGGTGGTCTAAAGCATAATCTCTCTGTCGCAGAGGAGACCCGCGATTAGGACGTATTACGTATAATGATATCAATCCTTATACATATCATTATGATGATGAAATCTTACAAAAGCTGGAGGAATATCGCGACATGATTTACCGCATTGGATCCTGTTTTCTATCCCCCCAGAAAAGACAAGTGAAACTAGTAAAAAATTATCGTAGTGATTTCTTCCCAACCAAACTGTTCAAAACACATAATAATGATATTCCGTATAATCACTTTGCATTGATAGGTTAAAAATAAAGCAAGTTGACCACGCATTCGATCCGTCCTTTATAACAAGCAAAATAAAGTTAGCAAAACAAAGAAAATAAATTCAAGTCTGCCAACTTAAAAGCTCTTTACAATGTGGTATTCGAATGTGTCTGCTAAACTTCACAATTCGTCCACTCTGCCTAGATATAACGATCTACCATTGACTGGTATCTAGCCGGGCGGAAACCGAGTCGGTGGACGCCACAATACTAAACGCTCTTAGTTCTCAAATTGGGAGCAGATTACACGCTTGGAATCGTCGGAAAGAATCATCCGTTGGAACACGATCTGAGGAAATTTGCCTCGGGATTGAATGAGTGGATTTTAAGTGATAAATGAGCTGTCGAGAAACGCAAAAAGTCTATTTACAGGCATTGACATAAGTACACACATATTCGTTCCTACTTTGAAATTTAGTTCATAAATATTCTGATGCTTGTACCCTCGAAAGGATGGGCAGAAGCGTATTCTTAAAATCGTTTTTCTTTAGCTGGGTTTTGACCACTTAATGAAGTTCGAGCCTATTCTGTTACTGTGGATTTCATGGTCGATAATTCCAATATCTCGGACCTCTGAATTGTACGACACTTGAGAGGTCAGTAATATACAATCTCTTTATAGATAGAACTTTTCAAGGAAATTAGCTTAATGTTAAATAAAAAATAGACTGCTTAATTTTCTGAGAAAATATTCGATACGAGAAATGTTGTTTTTATGCCGATAAAAAATAGCATAATATTAATTTAATATCGTAAACACTATCATTAGACACATTGGTGACTAGGTTAACAGGTCAAAAGTGATCATTTTTCTTTGTAATTGAAGTTTATCTTCGACGACCCATGGATAAAAGTTTAAAATATATTGTGCGTAAAAGGAATCGATAACTAAAGGAAATATATTGGTATATTTCGCTGGTGCAAAGTTGCACTTGGGAACATCTCGCAGCAAGCTCGAAGCGGCCACTGAATACAAAACGCCTGTCAGAAGTTTCTGAGCAATACGTTTTGTAAATGTGTTTCATATTTTATCGCGGGGAGTGATTTTATAAAAAATAGTAGCCTATGTTACTTTGAAAGTCTCATTATAAACCCATTCAAATCCTTCAAGTGATTTTTTATTTATACATAACAAAAATACAAAAAACAAAAATTTTAAAAATAAATAATATGATAGGGAAATAAGTATCAATCTCTTTTTTTTTTAATCATCTCGATGTCGACAATATTTAACATACTGTTTTAGAAGTGTTACCGTAAGTATTTTTGTAAATCCACAATAACAGGCACAAACCACCATGTTATCCTTCACACTTTAAACCATCACTCCCAGTTCAACTATATTAATAACTCCACCCTCTTCATTAACCAACAAACTTGCATATTCCTAACCGAAAACCCCTCAGCTTAGCGTTTCTACACAACAAATACTAAGGAATGATAAAATATTTACCTATACCCCCGCTCCGGGTCGCAGAGACGTCTGTTTGACGTGAATAGATTACGCTAACTGGAGTTGAACTCAGCGTAATTATCAGACCTACATTATTTAGATATGAGATGACGGAAGACAACTGTCATGTTAGACTGTACTTTATAATAATTGCGAGATATATTTTTTTTTATTACCGCTTCAAAAACTCCTTTTATATTTATGTATTTGTTTTCTTTGAGAACATAATTGTTGTCTTTTTTATCATTATTGCAATAATTCCATTTTAATTAGTTATTAGTATATTTTTCATATTCCTTACAGATACTCAGTTTTGACACCGGTTGATAACAACGGTTACGGGTAAAAGCTAAGTAACCATCGTTTACCCCACTTTTTTAGCTAAATTTGGTCTTTCGGCATGTATTAAGAATTGCAGCTCTTTGTATGATTACCCTATCATTATTATTATTTTTTTTAATTCTTTTTATTCAATTACTACAGTTACACCAATTACACTAATCGATAAGAGAATACATATACAAAATATCATCTTTATAAATTTCCCTTATGTTAATTAGGTCGTCTGGAACACATCCCAGATAGTGCTAAAACCGTCAACTGGTATTAATCCTAAGGTTTTTTTTTACATGTATTCATACACTAAAGTATATCAATAAAACACGAACCGGCCATTACTCGAGCATGTCCTAGTGTGGATAATTTTGTCACTCCCCATGACAAATCACAATTTGGTCACTCGACCTCTGGAAGTAGGCCGGCGATGCATCACAAAATGACGTAGTGTGTCCACGTTCACAGTCTGACGCCGTATTGATCTCAAAACGCTTCTAACAATAGATTAAACTTTATAATAATAGATATTTAGGATAGGATATAAGCAGTGATGGCCTCGAGGTTTGGGCGCACGGTCGAGAATATCGGCGGTCGCGGGTTCGAACCTCAGGCACACACCTCTGACTTTTCGTAGTTATGTGTGTATTCACATTGAATTATCACTTGCTATAACGGTGAAGGAAAACATCGTGATGAAACCTTCACACCTAAGAGTTCTTAGGAATTTCTTAAGTGTGTAGTCCGCCAACCCGCACTAGGCCAGCGTGGTGGACTATGGCCTAAACCCTCTCAATTGTAGAGGAGACCCGTGCTCAGAAGTGGGCGTATATGGGTTGATGAAGAAGAAGAAAGAGTTAGGATAGTAACCCGCACCAGGCCAGCGTGGTGGACTAAGGCTCATAGCCTCTCAGCAATATAAGAGGCTCGTTCCTAACAGTGTGACGTTAGACGTACATAGGTTGATGATGACGATTATTATTATATAAATTGTCAAATGCTTTATTTATGAGTAAATTTATACAGGTATTAGTTTCAAATGTCCTCTTAATTAACTCTCTTAGTTTGAAGGATGTCAGTTTCCAGCATAATAATAAAATAGATAGTGGCAGTGATGGCCTCGAGGTTCGGGCGCGCGGTCGAGAATCTCGGCGGTCGCGGGTTCGAACCCCAGGCACACACCTCTGACTTTTCGAAGTTAGGTGTGTATTCACATTGAATTATCACTTGCTTTAACGGTGAAGGAAAACATCGTGATGAAACCTGCACACCTAAAAGTTCTTAGGAATTTCTTAGGTGTGTAGTCCGCCAACCCGCACTAGGCCACCGTGGTGGACTATGGCCTAAACCCTCTCAATAGTAGAGGAGACCCGTGCTCAGCAGTGGGCGTATATGGGTTGATGATGATGATGATGAATAAAATAGATAAGAATAAGAGCTTATCATGTTGATGATGATTATTTCATTGCATTTTAGTATAAATGTAAAGTTATTTTTATATAAATACACTTATAAAACTATTTCACTTAGTATACGAGTATATCAATGCAAATTTAGTAAAAGAAATCTAATTTGAATAAAAATGTACACACCAAGGATTTTTTAAAAAACACGAAATCTGCATAGCGAAAAATACTTATTTGTATCTAGAGTAAGATCTTCCCACAGAACCACGACTGAAAAAAAATTGATGGCCCCTGATGAATTGATGGCATTTACCGATGTCACCCATTGAAATAGGATACCAAAAGTAGAGGTACCGTCACGTTTTCATTATATTTATTTATGCAGAAGTTTGGCCCATTCCGTGATGGATTTCGGACCCAAATAAAACGTATTGCTAGGGTCTTAATGCTTCTTACACCGAACACTCCGAATACAGATTACGAAATTACCAAATCCGAACTTAAATTTGTTTCTTAAGTCGATTTAATGCATATTGTATTATGGTTATCAATGTTACGTAGTATCTTCATAATTTATTTTTATTGCGTTCATCGAAAAATACTAAGTACCAAAATAAAATCTAAAAATATGCCGAAAAAACAACTATAGACTTGATACCTGTTAGGTGGATTTTGAACTATATTGGCTAATACAGCTTATAGAAATATCCCCTACCTCAAATACAATCGTATTTATATGTATGTAGTCATTTACATTGATGGAGAGAAATGTAATTTAAATTATCATTACAATACATGCAACTTGAAAAAGAATTTGCTTAAAAATTCTGACAGCCTTCTAACAATACCTCAGCCCGAGTTCATTAATCTCAGTGACCCTTTACAATGTATGTTCAATAAGGTCGTTACTTTATTTGCACTTCGCATGAAAAGGTCATGTATTGTCAAAAATATAACACCAATTTGAATACTGCAATTTATCGACACATTCCATTGGAGTCACATTTCATTGCATAAATCATGTTCGTATTTCCAATAGTCAGGTACAGATATATTTTTACACCAACTTATTACATCTTTTGATTTTCTCGTAATAGGTTGTGAGCCTATTGCAATTTACCGCTCATATTTCCAGAGTCCTTACTGCTATCCACACTTTTTCCAAATAAAAAACGAAAATTTTAATAACACTATGACCCAGGACGAATTAAGTCATATTTCATTGTCCTGTGACAAATTGTTCTTAAAATTAAGCAGTGTTTCATTAAGAGGATTTATGTAATTCATTTAAAATTAAAATCCACCAGATTTAAATAAAAATAAAAATCAACTGCCTAATATAACTTAATTACATTGCAATTTACAACATATTTAAAGAATTGGATCCCGAGCATTTACATTATGATCAAAGGAATCAGTTTTTAAACTGTGAATTACAACACAATTTGGTGCTGCCAGTCCGACACGAAAAGGTGTTGCATACCCTGTATTCAAACAAACATTAGCAAAAAACGTTTCCAATCTTGAACTATAACGTAAAGGAGACGTAATAATACTAAGCGATTTTTAATACGATCCCTTTGCGCCCTTCTCGATTGTAGCACATTAATCATTCCGATCGAGAAATGTGATGCCGTAATCGATTCAACATTTAGGCTTTTTTTAAATCGATTGGAATTTAAATTTAGAATCTTATTGACCTACTTGAAAAGGATTTGAATAGCAAAGAAGTCTCGGATTGACTCCTATTGTTGTCGTGTCTACAGAATTGCTTTAGACTTTAAATTAAAAGTTTACACAAAAGGTATTGAAAGGTTGCAATTAATCGAAGTTTTTTAGAGCCGTAAAAAAATATTTAAATGCGAAACTCCTTAGGCAGTGTACTTTTTGGCTTCATTTTTCTTATCTAGGATCAATAATTTATTTGCCTAAGGAACGATAGTGTTAATTCATTGGAAACTTTATGATCATTATCTATAGAGGTGCTGCGTTTCGAAATTACCCTGTTTAAATATAACAACGAACGGTGTCATAGTTGTCCCAGTATCTCTATCGTATGATATTGACCTACATTATTTTACCCGAATAAACGTAAAATATTACTCACTTACAACCCTTTACCCCGTGTAAGTTTCATTTAATTAACATGAATAACGGCCTTTGTACGAAGAAATCCACCAGTTAGGTCGGTTTCACGCCCAACAGATTAATTTCAACTACCAATAACTGGTCCTAAATTGGACGAAAGCTACAGTTAAATACATAGCACATCTACATCCGAGTTTAGTCTTTATGTCTTTATATACAGGGGTTGAAATTGAGTGTGGTTGATAGTAAATTTCATAATTATGAATAATTGCGTGCCACACGCACGACTTTTCGCGCCACGAAAGAATCAATGCAGAGTGCAATTTTTTGTACTTTGTTAAACGTCCAATTTAGCTTATGGGTTACTTGTACGCTTTATTTCTTCGTAAGTTTTTGTTTATTTCTTGGATTCTGCAATGTAAGTCCCGATTACTTTTACATTGTCATTGATAAGTAGATTTGTGGATTGTAGCATCAAACTAAGAGGGTTTAAGCCACCGTAATGGCCAAGTGCGAGTTAACAGACGAACCTTTTAAAATGTCTAAGAACTTTGAGATGTAGGTTTCATCATGATGTTTTACTTCACCGTAAAGGTAAAGTAGTTTTAGGTATGCATGTAGTATGTTTTAATAATATTATCACAATACACCTACCGAGGTTCATCTCTGCACTCCCAAAAGGTAGACTGTAAGAGAATGCCTACGGCATTAAGTCCGCCTATGTACTATCTATGTAGTATATGAGGCTTAAATAAATAAAGTAAGAAGATTAATTGAGTATCTTCTTCTTCTTCATCAACCCATATACGCCCACTGCTGAGCACGGGTCTCCTCTACCATTGAGAGGGTATTGAGTATACACAATACATAAGTTCGAATAGTCAGAGTTATGTGCCTGAATCTGCGACCATCGGGATTTTCCACCGCACTAAAACTTCGAAGCCATCATCACTACTTCTAAATATTTAACACCCCAAACACTAAAACATTTTATATTCATTATGGCGTTTGAAGGTTGAAAAAGCGCCAAAATTATAAACGATTCAGCTCAAATACTATTTAATAATTATGGTACTACTGCGCTCACACGTTGCCAACTTAATAAGGTTAACATTTAAAATTTACGGACTCACAAAATAATGAACAGCATGTTGGTACCTCGTAAAGTTTTTAAACAAAATGCAGATTTTTGGACACATTGCCGCGGTTTGGGCGAAATTTTAACACGTACGCTGGTTTTAACGTAAGCGCAACGTGGTGTGGCGGCTGTCACAGAGTTTGTAAAGTAAAGCATTTTCTTTTTTATTTACCTTTTTTTTATTTGTGCCAGTAAACAAAATATATGGTGGATCTAATTAACAATAAAATAATGTATAAATCTTTTATTAGTATTATGTATGTATCATATTGGATTTGTATCTTGGCGATCACGAATTAAATCACACACACTAAATTTTTGAAGTTATATGTGTGTTCATTAAAATTATTACGCAGTTAAAAGATAATGGAAGAAGCGTAAGAAAACCTGCACACCTCAAAGTTCTTAATAAAGGGTCTAGCGGGATAAGCATATGAAAACTGCACCAGCGTCTAATACAGGATTTTTACCTTTTTTTAATTGCTTTTCATCTAAAATAGGCATACACTTAATCTCACACCCCTCACCCCTATAGTAAGGGAATAATGGGGGTGACAACCCTTAACGAAAATTTTGTTTTTCTCAGTACCTATTAGAGATATCTTCTTGAAATTGAAAACATACATGACTATTGATAAACTAATTATTATATATTTTTTTTAGAATTTTTGAATTATTAGAAACTGTAAAAAATCAAAAGTATATTTTTTGGGGGTGGTTTTTTGTACCAACCCTTAAAGTGACACCTACCAAAAAAATATATTATGTTGGTTAATTAATTAGCTATTACATGTAAAAGTTTCAAGAGGGTCGGATTGGTGGAACATAGCTTTAAAAAAATCTATTACGAATAGTTACTTGCATGCATATACAATAGACATATATCAATTTTTACTAAAAATTATAAAAACACATGTGCACTGTCTTTATATAAATAAATAAATACACCCAACAGTCACATACATAGTCCTGACCCAACACTAAGACACGAGTCTTGTGTCGTGGGTATCAGAAACTACGAGAGACTTTCCAGTCTCACAAACACCCAGACCCGAAACAAATGTTTGTGGAGCACACAAACATTTGTCTCGGTGCGGGGACCGAACCCGCGGCCGCTCGTTTCGCAAGTTGGTGTCTGGCCAACTGCGACACGGGGCTGTCAAATATGTATTTATGATCTTAAATACGTTTCTATAATTATTCAATGTCAATAAATGTGTCATAATCTCATCAGATCCCAGGCCATTACATCTTAATCAAATGTGTACCTACAAATAACTTATTAATAATCAACGATAAATAATATTCGATTTGATGACATTCGACTGTACGAATTTTTAACATCATGTTGTAGACTCGGTAAAATGTTATCTTATATTCCATAACCAAGAACATGTAGTGGCCTGTTCATTTGGACGCGGCACGTAAGCCGGGGAGTCAATCACAAACGCGGAGTAAATGCACGAGCATTATTTTAGTGCGATTCAGTTTTTTACTGTAATATTTGCAAATCAGAAATAATGGAGAAAACAAGTGACTGTCGTAATAATAATAAATGTGTTAATTGTAAAATAAGTCTTAGAAAAACCGGTGGAAAGTTGAAACGCATTACAATTGAAGATTTAAATAGATATCAACCTTATGGTAAAAATACTTTACATATTAGATCCGTGTTTGCCATAAATGTAGACTAATAGTATATAGAGTCGCGTAACCGACTACATCTACTGGGCGTAGCGATTTTAAAATAACACTTTTGGTAAAAGAACCCTGATGTCGAGCTTGCTTTTTTTTTTTTACGAGAGGAAAGCACCTTAAACTCCCCTGTTTGGTACCTCGGGGGAGGCCCTGAGGGGTATGTCGGGGTCTCTGGCCACGCCAGCATACCGACTAAAACCTCTCGGTGACCATCACGCGCATTTAGGGCGGTTTTACGGCATCTCAGGGCAGAAGTGCCCTAAATGATCCGCTGCCGCCCAGCGCACCGTCCAGTTATGGACCTCTCCAAATTGGGAGGGCTTGGTATGCCCTCCACTTACTCTATTTGGACGTTCACCTTTTGTGAACGTCCGCGACAGTTAAGAGGCCACGCCCTCTGCCACCAATCTCGGGGTTGCTATCATAGGGTACCGCCCCCGCAGTACGCCCAGCCACCCCAGTTTCCCCTGTTAGTCGCCTCTTACGACAGGTAGGGGATATCGAGCTTGCTGATACTATCATTGCTTTTATGAAGGAGCGTCAAAGGAGCGGTAAATATTATAAAAGTAAGGGCCGTACCCTTACTTTCTCTACTACTCAAGGCATATTAACAGCAAGACATATAATTGATTTATCGAGTATGAGCCAAATTCTACCACCTACAGAGGAATTCGAAGATATGTTTGTGACTGTGCAAATGGGAACAGAACAGTGGGCTGTTGCACTCATGTAGCCACTGTTATTTACTACTTAGCACACGCTCGTTATAAATCAAAGATTATAAAACCTGCTGAAATATTGACTTCCATGTTTGATGCGACTGGTATAACGACTACTATAATAACTAGTAGTAACTAGTATAACTTTATCCGATTTCATGTTCATATTTTGTATGATTGAAATCATTATAATACATTACTTCACTTTGTCTAGATTTTTTTAAAGCTATGTTCCACCAATCCGACCCTCTTGAAACTTTTACATGTAATAGCTAATTAATTAACCAATATAATATATTTTTTTGGTAGGTGTCACTTTAAGGGTTGGTACAAAAAACCACCCCCAAAAAATATACTTTTAATTTTTTACAGTTTCTAATAATTCAAAAATTCTAAAAAAAATATATAATAATTAGTTTATCAATAGTCATGTATGTTTTCAATTTCAAGAAGATATCTTTAATAGGTACTGAGAAAAACAAAATTTTCGTTAAGGGTTGTCACCCCCATTATTCCCTTACTATAGGGGTGAGGGGTGTGAGATTAAGTGTATGCCTATTTTAGATGAAAAACAATTGAAAAAAGGTAAAAATCCTGTATTAGACGCTGGTGCAGTTTTCATATGCTTATCCCGCTAGACCCTTTTATGTAGCTCGCCAACCCTACCCAACAACAGTGTGATAGACGAAAACCTAAACCCTCTCAATTATAAAAGAGCCCCGTGCCCAGCAGTAGGATGTATCGAATGATAAAATTAAAATATTCTTACATTTTCGGTTCTGTTTCAGTTTCACATTGTAGTCAATTGAAACTCCAACAATGCCGCCGCTAAGCCAGAAAATAAAGTTTTTAAACCTCACTTGAAGGCACAGGCTGCGAACATAAAGCAGTAAACTCGTTCCGGAGTTTGCACTCATTACAAATAGACTGCTGGGAATGCTTTGGAGTTCTCATTGTCGCCAGATGATGTCTCTTTACGTTGTATTTGTGGAATTGTTAAAGCTTACTCAGTAGATTTGAATACACCTAGTTTGGATAAAGAGGTGTTGCGTTGAAAAAAGATCGTCACCCTCAAAATTTTGTTGCTTCACCTTTGAATAAAATACTTTAAAAAATCAGAAGTATATAAAATAAATTTTATTCTTTCATCTTAATTTTTTTTATCACTGAAAATAAATGATTAATAAGTAAAACGAAAGTGGCCTACTAATGAAAGTTAGTTTTATTGATACATCTGTGACGTTGGATATAATGAGACCAAGCATGAATTGGAAATATGTACTTAAATTCACAAAGGTTTATTCCTAACTAGCGACCCGCCCCGGCTTCGCACGGGTGCAATGCTGATATTTAATGAATGTTATCATACATATATCTATTAAAAAAAACCGCATCAAAATCCGTTGCGTAGTTTCAAAGATTTAAGCATACAAAGGGACATAGAGACAGAGAAAGCGACTTTGTTTTATACTATATAGTGAAGCAAAATACATACATATATTATGTCCACTATATTGGCCTTCGGTGTACTGAATCAAAAATTTTCTAAATAAATCTGTCACTTCGACTTCAACGACCCTTTTCCCACATTACACAAACACAATTTATACCACAGTAATATTAAAAAAAATATGTAAGCAATAACAGAAAATATCGAGCCCGCACTCGTTTCCAAGCTCTTCACAACTTATGAATATCATTACTTCAATGTCGCTGTGAAGTATATTGAGGCGAATCTGTTATTGCATTTCAGTATAGCACCGATTTTAATGACCTAGTTTACATCTCTGTTGATGAAATTAAAAATATATCGGCCTTGTGTTATTCCAGTTTTGATTTTTGTTTTATCGTATAGCTCTGTCTCGTTACTTGATGTAATCGTGACCACCATAAAAATTCTGACACCATCCTTACCATCATCATGCTATGGCTGGGCACGAGCCTCCTCTTCAAGTATGAGGGTTCAAGCCTTAGTCCTGGTTTTAGTAGTATGAATTGGTAGACTACAAACCAAAGAAACTCCTAAGAACTTTTTAGCTGTGTAGGTTTCACAAACAAAAATTGCAAAGCTTGAGGTGTGTGCATGGAGTTTGTACCTACGAACGCCAAGATTCTTGATTCTGCTCCTATGCCTTGAGGCCGCTACTGCTATCCTTTTTATTATTATTTATGATAATTATAATTGAATACCGTATAGGCCACCTTCCAATTTAGTGTTCGTTACCTAATGAATATGTCAAGTTCAGGAATTACTATTTCTAAAGTTTTTAGAAGTCGCTAAAACCTTATCCTATTAAAATGTATGGCCAAAAATAGGAAGAAATACACATATACCTCTATGCCCAATATAAATTCCTTCACCGCTTCCCACGCACGCAACCACCAGGCTTAAAATATCTTCCCTTCCGCATTCTTGTATTTTGCGGTTTTATCCCTTCGTGCCTTACAAGTGACGTCGTAAAGTGAGATCTCTATCAGAATGCCCCAACTTACTCTAAACTGTTACGGGAAATATTTACTACTAGATTCTGCCCACAAATATGTCTGTGTGGATTTTAGAAGTAGCCCGATCTTATATACAGTGGTAGTACCAGTAGTTCATCAATTGAAGCAAATTTTTTTTTATAAAAAATCCTTCATCCTCTTTTCATTTCTTCCGATACAAATAAACAATGTTACTCTATTCAAATTTTAGAATTTCAGATTTCTGAATAAAAGAAAATTACAACTTGAAAAAAATTAGATAGATCTGCACGCTCTAGTTTTCACCGCAGGATTTACAAGGCTAAGTGGAGTACTCGTATAAAAAGAAACATCAATTACCCTATGTAAATGTAGCTCTTCCAACTACACTACAAGCTTTGCATTTAAATAACGAGAAAATTTATCATTTTGTTTGTATAATGTATATAGATAGAAGTTTTAATGTTTTCCTTTAAACATTATCCGAAATGAATATAATTTTAAATGCCCTGAACTCTAGTAAGAGAGTAAAAGAATAAGTCTGAATGAAATCCAATTTTTTTAAGGGTGCGTTGAGTTTCTTTTTAAAGGAAAGATTTTTGACGATAAAGATGCTGCATAGTGCACAGTTTTGTTAGATAATCGGTAATAATCGATGCCCCAGAGTCTAAAGATCATACAACCACACTCTGTTACTTCGTAACCGACGGTGCAAACATGGTTATTCAAATTCGAATACAAATGTAAATTTTTTTGGGTTATCTAAAAAATATGTAAAGGATTTTAGAACGCCTTAATTTATTTACATTACTATAAGAAAAATATTACGCACGACATCCTTATATTCAAACAATGGTACCACCCTCACAAATACTTTATTGGAATGACGAAGTAGTTTCTATCCTGCTGAAATCCATTAAGTATCGACACGAGAATGCCATCAACACAAACTCATTTGATATAATAATACACAAGCCCTGATAACTACGCAATGACAAGCTATTTTTTCGGAAGAAGAATATTTCAAGCAATCTTGGTTGATACAATTTTCTTTATATACCGTCACGACAAAAGAATCATAACGTACTCATAGGAAGGATGGTAGAAGGATTTAATTCATATGTGTTACTTCTTAGTTACTCTTTATTCAAAACTTAACTAAGAACTGGTAAACTACTTCATTTTTGTGCTCTAATGGAAACAATGGCCTTTAGGTTTGGGCGTACGGTCGAGAATCTCGACGGTCGCGGGTTCGAACCCCAGGCACACACCTCTGACTTTTCGAAGTTATATGTGTATTCACATTGAATTATCACTTGCTTTAACGGTGAAGGAAAACATCGTGATAAAACCTGCACACCTGAGAGTTCTTAGAAATTTCTTAGGTGTGTAGTCCGCCAACCCGCACTAGGCCAGCGTGGTGGACTATGGCTTAAAACCCTCTCAATGGTAGAGGAGACCCGTGCTCAGCAGTGGGCGTATATGGGTTGATGAAGAATGGAAACAATTATAAAGGCGTCTATCTACTCTAAATATCTGTATCCAAGGTTCTGTTCTGTAAGTCAACGTTATAACGAGGTTGAAATTATTCAAGGAGCACAATTTATAAAATTGGAGAAATTGATAGATGTTGTATTTGAAATAGCCGCCAATAAGAGTTTTATCGGCTCGTAACTTTTCGTTTTCGATTTCAAATCGCAGTACTTTATGATTTATATATTTACATACCGAATGAATAAGGTTTCTTTTATAATTTTGTGATTCACTATCGATTGAAAAACTTTTAGAATAACAGTCTCAAGTTGTTCGTGCTAAAAAATCTAGAAAGTCATAGACGGAGATAATATAAAACTGCACAGTTAACAGATAAATAACGAAGGATCTTAAGGACGATGATCAAAGGATGCTTAATAGATGTATTAATGAGTCAATTAAAATAGTTTATTAATCGGCCATTGTATAGTAGATATGAAAATTCGAAAGCCTTTTCAGTCACGCAAATTAGCAATCATCAAGAATAATTGCGAAGGGTGATACTAAGGTCTGTCTCGTTGCTATGCGTGTTGTAAAACGTGACTTGGCTTGTTAAAAATCTTAGCTTATTAATTATACGTTGTTTTCCTTCATCATAAAAGATAGTTAGCAACCTCAAAAAACATGATTAAAAAAATCGTAAACGTGGATTTTTGAAATTTAATTTACACATAATGTAATAGGATTAAATGCATAAAAAAACGTGTTTGATGCTGGTGCTTGTGCATGATTACAAATTTTTTGGTCTTATATTATGTGCGTAGACGTGAAATAGAACTATTGCTGATAGGTAACCGTCGATAAAAGTATACGGCAATAAAGAATTAAATACGAACCGTTGCAGGTAAACCTGACTTGAATTCTTATTTGGAATGGGATTCTTTGAAATGGCAAAATACGAGATGAGAATCTCTAAAAGTATACTTCAATTTGTAAGTCAAAATACCTGTGCTGATTTCCCTTTTTTATATAAAAAAAACTAAAGTAGTATTCGCCAGGCACCACTTGGATGTTATAGACATGAGTTGAATATCTCTTAAAATTAAACAAACAATGAGTGCCAATTTTCCACAAATATGAAGGTGCAGTATTTATTATAAATATTCGTTTTTTATCTAGAAATCAGACCCACAGCCTTTTCGTTTCACAAGTTAGCCTCTAACCAAATTCGACACAAAAACGATCTAAAAAACACGCTGTCTATATTTCTGACATTTTTCGCCCTCCACTCAAAGAGAATGTCCAAATAAAATAAAAGTTGTCAAAAATATAACGTTTACTATATTTCCGAGCAGAACTGAGTGTCATTCGCGTTATTTTTATTGCAAAGAAAAAACTGCGCGAAATTCAACATAGAATTTCGCTACAAAGCCCGTGCCTTTACCCACCTGTTTTGAGTTGTAAAAACAAGACGCTGCAGCTGTTACTCTGACGAAATTGAATCCCATTTTGCCTTTCTGCAATCGGCCAGGGATTGGTTAAAAATAAATTTGCCGATATTTTATACCAGTGATAAAGGCCGATGAAAGACGGTGATCGAAAACTAAGGCAAATAGCAGCTATGATGATTACAAACCCATTGGCTTAAAAAAAAACCCGACAAATAATAAAAAAATAACGTTTTGTTAACAACCAAATGCATTAAAAACCCATGGTTATTATACAGGATAATATCCTATTTATTGTCAGTTTATTGCTTACAGTTACGTTTATTTTGTTCGTGACAAATGTATCAGCAATACATCTAAATAATAACGTACTAAAAGGCAAAAAACCGCGCCCGACAGTGGAACGCATGTGATGATGATGATGATGATGAGTGTAAAAGAACTATATAGAACAATATACAATTCATATTGACATGGCAAAGTGAGCTTGCTATCTGGATATTGTGGTGCAGTGCGGTCAAAATTGAGTGACCGCAGGTAAGAAATTCTTACGACTGTCACTAACCAGTTGGAAAAGCATGACAGTCTATAAATAAGCCTGACAGTCACTTACATAGTTCTCACCTTAAGATACGAATCTTGTGACGTGATTATTAGACACTAGGAATGACTTTAAGGTCTCACAAACACCCAGACACGGAACAAATATCTGGGAATCATATAAACATTAGTTTCGATCCGGGAATCGAACTTGACACCTCTCGTTTCGCAAGCTGGTATCCAACAGCGCCACGGGGCTGTCTATTCGAGCTGATTTTGCAACATGACATGACTTACACGTGAAAGCCATTTAAATTACGGGAAAATGATTTCAATTACCGGATCGGGCAAAGTTTTATATTATTTTTTGTTTAATATAATTTTGTTCATAGCAAAAGATAGTCTAGAAATGTTGACCCAAAAACAGCATTAACTTCGCTCCCTATTACTCAAAACGCAACTGACACAAATGACTCACTCAGTAAACACTTGACCTGTCAAATCTTTACAAAAATATTTAATTCTATACATCTTAGGGCGAAAAACAACGTTGACATTCTGTATACAGCGTTAACACGATAAAGACGAGCAATAAGGAAAAGATTGCCGTCATTTACAATCACCACAGTTCTCAACGACTTGTCAAAGTAACGTGACAGGCTTTGCGCTCTCAAACTGAAACGGCACTTAAATCTCGTCGACTCGCGTTCGTTTATTTCAAATGACTAGGCCACCTAAACCATGGAATTTACGGTGCTGTATAGGGCATATTCACACAGTAAAAAATACTTGTAAATTACTACAATTAAAAAGGCGCTTAAACATGAACTCAATTACAATAATCCCGTACAAAGTTTTTCGAACATTCATATCGTGTTACGTTTTTTTCAATCATCGCCCTCAATTCTGGCCGGAATTTTCAGTGACATGTTTTTCTCTATGTTGAAACGTTGGATTTTATACTGTATGGGTAACAAAATAAGGTCGGTTTACGGTCTGTTCGGGCCACGCATGCGTGTTTAAGTTACCGCAGTGCGCGGCGCCTACAAGACGTAGTAAAGCGTGCGGTCTTCCCATTACAAAAAGTAAATGACGTGTGCACCAACATTTGAGCCAAGTCTGGTTCAAATGTATTATAATAAAATGTTGCGGATCTCAAGACGGTTATATTTCAAAGAGGTTTTACTGAGAGACTGACAGATTTATGTAGGATTATCGCACTGATTTAAATATATTTCTTTATCATACAAATTACGGGTGTCCTCTACAACTAAGGGGGTAAGGTCTTTATTCATATCCGTAGTTAAGTACTCTCGGTAGTTTAGTTTATTTGACGACTAAACATTCATAACAACGATTTGCCCTTGTTTGCGGCAATATATTTAATAACCAGTAAATCTGCCTGCAGTAAAAATTAGTTTAAATTCTTAAGGTATTAAAGAAATCTTGTATATTAAGGTTTTGAAGTAACTGGACACGAAACAAACATTTGCTGATTACTCCGCCTTGACGTGGAAATTGGACACAGCTTCTCGCTTCATTGCGTTATATTACCAAAGTTATACAACAGCGTAAATGCATATAGTACAACAACATATAGATCTTTTAATATTTCTATTTCGTCATTGAAAAACTATTATTCATTACCCTTAGATCTAGTATGTTATAAATATGCGACTCATTTCGATAGCTTTGTTCAATTAAAAGTCATTGCTTATTGTTCAATTTTAACGAATTTGTTTCGTAGTTTAAGCTGTTTTCATTGTTAAGTTCGCATTTAAAGATATTAAGTTAAAGCTTTGACCCTTTATAACATAATAAATATTAAAGTATAAATGATAAAAACTAATTTAAATGAAATTGATTTGAATGTAGGTAACACCATGAATTAATACTTTGGCTACTTTTAATCCCAGATTATTGAAATAGATACGAATAAGTGCCGGTGTTTTATTTTACCCAAAAACCTTGCTTTTCTTACAAAATTCTGAATAATAATATTTAAGAAATCTTGAAAAAAAAACAATTTGACATTTAATGTGAATATAGTGGCAAAAAATTACAAAACAATTTCAAAAAAGACATTACGCAATATATATGTAACGCTTTAGGGCTTCTATGGGAGTACTACACTGACGGATGAAACCGCAAGGTACAACAAATCAGTGAATTAAAATTCTAAGCTCATCTTCACAATTTATTTAAACTGCCTAAAAGTCGGTCTATTAAACTTAACATTTCAACTAGAATACGCCCATGTAAACAGAGTGAGGAATTGTTGAAAGTTTTAATGTTGGCAGCCGCTTTCCTATCAGTAACTGTCGACGGAGCGAGTTGTATAATAAACTGCGATATTAAAAATCCTTTTTTAGCTGTCGCTGTATCAACAATATACTTGTATTACATACTTGCAGAACCGTCCTTCTATTTTTAAAATCCATCAGCGTTTAATTTTTTCAACTGACCTAAAAATCTTACAAACATACAAATTATGGAGTTTTGTATGTTTCACTGCTTGGCGAGAACATTGTCAATATGAAGCGATGTTATGTGCCATTCCAGGACACTTATTAAGGGGAGGTTCGTATTTATCAGTGGACATATTTCGGCTTATGAGCAGTAAAAATTTCTTTTTTTTTTAATGAGAAAGTAAGCAAACGAGCAAGTGATCAATCTGATGTTAACTGGTCAACACCGCCCATGAATACCCACAATACTGAAGAAATTTTCGGTGCGAAACCGGCATTTGAGAAACAAATTTCTGGCATAAACAATTTAAAATATAAAATATTAATTTACTTAACTTCAACTCAGTCTTTAAAACATTATTATGTGTTAAAAGACTCCGTCTAAGAAAGAAGCGAAATATCTCCATTTTCCTTTTCATCGTAGACAGGTCGATTTCAAACACGACACTTCCCTTGCTTACTCAACCATGACGTTCCAATTCAAGCAAGATTATCTCCGAAACAATGACGGTTGAAACAGCAGCCCTATATAAAGGCACGGACAGACGTAATAAAACTCAAGCGTCCGATTTCACCCCCGAACCTCTTAAGTCTTAAGGCATGGACATAAAGACTTCGCATTTTATGCCAAATAGTACAGAAGCTATCAATTGTGTGTATTATTATATATTGTTTGTATTGGGTTGTGCTATTTACAGGTATTGACTTCTCTATTAGCGTTTTGGCTACTACTATATCCTCGTTTTGGCTTTGTGTACTACATGAGTCATTCAAGCCATTATTTACTCCCATGGGAATATTTTCCGCGTAATTACCTATATTAGATGGATTATGAGTTTTAGTTTATTGAAGGACATTTCAATTTTCATCATAATATGGTTTTAAGTTATTACCTAAAAAAGGTATGTAAAAGCCGGAAAATTGACAGTTGATATAAAAATGTTGCTTACGCATATTAACGAAATATTAAATGTACTGATTTATTGTCGGAATACAAACATTGCCAGTTCAAATAAAATTAATTAAAAGGCAGAAAAGTGTCCATGTCCAATAAATTTTATATCTAAAGTAAATGTTTGTTTCTGTCATTATTTTTGTACATTGTTAAGATAGTGTCAATCGACGGGTCTACAAAAAGTTATTTCACATAAAAAAGTTACTTGTTTCGAATTAGTGACATCGTTGTTTCAGCAGCAAAATAAAAAAAACCCTATGTGATACAACTCAAACCC
Organism: Cephonodes hylas; assembly: GCA_030295005.1. Lineage (NCBI taxonomy): Eukaryota > Metazoa > Arthropoda > Insecta > Lepidoptera > Sphingidae > Cephonodes > Cephonodes hylas. Next base: position 2,157,516 of record AP025367.1, on the reverse strand, counting down.
AAAGCGTTGCATATTCAGTACATACGCTCCTTCCCGTGCCATGAATATATCAATTGAAGTCAAGTACTTAAGCGTTCCGTACATGTAGAAGTTTGGGCACGTTTCCAAAATGCTGTGTAGCACTTGTACGTAAAATAATTTTTATAACAAACTTATGTGTTGCATCCTGTTTAAAAACCCACGAATTGTCTGGCACGAGAAGCAAAAGGCTATGAAATTAATATTGTAGGGTCGTTGGCATAAAATTCTTCTGAAAATATTTTTTACAACGTTTCTGTCGCAGTTGGTTAGTGTCAATTATGAAACTATAAGGCTTTCGGTACAAAAACATTTTTATTTATAAATATTCTGTATCATTGTATATGGTCTGGGTGCTAGTAATATAGAAATCGGTTATCCCCACAATGCAATATTTACATTTGGTTATTAAGTCAAAGCTGTTTTTGTGACTTTAACGCATTTACAAATCAAAGTATTATATAGGCCAACCTTTCAAATATACTGAAACATTTGTAATGCTCTCCCCTCCAGAAATCACTTCATTTTTCAACGTTCCAATTTCCAAGTAGGTTATGTACATAACCTAACTTCTTTTTATAATGACGTATCATTATTTTTTTTACTGCCCATCTTGTGGTCTATAGCCTACAACTGCAAGTCATTTAACGCGACCTTTATGATACAAATATAAGCAACTGCAGTTACATCAACTAAGAGACCCTATTCCCTACTTTGTTTGGTAGCCTGCGGCGCTTGCGACGCCTAAAACTGTTTTGAGGCCACCCTTTTGACTCTGCTGACCCTTTTAAACCACGAGATTGACATGGATTTTCTTATAGACGTCGTCCATGGGCAGGTTTTTTATGTTGTTTAGATTTGGAAGTTTCTCTATCAGATATTAATAAGGGTTAGCTCCGTTGGGATTTATTTTAATTATTATCATATACGTTACAGCTTTTGTTATTGCCTTAGCCTCTTTTATAATGAAACGAGGCTCTTCAACTAGTAATGGACGTCCTTTGCTAGTTGCTACTTGCTAAATGTTTTAACTTAGTAATAATACATGGAATTAGCGCGAAAACTCTAAATTATAGCTAATCAAAAAAAGTTCAACAAAAACTCGACACGGTAAATCGATAGCGTCGAACACGCTAACTATAATTCTGCCCTAATTTTATTTCAACTTGGGTCAAATATTTGTCACACAAGTTTTTAAGTTTAATGGCGTTTGCGGATATTCGAATCGATACGCAGGGTATAGAAGTGTTGATTTGTTTGCCAAATTTTTGGCACCAACATTTTACTCTTTTCATTTTCTGCTTTGTATTCGTAGTTGAGCATGATATAAAGCTTATATTCTTCGAGAACTTGTGAGACTAATTTGATATCCCGACACTGCTATAAAACGACAGATTTGACATTCGAAGGGAGAAAAATGCTCAGTGTGCTTCTTACCTATATATTTCCTGTCTGAATTTATATTACTCGTAGATACGCAAAGTCATAGAAATTTGCTTTTAAAAACAATTTGGTCGACTTTTTTTGCGTCTTCACTTCAAATTATTAGATAGGTACTATCACTACTCTTTAACGTTAAGGTTCTTTAATCACAATCAATTCCAGGAAATTATATAAAATATTTCTTAGCCGATATCCATTGAAATTTAAGGTATTTGAACAAATTTATTATCAATCTAATATAAAAACACAGAAAATCTTAAAAATAGCAACAAAACATGTTACAAAATACTCAATGTTAAATGCATTCCGTGATATCAAATCGCTGTGAATTTTCAATACAATAATATTTTTTGTACTAGTTGCGGTAGGAGTGTCAGGTGTGCGCCGCTCGACAAATTGAAGTGGAAGTGAATGTATCCACATAGAATGTAGAGCGACGGCCCTAAAAGTGGAGAGCACTGTGCTTTTTTGCTCGCAATAGGTTTGACCTGGCGGTTTTCGTCACATTTTTAACATCGTACAAAAAAATCTGAGCTTCAAAGAATTTGTTTCACAGTTTGAAGCGACAACGAAGACTTGTGTGCTACTGGAAAACAAGAAAAGAACCTATACCTATTGTAATGTATAGTATATGTTTTAAAATGAAGTAGTTTTCCCGCGTCATTATTATTTTAATTATATTCAGGGATATAAAGTAACCTAAGTGCTAACGCCGAAACCGTGGCAGACCAAAAATGCGATGGAAAGCCAGCCTAGAGACCTTTGATAGGGACTGGCGTAAGTTGGTAAAAAATAGAGTGGTATGGAAGAAAAAGAGAGAGGCCTTTGCCCGGCAGTGGAATCTGTTATAGGCTATTAAAAAAATATGCCAATGCAGAGTTTGTCCATTACAAATTACATTTAAATCCAATCATTACATTTTGTGTGAAAAAGTAACATGCAATCTTTAATGTTTATCGCAATAGAAAGATTATCAATCACTTTTAAACCATTAAGCTGGAGACGAGTACCTATATTTATTCACGAGGATTCATACCGGTGCGGATTTGCTGACTACATTATCACTGACAAGGGCCACGGGAACAGTTAGGTTATCGCCAAACCAAAGTAGGGGCAAATAACCTCATTATGAGTACCTACTCCTCATGCAGTACAAAACACGTAATTGATATTGTTTCCCTTATGCCAAATAATGAAATAAGGCTTGAACCCATGCGGTGAATTATCAAGTACTTCAACGGTGAAGGAAAACATCGTAAGATAACTGGCAAAAAAAATATTAGAACTATTAAGAGTGTAGTGTATCAACCGGCTCTAGGCTATAGTGGTTGACTAAGGCCTAAACCCCTGCCCTGTGGCAAGGGGGTGTTAGAATCCCACCACGGTATCCCCTGCCTGTCGTAAAAGGCGACTTAAGGGCCCTTGGGGTCGCTGGACGTGCTGTGGGGGCAGCGCGTCCTCACTGAAAGTGACCCCGAGAGGGGCGGCGGCACTGTGGCCTGTGTACGTCGCGGGTGCCCATTCACATCCGGGGCGTCCGAACAAGCTAGTGGGGGTGCAACTGCGCCCCCTACAACTCCGAGACGGCCGAGACGTTTACGTCTCGGAGGCGCACCGGGCGGCTGCGGTTGACGGTCGGCGCTTCTCGCTCGCGTACCGTGGTCGCCCCACTCGGCGCGGACATGGCCACTGGGGGGTTTTGGTCGGTATGCCGGTATAGGGATTTTGTTAGGGACCCAGCCCGGCACTAACATCTGCGCGGAAATGACGTCGCCGCGCGCCGGGCTGGAAGACCAGTGACCCCGACATATGCTTCCCGCCCCCACTGCCCCCGGGCTGGCGGGAAGTAGAGCCATAAATAGCTTTCCCCTCTATAACAAAAACAAAAAAAAAGGCCTAAACCGACTTAGTTGTAGATAAGGTCTGGACTCAAGTCCATTAGGGCTACATGAATGGACTAATTAATGAATGGTTTATTCTTATAGTATCATCAAGTTTATTTTTTATCGTATTCTTCTAACAAACAAAAGAAAACTACAAGACAAGTGACGAAACATAATTGTATTTATTAAATAAATGGCCGAAAAATTGATTTATTCCGTGAGTAATAAATTATAAATTCACCTTCAGCTCACATGATTAATGTGTAGGTGATTTTAATAAACAGGTCGTTAGTGTTTAAACACACGACTTGGAAATGAGTCAGTGATTTCCCAGAATTCCTTGACTTTGAACTATTTATTACTCATATTGGTCACGCTATTTCTTTGCTATTTTTTAATCGATACTAACGTATGTAAGACTCTACTTTCAATGAGTTGTTTTTTAAGTACAATAGGAATATCTCATTAATAATTAGTTTTGTAAAACAAGATGTAGTCTACCACTTAAAGGTCTAAGGTTCGATTCCCAGGTCGGAAAAAAGTGTTTTTGTATTTTTTTTCACTCTTGCTATTTTTCTCATCCGTACGAAGATTAAAGGTGTCAATGTGCATATTGTGTATCCTTTTCAAGAGAATAATGTGATTGTTTATTATTCCCACGATATAATCGCTTAAATTCTAACACTGCGAAAGTTAAATTGACAATTTTTGTGTTTTATATATACCACGATATAAGACATATGAATATACAATTTTTTTAAATAATCCCGATAAATAAAAGACATTGTTTATTTGCTCGCTGTAAAAGTTGTCATTTTTTACTTCCGCCATGTTAGAACTTTAGCAACGATTTTTGGAATTATTAAGATTATCTTATCATTACATATTCTTTTTTTTATAATCAAAGTGACATGTCATGAAAAGAACATAATAATGTTATACATTGACACTTTCGAGAACTTTTCATGCCACAAGCGTCTGAAGTGGCAATGGCGGGCGTCTGTGCTTCGTTGTATAAATTAATTAATGCTCTCCATTACAAAACATTCTATTTACACTTAATTACTCACCTTGTATAATTAGGTCAAAATGATATGTGACCCAAATGAAATGTTTTTATAATGCGCGTTCTTCATTATGTAGAGTAGTTAAAGTTTTAATTAATATTTTACCTTTGTATGTTTTCTCTTATGAAGCATCCATTTCAAAAAAATATAAAAGCGGATGGTCTTCAATGAAGAAATAATTTACAAAAATAGCTTTGTTCTTTCCTAATAAATTCCACTTACATACATATTATATGCATAACAAATATAATCCAGATACAATTAGTTATAGACCATAAGCTCTAAATAATACAACAAATCATTTTACAAACAACAAATCTTTCTTCTTCTCTTAAACAAAGAATACATATACAAACATATAATTGTGCAGTAAGTAAGACTAAAAAAAAGTTAGTCAGCAATTACTATACATTATTTCATTGTAAGAATAATTCTTGGCCACGTACACTCTCACGCCTATATCTCAGGAAGGTTAAACAGATATTTATCACTGCATCTACATTTCGCCAATCTTCTATAACACGTAATGCAAGTCTATTTCCTTCAGGCACATTTATAGACTCAATGCTATTACTGGAAATTCCCTAATTCCTTACGAGTGTAGTCTGCTTTACTCGCAACAAGAATAGCACTAAAACAGGTGCGGGTTCATGCAGATGTATTAAAATATATTTGACCGCAACATCATGTAGAACTAATACTGCGGGTGCGTTTATTGTGTTCCGTAAATTATGAGCGACCGCGTCCATGTCGCGGTTACTTTTATTACTGCGAAACCCTAATTGAACCGCGGCGGGAGTTAATATTAAATCTGAAGTGGATTTTATAGAATTATATTGTATTATTCAAAGAGAAAAATGTTTTTTAGCAATTGTTGACATATTATAAAGAAAAAACTACAAAGTTATTTAAGGTACTTGAATCGTATGTGTATTGCTGAAAACGACGTAAGTCAACGTGAAGAAACCTGGACATCTAAAATATGTTACAAAGTTCTTAGGTTTAGTCCGCTAACCCGCACTAGGCCAGCGTATTGTACTGAGGCCTAAAACCTATCAGTTTTAGACGAGACACGTGCCCAACAGTGGGTCGCATACGGGCTGAGGTTGAGTTTATAGCGAACAAACAGTTAGGGACATTGTATGTGATTGTTCAGTGAATTTATTTTTTTAACGTAAGTTCTACCTCTTCCCGCTTTCCTCATTTCTTCGTAGATGGTAACACTTACTATAATGAATAAACATTACCGTTAATGATAAACAATCTGAATAATATCAATCTTACGTCATAAATCGGAGTATATTATCAAATAACAAATAAACTATATCATATTCTGGAAGAAACAGGACTCTATCATCTAATATCAGTATTGTGTTAGAATTTTCAGTTATGAATAGGTATTTTTTATAAAAACCTCGAGTCAATATCAACAAATTAAGTGGCTCTTCAAAAGGCTATCCAATATTCTTAAAAAATTCGCTCAACAATCCCTTATTTAATGCCTTAAGTGAATCCACTTTTCGGGCCGACCGGCTCGAAATCGCAAGAGCCTATTCAAAACCGAGAGATATTTAAAAGTTGAAGCGTCTTATGAATAGGCTTTCTTTGAATATAACTTTTGACATTTCCTTAACTTTGGAGACATTGTGAGGTTACTTCTCGGTATTTACTGAACAAATGCTTGCGCGAAACTTCATCTTGTAATGCTGTGAATAATCTTAGGCGTATATCTTGTATACTTTGGCACTATTACGAACAAAAGCATTAAAAGCAAGATAAAGAGGACATATATGATACAAGATAAAGATAAATTAAATTAGGAAGTGAAATTATTATTATTATTTTTAAGCAAAACCAACAGCTGTAATGAGATAATATAATACAAATATAGTACAGATAACAGCAAGGCGCTGACCATACAAGTTTTTTTTCCTGCTTAACCAAGGCATTAAAAGAATGGTTCTAAGATATATTGGTTACTATTAAAGTTAAAATCATTTAAATTAATGTCCATATGTTCAATTGTCAGTTCCGCTTATAATCAATTATATATTTGTATCTCTATCTTTATCGTTCAAAAAGCAGAAAGGCGTAAAATAAAACAATATTTTGTTTAAAGTCCTAGACAAAAGTTTATTAAAAAATTACTTGTAACTAAAGATTCACCCTGCAAAGTTGTATTCCCAGCTCGTGTGAGCAAATACTTGAGCGAGAGTTTTTTACGCTTGCATTTATATCTGGGGAATTACTACCAACTGCAGCGAAGTGGATTTGCTTGCAAGCATTATGATGTAGGGTTAACGACCGAAGCAGTATAGCTACTCTGTTGTAGTTGGTTAAACGTGTGAAACTAGATTTATCTTTATAATGTTGCAGATACTTTCTAGCATAATATGAAGGTATATGTGTATTCATAATGGACGCACTGTAACGTTGAAGGAAAATATCGTTATGAAGTCTGCACACCTGAAAGTTCCTAAGAATTTCTTGAAGGGGATAATAACCGAACAAATTTTGGCTACTCAGTCATTGATACACAAAGCAAACCAAGTATTTTTAATAAGATTACCGTCTATTCCGATACCGTTCATTTAACAAGAGTCTTTCAGACATTGTGAAAAAAAAACTCACGTTACAGACTACACATACAACGCTTGAAACGGGATGCTACACGTTTGATTTCCGTGCCGTGACCAAAGTATGTGTAACCTTTAAAAATTTTTATCGAAAGATTCTAAAGCATCTCCTTTTTTCGAATACTAAATCACATGTAAATAATTGCAGGTTCCACTAGTTAATTCTAAGTATTAAGAATTTCCTTATTTACATTTACGGAACACAAAACCCTCCCATAAAAATATACCCAATCTTCATTTAAATTCCGAAGACCATCCAAACCCTGTCCTACCATAGAAAAGTTACAAAAGAGGTTGTAAAACCCTCGGAATATATTAATACGGACCTCTTCGAAGTAGAATTTGTTGCATATCAATAAAAGTTGGCCGTCTGTAGTGTTACGTGTACCAGACAAGGTCAGCAGTGGCCACCGACTTCGACCATTATGTAACTTATTTCTGGCTATTGATTTGTTCTGATGAGTCAAGGTATTGGAAGGTCAAAGGGAATTGTGTGGTATTGTTCAGTAGCTTTCTTTGTATTTGTTTGATCACGATATAAAATTCCGCGAGTTCGATTTCCAAATCGCATATTTTTATGGGAAATTTTCAATATCAAGTCGAGATACTTGCTTAAAAAAGATTTTAAAGACTCTATCACTGTTACGTCGAAATTGAAAAATAAAACGTAGGTGTAGAAATGTAATTTCTAGGTAATGTAATGTCTCTTTTGGCAATAGCATTCCATTGTATTGTAGGAATTATCATTATATTGTCCTCGTGCTAACAAAAGAAATTCCTTATTAAAGACTCTTCTGCGTGCAGATTTCCTAACAACGCTTCCCTTTACCTTCCACAGATAGATATTTTTAACAATCTCAGAAAGAATGCCAGCTTTCCCTTTGATATTAAACAAACGCTCTCCAAGCTAAGTAGGTGTAGCAAAACAACGGGAGATGCATCGTGGAGCGCAAACTTTAGAATTGCCGACGCTTAAGGCCTTTGTGGCTCGGTTGTCGCTCGGAAGATTCCATTTCACACCTACGTGGACCTATAGAATGTAATGTAGATTCGTAGCTAAGTTTTTAAGTGAACTTGAGAAGATTTTTTTTTGGTAGGGTTGTGTAATAGAGACTTGGCAAGTTTGGGAAATATATTATGATTGTTTGAGAGGAAATTTGTGACTTAATAATGCTGGCTGAAATAACATATTTTGTTGAGTAATATGAACTCAGTACTTACTAAAAAATAATTCCTAATGTAGCATTATTTAAATCTACAGATATGTAGGTAAATAATATGGGCTTAATTGAGGAGGAATGTTCAAACAAATAAAACAGTGTATTGACCGTGTGCTTTTCTGTGATCCTTTATTATAAGTATAGATTTTTTTACTACAATATTTATACGAAACATCTTTCAGATCGTAAAAATCAATGCTCGATTTAAATAGTAGAAAGAAACAACGAAAACTAACATTTCTTACAAAGAGAAAATCGCTTAATCTTTCATGAGAGAGCGAAAAATAATTAGTGTCGAAACAAAGAGTAACATACGATTCCGAAAAGCGGGAACGGATGATTGAAAGGCCGCTTCCGACGCCGACTACGGTTCCGGCTGTTCCGATACGAACGATTTGCCGAAGCTTTTTCAATCGCACCGGTGGTACAATAGCTGCTCTCAACATTATTGTTGAAATTACACACTTTCAATAATTTGCGAGTCATTGATTTTTGACAAAACAAAACTGTTTAGGCTTGGCGTTTCTAACTATGTTTTATGAATGAAATTATCCAATTTCTTTAACAATTTCTTTAACCTCAAAATAACTAAAAGAAAATTTTAGGTGTCGGGTATCCTACTCTTAAATTGACTAAACTTAACATAATTTAAAAAACAGAGGGTCCAGAAATGAACCACTTACTTTCTACTCGCACTAAAACCAAAGTTTCTTCATCAACCCATATACGTCCCACAGCTGGGCACGGGTCTCCTCTATCATTGAGAGGGTTGAGCCCATAGTCCACCACGCTTGTCTAGTGCGGGTTGGCGGACTACACACCTAAGAACTTCCTAAGAACTTTTAGGTGTGCAGGTTTTATCACGATGTTTTCCTTCACAAAAAGCTTGTTCAAGCAAGTGATAATTCATTCTGAATACACACATAACTTCGAAAAGTCAGAGGTGTGTGCCTGGGGTTCGAACCCGCGACCGCGGAGATTCTCGACCGCGCGCCTAAGCCTAGAGGCCATCACTGTTTTTTTTTTAAACCAAAGTTTAATATTTATTAAAACAAATACACTATTCTCATGTTTGTTGAAATAATCTTTAACTCGTAAACAGACACAATTTCAGTAAAAACAACTTTACAAAGAGTGATTTTAATCATCTGATTTACTTCGTCGTGTTAAAAACAAAGAAGGCCGTACTAATGAGGAGATTCAGTTGAGTGTTAATTCAATTCGACCAATCACAAGTTTTTTACCTACAAAAGACATAGCAGCTAATGTTTTCAAGATAATTAATATATGAATAATAGAGAATGAAGTGGCTTCAGTTGTCTATCTCTCGTCTTACTCGGCATTATCATGCAAGGGTATTCATTCTTCTTTACGACTTCTTTCTATAATAATCCACATTTTATGCTTCTCAGTTCTTTTTTGCATATTATCGGCAATCAACTAAGCTGGTACATCTCTATATCCAATTTTTCTAGGTGTGTGTTCTTCAAGAACAATTTGCCACAAAATATATTAATTTATAGCCTAATTTGACTAATTCATGCGACGTATAAGTAGGCGTAAAATACCAAAGTAGGTATTTAAACTCTTTCAAAATATTCGGCTATAAAATAGTAAAAACATACAATAGCTTACCAATCGTAATAGCATTCCTAGAGCATAAAATGTTACGACCTAAGCGGTCAAGATTAACGTTCATTCAACGACAAAGTCAAGGTTAAATATATGAATGTTACCTACGTACGCATTGACGCTTTTTTTTTTGCCTTAGCAGGCAGACGAGCTAACTGCCCGCCTGATGGTAAGCGGTCACCGTCGCTCACGGACTTGGCCACGCTAGGGGCACAGCCACGCCGCTGCCTACCGTGAGGAAAATGCTCTTTTTAAGCCTCGTTTGAAGAAGGCCATGTCATAGCGCTCGGGGAACACCGAGGCAGGGAGTTCATTCCAGAGCTTGCACGTGCGTGGTAAAAATGACCTCTGGAAACCCAACGTACGCGTACGGTACGTCTCCAGGTGATATGGATGAACTCTACTGCGGTGACGGGTGGTGCGATGGTAGAATGGATGGTAGATGGTAGAATTCACTTGTACAGCGAAGAAAAAAATAGCATATTTTTAATCACACATCCCCAATTGTTTTATAAGGGCCATGCAGTTGCCTTGCCATGCAGTTGAAGCTCACAAGCGTTACACGTCAATTGGGTACTGTCTGGTTTTAATTTTTTTATGTGGGGTCATGCTTTTCCCATCTATATAATGTTGAATTGACTTTGTAAATCAAATATTAAAAGCTTAAAGATTATTGTACGGAATTTCGAAAGGCGAACTGGGCTTTTGGGTTTCTATGGACTATTCACCTAGAAGTAACGAGCCTATTACCGATTTTCCGTTTTTTATTCCTAATCTGTGAATCGAACCCGGAACCATTACATCTCACGAAACTTATCTGTAATACAAGACCACGAAGTAATAAATTATTTATTAAATTATTAATATAATTCGCCATACGTTAAACCGAATGATTTGGCACCATCCGGATTTTAATTAACGGATGTCCGCTTGTAATAAATAAATCGTCACGGATTCCGCATCGATAATAAATCTCGCGAAAGTTTTGATTAAAACCCAATAACAATTTCAATCGTATTAATTTTGATGAAATTATGTCGAAGCCAAATGTTAGTCAGAAAAACCGCATTGACGCAATACATAACACAGGTCAACAAAAAAAAAAAAAATTTTGGGTTTCTGTTCTAATGCTTCGATTCTGATTCCAAACATCGAAAAATACTCGGATATCAATTTTTAGGTCTTAAAGTTTGCTTTTGTCTGATTTATGTTGATAAGTTCGTTTGAAGATTTTCATTGATTATCATAAACAATGGGTGGTAGCACTTTGATTATAATCTTAATTGCAAATAGTGCATTATTTCTAAATTACACTAGTGAGTGTTTACTTGTCCATTACTATTAAAAAAAATCTATTACAGTTATAACAACCGACTTTTATGTCGTATTAAGATAGAAAATGGCAACAAGACTGTGTAAAGAAGGTGTTGATTCATTCTGTTTTATTTGCAGTGAATTTATCAAAGCAAGGATAAGGCGGATAAACCAAATATTCTTGTCACCTATGCTTATGGGATAGCAGAGCAGACTTAAAACATTACCAACGGCGTATATGGCCTGATTGACTTTAATTTCAAATTGGAAAACATAATATGAATGCTAAATCAATCGTAAAGCCCAAAGATATATTGATACCACCGTAATGTATAAAGTTAGGTCTAATGAAGATGCAACCCCGAGATTGGCGGCAGAGGACGTGACCTCTTAACTGTCGCGGACGTTCCCGAAAGGCGAACGTCCAAATAGATTAAGTGGAGGGCATACCAAGCCCTCCCAATTTGAAGGGGTCCAAAATTGGACGGTGCGCTGGGCGGCAGCGGACCATTTAGGACACTTCTGGCCCTGAGATGCCGCAAAACCGCCCTAAATGCGTGTGATGGTCACCGAGAGGTTTTAGTCGGTATGCTGGCGTAGCCAGTGACCCCGACATACCCCTTACGGCCTCCCCCGAGGTACCGAACAGGGGAGCTTAAGGCACTTTCCTCTCGTGAAAAAAAAAAAGAAAAAAAAGGTCTAATGAAGATAATTTTGAAAGCTCTAGATCATAATTCGGGAGCTTTTAGATATTTAAAGAGATTCTTTCCTAAATTATCTAATGCTAAAGTCCAAACTGGTATTTAGGGGTTCATACGAAAAAAACCAATACATGCATAAAAGATCAACTAAAAAAATCGTTTTTGAACTCGACTTTTTGTTATTTTCTATTTGTTTGCTATTATTTGTCATATTTCTTGTATAAAAACACTTTTTGTGTTCAATAAAAAAAAACCTTATTATGATTTTAAATAAAATTAAAGAGAATACATAAAAAATTTTATACATTTTTTAAAATTCATAAAATTGCTCTATTTTCTACAAAAGCAAACTTTGATCGGAATAGATATTTTTTTATTTATTTGTGACATAGGAGAAACTAAAATTTCATATTCAGGAGCCAGACCCAAAAATCGTGTTGACCAGTGTAATTTTAGAGCATTATTATAAATAGTCTAATCGACATTTATATATATAAATAAATATATATAAATAAATGTATTTATATATATAAATGTCGATTAGAAGGACGAGGAAAGTAAATGTACATAAGTAACAAAATGCAATCCTCATATTTACTACGTGTAACTTTTGTCTAGAAATAAATGTAGGTTTCATCATAACATAATTAAATAATGTGTTTCGGACCTTAGATGGAACTATTGAAAAGTGTTTTTTATAAGTACCTTTTTTACTTAATTTTGGGAATTATAGAAAACGAATACTTTTCCGGGTTGAATTCTAGCATAAACTTTGCAGTCATAACATTTATTTACTTAAAGCACTAAAATAACACATTTCGAACAAAGAGAAAATTGCCGCAGTTTCAATAAAGTAGTTAATTTCTCAATTATTAGTTACACAAAAGGCTTCTAACGACTGGACTGTAATTGTGGGTTAAGCCAGCATTCAGGGTACCTATATCTGTTAATTTCCTACCAATTTGCTACCTTATATTTTTAAGTCATTACGAGTGTACCTAATCTTAGTCTCAAACTTCAGACATTTCAATGTTGTGTATTCATAGAGTCACAGATTCTTATGAATGAAATGTACCTACTACTAATATTGGTCTGTAGACCAAATCGGTTCCTATAAACAATAAACAAACAGCATTGTGGTCCTCCGGCACACGTGCATATGTGCAATCTGATTCTGATTCGTCATCATCATCATCATCATCATCATCATCAGCCAAAGGACGTCCACTGCTGGACATAGGCCTCCCCCAGAGACTTCCAAAGCGCTCTATTGGAAGCGGCCTACATCCATCCATGAATCTGATTAGCAAAGTTTTATTGTTTTTTCCTATTGGGCAATCTTCAGTAACAACCCGAAGTAAACCCGCCCTTTGTTACGTGGGGCTTGAAACGAAACTAGAGAATCTTAGGTTCAGATGCACCTCTTCATACCTCTTCAGAGATACAACAATACTTACGAGTATGTGTTTTTTGTTTATTTTGTATATTCATGAGGAATTAGAGTTTCAAACTGTAATGAAAGTCTTATCATACCTCTTATTCATCGTGTTCGTTCTTATAAAAGACGATTGCGTCAGACACCCCAGTGCTAGACGTCTTAACTTTCCCGTACGATATCTGGAGCTATTCGCCCGATATCACTCCCAAATAGCAGGCCCGAATCAAAAGCCGAACTTCTAATTAGATGTTACACAATATTTGAATGTCAAATGGTTGACATTTGACCCGTCAACTCAACTCATTAGTTTCCATTAGCGGACCATTAGAAGCGAACCGTGCCTGGCACCTCGATCCCTCATAAAACATTTTACAACAAACACGGCAGTTACTATGCAAAATATGGAATAGTCGAAACAAGGACATGCTTTTCATGTATTTAGATCGATAAATCCGCGCGACGTTGTCATGCAAAGTTATTGTCATTGGTTGTTCCAGAAAATTCAGGAATTAAAAAATTATGAACACATCCAACAGTCACATATATGTTTCTACCCTCAAACTGCTTAAATCTAGTGTTTTAGGGTATCAGAAATTTCGAAAGAATTTTCGATCTCATAGTCAGATGTTTGCCTAGCTCACAAACATTTGCTTCGTTACAAGATCCGATCCCGTGGCCTCTCTTTTCACTTTCAGGTGTCCAGTCAACTGTGTCAGAGATAGACGTTGTATCTTTTATGGCATGCTTAGTTTGGCTTTAAAACTAGTGAAATGTTAATATTCAATAATTAATATTCATAAGCTTTGTTACATCTGCCATGAATATAAACACGGTTTCTCGACATAAGTCATAAAACTAAGAGACAAATATATTATTTAAGCTAGCTTGTATAACTTGAATTAATAGACCATTAAGACGACGAATGTGCATTCGCATTGAATTATCACTAGCTTTAACGGTGAAGGAAAACATCGAGATGAAACCTGCACACCTATGAGTTCTTAGGAATTTCTTAGGTATGTAGTCCGCCAACCCGCACTAGGCCAGCGTGGTGGACTATGGCCTAAACCCTCTCAATGGTAGAGGAGACCCGTGCTTGCTAATAAAATCTTTTGTCATTCAATTGTACTAGACTATTTCTGTTTAGGAAGGTACGTAAAGATATTGATTACTATGAATATACTCGTAAGACAGAAGAATTTGTTACAATTATTATCATTGGCTTTAATGTAAACATTATTATCTACGGAATCCCATCTCGAGTTCGGTTATATTCCCACAGTTCTTTTGTTAACCTTCCCAACCAAAATCACAGAGATTTTTCTATTACTCAGTTTTATAAGGTAAAGAATATCAACAAACAAAAGATCAGCAAAAGGTCCCTTAGATAACTTAAGAAAAGAGCGATTTCAAGGGTCATGCAAAAGAGTCACTTAAGATAACAATAGCCTCTTAGCTAAAGCATCGTAAATGTTATTGCGAGTTAGGATACGTATAGAATGATTTATACGTATAGAATTATTTTTAATACATACGGATATAATTATTTAACTTTCCTTCAAAACTAAAATAATGATTGTCTTTGCAGAAACTATACAAACGTGCTTAATCCTAGTTTCATAAAATCCGGGGCATTAAAGTGCCTTTGCGAATAAGTTAAATTGCTTTTAACATAAACTTTGTGCGTGTATTATTTGGTTCTGAAATGACTACTGCACTAACTAATATAAGTTTTATCTTCTATTCTTTAAATTAATATGATTATTTTAAAAAACTTAGATAATTATCTAAGTTTTATCTTCTATTCTTTAAATTAATATAATTATTTTATAGGAAGATTTTTCAATATGTGATTACGATTTTTGGGTCTGGCTCCTGAATATAAAATTTTAGTTTCTCCTATGTCACAAATAAATAAAAAAATATCTATTCCGATCAAAGTTTGCTTTTGTAGAAAATAGAGCAATTTTATGAATTTTAAAAATGTATACAATTTTTTATCTATTTTATTTAAAATTATAATAAGGTTTTTTGTTATTGAACACAAAAAGTGTTTTTATACAAGAAATATGACAAATAATAGCAAACAAATAGAAAATAACAAAAAGTCGAGTTCAAAAAACGATTTTTTTAGTTGATCTTATATGCATGTATAGGCTTTTTTCGTATGAACCCCTAAATACCAGTTTGGACTTTAGCATTAGATAATTTAGGAAAGAATCTCTTTAAATATCTAAAAGCTCCCGAATTATGATCTAGAGCTTTCAAAGTTATCTTCATTAACTTTATACATTACGGTGGTATCAATATATCTTTGGGCTTTACGACGCTTTTTTGGTTTAGCATTCATATTATGTTTTCCAATTTGAAATTAAAGTCGATCAGGCCATATACGCCGTTGCTAATGTTTTAAGTCTGCTCTGCTATCCCATAAGCATAGGTGACAAGAATATTTGGTTTATCCGCCTTATCCTTGCTTTGATAAATTCACCGCAAACAAAACAGAATGAATCAACATCTTCTTTACACAGTCTTGTTGCCATTTTCTATCTAAATACGACATAAAAGTCGGTTGTTATAACTGTAATAGTTTTTTTTTAATAGTAATGGACAAGTAAACACTCACTAGTGTCATTTAGAAATAATGCACTATTTGCAATTAAGATAATAATAATCAAAGTTCTACCACCCATTGTTTATGATAATTAATGAAAATCTTCAAACGAACTTATCAACATAAATCTGACAAAAGCAAACTTTAAGACCTAAAAATTGATATCCGAGTATTTTTCGATGTTTGGAATCAGAATCGAAGCATTAGAACGGAAACCCAAAAAAATATTTTTTTTTTTGTTGACCTATGTAATAGAAGGTAACTATGTATTTTCATGACTTTTCTAAGGCAGTTTATCTTTTATATTTTATTTATAATGCGTATACCAGAATGCTATTAGGTAAAACCAATCTAGTCCGAAGCCAAGAAATGCTAATAGATCGCTTCGTCACCTTTGGGTTAAGTATTTACTGCTAAAAACTTCCTTAGTAGAGATTAACTTCCTCGGCACAGTTAATTGGCTTAGGTTATCGATATTTAAACCGTAGCCTGAACCGCCACTTAGGTACTAACACACTTTCTTTAGTCGGAAAAAACATTTAGAATTGAGATAAATTGTATCAGTACTAATAAGATCACAGTTAAGCTCTAAAAAGTTTTAGAAATTTCATAGGTATGTTGTCCGACAACCCGGACTAGACCAGCACCACCTTTGACAATATACAAAGAAGACAATATATACGCAGAAGACAATATATACAAGACAATATACAAAGAACCAAACCAATCGTCAATAAAAAAATCGAATATCAAATTAATACTTCTCTGTTTTTCGATAAGTTTCACGACTTTACTAGTCTTCGATTTACACCTTTTACAACATCACCCGAATAACTCGCAAATATTTAACACCATTCAGGGACCCTTTACAGTTAAACTTCAATGGAATTGACTCCGTCTTGAGACGAGAGCTAATCATGCGAGCTCTCGCTAACACAGTTAACTAAGTTTGCAAACGACTCCACCGAAATTATACCTCCGTTCATTACCTAAACTCATCTGGTATTAAACAGCTTGTTTGCATGTTCAGCCGAGTAGTCCTGTTTTTAATCACTATCGTGTTCAGTATCTTTTTCTTAAAACTTCCATATGTGACATGGATATATTTAACGATATTGATGAAGAATAGTTATATTTAAAAACTATAATTGACTCTTATTAAATATCATACCGTGTATTAAGACCGTGATCGGTAACTAAAGCAGATAATAGCCATGGTGATAACAAACCCATTGGCGTTACAAAATTCTCGACAAAAATAAACTAATTGACGTTTTCCTAACAAATACGGTAATTTAATTCCTATGTTTAGGAATTAAATGTAAGAATTACGTAAATTATTTTATTTTTCTCGGGATTTTTTACAGGGTTTGTAATCACCTCAGCTATTATCTGCTTCAGTTTTCGATAACCGTCTGAATACACCTGTATAACATAACATCGTACATAGAACAGTGTAACTTTATTCCAAACAAAATATTCCTAGACATGAAAAGCTTAACTTAGCAATCGATCTCCATGGTCTTAGAATTGGTACGTGACCGAACTACAGAACTAGTGTAAGTGAGATGTTTTCTTTTAGATGTTATTAACAAACAGTCAAAGATTACATCTTGTTTGAAACGGAATGAGAAAGTTCGTAATGGAAGACGAGGGAAAGATAATTTGTTTTGAAACTAACAATAGTTTGTAATGAACAAATGTTATTATGATGTAACACGATCGTATCAAAATTTAACGTAGATAAAAATATATGTTTGCCGAGCATAGTTTACCGAGAAATTCTAAAACCTTTCAAAAAATCTCCCTCCACCATTTTAAATGCGTGTTGATTCATTAATAATATACACATCTTACACTTACCAGGCCAGTGTAATAGCCTTGGTCCATATCTCCGCTCATTTGCAGAAGTGACCCACGCCCAGTACTGAGATGCATCGTTGTTCTAGATAATGAAACAAACAATTTCACGGTATGTTATTAAAAAAATGCAATAAAATACGTGGCTTGAATTCAATAATTAAAAAAGGGGGGAGCATTTCATCTCTGGGTTTATTAAAGTTTATATTAGCCCGAGTGATGACAGCAGACATTATTCGATTTTCTTGATAACATTGCTGTTTCATTATGTTTTTGGAAAGTAACTGCAATGCAGCCAATGGTATCTATCTACCATAATGTAGTGAAAACATTATGAATTAAATAAAGAAACAAATAAATCATACTGTAGTTTTACAGACAAAAGCTGGAGCGACTTAATACATATGCTCATAGTAAAAGACGCCATTTTATCAAAAACAAATTGTCTTCCTTCAAAATCCTACTTAAGTCATGCCAGATCTCATCAAAATAAACTTAGCAGTTTACCTGTGGTAACATGAAATGGCAACTAGGATAAGTTTGATAGCTCGAAGATCATTTAAACTACTTTCATTGTTCCCAAATGTTTTCCTTCATCTATCCTTATGACGTGCATTATTTCTGAAATCTGGCGCTCATTAACTTCTTGCAGCGAAATACTTTAATAGGTAATCTCAGTTCTATTTAGGGCATTTTTCCCTTCTTTTCCCGTTTCAGCCGACCCGCTCAAACCTCTTAGGGGCACTCTTGAGCTAATTGCCTCCATTTTAATTCTAGCTCAGGCATTAAGTGCTTGACTACTGCTCCAATTTTACTATAATATGCATAAAATGTTCGTCTGATTAAACCTCAAAATTACTTTAGTTCATCTTTAACCTTCGCTCTCAGATTTCAGATGAAAAATTGGTAAATCATATTCTGTAAACATCGAGAAGAACAAAAAGAGTCATTTTAGTATAAAATATTATAAAAATAAAAGAAATTTCTCGATATTTTTTCCTCCAGTTTCTGACTTAAGTTTAATACCTTATACCGACTAATCGGTTTATAAAATATCTTTAAGCCTTAAAGAAAGAATAAAAATCTATTCGATCATATAAATTTAGTATTACCTACAAGTTGCATTATTGCACAAGTGAGATCTCCCAGAGAAGCGTACAAGGAAATTTAATCAAGAATTTAGCGCAGTTTCAACGCATTTTAGAGTTTGCATTTTACTAATTATACTATATGCTGGTAGGTACTATACGGAATTAATTTAACCATATTAAAATAAAAAGGTTAAACGTTCGCTGTCTTATATTTTTCCAAGGCTATTCGTGACTATATTTTACAAAGAATAAGAGTAGAAAATTTAATTCTTTAAGTAAATTACACGCGATCTTATCTTTAACAATATATTATTTAAATTATGTGTTTATAGCACGCATTATTTGAGGTATTTTTGTTTCTTACAGCCAAGTAAAGCGGAAATATGTAGCCATTATAGTTAATGATTATTCTCAGTAGACATACAATTAACTGTTGAAGTTAAAATTACGAAATTAAAGTAAACTAAAAACACATCCGTACTATTAATATTAATGTTATAAATGCAGACAACTATTTGTCTGTTAGTCTTTTACGCTATTACGCTTAAATCGCCGGACCGACTTGAATATTTCATCGTAAATTCAAATTAAAACTGACAAACTTTAATTACTACAACGGGTATAGATGAAAATAAAAAATACACTAAACACTCAAACACATTGTTCTGACCAACAATTTGACAATCTCCATTCAATAAAAACGGGTTTCTTATACAGGGTGTATTTAGACCGTGATCGAAAACTGATGCAGGTAATAGCGAGGATGATCACAAACCCAGTGGCGATATTAAAAATCCCGATTCAAAATAAAAAAATGACGTTTTCCATACAACCATCGGTGTTAAAGGTACGTGGTTTGTATAGAAAACCTCAAAATTTTTATTTTTTGTCGGGATTTTCTTTAATGCCAGGGGGTTTGTAATCACTATCGCTATTACCTGCCTCAGTTTTAGGTCACGGTCTAAATACGCCCTGTATAAGACTTTATTAAGGCCACCAGATGTAACACGCTTTGTAATAAACCAAGTGCACACTATTACAAGTTCAAAGGTAAAACCTTATGAAGGACGGTAGACGGTAGCCTAGCGAAGTCTTAACTATAGCAGCTCGTTGACCCTTTTTATGCGCAAAACCGAGCAAAATAAAAAGACTACGTGCATACACTTGGCGCAGTTGGATAGATACCAGCTTGTGACGAGATCAGCCGCGGGTTCGAGCTCCGGAGCAAGACAAATATTGGTGATCCACAAATACGGTTCTATGGGTTTGTGATACCAAAATGTCATTCGTAGTTTATAACACACAATACATCTTAGTATGGAGTTAGACATATGTGTGTATGTGACTGTTTTTATTCATTATATACTTTGCAAACTTATTCTAATGACACAAAACTATAAAATTCTATGACTTATGACAGCCTGTTATGTTGCTTCTACACTCTAAATCTATCTAAATCGTCTGTATTAAAAGGCAACATTAGTTCAAATATTTGTGAACAATTCGATTGGCACACAAAGGCTGTATAAAACACAAATTAGGTTGAATATAATTTGACTTTTCGCCACAAACATCTGCTTTCGTGAATAGACAACAGTCATGAATTATTCAAGTCTGGTTCGAAAACAGTATTAATATCATTCTGATCGATAGACTAATTCGAAGTTCGAATCGATGTTAATTCCCGACCCGTCCCTACTATTCCATGCTTACTGACAATTGTGTCGTGAATCACCCAAAATTTTGTACTCACATACATACATATTTTATACATATCAGGTGCAATCTCTGAAGAGGTTGATATATATATGCATTTTTGCATCCACATATCGCTAATTGTATTCGTGAATAAGGGAAAAGTTTTTAGGGTATAATTTTTGATTGTTACTACTGAGAATTTCCTAATGAAAGATCCCAAAAATATATTGCCCAACCCGGGGACTGAACCCGGCACCTTTGATCTCACGGCACGTCCTTGTACCTAGAGGTACTGAAAATTTATTAATACTGGAGCAGTCGCTGCTAATCCGTGCTTTCTCATTGTTTTGTCGCGAATCACGACTCTATATAGTAGAGTCTTAGTTCTACCTATAACCTTTGCAAATTTTAAATAAACTAACAACTCTCGAACAAAGAGAAATCGACTGACGCATACTGATCTAGATACGTACAAAACCTAACACTAATTCCTATAGTAACTAAAGCAAACAGCCAGGTACAACCTTTCTGACCCCGTTGCCTGTGTACTTAATCTGTGCGCATTGTAAGCCGACAAAGCCGTGGCTCCCTCGCTGACGCCTTGGCCCATTGCCAGTTAAAAACGCATAATGCCAACACATAAAACAGAGCAGTGTTGCCCGTTATGGCTGATTTCGTGACGTCATAGATTTAATTTATATTTGGAAGCCTGCTTTGGCCAGTACTTTTTTCAGTTCAAAAGTGCAATGACATTTTTATTATGTTTTTTTTTCATGTGCCAAATTAATGTACTTCTTTAAAGTGTTGTGGTTGGAAATTTCTATTAGCTAAACCTAATTTTTGCTGTCCTTTCTACGACAAGAGAATCTTTAGATACAACTTTAGAAATGCTTTACACCACATTCCTATTTTTTTACGATAACAATTTTATTGTTTTTAGTCATAAAGTAGTAACTAATCGCAAACACGCAATTAAATTGATCCATTTATCAGCGAAAAAAATGTTTTGTAAAGTTGTTTGTTATAGGCACACAAAATTAAGAGTTCCATTTCTTGTGATACGGATCTCTAAAAACGGTTGTTTGAAAAAAAGTAATAATGTCTCAGGTTCATTATAAAGTTTGCCTAAGTTGGTAACCTTTTTGTATCATTACTTCAAGAAGTTATACAAACTTATTATTTGTACGTAATACCGTTATTTTTATCATCTCTTGGGACATAATTGTACGCATTTACCGTCTAGACGGTGTTATTGATTAAATTAATATACAGACTATCACAGCGGGGCTTATATTAATAATAATATAAACATTAGTACAATGATTAGGAATCTTGACCGCGATGAATCTTATATTCTTATACGCTTTGCTGACAAGCCTCAAACTTTATACCTCTTGATTCTGTCAAAAACATCTGGGCAATTGTTTTTATGTAAAACAAACGTTTATTTTATCGCAAATTCGTTTTACTGCAGAACGCCTCCCCATTTCAGACTAGGGTCGCCTCCATTAACGTGGGTTGTACAAAGGAACAAGGGACATTAGCACATCATTGTTTAGAGATGGATATTATGTTATCTTTGAGCAAACGTCGTCTGTTTCATATTGTAATTGTTTGTTAATGGAGTTTTTGTCAAAAGGGTTTTTAAAAATTTGGCGTGTATTATTGATACTTATAATTTTGAGCTCAAAATAAAATTTTCTTCTTTTATGATTCGCTCGTGGTTTTGAAACACAAGTACGTGCTTTGCGGTCCCGAGGCCCCGGTTTCGATACCAAAGTGGGGCATAAAGTTCTTGGGATATTTGATTTAAAAAAAGAAGCGATATGACGGTATGTAAATTAAATCACCGTGACCTAGATTAAACATATATTTCGCTTGATTACAAAGTCTATGATGGCCCTATTTGAAAGACAAATATGGAAAAAATGTTTCTATTTCCCCCTTCTACGATTCAGGCTTATACGTAGACGAACCCTACTCACATGTACAAGAATGTACAGAAATATGATTTAAACCTCACTTTTATTATCAACACCCACAATATGTATTCAAAGCTAAATTCTCTCCCTAAAAAAATAACTATGTATCGAAAGTCCCTTTAGAACGTACCATTCCACTCTAAAAGCAACAACGACGTTTTAATTCCAAAACAAATTAGCCAAGGCCCAAAAGGCGTATGAGATTTCGTAAACACTGGGAACAAATACTCGCAAATTGTACAAATACTTGTTACATTTGGAGTCGGGTTGAGTACATTCCACATGCGTGTACCGAACGCTGAAACAAACATATTAACTCCAGTATGGTATTACTTTAGGTTATATTCGGAGACGCAGTTGGATGTCCTTGAAGAGAATGAGACTGGGGTGTTTTATATTCGGCCACGATATAGCAACGTTGGTATAGAAATGTTTGGATGGAAGGCGTAAGACAAGTGATAAGAGTAGTAAAGAGAAATCCTTTTTTTTGCATGGTTTTGAAAGCTTTAATTACTATAGTTAGAGTGATTAGGTTTAGGTCATTAATGCGCCGTTTTGTTCGATAACTTGTTGCCGTTTTGAAGGTAATGTCATTACGCCCCTTTAATAGAAGTTATCAGTTATTTCACAAGCCCCCTTGATGCGAATTTCTCACTAGCAAAATTGTTCTCCATAAAATCCCCGATAGAACTTTTTACTGGGAATCGAACCGGTTACCACTGTATCGCATAACACACCTGTACCGCTAGAAAAACAAGGCAGTCAAATGAATACTGACAAAAGCTTATACGATGTTAAGCCGCACTGCATTTAAACACTGTTATGTGGCAAGAAACGTATTCGGGTTTCTTCTTCTTCTTCATCAGCCCATATACGCCCACTGCTGAGCACGGGCCTCCTCTACCATTGAGAGGGTTTAGGCCACAGTCCACCACGCTGGCCTAATGCGGGTTGGCGGACTACACACCTAAGAAATTCTCGACCGCGCGCCTAAACCTCGAGGCCATCACTGCTTATTCGGGTTTGCAACAGTTGAAATAATAATGTCGGCCTACACGTTGCCAATTGCCATATATTTTAATAAACCTGCATCGTTTGTTGCGCCAATTGCCCCGTGCCTTGCGATCTAGTGTTCCTGGGTTTTACTCTTAGCATTTTCTCAGTCAGAATGTAGGCTGGATATGTGCCAAAATACGTTTCCTTTTGCTGTTATAGGACAAAATAGTTAGTCTTTAATATACTAGAGCGATGTGATAAGTACTAAATTATCTCTAAGGTTCAAGATTGACTTCAGCAACCCCATTCACTTCTACCTAAAAATCAATGAATGAAATCAATCAATAGTTTATTGAATTAAATATAAATAAATGTATAACCTCACGACAATTATGTATCAGTCCCACATAAAAGGGCGCAAGTCTATTGCCGCCATTCGGGCACTATCTAAACTCTGGGCTGCTACTGAAAATTTCCTATTGAAAATCTCAATAACGCTTTGCCCGGGATCGCCCGGAATTTCTAGATCGGCACGGCACATATTGACCCTCGAAGTAAATTCATTGCTTTATTATATGTTAATATCAACACCAATAAGAAAAAATATAGTAGACAATCTGAAATAATATTTCGTATGTCGTAAATAAGGATCATATTGACATATTGTTCATACAAACAATTCAGATCCTTTGGGATTCGTAAAAGGACCGCGGGTCGTGCCGAAAACTTTCGTCGAGATTCCACCCCGACACGCCTTGCGAAATATATTGTTTTACTTTCTTACATCACCCGCGAGTCTGGTGTCATTTGGCGTCGATTACTTTCCGATAAGGCAAAGGGAACGTTTCCACGCCCTTTATCGAAAAGTATTTCATTCGTGGCGGCTGACAAAAATATCATCAAAATGACGGCTTTTATACCACAAAAAGGAAAACTGTTTCTTCCTTAGATATTGAGTATAATTTATAAAAAAATCCTTTCAAAATAATCGTTAAGTTTATCCACAGTCAATTCATTGACTTAGAAATATGCTTTGAAGAAGGTTTGCCGGTTTCTTCACCCATTGGAAGGCGTGAGAATACAATACCTACCTACCTACAGTCAACACGTATCAAAATTAATTTAAAAAGCCAGATATTCTTTGGGTTTCTAATTCTAAGGCTTCATAGCCATCTTCTTCTTCTTCTTCTTCATCAACCCATATTCGCCCACTGCTGAGCACGGGTCTCCTCTACCATTGAGAGGGTTTAGGCCATAGTCCACCACGCTGGCCTAGTGCGGGTTGGCGGACTACACACCTAAGAAATTTCTAAGAACTCTTAGGTGTGCAGGTTTCATCACGATGTTTTCCTTCACCGTTAAAGCAAGTGATAATTCAATGTGAATACATAGCCATCACTAAGCAGTTAACTGACAGTTGCGACTAGAATAACATCATCATCTTCAGACTATATACTGCTGGCCACGAGGTCCTCTATCGAGAACGTATGACACAACTAAGATTTAAATATAGTACATATGATATGTTTATTATGAATGATAAAACATGAAATATATTCTAATTATTTCATATGCCTCTGAATGATCAAAATAAAATTCCCCTCCAGAATGAAAACAAAACCGAACAATGATAAGCGAGTTTTTAAGATAGAGTTAAGATTCCTATAACATAGTACAATCCTCATGTAATATTCTGTATAATACCAACCATCCATAAACCATGCGGTAACTTCACAACTTCTATTTTTATGTAACTGACGATCTGCAATAACAAGCGGATAGAGAAAATATATTTCGCGAACATAAAATCATAGAAACCTCGAGTGTCGTTCAGTAACCTCGCTATTGCAGATGTGAATGCTTAACTCTTCTACTGGTCGGAATGATGACTGCGAAAGCTATTAGCTAAAGTGTTCTCAAATGAAAGAATAAGCAAATAAAATAATAAACATAGTAACTTAACATTATTTGTAATATTAGTCACAAAGAACTGTACGTCGAAGTGAACCCAAGTTTGGGGCTATTAGACTAAAATGCAGCAACCGCTGACACAAAATCACATAACCCTACTAAAACTTCAAATAATATGGGCACCATTATGCTAATTGCAATTTTGCTTTCATTTCGTTAATTCTTTTATTTGAATTACGAATATTAAATAAACCAGTAAAAAAATTATTTAATGAGCAAAAAAATAATAAATTACAAAAAATATTTCATAACAAAAAGTGACATGAGCTTAATGAACCGTGAAAAATTAACACATAATTGTCTCACCGTGTCATCCGGGCGCACAATGGAGCTGTTCGAAGGCTTAGCCAGGCTTCTGCCTCGCTATATTGAACCTTATGCCCTGCTGCCACATGTGTTAAATTCCCTTGCGCACCATAAATTAAACGTTTCAAAAAGAGACACTACGGATGAAATGCATTTTAAAATAGAGTTGGCGCAGGAGGTTGGTTTGGGCGGACGCGGGCGCGGCCGGTTGCGAGCGGCCACCAACTACCCCGTTCTGCTGCCAGGGATGGTAGGCAGGGACGCGGTGGGCTTGCGTTCATCTATCGATAACATGTAGGTTCAAAATTTGTACTATGAAAAAAATATAATGACAAAAAAATGAATTGGCAATTATATATGACAGCGCGACTAAGGACTAAACCCTCTTGGTTGTAGCGGAGGTCCGTGCCCAGCAGTGGGACGTACATGAGCTGATGATGATTATAGCCAACTTAATCATTCATCGAAAATATATTTGTCTAAAAGAACAATATTATATAGGTTTTTTTTAGAAGTAAATGAATGCGTCAAGTTTATGTTTTAAAATATCACGGACTAAATACTCAACCAATTTGCATCCTACCACCTTGTATAACATATTACTAATTTCTTGTAATAAACAAAATGCTCATGTTTTTATTTTATTATTATATACTCCTTTTTCTTTCATTTTGTTATGGTTTGTTCTCTCCTTCACACGGATACTTAACCCGTAATAAGTAACTGTTAATTCCACTGACAGTTTTTACTAAACAACTTTTATCGATAGCAAGAACTTTACTCATACAGCCATTACTAGCTAAGCTGCACATGCGCAGATCTAGGAGTCACTCAGTCTGCCTTTCTTTGTGGTAAATAATACATCAGTTACTACTGCAATCTTATTTTCGTGGCTTTTTCTCACTTCTACATTCTTGGGAAAGTTTTTGAATAAATAATATCGCCTTGTATGCTTTTTTATCGCTTGTTTGCCATTTTGTATTATACATTTTTATGCGTGTTTTTTATAATAAAAGTTAAGAAATTTTAGAAAAGGTTTTTTACTTTTATTGTTCATTTAAAGGGGGAATAAATTTATTTAGATTTATTAATTCTTGAAATAGTATTTAATGCGGTTACTTTTTGTTGTTACTAATAAGAGTGCCTTAGAAACTCTACATTTGTTAATAAAACTTGTTCGTTTATTGAATAGCCTGTAATATTAAAGGAATGGATTTAATCATGTCTTACTTAAGACTCGCTTAGCAAATAATTCCAAGTAGTGGTCTTAATATATTAAATATATAACATACGTGAAATACATGTCTTAAATTGTTTGCTCGATCCTTGATTGATTTTACCAATACAAATCGAACTCAAAATAAGATTTCTTCATTTTAAACCATTATTAGGAATTTTCCTTAGACATAAAACAATGTATGTCAGATATAGTACGTATGTACGTTAGGGTGTCCCAGCTTAGTAGGGCGATTTTTTTTTTCTCGAAATTAGATACGCATACCCTCTATATTTTTTCTAATTGACCCTAATAACTCAAATACGAAATATTATCGAAATTGGATAGCGGTAACCCGTGCCGACTTGATGGCAAAGTTTTAAGAAAAAAATTGTATGGTAATTGTAGAGCACATATAAAAACTTAATTTTTATTTTCAAAATTATATCCTATTTCACCGGTATTATATATTTATTATTTAAACAGGAATATTTGTGATATTTTAATCTTAAAGTTTTCTTTTTACTGTTAGGATAAATCACAGGAAAAATTGCTTTAGTTTCCCTTTAAAGGTGACTTTTTCACGAAAATTTTGTATCAGTATAACTGCAATTTGCAGTATCACTAGCGACTTTTAGTGTCATTATTTATTTCTTAACTGCTTGAAAAGAAGTATAACTAGTCTGTGAAGTAAGCAACTCATTGAGAAAAGTGTCAAAATTTTTAAAACGATTGAAGAAAAGCAAGACTAGTTTTTGATCGAAATAAAGTCGTTTATGTCTTTCTAAAAAAGTAAATCACGCAGATATCTTTCCAGGGGATATGAATTGATGGATCGTCTTTAGTTAAGCTTTAAAATATTATCATTTTTGGTTCCTGGTCTCCATCATAGTGATATAGAGACAAGACAGCTACTTCATGAACCAAAGGCCAAAAATGCTGAAAAATGTTCTGTATAGTAACTTCTGAGTTAATTTTAAAGACAGTTTCCCAGGGTTTCAAAGTATTAAGTAAACATAAGTCGTGGTAAGGTGCCGTCACTAATAATATACAATGCATCCAAGCCTTAACATGGTATATAGCGATGCAAATCTAGATGTCTAATAGTGCGACTTTTTATTAGTAATTTACAATTAAAAAATAAGTAACAACATTTTTAATCAATTAATTGCTTCGGCCATCATGGTGTCTGGTACACAGAACTTGGAGATCGAATAGTCAATTTTCTTTCTGTATCACCACCAAAGAATATGATTAGAGCTATAATTGTTAATTCTTGGTAGCCAACCCTTAAATTTCCTTCATAATTCTGTCCGGTAAAACAATGTATATCTAATTATATAACTATATCTATTATCTAGATTTATTTTTATCAATTAAAGGGTACTGGCGTGTGCAATATACAAAAAGTAGTCCAAGCTTGTAACAAACTCTTGACGACACTGTACGAACACATCTTGCGATTTTTCCGCATTATTTGTTGATCTCTTCAGAGTCGGTATAAGGCAACTTATTTCTTAAAATTAGTTTATTAAAGATTAAATAGGCATATAAGCCCTTTAACAAAAAATAATTAATCTCGAATAGTTAGATTTGCGATTTACAAAATTCAATTTTACTTCACGAATATTATTAAACAGAACTGCCAATATTTGCTCTTTACAGAGAAGTTTTAAGCCGTTATTTTAATGTTTTGCACCCCCCTATTAAAATTTGCCTTTGAAATCTTAATCTGCCATATTGATTAAAGAAAAAGAGGCGTTTACCAATACAATAAACAAGCAACCACGAAACTTCCATGCGAATATTGCGACGCGCCGAAGTTCATACAAAGTATGTAAGTACTGAAACACATGAATGCAAGTCGGCACGGGTTGCAGTGGTCCTAACTTCATGAAATTTTATTTATGAGTGTTTTAACACCATTCGAAAATAATTAAAGGGTATGCGTTGACAAAAAAAGATTTTGATTTTTTTGGGACACCCTAATGTACGTATATATCCCAACATTGCATGTAAGTAAATAGTAAAGAAAAAAACGATATACAAAAATAACGTATTTTTCTATAACATATAATTTAATGTAGCGAAATGGAATCGGCAAAATAGAAACGTTTATATTGAAACATTTTTCATTCATCAACCCATATACGCCCACTGCTGGGCACGGGTCTCCTCTACCATTGAGAGGTTTTAGGCCATAGTCCACCACACTCTAGTGCAGGTTGGCGGACTACACACCTAAGAAATTCCTAAGAACTCTTAGATGTGCAGGTTTCATCACGATGTTTTCCTTCACCATTATAGCAAGTGATAATTCAATGTGAATACACACATAACTTCGAAAAGTCAGAGGTGTGTGCCTGGGGTTCGAACCCGCGACCGCCGATATTCTCGACCGTGCGCCCAAACCTCGAGGCCATCACTGCTTATATTGGAACATACCTGACGCATAACATTTTCATACTAATATTTTTCTTTGTAAAAACTTATAAAACGTAGCCTTGAATCATAACACTACAAATTGTCAATTGACTTGAAAAAAAAAATTAAAAAATTATAATAACCCAAAACAGGGACAATAAATTACGATGCAATTGATCCAAAAATAATTAGGGCTTCGCTAACACTTCTATAAAAGAAGTGACTTGAGGACCACGACCATGAATAAATTAAAAATCGATATTATGGATATACTCGAATAATACGGATAAGAAAGTGTACAAACACAAACACGACTTTGTGCTGTATATATGTATTTTTAATATGAAATAAATTTGAGGGAATTAAATTATATCCCAAAAAATTGATGGCTTGTAAGCCGGAGACACCGAAATTTTTCTCCCAGCGCTAAAAATGCAACTAGATTGCTTGCCTCCCAAAGTTGCACTAATTCCAATCTTTCTTATGTTAGTAAATGCCATCTTACAAATATATCCTTAGAGGCTTTGCCTAAAAACTGACCCCAAGTTCATTCGTCTGGCTTCTGGCTGTTTTAAACATCGGAATACGCAAATAAAGTTATCGATTGGGATACTTTTTGGCAAGACATCAAGTAGGTCTGTGTTGTTTGAAATTGAGCTTTAGATGTACATATTCAAAGGTTACTTTTGAATGCTGGTGTACTTAACCTATTAAGATGTTTAGTTCAACAGATAAACAGGACATTTAGAATGATTGGGAGTGATAGCATTAGTGGCCTGGAGGCCTCGTTTATTAAGGCGAGAAGCAGGATATTAGGATACGTTTTAAGAAGCGAAATATTCATTCATGATTTACTCATGGTTCCATTAATTCTGAGAGGTTTGTGAAAAGACCTGAGGACACTTGCAGGTAATCATAATGATGGAGTATACCACATATTTTTTAACATTTCTCTGTACTAAAATTATGTTCATCGTAACCCACAATGCTCTTAGTTTATACTTTTTAATATCAGACATTTACGTAAAATTTTTGAAAACGGTAATAAGAAAAAGAGAAGCAGAAGTCAATGTGGAAGGAATACCGATCCCGGTGGAAGTCATCATCATCATTCTCTTGCCCTGCTCCCAATTTTTATTTGGGGTCGGCGCAGCATGTTTTCTCCTTCCACACATCCCTATCAGCCGTCATGTCTTCAGTCACGCCTTTCTCTTTCATATCTCTTTTCACGCACTCCATCCATGTTTTCTTTGGCCTTCCTCGACTTGTCCATCCTTCAACTTTCATGCTCATTACTTTCTTACCAACATATGTTTCGGTGGAAGTCATTGGGGGAGGACTATGTCCAGTGGTGGACCAGAATTGGCTGATAATGATGATGATGATGATGACATATTAATACCCTACCTCTAGTTTATCTTTTCGGCAATATCCCTAATAGAGCCGAACTAAACCAGATATTCGTTCAAATTATATTGTACACAACCAGGAAAACCGTGCGTGTAAAATAACAATAACCATGAAAGGAACAAATCACAATATTAATATTCTATCATAGTTCAAGGAGTGAAGTAGAGGTGTGTGCTAAATAATGTGGAGATACTTCAGGCGTGTCGTGGGACGTGATTTGAATCCCTAAGGGGTGTTAGATGTGAAATTTTAATCGATATCTGTATTCAGAACTGTCTTCCTTTTTCATAGTATCTTGACTTGACTACCTCTTTGTCTCTCGGTATAAGTATGAGCCGTATGGTCTGGTTGTCTTGGGTTAAATTTCTGGGTCGAGTAAAGTGTTATTGGAAAGTATTACTGAAAAAGGCAATAGGGGGCATTTCACGTGAAGCGGACAGGGAAAAAAAAGTGAGGTTCTGAAAATCGTTCATATTCGGCCCATTCATACTTGTAGTAGGAATGAATGTGGACACAAAATATTTTTTTTCTATATTAAATATTTCACAAGTTATGGGCTTCTAAAGAATTGCCGTAATTGAAATATCCATTTTTTAAAAGTCGTTTATCGTATTTAACAAATTTACAATAAAATATTTAACATAGCGATATATATTGGAAAAATACTGTTCTTTTTAATGATGAAATAAAATAAAAAAAAAAAAAATTTTTTCATGTCCTAAACCGGAAGTAAACTTTTCAAACCTGAATTTCAGTCACTTCGGCCGCTTTTTTTTTCTTCATTTTTTTTCCAAATATAGCTTAAAGTGTACTAAAAATACACGAGAAAATTGAAAATGGAATCTCTATAAGTTTCGGAGTTAGAATAATTAATGTGCCATCGCGTCGCATTGGGCGTGATATCTGATGCTTTTAAGGTCGAGTATTTTGCGCGATATTGCATTAAAACTCGCAACTTTATTAAAATTTTATCTCGTTTCAGCGTATTTTAGCTCTAAAAAAGATATGGAATAAGTATTATTAATAACAAAATCCAGTATCAGTAGTTTTTGCGTGGAAGAGTAACAAACATATATTTCATTCCATATTCTTACAAATTTTTGCTTAAATAATATTAGCAGACTATATAGGTATATTAATATTATGGCATCATCATCATCATCATCATCATCATCATCGACATCAACAATCCATATGGGCACGGGTCTCCTCTACCATTGAGAGGGCTTAGGTCATAGTCCACCGCGCTGGCCTAGTGCGGTTTGGCGGACTACACACCTTAGAAATTCCTAAGAACTTTTAGGTGTTCAGGTTTTATCATGTTGTTTTCCTTCACGGTTTTGTTAAGCCAGTGATAATTCAATGTGAATACACACATAACTTCGAAAAGTCATAGATGTATGCCTGGGGTTCGAACACGCGACCGCCGAGTTTCTCGACCGCGCACCGAAACCTCGAGGCCATCACTGCTTTAATATTATGTACTTAACCCAAATATAAATTAATAAAACATTATAAAGAATAAAATCATTTTAAGGAAGCAGTAGATAAAAATATTATTTGCGAAACATGATAAATAACGCAATCTGCAGCGTAAGTAAGTAAGTAAGTAGTAAGTAAGTCTTAATCGTAATAATATTTTATTAATTTATATTTGGGTTAAGTACATAATGTTAATATACCTATATAGTCTGCTAATATCATTTAAGCGAAAATTGGTAAGAATATGGAATGAAATATATGTTTGTTACTCTTCCACGCAAAAACTACTGATACTGGATTTTGTTATTAATAATACTTATTCCATATCTTTTTTAGAGCTAAAATACGCTGAAACGAGATAAAATTTTCATAAAGTTGCGAGTTTTAATGCAATATCGCGCAAAATACTCGACCTTAAAAGCGTCAGATATCACGCCCAATGCGACGCGATGGCACATTAATTATTCTAACTCCGAAACTTATAGAGATTCCATTTTCAATTTTTTCGTGTATTTTTAGTACACTTTAAGCTATATTTGGAAAAAAAATGAAGAAAAAAAAAGCGGCCGAAGTGACTGAAATTCAGGTTTGAAAAGTTTACTTCCGGTTTAGGACATGAAAAAAAAATATTTTTTTAAATTTTATTTCATCATTAAAAAGAACAGTATTTTTCCAATATATATCGCTATGTTAAATATTTTATTGTAAATTTGTTAAATACGATAAACGACTTTTAAAAAATGGATATTTCAATTACGGCAATTCTTTAGAAGCCCATAACTTGTGAAATATTTAATATACAAAAAAAATATTTTGTGTCCACATTCATTCCTACTAGAAGTATAAATGGGCCGAATATGAACGATTTTCAGAACCTCACTTTTTTTTCCCTGTCCGCTTCACGTGAAATGCCCCATAGGTTAGCCTCCTATTATATACGAAATATGGACGAAAAACCATTACCAAATGTGGGTGCAGAACTGCACCTTTGCCAACTGCTTCGAACTGCTTCATTTTCGTCTTAATAACTCTATTTATGCGCCCAGAATAGAACACAAGACTGCTAAGTTGCCCCACTAATTTCTGCCCCAACACCGCACGTTTTGAAAACTTTCGCGCACCACTAATGCAGTATTAAAAAACAAAACACGCGAGCTATTCCCAGCCGTTGCAGTACTTGCAGGCTTCGTGCGTCACAATTTAATAATTGATTGGACACGCTTCGGTTCCCAAAGGAACTCGGCCGGTGACCCGCAAATGTTCACTGGAACAAAGGAATTAATCGCCTCTGAATATTACATGCGATCGATACGTGATTCCGTAATATGATTCGCGATTTTTTTAAATAGGTAAATTAGTTTTTATCAGGAAAGTGAATGATGGCTTCGAGGTTTAGAGAACATCGGCGGTCGCAGGTTCAAATCTCAGGCACCTCTGAGTTTGGAAATGCACTCAACATGTGACCTTCTTATACACTATACACACCTCTGACCCCACAATAGAATACAAGTCCTGTGTCGTAGGCATCGGAGACTACGAGTGACTTTTTCGGTCTCACAAACACCTAGACCCGAAAAAAAATTTAGTTGATCACACAACCATTTGTCTCGGTCCGGTGATCGAAACCACGCCTTCTCGTTTATGAAACTGGTGTCTACGTAATTTCGCCACACATGGCTTTCTACACGTAATGGTCTTAAAAACATACGTCGTTTTTACAGATAAATTTACAGACTCTGTGCTGCTATTGAGACCTTTCATACAAAAATATCCAAATATATTTCTATAATAAAACTGCATTGTCATACGTCAACTGTAACAAATGCAACTATATTTAACCTTAATTACTGGAGCGGGAAGGTAACCCCTGACCCGCACGGTCGCCGGTCGACTGTGACAAATCGACACCAAAGTTAAAGGGTACTAAACGAAGCGTAAATATGAAAATAGTGTGGGGTGGAGAATATACTTTAGTAGGATTTTTTTATACTCCTTTACCAAGTCTACCATGCGGGCCTAGTACAGGGTGGCGGACTACACACCTAGTAGAATTTTAAGATTTTTAATGAGTGCAGGGTTCCTAACGACCCGCCGGACTGGCGGGAACAAAAGCCATAACAAGCTTTCCCCTTAGAAGAAAAAAAGGGTACTTCACGATGTCCTGCTTTATCAATCAATCAATCAATCAGCCTATCGCCGTCCACTGTTAAACGTAGGCCTCCCCAAGAAAGCGCCAACCATCCCGGTCTTGAGCAGCCCTCATCCATCCGTTTCCCGCCAACTTTCTCAAGTCGTCGGACCATCGTGCTACAGGACGTCCCACATTACGTCTGCCTAAGCGCTTTATCATTAACATAATATATAACAATTTAATTAGCATAAAAAACACTCATAACTTCGAAAAGTTAAACGAGTGCCTGAGTTTTGAACTAGCGCCCACCGAGATTCTTGACTGGTTCATGCTTGAACTTCGAGGCCATAACAACATGCGATGGTAAATACAATGTACAGTCACGAGCATAAATATGTTCCTATGCGAAGGTTACCAAAAATATCTGACCCATGATCGAGTTCAATAATATGTGCCTACACGTACGCAGCAAAAATATGTGACATTATCCGGCTGCATAATGCAGTACCGTCAAAATGATGTGATACACTCACGAAGCATAAATATGTGACACCACTAGGCGGCAATAATATATGACATAATTTTATCTTCAATTTAATATAATAATTATACGAAATAATGAAAGAAATAAATTTTATTTTACATTGTTTCAAGTTGGCTGTACTTTATACTATACTAGCCGGCCCGCGCTCGCTTCGTTGGGGGGTAAACATTTTTACTTGCGATTAAATTGTGATTTTAGTTCGATTAATACTGAATGGATAGCAGTGATGGCCTCGAGGTATGGGCGCGCGGTCGAGAATCTCGGCGGTCGCGGGTTCGAACCCCAGGCACACACCTCTGACTTTTCGAAGTTATGTGTGTATTCACATTGAATTATCACTTGCTTTAACGGTGAAGGAAAACATCGTGATAAAACCTGCACATCTAAGAGTTCTTAGGAATTTCTTAGGTGTGTAGTCCGCCAACCCGCACTAGGCCAGCGTGGTGGACTATGGCCTAAACCCTCTCAATGGTAGAGGAGACCCGTGCTCAGCAGTGGGTGTATATGGGTTGGTGAAGAAGAAGAAGAATACTGAATGCCATCATTTATTTCCTGATTGCGAAAAAATATCGTATTTATTTTTAATGAAAATAGATTAAGGCACAGTTGCGGTTGCTACGTATAGCTAGATATAACTAGGTCAGTATTATCTCTTTAACCATTCGTGCCAATTGTATGCAGTTAAAGAAAAAATATTTTGTTTTAAACACTTGAGAGTATATCTATAAACTCACTTATTTTAATAAAAAATCATAATTGTTGATAATATTGATCAATTAACATGAAGTAATGATTTAAATTATTCTTCAATATACAAAATATTTTTTTACAGTTATATTTAAAGTTAGACATATGCTGTCGCTGACTTTTTTATAAGCATTATCAAGCTTCACAGTGCTGGGCTCGAGGTTTACGCGCCCAGTTGAGAATCTCTCCGGTCGCGGGCGTACACCCCAGGCACACACCTCTGACTTTTCGAAGTTATAGCTGTATTAACAATGAATTATCACTTGCATTAACAGTAAAGAAAAACGTCGTGATGACTCTTGCACACCTAGAAGTTCTTAGAAATTTCTTAGGTTTGTAGTCCGTAAACCCGCACTAGGTCAGCGTGGTGGATTAAGGTCTTAACCCTCTCAATGATAGAGAAGACTCGTGCCCAGAAGTGGGACGTATATGAGCTGATAGTGATAATGGTGATGAAGCTCTATAACTTTTCTCTAGGACTCAAGCAAATATCTCTCATGGGTAAAGCAGCGTTAATAAAAAAACGTTTTCTTTCGACTGTTTTTTCTTCGGTTTACTTTGTAAAACCGGCTACAATGAAAAATTATTATCAATTTTCTGATTAATATTTACCCTATGACACTCACAAATAACGTAGCTTTCTATTGCTAAAAGAATGTTCAAAATCGGTTTAGTAGATTCAGAGATTACTTTATACAAAGTCACAAGCTTAAATTATTTGTATAGATTTTTGTCTAGATATAAATAAATAAATAATAAATAAATACACCCAACAGTCACACATATAGTCCTGACCCCACATTAAGATACGAGTCTTGTGTCGTGGGTATCAGAAACTACGAGAGACTTCGGTCTCACAAACACCCAGACCCGAAACAAATATTTGTGGATCACACAAACATTTGTCTCGGTGCGGGAATCGAACCCGCGGCCTCTCGTTTCGCAAGCTGGTGTCTAGCCAACTGCGCCACGGGGCTGTCAAATTCAGAGATATATTCCAAATCACGACCAAATTCAAATATTCATTTAATACGTAGATATATTTTGCCTACGGCTGCTGTGACATTAAGAAATTGTTATGTTGTGTTAAAGGGAAGCGGCTTTTAACACGATTGCTCCGATTAATTTATTATTTATACAGTGAATTGATTTTTCTTAAATTAATTTAATTTTTTAGATTCCCTAGTAGAGTTTTGATAAATTTAAAACGAATACGGTGAAAAACTAGACCATAATTCAAATTCAGATATAATTCCACAAATAATAATTGCTGGCTTGGCAGTGTGTAATATTATAAAAAAATATTTGTAAATACTGTAAAAGCGATTTTTGCGCAAAAGAAAAACTATGGTTTCTTAAATTAATAGATTTTAGAGACATGGCTGATTTAACTTATACATAGTTCAAACGACGTATTAACGACTGCCTGACTCTGAACGCAATTGCATTTTTCTTTTTTGTAATTAGTTCTCAATACCATAACTTGTGACGTGAATGATAGCGATTTTTACTATTGCTACCGAATATTACTCGTATACACTTATGAAGTAAGGCCAAACAGAATGAAAAAACAGACACTTTATGACATAATGACTGTTCGAAGTGAACGCACTAAGAAATATTTAGTACCGAAACAACGTGAATTCCAAATGTGAACAAATAATTTTCAATCTTATTACTTGCGTGTGACGTTTATTTTAAAATATTTGTCCTCATTTATTAAAGACATTATTTTAAAATGACATTTTTATTTTCTGTATTTTAATGTCATAACGTCTTAAATTCAAATTTATTGTAAGCTATATAAAATCCAATTGCAAAGATTTAAGGTTAATTGCAACCAGGAGTTGTCTTTAATTAAATACTTTACAAATTGAAGTCTGAATTACAAATGTGTAAATATAATATCATGAAATATATGCAACCGGTGCCACTAAGACAAGTGATTTTGTTTGCGATCTTCAATCTAGTATAGGTATATTTGATCGAAGGTGTGTGTAGTATTCCCCAAAACAATATTGGTAAGATAGTTTAGTGAAGAACAATTTAACGATCATAATTACTATTTTAACGAACGAAACGAAATAATTAAAGAAATATTGTTTTGAAGTTAAATTTCTTTATCGAAGTAATACGAGATAACTGGTCGCCTTAACAGCGTTGAATATACAGGAATTCTTTCAGACATTTTGATACCGACAAGGCGTATCAGTTATCCAGATTTAGCACCTCTTTATGTGGTGCAAGACAACAGCCCGATCCAGAACTCACGAATAACTCGTGAGTGGTTTAATACGCAAAGAGAGACGATAAAATTAATAGATTTCCCTCCTAAAAGCCCTGATTTGAATCCTATTGAGAACCTGTAGTGTTTAATAGTCCAACAATAAGTTAGAAAAAATAAGGCTAGAACTTACAATTCCCTGCGTTGTCACACCTTCGACATTTGGGAGTCACTCCGGGGCTTTCAAGTGTGCACTAATATTGTCTCATCCATGCGAGAGAGGCTACAGGATGTTATTAATGCAAACGG
Organism: Cephonodes hylas; assembly: GCA_030295005.1. Taxonomy (NCBI): domain Eukaryota; kingdom Metazoa; phylum Arthropoda; class Insecta; order Lepidoptera; family Sphingidae; genus Cephonodes; species Cephonodes hylas. The sequence continues at coordinate 2,119,159 of AP025367.1, read as the reverse complement.
GGGGAATACTTGATTTTAATTTATAATGTTTGCATATAAAAAAATAATTAAAATTATTAATTAAGATCATTTGATAAATTAAAATACACAAAAATATAAGTAAATATTTAAATTTAGTCGTGATTTAGACCATAATATCTAGACATAAATCTATATATGTATATAAAAGAAAGTCGTGTTAGTTACACCACTTATAACTCAAGAACGGCTGAAGCGATTTAGCTGAAAATTAGTGAGGAGGTAGCTTAGAACCGGGAATCAAACATAGGATACTTTTTATCCCGTTCGACAGCGTTCCCGTGGGACTTTTCATTGTTTTCTATATCCATACAAAAGTTTCGTTTTAATAATTAAGTCAATTTGAACTTTAATACAATACAATAAAGTTTAAATCGTAGTGGAGGAGTTCTATATTATAAAAATGAATTGCTCGATGTGTCTCTAAGCGCAAATCTCGAGAACAGCTGAACCAATTTCGCTAATTCTTTTTTTATAATATTCCTTGAAGTACGAGGATTGTTCTTACGGAGAGATACATTTTAAAAATTGCCTGAAAAGGTCTAAAAATAATACTTTTCTAAATTCCCATACAAAAGGATCGTAATGATACTTAAGTAATTTTGAACTATAACACCATACAAAATTTCTGTCATTTAATGTTTATCCCGTCGATGCAGTTAGAGGCCCCCTCAAATAAAAGAACGTATTAAAATAAGAATTTTGAATCGACAATATGCATCTATAACATTCGAATAATTGCGTATTTTAGATGTTAAAAATGCAGAATTTTCATGACAATGGATTGTCATTTTTTGGCTGTCAAATATTAAGGCGTGCTTTCAGAAATTTATTTTGTGTAACAAATCTCCTTGGTAGTGCCTAATTTTTTAATTTTTATTATGCATGAATATTAAAAATACTCTAAATCTCCTTCAAGAAATATTAATAAATGCCCAGGGGATGCCTCTTCCATTGATCTAGCCAGTCATGGAACAGGGCAGCGATTACGCGACCTCGGCCCCCCGAGCTGTTGGAGTCTCCCACTACTTCCTTATCCGGGACTGCAACATCCTTACCATCAGGCTAAATATCCTTACTTGCAATATCCTGTACCTAAACACACGCTATCTCTACCCCATTACCAAAACAATGAAAGTCCCAAGGAGAGTTGGTGTCAGACAGGCGGCCGGCCGTAAAACATTTGCCAAAACATTTATGCAGAATGTATAATAAGAAAGGTGACAGGGCCTAGGGCGTCTCCCGTAGCCGACGCGCAGGGGCAGCACCTGGCTTCTGTGAGAAATGGGCAAGGTTTGTTACACCAGCCCAGGCAGGGGCAACTTAAGACACTAGCCCGGGAAATAAGATTGAGGTATGCAAGTTGGAATGTAGGTACGATGAATGGTAGGTCAAGAGAGCTAGCATCTGTGCTGAAAAAGGAAAAATAAGGTTAACGAAGAAGACTTACGAAAGACGACTGCATGCAGCAATAATGCGAATATTGCGGTGGATGTGTGGTATTATAACATGGAGTGACAGAGTGAGAAATAAGTCTGAAAGTAGCTCCTGTGATAGAAAAGATGAAAGGAAACCGTCTGTCGTGGTATGGGCACATTAAGAGGAGGAATGAATCATATGTAGGAAAAAAAAGTGATGAATATGAAAGTGGATGGATGGGCGAGTTGAAGAAGGCCAAAAAAGAGATGGATGGAGTGCGTGACTGAAGATATGAAAGAGAAAGGGGTGAATGAAGACATGCCGTGTATGGAAGAAGAAGAGATACTGCCCCGACCCCAAGTAATTAATTGGGACCAGGGCAGGGGGATGATAATATACCTAAGTAATCAAAAATTAAATTCTTTTAATAAGTAACAAAACATTCATTGGCGGGTAGGGCGATACGAATTTTGCCGGGATAGCTAGAATAGTATAAAATTACAGCCATATTAAAACAATGTAAAATAAAATTTATTTCTTTCATTATTTCATACAAATTGTAAATTAAATTAAATTGAAGATAAAATTATGTCAGATATTATTGCCGCCTAGTGGTGTCACATATTTATGCTTCGTGAGTGTATCACATCATTTTGACGGTACTGCATTATGCAGCCGGATAATGTCACATATTTTTGCTGCGTACGTGTAGGCACATATTATTGAACTCGATCATGGGTCAGATATTTTTGCCAACCTGCCCATAGGAACATATTTATGCTCGTGACTGTAAATGTAATCTAAGAAAAATATTTAATGTAAAATTTTGGATTCTTGGACTGATTAAAATATCTTTTCGTAAAGAGATAGAGAGGAACTTGGAAAAAGACACGGGGTACTTTTTGTCCCGGAAAAAATAAAGATCGAACTTTTATAGACTGTAGGATAAACGCAGAGAAAACGCTATTATTTTATGAGGGAAATATAAAATTATCGCGCCATCTGTGAAACTACACCCGAAGTGTATTATAATAATTTTAATAGTGACATCTTTTAACAATAATTATAACTAAGAAACCAGAAAGCAATTAATATAATTAGATTTAGTTCATATAACGACATCTTGTGACAATATTAAAAACTAAGAAGCGTGGGAAAACAGAACGCAAACTTAATTAGAATTTAGTTCATAAATAATTGCACAGATGGCAGTGTCTTGTTTGCTTCGATACTTGCATACATTATACATGTTGTAAAAGTGCAGGCAGAGGAATATCTTAGCCTATATTTTTCCGACTGATTTAAGGACTCAAGTTATAAAAGGGTGACAGTAGGAGTCGAACTTGGACTGTTTAATTAACAACAGCGCATATTGATGTCGCACGAAAGTCACGGTTATCTGATGACTTTACTTTCGATTCAGTAGCAAATAGCTAGCTATAGTATTGGCTAAAAACAGGAGATTAGTAAATTTATTCCTAGAGTTTTTTGTCGAACAAAACTCACGAATTTGTTTCGGTGTAAGATAAAAAAAACGAAGGCTGCCAAATATATTACGACATACACATATCACCCCGATCTCCCGTTGGGGCAAGTAGATACTATAAAGCGCCAAATGCTACATTCCAAACACATCTTTTGCTTCCTCAATTGACAATCTCTTCATGCATGCACGTCGGTCGTATAAAGTATTATTGTTAGAAATAAACATGTAAATAAATAAATTAGTAAATATGCTGTTTTCTTTCAGTTACTGCTGGTGTCATCATCAAACCACCCCCAAAAAATGTTACCATCACAAGGTCTCATCACTCATGTGATTGAATGCACATAAATACAAGTGGAAACAAAATTTCACATAAATAAATCAATATTACGCAACAACGGCCAATTGTAGTAATAGATTTTTAATTGACATCAGAAAATTATAAAACACGGATGTTTTGACGAACTTCGACCAGATTCAAAGATGGATGGGTATAGTTACCAAAATGGGACCAAAGTTCCCAGTGATTTTGTCAAGGGTTTTGGGCGAATGTTTTATATTGTGGACCCAAGGGACACGTTTGAAACTAAGGATGAAGTGCCTAACTTTTACGTACAAGTAAGTTATTTGGTTTATTCTTCTTGTGAAATAATCGGCGTGGGGTTTCAAGTTATCAACTGCTTCGTGGTCTTGCGGCATACATTTTCGCCGTGCGGCATAAGAGTCCAGTGTTCGATTCCCGGGTTAGATTGTTATTGGAATTTTCCAGTAGGAATTCTTAATGTCAACACGGAGTCTCATCATGTGCCCGAAAAACGGCCTGGCCTATATTACGTAGCACTTAATATATACCTATTACCTACGTCTTAGAAATGTACAAAGTTTTTCCATATTTTATTGTGTCCGTCCAATAACTAACATAGGTATTAATCCTATATTATAAAATAATATTATATCCAAAACTTGAGAAAGGTGGCGGATAGCGGATGGATGAGGGCCGCTCAGGACCGGGATGGTTGGCGCTTACTTGGGGAGGCCTACGTTCAGCAGTGGACGGCAATAGGCTGAGTATATATCCAAAACTATTTTCGTACTTTCAGTCATGGCCGTACTTCTTAATGTTTATGATATCGGAACATATTGTGCTGAAAATAGAAGGTAAAAGAGGAATTCGTTTAAACGATGGAATCACCAGTATATCTAATGGAGTTTTCCTTGAAGGTGGAAGGTAAGCCACGTTATATATTAGTTATATTTTATAGCTAAAAAGTAACAGACATTTGTAAAGTATGACTTCTACTACAAAGAAACCAGATTTATCCCATTAGTCAATACTTTTAACATTTTTCGATGAACTATGGAATACGTTACAAAATCAATGGTGATACTTTCACCAAGCTAATATTTTGTTATTACTCCTGTTTTCGTTAAAATAAATAGAATTTATTTTTAAATCACTAGAAAAAAAAACATTCTAAGAACATTTTCAAAGGCCAGCTAATAAACAAATTAATGCTAAAATCTTTTAATTGAATTAAGGAGGATTATTAAGAAAATTGGCAGGGCTCAAAGAAAAAGGTGAAGCGAACTCTCGGCGAATCAGAATTATTAAATTAAACGAAAGTCGAGATTAAAGTAATACTCGACTACGATTTGGAATACTTGAAAGAACATCTTGTTTAATGCAAAATTAATCCCAGATTCTTGGGCCTTCAAATTGGTCTCGATTTATAAAAAGATTTTATTCAAAATCAACTTGTTATTTTGTTTAATTCTGGCAGTTCGGCTAAATATTTAGTTTATAAATCGATTACAGGCTTATTTGGCGTGGTGCGGAATCCTATCTATATACTTGGATTTATTCTAATTGGCGATTGTGCGAACTACCCTGGGATAGCACAACTACTTGGATCCTGGCAGCTATTGGTGTCGATTTCTGCTATTACTGGATGCATAGGGCATGTCATGGTGAGCTTACATTGTTACTCATTTAAGATTCGTCATAAAAATATCAGATTTGGAAACTAATGGCACTTTTGAAAATTATACCTCTTGAAATATTTAACAATGCGTTAGTTGAGGCGTTCGTTTTTGAAAAAGTTTCGCGCCTGTAGTACTTGATGTAACTTGACTTCTAATCCTTGGATGCTAATTTTTGCTTCATTTTATAACTAGGTAGGGTTTGTAACCGATTTTTAAGCTCTCAACTTCATTTTTTAGCTAATAATAGCGATAAGACCGCCAATTGTTACACTCTTTTATCATTTTTTGTTTTTGTTTATTTTTAATCTTGTTTCTGTAATTTTATTTGTGGTGTACAATAAAGTGTTATAAATAAAATAAATAAAAATATGTAAACATTCTCTAATTGCTCCTAATCCAATTGACTAGCTAAAATTGCAGTGGTCTGTAAATTTTGGTTCTATAATAATCGTTGGATCAAAAAGATTCCCAACCATCAGTAAGTTGCTTCTAATAACGTTTCAAATCATGACAGATTAATGCATTTAAAACAAATTTAACATTTTTATTTTCTTTAAAGAAATCCACTTACTCTGGGCTCAACATCAAGTCCATCACACATCAGAAGACTTCAATATGGGCGTTGGAATTCGACAATCGATACTACAGGGCTGGTGTGGATTTGTAAGTATATTTTGTGAAATCTATTGTAGTTTTGGTTCTAAATTCATCGTAACGATATGCAAGCCAACTCACTAAGTTTACTTTTATGTTTGTACAATGCTAAAAATCTGAACTGCCTCTTAACAACAAAAATTACCCCTTAATGTTCCCAAGCGAAGCCAACGAGATCCAATTAAATATACAGCATAAAGCGTACATTCTTTAATTCCATAATTAAGTATCAAAATTGCGTGTCTATTAATACAACAAATTCTGTACTGTTGTAATCGAAAGCATTGCTAGTCCCGAAATTTTCCGATAACCACACAACTCATCAGGGACAACATTGAAACCATATTATATCGTAATTAATCGCAAAACCATTGAAACCACGCATTTATGTTTTAAAGCCGGCATCCATTTATTATTCCACCTATCTGGAATATTGTATTTGTTCAATTATGATATAACACTCTTGTGGGTAACAGGCAGTGTTGGGCATTAATCAATTAACTTTTAATGAAACTAATCAATTGACTAAAAAATTAATTGCAATTGAATCAATTGCAATTAAACATTTAATTGTGTGTTACAATTATTTTTTTTACTTGATTGATGAAATAATTAAAACTAACAATTAACTTTTTTGCAAAGTTTGTTCAAAAGGGTGGTTCGGTTCTACAACCGGATACATATACCCTTGACATATTCAAGTATTAGTAAAAATACTTGATAAAAAATAAATTGTTAATTTTTATTTTTTTTTCGTAAAATAATTAACAATTGATCAATTGTTAATCGTATAAAACCATGATTAATAATTAATTAGTTGTTAATTGCTGTCACTGCAGTTAACAACTAATTAGTTGTTAATTTTTATTAATTGTTAGTTTAATTAAAATTTGCCCAACACTGGTAACAGGCAATGAAATGCAACTTACGACATCTCGAAATTTCATTTAGGTATTATTATTATTGTTTCTTATTATGGATGCCATTGATTCCAAAACAAAGCGGCTTCCTTCTGCCGCGACCGGTACCAAAGTCTTTTGAAATATTGCATACGTCATCATTCGTCATCAGCCCATATACGTCCCACTGCTGGGCACAAGCTCCCTCTCTTATTGAAAGGGTTTAGGCCATAGTCCACCATAGTGTATTATTAATTAGATTGACAGCCCCAGTAATTCTGATGATTCTGAAATTTCCAGTTCGTATATCTACCTCTGGCGCTGGCGATCCCACCAGCTCAGTTCGTGATGCACCACCAGTTCAGCTACCTGTACATGTTCTGGATCCACACGGAGGCCATCAAGAGTCTTGGACCGCTGGAGTACATCCTCAACACTCCCAGCCACCACAGAATACATCACGGTAATGCAACAATCACATTTTGTTTTTAAATAGAAAACGTTTATTATTTTTATTTAAGTATGTTTAATTCGTTGTATTTAGTTAACTTTAAATTAATTGAAACCACATAAGCCCTTTGCTAAAGTTTACTTGTACAAGTAAACCAAGTCTGACATATATTCAAGCCTCTTTTATTTATTACCCAAAGTCGCATGATTAATTGAAGCAATCATTATTCAGACTTTACTCCGTGTCACGCCGAATTTCTTTCTAATACTTTCATCTCCAATACAGACTGATATCTCTGTTAGGTCGATCGTAAGGAATAAAATAAATTTAGCAGTGAACTTTATTATGAAATAATTCTAGGAAGCAACCCCTACTGTATCGATGTCAACTATGGAGGAGTGCTTATTATCTGGGACAAATTATTTGGAACATTCAGAGCCGAAAAGGATGAAGACCGTATCGTGTATGGACTAATCTATCAACAGCCGTCATTCAATCCTTTACATTTGCAGGTACGGTTTTATACTAATGTCTACTTAGGGAGTAATTAAAAATCACTTTTGGTATAGAATGGAACCCAGTTCTACTCAATCGCACGCTCGAATTTATAACTTCGATCATCTTGGCGGTCAGCCTAAATAAGAAATCTTTACTAAAAGAAATCTCAAGATTTCACTTCTTTGGACGCAAAGCAAATAATATAACAGCATAATAAAATTATTTAGAATTTTTAATTAGAATGCATAAGAATACACGATGAGAAATGGTTACTCACACTTGTAATCATGAGACTAAGCAATTTCTTTTCTCTGTATCAATTTTATATTTGATTTCATTAATTCTTATTTTATATGTATAGTTATGTATTTATATTCCTTTATTTATAGTGTTGTTTTAATTTATGTAATTTACTTATCTAATCTTTATACTTTTTATCTTCTATTATTTGTAAACTTACTATATGTTCTTTATCTATTTATGTAATTTTATTTATATATATTCTTGATTTTTTTTCTGTTTCTTTTTTACAATTCTGCTGATAACTACCTGAACTACAACCATTCATTCCAGTCGCGTAGGTTGTCTGGAAGAGATCGCAGCTAGCGATAAGACCGCCTATTGTGCCTATATTGTCTTGTTATTGTTAGTCTTTTACTTCATTATTTTTATATATAGTGTACAAAAAAGGATATAAATAAATAAATAAACATTTTTTTTTATGAAGAACATTCTTCCTCACAGACATTCTACTCAAAGTACATAGTAGAAAGGTTCAAGAGCTATAACAATTGGTTACACAAGTTTCGAGCAGTATTTGACAGGCCAAGCTGGAAGCCTGATTCTTCGACACGGTTTAAGGACATGCCAGAAGATGTAAGTATTAAGCACTACAAGCTCCGAAATTCGATTCCATATGAAAAAATAGTATGTAGCATAAGTAGTATGATATAAGCAGTGATGGCCTCGAGGTTTGGGCGCGCGGTCGAGAATCTCGGCGGTCGCGGGTTCGAACCCCAGGCACACACCTCTGACTTTTCGAAGTTATGTGTATGAATTATCACTTGCTTTAACGGTGAAGGAAAACATCGTGATGAGACCTGCACACCTAAAAGTTCTTAGGAATTTCTTAGGTGTGTAGTCCGCCAACCCGCACTAGGCCCGCGTGGTGGACTATGGCCTAAACCCTCCCAATGGTAGAGGAGACCCGTGCTCAGCAGTGGGCGTATATGGGTTGATGAAGAAGAAGATAAGTAGTATTGTCTTATTCATAAGGCAATTATTATAAATTACTATCAAAGGAATGAATCCTATCTGAAGAAAAGATGTTTAGAAATAATGATAATGACAAAAATAAGGTATGAATGCCTGTGAAATTTAGTAAATACGAAGTATCTGTCAATCTCATCTTAGCTATTTATTATCCGCACAAAATGAACTAGCAATTTCCTAATTACCAACTTATTTATTAATTCTATTTAAACTAGTCTTTGAAGAGTGATTCTGTAAAAGATCAGATTTATTTTCATAAGATGGTCTAGTTTAGGATAAAGTTATGGATAATTGACCCAAAAAATACTGCAAAAATATATAGTCAAATGCTAGGGTAATAATGGAATCAAAGCAAAGCTGGACCTTATAACTTCCAGTGGATGATCTAAGCGTATATTTTTATATTCCAGCCGGCCATTCACACGAGGTTGAAATACGACGTCGTTCTGCCGCAGTGGTGTAGCGGCTACTTACTTATTCACTACTCTGCTGTTTTATACGGCTTCTACCAACTTTTCCTGCACCATTTGGTAAGGAGCGAATTTTATGTCAATTTATTTAGTCAGAGCTATTTATCAAAGTTGACCGTCAATTTTAATAACTTCATCATCAACCCAAATACGCGCGAGTCTTAATGACTTCATGTCTTCTCATTGTCACTTGTAATATTTTTATTTCGTCGTGATATTATTTCGTAATTGTGTGACTATTGTTAACATTTAACAGAGCAATTTATGCTTTTATCCATGCATACATCTTTGGACATTTTACAATAATATATCGAATCGTTACGCTAAGTACGTCAGTTAACAATATTTTTTCCACGACTGGTATAGACCCACAAAGGATCATGAATATTACTATACAATCTTTGTCTGTTTCTTAATCATACACTACAAATAAGTACATATTTTTTACTAGTCGATACAATTTAGTTGACCTCTTTCATATCGTTAATACATTCTTGTTCTTTCCAGGTACTGCCTCAAGTTTCAGTCATTATTCTAGTGGTCTACATACTAGCATCTCTAACAGTCTTCGGAATGATGTTGGATGCGTCTCCAAAAGCCCCATTCTATGAGACATTGCGATGCTTCTCCTATTTGGCTCTTGCGAACTGGGTTAGCCCCATATTGCCAGTAAATGCTGGAATAACTTCTCTGTATTTAGTGTCAGGGTTGTTTTGGTCCGCGTATATTTGTAATAGTAAACAGTTGTATGCTAAATAAAACGCTAAAATGTAATAATGTTTGTTCTGTATTTGGTGGAGAATATATTATGGAAGCAAATGTTGATGAAGAATAATTTATTAACATTTGTGTTTAATTTGTTGATTGTATTTATTAAATAAACATACAAGATCATCAGTTTCGAGAACTTTTATTAGTGTTAATTAAAGCAAATTACGTAGTTGATAAAGAACACTAAATATTCCATATTAATCGCCAACGTCCATACCACATTGAATACACCGGTTCTCGTCCGATCACCGAAGTTAAGCAACGTCGGGCGCGGTCAGTACTTGGATGGGTGACCGCCTGGGAACACCGCGTGATGTTGGCTTTTTGCCCTGATTCAAAAAAAAAAAGCTTGACCTTTTTGTATTTTCACTTATAACATTTTAGCACGAAACACATTAAATCACAAGAAAAACAAGATAAATATTTATGACTATTTTTATTTTATTCATAACAACATTATTAATGACTCGAAAGTCAAAGTGGGGTCTTATATTCATACGACACATGACTGTGTCACAAGACCGCAAGGTAGAAATTTGTCGTATAATCTACAATATATCTAATATTTTTTAATCAAAAAGTAAAGGGCTTTTCGCTAAAGCTATTACGTCGCTTTATTTATAAATATAGAAATTAAAAGTTTCCTGGTTCTTATATAAAATTAATTTGTTATGTCCGCAGTCCATTGGCTTTGACACGCTTCAGTAAAAAAAATCCAAGGTTAGGAAGGAAGGAAAATGAAGGACGAATTATAATTATTTCATAATTTTATCCTGTAGTAAAAAAAGACAGATTTTATTGCAAGAACTGGTACACAATGGATTAATTATAACGTTCAAGTAGAGAAAAAATATCAACACCGGACTGAACTATACCCGTATTTTTCCCCTAGATCTGAAAAAGCGTAGATAGATATACATATAATATGTATGTGTATTGTATAATATGTATGTTTCTCCAACTGGGTACATAACACGTCAGCTACTGCTGATAAGACTCCTTGGTAAAATACGAGCTTAGAACAGTTGAATAAGGCCAGAAAGAAAATATAAGCAACAGCTGTTGCCCGCGACTTCGTACGCGTTGACTACAGGGTTGACTTCAAAAAGAAAATAAGTTATAGTCTATTTTACTCCTTAGAGTCCTATTTATGCCCATACCAAAAATCATACAAATCGGTCTAATCACGTGAAAGCGTGACGCGCCGGCCGGCGCCTTGTACATAATTTTTGTGCACTTGATGATTATTTTGAAACTGCGATATCTTCTAAGATCCTCATTGAAATCAAATGATGTAAATGGCAAATTTCATTTAAATTAAATACTTATACTAAATAACGCATTTATTTGAATAAGGATTAATATAATCTTTATAAAAATACCTTCACAAACAATGCTTGATTTTATAACAAATTTAGTTAGCATAAAAGAGGTTATAGTGAAGCAACCCTAAAAGTTAGACATATGCTACCGCTGACTTTTTTGTAGACATTATCAAGCTCTACAATTTTTCTCTAGGACTCAAATATATATCTCCCATGAGAAAGGCAGCGTTTGCAAAAAACGGTTTCGTTCGCCCGTTTTTTCTCCGACTTACTTCACAGATCCTGCTACAACGAAAAAGTCTTATCATTTTTCGGACTAATACCTATATAGCCTATAGCTGTTGCCCGCGACTTCGTCCGCGTAGACTACAGGGTTGAGTTCAGAAAGAAAATAAGTTATAGTCTATTTTACTCCTTAGAGTCCTATTTATGCCCATACCAAAAATCATACAAATCGGTCAAATCACGTGAAAGCGTAACGCGCCGGCCGGCGCCTTGTACATAATTATTGTGCACTTGATGATTATTTTGAAACTGCGATATCTTCTAAGATACTCATTGAAATCAAATGATGTAAAGGGCAAATTTCTTTTAAAGTAAATACTTATACTAAATAACGCATTTATTTGGATAAGGATTAATATAATCTTTATAAAAATACCTTCACAAACAATGCTTTATTTTATAACAAATTTAGTTAGCATAAAAGAGGTTATAGTGAAGCAACCCTAAAAGTTAGACATATGCTACCGCTGACTTTTTTGTAGACATTATCAAGCTCTACAATTTTTCTCTAGGACTCAACTATATATCTCCCATGAGAAAGGCAGCGTTTGCAAAAAACGGTTTCGTTCGCCCGTTTTTTCTCCGACTTACTTCACAGATCCTGCTACAACGAAAAAGTCTTATCATTTTTCGGACTAATATATAGCCTATGACACTCACAAAGAACGTAGCTTTCTCTTGGTAAAAGGATTTTCAAAATCGGTTCGGTAGATCCTGAGTTTACTTTCTACAACGTCACAAACATACAAACATACAAACATTCAAACATACAAACTCACAAACTTTACCTCTTTATAATATTAGTATAGATAGTATAGATGACACTCACAAAGAACGTAGCTTTCTATTGGTAAAAGAATTTTCAAAATCGGTTCAGTAGATCCTGAGTTTACTTTCTACAACATCACAAACATACAAACTCACAAACTTTACCTCTTTATAATATTAGTATAGATTAGTATAGTACTATAGATAAGCATGCTCAACCTACGATCATGCTATAGTTTGACATGGCCACTTAGCAATTCGGGTAGCCTGAGCTCTTTATTCTATTTTGGAATTTCTATCATTGGTCATGTAATCGTAATGGAATGAATACTAATCGCGGTGACACTTGTCCAAATACCAATTTCATGTAAAATGCCAAATGGAGAGCGTTATGAATTAAAGAGTGATTCGAAATAATGTAGATACAACTCTACCTTTGCCAAAAAAGTTTCTAGTAAAATTTTTCATAGTTTCATGTTTTAAATATACACATAGGTAAGCAACATTATGTTGTCACTTGTCACGTTTTTTATTTTGAAAAAGGGCAAAAAGCCAACATCACGCGGTGTTCCCAGGCGGTCACCCATCCAAGTACTGACCGCGCCCGACGTTGCTTAACTTCGGTGATCGGACGAGAACCGGTGTATTCAACGTGGTATGGACGTTGGCAAGCTATGTATAACATTTAGTCGACTGTATCAACTACAGATATTGTTTATGTCGTAGTTTTATGTCAATGGTAAGAGATGTCGCTGTTTTAATATTTCTCTGAAGTGGAAACATTCAATATAGCTCTCCATACTGACATAAACTACTGATTTAAGATTGTTATTATTTATCAGCTAACATGTCTAAAAAGCTTCTATAGTGATAGGAACAAATACTTTTCCCCCGTTAGTGCCTAATATTGTTTCGGGTATACATAAACTTGGACATGCAGATATTAGTATGTATATACATATATGTACATAATATATAATATGTATATACAGCTAATACTCCACTGTAGCTTAGGGCAAAACTGAACTAGCACAGTGAGCATAAAATATAGAGCGAATCATAAACAACGTCTATAAATAACTTTCCAGTTGACCTGTAAGGTGAACTTGGCAATGAAGCCTTGCATAAAGGTCGTTAGAATGTCCGTTTGTTTGTTGTCAAACAAGTGACGTAATAAAAACATGAGGTGAAAATCTTACTTTGTATCAGTAGTTAATTGCATCGAAGGATTTCCTGTTTAGGTGCATGCGATGGTTCCGCGTTTGATTCTCTGGTCGATAAGCTGGTAGGTTACTGGAAGTGTTTTTGTATGAATGAATTAAGAAAGTAAGGTAAGCTTTAAGGTTTAGGCGCGCCATCGAGATTCCCGGCGGTCGCAGATTCAAATCCCAGAAATACCTGCAACTTTTCGAAGTTATGGGTGACATTCACAATTTTACCGGTGAAGAAAAACTTGTGAAGAACTTTACAGATATAAATGTTCTTAGGAATTTCTTAGGTGTGTACTGCGAAAACCTACACTAAGCCAACGTGATGGAGTGCAGTGATGGCCTCGAGGTTTGGGCGCGCGGTCGAGAATTTCGGCGGTCGCGGGTTCAAGCCCCAGGCACACACCTCTGACTTTTCGAAGTTATGTGTGTATTCACATTGAATTATCACTTGCTTTAACGGTGAAGGAAAACATGGTGATAAAACCTGCACACCTAAAAGTTCTTAGGAATTTCTTAGATGTGTAGTCCGCCAACCTGCACTAGGCCAGCGTGGTGGACTATGGCCTAAACCCTCTCAATGTTAGAGGAGACCCGTGCTCAGCAGTGGGCGTATATAGGCTGATGAAGAAGAAGAAGAAGAGGGACAATAGGGTAAACCCCCACAGCATAGAAGGCCCGTTACCAATAGTAGGACGGGTATATGCCTATGATGATGGTGATGAAATTACAAATTTACCAAACTCATTTTGGATTACTCATATGGACATTAGTGTGACCTTGAAAAAGGAAATAACACCTGACCATTAGTGCGTTGTCCATCAACTAAACCCTTTTGTAAATTGCAATATTACGAATGAAAATTATTGCTAATTAAATTAATCAGGCGCTGGCACCGATCATATATCCATGATTTGCGAATTATGTTTTAAAACAGATACATTATTTTGTAAGCTTATTGCTGTTTTTAGATACGTTTCCGAACTTCATGTTGACATTTCCAATGATACTCTAATAAAATTACTGGATAAGGGAATCGAATATGTGATTCTTAGATCACATGACAACTTACCGCAAGACCACGTGTTAGTTATAATCGATTGCAGAAAACTCTTGCTTAGAATAAATATGAAAATGCTAGCTTTACAATTTAGGTCTTAGATTAGTTTGTGAAGTTTTAAAAACAAGATAATAAAAAGTTACAAGTAGAGTCACTTACCTTTACGTCAATGAAGGAATAAATCAAGAACAAAAAATCTATCGCCTAAGCTTGAAGATTTTCGTTTTAAAGCTGCTTCCTTTACCATTGTGACAACTAATTAATTTCAAAATTGACATATATTAAGATGTACACCTGTGTTTTCTGAAGGGGCAGGGAGAAGGGCATTTCTACACTCACATTTCGCCAGGTACATATCATCATCACCAGCTCATATCCCATTGGTGGGCATAGGTCTTCTCTACAACTGATAGGGTTTAGGTCTTTCTTCTGGCCTGCTGGCCTTTTGCAGATTGGCGGAAGATGAGTGTCCCATAAAATAGCGGGTAAGCCCTTACCGCTTAAAACTTAATAACACCGACCGGTTAGGAAATCGAACCCGGGACCTCCATAAGCCTAGCTCAAACGGCATATATTTGCGCCATGAGACTATTAGGCAGTCTATATAATTTATAATATGACAAACTACTATAAATCTGCACACGAAGCACGCGACTGAATTTTAATATCCATCGTTCAAAACAACTCGAGACTTCCTCACTAGTTTTGCATAACAAAACAGAGCAATGAAAAATGTATTTGTTTCCACGCAACAATCTATTAGATTGAGTGAGATTTTTAATGTATTCCATGATGCAATAACCTCTTAGAGTTACTCGATCACCGTTATGTAATAAACAAACCATAAATTATAATCATAATTACTTTATTTGCATCTGTTTAGGATTCCATCTCGGCGTTGGCGCCTTACCCTGTATGCGGAATTGTCGCATTTAACTTTTAATGTCACTAAGTCTCAACGATCGCTTTAAACGACGCACGAACTTCTCAATTTTCAAAGTTATGTGCGTATTCATAAATAATTTTCACGAGTCTACTCGTATGAAGAAAAAAAGGCTACGAGTTCTACACACATAGAAGTTTATTAAGAGCAATTTATTAGATTTGTAGCCCGCCAGCCCGTACAATGCATATGAAAGGGTTTAAGGCTTAGTCCCCTACGATAGCATAGTGCGGGTTGGTACACAACAAAGAAATACCTAAGAACATCTCTAGGTGTGCACAATGTTTTCCTTTACCCTTAAAGTAAGTGATAACTCATAGAAAACACACATCGACTTCGAAAAGTCATAGATAGTAGTAGTAGATAGTATGCCTAGGGTTTGAAACCGCTACCACTGAAATTCTCGCCTTTGCACCTAAATGTCGAAGACATAAGTACTTGCAATTAGTAACGGTCTGTCATGGGTTCGGGTTTCTTGCTAGTAGAGATTCACATTACATTGCATCTACAACAATGAAATGCAATCACAGAACTGTACCAATCAAAACCTACCTTTCAAACACACAAAAAACTCAGTTAAAAATAGCATTGTCGCAGACGTTCGGAAAACGCGATATTATGCAAATCGCTTCACTCCACGTTTATTCATTATAACACTATTTCAATGATAATGTCTACGATTAGTTTCCTTGACAGGGGGTCGGACACGATGGACCGTACTATGGGTGGCGCTAAAGAGCTTTTACTATCTTTACTTGTTCTAATTTCAAACATTAATAAAAAACAATTGACGGTTAAATTAAAAAAAAATGCAAACATGTAACTCAAAGAGGAAAAAATCTATATTAGAAAATATTTCTGATTTTATTTCTTTATTATTGTATTCCACATAGAGGTATCGATCCCGGGATCCCGAAGCCCGGGATCCCGGGATCCCGGTCATATTTCAGTCCCGAAATTTTCGGGATTAAATTTAATAAATCCCGGGATTTTCGGGATTGACATATTTATAATAAAAATCAATAAAAATGTGCTTTCTACCCGAGTAGAAATCAAATAAGGCACAACCAGATCATGTATCGGGTCCTGATCAGGATAGAATAAGGCATGCCCGATCCGGCAAGCCCGATCAGGACCCGATCGGGACCTGATCAGGATAGCCTTATTTTAAATGTTTTCAAGTATTGTAAGGCAAGCCCGATCAGGACCAGATCGGGACCTGATCAGGATAGCCTTATTTTAAATGTTTTCAAGTATTGTAAGGCAAGCCCGATCAGGACCAGATCGGGACCTGATCAGGATAGCCTTATTTTAAATGTTTTCAAGTATTGTAAGGCAAGCCCGATCAGGACCAGATCGGGACCTGATCAGGATAGCCTTATTTTAAATGTTTTCAAGTATTGTAAGGCAAGCCCGATCAGGACCAGATCGGGACCTGATCAGGATAGCCTTATTTTAAATGTTTTCAAGTATTGTAAGGCAAGCCCGATCAGGACCAGATCGGGACCTGATCAGGATAGCCTTATTTTAAATGTTTTCAAGTATTGTAAGGCAAGCCCGATCAGGACCAGATCGGGACCTGATCAGGATAGCCTTATTTTAAATGTTTTCAAGTATTGTACGGCAAGCCCGATCAGGACCAGATCGGGACCTGATCAGGATAGCCTTATGTTAAATGTTATCAAATATTGTAAGGCATATTGGATCAGGACCAGATCAGGATAGCCTTATTTAAAATGTTTTCAAGTATTGTACGGCAAGTCCGATCAGGACCAGATCGGGACCAGATCAGGATAGCCTTATGTTAAATGTTTTCAAGTATTGTAAGGCAAGCCCGATCAGGACCAGATCGGGACCTGATCAGGATAGCCTTATGTTAAATGTTATCAAATATTGTAAGGCAAGCCCGATCAGGACCAGATCGGGACCTGATCAGGATAGCCTTGTTAAATGTTGTCAAGTATTGTACGACAAGCCCGATCAGGACCAGATCGGGACCTGATCAGGATAGCCTTATGTTAAATGTTTTCAAGTATTGTACGGCCAGCCCGATCAGGATCAGATCGGGACCAGATCAGGATAGCCTTATGTTAAATGTTATCAAATATTGTAAGGCAAGCCCGATCAGGACCAGATCGGGACCTGATCAGGATAGCCTTGTTAAATGTTGTCAAGTATTGTACGGCCAGCCCGATCAGGACCAGATCGGGACCTGATCAGGATAGCCTTATGTTAAATGTTTTCAAGTATTGTAAGGCAAGCCCGATCAGGACCATATCGGGACCTGATCAGGATAGCCTTATGTTAAATGTTATCAAATATTGTAAGGCAAGCCCGATCAGGACCAGATCGGGACCTGATCAGGATAGCCTTATGTTAAATGTTTTCAAGTATTGTAAGGCAAGCCCGATCAGGACCAGATCAGGATAGCCTTATGTTAAATGTTATCAAATATTGTAAGGTATATTGGATCAGGACCAGATCGGGACCAGATCAGGATAGCCTTATGTTAAATGTTTTCAAGTATTGTAAGGCATACTGCATTAGGCCAAGGTCTGGATCAAATAGGGCTAGCCTGGTATTAAAAAATATTCAGTATGATAAGACCAGTGGCGGTACTTCCATAGAAGCCCGAAAGCCCGACTTGCCTTACATAGTTCCGAATAACGAACTTAACGATTGTTTATTTATAAAATAACGCTATAAACGTGAATGTGAGTACTAACCGGTAGGTATTTATTAGTCCTACGTACCAAAAAAAATATGCTGCTACTAAATAAACATTTGGGCTTGCCTTAGTTTGACACCCTAGGCACGCCACTGGATAAGACATGTAGTATCAAGCCCAGATACCGTTATCCTAATTGTCAAAGCAAGAAAAGATGCTTTTAAACATATATTCCAGAAATACAATTCAAAACTTATTATTGTTTTGGACGTGAACGGTGAAACTCAACTCATGACGTGTATCATATCATGATTGCCATATTTATGTCACGGTGTAAATTTTATTTGCATCAGATCAGGTTATACTGGTAATTTATTTTACAAAAATCTTTTACCATAAATTTTGTTTGTCAATAACGAATTTCTACAACGTTACAAATTCACAAACATTATCTCTTTATAATATTAGTATAGATTTGATAACGCATGAAAAGTATTTTATTTGTTATGGCAACATTAGGTACTTGATAAACCGACAGGCGACAACAGGAAATGTAGGAATTAGGTGCATAAATAGAAAGTTACTTATTATCGTATTTATTTTTTTCCAGAAAATGTTAGGTAAAATAATACGTGATAAAACCATTATAATTAAAAACAAGTATTGCGGATGTTACTAACTTGGTGCGCAACTTAAAATAATGCAATACCGCTTTTGGGCATTTCCCGCCTTTTACTACAAACGGCAATTCTACATACAGTCTATATAACACGGGAGTTAATTTTTATTTTATGTCAAGAAGACGGTATCAGTGGATTTAATTGATTGAATATGCCGATTGGTATATTAATGTAAAGATTAAATAAGTTCATTACAAAAACTTAATCGCCTTAACAGTAGTTACAGAATAATATATTGTGTGTTTACCAAAACAAAGTGTATCAAGGACTATAAACTTATATCTAGACATTTACTAAGTGTGTATTGTGTATAAAATACTAAATTGTGGAGTAAACTACTTAAGTAGATAAAAATTTACATGTTGTGTGTAAAGTTTCGTTATTAAATTGAATTACCTAAAACATTCAAGGATAGTAAAAAAGTATTTAAAAATACATTACAATTCTTTGCTATTTTTCATTATAAATTTATATTTCAATAATCCGTATTTTTTTTCAGATGACATTATAGTTTTATTTGTAAATGATTTATCCAATGAAGTAATTGATATAGTATTAAGTTCTTGGTTAGATCATTACATAGAATATAGTGGTACTGGATGTAAATATTATATGCCTGCATCATTGTTAAAAAGTACTAAGTATTGTAAATTATTACAAACAATAGTGAAACATTGTGAAGAGCCTGATCCGACAAGACCAACATTTCATGTTCAAATATGTGGCACAGCAGGTAATTTATTGTTATTTGAATTATAGATTTATGAGAATTGATATCTTATTGTCAAAACAATAAAACAGTAATTAATTTATACAATTAATGTTATCAGAAACTATGAAAGAGGCAGAGGAAAAATTAATAAGATTGGAAAAATAACCCTATGCTTTCTCTACTGATAATGAGCAGTCCACTAAAGCCAAAGCAGCTGCTGTTGAAAAACCTTTCAAAATAAAAGCATTATCAAAGAATCAATTAAAAATAGATAAAATATTCAGCCAAACAGCTTTGGAGTTAACCGATAAACCCACTGAAATTTGAGGTAATATCTCTTATTTAAAATGTAAATATTGTTGATTAATTTCTTATATTTTTTTACTAATGATTTTTTTTAACAAAGCATATTAACTGACATATTTTTATTATTGTTAATTTTGATACAAATAATTAAGTTATACTACTGTTGTTTTACTTCTAATAATAATAGTACATTATCAATAATAGCTGATAATCTATTTAGCATCTTTATAGTAATAAATCCAAAACAGAAACTGAAATGACTATATTAGCAGCTAGATCATCAACAAAAAATACTGTATCCAATGGTAAAAAACAAATTAATCATTACAATACCTATCTAATAATTATTAGTAACTAAGGTCATATGGATTCTATTCTAAAATTGTGGAGTGTTGTAATTGTTATAATATTTATATCAGTGTTGGAATTTTGATATTTTAATAAATGTATAATCAGTGTAAAAATTTGTATTAATATATATTTTATTTTTAACAGATTCTTTGCTTGAATGTTTCAGGCATAATTATAACAGTCTATCAAAACAATTAGGGAATTTAAGAGGTCAAATTGTAAGCATATCTGCTGTTGTTGCCCAAATCCTGTCTGAAATTAAAAAGAATAACAGTACTCAACTGTTAGATTCCAGTCGAATAGATACTGAAGGATCAACAGATGTGGCTCAAAAATTAGAATTTCCACTATCAACAATGGAAAACTTTGATAAATTCAATGAAAAGTTGAAAGACAATAAAAAAATGTGAGTTTCTAAAAAACTATACTGTTATATATAAATATATGAAAGAACTAATATTTGCTCTATAATAATATATATAAAAATGCTCCTCATTATAAATAATAATAAATTTGCTTTTCCAGAATAAACTTATATACTTTTCCATTGATGGAAAACACTATTACCCATAATATGGGCAATATTATTCGTTTTTTACATTTCAAGAGATATGGCCATGTCATATGTAGCTGCAACTCCAAAAAAAGTTTTAAAAGATACAACTTTTTTCACTTTGGTAAAAAGTATGTTAATCATTATATACTGCAGGATACTTTCATTGATACCAAATTAATTATTTCTTAATTGTATGTTATTACTTTATAAATATTAATATTTTTATTATTATTACTTATTAAATTACAACATAATTGAATCAAATTTTGTATTTCAGCTGCAATGAGACAGAAATTTCTAAATAAGCAAGATATTCCTGACAGTAAATTACAGCAAGCATTGTCGTCAATATTAAATAAAGCTAACGATTGGGATGGTTACTGCTTAAAAAGCCTTTTTAAGAAGGTCAATAAAAGACACTAACAGCTTTTATTTAAATTCCTTGTATTTTTTTTTTATTGTTTAAATATGTTTTACCATACAAAAAATAAATAAATTCATTAATATTGAGTTGTTAATTATTATTATTTATTATAATATTCAATATTTATAAAATCATTGATAATTAAATAAATAACGAATTGATAAAAAATAAATAATAAAATGTTAAGTAACATATTTATAATAACAATTCATATTTTTTTAACAAACAATTTTTTCATGACTATAATATTATATTCATGTTTTTTAAAAGGACCGGACTGGGCATACTCAATTTGGATCAGGCAAGGTATTACATGATACAGATGATTGATTGGGACCCGATCAGGCATTCCTAGTTTGGACCCGATCAGGCATTCCTAGTCTGGACCCGATCAGCCATTCCTAGTCTGGACCCGATCAGGCATGCCCGATCTGGACCCGATCAGGCATTCCTGATCGGGTCCAGACCAATGTTCTGCGTTACATGCCCGATCTAGACCCGATCAGGCATGCCCGATCTGGACCCTATCAGGCTTGCCCGATCTGGACCCGATCAGGCATGCCCGATCTGGACCCGATCAGGCATGCCCGATCTGGACCCGATCAGGCTTGCCCGATCTGGACCCGATCAGGCATGCCTGATCGGGTCCAGACCAATGTTCTGCGTTACATGCCTTATCTGGACCCGATCAGGCATTCCTGATCGGGTCCAGATCAGGAACACGAAAAAATTTCTACTCGGGTAAGATCATTAAACAAGAAATTACTCTTTCTGAGGCTAGTTTTACACGAGGCAATAATTTGGAGAAGACCTATAAAAATTTATAGACGATTCCTCCAACTTCCATCGAGTCTGAACGCGCTTTTTCTGCTTCTACATATGCCACAAATTAAGAAGTATGCTTTCGGATGAGACGTTGGATGCGTTGTTATTTCTAAGATTTTATTTTCGTGGGTTAAATAAGTAATTTATAGTTCCTATATTTATATTTTATTTAAAATACATTGATCTCTGTTGCATGGTCTTTTTTATAGTACAATGGCGTTTCTTTGTTTAGATAAAAGGGCTTAGTTTGTTTATTTTATCAGAAGAAATTATAATTTTGTTTTATTTTTTAATATTTGAGTAAAGATTTAAAATAAAAGATTTATTTTAAAATGCTTTACTTTCTTTTTGTTACCACTTTTTATTACTAATACAATCCCGGGACTACCCCGGGATCCCGGGATTAACTGTTGATAATCCCGAAATCCCGGGATTACAAAAATCGACCGGGATCGAATCCCCTAATTCCACATAATAGAGGGGTGAGCCTATGACCGTTGTTAGCCATATTGTCAGACTTCTACCGTGAATTTCCTAATATAAAATGCAACAACGCATATCCAAGGAATTAAAACTGAGTCGTCTCCACGGTAGGCTGTTACGGTATTCTAAAGCCAGCCTTCACCAAGTTAAAAAAATAATTTTTATCCTTCACAAATCTAAAAATAACATTAATCGCCATGTTTTGATCGAATGGCGATATAAATTAGTTGTTGTATTTATGAGGAAAACAAACAGTTCAAAATATTGCAAAAAATGTATTTTTGCACGTCATCGCTATACAAAAAACTTGTTGCATAAAATTATCACGATACGTATGCGTAAGTAATTCGTAGACAAACATACAAAAAACTAGACAACACAGCAATCATAGGAGATTGCAAAAAGTTAATTTTTGCGCATTAACTTTGCATGTCATTGCTAGAGGCTTGTTTTGACCGAATAATAATAATTAATAGTAAAACTAGTCTGATGTATTTTGTTCAAAAGATATATCGCATGGAATAATATTATGTCGCCATGAAGGATCACTGTCTTGGTGGATTTTGTGAAGTTTTGGTTCAAATTTTCGTGACTACAAAGATATTTTACGAGGTTAAAAAAGCTTTTAGTCTGATCTTAAAAATAACCAACATTCGTAAAAAATATTCAGCCTGGATGTTTAAGCATGTGAAGGTCACCTTCGAATCAGAAGATGTATATTATTTCCAAAAAAAAGAAAACAGTAAGGTGTTTCGATTGTGCTAAAGCAGATAAAATTAAAATATATATAAATGCAATAAAACACTTTACCAATTTTAATATTCATTTCAACTAATTAATAAGTTAAAAACAACACACAACATTTTAAAAAGCCACTTACTTCATGCTCTATTGGGCGCACATTACTTACCATGTGCAATTTGGTCGCATTGCAATACCAAGATAAAAAAAAAATACTCTCAAAAGTTTGTTTTTAATACAACGCATTTCACTGCCGACAATAATTTACGGGTGATACAGCATTATGAAATTAAGCCTGCAATGAACACTTAATAAAGAAATCAAGACGTGGCCGATGGGACCTTCGGTTTGACATGCCGGCCTAGTAGCCAACTCGCCGTGCTATAGCAAAAAATGTTCTAATTTTTTATCTCAATCGTTCACGTGCAGCCGACACGTGTTTGATCATTCATTACGTTGAATAAACAACATTGGAATTATGAATGGCTGGCTGCTGGCTGTGTATCACGTTCTTTAACAATGAAGGAAAATATCGTAAGGGATCTGTTGTCCACAAACCCACACTAGGCCAGCGTGGTTGACGAAGAGCTAACCCCTCTTCAGGTATTAAAAGGGGCCACGGCTAGTTGTAGGACATTCTTCTTCTTCTTCATCAACCCATATACGCCCACTACTGAGCACGGGTCTCCTCTACCATTGAGAGGGTGTTAGGCCATAGTCCACCACTCTGGCCTAGTGCGGGTTGGCGGACTACACACCTAAGAAATTCCTAGAAACTTCTTAGGTGTGCAGGTTTTATCACGATGTTTTCCTTCACCGTTAAAGCAAGTGATAATTCAATGTGAATACACACATAACTCCGAAAAGTCAGAGGTGTGTGCCTGGGGTTCGAACCCGCGACCGCCGAGATTCTCGACCGCGTGCCCAAACCTCGAGACCATCACTGCTGTAGGACATTTATGAGCCAAAATTTAGAACTGATAACTGCTTTTTGATTTTGTACGTTGAGTTTGAAGTCACAGTAAGCTATAAATATAAATGCAATTATTACAGTTAACCAATGCAAGGGGCGGAAATTAAATTGATGAACTGTAAAAGATTTTATTTTGTAAAAATGATTTATTTTTGTGATATTGGCAATCAAAAATATATATGATAACGCGATGGAAGCTGTAGAAAAAATCTAATAGTTCTATCTCGAATTCCATCTCCGAATTCAAGCTTACTAGCGAGGTTGTATTGTTTATAATCCTTAGCATTATTGAAAACGGTTACAAGGCAATAAAAATTTTAATACTTAATTTTACTTTGAAATCAAAATTTTTGCATTTCTGATCATTCCGAGACATTGAAGGTACCTTTGAACTTTGCGCGGATACCTTTCGTATTGTGTCAATGTCATCAAACTCGTTTTCATATTGAGCCAAATAAGTTGCATAACCTTCACAATCTAATAAAAGTTGGTTGTTTTGCACAAATGGCATTCACTAGTTTATAGGCCAACAATTTGATCAAATGTTGGAGGACTACGTCGCTTCTGGGCTTAGGCATTCTGAGTATTAGTGAAAGCGTTCTCATACAAGCAGCATTCAGACAACTTAATGAGATCTATTTGGGTTATGAATGAACGACCTACGCTACGTTTGTGAATGGGTGAAATCCTCAGTTTAGTTCTTTTGTCCAATGCGTTGACAACTTTGGTGACGTAAGCAGCTGAATGCAAAATCTCGAGAATATTTGTGTAATTAACAAATAGTTACGATAGTCTGAATATTTGCGAGGACTAAACTTCTCATAATTTTACAACGTTTGCAAAGATATACTACCCGTAAAACTGTATATTTAAGTATTTGGTTACTTTTTTGTACTACTGGCGACGCGGACATGACCGCTGTAAGACTAAATTCATTCCTAGATAGAAATCAAGGGCTACTCCGTTTGCGCCAATAGTTACTGATCCCACCAAATAAGTCATCAAAAACAAAAATCTTTCACCAAAGTATGAATTTTGATAAAAAACCAACAGTCGTAATAAATATATTATATACTTCGCATCATTTGTGTGCATCAGTGTTATAGCTACATACAATCTAAATATCCCAAATAAGTTTTTAAAAAGCAGTGATGGCCTCAAGGTTTAGGCGCGCGGTCGAGAATCTCGGCGGCCGCGGGTTCGAACCCCAGGCACACACCTCTGACTTTTCGAAGTTATGTGTGTATTCAAATTGAATTATCACTTGCTTTAACGGTGAAGGAAAACATCGTGATAAAACCTGCACACCTAAAAGTTCTTAGGAATTTCTTAGATGTGTAGTCCGCCAACCCGCACTAGGTCAGCGTGGCGGACTATGGCCTAAACCCTCTCAACCCGACCCGAGGAGACCCGTGCTCAGCAGTGGGCGTACATGGGTTGATGAAGAAGAAGAAGAAGTTTTTATAATCGTCAATTATCTTGACTACAGTTCAAACGCTACTTGTCGATATTAAACATAAAACTGAATGCAATGAAAAAATAAAATGTCTATTTCCACATTTATTCTTGTTTAAAATAGAAACTGAGGGAGCAATCTTAGAAGTTAACGTCTCGCCGACGGAGAAACGAAATTATAAAATGTTGAAAGTTGTAAAGTACCTTGCACTTTATCCTACAGCGGTGAGTTCGTAAAGCAGTCTTCTTTATTGTCTCCTTTGACATTTTATTTCTGCTTTATACTTGGTGCTATAAATGTTGAAAATGTACTATTATTTATTATAAAAATAAACTATATCTTACTGGCTAAGAACCCCTTGCTAGTCTCAATCTACACTTTGGAGGGTTTTTGGGAACTCAAAATGAACGCCGAATTGCCCTCAGAATTATTATGTATATTGTGCCATAGGAAAATAACATGAAAAGACGAGAACCTCTCGTTCCTCGTTCAATGTGTAAGTAGGAGAAAACACTTCACCACAAATACAAAGATAGCTTCAAAATGTCAGAAAACATTTCTCAAATTAAAAGTATCAAGTTTGTAATCTGCCGTCTTGATTGAAACCATTTCTTTTATTTTTGTTTGGAGACAAAGATCCATTTTCTTGAAAAGTTTTTGTTTTCCTGTAGAGAAAATGTCATTTATTCTCGGATCAGGTTTCTTTTGAATCATCAAGGATTACAATAATTTTGACATCAAACATTCCCTCGACTTTTGATGAAATAACACAATGATATTCTAAAGGATTTTATCACTTTTGAAACAAATTAAGGGATGCGGTAGGTATAATGTTATGAAACATAATCAGCATTTTGTTTGCTTCCTGAGAAATAGATTGCGGGTCGATCTCTCGTGGTTTATATGATTGTGATCATCAGTAAAATACATGAGATGGGTAAATAAGCAAGTTCCTTTTTATAAAACAAAACTGTAATCAATAGTGAAAACAAGGATGCTAATCTAGTTGCCAGTTAAAAAAAAGCTGCGTCTTATTTTCCTCTTGGAAATAATTTACTCTTTGATCCATAAATACAAAATTTGATTTCGGAATTTAGTGGTCATAATTTTGTACTATCGAAGGCTTAATTTGTGGTTGAAAAATTACATTTCGGAGGATTGTGGAGTTCTTACTTACTAACAAAGACGTTACGTATTATTGATAAGACTATTTTTAATTATATATTTAAGTTAATAATTATGTTTTTATTTTTCTTACTACACGCAGTGTCGAGAACTCATGGTAATCAGTTAGCTCGTCAGACACACATTGTTCTTTCCTCGATGTTTAATTGATAAGATCATTACGCTTACACTACGTGCTCAAAAATTGTACTACCTCTCTAGAACATTCCAGAAAAATTTTGAGTATTCCTTCTGCTGGACAGCAAACGGGATTGTTTATCTTCGTCGTGATCAAAACAGTCCGGTTATTCGCATTTCTAATGAAGCTGACTTAGATTCCTTGAGAAGAAAAACATGACTCGCGATGTATAGCTTTATAACTCGTTTACATTTTAATCTAAATTTACCTTATAATTTTACTCCAAAAACTGTATATACCATATTATTATACCTAACACTTACACTACATTTTTCAAAATAACTATTTGCATTTACACTAGTAATACAGCTGTCTGCTTTCTTAAACTGTACTTTCACTACATATGTTTGATTCATTGGATATTACAAATATTTTTTTACAAACTTATTCACGCTGGACACCAATATTTTAGCCTATATTATCTTACTATTAACATTCAATCATATTGACAAAGACTTATCATCCGCTGTTGATGATATGAATATCTCTACAGCAGTTTCTGTCTCCTCTATTGAAAGATGTTCTGATCACATTACTAATATTAATGGCCTTACAATTTTGACTCAAAATATTCGTAGTGTTAACTGTAATTTTTCTGCCTTGGAAGTTTTGCTGACTGAATTAAATGTGGAAGTAGACATACTGATCTTGACTGAATGCTGGCTCTTACACTCCGTAAGCTTACCAACTTTAACAGGGTATTTTCATAAGGCAACAAAAAATAACATCAAACAAAATGACGGTGTTTTAATCTACTATAGAGATGTTCTTAAACCCTCCTTTGAAGAACCTTCTTTTCAAGAAGGAAATTGTTTAGTTACTACCCTTAAAAATCTCGCTATCATATCTATCTACAGATCACCTTCTTATTGTGTGCCTGACCCTTTTCTAAACTCCCTGAATTCAGTTCTAGACAAATGTAGTAAATATTCAAATATTATACTAATTGGTGACCTAAATATTGCAATAAACCCAATTAAATTAACTTCATTTGGCGAAAAATATCTCACCCTTGCCGCATTTCATGGACTCTTACCAGCGCATACTCTTGTTACTCGTCCGGCTAGTAACACGTGCATTGACCATGTTCTCCTTAAGTCTAAATTGTCCTCCACTACATTGGTTCCATCCAGCACGCTTACAGACCATTACCCCGTTATTCTTAATATTAGCTTAAAAATACCTCGTAACTATGCTTTGCACTCAATCACCAAAACAAATGAAAAGAAACTCAAGGAAGATCTATTATTTTTAAATTTTGAACCTATCTATGAAATACAGGACCCACAGTTATCGCTTAATTATTTAATCAAAGAAATTCAAAATTTAATCGAAAAAAATTCTTCTACGAGGTTGATGCCCAGACGCAAAAGAATTATCAAGCCATGGATCACTCCTGGCCTGCTACGCTGCATAAGAAATAAAGATGCACTACATTTAAAATCTAAAGCCTTACCAAATAACGAAATATTAAGAATCACATATACACGATATAGAAATTTTTGTAACGGATTATTAAAAAAATTAAAAAGAAATTATGAACGTAATCAATTATTAAATGCTAAAGGGGATAATAAAAAATTATGGAAAACAATTTAAAGATATCACCAATACTAATCCTTTGACTAACAATTCTATAGAATTATTTTCATCCGTTGCTTCAGAAATAGCTGTTAATCAAATAAATGACTATTTTGTAAATATTGGTAAAACCTTGGCTGAATCTATTAATTGTTCCATAAATCACTTAAATAACTATTCTCTACATAATTCATCTAGCAGTTCTAATTCTATTGTTTTTGAGGAGTCTACTCATGAAGAGATGCGATGTCTTATAATGGGCTTGAAGTCTGTAAGCTGCCCAGGGTGGGACAATATTACTTGCAAATTCCTAAAAGACAACAAGGAGATTCTTATTCCTCCACTCACTCATATCTTTAATTTGTGCATGAAAACGGGCACTTTTCCAGATTGTTTGAAAAAATCAGTAGTTCTCCCGATATATAAAAGTGGAAACAAAAAAGTTTTATCTAATTATAGGCCTATTTCCATCTTACCGGCCCTTTCAAAACTTTTAGAAAAAATTATTAATAACAGATTAACTAAATTCTTAGATAAATATAATTTGTTGTCCAATAGGCAGTTCGGCTTCCGAAAGGGTAAATCGACCGAGGATGCAGTTAATACCCTCATGGATAACATAATTTCCAGCCTAGACCAAAGGAAAAAGTGCCTCACTGTATACCTCGACTTAGCCAAAGCCTTCGATACGATCTCTATTAACAATTTGTTGAGCAAATTAGAAAGACTTGGCATAAGGGGTACCCAATTACAATTGCTGCAAAGTTATATGTCTAATAGGTATCAAAGCGTAAAAATAGGTAAATGGCTTAGCACCGAATTACCGGTTACATATGGAGTCCCTCAGGGTAGTATATTAGGACCTACATTGTTTTTGACATATATTAACGACCTCACTTCTCTTAAATTACGTAACGGTGACATAATTTCATATGCAGATGATACTGCCCTATTCTTTGCTGCGGACTCCTGGGCCGAAGTGTTTAAATCTGCGCAAGAAGGGTTTGATCTTGTAAGACAATGGCTAATAAGTAACTCCTTAACCTTAAATACTGACAAGACTAAATACGTCTGCTACAGCATCACCCCCATTCACCATCAAATTATTAATTATAGCATAACGCCTCATGAATGTGACAATAATTTGTCTACTTGTCAATGCAAACCTCTTCAATGTGTTCCTCATTTTAAATATTTAGGTATAATCATCGATCAAAAATTATCCTTTAAGGAACATATTTTAATCTTGTGTGGACGTGTTCGGAAACTAATATTTTTATTTAAAAATCTCCATCATGTGGCGGACTCATGCCTACTTAAACAAGTATACCTCGCGCTTTGTCAATCCATTTTGACTTATTGTATAACGGTCTGGGGAGGTACTTCCAAATCCACATTAAAAAGCTTAGAAGTAGCGCAGAGAGCTGTCTTAAAAACTATCTATTTTAAACCTATATTTTTCTCAACCTCGTCACTTTATAGTCAAAGTGCTGTCCTGACTGTTCGACAATTGTTTATATTTTTGATCACCCTAAAACAACATTCTCAATTGACTTTTAATCCTATATTATTGAATAACAGGAGAAATTATGAAGTATGTTCATATAACAGTACCTCCACATTGAAATTATCCCGCAGATTTTTTTCTTATTTAGGTCCACGTTTATATAATAAACTAAACAAAATATTAAATATATATCCACTTTCCAAAATAAAGTGTAAAATGAAAATTTTTGATTTCTTACAAAAATTGTCCTACGATGAAACAGAATGCCTACTACAAGTACAATCTTAGAGAAAGCAGACACACACACACACACACCCACACACAAACACACACACACACTCACACACTCACACACACACACACACACACACACACACACACACACACACACACACACACACACACACACACACACACACACACACACACACACTCACGCACACACACACACACACGCACACACCCGCAATATAATTTGGTATACATTTTTATTTTTATCTTCAGTTTTTGGTTATTGTATTTTACTTTTAAGTTTTTGTTGCCTCTTTATTTTCAAGATTTCTGCATGTTAATATAATTTAGCTTATAACATTTAACTTCTTGTAAAACTGCTTTTAGTTCTTGGGGGAATTGGCCCTGCAGGCTGAGATACAGGCTCGTCCTAGTTTAGCTGCAGCTGTCACCTACCTCACGCATTGGTTGCTCTAAATTTTTAGAATTAATCATTTCTTTTATGTTTTATACTATTGTAACCTTAGTAAGTGAATAAATAAAATTTATTTATTAAAAAAATTTATTATTATTAATTAACAAATAGTTACGATAGTCTGAATATTTGCAAGGACTAAACATAATTTTACAACGTTTGCAAAGATATACTACCCGTAAAACTGTATATTTAAGTATTTGGTTACTTTTTTGTACTACTGGCGACGCGGACATGACCGCTGTAAGACTAAAATCATTCCTAGATAGAAATCAAGAGCCACTCCGTTTGCGCCAATAG
Organism: Cephonodes hylas; assembly: GCA_030295005.1. Lineage (NCBI taxonomy): Eukaryota > Metazoa > Arthropoda > Insecta > Lepidoptera > Sphingidae > Cephonodes > Cephonodes hylas. Next base: position 2,088,017 of record AP025367.1, on the reverse strand, counting down.
TTACTGATCCCACCAAATAAGTCATCAAAAACAAAAATCTTTCACCAAAGTATGAATTATGATAAAAAACCAACAGTCGTAATAAATATATTATGTAATTCGCATCATTTGTGTGCATCACTGTTATAGCTACATACTCGTACAATCTAAATATCCCAAATAAGTTTTTAAAAAGCAGTGATGGCCTCAAGGTTTAGGCGCGCGGTCGAGAATCTCGGCGGCCGCGGGTTCGAACCCCAGGCACACACCTCTGACTTTTCGAAGTTATGTGTGTATTCAAATTGAATTATCACTTGCTTTAACGGTGAAGGAAAACACCGTGATAAAACCTGCACACCTAAAAGTTCTTAGGAATTTCTTAGATGTGTAGTCCGCCAACCCGCACTAGGCCAGCGTGGCGGACTATGGCCTAAACCCTCTCAATGGTATGAGACCCGTGCTCAGCAGTGGGCGTACATGGGTTGATGAAGAAGAAGAAGAAATTTTTATAATCGTCAATTATCTCGACTACAGTTCAAACGCTACTTGTCGATATTAAACATAAAACTGAATGCAATGAAAAATAAAATGTCTATTTCCACATTTATTCTTGTTTAAATTAGAAACTGAGGGAGCAATCTTAGAAATTAACTTCTCGCCGACGGAGAAACGAAATTATAAAATGTTGAAAGTTGTAAAGTACCTTGCACTTTATCCTGCAGCGGTGACTTCGTAAAGCAGTCTTCTTTATTGTCTCCTTTGATATTTTATTTCTGCTTTATACTTGGTGCTATAAATGTTGAAAATGTACTATTATTTATTATAAAAATAAACTAACTCTTACTGGCTAAGAACCCCTTGCTAGTCTCAATCTACACTTTGGAGGGTCTTTGGGAACTCAAAATGAACGCCGAATTGCCCTCAGAATTATTACGTATATTGTGGCATAGGAAAATAACATGAAAAGACGAGAAACTCTCGTTCCTCGTTCAATGTGTAAGTAGGAGAAAACACTTTACCACAAATACAAAGATAGCTTCAAAATGTCAGAAAACATTTCTCAAATTAAAAGTATCAAGTTTGTAATCTGCCGTCTTAATTGAAACCATTTCTTTTATTTTTGTTAGGAGGCACAGGTTCATTTTCTTGAAAACTTTTTGTTTTCCTGTAAAGAAAATATTGTTTATTCTCGAGATCAGGTTTCTTTTGAATCATCAAGGATTACAATAATTTTAACATCAAACATTCTCTCGACTTTTGATGAAATAACACAATGATATTCTAAAGGATTTTATCACTTTTGAAGCAAATTAAGGGATGCGTTAGGTATAATGTTATGAAACATAATCAGCATTTTGTTTGCTTCCTGTGAAATAGATTGCGGGTCGATCTCTCGTGGTTTATATGATTGTGATCATCAGTAAAATACATGAGATGGGTAAATAAGCAAGTTCCTTATTATAAAACAAAACTGTAATCAATAGTGAAAACAAGGATGCTAATCTAGTTGCCAGTTAAAAAAAGCTGCGTCTTATTTTCCTCTTGGAAAAAATTTATTCTTTGATCCATATATACAAAATTTGATTTCGGAATTTAGTGGTCATAATTTTGTACTATCGAAGGCTTAATTTGTGGTTGAAAAATTAAATTTCGGAGGATTGTGGAGTTCTTACTTACTAACAAAGACGTTACGTATTATTGATAAGACTATTTTTAATTATATATTTAAGTTAATAATTATGTTTGATTTTATTTTTCTTACTACACGCAGTATCGAGAACTCATGGTAATCGATTAGCTCGTCAGACACACATTGTTCTTTCCTCGATGTTTAATTGATAAGATCATTACATAGTGTTAAAATTATCATAACCGGTAGCTCTTATGAAAGTGCCGCTGCATGTTGCATCATGTTACTACAAGTTCATTAACATGGAATACAGATTTGTGGTTTTATTAATGACATTTAATTGTTATTCATTAATCTTTTTATTAATATATCGGCGTTTGAATAGTAATATCTAGAATAGAGTTATTTTAAACTTTATAGATGGACTTGGTAATGTGGTTTAAAAAGGTGTGAGAAAATGAAGTCGTGGGTTCAATTCTAGTATAGAAAAATATATTTTTGTAATCGCTTTTTTTTTTTCATAAAAGCTTTGTTTAATAAATGCACTGCAGCGTAAACCTGTAATTTTGTTTGAAGTCGGATTTTTGGCCAAATTATTGCTACAATTTAATTCTAATTTTTATGCTGACACATTTTTTACAACTGAGAAGTCTTACACATACTACTGAGGAAAAATTCCTAGGCAAATTGAATCGAAATCGTGGAAAGTTTTCGTTTTTAATCATCGTAATAAAGTTATGATTTTATGTTCCTTTTCCTCATTGTTTATTCGGAATTATTTAATATGTACAATCATTTTTTTATGGCACGAGTTATTTACGGAAACACTACACACTGGGCCAATGTTACGAACCAAAATATCTTCAATACACAAATAATTAATAAAGGCCAAATGACCATTATTATTTTAATAATATGTTATTATAATAATTTCCTATATATTCTGTTGATATTGTTTCTTTGAATCTGTAAACAACATTTTAATTCTGCCTTGATTACTATAGTTAATCGTAAATATTGTGTGTCGACTATAATTAAATTAGAGCTACATACATATATCGGGGCTAAGAAGATTAGTAACATAAAAATATCTATTATTCTGTATTTTAAAAATTCCTCTTTGTTATTAATGGACTATTGCCTATTTATCATTATCGTCATCATCAGCAGCCCTTAATTCGTCAACTGCTGGACATAGGCCTCTGTTATAGCACTCCACTGGGCTCGATCTCCGGCTCTCCTTATACAACCACTGCCAGCCACCTTGCGGGTATCGTCACCCCACCTAGCTAGAGGGCATCCTACACTACGTTTGCCGAGCCGTGGTCTCAACTCCAGAACACGTTTACCCCAACGGTTATCGGTTCTGCCTATTTGTCATCATGGTTTTATTGCGCGGTGGTATCGATTATACAGCGGGTTCCATACCCGGAGAGGCCTTAGTGGCATCTAGGCAATATGGAAGTACCCCCCTTTAACCGATCAAAAAAACTCCACGGCTTTACCACCCTTTTGTCGAAAATGTAACCTCTTCGTCACAGTTAAAAGAAGTCGCCTGAATTTTTTAACTTGAATGATTTCGCTATCGCTTCAAAAGATCTAATCTAATGTAATATGTATTACTTGTGAGATAGATTAGGTTTTCATACGATGGGCAATTTAATCTATTTATTTAAATCATCAAACATTGATACGGTCACTATATGATGCTGTTAGGTTGGCTTATTATAACTTAGGATAAAAGGCCCTCAAGTAAAACTGAATAAATTAATCGACTTGGCATTAAATCGTTCTCACAACGTTTTACGCTTCTACCGTAAAAAGAGTACTGAGTTGTGAGACTGGTCTTTTTGTATTTTCTATACAAAATTCCCAGTTTCGAATTGGCTTTAAAAATCTGGCAAAACATCAGCAATACACTCAGACATACAATCAGCTCGTCACCTATTCCGTGAAACTAAATAGAACGGACAAAGCTCAATATCGATCATGGAAACATCCAGTATTACCGAAATTTATCGCAATACATTATTATAATAACGTACATTATGACCGTTTAGTCGAATTCAATTAGTTAAATGTTAATACATTCCAATCCACTTTAAACTGACATAATTTAATATAAATATTATGCAGACATTATACCTTCGAGAATAGACGATTAAAATTATTTATATTTTTAAACTTAATTCTGTATATGGTAGGAAACGATTAACGGAAATAACATAGTGATGATTTTAATCGATTACGCTTGGATTTAAGACCTATATTTATAACTTGAAATCATGAATTGAATTAATTAAATTATGTCAGTTGATAAAATTTTAAAAAGAGGTAAAAATATTTTCCCGTACCGGGAATCGAACCCGAGCCTCCTGGGTGAAAGCCAGGTATCCTAGCCACTAGACCATACGGGATGATATCATAATTGCCAAAATAAATGGTTCTTTTCAATGGATTTAGTTTTTCTGTTATTTAAGTAACTATAAGATTTAATAGCCAGCAGTCGTGTTTTTACATGCTATTATTACAATTAACATCGGTCCAACAGTTTATAGTTATAAACAAAAATAATCGACTTCGTATTTGTAATTGTAACCATTTACTATTAAGTTACTATAGTCGTAAACAAGAGATTATCTTAGGCATCAACTAATTTATAATTAGAACGTTATTTGGTGCGAAATAAATACTAACACTAACGGCTGTATTTTAAACTTTAGACAAAAGTCCATTTCCTTTGTATCGGTCTCACTCAATAAACACACACTATTTTTTCGACACATTTCTAGACACTAAAATTATCTAAATTACATCACCCTATAAAAACCATACCCATCCCGAAAATTGAACCTGTGACGTCGAGAACACGGGACAATGATATATGCACAAAAAATCGACTATGTCCATTATTTAAATTACTCTACCAAATGTCTGTTTAACTTTAATGATATTTTTTTTTTTTTTTTTCTATTTATTAAAGAGTTTATTCGCATAGCGAACATGCCACTCTTGTCTACAAAAACAATATAAATCAATAAGTATCTTAATAACTAGTACTTACATAGTTGTATTTAATATTAAACTTAACTAACTTCTGAGTGCTATTGCACATTTCACCATACGTATAACCGTAATTACTACATCAGATAAAGGATCAGAAAGTATAGAATTACAAGAGCCAACGCCTACTAATTTAATTGCGTTACGTTTATCTTCGTTCCGGACACACTCCATCAGAACATGATAAGTGTCCTCTGGCACATTACATGCTTCGCAATTAGGTGTCGAAGTCTTCCCCATTAGGAACGCAAATTTGTTCAAAGGAATGTGTCCGGTACGAAGACGCATGAGTAAAACTAAATCTTCTCTGGATAGTGTGCATTCACAAAACCAAGGCACATTCAGAGGATGAGGTTGTATCGTTTTATACCATATCCCTTTCTCCTTCGATCTCAAGTCAAAATATTCTTTCCATTTACTGTAGCATGTTTTTTTAATGATAGGTAAACAATCTGTATAAAAGGGATTTATATTATAAGTAATGCCATCACTGATTGCCTCTCTCGCTAAAAGGTCTGCTCTCTCATTCCCTTCGATACCTAGATGTGAAGGTATCCACTGGATTTTAATTATTTTATTCTTAGTTACAAGATCTAAAACTGATTTAATGATATTGTAGGCAATCGGAGTGCCTCGAAGAGTCGAGGTGCAACGAGCCAAATGTTGAATAGAACTCTTGGAATCAGTAAAAATTACAATTTTCTCCTCATTTAGGTCGTTTATATAAGCTAAGGCTTCGGAAATTGCAACTAACTCTGTATACATAATCGAAACATTACTCGTAATTTTGAATTTTGCATGGATATCTAATTGTTCATCATAAAAAGCTGCACCACTGTTTTGTTTATCCTTAGAACCATCAGTAAATATTGTATAAAATTTAGATTGTCTGTATTTGTTAATGGTTTCTGTACATTCCAAGAGATCCTGAGCATTAAATCTTTTTTTAGGTTTATTAATAGAATCTATTTTTAATCTTAAAATTTCGTCTAGATTTATATTTGTAACCCAAGTGCTAAGAGAGAACATTTCTAACCCAGTTGATGTATGTATATTTAAATTTATCAGAATGTCTTGTGTAACAACCAGCAGAGGCATTTTTTTGTTAGACCAATATCGCGAGGTTTTACATAAATTGTTTAGATTACTTACTATAGGTATAATAAATGAGCTCAGTGATTTAGTTTTTAGCCAAAACTTACCGGCCAAGAACTGTCTGCGTATATCAAGAGGAGGAAGAGCTAGTTCAGATTCCATTGTATGGATAGGCGTGGATTTTATAAATCCGCCTATGACCCTCATGCATTGATTTTGAATTTTATTTAGTTTATATAAATGAGATTTACAACTATTATCATAAAGGAAGCTACCATAATCTAAACGGCTGCGAATTATTGAAATATAAAGCCTTCTGAGGTGTTTAGGATGGACTCCCCAGCCAGGACCCGATAAAACTTTAAATATATTCATAAATTTAGATACTCTTTGGCTAATTTTATTTATGTGTGCAGTCCATCTTAAATTACGATCCAACCACATCCCTAAATATTTACAATGATCGACTATTTCTAAAGGAGAAGAATAAATATGAAGCTTAACTACAGAGTTAAAAGTCTTTCTAGATCTTGAGAATATACATACCTTACTTTTAATAGGTGAGAGGTCTAAACCTAGCTGTATGAGTAATTTAGTTAAATTATTTAAGGCCGATTGAAGTTCTATACAAATATTATTAATATTTTGAGCCGTGTTAAAAATGACAAAATCATCTGCATATTGAGAAATGCATATATGTTGACTGATCCTTTTACATATATTAATGGTAATAACATTGAACAGCAAAGGGGATAAAGGATCACCTTGAGCTAGTCCCAATCCAGTTCTTCTGCGTATATTTATATCATGGTTTTGTATAATCAAATGTCTTTCATGTAAAAAATTATATATATATTGACATAACTTAACACCAACACCCAGCTGATCCAATTTTTCAACTAATACCGGAATGTCTACATTATTGTATGCATTGTTTATGTCCACGAAACAACAAATTGTATGGAGGTTATTTGAGAATCCAGACTGAATTTTTGATACTAAATAGCTTAAATTTTCTAAACATGATCTTGACTTTCTAAAACCTAATGTGTACTCTGAAAACATATTATTTTTCTCGACATACCACTCTAAACGTTTATTAATAATTGAGTGGAATATTTTGCAAATGCACGACATCAATGAAATAGGTCTTAACGAGTGAGAGTCATGTTTGGGTATAGGTATTATAAGAATTTGCCGCCATTGCTGGGGTATAAATCCAGTATTTAAGATTTGATTATACAACCATAACTATATATTGATTCCACTATCCGGTAAATTTTTAATCATCGAGAAAGAGATTAAATCGCACCCTGGTGCGGAGTCTGAAGATTTCAAGCTTTTAATCAGTTCTTGTTTTGAAATTGGTGTCTCTAAACAAGGGTTAGAAGAACTGAATATGGGACATTTATTGGTAACATACATTGGGGCAAGGCTATTCAAAAGATTTTCACAACAAGCACTATCTAAATAAGGTCTTTGGAATTTTAATCCTTTGAGCCATTTCATCCGCTGCCACATATCATTGGAAGAGGTAACATTATCTATCCCGGAACAAAAACTTTGCCATGATTCTCTTTTAGCCTTACGGAGGAGCCTTTGGGTGTCTGCAATCTCTTTTTGTAAAATTATTAAATTAGCTGGGGTTGAATTACGTCTAAAAACACCAAGAGCTCTTCTTCGTTTAGCTACTGCTTTAGACAAGTCTGAATTCCAGTAGGGTTTAGGAATAAATTTGCTCAATGGATTTTGATTGATTTTAATGTAAGGGATGTATTTGTCACCAGAATCATTAATCTCGGCTTCAAAATTATTGTAAGTTATCTCAAGATTATCTTCAGCACATAAAAAGTGAGAAAATTTTTCACTTAAACACTGTGTGTATAAATCCCAGTTGGCCTTTTTAAAATTTCTTTTCTTTAAAGGTTTAACAAAAAATTTGGAAGAGGTATTTATTTTGATTATAAGATGGTCGCTCCCTAAAGTCTCATTTGTTACATTCCAATTATATTTTATTGCAATATCTGATGTACATATCGATAAATCAGGAGAGGATTTTTGCAGAACACCATTTGCCATCTTAATTCGAGTAGGGTCACAATTATTCAATGTAATTAAATTGCAGTTCATCAGAGAATCAAATATTTGATTTCCTCTAGGGTCGGATTTAATTGACCAGGTACTATGATGACCATTTAGGTCACCTAGAATCAACGTCTTTGAGTCTGCTAAGCCAAAAATAAAATCCCAATCTTCTTGGGCAGTTCTTATTGATGGAGGACAATACACACAGATGACTTTATTTAAATTATTATAATTAAAAACCTTTACCTGAATAATCTCAATTCCTGAGTTACGACTTTGAATAGGTATAATTTGTGTTTTAAGAGATACGTGAGTAACAATAGCGACACCACCGTATCCATCCTCCCTATCTCTTCGATAAATATTGTACCCACTTACTCTAAAATCTTGATGGATGTTGAGCCAAGTTTCTGTTATAGCTGCAATATGTATTTTTTCAATGTTTAAAAAATGTTCAAAAAATAAAACCTTATTCTTGATACTTTGAGAATTCCATTGTATTATGTTGATATTATTGTTTTTGTTGTTATGTTCCATTATGAGTACTGAAAAATGATTTTAGGAACGGTAATTCTGAAATATATTTAATTATCCAAGATGTGATCCACTCAGTAGATATCTTCCAGATATTTTTTAGTAATTCAGGTATGGATGTTGACTCTTTTCTCTCAGCGATAACTTTCAAAATTTTCTCAATTAGAATAAAGCCATTTTCTTCTTTATCTTTGCGAGTGGATTGTGTTGAGGTTTTATTGTGTAAATTGTCATTTTTATGCAACTCCGTTTCTGTATCCGAACAGTAGCACTCCCAATCAAAAGCAACATTATCGTTAACCTGTGTTCTATGCTTCTTTTTGCTTTTTTTCTTATTACTCGTAACAGAAGTTATATTATCATTCTTCCCTAAATTTTCATTCGATTTTTCCATACTTATCAGTGTACCTTCTGCAGATGCATGTGGAGAAGATCCAAATTTAATTGGTGATATATTATTCAAATGGGTAGAAGATTCTCTGTCATCTAACGCTGTTGGCGATTTCGAGTCTTCACGTACTGGTGTTGAGGCTGGAACATACATTGTCATCGCTTTTCTATAGGTGCAGTTAAATTCAGACATTATTTCCCGAATTCTTTTTTCTTTTAAGTAGATAGGGCATTCTTTATTTAATGCAACGTGATTTCCTCCGCAATTTATGCATTTTAGCGCTGCAGATTCACAGTCTTCATGATTCTGTCCACATTTTAAACATCTTACCTTGGTTGATGGACATATCTTTTTGGAGTGACCAAATTTCCAACACCTTGAGCATTGGGTTACCGGAAATGTGTAAGGGTCAACTTTAACTCGGATGCCATGTAGATATATATACGGAGGTATAAGTGACCCTTTAAAACACAGCCTCACTGATTCACTTTCCGTCCAGCCAGAACCATATTGGTTTCTTTTATTAAGACGCTTCAAAGAAATAAGTTCAGTTTGACAAGTAATACTTTCAAAAAGTTCATCATCAGAACAATCTAATTCCACGTTTCTGATTACTCCATATGATACGCCGACTTCTGACGTGCGTTGTATAATCCACCCTTTATCAGTAATCTCCTGGCAAGAAATCAATTCATCTAAACTTGATTCTTTGTCAAAATCGATGAGAATTTTAAATGAATTTAAGTACTTAATTTTCAAAATACCGGTTATACAATGCAATTTAAGTAATTTCGCCATGGCAAATTGTTTCGGTAAGGCTTCTCTAGATAACACACTAATTTGTATTTTTTCTTCGAATTCATTTCTTGAATTACGTGCTAAACGTTTTCCTGATCGTGATACTAAAGTCCAATTCTCATTTGCATCTCCTTCTCTCGGTCGTTTATTTCCCGTCTTGTTTAAGTCAACGTCCATATTTAATGGCGTTTGTGTATAGTCCTCTTGTTGATTTGTAAGTTCCTCCATATTGTATTAATTATAATCTTTATTGTTTAGTCGTTTATCTACTAGGTGCGCGCAGGTAGTTGAGCGACCGACCCACGCGCACATATTCAAACGATAACAAAAGACAAGATAATTGCACAAATAGACACAGTCAAACACACGTGTTACTCGCACCGCTTCGTTCTCAACACTGTAATGATATTCTTCGGGGCAATGATTCTAAACTTGGCAGGACAGGGCAATGGAAAGAAACTTTGAAAATACAGAACGTATTAATGCTAATTGGAGTCTTGGCAAGCGAGACTTGGCAATATTTCAACTGCAAGCAATAACTGCCGTATTAAAAATATGGGCAGGTTTTCCGCTTCCACTAAACTGCAGGTAAATAAACAACTATATATATATATCTAATTCTTTTTTATTTTTTGCCGGTTTTTTATTATTGCCTGTTTTAATTTTCTATCAGTCTTTATACATCCCGTTTAACACTGTTTTTAAACATTGAACAATCATTATTGTAAAATATTTTAGTGTTTCGGGGGTTTCAATTATTCTGCCCCTTCAGACTACAAAATTCTTTGTTTTTAAAAAAATCTATACCTATCATATGATAGGGTGTCAAAATTTTTTTTTGGCCAAATTTGCCGTCCTGTGCTGGAGCACAGAAAGCTGGAGCTTCCTCAGCTTGCTGGTAAATCCGTCACTACTTACATTCTCCTATGAGTTTTCAAAGTTATATGTATGTGTATTAAACAACTGAAAATGATGGAAATATGGCATATAAATAAATACATAAATAAATACACCCAACAGTCACATACTTAGTCCTGACCCCACACTAAGATACGAGTCTTGTGTCGTGGGTATCAGAAACTACGAGAGACTTTTTCGGTCTCACAAACACCCAGACCCGAAACAAATGTTTGTGTGCAAATATTTGTGGATCACACAAACATTTGTTTCGGTGCGGGGATCGAACCCGCGGCCGCTCGTTTCGCAAGCTGGTGTCTAGCCAACTGCGCCACGGGGCTATCATATAATATAATGAATGTGTCCGAAATTACATCGAAATCCGTTTAACAACTAATTATTATAAAAACAAAAATAAATTGCCTATGACATTGATCTTTTATTACCACGATATATTTTCCTATTTTTCTCGAAACCCATAAATTTTGTTATGACACCTCCATATTAACCCATTCTTGACCGCCGTGCCAATTTGGGAACACTTACTTTTTGAGGGTACATGAAAAAAGTATTTATGTAAGTTAATAAATTCTCACATTTTTGGATAGTTGAAAGTGTGGTGATTACATGTAATATTAAACAATTTAGTTATATATTATAGATTTATTACAATAATTGGTCGAATTTTGCTTTTGAAGGACCTGTCGAGGTACTTGACTGTTTGCAATTATTATATTTTGCATATTAAGTTTATCATCGTAAATAGTTATTATTATTCAAATACGATAAATTGTCTATCTTATAAACAGAATTTTAAAAATAATTATTCATTTTTTACCATTTTATAGCACCTTAAACATTGCTGTGCCAATTTGGGTACACTGGCCACAAGTGTTATTTTTGCATATCATAAGGAGAAACTGCTAACGACGTTATAGTGTCAGTAACAATTGCCGTGGATAAGAGGAAGAGGTAAATACAATCCTCGAAGATTGTGACGACGGCTTGGACTATGATTTGGCTATAATTCCGTTGGAACTTTTTATTGATACTGACGAAGGAGATGGTTTTGATAATGAACAAATGTCTTCAATATTGCCAATTCATGTTCTAGGAGAAATCGATGTATTTAGGTGTTCATAATGTAGATACTCTTTCTGAGTATGAGGATAGCAGTGATAGTGAACTGCCAATGGAAACGAACATAAGACCGCAAATATTAAACCACCGCTAGTGCACCTGATGTACCTGCGATTGGACGAAATTGGTCAGTGCTGATTGTGCCTCCTTTTTTTTTGTTCTCGAGGGGAAAGCTGTTTATGGCTCTACTTCCCGCCAGCCCGGGGGCAGTGGGGGGCGGGAAGCGTATATCAGGGTCACAGGCCTTCCAGCCCGGCGCGCGGCGACGTCATATTTGCGCAGTTGTTAGTGACGGGCTGAGTCCTTAATACAGTCTCTAAACCGGCATACCGGCCAAAACCCCCCGGTGGCCATCTTCGTGCCGAGTTGGGCGACCGTGGTACGTGAGCGAGAGACGGCCACCGTTGTCCACAGGCGCCCGGTGCGCCTCCGAGACGTACTTGTCTCGGCCGCCTCGGAGTCAAAGGGAACGCAGTTAAGCAACCTCTACCTTGTTTCGGGCGCCCCAGTTGTGGGTGGGGGCCCCGCGATGTACAGAGGCCAAAGTGCCGCCACCTCTCTTGGAGTCACTTGAGGACGCCCTACCCCCGCAGCACGTCCAGCGACCCCAAGGGAACAATTGAGTCGCCTTTTACGACATGCAGGGGATACCGTGCTGGGATTCAAACCCCCCTTTACCTCAGGGCAGGCTGATTGTTCCTCCTTGGCTCCTTCTTATCCTTAGACTTATCCATCATCGATTGACCAATTACTAAACAAGAGTAGTATGAAAGAAACGTTGAAAGAACAGAGATCGAGTATAAATTTGATACAAATAATGAGATACTTTAGGTTCACTGAAAATGGCCCAATTAATATCGTTGTATGGAGTTGAAGTCCATGGCAAACAAATGGAGGTGGGTTCCCTTCAAACACATGATAGATGTGGCATTACCAAATGCGTGACCATTACAGCTACGTCTAAAGAAGATGTAATGGATCAGTTACATTTTCGCGGAAGTTTAGCTACATTTTGTCTTGGACAATCACCTCATCATCATGTTATTCGTCAGATATCATTGTCATCGAATGGTTACAACTGGACGGCAGCGAATATGTTAAAGAAAAAGTTTCCAAAGCGTTTTGGTGGACTTATCTATACTAATATTATAAAGCTGAAGAGTTTGTTTGTTTGTTTGTTTGTTTGAACGCTAGGATCTTAGGAACTACTGGTCCGAATTGAAAAATTCTTTCACTGTTAGATAGCACATTTATCGAGGAAGGCTATAGGCTATATAACATCACGCTACGACGAATAGGAGCGGAGCAGCAATAAAGAATGTTTCAAAATCGGGGACGTTTTTCCTTTTTGTGAGCTTCGGCTGCGTGCGCTGCGGAAACGGTTAAAGTTTCGCTAAAATAATGTATCAGAGAAATGTTACTCTTTAAAAGTTCTAAAAAAAATTCCGCGACGGCATATGTCTATTTTTTAAGGTTGGCTCACTATAACGTTTTTTATCCTAACCAAATTTATTTTTAAATAAAGTTTTATTTGTGAAGGTGTTTTTATAAATATGATATTAATCCTTATCCAAATAAATACGTTATTCATTACAAGTATTTAATTTTAAATAAAATTGCCCTTTACATCTTTTGATTTCACCGAGTATCTTAGAAGATATTGCAGTTTTAAAATATTGATCAAGTGCGCAATAATGATGCACAAGGCGCCGATCGACGCGTTACGGTTTCGCATTTGGACAATTTGACCGAATTGTATGATTTTTGGTATGGACATAAATACGACTCTGAGCAGTAAAATAGACTACAACTTATTTTCCTTCTGAACTCAACCCTGTAGTCTACGCGGACGGAGTCGCGAGCAAAAGCTATCCGTTATAATAGGATCCAATAGACTTGCACACTATTTTACCCTTATGTGGCCATTGTGCCAATTTGGGCACACCCCTATAATTTCAAAATTATAAATAATTTTTATTTTTTTTTTCTTTTTTATACTTATTTGTATCCCCAACTATGATTAAATAAAGAAATTTCTGAATTTGTTCTTGTAGTTTCTGCTTGGCCACAAATGGGTTAATAGATAGAAAACCAGTTACTACTGACTCGCAACTTTGTTGCCGGCTCATTTAATATTACTATGCGGATGCTTTTAAAGGTTCTGCAGCCCATCGGTCACTCATAACAACCTTGAGTTAGTAAACAGAAACTGAGAAAGCCGGCTTAGTTATATCGAATGAAAAGATTTATCTATCAACTTCTTCTTCTTCATCAACTCATATACGCCCACTGCTGAGCACGGGTCTCTACCATTGAGAGGGTTTAGGCCATAGTCCACCACGCTGGCCTAGTGCGAGTTGGCGGACTACACACCTAAGAAATTCCTAAGAACTCTTAGATGTGCAGGTTTTATCACGATGTTTTCCTTCGCCGTTAAAGCAAGTGATAATTCAATCAACACTGTGTGAAAGATCGGGAAAGTGCAAAAACATCTAGCAAGGGAAAAAATTGTAAACTATATAGAACTAACGTTTTTTTCTCAGACCCAGACAAATATGTACATAATTGCAGACACACAAAATCTGGTCTGGACGGGGGTAAGGTCCGTAACATTTCTGTCATCAGTAGCTACAGCTCTACAAAAAGAGGTCGGACTGAAACAAAAAGCGTAACCTTATTAAACGATATCAAAGGACCCTTTTGTAAGACAATTCAAGATGTCCCCGTTTATAGACATTACCCTATTTGAAGATACTAAAAAAATTGAAAAAAACTAGATCTATTTTTTTAAAACAGTACTGACAGCCTCGAGGTTTACACGCACGGTCAAGAATCTCGGCGGTCGCGGGTTCTAATTCCAGCCACCTGTGACGTTTCAAAGTTATGTGGGTATTGACAATGAATTATTGCTTGCATTCACGGTGAAGGAAAACATCGTGATGAAACCTGCACACTTAAAAGTCCTTCAGTAATGATGTAAAAAAATATCAATTTCTAAACTCGGTATACAAAGAGCTGTGAAAAACAAAGTTAAGGAAAATAAACAAAGCGGGTATTTATGATCCGGAAGCACGGAAATAAACCTGCGGTTACCGAAGTGACGTCTTGCAGTCACACCGCTGTGGCCTCAGACGACATGTCTATGGCTATTAAACAAGCGGGGACATTTATTTAGAAACCCATAATTATTTTGTATTTTATCATTATATATTTTACAATAATGATGTAATTGAAAAACTCACTCTGTATTTTAACTCCATTTTCTATATACATATAGTAATGCACTGATAGCCTGCTTCTAGGAGAATATGTCTACTTATAGAACGAAAAGCAACAGAATTTCTTCCCCTTTGATTTCTGTAAATCCACGGCAAACCCAACTGTTTTTACCGCAGCCTTATTTAACTAAAGCGGACAATTGCATTAAATTATGGTCAAATCAGCACTAATACAATCCCGCTTGACAAAAGTATTTTCTACTCGTACATCGATAACTAGTTAAAGTATTAGCACAAGCATCACAAGCAGTGATGGCCTCGAGGTTTGGGCGCACGGTTGAGGATCTCGACGGTCGCGGGTTCGAACTCCAGGCACACATCTGACTTTTCGAAGTTATGTGTGTATTCATAATGAATTATCACTTGCTTTAACGGTGAAGGAAAATATCGTGATGAAACCTGCTCACCTAAAAAAGTTCTTTCGAATTTCTTAGGTGTGTAGTCCGCCAACCCGCACTAGGCCAGCGTGGTAGACTATGGCCTAAACCCTCTCACTGGTAGAGAGGCCCGTGCTCTGTAGTGGGACATATATGGGCTGATGAGATGACACATTTCACACCATAGACTTCACTGAGTCTGGATAAGTTTTATAATAGCGTCTTGATTAAATCCAGGATAAAAAATAGATCCAAGATACTTTATCAATATGATAATAACTGCGAAAGTATTATGCGCCGGGCCCTATATTATGTGCGTCTTCCCACTTTTTTCGAGGCCATACACAAGCTTGGAAAATGTCTGGTCTTGTTAACTCTTCGTGATAAGTTTAACTGAATTGTTATTGTTATTCTATTGCATATTATTATCTTTAGATCTGTTATTAGGCAGGCTGTACTTATATTAATAATGTCAGTTATTACAATATTGTTAAGTGCTGCTAAGAATTAATGATACTGCGTGAGAAACTAATTGGATAGGTGCGTAATGTGCACTGTAGTTGGACGGTAATGAACAAAATTCAACTACGGAAATACCATCGTCTCACTGGAAAACTACTATAAGCTAAGTTCAGTTGTCACTTGCATACTACTGGCTTATATTTATTTGTGCTAATCGACTGAATTTATCACAAATTATTATTACGATAAAGTAAAGAATTCTAAATATTATTATGTGGATTTTCTTTTGGGAATAATATAAGCAATTAAATTGAGCATCTAGCTAAGCTCTTCATTGATTTATAAAAAAATGTAATATAAAATGAAAATGTGAAAGAAAGGTAATAAAAGTGCTATTAAAGTGGATAAAATTTTAGAAAATAATTCCCGTACCGGGAATCGAACCCGAGCCTCCTGGGTGAAAGCCAGGTATCCTAGCCACTAGACCATACGGGATGGTGGCATTTAGTTTAAAATTAAAAGTTGTTTGGATTCGGTCGTATATCTTTTAAATTATTTTATGAACGTTAAAATATATGGGTAGTATTTTCTATCTATCTATATTTGCAAAATTCCTTTATTATCTCAAATGTTTAAAGCGGAATTGTTACATTATTCTCAAAAATTTATATTTATTTTGGCAGGTGTTTAAAAATATACGATACGGCAATAGAAAAATATCTAAAGCTATGAAAAAGAGTATAAAAATATTTGTAAATCTGGTGACACGACATTGCTCTGCCAAGTCGAGCAAAAAAGCGGTACAGTCGTACCTTCCTTTTTCGAAACGGTTGCGACCACTTTCGATTCCCTATTACTTCGTTGCAGATATAATTAGAAGCCTAAATTATTAGTAATCAACCAGGCATGGTACAAAATATAATTCAATTTTCAATCAATTTGAACTAGTCTTTGAAAAATAATAACCATCAAAATTTAAGGCACTTTTACTAAACATAAAAATTTCAAATTTAGAATACTAAAATGATTACCAATTTCGGTCCAATTTTCTAGATATGCAAAGTGCGTAATTATTTTGTACTCCCATAAAAATGTACAGATAGGATTATAAAGTTACATTTTCTTCTACGCAACCCAAAGGTAACTGATAGGAAAGAAAGTAGGACTATCTACAAATAGAAATGTGTTGCCATGAATAAAAAATGTAAAAAAACAAGTCTCGCAATTCAGTCCTTCTACTCTAAAAAAATTGTTATTTATGTTACTTGAGTTATGATTTAACATCGTGTTCAACGTACTATAAAATTTTGATGTTCAGAAAGTGAGCGAGAAATTCTATACCGGACCTATAGAATTGAAGATAACATTAGTTAGCTAAATTATCTGTAACTTCTGAAAGATTTTTTGCCAAATCTTCCAAAGTAAATTAATTGGTTTTATCACTTGTTATTGTTTGATAACCTTTGACGACCAGATACTATAAGAAACTATGGGTGTCCACTGTCCATGTTCAATAAAATCACTAGCATAATATTAAGTATTAAAAAAATAATGTGTATGTGCTGCAGATAGCAATAGATATAATATTATAAGACTAGAAAATCTACTGAAGAAATCATAGCTAGACCATCATCTCAGGTCATCAGGCCTAGATCATCATCATTAGAATCATCATGACATGTCGTCGTTACAATATAGTATGCTATGGAAAATAGCTGTATCACCAAAGAAATGTATCTTAATTGTTTACTTCTATTAGTGAAATAGTGATGAAATAGTAAGCAGTGATGGCCTCGAGGTTTAGGCGCGCGGTCGAGAATCTCGGCGGTCGCGGGTTCAAACCCCAGGCACACACCTCTGACTTTTCGAAAGTTATGTGTGTTTTCAAATTGAATTATCACTTGCTTTAACGGTGAAGGAAAACATCGTGATAAAACCTGCACACCTAAAAGTTCTTAGGAATTTCTTAGGTGTGTAGTCCGCCAACCCGCACTTGGCCAGCGTGGTGGACTATGGCCTAAACCCTCTCAATGGTAGAGGAGACCCGTGCTCAGCAGTGGGCGTATATGGGTTGATGGAGAAGAGAAGATTAGTGAAATAACCAATTAACTTCATGCTATACAAGGAAATTGTTGAACTCTACATCAGATACGTGACTTAAGCTAGGCCAAAATCGTAATAATGAGAAGTTGTTTTTTTAGTAATAATTATAAATGATTAATCATTTATCCTTTTAACTGCTTACTGTTGCTTAAAACTTCAGTTTTCTTTAGTAGTGGAACGGTTTTTCGATCCAGAGTATAAAAGAAAGTTAAGCAAATTGTTCTAAGGAAATTAGCTAAAGCGATAGGACCGCCATTTGTAGCACCCATTACTCTATTTAGTTTTTGATCTTATTTTCATTAATTTATTGTATGCAATAAACTGAGATTAATGAAATGAATAAAATATGTTTATTTTATTTCACGCCCCTTCTTGCGTTCTTTTCAACGATGTATAAATTTTGTTATTTTTATCTATATCTACATGTGTATTTTGGAATTCTTAGTGCAATAAAAACATTAATAAACATTCCCAGATCAATACGTAGTCGGATAAGAAAGCAAACAGTACTCGGCTAAAGTATCGACTGAGATATTAATACTTTACACTCAACCCTCCGGAGCAGACATCGGTCTATTAGACGCGTGTGTAAATATTTTATTATTACCATGGATTAAATAGTTCGCAAACATTTTTTATGTTTCTCACAATGTCTCATCATCCTAGGTCTTTTTAGCATTGCTTAGAAGGATTTAAGGATAGATGGCTGCGTTTAGTCACCAATGATTGCAAAGTAGATTGATGGTGATTTGATGTATAGTTGATACATCAGATGTAATTTTATCATTTTTTTGAACTAGTGCAAAAAAAGTGTTGGAAAATAATGTCATACAGATAATCCTATGTCGGCAGTCGATACTGAATTTGACAGTAATGCTTCGGATCATTTTAAGCATGGTATTATAACTATTGACCATCGCTTAAAAAAAAACAATTTACATTGATGAGTCTAGCGTTGCACTAACATTAGATAAGGGTATTCCTGATGTGTTTTTTATAAAAAACATAATATGTCTGTTCCATTTTTTTTTCTTGGAATCCCTTTGACGACTCTGTTGGTTAGCACTATTTTTTTTAGTAATCTTTTCTTAATTTTTTAATCAGATTTTATATTCTAACGTCCATAGTGACAATTATTCATCGTCAAATGTTTAGTCTTACAGATTAAAGATATTTCACAATACTTGGAAGGTGAATAGATGATATAGAAACTTAAGTGGCATTCAAATTTGCCTTGAACCATTTTTTTGTCATAGTAGAAAATGTATTTAAAAAAATATGTACTAGGTCGGTTGGATTAAGGTACAAGAATCAAAGAGGTTATAAAATAAAGGAAAACAAAACAATATTATTGGAAAAAAATTCGACATCAAAAAGTACTAAAAGGCACCTGCCAGTACATTTTTTTCTCATTTGGACATTCGTTAGTAACAATTATGCATAATCATTTTATCTAATTAACTTTTAGAATGTCCTTATCCAAGGTGAATTAAATTTATTGTAAAATAATATGAGAATTTCATAGCAGTTTTTTTACTATGAATATAAAGTTGTAAACAATCTTGGCCTCCAAAACCCGTATGTATTAGAATGCAACAGAAAAACATAGTAGCTGTAACTCGGTTTGATTTAACTTGATAATAAGAGGCCGGGGATTATCACGAGATGTTTGATGTCTTTATAATTTAGATATATATTGTTTTTGTCGAGATGTGACCATTAAACACTCATATTACGTGATAGTAAGTGGTAGCCTTAATAATTCCCAAAATATGCTAAATGTGTACTAGGTTCTTGAAGCAAGTTTAAAAAAAAATGAAGATAAAGAGAATGGAAGGATTTAGGGAGTTCTGGATGAGGGAAGAGAAATAGATTTAAGGCTGCCCCCTGGCTGAGCTTGACTACGTGGTCGTTAACAAAAGCTCATTTATTTTGATAAAATTTTGCTCTGTAAAAATATATTAGGAAATTCTCAGTAGCAGCACCAATTTTGGAATTATGCATGAAAATGACAATAGCTAAACTTTTCTAGAAATTCACGCGTGCCAAACCTTTTAAAGAGGTAGGCATTAGTATCTATATAACTTCTAAAAATTCTAGCGTCTTCGAAAATAAAAAAATATATAAAAACAAAATCATTCCGGCCTCAATGACACCCAGCCCTATCAGCTGGGTTAAAATACTTGTCTTAGCCACACGGTCTATTTATACAAATGCGTCCTACACAGTCGGACTGTTTGCATTCGATTCTTAACGTGAGTGCACGCTCGCATCGTTATCGGTACTCGTCTTAAGAACATTCTGCTGAATAAATACTGTCGGACTTATACGCCAGTGACCCGCTGTTTAGGGGTTAGCGTGTGAAGTAGTGATTTTTAGTGTCATCTTTACTATGTAAGAAGATACCGTGGAGTGAGCACGTTGATATTTTTGTATTGTTTTCGCGGTTATCGTAAGTTTCTTTTTATTTATTTGTATTTTTTTTAATTTAACGTCTTTCAGCAGTTATGTTTATTTGCCTTTAAATTTGATTTATTTATTTAAGAAAAAAATCGGGACTTTAATGTGGTACGGTAACCAAATATAAAAAAATAACTTATAATAAAAATTACCAAAAAATGTAAATTATGTAAGCTACAAAAAACATAAAACTAACAATCTGATCTGATCTGAACTGATCAATACCAAGAATCTTAAAAAATCACTACGTTAATAGTAAAATATTGTTCCAGCCGAAATAGTTCACATGAGTTTAATGGCGTTTCCCATTTAAAACTCGGAAACAAGTAATTGTTGACCGCTATCAATTAAAACAATGGCAATGAACTCATTTCAATCCTAATTTCTAGATTTTTCCAGCAGGGCTTTTAAATATTATTTCTTACTAAAGAAATGCAGTGATGGCCTCGAGGTTTGGGCGCGCGGTCGAGAATCTCGACGGTCGCGGGTTCGAACCCCAGGCACACACCTCTGACTTTTCGAAGTTATGTGTGTATTCACATTGAATTATCACTTGCTTTAACGGTGAAGGAAAACATCGTGATGAAACCTGCACACCTAAGAGTTTTTAGGAATTTCTTAGGTGTGTAGTCCGCCAACCCGCACTAGGCCAGCGTGGTGGACTATGGCCTAAACCCTCTCAATGGTAGAGGAGACCCGTGCTCAGCAGTGGGCGAATATGGGTTGATGAAGAAGAAGAAGAAAGAAAAATTGTTGTAAATAATTAAATCTTTAATCAACATCAATTATTTCTATGACCTTTGAAAATATAATAATTTATGAGCTTTATCAGGTCATCAATTGTTTGAAAATTTTTAGTCTATAAACTTGCTGGTGAATTTGACACATTTCAAGTTCTCTTAGAACGACTTGTCTTTAAGATCTGAAATATTTGTTTGTCGTCGGTCGACACCTGTCATTTGCTTGAAGAAGCAATCGAGTTGACAGGTTTACTTGTGTCGCATGCGCACTATACATTTAACTTTACACATGGTGGATCATAACGTAGATTTCCAAGAGACGTCTCAGAAAATTAAATCGTTTAAACCTTCTTTCATAGGCAGACTCTTTATATTGAAAACGGTGAAGTACAATATTGTAAAGAGACATGCACATTTAAAGGTACTCTTAGAGAAATATCTCATTTTGGTTTATTCCGCCTAGTTTCATTACGCCAAAATTCTAGGCCTATCGGCTTTATTAGCAAACAATCGTAGCGAAGGCACGCGTCTTGCTTTAAGATGGATCCCATGTCATCCAAAATTATACTTTGCTTTCATCTACGAAAATAGGAAGCGAAGGTTATGACCACGGGAGTAACAACACATTGAAACAATATCAAAAAGTGAAGAGTCAGATTTTAATATATTAGTCCATGATCCTACATTCCATTGGTGTACCCGTCTTGAATCAGACCGGCATTGTTTTGCAAACGGGTGATGAATTATACATAAAATATCCATACTACATTGTACATTATAATGAGCCCATATACGACCTACCGTTGGACACGAGCCTCCTTTAAACTTAGACGGACGACAAATTTAAGAAAAATAAAAAAAAAATTACGTGTACAGATTCCTTCACAATTTTTTGAAGAACGTGATAATTCATTGCGAATACTTACCATTACTCATTATCACTATCGCCGGTACAAAAAAAACAATATGACCTTTATTTTGACGACAGTTAAAAAATCTTAGAAAATTCTTGAATTAATATTTTACGCTCGAATGTCTTTGTTAAACAGATGAACGTGTATTTTAATATATTAGCATATTGTAACGTAGTTCTCGTGTTTCGAGGTCACAAGTTCGATGCCACGTCTCGTTAATCTACATATAAATATTTATGTTAATCCATCATACATATAGTCTTGTGGGCCTAGTATATTGGTTGTGGGTTCGAACCCATATCTAGCGCTTAATTTTTTTTCATAGATTGCATAATCGTAGTAAGCAGGTCGCGACACTCGTTCCTAGACAAAATACTTTCTGATTCCCTTTTAATCCTACTTAGGTATCATACATACTCTGATATCTATGATAGTTATAGTCCTTCGCAATTTCAATGGCTATGTTGAAGTCCCACGATAAGGGACGAGCAAATGTATATAACTAAAACAAGCGCCAATTTGCGCCAAACAATACAACAATATTAATTTTAATTTTTATTATTTACTCACTATATAATATTTTTTACTACTCAAACAATCGCAGATAAAATCAAAGGACTTGGAAGCGATGTGAATAACCACAAAATTGCTCATTATTTTGCATACACACGGACAGTGTTGACAAAGGAAAATGAAGTTTATTTTTATGCTTGACTGCTTGTTTCTCTTATTCGAGATGATCAGCCATATAAGGATCAGAGCCATCCACATTTGATTGGCTTACAAGCTCTGTCGACCTTGACGCTTCACAAGTTAATTCACGTAGATTCGAGTTTTATTAAAATAGCCCTTTTATTTCAAAAGGCCCAGGCCAATATTTGAAATTTCAACAAAGTTCATGCTCCTTCCCAAACAACCATAAATTTGGATCACAAAAATATCTCGATCGATGCTCAATCATGCGATATTTCCTTTCCCATTCCATTTTTTACTAATTACGAGACTATCAGTAGGCTTTTCCAGTTCTTGTAACTGTTCGCTCTGATTCAAACCTGTAATTATGTGCATTGGAAAATTATGATTCTCTTCAACTGACCTCTGGTTCCATAGGAAATAAGGCTTCAATTGGTAGATACATAAGCCCTACCTAGTTTTTTTAGGTACTTGTCTTAATTTAACTAACAATGATATCAATTTAAATAACATTTGCTATTTAAATTGATTAATATATTCAATCGGTTTCCGATAAAAATGTCAAGACAAATGTTCGCATTGTTAGATTCAATATGATTGAAGTCAACTCGTGATCGACTGCTATTGTATTTTATGTATTTAGGAAGACAGAATTGCTTATGATTTTTAATTTAAATATGTGACTAGCTTACTGCGTAGCGCATTTAGCAGAATGTACTTTCGAAGGAACATTGCAACTTTGTTTTTATGGTTACTATTGCTGTAGTTATTAATCATTTATCAATTGAGAATAGGGTAAAATGGAATTTTGAAAATAGTCCAAACATATTTGATTCCAAATATCAGGTATTACGCTAAAAATTCCTCATTTAATCATATCATTACTTTAGCTTGGAAATTTCGTTGAAAAAAAAAATCCTCTTAAAGCCCAATATTTAAATTCAAGTTAATTCTCTCAATGGTAGAGGAGACCCGTGCTCAGCAGTGGGCGTATATGGGTTGATGAAGAAGAAGAAGAAGAAGAAGAAAAGTTGAGAGTCCGCCCTGAGAACAATGTTTGAGAGATCCACAAATATTTGATGGGTATTGATGGGATCAAAAAATCTCTCATTGATACCCACGACTACGACACAAGACTCGAATCGTAGTGTGGGGTAAGAACTATGGTATGTGGAGCTGGAGTTTATTTATTTAATGATAACATTAATCGACACGGGTCAGCCACTTTTCTTTAAATATATTTTCCGATAAATTCGAGTTACAAATATTTGGTTCACCGAAATATGAAATTGTGATACACGTGTACATTGTAAATAAACATAACATTGCAATGATAAGTTTAATTGCTCTGGTAATTAATGTCGCATTATGTATCAGTTCAAACCAATATGCAACAATAATAAACACATTGTCTGAATACAAAGTGCTCGAAAGTCTATTTAATGAATAAGTTTTAACCTCATTAACAAGGATTTACTTAATTGAGTACTTTAACGGTGAATAGAAACATCGTGAGGAAACCTTCATGCCTTACTGTTCTTCTTTTACTCTCTCGTAGTTCCTAATACCTATGACACAGGACCTATATACTAGTGTGGGGTCAGAAGTCAGAACTGAACCCGCATATAACTTACAATATAGTGGACTAATTCACTCTGCTATCGTTTAAACCTATTTCTTCCAGACTACAAGACATTGTGGATCTTTATTCTTATAATACGGTTAAAAACAATGTATCGGCGCCTTGAACACCATCTGTTGACACTTCACACTGGGCCAAGGTGCTTGAGATTAGAATTGATGTGCTCTCCAAACAGACGAAAGATAACTTATTTACCGACATAAAGGAAAATACATTTTATTAGCGCTTCCATGTCATGTAAAGTGCAATTTTGTGGTCAAAAACTATCTTCATCATCATCATCTTCACCATCGTCATCATCATCATCAACGAAATCACGTGCTGTGCTGGACATAGGCCTTTCCATATACTTGCAAAACGGTCTGTATTCAGCGGCTTCCCGCGATCTTTGTTAGCCCATTAGACTACCTTGTTGGGTGGACAGCCAACGTTATGTTTGGTAGTACATATACTTTATACAACAATCTTCATTGTTCTATAAAGTCAGTTTATGGTTGGAATTCTTAATCAAAAATGTTAGTCGCTTGTCAATCCATGAATCCATGTAAATAAGTTTTATCTCTAATAAACTCATGAAAAGAGCTCATATTTTACATTCTTATTGCCATCAATGATACTATTTTAATTCTACGACAAAAAATTTCCGTTGATTTCATTCAAAATCCTTGACTGGTGATAGCGTATCTGAGGTCATTCAACTATCGCTAAGTTATAAATTGAATAATCTTTATTATGCATTTCGGCATTTATTATATATGCAGCTAAATGTGGTGTAATAAATCCAACAGGTGAAATTTACTCTTAGAATTATATTGGTCCAAGCACATAACAATTATTGTAAAAAGCACTACTGCTAATGATCTACTTCTTTGAAGATACAAACTTTATTATCTATGTATGCTCGTACGTAGAAATCGTTGTTTCTCTCTTAACTTTAGTAATCTCGATATAATTATGTAATTGGGTTATAAAAATTTACTAGCATTTATAAATAGTACTGTTAAAAGCTTATATCAATGATAATAATTTACCATATTTGTAAAGTTGCAGGTACTTTAATTTTAAGGTCAAAATTTCCAATTAACTGTTCGAGATACGGAAACATCGGGTCTTAATATAGTTCTGTTGTATCAGGGTCATTGTTTCATACGCATGTACGTACGTATGCCCTCGTTATCCTCAATACATTGTAACCGATAATGTATCAATTAATTTATTACTACATCAGTTGGGGTCAGCGCTTGTCTATATTAATCCCAACGCCCGTCAGTTTCCCTTGTGTTACGGTATATATAAATTTTACTATAATAGCATTAGACCCTAATTCATCTTAATGAAGTGGTCTGCGTGAAAGTCTGTATACGTAACTTTTGTCTACGTGCCGAAGTAAGCTTAGACTTTCCGATCAGCCAAAAGACGACATAAGCCTCCAAAGACATTAAAAGTGTTCAATCGGAAGCGGCCTTTATCCAGCGGTTTCCTACGATTTTCACCATATCGTCGGTCAACCTTGTGGGTGGGCATCTAACTCTGCGCATGCCGGTGGCCTTCACTCGAGAACCTTTTTGCCCCAGCGGCCGTCGGTTCTGAGACTTATGTGCCCTTTCCGATCAACCCCTTTTGATTGCAATAAATTCCACTATATTAAACAAAGATTTAAAAAAATACTGCTTAGAGCCTCCCCTTCTTCAATAGAGACTATTCAAAGATATATACATGTGGGAAGTTTAATTAATAGTTTGACTTCAAGTAGTAGGTACACAACCTAACATTATTATGACATTAAGGGCAAATGGCCTATAATTGTAACACTCGTAACTCGTGTAAGCAATCTGATATGATATTGCGATGAACAAGTTTCTGATACCTAATACTACATTACGTTACTTTAAAATAATACTGAACTAGGACTTATGAAATATTTTTATGAAAGGCATAGTTTGTTAGAGCTTATTTAGATATTAAACTCTCGAATTTCTCTCGATTTTTATTTCTATCATCATCTTCATCATCCATCCATCATCATCGTTCATCATTCCCCGTAGAACTGCTCTCAGTTTTTTAAATCTTATAGTTTAGGCCTTATTCCACCACGCTGTCCTAGTGGATTGGATGAACCTGAAGAACTTTTAGATTTGCGGGTTTCCTCACGATGTTTTCCTTCACCGTTAAGTTTTTCCAAACCTCGATTATACAACTGTAATAATAGATATTACGAACTTATTCCCTGTTTATCCAAGTATGCATATTTTCTCAGACAGACTTATCTCCTTATCGTAAATATGAGCGATAAGCACAAGATAACAATTAAATTGTAAATATACAATTTCCGCATCAGTTCAATCGTTTATGTTTCCGTCCTTTGGAGAAGAAAAGTCTCGAGTTTTATTGGGTCGAGGCTTTTCATCAATTAATTTCTAGCGGCACTGAGTCTGACAATATGTAAAGTAAATGGCAGTACTATGACAGACATAATTACTGATGAAGCGTAAAATATATTTACCTGTCCATCCTTCCAGAACTAAAAAAATACAGGGTGTATTTAGACCGTGATCGAAAACTGAGGCAGGCAATAGCGATGGTGATTACAAACCCCCTGGCATTAAAGAAAATCCCGACAAAAAATAAAAAAGATATGGTTTTCCATACAAACCACATACTTTTAACACCGATGGTTGTATGGAAAACGTTAACATTTTTATTTTTTGTCGGGATTTTTAATATCGCCTCTGGGTTTGTGATTACCCTCGCTAATACCTGCCTCAGTTTTCGATCACGGTCTAAATACCCCATGTATAAGATATTTTACAATTATATTAGGTATCAACATATTAGGGAAAAAAGTCTTCAGTTGAAACTTAATAAGTGTATTCATAGTACGCCCACTTATGTTAACTAAATGTATATAAAATATTCATATTTTGATTCACCAGTAACCAAGTTCTTGTTATTTGTATTTATATTGAAACCAATACTGAAAACCCGGAATTTTAAGCATATTTATATTATAAAACGCTTCGTCCAAACACACACAGACTAAAATAACCTTAAATATATTTTATAGAAACAATTTTGTAAATGGAAATGTAAAAGCAATATTTTTAACGGAATCAGCGTGGGTTGATTCTGTTTTATAAATCTTTATTTTATTGCATTGGAATAACGATGTTTCGAGGTTATTTATATTTGCAAACAGACTTTAATCCACATACTACTGTAGAGTTTAAAATACCGCGTCGTGGAGAAATTAATTACTATTCTATTCACATACAAATTCGTAAGACTGTATCTCAGAATTATTGGATTCTATATTTATGTTTCATCAACTGTAAGTGCCACCTAAGCTTGAGCTTATTACCCTTCTTGTTAGGTTTATCTCAGCCCTGTACAAGATTCCCTTCACAAAATGCCATCACAGCCTAATTAGTCTATAAATGTTACTAAAGCATTCTCAGTTACTCCACATTAATCCTTAAAGCTTATTTCCGAATATGTTATTTTCAAAACCCTGTAAAACCGTCACCAAAAAGCTATTTATCAATATTAATATCTATGAAATTATGATCATCACTTTAAGCGTGAAAACTAAATATTCTTTTCAAAAATTTAATTACTAACTTGTGCGAAGATGGAAGAGGTTTCATTATAACAAACCGATAATATTGTTCAGGCTTGTTCTATCCTGCCAAAAGTCACGCATGAACGAGCGTCAGAAACTATATAATCAAAGTTTTGACGTGACGACTCCATACGCTGCCGAAGTTAGTGTTGCAAAACTACCGCGTCTGTTCCAGACTGTTTGTGGGGAAATATTAGTTCAGATAGGATCAAAGGTATGCGTGGCGTACATTTTACCGTCAATATATTTTGGTAAGGATGGCCCTTGTCAGAATTAAGATTATGTAAAATGAACACTACCGACATCATATTGTACGTGACTTGACACCCCTAAGCTCTTTAAAGTTGAGGGAAAGTTTTACGTATAATCTTGAACACCAAACTTAAAATATTAATTCTTATTGAAATAATAAGCAAAAAACTTTATGTAATTAATCGTCACAAACATATTTCAAATTTCACTCTCATCATCATCAAGACCAAAGCCTTTTTACACTGGGGTCGATTTAAAGCCACTCCAATAAGTTCCAATCTAAGACAAATTTTGTTTCATGCGTATCAATATCTGCGATAGATTTATCTGCTACAAATTTCATATACTACGAGTATATGGGTTAGATGACACAAAAAACTGACAACATCTAAATTACTAACTGGGAAAAGCTTGTGGTTTCATGCGTTTACGCGAGTATTTTAGGAACTCTTAAATATAATGTCTGTATTATGAAATAATAGATTTATAAAAAATATCTTTGCAACAAAAAGACAATTTATCGAAGTCAAATATAGAACTAAGGAAGAGATAGTGGATTATAAAACTACCAGGGTATCAAGGAATTATAGGATATAATGAACGAAATATTCACCAGCAAATCTAAGCTAGAATTCTTCTTCTTCATCAACCCATATACGCCCACTGCTGAGCACGGGTCTCCTCTACCATTGAGAGGGTTTAGGCCATAGTCCACCACGCTGGCCTAGTGCGGGTTGGCGGACTACACACCTAAGAAATTCCTAAGAACTCTTAGGTGTGCAGGTTTTATCACGATGTTTTCCTTCACCGTTAAAGCAAGTGATAATTCATTGTGAATACACACATAACTTCGAAAAGTCAGAGGTGTGTGCCTGGGGTTCGAACCCGCGACCGTCGAGATTTTCGACCGCGCGCCCAAACCTCGAGGCCATCACTGCTTCAATTAGAATTTCAAGCTAGAATTCAAATGGAGAAAATCAATTTGCCAAACATATGTTTGCAGCCAACGCTCCAATTAGCAATACAAGCCCGCCCACTGATTTCCGTGCCGCGAATCATTATCTATTATGAAGTTGTAAGCGGGATCGTTGACCTTGCCAATAACATCTGACTACGCTGATTAAATAAATCTTATTGCCACGTTTTACCCGCGAAATTATCTGCGTGCACTTCAAACTTTGATCAAGAAGGTATTTCAATAACTTCTTGTTTGTAAGCTGCACTACCGTCTTTTTCAAGTGCAAAAGAAGTTTCTATCGTTCATGAAAAGTGGGACTTTGTTTCAACATCTCTTTACGATGCACTTAAATTGGTTTCTCAGTTCGAAATCACGCTGAAGGCAGACAAAGCAATTTTATAGCGTTTTCATCGTTAAATTAGATTGCCAGAGAACCAACTTGCTAGAAAATAATAAAAGCAGTGAGTGACATACATACAAACATGGTCTCCCACATGTATTCCTTAAAGGCGAAGGCAGAGTTGAGAACTTTCTCAATGGAAAAACTCAATAACCTTTTGCCCATTTTGGGAATCCGTGACCCCTAGGAACATACTTGTGTTCGAGAACACAGGCAGTAAAATATCAACAATTATAAATAAAGATCATTATTCTTACTTTCATTTTCAATCAAAATCGAATGTTTATATCTCGATGTGTAATCATTTTCAAGGTTGAATTTGGAATACACAGCAGAATCTACATAACCAGTTCAATTTGAACGTATTTGAATATGTAATACTGTATCAGGTCGAGCCTCTTTCTTAGGGTGTTGATTCAATTTGTATTTCGTGACGATGTGAATTATTGTCTGCGTTCTTACAATTGCTCTATTCGTTCACACCATTTGGATTATTTAAAGAGTTGTCGCTCTAGTTTATATTCAAGCCAGGGTCTAAATCATATCATATAAAAAATATATTTGATCAGAATTTTTACCTGAATGATCAATCGTGCGAACTTGAATCAATGAACCTTGTTTAATTCTGGAATCTTTATTTTAAATGTCGGTATAAAAAATCGCACTCGAAATTTTTTACGATAACTCTGTGATAAGTTCGACCCCGATTTTTTTTGGCAACGGTTTATTTAATTATCACAAATAAATATGAAGCGGGCGCGAAAAGTTCCTGTTTGATTGGTTCTGTAGATTATATCGGTTTCTCATGTTTTTTTTAGAACGTTTAGAAAGGTTTTGGGGTATTGGTTTTCTTTATTTTGAACGCAATAGGGCTAAATGGGCTAATGTTGCTGAAAAAGTAATGACCATGAAAATCGAAAAATGGACAAGCAGAGGAAGGCCAAAGAAAAGATGGATGGAGTGCCTGAAAAGAGAAATGAACGAGAAAGGGGTGACTGAAGACTTGACGGTTGATAGGCATCTTTGGAAAATAAAACACACTGCGCCGACCCCAAATATAATTGGAAACAGGGCAAGTGGAATGATGATGATGACGACAATAGGCCAAAATTAGTGCACGTGATTCGCACCCGTTGATGTTATTAACACTATAAATTGAACCTATATACTTTCTAGTATCGAGCACAGATGTCATCTATAACTAATAGATGTCAAGCGTAAGCCACAACATGGTCTAGTTCATGTTGCCAAAGTAAAACACGGAACCCTAATAATAGACGAAAACAACTAGTATGATAGAAATTATCAAAGCATATCAACCGTGTAGGTCAAATGTACTAGCAAAAAAATGTCGTCAGAACATTGTACAATATTAGAAGATGTTATGAAATTTAAACAAGCCTAAAAAAATTCTAATCAATTGTTTTTCTTAAGTTACCAGCGGAACTGTGTCACAAAAAATGTATACGTACAGAATCTTCGAGATTACAATGAACTCTAATATCTTTTTAATTTATTACAAACCTTTTCAATATTATAATTAGATTGAACGGCCATGGTTTTTTTGTTTTGATTTCTTTCGATATTTTTATGCAAGTGACAAATTAAGGTATATTTTAACGAATGCCAAAAGTAATAATGTTACTTATATTTTAAAAGGTTATTACTACCTGCTGGTCATCCTCAATATAAATATAAAATAATTTGCAGTCGGATACATTTAGATATAAGGCGATGTTAGAGCGCAACCTGGCAAATGACCAAATAATATTTTGATGGGTTAAAAGGACATTTGACATTACTGCCAGTATTGTATTACGTATAAAGTATGAAGATCGAGCCCAGTGGCGTGCCATAGGAGAGGCCTATCTCCAACAGTGGACGAATTGAAGGATATTGGTAATGATAAATACAGTTCGATTTTAGAATGCAATATACATGCATAGGTTGCTATGAAATATTATAGGAATGCTATCGATAAAATGCCTGTGATCTGTATCACATGCTGATTTATTATAAATGAAAAACGATAGTAATAAGAATCATTTAAATATTACTAGTAATATTGATAAGACTCCAATCATCAAATATTGGGAAGCAGATAAAATTATGTAAAATTATTTAACATTAATTTTTGTTTACTATTTGTTGAGTAGAGGTCATGAACTTTGATAATAAAAATAAATACTAGTAATATTCTTTTGCTGCCTCGTTGCAACGGTGTGGTCAGTGCGTGGCGTGCGATTGAAAGGACCCGGGTTCAATTTCCTAGATGTGCACCACGTGTTATTAGGAAATCTTCAGAAGTAGCTCATAATCTGATACCGTGCTTGAATAATGTCAATAATAATCTTTATTACGTGTGTCGTGAATCAAAGAAAGAAATCTGTATAATTCTCTGACATGTTATAAATATACTTAAATATTTATGTTTTATATTAATTTTCAAATAAAACAAATTAAAAGTTTATAAATAATTCTTACTCAATTAGTAGAAGCTTAATATTTTCTGTCATTGAAAGTAGACCAGTCCAAGTCCACTTCATTCCAAGACAGTTTTCAAGTGTCATAAACAATAACTTTGTAAGTGCGCACTACAAATGAATAAAAAATACGTTCGCGAATCAACTAGAAAAAAAATCGCATATGTCTAACGTAAACACGACGAAACCGGTTTATAACTAATACGAATGTTTTAAACATAATGAGAGCACGCACATAGAATTCACTTCAAAAACAAATTAGCTATTCTGAATAACTTAGTTCGGTAAACACACGGTTAAAAACAAGAGTCTTAAGAACACACAACTTGGAATAAACGTTAAGAGAGCTCTAAGCTAACCAGATATTTTTAACTTCAAATGAGTCTATGGTCCAGTGATTGCGCTTAGACGGCGACAAGCTAGGTTCGATCATGTGATGCAATATATTATACCATATACCCCGATACTGCCTTACTAAGTGATAAAAACTACAAATGTGCCTCTGGGGAGTTGTTTATGACCCAAAAACGACGAACAACGACAAAAACCCGTTGTTTTTAAAACGTTACGTTTTTATGTAGCTATGCCGGTCTGACCCCCAAAAATACTCTTTAAATTACTAGACGTTTTCGATTTATAGAATAAGAACCAATGATTACTAAAGAAGAATCTATCATAAAATTAAAAAATAAGATTATTTACAGCAATTTCCAAGACACTTACTTTTTTATATGTATTTTTTTATTAATAATGTTACTACCACTTCGAAATATGATAACGATGTGTAATGAAACTCCCTTAGTAACTCATAACACATTAAATCCGTCCTATCAACCGTTGGCTGACCTATACCGTCCATTATAAATAACTACCAGATTACCTCCAATGAACTAAGAAGGTCTTAATAAGAAAATTGCAGAACCCATCTGATAAACAACATTATCATTTTCTTTCCAGATGAATGTTCTGTCGATAAGGCAGATAGGAGATACGGTTATTGTAGATTGAACTTTATAATTTGCTTTGTAGAGTACATTTTAGAATAAAACGTTCTGTTTGATAAGAGCGCTAACAATGTGTTGATAATAGCAGATAGTAAATAATGTTATGCATAAATAACGTTTTATGTGTGAACATACAAATCTATGCAATACGTCTGTTTGTCTCAATTCATTGGAAATTGTGTTTTATTGGTACGTGCCTAAAAGGTTTTTTGGTATACAGCCTTCATGGTATATTTTTTAGCTAGCTTTAAATTAGAGGTCGTGGCATTGTTTCCTGGATACAATTTTCTCCACGATGTTTTCTTTCACCGACGAATTAAGTGATAAATTGTTGTTAATGGAAACATACCTTCGAAAAGTCACTTGTTTGCTAAGGATCGAACCTGCGACTGCCGAGATTTTTTTCGACAGTTTGCTTCATCTATCATCGCGAATTGTCACATATGTGACCTAAATAGACGAAGCCGCGTGATAGTCATACTCCGCAATTTAATTTCTCTAATGGGCGCCACACACGGTACGATTCGTCTGTACGATCGATCTGATGAAAATCGAGACGATCGAAAAATGTTGCCCATACACGAAACGACTGATCGTAACGATTTATCAGTTACTTGTTTGAAGCTGTCAATTTATCGCTTTGATATTTATGATTGTATGGGTTTTTGTTGCGATTTGCGACATCGTCTTCGATTAAGTAAATCATTAACGATTACGACACACACCATCGATTCGTCGTTGCGATCTGTTTGATGCGACGGATCGTACAGACGGGTCGTACCGTGTGTGGCGCTCATAAGACGGTGTAGTGTAAACTCCACGCCATAATGTTATTGATAGCAGTGCAAATTGACGTATCAGGTGTGGAATGCTCATTAACGTCTGTTAGTCGTGTTTACCCGCGGTAACGTGAACTGAACCGGCAATGGTAGTGGCAAGTTTTGATTAATATATATTATCGCCGAGACATCTCGAGAATATCTGTTTAGTCTGCAGAAATCAAAGTTTTTGAGGTAAAAAGAATACATTTTTTTTCATGTACTATGACTTGGCGGACTAAGGCTTTTCTTGCTCTCACACAGTTTATCAGGGCAAAGGTATATTATCTCGTCTCTTTTGAATATAAGGGACGCCCCCAGTAATATTTCGAGCGCCCGCAATTATTAAGAATTGATCATGTGTTAAAAAAGTTGTAGAGAAAGGTGGCGGGAAACGGATGGATGAGGGCTTCTCAAGACCGGGATGGTTGGCGCTTTCTTGGAGAGGCCTACGTTCAGCAATGGACGGCGATAGGCTGACTGATTGATCATGTGTTTGACGTTGAATGAATAGGTGTCAGACAAACGGGGACACTTGTCCCGATACAAAACACTACATATTTCCCTTCTCATCTTATTCAGCTCTTCTTTGATTTTATATTTACAAGTAAATAAACCGTTAAAACCCTGGATTAAACTGAAAACAAATTTCCAACAAAGTGCATTTTGATATTGTTCGCTCAAAACAAAATAAATGTTAAAGCAGGAAAATGTTTTTTGCTATCGCCGTTGAAGCTGTCGAACTGACGGCTGGAACAATGTTCTTTAAGTAATTATTTTAATATTTTATACGCCAGGCAGATGACGTTCTACCAATACCTTCTTTTGTTTACTTAAATAGTATTTATTAAAATAATCATGTTGCTTTTTATTCTATAAAGAATAATATTTTATTCATCATCATCATCATCATCAACCCATATACGCCCACTGCTGAGCACGGGTCTCCTCTACCATTGAGAAGGTTTAGGCCATAGTCCACCACGCTGGCCTAGTGCGGGTTGGCGGACTACACACCTAAGAAATTCCTAAGAACTCTTAGGTGTGCAGGTTTCATCACGATGTTTTCCTTCACCGTTAAAGCAAGTGATAATTCAATGTGAATACACACATAACTTCGAAAAGTCAGAGGTGTGTGCCTGGGGTTCGAACCCGCGACCGTCGAGATTCTCGACCGCGCGCCCAAACCTCGAGGCCATCACTGCTTGATGGCCATCTAGTTTAATATTTTATTAAACTAGATCATTCTAGTACAAGTATCGTGATCTCGCGACATAAGTGTGAGTCACACGATTTGATTCCTTGGTGAGGAAAAGTTTTGTAAGCTTTTCTAATATACTTAGAACCAACACGGAGTGTGGAGACATGTTCAAAAACATCTTCATATATCAGACCAAAAACCCCGTTCGTTAGCTATATATACACAATTTGGGGCTAAAAAAAATACATGCCACTTTGCCTAACTCTTGGGAGACAGGCGTTTAACGCATATAACACCGGTCAACAGCATTTTTGCGCACGGGTTATATATAATTTTTTTTTATTTTTTATACCTAGAAATAAGAATTGGAACAAAAATAGTTCTGAATTCGCTTCTGTGAGTAAAAATTGGGAAAATGAAAATCAATCAAAGTATACGAAACATTGAGACAGAGACGATTCCTTAAAAAATAAAAGCAAATATTTTTTATTTATAATCACATTTTTTTATATATGTGTGCGTATTATAATCAGAATATACTACAATTTATTACTAAAAAAATGTTTCTTGACCAGTGTAATGTATCTCAATCGATTTTTTCTTTATAGGTAAATACATCTTCGGCACCAAAATAAATTCAGAAACCAAATAATTCTTTATTCTTTCCAGATAAAGAAAATAAATCAAAATGGCGGCGGATTATTCGTTCGCCAACACTTCGGTGGAGAATGGCTTCTCAGATATGATCAGCGATCATCTGAAGGGCGTTGGGAGACTGTTTTACATCCACTCGCCTCAAGATACTATGTTTGAACGGAAAGAAGACGTACCCAACTTCTTTAAACAGGTAATTTTATCAGCAATTATGCCTCTATGAGTAAACTCTCTCTATCTCCTAAACCCTCTCAATGGTAGAGGAGACCCGTGCTCAGCAGTGGGCGTATATGGGTTGATGAAGAAGAAGAAGAAGAAGAAGAAGATGCCTCTATTATATTTATGCGGGGTGTATAAAGGCTTTGATCGGAAATAATGACAGGCAATAGCCATGATAATTAGAAACACAGAGACTTTAAAAATTTCCGACAAAACTTACTTTTTTACGTTTTCCTAATAACCACATTTACTCGTAAATTTGTGTGATGGTTAGGAAAACGTCTTTTATATTTATTGTCGTGATTTTTAATGTCACAGTGTTGGTAATCACTGTGGCTGCTGCTTGTCTTAGTTTCGATCACGGTCTTTATAAACCCTGTACTTAAAACTTATATTATAACAGCGGAAATGTTTATTAAGATATTTAATAAACCTACTTATATCGAGGGTAAAAGTTCAACGCTTCAAAAGAGTGAATTGCGATTGCAAGTCATGTTTAAAAATGTCGGTTTCAACCTCATTATAATAAAACTTTTATTGAGTATTTAACATACTATGTCTCAACAGTTTGCACAATACTTTCTTGGCACGAGTGCGTCTTGAATGGATCTGTTAAAGAAAAAAAATATCTTAAATCAAACTTGATAATATGTTTATAATTGAATATCGATTACGTAAAAATTATTTACGTCGTCATAAAACATATTATGAATCTTCATTATTAACTCATATACGTTCCACTGCTGAACAAGGGCCTTGTCTAACACTAAGAAGTGTTTGGTACTATCCTATAGTTATCCCATAGTTAGTTACTACCTTTAGCCTAATGCGGAACTATAGAGCTAAGAAATTTCTATCAATTTTTTAGTGTAGAAAATTCCTCAAGATATTTACCTTGACTATTAAATTACGTGATCATTGTGAATACATCGAAATAATAGTACCGTATAATAAAGATATAAACTTTTTTATGTTACATACCAAACACTGGCTTTGTGCGTGGCCCAATCTCAATGAACCCCTACAGTCACTATATGAATGAGATGTTATTGTTACACAATGAATTTATCTGCTTAATTGTTTATTTTCCACTATTTTTTTAAGCGGATGATAAACGTTAATCTAATGTTTCTAGAATGAGATAACACTGCCAAATAAACATTCGTATAATATTGTGCAACATAGAATAGACAATGTTTGATAGATTTTTCTAAGCTATACATTGTATCTAAGGGACAATTGATATTATATTCTATGATTAATCACACAACATACAAGTGAAACAGTGGCAAAGAAAAGTGCATCGCTCCTCTCACGTTTTACAAAATGAGTTATGATTCTATTTCTATTCTTCTATTATTCTCTTACTTCTGTTAGCTACTGACAGAACTTTTAACAGAAAATCTGATACTACTATCCCATTTTCTAATTGTTTGAGTTAATTTAGTTGTCACCCTACTTTCATTCCATTGCTTGAGGCTTTTTAAAAAATAGGGAGTAGGGTCCAAGTATGAGCAATTCATGGCACAAGATCTGCTTCAAATCTTCAGAAATAAAAGTGTACTCTTAAGTGTACTTACTGATTACACTATAAACTTCACTATTACTTTTTTCAATTGCCAATCAATATTACGTACAAGGTTTCTATATTTAATTACACATTGCAAAACATATTTCTGGTAATGACGGAGTGGTGCAATGTTAACAGAATCCAAGGTTTTGTTTGTCAATAACCAGGTATAATGGAGGGTCATTTTCTTATTACCGTTTGGAGATAGAACGCTCATACCCAACTATTGCCCAATTCATATGTTTGAGTATCAATTAATTGCATAAGGTGTTAAATGGTTTCGACTTGTCAAGGTGTCTGTACAAGTGCAATTAAAATATCAGAAATTTTTAGACTGCCTGTTGTTCCCGGAGTAGAGCAAAGTCGTATTGTTTTTGAAAATTCAAGGTGTAAAGAAATATTTCAAAAAACGCGAATACTTAGCCGTCTATAGCCCCCCTTATACGTGTGACTTAAATAATTGATATTATATTCATATCAAAAATCATCTAAGTTAATTCAGTGATTTAGGTAAGACATAAAAAGGAAAAAGATTAAGGATACTCTCGCATTTAGAATACCTATAGATTAAAGCTTATTGAGGAATAATAGTTGCCTCTGGCTACATGATACTCCAAACATTATTCAAACGTAGCGGCTACCTACTGCCAACTGAACCAATAAACCACACAGTAAATTTCGAATATCGAATGTCCAGTATTGCCAACCTACCGATGCACAATTGCACTACGCCTATTGCGTTACAGTCAACGTTCACACGAGATTGCGGTGTTGGGTTGCGGTTTTGCAACTCCACCACAACGAAGGGAGCCTTAGCTCGTGTTGTAATTGTCTTAGCTGATGACTGTCTGTTTGTAATAAGTCTTCAAAAATGGACAAAGTGATAGTACGGTAGTACTACTACTACTTACTAGTATACTTAGTAGTACGTTGCTTAGTCATCCCTCACAAGTCTACTGTTGAACATAGGCGTCGACCAATGATCTCCTCAGCGACCTGTCGGAGGCACTTAGTGACGAAAAGCAAATTATATCCCAAGAGATCGTCAAATGTAGAAGGACTCCTATTGCCTCTCATCACACCAACAGCGAATTATAATTAAAGAATTCTTTTGTTTCAGTCATGGCCATACTTCTTCTTATTCATGATCCTAGAGCATATAGTCCTGAGGCTTGAAGGGAAACCCGGCATCAGATTGAATGACGGAATCACCAGTATATCACATGGAATCCTTCAGGAATGTGGCAGGTAACTTTCAACATAATATTTATGTACATACATGGGTAGGCAGACCTATTGGCATGCTTTCTTAAATCTGCAACTAACGCATCCCCAAACGTCAGGCTGCTTGTAATAAAATCTTGAGCGAAAATACTAATAATGATTTCTTGCCTTTGGAACCGAACGCGGAACTTCTAGTTGATACCCCACATAGTTATGCCAATAGAGTTATTTTTTGTTCTTTTTCGTCCACAACCCAGTACCTTTTATTCTACGCAAGGGTGTTCAAATTGCACCCCTGACGTAAAACCCCCATTTGAATACCTACTCTCCCAGATTGGCCACGACAGCAGCTTTTGAAATAGGCCGTAATATTACAATGGAACGTATCTGGTTTCCATATAATATTAAGGAAACCGTAGTTGACGCCGAATTTATTAATTTAATTTGCAACATGTTACAGTATGGCTTCCTATATTATCTCGGTTCTATTGTGCTATGATAATATATTATTCTTGCTCATGTTATCTCATAGAGGATACACGGAATTACTTTTCATCATGAACTATATATCTATACTTATATACATATAATATATCTTGCTAGCTTTCAGTGGCTATTTACATTGTGATCATAGTCAATTTATTATTACCAGTATGATTATGGCTACTCACTTTCCTGGAAAGAACGACTATTACCACCAATCACACTACAAATTATTCCAGTGTGATTTATTCGAAACGAACAGCTTCATCAATTCTTCCGTCATCTTGCTATTATTGACATTCAAGACTATAAATGCTTATATAATTCCTATCATTGACAGGTTAGTATGGAGAGGAGCGGAGTCATATCTTTACACCTGGATATACAGCAACTACAGATTGGTGGAGCTGCCGTGGGATCATACCCTCACGTGGTACGCAGCCGCTTTGGGTGTAGACTTCTGCTACTACTGGATGCACAGAGCTTGTCATGGTAAGAATTTATGGACAGTAATTTTAAGTTATTTGGAGGTATTAATTCATTTGGTTTTTATTATGAAGTCTATGCTAAGTGTTGCCAATAGTAGCCAAGCTTGGCAGGCGGGATTCAAAAAAGTTGATGCAGATGTTTCAAATTTAGGAATACTAGAAAGACAATTGAACAAGTAAATTAATATCACAAAAGCACAAAAGGTTGTACTTGGACATTGTTTTTGCACTACAAGAAAGAATCTCCTTTTTTGTTACATTATGAATGTCAGATATTTGTGAATTCATAAAAAGACATGTTTATACTTATAACGTACAAAGCAAAACTACTCGTTTAGAATGTTTATTAGTTATTAAATAATGTTATTCACTTCACAGAGGTCCACATATTATGGGCTCAACATCAAGTGCATCATACATCCGAAGATTTCAACATGGGCGTCGGCATCCGGCAGTCTGTGCTTCAAGGATGGTGCGGATTCGTAAGTATTTCTTGTATAATATTGTATGAAGATTTGCAACTGAGATGTAGATTCATACATATCTAAGGTACTTTTACTCAGGTTGAAGTACAACCTGACTGAAAAATAATAAAAGAAGTCCAGTTATGACTATAGCTACATCAATATTTTTCAGTCGCTTCACCCATAACTGATATTAATGTTTAATAAACGTATAGAACACTCTTCAATACAAGCGTGACATTGAATACATTATGGTAATAAGAGAAGTGGATCTAAACACACTTCCTCACAAAAGCCTATATTTAAACTGGCCTTTTATCAACCATCTATTGATCGTCTCTACGTTAAGGAATATTAAGGACAACGCATTGTGTATTCACAAATAACTTAGTCTGGGAAATTTTGGAAAAGAAAGTCTTCTAGTTTTTAATATCGTCTTGCACTTATAAAAATTAATTAAAAGTATATGTAACTGAGGATTGCAGTCGTAAGCCTAAAATAGAATGTGATGTTTAAAAATTTCGAACACTATATTTCATCTTGCATTCAGAGCACAATTTCAAATATGGCCTTTCAGATATCCAATGCAAGCAATCCTCCAACAAGACACGTACAATCTCATGACTTAAAAGCACTACTTCCAGTAGATAATTTTGGAGGCATCTTGTTAACCCTAATTATGAGTATAGCAGTTATTCTGAAGACTTACAAAATTTTCTCCATCTTCCCTAGATATTCTATCTACCTCTGGCGCTGGCGATCCCACCAGCTCAGTTCGTGATGCACCACCAGTTCAGCTACCTGTACATGTTCTGGATCCACACGGAGGCCATCAAGAGTCTTGGACCGCTGGAATACATCCTCAACACTCCTAGCCACCACAGAGTACATCACGGTAAGAGAATTATTTTTTATACTCCCTTTGACATAGTACAATAATGCATAGATGACAATGTCTGAATTCAATAGGAGGGTTCATTGCTTAAGATCTTCTAAAGTCATAGAGAGGCATAAGTGACTCTGTTCCTGAAGCACAAAGAAAGCGGTACGCCATCATAATTTCGGATTCAAATTCCAGGGCAGAGTATTATTAATGTTCTTTACTAAGAATATTCGTAGTAGTACACTAAAATACATAATTGCGACACGAGCGCAATCGCTTTCATTTACGTGAAACTTAAAAATAAACGTACTAGAACAACGGTATAATGAGATTGTTATTTAAGAGATGTTATCGATGAGCACCAACAAACAAGTCGAAATTTAATAATTCCCAATCTATTGCTCTTCTGCCGTAAGATCGGTTAAAGTAAACATTCACAACAGCCACGATTTGTAAATCGACGACCTCTCAAGTCTCATCTACAAATCGTTATAATTTACGAGATGCTTCTTGTATATTTGTTTTACTATTCAAATAATTTATGTTTCGTAAGTGGGTCTTCAGGTTTTCAACGTGCTCTCATTTTATACAATTTAAGTAGCTTGTAGATAGATACATGTTTACCAAAGACTGCTTACTCTTTACTCTTACATCTTGCATACATAGTATATGTTATTTCGCTTTAAATATAGTTTTCTAGTATCTGGTGCTAAGGTGAAATTTGATCAGGCATTCAATTTGCAAGTTATCGCAAAACAGGATACGTTGTTTACAAAATATTACTCGTCGCAACACGAAACGATGCAACATTAGACAACCTTTAAGTTATCATTTCGAATTGAAATATAATTTGAATTGCGAACATATTAAAATTGTAAATAGTGGTTGGGCATGAAAAGTATATATTACAAGTACCTCCACAGTTTTATTGGAGAAGTTATAACGCATCAAACAATCTTATTTTTTTTTTAGGTTTTGCCATCGTTAACAATTTGCTTTTCAATATTTTCTCCTCAGTCTCTCGTCTTCTCTGATAAACACAGCATTTAATTATAATGAAAGGATACATTTACTTTTACAATTATAAGAGTGTGGCTTCAACAGAATTGTGCAGCAATAAACTGCATCCAGTCAATGTGCTGCGAATTCGGAAAGCGTTTACGCGGCTTCGATACAGTGCAGTAAACAAAAATGGCTATTGTTATTTCTCTTATTTTCATGTAAATATGTTTTAATAACAACAACTTTGTTGGTCCCATAAATATTAATAAAACGCTCCGTTCGCTACTGTTATTAATAAATATTTTATGAGTCAGCAATATTGGAGTCGTGGAGGCAACTAAGTATTTTTTTACCTTATTCGACGTGTATTACGTTTCTTATGTTTCAATGTAATGTATTCAACATTCCTATAT
This sequence comes from Cephonodes hylas, assembly GCA_030295005.1. NCBI lineage: Eukaryota > Metazoa > Arthropoda > Insecta > Lepidoptera > Sphingidae > Cephonodes > Cephonodes hylas. Next base: position 2,045,601 of record AP025367.1, on the reverse strand, counting down.
TTATATATGTTGTTTCGATGACTGCAGCTGTTGTTGTTTCTTGTTTCAACAACAAAAGGTAGCCGATTCAATGAGTATTTCTCGTAACATTAACTAATGTTTGTAATTTGTCTTCCTCTCCTAATTTATAATATTATCGACATGATAGTTTCTGATATTGTACAATACGTTTCTGGGTTAACTTGGCTGGTGAGATTCTATTTTAAATGGTCGGCATCAATTTGTTACAGTTTTCAGTGCCTAAAAACCCTTAAGTCTCTTGTAGTGTTTGGTAATCAGAACTCAAACTCAGTCGTTAACGTAAGGTATTTTGTATGGTTATGTCACTATTCAAAAATTCGAATGGAGATTTACAATTCGATATGGACTAATTTAAATCCAATACAAAAGTCCCCAAGGTAACATCATTACCCTTGAACAAATTAGGTCGTTAAAAACATAAATAGGGAGAATATGCGTATTCCCTCGCCAGTAATTTTCTCTTTATACATTATTTATACCAGTTTCATTATAATGCGACTTTTATTACGGATGCGGACCGTCTGAGCGTTGTTGATAAATGATTAAATAATTGAACGGAATATGAATATTTCATATCACTCTATTTACCTTTCACTTGGGGTAAAGTAACGTCTTTCAGCGGAGATATATTAATGAATTTCATCAGTGATTTATTTGAAACATTAATCAGAAAACCCATTTAATATAACTTCATTTGTCTTGTGAATATTTTTTTAAATATCGTTAATGATAATTTAACGGTTATTCGAGGTTAAAAGGCGGTCGAGAAACTCAGTGGTCGCGGCTTCACACCTTTGACATTTTTAACTTACTTATGTATTCATAATGATTGATCTAGTACTTTAACGGAGATTAAAAACGTTACAACGAAACCTATACACCTAAAAATTCTAAGAAATTTATAAGATGTTCAACCTGCATTAGGCCTGCACGTTGGATTAAGGCCTAAAATTTTTAGTTGGGCGGAGGTTTGTGCCCAGCAGTAAGACATAGGACCGATGATAATATATTTGTATATTTCTCGGCCAACGAAAATACAGGCGTGAGTGTGTAGTGATCAGTGTTTATTGTATATTATTTTGTCATATTCGTCACAAAAAATTACCAATTTATAATTGCATTTTCGGTCGCGGCTTCGAACCCCAGGCACATACCTCTGACTTTTCGAAGTTATCTGTGTATTCATATTGAATTATCACTTGCTTTAACGGTGAAGGAAAACATCGTGATGAAACCTGCACACCTAAGAGTTCTTAGGAATTTCTTAGGTGTGTAGTCTGCCAACCCGCACTAGGCCAGCGTGGTGGACTATGGCCTAAACCCTCTCAATGTAGAGGAGACCCGTGCTCAGCAGTGGGCGAATATGGGTTGATGAAGAGAGTGTGTATGGTTCTAAGAACAAATTATACTTTAAAAGAGACATTGTGATGTTTCGTGTTCGTCCCCAAGGCTATGTGGCAAGGTCGCTCTTAAGACTTCAAAAGACGTTAAATACAAAAGAAAAGAATGGAAACTCGGCCGAGGGAAAGGTAAAGGCGACTTTGTAGTATTGTCTTTTTAATTAAAACAATATTACAGAACACTTCTTCATCTGGTTTTTGTACTGTTGGTTGTTTAGAAATATATAATAAATGATTATTCAAAACACGAGGGCTTAAAACATTAAGCCTGGTTACATTCTAATGTTACCTACTTTGTGCTTTAATTCGGTAATTTTAAAAATACAGGTACCTACTCAACTCTCAAGCTACGAGCATACTGTCGATACACAAAAATATACATGCTTTTATGAACTAAATTTCATATCATATCTACAAAACGTAGTATCACAATATTAAGTTTCTGTAAAGATTTTATTGTTAGTTCCATGAAATAAGAGAGCGAAGTGGAATCGTGAAAGTTAGACAAAGTTAATACCATCATTTTGAGTCTTGGCTACATTTCAAGTCAAGATCAATTTAAAATCGAAGTTTAATTTTGTCCATGGTCAATAAAAAAATGCTCGATAAAAAATGCACATCTGTATTTGCCAAACTGCATAGTGAATCCAATTAAGCTCGGTATTCATAATTTAGTTTGCCCGCACGATATTGGAAACCGCGTCCATCAGGGTAATTTCGTAGTTAAAGCCTAACTCGTTAACTAGACTGAATTTCATTAAACTGTGGTGGAAATTTTGATGAACAATTAAATATCATTTTAATGCTTTTTGCACCTTGTCTCCCATTACATTATCTCTGGAGGGAGCTACGCGCGGCAACTCGAAAGTTCTCCACAAAATTCAAATTACAAAACTATTCATCTCTTACACGTACATATTTCATATCTCTTTGAATTTAATTTTAGAGTCGAGGAAGATTCTGCATAACTTGGTATCATATGTGTAGTAGACCGCCTTTTGTACTTATATATATAAGCTTATTTTCTCCATAATTTTCTTCTAATGTATAATTAAGCAGTGATGGCCTCGAGGTTTGGGCGCGCGGTCGAGAATCTCGACGGTCGCGGGTTCGAACCCCAGGCACACACCTCAGACTTTTCGAAGTTATGTGTGTATTCACATTGAATTATCACTTGCTTTAACGGTGAAGGAAAAACATCGTGATGAAACCTGCACACCTAAGAGTTCTTAGGAATTTCTTAGGTGTGTAGTCCGCCAACCCGCACTAGGCCAGCGTGGTGGACTATGGCCTAAAACCCTCTCAATGGTAGAGGAGACCCGTGCTCAGCAGTGGGCGAATATGGGTTGATGAATGTATAATTAAATTTTATTAAATAATATTTTTGTTTCTTCCTAACAGGCAGCAACAAATACTGTTTGGACGTGAACTACGGCGGAGTGCTCATCATCTGGGATCGAATCTTCGGCACCTTCAGACCTGAGACGGACAAAGTCGAGATTGTCTACGGCCTCATCTACAACCAGCCTTCGTTCAACCCTGTCTATTTACAGGTAACGTAGTCTTCATTAATATTCTAAGCACTAGGGTATATTCACAGAACAGCTAAGTAAGAAAAGACGGGAAATATTTTGTATTGGACCAGTGTAAAGGGTTGTCTGTTATGACGTAGAATGCCGCTATAGCCGGTTTAACTTTACTAGTTGAAGCGTGTTGGTTATGATGATGTGTGTCATGTTACTATAAGCATCATTTATATTCCGTAAGAATAAGGGTGCGACTATGGCTACTGGCATTTCTTACTCACTTATCTAGGTTTCCAACGATTATCTCGAAATAATCACATACAGCGATATGACCGCAGTTTGTTGCATTGTATTTAAAATTTGATTATTGTTTAATGATATTTCTGTCGTGTACAATAAAGCTTGATAAATATGATAAGGTTACAAACTAGTACATCTTGAGGGTTTTTTGTAGTTCCAAAATGTCCTTATAGATGGCGTTAATCCTGTTAATAAAGTAAATAAAGCCTTAAAGATAAAACTATAGTAAACAATGATAATCACAATAGAACCCCCAGACGGACAATAATTCGCTTTCCTCCTCCTGAAATACTAGCCGTTCCACTCCATCCATCTTGCGTGTCCCGTTGGCATGAGATACATCGGACACCATTAATTTGCTCTCAAACAACCCCAGACCACAATAGGGTGTAGTGTGGAATGAATGAGACGCTTTTGAAACGTGGGATCTATTTACGTGTACAATGGCTGCTTAAATGGATTTTTCTCATCATCGACCTGTTTTTAGAACGGTACACAAAGGGTTTTTAAACTAAGAAGAGTTTTAGAGGGAATTAAGATCGCATTTGTTGGGAATATTTTTACGCTAAATCTCTTAGGGATATTTATTTATGTAAATAAAAACGCAGCAATCTTAATAGTCCTTTTCTGTATTATGGATTTGTATTTTGATCTTTACATTTTAATGTAAGGATGTCTATTGATTAGCTTCTTTGACGATGCCCTTAATTTAGTTAAGTTCTAAGGAAGAGGGAAATATTAAACGAGATTTACTATTTACGACACTTGAACTAAGGTTTAAAACCTAATACTTTTTAGTACCAGTGTAGAAAATTGACTAGTAAATCCTACACTATATCCCCTACTAGCAGATATAATTGCGTATATCTTTACTATAACTGGTGTAGTAACACTATAACTAAACTATATAATATCGAATGCCAACATAAAAAAAACTCTCTTCAGACGAAAAATTACGAAATGTTCGTTTTCTCAAAATTATACCTGTAGCAGGTTTCATAATGAAAACAAAAGTTTCACGAGACCGTATAAAATGCGAAATTTCTCGAATACAAACGACTTCTGCCGCGGCAACTCGGCCACTTAATTTCGGCCGCGAAATTATTTTCGCCGGCTCTAAGTTTCAACGAGATGTTATGTATTATATTTCTGCTTTACATTTTACTCTCACTAATGAGTAATGAGTTTTGTGTATTGTCTAGGCTTTCAAAGAAAATTTAAAAGTATTAAGAAAGAAAAGAATTGGTAATTCTAATTGGTAGCAATTTAGAGAAACAATATTACAAAAATAAATATAAAATAGTTAATTATTTTAAATTTGTCTCGTATTTACATCTGTCACTGTAAAGTAACATGAACTTTTTCTTAAGCCAAGTAACAAACTGAAAGTGACACGATTTGACACTTACTGAAAACAATTGAATAGAGAGCTGTTCGAATTATGGAACACTCTTTATTTCGAAGTAATAAAATAAATGTTGTCATTAAAAACAACATTTCTACTTCTCAATGAGGCGTACTACGATTACAGAATAAAAAAGAACTAAGAAAGCTACGATTCATTTATCATCATAACGATCAAGTCGAGGTCGCATTTTAAAAAGTTTTGGCACAAGTTGTTTGAGGTTGTAAAAACACTTTTGAGTATGACAATTCCATGGGGAATGAAAAAGTTTGTAAAGTATAAGACTGGGTACAATTATATAACATTTAAAGATATAACAGACTCTGAGGGGAATATTAAACTCCGCAGATTTTAGTCCAAAATTAAGCAACGTATTTACGAAGATCTGATGATGAACAATTAAAAAATGTCGGCTATTAATAATAATACGTGTATATTAATTAGTCTTTATATATTTTGCAAGTGTGAAAAGCATTTACATAATATAATGTGACAGATTTTAAGCTTGATATAATCAGCAATGGAATGTCTATGGACTAAAAATTTCCATATAAAAATTAATCTAATTATCAAGACAACGTTAAATCAAAATTTTAATATACAACACGTAAAATATTTTTATATTTTACTGTTTTAAAATCAAAGTTCTCATTTCGCGCTACATTCAAAACTACCTTGAACAAAATATAATTTCAATTAGAGAACTAACTAAATATTATATCTATAAAACTGAAACTGTACGCACAACAGGGATTAGTCCCCGAGGGATCAGAAGTTTTAATTAAAACGCTAGAGATTATAAAATTATACGACCCTCAGAACTGGAATAATGACAATCTATGAAATAAAATGAAGGTCCAATCGTTCGCCCACACGATATAACGAAAAGTTTCAGCATTTGTGATCAAATTTTACGAGCTCGATGTGAGAAATCTCACACCTGGGGGTCAGGAGAATGGGGTATCAAGATTATCTCGCGCTAGTTAAAATGAATCTGCTTTAACGGTGAAGGAAAACATCGTGAGGAAACCTGCACACCTAAAAGCTCTTAGGAATTTCTTAGGTGTGTAGTCCGCTAAACCGCACTAGGCCAGCGTGATGGACTATGGTGGCCCTCTTAATGGTAGAGGAGACCCTTACCCAGCAATGAGACGTACATGGGTTGATGATGAGACAAAATAATTTTGCCGCCACATTGAGAATCTAAAGGTACCTAGAACAACAAACGCTTACGGCCCCCTCCCGAGGGCTGGCAGGAAGTAGAGCCATACTCAGCTTTGCCCTCGACAAAAATAAAATCTTAGAACGTAACTCATTCGCCGTCGTGGTGGGTTATGCGGGATTCTATACGTTATGCATAAAAGTTTTATGGTCTTCTTATTTGAAAAGTCTTGTTTTCTTTCACCAGTTTTTAAAAGCAAACATTTTTCCTCTCTCTGGACAAAGTTAGATCAGTTTAAATCACTTCAGACTTTATCATCAAAAAATATGTATAAAATATTTTACCATGCAATTAAATTTACACGATATTTTTTTCAGGCATTCTACAACGGTTATGTGGTTGAGAAGGTCCGCCAGTTTGACTCTTGGGAAGATAAGTTTAAGGCAGTTTTCTGGGGACCAAGTTGGGAACCGGGCACACCACGTCTTGGCGACGAAGACATGAAAGTTGATGTGAGTATACTTAGTGAAATAATAGTTGAAACTAAACTATGGATTGAGCGCACATTCGCCTTAAAAGCCCATATTTAATAACTGATTGTTTATTAAGTACAGCAATACAAAAGCCCACTGTTATGAACTAAGACCTTACTCCCCTTAACAGAATATGCTCAGCCGTAAAACGATTATTGGCTGATATAAGTGCCTTAGATAGTAAAGTCTTCCTCAAACAGTGTACATCTACCATTTGCGTACTCTTGTCGTTTACAAATAAAAATTTGGTCATCTCTAGATATTTAATGCCCTATTTCGTATTACCCTGAATGTTGGACCTACTTTTAACTTTTCCCAAAATCGTGTTAAACCCCAAAATCGGCAGTCAATTCTGTTTTAATAAAACAAAGAGCCGAAGAGAGGCCGATAAAACAACAAAATCACAAAGGAAACTTGATAATTAGCGGGTAAACCGAAACTTTTCATTACCTAAGCCGGTAGCTAAACGGGTCATAGGTTAGTTGTAACTTCGCTCGTATTTACCCTAATTACTCTTGATGTTCACAACTTCGACACAAACAGCCTTTCAACAGTCCTTATCAGGGGTATCAGAGGTAACAGGGGTAGCAGAGTGTACGAACTTTGAATAGCGGATGACCTCGTAAAGGGTGTATGGAACACTTTGTATTCAACGTATGTTGTGTCCCTAATAGTTACATTTCATTGGACAATCAGAACTAAGTACTTTGGCTTCCGAGCTATTGAAACTTTGGTTAAAATTGGAAATGCTTCAAAGTCCTAAAGATTTTATTCAAGCTAGTTTTGTAATAGAGTTTACGTTTAAAAACTATAATTTATTGTAATTCAGATTGATTCAGAAGTTCGATAATCACACTAGGCCAGCGTGGTGGACTAAGGACTAAGGACTACTAACCTAAACCCTCTCAATGTTAGAGGACACCCGTGTCCAGTAGTGGGTTGTATATGGGCTAATGACGATGATGAATTAAAATGAATTGTTCGTTTATTTCAGGTTGAAAATCGAGATAAATACGACGTGCAACTGCCCGCCTGGTGTAATCTGTATCTGGTGTGCCATTATGCGATTGTCCTGTACGGCTTCTTTGAGCTGGCTTCAAGATATATGGTAAGTCAAACCTTCATTAAATCTATATATTTAGTCTTACACGGAAGTTCAATAATACAAAAAAATTATACGTTAGATGAAGAGCACTTATCCAAAATATAGATAATAGATATTTTTTTAAAGATTTAATTTGCATATATACTTACATATATACATTTGCACATATGCTTATAGTCCCCAAATGCGTAGGCAGATCTATATCTACACGCTCATTTTTGAACAATTGCTTAATTTCGAGTAAGCTAATAATAGTAAGTAATTCCTGCGATTTTTTTAATAACTATAATTACTACCGACCACAATTAAAAAGGTATACCACTTTACCTAACGCGGTAATCGACCCTTAAATTGCACTGCAGACACTTATACCGCAAACGATGAAAAATTCAACAATTTTCACCATGTAAATTATTCAAATCTTTTACTATTCTTCTAGTACTAATTTACGACCCCAATATATATTATATTCATGAACAGAAAGATACTACGCCACAATTCTCCTTTACTGTCCTCTGCATGAAGAGCTCAAGAGGCCTTCATTTATTATTTACTAAGGCGAAAACGTTACTACCTCACAAATAGCTTATTAATGTTAATTTGGACGAAGGGGCTCGTTCTGAAGAACTCTGAGAATAAACTATAGCTTTCGGCACTGAAATAATACATAAGAAAATTGCTCGACTCAAGTAGAGTAAGTTAATATATTATACTCACCGTACGAAAAAGTATAGATTTTAGTATCTTCATATATAAATTTTGATAGTTTTTGGAGCTGTATTGAAACCACTGTCTTTTACTTACATCTAAAGATTCGATAAAATAATTACTGTGTCTCATGGTAAACAACTTTTTCAAATGCCTTTTTTATGAAGAGTCTTTTTACAAATTAGCTAAAAAAGTAATCATAATACGCTCTCCAACGTATTTACGTCGAACGTAGTATTATATGTATAATTCATATTCTAAAGCGGTTACCAATTTATTATAATCATACAAAAAAGCGCTCGGGGGATTCATACAAAACACTCATAAAACATTCAAAATTTATTGTCAATGAGAGAATATTAAAAATATTAAATTAAACTCCGTCAGACCGTGTTTGGGATTGCGTTGAGAATTTTAAACACTGTAATTAGTTTCTAGAATTTTCTGGCCTATTTTTGTTTTGGGAAAGAGGTTACTCCACACTCCGCACTGCAGATTTTATTCGCAAACTGTAGAGTCTGCAAACATAAGGTAGTTAAGGTAATGAATTGCCCTCATTAGTAACGCTCTACATTTACTATGCACTTGCTTCTATGAATAGATTTTTATATACCATTACTGCAGTCCAGATGGCTATAAACAGTGTAAATATATGCACAATATTACTAGTTAAAAACAGGCAAAAGTTCCTACTTATTAAGATACAGATCTGTGTCGTGGCTATCAGTAACTACGAGAGATATTGTCACAAAAAGAAATAAAAGAAGGAAATTTAATTTACACTAGTTTTACTATCTCGACTTGACAAATTTTGAATTTGTTGCAATATATACTTTACTACGGTTAAATCTGAATTTTCCAGTCTTCAAACTGGCAGACTGCAAATATTTGTAGGTAAAGTATTTGAATTTGTGCAGAGATCATAAGTTTCGCAAACAACTCTTATGCACCTGCGCCACAAAAGTTTTGCACGGAATTGACTGGCGAAAAATTTTATTTTATGACCGAGGTCGCTGTGAAGAGAGAGTCATGAATGATATTACTCCTCCTAAAGTTAACGCTTAATTGGATTATCATCTTATTCGAAAAAAAATGCAGAACCGTGGCTGACTTTTGGCTGAGTAGCTTCGTGCTATCTGATTTTCTGAATGTTTGTGGGAATGCTAGTTTCCTCTACTTATTTTACTTTGCGGTTTTAGGTTCTTAGTACTCTTGTATATAACTTTAGAAAAAGTAGATTACTGGTAAAATAGTATTTATCCAAACCTTGCGCTCGAGCAAACAAAGCCATTATTGAGATAGCCATTGGGATAGAATGAAGGCTGTAAACTCTTTGAATCGTCGCGAAGTTTAAATTAAACCTAAACCACGATAAAAATCTGTTTATCCAGTTTTATTTGAAGGCCTTTTACGCGTTAACTTAAGTATCTATAATATTTTTAACGGCTGGACCCATTCTATGGTTTGGTTTTAAACAGAAAAATCTTCGTTCTGCAAAAATAATAGTAGTTAATAGTAGTTAAGCCATCTTAAAATGTTACCGATATACAGTTTCATTAAAATATATAGGATAATGAGTTGACAACATAATATTTAGCAATAAAGAACAATAAAACATTACAAACTGGTCAAGATATTTTTACCTTCGATACAATTTCACCTATAAAAGGTGACACTCTTGACTTTGCTTTATACATTTAAATACTTTAATAATAAATTCCCGGTACAAAATCCTTTTTAAAATCAAACGAGCAACATTGGATGTTAACTTACTACGTGATACGCCGTACTTTTGTATAGCCAGTGTTAGCTGCGTAACAAATCAGCGGAATTGGCGTACGGTACAACCGTTGAATGCTTAATGCTGAGTTTGCGTCCTCTACTGAGAAAAATAAAGGTGAAAGTGTTGTTTCCATGTTTAATCTCACACGCTCCTCTCCGAAGAGGGTAGTTTGTATGCATTTAGAATACGTAATTATAAGCGGTGGCTACAAATGTCCTTTGGTGTTTTTTCTGTGAAAAATTTAGAAATTCTTTCCGTTTCCGATGTTTGTTTTTTGGGAAAAACAAACGTTCTACGTGCATACCTAAGTTGATGGTTTGCTTACATGTTATAACAAGACACTTAAGGTTTCTATTTGTGTATGGATGGTATACTTCTTGCAATCGGATGGATCTTTGAACGAGATAACCTCTTTTTTTACATATAAGTCCCACTGCTGGAAATACAGCAATACAGGTATTTTAAAACATTTACCTCATACTTCTAAACTACAAATACATTCGACGATTCCTGTACAAACAAAAAGTTTTTTTTTTAATTTTGTTATTCATCTTATTCTTCTTTGTTCACAGGGTATGACGCCAATTTCCGTGCTCATCTTCGTCCTGTACATCATAGCTTCGCTCACTGTCATCGGCATGCTCTTCGACAACTCCAAGTACGCTGCGATCTTGGAAGTCATCCGCTGTTCCTTCTTCGCATTCCTGGCCAGGGCTGTCGCTGTATCCAGTCCAGCTCTTGGAACAGCTCTCCAGGTCTTCTATGTGGTATCAGCTATGTTCTGGTGCCTCAACATGCTCAAGCTACTTGAAATCAAGAAGACGAGGAAAGTCGATTAGAGTGGCTGTTGATAATGATACTGCTGTGTTGGATTTCTCAAGATACTAAAAAAGATAGAATCCTGAACGATTAAGGACTAAGTTTGAGGAATGTGGATTTATTCATGACATTTTCCCCCTTAGTACATCATCATCATTCTCCTGCCCTGATCCCAATTCTTGTTTGGGGTCGGCGCAGCATGTTTTGTCCTTCCTTCCTGCGTGGAAGGACAAAACATGCTGCATAAGAGTTTTGGCAGATGTTTTACGGCCGGCCGCCTGCCTGACGCCAACCCTCCTAGGGAATTTCTATGTTTTAAAGGGAATGGTGTGGGGATAGCGTGAGTTTGGGTAAAGGATATTGAGGGAAAGGATATTTGGCCTGATGGTAAGGATGCTACAGTCCCGGATAAGGAAGAAGGAGACTGTAACAGCTCGGGGGGCCGAGCTCGCGTACTCGTAGCCCTGTTCCATGACTGGCTAGATCAATGGAAAAGGCATCCCCTGACCTTAAGGCATCCCCTGACCTTAGTACAATAGTCAAATAAATGAAGCATAGCAATTTTAATGACGCCGTGATAACGTTCTAATGGCATCGTCAAAGATGAACTGGATTTTCTTCGATTTTATATTATTGAAGTTTTTCGTTCAAGTTTTACCCAACACAGCAGCATCAATCAACTCCGAGGAATAAATTGACGACTGAGATTTCTTGTCATTTTTGAATGATGTTTGACTGACATTAGATTTTCTGTTACATGAAGATAAAGCGTTAATGTTGCTACTTATAATTTTGTATTGAGCAGATGCAAACGAATTTACACCGTTTAATTGTTATTGTATCATTAATTTATAATCTAGCTAAAGGAGTACTTGAAGTGAAAATGTAAACGGTGTGATACGTAATGTAATCGTCAGTTACTTTTACAAAATAAGTAATTTAAAGTTAATTGTATTTTATGTACTGCCAAATACTGTGCCTTCATACGAGTAATGTTAGTTTTCAGTAAGATTGCATTAATCAACACAATTATTAGAAATACATTTACATATTTACATTTATACATGAATCTTGGTACGAAAGATACCAATGTTTTTTGACACTGGATTTTGAACATCAGAATATACTTAAGTTTATTGAGAACTTCGCTGATTATGTTCTCACATTTATAACGTTGATAATAACCTTTAAATGTAAACAGTGTCGTAAGCATGAAAATTTCTCATAACTTAGTAATTTTACCGTAAAGCTTTTTATCTTTAATTGTATGCTTACAAATATTTGTAAATTATGCAAAAAATTTAAATAGCTCCATGCTTCGGAACAAAATGTTACGAGTTGATGGCCTTATTACCTAGTTAAGTTTTATATAAAAGGCATATACCAAATAATTATATTTAAGTGTTTTTTAAGATGTTTATACTGTCGTTTTTTATTTGAAGTTTATTATGCTGTGGCAGCTTCATAAGCAATCCTCCCAGCATTTGAATAAGCAATGAATTATGATGTTTAATTGTTACGAATTTATTAAATGTAGTCTTGTTCTGAGCATAATGCGGCCTTTTATTTATTCTCTTCAACCTCGCCCTAAGAATTATCACGTTATTTCTGGATTCGTTTCTCGGTTGCGATATGCAATTTCCGTCAACGTTGGGGAGTCTGAATATAAAGAAAAAGAAGATTGGCGATACGTTCCTTGTCCCTGTCTGTCAAGGAATCAAACCAACAACCTTTCGATGGCACAGGTACACATATGCCTCCGGACCAACGAGATTTCAAAATCACGCACAATTTGTTAATTTGTATGTAGGTATAACAAATATTGAACTCTGCAACCTTACCTAGAATTAACGTTAAATACTACAATAAAGCCTACCTTGACGCTAATCGATTCGAAAAATTCCAAACAAACTTAAAAAATGATTGATGAATAACATACGAACAGTTGTATTATTTCTTAAATGTACTTCTAAAATATTAAATTAATATAAAATTTGAAAGCAAAAATCCTTCAAATCTAAAGGACAATACAATATTACATCAAAGACCTGAGGCAGTAATTTAGCTCCACCCAGTGCCTAAATTCAACAGACTGAACAATCGTTTCCAATCAGCCCCAATCCGAAATAAACGGCGTAAAGAGACGTAAATTGGGAATAACTTCATCTATTATTCTTTTTAGAGATAATGAAATCAACGTTTGTTTCTAGGCCTCACTAATTCTTCCAATTTTTGCGTAAGATTGTTCCAATGTTTTGTATACTGCTTGTAAGCAGTTATACTAAGTTGAAGTTTTTATCAGAGATTATTCATAAATACCTACATATATTATCAGGAACTACGATAGCCTTTTCGGTTTCAATATAATCTTTATGATTTTTTTGTTAAAGTACTTAAATAATGCTAAACGAATGGAAAGGTTCCATCGGGATAGTGCCTTTTTTTAAATAACAATACTTGAAGCAATTCTGAAACTTACTTGATGTATCTTAAATGGTTACTCATTGCTGCCGCGGCGTTTTGTGTATCGACCGGTTGATCCGGGTTGCTGTGACGGGAGGGCATTTATGTTTGATGCTTTTTAATGTACCTATTCGTCTGTTCAGCTGGAGGTACGTGTGAAGGTTGAACTTTCGTAATCCAGGATCCACTGTTTTGACGTAAGATGTTAATGTGTGTTATTGGGCTATTAGAAAAATTCTCTGTAGTATTATAGAGTCTGGAAATCGTGAATACTTCCTATTATGTGGGACTGATACATAACTGGCGAAATTATAATAAAAAAAAACCTAATTGTTTGCATGTACAATTTTAAAAACGACACTCACAAAATTGTCAAGACTGGTTTGTATTACATTTACCTTTAGGCGCTACAGCAATTCGCTATGAACATTCGTAGAACCGTTATAGTTCCTTGCCAATACTAAAAATAGGATAGTCCGTTCTCATAGTCTTCAAGCAAATTTTCATTAAAACAACAGTTAATTTATTTCTTAGTTATGAATGAATATTTTTGTCATACGGACTTATTAACTTTGCAACCATCCACCACCAGAAAATCCTGGAATAATTCAAACACGAAGCCCTCAATCTAAAACAATAGGAATTAACTAGATGTAATCTTTATGAAGTCAACAAAAAAGCTAAGGAGACACTTTGGAATACCCAATTTATTTGGGATCAGCGCCCTTTGGCGGGGATAATCTGACGCCGCGTTGACACGAGCTGAAATAATTTAGTGGATGTAAATCGTTTTTCAAGTGCTTTGTTGTCAGACCTTTATTGTTATTGAATAAAACACTTAGAGTTAAGAAATATGGTGATTTATTTCCTCCATCAGACGAAAATATCGTAACAGAGAAGTAGGTAATGTTTTCTGTTACATGTAAGTTGAAGCTATAAGATATTTATGCTTTTGGATAATTTATAACAAATTGTACTGATTTCTAAGGATATATAGAAAAAAACTTGTAAATTTGTTAAAGTTTAATAGCTACGGTGTTTACTAAATCATTAGCGTTAAAAAATCTTACAAAAAATACTTTCTCCTAACAACCACGAGCATCAAATGTATGTTTGTAAAAAGTTGCCTCATAGTTAACTTCGTTTGAACCAACGGCTAACTAACACAAAGAAATAAGCTTTTAGCCACTGCGTTAATCTATCGTAAAATTTGGGTCATTAGGCGGAGCATTCGTAAGCCTTTGTAAAAACAGAGGGTATTTTTTTACGCTCCTAAGACGTATCGATTGCCTACCACAGACATCAGTTAATCTTCAAATAATAAGCAACCTTCAAATTGCCTCCTCTTGGGGATTTTAATGTAGCGACTTCGATCAAATGCTATGACTTGAAATTGTCTTTTACTGTCACGTCTGTATTCCCCGAAGGCATAGGCGAGGGTGCATTTCTGCACTCACATTTTGCTCACATATATCAGTCCCTTGTTTCAGGGGGCATTATAACCGTATTACAATTCCAGGCTCCGTGCAGTCAAATATAATGTTATAATATGTCTAACAATTTGATGTTACCATATCTTATTTTACACTCTGTAAAACATTAAAAATATATTCTGTAACTGGTTAAAAACCAGCCAGCTTGGAATACAATATCATTGGGTACTATCAACAACCGTCCCGTAGAAAATTATTTTTCACTTCGTTCGATGAGTGGAATTGTTGGTTGCTTAATTTACTCGTAGTAAAGTCCTTTTGCCTTTGAAATATCTTGGTGTCGTACTAGACAGCCGGTGGAATTTCTGCGCCCATTTTGGAAGACTAAAGCCGAAATTGATTAGGGCAGCAGGTGCGTTGTCTACTCTGCTGCCTAATCTTGAAGGTCCCGGCGTCCCTTGCCGAAGATTGTTCGCGGGAATTGTGCGATCAATGGCCCTGTACGGTTGCCCCGTTTGGGCCGAGTCCCTGAAAAAGCGCTGCGTGACCCTTCTGCGGCAACCGCAGCGGGTAGTTGCGCAGCGCATGGTCAGGGGCTATCGCACAATTTCCCATGAGGCGGCCTGCGTATTGGCCGGTTGCCTTCCCTGGGATCTTGATGCCAGGGCCCTCTCCTCAGTTTACCACTGGCGAGAGGAGGCGTCTCGACGAGGGGAACGACCGGCCCCA
Source organism: Cephonodes hylas (assembly GCA_030295005.1). Classification (NCBI taxonomy): domain Eukaryota; kingdom Metazoa; phylum Arthropoda; class Insecta; order Lepidoptera; family Sphingidae; genus Cephonodes; species Cephonodes hylas. The sequence goes on along the minus strand of AP025367.1, from coordinate 2,030,214 downwards.
AGAGAGCTAGAGGCCAAAAGGGCCTCCTTACGTTTGGCCGCCGTGGAGGAGTGGCGTTCCAGGCGTTGGACAGGCGCCACGGCTTGATGACATACCGCCTGTCACAGGTTCTGTCGGGACATGGTTGTTTTGGCTGGTTCCTGTGGCGGGTGGCCAAAAGAGAAGAGTCCGCCGTGTGTCACCACTGTGACAACTGTCCGGAGGACTCAGCCCAGCACACTCTATCGGATTGTTCAGCCTGGGACGAGGAGCGAAGCGCACTCCACGCAGTCATCGGAGCGGACCTCTCACTCTCGGCCGTGATTCCTTCCATGGTTGAGAGTCAGAGGTCATGGCAGGCGATGCTCTCCTTTTGTGAGACTGTAATGTCTCAAAAGGAGAGCGCGGGGCGGGTTCGTGAGCAGAACGATCCTGCCTGCCGCCGCCAGCAAAGTAGGAGACGCCGGGTGACCGAGTTCGGCTGATCTGGCGTCCCCGCCCTGTGGATTGGGGGTTTAAGAATTCCGCCACGGTACCCCCTACCTGTCGTAAGAGGCGACTAACAGGGGTACTGGGGTAGCAGGGCGTACTGCGGGGGCGGTACCCTATGATAGCAACCCCGAGATTGGCGGCAGAGGACGTGACCTCTTAACTGTCGCGGACGTTCCCGAAAGGCGAACTTCCAAATAGATTAAGTGGAGGGCATACCAAGCCCTCCCAATTTGGAGGGGTCCATAATTGGACGGTGCGCTGGGCGGCAGCGGACCATTTAGGGCACTTCTGGCCCTGAGATGCCGCAAAACCGCCCTAAATGCGTGTGATGGTCACCGAGAGGTTTTAGTCGGTATGCTGGCGTAGCCAGTGACCCCGACATACCCCTTACGGCCTCCCCCGAGGTACCGAACAGGGGAGCTTAAGGGGCTTTCTTCTCGTGATAAAAAAAAGTCCTTTTGCCTTGAATGCAATCACTTCCAGTGTAAAACCATCATCTAAGTACTTCATCTTTCAACTTTTAGTAACGCAAAGAAAAGTATAGAAATATTTAACAGACTTCTACATCACACGTGCTTTAAATCATATATGAATTAATATAATATTGTCATCCCAACTACATTTTCGTAATATCATTCCAGAAGTACCGCGATGAAATATATATGACTTTGAATAACGAGGGAGAGAGAGAAAGTTTTAAAATGTTCACGAATCTTTCAGTCGAATCTGATAACTTGGACACTTAAATTTACATCAGCGTTTTAAGTTATTGGATTTGCATAAAAATTGCTGCTTAGAAATGAAGTGTTTTGGAAATGCTGAGAAATCTAAATTTCCATCTTAATTTAAATTAATATTTTTAATATGCAAAAGCAGTCTGTTTATGGCGTATTCATGTAAAAATTATCACCTTATTTAAAATATAAATTTATTCACCAGGCAGGTTATGTTAAGATATCGAAAAATTGTAATATAGTTTTTTTGTTTTCTTAGTAAACATTTTTAAACCCTAATTCGTGAAGAAGGGTTACATCTTTGCAACATGCATCTTTTTTATTTTAAAATAGTTATAAATGTTTAAAACAAAACATAGCACTACCTAACACACCTTAACTGTTTTAACAAAAACATAACAATTTTTCCATCTCGTTTTTCTATGAGTTGTACCACTCTCTAGAACAATCCAGATGACGTAAATTAAAGACTGAAAGCACATCTTGTCTGTACTCATTAATCGTTCGCAGTTATACAGCGAGGACTCCTAAATCCAATTTTAAACAAAGACAGTACAACTTCAATTTGCAAATCCGCGCTTTAGCCACAAATATTTAACTTGTACCGCACTGGGAACAATAGCTCGACAATGCCTATTGTTTCGGCGGTTGATTGGCACACAATCTCAGCTGACTTGCTATGTTGACTCGTTGGAGCTGCAGTTGGGAAACAGAGCTGAAACTATGGGTTAAATATAAATAGAAATTGCATTAAATATAAATAGAATTGAATACTTATATATATTCTATAATATAATAGGGGGAGGCCTATGTCCAGCCGTGGACGTCCTTTGGCTGATGAAGATGATGATGATGATGATATATTCTTCAGGGGAAAGATTGAATAATCATCATCCTACGTCCACTCGGTAACGGTGAAGGAAAACATCGTGATGAAACCTACATATCTAAAAGTTCTTAGGAATTCCATAGGTGTGTAGTCCGTCAACCCGCACTAGAGCACCGTGATGGACTGTGTGGCTAAATGAGGTGATTATGATCATGGTATCGTCCCACTGCTCAGCAGAGGCCTCCTCTACAACTAAGAGGGTTTAAACCTTAGTCCACCACGCTGACTTAGTGCGGGTTTACGGACTTCGCACCTAGCACCTTCGCACCTAGCACCGAATTCGCACCTTGCACCTTCGCACCTAGCACCTTCGCACCTAGCACCTTCGCACCTAGCACCTTCGCACCTAGCACCTTCGCACCTAGCACCTTCGCACCTAGCACCTTCGCACCTAGCACCTTCGCACCTAGCACCTTCGCACCTAGCACCTTCGCACCTAGCACCTTCGCACCTAGCACCTTCGCACGTAGCACCTTCGCACGTAGCACCTTCGCACGTAGCACCTTCGCACCTAGCACCTTCGCACCTAGCACCTTCGCACCTAGCACCTTCGCACCTAGCACCTTCGCACCTAGCACCTTCGCACCTAGCACCTTCGCACCTAGCACCTTCGCACCTAGCACCTTCGCACCTAGCACCTTCGCACCTAGCACCTTCGCACCTAGCACCTTCGCACCTAGCACCTTCGCACCTAGCACCTTCGCACCTAGCACCTTCGCACCTAGCACCTTCGCACCTAGCACCTTCGCACCTAGCACCTTCGCACCTAGCACCTTCGCACCTAGCACCTTCGCACCTAGCACCTTCGCACCTAGCACCTTCGCACCTAAATGTTAATAACTTTAAGGTGTTCAGGTAACCTCACGATGTTTTCGTTCACCGTTAAAAATAGGGTGTAATTAGAGATTATTTTAATATAAAGTAGTGACTTGTTAACTTTTACCCGTTCGAATCGCCTTAAAGCAAGGGAAAATATTTTTCGTTCTATAATTTTTCCATTTTTATTTCTCTCGGAAATGATTTTTTACTCAATTAATAGCACAAGTGCTGTTAAAAGAAACTTGTAAACTGTGAAATGGAATTTTATTTCTTGTGATTTTGCTTTAAGCTTTAAAGCACACTTGAAAACGGTTTTTACAACTAACACTAAATTACTAAATTACTTTGCACATTGCCAAAGAGGCATATTATATTAATTTTACTACCAATATTGGCAGACAGAAGACGCAAGCTATATAAGGAGTGATGTCTATATAAAATTTGTATATTATGTAAAATTACTGTTCTTTGTTTTTTTTTCGTATATAAATATTACATTCTCTCTACTTTTTCTTGAAAGTGATGAAAGTGGAATGGCATGTTACGTTTTATGAACTCAGTAATAAAAGGCGAGAATAATTTTAGCACTATTCCAGAAATTTCACCCTGAATTCCCGAATGAAAAATCCAATAACCCGTCCATAATTTTCTATCCAAGACCATTAGATCGCAAATGGCAGATTTGTAACACCACAATTAACAACACCATATTTTTTCACAACAAAATGACATCCAAAAATACCCAGGGTATTTAAAATCAACAATTAACATCAGCTTCGCGACTTAATAAACTTAACTCTGTACAGTGCTCAATTAATAACGCTACTCGTGACATTTCCAATGGAAAATTCATTTACTTTCGCATATGCATCTGGCAATTTCCAGCTTCAATTAAACACGTCGACCCCTGATTGTTTATCGTATGAATGATGACATAACCATACTGACGTACAAACCTCCCAATAGTCAGCTCCCTCCCAGCAGATAGCAGTGGCAATACTTCTATCATCATTCATTCATTCATCATCAGCTTACATACGTCCCACTGCTGACACTTCCATGGATGAATGGATTTTCTTGCCCTGTTGCTAATAATGTGTTCCTTGTGTTCACTGTTCCCAAGTATATAGAAAGTCGGAGCCGTGATAAGGAAATGAAAAAAGAATATTATAATGTGTGAAAATTCCTGTCATTGATAATAATTAATATAAAGAAACTGAACGCGCTGTCCACTGCTGAACGTAGGCCTCCCGAAAACAGCGCCAGCCATCCCGGCCTTGAGTAGCACTCATCCATCCGTTTTTCGCCACCTTTCTCAAGTCGTCGGAGCATCGTGCTGCGTGCAACAGGACTTCCCACAACACACGTCGTTCCGTGCGGTAAGCTTAATTATTTCAAGGTCTACATTTTACTTCATGGTATCTTTTATTTGAGTACCAAGTAACCGATTTTTTTTTACAGTTTTCAAGTACAAGACTGATACTATGGCTATAATATAGGCCATAAATTAGTAATATAGATATTATTCATTTCCAGCTCTGTCTCTTGCAGAGGTTATAATTGAGCTTATTGGCTCTAAAAACGCATTTATTCTCATCACATTCTAATTCCGCAGATATTTCTAATTAAATACGATTATATTTTCTCGTTTATTACCTTAGTTCGGACATGGAACGCTCGTGCCAAGTTTGAGAGCTCAGTCGCTCCACGGCAACCGTAGGCGCGTCACGAGTCCTCAGGGAACACATTCCCGCGATATTACTATAACATTTCGAGTTACGTGCTTCATAAAATAAATAATGACATTATAAAATAAAAATAATAAATTTAAAAGTGTTTTTTAGAATCTTCAATCGTGTAGTGCTTTTGTTTTGTTTTATGTGAAATGTGTATGGACTTTTGAATGTAAAGGGTAAGTTTATATGTTGTATTATTTAGTGCAAATTTATAAATATACTTTTTAAATGTTGATGTAAAAATATTTTTTTATCACTTCAATATATTATTTCATAATAGTTTAAATTTATTTTTAAAGAAGTGAATATGAAAGTTATCTAAAAAAATTACTTCCGCCAATACTGAGGTACAAGTGTGTTATTTTTTTACGAAATTCTTTTTTCGCGGTTAAACTTGTTTTGCGTCATCTTTTTTTAATTTTTTGAAACGACGTTATAACAAAAAGAACGAAGCTGCTTAATAACAAAAACGTAAAATAAAAAAAAATATACCAAAATCCGCTCAGTCATTTACAGCTCAAAGTGTGAAACTCACTAACGTTTATAACTTTAGTTAAATTGCGAAACTATTTTTGTTATTGTAGTTGATTTTATATTGAGGATCCAGTCAACTATGTCTACGCACGCATCAATTCTCAAAGCAAATAGTAATCTAGACAGGTGTTTGGTCATGAAAATAGTTATTTGAAACGAATTTTGTCTATACATTTTTTAAAGGAATTTTACGGATGAATGATTATATTGAACTGCCGCCACCCACACTTTTTAATTAATCATCGTTTCCCGAATAAGAAAATTATTTCTTTTAGAGCTTAACTTTGAGGTAAATTCTCTGGTTCCGTGATAAAGGTGCCCTAACCTGAAGCCTAACTCTATTATTAGTTTAAGCATTTTAATATATCTGTAATCACAAGACAAATATCACTTGTTGATTTTTAATCTTAAAAATTCGTTTTTCAAAAATCTTTGTTTATTTTTTGATCCTCATTTGAATTTTTAACCGTCCTCAATATAAAAAAAACGTTTATTTTTAATATTTCCATAAATACAATCGTAAGAACTTCAATTCAAAAACTCAATAATATTTAACTTGAACATTTACGTCAAGTATCTAAAAGTCAATTTCCAAAAATCCTTATCAAGCAGGTGAATTCTAGAAGCCATCTTTCAACACCAATTTTTATTACAAGTGACAACTGTATTACCATTTTTCTCGTTCAAAGACATCACTCTTCATTTATGAGGTAAGCGTTGGCGGTCCATCGGCCCATCAGATGCGATTACATACAAAATTGGTAAAAGATGCAAACTTCGTGACTAAATATTTTTATACATAATTTATAAGGTGAGAAGATTCTATTCTTAGCACCCCTACGTGATCTATATACTGAAGGATATCAGTAGAATAATTTAAGAAGGTGCCTCTACAAGTTACCTGACATTTATTTAAAGGTACGTTTATTTTTTGCGAAAAGGCGTATACGATGTCAAAGAGGACATTTTTTACCCTTGTGGGCGTTAGACGATCCCAAAGAAAAGATGAGAAAAATGTGATTGAGACTTGTTTGATAAAGAACTTACATGAAGCCAATTAGAAGTAGATTGAACAAGACTATTTTTATTATCGGTGTTTTATATTTTTTTGTATTCCCGAAATTCGAAATGAATTTGAAATATCAAAGGCTTAGAAGCGCAGTCTTTCCAGATACTGAACATTAGCAAATTGAAATCGGTGGCGGATGTGCAACGTGCATCGTTTCTGGATATTTTAAGATCATTTTTTATTGAACTTTTCATTATGGGCAGTCTCTTTGCCATACTTATAATAAAGCAGAGCATTTCATTTTTACATTAAGAATATTTTCTCGTAGAACCCTATGTAAAGCTCTGGATGAAAAAGATGAATGATTTTACAACCATTCGACTTTTTCACAAATATAACTATAGGTACCTACTATATACGCTACTAGATTTTGTTTACTAAATACAAAGAGTACGTAGGAAACTACCCTATTAGAAAAAGGTAGACGTGCCCAATTGGCGTATAAATTATTTTTAGCTCCTCGCTACCCAAAAACGCCCTTTTCATTATCTCCATTCCGCTTGCTTAAGCTTGCCATCCCAGCTTGTGTCCTTTGACATGGCAATTACGGGTCTTGGTCCACTTTACACAAGTTTCCTACTTAGTGTTATGTTTAACGGCTCTTTGATGTGAACTCGGTGAGAGCATTATTAAGTGCCTTCGAAAATGGTGTGTACAATTTCTAGAATTTTCTTTTGTAGGATTTACGCGCATTTTATGCAAATATTGTCAGAGGCAAAAAAAATGTTTTTATCAAATGAAACGTTTTTATATTTTTCACAAATAGATAAATACACCCATTCCCAACAGTCACGTAAATATGGACAAACAAGGGAGATTGGTTCTCACAAACAAATACCCACACAAATTACCCATTTCCGAAACAAATACTTTTGAATCACACAAACATTTATACCGGAGGAAGGATCGAATCCGCGGCCTCTACTTTAGTAAGATAGTATCTAGCCGACTGCACACAGCACATTTACCTATAAGGCAAAGCAGATAGGCGCTTGAAAGCAAAGAAAAGTTTTTAGGAATTCTTATATATAAAACCAATTGCTTCTAGATTCAAACTACCTAAACATGAAAAATACTTTCTAAAACACAGGTTCTATCTCAGATAATAAAGCAATATTTATGGCCATATGCACGTGTGAAACTAATGTACTGAAAACTCGGCCATTAAGGGACTCTATTTAAAAGCCACACCTCTTTACGATAATGCGCTTCGGTGGTCACACACAACTCTCAAGCTCGTTTAATGTAGGACCACGTGCAAAAAAGTAGATTAAAAAAGTGTTTAAAGTACATACTTGTTTTATTTTGCCGTATAAACAAAAATATTTTATATATACCCAAAATCATATAATTCATGTTAGGTACAACATAACTAAAATTTTTACATCGTACTTCGTAATGATAATTAAAAATATAACTTACATGTTCACTCCTCGAAAGAGAATCTCCCCATCCACGTAATAGTGGGCTTATTTTATTTTTTCGGTCATATTTTCAAGCCTCCAAGGTGCTCTTGAGAATTTCTACATGGAAAGACCCTGTCAAACTGCTCGATCTTAAAATCGAACCAGGGAAATGTAACTTACCGCAAGACAAAGACGCAGAAAGAAATACTTAATTAATGTTAAGTCCACTGAGTGTCAATTTATTTTGTCTTAAAATATTCACCAGATAATTTGGCTTCCGCCTACAAACGCACGTACAGATAGCTTTTTAATTAAAAGATCAAATATTAATTAAATTATAAGGAAATAATTCAATTAATGGAATATTTTCATACATTTCCAGATATTACAGTTGTTCCTCTGTGAAAGCCTTGGTGTAATTAAAAAGGCAAGGGCTTTTGTAAAGAACTTTTATAGAAATGAAATTGTGTGGTATCATTTATCATGTCATAAAAATCTCATAAATACTTACATACACACATAACTACTGGCTTTGTTCTCGCGGTACAAGTATGTGCCGTGCTGTCTAGAGGTCTGTTTGATTCCCGGGTCGGGCAAAGTGTTAGATTATTTCATTCGGAAATTCTCAGTAGCAGAGTCTGGAAATGTGCCCGAAAAACGGCAATAGGCTCGCCCCCTATTACGTGGGACTGATACATCTTCTTCTTCATCATCAACCTCCACCATTGAGAGGGTTTAAGCCATAGTCCACCACGCATACATACATACATACCTGGCGAAATGTGGGTGTAGAAATGCAATCACTATGCATAACTACATAATATGTACGTACATACACAACATGATGCCCAGAATTTCACGAAAGTGCATTCAAGAGGAGTCGAACGGTGGGCTGTGAGACAGCGGACCAATTTATGACGTTTCTCGCCCTATGATGCTGTAAAACCGCTCCAAATGCGTTATAACCACCGGGAGGTTTTAGTCGATGTCCTAGTGTAGGATTCTGTTTACGGACCTAACTTAACTAAACAGACGATTGTTGAATACCAATTTCGGCCTTTTCCGAGGCACCGAGAGCTTAAAGCGCTTCCTTCTCGTAAAAATTGGTATTTCTGCACCAACATACCGCCAAGTTAGTGTGGCGTTATCTCTAAATATGCGAATATTTATTGTGTATATTTATTTTATTTACCTTACTTTATTTTTCTCTGAATTCCTAAATTGTGACACAAACATTCTCTCATCAGTAAAAGAAATTGTAGGCAACAATACAATACACGACGGATATTATTAAAAATGTTTCATCTTCATTGTACTTTCCATTATCAGAATTAAAAGGACAGCGAAATAAGGCATGGCCGGGTCTCAAAACGAATTTCCTTTTAAGACATTTCTTATTTATGCTCCCGTCCAATTTGATGATTTTTCCCTTAGTATACTTCTTTGTAATTTCCCATTTATTTCGCCCTGATGTAAGCGAATTATCGCTGTTTGGATAAATGACAATTAAGGCTGGTTTTGGATGGTTCAATGATTAGCTGTAGTGAATTGATAAAAAAATAATTTAATTTGAAAACATTTTGAGACAAACTGTCTCGAAACTGACGCGCTCGAAAATCTCGGCGATCGTGCGAGGCACACACCACCGACTTTTCGAAATTATTTATGTGGGTATTCACAATGGAATATTACTTATAAAATCGTGATGAAATTTCTTAGGTGTGTAATCCGTCACTAAAGCCTAAACACTCTCAAAGGTAGAAAAAGCCCGTGTCTAACAGTAGCACGATCACGTGCTGATGATTATGCTACTCAGTTGAATGTAAATAATTATTTCAATTTGAAATAACTAGCTAAAAAATAGAACGCAAACCCGTTTTCTGGTAAAACGAACTGTGTATAAAAAATCCACTTCACATTCGAACATTCACTGGAAACCACTCATTGGAAGTCGATTTGACGATAAGACGACCAAGTACCCAGACCGTAGTTTACGATTTAACTTCGCTTTAGCCACTTGTCCATATATTACGCGCTTATTGGCTTTCACTTTGAACGGAAGTTTATAAAAACCAGCGGTGGATTTTATCGATTGGAGTATTGGTAATTACAGTTTTATACATTAGCGTACATAATTAATTTGATACAAAAATACAGAAAATTGATTTCTTAAAATTAAATGGAGCATGAGAAAAATATTTTTTCTCTTTAAACATTTTTTAAAATAATGGAATATCAAAGTGACAACTGATTATTATAGATGAATTTTGGTCCAGTTTGTTCTAGCAATGTCTGATTTGAGCAAATCCATGGAACGACACGATTAAAGCTTGAATGATAAACGAGCATACCCGTAGGTGGGTAACTTTGCTTTTATACATACTTAACGAGTTGTTTATTATTATTTTTCTATACTTACTGAATAAAGTAAGTCTTATTAAACATCTATCAGTTTCTTGGTAAGTAGTTATCCATTGCTGCTTTTCATATGGTGACTCTACAATGTAATACTTCGCTGCAGTAAGGGACACTATAAAAATATTCGACTAATATAAAAAGCCACTAATTTTAAGTACCAACAAAACAACACTAAATACTACTAATAAAAGCATTACCTATTGAAATTGCGCATATAAATATATGTTCTACAAGTAAATTGAAACCCAATATCTTGTGAATATTAAATTGGAAAACAAATTAGTTGAAGACATAGCAGCCGTAGAAATTCGCCGTCTTCTAATAATTTTCCATAAGTTTGAGAAGTAAATTGGAGCCCAATACTTTTGCGATAAATTATTATTAACTTTGGTTACAAGAATAATTACTGGCCTCGAGACTTAGTGGTCGTTTCAATGTATTAAATAATAAATATGTTTCAATGCAATAAGTCTAAAATCCTATATTTGTTGTCTATTTCCGAATTTCTACATTTCTATTTGAAGTATCAATAGTGATTAAACTATTATTATTAACTTGTGGTTCAGAGTTACACATATACATTAATTGGGTAGAAGCCTAAACAGTAATTACAATATCATTTTATAAATGTCAACTAACTTTATTTTTATGCACATAAACAGACAAGAAAGCATAAATTTATAGCGTAGATAAATAAGACTATAAAAACGCGAGCAAAAATTCATTCATGAGAGCACTATAAATATTAGATAAAGAAGATCAAATAAAATTATCCCCAGAAAAAAGTTTCTTTGTTCGTGACTTACTCCAATCCACTTGACTGCATATTGAATTTTCAATATCTGAAATGCTCTCGAAACCTTTGTGTACCCATTACATTAGTGGTAATTTTCTAAGTAACTCAGCCGTAAAACCGTCTAGAACCAAAAGTGTTGACTTAATGAAAAATTTAATTGATTTTATTAAATTCTGCTAAATCTCATCACGGCAAAATATTAATGAATCTTTACCGCTGACACGACTAAAGAAAACCTTAAAATGCTGCCGTTTCTAATTGGACTAATTACGGGGCTGAAATAATTGGCTTTTTAATCACTAGAAACTCTTAGCTGTCTTGAGAACATTAAATATTCTTAAGTAGAGAATTTTACGAGTTGAAAGGCTTTGAAAGAACTTTAATTTCTTTGTTTTATTTTTTCCGGACAGAAAACAAACAAATTTCTATTGTTGATGATATTGTAAAGCAATAACATTACCATTTTGTTTTTGGCAACAACTGTTATTGTACGATAGGGGATACTATATAGTAAACAAAAACAGTAAGACTTTAAGCGTAACACAACAATCAGATTTAGAGGCAGCAACCGGCTTCCTGTACAGTGTACAACTGAGAGAATAAAGGTCTTAGTCCTCATAGTTGGACTGAATATTTAATATTAGTATAGACATTTACTACATCATACAATGTGTGTTTCTCTACCACGCCAAGTTATTTAAAGAATCGCTACATCAGTCGACATTTGAAGTAAAGAAATTCAAAATTGAAATTCTAGAAAACGTCTATGTAGGTACACTACAGTCATTCAATGGACCTGTTCTCAAACAAGAAATTGATATTTAAAACCGTTCGCGCAATATTTACAAGAGAAATATTGAAACGAAATTTCAAAGCGGAGCGCTACCATTCCAATATTTTGCTTTGGAATGTTGTTGCATACGTAACAAACCCACTTGTGTTTTTGCAGGGCTGTTTCTTTTGTAGAAAAATCATATATATTTTTACTCGAAATAACTGTATGGTTTGACGCACACTTTTGTAAAAATCAAGGGTGTTGGAAGTCTACCAAAGCTCATCACGCCTTCATTATAGTGGTTTAAGGTCAGACCTAAAAACTCAGCTCCTTATTGAATGAACTGCTCAATAAAATTCGTCTTTGGATGAGGCGTGTCAATTTCATAATAATTAAACGTGCACTCACACCAAAAGATACATACATAAATCTATTTGAAAAAACGAATGCCACTAACACTATTTTGAAGTCCCAAGTGATAGAAAATGAGCGTTATTTGAGACATTCCTAGACTCCTTGTTGGTACTGAGAATTTAACTTTAGAAAATCCCGATAACATTTATAGGTGAAACGGAGAATAAATTTGAATAAATGATATAGAATTTAATTATGTACGAAGGAATAAAGATTAACATTGAATATATTTAAGCTGAGTTTATAAGCTCAGAACGTTTTGAAATTGCGTCATTGAATTAATTAAGACTCATTTCGTTCGAGATGTTTATAAGTACATTCATTTAGACAGAACATTATGTAAAGACTACTATAATCTTAGAATACAGCCTTTTCATTTTAAATTAATCCTCAATTACACAATTTTTATAGTGGAATTCACAAAGCAAAGTCATAAATTTAAACTGTCTGTATTTTCGAAATAATTTAAGAGTTTTAGGCATGATAGTAAAAAAAACTAATAATTTTTACTTTCGGATATGAAATATTACTTTGGTTGGGGCATCTTTCTCATACTAACTCGATAAATAGACAACACTACCCGATGGTTAGCACGACGAAGCTTAAATTGTGTATTAAGAGACGAGAGATTCCACCACTAGACATCTATATTCTAGTGTTTAGTTTGTATTCTCTTGTGTACAGCTAAATCAACAATAACCAAATGAGGATTGTTATAACTTTGCTTGTAAAAATCGTCACGATGGATATCTTAATGTTTTTGTAGTGAAAGGACATAATGTCCTTGTCATTAAACATAAAACAATTTTGTTAAAATCTACCACTGTTATGTCCAAAGCTCATATTTTCGTAAAAGCCGTAAAAGCAGAATATCTATACCTATTCGCCCTCGTCGGCTCATAAAGCACTGTCATTCTCTGTGACCTTTAGAAGTATGCGTTTCCTAAGACCAGCCTTTAAAACAATTGCAGAATAAGGGAAAGTTTCGATCGTAAAGGAATAGAATCGTTCGTTTACAACCGAAGTTCATGACTTCTCTGTTCCCCGTTGCGTAATTAATTGTGTAATAGGATTGTTTTAAGGTGTTAATCAGACATTTCTAGTAAGTCTAGTAAGCAGTGATGGCCTCGAGGTTTGGGCGCGCGGTCGAGAATAATAAATAATAAATAAATACACCCAACAGTCACATACATAGTCCTGACCCCACACTAAGATACGAGTCTTGTGTCGTGGATATCAGAAACTACGAGAGACTTTTCGGTCTCACAAACACCCAGACCCGAATCAAATATCTGTGGATCACACAAACATTTGTCTCGGTGCGGGGATCGAACCCGCGGCCGCTCGTTTCGCAAGCTGGTGTCAAGCCAACTGCGCCACGGGGCTGTCAAGAATCTCGGCGGTTGCGGGTTCGAACCCCAGACACACACCTCTGACTTTTCGAAGTTATGTGTATTTACATTGAATTATCACTTTCTTTAACGGTGAAGGAAAACATCGTGATAAAACCTGCGCACCTAAGAGTTCTCAGGCATTTCTTAGGTGTGTAGTCCGCCAACCCGCACTAGGCCAGCATGGTGGACTATGGCCTAAACCCTCTCAATGGTAGAGGAGACCCGTGCCCAGCAGTGGGACGTGTATGGGTGATGATGAATCAGATATGTCTAATGAATTCCATTTCTCGTTCTCCGATTAAGATTTAAGGGACCTAGATGGACAGTTATAAGTTAATTATTGTCCAGTGTTGTTACCTTATGATGTCATAATGCTAGAGCGAAAACCTCATAATCAAAATGGAGGTTAGTTTTTTCATTCCGTGCCATATGGGTGTGCCGAGGGGTTTTATATCCCGCCATCGTAAAATTAAGTATCCCATTCGTTTCATTTACGAACTGAGCGAGACGTTGTGGAGACAACATTAAAAATAATGCCAGTTATATTTTCTCATAATCTCATAACGTAATATTGAGTGTGTTTTTGGATATCTTCGCAAAGCTAAAGATAATGACTATTGATGTTATCAAATATTTTTTTGCCTTTGATTTATGTTATTTTAGGACATGTAATATGACTGGAGTTGTAAGAAATAAGTATGTTTCTTTTGTTTATGAATAGCGATGGTTTCGAGTTTTATGCACGCTGTCGAAAATCAAGGCGATTCAGGTTTACACACCAAGCATACACCTTTAAATTTTTGAAATTATGTCTGTGTTCACTTACTATAACTGTGATGGAAAACATCGTGATAAAACCTGCACACTAAGAGTTCTTAGGAATTTCTTAGGTGTGTAGTCCGCCAACCCGCACTAGGCCAGCGTGGTGGACTATGGCCTAAACCCTCTCAAGTGTAGAGGAGACCCGTGCTCAGCAGTGGGCGTATATGGGTTGATGAAGAAGAAGAAGAAGTCCACCAACCCGCACTAGTTGTAAAGGAGGCCCGTGCTGAACAGCGAGACGTACGATGATTATCTGAATTTGAAAAAAAAAACATGAATTGCATAAAATATATAATATACTAACACGTTTGTAACCTGAGATAGATTTCACGCCGTAAAATCGTAATTTTATAGACTTGTTTAATTGAAAGCGTGTCAACTGCTACTGAGTATTTTTTATAAAAAATACCAAGATCCTCTTGATCGAACAAAGCTACTCCTATCTTATGGCTAATGATGGAGTGACTTCCCAGAGAAATCCCTCTCTTTAAAAATATTAAAAAACATTTTATTAAATGTTCTCATAGAATTATGTAATTTAATATACACTTTGTACATTTATTTGTCTCACTTGTAACATTCGTATACTTTTCCTCACAAGAATTATATTTTTGGAATCATATTCTCTTTTTAATTTACCTTATCATTGATACTCTTTTGTTTTCGGGCATTGCTATATTCTTGTACATCTTGTTTTGGATGTTTGTATTTTTACCTTCGGATACATTTTTGTCCTTTATTAATATTACATTCATTACTTTGTGTTCTTATCATCTTTTCCTTATCATTTTTCGTATGTGGCTTTATATACTTACCGTTATTTCTTGTATTGTTAAAACCTTTCGTAATAACTGGGGTTGAGCTAGAAATTATATTGAAAAAGGTATATTCTTCAATGCTGGGAAGAAGGTAATCCTCTTATCCATTTATTCAGGTCAAAGCGCTGTAATTGACAACGAACTATTGTGTTTCGAGGTCCCATGATGTAATAATACAAATGGAGATTACTCTAGTTTAAAGCTTTTTATCAATAATACTTTTTAATCCCTACTCTTCTTCCAGGATAAAATGTTATTAACATCAATAACTTTGTATTTTATTGTCCCCGCACTACGGATATACGGCCTGCGATCCATGTAGGTTGTCTGGTTGCGATTCCTAGTTAGTAAAGATACCATCTTTATTGTGATAACTGTCTTTGACAAATGTTTTTTACGGATGAAATGCAACAACTTTTATGAAAGCATATAGTGTATAGACATACTAAATAGCTTTAAAAAAAAAAACAAAACAAGAAATTTTAAATTCAAAAAAAATCCTACTTCGCTAAAACAACCTCAAGTTTTAGCAGTACAAAATACTCTTTCATAAAACTCAATCTCGTTTCCTTTCATACACAAACAAATTAAGCTCATCACGCAAGCAACGTTGTACTAAAATTTAAACGAAGTGTTTACGAGGTATAACATAATAAAAACTTTTTTACACGTTACCATGATCTTCGCGCAAAACATCGTTTCAAAACGAGTACGGTTTGTATAAAATTTTAATTTCATCCCTCTCTTTATATTGCTGAAGATTGTGAAAGTTGAACGCGAAATTGGATGTAGGCCTTTGGAAAACGTCAAGTGTTGTTGCGATGAGTTAATTTTCTGGAAAAGTTGAGTCTTTGTAATGTAGAAAAGGTGAATGCTTAAATCATTTGTGAATAGAAATTATATGTTTTTAACACTTCACATAAAGCGGCGGTACTTCAAGAGAAACAAAAAGCCCACTTTGCCTAACGAAATTCTAAATAATAACATTTCAATATTTAATTCTAAATGTAACAAAAGCAATTTGACATGTAATCGAAATTATGCTGACAAATGAATAATCATTAACTAGACAACACAATTAATGTGTAACATTTTATATTTCTATGGAATAACCACCATTGTTAATGTGGTTTTTCGGAAATTCATATTTTACTTTTACTGAAAGAGGACACTAATTAACACTTTCAGCGGAGCAGACTGTCATGTATTTTTTTGTTATGTGACACAATTCTTTTTCATACAAATGTAGTTGACGTCTATAGACGTTCTTCATTTATCATGAACTATAATGATTTCGAATTTGACACTTCCGTCTAATCACGTCGTTTTAAACGTTTATAAACGTTGCGCCACTAAGCATCAGTAATAATCAGTAATAAGTTGCGGCTCACTGAGCGACTTAGCACACCGCGCCATACGTTGCGCGACGTATCTTGAAGTTGTGCGTGTGTAGGTGGGTACTTTTACATTTGTGAGTGCGCCGTTGAAAATGCGGGTAAAAATGTCCGTGTCGCGGCGCTAGAGATTTGGGAATCCGATGCGATATGGTGCAATGATGTAGCTCGTAGAATTTACTACAGGTGGTGAGCGTCATAGTGCATTTCGCGTATAATTGTGTAATTCTTTCGAGGTCATAATACGTTGTGCCAGCAAATAATTTAAAAAATGACGTCACAAAACGTTGTTCCACTGAAAGTGTTAACAGACATAGAGAACAAATGCTGGCACTCCAACCATCTAATTTCTTGTAGAGAACATTTATCAACACAGGTGTCTCACCGTGTTTTCCTTTAAGTTTATATCTAAAGCTATTTAGATAAATGAAATTGCTCGTTCATCTCTCTTAGTCTGATACTGCACAAATGGTTTCGTGGAGCAAACGTTTAGTGTTATCTGCGAGGCAGGCGCTTACGTTAATGTATTCGCAATCCATCTGGCTATTCCACTCGCAATTATCCTGATGAGGGCTCATTGATCTTAATTGGGCATTTTAGTCAGGTATGGTATATAGAGATGTATAATATATGCCACATTATAGTTACACGGACAGCCTAGTGGTGCATTTGACACCAGTTTGTGAAATGTTAGGCCGTGAGCTCGATCCTCGCACCGAAACAAATTTTTTGTTTTTCTCGCAGTTTCTAAATCCCACAACACAGGACTTATATCCTTTTGTGGGGCCAGAAGTACGAACGCGACTGTTAGGTCTGTGTATTCATTTATTACCGATTAGTTAGTCTCTTTACCCCACGTGACAATTTAAATTACAACCCAAGCAATTTATATGTAGCGCCGTATTTTCACCGTGGAACTAACCAAGCAAAAAATCAGCAATTTATCTGATGCCAAACACAACGATCCAGAGAATGTATTCAAACAAAACCCTCTCATTACTGCGAGGATAATTCCCTTAACCCACATCGGCTCACAAATCAAAGACACCCACCCACTATTGTGTTAAAATATACTACTTTTGTCTGCCCGTTCAGACCCAGTTATCGTTAAAGCGGCTGGAATAGAATTGCCTATTATTGTTCTTTATGGGCAGTTAAGCGCTTTTCAAAGCTTAAAGCGTATTCAAGATAAGGTTTTATGCAAAAAAGATGAAGCCTACAATAGTAGTTTGTATGTTATATCCAATGGTTTGAATTTGTAAAGGAAATCAATACTTACTAATATTATAACGCCGAAGGGCTTGTGAAAGTCTTTACAGTTTTAGCGTATTTGTTTGGTTTAGTTTCTCTGAAAAATCTTTATTTTATCGCAATTTTCACTATAATTTATTTCTCATACTCTATCAGGTATACAAACAAATGCTATAGCGCTTTACCCGGGAATCGACTTCGGACCCCGTGGATTTATTAATACCGCGCGCCCCTAGGGACATAAATTCTTTTGCCCAAATTATATTGAAATATTTGGCTCACATAGAAATTGGAATTTCATTATGTTACGTTCGCAATTCACAAAGTGTATTCGTGTATCAAAAATGTATCGAAGGGACCTAATATTTATGGCTGAAGACCTTTTATGTCACATATAAAAGCAAATTCAGTGGAGGTTTTATTAGATTTGATTATCAAGATTAGATCTATATTTTGCTACAGTGTGTCTACACACACGTGTAAATTAAGATATATAAAATGTACATACATACATAATCTAAAAAGAAAGAAAAGAAAATAAAATAATTTCTTAGTGGAAAAACCCAATTACAATTTTCCCGACCTGGAATTCGGCTCATATCTGAACCGCAAGACCACGAGGCATTTAATGAATATAATTAATTAGTTGATTACCCCAAATGTCTCGATTCTGTGGTACAGATATTATGTAATATGCGATCTATCCTAGGTTCGTGTTAAAGTTTCTAGTTTTACGATTCATCGACCCATAAAAATATTTAAAAAAAAATGACTTAAAACCGCAAATATTTTAGCCTAAAGTGAATAGACGACCACAAAACAAATAAATACGTGAAGAATGAAATCAGGTCAGTGATTTCCAGCGATTATTTGGGTCAAATGGACAACGGCTAGTTCGCAAAGTTTATAATGCTCGTTTTTATGCAGCACAACAGTGCATTTCAAATATTGGTTCAAACGGGGTTTTTTTCCCCGGACAACATCTTTGTGGAATCAGCTTTCCTCGGCGGTATTTCCAAATGGATACGATATAGGGACCTTCAAGAAGAGAGCCTATACTTTCCTCAAAGGCCGGCAACGCACCGATAATTCCTAGGGTATTGTGGGTGTTCATGGGCGGTGTTGACCACTTAACATCAGGCGGATCACTAGCTCGTTTGCCTCCTTTCACATAAAAAAAAAAATGAATCGAAAGAACAATTATTGAAATTACTTCTAAGAGTTGTAGGGACGTGTACCGACTAGCTGGATATTGAACATACTTTAGGGCGATAATATGAATTGCAATCGTTTATTAGCTCGTAGAATAAATGGCCGGTGGGGCAGAAAGGTCTTCAAGTGGAGCCCGCGTACCGAAAAGTGTAGCTTTAGACGTCCACCCTGAAGACGAAATGATGATCTCACAAAGATTTAATTCACAAAATATAAGCACAAAAATAAATCCTAAACTTTAGGGCGGTTCACGGAATGAACCTATCTCATACAAAAATATATACATATATGCAACTGCTACGTTAAACATATTACATATTTCACGTCTGAGTATTTCTAAACAAAAAAATGCTGTCTGGAATAAAATACACATATGTACATAATGTTAGCCATGATATCTCAGCATTAGCATAAAATAAAGGATAAGTAATGATATAAATTCCAAACATTTCAGTCAAGAGAAAATATTCAATTGTCATTCTGAGAAAATATGTGTAAGAGCCCGTGAAAATAGGAGTTATTTATGTAAGAGTTATTTATATGTATGTATGACGCCTCACGCCAGTTTCGGTACTTGGAAGCCTAAAAGCGTTACAGGTTTTTTTTTTCCTGTGTTTCTCTATGGGGGTAATGTATCTTTCACTGTGAAGTGTCGTGGTATATCTGACTGTGTGCTGGCAAGGAAACGAGGCCTCGCTATTGGATACGAAAGCCCGTTCCTTGCCAGTTTGTGTATCATACAGAATGGTTGTGTTGTGTGTAAGGATGTATGAGTATGTGTGGTGAGTCCAGTCAGGCGGTGTACAATGGGCTTCTTATTTACTAAAATAAATTGACACAGGTTAAAGAAATAAAGTGAACAAACAAAATTTTAACAGTAAAAAGTGATAAACTATGGACTTAACATACAAAAATAAAGGAAAAGTGATTATAAAACAAAAAAGGTGATAATAGCGTTACAGGTTTATTGTGTTATTTTATTTTATTTATTTGGCATACCAACAAAGTAAATTACATACAGAAAAAAATAGTTAAAGTAATTCTTAAAAATATAGTACAATGTAATCACTTCAAATTATAGGCATGCATGACTTTTAAACATTATGAAATAATATATGAATATGAACTTTTAAACACATTATTTTATGTCTAGTTTATAATTGCAAATGCGTTTGTTAAATATAGTTTAAATACATAACAAAGATTTTAGGGCGTGGGCTTGGCTAGAAACCTGCACACTTAAAAGTTCTTAGGAATGTTTAGTCCGGCTACCCGTACTAGACCAGCGTAGTGTACTCAGATCTTTTTAATAGTAGAGGAGGCCGTGCCCAGCAGTGGGACTTATATGGGCTGCTGATGATAGTAAAAAAATAGAACCAACTCATAACATGTAATTTATGCCTCATGGTCTCGCGGTACTAGTATTTTCCGTGCAATCTAGAGGTCCTGGGTTCGATTCCCGGGTCGGGCAGTGTTATTGGGTTTTTCCATTCGGAAATTCTTAGTAGCAGCACGGAGTCTGGAAATGTGCCCGAAAAACGGCAATAAGTTCGCCCCCTATTACGTGGGACTGCAACATAACTGGCGAAATGTGGTACAGAAATGCATCTCTGCCTACCCCTTCGGGGAATATAGGCGTGAGGTTATGTATGTATGTAATTTTTGTGACACAAGAAATGTCTCTAGTTCAACCGTCAACACTACATGCCCACGCCCTTTTTCTCATCAAACCTACTACTAAAAGCTATAAAGAAGGTTCCATTACGGTGTAATTGGGGTATGCTCGTGTCGCGTGCTCCGCAACAACTTATCAACCGAACAGCTTGGCGCGCCCATCTGTACAGCTGATCAGCATTTACGAATGGGAAACAAATTGATGACTGACATTCGACCATCGATATAGCATTGCAATTAGGTTGGTACTTCACATTGTATTAGTTGATTAGCTATTTTATTTAGGTTGGTATTGAATTCGTTTTGTATACTTGATAAAGGCGAAATTAATGCTATAGGCATGCTTTGTCAGTCTACCTTTGGTAGATGCAGACATGAATGGCAGGTGCATAGTGATAATTGTCTTATGTATATATACATATCATATCATGCATATTATTAATATGAAAACAAATAAAACTTAAAAAGATGACTCTACTTACTTCTTGTAAAACAGTTGTCAAACTCTTATTTTAAAAGCTTGACTTGTAGTGGACGTCCTTACTACTTCCAATTGGGATGTAAGTATTTTTTATACATATCGACATTAATATCACATTTACTACATCATTCAAATGAATACTCCCTAAATAATTGTAGCGAAAATATCACTTTACCTATTGGTGCTTAAAATCCATTACAGTATCATTGAAGTGCCATTAGCAAATTGGTGTATTCGAAACGTATATTTACTTATTTGGGAGCCGATGCCGATTCGAACCAGTTCGCCGAATTCTGTCCCCGGCCATTTGTTGAAAGCAATTGGATTGGAGATGGAAAACTTTGCTTTCAAAGTGTTTTTGTTGTGTAGGTTTATGGGTCGATATAATCTTACTGTGTACACACAATGTTGGGGCTAATAAGCTTTACTTATTTACAATTTATCCATGATGTAAAAAGATTCTGATCCAAAACTATGACAGGTAACAGTTATGGTGAATCAAATACACTGACCTAAAAATATCCTAAAAAGAAACATACAATTTCCTACCATAAGTATTTATTATGTTGATTAGAAAACCGTTATTTATTTTTCTTCGAGATTAAAATTATTTTTTTAATAATCAATGCAACTATTACCTTTCTAATTTTTCGATCCCTGTCTGTCTACAACCCGTATATTGGAAACCAAATACAGTAATACTGGGTGTATTTTGGCGTTTTCCATACAAACCGCCCATATTTTATACCGATGATTGTATGGAAAACGTCAATTTTTTTATTTTTTGTCAGGATTTTTTGGAACGACAATGAGTTTGTGATCACCTTAGCTATTTTACCTGCCTTGGTTTTCGATCAGGGTCTGAATTCACCCTATCGATGCTTAAGCTACATCGCATTTGGCATAATTTACTAAGCCCGTTTTTAAACGGTACTGATACTACAAGGCTACTTGATTTTGTAAAATCAAAAGAACTGAGCTATATTGTGCAGTTGGAAATTATTATAATAAAAAAATAAAATTTAAGCATACCTTTCTATAATAACATCCTATTATGCAACGATAATCTCAATGAATTTTTTTTTTAAATATGATAAATACTTTCCTTACCGCAAAAGAATATCCATAAACCTCACCAATATTTAGTTCCACAATGGTTTATCCCTTCAAGCGATCTCTTTGAAGCGTCATTTGTGCGGTCAGAAATAGACGCAAGTGCTAGAGAGACTTAAAATGTCACGGTACTAATACCTCTGGCTTTCAAAAGTTTAACCTATTAAGGCCTTCTTAAGCTCCTATTAAGGCCATCTGTTCCCTAGGTCTTTGTATATTTATATTTCATCCTCTTTTAGGACTGTTTGAGAAATTTTAGAACAACTGTGAATCTGTTACTTCCAAAGATAATGCATGAAGATACACTTTTGAAATGTTGGTTGGTTGGGTTTCGAATGGTTCGAATGGTTGTTGTACTAATGAAATGAAAAAGTATATGATAAATTTTGTGATTAATATGACATACAAATATTTGAAAATCTTGGCAATTCCGTATAATGATCACCTAACAAAATCCCAATTCTTTCAACGAAAATACTCAATATATCATGATGATGATAATGAATTATTTCATAGTGTTTATCTAAAAATAAATTTAATAATATCAAAGGGAAAGTAATGAACTAGAAGGAGGGAATAAAAACATTCAACAACCTTTAACCCAACGACACTTTAGTTTAGGGATGGGCGTTAAAATGAACTAGTTGAATCTACCGTTGACGACGAAACGAACGAACGGTTATGGACTGCCAAAAAACTAGCTGAATTCGTACACGGGTTATTTAAGAGGCATAGATGCGTGGTAGTCGCAGACGGAATTTCACGTAAAAAACATGTATTCATTCACTAACGTTATTAACTAGTTGACGAATTCAACTAATTAACCAACGCAAAAAAACGGTTACGTTCCGTTGACGCAAACTTTAACGACCCATCCCTACTTTAACTGACATTCGTAGAAAGATCCTTACTCTTACAGTCTTTCTGCCCTCAGATTTCGCACCCACACAATTCTTTCTATATTTACTCCAAGAACAAAACATTATAAAACAGGTTGACATTTCATATTTACACAACAAGTACAATTTTCCGTTCCAATGCATTTAATAAATATCGAGATTGAGTTGCGCTGCGTTCGAGAAGAGAAAATGTGCTGTTAAAATTAATTTTGCCGGTAATAGAGTCTTGAATGGAACAATATGGAATTTTACTTAGTGAGTTTAAACTGTGGTATTTTTTGATTAGTAGAATGCGATCTAGAAGGTTTGTCGACTACTGAAATGCGGGGTGCATTTCAGTTGCTATCTTTCTACACCCACATTTCGTCAGGTATGATTAACTGACGTCGCCGCGCGCCGGGCTGAAAGACCGGTGACCCCGACATACGCTTCCCGCCCCCCACCGCCCACAGGCTGGAGGGAAGTAGAGCCATAAACAGCTTTCCCCTCGGAAACAAAAAAAAGGTAGAATTAACTGATACATATCAGTCCTGACTCCTGTGTAGTAGGCAGAGAGCTTAATCCCATTTTTCGGGCCCATTGTCAGACACCGTGCTGCAACTGAGAATTCCTTAGTGGAACCTGGGAGCGATAGATTGAAGCCTTCATTATATGCCAACAATTCCGCGTAAAATAAGCGCTTAAATAAATATGGCTCGGGTTTCAGTTGAAATTGTTGACAGAACGAAGCGGGATAATAATTTGTACTGTCCTGACTTACCGTAATGGAGTTTGGAAACGGAATTATTCACCAGGAGTAATGGCCGGAATACAATCGTGTTGACAAATAGAATACTCGTTGATATAACCTAACATTTGCTCCCTGGTTTGTTTGTATAATTCGAAGTCAGTTCAGAGAAAAACAATGGTTTACTAGTAATTTTTGATAACCCCATAGGATTAAAAACACTATTATATATTAGGTTTAGGATAATCATAGGTGTTAAAGCGAGTAAAAAATATCAATATGCCAAATTTTATACACAATTGTTCTGCAGTTATTATGGATTGCGTATAAGACAAATACAATTTGAAATTATTAATGATAATATCACAAATGTAAGTGATCTATCAATCGATTTTTTTTTATAATCAAATATCACACTTTTAAATTATTTAAAAACCAACAAGCAATTTTAAACAGAAATTTCAAAATAATTACTGAAATAACTTTCCAATTCTGAAAGCATGTTTCGCAAAACTATCTAGATCATATAAATAAATTATTTTATCTCTAAAAATAGCACTTTCTTAGATCTCAAATATAACTTGAAGTTTTAAGTGAATATTGTAATTCCGTAAAATTTACTTAGCTTTTTCGCGTAGGCCGCTTCTTTATAAATAAACCATATTTATCTAAGTACTATTTAATCTTAAAATGGACTTCAACATCTTTCACTTAAGGATAACCAAATCGGCGTGTTCTACGCAGTGAATTTAAATCAAGGTTTCTTGGAAAGATGAACTTTTTTTTATAATACACCCAATAGTCACGTAAATAGTTCTGACCTCACACTAAAATACAAGTCTTGTCGTGGGTATCAGAAACTACGAGAGTCTTTTCGGTCTCAGACCCGAAACAAATATCTATAGATCGCACAAACATTTGTCTCTGTGCATGGATCTAACCCGCGGCCTCTCGTCTCACATGTTAGTTTCAATGTTATAATAAAGTTATTTAATAACCTAATTAAAAAATCTGTACCCAATGTTACAGAGACATTTTAATCGATTTTTTTACACCTTGGCAATGGTGAGCACATAACCTTCCAAGGATTCCAGAACTCCTATCTTTACATGGAATTTTAACAAATAATCCAGTATGCCAGAATAAGGACTTACCCCTAGCAGTGAAATATATGTGTATTAAGACCTGTATGTATGATAAGCCCTCATTCCTCCATGTTGATATGGAAATAAATGTAAAAGAAACAACGCTTATCGTCTTCACAACCTGAGTATTTCAACTCCTAAACAACAATTCTATGTACATTATTACTTTTCTTCCAATAAAACATTTTCACGTAACACAAAGTGAAAACCTGTGTACCTGGAGACAAGGATATGTTATTTCAAAGAAGATTTTATTACTTTTTTGGTGATTTTAATATAAATTTCTCTTTATATTGGACCGATACTCTTAAAGGTTAAGGTATGGATGTTACTCAAAAATTTCGTTTACTTTTCATACATATCATACCTTAACACCAAGTAAAAGGGGCAAGTGAAAATTCATTATGAATACAAAAATAACTTCAAAAAGTTAGAGGTGTGTGACTGGGGTTTAAACTCGAAACCGCCGAGATTCTCAACCGTGCACCTAAACTTTAGGCCATCACTGCTTTTTTTAAATATATTTTATTTGTTAACACTTTACGTTTGTATTGGTGAACATTCCCCAAGGCATTCTCTACCAGTCCAGGTGAGATGATGATAATAGTTTATTGTAGGGTCAGTTAATTATCATTGTCAAAGTTTGTTTTGTTAAATAATTATTTCAAGCTTAATATTAATCGGAATTTTAGAAGGCAAGTTGGTCTTTTGGACTTCAATGGAAGAACCGCCACTGATACAAACGTGTGTGTTTGTATGTTTTAAAGCCGCTGACCCGAAGGCTTTGTACGCATGATACAAAGCTTTCGTGTCAGCTGTAGCGTCACAAATGTTTACACAGAACGTTCTGGAACCTAACTAGACATTTCGGACAGTGGTGTACACGTGTTTTGAATGTGGTTATGGCTGTACAGTACGGAGCATTTCATTGTGTTGTAGAACTGGAGTCTGGAATTTGTCCCTTTGTCTTTAGGGAACAAAGATTTCGAGGACGAAAAAGTAGTGATGGACTCGATGTTTCGGCATGTGGTGGGGAATTTCGTCGTTCGCAGACGCAAACCACAGAGACCCACCTCTGACGTTTCGAAGTTATGTGTATGTTCACAATGAGTTGTCATTTACTTCAATAATGAAGGAAAACATCGTGAGAAATCTTCCACATCTAATAGTTCTTCGGAATTTCTTAAACGTGTAGTCCGCTAACCCACACTACGGGAGGTTAACTAACTCTACACTTTCTTAGTTGCAGATAAGGCCTGTGCCCAGCAGTGACACGTACATACATGATGATGATGTGATGTATTTAGTACTATTCAGATCAATTGGTAATAGTTATTAAGTCTTTTACACAGTGATTGAAATTTGGGTTCAGATGCTCCTCTGCCTATAGGCCATACTAGGCGTCGGGGTATGCTGTTAATAAGGTTTCACTGTAAATATTGTAATATAGTAGTAACATATTTTCGCGCCAGCAAATGGAATTAAAAGTAAATCAGAAAAGTAATTAGTTTTTCCACAACTCTCGTGCCATTCGCCGAGGTAACAAGTTTTCATGAATTTTAACAAATTAACATTCCTTTGACAAAGGACCGCAATTATTTAACCATCGAAAGGTCTGTGAAGCCCTCATAAATAACGATAAAAAATCAAAGAGCCCTTTGATGGTTTAATCTTTTAGAAAGTGTCCTATTCATATTGCAACCCTTCTCAAAGAGGTTTAGAATGTCGAACGATTTTTCCACTTCGTGCGGATACAAAAACGTTGTTACTCTATATAAAACGCTTGGCTTGCGAAATTTCATTCTCAGACGTGCCCCGGTCCATATTTATTGGGGTCATATGGGTTCAATTTTGTTTTATACTTCATTAAACTATAAATTTGTAGAGGCCAATGTCAAACAGTTGACCGTTATATGATACCTCATACGGAGGTCATAAAGGGTGTGAAAAGACGGTGATGCAAAACCGAGGCAGGAAATATGATGGTTAGGAGAACGTCAAAATTTTGTTTTTTGTTTCGGGATTTTTAAGTTTCCATATTATTCGTAATCACCGAAACTAATGTCTTAGTAACAGTAATACACTATGCTTTTACACTAAAAGTTAAAACATAAAATTATTGTCTACGAATCGCCATCCGAAGAGACGTTTAATGGATGTCATTTTCCCCAATACACAAAAAATCTTTAGCAACAAATGAAAATTTAGGAGTTACTTTTATTCTTTTTTTTTTTTTTTTTTAAAACGCCTTAGCAGGCAGACGAGCAGACGGCCCGCCTGATGGAAAGCGGTCACCGCCGCTCATGGACTTGGCAATGCCAGGGGCACAGCCACGCCGCTGCCTACCGTGAGGAGAATACTCTTTTTAAGCCTCGTTTGAAGAAGGCCATGTCATAGCGCTCGGGGAACACCGAGGCAGGGAGTTCATTCCAGAGCTTGCACGTACGTGGTAAAAATGACCTCTGGAAACGCACCGTACGCATACGGTACGTCTCCAGGTGATATGGATGAACTCCACTGCGGTGACGGGTGGTGCGATGGTAGAACGGCGATGCCGGTACCAACCCGAACAGTTCCTCGGAGCATTCCCCATGGAACAGCCGGTAGAACACACAAAGAGACCCAAAGTCTCTCCGCAGTCCTAACGGCTGTAGTTTCTCCGTGAGATTGGGATCATCGACGATGCGAACGGCCCGTCGCTGTAAGGAGTCAAGTGGGTCGAGCTGGTATTTTGGGGCACCTGCCCAGAGATGCGAGCAGCACTCCACGTGGGGCCGGATTTGCGCCTTGTAGAGCGACAATCTGTGACCCGACGTGAAGTACCGCTTGGCTCTGTTCAAAAACATGCTCTCAGACTAATTCTTTTATACACTCGTATTAAAATAAGTCGTTTTTTGTCATTCGTTATTCATTCTCCACGTAACTTATTATTTGAGGATTCTAACAATCCATTTCTCAGAATGTAACGTTCTCACGTTGAGACGAATTCGGAGAGAATATAATTTTAGCACATTGTCATATAGAGAGGTGTTGAGGAAATCCTTTGAGATCGAATATAACTTAACAGGCTATTATTTGAAGCGTATGGAAAAATATTTATTTGTTTCTTTTCTTAGAAGACGTAGTTTTGTTCTGACCTTCCAAATCTCAGATTCAATGTCGTTATCACTTTGTGACACACATTTTTGGTATTAAGTAATAGTTTTCTAGTTTATCTGAACTTTGTGCTTATTATATCAAGCAAGCCTCTATAGATGCAGGCCTTAGGCTGGATAGGATTAAACCTGATGATGATCATGACGATGATGATGATAATGATAGTAATGATGATGATCATGATGGTGTTGGTGGTGGTGATGATGATGAGTCGATGATGATATGATCATTACGGTTAACACACACAATTCTCTCTCTCTTAATGTCTTGATGCTTCTTACACTTCAAGTTTAATGTCTATTACAATTCACATAACAAGGAATGTTATGAATTCAAAAGAAACTGGTTGTAAAACAGCTAGCAGAACCATTTAGATAAATTTGCATATAGACCATTAAACAGATGATGCCAACTGCTAACTCCTAGAGAATTAACCTGAGTATTTCTTTTCAGATGTTCGGAATGAAACTGCAGTAGTACCGTATCGCAATAGTCTTCGATACCTATGAAGCGCAAACCACGAGCCACATCATACACATGCGAAGACATGGAGGACCTCAATGTCGTAAGTAAATATTTTTTTGTGCTAGCATGAGAAAATAGCCTATAAAATATACATTTTTTAAATTCTTTTAAAAATAAAATTAAAACATTTTTTTTTGTATATTAAAATGTCAAGTACATCACTTATATACAGCCATTGCTAAATTTAGTTTACCACTCCTAGTATGTTATACCGTAATTATTAGAAGCTTAGCTTTTCTATTTTTATTAAGTATACTTACTTAAGCTTAATTTTCTAGCCTGTACCTTTTCATTAATAACGATTGTTTTCTATTCTTTAGTATCATAATTGGACTGGCGTATCCATAAAGAAAAAAAGTCCCTAAATTAAATAAAGAGAAAAAAAATGAATTATCATGGAAGTAAGGAAAACGTGAACACAATAGTCAATGAGTTTAATTTCAATTAGCATGACATTTGTTCGTAATTACACATTATTAACGGGTCACGGAGGCCTGAGCATTAATCAAATCCTGCCTAACAATGATTAATTACAGACGCTTTGTGAGAAAACAAAGAGATTTCTTTGAACGTGATGATTTATTTCTTCACTTTTATATCAATTATTCAGTTGATTTTCTTAATGAGAAGAAGCCTATTAACCTGTTTTACAATATTAAAATACAGTATGGTTTATTGCTAAAAAACTAAGACAGGTATTTTACCTAGTATATTTTTATGTGTGCGCTTTAAGACATCAGCCAATAAATAAGACTGTTTAATGTTCTGGCAACAAATGCGTTTTAATTTTTGGCGCAACATGGTCGTTTCCGTTAATACTAACGATTTTATCTTCAATTTTTTTCAGTCATATTGACGAGAAAATATTGCTAACAGATCATAATAAGCCATAACTATTATAAAAGTCAGTCATCCAAATTTAGGGCGGCTATTTCGACTTAACACGAAAATCACCAATTCATATCACGTCTATTCATAATTAGCCAGACAATTTTACTATAATCGAAAGCTATTATTTAAAGAAGGTGTGACTAATATGAGGCCACGAGCTCAAAACCTCCTTTTAGGTTTTTGAGATGAAGGTACAAAAACTGCATCGCTTGTAGCGATGAAATCTTTAGCCCTTTTAAATGCAGCGCAAAGGCTAATATGGCGGATAGTTTACGCCTACAGAGAAACCTTTTTCTTTTTTAAATGTTGCAAACGCCTTGAAACTTGGCAAACGAATAATTCGTTTGTCGTTTAGATAATATTTTTGAGGTAGTTTTGTGGTGTAGGGCCCTTTATTCAATAAATATCACCAATTTCAAATAGGAAGAACAAAATTAAATACTAGATAAATAGAAAGTTTCTTAATATAACATTGTTATTTCTGGGAGTCGCTAGTCGAATAAAAAATCAACGTTGCATGTCAAATATTATTTTTGCCACAAAGCGTGTCATCGTTCAACAAAGCAGGTCAATGAGGACGCTCGCCCTGCCACTAAACTAGATCTACTGGCATCGATTTTTAATATAAATACACGGGCAATTTCCTGCGAGAAACAATGTGGAACCAAGTACTTTGATCAAAAGCTGTTTAATTAAAACGTTCAAATTTAACGAAGCAAAAACTCAAGGTCTCAAAAAGAAGTTTTCGTTGTTTATAGTTCTAACTAATGAATAATAAAGATACATTAGTTAGTAAGTCATCTTATACGACTGGTGTCAAGAGGGAAAGATCTATAAATATATAAATAATCTCAAATTTTAATGATTTCTTAAGCATATACAAATTATTAGGAAGAATCTGATTGGAAAATTGATATAGATAACACACATAAATCATTATTTTATAATTAACAATCTTTGGAATAACTTTGATAATTGCAGGCGGAGTTAGTCTGTTTTAATGTTGATCTCAAACGACATAATAGTATATCAGTTTCTAGATATCGTTGATTAACTCAAAAAAACAATGTTTCAAGGAAATTAATTGTTTAATGTAACATACGTAAAGAATAATAAGAACAAGATAAGGAAAATAATCCTAAATACACAATACAACCATTACTTGATTGCTTAACATAAAATAAAAACAAAACACGAGAAACTCGAAACATTCACATAGGTAATAATATTAATAAGTTACGTATCTATTTTATTAGAAGCATATTAAATTGTGAATCAATAAGCTACATGACATCTTGCTCTTCTTCATCAACATCGCCTACAGAACTCTCAGGGATAAATGTTCTTACTGGTGGCGCTCCAGGGCCCTCCCTGCCTTCCTCCTCTATCCTCATCTTATGAATCTTTATAAATTCTTCATGTGCACTCAGGGCTTCTCGTCTTTCCTTACCTTCTGCTAACGTTCCCTCCCACGAAAAAACAACATTATAAGGATTATCTTTAACTGTTCTGAAAGAAGTTTGCTTCAGGTAATCGTAATCTTCTAAATATTCCTTCTTGAGACCTTCCTTGTCATCGGAGAGAAGACTCTTCTTCACTTTCTCTTTCTTCTTAATAGCTTCAGGAAAAAGAATTGCAACAGTGTCGTTGAAAATAGTTTTCTGGTTTTTCATTATCTCCAGCATTCTGCGTTCTTTTTCAAGACGTTGAGCCTCTAATTCTCGCAATGGCTTCTCATGCTCTATCAATTCAGCTCTGTTTATTCTTTTTTTAACTGCAATCGTTCGTTCAATTAACTTCTGCACTATCTTTTGCCATCTTTCTTCAGGTCCAATGACTTTCATTTTGGCTAGTCTTCGAGCTTCAGCCTCCTCTTCTAACCGTTTTTCTTCCTCCTCCTTTAATCTGCGTTTCTCTTCTTCCTTCTCAGCTAATAGAGCCCCTTCCTTTCTTTTCATTTCTAGCAGTATTTGAGGATTGTTTTTCATCCATTCTTCTTGCCATGCTTTGAACGACAACATAACTTTTAGTTCCCTATTAATCATATTTTCCATACGTGCCTTATATGCTGCATTCTCTATCATAAATATTGGTGGATCTAAAAACATTCTAAACGATCCATTTGCATCACTGACACCAATAATATTCTTAGCCAATGGTAAGGTATGAAGGCTTACTCCTGTCAACATAGTTCCTGAGAGAGTTTGAATTGATATCGGCAAATCACTTTTTAATAACAAATCCCAAGTCTCTAAATCTCCTTCCGAAGTAGATATAAATAACAAACTTGGTTTATATAGCGACCATCTGGCATCCGTTAAACGATACGGACGCTTCTTCCAAATGAGAGGATGAGTCTTCAGTTTATCCGCCCATATAGCAAATATTTTTCCCCCAACCGTCAAAGTAATGTGACTTAGAAAAGGGTTTTTCTGTGTGCATGTAATTATACCATCGTGAATGCTACAGCTGTACTTCATTGTACAATATTCAGAATTAACAACCTCGCCGGTGTTAAATTCATGCCCTTCCCAAGTGATCCTTCTCAATTCACCGTGTTGAGATCCGCAATACAATATCGTATTTATATCGTCTACTGTCTGTGGGACTACTTCGCATGTGAAATACTTACGACCAGATCCACTATTTGTTGGCGTGTGTATGTACTTCACTATAGGTGGATTCATTCCAAAACTCTGTAAAGCTAGGGTTTCAGGTTGACCTGCCACGCCTAATATTATCTTATAAATAGGTTGCAAATTCCTATCTAAAATTTTATACGGTGATACATCAACTAGAAGCCCTGATGGTCGCCTAGGTACCCTTTTCGATTTTTTTACTTTCTTTGTCTCAAACAATGTAACATTTTCAACTGATAAATTCCATATCAAAATAGTCCCATCTTCAGAACCGGTAAAAAACATTAAGGAATTTTGGCCCTCGCGCATCATTGTGGTTCTGCCAGTAGTTGATATAGTGAAGTTAGGTGAGAGCCAATTTATTGCAGTAATAGGTCCATAATGGCACGTTAATAAATTACTTAATGCAGTAGTCTGTACAACAGCTCTGTCCTCAACTGTTTTCATCCAACCCATATGGGCATTCATTGCGATGCGATATTTTTCCCTAGTCTCACTTAATACTTCGATTTTTTCAACATTTTCTAATTTATTTGTAATATCCCACATAACTATTTGACCATTCACACATCCACCAATGAGAATATTTTCATCAAATGGACAAAAAGAAAGCACTTTCACTTCGCGAGGAGATTCCAGGTATAATTTCGGAAGAAGGCTGTCGATGTGGCTCCAAATCATTACTGGATTTAGGCCGTACACTGCTCTACGGATTGGATCCGGGTTACTGGTAAGGGTTTTCATAACTGCTGGGGAACCATCGGCATAGCAAATAGCTACAATACCTGACCACATGGGATGGAAAACTGCACTAGCCACATACTTATCTTTAGCACGCACGTCAGTAAAACAAACGTACTCTTCAAATGTCATCGAATCATAAATATCTAAAGTTTTTTGCGCAATCAAATTCGGATAATCATTACAATACATATCCATTACTGTATTTAACTCGATTATCGAAGTTACTTCAGAGTCCCTCGTGGATACAAAGTTGTTAATCTTTTTTATATATGACGGTCGTCGCATTCGCTGTAGAGCAGCTTTGTATGCAGCTAAGCCGACCTCATCAGGAGGCTCTTTAACTACTCCTTCTTCTTCTTCAGAGCTACCCGCTTCTTTTTCTTTATCTTCAGCTCCAGCTTGTCCCGCATCGCCACCACCTTCGGCATCATCAACAGTTCCAAGGGCATCAGCGATTGACTGTGTCCATACATTTTGGGGATATCGTAAAATAGTTTGAGCTGTGTTGTCCCGCTTTGGTGGGGCAGCTTGTACTGCGGCATCGACTCGACGTCGAAAAACAATATTGAATTTCTGCCTATACGGTGTGAGTTCAATAAATCCATCTCTAGCAGAGCTAGTATCCCTTACAACGAACCTTTTAGGTTGATATACAGTTGGAAATTTGGCTTTTATTTCAAGTTCCATCAACGGTCTAGTATTAACCGGCTTTAGTTCGTTAATTTCTGCTTCACTTCCGAAACTTTTCCATGGTCGAGGCTTCTTTTGTACTGCTTTCTCTAGTTTCTTCTGTTGTCTCTTAATGAACCTATCAGATTGTTGCTTACAATGATCTCTCGATTCTTTAGTTAAACATAAATAAAATTCGTCAACGTCTTTAGATTCATCCACTATGTAACCCATCAGAATCAATTCATCATCATACGCTTCTAACAGTGCCTTGAATGGAAAAAATTCTGATAGTTCGCCACCAAGATCTATGGTTTCCATAACTTTAGCTTTACTAACAAATTTCCAAGGATGCTGAGCGTTAACATGAGTACCAATAAGAATTTCTATTTGCGTTTGAGTTTCTTCGCCAAGAATTATTTTGTGAACTCCATCGACGTCATATTTAGGTATGAATCTCTTTCTCCTGGGCTGGGGTTGTGGTGCTGCCATATTTTCTTGCTCAACTTTCCCTGTAAATTATATTTACGTACAACAAACGAAATTTTAGGCGTATCTTATGTCAACAAGACAGTTTACAAACGTCCTTTTTACTTGTTAATACACCGATGAAGGTTTTCATAATAATATTTATACAAACATTCCAAGCGAGTTGGAGTTGACAGGAACTCGTATTTGTATTCTCTAAAGACTTGAAAATTCGGATCACGTTGTTCTTACTCTGTTTTACTTACGTTATGTTTAAGGAAATATATACTACTTTCAGTGTGAATTCATTTCTGTTGAGTTAGGTATTATAATGATGAATGTTATTTATTGCAAAATACTAAACGCAAGTTCTAAAGAAGTATGCATGTATAAGTCTACTTTAGTATTTAAATACAAATGTACCATTTAAGCGACTCAGCGAGATTTCCATCTAAACGTACATTTAACCAATTTTTACGTTACAAAACAGACATACAAGCGACTATGTTGCCAATTAAACAACCTATTTAAACTATATATACAGGTAGGTTCGTAGTATAATTGCTAAGAGAATAAATTTAACAAACTTTATCCATTTCAACGAACATGTAAAAGGAAAGTTATAAAAGCAAAGTAAATGTCGTGGGCGTTGAGCTTCTTCAAAACATTTCTATCAGCCTTTGGGCTGTTTGCAAAAGCCGACCCGAAATACAGTTGTCTTAATTCATAGACCTGGAATTTGTTTATAAAGATGTCATATTTTAAATACCTGGAAACAAGAGCCTTTGGCATAACTTTTGTTACTAAGTCATCTAAATATTATTGGCTCAATTAGTCGACTTCATATTTTTAAGTCTTTTTAGATTCATAAATGTTAAAATTCCACTTCTGCCAGCCCCTCTGATTATAGATATAAGATTAGTAGTTACGTCATTTTATTTATTTACTGACCCAACTAAGTAATTAAAATTCAAATAGAATTCATAACGATAACAATTTTGATGCATTAAACCTACTAAACTAAACTCACATCACTAACAGTGATGGCCTCGAAGTTTAGGCGCGCGGTCGAGAATCTCGGCGGTCGCGGGTTCGAACCCCAGGCACACACCTCTGACTTTTCGCAGTTATGTGTGTATTCAAACTGAATTATCACTTGCTTTAACGGTGAAGGAAAACATCGTGATGAAACCTGCACACCTAAAAGTTCTTAGGAATTTCTTAGGTGTGTAGTCCGCCAACCCGCACTAGGCCAGCGTGGTGGACTATGGCCTAAACCCTCTCAATGGTAGAGGAGACCCGTGCTCAGCAGTGGGCGTATATGGGTTGATGAAGAAGAAGAAGAAAGAAACCTACTAATCGTTAATATTTTGCATACATACCATCTTCAGCAATAGTCTTCGTTTCTTCTTCGTCATAACTGGAATCTGAAGAATTATTTCGGACAACATCTGGCTTCTTCTCATTTTCATTTTCCGAATCGCTCATAGTCTTTGAAATTCCAACACGTCTTCAATATTTATACCAGGAACTGTCTTTTGTTTTGTATTACGCTACAACCACTGGTTGCTTAGAGACAGCTAACAGTTAAATGCATGGCACGAAGCGTTACGGCGGGGCGTGTTTGGGTTATAATGGATAAAAACAACATTTTTATTAAGTAGACTATGGCACCAATAATATCGCTAACTGGCGGTACTTCCATAACCCAAAAGTATTACAAGTTGATATTGTAAAGCCTAGTTTTTAATTGTTTTGTTAAATAAAAATTTAAAGATTATTATGCGAAATTTTCAGGCAAACTGGGCTCTCAGGCTCCTATAGATGTACCGCCACTGCACTGAGTAATTAAAATGATGACTAACGATCTCTTAACTCTACTATGTCTATTTTTTAATTTTCTTTAGGTAAGTGATGAAAAAGATCCTGTCTCTCTCTTAGGCTTACAGACGGCGTGTAAGTCTTAATGACGTCAACGACCAATCTATAATTAAATTGCTTACAAATACTAACTTAATCAATAGCTTATTAATTGCACTGTAACAAGTAATTTCCGTGCTTGTAGCCAACATCAGAGAAGCACTCAACACAATATTGATAATAATTCTATTACAGAGTCAATTTGTTCAAATTAATAAAGCTTTCAACATACACTATAGGAACTCTTGTAAACTTGTCGTTTCTATTTAAACATAACGAGAAATGTTGTATATTGTAAGAGTTCGAATATTTAATATATTTTATAGGGAAAAGAGAAGTTACTTTTTTGGTATGTTTTCTGGGAATATTGTATCTCATTGGATCCCATCAGATCCCATCGCAGCCTTTCATTTTTGTCATTAAATTTATCATTGGTCGTAAAATCATAATAACATAAATAGATGACTGACAAGCAGCGAAACTCGTCCTCATACATAATACTGTCTATTTTCCTTCAAATCTTATTCACCTGTTCTTACTAATTGTATAACTTATGGGTATATTTTATTGCAGGCTGCGCTTTCGCGACGCAAAGAGTCGGCCGCGCCGCTGACGGGGGAAAGGGACGCAACGATCTTCCGTCACTCTCTAACATATCCATTAGCGTTAGTTCTCCGACTTCGGGTTTTACAAGTAAGTTTTCGCATTATATTTGCTTTTTACTAACCCCTGTTCAGCCGACATTTGCACAAAGTATTTGAGATGTCTTGTTTGTGTTCGGCGCCCTTCAGGATTCGCCGCAGGGACAGTAGACCCAAGTCGTGGAAATGTCTCTCAGTTGTTGTAACAAAGTTCTATTTATAAAGTAAGGATGAATGAATTTTGTTTAGGATATAGTAACAATTTGGTAAGAGAGTGAACGAACCATATAATAAAATTACAAGAGCAGAGACGCAACAAACATTTTTGCGGGTTTTAAGCTATTCAATTTTTTCCCTTCAGATATTGGCAAGTACATTATTGAGATGTTTTTTTCATGCAAAAAAAACATTAGTGCATTAGTGCGATGAAAACACAACAAAGGCCATCATCACCATCACCATCATCAACAGACTCCTTCACATCCAATGCAGAACATAGGCCTCTCTTGTAGCACGCGACTGGGCTTGATCTTCAGTCGAGAATCTCGCCGGTCACGGGTTCAAGCCCCAGCCACACACTTCTGACTTTTCTAAGTTATGTGTGTAATCACAATTAATCATTTGCTTTAACGGTGAAGGAAAACATAGTGATGAAACCGGCTATCTCTACCGGATTCGAATCAACGTTTATTCTATCTTATTAATGTAATAATGTTTACCATAAGAATAACAAGGCCCTTAGTACTATACGAAGCCGACGATAGAGACAAATCAAACATTAGCAAATGCTTATATAAAGAAAGATAACTCGAACCCAAACAGCAACTAACTTTCCTTATTATTCTTTCATTTTCCTCGTCGTGTTTTTGCAGGAAACGCAATAAGTAAAGTGCTGTCTCTTTAAATAATACCAATCTTCTATTGCAATATAAACGTTAATTCCATTATTGTCTTCTATAAGATTGAGTGTTATAATATTATCGATATAACGTTAAGCCAATTTGAACCAAAATGCTTGGCATAAATCTGCCTTAGTCCATCCACCACACTGGTCCTATGCTATAAAAAGATCTTGCAAGAATGCAGTTACCTTATATTTTTTTCTTTTACAATCAAGTTTAGTAAAAGCAAAAAATTTTGACTAGATTCTAAAATATCTAAATTTCTAAAATCACCTTTAGGCCTGTAGAAACAACATGAAAATAAAAAAAAAACAATCCACCAAATTTCTATTAAAGACCTTTTATTCCAACTCTCTTTAACATCCAGTAAAGATCACATCACTTAAGTTAGCACACTCAAATCAAATTTGGAACACACACGCCACAATTGCCGCCAATACCCCAAGTCAAGGTCACGTCACTAACTCAACTAATAACGTTACTACGTGCCTTTCAAAGTTGCTCTCGTCGCCTGAAACTTGTCACGGCGTCATCGCAAAGGTGTTGGATAAATTATTCATCACGGATTAAATCCGATTATCTTTCGAATAATTCGATATCGAATACGGAATAACTTTTCATCCGGGTAATTATGTGGTTGGAATTTTAAACTTAATTAAGTTTTTTTGTTACGTGACAATTTTAATGGTTTTTTTGATAGCCTTCCTAGTTTAGTTGCTTTGGGTGAGATTGGAATCTTTTCTGATCCGGCATAAATATTCTACATAAAAAAAAACCGTCCGGTCGTAATCAGCAATTTCCTAGAAACAATAATACTAAATGGTATTTGATTGAAGTCCAAAGAATTCTCGTAGTATCGACTGGCGAAAATGTTAGGACAATATCTTGCCCTGCACCCTGTAGGTATAAACGGAGTGAGTCTTGTTTCGTGGGTATCAGAAACTACGAGAGTATTTTCGGTCTCACAAGCACCCAGACCTGAAACACACATTTGTGGATCACACAAACATTTGTCTCAGTGTGGGAATCGAACCCGCGGCCGCTCGTTTCCCAAGTTGGACAACTGCGTCACGAGGCTATCAAATTATTACATGTATAATCTTTTGTTTTTGTAAATTAAATATTTTCATACATTACGTTTTCTCCTTTGATACGCACATGATAAGTAGATTATGTGTAACTTTCGAGAACCTTCTTTCAATTTTGTAATCTCATTGTACACCCTTTGTACTCGACTAACGCAAAGAGATTATTGTTAGCTAAAGGATTTAATATTGCCAAAGATTAAGAAAATGTATACAATTATGTAATTTATACAGAATGTTACGGACTGGTGTGCTCATATTTAAGATTTTTTTTTCACATCAGTCATCACTTTACAACTCATTTCCAAACATAGTACTGATACCGAGAATTAACTAAGGGAAAACTTAATAATTTTATCTTAACTAGGCATTGGGCCCTGGACCTTAAGAAAGCACGGGACAAACTCGACCCAAGAGATCAAGAGATAATCACTAA
The DNA here is from genome assembly GCA_030295005.1 of Cephonodes hylas. Lineage (NCBI taxonomy): Eukaryota > Metazoa > Arthropoda > Insecta > Lepidoptera > Sphingidae > Cephonodes > Cephonodes hylas. The sequence continues at coordinate 1,991,147 of AP025367.1, read as the reverse complement.
GGGTACAAGGAATGATGAAAGATTTTATTTTAACTCAAGTAAAAACGACGGTCAGAGATTTATACCAAATTTAACCCTAAATAAAGTGACAAATCTGCTTGAAACAATGTATAAATTACTATCGCATAGATTTATTACATTTGAAAGACAATCTTACACTTTGACCCTTTCGGATAAACTAGAAGTCCAATTCAACACAAAAGTGATAAGCAATAGTACGTAAATCTCGATCCGAGGGGTAAACTGGAAGGTTGAATAAACAATAAGTTTTCAGGTGGATATCACGTTTTGACGGGATCTGAAGATTTACTATCTATCAATATTTGTTAAGTTTTCTTTTGTCTTAAACAATGATCGAATACCAAAATTACATAATAATTCCTTAACAATACACACATGATTCGGAAATACGGATAATTTGGATTCAGAATTCGGATAATAAGCTCTTTTAGACATGGCATTTCGTATTGCTGAGGGAGTTTCTTGCCGTTTCTTCTCCACAGCGATCACATGTTCCGAAGCCGTAATAGATTAAAATTGACGATTGATCAAAGGTACCTGTAAAATTCTATTTGCATAAAGAGTATTTTGACTTTAATTTCGAACTTCGTAATTAGAACGCACGACTAATCCTCGGTCATTCATGAAGTCTAATAAACTATATACAACATTTTCATGTTTAACTCATTTAAAACTTGAAGAGTAAAATTTAGCTCCAAATATAAGTTGTCAAATAAATATATTTGGAAGCATGTTACATCTCATTCCTCGTATGCTGTGATTCAGCATTCATGCGAATTCTATGTTTATTTATGTAAAATATGGACCGAAATGCATTTTCATAATTACGTGAATGCTAAAGTATGTTTACTTAAATGCTCGTGTCATCCCTGTTAAAATATATTTTATTTCAACACAATGTATTTACATTAATTTATGCAATCAAGATTCGGGAGCCATAATTCCAGGATTAATTATATCCATTTCTGGTTGTGCCAGAATGAATTAAAATGTCCAGTGGTTTTGGCGTTAATATCAATACACCCACTTCATGTCTTTGTCTTGTAATTGTTAATTTATGACACATAATAATACGTGCAAATAAATTAAATAATGAATTAAAGCAGTGATGGCCTCGAGGTTTGGGCGCGCGGTCGAGAATCTCGACGGTCGCGGGTTTGAACCCCAGGCACACACCTCTGACTTTTCGAAGTTATGTGTGTATTCACATTGAATTATTACTTGCTTTAACGGTGAAGGAAAACATCGTAATGAAACCTGCACACGTAAGAGTTCTTAGGAATTTCTTAGGTGTGTAGTCCGCCAACCCGCACTAGGCCAGCGTGGTGGACTATGGCCTAAACCCTCTCAATGATAGAGGAGACCCGTGCTCAGCAGTGGGCGTATATGGGTTGATGAAGAAGAAGAAGAATAATACGGCCCCTAGAATGACTGAATTTGATTGCCTCGTAGAAGCTCGTCCCGGGTCGTAGCAGCACGGAGTCTAGTAATGTGCCCGGAAAACAGCAATAAGCGTCGTTTACCTAGGTTACAGTAAAAAAAACCTAATTCCGATAACAAATATCTTCTTGACATAATACTAAATTTACGTTCCTTAAGAAACCCGCATAAATATTTAATATTTGGCTAAATATGTGCGACAAAGCATTATCTCATTTCACATATCATATTATCATGTCTCAAACAATTTGCCTAAAATAACGTCGTTTACATCGCTAGGATTCTTTCAACTCGAAACATTCAGAAAAACTCCAAGTTTATTAGTAAGGGCAAATAATATTTCAGCCATACTGAGTGGAATTAACCAACTACATATGTTTTTTGCCCTTCGCTTTCAACTTTACTCCAACTTTTTTATTTCACAATGTAAAGAATACATTTCATTTGCAAATGTGTTGTACGATAAACTGTTGGCGACATTCCGATGATTCGAAATAATGTATGCAATTTAGCCATATTAGGCGTAAACTTTAACATGACTCTTGACATGTGCAATGCTACAGTATCCCTTTACATGCAACATTTATATTATAATCAATTACTTTGTCGTTATATCAAATAATCAATTAACAACTCGTCAAATATCCGCACGCGAAATATTATACTATTCACAAATTGATTCCACAGCTGTAGGACGTAGATGTTATCTATAGATATGTCACTTTATCTTTCAATCTTTAGCCGTTTGATGCATTCACGTTACTTGAAAAAATAAAAATATAAGATACAACATCGCTATTACTTCTAAAAGCAAAAAATAATTTTGGCAAAATACTTTTTTTAAAGGATTAACGAAAATGCAATAAATCAATTTATTTCTCTGCAGATTGTTTGTGGAATATCAGCCATGGTGATGGGCAGCGTGGCCTTCATAGAGGAGAGGCAGAAGTTCAACATGGGTCTCGGGATACCCGCCGGCGGAATCAGCGTGGTCGCTGCAGGTACGAATAACAACAAACCATTACTTTTCATAGAATATTAATACGGCAAACATAATAAATATGAATAAAATTTACTATGCGGGGTTGCGGGCAACAGCTATTTGAATATAGTAATATGAAAGTTAACAGAAAATAAGACATTCGGAAATATCACTGACGTCGACGTAACGGGTAAAAGAAACGCTAAAGTTTCTTGCCCGTTCTTCTCTAGTGATGACTTGCTTCCGAACAGGGTGGTAAACTAAATTTCGATATGACTAAGTCTAAGTGACATATATTCAATAGATTTATTTGCATATTATTTCATTGCATTTCACGCCATCGACCATATTTATGAGACTGTGATACCACCCTGGTACACCCAGCATTCGTTTCACCTCACCATTTCAAGTCAATTCAAACTGGAATATATCAAAGAGATTCCGTTCTACAATGTTTTCAGCTCAGCCGACTCTCAAGAGTTCAAACATAATTTAAAGAACAAACAGAACCAAAACTCCTGAGCTAATAACAAAATACGGTCGACATGAGTACCGTTCATACGGTGTTTATTCAGGCCTTTAATAACATAAATGTACGAAGTACAATAAATGCCATTCGTTCATTGTTTAGCTGTTTCGATCCACACGTCGCGGGGTTGGGCCGCTGTGGCGGGCGTAGCGGGCGCGGGAGCGGGCGCTGCTAGCGTTTTGTGGGCGGCTGCGGCGTGCCTACTGCTTGCGCTTATCGTCCAATGCTGCAGGACGATACTGGACCCTCCCGGACTTGATCACAGGTCAGTTACATTCGACTCCGAAATAGAACATTTTTATTACTACCTTTAACCGTTCCATCATCCTTTATGTCTCATGCAATAGAATAAGACTTTTATCGCTTATATTGTATCGCTGGATATAGGCCTCACCTAAAATTTTTCGAAGCGAACTTCACCTTTATTTAGCAACTAAAATGCTTAGACGCTTATCGCATACAACTTTAGTGAGATGTAGGATATTATACTCGAAATTTGTTATTACGTTTTTAACATTTTGAGAAATATCTTAAATGTAGCACACTCTCTAAATCATCTTCATTGCGTGCTAATGTTTATAGATTGAGGTAACCAGGCCGTACCACAACCGACTTATACAACCTCACAGAGCAATACTATGTAATTTCCCTCTAATGTCATAGAACAATCTTACCCATTAAACTTGAAACAACAAAGTTATCCCGACGTCTGGAACTTATTAACTCATACGTGGATCCTGTTTTATTCGCATTAAAGACTGCTTGTAACTTTTAACGAGGATAGAAACATGTATAGCTATGAAGTTTGGTATAATAAAGGTAAAACTAAACTTTGTAATGTATCGTGCATGAAGAACTTTGAACTTAGGAAAGCAATAACAAAATGTAGACATAATATTTAGCCTACGCAGATAAGTTGAAGATCTTAGTTCTTTAGATTGTCATGAAAGTATATGTAGCAAACGTATAATAAAATAAATTGAGTCTTAAGTAAATTGAGACATTTTTCATATCGTAAATATTTATGTGCGATTTATATTTTTATGTTCTATAAAGTCTTCTCAATAAATAGCTCTTTGATATTTTTAAACTTTAGAAAATTTCTTGATTTTTAGCACTACTTATAAGCACATAAATGTCATGAAATTTTAAAAGGTTTTTAATGTGTTTTTCATCAACTTGTAGGCAGTTCTCTTGAAACGTATAGTTAAACTAAAATATTTTCCAGCGACGCCCCGCCGGACGAAGACTCAAGGCCATCATCACGAGATTTGGTAGTGATTGCGTGTGTTCAAATCGCTCTGGCCGCGGCAACGCTTCTAAGTGCGGCCGTGTGCGCCCGCATCGACTGCGGCAAATGACGCGAGCCGCAGCGCTCGCTGACCCGCCGCCGCGTCAGCGAAGCGCCCGCCCCCGCTACCGCCTCCGCGTCCGCTTCCACCGATCACAACGTGGCCACACCCGACGACGTAATCATCGAAAGGGAGAAAGGCGGGCGAGTCGCGTGGCTCATATAAAATGTCATTCAGGTATTATGTGAAACGGCCATTGTTACGGGTTTCAGGTTTTTTGATTAATATGTGCATTGGATTATTACAGTGTAATATTGGTGATTTTAGTTGTAGTGTAAATATTATAAGTAAAAGAATAGATCTCATTTAAAAATAAAATAACGATTTTAATTGTTTACTATTATTGTATAAATGTAGTTTTAGACTAAAAAAACTTGTCAAACCAGAATTATGTATCTTATGTGTCATATATTTATTTCTTTATAATAAGTTTATCAATATGTGATGGCAGGCACTATGATCCTCAAATATACTAACCACAGAAGAGTTGAACAAGATTAGAACCAGCATACCAAGAGTGCCGAAAGTACGATTATACTATCATAAGTTTGACCATTTAACCCCTCTAAATCACACGACACATTTGTGAATCCCAGAGCCACTATGATTGCTCGAAAAACACCATTGAATCGGAGACCTCTGTATGCATGGTCACGTATCTCGAAAAATTTAATTTCGCCCGAGCCAAACGTCGCTCCGCGGAAAAACAAATATTGAACGAACTTAAAAAGCAAAAGAACAGCGAAGCCCGCATATGAACGTTGCAAATAGAATTAAACTGCGGGGAATAGGGAACAAATGCATTCCAACGGGAGCCCCGCGGGAACTATGCGCAACTCGAGTTGTCAAGCCACTTTGTTACGGATATGAGATTCCGGTCCTGCATGCAACTTTCGGTATTGCACTATTGACTGTATGATGGATATTTATATCTGGATTGTTATGTAATATACTTTTTTTATTATTGTACATCTTATACAATAAATTACCACGAATGGCGGGATTAGTCATTAAGAAATTATTTTTAGCCAGATTAGTCATTAAGAAATTATTTTTATTTTTCGTCAGGTTTTTGTTTTATTGGTGCGTGTGATTGAAAGGTTCTGGATTCGACGCCGGTCATAAATTATTCGTCAGAAAAACCACAGTGACTGCGCGGAGACTGTAAATGTATCGAATTAAAGGCAAACAGTGGGTGTAAAAGTACTCTGCGCAATCTTTACGGTGCGTGTATGCAGTATGATGAGATTATAGTTTAGAAATAAATTGTTTGTCACCAATTCTTTTTAATGCGATGGCACGATCAATCGTAAAAGTTTCAAATAAAAGGGCTCTTTGTTGTCACACATTTATAATTGCCAAACATATGATAGTTAAATCGTAGGTTTGGCACGCTCGGCATGCTGACATTCCCTTTCTAGTCTTATTCAACTGCTCAGTGCTAATTTTGCAAAATTACTCTACGTATAACTGAAATATCAGTTTTAAAATTTAGATAACACACATTATCAAAGGCAAAATATTATTAAAGAATAAATTTGGTCCAACATTCCAACATTTGTCAAACATTTTGTTATGGCAACAAGTTATTTAAAAGCAAGTCACATGTACTTGATAGTAATTCTTACATAAACAAAAACAATATCATAAGTGTACATAATCACTACTAAAATAATCTTTTACTTTGTAAATATTTCTATATAGATAACTTTATGCCTTTATAACTATTATAAGAGTTTGTAAATAAAGGTATTTATTCGTACGTTTAAGTAAACATTTGTAGACAGTTTATAAAATGATGTAAATAAATGACTTACAAACTTTTACTCGTTTTTCATTCTATGATGATGCAACATTTTTATATAATTTTAAATCAGCTGTTTGTCAGCTTATATGAATCATTTAAAATTCCGAATCATTGTCTAATTTTATTTATACATAAAAAACTATGCATATACTGCTAAAAATTGAGAGAAGGGTGTAAAAATGCCTTGTCTATATTGAATGGATGAAATATTGCAGATATATAAAAGAGATTTACTGTGCAGATGTGAGTAACGAAATCGGTGTATTTCGTCCTAGGCGTGCCTATAAACTTTTAATAGTTGATTAATTATTACTATGGTTATCACAAAAAAAAATCTACTAACATTTACCTCCTTACATAAATAACAAACTAAACATTCTAGAAAGCCTGTATTAAATATAGTTTTCAAAATCCACAACAAACAATTTCCTCGCGATTTATTATACAAACATATATAGCGAATCGTAAACTAAATCATAAATACCTCACCCTATTTTTTCAAATTAGAACTTTAACACCAAGTATTAAAGTGGTATTTTGTGTAACACGAAAGGGGTTTATAACATCGTTTTAGTTACCGCAGTATGAGCAGGACATAAAGATAAGTGAACGAATGACTGCGCCTATGTATCGGAAGGGACTAAGGACAAGAGACTAAAGATGATGCTGAGTTGTGTCCGGCACTTAGTAATTTATAGGCAAGTAAGTATTTGACCTCAAACGTCCCTAAGGCTATATTTTCGCTAGCCTGTATTTAATTTATCGAGAAAAAAAGAGACGACTTAGTTCAGTTTCAGTTGGCGACAAATGTTTGTGGGATCTTAAAATATTTGTTATGTTTCGTTAACACTTTAAGCTAAAAATCTATGGTGTGGGTTCTAAAATTATAGAATAAGTAGTCTACTAAGTAAAGAAGCTATTCGAAAAAGTATGAAGTTATTAATAAAACATAGTATAAAGCTGTGTCATTGTTAATGTCAAGAACATATAACATATTATAAAACATAAAAAAACGTAAACGTACATATAAAAATGTATATTTTATTTGGTGATAAATCTTTTTAACACCAATTTTGAGGCCATTCTCATCTTTATCAACGTACCAATGCAGTATATTTTCGGAGAAAATTGCATAAACTGCCAGCGTCACATTAAGCCCTTTATTTCTGCCTCATTACCCGCAGAGGCTTCTCACATCATTTTTCACGGATAGCATTGCAGAGTGCTTAGTATATATGACATGATTTATCCCAGCACATTATTTGAGGAGTTAAGTCCCTTCTTGCAGAGGATACGAGTTGAGAATAAAGATAAAAATGCGTACCATTCATATTATAAAGAGGAAAGTTTTGTTTTTTTTGTAAGGAATGTACTGGAAAATTACTAAACTTATTTGAGCTATTACAAGTATACCTAGTCATTGAAAACACAAAGCCTCTTTTTCTGAAGTGGGATGTAATATTTTGGTTTTTATATAAGTCATGAAGCAGTGATGGTCTCGAGGTTTGAGTGCGCGGTCGAGAATCTCGGCGGTCACGGGTTAGAACCCCAGGCACACACCTCTGACTTTTCGAAGTTATGTGTGTATTTAAATTGAATTATCACTTGCTTTAATGGTGAAGGAAAACATCGTGATGAAACCTGCACACTTAAGAGTTCTTAGGAATTTCTTCGGTGTGTAGTCCGCCAACCCGCACTAGGCCAGCGTGGTGGACTATGCCTTAAACCCTCTCAATGGTAGAGGAGACCCGTGCTCAGCAGTGGGCGTATATGGGTTGATGAAGAAGAAGATACAAGTCATAAAGACGTAATGTATTTGAAAAGACTCTTATTACGATACCCCGTTCGTTCAGTTGCAATAAGCAGTTGAGGTGTTATGAGGGATCTAATGAACATACATACATACACATTCGACTTTACCATAGTCGAGTAATAAAATACGTGTCATTATAGAATTGTGTGTAACTTTATTCCCAAAAGCAAGAAAACTACATAAACTCGGTGAGTATGTTCGAAATTCTGTATCTATTGTCCTCCGAGGCCATGTTATAAGAAGAAGACACAAGATAAAACTCGTATTTTATGTTTTCAAAGACAATTCTTTTGGTTTCGTCCTAGCCAACTGCGCCACGGGGCTGTCAAATTATCGCTCTAATAACTTTATACTTACATCCCATTATTTCTATTACCTTAATACATAAGAGCAATAAAACACACATTAATTTAATTAATTACATTTCAGAACAAAACATTTAAACTATATAACATTTTAACAAAACCACTTCGCCTCACAGAGCCGCATTCATTGCTGCGGAAAATTATGCCGTGGTTTTGTCACAATTCACAAAGCAACGGACCGTTTCATACGCCTCTTTTTTGTTTGGCATTTTTAAAGCATGTGACAATAAATGTTAATGTTACATACACACAATGTTGTCTAAATATACATAAAATAAACTCTTGTAATAATAAGTTGAAAGGAAACCTTATGTATGTATCCTTGTGTATAAAAGTCTATATCCATATTTGAGCTTATTTGCAGGCTACATGCTACTAAAAAAATCCTAATACAAAACACAATAACACTTTTCCCGAACCGGGATTCGAATCGACCACTCATGCAACACACAACCACATACATGAAATAGGCAGTATTTTTTTTTCTTAAATAAATATAATATTTTTCCTACCTCACTGCAAAAGTAAAAGTTAATCGTGTTAAGTGCCTCAATGAAAACCTCTATTCTAATTTATCGCGAGATCTCGCTGAGCTTTTTAACTCCACCCATACACCCTCTATTCCATGTGTTGTATTCAACGAGATTCGTTAACATTGGTATAATGTAACAACAGGTTTGTACTTAGACGATTTCAAGGGAGAATTATTTTGCATTGCTTTTAAATTATTAATAAAAACGTAGTATTGATAACATAAAAAAAACTAAGATGTTTGTTGCGTGCCACGGCTTGTCGATTTCCATGAATTTTCAGACATATGGAACTCTGGAAACAATTAATTATAATCTCTCTTTGAAAAATGTTTTAAAATATTTTGTAGCAAAAGAAGAAAGTTATATTGATAAAGTCGTAAGATAAAAAGCAGAAATGAATGCTGCATTTCAATAGAGATATCGTTTTTTTTAAATCATGTGTCCTAAGTTTAAAATCAAGAACAATGCCGTCTATCATACGTCTTCTATCCAACTCGATAGCAAAGCTAAAATAAATACAACTATCGGTGCCCATGAGCCCCGCGACTATTCCTGAACTCCATCGATGAGTTGGTAAATATTATAAAGGTGTAGTCACGCTCTTTCTAAATGATCGCGACTCGGCGAGTGTGCACTGTTAATCTCCGCATTGTTGCCACAGGTTGTATGAGACAGTTCAAGTATTACGCAGGCAAATTTTCAGAATTATTTACCCCACCCACATCTATTCACTACGAATATTAAAAAGACTGATTATAATTAAAACAAGTACAAACAACTTAAAAAAAAACATACAATATGAAAAGTGTAAATTTCTAATACTAAATCAATACTCTCAATTTGGCATTCTTCGGTTAGAGAGCTTGATATGCTCAAATATTTATTTAATATTATCATCTAGGTACACAAACAATTCACGATAAATTTGGGACTCCAAGACCGTCATTACGGAGTAATTAATTGTATGAGTCCTTAGCGCTCCTAATTCCTATGGAATCATTTAGCTTGACCATGTACTATCTCAACTATAATAATAATAAATAATTGACTAGGAAAACACTACTGACTAGCTTTAACGGTGAAGGAAAACATCGTGATGAAACCTGCACACCTAAAAGTTATTAGGAATTTCTTAGGTGTGTAGTCCGCCAACCCGCACTAGGTCAGCGTGGCGGACTATGGCCTAAACCCTCTCAATGGTAGAGGAGACCCGTGCTGAGCAGTGGGCGTATATGGGTTGATGAAGAAGAAGAAGAAGAAGACTAGGAAAAGAGATTATCTAATGTATGAGAAATGTTTACCGTAATAGAAAGCAGTCCGAGAAACAAATTTGTCTATCATGAAAGCTTATTTTTTCGATAACACTAGAATCATCATTCTTAGCTCATATACGTACATCTTATCACGGGGCTTGGGCTTCCACTGCAATTTCGAGGTATTAGTCAATCACGCTAGCCTAGTTAAAAAAACCGGCAAAGAATAAAAAAATACATTTTCCTTATGACCTTTGGTATTAAATGTTTGTAAACGTAATCACCACAACGTTCACCTACGTTAGATTTTAATCACGGTCTATACACATTTATAAAAAAACTTATTCTCACAGACACACAGTTTCAGTAGGATGCTGTTGCCGCCTACTAAATGCAGGAAATAAGATCGGCGAGGCGCCGCGCTGTGCACCGACTTCCACCATCGGGAATACAATTTATTGCCTTTTATTCAAATGGTTTAAATTGAATTTACAGTAAGTAAATAAAATTTACTCGGTAAAACCTTGAGATGTTTGCTTGTATACGTCATTAAACATTTCAGGTCAGGTTACCTGATTTTATAAGATTAAGTTTGAATGAGTTATTGACATTGTCCGCAAAATTGGAACGCTAAAGTGGAAATGGGCCGACCATGTCTGCCGACGGTCGGACGGCCAGTGGAGCAGACAAGTGGTGGAGTGGTGACCGCGCTTAGGCAGACGTAGTGTTACCTACAGCATGATGATCCGCTGCCTTGAGAAAGGTGGGGGGCAGCGGATGGATGAGGGCCGCTTAAGCTTATGATTTGGCGCTTTCTTGGGAGACCTACGATCAGCAGTGGACGGCGATAGGCTTTAAAATTTGATTTCCAGATTGTGCAAAGTAGTATCAGGTTATTCCACTAGCAAATTGTTTTAAGCTTATACCCATTTTGTAGGACTGATATTCACTTTGAGTAATTTGAATGCGAAATGCACTTCTGCCTATCACTTCGGTTTATAAAGACGTAAGTATGATAATTTACTGTCTATCATAAACATACATTTCAGATAATAAACGCACGGATTCTTCGGCATTTTAACTACATATTCACGACAATAAAACACAAAACATTACGACAAGAAAAGCAGACATAAAGCAATGAAAATAAAGTTTATTTGTGCACTGAATACGCTTAACAGTTTACGAATGGATGTGGTGGGGATTTAAGAAGCGTGCAATTTAAATTGAGGGTACTATATTGCTAAATAATTTAAAAACATACATATAAGCATTTATATATTATAGTTATTTTATCCTTTTGTCTTCACGGTATCAACCTTTGTATTAAATATAGTATAAGTTAATAAATATGTACAATAACCTAACAATCATATTATAGAATAGTTCTCACCCCACACTTAGATACAATCGCTGCGTCATGGGTATCAGAATCTACGAGAGTATTTTTCGTCTTAAAAATACCCAGACCCAAAGCAAATAGTTGTGGATCACATGGCCGTTCGTCTCGGAGCAGGGATCGAACCCGCGGCCTCTCATTACGCATGCCGGTATGAAGCCAACTACGCAACGGGGCTGTCAATATTCTAATACTATAATATTTATCATCATCACCAGTCCCAAGCTGACTTAAGTCCGTCGTATTGCCTAAGATCTGAAGATTCTCTGTTATTTATATATTTGCATAAATAAATAACAGAGATCATAAGATCGTATCCTAAACAAATACCAATTTCTGTCTCAACCGAATTGTCTATAGAGGATAAATATAAATAAGGTCGGACGGACAAACAAGTAATCCATAACTGCTTTATTAAAAACAATATTCCACACTCCCTGCAGGCACAGGTACCGATGTATAAGCGTCTAAATGACAAACGACCGCGATTTTACCTTTTGGTATAGGAACATTTGGTAGGACAACCTGAAGCACGATGGCCCAACGATTTGAAAAAAAACAGGGTAACTGACGGATGAGGGCCGCTCAAGACCGGGATAGTGGGCGCTTTCTTGTCGAGGCCTACGTTCAACAATGTACAACGATAGGCTGAGTATATACAGGGTGTATAATGTATATAATATATAATAATGTATATATAATGTAAGCGCAGTGTTGGACGTCCACCCACAAGGTGGACCGACGATTTGATAAAGGTCGCTGGAAGCCGCTGGTTGCAAACCGCTTCCAATAGAGCGCTTTGGAAGTCTCTGGGGGAGGCCTATGTCCAGCAGTGGACGTCCTTTGGCTGATGATGATGATGATGATGAATGTATATATGAACCTTGATGACGATTAATCTATTGTATGCCGGTAGTTTTTTCGTGAAAGCGGAACAAACACCTATACATTAATGCAAACTTTCGTATTTATAATATTAGCAGCTTTGTCATTATCATTGTATTTCCTTAAAAAAAATAGAGCGAATTTACTATCGTCTCCAAAGCCTCTGACTTAAGCCTCAGTACAGAGGTGTTTTTGGTGGTTGAGCGGAACCAGGCACAGGAGCTAGCCGCGGGGCAGCGCGGTTGTTCCCGTCGCAAACAACACGAGTGCGAACGCAAATTTTTGTTTATTTCCCGCGATGCGAGCAAATGTTTGCTTTTCTTTTGTGCGTCTGTTATAGGGTCGTTTGTAATGCTATTTTTTAACGGTTGTTTTAAGCTGTACAGTGTACTGATGATTTACTAATAAATTCACAGGACAATCATAAGGAAATATGTATATTATAACCGATACCCCATCCGACGACACGACTACCCTCACCATCGACATAACTACTAGTTATAAAAGAGCGATTGTACCGCCGGGCGCTCACTTAGATCTAAGCGCTCTCAAAGTGTACATCGTTTGTATTTTGTTATTACGTTTATTGTTAAGCTGTAAGTAGATTTTGTTTTCCTAGATTTTAATTTTGTTTGGTTGAATAATTTTAAATGATTTGTAAAAATAATCAAATTGATAAAGAATAGCAAACTTGTTTTAAATTTTTATTTTTTTAGTTAATTTTTAACTTTATTTCTAAAAATATATTAATATATTAATATATAAATAAATACACCAAACAGTCCGCACACATAGTCCTGATCCCTCAGTAAGATATAGGTCTTGCATCGTGGGTATCAGAGACTACGAGAGACTTTTCGGTTTCACGAACACCCAGACACAAATACTTGTGGATCACACAAACATTTGATTCGGTGCGGGGATCGAACCCGTGTTGTCTTGTTTCGAAAGCTGGTGTCTAGCAAACTGCGCCACGAGGCTGACAGTGTAACCAAAATCAAACTATAATGTGATGTTTCGAGGAAAGTAACAAATTTTCTCGTCGAAAACATAATTAAACCACTGTTTCATCGGGATTTCCAATTAATTAGCCGCGCTATTAAAACAACGCTGTAAAGAGAAAACGTTTATTAAAAGCAAAATTATCCGTTAAATGTTATTTTTGTATACACTTGATCCAATTAAATATGAAAAGTTGCCTCGTTACTACCTCGGTTAAAAGCAACCTCCACTAGATATTACAAGATTTGAATAATTTATTTTCTTTAACTGTTCATTTTCGACCCTCAATTAAAGTTTATTTTTTGCTGTAATGAATATTTATTACTTCTGAAAAGTGTTTATTCGAGGTGGAAATTACATAATAAATACATTTAAGTTGTTTTATCCTATAACAATACTGACGTGCACGAAATTATTTATTTTTTCCTTCACGTAATTTTCTATAGAGTCATTCCCTAGAATTGCATCAAATTGCATTTGTCTTGACTATTTTAGAAGACTAGCATATAAGTGGTTTGAAACTCTTTATCTCCGTTTATTTTTTTAAGTCTGACTGTTATTCCCAACCGTATCATAAATTTTTTTGAACCGAACGTTTACAGCCTGGCATCTTGTGGAGGACGAAATATTTTATAGCCACATAAACCCGCAGATTTAATCCTTGTAAGTGCATCGGCTTTTAGGACACCTATACATTCTCTATTAGATTAGAAAGGTTTTAATCACTCCTCGCCTCGAAATTTCTACCACTAAGAATTTAAAATCAGTGTATGCTGTTTCTTCAAAAAGTAGTGAGAGCTTAGAGATTTCGGGGCGTAGTCGAGTATCTCAGCGGTCGCGAGATCAAACCCAACGGACACTACGACTCTTCGAATTTATGTGTCTATTCACAATTAATTCTCACTTACTTTACAGGTGTCGGAAAACGTTGTATGAAAGCCTGTACACTTTATTTTTTTTAAGAATTATTCTGGTGTGTAGTCTACCTACCTGGGCTAAGCTAGTGCGGTGGACTAAGGCTTAAACTCTCTCAGTAGGAAAAAAAAGAAAGTGAGAAGTGTATGGGCTAATGATGAATACAGTATTTTACTGCTGTCAAGAACCTACTTCTTCTTCTTCATCAACCCATATTCGCCCACTGCTGAGCCCGGGTCTCCTCTACCATTGAGAGGGTTTAGGCCATCGTCCACCACGCTGGCCTAGTGCAGGTTTGCACAAGAACCTACACTCGATAAGAATACGTGCAAAATGTATTCATCTCAGCAAAATTTTTCTTTCGACATAAACCAACGCAAACAAGTCCAACTAAATTCTTTCACGGCCATCCATCAACGCTCTTCCGGACTCGGGTAATGGCCACTATCATTTTTCGCCTTCATTCACACGACATCGGCATTTTTCGTGAAATACGGCGCCTTTATGTAAATATTTTTATAGGTGTTTTGCAAGTATATATGTACAAATACGCCTGTAATCTCCGAAGAGGTAGTTAAAGATGAATTTCTACACCCAATATCATGGTATTTACGTACCTCCCACGTAATAGAGAGTGACCTCAATAAAGACATATGCCTTACCCATAAAACAGCTGAATAAGACTAGAAAGGAAATAGACTGTATTTTGTATGGAAACGAGTGTCGCCGCTTGTCTGTCACCTGTTCATTCTATAACGATCACACTATCAACGATAAAAAAGTCGAACAAAAATATAGAGCTGCTGTTGGTTGTCACACATTTATAAAAGTCTTGATATTACACGCCAGCCGTTTCACCAAGCAGCGGCCTTGTCAAGTCAAATGTATTATCGGCATGCTGACATTTCCTTTCTAGTCTTATTCAATTGCTTTGTCGGATCTTCAGGAAAAACTGGCGAGAGTTTAGTGATTATGTATGTACGCACATAGCATTTCACCTTTCTTCAATACCTGGATTTGAATAAATATTTCGGTATAATATAAAATTCTACATCTAAAATACAGTCGTAAATTTTCGTGGGTCGCAGGTATTTTTCTCGGAACTCATCATAAGATGCGCAGTGAAAAGCATTGTATAACTTTGGACTTATTCCAATTGAAATGTACAGCATTCATGGCTCCGCGTCGCTGTCTTCCTCTGACCTGGATTGCGAGTCTCAGTTCAAAATAAGTTGTATATATTGTTACTCCCCGGGTTTAATTGTGACGCGGGTGGCATTTAGGTTCGAAGTCTGAGTCAGATGATTTTTTTTAGTAAATGGAACCTGTATATAATAAACAGCAGATTGCGTAAGACCTTTACATGAGATACAAAAAAACAGCTGTAACGTGCACTTCAGAGTAACGTGGGAAGACTTTGAAAAAATACTTCAAAGTAAAGTACTGAAAAATACTTCAAAGTACTGAAAGACGAATTTCGGAGTCACTGGCGTTTCAACTCGTCAAAAAATTTGTCCACCTATGTGAGTTGGGTTCCTTACTTAACTTAACTTGTTTTACAATATGTAATTATTATTAAACTTCGTAAATTATCAAGTAGCGAACGTCTAATACTTGTCACTCGGTTGTTGTTTAAAAGACCCATTATAATAAGAGGAATGTAGAGTAGCAAAATAGACCAGGCCATCTGTAATTCTTTGTTTTATTTGACATATTTACAATTGGAATGGGGTTCACACGCGACCCACGTCTTGAAACAAACGAGGGGGGCATTACAGTATTACCTGCGAATTCTCTGTGTAGATGAAAAACTTTTCAATAATACACTAAACAATTGCTTTTCGACACTGAATGTTATTAATGAAAAAGATAGAAAAGATATTATATTCTGCTACGAATGGGTACAATATAAAATTTTAAGACGATGTCTTAATAGTTGAGGTTTTATTAGAATTTGGCAGAAGAGAGAATTCGCCAATGAATAATCAGTTTTAAATCTTTGTTTGTATGACTTAACTATAAATTAACTATCGCATCGAAATTATTTAAAACATAAAAAAAAATTAAAACTGCCTTCAAACGTAAAGCCTTAAAGGATTTCCGACAAATACATTATTACGAGTAAAGGATTCGCACTTTGAGTGTTAACACAACAAATGGGAACTCGAAAAGTGACATAATATTTATTTTTAATTTCATTTAATCTTTTATAATTTTATTATTTTCCCTTTATTTTATTTTCGTCTCATTTATTAAAACATTTTGTATATAAAGTCCTTTAATTGATGATCAGAAATGTAATTTATAAATCTAAAAGTAAAAACTTTGCCTTTAAAGTCTACAAAATATGTTTAAAATTTATTCTTGCCAAGAAGTTATTCCCACTACGCCACTTTTGCCTTAGAAATAAGAATTTTGTAAAACTATTTCTCAACTGCAATTTTTCATAGAATACTATATATTTGTAATTTTATTTGTTCTAAGTATGACATATTTATTTAGATAGTTTTGGTATTATATTTATCACTATGTTATAACCTTATGTCTTTCTACTAAATTTATATACTCAGCCTATCGCCGTCCACTGCTGAACGTAGGCCTCCCCAAGTAAGCGCCAACCATCCCGGTCCTGAGCGGCCCTCATCCATCTTTCTACTAAATAACTTCTTTATAATATTCATCTACCTCAAAATCTACTCAACAAACTTAATTTTGAAGGAGCAAAACTACCTGAGACCTTAAAACTGCTCCCGAAATACCCCGTCGCACTTTGTAACACAATATTCTGAGAGGCAATCGACGGAGTGTCCTCGAACACGACTCAGACCCGCCTAATGGGGGTCACTTGTTTGTAGCCCCTGACACTTTGGCCCGGGTTATTTTATACCAACATTTTGCGTCTATTCCGATAGATTGATACACGTCATAATATACATAATATCTGTAGTGAAATTGCATTGATGAGATAATATTAGTGCGTGTTTATAACAACGCTATGCGGGTATAGACGCAAGATGAATTTTAACCACGCAAATAAAAAGTCTGACTGTTGTAAACTGTTACTCTATCAATAATCGCGCTATGTAGCAATTGATCCGGCCCGGAACTAAACCATTTCATTATAAGAATATTATTGGTTTTAGCTACTGTATGTTTTCAATGCGATTTTATGTTCTATTTCTTTCAGCAATTACGTAAAAACGTAGCATTGGCTATTCTAGATATTCAAAAATCTTATACATAAAACACCGCATTTATAATACTGAAACATCGCCATTACATCTGAGACGATAAGACAAGACCCTTTATTTTCTTGCAAAAAAAAAAATCATTTCTTTTTCTTATCAGTCCCGAAGCCACTCAACTTTCGCAGTACACTTTCGTGCAATATCGCCGTCCGATTCAGCTCGTCTCACCTCATTGCCCTGTGATAAAGATAGTAAAGGAACCCTTGCAATCTCCGAATTCATCCCTATTCGCCTCTTTTATACTCCTATATACAATCGGATCGGATCGAACGTGTCACGCTTACAAACATCCTGACGAGCGATCCCGATAATTACCTGACACCTGTCTCTAGGATTTATGACGTGTTGAATTGGAAAGAGCGAAGAGGTATATGTGATTTCTCTGAGCACAATCGTGAAATTGGAAGTTATGTTTTAGCTGACTTTGTAGAGAAGATTTCTTTAAGGAAAAAAAGATAAGGTAGTTGAGTCTGGTTCATCGAGCAATAGGCACTATTTCATTATTCTTACTGGGCAATGGCATCTCTATAAACTCACACACTAGCTCAGGGCAAGTTAGATTTAAACATACCTAACATATTCTTTGTGAAAAACTTTTATATACGGACGTATTCTCATTCCTTAAGATTTGAATATAATAAAATTTGATGAATTGAATCTATAACATATATCGATTACATTCAGTTAATTCAAAATTTAGTTAACCAACCTATTCATAAGGCAGTCATCACTAAAGAAGAACTGGTATGAATCTCTACTGTTGCTCTTTTCCGATCAGGAGCTTACAACATTGATATAGAGACTAAATGTTAACTCTCTCAAAAGGGCCGTACTAAAAATTCTTATAACTTCGATTCCAGTTCTGAATTATAAATCGTCTGCAATTCTCTGTTATGTTTGTATGCATTACATATCAAGCCGTCTTATCTAAAGTCTGATTGTGTCTAGAAATAAACAAAAACCATTTTCAAAACAAACAGAATTTGTAATATATACCGCTCACGTAACTTTCAACAAATGGGAATGTCTCTATTTCAAGTGGAAAGAAAATATTTTCATTTCAACTTTACGATGCTATTAAACTTTTTTCAATTTCAATCGTTTTATTCTTTGGATAGTATTCGAGATAATTTTAAGTTGAAGTCATATTTACATTGAATACTATATTTACATTGAATAACTTACCAGAATTTTTAGTAGCAGCACAAAAACTATGGCTGAAAGAGAACAATTTCTAGCCTATTAGGATGTGGGTCCTAATACACAAAGGCAGCACTGTTAAGGTCTTAACGTTGTCAGCTGTAGAAGGGGCTTGTGCCCAGCAGTGGGACGTATATAAGCTGACGATGATGATGTAGATGAAACGTGGATTCAGAAACGTGCATCTACCCGACCCTTCGGTGATACACTTGTACTTATAGATATTATTTAAAAAATTATCCATAGTTCTCACCCGATCTTATCCACGTTTTACAATATTTTTTATAGGCTCTTAATTTAAAACAAATAATTCCTTGATTCTATACACTATGGAATATAGCTGACATTTACTAAGTCTAAAACAAGATGTTGGTAGAAGCTTAGTCGTGCCTGAAAGTGGCTCAAGCGCACTAAGATAGGATTATTTTCGTCCCACGTTGAAAGATTAGAGCGTTCTTCATACAATGTTTTGCTGCAAAGAATATTATTATAGTACTGTACCTTTAATACCTAATGGAACATTTTACCTCATTGGGTTTCTTACCCCATACATACCTCTTCACTAGGATGATTCAGGAAAAAGAGAGATAATGATCATTAAATTATTGTGTATCATTTATGATCATGGGTATATGATCATATACCAAACGGATGGATGAGGGCTGCTCAAGACCGGGATGGTTGGCGCTTTCTTGGGGAGGCCTACGTTCAGCAGTGGACGGCGATAGGCTGATTGATTGATTCATGATCATCATCATCATCATCTTACTGCTGGACACAGGCTTCCTTTACAACAAAGAGGTGTTAGGTCTTATTCCACCACTCTGCCCTAGCACGGGTTGGCGGAGTACACATTTAAGAAACTCGTTCATCACTCTTTTAATTATAAGTCGCTTTCGAGAATCAATCCTTATAAACCCAGTTATTATAATTTATAAATTTTGTATAACGGTACTTAGTAATGAAAAATCATAGTAGTTTAATCCCAGTTGATTCGTATATAAAAATAAGTGCGAAATAATATTCACAAATTAAGGGACCAATGAACTGTCGTCTCGACTAATCAAGGCAAATTCCCCTTAAGCGTAATATGAAAAACAATTACTTAGAAATCCATCTCCATAAACGTCAGACTAAGCTCATACACATAAAGTAATTAATTTAAATGGAAAAAGCAATGAAATGGGAGTGGATGTAAGCAGAATTAATTAAAAACTACTATTCACAAGACACGAACTCACTCCCATCAAGTCTTGAATAAATTAACAATTTCCTCATATTAATATTTCTTTTACTTCATGGTTTGGTTATTAAAAATATTGTAGAACTCATTTCACTTCCATATTTTTATTTTGAACGCATTAGATTCCTTTGCATTTTTAACATTCTGTAATTACAGCATGTCCTTGCTTTGTATGTATTTTTTCATTATGTACATTTTCTACATTTCTTGTTCCCTACATTTATTATAATTTAATATTCATTCAATAAAAACTTATTTGTACCGTTATTATCATAAACATACTTGCCTTTAAAATAGCCAATTGTCAACATTTTTTTTAATCCTACTGAAATGTCAGTATGTGAAAATTCGAATAAAATACCGTCTCTCCCTTAGCTTTTGCCCTACTAAATCAAACATAACCATACAAATTACAATAGTGCTATACCAAGTGTTCTATGCAAAGTGCCTTTATTAGTATCAGATATCACTCAATCTTCTTCTTCATCAACCCATATACGCCCACTGCTGAGCACGGGTCTCCTCTATCATTGAGGTGGTTTAGGCCATAGTCCGCCACGCTGGCCTAGTGCGGGTTGGCGGACTACACACCTAAGAAATTCCTAAGAACTTTTAGGTGTGCAGGTTTCATGACGATGTTTTCCTTCACCGTTAAAGCAAGTGATAATTCAATTTGAATACACACATAACTTCGAAAAGTCAGAGGTGTGTGCCTGGGGTTCGAACCCGCGACCGCCGAGATTCTCGACCGCGCGCCTAAACCTCGAGGCCATCACTGCTTCACTCAATCCCTTATCGTAATTTTTTCACCCTACGGGCAACTACCCCCGCTTATAATAAAAGCCTTAGATTTCTTCTATTTTCAAGATACAGTCTGCCGTTAACTACATTTGATTTCAAACACATCTAACTCATAGTCAAATATTGTCCCGAGTATTGCATGTGCTTTGCTATGACGGGAACTGAAAGGCTCTTTGTTTGCAACACCTCCTTTATATCTTATTCTGATAACTTTCATCAGTGCTTGTTGGCAAAATATGGATTTGCTTGACTTGGACCTCAACATTCGGCATTAATACTGTGCGTACTGCTATTCATTACAGTAAGTGTGGTTTTGGTAGGACCAGGACAAAAGTAAACTGAAATACTCAGATAAAGCAGGGTGTATTCAGACCTGATATTACATGCCTTAGTTTCCGATCACGGTATAAATACACCCATTATCTTCTTCTTCTTCATCAACCCATATACGCCCACTGCTGAGCACGGGTCTCCTCTACCATTGAGAGGGCTTAGGCCATAGTCCGCCACGCTGGCCTAGTGCGGGTTACGGGTACTACACACCTAAGAAATTCCTAAGAACTCTTAAATTTGCAGGTTTTATCACGATGTTTTCCTTCACCGTTAAAGCAAGTGATAATTCAATTTGAATACACACATAACTTCGAAAAGTCAGAGGTGTGTGCCTGGGGTTCGAACCCGCGACCGCTGAGATTCTCGACCGCGCGCCTAAACCTCGAGGCCATCACTGCTTCCTGGTACACCCATTATACATGCACTATACTATACCATATCCAGTTTTACATCGCGGTCGCTCGTGCTTCGTACCCTTTTGGGAGCATTTCCCAGTCTCGCCCTTCCCCTCAGCATTATCTGTTAATTGGACACGGCGAGCAGTGCTCAATGCGCCAGTGTCAACTTAATGGAGTTAACTGCACTCACAGCCATATGCTTCTAGGTTAAATAGACTTACGTACACCTGCCAGAGGTATTTATGAGCTTGTGGCCTAGCTAGCTAGTGGTCAAGGAGTTAGGTTTGAAGTAAAACAACTGAATGTTGCACTATTTAGAAGAGTAAAGATGTTAGGTCTCGTCTTTGATTCGAACCCCATTCAGATGTACAAAGACATTTTTGATCGTAGGTACGTGAGTGAGTGTGGCCTTAAAATTAGTTTCAGTACATTCGTTTCGTTCGAAACATGTACCTATAGCCCGGCCTTATGTAGGTATTGATAGCTTCGTGGCGCAATTAATTAGATACAAGGTTATTTATCAAATGGCCGCGGGATCGATCTCACAATGGCAAATACCTATTTATTTTATCGAAAAATATACATATGTTTCGGTTTCAGGTGTTTTTGACACCGAAAAGTCACTTGTATTTCCTTATACCCACGACGCAAGACTCATATCTTGTATGCGACTATTGGGTATAATTTATTATTAATGACTTCTGTAACTAACTGATCCTATAACATTACCCACTTGCGAGAGTGGCTACGGTCTGATTTTCCTTTTATCTACAATCTCTATTCAAATATCCTGCCACCAAAATCGTATATAAATGTTAATATAAAAAGTGAAAACATCAAGACATAATAGAAACTCGTATTTACATATTACAGTAAAACAAAGCAGATTTCTCCGCTTCTCAGCGTGAGTGGCAGCTGACTGCTTAAAAGCATTAGACGAAACAACACAGCAGCTCTCCAGCGACTTCGTGATTAATTGTAAGTAGTAAATCAACGTTTTAATTAACTTAAATCTCATGGAAAGCCAAACTCACAAGACTGATATAGTCACTGATTTCAGAATAAAATACAGGCTTTGTGTCTTCGACTCTAGATACATATGTCGTATTTACAAATACCCAGGCTTTAAGCTATGTCTAAAGTCGGAAACAGCTGACATGCGAAGATTATGAAAGTATGTAAAGGTAATTTATAGCACCCTCATGGCCAAACGATCGTAATCATTACCCACCATACTATGTTTTGCAAAGGTTGCCTGGTAGAAATCGCTTTCAGCGATAAGGCCGCCTATGGCTCCACATTGTCTTTTTTTTTTAAGTTTTTTATTGTAATTTTTTTTTTTTTCTGTTTTGTGGGTACCAATAAAGTGTTGTCTATCTATCTATCTATGTTTTTGTTATCCCAGTAAAGAAACAGATTACATATAGTAAGTATGAAGGAAACAAAAATGTAAATAACACCTCAACCCATCTCTTGTTTTTGTGTGGGGCGTGTGGGTTGTATCCATTAGTTTTAGCATTTCATTTCTAATGTTATAAATTCATGCCTTTTCTTATTGTCAGCACATAAAATAGAAACGTTACTGCATTGCTAATACAAAAGTTATAACATTTATTCATCGTTCCTTTTTCCAACACTATTATTGAAGTAAATAGCCCAATGAATATACAACATCGATTGGTCGCTGTTCAACTTCCTACATTAATTTGAAAGTCTAAAACTGTTAAATCAATTCAAATCCAATAAAAGATTCTTCAATCCAATAAAAAATCTGTATATAGGTACATATTTGGCAATTTCATTAAGATATGGATTACCTATTGTTTTCATTGTAATTATTTTTGCCAAATGCTATTCATAAAGTTCGACCGAAAAAATAGTATATTTTCTTTGACATTTGGAGTCTCTGGCACAAATCACTAATGATAATAATCATTACTTTCTAAATTTTCAAACTAAAAATAAACGGTCAAGATAATTCGGACCGTCTTCTTTTTTTATTGCTTATAAACCTTTAACCATGCTATTTTTAATACGTAACAAAAAAAAATTGTCTTAATCTAAAAAAAGCTGTTTTACTAAAACCAATTCAATCAATTAATCGCCTTAAAACTATACCTTCTCGTCACCACAAAAAATTACTTTACATTCCAAAACTGTTTTCAATTTCCTAATGCATAAAACAACAATAACAGAGGAACCATCTCATCAAAATACAAATAAAACGGTAATCTCCCCTTTCGCTTAGCATATTCCCATTTGTCGCCACATTATCATAACTCATTCCGTTGGGTTGAAACTCTTGTTACCGACGATCTCGGAGCTCGCACAATACTCGCCGCATTCGTCCAATCAAGCTTCACGGAAATTCGACCAAACTCGTTCGCAAAACTAATTTCCATCCTCGCATCAATAGTGTTTTGATGGGGAAACTACGCAGGGTAGCAGAAACTAAAGTAACTCTGGAGACTTGTAGATATAAATAGACAAAAGATGGATGATTGCGATGGTTTGCGTTATTATGCTCCTTATCATACCAGATAACATATCTTTGCTAATATAAGATGAATAAGTGAGTTGCTGTCTTGTTGATTATGGTGGTTTTTGTACAGAGATAGATTCCACCGTTGAAGTAATTTTATATACCCGGAAAACTATTCCTTAGGGCAGGGTAGGCGAACCAATGGCACGCGTGCCATTGATGGCACGCGACACAATATTTTGGGCACGTCGCCGATCACACAGAAGTCACACTAATTTTACAATAATTTAATTTATGCGTGTAATAAAAACATTCCAAAATGTACCTCTTTTGTTTACTTTATTTCATAAAGAGTTTTGATAGTATTTATTATTGTTATTCTCCAAATAATCAGAAAGTCAAAATTATTTGATGGCACGCCAATGACCTCATTAAACATTTTTTAGAAAAAATGGCACGTTGATGCATAAAGGTTCGCCTACCCTGCCTTAGGGTTTCTTAGGGCTTCGACTTTAACGACTTGTATCGACTATTGTATTCGACTTTAATCTCAACTAAATGCTGGTAATATGATTTAATAGTCACATGAACCTTACCTTACATTAGTGACATCAGTTGTCTTAGTAACTATAATAAGCCTGTCGATCTTACAAACGTACATAGCCGGTACAAAGTTACACAAATATTTGCTCCTCCCATTATAAGATCGAAGGCATTTTCTCATAGGAATAAATATGTAAATAAACACTTCTTTGAGTGTGTGTTACCAGAATACACAAATGAACGAATACATTTTTGTAGACAAACATTAATATGCCATAAATGAATAACTAATAGACAGTCATACTTGCCTTCGTGCTGAATAAATAAAATAATATTACTCAGCTAGATTTACTCATTCTTGTATAAAGCAAGTGGAAATTTAACCACATAAAAATTGCTGATTTAAAGAATATGATAAAATAAGTTACCTATACAATTACTAGTTGATTTAGTAAGTAAATGGTAAGAAATTAAATGTCATTATAAATAACTAACTCAGCAACAAATTTATAGTGATTTTTAATTCCTGGAATCAGTTTTCAATAATTTACTATGAAAATGTTTTGACAATACAAAATTTACCTGAAAAAGGGTAAATGTGTTATATCATTACATTTTTTTTTAAGTATTTGTCATTCAATAATGATGATCACAGTTCAAAACTATTGTTGACGTGGCCTTTAAAATCCTTCTTTTTTCTGTTCCAAGGGAAATCCCACATCTTCTGATTCTTCACCAATTGCTCAGTATCACTAAAAGTTTGGGGCATCTCCTTCTTCGCAGTTTCTGGTAATATAAAAGCAATAGCACCTCCCAGTCCAGCTATTGATCCAATCATAACCATAGGCAGCCAATGGACGTAAGTTTTTAAGTAGACTATGTACGGAGAAAGGCTTGTGGCTATGTATCCGCAGATATGAACGAAAGAGACTCCAGATCCTCTCACTGGCGTTGGTAAAATCTCAGCAGCCCATTGCATAGTAGCACTATAGGACATGTTGACAAAGAACCTTGCAATCACAGCGCAGACGACCGATGGAAGACCAGCACCCACGCCCACAGTCAATATTGTAAAGATACAGCTAAACACCATACATGATATTGTCATCCATCTTCTCCCCATCCAATCCATTATGAAAGCTACAAGAACCATCGATGGGAACTCAGTAAATGACACCACAGAGAACGACACAAAAAAGTCAAATCCTAACTGCCCAATACTTCTTACTAGGCCATCAAAGACAATGGTACAACACATGAATTCTATACATATTAACACAAATATTTTCCGCATCACTGGCCTCTTGAATATCTCCAAGCAACTACAGGATTCCTGTGCTTCTTGTTTTTTAGCACAAATTTTAAACTGCTCTAGCAATTTCGGCGGTATTTCCTTCTTGTTGACTCGGCTTATAGTTTGTATTTTTTTAACAGCGTCATCAATTCTTCCTCTAGAGAGCAACCATCTCGGACTTTCTGGTATAAATAATGGAGCGGATAGTCCGAGCACTAATGGTACACTAGTGACTAGCCCAAAAGTATTCCAATGTCCACACAATAGCGCAAGCCATGGTAGTAGAGTCACAGCCATGGAATAAAATAAAGCAAACGACATATTTGCCAATATCGTTTTATATTTTGGAGCAACGTATTCTAAAATCACAATATATGCCATTACCATGCAATTGTCGTAAGCCATGCCCATAACAAATCTGCAGGCAGTAAACTCAGCAAAGTTTCTTGCAAATGTACTCAGTACTCCTCCGAGACAGCCAAGTAAATTACTGATTATAATAGCTGGGAGCCGGCCATATCTGTCAGCGACCCAGCCCACTGGGATTCCCCCAACTATCGATCCTAAAAAGAAAACTGCTTGAGACGTCGCTTGATAGCTGTCCTTGTCACACACCCATCCCATTTCACTCGATATAGTGGGATATGGTATCTCCGATTTATTAAACTCCCAACCATGTTGACAAGGTATCGTCATCCATGATTCATCAGGTCGTTGTCCTGTTTCCAATAATTCAGTCCAATTAGCTTGATACATGCTACATTGTGAGTAGCCGAACATAGAGTCTTCTGATTTGGGTATGGCGAATGACCTTCTTTCGCTGTCGGTCAAATTTGCAAGTTCCGGGATCCAACACCAGTGATTCGGAGACACCTCAGTCATAAACAACTGGGAATAATAGACAAATACTCCGAACACGTAGAATGGGAAGGTCGTAATAAATAAAAATAACTGGTAACGACCAAATTCCCCAGCAGACGATAGCAACTCATCGTAGTCGACTTCCTCTTTGATATCTTTATTTACTACTTGCTTATTCTTTTCTTCTGCCATCATAGCTTTTTACACAACCTTCATCTTCGAACCCTTTACTATCATCGATACTTCTTCTTCAATAAATTGCATAAGACTGCATATCATGTCATTTTCGTTGCATCTTATATAATATCTCGCTGGTGCATGAGCGATAACGTTCTAAATCTGTTGTTGTCATTTGCTTAAGGATTTGTTGATGTTTGTGACGCACCTGATATCATTTATTATTTTACAGATTAAGTAATTTTCCAATGCGTAATATTGGACACAAATTAATGTGATTAAAAAATCTTGTCCAATTGCCTTAATTCATATCAAGCCCTTTCTATAATTTCCAACAACGTCATGGTTAATGTTAACGTTATCAATAGATGTTTACTGTTGCTAGCTAAGTTACAACGATGGCCAAAAATGAGGTTTCTTTAGTTTCTCTATTTGGATACTCAACTGACAAACGTTTTACTACTTTTTGAATCAAAATATCCAACAACATGACAGGCACATATTATGCAGCTGATTATTCAAACGCAACTTTTGCCCTCAACAAAAAATAAACTTCTAGTTCTGACTAAGTCAATTATCTTTTAAGAATCGGTGGTGTTATTTTAAAATGTTAGAGTTTGGAAAACAACAGACTTAAGTAGAGAGGCTGTCATTGCGTAATAATAATCAACAAAGATAAAACGACATGTGTTGTGGCGTGTATCATAGATTTGTAGAGACTGAATGCACGCTGACTGCTCTCAGTTCATATGTATATCGTCGTGGCGTATAATAGAAATCTCAATGAAATTTGACATAAAATACGAATTTTATGTCTTGTTTATGGCTCGTACAGTTCCATGATCGAATATCATTGCGTATTAAATAGTAAAACACAATTGAGTATACTATTGTACTTTCGGACTTATATCGTATTTTCGGATACCCATTATGCTAAATATTGCGTAATTTTTAAAGATTAATAACAGATTGGTTAATAGAGCAAGCAGGGGTGTGTTTCTACTTCTATCTTAAGGGATTTTTCAAATCCCACCCAATGATAACGAACCTCTTGTTTTTCGGGACCATTTCTAAATTTCGTTCCGCTATCCAGTATTCGTCCGACCCTGGAATCAAACCATGAATCTCTGAATCACACACCGTAATCTTAAGTATCAGTATTTATTTTTTGCTTTACTTGTATTTATGTATGTACTTGGTGGCCTAAACCCTCTCAATGGTAGAGGAGACCCGTGCTCAGCAGTGGGCGAATATGGGTTGATGAAGAAGAAGAAGAAGATGTATGTACTTGAAAGTAAAAAGATGGACTTAATGCCATAGGCATTTTTTTCAGTATTATCTAGACTAAGATTACGATTATCACTTACTCAACTTACTTATAAATATATCATACATTAATTTCACTTTATTAGTACCAACCAAAACCGCGGGCTGAAAAATCCGACTGTATATTCGTAATCCCTCGCTTTTCAAACAGATTAAGTTCTGAAAACCAGACCTAATGAAGCGTGTTCTGAAGCCTTGGCTTTGAAGCAGCCTATTTGATTTTGCGACCTAACTACCCTGAAAGATTACTAGGGATTTGTGAAATGAGCCTCGAAATAGGCATTGTCTTAATAGCTACGTAAAAAATTACGGTAACGTCAAAATATGAGAAAACGTTAATAGCTTGTCACTTATTGTATGCTACGAGGTCTAATAGTGTACAAATGTAGTATAGTGGGATATTATCTTTCAGTGATGCCTGTATCTTAAAAAAGTTATTCAAAGGACTATTATTACTCCCATGTCTGCATTTACCCTTTGTGACTGATGAGCCAATTATCTAAAATTCGACCTATGCGCAGAATAAAGTTATATGTGCAAAATCTCAACTTCCCTTTCTCAGGGATTTAAACTTAATTGGGCACAAAATTATCCGGACCTTTTTTGTTCTTTAAACAACAACAAGTTCTGCTTATTATTACTTCACTAGTGCAATATATAAACAAGTTTAACTCTATAAAGACATAAAAAGTACTTTGGTGTTATAGCCATAAGTAACCTTATTCTATGCATAGGTCGATTTATAACCGATCGGATAAGGACTATAACGTAAAATGTAAGACCCACTTAACAAAGTCGTATTTAGGAGTCGACTGATGGACAGTTGGGGTAAGAAAAGGTTCGTCACCTTAAGATCTATTTTCGTGTGTTCAGTACGAGCGATAATCTGCTTTACCGATTGAATATGACATATCGCATCGCAATGTCATTATAAGTAGCATCTAGCTAAGAGTACAAAAGCAAAAGGCACTAAGAGTTCACGACTTGATAAAGGAATGATTTAAAAACTGACGAAGGTTTTCTTACCCTGACTGTACGATAAATGTCGAATAAATAATATAGTTATGCATATGCACTAGAGGGATTATAGTAATATCAAAAATACGGGAAAATTACATTTCTAGCTATGGTTTACGGAAACCATTCAAATTAAACCACAAATTATTTTCGCCTGGCCTAGAAACCAAATAATTAATTTTAATGTACCCTAAATACATTTAAACACTCACGCTCTATCAGCTTTATTATAATAATGCGTTCATGCATCTATTACGGTATTCGGAACAAGTTGTTAGTTTAAACGAATGAAACAACAAATTTGATACGGTGCAATCATTGGCACCTAAATCATTTATTTTGAAATCTTCTTACTACACATTACCGAGGATTGGTTACAATTATTTTCAAATATTGAATTTTTTTAATACTTTTCAAACTAAATTTTGGATCATAAAAATACTCAAGTTTTAAAATCATAGTTCGAAACTATCGTTGATGTGACCTTTTATATCTTCCTTCTTTCTGTTCCAAGGGAAATCCCACATTTTTTGATTCTTCACTAGTTCCTCTGTATCATTAAACGATTGAGGCATCTCCTTATTTGCAGTTTCTGGTAACATAAATGCAAGGATACCTCCAAGCCCAGCTATCGCTCCAACCATAACCAAAGGTAGCCAAAACACAAAGGTTTTCAAATAAACAATGAATGGAGAGAGGACCGTAGCAACATATCCAAAAATATGAATCAAGGAAATTCCAGATCCTCGCACAGGCGTCGGCAAAATCTCAGCGGCCCATTGTATTGTAGCGTTATAAGACATATTGACAAAGAACCTTGCAATTACAGCGCAGATGACCGACGGCAGACCAGCACTTACTCCCACTGTCAATATGGTGAAGATACAACTAAGCGACATACACATTATAGTCATCCACCTCCTTCCCATCCAATCCATTACGAAAGCTACTAGAACTATCGATGGGAACTCCGTGAAAGATACCACGGAGAAAGATACGAAGAAGTTGAATTCCAGTTGTCCTATACTTCTAACGAGACCATCAAAGACTATGACACAACACATGAACTCCACACATACTAGAATGAATGTATTTCTCATCACTGGTCTCTTGAACACCTCCAAAAAACTGCAAGATTCTTGAGTCGCTTCTTTTTCGGCGCAAATTTTAAAAACCTCCAGTAGTTTCGGTGGTATTTCCTTCTTGTTAACTCGGCTTATAGTTTGTATTTTTTCCACAGCATCATCAATTCTTCCTCTAGAGAGCAACCACCTTGGACTTTCCGGAATAAATAAGGGAGCGAATAATCCTAGTGCCAAAGGTATGCTTGTGACTAGCCCAAAAGTCTTCCAATGTCCGCATAATAGCGCAATCCATGGCAATACAGTCGCTGCTACTGCATAAAATAGAGCAAACGACAGATTTGATAATAAAGTTTTATATTTTGGAGCAACGTATTCTAACACGACGATATAAGCCATTAACATACAGCTATCGTAAGCCATGCCCATAACAAATCTGCAGGCAGTAAACTCAGCAAAGTTTTTTGCAAATGTACTCAGTACTCCTCCGAGACAGCCAAGTAAATTACTGATTACTATAGCTGGGAGTCGACCATATCTGTCAGCGATCCAGCCTACTGGGACACCTCCGACGATGGATCCTACAAAGAAAACTGCTTGAGCTGTCGCTTGATAGCTGTCCTTGTCACACACCCATCCCATTTCACTCGATATAGTGGGATATGGTATCTCCGATTTATTGAACTCCCAACCGTGTTGACAAGGTATCGTCGTCCACGATTCATCAGGTCGTTGTCCTGTTTCCAACAATTCAGTCCAATTAGCTTGATACATGCTACATTGTGAGTAGCCAAACATAGAGTCTTCTGATTTGGGTATGGCGAATGACCTTCTTTCGCTATCGGTCAAATTTGCAAGTTCCGGGATCCAACACCAGTGATTCGGAGACACCTCAGTCATAAACAACTGGGAAAAATAAACAAATACTCCGAACACGTAGAATGGGAAGGTCGCAATAAATAAAAATAACTGGTAGCGACCGAATTCCCCAGCAGACGATAGCAATTCATCGTAGTCGACTTCCTCTTTGCTATCTACTCTTGCTACTTGTTGGATTTTTTCTTCAGCCATCCCGGCTTTCTTGTCGACGTCCATTTTTGG
Source organism: Cephonodes hylas (assembly GCA_030295005.1). Lineage (NCBI taxonomy): Eukaryota > Metazoa > Arthropoda > Insecta > Lepidoptera > Sphingidae > Cephonodes > Cephonodes hylas. Next base: position 1,959,745 of record AP025367.1, on the reverse strand, counting down.
ACCTTCTATTAATATTATTGATCCTTATTCTTCTGTAAATTGTATTGAACTGTGTAATGTATCATTTTTGTCTCGCCTTATATAATTTCGCGGTTGTGTACGACTGATAACGTTCTAAATCCGTATTTGTAATTTGTTTTAGGATTTGTTGTATGTTTGTGACGCACGTGGTTTCATTTATTATTTTATGGTTAAGGTAATTTTCCAATGTGCAAATTTAGAGTGTATTTAAGTGGGATTAAAAAAATTCGTGCTAAATTCCCAAAATTTGCTATATCAATATGTTTAGACTTATGTCAAGACCGTCAAGGAATCCTATATGAAAAACATTATTTACCTTTCTATAATTTTCCTCAATTCACAGGAATTTATTCCTCTATAGTAGGTACAACTGATGATTACGTATGATTTATAAATATTTCACGAATGAAAAACTTCGTTCTCACAACACCCAGAACCGAATGAAACATTTATGTTAAAACAAAAATTGTGGCTTGTCATAGTACATAAATTGATATTAAAGGACATTAAAGACAAAAATAAACAATCAAAATATTTTCCGCCAAAGATTATCCAGTTCACAAAGAGTTCCAAAGTTTGACTTTAAAAAATATTTGATTTGGAAACAAATAAATGTCCTAGCTAACGATTCAAAGAAAATTTGGATGTTTATTAAAAAATCCAGCAAACCGGTTAAAAAGTTTTATATTTTTGACATGGAGATTGAAATTAAATAAACACACACAATCAATTTATGTCAAATATAACATAGTACTCATTGTTGTTAAATGTGAACTCGTTATTTCTCTCTGAAGTCAATTTAGAAATCAAGAAATTAATAAAAATGTCGTACAATTTCCGATTGCTCAATCAGTTTTTTCTCGGAACAACATTCATAGATATGGAAATTGGCGAGTCAAATGGAGGAACTGATAATAACCATAGTGATTCTGTGAATTTCTATTCAATAAAAAAGAACTCTCTTGGGAAATTCCATTCAGTATGAGTAGTTTTTCCCCTCCAACGCTATTCGTTTCATCGAATATTGACAAGTTCTAAGGATTTTATGACGCGCCAACTTGCACTAGGCCAGCATTGTGGACTACGGCCTAAATCTTCTAAATGGTGTAAGGAGGCTGATGATTATAATGATAATGCTGATGGAAGATTTTATATAATGAATTAACTGGAGAAAGACTCGACTAAGAAAGAAAGGTAAAGAGACAAATATTTTTCAATTTTCGAACATAAGTTTCGTTATAAATTCTATTTTCGTCAGGTGCTAAATAAAATAGGTCTATTTTCCTAAAATACTCGACATCTGATGTATATCTTCGCAAACGTAATGGTTTCTTGTCCAAAACGACTTTGTATGCTTAGCATTAAAGAACTGTATATGAACCACAAATAAGGCAGCGTGTGTTCAAGCAGTGGCGTGCCTACGGTGTCAAACTAAGGCAAGCCCAAATGTTTATTTAGTAGCAGCATATTTTTTTGGTACGTAGGACTAATAAATACCTACCGGTTAGTACTCACATTCACGTTTAAAGCGTTATTATATAAATAAACACTCGTTAAGATCGTTATTCGGAACTATGTAAGGCAAGTCGGGCTTTCGGGCTTCTATGGAAGTACCGCCACTGTGTTCAAGCACTGTATAAACAACCTCGAATGGAACTCATGTGTTTATTGATGGATGGTAAGCCAATACCCTGATGTGATACACACCCCTAACTTGCCGAATGTAGATCCCTATTTTTGGCCTATTGTTTATTTCCAATTTGGAATAATGATATTTCGATATGGCCTTGAGGTTAAGGCGCGCGGTCAACAATTTTGGCGGTCGCCCGTCGCGAATTCGCACCCCAGACACAAACCTTTAATTTTTCGAGGTTATGTGAGTATTCATAATGAATTATACCACTTGCTTTGAAGGTGAAAGAAAACATCGTGATGGAACCTACATACTCCTAACCAAAAGTTCTTAGGTGTGTCGCCGGCAACGCGCACTAGGTCAGCGCGGTGTGATGGACTACGGCCTGAGCCCTCTTGATGGTCGAGGAGGCCCGTGCTCAGCAGTGGAGCGTATATGGGTACGAAATCTGGATTTTTTCCCATTTAAAGGTCTCAGGCTTGTTCCTAGTTTAGCTCTGAATCTGATAGTGGAACGTGAATAGAAACACACATCTGTCCCCTCTTTAGCGATGCAAAGATAAGAGGAATATTCAGATTGTCCCAAGCATCGCTACATATATCCTAAGTAATATTTAAGAGCCCATTATTCATACAATAGTACAAACAGGTAAAATCTATTCGAACATTATTTTGCGTTGCTCTTGTTTAATATTACAAAACCTAATGACAAGTTAAAGCAGCCGGTTTTAATTAAATTTTAATTCCCTAATATAATTTGTTTATTTATTTATTTATTCACACTTTATACACAAATTGTATAGGTAGACTTAATGCCTAGCATGGCATTCTCTAACAGTCGAACCTAGGGTGATGCAGAGATGAAATGAGGCAGGTGTGTTGAATGTTAAAACAACAATATTAAAGAAATATAAACATATAATACACATACATATATACATATATAAATACATATAGATATAAAATAGATACATATATAAAAAACATAGAAAGAAAATTATAGTTGTGATTATTCCTTAGTTTCTCGAGCCAGCAATTGACGAACTTTGTTCTTAAATGTACAACGGTTAAACGGTTAACAATGTATAATATAGTAAACAAGCAAAAAAAACTTCAGTAGCTAAACTTAAGTACGTCAAGAGGCAAAATGTATGAGATTGCTGCCTCGGAACACCTGTAACAAGAAACGCTGTACGTGACAGCGTATTAAATTATACATCTTTATTATCATCCTACGTTTAATCCACTGTGTGATATTACAGTTGTGGCCCAAATGTCTATGCATGAAGTGTTTAATAATGTGGATATGAGAAAATGTTATAGGTTAGTTTATGAAACGCGAGTATTAGACATTTTATAAGGTCTGTAAAATGCGATAGGAAGAACCCGGAAAAATAGATTTAAATATCCTTCGACGCATCTAAAACGAAATTTTCCTCACCAAATTTTGTTGAGCAAAATTTACAACAGCACGCAAAAAAGTCTCGACATTTACATATTCCCTGTTATAAATTATATTATCAAAAATGTATTAGCATTTATTTTTAAAAATGTTATCCTCACAACAGTTTCCTTTGTCCACAACACAAAGCAATTTGGGACGTTATTTCATCGTGTCACAAAAAAGGCTTTATCTCTTCATGTTTCCTATCCCCAATATTAAAGGTAAATCTAAAGGGCGCGCCATTTATCTGGCCGTCAGTGTAATAGTTGTAATATCCGGAATTTATCCGCAGTTTACGATTATGGCTGCGGGTGGGTACCGTCCTACTACAAATATTGCACGAGGACTATCGCGACTTCGATTTGAACTGGAGAATTTCTCATAAACTTTGAGTTAAGATAGTTGGCTCAATATTATTTCTTAGGATGCAAGTTGTAAAGTTTATTCAAACATACCAATTTTTTTAAAGGACTACATAGTGAATATAAATTATAGTTGGGTGAAAGACACACATATTATATGTCTGCCCATAATAAATAAATAAATAAATTCACCCAACAGTCACATACAGAGTCCTGACCCCACACTAAGATACGAGTCTTGTGTCGTGGGTATCAGAAACTACGAGAGACTTTTCGGTCTCAGAAACACCCAGACCCGGAACAAATATTTGTGGATCACACAAACATTTGTCTCGGTGCGGGGATCGAACCCGCGGCCTCTCGTTTCGCAAGCTGGTGTCTAGCCAACTGCGCCACGGGGGCTGTCAAATAAATATATAATAAGATTATATGTATTGGATTTGCATGTTGAATCCAACTTTAAGACTATACAGGATGTATTCAGATCGTGATCGGAAACTTAGGCAGGTAATAGCCGCGGTGGTCACGAATCCAATAGCATTAAATAAAATTCCGACAAAAAATAAAAAAAAGACTTTTTTCATACAAACCATATGTGGTTTGTATGTTGTTTGCATTTAATGCCGATGGTATAGAAAACGTAAATTTTTATATTTTTTGTCGGGAGACTTATTCGGTACTTTCCTTTTACTGTATATCAACATATGGAGCCATTGAAATATAAAGTCACCTTAATGGCGCCGGAGATAAGTGTGACAAATTATGCAAACCGGTTCTACGTGCACCTTTAAATATTATATTTGCAGTTTTCCTCGTCGTCCCGCGAAATATTTGCATATCAAATTTATTCGCATATAAGTAAGGAGGTATCCCAAGGCCGTAGCATTGAAGTCATTGAGGAGCAATGCCGTACCTTCAAATTCAATTCTTCTATATAAATAACTGCTGACAAGAACAAGCGTATAGTCTCTTAGTAGAGTAGTGATGGCCTCGAGGCTTGGGCTTGCGGTCGAGAATCTCGGTGGTCGCGGGATCACTCTACAGACACACACCTCTAATTTTTCGAAGTTATTAAAACTGAGTTACCAAAACAGACTTTCCTCTTTTTTACTTCCATACAAGTATGGAATGTGACAAGTATGTGACAAGTCACAGAAACCTTAAATTTTTTATCTAAAACTCCCCCCTTATACTCCCCCCTTTTAAATATAAATCCCTTCCGATAAACTTTTTATACCGTTAACCTTTAATTAGCCTTCAAACCTGCCGTAGCTCTTAAATAAAATAACAAACAAAACACAACATCTTAATTTCCTTAGCGTCCACTAAGAAACACAAATAGCCAGTGACAAAACCGTCAACTCTAACCTAAACTTGGAAAGCAAATGAGACACGTTCCCAGGGGATTCTAAACGGTTCACGGAGCTTCACTAATTACGTGAACATAGCTGAAGCCGGGATTAACACCCACATCTGGAACGCAAATACAAAACAGACAAGCTGTGAATTTCCTTCACGCAACTTTAGCAGGTAACATAGCTAGTTGACGGCTTCTTAATGCTGCAGGTTCCATCCTTAGTCTATAAATGAGTGTGTTATTTTAAGACTAAAAATATTTGGCGTAATTGTGATGCTAATAACTTTATTTACAAGATACTTTGACTCTAGTCATCTTTATCATCAGCCCATATGCCCCCAAGTACTGGGCCCGTAACTCCTCTATTGGGTTGGGGCCTGAGTCTTTAGTTTGACTCCAACAAGGGTTCAGTATATATATGGGACGTGTATGTTATTGCTTATATGTTTAATTATTTATATTATAATGTCAATTGAATAAATTAAAAATACATCCTTAAATGAATTTGAAACAAATAGAAAAAGAAAAAAAAAAAGAAAGAAAAAAAAAGTTTTATTATTGGCCATAATACAAAGAAACAAAGAATTAATAACAACACAAATTTATACAGCCAACAATGATCCCCTCATTCAGCTGTGTGCTGCAATTCCGCTTGCACGGAATTGCAGCGCTGGTTTTCAATGAGAGGACCAAGTAACAAACGGACGCTAGGAAGGCGTACAGGTACGTACAGTAAACAAAAGAAAAAAATATTACAATATTAAAATACACTATTCTTATATAATTAAACTAGTCTAAATTAAATAGGTGTCTTTACCTTAATGTTATTTAATTCATTTCTAAGACTTATTTGCTCAAGAGATTAGTTAAATTAAATAAAGTGAGATTGGCGACACAGCGAGCCCTGTTGATCTGACAACGTCCACAACACTGACAATTTGTATTTTTAATGATATATATATTAGGTCGGCAACTAAGTAAGTGCGGATTTCACTCATAGACGGTTTCAGTTGAAGTTTTAGGTTTGATGGCGTAGTCCAAGTGTGAAACACATTTTGTATTTGATAGCTGGTAATTCAGCTATCAATCAGTAAAAAAAGTTTTTTGATCAGTTGCGTAGTTTTCGTTTGGTGTTCGTTGAAAAATGGAAAATCAAAAGAAAAATTATTGCCATATTTTGCTTTTTAATTTCGTAAAGGGGAAACGCATCGCAAGCTCACAAAAAGTTATGTGCTATTTATGGTGACGAAGCCCTAAAAGAACGGCAGTGTCAAAATTGGTTGGACAAATTTCGTTCTGGTGATTTTCACTCAGAGACGAAAAACGCTCTGGTCGCCCAGTTGAAGTTAATGACGACTTTATCAAAGCAATAATCGATTCGGATCGTCACAGTATAAGTCGTGATATTGCAGAAAAGCTTCGTGTATCACATACATGCATTGAAAACCACTTAAAACAACTTGGCTATGTTCAAAAACTTGAAAATCCGCGATTACTTAATTGCCAACCCAGGTTCGTCGCCATAAACAGCAAACAACTGTTGGTGAGCTTGCGATGCGTTTTTCCTTTGCGAAAAAAAAAAGTAAAAAATGACCATATTGTTCCTTTTAATTTTCAGTTTTTCAACGAACGCCAAACGAAAACTACGTAACCGATCAAAAAACTTTTTTTACTGATTGATAGCTGAATTGCCAACTATCAAATAACAAAATGTGTTTTACACTTGGACTACGCCAGCAAACCTAAAAATTCAACTGAAGCCATCTATGAGTAAAATCCGCAATTACTTAGTTGCCGATCCAATATATATCTTTATTAAGTTGGCATCAAATGTAATTACGCAGCGTTGGTAACATCCATTTTTAAAGTAAGTTTTTATTCCCCAGATGTCCAGATGTTTCTAAAATTAATTTTGAAACTTCAACAATGAAATGAATAAAGAATCCTTGAAGGGTGGCAACTTATATTAACATCACATATTTTAGAGTGGTCTTCTATTTTGTTTTATCTTTCTAAATTGCTAGATTCGTCTGGCGGAGAATAATATACCCTTGGGACCAACGAGGCTGTTTCATAATACATAAAGTATATGCGTATTAGTCTACCATCGTCCACTGCTGGACTAAGCCCTCTTCTAAGTATACACTGTCACAACTTTTGTCAGCCTCCTAGCACAGTTGGCTAGACACCAGCTTGCGAAACGAAAGGCCGGGCGTTCAATCCCCGCATTGGGACAAATGTTTGTGTGATCCACTAAAAATGTTTATTTTGTATGTTTGTATTTGAATTCACAACTATGTATGTTACTGTGACTCATTTCCATCGTTTTTCTTTTTGACAGTGATAAATTACCATCTTTCTCATATCTTATAAAAATCATCTAACTTGACTGCAACTGGTGAACTTGTCTTAAATTCCGGCGTACAACTAACCTCACTCAGACCGAAACAAATTCACAATTTGCGTGAGATAAACCTTGCAAATATACTGTTACTCTTAAATAACGAGTATATATTGTCGGGGAGCCTTCCGCGGTAAATCTTAAGGTCCCGAGGGACGGGGCCAGTACACCGCAACGAAATTAATCAGAGGCACAAAGGGAACACTTCTAAAACTTCCAGAAAGTTCTTGTTGCGTTGCATAATTTAGCGTAACAAATTCAAGGTAATGTTAAGAATTGGAAAACTGTGTGTATTTTATAGTGTTCGTTTTTAATTTAAGATAAGAGCATAAAAATACTTCTCGGTCTTACAAACTCCCCGACCTGAAACAAATTGTGAGTGAAACAAACATTTGTCTCAATGCGATGACTGTTGTCATCTTAACCGAACCCTGAGCCTGTAGTTCATACATTATTAAAAAAAAGGACATCAAGCATACTTCGGAATGCTTACCGTATTCAACCCCAACATTGAAGGCCGAATATCTAAATGCCAGTTCCCCCAATAAATTTTCTGACACGTAATACTGCGTCCTTCTATCGCAATTCATCGAAATAAGGCCTGTAAGTGATCAGAATTTTAAACGACCAACATCATATTGTAATCTTCGAACGCCCTCAGTAATAAGAATAAGTGAAAACGTTTCATTTGTTGAACAAAGAGCGGTCTTATCGAAAAGTTTCGTAGGAGAAACTCCGAAATGTTATTCTACAAAGTAACAAATTCTTCCTTTTATTTCTGTGAACTATAGAATTTGCTGAGTAAAATTTGGAATTTTATTTTGTTCTATCTGGCGTATCGTTTTTGGTTTCAAGAAGGGGAGCTATCTTGGTCGCACAAAATGCAACAGGTTAGACACGAACCTAATTATCCCCCTCGAATGTAATAATTATGTAAATTTTCACCGTTTAAAGTCGGATTCAACGTGCAATCTAATAAAACATCTGATATAATTTATTTACTTATATTAATTAATTTAATAAACTCTTACACACCTGCATCTTAAGGACTATTATTTCGCCACCTACCTTCAAAAATAGCCTATTACTATTTCAATCAAGGCTCTTTGTTGGAATTTTAAAAAGCTATGGATAAACACAATGACACTTTACCCGACCTGAGTATCGAACCCGGAACTCAAGATTGCAAAACACCCAATCGCGTCGCACAGACAATGAAGCATTTCCAGCCAGGCAAAATACATCAAGAATAGGGACACTTTGATCTCTCGTAGACAATCATAGTATCACTTCACAAATTGAACATAGCTGTAAATCTAAACACGATTGAGGCTTTACATCTGCATAGTTCCCTAAATTCCGCAAACTTGTACCAAGAAGTCTGCGGCTATCCGCAAGTAAACACGACATCAAAGAGATACGGTTGAGTAATATTGTTATTTCAATTTACTTGAAAGCGGTTATTTTGGAATTTGCCTCGTCAAGCGATACCCTAAAATATCTTTAGATTAAAGGCGTAAAATTCTAGCTTTGTAGATGTATTTTTTGTAGCAATAAATTTATTTAAGATAAACAAATGATTATGATGCACAGCGCTTAGCGCTTAAGAATTTTTGCTTAAAGTTTCTTATGTGTGTAGTCCGCCAACCGCACCAGGGCAGGGTGGTGAACTAAGGCCTGTCAGTTATAGCGAAGATCCATGCTAGGCAAAGGGTTGTACGAGTGCATACAAGGCTAGTGATGAAATATATAGTTGAGACATTTTTTTACTTGTGGAAGATTTCTTCATCGACTCAGTGATATAAGTATGTAGTGGTCCAGGTCTAATTTCTGGATCGAAAAGTGTTATCGAATTTTCACTATAGGAAAATTTCAGCGACAACACGAAGTATGAAAATTTGACGTACAAACTGCAACAGACTCTAATCTGATTAACTTAAAACATAGTCAGCGAAATGTGGCTTCAGAAATCCCTGTCCACCTTCTATCACACACAATGTGTAAAGAATATTCGTTCTATTTAAACGTTTTCAGTTCTCTCATTTTTAATTTTACCACATACATTTTCTAATCTGAGTACGTAATAAGATATTTAATTCCACTGAAATAGCGTTTAACCACATAATCACATACAAAGAGGAATTTCGCTATCCTAAAGATCTGTATTTACCACCAACAGAAATTTACTAAGATGCTTTGTCTTTGACTGTTAAATTAGCTTGTTGAATATAACACAGTTTAATTCAGATAACCGACATGTCTATAATAGTGTAACCATCATCATCATCAGTATTATAAGCCCTATTATATCCCACTGCTAGGTACGGGCCTTCTCCACTACTGGGAGTGTTTAGGCCGTGTTTGGTTAGTGCGGGTTTGCGAACTACAAATCTAAAAACTTCCTAAGGGCCTTTAGGTGTGCAAGTTTCCTCGAGTTTTTTTTGCTTGACTGTTAAAGTAAGAGATGCATTGTGAACACACACATAATTTAGAAAAGTCAGAGGTGTGTGTCTGGGTTTTGAACCTACGACCGCCGAAAATCTCGACCGCGTCCCTCAAATTCAAAGCTATCACTACATATAATAGATATTACTCATAGTCTCATTAATAGAATAATACTATGAATTAAATCCTTTATTAATAATATTATTAATAAAACGGTAACACCAAACAGGTGTATTACTCTGTATGTATGTATTAAATCACTTCTTAGAAACTGCAATATTGATCTAATTGGTCCTTCATATATCGCGCTCAAAAGGCTTCCATGAATCGAAGCTTGGAATCTAACTATTCGAGCTCGTCGAATTACTGGCAAAGGAGAATAATACTTGCCTAGTATATATAGCGAATATTGCTGCAATTAGTCTCAGCATATCAGTTTATTCCAGCTGTTGCCTACGACTTTTCGCTTTGACAATTCGATTTATACATGCGAAGCTATTAAGTTACTTTTTATTTTTAAGGTATGGTATGAATATCAATTATTTTGCTCTCGTCCAAAAATGTATTCAATTCGTTTCTTATGGAATACTGTATTTCATATGCAATAAAAAGTAAACTGATAGACATCGTCATAAAATAAACAAATAAAATCAGCAATAATATTTTAAATTAAGAAAATAAAACAGACTCAAACAAAATAAGACAACTTAAAGCGATGAAACGTTAACATGAAAAATTAAGCACTAAGAACGTACTACAAAATGTCTTAGAATAACTGCTCGTGGGGAATGTTGCCACGATATAAGAAGACAAGCAGATTAATTTATTGATAACTTTTATCAACGATTTTATGATGAATTTTACTACAAACCAAACATTGTTATATAATTATTTATTACATAGACTCCAACTCTCACTGCCAGACAAAGGGTTTGCAATTACTTTCGCATTTATAACAAGAATATGGGAGACAAATAACTAGTGAATTTAGTTATTTTTAACTGATTAAAAATCAATGAAATTTGAATGCATAAAACTCCTTTAAACTATAAATATAATTTGATGTAAGTGCGTGCTTTATCGTAAATACCTACATGTCATTATTTCTTTAGTATGCCAATTTCGTGGGTAGAAAAATATTTTGTCGGCCGCGATTCGCGAACGTTCAAAACCCCAGCTGTCAACATTGTCAAACACGACGTAATGTCGCGCACTCTCCAAAGATTTCAAGTGTGCGATTATTTTGTAATTTGTGTCTTACTTGAGTGTATAGTGTTGATTCTACATATGTCCTGTTGGAGAATGTATTTACAACCAGGTGGAATGAGATAACCTCAGTTCAGGTTAGCTACGAAACGAGGTCAGTGCATATTACCAATTTAATTTGCTTGTGGTATAATAATTGCTTTACGACGTGTGCAATCGTACATAATATGTTCGAAGGGCTATGAATTTATTTAGGTATCATCTTCAGCCCATCTTTATCATCTTTAGGCACAAGCCTCCTCATTAAGGCATTGAGAGCGTTTAAGCCTTAATCCATCAAGGGTATAGTAGATCATAGTTTTTTATATGTATACCTAGTAGAGTTAATAATTACATGAGCAATAACAGCATACTTTCACTATAGAAATTGTTGTACGTCATAATCCTAAAAACACCCACTACTTTCTATACTTTCCGACACCCATGCATGAGTTAGTCGGGGCACATCGTTTATTCAACTACGACCTGTTACAAAGGCAGGGAACTTTTAGCGTCGCATATATAGTAAAAGGCTTTATAAGTGGTCTCACTTTGAGTAACTCTGGTTGAGTGGTGCGACAGAATGGAAAAGTTTTCGAATCTTTTGTGCGAACCGATTGGTGAGTTTTAAAAGGTAAATGTTTCTTTGTGATAACGGGTCTGGTAAGAGTCATTCGTCGTGTGTTTACTAGAAATTAGTTTGTGAACAAAAGGTTGCGGATTCGATCCAAATACGAAAACAAGTGTTTGTTAGATCCACAAAGTTTTTATGTCTTTCGTAATCTCTAATAATTAATCTGTCTAAAAACTTATGGGACAGATATATTGTGATAGGTGTGACTTCAATTTTATTGTAATTACATTAAAGTCTATCTCGATAAATGTTATTCTCGTCCTCAATAGCAAAGCCAATTGCAAACACGATACATTTGGTACCATAAAAGTATGAACTTAACATATAACACCTACTCTAATAAAGCCTTATATCGCATTTAATATATTCCCCGTGTGGGCCACAAAGTCTAGACTGAAGAGCAAAGCCTTAGCCGTCTGCCGAGAGCTGGCATCGGCATAATCCCGCTTCCACAACTGAATATATTATATTGAAGAAACATTTAATACTGATACCGCATGCCTTTATAATATGAATTATATTTATTTTCAAAAATATTTACCTCTTCGGTCTCGCGGAATCATGGTGTGAATTAAAATCAGACGTTCCAAATTATTAGGTTAGTCGTTATTAAAATGTCATTGAAAAGCAACACTATGAATAAAATGTAATGATGATATTGCATAATAGAATATCATCCTATAATAACATAACAAGAACAATCTTGTTTTTAGACTATCTATCACTACAATGTGATGCCCTCGAGACTTAGTTGCGTGGTCGAGAATTTCGGCAGTCGCAAGTTCAAATCCAGGCCCACACATAATTATCACGCAGGTAGTTTAACGGTAAAGGAGAAACAGTGAAGTAACCTTTCCACGAAATATTTACGAATACTTTAGGTATATTGTTATTTCATTACGGCCAATATCCTCTCAGTCGTAGAGGAGACCCGTGTCTAGTGGGCCGTATATGGTTTGACAATAATGACAATGAATACAGCAAAAATAAGTGCTCGCCTCAAATTATGTAAGACTTAAAACAGTTGGCAAATTGTAATTCCGGAGATGCATACGTAACTGTTAGTATATATGTATGTCCTTCTGCGAGCATGTCATATTGCAGAAGGAGAGTGCGGAGCGGTATCGTGAACGGAACGATCCCGCCCGCCAAAGGCGTCGAAGAAGGAGGCGCCGGGTCTAGTTCCGGGCGCCGGTTAGTGGGGGTGTAACTGCACTGGGCGACTGCGGAACCATTGTGGGCGTTCCTCGCCCACGTACCGTGGTCGCCCTACTTGGCGCGAAGATGGCCACTAAAAAAAAAAGGTATTGTATGTATGTAAATGTATGAATTTTACACTGTAGTCCCTACATTCATTCTTGTAACACAGCACAATCCAATTAGCACAATACGCAACGCGCATTTTGACGTGTTTGAAAAGGTCACAGCGTAATTTCAAAATGATTTATATGGTAATATTGTGGAGCTATTCTGTTTTCTATTCACGTCACAAAGTTCAGATAGGTGTTTTAATTAATTCTAGATAAAAGTTAATACCTATGTTTTATGTGTTAAAAACTTTGTTAATTTAAATAATTCGTAAACAAAAGCAAGCGACAGTTTGCTTGTCTACAAGCGCATTAAAATATCATATATAAACCTGGTAAATAGCTAGAATGAAGTGGATTCATACGTTTATTCCCGAAGTCTGTAAAAGCCTTTAGAAACAATATCAGCGCCTTTCATTAATAATAGCAAATTCTTCAATAATTGCTACTCATTTTTGCCAGACTTAAAAAAGTCTATATGAGTTTTTTAATTCATATGTTTTCCAAGTGATTAAATACATTATTCATGTGTTTAAATCGCACAATATTATTTTAATATTCTACATGCCTTGTGCAAAGTTACACTGCAATATTACACGATAAATTTAGTCACCCAAACCCTATTCTACGCAGACGAGCAAATGTATTTCAAAATGGCGTAACCCATAATTCGGCGCAGCCATACGTCCACTGCTAATTCCTTTATTACATACAAACGTCCGGAACGTAGTAACAAAAGCAACAAAACATCGGGCAAAAAACAATTGCAAAGAGGAATTCATTTAGCGTTTTAATTGAAGCCGAATAATGTTTACTGCAATTCTAAATACGGTTGTACAATCAATGATTGCACTCGATGTAGATTTAAAAATTAAAATCACAGCGGCAAACTTTAAGTCAACTTTGGTCGAGAAATTGTAATTAAAGCATTCGTCGTTTACAGTTCAAATTGTATTCTTGAGTTTGTTTTCTGTGAGGTCAAAAAGCTAATGGTTTTTCTTACTGCTTTATTAGTGATTGATCCCAAGGCACAAATGTGTGTCGTGTGCAATCAAGATATTCAAGATTTTACTATTTAATCGTGGTGTTTTATACAGACATTTTAGTAGCAGCACCGAGTAATTTAATCCTGAAAAATGGAAAAAATCTCACCCCAGAATATCGTACAATTACTTAGCTATACATTTTCTTAACGCTGCCCAACCACACCAATCTGTAAAATACATAAATTTTTTACATCGTTCTTTGTGAACTCGCCTCAGAAGACATTGAAGGACTCTTCGAGTTGTAGGTGTAAAGAGACGCCCTCAAGTCGTGTCTAACCCGCTAACAAACTTTGTCACTCGCCCGCAACCCCACTTCCATCCGATTGGTTCATGATTGAATTCCACAACCATTACTTCTTCCCTGTACAGTTTATAAAGTCGTTTCGCGGTACTTTCGAAACGTATGAAATTGGGTTATTCAAATCATCGCGAAGTAATTGCATTTTGAACTTTGATTTTCGGATTACTTTGAGCTTTGGTGAGTTTTCAAGAAGATGTAAATGTTATTAATCCTCTGTTAAGATATTACTGTAGTTATTATGCGATGGCGTCACTTTATTATGTCAGTATAAAGAACATGTTAAATTTACAAAAACGTCAGTAGACATTCCTACTTAGATGCATAACCTAACTAACGCCTGTACTCCACGAAAGGTTAGACAGAAGTTCATTTCTACACCCACATTTAAAGTATGTATAATTCCCCCATAATAAAAATCAACGTAACGAAACCAACGTAAGAAACACTTAAACTAAATAACATTTATAAGAAAGACAGTTAATATTTAAGACATCCCATTCGCACCTTGATGTCTATTTATGAAAATGAAGTTTAAAATCCCAGTTCCTGAAAATAAACCTAGTTTAAAACCCAGTCTGTATGCAATAATGTTGGTTTTCCAATTAAAAGCCGGCCGTTCTGTGAATACCGCTGCGCTAATGACTGCTCGGCTCCGCGCCACCAAGTACACTCGAGCCTAATATAAGTTAATTAAATATACTGTGTAAAACACAATTGCTTAGTAAGTAGTACCAAGCAGTGTAGTCGGCTAATTTGCAATAGGCCAGCGCGGAGGACTATGGCTTAAAATCTAAACCCATTCTATGGTAGTCTAGGCCCTTACTTGGGATTCATAATGATGAAGCAACATGATATGGATCACGTATTTTTCGAATGTATTTGTAACATTTGACACCGTGGCGCATTCAGTTAGATACCAACTTGAGAACGAGAGGTTGCGGATTCAATCCCCGCAAAAAAACAATTCTTGTGAGATCCACAAATATTTGTTTCGGATCTGGGTGTTTGTGATTCCAAAAAGTCTCTCGTGGTTTCTGAGTGGTATGTGAGTGTATTTATTTCAATTTTAGGGCAATTACGGCCCAATGGACTTGGTAAAGTGCATAAAACAGATATCTGTCTACATCAGCCCCTATACGTTCCACTTCTGATCACGAGCCTCCTATACACTTGAGAGGGTTTAGTCCACACCATTGGTCTCGTTCGGTTTGGCGAACTACACACCTAAGTAATTCCTAAGAATGTTTGTAAAAAAAGATACGAATAGCAAAATTTATGAAATTATGTATTTCATAATGATAAACATAAAATCTTGACCTTATAATTGTTATTCGACCCAAATACGTAACAATGATTTATATTTCAAATCACATCTCCAAGCAAGGTCATGATCTTTTATAAAATTATTCCACGCACATTTCAGTTACATGCTTTTAATTTTTTATTTATAGATTTCCAATATCGGTCACAAGGTCGACCGTGATGGATTACGCGTAAGAATTAATGATATTATAAGAACAGATAACTTTGAAGGGATTGAGTAAATAATTATCTATTATTAAATAACTAAGGATTCGATTAAGGTATGAAACATTAAATTAAATCGCTTATTAGACTATATAAACAAACATTCTTTTGATAAGCAAATTCCTAAATAAAAAAAGTGTTATAGTTTAATTCCCTAAATTTTCATCATCCTTCACTCAATAAACCTATAGATATTCGAACAAACAAGAAGACTGATTCCTACATCCAAGTTTTTCTTGATGGTCTTGTATAAGTGGATAGCCGGATCGGATGAAGTGTTTTAAGTTTCATAACTGTGTGAAAACAACAACAGACTCACTTTCTAATCCCTTGATGCTATTTAAATATCTGGATTATAATGGCTGTGGTTTTCTAAAGGATATTAACATCTGTGCTAAACCCTTTAAACCTACAACTGTAAGTATGTATAATCTATACTAATATTATAAAGCTGAAGAGTTTGTTTGTTTGTTTGTTTGTTTGAACGCTAGGATCTCAGGAACTACTGGTCCGATTTGAAAAATTATTTCACTCTTAGATAGCACATTTGTCGAGGAAGGTTATAGGCTATATATCATTACGCTACGACCAATAGGAGCGGAGCAGCAATAAAGAATGTTTCAAAATCGGGGACGTTTTTCCTTTTTGTGAGCTTCCGCTGCGTACGCTGCAGAAATGGTTAAAGTTTCGCTAAAATAATATATGAGAGAAATGTTCCTCTTTAAAAATTCTAAAAAAAAGTCCGCGACAGCATATGTCTATCTTTTAAGGTTGGCTCACTATAACGTTTTTTATTCTAACCAAATTTATTTTAAATAAAGCATTATTTGTGAAGGTGTTTTTACAAATATGATATTAATCCTTATCCAAATAAATACGTTATTCATTACAAGTATTTAATACAAAATAAATTTGTCCTTGACATCATTTGATTTCAATGAGTATCTTAGAAGATATCGCAGTTTCAAAATAATGATCAAGCGCGCAATAATGATACTTAAGGCGTCGACCGGCGCGTTACGGTTTCACGTTGAAATAATTTGACCGATTTGTATGATTTTTGTAAATTTAAGTAAATGGGGCTCTGCGGAGTAAAATACTATAACTTATTTTCTTTGTGAACCCAACCCTGTAGTCCACGCAGACGGAGTTGCGGGCAAAAGCTAGTGACGTAATATTTATTCATTTAGTATCTGCATTTACACAACAAAACCTACGTCGCCTCAAACCGCAATATTGAAAGTTTCACTGCAAAAGGAATAATCTAAGGGAAAGTCGCAGTGAAGAGCGCTCTTTAGAATTTCCGCGGAGTTCAAGTCTGTTTTATTTGTGTATTTGCAGGCGTTTCAATCGCGATTACTCTCGTTACATCATGTTCGCTGTAGCGTGAGATCTTTCATCCCATTTCTAGAGTGCATCGTTTTGAATTCTGTAGTCGACTAAGTTCTTGAAATTTAATGAGAGAATAATTCTCTGTTAATAAAGTTTGGTTATTGGAAGTAGTAAGCAAGTCTCAAGTATGATGAGTCTATCATCAACCCATATACGCCCACTGCTGAGCACGGGTCTCCTCTACCATTGAAAGGGTTGAGGCCATAGTCCACCACGCTGGCCTAGTGCGGGTTGGTGGACTACACACCTAAGAAAATCCTAAGAACTTTTAGGTGTGCAGGTTTCATCACGATGTTTTCCTTCACCAAGCAAGCAAGTGACAATTCAATGTGAATACACACATAACTTCGAAAAGTCAGAGGTGTGTGCCTAGGGTTCGAACCCGCGACCGCCGAGATTCTCGACCGCGCGCCTAAACCTCGAGGCCATCACTGCTTATACTCACTGCAAGTATGATGAGTAAAAGTAAGTAATTAAAAATACAAACCATGGTTACCGTTCTCAATCTCTTCTTCTTGTCATAGTTTATATACATAGACGTTATGCTATACTAAGAAAGGCAAAGTTTTTTTTTTATGCCAAGTTCATTAGTCTACTATTCATCTACTAAGAAAAGTATTTTAGACACAAACACGCTTAAGCAGTCATGAGATTACAAACAGACGTGCAACTCTATATGTTAGATTTTCCTAAGCGTTTTTCGAGCACATACACTACCTACTACCATTTAAAATAACTTTATCGCGTTTACCTCTAAAATTTTGCCTCAACAACATTTCATACAACAATACGTTCATTATGTCAGACCTGAAAATAAACCAATAAAAAAGGAAAAAGTTATCCACGCGATTGTACGGTATCGAGTGACTCATTAGTCCCGGCTAAACAGACGGCGGCCATTACCCGGCCCGGGCGCTTAAACCCGGGCGCATTTTAAACCCGGGCGACGCGCGTCCGGGCGCAGCGCTCATAATGCGATTCCGACGCCATTATGCGCAATACCTGATTCCATATTCACTGCGGAATACGGCTCTGTTATTTAATGACTGGGTTAAGTGCATTTGGAACTGCTCATTAAACTAATGTGGGTGTAATATGTGCATATGTATGGATTTGCTCTATTTTTTTTTAAATAGAAGGTATAGGTGTATAATAATTATTTTGAGCCATGTGTTTCTTAGGTTGCATGCAATAATCAAATCAAAATGCTAGACCACATGATGGTGAGAGCTGTAAAAACAGTTGGCATACTTTGTTTTAACTCAATCAAATTCCAGGGCCCTTATTCGGTAAAGTTTTGCTGTGGAGAGAAGTCGACAACTCTTTGTTTACAACTCCAGCTTTATATCTTATTTCTGATGAACTAAGTTGTAGAATCTGACAAATTAAGTTCTTTTAGTTTCATTGATCTTCAGTGCTCGGTGTCAGAATTATGCGTGCCGCTATTGATCCCGGAGCATAAAAGTAGTGGCGGGTGTGTGGTGGGATAGGTCCTCAATAATATGTGTGCCCAACAATCGGTTGACTGTTTTGAGTAGAAAATTAATTTTTGAATCTGTACGGTGCTAGCGCCGTACATCGCACTGCGCTGTGTCAGCGCTTTACGCCACACGCAAAATATAATAATTTTACCAACCAGTTCACGTGCGACCATTGCCCGATTCGCGTGTCCTCATAACCATTTTACCAGACCATTTTACCAGACCATTTTACCATACCATTTTACCATACCATTTTACCATACCATTTTTACCATACCATTTTACCATACCATTTATATTAATATAGTTTGAATATACCATTTGTAACCAACCAATATCTTTCCATTTACGAACCATACGTAAATACCTGTACGGATACCAAACCCCGTACAGAATCTTTAATCTAATTATGATTCACCACAAGAATAATATAATGAATGCTGTAGCCTCAATGGACCATAATATAATGAACCACAGATGTGACCGCAAATGCCGGGTTTTGGGACGCAAACTCTCTCTCTCTTTGTTGTTGAGTTGAGCGTGAAATTGTTTAACTAATATATGAATATTTTAGATAGAACATAATCACAAAAAATACCCAATCTCCATTCCATTCGGAGAAAATTGTATTATTTAAATTGGTCTCCACACATGCTTTACCACTTACTGTGTGGAATAATTAGCAGCATATTGGCAAGTCAGGTAAACTTATAGGGCATTTGTCCACCCCTCAGCAGAATTATTAATTGGAAAACATCATTAAGACTGCCAGACCTAGATAAAATCGGACCCAGGACCGCTCGATCGTAGACCGCGAAATTTACCACGGTACTAGGAATTCCTACTTCTTCATCAACCCATATACGCCCACTGCTGAGCACGGGTCTCCTCTACCATTGAGAGGGTTTAGGCCATAGTCCGCCACGCTGGCCTAATGCGGGTTGGCGGACTACACAACTAAGTAATTGCTAAAAACTCTTAGGTGTGCAGGTTTCATCACGATGTTATGACTTCCTACTACTACTGTAGGAATTCCTACTACGTACAACATATTAAGAAAAGTTAACACATTTATATTATCTTCATACTTCAACTCAAGAAAATCGCAAAGCCTCCTCAATAACCAGACGTATAATTGAGGTAAAAATCACCTGAATCATCACAAAAGCACACCAAATTGGAAAACCTACATTACGATGAAGCAAACGAAAGCAAATTGCGAAAGATGTCAAAGTGATTCGTTTATTAAATCAATGAGGAGGCTGATTCAATCAAATATGTCTTCGCGATGTTCACCATCAAACGGTAATAGAATTGTAGTGGAAACACACGCACATGAGTTTCAAGCGTGCACGTCGTAATTATTAACATTTTTATTTTACTCATATACAAACCTGAATTCCATATTAGTTACTCTCTCAAAAAAAAAACTGCTGAATGAAATTACAATTTAGCATACAGATCCGAAATTTACACAATTGAAGTGCAAATCTGCACCAACG
The DNA here is from genome assembly GCA_030295005.1 of Cephonodes hylas. NCBI lineage: Eukaryota > Metazoa > Arthropoda > Insecta > Lepidoptera > Sphingidae > Cephonodes > Cephonodes hylas. The sequence goes on along the minus strand of AP025367.1, from coordinate 1,939,648 downwards.
TTACACCTCTCAGAATCACGAAGTAGATTTTTAAAACATCGTTTGCGCTACTAAAAATTTTGGTTTGTATAGTCGTTAAAAGAAATCGTTTTTTTCGGGTTTTCTACAAAACTGCATTCCTGATTTCTCAAAACATATCGAGTATATATAATACTCATGCTTATGTAGTAATAGGGGAAGGAAAATATATGCTAACTTTTGTTGACATGGGGTACGACGGGATGATAATTGTCAAAAAACCTGGTGAAATTCGGTTGTGGAAATGCAACTCTGCCTACCTCTTCGGGGTGTATAGAGGTTAGGATATATATGCATGATTACAAAAAAAGCCCAAAACGAAGAAAAACGTCCACAACTCCCTGTCATGTGTTTGCACGAGGTATCCGCAGCGGAATTCGCAGTGTACGCGTTATGAGCGCTCTATCGCTTTGTGGCTCTCTGTGGAGTGGCGATATTATAGGAGTATGGCCGGCGCGCCAAATATTCAATGTAGCCAATGTTAATTTGTACACGCTTCCAAATTGTTCTCGGAAACAATATACTGTTGTCTTAGAATTAAGTGGCTAAGACAGAATTCTGGTTTGCGGTTTAAAATCCCAGACAAACTTGTCGAAGTAATATGTGTGTTAGAAATTACTTTTTTAATGTTTGTGGAAAAGGTTAGGAACCTGCATATAAGTTAAAAAAAAATAAGTAGGTAATTTATTCAACTGTGTTAGGCCAGAGGGGTCAACTTATGCTAAGCCCTCCCAGTATAGAACGCTAGTCCCACTAAAAATATGAATTTGGGTTTAAAAGTCTTACAGAAATATATGAATTGTAACCAAGACAACATCATACCAATTACTGAGATTTAATTATCAAGTCTTATTTCAGTGTCGCGTCGTAAATAAAAATATGTATTCAATATCAACATTCGCGTTTATTATTAAAGTTCACTGAACTTCCACGTCTATTTGCAACTTTGTTATACTCAGACAATGTGTCCTCATTCGCATAAATACGAGTAGGTGTCTCGTGCGATTGCCGCGTGTTCCAACTACGAGAGGGATAGTACACCAGCCAGGCAAATATATTACCCCTTTATCTACATTTATTTACATATTTACGGAAACTGGCCATGAATATTATGTACGTGTCAATATTTTTGGTACCAAAGGAGTGTCTTTTTCACGCTTTAAAAATTGACATCATACTAGTAAAATTAAATCAACAATAAAAACTAAAAAATATTTTCATCAGCCTTATATTACAAAGTATTGTAGAGGGCGATGTTTCGAGAAGTGTAACGTTTATGGGCTGATGATGATGATGATATTGCCAAGTGCCAGATAGTAGTGCCTCGTGGTCTCGCGGTACAAGTATGTGCCGTGCGATCTAGAGGCCCTGGGTTTGATTCCCGGGTCGGGCAAAGTGTTATTGGGTTTTTCCATTAAAATTCTCAGTAGCAGCACGGACTCTGGAAATGTGCCCGAAAAACGGCAATAGGCTCGCCCCTTATTACGTGGGACTGATACATACCTGGCGAAATGTGGGTGCAGAAATGCATCTCTGCCTACCCCTTCGGGGAATTTAGGCGTGAGGTATGTTTGTTTTGTAGTACAGGTAGATCCGTTCTACAAAAATTTTAACACATAACAACAGTCACAGTTCAAACAAACCTAAAACAGTGACTGCACTTCAATAACTTTAATGAAGATGAAGTTCATAATTTACTAACTTCAGTGTTTTCGACTGCCACATCTTAAGTAAACCGATTAGACGCCACAAATTAACGGTCCCTGGGTTTGCGCGGCGTTTTGCAAGTCAACATCGACCCAGCAATTTCGATTTCGCTCAACTAACAAACTTTATCGGTGAAATGTTTAAAAAGCTATAGGCGTGTTGGAATCTTTCCACGTAGGTCAGCTATTCTGACTTTAAGTTTAAAAACCTTTTTGCTGGAATTTATTTTGACTGATTCGTTGCCTCGCGGCACAAGTACTGTGCTATCTAGAGGTTCTAGATTCGATTTCCAGCTCAGGCAAAATATGATAGGGCATTATCGAAAAGGGATTTTTTTCCATTTCTGCCACCTCCTTCAGCCCGTCGTTCCCTCTTCTCGAATTTTTCTCTTCAAATTTTAGAACCTACAGTTTCTCGCTTTACGAAATTTTATTTATTTCAATTCTAAATACCTAAATAGAAATTAGTCTTCATAAAGCTACAGTATTTATACATCCAACTCACAATCTTGCAGGACGTAACCCAATTTGAATTTAATTGGAACTAGCCTCAATACGAATACTTAATTTTGCAACAATTGATGATGAAATAATAATTCTGATTTCACAAACACACGTAGGTACACACATTTTGCAATTTCTTCACCCACGGTTCGCCACTTTCGTTTAAATATTCTATTATAGTAACAGAATGAAAGCTATAAAAATTTAAAGGACTTTTTTTATTCTCTTCAACGTAAGTTTTTAAATAAATAAATGATAGCTGTCTTGCTTGTAATTGGATTAAATTTAAATATGTAAAATCACTTTTGTCACGCTCGTACAATATTTAATTAAGAAGAAACATTGTAAAATATTGCTTTACTAAATGAACTTAAAATGTCGTTTCTTTTAAAATAATTAACCAGCACAGCTACATTATATCTTTATTTTACACATAGAAGTTTATTTGATTGATACGCATTGATATTCTTATGTATCTTTGAAATTTTGAAACATCGCAAAGTTATTTATAAATACGTAGAAGTAATACAATTAGTAAATGCTTTTGAAGCAAAATGTTGTCACGCCAAGCAATTTACTTTATTTTAGCTTAATACTATTAAGTCACTAAAAGGTTGTCAGGCGCCTAAACTAAACGGAGCATGTTAGAGAAAATTGGGTGGAAATTGGCGTCTCACCCTTTCTATGGCATGGAAATACAAAATCACTAAGCGAAATACAGAGAAGTTAAGCGAAAAAGTATGTACGAAATAAATAAAGACTGGTTTGCGTTAGATGTGACAAGTAAGTATATGACTTTTCTGTCTATGAAATATACTATATAATATCTAAGATGAATATTTTTTACTAACGCGTCAAAGTGACCGCAGTGACATCGGTCCAAATAGAATTTCGTCTAGCCAAAAACGGGTATTTCTAATCCACTTCTTCTTTCTTCATCAACCCATATAGGCCCACTGCTGAGCACGGGTCTCCTCTACCATTGAGAGGGTTTAGGCCATAGTCCGCCACGCTGGCCTAGTGCGGGTTGGCGGACTACACACCTAAGAAATTCCTTAGAACTTTAGGTGTACAGGTTTCATCACGATGTTTTCCTTCACCGTTAAAGCAAGTGATAATTCAATGTGAATACACACATAACTTCGAAAAGTCAGAGGTGTGTGCCTGTCGAACCCGCGACCGCCGAGATTCTCGACCGCGCGCCCAAACCTCGAGGCCATCATTGTTAGATAGAATCATCCACTAGTTATATAGAATTTCTTAAGCGTGTGTGCTACCACGCGAACTAGGCCAGCGTGGTGGACTAAGACTTAATCTCAAGCAAAGTATCTTAATTCGAATAAATGCTTATAAATAATTCTAATATTATCAAGTCCATCCATGATTAAATCAAGTACCAATTCCATTTGTTGTGGGCTATAAAAAAGTCCATTTTACTTTATTGTAACAGGAGATTGAATGGAATAAAAAATGAGACTATGTGCAGTAACTTGAAATTTATTAAGCAAATGCTAGTTAACTCCTTGCATACAAAAACAGCAAATTTATAATATGAAATTAATTGAGTTTTGCAATTTTTATCGATACAATATTTTTTTTTTATAAGGTTGTGATATCATTTATGAATACTTTATTATCGTTTACATTTTTTTATTTACAGCAACATTCATCCGTGAACAGCGCCATCTATAATTTATCACCGTCAAACGTATCTTTAATTTGTGATCATAGATGGAGCTAGTGTCTATTCAGTAATAAACACATATTTTGGCGGGAAATGAAGAGTTTATATTGTTCTGTTATGATAACGTAAATGTATTTTCTATCATGTAAATTACAATTATGATCTTAAACCATTTATGTCCAAGAAAAATATAGAAAAAGACGGTTTTTAATTTCACTTAAGGACAACATTCGGTTTAAAAGCCTTTGCAGATAGACGAAGACTGTGTTTTGTTCCAGTCAAGTACTAAATTTGGTTTACAATCCTTTGCAGGAATAGATTAGATCTGGTTTTGAAGATTGAAGCTTATTTTAGTGGATATTGATTAATACTTTGTTTATTGTGCTTATGACTTGTGAGTTAATCGATAAATCTTCAAGATGTGGAAATTATCATAAGGTAAAAATTTTATTTAATTGCTTGTTTTTCAATCTTGCCATAACTTTATAAATTAAATTATTTAAACATATTTAAAAAAGCAAAAACCACATGATTGTGTTCATAATACACTTTATTTTCACAAAATCGAGAACATCAACAAATCTCTTAAAAATTACCATAACGAAAGACCAAATAGTCGGCAGCGGCGCGCGCGGCTGCTCCATCGTCACAATATGTACAAAGTTTAAGCTCTTTGGCCCGTACAAAAAAACATGTACACAAAATAAAACAATTAAAAAAAACATATTTCTAAAATAAAATTGCGAACCCAAGACAGTATAACATGATTTAAAATTATCAATAAAATTTCAACAGCGAAATCTTTTAAATAAAAGACGACTTTTTTAAATCTTATAAAATTATACAAAATAATCTTTACAAGTGCGCAATGATTCTCGTGTGCAATACATACATATTTTCGTGTTCCAATACTGACGTTGGTAAAACTTTAATTATTTTACAAAATAGACAAATTATCATTTCTACAAGACGGACAGATTTGAACACATTTGCTACTAGTATTGAGCTTTTATATTTATAGAGCACTTAAAATTTAGCCTTGTAGCCTTGAGAAGTCCAAAGTTAAAGACAAAGATATTATAAAAAAATTGTTTTGTTGCAACACATGAAGAAAACAAGCTCAAGATTTTCATCATTTAGGGTTGTTATTCACTTGATGTCTTTACTATGCTCACTTTACATTTACTACAGTACAAAATAACGCTAGATAAAAGAAACCACTCTGGTACTTAGTATTTCTTAATATATGTACTTAGATGTAAAATTAATAATTGTTTATTGCCTTACAATCAAACAATTAACTTTACAAACACTGGTTTGTAATGCATTTTATTCTATTAATTTAGAAAGTAAAATGTCATTGAAATTGTCACTACTGCACATATATAATAATTATATCACAAATAATGTTTCTAATTTTGTTTTGCCTATTATGGGTTTAGGATGATTTTATTTAAGATATTTTCTGATACAACCATACACTCATATCTTAGTGTGAGATCAGAACTTTTTACATTTAAATATATATAACGATTTTCTTTTACTAGTAGCAAATGCGTTACACTAATAAATACAGCGTTAGTTCACAAGATGAAGGTACGAGCGTGATGGTGACCGTCCTTTACCAAACAATTACAATATATACAAATAGTATTAACCTAACATAAGTACGTCAAAATGTAAAATCATGGACCATATATGTTACTGACAAAAATGATCAAAAGAATAGACAAACGAAACATTTGTGAGAGATTCATATTATGAAATTTACATTAATTAAATGTCTAATATTGTATTAATTAACATTGATCAATGTTCAAGGGAAATCAGTATTGTTTCAGAACAAAAATTATATAAATTCAAAATTATTAGTTTTCATTTGTGTTAAAAAAAAACATACATTAAAGATTTTTATTGAGTTTTTGGTTTAATAAGTCCTTTTTTTTTATAATGCCAGGGCATAAAGAGAAATAAATAAATTAAAGGTCTATTGATATGTGTTGAAAATATTTGGACTGCTTTGACCTTGAAACATGTAGCAGAATAAATCGGACGGTCAACCGAAACTAGGCGTGTGTAAGCAATTTCTTTATACACAAAGATCAAAACTAAATGCACGTAAAATGACTAAGTAATTAGTTATATCCTACGTGTGGTAATGTAATAGATGCGAAGTACCACGTCACATGAGGGAAGCGATCCGCACGTGGCGGCCGCAAGCACTAACTACCTACAGTAGGCACAGAAGGGTTCAGTACATTTGGCTTATTACGGGAAAACCTTAGGTATCACATCAACTATTATTTAAGCCCCGGCAGACCACTGGAATGTTAAACACCTTCATTCTAAAGAACATCAATAGATGGCGCTGTTTCTAAATTAAATTGTATAGAAATATATGCATATTTTTACAATAAAAGAAGTAGACTAAGAATGTTGGTTAGGCGTCGGCCGGGGCGTAAGGGTAAAGCGATAACAGTTACCACTATAATTAAACCTAATACATTACCCTACAAAATAACATTGAGCTGAGATCTCGCACCTAACAATAATTTATGAATGCCTATTAAAATTTATTCACTTATACGTATCGAAAATCCGGAACGAATAACATAAACAAAACTATACATCCAACGCCGGACTTTGAAATATTCAACTGTACAAACCAACTTGTATGAACAATACAAATTGTATTAAGTGTTTTGACACCATTTCTAAGTAATGAAATAAAGAAAAAACTCCAGTTCTGTAAGTTATTCGCCTAAGACATGTCTATATGAGTAAAATCACATTTAGAGAAAGTTTAAAAATAGCTCTTTTATAAACAAATAAAAGCACTTTTTTATTTATAGCTGCCTGTTATGGCAGTATGTTCTGGGACTTTTAATTTATGCCAATAACTTCTTCTAAGTTAATATGTTCAAGAGCATACATGAATGCACTTAAATAAATTGTTTTATTTCAATTCAAGTTGAATAATTAGACGAAAAATTAATAAAATGCAAATATATTTCTAAGGGCGAATATACTGCTTTATATTGTGTATGTTACAATAACTTGTGCAGTGCTGATCAGAGAACAATTTCCTACAAGAATACACATCGAATTTAACTCTAAAACGAAATAATTTGAACTATCATAACCAGACTCGTGAAACGATTCTCGGAACAAAATAATTTTTGAATAATAAATTTTCCTAACATTTAATTAACTTGAAATTGACAGACACAATTTAGCTAATAAATTGAAAAAATGATTTGCATTACACATTTTAAATATTCGATATAGTCGTTTTAGTAACCGCTAACGTAATGTCAGTCGTGTATTATTTATTATATATGTCATACAGGTTAGTAAGAAATCTATTCATATGTACATTTTTCGAGAGAGCACAAGATAATAACGATTCTTTAGCACTTTTTGCTATACCACATAAGAATGTAGCGCAGAGTCAAGATTTTGTTCAATAACAAAAACAACATGTAGTTATGCCTTTGCACGCATACAAGTTGAATGACTCATTCGCGTCACTTCTTTTCATAAAACATACTTATCATATTTAAGTAAAACAAAATTAAGTACACACGGTACACAATTATTCTCGTGGTTTAATAATTTCAACAGTCAAACGGTACATATGAATACATTTCTGTATACAGCGTAATACGCGTGAAATTCGTACTTTACATCCGTTGGATAGCACTGGTAACAGTCCAATGGCGACTTCGCACCGGTTCACACTATGCTGCCGCACTTGCCGTTGAGCGAGAGGTTGGGCCCGAGCGCGGGCCGGCCGAGGGTCCCGTGGTACAGCGGCGCGTCGAACCCGTTCATGTACTGGTTGTTCTGCAGCCCGATGAGCAGCTCCACGAGCGCGTTGCTGGCGGCCTGCGTGTTGAGCAGCTGGAACATGACGCAGTTGCACTCGGGCTCGGGCAGCCGCGAGCTCTTGCTGGACGCCGAGCTGGAGCTGCTGGTGGTGGCGGTGCTGGCGCCGGCGCTGGCGGCGCTGCTGGCGGTGGTACTGGCGCCGCCGGCGGGCGGGTCGGGGTGCAGCGGGCAGTCGATCTGCAGGCCGCGCGCGCGCTGCGGCGCCACGCCGGCCAGGTGGTTGGCGGCGGCGCGCGCGTAGAACACGCACGAGTGACCGTCGTTGTCCGGGTAGTTCGGGTTGCCGTTGTGCTAGAATTGTAAGCAATTAGATAAGTTGCAATTTATTCCTTTATATCTGTTCAAATGTTGCATACATTACTAATACGGATTCACAAGACATTCACTCATACAAGTTTGCATGTATTTAACGTAGTAAGTATGAGATTGTACGTGTGACATTGAATGGTGCAAGGTGTGGCATGTACCTAATTGTTTGCAAGTATTTTTATCTTTGTTTTTAATTTACGAGTATGTAATAAAATTATATAATATCAATGACGTTATTGCGTCCTGCAAGAGACGTATTTTTGGGATTGTACGTGTCTATGGACGCGTGTACCGTCGCTATGTGACTGTACGTCTGTGGCGAATGAGTGCGTGTGCGTGTTGTGTGTTTTGTATTCTGATAATATGAGTTACGATATTGAAGTGTATATAATAAGAGTTGCCGTCGTACCCATATGAGCAGCTGCGCGGCGGCGAGGTGTCCGGCGGCGGCGGCGGCGCGCAGTGCGAGCGCTCGCTCGGCGGCGGCGGGCGCGCGCGGCGGCGGCGCGGCGAGCAGGCGGGCGAGTGCGGCGCACTGTCCGCGCGTGGCGGCGCCGCGCAGCGCCTCCGCGGTCGCGCTGCCCGCCGACAGGCACAGGAACGCGCGCCGCTCGTACTTCAGACGGATCCATCTGGGAAATAGACACACATACATCGTGTGGCAAACAATGGCTGTATCCCAATAGTCACCTAATTCTGACCACACTGCTGTAGAGAGGGTTTATAGGCTAAAGTGGTGGATTAAAATCCACCACGCTGGCGTAGTGGATAGAATAAATAATAAATACAGCCAACAGTCACCTTATACTGATCCCACACAAGGTTATAAATCCTGTGTCTAAAAAACTACGAGGCCTCTCATTTTGCAAGCAGATGTTTAACCAATTACTCTACGAGGTGGTCATTAAACTTAGAGACAATATCTTATGTTTTATTTTATTTTATTGCAACATCTTTTTACAGCGAATTTTAGCTAAAAAAATTACCTAAGGAAATTAAAGCTCAAATAATCACAAAAATCAATCCCAATCAATTTCACTCTACACAACAATATCCCTTTACTATTGATAACAAGTTAAATACTAAGCTACTTAAAATAGTACTCACCGTTCCTTCTCCTCCCTGGTGGAGGTGGGCACGGGTTTGGCGTGTCCGCGCGTGTCGGCCTCCCATATCGAGTTGGCCAGCGTGTTGCCCAGCGACACCATCACGCTCACGTGACTCAGCCTGGGAGAGTAATAATAAAGTTGATAATAAACATGGTGTTACCCAAAAAAATTATTACACGGCAGGAAATTACTATCATTGGACATTTAAAATTTTTACTAGCATTACAAATGGACACCACTGCTTGCAATTAAAATCACAATAAGTATATTATCTTTATATCAATCAAAGTTGAAGAAATAAAATAAAGTAACATTGTGTTTAATATTAAACCGTTACTCACGGCCACTCGTCCAAGTCTAGAGACCGCACGCGGGATATGTGCGAGCCGAGATTCCTGTGGATGCCGGAGCACTCGATGCAAATCAGTATTCCCAGGTTCAAACTCGCCCAGTCCGGGTCTGGAAATTAATTAAAAAATTGTTATTTTTGGTACATGTCTGTTTGTCGCACCGTAGCTCTTAAACGGCTGAACCGATTTTGATATTATTTTCCTTTTTTATTCTAATGAATTATTCGGGAGTATTCTAAAATATGTTTAATAAATTTGGTTCAAGATGGCCGCCGCCACAAATTGGCGGATTTTTATTTTTTGCGACTCATTCTTTTACTTATTTTTTTTTAATATCTTGAGTTCATTAAAGTTCGTTATTTACTCGTGTTATACCAGAAATAGAAGGCATTACCTGGTGCCCCGCAGTCGCAGCACTTGTCGTTTCCGTACACCCGTCGGATGTAGTAGGTGGCGCGCACGTCGCCCGTCGAGTTCGCACCGGTGGGCGCCGGCTGCCGGGACGTCTGCAAAACGGAATATATTTCTTTTATATAAGGCTTTCTATAGTCGGTTTAAAACAATAATGTGACTATAGTGTAGCTATGGGAGACACTTGTCTATCACCACACACCGGGCAAAGCCACCATCAGGATCAGATGGACATCAGCTAACCATCAAACCTCAGGCTCACATATCTTATTACTGTTAGGTGTGTATTCACAATGAGTTAGGCTAGCATGGCGGACTAAGGTCTATACCCTGGAGAGGAGTTGTAAGTTGGAGAGGGCGCCCGTGCACAATAGTGGGGCGCATGAGGATTAATGATGATGATGATGATGATGAAGATTATGGTGATGATGATGAACTAAGCTCAACAACTGTATTCGCATTAAATTGGGACACCAGTGTACCCCGACATAACTCTTTCGCCCTCTCCCGGGGTACCAAAAGTAAATTAAAACACTTTCCTCTCATTAAAACTTCATTAGTATCAAGAGAGTGAGTACTGACCCGTCCCTGCAGCGAGGCGAGTATCTGCGCCTCCACGGCGGCGACCCAGGCGTCGCGCTCGGCCGCCGCCGCCGCGCCCGCGCCCCCCGCGCCCCCGCCGCCCGCGCTGCCCGCACCTCCCCCCGCGCTGCCCCCGCCGCCCGCGCACACCTCCCACCGCCACCGCTTGCCCTCCAGGCTCACGATCGTGAACTCGCACGACGAACCGTAGTCGCCGTCTGGAAACATAATTAAATACATTAACAATGTAATCAAAACTTCAATATATGACCCTAGCACAGTTAATTCTACATAATTTTTATTCATCATACAAATCACTCTTCTAAAGCCACAAACAATTAAATGTCTTCAAAATGTAATATATAAGCGACCTCTCCAACATCCTTGGATAATACTAACACTCTCAAACACCAAAGTCTTTTTTTAGTCCCTACAAACCACTCTCACTCCGAAGTTTCAAATCAATACAATCCAAAAAGAAAATACTATTATTTTCTTTCTCTTTCTTTGTCTCTCTCACTCTGTCTCTCTCTTTCTTCTACACTTCTCCTATATGAGTCTCACCTTCATCCCCATCCTTCTTGACGCCACTGCTCTTCATCCTCCTGTGCCGTTTCTTGACATGGGGCGTGTCCTTGTCTCCCCCATTGGAGCTGACTTCCACCTCCGACGCCAGCGACTGTCGGCTCGACGCCGGCTCCTTCATGGCCTCGAATGCAGACAGCAGGGCCTTATCAGTCGCACGGGTCGGCTTGTCTTTGTAACCTGGGGAGAAAGATCGTGGAGAAATTAGATGTGGGGAATACAGACAAACGATAGGGTTGTAGTTGAAATCTATGAAATGAGAAAAAAATAATAATTGACTATGAGTAAAACAGAGAAACATAAGGGAGGCTTATTGATTAGTGTTGGTATCTGAAACTCCTTCAGACCTCGTCACCTAACTCAAAATACTGGAGTGTTATATTCTATATTCGAGTTTTAAAATTTTACTCACCAAGCGAGAGTCCACTGATGCTGTCATGTATGTCGAGACTGCTGTACCCGTTGTACCCGGGCACCGTGGTGATGATGGACTTGGAGCCGCGCGGCTTCTGTCCGGGCACCTTCACCGTCACGTACTGCAGGGATATCTCCTTGCCGTTCACGTCTTCCATGTAATCCTGAAAGGAGAGGAAATTGTCAAAATGTGTTTAAAAAAGACGTAACCGCTGCATAAGGACATTGTAATAGACTTTTAGTTTTCCTACTGTCAAATTGACCAGACGTCCATCAATGAGGCTTTGTAAATACTATTTATATATACGATTAAAAGAAAGCACAATTTTAGTAACTCACGTGTAAACTCGGATGATAAGTCAACCTCCCATCGTCGCACAGCGTCACATACTTCTTCTTCCACTCCTTATTGAGAGCCTTACTGCTCTTCTTGTACAAGTATCCCTGCTTCAGTGGTATCGCCCTGCCGGATCCCAGCTCTCCATTCTTCAGCCTATCGTCACCCTTTTTCGAGGGCGTGAACAGATTTGATCGTCTCCGCGACTTCCTCGATGTGGTCGGCGTTGACGACGGTGTAGGGAGATCCTTGCAGTCTTTCGCAGGCTGGAGATTGTCCAGGCATTGTGGTGCGGTGAACTTGACGTTGTTGTTCTCCGTTGCTATGGAGACTAGACCTGAGGAAGACCCGTGGCTGCCGAGGGAGTTGCCCCATCGCGACGATGTGTCCGAACCGTTGGTGCTGTGTATCTCGACCACGTGCGTTGAGGATATTCCGCTGCTGTTCGACGACGCATCGAAGGACGACGCGCCTCTGTGTAAGTGGTGGGAGGATGCTGAGAGCGTGTGATGGCCGCGAGGCAGGGAGTCCTGGAAATAATTGAAGAAAAAATGTTAGAGGTCTTAAAGTTGTCAAGTAAAAAAATGATTATCTCCCAAATAAACCGTATAAAATAAAATAGCCATGTTACGCTAGTTTGAACTGATAATGATGATAATATATGAAACAATCAAAACCAAAAACTGCATCTTTAAATTATTTAGCCTTATCAGTTTGGAGATCTGGATAACAATTTGGAGGGGTCCAATTGGACGGTGCGCTGGGCGGCAGCGGACCATTTAGGGCACTTCTGGCCCTGAGATGCCGCAAAACCGCCCTAAATGCGCGTGATGGTCACCGAGAGGTTTTAGTCGGTATGCTGGCGTAGCCAGTGACCCCGACATACCCCTTACGGCCTCCCCCGAGGTACCGAACAGGAGAGCTTAAGGCGCTTTCCTCTCGTGATAAATAAAAAAAAACAGTTTTCCAGCTAATGAATAAAAGCCACGATTTAGCTTCTTTTTTAAAAAATAAACAAACACAACAATGTTGAAGAGACTTCCCGTGCAACCGGGTCACCACAAAAATCAGTTTATCACAAATGGGTCACTTCCTACGAAGGGCCGGCCGGGCAAATTATCTGTATTTAGGGCACACTAGATGCGCATAATTCAATCTATCAACACAACTGGGAGTAATTGACGCGATGAATTCGTGTTTTGCAAAATAGCTCAGCGGGCGTTCCATTTCATCATGTTCATTGTTCATGATGATTTAGGACACTTCATTCGGTAGGGGTTTTAAATGTACCTAATACTAATTCAACTACAGGGTCGAAACATAATATTCCACTACTCTGTTGAAGTTGTAATTAGCTGGTCCGTAGTTTCTGCTATATACCTAAGGTCCATCTGAATATGACAAATGTTAAAGTTGGATGTTGAAATATTTATTTTGATGGAGTCAATAAAATAAGTTTTAAATTTACATAAGTGACATGAAAAGCATTAAACATTTAGTAAAGTAATCATACTATTGGGAGAGCACTATATTTCTTTAGCAATTGAATTTTTCGCTCCTAGCCTCAACTTGTACAATAACATTCCCCGAAACATCAATCAAGTATTCATAAATTCAAGCCCTCCTTTAGAAAAGTTGTCTCATAAAACCTAACATAAAATTTCTGAATATCTGAACGACAATAAAATGAATGAGGGATGCCAAAACAAGTGTAATATTATTATAACTTTTTTTTTATTTATATGGGGGAGTGTAATCATAAACTTAACGAAATATCTGTAGTAAGGGAGGTTTTGAAGTACTATATGAATTACATCATTTTATTACACACTAATAAAAGTATAAACACTATCTTCTGGGTTAGAAAAGTGTTTGCAAAGGGAGAATTCTATTCCCTCAATGAGAGTAATGTTATGCAATCTAGGGATACAGATAAAGAGTTTGGCGTTTTTACCCAAAAATTATGCGTCAAAAACACTTAATTCAACGTAAACATCTAAACTATGTGCTTTAACAGTTAGGTAATAAATATTAAAATGGGAAAATACCACATGAATGCAAAAAATCAAAAATATTGTGAAATTTCCAAATGTTTTACAACATGTAAAATCTGATTCACTTGACGTCAATCATCTTTTAGCAATTTTTATTACCCAGAAATCTTCAGATTACGTCTAAACAAATACTACGTTGTTTAATTCATTAAAACCACAAGCGTAATATAAAGTATAATTCCATCAGTCAATCCAGTAAAAATAATTCCAGTCGCTTTCCATTTTTGTCCTTTAGGCTTTCACTACACCATCCTTGGAATCTTGAGTGGTAATCTTTACTAGAAGTACCATACTAAGGGCATTACATAATACTAGGCAGTATTGCCTAACACCTAGTGCTATAAACATATGACCTAGCTCACAAGTGCTCTCCATAGTACAGTCAACTTTACCTTAAGCTTGATAACGCAAGATTAGATAAAGAATTATCAATAACATGTGTTTTGCTCTTACTATTGTCAGCGAGTTCACCTAATTCGATATCGTGGTCTTGTTTCTTGATTATCAGTCTTATTGTGATAACATAATTCTCCATATTATAATCAGATATATCGGACTGAATTCTGTATCTCTTGATGATTCTAAGCCTACACAAAATATAATCATTTCAAGTTCACGGAGTATTAATAGAGTCGTTATTAGGTGAACCTTACGGTGACTAACTTCAGAGTACTATTGAGACGAAGAACTCGCTTTTAAATACATGGCACATATTGAATAACCTTGAACGTGGAATTCCCTCGTGAAAAAAGTCTATGTTTGAATAATTCACATATCTATTTATATTTATCTATATGTGTCTCAATGCTGGGCAGGCTATATGATATAGTGTCTATATTATTATTTATGATCGACCACCACAAAATATAGCGCTTAAAACTCAGTATTCTCAGGAACCTAATATATTGAATGCTTGCCCTGCTTTTCCTTGCTTGTTCCCAAAATTCTTTATAGATCGATAACACAAATAGGATAACTAATATTTATGTACCGACTGCTGTGTTATCTTTCTGTCACGTGAGAACGACTTGCTTTAAAAACACCCACATTATTCTTTTTTTAAATTGATGGCAAATCAAATGTGACATAACAAATTATAAAATACCCTCTTAAACCCGTAGTAAATGCCTTAAAATATAACTTTCTTCGACTGTCAAAGAACTCTCGTTTTTTGGACAGTGTAAAAGCAGCGTTGATATTCATACAACTAAAAATTTCCTTAATGTAGAAGACAAAATTCAAACATATTGAAACGAACTTTACCAAACATCTTAAAATAGTACAGTTACGTGAAACGCTGTACATATTTTTCAGCAACTAATACGTAAACATAAACGACCTTTACAATTCTTGGCGCTCACAGATAATTCAAGGGTAACCTCGATATTACTAACACGTTTCTTTTACGATACCAAATCAGGGATAATCTATTTAATTATGATAACGATCATTTTATCTTTACGTCTTAGTACACGTGGGCTTTTAAACGAGTCGATTGAATATGGATGTTGTAACCGAAAAATTCACGATTCGAGTTTTTTTTTGTTCGATTGTATTGTCTAATACGGAACCAGTCGGAGAATTATTACGCCAAGAAACTATGCCAATGATCCGTAGAAGGTCGTATTTAATAGTCAATCTCATCGAAGCATGATGACCAAACTTTAGTCGGCTTGATTTTAAACACATGTTACCAGTTTTTTAGGAATTGGGCCCGGGAACAGAATACGTCGAACAGAATCTTGTGTGGTAAGAAATTATCCATAAACATTCACCATATTCACCAAAAAATCATTAAAACTTTTTGAGCGACCTATGAAAATCAAAAATGGTTCTAATCACGTTTTCTTCAAATCTGTTTTCATAAAACAGCTCAACCCATTGGACTTGGACTCAGTACAAATCCTAATCCTTTATTCTTTCGATTGTCTCAATATCGGTTGCATACTGCTAATGCACCTACAATATCGTAAGTTTTTTTTGTATTCACGACCAACATCGATCACTTATCACGAAGCGATTCGATGGCTGGTTTCCCGGACGTACGCTTAAATAAAACTGTGTGAAATTATAATTAATTAAAAAGTAAACAATGATTTTCAACTGTCAGTGACACAAGAGGTCAACTGTTATCGGAGTGTGAGTCGTCAATATTCTTTTTATATGAAAATTCTCTACTGTTGTCTGTTGCATAATTTCTATAAGAGTATGTTTCGATCGATGATATTGGAGTTGAAAAATAAAAAATACAATATTAATATTTGTAATAATCAGTAAGAGTAAAACTTACCGTGAAGAAGAATTTATTTTAGGCCTGTATGAAGATATGACGAGACGAAAGAAATCTCTCAGCATTTTATGCTCTATTTAGATAGCATCTAGCTTATCATCAGCTACAATATTCTCACCTTGTCGTGCCCGTATACAAAAATATAGTATATCGTCATGATGGTTTAAATATACGAGAAGTTGTAGTCTCTCTTTATTTAGTACTCTATTTAGACAGCACTGGACTTCCGATCGGTTTAAGTATATCTTTAGGACTTATGTAGAATTATTATGTAAGAAACAATATTAATTAAATGCGAAATTGTTTATTTGCTGGTCATTCATGTTTACACAAAAACAAAGTAGAGTAAAATGAATTAGATTTACGAGCGTGTCAGTAAAGCGTTTTAATGACGAGGAAGCTATAAAAATGATGTTCTTGCCATTATATAGTGTGAGGTGTGTAGTGTGTGTATTGAACTTGAACTGATGGATGGCACTTCCACATTTTAAACACAAGGTATGATTTTCCCGCCTTGTGAATGAAAACAAATAAAATATGCTATCCAAAATGGAAATTATACATTATAATTCTCCTACAAAAAACTACATTGTTCAGGGTTATAAATTTCTTTTCAAGTAAATTCGGTTTTGAGTTTGATGAATGACCCAATTTCATGCTAATGTACACATTATAACTTAAAACATAGCATATGATTGACTAAGGCCTCTAACATAAAGCCTTGTGCTGTTGGTATGAATAGTGCAACATAAAGAGGCTGATACAGTCTCACAAAGTAACTGTACAACTTTAGTTAAATATACCAACAATATTGAGCCATCAATGCCATTTACACAATACCCTATAATAAAAATGATTAACAGACAAGTCATTTTAAGAATTAAATACAATTTATAATAGTAAAAAGCAACTCTTATTACATTCAATCACTGTAACAGAGGCATGTTTGGTTCAAGTTACAAATTAATTATGAACAGATTACAGGAGAAATCAACCATTTAATTAGTCTACACGGCGATAGCCAATCGGCTATGAACATAATTGTAGATGCTTCACTGAGACTTATTGCCAATGATTTGACTAAGTTATTATTTACAGACATTTTTTTATATTTAAATAAAAAATGTAAAATAATTAAGAATTATGTATGTTATTTCTTCACTACATAGTATAAAACAAAGTTGCTTTCTCTGTCCCTTTGTATGCTTAAATCTTTGAAACTATGCAACGGATTTTGATGCGGTTTTTTTTAATAGATAGAGTGATTGAAGAGGTAGGTTTATATGTATGATAACATCCATTAAATATCAGCATTGCACCCATACGAAGCCGGGGCGGGTCGCTAGTTATTTATAATGTACAATAAAGTATAAGGAAATAAATTTGTAATAATAATAAAAAAAAAATTTAATAAATCATATATATTTTTCCAAAATAAAATGAGTATGTTTTGATATTATATTTAGATTTTTTTTCACCACACACTTGGAAATAGGATTTGAACTAAAAATAGGTCAATAATAACTATCTTTATAAACTATGCCCATATGGTCACCATATGTATGAGAATTATAACAGTATAGTTGCAATATATTTAGCAATACACATTCATTCAAAGAGTATTTGTATCACAAAAGATATTCAGAAAATAAATTTCCGCTTTAAAATAAACTAAGCAAAGCAGAATCCTTGATATTGGTATAATGATGTAAATAAACCAGTTGGTCATCCATAACTTAGAAATTTGTGTTTTTTTTTAGTATTTTTATTTTTTTATAGAAGTTGAATACTGTCCAACTGGTGTACAGTGGCCTATCATCACATTAATAATCATCCTTCTATGAAGTATACTTCATCTGTAGTATTATAAAAAAGAAGATTCAAACATACACACATGCAACATTTTCCATTTACATAATTAAAAAAAACAAATTTCTTATCTTCTGCACCATTAAATCAGTTTTAACTGAAAAGTATTCCTACAATGCTACCATTTCTAATGCATTTTTAGGACCTAGTTGTATTATTTCATATTGCAATCATTTGTATGTTTTCCATTTGATGTTTATGAATCTTGGTCAATGAAGTGTGGTTTCTGTATGCCAACACAGTGTCTTAGCAGAGAGTGGTGTTTATTATTTCAGTATTTGCTTCTGTAATAACATTCTCAATATATTGAGGGAGGAGTTGCTATGCAAATTAAAGGAATATTTGTTTTGTTTTCGTACAGTAACATAATGAGTTTATTTCATGAATGTTTGTCTTATAACAGAATTGTATTTTAAACAATCTTGTTTATGGTTAATAGAAAATAAATAGACAATTCATTTGTTTCCAACCTCCTTATTAATATATTACTTATAAACATTTATTTTAATTCTTAGCTGTTATTTAAGAATCTTTTAAAAAACATTATTTTTTACTAATAGCCAATTGTTCTAAAAATACCATGTTTTGATAGTTTTAAAATCAATCTGATGTAAGCATGGTTTTTGTGTTTCAAGTGAACAGCATTGCAACAGATAGTTGTCACAATGCCAAAGGCCAAACTATTTTATTTCCACCACATTTATATAAATTCCGCTCAAGGTTAGATTATTTTTCTCATTCTATTGCTATTATTGAACCGGCAATTCTGTTTCAAATTTAAATATCAGTCGCGTAACCTTTTGTTGAGTTTTAAATGTAATGAAGTTTTAAAATAATGGCGGTGCAATGTATCAATTAAAACAGACCAAAAAATAAACAATTATCAAAAAAATTAACTGTATTGGCATTATTTATAAATGTCTCGAAATATTTAGCAATATTTCATGTAAACATTTGACTCAGGAAACATTTAAATTGCATGAAAGCCTATCGAAACCATAGGCTGTTTAGCGTAGATAAATTTCTATATTAATTTAAAAAAAAAACTGACAAAATATGTACCAACCTTGTACAAAAAAGTTGAATGATTGTGACTCGGGGAATTGGCTAAGGGCTGCGGAGTCACCGGCCTCGAACCCCCAGACAGGCACTGGGAGGAAGCGGACAACCGCGTCCCGACGATCTTCTGACACGCTGCAATAAACACCACGTTACAGCATAAACACCACACAACTTTCACAACAACGAAAACAAAAACAACTCATTTTCTTCCACCAAAACTAGTTACAATTTCACGCACATTCAAATTTAGCCGATTTCCTACGATCGCGTTCTTCGGCTCTTTGTATGTTGTAACACGAACTTCTCCGTCTCAAACTAGATATAGGGGACAGGTTTGATTTAAATATGAGCGTCCTCTCCATAGTTCCATTCAGACGGGTATGTTTGAAACCAACGAAAACACTTCCGACGAGCTTCGACAAAAAAAAAATATAAACAACGCGCCGACCGAATGAGAGAGAACGAATGAAGCGACCGCGCGACTGGGGGCCGGTGTTGCCACTGCGCGCACACTAAATTCCCCGCAGAGCGAAACTAGTTCCGATGTACTCTACTCATCACGCCGCAAAATCACGCGAGACATCTATAAAAAAAGTATCTGTTACGTAACTTCTTTCAACTCTCTAGACGAGTTAATGTCACCCAAATGAATAGATACAACTATGATAATCAAATAATGTACTTATCTAACCCACGGATTTATATTTTCAAATATCAATGATTGCTTTTATCAGATAACACGTAATTACCCCGAAATTATACATTTTCCGTGTAAATATTTACCGGCTTTATTTGTTTGCTGTATTAGTCATATTTCCGTTTTAATAAAAAAAACAGGATATACCTAGCATTATTCTTCTCACCTCTGTGCGGAAGCACTTTAACCGGACCCATACACCATCAATAATATTGATCAATATTCTGATTGTACAATATTATTGAACGTGTAGGGATAATATTGAAGCATTGCGCCGTGATTGAGCAAAAGATTGATGGAGCTTAATTTTTATTGATCAATATTTTTTTATTGCGCTGTGTAGGGTTAATATTGCGCAATATATTTCTTTTTTTTTCTTTTCAACAAAATCACCTGCGTGGCTGCCGCCAAAACTTCGTCGTCAGACATGTTGCTCGCACGAAAATATTGATCAGAGTGGTTTATCAATTTTATTGACAGAATTTATTGAACGTCTGGAATCAAAGGGGGTGTTCAATATTATTGAACAATAAAAAGATTGTTCAATATTATTGTAGGTGTATGGGGCCCCTAAGGTGCATTTGAACGGCCCACACACTTACGATTTTATGAATTAGTCAATAACATTCTTTGAAACCACATAATAATTTGTGCAATGGTCTCACTTTCTATTGGTACGAAAATAATATCGGTCTTCGTATACGATGTATTTAAAAAGACCAGACGTCTCGTAGATAACGCAAAAAACAATATATGCTAATCAGAAACGGTAACAACATTCTTGTATCTGTTTTTTACCACAATAAAACTATGGAAATGACATCACTGGGGGGCCGAAACGTGCGTGTCAGTAAATAAAGTTAAACTTACCGTCTTGGAAGACTCGCTCCACGTTGAGTCCGTAAGTGGCGCACGTCTCGTAGTAGGAGCACCTTCGCAACTCATTGGACAGCTTGCGAGCACGGTTGTCGTCCACTACACGTGGGCTACTTTCACTTATGGAATCTGGAAGAGCGACCGATCGTTCACTATCGATCTTAAATAGGAAACAATCTACGCGCCGTGTGTGCGTTATTATGTAAATTATGTGTACTATGAGTTACGAGCCGGAAAAATATTGCAACAAAGTTTTATAAGCATAAAATGTATGAAAAGTACTAGGATATAATGATTATGTAGGTATTCATTTTTATGTAAATGTTGTAATAAATGCACGTTCGAAATTCAAAACGCAATAGGAAGTCACTGAAAAAAACTTGACTTCAGAAAAAGAAATTACTCAAATATGGGAATATGTCTAGTGAGCGTAAGAATCATTCAATGTACTCAATTGCACGTGTAATTGATTAGAGTGCAATGGAAATCGATTTTTTATCCCTTTTCCTTGTAATTCAAATACTCGTTTATGATCGCTATTCTTACTTCTTCATGACAAATATGTATTAACAAAAACATATTCCACTGAATTTGAATCGAGACATTTAACAGTTCTTTGTTAATTTCATTACACTATTTTTATTAATCCACCATGATTAATATTGGCCGGCGGACATTCGCTAGGTTTCACCTCGCGTGCCTAGGTGACGGCCACTCGCCACTTTTCCCAAATTTCTTTTCACATTGTGAACACTTAAATAGCCGAGTTGTATTCATCGTACGCGATGAGTTTTACCGCTTTTGTTAATATTCTGAACGAGATACCCAACGGCACCGTCCGCGAACCTTGTAGAGGTCCATTTAACAGCCAATTGTCGATATAATTGGATAGCGATCGCTTTTGTAGGCTAAATGTTTGACAATTCTTGCACAGCTTGGGCCGTTAGAAAGGGCTTTGGTTAAAATAAAGAAAATAGAATTGTTGCAAACGACCATATTCTTAAAGACTTAATATGAAATCTGTTAAATTAGAGTTTAGATGCTCTGATTCAATTTGAACCTTTTTATTGGCATATTAAGTCGTTCTAGTTATCATCGTAATCTTAAATCTTATAGACTTGCTAGAAAAGAAATAATTTATAATGTACATTTCGCTCATAAACGAAAATCTACGACACACATCGATGCATACAAATTTGTAGAAATTAACTGAACTATTACGTAAAATTATTAATACATACTTGCTTTGGTCTTTAGAAAAAACATTATTTAGTCTTTAAAATCCAGAAACTACTGAACAACAGACGAAGCCAATCGTCCCGGAATAGTTAAAATATGCTAGCTAGCATTTAAAGCTATCCGAGTATCGACGAGTAAACATTCTTATCTTGCCAATGACATTCATTGAAGTCGAAATGATAAAATCTCGCAGATACAACAATTCCCTTTTTATTATTATCATAAAAGCAGATGTTGCGATATCAGAAACGGGATCTAACGTAATAATACGTAAGATAAAATGCGTCTTGCTTTTGTAAACTCATTTCAATATTAGAAAAATATTCTTTTCATTTTTATAAAAAAAAATAAAGAGCTTTTATTTAAAATCTATCCTCTATTTGCAGCCAGCATAAACTTATACCACATGTATTTTTAGAACAATAAAAAACATTCTACATTCAAAATCTGCTTCTCAATTTCGCGGCATTGATTTTAAATTCCGAACGTTCACCACAAAATTATAACAAAAGAGCAATATTTCAACTACCTCCTAGTACGATATGATATTCCAGTACTTTAAATAAATGGAAAGTAATTTATTTACGTAGTTTGTCATTTATAAATGTAGTATTTTGTTTCTTATCACAGAGTCTATTGTTTAGTTACGTACCTTGCGTGCCGACCAGTATGATTGGTATCTCGGCCGAGTTCCTGTAGTGGGACATTTTGTTGAAATAGTTGGACACTGTATTGTAGCTGATCTCGTTCTCAAGGCTGAACACGAATATTACTGCATCCACCCACGCTGTGAACTGCAACAAAAGAGAAAAGTGGTCATTCCTTTGTTTATGGATGCTGATAGCTAGCATAAAACCTTTTTCGATTTAAATTACGAATCCATACAAAGGTATAATAAAAGTGATTATGAGCCTTCACCTGGAAATGTAAAACTCTTCATAGGAGTAAAGATGGCATTATACTATTAAAATGAAATACTCGTTCTATTTACGATCGTCAGCAACTTTGACATTTTAAATGGCTTTAATGGAAACAAGTGACATTTATAATATCTAACAATAATATAAGAGATTCTATTTGCGTATCAGAATACTTCCTAATACGCCCCAAAATAATTCCCATCCCATCTTTTTATGACTTCATTTCGTAGAAGATATAAAATATGTCGTATTTAGATCGGAAAACATAGTAAAACCATAACATGGCTGGCGCATAAAAATATTTTTTTTATGTAATCCCCAACATTACGGCGTATCGTCTAACCCTTTCGTGGCGAAATTGCTTCTGAAGGTAAAAAACATGGGAATGCATGAGTTCAACCTGAACCAAGTGTTCCGCACAAAATCATTTTTAATCGTATTAGTAATATTTTAATCAAACTTTATATGGTTTTTGTTGAGGTTTCTTTGCTATACGACTGCTCAAAACGTCCAACCATAAGGGGTCCAGTTCATTCGTAGCTCAGATAAAATACTTCTACAAGGTTTTCCCTTATTTTAGCAACACGAAACCATGAAATGAGTGAGCCTTATTAATATGGCATTAAATTTAAAAATAATTTGTGTAGAAATCAATATTTGTATAACAATAGTGAAGTGTGTATCTACACATAAAGTTATATTTTGTAATAATTGCCCACGTCAGTTACCACATTATCACTCGACCTTTAACTGCTCGCCCACATTGCCTTAACATCAATAACAAATAGTTTACTACCTTATAAAAAATAAATCAAACTATTAAATTTTTATCAAAAATTTTTCACACGTCAAATGACATTTATGAAATCATCATTCATTCATTCACTCATTCACGGATCCCTAAAAAAATACCCCATACGGCGGACACCCGCGGCACCCCATAATAATTACGCGGGGGTAATTCGGCGCATTTGTAGGGGTTTCCCGACGGAAGGGTTGTTATGCGCAAATTTAATGCCATCCGCGCAAGGTTGTGGATGTGATGAAGTGATTATGCAATATTGAGCCATTTTTATTCACATTAGCCTCGGGGTATTTTCGGTGTTGCGTGGGGCACACGGTGAACTCCTGTGGGATGTGTGCCTAAGGGGTAAGGGCACTGCGATAATTAAATATTTAATTAATTAAATGAGGTGCGTCACAAATATGGTTATGCTTATAACGAGAAAGGATTTTTTGGAATTGGTGATAAAATCACAGGTGATTATCTACTCTGTGCGTGCTAATAATACTTCAGCCTACGTATGCATTCACCCCTTAACAAGAGGGGATGGATGAGAATTTGGAAAAAGACATATTATACTTTCTCCCAAAGTTGCACCTAGGCAAAATTGTGCCTATCTACTGCAATAATTTATAATTGTGGAATTTATATTGACAATAGTAACGGCATATATTTTCCTTCTTATGGCTTTGCACTCTTGGTCAATTATGTAATTTAACATTGATTCTGAACATGATAGCAACATTCTTTTCATTTGTATATGTAGATGTAATAAGTTTCTTTTCCACATAAAGTAATTGTATAATTCTGTTTGCGATCGCATCTTTAATTACACTATAAAAATAGAGTAAGAAATGAAAATTATACCCACTTTTATCCAGTTATTACAGCTTAATAATCTAAGAATTTGACTTAAACACTAAACATCGAACAGCTTGGTTGCTGGCTGGTTTTATAAAAACAATAGCTTTTGTTTCACAGACCCTCATTCTTACGTGGAATTATTTTAAATACTGGCACGGAAATGCACACTGCGTTTAATATAATTAGTCTCCCGTTGGGCTGCATAAATGACGTAATAATAAGAAATTAATACTCAAAGTATTTGAACGAGCATATTTACTTTAATATTATCTTCTTCGGACTGTACCTATAGCAGATTTCCCGAGGGATGGTCTCCGTGTAAGGACTCTTAGAAGACTTAAAACGTGGCTACTTAAAGATAGCTCGAAGTGGCTGTGGAGAGCAACTACATCCCACGGGAACACTCGAAACAACACGATGCCAGCTTCGCTTGGTCCTTGTAGTTATAAGGATAAATTTGTAAAGAATCGTGACTAGTTTTACAATTACATTTATTAGTACTTTTTACTTATAGATTCATTCGAGGTTGTATAGGGTTTGTTGGTTGTTATTTTTAAAAATTGTTCTTTGGAAATGGTAAATTTATTGTTAAGTATAACCGTCTTGTTATATTTGTAAATTGTAAAAATAAATGTTGTGATAAGATGGACCAACATAGTTGTATAACTATCAAAATCGAAAAAGGTTTTGGACCTCTAATTTAAGAAAATAATTTAAATCTAAAGAACATAAAAAATATTTACTAATTGCCATGATTATCATCATTATACTCATCAGACCTTAAGTTAAGGTTTATCAGAGTTTAGGTACACCACGCTATCCTGGTGCAGATTGGCGAACTTCTTAAGAACCTATAAGATTCCTCACGACGTTTTACTTCAAAATTACAATACGTGACAACTCAATACGTATTGGCATAAAAATATTACCATTCAAAATTAGAATCACAAAAGGTTGGCAACCCCGGCTGTCTTTAGAGCCGTGCCACAACAACAACACTGACACACGTCGTTCGCGTCAAAAGGGAACGCCAACCAGTCAATGCGGCACGGTCGTATGTTGTATTTATTATCTCAACAGACAGGCACAAAGTGTATGACTAACTCAGCTTCCACTTGAATGGAGATGCGTAGGAGGGTTACCCCCTCCCCCTCTGTTTCACCCCGCACCCCGCACCAACCCCCCATCTCGTCTACAATCGAGGGCTGCCATCCGCCTACGTGACTTTGACAACTGGAGGAAAATGGTTTAGAAAAAACCGGGGGCTTTTCCTACGCATCCGTTGTGTCTTGTACGCGTGTAAGCTATTTGTGTTGACTTGAATTTTTCAACGTGCGTGTAAATGGGAGTCGCGGTTGTATGGTAGAGCGGCGTGGGTTTCTCGAGTGCGGCGGTGAGGGTTCGAATCCGAATGTTATTGTAGGGGAAGTTTTTAGTATTTTTGTATTAGAGACCACCCTTGTTTTGACATCATTCAGATATTTTTTCAAAACACTTTCGTCTGGAGATATTCTATATTTCTCGATAAATAAACATAATGACTTCGATAAATTTAATTATAACAGAAAAACTTTCGCGGCTCCAATAATTATTACATCAAAAGCCCGGATACGTCCCACAGCCGGGCACGGGCCTCCTCTACCATCCCTCCTCTACCGAGGGTTTAGGTCTTAGTCCAGACCGTTGGCATAGTGCGGTATGACGGATTACCCAGCTAAGAAATTACTATGTATTTCAAGATGTGCAGTTTTCTTTAGTTACATAACAAGACAACAAAATTATCATATAAATTAATTTGACCGTTTGCAAGTAAAATTAATCAAGGGCCGTGTATTAGCAATTAATGATATTTAATTAAGTGTGTGTTTCCACACGTTATCTTGATAAATGCCGTGACAAAAGTTACGAGGTGTTATATAGGAAAACATAAAATATATATTCTCTATGCGGAGTTGTAGGCAGAGTTAAAATAAACGATTTTATTAATATGGTCTAGGCAGTGCGAATTTTACGTGAATTTAATAGAGAAGGTTTCAAGTAAGTTTGGTTTTATTCTTTAAATCGTCTATAATTGCTGTTGTCGTATTTTTTTTATAAAATAAGGATTTAACCTAATTAGCATTGAATACATTTGATATTTTTGAAAAGACCACACTAATAAGACTCAAATATCATAAGAAGGATGGATAAACCAGTAAGTTATCTATTTGGCCATTACGTTAAAGATTTCATAGTAAATCGTCTTATGTAATAGGTGTAAAGTATCAGTAATGTAAGCTATTGTTATACTTTGTAGGTTCTGGGCTCATAATTACAATTTAAAAGGGTCTAATTACAAAATAATGACATTTTGAGCTTGTGATTGACGTGGTTGTCTTGACACTCTTATCTGCATTCTTATAGTTTAACAGTTATACCTACATTCCTGATATAGAACAAAGGACTTTCCACAACACTGTTGAATGCCCTTTGTATAATATGATACTGTTTC
Organism: Cephonodes hylas; assembly: GCA_030295005.1. Lineage (NCBI taxonomy): Eukaryota > Metazoa > Arthropoda > Insecta > Lepidoptera > Sphingidae > Cephonodes > Cephonodes hylas. Next base: position 1,912,602 of record AP025367.1, on the reverse strand, counting down.
TGTATGACACTGTTGGCTGTATAAGATATTCAACTTGAAAGTTTTTCAATTAATATAATAAACGTTGTATATGGACACGGATACTAATCTAGATACGAAATATATATGTGCTCAATATGAGATATAGACCGATTAACATTTTTTTAAGCTTTTAGACTAAATTAAACTTAAGGATCCAAATTTTCTTTAACGTTACAGAATAAAAAATATCCATTCGAGGGTGCAGACATTTTCACAAATAAAATATTGTTTATAATACCGTGACATCGTGTACGACCGGTTCGGTGCTGGAAAGTTTATTAATAAAAAGAACTTGTCTTAGGAAAAATCATTTTATCAAGATGTCGTAACAGAGTTGAATATTAATGCGGTGTTTGTTGTGTTTAATAACTTGTTGGCCGGCATAATTGCTTCGACTATGGTGAGGTAACAATCTTTATCGTTTCTGTATTCGTTGTAATAGTTCTCAATTGCAAGTTTACCAGCTGGCTTATTCGAGATAAGTTTTTATGTAGCGCTCGAAAATATACAAAATAGTAACTGCTATAGGTACTCTGGAAGATATTTAGCTAAAATGAAAATGGATGGACTGGAAGCATCTGTTAATACTTTTGGGGTGAATATGAACCTTTTTTGTTTCTGTATGGCTTACATCCAAGAAAAGTTCGACTGCGCATAAAAGCTGCTTGATATATTTTTAAACACAGATTTATAATGCTTGCTCGTTTTTTTTTTGGTATAAGTCGGCTTCAACGATCGAAAGATTTTTTTTTCATTTGGAAATCCTCACTTTAGCAGAGTCTGGAATTGTGCCCGAAAAAAGATATTAGGGTAATTTTAGGTATGTTGAGAGTTTTTAAGTATTAATATATGTACGTACATCAGACTTAGCAAAGACATTTCGTCTTTGAGTGAAAATCTAACAACAAAGTTAATAATTTACTCTTTCCAACTTAGCCCTCAGATTGAAGCTTAACTTATTAATTATGTAAACATCGCTGTGATTCTAAAATGGGAGGCGAAACTTATAAATTTTATTAATTCTACTCCGTCTTTGCTTCGTATTAAAACCTTCTTTTAAGTGTGGGATGACTGATATCAAGTTTTTCCCAAACAGTTTCCGAACGCCCTTTTGTTATCAATACTCAGTTCGATCGCACCGCACTTATAACAAAACAGGTAATCTCCCGAAACGAGTGACATCGCGGTCGTTATCGTATTAAATCTCGCACAGATAGTGCGAATATATATCGACTATCGAGATATCGAAAACTCGGTCAGAATGCACCTCCGTGTCGTATTATTTATCGATGGTGGCACGAAACACGGGTTAATCGCGTGATGTGTTAGGATCGGAACCGAGTAACGATGCGAAGGTTGCCCCGCCGGTGGTGCGCGGAATGTGTGATAGATTTTAATGGTGCGTGAAATTTGAGTTTAGTTACGGGCACGCGATAATAGATGGCGCTTTTATGGCATTTTTGTGACGGTTCGTTTCGCCCCACCGAAATATACGATGAAGATATTTTAGACTGCCTTCATATTGCAGAAGGAGGGAAGCAGGAAAATATTAAGTCTCCGCATGTTTAACATGCAAACATTTGTGCCAAGTCGGGATATTCTGCTATGAAAAATCTTCAATAGTTTTTAGTACTAACGGTAAAAGACACATATTAGAGTTAATTTTAGATTATAATAGCGCTGCTGTTAGGCATAGTCATTTCCTTTCTTTTTATATGTCATGTATATCAACCTGGATCAATTTACATTAGTGCCTTCCTCCAGTAGATATTAGAAAGGATTATTGTTTTTTTACCCTCTTAACCCTCGGAAATTCTTCTAATGATTTTAAAAATGCAATATAAGAAGAGCATTTCACCACTAAATTTTGAATGATAAAAACATACGGACAGAACACTTCAGACCAGGGAAATGGAACCCGATGTTCAGTAAACGAATTAACGTATAACAATCGAATTCCATCAATTTGTCTCGGTGTGAGATATAAATGAGTTATTCATTAATCCCTTCACGCGTTCCCGCCATTTCTGAACGCTTTTTATCACATTCCTTTATTTAGGGTTCCGCATCCATTTCTGTCTATTAAAATTAAGTTTACTTTTGATAACTATTTTCAGTTTGATTACCGGTTTAAGAGTTTTTGAATCGTTTAGTCTAAACACACGAGAAATTTCGGGAGTAAGTTTTTACGAGACCGGAAAGACTTGTAGTTAGCACTGAGATTTAAGGTGTCGGAGTAAAATTAAATTGCTTTCTAAGTATTGTTCGTCTAAAGATGACCCTAACTCATATAAGACGATAATGTCCGTTTGTTTAAATGTTTGATTGCCCTATTGAAAGAGCTTAAAGTAACATGAAACTGATTCAGAGCGCTGGAACGCCACTTTGACTAAATTTTATTAATCAACGACAGACTACTTCATTCAGCGTCATAACCGTGCGAAGTTTGACTGAGAGGTTCGATTCCCGGTTCAGACATAGTGCTATTAGGTTTTCTTTTAGAACCAATTTGGGGAACCTTAAAAAGAACTTGAAACTTTCTATGTTTCTATCCAAATCTTCATCTACCCCATCACTTAATTTTTTTAAATCTAATTATGAAGCAATTAATGCTGATTTGGACTCTGTCAACTGGCCTAAAATACTGAGAGATCCATATACAGTTGATGAGATGTTAGAGAATTTGTACAGCGAAATTAATCCGATTATTACTCGACATACTCCTGTTCGTCGGTCTCGGAATTCTAACTATCCAGCTTGGTTTTCGAGGTCATTATTACTGGCATTGCGAGAGAAGGCTAAATACCACAAAAAATACAAAAAATTTGGTAATCTGATGGATAAGTTACAATATCAATTTTGTAGAAAGCGCTGTGATTTAATGATTAAAGAATGTTATGTTAATTTTAAGAACCGGGCTACTGAGGACTTAAAAAAACGGCCTAAATATTTTTGGAAATTTTTTAAAGATAAAACCAAAAAATGTGCTTCGTTACCAAATGAAATGAATCTAGGAAATCAAATTGCAAAAGGCGGATTACAAATATGCGAATTATTTTTGCAACATTTCCATAGTGTTTATAATAACGTGACTTCTAACGTCTCCCAACAAACAGATTCCGATTCTTTTCACTGTCACGCCACACCCTTCAACAACTGCCTGATTAGCGAAAGCGAAGTATTTGCACATTTGAAAAGATTGGACGTTCATAAAGGTCCCGGGCCCGACTCCATACCACCTATTTTCCTAAAAAATTGCGCAGATAAATTGTGTAAGCCATTGTCTATTATTTATAATAAGTCTCTGAAGTCTGGCACTTTTCCCTCGCAGTGGAAGTTAGCATATTTATCAGCTATACATAAAGGAGGAAAATTGGATAATGTTGCTCAATACCGTCCTATCTCCATTTTATCTGCAATGGGTAAGATTCTAGAAGCTATCGTTAATAAAAAAATGTTGAGCCATCTGCTGCCAGTAATCGATTCTAATCAGCATGGTTTTTTACCACGCAGATCTACTAATACAAACTTAGTTGGATATGTAAGTGATATTGTAGACACGATGGATAGGGGTGGTGAAGTGCATTCCGTTTATACAGATTTTACCAAAGCATTCGACTTGGTTAATCATGACAGGTTGCTAGCAAAGCTGGCGGGTGCGGGTATCCATGGAACCTTACTTCGTTGGTGCGAATCATACATACGAAATCGCTCACAACTTGTTTACATACGCGGATTTAAATCTCGGATATTAAACGTTCCTTCTGGTGTTCCACAAGGATCTCATCTCGGACCGTTATTCTTTTTAGTGTACATAGACAATATTAAGCACGTCATAAAGTCTAAATTTAAATTATATGCTGACGACTTAAAAATCTATCGTAACATATATAACCAGTCCGATATCTTGGCTCTGCAGTCGGATTTAGATAACGTCCATAAATGGTGTGATGAGAACCATATGATTTTAAATTTAAAAAAATGTCACTATATTAAATTTACTAGGAGAAAAAAACCGTACGTAGCAACTTACTCTATTAATAATGTCCATTTAGAGGAAGTAAAGATAATTCGCGATCTAGGTGTCAGTTTTGACAGCCAAATGAGCTTTCGATACCATATTGATGGTATTACATCTAGGACTTCTCGACTTTCTGGGTTTATTAACAGACAAATGAAAATTTTTAGTCAACCTAGCCTTACCATTTTAATTTATAACACTATAGTGCGAAGCATTTTGGAATACTGCAGTACGGTGTGGAATCCTGGCTACCAAGTAAATATCGACAGGATTGAGCGCATCCAACGCCGTTTTTTATACCATCTTACCTATAGTAATAACAAATGCTCCCAATTAAAATCTTATGACCGACGATTATCTTTTTACAATATGGACTTACTTCAGACACGCCGTAAAGTTGCTGATATAATATTTTTGTTTAATGTAATACATGGTTTTGTTGATACACCAGATATTTTGGGCCGTATTCACTTAGCTATTCCGCGTCCTGAGAGTCGTCTAAGTAACCGTAAAACTTTTTATGAGTCGTTTTTTAAGACTAACCTCGGTCAACACTCTCCTATTTGCCGCGTGACTTCCGAATATAATAAAATCCAAAATAATTTTGATATATTCCGTCTTGGTGCTAAAGCTTCCGTAAGGGAAAAAATACTGTCAACCTATAAAAGCTATTAATTAGGATTAAAGTTAGAAGTAGCTGATTAACAATAACTAAGCACAGCCTAAATTCTCATAAGCATGCTGTGTTCACATTTAGTAGGATGTAATCTTTAGTTATAATTTACAATGTTATTAATATAAGTTTTTAGTTTGTAAGATTGTATCCAGTTTTGTGAACCTAATAAAAAAAAAAAAAAAAAAAAAAAAAAAAAAAAAAAAAAAAAAAAAAATTCTCGAAACTTAATAAAATGCTACGGAATCTGAAAACTTATGCCCAATTTACACTTAATCAAATTTTATTAGATACTAGCTTTTGCCCGCGACTCCGTCCGCGTAGACTCTAGGGTTAAGTGCGGAACGATTTTTGCATTTATAACATGTTTCCCACGGGAATACATTTTCCAGGATAAAATTATCCCATATTAATTCTGTGAGCTCTACCTCTCTCTATACCGAAAATCATTCAAATCGGTTTGGTAGATATAGAAATACCCGTTCCCACGGGAATACTTAATTTTCCGGGATAAAAACTATCCTATATTAATTCTGTGAGCTCTACCTCTCTTTATACCAAATTTCATTCAAATCGCATTTGATCCGGGTTTTCCGAGATATTAATGTAAGGTTTAAACTCGTATTTTACGCATTTGTTCTTTTTAATATAAACATATGACAGAAAAGTACTAAATCGTGAATCTAACTAGTTACATGAAAACCGATTTTTATGACGATTATTTTTTTTTCTACGTTGTAGTTTTTACATCGGAGTGTTATATTGTCATAGTACGTAGACTACTTAGTCATAAGGGACCAACATTACTGTATACTGTGATGTACTTTATAAATCGAAATAAATATCATCAGTCATTTAATTAAACAAGTTACTTTAATCACAATTAACATTACACTATACAACTTGTAGCCTTTAGAGATGACCTTTCATTACAAAAAGTCTTCTTGAATCAAATAAATTCTTTGTCAGGTAGAACTCTTAAAAACGCACTGGCAATTTCCATTTCGAGGACACAGAAAAAGAAAACAATCGGGTGAACCGAAAAAACAACAACGTAACTTTATCCGTCCACCTTATCTCACATTATAGGTGTACATATAGATCGGAATGAAAATCCAGGAGATACTCACAGGTACATATCCATGTGGAACTACCAGGATCCCATAGAATATAGAGCTCAATACATTTCACACATCACTATCAATTTTATGTTATAACAATTGAATGATTGAGGAGTGGAGTACGCGGCGTGCCTGTGCGTACAGGGCGGCAAGCGGTTGGCAACTGGGCGGGCGGCACGGTGGCTTAGGGCGGCGAAACCTTCAACTCTTCCATCCCTTTCCCACATAGGAACGAGTACACGTATTAGAGCAGGACGGAACGCTTGCACGAGCGATGCAATCCAGTGCAGTGTCTATAGAAATACTCGCTTAAAAGGTTCGCTATTTTCGTGTCGTCGGCGGCGAGGCAAATGCGATAAGTAATAAAAATGACAAAATGTATGCACGCTGTGTAATTTGGTAAATGCGAGCCACGACTCGCGAATCCGGGATGTGTTTTCGTATGTATTCTTGGTAGAAACTATTCGAGTTATTTTATAAATGTAATCTTTGCACTTTGAACATACTTCCTATGACATCAACAATAAACGTATTCAACAAGAACATAGTATATAAAAATCTTGATTTACGAAACATAATATATGATTCTGATAACACTAAAACATATCTCCTTGTATGTACTTGTTCCCAAAGATTCCATCGCTCATTGAATATTTCAACATCATACCATTATAATATCATAAGGTCCTGCATATATTCAGCTTCTGCCACTACAAAACAAATACCAAAAAATACGCAACACTTTTATACAAAATAAACCACGCTATACAAAAATGCATTATCGGTTATCAAGCTGTACATGCACGCTGGCCGTCCAACCCGGGGCGTATTGGAAAACCAGCCTTATTTTTAACATCGAGATTTTTCACTATTTGAAATAAGTTTTCAGCTCGCAACGTCAGCAAATAGTACAGCTGACGTGTGACATGTTACATTAGACCCGGTTATAGTGTACAAATTGAATTTCAAAATTTTTTTAGAGTTTTCAACATAGCTGTGATTCCTCCGCTTTTGTATGCAAAGCCAGATATTGAAAAATAATTCCTCGCGTTTCTTTTGTTTCTGCTACTTGCATGCATTGTGGGGTTTTTAATATATTTTCTTTATTGACTGCTATCGAGATGTGAATTGTGAATACGTTACATTTATCACTTTACAAGTGACTGGTTCGTTCACTACTATGTTTGTGTTAACTTTTATTTGAAAGCGTTTTGAATTATGACCGAAACATTACTTTAAATTCCCGACTGTAATTATCCTGTTTGATTACAAATAAGTAAAATATATCAAGAATTAAAATAATTTTTACGAGAAGATTATGGGGGATCTGTTTGCATTTCTCATCCCTTTATAGCTGAAACTACAATAGAACTTTCTCCTTTACAAAATTGCTCGCAGCGAAATTGGCCGCATACATACATACATACGTATGGACAAGTAAACTGCTCCTCGATGTTAGACGCGGCAGACCGTCCATTGCAACTCCATACATGATACAACACACATATCATTACGCCGCCCATACACGGTACGATTTATCTGTACGATCCGTCGCATCAAACCGATCGTAACGACGAATCGACTGTGTATGTCAAGATCGTTAACGATTTACTTTGTTTTTTGTATTAAAATTTTTAATCCGATCGATCGTCTCGATTTTCATCGGATCGATCGTACAGACGAATCGTACCGTGTATGGGCGGCATTATACAGACGTATTACGTAGTCTCTCGTCGATTGTGATCGACTTGCGTGAGTCGATTTGCGTGTGCGTGCATTGTCGTCCGGACACAATGATTCTGTTATTGTTTCCGAATAATCTTCGTACGAAACAATGAAACAATTCGCGTCCAAAAATTGTTGTGTCATTGATAGAATTACATGTCCGTCATTGTTGGTCCCTGTTACGGCATCGCGCCTTACGGAATCGCTGACGTCATAAGTTGTTGATTGTTATTTTAAATTTCATGCCTCGCTTTGAAATGTTCAAGAAAGGCTGCTTAATTTTCGACGAAGATGTAAGAATAAAGAGATTCTCAGAGCAAAGTGAACATCTGATGATGTGGCGAAAATAGACTTGAGCAATATTGTGAAATTTAAGTCCTATATAGTTGTGGATACTTACCAAGCAAGATTCTATCTATAAGATATATTACAAATGCAAAAGAGAGTTCATTTCCTTGTTCAGTTGAATAAATTTTCATGATTAGCGATTAAGACATAGATAGGAACAGTTAACGCTATGTACATGAACAGAAAAAGTCTTTTTTTATCGCGGATGAAGCGCTAGCGAATGTTAATACATATGTAAATCCATATAAACAGATTCGATTCTGATGAATATCGACTAACCACAGACAAACAATTAGTCTATCAAAAACATCCTATCTAATAAATCCAGCTAACCTCTGTCCAACCATAATCAAATAAAGATGAACACAATAATAAAAATTATACCGGTCATTGTACGCATACACCACCGAACTCTCAGGATCCCCGAGCAACAACCAAGGACTCGTAGGTTGCGGGAGTAACGCACCACGTGGAGGTCCAGACCTTGGGCCGAGGGGGCGTGGGCGGGCCCCCAGCTCGGGGTCAACAGCCACGCAAGGTCGAGAGGCACCACAAATAGAGTTTGTAACTACGCGCCCTTAGACTTTCTGTTTCTAGCTTTGAATTTGGAATAAGTTTTGTGTATTAAGGTTTTATTGCCTTAATTGTTAATGAGGTTTTGGATTTTTGAATTTTTGAGTGAGATTTTGTCTAATAGAATCTAAATAGGCTAGTTTTAAAACTAAAAATATACGAGTAAAAGAATATGTATTTCTATTAATTAAACTACATAAATATCATTATTTATCTAAATTACACTAAGTTTACTATTGAGGTCGATCGTCTACGGCTTAGAGGCAACATAAAAATTTAAGATTCTTAAAAAGTGGCATAAAGACTTAAATATCAGATACATATAATATAATAGTCCCTGTAAATGCAGCGTTAAAAATACCATAATCAATATTAAAGAAGACTTATGGAAGCAGAATATTATAGCGTAGCATATAAAAATATTTACCTACCCCAGTATATAGACATAACGAAATCTTCTCTAGAAATTTGCTAGGTACGGCAAAATCACTAAAACGCTAAGCTGGCATTAACTAACCAGCGACTAAGTTCTAAACGCTCTCAATCTACGACTTTCACGTTTAATAAACCTTCACGTCCTAAATTTAGCTGAAATAATTTATTGGACACACAAGATGTATCACAAACTGGAATGTGGCAGAGGTCGTTACAAATTTGTCACTAAAGGTCAGTGGAAAGGGTCATACGTAATAGTATTTTCACTATCACCTACTGAAAGTATATTCAAATTGCCTGAATTCGTTGCGACCTAAACTTATAAATTACTATAAGAGACCAAAAATTTAGCACCAAAATTTTCCTTCAATTTGTAAAGAGAATATCCTGGAAAGACCTAGGAGATGATATTCCAGGATAAGCCTGTGTTAACAGTCCGTCATAATTATGCCAACTAACCAGAATTTTTCTACCTGATCACTTAACCATTCCAGTATCAAATTGTCTTTGCGCGCTTGAAAACTATCGTACATCCCGACTGCGTCGAAAACAACTTAGGAACAGGGTAGGAAGTGAAATCGCAGGGAAGCAATAAAGCGCTTTGTGTCGGCACTTTTCAGCCGAGTGCGACGATCGAACGGTGTTGCGAGATCGTTGGCGATCACTCGACAACGTGATAAAATACGTAGTAGGTACTTTGAATGTCTTACAGCGATAGAATAAATTTACTTGTCTCCTAGCAGATGTGCCAGTTCATTTTTAATGTTCAGATCGGCGGTCGATACTTTATTCTATATTGTAATATTGAAATGCTCTGCCTCTAGATCTCGCGGTATACGTACCGCACACATACGTATGTGCTGACCTATCTGGAGGTTTCGAGTTCGATAGCAGGGTCAGGCAAAGTGCTATAGGATTTTTCCTTTAGAAAATTCTCAATAGCAGCATAGAGTTTGGAAATGTATCCTAAAACGGAAATACACTAGCTCCCTATTACGATTCAGTGAATCCAGGTATAAGGTTATGAACACATGTTAAAATTTAAAAAAACATCACCGGAATAGATAAAAAAACGCATGAGATAAAGCTAAAAAATATAGGCTGCTGAATAAAGAGAGATGAATACAATATAACACGACCTGTAAACTATAGCCTAGATACAAACCTTTTTCAAACAATGTTTCGATAACCGCATACATGAAAAATCAATCGAAAAAAAGCTGCTACAAAATGGTCGGTGTCAATCTTGTGTTGCTTTACCAAACATCGCCGTGTATCTGATATTGCAGTAATATTTATAACACATGCCACCAGCTCGAACGTGGCGCATAGTTTCGTAAAGAGGAAAGGACAATTACGTGGTTAATTGGACGTTTCAGCTCGCCACGTGGGCAGACGAGTGACTATCCTGGTCTCGGGAAATAAATGTTTACATTGAGCACGTTTAATAGTCCACGCATTCGGGACGTAGACGAGAACGGACGCGGAAATTCCACATAATCATGTGTTATGTCAAGTAATGTAATGTCTGTGAATCTGGATTACTCATATTTCGAGAAATAGATACTTAAACATCCCTTTCGTTAGTAGGTAAAGGACGCTTCAGTGTGTACCCTAATAAAGATCTAGGTTTAATGATAGAATTCGGAGAGTTTTTGGAAATGTGCATGATAAACGACAATGTTTATTCATCAGGAATTTCTAAGATGTGTAGTCCGATAACCAGCACTAGGTTAACATGGTGGAATAAGGGCTAAATCCTCTCACATGTAAAGGAGATCTGTGCCCAGTAGTAGAGGCTAGGGCGTATTTTGGCAGATGGCAACGGCATTAGGCAGCCCATTACATGAAAATTCATATACACAAACAGGTTTCATTTTTTTATACTGATGGCATGGCACTTTATATTTGTGTCCAAACAGAGCAAAGGGGAAAGATTTCTATCTCTTCTTAACATAATTCTCACTCAGATCACACATACCGCAAGTGAAGCCCCATATAACATCCTTGTGATCATACGGAGACGCTTAGTAATAATTCTGACATATTTCCGGCGGGCAGCAGTATTATCATTTCGGCCTATTGTGCCAGAAACCGACACGCGACCGCGACGATAATGTATCCGGCGGGGTTTTGATCAATGGTCACTGCTGTTCCTTTATTTTATGCATTAGTGCTGCATTCATTTATGTAATGATAATAGGGAAGCTTAAAAAAATCATTGACTCGTACAAAGGATTTTCTTGAAATCCTATATACATAGTAGGTACATACATGGGCACAGGCGTCAACAACTAATACTTGGGTTTGCTAACTATACATAATATGTGTCTATTTAATTATTTTCCGAGAACTCGCAAGGGTACAAGTTCTTTTTGTTTTGGAAATCATGCATGACTTAAAAAAGTCAAATGTGATTTTCAAGGATTTGAACTTATGACACCAAGTCTGCTAAACTACTGTTGCGCGGGGCCAACAGACTAAAATACGACCCACCTAGTGCCGATGTCAAAAAAAAAAACTAAAGAATGGCGAATAGAAGTTATGCCATGAAAGATCAAACGGCAGGTGCATCTTTTAGTCATGCCAAAGAAAATTATAAATACCATAAAATTATTGTTGGTGTACTGCATAAAAATTCAAAAGAATAATAAATATTACTATCAGCTTTTATAGTTAGATTATTTTAGCATTACACACTAAATTTGTGTTCATGTTTTTTTATGTTTTCAACAGATGCACTAAAAACTGGCTGAATACGCGCAAATGTCGCTCATCTGTTCCAAAATCAAATAAAACCATTCGTTCAGTGTTGTCATCTAAGAAAAACAAAATCCCCCGACCCTCATCCGTAAATCAGGGGAAAAAGAGAAGTAAAAAAAAACTATTGTTTTTATTATTCACTTCGTAAAGTGGCGATGTAAAGTATGCCACGGCAGTGCATAGGCGCGCACAATTTGTGTACTTTTGTTGTATTTCAAATACTTAGAACCGGTTTTAGTGAGGGCACAAAGGCGGGGTGCGTTGCGAACAAAGAACGTCGTGTGTACCAAGTTGGTTACACTTTTTTATTTTTTATTTAGTGATGAGACGAGGCACTCGGCTATCGATGTTGCTTTGTGACCAATGATTAAAAGATAATTACTACAAATTGGATAGCGAGGACAACTGAAGCTCCAATCCCTTTGTAGTTTCATGTGGGGATATTATTTATTCATTCGTAATGGCTGACATAAATGGCATAATAGTAAAATTGTCCGGTAAAGAAAGTGGACACGATGGTGAAGATATTAAATATTCATGATACAGTAGTGGTACACACTACATAGAAAATGGCGATATTTAAAATACAAATATTTTATTACATTCGTTTCCATTATCATCTGTTAGATATGAGCTTCCCCCAAAAGACCTGACAAAAACGACTATCATACAAGTGTATTATTAAAATCCATTACAACTTGAAGACACAACAACTATGAATAAAATGACATCATATGAACAATCGTTTGTGACAAAAATGCAAAATATTGTTCAAACAGGAATACTAACACTAGTCCTTTATTTCATCCAAGGAGTTTTACCACACCGCATCAGATTTTTGCAAACCCTCATCCAAGGAGTTTTAACACCAGATTTTGACAAGCCCCATTGCATCCTTTGAAACATCGACTTATACCTCTTTAATCCCCATCATCCCTAACCGAAAGCATGAATAGGATGGAGTATAATAGGAGGGCAGGTAACTCGATCCGACGTGACCCTCGCGTCTCCCGGCACATTGTTCCCGAGACATGATACCTGCACGACACCGCACACTGGTGCCGCTGGGACAACAATGGATGGGAGGAAGTGCTCTCACTGTTGCAACCACTCTTTCGTTTTGTGGGACGGTTTAATTGAAATATCGACGTGTGAATCGATTGCTACTACTCTAAACTGCTGATTGTATCGTATCAATATTAGGGACAAGTGAAAATAATAAGAGAAAAGAGATTTGTGATAGACACCGTATCGCAGAATATTATGGACAAATGAAAATAGTGTATTAGAGGAGGTTTACGTTTACTTATAATAAAGGTTTCTAAATAAAGATATTGTATAGGAATGAGGTGACAAAAACGGAATTTAATGAAGTCTAAAATTCGCTTAAGTAAATAGAAGTCTTTGGAAACCAGATTTTTTAAAAATAAATTAAATATTTTACAGTAAAACTGGTTTGCAAACTTAGACATGCTGCATGTAATACGAATGAAATATCCAATATTATAGATAGAAATTTCTTTTCCACTGATATATTGACAAGGTCGAGATTGGGTCAAAAGCCACAATGTTTATGACATTTAAAATTCTTGCATTTTTGTCCGATCACATGCAGGTGGAATTGAGGTTTGTTTATCGCAAATATTAAACACCTGTGCATACATTAATACGAGGATTCACTTTATATTCCATTCGGCCTACTTGTTTTAGTGCTTGGTCGTTATTTAGAGCAAATAATTCATTCAAAGCATTTCTAGTATCACAGAATTTATCATAAAAGCATCGTCATCATCCAATATGAAAGATTCAATTAAATAAATAACAGAGATCGGAAGATTGATGAAAGTCAATAAAATGTCTACTTCAAAAGCGATACAATTGGATTAAATCAGACGTGAAAACCGTTACTCCAAACGCATATTACCATTTCATACCTCGAAACTATTGACCAAGAGTGGTAGGTGTCAAAACATTGTGTTGCGCCGCCCGAACGGGTATCCATCACTGTCGCTGCGCCGTTTTGAGTGAAGTTGAGACGTTTGATCGGCCACAATGAGAGCGGCGGAAACGTGACCGCATGATGCACGGGCCATTGGTCACGGGACCGTCGTGAGACTTCCAAACAAACGCACTAACTAGACGTTTATGTACCTCACGTCCTACTGCTTAATGTCTAACAAATTGGTTGAATTATTGTTCGGGCATAGACCGTACAACTCGGATAGTACTTTAATTCTTACTTAACTTCGCACACAACTTCGTTTGTGTCGAATGTTTAGTTTAATGAAAAATTTGCGAGTAAAAAAACACATAGATGGTTAATAGTTTCACGTTATGATGAAATTTTAACAGTGATTTTTTGTGATATGCCGAATTTCTAGTTAATCTAATATCCCTAATAAGTAATATAATGAATATGTTTAAGTATTGAACTAGCAAACTTCTTATTCACTTATTTCCAGTTAGTACTAAGACCCTCGTCTAAAAACGTCCGACGTATCAGGCACGATACCTTATTATACGAAAACGCGTCCATCCAGATTTCTTAAGTGCTAAGAAATGTACTCTTAGCCACTAAACCCTAACCTAAAACGATATAAAACAAAGTCTAGCCAAGACCATTTATTTGAACGTGTACCTAAGTGTGATTAATCTTTTCTTGTAGACATGTCCAGATGCGCTAACAGAATTTAGTCTTAAACTGGTATTTTATATAAATTAATCTTTCACAAGTGCACTAGTGAAACTTGCTCGATTTAGTAAGTTAAAATACCTTTAATTTTGTTGTAGCTTGTTCCCATAATTGAAGAACACTCTTTGTGATTAAGGAATAAACTTGGTGCTGGACTTAAGGGTAATGCGTGCCTTATAAAGAGTTTGATGTATTAAATAAAATACTATGATCTACATTAAAATATAGTCGTACCTAAAGCATACATTCCTAAATCATCAAAGTATAAAGACTAATAAAAGTTTTACAGTTTAACAACCCATTCAAATCTTCGGAATCAAAACGGCCCGGTAATTTTCAATTTACGATATTAATAAGATTCTAACGTAAATATTGGTCAAACAATACCAAAGCCGCGGGGAGACTTGGCAAACAAACCTAAATCGGAGATTGTGAAGGGACCCAAAGTTAATTAAATTATTTGCAAACGATCGCTGGCGTGCTAAATACAAATGAATTATATCATTTTCGACCTTATAATCTCACGTAGAAAGTTAAAAGAGAGATTAAGCAGATGTTTTTGAACGCTTCAAATAAAATGTCCGCAGCTCCAATATTGTCTGAAATTTTAATGTGTACACACAAATCTTGATTCTAAGAAGGGTGAAAATGAATGCCTCACTCCGCTGAAGGCTAAATTAAATTTGATTATTCCTCTTAGAAGCGTTAGCAAAGGGTTGGTGAGAATAGAAGGAACAATACTTTTTCAAGTGGCAACATTTTGATGTGGAGTGAATGTATGAATGATTGATTTTTATCAGCAATGAGATTTAGAACATCGCAATATCCACGACGATATTGCATATCTATCTATCATTTTGATCCTAGTAATCTTTGTATTGTTTTTATGTGCCTTAGATATTTTTGTCATAAACCAACTAATATTTTTGTTTCCAAAAAATGTAAATAAAAATACTTTCCTACATTCGAATTGTTTTAAAGATTCCTTTGTTTGTATGCTTTAACATTTAGCGAATTAAAAATACGTTCGGATATCAAAAAACTCATTAATTAATATGTAGATATCGAAAGCGGTTGTAGCGTTTTTCAAACATATTTTATTTCCGTAAATTCGACCTTACTTTTACACATACGTAAAGGGAATTAAAACTCTTAGAAAAGTAATCTATAAATTCGATAACATTTCAACATCCCGTATGGTCTAGTGGCTAGGATACCTGGCTTTCACCCAGGAGGCTCGGGTTCGATTCCCGGTACGGGAAATCTCTTTTTGTATTTTTTTTAGTAATTTAATAAATGTTTGAACGCTTATAAAATGAATTTTATTTACAAAGAAATATAAGAATATGAAAGCTCATATTTAATTAGTTTGAGATATAAGCTCACGGAGCTCTTGCTATAAAATATGTAGCAAATAAAAATGTATTACATTAATTCGTTAAAAGTGTTTTACTACTTAGTGCATATAATAGAAAAAGGCCGTTTTAAAAGTGGACAGTGCTTGCGAGGGCAATGGCCAAATGTACGAATCATACGTAAAGATTCTGATAGAATCCCACACCTTAAGTTTCGAATTTTCAATACCACTGTTCGAAATAACTACGAATGATTGAAGTGTAAATATGATGTATGGTTTGAAGATCTTAAACATAAGTAAATCCTGCTTTTAAGTGTAACTGTGATAGTCGATATCGGCATTATGAGATCGTACCATCATAATTCTGTCATGAAACTAAGCAGTTAGTCTTTAGGTGAAAACTGTACAATAACACTTGTTTTCTTACTTCACGCCTCACCTAAAACCTTGTACAGGCAATTCACGATAAGCAAAAGGTAATTTTCAGTTGTCACCTTGTGACCTACATACTGCCGGCAGACGGTTCCTTGAATGAGCGCGCATCGACTCAATTACACACTCGACCTGTTTCTTATCACTGGGAATAAATTAGCCTTCGGGATAACATTTTCATAGAATTTGCTGTCAAATAATTATACTAGGGACCTGAGACAGGTCCGCTTGTGTAACATGTCACTATCTATATCATAACACACTATTACGTAGAATTTAAAAACTTTTGAAAGTAGAGTATTGAAGAGCATCTATTGAGACGAGCGGAAGTTTATAAATTAAAAAAAATCTTTTTTTCACATACATAGTCCTAAACTCATATTAAAAAGATACTTTTCGGTCTCACAAATTTGTGGATCGCACAAACATTTGTCTCAATCCTGGGATCGAACCCACAGACTCTCGTTTCGTAAGCTCATGTCCAGCCAACAATGCCACGGGGCTTTCAAACATACACATAACAGAAAGTGCTTTTGTAAGCGAAAGTATATTACAATACCACAAAAGCCAATTTACTTCTAAACTTAGCTCGTTTACCGTACATTGTACAGCTGTTCTAAATAATGGTTATGTATTTCACACAAAGCCACGCAGTCGTTTGGGTCCTTTGACTCGTACTCGCGGCCCAAAGGTCGAAGGCAGTTAAAGGTAACATTGGATTGGTGCAGAATGCTATTGCTCTGAAAATTTTCACAAGGCCAACGCTTTAAAGATTCAATATAAAGAGTATTTTTTAGGATGAATAGACGTGACTTGGACTTTCAAAGATGAGTAGGTAGAGGCGCGACCCATTTAAGTATTAAGGTCTATTAAGACTGCTAAAATTTCCAGCAATTTTCACAGCGTATAATTTTGTTTTTACAAACTTTAAGCCGAGTCATCTTTATCATGTAAATATATCTAATGGAAAAGAAAAGCATTAAATTTGTATTTATCACTTGCTTCTTACAACTAAAATATCCTTATCTAATTTTGCTATAATTAAAAACCTATTTCAGTAATTTTTCTACCTACATAACAATACAAATGCCTCGACAACATTTGTTCGGTAGGCATAAAATTTTCAAGACTGCACGCTTGTGTATCTAGCGAGTTACCGTACTTTACAGGGCAATAAACATGATCCCAGCATTGGGGGAGATATGCATGTATAAATTAGATAACATTACAATATATTGCGAGCAATTTGGCGAAAACTCCACTCACTTATCAGGCGAAACTTTTTCTCTGTCACATATCAATTGGCAATTGTATTATGCATGCGACAGATAAGGGAGTTATTTGTGTATCTCCTTGTTATTCTTAATGCCAATACTCATGTTTACTTATTATATTAAATATTACATATCCTAACCTTAAAACGAAAATGATACATAACACTTTTGTATTTCAGTCAATTTTGGTCCTCCAAAATCGGCTAAACAGACTTTAACTATTCTTTTCTCAGATGTCTTGTAAGATTTAGAGTTTGAATTAATGAGCATCACCTATCACTATCTTACCTTTCACATTCCAGGTCCAATCAAAATTAATCAAAATTGAAGTAGATACTGCGGCAGTTAGCCGACTAACTTTCTCATCAACATTACTAGTTCGAATTCACATCAACCCAAATCCATTAAAACATCCCCAATAACCCACAGAGCCGCCAATTATTACTGAATATAAAATTATTCATAACTTTTTTAAAAGCCTAAACTCATTGGCATGCGTCCCGCACCGCTGCAAAGTAATCTACGCCAATCCATCTCCGAATATTTGACCTTTCCATCGGTGGAGTTTGCAAGTCAGCGCCGCGTGACCCCCGAGTGCAACGCACTCTCAATGTGAACTAACGGTCCGTAGTTCGAATCTCGGGCGATAGTTTGGGGAATCGATTTCGGCATTGTCTGTGGGTCGGTGTGCTATGGGGCGATGTTTAAGAACTATTGTAGGGCTTAGAGATTTGTTATACAAGTGATTGCAGATAGAAGCAACGGGATTAAGAAAAAGACGAATGCAGATTCGGATGCAGAATTATAAAATATACTCCACCAGTAATTGTCTAAATCACTGGTTTATAAATAAAACTAGAACATATGGATTCTTATTAATAACATTATGTATTAATAGAAGGGATAGGAAATTGTAGATTTTCTCACACATGTTTCGCCAGCTAAGACTAATACACATTGCACCTCCTGACTACAAATTTTACCTAACCCAGGAACCCATATAGTGGGCGGAGGCTAAGAGGCTCTTCGGGGAAGCTTAACTCCAGCAGGGGACGTATTTACGCTTATAATGACGACAGCTTATATTGGACAGCAATAGACCATCTTGATATTTATTAGGTCCTACTAAAAAATGATCTATCATTTCAAGTTCCATTTGTAAGCAAACAAAACCTGGGACCTCCACAGATATTACGCACAGGTGTCACTGGGTAACAGAGCCTCTAGGCCGAATTTACGTGCACCTCTATAAGATCCCGTGGGATGGCAGGAAGCGGTTGTCGTGGAAAATTGGATCGGCTCAGTGCGCACTCAGATTAATTGGTGGCTCGTAGTTTAGGCCCAAGACGAGTGAGTTTCGAAGGGATTTGGGATTTAAAGTCTCTTGTGTTTGTTTTAAGAACGTTATTATTGACTATGAATGTTATTTTAAGTCTGTCTGGAGGTTTCGCGAGATGGTTACTTGTCGTGCGACGATGTAGATGATCCGAGAATCATTTCCGGGTCAGGGAACGTGTTTTTAAGTTTTTCCTCTAGGAAATTATCAATCTTTGCACGGGAGTATGAAAACGTGGCCCAAAACTGAGGCATATTTACTTGGCAAAATTACAAGTCACGTTTTGCAGAGTTTTTTTTTTTTAATAAACATTGATAGGTATTAACCCTATAGCTGTTTTTAGAACGTAAGATTTATTAATGATCCTAATAATACTGTTTTACACAAAAATCGAAAGAAGCAACCTTTAGATCGTACAGAATACCTATCTTTGCGCAACGAGACCCACTAGACAATCCGACGCCAAAATTAAAAATTCCAAGTTGTACTTAAGTGTGTCTGTATAAGGCACAAAACAACAATATCAATAGTACTACGAAAGGAGTGGCATAAAGGGTACGTGACGGAAGTTAGAACCGGCACTCTGCCTGCATAGCCACCGCTTGCAACTCGAAAACTTTATTAAAAGTTCAACGCGGGGCCACTGCGAGGCTATTTTACTTTTCAATTTGTTTGCAAACACCGCTTGATGATTTCTCTCGACTATTTCTCTTTGGCATGTTGAATAATACCGAGTATTTAAACCACGTAAGGATTTTTCTTATTATTAGGTTTGCCCGGTTTGGTATTGTTAATTTAAACCATAGATCACATACAGTGGCTAATTAATACAGGTAAAACATATAATACTTAATCATAACGGATTATAAAAAAATTGAAAGTTGCAGCCGAGAGTTCTGGAAATATGCTCCAAAAACGGCAACAGGCTCGCCCCCTATTACGTAGGATTGACGCATATCTGAAGAATTGTGGTTGCTGAAATGCACGGTATGAGTGTTCATGTAATATTTCAAACTTTTCCTCTGATTTAGGTGTGTTAACAATACGACCACTAACTACTCGATATCAACATGGCTTTTCTTCTCAAAAGGCATCGTTGCTTAAATAAGGGTTTAATAGCTGGATAAAATCAAAGCAGAAACATCCTAAAATAGCACTCAGGGCCGATGCAAAATGTTCATTAAAAGGTCGAGGCGAGCCCTTGAAAAGGGTTTTACCCGCCTCGACAGCCCTTGCAAAGTCTATAATCAGATTTACTAGGAAAACGTCAACTGATAATCCTTACTTTAAATGCGGAATTGAGATTTTTCAGTTACGTTTTCATACTTAGACAGATTGTAGTGAATTATGATTAAGAAGAAGATGAAATCTCAAAAATCTTGATTGTCGTTAACATAAGCTCATATACGTCCCACTGTTGGGAACGGGTCTCCTCTACAAGTGAGAGGGTTTAAGCCTTGGTGTACGCTTGGTACGCTGGTCTAGTGCGGGTTGATGGACTACAGACCTAAAAAACGTAATTTATTTTCAGCCGTGTAAGTTTTCTCACGATGTGCTTCTTCACAGTTAAAGTGTTATACACATACACTTCTTTTATTCTAAATAAAAATTAGGTTTGCGAGATATTTTTGTTTAAAAAGAATAATATATTTACAGGAATGGCGCCACAGGCGTATTGAATGTATACTAAAGTAGTTATTATTTATTTACTCCCCTCGAGCGTTGTCGACTGTCATCCGTAGTGATATAATGAAATATATTGTAAAACGGGGTAAAACCACCAACTAACGGCACTCGAGCAACCCCATACAGGCCGTACACGTTCAACATTCCCATAATTACAACACAGCTCTTTGTGTAGGTGAATGCCGGCTGTGTGGCGCCACACGCGACCATCACCACCCTTTTTCACCCACCATCACCCAACAGCGCCTACAACGCACGCCCCGTACTACGCGATCAATCATTCGCTCTTTCATTCACTCGTCTGTTGATCCGTGAAACTAAATGCGCGGTGTGCCAGTACATTAATGTTCGCGGGTTGTTATGACCGTTCGGGTTCGCATTTATCATTCGAGCGATATACGGAAATTGCATTCGAACTCGAATTAAGTGCACTTGATGTATCTTGCAATTTTATTATGTTTTTTAAGCAGGACGAACAGATAAATTACCTTGCTAAGATCGCTTCATGCCTTCATTACAAAGAAGCATTACAATACAATTATGATAGTACATAATGCAACAAACTACCTAATTAGAGGATCTTAAGTTGTTATACTATATTTACTAAGTGTCTGATTTAATTGGATGGAAATACTTTTTATAGTAGATAGTAAAAAGAGTATAGACATGAGAGAGTGTTCATTTATCTAATATCAACGATTTATACACCGAAATTCCTGATGAACTATAACAATCACCGCGAAATACCACCCGATCGAGCTTGCAAGTAGGTCACACTAGACAAATGTTTGCGAGTTCGCACGGAGCGTTTTAACATATTCAAATCGCGCGCCATTTCATCGGTTGACAGTGACATACGTGCAGTAAGGTCGACAAGTCGACTGCTATCACTGAGACATGAAGGAACAATGGAGATGAAGAATAAATGTATGGCCTGTCGTAAATCGTCATTACTCATTTGACTTTCGAAAAGACCTGGTGTAATGCTTGACTTTCTCAAGAATAGGAAAAATGTACGGAGCACGATACAAGTTGAAATGACAATAATTTTAAGTTCGTGACATGAGTTTTTTGAAATAGAAAGGTTTATGTCAAAAATAACATCTATAAAGATAATAAAACCTACATACACTTGGCCATAAGTTATTTAAAGATCCTGATCCTTATATCCCAATACTATCCACAACGATAAGTGTATTATTTAAACAAAAACGAGTTACTGAATTATAAAACATAAATAAGTACATAAAAAAAATACCAACAATTAAAAATGGCGCCAAATACGCCATTTTATTTGTTATCAAACATGGCGTTATTCGCGTTGGCGCCAAACTGTCGGCGGTGGGGCCCTACCCCGATACGTGGCGAGTGATATAATACCAGTCTACTTGGAGGGAAATGCGTAGAAACCCCTGACTTTAAGGTCTATACTTGCGTAATCGTAAATAGTACTGGATGTGATAAGATTTACGAAAGGATACGGTGTGAATAATTTTATGACGCCCTGGCAATCCGATGTTTATTATTTTAAACTAGACTTATTTTAATGAATTTTGTATGATATGGTACATCGTTTTCGGAAAGAAACTATTCCCCCCGGTCCTAGCTCAAGTCATGGGACAAAAAACAAATGACGATCTCATATTGTTGACGTTGTCCTACTGGGGTTTCTATATATCTCAGAATCTTACTTTGAAAAATTGTTACGCGTGTTTGCTTATTTTTTTCCCCTTTAAAGCGCGCCTAATTCTCTAGACTATCAAGAAAATCACCTTTTAAAATAAAAAAAATAAACAGTACGAAATTTCCAGATATTTTTTTAGGTATGCAACTCACCACTTCATTATTTGAAACAAGAACTCCATATCC
The DNA here is from genome assembly GCA_030295005.1 of Cephonodes hylas. Classification (NCBI taxonomy): domain Eukaryota; kingdom Metazoa; phylum Arthropoda; class Insecta; order Lepidoptera; family Sphingidae; genus Cephonodes; species Cephonodes hylas. The sequence goes on along the minus strand of AP025367.1, from coordinate 1,890,276 downwards.
AACAGTTAATTAAACAATCACTACGATCCGACATGAGCTTCCAACAAACTCATCGACGGCTCAAACTGGGTCTACTGGTTCATCGTGTAGATTCCGTACATCAGTTGCGAACTATGCCTCCTCTGCATTTACACGATTCCCGACTGCTATCGGGCGGTATTCAATGAAGTTTCTCCACGAGCCTTTCCGGCAATTAGCGAGGGGGAATAATTTGATTGAGCATTTCCTTTATTCCGCTAGTTTGCCTCTATCGGTGGTACGAGCTGTGGAATTCACCCTGCGCTTTGTTTACACCTCATTTCTGGATTGCTTTTAATTGTTGGTAGTTCGTTATTGTTGAGGAGACAATGTTTATTAATAAGATGTTTATTACAAAGGAGTATGGAATACATTTTTTAGTGCTGGCAACATATTATTATCGATTTCTTTTTTCAAATTTTATTTCAAACGATATATTTTAGTTATTTAATTTTCGTGAACTGTCTATGACCGAAATTAATAGAAAAGTTCCTCATTTCATTAATTATTATTTACCTATGCGACTTAAAACTAATCAATATGATTACGAAGAATCGATATTAAATCAATGCAATAGAGTTATTAAGTTGAGGAAAATCAAAACATTGCCGCGACTGAAGACAAAGAAACACGATAGAACTGTGTCAAGTATATAATCTGTCAGATAGCAATTATCAATAATACAGCCTACGTGACTAAATACCACGAGTTTGATTGCCACATGTGATACATCATTGTTTGACCAAAGAATACATTATGTACAACCCTTGACAACAAATTGAAATTCCTTTATACTTCAACAAAAGAAGGCATTATGCTTAGAAAGGCAGGACATGCACACAACCTTTCATTAAACAAAATAAATTAATAAATACACCCAACAGTCACATACATAGCTCTGGTATGTATATACCGCACACTAGGGTACAAATCCTGTGTCATAGGTATCAGAAACATATGTCTCGGAGCGGGGATCGAACCCGCGGCCTCACGTTTCGCAAGCTGGTGTCTAGCCAACTGCGCCACGGGGCTGTCTCCAAACGTTTTCATTAACCGCCATGCAAAAGCTTTCATATGCATGCACGCCTTTGAAAAATCCTTTACGGCCCGTCGCTTGCCAGGTAATTTGCTTTGAGAATTTTTTTCTTTTTTTTAAGGAGGGGGGATTTAAATACTGGCCGGTGAAGACGGGTCACTTGAAAAGGTTATTAGGGAGTAGTTTAGACGGGACTCAGTATGTTTTTTTTCTCGTTGTATGGACATGACAAATTAGGCAATTTTCTGTATGTGGACTTGAGTCGCAATTGCCCTCATGAAGTCTTCTGTATAAAAATTACTATTTATGAAGTTACTATTAAGTTCGTATCATATCGCTTGATGAACTTATGGCGATCAAAATAATTCCGAATGAATAATAATTACATATCACCTCGGTTTTAGAGACAAAAGTTACAATAAATCACCTTTTGGCCCTAGATGACCCACATATCACGTGTTTCATTTCTGGTGTTCCAATCGAAAACTACAACAGCACTCCACAGTCATAACCTCCAATTCAGATAGTTGCCAACTGTAACTGGTCGCCTATAAAAAAAAGAAACACACCACACTCCACTCCGGCGGACGTGCTTTCCCATTTTCCGGACGCGGCGGGCGGCGGAAATGGGTCGTGGGTGCAATTCCGACATTTTCCCCGTGCAAGATTTTCAATTACAATCTGGGACGGGATAAGCCGCGCTCTGCACTGTGAGGGTTTTTGATTCTGCGCGAAGGATTAAAGACATTTAAAATGGGAGCCGATTGCGTCTCGTTTATTGCAGTGGTGGGCGAAAATTACGGTGCTGCAGTCTCCTAAGTAATTGAGCCGTTGTAACCGACTTATCAGTGGTATCTTTACATATGTTGCAGCTCATGAATGCCTAAGAAATGGTCGTAATCTTTCTACAAAACCAATAAGTGTATTATACTTAGGAATCTGTGAGTTTATTGCGTAAAATTTAACTCAGGATTCCTCGCTCATTTGCGCTTTATCTATGCCTATCCATGACTGCTACTATAAAGCTATCGTAATATGGCAATCATAATCTCTCGTCAATTAGTTGTTTTACTACACCGCCCTACATAAATCAGATAGGTACCAGTACGTAGAACAATAAAAAAAATTGGACTATACTTTATGACATGTTACGCTGCCAAACGGTTTTTAAAAAGAGCAAAAAAAATCATATATCGCGAAGTCCGTTTTACCCGATCCCCAGCGTCTAACAATAGAGTGTGGTATCGCGTACGTACGGAATCCGTACAATACGTACGTCTGGTGGAAATCCGCGCACGGTTTCTATTTTAGCCGCGGGGCTTATGTCTGTGCTGTGCGTGCTATCTCAATTCGTTGTCAAATTTGTGCGGTGGAGCGCAGGCGACAAACCCGTGCGGGAGTATTGCATCCATGGTTTGTGGGAAATGTCTGTTTAGATAGTATATATTAAATAATAAGATGAAGATAAACCCTAAATACTTTTTTAAAATTTATTATGTGGCATACATGTTGCACAAACCTAATATAATTCTCGCAGCTAGCATAATATTATTCATTCATCATGGACACAATTATTGTAACTGCTTCGTGGTTTCGTAGGACAATTATGTGCTCTGCGATCTAGCGGTCCTAGGCTCTATTCCCGAGTCTAGTAGTGTTTTTGGGTATTCGCAATAAAACTTTCGAAGTAGCAGCACAGAGTGTGGAAATGTGCCCGTAAAACGAAAACACGTTCGATTCTTAATACGAAGGACTAAACCTGGCGAACTGTGGGGACGGAAATGCAACTCATCCTAATCCTGGGAATATAGACATGAGCTTAGTATATACAATTGTGATAGAATTACACCGATAGTTTGCCAAATCTGTAGCACTATAAGCACTATGTCAGGTTCCACACCTTATGCTACCTGATCGGATTTCATCGAACAAAATCGACGCCAGTTCCCAGCATCTACCCACAGCTTAGTGACCCTACACGATACACGTGACTAGTACCGTGTTTCTATATTTGGAGTGGTTTATATCGGGACAATGGGTGTGCGGGCCTCGGGTGGATCCCTAACGTTGTGACGTCACGGACCGGCCTCACCGACCGGGGGCGCGCGACGACCTCCACACACTATCGGAAAGCTTCGCCTGATACGGAATATAGGGTTGCGCATTTGATTTGTGCTGATTTGAGTTGCGTGGACTGATGATTCTTATTGATTTAGTTCTTTTTACTTACTAGACCAGCGTGGTGGACTAAGGCCGAAACCCTCTCAATGGTAGAGGAGGCCCGTGCCCAGCAGTGGGACGTACATGGGCTGAAGATATGAGAGAGTTCTTTTGTGTGTGGATTAGATAGCACTCTTATGAAATGGGTTAGCTGAATTTGTTTTATGACGTTTTTAGTGGGTCACTGTTGGATCTAAATTTGGAATTTGTCGCTGATCGCAGTTATCATGTGCAGTGGTTACTCGAGGATCAGAGCTGGTAAACAGTGCGAGGTTTGTATTACGGACCTTTTAGAAAAGAGCAAACACTTTCCTTAAAGGTCTTCGTGGTATTACTATAATAGGTACACTTCACATCACTGGGATTTTATATCCCAGGAATCATCTGGCTATTGATAGACTAGTCGAATAAGTAGGAGATATTATTCACTGAAACAGGTCACCAAATTATCAGCTAAAGTTCCACCTTTGAGCTCTTTCATTTGCTAGTTTGGAAGCAAGAAAACACCACGATCATGGTTTTCTTATAATCTATTAGATAAAAGAATGTCATGATTTTTTTAATAAATATACGTAGGCTTATCCCAGAACAAGACTTTTTTTCGTATACAACTGTGGCCTGTCCTCATTACGTGATTGCATTTCGACCGGAATACCCAACAAGCAAAGGTTATTTGAATAATCAGCCAGAATAACAGTAAATTTACGTTGTAAAGTAACCAAAACAAACCGCATTGTCCACTGCAACTCTAACGAACTAATTAAAAACTTAATTCCACCGAATAAGTCGGCGAGAAGAGGGTTGAGTGGGGAACAATTTAACTCGACGCCCGAAAACAATGCGCCGATCGTCTTAGGTTTATCCCACTAAGAAGTAGCAAAAATAGACAATAGAGAAATGTACTCATTTGTTTCTATTATTTTCGAAAAATGTAGTAAAATCTGCAACTGTTGTAGTATGAAGTGTGTAAGAAAATAAAAAAAAAGATAGAGCTAAGAAAGTTCTTGAGAAGAGTACTGAGGTGTGCAAGTTCCCTCACGTTGTTCGAGATACGAGATCGTTTAAGTAGGTGATCTTTTGGGTACACATAACTTATAATAGCCATAGTTTCTTGGTAGACCGCACACATAACTGAGGCCTATAAAATCAAAGGCAGCTAAATCCAAGTGAGTCAAATATTCAGTAATCTACAAAAATCGATAACTTTGTTTAGGTGGCTATGATATTTTATATTTTAAAAGAGATTTATAAAGAATGTGAATACCACTAAAAATCAGAATTTTAAATTATAAAAATACCACAATATTTGAGTACAGACTGAATAAATTTGTATTTAACTGTCTTTGATTCCAACTGGCGTTTAGCTGGTTTTGATTCTATAGGCCTCAACTCTCGATACATCGATAAAAAATATTTAAAGAGCTTTGAATACTTCAACCGTGAATTTCTAACAATCAGGCAAACTGATTAGTAATCTATATTGTGCACCTAATCACCATTTAGTCACTAACATGAACGATAAACAAACAATTAACTCCAAAATCTAGTTATTATAAAGTCAAAACACATTTCGAATGGGATGGGCGAGCTCCAACCGAACTGTTGTGCCGTCGAACTTGTATTGGCGGTTTAATTAAGCGCAAGTGGCTTTGACGTTCCATTCGCGTTGTGCAGTATACATTGCTCTATGTACTCAACTGTGGCTAAATAGATTTCGAATTAGCCCGGCAGTGTATTAAACATAGGATATTGAATTACGTATGAATTAATATTCAATGCACTGATTTTATGATCCTGGCGGGTATTGGATGCGGAATCTAATTATTTTGTCCGTGCAATCGACGTTGCTTTTGTCTGTTCGGAGCTGATAATACATTTGATAATAATAATGTATCTATACCCTGACTGAATTCTGTTAACATAAGCAGAGATTATAATCGTTCGAACAGATATTTTGTAATATTTATTTCATCACTTCATGTTCGAAGCGCATCTAGAAGTTTTCATGAAATTCGGCGTTGTACTTGACTTTCTCAGAATCTCTTCGATCGTCTTCAAAAATGAATTTACCTGGGGTAGGTTCTAAGTGTAATAAAGAACCATAATATGAGTATCAAATGTACCCATATTTATGCAGATTGCAGTCTACAGATCCTTCATGATATATTTGATATTTTATTTATTAATTTCATAAGCATACTTTTTGGGTTAATAATTTAAGCTATTAAATAAAGAACTTATTTCTCCAATGACTGTCTATAAAACTTTGCGCAAGTACATTTAAATATTGACACCGAAATACACATGTTAAAACCGTAGATAATAAAGACTGTTATCCGTTCTCGTATAGAGACCGCGAAACATCTTGTAAACGGGGGCATTAAACACGACCGTAAAACATTACGGTCGGCTTTAAATAACGTAAAATGTCTATTAAACCGTTGAATTCCCCCATTTATAGCGCAAATCGATAGGAGAATCCTGGTGGCGGCGCGTTTCCACCGTCGAAGGCGGTACGGGTACGGTATCGAAATTTCTTAGTATAAATAGAGTTTACGAGATTTTCTATACAGCAAAATATATACAGTCATAAATAATATCCAAACTTCACGACAATTTGTAAGTTTTTTGCTGTAAACATTAGAATTACGGCAAGAAACTTTTTCGAGTCTACAAACTACAAAAAAAAGTCAAAGACGATCAAAGTCGCTCTCTTGTTTCTCACTAACTGACCAACCAACCACACAAGGCTCTCAAAAGAACACGCTGCAAACACTACCACATTGCCGTAACGTAAGCATAATAACAATGGAATCGCCTACATTTTCAATACTGGGTCAAACGGATTTCGAAATACACAAACGTATACTTGGATGCAGAAGCCTTGCTTTACCCCCCCTGCCTTCCAGCCCCCGTGCCCCCTCTACATCCCTGAGACATGCCACGTGTGTTTTACGAATGCATGAGTGTAAAGATTCGTCTGTACGATCGACCTGATGAAAATCAAGACGATTGATCGCATCAAAAATTTCGCCCAAAAATCGTTAACGATCTTAACATACGTCATACACCATCGATTCGTCGTTTCGATCGGTACGACGCGACGGATCGTACAGATAAATCGTACCGTGTATGGGGCCCTTTCAGTGTTTCTGTGCAGCTCGACACGCGATCCCGCCTCTACACGCGTCGTTCACTTGTTTTTCTGAATATTTCATCGGTTATTTATCGATTTGTCATACGCATGCACGTCTATTGTGCGGGGGAGGGGTACTAGTGCCGGAGGGGCGCGGGGAGGGGGGGGGGGGCGAGGCTAATTCAAGTGGCGTGCGTTACCCGCCGCGCAATGCACTACAAATTACGCGATTTGTTCGAGACATTTTTTTGAAGTGTCTATAAAAAATTGACGAAATGTCGTATCGTGTCACGGAGTATGATTTATATTTCTGAGCAATTTTTACTTTTGTGAGATATCCGAACAAGTAAGTTAAGAATTAGTTCTCCGAGATTTTTTTAGCTTCCAATTATAATGTGACATAATAAACAACACATTTTATTTGTTTCAGGTTTAACCGTCAGAGAATCGAAAATAATCCTGTCCTTAAATTCCTACTTGCGCTACGGGGATAAATTATTATTTCATTTTTAATCTACGTCTAAATTTCTAAAATAACATATTTTAAAAACACTACTTTATCAACCCATCATAATATGTAGACAATAACAGTAGTTAAGGTTACATTAAATCACCATTAATATTTACCTGCATTTCGGGAGAGCCGCCCTCGTCGCGAATTAGCAGAAGGTAGCTGTGTCCGTCGATTATAACTTCCTTCTTGAAGCGACCGCCTGCAACACAGTTCCAATATGTTACACATTTAAAACTCATATTACATATTCCATAAATGTTTATTTCGAAATTAATGAAGGTCACATGTAGCATAAATTACCATAAAATTGAGTCATAATTAAAAAAAAAATAATCATTTTAAAAAGTGCATTTAGACCGTACAAGCAAGCGATTTAAACTTTTAGAGCAATAGATAAACTTTTAGGAGCGATGTAAGGATTCGAACCTACGATTCCTGATTACATTGTTAGTGTTCTATAAAATAATTTATATATAACTAAGCGTTCGGAAAAAAAATGTTAATTTACCCCACCGTGGATTATCTCTAGAAATCAAACAATAATATCAACTCAATACTCATATTCTTTTCACATTTCGACCTATGCGCAGAATAAAGTTATATGTGCTTATACACAACTTCTCTTTCTCAGCGATTTAAACTTAATTAGGCAAAAATTATCAGTAACTTCTTATGTTCTTCAAACAACAACAAAATTTATGAATATTATTACTTCACTAGTGCAATATATAAACAAGTTTAATTCTATTTTAGACATAAAAAGTACTTTGGTGTTATAATCATAAGTAACCTTATTCTATGCATAGGTCGATAAAGTCATCAAAATCAGCCTATATTTTCTTATTCTAATCTTTGAATGCGATGTAGTTGGGTACTACGCACGTAAATGCAGTAATGTTAATAAAATTGTCCAATACCCCGAAGGCTTGTGTGTCGAGTGGGCTCATTGAATGAATGCAAACAAAACAATTCATGTCCTACGCACAAATAAAGCGAGCCTACGGCCGTAATCAGTGCACTAGCACCGGCGTGGGGTCGATGAACTTGTGAATTATGTTATCAACAAGTAGCGACATCTATTGTCCGCTTTATACATTACATAATTTAATACAGCGACATCTGTGAATTATTTTGTATATTAAATACAGCGACATCTAGCGTCCAATAGTCACAACATGAAGTGCTAATATAGAATGTACAAGTACCGCTAATGCAATATAGATGGCGCTGTATAAGATAAAAAACTTGCCTTCTGGGCTTTCTTCTTGCATGTAAGCTCCTGTTAAGTACCGATGCACCAGTGCAGATTTGCCGCTATCAGGTGATCCCAGAACACCGACCCGCAGTTCTGTTACACCCCGCGACGCTGTCCATTCTTGACTGTTTACGAAGGAATCTGTAACAATAAGAAAAAATTATTATTATTATTGACGTTTAAGTTTTGCGTGGAAAATAATATTTGATACTTGTAAAAGCAATGATTTATTTATTTTTAAATAAAAGAAATATAAAAGACACTACTAACGCCATCTAAATACTCGCGGTAAATTTACTATTTACCACCAATACATCATAGATGGCGCTGTTTACACATGTTCAGTTCAGACTTAATAAAACATGTAATTAATTAACTGGTACAAAACGAGATTAATAAAGTTATAATGCATAATTGGAGTCAATCAAACGTAGCGTGCGTTGATTAAATTAATAAAGCACCTGATACAGATGTAACATGATCAGAAAACAACTTTCACTGGTGCACGAAACTCGCACTTCCTTATATCGAGTTAGATAAACTGTGGAACCGGTCGTGTCATATTGTTTCAATAAAGCGTGAACATAACGTAATCGGCACAGGAAACCGCGGGATTACGGTCTCGTTTAAATAAACTGCATTTCAATATTGATCGGATAAACATTACGCGAGGCATTTTCCCGTTCGCTAGAAATCTATTTTGGGATGCAGGAAATAATATAGTTCATTCAATGCAAAATATGATCTAAAGCAATCGAGATAAGTAATATGAAAAGAATGTAAATAAAATGACTAGTTTAAATAAAAATATAAAAAAATAACTAACAGATAATGAGGATGTCATGATTGAATATCCCTACTTCTTAAGTGCTAACTTATGACACTCTTTCCTTGAAGAGCTATGAAGAGCTTGTTTTTCCAAAAGGAGAAGATGTGCATTTCTGCACGCACACTTTGCCAGTTATATGTCAAATTCACGTAATAGGAGACGAGACCTTTCCAGATTCCGTGCTACTACTGCGAATTTCCTAATACAAAAACTTCAAAACACTGCCCGAATCCCGACCCAGGACCTCTTTCTAATCATCATTTTTTAATCAATCCCTTTAAACACTGGTTGGCTAGTTATGACATAATTTGTTACATTACATTTCTCCCAACATTTTCCAAACTTATTAATAGAAGCATAGCATATTTGCATTCACGACGTTACATATGCAGTTTGTTTAAATAAATGTTGAAAGCTGGGAGTTGTCTAAACGTCCCGCGGGTTTTGTCTAGACGGGACGCAGTTAACAGACAAATGAGCTAATATTTACCGTGTTCTCTGCAAAGCTTAATATCACTGTACAATTTATTACAGTATTTGGGTCAATCAACTTTTATCTGTCCTATCAGTACTATGTAAATTTGTCCCTCAGTAGGTTAGTACAATGAAACATTAATTTTTCCAAAAAAATTATATATGGCAATCCATTACAATGAAACATAATTATTAATTACAATATCTACTATGATGCTAGTAAATAGATTTTGTTTGCTTTAAAACCTTAACGACCTTTTTGCATGTTTATTTTAGTCCCTATTATATTTTATTATTCTGACTTCCACCGGACAACGGTAAAAAAGTTCCAAAATCCAAACATTTATGGCGTGACTACTGCTTGGAACTCAAGTCGATTTATTTCGTGACAACATTCATCCAGCCCCGATTTTGATTTCATCTTTTCCGCGGCGCCAGTCGACCGAGTGTATTTTGAAAAAGAGCGTGGCTTTATTGTATGTCCACTGGACAACCAGCACAAAAACTTTTGTATTTTATATATTGTAGTAAATTAAAGTGGAATATATTCAATTTAATGTATATTTTTTACTGTGCGTAAGACCTAATTCAAAATATTATTATTTATTACCAGGGAGCGGAAAGACTAATAAATATCACCACCAGTCCCTTGGACATCCAAGATCGTTGTCTGAATTATTCAATATTTTCTCTTCTAATACTGACAATTATTTTCAAATAGTTGTTTTTTTATTACATAGAAGAAGAAATACAGGCGATTTTCATCATAGAGTCCCCTTTGGACACCCGAGTATTTCCTATGGACAAACGTCTATGTCCACTGGACAACCACTTTTTTCTTATCTCCTAAAGACACATTATCGTCATTTTTACTTTAAAAGAACAGTAAGGTTTTTTAAATATGATTGTAATATTTAAAAGTAAATAAACAATTTGACTGAATTTTTAAATGTCCAAGGGACTATCTTAACTACAGTCATGTGAATTTTTGAGTAAAATTTACCATAAATTGTTCTGCTCTATTTGAATTCCTTAAATATAAATAATTATCAACAACAAATACGTATAAAATATACAAATTTAAGAAAAAAAAATTGATATATAAAATCTATCATTGATGGTACATTTAAAAGTTGATTGACCCATTTACTCTACGGTGATCAAATATATGATTCTCTGTATGCAAATTGACAAACACTGGGTTAAATGATGTAAGGTTTAATGTTTATTTATAGGTAAGTACTTTATAACCCGCACTAGGCCAGCGTGGTGGACTATGGCCTAAACCCTCTCAATGGTAGAGGAGACCCGTGCTCAGCAGTGGGCGTATATGGGTTGATGAAGAAGAAGACTTTATAACAATTTGTGAAAGGACAACCTTCCGTTGATTTTCTATTAAGATTATAAATGTATATATATCCAAGTAATGATGACCTCGAGGTTTAGGCCGAGAATCGCGGTGGTCACGGATTCAAACCCCAGACACACATCTTTGACTTTTAAAAGTTATGTGTGTAATCAGGATGAATTTTCATGTACTTTAACAGTGACGGAAAACATCGCGAAGAAACCTAAAGACCTAAAAGTTGTAAGAAGTTGGTGTATAAAGCCTTAAACCCTCTTAGTTGCAGAGAAGTTATATTGATATTTCATTCTTAAAAATGTATCCAATAGTGTTTATCTATCTATCTGTCTCAAAATTCGAAGCCGCGACTACCAAAAATTCTGCCCATATCCAAATAACCAATTATTTCTTATCCTATCCCTGACACATTTAATAAACAATGCCAATTTTTACAAGCTTTTATTTAACTTCACTTTTGTATGTATGTATGTATGTATGTATGTATGTATGTATGTATGTATGTTTGTATGTTTACAAATCTTGCAATGAAGATTTGAACCACTTCCAATAGACCGATTGTGCTGAAACTTGGTATACCTACGTAACTTGGATGACAATACAATAATATGGTACCATGGAGCTGGTCTGATGATGAGGTTGGAAGATGACCATAGAAACATCGGTTCTTGTGGACCGATTGAGCTGAAATTTGGTATGTCTTTGTAACTTCGACAACAATACACAAATATGGTATCATGGTGCTGATCTGACGAAGAGTTGGAAGATGCCCATAGGAACTCCGATTTCTGTGGTCCAATTGAGCTGAAATTTGGTATGTCTTCGTAGCTTCGGTAACAATACAAAAATATGATATTATGGAGCTGATCTATTGAGGAGTTGGAAGAAGCCCACAGGAACTCCGATTCCTTTGGACCGATTGAGCTGAAATTTGGTATACCTATGTAATTTCGGTGACAATATAATAACAAGGTATCATAGAGCTGATCTGACGAAGAGTTGGAAGATGCCCATAGGAACTCCGATTCTTGTGGTCCAATTGAACTGAAATTTGGTGTGTCTTCGTAACTTCGGTAATAATACAAAAATATGGTATCATGAAGCTGATCTGATGAGGAGTTGGAAGAAGCCTATAGGAACTCCGATTCCTGTGGACCAAGTAAGCTAAAATTTGGTATGCCTTTGTATTTTTAGTGACAACATAATAACAAGGTATCGTTGATCTGGTGTCATGAGAAGTTGGAAGGTGCCCATAGGAACACTAGTTTTCATGGACCGATTGAGTTGAATTTCGGTATGACTACGAAATGGATAGACTTAGAAATATTTCCAACTAAAAAGTTAAAAATAAATTAACGGTGAAAAACACATTTTAAAATCAAGCTTTTATTATGCACGAAAAATAAAAAAAATAAACTAAGAAAACATTCATAAAATTCGTATTTTTTTAAACTTTACAAGTAACAATTTACAAAAGTGTTCGGTTTATCAGTAGAAGTATGATACATAAACATATATTATCTATAACTAGTATATTAATATTCTTAAGTGATTTAAAAGCTTGTCGCGCAATTTCGTTAATGCAAAGACCTCGGCCGCGACGAGCTTTTAGATCACTTAAGAATATTAATATACTAGTTATAGATAATATATGTTTATGTATCATACTTCTACTGATAAACCGAACACTTTTGTAAATTGTTACTTGTAAAGTTTAAAAAAATACGAATTTTATGAATGTTTTCTTAGTTTATTTTTTTTATTTTTCGTGCATAATAAAAGCTTGATTTTAAAATGTGTTTTTCACCGTTAATTTATTACCTCTAATATTTCACCATAATACCGTGCAGTGGCAACATTATCCGTATATTAATCGTATGCGGACTAACCCCATTAGTGTTTCGAATGTGGTGTGAAATTACATCGGCTCGTCGCTGGGAGGGGTGACTGAAAGCTTACAGGTCGCGGTACATTACGCTACGGAGGCGCTTCCTACAGTTTGGATAAACCTGCGGCTGTGAGTCTAGCGGAACGAGTAGCGGTATATATCACCTTACTTTTTTGTACTTCAATACATTAATAATCGAAAAAAAAAAGGTTTTAAAAATTTATTTTTTTAATGGCAACTCTATTTTATTGTATTCGTACGGCGAAGTTACAAATCGCATCTGAAGAAAAATATGTTTTCCAAGTGACATTCAGTAACGCCTTCTTAAAGTCATTTATTAGAAGGCTCTTTTAGTGTTTCCTTCGATATGAATGTTTGTGCGAACCGCAAATATTTTTTTCGGGTATTTGACATCAAACAAGTCTTTCGTAGTGTCTGGTAGTGCGCGGTCAAAATTATATATGAGACTGTTGGATGTATTTTTTAATTATATTTGTATCTGTTAATTGCAATGATTATTTCGCGGTAAAATTCACTTGTGTGTATTTGTATATTCAAATTTGGATGCGAAAATCTACCTTCATAAAATCGCCTTTCGCTCCGCTCGTCAATCAGTCGCAATGCCATCGTTACATAATTTGGGACGCGCTGAACCTCGCTAATGCCGTGTCAATATTACCATAGACCGCGATAGCTTTACGTAATTTGCGAATTATATTGTTACCGTAATAATCCTTTGTAATATGTTTTGTTATACTGTTATACGAACATTATTATGGTATAAAAGGTAAACATTTTTGTTGCGCATTCACGCCTAAAGTATTGGGTAATTTTTTATGAATTTTGTTGTGATACAGCTTTAGGACATTGAAGACGGTTTGAAGTACATACTTATATTTTTATAGCCTGTAAGTTGCAAGTAAGTTGGCTAGACACTAGCTTGTAAAGCCACCGAGACAAATGCTTGTGTAATCCACAAATATTCGTTTAAGATTTGGGTGTTTGTGAGTCCGAAAAGTCTCTCGTTGTTTCTGCTGCCTACGACAAGAGACTCGTACCTTAGCGTTTGGTCAGAACTACGTCTGTGACTATAAATACACCCAGTAATATTTATCTTGGGAAGTTGATAGGTTCCTGAGACTTTGTTAAAAAAACTGACCCACATTATTTTTTCTCCTTAGATCCATGTCATCAATACTATGCAGTAGAAACTTGCTCTTATTTACTAGGTAATTTAAACAAGCCGCTTATGGAAAGGAAGATTCCCTTACACTTGTTTGCTCACTATATTGTCGGGGATGATAATTATAATTAACGTGCATTTGCTAATAAAACCCCAGCAAATGAAGACGTTATTTATTGTTAATTCGCAGTTGGCTGCTTACCATAAAATAGGTCCAAATAGAAACAAATTCATATGTGATTAACAAATTCCATTTCGGATTTGCATGTTTTTGAAAATTTTACTCCACTGTGCGTACCTGTGTTCTGTTCATGTATCTTTGTGTCTCAGGTATGCCCTTGCGCAGCAGTGGGATGTCCGTTAGCTGATATAGTCATAAATATATTAGTCACACACAAAAACTGCCGCATAGATTTATGCAATTTGGAGCGCACATTACCCATTTTTTTTAAATTTCTTACTTCCCATTCTTCATTGAACGTACAAGATTTAGAGCCTACTGACCCCGAATTAGACACAGCAAGATGTCCACACTCGCCGCCTCAACACCCATTGTTGACACAGACATAAATCCATCAAGACATTTGCGGACAAATTGTGTCAATTGCAACCGAGATTCTGCTTTTGAAAGTCTCAAAAGAAAGTCTTTGTGGAGTGTTATAAAAGTGAAAAAAAAGTGTTGCATTTGTCATTTAACACTTTCTACAATGAGAGTGGCATGAAGTAGCGGTTTGGCGACGTGCGCGGGCGACCATTGGCCGGTGTTACCAGGGCTGCCAGATTATATAATCGAATACAAATCCTGTATAATCGGATAGGGTATTGTAGGTATTGTACGACAGCCCCCGTGGCGCAGTTGACTAGACACCAGCTTGCGAAACGAGAGGCCGCGGGTTCGATCCCCGCACCGAGACAAATGTTTGTGTGAACCACAAATATTTGTTTCGGGTCTGGGTGTTTGTGAGACCGAAAAAGTCTCTCGTAGTGTCTGATACCCACGACACAGGTCTTTCAACCTAGTGTGGGGTCAGAGCTATGTATGTGACTGTTGGGTGTATTTATTTATTTATTTATCCATGACCACTTCGTATAATACGATACAAAGGCATACGGGATGGAACATAAATGCGCATTTTATCAATAATTTGTAATGTGTCATTTGTCATCTATAAATAAGAATTCTTTAAAAAAAAACAAGAGCTGCATAGAATGTTTATGTATCATGCCATCTAATTTTGTATAATTGGAGATACTAAACCGTATAGCTGCGTTTTTTTTGCTGGCAGCCCTGGGTGTTACTGCCGCTGTCATTCGACACAGCTGAGTAGGCACGCAGCCACGAGACAGACGAATACAACAAGCGATGGTTATAATAATTATTTACCTTGTTGAAGTTAGTTTGTGGTATATACCGACCAGGCTTAATTAGATAGGTACTTCCAAAATTTCACTGATAACGTTATTATAAAATTATAATCAAGTGCACTGGACATAAATGGGGCGTTCCAATATTGTGCTTCAAAGGAAATAGGATAGTCAATTAAACTATCGCTAAGTAACCCGTCAAACAAGCTACTATCTTCGACGATGACCTGTTTTCAAAGTGTTTGCTGAACTGTATAGAATTTCCATTGTTCGATCTTATTATATCGGTTCAAATCAACTTTACCAATAAACTATAACAAGATGAACGTAAAACGAGATATTTTATTCAGTGGTCAATTCAGTGATGTTTATTTAAAAATTTGAGTATATTTAGTATTCTTCAGTAGTTTCGAAGCTCCTATAGAATGATCCAGGATAAGATACCCCCAAATTATGCAGTTGTATTTAGCTCTAGTTTTTAAAGGATTTGCTCGTGTATTTGTAGATTTTACCGATCGATATTAGTGCTTACCTATGCTATTGTATCATATACAAATTTATGTAGCATAATCAATTAAATCCATTAATCTGTTAAGTCATTAAATTGTATAAATACAATTGTTTTAAAATATTTACATTTTCAGCTTCAATTTAGTGGCCCGACTGCAAGTGATAATTCCATTACGCCATCTGGCGTCGCGAATCAGAACCCCGTGGAACTACAATGGGAGCTAATGTTCCGTCACTATTGTGGACAGACCGACTCGTTTCTTTATAGAGTTTTTTCCACATCTCGGAACGTGCGGTCGCTGCTTTCATTGACAGTTTCACTTCAACTTGTAGATGTGCTGTTGATTGCAAATATCTTAGGAGTATGAATAGAATAATGAAGCTTCGATGTAAAATGTTTAATGTTGTCACTAAATAATGTATTTCGTACCAATAAATGAGAATTCTAAAAGAAAAAATTTGTAAATGTGGATTTTTATTGGCAATGAAATTAAGCAGTAGAGAAGGCATTACTTGAGCGTTCCCATGTCAATATAACCAAAAGTATAGATAAAAGTTTGCGATTTAGTATCGCATAAACGTCACTTTTTAAAAGCTTTTATTTAACTTCACTTTTGTATGTATGTATGTATGTATGTATGTATGTATGTATGTATGTTTGTATGTTTACAAATCTTGCAATGAAGATTTGAACCACTTCCAATAGACCGATTGTGCTGAAACTTGGTATACCTACGTAACTTGGATGACAATACAATAATATGGTACCATGGAGCTGGTCTGATGATGAGGTTGGAAGATGACCATAGAAACATCGGTTCTTGTGGACCGATTGAGCTGAAATTTGGTATGTCTTTGTAACTTCGACAACAATACACAAATATGATATTATGGAGCTGATCTGATCAAGAGTTGGAGGATGGCCATAGGAACTCCGATTCCTATGGTCGAATTGAGCTGAAATTTTGTATCTCTTCGTAACTTCGGTAACAATACAAAAATATGGTATCATGGAGCTGATCTGATGAGGAGTTGGAGGATGCCCATAAGAACTCCGATTCCTATGGTCCAATTGAGCTGAAATTTTGTATCTCTTCATAATTTCGGTAACAATACAAAAAATGGTATCATAGAGCTAATCTATTGAGGAGTTGGAAGAAGCCCACAGGAACTCCGATTCCTTTGGACCGATTGAGCTGAAATTTGGTATACCTATGTAATTTCCGTGACAATATAATAATAAGTAATCATAGAGCTGATCTGACGAAGAGTTGGAAGATGCCCATAGGAACTCCGATTCTTGTGGTCCAATTGAACTGAAATTTGGTGTGTCTTCGTATTTTCAGTGACAACATAATAACAAGGTATCGTTGATCTGGTGTCATGAGAAGTTGGAAGGTGCCCATAGGAACACTAGTTTCTATGGATCGATTGAGTTGAATTTCGGTATGACTACGAAATGGATAGACTTAGAAATATTTCCAACTAAAAAGTTAAAAATAAATTAACGGTGAAAAACATATTTTAAAATCAAGCTTTTATTGTGCACGAAAAATTAAAAAAATAAACTAAGAAAACATTCATAAAATTCGTAGTTTTTTAAACTTTACAAGTAACAATTTTTTTACAAAACCTTTTAAGCGTACATTTTGCGGTTGTATGGTATCTTATAAACCAAAATAGACCACTTGAATGGTCCATAATTAACCGACAAAAGGCGGGTATAAAAAGCCCAGCACAAAAGTGAAAACGAAAAGTATCTTAACCCTTTCGCGGACGACACAACACGGCCCACGCCTTTTAAATACATTAAAAACAAGATCTGAACACCCTTCGGCCCACTTTACGACATCATAACCCTCGCACCCGTAAGGATCGCTGCGACCCATGAATGCTAATGTACATCGGCCGTAACACGATTACACTACGGTCAAAGGGACCCCAATAGTGAAATCTGGATTTATTACACCTGGGCGGCGGCAATAATGTCGATTTATTGAGGGAAATGAACGATAATGATCTTTTATTGTGTACAGGGTTAATAAAACACGCCCTGTGTGAAGTACCGTTTCGTGTTTGACAAGTCTGTCACATTGTGTACATTGCGCTGTGAATAGCGAGGCGATATTTCAACCCGTTAATGTAGCCGCCATTGTATGCGCTTTGTGCGCTGCTCGCGATGTTATGAGAACGTGTTTTTGTTCGGTAACAAATTGCGACTTCTTGTTTATTAGCGGTCTTTTAGTAGTCGTTAAGTTTAACCGAGCAATATTCTGTGTGGTGGACGTCGGACGGAAATGATTGAGCTACCGTTTTGATCACAAAGTTATTTATGTTTACAAACATACTGACAAAACCTCTCAAAACAGCGACATGGACTAATATAAGTATATTGACTATTTGACGTCAACCAACCCTCTACTGGAAAGTCCAAGACTTTAATTGTACAACATTCATACAACGTAATTTTCCCGATTACAACTAATACTCTGAAATGAACTTAAGACGTCATAATTTTCTGTCGTGTGCGAACTTCACAACTATAATAAGTCAACAAAATCCTTGCAAGGTAAAAATACCTAAAACAATTACTTTTATACAAAAAAACCGGCGAACATAAAAGAGATTTCTACGTTAGATTTCCACATTTCGACCCCGTGACCCCATATCGCAGGATCACACAGGTCGTTTGTTTTATGGCAGGATAACGTTCACATTTGGGCAAAGTTCAAACCGAGTGGGAGAGAGGACACCCCTCTTAGTTGCGACAGGTGATTTAACTGACGCTATTTGATTTCCTCATATAACGTTTTATTTATGGTATAATTAAATAAATAAAAAAATACACGATAGACGAGTCTTGTGTTGTGGGTAACAGAAGCTGGGAGATACTTTTCGGTCTTACGAACACCCAGACCTGAGGCAAATATTTCTGGATCACTCAAAACTTGTCACAAGCTAGTGTCTAGCCAAATATTGAATGTCCCTAAATTAGACTACATTATCATTATAAATATTAATTCGACCAAGTAGCTAATTTAAGAAAGTACAAAACTAATGGCTGTATATTGATGCCAAATGGAAACTACTTTACACTGAATAATTTTGGAATCGATCATTACGAGTCGACAATTAAATCGATCGAATCGAGTAATGTAATCGATTCTGCATTAATAAACATTTATCAGTGAACACGGGCAAATTGTTCGTCTAATGATGCGTGAAACCGTCGATTCGTAATACAAATGGAGCAAAACTCGTGCGCACGTCATGTTACGAATATGGAACCTTGAACTCGCACGTCTCACACTCTTAACCGTTGAGGTATCGACCCATTGCGTACTTTGACTGATTTTATTTATAGCGTATTGTTGTGCCTTAAATAAAAACTAAACAGTGTTTTCATGCTTTATATTCGTATGGAACCGTATGTAATTTTACTCAAGCTTCTGCCCACGGTATGAAAACAAATCTATTTTTCTTTTCGAATAGCTGAAAACCGACGAAAATACAATACGATCTTCGTGTCTGTTTTGTGTAATGTATTAAATTATTTAAATGTAACATAATCAAATCATATTAAAATGAGTTAAATGTGTCTTTCATTATTGCAAGTTTTCTGTAAATTGATAAAATTGTATCTAATGAAAATAGTCATCTATTCTAGTTTAATGAGAACGGATGATTGAAATATGCACAATTAATATTATATTTAGTTTTGAGGTGAATCAACCGTAATATGACCAATGAATTTGTATTGTTTATAATTATTTTCCTGCACAAGGGAATTAAACATATGTTCTCGGAATGTGAACAATTTATGGAATTCTCATGTACTTTACCTTGATGTGCATATTTCAGTCCCATACAATGCGTAGCCTACTTATAATGTCTGAAATAAATATAAAACAGCGTAGAAAATTACGACTGCTTCGTGGCAGCAATTTTCTATAACGTTTGGAAATTCCCGAATTCGACTCCTACGTCCAGCATGCGCAATAGGATTACTAATTTAAGGATTTTTTCGTAGCTGCATCTTATACATGATTGCAATTTCAAACAGCACATAAACATATTAGAAATAAATATTCTTTGGTATACGAGAGGCTGTATATTCATAGCAATTCATTTTTTAATTTCACTATAATTCGTTATTTAAAAACAAAGCAACAGCCATCATCAATTTTCAAATTTCGAACACCGAGTTGTAAGGTTTAAGATCTGCACGTACAGACCTCATTCGATCGTCAGCTTAAGCGTGCGTGTGACGCATCGAGGAGTGCGGGAAGCGATCGACGCGCGATGGGAAACGTCGGCCCACTGATACGGCTTCCTTCCGCCCAGGAACGGGAGCCATTGTGGTAATGCCGCTGGGTCTCATGTCCTTTATACGCAACGGTTAAATTGGCAATAATAAATTGGTTAATTTGAATATTGGATGTTTAGGCTATGTATTTTATTTTATATTTTATTATTATTTTACATGTAAGTTTAAGAAATCGTGTATTGACACGTGAATTTGACACCTAAAATAAAGATTAAGAACAGCGTAGTTGAGGCCCATCTCCTTTTAATCATAGTGAAATGAAATGAACAGATCGTTTAATCATGTATCCAATATACAGCACTTGTCAAAAACATGTTTATAAAAAAAAGAAAGTGTAAGTTCATGCCTTTATGGCCCTTATGAAATAAATATAAAATATACAAAATCACTTTAAAGTTCTTTTTTATTTATCGTATTAATCCCGAGCGTGTGTATTAAGCTTTCAAGGAAACAAGAGATAAGATTGCGATCCCAGCACGCTTATAACAAATAAATCCTAATACACCATGTGCCAAAGTTCGCACATCATTCGAACATCAACATCCTATTCGCTAGAACTCGTATTTCCCAATGAAAATGACAAACAAACCATTTAGGGCGTATCGAAAATCCATGTCGCACGAGACACGTAGCATACAGTATGTCACGTCACACGATATGTGCTCTCGGCGCCATAGTGTTACATTACCGTCCATTACCGTATTTGTACTGGAATTTCGGGTGTCACATATTCCCTCTCATCTGCCTTAGTGTGACATCACGAGGGTATTTGAGATTTGCAGAAATCTGATATGTTAGTAAGTTTATATTTGGTAAATAGATACTATGTTTATTTATTTATTTATGCTTCTTATACAAAACATTGTACAAAGGCGGACTTAATGCCTAAGGCATTTTCTACCAGTCAACCTTAGGGTGGTGCAGAGATACTTGATAGGTGCATAAATATTATTTTTGAATAAAATGCTTATTTATAAAAACTAACATAAACACATAAATATTATACTATAATATAAATATATATACGAAAATAAATATACATACATAAATATACTAAGATACTTACTTTTATTCTTATGTCTTAAATCCTTGGACAGTGTTTTTTAGTAGTGAGAAAGATACCGATTCTCGATAGCGGAAAAATTATAGAGATAACTATGTATATCACAAGATAAATTGTTACTTAGGCTTGTGTTAAATTTGATACAGTACTTACTTAAAGGATACTTAAAGGAGTAGAAGTGTCAGTACAAAATAATGCCACAAAATAGTCGATTTTCTAATAATCTTAGATTTTGTTGCTACCGAAAAAAATTAGGAATGCATACAAATAAACACAAAAGTCATAAAACTATTTATGCAAGGAAGTAATAAACCTTCCTTCATGCATAGATAAAATAATAACCCCTTTGCATGACATCTCAATCGCTCCAATATGCGTACATATTATTTTCCATCTCAATTGAAATGTTCAAAGAGAATAATCCTTCAGAAACAACAAGGCGGTCTCCATCCATACGCCCGAACATCACAACTGCTTCAATCCTTTACCTTTGTATCCCACAACTCAACTCCTTTTAGTAACAAGGGTCACCTTTGATTCTCGCCTGCCCAAACCAATCGCCCACGGCGTCTTCCGCTATGTAATAGGGTTGGCAACTTGTATTGTGGCTTAATATGGCGTAATAATTTATTAGTAAGGTAAGCTTTAATGGGGTCCAGAATAGTTAAAGTAGCTAAGGTTCAGTCTATGTTTATATAGGAATTTCTCAAAATTCGCTCATTTATACGTGCGTTGTATATGCTAATTAATAGAAGACCACACTTAACCCGAAGGTGTAGGAGAAGATGCATTTCTGCACCCACATTTCGCCAGGTATATATCAGTCCCACGTAATAGGGGGCCAGCCTATTGCCGTTTTTCGGGCACATTTCCAGACTCCGTTGAGAATTTCCTAATGAAAAAAATCAATAACACTATGCCCGATCCGGGAATCGAAACCAAGACCTCTAGATCGCACAGCACATACTTGTACCGCGAGACTACGAGGCAGTCACAACACAGTAAGAACACTTGTATTTGATTAATTATCTCTCGTCATTAACTTTCAATACAAATATTTTGTTATTTATACCGTCGCATTGGTATGTACACTTTAATTGATGTTATAAATTATTTTAATAAATAAATATTTGTTTGGTTGAGGTGCTGCATAAGAACGTCTTTAAAAATCGACACTTATAAAATATATCTTCAAAAGCAAGTTCGACAGCCCTGTCCGCTATCACTACGATGTATACGTGACTGATTTTTACTTGTTTGTTCGACCTTTTGGCCTTTTCGAGATGTTCACAGCGTGTATCCTTTTCCGTCGGTCCGTGGGAGAAATATTACCAGTTATAAGTCAGTTAGAGGAAGCACGCGTTCGTAATTCGAATAGTCTTTTATTTTATTCAGTCGTTAAGTCAGCTTCGTCAGCTTATTTTTATTTGTATATCTAGGAGATACGAGGATGGATTTCTATGAAACTATTGCCTTATTGATATAAGTCTTAATCGTATTTTTACAAGATTAATTCGGAGCGATGGTTGGGTTAATTAAACTATAAATTGGTAATAGGACACTAGTATAATAGAGATGTTTAAATACTATTTATTTAACGTTGAGACATAACGTAATGAGCTTATTATTACATAATTCAATTGTGGACATTAAAATACCAAGGGTACGTACGTACCCCAAAAAAGAGTAGTATAAAGCGATATACATTCAATTTGTCATGATTTATTTATAAAAAGAACACCATAAAACATAAAAAAATTACACTATCAAGGAGGTCCAACAATAGAATCTATATAGGCCCATACAAAAGTCACAAAGCAACAATTTCCGATCCACTTCATCAACCAATGTCGTTGTCGATTCAACACAATAGTACCACAACCTCGGTGTTAGTAAAATTGCATCGAACAATAAATACCTTCTTGCGTGACCTAAGGCGACCTTGTGCCACTGAGTTCGATTCCCGGCGAAGGCCTTTCAGATGGCGAGTTAAATGCCACTTAATCACGATGTGGCGTTGTTTAGTGGCCTTTGTGTGAAGTGATCGGCACACCGGCATTCATAAATTCATCGGCATTCACAAATTGTGAATTTAATCTTATTACTATTGGTCAAACAGTGGGTAAAGCCTTGGTCCATTTTTGTGGCCTCGAAGTATTTGGCGAACTACTTCTCCGAGCCCGGACCTAGACGGCGTGGTAGACTAAGGCCTAGCGCCTCTCAGTTGTGTGTGAGGCGCGGGGGGGGGGGTGCAGCAGTTGGAAGTAAATGCACTTATGAAGGCACATGTTGAAACTCAGAAATGTGTTCGTCAATAACTTTTAAACAAAAAGCTAATAGCTCGTCCAGTACGACTTAAAACACGTCACGCGACCGCATCGGTCCTCAATACCAACTTAGGAACTTAAAATACGACGTCAGAGTGGTCGTAATCTCGACTCGAGGGCTATAAATAGAAGGGGAGTGCACTAATGAGTGCAATTTGATGTTGATGCCTCATGTCTCGTTGTGACGGCGGCGCATGATCAATGCGATGTGTGGGCGCATCGCTCGTAAACTACTGGGATGATAATTGAGATGTTTTATGAGAAGACTGTCTTCAGGCGGGCGCAATAGTATAAAGAAATTTGTCTGTGTTCTTTTGATAATTTTTGAAAAACTTGCTTGTGACTAATTTTTATGAACTTCTTTAAAACGTGCGTAGTATGTATAATTGAAATTATATAAGAATTTACGTTATTTTGGTTTCACAAAATGTGTTGAATTCATTTCATGCCGTTTAGGAAGTAATTTTTCTTCTCCACAGCTTAATGATTTTTTAGATAGTAGTAACAATATTTTGACCATTCAAAAATTAGTAACACTGTTTACAAAAAATAAATTACACCGTCTATTTAAAGCGGATCACCAGAATTAAAAGTCACTCTTACTTTAACGTACCTTTACACCTCTTTACCATTCTATATTGTCTAGTATTATTCTTCAATTGTTAAACACGGCAATCGCTTCTAACTTGCACCACATGCGATGTCCATTGAGTCATTGTGTGGCGCCATGTGTCGCGAATCGCTCCCGCGGCCGCTCCCGTGCCCGCTACCGCCGCACCGCGACAGTGACTAATCGCCAATCGCATCTTGGAGCACTTGCGCTTTTAACCAGGACCGAAAGCAAGATAAATATGGGGGAAATATATTAACGTCTGACAAGTCTGGAAGTTGGTCAAATGTTGAAGTGCTGGCTTTCATTACTAATGGAGCTAGACTTTTAAATGAAATAGAAAAAGAGTTAGTATTAAAAATGTTTCAATTTTTGGTGTTTTGGCTGAATTCTGGTGACCGAGTATGGAAACCTAAAAGTGTAATCAATTTTCAAAAATGAAGAACGACATAAAAACACAGCGGTAGACACAATATTTCTTACATTATTCGGGTAAATGTGTCAATAAGGTTTATGTGCTAGAAATTAATAATTTTGTAACAGATCAACGTTTTTATAACCTTATCAATTCTTACAAAGACCTTTGCACTTATTTCACCATCCATTGCTGCTTTACCTACTTCCTCGTGCAAAACCCATATTCAACTTATGAGTTATAGACGTGGGTTGGGTATAGACCCCCTTTTACATACGTTTATTACGGGTCTGTAAGTAACCGAAGCATTTTATGACTGAGTGTTGCTTGGCGCGCGAAACAATAATTGAATTTGATGAGTCCGCATTTGGCGGAAGCGTCAGTCTGCGGTATAGATTTTGTTCAATGATGTGGTAAGTGTAACACAAAATAAACTATTAAACTACATGATACAAGCGAATATAATGGAGAGCTAATTTGGCAAGGCATGTAGTCATTAATCGGCTTAAGTTTTGATGATTCTTATTCATCATTTAATAAAAGAATAGTTATTATAAATATCAATGGATTTGTATTTATACTTATAGTAAGGCAATCCCACGGATGTTTATTGCTTTCTGTATCCTTATCTCGACAAGTTTATCGATAGTCTATATTTTGAACCCTTTTATTCCTTTCTTACTCTTTTTAATACTTTTTTATATTTAATCACCCACAAAATGTAAATACGACCCTGTTATAACGTACATTTTTATTATTCTTTCATTTTCAAATCAAAATAACGATACGACAAAAATGATACACTCCTCGGAGAATGAAATAAACATAACTCTAATGGAAATGTCAATTATATTACAAGGAGTCTCATTATAATAATCCCTCGAAATAATTGCGATACTAACAAGAACAAGGATCATGCTATATATATTCGCACTGCTCGCACTAATGAGATTGTAGATCGTGCCATCCCTTTCCCTCCTCATCCCTCTTAGCATTCAGCGGAAATAACTTTGAAGACGGTTGGAATTAAAACTGTTGTCATGAAAACAATTATTTTTCCTCAGTTCAAAACGATTATTGCGCTGTCTTGTTATTTTTCTTAGTAGTTGTTCCTTAATGGTGTTTTTAGGAGGATTAATTTTCATTATAAGGAAACAAAGGAATAAAATACTATGGAGATGCTGTTTACTATCCAGTAAATAATAATATACAAAGTACACAAAATATTAGGGAAAGCTTTGTGAACTAATATAGTGAAGAAATTACGACCTATTGATTGATGGCCTAAGACTTAAACCCTCTCAGTTGTAGAGGAGGCCGGAGCCTATGACTGAGAGGTGTATAAGCTGATGTTGATGATGATGATGATAGCCTGGAACGGGGAAAGGGATACAGAAAGGGTCACTGCCATCAACGAAGTCCAACAGCTATTATATTTCCCCCTTAATAAATAAGAAATAGAAATAGTTAAACAAAATTGAGTACATTGCGAATATTCTTTTATACATACAATCTATCCAAATAAAAAAGGGTTAGAAAAAATCAATAATGTTCTGCGTAATGGTACACGAGCCGTGAAATGAGACTGTCGCCTCGTCTCGTCAACGGATAGGGTTAGATAAGATATTTTTCGCTCCGACATTCACTTATTTAATGTAACTCCTCACCCACGGGATATCGGCACTCGAGTACTTGACTTTTTATTTAAATTCTGTATAGAGTGTACTTTTTAACATGTTTATTTTTCATTTTATTACTAGAAGAAGAGAATTTGGAATAAAAATTGGTTACGTAATACAGCCTATATGTAAAAAAAATGTATGTAGGGTGTAGGTGATGTTGGTTGATATCTAGAAGGACATAAATCATAATGTTATGTACACCTGTAACGGTGATAGAAAACATCCCAAGGAAACTTGTGCAGGTTTCCTAAAAGTTTTTAGAAATTTCTTAGCTGTATAGTCCACCGACTCCCTCAAGGCCTGCGAAGTGGACTTGTCGCTAAACCCTCTAAGTTTAAAGGAGGGTCATGGCTAGCAGTGAGTCGTACATATATGGGTTGATGATGATGATGATTATAATGATATAGCCTAGAGTATCTAAAGAATGTATAAGATCATTTATGCTATCATACATTAGATACATACATACCTATATGTAACTTGCCATAAACTATTTACGCAAGTTTATGTTTGTATAAGTCTATTTTAAAAGCTTTTTTTATTGATTCTTCATGCCATGATTAAATATATCAAGATCTAAGGAAAGAAATCATGGGATGGAATAGCAAAGTACTATCTTAAAATTTCGATAGCAAATTAAAAACAGAAAGAATATTATAAAAATACGATGGTGTGTTGTAAGCCAGTAAAATATTATGATATGCTGCATTAAAATATGGTGAAGTTTTATGACCGTAGATAATTCTTTCGACGCATAAGACTTTTATGAAACTAATAACTGGCGAATATTGCTACGTAAATGTTGTATGCAATTGCAAGTGTATATCTATTGCAAATGTAAATTTTACTGCATAATCAATACCTTAACCTGAAATTACTGTTGAGAATACAGACGGGGTCATCTGAAAAGTGTTATTTTACAATGCAATTGTATCATTCTTTCCCTCTTTATCAGTTTTAGTCATTTTTATTTCTTACCTCTTGATCCAAATTTTCTTGCAACCGTATTTGACGAGTCATTCTTCTTTACATACTGGTTATTCATAGCGTCATACAAATGATGCTGAATATTCTATTGAAGTACACGAAGAACCAACACAATTCCGTTAAGCCGTTCCAGCATCAACAGCTTTGGTATAAAAGAACTGTCCTGTCCAATAAAAGACGGCAATTTTGCAACCACTTGAAGAAGCAAAAGCATCTTCGAGCAGACCATAATTTAATTAAATTACAACAATAACTCTGTCTGTCTGTACATCGCATTGTTCTACGGCAGCTGGTACATGCCCCAATTTACCTGCACATCTGCCCCGCCTTTGTGAGAATTCCCTTTTGTGACAGGATTAAAGGCATCTTTGTGCAAACTTGCCGGCGAAACCCTAATCTTGGATAGTGATGCGAATCTGTCGCGGTGGACTGTCGATACTGTTTTTGCATTGACGGGTATTTTTTTGGTGATGTTTTTTTGTTTCGCTAGTCGAGTAGATCGGTCGTGGTTAATTGGTTCTCGACTGGGTGATACTCAGTCACGTTTAGCGTTTTTTGATTGCCTTGTTAGTTTTGTGTAGTAAATTGGCGTTTGCATTAGACATGCCTAGGGTTTGATATTCAGTTAGTAAATTGACAGTAGCAGCATGATTAGAATTGTGTCTTCCAATAGGTTTGCCTCATAGAAAGTCTTACTTAACATTTCTAGTGAAATGTGGTTCTAGAAACTTCTGGTTGCCGTTTCATAATACTCGCTTCAATGTATGTATGTAAAAAACGCATTACACAAAGAAAAGAAAACAATTCATTTATCAATCAACACGATAAATCGATTCATGCATCAAGATAAGAGACAAAAGGAAACCAAACCGATCCGATCACTTATCTGCCACACAAGTCGTTGTCACAAATTGGATATCATCGTAGCTATTTCAGTTTCTAGTATATTGAACCAGATTATCCGTGTATCGAGACATGACACCGTGCAAGTGGGATAGTGTTACGTGCGATGGTAACATTTTATTCCATCGTCTCGCTTGGTTATTCCAACTAGCTATTCTCGTGAGTTTCTTTCGAATTTCAGGTGTGACGTCAGAGCTTCGAAAACATTTTTATATCACCATAGCAGTTTCCACACTTTATTATAGATACAGTACTGCGCACTGTACAGATGGAACATTAAATACATTGAGATGAAAATCCCTCGTACATAGGACACAATCTTTCAAGCTTTTTTTTACATTAAAATAATACACTACGTATTCAAAAGTGATTTATTAAGATATTGACTTGTATTACTGATTAGATCACTACTGAATTAAATAATAGTATATTAATCCATAATGTTAGTATATAAATATTACGCATTATGAGAAAGGCAGACAAGATTTATACAACTCTACCGACACTTAAGTATATTTCAATATATGTATAAGCTCCGAGTACGAGTGTGTTTTGTATACAGAAACTCGTCGACCTTGGTGCGAAGAAACTCGCGGAAAATTATCGTTGCAGGCAATAAAACGTTGCCACTTTACATTGCTCTCACTATCGGTCGGTTTTGTGTGTTAAACCATACGTACTGCAAACTTGATCAAAGTGTAATATTACATTTCAATTCCTATGTTTTTACACTTATTCTATGACATTACACGAGAAAATTCATAATAATGATATCATCATCATCAGTCCATATATCTCCCACTACTGGGCACAGACCTTCTCTACCATTGAGAGGGTGCAATAAATCATGATACTTATTTTTTTTATTTCTATATTTAAATTGAACTCAATACCTCACTCTTATGATTTCAAACACAAATGAATGCTAAAAATCTGCTACCTTTTTAATAATAGAGCTAAGATTTCAAAGTATACTTTTCTATAAGAAATATGTATTATATCGATATTCCTCAAACGTCAGTTACATCCCTAACGCTCCTATCGGGACCACCGCCTCCGTTCGGTACATTTTAAACCATAATTACATGTTTCCCGATATGCGAGATGTTTGGGACATCATTATTGTGTCGTTTATCCGTTGCCATGGCAACGCCTATCTACCGCCCCGGGCCCATTCGCACGCTCCAAGAATGTTTTTCTTTTGTTGTCATGCAAATTGCGAATCGTGTTTTGCGGTTTTATGTCACTTAACATGTATGATAAGTAGATTATAATTAGTGAATTATGGATGTATTAATGAATAATAAATATTTAAATAATACACATAATAGTCGCATGCATCCTTCGACCCCAAAATAAGATACATGTATTCTACCGTATAAAATTCTAAGAGAGATTTTTTCTATCCTGATGTATAACGTCATTTCATGGTAACTAGAAATTGTTATTCAGTGAACACGTGGGTATTCCATACTTCTTATAAGCTTAGATCCTTTAAGCGTAACGTGAAGAAGCATCTCAACAGCCTTGATCGAAAATGAATATCGAAAGACGAGAAATGAAAGTCCCTTGAAGTGCAGCAAATGATTCATGCCAATATAGCTAAGGTATGAACTAAACTAAAGTATTTAATGTCGTGACAGTGAACATCTGTTGCCTCTTCGCAATAAGAAGTTAGAGTTGCAAAATTATGTGCAGTGCGCGTTCCGAAATAGACAACTGCGCCCTGACACCTCCATTCTCCATTCACATCCAGGCATCGTTTACAAAGTTACGCAGGGTCGAAGCACACGCGAAACTCGGCAATAGTTTGTCCGGAATCGAATCTGGGACCTATCGATTACATACTTATGCTGAAGGACCGACGAGGCTATCGAATTTGGCTATTTAGTATAAATAAACTTGTGTCGAAAATCTTTTTTAGCAACATATCATTAGATATCGTGATTATTTTGCGGTTGAAAACTTCATCATCTAACCTATTTCTGATTCACTACAAAAATACTGAAAAAAACACAATAGAACTAAAAACTCAAATCTATCAAACTTTGTTCTCACGATTACCGATGCTTATTTGAATACGAACTAAGACTCTAATCTCGAACTAACAACAAACAGAATTTAGTTTTCGTCATTTTTAAATTTTACAAAATTTCTGGCATCAAAAAGGAGAATACATGAGTATAGGTCATGTCACATCAACGCCTCCTTCCACCCACAGCCCCGCTTAAAATACCTTTTATACCTTTTGTGAGGCGAGGAAAACGTTTACGGGCCTCTATTCACTACAAAAGTGGGACATCTAGCTCAAAAGGATTTCTCAGTAAACGTTGTGTGCAAGAGGCAGCTCTTTGACGCAATGAAGACGCAAAACTGTCAAGCATTATACCTTTTTAACAACTTCTTACTTAGATGCTATAGTGGGAGGGTAAAAAATATTCATATTTTATCAAATTACGTATTAATATTTACAAGGTGCCGTGTTATCATTCATCAAAGTATCATTGGATATTTCCATTAGGAAATTCTTGCCCTTCTCAATATCCCTGAAAAACCGCAACCGGCTTGCCCTCAATAGCATTAGTCTGATATACGGCGAAATGTGGGTGCAGAAATGCACCTTGGCCTACCCCATCGGGAAATACAGGAGTGCGGTCTTGTGTCTTCATATAACAATAAAGTAAAGGCTATCTCAAAATGTTCATAATTTTAATCATCACTATTCAGATTTCAGACATCTTCATCAACCCATATACGCCCACTGCTGAGCACGGGTCTCCTCTACCATTGAGAGGGTTTTAAGCCATAGTCCGCCACGCTGGCCTAGTGCGGGTTGGTTGACTACACACCTAAGAAATTCCTAAGAACTTTTAGGTGTGCAGGTTTCATCACGATGTTTTCCTTCACCGTTAAAGCAAGTGATAATTCAATTTGAATACACACATAACTTCGAAAAACCAGAGGTGTGTGCCTGGGGTTCGAACCCGCGACCGCCGAGATTCTCGACCGCGCGCCTAAACCTCGAGGCCATCACTGCTATTCAGATTTCAGACATATAAAAGATGTTTAAGTCGTACAATACTCCTGAGTGCTGAATAAACTTACACTCAACTACGACCAAAAAATGCAATTTACCATCTCTCCTCATAGGCAATTATCAAAAACATCTTAAAACATTGCAAAATCTTGGAGAATGTCTTCAGAACATTCTCAGTTCCATGTGCTTGTAGTATTAATGTTTTGTGTCGTAATCGGCACCCGTTGGGCCGCGGCAAGTACCAACCGAATGTAGGAAACGGTTCTGTGTTGGCAAATTTGCACGCCGTCTCTCCCAAACGGTTATATTCACGGCATTTCGCTTAACAGTGTACAGAGAGAATGTAAAGCTTCGCTGTTTCAACGAGGTCCGATGTGTTTGTCCGTTGTAGATTATTTATGAAGATAGAAATGAGGGGTATTTAATTATGAAGTGATTTCGATTTATCCGCATAATGTAGTTATAAGGTTTTGTGAGAAGAGACGTAGGTACGTTTAAAACCTATGCTTTACTACAACTTGTCTAACTGTCGTTTACGATTGTCGGGTCGGGCAGAGTTTTCTTTTGTGAAATTCTGATCAGCAATCACGGAGTCCTAAAAACTGCAATAGGCTAATGCTTTTTTCTTTGGCCAAAATTACAATTGCCAAAATGTAATGTACCTACGTCTTCGGTGATACGGGCATGAACATACATTTTTTTATTTATATAAGTGATATTGTATGTTTTTAAATAGTGCATAATTTAATCTGGTCTAGTAGTTTCGTTATTTAATATCAACATTTTAAATTGCATTTAACATTTCAGCATAAACAAAAATAAACATAAAAATAACCTAGCACATCCCTAACAGAAGTAAGTCATTGCAATAGAGCCGCATTAAAAAAAAAGAAAAAAAGAATGCAAATTAAATCGATTATCGACAGCACGTGTGCGCGAATGGAGCGCGCCGTTTACCGATTCAAATCGCGGCGCCTAAACAATGACTGCCGTTTCCTGCGGCGCGGGCACAAAGCCACGTGCGCCAACTTAACGCCGCAAAGTTTTTTTTCAATGCACCGAGCTGTGCCAATTATAGTAATGCAATTACTATTGCATTCAGTTTTGCTATAGGAGCGCTGATGGCGTGTTCTTTTGAGTTATTACTTTATTGACATATGCATTACTCAGTGCGTATTTTTTTACAGTTAAACTTTGAGGTACTCTTTATGCTTACACGGATTTATTTTGGTCTATATTTTTGTAATATATATACTGTAAAAGCAGTTTATTAAATCAGTAGGAATGTATGACGAAACATGATTTTATCCCGGCACATATTTGATAATACATCTCTTAAGTAAGCGTCTGTTTCAGTGAGATGAATAGCTAAAATCGATTACAATTATCGCTCGAGTTTTTACTCCTCTTTTCAATCGGCAAATGTATTTTCTAACACCAGATTCACAACAAATTCTTGTTGTATAAGGTATACTACAATTTACGTAATAGATTCGACATCTGGCAGAATCGCCTCGGTAACACACTATCTAAACTCAATATTTTCCCTACCACAGTCAAGAGGAGACATAGCAAACAAAATTACAATGTTAGCACAGGTATTGAGTGCAACGCAAAGATCTGCTAGTATTTGCACACTCGATATCTCGCTAGATTTATGGACGTGCGTATTTGAAACAGGGCTGGCATTAAATATGCTTTCAACCATCCTTTTAAAGTCAGATATTATTAAAATAAAAACTGATAGTGTTGGTACTAAAGTATAGGTGCAGATCAGTGTAAGTATGCTAAGAATTAACTAATATCATGATCTTACATCAGAGAACACAAAGTATTCCAGTCTGTTTGACACATTAACTTTAAATCAAGCAAGTTGAAGTACCTACTAAATATCGGAATTATTTCATGTTAGCTTTACGAGATCGTAGGAATCAATATATTGTCTCGTGAAAGGAACGTAACAAAACGAAATTTAGGAAAGCACTATTTTAACAATTCCAAAAAAATAAAAACTACAAAAATATCAAAAAAAAATTCCACAAACTGAACAGTGAACCCTAAGCGCAATCTGGTATTATCTGTTTCAAAACTATGCACCGTTCGCAATGCATTTATATACGGTTTAAAATGTGCTCGCGATATCTCCGTCGGGATTTCACGTTAAATATAGTTATTATAACCGGACTACCATACTGATGATATTATCCTCTTACGTAACATTATCTCGGGCAGAGCGAGGAGCCGCTCACCTGCACATGCTGTAGTTGGCAGCACTGTTTGTTAACAGAATGTGAAGTTGTATAAGAATTTATGAGAATCTGTTACAGTCAGTCGTCCTTTTATTGAAATGACTACATTGATGACTTTACATAGACGAAGAAGAGCAAGAACAAAAGGTTCTTTTTGGCTTAGCAGTTCCATCAGTTAATGTTAGTCATGAACAATAATATATGTTATCAAAAACAGGACAGTCCTTCGCTCTCATACTGAGTGTCAAATGTGATAATTTAACCGCATCTTATAAGAATATGAAAGCAGATAATGCTAGACTTAACATCTAAAACGTTACGTTATATAAAAATCGTCTTCCACAAAAATCATTCTATGAGTCGCCCGAAGCGCCTAAAGAGATTTCAATGACAAGCCCCAATTCTAACGAGTCTTTGAAGTATGAGGTATGACTCTGATATTGCAAATTCCAAAATTGAAACTGATATACTCTTTGCTAACCAATTCTACGCAAAAAACGTATTATCATTTTCATTTCGCAACTCTACGCAAAACAGCACAAAACAATAAGAGCGAATAAAATTAACTCTTGTATTGAAATCGGCAAAAAACACAATACAGATCAAAGCATTTTTCTCCAGGCCATATTCCAGCTAACGAGGTTCCATTGTGGCTGTATAAAAGGGACGCCAATTCCCTCGCGAACTAGGTCAACTGTCACATCACCAACCGACCTCTGCTGTGGGCAAATAGCTTTTCCGATTGCACACAGCTCGACCCATTTTGTCAACTGCATTTTCTTTACCGTCTGCTCCCGTTCAGCTTCGAAACTTTTTCAGATTTTCAACGAAACGATGACCGTTATGTCGCTACTGATGGGTTTTGTCGATTTTTATCTGTGGAATAGCTGTTATTGCTTTTTTTATCAGCCGGTAACAGTTCGAGTACTTTTTGTTCCATTTTCAAATTGAAAAACTGTTGTTCTGCATTTGAAAAGTTATTGACACTCGCGGGTATTTGAATTGAAAATTGAACGGATTTCGTACAATGGGCGACCGGGAACGAATGAAAACGGCAGTTTGATCGATTGACTCTTTTATTCGTCGTTGAGAGATGTTTAAAATATATAAATAAGTTTTTGTGCACTTGAATTTAATGTATTATGAATCGAATCTGTTCAATCTTTTCTGATATCGAATCCACTTATATATAAGATATGCCTTTTTTGCACGCTCGTAGACTAAAGGTCACGAAGCTACAATTCAAAAAATAAATCACAATTTTTAATTTAAATTAATGAGAATTTCTTATTCGAGATGTTGTTGCCTTTTTAAGGTTATTGAGCGGTGTTGCCATATAGGCGGAGTCAATGTCACCCTTTAGTGAGTCATAGGACGTCTGGTGCGCTGAAACGATGATTGCGAACGCAGAGTGCGACTCATTTCATATGGCACAGTGCACAAATTCATACGCAGTTTAATTTGTCGAGATAAGTTTTCAACCAGACGAAGAATATTGCCCATTTAAATACCATTTGATAGAAATTACATGTTAATGAAATATTCTTAAAAAATAGATGGTAGAGTATGATATTCTGTGTCCTTTAAGATGCTATTAAATGTCATTGTTATTTGCTTACATGCTAGCATAATATATATCGCGTTTGAAAGTTTTGTTTCCTTGTTTAATGTCGCATTACAAAGGTCTCAAAGTTCCATATCTTTCTCTAAAACCTCGTGAATATCAGCGATTTAGCTTTTACGCCTAAATCGCATATAAAAAAATGCCACATATACATACATTTATAAACTGTTTGGAGTGATTACATCGATTGCATCGAATCAGAATCATTCTTAATCATACGCTCAAAATGGCATTTTTACAACAAATGCCAGACACTAAAAAACCAAAACCTAATAATCCTATACTGCCTTCTTGGCCAAATCCACATGATTGTAATTTACACCAACATTCGTACGTGACGGGGCGAGTGTGGTCTCCGATAGCCGCCGCCCACGCACCAGCCGCCTCCAATTCCTCCCAGGAATGGCTCCCGAGAGTGTGATGCGGAAACATACACAGATCCAACCGCAATATTTTCCCAAAGCCACCTTTTCAATAACATAAGCCCATCTAGCTGACCCCAATAAATTTCTACGAACCTCGTCTTGGATGTGCGGAGCGTGATCACAGGAGGTAGCGGTTTAGAATCGAAATATTTTTATTAATGAAACCCCTTCCCTGTATATTTCAAATGGTAGGCAATGTAATTCAGTCCGGTAACTGTCATTTCCATGTAATAGAGGGCAAGCCTATTGCCATTCTTTGGGCATAATTCCAGACTACGTCGTGCTAGTGTAAATTTTCTAATGGAAGAAACCAATGACACTGCTCATCCTAGGAATCGAACTCCGGAACTCTAGATTGCACAGCACATAATTGTAACGCGAGACCACGGGGCAGTCTTATCAACCTATTTATTTGATTTCTAACACGATTCATACCAAGGTTGCCTGGAAGAGATCGCAGCGAAATATTACAGCGATAAGGCTCTCCATTGTTGTACCATAAGCATTTCAAATTATAATAATTCTGTAGTAAGTTATTTTTATTATAAATTGCAAATATAAATATAGTGTTTGTATTGTATTTTATCATAGTTTTCCATAATCTCTTAATAATAAAGCTGTGATGGCTTCGCTTAGGAACATTTTAAAATCATATTGCGTAAGGGACTTAAATGGTTTTATTGTTTGTTTCCGAGGTATCAAAGAGACATTACAAAAATATATTGGAAAAGTTCTAATATACTTCTACAAAAAGTAATCCTCGTTACCAGTATTTATATTAGATGTACCAAGACCTTAATCTTTATTAGAACGGACAAGTGTTTATAATTTTATTCGACCTATAATAATATCATCAATAATCACATGTGGAGTTTAGCATATTTAGCGGACGACATTTGCTTTGCACACGGATGTTTTATTGTAATAGTTGCTAACATTTGCAACCGAACAAGTTATTGTTTTGTGCTGACCTTTGTTTTATTATTCCTTTTTTATTTTATTTTTTATTAAAAACAGATGGTTATTAGTAATAATGTTTGCCTTTTTACACAGATGTTTTATATACGTCATAGTTTCACCTGTTGAAAGTAGGTACCTTGCATAGCTGTAGAATTTCAACTCAATAAACATGAGCAATTATTGATTTTGCACTAGTATTTCACAGTAATTTTAGATTTATACCTAAACACACCAATTTCTCATCCATTTAAAAAGACTAAAAAAGTGTATCGTAAAATTACATGACGTCATCAGGTAGTTACGTAACCAAACCGCTTCAGCTTCTCATTTGCACCGTGCGATAGTGGAGGCAGTGTAAGCGGGTATTAAATGAATATTTTATGACTCGGGAGGGCTGCACGGAACTTTTGCAATTTCTATAGTGTTCTTTATGTAACAACAGGTTGCGCTATAGCAATACTTGCGAGAACTGTTTCTTCAGCTACCATCGTCAGGATTTAACAATATTATCAAACCTTTCTCTATAGGAGAAAAAATTTGGAATGTCAGATTTTTATCATCAGCCAATATACTGGCCTGTACTGTCTCCTCTACGACTGATAGGGCTTAGGCAGTTTTTGTCATAAATCATCTTTATCTTATGTATATTGGTTGTTATGTTCGTGTATTTGGGTTATAAGATTGGGATCGGGTGCAAGTATGACGTCAACTACATCACGAAGCGTCTGGTAAATGCATTGGTCGATAGTCGCAGCCGAGCATATGTAGCATTTAAATTTAGTCCAACACGTCCCCAGCTTTCTGATAAACTTCATCTCACTTTTATGCAAAATCGTAATTTGTAACAAAATATCTTTGATCCACAACACATAACTTCGAAAAGTCAGAGGTGTGTGCTTGGGGTTCGAACCCGCGATAGCCGAGATTCTCGACCGCGCTTAAGCCTCGAGGCCATCATTGCTTATTATTTGACACTTCGCCACCTAAAAATAGACTGATAATAGGCATACTCTGCTATCCTCTCTCTAAAGTCTATACTACCTATGCATGAAACCTATCGGAGATCGATCGAAAGTGTATAGTATTTGGCACGCGTCGTGTACCACGGTCCTGTGTCATCTGGTACGTCTAGTCCAAGGTTCGTTGAGGGCGCGCCGGCAGTCACGTGGAACGCTGGACTGCATCCAATTGTCAGCGCCGACCCGATTCCACCAATAATAGGTCACTGGCATACAACGTGCGAGTGTAATCAACGAGTGTGCAATGATATTGGTGAGTAGTACTAATTAGAACTGAGTTATATGTAAAGATTTATGTATGGAGGTACATGACCGATTAAACGAAATAGATCTACACCAAGTCCAAGCAAGGCCAAAGTGTTTTGGGAATTAAAGGCAAAATAAAGGCACTTAATCCTAAAAAGGGAAAAAGATAAGCAGAAATATGTAGCTCATGGAATTCTAAAACTTCAGTAAATCAATCTTTTTTGTATGCAAATCCTCGCACATTATTTAATATCGCGAAGCGTGTATGTGGGTTCAATTTTTGGGTATTTTACGTAGAAATTTTATGAGTTTACGTCAGACTTTGTCACACGTAAAACGCGAGTGTAAATATACACTTCTGCTTATCCCTTAAGCGCTCAAGTATATCCATTAGATTTCTATAGTAAATTACACCTGTCATAAACGTCGTAGACTATCCATACTGTCTATTTCACTCGCAATGTCCTACATTCAGCAAGTAATAATCAATAATTGTTATGCAACACGTTCCAGCGTCTATATATAAAGTTTAATCTAAGTTGGCTGTTTGGAAAGTTTCCAGGGGTCCATAGGTTTTGATACTTCGGGCACATGGCCAGCGGGACTCGAGTTAAACGCATATTGGTATTTGCATAACCTGGGTTTATAAACCTCTTTTTTAATAGATCTATTTAAAGTGGGGAAAATAAAGAGTCCTCGAAACCGACGTGCTTGTGTGAAGAGGATAAAGTCATTTGAGGAAGCGAAAGAAGTGTGTTTGGCTAGTGGCATTTGGCGATCTATAGTCTGTGCGAACCCGAACGGGAGACAAGCGTTAGTTATAGATGTAAATTGTGATAAAAAGCGTCAGAGATAGACCTACAAGTAAAGATATCGAAATTTTTCTAGCGAATTTAGTATTACAACATTTATTAAATGAGGTGCCAATTTGTATTGAGAAAATGGGGCAACAAGTCCAGTTTCTAAAAGGTCGATAGCAAATTTAGCATTCCAACATTTCCCGTATTAGATAAGGCAACGATTTGTAACAACTAATAATAGTTAAATCACTAATAATTAATTAAATTATAGAGGACTAGCTGTTGTATCTTAATAATTCTCATTCAAGTCGCTAAAAATCCGCATACAAAATGTCCAGTAAGGCATGCAATTTTTTACACAACCAAAATGACATCATTTCGGTACCACGAGAACAAAGTTATGTTTATACAATTTGAGTCCAAACTCACGTGTTTTTTTATACATTTCCAACTACACGGAACAATGGCTCTTGACCTCCAAGAACCATGGCTTTAATGGCAACTCGTCATGTTAAGTGCGCAAATGGCGGCATTAGATAAGAATTTGCATTATTTTAAATGTAGAAGTTAAAAATACATTCGGTCATGTGAAACTCAAACTTAACTTGTTAAAAGAAGCATAAAATTTTACCAAATTTAAATTTGAATGAATAGGTTGTTTATTAGGATTTATAATATTTTGGCGTTAAAAATCATCTTGGACGTGAAAATGTCAATTCTATTTATACTGTCCACTATTATGCAGTAACTCAATCTAGTTGGTGTATACTGCGTCGTAAATCATATTTGAAAACCCTAACCTCCCTTATGAGACCAGCGGAACCCTGACAAATATTACATTTTTTTTATACAGGGTGTATTTAGATCGTGATCGAAAACTGAGGCAGGTAATAGCGAGGGTGACCACAAACCCAGTGGCGATATTAAAAATCCCGACAAAAAAAAAAATTTGACGTCTTCCATACAACTATCGGTGTTAAAACTATGTGGTTGTATGGAAAACGTCAAAAATTTTATTTTTTGTCGGGATTTTTAATATCGCCACTGGGTTTGTGATCACCCTCCCTATTACCTGCCTCAGTTTTCGATCACGGTCTAAATACACCCTGTATATGAAATAGAAACAGACAATAAACAGTTACTCAAAGTTTTTCTTATTACAAACACAATTACATACGATCAATAACACAACATGGTTTTCGTGCAATATTTTGCCAAAACTGTTCAAAATTCGTATCACGCGATTGTCGTCCGCCAATGACAAAAGTTTGTTTAAAAATAGTACAAGCGTAACATGTGGCGTCGCGAAACATACGATCTTACATACAGTACATATGTAAAGATGCAAACACACTTGATAATTAATAAGTCTGTCTGTCCTTAGGTACAATGAACGTCTGCGAACAGAACGTTGTGATATCATTAGTAACGAAATTTAATTTTCTTTTACTTATTATGTTGGCACGTGACAAGTCAATACAAGACTTATAAAAAAAACATAACTGGCGTAAAATGTATTTTTTTTTTCGTTCGAACAAAGATCCTAATCAACATTATAAGATTGACAAATAGACCAAAAGAATTTCAGAAACGACATACATACATACTGTTAGAACATGAGACGATTCTCACGCGTTCGTATTTCGCATTATTTTATTCGCGACGTTGTCGGCCCGACATCTCGAGACTTTGAATTAATCTCGACGAGTTCTGTTCGTATGGAATGCATCTGCGGAGCGTATTTTTATGTAAAACACATCTTACATCTCACTAGCGGTGAATAAAAACATCGGTAAACATGAGTGAATTTGAGATATATTCTCCGATAAATATGAAAGGAACATCTATATATACTACTAATCATAGACCGATTTCAAAGTCTCATGTTTTGAGAATAAACTACGAAAAGACTTAAAACAAATAGTCGTGAATTATATTGACAAACTGATGGTATAGATGGTGATACCAGTGCTTCAAGTAAATTTCCAATTGTTGAAAAAGATAAAACGAATTTCTCTCGTTGGTCGATACAATTATGCCCTATACTTATCCTGGAGTCAGACCAGAGATGATAATTAGAAAAAAGTAACTATTTACGCTTATTTTAGTTCTCCAGGCGTCCTTAAATATCCTAAAATTAATTTACAAGAGATGGGAAAAGTTTTTTCATTATTTATGCACTATTATGAAATCTTACTCCTGTCCCAATTATCGTCCCTATAGCGATATTTTCTGATTAGCAATTTGGTTTAATAACTCCACTCGTGTATTTGGCACGCTTGCCAAAAACCTAGCGTAGAAATGATGTGTCTAAGTGCGAAATTAAGTAGCAGTCAATATTAGATAAGAATAAAAATCTTATTAGATAATAGGAGATCTAAATATTATGTCGGCCAATAATTTCGGGACTACATTTGTATAATCTTAAGGCCAAAAAGTTCTTTCAGTATGTATGGCGTCTATGTATGGGTAAGTAAAAAATTAACATCTACAAATAAAAACTTTATTTAACCATGGCATTATGTACAAAGGGACACTAACCTTATTTAAAAAAAGCTGCCATGAACAATTGACAGTTCC
The DNA here is from genome assembly GCA_030295005.1 of Cephonodes hylas. Taxonomy (NCBI): domain Eukaryota; kingdom Metazoa; phylum Arthropoda; class Insecta; order Lepidoptera; family Sphingidae; genus Cephonodes; species Cephonodes hylas. Next base: position 1,849,231 of record AP025367.1, on the reverse strand, counting down.
AATTTTACCAACATAAAAGACCCTATAAAACAAAAATTCCAATTCTAATTGGATTTCAAATTAATTAAGACAGTTATGTAACGTAAACTGTGACATTTAGCGACACGCGCCAGGTGCAATGGGGCTAATTAGTGCACGAGGGTTGCGGTCGAAAAGGGCGGAAACGAATAAACTTAATCGATTCTAATAATCGACTAAACCAATTAAAAATTGATAAATGCGTAATTAAACAGACGGCTGGTATTCATAAAGCATTGATTGTGTAACGAAAGTGAAATTAAAGGTTAGTTTTATCGATTTTTTTGGTGGCAGCTGGGACATAACAGAATTATAACAATGATATTAAATGACCACCTGTGGGCTATCGATCGTAAAATTATCTTGGTTTGAGGGTTTTATTCCTTTAAAAAAATACCTTTCTTATTATTTCAGATAAGACTGCGTTTCTCTAAAATACATTAAATATGGGTTTGTGTTACATACATATCTAACAATCAACATTTTTTGGGTTAATGTCAGATATTGTAATCGGACCTAAAAAATAATTTAATTAAAGTAAACTGTTATTCCCTTATGCATTATAATAACCACTTCTTCATCTTCCTCACATTTCATGTAATAAAATTGGCCATAATTCATAATTTAAACGACATAAAATAACACTAATCAAGCAACAAATTGCTGCACACGATCGACTAAAAAAGAATACAATCCTAAGTTCGTACATTGCTCTGTCTGCCCTCCAATTAACTTTATAATAAAACCGCCTTTATCACTCCCTCACATCGATCTAAAAGTCAATCAAGCCCGAACGCATCTGATAAACGCATCGCAGATTACGCCGGAGCAATTTATATTATCTGTGCCCGCCCTGTCACGGATTAGTTGATTGTAAATTAGTCGATTGCTTTTTGCATCAACGTACTATAATCGATTTATCGGTTTCAGTAATGGTGATTACTGAATCTGCAATTTGTAATAAGAGATGGCGAGATTTAATGAGATTAAAAATGAATCAGAAAGTTATAGACTAAAATTAGGATAAAAATGTTTGTGCCATAATTAAATGGTAATTGTTTATTATTGGAAATATAAATAATTAACGCACTGCATTCCATTATCATTAATGCTGCAAATGAGTTAACATAAAACGGAATATTTTCCTGAAAACATAATGACATTGGAATTTCATACATTGAACACTTACATAATTGCATGTCAGCCGTGTCATGTAGCATTATTAGGTCCACCAATAAACGTTAGGTTAGCTTGGTGGATAAAGGCCTCAGTTTTCTAAGTTAGAAGAGTACGTCATCATCATCATCATCAACAGCCAATATTCGTCCACTGCTGGACATAGGCCTCCCCCAATGACTTCCACCGGGAACGGTGGAACCGGAACGGAAGAACGGTACCTTCCCTTCCGTGACTGCAGTATCCACTCCTACAGGCCACACTCTCCTCTCCCATGACTTCCTCTACCCCCCCCCCCTCACTATTCCCCTCCCCCCGCTTAATGACGGGCAGCAGCGTCATCAATGCGCTTCCCCTACTGCGCTCGCCAACCCGCTTGCCAAGCGTGGCGAGTATCGGCAAAATCCCCACAATGAAGGAAACTAGAAGAGTACGACGCCTACATATTATAAACGCGACAAAATGTAAAGATTCTAAAGAGTGGCAATCTTAATCTATATACTCGTAAATCATAAAAGCAGTCGGATGTATATGGGTTGATGATGACAAAAGAAATAGGGCTTTTGTGGTGTTGATGGTAAAACGATAGACCGCGGTTTTTATCCTCGCACCACTAAACAGCTGAATAGGTTCAGAAGGGAATTTAAACAGTTTTTTGTATGGAGACGAGTGTCGCCGCTTGTCTGTCATCTGTTCTTCTGTCACGTCCAATGATAAAAAATTCAAACAAAAATTAACGGCTGCTAGCTATTGTTTGCCACAGACTAATAAAAGTCTTAATATTACACGCAACCCGAATTATTAGTCTAATAGTGGGTTCCGCAATCTCGGCATGCTGACATTTCATTTTCAAGACTTATTAAACTGCTCAGTACCTTGCATCGTAACATATGTTAATTTTTACCCAGATTTTGGATTCTGAATTATTGAGGAACTTTAATTTTTGTACACCACAAGATATCTGCTATTTGGGGAATACACGACACATAATGACTAAAACAAACATGTACTATATTTAATTGTATCACACGAGTCTCATGTGCGCAGATTATAAACATAATATAGTAAACATTACGTAAAAAAAGACACATGTTTGACCGCGTTCCGCGCGCCGTTTTATGGGAAAGAATATTGTCAGCCCGATAGGAACGTGGCTACATCAAAGGCATAGTACGGGGAGCATGTAAAGTTCAGCAGTAAAATGTACTGCCACGGAGCCAATATTGTTTTACATCTCTACATTCGGTAGTAAAATGCATTCGTCTCGGGGTTATTACGCCGGGAGAGCTGTAAAAGGCGATGTTAAAGTTTTTATACATTTTAATACATCAATAAAGTATTTTTATGTAGCGTGTAATATTTAGAGTAAAACTGTTAGTATTAGGATCGTCTCGGTAGAAATTTCTTAATGGGGATTCTGGAAATATGGGTGATAATCATGGCTAATTTTCATCATCAGTTCTTAAACATCCGACTGATCACCGGCCTCCTCCACAACTGAGAGGGTACAGATATGACGGACATTGCACGAAAAAATTCTATGAACTTTTGGGTTGCCAGGTTTACTTACGATGTTTTCTTTCACCGTTAAAATTCTTTCTTTGGCCTCCCTTTTAGGCATGATTGTATATACGAAAAATAAATAATTTATAATCGTCTTGTTATTTTTAAGTTATTTGCAGAACAATCAAAATAATAAAAAGAGATGGCCATTAAAACAACTACAACATCGAACAAGGAAGTACATTTCGAACTGCCTTTATATAACTTTCAATCATGTATAAATCACAATTAAATTGCGATTATCTCATCGGTAAGTTACCACCGGGCGAATACGCACGGCGCCTTACGAAACCACAACATAATAATTGCGAATCGACTGCACCAACAGGGATGCCATTGAGGAAAAAAAATGACGATTTCGAGATCGATGTTGATGATGATTGATTGCAATAACATTAGGCCTACATCATTGATTTCACAATTGTAGAGACTATTGATTTTTTGTTTCCATTTTGGGTCGATTCATTGATATATTAAAATTGAAGAATGTATTAGCCAATATACTGGTGAGAACGGACCTTGTTTATTTCAGAGATAAATTGGCCTAATGTAGGCTGGAACTTCACAGAAAATAAGTTCCATGACCTTTTTATTTGCGTAGACACATTTGACTTTACCTCGCGCTTAATCCTCAAAGCCATAGCGACAATTATGATTGACAAAAAAATCGATTCTTCGTAAAATCGATATCAGCTCGCCATCCCTACGCATTGCGATCTGTTCGAGTATTCCATCCATCGATTATAATTACGTTACATTACATCGTGGCACTGTTCGTGTTATGAATCATGTATGCAGTTTCTAAATATACGACTGTTGATCGTAATTAGATTTAAATGCGTTCATATTGTCAACAATGTGTTGATGGGGCATTAAAAAACTACACACATGATCACGTGTCATACAATCTCTTCCGATTGTGAATATATTGACGGAATATTTTTAAATGTTTTTGCAGTCTGTATGAGGGAAAAAAATTAAATGTCATCAGTACAACTCGTCTCAGCCGTTTTAATACCATTTAATAGGAGGCGAACCCATAGCCGTATATGGGATCAACTGCAGACCCCGTGCTGATACTAAAAATTCAATTATTTTCTATGATTAAAACGTCTACTTACTTATATTAAGCACAAATGTAAGTTTAGTTAACATTAATGTACACATATGAATAAAATTACTTAGCATACGAGCAGACGGTCTTATCGCACAAGTTGATCTCATACAAACAAGGATCATATCGGAGGAACCAAGGATGGAGATGTCGAAAGAGAAATAAAAGGTATTCGTAAGTGAACAAGTTAAATAAGACACCATTGTTATGAGCCCATATACGTCCACTGCTGAGCACGGGCCTCCTCCACCATTGAGAAAGTTTAGGCCCTAGTCCACCACGCTGGCCTAGTGCGGGTTTGCGGACTAAAGATAAGACATGAACAAAAATAAAAAACACAAAGCCGCAAAATCAAGTTTGATTACAAGGATGATATCATTTGCGTGGTGTTATTAAATGTATTATTCTCAGACGCGCACACAAGTAGGTACCTACTGCTTAGTTATTTTAAGAGAATCATGAATAATGAACATTCAAGTCATGATGACAATGCAGCCATGGTTAAAATCTAACAAGGCATATTGTTACAATAGTAAATAAAATATAATTTACTTCAAAAGAAACTTAAATAAAAGGCACAAGGATGATGGGAAACATCGTGGAAAAATCTGTACAAGAGTAACCTTTAAATGTAGTAACTAAGTCGATTATTTCAAAAATTAAATCGGTATTAAGTACCAACCAAAGAGATAATAGAATTTTAAATTCAGTTTTAAGGATTTAAGGAATAATTGAAATGTTCATTAATTTACTAATTCAAGCGATAAAGCATTTAACATCTTACATAGTCTTTTTTAAATCAATATTTACATCACATCTTAAAAGATACAACATAGACGATACACGCGTCAAAGATTCACAAAAAACTGCAACTGCAAAACATCAGACGACCTAGACTCAGATTGTAAACATTAGACACGATTGTGACTACCTCGATACTTCAAGTCAATAATTTCAAACATCTTGTTTATTGTCATAATTATATTGATAGATGTTCATTCCGAGTTGAATGCTTTAATTACCAACGTCCAAACTCCAACATAAAATGAAAGAGGAAAAAAATTAACGGCATTATCTTCGTCACTAGTGATGGGGGCGAGTCTCACGAGCAATTTGACTAATTAATTTGTTTAATTAATGTATATCGATTAAGATTAACGAGCTTTGCCGATAATAAGTAGAAACGCGCTTCGTATTGGAAAGGGACGGTACGATTGTAATTCGATTTTAGTTTCGAAAACTCAATTGGTTCTTGTTAGCGTTTTTGGCAAATTGAGACATTCTTATTAGATTTCAATATTCGGTAGCGTGTTACGTAAAACTTTCTAGACTTTACCGAGGAATCTTCAAAAAGGTGTGAATAAGAGAAATTTGTTTTCAGGTATATTTGTCGCTAATGTGTAAATTCTAAATATCATTTCCATGAATTAATTCTGAAGAAAAGTGTATAAATTGATTCAGTCATTTATCATTTAGAAATAGTGAGTGGCAACAGAATCACGGCTTAAAGCCGAGAGCGAGTGCCGTCAGAAGTAGACGTCGAGACTTAAGGAAGATGAATGCTCACGACTGCGATTCCCACCACAAAAGATAATAAAGTATTATCTGACACAACATTTGAGAACGGAGCAGGGCACTTCCTATTTATTTAATGCTTCAGCGATCAATTTATAGCCTTGTTCTTAGCAAAAATAATACGCCGAGTAATTAAAGCCGACGAAGGGGAAAGCTTCAAAATGTCGCAATCATATTTATTGTTCAACATTCGGATTCATAAATTTTATAAATAAACATATGACGAACGTAAGGAATAAAATAATAAGTGCAAGATGTATACAATACCACTCACCGGACTTCCGTTTCTCGTTGACGAGTACCAACGACTTTGTCCTCTTCACCCTCAAGGATCTCCGTCGTATGGACCTCATCAAGGCCTCGGGCATCCGTGAGAACCGCGGAGAGTCAACCCGCTTCTCGGGCATGAAAAAGTTCTTCACCGCCAACATCGTTGCACGTATCTCTCACTCGATATCGATTACACTAATTGCACCACGATTAAAAATCTCATCCCTAATAAATGAACAATGGCATTGCGATTTGGATCATTGCCACGATTGAGATGGAAATAAAAAAAAACTATGACCAATCGAGATTTTATGCGCGATTTACCATCGCAAGGTCGACTACACTCATTATCGCGTCAAATTAATAATTCACTTATCGTTATGGGGCACGGGCACAGCGCTGGCCGTGCGGAGATGTTCCTTTTTCGTAATGTGTGTTGCTATTGTTTCACTGCATCACTATTCACACGGTGTCACTGTTATCCTTTCAGCTTATATGGTTATCGGAAGAGTTGGGGCGCGCGGCGAGCGTGCGACATACGTCCGCTCGGTAGCGAGGTTCGAGTGGTACTGATTCGGCTCTTACGAATAAGGCGGTGTTGCGAGGGGTGGGCTCAGCAAGGTGTCACGCACTGTTCGTTATCATTAAGGTAGTTACCGCACTATGCAGTGAGGTCGTGTGGATTACCGTAGTTTGATGTGTGATAACCGCGCACAAGGTTGAATTTTTCGAATGAATGGAGTCGCCGGGCGCGAGCTGGTTGCGGCTAATTAAATTTCATTTTATGTGTTTTAGATAGCGACATGCGTCATTTGATGCTGTAGTTTAAACAAATATTACCATATTTCAGTGTATGGTTCGGTATTGTAAATTTTTAGCACAGTGTTTTAGATAATTTTATACAATGAGGATATAACTATTGAACAGTTCTGTTCCATTACGCCAGTCGCGATTCGACCAGGTTTCAATTTTTGCCCAAGTACTAATTTCGTAGACTCTTCAAACTAATTATTATGACATTCAGGCTGCCAGGTAAATTATATTTTTGTTAAAAGTACGCTTCAAGAGGACTAGTGTTATATTTCAAAACTTACGGAATCTGATCCCGTGACCCACATCCATAGTGCCACACAGACCCCGTGAAGATCACCACATATCACCTTATCTCTGCGGATGATAAACCACCCAAGTTAAACATCGTAACCATAATCACATAAGCACCTTAACAAATCACCCACAAAGTACTTTGAAATATATTAGACCAATTTATGAGTCGTTTGGTAATAAAAACTGTAGTATGAAAACGGTATAGTCCTAAATTTCCCACGGGATACCCATTAGGAAGATGTGCTGAGGAGAGATTTGTTTTTGGAAGAACGTCTTGTGCTTACGTTGGCGTCTTAAAACGATTTGAACAGACGCAAGTTTTCTTTTTCAAACATTCTTTAATTCTTAAGGAATAGTAATTTATATTACACAACGTGTTTGTGTGGACTCCCTCGTGGTCTTGCGGTACAAGTATGTGCCGTGCGATCTAGAGGTCCTGGGTTCGATTCCCGGGTCGGGCGAAGTGTTATTGGGTTTTTCCATTAGGAAATTCTCAGTAGCAGCACGGAGTCTGGAGATGTGCCCGAAAAACGGCAATAGGTTCGCCCCCTATTACGTGGGACTGATACATAACTGGCGAAATGTGGTTGCAGAAATGCATCTCTGCCTACCCCTTCGGGGAATATAGGCGTGAGGTATGTTTTTTTTTGTGTTACAACGTGTTTCTCAGACTAAAGATAAAATACTTGTTTCAAATACTCCTTAAGTAAACACTTTTTGATAATAATTGTATTTGTTTAAAATTGGAATAGAATGTAATGTAATGTGTGCGGTGTAATTAATCACACAATATTGCTTGATACTATTATCTTCATTTGTATTTTGTTTAATATTCTATCATTTAAAAAAATGTATTTATTGACAATTATTTGAACATGCAAGTGTTAAAGTGTTTATGTTGGCAAGCCTGTATTAACAAGACTACCTTATTTGCTGTTTAAAAAATTTTTATTCGTTTTTATTCTCGATTATAAAGATATTATATTTCCTACAAACGCAAAATGTAAATATAAGATAATGTTCAAAGTACTTAACATCGGAATGGAAACGCTTATTAACGCTCACTACGCTTCAGAGTGTACCAGTCTCAGCAGTTTTCACGATAGCTGTACTGAAAGCTTGGCCGGGTACGCAGGGGCGGACTTACCGCAATCAACGGGCACCATAACCCCCCATCGTAATTTAGTTAAAATTTTTAATGACTCGTTTTTGAATGTGTTCCAAGGCTATTTCTAAAACCTAATAATATTAGTAAATAAATGTGCCAGCTTTTCCAAATGGCCACTACTAACATTGAGGCTATATTCTAAAATAAAAAAATTAAAGACTGTACAGGAATCATATTATTACAATTACGTCAACGTTACTTTTTGTTGTTGTTTTAAAATCTATACCTTGCGTGTTCTTTTTCTTCCTGCTTAGACTGCCTTACAGTTTAACAACGCTTTTATAGAATAAGAAGTAATTGTCATTAAATCGATTACAAATTATTATCGGGTAAAGCAATCACGTCATGAATTTCAAACATCAAAATATAATTTTTTACTTTGCGATTTTTTATACATTAAGTTTAGTTTGGTTCACAAACCTCGTCTAAACGTTTCGCCATTGTTACTTATATGGTACTGAAATAATTACACACTCCATTAAAGTTTAATGAGGAATATAAAGGGGTACATAGAATTAATTTTAACGACGGTAACAAAAAATTATGGCTTCACCATGTATGTTCATAATATGTCATTATTGAATAAGTAATGTTTCCATATTAACCTAAAAGTTTAGGACACAGCCTTTATCCATAGGTAATTGATGTGAAACAGCAGCAGTAGAATTTTATTAAATAATACTCCGCTTTTCTGGTCTTACTTTTCCTATTTCGTAAGACTGATATATTTAAACTACGACTTTTACTACTTACTAAGGAAAATGATGATTGATTTGCCAAAACCGTAAACTTGAGAGAAGAGAAAAGAAATTTGGCTTTTTGGAATCAATTATTTTTACCTGTGTCTTAACCCCCTTACCATACTATACTTGACACTTAATCCCTTACATAATGATATAAAAGTACTTCTGAGTTCGTCTCTGCGTACAAAATACTAAGGTTTTATTCATAATTTCATATTGTTGGCCGTAACAAGTAAATTCAGTCTATCTCGACGCTCGTGTTTCAAAATGAAATTTTATGTTAGTACAATGCGAGATGGTTGTGTTGGCTTAACTTGGACTGTGCGATTATATTCAAGAGTTCAAACAGAAGGCATATCATTCAACGTATGTTTTACAAAATTATATAATAAATTATAAGATATTAATGTGGTGAAGAAAATAAGTAGTCTTTGCGTAATTGCTTCTAGCCATTAGTTTGTGAAATGTGAGGCAGAGGAGATGATCCCCAAACCGAGACAACTGCTTTTAATTAAAATTAAAGAATTATGTGTTACACAATATTGCGTGCATTTATTTATTTGTTACGCTCGCATCCCATGTAACAAATAATTAATTGGAAACTCATTGAGAATTAATGGGTAACTCATTTCGATAAATAATGCAGCAAATTATGTTACTTTAAATGAAAAGCAGTAAAGAAGTTTATATAAGGAGATAATTTCAAAGTTGTGAAGGTTTCCCTCATAATATTCAAGGCTTGTGTGTCCCGGAGTGGCCTAGAGTGTGCCTTGAGCTAGTCGCTTCCATTTATTATCCATAAGATGCAAGCGTTGTTTGCCCGTCTTGTGTCTGTCCTTCAACAACATCCATTAGACATAACTGCTGAAATTATAATCCATTACTCAGATGTATGAAGTGAGATAAATTTAGATAATTAAGCGTTTTAATTTTAATTTCATTATTTTAAACATGTCTTTGGTTAGTAGTAAATGTAATGTAACTACATTACATACTAGATCAAATTCATATTCTCTGTCTCTCCTTTCTTGGAAAGGGCAGGGAAAGGTGCAGTTATACTCGGTTTTCGCACATTTCTTAAGTCAGAATTACAACAGATAAATGCCCTATGAAAACTTACATATTTGAGCTGCGAGACCACGAGACAAGCACAAAAATATCTGTATTTTTTCGGATATTCTATTTCCACTTGAAAGAACGAATACGAGTGTTGACATATTGCTACGGGTCAGTCTAGACTCTAGTTTCCGTGGAACAGTGGAGCGGTACTCGGCGCAGACCCGAGTCGTGCCCACTGTTATCTCACATCGGTACGGCGCGCACGATGTTTCCATTTCGCATCTTCACTCCACTATAATTAGACTCTCCGCTGTTCCCTTTGTTATCATGAAATTTGCCCCACTGACTGCTTAGGGCTTCAACGTGGTTATGTTTTTTAGGGTCATGCTGTCATAGTGTCAAATTGTGTACTAAGACTTTCTCAGTTGTAGAGGAGGACCATGCCTAGTAGTGAGAGGTATAAGGGTTGATGATAAAGCAGTGATGGCCTCGAGGTTTAGGCGCGCGTTCGAGAATCTCGGCGGTGGCGGGTTCGAAACCCAGGCACACACCTCTGACTTTTCGAAGTTATGTGTGTATTCAAACTGAATTATCACTTGCTTTAACGGTGAAGGAAAACATCGTGATGAAACCTGCACACCTAAAAGATCTTAGGAATTTCTTAGGTGTGTAGTCCGCCAACCCGCACTAGGCCAGCGTGGCGGACTATGGCCTAAAATCCTCTCAATGATAGAGGAGACCCGTGCTCAGCAGTGGGCGAATATGGGTTGATGAAGATGATAATGACTTTAGTTAAATAATAATTTATCTGATGGTTATCATAACTTTTAAATGATTGAGCGGAGAGAGGCATGAAAAGCGGTTTGAGTGAATGTCTTCAACACTATATATTTACATGGGACAATATTATTCAGTGAGTAATTTTGTCGGATGCCAAATTCGCAGATACTAGGATGTTATTATCTGTCTGGATACCAACTACAGCAACGACCATTCGCGTCATGTCTCATAAGACTGGCTGGCTTTTCTGACTCCACCGTATCAGAATAAATATGACAATAGAAAGATAATTTATATTATTAGAAGAAATCCATGTTCCTTACAAATATGTTTTAGGTATATGGATAGTCTACCATAGAGTTTGTATTTTGTTTTAAATACAAGATTCTCAGACGAGGTATGTGATGACGTATTCGCCATAATTGCACATGAATCGCACTAAGCAATAATTAAATGTCGTGTTTGGACACGTCCCACAGTCATTTACTGATGCAAATTCAAACAAACAGTCACGACTTGCATTATTACTATTGTTTATTTGCCTTTGTTTAAATAATAAAATATATGGATGAATGCTACTCAAGACTGGGATGATTGGCCCTTTCTTAGAGAGGCCTTCGTTCAGCAGTGGACGGTGAAAAACTTAGTATAACATATCTGAATGAACTTAAAAAAAAGTAAGTTGTCGTTTTCAGCCTGAAACATATGACCCTTAGCATTTAAAGATGATTGTTTTTCATTCGAAACGTGCACAATTATAGCGCACGGTAAAACACAAACCAACTGTATTATAGCGAAGACAACTTTAAAACATTAATTTTGGTCATTACGCAACCAAACCTCTCTTTAAATTCTTAATAAACCATTGCTTACATTGACTAAACCTTGCCCTCTAATTTACAATAAAAACAACAACAAAGTAAGGTTCACTTCATGACTAAAATCTAAACAGCGACATGAAACAACGGGTATAAAATGTATTTATGCTCGGCGAGATAAGAGCGCTACGGTTTATCCTTCACTGTGTCCTTACAGCTCTCGCATTCGTTGCGAGGGTTTCTGCATTAAAACAAATGCAACGACTATTCTGGACTTTTCATATTTGGCTACACAAAACTAGTCTAAATTGATTGATGTCTGTTTTTTTTGAAGCATAAACCCATTATGGTTTTATTTAAAAATGTTTAAGAAATCAAGCAAAGATAAACTTTACAATAGCGGCAATAGTTTAATGTTTACACTTCAAATTAAATGTTGACTTTGTGTTTGAAAATTATTTATGTGAAAAATAAATACAACACACGAGGGGACAAAATCTTGAAACGAGGGTATTAGGAAATAGGAGAGACTTTCAGTCTTACAGACGCTGACAACCGAAACAATATTTTGTGGATCATACAAACATTCTCTTGTATTTTTCCAGTTGCCCTGTGATCCTTTGATCCTTTTTTACATCTTATCATCATGAAGTATCAGTACGTATACTCAAACGTGATAGAATCAAGTGATGATAAATTTTCTGTAAATTCATAAATTATCTGTTTAAGTTGAATGATAATGTGCAAACCACGTGTCCTATCTTCCAAATATCCTAGTCTGTAGTATTAAAAAGTAACTCAGACTTAATCATTACCATAACGGGCCACTTGATCTGTTGCGACTGCACTCTATTAAGTATAGTGTAACTTTAATATTTATAAACAATAACAATTGATTGAATTTGACAGCCCCGTGGCGCAGTTGGCTAGACACCAGCTTGCGAAACGAGCGGCCGCGGGTTCGATCCCCGCACCGAGACAAATGTTTGTGTGATCCACAAATATTTGTGTCGGGTCTGGGTGTTTGTGAGACCGAAAAGTCTCTCGTAGTTTCTGATACCCACGACACAAGACTCGTATCTTAGTGTGGGGTCAGGACTATGTATGTGACTGTTGGGTGTATTTATTTATTTATTTATTTATTTATTTATTGATATTCTAAAGACATGTTCAGACGATCTTTAAATCTTTATAATAATAAATCTTTATTCATTCATTCCAAAATACAAAAGAATACAAATGATACAGTGTTAGGGCCTTCTTTTAAGTATTTGCATACTTGTACCAGAAGACCCTGGTCTGACATAAATTATAATGAAAATTTAACATAACATCATAACATCAATTCTTATGAAATATAAATTAATGAAATAGGCTCTAACCAAAATAAAACATTTAACATAAGTAATCGATTATAATAAAATTTAAAATTAAATAATAAATTCGATAAAATTAAAAACATAAAAACAATTCAAACAAATAATTTATGAACTAAAGCTAATTAACATAAAATAAAATCAATCCTAAATAAGTACATACATATGTGTAACAAACAGAACGTGTGTGTGGATGTGTGGATGTGTGTGCGCTTGTGCAGTGACCGCATATAAACATTTTTATTTTATTTATTTATTTAATTTTTTATTTCTTTTTTTTTTTTTATTTCACAACTTGTAAAATACCTTCTGTTTCATCGTAATTCCTTTCCATTAGCCAGGTAGATACTGCATTTCTACACTCAAAATTCGATTTCGGGTAAATATTGAGGTTCCTGTTAATATTGTTATATAAACGTGTGGAGATGATTAGATACTGGTTCCTTGCAAAAAAGGTTCTGGTTGATGTTACTGTTAAAATGTTGAGATTTCTTTTAACTACCTTTGGGTCATAAATCAATGATTTGTGCGTTTTTAATACCGTTCTTAGAATGAATAGTTTTCTCACACTAAGTACTTTACTGGAGGAGTATAGTAACTCTGTGGGATACCTGTAGGGTCTGAAGTACATGACTTTTAAGAGCGCCCTTTGCGCTCTTTCTACTTGGATAAGTCGAGTTTTGGGAGCAACACCCCAAATAGGAATGCAGTACCCTAGAACGGACTGTGCTAGCGCTAAATATATTTTGCATAAAAGCTCTTTCGTGGCGACATATCTTAAAGTTTTAAAGATCCATATTAATTTTCTGATCCGATTACTAACATTATCAATTTGTGGTTGCCAAGATAATCTCTGGTCTATCATTACGCCCAAATATTTGATGGAGTCAACTTTCCTTATGGTGGGGCAATCACAATTATTACCATGGTCTAAAAGTGAATTATGTAATCGAATGTTATAATCTTCGCTGGGCTGCAATCGATCACTAATGGAAAAACACATGTAATTGGTTTTTTCAGTGTTAATTGTCAATAAATTTGCCCTTAGCCACTGAGCCACTTTTGCGAGTCCTGATTCCGTTTTGTTTCGAACGCTATCCCACGTTTTTCCCGAAAAAACTACGGCAGTGTCGTCAGCATAAGAGAAAATCTTCGCGCCATTTATGTTTAATTTACAAAGATTGTTAATGTATATTAGGAAAAGGGTAGGGCCCAAAACGCTACCCTGAGGAACACCAAAATTTACGCTTGCGTCTATACTACTGTATTCTCCTATTCTAACTTTTTGTTTTCTGTCTGTTAAGTAGTCTTTAAAAAGTGTGAGACAAGAATCTCTTACGCCAATGTTTTCTAGCTTTGTTAATAATGTGGTAATATGGACGGTATCAAATGCTTTTTTTAAATCAATGTAAACGCACATACATTTATTGCCCCGGTCTAGTTGATCTACAATGTAGTTATTGATTGCAGTAACAGCATCTTCAGTAGACCTAGCGCGTCTGAAACCGTATTGTGCGTCCGACAGTATGTTGAAATCCTCTAAGTATTTTATTATCCTTTTATTTATAACTTTTTCAATTATTTTTGATATTGATGGTAGAACGGACACTGGCCGATAATTGGTTACATCACCTTTGTCACCGTTTTTGTAGATTGGTGTTACAATTGATTGTTTTAATAAAGATGGGAATACACCTTTTTCAAAACATAAATTGGTTAAGCGACGTAGGATTGGAACCAATTCTTTCCTGGCCAGTTTAAGGAAATTGGAAGGTATTTTGTCCCAGCCAGGCGTACTATCCGATTTGAGATTTATGAGTAAGTCATTTATTTCGTAATCATCTGTTTCCAAGAGAACAAAGGAGTTAACTTGTGCGTTGTCAATGGCAGAAAGTATTTTATTTTGATCCGATAAAGGCGGCTCGGACACAATGTTATCAGCTAGTGTTTTACCGATATTCGAGAAAAAATGATTTACAAAATTAATGGATTCCGTGGGAGAAGCTTTTATACGTAATAGTTTAGAATTATCTGACTTATTTTGATTCATATTTGTAATGGTTTTAATATTTTTCCAAAGGATCTTAGAGTTTTTTGTATTACTTGATAATTGTTCTCTATCATATTCTCTTTTATGTTTCTTTATTAAATTGTTACAGAAGTTACGGTATCGTTTGTATGTAATTTTAAGAATTTCATTATTGGGATCTAAGCGGACTTTCATTTGCAGTTTGTTTCTGTTTTGAATACATCTTAATACCCCAGAGCTGATCCACGGTTTTAATATGCGCTTACTTTTGGGAATAGTTTTATTATGGGTATTTTCCTGTAGTGTTTCACTAATTCTGCCAATTAAGTTCTCCGTTAGAATATTGGGATCGTCTATAGCAAGCAGATCTGTAAGATTTTTCCCTGTTAAATCTTTAAGAGCACTATCTAAGTCTATGATGGTCTTCTGCCTGAAGTATTTGTTCTTATTTTTGACAAGAGATAAATTTAAGAATATCATTGAATGATCTGTTATTGTTGTATTTAGTACAGCAACTTTTGCACACATGTTTATGTTTTCGAATTTTAACATAAAGTGATCTAAACAGCTGTTTTCTCTAGTTGGAATGAAATGTGCCGGCATAATAGAATGTTCAGACAGCATGTTTAAGTAATTTATTCTATTGTTCCTCTCTTGAGACAATTCTCCAGTTTTCGCGATTATATTAATATTTAAATCCCCAGTTATTATTATAGTTTTATGTCCTTTTAAACTTTCCAAGTGCGAATCTAATGAATCAATAAACTGATCTGCATTTGTATTTGACGGTGATCGATATATACCCAAAATTGTACAGTTATTAGTATCAATTTGGAGACACGACGCGCAGTTTAAATTAATATCCCTAGTATTTTCAATAACCAAATCATTTTTTATATATGCCACTACTCCATCGTTTTGATTGATACTTCTGGTAGTTTTAAAAGCATTGTAACCAAAGAAGCCTGGGATAGATCTATCCTGATTGAGTCGGCATTCAGTAAGTATAATAATGTCAGGGGTAAAACACAAACTATTTAGAGTAATTTGTAAATCATCTAAATTCTTATATACGCTTCTTATATTTTGTGAAATAATTGTGAGATCTTTATTTTTTACTGTAATTTTATGCTGGAGGTCCTCGGTATTACATTGAAACACTTGAGATATTTGTGAATTGTCTAATTCGTTTAAAATCGAAGTGCAGTTATTATTCATCATTATATGTTTTAAGACTGCGATCACTATCCCTTAAGGGGTTATATTGTTGACTTGATATGTGTAACATTTTTACTAATAATATATTGTAGCAACGGATTTTATAGTTACTGTATAGGAACATCTGGTATAATGTGAAAAAGGAACTTGATCGTATAAATTGGCAAGTCAGCATGGTATATAAGCGAAGCATCAACATTAACATTATAATAGTTGTCTCATTGACTATTTTAAATTTTATACTAAAAGTTACCAAAAAACAAAAATCAGATTTCACACTAACAATTACTAAGAAGCAAAACACAAAAATGGAAAAATAACAAAAATAGAATATGGTATTATACTCGTGAATAAGGAGAACACCATCGAATTCGACAAAAAAGACGATGCTCTTCAAAGGGCTCACTCGACATAACCTTATAAGCGCAACAAATGGGAGCAAAGACAAAAAAACTCGACCGCGTCGAAACCCGTCTCACAATTTAATTGTAAGTCTTTATCATCAATCCATACCGTTTGGAGAATGTCGCCGTCGCCCTACGTGGGCGCTAACAGGGCCGCGGTGGGAATCGAACCGGTTGACGCGACTTCGTACTGTCTTATCGTTTGTTACACACGGTCGGGAGTTTAGAGAGAAAGAAAGGGGAATAATGTAAGGAAATATTTCAATTTATATGTGTGAAATCCAACTTGAAAGTTACATGAAATTCTTAGTGGTGTAATTTGTTAAAAAGTAGATTATTATCATGTAATGATAGGGGTCATACTTTGAACAGAACGATTTTTTCCTCTAAGGACCAGCGTAGTATGTGATTCAACATATAATCTCATAATATGAGTTTCATTTATTCGCTTACGTCAAGTCTTCATGGCCCTAGTTTAGGATGATTAACGTTTTTATTAATCAACAGGACTTTTCTTTTAAAGAATGAGAGTTGACAATTCTTTGCACGTTTGCAATTACCATCATTTCAGACATTAGTTTTTTACTTCGATGCATAGTATAAAGAACGCCTCAATTTGGAGAAGTCTGCACAAGTGTTTGGTTAATTCTTAACGGAATAAGCTAGCTGGACATTATCTATTCGTTCTATACTAAATTCCGGAGACAAAACACGCGAGATAACAGTTTTGACAGCAAGATTTGAGAGCAAGTTTTGAGAAGAGATTCGCGATTATTTCTTCATAACAAACGGACGTACGAATTAGGGAACTTGAATACATTTTGACGAGTAAGAATTACGAGCAAAAACATAAATATTTTACTCCATATTATGGCAGAAGAGATTTTTGAATGAAATATTATTTTACAGAGTATTATAACAATGGTGTGATAGATTACCTGCCAGCTCTAAAACTCTTTGTTCGTCTTTAAAACGTTTCACTCACTCATCATCAGTCCATATACGTCTTACTGCTGGGCACGGACCATCTCTACAATAAAGAGGTTTTTGGGCCTCAGTCCACCACGCTGGACAGGTGGCAATAAATTCGTATCGATTGAGTTTCTTATTTAGTTTTTGTTGGGGCCAATTCTTATTATATCCAGCCAGTGTTATTCTTCCCATAGAATTAATCCAAAGAGATGAAAAATAAGTTCATTTCCGAGCCAATATGACAAAGTATACCAAACGGATGGAGCCGTGTCGGAAGGCTAAGAATAAAGGCAAGACTCATGCCCTAAAAACACGCCGCCCACGCCTTCCTTACTGGAAATGCTGGACACAGGAAGAGTATCGTACGAAAGCAAGCGTGAATCAATGAACAAACAGAAGATTGATCCGATGCGCTGTGCACGGCCCAAGTAAACGCTATTTATACATCAGTGAGTCGAGATTAAATCATCGCAAATGACTAATACTCGATGCACAAAGAGTACGCACCATATCTATATGAAACACAACATATACGGTCAATGTCAAAATGGCATAAGAAGGACATGATAATATATTTTAGGCGTTGATCGAAGTGTTACAAATAAATGAGCTCTTAAATTTGTTTTTTCCCTACATTTTTCTTAATCCTTCATTAAAAAACTCATTCATTAAATATACACATGGTACCACCTAAAACTAGGAATTGCATGATTTGTGAGCATTATTTCTTCACAATATGGTCGAAACTAACTAAGACACAAGCGTAAATTAATTAAATTAAACCGTAGAACAAGGCATTCGAAAGGCATTAATTAAATTCTTAGATAAGATTAACGACAAACATGGGCCGAACAAGTCAATATTAGCGGCGAGTGAACAAGAAACAGGTATCACACAAATCTTTGCATAAAAACAAATCAGAACCTTGCAAGTACCTTATTAGGGCGAGCGTAATGTGTCACTTGATTTCGTTGCCATAAATGCGTCCAGATAGACCTGTTTCCTACGCACCTGTCCTCCTACGATTTATAATCAAATCAGACTGCTAGTTTTCCCTCTCTTTCATTCCTAAGACATTTGTATTACAGAGTGAATGAGATGCAATATATAACTCAGTGTAGTAGGTCTTAAGACCTCTAGGTGCTCTAGTACAGCCTTGTACGTAGGTGGTTTTCGCATTAGTGTTTATGAATTTTGAATATACGTGGCTCTGTGGACAAGAGTTGGATAATAAGCTTGAGGTTACTAATTCAAACTTTGAACTAACTCCATGACCGACGTGACAGTTGAAATTTCTATTAAAGGATTTCTTAATTGTAATTCAAGGTAGCATGTTAAAACTATATACCTTGTTTGGACAAAAGCGTTAAGATGTATTTACAAGTGCAGTTGGCGTGTACAACTTAGAACTTCTTATAAGTTCACAAAAAACCTTCATTGCTTAAATAATAGTTAAAAAATAACGAGCAATACAATTGCAATCTAATCTTATGCTAATGTATCACAACAATGCTTTAAGAGTCCAAGTGACGTTTTTCGTTTCACAAATCTTTGTCATAATGAGAATAAGTACATTTTTATCCGTACTGAAGTCTCCTATACATGAATTCAATGTAAAAGTCGGAAGCTCAGTCATAATTAATGGTTAATCTCGAATTAATAAGTAATTACCATATTTCTCCTACGCAATAACAAAATAACCGCACCGTAATTATTAAATAATTGGCGAAGTAAAATTCCCGACATTACTTATTTACATGTTATTCGACAAGAGAAGTTGACATCGCGGTGGGCGCTTGGAAATTTCAACATGAAGCTGGAATTTCTTTACAATGAAATACCTTGGAGCGAGTTTTAAGTAGATCGCGTCAAAAGGTTACCTGAAACAAAACACGTGGAATGTTAAGAATTGTTTAGAAAGCATTTTGTAACAAAATCTTAGAGGTTTTGGTAACTCAGTGTTTTGCGCAAAATGTAATTTATGTTATTTTACAACACAACCAAGTATTGGCAAACTAAATTGTGCTAAGTTCGGGCCTATCTCACCGTTTACCCACCACTGCAACTCCTGTGCACCAGGAACATCAACGGCACGCTCCATATTGACTCACTGTACTAAAACTCAGCGAATTCAAGGGAGCCTAATTTGTCATGATCTCACGAGGAAATTAATCATAAATAAAAAAACATTCAAAAGAGGAGTTTGACTAAAGAATTGTTAGCAGTACCATCATATACCTACTAAAGATAGCAAAACCTTCGTAGAGAATACTTAATTATTCTCTGTTTGATCCTTAAATAAAAAATCTGTGGTGTATAAAAAACGGAATAAGTCCATGGAGGGTCATACTCAATGTCCTTGCCAATCTCAACAAATTACCTAACGTATAACTGCAGTATTACGTGGACAAAGGTTTGTACAAGGGTGGTACTTTTACTGCGTCAGGTCGAGGGCCGTGAAAGGTTTTACGACAATTTAACGACACATAAAAGTGGAAAATTGGTATATAAATTTGAGAATAACCCAAATATTTTCTTCAGTGGTATTTTTGGTTAAGTTGTATGGCACAATTTGGACGTAATAAAATGGTAATGAGCGAGATTGGAAGTGTTTCGTGTGTGTTACAATTTCTGCGTTGTATTTTTAAGTTTGAGTACCTATTTTCATTCTTGGATCTTATTGCAGTACTTATACGTATGTGAGATTACGTAAAGATGACCCGGATTAAGTTCTGAGTGAGGAAATACTAAAGTGATATTTAATATTTTCTTTACAATTTTTAAGTAACAGAGGGAAGTCTGCCCCCGAGATGATAGATTAAAGTAGATTTTAAACAGCTACAGTTAGTAAAAACTTCCTAGGCATAATCATAAGGCACTGTCTACACTATCGAGGTAACAGGCGTGAGAATGTGTATGTTATTATGTACACTATATTATTACAATTAGAGATGCGCCGAGTTACACTTTTGCCGAGTAACGAGTACCGAGTTTTACTCGGTTCAATTTTTTTTCAACCCAGTACTCGGCCGAGTAACTCGGTTCAATTAAATTTCCAATTCGCGCATGGTACATTAGAATTTAAATAGCCTGTTTTCGGAGGCCGGTAACGTCTACGAAGAATAGAGGAATAGGCTGTTACCAGAACGTGCAGCGAGGCTTGTGTTCCTGCATCATAACTTCATCATCAACCCACTACTGAGCACGGGTCTCCTCTCCCATTGAGAGGGTTTAGGCCATAGTCCACTACGCTGGCCTAGTGTGGGTTGGCGGACTACACACTTAAGCAATTCCTAAGAACTCTTAGGTGTGCAGGTTTTATCACGATGTTTTTCCTTCACCGTTAAAGCAAGTGATAATTCAATGTGAATACACACATAACTTCGAAAAGTCAGAGGTGTGTGCCTGGGGTTCGAACCCGCGACCGTCGAGATTTTCGACCGCGCGCCCAAACCTCGAGGCCATCACTGCATCATCACTTAGCTTTATCCAATTTTAAATATTAATTATTTTTATTACGTAGGGGAAACAGTATAGTTATTGGCCAGTTAAGCGACCAGTTGGTAAAAAAACATAAATAAAAAATTATATCCTTACTGAAAATAAATAAAACTCACGACTTTATGTTGCTTTGTTAATGTACTACAAAAGAAGGTACTTTATGTAAACTTTCACTATACATGTTAAGAATAGTGTGAACTCAAAAATATTAAACTCAAAATCACAGTAATTGGCCATAACATAGTAGTTATAAAGAAAGTAAGTTATATTGCACCTTTAATATGGTCATAACGCATAAAAAACCATTTATTGTGAAGTATAAATCATTGACAAACTACATATTCATTTCAAAATATAGCGCCAAAAAAAATATGCAGTCTTAACATTATTTTTAATCGCTTAACGGAATTTCTCCCTCCGGCAAAACATTACACATCGGATAACAAACAAACCACATACCTAGCGGAATTTCGATGAGACTTTATGACAGAGAATAAAAGTGTCGCCATTATATAATTTTTAAATCTACTATTAGTATAGAATATTGCTAGTTTTTTGGTAGCAAAGTTGAAATGGCTAATAACTGTACAGGGGCCAATAACTATACTGTCTCCCCTATTTGGATTTTATTAATTGAGATTTTCAAAGAGTTCCTAAATTACTAAATAATTTTTGATTAACACAGTAGTTTACGAAATGAAATAAAATAATATTTATTGAACCTATAAAATGTTTAATACATCACTTAAATTCAGTCATTTCAAATTTTACCACCCTGTTCACGACCTTGTCAAGGTCGCGGGACGTCGCTGGCTGCAAGAGGCTTCCGACCAAACCCGGTGGAAGTCATTGGGGGAGGCCTATGTCCAGCAGTGGACTTCCATTGGCTAATGATGATGATGATGACTGTTGTTCAAATTATATCTACCGAAATATATTGCATTTCTTAAACAGAGTATACTCGGCATTCAAACCGAGTTATTCGGCCGAGTACGAGTATCAAAAAACCCGCCGAGTACGCAGAGTACCGAGTATCAACCGAGTACTCGGCCCATCTCTAATTACAATGTATGTATCCATTACCATCATCAGCCCATATACGGTGCACTGCTTTGCAAGGACCTCGTCTACAACTGAGAGGATTTACACCATATTATTAATTCTATGTTAATACTAGGGAAGTTAGATGTTAATACTGTATTTTATTGTCAACAAAAACTGAAAATAAATCTCGGTCGTGGCCGAACGGTTGAAGAGAATTGACACCGTTTCGTGGAGCCCTGAACGCGAAGGGTTTCCTCGCACAATGGTCTAACAAGATATTATTTATTTAATAGTATCAACTGATTTCAGAACCTTGAACTGTAAGTGAAGAACGGGCGAAGAATTAGAACCTGGTGGTGTGATTGTATATTAACCCACATACATTATTCGACTAGGAAGGGGCCTCCTCTAAACTTGGGGTGGGTTCAATTCCCCACGCTAGTTATTTTAGCTAGTTAAATAAGAAATTTTTAGATGTGGGCCGAAGAGTCGTGCAATAGGAGAGGCCTATGTCAAACATTGGATATGAAAGAGGCTGTTATGATGATGATGATTAGAATGCCCGAATGCCTAGAGAAACTAAATATAATTATACATCATCCATAACACTGAACAGTAACATTAATCTGTTCGGCTAAAGCAAAGTTTCTAGCATATTCCAGCGCTCAGCTCGACCAAAATATTAACGAATCCATTAACATGTAGAGCTTGCTGAATGCCCTGTGTGCTTGTGAGTTGTGACCTAGATTGCCAAAATGTGGTGCGAAATTATTCATGGCGCTCAGACGAGGGATGACGCGCCGACATAATTCCACACTTAACGCCCAGCTTTGGAATAGACGACCTCTGACACTTCTCATTACTCCGGCTGCAATGACTGATAACAGACGAGAAAGAAGAGGGTAATTTTGTGCTCTTTTATTTGTTTATGAATGTTTTTATTTACGCTTGCGAATGTATCTATGTAGAGGTAGACAAAGATGCGTGTTTAACCGTCTTCAAAAAAGGAGGAGGTTATCAATACGTCTGTATTTTTAAGCTACAGATTCGTTAGCTTTATTTTTAGTGCTCAGTTTTTAACTACTATTATCATTCTTTGTGTTGCTATAAAAACTCTGATCTCTGGATCACCTAACGAGTATTAAAAATATATATAAATACACAATATTTATACACTTACATCATCTCACGCCTGTATTTCCTAAAGATGGATTTCTGCACCCACCTTTGTTGTATTTTACGAAATATATTTTACACCCGAGACAATCACAATGCGAAACGTTAGTACAAAGATCACGCAGTGATTTTAAAGAGCCGTAGAGTGCACTACAAATACAAATACAGCTTTGAAATCAAAGGACGCTTTATAGAACTGTATTGCAATTTCGACTCGAATTTCAAGTCCATTTCCAGTGAAGCTCGAAGATGGAAGACCTGCACACATTCTATTAAAAAAACTCATGTTTTTCGAATTGCTTATTTGGTGGTTTAAAGTTGAGTTCTTGTACTTTTTTTGAGACCCTTTCCAATACCAAGCGATGGATCGACTGTAACTTTTTAAAATTAGTTTCAAAGTTCTTCGTTACCTTTTCTACCCATAAGTTAAAGTGATTAGATTATATCTTCATTATTGGAGTACTGTTTAGACAAATTTAGCTGTTGATAAGGCATTCAAATATTTTGGAAAATCATCGCGCCACATGAAGTGTAAAGTTACAAAAATCCAAAATGCTGGAATAAGGTTCTTTCTTCGAACTGACAACTAAGTTATTGTACTAAAGAATTCTCAAGAGTCAGAATTTTTGTCAATACTAATAAAGAATGATCAAATTAGTGAAGTTAACATGCATAAAATCATAAAAAATAAAACGTAGTAAAGCATCTCATAACATATAATTCTAAATTTTGCCTCAATTTTCTACATTCAAAATCAATAACGACTCTCAAAACTAGTAACAGCAACCATTCGCGCGGTTTCAACGGGACGTATGTACAACAACCTAATTTCGCCACTCAACCGTGCAAAATACAAGGTATGTTGTACCCATAATAAATCTATACTAATATTATAAAGCTGAAGAGTTTGTTTGTTTGTTTGTTTGTTTGTTTGTTTGAACGCTAGGATCTCAGGAACTACTGGTCCGATTTGAAAAATTCTTTCACTGTTAGATAGCACATTTATCGAGGAAGGCTATAGGCTATATAACACCACGCTACGACGAATAGGAGCGGAGCAGCAATTGAGAATGTTTCGAAATCGGGGACATTTTTTCCTTTTTGTGAGCTTCCGCGGCGTGCGCTGCGAAAACGGTTAAAGTTTCGCTAAAATAATGTATGAGAGAAATGCTCCTCTTTAAAAGTTCTAAAAAAAAGTCCGCGACAGCATATGTCTTTTTTTTAAGGTTGGCTCACTATAACGTTTTTTATCCTAACCAGATTTATTTTAAAATAAAGTTTTATTTGTGAAGGTGTTTTTATAAATATGATATTAATCCTTATCCAAATAAATACGTTATTCATTACAAGTATTTAATTTTAAATAAAATTGCCCTTTACATCATTTGATTTCACCGAGTATCTTAGAAGATATTGCAGTTTTAAAATATTGATCAAGCGCGCATTAATGATGCACAAGGCGCCGATCGACGCGTTACGGTTTCACGTTTGAACAATTTGACCGAATTGTATGAATTTTGAAAATGAAATTGAAATGAAATGAAAATTGAATTTGAAAATGAAAATTGTATAGACATAAATAGGACTCTGAGAAGTAAAATAGACTACAACTTATTTTCCTTCTGATCTCAACCCTGTAGTCTACGCGGACGGAGTCGCGAGCAATTGTAGAATAACGCGGAAGGTGGCCCCCTGTGACACGGCGCCGTGGTCCCCTCGCGAGTAATAAATACGTCACATATCACTGGGCCCGAGTTCTTTACGAACCAAAACTAAATTCTATTGACGGTGCGTACTGCAAAGTCGCGGTGTAGTGATGTTGGCGATTTTTCATATAAGTCTTTTTTTTAAATTAGCGAAATTATTTTTCATAATTACATAAATGCGCGGACAAAAAAATTACCATTCTTGACTATATTGTCACTGTTTATAGTTTCTAAAGATGATCGAAAATTCAATACAAGATGAAAAATATTAAAATCATGCACCTCTACTATATTTTCAATACAATGAATCGACATCATTATAATGAGAAAATATTTCACCAATAAAAAATCAACTCCAAGAATAACTGAATCGATTACCATTGATCAATAAACAATCATTTAACTCGCTCGTAGCAGACAGAACAACTATTTCTATCGCAACCTATCGTGGGTTACGCACTATTATCCCTCGTCCGAAGTAATTCACTGTCGGGAATCGTTCGGGCGTAATATCGATTGCTAATTCGATTACCGTTTGACGGCCACATTTCTCACGATACAGAACTGTTTGTATCAATAAATTTCATACCGTGTATTGAGGGAAATGTGACGTTTTGATGGGATACGCTCGATTATGATAAGCTCAATAAAAATATATTTTACAAGGGGTTTCAATCCTTTTTTATACATCAAGATAGTCTCTCACGATTAAATTCTGCTAGGTGTAGGCAGTGACTCCTACCACTGTCAGTGATCCCAATCTAGTCCATATCTTCAATGTGAATACTAGGTGGAAGTATTGAGTCACCACTATAGTATTGAAACGACAGTTTTAGCTACATTCACTTTTTAAAATGTTGCACTGGCACGCGATTTCGCGGTACAAGTGTGTGCTGTGAAATTGAAATTTAGAGGTCCTAGCTAGAAGGTTCAGGGCGATAAAGAGGTGAATTAAAAATTAAAAAAAAAAACCGAATTGTTTGCGAAAATGTGACTTGAAAAAGATCAATAGTGTTGTACCTCTTCACATTGGACTTAAAACACAGGTTCCGCATTGTTGTGTACAAATACTTGAGTGTTTTTGTGTAGTCGGTTATATAAAATATTAATGCTCTTTGATATCAGTGCTTTATAACTAATTACATATTCCAACGTTTCGCGTGTCACGTTAATATTTAGCATATTCATTTACAATACACAACTGTGCATAACATGGATCGATTGTGACAAAAATGTCCGCAACAAACCAATAAAGGCGAGCCGATGGCATCGCGTGCGAGGCTTTCACTCCATCAGCCATTTGTATTGTTTAGTAATAACTAGACGTTTCTGCGAATTCGTTATGGGACATTAAGTACTCCGTCCTAATCGAGGTTGTATGGTTTTAGATTGACGGCCTTCATAATTCAGCCGGTTTGTACTTTGAAGGCTGAAAAAACAGCCGCATGTACCTTGATTGAATCGACATAATTATAAATGCAATGCGGCATCAAAAAGTGGGGATTGGCAAACGAAGATTACGATTGCTGTTGTCAAACCCTACAATTATAACGACTAATTCATTATATCTTCGAAATTGTGACAACAGCTTTAAACCTATAGTGGTCATATTTAATACATAGAAAATATTCTACTACCAGCTAATGAGAAATTGGTGGTGTTCGGAATAACAGCTCCATGGGCTGATTATTATCATTACTTTTATTATCAACAAAGCATATTCGCAAAAAGCAGTGATGGCCTCGAGGTTTGGGCGCGCGGTCGAGAATCTCGGCGGTCGCAGGTTCGAACCACAGGCACACACCTCTGACTTTTCGAAGTCATGTGTGTATTCACATTGAGTTATCACTTGCTTTAACGGTGAAGGAAAACATCGTGATGAAACCTGCACACCTAAGAGTTCTTAGGAATTTCTTAGGTGTGTAGTCCGCCAACCCGCACTAGGCCAGCGTGGTGGACTATGGCCTAAACCCTCTCAATGGTAGAGGATACCCGTGCTCAGCAGTGGGCGTAGATGGGTTGATGAAGATGAAGAAGATATTCGCAAATACCATTCATTCTAAAACCGATGCATGATTCTCTCAATTAAATTCAAAATGGTCTTTCAAGCCCGTCATTATCATTATCATCAATCCATACACGTCACATTGCTGGGCACGGCCCTCCTCTACAACATGCAAGGGTTTTTAAACCGCACTGTTTCTCAAACACCATCAACACATCTTTACAGTAAATAAACGTCAATATTTACCGTATTATCCGCCGTGTAAATCGTTCCTTTCGATCGACCTTCACTATCGATGCAGACAGCATCAAGTAGCGACCGATGAGCCGCCGACACAGTCTCAATGCCGAGACGAATCGCAGACGTGAATGCATTTAAATAAATTCCACGCCGCTTATACAGTAGTCAATAGTTTAAATACAAATTTGAACAGAATGTTTGGAAATGGAACTGCATTTATACGGCATTAAATATACAAAGTCCGCCAACCCACACTAGGGCAGCGTGGTGGACTATGGCCTAAACCCTCTCAATGGTAGAGGAGACCCGTGCCCAGCAGTGGGACGTATATGGGTTGATGATGATGAAATATACAAATGGTAACAAGATTGGTCCTTTTTCTAACATAATCGGGAATCGAAAGGAAATGCATCTCATTTGCTTTTAGACCAAATATTTGATAATCCTGTGGCGCAGTTGTCTAGACACCAGCTTGCGAAATGAGAAGCAGTGGGTTCGATCCTCGCACCGACACAAATGTATGTCTCAAACACTATTTCTTGTGTCAGGTTTGGGTGGTTGTGCGACCAAAAAGTCTCTCGTAGCCTCTGATATGTGACTATTTGGTGTATAATTTATTCATTATTTATGTTTGCTGGCAGGTTGGTATTATAAAGAATCTGGCTATATCCGTACAAGTGGTAGTAGCTTCATTCTGTCAGTTTTTAACATCTTACATCGTAAAACCACACGCTCTTCGTATCGACAAGAACAATTTAAATATCCATGTCAAACGCTTGGTAGCGGCCGATAATCTCGCGTCCTTAATACCTTTGAAGTCATAATCACCGAGGAAAGTGGGTGATCTGAATACAAGTGAAATTGGATTACAAAAATAGTAAACATTGTAACATCTATCCACTGACGTCACGGCGCCTAACAAGAAAACTATTTTTGACATCGCGAATCATGTTAAAATGGGTCTCGACCCAAAAATGCAAGGTCCTCTCTTGTAATCGGAGAAGTCTGAAGATTACATCATGGCCGAAAACGGTGAGTTTCCTCGGAAACTGTTTGTGTTTTGGGGAGAAAAATCTCGTTTCCAAACAAACAGTTGAATTCCGATGAATTACATATTGCATTGAGAAACTGTAACTAATTGATGCGTTGAATGAATCCGACGTGTTTTGTGATATGTTTTTTATACAAATGCGTAACTCATTCCGAAGGATACAGACTACTTATTATTCGATTTAAAACCTCCCACAAATTCAATATAGTACATACATATTGAAGAGAGAGATCGATTTTGGCACCCACATTTCGTCAGATATGTATTAATCCTACGTTAAAGGTGGCGAGACTATTGCAATTTTTTCGGCACATTTTCAAAATTAGTGCTACTCAGTAGTTGTACTAAAGCTAAGTCATTCGTAGAAGCCATTTATTATTAAATCTTAATAACAGATTACAACAACCTTATGCCACAATCCAAAATTGGACCAAACATTTGCTGAAACAAGCCGTGTCTTAATCATCTCCGCTCCGGAAACAAACGTTACCATAAATAATTATGCCAAATGAATGAATATCCATAATATAAATAAACTCGCAATGACGCCGTATCGGAATATTCGACACATATTTCTATAAATAAACAGTTTTATTATAAAGCTCGGCATTTAAACGATCTATTAAAATAGTTTTCGAGAAACTGGAGCCAATAGATATGTTGGTGTGTGGGCAGTGGTCCCAGTATTGGAACATCGAGTGTGGGTGATATTGGTTCCGCTTTAATTTGTGGGACTATGAAATTCAATAGCAAAGATTACGATACATGTTTCTTTGAAATGAAATGAAATAATATTTATTGTAAATAACACTTATCCGGACCTGAAACCAAACTTGTGACCTCTTAATCACGGGCCACTGTGTGTGAAAATCCTATTCACGTTTCCACTGTGTGTGGAAATAGGATTATATTATACATAATGCGACACAGAAAATATGCCATATGTGATACACTTGAATTTATAATATTCGTAGCGGTTTACGGTACACAGCATCAAAACTCAGGAACGAAACATCCATCCAAGAGCTAGTTAGGTAAGTTCTACACGGTCTAGATCAGTGTTTCCCAACGTGGGCTCCACGCCCCAGAGGGGGAGAATTTGAACGTTAAGGGGGGCAATTTAAAAATGGACTAGACACGACTTGGTAGCGACTTAGGTATGGTCACAATTTTTAAAGGTTAAAAATTATGTATGGGGGGAATACAAACATTTGAAATGTTAAGGTGGGGCATGCCCTAAAAAAGGTTGGGAAACACTGGTCTAGACGTAAGTTCGTCCGTAGCAACGACTTTACGAGTGTGTTACCTGCTTAATGCTAATAAGCTGGCGAGTTAATATTCGCGGGTAGGTAGAAATTTCGATGGGCTCCCGAGCAATTTGCAGTGGGGAGACACTGAATCTAGACTCCTTTAATGTTTAATGTTTCAAATTACGTTTAGCATCGCTTTCTCTCATACACTGTTTAAGATGTTGCATAATAAATTCTACAGACGGGCCAATGTCTGATGCTGGCAGGGTTTTCTTTGAAAAATTACTTGAGATGTAAGAAAAAGAGTATATCTCGCGAGGTTTTCATTTATTCTCCTTTATACTGCGTAGTTATATTTAACAATAGATAGTGTATCTGAAAATATAAAATGTGTTTAGAAAAAACTGAAAGAGTCATTCGTTAATCCTTTAATTTAATGGCGGTTCTTTCGAATTTTCTTTGTGACGTTTTGAATAACAGTGACATTTAGTCTATTAATGAATTATGTATTATTCATTTTACAAAAGTCCAAAGTTAAATGTACCTCCCACTCTTGAAAACACTCTTTGGGAAATATTTATATAGATACTAATTTTTTCTCGTCAATCAATATTCGACAGCATTGCGCTTACCATCAAATATCACTGAGGTCATATTTGCGTTCCAACACTACAGCAGTACACTATAAAAAACACATAACTTCCACAAGTCAGGTCGCAGTGAAAGTGCGCAGATTGCTTCCGTCCCGTCCGGTACTTTACCGGTGGCACGGAGACGAGGAAAGTTCCCACTTTGCGTACAATTATGTGCAGTTTCACCGTAACATCGGACGTGGTGGCAAATGACAGGTCGCGCCGTGTGTTTAGCAATAAACATAGGTTGAGAAAATCGCCGGTTCGTGGCTGTGCTGTCGAAGCGTGGCTAGTTGGGAAATGAAGGATGTAGGTATCTTCATTAGTGCTTTTCCTTTGAGAAATGTACACTATGTAATTTTCTTCAGTCCTAACAAGGTGTACTCAAATGTATGATCAGAAGAAAAGTTAAATTAAGGAAAGGAAATAAACTGATCCAAATTTTAGCTACTTGACTTATCATCTTGAATTATTTTATCGATCAATTTCATCAAGAAAATCGTATTATAAACTGACCGTTCCTATTGCTTATGTTCCAACAAGACAACCCAAAGTCCTTTTCCCGACCCAGAATTCAAACATGGGTCATTTAAATTTCTACGGTGGCCACTTTCACCAGAAGCAACGAGATACTCCAATTTTATCATAAAACCCATAAATCTCATAAAAATTATATATTACTATAAAACCAATATTTCTTTATACAAAATTCCCTCCCGATTACAACCCCACACGACAGACAATGATCGAGCGTTCCTTCGCGTCTCTACTAATCAATACGACATGACGGGTGCACAATAATGATGTCATTATAGTTGCACCCTCTCGTGTGGAGGGAATTGCCCTCTTTCTTTACAAAAGCGGGCTCGGTGCACTCTGGAAATGTAGCACGCTTGTTGAGCCTCCTGGTTCCGTACAGTTATTATGTTGGGGAACGATGTTGAGAAAGCGAGGCTGTAATACAGCGTCTTGTTAATAACCGTAAAATCTAGAAAGAAAATAGAAAATTTTTCATTTTTACGTTTATATAGAAATGACGATTATTTTATAATTTACTTGCATACATAATTATGTAAACTTACGGCTATGGGAAGGAGCAAACATATTGGGTTTTTCGGGCACATTTCCAGACTCCGTGCTGCTACTGAGAATTTCCCAATGTAAAACTCAATAAGCAGTTTACTTTATTACACTAGAATTGTACATTTCAGAACTGTATATACCTATCGGGTATTTTCTTGATTTTTTATCCTGATTCTACATCTGCACGATGTTTACGAAACATCAACCTTATTTTATACATCACTTACATTTGATTAAACTAATCTTAGCTGCGTGCTATAGATCTTATAATACAGAACTGGATCAAAATATTGGACCAGTCCACACTATTCCAAATTCAAAAAAGTTTTGGATTACTCATCTTCTACATACAAAGGCGTCAGGTATTATTCTAAAAACAAAAGAAAACACACCCACAGAACTCCAAAAGGCAGATCAATTGTCTCCACCCCAGTGCGTGGCTCATCTGCGTTCCTCCTGAAGGCAAGTCATGCGGAAAATGTCTGCACACACCGCAGTGGCATTCTAGCGCACGAGGGTGTTACAATGGCCTCTAGTTACCATGTGGGTCTTTGTCGAGGAGTCTTAAAGTGACGTCATCATCATATTGGCACACGGAACGGATCATGGTATACGTGACTAGAACGATAATGCCATAATGTGTTTATAATTCATTAAATGGTAGGATAATAAAAATTACTGCGTGCTGGGTGTTGACTGGGAGGAGTACGTCGACTCGCATTTCTATGAATTATACGTGTAGTGATCAGCGACGAAAAATCTCGAACGTTTCAGGTTTTATAAATTACGCCCTTAATGCAAGTGAATAAGAATGTCATAGAAATCTTAGTCAGTATATGACTAAAAATTTTTGCATATGCTTAGTTAGAAGTCGGGCATAATCTACAATAAGTTAGAAATTCATACTAGTGACGCCTGAAAAACCGGCATATTATGTTGTTCTTTCCATATTTTCTTTGAAGAAAATAAACTAAGAACCAATATAACAGATATTTTAAAAAGACGATCGGTTTCATCTCCAAACGTAAACTAAAACAAATACACATAAAATGAAATCTAAATTCACGAGAGTAAAACGTAACATATAAAGTTGAAGTGTTCATAAAATTGTACAAGTAAATAAACCAGTGTTTTATCTACGCTTGAACGCGTTTCATGTCCGAGTGATTAAAGACTCGTATTAGTTTGTTACTGAACACTAGCAGTAATGAAAACAAATGCTCCATTTGTTCTCACACGTTTTTATGGGATACTAGAAGCTCGGCCTGGTGCAATTTATTGTTCATGTACATTTTAACTCTAGTTGATGCTAGTCGGCTGCTTAAACATATATCTTTCTAAAGTCTTTCTATTTCAATTAGCAACGCATTTTTTGCATTTTATTATCTATTTCTTTTTTGTTATTAGGCTCTTTTTCCATCATCAATCTTCCTTTTTTCCCTCAAGAACGTGAACAAATACCAGCCAGGGATTTAATTTTCGACAGATACAAAAAATATTCAGAACAACTTCCTTCTCGGGAAAAGGTATCCAAATAGAGCGTTAAGTGACGAGAATCTTTCATCTCTCGTAATCTCATCATACTCATTATGTGCTATAATAATATACAGTACTCCAGCATCATTTGCAATATTCACATCAACCAGTTCTTTAAGTATGTCACTAGCGCCTCTTATTTTTATACTCACACACTCTCGCATCTTTCTTTTTGCATTATTTGTGCAACGCTGCCTCACAAGGGTGAGGGTCGGGGGTGGAATCGATAAGCGCTGCATGCTGCGGGGCTGCAACCCTCGGCGCGGGGGATGATTACACGACCCACTGCCTGTTGCTATGAAGACTTGATTTATTTTCAATTATAATGTACATAGTAGCGTTGGGATCAGCTGATTCAATTACATATTATTTCTAGACCTATTTTAATCTTTGCATCAAAATGTAAACATCTCTTAATTGGAAAAAGTAACACTAGAGCTTCAACCCGTTCTTATAGGCATAGGCCTATGTCCATCAGTGGACGTCTTTCGGCTGATGACGATGATGATACGTGGAATGTAACACATGTAAACTCTGTGGTGGTGTTGTTTAGCAGTTCAATATAAACAACATCTTTATTATAGAATATTAGCTGCCGTGCTAGTTTTTAATAACCAAGAAATACTCATTCTTTTCTGCAACTCGCCTTCCGTTCCTTGTTTTCATAACCCAATTTTAGTGAATATCATACTAGAACATTTGTGGATGACACAAACATTTGTCTTATCTTATTGTTAGTGCAGGGATCCAACCCGCAGCCTATTTTTTTGAAGTCTTGTGTCTGACCAAATGGGCCATGTACCTGTTTTGGTAAATTTGAATCTTACATGAAAAACTAACTATTTCCCGACAAATTTTTACCCTGACAAACCACCGCTTAAAAACTTTGAACTACCCCTATTCTATCAGACATTCCGTTACCCACTCTCTGTATATACTAATTATAAAATCGATATAAAAGCGTGGTGCGGTGTCGTAGGCGGCACGCGACGTTGTTGCGTTGTCGCGGTGTCGCCAGTGCGTCGGGGCGACACCCGGCGACACGCAAACTGATTTAGCGCGCGTGACTGACTACCCTTAGCAAACGACACGCTTAAGTGCCGGCCACGGGATTTTTAATGGGTCTTACCCGTGCCGCTTGGAAAAGAAACGCTAAAATCACATCAAAATACGTAGGGAATGTGTATACGCATAGGAAAGTAGACATAACAACCCTATTTAAGCAGATCAAAACACAGGTTTACGAGTGTGTTCTCAAAGAGAAGGGAAAGATGCAGACCCAAATTTATTAACGTATAATAAAATATCTCTCGCAAGAATAATAAGAATTTTACATGAAAGTGTCCGTTATAATGGACGTACAGGATCAGAATACTGTAATAGGAAATTTTATTCGAGTTTTCAGAACCCCTCACAAGCTAAGTAACAACATTTCCGATATTACTACAAATAAAAAAAATAGCTAATCGAATTAAGGGTTAAGGTAATTTTCATTAAAAAGTCTGCAAATATTTATCCAGGACAATTCCATGATCTAAACTATATCTCGTAGAAGACCACCAACCACAAAATTTCTTATTCAAGCTACCCCCAACCTGAAGCACGCCTATCTATTACCACTCCTAAACTTTCCTTGCCTATCCTCAGCTTGTTGCTTGTTATTATTTTGTTGGATAATTTCTCGTATGCAAATTGTTAGGTACAATACACCGACGGGTATGGTAATGTAGATGTCAAGGTCGTCTGGGCGCGTCGACTGGCTTCTGACGCGTGTTGAGTTGCCATAACATTATTATCAAGCATATTATATAATATACTATGTCTACTATCAAGTATAACTATGGCTATATAAAATAACCTTGTGAATTTCGGTCTTAATCTAGAAGAAGGTAAATGCTGGTTTGATTAATTTAAGGTTTATTATGAGTGCTGCATAGCGACCGCTCAAATAATAACATGTCAAGTAGCGAGCAACATTCATTTCATGAATCGAGAAACTTATGCCGGCATGTAAAAATTGCTTGCTTAACAAATATGTTTTAGTTCCGAATTTCGTGACTTCGCAAAATTTACAATGTTTTCAAGATCAACACTACAAGATAGACAAAACTTGTGAACCGTTGTATATACGAGTGAATTAGTGAATATTGGTTGTGTTTTTTCATTCAATATTCTAGGGTTTTATTAATTTTCAACAGCAAACAGCCATGAACCAACAATATTTTCACACCTGGTACGAAAAAAATATCGAACACTATCGATTATAAAAATCGCACAATACTAATGATAACACCATATCATTGATCACTAAAAGTTTTATTGCAGAAACACCATTTAGAACTTTCACCCCATTTACGTCAACATTTGGATGAATTGCAAAATTATGATTAACGGTGTTGGATAATACACAGTTGCCAGACAATTGTTAATGTTAAAATGCCACGTTGCCACAAGAAGGGAATAAATGACTGCTTCACTGATGCGAAATTATTTTCATTTACTTGTATTCATTTTTATTGCTGTTTTCTTGTTCATTGTAGGTAGATGATGTGAGGTTCCGACGAAGGGGAGGGAATTTGAAGCTTAACTGTTTGTGATGAATCTAGCCAAAATAAGCAATGAGAAAGCACCGTAGTGTTATAAGTGGTAATATTCTTTTAGTTGGTCAAGCAGTGATTGTCTTAAAGTTGACGGTAAAGATTATAAAAATTATAATAAGAATTAAGATATTCAACGCTGAGCAAAGGTCTCCTCTACATCTAAAAGGAGTAATGCATCAAACTTTGATAAGCTGAATTGAAATGAAGAACGACAATAAAATATCTTCATTTAAACGAGCGTAATAGTTTTCTAAGAAGCACACAAAACAATTATCTCTACTTATTAGTGAGTTTACCATACTAGCTATTATGTAAATTCATCAAAATATCCTCAAAACACAGCATAATTATCCCATTGAAACCACAAATCCCATCATTAAGTATAATATTTACAAACATCAGAACAATCGATTTGAACGCTCAAACGAACCACTAATCCGGCTCGAAGGTACAAACATTACCTTCAATTTAATTACCAAAGTTCACAATGCATAAAAAATGACACGTATTCATAAATAATAACCCGTCACGGTGCATTATGTTTGACATATGTCAAGAAACATGCGGAACTAACGCGCAACGCCGGGGTGCCGCCAATTAAACTGTACTTAACTTGCTAATCCTCATCGTGAGTATTTAAATATGGGGAGTGGAGAACGGGTGCTTGAGGGTCAAGAAAAAAATCCGTTCAATATTCCCTGCACGTACGGAGACGACGAGTGTAAGATACGTCTCATTAGATAGACTAATGATGAACAAACTTGTTTTGTGCAGATCGTAATTAGCTGATACGTTTGAGATGGCTTGAAAAATCTGCCGTAAGGAGTAGACGACCTTTTCTAATTACCTTAGCGAGTAACTCACTCGAAGGAAAGTGTACAGCTACACTTTTTTCTTAAGCTCTTTATCCAGCGCTTCAAAGGGTTGGCGATTCGAGTAAAACTAAGCAAGTATTTACATCATTAAATATAGATGTGAGAAATGCTACTGATGATAATGATGATAACGCACATTTTAAGGATCGTAAATTTAAAACGAAACATTTAGAAGAAGTTGTATAGATATCCTTATTTCAGCTTACCAAGCCCATATGCCAGGGCCATGGCCATTTAAAAGTGCAAGTAGTAAAAATCAATATATCCGCATTTATGACATCAGAATTTAACGATATCACTTCAGCAGTAAGTAAATAAACAGATGGGTCGCACTAAGGTGTACTAGGAGCTGTGTAATCAAGCATTACATGTTATGAGGCAACACAAGTAATTGCGCCTGTGCCAGTTCCCATTGTGCCGCGAGTACCGGCTCAACATGATAATGCGAATTAATGTCGTCTCACGTATTGCCCTTTATGTTCGGCCATAACTGAGGAACTATTCAGACCGGAACGTCGATTATAATTTGAATGCGAAATTGTTTGGGCTGATTACATTTGTATGAGCAGTGTGTTCCTAATGTTCCTCTCAAAGATAGCGTCTTTATGTTGTATTGGGATCATTACTTCTCAGATGTAAAGGAGTATTATGAACTTGTCAAAGGTAAGACCAACAGCAGCCTTGAATTGTTGGCACTTTTGCAGGAGAACAAGCAATTTTCTAAAGGATGTACTAACGATTTATTTTTATCAATTGGCCTTTTAACTTTATTTAGAAAATATGACTTCGTAGATGTGTGCATAAGCATTGAAAAATTTAGCGACTATAATATTTTTGACCTGATGCAAGGTGCAAGCTAGCTTACAACGTTATCAACCCTTTCCAAATTGCGTGTACAGGAGAGAATTTCAAATTACATCACCGCTCCAATTCGTGAACTCCAAATTCGAATTCAAATATGGTAAACTGCTAAAACCGGTGATGCAATGCGGAAGTGCGTTCACACGACTATTCCAGTTTCCTAGTAACCGTGCGCCTGTACACAATCGGCAACATCTGTCCCCGCGGACGTCGTCCACTGCACGACACACCATACTTGTTGAGCCGTTCATTGTTACAGCGTTGCAACGTTGCATACGCTCCTACAAGGTTATTGTTCGCATTTCGAATTCCTTCACAATAAGAATGCGATACAAAAGTTTTATACTTTTTTTTTCTACGTTGCCAGTATTATTTTTAAGATGAAATAGGGAAACTTTGTGAAGGCTGAATGGAGATATTTAAATTGTCATAACAATGCTTGCATGACAGGCTGTCATTAAAAAAATAGATCAAGGTGTTTTGAGACGTGTGTCAGGAGCTTCTATAAGTTCACGAGTGTTTGTAAAGACTGATGAATAATTAAACTACTGGCATTTAGTAAATGAATAACTACATATGTAAATGTCAAATCTCTCAACAGCTAAGGAGGTTTAAGCCCTGCGACTTGGCAGTATCTTTATAAAAAAAACGCACTTTTGGAGCCGAATAAAACCGCAATGAAAGAAAAAAACTTCGTCGAAACATGATAATAGCAGACAACTAACAGAATACGAGTTCTGTATGTAAGATCTGGGCTATCAGAAACGACGTCAAGTATCATTGTGAAAATATTAAGTTCTTTAGTACCAATTACATTTAACGAATATAAGTTACCTTGCAACAATAGGATAATAACAATTTGAATACGTGATGTCAGTAGATTATCTTTAGTACGCTTAATATGAAGTACTAAATGTTTAAAAAACAAAATATATGAAGTTTATTTTTAAATTAAATTGTACTGTATAACACGTTAGATACGCATTCATAATTAAATCTTTACTATATGCAAAATAATAAACCCCAAGTAACTGGCACTAAGATGAGTGCAAGATATATGATAAGAGATGCAGTGATGGCCTCGAGGTTTGGGCGCGCGGTCGAGAATCTCGACGGTCGCGGGTTCGAACCCCAGGCACACACACCTCTGACTTTTCGAAGTTATGTGTGTATTCACATTGAATTATCACTTGCTTTAACGGTGAAGGAAACCATCGTGATAAAACCTGCACACTAAGAGTTCTTAGGAATTTCTTAGGTGTGTAGTCCGCCAACCCGCACTAGGCCAGCGTGGTGGACTATGGCCTAAACCCTCTCAATGGTAGAGGAGACCCGTGCTCAGAAGTGAGCGTATATGGGTTGATGAAGAAGAACTGGCACTAAGGGCTGATAAAAAAAGAAAAGACAGCACAGTCCAATTGACGCAGTTATTTTTTATGATAAACTAAATAGCCAACGCAACAATGCGAGTCGCGCTGAAATTAGTTCGCCAACTTTTTTCCGATGATTTATTGCGGCCGATGAATTGTCACCGTGCGGTGTAGCGGGACATAAATCAATACAAGCGCTCACAAAATGTACCATTCGGCCAACTTAATTGATTTATTAGCCGAATAGTTGTTCCCTAAGTGGGGGACGATTTATTTTGCCGGCGATAAATTTCTATGATGTAACAGACGTGAAGAGAGCTAACTTTTTCAATGGATCATGCATAAACATTAGCTACCGAATCGATGAATTCATGAATGGATAAAAAATGACTGCGTCAGAGGGTCATTTTTCTGCCAACTTGTCCGGTTGGCTTATAAAATGGCACGGGTACGCGACCCCGGCCCCTCGAGCCACCATTGCTGCATTCACTATCCTTTCCGCAGCTTTGGTGTCCCCTCCCTCACTCACCACTGGTGGTAGGGTTTAATACTGAGTATTTATTTACTCAATGTTGAACCCGAGCGGATTGGTACCACCGTCCAGTCTATTTCTACCGCAAAGCAGGAATGCGTTCCGGCGGAAGGACTGGATAGCCGTTCCTTCATCGTCCCTCCCCCTACCTTATTGGGTGCTGGTGGGTTGCAACGGCACTACTCCGGTGTCTGGGGTGGCATGCGGCCTTGGGGGTTGATGCGGGGTACAGGGAGACCCGGTGGGAACGGTTTCCGTCGGCCGCCTGCCGGTCAGTAGGGGACCTGAACCCGGGGATCCGCTCTCTTTTTAACTCCCGCCTCGGGAAGCTGTCCCGCCAACCGGCGAAAATCCCGTCGTGCAGTCGTCGTGCCAGAGTGGGAGACTGGGGTGGATCCCGGCGACTGTACGCGGGGGGGCACCGGGGGCCCTTCCGTGCCTCGCGGAGGCCACTCATTCGACCGTGTGCTGCCTCACATTGTTCTATCTTTAAGGATCCGCTCTGGACCCACCGCATCCATCCTCACCTCCCTCCCACAAATCTCTTTTTTAATGACCCGAAAATCGAAAAATAGCAGGCAACCCACGGCGGTAAAACAATCCACAATTCAAGTGGACTTCTGCAATGTCAGGGGTCTACACAGCAACCTCGACGCCGTCCATCACCACCTCGAGACGGCGCGGCCTGCCCTGCTCTTTTTAACGGAGACACAAATATCTACCCCTGACGACGTATCGTACCTCAACTACCCCGGCTACGTATTGGAACATACATTCGTACGTAAAGCCGGGGTGTGCGTCTTCGTCCGGGGTGATATATGTTGTCGCCGCCTTCGGGGCCTCGAGCATCGGGACCTGTCAATATTATGGCTCCGCGTAGACTACGGGGGTCGTACCCGTATATACGCGTGCCTTTACAGGTCCCATGCCAGTGATTCGGGGTCTTCTCTGTTGTTTGAGAACGTCCAAGTGGGGACTAGCTGCATACTCGAGCAGTGCCCGTCCGCGGAGGTGGTGGTCCTGGGTGACTTCAACGCCCACCACAAAGAGTGGTTGGGGTCCAGGATCACTGATCTCCCGGGCCGGTCTGCCTACGAGTTGGCCCTGGCATATGGTCTCTCACAGCTGGTAACACAGCCTACCCGTGTTCCGGATGTTGAGAGCCATGAGCCCTCTCTGTTGGATCTTCTGCTGACTACTCATCCTGACGGATACAGGGTGGTGATCGAAGCCCCTCTAGGGTCATCTGATCACTGCCTTGTTCGTTCATGGGCCCCTGTTGTGCGTCCCAGTCGTCCTTCTGCCACTGGGACTCGCAGAGTCTGGCGTTATAGGTCAGCAGATTGGGATGGACTGCGCGAGTTTTACGCATCCTTCCCATGGAAGCGGCTTTGCTTCTCCTCCGACGATCCTGACGCCTGTGCGGACTGCGTAAGGGATACAATAATCCTGGGGATGGATACTTTCATCCCCAGTTCCAAAATACCCGTGGGGCGCCGCAGCCGACCTTGGTACAACCACGCTTGTGCCGATGCTGCGCGCCTCAAGCAGTCCGCATTTAAGGCTTGGCAGGAAGCCCGAAAACGTCGGGATCCTAAAATGAAGGAGGAGAAGCGAAAATTCAATGCCGCTTCTAGATCTAGCAAGAGGGCTATCGCTAGGGCCAAGGCGGAACACGTTCGACGAATTGGCGAGCGACTAGAAAGTTATCCCTCTGGAAGTCGAGCTTTCTGGTCGCTCGCCAAGGCTGTCGAAGGTAATTTTTGCCAGCCTAGTCTCCCGCCACTGCGTAAGGATGATCACAGCCTGGCCCATAGTGCAAAGGAGAAGGCCGATCTCCTGGCCCAATCCTTTGCCTCGAACTCGACCCTGGATGACGGTGGAGCCACTCCACCAGTTATACCCAGGTGTGAGAGTCTCCTGTCTGACATCAGATTTAATCATCGTGTTGTCAGACGGGAGCTCAGGCTTCTCGACATCCGAAAGTCGAGTGGGCCGGATTGTATCCCCGCGGTGGTTCTTAAGACGTGCGCCCCTGAGTTGACCCCCGTGCTCACGCGCCTGTACCGCCTTTCCTACAAAACCAACAGGGTCCCAGCTTCTTGGAAGGTTGCACGTGTCCACCCAATCCCTAAAAAGGGAGACCGGTCGGACCCTTCCAACTATAGGCCGATAGCGGTCACATCCCTTCTCTCCAAGGTCATGGAGCGAGTTATTAATACTCAGATCCTGAGGTACCTTGAGGATCGCCAGCTGATTAATGACCGTCAATATGGCTTTCGACACGGTCGGTCAGCTGGCGATCTTCTCGTGTACCTCACGCACCGCTGGGCGGAGGCCTTGGAGAGTGGGGGTGAGGCTATTGCCGTCGGCCTAGACATTGCGAAGGCGTTCGACCGAGTGTGGCACGGCGCCCTTCTGGCGAAGCTTCCAGCATATGGGATCCCCGAGGGACTCTGCAAGTGGATCGCCAGCTTTTTGGATGGTCGAAGCATCAAGGTCGTCGTTGACGGCTGTTGCTCCGAGACCATGACCATTAACGCTGGCGTTCCTCAAGGTTCGGTGCTATCGCCGACACTCTTCATCCTGCATATCAATGACATGCTTTCTATCGAAAGCATGCATTGCTATGCAGATGATAGTACGAGTGACGCGCGATACATCGGCCAACAGAATGTCCCTCGGAGTACCGTTGGGGAAAGACGGTCACAACTTGTGTCTGAAGTCGAGAGCTCTCTGGGGCGGGCTTTCGAATGGGGAGAAAAGAACCTGGTTCAATTCAACCCTACGAAGACACAAGTTTGCGCGTTCACTGCGAAGAAGGATCCATTCGTCATAGCGCCACAGTTCCAAGGAGTATCTCTCCAGATCTCCGAGAGTATTGGGATCCTCGGCGTCGAAATTTCGAGCTTAGTCCAGTTTAGGAGTCATTTGGAGGACAAAGCCAAATTGGCTAGTAAGAAGTTGGGTATCCTGAACAGAGCCAAGCGGTACTTCACGTCGGGTCATAGGTTGTTGCTCTACAAGGCGCAAATCCGGCCCCACGTGGAGTACTGCTCGCATCTCTGGGCAGGTGCCCCAAAATACCAGCTCGACCCACTTGACTCCTTACAGCGACGGGCCGTTCGCATCGTCGATGATCCCGATCTCACGGAGAATCTACAGCCGTTAGGACTGCGGAGAGACTTTGGGTCTCTTTGTGTGTTCTACCGGCTGTTCCATGGGGAATGCTCCGAGGAACTGTTCGGGTTGGTACCGGCATCGCCGTTCTACCATCGCACCACCCGTCACCGCAGTAGAGTTCATCCATTTCACCTGGAGACGTACCGTACCCGTACGGTGCGTTTCCAGAGGTCTTTCTTACCACGTACGTGCAAGCTCTGGAATGAACTCCCTGCGTCGGTGTTCCCCGAGCGCTATGACATGGCCTTCTTCAAACGAGGCTTAAAAAGAGCATTTTCCTCACGGTAGGCAGCGGCGTGGCTGTGCCCCTGGCATTGCCAAGTCCATGGGCGACGGTGACCGCTTACCATCAGGCGGGCCGTCAGCTCGTCTGCCTGCTAAGGCAAAT
This sequence comes from Cephonodes hylas, assembly GCA_030295005.1. NCBI lineage: Eukaryota > Metazoa > Arthropoda > Insecta > Lepidoptera > Sphingidae > Cephonodes > Cephonodes hylas. Next base: position 1,806,808 of record AP025367.1, on the reverse strand, counting down.
AAAAAAAAAAAAAAAAAAAAAAAAAAAAAAAAATGACAATTGCTCGTACAACAACTTCAATAATTTGTGTAACTGGACATAGGATACCGATTTTGTAGATAACAGGGTGGACATGGATAGATATGAAATACAATAGAACCAAATCGGCAGTCGACTTTTTTAATGATGAGTTTTATGTTATCATAATGACAGTAGACAATGAATCAGTTTTTGTATCGTGGACATTAGAAACTTTGAGAGGCATTTTTGCACCACTTCTTAATTCCTAGCTAATTAAAGACACAGATTCTAAGCAATTATTATGGAACCATGCCATTTGTTCAGGTATGGGCGTCGGGTCCTCTTTCGTAGCATTATCTTTACCTTGGAGAGGTGTAATGAAATATTTTTTTGGTTCAGGCAAGGCTGTTTCAAACATAGATTTATTTATTCCACAATAATCACGATAACATTCAAGTTTACATATACCTACTAGAGATGAACGATCAGATCGAAATAAAAAATAATACAATCCCATATTCCTCAATTTAAAAACACATTAAACCCATTTTGCATACATTATCGCAACTATATTGCATGTTTCACCCCACTTCATCCCTTAGCGAAACGCCCCTAGCACTTAAGGTGCCACCCTTCGAAAATCTCGTCCAATAGACACGTCTTAAAATTGCAATCTACGTCATCTCAAACAGGGGTTGTCACCCTGTCAGAAAAAAATCAAGGGTGCCACATCTTCTCACAAGCGCGTCGTAAAATCTCCTATTATTATAGTCGAGACAATTTTTTCACAGTTTTTGTGATATTTTTACCGTAATTTCATTATGTTTGGATACGTTTTATCGGTAAAAATATACTTCGGCAATACAATACGTCCCTTTTGTTGTTTAATGACTCTTTTGAACTGATGTATCAATCTAGTTTTTTTTCATGTAATTTTTTTTATGTGGTCACACCACTTCAATGGGTATCATTTTTCCCATAAATGCGTGAAAATTCGATCAATTTAAATATAAAATTGAGTGAGCATTTGTGTACAGAATAGTGATTATAATGTGTATATTTATGGGAACCACTATTGATCAATAACTTGGTTCGTCAGTGCTATAGCCTGTAAAAATTGCTTCTAATTTAATGTTCTTAATGTTTGGATTTCAAAATTTGTACTGGACAGGACCAAATGTCCGCAAAAGAGGTTAAGCACTTTGAAAAATATGAAAGCCAATAGTAAAATTTTTGTCGAAGATCGAATGAAGTAGAGAAAACTAGACATGCCGGAGTAAAGCTATGTAGAAATAATTAAATATTAAGAGTTTATGGGCGCTACATGAAAAAGCTCTTTAAAGCTTTTTCAGTAGTTATAATAACTAAAGTTCATAAGCAAAGAGGCATACATGCAATTATGTTACAAATCTACAAAAGCACATAATTGTTTTTTTTATTTATAACCTGATCTCCTACAACATTACAGAATCTGTCTCACAGAACACGAAACGAGAAACCAAAGAACCTCTTATAAAGTAACAACGGCAAAACAATTGACTTTGACATCAATTGTCTGTTGTGTTACCGTAAATTAATTTGATTCCTCAGACGGGCATTTAATTGTACAACATGTCACAATTACTGTAGTTTGTTGTGAGTGATGCAAAAATTTGGATCGCATTAAAATTGCAAAGGAGTTATACAGTAAGTTATAACGTTTATATCGCTCGTTTGAAAGAACAATGAAGTAATTTAGATAGTAATTAAAATGATTTTTGTAGTCATAAAATAATTACCTTTTGAACGATCCATAAAAAAAAAAAACAAGAGAATTCTTTTTATGAAAGTTTCCAATAAAGTGAGTGGCTGTCGTTAGGGTACAAGACATTACACTTTCAATTTCATACTTCCATCCAAAATATTATCCTAATAAATAAGTAAACGCAATTAGGTCTTCGTTCCATTGAAAGAGCGACATGTAATCGGTTTTACTACTCAAGTCAATAGATTAGATATAGGGAGTTAATTACCGAATATGCAGCCTGTGAAATCTTCCTGAACATCGGTAGATGCAGGCAGCTTCCACCAACAGCTGGACGTCTTAAGAAAACCTTAGTCTAATTAAACTTAATTTATCCGATGATGATGTGCAGTGCATTTATCCGCATTAGGCTAGCATAATGACTGCAGAGGTGGCCCGTGCCTAACAGTGGGATTTATACGGGCTAATACACTCTTCATTAAATCCGGTTATGTAAATAGCGATCTAATCTGGAAAATATCAATCATATCAGATCTAACCCCATCAAAGGCTCGTGTAATACGAGTGACTAGTCACGCTTTCTCATAGATCAATGACAGTGAACGTTTGGCGTTTGATGTTTGCGTTATTGTTGACCCCGAGGTATACCGTGCCCCAGGCTGTTGAGGGTCTGACGGTGGAACAATAGCGGAATTTGCAAGTGACGTCAAGTCAACGGCATGAAGAATGAGTGACGTGTGAGTTTAAGAAAGCGGAGTGTAATGGAATGATGTTTTGTCAAAAGGGTATATCGCTGTGTTCTAATGTTACAGGGGTGTGTGCTTCTGTGGAACCATTATGGGATGCAGATTAAGTTGATTGTTATTGGAGAAAGTAAAACTAATAACAATAAAAAAGCGTGGAATAGGAAACTAAGAGGTGTATTAAAGCTAACATTGGTTTCATTTTATGGACCTTGACAATAGCCGACTGTCTCTTCGCAACATCTAAAAATTGAATGACAAAGAGTTTGGCAATTCACATTATTTTATTTTTCATGTGTATTTTTTTGCAAACATCAAATAGGGAGATCGTTTAGAGTGCAGTAGAAATGATTCGTTATTATTAGACGCACGCTGTATAATACTTTATGCATAGGCCAATGGATTCTACACTAAGATGAAGTTCTTGGTTCAAGGAATTTCAAGAAACTTCACAGAACATCTAAATCCATAGCAAATAGAAAAAATAAATAAAAATTGCAATGTAACATAGCAATTAAAACATAGTTAAATAAATTTGAATAAAACGAACATTTAAAACGATTAGAAAAAGATTTCGACAATAAAGAAACTTTACAGACATAATGTAAACATAACAATAGGGATTAGTTTACACGACAAACCGATTCTAATGCAGTTTGACAGTAGCAAAACGACGGTTGACGCGGAAGGGATCTTGACACGGCGTTCCCTTCTATTATTCGGGATGGAATTTAAAACGGAATTAAGTTAGGGACTCTTTGCATAATGTTGTTGATTTTGCTACATTCGCTGTTGGGATAACATTACCGGTGAAAAACTAAGCTGTCTTCTGAACATTGAGTTGAGAAGATTGTCATTTGAGTTGCTCGGTGGTACATAATTTAGTAAAATTGTGTGAACAGGTAAATAAAAGAAACAGTACGCCTTGTATTCGACAAAATAACTAGCTATTGATAGACAAATGTAAGCAGTTCGAAAACTTCTTTAAAAATTCTAGTACCCTCATAATCACAGACCTTCCGTTTGCATTTCTTGTATTGAACTTTGCTAAAAAAGCTACCACCAATGACAAACCAGAACTCAAAGAAATACCTCCAGTAAAATCGATTCGTGCGAATAAGAATACAAAAAAAAAACGATCCCCTTTATCGGCATTTCGATTAACCGTAACATGTACGAAGCAATGAGCATTGATAAAAGCGTATTCGTACAGAAAGCGAGTGACAAGCGGTCTGACGAGTGGTCCGCGACGTTCGCTCAATGGAGATAATGAAGCCGCGTTTAGTACGAGAGATTGGATTAGAGGACGACATAAACAAGGTCCAGATGAATAACGTCCCTCGACGCCGGCCGGTGGGAATTGGCACGTTGCCGCCGTGTAATTGCGATTTGAATAAGTATTCCTTGGAGGTATTGGGTTTTTATTGTGTTGGAGTATAGCGCGGTCTTTGTAGTTAACATATGAGTGAGAGAGTTGCGTATCAGGAAATGAACAGATATGACCCAAACTAAACTACATACAAAATGCTACGATGAGAATATCGTTGGTACGGTTTTTTATTTTTAATATAATTTGTGGATTTTTTATAGTAGTACCTATATTGTAGTTACGAATGTACAAAAACTTCACAAAGCATGTAACGTTAAAATAGTCGTTGCCTGTCTCGATGTTCTATGATCAATGGTCATATTTTAACTTTAGAATGGATATACAATATTAAGTTCATGATAATTTTTTTCTCTACTTCTATTCACCAAACCAAATGCCAAACAACAAAATCAACTCACATAAACCAAATTAGCGATGTAAAACACTTTCCCAATCCATTCCCCATGTCATGTGTCAGTCAGCAGCAATGGGAACGAGTATGGCGAATAATCCGGCTTTATAGCGACAAACACAATTTGCGCCGGGCGTGCGACCGGGGGGCGCTATTGTCCAGTGCCCACCGCGCGAGATCGCTAGCAAGGGATGGTCGGGGCCATTCGATATCCTCACTGGATGTTTGACGGGTTACGTGATTGTTGTATAGAGACCTGGTTGACACGAGAGATCCTGGGTCCGATTTTAATTTGATCCAAATTTATGAAACTTATCTATGGAAGTGCCTCCACTAGTATAAAGCATGTGTAAGTGACGTGAGGAAATTGTGCGTGTCTATTTAATACATTCAATAAATTCTATTCATTTTTTCATGAAAATCCCGGCACGTTTATGGTTGTATACAAGCTATTTTCACCAAACCGAGCATACATCATGTTCATATCCAGACTAATTTTAGGACTCAGCATTAAAAATTAACTTAGCATGTAACATTTCTTCTTTTTTTTCATCAACCCATATACGTCCAACTGCTGAGCACGGGTCTCCTCTACCATTGAGAGGGTTTAGACCATAGTCCACCACGCTGCCCTAGTGCGGGTTGGCGGACTACACACCTAAGAAATTCCTAAGAACTTTTAGGTGTGCAGGTTTCATCACGATGTTTTCCTTCACCGTTAAAGCATGTGATAATTCAATTTGAATACACACATAACTTCGAAAAGTCAGAGGTGTGTGCCTGGGGTTCGAACCCGCGACCGCAGAGATTCTCGACCGCGCGCCCAAACCTCGAGGCCATCACTGCTTTTAAACATTTCTTTAAAATGTAAAAAAAACACTTCACAATTACTTTTGTACTAATATAACCTGTAAAGCCATAAAGGTCATTTTTCATAATGACAATATAATATGACGTTTAACGTGATTGTGGGTGTAGACTAAATCAAAACATTTCACTGCAATGACAGAAATAGTAGCTGTTTTTGAAGAAAATTATTATTATTACAACCGAGAAATTATCTATAGAAAAGGCAACAGAAAAGAAGCAAGCATCGCAAATAATTATTTATTTAATTATTTCTTGTAAATTGAGCGTTGTTGATAACACCACATTATTTCGCAAACTTCTACATCGCTCCGATAGCCGTGATCGTCTAGTGGTTAGGACCCTACGTTGTGGCCGTAGTAACCCAGGTTCGAATCCTGGTCACGGCAGTGAATACCACTGTCATGGCGGAGCTTATATTTTTGTTTTTATTTTTCTTTTATTATTAATCACATAATTCATATCACCCAAAATAGACATTTTTATAGATTAAATTGGTTATTTTTCTTATAAATTTAATCGTTTTATCTTTCATTGACATATATGTATAATTTTAATTTTCTTCTTTATTTAATTCAAATATAATTGTTTTTTTTTTAAGCATTACATTGAAAATATTATGATGTATAATATTGTTATCATTTTAAAATTATTCCAGAAGGAATATTTTCTTGATTTGACATCTAGCGGCGAAAAGCTGTACTAATAAGCATTCGTGTAACATTTAATAATTTTTCAACAAATGTCGATAGATGTCGCTGTATAATTTTGCTATTCTATCATAGATGGCGCTAAATCTACATCATATTTAATACGGACGCTTCAAAAATAATATTTGAATATTAAAAATAATATTGAAACTTAATTAATTTCCATACACTTATTTTATTATTACAAACTGTATCAAATTAAAAATAGTCACATTCATTACCCATAGATGGCGTTAGTAGTCTTATTAAGACTTGAAATGCCCTTGTATGTGTGTAAATGCCCGCCAATTTGATAAGAGCCGTGTCCACTGAGTGAATATCGTGATGCACTGTGCACACTGTAATTAGCATATAATAGCTACCGTTACAAGTGAAAACATGAATGAGTATCATATATCATGTTATATGTATAATGTTTACTGACATACCTAGGAGTTATGCGTAGTAACATATTTAACGCTTTTATTAATACTGGGTATATACATATGACTATATATGGTATGACTAATATATGGTATGACTGTAATCGGAAACTAAGGCTACTAGTTACGGTTATCATAAATCATTAATGCTAAAAAGACCCAAAAAAAATAACATTGTTGTTTTTCGAAACACTATAAATATTGCCTGTCTCAGTTTTCGAATACGGTCCGTTGGGTGTACAACTATTTTCAATTAATATCATAAAAAAATAATTTGTATTTCTCATTACGGTAAAGTGACTGCACTGGCCTATGACAGTAACTGCAGTGCGAGCCAAATACAGCGTAAAGTTGCGAAGATTATTACACCATCTCTCAGTGGTTGACATAATGAAACTGAACTGGCCTAGTTTTCACCTGAGATTAATTAACGAGAATATACCAGTAGAAAAGAGGACTAAAAGCACTATAATTTCCCATAAGACTGTATAAGAATACTTTGAAGAAAAACAACCCTAGAGTTTACCCGAACCTTATTAAACGAAAATGCATAGTACCTGAAGAAAAGAGGGCCACAACACTATAATTTCCCAAAAGACTGCATTATATTACTTTTTCTAAAGAAAAAAACTAAACATGGCTTCATGCAATCATTGATTTACAAAGCAATCACCGTGACGAGGAAACAATCTCGTCCATCCCCCGGTAAGTTAGTAATGCATAAGCAAAACACGTAATCCGACCATCCTAACGTATGCATTGTTAATATCGGCTGAAATTAGGTGAAACGGGCTCGTTGCGCGCGGGACTACACAGGGACGCATTAGGCAGATATGAGGGGCACCTGTTACCCACCCTTCAGAGGAAAAGTGTTAATAAGTAACCTCAGTTTGGTCGCTAAATGAAATTTTATCAGATGCCTGCTGAGCCGATTAACCTAACTAAAAAATAATACCTTGTTAATTAATTTAAAAGATGAAGTTGTATTCGTTCAACAGACTATTACCGATATTTTGCATTATCATTCGCATTATCAAGTTAGTATTTAAACCCCTCAATATAAAATGAATAATTTATACTTTTGATAATATTATATATAAATTACTAGCTATCATAAATGCTGCACTAGTTTACACCCTTAAACATAATCATAATCAACATTCTCATTTTATCTCTAATGCGTCTATCCACAGTTTATTAAAAGTCCAATACTATACTCGTCAACAATACTGTTGAAACCATACATTCTAACCAGCAATAAATATATGACCCCCATTAGTTAGCACCTACATACGGTCCCGTGTTCCTGTAGCGGCGCCTCGCTCCAGCCGCGCATCGAGTGGCTTAATTGCGAATTACATAGTTATGCCCGTGGAATACTTGAAAAGGGCCTTTTCAGGTGCCACGTAAACACTCTAATTACATTGAATATCCGTGGTACAGATTAAAAAATTACGTCACTGACATTCCGTAGCGTAGCTGAATGTTTGTTTCACCTTGAAATGTGCTTGTCACTCTTTTACTACTTGGGACTTTGGCATTTAAGTGGTATTGCAATTGAATGACTGGTGGTCTCGCGCTTACGTCTCGTGTGGTGGTTCTGGGTCGGGCACATTGAGTTTTTCCATAAGGCAATTCTTTAAGTATACATTTATACTTAGCTGACGCAGCAACATAGTCATCAAGCCAGCGATGTTTTACATGGTTATTTACCTGGAACAATAAAAAAACAACTGATTAAAAGAACTATAAAACATATAACAGAAATCCACCATTTTATACAGTTACTTGTAAATTGTAATGCTTGATACAAACATTGTCAAGGAATAATGTGAGTAGTGAGTACATCCATATTTTTTGCATACATACAAATTTCCGATGCACTAGCCTTTAATTTGTAATTATAAACTAAAGTTATATATTTAAAATGAAATTAACTATAACAAAAAAGTGTCTATTTTTTTAAACACCCTAATAATTTTATATGTCTCAAATTGCATGCATATTTTATCGCCCCCTATTCTCAACTTATGAATACGTCATATGGATCAGATCAAAAGCGTGTCCCCTACACAAGGGGTCGGTGGGTGCGCGCAACGAGCTGGCACTCTCGCTCGACCCTCCAACCAACACCGTATGGTCACGTGTTACGCCCGAAGTGTTGTGAAACGAGTGCTGTGTTTTCCAATGTAACTGGCTATTACTTGGATTGAAATTTGCGGGTTTGTGTGGAGTATCGACAAACGTATTCTATGTATTCCTGCGTGATTGTTTTAATATGCCTAAGCCTCCGGGGTGTGCACGCAGGAAAAATAAATTATTTTTTTTAAAATAATAATAGAAATTTGAGAGTGCAGAAATGCTCCTCTGCCGTACGCTCGTCTGCCTCTCTGTATGTATGTAAATAAACTATCACACTGCTACGCACTACAACAACTCTCGTGCAACATGATTAATATTTCCTATGAGATTCTAAGGTACTTTTTACTCACAACGAAACTGAACTACCTACTATAAATTACCATTAAACAGTTTTCCAATACTTTATACAGCAAGATGGGAGACAGGATTCTGTGCAAGTAGTTACTATCCTTTAATGATACCTAGTGAAGTCAGATCAAGAAACACCACTTATGAGTAAATATATCTATCCCAAAATACCTACCTAAACCGACAATAGATTAAACACAATGCTCAATCGACTTCAGTGATACCCAACAATTACATCTATATTGGTTCACCTCGACCTAATGCAAATCTTTGCGGCGGAACATTGGGCTCAGTTGTAGCACCTGGGCCGCGCATACAAATCCCACAAAGCGAGATAAAGTTTTTCTATACGCTGCATCGGTACTTATACCGAATGAAACGATTGTTACCGGATTTTAATATTAGTATCTGTATGAATGATATTTTCTAGGGACGGATTGCCGATGATAATATTTCCATCGTGAACCAAGTGATCTTCTATTAAATTATATTTGTGTATAATTCAAGTGTAAGTAAATCAAACATGAGTGATGTCCGTAATCCCTCTCCTTTCCATAATCATGTGTGGGGCTCAGGAAGCTCTAATTTAGTGTAATTTCTACCCCACCTATTTGCAAAATAATGTTTTTCCTTCAGCATGTAGCTCATACCTCCTTTATAACTTGTTAGTTGAAGCATTTGTACATAAGCGAAGTATTTGGTGAAGTTATCGTAATTCAGGTTTCGTTAAGATTCGTAATATTTTTATGGACACAATTATATCTTTGAAAAGCCAGAGATTCTATTCGAATTAGCAATATTGCTTAGACCGTTCGCCTAACCCTCAAAACAATCATAGGTACGACCAATGACCCCCCACGAAAAACAAAAGGTCCCCGATCGCAACTCCCGATTACGTCCCCCGACACATCCTCTAATACAAACCGCAACGGCTCAATCGCGGCGTGTCGTAACACCTGGTCGCAGATTCGATTCCGCCGCGGTCGGGATAAACTCGTTCAATATGTCCGTCGCCATACCGCCATACCTTTATGGGATTTTGATATCTCGACCTTTTTGCGTAATCAACTTTACCCTTTGTATTGAAAACGTTCCTTTTTACGCAACAAATGGCGTTTGATATTGTTTTTGTTTCGATATGTTTAGGGTTATATGAAACTTCCATATCGGTTATTGAAAAGCAATTCAAGAGTAACTTTAAAATTCTGCTGATTGAAAGAATTGTTAGCTAATGCTACTTCTATTTGACTGTTTCGTTGTTGATTGAATGCGCATAACTCAGTCTCCATTTGTCCGATTTAAAAAAAGTCTTTCAGTGTTGGATAGCGTATTTACCGAAGAACGCTATAGGCTCTGTTTCATCACGCTACGACCAATAGGAGTACAGCTAAAAAGACAAAAACAGCAAAACAGAAAAACCTATTTTTCGAAGTCCTAAAAGTTTTGCATAAAGATTTCCTAACCTCTTGCTATATATTCCTAAGCAACTACTCCCAGTTTCTATACATTCATCTGTATACATCGCAAGTTGCCAAATATTCAGGCGCGGGGCGTGTTATCGCACAAGCGGCCGCGCATACCTTATTATCCGGCGAATTTGATGGCATTGTCATATTTTACCGGGAGGATATTTTGTGATTCTTCGCTCGGGCTCCAAGCCTTTACGTGGCGTGTTCGGCCGCCATTGAGCGCGCCACACTTGACTTTTTACAGCGGTTCTTTTTCATAATAAATAGCGATCGTTGTCGCCGAGAATGGATTGGTGTGACTGCGCGGGTTAGTTTGTTGTTTGTAAGGTGTATTAGAATGCTTGTGTTGGGATAGCTGGAGAATGAGCACCACGCTATTCAAATTTCTTCTTCTTCTTCTTCATCAACCCATATACGCCCACTGCTGAGCACGGGTCTCCTCTACCATTGAGAGGGTTTAGGCCATAGTCCGCCACGCTGGCCTAGTACGGGTTGGCGGACTACACACCTAAGAAATTCCTAAGAACTTTTAGGTGTGCAGGTTTCATCACGATGTTTTCCTTCACCGTTAAAGCAAGTGATAATTCATTGTGAATACACACATAACTTTGAAAAGTCAGAGGTGTGTGCCTGGGGTTCGAACCCGCGACCGTCGAGATTCTCGACCGCGCGCCCAAACTTTGAGGCCATCACTGCCATCAAATTTCTTGGAGGTAATTAAATTATTCATAGGTACTGGCTGTAGTCAAACCGTGATCGAAACCCTAGGCAGGTGATAGCTACGGTGATTACAAAATCATTGGTATCAAATGAAATCCCAAAAATAAAAAAATACGTTTTCCTAGCAACCATAGGTATAAAATAATATGTTTTTTTACAATAGGTAAAAAATAACATCTGAAAGTCAGAGGTCTGTTCCTGAGGTTTGAACTTGTGACCGGCGAGATTCTCGACCGTACGAATCTCAGAACGCATGTACATAATTCACATGACATCAGTCAAATCAATCGCCTCCCCCTACTAATTAACGAAGCGTATTAACACATTAATTAATCAAAGTACATTGAAGTGTATGTAGGTATCGAACACGCCGATTCCAATTGCATCTCTATGTATTGGCGTAATGTATACCGTACGTTTCCGATTGCACGTATTGGATCTAAATTGATATTAGATCTGACATATCTAGATACAGGGGATGCCTTGATGCTTCCGTATCGCATAATTTAACAGTAATAGAGTGAAATTCAATATTGAATTATAAGGAGAAATGGTTTAAAAAGTTGCAAAATTGGATCACATACCAACTATGGGGCATATTGTTGTTGCCTTATACGGTTTCTGATTTCCACGAGACTGAAGTAATGAGTAATATAGAACCTATTCGGTCATATTTGTTTAGTGTACTTTTTTCAAATGTTTGTGTGATCTACGAATATTTGTTTCAGGTATGAGTATTTGTGAGACGAAAAAGTCTCTCGTAATTTCTGATATCCACCACATAAGACCCTGCTCTTGAGTGTGATGTCAGAATCAAGTATACAGATCGTCCCATATAAAGCACATTACAATCTTCAACAAAAAAATAAATAAATTTGGTCACAAATTTAATTCAATTGTAAATACAATTGTTAGTCTGCAAGTTGTAAATAACCATCGTTTACGATTGTGTAAGGTTTACTCCGGTGTGTCACGTCTGAGAGTCACGCGATGCTATCACGATAGTACAGGAGGGCTGGTGGACTGAACGACCTTCACGGGTCACCGCTTCCATTGATTAAAGTGGCCGTGATAATGACATTGTTATTAGTTACATAGTGAGTCTACTGATGGATGTACACCAAGAGGTCTTGTGGAACCTGTTGAATGCGGTTTGTCATCATGAGTATGCTACGTGTGTACGGGTTTTACGATGGATAAAAATACCATGTTGACGCACAGACATACCACAGCTTGCGACACGAGAAGTCGCGGGTTCAATTTATTTTGGGCCTCTGTGTTCGCGAGTCCGAAATTTTTCACGTAATTTCTGATACGGCACAAGTCTTATTGATGCAGGATCAAATCTATGTATAAACATACATGTATAACTTATCGGTTTATTTAAATTGTAAGCACAAGTAGTGCTTGATGACGTTGCGTCGGGAAGTTCGGAAGACTTTTTCCCCATAACAAATGGAGCTAAAACTATTTTTTAACCAATAAGTTTGTCCAGTAAATTTACCTATCATTTCACCTTCATTGACCTCCTAAATATTTGTGTCATTGTGGCTTGAGAACATCTAAAAATTGGTCCAAACAAATTGCGGATTAATTAGTATAATTAACCATTACATCCCCAAAACCCTAATGGCAGGAAACTATATCATTACAAACGAGAACAAAATTATAAACACACATACCGAAAAACATTACCAATATTGCCAATCAACATAATGAAGGCACAATGCACCACTCAGACGCGACGCAAACACCGATCATTCGTCCAAATATTTGTTCCAATACACGTATGTATGTATCGGCTAATTTGGTCCAACGTTTGGTTTGTTTGCTCACAAAGCGGGCACTTAGGGGCCCTTCACACGAGGAGTGTTGGCTCACGAGGGCGCTAGTGTGGAGAGCTCTCGCCACGAGCTACACCTCCAATCATTACCGAGCTGTTGGGTATTGAAAGATCGGTGAGTAACTGTTTTCTTTCTTTTGAGGATTTAGGTCATTTTGTAGAAACGTATAGCGACAGCTTTTCTTATAATGTTGTCTTTACCATATCTACATACATTCATACATTAATCCCGTCTCACTTTTGACTCGGTAAGTACCTAACTGTTTTCGTTCTTTTGTGGATTAGTCATTTGGAAAAAAGTATAGCAACAGTTTTTTGTATACTGTTTTCTCCATCCTTATATATTTTTATGTCTATATGGATAAATTAACACCTGTTTCCAGTTGGGGTAAGCAGAGAGTATAGAGTTCCCAACGTTACGGTTCAAACACTTATTTCGCCTCCCCAACTTACAATACCCGCTTGATGCATGCACGTGCATTACCCTTTTTAAATAAGTCATCAATGCGATGTATATAGGTATTTTCATATTAAAAATTGTTATTGTTCGTTACGAATATTTTTGTTAAAGTCTTCATTTTTATCGTAAATTTGGCAGTAGAAATCGATGATTTCATTTACCCTGTTCGCTTCTATCATACAAAGTTGGTACAATAGTACCTACCATCCCTGTACTATACAGGTAAATAATTACCAGTCATTAAACAGTAAAGTTTTCATATCATTCATTCGTGAGCAATGATTGCTGATGGTGTAATAATGACGGCAGTATTAGACGCTACATGTGAGAAAATTAAAACGGAACTTTTGACTGTGGGAAATGTGTGAAGAAATATATTAAATGATTCGTCATAACATTTCCGTTCCCACCTAAAGCTTCTCTTTTTATCAATTAAGCCGGAGTGGATTCGAATCCCAGGCACATACTTATTATATTATTTATCATGTTTTAATGCCAGTATTCCCATTCTACAAGACTATGTTATTTACTTATTCAATACCGTAGTTTTTGATTAATTTATTATGTAATATCAATGTTGTAAATTATTTCTTGACTGGGAAAGAGCAATAATAGAGCTTTTTGCCCGTTTTTCAGTACTGATTGCTACCTTCCGAATAGGTGAACAAAATTTTGAAATGAGTAAATCTGTGTGCTGTATTTGACATTTAATAGATTCAATAAATACTACTCCATTTGAACACATAAACTGCGCAACCAACGGTCTCTAGTACGAGAACAAGTCATTATCAAATTTATCTCGTCGAGTGCACAAATTAAGTGCCATTCACAAAGATATTAATTTCAAAGCGAGAATGTACTAGAAGCTCTCGGTACGGCGGTGTTACTGTGGCCGCCGACTTGATGTTGTAAGATAAATGGTATCTTTGGACAAATGTTTGTTCCAACAGATTGAATTGCTAATTTTTTAGTCTTGGATTTTCTCATACAAATACTGGTTCATTATCACGGTTATCTAAAATATTTATAGCTTTGTTTGCGGTTTATTTGCTTCGCTCGTATATTATGTGTATGTATTTCTATTTGCACAGTTGTTATGTTTTACACTCTTTTTATATTTATAACTGTCGATATTACATCTTAGCCTCTTAGAAATTTGGCAATAGTCACCAAAAGTCTTATTAAAGGGTATAGGATATCGAAACAAAAATATTTTTTTGGCTTAATTAATTACAATAAAGACACGAATCATGTTAAAACATGAGCATAAATAAAATAAAGACTTGTAATCATAATAATTGTTAAAGATATACTATCATAAATTAAAATTCTTAATATGTATATAAAAGTGTATAGCTTTAGAATTACGTTTCGCAGACAAACAGGTGGAAAAAATAAGAAAGAACAATATTTTTTAAAAATAAAGCCCTGCTTCACTGCAAATGGAACACTTACGTATAGAGAGAAGCAACTTTTTTTACAATGCTTTCACTGCGACTCAAACAAAAAGTTTACTTTATCCACCATCATCTCCAAATTCCGAATACTAAACATCAAAAAATATCGCTAGCTTTTATTAAACAACTCTGAAAACTTTTCTTGACTCACAAAAAAAGTCTTACATATATCCAGAAACAACAAAGTCGAATACCAATTGCTTTACGTTCACGAAACAGCGTCGAAACGGAAAACAAATAATCGAATTCACGTTGATAATGAAATCTACAAAATATTCACACACAACAGCATTTACCGAACGGGGCTTCGTGGCATAAAAACAATGGTTTACGGCTTAGAGAGACAACTGAGAGGCAAACTTCCCCATGTTTTTATTAGGGAGTCCGAAAAGTATACAAGACATTGAGCGGTACGTCGAGCGCAAAACCGATGGAAGAATATAATGGAGTGTTTCAGGTGCGTTATCTAGGAGGAAATCTGACAGAGACCCGCGAATAAAGATTATTCAGTGGAGTTGAAAAAAAGGGTGGGTCGGTTGCCCCGAGTCGCTCGGAGCCTTTGGTAACTTGTATCCCATGCGATGATACAGCGATCGGCCCGAACCGAGAGTTTCAGTACTTCTTATCTGTTTCGCATCGTCAAGCTCAGGGATAGTTTACAGGGTGACGTTTGGTCTTTACAGAGTCTAAGTTTCGGTGTTTTGAAGAAGAATTAGAGGAGGTTGCTGAAGATGGTTACGCGGTGAGAAGAAATTAACTTTAATTGTTTAAAGACGTGACTTATAAGCTTGTTGAGCTCCGCGTCAGTAAATAAAGTATTCAAAGAAAAAATACTATGACTGGATTAAGAAACCACTTCGCAGGTCGACATAAAAAATACAAAATCTTTCCTGATTGTTTTGGAGTAAATTTGGACAAACTTGTAACATGTTAAGAATCAAACAAAAGGAAAACATTAACAGTTTCGCTAATGTTTTAACTTCGCAATTTTATAATAATTTCCCACAACCAGAAAAAGATGAAAGATATTTTTTTCAATAACAGCGGTCCTTTCGTGCTTTGCAAAACTTTGCCACGCTTAAATTAAAAATAAATAGTGGCCTTATTAATTTTTTTTTATGTTTCAACAGATCGCTTTAGGCGCTGACGGTAAAAAATTGATAAAATACGACAATTTTAAATTACTAAACCGCCCACGTAGCTTACATTTAGGTTACTGGTACCTGGTAAAGTAGTTAAAATAATTACTTTAAAGAAATTTATGTTACATTATTAATTTCATAATGACTGTCTCACCGATCCCGCGGCAACAGTACCTACTAGAATTCTTATTAGCAGCTTGGACTCTGGAAGTGAGCCTGAAGAATGACATAAGGAGATTATCTCCTTTACTATTAGATACTTCTGGCACAGCAAGTAAAATGTAAATGCAGAAATGCCTAGCAGCCTAATATATCTCTCATATTTTTCCAAAAACAGCCTTTAAATGAATCCCCATCTTACACCACGGCGGTCTAGGCGCGGCGCCGGAGCATCGGTGTAAAGTTGCACAGGTATGCGGGTTCATTAGGCGTGCAATCAGACGAGACGAGAGCGCCAACAGCCAATCTATCGGCCGCATTGAATGCTCACAGCGCTCGCACTAAATGCTGCTATTTAGGTAGCACTAGTCGAAACTCGAAAGGACATAGTCGAAACTCGGAATATATTTTAGTGTTTCATAATGGATTTGGTAATGATGAAATCTGGAATTGGAATTTGTTGGTTTAGGTAATGGACATGAAATTTTAGTAGGTTACCTACCTGTTATTAATTTAATTAAACTTCATATATCAATCATCTATGCTAAATACACACACTCTATCATGCATTCCACTGTAAAAGTTTTTTTTTGTTTTTAGACCCTGGCCATATAGGACCTACTGCTCTGTCACATACGTTTGTCGTTGATATTCGTAGGCATGAGTATCGAACCTGTAACGTATCAATCGTATACCAAGCCCCATGCACACACATCTTACGAAATGTGTGTCTGTTACGACCAGTGCTTTGGCAATTTATACTAAACCTACCGTAGGTTTCTATTAAGGCAATATTGCATTTCGAATGCTCGCAGCGAGAACTGTGCTAATTACAACAAGAAATAGAAGAAACACTGCATGGGTTTGGTGAAAAAGATCTAGAATTCTAAACGACTGTTTTTTCGATCTGTAGCAAATAATTGTTAAAACACAACTTTGTAAGGTTGCTACTTGATAAAAATCAAGCAGCGGAAAATTTTTGACGCCTACATGATGACAGAGTTTAGGTCTTTAGTCTGCCACCCTGGCCTAGGGGAAGTTACAGTTCGTGACATTTTTTTGTGTACACATATGTATGTTCAAAATAAGTCTGAGCTGTGTAGCTTATTAGACCCTGCGATCACCGTCATTCTTGACCGCGTGCCTAATTCACGAGACGATTTTACCTTCACTTTCATAGTTTTGTAAGTTCAATTAAAGTATCAACCAACCAACTATCAATCCCATGAGGATTAACACAAAAGATCCACAAATTCAACCTCCTTCATCATTGAGCAACGCACAACAATCGTATACCTGAACAAATTCCAATTTCAAACACTGTTTCAATCGGTAATAGGTTGCGAATCGGTCCAACATCCTCTCATGGAATCCGGGCACTTATGGTGAATTCAATTGGACCTCGTACCTCCACCGTTGTGGCCGGGCTTAACTAACAGCCGCGGGACGTCTACCGACCGAGTTGGAATAAAAACACCCCTCGCCGCAGGGCGTACGGCTAAATGCAATTTTACACCCCCTACACACTATCAAAATTCGTAGCGTGTTTCCTTCGAACAGAGGTTACGTGGCGGCGACATACGGGCGAGAATCCGGTGTTGACAAGCTGCGTTTTTTCGTAGCAAGCTATTGGGTGTAACATCGCATACAGGCTACGAATGACGGGTGCTATTTTTATTATGAGTAGAGTTAAAATCCATCACGTTAGATACATATTATGAGATATGATCGTACCAAGGAAATTGATGATTTCGAATTTACAAGCGCGTAAGCTTCCTCGAAATGTATGCATACGAATTAATTATAAATATACACGTGATAACTATAATAAGTCACAGTGTGTTGCGTCAATTGGATAAAAGTAAATTATATATTTCTCCTTCCTGCCACAATCTCGGAGGGGGCGACCTTTAGGGTGCATCAGGGTCATTGACACGTCACATCCAAACCGACGTTAATTGCAGTCTGAATCTCTAACTAAGAATCCCCCTACGCGAACTTGCTACTCCCTCTCCGATCTTTATATGTGAACCTATTGTTTGGGATGCGCAGAATTTCACCTACATTATTTCGAAATACATTTAAACAAACCATCCGCATCATAAACGTCAGATATTACTACTGAAATCAAATAACGATCAACATGAGCGCTGGTTTGTAGCTCAATCCCTATGGATATTTACAGTGAAGCCGATAAACCGAATTTATGTTTATCGAGTGGTCGTACAACGAGCGCGGCGGGCGCGCCGCGGATATCATTTCGAGTGTTTCCAATTTCAGTTTACACCGTGACAATGGACGTCCGGTGGTGCCTATTCCTATCGCTATTGTCCGTCAGCCTCTGGGTGGGACGTCTCGTCTGGACGGCAGGACGCTCACTCACCGATGCTTTAGATAACGGACTACGGCCGCTTGTATTGTTGTATAGAGGTTGGGGTAGTCAAGCCTTTTGGGTTTTAGTGACAACAGGTTCGAGGGAGATGGAGAAAATCAGGCGGATATGTACGACAACATGAGTGGCATCGGTGTAAAAAATTGTAACAGTGTATAAATTTGGCAAAAAGCCTTCGATAAATAAAACCTCTAAAGAAGAATTTTTGAGGTTGCTTTGTCTACTGAAGTTTCCTAAATGAACTTTTGTAGTATTTAAAATGCTGTCCGATTAGAGCCGTAAGTAGCAATACCATAATCTCCCGATGATTAATTAATTAAAAGAAAATGACATCTATGCCTTTTATGTGTGTTTATCCGTTAATGTTCATAACAACATACTTAATAGTCGGTATGTACAGTCACGAGCATAAATATGTTCCTATGGGCAGGTTGGCAAAAATATCTGACCCATGATCGAGTTCAATAATATGTGCCTACACGTACGCAGCAAAAATATGTGACATTATCCGGCTGCATAATGCAGTACCGTCAAAATGATGTGATACACTCACGAAGCATAAATATGTGACACCACTAGGCGGCAATAATATCTGACATAATTTTATCTTCAATTTAATTTAATTTACAATTTGTATGAAATAATGAAAGAAATAAATTTTATTTTACATTGTTTTAATGTGGCTGTAATTTTATACTATTCTAGCTATCCCGGCAAAATTCGTATCGCCCTACCCGCCAATGAATGTTTTGTTACTTATTAAAAGAATTTAATTTTTGATTCTTCTTCTTCTTCTTCATCAACCCATATACGCCCACTGCTGAGCACGGGTCTCCTCTACCATTGAGAGGGTTTAGGCCATAGTCCGCCACGCTGGCCTAGTGCGGGTTGGCGGACTACACACCTAAGAAATTCCTAAGAACTTTCCGGTGTGCAGGTTTCATCACGATGTTTTCCTTCACCGTTAAAGCAAGTGATAATTCAATTTGAATACACACATAACTTCGAAAAGTCAGAGGTGTGTGCCTGGGGTTCGAACCCGCGACCGCCGAGATTCTCGACCGCGCGCCTAAACCTCGAGGCCATCACTGCTTTTTGATTACTTAGGTATATTATCATCCCCCTGCCCTGGTCCCAATTAATTACTTGGGGTCGGCGCAGTATCTCTTCTTCTTCCACACACGGCATGTCTTCATTCACCCCTTTCTCTTTCATATCTTCAGTCACGCACTCCATCCATCTCTTTTTTGGCCTTCTTCGACTCGCCCATCTATCCACTTTCATATTCATCACCTTTTTTTCCTACATATGATTCATTCCTTCTCTTAATGTGCCCATACCACAACAGACGGTTTCCTTTCATCTTTTCTATCACAGGAGCTACTTTCAGACTTACCCTAACGTATTCATTTCTCACTCTGTCACTCCATGTTATAATACCACACATCCACCGCAATATTCGCATTATTGCTGCATGCAGTCGTCTTTCGTAAATCTTCTTCGTTAACCTTATTTTTCCTTTTTCAGCACAGATGCTAGCTCTCTTGACCTACCATTCATCGTACCTACATTCCAACTTGCATACCTCAATCTTACTTCCCGGGCTAGTGTCTTAAGTTGCCCCCGCCTGGGCTGGTGTAACAAACCTTGCCCATTTCTCACAGGAGCCAGATGCTGCCCCTGCGCGTCGGCTACGGGAGACGCCCTAGGCCCTGTCACCTTTCTTATTATACACTAGCTTTTGCTCGCGACTCCGTCCGCGTAGACTACAGGGTTGAGATCAGAAGGAAAATAAGTTGTAGTCTATTTTACTTCTCAGAGTCCTATTTATGTCCATACCAAAATTCATACAATTCGGTCAAATTGTTCAAACGTGAAACCGTAACGCGTCGATCGGCGCCTTGTGCATCATTACTGCGCGCTTGATCAATATTTTAAAACTGCAATATCTTCTAAGATACTCAGTGAAATCAAATGATTTAAAGGGCAATTTTATTTAAAATTAAATACTTGTAATGAATAACGTATTTATTTGGATAAGGATTAATATCATATTTATAAAAACACCTTCACAAATAAAACTTTATTTTAAAATAAATTTGGTTAGGATAAAAAACGTTATAGTGAGCCAACCTTAAAAAATAGACATATGCTGTCGCGGACTTTTTTTTAGAACTTATAAAGAGACACATTTCTCTCATACATTATTTTAGCGAAACTTTAACCGTTTTCGCAGCGCACGCCGCGGATGCTCACAAAAAGGAAAAAATGTCCCCGATTTCGAAACATTCTTTATTGCTGCTCCGCTCCTATTCGTCGTAGCGTGATGTTATATAGCCTATAGCCTTCCTCGATAAATGTGCTATCTAACAGTGAAAGAATTTTTCAAATCGGACCAGTAGTTCCTGAGATCCTAGCGTTCAAACAAACAAACAAACAAACAAACAAACTCTTCAGCTTTATAATATTAGTATAGATTCTGCATAAATGTTTTGGCAAATGTTTTACGGCCGGCCGCCTGTCTGACACCAACTCTCCTTGGGACTTTCATTGTTTTGGTAATGGGGTAGAGATAGCGTGTGTTTAGGTATAGGATATTGCAAGTAAGGATATTTAGCCTGATGGTAAGGATGTTGCAGTCCCGGTTAAGGAAGTAGTGGGAGACTCCAACAGCTCGGGGGGCCGAGGTCGCGTAATCGCTGCCCTGTTCCATGACTGGCTAGATCAATGGAAGAGGCATCCCCTGGCCATTTATTAATATTTCTTGAAGGAGATTTAGAGTATTTTTAATATTCATGCATAATAAAAATTTAAAAATTAGGCACTACCAAGGAGATTTGTTACACAATACAAATTTCTGAAAGCACGCCTTAATATTTGACAGCCAAAAAATGTCAATCCATTGTCATGACAATTCTGCATTTTTAACATCTAAAATACGCAATTATTCGAATATTATAGATGCATATTGTCGATTCAAAATTCTTATTTTAATACGTTCTTTTATTTGAGGGGGCCTCTAACTGCATCGACGGGATAAACATTAAATGACAGAAATTTTGTATGGTGTTATAGTTCAAAATTACTTAAGTATCATTACAATCCTTTTGTATGGGAATTTAGAAAAGTATTATTTTTAGACCTTTTCAGGCAATTTTTAAAATGTATCTCTCCGTAAGAACAATCCTCGTACTTCAAGGAATATTATAAAAAAAGAATTAGCGAAATTGGTTCAGCTGTTCTCGAGATTTGCGCTTAGAGACACATCGAGCAATTCATTTTTATAATATAGAACTCCTCCACTACGATTTAAACATTATTGTATTGTATTAAAGTTCAAATTGACTTAATTATTAAAACGAAACTTTTGTATGGATATAGAAAACAATGAAAAGTCCCACGGGAACGCTGTCGAACGGGATAAAAAGTATCCTATGTTTTATTCCCGGTTCTAAGCTACCTCCTCACCAATTTTCAGCTAAATCGCTTCAGCCGTTCTTGAGTTATAAGTGGTGTAACTAACACGACTTTCTTTTATATACATATGTATATAGATTTATATCTAGATATTATGGTCTAAATCACGACTAAATTTAAATATTTACTTATCATTTTGTGTATTTTAATTTATCAAATCATCTTAATTAATGATTTTAATTATTTTTTTATATGCAAACATTATAAATTAAAATCTAGTATACCCCCCGTTTGCATTAATAACACCTGTAGCCTCTCTCGCATGAATGAGACAATATTAGTGCACACTTGAGAGCCCCGGAGTGACTCCCAAATGTCGAAGGTTTGACAACGCAGGGAATTGTAAGTTCTAGCCTGATTTGGATCCCATTGTTGGACTATTAAACCCTACAGGTTCTCAATAGGATTCAAATCAGGGCTTTTAGGAGGGAAATCTATTAATTTTATCGTCTCTCTTTGCGTATTAAACCACTCACGAGTTATTCGTGAGTTCTGGATCGGGCTGTTGTCTTGCACCACATAAAGAGGTGCTAAATCAGGATAACTGATACGCCTTGTCGGTATCAAAATGTCTGAAAGAATTCCTGTATATTCAACGCTGTTAAGGCGACTAGTTATCTCGTATTACTTCGATAAAGAAATTTAACTTCAAAACAATATTTCTTTAATTATTTCGTTTCGTTCGTTAAAATAGTAATTATGATCGTTAAATTGTTCTTCACTAAACTATCTTACCAATATTGTTTTGGGGAATACTACACACACCTTCGATCAAATATACCTATACTAGATTGAAGATCGCAAACAAAATCACTTGTCTTAGTGGCACCGGTTGCATATATTTCATGATATTATATTTACACATTTGTAATTCAGACTTCAATTTGTAAAGTATTAAATTAAAGACAACTCCTGGTTGCAATTAACCTTAAACCTTTGCAATTGGATTTTATATAGCTTACAATAAATTTGAATTTAAGACGTTATGACATTAAAATACAGAAAATAAAAATGTCATTTTAAAATAATGTCTTTAATAAATGAGGACAAATATTTTAAAATAAACGTCACATGCAAGTAATAAGATTGAAAATTATTTGTTCACATTTGGAATTCACGTTGTTTCGGTACTAAATATTTCTTAGTGCGTTCACTTCGAACAGTCATTATGTCATAAAGTGTCTGTTTTTTCATTCTGTTTGGCCTTACTTCATAAGTGTATACGAGTAATATACGGTACGAGTAATATTCGGTAGCAATAGTAAAAATCATTATAATTCACGTCACAAGTTATGGTATTGAGAACTAATTATTAAAAAGAAAAATGCAATTGCGTTCAGAGTCAGATAGTCGTTAATACGTCGTTTGAACTATGTATAAGTTAAATCAACCATGTCTCTTAAATCAATTAATTTAAGAAACCATAGTTTTTCTTTTGCGCAAAAATCGCTTTTACAGTATTTACAAATATTTTTTTTATAATATTACACACTGCCAAGCCAGCAATTATTATTTGTGGAATTATATCTGAATTTGAATTATGGTCTACTTTTTCACCAAATTCAGTGGTATTCGTTTTAAATTTATCAAAACTCTGCTAGGGAATCTAAAAAATTAAATTAATTTAAGAAAAATCAATTAACTGTATAAATTTTATAAATAATAAATTAATCGGAGCAATCGTGTTAAAATCCGCTTCCGTTTAACACAACATAATAATTCCTTAATGTCACAGCAGCCGTAGGCAAAATATATCTACGTATTAAATGAATATTTGAATTTGGTCGTGATTTAGAATATATCTAGACAAAAATCTATACAAATAATTTAAAGAGGTAAAGCTTGTGACTTTGTATAAAGTAATCTCTAGATCTACTTAACCGATTTTGAACATTCTTTTAGCAATAGAAAGCTACGTTATTTGTGAGTGTCATAGGGTAAATATTAATCAGAAAATTGATAACAATTTTTCATTGTAGCTGGTTTTACAAAGTAAACCGAAGAAAAAACTGTCGAACGAAAACGTTTTTTATGAACGCTGCTTTTTTACCCATGAGAGATATTTGCTTGAGTCCTAGAGAAAAGTTATAGAGCTTGATCACCATTATCACTATACGTGCCATATACGTGCCACTTCTGGGCACGAGTCTTCTCTATCATTGAGAGGGTTAAGACCTTAATCCACCACGCTGACCTAGTGCGGGTTTACGGACTACAAACCTAAGAAATTTCTAAGAACTTCTAGGTGTGCAAGAGTCATCACGATGTTTTTCTTTACCGTTAATGCAAGTGATAATTCATTGTTAATACAGATATAACTTCGAAAAGTCAGAGGTGTGTGCCTGGGGTGTACACCCGCGACCGGAGAGATTCTCAACCGGGCGCGTAAACCTCGAGCCCAGCACTGTGAAGCTTGATAATGCTTATAAAAAAGTCAGCGACAGCATATGTCTAACTTTAAATATACCTGTAAAAAAATATTTTGTATATTGAAGAATAATTTAAATCATTACTTCATGTTAATTGATCAATATTATCAACAATTATGATTTTTTATTAAAATAAGTGAGTTTATAGATATACTCTCAAGTGTTTAAAACAAAATATTTTTTTCTTTAACTGCATACAATTGGCACGAATGTTTAAAGAGATAATACTGACCTAGTTATACCTAGCAACCGCAACTGTGCCTTAATCTATTTTCATTAAAAATATTTTCATAAAAATAAATACAATATTTTTTCGCAATCAGGAAATAAATGATGGCATTCAGTATTAATCGAACTAAAATCGCAAGTAAAAATGTTTACCCCCCAACGAAACGAGCGCGGGCCGGCTAGTATAGTATAAAGTACAGCCAACTTGAAACAATGTAAAATAAAATTTATTTCTTTCATTATTTCGTATAATTATTATATTAAATTGAAGATAAAATTATGTCATATATTATTGCCGCCTAGTGGTGTCACATATTTATGCTTCGTGAGTGTATCACATCATTTTGACGGTACTGCATTATGCAGCCGGATAATGTCACATATTTTTGCTGCGTACGTGTAGGCACATATTATTGAACTCGATCATGGGTCAGATATTTTTGGTAACCTTCGCATAGGAACATATTTATGCTCGTGACTGTACATACACACGGATCCAATAAAATCTCATATCAAGTTCTTTGTAAAGTTTAGCAATTTCAAATAGCTCGACCAGATTTAAAAATTCCCAATGAATATTGAATTCAAAGAGCTTGATGTTCGCAAACTTTTAGAGAGTGAAATTGTCGAAGGACAATTTTGATAGTGTAAGAATATTCACATCACACACTTAGTTCATTCATCCTTTTGTGACACATTTCTCTAGGGTTTATTTCCGTCCCAAAGTCAATTTGTTTCTTAGCTTTAATGCTTAAGCATTCAATTTTATTTTATTGATTTTTGCTATACATATATAAGGGAAATACGTACAAAATGACATATATGGACAAAATGACACAGGCGTCATATTTCAAGTTCTGCCGTTTCTAGCCCCCCATAGATAACTACATCTCGTGACTCTATCCGGTGATACTAACCTGTCAAAACGTGAACTCGCACCAGCCTTTAGTTTGGGTGTCATAGCCGAAGACAAACATTGGTAAGTTACGAGTTATTTTTGACTACAGAGAGTTTTGTGTATTAATATTATGTTTTTCATAATATTATCTTGTGTTTACATTTATTACATCCCCTGTGTACTTGTTGTTGCCGTCAAATAGTTTTTTCCGTAAATAATAATTATTTTGCATTTATTGTTGAATTTTGATTTTTTATAACGCTATATGGACAAAATGACATACATACGTAACGGACAAAATGACATAGGTATGTCGTTTTGTCCATAAGGATTCTATGAGCTAATTTTAGGTACCTATTACTCGTTAATTAGCTGTTAATTTCTTTACAGATATACCAAAATGTCGCGTAATTATTAGCGTAAGACTGATCGTCAATCCTGGAGTGAGGAATCAATGCGTTAAGCTATAGAAGCAGTTCAAAAGCTAAAGCTACTTTTACACCTGATGTGGAAAGAACATTAGTTGAGCATTTGAAATTACTTGAATCTCGTTTGTTTGGACTGACGCGAACGTCTGTTCAAGAATTAGCTTTTGAGATGGCTGAAAACACGGGTTTGCTCACAGATTTAACCCACAAAAATAATAGCTGGACAAGAATGGTTAGAAGGGTTTTGAGACGAAATAAAGATATTTCTTTACGCAAACCAGAAGCTACTTCAGCTGGTCGTCAGCTACTTCGTGGTCAGGCTTTTAATCGACCTATAATTTTTTAACTTTATAACTTTTGTTGTGTATGTCATTTTGTCCGTATGTGGTATGCCATTTTGTCCATAGCATATGGACAAAATGGATTTCGTTGATCTCAGTTAAATTTAAAAATATTTCTTTTTCCAGTTTGTTTATCTTTTGAGTATCTATTATAATTCAAAGATATGAAACCTAAGATTACTGGTGTATAATATGAATGGGCTGTGATTTACCATTAAAGTGTTATGACCCAAAACCAAAACTATATGTCATTTTGTACGTACTTCCCCTACGGTAAAGCAGTGATGGCCTCGAGGAAGCAGTGATGGCCTCGAGGTTTAGGCGCGCGGTCGAGAATCTCGGCGGTCGCGGGTTCGAACCCCAGGCACACACCTCTGACTTTTCGAAGTTATGTGTGTATTCAAATTGAATTATCACTTGCTTTAACGGTGAAGGAAAACATCGTGATGAAACCTGCACACCTAAAAGTTCTTAGGAATTTCTTAGGTGTGTAGTCCGCCAACCCGCACTAGGCCAGCGTGGCGGACTATGGCCTAAACCCTCTCAATGGTAGAGGAGACCCGTTCTCAGCAGTGGGCTTATATGGGTTGATGAAGAAGAAGAAGAAGATATACGGCAACCTTGAGACAATCATAGACTTCTTTTAATCCAGATACATGATAAGTCGACACAATCAAATCAAATGGGGAAATACTTTCATATCATAATGAAATAAACTTTATCAATCAGATTGATTTAATATTAAGGACCTAAACTATCCCGCTGTTAGAAAAAAGACAGATCTCGCCTCTATTTAAAGCCTTCCTTTAAAAGTAAAGAACATAACAGACGTCGAGAATATGAAGCATAAAAACGTACAGAACTTCCCGTCCCCCTATCAAGTATCAAGCTTCCGTTCTAAACGTTATCAGCTATCATAGCGCACAGAAGCGGCACAGACGCGCACAACGCAACAATCTGGCCGGCACAATCTCTTTACGTGCCACTCAGATATGCCTACTAATGAATCGTTGTTTTGTCTTCCTCTCTCCGTCTGCGAGAGACAAAGTTTAAGGATATCTTGTCAAAGAAATAAGGCTGTACGCGTGTTTGCGTCGAGAATTCGGGTACTAATAGTCTTGTGTTATTTTATATGTAGTTGTTTATTGTGGGGTTAATATGTCTATTTATTTATTTATTTTGTTTATTTATTTAATTTAGCACAACCACATCACATATATTAATACGTTTATAGATTACTTTTTTAACTTAGGTACTACATCCGGTATATATAAGGCACTTGAGGTGTGCTTAACGTTCTCCAAAAAAATATCCATATGTCCATTTGCTTTTGTTAAATGTAGATTTAAGCTTAAATATGAGGAAATTTGTAAGGCGGGGATTTCAGGGTTTTATAGCAGACAGCACTACTACCACTGCTTATACCTAAAAACAAAAGACTAACAAATATGTCGACAACACGAACATTCACTCCACGAAATTTCTACCAAACGCTGCCACTCCGTCACTCCGTTTAAACTTGTAACAAAGTTATAACAAATCAACTCGGCTATCGTAGTTAGATCTTGCTAATTGTCCGACGGACGCGATATCCACAACTTGAAGTTATGTGGCTGTGGAGTTGTGACGTTTCGGATTCCCCCTCGCCACGTCTAAGTTTAGCCGCGCGGTTTAGCTTCGGGATCGGAATGATGATCCTTTTGTACTTCAGACTGGTGAATAGATTTAACTAATAGATCATGTCTCGTCTGGAGTGCTGGTATACCTAGGCGAGACAACTTAGCAACTGCGGAATGAAACATTTCAATTATTCATCACGTTTGCTAAGCTTAAACTAAGTAGTAACAGTATTAGTAGTATCCCCACAGAATTTACTTGTGTTTGTATTCACGTAATTTTTTAAGATGTGTTTGTGATCTAAGAAATTCCGTAGAACTTTTAGGTGTGCCCGGTTTCCTACGATATTTTTATTTTCTGTATGCTACCATAATATTTTATTAAAAATACAGATAAAATTTAAAATGATCTAAGAAGTACGACTGTGGTTCGAACACGTGACCGCCGAGATTTTGACTTGACTGTACAAATAAAAATGAACTATTAAAGGACCATAACGTGACTACCTTTTAATTTAAGCTAAGCTACCACCCTATTCCAGAGATGCGATTAAAAGTCGCAATAAAAATCGCAACCATGTACACGACCAAATAGATACCCAAAGTAACAAACAACCTCGGGCAATACTTAATTTATCTCCACAGCGATGTTAACAGGGCCTAATTATTTGGCCGACTAGCGGGTACACCCACGCCGACATAGTCCTCGTGTACAACACGTTGCGATGTAGCAGTGTTGTCTGCTGTCATGTCGTGATTACAACAACATGCTTGTGTGCGGGGATTTTTAACTGAACAAGTGCACATTCTAGGTGAAGATCCAGCTTTAGCGCCGGTTACAAGGATTGGTAATTTAATTTTGATAATAAGGTATATATTTCATAAAGTAGGTATTTTATTCACGTATGTAAGGGCTGTATTCAGAAATACAGTCGAAAAAAGTGCATTTGGAAAAAGCACTATGTTTAACAATTTTAATTAGTGGTCGTGACCCCCATGACACTTTCTTCTGGATCCTACCTTTGGCACATTCAGTGTTTTTAGTACACGTTGATTAATAATTGCCTCATTGATACCCACTGCGTTATAAATATTTGCTGTGCTACTTAAAGATCCCGTCAAATTCTATTTCTGGGTTAGTCAAAGGTTATTGGAATTTTCCATTAGAAGCCCGCCCACCATAACGATACAAGGTCTGTGAATCATGGGTGCAGTATTGCACCTCTGCCTACCACTTCCTGTATCAAGGCGTGAGTTATTTATTCGATTATTTTAATCTTTATCTCGTGTAGGAAGAGCATTAAGCTCACGATGCCGCAATGACTCACATCAGAAAGTGAGTTTACACCTACTTACATACTGCCTACATACAGATCTGTGATTACCTACTTATTAGGGATCATCTTTGTCTGAATTTACATTATTTAGAGTCAACATATGAACGTTAATGAATGTCTGACTATTGAATTTAATTTGACGTAATATATTTCTCGCGTGTCTAATGCCCTATGTCATATAGCAGAAATGTATCATCTTCAGCCCATATCTATCCTACTGCTAGGCAAGAGTCTCCCCTAAATCTCAAAGCTTAGGTCTTAGATCTAGTGGCCTAGTGCGGCTTAAGCGATTAAACTTAAGAAAATCTTAAGACCTTTTCGGTGTTTTGGTTTCCTTACAATGTTCTTCTTCACATTTGAGAACGTGATAATCTTACACCTCATACCCATCACTAATAAAATCGATGCGACTTCAAATCTCTCTATCCAATTGTCTTCTATTTCTAGCCTTGCATCGCATAAAAACAATAGTAACCATCGAGTCAACGAATACATTTTCAAAATCGATGAAAAATATCGAGAATAAAAATCGTTGGGAAACAGAAGCGTCGCGCCGGTATAATGCTCCGTCGCAATCAATGCAATACAATTGAATGCATATCAAATCGATGGAGATGAAGTGACGTCGAGAGGTCCCCCGGCTCCGCTTGTCGGACAAATTGTTGGCTGCGACGCGGCGGGCTTGTTTCACTACACCCGCTATAGTGGAGGGAGATCGTCAACCATTTGATTACACCAAATTTATTTCGATATCATCATCATCAACAGCGGCAGCAGATCACCACCATCATCATCGTAATCATCATTATCATTATCTTCATCAAGAACTTAAAGGCATCCACTGCTGGACATAGGCCTCCCCCAAAGACTTCCAAAGTTTTCTGTTGGAAACGGCCTGCATCCAGCAATAGCCCGCGATTTTCACCAAATCGTCGGTCCACCTTTTGTTTGGCAAACCTCCAAAGAATTTATAAAAAATATCTAGTGTGAACGTCCAAATTAAATCGATAAATTATTTCAACAAAAAGTAGATTTGGTATATTAGTCAAATATGTATTATTGATAAAATCCAGTGCAAAATGTTGACTACCCCTGGCCAATACTCAATAACATCGAAACCGTATAGGCTTTTTCATCGTGCATTCCCCTTATGTGCTGCATCTGACATCGCTATTAGGGTCGGCTTGTTGTAAATTTTATGTGTGCCCTCGGAATTTCCTTTTTAGTTTAAGTTTCAAAATACTATACGCAAAGTATATTATTTAAAAACACATTTATGTAGTGCAGGCGTCGAGGATTAGGCGCGCGTTCCACAATGTCGGGGGTCGCGGGTTCAAACCCCAGGTATTGACTTCCCATTTGATCGTGTTAATTAAAATTTTCGGCAGTAAAAAGTATCTTATGTCTTTTCGTTGTCCATATTATAAAGCTACCAGGCACGATTGATAAGATTCAATTAGAATTATATTAGGAATAGGGTACAAAATAACTTACATTCTGTTTCTTCTGGTGCGTCTCAGAAACTACTTTTATTATTAATTAATTAAATAAATTCCAGAAATTTTCTGCAGTAAATAATTTCTCTTGAAAGGTTTTGCATATATGATGCATGAATATTATGCCACGGTAAAACCACCCAGACCGTTAGTTTTTAATTTGCTAATTTAATAACATGAAAAATTATTAAGGTTTTTTATTTCATATAATAATATGCTAAAAGTTGCATGTTCTGTGGTAATATGCTGTTTTTACATGTATGGCAATCTTTCTACGACAACCACGACACGGGAGTTATAATTTTTTTTTCGTTTTTCGTTTAATAAGTAAAGGGGACTTTTACCTTATTTAATTTTTTTCTGCCATGTGGATTAACGGTGGCTTTATCAAGATTTTGCAATCGAAAAATTGTTTTTAACAGCTCGGACTTAAAGATCGGCAATAAGCTCGTCGTTTGTGTTAATTGAACTGGAAACATTAGGTACTTTGTTAGTGACTACCTGAAGAATATCTCACGATACAGGTTCTGCTTAGTGCGATATATCTTGGGAAATTTTATACTATTTTTGTATTATTACTATAGTAGAAAATAATAATTCCTTTCTTTTGTAACACAAGATATAATAGCAATTTTTTTTAAACAAAATTACATATAAATATTATAAATATAAGTTTAAATAAATAAATACATATAAATAACTGTCTCGTGGTCTCGCGGTACAAGTATGTGTCGTGCGATCTAGAGGTCCTGGGTTCGATTCCCGGGTCGGGCAAAGTGTTATTGGGTTTTTCCATCAGGAAATTCTCAGTAGCAGCAGGGAGTCTGGAAATGTGCCCGAAAAACAGCAATAGGTTCGCACCCTATTACGTGGGACTGATACATATCTGGCGAAATGTGGGTGCAGAAATGCATCTCTGCCTACCCCTTCGGGAATATAGGCGTGAGGTATATTTGTTTATTTTGTATATAAATAAAACAACAAAACAGTATAGTCTACTATATATAACTATTAGAACCCTAGTAGGTCGGTTATGTAGTGGTGCGCGTCACACGCCGCTTGTCCGGGAGTGGTGGTTACTCATATCGGGAAGTGGTCTCCACGCAGATGATTTACACCCACTAACACCCACCTACGTCACTGGCTACGTACGGTTCAATTCAAAACTCGACATGTGTACGTGCTGTATCGTTTTATGGTCTCCTGGTACCTATATTGCGAATACTATCGTTAAGATATCGTGGTACTTATAAAATATTTTTAAAATCATTGTGTCAGAAAACCCGTGATCGATAACTAAACACACAGGTAATAGTTTTGTGAATTCGCTCGCTCCTATTTAAATAATAAAATCAGCTACAATTTTTTGTAGAAGTCTCGCAACCCTTTCTTGCATTATTATAATATGTAAAATGTGTATACCTGAGAATCCTCTTATTTCATTTGCATACTTTGTAAAAATAATGCCTTAATAATCAAATAAGAATAAAATAAAATACGTAAAACATGACAGTAAGTCTTTTACTAGTCTATTAAAATACACATATCAGATATTTAAATACAGCAACAAAATAACACACACAGAAATTCCAATACTTACACTGGAGCCTTTCCTGGAAAAATCGGAAATACATAGTTTATAAAAAAATATCCAATCAACGCACCACGTATTAATAATTACCAAGTAAAATATATGTGTATAAACAATTCCGAAAATTTTACAAAACGTTGCAACACAACAAAATATTTCGAACATCAAGTGAAATTCCTCCTGGAACAGCGATGACTGACTGCAGGCTTTTATTAAAAACTTTAGCGAGTACATAAAATATTTACACAATTTCCCGGGAAGCAGTTTGAGAACTCGCCTTGTTTCATAGCATAATGTTTGGCTTGGCGATAGACGCGTAATAACTGTGGCTCATTAGCTGCTCTTCAACCAGCGGGGGGCATCTTAGGACATCGCTAATGACATTGCAGCTATTATCTTTCGAAGGCTTGTGAAATAAAAAGAAGTAAGTGAAGATTAATAAATACCTATGTATTTTTCCTATCATTACTTTCTTAGCCCGAATAATCATTCACTTTGAATCTGGTAAGAGCTTTTCTTTCCAACCAGCCGTCATGTCTTTATTTACTTATCTTTCTTTCATTACTACTTTCACGCACTCCATTCATATCTTTATTTTTTATATCTTTATTAGCCTTGCTTGTCATGGCCATCTTTATTGATCTCATCGAAGTCATAGCAACTTGAAGTAAGTTCTTACGCCAGTTTATTTGTATCCTATATATCCAAGAATATGGTAGAAAAGTTTCGAACTATCTCTATTTATATTAATCAAGAAATAAATCTTAAAAAATTTACTATTTCGTTCCATAACCAGCGACATGACAACATCGATAAAAGCGTCTTGAATTTAAGGACAAACGCACTCGTATACCTATAGAGCCTAGAGTCGTGCCGTAAAACTCGGTTCATCTGACACAGTAAGCCTTGGGTAGCATCTGGCAGGTTTCCTAATTAAATATGATGGTCTTTAATACAAACAATATTTTATTTTTCAGTGTGGAACGTTAGGGCCGGGCGCGCCCCCCGCACACCCGCACACCGCCCGCCGTAATTCAAATTGGATCATGAGACTGGGAAATTACCTTAATTTAACGAAAATATACAATGCCGACCGGAGAAGTTTTACAAAATGGTTCTGTTGGAGCGGTAAAAAGAAGGAAGCGACCGCGGCGTGCTCCGGCGGCGACGAGACGGGTTCCGCGGCGGAGTTGCAATTTGTTAACTCACTTTTGTGTTTGACTTCGTTACATTTGGAACACTGGTTGTCTGTCTGTTATGAGTGACGTCATTACATGCTGACAGTTATTTCGAATCTGACTTGATGAAACTACTAGGTTATACAAACACACAAACGATGATATTTGGACAAGTCATATCTATTGAAATTAAACCAAAAAAAATATGTTTTTATCTAATAGGCGCTTGATTAAAAAAACTATTCTAGATAAAATAACATTATAGACGAAAAAAAAATTTACTTATAATTCTATATTTTTAAAAGAGGGTTTAATCACGAATCACGATAAAAAGTACCTTACAAGACAAAAATACGCATTCCTAAATACCAAATTAACTATTACCTCGAGTGAATCACAATACCGACAATAAAAACCGCGTGGGCCCCTGAAACTGGAAATGTATGCGAAATTGGTAAAAGAGGGGAGTATTATGAGGTACACAATTTATGGGTCCAATTCACGAATTGCACCTGCTACGTTTGCGCACCCAGAGACAGATTTAAACAGTTTATTACTGAAAATGTACTAGATATTTCTTTCGTGCTCCCCCTCACTACTGCTGTCTTTTTAAATATATTTTTTTGAGCGGCGAAGGATTTACTCGCGTTATGCCATTGAGCCGTAATTGCGGAGTCGTATTCGCGAAATTGAATGCATATTATGGAATAATATAATGATACAATTATTTTTGTCGTGGCTAAATTGCCCAACTTGCCTGCCTTGTTAGTGCTCCAGTATGATTTAGATTTGTTTTGATAGATCTTAAGTGTATTATTTACGGAAGACTTACTGTCAAAAATCGTAAAGACAGTGGTGTTTTCTACTACCACGTATCGGCAGTTATTATTTCTCACATACTGGTTAGACTCTTTATTTAGTTCTTAAAGTTTCTCAAAGAGACGCCATACATAGTTCTTGTGATAAAATACTTTCACAGTTACTTCCTTCATTTAACAGGTACACAACATTTAGTTGTTTTTATAGGGAAAATTTTCCTATTCCGTCTCCTACCAAGAAATATCCTTATGGAAAATCCCCAAATTTTCTTTTGACTCGACAAATTTTGAGATTTCCTCAAAAATATCTATTGTTAAAATTAGCTTTAACATCGTAAACATTTATTACGGTGCTTAAAATAGTTTATCTAATAGACAGCTAGTCGAGCTGCATTAAAATTTCACAACGTAGCTATTTCCGCCGGACGCCCGTCGCGGATTCAAATCTGTATACCCAATAGGAAATAAAATTGCTGTGTTAAATATTCAAGCGATATATTTAACTAAGGGTACGTTTAACGGGAATTTCAAAATAAAATCTAAAAGAATAATAGAATTAAATACATAAGTGCATATATTTCCTAAACCGTAAATGTCCTAAAATACAATCTAAGTTAATAATATAAACTGAGAAGTGAGTTTATTTGTTTTTCACGCTATTTAAGCTACATTATTCCATTATTTATTTTGGCACTGATTCGACTGTAGTGATTTACTTTTAATAATTTTGTACATTTTTAAATTTCTATAATACTGTAGGCCTCTCTTATGGCACGCCACTGGGCTCGATCTTCGGCTTTCCTCATTCAACCAATGCCAGCCACCTATGTCCAGCAGTGGACGAATTAAAGGCTGTTGATGATGATGATGATGATGATAACACTGCATGTGTACCTAGTATTTTTTCATTATTCAATAATACATTGTCAGTTTTGAATGTGTTAGAGGTGGATGTATCTATGTGCTCATTAAGAATCATCAACCAAAAATAATTAATTACAATCTAGTGACTAACTACACAATTTATTGAACAAATCATGAAAAAAATTATGTAAATAAAATAAAAATAATTTTCGCCTAATCTAATAAACTTTTGACCTTATCTCCTGTCGTGTCGTCTTTGAATAAATCTTGCGCACTAAAATGGCGAAAATAGGACGAGCTTATAAATAAATAAACACAGAACGAAGTACACTGGTGCTTATTAAATTGGCGATGGAAAATAAAAATATTGCTCCGTGGGGCGTTTCATTACTTATTCTGTTTGGACGATTTGTTTCCGAGTATTGTTGTTGGGGTTCCTTCGTGTAATTTAATTCTTTTATTGTAACCACTATCTATCCTAAACTTATGATGAAATTAGAAAGGTATACATAATACAACCCTGCCAGCCTTGTATAACATTATTGAGCAAAGAGCTTCTAGAGGGACTAAGATAATGCCTTTGTTAAAAGGACCGTAAAGGTAATTAAGTACTGTGTACATTATAAATGTAACATTACACGTTTTTGTATCAAACTACAGGTCATAATGTTTTAACGACCCTACTGCTAGGTAATTTAACAGCTCAACTTTTACATACAACTATTAAATCTCGCTATATTAAATCGCGCGTTGCGTACGGCGGGGGCAAAGTTTGGGCAAAACTCTGTACAATAACGAAATTCATGGCCGCGCGGTACTGAGGGCGTGTGATAAGCGCGCTCCAACCAGTCCGTCAACAAACTTTCAGAAACGAAATTCCCGAACAGGCGGAACTATCGTGCGGAACCCGCGTTGGTATTGCCGACGCGCATTTACCCCACCCTATCAGATACACTACACTACGCTACATAAATATTGAATTTGTACGGAACCGTATCACCCTTTTTTCTCGCTTTTTAACCGTGTTTATTTCATCAACGTACCTATGTTTTTGTGTGCGTCACGTTTTGCCTGTAAATTTCAATGGATTTACCCCCCTCCCCCGGTCCGTTTACCCCCCTTTTACACGAATGTTATGTATACATTTATCTGTTAATTTCGCTCGTGTGTTCAGGTGCCAGTCATATCGGCGTAAGTGGATGTGAGTGGGCGTGCAATGAATACATTATATTTATTGCTTTTGTCCTGAGGCTTCGCTTCTTGTATTGATTTTCCAGCTAAATCTATTAATATCATGAGCAGGAAATATTTTCATACCGTAAACGAGAGGCTGCAAATTCAATTGTCACCGGTCTAGATTTCTTAGCTAGGTATCTGAGCATTATATTATAGTTTTAGTTGCTTACCTCCAAGACCGGCATTTGTCACACCACTGTATTATAAGTTGCTTTCTTGTATTCTTTCTTTGTTTTAATTATGTACAATAAAGTGTTTTTCTATCTTAGTCTAGTCAACATGTTCAAAAACGTGTTAAATAGAAATAAAGCTCCTAAAAATATGAGCGATGGCTCATTCGATTCGGAATGACGTCTAGAAAAATGTTTTTGAAGGGTATATTAGCACATAAAAAATTGCAATTGTTATTAACAAAATAAAAAAAATAAAAAAGGTATTTAGTTTTTCGTTAATAACTTAAAAAATAATAATATTTAAGGAATTTTGAAAAAAGATCCTGAAAGAGGAGAAAATTTCCAATAAAAAAGAATTATTTCCCGGAACTTTATCTATATTATTTATATTATTTTTTTTATACTGAAAATAGAGCTCCGCGAGGGCGTTACGGCATAGGCGCCGCCTAAAAAGCCGGTATATCACCTAAAACAATTTATTTTTAATATTAAATGACAATTTAAAAATTTGAAAAAATTTTGGTGTAAAGTAGACACTTGAACGAAAAAAACCTCGGTGACAAAATTTTTTTTTGTCGATTTTTCAAAAAGTTACATCATTGTTAATTAACTAATTTTTTTCCAATCTCTGTTTTTATAAATTACGGCATAACATTTTTAATAATTGATCTAAAAAATGAAATACAAAAAAATCAAATTAAAAAAAATGAAAAACAAAAAATTCAAATTAAAAACAAAACAAAAATTCTTAAGTACTTAAACTATATTTTTTTATGTAAAAAGGAACCGCCTTCAAAAAACCAACTGAAAAGAAAAAAATAATTTTTATTATGAACACCTGTATTTCAATTTTGCATAAGCAAAATCATGTATATAATCAATCAATCAACAAATAAGAATATAAATTAATAATTAACGGTTATATGTATGTATTACTTCTACTTTTTGAAATCGGTGCCAAACTAATTTTCATGACAAAGAAGAACGCTGGTTTATTATTATTAATGGCTCCGCCCGGGTGGAGTACGCCCCCCCCCCACCAGCATATGTCATACTTACCTATAAATATTTTGGTTTTGTTGGTTTGGCACCGACTT
Organism: Cephonodes hylas; assembly: GCA_030295005.1. Lineage (NCBI taxonomy): Eukaryota > Metazoa > Arthropoda > Insecta > Lepidoptera > Sphingidae > Cephonodes > Cephonodes hylas. Next base: position 1,769,202 of record AP025367.1, on the reverse strand, counting down.
CAAAAAGTAGAAGTAATAAATACATATAACCGTTAATTATTAATTTATATTCTTATTTGTTGATTGATTGATTATATACATGATTTTGCTTATGCAAAATTGAAATACAGGTGTTCATAATAAAAATTATTTTTTTCTTTTCAGTTGGTTTTTTGAAGGCGGTTCCTTTTTACATAAAAAAATATAGTTTAAGTACTTAAGAATTTTTGTTTTGTTTTTAATTTGAATTTTTTGTTTTTCATTTTTTTTAATTTGATTTTTTTGTATTTCATTTTTTATTTCATACTTTTTAGTGATTTAAGTTCTTTTAGTTGGAATAGGAATTTACTTTAAGTTTTTTTAGTGAATAGTGATATACTATGTAGTGATACACAATTTTTAGTAACCTTTCCTTGTTTTGATATTTAATGATATATTGTTTGTTTTATATTAATTATAATTAAACTAGCAACCCGCCCCGGCTTTGCACGGGTGCAATGCTGATATTTAATTAATGGAAGTTATTATACATAGCTTTTGCCCGCAACTCCGTCTGCGTGGACTACAGGTTTGTGTTCAGATAGAACATACATAAGTTGTAGTATTTTACTCCACAGAGTCCCATTTACTTAAATATACAAAAATCATACAAATCGGTCAAATTGTTTAAACGTGAAACCGTAACACGCCGGTCGGCGCCTTGTGCATCATTATTGCGCGCTTGATAATTATTTTAAAACTGCGATATCTTCTAAGATACTAATTGAAATCAAATGATGTAAAGGGCAAATTTCTTTTAAATCAAATACTTATAATGAATAACGCATTTATTTGGATAAGGATTAATATAATCTTTATAAAAACAACTTCATAAACAATGCTTTATTTTAGGACAAATTTGGTTAGCATAAAAGAGGTTACAGTGAACCAATCTTAAAAGATAGGCATATGCTGTCGCGGACTTCTTTTTACAACACTTAAAGGAGAACAATTCTGTCATACATTATTTTAGCGTAACTTTAACCGTTTCGGCAGCGCACGCGGCGGAAGCTTTCAAAAGGAAAAAAATATCCCCGATTTTGAAACATTCTTTATTGCTGCTCCGCTCCTATTGGTTGTAGCGTGATGTTATATAGCCTATAACCTTCCTATTGAATCACTCTATCTATTAAAAAAAACCGCATCCAAATAGCTTTAGCCAAACGCAAGATAATCGCGGACAAACATACATACATACATACAAAACAATCGAACTGAGAACCTCCTTTTTTGAAGTCGGTTAAAAATCTTTTCGCTTCGTGGAGCTCTTCATGTTTATGTACCTTATAAAGTTATGCAAAAAAAAATAATTTAAGTTAATTATTTTGTTAATTATAATTTTTTTAAATGAACTAAAAATGAAATTTCTAAAAAATGTTATTAAAAAAAAATTTTTTTGGTAATGTATTATTATTGCTGTTTTTGCATCTAATATAGGTATTAATTATCATCGGAAATTTTTTTTTAACGTCATTTGTTAAGAAATTATTTATAAACAAATAGACTATTTTGGGACTTAAAAAAAAAATCTATATACCATATTATAGCATAGGTGGAATAATGATTTTTTAAAAAAAAATTTTTCTTAAATATTTTTTTTTTATATTTTATAATCGATTTTTTTATATTTCAATTGTTTAAATAATTAGTTCAGAAATTATATTATTCTTAAAAATAATCACTGACCCTTTTCAATAGAATAACAGAGAAATAATTTTTTTTTATAAATAAATTAATTGCTTATTAATTTAAAAATTTGTTATAAACAAATAATATTAACCGTTATATTTTTTTCGAAAACTTCAAATAATTACAAAAACAACCATATATAAAAAAGTTTAGAAAAAAAAAATTGTAATAAAATAAAAAAAAATACAAAAAAAAATTTTTTCTTAACTTTTTTTATATATGATTGTTTTTGTAATTTTTTGGAGTTTTCGAAAAAAAATATAACGGTTAATATTATTTGTTTATAACAAATTTTTAAATTAATAAGCAATTAATTTATTTATAAAAAAAAATTATTTCTCTGTTATTCTATTGAAAAGGGTCAGTGATTATTTTTAAGAATAATATAATTTCTGAACTAATTATTTAAACAATTGAAATATAAAAAAATCGATTATAAAATATAAAAAAAAATATTTAAGAATTTTTTTTTTTTTAAAAATCATTATTCCACCTATGCTATAATATGGTATAAAGATTTTTTTTTTAAGTCCCAAAATAGTCTATTTGTTTATAAATAATTTCTTAACAAATGACGTTAAAAAAAATTTTCCGATGATAATTAATACCTATGTTAGATGCAAAAACAGCAATAATAATACATTACCAAAAAAATTTTTTTTTAATAACATTTTTTAGAAATTTCATTTTTAGTTCATTTAAAAAAATTATAATTAACAAAATAATTAACTTAAATTATTTTTTTTTGCATAACTTTATAAGGTACATAAACATGAAGAGCTCCACGAAGCGAAAAGATTTTTAGATCAATTATTAAAAATGTTATGCCGTAATTTATAAAAACAGAGATTGGAAAAAAATTAGTTAATTAACAATGATGTAACTTTTTGAAAAATCGACAAAAAAAATTTTTGTCACCGAGGTTTTTTTCGTTCAAGTGTCTACTTTACACCAAATTTTTTTCAATTTTTTAAATTGTCATTTAATATTAAAAATAAATTGTTTTAGGTGATATACCGGCTTTTTAGGCGGCGCCTATGCCGTAACGCCCTCGCGGAGCTCTATTTTCAGTATAAAAAAATAATATAAATAATATAGATAGAGTTCCGGGAAATAATTCTTTTTTATTGGAAATTTTCTCCTCTTTCAGGATCTTATTTCAAAATTCCTTAAATATTATTATTTTTAAAGTTATTAACGAAAAACTAAATACCTTTTTTATTTTTTTTATTTTGTTAATAACAATTGCAATTTTTTATGTGCTAATATACCCTTCAAAAACATTTTTCTAGACGTCATTCCGAATCGAATGAGCCATCGCTCATATTTTTAGGAGCTTTATTTCTATTTAACACGTTTTTGAACATGTTGACTAGACTATCTATCTTTCAAGTGGCGAGAGAGACCAATCTTTCGTACTCGATACAGTCACAACGGTCTGTTGAGTTAATTATATTTTTAATGTCATTCATTTCTAACTGCGTCGTTCTCAAAGGATTATTCTTTAGTAAACCCCAGAAACAGCTCAAGGCATTGAGCAAAATACCGACTAAATATGTACATGTTTCATTTACAACACGAGTGTGTTAAACTTAAGCCGTTCGCGGATTAGACGTAAGACGGAAGATTAGAGGCTTACCTCCCACATATGTTTGCACACGTGGCTAACACTGTGTGTATTTTCAACATAAATATTATTCGGATTATAAATGAGATAATTTAAAATAAATATGTATAAAGGAATCGTGATTGCCTAGAGGTTTAGGCAGGCGGTCGAGAATCTCGCTGGCCGCGGATTAAAACCTCTATTTTTTCGAAATTATGTGTGTATTCACAATGAATTATCACGAACGGTAACGGTGAAGAAAAACATCGTAGGCAAACCTGCAGATCTATTGTGAATTTCGGAAAAATAACGATACGGACGATGTTATAATTGGGATACTATGTACTATAGCATTTTTCCTTAGTTGGTAAAGTCTAATTTCCCTTGAAATTAAATCACAAAGTTTAAAAACTGTCCTCCGCCACACCACTCATTGTACATGCAATTAAACTTATTACGTTTTGCGTCCACGCGTTCCGCCACAATGAGGTTTTAATGGACACAAAACAATAGCTTCAAAAAGCTTTCATCAAATAAAACGGTAATGCCGGTTAGATATTCATTGCGCGTAATCCACTGCGAATGTTTATTTGACAATGGGCACCGCTTTAGAAAACCGTCAATGTAATATGTAAATAATATTTTTGGTTGATATGTGACAACATAGTTTGATTCGATTGACAATAATTCCTGTAGATTCGATTTCATAAATACAATTATTGTTCCTGTGGTTAGACATTATATACCACAAACTAACCGATACACGGTAATAATGCGATTTAGGGTATTAACTCCTATATTGAGCGTAACAAATTATCTAAACCTACTAACCAATTGACAGCCCCGTGGCGCAGTTGGCTAGACACCAGCTTGCGAAACGAGCGGCCGCGGGTTCGATCCCCGCACCGAGACAAATGTTTGTGTGATCCACAAATATTTGTTTCGGGTCTGGGTGTTTGTGAGACCGAAAAGTCTCTCGTAGTTTCTGATACCCACGACACAAGACTCGTATCTTAGTGTGGGGTCAGGGCTATGTATGTGACTGTTGGGTGTATTTATTTATTTATTATTTATTTAATTTTTTTATGTGTCTATATATATTTATGATATTTAACGTTCTTAATCAAGAGAGAAGTAGTGTAATGTTCATTATGCCGAGCGATGAAGTTCAGCTAGTTTCTAAGTAGACCCGGCTTGTCGTTATAATGGTACGAAAATCAGTTAAAATGAAGTTTGAGTATATTTATTTTAAATTGTTCAATATCCCCCGAATAACTATCTAAATTACGACTTATCTATATTACTCTTTCATGTTACCGTTTCAATCTTTTATTGTTTAGTCGAATAACGTGTATAAATATGTTAAAGGGATGTTTCGACTGTTTCTTATAAAATTAGAGAGTAAAAACCCCGTTAAAATGGTAAAGAATCGTCCCGCCGGCTTCCCCTAATCGCGTTAGAGTTCGCCAAACAACAATAAATCAAATGAGAACGTTTACAAAATCCATTGATAAAGTTTTGCTTAAATTCCAGACAAATCGCTTGTATTGTATTTGTTGGCTTGACTTTTTAAGTAAGTCGTTTTATAGACTTTGAAACGATAAGATTTGATTTATTTACGTTTATCTCTATATTACTGCTAATATATTCGAGGGCTTTTTTTTTAAATGGCTTGGCAGCATAGGAGATTAGACGCATGAGAAACCTAGCCGGTCCTGGGTTTAAGTCCCATGCCCCTTTTATTTGCTGATTTTTCGAAGTGATATGTCTTGTGTAGGTAGTATGCAGTGTGTTTTTTAAGTAAACATATGTATGTCTAAACAGTATTTATCTATAGTACATATACATTATTGAGTGACTAGTGTACAAAATGAAGAATGTTGACAAAAAACACACACACACACAGTAAGAAAAGCCTTTTTCCAACATAAAATTGTACATAAATGTTGTGTGTATTTAGGTATAAATTAAATATGGACCGCTTGTTATTCGGTACCTTTTGTTCTTGTCACTGCAAACATTGTTTCGGGTTGGTGCAAAAACGAATGTAAAATTAAAAAAAAAATTTTGGTCTTTCATTATTGAACTACACAATGAAAATAACTGAGCTGACATAAAAAAAAAAACTTTAGTAGAAACCCAATAAAACTTCTTCCGTCCTGGGGATCGAACCTCGGATCGAATCGCCAATAACCATCTCGTCACACACGAAGCCAACCGCACGGGTATTGTACCCGCAGATAATCTATTTAAGCATGTTATCGAGTTACAGCGAGCCGAGGCTGCTCAAGGGCTTAGCTTATGGCTCATCAAATCAGCTTAACTGCGGGATAGGTTTCGGCCCTATAATCTCGTTTACTAAAAGAACTCGTCCCGAAGAACCAATAAGCAAATAATGCAGAAAGGGCCGGCGGCTAGGATCCCTAATAATGTTTACCGATAATGTTATTTGAACACAAGATTATATTCTTTTTATTGGAAAGGATGAAAAGTTAAGATATGTGGATGATTTCGTGAGGAAACCTACACAGCAATAAGTTCTTAGAAATCTCTTAGGTGTATAGTCCGCTAGCCTGCACTGGGCCAGAAAGGTGGACTAAGACTGAATCATCTCAGTTTTATAGGAAGTTTAAAAAATCTAACCTTTAAAGCAAGGTTCCTCATGATGTTTAATTTAAACATTACTGTTTGCATTAAAAACAAACATACTTTTTGAATAGTTCCAAGGACTTAACACTGCGCGTTATCTTCCAGGCCATCATAATAATTCAGCTTGCCAGGCCCACTGCTTGCTGCCATAGTTCTTGATAGATTCTCAATCATTCGTAACTGAGCATCAACAAAATGCAATCGTATTCCCATTCTATAAAAAGCTATAAACTGCACACAAAAAAATCCAATTAATAATAAAAAGCGCATTCCCAACTTAAGCTATAAATTCACCGCCCTCCATCAACCGTCAGATCCCTAATAGAGTCATAACAGACAATTACTCAAGGCAAACATCAGACTGAGCGATCGCTCCTTATCTGTATTTATTATGAAACACAAATGATGAATTGTCGCCGACGCGTTCTAACTGAAAGGGCTTTTAAGGTAATAATCGTGCGACGGCAATTAGTCACTGGGCGTGGGGGGAGGTAGGGGGTCTACGGATGATTAATTCCAACAGATTCCCGGGGCGGGTCCAGGTGTACCAGCGCAGCCATCCTCCGAGGCGATAGACAAACGGCACCGGAGTGAAAACGTTTGAACATTAAGTTATTGGGACACATCGGCGGCTACTTTGGACGATGTCTGGGGATAATTGTACGTGATGGTAGATAAATCACTTGGTTAGTAGTATGTTGTAGTTCTATATTACTTTTATATTGGTAGGTACTTGGGTTTAGACTCTTATAAAGCAAGCCTGTAAGACAATTGCGAAAACCTTTGTAATACTTGAGTTGCTTTAATTCTAATGTAGTATTAAATTATGCGCTATTAAAATAGTTTATCACGTTGCTAGAGACATTCAGCTTTTGCCTCTCGACAAACACAAGGTGATAGAAATAGCCAACGTTGTTTTAAAAAAAAGGAACCAGTAATAAACAAAAGACACGAACCTGGGAATCTTTCCTTTTCAACAACGGTTGCTGTTATTACGAATCTTTGACTGAAAGCTTAAAAAATGTCAAATAGTACTGCGAGTCACAGAAATCAACGAGATAAGATTCCGTGGAAAGGCAAAAAAAGATCTCCGTCGGATGTTTCTTCCGACTGTTTTTATCGGTACATTAAAGTAAACATGGCGATCGCATCACACAATAGTTGCAAATAAAGCAGTTCCATTGACCGAAAGCGCAAACGCTGTTACGGAACTTGGCTCTCGGACAAACACAAACAAACTGTTGGACGTGCACAAACATTTGTCACAATACCACACGACGGCCACCGCTCCATTACTGCGTACGGATTGTTTTGATAATCATTGTTATATGCACTATTATCTGAAGGGTAAATAATTTATTTTATCAATAAACGTATGGGGTGGACTTATGTTTTCCTATTTATTGTACGTTTTGCTATTTCACTCCACTGCGCTCTATTTCTTTTCGAATTAGACATACAGCCGATCCTGTATCTCTGATTTTACATTATCGGAGGTTTATTTCTACTATAATTATTCCTCAGCTTATATTAACTTCTAACAGGGTACGAACCCATTACTTATTAATATTAACCAAGTATAAAAGAAGAATTCGGGACATCCAGTTATACTCAGCCTATTGCCGTCCACTGCTGAACGTAGGCCTCCCCAAGTATGCGCCAACCATCCAGTTAGCAAAGTGGAAATATTTTTTTTAAAAGAAAGTGACATCAGAAACTAAAGTACAAACAGCTTTTTTTACGGTAAATAAATCCAAACTTTACTGAATGCTGTCTCTTTGGTCAAGTGGTCTAAGCCTGTCCGCTCAGTCGAGAGCTTCAGAGCACGACACACATAGCCCACATCTCGCAGACTACGAAAACACTTCACACCTCCTGTACTTTACGTTCCTCATAACCGTGTGTAAGACACAGGCAGTTGGCAATAAGTCACAAGCAATCATTGGAAGAGATCTTGACGCCGTCGATTCGTCGTGTCGCGGCGAGCGACGGCCCCGAGTAATATCGGCCGGGGGTCTGTCGCGTCGTTCTTTTTATGCCGGCCCCGGATATTGTCGGCAGTTAGTCAGCCAGACGCTTTATGAAATGTTTGCCAGTGTTAAGACTGTGGCACTCGAGGGCTTGAGTGTTACGGCACTTGAACGGTGCTATTGAATTGTACGATACAAACTGTTTCTTGTTGTGTTATCGATGGTACTTCATGGTGCTTTAAGTAAATTGCATAAATTATGTGTCTTTTTTTACAAACTGTTGCTTGGCTCGTATTTAGCTAAAGGTTTTCGGCTTAGGATATTTGGTTTGGCAGTCGCAAAGTACAACAGCCTCGTTAACTAAACATGCATAACTTTTATTTCTCTTTCAACATCTCCAACCTAGATTGGCTCTAACAGATCGATTAGTGCGTTAAAACCGCCTTTTGTACAAAAAAGTTTTAAATAATACATTTCAACATAAGCCCTTAAATGTTTATGTAACAAAAGTTACCTACCTAGGACTTAAGCTGAAAATTCTTTCGTTGCAGAGCATATTTCTTGAAAGTGATAGTAACATTCGTAGCATAGCACCTTTTCGTAAGTTCACGATTCTCCGCGTGGCGAGGTATTACGTCTAGCCGCCCATAAGTCTGGCCAATCAAGCCGAATCCAATACCGTACGTGTTGCTTTAAATCTCTTACGCTTAACAGTCCCGCTCAACATCTCAGGTCGACGTTTATAAATTTTCACTACCAATGCGCATTTAAATAATATACGCTTCTTTTTAGTGTTTCGTAGATACTATTTACATATATTCAACATACGCTCAAGTCGGTATTTCTGAAGGAACAGCGGAGGTGCATTTATACGTGTCGATGTTGCCGTTTTCCGGAAACATTGTCAGTCTCTGTTTTGCTACATTTTTGCCTTGGAAATCGAACCCAGGACCTTTTTCCCCAAATACTTCACGGGACGTACGAGGCATTAATTAGGAGTTACATTCAACTATTCAGCAAGAATTTTCGTGTTAATCCTTTTCCATTATTATTCTAATCAGCCAGAATATTCAAGGTATGAAGCAACACATCAACCTTTGAGATATTTCAAACATCCAAAGCACTCACAGTCACGACACCTCCGAAAACAATTTGCACACAGCACGGACAAAAAAAGAGACAAATGAGAGTCGAAAAGTTTAACATGCTTCTTCAGCCCCTGTCGGGACATTAACTCTTATTCCTTGATAGCCAATAAAAGGTATAAAAGAACAATAAAAGGAGAGCACAGCGATATCGCCCTCGCTGCGACAGATTGCGTTGAAACTGGCGAATAAATACATTTTAAAGTTAGCTTTGATTTGATACTTTTATACGAATTCTTTTACAGAATTTATATCTTGGGTCTTTGTTTGTTGAAAAAATGGGGTTTGACTGTACAATTTATTGAAGACACAATGTTCCGTGGCAGAAAGATATATAAGGTAATTTTTAGTTAATGTACTGTATAATTTCGTTAATGTGGATAAAACAGGTACCTAAGCTTTCCTATTTTGCCTCATACCTTTAGATACTCTATTTATTGTGTTCATGCTTTCTGCAATTTATTTTCAGTTTTACGATAGAAGCTAATCCCTTAAACGAATGGGAGTAGACTTCCTCTAGCTATATTACTTTTTCCTAGAGCTCTAGAGCAGTTTAATGGATTTCAAATACAGAGACCAGTTTAATTACATTCTTTTTTTTTAATTCTATCACCTCAAGCGATATTCCATCGTTCAAGCACGCAACGCATTCCATACAAAAGCACTCTAAAACCGGCAACACAACATCCTATTTCTCACCCCCGAGGCGCCTCAACAGCCCGTTTGGAAGCCGTAGCCTTGAAAAAACCCCTTCATCGTCCATACACTTCGGATCCATTATAATAACAGTGCGAGTGCCGTGTCGGAGTGGCTGTACGTGACCCCGCATACATACGGCGAGCTCGAATTTCCACCAGTTTTTTTGCACCGTCTAAAAATGAATGTTTATTTAGCGAAAGAGTTGATGTGCGCTCATGCCTCGCTAATCTTCGCGATGTGCCGCGGGACGGCTTTATAGATTGCCGTGAATGTGTTTACATGTTTAATGGATTCGGGTTTGTGGTTGATTTTTCGGGGAGAGATATACATAGGTTTTTTTATGGAATAAATTTGGTATGTAACTTTGAATGTGACTCCAAATATAATAGACTCTAAGTACAAACTTACAAGTTTACTGCAAACAAACAGCCTTAAAAATAAACGATATATCAGCTCGTTTTGACTTGCCAGCGATCGTTAAAAATAGAAACAGCCGAATATATTATTACGAGCATAATCAGAATTTATAAGTACCTACTACCTTCTAAGACCATCAGCGTCTATTTAGTCATGTTTCGCGTCATATCACATATAGGTACTATACGACTTAGGAACCTTCAAGAATAGAACCTATATTTTCCTAACATCATTTTAGTTACCAGCTCGTTTGCCAAAAGAAAGAAATAAATAAAAAACTATTTACATTTATTAACTACTAGCGGTCCCTTCCACTTCCACCTGTGTACAATATAATTTTTTCCATCATGTTTAACCCTAAAAACGATGCCCGTATGGGCTGTCCAATCCAATTGAACGGGACCCTTTTTACGTTTTCCGTGAACCGCTTTTTATTTTTTTTTCTACATAACAACTTACTTCGAACTTCAATTAATGTTCAAACAATAAAATAAGCATAATTTTTCTAAATCGTTTTGTGTTTTGCTCTTATTTTAGTTGATAAACGTCTAGAAATTCTAATCGCAGATTATTTTATTTAAACCTACACTATTATAATACAAGCCTAGTTACGGGCCCATGTTGGAATGTAACTTCATTATCAGCTCGTTTACGATACGTCCCACTGCTGAGAGGGTTTAGGTCTTAGCCCACCAAGTGTGGGTTGGCGGACTAGCATGTTACTTGTTCAATTTATTGCATATTATGTTATACTTTTTTACCTGCTTGTCCTATACGTTTTTTTTACTAATTATTAATATCGTTCAAACCACACATAAAGTCCAATAACCAAATAAATAATTACAATACAGTGTTCAATTTGTTGCAAAGCATTAAACATACAGCCACGGGCCGCGGTTGCGGTTTCACTCCAAACGTTTTATTATTCACTTCAATTATTTAAAACAACACCCGAAATTTATACAAATTTTATTTACACCAAAAATGCATTCGAAAGTAAGTCGTAAAGTTTGTCTGTTACGCTTTTACGGCTACTTGAATAATTTACATGAATGTAACCTTACGTCTTTAAATCTCGAGGGTAGACAGAAGTGCATTTCTACACCCACATCTCGCCAATCGTGTTCTCGTCTCACTTAATAGGGGGTGAGACTGTGGCCATTTTCTTGCATATTCCTAGGGCTTTACGCTACTACTGAGGCTAATACTAAGGCAAAACTAGTAAAAAAACAATTTACACTGCCCGACCCAGAACTTAAACGCAGGGCATCGAGATCGCTAAGCACATACTCGTACCATGCAAGATCACGAGGTAGTTGAATAATTTTTGATATGAAAATAGTTGCGAGGTTAGGGAACCGTATAACCTACGTTCCTTTATAAAATTGCGCCCCGGGGGACGGTGCTATTCTCTATTATAACATGCATGTAGTTTTAACCAACACAGTTCTAGTAGTGGTCATAAGACTCTCTTTTTCCTCGATTGACTGACTAAGGCAGACTGCCTCGTGGTCTCGCGGTAGAAGTACATATGTCCCGTGCTATTTAGAGGAGTGGGTTCGATTACCGAAGCGGGCAAAGTGTTATTGAAATTTTCTGTTGCGAAATTCACAGTAATAGCGCGGAGTCTGGAAATGTACCTGAAAAACGGGAATAAGCTCACCCTCTATTGCATGAGACTGTTACATACCCGCCGAAATTTGGGTGTAGACATGCACCTCTGCCTAACCCTTCGGGGATTGCTTGTATTTATGCACAAATGTAACCCTCTCTGATAGATTGACTACTATTACATTTGAAAGATGAAGAGTCACTTATTTCTATTGATTTGCCTGTGACAAGATACTTATGGAAATGGGTCGTTTGTTTCAATCGGTTGGGTACACACAATCATTCCATTTCCGATGAAGATGCTTGCGCAAAATGAGAGGGAAATGACTGGTAGTGGTGCAAAAAGACCAGGACGGAAAATGGCAAATAAATGAAAGGAATAAATTACTCAAATTGAGTGTCGCGCTCAGATTCGTCAAAGAGGTATTTATATATATTACGATCTTTTTTCCTATCAATCAATTAAATAAATTATATCAATTTAAAAAAAAATCTCTTTCATTTAACATTCTATTAAAATTTTCATAATTGTTCTGATGTGCAATAAGTTTATCTATAAGTTATCCGATCGTACTACCTATTTACCACTCTCAACGAATCAAAAATACCACCAATCGAAACTACTGTGAAAAACATATGTTATAAACATGCAAATTACAATCGATTATGACTAATCAATTACCTCAAAACAAACAATAGTCCAAGTGATAACAGTAATTAATTCCCGCACATATATCGTGGAAAGATTTAATACACATATTAAAATAATTACCGAGTACCGCAAAAACCTCGAGCCCATAATGTTTACCTGAAATTAAAACATATTACATGAATTAATAGGATATTATTGAAATGCGACCTCATTATAACGGATCCCTTGGAATTTGTACAATGTAAACATGGGGCTCAGTGAAATAATGTATTTCAATTATATCTCGTCGTTACACTGGTAGAATGCAATTAATACAAATATTGTGTAAATAGATATCATCATCAACCCATACACGTTCCCCTGCTGGGCACGGGTCTCCTCTACCATTGAGAGGGTTTAGGTCTTAGACATCCACGCTGGCCTAGAGTGTATTGGGGGACTTAAGGAAATTTATTAAGAAAAGTAAACAAAACAACCCTCTCAAGACAAATATAAAAGGATGCCTGATTCAAATTTCTATCAAAGTCTACAATTAATTCCAATAATTCTATAGCCCCGTTTGCTCCTTAGTCATGAAACTTGTTACCCCATATTTTGTATCCCCATGGCTTGTTTTGAGACAAGATGATAAATGATCCAAGAATGAATATCCTCCGCGGATAACGTATGGAAATGAAAACAATTGTATGCAATGAAATAATCCGGTTATTAATCACGCTACATCGATGGGTGAGTTGAGTTACCCTTAATTCAATTTCCTTGGGACTGATATGCAATTCCTTCATGATCATGTTTATTTATTTTCTTTGGGGCTAATTACAGCTTACAAAATTAAATGCAACTAGTATCTCTATTATTATGTCATTTTCATCATATGCATCCGAAAAACGGCTATATGCTCGTCCTTTATTAAGTAGGATGAAAACAAATCTTGCCAAATTTGGTTACAGGAATGCACCTCCGCTTATCCCATCAAGAAACACAGACACGAGTGTAAGTATTAATAAGTATATACTAAATTAGTTTTTAACAATACATTTCTTCCGACCCATTTCTCGCTGCAACGCCAAGAATTCCCGAAGCGTAACAAACAGCGGTAAGGAATCCGTTTGCGCCGCGCAAAAAGAGCAAGGAGCCGCTGTTAATCTAGTAAAGAACGTGGCAGCTACAAAGCAATTTGGTGCAATGCCGGCTCCGATGGCCGCAGCTCCGATCCGACGTAATGTGCCTCGGCAATCTGCTCGCAATTAACTTTGTGTTGGTACGGCAGCCTGCGACCTATGCTCTGCGGTCTGTCTGTGCTATATACGGAACGTGTGTCTGCGCCGGCGGAATTTAAGATGACGTCGGGTTTGTGCTCGTTCTAGCTTTGTTACTCTGCTTGATAATGTGTACAATTTTTTTAGGAATGTTTAAGTCGACAAGTTTGATAGTTCAATGGAAAAGTTAACAGTCGTACGCTTATTTTATAAACTTAAAAGAACGGGCAAAGCAAAATGCTTATTAAATAGGACTCGATCCAAAGTTGTCAGTCATCGTTTTTGTTTTCTTTAAGAATTTTTTAATATTGCCGGATTTTGTGAAGATTTTCTTTATGGTAATTGTAATGTTCTGTATTACGTAATGTTTGTAGTTCATCTGCTGCACATCATTTAATATGATTGCCGTTATTTTCCATCAATGCCTCGATAGCAACTATATCTGTAGATTCTAGTCATGTGTAGTAACGACCTGATCTAGTCTTAAAAAAATATTTGTCATAATAGTACTTATATTTTTGTCACACCCATGGGTAACACCATCGTATGAGGAAAATAAAAACGGTACGGTACAAGGGAGCTGGTCGATTTAATATAAAGCGTATAGGTATTCCGTTGGCAGGCGCCGCGTCACGTCCACCAAGATTAATGTTATCCCAAACACTAACAGGATATTAACTGGGCCCGGGCGGGATGCGATCACGCGGCGTCCAACACGCGACTCGGGAACCAAATTCAATTGTCCAGGTGAAAACACGGGCGAAATTATAGATTTTGTGGTTGAGCAAAACTGTCTAAGAGTTTTAAAGGGAAAAACATTTTCTCATTGACATCTCATCATTGGATGATATAGGTAGGGTAGAAGATATAGGTAACTGCAAGTAAGTTTGAAGACAATAAGGAACAAATTGTTTGTTACGTTGATCAGCGATAGCTAAAGAGTTTTTTCATCTTTAACATTATTTCAATGCACACACCTCTGACTTCAAGTTATGTGTGTATTCACATTGAATTATCACTTGCTTTAACGGTGAAGGAAAACATCGTGATGAAACCTGCACACCTAAGAGTTCTTAGGAATTTCTTAGGTGTGTAGTCCGCCAACCCGCACTAGGCCAGCGTGGCCTAAACCCTCTCAATGGTAGAGCAGACCCGTGCTCAGCAGTGGGCGTTGATGAAGAAGAAGAAGATTATTTCAATAAAAATAGAGGATGATTTGATGATTGATTTGATTGAGAACAATTAAATTTATAAATTTATCGTCTGCATTGCACAGAATAGAAATAATAAAGATATTGTTGTTTCTATTCTTGATATTCTCTTTACAGAGTTTGTTTGTTAGAGATCGTTCAAACCGATAAGACGGTGCATTGCAATTCTATACATACAGATAGCGTCCATTACTTTAATGTGTTAATACTACCAAGGCTATTTGTTTTGTCTCTTACATTAAGATCTAAACTTCTCATTGTACAAATCCTGTCAAATTAAGCCCAGAAAGGGTCATTACAAAAGAAAACAAACGTAATATTATCTCGTAAAAGCAGCCAGACCTAATTGGAACATCAAAACAAAAGCTAGAATCAGTAATTAGAATTTCAGATGGAGCAACCTTAACGGTTTACGCGGCAGGTGTAAACTTTGGGCAATTCGCTCGATCCAGCCTATCCAATTTGAGATAAGTTGGTAGAATAAAAAACGCTCGGGTCCCGAACAAAACTTAACTATTAAAGTTAACAAATAAAGCGAGTAAATGGTTTTTCTGTAGCAGTTACCGATACTTTGTACAAAGTTTTGGGTAATTAGCGAGCGTTGGAGTATTGGGTTTCGGATTTTCGAGGATCCGTTGAGGGTTTTTGTGTTTGTTGCGTGCGAAAATGGGGACACTGATTGAATGGACGATTCAATGAACATAAATAAATTACTGGGAAATCAAACATATTTTTAGATGTTGTATTTACTGTATTATGGAAAATTTGGAGCTTCAATCTGTGTTGTCCTACGTATAATTACGGAAAGTGAGCAAGGTTTACCGATACATGCTATTGATAATTAAGTCTATTTCCATCCTTTCCTCAAACCCCGTAACTAAATTGGCTGTTTAAAGAACTGCTTTTCGCGAAGAAATTTTTAAGAACCTCTAAATTTCATTCAGAATCATAAATTTAACATATTCCAACAACTATCTGTTAAGGTAATAATCTACCGACTCTGCGTCAAGTCCTCACTCCTATCACGTACAACCACTACACAATATACTGCTACATGAAGCTCTATATACCTACAGCACATGCTAATAAGACGCGAGCCCAAGGACATCAGCACAATAGGAATTAGCGGAGCAGAGCCCTTGTCGGAGGTACGGGCCTATCCATTGTCCCGGACCAAAGCCTATTCGTCGCGAACGTAATTAAAGCGAGGACAAGACAGACGTCGAGACGCCGGGCCGCCGCGCCGTCTCCACGTATTGTGTGTGCGCGTTTGAGATTAGAAACCTGAAAGGAGACACGCACGGCGAGGACGGATGACTAAGGTTAGACTCGCGTGGTTTTTGCTTGAGGCGCTTGCTTCGGATTATCGAGATGCGTGAGTGATTCGGCGGAGATTTGTGCTGGTTTTAACAGGCAATGTAGATTAGCATTTCAGACTAGATTCGTTAGAGTATCTTGTTTATTTGAACCCGTTTATTTGAGAAACTTATGAATATTGACGGGTGTGACAGCATCAAATGCCACCATCAGCCATATAAATATTGAGCAGCGTAAAAAACGTCACACATGTAAATCCAAAACTGTAAAAAAATTCACGCGTCGGTCAACACTAACCTTGCCGACATCATTCAGCCGTGACAGCATTAAAACATATTCCAAATAGCGTCCTTGGTGCTCATGATCCAAAAAAAAAAGAAAAAACAAAAAAAAGCAGCCTGCTCAAAACGCAAGCGCGCTTGAAAACGGCCACGTGAAAAAATCACCGAAACCGTCGTAGCGTCTGTTCGCAGCGGGCGGGGCGTCGTCATAATTTGCATACATGGTGGGAACGTGCACAGAGCACCACTTTAGACGAGACCCGAGGAAAATATTAGCGACGAGCGCCGCCCGGGCCGAATGGAGAGCGTAATGTGAAAATATGCATCCCATTTGCACGGTGTCCGCTCGTCGAAAGGAGAATCTTTTCAGTTCCACCTTGTGAGTTTCTTTTAGTAATCAACGTGAGGTTGCGATATTGGGTATAGTTGAGTCTCCCTATACTGCTTTTAAAAAACTATAATCATGATTATTTTAGTAACGTCTTATACAAAAAATAAAAAATTATGATGATCTCGAGATTTAAGGGCGCAAATTTCAGATACACCTCTAGCTGTTCGTAGTTATGTGTTTATTCACAATGAATTATCACTCTCTTTAAGATTGAAGAAAAATATTGTAAGGAATGCTGCAGACCTATGAGTTCTTAGGAATTTCTTTGGTGTATATTCCGCCAACTTAACTATTTTTAGCTGTAGAAGAGGCCCGTGCCCAGCTGTAGAACGTGAGATTAGATCATATGACCTAATATTGGTTACGGTGCAACTCTTATCAGCCCAATACAAATATTCCATCACCGACAGTCGTCAATGTAACAAGCACACGTTATTATTAAAATTTCTTTTTTCAGAGTGTATACAAATCTTACAACTTTTTCCAAGATATTAAAACTCTACTCAATATTTCACCAATTCTCCTGTCCATTAGTTCATTAGAGGCGTAGTAAACAAAATGGCCGTCGTGCAGGTCATTTACACTACACTCACATGTTGACACGACTGAGGGCGAAAAGTCTTGAGAATATCTTTCCAACGTTGAAAAATTCTCAAATTTCAACGAACACACACAGAAACCCACACAAACACACACATACACGTCTCGTAATGTTAGCGTGATGTAATTGAAGTTGCTAGTTGGTTTGCCGGCTTATAGCATAAGCGGCAGCGATAAAAAATATTATGGATGAAATTTGACAAAAGAAGAACTTGTAATCACTTGGAACAAATAAACCATTTTACTTAATGAATGATTGGTGTTTTAAAAAATCCTCATTACTGAAGATCATTTACTTTTGTAAGTCGTTTTTCTAATTCAATAACGGATTTATATATATATATATAATATAATGAATTTCAGACGAATCGTACCGTATTGTACTTATGCATACAATGAGTATTGCATTTTAATTTGTCTGCTATATCTTTAATTTATCAAAGTATTTGATTTCCTCGTTTAATTACATCAGATCAAATTCGATAAAATTGAAATTTAAACTTTTATTTACAATCCATCACTTTATTACAAAAAAGAAATATAATGTAGAAAACCTTTATTTTAAATCGCTTTTCTTGTGAATTACACCATCTGTACAAACTTCGTGTTCAGAAATGAACTTCTAATATTGCCTTTACTTTTCACCTATTGGTAAGGTCTTATTTGCCATTTGGAAGTTGATAGTTTCTTACGTTATTTGTCTGCATTATTTATGTTTGGTGACAGCTGAGCATTTTATAATGAAAAGTGAATATATACTTAAGCATAGTACATCTTTCTCGAGGGACATTTCTTATTTATTTATTTTTTTTTTTTTATGTGAAAGGAGGCAAACGAGCTAGTGAGCCACCTGATGTTAAGTGGTCAACACCGCCCATGAACACCCACAATACCCTAGGGATTATCGGTGCGTTGCCGGCCTTTGAGGAAAGTATAGGCTCTCTTCTTGAAGGTCCCTATATCGTATGCATTTGGAAATACCGCCGAGGAAAGCTGATTCCACAAAGATGTTGTCCGGGGAAAAAAACCCCGTTTGAACCGCACTGTTGAAGAACGCCATTCATCCAGATGGTAGGGATGGAACTTCAATTTCTGGCGTGTGGTGCGGTAGTGGAATTCAGCAGCAGGTATTAATCCAAAGAGCTCATCAGAGCACTCCCCATGATAAATGCGATAAAGAACACATAGAGACGCAACGTCTCTTCGCAATGAAAGAGGGTCAATTTTGTCCGAAAGGTTCTGGTTATCGATGACCCGAATGGCTCGTCGTTGAATGTGAAAATGTGAAAACTAAGCAGTATTTATTTAAAGCATAAAAAATGTATGAAGGATGAGGGCTGCCCAAGACCGGGATGGTTGGCGCTATCTTGGGGAAGCCTACGTTCAGCAGTGGAGGGCGATAGTCTGATGGCCATCCATAGATGAAAATGTGTATATGGTAAATATTTTTTTGAGATTCGTGCAACAAACTCACGCATATATGCACTATGGGGTAGGCGGAGATGCATTTGTAGTTGTACATCTACATTTCGTCAGCTATTGTTATTCCTACTAAGTTGTAAAAAGAACATAATATTTATGGTATTAAGGTAGATTGATTGCCTAATGCATTCTCTAACAGTCAACATTTGTCTTTAATATGCTTTAAACAAGCACCAAACATTTTAATGTAAGCATTTTCTATTACTTTAAGAAGTAAAATTTGGCACCTGGCTTTCAAAGTTCCTGTAATCATTCAGATTTGTAGATTCTGTTATTGTGTTCTTTCAGCGTAAAGATATTACTACTGAAACTGAAACGGTACTGATATTTAACTAAGAATCACTTGAGGCAGGCTATAAGACTATTGTCCTGATTCTCACACACACCCACCCCGACAAACGAACAACTTAAAACTATCCGATACACATCTAACTTACCTTGCAGCCGATGTAATCCAGTAAAAGCAAAGTGATATAAAGACTATACAATAGAAACGATACGTGCATATATTTCCCGAGGATACAATTCCCTTTTCCATTAGAACATTAAGTGTTAAAAACTCATTCAGGGGACCATTAAGTATTCACACAACGGTTCGGTCGCCGGGGACCGGTGGCTCGCTTTTTACAACTCGATCCGATGTGAGTGTTTATTATTAGTTTTTATACTGTTGCAGGTGGAACCTTACCAAGCATATTGAGATGGGAACTAATCGAATTTTTATTACTTTCAAACGGTATTGTTGTTAAAGTCCCTGTGAACTAAAACATCATTATAATCTTCTTGCTTGTTCCCAATTCTATTTGGGGTCGGTGCAGTAAGGCAAATGTTTCATTAACCGTCATATCTATATTCATCTCCTCTTCAATCATATCTTCACACACTCCATCCATCTCATCTTCTATCTTCCTCTGCTTATCTATCCTTCTACTTTCAAACTCATTACTTTTTACCTACATTCATGAATCTGTTGGTAGAGAAGAGACGAAGAATTTCACCTCTATTAGATGAGTTGAAGAATTCGAGATATCCGTCAAATCACAACAAATGAAAATCCTTATACTCCGCTCTAAATTATCTATAACAAGTACTAGAATGTATTTTATTCACTTCAACACGCATTATCACAGCCACAGCAAGAACGTGTGTCACAGATAACACAAAACTTGGCGGGTAGTTACACATTCCGTGGTACCGCGAGCGGCAGCTGACCGCACGTCGCGCGGGGCGCCGCCGCGGCCGCTCCAAGTGTTTCGCAAACAGTCATTATTTACCAACCTCCGAACTTTAATGAGAGCAAGATTAATGAGTCCTCGTGGAAGGCGGCAGATAACGCCTAATGGACGCTTACTCACTTAATAGTGTTGTTTTAATACAACTCGCAATTTTGGTTATTGTTGTCAAGTTGATTTACCGAGACGACTGAGGAATTAGTTCGTGTCGACGATTCCCCTGACTGTTTCTTTTATGTTGAAAACTATTATTATAGAGATTAAAAGTAGCTAATCATGCTTTTTTCTTTCATAATATTGTTATATCTTATGTAATAGAGGACTATTATACTAGAGATATGGAATAATAAAAGAACTTCGAATACAGGTCCTAAACAAATAGAAAGCGACCACTACCTTTTATTACCACTGTTAGTAATCAAGGTGTTCCTGTGAATATCTTGCAGGTCTCAGAATATGGACATTGGGTGGGCGTAACATTAATTATTATTATCTGAGTTGCAAAATTACTTGCGCAGTAACTAATGATTGGATAAATCATTGATTTTAAGTGAACGTAAATTACGTACCATAAGTTCTTACTTAAAGGTTCGCTGGTGCTTTTCAATCAATTCATACAACTTCGAATGCCTCGTAGTCTCGCAGTTTGAACATCTCAGATGTTTGCTGTACGATCCATAGATCCCGGGTTGTATTCCCGGGTCGATTAGTGTTATTGAGTTTTTCCATTAGGAAATTCTCATTAGTAGAACGGAGTCTGGAAATATATCTGTGAAACGACAATAAGCTCACCCAATATTACGTGGGACATATCTGACAAAATTTGGAAGTAGAAATGCACCCCTGCTTAAACCTTCAGGAAATACAGATGTAAAATTATGTATGTACTTGCATGTTCAAAAAAACGACTCACAAATCATGATCACGTTAAAAACTTCTCAAACAGTCGAATCGCGAGCAGACGTTGCCTTCCCAACTAAAATTACACAGTGGCAATAAACACTCAATTAACGCCCATTAGTTATAGTATTCCGAGCGAACCACAACGCATTAAGACTTCTATCAACAACACGAGAAGTCAACCAATCAACTTCACTTAATACCGCTGTACTACAGACTACAGTACTGACAATTGCGTTAATACCGTCAAAATACTATGCTGGCTAATTAGTTCCCGTCTTGTGCCAAATTAACGTATAATACCAACAAAGAGGGGAGATGTGCGGCAAGAAGGAGGTAGGGGCGGAGCGGAGTCGGAAATAATTCAATTAAAACCTGTAGCTGGATAATGCGCTTGTAAATGTCGGATGAGTTAATTAATTTCACGATTAAAAAATATTTTATTATCGCAGAATATTTTTAACTTACGAGTATAATAATTTGCAACCACATACAGTACCCCACACAAAATAATAAGTAAGTACACTCATCATTCACATATTTATGGCATTATTCATAAAGATTGATTACATTTTTCAGAAGTAAAAACTACTCGTATTGTCTTTCATTTCTTTTAATCAAACGGGGAAAAGTTGTTTTTGATTAAAGTCCCCGCAATATAACATAAAACTTTTGAAATTTCGATCTCGGACACTCAAAATGCATACATGTTACTTGAGGTCTCTGGTTCGATTCTACAGTCGACTGTAGTATAATCTGACTTGGCCTTTCGTAGATTCTCAGTAACAACACCGATTTTCTTTCGCTACTTGGAACTCTGTTTATCATGTCGGAGATATTGTAATATCTGAAATAACATGTTATAACGCAATATAAGATAGATATTCCGAGTTCATTCCTTGTGCTTAGAATGATATAGCGGCAATATCGTGCGTTCCAGAAACTATTTCTCCCACGCACGCGTAGAATAGAAATGTAGAACCACCCACGATGTGTTTGTCGCTTCAATACGTAATTTTTAAATGAGTAAAACAATTTTTATTAATTGTTTGCAATAATATCTACGTAAAAGAAGTAAATAAATTAACCCAACAGTCATATACATCGTCAAGTCCTGCGTCGTAGGTATCTGATACTACAAGATACTTTACGATTTCACAAACACCCAGAACCGAGACAAATATTTGTGGATCACACAAACTTTATCTATCTATCTACATTAGTTAGTATCAATACAGCTATTTGACACGGAAATGCTATACATCAGTTAAGCCGTTTAAGATGGTCTAGTGCTGGTTGAAGTTTACCTAAAAAAAGAAAAATATATAGAAATTTGCCTAGGGAGATATCTTTAAACGTACAGGAGGACACATATAAACCCAGGTATTTGGGCCGTATCCAATACCGTTCTCGGAATCACAACAGTATGACGTAAGACAGTGGTAACACCGCGGTCGAGATAGTCTATTCATTCAATCGTTCCATGTGACACCAACCATGATACACTTTTATACACAGTTTCTCAAATAGATCCAGCCTTTCAATCCACATTAGTGATGATCGAAGGCCTATAATAATATAACTATCGTCATAATCATCATTATCGTCATCATCTACAGCCATTTTTTAACCCACTGCTGGGCATAGACCTCTCTTCTAGCATGCCATTCGTCTTTATCCTTGGCCTATATTTTGGAGGAACTTAGTGACACATACATATGTACTACAATGTAAATGTAAGCTAAAAGTATTACTCCTATCGTGCTAAATCAGAACAAACGACCATACAATAAACTCAGAAGGGCATTCCACCTAAACTCCTGGCGAACAATAAACGTACGAGACACGGCATCGATCCCACGAACCAGTCGTTTCCACCGTCTACTGAGTTCGGTCAGGACACATGGCATGTCAGCGCGTCGTTTGTGGAAGGTTACCGGCGCAACCGATACAACCGGCGGGACCGTAACAAAACTGCCGGCGAATCCGTAACAAAACTACCGGCAAATCCGAAACTGCAATTCCATTTGCGGCGGGAGATAATTCTTAGAAGATCATAAAGGTATGATGGCGCTCTATACGATTATTGTTGTCTGTAACGAGCTGTTATTGTTTGTTATATTGAGAGTGTTTGTTCGTTGCGAGTGCAAATAGAAGTTTGCCCGCGAAACGATATTACAGCGTCTGCAGTTTAATAACGGTTTATTGTAAAAAAACTTTGTATGGATTATTTCAATAGTTTTTCATTCCACATTCGCTATTGCGGGTTTAAAACCAAAACATAAAGCTATTATTTATAAGTGTTATCATATTAAGTTTTAATTGTGACAATAACAACCTTTTTAGTATAATTTTTCTGCACAACTGCACTAGGCCAATACGTTGGGTAAAAAAATCCTTGCACCGGAAAGAATAACCGAAAAGTATCACTGGAAGTTATGAAGATTGATAACCAAATAAACGTCACAGAAGTTCATTCCATAAAGACTCCGCGTACATTATGCAAACCCGGCAAACTAAACAACACCACGAGCGGTGCATAAGGTTCAAATTTGCGCAAAACATTTTTCCCACGCGCGAGACGCGGCGAACAAATTTTAAACTAGCGCCGGTAAGTTAGCACAAGTGAGTATCAAATTTTGATAAAGTTTCATACAATATTCAGCGATATAAATCTCCGCTTAGCGTCGGCAGAATAGTCGACGGGCCGAGTTCGGTTTGTCAAACTGTTCAACAAGTTCCGATGGTTGTGTGCCGGGATGCGGTCTTAGTGCAATGTGTTGTAACTTTATTACTAGCCAGCCTGTTACGTCATCTGTGATGACTAAACTCTGTTCTTTGCTGTTGCTGTAAGCCTCCTACGCAAGCGCCAATCCACCCGTTCTTGAGCAACCGATAAATAATAGATGAATAAAATTATAAGTAATAACTACAATCAATAAGACAAAAGTCTTGAATCGTAGCTTTGCAACTACTGGAGGCATTTTCGATGTTATAAACACTTTAAAAGAAATTAATAACAATTTGCCTCGACTTGATCGATACAGGGTTGCCTTTGACTCAATAAAAATAATGAATGAAAAAGAAATTGAACTTCGTCTAACTTTTACTGTAAGCCTAAAGACATCAATACACTGTTACATTACCATTAAAATAATTATTTTATTCACCACACAAACCATTCACGCAGCGAGCACTCAACAAACTGTCGTGCGATTTGAAAATCGCTCGCGGAACAAAACACGTCTTCACTTGGGGATAAATTGCGCATTGCACAGTTACTAAAGCGCAGTAGGAGGATGGCGGGGAAATTTTATTTATCCCCCATTCACGGCATAGCGCGAACGCCGCCCGGGATATCCACACAGGAATATGGTATGCAGATTGCTTCCGCGCGCTATCGCATTTTTCAATTTGTTCCCCGGCCGAGGCTTGAATGCCAGTATTTATACGGCGAATATAAAACTAACACGCCGACTGTACTCAGATTGTGTTGCTTGATTAAGGAGTAGCGCACGCGGATCGACGCGTCACGAGGTAATACCTCTTTTTTGCATACTTTATGACGTAATAAAAGAAATCTGTTTCTAGGAGCGAACTGTTAAGAAATTTATAGGACAAAATTGTAACCATTTCTTAAAGGTCACGAGGGCGAGTGGGTGTTTATAAGTAATAACGGTGAACTTTTATAAGTGGTAGAGTTACGCTATAGTTCGTTTCTTCTATTTCATAGCTTGACCAGGCTGCTACTAGCTTCTTATAGCAGACTATATTTCAGCATTCTGCTTTCGAGTTAAAATTCCTATGTGGTTCAAAGTGAAATTTACACAGACCGATAATCCTAATTTCACCTCCTTTCTTCCTTTTTAGATATTTTTTCCAAATTTAGTGGACGTACGCTAAAGCAAACTAAGTGCTCCTCTAAGTTAACATCAGATATCATTCAATAAGAATCACCTTAATTGTATTGGTTATCTATTAAATTCTGTTTAGTTTTAGAATTAATAGTCATTAACTTCAAAGAATCTCTCGGAAAAAATACATACCTGACGGATAAACACGATAATTTTTTAAGTGTGACATGTTCACAAATTTAGATCAGCGTCGTAATCAAAAGCATACTTCTACATATGCTTAAAGCATTGGCTACAGGCAATTCCCAATTCACGTGAGAGTACCAAGACTCGGGTGTACATTAAGCAAGGGGCATCTCGTCTCGTTACTCCCGTGCACAAAGCCGAAGCCTATTGGGCTCCATTCGCACGCCCATCAAATAACCCGGTGCATTCGACCGATTGATTACTGCCACGTCGGATGAAATCGAGAATGACACACACGTAGTGCTCATCATGTTGCTGAGTTTGTGTGTGTGGTCTTTTGTAGTTAGAGATTATTAAACAATTTCGGGGACATAAGACGTGCTGTGGTTGCATTACATCAACATCATCAGCCCATATACGACCCAATGCTGGGCATAGGCCTCCTCTATCACTGAGAGGGTTTAGCTTTAGTCCACCTTGCTGACCTAGTGCGGGTTAAGGAATTCCTAAGAGGTTTTTAGGTGTGCCAGTTTTATCACATGCGATTTCAAAATGACTTACTATCAGTTTAACGGTTCCCCGGAATACATCGTAAAGAAATCTGCGTGATAAGAAAACAAAGAAGTTCTCTACGAACTAGGTTAGCGTGGTGAAAATTTGGCTTTATCGCTCTCAGTAGTAGGTAGACCGTGCCCGAGTAATTGGACATTAAAGAGGTAATATAATATACCTTATGTAATATCAGTTTTGAATTATGTAATTGATTATGTAATTGAATTATCACTTGCTTTAACGGTGAAGGAAAACATCGTGATGAAACCTGCATACCTAAGAGTTCTTAGGAATTTCTTAGGTGTGTAGTCCGCCAACCCGCACTAGGCCAGCGTGGTGGACTATGGCCTAAACCCTCTCAATGGTAGAGGAGACCCGTGTTCAGCAGTGGGCGTATATGGGTTGATGATGAATATCAGTTTACGAATACCCTACAACCAGCTCCAAACGCTACCACTAGTGTTAATAATTGGTTTAATATATTTCCGCTACAATCGTTGATCGATGTTGAACGGTTGTACTAAGCTGGGAACCGAGGCACATGGCCGTCGGAATATTAAATATCAATGTTCGTATTCCCACGTAATGACGTAATAGTTAGTGTTTGTACTATTTGTTTCTGATACAATACTTTGTAAAATGTTGATACATGTAAATTTATTTTGTCTAGTCATCGGGTGTTCAATACAACAAAACAAAACATATATCAACGATTTACTTCACATGTACCTACTTATTATTATGTTTAACCCATAAAATTTAAAAATTATTTACTTTCGATTTTCCTACTATAGCCCTTGCTACCTATTACTGAAAACCGATAAGGTGATACTAAGTCCGCAAGCCTTAGTTCACACTGTCATACTCGTGCATACCAAAGAAGCAGTTGTCCTTTTTTATACAGGGTGTATTTAGACCGTGATCGAAAACTGAGGCGGGTAATAGCGATAGTGATAACAAACCCCTTGGCATTAAAGAAAATCGCGACAAAAAATAAAAATATTACCTGCCTCAGTTTTCGATCACGGTCTAAATACACCCTGTATAGGTGCAAGAAAAAATAACAATATTTCTGACTCTGAAGTACTGTTTTTTTTATTGTTGTTTAAAATATTAACCTGAATACCCAATGAGGTCTACCTTAGTAACCTAGCTTTGTTCGGGGCCTTTGAAGTACTCTGTCATGACAGTTGATAGACGGGCAAAAGGAGAATTCCTAATGTTTATTAATTCATACCTTAATTATTGTTTAAGCCTGCATAACGAGAGCGAGGTGGGTGAAAAATCATCGCTTCGTGAAATAACTATAGCTTTCAGACTCAAACAATAAAAGAATCACTCTTGTTGCCACCTCGGTAATTAACTGCCAAATACTGTTATAATTTGAATATTCATTATTTTGTTTATATATTTTTTGTACAGCCGCATGTTCTTACGATCGTGCGATATTGAGCTCCGGGCTAAGGAAAATGGTATATTACTGAGGTGTTATTAAAACGGACAGCAAAGACAAGATATAAAGAGCATTACTAAATTTTCCTGACCGTTCTTCTCTGTCGATGACAGCTTTCCGAACGAGATGATTAACTAAACTTTGAAACGATTCAATCTATTTGTCATTTTAGAGATTCAACAAATACTACGTACTTTCATTACATCCATAACAATCTTGGAGATAAAATCACTATCCAAATCTAGCATTGTAAAATTCCACTTCGAATCAAACCAATACATGACCTACAAAGTTGCAGCGGCCTCAATCTTTTTATAAGGGGTGACATTTAAACACCCTCCCGCCACGGCAGCCTTTGCATTACACGGTACATTTCGCCCCCCGACGTGTGCCTCGTTTATCCCATTGAGCGCACGGTATTTAGGTCATATTTGAAACGTTCACGTGAATGGGCTTTGATAGAGGCCCACCGGTGAGACAGGGCCGATATCACTACAGTTCGATACGTAGACGCATCGGTAAACATTGATCGACATCGATGCGTGTTGACTAGGAATAACGTCGTAAAATGTGGGAATAAGGGCTACGTTTACAAATGAATGTGTAAGTGCTGGAAATGTGTCTAGAGTTGAAAAGGATTACAGCTTCGTGTCTATCTGACTGTCTCGTGGGACAAGCATGAGTCGCGCGATCTAGAGGTGCCAAGTTTGAATCCCGGGTAGGGCAGGGTAATTAGTTCATCGTGATGAATTAAAGTCTCTTGTTGCTTTTACAGAAAACCCAATCGTAAAAAATCGTTTATTTTTTCTAAATAAAAAGGTTCATTCAATTTTGAATTACTTGGAAAAATATTTTTAGTGTATACATATCTCACAATGATACTAATAAAATTGCGAGCAAAAAACGCATCAATGCAGTATCGATTTCTAACATAGCTTCTATTCAATGAAGTCAAAGGCAGTGGAATGCTTTTGTCTTGTTGAAGAACGTCAGGCGTTTGTACGTTTTAATTGTTTTTTCAATCACTATTGCAACCAAGTCTGTTGATAGGGAATTTTCGAACATGGCGTATAAATTCGGAGTTTTTCAGTTCTATTTTCAGGTCATTAATTGATGGATTATGGGCCAGCGTGGTGGACCATGGTCTAACATCTATCAGTTGTAGAGAAGTACCGTTCCTAACAGTGGGACGAGTATGAACTTGATGATGATTGGTTGCCATAAATCTTTCAGCATGTCTAAAATAATATAAATGAGATTGTCATCATGACTTAGACTTAGAATAGAAATGAAAACAGAATCATTTCTAAAGCTTGACGTGACATACTATGATCTTCCTTATACTTTACTAGTACCTCAAAACCCACAGCTCAAGAAAATAGCACTCCAACACCGTATAAAGCAAATAAAAAAAAAATCAATGATTCGAAACAGTTGGGATAAAGCATTGTAATTGCAGTAACGGCACTGTTCAATACCAACTCCGACACCATTGTTATGCATATTACATCGCAGCTGGACTCGGTGGCACGCGTCGATATGTCCTATACTGGAAGCGACATGTAATTCAAACAATTGAAGAAGTCGTTTCTAAAGTACTGGCTCATAATTTGTGAAAAGTGGTAGTGCTGTACTTAGGTGAGGTAAAAATTCAGAAAGAATGGGTTAGCGTCTTACTTAAATATTGATTTCCCATTCAGTCAAAACGTATGCGTCTATTCCGAACATACAAAACATTAAATAGGTGAGTAAAAAATTATGACATCCAAAGTTCTAGGTATTCGCAGAAGATCATTTATCATGGGATAAGTCGTTACCATTACTGCTATAAACGAGGTTATAGCTTATGAGGAAAAAATGATTAAAGAAACTGAACAACTCATTTCAACTCAATAGATGATGTAATTGTAAAACATTAATTAATCTAAATTAAAAAAAAAAATTAACAATACTTTTCCTGGTGCAAAATGAACGTTCCGTGTGAAGCCTTCATACCCGAGTTACGGCGTCTCATCGTAGGCATCTGTGCGGTTAAGCAATCTTTGCCGACCACCTTTGACTCGGCGTCCAATAAAGGATAAAATCTTCAGGCTAGCGTTGCTTCAACAAACACTTGAGTCGATATATATTATGAAGCTCTTCTAAATATTAAGGGTTGTCTAGGTAAAATTGGAGCGATAATATTTTACAGGCACGGTTACAGGAAAGTTCAGTATATTTAGAATTTACTGATGACGAAAATTTACATAAATAATAGCAGTGTAAATATAAAGCTGAAATTAGACTTAGGGCCTGCTTAAATGAAATCCATTTACAACCCATTACGAGTTCTACGGATTCCCATACTTTTTTGGCTACAGGAACCTTTTGGAGGTCGGCGTCGACCCTGGGGTCAAAAGTGTCAGACCTTTGGCAAATTGGTAAAATTGGACCATTTATCTTGATCAGGCCTTTATTTAAAGTCTTGATGATTGCATGAGTAGGTATGAATTTCGCCAATCTATGAAGAGTCATCGAGGTGGAATTAGAATAACCCCTCTCATTGTTACAGGAGGCTTGAGTACAGCATTTGGACTATATAGGACAATAAGGAAAATTTTACCTTAATCAGACACGTCATCTTACTTCTAAATCTGAACACCACTACACAATTTCGATTAAGACAATTTCTCATCATTTCAGCGTGATGACAGTTACCGTTCTCGCGTGGGAATGTTCGAAGCAACGACACCGAGCCAACACTAATGGGAATGTGTACAAGGGTTAATTGTGATCATTAAGCGCATACCGCGCGCTTACCGCCTCCAAGGCGTCTTCATACTTGAATGTCAACGCAATCTATAACACGCGCTAAGAACTAAATGGCAGGTGTCTTAATTATACAAGTACCGAGCCTTGTAATTATGATGCGTTATGGGCTATATGTGAGAGTGGTATTTTAATAGAATGATTTAATTTATTTTGCGTATTTGAAAATAAAAATCTAGTTGGAAAGAGACCTCAATATTAAAAAAATGAAGGTTAATACCGCCTTAGACGCATACTGTAAAAAGCATGAACAATCCGATCTCCAAGTTCAACATTCTATCAAACATTAATCAAGCAAATATATCAAAAATTATCATCACAAGAATTGAAATATTCATTTCACAAAGCGCTCATCAGAAGCTTTAAGAGGCCAATGAATTAGTCTACGCTACCGGATCGAATAAATTTTCCGACGACGGAGCGCGCCGATTAATTGAAAGATTGGAAAAGATTCTGAATATAAAACATTCGAGATTTATTGCAAGCCGAAAAATTGTTTTACATTCCTTTTCGAGTGTTTTTTGCGATGCGAAAAAATTGGTACCGTTGATTTAAATTCTGTTTGCGACTTTTTCGTAGTGAGTGTTCATTTTGTTCTTCACGTTCGAGTGTTATGTTTGCTTCAGAGCTGCAGGGATTGGGAGATGAATTGCTTCGATACGGTTTATTGGCCTTATTTGTGGGTATTGGTCATTGCTAATTTGACGATAGTGGATATCATGAGGTGGATTAATGGCAGTTATGTTAGCTTTATTTTATGGCTGTATTGTTATAGAGTTTTATTTTATAACTGTTATATAATAAATGTAATATGCTGGATCTTTTCTCGATTGCTCACACGTAGAAGAACGATCTTCATAAAAAAAATTCTACTATTATAAATACTTTAATAACTATTAATAGGTCATTTGCCTTATATTGCAACTCTTATGCATCAGCTCTTACTCAATTTAATAGGAGTGCCTTACAATTTTGCCGAAAGTCAAGGTCAGAGGATCTTGTATAATCCTTTTTACCCCCTAACGTTCTCATTCAAAAAGAAGACAATACTAATAAGAACCCTTTAGATAATATATATGTATACCTACTCATTGAAGCTGTAACGATCTATTCACCAAATACTAAATCTACATAGTACCCAATCCATATCTACCCTCTTTCCATAGTATTATATATCTTGACCATTAAAACCTTCACGGGCCACATCCATCACATAGTCTTCCACACATCGTTGTGTTCTGTCCGCGGTAGTTCAAGTCGGCGCGCGTTGTGTTTTAATGATGCCCGTGCGTTGTCATTCCACTACGTTTAATGGACGCGATCGATGCACCACGCCACACGGCTACACCGCCACACCTCCACGCACAGACAACGCATTTTTAATAATAAAACAATGCGTGCAATTTGTGCTATCGACACGTGCGATGTAGACTTTTGCTTGATGTATTTTCACCGTGTATTGGGTGTTATGAATTTTTATTACGTTTATTTGTGTCTATTTCTGCGTTTGCTTCTTTATAATGGTTGAATTAATCGCATTTATAGTCGGAAGCTATACTTAATCGTCTTAGAAAATCTTTTGAGTGTAGCAGACTTTAAAATTTATTACTTCTATATCATGATATACTTTTAAATGTATATTAAATCGCAATTTTAAAAAAGCTGTGTTGTGGATGTTTGACACCTATTTGGGGAGGCTTTCATTTAGCAGTAGACTGTGAAGAGCTGAGAATGAATGAATTTTTGAGGGCGATAATAATCAATCTATATAACTGTTAACGTGTTATAGATAAACAGAGGTTTTAAGCTAAAAGATAAAAAACACTACCCTACAAGCTACAAAGAAATTCTATCAATGAATACGAAAATATTTTTAGCTTATATTGAAACAGAACTTTTCTACCTCGCCGCCGCTATTAGGGTTATCGATATTTACAAAGTATATTTTGATTGTACTATTAGCCTAATGGAAAATTCTGATAAGCAACGTTTGCTGCATGCCAAATTTATTTTGGTGTATATTAAAAACACATTGATGGTCTAGGATAGGTCTTGAATAAATCGCACTAATTATACAACAAGGTTTTAATGTGGACTTGATAACCTATTATTTTAAAAGTGTTTTATAAATATTCATAATTACTTTTATTTTTTCATAATTTTTTTTTTTTTTATAGAAAAGGAGGCAAACGAGCTAGTGAGCCACCTGATGTTAAGTGGTCAACACCGCCCATGAACACCCACAATACCCTAGGGATCATCGGTGCGTTGCCGGCCTTTGAGGAAAGTATAGGCTCTCTTCTTGAAGGTCCCTATATCGTATCCATTTGGAAATACCGTCGAGGAAAGCTGATTCCACAAAGATGTTGTGCGGGGAAGAAAACACCGTTTGAACCGCACTGTTGAGGAACGCCATTCATCTAGATGGTAGGGATGGAACTTCAATTTCTGGCGTGTGGTGCGGTAGTGGAATTCAGCAGCAGGTATTAATCCAAAGAGCTCATCAGAGCACTCCCCATGATAGATGCGATAAAGAACACATAGAGACGCAACGTCTCTTCGCAAAGAAAGAGGGTCAATATTGTCCGAAAGGTTCTGGTTACCGATGATTCGAGCAGCTCGTCGTTGAATGCGGTCAAATGGAAGAAGCTGGTACTGAGGGGCTCCAGCCCAGAGATGAGAACAATACTCCATATGTGGGCGGACCTGCGCCTTATACAGTTGAAGGCGCTGAACCGGCGTGAAATATTGTCTCGCTCTGCCGAGCACACCAAGTTTTTTTGAAGCGAGTTTAGCTTTATCTTCCAAATGACCGCAGAACTGGACGGTACTCGAAACATCGACACCAAGAATACCAATACTGGACGAGACATCAAGGGAAGCGCCAAGAAACCGAGGTGATACAGAAAAGGGAGTTTTCTTAGCAGTGAATGCGCAAACTTGAGTTTTTGACCGATTAAACTGGACCAAATTCTGCCTGCCCCAGTCTGCGGCTTGGTCCAAAAGGTAATCGATATCCGACACAAGCTTATTCCGGCATTCATTGATGTGTTCCTGAGAGGTATTTGCACGGCCAGTATATAAGGCATCCCCGGTACTGTCATCCGCATAACAATGAATGTTGTTATTGATTAACAGATCATTGATATGCAGAAGAAACAGAGTCGGGGATAGCACACAACCTTGTGGTACACCAGCATTCACAGGCATAGAGTCCGAGCTAAAACTGTCGACTACAACTTTTATGTAACGCTCTGTGAGAAAGCTGGTGACCCAGTCGCAAAGTCTCTCAGGAAGACCGAATGAGGAAAGCTTGGAAAGTAAAGCTCCATGCCAAACCCGATCAAAAGCCTTCGCTATATCCAACCCTACCGCCAAGGCCTCCCCCTTGCTTTCGATCGCTTCCGCCCACCTGTGTGTTAGATAGACTAAAAGATCACCAGCCGATCGACCCCGTCGAAAACCGTACTGACGGTCACTGATCAACTGATGAGTCTCTAGGTAGCACAGAAGCTGGGTGTTTATTATGGACTCCATAACTTTGGAAAGCAAGGAGGTGATAGTAATGGGCCTATAGCTGGAGGGATCAGATCGGTCGCCCTTCTTTGGGATCGGGTGCACTAAACCAACTTTCCAAGATTTAGGAACTACACCTGATGAATATGAATGCCGAAAAAGGCGCGTAAGCACTGGTGCCAACTCAGGAGCACAAGTCTTCAGCACGATCGGAGGAATTCCATCTGGCCCACACGACTTATGGATATCCAGGGAGAGTAGCGCTTTACGCACAGAGCTCTGGTGAAAACGAATCTCTGGCATGGAGCTTTCACAGCGATCGATTGTAGGTGGCAGACTTCCCTGGTCATCCAATGTCGAATTGGACGCAAACAGAACACCTAAAAGGTCGGCTTTCTCTTTTGCGCTGTGGGCGAGCGAGTTATCTTCCCTGCGCAATGAGGGAAATGATGGCTTACAGAAATTACCGAGAACGGCTTTGGCAAGAGACCAGTATGCCCGAGTTCCTGAAGGAAGACGTACTAGTCTCTTGCCAATGCTCTCGATGTATTTAGATTTTGCCATAGCGATTGTTTTCTTGAAATGCCTAGCAGCAAAGTTATACTCCTTTTTAAGAGCAATGGCTTTTGCGTCGTGTGACATAATAGCCCTGGCCCAAGCTTGGTATCGTTCCTGCTTCAGGCGAGATGCCATTTTGCAGGCACGGCCAAACCAGGGTTGAGACTTGCCTCCGACCGGCACCATAGAGCTAGGGATGAAGAGTTCCATACCCTGCAGAACTACATTGGTAACCGAGTCGGCAATGGTGTCGACATCGCTCAGTGAGAAGCAAACCTGCTTCCAGGGGTAGGAAGTGAAGAATGTACGCATCGCGTCCCAATCTGCTGATCTAAAGTGCCAAACTCGTCGCCAGGTGGTTCGCGGTCGTGGAGGACGATCGCACGGCACTTTGCTCTGAATGAGACAATGGTCTGATGATCCCAGAGGTGCATCGATGGTGATTTGATAGCCGTCAGGATGGGACGTCAGCAGGAAGTAGAAAATACCTAAAGTATTTATTTGGTTTTAATTCTTTAGTTTTCTGTCAATTTTATAATGGATTAAATTAATTTATAAGTAACAAACAAACAAACAAACATCTCTCACGCCTATATTCCCCGAAGGGGTAGGCAGAGATGCATTTCTGCACCCACATTTCGCCAGGTATGTATCAGTCTCACGTAATAGGGGGCGAGCCTATTGCCGATTCTCAGGCACACTTCCAGACTCCGTGCTGCTACTGAGAATTTCCTAATGGAAAAACTCAATAACACTTTGCCCGACCCGGGAATCGAACCCAGGACCTCTAGATCGCACGGCACATACTTGTACCGCGAGACCACGAGGCAGTCAGACCACGAGGCAGTCAATTATAAGTCAGCTTGTAATTTACTGTTTTATAGCCATATTTAAAACAGTCACGATAATGAGACATAATATAAATTTGAGAGATATGTAAGACAGCCCTACTCGTAACTAATGGTACAAACATCTCCGAAGGATCGAAATTCCTTTGAAACAATTCGGGACCCTTCGATTTAAGTGAACTTCAGAATGGAGTTGGAAAGTTTTGATAAATATTTTCTTTACTTAAGAGTGTTTGGACTTTGTTTTCATTGTTCGCTAGTTTTCAAACGGTGATTTTAAGCAAAAGGCGAAATGAAGATGCCTTTATGAATCTAATAAAATGTGATTACAAACAAATGCTACAAACTAATTATTAAACTTACTATCTTAGTATTATTTGCTTTATTTTGTGTCATAAATGGGTTAGGAAAAAATGCAACATTATCTTTTATATTTTTAGATAAAACGATAAATAATTATGATCGTTAAAATCTATTTCCGGAAAAAAATACTATAATAATTTTGCGATTTTGATAGGAAATTGCAATATACAAAGTGACTTTCGCGTTTATATCAGTGATGCCGAAAGCAGTTGTGGCTTTGTTGTGAGTGAAACGTGTCATCAACATTTTCAAGAGCTGGCTTGACTCAAATTCAGCTACGAATTACTCAGGTGAAACGTAGTACAGACAAAAAGCCAGGTTTAAAGGCGTAATTTGCTGTATATAGATCAAGCTAAACTTATTCTATTCTTATTCCCGTAAATAAGTATGTAGACAACATTTAAATCTTCGCTTTGGACAGCTGTTGCATATTATAAAGACGATAAAAACGTCCAATGTTATCTGGAACATAGTAACATCAAAGCGTCACACAGACCCACTTAAATACTTGAATCTATAAATACATCAGTTGATTGGATGGAAAAGACAGAGTCCGGCCATTAGATCTGAATGTTTATGTCATACGTGTTTGACATAAATATTATTTTCATAAAAAATGAGGGTAATTGTCGCGACCCCGAAGCTAGAATTATCGAAGGAATACTATAAACATTCGTAAATGATATGTATTTGTCGCCGGGTAGGCGACAAGCAATATCGGCGGGTAGACGACAGCAATATCGGCGGGTAGGCGACAAACAAATTGACAACACTGCACAGCACAGCTTTTCCCCCACCGGCTGAAGCTATTATAAAACGGCGTGCACTACGATGGCTCGCGAGAGTCTCCAGTCTACGCGCGGACAGTAAACATCCAAGTTACTGGGAAATAACAAGGAGTTATGATTGAAGTTGATTCTTTGAGTTACTTCTCATAACGTCCTCCCATAATAGTGATGTCACTGCTGTTCCGAGCAACATAGGACTGCGTACCTCTTTAGTTATATCATTTAATCATAATCATAAAGAGTTATTGTAAAATCAATCAGTGTAAAGTCAGTCTAATTGTAATACTATCTCTACATTACTCTTATTCTCCGACATATTTACTAGCGGCCCAGTGTATAAAATACAAAGTGTTTTATTTATATCTCACTCTAAACAAAATTTTTCTTCTACATTACTGGCGAGACTTCGGATGGCAAGCACAATTTAAACAAAATAAATTGGCTTGAGAATGCGACTGCGTAGTATCCATAGTTATATAAATATTTTCCATGCAGAATTATGCCCAGACGGAAATTAAAAATGTGACTGAAGCAATGCAAAATCAGTTATACTACATTTACTTGGATAGAAGTATGTTTTGTATTAGCAATGTGTTTATCTATATCAACAACCAGGTCCCTAAGAAAATGTTCTGAATAATTGGCCAGTGTCCCTCACGGGTATCCTTTTACTTCTGACTCTCTCTAATAAGTTTTTGACCTACGAAGAAATGCAAACATACTTTTGATGCAAGCTAAAGGTACAACGGTGCTAATACGAGCAGATAAAAATAATTACGTCCCTAAATGCATCAAACATTCATGAATGCACTAATCAACACTTTGTAATTCTTTCCGCAGCCTAACATAAGAGAGACGAGAGGTAATACATTTGATGTTCTTTAAAGGCAGAATAGTCCATCACGCACTGTGTTGTTACTATGTCGTACTGGTGCAAAAAAGTCCTTCCACTCCATCAAGTTTGTACATAATTCTCGTGCAACAACCTGCTGCGCCCGCTGTACTGAGCGTCGACCACGTTCCTAAACAATATGTGTATGTTGGCAGACAAAAACGTTTTGTCTAGCCGGGCCCGCGACGTGCCGCCGTCAGACCACTCACGTTCCGCACAATGGACGGGGAATTCTGTTATAAAATTGTGCTCAGGCATTAGCTGCCGGTTTTTAAAGCTTAGTTGATGGTATAAAATCTGTTTTTTTGCAAAAAATATAAATCCCTGGTTTAATTATCGAGAGAGTAGCCCGAAAGTTTTATTACGATTCCGTCTTGCCTAATGATATTCTTCATCAACTTTAATAGTCTACTGCTGGGTATGACCTAAGAAATTTACTCCTTACAATATGGCTTATGATACTATTCATACCATCGTTCAAAACACTCCACTATAAACCAAAAACGTACCTAATTTTCAACCTGCGTTCAATAACCCTATTCACGAAGTAATCACGAGTCTTCCTCGGCGAATATTCACATCCACAGAGGGCTTAATATCCCACATGAAGCACGCGTGTCAAAGGCGTTGAATATGCACACAGGAGAGGATTGGCAGCACACTATCGGCTACAGTTCGTACCGGTGCACATGGCTGGCAGGCGTACTAACCTTTGGCAGCCATCGAAACGGATTACAAAACGCCGTGAAATCCTTTGCACGCGTGCTGCGAGCGTGCAGTATTGCCAGCTCTGGTGGAATCCTTTCTCCGATGTTCAGTTGATCGGCCGCACGGATTACTGGGCGATGTGGATTCCGACGTGTACTACAGCCGGACACGTGTCGACGATTTTGTAACGCAGTTGAGAAAAGAATTTTTTGATCATCGCTTAGAGTCGTAGGTAGGAATTATTATTTGGTTTTTATCTTGGCTTCATTTATAAGAACAGGTTATTTTTAAATTTCAAATAATTTGATACGGGATTATTGTGCGAGTTGAATTATTTTTTAAATATTTTTTCTTTTTCATGTATGTGTAATGAAAACGCTTACGTATTATAAAATGCCTTTAATACATCATGAAAACTAAAAGTACTGAATTTTAAATAACTATAAACACTTCAGAAGCATCTTACTATACGTACAAGGAATAAAGTCATAACAATCTTTACACACTCTCTGGCTATGATTACATTATAGTAATTTTCCTCGACAAAATAGTAGCCGACAATCATTAACCCAATATAAAAGTAGGTAACTTCACAGTACAGTAAAGAGCGCAAGTATTCAACGCTTAATCGTGTCTCGCACGTATATAAACAGGAAGGTTACGTGATGAAGTAAAGCGCAAAGGCCGTAAATTCCAGTGCACCTGTAGCGCACCGTACAGTTTACGGGGAAAGCTTTGAATTCCCAGCCAACGTCGCGCGGCACATTACAGGTGTTTAGGAGTGAGGCACGCGCGGATCTCATCACTTCCAGCCGCGTTATGGTATAAATAAACAAAGTTACGTTGTTACTTTTATATGTGACCATCAAGAGTTCCATCAATATTATGAGGGGTTTTATGGCGCCCGACGTGGTGCGAGCTTATAATAAACTTAATTTCATTTCCTTCCCTCATTCATGGCGCTGGTGAGAGTGTGGATTTTATATTTGTGGCGTATTATTCATTTTATTATACGGTGAAGAGTTAATTCACAACGGTGTAACACTTGATGAAAAATTCCTATAAACTATGTATTCTGTACTATTACTAATTCCAATACATACTTTAAGCAATGTATTTGCATTTAATTTAATCCGACTTATTTTGTCCAATAGTTCCATAAAATATAGGAGCTAAAAATAAATTTCAGCTGGAGCGCTGACCTGTGAAAAGCTGCAGTAATTGGATAAGACGAGATCAAGATCGGCCTGAGACGCTCTTTTTGAGGCGCCTACATCTTGCAGCGCGAAATAGAAATAATTTTCCATTTAAATTTATACGCCAGATGTTTCATCTGAATGTTCAGGAAAAAAAATGATATTCGTTATCATTTATTACTTTTGCAATAGATTCATCCACATACGATAATTCTTGGCCACTATTTAGACTTGTTGCACTATACCATGAAAGTATGGATCGTATGATTTTACATATTGACCCACACATGTATTTGCATAAGTACCGACTAATGACTCATATATAGATACTCTATTAAGACTGCTTATACAATCAAATTCACTGCAGTCAAACTGCGCACGTATAAAATTAAACGAAAATGTCCTTTGCTACTAGAACGTCTTAACATTAAATAACACTAGTAATACCTGGCGACACCATCTTTACATTTTACTTATACTCGACACTTCCCAAAAGGGAAAAATGTTGCTGGCGAAAATTCAGCAGCAACATGGAATCCCAAACACATTTCACACTTTACACTATTACGTTGAAATAAAACGATGCGGAACGGAACGGGCAGCGAGCGCCTGGAGCGTGGGGGAGGCGCCTGGAACACCTGGATGGGCGTGAACACCTGGAACGCCTGGAGAGGGACGCGCTGATAGCTTTCAGGTGTACGCGAGCGCGGCCACTCTCACAAATGAGCGTGTTGCTAATGGCGCGACACTTCTATGACAAAGTGCACGCTGCATTTGGACTTTCACTATATTTTATCACTAAACTTGCTTTTGATTACGCCTGGGATGGTGTGGAAATTGTAGGCGTCATTAGAGATGGGAACACTAGCCTAGACAATTTGAATAGTTTCGAAAGAAACTTAATGATTTATTGTTCCAGAACAGATCATACAGTTAATTACAAACAACACCAATTGCAAAAAATAGGGTAAAAAAATACTTTTTTGTATTTAGGTACTTATAGCGTTGAATACAACAGTCTTGGATTCTTATTACCTGTCTTATAGGCAAAACTATAAAATGAGTCCGAGTGAAGAGTGCAAACAGAAAAATACAGTGAATTCGCTGTTTTCATCGATTTTCGAACGGACATAACTAAACGTAACAAATCAGGTTCCATATTTTCTATAGGGTACCTTGGTCCAACTAAAACAAGGTATGCATTTTAGATTTGTGAATTCATCTTCCACTATAAGGCAAAGATCTCTTCAATAAGACATTACTATAAGCACATATCTAAAATCTCCATAGCTCATATCATAACTCGGTTCATTTCAAAACCTAAATTAATAACAGTAATCAACTAATTTGTCACTCAACTAAATTGACATTCAACTAGACAATGTGATAATATCATTTGACAAAACGGACGGTAATTGCTTAATTAAATATGCATTAGTTCGGTCACACTCTGGTTTGACACAGCAATGGGTGTTCATAAATTCCATACAAGTAGGTACCATACAAGTAGGTTCCATAGGTAGGTAGGTATGTGTTTTCTTTTTGTATTGTGTTTTTTGTGTGTATTGTTTTATTAAGTTTTTTTTTTTTTTGTAGATATATATCAAATTCAATAAATATGTAACACCAGCACTCATTCAAGCACACCACACATTATGCACTAAATGCTTGCGAAGGAAGGTGAAACCGTATCAAATAGCGAATTTACCTTCCTGTCGCAGGCGCTGCTTAACACTTCAAGAACACACAACATCACATATTATCCTTATTGTAAAAATGAATAAAAAAAAAAAAAAAAGTAGGTACTTAAAGTTTCAGCATGCAGTATCATAGACGAATATCAGAAGTAGTTGTTTGGGATACTCATGTGGAATAACATGTGAAAAGTTGAGTCGTGGAGTGTTCCGTGCATCATTGAGGTTTTAATGTACAAGTTTGTTTTAGTTCATCATAACACGAGTCAAGTCAAGTTCACACTTGCGGTTGAAACGCTGGATTTAGCGTGTTCGACGGTCTAAAAATTCTTACAATTAAATGCACTGTTTTGAATTATTTATGAAATGTATACATCTATATATATAAAAATCAATGCCACTTTTCGTTGTAATTCCATAACTCAAGAACGGGCTCACCTATCCAAACCAAATGCTTAGGATTTGGTCGGCATATTTAGTAGATGGTTTATGTGAAGTTTGCACAAAATCGGTCGAGCGGTTCCTCATTTGTCACATTTTTTGTAATAAATGAATTCAATAGAAACTTTTTTCACAGAAACTTTTTTGAAGTTTTGTTGACAGGACAAGCACGTTGTTATGTCATTCATGCCGTCAGTTCATTTTGGACGTGGTTCGATTAAAGCATATTATCAGCGATAAATTTCTTTGTGTTTATTATTTTAGTCGAGCGGTTCCTCATTTGTCACATTTTTTGTCATAAATGAATTCAATAGAAACTTTTTTCACAGAAACTTTTTTGAAGTTTTGTTGACAGGACAAGCACGTTGTTATGTCATTCATGCCGTCAATTCATTTTGGACGTGGTTTGATTAAATCATATTATCAGCGATAAATTTCTTTTCACATAATTGCATTTGCAGTGCATTCATACAAACGGTGAGTCCTGAATTTATGTGTACTTTTCTAAGTTGCCGTATATGATTTCACATGGCATCATATGCGACAGCTTCTTGGGAATTTGTTTTTTTTTTGTTCTAATTTTTTTTTCGATTTTTAAGCGAAAACATATGTGCATACGGGAAAAATGCCACCAGCCAGACGAGCAAATATAGGTCGGCGAACGCGTAATGCAAATGATGTGGCATTACTAAGACGATCACAGACTGCAGATGAACGCGCACAAGCTAATGCATCGCAGCGTGAACGTAATGCACGCAATGGATTTGTTAACTCAGTACCTGTACTGAATCTTGCACGGCCATCACGAATACGTCGTGCTGTTTTGGCTGAAATGATGCGTGCTGCTTTTAATTACAACAGTCAGATTGATTATAGTATGTATTAGATGAATTAATTTAGACGATTGCAAATAAAGCATTAGTACAATTGGGTATGACCGCACCAAATCGTCAGCGACTACGTTGACAGCTTTTTTCAAATTATGCGAAACTGATACATTTGCTAGAAATTTGTTATATTCCGAAGTGCCTCAGTACTATACATGGAATGTGTCTTCAAAAAAATTTCAAAGACGTAAACAAGGAACAGCAGTCGATGGGCATTCAGGCATTTTCAAAACAGATGCAATTGGGAGAATGTATACAGTACATCCAAACAATGCTGAGTGTTTTTATTTGCGATTGCTATTAGTTAACGTCAATGGCCCAAAATCATCTCAAGAATTAAGAACAGTCGACGGTCATTTGTGTCAAACATATCGTGAAGCATGTCAACTCTTGCATTTGTTGGAGGATGATGCACATTGGGATTCAACACTTAATGATGCATCTACGTCAGCTCATCCACAACAAATACGAATGCTATTTGCCATTATATTATCGACATGTATGCCATCAAATCCACTTGAATTATGGAACAAATATAAAAATTATATGGCAGAAGATATTTTAATTCGTATGCGTCATCATGCAAGAAATCCTGATTTGTTGATTACCTTGGAAATGTGCAACGAAGCTTTGATAATAATTGAAGATATATGTCTAACGATTGCAAATAAAGCATTAGTACAATTGGGTATGACCGCACCAAATCGTCCCATGCATGATTTGTTTGATCGTGAATTGCAACGTGAGCAGGAATTCAACTGTAATGATTTGCGTTTATTTGTACAATCGAATATAACCAA
Organism: Cephonodes hylas; assembly: GCA_030295005.1. NCBI lineage: Eukaryota > Metazoa > Arthropoda > Insecta > Lepidoptera > Sphingidae > Cephonodes > Cephonodes hylas. The sequence continues at coordinate 1,726,529 of AP025367.1, read as the reverse complement.
ATTAAATATTCAGCAAAAACATGTATATGATACAATCATGCAAGCCGTTTCCAATAATGCAGGTGGATTATATTTTTTGGATGCACCTGGTGGCACAGGTAAAACGTTCGTTATATCATTGATTTTAGCGACTATTCGAGCAGATCAGAAAATTGCACTAGCACTTGCATCTTCGGGAATTGCTGCTACATTATTAGAAGGTGGCCGGACCGCACACTCTGCATTAAAATTGCCATTGAATGTACAGGTGATTGAAACTCCAACTTGCAATATATCGAGAAATTCTGCTATGGCATCCAAATGTTTTGGATTAAGTGTGTTGTAAATAGCTAGCAATTGATTTCGATTTTAAATAAAATATTTTTTTGATTAAATAAATGAATTTGATGTTCCCATTTGTTTATTTTATTTCACTTTATACGTAGCGAAGCACGTACCGGGCCGCTAGTTTATGTATATTTAAAGCGATGGAATACATCGAGAGGATTTTAAAATATGAAAAGTTCTTCAGAAAGATTTGTTCGCCGGTGTGCACGTTTTCAACAAAATGTCGAAGTAGGAAATAATTAGATACTGGGTGGTAAAAAATACAAAAAATGGTACATGAATCTCAAGTTTAATATAATGCCAATAATCAGATTCAAACATCTTCAATTACAGGATTCGATTTTCGATTTCATGATGTGGTAAAGTTTTCTTTTGTTTTTCATAGGAATTAACTTTAGAAAACTACAATGCTCTTGCCGAGTAGGACTTGAACCGCAGAAGGGGTAGGTGCATAGGTACGTGAGTACAGAATTACACTTCTATCTTCAGGAATGCTGACATCAATGTCAATGGATTCGTTGAATGGGTAATATTAAGTACTCTGAAAAATAACAGGGAAAAGTCAGTTATTAATATAATAGAGGACTACGTCGTAGTATCTTCCCGGGATCCAGTGCCTGATTATGGCAAGTGTTATTTGGTTTTTCCATTAGGGTATTTTCAGTAGTAGCAGCCCCCTGCTTTGGAAATTTGTCCGATGCATGGCAATCCCCTGCCCTTATTACGTAAGGTGGAGAAATAATTGGCGTAATTTGGGTGCAGAAATTCCCTTATATACTAACCCCTTCACGAAATATAAGCATGCTTACATAAGTAGGTATTCATTAAAACTACATACATTGAAGTTTGTCGTATTCATATTAAATAATTAAAAACTAGCAAAAAACGCAGCGTTTACACCTCTGATGTGACGGTGGCCTTACAAATTAGCGCTGTATGAAGACGTTCCCAAGTGCGGATATAAATTGTCCCCACGTACCTGGCGTCTTTACTTGACTGAAAGCTATGTCCTCTCGGAGTGTTGTACTTGGGGCTTGTAACAAATTAAACCGCACATCTCACGGGACCATTATGATCATTACTCAACGTACCTGCAACAAAACAGAACAATTAGTAAATGGAGAGTAAAAAGTACTTTGATGTTGTTACAGATAAAAATACTTATTCAATCTATTTTTTTATATCATGGCAGCGTGACTACAAAAAAAACTGGTGTTAAAGTTAATCTAATAACGGATGATCTTCACGAGTCGACAAAATTATACTCCTAAAAGTCTGATGCTGATCACGAGTACAGTTGAGCGTATCCTATCACCAACAAATTTGGTCCACAACAGTCTCTTTCACCAAACACAACACAATAGAATTGCTTGAAATCAATTTTCTTTAAGCTAATGGCACCAGCCTGTTGCAGTTGGATCCATTCCTTCGTAGTCTAGACTGTTCTAAGTCTTTATTTGATTCAGTGACTTTTAGACAAGCCTTCTGACGTTTTATACACACGAATTAAGTTGGGTTTCTGATCTTTTGACAGTGACGGATACCAACACGGAGAACCTTCATACTTAAGAATTTCCCACGAGAGATCCAAAGTTGCTTAAAAGAATAGGGCAGGCCAGAAAATCTTCGGTGAAACGGAATCAATATCTGAAAACAAATCCCATTAATCACATCACAACCCTCAATACTTCGAGGGTAATCGACGGTGACGCAACAAAAGCATTATTCGAACAAATTTAATCGAAGTACGATTTCCAAAGACCTAGAGCCCTAAGCCGCTCATTCACAGATTTTTATTTGGAGCAAGCGAAATCAATGTGAGAGCCGGTTCGGAACCATCCATCCGTAAGATTGGACGACTTCGCGAACCTGCCGCCGGATGAGAGATCCTTTCAATTGTGATTTTAACACAATCGAAAGCGGACACTTTTGATGGGAATTCTTTCCCTCCTGTCGGGCCATTGTGAGAGTCTTAAAGTTGGAGATAAATTTTTCGAGCAAACAATGAAGATTGTTTTCGAAGTGAATTCTAATTTGGAATCTGTTCGTGGCATTAGGTAATGGCTTGTTGTGTTGATACGGTTGTGTTGTTTGAGAATAAAAATTATAATCGAGATTTCATTTATTTTTCTTACCGTTGACTACGTTTTGTGGTTGTAAGACGAATATTGGCAATATGCGTTGTCTATCAATGATATGTACAAATAAGGATTACACTACTATTACTAATGCTAATATCTGAAGAGTTACCGTTGTTCCTAATGGAGAAAAATATTGTAAGCTTTGAATACTAAATTCCCTAATTGCTAAAAGAAAGTTGTAAAATAATAAAATAAACCAATTGCATATTACAGCTTTAGATCAATTACGACAAAGCGAATCAAAGCGCAAGCAATACGATAAAACAAAACCAAGGCTTCAAACCATCCAATAAAGCAGCGAGCGGGACATTAACCCGCCAGACCACACTGAATAATCCCGAGATAATGTTCATTACCATTCAAACACACAGCTAGAAACGATACTCGCACTGAGCACGAACTATATAATCCCTACGTAAATAATTCCGCCCAAGTGTCCAATGAAAACTGAAAACAGTGATTCACAACGAAATGGAGCGTGGTTTTAGGACGTGTCAGCCGTTTGTGGCCGGCCCATCGAGACAAATCTATTACTGGGGTACAAGTTGGAAATTTGTGAATAACTCGGCAAACATAGGCTCGCGCGGTATGAATTACGTCAGTTTTAGAGTTGTAGGCCCTTTTTGTTTTATGGAAATTTTGTATCAGAGAATTTGTTACCTTCAATAATAACAATATTTTCCCATCGATTCGATGTATTCTTTCATTCAAGCTAGTTATTCCTTCTTTTGCTCTTTGACTCTGAGAGATGAGCATGACTTCAAAGAGTCGCTTCCGTTAACGTTGTGGTGTTAAAGTATTAAAAGCTATCTATACTATAATTGGAAAACAAATAAATAGTGGAATATTATCACGTATGTAATAAACCGAAATATTCCATTTAACAAACAAAGAGCTTATTATAAACGTACACAAAATTACTAAAAACAAATACATTTAATTAAAACCTAATCCTAACCTAAAAATCTCTAACACAATCGGCACACGTTTCCCATTGGCCACCGCAAACAAAATGGTCGTCAAAACGACCTCACAAGTGACCGCACACCAAATTAAATGTTTGCATTCTGCGGGCGGCGCGCGTCGCGGCCAGACGTGCCGTCCGCGGTGCGACGACTTTTTAATTACATTTATAATTAAAATGCGCGTCTAGCTTCGTGTGGATTTTGTTGTCCAACCTCAAATTGAATGTACGACGTTGAAACAGAAAAGTTCTTGCGGATTTTTCTTTGCAGTGGTTGCTATTCTCTTTTTTTTTGTGAATTTAAATGTCGTAATTAATTACAAAATTCAAATTAGAGGGGGGTTTTTGCGTGAGTTAAATATCGAATGCTGCTTCTAACAATTTGTTCAGTTCATAATCATCAGCCTGTATTACATATGATGTAGGCTGATGATTAGAACATATGTATGTCCTGTTGCTAGCCACGGGCCTCCTATACGATTGAGAGGATCCTATAGGTCTTAGTATACCACGCTGGCCTAGTGCGGGTTGGCAGACTACACACCTAAGAAGTTCCTAAGAACTTGTGTTGCAAGTTTCCTCACGAATTTTTTCTTTAATTGATAAATTACGTCATAATTAATTGTTAATACAGACATAACTTCGAAAAGTCAGAGCTAGACCGTACGCCTAAACCTCAAAGCTTTTGCTACTTCTTATGTTCTAAGACATTAAATAATAATTCTAAATACTATCTAAACATCCTTTCATAAATGAATAAGGTAGCTGTAAAATCTAAATCTCTAATAACTTCTACGCATTTCATCGTTGAAGCATCGGTGAATTTTAATCCCTCATTTTAGTATCTCGCATAGATTCTGCGGTCACGGGCCGACGTTATACAACGTTTAATTAAAGCGTTTAATTTAATAACTTACCGCTACAGTAATCTAAAGGATTTTCACAAGAATACCTTAGTGTTAGATAGCTCGTTAATGTCTGTAGATTCAACACATTTTTTAGACTCACCAGTATGGTTTATTGCACAAATCATTTTCATCTTACAAATATGATTTAGGCAAGTTTTGAGTTACGTCTACTATTTCTACCAGATTGAATGCAGTAAAAACGGCACTTTATACTCAGCCCATCGCCATATACTGCTGAACGTAGGCCTCCCCCTGAAAGCAACAACCATCACGGTCTTGAACAGCCCTCATCCATCCGTTCCCGGCACCTTCTTCAAGACGTCGGACCATCGTGCTGGAGGTCGTCCAACACCACCTCTGCCTAAGCGCGGTCACCACTCCAGCACTTGCCTGCTCCACCGGGTGTCGGACCGTCTGCAGTCAAGGCCGGCCCACTTCCACTTTAGCGTGCTAATCTTGCGGGTAATGTCAGTGACTTTGGTTTTTTGGCGGATGATTTTATTACGAGTTCTATTCACCAGAGTAACTCCAAGCATTGCCCACTCTATAGCACGGCAAAAAAAGGCACTACCATAAGTAAAAAAGGCTTCGTCTGTATAGACCTCCTACAAACGTATCCATCACGCGTGTCAGATGCGGCCTCGTTTTCGACAGGAAAGTTGTCAAGTTTTCCTTTAAGTGTTGCTGGAGTAATTAAAAAGGACGTATTAATGTCACCGCGTTTCCAGCCAGTTGCGTATACAGAAGTAAGACCAACCAGAAATGTCTTTGACGCAGTCACGCACGTTTATACCGAACCGGGGTATCCTAGGTCTAAAGACGTCTTGAATTGGAATCCCTTTGCAAGATATGAATGACCTTTTTTAATTTTAAACAATCATTAAAGAGTGTAACACGATCACAAAAAAGCCCAGCCTATATAGGTATACTAAATATTTAATGAAAAAATGTTCACCAATTACATACCAAGACCATAGAATATACCTATTCTTTTTTAAATAACATTCTAGAGGCGACAGTTAATTTTTTGTCTATAATGATATCCATAAAACATTTTGTTCGCTTCTGGAATCAACATAAAATCTCGCGGCGGCACGCATCAATTTATTTATGAGACTTCAATGTAAGTTCCTAATTTAAAGCAAAGACTAAATCGTTACCGATTTCACTTAAATCCAAAAAAAAAAGAAAATGAAACCCTAGAAAAAATCCTTTAAAAGTAAACTGTCATAAACAAAAGTAGTTCCAAAAACTATTAGCTTCGATAAAGTCGCTATGTAAATAACTAAATAGTGACAAAGTCCCGAGCGTTCGTCAATGTTCTTTGATCTGACAACAACAGCTTTGTGTAACCGTCTTTTGTTACTGAGAAAAAAATGTCTTCATTTCGCTTATTCACTTTGTTCGTCCTAATTAATAATCTACTAAATAACAGGTCTATATCCTTCAAAGAGAGCTTTGAGGGAATATCGCAATTAAATATTATCTCTTGGATAGTAATTACTGTTGGATCCCAGGATAGAAGTGTATTTATTATTCATTGAACGTTGTTTATCAACCTAAGTGTGTTTTTTTCTTTTCTTATTAAAGAGTATATTTTTAACATAAGAAAAGTAGCAAAAACCAATACTGCTATGCACCAATAGCATTCAGGAGTCTCCATATTTAGTTCTCTTTAAATTTAAAGATCACACTATATTGTTGAAATTGCCATTTCAATCATAAAAGGTTTTTTTTAATATACTATTAACACACAAAGCCACATAAAGTACAAGTTTTACTCAACTGAAAACTAGCAATTCCTTTGAGATACGTTTTGGGAGCATATGCTCGATTAACTCCGCATACATTTTAATAGAAATATGTACACGTACAAAAACACACATTTCACTTACACACCTTTTCTAATTTTCCACAGGACAAAGTCTCGAGACATTGACGCGTTTAAAGGTGCGCCGGTGAACATCAAAAGCTACCTGAAACCTCTCCACATAAAGACTAATAACGAAGGCGAATTCCCCTACACGGCCGCATCGAAAACTCTGGCAATATTGAAAATTTTCCAATAATGCCTGAATTGGAGAAAATTCTCATTAACTCCACGGCTTCAGATAATGGGATAAATAAAGCCCGTCCGGTAAATGAGGTTCTTTTTTCCATTTCCCACAAGAGTTTGTCGAGGAGAGGCAATAAAAAACCTCTGAGAGGAAGACAAGGTGTAGGCCATTTATCATCTGCGGGAGATGAATAAAAATGCATCAAAATGTTATGTTACACTTTTGACGTCTCCGTCTTTCGTATTTTTAATGGTCTGAAAAGGAAAGAGGTCTGTCAAGTTAATGTTTCATTAATAAACTCTGAAATTCGTAGTCAATGTTGTACAAGCATGAAGGTAATGAATTAACTTATTAAAGGAATGAGTCTCTTTATGTATGAAAAGGTTTATTATTACTTTATTATTAACAGAAATAACTAAACCAATTTCGCTGCAGGTACAAATTGGAGAAACGTACAGATATTGACACCCTTACTGGTGCGAATATTTAAATCCTATCAAGAAGTATTATTCCTTTTTAAAGTCACCACCATAAGGCCTTACCAGTTTAAAAAAGTCACTTATTCATTTATATTCAAATCAGACAAATAAAATAAATAATGATCAGCCAGTACGCTAGATCAACAGATTCCCGGCAATCTGAACCAGATTCGGCGGCCATCGAGATTATTTATTAGCGGCCCGCGATACCGCAGCCACGTAAATATCCTGCTGGCGCTCCCAACGCCACTGGTAAGACACAAAAGCGTTGTATAAATCATATTGGAGGTACGCACTGAAAGTTCCCTCGTAAATTACATCTCGTCGACCGACCGCCAGCCTGCTTTCAGGATAAATAACAACTACCCAGTAGTTTCACCATTGTTGAGGTTTATAAAAAAAGTATCGAGCGATGGGTGCAGAGGGTTTTCTTCTGTAATAAATGTTGCAATTTTAATTACATTTAAGGATTGTTTTGAATACGTGATGGTCTATAGGTCTGCTGCTGTTTTGGTAAATGCAGATTCTACCCCTCATATTAAGCGTCTACTGATTTTACATAACAAATTACCAACAGAGAATTAAAAAACCAAAAAACTTATAATACACCCAACAGTCAGATACATAAATTTTCACACTGAAAAGGGTTTATAATAACGATGAACTGTGTCGACTGGTGAAAAATAATATCTGTTGTGAACAGGAAACAGGATTTTCTTTACCATTCTCCGAAGGAAAAAACACCTCTGAAGACAATTATAATATTATTTTCTCTCAGTTTATTTCTGAAGAGAAACGCCTCTCTAAAGGATGACTTTAATTGGTAGTCGCGAACAATAACATTGTTAATTGGAATTATTCGCAGAAACTAAGGAGGTATCGTCCCCGCATAGATTCTTAGATAGCAAGTACGACTGATTAGGGAGTAAGTAGCTTTCCATTTCAACAAAACCGTTTCTTGCCGGATAGACGACAAAAATCAATCAAATATAAACTCTGTACTGCTGCTGACAATTTTCTAATCAAAAACACTGCCTAACCAGGTAATCGAACAAGAGGCTTCTAAATCTTCGAAAACTTTACGTAGTCTTTAAAAGCCGAGGTTAAATTAAGGATATATACCTCTGCCTAAAAGTAATTGGATACCCACGTGAGAACATGCATGTAAAACAACAGGAAGGTGTCACATGAAATGACTAACATAACCCATCTATTGCCATCATACCACCCACATCTAGGCACAATCTGACACCATCCTGTTCGCGCGCGGAACAATGCAACCCCATATCGGGTTTTAATCGCACATTGAGAATATTCGGTAAAAATGCCACTTTATATGGCAGTGCAAATCATCCATTGTGTTGCGACGGAAGCGAGGACCTTATTAGGTGTCCCGTTGGCGTTGCCGATCGCCATGCGAATGCCAACAGTTGGGGGTCGACGACCCGCTCACCAGTTGCATCGGTCTGAGCGAGACCTTTGGGGTAACCTTTGGCGGTGTCGTAATGTGAACTGATTGTGGAATGTGGGTGGATTTGTTTATTAGATGGTACTATAAAAATGTTATTAGTTGATTGTTATTTATTAGGACTCGCAGTTGATATTAAACAGATGGCATTTTCCTACGAATGGAACGACAATAATTGGTTTTTTTTTATGCGGAATATCTCTTTCTTACCGCCCCTTCACCTCCATGCCTGTGACGACCACAAATAAGTATTTGTTTCTTTATAGGCAGGTAAGAACCGGAAAATTTATTCTGCATGTCTTAGGTAAATAAAATAACTGAATTTGTCAAAAAGAAAAGACTATACATGGAAATTAAGCAAATTCCACACGGCATAAGTGATTTAATAATTATAATTTAGGACTTCTTTCACCCCTAATAGATTTTACAAAAGAACTGCATACTACTACATCGTCAGTAAATCAACCAATAACCGCGTAACAACAAGCAAGCAAATCTAATGAACACCGCAAGAAACTTTACGTAACATCAAGAAGTTCACGAGTGATTGGAACCTTGAGAGCAACAGAACATTGGACATTGTATTAAAAATATGTAGTATGAAAATGAACGAGTTGCACGTAGCAACTTCTATGTTTTCTAAAACGGACAGTCAATGAGAGCAAGTATGAATTTAGATGAGAGACTCAAGGTATGTAAGGATTTTAGCGAATAGCAGTCCTTAGCCTGCCCTGAGATGTGAGCGTGTAGTACAGTCATTATGAGTATCATGTGTAAAAATAGACAGGCTCGATGTCACTGCATTGATGTTGGAGCAGTCCTGTTTGACCTAGTAAAAGTATGGCTTTAAATACACCTTCGCGGCCGCCCAGCGCTCCCGTGCTCCCCGCCCGTGACGCCAATTGGGTCGTCTATTTATTGTGCCAACCCATTCATGCGTTTCACCTATTGAATTTTTATCATGGGATTCCAATGAAACTATTTTGTGTTGGTTTTTCGAAGATTGTTTGTATTTGTTTAGGAAAACTGACCTGATTCTCACAAAGAACAATTATACAAATTTACAGAGCTAAAGTCACTAATTAAAAAGACGCTATTGCAGCAAAAATCTTACGTAAAGCAGTGAACTTTACATACAGCCAGAAGCAAGACGACGTCGAAACAGTATTTTCAGAGTACATTAAACACGAACAAGTGGAAACGAATCAACAATTCGGACCGGTTAAGAACCAATTTTTAGCTCCGCTAAGCGCAATGTTTGCTCCCGCTGAATCGCATTCAACTTGCTTAATGATCCACGCAAGTTTAACTCAATTCCACTGCACACATGTTTAGTGCTTTGTGATGGGCTTTAAATAAAACTAGTTACTGTCCTGTCGTTGAGTGAAGACCCGAGAGTGATAAATCTGCACCCGTTTCTTCGAGCCATCGAGTTCTGTGGGAAAACGGTTGTCATTTTACGTTCAGTATACGTTACTTGTAAACCAGCATTAAGTAATTGAATGAATACACGCATCACTTAAAGTATTATGCGTCTTCAGTATCAAAAATTATTAAAGATATTTCGCTCCAACGAGCACCAAAATCTGAAACGAATATGTGGGAATCACAAGAGATATTTTTGGTGTAGCGGTGAATGGATCGGGACCGCAGTCTGGCGTCCCATCAACTGCCCTATGTACGAACATAAAATGTAAATTATTATATGATTTAGGAAACGATGAAATATTTTTAAATAAAATAGTGTATACTTCTACTAAACAGAAGATAGGCTGTAAAGAATAATTGGGTGAGGCCTATAGTCATTTATAATCCTAAATAATATTTTTAAAACCGTAAACCGTATGTACTCATACATACATATATTTCCTGCTAAGTTACATAAGACTTAATAACTGTTAAGTTACATAATGAAATATCAAACTCAGACAGGCGGAATGATGCATAAACTATAATATCTTGAACCGCTAGAATTTAATGCAGTTCAATCGCTACGTACTGTTACAAATGATAGTTTCTAAAGTAATTGCACTGTGGCGATTATTCAAACTGCGAGACGTCCAATATCCTGGTGTATTACAAGTTAACACAGGAATTTATCTCGTATGTGAATTTCAAAGTTCGTTTAATAACTAGAATAATCGACGTGCAAGCGCTCGATGTTCTCTTGTTATTAAATCAAGCGAAGGATTGATGTCTTCATACACATGCATCTTGCTTCATTCCGTTCTCGACCAAGGTACTTATGTAATTCAGTCTATTTTGAATAAATTTCGATATTTTGTGTTATTGGTCGATCTTTCTACCTGAAATGAAGCTTATATTTGATTTGGCGATCAGACGAGCTTGTAGACTTTAGTTTATGTAGCGAATTGGGTCTTAATAAAATTTAAAAAAACTATGCTGTGTGAATAGATGACTTAACACAGAGAAGACAATACCTTTTCAAAAAGGTAAAGTTCCCTACCTTCGTTAAGAATAGTGTTTGTGTTTGTTAAGATAGTGAATTGTGTCTAGACCATACATCCTTATATGTATTTGCAACGAATCTTAATCACTAATCTTACATAAATTTAAATTCATTTTACTATTACCCGTTGTCAATTTATTTCCTTGGTCCACTCGCATACACAAATGCGCCTTTACCTTCTCTATTAAGAACATAAGCGCGAACATACATCTGTAGTCAATAGAGATAAATTTTAACGAGACCCATTGAATGCAGCAGTATGTCAGTGCCGAAATTACCATATTTTAAATCCGATTGCAAATAAACGTGATAAAAAGTGGGAAGCGAAAAAAAAATGCATTTACGCCGATGATTAAAATCGCCGAATTGACAGATTACGGTATTGATGTGATTTTAATGACTATCGAATTCCGCGGCGATTGCACCTACACACACACAAAACAGTGTAGCGAGCATTACAATTTGTGTATTAATGGCCGGGTTGATTATTAACGAGGGATATATCAAAATATCGCGGGGAGATACAAAATAATGTCGGTAAATTATATATTAGTATAAAGCCGGGTTATTTGATGTTAGTCATTAGGTTTTAGAATTAATAGCGATATGTACCGGATCTGAGCTGGATGTTTATGTTAATGGCAACAACAAAGTAATGTAAAACAAAAGTCATTTTGTGGGAAATTGTAATATTCAAAACTAAAATTGCAAAGCCCAGTTAATTAAAATAATACTAGGGGAGACTGGGGTTGGTTGTGACATTTTTATTTCAAAATGACATATTTTTTTGTTGATTTGCTGGTTTTACCTAACTATAGGTTTATTTGATTAAGTAACTATTCAAGATTTTAATTTACAATTAATTTTATGTAGGAGGGTAATATTAAAGACACAAATGAATGAATTCTAAAATAGGAGACGTGTCACATTCAACCCCGCGCCAGGGGCTGGTTGTTACAGTATAAGGGGCAAAAAGTTACAAGACAACAACAACGTATCATAAGGGTTTTTATTTGGAATAATAATCATAATCAGTTATTTTACTTTACTTACAACATAATTAATATTTATTCAAATCAGTCTAATGTCTCATTAAAACAAAAACATGGTTTTCTAAAATTAAAAACAAAACAACGTAATTATTTTTGGTTTTGTACCTCGTGAGAACAAAATATGCATAATTTCAGACCTTAGAACATTATAATTATCTGTCTATGAACAATATATACCTGTGTATGAAAGAACAATAAGCATGTATTAGGTATAGGACTCATTCTGCCCTGTGGCAAGGGGGTGTAAGAATCCCACCACGATCTTCCCTGCCTGTCGTAAGAGGCGACTAGTAGGACCTGTGGGGTCGCTTAATGAAAGGGACCCTAAGACGGGCGGCAGCACGGTGGCCTGTGTCTGTCGCGGGCGCCCAGCCATAATCAAGGCGCCCATACAAGGCTTGTGGGGGTGCAACAGCGCCCCCTATCACATCGAGACGGACGGGACGCTTTTCATCTCGGAAGCGCACTGGGTGGCTGCGGTTTAATGATGGGAAACTTCTCGCCCACAGACCGTGGTCACCCTCCTTGGCGCGAAGGAGGCCACCGGGGGGTTTTAGTCGGTATGCCAGTGATGGTTAGGGAAAGGTTAGAGACACAGCCCGGCAATAACATCTGCGCGGACCTCACCGCGCGCCAGGCTGGACCGGTGACCCCGACATACACTTCCTGCTTCTCTCTCCAGAGGGGGACGGGAGGTAGAGCCATAAGGAGGCTTACCCGTCAATAAAAAAAAAAAAAAAAGGTGTAGGAATCATTAACAAAAATAACTGACATATGGCACAATCCAAAGTCTTTTGCGATGCCACGATTTTTTTTAGTTTTGTCCTCCTCCAAAATAGCTGCTGCTTGTTCGTAAACATCTTTAGATATTGACCCGCTCTGTTTTTCTTTTATATGTCCTCATCCTACAACAAAAAATAAATAATTACATAACATAAATTATATCAGTCAGTAAGAAGCACTACAACGTCACAACCTGCCCCGAACAAATGTAACTTTTAGCCCCGACGCCAAAAATGACCCTTTAAGGTTACGTAGTGAAAACATAAATGTATGTAGCTGAATAATGGCAGTTTCATCACAAAACGAAAGAATTAGTGCGTAAATTATATAACAGATACATGTCTGCTTTTATAGTATTTCGGTTGTAGACCAATTTTACTAAAAAATGAAAATGTTACTAACCTGCAATTTTAATGGCAGCACGTCCGGGCTCCTCACACAAAGACAATAGCGCCACTGGCTCTCGCGGCGTGCTAGCCGGCGGTGGCGTGAGTATTTGTCTCTTTCTAACGCCAGTATAGCGTTTTCTGGTTCGCCAGCATTGCCACTGTAACTACCTACCCCTGTCACAACCAGCCCCAGTCTCCCCTATTAGAAAACCTTTCATAACCTTCTGTAGCGTAATCGTTTGGAATTTAACTATTGCAAGAAACCGCGGGCCCGACCTTAACCGAGACAAAAATTCTGTATTATACTAAAAATTGAATAAAAAACTTTATTATCCATTTACTAGTAATAACATTACATCTCTTCTATATACATAAGGTAACGTATTAATAACTCTCACTGTTCGCCACTGGTCAAATTAATTTAAGAACAATAGCCTCGTTCATAACATTCCTCGCACATTTTTAAAAATCACTTTACCAACCCTCGCAAACACGTGAACGCATTTTGATTGATGACAATTATTAATCTATACTAATATTATAAAGCTGAAGAGTTTGTTTGTTTGTTTGTTTGTTTGTTTGTTTGTTTGAACGCTAGGATCTCAGGAACTACTGGTCCGATTTGAAAAATTTTTTCACTGTTAGATAGCACATTTATCGAGGAAGGTTATAGGCTATATATCATCACGCTACGACCAATAGGAGCGGAGCAGCAATAAATAATGTTTCTAAATCGGGGACTTTTTTCCTTTTTGTAAGCTTCCGCTGCGTACGCTGCAGAAACGATTAAAGTTTCGCTAAAATAATGTATGACAGAATTGTTCCCTTTTAAAAATTCTAAAAGAAAGTCCGCGACAGCATATGTCTATCTTTTAAGGTTGGCTCACTATAACGTTTTTTATTCTTACCAAATTTATTTTAAATAAAGCATTATTTGTGAAGGTGTTTTTACGAACATGATATTAATCCTTATCCAAATAAATACGTTATTCATTACAAGTATTTAATGCAAAATAAATTTGTTCTTTACATCATTTGATTTCAATGAGTATCTTAGAAGATATCGCAGTTTCCAAACAATGATCATGCGCGCAATAATGATACTCAAGGCGTCGACCGGCACGTTACGGTTTCACGTTGAAACAATTTGACTGATTGTATGATTTTTGTATATTTAAGTAAATGGGGCTCTGCGGCGTAAAATACTACAACTTATTTTCTTTCTGAACCCAACCCTGTAGTCCACGCAGACGGAGTTGCGCGCAAAAGCTAGTTAAAAATAAATTTAAACATTATTAATGTACATACTTTATATCTGAAAGTGCTCTCTCATTCATTAAAAGTAGCGAACATGGGGCTTCATAAAATTAAATGTATAATAAAGAAGCATCTCAGCGGACCGGCATGTGAGTATAGTGACAAAATATTAAGTTAGACATAGAAGGAATCCTCTTGCATCTTGTTCCTCAGTTTGGTTAGTGCTTACCGTCATATTAGGTGTCAACGTATATTTTATTTCTTAATTTTTATCAGCCTTCTTCATCATCTGCCTGTACATTCGTACTCGGCACGGGCCTCCTTTAGAACTTAGAAGGTTCTGGCCTTTTTCAATCGTGGCTTAGTGCGTGAACCCGCGTTCACGGATAACTTTCATACAATTTATTAATAATCTGCAACACATCAGCCGTACCTTAACGATTACCAAGTGCACATACGCACACACACGAAGCAGTCTAACTATCGCAGTTATTCAAAGAGTCGGTGCAAACATTGACATGGGGTAGGCAGTGGCGTGCCTAGGGTATCAAACTAAGGCAAGCCCAAATGTTTATTTAGTAGCAGCATATTTTTTTTGGTACGTAGGACTAATAAATACCTACCGGTTAGTACTCACATTCACGTTTATAGCGTTATTTTATAAATAAACAATCGTTAAGTTCGTTATTCGGAACTATGTAAGGCAAGTCGGGCTTTCGGGCTTCTATGGAAGTACCGCCACTGGGGGTAGGAGGAGTGCCGGGGGCGACACACGCCGCACCGATGTTGGCGCTGGCGAAAGTTAATTTGCTATAGATGATTTTTCATTTATCGCCAACTTTTGTTCCAATCTTCGCTCGTTTTAGTATAAGTTGTCTCAAAGGATAAATATACCCAACAGTCACATACACAGTTCTGACGCCACACTAGGATACCAATCTTCCAAATATTTGTGGATCACACAAACATTTGTCTCGGTGCGGGGATCGAACCCGCAGCCTCTCGTTTCGCAAGCTGGTGTCTAGCCAACTGCGCCACGGGGCTGTCGAGATGCCATTCAAATAAACAATAAACCTTTGAAGGTACTCGAAGTTTCATCAAGAAAGAGCTAGTCTTACACCGAAAAATATAGGTTATGGCTGACGAAACGTTGCTTCAACAAAATACCTCTGACATTTGACAAATATGAGATTGTATAAGAGAAATTTTGTGCTTGATCAAAAAGGGGATCATTCGCTTTCATATTCATGGGTTTAAAGTAATGCTGCATTTGCTGAAATATTTCATGAAATCTGTCGCGCGCACGTGGCGTGCTCGGAGGGAAATATGCCAAAATGTTATTGGAATTGTTGTCTTATGTAACATCAAATATTGAATGTCTCTGTGTTGCTATTGCTTGTCAGGAAAATATTACAACGAAGTCATATTCTTTGGCTTAGTCCCTAATATAACGTTAGGAGATTTTTCCTTTGGCATTAAAATTTTCAAGTTATTCTCTTGATTGCCCCGTGGTTGCTCGCCGCAAGAATGTGCCGTGCCATCTATAGATCCCGAGTGCGACTTACAGGAAGGGGAGTGTCATTGGGTTTTCTACTAGAAAATTCTCTGTAGCCGCACAGAGTCTTGATATAATATGACTGTAAAACGGTACCAGTACACGGCTTTATTCGTCGACAAAAATGTCGGAATTTGGGATCAGTATCATAATACATGTGTAAGGTATGTCTGTATAGAGCGGGAAAACTTTACATAAAGTACTCAACGCTCAAATTTTACACTCCTAATTTCATCAAGATTCACTTTCCCACTATACCATTCGGGTGACTCTTACCCTACCTGTTCGTACATATACGAGGAATTTATAAATAGTGCAAGTTCAGCGGAGGACGTATATTCGTACGTGAGGGGTATCAGTGCGTGCGGAATGATCGGGCTCCGTCGGCCATATCGAGTTACTGGGCCGCGCTTCATCGGATAATCGATTACGTGTAATTATAGTAATCGAATATCCTCAATCGCTTCACTTGAATCGATTAACACTGTGTTATACATGTGCTGGGTTTGTACGTGTTTTGTATGATGTAGTGCTGTTGCGTTTATATTGATGCTACTGTAGTAGCAACTTGCAAGATGTTGTCGTTCATTTCTGTCGATTGATAGATGTGTGCCGATGTCTCCTATCTGCGAGTATAGAAGGAGAATATTAAATTTCAACAACAATGCTATCAGTAAAAATTCTTATAAACAATTACTAATGCCGTCTTATTTGTTATGTTCCTAAAAATCACATTGAATATCTTCATAATATATCAGTATGCGACATGACTAATCATTACTTTCAAAATTTACTCAACAAACTTCATTCAAGCAATCTAATAGTATTCCAAATAAACTTTCAATATTGGAATTGGAACAATCCAGTTCGAGATGAACTCTAGTGAAGTGAAGACGAAGTTTGTATCTGGCGCGGCGCACGGCAGTCGCGGTTCACGTTTAACAATATTCCTGTATAAGAAAAACAATTACCTCGGGAAGGGAGCTGTAAGCTGAACAAAGCCAGCCCACGCAACCCGAGGCTTATTAGTTGTTGCAACTAACGACCCCTACTACTTCTAGTACGCTGCGAGCGGAGCCACCGTGAGGCGACTCGGGTTAGGCTTTCTTAACTACTGCAAAAACATAAAAAAATACAGACGAATTGATAACCTTCGCCTTTTTTGAAGTCGGCTAAAAATAAATACATCCAACAGTTCTATACTTAGTTCTGACCCCACACTAGGAAACACGTCCTGTGTCGTGGGTATAAGAGAATAGAATCGAATAGAAGGAATAGAATAGAACATACTGAATAAGATTAGAAGGGAAATAGGCAGTATTTAAGCATCGGGGCTAGTGTCGCCGCTTGTCCGTCACCTGTTCTTTCTACTATTTGTATTACAAGTCCAATGAGGAAATTTCAAACCAAAAATGAAGGGCTGCTATAACAGAGAAATTATCCCTAATAAAGCGGCCGGGTCAAATATACATATGATAGTCTAAATATAGTTTCTGTACGCTAAACATGCTGATAGTTCCTTTGTAATCGTATTCAACCGCTCTGTGTGAAAAACAGTATGCCCCCTGTTCTGGGCAGCTCTCGCATCTTCGATTTTTCTTTATTTTCAAGGTTTAAAATTGACTTGAAGTGAGCCGGGTTGTGTCGAGTGAAGAGGGGTGTTCGAACTTACGGTAGAGGCACACTTTACCTACTTAACAACAGCATGCTCCGTTTTCTAAGAAGCACTCTGGTTTTCTTTTCTCATATTTATTTTATTATTTGAAATTTGCTTATAGTTTCGAAAATATGAAGGTAGAAAATAGTTGGGGTGTCAAATATTGAGACACCCTTGATTTTTGAAAGGAAAAATGATTTTGTATCACGAATAAATAAGACTCCTAAATCAATCTAGGTGAAATTCCACGAAAAATAAATATACCTAATTCAATTTAACATGGCATATTTTAACATCGAATAATGTAAATAATATCACGAGAACGCATTAAGTGTAATAAAGAAAAAATGCCCGTAATGTAACGCATCAAAGGAATTTACTTAATAAAGAAATTCTTTAATCTTCGTGAGTACCTACTACTACGTTTATCAAATAAACACACGAAACAAAGAATTACTTTGTAGCAAAATAATAACCTTGAGACGCAAATAACGTTTTGCTGAAATAAACAATAAATGTTTTTGGATATATGACAAATATAAACGATTCATTAAAAATATCACTTATCTAAAGCGAAGGGGTGTAAATGTTACTTTTGGTGCGAACTTTTTATCAGATGTTTAGTAGCTAGGATCTAATTAAAAACTTATTATTAATCTAAATATTAATTTATGACAAGGCATCCCATTGTTGAGGATCAGAAATATGTCAACGATAAGACTAATGTTATCAAAAGGCTCTTCTGTTGCTCACTTTCCTTAGTCACATATGGATCATACAATGCGTTACTACAGTCAGTTACGAAGTCGCCGCACTGCACATTTCATTAGCCCAGTCGAATCCCCAACTATCTTCGCAGAAGTTGGTTTATTACTTCCGCTGCGGGGAAACGTATGAGAGAACTTCACAAAGAAAATATGAAACATAGTTTAAGTGGCGTGCGGAATGATCTTTCCCCGGTGGTAACTGTCGCCGCGGTGGCTATACTAAATTAAACCTAGTGTCGTATGGAGTTTTAGCTCGGTGTTGTTACGTTGAATTATGCATTTTGTTTGCGACACGGTTTAAGTACACGATTGTCTTACTGAACAACTTCGTTTACTGTTGTTACCGTTTCTGTGAGTGAGTGCATATTTTATTAGTGTCGTGCTGTAGCTTTTTAATAAGAGAGAAATCTAATATATGGAGTAAAATTTTCAACATTCTATTACCTTGTCTTTCGATGTCTTTCGTATGTCTATTACTATTTAATGAACTACCTGTTGCCATTTATGGCCTACACGCCATATTAACAATCATTTCATTTCATTTCTTATTTTTTGATAATGATAATGACTACGACAAATGACGTTTTCTACAATAGCATTTTATTCAAATGACGCAGCTGATAGATTTTCATAGCTCGAAACAACTGAATCATATCAATTCAATTTATTTTAACAATCAAGTAGGTTGCTCCACGGAGGTTATTATTCACTGCTGTAGTTAGTACAATTATATTCATCGACACTGTACTTAGTACTTGTGGTGGCAGAGTAGAGGTGACAGTGGCACTGTGTATTGAGGTAAAGATGGTGCTCTGTTAACATTAACTTGTCAACCTGTTTGCTTTGATGCGGCGCGTGTTGCGAGCGAAAGCGTTTTTCAGTTTTTTCAAGCTGTTGAAGGTTATTAATTTACTATTTTTAGATTCGATTTATATGAAACTAATCCAGAAAGTCAGACTGTAGTATAGGAAGTTTAATAATATATTTTTTTTAAAACGAGTTGGATTGAACAATGTTTATTTATGGTATCGTATTTTTAATTTCCTATCGGTCAGTAATTCGTGGGACACATGGTCTGCAGTTTAAGCAATTTTAATTGGATTCTTTTGACAATACAGCCAAGAAAAAGAAAGTGATTTCACGAAGATATTGCAGGGGGTGATGTCCCCATATGGACCACACTATTTCGAAACACATAGTATATAAAATCCACATAATAAGGACATATTATAACTCCTAAGTTAATCTCTCAGTCACATTCACATCACTTATCGCGTTCGAGTCTTTCAATTAGCGTGCTATACTGTGGACCGAGGCCCTCGTGTAATCAGCGACAATGAGACGCGCCTGTAACACTACACTCCGCGGGAGTTTCACACACCGCTAGCCGCAAATTGCCTGCTTCATGCTCACCAGTTTCTCAATTATATCAATTTGTTTTTATGTTTAATCACTTCACTTGTTACGTTTGTACGGTTATTACTGTACTCTGGGGTGTTGTTATTAGGCCGCATGTTAATAATTTGGTTTTTCATGGAGATGTCAATTAATGGAGTTCGGAAGGTGGGCTAAAACCAGTGGTCGTACTAATAAAAGCTCTAAGGCGTTGTACGTTAATTGTGTAATATCCAGCTTATAATTATTAATATATTAATCAGAAAATTCGCATTTATATGTCAAATTGCTCATATGAAATAAATATTTAAAGCTTGAAGATTATCATTCGGAATTTTGTAAAAAAATTCTAGCAAACTGGGCTTTTTGGCTGCTATACCGCCACTGCCTAACTAAAACATCACTAAAATTACCCTCATTACTTAGGACTTATAGCATGTTGGCGAAACACGTAATGTGCCATTGACTACCTTATCCTTTTGAGGCCTGATTATTTTAGACACAATTATATTCATATCCATCCCCATAGCCAGTACTAAAATTCTGTTATGCAAAAACACACAGGTCGCATATGATTGGATATAGGTCACTATGAATTGCATATTCAGAATGTCTTTGGAAGTGGCTTTATGTTTATCACGAATTCATACGAGTAAACCCCCAGACACTCCATTTAACTACAAACTGCACTTTCAACGTCTCATGTTTGTTTGTAAAGACAGTTATTTAAAAATCTAAAAGCGTACACGCTTTAAGTTTTAATAGAAGAATGCATAAAGTTTTTCTTCGCAAGACGCAGAAGCGATGTTTAGAATTCTCTCGTTCGCAAAGCGAAATGCAAATGTGTATGCAAATTGTGTTTACTTTATTTACGGCACAATGCAATTAAAAACGGAGTTTATTTATACACATTTCACTTTTAACTTAGTCGCCGTATTGTTTGTTGAGTGGCCGTGTAATGTTGCTTGCCGAGGTCTTAGGTTCATTCGTACATTATGGATAATAATCATACTGATTTACTTTTTTAATTGTGAGGAAACTTGCTTATGGAAGACTTACACACTTTAGATAAGTGTGGTACTTAGTAGGTACTAAAGAACCGCGCTATAAAAACTATCAAACAGAAATTATATCTATTCCAAATTTATAATTATTTATTATTTTTAATGCGACTTTAATGGTGAAGGAAAACATCTTTTAAGTGTGATTTCCGCCAACCCGCTGTAAGCGTACGTGGTAGACTTATATCTCAAACCCTTTCCGATGCATACGAGGCCTGTGGCCAACAGTAGGACCTATATTAGCTACAGATATTGATTGATTTTTCTATGTTCTACTTAGTGCTACTAACTCTTTCAATCATGTTTACAACCACAAATTGACACGAAACCTCAACAGACAAAACACCGCGCTGTTAATTAAAATGACAAAAGTACAATGTCGAGTTCAGGCACACAATATCACGAGAGATTTCAAACACGTCAAGCGCATCTCTTATCGAAACCGGAGCCTAATTGGCTCGCGCACTACCATTGTGGACACAAACATCGGGTACAAAAATACGTTACTCTTTATCCATATTGTTGGCAGTTTACTATTCAGATGGAAAAATATATTTTTCATTGTAACAAGATGCTGGAACGAAGCTAGTGACGTAATAGGCTATATACTAATCTTATAAATGCGAAAGTAACTCCTTGTATTTGTTTGCCTATTATGCTTTTATGCTTAAACTCTAGACCTTTTTGGATGATTTTCACTACGAGGCAGACTTAGCTTCAGAAAAAGATTTGAAAGTCCCACGTAATTAGGTGCGAGACTACTACCGTTTGAAAATGTGCCCGTTTGCAGATTCCGTTCTGCTACTGAGAATTTCCTAACCTGAAATTCGAAATCGAATCCAGTCCCACTAGATAGCACGACAGACATTTATGTCGTCAGACTACGAGACCCTTTTTTAAAATCTATCAAGTCTGTTATAAAATCTTCAAAACTTCTGTCTCTAAACCGCGAAAAACTAATTTTAAAAAGAATTTAATAAATTTTTATAACAATTTGGGAAGGTGTTAAAAATAAACCTTACCAAATATATAGTATAGAGCTAATATTGATGGTAGGATCATAAGAGAGTGTCCAAACTGTTTCGTCTGTTCTCCCCAAGGAGAACAGACGAAAATGCGTTTTTAAGCTCGTGAAATGAGGGGTTGAAGTGAAAATAAAGCACAATATTACATCATATCTCACCGTCTGAAAATCATGATGAAACTGCGTGCTTAACTTTTATATTGCCGAATTTTTACTCTCAGATCTTTTAAATTTTGGGCTTCAGGTAAAGTGACATAGAAAACACACACTTACAGGTGATAAATCACCACAAAAATTCCTCGGTAAGTATAACAATACAGAATTTTGCTTCTTTGAGATAATCGTTCCTACTAGGTCAGCGATTATTGCATATCAGATAAATAATCATCATTATTATCAGCCCATATGGGCCCCCTTGCTGGGCCAGGACCTCCTCTACAGCTAAGAGGGTTAAGGTAATCGCCCATCACGCTGACCTAATGCATAGATAGCGGATTACATACCTAAAAAAAACCTATGGATGTTTATGTTTTCAGATTTCCTTACGATGTTTGCCTTCACACAAGTGTGAATACAAACAATAGATAAATAGTGGTAGCTCAACTAACTCCCAACGCGCATTAATTCGTTCAGCTTTAAAGACATCTTCAACGTGTCTTCCTCCTTCAACGAGGAATAGTTGTGAGTGAAACTGTTCCGGTGGCCGTCTGCATTCACCTTTGTACGAAGTTTGGGCAGTGGACGTGTCCGGTGCGCAGACACTCGCCCTTTGGACTCTACACTCGAGTTTCGAGGAGTTTTGTTCATTGTTCAACTATTAATTGACTGGGTTCCGTTTTCCAAAGTCTCTATTACCTGCATTGGGTTGAACTGTGAATGAAATTGCGCTGGACAGTCTCCATCTATGTTTGAATTATGGACTATTTACATCTAATTGTCACACAAAGTCCTCCATCCAATAACTTCCAGAGGATATTCAGTTTTATTAACATCCAGATAAAAATTATAGGTCACATATACATTTGTCACTTCTAGTGATAAAAATAATCTTATTTTGTAAAAGTTCAAGCAACCAAGCCATTGTTACCTACTCAAAAGACACGTCCATTTGACTTGTGTTGCTTTTTTGCAAATAAAAAAACACAGGAGAAATGGATTCAACGGCTACTCGTTCGAAGGCGGATTCTCACCCACTGTGCCACTTCGATTGTCAATGCATCATTGTTGTGAGTTTTACGACAATAAGCAGTTAGTTTTATATTGTTTTCTAACAAAAAAAAACATGAATAAGCTTCTCGGTATTTCTCTTCAGATATTTCTAAAGGTAGGTACTCGTTGAAATATTAAAATGGTTTGAATAATAACAGTACACTTACAAAATACATTTATTAACAGAGATTTTGTAATGTATTGAAAATAATTAGTAACGTTAAGGTTCTTAGATATTTATTTAAATCTAAATTTCTTCTTAATATTATTTCTACAAGACTCTTTTGATATGATCAATCAAAGGTTATGCTATTTCTTCAAGTCCTGAGACTAGTTTCTGAGTACGCTTTATTATGTAATAAGCTGCTTAATGAATATCTATTAAACTACTCATCTCTTTTGAATTCAGAAAACTTCTAGTTAGCATGAACTAGAAAATATTTTATTTTTGAAATCTCATCTTATAAATTATATCTATGTCAAGACATAATATCCTTTCAACTGGTACACGGAGGTCTTTTGAATAGAGACGTGTTGGGCATAAATTCATATTCTGATTTATTGCCTCATCACTTACATCATCATCATCAGTCCATATACGTCCCACTGGTGGGCACGAGACTTTTTAACAACTTAGAGCCTAGAGCCACTTATTATATCATGCTGGCCTAGTTCTAGTTAGCGTACTATACATACATACACCTATAAAATTCATAATATATTTCACAGTGCGCAGGTTTACTCACGATGTTTTCTTAGATGGTCTAAGTCCGAGATCATTAATCTATATTGACTTCAATAATCTCTCGAGAGAGTATTTTCCAGGATAAACTTCAGCACTAATGAAAACTTGAGACGTCAAATATTGACGATTGTCGTCCTGCGAGCTGCTAGGTTGCCGGTGCAACACAAATTAACGGGAAAAATAAAATGGAATTGAATTTTCTCTAATAAACAGAGCGATTGCGTCGCGCTCGGTCGACTGTAACTCAAATCCTCTCAACGTGAAGGGAAGCGGTATACAGTCTGTTGTGCGAAATTAATTTATCAGCATCGAGTGTAATAGTGTTGGCCGGCGCACCGTCCAACTTCGGTTAGGTATTAGTTATTGTTTACCGCGCTTTAAGTTAAATGCTGGTGCAGCCTCAACATTGTAGCCGTTGGTTGTGTCTTAGTTAATGTCTCAATAAAGCACGAGGTTTTACATCTTTGCCAACTGTGACTTATTTACATTCTGAATGAACTTTATGTTCTAATTTTGTACATTGAAATTTTAACATTTAAGACACAGTATTTTGGGATCATAAGTCATTATAGAATAACATCACTCAAAACTAACATATTATTTTACTTTGTCATCCATCCTGCACTTGATTTCTAAATGTGTCATGAATAGCTTACATTGACGATAATTTTTGAATTAAACCTACATTACTGAAACATCTGCCTACTTATATAAATCCTTTAAAAAACATCAACAATAATTAATTCCCAATCTCAACGGCAACAAGGGAATATTGCAACAATTTTCAAAGTTAAAATTTAATACACCCAAACGTTAGCCAAGCTAAAATCCAGTCCAACGTGCAAAACAAAATAGAAAGCTCAGCGTTACTATAAGTCCAGTATCCAGCGGAATATTGGCCGTCTCTCGGCGGCAATTTCCGGTGCTAGTGAACTTCCTGTTTACACCTACATAATTTTGGTCCTTCGGGCCGGATGTACGGAGTTTACGTTATCTACCTGGATAGAATTGGATAAATGTGAATCATTTATCTCGTTGCTTACGCTTAAATCGCCTCTCGTCACGGTAGGCAGTGACAAAACGCCCCTTTTATGTGGAGAATCTTTTGAGATGTTTTCGTTTCGGATTCCAGTAATTAAGATTATTTTTCTTTCAACTTGGCATGTTTAATTATTCGCCAGCTCTTGAGTTTTAACTTGGTGAAAAACCTTTGCATTTTTATAAGGTTACATTACTTCAGTAGTAAATGTAGTTTACATTAAAACTTTAAAAGCGAAATCTAAAGTGAATTTCATTTTGCATTTGAATATTGAAGATGCAGACGGAATGAAGCAAATTAATAAACATCGTGCCGGATCGTAGTTTCGTACTAAACGTTCAGCCATACATGAGGCAGAGTAAACTAATTTTCCTCTCTTAATATATGCTAATATTTTAGTAGGAGTTACACGAGACGCAGCCGAGCCAATCCCACACGTGAAGTTGGAAATAGTGGCACAACCTAATCCTTAAAGTGAAATATTCATCAAAATACCCACATTTCACATTTCCATCAGAGGGAAGCTGTCATTGCAAAACCACCGCTAAGGCCCCAGAAATGTTTACTCTTACCAGTTTATTAAGAGCCAGTGAATCAAGTTTGATATGAATGTGTTTTTGCATTTTTGAAAGTATCTCACTCTTTTCTTCTGTTTCTCTGATTTCAATGCTTCAATGTATGATCAGTTACGAGTCAAGGAAGACATAAACAATTTTAGCGTGAATAAAACATTTATGTATTAAATGTAGAAGAGTTTACAAATTTAACAGAAGTACTCACCTGACAAGTATGAAATCTCTTGAATTTTTTTGGAGCGTGACGCATTTTCTACTATATTAAAATATGAGAGAATGTGCAGAGCCTATAAACCTATGTGACTCAATTATATTCAATACCATTCTTTTTTCTTACAAATCATACTTATCAGAACTTTATCGAGGGTACTATTCTAAATGTACGTGGAAATTGAGCCACTGCTTGGCCCTGTACGATTCTCCTCCCCACGAAGCGGAATAAGCCGGGAACGTCCGGGAAATAACTAAGGATTAGGGCCATCGTCCCGCCCGTTACCTGATTCGTGGGGCCCTTTATTCGCCCGCCGATTAACATTCCCTTTGCCTTGCAGCGTATAATCAACTTGTTTCAACTTCAAACACCGGTGTACACTTACGCTAATTTTATCTCGGCTGACTTGAGTTAGATAAGACGCGGAATGTTGTGCTGTGTGTACTATAATTAAAAATTTATTACGCTCATAGACGAGTCATTGCTGGACACGGGTCAAATCTAGAAGTGAGAGAGTAAGCCTGGTCTTGTGCGAGTTGGCGGACAAGGTTTGCTTTATATATTGGTCCAATGGAATTGTCCCGACTAGTGCGAGACAAGATAATCAAATTCGAGTCATATTCTTAGTGGAGTGACATTAAATTGTAATATCATTCAATTAGAATAAAATATAGTAGTTAACCGCATACTTGAAATAAAAACCTGACTTTAAAAATGTTGGTAGACAAATAGAAAAATACAGTATTTCAAAGCTTCTACAAGCCAAGTCAAAATATAAATAGCAAAAATATGAAACCATTAACAAAGCAATTTGAGATTCAATTAGGACCTGTTGTCTTATCAAAAACTTTTCTTCTTAATAGCTCTATAACAAAAGTTTACCGTGTTCCGAAGTCTGGTGTCATATTCCATAGAAGCCGAACAACGCAAAAGCGAGTTGTGCAAAGCAATTGGCGAACAAAAACACCTGTAATTGTAGACTTGACGAGTTTCTGTTTCGGGAGCGACTTGCCAACATTTCCCGTGCTCTCCGGCTTTTCAACTAAGGCCCGGCGTTAACGGCGCAGCTTGGGTTTTTACAATTTTGATAAGTAAAAAAATCCCTTGAATTTTGTGGACGCTGTGGGGTCCATTTATTAAATTATGTAAACTTGGCATTAATTTATTATAAATTGAATATAAATATTCCTTTCTAAATGCTTTAACTTAAGGCCTTTAGTCTTGAAAATGAGGCAATTGGGAAAATAAGTTACTTGATGTGAAGTAGTCAATGCCGAACATGAACACTCACAATAGAAGAGAAAATAGGGGCGCGTTGCCCGCCTTTAAAAAAAATACGACAAGCCTGCCGCTTGTTACACATTACTTAGATAAGTACATGACGTACAACAATTTATATTAAAAGGATGACGCTGGTTGACGATCTTTCAAAATTCATAAAACACTGCTATAAAAAATGAAATAAATGCAAGTATCCTGAATACTGGAATAAAAACGCAGCGTTGAAACGATCATACACGGGCGGCCTTACAGACCGTCGGAACTGTAATGGCTGTTCGCTGTTTACCTCATGACAAAGGGTCTCTAAGTTAAATATTTTATAATATTTGCTTAATGTGCCCAACAGCCATTCGAGGGAATCCCTTACTTTATGTTGCTCATTTTAATATTAAATTTTAATGTTTTGCATCGTGTTTATTTGTTACATTAAATAAAATTAGATAAAACGTCTGGTATTTCGTATGGACCGGTACGAAACGTGACTAGAGGTAAGATTGTAATTTGCAACGCTAGGCGCTTCGTTTGTAGTTTTTCTTTTTAATTTTACTTTAAAAAATTTAATTCACTCACTATAAGCACAGCAAAAATTCAAGCATGTGTCTAATAATCATACATCGGTCTCATAGACGATATCTCTACACTCCAATCCCGCCCGTCGACTTTTAAACGCTTGCTAATTATACATGTGTAGAAATTCACGCTTCACGTCAAAACCTTTGAATCGCTTTCCAAGTATATTACTGAGATGGTTTAATTCCATAACAAAGGAATCAAGAGAGGCGTTGATTCGCACCGATTCGCATCTTATCGCGTGTCTCACGTCTAAAGGGCCCCATATACGGTACGATTCGTCTGTACGACCGATCTGATGAAAATCGAGACGCTTGATCGCATAAACATTTTTAAAACATTTATCCAAGTAAATCGTTAACGATCTTGACATACACCATCGATTCGTCGTTTCGATCGGTTTGACGCGACGGATCGTACAGATAAATCGTACTGTGTATGGGCGGGATAACACCCTACGTCACGTAAACTCACAGCCGATTATGCCAGAAATGGATCCTTCCTATTGTGCCGTATTCGAGATCGAATTTGTCGATACGCAATTTGCAAATGGCCCGCGGGTAGGGACGTTTATTTACCGTGTTGACAGCCGGTTTCTTCCTCAACTCGGAAATGTGTTTTGACGTAAAAATACACGAGTTGTAAAAGGTGTTTGATAAACAGAAAAGTGTCTCTATCAGATGTTTTGGGGCGAGATGGATGGTGGTTGTACAGAATTATTTACGATCATAGTATAGAAACACTACCTTTTATTGATGCAGTTAGTTAAAGATACCGTTGGAGTCTTATATTGTTTGTTTCTGTTTAAATATACAGGGTAAAAAGGGTTATTATAATCTATTCAGTTTATGTACATTTTATAATTTTATAAACATAACTCGCTCATGTACAAATTTACTCCCTTGTATTTGTGACGTTATACAATTATATTTGCAAAATTATACTCTGCCATCATTTCTTTATCGTAGTTGAAAGCGATCAATCTCCTTTCTCACATAGGACGACCACATCGAACTTCAAAAAAAAAATATCACAAATCCGCTTATCACTCGGAATATCGCACCATATGAGATTAATCGAATTTCTTATGGTGCAATAATGTCAGCCAATACAAAAACAGATGGACATTTTGACACCGTCACGACGTCCTTTCCGGCACATTAGGCAGCGGGGGTGGCGCCCGGGGACCTATTGCTTTGTTTACATTAACGCATTCGTCGCGGGGGGGGGGGGACTGTGATACACAGATTACGTATCTCGGACTTAGACATTGTACCAAGTACTGTTTCAATCGAGGCTGTCCTATCATGACACAAAAAAAAAACAAATGAAGATCGATTTGTGTGGAAGTAACAAAAGAAAATGTGATGGCCTCGAGGTTTGGGCGCGCGGTCGAGAATCTCGGCGGTCGCGGGTTCGAACCCCAGGCACACACCTCTGACTTTTCGAAGTTATGTGTGTATTCACATTGAATTATCACTTGCTTTAACGGTGAAGGAAAACATCGTGATGAAACCTGCACACCTAAGAGTTCTTAGGAATTTCTTAGGTGTGTAGTCCGCCAACCCGCACTAGGCCAGCGTGGTGGACTATGGCCTAAACCCTCTCAATGGTAGAGGAGACCCGTGCTCAGCAGTGGGCGTATATGGGTTGATGATGAACAAAAGAAAACATCGTGAGGAAACCTGCACACCTAAAAAGTTCTTACGAATTTCTTAGGTGTGAAGTCCGCAAACTGTATCCTACATCTTATATTGTGGTAAAAGTAAAAGAATTTCATAGATAATACCTACCCCAATAAAGCATAAAACTCGTCAGTCAACAAAAACGAAGTGGGGGCGGTCTTTACTGACTCTTCGTGACTCTTCACGCCTTAAAGTGTTACAACTGCATTAATCATCTTTAATGTGTAGATAACTACAACCATAACTATACTTATAACTGTTTACAATGATCTGGCTAAATAGCAACATGAGAAAAATACAAATAAAATGATGTTCAAGGCACGCTTATATTTTTGTAAATCACCGTACGCATTTCAACGCTACGTGCTCTAGACTTAATGCTCCTGCATAAACTTAATAAACTTGGATGACTGGATAGTTTCATCTTGTAGCTGGGACTACGTAAGGTTAGTTCTACACCGCGCGATGAATCAGGGAAATATTTACATGAATAAGAAAGAGTTCATGAAAACATAATAGATAATGGTAAGGAAATTATCGCATTTAGGAATTATTCATAAGTACCATGAGCTACAAGAATCCTACCTCTTAAATTTGCTACAATATTAATATTTCCGTTACAATTCTCGACAAAATTAAATCATCTATCTTAATTACATAGGTACTAAGGTATGACGATAAAAATTATTTATATTTTGAAAGGCTACCGGACAGTTTCAGTTGATAAATTCACCAAAATTACATTACATTACTTTAAGAGCTGTGTCTTTAGTATATGATAAGAACTTTCAGCCTATATGCAAAATCATTCACCTCTGATTTATTCGTTGATTGAAGCCTTATCAGACTATTTACGTCACACTGCTGGGCACGGGCCTCCTATATACCTAAGGGTAAAGGTTGATCGATTATTTCTGTAAGCCTAAATACAACAGTTTCTATATGAGTCTTGTCCAAAAGTTACAAGACTAGTACAGTTATTCTAGTAACTCAAACCCAGTGTGCAGCAAGCTGAAATGTGTTGAAAGGACGCAATGGTAAATACGGGCCGAGTGGCCGCAGTTGTCCGCGCCGAAACGTCGCTTTGCTAATGACTTCAGTTTCAAAATGGAGTTGCCGTGTTGAGGATTTTTAATGAAAGCGAAAAAAATACATACAAAAATAAAATTAAAAACACTGAAAGTTCATAACGCTGACGGTGACTTTCGCGCGGACAAACCGACCGAGTGACTAGTCGTAAAAGTTTTGCACGGCTTTTATGTTTTGTGCGGAATAGCCAGTGAAATTAGAATTAAGTTTGCAAATGTTTAGTTATATTTAGAGAAGTTGCAACTGAAATAACGAAGGACTGTTAGATTCTAATATAGGTATGTATGTATGTAAAGATTTCTTGGACAAAAGCAATGTATTTTTTTTCTGTTTAGTCTTTGACTTTACCGGTTAAAGCTGCTGTGAAGTTGAGTAAACGTACTTAAGGTATTTTGGGAAAAAAATTCAACAGCCGACAAGCATATTTTTCCGAAAAATTGAATTAAAAAAAAAACATGTTCCATATTTTAGTAATTTTCATTGGAAATTTATTCACAGTTAATACAGATTTTGCAGCTCTTGCTGAAATGTCATAAAATTAACATGGACTATAAATAGTTTATAATAAATACAATTATACCAAACAATTCAAGAACCACATCACACAATAACTGAAATTACCTACAGAAAACTACGAGAAAAAATAACAGAAAGATACTTCATTAATTACTACGAACCCGTATATTATACAAGCTTCAATGGCTCCACCGGACAATTAGGTACCCGTGAACCGTACTGGAAAGTTCGAGAGAAAATTAATTTCGTAATTGTCAATTATCCCTTTCGATATTTTAAGTAAAACATCTCACTTTCTTAATTGTATCTGCTTGGATTATTTCAAATCAATTATAAACAATTCGTAGAAACCGTTCAAACGACATCAACATTGAGAAACCCTTTTCAACTCGATCCCGATAATTGAAAGATGTTTTGAAGCAAACACCGGGAGAATCCGAAGAGGACTTTGAAAGCGTGCCCTTATTCCGGTTTGAATGGAAAATAAAAGTTCAATTTCTCACCTCGACACCTGAAACTCGCGCCGAGGGCTAAAAACCAGTTCCCCCGTTCCGGACAACATTTTTTTTATAATCCGCGAGTATGGCGAACCGTTTCAGCCCCTCTCAGCGATATTACGCACCAGATATGAAAGGAATATTATTTTTAAGCCGTTCATTCAGTGTACTGCGATTTGGGCGCGGCTAGTCTTGCTTTTCATATTCGAGCAAATTTTTTTAATTAAACTTTTTGTTAAAATTTTAATATAGTTTTTTCTATGCTTTACTCCGTTTTATACCAGGTTTACTTTCATAATTAAAATGTTAGTAACGTTATATCTGAAGTTTTATGAAAAACTTTGAATTTTCGTTAATATTATCGTGATTCTAGATTACTTATAGATTAAAAGACTATCAAGGGCACCACAGAAATAATTTGATGATGAACTTGAGTAATCCTTACTATGAAACCATAACTTTAAATTGTGACTCCTGGTAGAGCACAGTACATTTTTTTTTCAGAGCAAAGAGCGCACCTGTTGAAGCAAGTCAAACCATTTGCTTGTGTAGAGCCATATACAGTAAAGTTTATGTGTGAAATATGAAATAAAAGCTTTATTCTTCATATTTTCTTTCACCACTAAACTGAGAGATAATTATAATTAATTTTGCTTTAGAGGTCTTTAGGGGAAGAATAAGTCTAGCAGTGGACGTCTTTCGTCTTATGATGATGATAGACACTTACATAGCGTTGAAAATTCTAAATGCGATACCGCTCTAGGGAGTGCGACTGCTTCTAAAACTTCGTTTACAAAAGTTTTTTGGTAGACAAGATGAACCGTGAAAATAAAATAAAACTAAACACATGGAACAAGTAATAACTTAAAATAACAATAATTCATACTAGAAAATATCCAGAGTTTTAATTAAAATCCCTTTATAATTTAAAGCGTCATTTCAAACACTACTATACTGGAATAGAAAACGTTTAAACGCTAGACATTAGAATAATTTAAATTAATTCGTGGCTTTGTTTTTATACGTCTCTGTGTACCAAAAAGGAACAAAGCCTTTCACTAGAAAACAATTTCCATTCATATTTAATACAGAGTTTATTTTATGATAAACGCTGTGCCTAAGCTTAGCGAAGGAAAATTTTGTCACGAGACAGGTCTTGTGTCTATCATACCATTCAAGTTTATTTATTCTATGCTGGTAGCTTTTTCGGCCGCGGAATTGTTTGCCTTTTAATAGATTTTTGGCGACCAATGAGAAAATGAATAAAAGCAGGATGCAATTGCCGATTTAAGGGTATACTCGTATTTCCTTAACTCAAGTTATTACTGACGAATCAGGAATCAAGCACATTTCGTAACTCTTTGTAACCCTATCTACAACCCTAAATAAGAAACAAATGAGACAATATTTCAAAGGATACTTAAAATAACTTCAAACTAGGACGTCCTTGACTGTCTTCACTTCTCATTCCTGCGCAGTAAACCTCTTTCATCATTCATCCTTTCAACGTGGCGGAACCATTTTAGCTTCCCCCTCTTAATTTTATTCAATTCTCCCTCATCCCTCTCAAATCATCCACTTCTGCATTTCAGTGGTAATAAACTTTTTTTCGTAGGAGCTACAAACATATGTCAGTTATGATGCCGTTGGCCGCGAATAAAAAAAGTTATTGATTTCTTAGGTCTTTGCGATTCTTATTA
The DNA here is from genome assembly GCA_030295005.1 of Cephonodes hylas. NCBI lineage: Eukaryota > Metazoa > Arthropoda > Insecta > Lepidoptera > Sphingidae > Cephonodes > Cephonodes hylas. Next base: position 1,693,658 of record AP025367.1, on the reverse strand, counting down.
TTGACGATTATTAAATGTAAATGAAAACAAAGTTACAACAAAAAACAAAAAAGCCACGCGGACCGCAATTTGAGTATAGCTGATCTATTGGGTATGGTGTTACAGTTTCTTATTGCCATAGTATATGAATGTGATATAGTGTAGCTTACTTCTTGTAAACAAAGTATAAGGATTTTACAGTGCCCGCTATATAGATAGAAGATTTACAGTATAAGGAAATTATGTACATATTGGCTGTGTCAACGACCGGATCGTGACGTAACTTACAGACAAGAACTTACTCACAAAACTAGTGTGTTGGACTAGGGACTTATCCGTCTCAATCGTTGAAATTTGTTTGTCGTGGGATATATCTTTAGTAACTTCATCTTATACATATTCAATCCAACATAGAACATCTATAGAGTTAGCCTCATTTTATGGTATCATTGTCAGAAATGATGTTAGCCGTAAAGGGATTTTTTTTTTACTGAAACCCCATATTTATTTTATGTCTGATTTATTTGCCGACACGCAGAACCCATACTATGTGCTTAAACTAGGAATTGGTCTACAAACCTTATGATTCTAAATCCAAATAAGCCATTGCCTATTTAACAAAAGCATTATCATAATTATTTTACCCATCATGCTCAAGTAAATTACTGCTCAAACCAGCTTCGTAAGTTGCACATCAATGTCTGGTATGCGCTTAAAGAGACTATGAACTCGACAATGAATATTTCACGAACACCGTGGCGTATGAGACAATACGATCAAACGAAGCGCACACGGGATGCACTGCTCTAAAAACCTTAAAGTGAGGGCATAAATGAGAAGAAAATTTCACGTTTCAGTGTTATATCAAACGCGTGGCATACTTGTCACACGCCGCGTCAGCGTACACGGGGAAATTTGTTTTTTTGCAGTATATTTTTTCGTGATTTTTAATTTACTGTCTCATAGAGAGCCTTTGTGATGCGAAGGCTTTTACAGCTGTACGAATTAATGTATGTATAGTAAAATTACTGAAAACGTAGAATAATCATAATATATATAATACTTGTAACACCTATATTAAATTTTATTGATATTAATTTACCGACAAGCACAATTTAAGATGGGCCTATGGGATTACCCTACTAGAGATCACAGGGAGTTGCTGGACCCAGACCCCTTCTAACAAGTCGCTTTGAAAATATTCGGGTTAGACCTGTGTCAATTAGTAATAGTATGGTGGCTGATATATACAGGCTTTTAGCATCTCTATTACTTGCAATATTATAATGTTGTCAATGGAAAATGCCAAAATAATTACAATACATTTATACGAGGACTGATCTTGTCTACGTACGAAACAGGTTTATAGTTATTATATCGTTTCATTCGCCAACGATATCTGATATACCTACAATATACACGTACGCGTTAAGTAAACGACACATTTAGTTTGCATTCAAAAGGTGTTTCGCTAAATATAAATGTCTTGACGCCGTATCTGAGCACCTACTCTATGCACAGTCGTTCACAGATCGTATGGAGTATGACGAGAGGAACTGTTGAGATATTGAGATAAGAAAAGTTTATTTATGCAAGTCTTACTCGTTTTAAGAAAATATAAATTAAGTAGTTTTACCCGGTAATTCTTATACGACGTTAAAAATATATCCATCTGATCTGAAATAAGTCAAATTCAAATCTTTATTCAAATAGACTTTTACACGTACTTTTGAATCGTCATTTTAACACTATTTTCAATACTAAAACTAGTGCCACTTCGAAACGTGCTATCGCTGTGGAGAAGACATGGCAAGCAAATAAAAAATAACGTCACCATTTTAAGGCAGATGAACCATTCAACACTAGCATTGAGAATATAAATATATATAACATACAGCTATCACTAATATTTATGCTGCTTGAAATATTGTCGAAAAACTACATAGCTTTGGGTTGCGTAGTAGCAGTGTAAACTTTCCCATAAAGAGCTTTGTGCGAAGATAAAGCGTACCGTGCACGCTTTGTAGAAAGAACTGTTGAAAGAATGCGCACATATTAAATGAATACTTTGTAGGGAATTGTCGGTATTAAGAACACATAGCGTTTTGACAAAATAACGAATAGACAAACTATTGTTGACACAGGAATTCCACTCGGCTTTTATGAAACCGGCAAAAATGTCAGGTTGGAAATAACTGGCGTGGCTTCTCAAGCTCTGGTTTTAGGTATTTAGAATATTTTGGGTTGGCATAAGCAAAATAATTCGCTTAAAGAGTGTACTTGAGGTAAAATCAAGAGAGAAATGTGATGGTATTATTTTTATATTCAAAACGTGGGCGATGAACATTGATACTGCCAGGAGAATGAAAGGAAATAAAAAATGAACGCGGTAGACGCTGGAGACATTTGAACATATGAATGAGAACCCCTGAGTTGGAAAAAGGATTGTTATATAATATTATAGGGACGTCATGAGGCTTATAATGGCTCAAGATTTGCTTTCATATAAAACTTTGAATTTGAGCGTACTGCCGAGACAAAAGCCGCAAAGTCTAAGACCGAATTTCGAAATCAAGGATGTATTCAGAGTTAATTATCGCTATTAGAACTTGAATTCTCTAAACAAGATGGGTTATGTTGCCGGATATTCAATAAGCCGATAATATGATATGTGTATTAGCCCGGACAGGAACTACCGTACATAAGATAATCGGATCAGCAGACTTATGCCTGGTGACAGCTGGTATAGTTTTGCTAAGAAATAATAGGCTTTACTATTAAAAGATTCGTAACTAGTAAAATTTTTATTAGGATCCATTTGCACTTAGTATCAAGTGCCAAAGCGATCAAATTGCATATGAAAACAAAGCATTAACCCTTCGTAGCCCAAGATCATAAAAAATTATAATACTTTGGTATATAATAGGCTTGAAAAAATAAAAAAACACGTGTTTCGTGGAAATTCAAAAATATTTTTTATTCCGTATGTATTGGATCTTTTAGGGTTTGTAACATTACTGTCACATTGGGTTAAACTGGAAGAAAATGTTTTAACGTAGTATGGAAGGATCTAACAGATTTATTTTGTTTTTTGTAACAACTACTATTCCGAACTTTTTAAAAATTGTTTGTGCTACATCAGGACACCGAAGAAACTTGGGCCACATGATTTTCAAACCTAATTCGGTCAGTAGCCAATTTGGTACTGCCCCACCGCCAATGGGAGGACATGTTGCGCTGGACTCTTGTGATTTTGGCTTGTATTTTATTTTCAAATAATCTTCGCTGTTGGACATTAGGATTCAAGCAAAGCTTACATAAAGTCTCCAATTTCAAGTTGAAAATCTGCTGAAGACATTTGTTTGTCATTGCATAGTTTAGTCTGCCTTACTCTCACATACATCAGCCAAGAACTGGCCATGGTCAGGTCTAATAATTGGTAAAACATCCAAACCTGGCGTCTTTTAATTCGTGTCATAATACTATAAGTTCCCATAATGCTGTTAATAAAATCTACACCTCCAATATACCCATAACATTCTTCGACGATATGAGACCGATCAATGTTGATGTACTTCTATTGGCCTTATCGTAACGACTTGGACCTTCGACCACTCACCAGCAAAAATTGAGAGAAGCGTGACAAGTTTGTTGTCTTTTCATATAAGTTTTGACACATCAATTGCGTCCATATTTGCTACGTAATCAACAGAAAATCTACATTCCTTTTTATTACATCCCCGTCAGGGGGTAGTTTGAAATCTGGCCCGAGATTATTCCGTACAGTCCCAGGACTCCCCAAGTCCAAGATATATCCACTTCTGCTACGTACTCCAGTAAAGTTTCAAGCCACGGAAGTTAAGTTATTATCCAAATATATATGTTATTTCTGATTTCTGGGTATGCCCGCGTCAATCTAAATACGACGTTTCAAGATGCTCCTTTTTTATTCTACTAGGAGCAAAACTCTTTCAGTTCCTGTTTCAGATTCAATATTATAGACGAAACTTGAAACTACGCTCAGTACTTAAAACTTTTAACGCCAATTGTGTTTTTTTATAGGCATATATCTATTCAAATTGTCTCTTCTCTTAGTGTAGCAAATCTATTCATCCACACAAAGGTATACCTCGAATAGAACTCCACTAGAAGTCCTATTTAAGGCTTATATTATAGATCTAATTTTTGTGTAAGTACTACCCCTATCTTAAAAAATAGGAGAAAAAATTCATCAATATATGGATATACATTAGTTGTATTTTTTATGACATTATCACTCAATGTTACAGAAATGTAACAAACATAAAAAGTTACTTTTTACATATAAAAAACCAAAAGTATGAATTGGTAACGATATTTAAACCAAATCATTTACTTACCTACGGGTATCAACGAAAATTATGCAATTTTATATACTTTTAGTATTTTTTTATAAATTTTAAACTTTTTGCAAGTTCAAACATGGCATTTTCATCAAAACACGAAATTCAAAGCCAAAAAGGGAGCAAGTTACACTACCTATGATTTATATTTGATGCTAAAATGTTCGGTGTGTTATTTAAGAATATATTGATATTGATTTGACAAATCTTAAACGTTTAGTTTAAATTTTATAGAGACTTTTTGGGTTTGTTACAGAAATGTCACCAGGGGCTATAAAGGGTTAAGTATTGTATCGAACTCTAAGCTTATCCTTGTCAATATGAAGTAAAGATGCGGGGCTAGCAATAGCATCATTCAAGTATAAAGTCAATAATACAACTCCATAAGTAAACAATTTAAGAATAAAGTCGCAACTTTTAATTAGTTTTATGTAGAATAAAATTAACCAAGTTAACAATGCAAAACCGAAAGCAAGTTCCAAATACGCCCATAAATACAGTTGAGCGCATTAAAGCTTCTAAAAACTGCTATCCTCCACACGACTAGTACCAGTGAATTACCAAAGCGGCCAGCGATACATGTAGTCTGTAATGAAAGCGGGAAATTTTCGGTAACGATAAACACCACGCGAAGTTGGTAGTCGGCCACAATAACCCTCGGGGGAGGGCGTTTGTGTATCATTGAATTAACCAGCCAAATAACTCGGCCGTTTTGGGCCCACGTGAAATATTGATATTGGCAAAAAATAAACCCCCGAGTACCGGCAAATTTGGCCGTTTAACCCGTTCAATTTAAAGTTTATGTGCGTACGACAAAAGGCCCTTGTTGACTCCGCTCACAACTTGTTTAATTTCAGCCCGGAGCACCTTTGTGTCAGATGATAAAACGAATAAAAAAAATGTTGTGTATTTTTTTCCCCATACGTTTGCGAGGCGAGCGGGGATAGGTGGCTTTTTTATTTGAGTTAAATTATTTTCGGAATGAGCAATTATGAAGTTGTGCTGCGCGAGTCGGTCGTAGTCTGTATGTGTATACTTATAAATGTTGTATATGTGTTTGTGTTACATGCGTACATGTCAACTCCAACAAGATTCCCTTTGAGACTAAACAGATTACTTTATATGTGATACGAGAACACTATTAAAATCGAACATTCATAAGTTGGTAAGTTTTGCTTTGACAATTTTGATGGGATTTCCAATGATACCTTTGTGTTTCGTAATTTTTTAAAAGACAAATAGACCCTAAAAACAAATTATTACTGAAATTTTAATAAAAGGCAATATTTTCTTCCCCTATTACATGAGGTATAGGTATATGCACTTCGTTAAACGAAACCATGATAATAATGATAAAATAATAATAAAATCTATTTCGATAAAGCCAATTCAGAATTGCATTTTCGTAGTCAGTATCACAGCGTTAATGTTAAAAGCAAATTTGCACTGAAATTAACGCCACGGATAATTATAATTTCCGATTTAAGCCGCCAATTGCGGAGTGCGCTGCTAAGTAAATAAATATAATTAGGGTACTCTAAGCAGTGATGGCCTGGAGGTTAGGGCGCGCGGTCGTGAATCTCGGCGGTGGCGGGTTCGAACCCCAGGCACACACCTCTGACTTTTCGAAGTTATGTGTGTATTCACATTGAATTATCACTTGCTTTAACGGTGAAGGAAAACATCGTGATGAAACCTGCACACCTAAGAGTTCTTAGGAATTTCTTAGGTGTGTAGTCCGCCAACCCGCACTAGGCCAGCGTGGTGGACTATGGCCTAAACCCTCTCAGTGGTAGGGGAGACCCGTGCTCAGCAGTGGGCGTATATGGGTTGATGAAGAAGAAGAAGGGTACTCTCAAAAGCCTATATCGAACGCTGAATTCAATACAGTGTAGCCGGTTCGGCGTTTGTTAAAATACAAAACCTTTTGGCCGCATTAATCCTGAATACAGCAATCAAATAGCATTGAAAATGGCTTTCGAATGATCCGCTTGAAGCACTTACCATTGCTAATTCCAGCTTTTAGCTCCATTTGCGTATGGTAATAGGAGGGCGCCGGCGCAATCTGGGGATAGTTCCACCGCCGCGACCGCACGCTCACGAATACATGTTTAATGATGGTGGCCCGCAAGCCCAACGTTCCCCGCTCCAGCCGAACGACCTTTTGTTTACGTCCCACTACGAATTTGGTTACCTGTGTCCATTGTGTCTTGCCTACATTCAGCCATTGTATGTGCGCGCGTGATAGATTATGTAGTTTGGTGCATGTTGAAGAGATTGAATTTGGTTCTTGAGCAGAGAAGTATTATAGCCTGATTTGAAAAACGTCAGCAGACGGGCTCTCTTCAATTCATCAACAATCAACCTAGAGATTTATAGACCCCTTCAGAGATTGAAACCTCACGCCATGTATTAATGTGCATTAATTTCTAAAACATGCAATACAATCATTCCTTATGAAGTGTAGTAACTGTATCCGCATTTATAATCAGCCCATCGCCATCAACAGTTCAACATAGGCCTCCACAAGAAAGCGCCAACCATCCCGGCCTTGAGGAGCCCTCATCCATCCTTTGACACAACATTTACCGTTATTGATTGGATACTACATGCAGGTGTATGCATACGGGCGCTCTATTTCACAGTGGTCTACTTTTGTCGGAGCGATGAATGGGGCCCAAGTTTCCACTACATTGGCCCCCGGTTACATATTAATTACAAAGCCGGCAATTTGCATGGCGCGATGTGAGCACTCACGGTCAACTTTTCATTTGCATTTGCCAAAAAACCGGTTATTCAGTCCTGCATGCATTATTATGGCTAACTAGCTATTTCCGATGAATTCGTTCGCGTAGAATAAAAATTAATAGTGTGTTTATTTTTTTTATTGTTTTCATCACTTGTACCTTTGTTTATGAAATAGACTAAAATACTAGGGGCCGCAGTAGATCTTAAATTTTACCCGGATGTTTGTGGGTACAAAATAATTTATTTGTAGATATTGATCTGCGTGAGGCATTCGTTGCTATATTATCCATAATAGGGAAAGATTAAACCCGTTACTTTAACCCAATTAAAGAAAACATTTATATTTAAAAAAATCAATCCAAATCTAGCATTACCATTATCATAAACGTTGCTAACACGTTACTCAATTGAGAAACCTTTCATCTCCATCTTTGAGTGGCATGCCTGTGAGATAAGAAACAACTCGGTCCATTTATAAAGCTATTAATGTACCAGCCGCATGTCTCCTTTCGCGTAACAAATGTACTGGCGTAGTTTCATATGGTGTCGGAAACAAAAGCGTGAAGTGCTCGCACCTGGCCTGTAATACTGGACAGATACAAAGTGTGTTCGCTGGTACACAGTACACTGGGCGATACATCTTCGTTTCTTCTCGCGATTATTCACGTTTGCTGGTTGTCGGGCGGGTTGTCGGCGCGTGCAGCTCGGCAGCTACCGTCGTACATTTGTACACGTCTCTAATTCGTCAATGTTGCTTTTGGTATACGATGGTGCAATCACTATTACTATCGTTAACAACAACCAATGTGGAACATCGTATGTCTAGGAATATAGTGACCTAATTCAATACCTAAAGCAAAAAACTAAATGGTAATTGAAATTCTTAGGTCCAGACATGTTGTAACTTGTAAAATACAAAAATTTTTAGGTATATGTTTAAAAAATTGTTTATTTTACACTTTCATGCCTGAACCATCGAATAAATAAATTTAATATAGCAATATGATAAAATATACGTCCGCTAATAGTCTTTATAATCCTCATGTACACTTAGCAAAACGTCTATGCACCTAAAATAACCTTGCTTTTAAATAATCCCTCAGTTATCATTACAGCGCAGTTTAAGTATCTAACTACCATCAAAGCGTATCATTAAGAGTAGTATAACCCTTTACGGAGCGTATTATTTCTACAATTTCGCTTATAATTTAATCGTCGTTGGGTAGACGTCCAGTGTTGGACACGAGCACGTCTTTCCAGGATAAACAGATTTCCGCAGAATGCAGCGGGTGTCGGCTGCACGCGACGGCTCCTTGCAACGTTTTATGATGTCATTTGCTTACAATTGGTCATTTTACTACTTCAGCTTTATTATAGGTACGCCATCTCGATGATACTTACGTCTGTCGTGTTCCTGCATTATAGCTTTCATATTGTGACATGTCAATCTATAGATCCGATGCGATAATTTTAATTAAATTTATTTTTACTGCAAAATTTGGGCACCTTTATGACGTTTGATAAGGCAGACTAAATTACCAAATACATTTGATTAAAACGTATGTCTGACATTTTGATTCGCTCTTGAAAGCAAATGTTTGTGTGATCAACATAAAACGTTATTTGTGGCACTTAAAAATCTCTCGTAGTCTCATTACCCAAGACACAAGAGTCAAGACTCAAATAACACATTTCTTTCTTGTATTTCGAATGAAATTGTTGTAATGAACTTTAGCAATTTTTGTTTATAGCTCTCTCGATACACCCTTATATTTGTTTATTTTCAAAGCAATTTACCTTCGTACTTCTAAAAAACATATTCAAATTTGAATTCTTATCACATTACAGTTACAGCAATAGCAAACCGCATTGTACTCGTAACACAAGAGCTGTTCGTATAAAAACAACAATAATGTTTATTTGTTCGATGATAAAAGTAAATGGGCTCGTAGGGCGCAAACCGCCTGTTATTAGCCCAACTCCGGCTGAGTTTGATATTCATCCGTCACATTACAATAAACGTAAGCAATGTATTTGTGTATTCGCGTAATACGAACCGCCACTTGATGGTGAGTGGTTCGCCCGTTGAGCCGACAACGTGTTTCTTGAGAAGTATATTTTTGTTCGCTTGTTTACTTTTTTTCCCACCTTCAGTCAATATGCGTCCCACTGTTTGAAACTTCTACTACAACTGAGGAGGTTGAGGATTTAGTCCACCACGCTAGCCTAGTGAGGGCTGGTGGACTATACACCTAAAATATCATAAGAACTTTTAGGTGAGGAGGTTTTCCTCACTTCCAGTTGACAATTGATGGGTTCTAGGATAAGGCGAGCGTTATAATAAGGCCATGTGAAGCGTTGCGTGTTCAAATCTTAGACAAACAGCTGCGATTTTTTTAAGTTATGAATATCAAAGTTAACGTAATAACGTTGTCGTTAGATTATAAGACTTTTATTTGGCGCAGTCGTCAAAAGTATTATGACTGTTGAAGTCAAGAAGATATACTGTAGCAATTGCCCTATGTAATGTCAAGAAACTTGCTTTTTAAACTCGAGCGTCACTGCGCACTGAATCCCGAATACGATTCGTTGTCATCGTGCACTAGTGATGCGAGTGGAGATAACAGTAATCGATATCGACAAACGATTTGTACTTATTACTGTCAATCACGATATGTTTACAAAGCACTCTGTCACGATACCGCCGATTCGTATCGGAATACGTTTCATATTGAAGTTTTTACAATAATTTAGATGTATTCATAATCGATTTCATGTCGATTGTGGTTGCTTGTCACGAGTTAGGAAGTCAAGCGACGCCGCTGATATTACCTGAAACAAACAGAATTGAAATTAGGATTATGTTGATCAATTCCAAATATAAAAGCATTGGTTAAATAAGTAAATAATAATAATAAACAAAAGCATTAGATTTTATATGTACCTATTGAAATAAGAACTTTTATCTGGCAATGGGTGAAATACATAGATACGCACGAACAAATTTTAATGGATGTAAAGTAATGATGCTTTTTTGGCAGTAGATAATTACATTCGCCCTGTGGTCGGGGGCGTAAGAATACCGCCACGGTATCCCCTGCCTGTCGTAAGAGACGACTAATAGGGGATCGGGATTGTTGGGTGTATCACGGGGGAGGTGCGCCCTAATAGAATAGAAGATGTGCGATCCCGAGAGGAGTCCTCTTTTGGACAGAGCGCTGGGCGGCAACGGGAAACAATTAAGGGCGCTTGCCCTATATTTACCGTACCGTCCAATATGCGCAAGAGGGGGCCATCGAGAGGTTTTAGTCGGTATGCCGGCATGGAAGGCCGGTGACCCCGACATACCCTTTTCGGCCTCCCCCCGAGGTACCGAACAGGGAGCTTAAGGTGCTTTCCTCTCGTTAAAAAAAAAAAAAAAAAAAAAAAAAAAGTAGATAATTACATAAACAAATACGATATACTTTTCTGTGGCAATATTTCCTTTCATAGGCACACTATCTATCTCCCAGTATCATTATTGAAATAATTACCAATTTCCGTTAAATATACCTCGCTAACTAAAATCGATAATTGAACACGCCGTTGACGTGGCACGCATGCACATCCCTACGTTCAACAGGAACTCTATCCTGCTGTATGCGACTTTATACCCCGTCGCGGCATCTATTCCGGTAATGGAATCTGAAAATTACTTCAGCGGCCCAATAAAGCCTTCAGTGTGACCGTAAACCTGGTGACCGTTGAATTATCCACATGCGCTCGTAAAAACAGGGGTTTCTCCACAGTGTGCGCGGGGTTTGAGTGCCGGCTTGTGGCAACATTTGGGACACATATTTGATCCAATGTAGGATTTTTTGATGTTTACAATTAACTGAGTCAAGTTTACATATCGTAATATACACTTTAAGCAAAGCAGTGATGGCCTCGAGGTTTGGGCGCGCGGTCGAGAATCTCGGCGGTCGCGGGTTCGAACCCCAGGCACACACCTCTGACTTTTCGAAGTTATGTGTGTATTCACATTGAATTATCACTTGCTTTAACGGTGAAGGAAAACATCGTGATGAAACCTACACACCTAAGAGTTCTTAGAAATTTCTTAGGTGTGTAGTCCGCCAACCCGCACTAGGCCAGCGTGGTGGACTGTGGCCTAAGCCCTCTCAATGGTAGAGGAGCCCCGTGCTCAGCAGTGGGCGAATATGGGTTGATGAAGAGAATATACACTTTTGGCTTTAACAGATTCGATTCGGCTGTATTAAGTCATAATTATAGAAAATATCACTGTAATATATCTTCACAAAAAGTATTCAAAATTGGCTACTTGGGGAGGAAAAATACAAAAAAAAACAAACAGCACATTTTCAGACCATACGCAAGTAAAGGAAATGCGAGATGCAATAACAAATAAGGAGATATAAAAAATTTTCATGGCGTCTTAAACAACTTTTGATATCTCAAATCGGATAAAAATCAGGGTCGGACGTAAAAGAAACAATTGGCAAAATGTGGTTTATCCTTCACAAAGAAGAAAGGTAATGAAGATAATAAAATCATTTTCATTTATACGGTTCGCACTGTCGTAGTTCTCATAATATAACTTTTTAGCGACACTGTATGTTTTTTTTAATAATTTTGCATATTTTTAGGCAGGGCTAGAAAATCTAGTTAGATAAGTAAGTAAAAAACACTTTGTATAACTGCTGAGATCTTCGAACAACTTAGGGTTGTAGAAATGGAACTAACTATGCAATAGTTTAGCTTTACAAAATTTGAACAATGATAAAGCGGCGCTGCAAGAAATAAAAACAAAAACATGTGACGACTGTGCTCTACTTTTAAAAAAAACGGATGTAATATTTTTTTGTACGGTTTTGTTAGGTTTCTGATAACTAGATCAACAAGTTACTTTCATGTGTTGGGAAGGAAGATAATAATTTGTGATAAAAAAGCAGATTATCCCGCCCTTTTAAGAAAGAGGTTTAGGATCAGTCCCTCATTCTTCTTTTTGTTCTGAACGTGTGAGAACGGCTGTCCATTCCTGCAGGTAGTGCATTTAGGTGGAAGCCTAATTTAATACCTATTGCACAGTAATAACTAAAACCTTTCGGCGAAAGCCTTTCGTGTTATGGACATTTTAAGTAATGAATAGTTATCATTAATAAATAGTCAGATTTCCAATTCAAATGCAGAAAAACTACTTCACTAGACACTGCCACATGACACATTCACTGCAGTTTAAACATAAAACATAGCAGTAATCAATAGGTACATACAATAATAAGTATGTATCACCAGTTCACAATTATGTCGATCCGGTCGTAACCGCATGCAAATTGGTTGACACCGGAATGCGACATCGGCGTGGGACACCTTTTGCACCTTGTCCACAACTAGCACAATTATCATTTAGGCATTAATTTGTCAGACTCACATTACTAAATAGTCTTACAATAAGATTTATTTATTTGTTAAAGGACAAGACAGAATATTGCTGAAGATGATTATTCAAACTCCTCAAACTAATTACCTCACGAGGTCCTAAATAGCAGAAGGAAGTCCATTAGGGAAAAACTAGACATAGAGACATCATTATAACAGAGGTCCATTGATGATCTTATTAAATTGCAAGCTTCATAGATAAAATAATAAAAAAGAAATACCGAAAGAATATTGAATTCCTATATATAAAATTGATCAATTCAAATCGCCTTTGAAGCTTAGAAAGGCCACTGCATGTACAACACATAAACAGACTGAATGGAAGCCGCCGGCCAATACCATCGTTACAGCATCGAATCAGGTGGTCCCCTTTGTGGGCGCACGTTGCAAATATAAAAGTAAAAATCTGAAAAATCAAAATTCCCAACAAGCACTTGTACAATTTGGTCGTTACGTTCCGGCACAAACCGGTAATATCTGGTCCGTACCGCCGCAAATTGGATTGGACTGCACGGGGTGAGCGGGCGCGGCAGCGGTGCGACGGGCGCATCGCGACTTTTGCATCGTAAACTCCATTTTATTTATTTTCCGATGTCTGCTGTACGCGAAAACCAACAATTTTGTAAATGCAGGATAAGCCTCGCCGTGTAACCCATTCAAACGAGTTCAATCCGAATTCTGTTACATTTATAACAATTTCCAAGCGCTCTTTTTCCGCTAGTAAATAGCTTATTCTCTAGTGACAACATTGGATCCTTAGTACAGACAACGTCCTTTAAACCCAGCCTTTGTATTTACATTGTTATTCCTAACAACTACCGTGGAAATAATTTTGCTTCTTCTACGTTTGAGGGCTTTAAAAACAGAATTTCACATAAGACTTTCCTCTCAGGTAACAATAAGATGAGACAACATTATGCATTATTGCTTTCAAGCTTCATTCATTGTCAAGACATAACTTATAAGCCTTCTCGATTTACATACAATTTACACCAAAAGCGTTTTGCCGCTCAAAATCTGTAGCCAAAACAAGCAAGCGCTTACAGCACAATACAAGCGCAGGTTATGCTCGTGTTAATATCCGTGTATCCCGCACGTTAGCAATTGTCATAAAGATGAATCCACCGCGACAGCTTTACGCCGGCATAAATTTTTATTCAACGCAAATATTGATAAACAGCCGGTGGATAGCGCCGCACGCCGCATCGAATGGTCTGATCTATTTTGTATCATTTTGTGGCTGTGTTTTATTACATTTTTAACGTGTCAGTCCGCCGTCACATTATGAACGAATTTAATCCATAAAAGGACGGGCGAGACAATTTATCCGCGAATATGGTGCGCGCTCGCTATTTCCCGACGAGACTTTTGTGTTCGGATGATGCGAGTAACATGATGCTGTTATTCCTTGATGTATTGAATTGTTCGTGAGAATGCTATTTCTTGACTCTAATTTTGTATGTATGAAGTCATTTGATAGATTAGTCAAGCCGCTTAGGTTTGTTGGTAAGCCTTAAGAAAGGTGAGTAACTTTTGTCTTTGTAAACCCAATGGAGATGTCTTAGTGTAGGCAATTCTTTGAACACACATAATTTATTTTTTCCTTTCCCTGGAAACTTATGGACTATGGCTATTAACTAATTAAACGAAAGTTAGGCAACTTAGATTTACAAACTGATAAAGAATCGTTATAAAAGTTTATTTTGAAACGTAAATTTATTAACAAATGGTATGTGTAAAGATTTTTTACTAATAGTAAATTTAATAAATTAAAGCACTTGGAAACTTATGCTACCCCTCTGTTCGCGCCTAGAGAAAGTTAGTTTCATTACTCTGCGCGTAGTCACTTTGCGCAGTACTTGTCAACAGGACGTATCGTGTGATTGGTATTGTTGTTTGTGGTTATTTTATTATTCCCAATATTTTGTATTTTGCCTACGGTCAAATCAATTGTTATTATATTGGACGGATTGCGGACAACAATGCGGTTGCTTTATTGGAATATCAATACGGACATCATTATTTTCTTTTTATAAATTACTTTTTGTATAATATATCCTTTTTGCTTAAGAACTACACAATCGTATGCGTTGTTGATTTAGAGGTTCCAAGTTTGAATCTCTTTCTAAATTAGCATGGAGTCAGTAAATGTACCCGAAATGCGACAAACGCCTCGTCAGATATTATGAAGCCTCACTAGGGCATTCACCCTATCACCAAACATTTTTTTTTTCAATTTAAATCTCATTTTTTTTAAATAAATAAAACAGTAATTCACATATCGTCATTTAATATACGTAATTACGTTACGCGGGACGCGCGTCATCTCGCACAGGTCACCGCGCGCTGTCGACTATCAACTCGCGAAATGCGGGCGCTCCATGCCACACCGCGTCACTTTAGGCGTTTTATCAGTTATCTACCTGAATTACCGCACAATATACGGTGAAAATGTGTACCGTAGCTTGTTTTTGGATTATCCACCGGGCTCTATAGGTTCATAATGTGACTATAACTGGGAACGCGAACAATAGCTGAGTAGCTTGTTATACTCAATCAGCATACTAATTATACCACAGCATACGTCCTTGTTATTAGACCTTTCCTAAGGTTAATGATTTTAGGCTATCACGCACGTCTTATACAGGCTATAAGACCTCGCTAACGATCTAAATTATCATGTTTAACCTTCAGCCCTTGGGGTTGTCTTGAATATAATCGTTGACTATTAAAGCGATTTAATAACGTCGAAAAGCCGTGTGGTCTTGGGTTAGGGATTGCGAACAACCATCTTAGTCCGTAAAATTGTATTTAATATATTTGTGATTCATAGACGTGTTAACTGAAAATGTAATAGATAGTAGAGTCAAGATTTTCTTTCCGGCATAATTGATAGCCCTGTGGTACAGCTGGCTAAGACATAAGCTTGCGAAACAAGAGACCTCGGGTTCCATCCCCGTTCCGAGACAAATGTTAACCACAAATATTTGTATCGGGTCTGCGTGTGTTTGAGATCATAGAGTCGCTCTTACTTTCTGGTACCTAAAACCCAAGACTCGTGACTTAGTCTGAGGTTAGAACTACATGGCACTACACGCACGTATAACTCACTAAATCCAGACCTTGTTTATTACCTCAATTTCACAATGCAAATTGCTCACTGAACCGCTGACAGAAATACGATGAGCCTTTCATATCCCATGGATTAATGCTCGACGGTCCCGTGCCATATTCCACCATTGAACATTAGCACGGTGCGGAATAAGCGATCGTGGACAAAACGCCCTCGCTCTAGATTCAACGTTCATATCCGCACGGCCGGTGGAAGATCTTTTATATCTACTCCTTTGTTTGTTGGTATTGCAAGGAGCGCAGTTCGCGGCTGTAATCACTGTACCTGACCTGAACGTAACTGTTAATGAGAAGTGGCTATGGCAACTATTAATGGTATGAATGAAACGTTTTGTAAGTCTCTTGGATTCGCGACTCTAATAAGGGCCGAGGGAATTAGAAGTCCTTAGATCTTTTTCCGGGTCGGCTACGGTATTATACGGTTTTTCCATTAGGAAATTCTCAATAGCAGTAAGGAGGCTAGAAATATGCGCGCAAACAGCAATGTACGAGCTCCTATAACATGAGACTATACATACCTGGCGAAATGTGGGCGCAAAGGTACACATTTGCCTACCCCTTCGAGGTATATAGTCGTAAGATTTTACTATACGTATGAACGCAACAACACAGAAATTTTTTGAGGTCCCGCAGTATTAGTTGGAAATGTAATCAAGAGGTCCCAGATTGGTAACCAGGTGTTATTCATAAAATTTACAGCAGCATGGAGTTTGGAAGTGGCCAAAAATGTAAGTAGGCTCGCCAAGTTAAATTACATAACACTGCATAATTTTGAGTGCTTAATTACGGTTGCTGTGTCTTGCATACTCACATACTTAATTTATAGGTATGTCAGCTAGTAAGCTAGCTGAGTTTCCTACCCGTTCTTTAGTGATGACTGCCTTCGGAACAGGGTGGTAAATTTTGAAATCACTTTTATTTGACATTTTATAAATTCAATAAATAATATTTCATTTCATTAAAGACCAGCTCTAAAACTTAAACTTTAACCTCACTGTTACTGTTACCATCAAACGTATCCTTTATAAATTTTTTATCGTACGCATTAAAGCCATCAATAATTTCTTTACAACGCTCGATCCATCAATAAAGGTTGGCCGTTTGAGAGTTTACTTTCGGCTATATCCCGGTAGCTGGCCGTGCGAAAAGTTACGTCGGTCAAACTTCGGCTTTTATGCCACTCAACATGTCTCCACATAAATTGTTAAGTTCGCGCTTGGCCGTCCAGTCACTTAGCGTTCGCTACCGTACTCCGAAGTCTTTATTATATTAAATGTTTTATTTATTGCTAACGTTTATGAAGGGTGTTATGCACGTTTTTGCGTGAGGACTGGTCAATAAAAGATATTTGTAAAAAATAATATTACTACATCGACTTTAAATTCCTTGTATTTTGCCTTTTATACCCAGTCTTTTCCGTTTGTGGGTGTTATTAAGCTTTTAGATGTTGATTTCATTGGTGGTCGACATATGTGAAGGCAATGTTTCGGCGTAAAATATCTGCCTGGATTGTTAAAATACGGATTTAATGAAATAAATATTAAAAACTGAAACAACTCATGAAACCTTTAGTTTTCACAAGAATAAAATGATCATATAAACAAAAAGATTCTTATAATAGAACTCATAACGATCACGTCAAAACACGAACTAAGAACCCTTAATCCCGTGTAAAGGTGCGTAAAACTAAAAATTCTACGAGGGCCATAAAAACTTTACCGCCATAGTGACGTCGCGCGCTATAAACGTCGACGTATCCCGTACACAACATATTGCTGTTGCATTTTTAATACACTCGTTATTTAGCAACGTTTTGACAGCCTCTGTGGAACACGTGAAAAGAGACGCGGGTTCTGTCCTAGATCCGAAACAAAAATATGTTTTTTGATTAGATAAAGGGAAATGTCATTGGTCAAATCGCGGGTAGCCGCTTGATACAGGGCGCTTTCGATAGAGCACTTTGGAAGTCTTTGGGGGAGGCCTATATCCAGCAGTGGACAACTTTTGGCTGATGATGATGAAAGGTAAATGGTTCAACAACTTGAGAGGTGACAGGTAACGGATGAATGAGCGCTTCTCAAGACCAGGATTGATGACCCTTTCTTTGGGAAGGCTAGATTTAGCATTGAAAGGCGATAGGCCTAAAAGGAAAAACAACAGAAGTATAAATGTAACTCATTTGTTTAAATTAAAATGTGGGTCTTAGTGCCTTAAGCATTAACTGTTTTGTGACGTGTTGCTTGATCACGTTTCTTCCATTTACAATATAAGAAACTAAGATTATGTTTGAATCTTTTAACCACACCCTTGGAACCCCAGTTTATCCCTCCCGCATCCCTCGAGAAATCCCTCCCCCCTAACTGAACTAACCACTCGAAACCGGGGTAAACAAAGATATTTACCTGTCGAAACTTTACTTAACAATCCGGCCATCGTTCATTTTTGACTGGTCCATTTTCGCCACAAACATTTGCTTAAAACAGTTTTTCATTTACCGAAATGGACTTTTTTAGTATAAAAAATATTAGCATTATCGTCAGCTGTGATTCATTTTAGTAAAAAAGTAGGTTATTTACAAAAGACTATTAAGGCTTGTCATTGATAAATGAAATGTGTTAAGATGTACAAATTAACTAATCTATTGATTAGATTGTATCGCTCTTCCAATTGTGTTCCCGATCTTGTGTATATATGTATGTAAATACTTGTTGCGGTGCAGGGACCAAAACAACGGCTTTATATTGCATAGATTGGCCTACAATTAACTCTGCAAAACATCTCAAAAGAAGCTGTTCAACATAGTGTTGACAAACCTAACCGTCTTAACATACTTATTATTTCAGCAACGGAAATACGCATGCGCAAGCAGAACTTCGTTGAAACTTCGTCTCGAAGTAAAACTTTTAATTCGTTGTTAAACAACGCCATTAAGCTGGCGATAGTTTCCAGGTCACGTGCTAAGTTCTTCCCACCTTTACCTTCAAGTTCGGGTTTTAAACTAATCATTTGGGCAATGTATATAGGACGACATCGTGACGACTGAAGAATTGGAAGATGTCTACTTACTCTATACATTTTATGCTACTCTCTTTACCTATTTATTTTTTCTGTTTTATTATCCGCCCAAAAGTTCTCTGGATGAAATTGCCTAGAGCGATTAGACCGCCTCATTTTTTTGTTTTTTTTTCTTCATATAATTTTTGTACCAAGTGTACATAAATAAGATTTCTGCCCTTACAAATTCTATTGCTGAGCAAGAGTTTCCTCTATTCTTGGACAAAAGGCATGATTTTCGTGCATGACGTTGGTTGGCCTTGTGGAGGCTGGGGTATTTCACAATAAAAATTATGAAAACCTCTTGCATTTTTTTTCACACATAACATTGAGAAGTAAACATTTTAATTTTTTCGCTTTTTCCTAGGTAATAATAATGTGCCTGCAACCGTATAATAAAAGTATTTATCTCATTCAGCCAACTGTCTCAGTCGATAATATCATGGCAGTAGTACTGTAAATAAGAATATTCACTTAGGCTTCCACCTTATCACCCGAAAAAATTAAGAGCGGCCAAGATCTCTTTTGTTTTTTAAAAAATAACGACTTTAAAAGATCTCTGCACTAAAACAAATTCCACTCTTAAATAAACAGATTTCAAAGCGTTATACGCGTTTATTTTTAAATCGTTTTTTTTCTACAGTTTCCTGTGTTCACAGAACAAACTCTTCAAACAATTCGCGCCAATAGCTCGCTTTGTGTGCTTCCATTAGAAATTGCATTCCTTTTTTTTAATTACTTTTTTCCATAAACTAACGCAGCGTTTAGTCCTTTGTTATTTCACATTTTCAGTGTTCAATAGAAAGTAGGACAAAATGATAATTAATTAAAAATTATACTCAGAGATAATGGACGAGATTTTTTCTCGGAATAAAAGATATAAAGCTTGAGAATTAATATGTTGCTTCATTTTCTATAATATTTTACGCGGAACTATATATCCTATGATGTTACACAATACACTCATTATCATTTCTTATTGCGTAGGTAATCAGCAATAATATGAACTGTTTAAAGTAGATACTGGAAGATGTAACAATTTTTCTAATACCATGATATTATTGCTGTCGTTTAATGGTATGGTAAGATAAAGTATTTCTGTTTCATTATCTACAATGTGACTACAATATAAGGCTATGAACACGTGCCTATCTACAACGTATATTGCCCATAGGAGACCACCAATAGCTGGTAGGCCCAAACCCGGCATCACGAAGGACATTTCAATAACCACAAGTTGTCAATCTCCATTCTTCATTCTGCCCCACTACGTCGCAATTATATCTCGGAAATCCATTCCTTTGAGGCATAAAACTTCGGCATTAACAATCACATTTAAGACTCAGTTATAGCACAATAATTTTCGTGTCATCAAATCTTGATAACAGCCATTTGGCCGCACTCGGCTCTCGGACGCTGCGTGTAACCGTGGCGTATTTGGAAATTTCATTTTCTCCCGTCGCACAATCACTTCGCCAACAGCGAGACGCACAAACAACTTCGGCCATTAAGTTGCCATAAAACGGAGCGTTTCGGCGATTTGAATCGCCATTAAACGTTAAATGAACACTATAAAGGGTAAAAAGGCCGTTAAAGGCGACACGCAGCGTGCGAAACCGTCGTAAAGCATTAGTCATCGCGACCTTTTTTACAATAGGACAGTGTCGCATGCGCACACATAATATTTCGCGTATACTTTTTTTATCTGAAGCACGTTATACTTGTACAAATATTATTAATTTGACCAGTCAGAAAAATAACAAGGTATATGAAAGTAGCTCTCGCGTCTTTTACATTTCTATACGTACTGGCGGTGTGGTTTTCGTATCTACCAGGACAGCAGGTCGACACTCACCTTGCTGTCCTGAAAACCACTTGTGCTGTGCTAGAGATCCAGTGTCCGATTGTCGGATCGATTAATGTTTTTGGGTTTTCCATTAGAAATTCTCAATAGCAGTACGGAATGTGTCCGAACAAGGGAAATAGCCTTGAAAATTTGGGAGCAGAATGCATCTCTGCCTACTTTTTCAGGAAACAAAGGCTTGTATGCATGCAATTTTAAGTGCTTCATATATTTGCTTTATTTCAATCCTGTTTTAAGTAGGTGTCGTAGATATCATTGAGGCGTAAATGACGCACAGACAGCGTGGTATGTTTAATGATATCGATTCATCCGGTCGACGTATATTTATCTCGACACAGTAAGTGGCCAGTTTGATATTTGCACTCTATTGCAAATCGACATTTAAATATTTAAAAAAAAAACTAAAAATGTTCGCGTGTAAATGTACGATTGTGTAATGTTTCGGTCCAAGTGCGATGAATAGATTTCCGGTGTTTTTACAAGCGGTACAATGTTTTGTCTGCGCGTAGGTTTAACACAAATTGTTTTTGTCCAGCTGAATGAATTAGTGGCTTTGCAATGTCGCACTAGGATAAAATCAAAATATTAAGATTTCATTGCAGTTATCATTATACTAGGTGCATCAGTAATCTGTCTTATAAAAAAGTTTTTATATCCCACGCATTCCTATACAGCCCATATAGGCTCCACTGCTAGGCACGGGGCTCTTCAGCATCTAAGAGGGTTGAACTCTGCTGCTGAAAATATTATAGAGCAAAACCGAAAAACATACTCCCTAGTCCCTAGCTACAGAATCCGAGCCTTGATCTGCTAATGTAGGACTTTTCTATCCATCTTTACAGCCCATATTTCTAGAAAAGGCCTTCTTACTGACTGAGACCTGTTAGTACGAAAATTCGGATATAATACTCAAATATCTTAGGTGTGACAATATAAGACTTTTATAGTACAAAAAAATCATAACCAATCCCTCACACGTACCGACAGATTTGTACGCACGTCGTAACTCGCGCTATCATTGTAAACTCGTAATTGGCCGTAGCGACAGTTTTACTGCGTTTATATTTTTATCGGCGAGGCACGCTGAAAACATAAAGCTATCCGTTAACGTGATTAATCAGCGGCGTGTTTTATTGCACCAATGTTTAAATCTATCCGCGGCACGCTGATCTGTTTGTTTATCCGCCCGATCTCGTATCCCATTATGGAGTAAACACGTAACGGTGTGTACGGTACCGTTGCTGAGTTTTAATTGTTTTACATTTGTATTTCTTTTTTTGTTTTTATTTTTGAGGAGAATGTGGAATCCGTTTTTACAGGCAATTTGTTAGTAATGTCGAGATTTAGGGATTATAATTTATCAAAAGTGCCTAATACAGTCGTTGACTTTAAAAAATATAAATACCATCGTTGTCCCTGCCATCTATCGGTACGAAACGTACGCTCTTAAAGCAACTCTCGCAAGTTTACATCACTGCCACACCATTAAGCTGCAGCATAATTTTCCAGTCAACATGTCCCATTTTCCTAAAATTATTATCCTTTAAACACTCCATAAAGAATCAAGATAGATGTCAACGGGCCGATGATGACGTATGAGAGATATAGAGAGGTCAACCCTCTTACATCAATACTTGGTAGCATACACCATTAGGTGTAGTTCAGTGACTTGTGAGCCGATTTTATTATAGGTGAAAGGCTTAAATCAAGTAGCCAGACCATATATGTTGACGTATCTAGGTAGTTTAATGTTATGTGCAGTGGTACGAGCGCCATACGTCACTTGGAGCGCTATCAATATATTTTCAATGTTTAACGATGGGAAGTGATTAAGCATTTATTTTGTGCTAGTACGGTTTAATTACCACTATGTTAGAACAAATCCTCAATTGTTAGGTTGCATTAAAGTAGTGGTCGGATGGACGCTAACATCACGGAGATCCAGGACGTGTATCTTAAAAGAATGCCGGAACTTAATGTGATAAAAATTATCGAGGAGGGCCAGACCTGGTGGCTACTAGAACAAGACCATACAGAAGAAACGAAGAAATTACACAAAGAAAACCCCATAAAATTCACTACTACTATTTTGCCAAATTTCATCGATCATTGTGAGATCCCATCATGAATCAAGAAAGTTCAGAAGCATTTAAGTACCTACACATCCTGCCAAGCGGCAATGATTTACATTGTAAAATTTTAAACTGGATAGATTTTTGAAGCAATTTCGCCGAGCAGCCTCACCGCTACTGTGTTGCAGACACATGAGTGACAGTTGATTTAGAAATTGAAAAGTTCATCTTTCAAGGCGGAGTGTTTGTTGAAACGGAACGTTTTCAACTTCACCGCAAAATTTTATACACGAAATGATCGTAACAGTTTTGAGATTACAAAGAAACAGATAATTAAGCAAATTTGGCTTTAATTAACTGTTTAGTAAAGTTAAATACGATTGGATGTAAAATTACAACTTTAAGCACTTCATTCTAATATTCTAAGAGTGGTTTATTTTGGCTTTGTACAAAGACTGTCTACTGGCCCTTTTTTTTTGTTCTCGGGAGGAAAGCTGTTTATGGCTCTACTTCCCGCCAGCCCGGGGGAGGGGGGCGGGAAGCGTATGTCGGGGTCACCGGTCTTCCAGCCCGGCGCGCGGCGACGTCATATACGCGCAGATGTTAGTGCCGGGCTGGGTCCCTAACAAAATCCCTAAACCGGCATACCGACCAAAACCCCCCGGGTGGCCATCTTCGCGCCGAGTGGGGCGATCACGGTACGCGGGCGAGAAGCGCCCACCATCATCCGCAGCCGTCCGGTGCGCCTCCGAGACGTAAATGTCTCGGCCGTCT
Source organism: Cephonodes hylas (assembly GCA_030295005.1). Classification (NCBI taxonomy): domain Eukaryota; kingdom Metazoa; phylum Arthropoda; class Insecta; order Lepidoptera; family Sphingidae; genus Cephonodes; species Cephonodes hylas. The sequence goes on along the minus strand of AP025367.1, from coordinate 1,670,214 downwards.
CGGAGTTTTAGGGGGCACAGTTGCACCCCCACTATCTTGGTTCGGGCGCCCATACTGGCCCTAGGCCGGCGTATAGAGTACAGCCCCCTTAGCAGTGACGATACACCGAAAAAGACGTACATGTGCTGTTATATATATAGATAAAACAGTAAACAGTTCTTAAGTAAGTAATATATCCTTTATGTAAGGGCAACATCACATTAACTTATATCGCCTATTACTTCGTATTTCGTGAATGTAATTTTGATATTAAAACGGCATTACAAGTGCGATTCCAGCAAATGCCACCAGCTCACCTTTACAAGCCATGGCAGCGATTTGTTCATTACAATTTGCACATTGCATTCAAAGTTAGACAGTTTCGTCCGTTCATCGCGATAAACGGTTTAACTCTACCTTTTGCGGAGACGGTGTTGAAACAGTTTACTTGATAATGGCATTGAAAATTATGGCGTATGACGTATTTGCTACGAATAAGTAAGTAGTGAATAAGTAAGTGCTACGAATGGAGGCACAAATGATTTTATTTTAAGATATATATAAATCAATAAAGCTTGGATGCTTGTTTGGATTTTCTATGATTTTAAAACTTAATTCTGGCATCGACGTTCAGTATATTGGTACTTACTACAAGTCCATGTCTGCATATAAACAGAAATCTTTAATCTAAGCTAATGCTTAATAAAACAAACGCGACCACAAACACAAAAGCCATAAACCACGGGAGATTAGCGCCGAAACACCGCACCACAACAAGATCTTACATTAAAAAGCGTCCAATCCGCGTTATTTATAACAATGTTATTGAACTTAATGTTATTAATAGACTGAATGACCCTCCTTAACACTCGACACCCATCAAAATTGGCGCTGGACGGCGCAAGGGTTGGACCGGTGCCAGTGAGTCGCGCGCCCCCACTGCGCTGCAGCGCTCCACACTCAATGGGGTGGAAAACGACATATCGCTTTAATCCGCTGCCTCGCTTTATTGTTCGCGACGTGATTTGTTTAGATGCGAAGATGCGAGGGGAGTCACCGAGTTATGATGTAGCGTAATAATTTTATGTTGAATTTTTATTATGAAACATCTGTTTAAGATTTTATTAATGATCGCGCTTTTTGATATTTATGGTTGGATTAAGTAGGCTTACACTTTTACGCACTTACAAGTTTATTGCTTTCCTAAGACATCAAATTCAATGTTATTGTGTAAAATTTGCCTTTATGATATTTCTACAGATTTAATTTCAATACGCCCGAAAGACAGTAGGATTCCGATGATCGTACAGGGCAAGGCAAGAAGTTATATGCTATTAACAAAACAAATGCTTGTAGAATTATTAAATGTAAACTAAACTGCCACGAATATAATTCGGTTAGTTCGCATCACTGGTTTTAAATATACAGTCCAACAGAAGCCCAGCAAGACTCCTAATAATTCACACAACTAATTCGATCCCATGGCGCTCGTCTCTCGAACACAACACAAAACCCAAGGCGTCAACCCGCGCCCTTTTCCATTTCCTAATTATCCATATTATTTCACAATTAACATCGCCAGCCGTTGCAGACATGTGTACACATACAAACAAGGGCAAAACATACTTCCTCCCCTCCCCCTTTACCTTTCTCTCCCTTCCATTCCCGTCCCGGGGCGCCGAATTTACGTGGAGCCTTAATTAAATACCTCAGTGCAAAGTTACCGAGTGTTTGTTACAAAGCTGCCGGTGTTATCTGTATTATACGAGTGTGCCTGCATTACGTAGGATTTGAGTGGTACGGCGGTCGCGGCTCGCCTTGGATGACGCGAATTTGCTTCGGGACGTCGCTGGATTTGCGGTCGGACGGTGGCGCTTTAGCTTGATATTGGTTGGGGGGATATAAGGAGTTCTATGGTTCTTGTTTTGATGAGGAAAGAAACTGTATATGAAAGAAATTAACCATCCTTCTCAAGTGAACATATTTTATGTTTTTTTCTTTTGAAGTAACAGGTCACTTTTCTTAGTAAGTCTTAACACGTTTAAAGATAGTACGATCTAAGCAACTGATGAGTCGTTGATATTACAATCAATAATATCACTGCTATTACATGACAGTTTAATAATATTTGTAACTTTGTAACTAAAATACCCAATAAAATTAGTCCGTCAATTTACATATGTATGTATATTGCTTGATTCGACTACAGCTCTGACAATAAATGTTTTATAGTCCATAATATCTAACATTGATATTGATGGATTGTTTTTATCCATGCACATTGCACATGCTAATCCAATATAGGCCACTGCAAGCCAAGTAGAAGAGAGCCGAAAATAAACACCCAAACTCCCACCAATTTCACTATCGGCTCTCGGCTGTGATTTCAGCGCCTCTGCCCACTTTAAAAAGCAAAATCGTCGCGGATCGCCGGCGGAATTCCCATCGCTTTAAGCGTGCGAATCGTTTACGTAAAAAAATTGAAATAAAACATAATAATAGGCTCTGGGCCGTAACAGAGGTGCGATTTGTCACGCAATACTTTTTAACGTTGGCAGTACTGGTTCTTGCTTGAGAACATGATTGGATCGTAAACGACTGTAAACAAATATGAACCTAACACGCTAGACTGAATTGTTTTGTACTAACATAATGACGTGAAGCGTGTTATTTGACAAAAAATGGGGAATTATGAAAAAATGTTTATTTTTACATTAATCTAGGGAATTTCTATGTGTCCCAAGTGATGATAATAATTACCACAAATATGAACTATTGAATATTTTTGAATCTTTTTAATTTGAAAGCGAAGAAATTACAAAGAAGTCATCATCAGTAATCTTGTTCAGAGGAGTAAACGACAAACAAATTTTTGACACGACAATATTCCCTGACAACCTGTTTACTTTGTCCCTCAACATCACTTACAATTATTGTATGAAATCAGCACAAAGCAAGCAAAATAAAACTTTACGACGCACTTCGCCTTTCACCGTCGCGTTTTGGCATAAGGAACAGCGTAATGTGCCAACGAGCTACGAAACTGCCAAGGCTATGATTATTGCGGACATGGCTTTTAACTGGCGCTTGTATTCATTACCTGTAGGGCTGTAATGGGTTGGAGGTCGCGTCACTCTAGCACCCATTAGCAGCTCGACGGGAGGGCAAAATACTTGAGGGTTATCAACGTTTGTTTACATTCACTCGTTAAAGAATTGTGTTATAGAATTGAATACTATTGTCACTTTTGTTTTATTGTACATTTTTTCAGTAATAATATTAGGCTTGAATAATGAAATGATCAATATTCACCTGTAACACAAAGTATATTTAACTTCTTTATACGTTCATTCACAATATGTTAACAATTAGTGTTATTTTTTACAGACAAGTCTTGTTAAACGTATTTTGATCAAATTGATCTTTGTTACTCTCTTGCTTTAAGTGATGGATGAATGATGTATTTAAAATAAAAGGCTGTAAGCTCGCACCAATGGAATTTAGAATATATTTATTTATTATGCTTCAATAACCCCTTGGAATTCTCTTATAGTCTTCCTGAGTGTAAAGAAGAGAATAAAGATTCATGGATACAGGCGTGTATGTATATTTATATAAGCAAAGTCCAAAAAGTATAACATTTAGAACACTTACACCTTCAGTAAGCAAACCTATTACAAACTCGAGCCGCAACATCAAAAGCGGGATTTAAACACTAAAATAGAGGCGACTGCAGCGCCATCTAAGTCCTCCTCAACAACTTTGTTAAACAAACTTACTAGAACAGAGCGTGGCTTAACAAGATACAGATTAAACTTTTAAAACAGTTGCACTACTGTTGTTCTGATTCAATTCTCCTGACCGATTTCAGGTCTCTTTGGGTAATTATTTTTAAGGTGTAAACTATCTGTAATCAACAAGCTAGAATGCTACTTATTATTAACTTATCAAAAAGTGGCTGTGGTGTCATCGTCACCTGATTTAATATTTCCATTTTACATGCAGGAGAGGTATATGTGTTCTATAAATTATTTTTATCTCTTCTGAAATAATTTTCATCCCTTAACACATTACAGACGGAACCAATTTCCACGAGGCCTCCAAAAGAACTTGTTAGAATAGACCTAAAGCGACAGCATTCCTAAATAGCATATTTGTCAGAGGCAAGTAAAAAATCCTGAAATTAACACGATCATACGTTTCTTTTAAATGCATCCGGGGCACCGAACCCATGTCACTAACGCATCAGTCGCGGTCCGCGGATAAATGGCTAATCTGTTAATGGACGTCATCTAAATCTGCACTCTCTCAACTATGAGCTTGAGTGTTGTGGAAAGTCCGTCGCGATGGACGCTCAAGCATGATCCTGCATAAATTAACATACAAACAAGTTTAACAACCGTTTCCACTTGCACTTTATGTATTGTTATCTTTATATGCACTTACGTCGTCTGTTCAGCTGTTAACCTCCCTATTATCCCATGTCTTTTGAGCTTAGCTTGAAATGGTATCTCAGCAGATAGATTGTGGACTGATGATCCATCACAACATCTTTATATCCAAGAATATCATCCCGCAAAACCATAAAGTTACCATCCGTGCTTGTAATTAAATAAAATTACAGTAGTTTCTTGAATCCATAAAACATTAAATGCATCATTTAAAGACAGACGTTGCCTTAACCATACCTCCATAGTTAGACGGAGGCCTATGAACATTTCCAGTACGTACAGTTGAAAACTGGCCGGCTTTAATCGGCTTCCTGCAATCTTTATGAGGTCGTCATTCTGCTTGTGAATGAACATATAATCGTTTACATTTATAGTTGGATGGACACAGTACTGACGTAAATGAACATTCATAAATGCGATAAATCGAATCCGGTCCCATTTTAAATCGAGCAGTGCATGACTATAAACATGAATACAGAAATACACAGAGTCGTTTAACAAGCGATATTTTATTATATGTATCATATCGGTTGTATTTGGGGCTGATTCCACATTGGGCAAGGAAGTACGGCATTTTATATGACATTTACAATGGTATTTATTTAGAGTTCTCTCGTAATAATGTCAGATATTTCAAAATTATATTGTATTAGAACCGGCTCTTTCTCAGCTTTTGTTACGACGTTGGCTGTTAAGACTTTATCCCTACTAAACGCGCAGAAGCTGTTTAGCATCGGAGTGACATGATCTAGCTAACATAATCATGATTGAAATACCAAGTGAATTACGACTTGTGTAGGTACTTTTGATTCAGTTCTACAACCAATAGCATTTTATTTAATGGGGAAACGATGTTCTTTTTCAACCTTCATACGGCTCTCTTTTACAACTGTGTCGGGTTAGGTTTATTTCTCCACTCCTGTAAGAGTGGACGGACTAGCGCCTTACAAATCCCAAATAACTTAGGTAAGCAGATCCACTGACGATGCTTTTGTTGACTGATGAAGTACCTACAATAGGTCATTTAAGAATACAAAAAAAAAACTTCGAAAATATTTTAAATTGGCGACTTAATCCAAGATTTTTTATTTGACCATATCCCACCACACACCCGCCACTATAACTTCTGTGCTGCAGCATCAACAGCGGCACGCACAGTATTTTCGCCGAGAACTACAGCTTAGCGAATCTATGGGAACCTAATTTGTCATGTTCCACAACGAAATTAATCAGAAATAATATGAGAGGAGTTGGAAAACAAAGAGCTGTCCACTCATATACTACTTAATCCTAAATCCCCCTAACAATTTTTCTCTAGTATTTCCTGATTATATCGTCACCGCATTAAATATTCCCGGGAACCGATTCCCGGTGCGTGCATCGACCACGTGACACGCGACCCACATACAAGCCCTGAGTCACGGTCCAACAATCTAGCCGTTTCACACGTCGCCGTTGATCCTTTAATTGGCGTCCCGCGACAATTCAGGGTTAAACTGACGAGATGATGTCATGTGTATTTATGTTGCTTCTATTTACAGACCGAGGAAATGAAGGAATGTCGCGATGAATAATAGCACTTTTATAAAGACGCTGATAGCAGACATCAAAATACCTTTTGATTGAAGTATCTCTCTGTTATTTAAAAAATAACCCTTATCGACATTAATGGCGACTGATCATTTTTGTCAGGATAGTTTTGAAGTGTTCCGAAACCGCGCCACAAACATAGGGTTTATTTATCCGTACATTAAATATGAATTTTTAAATATGAACCAAAACATTGAAAAACAAATGAAATGAAAGATTCCCATCACCATTCCATTGAGAGAAAAAAATATATGTAACATGTATTCGCACTTAACTTTAAATAGTAACCAGTAACAGGTATGTTCCCTAGGGTTTACCCCGTGAGTTTTGTCTCGGTACTTCGAACGAAAAGACTTCTAAAATTCATGTTAAATGGCGTTTATAAAATAACAGTGCTGGTGTTTATGTGTAGTATATAATTTGCAAATATAAGGAAAACGTTTCTTTTAAATTATAATTGCTAACCAGTAAGTAGAGATGACCTCGAGGTTAGGCAGGCGGTCGAGGATTTCGCCAGTCGCGGGTTCACACCCCAAGCACTCACCCATGACTTTTCGGAATTACTCCTTTACGTATATGGACCGTAGATAATAATCTACGAGGTATGATATAAAACTCTATAATGGGTTATATCGATTGTTACTAATAATTCCCCCCCCCCCCTTATAGAGATTTAAGTAGAGAATAATTGACTCATATTAATAAACTGACTAAAAGCATTTTGTAGCCTCAATCTCAGTGTGGTTTTAAAATAAAAGAATATATTCGTATGACACATAAACAGTTCACAACTGGGTCATTGTGGGACTTGAAAGTCTCTCATTACTTTGATATGCAAGACAAAATCTTGTATCTTAGAATAAAATGCGGACTTTTTACGACTTTGGTGGGTATTTTGTTTGTATTATTTTTGAAGGCCTTGTAGGTACTATAAATGATAGTATATTAATAAATTTAAAGATACTTTTATTTATAATATGGATTTTTTACATTTTATAGTTTTAATAAATATTATTTCATTTCATTTCGATAACTTTTTACCTTAGAATTAAGTAACCTAAATTCAGCTTCACAATTTTAATACATAATATACTGACCTATTTAACATACTACCCGGGTTTTGTATTAAATTATGATACGCCAACAAAATCAAATAATTATGTCGTTGACAATTAATTACGTTGAATAAATCACATCCATCCGTGTTCGCTATCGTCTTGTGACACTTAGTTGACATTTTGTAATTAATGAGGGCAATTCTCTATGAATGACCACGTCGAAGCAATTGCTATCGTGCTTTAGTGCCTAGGCTATTTGCCGTAGGGCGTTGAACTACGAACAATTTAGCTTTGAATGCGTTAAAGTGGTTGGTGGCTGAATTCGAAACAGAATGTATTTTTGATGCTAATGATGATGAAAGTTCGAGGACTTCACTGGAACTAACCTACGTTTTTTCAAATTTGTGTTACTAACAAATAGTATTCGCAATAAAACACGAGTTTCTAAACAGCCTAATTATACGGTAGAAGATTTTATTTATTTTTTGATCCTTGGGTAGACAAAAACGAGAAAAAATTTAAACATTAATGTCACTACCACTAAAATGCGAACATACTGTGAGCAATAGAAAACTTTACCATTGTGTGCTATTATATAAAACAGTAATTAATATAATATATTTCAAGCGATTTCAATAATTAATTGAGGACTAAATGAATTTACATGTTTTTCCTTAAAAACATATACGAATTACTTAGCATAAAATAATTTATTATCTCAAGGGTTTAAACACAACGTTACCTTTATGATTGCAATAATTAAGTGTGGGCGATTCTTATCAAATTACAATTCACTTACTCACTAACATTATTAACAAAACATTAATAGCACCATAAACAATTGAGGAAATCCACTAATAAATCTATTTGGAGATAAAGTTCAGTGAACCATAGATAACGGGCTAATCTCTCGTGTTGTAAATCAATGAGTGGTAAATACACGTGTAGACGGATTGATAAGGTAATCAAATAATGTTATCTCGTCGGAATGTTTGATTTTAAGAAGAATTTCTCACTAGGCTTTAGAGTTTCAAGACCGAGTTTAGAAAAAGAAATGTGTGAATACATACATTCTTCACTTCGAATTTTATTAATATAACGGGAACATAACTTTATGAATATTATGATATTATTAAATGCTTAATCATATATATTGCCCGATGGTTTCTCTCCGTGATATTCAATGCGATAGAAGTAGCTTCTGTCTACCTCATTCCCGAAGTCATTATAAGCTGCAGTTTATTCAGCATACCCTACGTCTCTCCCGAGAGAAAAAGGGGTGACCTACCTAGAATTTTATGGAATCATCTGCCCTCGTCCACTGCCACTCCGTCTTATTCTCATGGGCTCTGGATTATGTCAAAACATAAGTTAACTTACGGGTCTTGTCGTTTTTAATTTAACTTATAGAAATATTTCGCGTATAGCTGTGCCTTGTTGCTCGCTTGAGCAGAGGTTTAACACAACATAACAGTATGCCATCACTTGAACTTTTAAATCAAAACGGCGGACGCTGGATTTAGTACCTGAAACAAAACAAAAAAATTATAATTATGTGATCATGTAGAACAGTACCGACCAGTACCAGTACCAGTGTGGACCGACGATTTAACGAAAATCGAGAGAAGCCGCTGGATGCAGATCGTTTTAGACCGAAAACTTTGGAAGTCTTTGGAAATGCCTATTTTGAGCAGAGGACGTCTTTTAGCTGATGATGATGTAGAATTTTAGAAGTACAATCACGCTTTCTTCACAATAACCATCACCTTTCCTGGGTATGTTCAATGTGATTTTTTAACTTAGTTCAAACTGTTGGAATAAGCTCATAATCTTTCAATAGCGTGTTAAATAGGTGTTCGAGCATAAAATAATAGATAAAATATTTTAAAACAATATTCACGTTGAGCGGTCAAGCTTTGTAAATGTGGGATTAGAAAAGATAATGTCACCTTTCGCGGTAATTAGAAAATAAGGCCCTTTATAAAATTGAAACAATAGCGAAAATATTTATGTTAAACCTGTTTACAAACGATCGCAAACCCTCGTTAACTTAATTCGCACATAAATTACAAATATGAATTAGTAGCATTTTCTATAAGCGTCTAGGTTTAATTAGGTTAAAAAACAAATAGACAATAACTTGGTAATTATAGGAATCGAAATGTTTACCAATATCTTAAAAGAATAAGTATATATTTACATGAAAACACTGTCTATTGCTATAGCTAGAGTATAAAACGCAAAGCCGTGACTTCGACTCTCCACTAGGCAAACATTTAAGACTCATTATCGAGAAGTATAGTTCTTCTATATTCAATTCGTATGTACTTGAGATCAAGAGACATGTGACTGTTAGATATATGTATAATTCATATATCACACCATAGCATTGCTTTAAAGTCACACAGACCTATCAAAAATCACGTACGCGTGTGTGAAATATTGTGAACCTCAAAATGTCGGACATCACCATTCAACACCAAAATTTCATTGCTTAATTAATACACAAATAAAAACAGTAACCCCGTTTTCGCTTTTCATTCCGCAACAAAAAAAAAACACTATTGTGAACAAAACAATACGACGCGGGAACATTTTTTAATAACTTTCGCACAAAAGGCAGTTTATATTATTATACATTAACATTTTGGAGCAATGTTTGCACACGGGACGTTAGAAAGACTACGCACTGAAAGAGTATGTATGTTTACGTATAAAATTCTTTGCTGTTTGTATGTTTGTGCGCGAATGACGCAATAAATCGTGATTTTGGCGTGTTTAAAACTGTTATCGTTCGGATCCGCAATGATGTTGATGGAGAAAAATATACATTGAACGGGAAACATCACAAAACGAAGCTTATATTTTTATTGCTGTTCGGATATGAACATCCGCCTAGATAGCCACTGCCACTACACTACACACAAACTTAAACAAAAACCAAAAACTTAAACTACACTCAAAGTTGAGTGAGGACTTTAGGTTGTGAGGAGACCTAACATACTACTGATGTGTAGTGCCTCTAGACTTTCAGGTATCTGTTCCAAAATGGGATATTGCTAAATATTTTCCGCAATTGATACTCTATTTGGAGCACAACAGGGGCTATTTATATAATGTGGAAATTTTCCTAAGCACCGCTAACGACCTTTCTATGTTAAATATATATACTTCCTCAACAAAATAACAGGAAATTCAAATATTTATATATAACAACCTTTGACTGAGGACGTTTCGCTTGTGATTTTTTATTTTATGATTGAGATTATTTGTATAAGGATATAGTTAAAAACTGAATTAGGTTAATAATTTGATTCCACATCGAGATAATTTTTTGTTTGGTCATTACTATATAAACTATATGTTAACTCGAAATGAAGTCTTAGATTCGATTCTCCATATATCCATCCAATCCATAGATACCGCAATGAAGACAAAAAATAATCAACTCTCCACTGCAAAAAACTTGAAAATTCACTTAACCACAAACCCGAGCAATATTCAGTGTATTTTTAAGAATACTTAATTAACAAACCAAAAACAACATAGGCATTCTGTAGTCTTTGTGCATTTTAATTAACAACAGACGAATCCGCAGTACCTACGTAACGTACAAACACCAAACAGAAGCTACAAAAAACCGGGACGGCGATGAAAGTAAAGTTTTGGCCGTCGAGAAGCGAAAAGGTGGGCCCTGGGAACAATTTTAGTGTGCATGTTTGTTAAAAGTTAAACAACAGTGAAAGTTCCACGTCGTCCGCGCTTCTCTATGTACTGCATGTGAACACAGCTTTAATATTACATAGACAATTACATTGTGTATTCATGAGGGTTTTCAGGTAGTTGTTTTAACGAGAAAAAATGCTAGGCTGGGGACTGATCGAAATGAGTTTGTTAGTTTACATTTCACAGGTATCTTATCTATAATGTATAGCTTACTTTATTTTTATTAATACGAAGCGTCACTACCCATCTACTAGTTACATAATTAGAATCCATGTTATTACTAAAAAATCTGTACATACTAATTAATGTTCCATAAACGGCAGAAAACCATCTGCAAGCATTCAATTAAAATTGAAACGTTAGAACCATTGTTCCAAGTTGAGTCAACGCCTCCACAGGTAAGATAATTGACAACAGATAATATAATCCTTCCGTACAAACAGAGGGCTGCTGTGCCGGCTAATGTATATTTTTAAACGGATAGCGACGAAGCACCGTGTAATTAGCCTTTGTGCCCGTCACAAAGAGAGCGGACACCCTAAGCAAATAAACTTTGAAATATACGTAGTCTTTCCAGCGGGGCTCTAACTCTGCGCCGGCTAAGAAAAACATTGTCATGCCGAGTGAGGGAGTATTGTTACATTAAATATCCATACGTTCGGTCAATCCTTCACTCTCTGTCTGAAGTTTACGCAGCCGGGTGTCTAGTAACTTTGAGAATATTGAAGTACTTGTGTGGAAGGTGTACCTAAGAGAGGAATAGACGGGGGTTGTATTGAGATAGTAAGGGTTTTTTCGCACAATAGATAATTATTCCGTCGTCGCTTTCTTTGGAAATTTCCAGAATGATGGACATATTTTTTGTAGGCTCAGTTTCGTTTTGTTATCGTGTTTTTATAAATCAATATAATAACACAACATGGACTCTATTCGAACACTGAAATTTATTTTCAGAAGATACGAAGTTCCCGTGAATAATCAATACGAAGCAGTCAAGCGAATGTTGTAAAAAAAGAAATAAACTAAGTAAAATGAAGATTTCATTAAAAAATCACTAACAAAATAAAGGTAAAAATTGTCTGGAGGAAATGCATTAAGAGCTTGCATTAACTGATTAATTAATGGAGAGAAAAGAAAGCACGAAAGATTAAAAACTTCGCTTTTACTTTTTTTGTGTCTAAACCGTGGGAGCTATATTAAGGAAGATTTAATTAAGAATTCATGAAATCATTGCATTAGCAGTGTACGAGTATAACTAATAGAAAAATGAATAATATAAAAATGGATTTTTGTGTCCAGATAATTACTTAGTCACTCAAGACTTAAAAAACAGAAGCCCTACCGTTATAACATAATATTTGAATATGTATGAGCGGATTATATATATTTTTTTCGTAAAAATGGGAACAACTATCAAATAAAAAAAATAATCATCAAAATCGGTCCACCCAGTTGAAAGTCCTGATACGCATAAAAAAATATTAATTAATACAGACAAGTTTTTAACCTCCTACTTCTTTGAAGTCGGTTAGAAGTAATATTACTTGCTTTAAAAATATATACCATATATTACTTTTAAAAAATGCAAACGTGATTACAAAATAACTAGCAAAAAGCCAATATTTAAATCCCACAGAGGCGACGTAACGAAAAATGACGGAATTTTCGCGTCATGCCTCGCCAGAATCTAAATTGCTCAGTGCACGTGAAAATGCCACTTCAATCACTGGGGAGCCGAACAAAAGAGCTTCGTCAGATGAAATTAGGGGACTCACGACAGACATGAAATAGGTTTACAGATTTTTTTTAAAGTCATACCACTATCATCCTAGTTCGAGGTGTACATTTAACAGAATAATTTGGAAGCATTATTATTATTGGGACGTCCCCCGACAAGGTGTTCCGATGACCTTGTCGAGGTCGCGGGACGTCGCTGGCTGCAGGAGGCTTCCGACCGTTCCCGGTGAAAGTCATTGGGGGAGGCCTATGTCCAGCTGTGGACCACGATTGGCTGATGATGATGATTATTATTATTTATACACCTTCAAAATCGTCATCATTATTTTATTTCAACTCACGTAACTTATGGTTTCAAAATGTGACTGATAAACGAAAATACAACGTATGTGCCTACTTCTTAACATGATTATAATGCCTACGAACTTCTTAATATGATTATGATATAAAAATACATGATCTAATTAAATATAAAAAGGCATCAGTGTTGACACGAAAAAAATTTGATACTTTCATACTTTCTTTACTAAATCATCAGACCCACATAATCAGCAAGTGCCTATGTACAAAATTAAGAAAATAATAACACTTAAAAGAGTAAAGAGTAAGTAGTGTGATAAATTAACTATGCTGAATAAATTTAAAATATATGCATTTTTATAAGCAGTGATGGCCTCGAGGTTTAGGCGCGCAGTCGAGAATCTCGGCGGTCGCGGGTTCGAAACCCAGGCACACACCTCTGACTTTTCGAAGTTATGTGTGTATTCAAACTGAATTATCACTTGCTTTAACGGTGAAGGAAAACATCGTGATGAAACCTGCACCCCTAAAAGTTCTTAGGAATTTCTTAGGTGTGTAGTCCGCCAACCCGCACTAGGCCAGCGTGGCGGACTATGGCCTAAAACCCTCTCAATGGTAGAGGAGACCCGTGCTCAGCAGTGGGCGTATATGGGTTGATGAAGAAGAGGAAGAAGATATGTATTTTTAAATTACCATAAAAATACTGTATCGTGCATGACGTATAGAAAAATAATACATACTTTACATCTTTTCCAATTCGAACAAACCCGACGAGAAAAATGATTAAAAAAAAATTGATTCGATATCATGTTCAATAACTATTAAAGCAAATATAAATACCAACAATAACCCAAAACCATTAATATCGTTGGTATTCAACACGCCAAATTGTATTCAAACGGGGCTAATAACATTTAAAATTTGATTTCGTGATCAATTAGCCACACAAACAAGGTTAATGACAAAAGTACGGTTAGAATATAAATACTTTCGCCGCAACACCAATATTTCAAAGGCTAGAAATAGGAGGTCTCAATACATCTGCGATTTTTGCCAATTTATTTTAACAATGCCGACTACTTGTATACGATGCATAACATATTGCATTTAAGATAGGCGTCGGATAATCACACATTTTTGATTCGTAATCTTACGTCGTCCGAAGGCAAAAGATTATGGGGCCTTAACTATAACTGTGAGGGTTTAATCATGAGTCCAACAGGCTGGTCTAATGCGGGTTGGTGGAGTACATCTGAGAAATTCCTAAGAACTTTATGGGGGTTTTATATTTCGGTTCACTGTTAAGGGACGTGATATTTCATTACAAATACACATTGGGCAAATAAATGATACAAAATTTAGAGATTATTAAAATTAGAAACATTGATTTAATTATGTGGGATAATAGGAGAATAAAGTACACTAATTGAGTGCAATAGGGCTTCGTGTCTTCATTCACGCACACATAGATACAATACGTAAGAAAAATGACGCCTTTTAAAATTAAAAATGTAATTAACAGCGAAGTAACAAGTGGAAAATGGTGGAAAATGTTCAAAGGCGGTGGAATTTTTATTATTAAAAGTAGCTTTCAGCTTTAAGTAACACGTTTAATTAATATATTGCAATATACAGTGGCAACACCGAGGGCCTTTTGGCGCCACGCCATTCGAATTGGGTTACGATTTTTGGCGGGATATTTTTTTTCATTTAAGTAATTCAATTGAGGTCAACGCTCTATAAATATTCAGCGTTGCGATTTTAACCTGCAATATCTGTGTGAAGAGAATAAAGTAGATTATATTTTCAGGTAAAACACAAGTACCTATCTATTGAATTGTTTATCGTTCAAAAAAATATGTCTTGTATTCATCGATTTTTATTGGATAATAAAGAACAGACTGTACCACCAACATGTACATTTGACAACAAAAAAAATGTTTCTTTATAAATTGTAGCAAATGTGGGCGATATTATGTAAATACATAAATAAATACACACCCAACAGTCACACACATAGTCCTGACCCCACATTAAGATACGAATCTTGTGTCGTGGGTATCAGAAACTACGAGACTTTTCGGTCTCACAAACACCCAGACTCGGGACAAATATTTGTCTCGTTGCGGGGATCGAACCCGCGGCCTCTCGTTTCGCAAGCTGGTGTCTAGCCAACTGCGCCACGGGGCTGTCACGTAAAAAAAAAAAAACAAAAAATACATGTCTTCAATCGAAATATATGGTACTCTAACAGAATCAGTTCAATTCAAGTACACCAGACACAATCATTCCAGGCTGTTTAATTGCTTCTTCACGGTTCACTTCAAGAATCCATTATTGTATGAAGGAGGGAAGCTGTAATCCGCCAGACTGTTGCACAGCTGGGTGCACCATCGACGGACCAACTTCTAAGCCCTTTCGTCTGATCTCAATTGATTTTGTGAATGCCAAATAAGAGAAGAGAAACTTAGAGCGTAAGCTATTCTCGTGACATAAAAATAGATGAATAACCGCGTCAAAAATGTTATGTGAATTGATTGTAATTATTGTATTGATTGTTTCACGATCAGATGAGAGGCCACGGGTTTAATCCCAGCACAACATATGTAGGTTCATATTTGTTTAGATCTAAACATTCGTAAATCCCCTCTCATAATTCACAACACCCACGACTAGAACTTGGATCTTATCCTACGATAATATTATTACGTTTATTTCATATATTTACTATTATTTCATTGTCAGTGCAGCTAATTGGACATTTAACAGCACCTCGCGGTATGATCACACGAGTGTGAAACGTACTCGTACGCGGGGCGTACCGTTGCGAGCGCATAACGGTCGTCTATTTGATAAAACTATTGAATAACACTAGCACGATTGTCCGACGCAGTTGCGGTACTTCCGTAGTAACCGAAAAGCCTGGTTAACTTAACAAGATTTCGTATAATCATTGTGCTTTAAATCTGTATTTTAAAAAAGCAATTTGACCTATAAATAACAATATACAACGCACAATAATAAACTGTGTGTATTCACAATGAATTATAATTTTCATTAACGTTGAAAGCAAACATCGAGATGAAACCTGCACACCTAAAAGTTCTTAGAAAATTCTTAGGTGTGTAGTCCGACCACCCGCAGTAGACCAGCGTGGTTGGACTAAGGGCTAAAACTTTCACAATGGTAGAGGAGGCCCGTGCATAGCAGTGGGAAGTACTATATATACGCTGATGATGATGAATAATACTCTAGGCTTTTATAGAAGTTTCACCCCTGTCCGACGACTTGAGGAAAGGTGGCGGGTAGCAGAAGCTGTTCAAGTCTGGGATGGTTGGCGTCTACTTGGGGAGGCCTTAAGCAGTTGACGGCGATAGGTTGAGAATATTAGATTTTAACACTGACAGTAGCGGATACGCGACCCGGTGTCAGTTACACGACTGTCGAATTGCCACCGCGCCGTCATTGAGAGTTGACGGTGACCTGATTCCATTCTGATAAATTTTGAGCTGGCGGAAATGTGTATTATAGATTTTATTGGTCGACTGTTGCGCATACTTTTTTTCGATACCGTAATAAATAAAACTATTGTTGTTTAAAAAAATACATTTAGCGTTAGGGCAGCTTAAAGGAGGAACTTTTGTATAGGCCGGCATAATATTGGCGTGCCCTGGTCATCTCGCTATTCAAAACCATTTTTAGTCGAGCAGTATGTGCACAGACATTTGAATTTCACTTCAAACATTTAAAACAAAACATCTGATAAAAATAATAATTCACCGTCCACTACAAAAAATTCAATTTGTAGTACTACTTTAAACAAATATAAGTAACACGAAAATACAAACTAAACAAATTCCCTCTCATCGCAACATTCTTCGACACAAATCCATCTATAATGTTGTTATGGTCGCACAACAGTTGAATTGATTGAAACGTGATTTCGCTCTTTTTCCGAGAGGCGGCAGGCAATTTAAGGGATTGCCCGTTGAATAATACGGGGATAATGTACCGGAAAACGTTATCCGATCGGTTCAGTGTACACGTATCGGAGAGAACGATATCCTATGATTTATTTATTGATTGTTTGACGCGGAAAATTATGCTGCCAATACGATATCAGGAGATAGGTGATGGGACAAACACGTATTAAGGAAGAAGTCAAAGTAGGTCAGCTATATTTTTTTATTATGCTACAATGTTGCTATGATAATTACCGACTTAATAAGTATTGAGAATACTACAATAAAAATACTTACGACATTCTAGAAATATACTTGGGATAGCAGCGGATATTTTCTTTAAAAAATTGGTGGACAGAAACTTCCTTGACAGCTTAATTGGTTGTGAAACAATTAAAAGAGATCAGCTGTATTACGAGAGCTCATATGTCTACTTACCGTGCCAATTTAATCATATATCTTTGGACTTATTGTTTTCTTCAGGTATCGGTTTTTTTGAGTGATTGTTGTCTGTAATATTGGTATTAAAATTATATGACTAAAGCTTGCCTTACTCCTTAAAAATGTACCTACTGTGCATTGATAGGTCCCTAATTACCTTCTCGCATAGGTATTTTTGTGTTTGTTTACTCTGAGCTCTTGGCAGCACAGAGAACAAAAATCATAAAAAGGTTCCACACATATTAGGTTGGACACAAAAACCAGTGTTACACGATATATAAACTAAAATAATATAAAAAAGCTATAAAACCTATTACAAGCCAAAACCGACCAGAAATAACTTCGCAAAACACCATGCTAATAGAAAAAAAACATACACACACGAGACGAAACTTAAATGCACGCAAAAGCGTAATCTATATTTAACTTTTGGCAATTCTAAAGTCACGTAGGCGGCCGAATAGTTCACCGTAAAATAAAGATTCGTTATGCTGTAATCAAGAAAAGAGCATATTTATACTATAGTTATGTCTTGTAATAGTCGTATAATATGAGAGCCGGGACTAAAGTGGTCACTTTGTTAGTCCGGCAGTTCCGTTTCGCAGTTATCGGCTTCCAAGACGCGACGGGTTCGATCCCTACACCGATTTGATTCGGATCTGGGTGTTGGCGAGACTGAGAAGTTTCTTTTAGTTTGTGATACACACAACACAAGGCTTGTTTCTTAGCATGGTTCCACAACTATGTACATATCAGTGGCGGTACTTCCATAGAAGCCCAAAAGCCTGGCTTGCCCTAACATGATTCCGAATTTAAAAATGTAAACTAGATTAAACATTAATAAAATACAAACAAAAAAAAATTCATCCAAAAACACAAATTTACGTAAATTTAATAATTTACGTAATTTTTCCCGCGCCGCCATGCCGCCGCGCGCCAAATCCCGGCCCATATAATTTCAAACAAACACAACGCGGGCGCACTAACGTCAATAGTTTAGAGTAAACATCAATACCTACTCACCATAATAATCATTAGAGAGAGATAGGGCGGGCTTTACCGCATGTGTTCCCTCTCACTCGCACAATGTCAAAATTTCTATTGGATTTTGAAAACTCGACGTAAACAAGATACCGTTATTTTAGCAATTAGTATGGAGACAAAAATCCTGCTTTGCCTCTGAACATCGTCCCGTTGGGAGCGCGGTGTTGCACGCTTAGTAAAAAGTAATGTATTATAATAATAAAATTTATTTAGAATAATAAATTTTATTTTATATGTTTATTATTTTATAATATTGCGTGTGATAATTAATTTATTTTAGATTATATTATGGTGAACTTGTACAATTTTTTTTACGTTGGCAATATTAAACGTCGGTAATAAGCAACTTCACAATTTGTCAATTGTCATTGAGCGAATGACAACAACATTGAATTATATTGGTTTTGTTGTTTACATTTTGAATACTTTAATTATAAATGAGCGTAATGAGTAGAGGTATCGATCCCGAAGCCCGGGATCCCGGGATCCCGGTCATATTTCAGTCCCGAAATTTTCGGGATTAAATTCAATAAATCCCGGGATTTTCGGGATTGACATATTTATAATAAAAATCAATAAAAATGTGCTTTCTAAGATCATTAAACAAGAAATTACTCTTTCTGAGGCTAGTTTTACACGAGGCAATAATTTGGAGAAGACCTATAAAAATTTATAGACGATTCCTCCAACTTCCATCGAGTCTGAACGCGCTTTTTCTGCTTCTACATATTTGTGCCACAAATTAAGAAGTATGCTTTCGGATGAGACGTTGGATGCGTTGTTATTTCTAAGATTTTATTTTCGTGGGTTAAATAAGTAATTTATAGTTCCTATATTTATATTTTATTTAAAATACATTGATCTCTGTTGCATGGTCTTTTTTATAGTACAATGGCGTTTCTTTGTTTAGATAAAAGGGCTTAGTTTGTTTATTTTATCAGAAGAAATTATAATTTTGTTTTATTTTTGAATATTTAAGTAAAGATTTAAAATAAAAGATTTATTTTAAAATGCTTTACTTTCTTTTTGTTACCACTTTTTATTACTAATACAATCCCGGGATTACCCCGGGATCCCGGGATTACAAAAATCGACCGGGATCGAATCCCCTAGTAATGAGTGATGTTGTTCCTTGCGATGGTTTAAAGTGTGTGCAAGTTTTACTCTTCGAGGATAAGGTAAATTCATTAAATTATACCGAGAAAAAACAGCTTGTAAGTAGTTCAAAACCTACACCGGACTTGAGTATTTTGCAAATTAATAAAAGTCATAAAAGAACCTTTTAAGGATCCGTGTATCAAACTAATTGGATTGTCGGATGTTCCCATACAAATAGGCTATATTGCTGGTGTTGTATATTGTTTTCTAATGATAGAAATGTTTGGAATTCTAGCGGATACAACGATTTAAATAATTTTTCTGGTGCTTGTAAAAGGCATTCAAATTCACAAAAGCACTTGAACGCGTTAATTTCTTTTCATAATTTTGGTAAACAGTGCATTGAAACATCGATTTCTTGTCAAATATCTTACGAAATTACAAAACATAACACTC
Organism: Cephonodes hylas; assembly: GCA_030295005.1. Classification (NCBI taxonomy): domain Eukaryota; kingdom Metazoa; phylum Arthropoda; class Insecta; order Lepidoptera; family Sphingidae; genus Cephonodes; species Cephonodes hylas. The sequence goes on along the minus strand of AP025367.1, from coordinate 1,650,372 downwards.
GCGTTGATCATAATCGTAATGTTTTTCAAAGATTAATAGATATTATTTGTCATTTAGCTCAACAAGAACTGCCTTTCAGAGGACATAATGAATCTAAATTGTCATTAAATAAAGGAAATTTCCTAGAACTCGTGACTTTACTTTCTAAATACGATAGCGTATTAGAAAAACATATGCAACAACAGCATGGCGTCAAAGGAGGGCCGAGTTATCTATACTATTATAATAAAGAGGAAAGATTTGTATTTTTGGATTTTTGGATTTTTGGATGTTTGTTACGAATAAACGTAAAAAGTACTGAACCGATTTGGATGATTTTTGGTATGGACATAGATGGGGCTCACCGAAGTAACATAAGATACTTTTTATCCCGGAAAATGTAGTATTCCCGTGGGATTAGGGATAAAACGCTATTTTTATTTTACGCTTCCACGTCTAAACCATTCGACTGATTTTTATGATTCTTGGTATGATCATAAATGAAATCCTATGAAATAAGATGAACAACATTTTATCCCGGGAATATGTAGGGTTCCTGTGGGATGAGCATATATTGTAACACTACCTGTGTTATGCTTTCACGCCTAAACCATTTGACCGATTTGAATGATTTTTGGCATGAAGGTAGCTGGGACCTACCAAAGTAACATAGGATACTTTTTATCCCGGAAACTGTAGTATTCCTGTGGGATTCGGTACAAAACTCTATATTTTTTTTACGTTTTCACGCCTAAACCATTCGGTTGATTTATATGACTTTTGGTACGATCATAAATAAGATCCTATTATGTAGCATGAACATCATTTTATTCCAGGACTATGTAGGGTTCCTGTGGGATGAGCATATATTGTAACTCAAAAATGACACTGCCTTTGTAATGCTTTCACGCCTAAACCATTCTATCGATTTGAATGATTTTTGGTATGGAGATACGTAGGGCCTAGCGAAGTAACATAGGATACTTTTATCCCGGAAAATGTAGTATTCCCGTGGGAATAGGTATTTCTGGATCTACTGAACCGATTTAAATGATTTTTGGTATGGAGATAGGTAGGACCCGTCGAAGTAACATACGACACTTTTTATCCCGGAAAATGTAGTATTCCCGTGGGAATGGCTATTTCTGGATCTACTGAAGCGATTTGAATGATTTTTGGTATGAGGATAGGTAGTGCCCACCAAGGTAACATAGAATACTTTTATCCCGGAGAATGTAGTGTTCCCGTGGGAATGGGTATTTCTAGATCTACTGAACCGATTTGAATGATTTTTGGTATGGGGATAGGTTGGACCCACCGAAGTAACGTAGAATTACTTATATCCCTGAAAATGTAGTATTCCCGGGGGAATGGTTATTCTCTAGATCTACTGAACCGATTTAAATGATTTTCGGTATGGAGATAGGTAGGACCCACCGAAGTAACATAGGACACTTTTTTCCCGGAAAATGTAGTATTCCCGTGGGAATGGGTTTTTCTGGATCTTCTAAACCGATTTGAATGATTTTTGGTATGGGAAATGCGAATAGGTAGGACCCACTGAAGTAACGTAGAATTACTTTTATCCCTGAAAATGTTGTATTCCCGCGGGAATGGCTATTCTCTGGATCTACTGAACCATTGCAGTTACATCTTATAATTACAAGAGTAACTCTGTATGTCTTTTACGCTTTCACGCCTAAACCATTCGACTAAGTTATATTATTTTTGGTATGAACATAAATAGGACCCCGTGAAGTAACAATAAAAATATTCCTGTGAAGTAAACATATTATAAAATCGAAAATAGCTCTTTCAAAGTAAAACTGTTTTTGGACACTTAAGAGACGAATTAAAGATTCACTTATTATCTTTCTGCACTCAACCCTAAAGTCCACGCAGACGGAGTCGCGGGCAAAAGCTAGTTTGTACAATAAAATACAAAATGATATAATTTATTCCGTGGCTGATGTTTTAAGATCGTGTATAGAATTAACACGACACAATTTATATCAATAATTATTATTGATGAAACTCCCGATATTAGTAATATAGAACCGTTGTGCATAATATTAAGATATTATTTAGGCAATAATATTCGAGATTGTTTCTGTCTCTGAAAGTCGTACATCAGAGACATTGAGTAAAATTATTTTAGATTTTTTATAAAAACATGACTGTATCGCAAAATTAGTAGCACAAAGCTACGACCAAACATTATTTTTATTTTAAAATAGAAATTAGTTTATCATATTATGTTCGACTGCCTCGTGGTCTTGCGGTACAAGTATGTGCCGTGCGATCTAGAGGTCCTGGGTTCGATTCCCGGGTCGGGCAAAGTGTTATTGGGTTTTTCCATTAGAAAATTCTCAGTAGCAGCACGGAGTCTGGAAATGTGCCCGAAAAACGGCAATAGGCTCGCCCCCTATTACGTGGGACTGAAACATACCTGGCGAAATGTGCAGAAATGCATCTCTGCCTACCCCTTCGGGGAATATAGGCGTGAGGTATGTTTTATTATCTTCAACTTTTATTTAGGATGTACGCACAAAACCAGCTCAAGAAACAGTGTTCCTTCAGTTCATTCGCTCAAGAAACCATAAAAAACGGCTTTTCTCAAAGCCACAAATATTTCCTACTAGCTTTTGCTCGCGACTCCGTCCGCGTAGACTACAGGGTTGAGTTCAGAAGGAAAATAAGTTGTAGTCTATTTTACTTCTCAGTGTCCTATTTCTGTCCATACCAAAAATCATACAATTCGGTCAAATTGTTCAAACGTGAAACCGTGACGCGTCGTTTGGCGCCTTGTGCATCATTATTGCGCGCTTGATCAATATTTTAAAACTGCAATATCTTTTAAGATACTCAGTAAAATCAAATGATGTAAATGGTAATTTTATTTAAAATTAAATACTTGTAATGAATAACGTATTTATTTTGATAAGGATTAATATCATATTTATAAAAACACCTCCACAAATAAAACATTATTTTAAAATAAATTTGGTTAGGATAAAAAACGTTATAGTGAGCCAACCTTAAAAAATAGACATATGCTGTCGCGGACTTTTTTTTAGAACTTTGAAAGAGGAACATTTCTCTTATACATTATTTTAGCGAAACTTTAACCGTTTCCGCAGCGCACGCAGCGGAAGCTCACAAAAAGGAAAAAATGTCCCCGATTTTGAAACATTCTTTATTGCTGCTCCGCTCCTATTCGTCGTAGCGTGATGTTATATAGCCTAAAGCCTTCCTCGATAAATGTTCTATCTAACAGTGAAAGAATTTTTCAAATCGGACCAGTAGTTCCTGAGATCCTAGCGTTCAAACAAACAAACAAACAAACAAACAAACTCTTCAGCTTTATAATATTAGTATAGATAATACTATCAACGAGTTTTGAAAAAAAAAACATCGAGGTACCACCAATACGATAACTAAATTACGGTTGCTCATATCGTGAATGTAATTGTAACCAGCAGACCAGCAGTAGGTAAAATTACAATAATAAAAAAAAATGGGCTTGCCCTAGCTTGAGACCCTAGGCAAGCCACTGGTACATATGTATGCGACTGTAGAGTGTGTTAATTTTTATTCCATGACACCAGTGTCTTTACGTGGATACGTTTCATATACCTGAGAAATTTGTGAAGCGTGACCAAGTAAACAAGTTTTCTCGCGATGTTCCTTTAGTTAAAAAAGTGTAGTCCTGCGACTACAATAAGCGCTCACGACCTCGTTTGATTTCTGGAACCGACTAAGTTTTTGCAAAACAATACAGGGTTACAACGATTTTTTTTAAACCCGGGACAAAATTAAGACCAAATAAAATAATCTAGTAATAGAGATAGCCTCAAGGGTTACCTAACTTTTCAAAGTAATTTATCAACTTATAATGAATTATCATGTTCTTTTACGCTGAAGAAAAACATCATGAGGTAAACTGCAAACTTAAAAATTGTTAGGAATTTCTTAAATATGTAGCAAATAGCAATACACGAGTACGAGTTTCTTCTCTACAACCGCGAGGGTAAGGTCATCCACCAGGCACTTATTACATGTACTATCATATCAATAGCGTTTTTACCTATCAACTGTCCCACACGGTATTCCTCAGTAATTCGGCTCAAGTGGTCCGCAGCGCTCTAATGACCCAGCCACGACTCTATCATTAGCAACAGATACAGCCCCGTGCTATACAGTTGTACCGATCAAAACTCCATTGTGCTTTAATGATACCACTGATCGTAATAACTGATTGTATGCTTTTAGCCGATAACTGGGGTACCGATATGTATGTGAAATGGTTCGTTAGATCGAAGCTCTGATAGGATGAAAATTTGAACTTTAGATATTGGTTATGATGCAGGTCGGTTTAGTTATGGTATGCTTTAGAAATAGAGAGGCGCGGTATATGATTCTCATCTAGGGCAAAGTGATTTTTAAGAGTAAATCGCCAATAACAGAAAGTCTGTAAATGTGTCCGAAAAGCGCATATTACTTAAAATGCGTGACCATTGAAACTAGAATAGCGAGGATATTGCCGAAAAACCTCTTATATTAGGTATCAGAATCTACATGACTAAAATACGACTTCCTACTTCATCGTTAAAGCAGTTATGATATTTACCGCCCACTTCTAACTTCACTATGTACTCTATTTACATTATAAATAGCCTAAGACCAACACCTCAATAATGTATAAGGAACATTATTCACCAATCAATCCATGTATAATTCTACGTCAAACACATTGAATAAATAGCTCCATAGTTCTTTTACGGCGCAAACTCGCCCCTTTCGCCGCGGAACTTTCAATTACAGTGGCTATTGACGGACCTCTATAAATAGTTTGCTTCATAATAACATAAAAGCCTCACGTCGAGGCACGCCAGCGTACGATCAATCATTCGCAAAAGATTGGAGAAACATCTCGAACCGAGTGGAAATTGGTTACTCAGCACAAAACGCGAATGTTTTACCGTACTCACCTGAGTTGGCTGGGTAACACAGTAATATTTTACACGAAGCTAGTGCTATCATCATCATCATCATCACCTTCACTATCATCTTAATCATCAGTATAATACGTCTCATTGTACGGGCGTTCTCTACAACTGAGAGTGTTTAGGCTTTAGTCCATCACACCTTTTTAATGTGGTTTAGCGGACTACACACCTAAAAATATCCTAAGGACTTCTAGGTATGCAGGTTTCCTCACGATTTTTTCCACGAAGGCAGAGTGCTTTATATATTACGGACACGACATTGACGCCGTATGGTAAGTAGCGCGGTCACGGTCACGGCGACTTGTTCGAGACGTTGTGGAGGTCAGTAACTGGGTGTTAAAAGCTAATGTACGGTATTGGTGCGGACACGTACTCTGTACCGTGAAAGTAAGCTTTAACATAGGAGAGGCAATTACTGTGCATAAAATCGGTTCTCTGTGAGACAGGAGCGCCACTGTTGAGTGTTGATACTTCAATCTTCGTTCGTGACGATGTTTGTATGAAAGGGTTTTCCGTTGTTTACGGATTGATACACCTTGACGAACCATAAACTTCTTACAGGATAAAATCTAACGTATGGAGCTATATAAATAATAAATTAAAGATTTTATTATTTCTCTTTCAATTGGAGTATTACGAACAGGAAATATTTTTAACAGCCTAAAATTACAACTAAATTAGACCATCAATACATACTTGTTGATGTAGTTCATAGTATGGACAAATCCCAACATTTTTCGGTAACAGGTAAAGTCAGTTGTTATCAAACGTAGGCGTACACCCCGGACATAAAGTAGAGCGGTACTGGTTAGGTATTTGCGTTGAACAAGTTTCGCAACTCGCATTGCTGATTGTACTTCAATAAAAACAGCGAGCCGAGAGCACGTGGGACGGACCGGAATCGGCGTCCTTCGGTCACTTCGCAATACAATCTCGAATACATAATACCAACTACATGCGTAAATACACCTTATCAATTAAGTAATAAAGTTGAATTTTGTGGTTTCATAATGTTGAACTCGAGTGTGCCGTGTGTATGCTAGCGACGCCACGCCCACGCCACGTGGCGACTCATACGTCGTAAAGATGTTACCACGTTTGTTTATCTTGACGAGTTCGTAATTAGTAGCTTTCTTGAGTGGGCCATTTTGTGAACGAGCTGATAATGTTGAAATTTATATCTTTTTAAGGTGGTCTACGTGTCGGGTTGTGATAACTGATACATAACTTTTTTGAAAAGAACATACCTTCATTTTTTTTTTTTTTTTTTTTTTTTTTTTTTACGAGAGGAAAGCACCTTAAGCTCCCCTGTTCGGTACCTCGGGGGAGGCCCTGAGGGGTATGTCGGGGTCTCTGGCTACGCCAGCATACCGACTAAAACCTCTCGGTGACCATCACGCGCATTTAGGGCGGTTTTACGGCATCTCAGGGCAGAGGTGCCCTAAATGATCCGCTGCCGCCCAGCGCACCGTCCAGTTATGGACCCCTCCAAATTGGGAGGGCTGTTTTGCCCTCCACTTACTCGATTTGGACGTTCACCTTTTGTGAACGTCCGCGACAGTTAAGAGGCCACGCCCTCTGCCGCCAATCTCGGGGTTGCTATCATAGGGTACCGCCCCCGCAGTACGCCCAGCAACCCCAGTTTCCCCTGTTAGTCGCCTCTTACGACAGGTAGGGGATACCGTGGCGGAATTCTTACACCCCCAATCCACAGGGTGGGGACGCCGGATCAGCCGAACTCGGTCACCCGGCGTCTCCTTCTTTGCTGGCGGCGGCGGCGGGCGGGATCGTTCTGCTCACGAACTCGCCCCGCGCTCTCCTTTTGAGACATTACGGTCTCACAAAAGGAGAGCATCGCCTGCCACGACCTCTGACTCTCGACCATGGAGGGAATCACGGCCGACAGTGAGAGGTCCACTCCAATGGCTGCGCGGAGTGCGCTTCGTTCTTCGTCCCAGGCTGGACAGTCCGATAGAGTGTGCTGGGCTGTATCCTCCGGACAGTTGTCACAGTGGTGACACTTGGCGGTCTCTTCTTTTTTGGCCACCCGCCACAGGAACCAGCCAAAACAACCATGTCCCGACAGAACCTGTGACAGGCGGAACGTCATCACGCCGTGGCGCCTGTCCAACCACTGGTTGAGGACAGGGCGCACTGCCGCGACGGTCCACACCCCAGCACTCGGACTGACCAGCCGAGAACGCCACTCCTCCACGGCGGCCAAGCGTAGGGAGGCCCTTGTGGCCTCCAACTCTCTTGGGGCCGGTCGTTCCCCTCGTCGAGACGCCTCCTCTCGCCAGTGGTAAACTGATGAGAGGGCCCTGGCGTCAAGATCCCAGGGAAGGAAACCGGCCAACACACAGGCCGCCTCGTGGGAAATCGTGCGGTAGCCCCTAATCATACGCTGCGCAACTACCCGCTGCGGTTGCCGCAGAAGGGTCACACAGCGTTTGTTCAGGGACTCGGCCCAAACGGGGCAACCGTATAGGGCCATTGACCGCACGACTCCCGCGAACAATCTTCGGCAAGGGACGCCGGGACCTTCGAGATTGGGCAGCAGAGTAGACAAGGCACCTGCTGCCCTAATTAATTTCGGCCTTAGTCTGCCAAAATGGGCGCAGAAATTCCACCGGCTGTCTAATACGACACCAAGATATTTCATCGTGGAGCCGATGGGGATTTCTACGCCCTCCACCGTCAGACTGGCCCCTGCAGGTGGCTTTTTTCGAGGCCCGTGGAAGCACATAGCCTCGGACTTCTGAAGAGCCACCGCGAGGCCGAGCCGCCGGATCCTCCTCACCACGTGGCTAGTGCCTAACGTGGCAAGGTTGACGGCCTCTGGAAAGGTCCCGGCACATGCTGTCACCAGCGTGTCGTCGGCGTAACAAACTACGCCGACACCCCGGAGATTGGCACCACGGAGCACCCAGTCGTACCCGATGTTCCACAGGAGCGGTCCTAAGACCGACCCCTGTGGGACACCGCACGACATTGCTCTACGGTGCCACCCATCGGCGCCCGGATACACTACGTCCCTGTTGGAAAGGTATGAGTGCACCAGGCGCCGGAGATAGGGCGGCACTACGTGGTACCGAAGAGCTTCATTTATGCAGGGCCAGGGCAATGTGTTAAAAGCATTGGCGATGTCGAGTGACACCGCCACCACGCATTTGCCCTGGGCTACTGCCTCCTCCGCGTGCGTCTTCACTCGCAGAATTGCGGTCACAGTTGATCGGCCTTTCCGAAACCCGTATTGGCACGATGCCAGGTCCGGACCGACCCTCTCCAGATGCTCGACGAGGCGCGCATGAATGATACGCTCAAAGAGCTTGGCGACCTCGTCAAGCAGCACTATGGGCCGGTAGGCCGATGGTGACTCTGCGGGACGCTCATTTTTTCTCAGCAGGACCATCTTCCCAGTCTTCCAACGCGACGGGAAGATGCCCTGCTCAAGACACGCGGAGAAGAGACTGCGGAGCCTCTCACCCAGGTACTCGGCGACTAAAACCCACACACGTCCTGGGATGCCGTCGAGTCCCGGGGCGGTGTTTTTCCTCCGCAGCCGCAGTACTGCTGCCTGAAGCTCCTCAGGCGTAACGCCTGGAATTGGAATCTCCGAGGTATCCCCTGCCGAATTGGTATGTGATGCCATCAACAATCCGTTTCTCACCGACCACGGCCGTGGTGGCATCGGTGGAGGAGTGAAATCCCGGGTGGCTGGAAAGAGGGCAGTGACCACCTCACTCAGGAGCTCTGGTCGGAGAGTTTGGGTGAGTGGGGGCGCCGGTGGGCGCAATTTGTTAAATGCTAACCGGTATGGCCGCCCCCAAGGATCACGATCCAAAGTCCCGATGAACTCCTTGCGTGCAGTGACTTTTGCCCTCAGTATAGCCACCCGTAGCGCCTTTTTGGCTTGTTTAAAGAGGCCATGAAGCACCCGCTCCGCATCCGCATGACCCTCCGGGCGAGCTCGCCTGCGACGGTGTCTGGATAGCCGGCGACGCGCCACCATGCAGTTGTTTCTTAATTGAGAAAGGTCCGCCGACCACCAGTATACCTGCCGTCGCATAGGAAGGTGGCGAGCCCGGGGCATAGCTGCGTCGCAGATTTGCGTCAAAGCCGCCCCGAACCATTCCACTTCTTCCTCAACCCGCACCGGTGAGGTTGGCACGGGAAGCCATGCCTGGACCCGGGCAGCCAGCTCCAGGGCCTCTTTATCAAGCCGTTTCACTGCCCATCGCGGGCTGTCCCCAATCGAGGTATTTGTTCTTACGCCGGGCTGGAGAACGCGAGACGCGGAGACATCAAACCTGATGTAACGATGGTCTGACATAGTCTCCGCGCCAACTAAAACTCTCCAGCCCCGAACACGGTTGGCGACGGCTGGGCTCGCGAAAGAGACATCGACAATCGAGCCGCCATTATGCCTCACACACGTGTTCACAGAACCTCGATTGAGAACACAGAGACCTTGCACAATCGCCCATTCCTCCAGGACCCGGCCCCGCGCGTTCGCCACCGACGATCCCCAGGCCAATGACTTGGCATTGAAATCGCCGGCGACAATCACAGGGCAGGGTTGGCATTCTTCTACCAGGGCCCCTAGTCGTACGAGAAAAGCCTCGAAATCGACCAGGGGTCTGTTGGGGGAAAAATATACACCCACAATCCACAGGTCCCCCAACAGAGCCGCCACGCTTCCCCGGTCCTTCGCTACTTTTTCGAAGGGTGGGGAGCCAGCGGTCCCCCGGGTAGTAACGGCCACCGAACCATCAAGGTCCCCAGCCCAGTTGCTTCTGGGTGGAACGAAATATGGTTCGGCGACCACAGCCACGTTCACCAACCACTGCGCCATGCTCTGGAAGAGCAAATCCTGAGCTGCAGCGCAGTGGTTGAGGTTCGCCTGGAGGATCTTTATATCCATTATTAGGCGATTTCCATAATCTCCGTCTCAGCCTGCGATGGGCGGACGGGCTGCGACTGAGCCGGAGCTTCAGTGGCAGTCCCTCCCCGTCCGTTGAGACGCTTCCGCCGATTTCGGCGTGCGCCTTGGGAGAAGGCAACACATGCTTTACTCCCGATATTGTGCCCCGTTGGCTTGCCACTAGCTGCGCACACTGCGCAGTGTGGAGCCGCAGAACATTCCCGCGCCAAGTGGCCAGCTTGACCACAGCGGTAGCAGATCCCGCTACGGTCTACTAAGGACGTGCACCGCTCCCGTACATGCCCCAGCTCGAGGCAACGGAAGCAGCGCAAAGGTCTCGGCTCCAGAACGCTAGCGCGAGCCGCAGACCATCCTACTAATACCCGCCCCGTTCTGGCCACTAATTCTACTGCTTTTATGGGTGCCCGCACCCATGCGACTCCCAGGCCCGATTTATCCGGGCGAACCTCACCAACCTTTACTTGGTCCGCCATGCATCCGGTGGCTTTGACAAAGGCTGCTGCGACCTTTTGCGAATCGACTGATTCGTCTAAACCGGTCAGTCGCAGTTCCGCCGTCTTAATGGGTCGGGATATACGAATATCTCCCGACTCAGGAAAAGCCTCCCTTAATTTATTAGCGAGGGAGTCAGCCTTCGCCTCACACTCGGGCCCGGATATTTCAATCATCGTTGCACCAGTGGCCGCCTTTTTCCATCTAATTATGCCAATTCCCAGGTCACCAAGACACACCCGTTCCTGTGCCTCGGCGATTAGGTGGCTGTAGGTGCAACCCTTGTCAATAGCTGCAGCCGTTAACGTAAGGATAACGGCTGCGGAGCTTGGTGGACGTAATTTGGGCCCTGACTTTCTTTTTGGGGGCTGAGTTTGTCCAGCCCCAGGTTTTTCCAAAATTTGGCGCTTCTTCTTCTTCTTTCCGCCGACAACGACATTCCACTGCCTTGACATATCAGCGGGAGCCGGAGGCAGTGGGCGGGGCAGACTCACAGGAGGCTGAGAATCCTTCTTTTGCCCCTTTTCCCTCTTACGAAACATTTTGGACGCCACAGGTTGGACTTTATTTGCGCTGGTTTTAGCTCGCCCACCTGAAGCGGGCAGTGGTACCTGCTGCGCTGTCGGCGTGGAGTCCGTCTCTGGACGTCCCGGCTTTTTTTGGTTTAATCGCCTTAGTCCAGTTTTATCAGCAGTCGCTTCTAGTGTTGTCGATTTATTATCGGCAGCAAGCGACGGACGCAGTCTCTCTGGAGGTAGGCGCCTCTCAAAAGAGTCCCTCATTGCGGTTATTATGTTTATAAACCGCACCTCCCGATTCCCCGCTTCTTCCTTGATAGTGGCCAATTCGTTCTTGAGGTCGGCCACCGCTTTTACTAATTCGGCAATCACAGCAGTATGCTGATTTTCAGCACCTAACTGTGAAGTTTTCTTCTCAGATCTCGCTTTTTCTATCGAGGCTTCATTAACTTGCGTTTGTTGACGCGTCGTCCCGGCACTCCTTGCCGAAGATCGACGAGTCATGCTCCTAGTCACAACCGAGCTGATTTTGGCCACGGGCTCGCCATCATCGTCGCTAGACAACGAATACTGCGAGTGCGAACTCTCGCTGCCCTGTTGCCAAAATTTTCCCTCCTTTGTGCGTGAAAGAGAACGGCTTGCCTCAGAACCTGAATCAGGCTCCAGGACGGCCGCTGACCTCTTCTCGCCGACACTCCTTACAGATGAAATGCCCGGCATTTCTTTCAATTTTCCCTTGACGTTGGGCTTGCGCCCTTCCGCCACCTCCGCCTGTTTATTGTTTGTGTGTTTAACTATATCCATGTAAATCCCACGAGTATGGGGGAATAAATGGTCCACCCAGACAGAGCCCCCTGTATCTGGGTAAGCCTAGCGTGACCCGCACGGAGGGTCGGCCGGTACTCCGGCGGGGGCCGCACTAGCGACTGAACCTCCCATCAGCCATGCATCCCATCACGGTGCGCCGCCGCTTGGGATTCGGGGTAACTTTTTATAGAGGTTTTCTCCCTCGCGGCCCGGGCGGTTAAGCCAAGGCCCTCGCGCCGGCCGAACTGCGAGACATGACCACAGCTTCGACCGGATTACGAGCTCGACGGTGGGAATGGGGTTCGCCCAATCCCTGCTCGGAGGCAAAAAAATTGCTGACCGAGCCCGCCGAAGACCCGGGACAGAACCGGGATGGCCCAAACAATGGGCCCCATCGCAACGCGGTCACAATGACCGTTCGCCTCGTGTCGGGATTCGGCCGTCGGCACGGGCCGACGTTGCCCAGGGTGCACCGTCCCCGCCAGCATCCGGACTAGCAGGGCACACTTGGAGGTATCCCGACCTTGCACCCCGAACATACCTTCATGCCCATTATTTCATAGGTTCATTACTAAAAGGAACAGGATCACCTCAAGATGTGATTTCCGTAGTTCTTAAACACTTAACTGTTAATGATCTTAATGATTTTTATTAGCTTGAAAGTGATTTTAGAATATAGTTATCTCGTGTTAAGTAAAATCTCGAAACAAAGTTATTATCAAAAAAATATGTGTATATCAGGTTAACCCTTCGTAGCCCAAGATCATAAAAAATTATAATACTTTGGTATATGATAGGCTTGAACAAATAAAAAAACACGTGTTTCGTGGAAATTCAAAAATATTTTTTATTCCGTATGTATTGGATCTTTTAGGGTTTGTGACATTACTGTCACATTGGGTTAAAGTGGAAGAAAATGTTTTAACGTAGTATGGAAGGATCTAACAGATTTATTTTGTTTTTTGTAACAACTACTATTCCGAACTTTTTAAAAATTGTTTGTGCCACATCAGGACACCGAAGAAACTTGGGCAAAATGATTTTCAAACCTAATTCGGTCAGTAGCCAATTTGATACTGCCCCACCGCCAATGGGGGGACATGTTGCGCCGGACTCTTGTGATTTTGGCTTGTATTTTATTTTCAATTAATCTTCGCTGTTGGACATTAGGATTCAAGCAAAACTTACATAAAGTCTCCAATTTCAAGTTGAAAATCTGCTGAAGACATTTGTTTGTCATTGCATAGTTTAGTCTGCCTTACTCTCACATACATCAGCCAAGAACTGGCCATGGTCAGGTCTAATAATTGGTAAAACATCCAAACCTGGCGTCTTTTAATTCGAGTCATAATACTATAAGCACCCATAATGCTGTTAATAAAATCTACACCTCCAATATACCCACTACATTTTTCGACGATATGAGACCGATCAATGTTGATGTACTTCTATTGGCCTTATCGTAACGACTTGGACCTTCGACCACTCATCAGCAAAAATTGAGAGAAGCGTGACAAGTTTGTTGTCTTTTCATCTAAATTTTGACACATCAATTGCGTCCATATTTGCTACGTAATCAACAGAAAATCTACATTACTTTTTATTACATCCTCGTCAGGGGGTAGTTTGCAATCTGGAACGAGATTATTCCGTACGGTCCCAGGACTCCCCAAGTCCAAGATATATCCACTTCTGCTAAAGTTTCAAACCACGGAAGTAAAGTTATTATCCAAATATATATGTTATTTCTGATGTCTGGGTATGCCCGCGTCATTCTAAATACGACGTTTCAAGATGCTCCTTTTTTATTCTACTAGGAGCAAAACTCTTTCAGTTCCTGTTTCAGGTTCAATATTATAATAGACAAAACTTGAAACTACGCTCAGTACATAAAACTTTTAACGCCAATTGTGTTTTTTTTATAGGCATATATCTATTCAAATTGTCCCTTCTCTTAGTGTAGCAAATCTATTCATCCACACAAAGGTATACCTCGAATAGAACTCCACTAGAAGTCCTATTTAAGGCTTATATTATAGATCTAATTTTTGTGTAAGTACTACCCCTATCTTAAAAAATAGGAGAAAAAAATCATCAATGTATGGATATACATTAGTTGTATTTTTTATGCCATTGTCACCCAATGTAACAGAAATGTAACAAACATAAAAAGTTACTTTTTACATATAAAAAATCAAAAGTATGAATTGGTAACGATATATAAACCAAATTATTTACTTACCTACGGGTATCAACAAAAATTATACAATTTTATATACTTTTAGTATTTTTTTATAAATTTTATACTTTTTGCAAGTTCAAACATGGCATTTTCATCAAAACACGAAATTCAAAGCCAAAAAGGGAGCAAGTTACACTACTTATGATTAATATTTGATGCTAAAATGTTCGGTGTGTTATTTAAGAATATATTGATATTGATTTGACAAATCTTAAACGTTTAGTTTAAATTTGATAGAGACTTTTTGGGTTTGTTACAGAAATGTCACCAGGGGCTATAAAGGGTTAACATACGGTCATTGTACGAAACTTTGTTAGTATCACAGAGTCGATAAAATAGATCGGGAACATTGCATCTTTGTTTCATATCATCATCATTTGTGAATATAGACAATTTGTCTATCGTACCTACGTGCGACCTTTCGCTACACTGTCAGCTAACTAAACGCCAGTCTGCTTATAAATGACGATCAATTAATTAACACTGAACTCAATTCAGTGAAGCAAAAAACAAAATGTCAACACCTCCAATTCAGAACGCTCCATTGTGTGGAAAATTCAATTACAAATTCTGTAAAACGAATAAAAAAGTTTTTTATTGATCTCTTTTGCTTTATACCACATACGTTTTTTAACTTTATATAGGTCGCCCAAAAGGACTATAAAAGTGTCAAGAAAAAGCAAGAAACTTTTCGCTCTCACAAAACCCTAACTCGATACAACAGTTAACAGCCCACACTAACATTTGTCTAGTAGTAGGGATCAAACGCGCGCGTCACGTGGCTCAGCCTGCTAACTGCACCACACAGGCTGTCAATTAGAAGATTGTCAGTCAATTAACAACTGTATTCTATTTACAAAGGCAAACAGGCAAACATACTTACTCGTACATGCCGAATAGAATGTGATATTCAAAGAGTTAAAACATGAGTAAAAAATGTACAATCTCGAGTTTAAATAGTTTTATGCCTAGCAGTGGATCGCACATTGGCTGATATTTCGCGAAGATTTTGATTAGATAAGGACTGCTTAACCGCCTTTTTGGTTCCGCCGTCCGCGGCACATAACTTAAACTTTCATACTTAAAGTTATTTCAGTCTTATTTCAATAAGTAATAAACCACCATACCACGGTGGTATACCACGCATATATTTAATCCAAAATATATGTCTACAATAATTACTTCAATAAATGTTGCAGAATCTAAGGCGAGGCTGGCATACGCGTCGGCATGTGTGGATACGTGGCATGTGGGCAAAAACACCACAATACATACTCGAACGTAGACAATACAACATCGACTTCCAAGGTTCTAGCACGTGCAAATTCCTTCATATTAAAACATCGCAAGGTTAAATGTCTTAAATAATGCTGTATTTTAGATTTAAAGAATTCTTGGAACTGGACTATTGTAGATATTCATGGAGGTATCAAAAACCGTTGTGTATAAAGTTTTATTAGTTTTTGAATTTTATTTGGTTGACCGAGGCCTAATCCTTCTCTTACGTAGAGAAGGCACGTACGAGGTAGAAGTTTATGTGGTGATAAATATGTTCAATACATTTTTGCGTACAATTTTATTGATATAGAATTACGTACATAGCTGTCTCATGCCTGGAATTTACCTCGGAACGGTAGGCAGAAATGCATTCCGGCACCCACATTCACATTTATTTTTTCGTCCTTTGTAATAGACGGCTACCCAAGAAAAACCTAATAACACGTTGCTTGACCCGGGAAACGAGCCCAGGATCCCTTGATTCCACGCCACACATTCGTACCGCGGGACCAATTACTAGCTTATGCCTAAGATATCCTGATTTTGAATCATGTCAAAAATTTTCTGTGTCAAAAACGAACCTCTAAAACACTATCAATATAACAAATTCGAACGCTTCGAGCCGATTAAGCGAGATTACTAAAACATACAAACAACTTACAAACTACTTATCCTTTTCGAAACACATGGACGTATACATAAGTACCTATGTATGTATGAAACTTGTAAGGGTATTCCAATGACAATACTTCAGCGTCCTAACAACCTGTGCAATAAATCTGTAAAATGGAAACCAATAGAGCCATAACAATAGGAACTACAATAGCACATAATTACTACTGCTAACACGGGCTCTAAGTGGCAGTGTTACCAACACGTGTGTGAATCGTGTTTAATTTAACAACGTGAGTAAAAACTTCGAACATCTGCTCACAGCCGATCATAGGTGAACGGGGTATAATTAGCGCCAACCGCGCACTTCTCAGACCTTACTTGCTGTGATGAATCATTGCATTTCTACAATTAATGTGTACATATGACACAAGTGGGCAGAGCTTAGAGTGTGTGACGTGAATCCTTGACAGCTGTTAATTATCGAAGGATTTGTGTGTACTCTAAATGGATTATGACTATTTAACAATGAGAAAAAGTATTGTAAGGAAATTTGCTAATAGAAATATTCTCAGAATGAATTTCTCACTGATGTGAAGTCAGTCACAAATCAGGACTAGGCAAGCGTTTTTGTAGAGAAAATTGCGAAAAGAACCCCAATAGTGGTATTTGGGCTGCTGATGAACTCTTAAATATGCTTGTTTCCACAAACAAAAGTGGCACTTTTAATTGGCTGTCCTTGAACCTTAGATAGGAATGAAACCCACCAGTTAGCGACTGCTTTGTAAAAGTAACCAATTACTTCGCCTGATTTAGTGTCCAAAATATAATCCTATTTCAGTCACGTGAATTCCCACGATGGTTTTGGCGACGAAACCTTACGAGTGCAATATCATATGTCCGTCACTAGGCAAAAGTGAAATATTTTTCCATTAATGTCATATCTATAACTTTACATCGAGTATTCGTAAACCGTTACATTCATAAACCATGTACGTATAGTCCAACCCACTTCCATTAAAAACACATCACCATCAACCCGTACGGTTGAAACGAAAACAAAGTGCTCAACATTTAATAACCGTAAAATAAATTTTCGACATAATGACATTTTAATCAAACAATATTAGCGAAATTTCGCTGACAAACTTTCCGACGATCCCCTTTCTGGGGGGTTGGAACGCGTCACATAATACTCCTGTACAAGTTGTATTGATTGATTTCGACGCAAAAGTTTAATGAGACGGCCAATTTTGGTGATTTATTCGCTTCAACGGCTAACGACTGACGAACAGTAATTGCCTTTAATGTTACATTGAGGAAGTGGAAATATATTTCATCGTATTTATATTTACGGTAATTATAGGAATGTCAATATAATTGATGCTTTTGCTGTCTAAGTAATGTACTTAAATTACTGCGCGTGTTTCTTCGATACTATCTATAGACCAATTTGTCTTTGTGATGTTGGTAGCGATTACTTCGGAAATGTATTGAAGTAAAAAAGCTAATGGTAGCTAATTATTAGCTGCATTACTGTCAAATTATACTGGGTTTTATACTTTGTCAGTAAATTAATGTACTACGGTCATTAACACAGAAATAAATTATGTAAGACATAATATCGCCATTGTAGAAGTTACTTTAAATTTCCTCATGTAAAAAACCTTACAATGTTTTGCCCTATCCCTTTTTTTTTAAGCGGCATAGGATTCTCAATCACTCAATATATTATACCGTCGTAATAACTATGCAAGTCGCATGTATATGGAAAATGTAAAAACTATTGAATATGTAGAGGATCGTATATCGTGCACACTGCTGCTATATGGGTTTTATTTATTTATTTATTTATTACACTTTATTGTACACCACAACACATACAGAAACATGAATTAAGACTAAAGTAAAATATAAAACAGTGGAGCAAATGGCGGTCTTATAGCTGAATGCGATTTCTTCCAGACAACCATAGCATGGACTGGAAAGTATAAGAAAAACAGAGCTGGTGGGCACATAGTAAAAATACTTATATATAAAATAATACATGTGACGTATAATTAACAAAGGAATATACTGAACACGAACTACAAACGAATAATAAAAAAGATATAACAATAGAAATACATATAAGGTATACATACATAAATAAATAATACAAATACAAATAATGATGATAACGACAGAATATGTACACAAGTTTCCTTACATTTTCTTTAACCATTATAAACATTACTTCACATACTAAAGACATTTCGGGCCAACACCGATCTACAAACAAGACAATAGCTCATCAAACATCGCTATCAATTTTGTATCAACGTCCGACAGCGATGCAAGTGTCTAGATCGCGAGAAAGTCACTCTGTCCTCAGAATTTATTACAACTTCATTTAGATGGTGGAGAGCGTTTATTGCGCAATTAAGCCGTAACGACTTCACCGATTGAAATTACTTTTTACACGTACTCGGTTTAGTTGGATTATCGCACGTGACACCATTCTGACGGGAAAAGGAATTGAAATGCATTGAATATACGTTCCGTTTAAATTGTTCTCTTTAGCTATCCATGGCAGAGTCCTTCTCATTCATAAATTTTGTCACGATATATTGACGTATGTATTAAAACGAATCTGTTTTTCTGACTACGAAAGATGATATGGAAATTAATGGGCCCATTTGACTAACTATCATTTTTGTTCATAAACATCATAAGTACAGCTACATATAATACGATACAAAAGAACTTTACGGTTAAAGTTTTAAGATAACTAAGTAATGAAATGTGTACATAGTCATTAAAAGTAGACGAAACTGCAATACCGTGACAATCGACCACCCTGATAAGTCTAAGGTCCTGTAAACTGATTTCATAGCTAAGTTACGATGAAGTAATTCTATAAAAAAATGTCTTTACTGGCTAACGAGCACACTCTTCAAATAACTGACATAAATATCTTGGAAACAAATAGTCTTAGATAAGAATTTTCACAAACAAAAAAACGTCGCGTCCATAAAAATGCAACTGGCCGATATCTATCGGAGAACATTAAAAAAAAGTTATCAACCGATAATTACGTCACAGCACGAGCGTCGCACACAATCAACATAGAAACCGATAGTTAAACTCGCTCACATCGCTCGTACCGATCGCAAAAACTGTCCACTAAATAATTCATTAGCAAACGTACGTTGAACGGAGCGCGACGCACGGCGTACGTACTGGCGACAATACGAACAAAAAAAACACAACATCATCGTTTTATGTTTTTCATGGTGTGGCCCCGGGGTTTGCGTACCTGAGAACGCGCGCCCTACGTAGTGATGCGAATTTTTACATATTCCGCACTGAATACAATCGATTGCTTATTCAAGGACTATTACAATCGATTATTGCCTTTTAAATTAATTTTAAATATTTTTCGCTTAAAACTTACAAAGATAATAGTTTGAAGAGGTTTAGTTCCACCCACAGACTAAAAATTTTACTTGTCTACCCAACTTTTCTTTTAACTTGCAACACTTGCCAAAATGACACGAAATCTCCATTCGAAGGTTTAGCCCTATCATAAGTTAGTTCTACGTATTTAGACTATAAAATCAATAAGGTAATATTAAACATTCGTGCAAAGCCCGCATTTATGCATAAAATATGCAACATATTTCAATATCATAAAGCATAATGTAATAGAATCAATTATTCGTCCAAACGGAATAAAACAAAAGGCTACACTTGTGACGAGAATCGATAATTTCATTATTCGCCGTGAGATCGCCATGCTAGCACCCCATGTTACAAGCGAGCGTGCATTATTGATTTGTCCGAACGAACCGGGAAGGGTCTTGTTACAACTCTATGGCGACGTGGTCAAATGTTTGTGAATTTAAATCTTCATCGAAATTTGTATTTTACTGCATGGCTTGATTGCTAAACATAGTAAGTGAAGTAGTCCTATTGCTGGAGTAATATTTATTCGTGTTCGATATCCAAATATAACTGACGCGAAAAATTGTGTAAAATTATTATATATTTTTGTTTTGTATGTTATATTTTATCAGACGTACAATCGATCAATGATATCCATAGCAACTAACAGCTTATGATTCCTATTGATTCGTTTCTCTAGAAATATATTGTGGAAAAGCATGAAAGACGCCTCCTTTTTCATTTCTTCGTGAGAGGAAAAGATTATTGTGCTACGTGCGACTCTCGCGGAACATAAGAGCAAACACGCCGAGTTAGTCTCGTGACTATTTCAATTGAACCTATCAATGTTTCGTGTTTGATCCCGTAGTCCATTATAGCTAGCAAAACAAATCCAAAAATAGTAAAAAAAAACAATTCCCACAGCGAATATTTACCAATTTAACACACACGTCGAGTTACACGGCATCGCGGATCGTCCAATCGCGTCGCGGATCACAACAACTATCCGACTCGAAAGATCGGAAGTTGCGCCGCGGTTACAAAGCCGTATTACAGATACAGTTAAATAATGTATTGACCGTGGCCTTGCAACTTTGTTCTCGTACAGTCTCGCCGAGTCTCAGCCGACCGGTTTTCTCCGTGTATTTTTAACGCGGTCAAAAATCGCTAATGTCACGTTTTCGCACTTCAATTGCTTACATCGTCAGAAGTATCAATCATTGTACGAATAACAATGCTTACAATACAAATATTCTCGGCTTTTGTTTAGTTTTTTGCATTATATTAATCTGCAAGTCAATGACCTGAGAATAAAAGGTAGAGTAGGCTTCGAACATTCGGTCAGCTCGATGGTAAAGAAATTAATCGCTGTGTATGGCGATATGCTGGTCACACTTGGACTTTTATGGCTCGTGTGTTAAGAGGCTGTAAAATAACGTCGGTTTGGAACGGAGCGACATGACGTTATGATTGGAGAGGGATAAAGACAATGGTTTAATCGCAGGTGGTACTCTATTGCGCAATTAGATGTTTCCTAGTTGTATTTAGAGCAAAAGATCTGCTCTAGAGCCCGTTTATTATAAGGATTCAGCAAACTTTTAAAGAAAAAAACATGACATTTTTATTAAATTATATCTGTCAATATTATGCCGGGTCGGACAAAGTGTAATTGAAATATTTAGTGCTGAAATGCAAATGTGCCAACGCGTTTCGGGGAATACAGGAATAAGGCTATGCATGTGTGTTCTCCATATTAAATAATTGTAAATACCTAGAATACATTGATAAATACCACAGATTCTTCAATAATAAATGTAATAATGTCATCACAAAAGGCCACTTAATCCATTTATATAAATTGGTTGATGTTGCGAACGCGATCGAAAATGATAGCTTACGCCAGCACAGTGCACGCACACGTGACATTTTTATACAACTGCGAGGAAAAAAACGTATCGGTTAGTTAGAAAGATATCTTGAGTATAAACCGTGTTACACCTAGTAGATTTAAAAGCACTTCTTTCCCGTAGGCGTTACCTTAGATAATAACCATAGGTCACAATATGACAATCAGATCATGGTAACCTTCAAGAGGTATTGGAAATAGTTATTTAAGGTACATCATCTTCATCACCCCACATACGTTCCTTTTATGGTTACACTCACAGATGACTATTCATTTATCTTTGAGTTTCTAAATAGAAAAAAGAGGGGAATGCGAATTGTAGGTCTAGGGAATGCAATCCCGACTCGAGATTGCAAATTCGAGATCCCGCGGGATTAGAAATATCAATCCCGCGGGATCCCGGAATTTTCGGGATCCCGTCTAGTTTTAAAAAAATAATTAATTTGGATGACTAAAAAATTAATAACTGCTTGTTTGTGATAGTGAGGTTAAGTAAAATAACATGTTGAAAATATGACCACGTCTCTGAATTTCGTGATAAACTAAAGTTGGTATCTTTGCGCCTTCGCCGGAATACTCGTATTCTTTTGCTACTCTTTCAAATTTTATTCAATCCCACTGCTCCCCGTTATCTTAAAGATCCGTTCCGTTTTCTAAGCGCTACACATGCACGACCGCTTAGGTCCTCAGAAAATTTAACACTTGAAATTCCTCAGCATAGCACCAAATTTCTTAATAATTCTTTTACAGTCCATGCTGCACGTCTGTGGAATGAATTGCCACTAACAGTTCGTAAAGCTAAATCGCTTTCCACTTTAAAAAAACTTCTCAGAGCTTACTATTCTTAACTTTATATTTTATTTGCTCGCGACTCCGTCCGCGTAGACTACAGGGGTGAGTTCAGAAGGAAAATAAGTTGTAGTCTATTTTACTTCTCAGAGTCCTATTTCCATGTCCATACTAAAAATCATACAATTCAGTCTAATTGTTCAAACGTGAAACCGTAACGCGTCGATCGGCGCCTTGTGCATCATTATTGCGCGCTGGATCAATATTTTAAAACTGCAATATCTTCTAAGATACTCAGTGAAATCAAATGATGTAAAGGACAGTTTTATTTAGAATTAAATACTTGTAATGAATAACGTACTTATTTGGATAAGGATTAATATCATAGTTATAAAAACACCTACACAAATAAAACTTTATTTTAAAATAAATTTGGTTAGGATAAAAAACGTTATAGTGAGCCAACCTTAAAAAATGGACATATGCTGTCGCGGACTTTTTTTAGAACTTTTAAAGAGGAACATATCTCTCATACATTATTTTAGCGAAACTTTAACCGTTTTCGCAGCGTACGCCGCGGAAGCTCACAAAAAGGAAAAAATATCCCCGATTTCGAAACATTCTTTATTGCTGCTCCGCTCCTATTAGTCGTAGCGTGATGTTATATAGCCTATAGCCTTTCTCGATAAATGTGCTATCTAACAGTGAAAGAATTTTTCAAATCGGACCAGTAGTTCCTGAGATCCTAGCGTTCAAACAAACAAACAAACAAACAAACTCTTCAGCTTTATAATATTAGTATAGATTTGGTAAATTCGTATTCGTATATGTATGTCGTTTAGTATTTATATTCTTTTATTAATAGTGTTATTTTGATTTCTGTTACTTACTCATGCAATCTTTACACTAATAGGTATCTTTATCTCTATTCAATGTTAACATATCTTCTTTTTACATTCATGTATGTTTATGTATTTATTTGTTATTGATATACATTATTACATTTTTTTTTGTTTCTTTTTTACAATTCTGAAGACAACTGCCAGAACTACAACCATTCATTCCAGTCGCGTAGATTGTCTGGAAGAGATCGCAGCTAGCGATAAGACCGCCTATATTGTATTCGTTATGCTTCATTAATGTTTTATATTTATTTTATTGTATAGTGTACAAAAAGTACATAAATAAATAAATATTACTCGAAAGAAAATAAAAACCTTTATTCTTTAATCTTACCAACCAAAAATAATTATCAAGTTTTAAGGAAATTAACATAGGTAAATTAGGTAATCAAAATAATAAACATATTTCAAAGGAATTAGAAAGTAGTTACCTAAAACGAGTGATTTTGAAAATGACTCCTTAAAAAACAAAGTACTTATTAATAGTATCATCTGCTAAACGGCATCTAATGTCCTTTGCAATGTAACCCGCTGCTGAGAATGCCCTCTCCGACTCAACACTGGTTAGCAATATCGTGGCGAAGCAATTATATGCAAACTACAAATATCGCCCCCTTGTTCTTCCGCACTGAAATAAATCCTGACTACTTTTTTTTATCACGAGAGGAAAGCGCCTTAAGCTCCCCTGTTCGGTACCTCGGGGGAGGCCGTAAGGGGTATGTCGGGGCCACTGGCTACGCCAGCATACCGACTAAAACCTCTCGGTGACCATCACGCGCATTTTGGGCGGTTTTGCGGCATCTCAGGGCCAGAAATGCCCTAAATGGTCCGCTGCCGCCCAGCGCACCCTCCAATTATGAACCCCTTCAAATTGGGAGGGCTTGGTATGCCCTCCACTTAATCTATTTGGACGTTCGCCTTTCGTGAACGACCGCGATAGTTAAGAGGTCACGTCCTCTGCCGCCAATCTCGGGGTTGCTATCATAGGGTACCGCCCCCGCAGTACGCCCTGCTACCCCAGTACCCCTGTTAGTCGTCTCTTACGACATGTAGGGGATACCGTGGCGGAATTCTTACACCCCTAATCCACAGGGCGGAAATCCTGACTACTGAAGCCCAATCCCGTCAATCTCGAACGGGATCTCGTCATATGATGCGTCGGGATTGATCCCGAAAAATTACTCGGGATCCCGCGGGATCCCGATCTCGCGGGATCGGGATTGCATTCCCTATGTAGGTCACCGGTTCAGGGATAATTTAGTAGACAGACATTCATTAACAAACCTGGTCTTATTTATTCATTGAGCTTCAATAGCGTTTTGAAGCTAAAACAAGAAAAGCAATACAGCCGCAAAAAACCTTGCAGTTTACAGTGATAGTACTTGAAGGTTACAACTTACAACGGTTAACAACTATCGTACGGAAGTCTTGTTGCCGGAATTAAACCAGTAATTATATAATTATAAATATATTTAGGATTAATAGCCGTACACTCGATACTGTGTGTCGCGATCGTGTTTGTCCAGTCGATACCACGAAATATGATTCGGTAGCCGGTATTTTGTTTATAAGTCAGCTGATTTTATTTTTTTGTTTCTAACTGTTCCGTACTTTATACATTTTAACGCTTGGATTCGTATCCTAAAACCAACTATGTTTAAGTCTCACTTAATAGGTGGCAAATGGCAATGTTGCGTTTTTCAGCTCTATGATAAACCACGGGAACAAAAGTCAAGCAGTTTTAATAGTCTTCATTGTATCATAGAAACCTTCATCTCAAAGAGATTCAGGTATACATATTTTATATTTTCAGCCTATCGCCGTCCACTGCTTAGTGATCCCGTTTTTGATCAGTCCATAACTATCCGCTACTCGCTACCCGCTACCTTTTTCAAATCATGCAGGTGCATGTGCAGGTCATCCTACACCACGTCAACCTCAGCGCGGTCTCCATTCCAACACTTGTCTGCTCCAACGGCATTCATACTGTTTATAAAAGAGAATCAACACATAACGAAGATTAAACTAGAAACGAAAAAATCCAAACCGCGCTCCCAGAAGTATTAACCACAATTAACGGCTGCTAGAATTAACTGCGCTTGAAAAATTCACAACAGAGCGGCCCTAATTATTGAGTCTAGTTTATTAGGTCGGGTGACCCAATTGGCTCTGAGGTTTATCACTTCGGAGCCAATCGGTATCTGAACGAGAGCCGACCCGATACCCTGGGCAGGCGTTTATTTAAAGACAATTTGTCGAGCTGTTCGCGTGGGCTCTTGCAGATAAAGGTGGTAAAACTGTTAAGTAAAAGTTCGATACAAGTACTTTACTTCAACAGGCAGCGAAAATCGTTTATTTTTAATGAATAGTTCTGGAAAGCAAATTTTACTCTAAATGAATCTAACGCCTAACTCTTATAAAGAAAGGTCCGAGCTCAGCAGTGGAACGTTTATGCGATTGACGACACTAGGTATCCCAAATATATAGACACTACCCCCTAAACGTACAACTTATGCTTCTAATAGCTTAAAACTGCCAACCAAAATCTACGACAGTCTATAACCAATCGTGATCTCATTGCACTACAAAAACACCAATCAATTAATTGATTAATTATTACTCAATCTAATACTACTCCAAAACGGCCAAGCGTTTAATACGAGGCACAAAATGCGTAAGGCTGTACCACGGCAGACCATTAATACAACACTTTATAGGTTTCGCTTTTAAATTGACACAAGTGGGCCGGCGAGGCCGTTGGGTACAGTACAATAAATACAGATTATTATTGGATTACCGCAGTCATTGGGAAAGCTGCGCGGACTTCGATTTTTCTCTAATACGCACACACTACGAACGAACTTAGCAATACCTATACATAAATACTTAACAACTACCATATAACATGACACATACACTGTACGAAATAAGCGATATATGTACCTACATCTTACATACAATATAGTATTTCGACCTAAGAAATACCTAAAGAGTTGCAAGAGAGATTAGCTTTTAAATAACTACAAGAACCTTATGCTGGTTGAGTTACATCATGACAAGGAATAAGTTACAAACTCACATATTTCCTCAATTCTATAACTCTTAGATCCATTTAGCATTGGTGTAAGTCATTTCTAGACCTGACCTCCTAACGACTATTTATAAATGTAATAATCTGCCTGACATTCGCTCTGGTATCAAGATATGTCGTCCCATGAGCGTAATTGGAAACGTAATATTATATCTTTATGGCTTTAAGAGAGCTGTCCTACTAACCACGGTTATTACACACTTATGCATTTATATAAAACTACGTACCATCTATACAGAATGATAGCCTGATCACTAGAAATAGATGGAGGGTATGGATGAAGGCTGCTCAAGACCGAGATCCTTGGGGCTTACTTGAGGAGGGCTACGTTCAACACTGGACGGCCACAGGCCGAGTGTATGTTGTATTTACATAAGACTAGTAACTGAATAGACGGTTGTTAATATGGCAACAGGGCCTGCGGAGATTTTGGTCGCCTATACAAAAACAAAACCAATTGTCGCTTTCGTGGAAAACAAATTTTGGGACATCCATTAATCCCATACCTATTTTCTTCTCCTACGTTTTCATGTACAGTAGTTTAAGACATAAACGAATTCTAATATTGAATCAAAAGATTCCTTTACCAACATAAAACTTAGACAAGCAATCATTATTAATTAAGGCACAATAAAATTCATCTTTAATTTTATCGTGATTTTACGGAACAAATGAAAGGCGAGAGAATGGCTGCGTCCACTAATTATACAAAACTAAAAGACCTATCGAATCTTCTCGAAACGATAAACAATATACAGGCCGGCAAAAAGAAACTCAACAAAAATTAATCATTTCACGGGGTGAGGATAAAAAATGGTCGTTAATACCCAACACGGTGGTACTTTTGCGTAATGACACGCCGAGCGAACTTTCTCCAGAAACATCCTACAACCACAAATGCGAGGATCGACAGCTTTCTCGAACAAAGTGTGGGTGAATTAGCTGCGTGTGGATAGGTTTTCAGTGTCTGCTTATTGAGATGTTAGTGGATCATGGACTACTACTACCTAGTATGAATCAGTTTTCAGTAACATGTGTTAGCTTCGATGTCATTATGAATTTAAGTAAAGTAGTGTGTTGTAGGTAACTGATACTAGAACTAAATTACGAGAGACTTAAAGGTCTCAAAAACACCTATACACGAAAGAAATCACACAAACATTTATCTCTGTGCTTGTATCGAACACACAGCCTCTCGTTTCGTAAAATGATAGCAGTAAACTACGCCACGAACCCGTCAATAAAATATTTTACTACGGTCAGTTTAAACCACCGTAAAACAAATGGATAAATAATTAAATTACACAAGACTTCGGGATTATTAGCGTTGGTGCTATAGCTCGACTGAGATTTTGCAAAGATACGTTTTATGCATATTATCGTTCCTTTCCCTTTGATAAATAATTAAATAACACCCACTTGGCTGTCAATGGCGTGGGTGGCAGCCCTTCAACTTATACTTACACCTCATACCTTTAATTTAATATTTTTATGACGTCAATCGACGCCAGCTATTTAACGTTTTCAATATACATGTATATTGTGTAAGTAGGCCGGTAATTTCATATTCAGTTGATTCCACTGAAGGGCAACTCCCTTCATTCGTTCTATTAACAGTTCTGATGTAATTGAGTATACCTTGGTATATTTTATTACCTTGTTACACGTTTATCTAAGCACTTGAATACAGAAAATGTTATGGGTTTTAAAGCAAAACGGTTTACAATCGATTTGCTACATTTACTTTCAATTGTTTTTTTTGCTTTCTGGCTCGATTCTGAACTGTAATTCTACATCCGCAAATTTTTAATATATCGACAGTTTCAATAGCGCAGTTGCCTAAGCAGCATTTCATACGAAATGTTTGTTATGTACACAAATATTTGTGTAAGGTCTGAGCTTTTGTAGTACCTAAGAATCTGTCCTAGTTTCTTAAAGCATCCACACAATATTTGTATCTTTGTGTGGTGCCAAAACAATACGACTATTAGGTGTACTTATGGTTCTAATAAAATATCGATTGGAGGGAAGTGATAAAATAATTACATAATTTGATGTAATCATCAATACCAAAATTTATCAAAGAACTACGCCTTTATAACGCTGAGTAAAATCGATAAAGAGATATGGTGGGCAAGTTACTAGCAGTAAATGGCTGTATACAAACTTCAGAGCGGGCTACTAAGTACTACTCCAGTGCAAGTTTGTTTATAAAGTTAGAACACGCCCGCGGAATCCTATTAATGCGTGACCAACTCGCTCTTGGCTAGTTCCATTCCACTTTCGCAGCAAAGTTCGCGTATCGTAATCATTTTTCTCGACGCATTTCATATGACATGTACACAAGCCTGTTATCTTGTGCGAATTAGAGGAAATTCACTTCTAAAACCCTTTTGCTAATTATGTTTAAGCCTATAGTAATGGGAACACGCCTCTTCTTGTTTCGTAGCTACATACATATTAATTGGTCTTTGTCCTGTTATTTGCCATAAACTTAATTGCCACGAGTCTGTCTCCCATCTCTCAAGAATAACAGAGTTTAGTTCAAAACTCACCACATTAGCATAACGCACCAGCACTCCAAGGTAGACTTGTCGCATTCATTGGTTTTCCACCACATTTTCCTTTATCTTTAATTCATTATCACATAAATAGCTCAATAATCACTGTTGACATTAAACCAACTCAACGATCGATACATCACAAATCGCTTCCCACACACCCAATCAAATCAGATTACTTCCTTGTACAAAGCAGCTATAAATACAAACGAGAGAGTTTCGATCGGACCTCACTCGCAATCCTTGCCGAAACTTCTCGCAATGTAATTAATTTGCCTAAATACCATTTCAAAATATTAAACGCCGTTCCAAATTGAATTCCGAGACATTTCACGTTAATTAGTGGCCGTCCACGCGTCAGTCTCGATGGGGTCGATCATCCACGTTGCTCGCCAGATTAATGGTAGTGTGGCATGCCCGATATTAAATCAAATTGGATGGGTATTGCGACTGCGGAATGCTAGTGTGGTCTTGTTGGTTATTTTGCGATTTCTAACTCAGTTGATACCGAGTTACTAACTTCTTTGAGGTTCTAGAACAGATATACCATTTTACTGGAAATGGAAATATTTTAATCATATCAAACACTATAGGGGCAAAAATTATGAATGCTTGATTTCTATGACAAACGAACAAAGACTTGGCTTGTTAGGTAAGGTAATTTCTTCTTCTTCTTTCTTTCTTCATCAACCCATATACGCCCACTGCTGAGCACGGGTCTCCTCTACCATTGAGAGGGTTTTAGGCCGTAGTCCACCACGCTGGCCTAGTGCGGGTTGGCGGACTACACACCTAAGAAATTCCTAAAAACTCTTAGGTGCGCAGGTTTCATCACGATGTTTTCCTTCACCGTTAAAGCAAGTGATAATTCAATGTGAATACACACATAACTTCGAAAAGTCAGAGGTGTGTGCCTGGGGTTCGAACCCGCAACCCGGCGGTCGGACTCGGCAGATTCTCGACCGCACGCCTAAACCTCGAGGCCATCACTGCTTTATAAAGGTAATTTATTTGAGTTTTTTTGTGTAAGAGGATTTAGGCTTTGGTCCATCACGCTAGTCACAAAACCAGAAATGTGTAAAGAAGTTTGAAGACGCGACCGCTGAATTTTGACTCAATCGGACACCGAAATCTGAAGCCTTAATTACTTCATTTATTTGGCGTATTAAATGGTAGTAGGGTAGATACTCTTATAATTCACAAGTTTTCCTTTAAAAACCTGACTTGCTAAAAGGTGCAAGTTTCAATTTATTCTCCACTCTCTAAAATTCTTGTTATAAGTTTTCCATTATAAATTATTAATTATTTTGCAATGGAACACAGTCTTACGATGTATCTTTGTATTGAATAAACTATGTAGTCACAATGTAAAATCTTTGTATTATTACGTGTCCCTCCAGTTTTTTTTACTACTGCATAAGGAAATGCTAGTAATGCAAAAGCTTACTAAAATTATCTGAATTTCGTTCATAATTCCGAGGCAAGACTGCAACTAGGCATGTCACAGTATTTGCCAACTTGTTCACAGCGTTGCCATTCTTAGTCCTCGGCAAATAATGCTTCAGTCGACCTAACTTAGTTTCAGTTCAGCCCGATGACCGAGTTATTTGCAGGCTCCCTAGCTGGGTGACTATGTTAAATATTTGTCACAAAATCAAATGCTAGAAATCAAGAATTGAGGAAATATTATTTATATTTCTCTAATTTTCAAAAACGATTCGCAATCAGATAATAACAAAAAGTAAGTAAAAACAAAAGTAAACAATAATTATGAATGTAGTAACTACAAAAAAATACAATTTAGACTTCAGAGATACTAGAAATGTTTAGGCTTGAATCAAGGTTTTTGAAGAATTTGCTAAATATTGTACCTGCCTTACCTAAACCCAACAAAATAATTCTGCGTATTCGCTGTATACTTGACAGTAAATTACGCTCCAGACCCGTGACTTACCCAAACGGTTAGCACCGCCGCGTCGCACCACTACAACAAAGCTAAAACGCCTCACACAAACTACAAAGCACAGAGACAAAAACTACTCAAAGCAAACTTAATGAATTCTACGCGACTCGCAAAGCGTGTCGTGCCAACTGCGTACGCCTTTTTTTTCTTAATGCACAAAGCAATATTCAAGTCCGGAGACCGCCGCGATAAGATTACCAACGGAATAACAATAAGGAAGCAATAAAGTTAGCCAACTTTAATAACAAACCGTTTAAAACAAAGAAAAATATTACACGGCAGAATGGAGTAGGTCGCGGGGAGATATTGCCGTTTTTATAACAACCAACTTGCGATGTTTGTGGAGGTCGTAAAAGGTTCTAAATGTCGGGCTGTTCGCGTGACGACGACATTCACCCATGGTGGTCGCCAATGGTGTTTACATTTAAATCGCACGTTTTATGGAAGGTTCTAGAATTTCTTGGAGAGTGTAAGCGCGTGATGAACCGGGTGGATCATTAAACGATGGCGTTCTGTAAATCGCTAAAGTCAATTGGTATCGTAAACACTTTTATTACTACAAGACCGACATTGAAGAATTCCGTGCACACCTGTTATTACAGGTGAATGAACGCATATTGTAAAAAAACGCGCGTGTTTCACTGTTTTAAGTGCTTATCAATGATAATGTTGTATTCAGTAAGATGAAATCGAAACGTCAGAGCAAGAGTGAGGCGGCCTAGTGAAACTAGCAATCTTTAAATTCCACCACCTTGATCATTGAGTGCATTGATTAGATGCAGGAAAATAATCCTTTTCGTAGATTTAATAGTGTTATGGATCTAAGCTAGAACCTGGATATTGGTTTTATTAGGCCGCCTTGGATTATTTATTTTTTTACGAAAGATGTTGCTGGCCTTAGAGGAAAATATAGACCCTTTTGACTGTCTTCCTTACCTCATAATATTTTGTTATTTATGTCAAAAGAAGTGACCAAACAATTTGGTCATATGGCTAACGATCACTAACCCATTAATCACGAATTGGTAGTGTGTATCTTGGTTCCGAAGTAGTATTTAGATATGGTATAAGAGAGCGCCAAAAAGGTCAGTAGTTTAATCAGTAAAACAAAGCTTTAGAGAAAAGGTCTTAATGATATGCACGTTTGCGCGTATAGATATCTCAACGCTAAGTACCTTCTGTGATACGATGTCAAAATTTAATCAGCAATACGTTCAAATGAGTTATTACGCGACATGAACGAATACATATTGACAGTGTCTGTATGATTCAAATTATGACGTAAATGCGTCCAAGCATCGTTGCGTGAAAGCTTATCGTATATTGATTTTCTACTCGCGAGCAATCTTCGTTGCAATCATGCAAATTGCAGTAATAATCCAATTAGCAGTAAGTACCGGTGAGTACGTGAACTCTTAAATATTAATGATGTTGCCGACGTAAGCATAATATTTACCATGGGCGATCATTTGCATATCCGTATCATTTTTAATTTACGGTTACTAAGATGGTATAGTTTAACATTTATCGTAAGTTTGTTATGTCTTGAGCATCAACCACTGCGTGTCAATTAGTCTCGGTGTGAGGATAGAATCCGTGACCTCTATTTTCGCAAGCTTAATTGCAGTACAGCAAAATTGAACTTCGTTAAAAATAATCACGTTTTTGTATTGACAAATGAGTAGGCATATTGTCAGGTATTGTTACTGGGCCGTGGTGCGAAACATAGGGTCCGAATGAAGACCGGAAGCAATCTCCAGCGAAGCGGTGATTACAACAAACCGTAGTAATAGTTAACAGTAACTATAATACGATACTCGATTAATAACATTATTCTCATTCAAACAGGTGTCTTGTTTGCGGTTTATACGTTTACGCGTAACTGGTTTGTAAATTATGTGCAATACAAAACCATGTTTGCATTAAAAATTAGATTAGAGACCTTCAAGGAGAGAGTCTATATTTTCTTCAAAGGCCGGCAACACACCCATGATGATGATTCCTCTGGTATTGTGGGAGTTTTTGGGTAGTGCTGACCACTTAGCTCAAGTGGCTCACTTGCTCATTTTTGCATAAAAAAATATTTGTGGATCGTACAAGCATTCACCAAGTATAGGAATCTTAATAATGGCGTCCTTATTCTTCGTTGAAGCGCGACGTACTTTTGTGATAGCGTTGTGGGAGGCGCTGTTGCTTCCTTAATATCCTAATTATGTTATAGTTGCGGGAAGATACAATACCGTATTATAGAGACCGGGTAGCTACAAAGTAAGTAACTACAAGTAACTACAAGGTGTCTTATGGTTCCAAAAGTTTCTTCAAGCGAGAAATAAGTACGATTATCTCAGATCAATCGGGAGAATTATGTTACAAATGACAACAACATTGTTGCATCGATGACTATAATAGATTTTGTATCGTATATTGTGAGCATTAACGGATGAAATGAGTATGAAGAAATACAGTCCAGATAGTGGTCTGATAAATTAGACGTCACTTTCCATAGGTTCATGAGTTATAGGTTTGCTAATGAAATTGGCATAGAATTATTGAAATTACGATTTTATACCAATATGGTGTTAAAAACCAACAACTATGTAATAATTACTGGACTAAATTTATTTTTATTAGATTTTGCAAAGCGGAGAATTAAATTTTTGTTCGTGATTAGGATATGAGATGTCTTTTTTTCCGGCACATAATGCTCATGCAGGGTCAATACCACGAAACTCTGTTGTAGAATGGGATAATATTATGATCATACTGATAATATAAATGTCCAAGGCATCAACTTTGAAAGCCAATTTTAATTGGTGACTGAAGAAGCGGGATGCGCCTACAAAACAAGAATGCATATTATTTTCTTACCATAGATAAGAGCAAGCACCTTGCATGACATTTTAAATGAACAATGAGATGTTTTGATAATTTCTGAATATTCAAGGGTCACTAGTAATAAAGAATACCAAATGATTAAAGGTGAATTCCGTTATTGATTGAATTAATTTCTTTTAAAAACACTTGTCCATCCAGATGCTTCGTCAGGCACGTGGTTATTAGATTTCAAATAAATAGCAGTACAGAAATATGCCTTATAAACAGCGAAATACTAGTACGTATTCGTATACGTGGGACGTTATAACTTTCGGAAGTTGGGTATATCATGTAATATAGCAGTACTACACAACTCAATACGAATTATCTTTGAATAATAACGATATCAATATTATCTAGGTAACAACTTTAATGGACAACTTGCGCAGGTTTGCAGACCTGCAGTAGTTTATTTCATAATAGTTTTAAAAGTAGGACAGATTTATAGCTACCGTAATTGTTTCATATTCACGATCAGGAAATATTATAAATGCTAAAGTAGTATCTATTGGGGAACTTTCCTAGGCTTGTAAAGTAGGTCGCGAGTGTTTTAAATGGATCTAGCTTATGGCGGGAAAGTTCTAACCCATCAAAAAATAGAATTTTATTGGCTTATCAGAATTTTGGTTTATCAAGGTCACAGCACACAGCCTGAAACCCACCTAATCAATAATGGAGATAAGATATACAATGAAATAAATCATAGCTATAATGAGTGTAGTATAACATAAACGTTAACTGTTTATGTGTCCATGCCTTGTTATCTTAGAAAATGTGTTCGACACGATAAATAAACACGAGCCACAAACGAATATAGGTTATCCGGCGTGATTAACGTCACTTCTCTGAACGTAAACAATGGATCTTCGTGTATTTGAAGCCGGTTGTCACTCGGTACTGACCTTCTATAGCCACGACGTGGTCTCGGATTTGCTGGGCCAGCAGCGGGTCAGGCACTAACTCCACAAGGTCGTAGAGAGCGTATATCGACGGGTGAACACTTTCGAACCTCTGTATCTCCTGTCGTATCGACAGGGACGTGTTCAAACACGCCTGCGAGTGCTGGCGGCTGCACATCGTTCCCCTGTAGCCCAGCATTTAGCCAAGGAGATCCAAACAAACCACAACACTACACAAAATGCATTCTCGTTTCGAACGCTACGTGAGCGATGCACAGCTCATCGCTGTCGAAAAACTTTATGAAAACACACTGCACTTGTTGCAAATGTTGAACTATCAACTATAACACACGATAAACACTCGACACTATTTATTATTGGTTATGATTGTGATGTAAATAAAGTAAACAATCAACGCGTGCTGCTGTCACAGCGAGACGTCTCAACCGGCGGCGGCCATTACCGAACTGTCGCGCGGTGTAGATGCGTTGGAAAAAGCTGTCAAAATAATATATTGCTCATTAGCGCCCTCTAGCGCGTTACATGTAAACTACTTCCATGCATGCAAAGAAGATGTTATTTCCAAAATTATCCGCTAGATGGTAGTGTCAAATTTCTTTCATATGCTTTTTTATTACTTATTTCATGATGACAAAAAATTAAAAAATTACTTTGTTGTGAATCGTTCAATTAGGAATTTTTAATTGTTATTTACGAGACTTAATCATTCATATCACATGCAAAAATGTTTGCATTATGATTTGGTACTGTAATTTCGATTCCACATGTAAGTCTTCGGTAGTATAGTGGTCAGTATCCCCGCCTGTCACGCGGGAGACCGGGGTTCGATTCCCCGCCGGAGAGTCCACTTTTTGCTTTTTTTAAAATTAATTTACAACACCCAGCCAAATTAAGTATATCTATGAATATTATATATGATTAACATACAGCCATTGTTTTAGTATCAAAACATATTTTAACATCGCCAATAAACATGACATTGACCTAACATTGTGAGTTAACAATGTCTCGCACACATTATGCAAATACTCTATTCTTGTTTAAATAACATTTTAATCTGATAATTTTGTCAGTGTTTGTTTTAATAATATAATACGTCCTTTATCAAGACACACGTATATTAACTTAGTTAATTGTACCGTGAGCGCGTTTATTATAGGCAAATAACATTGTTTCCTTAGTAAGTTTATATTACACAATACAACAAATTATTTATTTTGAAGGAAATTAATAGGCATTTATATTTATAAGTGATATAATCATTAGTATACACATATGTTTCCTTCGTTCTTAATATTTTGGGTTATTGACCGATTTAAGAAGAAGTATGGCTCAAACCAACTATAATATTTCGATTGAGATTTCTGTCTTCTAACCCTTGATTCAGACAGCTACCCAGTGAGAAGTAGGTAATAAGTTGTTGCTTTGTCGTAATAGTATTGTTGTTAGGTTGTTGTTACTTAAGGTGAGATTATTGTTATTGTCAGCTGTAGAAAAGGAAATAGAATTCTATATTTTAAATTGGCAAAGTTATAAAATTAATTGCCACATAAAAATAAATTTAGCAGGAATTCCTTCACTTAATTATTTCCTATAATGTCCGAATTGAGGTCATCACGCAGCCCGAACTCTGAAGACATGTAGACAGTGAAAACAGTATTCAGCGAATTTTGAACCTTAGGGGGCTCAGTTTAGCTGATTAATGTTATGATATCATTACAACAATTTCCTCTGCCTACGGCCGGGACAGAAATAACAGAACATAATGCTAAGTGATATTGTGAGATGCGAAGATTGCGAGGTGGGTCGGCTCTTTGAGTACCTCTGTGTTTCTAAGGCTAGGAATAATAGTGAAGACAAGGGAATTACTATTACGTAATTTTTACTACCGAGATGACTTCGAGTACGATGCATACTTACTCGTTTTATGACTGATAGTATGAAGTTTTTTAATATTGTAATCCACAGAAAATATGAATAAGATTAGAAGGGAAATAGATTATCTTATTGCGTGGGGATGTACCTTCTTCTTCTTCTTTAGCAGCATTTCTTATATCCTTTGTTGGACACAGGTCTCTCCTATGGCACAGGGCTCGATCTTAAGCCCTCCTCATCCAACCGCTGCCAGCCCCATTGTCAATATCGTCACCCCACCTAGCCGGAGGGTGTCCTGCACTACGTTCGGAGATGTATGTGTGATAAAAAATTTTAAACAAAAATAAAGGGCTGGTATTGGTTGTCACAGATATACAAATGTGATATTACACAAATCCCGAATTAATAACATAGCCTAATCATAGCACGTTTAACATGCTGACATTCCATTCTAGTCTTATTCAACTGTTCAATAAATTTGTCTTAATTAACGGTCATAACACTTATTGACTATAAGCATATAATTCATATTAATTTTCCTGACAGCGATTCGGTCAGGAGAACCGTGAATCAACGAAAATGAATTTGAGGAATAATTTAAGTGAAGGAAACGAAAATGGAGTCTTTTAATTCCGGCTTTCTACAAAATAAGCTGCATCAGCTTTTTCGTATTTAATCACAGCTCAATGTTACTTATTATTCACATATCCCTACCAACTGAATCAAAAAGGGTTTGCAAATAAAACCCTTTTGCAAAACCAACAATTCACGAACAGACTCGTGTAATTTTTGCAATATTCCTATTCAATACGCGCCAAAATTGGTTCGCTCGAGCACGTTTCTTACGAAAACACTCGACTTATTTGAAATTAAAATGATATTACGCAGCAATAAAGCGGTTTGCACACAGCGACACTGGCTGCAACCGGGCCAGTGACAAACAGTGGATCGGCCTTGAAGCCATTGTTGTGATCGATTCGCGACTCTCTTCGAAAGGGAAAGGGATTTTTATAGAGGTTTATTAAGTTTTACATATATATTGCTATTAAAAAGATGTATATTAATATTTTAATATGGAGGAGATGCTGCTGGGAAATTTTATCGTGGCTAATTAAATGATTGTTGATTTAGGTTGTAGAAACCAGCTAGGTAACTCAATAAACAGATATTTAATAATGGCGAATTCATTTGAAGGATTAACTAACTTTAAGACATCTTTTTGTAAATAAAATATTTTAGTTTTGAGTAAGTATTTTCTTTATTTATTACCTAAATAAAACTGGCGGTGTTGACCACTTAACATCAGGTGGCTCATTTGCTCGTTTGCCTCCTTTTTCCATAAAAAAAAAAAAAACTTGTGATACGGAATTCTCATAGCTAATTGCTAAAAATCACGAAATTAAAAGAGAAACAGTCATTAATGTCATACACGAATTTTTCACCATCAGGCGAGGCAAGTAGACTTGAAACAACACCAGCATCACTTGCCTACCCACTGTCCCCGTCACTAGCCTCGTGTGCGCGAGCCGCTTCATCCAATGTCAATTTCTAACTCCAAACACAGGCGGTCGACAGTCTACAGCCGTCAGCAGCGTGGGTCGCACGCGTGCATGTCTGTGTGTGTTGTGCTAAACCGGTGACAATTCAAATGTAATCAACGATACACAACTCCAGTATGTCAAAATTCAAGGTAAATGTTTTTATTTTACTGCACATTTAATACGACCAGTGTGAAGTAAGCTGCATTCAGAATTTGTTTTGTTTCATCGTAAGGTGTGATCTTCATGTGTTGCAAAGTTGTCAGCTAAATAACATCCTGTAGACCTTTGGCATCCGAAATGATGGTGATCGATAGATATTGTCAAGTGTCGGAAATGTAGATTTGGTTCTGACCGCTATATGAGCATTAGTTAGTTGCAACTACCCTCAAACTATTATTTACCTGTAAAAATAACAGGAGCGAGGATACTAGGCTAGTGATTTTGATAGGTGAAAGCACAAGAGACTTTTCGGTATCAAAATAACTCAGACATGGAATATATCTGGATCTCACAAAGTTTTTGATATTAGAATCGAACCCGCGAATTTTAGTTTCTGAACTAATTACTGACAATTTTGCATCTAAAGCTGTTACATTACACTTATTTTAGCTTTATTCTCGTCTCTTCTTTTTCTTTACAGAGTAACATAATAATTATGTTTTTAAGTAGAAATATGTTATGATAATCTTTAAAAGATGTAGGTAATTGTTGTTCAATTATTTTTTACGTAACTTCCTCCTTTTAAAGGCATTATTATCAATAAAGGACGTAAAAGAAACTTTAGTAAACAGTCAATTGTTATAAATAATCCTTACATTTATATCTTGATCGATCTTAATACTGGAATGATTTGGGGAATGTTTGTAAATAACGCAGTTACATGATATGTTGCCATTGGTTTATTTTAAGATCAATAATTTGTAGATGGCCATCGGACTCATTGGCTCTAAGACACCATCATTGTTAAAGCAATTTGACAACCTCGTGGCGAAGATGGCTAGACACCAGCTTGCGAAACGTAAGCCCGCGGGTTCGATCCCCCCACCGAGAATGTTTGTGTGTTTGTGAGACCGAAAAAGTCTCTTGTAGTGTCTGATACCCATGACCCAGGTCTTGTAACCTAGTGTGGGGTCAGAGCTATGTACGTGACTGTTGGGTGTATTTATTTACTTATTTATTTCTGACTACAAGAAGACTGGCTTGATATTAGCCGGACAGTAGACGGCTGCCTCAAGTGAGTTTTCTGTAAAACAGTTGTACAACATGATTAAAGAGCTGACCTAGCCTACATCCGTTAATCCTCAGTGAATAGGTCTACAAATTAGCGATAGACTCAAGACCGATTTATTATTAAATGTTACTACGAAAGGCCTTAACAGCCACGGACAACGAGTTATGTAGACAAAACAACCTTTGGCAAAGGAGTAATGTAATATATTAGGGAATGTAACGTTAATAACATTATACAGCCTCTTTGGTTTTGTTCGGTTTGGAAACAATAAGGAAGGTCGATATATGCATATTCGTATGAGTCACAAATATATTGACGTTTAGGCCAGTTAATAGAATCAAGTAGGGGTCATACCTTTTAGGCAAATTTAAAACGTTTTCTACATTTCTTTGTACCCGTCGTCTGCTATTCATAGTCATCCTGAATAAGTTACCAATTCTCTTCGGCTTTTCATACCTTTTGCAAAGTTACTTGGTAATTTTACGTAGTTTAAAGATAGAGCGAGTTTCGAGCGTTACAGTGAGCTAAAAGTTTGCAGAAATAGTTGTTTTGGTTTCTGTTTTTGTATCCGCGATAAATCTCCTGTATTTTTAATGCAGTAGGGTTGGATAAAGACAATTTAATTCTAAACCAAAGGAATATAATTAACATTTAAAATTAAATAAAAACACACCACATAAGCTTCGTTTTGACGGTTTGTTTCGTTAAAAATATAGGTTTGCAGTGTAAAAGAATTTATATGATTTTTAAATCATATCACAGCAGAAAAAAATATGACCCACTTTCTTCTCTACACAAAATAGGTCTCTGTATACATACGTACTCTATATATACGATATATATCTACAATAGATTCTTGTTCATGTAAGCGAATATTGTTTACTACTTCCGCTACCAACATTGGCAATCAAGAGCCATTGTCAGTCCAAGTCGATGACGATATAGGTCATACTAGGGGACACGTTGGGATCGAAATTCAGTTGTTTCATAAGTGCTGTATTGTCAGCTCTCTCTGTTAGTCATCCTTTGGTATATAGCCCTCGTACCAATTCATTTATGATTAGAATTTCCTTTGAAATTTGGTCCTCAATGTAGTCCGATTCTGATTTTGACGGCCAGTAAGTATAAGGCTGCGATTGGATTTAACCACAATTCAATTTAAATTTGGAGCGCCTAAGACATTCGTAGTAGTAGTAGTAAGCTTAGATGACTACCAACCTACTTGTATAGCTTAAGATGGTACCAGCTAAATAAAACATGACCTACTCGATAGCCATTAGCTTCTAATGATTCTCCAAAATTATATTGAAAAAAGAATCTCCGTTTACATATTTAAATATTTACAAAGGTACAATGAGAGATGCCGTAAGTACATTAGAACGATCGTCAGTGCGAACAAGGCCGTCATCCTTATAGAATCATTTTTATTACCCTAATGACCGACTACTTAAATATTTACTTGTCATTATTTACTCCAGAGGTAGACAGAAGGAAAATTCCGTCATTACAGCTCTTGACCTGTTGCTCTGTAGGTAAACTTCATCATACTGCAGCAGAGATTGCAGGTGCTAAAACTGCCTTTAAAAATTTAAATAGAGCTTAGTGTCCCGTCATGGATGGAGAATTTTTATAGCAACGACCATTACACTGAACTGACAGTAAATTACTACTACATGCTAGATAGACTACATTCAGCAGATAAAAGTAATATATATTAAGAAATCAATTTGCTTTGATCGAGGTTCTTCTCTAAAATCTGGAGAATGAATGTATGAATTCCTCGCAATTTTCCTAGCAGTTTTTAAGAGATAATGAACTAGTAACGACAATGTGTTAAAAAGTTTCAATTCTTTAACAGTCCACTGCTGGACAAACATATTCCCACTAAATACCAATACAACCAATACAATTCTACGTCTATCTTCAATCTAAAAACTTTATTTAGCATAGCAATAAAAAGTGACTGGTAAATAACTAATTTTATCAATTAAACAACAAAAAAATGTACCTAGTCCTTGAATTTATTGCTGTAATAACGTTTTAATATTCACTCTTTGCTTATAACAATACATTTGTACTTATATTTATTAAACTTAAGAGTAAATGCAGAAATACAAATAAATATACCCACGCCTGTATCTCCAAATCAGCGTATACTGGCTCCGATATTTCCTTGTAAAGTAATAATAAAAAAAAACAATAACACTTCGCCTGCCAATACCTGGATTTTTCAAATGAAAATATCACTGCTGTGAAATAAAGTATTATGTTTGCAGTCTTAATAATATCAGCCTATTCGATGACTAGTGACGATGTTAGTTCCATGCAAATTCACTTGCATTAATTTGAAACTGAAGGTCGTATAAATAAACAAATCGTTTTGGCCAGCGTTCGCGACGAACCTAAATAGGATGCTTTATCAGTTGCTGTTGAAATTTTGAAGTTGAATGAGGTATGAATAATTACAATTTACATCATATCGTTTTATATCTAGGTCAGAAGTCAGAATAGTAACAAATGGATACCTGATAGTAATTAATAAGTGAATACCTATCACGCTGCAATTTAGTTCTTTACAAATAGAAGATTACCTCTCGTATAGGAAGCTGTTGTTGATTAGCATCTTCAATTCTTCTTGCTCCTTTTTCTCATTCAAGATTGAAAAAGGCGGAAAATCCCAGTGAGTTAAGGGTGGTCAAAAACACACACCCAACCCTTTTCCTCTCATCATGGTTAATAGACTGTTAAGGACATATCATTCCTCAACATCTTTGTGGAATCAGCTTCCTTCGGCGGTATTTCCAAACAAATACAATTTAGGGACCTTCAAGAAGAGAGACAATATTTTCCTTAAAACCCGGCAACACACCGATAATTCCTCCGGTATTGTGCGTGTTCATGGGCGGTGCTGACCACGTAACATCAGGTGGCACACTTGCTCGTTTGCTTCCTTTTTCCATAAAAAAAATATAATCATTGGTTAAGAAATGATTACCTCATTAATAATAATTAATTCACCCGAATGAATAGGCAATGTCGCCTACCTATCTAATAAAGGGCTACTTTTGAAACTTTCTAATTATAAAAAGAAACAACCATATCTAATAATAACACACACGTCATTTGAACTAAATGTCACATGAGTTCCAGAGCTATCCTCTGCTTACTACGTTCTAGATCATTTTGCGTATCAAAAATACAGCACGCAAGATTCGACCAGTATTATGCCAAAGCAGGGATCACTGGGGTCAATTTGGTTGACGCTAGAACCGACGCGGGAACATCTGCGACCAATTTAGTATGTTTAATTCTCTTTTTATTGTCATAATTACGAGACCTTTTGACTGTTAGTATGTTGACTTTTGTGGATTTGTGGAAGATTTTTCCTTAATGAAAATTTTCGGAATGTAATCTGTCATTAATGATATTAGCCGTGTTGGTTATTTAATAGAAATAGGCTGCAGCAAAGTTTTGCAGATTTTTGGAGGAAATTTAATTTAATACAGATCTTTCTGGAATAAGTCCTTGGATAAACAGGGACAAACAACAGTATTTAATACTACGTAGTATAAAATACACATTAGTGGAATGAATTTTATGATTATTTGCTTCATGTACAAAATTTGGAAGAATTATGTCATGATTTACCATCCTTTTATTTTTATGGTCAGAAAAAATTATACTAGCAACTGAAATAACCATATTTGATAAAAGGTCTGCTAAATTTACCAATATTTACATTTGTATCAGCTCTGTTTTTATATCCTCCTTTCAAATTCTCCTTATTCTCAGGCTCGTAAAACAGACAACAACCGAACCGCGACAAAAAATGCCATCACAATGTATACCCGTTTTAATTGCCGCAATGAACTTGACGACGACTACACAATTATTTGGCTGTGAAAATATCGTTGGTTTACGATTCAGCCACAGATCTATTTTATTTATATTGACTTCTTCATCTTCTTCTTCATCAACCCATATACGCCCACTGCTGAGCACGGGTCTCCTCTACCATTGAGAGGGTTTAGGCCATAGTCCACCACGCTGGCCTAGTGCGGGTTGGCGGACTACACACCTAAGAAATTCCTAAGAACTTTTAGGTGTGCAGGTTTCATCACGATGTTTTCCTTCACCGTTAAAGCAAGTGGTAATTCAATTTTGAATACACACATAACTTCGAAAAGTCAGAGGTGTGTGCCTGGGGTTCGAAACCGCGACCGCCGAGATTCTCGACCGCGCGCTTAAACCTCGAGGCCATCACTGCTTATATTGACTACATTTGGATAAAATTTTATGTGATTTTATGGGGGAATTCGCGAGATTATGTTTGTCAGTCCGAAGCGAGAGCCTGATGACATTCTTATACCTCATTCACGATAAGTTGATTCTTTTGGCAGATGTCAATTTTTCTGAGACATGACTTTGAAAAATAAAACGTATTATTTTATTATTTTAATGATTGGATAAATATAAAAAAATACATACAACACAAAAGTCCCTAAAGATATAAGAGTTATCCGAAAATTTTGAGACTTTATTGCTTAAAAGTAAAATTAAAATAGGAATACTGAAACTAATTGACGTTTGTATAATGTTACATCGGTCGGACGGAAAGGGACGTAACATCGTTCATATCGATGTCCGCGTCGATAATTTTACTGAACACTATGATGATCATGGCTGTGCTCCAGTTTCTTAATAAAAACTGTTTTAAAGATAAAACTATTTAATTTTTCAACCTTAATTTTTACATACTGCGTTATTTTTGGACCTCCTGTCAACTTAAAATAGGTTGTTTAGACTAGGGATGTTGCGGATTCAATTTTTTTCACATCCGCGGATGCGGATGCGGATGCGAATTTTAAGAGGCTCACATCCGCGGATGCGGATACGGATGCGGATCTGTATAAAATTGATCGATTGCTTGATTTGTATAAAATGTTATTGCTTTCCTATTGGTCAATCAGCACGTACGGTCAACCACTCGACACTCGAGACCGACACGCGCACCTCGCCGCCCCTCACCCCTTTCTTTCTTTTCGCGATCTGCTACACATCCGCAACCGCATCAGCTCCGCAGCGATTTATGCGGATGCGGATGCGGATGCGGATGTCCAAATCGATGCGAATGTTCCGCATATGCGGATGCGGATGCGAATATTCGCAACATCCCTAGTTTAGACCATGAAACTAAACAACTTTTCTAAAGAAACATGGGTCGAAACGTGGTAAATAATTCGACCCTCCCATAGAAAACTGCTCACGTGGTCGAATTCGTGTGGTCTGAATT
This sequence comes from Cephonodes hylas, assembly GCA_030295005.1. NCBI lineage: Eukaryota > Metazoa > Arthropoda > Insecta > Lepidoptera > Sphingidae > Cephonodes > Cephonodes hylas. The sequence continues at coordinate 1,606,118 of AP025367.1, read as the reverse complement.
TTTTTTCACTTTTCGACCCGTGTTTCTTTGGGGAAGTTGTTTACTTTCGTGGTCTAAAACACCTATTTAAATTTGGCGGGGGGTCTAAAAATAACCCTGTTATATTAAATAGGTACTTATTATGAATTTCGACCCACCATCGCTTATCTGCATAATGTTTTACATGTCGAAAGTAATAAAGAATTTCACACATAATGCAGTTTTTTAAAACGCAATATTTTTGAACTACTCGATATTTTCTGTTTCCCATCATTAGTCGATATGCCAAAAGAATCAACTTATCGTGAATGAGATATAGTAAATAATTTTAGGTCATTTCGAGGAGGAAGCCGAAGAAGAGAAGGAGGAATGTTTGGAAGATATTCATAAGGAATACCTAACATGCACTTACACACATGTGTTTCCACTTTCCAAGCGTCACATTACAGGGCGAGCCTATGGTCGTTTTATCGATATATGTAAAAATTTTCAGCTTCCATGCGATTACTTTTAGCTCGTCGCAGAAACCAAACCTAAGACGTCGAATGCGTAGTACATGCTTTTGTATTAAGATCCACTAGCTAGACAGGCTAGGTAGGATATTTTCGTCCAATATTCTTATCATTCCACATATATATGCTATATTATATGTATATTATGGTAATAGCTATTACAATATGATTTAGTGGAAACATGTAGAAGCTTTCTAGTCTATTTCTAAATGTTGTATCAGACATTTGTCTTGAAAGACAACAAAACCATTCTTCCGTATTTCCGAAACGGAACACCTGTGGAGATAAGGATTTGTGTTGAAAGTAATAGGTTCAGGTGCCTTAATGGGAATAAATTGTGCTGTTTTGAGCCCAAATTGAAACAATAGATTCGTTTTATTTAGGTAATTTGAGCGTGTTTTCCGATACTGAAGTTGTTCACTTAAAATACAGAATTTCGACACCTTTAGGGTAAAGTCCTATGTAATATAATACGCACAAAAGTTTCCATTAAAAACGGATTATTCAATTGGTCATGTTGATATAGACTTTATATTTTATAAAGCAGACCTCCTAGCTTAGATACGAGTGACTTCATTTAATATTGTCATTGTAAATGATAATTCCTTTACTTATTTTATTTGGTCGACTTTTAACTATTAGGCATCGTAACTATTAAGCATTCGAGTTTCAAGAGTAGGCCTGTTCCCTCACGGATTCGAATTCAGGTCATTGTAACACACCTTACCGCCCTATACACAGCTGGTTGGTCATTATCCGCGAAACAAGGTCAGCTTGGCAGTTCAATTTTCACGAGCGCATTCGCGGTCTTTCACCACAACAGATTGAAACTGCGCTCGATGGATCGGGATTAAACTAGAAAAACAGAGGCTGTGAGGAAATAGCTTTGGAATAGCGTGGTGAAAATGAAACGGCATTTGAGGTTGGAGTTAAAATACAGATGGGTTAAAATACAGACAGGTTTTAGAAGTATTCAGCTGAAAGTGAAACTTGTTTTCAAAACTTTAGTACATATCCAAGATTTTCGGAATATACATACTAAAGGATCTTAACTTTCATTCTTAAATTGTCATGTTTGTATTAGGTTCGACTTACAATTTTCTATTTTAGATAGGGCCTTTGCCCAGCAGATAAACAAATATGTAAATGTGTTGACATTTGGATACTTGAACTAAAAAAATGTCTAGAATTTATATATTAGTTTTATCTATCCAATCTGTTTATCTAGATTTAATGAGTATGTCAGAAAATGCAAAAGTGTTTATCCAAACAACAGTTTTACAATTGATCAAAACCCTTAATGACTAGGAAACTAAACATAACATAACATCTCGGCAACACGACATGCAAACTGACGATTAAAGCGTAGTAAACAATTAAAAGCCCAAGACTATAATTAGACTTGCATTTATGGTGTGGAGGCTGACCGGCCCTGACCTGATGTAACTGCATGTCATCCACGATTTTAGGAAAGGGTGAATTAGATTGTATACTCTGTCAGATACTTTATATAATTTGATCTTTGAAAGATAGCAGTGTTTTCACAGACTTGATTCTAGTCACTAGAATGTGGACGCGGTTCCAATTCCCAACTAAAACTGCTTTGTTTATTGATAACTTGGATTTTAAAGCATGGATAACATCAGCTAATGTTAGTGCTTCTTCTATATGGGTTTGTAATTGTAGTTGATGATACATTTAAAACTGGTTTTTATCCATAAACTCAAAAGGATTTTAAAGAAATTCTTGGTAATTGTTATCGTAACAATAATTATATCAATGTTTAATCTCAAATGTAACTCGTATACAAATATCATTAAGACCATCGTTTATTATATTTAACTGAACAAGAAATCCGTGCTACAATGGGACTTAAGCACATTTAAATCGTATTTGTGTAAAATACACTTGGGAGATAAAATTATCGGAAAGATAACATTGCCGTATGAATAGCTTCTGATAATCCCTTTTATCTTTGGAGCTAACATAAGGCGCTTATTTAATCTATTATGAGGAAACGTGTGCGAAATATATTAGCATTTGGTTACAAATTAAACATCTTCTTCATCAACCCATATTCGCCCACTGCTGAGCACGGGTCTCCTCTACCATTGAGAGGGTTTAGGCTATAGTCCGCCACGCTGGCCTAGTGCGGGTTGGCGGACTACACACCTAAGAAATTCCTAAGAACTTTTAGGTGTGCAGGTTTCCTTCACCGTTAAAGCATGTGATAATTCAATGTGAATACACACATAACTTCGAAAAGTCAGAGGTGTGTGCCTGGGGTTCGAACCCGCGACCGCCGAGATTCTCGACCGCGCGCCTAAACCTCGAGGCCATCACTGCTTCCATCAAAACAAACAACAACTAAATAAACATCTACTCTAATATAAAGAGGTTGTTTCTTTGATTGCATCAACGTTATTTTAGTAAGAAAAGGTCCCATAAAAAAAAATACAGCGTAAGATAGCTCATTTACCAAGTGAGACTATAGTCTATATTTATTTATTAGTTTTATTTACTTATTAGGAAAAACAGAAAAAATATACGGTTAGTACATAATTATCGACTCTATTGGTATCACTCAGTAACTCACTCGGCCCGAGACTCGAACTCAAGACCTCTAGGTTGCACCGGTGAGACAATGAATTTGTGGAGCAATGACTTAGGACAATTAGGAACGAAAAGAATACACATTATTTTATTTATCGAAAGTTTGATTCTAATTAAAAACTATTTGGAGCAACATTTTGTTCAGTATGTTTTTTCAGCTTGAAAACTTACTGTAAAAGAAAGTTGAATTAAATTATCGCTCAAGAGAATTTTAAAGTTAATATTATTTTATTTTCTTATGTGTGCGGGCAACTGGTCCACTTTTTTGGCACGGTTAATAAGTCTTCGGTAGTATAGTGGTCAGTATCCCCGCCTGTCACGCGGGAGACCGGGGTTCGATTCCCCGCCGGAGAGTACTTTTTTTTACCCTTTTATATTGAATGGAACGTCATTTTAATGAATATGGGCACACAAAGTTAAGGGACTATTTTTATTTTTATTCATACCTTGTATTAGGATCATTTCTTTCACTCGGTCAATATAAGTCAATTTAGATATAATGTATTAACCCCTTCCCGCGGCTTTGTTTTTGAAACGGGAATCCTATCTCCAAGACATACAAATATTCATTTTCGTAGTAACGTGATATAAAATAAAAAATGTGCAAAAAGTACTCTCCGGCGGGGAATCGAACCCCGGTCTCCCGCGTGACAGGCGGGGATACTGACCACTATACTACCGAAGACTTGTTGTCGATGACAAAATACTGAAATATTAACCCGAACTATATGACAATGAATTAACCAAAAAAAATTCGTGTTTAACGTCAAGTTTTCTGTAACAAATTAGGCCCTTTGATAGACCCATTCAGACTATCAATTGCCACAGTATCTATTCGAGTTGAGATTCCCAGCGTAACGTGTATTTGCGTCACAATAAGCCACTAGTAATGATGTTATTAAATCCACACGACATTCAGATCAGCTCCATTATAGATTCTGAATCATCGATTGTGATGCATTCGAAACTGGAAAATACTGCGCATGCCTGGACTGGACTAGAGGATAAATAGAAATATATTACTACAATCTATGTTGTTGTTGTGGCGTGCCATATAGGCGTCCCAGGATCTATTACCGGGTCGGGACATGAAGACTGCCCAAAAAAAAGAAAAAAAAAAGTCAGTAAATTTTCCCAAAAATGCGTAATGTCTAAAAATTAAATTTAAACCACAGTGTACCGCTGGGGGGTTTCTAACTGATTCTTCTTTTATTTGTAACGATAATATTTATCAAAGCGGAATTAGGAAATTGAACCCTATTTTCGAAATTATTTCGTGTGATTTCTAATATGTAAGATATCATTGGGACGCGGGTAAAACTGCAGACTACTATTTGTATATCTAAAAACCACGTTGAATTTTTTAGTGTAACTAAAGTGGAATTTCCTTTTTCAAGAAAGGAAATGGAACAGACTGCTCAAGTTTTTAGTGTCTCATTCTCGTATCTCCAAAATTAATTCTGTATCACGTTTCATACCCCATTTTTACACTATAATTTGTGAATTTAGATGTTTCTTTACCGTCCGTAGTAGAGAGAAAATTTTCCTTATTTGAGATTTTAGCCCAAAGCACTCGCTTCATTCGTAAATCTATTTGATATGCTATGCATTTGAGTTCTGGCATTGGGAGAAATTTTTAGAAGACAAAACCATTTGTATCTGAATAACTGTACTGCTCTATTGCTAAAGTAAATGTAAGACTGAAGTGTGACCAATTAAACTAAACAAAAAATAATATAAATTTGTTATAGCTTTAGTAATTTGAATGTCTCGATGTTATGAGTGCAAGTTTTATTTTCATGTTGTTATTTTAAATTACGAAAGTATTTTATATGGAAGATGATTAGAAACTATCATTATACTATTTCCAAGTGTCAGGTCAGCATGTAGTTTCAATGAGGAAATCTTTTTATATTTTATTTAATAAGTTTATGAAGGAACAGCCAGCGGTCAATTGTTATCAATTGAACCATCAGTAACCGAGTGGATATATCTTGATACGTGGCATCGCTTGACGTTTGAACCCTAGGGCCTAGGGGAACTGTAACCACTGTATTGTAACAAATATTTTTATTATGCTTTTCAATTATAGATTTCAAGGGGAAATAAGTTTAATTTAAAAATATTTTTATCATAGCTTTTAACTATAGATTTCAAACATTCCTGGTAATAATATTTAGGTACATTAATTTTACGAAAACTTGAGTCCGAATTCCATCCAATACAACTGTTTGAATTACGTCAAACTATGATTTTTAATCAATGGTGTATTGTACGCTTCTTAATAGCTACAAACCTCACCTAAAGGGCAGTCCATCTTAATTAAAGTTCAGTCCATCATTTATAGATAAGTCAAAGTGGTATTTAAAATCAGCCATTCAATTGTAATTTCTTATACTACTACCGCATCCATTTTTAAAATAAAACGACCTGAAGGTATAACTGTTGTCTCCGTTTATCGACAATACAATTTTGTACGCTATCTTTGCTGGCTATTCCAAGGGTTCTTAACAGTTACAAGTAAACGAAACACTAAAAATGTTCATGACAGAAAGAAAATGGGGCGCCTTTGCACTCCTCCGCAGTATTTGGGCCATGCATATGTCATGACTACAGTTCACATTTTTGTTTGTTTCGTGCCTTTTTATAAGGCAAGAAAAATTGTTCCGCTTACTCCTTTGTCTCTCTTGGAAAGTTTCTAGAATAAATAAATAATAAACCCAACAGTCATATGTGTAGGTACAAAGCTCTGACCCCTTATAGAAGCTCTCAGACGAGGGCATCAGGAACTACGAGAGACTTTTCGGTTTCACAAATATCCAGAAATATTTGTCACAAGGATTTGTCTCTGAGGATCGAATCTGTGGCCTCTTGTTTAAAACACACGTATCTGGCCAACTTCCTACAGAGCTGTCATTAACACCGTTCTTACTATTTTAATCCGAAGATACACCCATTATCACCAAGTGATATGACAAAATTACGAAAACTGATCCTTGAACATGGCAAACGATCTGTTTGTCATATCCTCATCATAATTGCTTGTAGCGAAATTAAATGCCATTAAAGCCGGTGCGACGAGTGGCTCGATTTAATATTCTTAAACGTTTCCATTGAGAGTAGCTCCAGTTAAATAGACTTCTTGTGCACACTCGGCTTCGTATCAGGAGCTGATATTAAATTGAAACTTTGGTGTATTCATTCAACCAGCAATGTTTGGTTAATTAATTTTACATTCATTCACTTTAGGGGACAAAATCTATTTAGTCAGTTCAGACCTGGCGTGCTCACAATTAAATCAATAGATACCTGTATCAGAGAGACAGAAAATAGCATTCATTAGTCATCATTCCCCTGCCCTGGTTCCAATTTTAATTTAAATTTAAAATAGTATTCATTATTATTACATGAAATACCTTAGTTAGGTGATAATGATTAAACTCTTTATGATAAACAGATTTTAGTAAATTAGGTATTTACTATAAAAGCATGCCAATTGATAAGTATTTCACATAAGTAATAGATACCTACGAGTACTATTCTCCTGATGACATAAAATAATATTATTTATAGATCTTGTTGTTCATGTTTGGAAACTCTTTGAAAGGATTCACGCTATGCAGACCATCAATCTTTGTCTAATACGTTTACTATATGTTTATTCAGCGCATCGCAAGCCATGTTGCGGCATATTATCAGTAATATTACAGTAAATAAAGCAAGTGCTGTGTTTTGCAAACCTGACTATTCTATTAGCTAGGTTATGTTTGTGAAAATCGTTTACAGCTTAGGTAATAATCTATCATATTAAGTTGCCATGATTTACGTCTTATAGGTAACACTTTCATCATCGTCATGGGTGTTTCCGTCACCAACATGACTCCTAGAATGGATCAGCCCACATGCGTCCCACAGGCATCCCCTAAAGCCAGGAGGGGTTAGGCCCAGTAAAACTTAACAGCACTCCAGTATTCGTTCTAAAGAATAAAATCTATACACCACAAATTTAGCTTTATATTCAGTAGATTCCACTTGCAATTTTTCTCGATAAAAGGTAACGCAAAAGTCAAACATTTGAACAATCTAAACAAGCGGATCTATAGATGGTATCGTTAATAATGTTTATTCTCGGCACATCGCACCCTCTGGAGAAAGAACGTGCCCACACATACCAACGAAGCCAAGGCTGATGGGTGAACAATAACTGTATAATTTTCCGGTTACCTTATTCTTGAAGATATTTTGCTTAAACGACATTATAATATTAAAGAATATAAAATGCTTTTCTTAAAAACTGGGTTTAATGATGATAGAGATTTGGGTTTGAGACTGCAAAGATCTAGGTAACGAGAATGGCTGGAAATGCCTTTGTGAATAAATAAACGGTACGCAAGTTTGTTCACGGATTTTACCTACACACTATGTAAGATAAGATAAAACGAGTAGCTTTAGCTCTTTACAGTAGGAGGATCATATTGGTGTTTCTAGATAAATAGTAAAAGCGATTCCACCTCTAAAATTGCTGCCATATTCCGTCGTTGAGACTTTTTTCTTCGTTGAGACGCCACGCTCGTACCATTGAAAAATGTAGGTTCTTTATTTATGACAGTGAATATGAGTATGAAAAACCGCAACAGTAAAGCCTTTTCCAATAAAATTTAAAAACACAAATGGCAATGTAGTAGACGAAATATCCTCAAAATTGATGAAAAAATTTGCAGTTATACGAAGCAGAAAAACTAGGTTAGTTCTTAGAAATATTTGCCCCAGTAAATAAACATTTTATGGTCGATTTTGTATCATCATCGGGAGTCATTTTGATGATTTAGCAAACAAATCAATGTTGCATGACGGCCATGGAATGCGTAGACGAACAATCATGGTCGCAGGGCCGGCTGTCATGGCGGATCGAATTAGCTCCAATTAATTGTTAGCAGCACGCGATCCCTGCTAATCTCTCCATAGATATAACCACGCTTCGTGCGGCTGAGAATTTTCACGAGATGACACCGTGCCCAATACAAATCATTATGCAATCTTCATTCGATCCAGTAGGATTATTGCAGAGGAAATTGCCATCAGCACAAGACTGTCTTTTGCTACACATGTTCGGTATCATGAAGAATACATGCAATGATGAAATGCTTATTTTATCGAGCTCATTTTTAAAGATCTATAATTGTGTTATAACTGACTGTATTCAACAAAGGACATGGTCTTTTCAGGTCTGTATTCATTTCATTCTTTTCACTTAACTTTACTTAAGCGCTGGTTTTCTTGTGTCACAGATTTGATCCCATATGGAATATAGTGTATAATGCATAGTGGACATAACATTTTTATACAAAGGTATACAAATATAATAAAGTATAGCATGCATGACCTCACTGGAATCCAGTTGTATTACAATGCGATTTAAAAACACACTTACTCCGTCTGTTCCATAAGCATGTTCCCAAGTTGTTCCAAGGTTTGTAATTCTTGTCACGTAACTCAATTTGTGTTGATATCCGATATACAAAACTTGTTTTACAAATATTATTTTGCTGCATCATTTTCCCGCTTCCAATAACTTTAGACATCGTGAGACGAAACTAGAGATGTGTAACTAGTAGATACTAGATAGTATCTATCAAATATAATATTCCATGTAACAACTTTTATTGCTCCTCTTAGTCTTACCACTCTGATTATATTTCTAAAGTCGACACTTTTAGTTGATTTGTTTTTAAATTATAGATCTTTGTATAATAAACTCAAGATTATTAAGTGCCATAAGACAATAATCTGATCTAATGGCCTTCTCAATAAAAGGGGTCATGACCATCCAGAATTGCTCTAAATTTTCATTTAGCTGCAAAAAAATATATAAGAAATAATTTAAAACATATTTAGGCAATCTTATAATGACGATGAAGTCCGTGCCCTCGCAGTGAAATAGGCAAAGGTAAATAATATAATCCGAACCATATAAAAACTTAGAATAAGCGTTGATACTTGCAAGAGTATTGTATCAGTGTTGGAGAAATCAAGCACTCTTCTAGCTCACAATAACGAGTATCCAAAACAAAGCATTAAAATTTTTAAGATTATATCATATAGACTATTAATAAGTCTATGTAAAGCATAATTGACATCCTAGAAAGAAATTACTCCAGGTATTCCTGTATTTATTTTCTCATAAATATGTTTTGTTATGCTATCCATATAACATAATATATTTTTCAAATGTTACACGAATATGGAATTTATTACCAAGAATATAGAGGTTAGTATGAGCTACTGTAATCTGATATTTGGGGCACATTGGAAAGGAATTGCGTGTGCTAATACAACAGCGTAGTTTGTTCTAGGAAATGGAATGGATTTTTATGGTCTAATTTGCTTTAAATTACTAAGTTTTTTATTGAGTTTAAAGTACCGATAAATATATTAATTGATATTAGACAAGCAAGGACTCGAACTGCGCCAAAGTTATAGTCTTCTTCTTCTTCTTCATCAACCCATATACACCCACTGCTGAGCACGGGTCTCCTCTACCATTGAGAGGGTTTAGGCCGTAGTCCACCACGCTGGCCTAGTGCGGGTTGGCGGACTACACACCTAAGAAGTTCCTAAGAACTCTTAGGTGTGCAGGTTTCATCACGATGTTTTCCTTCACCGTTAAAGCAAGTGATAATTCAATGTGAATACACACATAACTTCGAAAAGTCAGAGGTGTGTGTCTGGGGTTCAAACCCGCGATCGCCGAGAATCTCGACCGCGCGCCCAAACCTCGAGGCCATCACTGCTTAAAGTTATAGTAACCTATAATTATTTTTGTTTGTTAAAATTCTTAGGCCCCTTTAATATATGTATGCACTCGTAAGTAAGTAACTTTAAATGAGAACTTCTTACAATAATATAAAAAGCATATATAAAATGAAGATTGCTACCCTAACATGTAGCTTTAAATAATCTTTAATTTACGACAATACATCATCATTATCAGCCTTTATACGATTCACTGATGAGCACAAGTCTCCTCTATAATTGACAGGGCTTAGGCCCTATTTCACCACGCTGGCCAAGTACGGGCATCACACTATACTCAATAAATATTAGGTTCCTCTTTCATAAAATATCTATCTCGAGAGTTTCTCCTATACAGGGTGTATTCAGACCGTGATCGAAAACTGAGGCAGGTAATAGCGAGGGTGATCACAAACCCAGTGGCGATATTAAAAATCGCGACAAAAAATAAAATTTTTAACGTTTTCCATACAACCATTGGTGTTAAAAGTATGTGGTTTGTATGGAAAACCTCAAAAATTTTATTATTTGTCGGGATTTTCTTTAATGCCAGGGGGTTTGTAATCACTATCGCTATTACCTGCCTCAGTTTTCGATCACGGTCTAAATACACCCTGTATAACTAGTGCATTACCGTCTCACCGCGTTATGGAACCAGCTGTAAAACATAAATGTAAGTCAGTTAGCTTGCAGTTTTGTGGTAGTACGTAATACGCGGATATTTTCACTGCAACGTTACGAATATCGCCTTTACTTTTACTATCATTCATTAACGTCAGCGGTTTCTGGCTTCCTGGGTGTGAAGTATTTATTATTACTTGCCGAAATTGCCGTATGCATTTATTTTTTGTATATAACAGGCCGCTTCCAATAGAACACTTTTGAACTCTCTGGGGGAGGCCTATGTCCAGCAGTGGACGTCCTTTGGCTGATGATGATGATGATGATATAACATAACATTTTGTCGGCTTCCTTACACACGACGTGAAGACATTAGCCTACTAAAACATAAGACAGCCTTCGATACCAGAACTGGATAAAACATTATTTCGGTTCCAGACCCCAGTGTTTTTAACACCAAGAACTCTTTTCCAGTTCTTTAATGTGTATAAATGTGAAAATAAAATGCATTTACTGATTAATTCTATGAATGTATAATGTTTATTATATCGGTGCGCGCATTATTATAAAATATAAGTATATGTAAATAGTGATATATTAGGCTAAAAATAGAGCAATAAATTTTATACACGGTGTATTTAGACCGTGATCGAAAACTGAGGCAGGTAATTACGAGGGTGATCACAAACCCAGTGGCGATATTAAAAATCCCAACAAACAAAAAAAATTTTGACGTTTTCCATACAACGATCAGTGTTAAAAGTATGTGGTTTGTATGGAAAACCTCAAAAATTTTATTTTTTGTCGGGATTTTTTTTATGCCAGGGGGTTTGTAATCACTATCGCTATTACTTGCCTCAGTTTTCGATCACGGTCTAAATATACCCTGTATACCATTCATGTCCTACAAACATTACTTATTAAACCAGGTAACAAGCCTAGTTGGACAATACGCGTCAATGCGCTGTATAGAATTAATTACGTTTTCTAGATTGCCTTGATCAACACAGTAATCATAATTACTGCCACATGTCTCGACTAGTTTAGAAATGTCATTGACTCCAGTGGGAATGAGTGGAGGTCTATACAAAAAGCGGTTTTAAATTTCTGGAAAGACTTAATATAGCACAGCCCTTCTTCTCCTTTGTATTGTCTTTCTGATTAACTTCGTTGCGGGATTATGACAATTTAGGCCCACTTAGATTCGCTGAGCTTCGTTGCTCGGCGTCAGTACTGTGCGTGCCGCTGTTGATCCTGGAGCACAGGAGTTACAGTGGCAGGGGTGCGGTAGGATAGGGACAAATAATAAAAAAATACACCCAACAGTCACATACATAGCTCGGACCCCACAATAGGTTACAAGACCTGTATCATGGGTATTAGACACTAAGAGAGAATTTTTCGGTCTCACAAACACCCAGACCCAAAACTAATATTTGTGGATCAAACAAACATTTGTCTCGGTGCGGGGATCGAACCCGCGGCCTCACGTTCCGTAAGCTGGTGTCTAGTCAACTGCGCCATGTGTCAAATATCACAGCCCTTAGATCATTAATCATAATGTAAGACTCGTCAATTGTTTAGACGAAACAGATAAGTGCTGAGGTAAATAGGTCTCAAGTTGAGTCTGGATTGTGCCAACCGTATCTAGTATGAAGTGGGTTCTAGTGCCAGTCCGCCAGATGTCGCTGCATTTGGCATTGCGAGTTATGAAGCAATAGATTAATCACGAATTATGGAAGATTAGTTCAATTAGTTTGCTGGACTGATAATTGTAGTAATTACTCAGTCTTGCAAATGGTATATAAATTGAATTATTTTGGCTGTCATTTTGGTTCTGTGGTATACAATATTGTGCAATATTAGGTTTCAGGTTCGATTCCTGAGTTTGGAAGTGTTAGTAAATTTTTCAAAGTATCATAATATGTACTGCGATCGCTAATAGGGCGTACAGAAAATAATTTTCTAATGAAAATGTTTTAGTTAAAGTAATAAACTTTTTATCAGCTCTACGAAACACCCCAACTATTGAAACAAAAAACTTGTTTAAAACAAGCACGATAGTGAAACCAGACTTGTCAAACATTTATTCATTACTCATACACAAAGTCTTACTCAGCAACATCTTACAAACTATCTTTTGTTTCCTGTTTTGTTCGTTCGTTTGCTTTAGTTTAGACTTTAGATCAATAAATTATTATTTTTTAACCCTTTTTTCCCTCCATTGCCTACCATTATTGCCAATTCTATTAGGCGCCGGCACTGTATGTTTTATCCTTTTAAATGTCCCTCAGCCGCGATTTCTAAGTTCATCTCTTTATTTCATATCTTCCGTCACGCACTCCAGCAACACTACTGATCATGTTTATAATGATTAGTAATTAACTATTTATGAACGAACCGATATTCGCAAATAACATATTAGTAAGTATTGCATAACCTAAATAAGATAATTATAGAAACATCTGCAGTTGCAATTAGATAAACGATTGTCTGAAATAGCCTGACACTTGCAAGATATCTTGATACATTTAACTTACTTACTATGTAGCTCCGTAATTATTGTAACTTTTGTTGTCGGATCTATTTGACCCACTTTAAGATTGCATAAAAATTCCGAATTAAGGAAATCTCAATTAGAATAACATTAATTTTGATAATTTTAAGAAATACTATTATTTAATCGAAGGGGCAATATAGTCTTATACAGCCCCATGGCGCAGTTGGCTAGATACCAGCTTGCGAAACGCGCGGCGGCGGGTTCGATCCCCGCACCGAGACAAATGTTTGTGTGATCCACAAATATTTGTTTCGGGTCTGGGTGTTTGTGAGACCGAAAAGATTCTCGTAGTTTCTGATACCCACGACACAAGACTCGTATCTTAGTGTGGGGTCAGGACTATGTATGTGACTGTTGGGTGTATTTATTATTTATTCTGAAGGCTGAAGGTTTATATCTGTTCCGTTCTACGTAGAGGCAAAGTTGCATCAACTATAAAAGTGAAACATATTAAAATTCCGATAACTAACTCAGCTCGAGAGTTCGCAAGTTTGCCAATCACCGGCCAGACAATGTAAACTGTTATTGATTTTTCAACACACAACAATTGCTTTGATAATGACCATTTTCTCTTTTCCATTGGTTTTTATGTACGAATGCTTGTACGTGACACATTAGTACTGTGTTAATGCGATTCTGTAATAGTAATTTCAGATTGTCGCAACGACAAGTACTTTGGACAAATAGCAGAAATAGAAGGGGATTTTATAGGGTACGGCAATTTGATCTTATTGAATTCGTTATCGTTATAGGCAGAATTCAACGAAAAAACTATTGATATAAGAACTATTCTCGACGATAAACTATGTGTCATATGCACTCCTATGGTTGTGTAAAGAAATGGACTATCATTTTATTTTTAACATAACGGATATGTCCGTTTTTCCATATTGCGAGTTGCTGTCAAATATAAACGTACTAATTAAAAACTTTTGGTATAATTTTATTGATTATTTTGTGACGTAACCATTATTTAAAAGATCTGAATCTGGATATTTATAACTAAATGTAATACAGTTTCATTAAAAATTTGTTGCCTGATTATAAGTTACGTTTTCAACTAGTTTGTACGTAACAGGGTTCGTTAACAATAGTCTGTTTTTACATATATTAATAGCAGCTAGTTTTTGTTTCCCACGTCAATCGCTAGATGGCGTTATAATGCAAAGCCGGATTAGATGTTAATTAAGAGTTATTAATTACAACAATAGAAGCTTTGTTCGACTTAGTAATTAATGTTATGGAAAACATGGATTGTTGATAATCCGCTTTTAGCAGTTCCTTTATATGTATCTGTGGAAATTTCAGTTTAATTCTCGCGGCTATTTTATCAGCCAAAGGCTGTAACATGAGAAAAAGAGTATTTCGTAATTTTTCTGTAAAAAATATCATGGTATCTATTAGAAAAAATCTTTCTTACATAGGTCCTTTTAAAATATCCCCGAATGAATGGGTAGAGATACCTATGCACTTAGTTTCTCTAGCTATGTATATTAATTAAAATCCCTACCTACCCGACATCATAAAACACACTTTCGCTTTAGATTATACCTGCAATGGTTGTCTGACCATTCTAACCAATGAGACCACTTCAACAATAGTACAGGTGCTATAATATTACTATAATATAGTAATAATTTCCACAATAGGTGCGGGGGTGTGTAGAGGTCGGACTATTGTGCTCCGCTCACGTTGTGCATCTGATGTTACGGTGCAAAAACAGCACTGCATTGTACTCTCATGGTTGGCAGGACTTTGATGTATTTCAGGATATAAATAAACAGACCGTGATCGAAAACTAAAACTAAATAGTTAACAAAAGTTAAAGTTTAGTTTGACAGCCCCGTGGCGCAGTTGGCGCAGACACCAGCACCACCGAAACGAGCGGTCGCGGGTTCGATCCCCGCACCGAGACAAATGTTTGTGTGATCAACAAATATTTGTTTCGGATCTGGGTGTTTGTGAGACCGAAAAGTCTCTCGTAGTTTCTGATGCCCACGACACAAGACTCGTATTTTAATGCGGGGTCAGGACTATGTGTGTGACTGTTGGGTGTATTTACTCTAAAAATGAGGGCAGGTGGAAATGTTGGAGTTATGGTGAATATAAACACAATGAAGGTAATATCTTCTTCTTCTTCTTCTTCATCAACCCATATACGCCCACTGCTGAGCACGGGTCTCCTCTATTATTGAGAGGGTAATATACCAAAAAAAAAACATTTGCCTAATCACCATTACCTGCCTTAGTTTTCGATCACGGTGTTTATAACCGCGTTTATTTGTTGTACAACATCTTTCTACAGAGAGTAATGCACAAAAGCGAACTGCTTTTCGATTGGCAAAGCGAACAACGCGGCATTCAAGAGGCAAAACTCCCTTTCCTATCCCTTAAGACAATTATGAAGCCATTCTAACTTAAGATGCTCTGAAGAGACGTTAGAATGTAAGGGATAAGTGATCTTTTACAGACACCCATAGGAAATAGGATGCATATTATATAGAAAGGATGTATTGGAGTACCGGTGACTGTATATTTGAATTTTATTTTTGTTCGGAGTACGTCCTATTTAACTATAAGGTAATTTATAAAAAAAATCAATTTTACGAGCTAAAACTGTGTAAGAGGTTCTTTTGGGTCTCCAAAGCATTAGGCATATGCATGAAATTTAAGTACCATTAGTAATAATGATGGACTACCACAACAGCCTGTTAGCAACCCTACTTGCATACACGTGGAGCGGCCGGTCCGTGACCACTAGCACCTACCATTTTCGCCACACAATTGACCATTACACTATCATGATTGTAATAGTTACGTACTTTAATGGGTTTCCGTACAATGTCACCGAGTACATTTATAAATATAAACGGTGTTGAAATTAAATGGGGAAAAACTGTTGTGTTGTTACCTTGGTGGTGAGGAATCTTACTAATATTAAAAGAAAGTACGTATTTATAGATGTTTTTGGCTCTCACGCAGAAATTACTGAATTGATTTTTGATGAAATTTAGTATTGAGTTAGACTCTGGATTAACACACACATTTTATTTCAATATTATCTGTTTCTGAGGGATGAGCTTGAAAGACAAGATTGCACATGAGCGAAGCCGGTAGGGTTTGCAATCCCGCATTCCGCATTCCCGCATTCCCGCGGGATCCCGCATATTTTTGTGTGCTGCGGAATTCCCGCATTTGTGCGGGAATTCCGCGCGGAAAGTTTTTGATTTCGTTAGGTAATAAATTCAGTACTTCAGCTATCACTGAAGGCCTATTAGCTCCACACAACAGTGCGGGCGCGTCAGTCAGCATTGATTAACCGATCAAGCGAAGTAAAGTATTAGAGTTGGCGGCGCTTTGGTTATTCCAGTAGAAAAAAGTGAGACGTTACAATCAAAGTGTCACTTAGTTGTAGGTTGCTCAATGTTGTTTCTTCTAAAGTAATAGCGAAATGATAGTAACAATTATTAATTAAATAATTGAATTAAGAGATGGCCTCGAGGTAGGCGCACGGTAGAGAATCTTGGTGGTCGCGGGTTCATACCCCAGGCACACACCTCTTACTCTTCAAAGTAATGTGTGTATTGAAAATAAATTATCACTTGCTTTAACGGTGAAGAAAAACATCCTGAGAAAATATACACACCTAAAAGTACTTGGGAATTTCTAAGGGGTGTAGTCCGCCAAACCCCACTAGGCAAGCGCCGTAGGCTAAGGCCTAAACCCTCTCAGTGGTAGAGGAGGCCCGTGCTCAGCAGTGAGACGTATATGGGCTGATAATGAGTAACAGTTATTGAGGTTAGATTCATCACCATCAGCCCATAAACATCCCTTGCCTGGGCACAGGCCTCCTCTATCATTGAAAGAGTTTAGGGCCTAGTCCACCAAGATGACATAGCTTACAAACCGTAAGTTAGCGGACTACACACCTTAAAAATTCCTAAGATTTTTTTCTATACCGTTCAAGCAAGTGATAATTCATTGTGAATACACACATATCTTGTAAAAGTCAGTGGTTTATCCCTGGGGTTCGGACCCGCAACCGCCCAGATACTCCATCGCCCTTCAAAATCTCGAGGCCATGATTGCTGTTTAGGTCAGATTGGACCATATTAACACGCAGGAAACTGTTGGAATGAAGGAACACGGATTGCGGGATTGCAAATCCCCTACTTTACCTCATAATAACTATGGGAAAGTAGGTACTTCTTCTATTAGTTAAATTGTATGAATGTTTTTTTTTATTACTTTGTAAACAGTGTTACTAACCTACAGGTAATATAGCATTATTATATGTATATTTTTGCATTTTTAAATTTTTGCGGGAATTCCCGCGGGATCCCGCGGGAAAGGCAAATTTCCCGCAAATTTCCCGCGGGAAAAAAATGACTGCGGGATTGCAAACCCTAGAAGCCGGGCTTTTGGCTATTTAAAATAAGTTTGTTTATAAGTTAATTTTTTACTTTATGTTTATTGCATTGCAATTTGCAATTCTATAATTGCAAAAGCAATGATGTCTGTCCGTCTATCTGTTAAGCTTCCCCGCCTACATCGCTGAACTGTTTTATATGATTTTTGGTTGAGAAAATATATTGGAAAGGACAGGGGATACTTAATTTATATCACAATATTGGCTGTTATTAATTAAGTTACGATGAAAGCATTATAACCTGCCCTAGGGAGGGAAGGTTAATTTGCTTTGGTTCGTAACGTTCATAACGTTTGCTTCGCCTAAATCACACCCTTTTATAAAGGGATCGGGGATTTAATTGTGTGTCAATAAAGTTAATGTGTCTTGACTAGGTACATTTGTAATTTTCATACGATAGTAAAAGAATCTAACGAAAAAATAATTTTGCTCAGCGCCATCTATAAATTTGTCGTGTAACGAATTCAACGTGTTACTAAGCTTAAGAAAAATTTATTTCAAATAACCACTGAGGAATAATATGATATACATAACAATAAAATAACAACATTAATTTTTAATACCACGTTAAAATACTTTCAATTTTGTGTTTTTCTTTTTTAATATAATTTAAACTAAGATTTAGTTCATACATACCGAGATAGATGGCGCGCGCTTACAATAATACGTTGTTTTCTTACTCTTTACTTTCTACTAATAATAGTCAATAGGAATATTTCAAATAAATACGTAGTTACGAATGTGTCCTCTTAGGAGTTGTCAGAGAGGGCAGGCGGCGCATTTCAGTACCCCATATCTCTCAAGCTTGTTTAAACCCTCCTTAATAGAATAACCAAATCAAATTTTGAATGATCCGGGAACGAAACTCGGGATCTCTAGATGATACACACAAAAAAGTAAATTAGGTTCCCTTAGATTCGCTGAGCTTGAATGCTCGGCGTCAATACTGTGCGTGCCGCTGTTGAGCCTGGAATACAGGAGTTGCAGTGGCGGGTGTGTGGTGGGCTAGGGACAAAAAAGTACCACAAGCAATTTGATTACATTATTGCCAAAAACATATTTTAAATACCTGTTTACATTTATATAACCTTTTAAATCGTATAATATTGGTGTTGATTTTGCTAATTAGTTGATAGTATGCTATTTAACTGCATTCTTATGTTAATAATGCTAAGAGATGGAGGTGTTTTGCCCCTTTTACACGATAATTAGTGCTATGTAAATGTTTATGGGTATTCCCCGATACTTATCTAAACTTGTTTAACACATACCATTTAGTTTTGTTCTGACTCACTGCTTAAATATTTGCTAAATTATAGTTCGCGTAACTTGATTTTTCTTTTGAGAATTTTGACATTTTTTTTTAATATTTAGACGGATCGTTAGTGATATTTATTGATAAAGTAAATTATGTTTAAAATAAATCATTATTAGAATTATTTGTATGTTAGATTGTAAATGTTTATGCAGTACGAACTGTACGAATGGTAATTTCGGCTTAAATTTCAGCTTTTTGTCGAAAAACACATTTCGTAGTTAATAGTTTGGATAAGATAGATTTGTATACATGAATATGTGTGAAGTTAAATGATTTTTTTTAAAGAACCCAAAAAAATATGAATATAAATGTAATCACTAATCACATATTAGTCGCCATTAATTGGTTGTGATATATATCGCTAGCATCAGATGTCACGAGCAGACATCGAACTCGGGGCTGCAAGTTCGGAGGTGTGTCTACGATGGGTACAACGACCCGCGGCCGGTCAACGACCTCACTAAATCCGAGACACGTTTGCGAATCGCGATTATGCATTTAACCGTATGACCAAACGTATGCCATACAGACCTGACTTAAAAGTAATGATATTTAATTTTAGATAGTAAATTGACTAAAAGCGAGTGCTATGTAGACTCCGTTACATAGCTTTGCCGACTTAAATTTTATCCAAAGGTTAAGACCGCCTGTTGTTCCACATTTTATTTATTATTTTCTATTTATGTGCGTACATTCTATATAAGTCTCAATAAAGAGTAATTTATCTACAATATATTATTATCAATACAAAAAAAAATCTGAGGGGTGATGGAACAGGGCTTATAGAGCAAGCAATATTTGATGGTCACTGACCGCTGAAAATTATAGGCAACAAAAATTACATTTATAACATGTCTAAATGTTTTAGTTCAATTCCTGGGTAGGGCAAAGTGATAATGGATAAAAAAGGGCAATATAGCCTCTTACAACAACACAGCTGGCGAAATGTGGGCGTATTATGAATGTGTGTTCATGAGTAATCAAAACATATTTTATTTGCAAAATGAATTATAATTCACGATGCCATTCAATATGGTTTATAACGGAATAATATATGCGTTGTTGTGGTAGCTTAATGAATATTCCATTACCGGTTTGTAGGCGTAGGTGCGAAAATGCGCGCTTTGTGTATTAAAACTATTAGCTAACTGTTTACTGGTTAAAGCAATTTGTACGAAATCTTGTTTACTATCTTCTCTCATAGATGGCGTTAATCTTAATTCGTGTCACCAGGAATGGTTTCGAGAATTTGATCGGCAATTTATGTTCATTGACGTTTTGATTCAAAGCTTGTGTTGTCTTCCAATTAGGTATAAGGGTAATAAAATTTTTATGAGTTTCCAGCCCGTGTGTCTAAAGTTCAGGGATTAATGTGTGTGTGTTTAAGTCAGCGAGTTCAAAGGTGCTAGGGATTCATTTACTGTAATATAATGTTACCCAGCCGTTTGTGTGTTAAATGGCAGTTTTAATTGAAATTTGTGGAGAACATCTCAAATTTGATCGTTGTAGGTATGTCTTCCGCGGGCTCCTTTTTTCGACTCTTCCATTGACCTTAAATAATTATCGCAGAATCGATTAATACTACTAATGCTTACTTCTTCTAAAGTATTGCAAAGGCATGCTTAGTTCACGCAAAACGCGGCGACCTCGATCCATTTACCTGCTTTGTTTATTTGTGCGTTGCGTGCAAGTTCATCGGTTGTAGAGTCACGTCTTTTTGTACAATCCAAGAAGATAAACTTACATCTAATTCCAAATGTAACACCTACCTTCAGTTTCTTTAGCTGCAGATATAGATGTATTTCTTCACTTACGTTTTGTATTTGATCTAATATGACAGCCCCTGTGGCGCAGTTGGCTAGACACCAGCTTGCGAAACGAAAGGCCGCGGGTTCGATCCCCGCACCGAGACAAATGTTTGTGTGAACCACAAATATATGTTTCGGGTCTGGGTGTTTGTGAGACCGAAAAGTCTCTCGTAGTGTCTGATACCCACGACACAGGTCTTGTAACCTAGTGTGGGATCAGAGCTATGTATGTGACTGTTGGGTGTATTTATTTATTTATTTAGGTTTGAACAGCATGAAATCATTAACGGTCTTGCTTATAAGCGTCAGTAAAAAGTAAGTACCATTTTATAATGCTTTGAGCTGCCTAGCGTTTTTTTTAGCCCGCATCCACAAAGATTCGATTACATTTGAGTAAATTATATGTTTGGAGCAAATATTTATTTATTTATTTATTTATGCTTCATATACAATTAAGTATAAAGGCGGACTTAATGCCGAAGGCATTATCTGCCAGTCAACCTCAGGGTGGTGCAGAGAAACACGAATAGGTGCATAAATAATGGTGTTGCAAATTGTAATACATAGTTATACATACATAGATAAATATAAATATACACACATATATACATAGGCAATACATCATAACGTCATACTTATATAAAATATATAATATGAATACAGAAATAAACATACTACATACATATATATACTAAGATACTTCTGACATATGCTTAAATAGAAGTTGCCGAACTCTAACTTTAAAAGAAAAACGGCTTGTCAACATCCTGATTTCGAGGGGGAGTGCATTCCAAAGAAGAATAGCCTGAATGAAAAAAGAAGAGTGAAGAAAGTCAGAGCTATGAGAAGGGCACGAAAGAAGAAGATTGTTAGACGAGCGGAGATCCCTGTCATGGTTACATCCAAGATATTGAAAATGAGGAGACAGATAGGAGGGCGGAGTAGGAGATTTAAGAATTGAGAAAAGGGTAGTGAGTGCGCGCAGAGATCGGCGCTGGCGGATTGGTAACCATTTCAGTTTAGAGCGGAATATAGAAACATGGTCATATTTACGAAGGTTAAAAATGAATCGAATGCAGTTATTTAGAAGGCGGTCATATTTATTGAGATATTCTGCATTCAGATCGAAATAACACACGTCACCATAGTCGATTACTGGGAATATTAAGGTCTGCACAAGCATCTCCTTGGTCTTGGAGGGAAGGAAGTTCTTAAGGCGATAGAGGGCACGAAGGGTACCCGTGACCTTCTGCGACACCGATCTTACTTGAGCTCGCCAGCTAAGAGTGGAATCAATATGATAAAAATATGTTCAAATATGTTCTTTGATAACTTAACTAACAATTTTTAGAAATTGAAAATTAGCCTGAACTAATTAATATTTGTCTGTTTTGTTTCTTCAATGTAGAATTTGAATCCTTTACTTTTTCGATCAACGTTTTGGTCAATAGGTGTGTTTTATTTTTCACTGTCAAAAATACACATAAGAACAGAAAAAAAACTTCATCTCATAAATATTGTGTAGACTTAACGATAATATCGTCAGTTGCAGTGGCATTTGAACCAGTACACGCTACAAACAGGTATTTACAAATAGATTCGCCATCAATGGCTACAACATCCTTGGCAAAAATGCCGTCCTGCCGGTGTCCAGTCGCTCAACTCCTTATGAACGACAACTTTTATTTTTAATTCTCATGCATTTTCGCGACTTGTTTTTGTTGCAATCTTTGTGTTCTATTAGTAATTATGAGGCGTTTTATTTATATCTGAGATGCGAGAAATCATGACGTAATGGTTTTTTTAACACACGTAGAGTGCAGTTTTGAATACGGAATTGTTTTAGGGTGATTAGGCAGGAACAAGTGAATATGTTTCTGCGGCTTACTCCATCAGCTATACAGAAAGAAGAGAAACCTATTATAATCCCACTAGTACGCATATGCAGATTCCTGAATGAGCTAAAAATATCGTACCTCACACGGCAGCGCATCATTCATTTAAGCAATGAGCTGGGATTACACGATCTGTATTACGTCACTTAGTTTATGTCACTGATTCATGGTGTTTACACGATGTGAGTAGTGGCCTTTAGTTCGGGGGTGCTGTGGAGGATTTTGGTGGTCGTGGATTCAAATCACACATACGAGGTGTATGTCTTCGAATTTGTATATACCAAAGGCCGCCTGCAGGCAGCGACCGACTCCGGTCGAGGTCATTGGGGGAGTCCTATGTCCAGCAGTGGACTAAGATTGGCTGATGATGATGATGATGATGATATACCAAAGGCACCACGAACTTGTTTTGTACTAAGTGTTCCCGTAGGATACACACAATTTAAAAATAGCGCCCAGGCGAAGTTAGGTCACTATTATTAGCTATTATTTTAACACTTATAATTTGTTCTATGAATCATTTTTGCAAATATTCAAATAAATTTTTAATAAAATTCTATTTGCAAATTAATTAGGCAATTAACGTGATGTACTCAATATTTGTAGTGATATTTTAATTAATGAAGAACTCAATGAATTGCGTGTAATTAAGATACTTTTGATTTGTATGTAAAAAAATGTACATTGTTAACATTATAGAAACGAGATAACGAGTTAAATATTATGTAATTTATTACAATAATTATTTAATATAAAAATGTTTCAAATATTTGAAAAATATGGCGGCATAATTATTTCGTGACGCAACCTGCACACCTGAAATGTCTTAAGAATTTTTTAGACATGTAGTTAGCAATCCACACTAGGCTAGCGTGGTGGTCTAAGACCTTAGCCGTCTCAGTTGTATAGTAGGCCCGTGCCCAGCTGTGGGACGTATATGGGCTGATGATGACATATCTAGGGCATGTTGTGTGTTTAATTCCAGCTACTACTGCTGCTACAATGAGCGGTACTAGAAATGTATGCAGATGTAAGTTTTTTGTTCGACTAGCGACTTGATCTTGCGGTTTGCGATCGCCAGCTCGTAGGCTTGATTCCCAGGTGCGACCAAATTTAAAGTTATTGTTTCCCATAAGATTTTTTTAAGATTCAATATGCTATCCGAAAAACCCGTTCCTTAGAAGTTAGGCTCAAGTCACAGCTATTGGAACGTCGCTTCTGCCTATCCCTCTGGGCTACGGGCGTAATCATATCCATGTAAGCCAAACCACACAGAAACGTTTACAAATGGTCGTATACAATGACCCACTTCCTCAACAAGACATTAGTGTCACACCTTACACGTGAAACTACAGACGTGCAAAATTGTTCACTATTTATAATACTAGTATATACTTCCCCACGATTATATCTCTGAAGGGCAGACAGAGGGGATTTTTAAAAAATTTTACCAATTAAAAGGCCATATGGGTTCTATTGCCGTTTTTTTGGAAGAATAGTATTTATACTTGAGTTATATTGTATCGGTGATTCGAGTAGTTTTGTGACGAAAATGATGGGTGATCCGGTGGGACTCAGTTCATTGGATTCAAATTTTTATTGAGCCTCGATTGTGACGTGTCGTCAATGCACTGTGTTCTCAACATTTGAGATTGTAAGGTAAGATGAGTGAATTTTACATAATTTTTTGTAAGTGGTAGTGCTACATCGCTTACAGGTTAAACTGCTATTGTAATATATTTTATCGATCGTGGTACAACAACTGTTTTACCGAAAACTGTGTGTAACTTCTATCGATAAGTGAGACAGTTTAGTTTTCTTATTGGCAGAAGTTAGACTACATAACTGTTTTATTATCCAATTGTGAAATCGAGAAATCCATGGTTTGATACCTAAGTCGGGAAGAATTTTATTGGGCACTTCCGTAAGGAGATACTTAGAACAAGTCAACAGCAAGCAGCTAGCCTAGCCGTAGTTGTTCGACATTGTACCAACTGTAAAATGTGATGATGAAATACATCTATCCCTTACGTTAGGCAGTTTATGTATATCTGACCTCATTCACATTTCGCTCAGTATGTATCACTCCCACGCAATCGGGGACGAGCCTGATGCCATTTTTCGAGGACGTTCTCAAAATCCGTGCTGCTATTAAGAATTTACCAATGGAAAAACAATTGTTACATTGCTGGACCCGGGAATTGAACTTGGGACCTTTAAATCGCATGGCACTTGTTTGTGCCGCGAGACTACCACAGCCCCTAGTATTACGAATATAAATAAAAAACGTATGTTTGAAAGGTAATATCTACTGAATTGCCTTAAACTCTGGACACCTTAGTCCTTAAAAAAAGACATTTTACAAAGAATAGCCAAACTTTATTATTACAACCGTTATGTTAATGCACACGGCACGGTAATAAAGCCGTCAATAGATGCTGCCTTTTCTATTTCGCAAAAACCGTGTCCCAAATAACGGTCGAACGGAGTCAACGCTCCTATTTGAATAAAAATGGCAAGTAAAAAAATGTTTTTGTCTTAAATTTTCGTATGTTGAATATTAATATCTACACAAATATAGCAAATCCATAAATTCTTATCGTTTTCAAAAAGAAAGAAAAGTTGTCTATATCTAGTTACTAGGCCAATGTGAGGACTTAAACCCTCTCAGCTGTAGATGAGGATCGTGCCCAGCAGTGGGACGTATATGGACTTATTGTTGATGGTGTGCTAAAGTCAAAAACACTATCAGTTATCATCTAAATCGACCTTCATATTGCGAGTTCAATAAATTCTCATCGGTGATGAAGTCCAGATATTTGGGCAAAAAACAGTAATAGATTTGTCCCCTATTTGTGAGACTTATAAACACCACTTGCGAAACGAAGCTTCTACAATGCACCGCTGCCTACCCTTTCAGGGTTATAGTCGTGAGTTTATCAATGATTAAGTTCACTGATCTTGGCTTGAGGTCTTATATTTTAACCTACGTATCCAGTATGAATCAGTTCGACTTAATAGTGTTAAATATTTAAAATAAACAAATCAGTGCCTGTTTGAAAAGGAAAAAGAACGGCATAAGTTAGTATATGAAATGATGTGTCCATAAGTCATTCTTTTTTCAAAATAAACTTTATATACATGTACTCATGTAAGCAGTGATGGCCTCGAGGTTTGGGCGCGCGGTCGAGAATCTCAGCGGTCGCGGGATCGAACCCCAGGCACACACCTCTGACTTTTCGAAGTTATGTGTGTATTCACATTGAATTATCACTTGCTTTAACGGTGAAGGAAAACATCGTGATAAAACCTGCACACCTAAGAGTTCTTAGGAATTTCTTAGGTTTGTAGTCCGCCAACCCACACTAGGCCAGCGTGGTGGACTATGGCCTAAACCCTCTCAATGGTAGAGGAGACCCGTGCTCAGCAGTGGGCGTATATGGGTTGATGAAGAAGATACATGTACTCAAGAACCCAAAGTTCTTATATACTCGAACGTACGTATTATCTTACATATATACAAGTACTTGGTTTAATTTAATGCTATGACATCGAAATCATTCTGCATAAAATTTGAGAATTTTTTAAAGGTTTAACGCATCAATATCGAAAAGACTAGTACTGCTCGAAGAATATTTTGTTTGTATTGTATAGTCCTTATATTGAGGGACTATTGAGGCTATATTTAAGTCACTAAATGAAGCAAAAAATGCGTCAAAAGCAGGAAAAAAGATTTGAAGTTTAAAGTCTCGCATATGGAATTCCAGACAACAGCTA
This sequence comes from Cephonodes hylas, assembly GCA_030295005.1. Classification (NCBI taxonomy): domain Eukaryota; kingdom Metazoa; phylum Arthropoda; class Insecta; order Lepidoptera; family Sphingidae; genus Cephonodes; species Cephonodes hylas. The sequence goes on along the minus strand of AP025367.1, from coordinate 1,579,814 downwards.
GTTGGACTTTTAATTGTTTTTAAACAATTAAGTTATTGTTATCTCTTTATGGCTAGACAGGTCATGACTTGTTGATATTGATGCGGATATATGAGGATCATGAAGTAAATTTAAATAATATTACGTCATTCCCGCGTCGATGCCCGATCGTCAGAGCATGTGGTTCGAGCGTGTACCGCGAGATGTCACTATTATGTAATCACTGATCATGATATTGCTGCTGATTTTTCATAAAAATTACTATTAATCGTGGTACCGTACATGAGAATTTTTACTCAGACTGCGCCGTAGCTTCGTGGAACATTGCCATTTATAAAGTTCCCGGGTACGATTCCTGGGTTGTTCAAATTATTATTGGGTTTCCATCAGGAACATATTTGTAGTAGCAACAAGAAGGGTGGAAATTTGCTCAAAAATGGTTTAAGTAAAAACATTGATTATATGCTTTTGAAAGTACTATAGTTTTAAATTACTATTGCGGATCACAGATGGATATTAACATGACAAAAATATTATTTAAAATGTCGTATACCATAATTTTGAATAAAAAAAAATATTAAATAGTTTTTTTTTTCAATAATTAACAAAGGCCGTTGATTTATTTATATGGAATCCATATTTGCAATATTTTCAATAAAAAAAAAACTATTCTAAATTCAAAAATGCTAAGTCTATGCAGCCAGTATGGTCACACTTGCGGCAGAACAGTTGGCAGTGTGCGTGTATCGGGTTAATTTTCACACGGCCGCTGCATTGTACCGTTGTGCCGTAGTAGCCGCGCGAGACTAATTCCTTTTATTACTTCCAACCTTCCGATTGGTTGGCCAATATTCAGTGATAAGCACATTTTTGGCGTGAAATACCAAAAGTGGATATACTCGTATGATTGAATTTAGCATTATGTATATTCCTCAATGACAGCTCTGTTAGTTTTTTTTCGATCACTGGTGATTTTTTATTAACTAAAGTATAGCTTGGCTTCAATGGATGGGACTATTTTTGCATCTACTTTCGAAGTGTTTGCGTAAAAATTAGGTCTTAAAGGTTAATATTTCTATCTGCCATCTAACCATTTTTTACGTACTTTTATATATAAAAGCAAAAGTAACTTAAAGTAACTAATTTTATTTAGTTCGAAATGTAACTTAATGATAAATCCTTTTTTAATTGATGACTCATTTGATTAGAAATTGAAAGGTTTAAAAGCGTTTATACACGAACACACACGTAAGGTGGTACACACAACATCTGTCGCCAAACAAGCTGTGCTTCATATCGGAATGTGGTCGGCAAGTTGGCTGGTTGGAAGTTTGTGTGGCTTCACCGTAATCCACTTGCTGCCAGTGACTCAACGGCAACTCTCTTGAACGTGCTTTGAGACAGTACACACGGACCCAAAACTGTTACAATAATTCGAAAAAAGAATTCTAATCAATAAAAGAGTTTTTAACAGGCTTCAAAAAGGAAGAGGTTTGACAGCCCCGTGGCGCAGTTGGCTAGACACCAGCTTGCGAAACGAGCGGCCGCGGGTTCGATCCCCGCACCGAGACAAATGTTTGTGTGATCCACAAATATTTGTTTCGGGTCTGGGTGTTTGTGAGACCGAAAAGTCTCTCGTAGTTTCTGATACCCACGACACAAGACTCGTATCTTAGTGTGGGGTCAGGACTATGTATGTGACTGTTGGGTGTATTTATTTACTAATTCGTTTGAATTTTCGAGATCCCTTTTCCACAAGAAATTGTTTATCATAAATAAAATGTCATAAATAAATGTTACACGATGTTTAGTTATGGAAATGCAATAATAAATCGTCGTAGTATCCATTGATTATGAGCATTAAAGAAAGCAATCTATAAAATACTATTTTTATGATTACATTTTTACTTCTTGAAAAACAAAATTTTACAGCTCTCAAGTGCTACTAAATAAATAAATATATTACGTATTTGCAATGTGTATAATATGTTATAAAAATTGAGTAATTAGGTTACTGTATTTTTTCTTTTCATTAGATTGTATTTAAACACTTGTGCAACGACAGATATTATGTTTATTCAGGCGTTTGGTTGAAACAAATGAAATACGTTTGGTTGTTAGCTAAAAGATTTCCTAGAACAGAAAACTACTTAAAGCATTACCTTTATTTTGATTTGTTTTGAAATGTTCATATTTAAGGTAATTTTTATTGTGGTTTTAATTTATAACGCTTTCTTAATTTTTAATCTGCAAGGAAGTATTTTATTCATGACATAATTAAGCCGTTATTATTCATTTTATCAAGAATACTCTCCGTTGGTAAACTCTACGTTAGGATATTAGTGACAATATCGTGCTGCCAAACAGATCTTAAGTCGAGGAATAGTCTTTATTATCTTTTTCACTATGGCACTTAGTTTTTTCTTCTTTACTTTGGCCTTAAACTTGTTCCGACCTTTATGACTTCGCCAGTCCACAATGCATTATATAAAATATTATTTAATAACGGTAACAGTTCTCTCTGCCATTGTACCCAAGCAGTGACAGTTAAGCTTGCAAGCTGTCTTGTCGAGTCACACTAGTAAACAACGGCCAAAGATGAGATTTACAGATGCGACACCCGATATTCGAATATTTTTTAACCATGATGCCTGATTAAACAATTTTAAGCTATAAATTAACACTTTATTTTTTATTTATTTACTTTGTAAAAGGATGAAGTAGAATGGATTAAGTGTTATCAGAATAACGCTCAATATTAAGTTTTGTGTTGTTTTTATGCATTTTTCTGGTTGTTTAAAAAAAATATCATAGATGAGTCAGTAAGAAATTCAACAGCCATATAAAAATTAAATTAAACGATCTATTAACGTCATTAGCTATTGTTCGTTAACAACTATTATCAACTGCTATTATTGTATTTACAAATAAACTTTCTTAATGAAGTAGTAATTACAGCGCAAAATAATATCCTTGTCGCATCTGCGTTAATAAGCAATCGATTCTTTGAGCGATGTGTGTACGTTTATCGAACTGTGCGTGTGTGAGTGGGTGGCGGTGTGCGCCGGCGCCGCTCCGCAGTCATCGGCCGGCCGGACGCGGCGACTGGCCGCACCACTTACCTCGGCAATCTCCGCCGCACTTCGGCACATTTCGGTTTTCACGCATCGGGAACTCAGTGTCCGAAATATTCAGCCTGAGCCGAGTCCTACAGCCAGGTGAGCACGGTGCCCATTGTGACGCGGACATGTGTTTACCTTACAGTTTCACAACGTACTTTCTATTCAGATCCGCGTATTATGTCTAAATGTGTCTAGTAAAAATATTGTGTTAGTAGGTCCGGTTATGTTGTGCGAAGAATGTGACTAGATTTTGGGAAATTGTTGAGGCATCTTCGTTTCAACTGTTTATAGAATCTGGTGTGTTTTGCTCGAATAACTTTTATAATATATTGGGAGCAAGCATTCCTTGTATAAGCAAAAATAATGCAACGTGTATTGTCGTTTTGTAAACGCAAACGTCTGAGTAATAATGTCAAGGTTCGGTTCCCGGGCCGTGTCAATGTCGTATTGTATAAGAATTTAAACTCGGTGATCACTTTCTTTTCATGTGTAATGTGACTGCTTTCTATCGGATTCAATGGACGGGATGTGTCAAGTTTAACAATATTCAGCATATAGATTCTACTTAACCGTGAATTCTAGAAATCGGAGAGGTTGTCGGTGTTAAAACAACGAAAACAAAGACAAATAGCAATATCAAAAAGCATTATGGTGTCTTTTAAATAATACAAAAAAAAATTCTCTATAGGCTAGCTAATACCACAGTTAATAACCTCAGTTGTACGTATTATTAGTATTACATAGATAACATGAATATATAAATAATAATAGAATATTTAGGCATGTCAAAGTGATTAAGAGAAATCATTTATTACTGTTTCGGAGAATCTGAAAATTACATTCTACTCGCAAATAAATGCTACGAAATGCATGCAGCTTTACATCAACAGTTATGAAAAGAAGAACGATAAAAAAAAAACCATACGTAAGTTGGTCTTCGATGTTTTTCTACAAAGCAGTTTTCTCTTGTCTCTGCTTCCTTTTTCTTCTTCTTCATCAACCCATATACGCCCACTGCTGAGCACGGGTCTCCTCTACCATTGAGAGGGTTTAGGCCATAGTCCACCACGCTGGCCTAGTGCGGGTTGGCGGACTACACACCTAAGAAATTCCTAAGAACTTTTAGGTGTGCAGGTTTTATCACGATGTTTTCCTTCACCGTCAAAGCAAGTGATAATTCAATTTGAATACACACATAACTTCGAAAAATCAGAGGTGTGTGCCTGGGATCGAACCCGCGACCGCCGAGATTCTCGACCGCGCGCCTAAACCTCGAGGCCATCACTGCAATCTTCCTTCCTTTTTCATTAGTAAAATTAATTACTTTTTCCTTTTTTACTTTTTTATGAGCTAATATAGGCTGTTAAGACCTTAGGACTGACAAGACCTCGGTAAAGGACATTACTTACTGCATACATAATCTCACGCCAGTATTCTCCGAAGGGGTAGGCAGAGTTGTCAGTTGGTCAAGTGTGTAAGTATCAGTCCAACGTAATAGGAGGTGAGCTTATTACCGTTTTTCGGTTGAGAATTTCCTAATTGAAAACCCAATGATCGACGATCCGGGAATCGAACTAGAGACCTCTAGATCGCCGGGCACATAATTGAGCCGCGGGACCTCAAGGCATTCACAAAATACTTTAATTTCCATAAAATTGTCCTCAGTGGAGCTGGATTTCATAAGTAGTAATGAAATAAAATAAAAATAAATAATAATGCATTTTGTACTTCATTGTACAACGGATGTTACGTTGTCAGCAGATCCGTAACGCTTAAGGAGAAATAAATCTTGCGAAATCAACTGTTCAAGTTATTCGGCGAATATATGCTGATAAAACATTTATGTACCAAAAAATTTTGTATATGTTGATTTTTAATTATTATTGGAAAATATTTTTTAATTTATTGTATATCACATTGAATATTGTTTGATTTGGATTGTTTATATAAAATTAATTTTATTACTAGTCAGAGTAATTGAACATTATGACGTGCTATAAAAGCCAAAATCTTAACATTTTTCTGGGATAAAATGTAGCCTGTAGTAGCTTTATAGTCTTATTTACTAGTTTTATGTATGATATTTTCTTTATATTCACGTTGCATACTATAGCCAGCATTGTTTTAAAGTACTTTATAATATTAGGCGTTCGTTTTCCACTTTGGTGAATTCATTCCAGACTCCATGCTACTGAACTTTTAAAACAATTTTTATGACCCTTCCATAGTCCATACTCTTATCTTTAACTATTAATATATTTTTACTAATTGCCGCCATAACTACGATCCATAGATAAGTTTTATGGCTGTAGGTACGTCGTAAATTTAACAAAAATGTATTATTAGTAAAATACACTATTCATATGTCATTTATTACGAATAAGTAATGAAAATTAAAAGTAATTATATAATGAATAAGTAATTGAGTAGTGATGGTCTCGATGTATCGAGAATCTCGGCAGCCGCGGGTTCAAGCCCTAGGCACACATCGCGGACTTTTCGAAAAGATTCGTATGTATTCTTAATGAATTAATGTTGTAAATAATTGGAAAATTGTTACTTGACAGCTTAATTGATTTTTCTTGAGTAATGCAATTTCACAAAGATCGTACAAACACACAAAATCCCGCGCTTAAATTCCTCGAAAGAGGGTAGCAGAAGTGAATTTATGCATCCACGTTTAGCTAGGTAGGTATATTATCACTCCCGTGAAAAAAGGAGCGAGTCTATTGTCATTTTCCGTGTTTATTACTAGACTTCGTGCTGCTACTGAGAATGGCAAAACACATTAAAACTTTCCCCGACCAGATAATCGATCCCGGGCCTCTTACATATCACATACACGAACCGCGAGACCACGAGTTAGTCAATACAATTTTACATAGAACCTTATTTTAAATCCTATAAGAGCAGTCATCGCGTTTGCCCTATAATCAGTAATATCGGCACATACTTGATCCGTTAAACTACGAGGCTTCATCACACATATCATCAGCCAAAAGACGTCCACTGCTGGACATAGGCCTCCCTCAGTGACTTCCAGTGTTTTACTCTTCTCTCTTCTTAGCCTTAGCACTAAATAACTGTCATTTTTTTGTATTTATCACTACATATTATAAAACAAAGTCGCTTTCTCTGTCCCTATGTCCCTTTGTATGCTTAAATCTTTGAAACTACGCAAAGGATTTTGATGCGGTTTTTTTTAATAGATAGAGTGATTGAAGAGTTAGGTTTATGTTTATGATAACATCCATTAAATATCAGCATTGCACCCGTGCGAAGCCGGGGCAGGTCGCTAGTTAATTTATAAAAAGCGATTTTACACATAAATGAGAATATCCTGAACCCACAACTAGCGCAAGCTGTTCTTCATATAGCATATATAAATCTAAGTCCGGCATTGTATGTTACAATCTTTGTTCAAGATTTGTCCTACTACGAGGCTTATTTCATATCAATAAGAGCACTCATCACTTTTACTTTATACTCTGTAGTACTGTACAGGGACTAGAAGGGTTGACCGTGGGTTCCACACGAGATTGTGGGAATAGACTCGTCGCGCCGCATTCCTGCACCCTATTATAAATAGCGACGGGTAAACGCGCTTTACTTAAACTAATGAACGAGATGTCGAGGTATAGAATATTTTTATGTAACAGACTAGATTAGGTGGGGTGGGTGGAATAACTTTTCTTAAAAATTTATCAACCTTTTTTTCTTAATTTCACCCAAAATTACAGCTTAGTTCAAATTCAATAAAGTTCCGGCATTTTTCATGGATTACATCAACTACATCATAATCGTTGTAAAAAATCATGCTATTTATGTCTATGTTTCCCGACCGTAGTTGAGGAGGTTTAATTAAAATGTTTTTAACTTGAATGTAGTCAACAGGAAGAAGTTATTTTCAGAGTAGACACAAGGCTTTAGTCTGATTTTATACTTACGTTTCCCAATTCATATATGGCAAGTCTTTTGCCATTTACCAGCAATTTGTCAAAAAAAAAAGAGAAAAAATCTCCGAAACTTGCATTCTATATTTACTCGTAATATTATACAGCTCATTAATTGTTTGTTTGAACGCGTTCATCTCACGAACTACGGTCCGATTTGATAAAATAATAAGCGTGGGAGAAACAAAGAAAAAACATTCCTTCTAAATTTTGTCACAGGAGATTGTAAGCAATAACTTTAAAAATAAAAAAAAGAACAAAAAACAGTCTATCCCTAGAATCATTCATCTAAACTCCTTAATCTGCGTGAGCCACAAGCAGCCATCCCCTGACCCTATATACCTTTCTTTCAACTGTCAGAGAGGCGTCATCCCAACCACGATGCGAACCCCTGATCGTAATGTAATCCGCGCATTTTTGTATAAACATGTGCAATTATCGCGGATAATTGGCCATATGGTGTGTAGGACTCCCCCTTGGAATGTATAAACATTACGCTTATCTGAACAGCGAAATGGATTTATTGTGTGGGTGTAATGTGATTTGATAGGTAGTGTTACTGTTGTCAACTTGACCTGGGTTCACTGTCTCATAGGAAATCTAGTAATATACTGTAGGTATGGATGTAGTGATGGCTTCAAGGTTTAGACGTGTGGCCGAGTCAACGCTCGGCGGTTGCGGGTTCAAAACTATGACTTTTCGAAGTTGTGTATTCCTAATTAATTATCAGATAACTAATAAAATGGATAAGGAAAATAAAATGAAAAAAAAATGAGATGACACATACATATAAAATAGTTAATGTAAAATTTTTCGTTTTCAATATATAATTATTAAATAATTTTAAAAATAAAAAATAACGAATCAGTTAAATTCAAAAGAGACTGTATGTCTATTAAAATAAACATAAATAGGAATTTTTATGTGATGACTCAGACATCAAGTCATCCGTGTCTAATGGTACCATCATAGGAACTGGTTGAAACATGATGCAATTCACTAAAAAAAATACACGCAAAAAATATTTTTAAATCAACGATTACAACATATTGTGACTCGTCCAATACTCTAGTAGGATGTTAAAAAATAAATGCCGCGGTTTGTTTACGAAATATGGCATTGTATTAACTTGAGCTGTCTTGGAGAAGGTTAAGGCTCCCATGTTCGAGGCAAATGTTTGATCCAATTTATTTGGTTCGATTTTGATGGTTTCACAGGTTCATTACCAATAGTAGCAGTATTTCCATAGAAGTCCAAAAGTGTAGTTTATAATTGTTCATTGTCAGGATATTCTCATTTATGCCTCAAATTGATTTTCAGGTAAACAAGTAGGAAGGTTAAAGGTTTTTATGCGGAATTTTGAAGAGCTAGCTGAACTTTTGGGCTTGTATGGAAGTACCGCCATTGATTTCCACATTATTTTCTGGTGGGATGGAAATAAATAAATACACCCAACTGTCACATACATAGCTCTGACCCCACGCTAGGTTACAAGACCTGTGTCGTGGGTATCAGACACTACGAGAGACTTTTTCGGTCTCACAAACACCCAGACCCGAAACAAATATTTGTGGTTCACACAAACATTTGTCTCGGTGCGGGGATCGAACCCGCGGCCTCTCGTTTCGCAAGCTGGTGTCTAGCCAACTGCGCCACGGGGGCTGTCAAAAACTGGAAAACCTCAATAACAATACCCGACCCGGGATCTTACCTGAGATCGTGAGATTGAATGGCACACAATTGTACTGAGAAATCACGAAATCAGAAAACACTCATTCTCAGGAACATTATCCAAATTACAATTAAAAAATACAATCTGAAAATAATTGCCGAAGGTTACCCGCGAATCTTGTTTAAACGTCTCAAATCGCAGAATCGGCGACGACACGCGAAAATCTCATCAATCGTGCGGTAATCGATTCGTTTTTGCGACGAGTCATTATTTTTTTGTCGAGCGTTCGACATTGTGTCGCGCGCTTTTTGTTAGGGCTCGGAGTGCAATGGCGTCAGGTATGGGACATCGACTCCTCTCACATTCCGATCGTGTTTTTTGCTTTTTTTATAATTTGCATGAGATGGTCGTAAAGTATCGGGGGGTGGCTGACCGGGGCGGTACTTTGTTACGGCTCTACCTTCGCTTGGTATGACGTATTTTTTAACTTGTATTTGCCGACGGGTTCGTTCGCGTTTTGGTTGTTTTTTTTTGCTACAAGACAGTGATCGAAACCAAGATCGGTAATAGTTAAAGATAAAAATGGCATGGGTGAAAGATTTCGTGCCATTTTGTGTAGATACCAATGGCGACAAGTTGATCTGTTAACGCTAAGGATAAAATTATTTCTCTCTTGTATTTCTAATTTTAGATAATTAATAAGGAAATTATAAACGAATCTAATACAAAAAACGTCTTAAAAAATGTATCCCACAGAAATGAGGAAAAGGTCAACACAGAAAGATACTAACAATAAGTTAAGACAGTCTAGTTGTAACTAACGAAGTTCAATTGTCTTCACATATTTACTTTAATCATAACTGTATAATACATACATTTGAGGTTTATGAGTCAGTTTTGAATCATCACGTCAAAGCCCTTATATCGTTAACCTCGACCAAAGCAATGGCAACAGTCTCTATCGTATTTCTATCAAAACAGTATAAAATATACACTTTATGGATATGATACGTGATTGGATCCGTGCCAGATACTCGTACATAGCAGTCTTACTATAAGGTCGTATTGTAAAGGGCTTGTGATTAGGGTTTGCAATCCCGCACCATTTTTTTTCCCGCGGGAAATTTGCGGGAAACTTGCCTTTCCCGCGGGATCCCGCGGGAATTCCCGCAAAGGTTCAAAAATGCAAAAATAAGCATATAGTAAATCTATATTACCTGTACATTAGTTATACTATATAAAAAAAAAATTATAGAGACATTCATAAATTTATCTAATAGAAAAAGTACTTTTTCATAGTTCTTATGAAGTAAGGTAGCGGGTTTGCAATCCGGATTCCGCCTTCCTACATTCCTAAATAATAAATAGTAACCTTAACAGCAATTAAACCCTCGAGGTATAGGCGCGGTCGAGTATCTGGACGATTGCAGGTCCAAGCCCCAAGCACACACGACTGACTTTTCCAAGTTACCTGTGTGTATATTCACAATTTAACGGTAAAGGAAAACATCGTGAGGAAACCTGCACAAAACCAAACTAAAACTAAACCAAACTATTTCGCAAACCATCGTGGTGGTTAAGACCTATACTCTCAATGGTAAAGGCGACCTGTGCCTAGGCGTGGAATGCTTATAGGCTGATGATGATGATGAACCTAACCTAAATAATTGTTACTACCATTCAGTTATTTATATACTCAGCCTATCGCCGTCTTTTTTTTTGCCTGGGGAAAACTACTACTAACCAGCAGGATATGTCGGACTTTTACCGACTAAAAACCCCATGGTTCTCGGTTACCGCGTGCAAAGGTCACCAGGATCTCGAGAAGAACACATACCGGTAATCCTTCTTGCGGTTTGCTTATATGCTCTACACTAGGGATGTTGCGGATTCAATTTTTTTCACATCCGCGGATGCGGATGCGGATGCCAATTTTAAGAGGCTCACATCCGCGGATGCGGATCTGTATAAAATTGATCGATTGGTTGATTTGTAGAAAATGTTATTGCTTTCCTATTGGTCAATCAGCACGTACGGTCACCCACTCGACACTCGCGACCGACACGCGCACCTCGCCGCCCCTCACCCCTTTCTTTCTTTTCGCGATCTGCTACACATCCGCAACCGCATCAGCTCCGCAGCGATTTATGCGGATGCGGATGTCCAAATCGATGCGAATGTTCCGCATATGCGGATGCGGATGCGAATATTCGCAACATCCCTACTCTACACATATAAATTTCTAAAAATTCATTCTCTTAAGTCTTAACTTGCTCGAAACCGATTAGAGCTTACAGCGCTAATTTGTCGGCCTCTTCGTCTACGAGTGGGATCGACTTTTTCACGATCCCTCTCTGCAGCCTCTTTCTTTGTCATGACAGCTTCGCAAAGCCTATGGCCGTCTACCGCTGAACGTAGACCTCTCCAAAAAAGCTTCAACCATCCTGGTCTTGAGGGACTCTTATCCATCCGTTACCCGGTTAATTGTTACCTACTGTTGAAATAACTCAACACTTCACACTTCAACTTTATCGATAATTTACTGCATCGATTTCTGCTAATTACATTGTGCAATAAATAAACGAACAAAACTTGTAGTAGCCTGTTGTAAAGTGTCACTTTAATTGGAAACTCTCACTTTTTTCTAACAGAATAAACAAACCGCCGCACATTTCAATATTTTATTCCGTTCGATCGATTGATCCATACCGTCCGATGCGCCCACACTGTTGGGATAGAGCTAATAGGCCGTCAGTGGTAGCTGAATTACCTTGCCGAGTCATAAAATTTCCGCGCGGAATTCCCGCACATTTGCGGGAATTCCGCAGGACTTAAAAATGTGCGGGATCCCGCGGGGATGCGGGAATGCGGAATGCGGGATTGCAAACCCTACTTGTGATTTATTACTATAAGCAAAGCTAGAAACAAACATTGTTAGCAAGCAAGTTAGTTATGACTTGATGCTTGTCGTGTGTAGTTATTGTCCATAAACTTCTATGATACTTATAGAATGTACTAAGATGCAGGTGTTCTAAAATTCTTTATAGAAGGAAAAATGAGGATTGTTAAGCAATAGGGGCGTTTGCTACTTTTATTCTAATGTTAAACGGTTCTCACGGTCTTAAAGCGCGGTGTGTCATCAAGAGGTTCAGGTTATTGGGTTATTTTGGGCGGCTGCGGAACCACTGCGGGCCTCTCTCACCCACGCACCGTGGTCGCCCTACCTGGCGCGAAGATGGCCACCGGGGGTTTTGGTCGGTATGCCGGTGTAGGTTAGGGACCCAGCCCGGCACTAACATCTTCCGGGTTGGATGGCCGGTGACCTCGACATACGCCTCCTGCCCTCCTCTCTGAGGGCTGGCGGGAGTTAGAGCCATAAGCACCTTTCCCCTCGAATGAAAAAAAAAGGTTGTTGGGTTATTTCAGTAGAAAACTTCCAGAAGCAGCATGGACTATCGAGAGTTTTATCATAACCAGAAATAATTTCTCTAATACGCGACCTGGCGAAATATAAAAATCAAATAAAAATATAAATTAATGACATTTAAAAAAAATAACCATACGTAGTCTGAACTGAGGCCTAAAAGATGAGTTATAGAGCAGGCGAGTATCTAACAGTGGGACTTATGGACTGATAATGAACATGATTTAGATTCAGTAATTTTTATTTACTATTCAGCTCGGGAAACAGTTTTCACTAAAGAAGAAAGGGTTAAGGACTCCAGTATTGCTCTTTTTGAAGCTGTTGAAAAAGAGAATAGACAAATATAGCCTCCTTATCTAATCATAGACCTCATAGACCTCATAGACCCAAGATTTGTAGCACGTTCTGTGATAAGTAGGCAACGGTGCTATTATATTTAGGCGTAGTATATGAACCTACTAAAAAATCTTATTACCCGTAATTATTTATTAGTATACGATATGCCATGATAAGTACGGCACGCGACCAACCGAAACCTCAAGGACGCCACTACAGCCTCAGAGGTTTTCAAAAACACCAGATTATTTCATTAACTGCGTCACGGAGTCATTTATAGGGTACATGAGGTTCATACCATAATGAGCACGCCTTCCTATTATATAAGAATACGGCTTAGGCTTAGAACTCATAAAATCGCAATCTTTGTGACATTAGTCGTGTATTCGTAGGTACAATGAAATATGTAGATAAAATACCCTCTTCTCAAATGCAACCTAACGAAGCATAAGCTTTCTGTAATATAGTGAATGTACAACGACTAACAACTACAATTTGATATTATTCACATTTAAATTAATCATTATCAGATAATTAATGTGATTCATATAAAAATAAATCCTCTTTTTATTTGAAGGTCTTTAAAATTACAGAATCTGCACTATTTGAAGTTCGAGACTTAAAAGTGCGATTTTATAGTTTCCTCGAAGAAGCGATTTTAATATTTTTATAGGCAAAGGTAAGTTCCGAGAAAAGTTAAAGGTTGAATATTTATTTAAATTGGTAATTAAATTATTGTAATCTTCATGAACATTTATTGACCAACCTTTTAGGTCATCCAAAAAAGGTTGATCATATATTTATGAATAAAAAAGAAAAAAAATGACAATGTCACATATTTTCGACGAAATTTTCGAGGCTTCCTAAGCGTTTATATTGTTTTGAATAGATATTTTGTTTTATAAAGCACAGGTAAGGAGGAAATGAGATAATAACTGCTTCCGACATTACAATTACTCGTGTACATCTTTACCATAATTACCTTAATTGAACACGGTTTTTTTTATGATGTTTTCTTATCTCATTTGAATGCATTTGCATCCGACAAACATTACCAATTAGATCTCGCCGATACCTTAGGTATACAAATCTTTAGTCTAATAATTTTTAACAAGCTCTTTTGAATAGTCAATTTTAAACTAAGGCCGCTTCGAAATGGAATTTCAATAATTGTAACGTTAACATATCTACGATTGATTATGATGAATTTCGGTACTCATATAGTCAGATGGGTAATTATAAAGAAGGAGTTGAAAAAATATTAGTTTGTGTTCAATGGAAAGGGAATAGATTTCATGGTGCAACTGATTAAGTTACCAGCATGTCAAATGGATATGATACCTCTGACCCGAAATTCTAAAAGGAGAGCTTAAGCCGCTTTCCTCTGGTTAAAAGAGAAATTGATAATATATCACTAACAGTCATGTTTTATTCCAGACGATGCTCAAAATCGGTGGCGGTGCCGCTCTGGTGGCGGCGATCGTCGCCGTGTTCGTGGTGGCGACGCAAGGCCGAGATCCTGACCTGGAGGCACTGGAACACGAGGGTCGGGAGTACATACTGCAGCTGGATAAGGCTATGGGCCTCAGGAAGAACAGGGCCAGTCTATCCGAGTGGGAGTACACGTCCAACATCACCAAGGAGAATGAGGATAAATGGGTGAGTAATGGTTCTTCAGACGAGTATTTGTGGTATAGACGTCTTTGCATAAACAAATAAGGATATGTCATCATCAGCCTTTACGCGTCCCAATGTTGGATACCGGCCTTCTCTACAACTGGAAGGATTTAGACCCTAGTTCACCATGCAGGCTTTGTGCCTGGGGTTTGAAACAGGGACTGCCTAATTTCTCGACGGTATGCATAAGCCTAGATCTATGCATCGTCGTCGCTAAGTAAGCATTAGCTAAAATCAATTAGAAAGCATAAGATCATTTTATATTAACAGTTTAATTTAGTCTAATCATTATGTGTCATTTGCCTTGCGAATAAGAAATTTACTGACCTAATTTTAACATTCATATCTCTATTTCGATTACACAGATACAAATCCGCCTAGAGCTGTCCCAGCAAGAGAAACGCGCGTGGGAGGAGACCAAGATGTACAGGTGGCAGGACTTCCAAGACTTCACGTTGAGGAGAATGTTCAAGAAATACACGCAGCTGGGAGTATCAGCGTTGCCTGACGACAAATACAAGACATTGATGAGGTCTGTCTCGGGGATGGAGTCGAATTATGCGACAGCGAAGATCTGCTCGTTCAAAAACTCTAGTAAATGCGATCTGGCTTTGGAACCTGGTAAGTAATTTTGAAAGTTGGGGATGAGGGATAGGGGTATAGCGAAATTGAATCAACGGGATATTTTAGAGTAATCAATTAGAAACTAGGGAATTAGGGAGAACGAAGTAGGATTAGCAAAGATAAACATTTTCAGTATATTATTAACGAATGATGATAATTTGAAATATCATGATGATTTTTGAAAAGATTATATTATTTTGACTATTTTGACTGTAAAATTATTATATAATTGAAAGTGACAGTGCTTAGGCAATATAAATGTGAGAAATGTAATTGGTAGAGAAGGCTAAAATCAAAGTCTGGTTCCTTGCCTAAAAACACCATTGACATTATTTGATTTTTATGTTTAAAACATAATTTACGTTTCGTGTATTATTTCTTTACATGGTACACATAGCTTTATGTATTGCATAGTGGTTTGTACGTGTATTAACTTATTTTTTTATCCTGAAATTCTAAGAATTTGTTATCTTGTGTCATATATTCGCTATTCGAAGAAGGTGGTCAAGTTCAAAGACTTTTTAAAGATGACACATATTTTTACAGCCATAATTGTTATCTGCTTGGTCTGCCACACGACAAAAATACATGTATTTCGAGCGATCGCCCGTTCCTGGGTTCGAATCCCATGGAGTCAAAATAGCAAGAAAGGCGGAATTGTATGAAGGAAACATGTACATAGCTGTACCGGGAGACTACGAGACAGCCACAAAACTCTTAAAAGGATTATTGTAAATCAACCCAAATACGTCCCGCTGCTGGGCACGGGCCTCCTCTACCATTGAGAGGGTTTAAGCTTTAGTTAGCCTTGTGCGGGTTGGCGGACTACACACCTAAGAAATTCCAACAAAAAGGATTATGAGTTAAAGATATTTTTCTGCATATTCCAGATATAACGGAGATATTCGCCACGTCCCAAGACCCTGAGGAGTTGAAGCACACGTGGGTGGAGTGGCATAAGGCGGCTGGCGCCAAAGCGAAGCACAACTTCACTGAATACGTCGCGCTGTATAATGAAGCTGCTAAACTTAATGGTATGTAAAAACTCCTATTAATCCAGTAAAGGTTAGATGATTTTTGACAGTAATAAAGGTGTGATGTTTGATCATGATGCTTAGGTTAACCCATTAACGCCCAAATTAATACGAGTAATATTTTTATTAATATAGCTTTATTAATAGGTTACATAAGGACTATAAAGACACATTATAATGTTAAAAATAAAAAAAATAAAATAAAAATCCATATTTGGAGCCGTACTTTTTATAGTACAGCGGGCGCTTATGTGTGATACTTAGCGAAACAATCTTTGTCTATATACAATGTCTTTTGGCACGGGCTACACTGCCATTTTATACGCGTGTGACACAAAATACATCTTAATTTTTTGGGCAGCTTCCTAGTGATATGTCCATTGTTTTTTGGGCATGGTCTTGCTATTTCAATACCGGATGGACGGCTTTTGATACTGATGTTACGCTGTTGATAATATCTCGCTACGTGTCGCCGAAAGTCCAGCTGGTCAAAGCGTTCTTCGCTGCTCATGCTGTGCAGACGCCAAGCGTTAGTTACACACATATCAAGCAAGACGGTGAAAATAGCCCACTACCACTTTTTCTCGACTGAGCTCACTTGGTACATGAAAATAGAAGCATCCATAATATCGAATATGCACCGGGCAGCAAGTGGTACTCCAAGATCTTTATCGTAACTCCAATACTGACGCTCTCTCGGTAATCTATCATGTCCTGATAAAATAAGAATCCCCAGAAATCTACGCAAATCTTGGGAAAAAGATGAGTAAGATGGTGAACATTTCCTCCATGTCGGTAATATATCGCTTGGATTGGGACGCCTTCTTTTGTTCGATAAAGGTTCATCGTTACTATCTTCACAGTCTGACGTTTCAGATGAATGACGTCGACGACGTGTTACCTCAATTGTTTCAGGTATATCTTTCGGTAGTTCTGACGTTTGTAAGTCGTCTTCACCTTCTTTTTGTCCGTCAATACAGGGGTAAAATAATAAGGTTATGTTCATTATCACTCTCATCTTCCGCAACGGCGTTTACAGCTTCCTCAAGCCCGCGATACTGATTTGCAGCATAGAATCGAGAAATTTTATCTGCGAATAAAATATAACACTAAAGCCCAGTGTACTAAAAAAAACGACATCGAGGTAAATCGTAGTCTAAGTCACAAGATACATGATGAATTCAAGATATTTTTTTTATTATAGCAACTTAGACTCATAATTTAATAATAAAATGCATAATCACACTGAAAAACATACGTAAATCTAGTTAAAAAAATAAAATAATTCACTTACCTGAGCAGCCAAAATATTTGCACATTAAAATGTAAAAAAAAGGTGGTAAGCCGATTACTTTCTTTACTTTTTTTATGCTTCCAAAGAAGCTAAGGTCATCAATTACTTATTTTAAATATAAATTTGTCTGAATCATACATAAAAGACTATTGTTTTTTTATTTGAAATGGTGTCGTTTATTTAGTACAGAGGGCGTTAATGGGTTAAGGAATAATAGGAATATTAGGATGATTTCTAATATTATAATGTGAGTATTATGACAGGGTGATAAGTAAATAGGATACGGCTCACCGTATCCTATACTGTTCTCAAACAGTCAAGCGATTGCATATTAAGATTTTTTTCAAGGCGCACTTAATTAGAGGATGATCTGTAAAGGTCGGATTGATCCCTGTGCCGAGACCAATGTTTTTATCATAAAATAATCTGCTTTCGAGTTTATCTTTACATCAAAATCTCATTAGCATCTGTTAATGAGCTTTAATTATTTTGAGTTTTAAATTCAATACACATTTATTGTTACTTATGTTATTAAAGTTTATTTAATACAATTAAATCATTTCGAAAACATTCAATATTTTTAGACCTGCAGTAAGATCACTTCTATCTATATTAGAATAAATTATCAATTCTAAGTATTTGAAGTTCACCTACACACGAATATTAATGGTGTTACATCACTGTGACAATTCAGTTAGCAGTTGTTATTTTCCTCGTGTGGAGGAACGAGTGCGCCTTTCACGCCTATTTACGGCAGCGCGGACTTCTAGGATACGCTCAGTTACTCGTACCAGGAAGTGATGACGTCAGCCTATAGATTTACAACAGTACAGTATGTGGGATATGTTTAATTAATAAAAATAGTTGGTATTGGAATTGTTCGTTGGTGTAATTATTGTGATTTTTTTTATTGACTTATTGGTACAGCGATGTGGTGACGTGTGTCTGTCAGGCAATATAAATATTAATAAAGAATTGTAGGCGATCGTAAGGTTCTGGGTTTGATTACTGGCTCTGTGTTCTATGAAACTCGTGGAAGTAATTTCTATGTGGCCTTTATAGAAGGAAGGACTTCTATAACGTAACTACTACTTAATTTAAGTATGACAAAAACTGGGTGAAAATCGATCAAAATAAAAATATAACAAGAGACATAAAAAAAATGTCTCAAAATGTTTACATTGTTATTTTTTTTAACTGTTTGCAAATCACAAAGCATTGTTATACAATTTTAATCTCATTTTGCTTGAACTAGCTTCTGCGTACAAATATAGCACAGTGCTAAAATATAGCAACTAATAATACTAACAGCTTCATTGTCTACACATAAAAAAATACTTTATGCATACGTCATCACTCCATGGGAATTTATACCTGAACCACGATCAGCAACATTCTGATTATGATGGGCACAAGATCTCCACTTGATTCGATCTGCTTGGTTTAAGTAGTTATTTCCTTAAGTGCACATAATGTACTGAGCAAATAACCATCTCATTGCCCCGATCATTCCGCATTGACACTCCCGCATTGTGATTTATTTGCTTCTTATGTCGTTTAATTGCGATTATCTCGATCTTGTTTGAGTTTGATTTTATCGGTTTTGTGTTAGATATAGGTAGAATGAGTTTTTTGAAGCCTGGATTAAGATTTTGTTCGTTCTGTTTTTAGGAGATGGCAGGATTTTTATAAATTCATAGATATGTGTCATTTTAGACTATTTCACATTGAGACGCTAAGTAGAAAACTTACCCAGACCTATTCACCATACACATTTAATACTTATGGAAGTTAGGAAAACGCCAATGTATTTTTTGGAATTTATATTAGCGTCATTGTGTTTATAATAACCGTATCTATTAACTTTTTTAATTTTCGATCACGGTTTTTTATACCATGTGTATTATGTTTATGGTTGAAATTTGATCCACATATCTATTTATTCTAAATATTCCATCTTTACACACAAAATAGTATTTTGCACTAAGATTAATCATCGCATCTCAATCATATTTACCTGCTTTAGTAATTGCTAATGTGTTTGTATTCCATTCATCTTGTCTGCGTCATCTGAGATTATAAAATCAGTATCATCTAGCGTTTATGGAACTTGCCTTGTTTCGTATAGCAACAAGGCCATTATGGATTCAATACAGAAGGCTTGGGATTATTTTCTACATTTATAACTTAGTGAGTTCATGGAAATATTATTTGTTCCAATCAGTGGCGTAGCTAGGTAACCAAAGGCCCTGGGGCAAATATAAAAATGGGGCCCACTGCTATGTAAACTGATTAGATTTTATCAAATAAGAATATTAAATATACAAATATGTGCTTTAAAAATGCTAAGATACTTAAGCTCTTTGATGTGCACTATAGGGGAGGCAATAAAAATATTAAACAGTAACAGCAAAGTTTGGCTAATGAAACGAAATAGAGAAGATTCAAGGGTTTATTATAATCTTCTTCTTCTTCTTCTTCATCAACCCATATACGCCCACTGCTGAGCACGGGTCTCCTCTACCATTGAGAGGGTGTAGGCCATTTATTATTATCTATAATATTATAATAAAGAGGAAAGATTTGTATTTTTGGATTTTTGGATGTTTGTTACGAATAAACGTAAAAAGTACTGAACCGATTTGGATGATTTTTGGTATGGACATAGATGGGGCTCACCGAAGTAACATAGGATACTTTTTATCCCGGAAAATGTAGTGTTCCCGTGGGAATGGGTATTTCTAGATCCACTGAACCGATTTGAATGATTTTTGGTATGGGGATATGTTGGACCCACCGAAGTAACGTAGAATTACTTTTATCCCTGAAAATGTAGTATTCCCGCGGGAATGGTTATTCTCTAGATCAACTGAACCGATTTGAATGATTTTTGGTATGGGGATAGGTAGGCCCCACTAAGGTAACATAGGATACTTTTATCCCGGAAAATGTAGTGTTCCCGTGGGAATGGGTATTTCTAGATCTACTAAACCAATTTGAATGATTTTTGGTATGGGAATAGGTAGGACCCACTGAAGTAACGTAGAATTACTTTTATCCCTGAAAATGTAGGATTCCCGCGGGAATGGTTATTCTCTGGTTCTACTGAACCATTGAAGTTACATCTTATAATTGCAAGAGTAACTTTGTATGTCTTTTACGCTTTCACGCCTAAACCATTCGACTAAGTTATATTATTTTTGGTATGAACATAAATAGGACTCCGTGAAGTAACAATAAAAATAGTCCTAAAAATAGAAATAAACATATTATAAATTCGAAAATAGCTCTTTCAAAGTAAAACTGTTTTTGGACAACACTTAAGAGACGAATTAAAGATTCACTTATTATCTTTCTGCACTCAACCCTAAAGTCCACGCAGACGGAGTCGCGGGCAAAAGCTAGTCATGTATAAAGGCCGTGCCTACCAACTGGCTAAACAACAATTATATTTACAATTTTTCCTAGCTTTAGTTTTCGCAAAAATATCAATCATCATCATCATCATCATCATGTCAGCCAATCGTGGTCCACTGCTGGACATAGGCCTCCCCCAATGACTTCCACCGGGAACGGTCGGAAGCCGCCTGCAGCCAATATATATAATATAAAAATATCAATGACTTCGTTTAAATCCGGCTTGATGCGGTTTTGTTTTCAATTGCTTTTTGCGAATGTTGGAATCGAGTTTGGCCCATATTATCACTGCAACAGCTGCAGAAGTGACAGGAATTGTAAAAAATAATAACGTTGCTGTAAATACTTTCGTCAGGTCGCCAGTGTCGTAACTAGGGCGGTGCAAGCAGTGCCCAGGCTCTGGGCGCAGACCCTGGAGGGCCGCTGAAATGACCAGACTAGTATCTAGTTGTATTTCATGCATGGACCTAAGCCTAGTTAGAGCACTTTTCAGAGGCGCAATTTTGAAGGCTCGCACCAGGTGCATAAGAAGCTAGTTACAGCACTGTATGTCGCATCCAAGCACTCCATATTTGCTAATTATTTCCTTACAATATAATTGGTGAATAGTCCATTCTTGAGTTGGTTGAGGTAAAACTAGGTGGTAAATATTAATAAATTACAGTGAAAAAATAGGGCCTATTATATCTGAACATTTTCTTTGGAATTCGTCATACTTTTGTAATAAATTTGTTTCATCAACATGTTATAAAAAAGTTTGGGTTAGAAAATCGAATATATGACAGACAGCACTAATACGAATACAACGTGTATATAATTGAGATATTACTGTGTCCAGTACATTATTGAAAATCTTAATTTTATATTATTGACTGCCTCGTGGTTATCCGGTACAATTATGTGCCGTGCGATCTAGAGGTCCTGGGTTCGATTCCCAGGTTGGGTCTGACAGTATTATTGGGTTTTTCCATTAGGAAATTCTCAGTAGCAGCACGAAGTCTGGAAATGGGCCCGAAAAACGGCAATAGGCTCGCCCCCTATTACGTGGGACTGAATAGATAGGTACTGGCAAAATGTGGGTGGAGAAATACACCTCTGCTTACCCCATCAGGGAATCTAGGCGTGAGTTTATGTATGTATATAGGTATATCAATTCGGAAATCGGTAATCAGCAATCAAAATGTATTTTACCTTTTCTTTGCCGTTTTTCTTAACAAATGACAAAATCTTAAAGATTCGAGGGCCCCCTGAGCTTGAGGGCCCTGGGGCACTGCCCCGCCTAGCCCCTATGTAGCTACGCCACTGGTTCCAATTAAACGAGTATTAGTTCGCCTATGTGCTCTAGGCCAGCGTGGTGGACTAAGGTCTAACCCCTCCCAGTGGTAGACGAATGGTATATGGGCTGATGATGATTCTCATATGGTCGTAAAATAGTAAAGTTTAAAAGAAAGGTATATAAAATAAGACGTTGAGTAGATTGTACCTATTGTATCATAATGAGAATCTTGCTGACTATTAATACAATTTTTTTAATAGCATTGTCGTTAAAATCGTTTTTTTTACCCAATTTTATCTATCACAGAAATAACTCTCCCTCACTTTCAATTCGTTTCCTCCACATGCAAGAATGCTCTTATTTAACTTTGTGACCCTTCTTTTACAGATTTCAAAGACGTAGCCGAATGGTGGCAGTCGGAATACGAAGTGCCCGACTTTGAGGAGCAACTGGCCAAGTTGTGGGTGGACGTGAAACCCTTGTACCAACAGCTACACGCCTATGTCAGAAAGCGGCTGCGGGACAAATACGGAGACCAAGTCGTGTCGGCCAAAGGTCCCATCCCGGCTCATTTACTTGGTAAGAGCAATGGATTAGCAAATTTTGTTGTGTTTCGGCAGCTAGGATGAGGGTGGTTACAGTGTTGTTAAGTGTTTGGGAAATGGTTTTTATTATGTTGCTATAAATCAATAAATATAAATTAAAATGTAATGAGTCAAAAGTCATTAATGGTTTGAATTGTATGTTTGCGTTTAAATTTTTTATTATTTCTTATAAAGTTTTGAAAAAAAGCTTAGCGAATTCAATTGAAATAATATCATTTACAGTTGTTTAATTCTAACACGAGCATAGCGAATTAAGCGTTGTGTGGAATTTGGGATTAATTTCCTATTTGTCAACTACAAATAAGATTATTGCGAAGCAAATGCATACAGTTGCATTTATCAATTGCGATATTTTTATGTTACGTATATTTAAGTCTTCAATGATTATAAATAACACAAACCAATTGATAATTCCAGGTAACATGTGGGCACAGACTTGGAACAACATCGAGTCGTTCACCCGCCCATACCCCGATAAGAAGGAGGTCGATATCACACAAGCGATGAAGGAACAGAACTACACCGCACTGAAAATGTTCCAAATGTCAGACGAGTTCTTCAGGTCGTTGAACTTGACCGCGATGCCGGAGAAGTTTTGGAAGAACTCCATTATTGAGAAGCCAACTGATAGAGAAATAGTCTGCCATGCGTCCGCCTGGGACTTCTTTGATGGAGAGGATTTCAGGTATTTACTCTATGAAGACTACAGTTTCCTATATTTATTGCTGCTTAAATGTGCTCAAATTTTCAAATGTATTATGCCTCAGTTGTCATATTTGAGAATAGCTTGACGTAGGCAATATAATGAAATTGCTAGATTATATAACTAGATTGCTAGATTAGCTGTAGAATTAGATGCTTCAGTTCTCTATAAGAATATAACATAAAAAGTAAAAAAAATAACCATCCTAAAATCGCTTGTTAGTTGCTAATAGATCAACATTTCCGTACATTGTAACCCAAATTAATCAAAATGTTCTTTTTTCCAAATTTTAATCAAACTGACGTCTGGATTTAAAGGATAAAACAGTGCACCACAGTAGATTACGAATACTTTCAAACGACGCACCATGAGATGGGTCACATACAGTATTTCCTACAGTACAGCCATCAGCCGTACATATTCCGCGATGGAGCTAACCCAGGTAACAAATGCTTTCTGTATCCAGGATCAAAATGTGCACATCGGTGAACAGGGAACATTTCAGAACGGTACACCACGAGATGGGACACGTGCAATATTATTTACAGTACAAGAATCAGCCTTCTGTGTTTCGCGAAGGGGCGAACCCAGGTGATTTGATTTTGCTGTTTCGGGATGATGTTTCATGTTATCTGTCTGTCTTCTTCTCTGGCTGATCTTCAGCTTTGTATTCATTCCCATTCATTTTAAGGTCTATCGAAAATGCCATGCTATCTAAACTAAACGCCGTGTTATCTGTTTATTATAAGAAGGATTTTTGGTCGCATAAAGAAGTCTAGCTATAACTTTTCTAAATGCTTTATCGAATCTGGGTGTCACCGTGTTTTCTGTCATTTTACTGAGGATAAAACTAATATCACTTTGTTCTTCTTTCGGATCATCACTACAATTATAAGCATTGTGTATGTATTGAATACGTGTATACT
This sequence comes from Cephonodes hylas, assembly GCA_030295005.1. Lineage (NCBI taxonomy): Eukaryota > Metazoa > Arthropoda > Insecta > Lepidoptera > Sphingidae > Cephonodes > Cephonodes hylas. The sequence goes on along the minus strand of AP025367.1, from coordinate 1,555,772 downwards.
CCATGATATTTAATATTATGGATATTTATTTATTAAACCTGAATCGTTCATGCAATTTTTCCTGGTCACTGATTGTTGCCATCATCACTCTTACGTACTAAGATATCTTAAACATTATGACTACTTATAAATGTATCTTTCAAATCATTTGTACTGCTATCAACAACTGTGATTTGCTTTTAAATTGACATTTAATCATAGCAAAATTTTACTATAATAATTATCATTACATAAAAAAGTAATTCATATTTCCTTTATTGTACACGTTTTCTATTGCAAATGTATTGTTATTGCTTTTGCTTATTCATAAAGATCTTTTATAGGGTTCCACGAAGCGGTCGGTGATACAATAGCTCTGTCCGTTTCATCGCCAAAACATTTGCGCCGTGTTGGACTCAGCCAAGGAGAAGCTGAAGATGAACAGACGGAGATTAATCAGCTTTATAAAATGGTTTGTATATTCAGTATACACTTAAGGAGAGTCTTATCATACATTTTATTTTCTATTAAGCAAATAAGCGCAAGTAATTCATTAACGAGTTATAAAATAGTAAAATTAATTGAGAGATCTTGTGTCAAATGTTTTTTCAAATACTTGCAATCATTTTTTGTCCGAATATATTTTTTTATACGTGGGAGAAAAAAAATATTTGAAGTTAATTATGTTGGTTTTCAGGGCATAGACAAAATAGTGTTCCTGCCGTTCGCCTACACGCTAGATTTATTCCGTTACGGCGTGTTCCGCAAAAAGACTGCACCAGAAGACTACAACTGCCATTACTGGAAATTGAGGGAGGAGCTTCAAGGCGTGGAGCCTCCTGTGAACAGAACTGAAGATGACTTCGATGCTGCGGCTAAGTACCACGTGTCCGCCAACGTTGAATATGCTAGGTGAGTGGAATATGAAACTGCTGATCATACGAATGATAATTAAAACGTAAAAGAAATAAGAGTTAGGGAAGAAACATTTGAGATATATTTAATTTTTTTACTTAGATGATTAATAATATGTTACTTTAACCAAATGCAAGTTGTGATGGCCTCGAGGTGTAGGCACATCTCTGACTTGAAGAGGAGTTACCTCTCAGTTATAGTGAAGGCTCGCGTCAAGCAGTATGACGTATAAGAGCTATTACCTAAAAACTAATTAGAAAAAATATTTGGAGACCTATGTCCAGGTTTAGGTATCAGTAATAGTTTAATTGTTTTAAATACATTCTTTATAGAACATTCTTCTTTGTGGTTTCAGGTATTACGTATCGTTCATAGTCCAATTCCAATTCCATCGGGCGTTGTGCCAACTGGCTGGGGAGTACGTGCCTCAGGACTTCACCAAGAAGCTGGTCGACTGCGACATATTCGAGAGCGTTACAGCTGGAAATGCGCTCGGGTGAGTTTATTCAATTTATTGGTTTACAATAAATATATTTATCCGTAGCTATTACGGAGTTTTGTAGATTTGTAAACAATTATTTTTAGGCCTAAGTTTTTGTCATTAAAATAATGAAATAATATTTTTTTTGTTGAAAGTATCGAATCTGGCGTATATAATTTTGCATAAGTTATATTTCATGGGGGTTAAAATGTACACTAATAATATTTATGTGGAGATACGCTAGTTGACCTATTTCGGTGTTTAAGATAAGAACGAGTCCTGTGTCGTATCAGAAACTATAAGCAATTTTCCAGTCTCAAAAACATCAAAAGCCGGAACAAATATACAAAAGGATAGAATCCGCAGCACTTGTTTCAGAAAGTAGCCAATGGTTTCACGATTATCAAAGATTAATGAACTGTGAATAATTTCCAGGAACATGTTGAAGATGGGCTCGTCGAAGCCGTGGCCTGACGCGATGGAGGTTCTCACTGGCCAGAGGGCGATGAAGGCAGACGGCCTGCTCGAGTACTTCAGGCCGCTGCACGACTGGCTCAAGGCGGAGAACCAGCGCACTGGCGAATACATCGGATGGGAACCTAGCAAAACACGTAGGTTTCTTCGTATTTCTATGGTAATATTGAATGCGTTCAAAAATTACTATGATTATGTATGCAACGTAGCTACTATTAGCTGCATTTCTTAGTTCTTTTTGAATTAGGATCACAATAGTTCAGCAGTTAACCAAAATTGGCTGATGGATGGATGGATGATCATTATAGTACTTTTTGAACGCATTAAAGAAGTGTTAGAAAGAATGTTGAAACATTTTGCGAGTCTTCAGGTGATATTTATTAGATATTATGTTTGAAGTTTAGTAAAGTGTGTCGTACGGTTGCAAAATAAATTGGATTTATTTGGTTCGTTTGATCCATAGCATAAATTAGAGTATCAAAAGAATTAAGAAGTGCTCGTTTGTATTTTTAAGTCAGACAGTTGAGTCTTATGGGTTTGTAAATATGACAATAATATAGATGAAAATGCTTTTAAATTAATAAAAATATCTAATTATATTTCCAGAGTACTGCACAGCGGAACAGATCGCGGCGTTGCAGGCGAAGGAGGCGCAGGCGGAGGCACACGACGCGGTCGAGTCGTGACCTCATTGTACTTACTTAGAATAATTACCAGTAGGCAAGCGACACAGTATTCTTAATAAAAAACAATTTTAATACATATGACTTTATTTTATTATCCTATTGGAACCTTCAAGAAGAGCGTGTATTTTCCTTAAAGAACAGCAACGCACTGATAGTTCCTGAGGTATTGTGGGTGGTCTTGGACAGTGTTGAGCGCTTAACAGTAGGTGTATGTATGTACTTGTACACCCAACAGTCACATACATAGTCCTGACCTCACACTAAGATACGAGTCTTGTGTCGTGGGTATCAGAAACTACGAGAGACTTTTCGGTGTCACAAACACCCAGACCCTAAACAAATATTTGTGGATCACACAAACATTTGTCTCGGTGCGGGGATCGAACCCGCGGCCGCTCGTTTCGCAAGCTGGTGTCTAGCCAACTGCGCCACGGGGCTGTCAAACGATTCTGAGCTACTTCAATATAAATTTACACATATGGAGATTTAAAATAAACTTATCCTTATTTTTTATTTGTTTACTGTACAAGGAAAATATTTTTATAAAGGGCGAGTTTTAATATATTTTTTTCGTGTTTACTATGCAAATGGGTCGTAAGAGACCATAGGCTCAGGTACATCGATTCAAAACCAGTGCGTATTTTGAGAAACTTGTAATAAAAAGATTTCAAAGGGCCGTTTTCAAAATCGTTAAGTTTTGAATTTACTTTTAAAACTTAGTTTTGGTCACAGAATTAGTATTTTTTTTGTAATAAAAATCTTTATTGTTGTATACGACAACAAACGAAGTACTTAAAAGGGAGGGAAACATATTAGAATTGTACATATTGCTTTAGGCAAGAGACAAGCCGATCAAAAGTTGCTTCTAAATAAAAAAAAGCATTATAAAATGAACATCGAGAAGGAAGAGATAAGTAAATTAAAGGCTATCGAATTTATAGATAGGATAATAAAAAGTTTGAAGAAATATTTAAAATGTTCTACAAAAGCTCATTTGGGATCCGAATATTAAAAGGCAAAGGAGTCCGTAATAGAAACTTGATCTAGATATTTTCAATATTTTGTAATGATGTCCTATCTACTCAAGATGTATGGCAATATTACAGACGTTTAGCATGTAAAAAAAACGATAAGAGATTGTGTAAATCTATATCGTCGCCGATATCACTAAAGTGGGTTCAAAATTTCAAACTCAGATAACAATGTCAAGTACTTTCAGAGTTGTCACCCAAACAATATAAGACCGGTACTTTATTATTAAAAAAATATGTTGATTCCAGGTCTTCCAACAGATTACTTTAGAAAGCATTGGGAAGACCTACGTCTTGTAGTGGATGTCGTGTGACTATCAGGATGATGTTTGAACTATATTATGAATCAGCAAAAAAGGTAACATGATATCGCCAAAGCATCATAATGCAATTGGTAGAATCGAACCTTAAATCTTGACTTGAAATTTATATGAACCTATTGCAAGCAGGTTCATCTGTATGGGCTTGAAAAAATATTACGATGCGAATTGGATAGTGAAAGAAAAACTAACTATGATCCAGCAATTTCAGCTTACAACGGGGGTATATTATATTAGGATGAACTTCTCAAATGCTTATAAATTACGATTCTTGTTTACTTTGTATAATCTATAATCTGGTTACAGAATTGAAAAACCCGCTATGTAAAGCATAATAATAAAGTCGACGAACTTGCGATTAGGGTTAAACCTATTTACCATTTTGGTTTTATTATGTTTTTGATTTTGGTTTTTAGTATTTAAATTATTAAATAAACTATAAATTTATCCATTACTTATTCAAAACTAATTTGTGAAATATGCAAAAAGATTGGCGCAACAATATTTTTCATGCAAATTAACATTTAGTGTGAAATTTGTGATGGTACCGTAAATTTGTCAGTATAATATTGCATTTTAAAGCATTGTAATGTTCAAAAGGTAAAAACGTGAAAATTGTTTAATAAGCATAGATGACCTTGACGAGAAGAAGTGTTGATGACCTTGGGGTATAGGCCCGCGGTCAAGACTAAATACCGACGGTAGCCGATTGAAATCCTATTAATTTGGTGTAAATTTAACTGCAAATCCACACTGGGCCAGTGGGCTGGTCTAGGTTTTAACTATCTCTATACTAACACGACTAGACCTTGTTGTGGACTCGATATTGCTTATTATTCGCTTATTATCTCTGCACCACCTAAGGTTCGACTGGAAGAGAATGCCTCGGGCATTAAGTCCACCTTTGCAATAACTTTGTAAGAAGTGTAAATCTATACTAATATTATAAAGCTGAAGAGTTTGTTTGTTTGTTTGTTTGTTTGTTTGTTTGTTTGTTTGAACGCTAGGATCTCAGGAACTACTGGTCCGATTTGAAAAATTCTTTCACAGTTAGATAGCACATTTATCGAGGAAGGCTATAGGCTATGTAACATCACGCTACGACGAATAGGAGCGGAGCAGCAATAAAGAATGTTTCGAAGTCGGGGACATTTTTTCCTTTTTGTGAGCTTCCGCGGCGTGCGCTGCGAAAACGGTTAAAGTTTCGCTAAAATAATGTATGAGAGAAATGTTCCTCTTTAAAAGTTCTAAAAAAAAGTTCGAGACAGCATATGTCTATTTTTTAAGGTTGGCTCACTATAATGTTTTTTATCCTAACCAAATTTATTTTTAAATAAAGTTTTATTTGTGAAGGTGTTTTTATAAATATGATATTAATCCTTATCCAAATAAGTACGTTATTCATTACAAGTATTTAATTTTAAATAAAATTGCCCTTTACATCATTTGATTTCACTGAGTATCTAAGAAGATATTGCAGTTTTAAAATATTGATCAAGCGCGCAATAATGCACAAGGCGCCGATCGACGCGTTACGGTTTCACGTTTGAACAATTAGACTGAATTGTATGATTTTGGTATGGATATAAATAGGACTCTGAGAAGTAAAATAGACTACAACTTATTTTCCTTCTGAACTCACCCCTGCAGTCTAACGCGGACGGAGTCGCGAGCAAAAGCTAGTAAATAAATAAATAAATAAATAAATAAATATTGTATCATCAGTGGTCAAAAAGTCATGGATGGTGGTGGGTGACTCTTAATTTCAGACAAATTATTTGATAATGTTCAGGCAGTGTTGGGCAATTTTATTTAAACTAACAATTAAAAATTAACAATTAATTAGTTGTTAACTGCAGTGACAGCAATTAACAACTAATTAATTATTAAACATAGTTTTATACGATTAACAATTGATCAATTGTTAGTTATATTACGAAAAAAAAATAAAAGTTAACAATTAACAATTAATTTTTTTATCAAGTATTTTTACTAATACTTGAATATGTCAAGGGTATATTTATCCGGTTGTAGAACCGGACCACCCTTTTAAACGAAATTTGTTAGTTTTAATTATTTCATCAATCAAATAAAAAAAATAATTGTAACACACAATTAAATGTTTAATTGTTATTGATTCAAATGCAATTAATTTAATTGCAATAAATTTTTTAGTCAATTGATTAGTTTAATTAAAAGTTAATTGATTAATGCCCAACACTGTGTTCAGCTAAGTCTTGCAATCTTAACGTATATTGAATACTATAGGTTTCTACTTTCGCTTTTTATTTCTGATTCATTTCGTTGCGGAGTAATAACACGCCACAATCCAATTAAGTATAGCTACTAGTAAGTTTCACTGCTTGGTATCATTAATGTCAGCGCCTTTGATCCTGGTAAACAGGAGTTGCAGTGGCAAGAGCGTGGTGGAAATGTGGTAGCTATTATAGTGGATGGTATCTTCTTCTTCTTCTTCATCAATCCATATACGCCCACTGCTGAGCACGGGTCTCCTCTACCATTGAGAGGGTTTTAGGCCATAGTCCACCACGCTGGCCTAGCGCGGGTTAGCGGACTACACACCTAAGAAATTCCTAAGAACTTTTAGGTGTGCAGGTTTTATCACGATGTTTTCCTTCACCGTTAAAGCAAGTGATAATTCAATTTGAATACACACATAACTTTCGAAAAGTCAGAGGTGTGTGACTGGGGGTTTGAACCCGCGACCGCCGAGATTCTCGACCGCGCGCCTAAACCTCGAGGCCATCACTGCTTAATAAATCAGTAGATGGTATAAGTAGTAGATATCGTAAGCCAATTTACCAAGTGGTGTCATAAAGCAGGCAGATTTGTAAGGTCGACAATCTTGTATCGGTCATGCAAGGAAAATGATATAGGAAATATTTATTTAAAACATACACGTGGTAACTCAATGGAAGTAATTATTTATGCTGGGAGCTGCTAGAAGACTAATGTTTGTACCTGGATATATGCCGTTAATTTTCCAACCACATTTAATTATAGTTTGAATACATCTCATTCTTAGTTTAGTGGAAAATTTGCAAGTGGAAAATTTGGGTTTGTACAGTAAGTAGGCTTCGTATGATCGTTAGAAAAGTAAAAATATCCTTTACTTACATAAAACAATGCACGCATTTTTATAGCAACAGCAAATACTACATTGGCTTCGTGCTTTGGCGATGTCGTAACGACTGAAATTAATGTTTGATATCAGGGCAAGCCAAGACAAACCACTGTTATAGATAAGTATGTATCTCCTCAGATAATGTTACTCAAAGGATAATTTTGTTTTGGTCAGTGGGAACAAGTTTCAACAATCGAGATTTGAAGGTCAGCGAAATAATGCGAATGATAGTATGTCAATGCTTTAGTACTTTTATATAGTAACCTAAATAATAAAGTGGCGCCATGTTAATTATGAATTTAGTATGTCAGTGGAACAATCAGCTTATTTATTCAATATGTTTTGATTTTGCAATATTTGTAATGTGGGTTGCATTTTTCGACCGTTTTTGGAATTTGGTCTCGATATTAATATGAAGATCTAGTTAAAAGGAGATGAATAGATTTAATGAATATCGTAAATAAAACAAAACTAAAATGTAAACAATTTTTTTTTTATATCTAACGTATTTTTCTTTATTAAGAATTTTTGGATGTTTTAAACCATTTTACATAATGTTTCTAGTGTTTGTATTATGTCGAGATCATTGGACTCTTCTATTAGACATTTAAATGCAAAGTGGCACAAAGCATCTCAATACAGTTATTTTTTGTTTACAGTCGCGTAACCGACTTGAATGTTTTAGGTAATAGTAATCAAGAGGATCGATGACCCCCAAGTTACAGGTTATTTAAATCTTTATTGTACACATACAAAGTAAAGTAAAATGACATACATTAAACAAAACACATAAGTACAAAAGGCGGCCTTATCGCCAGAGGCGATCTCTCCCAGGCAACCGGGGATGGACATGTAGAAACAGAAATAGAAGGTAGTTATAAGTGTACAAAAATAGATAACGAGAAAAAATATATTTTCATTAATAAATAAACATACATACTTACATATATACATACATACATAAATACATACATAAATACATATATACATACATACATACATACATGCATACATACATACATACAAACATATATACATAGACAATTCTTAATTTAATGTGACAAGTAATGATCTTTCAACATCTTTTTAAAAATAGGCAGTGACTTAGCCAGTCTAATGGACAGTGGAAGCGAATTCCACAATCTAGCCGCTTTGACGGTGAAGGAGCTGTCCATGAAACTGGAAGTGTGGACTGGTGTTTTAAGTTTCAAGTTATCTGATGACCTCAAGAACCTTGAATGAGAGTCATGTAGGAAACGAAAACGAGATTTGAGATAGGGAGGAGTAAGAGGATTAAAGAGAATGTTATATAGGAGAGAAAGAACGTGAGTATTCCGGCGAAGTCGAATAGGTAACCACTTGAGCTGAGTACGAAATTCAGAAACGTGATCATATTTTCGCAAACCAAATATGAATCTGATGCAGAAGTTTTGGAGGCGCTCAAGTTTGTTTAATTGTTCTTCCGTGAGATTTAGATAGCTGACATCCGCATAATCAAGGATGGGGAGGAGAAGGGTTTGTGCAAGCGTAATTTTCGTGGCATTGGGCAGAAAGTTGCGCAATCTTTGCAAGGATCTGGCTGAAGCAAATAATTTACGGCTAACCTCACGCAGTTGCGGACCCCAAGACAAACATTTATCCAGATGCAACCCTAGGTTTCTTACGGTGTCGCTGTAAGCAATGTGAACACCATCACAAGACACAGGGGGCAATTCAGGCCAGTTGATTTTGGCAATCATCTTCGGGCTACCAATTATAATGGCCTGTGTTTTGGATGGGTTAACCATAAGACCATGAGACCTACTCCATTCGCAAATATTCGAAATATCATCATTGATCGTAGAGACGGCAACGTTAATTCTGTCAGTGGTGGCTTGAGCATAAATCTGGAGATCATCTGCATAAAGGTGGTAGGATGAGCGAAGATGAAGGCTGATAGAGTTTATAAATATAGCAAAAAGTAGAGGAGACAGCACGCCGCCCTGGGGTACGCCAGCAGATGTGTCGCTCCAGGAAGAAAGAAAGTCTTCAAAGCAAATTCTCTGCCGGCGACCGAACAGGTAACTACGAAACCATTCAACTGCCATTGGAGATATGTTAAGAGAACCCAAGATGCTGACTAGAATATCAAAATCGACGGTGTTAAAGGCATTGCTGAAGTCAAGTAAAGCCATGACAGTCAGCTTCCCTTCCTCCATGCCAGACCTGATATCATCCGTAACATGAATTAGGGTGGTAGAGGTACTATGCCCTGAGCGAAAACCGGACTGCAAAGGATTGAGGAGATTGTTCTTAGATAGGTAATCGCTCAGTTGTGCATGGACAAGACGCTCTAGGACTTTGGAAAGGAAAGGTAAAATTGAAATTGGACGGAAATCAGAGAAGGATGAACCATTAGTTTTCTTAGGGATGGGGATAATATGAGCATCTTTCCATGCAGTGGGAAAGGAATTTGATAGGATGGAATGATTAAGCAAGTGACAGATAATAGGAAGGATCTCATCTAGGATAGGAAGGATCATGTTACGGCTGACACAGTCACTGCCAGTCGCATTTGATGTGATCTGCATTATAGCCCTCTTAACATCACAACTGGCAAATTGATTGAAGTCAAAAGGAAGGCAATCAGGAGTTTTACGGATAGAAATTTGTTTTAATGTAATGTCTTTGACCGCTCGACTAAACGAAGGCGGAGTTGAGAAATGACGATTCAGTGAGTTTAAATCAATGTTTTTCGAAATGTTGTTTTGTCGTGATTTGCCAACTCCCAAAGATTGTAGAAATTTCCAGACTTTAGCTGGATCTCCATTTTCTAAAGAGCTGTGAATATGTCGGCGTTGAGCATTCCTACACACCTTACTGCAGTGATTCCGAATAGCCACGTATTTTTGCCAATTTATGTCACTTGGTCGACGTTTAAACCTAGACTTTGCTTGCGCTTTTTTAGTTAAAAGATCTTTAATTTCAGTTGTTAGCCAGGGCGAGGGTAAATGTTTCAGTTTAACTGAACGAAAGGGTGCGTGGGTATCATACAACTTTGTGAGGCTGTCCGTAAATATCTTCAACTTGGAGTTGATACAATTAGCACCAAAGAGTGAGCTCCAGTCAATATTACCAGCATCCTCACGAAGACTCTCAACACTCATACCCCGAAAATTACGCAGCAATAAAGTTTTAGAGGAGGGTTTAGGTGGACGAATACGGTACGATAGGTAAAGTAAGTCATGAAAGGAAAAATTATCTGCAGAACACTGACCATATCTCACGACATGATCAGTGGAGGAAACAAAGATTAGATCAAGAAGAGAAGGAGTGGAGTTCGGAAAATGATGAGTGGCTGAAAGAGGGAGTAAAGAAAGATTACAGGAGTGGACAATATTTAGGAGAGAGGTGGATCTATGGTCATTCTTCAGGAGACAGGTATTAAAATCACCCATGATTATGGTTTGACTGTACGAGGGGACAAGATTTTCAAGAAGGATTTCAAAAGAGGAAAAGAAGTCAATACGAAGAGAGGGACAATAGTAAACGCCAAGAAGAAGTTTTTGAAGAGAGAATTCCACCTCCAAGAACAGATGCTCGCCGGCATTGAGTGGCGGCGGCTGAGTTGACAAACTAATAATAGAAAAAGGAATGTACGTGCGGAGATATATGGCAACTCCACCGCCAACACGAGTCGAGCGATCATTCCTGATGAGGTGGAAACCAGGGAGAGTATAGGCCGAGGAATTGAGGCAAGGTTTGAGCCAAGATTCAGAAACAAGTATTGCATGTATATTGGTACAGTCAAAACTTGCCAGCATATCTGGGAAATGAGCCGGAATACTTTGGGCATTTAAGTGTATCACATTAAAATTCTTGGGTACATCAGAAAACTGATTGGAGAGATTTTCAGAAAGGGATGGAATACTGACAAAGCTATCATCACTGCACGCAGAAAGATATTCATCACTGTCGATGTTGTCACCTAGAGAAGACATAAATACAATATATATATTTTCACAAAATAAGATAAAAATATACTAAAATATAAGTAATAATTCAAAAATAAAAATAAAAAATATGTATACGTATATTAAAATATATTGTATTATATAAATAGTTGCCGAAGAAAAAAAAAAAGTCCCAACATCCATCTGCCGGTTGAGTGAAAAGGAACGCACAACGGATTAAATAGTAGAAATCAAAACATACAATTGTTGCATATAAATGTTAACTGCAAGAGAAAAATTAAAGAATAATAAAAAAATAAAAATACACAATCATAATAAAAAAAGGCCAAGGGCGAAAAATAAAATTAAAAACAAGAAAAGGTGCAAAAAAGTGAATTCGAAAGTAAAATATAAAGCAAAATGTTTCATCAATATACACAAATTTACGAACATAATAAATATACATACATAAGTGTTTACATACAAACATAATAATGCTAACGCAGTAAGATTTCAGAATATGGTAAACACAAGAAAAATTTCGTAAAAGGCTGAATGCCTTCGCCCTTTGCCTTAACCAAAAAAACTAATTTGACACCTGTCAGAATGAAAACGAGCCTCGCCGGTAGTTTATGTTTACAAACAAAAATGTGCAAAAAGTTATAAAGTAAAGTAATTAACAATAAAAACATAAAGTAGTGGTAGAACCGAAGAAAAAATTATTTAAATTACATATTAAGCGTATAAAGATACAGCATAAAGAGAAGTGGAGTTAGAAAATTACTTTACTTCTTGGAGGCCGCAACACGCCTGGACTTAGCTACTGCAGGTTTAGCCACAGGAGCCGTCTTGACTGAGTCCACTGGAATCTGGTTGAGCTGATTGATGGACACCACACGATGTCGAGCACCGCCACTGAGCACAAAAATGTTTCCATCTTTGGTCCAGCACTTACTGATGCCAAACTTGTCTCGAGAAGCCATAAATAAGTCATGCCGACTCTTCGTCAGAAACTCAGACAGCGTAACTCCGGAGCCCTTCAATTTAATTTTGTTGAACCAAATGTTATTACGTGTTGTGGTATTTTGCAGTTTGACCAAAATAGGACGGGGCTTCTTGCCAGACGATGGTCGACCCATTCTGTGGCACCGACTAATCTCTTCAATATTAAAATTAGAAAGGCCAATTTTCTGGACAACAACATCCTTCAACAACTGTTCGGTGTTCTCATCTGGGACCTCGGCAATACCATGAAAAAGTAAGATTTTGCGACGTCTGTGCATCTCAATATTATCCACTTGGAGGGATAGTGCTTCAATTTGTTGCTGCAGTAGAGACAGAGATTTGGTGACGAAGCTCCTATAAGTGGCAAATTCAGCGGCCAATGAGGTGATCCCAGGTGATGATGAGGCAGACTTCTGCAATTCCTCTTCAAAGGCAGCCATCCTCTTGTGGAAGTCTTCCTTCATATCTTCAACCGTTAATTGCAAAGTAGATTCCATTGTACAGGGGAAAAATGTGGAAAGTGAAGTGACAGGTGAAGTGACTGGTAAAGTAGGCTTAATGTGTGCAACAAACTAGCAGAGATAGGAGATAAAGGAGTAAAACTGCACTACATCCGGCAGGTAGGAAGTTTAAATAGTAAAAGTGAACATAAAAGTATAAGAAAAAAGCACTAAATGTAATAAATAATTAAAAAATCTGTAGAGAGCCAAACTTTGACTGTTAATCCTACAACTACCCACACGAAAAAAAAAAAAAAAAAAAAAAAAAAAAAAAAAAAAAAAAAAAAAAAAAAAAAAAAAAAAAAAAAAAAAAAAAAACCTAATTCCTAGTTAATTAAGTGGTTAATTCCTAGTTTTGGATCCATTGAGCTTTAAGATTGCACACTGAGACTTTTTTCGGTCTCACAAACATCCAGACCTGAAATAATCGTGGATAACACATACATTTGTCTTGGGGCGGGGATCGAACTTGCGGCGTCTCGTTTCGCAAGCCGGTGTCTAGTCAACTGCGCCACGCGTCTCTAGATGTATGTACCGAATATGTATTGTAAAAATACGTTGTATATTAATGTTATTTCACAAATGAATTTATTTGTATTGAGACAGACGAACAACAGATGATTTTTGATCACTAAGGAATATAAAGCGGTGGCATTATCATTGATATTGTGTTGAGGATAAAATATCTGACGATAGCCGAGGCGGCTGCTGTTGGAAACAATTCGCCGGTGAGTGTACACACTTTATTATAGCTTTGGAATTAATAAAAATATATAAATTTATTATTTACAATATCATCCATTTGATAAATAAGATTTTTTTTGTATATTTTTTCAAGTTTTGTACTTTATGTGCCTTGTTTTAAATAACACATTTATGTTGTAATTATTTTTTTATTTATAAAGGTATTACATTTAAATAATATTGTATATATGATTTCCAATAACGCATTTTTTTCAATACTTAAAACGTATGTTCTAATTAAGGATAATAATTAATAAATATTGTCATTTTATTAATCATTAGTATCAAAATTTTCTCTTTTATTTATCTTTTTAAGTTTTTTATTTAAAATACATTGTTACTTTTTTCGCATAAGGTCACTGGTCGCATGGATGAAACTATGACCTTCTCGTGACACAGATTCCTGTGTATATCTCCTGCCCTTTGCATTATTTAGTATTTAGCATATTGAAGCTGAATTCATTACAAACCAGTCGAAGTAAATAACAATTTAAATACCCGTACATACCTTGTATTATCTTGTATTATACTAACAATGTTTTGTTACGTTTGTGACAATGCTAATATTTTTTTTAAACAAGTTTGGACGGTTCATGCAATATGTAGCTTTCAGTCTTCTTAATTGTTTTCGAATCGTGTTTGGAAAGGTCATTTATTGATTGTTTTGGTTAGCCATGACATGAAATTGCGAGCAATGGGGCCAATGATCTTCTACATGTAGTTGTGTATATTATATCGTCTAGCCGATTAATTATAAAGTCACTATGTTATAATTTCTTACAAATCTGATGGGTATACGATGATTAATCTAATATGTTTTTAAGTTTATTGGCATTTACATGATGAGCTTGTGTTGCTTTGGAAACCAGTTCTAAGACTTGTTGTGTTTTTGCTTGCTGTTGTAACAGATTCATTTTAGAAAGATGTTTTAAATTGTATGTTTCCTAAAACATTATAATAGATATCCAGAAAAATACAAAATAGTTTAACAAGACAAATATGTGTTTAGAAATGCATGGGTATGATTCAGCTTGTGACTGCGTTTGTAATCTCGAGACACTTGAGTCCTTCGTAAAATTAGAGCATTTTGGTTACATTCCGGAATCGGACATAAAGCTATTGGGTTTGTTCATTAGGTAATTCTTAATTATTGCACAGATTGTGTAGTTGGAACTTGGCAAAAAGCTTACTCCCTATAATGTGGAATTTAAAAACAACTCTGACGGAATGTGATTTTTTGTTTATGTTTAAAAAGACATTTCAATAAGACAAGTAATTCTCTGTCAGTTGGAGGAAACCCGTCCTCCACCAGACGTACATGGGCTGATGATGATGATGATGATAATTTCTTAATCTTAATTTAGGTAAAAATTCAGAAATAGTACATAAGTATCTAAGTAAAGAGATATCCATAACTAATGCACCGATTGTTACAATGTCGTTAATGATGTTATGAAAACCCGTTCCGTAAACATAAAATAAAACGTGATTTAGAATATTATCGTAAATAAACACGACTATATACAAAGTTTTAAGTGACAATAAGAAAACATTTAAGAAGGAATTCATGTTAGTAATATAAATTGTACATAGGTATAACATAACTGTCTTCAGACACATCACACAGCCCTCAAAATTTCTGATGCGTCAATTAATTTAATTTAAAACGAAAAGATTGGTCTTAACTTGAAATCCATACTAATATTATAAATGCGAAAGTAACTCTGTCTGTCTGTCTGTTGAAAAACTAAAAACTACTGAATGGATTTTAATGAAACTTTACAATAATATAGCTTATACATCAGGATAGAACATAGGATACTTTTTATCCCGGAAAATGGAGTATTCCCGTGGAAATGAATCTTTCTGGATCTACAAAAACCGATTTGAATGATTTTTGGTATAGAGGTAGGTAGGGCTCACAGAATTAACATGGGATAATTTTATCCTGGAAACTGTAATCCCGTGGGATAAACATGTTATAAATGCAAAAATCTCTCTGCACTTAACCCTAGAGTCTACGCGGACGGAGTCGCGGGCAAAAGCTAATTGTTAGATAAATGTAGCTTTTGGAAATAAAAATTAATTAGCAAAAAATAATATTTCGAAGTCATTACTGGAACTCAAATATTCGAAAGAGTGACCTGATCAAAACTTAGCAATCTAAGACTTTAAAGTAAATGACTAAGATTTCAACATTGAAACTGAAGCCAAACATAACAACATCATAAGTCCATCGCTTACGGCCACACACGAAAAACAAAAGGCCCAAATCGTCCACAAGCATGACAGACAGACCAACATGTTAATTCATTTACATAATAATCAACGAACTTCATATGAGATAAAAGACTTCAGTTGTCCCATAGATTTAGCCGTGGATTGTTTTGCGTTTGTTACAAGTTTAAATATGCCTTGTGGTTATTGCAGTGACACTACTAAAAGAGTTTTGTTTGTAAGTAAATGCTATTTCGAATATTCTAGAAGTAAATATTCAGTAGAAGGATATTGAAGTTTCCGAGGTTTTGGAGATTTTCAATTCTTCTTCTTCATCTTCTTCATCAACCCATATACGCCCACTGCTGAGCACGGGGCTCCTCTACCATTGAGAAGAGGGTTTAGGCCATAGTCCACCACGCTGGCATAGTGCGGGTTGGCGGACTACACACCTAAGAAATTCCTAAGAACTCTTAGGTGTGCAGGTTTTATAACGATGTTTTCCTTCACCGTTAAAGCAAGTGATAATTCAATGTGAATACACACATAACTTCGAAAAGTCAGAGGTGTGTGTCTGGGGTTCGAACCCGCGACCGTCGAGATTCTCGACCGCGCGCCCAAACCTCGAGGCCAAAAGAGTAAGTAAATGCTATTTCGAATATTCTAGAAGTAAATATTCAGTAGAAGGATATTAAAGTTTCCGAGGTTTTGGAGATTTTCAATTGGGCTATGCAAAATGAGTAATAAGAGAGTCATCATCTTATGAATCTCGTATACGAAAGTATTTTTAATGTTTACGAAAATATTATTCATAATATCATCATCATCATCAAACCATATAGTCCCATTACTGGACACGGGTCTCCTCCACCTTTAAAAGAGTTAAGGCTATAGTCCAAGTTAAAACATTATGCATAATATAGAAATGATTTTCTATCCTTAGGATTGATAAGGCCAGGCAAAAAACATAGTAATTTGTCATCATCTTATTCCATACGTACTTAATTGATCATTTTAATTTTTTTATAAGTTATCAATTATTTTAGTGGGATTGGTTAAATATGATCTTTATAATTCGAAAAATTGCTGTCAGGTAATAAGAGAATTTGGGTTGTGTTCGAACCCCAGGCACACACCTATGACTTTTCGAAGTTATGTGTGTATTCACATTGAATTATCACTTGCTTTAACGGTGAAGGAAAACATCGTGATAAAACCTGCACACCTAAAAAAGTTCTTAGAAATTTCTTAGGTGTGTAGTCCGCCAACCCGCACTAGGCCAGCGTGGTGGACTATGGCCTAAAACCCTCTCAATGGTAGAGGAGACCCGTGCTCAGCAGTGGGCGTATATGGGTTGATGAAGATGTTTTGCAATTCAGCTCTTATATTACGTCCCTTCTCTGCCATAAATAGGGTAGTATACAGGATAATTTCAGACCGTAATCAGAAGCTAAGGAAGGTACTTGCTAAGGTGACAGAATGAAGAAGACATAAAATAACAAACAATAAGTTTTCCTACCAACTATAGGTATAAAATGAATGTGGTTGTTAAGAAAACGTCATAATTTTTTTGGGATTTTCTTTAACGCCATTGGGTTTTTACTCACCTTGGATAATACACGCCTTAGTTTCCGATCACGGTGTAAATACATCCCGTATATTATTTTTGACCTCTGTCCACCAGTGGACCACAATTGGCTGATGATGATGATGATGATAATGATGATGATACTATCTTTTAAATATCCATTCTTTTCCAAATTTCTAATAATAAATAGCAGACTAGATTATATCTTCTGTATACTTACCCACAAAACTACAGCTTCTTATTCAGTTCTTCACGCATCATTATCTAGATTAGTGAACTAAAGAATCTCCTTGACATGTTCGGTGTTTTGTTCAAGTTTACTTTTTATCTTATCCGAAGTCTTTATATTGATGCGTTGCGATCGCCTCTGGTATTGTTACAATTGTTGCTGTTTGATTTGCTACAGTAGGTACGTCTTTATTCTCTTTTACTCTTGAATATTGATTTGTTTTTAAAAATATCGTAGTATCTTCAACTGCAGTCGGTTTGTTTTTGTGATTATTAAATAATGGTGGATGAATTTGTATCCCTCCTATATTATTATTATAATAATGTACGTTAGAATCTATAGCGTTATTGATCATGGACTTTGCCGATCTATTGTGTACATATTTTGGGAATAATTTTAAAATAATGAAACATTTAATTAAGGATATTGCTATTAATATCTTAACAACTTTTAGAAATATTGGTAACAATTTTATTTTTCAAACAATTATTTTCATTTAGTATTAGACAGATATAGATATATACTAGATTTACTTAGATGATATTCTCAGTAAATTTGCTTCTTTGGTGTTAAACTGGGAGAAAAAAATAATTATCGATTTTCTATTACTTTTACATAAATTGTTGTTTCATATATTTTGCCATTTAATCAATTAACAGTTTTAATTTCAGCCTCGTGGTGCAGTTGACTACTAGCCTGCGAAACGAGAGGCCGCGGGTTCGATCCCCTTACCGAAACACATGTTTGTGTGATCTACAAATATTTGTTTCGGGTCTGAGTGTATGTGTGACCAAAAAAGTGTCTCGTTGTGTCTGATACCCACGGAACAGGTCTTGTAACCTAGTGTGGGGTCAGAGCTATGTTTGTGACTGTTGGGTGTATTTATTTCAATTACCTTACTCCTTGATCAGATGATAATGAAGATCATCGGGGAGCTAGCGTTGCTGGGCGCGATCGCGTCGGTATTCGTGGTGGCGGCCCAGGGTCGGGCTGCGGAGAGGGCTGCTGAGGAGGCAGCCGGCAGGGAGTACATGAGGAACCTCGACGAACAGATGGCCAAAGCGAGAAATAAGAAGACCATTGCTTCGTGGAACTATGAGACCAATCTTACTACTTTCAATGAAGAGCTGTTGGTAAGTTTATAGAATTGTAGTTTCAATCAATCAATCATTCAGCCTATCGCCGTCCGCTGCTGAACGTAGGCCTCCCCAAGAAAGCGCCAACCATCCCGGTCTTGAGCAGCCCTCATCCATCCGTTACCCGTCACCTTGTAGTTTGATAGAAGTTAATAATTCCTCATAAGAAAGAAGTTATAATATCACGTCCGCTGTCTTTTTCGTTAACTTCATTGTATGTTAATAGGGTTAGACAAAGCTTTAAATATTTAAGCCCACTCAGTAATACCAAGTAAATATTTAGGGATTAAAGAAAAAATAAGATAGGGGACACACATCGGAATGAAAACTTACTGAACAAATAATATGCCATAATTATCAATTTGAGCTTGAACCTAAATTAGTATTCTTTTTACAGCTCCAATTATCATTGGAATTGGCCGAAGATGAAAAGGAATATTGGAAGGAAACCATGACATACCTTTGGAATGAGTTTGAAGACGAAGATCTGAAGAGAATGTTCAAGAAGTACTCTGAGCTTGGCACATCGGCTTTGCCAGAAGACTTGAACGAAAGACTGATTACGGCCATCAATAACATGCAGTCGACTTACGCAAGGGCAACTATTTGCGATTATAAAGACAGGACTAAATGTGACTTGCATGTGGAGCCAGGTACTTAAAGTATATTATCTTCTACAGTATACTCGAAGTGTAGTAGACTCTTCTAATAGTCTTCTAGTACCTTTGTACGGGTATCAGATATGTATTTCCACTGCTCGGTCATGTCGTTTCAGTCATAAATTAGTGTCATATGTTTATATTTCATAGTCATAATTGTATTTGTGTAATGTTTACTACTTCATAGATACCAAACTTGTGGTTCTAAAAAAAATTCGATGGTTTTCAGAGGTCACAGACATCTTTGCTAATAGTGACGATCCCGAAGAGTTGAAATACACTTGGGTGGAATGGCACAAGGCGGCGGGGGCTCCGTCCAAGGGTAACTTCACTGAATACGTTCAAATGGACAATGAAGCTGCAAAACTCAATGGTGAGTAATTTGTATATTGCTAAACTGTTAGAGACCACATCCATCATTGCATTGTTACTGCGGAAATTATTTTCTACAAATACAGATACACATGATAAATATAAATTTTAAAAAATATATAACTTTCCAAAAAAATTTCTAGAAACGTCAAGCTTTTTAGGCTAGACGCCAAAGGAACGAACATCTATTTAAAGCAAGTTTAATTTCATAAGTTTCTTTTTTTAATTATACCTTCTTCTTGTTTTATTTTAGGTTATGATAGTGTAGCCGAATGGTGGCTCAGTGAGTACGAAGCGACAGACAGTGAGGATCAGTTCGCGGCGTTGTGGGCTCAGATCAAGCCTCTTTACGAGCAAATCCACGCTTACGTAAGGAGGCATCTGCGTCTCAAGTATGGTGAAGACGTAGTCTCAGCAAGAGGCCCTATTCCTGCACATCTGCTTGGTGAGTTTTAGAATAGTTGGCATACTGAGTAAAATATTCTTAGTTATATCGTTTCATTTTAATTTGAACTCGGGCAAAATAGCTACACTACACTAGGTTTTTATAGGTTGTGGTGTCAATTTTACATTTTTTAAAATAAAATCAAAAAGATTGTGTTCCATGTCGTTTTAATAGTCATAGTTCTTGATAATAAAGCCAAATTTTATTACACTTAATGTAGTGTTTTATTTTAAGTATTTTGGCATGGATGTAATGATTGATTGTGATAAATCGAGCTTTTTAATTTCAGGTAACATTTGGGCCCAAACATGGGGAAATGTTGAGAAATTCACTCGTCCATATCCCGATAAGACTGATATAGACATAACTGCTGCTCTGATCGCGCAGGTAATATTACTCGTAGTTATATTTCATTTCATTTGCTACAAATCGTACTTATTTTGCAAGGTGAGGTCGTTGAAATTTGATGGCTAGGAAATAAAGAGCGGTTTTAATGCATTGTTGACTGAGAGGCACTTTTAAGACGAATTACATAGTTTCTCAATTACCATCTTAACCTAAAATTTAAGATATATACTGACTATTTATTCACTCTCCAAGCAAACATAATTTAATATGTTTTTTTTTCAGAATTTCACAGCCTTGAAGATGTTCAAAACGGCCGAGGAATTTTTCACCTCCTTAAATCTGAAGCCCATGACTGATACATTCTGGGAGAAATCCATTATCGAGAAGCCTGATGATGGAAGAGACATGGTCTGCCACGCTTCAGCATGGGACTTCTTTGACGGTGAAGATTTCAGGTTAGAGATATTTAATACTCGCCTCAAAATCTACAAATGGGCTCTTGACCAGCGAAGTGGACTAAGGCTTAACTGCTTCTAGTAGTGGAATGTTCAAAACAAGAACGTATTTGAGCTGTTAAGGATATAATAATAGCAGTACTTTATTGTGTAATGTGGATTTTTAACTTTGAAGTTTGAAGAGAAGTTTGACTATGAAGGCGAAAATGTTTTTTCACGAGAATTATAAGAAATGTGGTATTTTCCAGGATTCGCCAGTGCACAACTATCACGGATCCGTTCTTTAAGACCACTCATCACGAGATGGGCCACATTCAGTATTACTTGCAGTACAAAGATCAACCAGTCATCTACAGAGCTGGAGCGAATCCTGGTAATATTTTTTTTAATATTTATTTCAAATAAATATATTTCAGCATTAAATGACGCATTTTCATCTAAAAAAACATCACCCCTAATAAAACATATTTTCGAGGATAAAAAGTAAGAGACTCGTCGGTCTCGCAAACAACCAGACCCGAAACAAATATTTGTGGATCACATAAATTTTGGTCTGATGCGACATCGAATTTCAATAGCTGATGTCTAGCCAAATGTGCCATGGGGCTTTCAATTAATTTGTGTCCCTTTGTGTTGCAGGATTCCATGAAGCTGTAGGAGATGTAATTGCCCTGTCGGTGGCTACACCAAAGCATTTGAGGGTCATGGGTCTTTTGGAAGACGGACCTGATGACCTCGAGTCAAACATCAATCAGCTGTACAAAATGGTATTGTTTTAGTTTCTTAAGTAGATGATGTTAATGAAAGTGGACTTTTTACATATTTGGCTACTATGATCGCTTTTGGTCAACATATTTTTTTACATGACCTTCTTCTTCTTCATCAACCCATATACGCCCACTGCTGAGCACGGGTCTCCTCTACCATTAAGAGGGGTTAGGCCATAGTCCACCACGCTGGCCTAGTGCGGGTTTGTGGACTACACACTTAAGAAATTCCTAAGAACTCTTAGGTGTGCAGGTTTCATCACGATGTTTTCCTTCACCGTTAAAGCTAGTGATAAATCAATGTGAATACACACATAACTTCGAAAAGTCAGAGGTGTGTGCCTGGGGTTCGAACCCGCGACGATGATGATCACTTACATTGGATTATGTTTCATTATCAGCCCATATACATATATCCCACCATAGAGAGGGTTTAGGGCATAGTTTACTACGCCGGCCTAATGCACTTTTCGGACTTAGTTTGGTTTATCATTACTGTTTTTTTGTTTCAGGGTTTGGATAAAATAGTGTTCCTGCCGTTTGGCTATCTCCTAGACTTATTCCGTTACGGTGTGTTCCGTGGCACCACATCTCCTGATGAATACAACTGTCATTTCTGGCAACTGAGGGAAGCTTTACAAGGAGTGGAGCCTCCAGTGGCGAGATCTGAGGCTGACTTCGATCCAGCAGCCAAATACCATATTGCAGCTGATGTTGAGTATATGAGGTAGGTGAAATTTTTGATGACTGATTTCAAGGTTTGATTAGCAAAAAAGCAATGAAATAAAACGTCGCATTTTTTAGTAAACTATATATATATATATTTTTTATATAATACTGAAAGCTTTTCTCCTTTACAATTTAGAATATATTAACGTATGAATATAAACAAATGTCGAATAAAATTGGCCAGTATTTTTTTGGTAAAATATTGAATTGCCATGAACCATTTTATTTTATTCGAACGATTCTTTTAATGTTTAACCCTAAGCGTACCTAATTGTACAACAAGACTGAAAATTATAATATAATTATAAAAAATAATTATGTTTTTTTTAATTCCAGATATTACATCTCGTACATAATCCAGTTCCAATTCCACCGTGCGCTGTGCCAGTTGGCAGGAGAGTACATTCCAGGCGATTCAAGCAGGTTGCTGTCCAACTGTGACATCTACAAGAGCACGGCCGCTGGAGACGCGTTAGGGTATGACAAAATAAGTCTTCTTAATAAAAATTTAAAAAGAAATATAAAAACGTTTTCAGTACTAGTAATACGAGTAATACAGTGCAGGTGTCATTATCATAAATTGAAGAAGTGTGAACAACACTTTCGACTTACTAATATTCAGACTGTCTAAGTTCAGAATACTATTTATTAGCTTATATGCAAAATGCAAGTCTAATGGTTGACTCTAAAAATCACCTTGCACGATAAGGCCGCCATTTTTAGTTCATTCTATTTGAATATTGTTTTGAATATTATTTCTTTCTATGCAATACAGAGTTTATAAAAAAATAAATAAAAATGCAAGGGAAAAATTTGGCAGTTTGAAATTGTTCCTTGTTTAGGTTCGATATCTTAAAAGGATTACTAGAATCTTTGTCTTATCTCTTTTGTTCGTTAACATTTAAGCAAAATGCTGCAAATGGGTTCGTCGAAGCCCTGGCCTGATGCGATGGAAGTTCTCACTGGCCAGAGGATAATGGACGCCAGCGGGGTTCTGGAGTACTTCCAACCTCTCCACGACTGGCTGAAGGCTGAGAATGAACGTAACTCGGAATTCGTTGGCTGGGAACCGAGTACTGTTCGTGAGTATATTTTGTTTTTAAACGCAGAATATTTTCTTTCCAGTATGTTGCATTGGAATAGTCTTGTTAATAGGTAATTCGTGTGGCAGTTAAATAATTATTTTTTTTCTCTCGCAGTAGGATACACAGATATAAAGTGTCGGATATGAGTGAGACTGTAAAGCCTCTCGTAGTTCCTGGTATTAATTATCATTAATACCACCACTGGTTATCACCAGTGGCGGTACTTCCATAGAAGCCCGAAAGCCCGACTTGCCTTACATAGTTCCGAATAACGAACTTAACGATTGTTTATTTATAAAATAACGCTATAAACGTAAATGTGAGTACTAACCGGTAGGTATTTATTAGTCCTACGTACCAAAAAAAATATGCTGCTACTAAATAAACATTTGGGCTTGCTTTAGTTTGACACCCTAGGCACGCCACTGATGATAACATATTTTTAGTATGAGTTCAATATACTCGTACACAAGCCTAGGACGAAGGCGTGTGCAGTATATTGCCGAATAAATAGTCTATACTTTTAATTTTTCAGAATATTGCACGCCCGAGCAAAGAGCTACAATGGAGTCGTCTGGATTCAACACCAGGTTGAAGAAATATGCTAATTTATAAATTTAATATAAAGTATTGAAATAAAATATTTAAAATGTAACTAATTTCATTTACTATCTAGTAATTTTAATCACTGAAATGATGGGAATTGCTTTACGCGGGTTTTGAATGAAAAGCTGTCTAAAGACCTGACTTCTGGGCAAAATCAAACTAATAGTTGAGCGACAAACACACGAGGTTTAAAGCTAGTACTATAAACAGGTCTCGTGGCTTAGGTTAGGTTTGGTTATGTGCTATCTACAGGTATAGGATTCTATGCATGAGCAAAAGGTTATTAGATTTTATCCATTATGAAATTATCAGTAGCACGAATAAATATAGAGTTGTTCCCAAAATACGGCAATAGGTACGCCACACGGGGCTGCCTTTGCCACATAGGCTTTTGGTTATGTATGGAGTACTCTAAATTTTTATTTATCAACAATTAAGCGACAAAAGGGGAAACCCAAGCAGTAGTGAAACGATGTTCTGAGACGTGTGAATGGCGGGAAGTGACACAACAACTCCTTGACCCACAGCAGTGACAAATGTACGCACCTTGGCTAATAGATACGTACTTAACGGTTACAATTCCAAGAAAGTGGACAATACTGACCTATTTCAGTTTCATCAGCTCGAGTGGTTTAAATTTGCTTTTTTTGCCGATTTTGGTCAACAGTTAAACTATGATGTAACAGATTTGGTATAACGATACAGCATTGGACTTAGCAGTCCTAGGTTCGACTCCAAGTCACGCGAAATGCTTTGGGTCGAGTTGAGTATTTTTAAATCAAGAATTGTTGCCGTAACCAAGACAATACTTACCCTTTATTCAATAGTAGTGTTATGTTATGTGAGCAGTGATGGCCTCGAGGTTTGGGCACGCGGTCGAGAATCTCGCCGGTCGCGGGTTCAAACCCCAGGCACACACCTCTGACTTTTCGAAGTTATGTGTGTATTCACATTGAATTATCACTTGCTTTAACGGTGAAGGAAAACATCGTGATGAAACCTGCACACCTAAGAGTTCTTAGAAATTTCTTAGGTGTGTAGTCCGCTAACCCGCACTAGGCCAGCGTGGTGGACTATGGCCTAAACCCTCTCAATGGTAGAGGAGACCCGTGCTCAGCAGTGGGCGTATATGGGTTGATGAGGAGGAGGAGGGAGTGTTATGTTATTATTTGTACAAAAAGATATCTTTTTCAATGAAACTATTATCTCACCGATGGAAAGCATAAAGATCTGATGAGTATTTCTACCTTCGTGCTCTATTTAGAATCTACATCTGTATCGAATAGAATTTATTTTAAAAATCCAAAAAAAAATACAATGGTCGGAGTTGCTAACAAAAGATTTCAACGACACTCAATAAAATGTGTTTTTTAATTGGCTACTTTTTATTTCTTATTGGTATAAGGAATTTAAAAAAAATATGGCATTTAAAAAAATATAGACTAGAGGCCTTACATATAAACGTTACTTAATTAATTTATAAATTAAACATACTTTGTTCAGCTCTTTATTGGCTTATGACGTAAGCGAAAATAAGATGAAGCATGTTTAATTTATACATAACTAGCTTTTGCCCGCGACTCCGTCCGCGTAGACTCTAGGGTTAAGTGCAAAGAGACTTTTGCATTTATAACATGTTTATCCCACGGGATTATATTTTCCAGGATAAAATTATCCCATGTTAATTCTGTGAACCCTACGTACCTCTATACCAAAAATCATTCAAATCGGTTTGGTTGATCCAAAAATACCCATTCCCACGGGAATACTACATTTTCCGGGATAAAAAGTATCCTATGTCCTTTCCTGATGTATAAGCTATATTATTGCAAAGTTTCATTAAAATCCATTCAGTAGTTTTTACGTGAAAGCGTAACAGACAGACAGACAGACAGACAGACAGAGTTACTTTCGCATTTATAATATTAGTATGGATTGACTGAGTTATCATGGTTATATCTAGTCTTATTTTCCATTCGGGCTCGTGACTACGTCTTATTAACTGCATATCAATCGAGAGTGAAATACTTCTGCAAATAATGCATCTGATACGAGTAAAAAAAATATAATTACACTAAGAATAGCTAAAATATTCCACCATTGAACAGAACGATTGATTTAAGAAGACTGATAAAATAAAAAAAATCGATTAAGTACTTTCGTGTGCACCAGACGAGTATGCAGTTGATAGAATAATTCGTTAGTTAGACTTCACGTTATGTGATTTTTTTGGTAGTCTGCGGATTTATGCGTAAAGTTTTGAGGACCATAATGGCCCATACATATGTTATGGCTTCCATCTACTTACTTACGTCACTCCCTAAATTAAATTAGTTTGTCCTTTTTAAGCTAATTCTCTATTACTATACCTACAACCCTTTAATGCGCATAAATTTATATGTAATTCATTAGTTTATTAAAAAAGAAATGTCTTTTCAAGTCCCTTAATAAAGTGCCCTTTTTCTCTCTACTACTAATAACATTTAACATGGTATCAAGTAAGTATGT
Organism: Cephonodes hylas; assembly: GCA_030295005.1. Taxonomy (NCBI): domain Eukaryota; kingdom Metazoa; phylum Arthropoda; class Insecta; order Lepidoptera; family Sphingidae; genus Cephonodes; species Cephonodes hylas. Next base: position 1,529,416 of record AP025367.1, on the reverse strand, counting down.
ATATGTAAGTCTTTAATTTAGTCCTTTAACCTCCGATTCAACAGTCTGGTTCACATCCAGAGTTGTTGTATCATCACAAAAAGAACAAAATCTGAAGCAAACACTTTGATGATTCTTATTTTCTTAACCATAAAGACTATAATGGTTTAAAGAAATGTTGACCTTGTTAGTTGTCAACGCTTAGGCAGTCGTGCGTGTAATAGCCACAATTGTATTATTTATAAATAAATCATAGGTCGTTTTCAAGCAATTTTTTTATTTAATAAGTACACTAGCTACTACACGTGGCTTTTGTGACACGCTTTGTAATTTTTCTACGAATAAAATATTTTTGACACATTCCTCTAATCCTAAAACTTTCTTATGTTTTTCCAGTTGTTATACCGGGGGATCTTCAAATACCTTATCAATATGCTGAATGTGAAAAACTTCGATCAGGCAATCTTTTTTGCAAACTTTCCTGAACTTACACCGCATTTAGTTACAAATAACTTATTTTCTGCACCGATATGTCCTGATACAGCCTATGTTTATATTATGAGAGTATGATATGATAGGATTGGTATGTATATTTTTGACATGAGTAAGTAAAAAAAACAGCCGGGATAGCCATATCAAATGGAAAAAGACATATTTTTTGGCGGGCGCGATTTTATTTCGTAAGTAAAGTGTATCTTCAAATACACATATAATTTTGGCTCTGTCTAGTGGTAATTTTATAAATATGATACTAATATTTCAAGGCCTACTCTTAGATAACGATATGACCTACAATAAAGTACTAGTGTGTCAAGGTTAAAGGCTCCATAGTCCAAACATGGTTATCATATGCAAAAGCAGTATGCACAGCTACCGTACGTACATATAAAGTGTACTTATAATTATGTGTACGTCGACAGTTCCCACGGCAAACTGGCACAATAGGAAAATTGCGTTTTGCGTTAAAAAGCTTTGTTGATATATCTATAGAGTTGTTAAAAATTTATAAGAGATGAAGCATATATTGGTAAAATAAATGAATCTGAAAATTGAAGGATGCTGAAGCAGAGGTAGGCCGAAGAATGGATGGATGGTGTGTGTGCCGAAAGGTATGGAAGAAAAAGTGGTGAAAGGATAAAAAATACGACGAAGGTCGATATTAAGAAAAATGTTCAAGTTTTTTATTTGGAATATTTTTATTGATATTTAAGCCTCAAAATTATAGCTTTGAAACACAAAACATGATTATATACCTAAATGCCGAATATATTATACAAGTAATGGTATAAAAAAACACTTTTGCTGTTTAAATTTATTAAGATCAAATTTCATCTCACTTCTTTCTACGTGAATTTCTGACGAGTAAAAGATACTGTGAGCTGACTTTAGAATAAAAGCTTCACAAATAAATAATCTCACTTATAAAATATTAAGATATTCAGTAAGATGTGAAAATTGCATGTAGTAAAAATATGAAGTATCAACTCAATATAAATACACAGAGTTTTCCGTACCTCGTTGAAATTCTTCAACGTATGATGAAAACGACTGCATCTTGTACGTTTGTCTGCGCCAAGGTCACGGCGGAGTTTTACGTAATCATTGTTGTATGAAGAGACATTTTGTGCTTGCATTGTTATTTGTTTACTAGTACTAATCGTCTAGAGTATTACCGAAGGGGTGGAAAAATGTATTCTTAAGCTATCGTTTTGTCTCATCTATCCCTGTATATATATATTTTTAATGTTTTTCGGAAAAGCATTCGTTACACTATAATTTTAAATGGTAACCAAAAAACACGCTGGCCTAATGCCTGTTGGCGGAATATACACCTAAAAAAAAATTTAAGTGTGCAGGTTTTCTCTCACCGTTACAATCACCATTAAAATTACTGATAATCGATTGTGAATACACACAACCATGGAAAGTCAGACGTATGTGCCTGGGGTTCAAACCTGCGGCCGCCGAGGAATTCTTCGATACCGTATAAATAATTGGCGCAAGTGGGTTAGGTATCCAATCAATTGCTAAAATTAGGAAATAATTAATGTAAGATTTCAAGGCCACCATACAGGCGAGAAGCCAGTAAGGAAATGCCATTAGCTACTTTTTGCAAGTGTTAATTTTGATCGTGACGAGTCTTTTTTCAAGCACGTAATATGTGTAACAAAATTATGGAAACACACTAAGTTTCAATCACGCTAGAGACCGTTTTATTGCTCGTTGAAGTGGCAATGGGCCGGCCACATGGCGCGGAGAACTGATGGTCGATGGGGCCAAAAAGTTCTCCAGTGGAGGCCACGAACGGGAAAGCGCAGCGTGGGACGTCCCCCAACAAGGTGGTCCGATGACTTTGTCAAGGTCGCGGGACGTCGCTGGCTGCAGGAGGCTTCCGACCGTTCCCAGTGGAAGTCATTGGGGGAGGCCTATGTCCAGCAGTGGACGAATATTGGCTGTTGATGATGATGATGATGATATGATGATGATGATGATCATAAACTGATCTTATAATTAACACTTTCAACTTCACTTTGGTTCATAATAGTGTTGTGAGCCTGGGGCTTGAACTCTTGATCGGTGAGATTCTCAACCGCGCACCTATACCTCGTGGTCATCATTACTTCTATTAAAGAAATTGAGCGTAATCAATTTATGTTCATTATTGCTAAAAATGTGAAAAAATCAGTAACATTATAGTTTGATACTATACGAGTTACGACATTGTCCATCCTAAGTTTATAGGTAAAGCTTGCTTAGTGATTCGATTCCTATTGTTCATATGTAGTAACATATGCACGAACATTTGTGTTGGGATTGAACTGTATCATAACATCTCATACCCACAACATCTTCTTTAACAACTCATATTCGCCCACTGCTGAGCACGGGTCTCCTCTACCATTGTGAGGGTTTAGGCCATAGTCCACCACGCTGGCCTAGTGCGGGTTGGCGGACTACACACCTAAGAAATTCCTAAGAACTCTTAGGTGTGCAGGTTTCATCACGATGTTTTCCTTCACCCACAACATAAGACCTGTTAATCAAATCTATATTTACGACTAATAATAGACGTCGTAAGGGTTATGTTTGTTTTACGTTGAAGATAAACATCGTGAGAAAATCTTTAAGTGTAATTGTTCTTTACAATTCCTTAGAGTGAAGCTATCGCCAATGCTTATGATATTGGACTAAGTCCAGTAGTGGAACTTAAGAACAGATATACTAAGAAATACATTAGTAAAACAACAAAAGCATGTCGTAACTCGGGCAGCCATTTCCTCCGCCCTAAATGAGGGCAAACGTCATAGCCGAGTATTTATCGCAACGCTTTCGATCTGTTATCACTTTCTTTGTCACGTTTTATGTAACTTTAAATGCTTGGTTACTCTTTGTAGGTTTAAGTGTGTTTGTAAATTTATGTACGTAGTGAATATACCGAGGCAGAGGTGTATTACTACAAAGACACGTTGCCAGTTATTATTCCCAAATAATAGAGGGCGAGCCTATTGCTGTTTTTTTAATGAATGAGATATTAAATTTTAGTTATTTTGTTGTTTTCAATTAATTAATATTTTTTTTTTACAGTAAATCCCTACCTATGTGAAGTATTTTAATACGAACAAGGTTATAAACTATTAGTTCTATATACTCAAGTTCTATAAACCCAAAACCGTAAGTTTTGGGTTTAGAGATGGATACTTAACATAGACGTTATACCGTCCGTAATAGGTCATATAAAAATTGAAGGACTTAGAACGGCGAATGTTGTAGTTAAATAACATCTGAACATTAATCAACAAATCAATGTATTTTACGAACTAAATGTTTCAAGTTTATTTTTTATGGTTTATATATTAAGATGTTCGTGAATTCGTGTCAACTAATTAACAGACTGAATCATTTGAAGGCTTGGAATTAATAGCAATATAGCTGAAAAATGCATGAAAATTGTTTCTAATGATTATTCGAGTGGCAAATTATTCGACAATCCGATTGCACAAATCCATTGATTAGCTATTATGACTCGATGTGTTGATGGTGTTTCTGTAACTATTATCGGTGGCTTCATTCTATGAATATTGTACTCATTTAGAACACAGTATGAATATATTGATAAAAAAGACCTATTGTCAAAAGTAATACACATTTCTTCCTCCCAATGCTTAAAATGAATGGTGAAAAAAACGTGTTTTTGATGAACGCTGCGTAAATTTTAAATCAATTGAGAGTCAAAACTTTTATAAATCTCGTTTGTTGACATGCACCTTACGCATGTGGGGGTAATGTAGTTGTTATAGTTTTAATGTAGAGCACATACCACTGTGACATAGCGATTCTAAATTACTATGAAATAGAACACCAAGGTCCATTACCCATGTACTACCGATTATGAGATATCATTATGCTACTGTCCTCAAGTCACGTTGTCAAAACCAAACCGATTCGAACTTGAAACAAACGCGACTCAGTTCCTCATGACCGTGTATTGTTTTGTACTCGCAATAAACACTGTGAGTTCGCACGGCGGAGTTCAGAGGTAAAGTTTAGTCCTCAACGCGATACCAGCGGCGCACCACGCACCATTGGCTTAGACGCTTCGGAAAAACTCCGCGGAACCAAGTGACAATGTACCACAAATTCAAACTTCGAGCTAGTTTACTACTGCTCCTAATACATTCCTGCGTTGCAAGCCCGCAACTGGACTTACCCCCCATATCGAGCACGCAACGTAACTACGGATACGGGTTGTTGTCGAGCACGCAGGCGCCGATCAATTCCCCCGGAAACCAGTATAACAGGGACTTCCAGTACAGCTCTGTTGGACCAACAGCCGGGCCAAGTACTGCTGGAGCCTACCCGTCCTCGACACCGTATAGTAGAATCAACCCTGACATAAGCAACAATGGGTACCCAAGTGTTGACACTGGGAGAAATCCAAGCTCTACCCTCAGACCATATGATGATAGGAATCGGGATGACAGGATCGATCTGAACAACGATCCTAACTTCAGGCGAAATGATCCTGATTTTGTAAGGAGTGATCCGAGTTACACCGGGTCCAATCCATACGATTTCAATAGGGGTGTAGACACGAACAGGTTGGATAGTAGACTGAACAGGGTGAATTTGCAGCAGATCAGGGATTTTCTGCTTCAGGCTGATGACCAGGCGTCCAAAGAATGCACGAACAATGTTGCCGCGCAATGGAACTTTGAAACTGATGTTAACGACGCCACTCAACATGCAGCGGTGAGTTAATAAGATGCGTTTATTTCTTTTTTTTTATGTTATCTTACAGCCTACATACATAAACAGCCGAACATAGATTTTCGCAAGCAAATCATTCTCCTACTACCCTATAACTTTAATCCCTAACCTAAGGAACAAAATTAGGCGAAGGGCGAAAATTTCCTATTATTATACAAACTCTTCATAATGTATTTTGATTTTGATTTTAAATAAATAAGACGAACAATCAAATACATAGGTACAAGTCTTTGTGTCATGACACAAAGACCAGTTTTCGGTTTTACGAACTTTCAGACCCGAAATAAATATTTGTGGATCACACAAACATTTGTCTCGGTGCGAGAAATCGAACTCGCTGTCTCTTTATCACAGTCCGGTGTCAATCTCATCGTGCTGAGTGATTATCATCATTTTATAAAACTTTTATGTCGATTTAATGTTTGCGTCAAATCAGAGCGAAAAATAGTTTAATAGTTTCTATACCAAAACAACAAAAAAACTGCACTATAGTTGATAATAATTTTGCATCGCTATTTTATTGTTTTCCGTAAAAATTTTGCAAACTTCATTTCCAGTGCTATTTACGAAAATATTCTCTACCTGCACCCAATAATGAATATAAACACTAATTACTGCAAAGAATTTTATTCGTATAAGAAAACAATGGATCTTAGGAATCCTCGGAAAATACTTAGAGATAAAATCATCAAGGTTATACAGATTATTCTGTGGCAAAACAGACACTACATAGTTTCAACTTATTTGGGATTAGTTTACCTAGGTGGTTTTGGTCTCATAATTAATATAATTTTTTCAATTAATTTAGCTAATCCTATTAATATTTTATTTCACTATTTCTATGGATAGTTTTTGCAGTATTTTTTTACGCTAGTTAAGGCGTTGAGTTTTACCACAGGCAAACTTCTACTAAGAGAAATCGTCGTAGCCTCAAAGCTGAAGATTCATAATTAATTACCCCCAATTGCCACATACGTAGGGTTAATGCACGGTATACAAGTCTCATGTCTCGACTATTAGAAACTACTTTATTTACTAAACACAATCTCTCAGGTCTGAAACAAGTAATTGTGGATCATACAAATATTTGTCTCGGTACGGGGATAAAACACACAGCCTCTTGTTATACAAGAAGATACCTAACCAACTGCGTCACAGAATCTGTCCTGCTTTTGAACTTAATAGTTACTATTCATCATTTTCAAGGTTTATTCGAGCTTATGCGTAGAAAACAGGCGGAAAAAATAACAGTTTTTATATGTTTTTTATCCGCATAATATATGGAACCACGGTATAGTCATTATCATTAAACGCAAATGACTCTCAACTACTCAAGATGGTTATCAAATGAACAATGGTTAACAACGATTGTGCCTGTAGTTAGTTGTTGAAGGAAGTACATACGTAATATTTAGACCATCTTAGCAATTTTATCAATCTTTTCCTTAGTTTAAGTCTAAATTTATTTTAGAATACGTGAAACCGCGAAAATATTTCCTGCGTTAGTAAAAAGCTTTTGTTTTGTCATTAGAAATTCTCACTTTTCTTTGATTCGAATCTCCGGAAGAAAAAACTTTTTATGAGTGCAAAATTAAGCTAGTTTTCTGTTTTTACGCCTTAATAGCTAATAGATGGGGCTCTACGAAACATGGCATCAAATTGATTATAAGCATCCTTCATGACATTCCTACCCAATAATAAATAGTTTCATTACACTCATCGAATTAAAGGCAAAAGTCTTGCCAGTTGTAAGGCTATAGTCATCATCATCACCATCACCCGTATATATCCCATTGCTGAGAACGGCGATTTCTACAGTTCAGATTCAGGTCTTAGTACATCACGCTGACCTCATGCGATCTAGCGGACTATACATCTAAGAAATAGATGTAGGTACAGATTTCTTCAAGATGTTTTCCTTCACCGTTAAAATTCGTTTAATTCATACACATACCTTTAAAAAGCCAGCGGTTTTCACCTCGTTTTAATCGATATCTCGACCATGCGTTTCAACCTCCATCACTAATTATATATGGTATATATATAAGGGCATAGGTATATATTATAAGGGTATATTTTCGAAAATGTTAACTCTATCCGAATGGCTCATACATGCACTATAGCGAAGTTGGAAAGTTTCCGGGTGCGTAGAGTTCCCACACGGTGTAACAATGCAAGATATTTCTACGGATAGCACCTAGTTTCTACACTCGCTGTGTTTTTACTCGTGAAGAGTTCGTATTGTCTCCGCTAATTGTGCAGCATCTTTGGGTAATGTTGCCCTTCGTTTGTATTTTGCTAATTAGTGACGAAATCGTAATTTATAGTGTGTCTACGGTTTGAGTGTCTCGCTAGTCTCACTGAATAATCTTTGGCGGTTCAGATCGGTTCCCGTAGAAGGGTTACTGGGTTAAAATTATGAGAATATTGTGTATCTGAACTTTATATCTTTTCCAAGGGATTCTGTCGTAAATTGCTATCCATAATCTCTTAGAGAATCATACCTATAAATGAATACTACCGATCAACAGTCACATACATAGATCCCATACTAGGATACAAGTTCTGTATCGTGGATATCAGAAACCATCAGAGACTTTTAGGTCTCACAAACACCCAGACCCCAAAAAAATATTTGGGAATGACACAAATACTTGTCTTGGTGTGGGGATTGAACCCGCGGCCTCTGTTTTCGCAAGCTGGTGTCTAGCCAACTGCGCTAGAAGCCTATCTGTCTCGATCGAACTCTACTATATTTACCGCTACGTTTAAGTCATCCAAGCCTTTTGACATAACAATACATGTAGATCTAAAAATTCTATCGAGTGTTTACTACGCATACATAATCATGAGTCAACTGAATCTATAGCAACACCATCACTAAACCCAAATAAGCTTGAAGGTAACCGTGATGTATCAATTTCGGTCGGCAACACTATTGTTTAGTGTTATCCAACAATGACAACGGATGTCGAGGCTGCTGAAATCTGTGCTGTGACAAAATAAAGGAAAATACGAACAATATACAAACTGGCTTGTTGGTCAAGCGACATAAAGATATCCAGATTTGATTCCCGAAAAATAACAAAAAGAGTCTGTCGGAACTGCAAAGTAAACATTGATAAGTCGTATTAATAACTTATTCTTGTATAAGTGAAAAATTCTTAAATCATAATAATAGTCCGAGATCCCAGAGCCGCCAGACGTTACTTATTTTCTGATGGGTGAAATGTGGACCATTGTGTAGTGTTAGTATGTACTACCATCGTATGCATACTCGCTAACTTAGTAGATGGGCCAATTTACAGATATCAGCTGGTCAGGGTGCCCAAAATCATCACGATGGTTTCCTTCACCATTAAAGCAAGTCATAGATTGTGAATACATAACTTTGAAAGGCCATAGATATGTTTCCGAGATTTGAACTAGCGCCTAAACCTCGCGAATAGTATAACCTAATGTATGAAATAAATTGCCAGTGCAAATGTGCAAAGCGCAGACATTAGCAGGTAATACGGTACGGTCTAGTAACGCGTGTGGCTCTAGATTTCTATCGATATCTATTAAGTTGTTACATCGTGGGAAATAGTATGCGTCGGTGTGTGCGACATGGTTTTTGCTTTATATATAACTTGAGTATAGACAAGGATTGTTGAATGTGGTGCAATATGGTCTGCAAGTTTAAAATGTTTTACCTTAATGCTAAATAGTAGTAGATATGGCTAAATTCAAAGCCAGAGAGAGGCAGAGGTTTATCATAAAAAAAGGGTCGACCCTATCAATTTTAGAATTAGTTTTCAGATCGTTTTATAATTTAATGTAGTTAATTTCCTGAATTCAATATAAAAATTATTATTACTACATAAGGCTTAGAAAAATACAACAGTCAGAATGTGAATATAAAATTTCCCTTATGATATCCGTAAGCTAATTGATTGGTTATTGAATTAATCAATAATAATGAGCGAAGACCTAATTTCAATGGACAACAAATCAATTGCGATTAAAAATTCATAACTACGAATCGGAATGGTTGACGCAGGGCCACAAAATGGCGGAACTAATCCATATAACCCGTAAATTACAGGTTCTTGACCCACATATATGGCCTGGGACCATGAGACAAAGATAATTCATTACGCCAAGGCTTCTCATTGTATTGTCTATTGGCTATTATGTTCGGAGGATACGCGGGAAGCGCATGTAAATGGCCTACGAACACATTCAGTTATGTTTGAAGATGAAAAACTGTATTTGCAGTGGTAAAATTGTGATATTCTAAAAGCCGGTTAATTAAATATCCGCGTGGAGATTTTTTTAATAAATTCTTGATCAATGAAAGAAAAGACATTGATTTAAAGCTTGGCAATGGTATTGTTGTTGGATTTTAGTGTTGTTTCAAGTTTACTACGTGAAACTAAAACTGTTGGCATTATGCTACCTTTTGATCTATTCTTTAGGGAATACATATGTTTTACAGTATATTTACATATAACTTCACCACAAAATTAGGCTTTCTTCAATATTACTTTTCATGACTTTATAATGATTCTAATCGCGGCTGATTTTGTCCAACCGTACCGAAATTTTACCAGAATACTTCATAGCTCCAACACGCACATTTATATTTTTTTGTTCTGAAATGTATTATTCAAATATATTTTTTTATTTATTTGATTTTTCATAATGATTATTTCGTCGCAAAAAATATTTTATGATACAATAGATTTACCCTTGAGTTCTTCTATTGATTTGTGTGGTATCGTTTCAAATTGATTTTAGTTTGTTGAAAAAAGAGTTCGCAAAAAGATTCAGCACGTGCTCTAGAAATGTTAAAATTATTATTTTTCTCTAATGCTGTAGATTATTGAGACTGAAATAATATTCTTGCGGTTTTAGCCGTTGCTAAGGGGTATTTTTGTATACTGTATTCTATAGCATATATTTCTTCTTGGTTATATCTTTATAAATTGATACAACAAGTGCCTTAACTAGCCTTTTATGCACCCGGTGCGAGCCTTCAAAACTGCGCCCCTGAAAAATGCTCTAACCAGGCTTAGGTACCATGCATGACATAAACATGACATAAAATAACGTAAGAAAAGTCACGAAATAACCCTTATTTTAGAAAAGATTACAAGATAGTCTGCCTTGTGGTCTCACCGCGTCCGATGCCCGAGCCGGGAAAGTTGTTATTAAGTTTCCTGTATAAAAAGATTTAAGTAGCATTACGAATTCTGGAAATGTGCCCGAAAAACGGCAATAGGCACGCCTCCTATTACGAGGTACTGGAGAAATGTGGATGCAGAAATGCCTCTCTGCCAACCCTTCGGAGAATACAGGCATGATATTAAGTATTTATTATACAATAGCTTATCAACAACCCGGAATAAATGCATGACCAAGCAAATTTTCCAAAGCTCCATTCACACGGTATAAATACATTTTTTTGGCTATTACATTGATGTCCAATTGATACAGGCCCTGAGTTGGTCGTGCGTGTATTTATCAGTGTTATCAGTTTTTTGCGAGCCTTGAGACCACGCCCTCAAGGTTATAGTGACGTTGCATTGCCCGAGATTTTTTCCAAATATTTTGCCGGCCTGACCTATTGACCACGTATAGGATACAGTCAAAAACAAAAATATTTTTAAGTTATTATTTTTACGAAGGTAAATGTGAATTAGTGAATTAATGGCTAAGTCTGGCCAGGTGGAAAGTAGGTAGTAGTGTAGGTGGAAATTCAATTCCATTTTTGAAACTTATTTTAATATGCTTAGCAATAAAATAATGTGTTATAAGGATAAGTGAATTCGATTTCTTTACAGTTTTGGGTTTAGGCGTTGTGAGCGAAAATGTCTCGCAGTTCTTGATTAAAAGACAGAGCTTAGTAGTTATAGCGTTTCATTTTCGGTATATTTTTTCTGCTAATCGGACAAAGGTAAACTTTAAAAACTCTTCGTACCCAAAATAAATTTGTTGTTAAAACTACTGTCTCCTTGTTCTATAACTTCTTACGCAATTTCATATACTAACACGTAAGGTTTTACTTCTAGGTTAAGCTCAACTCTTTTCATTTGACCTATGCTACCTTTAACACATCCCACGTAACTTTAGCTGTACGCTAATTGATGACAAAAGAAGATCTTGACCTTACTCCATTCTTATTTAACATGTCCAGACCACGGATTGTTGAAAGCCTTTATTATCACCTCTTAAGGTTTAGAATAGCTTAGCAAGTCAAATTAGTGCATTCGCAAGTGACTCAAATATGTGTTTAGTAAATTTCGCTAAGTGCTTGAGTACACGAGTGTACGTTGTTGTAAACTTGAACTCATTTTGTTATGAATGGATCTTTTTGTTGGTTGTAAAAAATGGTCAACAATTAGCCGTGATGAATGTATTCAGCCTTTTGACATAATCTTTGCTTGAAAATGACACTAGCCTAAATGGTCAGGTCATCTAGTATTTAAATGCTTTTTGTCCTGAATTGGTATTACGACCGAGTAAAGAGATAATGGTAATTTTGTACAAATATCCAAAAGTCTTCCAAAGAACAATTGTTTCTAGTCGATAGTAATATGCCGGCAATGTTATAGTCATTAGTAATTATTTATGTTAGTTGTTCTTGCCCATATCTTTAGAATTGTGCCTCCACCTACCCTTTTGAGGAAAACAGGCGTAATGTTAAAAAAAAAAACATTCCCTTACTGAAGTTCATAAGAACTTTCCTAATTTTCAATACAATTTCCCTTGAATTTCCCAATGATTTCCAGCATCGTCATGGTGGAACATCGTCGTGATATGATTGCGAAACGCGTGGGCCTGAGAATGTCCTCACTCGGCGACAATGGGCGCGCTAACTTCTGTGAGAATTAATACTTGTAACTCATTATATTATTATTGTGCCGGCTGGCATTGACGGAGATGCCTAGCTTTTAAGGGTGCCTTAAACATACATACTTATTATATACAGGGTGTATTCAGACCGTTATCGAAAATTAAGGTAGGTAATAGCCAAGGAGATTACAAAACCCCTGGTGTTAAAGAAAATCTCGACAAAAGATAAAAAAATTCTTGTGTTCCATACAACAATCGGTAATAAATATATGCGGTTTGTATGGACAACGTAAATTTTTTAATTTTTTGTCGGGATTTTCTTTAATGCCAGGGGGTTTGTAATGATCTTATATGTCACTTGCCTTCGTTTTCGATCACGGTCTGAATACACCCTGTATATAAACTCAACCCAACAACCCAAAACATGTTTTGTTAAATGTATACTTTGAAATCCTGTGACGCATTGGCTAGACACCGGTTACGAAACGTGAAGTCGCGGGGTCGATCCCCACACAGACATGTTTGTGATCCGGAAAATATTTGTCCCGAGTCTAAGACCGAAATAGTCTTTCGCTGTTTCTGATTCCCATGACACTAGACTGGTGTGTAGGGTGGGGTCTGAATTTTGTATGTGACTGCTTATTAAGCGTTATGGACTAAGGCCGAGCTAGTCAGGCAAATTAGCTTAGTTTTAAGTGGATCCAGCCATGGGAATATATCCCCCATCTCATATAGATTTCCTATACATAATAGCCAATGTTTACGGTATTCTTTTTATCAACAACCCATACTATAAAAAGTATATCACTAGTGTTTTTCCTTGTGTCCGCGAGATCGTGACAAGATCACACAGTTAATGTACGTGAAATAATTAAATAGACTCGCAAGTTCAACACGGCCGTGGGAACATAACTTAATGGTTATGTAATAAATACTCTGTAGACAAATTATTGGAGGACACTTGTTATGGTGAATTCTTCTTCCTCTTCTTCATCAACCCATATACGCCCACTGCTGAGCACGGGTCTCCTCTACCATTGAGAGGGTTTAGGCCATAGTCCACCACGCTGGCCTAGTGCGGGTTGGCGGACTACACACCTAAGAAATTCCTAGGAACTTATGGTGAATTAAAGAAGTAATTTTAAAAAATAGTTTATGAGTGACGATTTAAAAGAACTTATGGAATTCCATTTGAATAAAGATGAGATAACTTTAAATTTTTATTTGATTTTGAATATTTTGACTTGCGAACTACATACAACATCGGTTGAGACAGAAAGAGCGCTTTACGAGAATAGGAAATCATCATCAACCCGCCCTACTGTTGGGCTCGGGCCCCCTCTACAACTGAGTTTAGGCCTTAGTCCACCTCGCTGGCCTACACACTTTCGAAATTCCTAGAAACATTCAGACATGGAGATTTTATTTTTCACACCTCAAGACTTTAACGTAATAAGGTTCAGGGGCCATTATTTGACACGAAGTTAATCGCGAGAGAATCTCGGACAACCTCCGCGCAAGGCCAAGTTCAATTTATCGCGGTACAAATCAGTTTAATTACAATCACGTGGTGATTACATAAAACAATTACCTCTACAATGAGTGTTAAGATAGATGCTGGCTTAGGATAATAATTATAATGAAATAGTATAGAATGTTATAAAGAAATATAACCAAAACAGTCACATACACAGCAGTGGCACCACTTCCATAGAAGCTCAAAAGCCCTTCTCGCATTACAAAATTTCGCATGATAATTTTTAAGCCAAGCAGTGATGGCCTCGAGGTTTAGGCGCGCGGTCGAGAATCTCGGCGGTCGCGGGTTCGAACCCCAGTCACACACCTCTGACTTTTCGAAGTTATGTGTGTATTCAAATTGAATTATCACTTGCTTTAACGGTGAAGGAAAACATCGTGATGAAACCTGCACACCTAAAAGTTCTTAGGAATTTCTTAGGTGTGTAGTCCGCCAACCCGCACTAGGCCAGCGTGGTGGACTATGGCTTAAACCCTCTCAATGGTAGAGGAGACCCGTGCTCAGCAGTGGGCATATATGGGTTGATGAAGAAGAATTTTTAAGGTTTTAAATTTTGTTTAACAAACAAAATTACGTATAGACGTAAATATCCAGACCCCGCAATAAACAATTTTGAATTAGACATTACACAAATAAAAGTGTTACGCTTTCAGGCTTCTATGAACATACACAATATGTACCGCTACTGAAACAAAGGTAACATACTAATAAACAAGTCTTGATTCGTGGTTACTCTTGACTACGTGAAAGACTACGAGAAATTCGTCAATCTCACAAACTCCAGTATTATATTTATTTTGTATATAAATCGCCCACATAAAAAAGATCAATATTTTTGTTAAAAATAAACCGAATAGCCTAGGCCAGGGCTTCCCAAACTGTGCGTCGCGACGCCCTGGGGCGTCGCGGCAACATCCGAGGGGCGTCGCGAGGCGATCGGCAAACATTTGCTGTCCGTATTTTTCTGATAACCTCATATTACGCTAACTACTGCTGTTTTTATTTCCAGTAAAGTAGGTAGTTTTGATGATGGGGGGGGGGGGGGTGCGTCGCAAGAAAAATAATTATCATATAGGGCGTCATAGTGTAAATAAGTTTGGGAACCCCTGGCCTAGGCAATAGTCACTGGTTCGATTCAAAACTTCATAACTTTGACTTTTTTCTATGGCTTGTTTATGTCCGCAATATTTCCTTGTGTATGCTCGATGTTTATAATTTGTATTATGTAGTATACTAGCGACCACCCCGGCTTCGCACGGGTGCAATGCTGATATTTAATGGATGTTATCATACCTATAAACCTTCCTCTTCAATCACTCTATCTATTAAAAAAACCGCATCAAAATCCGTTGCGTAGTTTCAAAGATTTAAGCATACAAAGGGACATAGGGACAGAGAAAGCGACTTTGTTTTATACTATGTAGTGATACGCGTAAGCATTACATATGTGTTTTGTATAAACCATAATAACTTTTTCTAACAAATAATTTCCAGAATTAAACCTTTAGCAAAGTTTATTTTAAATGCCGACATATTTTTTTACTTCATCCGCGAATGAATGCGGGTTTTAACATCAATTACAAAAATATGAGCAAAACAGTGGGAATCGAATACAAGTTAATGACTTCTATACAATAACGAAACGATTGTTGCAAGTCAGAAGTCTTGGCAACATCTTTATTCATGCTATCCTTTACATTATCTTATAATTCTTGCTTATGATTTAATGCGCGATGCAGCTGTAAGGATACATAATAGCAGAGTTACTAATGATGAATTGAATTTAATATCGATACTTTTGTTTGGTTGTCGAGATGAATTTTCATGTTTGTACGCATAAAAAGAAAGAGCCATTCATGAAAAAACTATTCCTGTTAGCATACTTCTAAAAAAATTGGACTAAAGTTACTGACGTAGACTCTTTATCATTTTGATACGTTAAATTAAAGTAGGTATTGCATTAGTATAATCTACAAATATTTGTATCAGGTCACAGTATTTTCAAAATCCGAAGTTTGAGATATTAAATCATGCTTTAGAAATACGGCTCCTAAGTTACTTATAAAATCGACGTTTATGACGTTAATTCAAAATTAGGTCTTCTTCTGCTTATAACGATTTTGTGGTCATACGAGTATGAATAGCAAACATATTCATTAATTTTGATAAAAATTCCAATGTATATTGACAGCCCCCGTGGCGCAGTTGGCTAGACATCAGCTTGCGAAACGACACGCCGCGGGTTCGATCCCCGCATCGAGACAAATGTTTGTGTGAACCACAAATATTTCTTGCGGGTCTGGGTGTTTGTGAGACCGAAAAAGTCTCTCGTAGTGTCTGATACCCACGACACAGGTCTTTTAACCTGGTGTGGGGTCAGAGCTATGTATGTGACTGTTGGGTGTATTTATTTATTTATTTAAAGAACTTTTTCTAGCTTTTATTGCGTCTCGAAGAATCCGAATGAGCCGTCAATTAAGATACGAGTAATAAATGCGAGTTCAGAAAACCTGTTAAAGCGTATCCTGAAAACGTCATTCAAATAATAATTGTGAGAAAACAATGATAATTATACAGTTTTTACACGGACTGTCATTACGGCTGAGTCAGATACGAATCTGCGCAACTTGAATCATCATCAGTGAGTCATCACCAGTGACAAATAGTTGTTATGGATTATTTGTAGCCTGAGACAAATATTAATGCTCTTATTTGTGGTTTGCCCTCCATTTTTTGTAATACGTAGGTAATTTGAAAGCATTTTTTAAGTTACGTGTCGCATTTTCGTGTAAGGCAGAGTTGGTGGATTCTTCTTCTTCTTCTTCATCTTCATCAACCCATATACGCCCACTGCTGAGCACGGGTCTCCTCTACCATTGAGAGAGGGTTTAGGCCATAGTCCGCCACGCTGGCCTAGTGCGGGTTGGCGGACTACACACCTAAGAAATTCCTAAGAACTCTTAGGTGTGCAGGTTTCATCACGATGTTTTCCTTCACCGTTAAAGCAAGTGATAATTCAATTTGAATGCACAATTTCAATTTGAGTTGGTGGATTACATTTTAAAAATAATATTATTAAAATTTTTCTATTGTCTTTAGTCATTGGTATAATAATATGATACTATAGAACAATCTCGCCCGATGCGAAAGGGTAGCTAGAAATGTTGTTCTACAGATACGTTTGGATAGCATTAATAGAAGACGACCCTTTTCGAAACTATTTTCTACCTCCTTAAATGGCAAAAAACTGCCCGACCATGAAAATTGTCCATAGTATTTTTCAATCACTCCGTACTCTTAAGCCGCTGGACCACCAAGTAAGCCTAAAAAATGTTTTAAAATTTATATTTTACCTCTTTGAATCCCATAGAATCACTGCTGTTTAACGATCTTTGTAAACATTAGCCTTCAAGTTCCGTACATGGTGGGCATTACTCAAATCAGCCTCTTTATATTCTGACTGCAACAAACCATTAGTTTCGCGATGACATAAATAGATGACAATGATTTCGTCTTTTTAATTGCTTCTTTCAACGAATCTTATTGGTTTAAGCCAATTGTGTTCCAAATAGATTGCTTTGAAGTACCTGAGTTGGTATGACATGTTTATCCTTGTTCAAAAATACATTATGTATGAAACAAAACAAGCGCATTATTTTATGTGAATATTATGAAGATGGTCTTTATTTCTTTGAAGAGCAAAATATTAACTACACGAGAATTTTTGATTTTTAATAAAAAAAAAGATTAAACTATTTAAAATTAATATTTGAATGCCTTTGTTAATACAAAGGCTTATCGTATTTGTAAATATCTGATGCAAACAGATCAAAATTATAATAATGTTTAAAACGTTGGCAACTAATAAAATACCAAAATACCGGCTTTGGTTCGGTAAAACTTTTTAACGTACAAAATTTTGTTCTACCTTCACAATTACCTACATCTGCAGCCATCTGGTTAGCTGATTTTATTATTGGTATCGACTTCAAATTTAATCGAATGGAAAGAATCAGGATATATCTTCGTTAATTTTCCTAAAATTCCTTGACTGTTCTGCTTTGTGTAATATTATTTCTGTTTATTTGAACAATAAGCATAATGAAATAATAAAGGATTTAATAAATGTTATTTTCAGTTGGATGCTCAACAACGCTACACACTGTTCCAAAGAGGATTATGGGAGGCGGCACAGCAGATACCACGAGGTGCCATCAGGGACTTCGGCACGTACAGACAGCTGCGTCTCCTATCCATCATCGGACCTGCAGCCTTACCACCAGATCAACTGGATAGGGTGAGTGGAGTTCATAATTATGTGCCTATTTTGTACTTGAGTTATTTGATGACAAGTCCATATTTATTTATTTATAAAGCCTTTGTTGCACAAAAAGAAACAGTCCTAATAGTTCTTTAAAAGTTTTAGTTTACGCATTACACCATAGTGGTGGGCTGAGGAATAAACTTTCTCAGCTGTAGAGGAGGGTCGTGTGTACCAGAAGAATGGGCATAGTTTCACGTAAATTGATCGTTGCGGTCTTTTGTATGCGAAAGTCAAATTGATTCCAAAAAAAATTACATACAGACAAAATATTTATAAAGTGTACTAAACATTAATATGTAATGCGATGAATCAAATGTAGAAGGGACCTATCTTGAGCCAAACAAGCATTGTATACATAAAAGTTCTCCACGGTCTCTTAGTCATTCAGGTTTTAACAATACGTTTTTATTTATCGCATTAAATGTTAGTTCTTTCCAAATTCGCGAAGAAGATTAAATACAATTATTAACGCTGATGTATTTCTATTTCAGTACAACCGCATCATAAACGACATGCTAGCAGTTTACAACACCGCTGAAATATGCGCCTACAACGAGCCCTTCAAATGTGGTCTTCATCTTCAACCAGAACTCCAGTACATCATGTCTCACTCCAGAGACTGGGACGAGCTGCAGCACGTCTGGACTGAGTGGAGGAGGAACACTGGAAGGAGGATCAGAGACCTGTATGAACAACTTGTAGACTTGACCAACCAGGCTGCTAGATTGAACAGTAAGTTATCAAAAGTCATTTTACCAAATCAACGGGTGATGCCGAGAAAAACATAGGTGCTGCAATAGTGCTGCTGTGCTGCTCATAATGAAATGTAATAATATTATAGAATACTAGTAGAAAATAAAAAAAGAAATACATGGATAATCAAAATTATTACTTTACTCGCGGGTTCGAACCCCAGGCACACACCTCTGACTTTTCGAAGCTATGTGTGTATACACATTGAATTATCACTTGCTTTAACGGTGAAGGAAAACATCGTGATGAAAACTGCATACATAAGAGTTCTTAGGAATTTCTTAAGTGTGTAGTCCGCCAACCCGCACTAGGCCAGCGTGGCGGACTATGGCCTAAACCCTCTCAATGGTAGAGGAGACCCGTGCTCAGCAGTGGGCGTATATGGGTTGATGAAGAAGATTACTTTACTCAACATAGTTTATTTCAACCAAAAAATAATGCACAGTAAGCAATGCCTAGCATTGTTTGATAGCAATGAAACACTTTTTGGTCAAAACCATTATTTATAGGCGCTTTCTTTTTTAGATAAACCTTAGCATAATCTTTTTAAGCATGAAGTTCTCTAAGGAATTTTATGACTTTTCAGATTTCACCGACGCCTCCGCATACTGGATGTTCCCTTACGAAACTACAAACATGAGGCAAGAAGTAGAAGAAGTTTGGGAACAGGTAAACAAAATTTTGTTTTGATTTGAAACATCAGTGAACTAAGACTTATGATTCTTAAAAAATGTAATGGGATTGTTTAGACTCAATATAGTACTCATTGGTAATTGTATTAACATAATCGGGAGAGCCTTGACCATACCGATTAAAATTTGCAAATTTATTTTTAATGGTTTATCTTTGAAAACTTCCGTATATATAACTAGTTCAGAAATCAACCATCGATAGAGTTACAGCATCGGCGTCAAACAAATTGCTGTTTGACACGAAACCTTTAGAAACATCAAGTTTCACTTTAAAAGCATGCGTTTTGTTTTGCCGACACAGAATAACTCTCGAAGTTTCGTTGGTACAATCAACACTTTTGTTTATTACTAAATTAATATTGTCAAGATGGAGCAAGATATGACAATTAAATATTTTGAAATTTATATCAATATGCAAAAATTTTGCATTTTTTAATTTCAATTGCACTTTAGAATCTTGGTCATTTATATTAATTGTCTTTTATTTTACGATGTATCAAAAATTACTAGGTAAGAAAACTGTCTAAGGATAGAATATCCTATTCCTAATAACAAAGTTTATTAAATTTGAAAACTATTCAATTAATCTTTATTAGTAACGTGTATATAAGTGATTGAGACTCTTAAGTTACTTTTTATATGAAGGGGCTTTCCTTAAATCGTTAATTAGTATATGGTTCATTAATTTCTATTGTAAATTTCAGATCAAGCCCCTTTACGATCAGCTTCATGCGTACGTGCGTCGTCGTCTGCGAGAAGCCTACGGTCCCGAGAGGATCTCAAGGTCTGCTCCCATTCCTGCACACATCCTCGGTGACATGTGGGGCCAGAGCTGGTCAGGGATCGTACCCACCACACTGCCTTATCCTGGCAAGAACCTGGTTGATGTGTCTCCTGAAATGCAAAATCAGGTGAGATTTGGCTTTCACTTTGTTAATTGATTTGTTGGATTCTACATATAATCAGTTTTCTTCTCTTACTTGACGTCACTTGATTTGGTAGGTTATTGTCTATTATTATTCAGCAATTTAAAAAGATTAAAATCACAGTTATTTTAGGCAATTAGCTTTAATTTACAATTATGTGTCTCAAAGAGAGCACATTTTTACGATGAATTTACATTTTTTTACTTTCAACATTTTCTTATTGCCGATATATGCAAGAGTTTAACAAGAGAAGTTTTGTATGTTAAATAAATTGCTTCTTTTCTAGGGTTACACCCCACTGACAATTTTCCAACTGGCCGAAGAGTTCTTCGTGTCCATGAACATGTCGGCGATGCCTCCTGACTTTTGGTCACTCAGCGTGTTGGACAACCCTCCGGACAGACATGTGCATTGTCAGCCCTCAGCGTGGGACTTCTGCAATCGCCATGACTATAGGTAACATTTTTGAAGTATATTGTAACTATGACTAAGACTTTCACCTTCCTTAAGATCAAATCAATTGTTAAAACATTGATGATACATGTACTTCATCGTGAAACCTATCTTTTGTAGTTTCTTGTTCCTTCGGCATCTTACCAAACCTACCTAAGTTTATTTATTTCACAATTTTCTTTCCAGGATCAAAATGTGCACACACGTGGACATGAAAGATCTCGTCACAGCTCACCACGAGATGGCTCACATCGAATATTTCCTGGCGTACAGAAACCAACCTAAGGTCTTCCGGGATGGTGCCAACCCTGGTGAGTTGTAAACAAAATCTCCTTACTATCAGATTTTTATAGCAAATTGTGTCACTTGATAGAGGGCAAGACTTTATAGACGCTGCTTCCAGGCTTAACGGGTAGACCCAATCGCCATGACCCTATTAGGGGTGATATGAGATATCACAAAAAGAGACGATCAATCTCACCCCGGGCTACTATTTTAACTTCGACAAAATGCAATCCTTTCAAATTATTTTTCAACATTTGATTCTATTGTTGATGGTCAGACTGAATGACAAGATAAAACATAAACCGCTTCGCAAAATCACGAGGAATATTTATAGGGTTTCTAGTTTCTACAGTATGTCTAGCGATTCTGAATATAGATATATAGGTATATTATAGAATGCCTATTACGACTAGCAATATACAATTCAATGGAATGGATGTAATACGGAACTACTGATTATATAAAAAAAAATTGCTGTAGCATAAATGCATATAACAACAACTTTATTAGTAAGTAATTAAAAACGCCATGATATAAAATAAATAATTTTATTTCAACACAACAATTTATATCATAATCGCTAGTACTATAAACACGATGAGCGCCATCTGTTGTTGAAGTTGTGAGGCTTCGTTGCAAAGGTCGGTTTCACACGAGCAGTAAGTTACGAACAAGTCTCCGACGCCGGTCATGCGCTTACACGAGGTCTCGTTGGCCCAAGCGTCTGTTAGATACCCACATTGGCGGACTACGCGGACTTTACCGTATACTGGAACAAGATTTATTCATCTTTATTGGAGTCACTTGTTTCTACTACTGATTGTGACCTAAACTTAATAGCAGGGGATTAGACAAACCAAAAAACAAAATACACAATATAAAGTGTTAACATCAATTAAAATATCACATTTAACTCAAGATCTCGAGTTCCTTATTGTAGTCTCCCATGATGAGTAAAACATTGACATGATTACTGGAACCATAAAATCACGAAGTAACTTTGTATGTTTATCAAGTTATACTAATACTACAACGGTTTTTTCTAAAATACTTACTCTCCATCTTAATGGAGCGGCATATGGTGGGCTCCATAGGGGGAATATGTTCTGGTGGGTCTTTTAACGAGCAGTTGATGACGCCGAGACTGTAGGGGTCAAACTGCTCCCCGCAGCGAGGGTCAAACGCGCTGTTGCAGTCGTAACACATTATTGAATGCACTGCGAATAGAATTAGAATTAGAATCTCGGCGGTCGCGGGTTCGAACCCCAGGCACGAACCTATGACTTTTCGAAATAATGTGTGTATTCTAATTGAATTATCACTTGCTTTAACGGTGAAGGAAAACATCGTGATGAAACCTGCACACCTAAGAGTTCTTAGGAATTTCTTAGGTGTGTAGTCCGCCAACCCGCACTAGGTCAGCGCGGTAGACTATGACCTAAACCCTCTCAATGGTAGAAGAGACCTGTGCTCAGCAGTGGGCGTATATGGGTTGATGAAGAAGAAGAAGAAGTATTAGGTACCTCTATGAGCTTAGGCTTATAAGCGATGATATTATAGATATTAACTCAGTCAATATACTTCAACCTGATAATACCTTCACGCTTATTAAGGTTAATGTAAACTGCGTGTATTTTAAATCCTTGTACACAATAAAATTTGCCAATTAAATACCATGAACATTGGGATTGATTCTCATGCATTAGACCCAGCTGATAATTGTGGACATGAAACCATACAAATGACAGGAATATTCGACTTCACATACATAATCCCTATTCTAGATTCAATGGATTAATGGAAAAGCTTTGACTTTAAGTAGCTTTGTTGGATCACAGCAGTCTGTTCTTTTATAATTTCTTGGCCCAAAAAAAGTGTTTTATTTATACCAATAATGATAGTGGAAGGTAAAAGCAAGCACCTTCTGTCGAATGAGGCGTAAATCAATTTGAATCAAGTCTTTTAAATACAACTGAAGACGAACATTTTAAAATATTTTTTGGTATCAAAACAACATAATCGTTAATGCAAAGCCGTTAGGACTGATATTTGATTGAAGTATTATATAAAATGTAGCGTAACAAAGCAACGAGTAATCCAATTCTGCCGATAAATGTACGGATTCAGTATAACACTAATAACATGCACGACCTCGTGGCCTGTATTTATTACTATGTGAGCATAAAGCAAGTACAATTTGGCTTAAACTCTATACCTTCACTACCAACAGCAATGGCCTCGATGAAAGGGCGCGCGGTCGAGGGTTGAAACCCCAGGCACTCCACTGACTTTCCGTAGTTGTGTATATTCTGTATTCACTGAGTTATCACTTATTTTAATAGTTCATGAAAACAATCGTGGTGAAATCTACACACCTTAAAGTTCTTGGGTATTTCTTAGGTGTGTAGTTCGCCAGCCCGCACTAAGCCAATGTAAGGACTTATTACTTTGTCTTTTAATGGGGCATTGTACTAAGGGTTAGTATCTTCTTCATTTGACAGAGTATAAGTAAATTGGTTTTTTGTGGTCTTCGTCGTCTAAATTTAAATTTCTTCTAATAGATACATTATTACGTAAAATCGCCTGTCTCCAATGGAGGTAGCGTCAAATACTACTACGGTCAAAACACACTTTAATCGCTTCTTTAACTGAATTTCTCTCTTTGTACTTTTACCTAGGTTTCGGTTAAAGGACTCTTTATGTGTCCTTCCTTATGTAAATAGTCATTTGATGTATATAGGTGCAGGTAGGCCGTCCACGACCGACTTCACCATTCACTTCCGCAGAATCTCTTTCATAATTGTATATTTATTCATCCTTTCAATGTGGCCAAAATGTTTAGGCAAAATTCCGCTCTAATTTAGTTCAACACTTCTTAGCACACCTCTACATTTCAATCTGTCAATCAATTACACATCGAACTTTTTCCTTTCGTGTTTCTTTCGCGCTAATGATAACAAGCATATGTATTTCATACCGTCGAGCGATTTGACTTAATTACTTACCAGATTGTACAATGATATGAGAAAGGTAAAAAAAAGCAGTGATGGCCTCGAGGTTTAGGCGCGCGGTCGAGAATCTCGGCGGTCGCGGGTTCAAACCCCCGAAATTATCACTTGCTTTAACGGTGACGGAAAACATCGTGATAAAACCTGCACACCTAAAAGTTCTTAGGAATTTCTTAGGTGTGTAGTCCGCCAACCCGCACTAGGCCAGCGTGGTGGACTATGGCCTAAAACCCTCTCATTGGTAGAGGAGACCCGTGCTCAGCAGTGGGCGTATATGGGTTGATGAAGAAGAAGAAGAAGATGAGAAAGGAATTCCATACTGATGATGAATTTCTGGGAAGGTAGGTATTTGAGACAATTCTAAACATAAACGAATGTAAAAAGACCGTGATGGAATAGTGACGACGAATACGAGCACATTGACGTTAAAATATCCCGACAAAAAATTTGAGTTTTCTTAACAACCACATGACAAAGATAATGTCAAAATTTGTATTCCTCAATATCAGGCATTTTTGTCTTCTTTACTAGCGATTTTGATAATATAATTCTAATTAGCTACCACCGTAGCTCTAACATTTATACTACTTATATTTAGTAAGTACTTTTCATTCTTTATATTAAAGTTGTGTTTTGGTTAGGATTCATTTTTACATATTGTATTCACCTATGTGCCGAAAAATTATTGGTAAACAATCGTTACAAATACCAATTAAGTAGCAGCAATCCTACAACTAAAAACAGGCCCGATTCCATGCCTTGTGTTTAACAATTTCGCCCATATCACTACAAGATATTCGATATGTGAAGTCCCACAATATTTGAAACGAATAACAGTCAACCCGATGTCAACACGCTTTGCCTTAAAAACATGATGAAAAGTGCTGTCAGTTTTAAAAATATTTCGTGATATGAAGCACTTACCATATGGAATAGCACATAAAACTGGAATTAGCACTAAAATAGTTAACAAGGAACTCATGTTAGTAGACTTTGCCCTGTCGGATACTATGAACTGAATTAGTTTTGTGACTGCCCATAATTAAGTTAGCAGTTCCAGTGTTGCTGCGAGGGAAAGTTTTACAAGATGGTTTAGATCTTAAATTTACAATATGTTTTTATAATACGTTGAACATTTTTTGTCTCGAAATCGTATTTTGTCATTGGTAGATTGCGCTATTTCCAATTAATATGGATGTGAACCTAAACTCAGAGATCTGGCTTCATAAAACTAAGGATGATAGACCAGAAGTATAAAGGAAGAAGCGAATGATTTCACAAATGCTGGATGGTTGAAATTTGGTGTTTCCGTGATAGTTTTCCCACAAAATTTTGTGAAAATCGCGGGAAGCAGGCCGCCTACAACAAAACACTTTGTAAGTCTTCTAGGTACGCCTAAGTCCAGCAGTGGACGTCTCTAGGCTGATGATGATAATTTGCAGATTTTATATAAAACACTGGTAGTTCTAGATGAGTTAATTTATTTTGTCATAAGGATAATTTGGAGTAGTCTGGGTACAACGTGACTATTTATGATAAAGTTTTACAGTCTTCAGCATCAATTGGAGTAGCAGTGAAAGTCATGTAATTGATCGTGGGAAGAAAAACAAACTTTTTACAGCAACTTTTTATGCCTTGAGTAGGTAACCCACATGCAAGAAAATCGATGACGCGTGATAAACGGATTTGTGGTTTGCTAAATAGACAGTTTTTATCAGTTTTCTGTTACGTATCAATATTGTAATTTGTTTTCAATCAGGCCAGTGTAATTGAAGCTATTAGCTATTGTAATTGTTTATAATTATTCGATGTAATAATTGAACCGCAATTACACTGAGCTAACAAAAAATCTTACATAGGAATTAAATATGTCTGGATATAAAATTATAAATTACTCTAGTTTTTTTTAACACATTTATTAAGGGATTTGTTTGTTATCTGACATTTGAACATGATTATGTATATTCGGGTTCGATTTCCGGCACAGGCTGGACAGCTGGAGAAATGTGATTGTTGAAATATATCTCCGTCTACTCTTTCATGGATATAATCGCAAGTTACTAAGTTATGTAGCCAATAATTTATCAAACTATTTCCTATCCGAGAATCGAACTTATACCTGTAATTATCTGAGCCGCGAAGCCATTCATTTCCAGCATGCGGTTAACTATTAACATTCCGCTTGTTTCAATTATGACTTGTTAATAATCTAATCGTAACTTCGTAATGCATTACGAATTACGCATTTGTTTCATAACCGTTGCGTAATTTACGCAATTGTTTATATTGAGCAAAAGTGGCGGTTAATTATTTTATTATAACAGTACTTTTAAATGTTTTATACAATGAAATTTCGAAATCTTGTTTACAGCAATGATATCATAGTTCAATATTTTGTCTCCCACTTTGCTGTGGAGAGAAGTGAATAGCTCTTTTCAAACTCGATTTTGTTGCGGGGTCATCACAAATTAGGTTCAACATGTAAATTTAACCATAATATTGCATATATCAATGAGAAAATGATTCCTACGATTGCCAAAGTATCCTTCCTTCCTTTCTTTTATCAATCCATATACGCCCACTGCTGAGCACGGGTCTCCCCTACCATTGGGAGGGTTTAGGCCATAGTCCACCGCGCTGACCTAGTGCGGGTTGGCGGACTACACACCTAAAAAAATTCTAAGAACTTTTTAGGTGTGCAGGTTTTATCACGATGTTTTCCTTCATCGTTAAAGCAAGTGATTATTCAATGTGAATACACACATAACTTCGAAAAATCATAGGTGTGTGCCCTCGGTTCGAACCCGCGACCGCCGACATTCTCGACCGCGCGCCTAAACCTCGAGGCCATCACTGCTTCACTAAGTAACTATTATCCTTAACCGGATATTACATATTAGAGTCTACAGTAACTCGTATTCTGTGATAATATTTATTATTATTCGCTTTGTGTCTTGATTTTTTTGTAATTCTTTAATGAATATAAATTGCTTATATTATTTGAAAACGTTGATACAACTTCAGAAAGTAATAGTATAGTGGTCGTCAAAGAAAATCAACTCACATTGTTGTTTAAACAGATACTACATTTAAAAAAGATATATAATGATAGTTTTAAGCTAAATCTATAATAAGCTAAATGTAAGAAACGAAATGTATGTGTGTAATGTATGTGTATTCACATTGAATGATCACTTGCTTTAACGGTGAAGGAAAACATCGTGATGAAACCTGCGCACCTAAGAGTTCTTAGGAATTTCTTAAGTGTGTAGTCCGCCAACCCGCACTAGGCCAGCGTGGTGGACTATGGCCTAAACCCTCTCAATGGTAGAGGAGACCCGTGCTCAGCAGTGGCCGTATATGGGTTGATGAAGAAGAAACGAAATGACTGACTAAATTTAATGAATATTTTCACATACCCAAAAAAAAGACAAGGATTACGATATGTTTTAAAATGTATGCCAAGCTGTTTCTTAACTTTCCGGCAATAGTTAATAACACGGCTTCGTGTAATTATATGTACACAACCCTTGCGACTGGTTAATTTGTTAATATTATATGGAAGTAACGTTCTAAATAACTATAATACAATGTTTTTATGAAACGCGGGACATTGGGAAATACCAATTAGCCTGTAAGGTATTTATAGATTTATTTATGCTTAAGCAATTTGTGTTTCGATCGCCGAATACGAAGTCATAGAACTCGATATTTGAATAAAAGAAATATTTAAATATGTTGATTTTGATGCTTGATTTTATACTTATAAAAAGCAAGAAAGGAATAGTAAAATAAAATATATTTGTTAATTTATCAAAATATGTACTACAAGGAAATAAATCAGTTCTACCAGAATGAAGAAAAACAGTGATGGAAACAGCTAGATCATTTTGATATGCCTGTCACCAACAAAAATATGAACTTGCCTATTTATGTTTACCTACAAAATATAATTAACATTACATCCACAGCAACATTTAATAGCAGTTATTCAATTGAATTTTATTATAATAATTAATATTCACAAAAAGTGTCTTTTTGCAAACACATCTCTAAGTATATTTGATATTATCTACCGGCTTTGCTACGTAATAGCTGCTCATTTTGTCCACCTACTAAAATTCAAAGCGTTTGTATTCTGTTTCTGTGGGCTGTAGTGTAACGAGTGTTATTGTGTGCAAGTAATTTACGGAAATTTATACCAGAGATTACGGTACTGTGACGCAACGCACGCGCATCGTGCGCTCCGCCTGCTGCTTACAATGGTACCGCTTTAATAGAAGTGGCATGGGTTTGAGCGCACTGTTTTATTAGATGAGCATTACGGATATCAGCATCGTCATCTGCAGTCTTTTTAAACTTGTTGGCTTTAGAGCTAAGAGCCTCGATGATCCATAATTCGGACGCTAAAAAAAGCTAAAAATAACGTCCGCATGTCACCTTTTTATACGTAAATAATATGAGGTCGGCCTCTTTTTTGGCGTACCATTGGGTTCGATGTTACATAACATGCAGACGCTGATGTAAAATACAAATAATGTCCACGTCACAACTGTTAAAATAAATTAAAATCTTTATTAAGTATTAGTTTTTTACATCAATCAATTTAGGGCGTGATTCAACTAGAACCTCTTCTTAAACTAGTCACAGCTTATCCGTAAATAACACACAAATTCCTTTCACGAAAATTCCCTTTATAAACTTTTAGGCTTAAGCTTTCAGTCAGGCCATTTTTTATTACATGGACCACATTTTTCGAAATACATGTACCAAAAGCTTTTCTGTCGTATACCACGGTAGACTGCGTCTTCACTTTCAAGAACTATGGTCATTAATTTATTCTGCATTAAAAAGAAAATTAGAACCCATCTAGCATTTTTACCTCTTGGTATTGAGCCCACCTTTCTTGCCCGAGCGAGTTCAAGTTCAACTTAAAATTCCTCATGCACTGAATTCATAATCATTTGTAATCTGTTACATAAGTTAGTGAGAACGTCCTAAATACTTCGCCATGTAAAAACTTTTGCTAACAAGACGAATGGTGTTAGGCGCGTTGGAATCGTAATTATGTATGTAATCATATGTTTTTGTGTTACGAACTAACTTTTATGTATGTTTTGACCTAGTTCTTTGGTTGCTGACATAGATTAGACATAGACAAACAGTCTCCAAAAGTAACACACCGTTCAGTGGTTGGAGGTTTATAGAATTTCCTTCGGTTTCTAGGATTTTAACGAACGAAAAATGATAAAGGGGTGATCGGGAATACGTAAGGGGATACTTTTAGCCCCTGTTTTTGAACAAAGAGTTCCCAAGCGTTTCGACCCTGACTAAGAATTTGGCTCCAGGCGTGGCTTTTGATTACGTACCATCGGAGTTGGAGCAGCCTTATATTGATGTCTTGATGATTTGAAACTCTATGTGAAAAACACATTGTCCATAATATCACTTATCACTTGGATACCAGTCCGATGTCGTGGGGGTCAGATAATACGGAAGACTTATTTTTAGATCACATAAACAATTATCTGGGTGCGGAAATCGAACTGCGCCAGGGAGCTGTCAAAAGATGTAGGAGTCAACCTGGGTCTGCCTCTTCTGAAACGAAGTTGCAAGATAATTTAGGCAGAGAATATTAACTTAATATTCACCATACGTAATTCTGGATCAGACTGTTCATACACAACTTTAAACAGTCTTATTAATTAGTTATGATAATGGCGATACCAAGTATTAATAGCTTCCCTCAAGTCGATACTGGGACATCAATGTACATACTAGGCCGTGAAAAGGGGTAAAAAATCATATTGTTAGTAAACAATACGTATGATGGAACACGTGTTGACGCGAGTAACAATCCGGGCTCGTTCCGGTTCTCAGCCGCAGTATCAATCGGCATCCTTTTCTTCCGTATACCGCTTTCTCCGTGGGTTGTGTTTGTATGATCTAGAAAAATCCTAAGAAGGTGTACATGCCGTCTGAAGTTTAAAATATAATGTTTTAAAATAAGTTTTCTTAAGAGCTCTAAGGTGGAAATTTAAACTTTGCAGCACTGTCATTCAGTTACTTCAGTTATGTGTTATCATATTTATTGAGAACAAGATCTTTGGTTGAGTTTCGCACAAATTTACTCCACTACCTTCCGTTAAATATTCGCTAATTTTGTTTTACTTCATTTAGATATTTATCACACAACTTCAAACGACTTAAATACCATCTAGACTTGATCTCCATCATTATCCATTTAAATAACAATGATCCAAACACCACAACTCTACATTAATGGCATTACGTGAAGTCTGATGTCGTAGATACGCGAACAAAGCGATTGTTCACATTGTGCTCATGCGCACAGGCTGCCTGTTTTATAATACACAAGGTGTCATGCCCCAGTTCCAACACGAGCCTTCTGAATTTCTAGTTTTGTTGATGGTTGATAGACATGCTTTATTGTTTGGACATGAGATGGTTCAAAGTGCTCAAGAGGAGTAGCTTTAATGTCGCAAACTAGTCATTAAAAATGAACTGATGGAAAAACCTTTTACTAACTTCAAAAGAACGTTATTGGTATGAAGCTTATGCTTTCTTAAGATGAGATTGCCATAATGATGTAAGGCCTTCTATCAAATTGGAGTTAAAACATGACACACTCTTAGCGTCATTAACTCACTTTATACATCCACAGGTTTCCACGAAGCTATAGGCGAGACCATCGCTCTCTCAGTAGCGTCACCCCGCCATCTCCAGACTCTAGGCCTGGTCCAACGCTCTGTCGATGACACTGCTCACGACATCAACTACCTCTTCACTCAGGCCATGGATAAGCTGGCCTTCCTCCCCTTCGCCCTGGTCATGGACCGCTGGAGGTGGGACGTATTCACTGGAGACGTCAGGAAGGAGCAGTACAACTGTCATTGGTGGAGACTCAGGTTTGTAGAACATAAAATGAGTATTTGCATTCGCTGAATCTACTGTCAATCTTTTTGTAGACTTACTGGTTAATGCATCTCTGTTACAAAGACCACTAGTTCTATGTATTATTAGATAATACCTACTATGGACTCGGCTTGAACTAAAATTAACAGTTCCAAGTATGATGTCTTACGAATCGCTTCAGCATCTTTAGGACTTTTAAGCAAATGTTTACATTCTAATTGAACTAAACCATGATAATTGACAGGTTTAAATTCATTGCTTCTTTATAAACTCTAGTAATAAACTCCTTATTTGTAATGTATCGAATGACCTGTTTATAGTTATGAGCGTAATTATGACATAACTCACACGGTCTAATAGACGGAGAAATTACGCGGCAAGTCTGGACGTAACCGCCTGGACGCGCTTACCTCATATGAAATTATCAACAACTTCATTATCTTTATAATCACGTGAAATGAATATGTTATGTAACTAGAAATGAGCAGCTGTGTGTGAACGCTGTTCATGTTCAATTAATTAATGTTGTTAATTACTTATATTTTATTTCAATATGAAATTAAGAGTGGGTTTGGGTTTTGAACTCAAAATTTACTAGTCGGTGGTTCCAAACAGTCGCTTTGTAGTCGACTACAGACAAACATTTACATAAGTACAAATTTATCAAGAATTATCATTATCGTATTCTTAGTGGTACCTACATTGTGAAGAAATATTTACATCTTGGTACAGGTATTCCAACCCTATAAGCTATGAGTCTAGAAATACACCTTTGTCTACCCGTTAGGGATGTAGACGTGATTCTAGAACCAAAAGTACTAAATTTCATCACATCAATATTTTAAAAATCTATCTCTTACTTCGTAAATGCATGACTTTCATAATACAAAATTGGTAATATGAGAGCTAATTTTGAACCAGTTGCCGTTGAAAGTGATGGTGGTACCGCAACACGACCTTGACTCTGGTCCCATTCTCGTATGAAAGCAAAAGTCTATCGAAGCGATGCAGATACTGTAAATTGATTTTAATTTTGTATTAATTAATTAAGATAGCTTTAATTTATTACGTTGATAAATTCAAAGATTTTGATTGTGATGTATTTTTTCTATGATTGGCTGTTCATGAATTAAAATGTCTTAAAAAAAAAAGAATTTATGTAAGGTTTTAGAAATTCATAATAGCTTTATAAAATACATGTCTCGTCACTTTTGGATGTGCCTATTGATTATATTATTAAGATTATTGGAGCGAAAAAATACTAATACTAAAAATAGACAAATTTTTTATTACATGTTTTTAACACTGACTTAAAACAACTTTGAAATAAAAAGTTGAAACGCTATTCTCAACAATGTAGTTACAGGTTTATTGACAGAAGTGAATTAGAAAAGTGCGTACAGACATTACGAAGCAACATAATGTGTATTAGCCAAGTGACCTGAATTATCTGATAGATCTGTACACAGTGTTGCATAGAGTGATTATTTGTAATCATTGAAAACGTCTCATAGACAATTATGATCATTTCAAAATTCTAGATATTATGGTTAAGTTACCTACTTCTGTCTACGATAGCTTACTTTCCTAATGCTTTACGTATTCTGTAAATTATTAGGAAAAGAGAAAAAATGCAAAGAATATGATTAGACTTCAACAAACTTCAGCTGGAATTTTGATTAGGCTTGCAAATGCAGAATGTCTGGGGATTAAACTTTGTATATATCTGGAGTAGAAATGTACTAAGCAATTGTTTATGAAACATCTAGAGTAGAAACAAATTTATAGATCACACATATATTTGTCCTGCATGGGTAAAATCCTCGCTGTTTGTTTAAAATAAACAAATTATACATTTCGTAGTTAATAGACAATTTTAATCGACATAATTTGTAATAGTCACTTAGTGAATTGAATTTCTTGATTAAATTAACTCCATTTTTTATTTTGACTAAGCCATTCGTAAAGAAACTGTTTAATCATTACTTATACTATTTCAACCCCAAACAACAAGTTAATGATAATGATAATTCATCGCCACCTAACGTGATTATTCTGTTGTCAGAGAGCAGTACCAAGGCGTGAAGCCTCCAGTTCTTCGCTCCGAGCTGGACTTCGATCCTGGTTCCAAGTATCACGTGCCTGCCAACATTCCGTACATAAGGTTAGTGGCCTTTAGCCTTTATCTCCCACAGGAAGTAGAGGTGAGGAACCATGAAATTAGATTTTCAGATACAGAAATTTTGTTTGAATTATTGTTTTACGGAACCGAAAAAAATCTCAAGATGGCTACAAAGAAAAACACATATTTTGACATTAAAAATTGACCCTAATATTGTTTAATTTAGTATTTCTAAATTATGTAGTACGGTCTCTAAAAGACTTATTTTGATATTTTCTAGTTATCAAGCACAATGATTTGAATACTACTGTCACAAAAAAAAGCATTATTAACGAAATTTGATCACTGCCAATTTTTTTAATAAATACATTTACTAAGGCGCTTTTATGATCTTCACGAAATATACCAGCAAAATCTGTTAAAATTAAGAAGTTAAGCCCGTCTCTATAAAAGCATATCAAATTCAAATAAATACTTATTACATTGGTTTGTTTCCAAGATCTTACACAACAAGAATAGGAAGTATTACACAATCACATGTCACAAAGGTTGGATTATTCCAGCTGTGGATTATGCCAAGTTTGCCTTAGAGGGCGCAAGATATTTTTATGACACTACTATGGGTTCCCAACCACTCTTGTATAATAAGTTGATTTAGAATGCAAGTTCTCAAGATTTTATGATCATTTGAAAAACTAAACGAGTCGGGAAGTGGTAATAAAATTAATCTCAATTAATTAAATAGGATTTTAATTGGTAGAGATTGGATCAACGACATTTTTATCTGAGAAATTCATTACATATTATAGTAATTAGTTACATTATTACTCGTTATGCATTCATTTTTATTCACAACGCGTTGTCGCATCTAAAACGATTTTTAAAAACAACATTTTTTTCCTAATTCCTTTATTCCATATATAGTTTAACGTGCTATGAGCATAAAGCGGACTATCAGTTCACCTTACAGACTCCTAAGTGATTCGTAACTTTGTAACAAATTGAAATATATTTCAAAGCAATTTGTGGGCATTAATAATATTGCCCCACAAATATCGTTTGTGATTCATATCGTATCATTTAAAAACCCTTAGTTGTAAAGAAAACATTAAAATTCATAAAAGACTTGATTCAACCATAGAAATAAATTAAAAATGTGCCTAAATCACGCGACATAACCAAGCGGTCAGTAACATTAGGTAATCATTGCACAAGCCCAGATGGTCTGCTAATGATGATATTAAAGGAAATTGAACGAGACATTATGGGCTTGTATGTGGGCCGGCGGTTGATTGGAAAAAGATGGTCTCATGCTGCTAATCACTTTGGGTATAGACGAGATACACATAAGGCACATAAATAATAAAATAAAGTTGAAAAATTCACACATGCATGCATGTATATCAGAATTATTACATTTCTTATTAAACTTCGGGCCACTATATTTTATTCTTTCTCGTCAGAGAAAAACTTGCCTAAAAATTAATCATTTTAGCTTAGCTTAGTTATTATAGAAAAATATATATACCTATATAGCAACCCTTAAAGTTAACCTAAAATATTAGAATAAATATAAAATTCGCTCCAGTGGTATGGTTCATATTTTTGTTTTTATTTTATTACTTTCCTAATTGTTACTTATCCAAATACTAATATTATTCTTAAAGTATTGTAACATTTACATTCGTATAATCCTTCAAACATTACCCCGTGTGTAGCAGTCTTCACACATATCGCCTAAATTTCGCAATTTGCTTGACAGCTTCCTAGTATATGTACGTAAGTGTACACTTAGAAGACATTTTCTATTCATCTTTGTACATAATAATTTATTATCGATTATAATCAGATAAATTAATTATATGTTCAATTGAATATATCACTTTGTATAGAAGATTCGATCCCTGGGTTTAGCATTGTTATTTGTTCTTTTGATCATATTGACTATTCTTCATATGATAACATTTTCGTTAAGAAATCTCGACAGGTAGTAGCGATACCTAATCAGTAATTTTTATCTTTTAGTCAGAAGGTTAGCATAGAAATATTTGATCCAAGTCTGACCGTAACATCGTGGCACGTCTCGGAAAATAAATTCACCGACTTGTCTATGGTAGAAATTAATTCCCTTTACGAAATAGGCAGGTTAATGACTTTAATTTTGTAAAACATATTGTTTAGGCAATATTGTTACGTTTGTAATATCGGAGGTATACAGGACCTAAAAAAACAGATTTTGCAACTAAAAGTCTCTAAGAGAATCAATGAAAATATATTTTTGTAATGGGAAAACAGGGACTATGTATTTTGATATTTTTATTGTGTGTAATATATATCATTTGTCTAGTATATTGTCACTTCGTCTAGTCTCTCTGGTCTGCGTAACAACACTTGACCTTAAAAGATGCAACTGTCATTGAACTATGCATTAAATATATTCTAATAGAAATGTCAATGTGTTAGCATCGCTGAATATTCTTGCACATATTGCATGAAGAAGCTTTAGACTTTATTACAAAATAATTTCTTTAGATATTTTTTCGTTCTTTAAACATTGTTTGAATGTTTTTATTAAAACGAATTTTGATTTGGAATCGACACAATGTGTTACATAAAGGCTCAATATACTGATCTAGAAACGCCTAAAGAATTCTGAGGTTCATAAATATTATGCAATCAATATTCATAAAATTATGCAGTGACAAAACTAGTTACGGTAAATAAATATACCCGAGTCACAACTTAATACAAATTTAATGAAAATAATATCAAAGAAAGGCTTTTCATAATTAAAACCTTGTTATGAAAAATTCTAATTTTGAAACCTTCTGTGATGGGAAAAACAATATAATTCCTTCACCTATATGATCGTTATTAATACTTAGACATGTGTATTACAATTCGTCGATTCTGAATGTTTATAGAAACGATATATCATAATATATCAATAGCATAAATAAAAATCCTTTCACAATTTCACGAACTCGGCATATTCGTGAAACGTAAAGGCAATTTAATCACCAATTTGTATTGTAATTTAAATATTTCAAAAGAAATATCAACAGGTTTCCAGTCATCTTTTTTATTTACAATATTAAAAATATTTGCAATTTTGATAACTTAATAACGTATTCTTTGACCTCATTTTTTGAGTTGTATTGTTTATTCATAAGCGAAAGCCTCGTTTAGAAGGATTTTGTTAAAAGTTTACTTTTTTCATGTCATCATGCTGTGATTAATATCTCGTGTTTATTTATTTCATTTAAACTATCAAATGTCATAATGTTTGCAATTATTTCCTATGCTATTATTTCAACCTCTATGGTAATTGCTGATAGTTTCATTAAACTCTAATTTTGCTAGTCATATCGTGGTAATGTTTACTTTAAATATTGTGAACAATATTATTTATTTCTATAAATGTTTGTTCAATAAGCATTTCCTTTAGGTTCACCATAGAAAGTACGTTCAGAAACTTGATTCCTAAAGGTGCTTAGTGTCGTGACGGAATAGTTCGGAAACCCCGAGTAAAGAGGTTGCTCTTATGTAATCCGCGTCAGAGTTCAGTACAAAACCAGTTTCTAGTAACCTGTGGTCACGTAACTTACAGTTTCACAGTGAAGGGCTCGTAGTTTAAGGGCACAGATCAATGAATGAAACTGTGGTGGAACTATCTTTTAAAATGTGTAAATTTGCTTGATACATACGAATTTTTTCATTGAACAAACTTATTATTGAAGAATAAATAAATAATAAACATATTTCGTTACAAGCAAATATTTTAAGAATACTCTTGAATAACGTTCTGTGGGAAATAAATTGTGTTTCGAAATAATCTGATACATTTTTTAAAAATTGCTCGCAATATTACATTCGCGTGTTTCTCATGTAGAAACATAAAAATAAACTTCGTAATGCAAACGACTTATGGAGTAATTGATATGATTTCCCCAACCTTACTGAAATATGTGAAAGTACAATAAAACTTCAAAGTAAATTATTATGATATTTTAATACTTATTATTTACATATTCACACTCTCACAACGGCAGCCGTGTACCAAAATATAAAACAATACTAAACACAAGTCAACATTTTAAAGCTAGGGAATAGGAAGAGATCAGTTCTTCAGTGGTGGTGGTGTTCGTCTGAGCCCCCGTCGAAGCCGCCGTGGCTCTCTTCCACGCCTCCGTGGCTTTCCTCGATGCCCTGGCTCTCGTGCACCTCGTGATGATGGCCCTCATGGTGATGATCGTGCTCGATGATTGGCACGGAAACCTTCACCGTGTACGGCACATGCTTCTCCACATGGTAGGGTACGTGCTTCTCAATGTGCACTGGGTAAGGTCTGTCGACTGGGATCTTCACGGGGATAGGAACAGCTTTCTCAACAGGGTAGGGGATTACCTTCTCGACAGGGTAGGGCGCTGGCACGGGTACTTTCACTGGGTAGGGCACTGGTTTCTCAACATGTACTGGCACTGGACGGTCGACGTGCACCTTAACTGGGTAGGGCACGGGCTTCTCAACTGGGTAAGGAACAGGTTTCTCGACGTGCACAGGCACGGGCTTGTCGACGTGTACCGGAACTGGGTGGTCGACGGGCACCTTGACTGGGTAGTGAATGATCTTCTCAACTGGGTAGGGTACGTGCACCTTGACGGGTACCTTGTAGGGCACTGGAACGTGTTTCTCAACCGGGTAGGGGTGGGGGACAGGTACCTTTACTGGTACAGGAATGTGTTTTTCAACTGGGTATGGTACTTTCTCGTAAACTTTCACAGGGACAGGGTTATCCACATGTACTTTTACTGGTACTGGCACGTGTTTGGTGACTGGGTATGGTTTCGGGATATACTCGGGGACCTTGATTATCTCCTTGACTGGGAAGTGTACGGTCTTGACGACAGGATACGGATGGGGAACGTGCACCTTCACGGGTACGGGTATGTGCTTCTCCACTGGTACGGGGATGTGTTTCTCCACTGGGTACGGCACGTGTACTTTCTTGACAACAGTGATAGTCTTCACGTGTTCTTCATGTCCGTGATGTTCTCCATGGCCGTAGTCACCGTGGCTCTCTTGGCCGCCGTGATCGCCATAATAGTCCGAAAGGCCTCTCTTCTCTTGTTTCTTTTCTTCCACAGCCTTGGTATCCTCAGCCTTTTCCTCTGCCGCAGCCAGGCTTATAGCCACGGCCAGGAACAAGGACGTCCTCTGAAAGAAGAAAACATATATTTTATCAAAATATGAGACTAATTTAGTATGTCAGAAAGGATAGTATATTTTGCAAAACAATGACAAATAATAATATGAGATGATCAAATAAATTTAAATGTCAATAATTTAAAATGAAAAATGCAATATCACTACAATAGGGAAGTGTCCGATGTGAGTTTCGAACAATTTGTACACCGCCGGCCAAATTGTTATGCAAATCAGGAAATTTTCAATTACGCAACGTCGATCTAGAAACTTTTAGTTTAGCTTTATCGTTTCGTATTTATTTATATGATGTTTGTCACTTGTCACAAAGCATCCACAAAACACTTTTCATGCACTTTTAATTTATTCACGGTTATTTATTTTTTATTTTTCTACTAACCAAAAGTTTCATTTTCGCTTAGCTTGTTGTTCAGCGAATGTTTTGCCGGAGTGTGTTGTAAACCAGCCGCTCTCTGATTTTATACCTCGTGTAAGTAGTTTCATATATAAATGTTGCAAACGCTTTCGCCTGTTGTGATTTGGCTTTGCATGTGTGCGTTGTTAATTTTTTTTTCCATCATCCGAAGATGGCACGGGAATTGCGATGCCCGATATTGTTGGAACGAAGTGCAAACTATGTGCAGCATGACACGCAATGAAGCTCAAATCTTGTAAATCTTGAAATGGTTTTACGTAAGTCATTTGCTCCGATTCTCAGCTTGAAGATTTAATGAATTTAAATGGACAAGCTTAGATTTATGCGTTTGTTATCAGAATATAATTGTCATTCTGGACGCAAAATTCCTCGTTTGTAATAAAGACCCACTTTTACCAAAACAAAACAAAAGTGAATTGGTATTCTATTCGCGGAAATAAAACGGTATTATAATTCAAGATCACGCTTTATAAAAGAAATATTTGTTTAATTTTATTGTTAACCAAAAAATGAAAATAAAATATTTGTGGCATGTAATTTTGCAGATATTTACGCAACTAAATTTTAATTATGCTGAAAACTTTAGTTCTAGCACAATTTTTAATAAAAATGCTGTCATATTGATAATGATAAAATTAGCAATTGATACGAGTAAAATAGATATGATGTTATTAGACAACCATTAAACAAAACTAAGTTTTTTTAAATATCAAGCATTGCAACGATTTCATTTTCAATATTTATTTACCGTTTCATTAATTTATTGTTCGTTTATTTTTTCATTTATGGTTCAATCAGCATCATGACAAACGTCTTTTATGTTGCTTGTTTCAAACTTTTCTTAATAAGGTACCTTAATATCAATAGTCTTCAAGCTGTTAATTGGGATCGCAATGAAACTTCCCAGGAATAGAACCTGTTATAACAATTGCGGTATCTCCTACAGCAACACCAGTGGTCGTGATCGTACCATCGATAAGTTACTTTCACAAAACAGTAGATTAAGTAATTTTGTATTCCTATACCGTTTGCTATAGACAACGAAACTAGGTTTGAAACATTTAAAGTAAGGAAGGAATGGACACAACAAATTTAATCGACTTCCTTGTGAATTGATACAGTTCTGTCCAAGTTCTTAGAGTAATTGTTTTGAATGAGAAACATTTGATATAAGAAAGCATAAATGATAATCATGATGATGATTATGATAATAAAGCAAGGTTAGTAGGACCAGATGTTACGAAATATTTAAGTACTTCCACGACCCCATATTAATATCTAGAGTACTATTATTCAGATGTTTTTTTTCTAATAGTTAAGTGAAGTAAAGAAACATAAATTTTAAAGATTTTATTTAAAAGGGATTGTTTAATTTTTAAACTGTTCTGTGATGTAAGGAGAAACATCTTGGTTTCATTCACGCTGAAAAACAAATAAGTTTTTTGTGATTCACAAAAATCTGCGGTTTTCCTTCGGAACTAAATACTGCGACAATGAACTTTGTTTATCTTTTTAATTTATTCAATTACATACATTTATCTTGTATAATAAACACTTCAACAATTAAGGAAATCATCTTGAGGAATAATACCTAGTAAAGAATAATAAGGTGCCTCCATAATGTTTTTCATAATAAATTCCATTCTGGAGTGGAGACCGCGGTTCGGCAAACGTAGTGTAGGACGCCCTCTGGCTAGGTGGGGTGACGATATCCGCAAGGTGGCTGGCAGCGGTTGGATGAGGAGAGCCGAAGATCGAGCCCAGTGGCGTGCCATAAGAGAGGCCTATGTCCAGTAGTGGACGAATTAAGGGCTGTTGATGAAGGTGCTTTCATAATGATTAAATTTGTAATTACATATTTCTTATATGAAATGTTTCGTCTATTATCTTTCATGTGTAAACTTAGTTATAACTGTATTCTACAATCAGTCTTTCAAATGAAATATTCAAATATTCCAGGACATGTGATTTTCTTAAAGGATTATTTGTATTTCCTTAGTATTGAAATTAGGTCTTTGATCTAATGAATTTAAATTAAATCATATTACACGTTACAAATCTCATTTAAGTTGCTGTAATCGCAAACTGACTCCTTCGAACAAACATATACAATTAAAACTGGCAATTAGCACTGATCGACTGAAACGCATACACTGCAAGCCAAATAAATCGGACCTTACGTCTTAAAATTGAATAATCGTGCGCAATAAATTTATTGAGCATGTTGGGCGAATAAAAACCGGTCGCTATTATGCATAATATAGCAATGAATTAGCGATACAGCCTAGATGCTGCTACGTAATGATTGTTGCGTGTCTGCGTGATGTGTGACGTCCACATGCCAAACTAGCGTACACTTGGTGGCAAATTGATTGGTCATGCTCACGCGCTGTGCATTTCGTGTGTTTTGACTGAAAGTATTTTATTTGTATCGGAGTATTCTGTGACACAAATAAGTAATTTTCAGGTCATGTGGTAAATTATTATTTTAAATCAAATATAGAAATAGTTTATAAAGTTATATTCATCGTATTCTGAATTAGTTTCTCCATTCTTTATAGATGTTTTGTTTGGTCTTGGAATTAGACTATCTTGTGCGTGATTTAATAAAACTTTGTAGACCAAGTTTAGAAAAGTCATCAAATTCCAGTAAAAAGATCCGCAATGAAACGCACTAAGTAACCAAATAGAAATATTTCGTTCAATAGTTTTTTTTCAAACAATAATTCCTAGTGCCTTTTCAAGTCATATATGTGCAATTTCTTTCAGTAATATTATACCGATACTGCCGATCTTGTTTTACATAATAGGAAGTAACATCAGTCAACCAGAGCAGTTAATGTCGAAAGTGCTTGGTTTAATGATGAATACATATGATGAACGTACGGCAGTTATAATAAGCTATTTACTTATGTGATCACTACAAATAGCTTGCTTTAGTCAATACAATTATGAGGCTATTGACCAGTAAATGAAAACATTGGTTGATTCATGTATTGTTATGAACCGAAATTAGACAGAAACACTGTATCTCAACAAGAGTTTATTTTTGCACCCTTTTGAGGGTAATTTGTTAGGCAAGTTTCAAAAAAATTATTTAAGTGACGATTCAAAAGAACTTATTAGAATCTATTTGAATTAGGATGATTTTGACTTTAACTTTGTTTTTTAGCATATTACGAAAAATGAGTCGACTGTTAGCTTGATAAATTTAAATCTACATAAAAAATCAATTACATATGGTCCGTGGTTGAAAAAATGTTTGTCCTAATTATTTTTCCACTAATATTCTTGTTATGCAGTTAAGTGACAAAAGTTACGGTTTCCGAATACATAACTATAGTATAAATTATTTCCAAAACAAAATTTTGGGGTTACTAAATATTTGTTCTACACTGTACAAAAAAACACTACATTTGTTGCCGCCCACCGTCCGTTACAATTACTTTGTTTCGTACGCGTGTGAAAAGTTGCAAAGCGACTAAATTAGCTTCATTACAACATTTGGTTGGGCTTCATAATAATTGTTAACACTGTTTAATTAGAACCTCATTAGTTGAATATAGCTTACCGGTATTACGAGATATTGGAATATTTGAATTCAAAGTTCAAGGAATGAAAATGATACCTCTAGTATGAATGATAAATGCATCGTTAACACGCATATACTTGATTTGATGCTAGTGTAGAACTATCTTAGTAAAAAATACAAAAATATAGCGGAGCAGAATTTTAAAAATAAATGAACTCAACAGTCATACAGTCATGTTTTTCATTCACAATAAGTTAAAAATTTTGTGTTGTGGAAATAAAAAAAAATACGAAAGACATCAGTCTCAATTAAAACACATCGTGATTCGTGTGGCAACTTGGACAGCCTGAAAATATTTGGAACTTCTTAGGAGTGTAGTTCGCCATGCTATACTAAGCCTGCGTGGTGGCCTAAATCCTTTCAGTTCTAGAAAAGGGCCGTGCTCAGAGATCATTACTATTGATAGCCCCGTGGCGCAGTTAGCTAGACACCAGCTTGCGAAACGAGCGGCCGCGGGTTCGATCCCCGCACCGAGACAAATGTTTGTGTGATCCACAAATATTTGTTTCAAGTCTGGGTGTGTGTGACACCAAAAAAGTCTCTCGTAGTTTCTGATACTCACGACACAAGACTCGTATCTAAGTGTGGGGTCAGGACTATGTATGTGACTGTTGGGTGTATTTATTTATTTATTACTATGCCAAACGCAAGTTTGATCTGCTTATGTAATGTCCCATGGCCATAGATGCATCTATATGCATCTAATATAGATGCATTTATTATTGCATAATAGTGTTTTTGTGATCGGCCTAGTCACCGTAACTCTTAGTAAATTTATGTTGAGATTGTGTAGTAAAATTGTAGCCATGAGAAATTCAGTTGAGAAATAGACGATATCATTTGCATACAATATCTCATCTTGCTTCCAGTGGGATAGATTTTCCATTAGTCACGTGTCATTTAAAGGTTGCAAACTATAAATTATGGTGTTAAGGACGATATTTCATTTCCTTGTGTTAACAAACTTATGTATTCGCAATGAGCTGATGCAAATATTGATGTATCATAACCAGTTAAACCTAATTTCTATAAAAAAATCTTTTCAGATTGGCGCACTAGTTTCGGCGTAGAAACACAACAAAGTTAGTTTCATATTTAAAATCTTAATAATGTAGAGCATGTCTTTACATTGAAAATGAAAGACATTTCGAAAATATTTTTGGATCGCACAAACGTTTGTCTCGGTGCGGGGTGCGAACCCGCGACCTCTCGTTTCGCATCTAGCTAACCGTGCTTTGAATTTTTTTTATATCCCAACGTCCAACCCAATA
This sequence comes from Cephonodes hylas, assembly GCA_030295005.1. Classification (NCBI taxonomy): domain Eukaryota; kingdom Metazoa; phylum Arthropoda; class Insecta; order Lepidoptera; family Sphingidae; genus Cephonodes; species Cephonodes hylas. The sequence goes on along the minus strand of AP025367.1, from coordinate 1,485,789 downwards.
GCTGTATGCAATTTTTTTACTATACAAGTACTACATAAACACGAACCCATTAAATCGACTTAGGTCGTCTTGCTATGGTCTCTTATATATAATAGCAAATTTCTTGACCATTCCTATGCTCTGAAAGGTGGTTGTTAACGTTAAATCACACATAAAGAGTATTTATGTTCTAAACTCTCGTACAGAACCAATAAATCATACGAGGTTCGTCTGACTAGAATGACCAGAGTCACCGCGTATAGAAATTATGTTCTAAGCGCGGAATAGTAAAGAGATTGTGTAAGTTTACTTTATTACATTACGAGGTGTGGTGCCAGTTATTACGAGTTTATATTGTAATGTAAAATATCATTTATATTTAATAATTAGGGTATAAGTTCTGTGTCCTGACCACCAGTAGTATAGTATGTATGCTACGGGTACTTAGCACCTATTTATCGAGAAGTGCCTTAAAGTCGGATCGTGAATAAATAGCTATTGCTTTTCTCATTTCATAGTAAAAACCTAGCGTTGACAGCAATAATCGTAGTGTTATTGAGTTTTGCCAAACAGGAGCTCAAGTTCCGTAAATGTGCTAAGGAAATGTTTGTGAGCACGCCTACCTACCTACCATCCTTACCTGCATTATACTATATTCCTTTACCTAACGTTTTATGTTCTTAATACCCGCTAGCACTGAGACTACGCCTTAAAACCCTCGAGTCTGTTTCGAACATGCAAATAATAATTTGAAATGTCTGTTTCAATTAAATAAAGGAAAGCGAAACACCTAATTTATGCGATTTCTTGTATTAAGTGTGTTGTTTCTAAAGTATTCATAAAAGCCTTTACAGCGCTGTTGGGTAAAAAGAAGAAGAGAAAGAGAAAGGAAGAGGTCGCAAATTCAATTTTCCTGAGACATAAAAAATACTTTCCAACCTTTGCTACCCTTCTTGGGATAAATGAGAGTGTGGGTTGTAAAAAAAAACATCTAATTAAATAATAATAACTAATAACACGGAAGGATAAAATAACTGACGAATGCATTAAAACGTCGACACAGCATTAATTTTCATAATAAAGCCAAATATCAAGGTACTCGTTGAAAATGTTAAAGCAATCAAATTTTTCATAAATAACGTTTCAAGGAAAATGCATCAAATGCATTACAATATCGCGAATATTCTGCCCATTTACTTAATATATTACTATCTAAATGGTAGTGTTTATGTATCCATCAATTTGTCAGCAGAGATAAGGGTGACATAAACTGATTTGAATTGCTCAATTTGTTAACAAGAATCTTGTGGATAATGAATAAAGCTGTTTACAGGAAGTTTGACGTAAAGTGGTTTGAATTGGTGCGAATAACTTACAAGTAACTGCCTATTACATTCGTAAGCTGAGATGTGTTTCTAGAATCTCATGTTATTTACTGTATTTTAGGTTATCTGTATTTTTTTTATGCGATCTGCGTTGATTTTTGCGTACCAGCATAACAATACTACTACGCCAAAAGGTGTATACAAAAAACACTTCTAAATCACCTTGATTATATGAAAGCGCAGTCTTGAATTGCATATATCAATACATCTTAATTTTTCTCTGGTACCTAAATGGACATAATATACAATAATCATGATCATCAGCCCATATACCTCCTCTTCCTGGGCATGGCTTCCTATGTAATTAAAAAGATTCAGGCCGTAGTCCACCACGCTGGTTTAATGCGAGTTGGTGGATAAACCTAAGAAAATTTTACATCCATCGTGATAATTCATTGTGAATACACACATAATTTTAAAAAGTCAGAGCTGCCTGGGGTTTGAACTTGCGACCGCCGATTTCTTGACGGCGCGCCAAAACCTCGAGACTTCATAATAGTTACAGACAATGCATAATAGTTATTATACTCTATTACCTTTCAAGGTTGAACCAGTAAACTCACGCAAAGAGACAGCTTTGTATTTGGGACACCAGTCCACCGACACACGCAATAAGACATTAAACCTCCCTTCAAGGCTGATCTCTATTCTCACACTAATTACTCGATATGAAGATAAAGCGCATATTTTTACGTAACAATTACTAAACTCAAATAATTTGCTTAAACGCATACTCATTTCCTTATGCTTAAGAGATAACTGAGAAGAAGAGTGTGTTAAGTGCAGTTTTGTTTTTTAGAATAGAGAATTTGGATCATTTAAATCAATGTTGATCATCTTTAAAAATAAAAGTACATATTTTAATTGTAAGCTTAAAATATATACCTGGAGAATTTTTCCAATTCTAATAAGTATTAACGGACCTATGATGGAACAGATAAACATACATAGCCTATTAAAAACATAACCCCCCTTTGGCTTTGCGGTATTCCAAGATGTAGAGCTAAACTTGGCGAAGAGTGTGGCTAACCAATAGATTTAACAACAAGATTAAAATCTGCGATATAATTTTATCAACCAACATAAGTGTGGTAGGTATTCTTTGTCCAGCACTGATATATACTGACAATAAAATAAGACTGTATGATCAAGAGGCTTGACTTAATTCCAAACAATCGGTGCCGTTTCTCTTTCGAATGCAACAGATCAAATGAACTCGCATGACATTTGAATAATAATCGCCAATGTCAGACGTAACTTATTTAGAACGCAATTCGTTTCGCCACTAACGCGCCGCATTTAGACACGATAGAACACCTAATTGTGGTAACACAGGCCTATTGACTCTTCACTTTGATATTTTCCTTCACTATATTTTTGATGATAATAATTCATTACAAATTCTCGTATTGAAGAGTTGCGTTTGGGTTTATACCTGCGACCACTTCATTGTTGATTACAACACGATTTTATACATAGTATAAAATTTTTAGTGCAATATATAGTAGCGTCATGTGCTTTTTTTAAATAAAATAAAAACTTAATCACGACTAAAAACAAAACTGATACAATTTTTCAGGTATTGTTATTAAGACTTTAAGAAAGTCTTTAGTTGAAAAATCATAAATACATATAGTTATTCCTTTCTTCTAATATAATACAATATTTTTCTTTGATGTACATACTATCTAGCTATAACAAGCATACTTGATCATATCTTTCTCCTCAATCCCTCACACTAATCAAATACTTCTAATAGAAGTACATATGTAATTAAATTGCTTGTTACGAAAATAAATAAATATGACTTGTTATACTTGGCTTCTTGTGTACGGTAACATGAATAAGGAGAAAACACCGCAGTCAGTGTGGTGCACTGAGTAGCGGCGTGTTATGAAGAACGTGAACATCTCGAACGGCGCATGCGCAGCTATTAGTGCCGACCTATCGATGTCAAGCGGCGATTATCGATTCGTCTGTCAAATGTATCGATTAAATCGATAAAAAATATCCGTTTTTAGCGGCATAAAATAAGTAAGATTGTAGTGATTTTCATTAATACTGACTAATTTCATTAAAGCGTTTTCGTTCGTTTCTCTATAAAAAAGTTAATTTTTATGATTCTTTTAAACAGAGAAAAACGAGACTAATGACGAATAAAGCTATGCATTATGGAAGGTTCCAGACATCAAATATATCTTTAAAAGGTCGAGAAATTGAGAGAAATCCTAGTATTTCTTTTCAAATATTAACTAAGATTGCGTCATGGCCACTGTCACTTTAATTAAAAATCATAAAAATTCAATTCGGCGATTAAAAACATTATTTTATTCAGGAAATATTCAGCCATGAACGACTAAAGTATTGCAAATAGATATTTCCATCAGATATTCAAATTGAGAAGCAAGTTCCATTGTTTCAAAGAAGGAGCGAATTAATTCCCGTTACAAAACTGTCGCTTATTCAGTAAAAGGGATCGTGACTTGAGAAATCGACAAGATTGTCACAATAAAGGCCTCGATTAGTTTATGTTCTGGTATTTGCGATTATTGCTTTCTGAATTTCGTAACAAGTATCAGAATCGTTTATTTTAACTTTAAAATAATGAAGTTTTATATTAATGTAATTTTAATATCAGTTTTATGATGAAACAACGGTGGGGTACAGTGAGTTGGAGTATGTCATTTTTTTGCTGTAAAAAGTATCCTATTTTCCTACCTAAGGCCCATCTACGACCATACCAAAAATTATTTAATTATTAACTCAGAAAGTAGCATAAAAAAATGATCACATAAACGGAAGAACAAATACTTATTTGGTGAGAGCATCGATGGAGTAATTTATGTACGAATTACACAAAAAATCGTTAAAAACAACTGACTTTAATTGTCATTGACATAAAGACTTAATTTCTTTCACAACTTATAATTTGATAAGTCGATTTTAGTTTTTTTAAATAATTTGTTGGCATTAAAATTTAAATTTATTATTTATTTATTAAGGCAGTAGTTTCATAACATTATTCTAGCATAAATAAGTTCTGCCCAAACTCTCAACTATCCTATTGGCCACGCGTTAGACTTCAATTTAAAAACAAATACAGCCACAGAAACATTCCAATTTCAAGCACCTCAACCCTCACTGAATCCAGCATACATAAATAATTATTTCTCGATAATTATACTATGCATAATATCTGTCGTAAGAAACATAAATCAAAGCATTGACTTCACATTACAACAAAAAGAGTAAAACTAAACATGTGGCAGGTACTAGAGTTTATGCAAACTCGATCTAAATTACCGTTGTTTGTACTACGCAACGCATAGTAAACACTGCGCTTAAGTAATACGCTTCGTGCAATATTCCTATCTCGATAGTAAATTTTATCGATTAAGTAACAACACTAGAGCGATTACGCAACGGCATGGCGGTCGGCGCACGCGCTCTTCCGTTAAATTTAATTGCGCTAGATGTGTAGCGTCGAGGGCGAAAGTGCTAATTCTTATTAATTAATAAGATGTATGGTTTTTGTTGTGATATTAAGCTATTTTACGTGTAGGAACTGGCTGAGCATTGAAAAAAAGAAACAGATTTAAGTAGTGATGGTCTCGGGGTTCAGGCACGCGGTCGATAATCTCGGCGATCACGGGCTCAAATTCCATGCACAGTGTATATAAACTGATGATGAATCATGGTAGGTATACTTTAATGTTAACTTATTGATATTTAAAGACTTTTCAACATGAGAAGTTAAAAGTGACCTAAACTAACTTCACTCACACAGTCGCGTCTATATCTTTGAAAAGGTAGAGAGAAAAAATATTCATTGCATCTGCGAAGTTTTAAGTGGAAAATATCCTAGGATTTGAGCGATTCAAACCATACAGTAATTTTTTTTTAATATCAAACTCGTTTTATCTATCTGGGAATACTCATCGTAATAGAAACTTCTTAATTTTTAATTATGAAGACATTTATTGGGAATTTAGGAATACCTTCAAAAGTATTTTATTCATTACTGTCGATTTTTCTCAAATATCCAGCAATAATATTACTCTACTTATAGAGTAGTAAAAAATCCAATCTAAAAATGAACAGCTTTTTGTATCAACTGTACGTAAGATATAAACATTGGCACTATGTCACAATAATATGTCTCGTCAGCATCGCACGCTTCCCGTTTTTTCATCGATCATTGTGCGTTGAGCTCTCGATTATCGATAATCGCGATCTATCATCACGCACACCTCTATTTTCCTGTTTCGTTTTCTTCGTAGTAACCGTCACCTAGTTTTTGACGGTAAAGGTTCTAACGTAAAATCTAGTAGAACATTCACGATAACAGGTTTAATATTAAATGAACAAAACTATATTGTATATTAATTAATGTAAAGGTATTTAAACATTATAATTAATTACTCTATGTAATTAATAAAAAATACGTAATTAGTTTATCAATTTTAAAGAAAAATCTTTTCGTAACCATCTAAATAGAATCTTTCACCTAAATCTTAACTTTAAACATTTAAGTAACATAGAAGGTTTCTACCATTAGTATCCAGAGACATTACAAGTGGATGCAGATAAAATATTTTAATAATTATTAAGCTAAAGCTGCTTTTCAATACCCACATGAGGCCGTGTATGCGTCCCTCATAACAGGGGGAGATTATTATTGCCGTTTAACGACCATATTTCAGGACTCTGAGCTGCTACTAAGAACATCCTAACAGAAAAACGTATTATAATTTACGAATTGATCCCAGGCCTTCTAGATCGGACGGTACATATCTTTATTGGGAAACCATGAGGTCCTAAGTATATATGTATTTATATGGAGACTTAATAATTACTATTAATTCGTGAGTTTAGCGGTTTTTAGCAATAGCTTAATAAAATGAAATTAATGCTCTGTTTTGTAGCTTTCGTTGTAAATCAGGATTTTAACGAGCACTAGCATTTTATTACGGAGTTAATTGTAGGAAGTTGCTTGACATAAATATTGACGAATGTTGCACAAGCATTATGCTTATGCGTAAGATATATAAACTACAACTGAATCTACATTAGCAAGTCCCACTGCTGGCTGGTCTGGTCTACAACTGAGTAGGGTTAGCCTTTAGTCCAACACGTTTGCCTCAGTGCGCGGATATCGAGCCTTTACCGCCGTTTTAGCGTAACCGACAAAACCAAAATTTACAGTTTTGTTTTTAATATTTTTAAACAGAAATGTGCCAGTATATTAAAATTTTACATGCATTAATATTTTTTTGACATTTACATATATAATTAAAAAATAAAATAAAAGGTTCGTTAAGTGTGATGTATTTGGCGGTAATGGCTCGATATATTATTATCTAAAAATTAGAAAGAACTCTTGGGTGTGCTGGTTTCGGCACGCTATTTGCCTTAACCGTTTGAGTACAGACATTTAATTTCGAAAATTTAGTATATACATTTAATTTCGGAAATTCTGAGGTGTGTGTGCGTGGGATTTGAAGCCATCATCGCTCAGATTTTGTCCTGACTGCGAGCCTAAACTTATTTACAAAGATTTTATATACCTCATTCAAATAGTACCTTATGTTAATTTTCTCTATGTACTGATGTATAGATATTATCAAGGCATCAACATAAATATACTTAAATACATATATACTAAAATGGACAATATGGAAAAAGAACAATATGGATTAAAATAGATTATTTCTATTGTAAGCGGACTAATTAATTCACATGCTAAATGAGTATTATCAATTGAAGTCAGTCTTCTCTTTAGTAGTAGAGTTTAATTTTACAATAATCCACGAGTTAATATTGATCTTATTAACTTTATAATAGTTAATTTTAAGATACTATTTTGTTTTATGATTAGTCGTGCAGTCTGTAGCAGTTTTTATAGTTAGTTCTAGTAAATGGAATAGGTCTTAAATGGCCTTATATTTAGACTATATTTCTTTTTTCAAACCATCAATATTCATCATCATCATCAGTCTTTCACGTCTACTGCTGGAAATAAGCCTCTGCTATGGCACGCCACTGGGATTAATCTTCGGCACTCCTCATCCAACCCAACCCATCATCAACATTGCCAATCCATTAATTTGCACACGCTCTTTGGAGTAATCCTAGGTAGAGGTTATTTTGAAAGCCCCGTGGCGCAGTTGGCTAGACACCACCTTGCGAAACGAGCGGCCGCGGGTTCGATCACCGCCCCGAGACAAATGTTTGTGTGATCCACAAATATTTGTTTCGGGTCTGGGTGTTTGTGAGACCGAAAAGTCTCTCGTAGTTCCTGATATCCACGACACAAGACTCGTATCTTAATGTGGGGTCAGGACTATGTGTGCGACTGTTGGGTGTATTTATTATTATTATTTATTACCATGATTATTTAATGGCTCATGTTAATCAGGCCGGATATATAACAGAATATTTCCAGAGTTCGTGATAATATAAGAATCTGATCTCCCTTACTGCGATTATAACTTGGAACCTCAAACCACACGAAATTAGAAAAATTAAATTATTTACTTTGAAACGATCAACGACATCTGTGCATATTGTTCTGAAGTGCTTCTTTAAATATTATTTTTGACAGATGGCGCTTTAAGCACAATCTTATGAAGGAGGTTCTTATTGAGGGAGTTTAGTTTTCTATTGAAATATTTATAAGTATTAGGCTGCCACATGGCGCAGTTGGCTAGATACCAGCTTGCGAAACGGGAGGCCGCGGGTTCAATTTCCGCACCGAGAAAAATATTTGTGTGCGACCGAAAAGTCTCCCGTAATTACCAGTATCCACGACACAGGTCTTATACCGTAGTATGGCCTCAGAATTATATAGGAGGCATTGGATGCATTCAAATTCATTTATTTCTTATTGCTATTAATTTATTTTCCTGCTCACGATTTTTTTTCAAAAGCCTGTGTTGTTCTAGTTTTTAAAGTTAAATTATATAACAGACTGGTTAATAAAGGCACATTCGGACGTGGTTTTCTAGATTCTGTTTTTTGAATATCCAATTCTCGATTGAACGATCGTAGATTTAAATGCTATTCTGTAGCTGTTCGATGTAAAACAGATCTATTGTAGGAAAAGAGTGTGTCTTTGCTTACTAAACAATGGCATAAAATATTGAAACACAAAAGAACATTTAAAATTAGAATGAGAAAATAGACCAATAAAAAAACCTCATTTTAGTCCCAATTTAAATTCCTAATATATTTTAACCGTTGCATTTCATGCTTCGGTCTACAAAACCTACTCATCAGGATTGCGTAATAGATAAAAATTGCTGCAGAATTAATGGCAACACAATTACCGCAACCGAAACATGGAACGGCCTACATACTTTGCCGAATGCCGAAGCAGCCAATTATATCATAAATTTTGTAGTACGATCTATGATTGATCGCTTGAAAACGATGCTAGTGGTACGAGATAAAAAATTCGACAACCTACGTTTTATAATGATGAATTGGCCAATTCTTGCATACGATTTGCGTGCAATAGTACATCGCTGATATTGATGATTTTGAAATATTGATTTGTTTTTGGGTTATGGATGTTGGTTTTAGATGTATTGCGTAATTTGGCACGCGCTGCCTTGAGAATTGATTTTTTATATTATGCAGTTTTGGCGACGCAAAATTTTGGTTAGGATTTTGCGTCATTAATTTTGGTTATTCAAAGTAATATAGACATACTAAAAACCTAGACTTAATTTCATTTTATAGAGAATCTAGTACGGAAAAAAACTATCATTCCGATATGAAATGACGTCGTCAAATTTAGCTGAATTATCCTTCAGGGTTTTGGTAAGGGACCCAACTTAGCTACGCGAAAAGTTCTGCGCGCCGAGTTGGAAGGCCCGATACCCTGAAATACATATTTGCTTACTTTTCTTTCAAAAAGTATTTTTAAATAAATGAGAACTTTTGCTCAATTTTCGGACTATCATCGTACCGTGGTTACTGGTTATAGTAAGTTATTATTCTTTCGCCTTACGATAAAATGGGTAGTTACCCATTGTATTGTAAAATTGTAGTTACTTACAATTTTGTCTACTGTGACATGTTATTTGGTTATTCATAAGACTAATAACAACTGTCTTTAACTAAACACAAATCAAACGTTGATAATTAAGACCCTTTGTCTAGAAAGACAGTTAATAAAATTTTATATTAGCATTCATAAAAAAAATAATACATAAAATGTCTGACTGATTGATTCTGAAAATATTTAATCGACATTTTTTTGTTTCAGGTAAGCCCTAATTATAAACTGCGATTCTGTAAGACATTTGAGGTGAGTCTGAGAATATTTCGGACAGTGCTGCCTTTTATGGGTGTTCTCGGCACACTACTGCCACCCACACATGCGGAATATGACAGAACTACGTGTTCATAATACCTTGTGTCCGAAATACGTTAATTCACTTTCACTGACGTATTCTTATATTTTTAAAGTTTTAATCAGATTTAGTTCCGCGCTTTATTAGTAGATGGCGTTGATTGAGCTTTTTCGATACTTTTGTAGTATTTGCTACAGCTTTTTTATAAATCATAATTGTAGCTTTAAGTGATATATGTTCTGAAGAGCTATTATTAGAATAATGTTAATCTAACTTGATTGCTGAACGAATTACTGGTTGTTGAGCTTTTTACTTAGCTCAGTCAGAATCTGGATAAAAACATTGTAAATCAGATGGAACAATCAAAACGGTCTATGTATGATCAGATTTTACTAAAGTTAGTGTTCTAAATCACTAAATGATAGACGATAATTGTTTAGCGACCACTACGGATAGTCTTCTTTGTAAGAAAGGAAAACATTGTACACGATTCTTTTTAAACAAGCCACCTGGTAACTGCCTGTCCCTTGGAATCTGGAGTGAATATGTTGGTATTATAAATATTGGAACCAATATAATACTTAATACTTAAAACCATCGTGTTAAATTTATAAATCAAGATCCAATTTGCCAAGTAAGTAGCGTTAGATGTAAGATAAACGTAAACTTAATTAAATGTAACACGGCTACGTCTTCTTTGGCTGTGTCATCGTTAATTATTCGATTTGCTTTATAAAGAGCAGATTCCGACACTCCAATATGTAGTGCACCACTTTATATAGTAGTGAATTTAGTTATTTAGTGTATTGCCAATTTGCTACGGTACCTAAGTGGTATAAAAAATGAAGGTTCGTAATTTAAGAAGACAACTGTAACAAATACAACTTTTAATTCTAGTCCCGTAGGTTGTCTATAAGAGATTGGAGCTTCTGATAGGACTGCCTATATCATATTGTCTTAATTGTTAAGTAAATTGGTTCAAATAGTGACGTGAATCATCATCAGCCCATTTATGTCCCACTTCTGGGCATAGGAGAGTTAGGCATTTAGTCCACCACACTGGCTTAGTGCGGGTTGGCGGACTACATACCTAAGGAATTCTTAAGAAGTTTTTTAAGTGCGCAGGTTTCATCACGACGTTTTCTTTTAGTGTTAAAGCAAGTGCCAGCTCTTTTTTGAATACGCGCTTAACTTCAAAAAGTCAGAAGTGTTTGCCTGGTGTTTGAACCCGCGATTGCCCACTCTCGACTACGCGCCTAAACCTCGAAGCCATCACTGCTTTTTATGAAACCTATGATTTAATAGAGCATATTTACACATTAAAAAGCCATGAGTCACTATTATCTCACATGGTGTAATCGAGCAATCCACTGTCGCTTTCATCCGCAAGTTTTACTTTCGTTCATGACCTTCATTCGGACGAGGTAACACCGCCCGCTCTTGCGTCACAGCACGCAATACCGCTTCATTTACGAAGGTATTAAGGTTCCTGAGTCTACTAAGTACCCGCAATGAGGCATGATACGTCTGTAATTTTCTTCTTTGATAAGAGCAACGAGAGAGTTCCTTATCAATTCTCCTCTAGAGATGGCTTTACGATCTGGGTGGTAAACGAATAGCATTACTGAATTTAAATGTCTTTTGATAGCTTCTTTAAAGTGTTTCACTGCCTTGTGGTCTCGCGACAGTGGTAGTTTATATTATGTTAATAAAAACCCTAACAACAGAATAATATGTGTACAGTTGTATAGGTACTCACAGTTTAAAAAATGCAGTAAAGCCTATTGATGACCTTACCTTTACATAATAATTAAGAATCATGTTCATTAAAAATTTATTTCACGGGCCAAAAGGTGTAATTTTTAACTACAAAGGCACCCAATATTCCCATAAAACCCATGCATAATCCAAATGAAGTACATTCTAAATCACGACCTTTCATTAAATTGTCTTTTTATCTCTCAACCACGGAAATTAAATACAAAAGGACCTAGATTAGTTCAACCTGTCGTATATTTTTGTAATGTCGCAATGATTCATAAACACCGGATAATTTACCAATACTGTGAAAAAGGCATGCAAATTGGCTCATTCAGTTCAAATATAAAACGTAATAACGGTTGCCGATAGCTTTCACGTTGGAACAGGTATTTTTGCCATTTTTAGCTCAACACAAAAAACTGTAGGCTTGGATTAAGTTGTGACAAAAAGATCTGATAAAATTACCTGTGTAGCGAGGTTTGTTAAGAATAAGCAAATTAAATGACTGAAATTAGTGAACAAACCTATTGCTCTTTATAGATTGACGAAATTTCCGAAGTATTCGCTGCTATGAAATATTTCTTATCGAATAATTCATTGCCAGTCTTGGATACAGAATCAGGGGTTTCCGAACTCACGCTACTTATGAGGATAACAAATGAAGCAGATATATCGATAGATAATTTAAATTTCTAACATCGACTTAGATTCGATTAGACTGAATCCTTTAGGTATAAGAACTCGTATAACCTATCGTAACATTACATTGTATGGGTGTTATACTTACTACTGCGACGTGGTTATGACTGCCTCGTGGTTTTGTGGTGGGAGCTCTAGAGATTATAATGGGTTTGATTCCCGGCGCCCGGGAATTTGTCAGGAGTCTATAATTGTGCCCGATATAGAGTTCGCCTCCTATTACATGGGACTGATACATACCTGGTGTAATGAGGATTTCAGAAATGCACTTTTGCCAATATCAATTCAATATTTATACATTTTAATGCTTATGCATTACCTAAGCTGTGCATTAACAATGAATGGTGACGTACTTTAAACGTCGAAAGAAAACATCGTGAGGAAACCTACACACCTAACTGTTTTATGGGCTGAAGACTATGCAGCGTTAACTCAATGCCAATGAACATTTATATATCTACAGTCATGAATATTTTAGATGACATTTCGCACCACCCACTTATAACCCCTTAGAACAAGAAAAACACCCACTCAAGAGTCCATTGCTCTAAGTTGCATAATTTTACCAACACGTATGCATTTCCGTCATATGAAATTACATTGTAATAAAACGGAGCATGATATAAGAAGGACAATTACTGGTGTAACACAATACAAGCGGTTAATTCATACATTAGTTTTGCTCGTACTAAATGACCTTACCAATATTGTACAATTTCATACGTTTTAGCCAAAGTTGAATTCAAGGCCTTTCATACTTCCCCTGTCTCTTTCCTTTAATTCATTGTTTATTTGTTCGACTATTTCTAAAATAGTTTTTCGAGTGTTGATACATTGTAGAGCTTAAGATTTAAAATAGTCCGTAGTTTTTAGAACGGTATCTAGAATTTTATTGGTCAACTTTTCTCTCAGCGAATAGGAAATGTGCTAGATTAGCTGTTATATTTAAAAAATGCAAAGTAGCTTAGTAATGTCTGGAACTGTTACATCGATTACAAAATTTCTTTTACTAGATTAAAACTAAACTGCATTTACTGTCCTTATAAGAGGGTGGAATATCATATTTTTGACGTTTTAGTAAATAAATGTACTATAATGGTGTACCTAATTAATTTCTTTACATTACAAATTATAATATTATTTATCAAACATAAAGAAACTAGTGTTTTAATAAAACAATAATCAAGCAAACGCTATAATTAATTTGAATATCCCAATGATTACTCAAACTAAGGGAAGCGTGTCATGTGGAGTTAGAACAGTTGCCACAGAGCATTCGTATACCATGGCCGTATCATTAAACTATTATTTCATTTAGATACGAATCATCAATTACTTCCAATCATTTGCGATCGAAGGCCGGGAATGTTGTAAATGCTGATCTACAATGCATTGAGTTTATTTATGCGATTTCCTAGGAGAATGTAGAATTGGTTGATTTAAGGGCGCTTGGCTCGATTACCGTAACAGCCGAATCACTCGATCAGATTGTCTAGGGTTTTAGCGTTAGGCAATGCTTTGGCCAATCGCCGCTCCGTAGATTTATGGGCTAAACTACTAAAGATTTTTGACAGATTGCGACAAAGTAATCCCTATCTTGTTACGGAAATTATTGTTATAGTCACGACGGTGACAGTAAATGGTGCAGAGGAATTATTGTTTTCTAAATAGGTAAATTTACTAGAATAAGGATATGCTTTTTTTATTTGATATTACGTTTTTATTATCAATCAATAAATTTAAATAACGTTATCACATCAATATAACTTTTTCGTTTGACCGTTCTTGCATACGGATCTTGGCTAAATATTTTACTTTTAGCAGAAAGACATAATATTGAGTTCGAAACAAATGTTATTATAAAAAGTTTTAAATAAAACAACATCCACCATTAGAAGATATTTTAGTATAACTAATTCATATGTTTTATGCCGTGTGACGTTTATTTGCGTTTTAGCAAGCAATGCTGATTTCTTCCTAATAATAAGTTCCTAACAGGCGTCCTTGTAATAGCTTCCTTTTTTCAAGTTTGCTGACAGCCTTACCCATAACCTCAAAGGTCGTTCCTGAACCATTGTTCAAAACAATATCGTTTTACATTCAATTGTGTATGAAGGTTTATGACCATCAGATACCCTTTACTATAAGACATTACGGACACCTAGAGATATGGGGATCTTTATTGCCAAGATTATGTGAGGATTATGTGTGAATTTCGTCAAACTAAGAAACATTAACATAATTCAAACAATTAAACAGTGTTATGTGTGAAATGCTTGACCTAGAGTGGAACAAAGCGTTGCATTTTATGTTTCTGGTATTGAAAAACAGTCGGCCCGGTCACGGCACTTTAGAGTTCTGTAATTATAGGCGACAGTGATTCAGCATATTTGTTTGTTTGTTTTGGGTGGTAAAACGATTGTTAGAATCCATTTTAATTAAAAAAAGGACAATTTGTTTTATTGTTTCTATTATTGGTTGGAGTTGTTTTTTTATTAAATGTTTATTTCTTTATAGTGCATTGGTTTATACACTGATATAATATATGTTGCCAGTACATCATCACCATATTAACGATCTTTCACAATACTGTACTTAATTGAAGGATGATTAAAATAATTTCGACTTTTCTTAATACTTTTACAGTAGGTATTATACTTTAAAAGTAAATAGTTTTGGAAGTTTGTAAGATTGAGAAATACCTCGTAATTTCCGTAAGTCATCGTATTATACCTATATACTGTGACTCAGTACACATGTACATAAGTATGTTTTTGTAGTAATTTATGCGTTTCTTTCGTGTCAATGGCTGTGGGAAGTTAATACATAATTTTATTATGTTCTTCCGATGTAGAAGTTTCCTATACGTACATACGCATCAGAGTAAACAAAATTCCATAGATTCAAAAATTTTCTTTCTACGTATATTAAAAAAGGGATGTAGTCACGCCTTCAAGGTTTAGGAGTGGAGTCGAGAATCTGAACGGTCGTGGGTACAAAACCGAGGCACACACTTTTGATTTTCCGAAAGACCGTGTTTAATAGTATGACGAATCCCATATTCGTATATATTTATATTTTGATGATGAATGAATAAAGTTCATTTCAAATTTGGCACTTAGACCAGACTTTGTTTTTTAATCAATATTACCCGTAGCTATAATAAAAAACTTCGTGTTGCAATAAAAATATTCATTTCATTGATAGTATATTGCAAAAAGCAGTGATGGCCTCGAGGTTTGGGCGCGTGGTCGAGAATCTCGACGGTCGCGGGTTCGAACCCCAGGCACACACCTCTGACTTTTCGAAGCTATGTGTGTATTCACAATGAATTATCACTTGCTTTAACGGTGAAGGAAAACATCGTGATGAAACCTGCACACGTAAGAGTTCTTAGGAATTTCTTAGGTGTGTAGTCCGCCAACCTGCACTAGGCCAGCGTGGCGGACTATGGCCTAAACCCTCTCAATGGTAGAGGAGACCCGTGCTCAGCAGTGGGCGTATATGGGTTGATGAAGAAGAAGAAGATATTGCATGAGGTCTTTAGCAAACGTTGCGTTACTTTTAGTACCTAAGCTAAATCATACATAGCATTATCATGAGATTAATAATAGTGAGGAACGGTTTATCCTTACAGGACCTGTTCAACTAGATAGGCTGCTAAATAGGCGGCTTAAAGCGTTCCAAAGGTTAATAAATTCCTCATCAATTCCCATCTGGTTGTATTAGATTGTGTAAACTGCTCGTATCACCGCATGTTCCTGTCGATGATGTGGTAAATATGGTTGGCACACTCGGCGGGCTGACCACTCGGTCTGTAGGTCAGTCGTTAAGGAATTCCTTATGAGTATAATAGCAGGAGTCACACGTCGGTGCAGATGTGTGACGGACTCGAAAGTGCATTGGCACATCGCACAACGCACCGCGACATAATAGACGAGTAATATGGACAGAAGGTGTAGTTGGTTTTTGCAAGGTATTTGTTGGATAAAAAATTGCTGGGAGTAGGTTATTTTTGTTCATGTGCATAGCAATTATCGTCAATAAGGGATATCTTCATCAACCCATATACGCCCACTGTTGAGCACGGGTCTCCTCTACCATTGAGAGGGTTTGGGCCATAGTCCACCACGCTGGCCTAGTGCGGGTTGGAGGACTACACACCTAAGAAATTCCTAAGAACTTTCAGGTGTGCAGGTTTCATCACGATGTTTTCCTTCACCGTTAAAGCAAGTGATAATTCAATGTGAATACACACATAACTTCGAAAAGTCAGAGGTGTGTGCCTGGGGTTCGAACCCGCGACCGCCGAGATTCTCGACCGCGCGCCCAAACCTCGAGGCCATCACTTATAAGGGATATAAGCAAAACTAACGTATGCAGGGGTTACCTGTGTTTGTTTGTGCATGTGTACACTTACACATGATGACATACGAATTATTACCTAATTGTTTCAAATATCATTTAATATAATTTAATTTCAGTCATTAATGTTTTGTAGTGTTGCCAATTATGTAGGTAATTAAAACTCATGATTGTACAAAAAACAAATTCATAGAAGTTTTCGTAAAATATAGTTTATAGGTTAAATATCTGCAAAAACTTACGTATACGAGTAAATATTGAATGAATCTCATTTTCGAATAACTTCCAGTATGTTAGATTTTGATATATTGTACCGTAAATAAATAGGAGTATATGAATAATCTGTGTTGCTTATTTATTGCTCAGAAATATTCAAATTTGTGTAGCCTCTTACATTTGATATTTTAGTGAGCCCTCTGAATGTCTTTCGCTAAGGCAACCATGGGCGACGGAGTATGGTCACTCCGGCGAGCCGGGTGTCGTTTTGTAACAGACAGAATTCGGCCTAGCCATAATGATTTGCGTATTGCCAAGCTGGATGATTGGCGAAAATTATACTAGAGACAAATAGAAATGCAACGGTGTTAAGTAAGTGTGTGTTTTGCGCATGCGCAGTGTACGTCGTTCTGACTCAATTCCTTGACCTTTGCGCGAATTTCTCTTGAATGCAACAAGTAATAATTATTTTAAAATTCCAAAGATATGTTTCGTCATGTGATGTTGTGAATGGTGATAAATTATACTGCGTCGCTATTTATCTCCCAAGATGGGTAGATTGTACCAATATCGAAAAACTAATGATCGCCGAAGGTAAACCAGATGGAGTCGATAAAAACTATATATGGAGATCAAATACCAAAAAACGTAATTAGAAAGGATCTTACAAAACTCAATATTGAAAAAATAAGTCCTTAACCCTCCCATAAAATCTGTCTGATTTAGATTGAAGAATCTGTTGCGAGGTTATAAGTAATGTAATTTATTTCTAAGTCGATCGGATGACTTCTTTAGAACTTGAGCAGCTGTGAGCAAAATAACACATATTTAGGGGCAATAATTAAACCTTACAAGGAAATTCTTCTTCATCAACCCATATACGCCCACTGCTGAGCACGGGTCTCCTCTACCATTGAGAGGGTTTAGGCCATAGTCCGCCACGCTGGCCTAGTGCGGGTTGGCGGACTACACACCTAAGAAATTCCTAAGAACTCTTAGGTGTGCAGGTTTCATCACGATGTTTTCCTTCACCGTTAAAGCAAGTGATAATTCAATGTGAATACACACATAACTTCGAAAAGTCAGAGGTGTGTGCCTGGGGTTCGAACCCGCGACCGCCGAGATTCTTGACCGCGCGCCCAAACCTCGAGGCCATCACAGGTATCACAAGGAAAATATAAATATATATTTGAATTTATTACAAAAACATTCTGAATTTGCCAACAAGCAGACTGGATACAAATCAAAGAACGAATTCCATTGTTCGCCTGAATATTATATAGGTAATTTGGTGATGTCATTTGACAGTGCCATGACAAGGTCCTGCGTTCTATTGGGTTCTCCCACGGACTTATATTACTAATAGTATCTATTTAGATAATATTTAGCCATGGGGTCATATAAAATAGTTATCAAAACATGGATGTAGAAATTCCATTCGGAAGACATGCGTATGTAATGTATGAAGAAATTTCTCCGTTAAGCAATGTAATGTTTGTAACATACTCCTGGTCTTGGCAATCTAAATGCAAAATCTTATTAAGATCCGATGCTGCGAGGCGTTAAGTAACAAACTAGTAATACATTTTACGAAGCTTTCAATGTAATTGGACATTTTCTTTAATATGCAAGCATGCAACTAATTTTATTACAAGAACCAACTGAAGATGTTAAGTAAAGTTGTTAATTAATGTTTTATGGTTATGTTTTAAGATCATGTCAGGTCAGGTCGTGTGAGGTGAGAGCATTAATATGTAGGTTTATACGCTCATACCTGTTATTGTGGAGCAGTGAACACAGGTGTTTCTTTAAAATTAAGTTTTGATAGTTTTTTTTTGTACTATGTTGCGTGGGCCTCAGTCCAGCATGCTGGCCTAGTGTGGGTTAGCGGACACCTTAACCTGGCCTTAGGCCTTAGCCTAAATGTTATCAATTGTTTTGTTGATTCAGAAGTTATTGGCAGAGAGATTGATACAATAACAAATGAAAGTGCAAGTATGCGGATGACAGTATTAAATCATGTAAACGATACTTACGTAAATAATGTGTTTTTCGTAACGTCTGGCTTCGTAACTGTCAACGGTGTAGTTAAAATTGTCGCCGTACATAAAGCGGTGTTACACGGTAAATAACTGGCTGCGTGTTAATTTTGTAACTTAACCGTTAAGGTGTCGTGTACGTGTGGAACTGCTTTCTTGAATTTCATATTGATTTGCTTGTTTACATGGTATAATGGTTTAGCATCGGAATCATTGTTAATATTAGCAATATTAATAGACATAAGAATGGACAGATGTGACGTCACTGAATTAGTTGCAACAAACGGTTATGTTCCGTTCTTACCCTAGGAAACTGTAGTAGTCTATTTCACGTGAAAAACATTATCATTGTAAAATTATAGAAGCAATGCATGTGGTTCCGTACGGTACAGTCCAATCACAGCATCAAGCAAAGGACCCAGAAAAAAGACTATTTTAATTTCATAGAACACAAATTTACGAACCTTTTAATTTGAGCAGAAGTGGTAGTGACCACGTCATAATATTTGTTTTTTTGTTATTTTTGTATAATTTTTGATTAGATTTTTATACCTCATAAAGCACCTACATTTAGTACATACTATTTTGAAGGCAAAAAATGCTTGTTCAACTGAGTTAATGTCTTAAAAAAAGCTTTCCCTTTATGAATAAATTACCAGCTGTTCTGATACGATTTCGATACGAATCTTTCGAATATTTTGATTCAGTGCTGTCGCATTAACCATTGCAATAATCGAATTAAGATTACGTATTGATTACTTAGGTATTCTGGTTCTTGTAATACCTAAAATTTTGAAATATGCATTTACTGGTAAACTGTCGACTTACTGACGTTAATAAAACGCAAACTTTTAAGCATTTTTAATCATTAGTACGTTGAAGGATACTGGGAAGATAGCGGTTTAATTCTCGCGCCGAGATCAATTTGTCCATAAGAAAACAAGAATACACTAGGGTAGGAAATACTCTGTACCTCTATCCACCCTTTAGGTGATACATGAGTGTATGTGTATCATAGATACAAAACGATTCTTTTTTTATAACGAGGCGTAAAAGCTACTAGATTTTGGAAGCCAAGCATGCAGAACCGCCTTAATTCTGTCTCTTATTAATTGTTGCATATACCCTCACGATACTTCGACGTCGTGAATATCATTCGTCAAGTGGTTTTATTATTACATAAAGTATCGCAATTTCTCATTTAAGTGCACCAATTACACAACCTGCCTGTTTTTGGTTCTGTCCGCGCTGTGAATATTTCGCGGTAATCTTTGAGTTATGATTCATTTTACTTCTTCCTGATTCCGTGAAGATATTCTTCGAGATGTATTTGCTGATATACCTTGATGCTTTAGGCTATCATGAAAAAATGAATACTATTTGGTGACGTCATTGACAAATTTTGTTGGCGAGGGCAAAAACAACTCATCCGATTTAAATGATTTTTGGTTCAATTAAAAGACAATTTTTAGGTTTTTTACTTGAGAAGTTTTTCTGTAAGTCAGTGATTCAACTCTCATCGCCTACTAGGCTAGCGTAGCGTAAGCTTAATCCCTTAGTAAAAGAAGATCCATTTCCAGTAGTGGAATATAGTGTAGATGATGACTGAAGCGTATAATCAGACAGTTTTATTAAATTATGCGTGTATACAGTGAGGCGGGGAGCCATTACGCTGATTTATAAGCGGCCATATAATTTGCAAGTATTAGCCAATTTCACACGGTAACCGACATCATTTATAATTACTCGGAGATGATGTAAAAAATTCGAATACGCTTACTCTATTTTGTGCAATTAGGTGATGTACATTCGTCAAGTGTCGCAAATGTTTAGACGGAGATTAAATTATATTTTTTATAAGTATGTTATTTCTTTAAGTGGAAACTGTTTGTGATGTACATATGTGTCTACTTTAAAACTTAGAATTATTGTATTGTATGTTTCCTAAATAAAATAAAAATAAATAAATTATGTATATGTATAGTAATAAAAACGTATTAATTACGTATAATTATATACAAGTGGATGAATCAATTAACTCAAATCAATAGCGATGACAGCCCCGTGCGTAGTAAACTGCGATCGCAGCCCGCACCGAGACAAATATTTGCATGATCCACGAATATTTGTTTCAAGTTTGGGTGTTTGTGAGACTGACACAAAACTTGCATCATAGTGTGAGCTTTGCGCCGTGGATATGATTATATGAATTGTTTTTATTTATAATTTAAGATATTAGGTTTTTACCAGCATATTACTAGAATATATGCTACGGCAGAGAAGTTACAAGAACATTTATGTATAAAAAAACTACTTGGTTGCGGTAAAATAACAATAAACTTACTATAAAATGTATCAGTAAGTGCAATTTAATCAGTTAATATGAAATGTACAACTTCGTCTCGTAATGTTTGAAAAGCAGGTGCATCATTCTAAATTTCTTCAAGAATAATGATGGAATTCAAATAGGATATTCTAGTTAATGTTCTCCTGCGTCTGCTTAATTCCCTTGACTGATTTTATTCGCCCAAAGGAACTGTCTAGAAGCCAACTACCAAATCTACAATTGTGTCTGTAATGAGTGAGAGGCTTGCTCTATATCATCCCGTCGACTCGGGAAATTACAGTGAACACATTTCCTAATCATAGGCTTTATCCAAGACAAGGTAAATTTAACGTTAATAGGCTTACCCTCCACTACATGGGACAGATTCCTGGAGAAATGTGGGTGCAGAAATGCATATCCGTCTACCCCTACGAATAACACGCGTGAAGTTATAAATATATGAGTAAAATTAAATTATATTTGGGACAACCTTTAGCAACGAATCGTATTGAAAGACGAAATCATAAAATACTAGTTACTGAATAGGTAATAAATAGCACAAGATATATGGATCGATCGTATAACAAAGCGCTAAATTACGAAAATAAATATAATTTGTAAAAAATGCGAATATCCCAAACACTCGATTACCATAAATTACGAAATGACGTTCTTTGTTAGGGATGCCAAAAATACTATGTTGCGTCTCGTTGCATAAATAATTTGATTATGAAATTATAAATTGTTATATTATTCTTCTAATTTATTCTTGCATTTTCGCATGAGATTAAGATAAGACATTAGGCCTAAGAAGGCCACGCGGATTTAATGATGATTGGTGGATTTTCCAAGCCTTCTATATGATTAATTATTATTACCTCAATTCACAATGAATTACCACGTTTTTAACGGTGAAGTAAAACACCGCGACGAAACCTTCCCACCAAAAAGCTCTTAGGAATTTCTTCCAGCAGGGTTCACTAAGGTCCAAACCCCCTCAATTATAGAGGAGATCTGTGCCCAGCAATGGGATGTATATAGGCGTATATGATGATAAAATTATTTTATGATTAAATAAATGACCACTTAACATCAATCAGGTGGCTAACTAACTCGATTGCCCTCTTTCACACTTGCATAATTTAATCTAGGATCTACATTTATATTAAAGATAAGATATGATTTAGATCAGCAATCACGATCTCAAACCGGTGCTCGCCTGACCTCTCGCCCAGTAAACAATCATAAGACACATCCTTACACCGCGATGCATTTTTGCGAACCAATTAATTTTCAAGGTTAATGTATTCTCAACAGTCACCTTGATCGTGCTATGTGACATATATTTGCATCTGCAGACGATACTATAAACTAAAATTAATACTTCATTTGCATACAAACTTTATACGTAAACGTTCATAATATGAGTGGATTGATGAGTTTGGAAGTTTTGTGGGTTTTTCTGTGGCATTTTTACTATAATAGTAACTATATCCTATTATCACTTGGCTATGCGGATCTTACATTGCTGAGGAAAAGTGAAAAACTGAATATTTCCAACTATATTTATCTATTTTCCTTGTGTTCCATTGACGTTTGCTTTTCCAATTGAAATTATTTCTGTCGACTCTGGTGTAAAGGAGTTGGCAGGTGGCAGTATAATTTCCAATGTGAGGAATGAACATCTTAATTACTTTGCATGCTAAAGACAAACATTGTCAACCTTTCAAGTAAGGCATTTCCAATCTCATCTATTGGACGAAACATGAGAGCAAAGCCGTTTTTGGCGGTTTTCTGTATAAAATTTATTTTAATAAATCAAATCCAGAAAAAATAATTCTTGTCTTTCAATTAGTCTAATTCAATTATTACTAATTACTAACGATCTAGTAAAATCGAATCATGTAATAAACTAATTTAAAAAAATATTTATAGCTTTCGATAATTAAGATTTTGGGTTGCACCTTGGACCATATGGTGCCAAGGAAGTACAATAAAAACACCACATTTCTTTCAGTTTATAGAAATAGTCCATTATTATGCGAAATGACGCCACGTGATTGAAAATGCTCAAGCGTATGATCGAATAAGCTATGAGCATTATCGGGACAGTCACAAAGCGGGTTGGTACATAATCAATATAGATGACGACTATTTCTTCACTAGAATGTTACGTGATTGATTTTGTTAAGTAGCAAAAGCAATTTACTATTACTTTCTGTATCCTTACACGTAGTTTTTGTCCGTCTGTATATAAATTTGGAACATGTTGTGTGAGCTAAGTTTTTGGTCGCTTGATTCATTTGCGAGCTTTGTTTTAAAATATTTATTTAATTAATTCATACATTATTTTACGAGTATTTTATTTGAGATTTGGTTGATTTTTATAAATTCTAAATTATATTAGGATCGCTATTTTAAAATAAACTATTTGAAACTTAGGTATTCGAATTCATGGATTTTTAATCTCAAGTTCTCATTATAATAACAAGGCATTGTCAATCTGAGTATAAATAACAATACAATTGCTATATTAAGCAATATGATTAACTCGTTAAGCGCATACGGGGGCGAAGTATAGTGATACATAATGAGAGCCGCATACACAGCCTATTGCAAAACAAAGATTGCCTGCTTCTGCGTATTGTCAAGAGAAAATGGTCTATATTTCGTAACGTATCGTTCGTAAGTACATCGAAACCACATGCGATGTTTTGTCGCTGCGTAACTTCATCTGTAAGTTATTAGATCACACGATACTGCTGTTCTTGTAGCATAGAACTGCTGGAGTTTTTTAGTAATGAAACTCGTGTAGTAACTATTAAAATTACAGATTAATTGAAATCTATATATTGTGTTTGAAAAAATAACCTGGACGAAATAATCTTTGTGTGTAACGAAAATAATGTTTTAGTTTCCAATACAACTTAAGATTTGTAAGCTAATGTATGATGTATGTGTAAACTTTCAGTGTGTCGTGTATTTCTGGTATTATGGCAAATGATAATAAAATCACATATATGATACTTCTTGGCATGTACCAAAGTTTATTCAGAACATTGTTTCTATCGACAACTATTACATTAAACAAAAATAGACACATTTTTTTCCACAAATCTTAATTTCAACGTTTTCCATTTTCTCGCAAACTTAAAAATAACAGGTACGTCAACTCAACCGTAATAAAAAAAATTACAACAAAAAAATACAATAATAGTGACCTATCAGAGTATTACTGTCAGTGCGATTAGACCGCGGGGCGAGGAATACCAGCTTCACAAGATCTGGTCAGAGGACCACTATCCGCATGCGGGGTATTCGACGTCCCCCGTTCGTTTTATGTGCTAAGCTTAAAGTTATATCACATTCAGGCGGCTGTCTTCCTGCAGCCTTAGTAGCTACCATGATGGCCGTACTCATGGCCATGACCGTGACCGACCACGATGGGAACCGGAATCTTGACGGGGTAAGGCACAGGCTTCTCAACATGGACTGGGACGTGCTTCTCGATGTGTACGGGGTAGGGCCTGTCGACTGGCACCTGCACGGGGTAGGGTACGTGCTTCTCTACGGGGTACGGGACATGCTTCTCCACGGGGTAGGGCGCGGGCACGGGCACCTTCACGGGGTAGGGCACGGGCTTCTCAACGTGCACGGGCACGGGGCGGTCGACGTGCACCTTCACGGGGTAAGGCACGGGCTTCTCCACTGGGTAGGGAACGGGTTTCTCCACGGGGTAAGGCACTGGCTTGGGAACATGCACGGGGTAGGGCCTGTCAACGGGGACCTTGACGGGGTAGGGCACTTCCTTATATACTGGGTAGGGAGCGGGCACATGAACGGGCACCTTCACCGGGTAGGGAACCTTCTTCTCAACGGGGTAGGGAGCGGGCACTGGCACTTTGACGGGCACTGGGATTTGCTTCTCAACTGGGTAGGGTTGGGGCACGTACACCTTGTAGGGCACGGGTCTGTCAACTGGGACATGTACTGGGTAAGGAACCTTTTTCTCAACAGGGTAGGGTTGAGGCACTTGAACGGGAATCTTGACGATCTCCTTAACAGGGTAAGGGACGTGCTTCACAACTGGGTAGGGTTGAGGGACAGGTACTTTCACTGGGACGGGCACTTGTTTCTCAACCGGGTAAGGAATGTGTTTCTCTACTGGGTAGGGAACGGGGACTTTCTTAACGAGCGTGATGGTCTTGTGGACCTCCTCGTGCCCGTGACCTCCGTAGCCGCCATAACCGCCGCTATAACCGCCGCCATAACCGCCGCCGAATCCGCCGTCGAAGCCTCCGTGCCAGCCGACATCAACCAGTCCACGTTTTTCGTGCTTCTTATCCCCCGAAACGGATTTTTCATCGGTCACTGCCACTTCCTTTTCTGCTTTCTTAGCTTCTTCAGCGTAAGCGAAGGCCAGGAGAGCCACCAGACTGGCGGCCACGAGCTGTTGAACAAAAAAACAACACGGTTAAACCAGGCCAAATGTGATTTTTGACACGAGTTATCAACTAATTAACTACGAAAAGACGTTAATGATCGTCGAGTTGACGCGACACCAAGTGTGCACGCAATGTTTCCGTATTATGCAAGTCGATGTGGGACAAATCGATGTCCCTGTAGGATAACTGCACTATAACTCGCACTGTCACTTTTTATTAAATAATTTTGTAAACACACCGTTGGTCTCATGATGCTGAGCTTGTGGTTGCACTGAAGCCAGCAAAGTCCTAAATGCGAATGATGCGTGTTGCTCGTTGCTTCGCTATATATATGCGGTAAGAGCGGCCGAGCGAAGAAAAAAAATGGCGGGCTCTGTAGGACTACGTTACACTTTCGCTTTTGAAGGGGTTCGCTGTCGAGCGCACAGCCGAAATTGGTTCATATCTGAGAGTGTTCAATCCGCGACCGGTTCCAATATCGAAAGATTTATGTAAAGCTTTAATATCTATGACGTGATATTATGCACGTTCCTGTTTTGTCTACTGACCTAAATATTTATATGAAGAATTGTTTTTTTAATAATATTCAAGTCGTTAGACGGCTGATGGGTGCAGTAACGTGTTTCGAACTATCTGTTGCTTAATGGCATTATTCGATGGATCGCAAACATTTTGCATATAAATAAATTATTACTCGCTCTGACATTTTGAAAATACGGAATTGTGTACGTTATGGTTTTGTTTAGTGGTTTACAAATACAATACAATCAGTAGCATCCGGGCTCATTCGATTGAAAGTAGAAGAAAATAAAATCTTAGGGTTTATTCCTTGGATAAAGAAAAATATGTACAGATGTGAACACTAATTTGCGTATAGATACGATGTGTGTATTACCTAAATTATCGCTTACGTTATTGTAAAATTAATTTCATTAACGGCCATGTTATGGGTTAAGATCCCGATAAGTATTTATTCCATGAGGGAAATAAGAAAAATTATAATAATGGTCTATTTATTTTGATTCTCACGCCATAGCCTTCTACTCAGGTTATTTGGTAACCGTAACCGTAAATGCATCCTGTAATTAATTAATATCTACTAGGTTATGTCCTTGACCAAAAAAAATGTCAGACAATGTTTCAAAACAAAATCCTCAGGAAGTTTAATTCTCACCGATATACCAATTAGTCTGTTATAGTCTCCGGTATCTTGAGTACCAAAATTCGATAAACCAGTCTGTGGTTTAGGAGTAAAAGGTAATAAACACATTTTGAAATAATGATATAAGGTATGGATGTCCATAATAATGTACAAATACCGTTACAATTACATGCGACTAGACCGTAATTACATAACAGAAGTAGTACGTGAACTAAATAAATTAAAATATTTAAAACGTAAGCAGTTAAAAATAAATACAAGGTTACATTAAAATAAGTGTAAAGAGAAAGAAAACGCCCTGAGTAATTTACACCTATGCAATTACGCTTCGGTATCGGGGCAGTAAGCAGAAGTATAATATTCTACCTATTATGAGTAGATGAAGAGACTATTGAATCCGGGAATAGAATCCTAGATTTCTTGAGCTCACATAATCATCATC
Source organism: Cephonodes hylas (assembly GCA_030295005.1). Classification (NCBI taxonomy): domain Eukaryota; kingdom Metazoa; phylum Arthropoda; class Insecta; order Lepidoptera; family Sphingidae; genus Cephonodes; species Cephonodes hylas. The sequence continues at coordinate 1,458,610 of AP025367.1, read as the reverse complement.
ATCAGCCCTTATACACTGTTGGGCACTGGCCTCCTCTACAACCGAGAGGGTTTGGGCCGTAGTCCACATCGCTAGCCTATTTCGGGTTGGCGTACAAACCTAAGAAATACCTTAAAACTTTTAATTGTATGATTTAATCACGATGTTTTCCTTCATCGTTTGAAATACGTGATAATTCTTTCTGTATACACACATAACTTCGAAGGCCGCGAGCATCGCGATTCCCGACCGCATGCCTAAACTTCGAGGCCATCACGACTCACGCTCATCACTTTTTCTGGATGACGAGGCCTTTCATTTTTATTTATTCATTTATGGATATATCTGAATTCGGTGACTAAACTATGCAATTAAAAAAATGCTTTGTCCCAATAGTTCTTTACCGATAACCACTCACGTTTCTCACAATTAAAGAAGTACATCATTTGGCTGCCTCGTGGTCTCGCGGTACAAGTGTGTGCCGTGCGATCTGGAGGTCCTGGGTTCGATTCCCGGGTCGGGCAGTGTTATTGGGTTTTTCCATTAGGAAATTCTCAGTAGCAGCACGGAGTCTGGAAATCCGCACGAAAAACGGCAATAGGCTCGCCCCCTATTACGTGGGACTGATACATACCTGGCGAATTGTGGGTGTAGAAATGCATCTCTGCCTACCTCTTCGGGGAATATAGGCGTCAGGTATGTTTCTTCTTTTTGTTTACATCATTTAATTACCTGAATGACTAATAGTCCTGTTACTGTGAAGTCCGGAAGATGTTGCCAGTATTACAGCAGTGACGTGAACTGACATAACACCAGATTTGCGTTGAGGAGGCTCGTTGCATAGTATGCCTGCCCAATATGGACGTACAGGAACGAAATATCATTAAAACGACGGTAATAAGTATTCAAAGTCTTCAAGTTACATCTACATTAGCTTGGATTATACCAAAATGCAACTAAATATGTACATACAGGAATAAATACATAGCTCTGCTTATGCTATGAAACTTATTTATTTATTTATTTCTTAATGTAAGCTAACAGTCTTAACCAAAACACTTACATTGTAAAAATAACATGAACTTACAATTCTATTAATAAAATATATAAAAAAAATCACATAACAATACAACAAACAATTAAAAATTAAATTAAATAACAAAACTATAATTAACAACTATTTAAAAATAAATTAAATTCAATGTATATCTGCCTGGGTGAATCAAAGAAGATATCCGGATCTGTGTGGTGAGTTATACGAGTGTATACAGGTCTATTGAGACTGTGATTGGAAACTAAGGCAGTTAGTAGCCACTATGATCACAAACCAATGGTCTTAAAAAAATCCTCACAAAAAATAAAAATTTGACGCTTTCCATATAAACCACAAATATACATTAACTAGCTTTTGCCCGCGACTCCGTTCGCGTAGACTCTAGGGCTAAGTGCAGAGAGATTTTTGCATTTATAACATGTTTATCCCACGGGATTACATTTTCCAGGATAAAATTATCTCATGTTAATTCTTGAGCCCTAACTATCTATATACCGAAAATCATTCAAATCGGTTTGGTAGATATAGAAATACCCATTCCCACGGGAATACTTAATTTTCCGGGATAAAAACTAACCCATATTAATTCTGTGAGCTCTACCTCTCTCTGTACCAAATTTCATTCAAATCGCTTTGGTAGATCCAGAAATACTAATTCCCACGGGAATACTACAATTTCCGGGATAAAAAGTATCCTATGTGTTATTCTGATGTATAAGCTATATTGTGGTAAAGTTTCATTCAAATCCATTCAGTAGTTTTTACGTGAAAGAGTAACAAACATCCATACATCCATACATCCATACATCCATACTTACAAACTTTCGCCTTTATAATAGTAGTAGGATTAATACTGATGGTTGTATGGAAAGAGTAAAAAAAGTACCTATAGATATTTAGGTCGGATTTTTTTAACGCCGATGGTTTTGTGATCACCCCAGCTGCCGGAATGTATCTCTTCCTACCTCTTTGGGGGAAAACAGACCTCAAGATTCGTATATGTATGTTTAAAATTATCATAAATTATTTGACATATCTACTAGCTACTGCCTTTTTCGCTCTCACAAAGACCCAGACCCAAAACAAATATTTGTGGATCACATAAACATTTGTGTCGGTGCGGGGATCGAACTCGCAGCCTCTCGTTTCGCAAGCTGGTGTCTAGCCAACTGAGCCACGGGGCTGTCACTAATAATGTACGTATGTTTGTAAGTGTTGTATGGTCCTTCGATGGTTATACGCATCGGACTGTTACAGTATAAATGTTTTTTGTTAAAATAACATAATAAAATATATTACCTAGAAATTAAAAAAGAGTGTAAAATAAAATAAATAAAAATACTGGCTTCGAGTTTTAAAATTCGCGGACTTGAACCTAATATATTTATTTATTGATCACACTTAGGTATTATATTTAAAACTAGCTTTTGCTCGCGACTCCGTCCGCGTAGACTACAGGGTTGAGTTCAGAAGAAAAATAAGTTGTAGTCTATTTTACTTCTCAGAGTCCTATTTATGTCCATACCAAAAATCATACAATTCGATCAAATTGTTAAAACGTGAAACCGTAACGCGTCGATCGGCGTCTTGTGCATCATTACTGCGCGCTTGATCAATATTTTAAAACTGCAATATCTTCTAAGATACTCAGCGAAATCAAATGATGTAAAGGGCAATTTTATTTTGTATTAAATACTTGTAATGAATAACGTATTTATTTGGATAAGGATTAATATCATATTTATAAAAACACCTTCACAAATAAAACTTTATTTTAAAATAAATTTGGTTAGGGTAAAAAACGTTATAGTGAACCAACCGTAAAAAATAGACATATGCTGTTGCGGACTTTTTTTAGAACTTTTAAAGAGGAATATTTCTCTCAAACATTGTTTTAGCGTAACTTTAACCGTTTTCGCAGCGCACGCAGCGGAAGCTCACAAAAAGGAAAAAATGTCCCCGATTTTGAAACATTCTTTATTGCTGCTCCGCTCCTATTCGTGGTAGCGTGATGTTATATAGCCTATAGCCTTCCTCGATAAATGTGCTATCTAACAATGAAAGAATTTTTCAAATCGGACCAGTAGTTCCTGAGATCCTAGCGTTCAAACAAACAAACAAACAAACAAACTCTTCAGCTTTATAATATTAGTATAGACTATGCTGGATCGAACCCACGGCTTCATGTTTCAAAAGCTGGTATTTACCTGCCACTGAGGATATAATATAAAATTAATAATAATACAGTAAATAAACAAATATTGCATAAATAATTCACTTCACGAAAATGTGTAAATTTTTGTAAAATTATCAAAATTCTTTGCGAAATAGGTATATGTTATTTAAATATTACATTAAAATATTTTGGTATTCTCGTCATTTTTGACAGTTGGGTGTGTATGTGGCAGAAATTATTACTACAGGAATATATTAAACTTTAATTAATAGACTGCCTAATCGTCTCGCAATACAAGGATGTACCGTGCGATTTAGAGATCCTGGGATCGATTCCCGGGTCGGGCAGAGTACCATTGGGTTTATCCATTAGGAAATTCTCACTACCAGCACGGACTTTGAAAATGTGCCCGAAAAACGGAAAAAGGCTCGCCGCCTGTTACGTGGAACTGATTACATACCTAGCGAAATGTGAGTGCAGAAATACACCTCTGCCTATCCCTTCGGTAAAACAAGCGTGAGGTTATGTAAGTATTTAACAGACACTAGTATAGTCGTAAAGTACACAAGTACAAGTAATAAACTGCGTGAGACTTATCGTTCCAGGAAAAATAAAAAAAATGTGGTCGATCGCACGAGCTTATTTTTCGTTGTAAAAACCTCAACCGTCTTCTCATAATCTATGATAGCTTAGAAACTATTTCGTCCCAGAGCCAGTTCTAAACTACACTTTTGTTTACAAAAAAAAAAATTATACAACATATATCATCTTAAATCCTAATAGTATCAGATATGCTTTAAATATCTAATTAATACTAATGGGAAATTTATTCATAAGCATGTTCGGATGGGTGTTTATGTTAGTAGCCTAATGTAACTCACGTGGACGTTCAAATTTATTGGTTCGATTTAACAATATTATTTTAATATTCTTTATATTATTGAAGTCGATTTAATTCGTTTGTTTTCATTAATACTTATTAATGTTGTATTTTCTACGGCTTTTAAGGTATTAAAAGAATATATATAAAAAATATATTTTTTTAATTGTCTAGGCAGCGTTTTCGACGAAAGCTTAAGAGTCTTCACTCATATCTACATTTATAACAAATAAATCTTCCTTATTAATTACTCTATACTAACATGAATGCCTATAGGCATTGATGATCACATAGATTTGACTTAGCTTTATTAGTAATCCTTATAAACCTATAACTAATCACCGATTTGGATATTTCAAATTATGACAGATGGGTCGGCTAACCCGCGCTAGGCTAGCGTAGTAGACTAAAGCCAGTCCCTTTTTAGTGTTTAGGGGAAGCTTAAGCCTGCAATGGAATGTTAATAGGCTGAAGATGATGATAGACTAAACAAAAGACTACGTCTATACCTTACCCCGGTAGAGCTGGGCCCGGTTAGAAAACCCCAATGCTTAGATGATAATTCTTAAATACGGCTAACCAAGCCCCTTTATCAGCCCGTGTCTGACCACCTCACTAATCTTCACATAATTTATCCCAAATAGTACCTTATTGTTTGCCAATCTCAGACGTGAAAGGAATCAATTTGAGCGCAGCAGTAACACTAAAACATCACAAAATGAAAGGAGGCTTTAAGTATTAGAGCTGAGTGTCTATAAACTTGCAGTACTAATCACTTCATACAAATGGTTTCGTGGGAAATTGTTGATGAATTAAACTTATGCGACACACTGGCAGTTCGCAGCATGCCTCGTTCTAAAATGTTTGTTTTAAACCACCAGTTCTGAAGTGTTGCTTGTGCTCAATCCTATATTATGGGTACCAAACAATATGATAGTTGCTATTTGTAGTTTATCGTCAGCCGATAAAAAAACGTCCCACAGCTGGGCACGGACCTCCTACAGCTAAGAGGTTTTAGGCTAAGGCCTAAAACTATAAGGCCTGACTACTAAAACATGGAATAAGATTCCAAGATGGCCTAGTGCGAGTTGCCGGACTACCCGTTTAAGTGATTTCTAAGAACTTTTTAGATGTGCAGGTTTCCTCGTCATGTTTTCCTTTACCGCTAAAGTGCGTGACAATAGAAAAAAAATGACCGTTTAACCGTTGACCGTACGCCTAAACCTCTTGGTTGTTGGGTGTATTTAAGATAAATGAAGTGAGCGATCATAATAGCGAGCATAATTTCGATTGCGAAAGTGTGTAAGCTTTTCAGGCAGTTCTTGTAGGCATTTCGCGCTAGAAACGTGCCCAACATCTAGGTTTCTGCTTCATAGTAATTGGCACATTAAACAATAGTGGCGAAACGTACCGTATCCTGATACCGTATACTCAGCGTCCAAAGTAAGATCAAATTTTCAAACCTTGCAACTACATAATATGATGTTGCTTAGACAGCGTGCCCGCTGGCAGCAGGAACATATTTAGGCCAAAAAATAAGTTTTTGAAAACGGGGCCTATAATTAACAGTTTTAAGTATACTATGCAAAATATTTCGTAAAGACAGACAATTTGATTTTGCATTTTGGCTGAAATTATAACATTACTGAAACTCTGTACATCGCACCAAATCAGGTTATTAAAATTCATACATCAATAACCGTTAAGAAAACGGGTCAACTAATTCAAGAATTTTATAGTAATGAGATATTGAAATACTTCAGTTCGGCAACGTTTAGTGTTACTGTTTGATTAGTAAAACGTAGTTACTTACATTGCACAACAGTCAATTCCAATAAAATATCGCAATGTTATGAAGGGTCGAATTGATCAAGGCGACACTTACATAATTTATATGTTCACTTATGTTAGAGTAGGCAGATGAGAGTAAGAATGTTATGGGAAATTGAGAATGTTGTGAAGTGCCATTTCGTGAGTTGTGTGACGTTTTGGACACTAATATACAATTTTCGACCTCAAAGTCAAAAGTTGTGGTGATAGAGTAGAGATATGAAGACATTTGCAAACATTGTATGATGTTTCGTGACTAAATCATTTTTTTGTTTCCTTTTCTCTCGTTTCATAAGTCTGTGACAGTTTTATGAATAAAGCGGATAATTTAGATAGTAAATACGAACTACGAAGTAGTAATAAAAAACTTGGGTGGCGACCTTAAAGTTTCCGCAATGCATTAACCACATACTTTCCACTGTTGGACACGAGCTTCCTATATATCTGAGAGAATTAAGGCCTTAATCGACCACGCATGCCTAGTGCGGTTTGGGGGGTACATTCCTAAAAAAAATCTAATATTTAAGGTGTGAAGCCATCCAGAAGCTGGATGGCTGCGACGATGTAGATATTGATCAACAATGGGAAACTATGAAAGAAGTAATAAAAGAAGTGGGATTAAAAACTCTAGGCAATAAACGCAGAAAGCGAAAACGCAAGTGGCTAACAGAAGAATGCGAACACCTGATAGAGGAAAGAAGACAACTTAGAATCCAGGCAGAACAGGGAGACCAGTGGAAGAACGAATACGAGAAGGTTAAGGTTAAAACAAAGAGAGCAATTAGATCAGCAAAGCGGAAGCACATGGAGACCTCAGTGAGGAACATCGAAAGCTTAATACAAACAAATCAAAGTAGAAAATTCTAACAGGAAATTCGCACGGTTAAAATAAGTTACCAACCTACCTTACAATTATTAGAAGAAGAAAATGGTAATCTGGTCACTGATCCTATAAAAATAAGAGAAATATGGCGAAATTACTTCCAAACTCTGCTGAATTGTCCAGAGCCTCTAGCAACTATAGATTTGGATACAGAGGAAAATACAGAAACTGTACCACCACATTTGAAGAAGTACGTTACGCCATTATGAGATTAAAAAATCACAAAACACCGGGTATTGATAACTTGCCTGGCGAACTGTGTAAGTACGGTGGGGGTACTATACATTACAAATTGTACAACTTGTTAGGTTACATATGGAATAAGGAGCAAATACCGAAGGAGTGGAATCTTGGAGTCATATGCCCGATACACAAGAAAGGATCTAGAAAGAAGTGTTCAAATTATAGGGGGATCGCTTTACTATCAACTGCGTATAAAGTCCTATCTTATGTTTTGTTGAGAAGATTGGAACCGTACACGGAATCAGTGATTGGCGATTACCAATGTGGATTTAGAAGCTGTTTATTGACTTCGCTAAGGCATACGATAATATTGATCGCAACACGCTATACAGGATTATGAAAATCTTCAAATTCCTCATAAACTCATAGCCATGATTCAGGTTGCGACTCGTGAAAATAGAGCTATCGTTCGAATAGGAGGGGAAGTGACAGAAAAATTTGAGGTTAAAACTGGACTTAAACAAGGGGATGCCTTGTCACCTACGCTCTTTAACCTAACCCTAGAATACGTTATTAGGCAAGTGTGTGAAAACAATGGTGGAATACAATTGAATGGGCTCCACAAAGTAATAGGTTACGCAGATGATCTCGCTATACTAGGGGAAAGAAAGGAAGAAGTTATCCAAGCAGTAAAAACTCTGGAAATGGAAGCTAGCAAAGTCGGACTAAGAGTGAACACAGACAAGACGGAGTATATCCACATGCGTCGCTATAATAATAACCTGATTCCCAGAGATAATCTACAGGTCGGAGACACCATGTCTCGAGGGGTGGATAAGTTCAGGTATCTTGGATGTACAATCACAAATAACAACACCAGAGAAGAGGAGATAGAGAAACGCATCCAAAATACTCTCCGATGCAGTTCTGCTCTGCATAGGGTGCTTGCGTCCGGGTTTCTCAGCAAACACACTAAAATTCGCATTTATAAGACAGTAATAAGACCCATCCTAATGTATGGCTGTGAGACCTGGACACTGACGCGTAGGGAGGAGCAGAAGTTGCTGGTGACGCAGAGAAAGATACTGCGGAAAATTTTAGGTCCGATACAAATGGAGGATGGCAGTAACCAATAGGGAAATAGAAGAGTTTATTGCGGAACCCAATATCATTGGTGAGACAAAAGCCCACAGACTTCGCTGGCTTGGACACTTAGAAAGAATGAGTGAGGATCGTGCAGTAAAGCGGGTGTACCTGGGTCGTCCGTGTGGTCGTCGCCCGGTTGGTCGACCCAGGTACCGTTGGAAGGATGAGGTCGAAAAGGACTTGCGGGATCTCCAGGTCAAGGATTGGCGGGAGATGGCGCAGGACAGATCAAAATGGAGAGCCTTATTATCGGAGGCCAAGACTCACTTTGGGTCGCTGCGCCATTGTAGTAAGTAAGTAAGGTGTGAAGGCTTCCTTACGATATTTTTCTTCACCATAAAGTAATCGAATGTTTTTTGTGTACACAAATACGAAACACAGAATACTGCTAGAAACAAACATTAATTAAAGACTTGTGAGGTGACCTTCAGATACTTGTAATAATACGGATAAAGTAGGCGTGTTTTGACAGCAGGAGGAAGAATAGTTTCACCTTTCAATCAATGCCGAATTACCTAGCCAGGATGGAGATAATATCTACCTGGCCGTTTGGTAACTCGCGCTGAGGATTGTGAAATATTTTTCGAAAATAACATATACCTATCATCTTATTGAAAGCGAAAGGGTGTTGAATTGTCTGTTGCATAATTTACAGGTTATTTTTAGACGCTAAGCTACTTTGATTCGTAGTAAATGCTTCTTGGTGGATTTTTTTTTGTTTTGGTATCGTAATGTCGTATTGATTATGCAGATCCAAATAGATGACTATGATTGATCAATGAGTTTTTTTATTTACCGTGATGAAAGCATCTTATGCACCTCTTTTGGTCTCTTGGAGAAGCCGAAAGAGGTATCAGGGTCTCTGGTCTTCTTACTTTAGCGTCTCGCTGCGCAGATCTGTTGTCCGCTTAGCTGAGTGGGATCCTTAATGAAGATCCTCCGCATACCGACTAAAACCTTTTCGTGGTCGTCACGCTCATATAGGGCGGTACTCCGCGATCTAAGGGCGAGAAGCGCCGTGAATTGTGTCCTACAGCTGCCAGGCGCATCGTCTAAACGTGGGACTACCACTTACTTGCTACAAACAGCGTGTTCTCAATAATTCGGTGTGCCACTATTGTGTGTATTGCATTTGATTGGTTTGTGAGTTTTATGCCTATATTCACTAACGATCTACAATTTATTATACTATCAATTCAGAATCAATCTAGAACGATGCTTATATTTGTGGTAATTTCTTTATTTTTTACACTCTAGTTAAGCCGCATTAAATGTGGTGTTGTAATTTTAACGTGCTATAAATTTTGGATTAAATAAAAAAAAATACAGAAAACTTATGAGGTTTTTCAAGGCCGAGGCTCTATAATATTATGTTAAATTTCTTATACTACCTAGCGGTGCCAGCTATATTTTCATTTTATACCAATAAACATACATCTTATCTGTTAAAAATATATGACATTCTGCATCCTAGACACATCCGCATTCGCGCGCATTTAATTTAATTTATTAAAGATATTTCCCTATACGTTAAGTATTTGGTAACATCTGGTTTTGTATTTGGGATTTATTTATTATGAGTCAAGTGAAAATTTGAAGGTATGAATAGTTATGCCTTCATTGTTGAACGTTGGGTGAGATATTCTTTTGGGGGCGATATTCTTTATTGCAGTTTTGTGGGCACATTTTCTGACGTTGTGTTTCTAATAATATAAAACTTAATTGGATACAGAAATTAAATCTCGAACGTTTATGCGCATGTACATGGCAGCATTATTTCCTAATTATTCTTCACCATTATTCCCCCTATAAGGTGGATTGATGATCTATCGAAGATCGTGGATAGCCGCTGGATGCATGCTGCTTTCGATAGAGCGTTTTAAAAAAAAATAGGGAGGCTTTTGTCCAGCAGTGGTTGTCTTTCGGCTGATAATGATGATTCTTTTTTCTTATAAATAAGATCGCATGTCTCTCCACGTGATGCCACATTTATTTTTATGCGGTATCGTAAGCAAAAAGATTTGCTCTTCTTATTTTAATAGCGTCATTGACATTTGCGGTATTTCCGTGTTTATAATTTACGACGGAATTGAAGATTTTCTTCTAAACTGATTGAAAAAATATTTTTAAACTTATCATTATTATAAAATATATCCTTAACTTTTAGAACCACGCCTTCTTGTTTAGAGTTGTAACAAAACACTTTGGAGCAAACTGAAACAGGTTCAATCTAAGTCATACTAGTCTATGTCTTACTCCCCTTTGTGATATGAGAGTGAATTTTTAAAGTATTTAACGAGTGAACAGTAAAAATAAGGCCTTTGTATATGAAGGATGTATAAATTCCTGTCTAATTAAACGCAAGGTGAAGAGTTTCTCTGCACTAGATATTTTTAATTAAATATGCAATAAACAAATTTCAGACGCTTAAAAATGCGTGATGACCTGTGGTTTATTGAGAATCGTCTTGGTAGTCGTGGGTTTGAATCTCAAGCATATTTTTATAAAGCAAGACTTTTTGAACCTTTCGTCACCTATTTTAAATTTGAGGGACAACAATGTCAGAAGATCTAGGTTGAACTAGAGATGCGTCGAGGACTAAAGCTCGCATTCCTCGGATCATAAAATATTATTTGAAGGACGTATAAGACCTTACAGGGATATATTTTTTCCACCTTATTAATTTTCATGTGCTAACTAACCATCTTACGCAGGGCTATCTAATGCACAATAGTAGACAATGAAATAGTTAACAAGACATCGATTGCCATCACTTTATATACTAGCAAATATTCACATTTCATTTACCACCGATGGGTAGGCAAAGGTTCCCTTCTAAATGCACGTATCGTCAACTGTTTTAGCTGACGTAATACGGCCCGAGCACATATTCATTTTTTAGATCTCATTTTCTTTCTTGCTCTTTTGTTTGGCATGTTTCAAAAATAGTCCTGATGTAAAAACCCCTCCAATAATAATATTCTCATTATAATTATTGCCATCATTTAACTTGGTCAGAATTTAGATACTCGTTTTAAATTTGGTATTTACTTAAAAGGTTTGGTTTGGGAACGCCTGATGATGCAATTTAATAAATCATTTTTCGCATATTTCAATGTAAAAATAAATTTTGAAGGTCTTTTGCATGTTTTGGATTGTTTTGTATTAAGCAATATAATTTATGCCAGATTTAAAGGATTATATCCATTAATATATAAATTTACTGGTTGTTATAGGATATTTGACAGCCCCGTGGCGCAGTTGTCTAGACACCAGCTTGCGAAACGAGCGGCCGCGGGTTCCGCGCACCGAGACAAATGTTTGTGTGATCCACAAATATTTGTTTCGGGTCTGGGTGTTTGTGAGACCGAAAAGTCTCTCGTAGTTTCTGATACCCACGACACAAGACTCGTATCTTAGTGTGGGGTCAGGACTATGTATGTGACCGTTGGGTGTATTTATTTATTTGTATAGATATGCTATCTAGACTTATCTTACATATATATACAGAGTACATAAGTATATAGGTCCATACGTAGGTACATGCACTAAATACCTATCCTTTCGCCTGTAGACCACAAAGTTTTGTAATATTTGGTTTTTCGGGAACATTTCCAAATTCTGTGATGGTACCAATAAAATATTATTATAAAATCTAATTTCCAGACCATCCTACATTGCCTGGAAGAAATCGCATGCAACGATAAGACCGCCATTTGTTCCACTATTTTTCTTATTTATATTATTCAAAATTAATGTATGTATTCTGTATGTGTTGTGGTGTAAAATAAAGTGTAATAAATAGATAAAACTGCCAGACCTAGGGGCTCTAGATCATACGCCTTACAGGTAGTTTAACAACCGCAACAAAAAAACTATATACCAGAGTTGTAATAAAGCTGATTCACTCTTGTTGTAACACACAGAAAGCGTGTCAAGATGTTAAGATAACTAGTTAATTTTTGCAACAATTAACAAGTGGTCGGATATTCGTATCCACTCGGATAGCAATTATAATTCTGAATTGTATAAAGATCTTCATCAACCCATATACGCCCACTGCTGAGCACGGGTATCCTCTACCATTGAGAGGGTTTAGGCCATAGTCCACCACGCTGGCCTAGTGCGGGTTGGCGGACTACACACCTAAGAAATTCCTAAGAACTCTTAGGTGTGCAGGTTTCATCACGATGTTTTCCTTCACCGTTAAAGCAAGTGATAATTCAATGTGAATACACACATGACTTCGAAAAGTCAGAGGTGTGTGCCTGGGGTTCGAACCCGCGACCATAAAAAAATAAAGATCAGTCGCAGAAATTTCTGATAGTCTTACAACTACGGATCTTAAAAAATCAATAGCCTAATTTTCTTCGTGCCATAAATTGGCTTTTGAGATTAAAAGCCTCATTTGCATTCCCAGGTCAGTTCTAACTTTATATTATTTTTACAATGAAATACAAAAAATAATTAGCGTTTCCTTTCTGAGACTATAACTTCTGTTTATAATATAAATACGAAGTAAAGTATATATGTATGTAGGAGTACTAATATTTGTTTACCAATCGACAAAGTACCCACTAACTTCTTGCATGGTCACTTTCAACCACTATACAGCCGTTCAGTGATTAAAACAATTCCACAAATGTAGGTTAGCAGAACGCCAAACAATCTATGCTATATTAAAATTAATATTGTGCAAATACATAATTACGTCACAAATGTCTCCTTGCACTACATGTATAACGTTTACTAAATTGTCAATTTCATATAGTTCATTTATCCATTGACGTAATGTTACAAAGTTTTCGTAACTTAACATTATTGTTTCGCCATGACGTTTTAAAACGCTTTAAAACCGCCGAGCTTTTTACACATTTAGATAACTGTTATTTATGATACTGCTAGTACTTTCTACACCCATGTTTCACGAGCCTTTTTTTAAGTCTCAAGAAAAATTGCGAGACTTTTGACGTTTTAAAAACATTTCCGGATTCCCGTATATAAATTATCACGTACAGTAGAATCCGTTTATTATGACTCCGCCTATATTGACCAACCGGTTATTATGACGTAATTACACTACGAAGTTTGGTTTTCATATAAAGTTCTTTATAAAAAGTCGCATATAATGACTTCCCTTACAGTGACATGTCGCTTATTATGACACATTTTTAATAAATTATGTCCAGTTATAATGACCGACATGATTCTTTACACCTTCGGTACCAAAAATACCATTCATAACTGTTTCAAACACATAGGATTCTTTGAAAGCCACGACGGTTTACCTATTCAAATATCAGAACATGAATTTGATGAAGAAGATGACATTCCTTTATCTTTGTGGTCACGAAACCTAAATTCAGAGTCTTTAGCACCACCGGAAATGTGTGCAATTTTGATTTTGATTTAACATGTATGTGTACATAAACATATAAAATAACTATGTTTCTTTATTGAATTACTTAATTACATACATATTTACATAAAAAGGTGTTTTATTTTATAAAACGCTTTGTATGACGTCCGCTTATTATGACGTGTTTGTCAATTCCCTTCGATGTCATTATAAGCGGACTATACTGTAATTACTTAAAATTTGAAAGAAAATATCGTAAGGAAACCAGTAGGGGTGTGCAAATCAATATTCGATTCTGAATAAATAATTCGAATTATTCGCACACCCCTAGAAAATTAGCACAATAAAAAGTTCTTAGGAGTATTTTAGGTGTTATTAGGAGTATTTTATTTTAGGACTGAGGCCCTGCAGAGAGATCTATATGTGGTGATGATGACAAGGATGAAACTATTCTGAAGTTTCATACAATACATTTAAATGGAATTTTGACATTTTTCGCATCACGATCGCGATTGCTCTGGCATTGACATTTAATTGTACATCGCTTAGGAACTACTATTTTTATAGCTATGACTTATTAGTCTGCATTAATTAGGCAAGTTCCAACCAGTATATTACCTGTATTTGGATATTATTTTATTGATTTTGTACAGTTATCATCACGTCCGGTATTTGGTCTTTCTTTTCCACAAGCATTCACTCCGTTCCTGATCTCTTTTTCTGCCATATCTTCTCTCGAAGCCTGTATCTCTTCTTTGACCTTTTCTCACCTGTCGTTTCACCCGTTTATATTTGCATGTAAAATCATCACAGTTCCTAGATAACATATGTATGTGTTGAAGCAGTGATGGCCTCGAGGTTTGGGCGCGCGGTCGAGAATCTCGACGGTCGCGGGTTCGAACCCCAGGCACACACCTCTGACTTTTCGAAGTTATGTGTGTATTCACATTGAATTATCACTTGCTTTAACGGTGAAGGAAAACATCGTGATGAAACCTGCACACCTAAGTGTTCTTAGGAATTTCTTAGGTGTGTAGTCCGCCAACCCGCACTAGGCCAGCGTGGTGGACTATGGCCTAAACCCTCTCAATGGTAGAGGAGACTCGTGCTCAGCAGTGGGCGAATATGGGTTGATGAAGAAGAAGAAGAAGATATGTATGTTATCTTGTATATAAAAAAACTCCATATCTGTATTCCCCAACGGGGCACGCAGTGGTGCATTGCTGCACCCGCAATTCACTACTTACATCAGTCCCACGTAATAGATTGCGAGTCTATTACCGATTCTAGGGTTTTTGTTCAGACTACGTACGTAGTAGCAACTGAGAATTTTCTGATAGAAAATGTACAATAACGAGATTGCCAAAACCTTTGCCAAATATCACAGCGAGACTACGAGGTAATCGTTGGCAAAATGCAATATATTTATATTGCAACATCCAGTTCAAAAAAATAATTTAAGTAACTACTTTACCAGTCAAAACCTCGCGATGCGACCAAATATCCATTAGACCCACTCCTCTCATACACACGTTTCGCAATCAAATCGTTGATTAATTTTGTATTGATAACGATCGTCTCATCATGAATCATTGTCGATAAATAAAAACTTTAGAAACAGACTGCATTTAGCAAGACGTGGATCTAAGCAATTGTAACGGTCATTTGATTTGGCTGTTTTACGCATAACTGATTTGTTTAGCATATTTTGTGCATGGCATTTAGTATTTCAGATTTTATAACAGCTTAGTACTATAACTAACCTGTTGATACATTGGTATTGTCTTATGGTGATGTAGGAGCAAATTACAGCAGACTTCGTCTTTTATGAGGTTATAAAAGATATATTAATGTCTTCTTTTTTAAAAGCTCATGATGTCTGGATGGTTGAACTCATGTCTATACAATCTCAGCTGTCACGGGTTTAAATCCGAAATCACCTTTTGCATCATGTGTGTAATCTCAGTGAAATATGAGGCATTTAAACAACGAATAATCTTTGATACATCTCACCTGATCTCACCTTTGAACGATGTCAGAGTTTCATTCGCTTCGAACCCACGACCTCTCAGATGGTTTAGGTTACCGTCTACTATACAATTACCATACACTGTTGGGTTTGATATACGAAATTCTCAACAAGCGTCGTCATGATGAAATTTGAATTTTGAAACTGAGTTCCAAAAAATTTTGCAGCCCAAATGTTTTGCAAGGAGAATGCAAGTTGCATAATATATGGTTTTGAACGTTCATTATAATGAAAACATAAGATGATGTTATCATGTTAGTGGAACACCATAAATCGGGATCATTGTGTATTTAGTAAGGTTCAGGCCGGCAAAATTATGCCAACATGTGAGAAAGTGTACCGTACAGAACAGTTGAATAAGACTAAACAGGAAATTTCAGCATGCCGAGCACGCCGAACCTACGATTTGATTATCAAATATTTGAAACGGCTGCTTGTTAGTGAGTGACAACCAATAGTAGTCCTTCATTTCTATTTTCTTATCATTGCTTGTGATAGAGTGAACAAGTGACAAACAAGCGGCGACAATCGTCCCAATATTGAATACTGTTTATTTTCCTTTTAATCTTATTCAGCTAGTCTGTGGTGTACTGTATGGTCTAGAAACCTCGGGTTTAATTCCCAAGCCTGCGGAAATAGCTAGTATTCGTTTACTTAATAAGAAAATTCTCAGTAACAGCGTGTGGTTGTTTACCAACTGCGTATGTATGTACGTTGTTAAGACTCACTGCAATTAGTATCATTGAAATTACTTTCCATGCCAGTTCGAAGAAAAAAATTGCAGAAAAAAGTCTTTAATATCAGCGTCAAAACGCGGCGTTTTCTAAGCACCAGTGCGCCTTAAGCTTAGATACGCACTACAGTTAAGTGATATTTCGTAAACAGTGCAGCGAGAGCCGCGGCTGGCCGCCTGTCGTACGTCCAAGGTCCTTATTGTTCTCTTTATATTGTTTTATTTTTATTAGGATCATGCGGTTTAATTGTAACTTGCGTAAATCCACGGGTGTGGGTTTGTTTCGCAAATGTGTGTAATTCGACTGTAGGGTCTTTGAACGGTTAGTTCGAAATATTGAACTGACTCACATTCTGATATCCGTGTTCATAAGAATAAAATAATATTTATTTTTTCTAATATTTTTAATTTAAAAATGAAATATAATATTGTTTTTTGATTTTTAAAGAATAAGCAAGAATCATTCCATGCGCCGAGACAAATATTTGTCTCATACATAAAAACTGTCTCTCGTATAGGTATTTTTGGCATAAAAAGTTGTATTAATTTAAAACCGCACAAACATTTAATTTTTGGACGTATTTCAACCTTACGGAGAGCGTCCTCTACAACTAAGGACATAGTCCAGTTAATAGCTATACTTTGTAATAAGTTTTATTCAGGTATATAAATAAGAATCAGAGCGAGCACCACACAGGCCAAACATAATTACCCCACATTAATCCATTGGCGATTATTGATAGAGCAATTATAATTGTTTCGTTGCTACGCGTACAAAATCGCCAGTCACGCTCCTTATGTGAAACCGAGCGACTGGTTGCGAGCAAATTGTACTGGACGATATGCTCTCAATAGCAGACAGGTCTTTTTAATAATTGAGACTAATTTAACTTAAGTTTATATGTATACTATCGCCTGTATACTTGGAAGAGCTAGAAAGGAGTGCATTTCTACACCCACACTTTGCTTTATTGGAGACGAGCGACGCACAAATGCTGACTCCGTGCTGCTAAGAAATTCCTCAAGGAAAAAATAGTAAAATTTTTGCCCGACCCAGGAACCGAACCCGAGTTCTCTAGATCGCATGGCACATACTTGCGCCGCGATACCACGAGTCAGTCAATAATAATCAACGTAAATCATGATACAAGTAACAAAAGTTACGATGAGATGTCAATTCGAGCGTATAATCCTTTTACTTAGTCAAATTATGAGAGATTTCTTCGAGCTTACATTTAGAAAACTAGGAGCCAATTGTATCTTAATTTAACCTTCTTGATATTAATTAATACATCAAGAAGCAAAGCTTATGCCTTTTATTACAACCTTTAAAAGGCTATAAAAATCTATCTCTCTAAACTGAAAGAACTTATTACTTTGAGGGTAGAGACACCTGGGCATAAATAATACATTAATTAAATTAATAGATCCCTGGAGGTAGTTTCATGGAAGTCCAAAATACCAGACCTAGTTTACATTACAAAATGCCCAGTAATAATTTAACATAAGCAATGAACTATTAAATAATAATAGTTTTAAAAACTAGATATTACTTTTGGGCTCCTATGGAAGGACTGATGATGGTGATTGGAACACATATAATTGAACCTTCGCATAAAAATCACATTTCGTGTTGCTGTGAGTTTTATCCGTCTTTGCTTGTCCACAGCGTTGACACAACATTAAAATATTATTATATGACTGCCATATAAACTGCATAGTTAAATACATATATTAGAAAATTAAACTAACATTGTTAATACTCCATTAATTTATTATCGAACAGAAGCAACGAAATTTGCAGGATAAGTTCCCGGAAACCTGAAAGAAAACAAAAGCTCTTGAGAGCCCCACATATCGGAACTAAAACTTAGCAGTTAAATATATTTTATAACATAAAAATTAATAAAAAAAATCCAAATTAAAATTGGTAGCAGGGCAAGAGAATGATGCTCTGCATTACTTATTACCATCAGAAACATTGTAGCTACTTTACCGTGCAAGTACATAAATTCCATCATTGATACATAAACAAAGAGCTGCTAATATTTTACAACAGCGTAAATAATCCACACGAACCACATTAGTGCTATTAAACGCACAAATTAACGATTCGAAACGATTGCAGTGTAATTGGCAGTTAATAAAGAAGCTTGTGGTTCACTTACTGGCAATTGTTTGCTACCAAATGATTTACGAACCGAGGAAATAATAGAC
Source organism: Cephonodes hylas (assembly GCA_030295005.1). Lineage (NCBI taxonomy): Eukaryota > Metazoa > Arthropoda > Insecta > Lepidoptera > Sphingidae > Cephonodes > Cephonodes hylas. Next base: position 1,440,141 of record AP025367.1, on the reverse strand, counting down.
CCAATTGCATTAGATTCTTTGAAAGAATTGTACTAAATATAGGACATAATTAGTTAAAACATAAAAATATTGTTAATAAGAATTAAATTAATCACAGTTGAATAAACATGGCAGTTACAAGTCATAGAAATCAGTCCATATACGACCTATTGCTGGATATGGACCTCCTGTACCATTAAGAGGATTTGGGCCTTAGTCAAAGAAATGTGTTCGTGTTAGGCACCCATATATGTAGACTCTCATCAACCCATATACGCCCACTGCTGGGCACGGGTCTCCTCTACCATTGAGAGGGTTTAGGCCATAGTCCACCACGCTGGCCTAGTGCGGGTTGGCGGACTACACACATGTAGACTATCAGCTAAAAATTAGCACGTAAATTAATTATTCCATTCCACTTTAATACAAGAATGTTGTATTATAAAATTGTGCAATTGTTTACGTGAGATGATAATTAAATCGGTTCCAGTGAAATGGGTTCAAACACGTGACCGCTAGGAGGAACGAAGCGGTTAACGACGTAGTTGATAAAATCGTGATTGTTTTTTTAATCGATGATTCAGTTGTTTATGAAATCGTTCTCGACAAAGGCAAATTTGAATCGGAAACAACTATTAAGGATATTGAGGCGACTTGGTAATGATAACTGACCTATAAAATTATGCATTACAATAACAAAATAGATAATTATATTATAGATGGTATGCTAAAGTGAAAAGAAATTAAATATTTTTAAAAAGATGTACATTGTACATATTTGAGCATAAATGGGTACAAAAATTGGCAATACATCATTTGAATATACCAGATTTTTTACGTGTGATTTGCTTTATTTACATGAACATGCAAATAAATTCTCGTGACAATGACTTTTTATCAATGAACATTTACAATTTGGTGAAGTGTGTAACTTATCTTCTTCTTCTTCATCAACCCATATACGCCCACTGCTGAGCACGGGTCTCCCCTACCACTGAGAGGGTTTAGGCCATAGTCCACCACGCTGGCCTAGTGCGGGTTGGCGGACTACACACCTAAGAAATTCCTAAGAACTCTTAGGTGTGCAGGTTTCATCACGATGTTTTCCTTCACCGTCAAAGCAAGTGATAATTCAATGTGAATACACACATAACTTCGAATAGTCAGAGGTGTGTGCCTGGGGTTCGAACCCGCGACCGCCGAGATTCACGACCACGCGCCCTAACCTCGAGGCCATCACTGCCTTAACTGTGTAACTTATACAGATATGGATATATAGGCAATGAAATGCACGTCTGTAATGAAACATAACATTTACTGGAAATTACGTATTGTACAACATATACTATTATTATACAACATATAAAACTAGTTTCCGCCCAAGAGTAAGTCAACACATTTTTTTGAATCTAGCTCAAAAAGAGTTAAAATATAATTAAAACTATAATTAACACAACTTGCTTTAAAATATCTATGTCAGCACTCACTATTTTCTTTTTACCTATTTGACGTAACTACTTAAAAACTTTCCATTTCTTAGATATTTCTTTTTTGTTTCAGGTAAGGATCCAGTACTCCATCTTTATTTCAAGGAAATGAAGGTAATGAATACTTCGAACATCAACATTTTCTGTTTAATTGGTGATCATTTCGACCTATGCGCAGAATTTCCAAATGGATACGATATAGGGACCTTCAAGAAGAGAGCCTATACTTTCCTCAAAGGCCGGCAACGCACCGATAATCCCTAGGGTGTTGTGGGTGTTCATGGGCGGTGTTGACCACTTAACATCAGGTGGCTCACTAGCTCGTTTGCCTCCTTTCACATAAAAAAAAAAAAAAGAATAAAGTTATATGTGCTTTTGCACAACTTCTCTTTCTCAGCGATTTAAACTTAATTGGGCACAAAATTTACAGTTATTTTGTATGTTATTCAAACAACAACAAAATGTATGATCATTATTATTTAACTAGTGCAATATATAAACAATTTTAACTCTATTATAGACATAAAAAGTACTTTGGTGTTATAGTCATAAGTAACCTTATTCTATGCATAGGTCGATTTCATCTTTATAATCTAGGATGATTTTTTTTTATTCTTTCGTTGACTTGAAACACTATGAATTTATTTTACGGGTCGGATATGAAAAATATTTTTTCATTTCATAGCCTATATTGTTTTCACTACGTGCTTTCCCATATCATATCATCATCTCTTTCATTCTAAAGAGCTACCTTTATATGATTAACAAATTGAACTGAAGGCAGTACGAGTAATTATATGTATAAACTAGGCCGGGGTGACAGTATAAAACAATCAGCTCATTATCCTTTACCATTTAAGATTCCATTTCAGTTGCATATTTAGTTATATTACTTTAATAATCATTAGCGAAATCTCTTGCGACCAGAAAACCTAATTGCTACCTTGACGATAAGTATTTTACTGGAGTCATTGCATTTGAGCAAGCTTAAATGGGTGCCGAACGAACACTGTTGATAGATGTATTTCGTTAGAATTTAAGATCTCCTGATGTTGTTAACTTTATAGCTGAAGAAATAAATCAAGAGATTGCATATTAAATTATTAAACAATAATTATAACAAATTTTGAAATCGTTCACTCCCGTAGTAAACTATGGCCCATTTCAGACACTGACTGATCACGATTTGTTTTGACTTTGATGGGGTTTACATCTTTATGCGGCAAGGTAACAACATTATGCCTGATGGTATTCGCAATGCAGTCATAAAGTTGAATAGCAATCTTTCAAAATGTTCAAACCAATTTAGGTTGAAACTAACTTGTCACTATAGCGCGTTTTATATCTTTTGTAAAGTTATCGCTTTCTTGTGTAACTGGAGACATGATGCTAATTTTGATTCAAATCCCGAGTCGGTCAAAGCGTCATGGGGTTTTCTAAAATTCTCATTAACAGCACGGATTCTAGATATGTGTCCGAAAAAGAACAACAGAAGCCACAGAACAGAAACCTTCAGGTGTAAATTCGTAAATTTATCTTTCATCGTTAAATAAACTTGAAGAAACTGTTCTAAACAAATTTGATCTCTTGATATATAACCGAAGTTCTGTTGAAAACCTCGCCCCCTCTCACACCGACTAAAGGTTTGCTAATCATATATGATTATGAGGGGAACTTGCTCAACGTCACCTTCACGCTACGGTGTAAATAATTGGAGTGTGGTAATGTCGCAGCGAGATGTCCACGGGCGTATGTGGAGCAAAACCGAGGGGGGTCCCGAGATTGAATTTCGGTTAGTCCAAGTTGAAGACTTTCTGATTCTTTTATAAAACCTTTCTTAAATTTACTTTTTTAATATAAACTGGCATAGCAAAGGTTTAAGCACCTCTAATAGTGATTAAATTGCTAGCCAAAGAGTGCTCCAAGTGATGAGATTTGTCAATCAGTCGATTCCGAAATCAGACTTTTTGATTAGTTTCTTCTACTTAGTCCAATAGAATCCTCTATAGTCTATACTAAGATAAATGGCTTTTAGTTTGAATCGTTTTTACTTAGAGAGCTAGAGAGTTTTCTCTGGATGAACCTAGGAGACGTTTAAGAGATATTGTCTCATCATGTGCCATTTTTAAAATAATAAATAACTATATCCCATAGTAACACAAATAGTTCTGAGTTCTGACCTCACACCAAGATACAAATCTTAGGTCTTGCGTGTCGAAAACTGGGAGAGACTTTTTCAGTCTCACAAATACCAAGACCCGAAACAAATATTTATGGATACAAACTGCGAGGGTCGAACCCGAAGACTTTCGTCACGCAAACTGGCATCTCCAACGCCACCAAAGGTTTGTAATCAAGTCAAATTCGAAAAAGTCCATCCCGCGACATCTTGTAAGCCACACCGCTCATATTGAGCCACGCGTAAACGTAACACAAATTATTCGGTACAGAATCACCAGGTTATTATGAAAGCGTTTTATTGTTTCGCGCAGAGCTGTTACGTTCATTGATTGAAAAATGTTAATTACTCCGTTGGGCAAGTGGACGGGCGGCTTAATTGGACCAAATGTAATTACCTTCATGGCTGTTCTAGTGCCTTTACATACGCACTCTCGCCTGTATTCACCGAAGGAAATGGCAATCAAAGTAAAAAATCTTTATTGAAATAGACTTTCATAAGTTCTTTTGAATATTTATTCTTAAACAATTTTTTAAAACTATTCCAAAAATATTCCAATAGTATTTTCGTCTCACATATTAGGGAGGAACCAAACTTTTTTTTGGGCAAAACATCAATACTTCGTGCCGCTACTGAGAATATCCATAGGAAAATAAAAAAGCATTGCCAAACTCGGGAATTAAACCCGAGACCTCTTTATACCACGGCATATACTAGAGCCGCGAAACCACGAGGCAGTCAAGCTATTTTTATTATTAGTAATCAACTCTAAATATTATGTATTAATGTTAAATATCCAAAATAGCCACACAGTCCAAATATGACTTATCTGATTAGATTATTATATTAGATTGTTACTCAGTTTGCAGGAAGGAATAATAATTAATTTTCAAAATCGTAATTACTTATTCAAATATATGTAACTCTCAATAGTTACGCAAATTCCTATCCGTCGTTTGTAAACTACATTTGAAATAGGCCCAGGCCTTAATACGCAGGGATCAACGAATCAAGTAGGAAGGAAATGGATTGATATTGGTGTATAATTTATTAAAATCAATAATCAATACATTTAATGTGGTAATGGGCGTGGTATGGTCAGGGATGCTCCCATCTAGTGGTCATGGCCTACCCTAGAATGGGTGCTACGAGTACGCGACCTCGGCCCCCGAGCTGCTGCAGTCACTACCAAGCTTCCCTTCCGTGACTGCAGTATCCACTCCTACAGGCCATACTTTCCTCTCCCATAGCCTCCTCTCTTCTTCACTATTCCCTTCCCACCGCTTGATGACGGGCAGCAGCGTCATCAATGCGCCTCCCCTACTGCGCTCGCCAACCCGCTTGCCAAGCGTGGCGAGTATCGGCAAAATCCCCACAATGAAGGAAACTAGGACCAGGCCCCCAGTCCCCGGCAGCCCCGCTATTCCTGGCTACGGTAGCGGCCATGGTAACGGCGGGGCGGGGGGTGCTAAGAATCCCCGGGTTGGCCCCGGCTACCACCCCCGACGACGACTGGCCCTGGTAACACACAACATACGCACGTTGAGGACGGACGAGAAGATTGTCGAACTGGAAGAAGAATTGAGCGGGTTACACTGGGACATTCTGGGGTTGTCGGAAGTCCGCAGGATTGGGGAGGACACGATAACCCTAAAGTCCGGTAACCTGCTCTTCTACCGGGGGGACGACCAACAGTCCAGAGGAGGTGTCGGATTTCTCGTCCACAGGTCTCTCATTAACAACATCGTATCCATCGAAAGTGTGTCGAGCAGGGTAGTGTACCTGATACTCAGAATATCCAAAAGATATTCGTTGAAGGTCATACAGGTATACGCGCCGACCTCGACACACCCAGATGAAGAAGTAGAGGAGATGTATGAGGACATAAGTCGGGCCATACATACTTCCAAAACCTACTTCAATGTTGTTATGGGAGACTTTAACGCAAAGTTGGGCATGAGAGGCGATGCGGAGTTGAAAGTGGGGCAATTTGGACATGGGCAACGGAACCCCAGGGGTCAGAGGCTGGCCGACTTTCTGGAGAAAGAGGGACTCTTTGCGATGAACTCTTTCTTCCAGAAGCCGCCTCACAGGAAATGGACCTGGCTGAGCCCTGATGGTTCCACGAGAAATGAGATAGATTTCATCTTGACGACGAAACGACGGATATTCAGTGATGTCTCTGTGATCAACAGGGTGAAAACCGGTAGCGATCACCGAATGGTTAGAGGCTCATTGAATATCAACGTCCAATTAGAAAGGCGTCGCTTGATGAAGTCTACGCTCCGACCTACTCGCGCTCATATCCAAAACCCCGAAAGCTTTCAACTCGAGCTGAAAAATCGCTTCGAGTGCCTGGAAGAAAACCTTGCCGTGGACGAGTTAAACAGCGGTTTGGTAGAAGCTGTCCATGCGGTGGGATCTAAGCATTTTAGACCTCGCCGCAGAGATAGACCTCAAAAACTCTCGGTCCACACTCTTGACCTCATGGCCGAACGTCGATCTATGGCGCTGCAGTCTTCCGAGGACGCCGAAGCATATCGTCAGCTCAATAGACGGATCTGGAAGTCCTTGCGACACGATGTCCGTGCTCACAACACTGTGAGCATTAAAGAGATAATAGAGCGGAACGGAGGCTCCAAAGTGTTTGCAAGAGACTTGTCTATTGGGCAAAGACAGTTGTCTAGGCTGAAGACGGAGGGCGGCCGCGTAGTGTCGACGAAGGCAGAGGTTTTAAGGGAGATCGAGAGGTTCTACGGACAGCTTTACACCTCGGTTGCCAAGCCCGCTGTTCGCTCGGCCGAAGACCCGAGAGCCGAGTTGATCCGCCACTTCAGTGATGATATCCCGGACATCAGCCTGTGTGAGATTGAGATGGCCCTGAAGCAACTTAAGAACAACAAGGCGCCGGGTGAGGACGGGATCACTTCAGAGCTTCTGAAAGCGGGCGGAACGCCGGTACTTAAAGTCCTTCAGAGGCTCTTCAATTCCGTTCTCCTCGAGGGCTCAACGCCAGAGGCATGGAGCAGGAGCGTGGTGGTACTGTTCTTCAAAAAAGGTGACAACACCTTGCTGAAGAATTACAGGCCCATCTCGCTCCTGAGCCATGTCTATAAGTTGTTTTCGAGGGTCATCACAAATCGTCTCGAACGCAGGTTTGATGACTTCCAGCCGCCCGAACAAGCTGGTTTCCGAAAAGGCTTTAGCACCATAGACCACATCCATACGCTTCGGCAAGTTATCCAGAAAACCGAGGAATACAACTTGCCGCTTTGTTTAGCGTTTGTGGACTATGAGAAAGCCTTTGATTCGATCGAGACGTGGGCGGTGCTAGAGTCTCTCCAGCGGTGCCACATTGACTGTCGGTACATCGAGGTGTTGAAAAGTATATACAACAATGCCACCATGTCGGTCCGAGTACAAGATCAGAGCACGAAGGCTATTCCACTACAGAGAGGCGTGAGACAGGGAGATGTTATATCTCCGAAACTGTTCACTGCCGCGCTGGAAAACGCCTTCAAGCTCTTGGAGTGGAAAGGATTCGGCATCAACATCAACGGCGAGTATATCACACACCTTCGGTTTGCCGACGATATTGTAGTCATGGCAGAATCGCTGGAGGACCTTAGCACTATGCTCGAAGACCTCAATCGAGTCTCCCAACAGGTGGGTCTTAAAATGAACATGGACAAGACGAAAATCATGTCGAATGTCCATGTTGTGCCCACCCCAATCGCAGTTGGGGGCTCGACTCTCGAAGTTGTAGACGAATATGTCTATTTGGGACAAGTGGTCCGGTTAGGCAGGTCCAACTTCGAGAGAGAGGTCAATCGTCGAATCCAACTCGGTTGGGCAGCGTTCGGAAAGTTAGGAGACGTCTTCTCGTCCAATATACCTCAGTGCCTGAAGACGAAAGTCTTCAATAGTTGTGTGTTACCAGTGATGACATATGGCACTGAGACGTGGCCTCTCACTAAAGGCGTCATGGGTCGGCTCAGGGTCACTCAACGTGCTATAGAGAGGGCTATGCTCGGGGTTTCCCTACGTGATCGAATCAGAAATGAGGAGATCCGTAAGAGAACTAAAGCAACCGACATAGCCCAACGGATTAGCTCGTTGAAGTGGCAATGGGCCGGCCACATGGCGCGGAGAACTGATGGCCGATGGGGCCAAAAAGTTCTCGAGTGGAGGCCACGAACGGGAAAGCGCAGCGTGGGACGTCCCCCAACAAGGTGGTCCGATGACCTTGTCAAGGTCGCGGGACGTCGCTGGCTGCAGGAGGCTTCCGACCGTTCCCGGTGGAAGTCATTGGGGGAGGCCTATGTCCAGCAGTGGACGAATATTGGCTGCTGATGATGATGATGATGATGATGAATGGGCGTGGTAGTCACAAGGATAAAAAATAATCTTGGCGGTCGAGGGTTCAAATCCTGGAAATATAGGTTAGGAAATTCTTAATTTAAAATTTTGAAAATAATAACATTATGCTCAGCACGAGAATCGAACCCGGTTCTCGACCGTAAATCACTCACTGAAACTCTCATAAGTGCAGATCCTTGAGGCATTAGCAGTCAATAAATTTAAGACAAATTGCAACAAAACCAACATTCTAAACGTATTTAGTTAAACAAACAGTTTAGCTAAACCACTCAAGGCCTATAGCTAAAATAGCCTCCTTTCTTCAACTATAAAATTATTAACCTTGGCGGTAACTACGGAACGTGTCAGATAATGACAAAAACTACAAATGTCTCTACTAAGTACTTTAATGTCCGTTCTCCTAATTACAGTGCGTGATTATAAACTCAGTTCTATCTTGGAGAGGTAGATTTGTTTAAAGTCCTTACAAATAGGGTGCATCTGTTAGGGTATTTCGAACATGTCCAGTCTCTACTGTTTTAATGAGAATTTTCTAATAGAAAATGAGAAGAAAAATTCTGGTCCGGGATTCGTTCTCAGGATTCCCTAATAGCACTGCCGAAATTTAAAGATAAAGAATCCGTGGTTTTGGTAAAATTTTGTGTATTATAAAAAAAAATGGTCTAGCTGGAAAGTTAAAACGCCAGTCAATTATTTAAACAATGATCAAAACCAATATTAATTGACCAACATTATGAGGCGTTAAAAAATATTTTGTGCCACAACTTTTTTGCAACGTAATCCGAATGTGTTCAGAAGCAATAAGTCAAACAAAACTAGATGTTACATAAATGTTCTTAACTATCGCAATCTAAACTTCACACTATATTCATATCAAATGTGAAAGTCGGTTATATTATTTCTTCTTCTGTATCAAGTATCTGTATTTAGTTACAATGATTATAGTACTTGTATTTGCATAAATAATTCTTAGTATATTACCTTACGCCTGTGCTGTCGAAAGGATGTTTTTTTGCCCATATTTTACCAGTCAGATTTTTTTATATCGAGTAACGAAAGACTGAAGTACATAGAAAATGTATTTTACATATAGCAGCACTTAACCCAAATTAAATTTAGGTTCCTCACTTAATGTGTATCAGAATATATGACCGATTTCATCATCATCAACAGTCCTACATTCGTCCACTGCTGGACATAGGCCTCTCTTATGGCACGCACGATCTTCGGCTCTCCTCATCCAACCGTGCGGTTATCGTCACCCCACCTAGCCAGAGGGCGTCCTACACTACTTTGCCGAGTATGACTAATATGACTGATTTGTATTTATTTATTTATTGCCAGCACACATTCATTAGTCGTGCGGTGTTAATACGCGTAACCCTAAATACCATTAGCGAATATCAAGCAATTGGATTCACGATTGCTGCGTTTTTGCACCAATTACCTAATGGTAAATGGACTAATGCCCAATGTTGTAATAGTTTTTTGATTTATTATCATTGTTTCAAACAAATACTCCAGAAGGCCATCTATATCATTTAGGATGCAGTCAATTAAATATATGATCTATAACCTACATAAGTGATGGTAGCCCTAATAAGTCTCATGTAAGGCATATTCACACTTTTGATTTAATTTGAACGACTGTCAATAATAGATAGGGTTCTGTCCTCTTTTTCTGCAATGGCAAAGATATTAGTATTTATTCAGTAAAAGCACGGAGTTTGAAAATATGCCCGAAAAACGGCAATTTAATTGCTCCCTATTACGTGTGACTGAAACATACTAAGCAAGGCGTGAGTTTGTGTATGAACATATAACATTATTTTACATAATATCTATTTTTATACATATGTACAAAAATAGAATTGATTATGTAAAATGTAGTATTTATAAGTTCGCTAAAAAAGTTATAAATAAATTAACATGTTTTCGCTATAATCTAAATAAACGATTCAAGCCTAATGTTTTAGCAACATGTCGTTAATAGATACTTCATAACCATAATTAAATACATATTAATTCTTAAGTACTTGAGTAATCGAGGATTAAAATATATTAATTTGTGTAGACTGTCTCGTGTTTACTTTGCGATTTATCGATCATAAATTATAAAATAAGATATAGTGTTTTTTGGCATTTAGATTTTGAAGTTCTCGGAAGTGTAACAGAATAAGAATATGTGTTGAAATAATTGTAATTTGTCTGCTCCTGTAATGTGGGACAAAAAACATAATTGAAAAATATTGGTCGCAGATTAGCAAAATCACTGTTTACGTTATTTAATACAAGAGCCCTAAACATGATTCCACTTTCATCTTACGTTGTCAAGTTAAAGCAATAATAACATAGACTGTATATTTTAACAGAGAAAACATTTTAATTTTTTTCACATCCTGAACTGTACCAAATTAGTACCAAAATGCTTAATCCTGTTTTATCCTTTTTTAAATTTTCATTTCCAATACACTGCCGTTAGATGTCGCTGTTATCAAATTCTACTGAAAATTAATCTATCAACGTCATTGACCAAGGAAGTTACGTTGGGTAGACCACACATTGTGGTTTTATATGAAATAGAATATTTAGAGATAGTTTGGTCATATGGATAGATGACAGACGACTTACGAAAGCTATTTGACGAGCGAATGTGAATGAAAGGGACGTTAAAGGGCGCCAGAGGAGAATGTATGGCAATCTTATCCGCAGAGGGCATAAACGAATAATTGACGTAATTGTTTGACAAAATAGTTGAATGTAGAAGAGGCTTAGAATTACGTAATATTTATGTGTGACAGAATCATTGTATAACCTTTGGCTGCTCTATTATAATTAGGATTTAAGTGTGTACATTGACCCGACTGCCTAGTGGTCTCGCGGTAATATAAATTGCCGTGCGAATTAAAAGCCCCAGGTTCGATCCCCGAGTCAGGCAGTGTTAATGGGATTGTGAAATTTTCAGTAGCAACATGGAGTTTGAAAATGTGCCTGAAAACGGCAACAGTCTCGTCCTGTGTCACATGGGACTGATACATATTAGGCGAAATTTAGCCTTTACCTACCTTTGCCAATTCCTTCAGAGAATACAGGCGTGAGATACTATAGATGTGTATTTATATATAAATATCGATGAAGAAATAGCATCATCATACATATACATACAATCATTAACATTCATAAAGTGTTTAAATCAAGAATGAGGAGGTGTGCCCCGGCCGCAATAATCTAAGAATAATATGTAGGTATGTGGTACGAGATTACGTTATGCAAGAGGCAGACAGACGGTAATAAAATCGGCGACGCACGTGGCCTTGGGCCCAATGAATTTCCAATGAAAGTAGATTTTAGCAGACCAAAATTGGGGGGCTCAATTTCTGGTGTTACTGCAATAGCGAAGTAATATCTCTACAGTGAACAAGAGACTCAAGGCTGGTAGTTAGCGGCAATACCACCATCATCAGCCCATTCTCATTGCTGGGCACAGGCTTCCTCTACCATTGAGAGCGTTTATAGTCCTTCACGGGATCTAGTGAAGGTTGGCAGACTACACTTCTAAGAAATTCCTAAGAACTTTTAGGTGTGCAGGTTTTATCACGATGTTTTCCTTTATCGTTCAAACAAGTGATAGTTCATTGTCAATTCACGCGTGAGTTCGAAAAATCGGTAGTGTGTGCCTGGGTTTGAACCCGCGACCGCTGAGATTGTCGATCGCATACGTTAAACTCGATGATATAGTATATGCAGTTCTATTTAAATTTAGATTTCAGCATGTAAAAAGAGCATAATATAAATTTTTTCAGACAATGAGCATTGTCAATGACCATCGAAAAGTCAAATTCGACTTGACTTAAATGTTAATTGAAAGTCAAATGGTCAATCGAAAAGCGTCCTGCCTGAGGATCGAACCGAAGACCCAACTATGTTATACTGAACATTAAGTGTGGTAAAAAGTTGTGTAATAAAGTGTTAGTCCTTTTAGGGTCAAAGCTGGCAGTTCGTCCTAATTAGATCCATTTGATCTCCAATCACCTGATAAATTATTCAATTACTATTTACTTACGAAGCACTCAGTTTTGGACGATTTAATGTACTTTATGTAAATATATACATAGTGAACCAGTATGTTGACATTTGACGTACTATATGTGTAAATTAGAATATGTTTTAAGCCATTTCAGATTAAAAAATATTTAAAAGTCCCTAATTGGTTGTGATGGTACGTACAGGGCACATATAGTTAGTCTATATAAGCATACATATAAGGTTTAATTTCGACGGACTACAAACGCAGTGATGTGTACAATATTTTCTCTTGAATGTACGTGATAATTATCTTATATATAAAATTCTCGTGTCACAGTTTTCGTTTCCATACTCCTCCGAAACGGCTTGACCGATTCTCATGAAATTTTGTGAGCTATTGAGTAGGTCTGAGAATCGGCCAACATTTATTTTTCATCCCCCTAAATGTTAGGGGTAGTCCACCACAAATTTTTTTTTTTTATTTTTTAGACAAAATTTTTAGTTTCTTTTTTTTTATGATACAACATACAAAAATACATACAATTCTTAATTTTCACTCTTCTACAATCAACCCTTATTGTTAAATAGCCATTTAAGTAATTTAATCATTTTTCATCTCCGGTCGAAAACGATCAATCGTCATTTAATTAGTTATCCTTTGACTGGTAGGGCGATACGAAGTTTGCCGGGACAGCTAGTATGATTATATATTTGTATATAAATCAAAATGGTGGGAAAATTTGTCTGGGATTGAAATCCGCGACCGTCTAGATCAGTGGTACCCAAACTTATTTTGTCTACTGCCCACTTTGAGAATAAAACATTTTTTAGCGCCCCCATTAACACGCGCGAAACCACAAATGAAAATAAAATAAATTATTTATTTAACCGTCACCCTAAAAAAAAAAACAAAAAAAAAAACAAGAGCCACTCTGGACAGTAGTGGCCACTTTTCACCACTAATACCCAAGATTCTTCTAAAAAAAAAAAATTAAAAATAAAAAAAAAAAAAAGAAATAACAAGAACTGCATAGTATGGTCATGTATATTGCGATCTAATACCGATTTTGGGCGCGTATCTACCGATTTTTGTCGCTCCTAGCTAAATAAAATTACAAATCACCCCCCAGGCCTCTAGGCTCTACACAACGCCCCCATTCTCTTTCTGGGTCTCTTACCGCCCCCCTTGAGACCTCCAGCGCCCACAAGGGGGCGTTATCGCCCACTTTGGGAAACACTGGTCTAGATTTTTTAGGTTCTTTGATACCATGCAAAAGACCACAGTGTTTTAAGCCCCTACTAGTCTTACTTCGCCTACCATAGATAAATTTCAAATTAATAGCAAAAGATAATAAATAAGATTATCTTGTCGTGATAGGTAGATAAGACCAGTTTAAGATATTAATTAATGGCACAGTAAGTAGCGTCGAATATTCGTCACGCCTTGCCTTACGAGAACTTGGTGAAAGTACACTCGAAACCTCAGTTGTTTAAGAAATAAATAAAAACAACAGTAATTAATATCTCTGAATAATACTCTACTATTGAATTTTTTATAACAAACGGCAAATTAATTTTTCAATATTTTTTGACTTCCCATTTTCTTAACATTTTTTTACGCAAAATTTTTGAAACAGAACCTGCTGGCAATTTTTTGTTATGTTTTTAAACCCGCATAATCATTAGCAAAGAACAGTAAAATCTTTTTGGCGAAGAGTTCATACAAAGTTTAGTACGAAAATAAATATAATAAAACTTAAGATTTTTGAGCGCGCCTGTACCGCGTGAAAGGTAGATCCGCAACGCATTGCAGACGGAATAAGAACAAAACCGCATATCACCAATTAATGTATATTTATGTAATCAATGTTAGCGTACTTGGTTGCCTTGTGGTTGTGAGGCAAAAAATTCAACCAATTTGGGTTCGATTCCGGAGAAGGAATTTTTTAGCTTCTGTTAGTACCTTCATTTAAAAAAGTAGTTATTATAAATACCATATCAGACACAGACGTTCTCTATGGTCCAGATGAGCTGAACTGACGAACTTCATTGATCTATTCTAGGCTGCCTGTGTCGCCATCATTGTCCTATTTCTTTATTTTTTCTTATATTTGTACCAGAGGTTGTGGTTCTTGGAACTATAGATTTGATCTTGGGCTCTATATTACAACCGTGCTATCAACCATTTCATTCTTAGTTGCTCAAGGTCTTCCTCACAAATCCCTAGAGGAAAATATCTTCCGATTGCAATATTCTCGGTAAAAACATGAACGTAGTTTATTAGCAAGCAGGAATGAAGATAGACGGGCCGTAATGCAAATTCATCTCATGACTTCTTGGAAGATTAAGATTACGATGCAAAAAATGATTTGAAGCCAAAGTAGTTTGATAAGTTGAACGGGAAATAGAAATTAGAAATACTAGGACTACAGAAACGATATTTATAGGGTTGCTTAAGTTCCTACATCGCGGAAGTAAAAAACTGTACTATGGTCGGATTTTTATAAAAATAAATATATGTATGTTCTATAAAGGCTACACAGGGTGTGTTCAGACCATGATCGGAGACTAAGGCAGGTAATTGCGAGAGTGATCACAAAATTATTGGAGTTAAAAAATGTGCCGACAAAAAATATTTTTTTTACGTTTTCCATAGAAACTACATACAACAATTCATACTGACGGTTGTATGGAGAAGTCATTTTTTATTATTGTTATTTAACGATTCCGATCACGGCATGAATATACCTATAGATAAAAATATCGTTCTTTGCTTTAATGAAAAGTTGTCATTTTTGTCATCCTCGGCATTAGAAGTAAGACGATAAACGCCTCTTCATTTCCGCACTCGAAAAGTGTAGAAACATATCCTAATTATGGTCAAATCGTTGATGAAATTACTTCATGGTCCGCTCACGAAGCGGTAAGACACGGTGTGTGAATAACAAACAGATCGTCTAGTTTATTCTAAGGAAATATCTATGCATACGTAATTGTTACAAAATATTTTTAGTTTGTTTTACATTTCCCCGCAAGAGACTTATGATAATCATTATGAGGCTATAAATAGGACTCTTGGAGGATTATAAGGGCGTTGACTTCTAGATCCTGGTTGCAATTTATTATTAAGTACTTGAATGATGAGGGAAAAAATCGTGAGGAAGCCTGCGCACCTAAAAGATCTTGGGTATTGCTTAGGTGATTAGTTCGCCAACCCGCACCAGGCCAGCGTGATGGACAAATGCCTCAATACTCTCCGTTGTAGAGGAGGCCCGTCTACAGTAGTGGAAAGTATATTACAGACCGATGATGTTATTTTAGGGCTAACAAATTCATAATAGCACGAAGATATTTGACCACAAAACAGCTTTAACTAATATGTAAATACAAAAGTCTTAACAAATGGATTTAATTGTCGAATTATTTAAATTAATGTCTCGTGAACGAGAATATCATGCTAAAAATAGCTAACAAATTCGTTTGAATCCAGTGGGTAGATAAGCGCCCAGACGTACAATGGGGTTAATTCCCCACTGGTGAGTTATTACATAACTTTTCCTCAGGAGCTTTGCATCCCTTTGGCATATATATCGCTCCTTGAATACAAAAGGGCCACAATTAAAAAAAAAATGAAAATCGTTTTATTGCAAAAATGACATCAGAACCGACTATATTTTATAGTGAAAAAAAAACCCCCATCATTTTTGCTTATATTATGGCTGCACTGACCTACCGCCCTTTTTGCATTAGCTCACTTTGATAGGTAATATCAGTGCAAAACTGCCATTTTGTGGGTTGCGCCCGGAGATTCAACGTAAATGCGGTGCGGTTGCGTGAAAAAGTGCCACAATCCAAAATAAGTCTGTGTTGGATACAAATTTTCAGGTAAGTGTGATTATGTTTCACAATACAAAAATGCCATATTTTGGAAAACGTCCGTTTTGCATTCTAACATTAGTATTAGTAACCATAATATATAATACAAAAGGGCCATATTTTGGAATACGTCCGTTTTGCATTCTAACATTATTATTTGTTTTTATATTTTGTAATACAAAATTGCAATATTTGAAATGCGTCCTTCTTGTAATCCAATATTAGTTAAGTATAATTATATTTTATAATACAACAGTAGCATATTTTGAAATACGCCCTTTTTGCATTAAATTATAGTGGAATAAATAATTATTTTTAGCGTGCTAGAATGGGAAAGCAAGAAATATGGCCGTTTTGTATGATAAAAATTTTAGTTTCTGTTACAATTTTAAAAATAAAATTTATTTTGATGTTAATTTTGTTCTATTTTTATTAATTTAGTGACTTCAAACATAAAAATCATACAAATGTATTTATTTGTTTGTAAATTAATAATAAAAACTAAATTGAATCCCTGTCCCTGTAGCTTTCGTCACTGTTTTAAAGTTTCTTAAATAATATCAGTGAGTGTTTATTTGTGAATGTAAAAAAATATGTGATTAAGATGTATTGCCCCATATTTTTTGTGAATTTGAATGTTAAATATGAGGTGGTAGCTTAAATTTGTTAAATATAATTAAGGTGTTATTCCTGGCAAATTAGTATTGAAAATGTCATATTAAGGATTGTTATGTATTTGATTGTGTGTATGTACTGTATAATATATTATGTATAGAATTGTGGGTATTTGTTGTGGATTGTTGGTATGTTTTTTAGTTATAAAACGTTAAATATGTTTTTTTTACAGATTGACAAAATGAATAGAGCACGAAGAATGTTGAATATAGCAACCTCCGTTCAATAATCGGAAAAAGTTCAAGCATTACCTGGTCACAATAAGAATGTGCAACTTTCTTTAATACTTCAGCTGCACTCAGTCTTCCCGTCACGTTACCCATTGATTGATGTTAAATTGTACTGAATAATAGTTACGTACAAAGTTGATTGACCGAACAAGCCGGTTTCCGAAAAGGCTTTAGCACCATAGACCACATCCATACGCTTCGGCAAGTTATACAAAAAACCGAGAAATATAACTTACCGCTTTGTTTAGCGTTTGTGGAATATGAGAAAGCCTTTGATTCGATCGAGACTTGGGCGGTGCTAGAGTATCTCCAGCGGTGCCACATTGACTGTCGGTATATTGAGGTGTTGAAAAGCATATACAACAACGCTACCATGTCGGTCCGAGTACAAGATCAGAGCACGAAGGCTATTCCACTACAGAGAGGCGTGACACAGGGAGATGTTATATCTCTGAAACTGTTCACTGCCGCGCTGGAAAACGCCTTCAAGCTCTTGGAGTGGAAAGGATTCGGCATCAACATAAACGGCGAGTATATCACACACCTTCGGTTTGCCGACGATATTGTTGTCATGGCAGAATCGATGGAGGACCTTAGCACTATGCTCGAAGACCTCAGTCGAGTCTCCCAAGAGGTGAGTCTTAAAATGAACATTGACAAGACGAAAATCATGTCGAATGTCCATGTTGTGCCCACCCTAATCGCAGTTGGGGGCTCGACTCTCAAAGTTGTAGACCAATATGTCTATTTGGGACAAGTGGTCCGGTTAGGCAGGTCCAACTTCGAGAGAGAGGTCAATCGTCGAATCCAATTCGGTTGGGCAGCGTTCGGGAAGTTGCGAGACGTCTTCTCTTCCGAAATACCTCAGTGCCTGCAGACGAAAGTCTTCAATAGTTGTACACGGCATTGAGACGTGGCCTCTCACTAAAGGCGATATTAGACGGCTCAGAGTCACTCAACGAGAGGGCTATGCTCGGGGTTTCCCTACGAGATAGCCTCCGAAATGAGGAGATCCGTAGGAGAACTAAACAGGAGGTCATTGGGGGAGGCCAAAGGTCCAGCAGTGGACCAATATTGGCTAATGATGATGATGATAATGATGACAAAGTTGATTTCAACTATATTACTTAATAATAAGTTAGATTTTTTAGTTTAGATTTTTTAATACAATGTTTTCCTGGTGTACATTCACTTATGTTTTTACTTAGTGATAATATAAAATTTTTTCAAACGATTTTTTACCAAAAAGGTACAATAAACCATTTTTATTTGTAAAACTGTGTTTAATTTTTGACATATTTTTTACAATATTGGTTCAAATTTTGAATGCAAAAGGGACTTTTATGCTTTTTTTTCTTAATAGGTAACAGCTAATACAAAGTTTATATTGTAGGTAGATAGAGCTAAAAAATACGCATCTAATGATATATTAACATCTTATATTTAATTAATAAATATATGAAATATTGTAAAAAAACAGTTTCAAAAATTTGTTTTGGCTGTCCTGTAAAATTTATGGATTTCGATTTGTGTCCCTTTTGTATTCAAGGAGCGATATGTACATGAGTTCAAAAAGTTAAATGTGTTCGTCTAATATCCCAACCCGCGACCGTCTTGATAAAGTCTTTATGACTGCTCTCTGAACGATCACAAATTTTGTTATATTCAAATCTATGATCCCCTTAATCTTCCATATTTTTTAAAGCAAGCCACGTGCTAACTTCCCAAATTTATCACCAGATGACAGCACTGTTTAAAACAATCATTTTCAATCAAATGAGGTATGCTTTCTCGTTCGTCCCTCTATCGGCAGTAGCCAGAACTACACGCAAGTACATGTTAAATCAGATAAAGCCACATCAAGCACGCACGCTACGTAACACGTCGGAAACGTATTAACATGTCCAGTTACTTTTCGTAAATAGCT
Organism: Cephonodes hylas; assembly: GCA_030295005.1. Taxonomy (NCBI): domain Eukaryota; kingdom Metazoa; phylum Arthropoda; class Insecta; order Lepidoptera; family Sphingidae; genus Cephonodes; species Cephonodes hylas. The sequence continues at coordinate 1,421,382 of AP025367.1, read as the reverse complement.
AATAGATGGCGCCACTTTATTTTTTGTTATAAAGTTTTTAATTATAGAATATTCTGTAACTACTGGGAGCGAATGCAATCATTATTTTTGCTATTATGGATAGCATATAAACTGATATTTTATAAGTAGTAGGCACTCCGAAGGGAGTTTGTTTTAAGTACTACTCAATTAGTATTATGTCTAAAATCCTAATCTTAACAAGTTCCTTCTCTCAGAAGTCAATACAATATTGCCCAAAATTTTTTTCAACACCAAATACGTAGAATTCAGAACTTCATTTGAAGTTGTTAAACTACATGCTTTAAAGCGTCTACTTTAAAAGAATGCAATATTTTTTTAATAATTGAATAGAATGTTATTGTTAGGATCGTATCCACGAATACCCATCGAACATATTTTTCTTTTTCTTATGATTTTGGATTATATCTTTTGTAGCGTGATCGTTACAACTTATACGGGTCATTAGACAGTTTATTAGACATCCGACGTATTCATTCGCTCAAAAAACTTAGTATGGTTTTTGCCCAGCTTATCTTGCACTTAAACCTCTCATACTAGACAAACCCGGAAAACGCATGGCCATTTTCCATTAGGCGACCCCGATGCTCAATGCCCTTTATAGATTTCTAACGCATATGCACACATTCGCATGCATAATACGACCTCATACGAACTTCGTATTTCGTAACGCGAAAACAACAGATTTTCTCAGGAGCTTGCTAGTTAGCAAGCAAGTTGGTACATTGGCGGCCATTGTAAGCTGTCGGAAAATGTTCCATTTAATGTGTCCTTAGTTGTTTTATTATTGCGTCGAAACAATTATGTTGTTACATATTGTCGCGTTTTTTTGTTATGGCTTACGAGTTAATTAATAAATCCTTCATTTTTATGTACCTATGCTTTTTTAAGGTATATGGAAGTGTCAATCGAAGATGAAATCTTGATCGTACTCGTAAATTATTATTGAATGAATTTTATAGACGTTTTTTCCCAATGGTTAATTTATTTAGACGTCGAGTTCATGTAGTTCGAGTTTTATTTGAATTTTATGATATGTTTTTTCCATATTATATGTGTCTCAATAGCCCTCGGTCGTTACATTTAAATATGTGGAATTATATAAGTATATATTAGGTTAATAGTTTAAATTGATTTACAAAACAGTTTAGCAAAATTAAAATTAAATAAATAATTATTGGTAATTTTTATCGAAGATGATTCTGATTATCACTTCAATAGATGCCGTAGATTCCTAAATTACATTAGGATTAATAAATTTACTTTTTAATATAATTAAATTCACTCACTTTAAAGAAACATGTAATATATCGTAAAATCAAAGAGCACTTTACGCAAAACAAAACTTGAGTTATTATGTTGTGCATGTAAATATGTAATTATTTTTAATACTTCAATAAATAGACTAATCTATTGTATTTTAATTGATCCTTAATAGCTGCATAGTTGACCGACTTAGTTAATGACTTGCGTCCTTCCCAATAACTTCACTCTTTTTGTCCGCCAGTGTACAGTACGTGAGAGCTTAACAATGACACAATGGCTGCTTTGTTCGAGTTCCTAGCTCAAGTACCACATTGCTTGGGAAGAAATGCTTTCTTTGTTATTCTTATATTTTATTTCTGCAGTATAACAACTTGTTTAGATTATCATGTCATGTAATCAGTCTATATATGCACGTCCCACTGCTAGGCATAAGCTTCCCCTACAAATGAGAGGGTTTAGGCTAAGGCCACCACGCTGGCCAAGTGCGTGTCGATGGACTATCCGCCTAAAAAAACCTAAGAGCTTATGGGTCAAAATCAGAGAGGTCGTCAATTTGGGTTTCGAAATATCTGAGAAATTAAGTTTTCTTTATAAGAAAATTAACATGTGGAATATGTTGTGTCATTTGTCATGAACCTTTCCTGTAAAGAGGCACGCACACAAATATATATTTTAGGAATTATACCTGTTAATAATAAAAATGACAGGGCCTTAAATCATTTCGGGAACACTTTTAAATATTTTTTAAATAATAATATAACCAACGTTTTTAATAATCACCGTCATGAAATTATAATTAACCTGTCCCTCTACCAGTAAATGCTGTCATTTTGTATATTTTTATAATAAAAAGACTTATTTTTTATATTACTCTCCACAGATTTTCAATTAGTGTAAATTTCGTTTCAAAATTTTAATTTATTGTATACATTTGTGCAATACGTTATCAATTAATGATATAAATACAAATGCTGAAAGGTCATTTTAGGATATGTATGCAAGATTTAACTATAACCCTACTCATTAGTGAAAAATCTGCCATTTTTGCGATGTTCCCGAAAATGACGGGAGTGTTCCCAAAATGACAATGAAGTTCCCTAAATGACGTTTACGTTTCCTAAATGACTGCAAGGTTTGGTTTTTGCATTATGTTGTAGATGAAAATAATAAATACCTTTAAGTATTAAACTTTTATTTGTACTTAAAGAATGAACAACATGAGTATCAAAATTTAAACTTAATCTAATAATAAACTTTTAGTTTCAGTTAACAAATATTATATATTAGGAACAAATAGTAATTGCACTCTACAAGTATCATTAAGATTTCTTGCATCAATGCTTAAAATTAAATAAATCAAATGTAGTTTTAAAACAAACAGTCTTATGAATTCAAAACATTATTCAAGCTTATTCATATTAATCACAAAATAATTTGAGTATCAAAGTTTGAACTTAAAGTCTAGCAATAACTTACTTTTCAAAGATATCCATATTCTCATCAAAACAATACTACTACCTATTTTCTGCAATTTCGGGGTGGGTAAAATTTTAATAACTTGTTCACAGGGGACATATGCAACATCATTTTGTTCAAGTTTAAACATCTTTGCTGAGTTCCGCTGACAACGAAGAAAGGCGACCTTAATTTCGCCATCTTCATCAACTGAGGTCTCAGCAACTGCGACGTATCTGTATTCATTTTTTTTATTTTCAGTGGGTACATTTACTAGCAAAAATGTCTTTGGACGTATCATGTTGGGGTGGAAGTTCTCTTTATCATTTCCGTACGATGTACCAGCACAATTATCGTCACTCTTTCCATGAAGTCGATCTGAAACCTTTTGAAGATTTTCATCATCTAAACTGTCTGATCCGTATACAGCGTCGTAAATACTCTTCCTACTCATGTGAAGTTAATTCAGAAACTTATCATTCTTTTCTATTTCTAAATCTAACATTTCTGGCACTGGACTTTCTTTATCTCTATCTTCGACTGAAAATGCCTGTAGTTTAATTTCTCGCAATTTTTTTGAGAACTGATACAGTAGTATGATGACATCAGAAGTTTTCTGCCAGACAATCTTAGTTACATTCATGATTCCTGGGATTGCATCTATCTTTTCAGGTATTATGGTTTTGATTGCAACTATATCATCGTTAGTGACTTCATGGAGTGAAACAGATGTTTTAACCAGTTTTCTTCCTGATCTCTTTCTTGACAAGCGATTATCGCTTTCTATCTCATTTTCAGAATCTGGTGGGCTATTACTTAAAATATTTGCCAACATCTTTTTTTTTCTGTCTATACTTTTGAGAATTTTTTTTCCTTTTCTTTCTTTGTTTCCTTTTCTGTCTTTCAGTCATATCACTAACATTCTTAACTTTATTTTCAGCCTTCTTCCTTTGGTAATATTCCCTATCTTTCAGTCTTTTCATCTCCTTTGTTCAGGTGTCATTTTATCTAAACACTTGCGTTTCCTTGCATTAGCCTTTTCGCGATGTTTTTTGTAATCTTTACTGTCCTGTTTTAATCATTTTTTTGACTTTTTTTATCTTTTCCATGTTACTATTACTAAGTGGTTATCTAAAACAAAAAAAAATGCATTGTTATATGTATTTAAAAGCAAGAAAGCGTCATTTTGCCCGTTAATCGTCATTTCGAGAACGCCCGTCATATACGAGAACATTCCCGAAATGTCCGTTCCCTGAATGACTATCCGATGAATATTTTCATATCATGCTTCATGCCGCTATGTTAGATATTGGTTTTTGAGATTAGGAACACGTGAACTGTAATATTTATAAGAATTTAGCAAAAAGTATGCAAATTATCGGAAAACTAATCACCAAACAGCGTTCCCGTAGTGATAGGGAATTAAAGTACGCTACCCACATACGAAATTAAAACGTACTTACCAATAAAATCAATTATTTTTTTCCAAAAACACGACACGCGTCTTGTCCTTTGACTAGTGAACTTCACACTGTTGCTCGGTTGCGCCACCTAGCGCGTTTTGTTTGAATTATATCGACCGATATCCATCGCGTTCACTGAATGATTTAATAAACGTCAGACAGCATTTGAATAGTCAAAATATGAAAAATATATATTTTAACTTTTTAATTTATACGTATATTCGTAATTTAATAATTTTCGAAGCTAATATATAAAAAAATACAATTTTAAGTCTTAATTGTAAACATTTTTGACTTGTCTCAACTATGAAACGTGGTATAAGGACGCGTTCCCGGAATGACTATTTAGGCCTTTTGAGTTTAAAATCTAATAAAATATTATCGTAAAAAAATAAATATGGTAAGTGCCTTGTAATTATGCGCAGAAACTTCATTTGGAAACAAGTATTTTAGACATACCACGTTATTTTATTAAGAAAATCTATGTCAGAAGCATGATTCTCACCTCTCTGATTTTGACCCTTATAGGTGTGTAGGTTTCCTCTCGATGTTTTTCTTCACCGTAAATAACTCTTTCTGAATACATGAATATAAATATATGTGCTTTAGACCCTGGGCTACAAAAATAGAGTCCTTTATTGCAAATATTACCTTATGTATGCATTTGCAATAGTTAACAAGTTTTTGTTGTTCAATTACTTACTAATCTGTCGGATTCGGTACGTCCAATTGAGATAATAATGTACATGGCGAGATGTAACCTACTCTACTTAAAGTAACCTTAGATAGATTACGTAAAGAGCGGCGTAACTTCGGAACAACTTATATTGCGGAGCTAGGGACATTTCTTCATTGTTTTTGTGGTGTACAGTAAATTATAATTAATGACAGTGTTTGATCCCCGAAAAGGGGGTATAAACCCACAATAATGTGGCTATTATGGGCTAAAAACTGAATGATATATAATTTGTAACACTACACTCCAAATTTACAATATATCTGGGTACAACGTGTATTAAAATTGCTTGTTAAAATTTAGTTTACTTACTTAGCGGCACATTTCGACTATAATAATCATTCGCTATCAATAACACATTTTTTATAACCCCTCTGAGGATGCACTAATACATAATACGTATCCAAATAGCGTTGGACTAAAGACGCATTTACACCGTAGTACAAACAACATTCCACACTATGAAATATCACAGCATTCTATGAAAAGTATCAATTAACTAGCGCAATACAAGCCGGGTAATTACACACACAGAGTATTACAGCAAGCTGCAGATTGTCACCGCGCTCCCCCTATAGCTCCAGATTACGTTTCACAAGAATGATGTATTCATATCTGTACTGCTTGCTCAGTTTATGTAATACTAGGAATTCTGAAGTGATAATTTAGTGCATAGGAGAAAGTAAACTGAATTAGATCGAGGTGGTTGAGATTGTTCAGAATTGTGGCTATGATATGCTTCATGAGTTACGTTTGTTTATATGTGATTAGACTCGCATCCGTAAAGAGAAAACAGAGGCGTATGTACTCATGTTTGTAGTAGGGTTTATTCAGACCCTAATCGGGAACTAAGGCAGATAATCGCCAAGGTAATCTACAAACCCCATGGCTTTAAAAAAAAATTAAAATTTTGATATTCTTCCTTACAATCACGTACATGTTATGTTATACCTACGGTTGTTAGGAAAGCATCAAAAATGATATTTTTTGTCGCCAGTTTCTTTAAATCCAAGTTTTGTAATCACTTTGGCTATTACCTGCCTTAGTTTCCAATTAAGGTCTGAATACACTCAGTATAAAGTTGTGCGCTATAGGAACTAGACTATTGCAAGCAGAAATTTAAATTTGAAAATGTATGTAAATTAACTCTCCTAAGAATTTTCAAATAGGAACATCGACACCTAAACATTATAGTAGGGGAGCCCAAGCGGGGATTTCGGGATTTACTCAAGCGCGGCAGATTAATATACAGGAGGATACCTTGTACCCGGTTAAGTACCTCCACCAAACATGAGCCCCATATATAAGGCCGCCCGTGAAGGATACAGGATCAGATTAGTAAAAAAAAATTGACCATCAGACATTCTCAAGCGCGTCAGATTAAGGTAGGGTGAGTAAATAACGTCCTAAAAAGTGTATATTCCACTAATCTGACAATTTGAGAGTGACGTAAAGTAAGGGGAGGGCAGCAAAGTTGTAAAAAAAAAACGTCATCTCGACATTCTCGAGCGTAGCTATTTTTTTTTTATTTTGAAGGAAATAATTCAAGAATAACGAAAAATATATAATCTGACGATTTCCGCAAGCCGAAATAACAAAAATTCGTCGATAAAGTTAAATGCGTGCAGCTGTGTGATGCTATTTCCTTCTCCGCGTTTCTATTCCTGTCTCACTCTTTCTCTATCTATTACTCTCTCACTCCGTCTCCACTCTGGTTTCTGCTGCCATGACGCCAACGTATTTAATAAAGTATAATTTTCAACGTGTTTTCAACGTTTTGGCTTTTTTGCTAATTTAACACGTTGATTGTCTATGCATTATATATAACGCATTTTCGGACTCGCTGAGACATCCGTGCATTACATTTAATGCATGAGCTTATACTTTTTAAATTCGTTTGTTTAGACTGGATGTGGGAGCTACTTTTTTATTTAACAGATGTATGAGCAATGAATGGAGAATAATGAAACATCAATGTCCCGCAAACTTTTTTTATTTTACTGGTTATATGACCTGGCATACCAATTAGTATTTTTTATTTGAAAAATATCTACTTGCAACTAAGATGATGATTAATTAATAAAACATAAATTTTTGTTAAGCTTTTTTTAAATTATTTCTTTATAAATACATGCATTGTACTAAAAAAGCATACACTTATTTATTTGCATGCTATTTCCTGAGCTTTTCAATTAATTAAGTTCAATGATTTAAAAAAATTGAAAAAAAATTTTTTTTTTGTCAGATTAGGCGAATCCCTCTAGATAATCGTCAGATTATGAGACAGTACGTAGAGAACATAAAGATGAACCATATATATCTTAATCTGACGCGCTTGAGTATTTCCAAATGACGAATTTTTTTTGCATATTATGAGAATGGCCACGAGTTTGCGTCACATCGAAATCGTCAGATTATTGAATGAGAGCTTTTTTTTTGGTGCACTTAACACTCCCTTAGAAAATCTGACGCGCTCGATAAAATTTTTTTTTTTTTCATTTTCAACCTTTAAAAACAACCACCCCCATCATGGAAACGATCAGATTAACATACGTACATTATTAAAAATACGTAGGGCAATGATGCTATCAATATCTGACGCGCTCGAGGATGTCCACGCAACAGTTTTTTTTTACATATTTAACAATCTATACCCGCTTTCCCCACCGATGAAAAGGTATATATCATATAACATTTTTTTCTTCTTATCGTCTAAGCTTTGCAATCCAATAGGTGTCTATGACGCTCGAGTAAATCCCCATTTAGCATCGTCGGCTCCCCTACTATTAAGACACATACATAGTTTTAAAAAAATATAATAGAAATATAGCTCTATAAAAGATGTTAATAAGAATTAATAAAGAACATGTCGAAACTCCCGCACAACAGGATATGTATGAATAACGTCTTCATAGTTTTGGTTATAAATTTAAAAAGCTATAGAATGTCATTGGACATAACCTTTTTCTTGATTATGTCAAGTTAAATAGGGAGTTCAACAGCTTTACCTATTTGTATGGGTTTGTGCAAAAAATAATTCATAATTTATAACCTGAGCAGTGATGGCCTCGAGGTTTGGGCGCGCGGTCGAGAATCTCGGCGGTCGCGGGTTCGAACCCCAGACACACAGACTCTGACTTTTCGAAGTTATGTGTGTATTCAAATTGAATTATCACTTGCTTTAACGGTGAAGGAAAACATCGTGATGAAACCTGCACACCTTAGAGTTCATAGGAATTTCTTAGATGTGTAGTCCGCCAACCCGCACTAAACCCTCTCAATGGTAGGGGAGACCCGTGCTCAGCAGTGGGCGTATAGGGGTTGGTGAAGAAGAAGATTCATAACCTCTCCCCTGGTTCTCCGAAAGAGAAGGTAGAAATGCCAGAAATGCATTTCTGCACACACATGTCAGTCCCACGTACATAATAGAGGGCAAGTCTAATGCCGTTTTCAAGTAATAAAACCTATTAACAATATTCAAACCGGGACTTGCAACCAAGGCTTCTTAATCGTACAGAAATAATGCTGTGGCGGCGATACCACGAGCCCAAAAAAGAAATTCTAAATATTTTCCTTTTCATTAATTTAGTTGGCTTAGTTAAAGACTCGCTAAGCCAACTAAATTGGTTGGGTTAAGAGTTCAACCCTTGCTATAATTTTTATGGCGTGTCACAGTCATTCCTGATGAATAGAAAATCAAACGCGCCCGGTAGAATTTCTAGAGTATACGAAGTTTTCGAGGCTTTTCTTTAAAATCTGGTGTTATATAAGTATGATGTAATAGTATTTAGGTATAAAAACGTTTTAACGTAAATTAAAGAAACTCGTTTTGTTATTTGAATATAAAGAGATTACGCACCATATATTACATTTTTATTGGCTTAAATTCGGGTTCAATGTTTGATACAGTAATAAAATAAATTAATGTTGCTAAAAGTTATTTTTAGAGGTGATATCCTCTTTGTGAGATTCTTTCTACTTTTTAATAGGTTTAGTTTTTATAAGTAAGGAATTTACGTTAACTTATGTTATTTAATGGACCTATTATAAAATGTAATTAGTATAAATTTAAATATGTTTATAATTTTACGTTTTATTTGGTACAAGCCACTGACCTAAATTATTCCGGTCGCTATACTTATATATCCTCGAAGTAACATAACACCATATAAATTATACAACAAAGCCCTTATCTCTCCTAATTGTAGAGGAGCCCCATGCCCAGCAGTGGGGCGTGTATGGGCTGATGATGACATATTATAAATTTTGAATTTTTTGACTGGTGTTAGGTTTATGTTAAAATATGTGGAAAAAATAGAAATTTCTTTAAAATAATTTATTTTTATAAGAATTTTTATGATTTGATAAGAGTTTCATTATTGAAATTACCAATCAGGATTCCACATCTAATCGAATAAAAAATCCCTATATGCCTTCAGAATCCGGTACAAGAGAAAATGACTCATTCATTATGCCCCCTATTTTGTTTATATTGTAATGTCTTTGTGGTGTTGCCAGATTGTTTTCCAAATTATCTTTTTACATTTATTGTACACATTCACAGATTTGTAGGCTAGCTACGTAGCTGTCCATTTTTGTGTACGACTAAGTCTTAAAAATATTTAAATGCTTCCAAGATTGTCATCATCACATAATATGAACGCTTATTTTTTTTCAAAGGCCTTTTGAGGCCAATATTTTTTATTTTGATAATTCGTTTCCATTTATAGCACCTCCACATAAAGTGACCATCAAAATTATTTATATTGCATAGACTAAAGATAACTATTACTCAGGTTCGGGTTTAATAAGGACCTTTACAAAACAGAAAAAATACTAATAATGGAAATGTATTGTGTTTTGGAATTTCGGTAACTATACCTATGATTGGTTTTGTTAAAAACAGTCCGAACAATATCGCTTCAATCGATATCTTATTCTCATTTACAAGATTTCTTTTTGAAGGCACTTAGTCAGATTGCAAAGCCAAAATAAAAAAGAGATCAGTAAAAAAAAATATCTTCCTTAAATGCTACTGATCCCCTATGCTATCTTTTTGCTTTGTTATTATGTTAGATATGGAGGTATGAAACTTAGAACAAGCTCACAGTTTTTGTGGTAATTTTGTCTGTGCGCACACTCGCATCACGTAATTCAAAATATTTATCATACAACGGTAGTCGCCGCGAAGGTCAGCCTTTGTTACTTTAGGCACGCCGCTCACTGTCTTTTCCTCAATAAAAATAAACATAGGAAATGAAACGAAACGTTGAAAAAAAGAATTATTTTTATTTTATTTATCGATAGCTTTTTACATTCGACTTAACCTAGAAAATGGTAACTTTATATCACTACGTACACGTACGCTCATACATACATTACATAAATATACAAGAGAAATTGATGATTTTTCCTTTTGCTGCTGTCCCGGCCGTCGACAGGCGAGAGTTTATAAATAATTTCGAATGAAACATTTGACGAATGATAATTTGGGACTAAGCTACATTATTCTAATGGTGGTAGTAGGAGCCGCCGAGGCTGAGGTGGCTGTAGTCGTGGTCCTTGATGAGGACTGGGACCTTCACGGGCACGGGGTAGGGCTTCTCTACCGCGACGGGGACGGGCCTCTCGACATGCACGGGGTAGGGCCTGTCGACCGGCACCTTAACAGGCACGGGGTAAGGTCTCTCCACCGGTACTGGGATGTGCTTGTAAACGGGGTAAGGCTCTGGGACGGGTACCTTCACGGGGTAAGCTACAGGCTTCTCAACATGGACGGGGTAAGGCCTGTCGACGGGAACGTGCACTGGGACTGGCACTGGCTTTTCAACGGGGACAGCGACTGGGACGGGCTTCTCGACGGGGTAAGGAGCGGGTACGTGCACGGGGTAAGGCCTGTCAACGGGCACTTTGACTGGAACTCCGACGTGCTTCACAACAGGGTAGGGCTGAGGCACGGGGACTTTCACTTCCACGGGGTATGGCACGTGTTTCTCCACGGGGTAAGGTTGGGGCACTGGGACCTTGACGGGGTAGGGGACGTGCTTCTCCACGGCGTAGGGCTGGGGCACGAGCACCTTGACGGGATAGGGCCTGTCGACGGGCACGTGTACGGGGTAAGGCACCTTCCTCTCTACGGGGTAGGGGGCGGGGACATGGACTGGGACCTTCACGTACTCCTTCACGGTAACTGGCACGTGTTTGACGACCTCGTAGGGCTGGGGCACGGGCACCTTGACGGGGTAGGGCACATGTTTCTCTACTGGGTATGGCACAGGTCTGTCGACGGTAACTGGCACTGGGACGCCTTTGACGAGGGTGACGGTCCTGGTGATGTCAGTGTGACCACCAAGGTTGAGTCCGTAACCGTGGCCGATTCCTCCATCGACGAGGTTGTAGGCGCCGCCGTAACCGTGGCCAGAGCCGATGTATCCGACGTCTAATCCGTCGATGCCGTAGCCATAGCCGAGGTCTAGGAGTCCGCGTTTGTCCAACTTCTTGTCTAGGGGTTCTGCTTTGCTTTCCGTCTTCTTCTCGCTGGCAGCCACTGCCGCTACCAGCAGGAAAACTAAGCAAATCTGTGAACAAAGTAATACCCAATTAAGCATTGTTATCGAGCATATAATAGATCTCGTTTAAGTAATGTATACAACGCTTAGATAATAAACTGGTCGGGTGTGAAAAGAGGTAAGTAACCGTAAACGAAACATTTATTACATCTAATTTCACATGCAATAAGTTTTAAAAGCCATTATGATACATGCAATAAATGACTAGGATCGAGTGGATAACAGAATGGAGTTGTCTGTCATAAAATAGTTAATCGAGATTGAGATTCAAGGAAGTCGTACAGCGTACACATCTGGAGCATCATAATATAAAGGAGGAACTTATTCGTATGACGAAAATGTCTCTAGTGTATGACGTAGTTATTGCATTAGATTTCTCGTGCACAACACGCGTGCGCAATCGTGATGAATGAGCTCGATTTATCGCTATTTGCTAAAAGTTATCAGTATTATCTAACACATGGTCTATTGCTCTATTGGCATCAATACATTGATGACTAGTTTCGGCTTGTTACTTTGCTTATTACGCATGATTGATTAAATTTAATTTCATCTCGTAATAATTTTGCAATTTAAATAGACTTAATCTTTCCTAATTAATTATATAATACGGAATAAAGACTGTTCAATTTAAAATTAGTTGAGTGAATTACTCAGTGGTATATTAATAAAATATAAGAAAACATAAAATTGAGATGTGTATTTGTTGAAGCATATTCCACAATACTATAATAATGCGAAAGGAAGGTCGCAAGATTTTTCTCAATACTTAATCAAAAGCGAATGCGTGTTAGAATTACTTAACACATAATTATATGCGTACAAGCCATCGCATTTTTCACAAAGATGTCAGTGAATCATATGACAAGCATCATTCATTTTGATGCAAATTTACAACTTGTATGAATCACAAATTAACACCTTAACTTGTAATCGGTTATGAATGAAATAACGATTAAAATGAATAATAGCTGAATTAAAAAGGTTATGACAACAGAGATATTGCATCAACTTGTGACATTAATCAATCTACAGAAATATTTGGGATAAGTCATATGACCAAAAGTAGCGGCGCTACCGATTGCAACATTTGTTTACATTAAAGTTTTTTGATACAATTCAAACGATAAGATGTAAAATACCGATATGTTTTGTTATTTAAGATGCCAAAGGTACCTGAAATAGTTATAAATATACTGAACCAGATTTTACAAATATAATCATATGATCGAAAGGAAATAACTCAGGACCGTAGAAAATATTTAAACTATTTTCTCTTCAACGGTTAATGAAATTCAAAGATTAATAGCATTAGTAAAAATGATGCAAGTGCAATAAAGGGAACTAAAAACACAATGTTTTCGTTCAAAACTATGTCGCATGAATAATTAAGTCGCGATAATCAATGAGAAACAGACCACAAGGAAATCTGAGTGCATTCGAAGCGTTATGTCAGTGGGCCAGAATCGCGTACTTGCAAAACTTGATCCACCATTGTCAAAGAGTTGAACAAACATTTGGTAACTCGCACGCCAACATAGAAATTAACACGACCGCGCGAAAAAGCCCCAGTTACATTTCAAAATGCAAATATTATGGAGCCATTCAACTCGGCCGTTTGCTGAAGGCGAACGAGACTGCGACCTTGAGATATATTGACAATAACCTACATAATTTAAATTTTAAAATGCGACATTTTAAAAGGATTTTTAATGAAATGTTGCAACAGATGAGTAACTGTGGCAATGCTAGATTCTTTAGTATTATGTGTCACATGATTTATCAATATGTATTGCTAAGGCCGTTTTCGTAATAAGACTTTTTTTAGGAATGTTTTAGAAAACATGATAACGAATTCCGATTGTGATTCTTTATGTATTGAAAATTCGGTAATGATCATTACCAAAATTGTTAAGTAAGTCATTAAGTCAACAGAAGCTATACTAGCAGTTTTTTTAACAATCACAACGCCGTGTGATTAAGTATAAGCAATACTCGTTACTGTTATAATTACTGATATCTCCGACATCATTTCGCAACCGCTCCTCCCACAAGTTACACAAATAGATTTTAGTTTTCCAACCTCCAATTAGCCCGCAAAAAGGGTTTACGCAATCAAACATCGTTTAAATAATATGACGGGAACCGCACCGAAGCGGTGTGTAGTTAAAACGTCCGAAGTCTAAATTGGTAGGCATTAGGAGCATTATAGGGTATTAGATCCGATTGTTCTTTCGCAAGTCTTGGTCAAGCACGACTGTCTTTGTGCGAAATTTCCCATAAGTTTTTCTAGACTGTTGGAGTCGGTAGTCGAATATCGTTTCGGAAATTTTGATGCCGGCTTATGATTTTTTACTCACTGTCTCATCTCACTTGATTGATATATCATAAAAAGACCTGGAATCGTAATATATTAAACAAACATCCACTATTACATCTACAATCCTAACACGTTTAGTTATCATAACAATTTATGAAATAACGTTATAACATTTAGTAACACGATTATGAAAATTTCACTCAAATGCAAGATTACACAATATTAGATCACAATGATTCGCGATGCAGTTTTATAATCAGCAGTTTTAACACGTCCTTGTTTGAAACCAGACCGCGGGGAGATCCACTTTCCACGGTTTTCGACGCATTTTTTGGCAACACTGCAGCTTATGTTAGTTTTGCAAGACACATTGTGAAATGATAACAAGGAGCGTTTCTGGGTTGAATGACTTCCAAAAAGTGGCATAGAATTACTCATATTATTTGCAAGAAACTAGATGGTCAATAAATATAGTATTTAGAGAGATTTTCAAGGTAATTATTTTAATTGTACAATTGTAAATCTTTATATAATTGCCAGATATACAATACTTCTCAGTATAAACGATATTAATATGATATTAAAAAAAATCAAGAAACTTTAGTAATATAAGGAGTCCACAAAAAGTGTAGCAAGAATGTAATGTAGTAGGGCAGTAAGATGTCCTAAACATATAACATTTTAGGAAGGGTCAATAACCACTACAGAGAAACAAGATCTAGATTATAAATCAGAGGCTGCTGGATTGTTGCCAACTGTTACCTGATCGATTCGACACCGGAATGATTAATCCATACGTGTTTTTCTCGCGGAAGTATCGCTTTCAGTTCATAATACCAATATACCTTGAGAAAAACTCTACCAACTGCATTCCGCTGCGGTTTATTCATAGCAAATAATATGTTATGATAGTTAGTTAGTTAGCTTGATTAAGTTATTTGGGACATAAGACAGTATAGACAAGTGATAGAATGAAAATCGAAGAACTGGTTCTTTTTTTAATAATCTATTCATGCGATGAAATTCTGGAAAATCCTAATTTACTATTAACGCCACAAAGCAGGATATTGAATTTTGATAACACGAAGATTGTACGGACACATAAAGATAAAACATTCAGTAAAGTTTTTAATGACTTCACGCAGTATTAGTGCTCAGAACCATTAGCATGTTCGTTGACATTGCGTAATTTGTCAACTATTTCAAAGATCGAGAATGTGCTACACAAGCTTTATAGGAAAATATATTATTCTTAAACTTGAGTATTAAATTAGATATAATTGACTGTAGGTTCATACTTAATTACTTGATGTAGAAATTAAAAACGTAAATAAACCAAAAAAGTATCGAATTTCCGAGTCCATTATAATAACGTTACACATGTGGCCGAAATAAAGCAATATTTACATAAAATCCTTGGTTACTTAAACTTTCATGGCATGCGTTTTCTATTTAGGGCACATTAACCTCTTTAGTATTATTTTTCCTCGAACCTGGCAGTTTCTTCGTTAACTATATATTTTTTGTTTTCCCTTTCTTTAACTTTAAAGATTTCTTTTGTTAACCTTTCCAAACTCAAACCTTCTTTAGCGTAAATTGAATCAACATTATTAGGGCCAGTGTATGGTGAATGAAATACGTAACAATGGAAAACAAAGCATTCAGTTTGGACCATGCTAATTGGAACATTCGAGGTCGTTTGCTGGACTCGTGGGAGACTTTTATGGTGCTATGTTGCAATATCCCCTTACACAACTTCCACTATTTACGGCTTAATTATAGTAGCCTTCACCTGGAGATGGAGTTTTTAAGCCTATTTCGTTTAGTTTATTGTTTTTAAAATCTAGTTATACAAAGAAGTGCTTTCAAGAAAGAATTACTTATTTTCCTTCGTTTATATCGACTATTTTTGGAATAGGTTCGATCTC
The DNA here is from genome assembly GCA_030295005.1 of Cephonodes hylas. NCBI lineage: Eukaryota > Metazoa > Arthropoda > Insecta > Lepidoptera > Sphingidae > Cephonodes > Cephonodes hylas. Next base: position 1,405,627 of record AP025367.1, on the reverse strand, counting down.
GTTAGAGGATGATGCGGAGTTCTTACTAAAATTGATCTGTAAATTTTGCCCCTGTAAATTTATACCTGATTTTGTATAGAATTAAAATATTGCTTTTAAGAAACATAAACTATCAGAAACTTATCCGTCTATTGCTGAGGTATAAATCAACTTTACAGCACAATCTACCAAATGAGCGTACAATTTTTGATTTTCTTAATTATGCTCTACATTCATAGTCTTAACATTCCATATAGAATGAATGACATTTTACGAGAGGAAGCCTATTAAGTTGCCCTACTGGTACTATGGAAGTGATTAAAAGCGTAATATTGGTGTTTTTACAGCTTTTCAGCTAGTTGTCTTCAATAGCTATAATAAAATGACAATAAAACCGTTCTCTACACCCGACCTTAGACTTTTAAGTGCAGTTAATAGGGCCATATCACCTTGTAGCTATTGGACCTTTGTTATGACCTCAATATGCGCTTTTGAACGGAACACAGTTAATTATATGCACATATTAGAGCATGATTTGATCGTTGCGTGTTTTAGAATTTTCTGGTATTTTATTTGCAAATATTAGATGCGCAATATTTTGTATCGCGGTTTTAAACCTTTTTTTGATTAATCTGATTTGATATCGATTCTGTTGTTTGTAAGCTTTTTAAATACTATCACGGATATTTTAAGTAGTTATATAAATCTGTTTTACTTTTTACTACTTTTACAAAAATAATTATTTATACCTAATTAAGCTTCTTTTCTTAATTTAAATAACTTGCTTCAAATAGCCTACGGTAATAAAAAATCTGCAGCATCATTAATTAAAAGCTGGAAACATTTTTTCTCCCAGCATACTTTATAAGATACGATTGGAAAATGAAATCTGATTGGAGACATTACGAAATCGATAAACCCGTAGTGCGCGTGTGGTACTTATCCACGCTTCCTAGTTCGCGTCCAGTCCGAAACCTGTTCGGGGCAAAATGTCCATTGTGACGTAATAGTTAGATTGATGCGTTTGTCACGGTTCAGGAGCCCTAACATCATTGACCACTTGCTTTCTTTTAATTGCTCAATTGTTTTTTTAGGTTTTTATCGCCTGCCAGGGTTATAAAAAAATAGTGTTGTATGGTGATTATTGGTATTATCGCGAAAAATATGACTAATGTTGATAATAATTTTAAAATTAATATTATTTAACCACAATCCAATTAAATAATTTTCTTTTTCTTTTTATCAATACTTTTTTAAAATTGAGAATATAAATTGAATATTAAGTTAGCGACACACAAAAAAACGAAATTCGTCAAATATTTCTTTTAAATTACGTTAAAGCAAATTCTCGGTCGTTCTAAATTCAAAATAACGATTTTGGTGCCCTAAATCGCCATAATTAAAAAATGTATCATTTTATATCGAATCCTTTGAAAAATTCCGTAAAATAAATTGTCCCTACAATATCCATAATTGGCAAAGTATTGACTTCAAAAAATCGCCACATCCCGTATCGTACACAGAATCACAACACACACGGGAAACGCGACGCGAACGGGGTGAGATTTTTTTGAAGTCACTACAATGATGCACTTCACTTCAACTGTAAACACTTCAAGCACACCACTCACCGGTGTTTTCATTATGCCTCTTCAACGGTGGTTGGAGCCGGGAATCGAACTGGATACCACTTGGAGCGCGTTGTGTGTATTTATAGGTGGTTATGTGGTTGCACTTTCGCCACTGCCCCCCTAGTTGGTGGATTAGGCTGTGGTACTGTGTGCCGAGTCCTTCGTATTCGTTCGGACGCTGGGCGGGAAACGGACGTGTCTCGCGATCACATTTTCACATTTTTACATTACATACGCGCTGTATACATTATACACGATGCAAGTATTTAAATCCAGTGTTTCCTGTATGTACTTAATATAAACATTGTATCTGTTCGTTAGTGTGATTAGTATTTTAATTAATTAAAAAAATGATTTGGTGAAACTTTTAAATTAAATTATTTGGACATTAATTTTTGGTAGTGTATTACGAATTTTATGTTTTGTTTTCTAAGTTCGAAATGCAATAGCAAAGTTGACTATTAAATAAATAACAATTAAGTTTAAACAAGAAATAATAATACCCTAAAATACTTGTCTAACAAGTTTAAAAGTAAAGTTGTTATTTATGACACTAGGACGTAAATTGGAGCGAAACGGGTTAATTAATTATTCGGCTTCTTAAGTATTCGTATAGAATTATGACATATTTATGGCTGTTTTACGACTCGTCATTCACTACTAATAAACTAGGCAATAAATAAAATAAAATATTCACAAATCTATCATATGAAACAAAAAAAACATATCCTGCAGGCTATCAAAATATGCATGCTATTTAAATAAATAAAAACACAGACGCACATGTCAGATTAATAGATATGGGAAAAGGATTATTACAAGCATATGTCGACAACTATGTTTTCAATTCCCACAAAACAAGTCTTCAATTTTGCAAATAAAAAAACACATATTTTTTATGTATCAAATAGGCATAACAATGTATCAAACGACATAAATTCGCTTTAGAATTATGTCTAGAATCCTATAACATTGCGGTTTCTTAGTAACTAGTCAAAGGCATAGTTTTTCTTCACTGTTAGTCTTCTTGACTCTAGAAACCGTCTTTGTTATGTTGTTTCTTGAGTGTTATCTACTGGCATAAATTACATACTACATTTATTTATTTAAATATATCTAAATTGAACTTGACTTGTAAACAAAAGCTGTTCCCTCTTAGAATTAGGTTATATCCTACGAGATTTTGAAATGTAAAAAAATCTTGTACGTATAGATATCTCAGGGCTTTCATAATATGGCAGGATTTGTATGAACAACTGATGTATGATATTAAAATATTAGCATAAATTTATTCCTCAGGCTTTTATAAAGAGATTAACAATAAATCAAAAACTGTGAAAGGTTTCTTTCATCAATGCGTTTGTAATCACAATACCTATAACCCGTTTTAGTTTTCGATCCCGGCCTACTTACACTCTGTATACCCTTTCGGGAAAACAGGTGTGAAGTTACGTATGTATGTTATCTCTTATATTAGTGCACAAATTTTCGCATAATCGTGATTGCATCGAGGATTAAACATGGTGTATTAGGTTCCAGTCTTAAAAATAATTGACTATTGATACTGATGTATTGTAAATAAAGAATCTAGCATTATACGAGGAATTTCATAGGACTGTAAAGTTCACTAATGCACAAATGACCTGAGTTTGGTCTATGGCCAATATTATCTACATAAACTGCTAAAATTTTAGATTGAGTAAATACATAGGCATAGCTTACGATCTTCATAAAATATAGTGAAGTACAGATAAGAGTATAAATGAATTATAATTATATATACATTATTAACAAAATCAACACAACGCTTTAAAATTAATTTGGTTGGCCTTAATATTAACTGTCATTTTTTTTATATATTTATATCCCTATAATATAAATGTCATCAATTAGTGAAGGGTTCTTAAGATATTTGCATATTTTAATAATAAAACGGTAGTAAAATTAAGATAATCCCTTTGACAATGATGAAATATCTTGAGATTAAGTAATTAATTAATAACTTTATAACATCACGAATGAAAACAAAGATTTTATGTTGCCGTTAACCTTGTCAGTATCAAGGCTTATCTCATGTGAACGAAAGGTTCTAGGTTCAATACGTGGGGATTAAAAATCGTTGTTAAACTTTTACGTAAGAAAATCCTATAAAGTTTGTTAGTGATGAAAACAGCAATTCTTTTGGTTCTAATTGCATATTTATAACGTATTCTTCAACATTCAATTCGTATATTATATATGTACGTGTGTGTTGGCCTCATCAATAAGATTTCGCCTCAAATATTAGTGTAATTTTTATAGACTCATATTCACACATTGAAGCAGTGATGGCCTCGAGGTTTAGGCGCGCGGTCGAGAATCTCGTCGGTCGCGGGTTCGAACCCCAGGCACACACCTCTGACTTTTCGAAGTTATGTGTGTATTCAAATTGAATTATCACTTGCTTTAACGGTGAAGGAAAACATCGTGATGAAACCTGCACACCTAAAAGTTCTTAGGAATTTCTTAGGTGTGTAGTCCGCCAACCCGCACTAGGCCAGCGTGGTGGACTATGGCCTAAACCCTCTCGATGGTAGAGGAGACCCGTGCTCAGCAGTGGGCGTATATGGTTGATGAAGAAGAAGAAGAAAGAAGAATTCACACATTACTAACATAGCCAACCTTACAACTGAGAAGTATCAAGTCTTAGTCCAGCCCGCTGGCCTAGTACCTATGATATTAAAACAATAAAGAGCTTTCAACATTATACAAGTCAAAACGAATTATTAAATCTTCAAAGTATCAATGTAACGACGCAATACGAAGCGCGTTTATTTCGTAGGATACAACGTCAAACTAATTTATTGTTATAATTTTCAGTGCAATTAGTACGTGTAAAATTTCATGAACGCGTTTTGTGTTGCGAAACCGCTGTTTAATTCGTGTTAAGTCTTATTTGCTAATGCATACATATTTTCATACAATTAACTCGTTTTGATTGACGTCTTTGTATTAGTTTAACTTATGAAGTAATTTACTAGAATTATTTAACATTAATTATGGATGAATTAGGCTTAAGTTAGATAGACCCTGTTTGGATGGTAGCGGGTCTGAAGCTTAGCAATACAACTCCGCCTTGTCAAGGCTATGTTATTATTCGTCCTTAATCACAACCTCTTGTACTGTGAAAGTAAAAATCTTCTATTTAAGAAAGATAAACTTAACAAAAGGTACTTAAAATAATATAAATATTAAAAGAAAATATAAGGGACATGGATATGTTACGCCTAAGATTCCCTCCTTTAAAATAAGATTACCGAAAAAAGACAATTCGGTACAACTACTGAATGTATTAGAACTAAAAGAGTTCTCATCCGTGACACCAACCCTAGACCTTTTGACAGCATGCCCCAGTTTATGCTACGGAATGAACAAGTACTTTAAACCGTTGCCCTAAATCTATAACTTAAGTCAAAGTTACATAGTAAATTGTAAGTACCTTATTTCAGTAATATATTCTACGATTATGTCTATTAGTAAAGTGCTTAGGGACTTATGTAGTGACTTGGTTACAAACACAATCCTTCTAGAATTTATATTCATTTAGATAGTTTCTCCGTCAACCCGCACTAGGCCAGCGTGGTTGATTAAAGCCTACACCCTTTTAACTGTAGAGGAGGCCCGTGGCCAGCAGTGGAACGTATGTAGGATAACGATGAAGATAAGAATATTTCTCACAAACCCTCAGTTCGATTTCCGCTCCGAACCTAATAATGTTGTACAGCCTAAAAATAGTTGCTCGATCCAATCGCCTCAATCTTGTACTTGCTTAAACAATAGTTTTCAATTTACAGTTAATCGTTTGCGGAAATGTTTTTTCATAGAGCGCCGTTCAAAAGGTTTCGGTCCTTGCGATAAAAATCGGAGTCAATCATGCGGAAATTGAAGTTATGACCAATATTCTTAATGGGTTCGCGGAGTTTAGGAAATAGGCGGTACACATGAACAAATAAGGTACTATTATCTACCAATGAATCTAAATGAGGCTATTTTTATACAAGTTCTAAAATTAATGATGGATTTTTCGGGGCCTCTTCTACAACTGAGTGGTTAAGCCGGATCGGTGCTTAAAGCGAGTTAGCCGTCATATCTATTCATTTCTGTGTATAAATAAATCCTAGATCATCGTTAGTTAGCAGTTCCTTCCAAAAAAAAATATTATTCTTCGTCGTCTCATAGGATTCAATGTTAGGGATAATTTATTTAGCATTTAGCAAACAAACAACAAGAAGCAGTGATGGCCTCGAGGTTTGGTCGCGCGGTCGAGAATCTCAGCGGTCGCGGGTTCGAACCCCGGGCACACACCTCTGACTTTTCGAAGTTATGTGTGTATTCACATTGAATTATCACTTGCTTTAATGGTGAAAGAAAACATCGTGATAAAACCTGCACACCTAAGAATTCTTAGGAATTTCTCAGATGTCCGCCAACCCGCACTAGGCCAGCGTGGTGGACTATGGCCTAAACCCTCTCAATGGTGGAGGAGACCCGTGCTCAGCAGTGGGCGTATATGGGTTGATAAAGAAAGAAGAAGAAAGATTTAGCAAACAATTAAACCCTCTTTTAACTACAATCTACAAGTAATTGTGGACTAAGGCTTAATAACCCTCTCAGTAGTACTGGTGGCTCGTGCCTAGTAGTGGAACATAGTATGAAGATAGGTGATGATCGTGATTATAATGATGATGATGATGATGATGATGATGATGATGATGTAACAAACACTAAAACTTTTAAGCTACATGCTGCAATACCGTTTGGACAGTATTGCAACGCTGATATTCAATGAAGGGACGGGGAATGTACGAAGTATAGAAGGTGAACCGTTTATCACATATGGCGTTAATTCAAGCAGGTTAGCTGTCTTATCCTTATTGGCTATTTTGGTTGCAATGAGTATGCACATCGAAACTGATCTTGATTTTTTGTAAGTAGTCAACATAACAAGTTATTAGATACTATTTTCAAACACTTTTCCTTATCATTTTCTTCAGGCCTGAATACGTATTTTTTCATCTTTATTCTTATTCCAATCTTTTTATTATATACAAGTATTTATTGCTCGGGAAATTAGTAAAGCAGCCTTGCAATGTATTCTTAAGTTTAATGTTTTACTTTATAACTAACACATTTTACTAACGACTGCTTACCCAGGTGTGCTTTCCTGCATATATTTTCTTTTAATTTAAGGCATATTTTAGCAGCAGCTCAGTATTTATCGATATAATCTCTGTATAAGATACCTCGCAGATATGTTCTTACAGTTGAACCAAGCAACTTAATTTTATGCCATCCTAGTACAGCGTAGTGGTCTTGACATAGCTAAGAAATTACATTATGCAGGTTTCCTCGGCATGTTGTCTTTCACCATCCTAGAGTTGATGTATAACATGAACTCACACAACTTTGAACATTTGAGTTGAGTTTTGGGTACGAATCTGGTAATACAACAATAACAATGCCCCGTGGCGCAGTTAGGTAGATACTAGCTAAAAGTTGAGGTTGTGGGTTCGATCCAACTTACAAACTATTATGAGACCAAATCGACCTATGCATAGAATAAGGTTACTTATGACTATAACACCAAAGTACTTTTTATGTCTATAATAGGGTTAAAATTGTTTATATATTGCAATAGTGAAGTAATAATGATCATAAATTTTGTTCTTGTTTGAAGAACATAAAAAGTTAATGATAATTTTGTGCCCAATTAAGTTTAAATCGCTGAGAAAGAGAAGTTGTGCAAAAGCACATATAACTTTATTCTGCGCATAGGTCGAAATAATGTCTCCTAGTTTCTGATAACACGAAACAAGATTTGTACTTAGGTATTTCTGAGATAGATCTTTATTTATTATTTAATGTTTTACTACGCCGCACAGTGTCGCGACTTCATACAACGTTTTATCATAATTCTTACTTTGGCCAAATTTATTTTTTAAAGCTAATGTTCTATACGTGTGACTAAAAAAAAGAAGTATAATTGTTTTTTTTTTTTTTTAAACTAAAAATTGTCTTAAATCAGCGTCTAAATCTTTTTTTTAATGTTCATTTCATCTTACTGTTGATATTAATAGTATGTAATTGCTTTTTAAATCATTTATTAATTATTTTCTCTTATTTATTCTTACTTTACAAGATCAGCAATTTTTTTAGGAAATGATAAACTAATAGGTCAACAAAAACACATCATAGACCTCCGTTGCTGTCTTTTATTTTGCAATTTTTACGTGCTGTATTTCATCGAATGTGTGTGAATCGAATCGAAACTAATTGTCATTGATAAATTTTTGTCTATACATACTATGACTAGATGAGTAATCGAATCCCACTTGCAGGTCAATTTTTAATAAAAAACCTTCCGTAAAGCTTCTTTCTCCTTTCTGCAGTTTTCACAATAGAGTCGGCAAATTTGTATAATAAGTCTTTAAAAAAATTCCCTCTGCAACTTTTTGTACTACGAACTAGATTAAATAGTAACTCTTCTCTAAATTTTATTATCTTGTAAAAACTCGAAAACGTAGTAGGACGTAATAAACTGATAACCTCTTTCAGTCTTATAGATTTTCTTTACCATAGATCTAAGTCTATCCAAGGCAAAGGCATCAAAAGGTAATAATGTTGACAAACTATCCTTATCAGATGACTTAAGTGATGACCATTCAGCCGCAAAGTCTGGTAGATACATGACTGTCTCAGATTTAAATGAAGTCCAAAATTCGTAGTTGTTTTAAAGCTTAATTAATGTTCTTGACGTTGGTCCTAGGTCTATCGCGTTTCGACGTAATGTTTGCTGATGACATGTCCATTGATTCATTACCCAGACAGTAATGTATCACTACCGTATCTATCGGTAAATAATTATTTAGCCAAGTTATATATTTTATGCTTATTATATCTGATTTTCTACGCCTTGGTCTCTAATACGCACCAGCTCTTAAGCAATGTAGTAGTCTTGACAAAACTATTCTTAATTAAATTAAGAGACTATTCAAGACCATAAGAGTCTAAAATATGATGATAAACAGCATTGTTTTTTTCGTGGGAGTCTGCTGAACGCAAACATTCGAAATCTTTGAATTTTTTCTTGAGGTTTTCCCAAACCTAAAACGCTATAACTTAAGAAGGGCACATCTGAGCACGCTGAAACTTTTCCAGCATTAAGTATACTAAATAAGCTAGCACATATAAAAAAATTAGCGATGTGATATGATGTGATTTTTTTTAAACTCGAATCAAAGTTTTAAAATTATGTTTCTTTTTAGTGTTATGGAAAATGCTCAAAACTTAGTATTTTCACACATCTTGAATAATTATAAACAACAATTCAGACAGCTAACTAACTATTTCAATGTACCATAAAAATAAAACGTCGATAAAAGCTGAATATCACTTTTAAATGTCGCAACAAAGTTGGTCGTGCGCACCAATAATATTTCAATACATCAACAATGTCTAAGTTTACTTACCCATATTTACTAAAGTATTATTTTTTAAAAAATATTACTATTTACATTTGATGAAATAAGTATTCTAGAAAACGTTTCCATACTAATAAGTTGCTTCCAACAATGTTCGATAAATGCATTTATGATAGAGGCTCGCGACACTGTGCGCCGTCAGGAATGTCAAGCAATATCCTTTTTATGCTTTTTTTACTTAGTACATCTACTTTAAAGTTAACCAACACTAATTACCCAAACATTAAACAAGCACACGTTACACTTACATTACAGTGAAACTACATTGTAAATACGTGCAACATTTTAAAATTTCGTTGTAAAAATGTCAAGGTGTACTCGATGTCATGAATTATATAATATGGAAACTGTACCATGTCAACAAATATTTAATATACAAATGTAATTTTGTCACTGCCGAGGTAATGTGTGATATTCAGTTTGTAAATATTTTAGATATCTTTAAGAAATTCTTTGATGTTGATAGATGAGGAAATGTCATGTTAGCATGTTCTTCCTTCTTTATGTGGTATAATCTACTACTGTTTATCTAATGAATAATTTCTTTACGGGGTCATAGCAGTAAGTTTTCATACTGACTTACTGAGCTTCACTATATCTTTTTAGGACAATCTTTGATCTTGATGCACCGGAGTTGCAGTAGTAGGTATATGTTCGGATAGTCTCTGCCTTCCCCCTCACGAATACAGCTTAAACATATGCAGGTACCACTATTATGTCATCTTAATGTACATGTGTGTCTAAGTTGGGTTTCCAAATAGGGTTTTGTAGGAAAAATCTAAAAATGTGCGCGCCTTCATCGGTGACTTTCATATCTCCATTAGCGTCTCAAGTCGGGGCCATCGGCGCTCTCGAAATTAATTAATTTTATCAGATACTTAATAAGATCTGCGCCGAACGGCTGTGATCAATATGAGGCGCTTCAAGCCTTATTTATTTATTTATTTACATTATAAAACACAATACAAGCTGACAGTATCCACCATAGCGCTTACGTTGCTTAATAAGTACATATACATAACTTTAAAAAAAAATATACATTCTACACAACACACAAATACATTATATATTATACACAAAACAAGTATAACTAAAATAACATTTAAATAAATTAATATTTATCATTTCTGCATCATCAAATAGGTCGACCTTAATGCACAATGCTTTCGGGTCCTATCAAGAAGTTCTAAGCACGTTTCACGTAAATTTTTTATTGTTTATATTTTTTGTGGGATCTGGATATTTTAGTTTAATATATCCAATTGCTTAAAAATGACTATTCGGAATTTTGTGGTACATGCTTTTGGAGTTTTATGGAAGTACCATCACCGTTTTATCGTTATGTCAATTTTAGTTTTTGAAACCAGACATATTTTAGTTATAAAGTTCCTTTTTGTTCAATAAGCTATCTATATACAGGGTGTATTTAGACCGTGATCGAAAACTGAAGCAGGTAATAGCAAGGGTGATCACAAACCCAGTGGCGATATTAAAAATCCCGACAAAAAATAAAAAAATGACGTTTTCCATACAACCATCGGTGTTAAAAGTATGTGGTTTGTATGGAAAACCTCAAAAAAATTGTTTTTTGTCGTGATTTTTTTTAATGCCAGGGGCTTTGTAAACACTATCGCTATTACCTGCCTCAGTTTTCGATCACGGTCTAAATACACCCTGTATACCTATTCTTTTACCACCATAGCAGTAAATTTTTTTTAACATACCCAACCCTTTCAATATATTCATGTACATTTTTTAAATTTAATTATACTTATGGATTAGACACATAAGTCCTTTTATGGGTACACGAATGCATGAGTCACAGGATTGACTCTACCTATCTAACGCAACATGATCTATTTCTAGGTATGTATGAAGGGAAAACTCAATGTTATTTTATTGGTTACCAGATTCCTAGCATTTACTGCTAAATACTATTTACTTTTAAAGTATTATTGCCTTCAAATCAAATGAGCATACCTACTTTGTCATAAATGTGCGTGTTTGCATAAAAAGATGGTGTAATGACTAATCGCTCATTCAATAACGCTCTTGATTTATTCGATTGAGAAATTGATAATGGAGTTTCATTTAGAATTAACTGAATATATTACTTAGAAAAGAAGCTAATTTTTATATATAGAAAAGTGTCTAATATACAGTAATTTAACAAATAATTCACTTACTTAAACGGCGATTGAAAATATCGTGTGGAATTCTTTTAGAAGTCTACCAACCTGCAAGAGGCCCAAATGTTGGACTACGGCCTAACCCCTTTCAGTAATAGAGAAGGCCATTGCCCAGCAAAAAAAAGCCATACCATGTTATATTACCTAGAATTATTACCATCACCCAAGGTTTGACTGGTAGAGAATGCCTTAGGCATTAACTCTACCTATACAAATTTTGTATGAAGTGTAAATAAGTAAATATATTAGCAGATAGAGATTTACATGATTTGCAAAGTCTAGCTTCGGTAACATTGATGTATTTACCCCTCAATTTGCGGCCAGAACATGCGTCCACCCAGAAGCTTGGCTTACATTTTTCAAAAGAGCCTTTCGCTATATGCTAAACACAGTATATTATATATTCAAACAAAGGAAATTGCGTTTTGCTGTGGGACCGGAATTCTAATATAAAACAACAATCCGGTCAATAAGACATACAGATTAGAAAACATGAAAATTATAATGTGCGTTGCATACGAAAGAATATAATAATCTTGTGTTGCGCAAGTTTCCTTTGTAATTCGTATGAATTTTTAATTTTGTAGGAATGAACTGTTCACTTATACTCAAGGGAGTATACTTAGAGAAGTAGTTTAGGAATATTTTTGTAATATTTCATACTCATTTCGAGCTATAATATCCACATAGGAGGACAAGGTTCGATCCCTCTGTAATTCTTCTGTCCAAAAACAGTTACCTTTATCGTTAAAAACTTTTATATAACAAAAAAAGTACATTACTCCCATAGAAGCGCAAAAGGGTGACACGTTAATCGTGTAATGTCGAGTTTATAAATGCTTAGTGTGGGGTCGGAATATTCTCATTTACATTTCAAATTGCTTTTGTTTGCTGTCCAACTGGGATTTTTTACTCCTATATAAATACTGCCATTGATATACAGATTTGAATTATTTACGTTACTTAAGAAGTTGAAAATAATTTATAATATTAATGATATGTACGTCTTTTGTCTTTCCCAATCAAACAAAAAGCGTTAATTTCGACGTAGTAACAAGTCTAACCCGCCAAGGATGCCGCGGCTGTACGTCACATAAAGCCACATGTAAGACGTAATATAGAACGTTTCTCTTTACATTTCCAAGTCATTTCCGTGTGTGTGAGGGTCATATGCAAGTGACAGGCCTGTATTTACTAAATCGACAGATCAATTTTCATATTATAAAAAGTAATAAATGTATTTATAGATAAAGAAATATTATACCAAACAGGCTACGGATAAAACAGTCACATTTATAATAAAGTCAGGTTACAATGGCTGGTCAGATGACTGCGTGTTTGATTCTCAGGTATGTGAGTGTTCTGTGAGGTAAATGGGTCCTTCGTGCTTCCCCGGTCATGCAATTTGGTTATAAGGTTTACAAGCAGAGAGTTAGAAAGAAGTCGAAAAATTGTGGGGATAAGATCATCCCCTATCATGTGAAACTTGAAAAACAACTGACGAATATTAGGTGTGCACCTTTGCGTACCGCTTGTAAACAAGGGTGACATATTTATATATTTATGTGAATAAAAACATACACCCAACAACCCCATACATACATATTATGTAACTCTGACCCCTCACTACTACAAACTAGACTACAAAAGACTTTTGTCGTACACACACCCAGACCCAAAAAATATTTATAGATCACGCAAACATTTGTCTCGGTGCGAAGATCGAACCGAAAAGCGAAAAGAGATTTTCGCAAACCAACTGCGCCACGGAACAGAATTCATGGCATAAATCAACAAATTCTTGTCTATCATAAAATATAATTTGGATGTCGCATAAATAAGTGAGTAATGAGTACGGTAATGAAGTACACACCGATGTATAATTACGTATGTATTACCACACGGAATGGAAAGGAGCCCGCTCGATGAAGCGTGCTGTGCGAATCGGACCCGCTGTAGTCGCAGAGACAGACCGCGCCATATAACACTTCATCTGTATATATTATTACCAATGGCAGTGCATAAAAGGCCAAAAACCTGGTAAAAGGCTGATGTTAATTTTTAAGCTTTAATATATAGTTTACAATAGCAATTGAACATATTACTACATCTACCTCTACATCTATTATGACCAATAGCAGCTCTTTTATAGAAGCCCAAAAGCAAAGCCTATCAAATTATCGATCAATAATCTTTTATTCATGTCTCTTTTTTTTGGCTTAATCATTTCATTATGTGTCATCATTTGGTTTTATTCGATTGAATTTGCTTCTGAAGCAAAAATACGCTTAAATTTTGTAAAAAATCAATATAATTTAAAAATAAATTACCTTTTTATGCAGAGATAAGGCAAAAAGCTTTTAAAGACGAAATAGCGAAAAGATTAGTTGTATATGGGGCGTCATTACTAAAGGTTAGACGGCAAGAATAGTCATCAATCTAGATTCGTTTGGAATAAAATTAGACAAATCGTATGTAAATGTTTATAAATGCATATTATACAAATTTAGAGATGTTTATGTCGTTTTTTAATTTCCTCGTTCGTCTATTGGCCTGCGCTTGAAATCTTCACATTTTTAGGTACTTACAAAATCCAATACATATATTATGTAAATGTATCCTAATCTACTTACTTATGAAGGCCTACTGAGGTGCTGAGTGGCATGTGTAACTTGAAAAGCCTGCAATCGATTGCTAAACACGGCGATTTAAATTGAGTTTGAAGATATTTTTTCTGATTCGGGGAAAATTATTCAGACCATCCATAGATGGAGTATACGTTCATGAAACACATCTTTCTAATTCATGATTTATAATATTGTAAATGGAAAAGTTACTCAGTACCTGTCTGTTTGTTCTGTTATGGGGGTTTAGACATTTTAACGCCTAGACCTCGAGTCTAATGTGAAGGTTTTTATTCATAGGGATCGAAATCTCAAATGGATTTAGGGCATTTTTCATCTTGTTAAAATGCAGCGGTCCACGAAATGAGTAAAGAATTTGAAAACTGTACTGGGCCTCGGAGGTTTATAAACGTTCGATGATAATCATCATATTATTTTGACTAAGAGAATACTTGTATTGACTTTGCCCTACTATACAATACCCGGGAATCTTATCCGGCATTTACGAATTAACAAAGAAAAAATAATGCTATTTATCTCTTTAGAAAATTATAGAATGATAGCTAATCATTAAAGTAATAACGTTAAACACCAACCAAGCCTTAATTAGCAAGGTCAAAAAAACCTCTAAGCAAATTACGCAGTAGCATATTACCGGATCAAAGACATACCGGTAGCAATACCACAGCACAACAAAGTGCACAGAATATATTTACTTAATTTATGTAAAAATTAATAAATATAACGTGATAATGGAATCAAGGTCTGCGAAATCGTTAACGTTGCATTTTAATTGAGCGAATCAGACTTCGTTGGTACATATACTTTTTATTCAACGTTTGTTTACGAATGCGTGGGCCTTTGTAAATTTTACATAATAACGTATTTATACATTGACATTTAAACAATAGCTACATAAAGAGAATGATAAGGGCAAAAGTAGTGACAAGTAGAACAAAGTGCCATATGGGTATTTTCTCAGGAGTATTCAATCATAAAAGCAGTGATGGCCTCGAGGTTTAGGCGCGCGGTCGAGAATCTCGGCGGTCGCGGGTTCGAACCCCAGGCACACACCTCTGACTTTTCGAAGTTATGTGTGTATTAAAATTGAATTATCACTTGCTTTAACGGTGAAGGAAAACATCGTGATGAAACCTGCACACCTAAAAGTTCTTAGGAATTTCTTAGGTGTGTAGTCCGCCAACCCGCACTAGGCCAGCGTGGTGGACTATGGCCTAAACCCTCTCAATGGTAGAGGAGACCCGTGCTCAGCAGTGGGCGTATATGGGTTGATGAAGAAGATTCAATCATGGACTAAGGCCTAAATCTCTTCAGTGCTAAAGGATGCCTGGGCTCGCTGTAGGACATACATGTATGGGTCGTCGATGATGATTTACTCATCATATTAATCATCATATCAATATTTCTATTAGAAATGGTCTGCAACGTGCGGTCTCCTACAGTTAATATTGAATATCAATTCGGGTTTAAGAATTAGCCTGATAATAATAAGAAGTATGTAGTTCGCCTTTAATAACAAAGATTATACAATATTGTTATATATTTATGTTATTGGCAATCCCAATTATTTGCAGCATATTAATGCAAAAATACAGGACGAGTGGTCGAGAACACCTTCATAATTGGAGGTCAGATCAACTAACAATCCAGTTTCGAGCTAAAACAAGAATTAATAGAAGGGCAGGAAAGGCAGACGGACCGTGTTTTATTCTGGTCTTGGATCTTATTTGTAAAAGTATATCCAATAAGGATTATAAGAACTAGTACCGCAACGACTGGAATGCATACTTTCATAGAAGCGCAAAAGCCCACCGTGCCGAACCAAATACCAAATATGAGCTTGACATCTTTTTTTAACAAAAATAATTTGACGTATAAATGTGAATCCACTGTTGCATACAATTAAAATTATGATAACGCCCACACTAGCAACTTACTTATATTTAGTAAGCTATAAAGAATTATATACATACTTTATTAAGCAAAATTCAATTTTTCAAGTTATACTCAAAGAAATTCAATAATAGATTTTGCAGTCACGATGCCGCAAGCTCCTAGACTGTAACATTCGACCGGTTCCGGTCACCTACAACCTTGAACTTTGTAGCGACTTTACCCTAAAATGGGTGCACTGAACGCAAATAGACAATTCTATTATGTACATTCATTGGAATTGGTAAAACTATCGCCCTTGACTCTTTGTTCTTGGTAGAATTAATTTGACGCAGAGTGTTTTAAAGTATGAATGCTAAAAGACGTAGTTGTTTTGTTAGCATCTTGCGGTACGAGAGGCCGAGGTTGGATTCCTGTATAGTGGTAAATGTTTGTGTGATCCACAAATATTTGCTTTGCTTTTTGTGAGTTTGTGAGAACGAAAAGTCTCACGTAGTTTCTGATACCCACGGCCCAAGAAGAATTATCTTAGTGTGGGATAAGAACGAAGTTGGGTGTATTTTTTGTTAATAATTTGTTTACTAGGGTTTAATCGCTGTGGTAAGTTTAAATTTGATTTTAATAGAACAGAAGACTGGTACCCAGCAGTAATTTAGTTAAACAAAGTTCAACGTATTTAAATATTGGTGTATAATATTATTGACATTGATTGCCTCGTGCAGCACAAGTGCATCGCGATCTAAATGTTCTTCGTTTTATTCCCGCGTCAGGTAGCTTTTTTTCATCGAAAAGTGACACAGAGTCTGGAATTAAGATTCCAGGTACGCCTGAAAAACGGCAATAAAATTGCCCCCTATAGAAGCAATATATACCTACATCTGGCAAAACGTGAGTGAAATACACTTTTGTAGGGGTAGGCTTGAGGTTGTATGTATGTATAAAACATATTAAGGGATTGTTGGACTCTAAATTTCAACTTCTTCACTCGAAATTATGTATAATATTTCTTACCTTCGTCCAAAATGCCAATACCGCATTGTCATTTATTATTACGCATTCGACAAATTGCAAAATAAATGCGAAGTCAAATTAAATAAATCTCCCACTTAACCATGTACGGATATGAGAGTTTCATAAAAAAAATCCGATTTTCAACGTAAAAAAACATCGTTAACTATGACATTTAACGTAACTGTTACTCGGTCACAAAGTTGGAGGCCGACGAGTTAAAAATTATATCTTGAACTTGAATTAGCCGTGAAACACGGGCCTTTCTAACATAATTAGTGTTCTGACTTTCGTCATTTAAAATTCTTTTTTTACAAAAAAAATACAACTCCTTCGATCTCTAAATGTCCTTCTAAAATTGAACGATGCATGGTGGATAACAAAACATAGTGTTTTATTTTTATAATAAAATTCTTCGAAGCAGCACGGATACTGAAAATATGCCCGGTAAACGAAAACAGTCTCGCCTCCTGTTATATGGGAAGGATTAACCGGCAAAACTTAGTAAAACCCACTATTCTAATTATGGCATTACCACCTTGTAACTATAGTTTTTGGATTTATTAGTAGATAGAAAACGCTTTGAGATTTTACGGTCAAGTCACTTTTAGTGGCCTTTCTCTTACAATGGAAACTACATCTAATCTAGGGTTCTCAATAGTGCTATTAATAGTAGAGGCCACTAATATCTAACACCTGGGATCTGTAAAAACAACACTTAAGTATATTTTAGAAGCCAAATTAGGCTGACAGGCGCCAATGCCAATGGGTGAATGTCAGCCATTTCTATTTTAATTCGATAGTAAATATTTATTAATTACGAAAGTGTCACTCCAAACTGTGGCCCCGAAATATGATAATGTGTGGAATATTGCAGGCGATGGGCGAGTCGAGTTACAATATTGTTGCCAAAATATTAGTTACTAAACGTGCCTTGAAACGGTCCGTGACAGCTTTTAAAGTGTTGTAACGAAACTCTACCCACAATGAAGTATGCGTTCATGCCTCGAAAATTTAAGGGTAGTTAGAAATGTGTGCCTATAATCCTCTTTTCCCAATTACGTTACATAGATGCAATAAATAGGCGAAAAGACTATTGCCATTTTTACTGAGACTATATGCAGCTGCTCTCGTCTGAAAAAATACAATCCAAGAATATGATATTTTTTATATTTTAAGGCGAAATTAGGTAAAGCCGTTTGTTATATAATACTTTAACACAAACTGATACAAAAGATTAATCTTGGCAATTAATAAAAAGATTGCAGATAAACTCAGAAAGACAGATAACAGTGCATGTTGTGCGACCTCCGTTGTTAAGGTCTATAACAATTACTCGCTCTGAAATGATTTATCACGTCACTGTTATTTGAAGTTATAATTATTTTTTTAAATATTGTTTTATTTACATACTAGTGTTGGTCTCGTGGCTTAAATCGACTCGTGTTATTGTAAAGTTACAATATAAAGATTGTACAAACTTTGAATGATTCTTTTGGTTATGCAATTCCTAAAAGCATTGCAAAGTCTACATTTTTTATTCTTTCGAAAGAAATAATACGTACAAGTACAAATGTATAAGCTATTATTACTATTTTTCATGGAGCAAACATCGATACTTGGTGACTGTGGGAAACCGGGAGCTGAAGAGGAGAGAATAGTTGGATAAAATAGACTCAAAAAAAGGTAAAAATAAAAATAACGTTTACCAACAAGCAGAAGGGCTTAAAGGTGGCTTAAAGGCTTAAAGGTCTGAGAATCAGATGGGCAGTAAGAAAGGGAAGAAGACGTTTATCATGTCCGAACGAAGCCAGGCTGGTTTCTTGTGGCATAAGAATAAATGAACCAACACACAGTTATAGATCAATCAAAATCTGGAACAATTTGCAATCTGCTTGAGAAAATCTTTACAATACAGAACAAAGAAAATTTGACTGGGTATTGTTCTGTCCCAAATGTAGGTCAAGTGGGAGCAATTATGCCTCTTGTATGTGATAGATCAGTGTGACCTCAACCATGTTTTTGATACATAATTCTCGCGTTCATTTAGTAGATGTGACGAGTTTTAATTGGCTTCTGCTAATACGGCATTGTTATGATACTGGTAGCGTTTGATAAGATAATTTAATAGGTTCCATTATAATGCCAATTTCGTTTGGTTGTATAGCTTTGTAATCGAGATGTTTGGTATCAAATTCGATTTAAAATAGCGCTTAGAAATACATAACTGTTCACCTCTTTGGAGACAACCCATTTTACCATTACGCAAATACTTGGCCCAAAAATCTTAAAAATGTTTTCTTTTTTATAAAAAAAAACTTTTTGCATCATCTTGTGTATTCTTAATGTCCTATACGTCACAAATTTCTACCACTCCATGTCAAGGACTAAACTCGCCTATTTCTTCATTATTTTATATTTGCAATATCATGCAAGGTTTTTGTTTTTTTTTTTAAATAAATAGATATCATCATTTCTCATAATTGCTTATTGATGCTTTATTAATATTTGTATCCAACCATAGAGCAAGGGGTGTACCAAAGATATCAGGTGGATATACACCGAAAAAATTGTTACACACTAAATTGTATGCACTATGCAGTTAGAGCCAGGCCCCTTACAGTGTGGGAAATGTTTCCTATTATTGCAGGCTAATATGAGGGTGTAAGCTACTTAATTTCTTGTTTAGACTGAATCCTACTTATAATCTGAAACAGTCATATCATTTTAACGTGACAAGAAAACAATGAAGAATTGTTTATCTAGCTCCAATGTGCGTTGTATTTAATAATGAAGAAAACTGCAATTAATTTGATGGAAGTTAATTTTATCTTCATCAGCCCATATGCGTCTTTCTACTGGGCACGAGCCTCCTCTACCATTGTGACTGTTTAGGCCTTAATCCACCAGGTTTGGTTATATTAGCCTGTTCCAATTCCATCGTCAATATTTCTTAATAAGAGGACATGGAAACTAGATCAACTATGTATGCCCATTCATATGCAGTCAAATCTTCATATCACGATATAAATATGATTACCTAATAATCGCTACGAGCTAATATTTTAAGTCATTACATCGGATCATCATTCATCAATGCAAATGATTTGGTGATGTAGTAACACGCATAAACGGTTTTTTGGAGGGCACGTTACTTAAACAAATATTGAGCAAATGTGGGACAATAAATCAAATTTATATCCTTCTCAAACATCCGCCTCTCTATTGAAGTCGGTTGTGCGTGTAATTAATACAATAATAATCATACATTTTATATATTTCATTATGTTTACATGATAGCGATAGGAGATTATAATTTTCGTAATTCCAAACTTACAAAAAGAATTTATCATATACTCCCATTACGACAAACTGAGATGGTATCACAAGCACTGAGAACTTAAGCATTTTTTGAAAATCACTATAAATTGTTTAATAACCTGAGGAATCTCAATTTGTAAATTTTATGATTATAATAATAAATAGCCCGTGTGCTGGTACCTTATAATTTGGACAATCAATATATTCCTTTCTTGGACAGAAATTTTCGACCCTCTAAGTTTTCTACATACAAGGACTAAGGCCCTACTCCTTTCAGTTAAATAGGAGGCCCGTACCCAGCAATAAAACGTAACAGAGCTGGTGCTAAAGCGCTACATCACGTTAAAAAAAATAATTACAAGACTTTATTTTTAAATTTTAAGAATTTATTTTTTGCTCAAGAGAACTATTTACCAACAAATCGGAATGATGTAATATAACATATCCTTTACATTAATTTGTCGACAAAGGAAATGTGTTTTGAAGTTACCTCATTTTTTACGTATTCTTATGACACCAGAATGACCTTCAAAAACCGGTGCTATAAATTAATGGGTTTAATTAAAAATAAAAACAATTTATGGGTTTTACCAATTTGAAATGACGGGATTTATATATGACATATGTTTTTAAAGTTACAAGCATCTTGTATAGATTAAAACTCGAACATGCGTAGCTAGAGGGCTTGAAGTCAAATTTTGATGTTTTGCCTCATTGCATATATCTATGTACAGGTGTATTCAGACCGTGATTGAAAACTAAGGTAAGTAAGCTAAGGTGACAAAAACTCCCTGGCGTTTAAGTAAATCTCGATCAATAATAAAATAAAAATATGTTTTTCATACACAAAATTAAATGCAATCTTTGTTGTAATTTACAGTGTATAGAGATGATTGTGTTGTTTATTTATATAACCATCGGTATCAAATGCGTGTTAGTTTCCGATCACAGTCTGAATACATGCTTACTTAGTAGTACTAAAAACTGTAGTTGAAAATCTCCACAAAAACGTCTTCCAGAACATTTCTTACACACTTACTCAAGAAAATTTATAAGAAGTATTTGTATTGGGCCCATGAATAAAAAACCTTTTAATTAAAAACATACACAATCTTATTATGGGAACGTTACATATCAATGGAAATATCGAATATCTGAAATCATACTTCTTGAAGTAATTTTCATAGATTATTCCCGTTGATATTCTTGCTTAAGTTCTCTATGTTTAATCAAAATCAGTATGATCCTGTGATTCATACCAGATAATAATTTCAATTCGTTCCTCTTTATTACGTACCCGTATAAAAAAAAACTTGCTTCGAGCATTACATGAAAAGTGGCATAATTGAATTAGTCACACTACACTGTCGGCAATTTTAAGACCACTTCTTTTTTCTGCGAAAATATCAAGGAAATCCATTTACGTTTTATGCTATATGTTATAGTACCTTATACTGTACATATTATAATAATTTAATACTTTTTTTATCAAGATCGAATATACAATTCAATATTTTAAATAGGGAAACAAGTTTTTATGTCTATTACGCCTGAATTTTAATGAATTGTGGTACAAAGATACACAGACAGTCAACAGAGATAAGAACCTTTTGTTTTTATGAACAATTAAATTAAAAGAATAAAAAAACAGTTGTTTTTTCAATTTTTTTAGGCTACCATTTAAGTTAAAAATTAAAAAAATATTATTGTTTTCATTTTTCAAGTATGCATATGTATCAATCAAAATCTTTGATCAATATTGCACCCAATACCAACTTGCATGCATTTTGTTCGAGGTTAACAATAACGCTAAAATTAGCTCATTTTAAAGTAATGCGATTAACTTTTTTGCACTTGAAAGAGAGCGGTTCCGGATAACATTTCCGCGTGAAAAACAGTTTATTCGAATTAAATTTTTAATACGAAATATAATCTTGGTAGACACTTTTATTGGCCCATAGTGTACAAATTTTGGGGGGCGGAGTGATGACCACTCCTTTAGGTCCTCGGGGAAAGTCAAAAAGGTTCCTAATTGACAATAGATTAATCCTTTCAACGGTTGTGGGTTCGAGCGCAGTGGGAAAAGATTTTCAAATTAGTATGTGTCACTCACATTAGATTTTAGGTGATGCATAGTATTTTAATTGGTTGAAATTGGTCTGTTGATAAAAGTAATTTAATGTATTAAGGTTTAACGTCTTCCAAACTAGGACAATCAGTCTTGTATACTAGTAAAGAAGGTACAATTTCAGTAAACTAGATAACCCATGAATTTTTCATTACTAAAGATTGTAAAATCAGACTAAAAATGTAGTCCGATACTTATTTACTGTTACTTTACTTTATTGTTGGAAAGCCACCAGTTTTCGAAACAAGAGACCGTAGGATCAATCCCCGCATCTAAAACTGTTTGTGTGACCAAATATTTGTTTAGGATCTGGTTGTTCCTAAACCCGAACAAGTCTCTCGTAGTTTTTTATACTCATGACAAAAGATTTGTATCAGTGCCTACACTGACCCTAGTCAGAACTATGAATCATCATCAGCCAAAGGACGTCCACTGCTAGACATAGGCCTCCCCCAGAGACTTCCAAAGTGCTCTATTGGAAGCGGCTTGCATCCAGCGACTTCCCGCGACCTTTATCAAATCGTCGGTCCAACACTATGAATGTGACTTTGGATTTATTTATGTATATTTTTTTAAACACAATTTTCATTGATCACCCACCTATTCGTACAGTGAATAATATCAGCAGCTTTTTAAAAATTTGATAATGGTTAGAATTATTAGTTATGTAAGTAACACAGATGTTTGACAGTTTAATAACAATAATATCAGTTGCCCATATAAGGATATATCCAAGGCAAACCGATACATTTCCGCATTCGCTGTCGTAAGTGTGCCAATTCTAGATCATTCGATATGAATTGAAATAAAAATATTACATTATGCGTAGTTATGCAAAGAGGAAAAAAATAATAAACATATTAGAATATTTTTTCAAAAATTTTATAGATGGCATAGTTTCGTGAGATGTTGAAAGCAACATTTGTTTATTTAACTCTTTATTATTGTACACGTTTTAAATCATACGAACAGAAAAATAATGTAAAGAAACCCTACAAATGGTGGCCTTATAGTGTTTTAAAAACCCAAAAAGTTTCATACAAATGTTACGAATTGTATCAACGAGTTGAAATTTTTTACAATATAAATTGTACATGCAACCAGGAATTATTTGTCAGCACTCGATATTTTTTTTAACATTTAGAAAAGTTTAGAAATCGTTGCGATCATTTTGTTCCCTAGTACTTAAAAAGATATTAGGTTCTTCACGTTTTATCCGATCGTTTAGCGAAACTCACTCCGACCCTCTTTTCTTTTTGTACCAAATGTCTACTATATCCAGAATATGTCCTCTTTCACGAGGCAATATATATACATGCCTAATTAGCACCTTACTGATTGCAACAATCTAAATGTGATAATTATAATGTATGTATGTATAATAAAGCACTTTAATATGAGGTAGAATAACCTGTTATGCTATTCCTGTAAAGTTTCTAAACAATCACCCTTGACATAGGCTAAACCTTGTACCATTCCATATCAGATCATGGGTAACTTGCTTTATCGCCCAGCAACAGTCTACAAAATGTTTCAAAGAGTAAAAGGTACATTCTAATGCTGTTTTTAGTATTTGACGACTTCGCCTACTACTCTTCAAATCTTGGATTTCGTTCTTTTTTCGTCAGGTATGAAGTTGGACATACTCCCTCAGAGACTTCCTATTAAGTCGAAACCCTCCTTGGTTTGCCGATACTCACCACAGTCACTTCCCATCTCAGAAGCAATAATCAAGCTCCTCTACTACGAGGGCTCCCAATATACAGACACATATATTAATTTATCGTTCCGTCTAGTCGTCTAAACGTTACTGCAAGCATTTACATTTTTGTCCAAATGTATTCATCTTCTTGGTATCCGTTCCACATAGCAGTACTACTCATATTTACACAAACGACTAAAACAATTTCTCTCTATGGGAGGCCTATGACCAGCAGTGGACGTCTTTTGGCTGATGATGACGATGATGAAATCGGACGTCCAACGCTGCCCTTCCCGATACGCGGCCTGCACTCGACAACTTTTTTAGCCCATTGACTGTCAATTTTATGGGCTACGTGCCCTGCCCATTGTAACTTCAGCTTGCTAACCCGTTACGCTATATCAGCTACCTTCGTTCTCCTACGGATCTCCAACCTGATTCGACCTCGTAGGTGATTCGTAGTCATCTAAATGGCTCGCTTAGTAACTTTTGACCTCCTGAATAATAATATGAACTGTCAAACTTATCAAGATTTTAGAAGACTTCTGGAGATTCTGATAGGTGCTCTCGAAGTCATTAGGAGAGACTTAATTTCAAAAATATAGAGGTTTATGCCTGGGGTTTGAATCCGCGATCGGCGAGATTTTCCATCGATTAACCTCGAGGACATCACAAATTATGAATACAGAAATAAGTATATGTACACATGTATATTTAATTACATCCATACAATTTATCCCGCTCAGGACCGGGATGGTTGGCGCTTACTTGGGGAGGCCTACGTTCAGCAGTGGACGGCAATAGGCTGAGTATATATATATTTAATTATGGGATGAATCATACGCCTCGAATAAACCGGTTAAGTTAAAATATTGCTAAAATCACATCCTTTACAAAAATACTGTGGCTATTACATTGCAGTTACAAAACGCGGTTAATAAATCGTAGAACGGAAAAGAGGTCGCTGGGCGTCCGGTCTGTAGCAACTGTAGAGGGAAATGGCATTTCAAATGAATGAATTGACTTTTGGTATTAATATGACAATTTTGGTACATTAACTAAGGCCGAAACCGTTTTAGTTGTAGAGGTCCTTTCCCAGCAGTAGAAAATATGAGGTGAGGCCTCTGGGTCTCAGGTAAAATGGTTGTGGATATCTCTATAAGAAAAAAATCAGAAGTGTGTAATCTAAAATTGTTTCCGAAAGACAGCTATAGACTAGCCCAAAAAATATTGGATTTAAAATACACTTGGAGAAACGAAGGTGCAGAAATGCTTCACATTTTTGTACTTTAGAAATATAGACGTAAATTGTGTTCATCTATATGAAAAAGCTTAACAAAGATCATAACCGAAGAGCTTGCATTAAGAGATTTCTGATAGGTGTAATGATTCTTCTTTCTATTGCCTTTGATGGTCTATATTTACTGCCTACGTCAATGGGATGCAGTCGTGAGGTTATGTGGATGTAATTCACGCAATTAAGATTAAAATTCTCACGACCCGGATAACATAACATGTAATAATAATATTATGTTATAAATGGCTTTTAATACCGTTATTACGCAAATCACAATAATATACAGAGTTATTATATTAAAACCACACAATTTGAATATTATTTTAAAACGTACATAAATCCTCGTGTGATTGTTTGTTGTATTATTAGGCGAAATTTTATTTTCTTCGTAATAGAAACCAATAAAATGTCCGAACCGGAAGTGGAACCTTAGCACTTTTGATTGCACACCAGACTATACCACGGACGACCCAATATTTTTAACGATTAATGATCATATTAAGAAAAATATTCCATGAAAAAAACCTTAATAAACCAACCATGAAGACGCCTCTATTTTTTTACCCTAATATAGAAATTCATGTCCACCGATAACCTCAAATTTATTTTGAAACCAAAGGAAAAACAATATTTAATCATCCTAATTAAAAGACTGGCTGGAGATAAAGGAAACGCGATACAACATGGTGTCTGAATGGTAGAGCTCCGTGCACAAAGTGCTGTGTGGCAACATCCGGCCCGTGATGTGTCCTTCATTCATACTTTTACTTGTCCGTATCGCGCGAGATTTGTGAATTAACTACTATAGTGTAAAGTGCTGGGCAGGAAAACTGGCTAATCTGATTTTTTATCAAGTTTCTGGTTTTTTTTTGTCGGACCTATTTAAGGCTGCGTATAACCTACTAGAAGAGGGGAATGAACAATTCTTTAACGTTTATGTAGATGTATGTTTTAGTAGTGTTGTGAATATTTATTGTTTTTCGAATGTTGCGGGTTCATACTATATATCTATAGCTTTTCAAAGTAATGAATTATTACGTTTTTTTACGGCGAAGGAAAATATCGTCAGGAGACGCGTATCTAAAAGATCTTAGGAATTACTTAGTTGTGCAGTCCGCCAACCTGCACTAAGTCAGGGTTACAATTAACATATAATTTTTTTTATTAGTTTCAACGCAGTGTGCCGATGGAAATTGAATCTGTCGAATAGATTCCAAGCTGAAAAAGTCTGCTCAGTTGCGAGCGGTTGCAGCAGACACTTTTATTACATTTTAGTTTATTACTAAAACTATGATTAATACTTTTATATTTTTGTTTCATTTTAACGTTCATTGCGCTATCACGATTAATAAAATAAGCAAACATTAACTGTGTTAAACGTTAAATATCGTTATGACGGCCTGATACTATTTGGAAAATACCTAATAGCCAACTAATATTAAGTACCAATATTCATGGCCGGTAGTGTAATAAATACGACTTTAATCATAACATCCTGTACGGTAAAAATGTTTCAATGTACAATCAAATCGTTACCGAAATGGGTTGCCCCCGCTTCACTCCAATCAAACGATTAGACCTCGCTCTATACAGGGTGGTCAAAAAGTCGTGGATCAAACGAAACAGAGAGATAAAGGAGGTAATTTCCAACAAAAAATCTTTCTACAGCATGGCCATAACTTCATTGCGCGAAAATTTATGCATACTTTTGTGTTTTTCAAGGAAAGTACCGAGTTTTTTTACAATTTAATCAATAAAAAAAAACAAATTGATTAAAACAATAAAACAAAAGGTTTTGTATTATGACTTGATAATGTATCAACACAAAAAAAAAAGTATTGCAGCTCGTGGTACCAAATTTAACGAGCAATTAATTTTTTCCCGTAAATTTTGAAGCAATACAAAAAATTACTTCTCACTTTAAGAGCATCCTGTGAAAAAAAAATGTATTACGGAAAAGTGACCCTGTATCAAAAAAACTTGCTGATTTAATGTTGTTTCAAATGAGGTACAACACTTTACTAAATGACCTTTACTTTTGGTTTTATGGTCGATTTTTCATATCAAGATGCAAATTCATTAAATTTGCCTTATTCAAAATAATTCATTATTCTATCATAAACGGCCAGTTTTTTGTACTTTGGAATGCTAGAACTGTTCTGTTCTTGTTACACTTAGGGTTTATGAAAAGGACAGAAACTCTTTCACACTAACCATTTAATCCATTGTCGAAAAAGTGTCTTAGTTCATGTAACTAATCATTTTTAAGAAACAACAGGTTCATCACAACTCTGTGTAAATAAACTGGAGCCATTATGAAATAAAAAGAACAATTATGACTTAGTGGTTTAATGAATTATTTTTTTACATTAAATGTTCAACCGAACAAGAACTACGACAGAAGCTCGAGTTTGCTAGGTTATGAATTATGAATAACACAGGTACATTCCGCCGATTACGTGCGAATTTTATTAGGCAGTGCAGATTGTGCATTACGGTTAGAGGTAGGCACTTTGAACATTTAATGTAAAAAAAAAATCATTAAACCTCTAAGTCATAATTGTTCTTTTTATTTCATGATGGCTCCAGTTTATTTTCACAGAGTTGTGATGAACCTGTTGTTTCCTAAAAATGATTAGTTACCTGAACTAAGACACTTTTTCGACAATGGATTAAATGGTTAGTGTGAAAGAGTTTCTGTCCTTTTCATAAACCCTAAGTGTAACAAGAACAGAACAGTTCTAGCATTCCAAAGTACAAAAAACTGGCCGTTTATGATAGAATAATGAATTATTTTGAATAAGGCAAATTTAATGAATTTGCATCTTGATATGAAAAATCGACCATAAAACCAAAAGTAAAGGTCATTCAGTAAAGTGTTGTACCTCATTTGAAACAACATTAAATCAGCAAGTTTTTTTGATACAGGGTCACTTTTCCGTAATACATTTTTTTTTCACAGGATGCTCTTAAAGTGAGAAGTAATTTTTTGTATTGCTTCAAAATTTACGGGAAAAAATTAATTGCTCGTTAAATTTGGTACCACGAGCTGCAATACTTTTTTTTTGTGTTGATACATTATCGAGTCATAATACAAAACCTTTTGTTTTATTGTTTTAATCAATTTGTTTTTTTTATTGATTAAATTGTAAAAAAACTCGGTACTTTCCTTGAAAAACACAAAAGTATGCATAAATTTTCGTGCAATGAAGTTATGGCCATGCTGTAGAAAGATTTTTTGTTGGAAATTACCTCCTTCATCTCTCTGTTTCGTTTGATCCACGACTTTTTGGCCACCCTGTATATAATACTAAGTATGTTATTATCAGCGATTTTAATACAATGGCTACTGGCATTGAAAAGTAATCCTAATACCACCTGGTGGTAGGTACATTATTGTCTAGCAAAGTTAATTTAGATTAAAGATACAACTTCGGCCTTTCTTGAAGAAATAAATTTTAGTCAAATAAAATGATCGTTTATTTATCACGTAGGCAATGAAAAAGTACTTATGATACTTTGATACATCTTTATGAACAAAAAAATTTGCGTAATTTTTTTGTTCATAAAGTCGCGGACCCAATCCCTACATTGAGGCAATTGTTAGTGTAAAACACAAATACTTGATTCAGATCTGGGTGTATGTGAGACCGTAAAATCTTCCTCAGTACCTAATACTCACTCACTTGTTCATTATGAAAATAAAAACATTTTTCAGCAGAAAATTTCTTCACTTGACCAGCGCGTTAGACTAAGGCAATTTTAAAAAGTCAGATCGTAGTGCCTGATTGCTAGACCCTAAGACTGTACTAGTACCTTAATATAGCGTCAGTTCTTTTCTTTATATCCTAAGTCTGGTGTAATATTTATTTTTAAATTCGCCTTAACAATATTGCAATTAATATGAATGTAGTTTGAATGCATGGCTGCTTACCAACAATCCTAATTAATTACTGAGTTTCGGTCCTAAGGCTGTCCGGTAGAGATTGCTGTTTGTGTTAAGGCCGTCTTTGGATTTTATTAATTTCATTCATTTAGTTTATTTTCAACACATTCTCGAAATACAAGAAAAAAAAAAACACTTGAGGATATTTAAGTCTATCTGCCCTGCCCTGAGGTCCTGCGTAGATATATTTATGAAAACAAGAATCGATCCTGTGTCAATTAAGGATGAAGGTCACAAGTAATAATTTTTTTGCAAAATTTTGTAGTTTAAATATCTTGTGGAAATATATTAAATTTCTCTGCAGGTTGACAAAACCATTTTGTAATATTACCCATGCTGAAACTACTACCATTTAATAGCATATCCGCGGACACATAAAATTGTAGAAAACTATTGGGTCATTCAGTATTACTATCAAGAGCAGTAACCGAGATCTCATTAACCGAAGCGACAAGGAGGTCGTCGAAAATATTGCCTCAAATAATTTCGTAAAGATATGTATCGATTTTACTGCTGGTATTTTTATTACATTGATGTGTTTGTGACATTTTCGATGTTACGTAACCATCGGTGGTTGCTTTAGCAATGCTAAATTACCTCCGTAAGTAGGCTGCTCCATGTATATCTTTTTTATCGATAGTCTCACTGGCGCCTTGTGCATTACATTTTAATAAGTAAACCCCTTTATAGCTTTACTACGCTTAAATGTATACACTTTTTGCTCACGAATTTTATGAGGATTAGTATTGCAGTCTACACCAAATCATTGATTGCTGTACTAATAAGTCATTGGAATTTTAAGCGTGAAATTGTTACAAACCTACTTTACATTTAATATGGTAGTACAGATCTGGTTTTCCAATGTTAAATCTAGTATTTACCAATATAATCTACAACAGTATATAGCTATGCGTCCTGATCTAGGCAAGTTTCATCATCATCATCATCATCATCCAAAGACGTCTACTGACGGGCATAAGTAAATCATGCATGCATCCAGCGACTTCCCGCAATTTCAGTAAAATCGTCAGTCCACGTTTTGGGTGGGCGTCCAGGCCAGCTTGGGTAACAAGAAATATAATAAAGCTTGTTACTACATGTATGACCTGTTCAGATTCAGATCAAAACAGTAATATATCAATAAAAATTTGTTTCGAAAACACCGTAGCTTCTTACCCGTTCTGTTTTAGAACAAACTACGAGCTACCCAACACGGAAACTAATAAATTAATTCGAAAATCACTGAATCCAGTACATTTAAGATTTTATGGATTTAATAAACTATTTTCATATAGCCAGCATTCCAATCAACGTCCATAGTTTCGAAACGGTTTAACTGGCAGTTTCCTCGCTCGGGGCCCGCTTGCGCCACCACTCTATTACTAGCACGCACATCATGTCACTGCACATTATGACATCTGTCATTAAGTTTACACCAGTTTTTTGCCTTACGCATATTCGTAAGTATATGGTCATTTGACTGCTTCATTCTCGCTGTGCGTTTCTGCCAAACGAAGGTTTCTGTGTGTAAATTGGAAATAAGATTTTGACATAAGGAGTTTATGATTGATTTTTTAATGGCTCAATACTCGCTTCTCAATACGTAGGACGTAAAGATAAAGTTTAGTATGGTACATGTGTTTATTTGTGCTATAGGTTGGTCGAGATTAAAAATTAATTAATAAGACGGAGATTGAATCTGTGATCGCTATGAAACCCTCGTCTTCTTATTACTATCGACGGCGCCTTAAATATTGTTTATTTAGGTACGAAAGACCTAGTGCTAAGTACATTGTATACTTGCCTAAATGTACTTTCAGAGTTATTAAATATCCAAATTAATCAAATGAATAATATTAGTAACGAGCAAAGCCATTTCAAAACTTGAAGAATGTTGCAGGTCCTTTATATCGGATCTTACCAATAAATTTAAGACTTTTTAGAGCGTTACAGCCATCATTATGAAGTTGAAAATCATGATTCTGAGTTGGAAAACAATTGACTTCTCCAACTATTTAATCCTACTACGATTTACCTTGCCCAGTTAGCCTAAAAATGTATCATCTACCAGATAATTGAACTGTCAAAATATTTGCGGAAACACAATGCCTACCTTTAACCCAACATCACTAGACGTGACGGAAGAAACAAAACAAACGGTAACTAGCTGTGAGTGGAGAGAGGCGGCCGGCGCGGCGCCCTTCGCAGAGTCCGGCTTTTGGTTCCGGTAGTGATACCCGCTGGGGAACGTTGCTGGGTAGATATGGCAGTTTGATATATAATATTTGATAGTCAAGTACTGCATGGTTTGACAATGATCTGAGGGTTGATCATAAAAACGCAGTTGCAATCTTCTTATCTATTGACACCTGAGGCACGTACAAGAGAGCAAATAAGAATTTTGTGGTTGATGTAACATCCTCTGTTACGCACTCACTAAGACTAACAGGTATTTGTATGATCAACAATTATTTATTTTCGTGTATTTTCGAGAACGAAAATTCTATCAATTGTAATACGTGCGACACAAGAATTAAATCACAATATGACTGAGACTATTTAATGTGCTTCCATATTTTTTATCAGTGTATTACATCAAAAAATGCACAGATTTATGTCTCACGTGTCCATTATTTCCAGCCTCGGTGCAGAAATACACCTCCACCTATTCCTTTGGAAATATGTACATTGCATTTGTATGTAAAAACGCGTTTTTTTTTTCTTGAGTCTGTATAACTAAACGCCTTACAATTTGCCTTCTCCAAAGTACTCAGTTACTTAACACAGCCATGTCGTATGACACATTGCAATGGCTACAATAATTAAAAGTCATTCACATACAGATAATGTACAGATATTAAATGATATATCGTTATTTAATTCGACGTGGGCACGACTTTTTTTAATAATTCTCAATCGGTCGCCTTGGTTGCTGGTCGTATATTTTTATGACCGAGCCTTAATGTATTCACGTTTAGGTAATGTACTAGAATAATATTACGTTCGATTGTTTGTATTTGACAGACTTTGTGGCGCAATTAGTTAGACATTAGTCTGTAAAATGAGATGCAATAATTTCAAACTTCCTATCGATTTTTATTTTTGGGTTATGAATGATGACAGTTTGTTATACTTCAACAAAATAGGTATTGTCAAAATTAGTTAAATGCCAGGGTTTTCAGTCTAATTTACATCGGTTTACCCAAATTTATCGCCTAACCTAAATTGGATTAAAACCGTGAAAATGTCGTAATCATTTACATCTGATGTTTATCATCTCAATTAGATATCAATTTTTAATTTTTTCATAAGGAAATTTTAGTGATATTTGCACTTAGATAATTAGCTACTTATATACATATAACCTGATACCTGTATAGCTTAGATAGAACAACATTTCTAAAACCACAAATACAGGATTCAAGCTCACAGCCTTGTCTCGCATCCTATTGCTAACCCACTAACCCGCGGAAACGGTCGATTCATAGCCGATAGTGTAGCTTAACACTCGCTCCATTTAACTAAAATAATTTCGCTCTCCACAATACTTTAAAGGAAGTACCAATATCGCCAATTTAAAATCGGATTGTCAACAATGACCCAGTAATAGTTGAAATGTCAACGACCTAATACAATCGCGTAATGCCAAGGATCAAGGTAGACACGCCTTCAAAATGTCACATATACTCTTAACCTCTCCCATACGAAACCGTTCTGTGAAGTTTTATTAATGGCAAATTACGATACATTGTTTAATTTTCAATTGTTTCTGTGCATTTATTAGCAGTTTATTAGTTTTGTTGGCAAAACCCCTAAGATTAAAAGGCACATCAGCCGGCCTCTTAGGGGAGTAAAGGCGTGGGTATTTGCGCTCACTTCTGGTAGAAAATCTTAGCTTTTTCCTGGATCATCTTTGAAAACGTCATGAGGGAACTGCTCGCCTAAAAAATCTTAGAAATTTCTTGGAAGTGTGTAGTCCGTTAAACCGCATTTGGTTCGTGTGGTGGGCAGAGGCCTCTTAGTAGAAAAGAAGGCCTGTTCCCCGCAGTGGGATTCATATGGAGTGATGATGATCCACGCCTTATGTTCTTTCCTGGCTTCCATTTCTTTACGCTAACGGTTCATAATAAAGTTAATTTTGAGGGTCACACAAGAAAAACAAATAAATGCGTCACAGATTAACAAACGGTGACTACGAAATGAATAGTGTCAGGTCAAGATTCCAAGCTTGACCTTCCACTCTAACCTTGGAATATGGAGCAATATGTGAATTCTTTAGAAATTTATGGGTTCTTATTTGAATTAATATGATTAAGTAAATAAAATGAGCAGTTGATGACTTGGTCGTTACTTTGTGTTTTTGATAGAAAATGCACCTTCCTTATTCAATCTTTCATATTCACACATACTACATAATGTTGTAAATAATGTTTTACAATATACATGCCTGTACCTCCAAAAAGGATGCCAGAAGTGTGTTAATATTCCCACGACTCACCAGTTGAAATGAAATGAAATGAAATAATATTTATTGAATCTATAAAATGTCAAAAACATCACTTAGATTCAGTCATTTCAAATTTTACCACCCTGTTCGGAAGGCAGTCATCACTAGAGAAGAACGGACAAGAAACTCTAGTGTTGCTCTTTTCCAATCAAGAGTTGTGAGTAAATCATATGATATATGTGTTAAATTTATATGTTAGATCTGAGTATATAAATATAGGTATATATCCAAGGTAAATGGGAAACCTCATAAATGATATTCAGTAAGTATAGTCCATTGTTTTATTACAATATTATTTACAATATTACAATATACATAATATACATAATATAATATATTATCCATTATCGTTATCGTTATGTACAATATACTATTATGGCTAACAGTATAAGGAATCTATATAAATAAGGAAATATACTTATCTTAGTCATTTTATAATACTGCTCCAGCCATGGCCACTACCAGACACGAACTGTCTGTCGTTCCGATCGAGCTTGCTTTTATAAGGGTCTGCTATCCCCACTAATTGCAACAGGTAGTCGGGTAGTTACAATAGTTTTATTAATCAATATTTAACGAAAACGCGACTACCGACTAAGATATTCAATAATTTACTTAGATATACCATATAAAATAATGGATATATCTAACACGGCCATACTGACCTGTACTTCGTCCCCGAAGTACCGTTCTCATTTTAAAATTAATTAAATACCAATATTGTATCGATTCAATATCAATTACAATTTATTCAATATAATTACTCTACTCAACCATATAACTAATTATTATATACTTATCTAACTAATGACCTCCCTCCTCGCGTAGTTTTCTTTATTGCTGAGGGTCGTGATCCCCAGCACCAACAGTCGTTGTCCTCTTTACTATGCTGCGCCACTTGTTCCTGTAGAGTCCCGAATTATTCGTCGAGTAGATTTGGTTCGACCATCTGACGGGTCACCGGCTCCTCGGATGTTTCGACTTTATCAGTGACCATCAATCGTTGAAGTCTATCTCCATCTTTTCTGGCTTTGCGACTAAAGAACTCCGGTATTCGGCGGAAGCAGATGGTAGAAAGTCTGGTTTTGATTTGGAGATCGCCAAGAATGGACGTGTTGGTGCGGAATGCAGTCCACGTAATATGAAGCGTTTTCCTCCAGCACCACATCTCGAGAACATCTTCTGTAAGGTCCAAGCTTCTGATCCATGGTTGACCTAATATAACTAATTACACAATTATAAATTATAAAATTATGTATCATTAACGTCAATATTAGACATATAACCAATTAGTCAATTACATAACCAATTTAATTAACATTATTATTAATTTAATATTAATATGTTCTTATTTCATTTTTGCTCTTCTTTTTTATCTTGTGTTGTTTTCTTTTTTTCTTTTTTTTTTTTTTTTTTTTTCTTTGGCCGTTTATACCTTTAAATGATCAATGAACAATTGACTTTAGTGTACTAATAGTCCCTACTCGGCCATACTGACATGTACTTCGTTGTCGAAGTACACCATAAAATTCTTTCACGACCATAGCCGTTTGTGTAGAAAGATATAACAGTACGGAATTAAATACTATACTAGTTACTTGTCGTATAACATATAATTGTAAGTAATTAATAAAAATAACATAATAGAAAAAACAATATTATCCATATGATTGGTTATAATATATATATATATATTTGTTAATTTGTTAATAATACCTCACTGATGTATCAATCACCCGCAGTCGGTGAAGCTTAATCACCCGCGACAGTGAATGTCTATGACATAACATCAGCTTAGGTTAAATAAATATATTAGTAATGAATAAGTATTAGTAATGAATAAATACTTATATATTAGTAATGAATAAATACTTTTTTTCGACTCAACCTTTCATTGGGCATTCACCCGCAACAGTGAAGCTTAATCACTTGCAGACGGTGAATGACTTACACAACTGGGCTTCATCATCGATATATATGTATGTATTAATATTTTAGTTCACCATAGTCCATCATAATCGTCATGATCTCAAATCATGATCTCCATAATCATAATCATCATAATTTCATAATATTTTCATCATAATAATTTCATAATAATTTCATCATAATTTCATCATAATTTCATCATAATTTCATCATAATCTTTACAATCATCATAATATTCATAATTATATTAATCATAGTCGTCTTCATTTTCAAAACATCGATAGTTGTATTTGTCATAGTCATACTCAGTCATCATAGTCAAACGGCTTTCGTAGTAATCATAATTATCTTCATATTCAACCATCGATTATCTTTCATGACATTACCGGGAATAAGGAGTATATAATTTTTTTTTTTTTTGTCAGTTGATTTAACAGATGATATATAGATGGGACATTGATATAATATATTTTTTTTTTACCAATGAAGAGCCTTATAGGCAGAAAATCCGTGGAATATTTTGAACAACTGTATCATTTGCACTTTAAAAATATCGCTCGGCCAGTCTGACATTTCTGTAAAAGACATGCTTCGCATATTTATGATGGTAAATCTCTACTTGTCTGTTGGAGACTTTCGCAATGAATCAAGTAAAACGTAGGGAACCGTGTAACAAGTCCAGTGCAATTTAAGTTTATTGGCGATTCAAAAGAATGTGCGAGAGTCCATTTGAATAAAGGATGATTTTGATTTAGGCTTTGGTCCACAGTATGCAGCGGAATGGTTGGTTTACCCACTTAATTTTATACCATGTTTTGATCCATGGTAAGTTGTGTTTCCTTTACACAAGATGAGGATGATATCCCCTTGTAAATTTCGTTATTTTCAATTAGCCATAATTATTCCAATAAGCCATCATAATTTTTATTTTATTAAGCATGGCAATTCTTATAATAGAGAACATCTAGTGTGTCCTATCTGGGATGTATAATTAAGAGTAGGGTAGATTTTTTTGCAATATGTTTCGTACCTTTTTTTCAGATAGAGTCTGGAATCATATCGACCAATATTTGGGTTTCCAAATTCTCAAAATCCCTTTTGTTATATAAAATTTAAATTTTGTAAGGACAAAACTATTTCGTACCATATTTTACCCATTGGATTAATATTTGAATTCAAAAATTTTAATCGTGGTATATAATAAATACACCCGAAACAAACATTTGTGGATCACACAAAGATTCGTCGCGGTGCGGGACGTTTCGAAAGTTGGTAAAATTTGCAAATTGGCGGAAGGTTCATTTCATTTGGCTGGTGAAGCAACTCTTGAAACTAATCAGACAATGAGGATTACCCTTTTTGGTATTAATAAATTAGGTCTTTATGCAACGCTTGTCCTGGAAGCGTTTCAAGAACCTAGAAGCTTGAGTGGAATAGTGGGCAGCAGTCTGCTGGACACTATTATTCCTCTTAAATTCGTAGCCAAGTAGTTCACTGTTTCTGGGACCACACGACGATTAGCTTACACTTGGTCCTCAGGTAGAGTCGACGAAATAACCTTAAACAGAAAACAATATTAGATGATGGGCGTTGCTGTACTTATCCCACTTCTGATGTTAAATTTATATGTTAGATCTGAGTATATAAATATAGGTATATATCCAAGGTAAATGGGAAACCTCATAAATGATATTCAGTAAGTATAGTCCATTGTTTTATTACAATATTATTTACAATATTACAATATACATAATATACATAATATAATATATTATCCATTATCGTTATCGTTATGTACAATATACTATTATGGCTAACAGTATAAGGAATCTATATAAATAAGGAAATATACTTATCTTAGTCATTTTATAATACTGCTCCAGCCATGGCCACTACCAGACACGAACTGTCTGTCGTTCCGATCGAGCTTGCTTTTATAAGGGTCTGCTATCCCCACTAATTGCAACAGGTAGTCGGGTAGTTACAATAGTTTTATTAATCAATATTTAACGAAAACGCGACTACCGACTAAGATATTCAATAATTTACTTAGATATACCATATAAAATAATGGATATATCTAACATATGCAATGAGCCCATTAATTAGCCGAGCATTTTTAAGAACCCAATAATTCAGAATACAAAAATCGAATCCAGAAGAAATACATTAAATAAAATATGGACACACCCACTAACATCGTCAACGATTAAACAAAATTTGAATTTGAAATGTCAAAGTTGTATCATAATTAGATGTTTTTATGTTTGTTACGCAACTACTCAAAACGGATGAACTGATTTAGATGAATTTCGACTCACAGAAAGATAGCTCAGGGTTAAATATTTACTAGTGATGCAATACATTATACGTGGCTTTACTAATAATATTCCATTTTATGTATGACCTCATATTATAATAAAGTTTTGTCACCCGTTTTGCTGTGGAGATAAGGGGACAACTATTTGTTCCCCACTCGCGTATACATATTCATTCTGATTAATTTCAATAAAGATTGGTGACAAACTAGGATCCCATAAACCCAACAAATTCCATTGCTAGATGGCAAGTTTATCCTGAAAAGATTAAATCTCCCAAAACTCCACAATGAACGCAAACAAAGTCCCAAGTGGAAGTTAGTATAACATTTACAAAATACTCGCGATCTGTTAATCCGATCAGTCACAATATCTGTCAGGAGTAAAGCGTTAATCAGCATTACAATTTTGTAACACTGTGCGTAAGTACGCGAGCTCGAAACATTTAAAAGCAGGTCAGTGTGTTTAAATTTCGTCGACCTTCGCCTTACTATTTCATCTTTCATACATACTTACTTCATAGGTTAGGAAAGAGTAAAAACAACCGCGATCGCTTTACACCACACGATATGGACACGACAGGACTTTTCGTTGTACCCAGATAAGAATATTTTAGGGAACTTTGAAATAGGGAAGGTAAAGAAGGCGCAGGGAAAAGAAGAAAGATTATTGTGAAAAACATCCCAAAAGTCTATTGATAAAAAAGGCACTGACAATGTGCCAATAAGGCACTTAATGTGCTGATAGAACCAAACTTGTCTTCGTGCAGTACTATGATTCTGACTCGCCAGTATTGTTTGTGAGAAATAAGATCACTAATTTGTAATCATAAAAATTTTCATCTCTGTAGAAAATTATCTTCTTTTCCTTTCTTCTTCTTAGCCTTTTTATGGCAAAAGTATTTATTTACGTTGATCTGTCCAAAGAGCATCAAGTGTCCGGATACTCAACCACAAGCTAAACATCAAAACTACACCCACGTCTAAATCCCACAGGTTGCGACTATTAACTAAACTGCGATATTGGCTCAGTAGTTTCAAATAAACCAGACAAACCCAACCCATTAAAAAAATGTTTCTACAACAATCTGTACGGCTGCGTCGTGCGTTGTAAAGGCACCTCGCTCTCATATTACCCGTTATGTTACATAAAACAAGTATCGGCGCAGATGTGCGTACATTATTACGTTTCTGGTTCACTTGATATTTCTCGGTTAACGTAACGTTTCGCCGCGCCAAATAATTATAATGCCGCTTTATTACTTGATTGCTTGCTAGTTATATCTTGATTGCGTCGTGTGTTTTAGCATCATACCAGACTATTATATATAGGGGCGTCCCAATTCTATCTGAAATTTTAAATTTCGTTTTTATACCATTGGAACGCTAAATTTTTTCGGGATCCAAAGTAGCCTTTGTTATTTACCCGATGTCCCATCATATGTCAAATACCCACTATGCAAATGTTTGTGTTATTCACCATTATTTGTTATTTAGTTAAAAAACATTTTATTTGCCTCTTCCGAGGCACTAGCGTCACTTTATAATTAGGAATATACAGGGTGTATTTAGACCGTGATCGAAAACTGCGGCAGGTAATAGCGAGGATGATCACAAACCCAGTGGCGATATTAAAAATCCCGACAAAAAATAAAAATTTTGACATTATCGATACAACTATCGGTGTTAAAAATATGTGGTTTGTATGGAAAACCTCAAAATTTTTATGTTTTTTCGAGATTTTCTTTAATGCCAGGGGGTTTGTAATCACTATCGCTATTACCTGCCTCAGTTTTCGATCACGGTCTAAATACACCCTGTAGACGCTCATGAGTTCCTAACAAGCTCATTTCTTCATGATACGGCAAAGACATCTCGCGGACCTATGGAAGTTTAATGCTCTAATTTGTACATTGTAATAAAATCACACAAGAGCGAGAGGCGAGCTCGCTCGAGTTACTCGAAAGGGTCCACAAGGACGCGCCGCTTTGTTGCATGTCAATTTGCTACACTATTTGTGATCGGGCTCAATGAAGCATATAGCTACTGGCATGCCGTATTTACCTACTTACTCGCCTATTGATCATTAATGTATATTACGTTTTAATAAAAAAAAAAATGCATTCGAATTCAGAACCTCCTTTTGAGGAAAGAACAAAAGACGAGCGCACTCCTGTAGTAATGAAATTCTGGTATAAATAGGCAAATAGTCACATACATAGTTCTGACCGCGACTAGGATACAAGCACTCAGTTGTGGGTAACAAAAACTACGATACAACAAAAGCAAGCCTTTAAAAAAACCCAGATATCTTCATAGCTTCTTGCGATTCCACACAAACTAGTATTTACATATCTTACAAATTCGTTTTCGCTCCCGATGTAAAGTGCCATACGCGCCCCATTAACTAGAATTTTCTTGTAAGTTCCAACGTTGTCTAACATATCACCCGCGTTCTAATCAAACCACAATATATGACGTAACAACACGTAATTCTACTTTTTCCATGTCCAGTTTTTCTAGCTCATTCCACGAGCCGGCAATCCGTCTTAACCCGTCCCATAAACCACGTTCTATTGCTTCCGTCATTTTCTATTGCTTGCACCCACTTATCTACTCATCAAAGGCTTAAAGACGACAAAAAAGCATAATATATTTACGGTATTTAACTAAGGCAATTAAAAAAAATAAGCGGCGCATGTTGAAGTGGGCCGGTCATGATTTCTGATGGACGGAGGATCGACAGAGCAGACAAACGTTTGGTGGAGAAGTGACTTCTATTATAATATAATGAAATAACCAAAGGATGTTAGACCTCTTAAAATCTGGTTATTGTTTAGTTGCATTATCATCACCATCGCAATCATCAGCCAAGAGACGTCCATTGCTGGACATAGGCCTCCCCCAGAGACTTCCAAAGTGTTCTATCGGAAGCGGCCTGCATCCAGCGGCTTCCCGCGATTTTCACCAAATCGTTGATCCACCTTATAGTTGCATTATAAGGATAAGAAATCCTGAATCAGGTACAATTGTGTTGTCGACAGCAATGTCATTGAGTCGGTAATAAAGCAGTGTCTAGAGTCGTTAATTTACTTCAAAATAATTTTAAACATTTGTAGCTCAAATATATTTTACTTGTATCGATAGTAACTTTAGCCTACGTTTTTTAAGAAATATTCTCGTACTTGTACCAAGACATCCGGACTTTAGTACCTTTAGCCTTTACTACGGAACACACAATAAATGAAAGTGCAGTGAATGTATTTACTATTTGCTTTTTAACCCAACGTGAACCTTGCCCTGCCCCATAGTCAGTTTCCGTGTGTGTACGCTTGGCTCTTGAACAAACCTCAGACATTTTTTGATATAACATTTAGAAGTTTATTGACGAATTAAAAGTGTAATATAAAATATGCGATCACTCAATCTCATACAATATGAAATATGACATGGTTGCTTTGTTTTTATGCTTTTTATAGCAACTCAATTTATTCATACTTCCTCGTGGTCTTGCTGCACAAGTATTTGCCATGCGATGTAAAGCTTTTGGGTTCGATTATCGGGTCGACAAAAGTTATTAGGTTTTTTCATTAGGAAATTCTCGTAAGCAGCCAGGCTGAAAATGTGCCCTAAAAACGCCTATTACCTACGTGGGATTAATATTAAATCAAGTTAATATTAAATCACTTAAACAAATGAATCTATTTCGCATTCGCAATCTATATATATAAAAATGAATTGCTGTTCGTTAGTCTCGCTAAAACTCGAGAACGGCTGAACGGATTTATCTTATCTTGGTCTTAAAATGTTCGTGGAGGTCTAGGGAAGGTTTAAAAGGTGAAAAAAATTCGAATAATTGCCGGGAAAACCCTCAAAACAGCCCTTTTCTATTTCCCATACAAATATTATCTAAATAAAATGGAGAGTCAATTTTTAATTTATTACCGCTGCATAAAGTTCAAATTCGCGTGCGCATTGGAGAATCTAATGTCGCGTTCCAAATAACTTCAGTGGTTAATCTGTCAGATTATTTGTTTATATTTTTTGTAGATTTGACAACCAACTAATATGTCAATTCATCCTGTCGCACTTCAGAACACGGAAAAAGTATATTATCTATATATATAAAAGAAAGTCGTGTTTGTTACAACACTTATAACTCAAGAACGGCTGAAGTGATATGGCTGAAAATTAGTGGGGAGGTAGCTTAGAACCGGGAATAAAACATAGAATACTTTTTATCCCGTTCGATAGCGTTCCCGTGGGACTTTTCATTGTTTTCTTTATCCATACAAAAGTTTCGTTTTAATAACTAAGTCAATTTGAACTTTAATACAATACAATAAAGTTTAAATCGTAGTGGAGGAGTTCTATGTTATAAAAATTAATTGCTCGATATGTTCCTAAGCGCAAATCTCGAGAACAGCTGAACCGATTTCGCTAATTCTTTTTTTATAATATTCCTTGAAGTACGAGGATTGTTCTTACGGAGAGATACATTTTAATAATTGCCTGAAAAGGTCTAAAAATAAATCTTTTCTATATTCCCATACAAAAGGTTCGTAATGATACTTAAGTCATTTTGAACTTTAACACCATACAAAATTTCCTGTCATTTAATGTTGATCCCGTCGATGCAGTTAGAGGCCCCCTCAAATAAAAGAACTTATTAAAATAAGCATTTTGAATCGACAATATGTATCCATAACATTCGAATTATTGCGTATTTTAGATGTTAAAAATGCAGAATTCTCATGATAATGGATTGACATTTTTTGGCTGTCAAATATTAAGGCGTGCGTTCAGAAATTTATTTTGTGTAACAAATCTCCTTGGTAGTGCCTAATTTTTAAATTTTTATTTGCTTGAATATCTAAAATACTCTAAATCTCCTTCAAGAAATATCAATAAATGGTCAGGGGATGCCTTTTCCATTGATCTAGCCAGTCATGGAACAGGGCTATGAGTTCGCAACCTCGGCCCCCCGAGCTGTTGGAGTCTTCCACTACTTCCTTATCCGGGACTGTGGCATCCTTACGATCAGGCCAAATATTCTTACCTGCAATATCCTGTACCCAAACACACGCTATCTCTACCTCTTTACCAAAAGAATGAAAGCCCCAAGGTGAGTTGGTGTCAGACAGGCGGGCGACCGTAAAACATTTATACAGTATGTATAATAAGAACCGGCAGCACCCGGTTCCTATGAGAAATGGGCAAGGTTTGTTACACCAGCCCGGGCGGGGGCAACGTAAGACACTAGCCCGGGAAATGAGTTTGAGGTATGCAAGTTGGAATGTAGGTACGAAAAATGGTAGGTCAAGGGAGCTAGCATTTGTGCTGAAAAAGAAAAAAAAATGGTCAACGAAGAAGACTTACGAAAGACGACTGCATGCAGCAAAGATGCGAATGTTGCGGTGGATGTGTGGTGTAACACGGAGTGACAGAGTCAGAAATGAATACTTTAGGTCTGAAAGTAGCTCCTGTGATAGAAAAGATGAAAGGAAACCGTCTGTCGTCGAACATTAAGAGAAGGAATTAATCATATGTAGGAAAAAAAAGTGATGAACATGAAAGTGGATGGATGGGCGAGCCGAGGAAGGCCAAAAAAGAGATGGATGGAGTGCGTGACTGAAGATATGAAAAAGAAAGGGGTGAATGAAAACATGACGGCTGACAGGGATGTGTGGAAAAAGAAGAGATACTGCGCCGACCCCAAGTAATTAATTGGGACCAGGGCAAGGGGATGATGATATAGCTAAGTAATTAAAAATTAAATTCTGTTAATAAGTAACAAGACATTCATTGACTGGTAGGGCGATACGAAGTTTGCCGGGACAGCTAGTTTTAAAATAAAACCAATTGCAGTCATAACAAAAACAAGACAAAGCGGCTACCGACAAGTAATTGCGGTAATTATTGTTATATACCCAGTGAGTCATGACTAACAATATATTTATACAATAGCGAAACTTATCGAATGGCTGACGTATCCTGCATAACTACATTTCAGGGTGTCATGTCAACAAATTACATCGCGCTGCTGGATCAAAATATTTCGGGGTGGGGTCTCAGTAGCAGCGTAATAAACTTTTTAGTGTGTTATATTTTTTAATTTCGATTGTAGAGCAATAAGAATAGGAGTTATGACGCACATGAAATAAATTGCTAATGAACATTATGTTTAAGATGTTTTGTTTAGTAGGGAGAAGTAATTAAAATATGAATTTGTGCTACCATTTGCAAGTTGTAGCTCTCTAATAAGACGCTAGTCAAACCATCGCGCACAAATTTAGTTATTCATCAATTTATATGTATAAATTGCCAAAATTCATATTTTTACTTTCGCAAAATGTGAAAGGACTAAACAAAATGAACGAGATCTCTTAATCACTAAAAATATAATAAAATTAAATAGTAATAGAATTGACATTACCTCATTATTTAACTTGCAACTTTTTAATAATTTTACATTTAAAGTAACATTCTGC
Organism: Cephonodes hylas; assembly: GCA_030295005.1. Lineage (NCBI taxonomy): Eukaryota > Metazoa > Arthropoda > Insecta > Lepidoptera > Sphingidae > Cephonodes > Cephonodes hylas. The sequence continues at coordinate 1,361,124 of AP025367.1, read as the reverse complement.
ATTCAAAAGCAACGCAAATCTAGCGCGCCATATCATTAAAATTGTCGTAACACAACATTTCCAAACAGATTTTCTAAAATGTTAATTACAACATAAATTCTAGTTATTATTGTCGTCATACAAAATGTCGACTTCAAATACTTAACCGAATTCCACGTCATTGTTATGATATCTTACAAAATTAGAAACATTATGAAAAAAACGTATTTTCTGCATTTTCACTTCGTAAAAATTTTGACAACTGTAATTATAATACATTGTTCTTACTCTACTTTTCCATTGTTCGGGATATGTGTTTATTTGAAATAATTCCCATAGTTATTGTTTATTCCAAGGTCGCTGGGTTTTTCACCCCGTATTATTATAGCTATTAGCTATTCTGATGTAACTCTTAAATTAATTGTTTTATATAATTAATCTTATTTGTATCTTTATTATGGGATTATATTCAACCAAAGCCAACAAGGCCTGCGTGAATGACTAAAGCCCTATCCTTCTTAATTATAGAGGATGCCCATACCCAGTAGGTACGTGGAACGTACAAGAACTGATATTGATATAATGAGATTATAATTATCATTTTACTACGTTATGAATTTGGATGTTTGTAAACTAATAAATAGAATTGCTTGAAATTCGACTTCATAATTACTCTAGACAGAAATAGCGAATTATATTTAAAAACGTGACAACAAAAAACACAGCTATACATATGTACGTAATTTACCAAAAAAAAACGGTTTTAACCCAAAAAATATATTGTAAAGCCCGCTCACCGCTCGCACTCGCGCCCCACAACAATACCACGGAGCACTCGCAATATCATTGATTTAGCGTTCGCGCTGAATATTTACCAGACTGTTGGATAATTTAATTCATTGATTGACGCGTTACGTTGCATTACGCATTATGAAATAATGGCCTGCCTAAATTCCTGGCCATTGTTCAATAGTTATTAATGGCTAATACTAGTTTTAACATCGTTATTTACATTTCGCACGCAATATACTATGTAAGGATTTAAAATCCTTAACCCACAAATAAACTGGATATACATATATAAATTCAGTTCGGATCGTTGCGGTTAGGAAAGCGTAGCCTCTGTATAATATGAGCTTTAGGCCGACTTAATTATATCAACTAGTGATTTTAATCACAGTCCACGCTCTATAAAAATCATGCTGTTTTTACTGTCAAATACTAAATCAGTGCTTTGCCTTAAGATTAAAAACCATAACTCTGATCGATCATTAACCTGTAAGATCTTATTCTAATACGACTTACGATTTCCGAACGCATTGAAATACTTTTATTTTGTTATCTTTTTCTACTGACAAAAAATCTTTAGTCCTAAGTGCAATCGTTCAGTAATCGTACCTATTTCTTCTTACTTAAGCTAAGATTTAACCAGTTGACGGAAGTCACCCTTTAAACCATTTATCACTGCAGCCTAAATGTAAAGTAGGCACCGTCGCAGCCGATAATTTTATATTCGCGAACCAACTAGAAATGCTGAGGAAAGCTAAGTTTCAGTGTATCATTTGATCTGGGCATTAATTACGCGGTTCATTAGGAAATCGAGTCAAAAGTTGCCGCAATGACAGACTTGTTTTTGGATTTTGTGTGAAATCCACGTTAAGCTACTGTAAGGTTTGTGGTATAGATATAAATATGTAGAATAATGGCATTTGCAAAGGACTATATTTTGCTTTGAGCGAACTATTCACAGAATTATATTCAGAATCTTGAATTTGAAATAAAATTTACAAAATCCCCAAGAACATTGACATAGTCATAAGGAATCTGTGACAAAATTTGATATTAACTCATTACTAAATACAACCCTATCTATTATGAATACAAACGTCCACTACCTATCAATAAAGCCCTAAAATAAACTAAATAGACTTCTAAACGGAAGAACAAATTAAATTGTGTAAAATTATTACCATCATGCAATCATCCGTATTATTTCGTTGATGAACATCTTCCGATGCTGTCATTTAGTAAAATAAATCACACACACACTTCGACTACTACTGTATAATTTAGCTATAAACATCACAATGATATATAGTTCCTGCAATTTCAGACTGATTGAGAAATTCTATTAAAATCTACTGTTTCGACACTTCATTGTATAATGTTGTTCTTAACAGAAAATCTTACTAAAATTACTCCCGGTTACAATCGTAACAATAAATATATTACAGGTCTATTGATAGGTACAAAATACCGGTGCTCAAATTTGGTATTAATGACGGTTTACAGGCTAGTCTGTAAAAATTATATTTTTTTTATTGCACAAAATATATTTCAACAATTATGCATCAAAAGACGACAACAGTTAGTAGTACTGATTTCTGATGTCCTGTTAAGCTTCCGCGAGTCCAACTAGACATTCAATATAAAATCACTCCTTTACATTTTATTCCGAGCTCACTACCACATTCGCTTTTTAATTTTCAATTAACAATTTAAATTTATTCTTTTCAGATATTTCGTGAGCACAGTCCTACAGTTCCAGATCTACCGCGCCCTGTGCGAAAGGACTGGCCAGTTTATCCCCGGGGACCCATCCAGGCCTCTGCACAAGTGTGACATCTACAGGAACCCTGGAGCTGGCAAGATTCTAAAGTAAGTACACTAAGTCCGTCAATTTTAATACAGGTATTGAGGAGGGCATGGTTAAAAGGTGTTCAACTATTTACTATAGTGTCTTTACCCGTTATATTAGTGTGGCTCTCGTTTAACTTTTAAACACTAAATGGAATCATTTTCAATATTATGTTTACACCACTGTTAAATACCAAGAATCTATCATTTCTTTACTTTGGCCCAAGTACCAAAATTTTGACTTCTGGAAGAATCATGTTATTGGTCTTTTTATTATGGACAATAAACGCATAGTTTGATTCCAAAGAGACTGTTCCACTACATATAAATACTAATCCAATAAATGCAAAAAATACTACCTACCTACTCCTGCATTCAACAGTCTACACCTATTCTCTGCATTAAAATGCTATTAAATAAACGCCATCTAATAGCCAAGCTTTAAAAATCATTAAGCCGTGATAAATACAATTATTTCGTGATTCCTTTGTTGTCCATATTTCATATTCTATCAGCAATAGTTACCTTGGACGGACTTGTCAAGGGCACGCCGGAGTGACCTATTGCATACACTTGATTATTATCGTCAATTTAATGTAAAATTCCGCGTGATTATACTTCCATGGATGCTGTAATTGAATTCCGCATAACGAATTATTATTTGACATTTTGTACCATTTGTGGTAGGAATGAGGTGCTTAGCCTTGTCACGAGATTAAATGATAATAATGAACAAGTAATCTTTTTATATGAAGCAAAATGATGTCCGCAAAGCCCTATTAGGCCAGCGTGATGAACAAAAGCTTAAATGCTTTCAGCTACAGAGAAGGCTGATTATGAATTTCCCATATCGAAATGTTGTCTTATTTCATAAGTATCAAACTACGAGGAACTTTTCTATCTTCCAAAGTCAAACTTGGATCTGAAGCAAATATTAGTAGATGTCAAAAACATCTGTTTTAGGGCGGGAATCAAAACCGTAGCCACGGACTCTAGTCAAGAACAATACAATCCACATAAATACAAAAATCGCCAACCAAGATACTCTAAGTACTTTCCAACAGTCTTCTAAGTACTAGGGAATTAACCCTAATCAGTTCACCCCTTACTAATACATTAATTATGTCTTCAAAAAATTTCCAATTCACACCATCGCACCCAGCATTACAGTTCAAATTCCCTTGCAGCTTTATTTTTAAGTACTTCAGATACGACAATTGATTTTAGACTCCAGGCTCTTGGAAGAAAGTGTATTTTTGAGTGGAGTTATAGCTGATACAAAGTATAAATTGTCGCCGTCTGGAGTGACGGAAATAGCCACTTGTGATGGTGTTATGCGGGCTGTGTATTGTTGTTGCCGGTCATCGGTCAATGAGTGGCGGTTCTGTTTAATAACTTAACATAGTGCGAAGCGTGTCCGCTTCTCACGAGGGAGCAAGATCCCACGATGATTTTCGTGTTTGCTAACCATGTTTGACCATCCATGCTTTATTACTGGGTCTTTCACTATTGTCTATCTGTCCTTTAAAATCAAAATTAAAGTCATCTTTATTCGAATTGACTTTTACAAGTGCTTTTGTATCGTCAATTTTAGCTATTGCCGCTTCGAAACGTGTTCTTGATGTGGAGAAGAAACAACACAAAATGTCTTTAAATCTTTGTTCAATTAAAATTGGAAAGTCGCTGTCGGAACAGTCCACGAGAAGACATTTAGGCTATCTCGTACTAGTCCGTTTCTATGAATATTATGTTGAAATCGGGTAATTATTTTGATACCATAACGGCAATCGAGCGTACGAGCCCAACGCACACAGCTTGGACTTTTTGAATTGAAACGAGGTCTAATAAATTATCGAGCATATCACCAGCGAATGAAATATAATGAGGAACCAGCATAGCTTAATTATGTACAAATTTCTTTAATGTATGAGATGTCCAGTCATAATTATAATAAATGGGATTAAACTTAAGATATGTGACTACTCTCTATGATGATATGATGATATATTCTATGTCCACATAGTCAGGTTTCCATGTAGAAAAAATGAGAAAAGAAATCGCATGTCATCGGTCATATATAAAAAAAAATAAAGTGTGAAAAATGATTTGAGCAGGCTTGAATAACGGAGCTGAATGGCGAGAAATCCTCGCGATCATTTCTTAATTGTTTAACTTTATATTTTAATATGTTAAAATTTTATGAATCACTAAAATGTAAAATACATGATTAGCGCCTACTTGGGGAAGCCTTCGCTCAGTACTTCGGCTGAGAATAAAACATAATAGTAAATTATTATAATAATCTTTGGCTAGTAGATACTATTGGCACTGCATTCTATCAGATGCCAAGCCACTACATCATAACTTTATGAGGCAATTTCCAAAAACAGATGGCTGGGTACGACTAATAAAATGTCTCTAAAAGGGAACACTTGGCCACGTTTCACAGAGATCACATCTGTCCGCAGTGTGTCACGAAACACGGTGCTTTTCGCGAATTTCACATTATTGCGACAGTGTTGGGTGATACGGTACTACTAGGGTACTGTCTGAACGTTTAGTTAACTGCAATCGAGTCAATGTCTTTGAATGCTATAAATCTAAATGGTCACACTTTAAAAAAGTTAAGAAAGTGTAGCCTACCTATCATACTTACACTCTAACCACAGACAAGCGCTTACTTAACGGGCGATGCCCGAACGGCGCCACGCGCGGCGCCTTCGGGGACGCTCGTGCGCTATCGTGCGCCTGCGCCTGCGCACACGCGTCGCGTACCTGCGCCAATCGCGGAGCGAGCCTTACGGACGGCCGGACCCTGGCGGACACTTGCGCGTGACCTCAGTCCGTCCTTGGGTTACCCAGCGCGTACGCCCGTACCGCTCCGCGAACCTTTTTTATATACGCTCGCACTTAACGGCTGCATATAGTAGATATTCGTATTCTCATTCTATCATCTGTCGCGTCCTTCCGCAATCTCCATTTCTATTGACTCTTACTGTGTTTGTGAACGTTATTCTTGTGTCGTCCATATAAATGTGATCTGTGACTCTCTGTGCCGTCCACATAACTGTAACCCGTGTCTGTGAATAAACTTTATAAGTGGACTTTGTGTTGTCACTGCGGTGAACTCTTACCGCCACCCAAATTAGTACCACAGTGGTGACCCCGACGTGATCTGAACATGTCGGAAAAGGAGTACCGAGACGTTGCCGGAGATACTGACGACGAGGCAGAAGGGACACACATCAACACGAAACGCGGAGGTAATACGAGAACTCGAACGGATAAATTTGAAAATAACTCGACAGATCGAGATGACTCGCATACGGACGTTTATCGAGTTAATGTCCGCATACCACCATTCTGGCCTGAAGAGCCCGAAATTTGGTTTGCCCAGGTGGAGGGTCAATTTACCCTTAACGGCATCACATCCCAGTTGACCAAATTCAACTTTGTTATTAGCCAACTGGATACAAAATATTCACGTGAGGTCAAAGATATTATTATTAACCCGCCACCAAAAAACATGTATGAAAAGCTGAAATCGGAGCTGATCAAGCGTCTTACTGCATCCAACGAGAAGAAGCTGAAACAGTTGCTGATGCACGAAGAGCTCGGGGACCGGAAACCGTCACAGTTCCTAAGACACCTCACAGGTTTGGCAGGAACCGACGTGCCCGACGACTTTCTAAAAACTATATGGATCAGTCGTCTCCCAAGAAGTATCCAGACTGTATTGGCCGGTCAGTCCTCCAAGTCTACGCTCGACGATTTAGCAGACTTGGCCGATAGGGTCAACGACATCACCTTCTCATCGGGCCCTTCTGTCGCATCGACCAGCCAGGACAGTATTCCCAGTTCAACCCTAGAGGCCCTCACAAAGGAGATTGCAGAGCTGCGGAAACAGGTGCAACAGCTGTCATCGCAAGACCACAGATCCCGTTCCCGTTCTAAACGCCCCGCCCGCAGTCGGTCCAGCTCCAAGGTACGCTCCCAATCCAGCTACCGGAAGCACCCCCTATGCTGGTACCATTACAAATTCGGGAAGAAGGCGACGAACTGTTTGACTCCGTGCGATTACAAGGCGGGAAACGACAAGGGCAGTCGATAATGGCGGCTGACGACTGCCCCCAAACCAACAACTCTGGTCGCCTGTTCGTCACCGACCGCACTTCGAATACGCAGTTCCTGATCGACACCGGCAGCGATCTCTGTGTGTTCCCGCGGTCGAAGCTTCGCGAACGTCGTGCTCGGACGGACTACCAGCTCAGTGCAGCCAACGGTTCTACGATATGGACTTACGGTTATGTGAGTTTAGAACTAAACTTTGGTCTCCGTAGGAATTTTTCGTGGCGTTTTGTAGTGGCTGACGTGACCAAACCTATAATCGGTGTAGATTTCCTGAATTATTATAGCCTAATGGTAGATTGCCGTAATAAGCGTCTAGTAGACAATGTAACGTCACTGACAGCTTCAGCTTTTGTAGTCAATAAAAATGAAAATATTTATTCTATAAAGGTCGTAACTGGTAAATCTCATTATCACAGAATACTCGAGAGCTACCCCGAAATTACGCGACCCGCTGGCACTCACCGTACTACACCACACAACACTGTCCACCACATTCGCACGACACCAGGCCCCCCAGTATCTTGTAACCCCCGCAGATTGGCTCCAGACAAATTAAAAATCGCCCAGGAAGAGTTCCGGTCGATGCTTGCCGACGGAACGGCACGACCTTCCGAGAGCCCATGGTCCTCGCCTCTCCACTTGGCCCCCAAAAAAGAAAATGGTTGGCGCCCGTGCGGCGATTATCGCTTGCTTAACGCTCGCACTGTGCCTGACAGGTATCCGATTCGGCATATTCACGATTTTGCTCATAGCATTGCTGGCTGCAAAATCTTCAGCAGCATTGACCTCGTAAAGGCCTATAACCAGATACCAGTCAGCCCGGCCGACATTCCTAAGACTGCCATCACAACCCCTTTTGGGTTGTTTGAATTTCCATTCATGACTTTTGGTCTTAGGAATGCCGGCCAAACGTTTCAGCGTTTCGTGGACGAGATGACGAGAGGGCTTGATTTCGTCTATTGTTATCTGGACGATTTCCTGATATTTTCCAGGGACGAGAAGCAACACTTAGAGCATCTGCAAAAGGTCTTTGATAGGTTGAAAGAGTATGGCATGCTCATCAACACGTCTAAGTGTGTCTTTGGTGTTAAGGAAATATCCTACCTTGGATACCATATTTCCGAGAAAGGCACCAAACCACTAGACTCTAAAGTTGAGGCTATTAAAAAGTTCCCTCCTCCCTCCGACGTACACCAGCTAAGAAGATTCCTGGGTATGGTAAATTTTTACAGGCGATTCGTACCACGAGCAGCCGAAACCCAGGCGCCTCTGAATGCCCTCTTGACGGGCGCTGTAAAGGGATCTCATCCAATCAAATTTAACGCGGATGAATGGGCAGCATTCGATGCAACCAAGGAGAGCCTTGCTAACGCCGCGTTGCTCGCACATCCGGACTGCACCACGAAACTCGCCCTTGTAACCGACGCGTCGGACAACGCGATTGGCGCAGTTTTGCAACAGCTGACCGATGGTGCCTGGCAGCCCCTGGCATTCTTTTCCAGGAAGCTTAGCCCCTCCCAGGTCAAATACTCGCCGTACGATAGGGAGCTGCTGGCCATTTACGAAGCCATCAAATATTTTAGGCATATGCTGGAGGCGCGCCATTTTACTATCTATACTGACCACAAGCCAATCACTTTCGCGTTTGGTGAAAGAAAAACAAACTGTTCACCTAGGCAGTATAGACACCTGGACTACATATCCCAGTTCACAACCGACATCAGACACATTTCGGGAAAGGATAACGTCGTTGCCGATACCTTGTCTCGAGTCGATGAACTGGGACCTCCAGTATGCCTTAACGACATGGCTAATGGCCAAGCAACTGACCATGAGCTGGCTAAACTCCTTGATGAAGGATCCTCTTTGCGGCTGGAAAAGGTCACGTGCCCAGGGAGTCGGACTTCCCTTTACTGTGACGTCAGTACACCGACCCCCAGGCCTTACGTACCGAAATTTTACCGCAAGCAAGTGTTCGACAGCTTGCACTCCCTAAGTCACCCGGGCGCTAATGCTTCTGCTCGACTAATTGCAGAACGGTTCGTATGGCCTGGGGTGAGGAAAGACTGCAGAGAGTGGGCTCGCGCGTGCATAGCGTGCCAAAGGTCTAAGGTCATTCGTCACGTGACCTCCCCTATTGGTACTTTTAACCTACCGCGCGCACGTTTTAAACAGGTGCATATTGACCTAATAGGGCCACTCCCACCGTCCCAGGGATTTAGGTATTGCCTCACCATGGTTGACAGATTCACCAGGTGGCCTGAGGCCGTACCACTCCAGGATATCACGGCCGAGACAGTTGCAAAAGCTCTGCTGTCGACGTGGATAGCCAGATTTGGTTGTCCAACAATAATAATCAGCGACAGAGGTCGACAATTCGAATCGGCCATTTTCCAACATTTGTCGAAAATAGCTGGATTCGAACATAAAAGAACGACAGCATATCATCCAGCATGCAACGGTCTCGTGGAACGCTTTCACAGACAGCTTAAAGCATCCATTACGTGCCATAATAGCGACACCTGGAGTGAAGCTTTGCCACTTGTCCTCCTGGGAATCAGATCTGCCTACAAAGAAGATCTACAGTCTTCATCAGCAGAACTGCTGTATGGTGAGCCCTTACGCTTACCAGGCGAATTTTTTGAAACTGCAGTGCCAGGAACTACCGACCCACTAGAGTTTTCCACGCGCCTGCGTTCTTTTGCCGAGAACTTACGGCCTATCCCAGCTTCTCGCCATACTAACGAGAAACCTTTTGTCTACAAAGACCTTGCCACTACTGAGCATGTCTTCTTGCGAGACGATACATTACGTGGCTCACTTCAACCCGCATACTCTGGACCCCACAAAGTAATTTCAAGAGGCAGTAAAATATTTAAAATATTGATAAATGGGAAAAACGCCACAGTGACAATAGACCGCTTAAAACCGGCATACATCCTATCTGAAAAAAGGGAACCAGAAACAGAACCAATACCCGTATTAAATCAAGAACAAGTCACTAAGTCTGGACGCCGGGTTAAATTCCCGGATTTTTACCGCCCTTGACGGTCTCTGGAGGGGGGTGGTGTAGCCTACCTATCATACTTACACTCTAACCACAGACAAGCGCTTACTTAACGGGCGATGCCCGAACGGCGCCACGCGCGGCGCCTTCGGGGACGCTCGTGCGCTATCGTGCGCCTGCGCCTGCGCACACGCGTCGCGTACCTGCGCCAATCGCGGAGCGAGCCTTACGGACGGCCGGACCCTGGCGGACACTTGCGCGTGACCTCAGTCCGTCCTTGGGTTACCCAGCGCGTACGCCCGTACCGCTCCGCGAACCTTTTTTATATACGCTCGCACTTAACGGCTGCATATAGTAGATATTCGTATTCTCATTCTATCATCTGTCGCGTCCTTCCGCAATCTCCATTTCTATTGACTCTTACTGTGTTTGTGAACGTTATTCTTGTGTCGTCCATATAAATGTGATCTGTGACTCTCTGTGCCGTCCACATAACTGTAACCCGTGTCTGTGAATAAACTTTATAAGTGGACTTTGTGTTGTCACTGCGGTGAACTCTTACCGCCACCCAAATTAGTACCACAGAAAGAAATGATTTTATTGCTAGATACTCATAAAATCATCATCACCAGGCCTTAGTCCACCACGCTGGCCTAGTGCGGATTGGTGTACTACACACCTAAGATATTCCTAAGAGCTTTTGGGTGTGCAGGTTTAATCACGATGTTTTCTTTCAAAGTTTAAGCAAGTGATGATTAACACTGTTCACAGCGTAGTCTAAGCCAACTATGCCTCTAGTTGTAATCAAAATGGGTGATTTACAATAATTATTTTCTTCGGATAAAAACTGGAAGACCAGAGTCGTTTTTTTTTTATTGAACAAATCTATGTGATTATTGGATGACAAACACACTTACTTCAGGTCACACGTAGCTAAGAAACCCGATGATATTTATATTTATATGATGATGATGATGATGATTTATATTTGGTACTATACTCGTATACCTCCTGAATGGTAGAGAAAGCCCGTGGTCAGCAGTTGGACGTATGCATATGGGCTAATGATGGTGTTTACTATCAAGCAGGTTGTTTTGTTGATAAAACTTATTTACATTCATTAAATCTCCAAAAAGAACTTACTGAACAATGGTAGTGGCAAGTTGCATTGCGCTAGTTTGTCGTGAACTAAATGACGTTTATTTGCAGTGCGGAGCGGCCGATACCCGCGGCCTGGGAACGTCCACCGATATTGTTACACTTACATAATTCATTTTAGTGTACGCACTTGCGTTTTTTCTACGCCTCGATTTTGGCGCTTTCAGCATTTAGATTCCCGTTCGGTACATTATTGGAGGTCAAAAGTTGTATTTTGAGATGTCCAGGCTGTCACCTCATGTTATTTACTAGGTCGGAGTCCATTCACAAGCTTTCACTAATACTCGTAAATACATCCTCTCGCTTAAAAAAATGAAAGTGTTCACAAACGATACATATTCCATTACAGAGTTTTCTTTGCCACCAATAAAATAATGATCTTATTTAAAAGAAAAAGAGTCGTATGGTCCGCCAACTCGCACTAGGCCAGCGTGGTGGACAAAGGTCTAAACCTTCTTAATAGTAAAAGAGGCTGGTGCTCTTCTCTGGGACATATTATATGAGCTGATGATAATGATGATTTGTATCCAAACAAACAATCTTCATCGTCAATTATTATATTATACTAAATAGTCTAGGCAGGCATATTGTCATAGCCCTCCAGTAGACTTAGATACGATGTTCGTAATCATATGTTACAAATACGCGCTGTGCGTTTTCAAATATCTGCAACACCGTCCTTGCATCATACATTACATAAGCTGATAGTATTTGTGATATGTTAACACCATGGGACGTTAGGCACAGAATTGAGAAAGCCCTAGGAGATCACAATTGTAAATTTTAAGTCAGGACTTAAGTTATTCTTCTTCTTCATCAACCCATATACGCCCACTGCTGAGCACGGGTCTCCTCTACCATTGAGAGGGTTTAGGCCATAGTCCACCACGCTGGCCTAGTGCGGGTTGGCCGACTACACACCTAAGAAATTCCTAAGAACTCTTACTCTACTCTTAAGTTATTAAAGGTTTAATTTAGGTTCTTTTTCAGTCATATTATCAATATTTTTTTTGGATTTAGATTAAAGCGTATTAGTATGAATGTTGTAATTTTCATGTCTATGTCGTCACATAATCTTAAATACGTCACATTTAAAATGTTCTTTCTAATTCCCATTCCTACCAGTCTATTATTTACTTACTTTTGTTCCACAGTAACTTGAACTACCATTAACAGCGTTTAACCCTTTCAGTTGTAGAAGAGGCACATGCCCAGGAGTAGGACCTATGGGCTGATGATAATGATGACTATTATGACTAAACTCTGTCAGAAACTTAACTTCCTATATCCATAAATAGCTACCTATAGGGACCCATTATTCTCCCCTTACTACACACCTGTATGACGCATTTTCTCTCGACGCTAGCAACTTGCGACAGCTCTGTCGTTTTTGTCACTTGCTCGCAATTATGAATCAGTTTGTAATGGATGTACGCAATGTCTTTGTAAACGGTTAAAGGCAGCTAAATTAGTCGAAGGAAAGTGTGCTTTACCATATAAAGGTTTGTATGTACGCAAGGAAAGACCGTTTTGTTATGACGGTTATAGGACGGGAAAATTGTTATGAAATTGCGTTAAAACATGGTTTATGAGTAGATCAATAGAATAACCAAATATATAAGGGACTAAAACGGTTTCAATCAACGGTAGATTAGTGTACATTTTTCTTTCTTTCTGTCTTTTGTAAGAATGAACCCATTAAAAATTTGATTATGTGGGCAAATAAGGTTGTCAAATGAACACAAAAATGAAAAGTCACTATCCTCAATCTTCGTCAAGCTCGCACATAAGTTCCTTCATTCTCATAAAAATTTTAACGAAATAGATCCATTGCTTCTTTGGGTAATCCCTAAACCTATTTTATATATTAAGCCCAAAGCCCTAGTATTGCTAACATACTCCTGTGGTTTTCTTGAAAATAATCAAACCACGTCACTTGGGAGTTCGGAGTAATATCCGGCACATTATGTTGTTCTAATAAGCGTGGACGATGCAATGTATGCTTTAAATCCTTTCATAACATATTATAAGCCGCAAATTGCAAATATCTAAGCCTGGTGAACTAGAAATCTGAAAAAATTTAAGAAATTTATTTTATGGGGGCTGGTCTATTCAAAAGGTTTTTCTTTAACGAATACGTTTCATAGTATTCATAGTAAATACATAAATAATAATTTTATTTATTAAGAGGTTTGTGCCTGAGGCTTACCTAAGAATCTAATTCGGCCGCGCGATATGAATGAACAATCAATTTTAAAAGTTCTTTCAAAGGACATAAATACAGTTGTTCAATATCCTAGCGGTAACAAAACGCAAATAGTAAAGTGAATGTGAACAGTATAGTGGGTATTTCGTGGTCCTAATTACCATTATACAGAATGTACTATAGGAAGCGCTGGTAAATGGGCCACATCGGTTGCGAAAACTGCGTTACTGGACCAACAGACTGGGGCCGTAAAATGTTTCACTCGCTTTTTGATTTATTAATTTGTAGTTTTATTATATTCTTCTTCTTCATCAACCCATATACGCCCTCTGCTGAGCACGGCATTTATTATATTACCTTAGTGTAATTTATTTGTCTCGGATACTTTTACGCTTATCTAGTTATTTATACTCGGGAAACAAACAGTTATTTTAATAATAACAGTACAAATAAACTTTAAAAATCCTGTAAAATTTTTCAAAATTTAAAAAATAGATCCTCGCATCTATAAAATATTCAAAAACAAAATCAAAAACTTGTTGTTAGATGTAGGATGGATTCAAAGCATTCTGTCAAATCCTAATTCTGATAAAGCTATACATACGGTTATGCTAACCAATTAATTAAATTCACACAGTAACAGCGCTCAATTTTTTTTCTTATTAAGCCAGATGTAAATTTAATTATGTAAAAATAAATAAATAAATACACCCAACAGTCACATACATAGTCCTGACCCCACACTAAGATACGAGTCTTGTGTCGTGGGTATCAGAGAGACTTTTGTATTTGTGTGATCCACAAATATTTGTCTCGGTGCGGGGATCGAACCCGCGGCCGCTCGTTTCGCAAGCTGGTATCTAGCCAACTGCGCCACAGGGCTGTCATGTAAGCGATAAATATAATATCTTTTTTGATAAAAATCCCGAACTAAATTAAGGCTATCCATAAACGTACTAAAACAGCGTCGTTTTAACACCCACTACGTTGTGTCCCATACAAACTGGACTATTTACGTAACGCTACATTCAGATGATTATCAATTTAATAGGCAGTGTTTAGAGCGCGACCACAATGCTATGAGAACTATCTCAATCGGATTAAAGTATCGGCGAACTCCTTGCCGCTAATGCGATCCTGGTATGTAGATTGTAAGATATCTGCCCGGAACTCTGCAATGTATTAATATAATTTGCCATGGTGACATAAATTTGGTGAGGTTATGAATCAAGAGAAGTTAAAAGTGATAGCCTGAGGGTTGCCGGCGGTCGCGTGTTCAAACCCCAGGCATAGACTTTTAAGACATAGAAGATCCCGGTTCGATTACAATATCGGTCGAAGTGGTATTGAGTTTTTCTATAAGGAAATTCTCTGAGTCTAGAATATTCCCAAAAAAACGGCAATAGGCTCAATCTATATTAATTATAGCTAGCGAAAATGCCCCTCTAACTACCCCATCGGAGCATACAAGTTTCAGATAATGCACATGTTTTTGTATGAAATTTAATTCAATGCCATAAAATAACATTGTTCCTAGAAAATACGTATATCTTTAAAGAAATGATAATAAATATCAAATAAGTTTTGATTTAAGCTAGTTTACCACCAAACTACGGAATGCCGGAAGGCGTCGTACCTAGGTACACGTTAAAGCCCTAGGAAGCCTAACTAAATACCTTACACAACTGTATCATTGGCTACGGTCGGCATTGTTTTACAGTAATTGATACCATGTTGTATAACAATCTTGTTTTACTTAGAATTAAGTGGGTGAGATTTAAGGGCTCGCTCTATTGGAACGGAAAAACGCAGCTTTTAAGCGATGCATAAAAATATAAAAAAAAAACATACCTCACGCCTATATTCCCCGAAAGGGTAGGCAGAGATGCATTTCTGCACCTACATTTCGCCAGGTATGTATCAGTTCCACGTAATAGGAGGCGAGCCTATTGCCGTTTTTCGGGCACATTTCCAGACTCCGTGCTGCTACAAAGAATTTCCTAATGGAAAAACCCAATAACACTTTGCCCGACCTGGGAATCGAACCCAGGACCTCTAGATCGCACGGCACATACTTGTACCCCGACACCACGAGGCAGTCAATGAGGCATAAAAAATATAATTTAACACTATGAACAGAATTACTTATTTTTAGTAAGTAGATTTATTGCAGTATAAAAATTTGCAAAATTATAAAAACTATTAAAACGACTCAAATGAAAATAGAAGTTATACGAACTGAAAAATATATTCTTACTCGTTATTTTTACAAATAAGTGAAACCTCCCTAACCCGCCCTCAACTAAAATTGTTAAAACGAAAGGTGCCGTAATTATCGTTTAAAAAAGTATTTAAAAAAACAATCACAAGTTATTAAACCTCCTTCTTAACATTACAGAAGTATAATGGAACGCGGCTCCTCAGCGCCTTGGAGCCAGATACTCCAAGAAGCCATCGGAGAGTCCAGGTTGGACGGCCAGGCCCTGAGGGACTACTTCAGACCCTTGGAAGACTGGCTGAGCAGCGAGAATCTAAGGACGGGAGAGTATTTGGGATGGAGCTATGACGGGGACTACTGCAAATTCAGGTAAATAAATAAATATATGGGTATTAGTTTGTAAACCTAAAAAACTTTGTATTGGAACTTTACGATCAGAGCGGCGTGGTCCAAATGGTAAAATAGAGGATAACGATGTTTTTTATCAACTGCAGGCTTTCTGATAGTAAGCACTTTTCTATTATAATTCCTATGCTGACCTAGTAAAGATTCTATCCAAGGACTAACTGAAGATTTACCTAAAAGATTTATGATAACAACGGCACCGAAAGGTTATAAATATTAGCCCTATTTCCCAAATAGACCATCTGCCGCCATATATCAAAATTCATTCACTAGACATTCCACGTTTCTCATTACACAATGACGGTTGAGTTGCGGATGAAATCTCTCAATGGACAATGACCCTAATAGAGACAACCCAATTGCGTCTAAGTGAACGCAAAATTGGCACCCACGAGTTCGCTCCTCTATTACTGATGTATTAGACCAAATGCTTTGAAGATCCAACTGGCTAATCTTCTAATTTATTATATGTCGGCTGTAAGCAGAACTACAAAATTGCATGCAATTTTAACGGTGAAGGAAAACGTCGTGACTAAACTTAAAACCACCTAAAAAGGAAGGACTTTTTTAGGTTGTGGCCGCAAATCCGAACTAGGTCAGCGTAGTGTTCTAATCTCACTCAGTTGTAGAGGAGGCTCGTGTCCAATCATAAATCCTATGCAGGCTAAAGGTCATGATGATGAAATTTTATGAATAAAAAAAACACTATCCTTATACCCGATCCGTGAACTGAACGCAGAACCTCTAGTTCCCACGAGGCAAAATTTAAATAAAATCTATAATCTTATATTTTCTTCTTTTCCAGTATCGAAACAGCAGGCTTACAAGTCTACGGAGGATTCTACAACGCAGCACGTCAGCACTATGACATCACGAGCTTCATCACCCTGCTGACTTCATCCATCATCGCGACAATCATCACCGCGCGTTGGCGATGAACTTGAGAGTTAAGAGATTTGGGCAAAATGTAGGTAATTATAATCGGTAATTATCGGTGTTTGTTAAGAAGAGTTATTGTAATTCTTTTGTGAGACAATATAAACAATATAAGGGACAATATAAGTGTATTTTGTATCTAGTTACACCGTAATTATATTTACACACCTGCCTAACTTCATCTCTGCATCACCCTAGGTTCGACTGTAAGAGAATGCCATTGGCATTAAGTCCACCTATACTTAATGTATGAAGTGTAAATAAATAAATAAATAAATAAATAAATAAACTAAATCAACGGATATACATATGATAATTACAGCTAAATATGAGAGCTTGACCAAGACAGACTGTGTGTGTACTTTTGAAAATATTTTTTGAAGTCTTGCACCGACATAATTATATGCACTATGCATAATTTTTGGTTAAATGTGCAATAAGTAAAACAGAAAAAATACTATCTTAATTCTAAGCCTAAAAATTACATTTTGTCCAACTCCTTACGTATAATATCTAGATGTATCATTGTATGAATTAAGAATTGAAATAAGTATTTTATATCGATACGTGTACAGATACAAAGCTCTTAATAATTAATTCAACATTTTTATGTTTTCTCTTTATATGTTAAAATTTAAATAAATTTAAATTAATTTTAAAAAATCAAGAAATTTCTTTGTACTAACTTGAAATAGAACAATGCATGTAATTAAGTATCATAGCGCCATCTGTTGGTGAAAGTAAGAACCAAAATAATAATTTAGTACTAAGTTTGTGTGACGGCGTTGTCATCGTATTTTACGTCATGCATTGATTTTTATATTTATTTTAATATAATTATGTATGTATTTACAACAAAGTGTACTTAAATTCTTGCAATATAAATTTCAGGGTTAAAAGCAATTAATAAATAAGTTAAATTGTTTGTGTAAATAGTGGAATTCACATGACCATATATTTAAGTTGTGATAACGTTTTATTATAATTAAAAGGAATTAAAACACTTTTAAAATATTGTTTTTATTAACGCATTGTGTTTTACAGGTTTAAATCGTTCATTTTAATTAAATAACCCAGAACTACCCTCTCATTTAAGTAGTTTAGTGAGTGAATTTTACATGTCTGAAGTCGATTTTATAATGCCCTCTGGTGTCGCATACGAAAACTTAATACGTTACATTTTGCGTAGATAAATCGACCTATGCGTAGAATAAGGTTACTTATGACTATAACACCAAAGTACTTTTTATGTCTTTAAAGAGTTAAACTTGGTTAGCTTGATAATTTTGTGCCCAATTAAGTTTAAATCACTGAGAAAGAGAAGTTGTGATTTTGCACACGTAAATTTATTCTGCGCATAGGTCGGAATGTAGTTTGCGAAGCCTGTTTACTCATCTCATAACCCTATGTTTATTAACACCTAATTTGAAGTAGGAAACATTTTACAAATGATGAGATTAATCCTAATTCCAAGATTGATAAGGTCGATATTTTGATTACACAATTTATTTATAAGGTCGATCCACACATAAATCCGGCCGATAGACAAATATTCCTTATCGATATTCCATTAAAAGTTAATTAAGATAACACCAATAGGGGTTGAAATTTAACTAAAATATGATCCAATATAGCTTATAATGGACCCGCATTTTAATCCCATAGTGGCACTTTAGGAAATGTCAACATCAGAATAGAGGCTTGGAATTGCAGAGACGAAAACATTAAATGAATATATGGATTCGCTAGGTGGGTTGACGATATTCGTAAGCTAGCTAGCAGCGGTTTGATGAGTAGAGCCGAAGGTCGAGCCCAGTGGCTTGCCATAGCAGAGACCTATGTCCAGCAGTGGACGTGAAAGGCTATTGATGATGATGATGATGATAATGGGACATGTTATGATTTCATTTTATTTCAAGATGTACAGTCCGCACACTAGCACTAGGCCGACGTGGTGGAATAAAGCTTTGACTCACTTAGTAGTAAAGGGGGCCTGTAGGTACCAAAAACTACAAGAGACTTTTCGGTCTCATAAACATCCAGGAAGAAATAATGGAACAAACATTTGTAGATCTCGCAAAAAATTGTTTTGGTATTGGGTTAAACAGTACAGAAAGCGAAAAACTATGATGATTATTATCCTTCACCAGTTGACAAAATGGCGGCCTGAAAGGTATTGCGCACGAGTTATATATATTTTTAATTTAGATACTTTTATGTATTATTTATTTTAATGCTAAATAGATGGACTCGATTTCTTTTAAATAATTCTAATCTATGAGTTGAACTGGAACCCTTGTCTCTGTTAGTTTAATAACTCTTAGTCCTAATGAACATAAAGTTATCGATATCTTCATGATATTTGTCCAAAATAAATATTTCTTTACCAAGTGGCCAAAATAAACTATATTAACATTGACGATAGACACGTAATTGCTACGTCCATAAAAAGAGCGATTTGGATAGGCTAAAAAATTGCTGATTTTTGATAGAAACAAGGCAATAGTGCTTTTAATAGTAGGATTTTTTTTTATACCACTCGATAAAATAATGTGTTGTTTTGCTATCATTATACTTCGAAAATTAAAAGGTGTATTGTGAAAATTTTGAATAGTGAGCAAATATTAGATTCTAAATAGATTTAACAAAATCTTTTATAAATATAATAACAAATAAATCATATAGCTCTGACCCCAGACTAAAATCAATTCTTATGTCGTGGGTAACTGGAATTACGAGAGACTTTTTTAGTCTCACTAACACCGACCCAGGCAAACAATATATTTTTGTGAATCACAAAAATGTTTGTTAGGGGATCGAAGCCGCGGCCTCTTGATTCACAAGCTGGTTTTTAACCAACTACGCTAACGACATTCGAAATGAGGAGTTAATTTTAATACTCTGTATTTCTTCTTCTTCTTCATCAACCCATATATGCCCACTGCTGAGCACGGGTCTCCTCTACCATTGAGAGGGTTTAGGCCATAGTCCGCCACGCTGGCCTTGTGCGGGTTGGCGGACTACACACCTAAGAAATTCCTAAGAACTCTTAGGTGTGCAGGTTTTATCACGATGTTTTCCTTCACCGTTAAAGCAAGTGATAATTCAATGTGAATACACACATAACTTCGAAAAGTCAGAGGTGTGTGCCTGGGGTTCGAACCCGCGACCGCCGAGATTCTCGACCGCGCGCCCAAACTTCGAGGCCATCACTGCATTTATTTATTTAAAAAAAATCATACATTTTATTGAAAGAAATCGGCGATAGCGATAAGACCGCCATTTGTGACTTTACATTATTAAGTTTTTAAACTGTAAAAATTTGTTTGAATCTTTATGGTGTACAATAAAGCATAATCCATACTAATATTATAAATGCGAAAGTAACTCTGTCTGTCTGTCTGTTACGCTTTCACGTAAAAACTACTGAATGGATTTTAATGAAACTTTGCAATAATATAGCTTATACATCAGGAAAGAACATATGATACTTTTTATCCCGGAAAATGTAGTATTCCCGTGGGTATTTCGTGATCTACCAAAGCGATTTGAATGATTTTTGGTATAGAGGTAGGTAGGGCTCACAGAATTAACATGAGATAATTTTATCCTGGAAAATGTAATCCCGTGGCATAAACATGTTATAAATGCAAAAATCTCTGCACTTAATCCTAGAGTCGACGCGGACGGAGTCGCGGGCAAAAGCTAGTAAATAAATAAATTATTCTATAATAGCACGTTTAGTAGCCAAACACAGCTTGTAAACATTGCATCCCTCGCGCGAGTCCCCACTATTATCTAAAGCAAACAGTTGATAGGGGATGGATGCCGCCACCGCGTCGCCACCTCTCCACGACTACACCTCTCAACGTTTCTGCTACCCTGGTACTTTGTCACGATATTCTATTGTCCGGAAAAGAGGTTTCGTCAACTATACCATGCGATTTATATATGTAATGGTATATGTAAGGGCTTTTTCTCTCTTATTCATCTCAATTGTGGTTTTGATTTAGTTATAAATGCGTAATATTTACACATAAATTTTCCTGTTTACTGCAATAATAGAATGATGAAAATATTATAATAATATAGCCTATACGTTAGAAATAAAAGGGAGTTCACTTTAATGTAAAAAACAAAGGAGTAAAATTAAAAATAACGTACAAAGATTTATTTGTAGTCAAAATCATTTCACCAGTATTTCATAAAATGAAGAATGTATTCAACCGCTGTTAAACATTGTTAACAGAAGTCATTTTGCGAACAATATTTACCAATACCGCTAGGAATCAGGAATTTGTTCATTTGTCAGGAATTTGTTCGTTTGTTCATTTGACAAAAACAAAGTAGTAAAACTAAAACTAAACAACGAAGATTTGCAAAAGCAATCAAAATTATTTCACCAGGATGTCATAAAATGAAGAGTATGTTGAACAACTTTTAAACATTGTTGATAATAGTCACTTTGCGAGCAGTATCTGGTAACATTATTAGCGGGCGGACGATTAATCAATGCAGTGGAGACAGTCGCTCCCGCCAGTGCGACGCCAACGCGTTTGCACATCTCTTACTTTGTTATGGAGTCCTGGTACTTTTTCAACGCACTACTAAAAATGTACTCCTGGTCAGTTTTGCAGATGATTTTCTTTTCTGTACTGTAGTTTTTTAACGCCTATGCGTTTGCATGAACGTTTGTTCATAATAAAAATGGAATTTATTAAATGGTTACTACAGATGAAAATAATAATACAAATAAATAAATAAAAAAACTAGACACTACTTAAATATTTTATCTGTCATAAAAACTAAGTCACAAAATTCAAAGCAAAAGTACAGCCCATGATTTTAATTCACAGACTTTTTCCTCGTTTATTGATAGGACGGATAAAAATTCTATTTAATCAAAAATAACAATGTACTTCTAAATAAATACACTATGTATCGACTATATCTGTCCATCGCGCCTGGTACGGTTGCGAGTCAACAAAGTGGAAAGTAAAGATAATATTCCCGCCAACCCGCCAATAAGGCGCCAAAACTCCCCCGCTTATTGAATTCCCGTTTCTTCCTGTAACCTGAATAGCTCCCCTTACGTAATAAAGTTCTATTTATGTCGCGGTATTTACATAATCTGTTTATTTTATGCTGTGGCTCATAATACATTTGAATAAACATTTAAATTTAACAAAATGGCAACTTTATGCACCACTCTATATCTCTAAAGCAGTTAAAAATTTGGTTATAATATCCGTGACTTATCAACTTAATAATGATTATTCATATTTTTACTGTCAATGATAAAATCACCATAGCACGGGATTTTTAGATTGCCATCGGAAGTGATGTCCTACTGTCCTAGGATTTTACGATAAAGCGCTTACCTACTTATGTCTTCCTGGTACAAATGTGAATATTAAATTTGTTCGTCTAATAATATTATACGTCTGTCTATTTGTTTGTGCGCTTAATGTACACTATACCGCTAGACTAGTGTAGGTATTTTTTATCATTGTTATATGTTGGTTAACTATGATACATAATATATATATGTACATATACAAAAGTATGCACTTTTACACAAAACAGATTATTAAATGCAATAAATTTGCAGATAGCATTGTTAAAAATCAATTACAAGGGAACATTCTTCCACATTAATGGTTGAGATCTACAATTGAAAATTATAATAACCTATTGTCGGATAGATGTACAAACAGATTTAATTTATAAGTTTCACTACATTATTTTAAAATAAAATATAGATTACTGACACAGAAGGAATAAAATTATGCAATACGAAACATTAATTCAAAGATGAACAAGTGATCTTTTGTAACATATTTGGACAATAAGTCACGCTGATGTTAGTTCGAAATACTAGATTTAATGTCGAAATCGCACACGACTCAAAACATCTGTATTTGGTCATCATTAAAAATAATTCGGCTTTGACGATGCCTCTAATAATTTTTAATTGTGTTAACTTTTGTAATTGCATCCAGATGCTAGATGAATCATTTGTTGGTACTACTCATCTGTTTTCTTCAAAAATAATTACATAATCGGTATCTTTTTTTTCTTTACACTTTGCGAATTTTTCTTATGCATTGCAGACTCTTCTGAATTAATAAGTTATGAGGGTATTTAAATGGGAAGCAATCGTTGTATTGGCATTTTAATTAATCGCAAAATAGTTTTTAATTATTTATAAGGATTTCGTTAGGTACATACTATACGAAAATGTGTTAGACTTATTGTTAGACTAAATCTTTCTCATTAGCAAAGAAAGCCTGTATTTCCAAAACATAATAAATGCTATGTGCAAGTTAAATAATTTATATTTTCGTAAAATTTAATCGGAATAAAAACATCTAAAAAATAACAAAAACAACCCAAGCCATAATAAAGTTGTAAACCTTTTTATACGATGTTCCTTCCCGGAATTCGAAAAAGCAACCCCAGTTATGTTATGGAGCATACATTGTTACGCGTCGGGCATTAGTCGCATCCCGGTTCGGTAGGGAGATACTTGTGCCGAGCTCTCCTAGTATCTGCGCGCCTAGTACATAGTGCTGTGACTGTGTTGTGTTTATCCATACAAAAACAGAAATTTAATGTGAGTTTTTGGAATTTTTATTATATTATACGGTGCAAAAACGTCAAAAATTAAGATTTTTTAAGAGTGAAGATTAATATTTTTATAGTGTCGGTAGTTATTTACAATATTGGTAAAACTGACAAATTGTTTTTGAAGAAGGATCGTTATTCTATTTTTGCCAGTATTTTATGACGTTATTGCACCTGATGTGTGATATGTTTATGTTGTCTCCCTTATTTATATGTGAAAAGAGGTTTTATTTACGCAGTTCAATATAAAGCTATTGAGATGATTTAAGATGGAAATGAGATTCCAATCGAATGTGGATTGCCTGGTACTAAAAATTAAAAGTCATAGTTTGATCATAAAATATAAATAAATAAAAGTCAGACAGAATTATGATAACCGGAATTAAAACTCTTGGAACTAAGCTTAACATTCTTACTTATGGTTGAATAAATAAAATGCAAATAATAATCGTTATTTTGTAGACCACGGTAAATTGACTAGTAGCAAACTGTGCGTTTGTAATATTTTTAATTAACTATTAGTAAGAATATTTGTTGATAGTACTTATGTTGAAAGCATTATCAGAAACTTTTTTGATACCCTCTTTAATCTGTGTCGTATAATTGTTGAACCGACTGGACTTATTTTTACGAAAGCTTCCAATAATAAACAAGGGAAAAGACATGTATATTCCTAATTTATTCAGAGTCCTTTTCATTTTTTTCAAATTCATATAACAATAAAAACTGCTTTTTAATTTACTACGCCAACAACAATAGATTACAAAAGCATTACAGTTTATATCGACAACATCCTGAGCCCTCCGCTTGCGCTAATCATTATGCACGCAGATGAAAACAAAACATACATATATCTTTAGGGCAAAGGTCTGTCTACATTGCATCCTTTTAGCTTAAAGGTTCAACCAAATGACCCTTCAATCTTCAATCTCCGTAGCGCAAATAACCTTGACATGGAACAAATGTAGTGTGTCTGGATGCACATATATCAGCCCATTATGTGTATGCTAAGATCAGCCCATATGCATCTCATAGTCTGCCTTAGTCTTAACTAGGCTTTAATCTTAATCACACAGATTTACTCAATATGTTTTCTTTAACCAACGTATCGGAACTGTGCATGTCTTCTATTCTACAACAGTACCTCCTGGTAAAATTCTTCAGCTCTGCTCTAATTCATCTTTAACCCATAAACGTCCCACTGCTGGGCCACACTCCTCTACCTACCTCTCCTCCACCTCTTTAGAAGATTTAGACTATAGTCCACCACGCTGCCCTAGTACGGGTACAATAAAGAATAAATAAATAAAACGTCAACGTACAAAGTTAATTAGCTACATCAGTTTGCCCTCTACGCAGGTGATTTCACATTTTAGTCATAAAATTTAGATAGGAGATAAAAGATTATCATCTATGTTAAAAATGAAAAGATGTTACAATGCTATACAGGGTGTATTTAGACCGTGATCGAAAACGGAGGCAGGTAACACCAATGGTTGTATGGAAAACGTCAAAATTGTTATTGTTTGTCGGGATTTTCTTTAATGCCAAGGGGTTTGTAATCACTGTCAGTATTACCTGCCTCCGTTTTCGATCACGGTCTAAACACACCCTGTATAAGTTACGAATATATTACAAAAATGTATACTTAATGACGTAGCCAGTTCAAACAGTCAAAATCAGCCGTATCAAAAGGGCGAGATGAGGCATGCATCAAGCCGTTATTAAGTTAATAAACCCTCATGATTCGAGTTAAGTGGCGTTTAATTAAATTCACTTTCAAGTATAACCAATGACAATGTTCCTGCTTCATCTGATGCTCTTTTTATTATCCCCCGCTGCATTTTCTTTTATGTACCAGTAATTACTCATTTTAACGATGAATAAAAACATAATAAAGACATAATCTATGGGTTGATACTTTACTAAATAACAACGATAGTGTTTGAAATGTACTGAGTCGATTTGTATTCCGAGTCGAGTTGTGATCTTCAAGTAGGATACTATCAGCCTAGGAATGTGTCCGAACAACGGCAATTTTATTACGTGGGACTGGCGCATACTTGGCGAAAGGCTCTGTCTACCCCTTCGGGGAATACAGGCGTGAGGTTGTGTAGGAATTTACAAATTACCTTATAAACGATAGTTCATTTAATTACTAGTTAAAATTACTTTGGCCTAGTATATTTATTGATCTCGGACTTCAGAGAACAAGTCACAAAGCATGAAAATAGTGGTTCGATTGGTATACTTAAAGTTTATAAGTATGGGCTTCAATATATATAACGCTTCGCATTTAAGGATTTTGTTGAAATACTAACATTATATTGCACATCAATACTTTTATTTGTTCCAGTTTACTTAGGCATAGGAAATCAACTGGATTTGAGGAAACAATAAATAAATTGATAGCAATTAAATTCCCCATAATATTAGTAACAGCTATCGGCAAATGCGGTGTTGAATGCATAATATATATTTACAAAAATACTTAAATACAATTGTAATTGTTACTTATTGCAATTCTTGTAGCATAAATATGATTTTGCCTATGTTTCTAACGCTCTCACGTCTAAATAGAGGAACGTGCGTAAACGAATCGTTTTTGCCCGTATTGTTATTGAGTTTTTTCTTACGAGTGGTCGATAAATGATTAATAACAAATATTTTAGAGAATCGCTTAAACATGTAAAACGTCAATTCCCCGGTATACATATGAACGTACATCATGTCCTATAACCTATTCTTACAATGTATCGCTCAAACGATTCATATTTCAATCTTAATTCATACAACAGTACGCCACAAAGAAGCTCGTATATTCCGTATCAAATACTTATCGCTTAGAATCACGTCAACGCCGGAACTGAGTGCATTGTTCCCAATTGTCTCAGTTGACTGTGTGACGTTTATGCATTCCTAGTACTTTGTAACCGTTCCATACTATCATTTAGTTTTTTTTGCGTTATTGATATGCTTTTTTTCACTGTGTAGTTTTCAATGGTCCTTTGATATATGTATGTAGTCCGGTGTGCCATCAAGAGGTCTTGGGTTCGATTCTCGAGTCGGAGAATTTTTTTTTCGCATGAGGACACGGTCGGGGTAAGGTTAGATTGGCAATGGACTCGATCTGTGGTACAAGGATATAAAAATTACAAGACGTGTAGAAATACAAGCCTAAATATTATGTATGTATCATGTAAAATTGTGTCACAATAATAAGGTGACATTGCATTAAAACTGTTAATCTACTTAACTGCCTTCAAAGTAACCTTCGAAAATTAAGCCAAAGTATATAAAGCATAATTGTCACTTTATTATACTAATTTATTTATCAATAAAATGACACAGTAACTTTATTGCAAGTCATTGCTGTCTTTACAATAAATACATACATGGTAGAGCCATAAGCAGCTTTCCCCTCGAGAAAAAAAAAAAAGTATGTTAGTCTATTTACGTTACTATCGAATAGAGTAGCTTATATTACATTTATCCATTTTTTTTAATGTTGTAAATATAAAGGTAGCTTCAATGTTTACATTTTCAGATATTTTTTATAACGAGAAAAACAATTAATACTTTTTACGACCTGGCAATGCACCTGAAACTCTTCGTTTGTATTCAAATAAGGCGACCAAAACTCCCTCGTTTTTTATATATTATAATTTTATTTCTGTATATTTATAGCGCCATGGTTATTCAATGTGTCATTTAACCCAGTAACATGGACTAGATTATTTTATAGTCAAGGTCTTCATTTATTCATGAGGATTCACAGGATATTGATATCATCCATATTCATATTTCATATAATGTACTCTCCTTATCTAAGCGTGTTAAACGATTTATTGTTTACGATTGATAAGGGTTAGCCTTTGGTTTATAACTGGTGAAAATATTTATAGTTTATTAAAAAAAAAAAAAATAGGCTGTAGGATCGATCCTCGCATCATGATAAATGTTGAATCCACTAACACTTAGAATATTAGAAATTATAAAAGACTTTTCGCTCTAACGAACACATTGACCCAAACCAATATTTGTGCATTACACAAACATGTGTCTCTATGCGGGAATTAAACCTCTCATTTCAATAGCTGTTCCAGCCGACTGCGCCACGTGGCTTGCAAATAATTATACTATACATCATTATCATCGTCAGCCCATATACATATCTACAACTGAAAAGTTTAGGTCGTAGTCCACCACGCTGGCCTGTTGCGGGTTGGCGGACCCACATCCAACGACAAAAGTGAATTTCTATTATTCGTGATTTTTTAAAACGCATTCACATGTCCATATATCATTTCCACCCTAATGGATTTTAACGAGTTGAATTAACTTTTGTTATTACCAAACGGACGGGCATGTTATACTCATTAAACCAATTAATGTTCTGTTGTGTGCCACGTTTGCATCGTGCTCCAAATAACGCGTGCGTGTTCGGAACATTTAATTGTTTCCATTCAAGTCTAGTTTCATTCGATCTGCGACTTGCTCATTCATGTCTCCATCTGTGTACTTAGGTCGCTTGTTGAAAGCATTTGAGCAAGATTTTTGTAATATCCGATCAATATCACCATCATTATCATCATCATCACCACCACCACCACCATCGTCATCATCGATTTCGTCTTCTTCATCACCATCATCATCATCATCATCCGAAGGACGTCCACTGCTTGACATAGGCTTCCCCCAAAAAACTTCTAAAGCACTCTTCGGGATGCGGCCTGCATCCAACAGTGTTCTGCGATATTCTTGAGATCATCGATCATAGTGATTGAATAAAAAAGAGATTGTTAACTGATTAGAATCTGTTGGAAATGTGCTAATTTATATAACTATGTTACTTCTATCCGCCATAGTATGTAAATCTTTATTTCAAATAGTAATATCATTATTGTTTTAATTGGCTTAAATAGTCAAGTTTGAACATATTGCATCACTATTCGTAGTTCTGTACGCATAAAGGAAAAATAAAAATATGATGACTCAAAGTTTGGAGCATTTTTTATTCGAGATATGATCCTAATCAACAGAAGAAATACATTGGACCCAACTAAGGCAAACATTTGTCCAAACATCTACCAAAATTAATTATGACACAATAGGCCGTAGTGTTACTACGCAATAGATTGCATATCTAAATGGACCACATCCTTTGCCGACAACGAAGTTGTTAGCACAACATTTACTAATTGTCTAGTGGCTACTAAAGTTTTTTTATGACTTGAAATTACTTGCACAGTTTATGCAAGACGATGAGTAAAAATGGTTTACTTAATCACTTCATCCGGTACAATTCAGATTTAAAACTTGACATAAATAAAAAATCGTGAATGAGAATAGTGCTTACTATTTAGAATCTTGGAGAAAGATAGGTCATTCCTGATTACCATGAACTTCCGTTCTTAATTAGCTGCCTACAAGAAATCAATAATTCTAGGTGATCTAGGCAGAGAACACCCTACGGTTGTCCGCGTACCTGATGGTCGCAATCATTTAAGAACTTTTATCTAAGTAGCATCACTTTTAAGTAACATATACGTATAACTGGTTTTGTTAAAACTCATGTCACTTTTGAATTGAAATATTCAGGAGATGTTAATCAAAATTAGTATTGATTAGTAATTCACTAGGTGTTTGTTCGGTGTAGATTGGTTAAAAATTAATTCACATAACATTTTAAATTTCTTCACCCACCTTTCTCCACTGTTTTTTCTATAGTTCCACGGAACTCACTCACTTATGCAAGATCACCAAAGCAGTCGAACCTCGACAGACATCACGACGTGGGAAAATTATTATATCACGCACATCATTTTATCCATTACCATTTGTCATACCATACTATCTCACTTCATTTGTTTATGTGAATATTAGAATTTGAATGTAGTTGTCAGTAATAGAAGGACGGAAACCGCTAGTTGTGAGGAGGGGTCCATCAGGCCTAGTTACGACAAATGGGGCCTGACAAAATATTATAGATGATCGGACCTGGCTCTGATTGATACAAACAAACAATGGGTGTCGTTCAACTGTATATTATATCTAAACGATCGTGTCTTGACCCTTGCAATTGATGGTACTATTTTTCACAAGAAATATAAATTTCTTTGGTAGCAAGGTTATAATCACACATTGAAACGGATGAAAATCTCCGTATCGGATCGGATCAAAATGTAAGTTTTGGAGGGACCCGTAGAAACAAAGTCAATCGGTCTTTTTTACAATTGGAACCACAACCACATCAAGTTTGATTCAGACCATACATTTGGGACCAAATCAAAGCGCCTAATACTATGTTACATCCACGTGACGGCTTTAATCGGTATGCAGGATTTTGGATGGATAAAAGGTCATGATAAAAAATGAACACCTTAGACATTAGTAAAATGTTATAAAGTTTTTTTAAGATATGCACTAATTCTTAACTTACATAACTTAATTCTAAACTTACGAGAATACAATTCAAGAAATGCATTCTGATTACTAAAAGCTTTGAAATATTTTTAACATATTTTGATCATTAAACTACTTACTTTAAGGATATCTAGGAGTTAATTTTACGATTTGTTATTTGTGTTTTATGCTTCACATGGACATCAGGGTCGATTCATATGACGTTGGATGACAAAGCACGTGGCCTCGCGACAATTTTACATGCTAAAGGCTTCCAAAAGGAAAACAAAAATGTGCATTACAGCTTTTAGTAAAAAAGGCACTTCGGTAGATATTTCATTGAATGGTTAAGGCATGGCTTGTGGAACATCCTTGCCTTGAAATATATACGCAAATACCACTGAGAGGTTTGAATGTTACTGATTTGCCAATAAATACCTGCCATCAATCCTTTCATCTTTAGCCGTCGTGACATCAATAGGCTCAGATTTTGATTCCCATATCATAGTGTTATGAGGCTCTATCAGGAAAGAATCGTCATATATTTCGTGGGAAAACACTGCTGGTTACATCCTCGGGGAATGCACGGATATATTGAAAATGTTAGTCTATCTCGGTTTTTTGACGAAGGTGGGTCCCTCCTTGTCTCTGGCTTCCACTCCAATACTCGTCTACTTCACTACTACGAGAGATATGAATTCTAGACACTTGACGCTCTTTTTGAACATTGTTCTAACAAACACGGTGATGACACTGTCGTGCCAGTATTAAAAGACTAAGCCAATGGAAAAAAAAGGAATTTCATTCAGAAGTAAACAGTGAATGTATCAGCACTGATAGTATAACGCTACGCCGACGCTCAGAGGTCGATGGCAGAGTAGATAAAATTATGGCGAGGCAATCAGCACATCCTGCCGCCGCCCAATTGGTGCGCACACGCTGATAATACGAACGGACACTTAGCATCTGAAAGCGATATTGTAAGATTATCCCTCGCACAAGGACTGAGTAGGAGGTCTTATTGAGGAAACACACTTGTTGAGCTTTAGTAGATAGGGTAGAGCCACACATTTGCTTGAAGACAAATTACTTAAACGGAAAGTCGTCGCCGTAACGACTGCATAAATCAATGAATGGACACATACATGAGAAATGAGCATTATTTGATTAGATCTTAAATAATACAACGAGTAACACGTAATTTGAGGCCTTCTGTCGGTTTTTATGCCAGAATGACAGATATGTGTCATTACACGCGACTGTTATTTTTCTAACAGAATTTCAAAATCATCTCTTATAATGCATGATTATGATTATGACCACACAATATATTTATGCTGTGAAACTAACGAGGTTTACAGGGTGGTAAATCTTCCTCGTTAATTCTGCAATATGTTAGAGAAGTGTGTAATCGATAGCTTACATGAGCCCAGTTTTTTTGGGTTTTTCGGGACGAAATGTAGTACTTTCAGAGAATCTAGAAATACTCTTGGTAATGTTTATACTCCGTCGCCTGGCTCACTTCCTTTAGTGCACCAATTAAAATACATTTCGCAAAACTTTACGTATTAGGATGCACCTCTATACTCTACTACTGACTCGAGGCTACAGGATATCCTATAGCGAAGTCTCAGCCAAATATATTACTTCATTCATCCAAACAGCAGCAGAAGATACATATACAATTCTTCACACTTCCAAAGCAGTTTCCCTCTCCCTATGAAACTACTCACACGACAGTTATGACAATTATCACGCTCGTCCCTCGGCTCCCCTATGCCGGCCGAGTTAGTTGACCCCGCTAGGATGCTGTCTATTTGTGCTTAATTCAATGCTGTTATGAATTGTGAGTTGGATTTATTTAGCGCGTGTTTGCTCCTGTTAATTTCAGTGAATGAAAATCTGTTACCTTTGGATATTTGTATTTGACTTTATAATATTCCATTATTACAAAGGCTAAAACAACAGTGCCTCTGGTGGTCGCTACCAAGGTTGATATCGGTCTATCAGCTTGGTTTGAACATTTCTATAGAAATTTGATATTATTTACCTACATGTATCACGGAGACGGATATATTAAGAATCAGAGTAACCCCTAAATAAGGAAGCTGATAACTACAACTAAATTAGGATGTATCTGTAATTTAGGCTATCTATCTGTAATATAATATATGTACCTGGAATGATATCGAGCATGAAGCCTTAGATCGATCTAGGTATCGGTCTTTTGGATGCCTACTCCCCAGCTTAGTAATTTTATGATCTTAAGACTATGCTACTCAGTGAAATAATAAATTGTTCTATTTTATAGGTGCAGAAGCATGAGACTTCTATAATGAAGATGACTAAGAAAGGAAATCGCAACACCAGATGTTCCGGTGGACCCGAGTGAAGTGCTGAATTATAAACGATGGTGTTTGTGACCTCGGAGCGGACTTTGAATATAAAATGGTGGTGTGTGATTATGGTGATGATGACGGCATTGGTGATACAGGTGACCTCTCTCAACGGGCCTAATGTTTGCATGGTGAAGCAGAAGTAAGTGTACTTGACGACAAAAGGATCATAGTGAATCTGTGGGTCTATGCTATGTAGATCTGATGATTTTATACAGCTTTGATTAAGCTATTCAAATGATTCGTTATTTTCCTACGTCAGACTAAAATATTTGCGTGAATTTTTAGACATTTATATTGAATTGGATTGTTTTAAATAACGAGAATTAAATTGTCTAAAAGGTTGCATAAAATTCAAAAAAAGGTATTTTACAAATATTTTTATTATGCACAAAACGTAGCAAAATTCCCTCATTTTGCAATAGTTTTAATACAGTAGCCCTAAAATATCTGGTCTAAAGTCCATTTACACTCCAGCAGAAGTATTGATTCGACAAGAGGATGTATGTTTGCAGGTACAACATAACAAAGAGAGTGAAGTACCGAGCGCCGATGTCGATCCGGACCTACGTGTGGTGCTTATCCATTCCACCTCGATGTTCCAAATATACCACAGAGATGAGGGACCTCACCAGGCTTGAGGTATGTTTTTTTCTGATGCACCCAAAAATTACCTCCATAGAGTTGAGCTCACACTAAGATGCAAATCTTGTTTCGAGAGTATCAGAAACTACGACAGGTTTTCCTGTCTCAAGGATACCCAGAACCGTAAAAAAATATTTGTGTTCATGAAACAACAAGCTGAAATCATGGCTGGAAAAAACCTGGTGTAGAAGTACACCTCTGCTTAGAATATACATACCTCACGCCCATATTCCCCGAAGGGGTAGGCAGAGATGCATTTCTGCACCCACATTTCGCCAGGTATGTATCAGTCCCACATAATAGGGGGCGAGCCTATTGCCGTTTTTCGGGCACATTTCCAGACTCCGTGCTGCTACTAAGAATTTCCTTATGGAAAAACCCAATAACACTTTGCCCGACCCGGGAATCGAACCCAGGACCTCTAGATCGCACGTCACATACTTGTACCGCGAGACCACGAAGCAGTCAGTCGAGGCTTAGAATATGCTACATATTTAGATTTGTGTCCATGGCGTCTAGACGACCTTAGAAAGGTCTGCACCATTTTAATGTTAAACGAATGCAAATAAAATGTATGACGCACCAATCGTTCTAATTGATTTAAAAAGGGCTATCCTTGAGAAAAACTAGAACATTAGTAAAAGGTCTGTCAACAACGTTAATTATTACTGCATTCTTTGAAATTATGGAACAGGCATTATTATTCTTCAATTTGCATAATTGCTTCATCTCTACGATGTATTTCTAGAATAGTTATAATTTTTAGAAATGTGTCAAGTTTGAACATTGCCATAAGTCTTCAAATGCTAGACATAACTGTGTTCTGAGGAATTTCCACATCAATATATTATAATTGAATAGAACGTAGTCGTTACGCCTGATATTTAAGGATAAACATTTCATAGACATTACAGCAGAATTCGACATATTTTCTAATATAATTATTCTTTAGAATTATATTAATATACTATTAATATTTGTGATAACTAGTCCAAATTTGTCATGCTGCTTACCAATTTGTTTTCAGACAGAGGAGCGGACTGCGGAAGTGGCAGTGTGCTGTCCAGGATACAAAATGAAGGATGTATCTTGCGTCCCCATATGTCCCAACGGAAAGACAGGATCAGGATGTTCGGAAGGTAATTCCACATTCCACCCATAAAATTAAAGACATTTAATAAGTTACATAGAAATTGCTACTTTCCGATATATAAAGTAGAAAGGAAGAGATTTTCCACATAATTTTTCCTATTGATGAATATTTATTTTTTTTCACTTCTCTGAAGAACTTTTGGTACCTAATTTTAATATGGTCTATTTCAGATTGTCCACCAAACAAATGGGGACCGAACTGCGTGAATGAATGCTCTAAATGCTGGCACGGAGAATGTTTACCCACCACTGGCGAGTGCCACTGCCAACGCGGATGGCAAGGTGAGAGGTGGGTGGCCACTTTTACCATTTACCGGCTAATTTACTTTAAGTATCCCGAAAACCAGTGACTTTCATATAAAAATCTCATTAACAAAATAAGTATACAGTATTCTTAGAAGTGTTATCATAGACTAGACCCTACCATTTATGTTAACATTAAATTAAATCGCTCTGTCCCCGATAGCTCTAATGTCAATTCTACTTCATATTCAAAATATATTTTCATTTCATTTAACCCATGTTTCAGTTGCGATCTCCGCATGACAACGACGACCACTGCTACGCCAGTAGAAGAGCATTTAACAACTTATACAAACACTAAAACCACTTCCTTGCCTACCACACCTGCTATCACGACAATAAGTACCACATCTGCAACTAAAACCACAGCTAGTTCTACTCTTCCTGCCACGCTCTCTGCTTCAACTCCAACAACGAGTATTGTGACTCCCACGCTCTCTTCTACAAAAGTAACCGTACCTTTAACAAGTATCAAAACAACAGAAACTATACAAACTACTACAGAAAGCACCAAAACAACGTCTCAAATAACAACAGAGTCTCAAAAGCCTCGTTCGACCACGCCTGTAAGAACCGTTGCGGAGATTATGGCAGTAAATCCACAGACAACCAATACTACTGATACTGTACAGCCAACCACTATATCAAGCATTGAAGTTAGGATAATCCCAACTATGGCCTCCAAGAATTCTCTAAAAGTACCTGAAGTAGTAAATATTACGACGGTTTCAACTACCGAACAAAGTAAAGAATTATCTACAGCGACAACCATTCCTAAAACAACTGCAAAAATTACAACACCTATAGCAATGATACCAACAAAAGAGCCAAAACCGCTGGATAAAAAAAATGTTACCACTATTACCTCTGCGGTAACTTCTACTACGAAATCTTATCCCACAACAGAGCTAGCCAAAATGGAAAATGAAACTGTTAAATTAGCGATAAGTACAACACCCAAGGAAACTACATCTATAATACCCTTAGTAATAAAGGAGACAAAACCTGAAACAACAAAGAAACCAGAAACAACATTGAAAATTTCTACAACAGCCAAATTTAAGCCTAAAGAAATTTGGATCAAACCAGCACAAAAAGGTGAACCAATAGAAGCAAAAAAGATATTACATGATGCATCTAAGCACAGAGTGGCTACTAACAAAGAATTCACGATTAATACGACACCAAAGACAATAATTGTGTCTATAATACCTACGTCAGTATCATATGCTACATTTAAAAAGATTGCATTGACCACAGCGTCATTTATGTTTCAAAAGGGCAATACAACTACAAAACTAAGTAAGCCAACTGAAGGATTTACGAAACCTATGTCAACGCAATTATATACCACTCCTACCACTATTAAGGCAACAGTTCCACCAGCGGCTACCATTAAACCAACCAAATCAGACGTTTTATTATTAGAGAAACCTTCAAAAGTAATCTTCAAGAATACGTCTCCAAAGACTGAAATTAACAAAACTAATAGCATGATAGGAATATCTAATCAAACAAAAGTTGTTATAAATTCTTCATCAACTATCTCTTCTATTAATGCTGTGCCGACAACTGACAAAAAACTTTTATTAACCACCCCATCTGTTAGCACTACAACTTCGCTTAAAAATGTGAAACCCACGCATAAAATGGCTACAGAACGCAAAAATAATACTAAAATTGCGTCGAAACCAGTAAAAATGGCTGTTGAAAAGAAATCTAACATTACTAAAACCTTAACAACTCATGAAGTAACAGAAAAGCCAGAAGATGAAGAAATGTTTCATATTTTAACAGAACCGGAGCATATAACAGCTGTTATGGGTGAGAAGGAAACTGGCAGATCCTCAATTGATCTAGTATCGGTGATAAGTATAGCAGGGGGAGTGATGATGGCAGTAATTACTGTGGCAGTAGTGATAGTTATGATTGAGAGGTGTAGGCGGCCGCGGTACGAGGATGTTAGGAAGATGAATGATATTCATATGCAAGTCATGATTGATGGCAGCGATGCACCACCTCCTTATGTTCGGAGCATATTCCACTCTCCTTTACCCGGTAAGCCATCATTACTTAACATATTTCCTTAAAGCAGAGTTCTATTTATAGTACGTAGAACATTCATGTATGTATTCATATCCGTCCGAATAGCGGCCAAAAGTCATGAAGTATGCACTTACGAGTAATATAATACATAACGTAAAAAAATTATCATTATTCTTTTTGTACCTGATACTATATTGCATAACAAAGTCAGAAAGATATAATATAGTAATGTATTTATCTATTTCGCTATTCTCAGCAACGGCCCATTAGCTCAGTTGGTTAGAGCGTCGTGCTAATAACGCGAAGGTCGCGGGTTCGATCCCCTCATGGGCCACACTAAATTTTTGTTTTCATTTTTAGAACCACCAATGTCAGAAAAATGTCACTATCAACCAATATCGACTTTGGACCGGAATCTTAAACAATTTATGCGACCCGTCGTAGTTCAAACTATTTCGCCGATTATGCTGGAAAACTTTAGAGGTAAAAAAAATCTTTTATTTAGCTAATTTTTCGTAACAATCAACTAAAAATACTAAATTATTATTAACTTCGCAGGTATATTAGAATGTCATTACGATCATTTGCCACGAAGAAGTCATGATTTCGTTCCAATGGAAGCTCGCTGTTCTATAGCGCCATCTATGAGTGAGTGTAGTGAACTACATCCCTTACAACAAACCTTCAGAGAGTCAACGTTGGAATCTTTAAAATGCGAAGCGAAACTCGATGTTATTGATACAACAACTTCAGAACCTCTATACGCAGAAATACCATGCTGGCGACCTCCATCGGAACATGCTATAGAGATCATGAATCTAAACGGTGAAGCCGTGACGGAGTTATGACCGAATTAAACCCGTCTTAGTTCTAAGATATTTCAATAGATTGCGTTGTTGTAAAACGTATTTGTGTTATACCAAAGAAATATCGCGTGAATGTATATTAAAATAAGAAATTTAATACAATTTCAATTAAAATATAAAATTGATTTATTTTATTACTGAACTCACCGTTACATAAATCTCGTGTGAACAAACAAAATGCAAGTTTCGTGGAATCTATCACATTTCGATAAGCTTTATCAGGGTCAAAGTGCATGGGTACTGGTATCTCATTATTTACTCGTATTAACACGTATTTATATTATTTAAATGTAACTATCGATTTAAGCAGGATTACTATCAATTCTGTGTAATTATTATTGACCACAATATAATTCAAAACAAACAAAGAATTCTTTCTATTATAAAAAGGTCTCTTCTTTTTATTGTCCTATTTACGTTTCAAGGCTGGCCACGATCTTTACGTTTTAGAGCGGTTAGGCCTAAGTCCACCGAGCTGGACTAGTGACTTCAAACGATTTTTTTTAAATGGCACCTGACCGGTACCTGAAAATCCTTACCTTAAAAAGCCCTCTAGCTAATTCTCAGGTATGCCCTCTACCTAACGATGTTTATTCTCGTTTTTCACAGTTAATAAATTAAAAAATGAAGTCTTAGAAATTACTGCTTCTAAGTTCTAACTGATCACAGAACGGTCTCAAAGACTGTCGTATGGAAAAGAGCTACGAGGAACGACCTTCCACGACCTATCGACCCGCGAGCACATCTCTTCAACTATTGATAAATAAGAAAAAATACGAAACAGTAAATGGCACGCACTTAAGAACAATAACAGCATGCAATTAAAAAAAATTGATCGAAGGAAAAAATTGTTAAAATTTGAATAATGATATTTTTCAAATATTCGTAAAAATTTTAAAGGCATATGTCAAAATGCTGCACTTAGCACTTTATACTTTATATTTTTTTTACTCTACGGGATGTAAAAAGTCCATAAATAAAAACTAAGACAGGTAAAAGATACGGTAATCACAAACACAATGACGCTAAAAATATTTTTTTCTTATCACCACCTCTATTACCTGCCTTAGATTTCCACCACGGTCTGTTTACAACGCTATAAAATCGATAATCGAAACAACAATTTATTTCCCAAATCACAACATGAAATAACAGCAAATCGTAAATCAACCGTGATCGAACACAATTACAGTAAAAATAAGGTTATTAGGAAAACGTCTTAATATTTTTTTCGGGATTCCAAATCCATTTTATTTTAATGTGTTTGTTATCATCGTTGCCACTAGTCATCTTAGTTTTCGATCAGTGTGTTTATATCTTGTAATTATAGGCACGACAAAGTGACCTAAGTTCGTGATTGTAAATTCAGTGCAATACAAACTGAGTGAATACTGTTAGACTATGAAGATCCCTATATCATTGCTTCAATCGACATTAGTAAGTCAGTTGTATAGACAATCCAAATCAACATCCAAGTTAAACATAATATTCAATATTTCAAACAATTTGCTTTAACGTAGAGAAGAAACGGGAGGTTTATCATAAAAATCCAAACGCTTGGTGAATCATAACGGGTTTTTCGAAATTTTAAAGATGATCTTGAGGAATACGATAATTCTGTTAGGCACTATTTATCCTTGCCGTTCGTACTTACGATGTATACATACTAACCGAATTGTTTTTATTCATTTTCCTCATACCTACTATGTCATCTCAGCCTCTCTAGAATTAGGGATCTTTGCATCAGTAAAATAAACCTTATATCATTAAATGAAAGTAATCAAGCTACGTCATCGTCTTTGTCAGCCAAGAGACTTCCTCTGATGGACATAGATCTCATCCAAAGTCTTCCAATGTGAATGAACACGCCTAGCTTGAAATACTGTACGAAACAACTTGGTTGGTGTATCTGAGCTGCAGAAAATCTAAGAAATTTTGTTTTAAATATTATGTTTTTCTTTCAATAAGGATCTCAGGGTCTTAATTCGCTGGTGGTAAGGTTTTTATAACATTAATAAAACAACGAAGTCAATAAGTATAGGCACAATGTGCGGTTTTATCGCTAGCAGGATCTCTTCTAGACAACTTATGGGACTGGAATGAAAGGTTGCAGTTCTGGCTGTCTTCAGATCCTTTGATGCTTGTTCTCCTGAAAGGTAAATGATGAGAACAATAAGGAATATATTCGCAAATCGACGGAACCCGTGTGAACCTCAAGAGGTCAATCTTCACAAGCAACAAATATGTGTGAGGCGAGATTAAAATATCAGTGTACTGCTGAGCGCCGCTGAGCAACCAACTTGACCCTGAATATACGTAAGTCAATACCGTTTATTATGTCATTTGTTCGCACGCAAATATTCTTTATTTAGATGATGACAAAATTTGGTTATTCTGTTTTCAAAAAGGTTTGCAAAAGTAGATCAATTTTGGAAATTGAGTCACTTATTTTCTTTTTATTATTTTGAATTAAGAAAAACTTCGATCGTGCCATTAGAATTTGTTTGATTTACACTTTAAACATCTACGGGAGGATTTTTTAAAATTTCGTAACATCTTTTAGCGTTCTGATTTTTAGTTTTGCTGAATACTAAACCGAATATAAATGATATAATTACGATTCCTATCAGTTGTTATTATTTTGTATATCTATTTAAATCACCTTACTAAGAAGTTTATGTTATGCTGTATGTTAATGTAATTATGATATTTTGACTTGAGAAAATATTTTAAAAGTTAAATTAAACGTGAATTGTGAATATCAAATAAGTACGTACGTAAGTTGTAAAAAATAAAAAGATATATAATATCTGAAACTCAAGAAAATGTAAAATAATATTAAGAGGCAATCGTTTAGACACCAGCTTACGATACAAGAAGCCATGGGTTCTATCCCGCACCGAGAAAAATATTTGTGTGAGCCACAAAAATCTCTCGTAGTTTCCACAACACAAGATACTTTGTGTGTCTTTGTGTGGAGACCAGACCAATTTTATTAACTGTTGATAACTATAGATAATTCTGAAGTGAAATAATTGGTTCTTGAATTGATGTTATTTTTTGTTTTTACTTTGACTTTAGTAACTATATTAAGCAAGCGATGTTGATTGTCGTTTAGTAAACAACGCATTTTTATCAATTTCAGTTGTATATTGGTCATTAACGTTCAGATAAATATTATCTTATTTATTACATTATGCTTTCGAATTAATCGTCAAGACAAAATGAAGTTGGAATTCTTGGAAATGTACTTTTAGCAGAGACTGAATGCATCTTAGCTTCATTATGATGTAAAATATGAGTTGAATAAATTATTTTTACTGTCCCTGGTTCCGATGAACAAGTGTTTTCTGTCCAAATTACTAGTCCTTAAATGGTTTCCCGAGTCTCGAAATTTTTAGTTTTTCTATTAGGAAATTCTGTCATTGGGGACAAAACTTACCTCACAACACAGGGTGCAAATAATCTAGCTACAAACAGGCATCACCATCATCGTCATCCTCATCATCATCATCATCACCAGCCCAAGTACGTCCTACTGCTGGGTTTGGGACTCTTAACATTAATTTTGTCGTTTCAGCAGTACTATGCGTGTCGTCCTCTTCTGCGCCCTTGTAATAGGGTGCGCAAGTGCTCAGTATGTCAAGTCTGGAGTGAAAGGAGGTCATGGAAGCCAAGGTCACCACTACCATGCCGGGGAAAACGTTGTCAGGTATTTATTTTTATTTAAAATGATCCACTTGGCATTGAAAGATGCAATACGATCTAAAAAATCACCTGTTTTCACAATCAATGTATAAATATCTGGTTCAAAATGAACAAGATTTACACCAGAATTAACACTGTTAGGTACACTGTTAGCGAAATACGTGTTAAGGAAAACATTCTGATGAAATCTGCGCTCATTAAAGTTCTAAGGAATTTCTTAGGTTCGCAGTCATCTAACATGCCCAAGCTTGGTGGACTTAAACATAAACCATCTCAATTGTAGAGGAGGCCCGTGCCAAGCAGTTGGTCGTATATGGACTGCTGATGATCTAACATAGCTGTTTAAATTATCGTCTGCTCAGCTTTACTTACTATGTTTCTTCCATTCGAGGTTCTACTCATCCAAGTGTCCGTTTTATTCGAACTGATAGTATTTTGATGTATCACTTTCAGCTTATTCGGAAACAGAACGCAATACGGTTACAACCAACAGCACGGAGCAGGCCACGGACAAAATGAAGTAGG
This sequence comes from Cephonodes hylas, assembly GCA_030295005.1. Taxonomy (NCBI): domain Eukaryota; kingdom Metazoa; phylum Arthropoda; class Insecta; order Lepidoptera; family Sphingidae; genus Cephonodes; species Cephonodes hylas. Next base: position 1,319,774 of record AP025367.1, on the reverse strand, counting down.
AGTCTGTTATATTGAAGTACCGTAAGTAGAAATTTATAGTTATTACGCTATACAATTATAAAGCTTATAGCCTCGCTGCATAAGCATGTGCTGAGCGATGTAGAGGTTCCGGATTCGATTCCGGATCTCGGGTCGGGCAAATTAGGTGTTTGCATTAGAAAAATCTCAGTAAGAATACGATGTCTTGAAATGTGCACATCAAACGGCAATTATGTGGAGCTGACGAAATTGGCGAAATTTGTTTGCAATAATGCAGATTAGCCTGCCCCTTCGTAGTCTATAGACAGTATGATGACGTATGTAAAAAAATTGGCACTGGCCATTATTTTCAGGCTGCATTAATTTAATTACTGTTCTAATTTTTTTCTATTTACTTATTCTTTCTAGAACTGCATCACTGGTGAAGGACCATCGACACGTGCCTGCCGGAAACGGGGTGAGAATTTATGTCTTAAATGCAATTTAAGCTTTTTATAATCTAATAAAGAAGTTAAATTGGATTAAATAATATTTAAAGGAAAACTTGAATCGGTTTATATTTTTGTTGTTTCTTTTTTGCCTTCAATTCTCGCTAACTCCATTATTCTCTATTCCAGTCCCGGCCTGACCTGAGCGTCATCAGGTCCTGCTGTTCGGGCTACGAACGCAACCCTTACAACTACAGACTGTGCGAGCCGGTGTGCACCAAGCCTTGTCTGAACGCTCTCTGCACCGCCCCAGAAACTTGCACGTGCTACCCCGACCACGTCAGGAACCATGTAGGAGAATGCGTTTCTACCTGCCCCATCGGATGTCCAAACGGACGCTGCGCAGGCGGGGAATGTATGTGCAATGAAGGATTCGTTCTGGATGTTGATAGCAAGTACTGCATACCATCCTGCAAGGAGAACTGTGGGGGGCTAGGTAAGGATCCACTTTTAAAAACAATAACATCGATGAAAAATATATGTAGGATAAATATGTAGGATATTGATCATGAGTCGTGAATGGAAAGTTATGAAACCATAGTCAAATACTTCTCATTTAAAAACCTGCTTTTTGCTCTAACGGCATAAGTGTGAGATAAACAAATGCTGATTTCGGTTTCTGGCCCAAGCAAAGCGTTATGAAATTTATAAACTGGTTTTACGGGCATCGAGTATTGAAATAAGCCAAAAATAGGCCTAAAAATAAAGCTTAGTTAACACTGTTGTATAAATACACTTCATTTCGCTTTTAATTTTCAATAGGCATACTATAAACAAACGTTTTGTTTCAATCTAATACCCACAGGAACATGACGCCTATTGAAAATTGAGAGCAGTCTACCAAGATCAACAATATCTCATAAGTTCTTCTGTCAGCTGACGTTCTTGTAACTTGACTTTATTATACCCATTTCAGGCAACTGCACCGCCCTAAACACATGTACTTGTAGAGCTGGCTATAGTTCCACTCCTGAAGGGAACTGTAAGCCAGCCTGCGACCGCTGCACCAACGGAGACTGTGTTGCACCGAATGAATGTCGTTGCCATAAAGGATACTCCAGAGATGTTCGAGGGGAATGCGTCTCTCAGTGTTCACAGTAAGTTTAAGAATGCATGTCAGTATTTTTATGTAAACTGCATAGCTCTTCTATAATAGAGAGTAAACTTTAGTTTTACAAATTTGATTTGATAAAATGTCGTACTTGACATTTAAAGGTTAAACTCCTTCCCCCCTTTTACTGTCTGAAATTGTAATTATATCGGCGAAATTATATCCGCTATTTGAACTATCAAGTAAGTAATTAATGGTAAAACTGTCAAAAGACCGAAGGGTAGTTACAGAATGAAGTGATTAAATTATTTATTTATTTAAATAAACAATAAAATCTTTTTGTTTCAGTGGATGCGGGCCAAATGGAAGATGTGTTGGACCAAACACATGCGAAGCTATAATACCTCCGGGGCCAAGTCAAATACCTCCATTCACTGACTCCAGAAATCAATCACTTTATCCCTATCCCCAAAACCAGAATCCGAACTCATCTCAATACCAACCGAACTATCCACACTCTCGCCCTGGCTACGTCCAACCTGGGCAATATCCCGATCAAAATCAATACCCGGGCTCCCAGCCTAATTATATCGTTCAACCTGTTGGAAACGCTTCCCACTATCCTCCCACTTCTGATAGTCAACTAGGCAACTATCCAAAAAGTAACGGATCCCAAGGTCCATATCAACCAGGATCGCAACCTGGATACCAACCAGGATCACTACCTGGATACCAGCCAGGGTCACAACCTGGGCATCAGCCAGGATCACAACCTGGTTACCAGCCAGGACATTACCCTGGGCATTACCCTGGAAATCACCCTACACACCATCCAGGGATGCAACCTGGATATCAACCGGGCTATCAGCCTGGCTCTTACCCCGGGTTCCAACCTGGGCCACAGCCAATATACCAACCTGGTTATCAACCCGGTTACCAACCAATTTTTCCACCTGGATCCCAACCAGGATCTCAACCTGGTTCGCAGCCTCCAAGTTACCCGCCAAGTCCAAGACCAGGCTATCTAAATGGCCCTCAACCTAATGGCCCTTCACAAAACCAATCCTATCCAGGATATATGCCTAACTATTATTTTCAGCCAGGATATTACCAGCCCAACTTGACTGCTCCCGACGCTTCCCACGGTCCTTATCCGTCCTTCCGCCCCAATTTTGTGTACTATCAACCAATGTACCCAAATCCATATGCCCCCCAAAATAACACGTTTACTGGTCAACCTCTGTATCCATACCCAGGGCAGTCTCCATACCAACCATCATACCCTCAACCAACTGGTGATTTTCCTAACAACGTGACATTAAATGGGACATATCCAGGATCCCAGACGAATGTTCCTCACGGGTACCCCACCCAACAGGGTTTGACTCCCAGCAGCGGACCCAACAGTACCTATCCAGGACAGTATCCAAACCCCACACAGTACCCAAACCCGAACCAGGAGCACTCCACCAACGCATCACCCAACTTTTTCAACCCATACAATTCCAATTACAATCAACAAACTGGCCTGGAGAATTTGTGTTCTTCTCCATGCATCAATGGTGAATGTGTGGGAGTAAACAGATGTTCGTGTAACCGCGGATACGTTATTGACCATTCTGATCCCACTGGCTTTACGTAAGTACATTTTAAAAATTAAAAAATAATTAATGTATTCATAAAAAAAAAACATTTACGTACAAATTTGGCTTAAAAACGATTACTAACATGTTTGTTCTTCATCTAAGTATTTACTAGAGTTTCCCAAACTAGGCAGAACCTGTCATCTTCGAAGACCAAGTATCAAGTAAAAAGTAAAAGAATGTAGACAAAAGGGCGTCATTATAAATACAGTAGTTATGTCATCAGTCATTTTTATTTATCAGAAGTGAAAAAATAAAAAAAATACACAAAGTACAACTATATGTCTAATATAATTTTCATAATCAATAGAAAAATGATAAGAAATTTTAATTATTTAATAAATTTTATCATTAGTCCCTCTTTGAAAGGGTGGCCGCTTGACATCACTTGTTTACGTCGAAAATTTTGAAACTACCTTATACTTAATTTTTTTTTACAGATGCAAGCCAGTATGCATCGGAGGGTGTATAAATGGTGTATGTACCGCGCCTAACGTGTGTGTGTGCAGTGAGGGATACCACATGGAAACTGGAGTAAAGGGTCGCATGATGTGCGTCAAGCGGATAAGGAGAGCCGCGCCTGTAGTCAAGAAACCAAAGAGCGTTATCGAATATTAATAAATATATTGATAAGTTAAATTGTGTTGCTCATTTGCAAACTTTATTGTCTATGTTAATTAAAAAAAAAACATATATTTATGATTTGTTTTTTAATTACGCATTCGTATATACTTGGCTTAGACTTTTTCGTCGTGCTAAGTCTAGTTAAGATCGGTCGTCGTGGGTTCAAATCCAAAAAGCACATATTTTAAAGTAATGTTCTAATTCACAAAAAACGGGTTATTCACATGGAGGAAAACATCATAATTCCCCTGCCCTGGTCCCAATTTATTCCTTGGGGTCGGCGCAGTATGTTTTCTCCTTCCAATCATCTCTGTCAGCCGTCATGTCTTCATTAACCCCTTTCTTATTCATAATATCTTCAGTCACGCACTCCATCCATCTCATATTCATCACCTTCTTTCCTACATATGATTCATCCCTTCTCATAATGTGCTCATACCACGACAGACGGTTTTCTTTCATCTTTTTTATATGACAGGAGCTACTTTCACATGGAGGAAAACACCGTTAGTAAATTTGCACATCCAAAAATGCCTGTGATAAACCCCTTCAATTGTACCGAAGGCCCGTAATTTCATAAGGGCTCATGCAACAGTACCAATATTAAGAAAAAGAGAACTTTTATTATTCTACACAGTTTTATTTCATTACATCAATAAGCGACGTGAATATGTCCATATTTATCCTTATTTCTATTTGATACTTTGGTGATTCGGCGACCACTCCGCGACGTAATTTACAATTAATTTTCGTAAATTTATTACACCTGAACACAGTCGTAGACCGACGAGGTTCTGGTACTGCGTCCTGGAATAAAAACATTTATGAGTAAGAAATAAAAAATTAATAAAAAAACTTAATGTCAAACACTACTTTGCATTCCTGCGTTGGTTAAAAACCTAAAAACATATTTTAAAATCAAGCTTTTATTATGCACGAAAAATTAAAAAAATAAACTAAGAAAACATTCATAAAATTCGTAGTTTTTTAAACTTTATAAGTAACAATTTACAAAAGTGTTCGGTTTATCAGTAGAAGTATGATACATAAACATATATTATCTATAACTAGTATATTAATATTCTTAAGTGATCTAAAAGCTCGTCGCGGCCGAGGTCTTTGCATTAACGAAATTGCGCGACAAGCTTTTAAATCACTTAAGAATATTAATATACTAGTTATAGATAATATATGTTTATGTATCATACTTCTACTGATAAACCGAACACTTTTGTAAATTGTTACTTATAAAGTTTAAAAAACTACGAATTTTATGAATGTTTTCTTAGTTTATTTTTTTTATTTTTCGTGCATAATAAAAGCTTGATTTTAAAATATGTTTTTCACCGTTAATTTATTTTTAACTTTTTAGTTGGAAATATTTCTAAGTCTATCCATTTCGTAGTCATACCGAAATTCAACTCAATCGGTCCATGGAAACTAGTGTTTCTATGGGCACCTTCCAACTTCTCATGACTCCAAATCAACGATACCTTGTTATTATGTTGTCACTGAAAATACAAAGGCATACCAAATTTTAGCTTAATTGGTCCACAGGAATCGGAGTTCCTATGTTCTTCTTCCAACTCCTCATCAGATCAGCTTCATGATACCATATTTTTGTATTGTTACCGAAGTTACGAAGGCACACCAAATTTCAGTTCAATTGGACCACAAGAATCGGAGTTCCTATGGGCATCTTCCAACTCTTCGTCAGATCAGCTCTATGATACCTCGTTATTATATTGTCACCGAAATTACATAAGTATACCAAATTTCAGCTCAATCGGTCTAAAGGAATCGGAGTTCCTGTGGGCTTCTTCCAACTCCTCATCAGATCAGCTCCATAATATCATATTTTTGTATAGTTACCGAAGTTACGAAGACATACCAAATTTCAGCTCAATTGGACCACAGAAATCGAAGTTCCTATGGGCATCTTCCAACTCTTCGTCAGATCAGCACCATGATACCATATTTGTATATTGTTTTCGAAGTTACAAAGACATACCAAATTTCAGCTCAATCGGTCCACAAGAACCGATGTTTCTATGGTCATCTTCCAACCTCATCATCAGACCAGCTCCATGGTACATGGTATATTATTGTATTGTCATCCAAGTTACGTAGGTATACCAAGTTTCAGCACAATCGGTCTATTGGAAGTGGTTTAAATCTTCATTGCAAGATTTGTAAACATACAAACATACATACATACAAAAGTGAAGTTAAATAAAAGCTTGTAAAAAGGGGTAAAAAATACCATCTTTTAATCGTCCTCTGACTCTTGAATCGCGGTAAGAAGCAAACTAAGGTATATATACCTACACCTAAACATCGCCAAGCTACTAAAAATTCCTAACGAAAAATTCACCAGCAAGACACCTTAAAGTAACTTCGGAAACTACTAAGACATTTTTTTGTTTTTCAAATAATACGTTTTTTGTCGCTTGTTTTTCTAGTAATATTATTTTATCTACGAATATGTTCGTTATAGGCTCGTCTTCTTTAGTATATAGTAGGCGAAAATAATACAAATAAACATCTGCCTGCTCCTTCAGAAATGTATCCGTGAGTGCATGTATTATTATAAATTGTTTACATATGATTTGTTAATGGTATATTAATAGCTGAATTAATTTTTCTCTTGCCTGTTAAAAGACCCATTTTCTAAGAGAATTAAAAATTAACCATTTTAATAAAGTTTAGTCTTACCTTCACTCATGACTTTTTCTTTGAACATTTTCGGTAATATATACGCATAGCTGTATATATTTGAGGATCGATTACTCCCATTATTACTAGAATGCATAACTACGTAACCTTGTTCATTGCATTCAATAGTGCTGTCTGAAAAGAAATAAATATTTCAAATATTATTGCAAGTGTAGTTAGAGTTCCTTTTTAAAATGGCAACAGCGAAATGTAAAAATTGTAGCGATGACCTGGGTCTCAGTAGTCGTGGGTCTTTCTGCACACAACCCTGAAGTGTACACGGTCGAAGTCGCAGGCAAAAGCCAGTATAGTAATCTTGTTACCAAAAATTTAGGTAACATAAATAATAAATACACTCAACAGTCACATACATAGTTCTGACTCCACATTAGGATACAGGTCCTGTGCCGTGTGCATCAGAAACTAAGAGAGACTCACAAACACCCAGACCCGAAACAATTTTTGTAGATCACACAATCATTTGTCTCGGTGCGGGGATCGAACCCACAGCATCTCGTTTCGCAAGCTGGTGTCTAGCCAACTGCGCCACGGGGCTGTCATGTTATGCTGTAACAAAATTTCTTAATTTTTTTTAATTTAATTTTTACCTTATTTTTTTATATTTATTTGCGGAACAAATTAACATATGAATAAATGTAAAAAAATAAACACAGCAGTTAAATAAGGTTAGAAGGGAAATAGACAATATTTTGTATGAGGACGATTGACACCGCTTGTCTATGATCTGTTAATGCTACTACGATCACACGACCAATGATAATAATTATGAAACAAAAATGAAGTACTGATATTTTTTGTCACACATTCATAAAAGTTTTCATATTAAACACTGGCCGATTTTCTGAGAAGCGGCCGTGTCGAACATATGATAGTCTGATCGTAGGTTCGGCATGCTCGGCATGCTGTCATTTGCTTTCTAGCCCTATTCAACTTTTATGTAAAAAATAACACTAAAACAAAAAAATGTTCTGACTTACTACTATTAGAGCGTTTCATAAATTTATCACATTTTAGTATACCAGGATGTTTTACTAAGATTATTGTAACAACAATCAACAAAATAATATTGAAAGCCAATGCTGTGTACAGGAGATTTAATATGAACCTGAAATAATAAAACAGTTTTATCAGTATTTCCTTTTAAACTCCGTTATAAAACTACAAATTATTTCAAGCAAACTAGCAAGGGTGTATGACACTGATATTACAATATAATATGAGAGGAAAATAAATAAAGACGATCTAATTACTTTTAAAATAAAGACCATTGTGATGGGAACCACACCAGGTATTAAAATAAATAAATGCAACCCACAGTCGCATAAAACATACATACATAATTAAGACTCCATACAAAAATAAAAGGTTTTGTACAAACAAAAAAAAAACAAAAAAAAAGATCAAGGCCCGAAACATAAAGGTATTTGTGGATCACACAAACATTTGTCTCGGTGCGGACCGCTCGATTCGCAAGCTGGGTCTAGCCAACTGCGCCACAAAGCTTTCAACGACTATTATAATAGAATAATAAAAGAAACAGTTTATATTACTAACGTGTTTTCTGCCGATTTTTCCTTAGGAGTTTCAGAATAAACAGTCAAATTTTGGGCCACTTTTTGCTTGACACATTGCGGATCTCCGTCTTTTCTCCACTCGAAGCCAGCCCAACAGGTACAATGGTTCCAACCATCACAAATTCCATGGCCACATTCAGGGTGGCAAGTCGAGATGCATTCGTCGAAAATATTTTTCGCCAATCCATTATCGCAGCTGCACTGCTCTGGTGCAGTACATGTTCCGAGACCGCAAGGCTTGCTACAGTGTGGCAGGCAAACTCCGTCCACTCGCTTATAACCAGAATCGCATTTAGGGATACATGAGTTGCTCCCAGGAGGATATCTTTCAAATCCTTCAAAGCAAATGCAGTCGTTGTTCGGTGAACACTCACCGTAGGTGCAATCCTGTTCGCAGTTCGGTGTCAGGTCGCTGAAACAATAAATTCTTCAGAATTCACACGTTATTATGCTGATTCCTGGATAGTTTTCAGAATTATTTTATTTTTCTTTTATTAGGTCTTAAGTAATTACTGGTATTTTGTAATGTTAATATTTCGGAACCGATTGCGCTTGACGGAGTAACTCTCGAAGTTGTTCACGAGTACGTTTACCTCGGTTCAACAATACAAGTAGGTATGAAAAACTTCGAGAAGGAGACCCAAAGAAGAATTCAGCTGGGTTGGGCAGCATTTAAAAAACTTTGTCGAGTCTTTTCGTCACCCATACCGCAATGCCTAAAGACAAAGGCCTTTAACGAGTGCGTCCTACCTGTTATGACATACAGAGCTGAGACGTGGACACTGACGATGCGACTAATCCACCAATTTAAGGTCTCTAAGCGAGCTATGGAAAGGGCTATGTTAGGAGTTTCTCTGAAGGATAGGATCAGAAATGATGCTATCCGACAGAGAATCAAAGTTATCGACATAGCCCAAAGGATCAGTGACCTGAAGTGGCAGTGGGCAGATCAGATCTGTCGCAGAACTAATGGCCGATGGGAGAAACGTGTTCTGGAGTGGAGACCACGGCTCGGCAAACGTAGTGTAGGACATTCTCCGGCTAGGTGGGGTGACGATATTCGCAAGGTAGCTGGCAGCGGTTTGATGAGGAGAGCCGAAGATCGAGCCCAGTGGCGTGCCATCGGAGAGGCCTATGTCCAGGAGTGGACGTGAATGGCTTTCGATGATGATGATGATGAAGTAATGAGGCACTAGGCCAGTGTGGTGGACTAAGGCCTAAAACCTCTCAATAGTAGAGGAGGCCCGTGCCCAGCAGTGGGATTTATATAGGAAGAAGATGACGATAAAGTAATGAGAAAGTTAATACAGCTGTTGTGCAATTATTCGTGAGGAAACCAACCAATAACTTATATTTCTTCACAGATAAGACGTGTTTCAGCCGAAACAAAATTTTGAAATTTATCTCAAGGATTTTTCAATTTTCATTTACTATATAGGTATCCCCTTCTCCCTTACTCAAAGTTAGGCTTGGAATAAGAAAGCTCTTTGAAGATGAAGGCAAACGTCGTAAGATATAGGTTATATGTACATTTAAGAATCCCTAGGAATTTTTTAGGTATGTGAACCAACTGAATAAGTAAGTGTGGTAGGTAGATAAGACTGGAAAGGGAGATAGCCCTTTATTAGAACAAGTAACTGACAAGGCTGGCAAAATCGTGTCAGACTATAATAAAATGTCCTATTAATACAATACAATCAAGGATAAGATAGTTCTACCTGGGGGCGTGAAGAATATTTTTTTCTTCATGATGTGTATTTTTACTATAGCCCTGAAACAAACACAGTTTTTAAATTACACGTTTACATCGCTATAAAAAGTTTTTACTGTTACTTAGAGTTGCTAACCGTAATGTCAACCATAGAAAAAGTAATGTTAAAGAAAATTCCTCGTTACTCAACCTGTGCATTGTATAAAGAAGCTGAAGATTTAATTGTGCGTAAATTGTGTATACTTATATCAATTCTGCAAATGCATAAAAATTCAACACAATCTGCAGAATACAAGGAAATGACTACAACAAGATGTTTCAATTTATCCCTACCCACTAGACAATCCTCATTAACCCAGCGACTTCCTCCAAACGTGTCTGCTATTGTCTACATAACATTGCCAAGCAATTTCACATCAGATTACTATCAATCTCAGAGGCTAAAATAAAATTAGTAAATTCTCGTGCAAGTTTTCTTATGAACATACTGAGCAAATAATACGCGACATAAATATAAGTTTTCTATAGATGATCGACAATTTAACATAGGACTGTGTAACATTAAGTTATTTATCTCATTTTCTTTGTGTTATATTTTTAATTTTTCTATTGTTATTGTTCTTTTTTATTGAAATATTCTGTTTGTGTTATTATTTTATATAGAGACAAATTTTATATTGCTTTGTATTGCAGATTATGTGATACCTAACTGGGTAATTTTTATGTTTACTAGCGAGCGAATACGATAGACCCCTCAATACAGGCTTGCCTGGTGAGGGGACCATGTTAGATACTTACTTGTTGAACAATTGATTGCATACGTTATCCTGTACGTGTGTAATTGTATTAAATAGATAAATAAATAAAGGGACCTCAGCCCACTTTTAAATCGTATAGGTACGAGCTGATGATAATTAACACCCTATATATTATAAAAACTGGTGGACTATGGCATAAAAAAAGCCAAACCCTCTCAGTTGTGGAAGAGGCCCGCGCCCCGTAGGACATAGTATACAGGCTGATGATGATGATGATGATATAAAAATACCACTTATTACTTACCCTAGAGAATCCCTGACTTCTAACTTCAGTTGCGCAGACAATAAACACACATATTATTAATTTCCTTAGAAACATTTTTCACGTATAGCTTGAAGCTCGTTGTTGGTAAATCTGTCTCGATTTCCTCATGTGGCTATTGCGAGCATGCGATATGCAGATGACTAAATAAACTTTGGAATTATATAAAGCTAACTAGATTTTGGCTGCGACTCCGTCCGCGTAGACTTCGGGGTGAGTCCATAAAGAAAATAAGATGTAGTCTATTTTACTCCTCAGAGTCCTATTTATGTCCAAAAAACATACAAGGAAAATTGTATGTATCTGTATGTATGTATATTTTTCATGAATATTTTCCTTGCATTGGCATTAGGCACAGGTTTAGTGATGACATAAATGTATGTATTATCAGTCACCACCAAAGCCAACCAATTTATGCAGCGTATTTACAAGGACGTAACTTTAAGAATATGCGTTATATATTATGTAAATATTTTAACCCGACTACGGCAAAGTCAAATGATTTGGACGGGCTATGTACATACCTATATTTACCAATATTTATACGTATATGAATATCTCGTATTTTTAAGATACTATTTTGATATTCGTATTATTTTCTTGAAGGTTTTCCAGTGGAGGCCAAGTACTGGAAAGCGCAGCTTGGGACGTCCCCCGACAAGGTGGTCCGACGACATTGTCAAGGTCGCGGGACGTCGCTGGCTGCAGGCGGCTTCCGAGGGAGGCCTATGTCCAGCGGTGAACCAGAATTGTCTGATAATGATAATGATGATGATTATTTTCTGCGTTCTGAAAAATTTACGCAGACGACTTACGTAAGAAAAACTGATACGTATAATTGTTAAATTGTATTATACTACTATTACATGGTATTATTATACTTGTGTCATTTGAAGAGTGTACTAAAAACGAAATCCAAAGAAAAATAGCATTGGCCTGGAAAAAAGATTAAGGGACTAAAGGAAATATTGAAAAACAAAACAATAAAAATCAAAATTAAGAAAATAATGTTTGATACTACTATACTCCCATGCTTAACATACGGCTGTTAGACATAGTCCTTAAAATTGAAAGACGAAAAAAAATGTGTTATTTGCCAGAGAAAAACGGCAAGAATTATTTTAGGTATAACAATATTCGATAAAATGACCAATATATATGATAGATATATAAATGATAGATGTAAATAAAAGTGTCAGACTGCTGAAATGGAATTGGGCGGGACATGTATGCAGACTAGGGGATGAAAGATGGACAAAAAGGGTAACGGAATGGATACCATTAGATCATAAAAGAAAGCAAAGAAGACCAAAGAAGAGGTGGCGTGATATTTTTGTTCAAATGTGTGGACCAGACTAACTTTAGTTTTCAGCATTTTGAAACAATCGGAATCAAGACCGGGAGCTATAAATAAAAGCCACATTAATAACGAAAAACCGATGAGCCGGATATTTTAATACTAAATTATTGCAAAGGTGAGGGAAAAATCCTGAAAGTGTTATGACGTCAATAATATATTGACACCGCAGTAACTAAGGATTAATCATATTCATATCTACACAGTATTGGCGAGCCCTTAAATAAAAAAGAACTGAATTGATAAAAAATACGTATAGATTCTAATACTTACTTTTCATAATAAGGAATAGCAAACTATTGGTCTATGCCTATATCTCGTAAGGCACGGAAGATTTATAATTGTGGAAAATCTGATGACGTAAAACTTGAATAGGTCCTAATATATATAAAAAGATTTAAATGACAGCCGAAATTTTAAAACTGGATGACTAAAAATTACGCTCAAAAATGTATGAAACAAAAAACTTCAAATTATACTAGTCTGCAGTGAAATCCTCCTTTAAAAAAAATTGTCATGAATATTAAGATTCCAGTGTTCTGAATCTATCCCCGTTGGTCGATTTTTTCCATCACGTCTAGATTTTTTATATGAATTTTTAAAAATTTCAAAAATTTGGGTTTTTTTTTTTCAATTTTTTTGCCCGTCATTGTTACAAAAAGAGTATATAGAAAGATTATATGTACAAAATATGTTTTTGCGAGTTATAAGAGAAATAATGAAAGTGCTTTTTATGGTAGTAGGTACATAGGCGCATGCGCAGTATTCGCTGTGACTTCACATTTTGTATCAAATATTTTGGTAAGTTTTGCATAAAGGTCATATTCTCTATATTGGTTTTGAGTATTTTATATGTAGTTTATATATTTTTTATGAGCAGAGCCAATAAATATAAAATAGATGTTTGATATTTTGATAATATTGTTTGTTAACTAAATAAATATTATATTGGAAATCTACGTGTGGTACATTTTTTTTGCAGACCAGTTTTATCACACACTATTAAAAAGCCCATAAACATGCTATGGAAATTCTTCGAGGCTAATATGACCTAGTCGTAATCTGTCATTCTATCATCATCAGACCATGTACATATGCCCCACTGCTGGGCAAGGGCCTTGTCTGCAGCTACTGATATTATAAAGCTGAAGAGTTTGTCTGGTCGAATTAATAAATAAACTTTTCTCAAGAGCCACTGGATTGAATTAAAAAATATTTTTGTGTTCATTAATTGATTAAGGTTTTATGTTATGCAGGTAATATAGCTAAGGTAATTACAAACTTATTACTTACCGGAGTTAAAGAAAATCTTGAAAAAAAAAATTATGTTTCCTAACGACCATGGGTTTAAAAAGTATGTGGTTATTTGTCATGTTATTATATGGTATTTTCTTTAAAGCAGAGAGTTTTGTAATCACCTTAACTATTACGTACCTTAGTTTCCGATCACGGGCTGAATACATCCTGTATATCACGCTACGACCAATAGTTTATTTAATATAAATGAGGCAAAGGCGGGGAATTTTGAAATATAGAAGTCTCGCCTATAGGATTTTAGGCATTCTGTAGCAAACGATCATGGTTTTATTACTATAATATTATCGTGGAAGCGAGGGTAGGAGCAATAAAAAACGCAAGTGTTCTTTTAATTAGGAATGTCTTTTCTTTTACAATTTTCCCAAAGGTGGGTTACGCGTAGCTTATGCGCGAAGATTTCATCCCCACTCGCCGGGCTGGAAGGTCGCTGACCCCGACATACGCTTCCCGTCCCCCTCCCTCAGGGCTGGCGGAAAGTAGAGCCATAATCAGTTTCCCCCTGGAATTAAATGTATCATATTTACATTATCTTACTCTGTTAAATATTTCTATCAACGACTATTAAACTTATTTTAATAATAATAACGGTTCCCCTATGAAATATTTACATAACTAGTACATTATAAAATATTTGTGGTCAAGTTCTAATAAAGTGATCCACAAATAGTTGTTTCAAGCATGGGTGTTCGTAAAACGTTTAAAATATTGAATTATTGAAAAATCCAACCCAAAAATAAAACTGAATAAAACTGTATTATATTTTTTAAGTTAAATTTTCTATGAAAGTCTGATTTTTTATATATATGTCAAATTAACAGTTTATCCGACGTTTTAATATCATGATCATAGTTTCTGTTTCATGCTAAAATGCAGACATAGATCCATATACACCTTAAAAGTTAATAAAAGCATATAAAAAAAAATAGGGCTTGGGGCTATCGAAGAAGATATCTAGATCAGTGGGATGAATAAGCATTGATTTAATCAGTACGATAGGTTATACTTAAGCCAGGAGTTGGAATAAAATATTGATCTGAACATAAATTACCAACCTGATACACACACACAGTTGACACAAGAATAATATTTATTTGTAGAATTCTCTAACTATAAAAACGCTCAGCACTACCGATGATATGATTGTAAATGCGCAATAAACATACAAACATGTTGTCTGCCTGGAAAGCATACAAAAATGATCAGTCAATACATAATCAAATGCGTATTTTTTATGAATCATCATCAGCTTAAAGACATAAAGAAGAGGAGAGAAGGTCTCCTTCAAAGACCTCCAAAGTGTTCTATGGGAAGCGGCCTGCATCCAGCGGCTTCCCGCGATTTTTACCAAATCGTCGATCTACCTTTATGAAAAGAATATATTTAAAATACATACATTTTGTATTTTCGGCAACGCGGATTCAATCCCCACACAAATCCCTGGGTCCGGTAAAGTGTTATTGGGCTTTTCAATTACGAAATTTTCGGTAGCAATACAGTACTAGTACTAGTAGTAACAAAGTATTTACGTGGGACTCTGCCCTTGAGGGAATATGTATGTAGAGACTACTATATCGAACCCATAGATGTTATCCCATTAGGAGAGATTTTTTCATGTCATCAAACGATACATTGGCACTTTGTGTTGGCAGTTTCAAAAAAAATAATCGTAATTAGGATATAGTTTATAGATAATCACATTTTATCGACATGGTTACTATCACACTTCTGATACCTGAACCTACTATAGGTTCACGATTAACTCTATTTGAGTTTGAGCCTTTCGAATCAATGGTACTCATATTAGATAAGATAGCAAATACATACAGTCACGCCTGTATCCCCGAAAGGTAAGGCAAATATTCATTTCTGCACCCACAAGAAATTATTTGACAAAGCAACCAAAAACATTTTTAGTGCACCAGTGTCTATTTTTAACCCTGTGTCTAGTTCTATTTTTAATATCAAGTCTGCTATCCGTCTGTAGGCCTCACAAAAACACCTCACTTGCAAATAACTTTACAAAAATCCTTACCAGTTATCCTCTGTTCCACTAACTTTCGATGCGGATGCGGGTTTATGTTCAACATGTACTTTTAAATTCACACCTGATTTTCTTTGAACTGGGTTCGTTGATTTGTGTTGTTGTTTTATGTTTGGTACGGAATTGCCTATTAATGAAGAGTTACGACGCGCACAAACAGTCTTGAAACATTTGGTTTCGCAGTCGTTGGTGCATGAACAGTCGCGATTGTCTTCTGTCATATGTCTTGGCGTGAAAGGTTCTCTGCATTGACACTGGCCAGGAGCGACGCAAAAACCGTGGCAATTACGACATGATGGCTCACATTGGGGATCCTTAGTCTCGTTCCGCATATAACCTGACCAGCATTCACACTTATTCCATCCTACGCAGGTTCCATTACCACATTTAGGATTGCACATAGAAATACATCGTCCCTGGTCGTTTACTGTCCATCCATTGTCGCAGCTACATCGTTTGGGTGCAATACATGACCTAGGAGCGCAAGACTTGCTGCAATGTGGCCGGCAAACTCCATCTACTCTCTTATAACCAAAATCGCATTTAGGGATACATGTGTTGCTGCCAGCGGGATATACTTCGTATGAGTCAAAGCAAATGCACTCATTCGTTGGGGAACATTGCCCGTTTTTACAAACATCGTCGCAATTCTGCTCGCATTTAGCGCTGAAACATAATGTGCAGTAAATAATTGTTTCTATTGCATTTTTGAAAAGCATTTAAAATTTAGAACTGGAATTGATATTGATGTCTTTTATTAGAAGAATAAAAAAATGACTAGTTAGTGTTTCACTTCATAAACTATAAGACTTTAGTTGCTACGCTTCACTTAGTGCTCCTACAAACAATTATACAAATATGGCGGATTGAAAAGAGTCTGTATTCGAAATTTTTCCACGACCATTAAGTGGTGACATTATACCTTTGTTTTTTACAAGAGGAAAGCGCCTTAAAGGAAAGCGCCCTATGTTCGGTACCTTGCGGGAGGTCGAAAGGGGTATATCGGGGTCTCTGTCCCTTTAACTCGGCGCGCGGAACAACGGTCTGTGTGGCTGGTTGGATCCCTAACCAAAATTCTACGCCGTAAACCTCTCGGCGCATTTATAGCGGTTTTATGGCATTTTAGTTTTAATTATAATTTAAGAGCGTATATACAAATTTAGCGTCATTTGGGCAAAAACAGTACTTTTCGAACCCCTTAAAGTTGATGAAAGACCCATTGTAGAAATATGTAAATTACCAATTATTGTAGGCAATTTTGTCATCTAAAAAGTTAGTTAAGAACATTTTAAGATTTTTTCGTAAATTTCGATAAATAAAAAGATAACTGAGCTAAGGTCGTCAAAAATCACTTTTAGAGTCATTTTCGAGGCTCAAAATTTTGTTAAATTCATAATATATGTAATGAAAATAAAATGTTATTAAATAGACAATATCCCCGAGCAAAAAGTTAGTTACGAACATTTTAAGATTTAGCTCCAGTTTTCGAGTAATAAAATATCTAAAGCGTTCGAAATAATTGAGAAATTACTGTCTCTAAATATTTTTTTTAAACCTTATATGGTACTTTATTTAACAGAGCAATATTTTTTTATGAAAGAAGAACATATACTTGAAAACGTACAATTTTTATTTTGAAGAAATCAAACTTATTGCTTTTTTAATAAATTTTATAAAATGGGCTATAAAACGCTGCGCGCAGACCTAAGCAAATCAGTCCGCCGCATGGCCTTTCAGAGAGAGGACGTGTCGCTCTGGGCTCCGTCCTTGTATCGATGTTTTTAAGGTTATTACTCAAAGTTATAACTGACACTAACGTGCTCAAGGTTGAGTGCATTCTTGGTGGGAAATTTTGATAACATTAGCTGTAATTTGAAATTGACGTAAAATAAAAATGTAAACACGGATTTTACAAGGAGAGGGCACGGTGTGGTAAATTCACTTTGGGACTAGACTGCGTATTTCGACAATGTCATCAACGGCGAAATGGCCTAGTTAGCTGTAAGTCCGCCTTCCACGCGGACACTCAAGGTTCGAATCCCGCATATTGTGTTTCTTTTTTTATTACTTTTTTTTTCTTTTTAAATTAACCATTTTAATAATTAAATGATTTCTTCATCCATTAACATTGCTTCATAGAAAATAGAACTCGAACATTGTGACATTGTTAAATTATTTTTTGGAGCAAAGTTTTAAAATGCTCAACTGCCACTGTTAATTTCATTTTTGAACTTTCACTATACATAGAATCATCAGGAACTTGTTCTTCAGCTGTTTGTGCACTAGTAACATCTTGATTCACAGACATTTTTATTAAAAACTCTTTAAAAAAAATATTTTGAATTTGATATAATTTCGAAACAGTAAGTCACAGAAAGCTACAAACTCGGTGAAGCCTTCAAATAGACTGCCAAGTTGGCCCAGACCAGAGGTTATACTCTAATAAGAAAGGTAACGACAATAAATTCAACTTTGGGGAACATACACTACCTAAGTGTAATAGAAAAAAAATATTGGGGGTGAGCCTCGAGCGAAACCGGTTTGGTGAATACCCAAATAATATTTTATATTATTCATATATAATATGTAATTGAAAAATTTGTTAAATAATTAATGATAGATATAAATGTGGTTATTATTTATGAATACCATAATTATTAGCTGCTTTTTAATTTAGTAAGTATAATAGTTAATGTAAATTAAAATTAATTTAATACTTAACAATGTTTTTCTCTATTAAATTTATTTAATTAATTAAATAGTTAATTTAAAAAGAAATAAATAAGTAATAAAAAACAAAATAGTCAAATGCGGGATTCGAACCCTGAGCGTTCGCGTGGGAGGCGGAGTCAGTGCTGACTAGGCTATTTCGAAGTTAGTAACCATGTCGAAAATAAATAAGTAAACTTACATGTAAAGATTCAAAGAACACAACAAAATATTTCGCGGCCGCCATGTTGCGTCATTGGTCATTTGATTATCTTTGTAGGTAGTAATATTATAGTAGGAGAGCTAGAATACATTTTTGGGTTGGTATTTTATGCAAGCTGAAAACTTGTTATAGCTCTCCTATTATATCCCAACACGGAACTGCAAACTGCCTCGTGGTCTCGCGGTATAAGTATGCGCCGGGCAGTATTATTGCAATTAGCAAATTTTCAGTAGCATTACGGAGTCTGGAAATGTGCCCGAAAAACGGCAATAGGCTCGGCCCCTATTACATGGGACTGGTACATACTTGGCGAAAAGTGGTTGCAGAAATGCAGTTCTGCCTACCCCTATGGAGGATAGATACAGACGTGAGGTTATGTATGTGTATGTGGAGCTGCAGACCTGGCTATGAGTAGCGGGGCTAAATCAACCCCAAAATAAAAAAAAATAAGCCCGACGTATTATTTTTATTCTTTTAACATTTAACTACAACATACATACATATATTGCAACATATATTGAATTAAATTTATTTTTAGATTTTTTTTTAATGTAGTGATTAATTTAGCCCCGCTACTTACCAGCCGGGTCTGCAGTTCCGTGTTGGGATATAATATATATGACAAGTTTTCAACTTGCTTCCAATACATACCCAAAAATTCATGCCAGCTCTTGAACTATTAGCTCAATGCGACGAACTATAATACAATTGAACAAGCGAACGCCACCGCGGCCGGCGATGCGCGGCGGCACCTTTGAAACCGCGGCACCTTTGACGCCGCGCCTTGTTTGACAATTCGCCGACGCAACGAACGAAATAGATAAAAGGAAAAAATCAAAGGACTATAGCCTGAGTCCTGTCGATGGTAGAGGAAGCCCGTGTCCAGCCGTGGGACGTATAAGGGTTGATGAGAGAATCAAAACAAATAACAGTACTTTCCATATCGTAATTAAATGTACTTTTATGGGTAATTTCTCACTTCATTGCATAATTTAAATGTTATATAACACTAGCCGTTGCCTGCGACTTCGTCCGCGTAGACTACAGGGTTGAGTTCAGAGTCCTATTTATGCCCATACCAAAAATCATACGAATCGGTCAAAATTACGAGAAACCGTAACGAGCCGGCCGGCGCCTTGTGCATAAAGAATTGCGCGCTTGATCATTATTTTGAAACTGCGATATCTTCTTAGATACTTATTGTAATTAAATTATGTAAAGGGCAAATTTCTTTAAAATTAAATACTTATACTAAATAACGCATTTACTTGGATAAGGATTAATAGAATCTTTATAAAAACACCTTCACAAACAATGCTTTATGATATAACAAATTTGGCTAGCATAAAAGAGGTTATAGTGAACAAATC
Source organism: Cephonodes hylas (assembly GCA_030295005.1). Taxonomy (NCBI): domain Eukaryota; kingdom Metazoa; phylum Arthropoda; class Insecta; order Lepidoptera; family Sphingidae; genus Cephonodes; species Cephonodes hylas. Next base: position 1,299,871 of record AP025367.1, on the reverse strand, counting down.
CTAAAAGTTAGACATATGCTACCGCTGACTTTTTTGTAGGCATTATCAAGCTCTACAACTTTTCTCTAGGACTTAACTATATATCTCCCATGGGTAAGGCTACGTTTGCAGAAAACCCATTCGTTCGACCGATTTTTCTCCGACTCACTTCGCAAATCCGGCCACAGCGTATAACTAATATCTTTTTTTCGGACTGATATATAGCCTATGGGACTCACAAAGAACGTAGCTTTCGATTGGTAAAAGAATTTTCAAAATCGGTTCAGTATATCCAGACTCCCAGAGTTTACTTTCTACAACGTCACAAATTCACAAACTCAATAACGTTACCTCATTATAATATTAGTATAGATAATGTAAGTAAAAGATTAGAACAATCACAATTTTATATATGATATTTTCATTTTATTATCCATTTATGAAATTCGAGTTTACCGCTAAGGATCTCGGTCACTGACCACTGTTGTGTTATACACGGCGAGCGCCCGCCCCCCACACGTCGATGTGTGCCGGCATTTACGTTGGTGTGAGTTGAAATTCGGCGAGCGGCGATTTGTTTATACGCTCTTAAGAAAAAAATACCTTTAAGAAACAATAGGTTTTATAAAAATAATGCAATTGTATTTGTGCATTCCTCTATTATTTCTTAGGTGTGTTCTCCGCCAATCCACACTGAGCCAGCGCGGTGGACTAAGGCCTAAATCATCTTAGTTATAGAGGAGGTCCGTGTTTAGCTATGGGACGTATATGGGCTGTTGATGATGATGATGATAATATAAATTCTCGAAACAAAAACAACACTGAACTTACGTATTCGAACGGGTACAAACTTGACTCTTAACTCCAATAGCCACCATTAGAGACATAAAAACTTTTAATTCATTCCACATGATCAACGTACATACAGCTACATCGCTTGAAATATTCGAATTTTCTGCGTTCCTTGGTTTGCAATGACGCAATCGAACACTACCAAAAGTATGGGGGGCATCTCTTCGGCAAAATGCAGGACATTCCATATGTTAGCGTCTAGTGACCGCACTCTCAGTCCACTGTTCCAAGATTGTCACATATATCCTCAAAAGCGAAAAGTGCAATGCTATTTTCATTTATTTTTCCTCATGGGGTTAAATACCTAATTGTTACGTCGTAATATTTAACTGAGAGTGTGCTTAGAAAAAACTCTCAGTAACATTGAAATTCTTGACTGCATGGCACAAGAGAAAGAAATGTTGTAAATTAGTAAAGAAATATTGTTTTTTTTTTTCTTTCTTTCAAAGGGTCTGGAACATGACCCCAAGTATTTTATCAATTTAAAAAAAAACACTAGTAGTCTTACGCCTTTTTAAGTCGAGCAACCGCACCTAGCAAGACCTCCAGTATGGCCTCGAAACAGCTATCAATATCAATAGCTCATTATACAGGGTGTATTCAGACCGTGATCGAAAACTTGGGCTGGTAATAGCCAAGGTGATTACAAACCTCCTGACATTAAAAAAATCCCGACAAAAAATAAAAATTTTGACGCTTTCCATACAACCATCGGTAATATATGTATGCGGTTTGTATGGAAAACGTCAATTTTTTTATTTTTTGTCGGGATTTTCTTTAATGCCAGAGGGGTTGTAATGATCTTATATGTCACTTGCCTTCGTTTTCGATCACGGTCTGAATACACCCTGTATATACATATATATAGAACTATATGAGCATTTCATGATAAATTGTATGAACGAAGCATGTACCTTTGAAATGACTGATCACAACCGTACTCAAAATGAATTGGGGAATTGAGTATTCTGCGTCGTTTGCCTTGCTAACAGAATTTCTGGATGCTATATAAAAAAAACACTGTATTGACTCTAACGTGATACTTCTGACATTAAGGAAAAACAATCTTCTTTTGTATATCAATGCATAGATATTATTTTTATCCATTCATTTCATAGTAATCCGTGTACACCCGCTTGTTGACCATGCGTAATAGGTAAACGATCATCAAGACTAAAACTAAAGCATTTTCCTTATGGGTTATTGAAAATATATCGCAACAGAACACAGGCGTCATGCGTTATTTAAAATTAATTTCCAACAATTTCACATGACCTCTCTCGGTTGCCTTTTATTCTGCCTCTACAGACGGTCCATGACCAGGTGTGAGACATTAAGACATTTTTTCAGATATTCAATTGAAAACTCCATGGCGCATTTGGCTAGACACCGGCTTGCGGGACTAAAGGCCGCGGGGTCGATTCCCACGCCGTGACAAATATTTGTCAATCACACCAATAAAAACATCAAGTAGGCTAGCGTGGTGGACTGAGGCCTAAAACCTCTCAATAGTAGAGGAGACTCGTGCCCAGCATTGGGATGTATATGGGCTAAAATGATGATTAATGGAAAACATGGATTTTTACACATTAATTTTAAATAACTGAAAATGATGCGGGTAATTAAATTGCACTTATGACAAGTTGGTCACCATCATCATTATCAGCCCATTTACGTCCCACTGCTGGGCACGGCCCTCCTTCTCCAACTTAGAGGGATAAAACCATAGTTCACCAACTTTGCCTGCTGCGGATGTGCGGACTACACACCTAAGAAATTCCTAAGAACTTTTAGGTGTGAAGCTTTCGTCGCGATGTTTTCTTTCACCGTTAAAATAAATGATGATTCGTTCTAAGTACACATAAAACTTCGAAAAGTGTGAACCCGCAGGCGACAATTGACCAGTAGGTACGACATGCCAATCTATGACAAGTTAGTACAATACAGATTTTCTAGTTTAATTGATTTTTTTCTTCTAAAATATATTCGTTTATTATTTTCTTCGTTGCGGGATTTTGACAATTTAGGTTCCCTTAGATTCGCTGAGCTTCATTGCTCGGCGCCAATACTGTGCGCGCCGCTGTTGATCCTGGAATACAGGAGTTGCAGTGGCGGGTGTGTGGTGGGATAGGGCCCTTTTCTACAATATATGGTTCAAATGGACTTTTGTAATCATTATTGACTTTCTCAAGATATTTTCTATCACAAAAATGCCCACTATCAGTTTTACTTATAAACGTTAAGTAAAGTTATTGAAACCTTAACATGCTTCGTCGTATACTCATTATCATTGTCAAAAAAATTGTGTTGGTGGCAAATAAAAATAATAAAAATTATTTATTGCACATTTATTTGTTTCATACGCATTTTATACAATTATTTTGTAAATGGTAGTCTTTATCTATATATTCATACGGAGCGATGTTGTCCTCGTTCTCATCTGAAAGATATTGCGTGTTATTATAATTCTTTGTATGCGTATCTAAATGCATGTCGAGAGATTCTATGTAGAATATATATAAAAATATATGTATGCATGTATTTAAGTCAACAGTGCATTTGATCATATGATGCTCTTTAGCAAAGTTGTTGTGCAAGAGCTAAAGAAGGTTTCAGAGTTGGTACGATTAAGATGGCGCCACTATTATTCGAACTCCTCCAACAGGATTGAACCGAACGGGATGAAAATTTCTATGTATATTCCAAGGGGTCCCTGGATCATTTCAAAATGTATTTGGACCCGGTAGGTGGCGCTACTGTCGGCACATCGCTTAAAGCTTTTATCCGGGTAGGACGACGTCTGCTGGGACGGCTAGTGTCTCAATAAAAAGTGCGCGTAGAACGACAAGAAACTCACTCCTTATTACTTCTGTGTATCCTTTCGGAAACGCAGGTATTCACGTATAATCATCATTAGCCCTTGTAACTCCCATTGCTGGGCACGTGCCTCCTCTACAAATGGCAGGACTTCGGGCTTGGGGCTTCGTCCACCACGCTGGCTTAGTGCGTGTTGGCGGACTACATACTAAGAAATCCCTAAGAACTTCGACATGCAAGGGTAAATATAGAATGACTGGCCGTACCTCTATCGGTTTGTTTTCTCCCCTTATTCCTTTGCTTCATCCATATATAGCATGTAGAAATAACAACTCCAATTAAGAAGAGGTTCGCTGCAATCGAAGTGTACATCCAATTTTTCATAGTCCTGAAACACATCATCATCAGACCAAATACACAGTACACACCCCTTAGGCAAGGACCTCCGTAGACTTTAGTCCATCGCGCTGGTCATAAATTAATACTACATAATGTATTAATTCAAAAATTATTAGGTCACAAGTATGTGTATATATACATATCAGTGGCGGTACTTCCACAGAAGCCCGAAAGCCCGACTTGCCTTACATAGTTCCGAATAACAAACTTAACGATTGTTTATTTATAAAATAACGCTATAAACGTGAATGTGAGTACTAACCGGTAGGTATTTATTAGTCCTACGTACCAAAAAAAATATGCTGCTACTAAATAAACATTTGGGCTTGCCTTAGTTTGACACCCTAGGCACGCCACTGATACATACATATGTTCGCACATATATGTCTCGGATTCGATTCGATTCCAGAAACGGGATAGTTTCTCCCGTTATTACGTGGGACGAAGACCTAATTAAAATAGTCCATATGTCTCTATACTCCTTGCCAGGGCTATTTCTTTCTTTACCAAGCAACAAACAAAACCTGATAAGGCCAGAAACCTCGTCAATTTTCTTCTTTAGTCCAAGCGATATTTAGGAAAAATATCTTACCAACATTCAGGAATCGTCTGTGTTTCATTTGCAGATAATTTGTCTAAAAGGACATCGTTTGAACTTTCTTTTCTGACTTCAGATACATTTTCTTCATTTGATTTGTTGGTATATTTTTCAAAGTTCGTTTGTTGACGTTGCAGCAATGTTTCAACAACTTTAATGTTATTTTGAATTCTTTTTGTGTTAGTATTTAATTTATCCAAAGAGTTGCGCATGACATCATAATCAGGGAACACATTTCCTTGATTAGGTTCGTTATAGTGTGCATTCCTCCTTTCAGGCACACAATTGTCCCTGAAATCCATTGAAATGTGATTAAAACGATAATAATAATAAGGTGTTTGGGGTTTTAAAATATTAAATAAATAGTTATTAGTGAAAATAATTTTTAATGTTGTCTACTTTGGACTTAATTTTACACATAAAATAAAAACTTAAAAGCACAGTGTAAAACCTTAAGTGCATTTTTATAAGACGTTTACATGATTTATTGTAATTATCCTCGGTAAAATGCAACGAACAAATCCAACTGTTCGTTGCAGAGAACCAATTTCGATTGATTCAATTTCGAGTGATGGCCTAATAGTACTAATGGCCAGTGGTCTCTTAATTTGACACATTCAGTATTTTTCTCGTTAGAATAACAAGAATTTAATTTGAAAATGGAGATTTTTCAGGATAGTAAAACAGGTAGACTTTTCCAAGTACTTTTTCAAGGACCCCTCACAAGGTTATTAACATAATTTGAGTGATGATACTAAGAAAATAAAGAATATATTTCGAATTAAGAGTTCATCTTCAGCCTATAACCTATTATTATGTCAAGTTTTCTTGGAAATATTTTTTCTTAAGTTACATAGCATAAGAAAAAATATTTCCAAGAATTCCAATTTTAATTGTCTGATTATGTAATCAGACATGTATTTTATGTTTATCACACATTAATTTACACTACTATAAGATGGAGTTATTTTGCAACTGTTATCAACATCATAATCGTCAGCCTTTATACGTCCCTCTGCTGGTCACGAGCCTCGTCCACAACTGAGAGGGTTTAGGTCTTAGTTTGCCACTCTGGTCTAGTGCGGGTTGTGCAGACTATATCTACACTTAAGATATTCCTAAGAACTTTCAGGTTTACAGGTTTCAGCACAATGTTTTCCTTCGCCGTTCAAATAAGTAAATTATTCATTGTGAATACACATATAACTTCGAAAAGTCAGAGGTGTGTGCCTGGGGTTCGAACCCGCGACCGCCGACATTCTCGACCGTGCGCCTAAACCTCGAGGCCATCCACTGCCTAAATAAATAGAGTATTAATAGAGTTAATGGCAACTAACTTTGATGCTTCCTTCTCGCCATCGCGCAGTTTCCAACCAGAGCAGCATGTGCTAACAATCTTCGTATTTGTTTCCTGTAATTGACATATTCTGATATAACCGATGCATCAAACTATTAAAGAATATATTATAAATATTGAAAAAATGGACCAGAAGTTGTCTGTTCCTTCAAAACTTTTCAAATTTTTCAAATCATTAGTTCATATATGTACGTCCCACTGCTGGGCACGTCCTCCTCTACCATGTATCCGCAACGTACTTCCTCTACTACCTGCGGTTTCGCAGATAACAAACCTAAGAGATTTTTAAGAATTTTTAGGTTTAAAGGTTTCATTACGATGTTTTCCTTCACCGTTAAAGCAAGTGATAACACTGGTCTGCAAAAGAAAATTTGTTTTGCTCCTTCATGTTTCCATGCATGAATCCATCATATGTATTTTGTGCTCCAAAAACGGAATCTGACTTACAATTAAGTACCACACGTAGATTTCCAATATAATATTTATCTAATTAACAAACAATATTATTAAAATTTCAAACATCTATCTTATATTTATTGGCTCTGCTCATAAAAAAATATATAAACTACACATTAAATACTCAAAACCAATATAGAGAATATGAACTTTACGCAAAACAAAATATTTGATACAAAATGTGAAGTCACAGCGAATACTGCGCATGCGCCTATGTACTACCATAAATATCACAATCTACCATAAATACACATTGCCTTTAACATATAAATATCCATGATTGGACTATAGACGTAATATAAACATCATTGATATATCGACCTATGCATAGAATAAGGTTACTTATGACTCTAACACCAAAGTACTTTTTATGTCTAAAATAGAGTTAAAACTGTTTATATATTGCACTAGTGGAGTAATAATGATCATAAATTTTGTTGTTGTCTGAAGAACATAAAAAATTACTGATAATTTTGTGCCCAATTAAGTTTATATCGCTGAGAAAGGGAAGTTGTGCAAAAGCACATATAACTTTATTCTGCGCATAGGTCGATATTTGCTGCGGTATACCAAGTAGACAAACGCTATCCAAATTATGATTTACACATCGGCTTAAAATGTGTATAGACACAAATGAATTGTTTAATAAGTATACTTACCCACGTAGTCTCTTCCTCACAAAAACAAAAGAAGAGAATAGGAGTACATTTATCATCACAGTTCGTTGTCGAAGCTCTGTAAAAAAATTCAACATATTACAAAGTACATTACTTTTAAAATCATTATTTTTAGGGTGACATTAAGTCTACGGCACGGCATCTAATCGGTTTATCTGAAGATAGACAAAAGTCCGCCAAACCGCACTAGGCCGGCGTGGTGGACTATGGCTTAAACCCTCTCAACGGTAGATTTGACCCGTGCCCAGCAGTCGAGCGTATCGACCTATGCGCTATATGGGTTGCTGATTTTGTTGATAAGTAGAAGATAGGCACTAAGTATATAGTTAAACTGTATGTTATCTGTGATGTTGTGACTCTCCTCTTTATCATGAAGGCTTTGCGATTGTATATACACAGGTTGTGTTCAGACCGTGATCGGAAACTGAGGCAGATAATAGATAAAGTCATTAGAGACCCCCTGGCATTGAAAAAATCCAGACAAAAAATAAGATTTTTGACACTTTCCACACAACCATCCGTATTAAATGTAGGTGGTTTGTTTGGAAAGCGTCAACATTTTCATTTTTTGTCGGGATTTTTTTTAACGCCAATGGGTTTGTGATCAACGATCCAGTCACCTACGTTTCCGATCACGGTGTGAATGTAACCTTTATATGAAATCTGGAAATTGCATATTTACTACGCTTTTATTCTGACATTAATATAGTATGTATTTTGAAACTCTTCTTCGAGAATTTTCGTCACCCATACCAAAAAGCCTAGACAGAAATAGACTGAAGTAACAGTGACAGCAGGTCACATCTGTCGCAGAACGGATAACCGTTGAAAGAAACGTTCTGGTTTGGAGACCACAGCTTGACAAATGTAGGATAGGACGTCCTCTAACTAGGTGGGGTGATAAAATGGCTGACAGGGGTTGGATGAGGAGGGCTGAAGATCGTGGCGTGACATTGAAGAGGCCTATGTTCAACAGAGGACGTGAGAGGCTGATGATGATGATGAAATAGTAAGCAGGGGCGTATTTCTGCATCCACGTTTTACCGGGTGGTTTTCCAGTGTCATGTATCTACGTGACTATCTATATGATAGATGCTTACCAATCACAAGGCTATAAAAGGGCTGCTGCTGAGAATTTCCTTATGGAAACCCTAACTACGGAGGCATGGATATCAATGGTTTTCGCAACCACTCAATAGTTACACTCTACTTCCTATCAGGTGCTGAGTGGTTACTTTGCAATAGAAAAAGAAAATTTTAGAGTCAATAAAATAAACTTACTTGTAGTTCTCACGGTGTGTACACACTTGAGTCCTAACGTGTGCGGTAAGTAATGGTATTAAAATCAATAGCCAACTACGACCGTCCATTGTATGTTACTTCAAGCACGAACGTTATGAGAATGTTCGAATAACAGTTAAAACTGGCCGAAATTAACCACTGGGCTTACCGCATTCCCATATATGAATACTATATACGTAACATGAGGTAAATGAAATAATTTAATTGGTATTTGTATCTAAAATAAATTTACGCTTTAACCCGAAATGCATAGCTATAATAGATTTATTCCTAAAGGCATATTTAGAAAGCTATTTTTTTAAGTCTTGTAACATGCTGCGCCGACCCCAAATAGACTTGGGAAAACGGCAAGTGGATGATGATTTTTTTAAGTCTTGTGTAATTTGGCGGTTTTCGGGAATATTTCGACCTATGCGCAGAATAAAGTTATATGTGCTTTTGCACAACTTCTCTTTCTCAGCGATTTCAACTTAATTGGGCACAAAATTATCGGTTACTTTTTATGTTCTTCAAACAACAACAAAATTTATGGTCATTATTACTTAATTAGTGCAATATATAAACAATTTTAACTCTATTAAAGACATAAAAAATACTTTGGTGTTATAATGACAATTCCAGAAGCTATCCTATTTAAACCTATTCAAATTTTACGTCACCAGGTTTTTCACAATTATAAATCTTCCGTGCCTTACGAGATATAGGCATCCTTATAATGTAATGAAATAGTATACGTATTCTTTATCAGTTCAGTTATTTTTTATTTAAGGAATCGATACAATATTTTTTATAAGATCCCAAAAATATTGTTTTAATTATTTGAGGCAATTAGGACTTTACTCATTTTAAGACTATTGTTCTTAAGTAATATTGTTATCAAAATAAAATTAGGTGGCTAATGATGTTATTACATTTTTAACTGTTTATTTTTTAACTACTATGTTCAATGGTTCTATTTGATGACTTATCATAAAAATTATGTAAGTTCAATTTCATTTTATAAACAAATACACTACAGTTCACCTATTTCGTTACTTTGCCCAAGATATTATGATATTGTGGGTGGATATTATTGATAACGACGGGGAAAAGTGATTAATCATGTTGTTTTAATCACATTGTCCAATTTAGTAGGGCATTATAATACAGATCGGTCATTATAAATAGTGTCCGGACTGATCAAATTGCCTGTAACATAGATATGAATATGATTAATTCTTAGTTCCTGCGGTGACAATATATCATTGACGTAATAACACTTTCAGGAATTATATTTTCCCTCACTCATGCAATAATGTAGCATCAAAATAACCGGCTCATCGGTTACATATATATGCCCTGGTCTTGATTCCGATTGTTCCAAATTTTTAATAACAAGAAATGTGCCCGAATACGGCAATACGCCCGCCGGCCATTCCATGGGTCATTTCAATATGCTACATACTCTGGTAGTTCTGAACACATATATACCAGTGGCGTGCCTAGGGTGTCAAACTAAGGCAAGCCCAAATGTTTATTTAGTAGCAGCATATTTTTTTTGGTACGTAAGACTAATAAATACCTACCGGTTAGTACTCACATTCACGTTTATAGCGTTATTTTATAAATAAACAATCGTTAAGTTCGTTATTCGGAACTATGTAAGGCAAGTCGGGCTTTCGGGCTTCTATGGAAGTACCGCCACTGATATATACATACATAACATCTAAATATTGTGTCACATTTCACAGTAATACGAGGCACGTTTAATTAATAGGATCACTCAACATCGGTGCGATGTCTTGCTGATCGAATCCTCTCGCTTCACTAACTGGTGGTACGGTAACTACGACCTGAAGATAGCGCCAACCTTTACTTTTTTTTACTTACATAATTAGACAGTCGTATTGTGTGGATACTCATATCTATGCTATAAGAGACGGAATGGTGGCTAAGTTAAGTCATGAAACTGCTATTATTAGTCCTAACACGCTTGTCAACGCGTTACAGATCTGAATTTTACTGGTGTGTAGTCCACCAATCCGCACTAGGCCAAATGGTGGACTAAGGCCTAACCCTCAGTTGTAAAGGAGGCCCGTGCCCAGCTGCAACGTATATGATGATGATGGTTATAAAATGAATTAATTTATTCGATGGATTTCAGTAATTTAACGATTAGTAATATTAATATCGTCTTTCCTCAAGCGGGGTCTGTTTATCAGTGACTCGTTCCAAACAGTACATGTGTCGCAAGCCGAGCACCGAACGCTTGTGGACAAAATGTCTCTAAACCTTTTAAAAGTGTGTTTATTCACATCATTACTTCAACTGAGCAGCACCGTGGTGTCAAGGTAAGAGTTGCAAAAATATTTATAAACTTTTTTTGTGTTGTAGGTCTCAACATCCGGCTGATCGTAAAAATAGTTGGCCATATAAATGTGGTGATTTTACTTAATAATAAGAACATTTAACTTTTTCTCTTTTAATTAAACAGGGCTACTTCTTAACAACTTTAATAACATCTGACAATAGACATTTAAAAAACTTAACAAAAAAATATTCTATTATAATAAAATAATTGGGAACCAATTATTCCGGCGTATATACTTTTTATTTACAATTATAATAGTTACATCAATTGTTTGGAATCAAGTAATGATTGAAGAATATGCATGACAATGACATGATACCTTATCGATATCATACGATATATAAGCTAGACTAATATAATCCATCTATCTCTATCGCTTTATATGAAAAAAAACATTATTAAAGAAAAGTTTAGTTATAATTCTGCTGTACTAACAAAAGGAAAAAACAACAATTCCACCGATTTTGGTTAATCACACAAGCATCGCACATTCGACTGAAAGGAATATTATATATTGAACGTATCTTACACCATTGATTTTTTGAATAAATTGTCAGGTACAACGAAAATTTATAGGTTTGTTTCCCGGGCAAGGCGTTAACGGATTATCCTACAGATATTTTAGAAGCTTGAAATCTGCCTGAAGCAGAAAACGTTCCCTCTACTCGTATGTTAAGTAGGTAGCATTAATTGTGTTGTACGCATTTTACTTTTGTCTATGCCTTTAAGATACGTCTAATGCCTTACTAGCTAACTGAGGCCTTAGTCCACAAAAGCATAAGCTCTCTTCGTTTAAGAGGAGGCTATATATGGATATGATCTCATAATTTAGAATATAAACGTGAGAGGGTAAACGATACTGTATAAAATTTGGAACATTGACAAATTATTGACTAAAATATTAAGTAATTGAACTTAGTAGTAACTTTTGTCCGTAATTGCGTTCGTGAAACTTTAATCTTGGGTCATTATTGATTATATTTAGATATCGAACATATGGATGCAAAATATGTAAGCGAGGATAGGGAAAATGAGATTATTCTAATTGTATCAATTGTAACTGTTAAAGTATCACACAAGATACTATATCCATCCTTTAGGGATAATAATAAAATCTCATTACTTTATAACGTTAAATCTACCATTGAAAAGGTTTAGACCTTAGCCCAACAGGCTGGCAAAGTGAGGGTTGGTGGACTACACACCTATTAAATTCCTCCACCTAAAAAAAGGATTAAATTAAGATTTTTCTATTTCAGATCATACAAAGAACCCATCTGTAATCCACCCTGCCTTAATGGATTTTGCTCGAGGGATAATGTTTGCGTCTGCAACGCCCAATACACGAACGATAAATCCAAACCACATAGATGCATTCCCCGTTGTAACGCTACAGAGTCATTTGAAAACGGCCAGTGTCTGAAGAAATGCAATTTCCGTTGTTATGGCGAGAGATGTACCCCACCAGTTTACTGTTATTGCGATCAAGGTTGGAAAATTGGCAGACAAGGTGTGTGTTTTCCGACATGTGACCCCGGTTGCGGTAAAGGCAAATGCACAGATTGGAACTTTTGTCGCTGTGATATTGGGTACACATATGTTAGAAACGCGAACCCATTCTGTCAGCCGAAATGTGAAAACTGCAAAGATCAACACGTCGCTCCTAATGACGGTAACAATTCCTCCTGTATTGGAGATTGCAAGACTAAGTCCAATAAGATAATCCCTATTCCCGACGCCTCAACAACTCCTAGACCTGTGTCAGTAACAACACAAACCAAAGAAATCAAAGTTGAGCAAAAACTAAACGTTGCTTATCAGATTTTACCAAGAACGAAATTGATTAAAGGTGCACAAGAGCCTTTAGTCAATCAAACGGAATCCTCTTTTAGTGTGTAAGTTTTTAATACATTGATTAATTTTTCCTCACCATTTAGTCCTAGCACGGAAGTTCCTCTCAGATTTGATCCTAGACATGTTATACTATTAGAATCAAACTTAGCAGCTCGCAATTAAGGACCGAATTAAATATTTATCCTTTTACATCTGGCTTTTTCAGTAGCATGTGTCTTGCAAGTGGAAATGCGACCTCATGTTACAAAATTCTATCACATTCTCTTTGTTGTGGAGGCAAATTAATAACTATATTTAGTTCCCATGTCTTTTCCTCGTGTTACCTTTATTGCGGGGTAAACACAAAAAATAAATTGCCTAGACATACATATATTGTACAATTGCAGCATGTTGTACACATTATATTATAGACTTTAAAAGACACACAAACAGCTACAATTATAATTGATTTAACCTCCTTGGCGAAATTGGCTAGACTCTAGCTCTGAGACAAACATTTGTGCGACAGATTTTTATTGCCGCTCTAAAGGTTTGTTAGACCAAAAGCTGTAGTTACTGATACCCGCCGCACAAATCTTTTCCAATATACTTTTATTTTGTATGTTCCCCTTTTATTTCAGGAATTTCTTATTCGGCGTGTCTGTCTGCGTGGCAACAATAATAATAATCGTGTCGATAATTTTTATCATTTTGATAATTCGTGAAATTCGAAAATAAGGATATATCACCAACTAGCTGTCCCAGCAGACGTGGTCCTGCCCGAAAAAGCCCCAAAAGATGTGCCGACAGCAGCGCCACCTACCGGGACCAATTGTGTTTTCACCTCAACATCAAACAACATGCTTAGTTTACGATTCTGTAAAGGACATACATACAGACAAATGTTCATTTATTATAAATAGATTTAGTGAGCTTTACTGGAATAATTGTATTTCACAAAACCCACACGAATTCCAACAGAAGAAATTAGTATGCCATTCTCAATTCAATATTCTCATAAACGTGGAAACACTCGGTAAAACTTTGCCCGACCCGGTACAACCTCGGCGTCTTAATAGCATGAAACACACTTATACAATAGGTCCAACCAATCTTCATTGCGATGACACGTTCGTAAACTTTATTCGCATGTCCTGACGATTCATAAGATCTTATGGCTAAATTAAATATTTAATGCCTCGTAGTCTCGCGGTACAAATATGTGCCGTGCGATCTAGAGGTCCTGGGTCGATTCCCGGGTCGGGCAAAGTGTTATTGGGTTTTTCCATAAGGAAATTCTCAGTAACAGCACGGAATCTGGAAATGTGCCCGAAAAACGGCAATAGGGTCGCCCCCTATTACGTGGGACTGATACATACCTGGCGAAATGTGGGTGCAGAAATGCATCTCTGCCTACCCCTTCGGGGAATATAGGGGTGAGGTATATTGTTGTTGTTTGTTGTAAATATTTAATTGGCATCGCATATCAACGTTCATTTCATAATTCAATCAATTGGGCTCACTGTTGCATCTACTCGTGGCGAAGGTAGTTATCGAAAGTATCATCACACCAAATACGTCCCACTGCTAGGCACCAGCCTCCTTTACAACTGAGAGAGTTTAGGCGATAGTCCACCACGCTGGCCAAGTATGGTGTGGCAGATTACCCACCTAAGAAATTTCTAAGCAGTTTTTACCGTTAAAGCACCCAAACAAGTCAGAGGACTTTTCCAAACTATGTGTGTATTCACAAAAAAATATCACGTACTTTGACGATGAAGGAAAACATCGTGATGAGACCTGCTCACCTAAAAAGTTCTTAGAAATTTCTCATGTGGTCCGCAAACCCGCACTAGAGCAACATGATGGTAAGGCCCTCTCGGTTTCAGAGGAGCCTGTGCCCAGCAGTGGAACGCATATGGGCTGATGAAGATCTTAGTACCACGGAGCCAGGAAATCTGCGGAAAATGAACTCGTCTTCTATTAGGACGAACCTAAAAAAATTAAAGAACGTGGATGCGAAAGGAATCTCAGCCTATACATTTAGAAATAGAGACGTGAATGCGTTACAGTCGAATAGTAAAATTTAAAAACGATGTCTGCTATGTATTATTATCACATACTATGTGCTATTAAGTGATGTATATTGTATAAAGTTAATAAAATTGTGATTACATTTTTGGTTCATTTTTTTGTAACCCAAGTCAGAGGTAGTTGGTTGGACAATGGTCATATTTGCTGCACTTTTACTTATAAACTACCTGGTCTGTTTTAATGTCCCTTGTCGAGTACAAACAGTTGTACAAGAGTAGGATGATGGAATTTTTGTGAGTATTTAAAGTTGGGTGATAATTCATTTATAAGAACTTTGGCAAATTGGCGATTGGAGTGCGTCTAAATCTCGAGGCCATTGAAATATGCTGGGTGTATTTAGACCGTGATCGGAAACGATGGCAGAAAGTAGCCATGATGATCTTTAAAAAAATACCGCCAAAAACAAAAATTAAGTCAATTACAACCATTGGCATTAAATGTGAGAGGTTCGTATGGAAAGCGCCTTTTTTATTTTTTGTCGAATTTTTTCGTTGCGAATGATTTTGTGATCGCCGTAGTTAGTTAGTTTACCTGCTTTAGTTTCGGTCACGGTCTGAATACACTCTGTATATAAATTCTTTATTTAGTATTTAGTCTACATTTTATACAATAATAGCTAGTAGTTAGTAATAAGCAGTGATGGCCTCGAAGTTTGGGCGCGCGGTCGAGAATCTCGGCGGTCGCGGGTTCGAACCCCAGGCACACACCTCTGACTTTTCGAAGTTATGTCTGTATTCACATTGAATTATCACATGCTTTAACGATGAAGGAAAACATCGTGATAAAACCTGCACACCTAAGAGTTCTTAGGAATTTCTTAGATGTGTAGTCCGCCAACCCGCACTAGGCCAGCGTGGTGGACTATGGCCTAAACCCTCTCAAGTGTAGAGGAGACCCGTGCCCAGCAGTGGGCGTATATGGGTAAACTAGTAATTAAATTATCATATTAGGCATTAAGAATAGGAAATCTAATACAAATTAAGAGCTGACAATGTACAACTTAGACAAATGTAAACTTTGTTTCTTAATCACCAGCCCAAATTTATCCCTCAGTAACTGCCCTTCTTGCTTCAAACAAGAAAGGCCTTAGTCCAGCACACCGGCCTGGAACTGTTTAGCACACTAGGCAAATCAAATATTTTGCAGGCTAGATTATTGCTTTAGTTGCATGATGATTAAACGTTATATTCATTTAAGCCCGTTTGAAAAATAAATATTAAAATAATTAAAGGGAAAACCAGTTTAACAACTGATATAATTGTATTGTTGAGAATGCGTAACGCATAGTAAGAGGTGACAAAGCATTAAGCAATGATGGGACTCGCGCAGTACGAGTGTATGCGCGAAAAAAAATGATGTTTAAAAAAGAAGTTATGAAACGCATTTAATGACACTTCTTTCGACTGCCACCTTGTCCCGCGGCACATGTATGTGCCATCCGATCTGGAGGTCCTGGGTTCGATTCCCGGGTCGGTCAAAGTGTTTTTGGGGTTTTCCATTAGGAAATTCTCAGTAGCAGCACGGAGTCTGGTGATGTGTGCGAAAAACGGCAATACTCGCCCTCTATTACGTGGGACTGATAAAAGACTGGTGAAATGTTGGTGTAGATATGCACCTCTGCTTAACCCATCAGGGAATACACGCGTGAGTTTATGTATGGATATAATTTCATGTCTTTAGCCTCGTTTCCTCGGTGCTGAGGACCACGCAGGATCAGTTTTCATTGGGTGTGTGAACCCCACAATGCCTTCCACCGCCTCCTCACTGCATCAGACCATCTTGTAGGCCCTTCCTTGAGAACACCTGAAGATCATTTTGCCCAAAATAATTTGATTTACTAACACAGTTGAGGTGAAATTAAATAATCAATGTTTGTTCCTAATTATTGATCGATAGAAAAAGAACAACAAAAATTCAATTTTACATTTAACTTATGTCCTTATTATTTATGTAGTTACTTTGTTGGTAAGCTAAATAAATAAAATAAAATATTGCAAAATTCAGTAATGTCACTCTACTGCTTACAAGGATAATTCTTCCTTTTACTCGGTTAGTTTAACCTAGGATTACGTAAGGTACGAACCATGTTACGGCAAGGATTGTTTTTCTGTCTCTTCTTTATCTTGTGTCTTCAAACAGAGGGCAGAGTTTGCACCAGAACTATCCAGTGAGTATAATCTTCTAAGCGTTAAATCACATTTTACTGAAAACAAGAATTTTATCCATATGTAGAACACGTTTACATCTAATTTTTCCTTGTAATATTTTACTAAATTACTCTTTGTCTTGAGTATGTATATTTAGTGGGATCTAGACGTCCAGGGTTCGATTCCAGGGTCGGGCAAAGTGTAATTGTTTTTTTCCATTACGAAATTCTCAGTCGGAGATATGATTGACTCGCCTGAAAAAGGCAATAATTTCGCTTCTTATTACTGGAAACTGATACATATCTAGAGAAATTTGGGTGCAGAAATGCATCTCTGCCTAACCCTTCAGGATTCAAGTGTGATGATATGTTCATATATCCATTGTCGTGACTGAAATGCGTAGTTTAGGTAAACTATTTGATTTCAACCTCCAACTCTCCTAATTTTACTTTAGCGCACCACAATTATTTAGGCCTTTTAGTTTAACCGGAGACATCATTTTAATGTACCACTTAATATGGGAGACTGTTGCCTTTTTTCGGGCAATTTTTGATTGTGGCTATTGAACATTTCCTCATAAACCAGCATTTACCCCAAAACACAAATTGCACATGAAAACTAAATCGAATTACAGGACATATTTTCAAAACAGGGCAAAGAGACAAAAGTTATAAATCATAATTCGACTCACAATAATAACATTACTCAGTCCTATATAGACGTGTTGTTTGCAATAATAATTAAAGGAAATTACTTAGTTGTAGCTCAGTATAGGTGCTGTTGTATTTAAATTTAATTTTGACTGCCTCTCTGCCGTACAAATGTGTGCGATGTAGAATCTTTATTTCGATTCCCAAGTCGGTAAATGTGTTACATATTCAGTATGTCCATCAGGAAATTCTCCGTAGTGTCACTTAGATTCTGAAAACTTGACCGTAAACGATCGGTTCGCCCCTATGGTGCGAAAAAAATTACATATACCTGGCGATTTTGGATGAAACAATATATTTCTACAGATATTCTGGGAAAAAGATGTACCTGTGTTTTATTTTGGATACAAATTCTTCTTGATTTTCTTCTTGAATTCGTCTTTTACCGATCACTTTTATTATAAAGATTAAACTTTAATTTTTATATTAATATTCTGTTTCGCGGATGTAACGCTTCAGAACAGTTTTTCAGGTATTTTAAGACCTTTAAACCAGTGTGGTGCAACGTAAGGCTATACATAGAAGTGTGCGATTGCTATATGTATGTGTATGCTAGGTATTCTGCTTTTTTATCTTTGGACGGAGTTGTTTAAAACTAAGAGAGGATCTAGGGAGTGTTCTCACAGTCGTGGTCAAGTTACAAAAAAATATAATTTAATTTTTGAAATAATAATTACAGGTAAAAAGGGTATGTTTTTAATGTATGATAAGATTGTACCTATTTAAAAATACGAATAATGCGTTTGCAATAAAACAATATGTTTAACTATTTCAATAAGTGGTCTACCTAGGTCCATGACCCTCGCCCATGATCACGGTAATAGACCGTGCCATGATCCACCCGTGTTTTGTGAATGAAATGTTTTTAATTGTTTTTTTTTTTGCAGGACATTTGAGAATACTTTCACTCTGTCAAACTGTAATTATCCGGAATGTTATGGAAAATCCCCACAAATAAAAAACCTAACCGTTCACGTAAGTAATGTTTTATTTTTCACCGTTTTGTACAAATCATATGTTACATAACATTTTATGGGACGTCACGAAACAGACCCGCGAATTTTGAAATCGTGATGGTCTTGTGAGCTTTCTTGGCGATGTGGTTTCAAGCCTCGGGCAAACACCAATTACTTTAATTTGAGGAAGAGTAAAGTAATATATAATTAGGAAACCTGCATAACTAAAATGCTTACCATGAACAAGAGGGTAGTGAGAAAATAACTATTAATGACCAAATTGACCGGATATTAAAAATTGCGTTTATTCTTATTCTTGACCTTCACCGTTCAAGTACATGAGAACTTTTTGTAAATACACACATTGAAAATTTTAACATGAAAAATCCTAAAACTGCAGAGATGAAACACACCACAGAAACAGCCACAAGGAACTTCTTAAAGTGTCAACTCAATACGTCAGCCTAGTGGACTAAGGACTAACCCGTCTCAGATGGAGGAGGCCCTTTCCCAGCAGTAGATAATAAGTGAGCTGATAATGATGATAATCAATTTGACAGCCCCGTTGCGCAGTTGGCTAAACACCAGCTTGCGAAACGAGAGGCCGTGGGTTCGATCCTCGCACCGAGACAAATGTTTGTATGATCCACATATATTTGTTTCGGGTCTGGATGTTTGTGAGACCGAAAAGTCTCTCGTAGTTGCTGATACCCAGGACACAGGACGTGTATCCTTGTGTGGGGTCAGAACTATGTATGTGACTGTTGGGTGTATTTATATATTTATTTGTATCATTTAATGTGTTCAAAGTATTTTTATATACCCTTAGTCTTGACCTTTCGTCGAGTCTTGGAAACAAAGATATTAATTTTATGATAACTTTCAGGATCCTATCCTAATTAATAAAAAAATGTGCTGCCCGGGATACTGCATTTTGGATAAAACTAGACAACCATCGAAGTAAGTATTTAACTAATGGTACTTTATTATTATATTATCCGCCGTTATTCTACAATTCACGAAAGAAATAAAAAAAAAAGACATACTAATAACTTTTTTTTTTCTAACGAGAGGAAAGCACCTTAAGCTCGGTACCTCGGGGGGACCGAAAAGGGTATGTCGGGGTCACCGGCCTTTCCATGCCGGCATACCGACTAAAACCTCTCGATGGCCCCCTCTTGCGCATATTGGACGGTACGGTAAATATAGGGCGAGCGCCCTTAATTGTTTCCCGTTGCCGCCCAGCGCTCTGTCCAAAAGAGGACTCCTCTCGGGATCGTACATCTTCTATACTATTAGGGCGCACCTCCCCCGTGATACGCCCAACAATCCCGATCCCCTATTAGTCGTCTCTTACGACAAGCAGGGGATACCGTGGCGGTATTCTTACGCCCCCGACCACAGGGCGAGACATACTAATAACTGACTAAAATACTAACCATATTTAAGTAATGGCCGTAATACCTGGGCCGTTCACACCATTGGCTGTACTTCCATATCAGCCCACGAGCGTTTTGCGTTAATTGTGAGTCAGTATATTCTTATTTATACGGGTATTCAATCCGTGATAGAAGACTAAGGCAGGTAATAACCAGCATGATAACACACCGATAGGCGTTAAAAAAATCCGACTAAAAAAATAACAATTGAAATTTTAATTTCTTTCGGGACTTTTTTCAAATAAATGTTTGAGTTTCTATGGAAGTATCACTACTGATTTATACCTAAAAATGACGAAAAAATATACAGAAAAAATAATTAACGAAGGGGATGTAGGAGAGTGGAGAAGCGCACGAAGATTACAGAATCTGACGCTGTTTGGATAATAAATACTCGAGTGGATATAACTCACTAATCCAAACATAAATAATAATCATCTAATACTGAAAATATTTACATTTTTAGCACCAATTGCATGAAGCTGTGTAAGAAGGATTGCTTTACAGAAGAGTGCAGAACTAAAGAGATGTGCTATTTCCGGGGAGTGTATATTGAAGACGATAAAAACTATCAATGCTACACTTCAGCTCCGGAAGAAACGGAGTCTAGGAGCAATAAACAAATGAAGGAGGTTAAAACCTGCTTATTAGGCAACTGTACCAACATGAGTGTCTACGTCGACGCTCTCGGAAATTTTTCTAGACTATTCTTTTTGAACATGAGTTTGCTTGAACAGGAGGATTTGAAAGAGAAATTTTTGAGCTTACTTAACTGTAGCGATATATTGATAGCTGGAGATGGAATGCCTGTAAAGCACGGGTGAGTGACATAGCAACTGCTAAACCTAGCTACATACTGTGTAGCCCCGTGACGCAGTTGGCTAGACACCAGCTTGCGAAACACGCGGCCGCGGGTTCGATCCCCGCACCGAGACAAATGTTTGTGTGATCCACAAATATTTGTTTCGGGTCTGGGTGTTTGTGAGACCGAGAAGTCTCACGTAGTTTCTGATACCCACGACACAAGACTCGTATCTTAGTGTGGGGTCAGGACTATGAGTGTCACTGTTGGGTGTATTTATTTATTTATTGTATTATTCGTTTATTAAGCATTACATCAAAATCAGCCTACATACGTGCCGACTGTATCAAATATCCAAATTGTCACTGAAAATGCTACTACTTATAACACATAAAATTTTAATGAAACAAAAAATAATAAAGTCAAATATTAAATTCCAGGACGTCGGGCTTGTTTGTCTACGCATCATTGATCGCAAACGTCATTCTGCTGACTATTCTTGTAATAATGTTATATAGGAACTCTGGTTCAATTAAATGCTGTGCAAGGAAGGATCAAATAAATTCAGGTAAGCTATTTCTGTTCATTTTGGTTACGAGCTAAAAGATTAAAAATCTAAAATTTGACAGAAGATACAGCTCGTGTTGTTTACTTATAAATAACATCCAATTTGCATAAATACATAAAAAGATAGATACAATTGTAATACTTTTTAGCATATTTCACAACGACGCGATGTAATCTAATCCAATAAACTTAACAATAAAAACACCAGTGTGAAACCGTACTTCCGTGGGAGGTTTTATTTCTTTAATGCACAAACAGTTATTTCGTTTCGTGTGTTTAAGTGGCCTCAATGAGTCTTTGCTACAGCCAACTGCGACCACGGTTTTATTAGAATACTCACTTATATTACTAATAATCCAATACTTCTTCTTGCAGACGCGTTCGCAGCAAATAATCAACATTATCTAGACATGGGCGGCGCTACACGCAGTCCTCGTATGGACCGTCCACCACTAATAAGGGAAAAATCTGACCATGAAGGTAAGACAAATATTTACTGTTATAATTAAAAAAATGTCACGTCATTAAAGAGTTAAGACTGTTACAGGCCATAAAATGTCATTTTTATTAACGACGAATACTACCTATAGTTTTTCTTTACAGTGGGCAACGAAGAATCTCCTTTACGATACGACTATGTCCAAGTACCGCTACCAGTCAACCAGAGATTATATGAAGAGATTCCACCAGGACGATAGCACACAAATATTAAAATAAGCATCAAATACATTAACGCTCAGAACGTAGTTTAATGATTTTTTTGGAAAAGTCTTCCTTGACTCCTGCGGAGGTTGGACTTGTTCAAAGCATTGTATATTTTAAGCCCCTATCCCTCCACACACCCACCACTGTAACCCCTGTGCTCCAGGATCAACAGCGGTACGCACAGTAATGACGCCGAGCAACGAAGCTCAGCGAATCTAAAAGGACCTAAATTGCCATAATCCCGCAACGAAGTTAATCAGAAAGAGATTACAAAGGAGGCGTTGGAAAACAAAGAGATGTCCATTTCATTCATCATTTTGTCATTTAGCACAGATATAGAAGCAACTCAGCTGACTGGCATAAGGATATGAAGTGACATAAGACAGGGTACCTCGTCACTTGGTGCTCTATTTGGATTGCTTCGAGCTCATCATGAGTTACGACTTACGGTGTTGTACTCTCACTTTGTTATTTCCTTAAATAAAATGAATATTTTGTCATATAAATATAGCATATAAGATGTTATTTTTAGTAAATACAGAAGGTGTTGGTGTATAAACTTTTTTTATAAATGTCTCAATATTTACAAATAATAATAACACAATTTCTTTTTGCTGTTTCATTATCATAATATCATTCACCAAAGGTGAATTTCCATAAGATTCTGTTGAAGAGTTTCTATTAACGCAAAATCAATGTTTAACTTTGACCTTTTTTAAACAGCTCTGTAGTCAGTTTTGCTATCCTGATGATTACTAGGAAAGTTAAAAATCCAAATCCTAACTCCGAAATAAAAAAAAATATATTGAATATGAAAAGTCAACTGCATTACTAAGACACAGTAATACAAATTTGATATGCCACCCAGTTCGGAAGCCAGTCACCACTGGAGGGGAACGGGTAAAAAACTTTTGAGGCTATTAATTGGAAAGACCATTGCGTTAATGCCATGAGGACAGGTCAAGAAAGAAGATGAATACAGTCGATTGACCTGGAGAAAAATGGCTCCCTCTATGGAGAGGAAGCTGTTGCCATACTAATACGATATCAATAAATGTAATAAAAACACATGTTTTGAAGATAGCAAAAGAAAGTCTTTATTACAATTATTTTATTAATGCGTTGTTTCGCATCTCGAGGTTTTGGTTGTCTTTTAGAGCTGAAACAAAAACAAAATTATTGTGAATATACACCACAAGATGATATCATCAAGTAAGGATTACTTGACTTGCTTAAAAACATAAACTAATATATAAATATGCTTTCACAGTGATGATGCACATACATATATTTATCTTCATTCCAATCACGTTCATCCCGAGTCCCGAATGACCCTCATCCTGTATGCGTTGAGTTCTTTTTTTTATTTTTGTATTTGCCTAGGGTTTGAACCCGCGACCGCCGAGATTGTTGACCGCCCACATAAACTTCGAGGCCATCATTTTGTACTTAAACTTAAGTATGTAATTAAACTCGCCCTTTCTTATTCGGTCCATAATTTCATATTGTTTGTCTAATTAATTGTTTTTCTTTCACACAGCCCTAATTAGAAATATCCAACTTACCGTATCATTTTGTCTTGTTTCTATTGTAAGCAAATCTAATTATAATTGCTAAAATGATTGCTGCTTCTATAGCCACAATGTGAATCAACAAGCTCATTGAAACGGGATTAGAATTCTCGCTATTGATTACTTTTTCAGTTGTGCCAACGCTGAAAATAAAATATATATGTGTGATCATATCCTTAAACCTAGCCTTCTTCCAATTAATGATTTTGGAAAATCAAAATATATGTATAATAAATAGTACAGTTATTAAGAGATATGCTCAAGAACAATTCATATAAAATACCCTGAAGGCGTTGTTGGTTTCGGCGGAGGAGTCCCTTGCGGCGCACCAGTAGGACTTAAAGTCGGTTGAGGCGTTGATCCTGCTTCGGTCGCGGTGGCTTCAGTTACTATCCCTGCTTTATCTTTATTTGTATCATATCCTTCTACCAAAGGAGTAGTAACATTAAACCTGAATTTTTAGAAAATATAAAATTTATATACTTGAACAGTTTAATCGTGAGCCTGATAACAGAAATAAAAATAAATGTATACATTTTTATTTCACATATAAATATTATCAAATATTCTTCTTACATTTTATATCATACAAAAATACTTCATACTTTAAGAATCTTACCTAGTGGAGGTGCATTTCTGTATGATGTAATACAGCAATATTTTTGACCCTGAGCTGGTATTGAGAATTGTTTAGAGAGAGACACCAAAAACACTTATCGTCTTGGCAATAAACTTCAAGATATTTAGAATGCACGACACACGCTTTTGCTACAAAACCACGAGACTACATCACGGCTACATTTAAATTATATATGAATAAATAAAGACAAGTCCTTACTTTTAAAAAATATAGAGATATGTAATTATATCAATTAACTCACCCAGCGTTCCTGCAAATTTTGTCCAGCGGCAAATAAATCTTGCTAAAAAGAAAAGTTACATAATTAACCGCTATAAATGAAGATCATAGTTTCTAATAAAAAACGGAAGACTAGATCTCATTCTATACTATTGTTATAAAGTTAAAGAGTTTGTTTGTTTGAATGCGCTAATCTCAGGAACTACTGGCCCGCTTTGAAAAAATCTTTCAGTGTTAGGTAACAGATTTATCGAGGAGGGCTATTGGCTATATACCATCACGCCACGAGCAATAGGTGCAGAACAGCAATGAAGAATGTTTCAATTTTTTTTTTATTATTCCTTTTGTGAAGTTGTTTTTATAAAGATTATATTGGTTCTTATCCAAATTAATTCGTTATTCATTTTAAGTAACTGATTTAATAGGAATTTTCCCTTCACATCATTTGATTTCAATATGTTAGAAGATATCGCAGTTTTAAATAATGATCAAGCGCGCAATAATGATGCACAAGGCGCCGACCAGCGCGTTACGGTTTCACGTTTAAAAAATTTGACCAATTTGTATGATTTTTGGTATGGAAATAAATAGGACCCTGAGGAGTAAAATAGACTACAACTTATTTTATTTCTGAACTCAAACCTTTAGTCTACGCGGACGAAAAGCTAGTGGATAATAATATAAGGCGATAGGACAAAGTTAGATCTGGAAGGAGTTTTGAAATATTGCTTAAAGATAGTAAGTACTAAACGATTTCACAAACATAGAAAATTTACTTACTCTTGCGTTACATGAACGGAAAGCTGTGGAAGCGACGATGTCTGGAAAAAATAAAACGTCCTTAAAAACTACGAGAGTATTATTACCCACAACTCTGAGAGCTGCACATGTTTCTTGACAGACAATTGGCCGTAATTTGTATAAAATTTCGTTGTGTTTAAGGTTTGTCTGGTCGATCAGGCGAGTGACAAGCGTCACCAGTAAGTAGCTGTCAGACATTTATAACGTGCTTTACGTGGGGTGCAAGAAACTTGCTAATGATCGAGATAGTGGGTTTAGAAGATAAAGAGAATCCGAAAAAATGTTGCATTTGTACACAAATTCAATATGGGTTAAATAGTTATTTCTATAGATGGACGTTATACAATTTCTGTATAACTGTTGGAATTGACCGTCCGCTGCCACAAATAGTTCAAGAGTTTTCAGACGACAAAAATTCTTGTCGTCTTGATTAGAATTAGACCGAAATCGCAGAATACTATATGCAATAAATAGCGATATTGATAAATACTAAAGAAAACTCACTTTGTTTTCTGTTTTCACGTATCTGCAACAAAACAAAAAATAAAGTTCTCCTAGTGAATCGGCGCTACGTGCCTACAATAAATAAGGTACACCTAATAATGAACAGTACTATATTAAAAAATACTATGTTCACACGTACATAACACACTAACACTAGTGCGCGTATGCGTATTTCAAAGCTTGTGAAATGCATCACAACAACCATAGTGTTTTGTGCACGTGTACGCAATGATCGTACGATATTCTTTTTATCTTGAATAGTGTCCTGTCTAAAGTTTTACAGCTAGCGTATTTTACTTTCTGGATAAACTGCAGCTAAACTATAACATTCCTGGAGGCTCCAGCTCTTTGATATAAATGAACTGTAGTTATACATACCCGTTGGGCTCGCATAGTGATGGCAGCGAAAAATTCACCCTCCTGAAAAGAAAAACATGTATGTTTTAAAAATGTTCCTTAATAAATTCTATCTAACTGATAAGTTATTGTACTCCAGTTGGCAGATCAGTTTCCACCTGAAATAGCCCACAGATTGTAAATTCACAATCAATAATTCACAAGTTATCACTTGCTTTGACAGTGAAGGAAATCATCGTGATAAAACGTGCAGAAGTAAAATTTCTTAGGAAATTCTTAGGTGTGTTGTCCGCCAACCCGTACTAGGCCAGCATGGTGGACTAAGGTCTAAATAAGTCTAAGGTCTAGTCTAAGGTCATGCCCAACTGTTTGACGTGTATAGGCTGTTGATGATATTAATAAATATACAGAGTGTATCCAGACCGTGATCGGAAACTGGGGCAGGTAATATCTCAAGGGATTACAAAACCCTCTAGCATTAAAGAGAGTTACAATAAAAGAAAAAATAACGTTTTCCTTAGAGACCATGTACATATAACACCAATGGTTGTATGGAACACGTCCAGTTTTTATTGTTTGTAGGGATATTCTTTCACACCAGTAGGTTTGTGATGACCTCATACTGAGATACTAATCTAGTGTCGTGGGTATCAGAAACTGCTAGTGATTTTCGTCCTCACAAACAAATAGACCCAAACAAATATTTGTGGATCACACGATAGGTAAAATTCAAACAAACAGTATTATATCCTTACCCGTCCACTATGGTGTAAGAGATCTTATTTGAATTAACTCCGTTGACCAGAAAAGCTTGCATCTGTAATCATAATGACGAATTATGAATTAAATAATACCTATGGAGTATGGTTACGAGGTTAATGCACACGATCGTGTCAAGACTTATGGCAGTCGCAGGTTTGAGTCCCAAGAGTGTTCCTGGTTAAAAGAAGGTCAGAGGCGTGTTTGACCGCCTCCTTATTTGAAGTTGGTTTAAAAATACATAAATGATTGAAGCTCAATTTAGCACAAAAAAAAAAAATTCACAATTTCAGCATTAATTTTGAATAAAGACGCAGTCGCATACATAGTTCTTACCCCTCACTACGATACAAGTCTTGTGCAAAATATATCAGGAATACCATATAAAGTTCCCTACTTGCCAAAGTATGTACCTACCTACTTACTGTGTTAATGTGTTCCTAAGCGCAAATCTCGAGAACAGCTAAACCAATTTTGCCAATTCTTTTTTTATAATATTCCTTGGTTCTTACGGAGAGAAAAATTAAAAAAGAAAATGAAAAACAACAAGTTTATTTTCCCTTATAAACTATTCTACCAAATTTTCTGACAAACAGTTAATGTTTATCCCGTCGATGCAGTTAGAGGCCCACTCAAATAAAACAACTTATTGAAATAAGCATTTTGAATCGACAACATTCGAATAATTGCGTATTTTATATTTAAAAAATGCTGAATAGTCTATGTATTGACAAGGGATTGGCTTGGGATTAATTTATTGTCAAATATTAATGCGTGCGTTCAGAAATTAATTTTGTGTAACTAAAGAAAATAAATCAAGTCTTATTATCCGACTGAACTTCTAATCTCCTTGGTTGTGCGTAATATTTCAATTTTAATTATGCTTGAAAATCTAAAATACCCTAAACCCGCTTTTAAAAATATGCATATCATAAGGAGCTTTATCACCATCAGCCCTTATGCATTATCGGATTTAGTCTACCCCGAAAGTATTACAAGGAAGAATGCGTTTATAGTCTAATTTAATCGTGTCAAGCTAACGCCAAATCGAAGCATTCGATTATGGTACTTTTTTATTTCTGTATTTATATGTCAATAAAGTGCTGAACTTAATATTTATTTACATATAATTAAAAATAAAATTCAGTTAATATGTAACACGACATTATTTGACTGGTAGGGCAATACGAAGTTTGCCGGGTCAAATAATAAATAAAAAAATAAGATTAGCAGCTTAGATACTTCACTTACCAATGCTGTGGCGATTATACCACCCAAGCAAAGCGGCGTGAAAGCCATGTTCACAATATTAACACTTCGGTGCGATGCTCACTACATAAGCTTCAAAAGCTAACTGATACATAAAAAGGCAAATCCACACCATGAGGAAATACGCACGTTCCTGTTCAGGGACGTAAAATACCAATATTAATAATATCCCGATTACAAGTTAACGTTACACTATCGATCTGCTTAATTAAGACTGATTGTGGTCAAAAGTTTTAAAGAAATGAAAATATTTGGCCAAGCCTTTTTTCCTGGTACAGCACAATAATTATGCTCATGTTACGCATATTACTGTCCACTAAAAGTATCACGTGACACGTTGCAAAGTCTACATGTCTCATCATCAACCCATATACGCTCACTGCTGAGCACGGGTCTCCTCTACCATTGAGAGGGTTTAGGCCGTAGTCCACCACGCTGGCCTAGTGCGGGTTGGCGGACTACACACCTAAGATATTCCTTACAATTTTTTTAGGTGTGCAGGTTTCATCACGATGTTTTTCTTCACCGTTAAAGCAAGTGATCATTCAGTCGGTAGTGTGTGCCTGGGGTTCGAACCCGCGACCGCTGAGATACTCCACCGTGCGCCTAACCCTCGAGGCCATTACTGCGACATACATAATTATCTACATGTCTACTAGATATAAATAATATTGGGAAGCTTTTCTTACCAAAAGAGTACTGTTGAACCGGGCCATTCCCATCGCAGTTAAATCAATAATAGTACAAAAAAAAAATTGTTGCTCTATAATAAAAAGCAGTGATGGCCTCGAGGTTTAGGCGCAAAACATCTGAGAAATCAGCTTCCCTCGGCGGTTTTTAAAAAAAATACATTCTAGGAACCTTCATGAAGAGAAATATAGGCTACTAGCGACCCGCCCAGGCTTCGCACGGGTGCAATGCTGATGTTTAATGGATGTTATCATACATATATTATAAACCTTCCTCTTCAATCACTCTATCTATTAAAAAAAACCGCATCAAAATCCGTTGCGTAGTTTTAAAGATTTAAGCATGCAAAGGGACATAGGGACAGAGAAAGCGACTTTGTTTTATACTATGTAGTGATATTTTCGTCAAAGGCCGTCAACACACCGATGATTCCTCTGGTATTATGGGTGTTCATGAGCGGTTCCACGGTAAAAATATTACATACAGTATTTTGACTCCGCCACATTTTGAGAACAAAGGCCTGCCGCCGCGCGGTCGTAAACATGCGATAGGGCTGCGCACCGCAACATTTTAAATAAATCTACCTCCTTTGACTTTCTATCTAAATAAATGAAATACTTTGTGAATGGAAGTGTGTTCAATAAAAATGCAAGTTATTTTTTATTAGTGTATTTAATAAAATTAACATCAAGTCAAACATTTCAAGAAATCACCGCTAGCCTCAAAAAGGTAATACCGATGGCTCCATTGAACACTCCTCTAACTCAAAATTTTGAAATTTTTGTTTTTCGCATTTATCAAAGGGACTTGGGTCGTCGGCGCTTGCCACGTAACACTACTAGAGTGAGTAGCAGACAAAATAATTTCAATCTTATGTCTATGTAAATAGAGTTGCAAAGTTTTTTGAATTTTTCGTTAACAAGTTCGTGTTTTAACAAATATATATTAGTACCGAGAAAAAAACGGCAACCATTACATATTTATTGTATGATTATTTAGAGGTATTTGTTGTTAAAGCGGCAACAGAAATACATTAATCAGAGATCATTTCAACTACATGTCTAGCTTATTTATTTTTCAAGGGGAGATCATCCTTTAAAAACACTTAAATTACTTACTTACCTACTAATAAGTATAATCATTGTATAGTCTTACCTTTCGGAGTTTCCAGGTAATCTAAAAAAAGTTATACCTGGGTGCGTTATTGAAGAATTCATGCAACCATACACAGCACAATATATTCTTCTTGTCATATTTTTTTAAAAATCGCGCGGTTACTGCTAATACGACACCGTCCGTTCGTCACTGCGGCACAGTCGCGACTGCCTGCATGCCGAGCGCGTGCCGAGATCGGGCGCGTAGGTATAACTCGATTTTGGCCCGTTTGTATGAAGATAAGCTACTGTATATATATTTTTACCGTGGCGGTTCTGACCACTTAACGTTAGGTGGCTCAGTAACTCGTTTTCCTCCTTTTTCATAAACAAAATTAACTAAACAAAAACTGCCTTCAAAAAAACCTATTCCTAAAGAA
Organism: Cephonodes hylas; assembly: GCA_030295005.1. Lineage (NCBI taxonomy): Eukaryota > Metazoa > Arthropoda > Insecta > Lepidoptera > Sphingidae > Cephonodes > Cephonodes hylas. The sequence goes on along the minus strand of AP025367.1, from coordinate 1,269,487 downwards.
GTAATATGCTCTAAAAAGTGTTAAAAAAAATTGCGTACTCTTCTCTAATTTAAAAGTCTACTTACTTCTTCTATTCATCAATATATAGACCATTAGTTCTTTGTTTTTACCACGCATTGATAATAATAGAATATAGTTGTTATTGATATTTTTAGAGTCGGTCTCAGTAATACCTATATAGCCGAGATAAGCTTGCTTTAATTAGCTATTGGTATTTAGCCACAGCACATTGTTATTCGAAAAAATGAGTATTTAAAAATATGTATGGTGTTATGTATTTTCATATTATTATTCCTAGGTATATCGTAGTTTTTCCTTGGCAGAGAGACTTGTAATCCGTTGTGCTGCGTGTCACTTCATATTTTTTTGTATATTTAATCCGTGATGTTGCAGGAGAGAGATTATTAATCACCTCATTGGCTCTTTTAAGAATTTCTGGCGATATAGTTACAACAGTATCGCTTTCATCAGTTACCGGAATCCAGTCGGTATTATTACACATGTTTTATTCTATTCATTTTTATTTTAGCTTGTTGAAACACGAGTATTACATTATTTTTATTTAAATGACGACCTCACTTCTTTGGTATTTACACTTTCTAGAACCAAAATTGTATTCAGTGACCACTGTCACTGAATACAATTAAACTTATGATTGCAATTTTACTGATGATTGATTTGAGTGCAATTTTACTTATTGCACTCAAATCGACATTAAATTCACTCACAACTCATGTGGTAATGTGTGAAGTGGGCAATTAGCATCTTTTCGACCCCAAGAGCAATCGCAAAGATACTAATTTTCTGCCCTGTGGCAAGGAGGCGTTAGAATCTCACCACGGTATCCCCTGCCTGTCGTAAAAGGCGACTCAAAGGGGCCGTCGGGGTCGCTGAGCGCGCTGCGGGGGCGGCGTGTCCTCAATGAAAGTGACCCCGAGCGGGGCGGCGGCACTGTGGCCTGTGTACGTCGCGGGCGCCCATCCACAACCAGGGCGCCCAAACAAGCTAGTGGGGGCGTAACTGCGCCCCCTTTTAACTCCGAGACGTCCGAGACAATTACGTCTCGGAGGCGCACCGAGCGGCTGTGTTAACGGTGGGCGCCTCTCGCTCACGTACCATGGTCGCCCAACTTGGCGCGGAGATGGCCACCGGGGGCTTTTGGTCGGTATGCCGGTTTAGGGATTTCGTTAGGGACCCAGCCCGGCACTAACATCTGCGCGGACATGACGTCGCCGCGCGCCGGGCTATATCTTTTGGGTTTATCGAAGTTACGCATTTGTCTTTGAATCATCGCGTTCCTTACGATGATTGAAATCATGGTCAAATAGTATTCAGGATTTAAGCCAAATTAATTCTCTAAGTATACCCACACTCACAGACAGTGTGAGGCCTGTCTTCCTTTTTCTAGGCAAAGGTGGAATTTTGCACCCACATTTAGCCCGATATGTGTCGAGTCCCATGTCATAGGGGGCAAGGCTATTGCCGTTTCACAGGCACACTTCCTTGTGCTGTTACTGAGAGATTCCTAATATAAACATCCAAAAACACTTTGCTTGGCCTAGTAGTTAACTCTGGGACTTCTAGATTTCACGAAACATATTTATACCGCGAGACCACAAAAATGTATACCTACATAAGATGTGTATTGTACAATATTATACCAATAGGCTCAAATCCACAGAACAGAGCGTCGCTTTGCGTAATGTATCGCATGTACCATGGGGAGGGCTCTAATGAAGTTTTTGGTTAAATACCTGCTGCTGACTTTCATTACCGTACCACAGATCAGAAATTGAGGTTCCATCCCCATAATCTAGATTAATGGCGTTCCTCAACAGTGCGTTTTAAACGCCGTTTCCTTCCTCGCACAACATCTTTGTGGAATCAGCTTGCCTCGGCGGTATTCCCAAACAAATAAGATTAAGGGACCCTCAAGAAGCGAGCCTATGTTTTCCTCAAAGGCCGGCAACATACCAACGAATCCTCTGGTACTGTGGGTGTGGGTATCCATGGGCGGAGCTGACCACTTACCATCAGGTGGCTCAGTGGCTCATTTGCCTCCTATTTCCATAACACTTTCTATATGGGCTGATGATGACCGAAACAGTACCCCTCTGTTGCAGAAAAATGACGCTGATCGGAATTCGGTATATAATGGGATGTTATGTTTTAGTAAAGTGTAAAGTGCGGTACTTTAAGAAAATAGAATAGGACAGGCAAGAACTGCTTTGAAAAACTGGTCGATGATACTTTAAGACATGAAGTAGCAAAGAAGGTCATGAAGAGGAGATGTAGTTGACGTTAACGAATTAATTGGTAAGACCATTGCGTTAATGCCATGAGGACAGGCCAAGAAAGAAGACGAATACACTCGACTGATCTCGGAAAAATTGCTCCCTCTCCATGGGAAGCTGTTGCCATACAATATGACATCAATAAATGTAATAAAAAATACAAGATAACAAAAGAAAGTCTTTATTGCAATTATTTTATTAATAACAGTTAAGTATTTTTTACGCTGCGCTGTTCCGCATCTCGAGGTTTTGGTTGTCTCTTAGAGCTGAAACAAAAACAAAATTGTGACATTTTGAATTTATTCTTGATAAACCATTATAAAATTAATATTAAATATATAAAGTTATTTCAGACCACAAAACATGTTACTTCTTCAAGCTATATTTACGGAATCAACGAACATGACACAATTCAATTAAAAGATATAAAACTGACTGAAACTGAGATTACTAATCAACAGTAGGGCGGTACAATGAGGTTACACACAGCGGCGAAATATATATAATATAATATATATTATAATAAATAAATAAATAACTGCGAAAAGTCAGAGGAGTTTGCCTAGGGTTTAAACCCACGACCGCCTAGATCGTTGACCGCGCACTTAAACCTCGAGGCCACCACTGCTTTTGTACTTAAACTTAAGTGTGTAATTTACTCCCGCTTTCTTACTCTTAACATTCGGTCGATACCTTCTTCTGTCAATGGTCTTACATCCACCCAACCCTTAGTAGAAATATCCAACTTACCGTATGTTTTCGTCTTGTATCTATTGTAAGCAATTTTAGTTAAAATTGCTATAATGATTCCACTTCCAAGAGACGCAAAAAGAATCAACAAGATCATTCCAACGGAGCTGGAATTCTTCTCATGGATTATTTTTTCTGGTGTGCCACCGCTGAAATTAAAAAATATGTATTTTTAACCTAGCCTTGAAGGATTAAAAATTGGTTGTGCAAATCCATTTCTGTCTACCGCACAGTGGATTTGGGCAATTAAAAAATATACAGTACAGTTATTTAAATGAGTGCCTTCATAGACACTTAAATAACTGTTTTCGTGTGACATGACACTTTTAGTGAAAAAACAGGATACATAACTTTGCGTAAAACGTTATTTTGTAATAGTCAAGAATAATTAAATAAAGTACCTTGGGGACGTTGTTGATTTCGGCTCAGGAATCCTTTGCGGCACTGTAGTACGAGGACTTGAACTTAATATAGACGTTGCTCCTGCTTCGGTAGGAGTATCTTCAACTATGCTCCCTCCTTTACCTTCATTTGTATTATTCACTGACGGAATTAATTCTACGTCAGTGTGAATCGGTTCAACTACGTTTTCTCTTTTGTCTTTATTTGTTTCATTTCCTTTCGGAACTATTTCTTCTTCAATATGAGTCGCTCCATCTACTTTCCGTTCTTTGTCTTTATTTGTTTCATTTCCTTTCGGGACTATTTCTTCTTCAATATGAGTCGCTCCATCTACTTTCCGTTCTTTGTCTTTATTTGTTTCATTTCCTTTCGGAACTATTTCTTCTTCAATATGAGTCGCTCCATCTACTTTCCGTTCTTTGTTTTTATTTGTTTCATTTCCTTTCGGAACTATTTCTTCTTCAATATGAGTCGCTCCATCTACTTTCCGTTCTTTGTCTTTATTTGTTTCATTTCCTTTCGGAACTATTTCTTCTTCAATATGAGTCGCTCCATCTACTTTCCGTTCTTTGTCTTTATTTGTTTCATTTCCTTTCGCAACTATTTCTTCTTCGATATGAGTCGCTCCACCTATTTTCCGTTCTTTGTCTTTATATGTATCATTTCCTTTTGGAACTATTTCTTCTTCAATATGAGTCGCTCCATCTACTTTCCGTTCTTTGTTTTTATTTGTTTCATTTCCTTTCGGAACTATTTCTTCTTCAATATGAGTCGCTCCATCTACTTTCCGTTCTTTGTTTTTATTTGTTTCATTTCCTTTCGGAACTATTTCTTCTTCAATATGAGTCGCTCCATCTACTTTCCGTTCTTTGTTTTTATTTGTTTCATTTCCTTTCGAAACTATTTCTTCTTCAATATGAGTCGCTCCATCTACTTTCCGTTCTTTGTCTTTATTTGTTTCATTTCCTTTCGGAACTATTGCTTCTTCAATATGAGTCGCTCCATCTACTTTCCGTTCTTTGTTTTTATTTGTTTCATTTCCTTTCGGAACTATTTCTTCTTCAATATGAGTCGCTCCATCTACTTTCCGTTCTTTGTCTTTATTTGTTTCATTTCCTTTCGGAACTATTTCTTCTTCAATATGAGTCGCTCCATCTACTTTCCGTTCTTTGTCTTTATTTGTTTCATTTCCTTTCGGAACTATTTCTTCTTCGATATGAGTCGCTCCATCTACTTTCCGTTCTTTGTCTTTATTTGTTTCATTTCCTTTCGGAACTATTTCTTCTTCAATATGAGTCGCTCCATCTACTTTCCGTTCTTTGTTTTTATTTGTTTCATTTCCTTTCGGAACTATTTCTTCTTCAATATGAGTCGCTCCATCTACTTTCCGTTCTTTGTCTTTATTTGTTTCATTTCCTTTCGGAACTATTTCTTCTTCGATATGAGTCGCTCCATCTATTTTCCGTTCTTTGTCTTTATATGTATCATTTCCTTTTGGAATTTTTCCATCTTTAACATTACCTATATCAATTTCTGGAGGAGTTTCTCTTGGTTCACGAGGAGCGAGCTTAAACCTGAATTTAAATAAAATAAAGAAGTTATATACATGAACAGCATAATCGTTAGCCACATAACAGAAATAAAAATAACCGTATACATTATATACGTATTTTTATTTATCTAATATTCTTCTTACATTTTATATCATACATAAATACTACATACACAAAGAATCTTATGAGGTAAAGGTGTATTTTATACTATGTAATAGGGCAATTTTTTGACTCCGAGCTGGTATTGAGAATTGTTTAGTGGGAGAAACCAAACACCCAAATCGTCTTGGCAATAAACTTCGAGATATCTAGATAGCACGGCATACATTTGTGCTACAAAACTGAAAGGCTATAACACGGCTTAACAAGATATTTTATCGATTTTGATTTTTATTTTAAGTTAAAGAAATAAAATTACTTGTCCACAGCATTACATTTCCCAATCTCCATTTGTCGGTTCTTTGGATACATCTCCCAACGTCTTTTATTAGGAGGGTTTAGGTCTTTGTCATACCCAATCCAATTGTGTTTTTTTTTACCAAAAAAGTAAATTCAAAAGCAAATGTAATATATATATACGTTATGAAAAATACAAGTACTTCACTTATTGTTAAAAAATAAATGAATATATCATTATTTTATCAATTAACTCACCCGGCCCTCGTACACATTTTTTCCAGCGGCAAAGAAATCTTGCTGAAAAGAATTATTTTATAATTAATCACTATAAATGAAAAGCGTAGTTTCTTATATAAAAAATGGAAAACTAGGGATCACAATGAATTATAAAGATGGTAAGACAAAGTTTTTATCTGGAAGGAATTTTGATCTGTTGGTTAAAACTAATTAGTACTAAACGATTGCACAATGATAGAAAATGTACTTACTCTGGTGTCATATCGATCGCAAGCTGTGGAAGCGACAATGTCTGAAAAAAATACACATCTTTTATAAACTATGTGCAAGCCAAGAGAAAACTTTGACAGTATTCCACACAACTTTAAAAGCTGACTCTCGATAGACTCTTGGGTGTAATTTGCATTAAAAGTTCCTCTGGCCAATGGAGGTTAGTGACAAGCGATTCAAATACTGTAAGTTGTAACCTACACGTCACCAGATAATAAGTAGTAGCTGTACCAAGTACCTGTCATCATACATTTACAACGTTTTACGTGGGTTGCAAGTTATCAGAAGCAAAAACGCATCGCTTAAAATCGGCGGCTGGACAATGTGGTGGTGGGGAAGTAGGAAACTTGCTAACGATTGAGATACAGGATTTGGTAGTGAGAGGTAAAGAGAGGTTAGTAAAAGGATATAAACGATCGAGATACATGATTTGGAAGATAAATCTTTAGGGAAGTGAAAGAAAATGGAAAAATTACCCTGCCTGATTTCTGAAAAATGTTGCATTTGCACATTAATTCCCTCCTCAACCCTCCACTGCCACAAAGAGTTTAAAAGTTTTTCAGACGTTAAAATCGTCTTGGTTAGGAAATCTAACCCGAATTCGCAGAGATGGTGTGCCGGTAGGCCATCGACCAATTAATGGTACATTTACTACGAACAGCAATATTGATAATACTAAAACTTACCGCGTTTTCTGTTTTCACGTATCTGCAACAAAACAAAAAAATAAAGTTCTCCTAGCGAATTGGCGCTACGTACAATAAATAAGGTGTAATGCTATGATATAAATAATGAGCAGTACTATTCTATAGGGGGTATTCAGATACAAACCACGTAAGTGTTAAATGTAACACCGATGGTTATATGAAAAACGTAATTTTTTTATTTTTGTCTGGGTTTTCTTCAATGCCAGGGTGTTTGTGGCCACTTTAATTATAACCTGCCTTAGCTTCCGATAACGTTAGGAATACACATATTATATTTTATATACTCATATTTAGATGTCAAGAAGACTCAACACTGTTTACTAGATAAATTTAATTGATCAGTTAGCATAATCGCACTCGTATACCGACATAAAAATTGGACTGAATTTGACAAAATGCTTCGAATGCGAGACCTTGTAAATTTAACTTTACTTCATCCATCAGCAGATTCCCCTCATTTTGGTATTGCTTTTTTGTCTTAAAGCTAAAATTTTCGAATGAAGCTTTTGCCGATAGTGTCCCTACCAAAGTCTTAGAGATAGCTTATTTTACTTTCTGAACAATTTTCTGTTAAACAATGGTATGCTTGGAGGCTCATGCTTTTTGATATGAACTATAGTTATACATACCCGTTGGGTTCGCATAGTGATGGCAGAGAAAGCTCCACTTTCCTGGAAACAAATGCATGTATATTTTAAAAATGTTCGTAAAGAAATCGTTTCTTATCTGTTTCTGATTCTGTTTTATTCCCACACATGACAAATCAGTATCCCCCTGAAAGAGGCCACAAATTGTAAATTTTAATAAATATGTAAATGCGCCCGTCAATCACGTACTTAGTCCTGACGTCATACTTAATACAAATCTTGTGACGTTGGTATCAGAAACTGCTAGTGATTTTCGTCCTCACAAACAACTAGACCCAAAACAAATATTTGTGGATCACACGGTAGGTAAAATTCAAACAAACAGTAAAATATCCTTACCCGTCCACTATGGTGTAAGAGATCTCATTTGATTTAACTCCGTTGATCAGAAAAGCTTGCATCTGTAATAATATTGACAAATTATGAAAGAAATTGTAGTTATGTGAATTCATAATGAACTATCGTGATAGTAAGTAAATGTTCTCGTACTTTAACGATTCAGAAAAACATCGTGAAAAAATATCAGGAATTTATTTGGTGTGATGTACGCCAAAGCTGTGACTCTTTTAGCCCTAAAGGAGGCACGTGCCCAGCAGTGCGACATATATAAATATATGGGCTGATCATGTTGTTCAATATAAAAAAGTGGTATTAAGTAATAAGTGCTAGTTACATTATTCTTTTTCCCGAAATGTCTTACTGTCTTATACAGGGTGTATTTAGACCGTGATCGAAAACTGAAGCAGGTAATAGCGAAGGTGATCACAAACCCAGTGGCGATATTAAAAAACCCGACAAAAAAGAAACATTTTGACGTTTTCCATACAACCATTGATGTTAAAAGTATGTGGCTTGTATGGAAAACCTCAAAAATTTAATTTTTTGTTGGTATTTTCTTTAATGCCAGGGGGTTTGTAATCACTATCGCTATTACTTGCCTCAGTTTTCGATCACGGTCTAAATACACCCTGTATAGAATGTATTCAAACCGTGATCGGAAACTAAGGCCGATAATAGCTAAGGTGATTAAAAACCCCCTGGCATTAAAGAAAATCCCGACAAAAATAAAAATGTTGACGTTTGTCTAACAACTATTAGTATAATGAATATGCCACATATAATTGTTGGAAAAACGTCAAATTGTAATTTTTTGTCAGGATGTTCTTTAACGCCAGGGGGTTTCTAATCACCTTCGCCTGCCTTAGTTTCCGACAGCGGTCTAACTACCGTATATATTTATAAAACTATCACAGATTACTTTTGTAGATGACAAATTAATTGCTGCATTGCGAAGTTTTTATTTAATTAACGTTATCAAACTAATACCCTTTTTATAGTCTCTTCGCAAATATCTATGTTGAACGATTTAACAATTCAATTTTCGAGCTGGTCAGCATATTATTGAATTTTTCAATAACTTTACATGAATAAATCTAAATGAAGAGACTATTGAAATCATAATTATTTTTAAATAACAAAGAACATCGTTTGCAGTACACAGGAAAACACACATTGTATAGACATGTTATAACAATGTATAATTAGATCTTCGGCTTACTCATGAACGAATATCGCAATTTTATACAAAATTAAATTCAGACTATTTTTGGCATTAGATAATAATTTAAAATTTAACATCTTACCATTAGAAAATTTGGCACAAAAAATGAAAATTCCTTAAAAATTTCAGCATTTATTTATTTTGAGAAAAGACACTCAGCAGTCCCATACATAGTTGTTACGATACAATTATTGGGGTTCTCAGGATCTACTTTTCAGTGACATAAATACTCAGACCCGAGGCAACGATTTGTGAATCGCACAATTCACAGTAGATTCTTACTTTTAAAATTGGATCAAAAATACTTCTAAACAAACGCAGCAAACCTTTTACTGGCTTGTGAAAAAAATATCAGAAATATCATTAAAAGTTCTCAACTTGCCAAAGCCGGGACCCACTATGGTTCAATTTTCAATAATAATAAATTTTATCAAACTTGAAAAGTATGAAAAATTTCAGTTTGTAGAACTCTCCACACCAGGCACTGCCTGTCTAGTAAAAAGTTTTTGAAATGGAATCACTGAAACTGACTTTATTACGGTGCCGAATATTAGTAGAAATGGCTTGGGGCATATTACAGAATGGTAATTAGGTAAAGTAATGTTTGTCTATGTGTACAGTAGGCACTAAAATCACTTGATGGCTTCCAGAAGATCTTTTGTGAGTGATAAGGAAGAATTCACTTAATTGTTTTTTAACTTTATGAGCATAAGCTCAGATGTCCAAAGATATGTTTTCGAAACCGAAAGTTCTCCGGCGTTCCAATTATGCTCAAAACAAATTTGATGATAAAAATCATTACAACATCTGCTATTTTGTACACTACATAAGTTCGAATTCAATTAGCCAGAGCAGTCACAATAAAGTTTTTCTCGAATATTAAATAATTAATAAATCAATAATTCAGATTAGCAGCTTAGATACTTCACTTACCAATGCTGTGGCGATTAAACCACCCAAGCAAAGCGGCGTGAAAGCCATGTTCACAATATTAACACTTCGGTGCGATGCTCACTACATAAGCTTCAAAAGCTAACTGATACATAAAAAGGCAAATCCACACCATGAGGAAATACGCACGTTCCTGTTCAGGGACGAAAAATACCAATATTAATAATATCCCGATTACAAGTTAACGTTATACATAGGTACTATCAAAATGCTTCATTAAGACCCAATGCGGTGACAAAATTTGCAGATTAGAAAATATTTGGACTTACCCTGTTTTTCCAGAAGGAAAAACAGGGTAATTGTACAGTAGAAACTGTACAATACCTAGTTATGCTCATGTTGCCAAGCAAATTTTACCGCTTTTTTATTTTTAACATCCCATACAGACTGCTGTACCCGGGCACACAACGTAAGGACTTTTAATTGTGGAGGTTTCCTTACGATGTTATCTTTCGCCGTTAATGTAAGTCATAATTCATTGTAAATACACCCATAACGTTAAATAATCAGAGTTTTGAACCCACGACCGACAAGATTCGCCAACCAAGATCCCAAACCTCAAGGCAATCATGACTTTCACAAAATACATTCGCTATATATGGATTAGATGAGAAACTTGGATTTAAAATATTGATTTTGTAAGGACAATAGCAATAGTTATCTTCAGATCAAGATTAAGATTTTTTACTGATAGTTCCTTAACTTTTGCATATGGATAGCAGCCATCATATCTTTTCCTTTTTTAATGAGGTCTTCTACAATTTCCCTTAATACACTTGCAGTTACAAGTTCTTGTCTTTGGAACTAAGCTAGTTTTATGTAACATGTTAATTATAATGTAATGTCTAGTTTATCCATACTAATATTATAAATGCGAAAGTAACTCTGTCTGTCTGTCTGTTTGTCTGTCTGTTACGCTTTCACGTAAAAACTACTGAATGGATTTTAATGAAACTTTACAATAATATAACTTATACATGAAGATAAAACATAGGATACTTTTTTATCCCGGAAAATGTAGTATTCCCGTGGGATTTAGTATTTCTGGATCTACCAAAGCGATTTGAATGAAATTTGGTATAGAGAGAGGTAGAGCTCACAGAATTAACGTGGGATAGTTTTTATCCCGGAAAATGAAGTATTCCTGTGGGAATGGGTATTTCTGCATCTACTGAGACAATTAAAATGATTTTTAGTATGAAGATAAATAGGAACCTAGGAAGTAACATAGGATACTTTCTATCCCAGAAAATGTAGTATTCCCGTGGGAATGGGTATTTCTGGATCTACCAAACCGATTTAAATGATTTTTGGTATGTGCATAAATAGGACTCTGAGAAGTAAAATAGACTATAACTTATTTTCTGTCTGAGCTCAACCCTGTAGTCTATGCGGACAAAGTCGCGGGCAACAGCTAGTAATTCTATATTGTAAAATCATTTTTCTGTCAAATTATTTATATAACCAAAGCTAAAAGCAACATGGGCTTTTAGGCTTCTACGGAAGTTGTCATCATCACCCCATATACGTTCCACTGCTGGGCAGGGGCCTTCCCTACCATTGAGATGTTTTAGGCCTTAGTCCATTGAAGTATCACCACTGAGCTAAACTACCCACAGCAAAATTTACGTAAATATCAAAATTTATATAAGTACAATGTACATGTGAGACGGATAGAGTGGCTAAAACAAAATGTTGTAATGAGGAAAAAATTTGCCAATATGTTATCAAAATATTTTTATCCAACTTAATTAAAATAATCTCCGCGGTCTGATGTTTAATTAAATGGGGAATTCATCGTTTTAAATATTTGCTCTTGTTCCGTTTGATATACTCGTGGCGTTTTAAATGCCTTCCATTTTTTTATTACGTAGCACGATTATAATAATCATTACATATGTGTACTTAGTCATTATCACCTTGCCCTGTTCCAAATTATGTTTCATCCTTCCCATCGTCTCCACCAGCTTCATGTTCATTCACACATTTTTCTTTAAATCTTCACGCACCCCATCGATCTCTTCTTTGGCCTTCTGTATGTCCACCCTTCAACTTTCAGAATGTAGATGTATTTCTTTCTCTTCAACTTCAAATTATGGGCATACAATTACACTTGCGCAATATTATAATACAATTACGAAGAAGAAGACCTGCAGAATTATTTCTTACATAAAACATCACCCATTTAAGATTAATTAACAAAGTTACACGTGGATTCCGTAACCCTTACGATGGTGTTACACTAAACAAGTATATAGGGTTATAGTAAAGACGTGTTGGTATCAAGGTTAAGGCGTGTGGTAGAGACTAATTTATGCCACTTTGACTTTTGGTAGTGTATATTTATTATTAACCATTAAGATCTTCTAAGAAAAAGGAAAACATCGCGAGGAAACTTGCAGACCTTCAAGAATCTTTAAGAATTTCTTAGAAATATAGTCTGGCAACCTGAAGTAGACCATCGTGATGGATTAAACACACCTCTCTGTTGTAAAGGAGGAAGCTATTTTTTTTAAATACACCCAAAAGTCACACACATAGTCCTGACCCCACACTAGAATACAAGTCCTGTGTCGTGAGTATCAGAGACTACGAGAGACTTTTCGGTCCCACAAACACCCAGACCCGAAACAAATATTTGTGGATCGAGCAAATATTCGTCTCGGTGCGGGGATCGAACCCGCGGCCTCCCGTCTCGCAAGCTGGTATCTAGCCAACTGCACCACGGGATTGTGAATCACAAAAATCACGTAGTATTTTTAATTCTTCTACTCCTTGGTAGAAAAAATATTCATTAGAATGCGCGGTTATTTTGCGTTATAAATGTGCAGTTATGAGGTCGATATTTTGAAATTCCGAGTATCATAGAGGCTGAAAATATGGTGGTAAAACTCCAATACACTCGTCTCATTATACGTAGAATTTAGCTAGAAATACAAGTGTCCAAAGGAAAATTTAAAGGAATATTGTATAGCAAATAATTCGCGGCATTACTGCATATCATATTTATTTATAACGTTATATTCTTGAAAGTATTACCACTGGTATTTTCCTCCAATGGATACTACCTTGAATACACAAAGTATGTCATCGTCCTGAATATTATTGCAAGGTTCTTGAAGTTACTTTGTGGATAACACTATTCTCAAAAAACAGATACGAAGAAACAATTTTTTATTGACTTTTTATCTTCACAATATTATCATTCTCAGCTCGTTTTATCCTTCAAACATCTCTATCAGCCGTCATGTCTTTAGTCACCCCTTTTTCTTACGTAACTTCTCTCACGCAGTCCATCCATCTATTCTTTGGCGTTCCTCTGCCTGTCCATCCTTCGAATTTTATACTCATTACTTTTTTATCAACATATAATTCGTTCTATTGTTTTTTTAAGCAAATTTCCAGTTTCATATTGTTATTTCTATTGTTCTGCTTATATTGATAAGCATAATAATAACTTCATTATTGTTATTGGCAACATAATGCAATATATGTTTGTACATATCGTTACACTTAAAATATAGCATAAACATTATTTATACAATGTTTATATTAAATTGATATAATTTAGGTTTATAACATATTATACAGAATGTATTTCGACCGTGCTCGAAAATTTAACCAGGTAATAGCCCCGAAGATTACAAAACAATTGGCGTTAAAAATCCCGACAAAAATATAAAAAAACATAAAATTTTCCTTAAAACTAAAGGTATTCAATGTATGCATGTACTTGGCCTGAATACATCCTGCATAATGTAAATAAAATCATATAATTTCATAAAATGTATGTTTCCTGATCGAAATACACATAATGTAGGTATACCTAAGACATTTAAGAAATGACCGTTGGATTATTTTTTTTTAATACAAGTGTTATAACTGCAGTGAAAACCGGTTATATAAGTTAGGAGAACTTATAACGCCTGATCGGTTATAACAGCCAATTGATAAGGTCCCGGCGCAAAGTATAATTACTATCGTTTATGACAACTATCACGGTGTAGGAAAAGATCGTGATAAAACCTGAAAAGTTCTTAGGAATTTCTTAGGTGTGTAGTCCGCTAGCCCGCACTAGGCCAGCGTGGTGGACTATGGCCTAAACCCTCTCAATGGTAGAGGAGACCCGTGCTCAGCAGTGGGCGTATATGGGTTGATGATGAAAACACACGCTAGATCTCAGTAGATGAGTTTTAGCTCTCGGCGTCATTTCTGTCAAGTTAGGGTAGTGGGTTTGAGGTGAAATAGTCTACATGTACTTTTTCCTACATTTTGGCTAACACTGATGAAAACTTTCAGCCTGCCTCAGTAAGATTGGAAAAGTCACAGATATGTCCTGATAAATCTTGTACTAAATAAGAGGCAGTGATGGCCTTGAGGTTTGGGCGCGCGGTCGAGAATCTCCACGGTCGCGGGTTCGAACCCCAGGCACACACCTCTGACTTTTCGAAGTTATGTGTGTATTCACAGTGAATTATCACTTGCTTTAACGGTGAAGGAAAACATCGTGATGAAACCTGCACACGTAAGAGTTCTTAGGAATTTCTTAAGTATGTAGTCCGCCAACCCGCAGTAGGCCAGCGTGGTGGACTATGGCCTAAACCCTCTCAATGGTAGAGGAGACCCGTGCTCAGCAGTGGGCGTATATGGGTTGATCAAGAAATCTTGTACTACATTTTTGTTTTAAATTAATGACAAATAGAGGCTAATCTTTAGAGAGTTCTTGGTAGTCATGGACGTGATATTACTGATAATGACAAACTCAAACTTCGTGGTAAATCTCTGTCTACGCTTTCAGGGATACAGGCGTGATAGTATTTTAAAATGAAGTAATAATATGACTCAATTAATGCGTAATGACAGCACGAACTACGATTCACTTCCCTCGGATGAAGTGATAAACTTGTTGTAGTTCCGAGTAACAGAATAACAATTTTGTGATAAGACCAACATGATTAGTTTGTGTGCGCCTGTCACATAAGCATGTATATTCTAAGTACACATAAAGAGAACATACGATGTAGATGAAAAATGAATTCACTATTAGTTTGAATTCTTTGACAACTTTTAGTCGTCTTCTATCAGGGGTCAATATTGTAGCCTCGACATCTTTACTGTATCCGTGCAGATATTTGAGTACCATTCTTATCGGTTTATTGTTGTAGGAATTTCTCAGGTGTGTAGTCCGCCAAACCGCACTAGGCCAGCGTGGTGGACTATGGCCTAAACCCTCTCAAGTTATAGCAGGGGCCCGTATTTATTAATAAAATAATTTTATTTTAGCCAGAGTGATGTCTGATACCCGTGTAAATTAACTTAATTATCTTTCAAACTCGTTGTTAATGTTGATATTATTGTCCGATTTATTAATACAATAATTATTTTATTTTAGATTGAGTGATGTTCAATACCCATGTTAAAAACAATGATAGGAAATAACAACTAGTTATTGTCGGACAATCCCATTAGAATCTGACCACAAGAACACAGCTTTCGGTTTATAATAACCACTTATCTAAGGGGTACCTTAATTATATGGTCAAGACATGCAAAACATAAATTAAAACATATACCCATTACTTCAGCGCAATCGATATAGTGCATGTTAACAGAAGTAAATTTAAAGTTTTTGAAGGCACTTGAGCTCTAAAGAGTTTCTATTTCTTTTTTTATGTACGTTATTATCAAACTTAGTTAACACTAATTAACATTTACTTATTTATAATAACTATTAACTACGATGGAATATAAATTTAGATAGCCAGTGCTCTTCATCAACCCATATACGCCCACTGCTGAGCACGGGTCTCCTCTACCATTGAGAGGGTTTAGGCCATAGTCCACCACGCTGGCCTAGTGCGGGTTGGCGGACTACACACCTAAGAAATTCCTAAGAACTTTTAGGGTTGCAGGTTTTATCACGATGTTTTCCTTCACCGTTAAAGCAAGTGATAATTCAATGTGAATACACACATAACTTCGAAAAGTCAGAGGTGTGTGCCTGGGGTTCGAACCCGCGACCGTCGAGATTCTCGACCGCGCGCCCAAACCTCGAGCCAGTGCTCTCCCAACGGTATTTATATTTTTAAATGTTATCTGTGTATAACGTAGTGGATAGTATATCTATGTAAGATATTATGTAAGCTAATTGTAGTTTTTGTAAACTATTGCTTGCTTCCCTCTGAACAATAAAATAAATAAAAACGACTGGATAAAATTATATACCTATGCTACAATATAGTAAGTTACTACTATGTTACTATTAGTAACATATCTAACTTATAAAAATCCAAATGTGATCCCCAAATAATGTCCTTAAAGTAAAGTACTAACATAATTTAGTAAAAGATAATTTTACTAAATTATGTTCCTTTTCTGTGTAGGTGCAAAAAAAAATCAAACAAAATTTATGTCAACAGACCATGAATTAATATATTTTAATGTGCCAAATATTCGATGTATATCTGTGCCAAAATTTCGCATAATTCAAAAAGCCTCATAACCTATTTATTAAACATCAAAGTTGGGCTGAGCCTTCCTCGATGTGGACATCAGAACTACAGCTTTAAAACCTTTAGCAACAAATTTTGTAAATTGGGAGGAAATACCGCAAGGAACACTTGGTTTAAATTTATGTTTTGATGTTCGGATCACCTCATATATAGTAAGTAAACCAAATCCCGATCCAATTTTACACTAGCGCCATCTGTTGATAAGGTGAGACAACGTCGTATTATATATAAACTAGTTAATACTGAATATGTTTGGAAGAGCCTTACGTCTACAATAAACGACTTATAGCTGATGAATTTGCATCCATATCATCAAATTTATATCGTGAACTAAGGTCGTATACTCTTGGTAATTATATTTAAGTTAAGTGAAGTGCGGTTTGGATGAAAAGGTAAGTTGCCGAAATGAGGATGGGATAGAGTAGTAAAAGGTGCCTTTGCTGAGGGAAAGAGAAGTTTAGCAGATAGGGTTGGTGACCAAATATTACAGATTGTAATGATTTGGAATGAGATTGAACTATTGTTTCATGGAAAACAAGTGTGGACTAGAACTGAGGAAGCCAAGAGATAAATAAAACTAGAGAAAAAACGAACATGCGTGCAACAAACCTGGTCGACTATTATGTAAAATAAAGAGACGGTGATCTTTCTAAAGCGTATAATTTAAATAAAATTTATAATTACAATATTCACATAATGTGGGGTAACGATACAGATAGTAATCATGGCGTTATAAGGCTTGTAAATGTTTAGATCGAACCAACTGAACAATTACAAAATGAAACAACTCATAAACCCTTACCTCCTATAAGGGAATGGAGACACGTTTCTTAGTACTTTCTAATTATTACGTCACCTCAATTTTTAAAACGAAAAGAATGTTAAATATCTTTTAAGTAATTTTTATTTTCCAATTTGACATCAGTGATTTTACGTATGAATAGAATATCAGTGACGTCATTAATTAATTATTGACTGCTAATCAAAATGCGTTCTTAGGAATGAAATGGGACTATATACCCCCTTAGTTTCTAGAAATTTCGTTGTTCTTTATCACTTAGTACATTCATTTACAATTGTAAATAAAGTTACTCCACTTTTAGGTACTCAAAATCAGTGGTAGCAATGAGCTTCCAGCAATTTTTGTGTCATATTATTCACGTTTATTAGAAATATATTTATCACTAAAAGAGACTTAAGCTAAGCACTTTTACAAATTTTAATTTGTACTTTTCTCAGTTGTTATATTCAATGTAAATGTCTGAAATATTTTTTTACTTTAATAAATAATATTAATTTTCTTTTGTAACTTTACATGTCATTGCAGTTTTTTCCAATATTTTTTTGAAACTGCCTTTTTTTTAATTTAGTTGTTTTCCTACATCGTAAACCTTACAAAATAGCTATGACTGCATATTCTGGGTTCAGGATCGACAGAGTCTCAAATAGAAGACACCATTTACAGCGAAACACAGAGTGTTTGGACAACTAGCTTATAATTAATCGGTAACAACATTAAGTAGAAGAAGACAAATAGAAGCCGACTCTGTCAGCTGGATAGCTGACCCTTGTTATTTATTCACTTTCCGAAACATTTTGGAAAGACGTAAATGATTTTTGTTCTATGTTTGGTAATACTATTATTTCCCCACAACAAAAAACTTGTCTAGAATCATCATGACTTAAACCTATAATCTTTCATCCTCAGCGCCCTCTAGTAGGTGGTCTGTAGTTCCTTCTTCTTTAAGTCTTCCATCTAACGCTACTTCTTCGTAGAACCGATCGCGGGGCTCCTCATCCTCCTCTGGAACCCGACGAGGTATCAAAGTATCTGGGACTGTGTACACCACACTTCCGAACGGTACTGAAAGTATTAAAATATTTACATTAGTACCTTCTTAAACGTATGTATATTGAAAAAATCGACTTTTCGTGTGATAATCCATTCTAAACAGAATGTTCGTTGCTGATATTGTCTTAATAGATTAAGTCGCCACTTAGCTGCAGTAGATTATTAATTAAACTGTATATTTTATCTCTGACTCCCCAAAATGACACCCCTACGCCTATACGTACCGTCTTCAGGAGGCGATTTGTTTCCATATTGCTGTCTCTTTTTCCCAATCCGAAGAATTAAAACAAGAACGAATACAATGAGGAGGAATCCTATGGCAGCACCCAACATCCACGTCAGCTCCAATCCAGCTAAGCTGTAACAAGACTTTTTCATGTAATGCATATTTATTAATATATTTTATATATTTTCATCTACATAACTCTTTGAAAGTAAAGATAATTGTTAAAGCCCGTTATGGTTCCGGCGAGTAAATAGAAATTTGTATCAATAATATGTGTTTTGGGTCCGTGTGTTACTGGACCAAATTATTAGTAGAATTTCACCTTGAATAACGTGAAACAGAGGTCAACAGTACTAATTCTATATCTGCGAATCTGTTTCTGTACTGATTTAGTCACTTTAAAAGTTAAGAAAACATTAACGAAAAACATTCTGAAGATGATAATAATGATTTAATAGAACAAAAGCTCGAACCTGGTGGAGGAAGCTACTTCAGCTGGTGGCTGCGTCGGCGACAGGAAACACGGAGTTCCGTTGTCACACCAACAACCATTGTCAGTGCAATTACTGGCGCACGTACCACAGTCCACACTACAACAAAAACATACATTACATGATTCCATTGAACATGATATATCGTAACATTATAAATTAGGATGCTATCTCCATAAATTTTTGACTTCTACGAAACATCTCTAAACTTTTAACAAGAAAAAAATGATTTAGGGATGATCTGTATTCAACAACACGTGTAATGGCCGATAATCAGCTAGATCATCTCTTTAATAGTACGTTTATGATTATCAATAACCATAAAAATATGTGATTGTTTTATTACTTGACTCAAGAATTGATGACGAAAATACTCACGGCTCAATCTCAACGCAAGTTCCGTTCATCAGCTCATATCCAACGTCGCAGTTGCAGATTCCATGGAGATCGCAAACTCCATGCTCGCATTCACCTTCACATTTCTTGTAGCACACATTTGGTGACGTAGAATTCTTCTGATATTCTTCCATGCAAGTGCAGGTTTCAGGTGAAGTGCAGTCACTGTTGACACAAGGCTCGGTACAAACTGGAGAACAGTAACCTTCCGTCCCATTGTAACCTTGATGACATAGGCACACGTCAGGAGAAACACAGTCTCCGTGAATACATGTCTTGCATTGTGGCTTACAGGCGTGCTTCAATCTAGTCGACTCGTACCCTGGAAGACATTCACAAACTCCAGGGGCGGTGCACGAAGAATTCACGCAAGCTGGCTCGCAAATCGGGTTACATTTGTATCTATCATCTGTACTAGGGGAGTAATGTTCCTCGCAGGTACACATTTCTGGAGCACTACATACACCATTTCGGCAAGGCTTACTACATTTCGGTTGGCATTTACCATTCACTCTCTCATACCCCTGATGACATCTACAGTTATCCGGTCCTATGCAATCACCATTATCACACTCATCGCATGTGGGCTTGCAAGTCCAGTTATTTCCCGCAGTTTCGTACCCAGAAAGGCAAGAGCACTTATAAGGAGAAACGCAGGAAGCGTTCACGCATTTAGGTTCGCAAATCGGCAGGCAATTAAATTTGTCGTTAGGATCCAACTCGTAACCTAGATTGCACTGGCATTTGTCAGGTTCGACACACATTCCATTTATGCACGGTTTTTGGCAATGTGGTAGACATACTTCGTCTATGTTATCATATCCACTATGGCATTCGCAATGTCCAGGAGCTGTGCATTCTCCATGAGTACAATTTATACACACTGGTTTACACGTCCATTGGTCTTCTTGTGCGTAACCGTTGAGACAAGCGCAGACGTTGGGTTCAATGCAATCAGCATTCCTGCAAGGTGTGTCACATTTTGGACTGCATGTGAAATCGTTGATCTTCGAATAGCCAGCATTGCACTGACAAGTGTTGGGTGCAGTGCATGTTCCGTTGACGCATGCATTATCGCATTTGGGCTTGCAGTCTATCGGGTCATTGAAGTATCCGGGGAGACAGTGTGGTGCGCAGTGCGTGCTGTTGATAGGTATGAAGCCGTCGTGACAGCTGCAGTTGTTGTTATCAACGCAGCTGCTATTGGGGCCGCAGCGAGGTTCGCAGACGGGCGGCATACACGTATTTTTCACCAGATGCAGTGGAGGCTCACAGTAACAGTTCCCAGGGCTTATGCAGGTGCCATTGAAGCAGCCAAGCTCGCAGATAGGCTCGCACGTCTTCGTCGCAGCGATGTACTCATAATTGGGACAGCAGCCTGGCTCTAGCGTCGTGTACTTTTGCGTCTGGAATTCAAACGTATACATTATATTTCTTGTCGACGAGACCACACTGATATCGCTACGCAATAATGAGATTACGTGACAAACACCCAAATGTATTTTTTAATTGTTCATTTCAATGTCAAACAAATTATTCTAATTAGCGTTTGTGATTTGTATACTAAATATCACATTATAAAATGTATGTTTTTGTTATACTATATAACCCTATGTTGCTATTTATAGATGGATGTCTTATGGGTCGATAGAAGATACGTGACACCTTATTACAGAATTTATGTAAATCAATGGTATTATGATACTAGAACATGACGATTTAAATTTAGTTTATAGCGATATTTTTTCAGAAATAATTGCAATATTTCAACATATTTTTAAATAGGAGATGAAAACTCTTGAGTTGGCCATTCAATGTAATAGGTATGAAGTTGTTGGAGTCATAGCCTTTATCGGCGTTTTTTTATGTTACGCGTGTGATCAGGTTAGTTAGTAGTAGTCAACCTATAATGATCTAAAACGAACATTAGTCGAATAGACCAGGAAATTAGGAAATTTCATCATCGCCACATGCACCTAGTATATTTAGTTTCGAGTGAATCTCTCTGACAACCGTTCTTAGAATGGTTTCCACTCATTTCCCAAAAAATAAAAATTTCATTTAAAGACAAGAAATAAAAAAAAACTATGCCTTTTAATGTGAATTACAATTAAGTATTGTAAAATACATATATCATTTAAAAAGAGCGTGTAGATTGACTAAAAAATTATATACATTAATTTTTCGATAAACATAAAAATAATTGGTTAAGCAACTGCTGCTAAAAGGGGTACTTAGGATGCTTTTCTTCTTACCCTGATATATGAATATATTTCAGTAACTCACTATTTTTAAGATGCATGACGGCTTCCCTCTACACCTCTGCCGATTGTAGACACGTTGATTGTAGAAGCGAGTTTTTCTAGAAAAAACAAGATTACATTTTAGTCACGTATAATAACTCTAAAACCTTAGATTATATAAAATAAATTTTAAACATTTTTTTTCAGAATTTAAAGAAATCATCAAAAGCTATCAAGACATTTCTAAGCATGTAAACCGTTCAAACACAAAACAGACAAATCACTGAAATCAGTGACGTTACTTCTATAGAAGCTCAAAAGCGTTACACGTGACTTGTCTAGTTAGGTCAAGGTCTAGTTTATATTTGTTAATTGTAGGACCAGGATATTCTCATTTATATGTCGAATTGTTTCTATTAAATAAAGATTTAGAGCTAAGAGATAATTTTATAAGGCATGCCGGACTTTTGGGATTATGTGGAAGTACCGCCACTGCAGACATCACAACGAAATTCATTGGAGAGAAATATGGGGTAGTAAGATTTTCTCTGGCAAGGTAGGGTGACGATATCCGCAAGGTGGCTGGCAGCGGTTGGATGAGGAGAGCCGAAGATCGAGCCCAGTGGCGTGCCATAAGAGAGGCCTATGTCCAGCAGTGGACGAATTAAGGGCTTTTGATGATGATGATTTTCTCATTGGCGTGCCATAGGAGAGGCCTATGTCCAACAATGGACGAAATTAAGTCTGATGATGATGATGATGATGATGATGAAGATTTTCTCACTTTATGATTAAGGAGACTCAAGAATTACACATGCATCATACTAGTAAACACGTGTTGTTTGTATGAACTAATTAGCCTGATTTGCTTATGTTACTAAATTCTTCCTTTTCAGGTCATGGCAGATGTACGAACTCATTACTGACATATAGGGCGAGATCGAGAGCAGAGCAATCGCAGACAAAAACGAATGAACACAGAAAATTAACATAAAGCAACTATTGCTTAAAGCCCCTCTTTGATCATGGTGTTGTACTTTATCCGATATGGGAAAAATTCTGCTGTGACGATAAACGCAAATGTACGATTTAACATTACTCTTCTTCTTCAACAACCCATATACGCCCACTGCTGAGCACGGGTCTCCTCTACCATTGAGAGGGTTTAGGCCATAGTCCACCACGCTGGCCTAGTGCGGGTTGGCGGACTACACACCTAAGAAATTCCTAAGAACTTTTTAGGTGTGCAGGTTTCATCACGATGTTTTCCTTCACCGTTAAAGCAAGTGATAAATCAATTTGAATACACACATAACTTCGAAAAGTCAGAGGTGTGTGCCTGGGGTTCGAACCCGCGACCGCCGAGATTCTCGACCGCGCGCCTAAACCTCGAGGCCATCACTGCTTTTTTTTTATTTAACATTAGTTAGTGTATATCTGGTTATCTGGCCGGAGTAATTATATTTATTTATTTACACTTTATACAAGGTTTGTATAAATATTGATATTATATAATTTATTCATATCTAATATTGATGAATAAATGATGTACCAAGTTTCCCGTCTCTTGATGCTCATGCATCAATTTGGACCGCATGATGTTTACTATCATCATCAGCGAATAGTTTCCAATGCTAGGCACGGTTCTCCTCTATACCTGAGAGCAATTAGGCTTTAGTCTACTAGGCTGACCTAGTCTAGATTGGCGGACTAGATAGCTCAGAAATTTCTAAAGACTTTTAAGTTTCCTTAGGATCTTTTCTTTTATCGTTGAAAAATATAATGAGTGACATAATGTGAATACATACATAATTTTGAATACTTAGAGATGTGCGAATTCTCGACCGCGTGCCTAAACCTCGAGTATATCACACCTAAATGCTTACTATCGGATACCGTGATATCACATTGTCATGCCAGTTAATAAAACATGTCATCAACCCCTCGGTTTAGAACGGTACAAAAAACAATTGAACTCAGCATAAACGCCTCTTTTATCACTACCGTTTTTCCTGACCACGATAATCGATGACCTTGTGTTTACTGTTAACGTATGGAAACTATAGTTTTAAAAAAATATTCTGAGCTCTGCAAAGCTGCTGTGACCTAACAGAGAGATATATATTTTGCCCAAACTGGGAATCGAGTAATGACTCGCCACACATCATGGAGCATTAGATGTAGTCTAGTTAAAGGTTAGATAAAGTCTAAAATAGAAGGCTCTGTAGTAGTGAAGGACTCGACGTTTAGGCATGCGGTCGAGAATCTCGGCGGTCGCAGGTTCAAACCGCAGAAAACTTGCACGCCTAAAATTTCTTGGTGTTTCTTGGGTGTGCATTTCGCCAACCCTAATTTCTTGATTTCGTATGGAGTAGGGCCTTAAAAGTCCCTTAGTTACAAGGCCCGTGCCCAACAGAGAGACGCATGTGGGCTAATTATGATTTGGATAGACTCCTAGACTTGGTAAGCTTAATTGCTAAGTGTGCATGATCTTGATCATGTTTAAGGAATAAATAAAGATTATGTCTGCTGTAACTAAAGCGGTTTTGTCTGCTTAAGTTAAATTAAGTTTGTAAGAGATAGCGGAATGAAAAATGCCTCATAGGTACTTCCGATAATATACGATAGTAAAAGTCAAGCCTTCG
This sequence comes from Cephonodes hylas, assembly GCA_030295005.1. NCBI lineage: Eukaryota > Metazoa > Arthropoda > Insecta > Lepidoptera > Sphingidae > Cephonodes > Cephonodes hylas. Next base: position 1,245,351 of record AP025367.1, on the reverse strand, counting down.
TTTGCAAAGTTTGATTTAAGGTACTCGCTTTCAACCCGGCTAATTAAAATAATATATAAAACTACTGCAAAGTAATTTATGTATAGTATATGCAGTAATTTTAATTATTCAATTGTTTACCGTTGCCTAAAACGGTGGAGGAAAACTTTGTGAGCACACCTGACCGTTTTCTATAAGGAAAAGTTTAATTATAATGAGTGACCACACACTGAGATATATTATGATATAATTCCTCTCAATCCTAAATGACACCGGTCTTGTAATAGAATGAGACAAAAATAGTACTGTTCAAAAGAGACAAACAAAAAATATATGATCAGTAAAAAACGATTAACATTGAACTTGTCTTAGAGGCGGTACATACTTTGTTCAACTATACTTTCGATAGAGCTTTTTTGTACACTGTTCTAAGTTTTTTATATCGATCTGTTAGTTCCACATTTCGTATTATTAATTTCGTCTCCTGTCTTCTTCATCAACCCATATACGCCCACTGCTGAGCACGGGTCTCCTCTACCATTGAGAGGGTTTAGGCCATAGTCCGCCACGCTGGCCTAGTGCGGGTTGGCGGACTACACACCTAAGAAATTCCTAAGAACTCTTAGGTGTGCAGGTTTTATCACGATGTTTTCCTTCACCGTTAAAGCAAGTGATAATTCAATGTGAATACACACATAACTTCTAAAAGTCAGAGGTGTGTGCCTGGGGTTCGAACCCGCGAGCGCCGAGATTCTCGACCGCGCGCTCAAACCTCGAGGCCATCACTGCTTTTTTTGCAATTTAAAAAAATACGATGCTTAACTTAATAAATACAATAAAATAAACAAATATTACTGTATCTTATTCATGCAGATAGATTTATCCGTGTCCGAGGATTCAGCATACACGCACAGCAAACACATGAACACAAGCACTTTTATATAAAACATGTTGACTCTTTCAGTTCCTCAATAATTATAACACAGTATTCGAGAATAATATTATCTCTGAACAACGGACATGTTACATAGAATAGTTTCACACAATTTAAATGCGTGGTCGAAGCGCGACTGGTTGCGGCCGTGTTATCAGTCAACTGACGACAAAAAGTTCGCCGGCGTTTGTGGTGGTGGAACAATGGCATTTTGCATATTCTGCCCGGTTTTATAGACGTCCGGCGAGTGGTAATAAATAATATTGTGACGTATGAGATGGGAATACTTAATTGAACTACTATATATCAATCGGGCGATCAACTTGCCGCTTTGTTGATTTTATAGATACTTGTACGGGTGGGTAACTTAGCTTGAAAATGTTAGACGGAAATCTAACTTCGATAACTAAGCAATGTCTTTCTTGAAATCGAAGTGACGTATATGACATTTTATAGATGCAATAAAAAATTGTTAAAAATACTTTAATAGTTAAAATAAAATTCTCAGATATCATCATATGGTCCGAAAATATTTCCATATCATTCCGATATTTATAGAATGTTATAATTTTGATGTAATTTTTATCGTTCGTACTTTGGCAAACGTAAAATGGAACGTCAGGTATAAATAGAAATATAATAGGTACGGCATCTGCATCATACTATAGATGCATTGCCATAAAAATATATGGTATTTACTGACTATCCAAAAGGAAGTTGTCAACCTTCTACTCAAGATGTAGATGTATATCCATTTACTTAGATTTTGAAGGCGAACTGGATCCCTAACCTCATTTGACAGCCCTGTGGCGTAATTGCTAAACACCAGCTTGCCAAACGAGAGGCCGCGGGTTCGATCCCCGCACCGAGACAAAAGTTTATTTGATGCTCATAATATATTAATTGTTTCAGGTCGGGTTGTTTATGACACCGTAAAGTCTCTCTTCATTCTCACTCATATCTTGGTGTGGGATCAAAACTGGGAGGACTACTTATTATTAAGGGAGCAGAGTCTTGTTAACCTGCGCGTAGATTCTTCTTTTTCTCATCAAAACTAAAAGCAGGTTTACAATACCCATACCTCCGATATTGGTATGCAAGCATAAAAATACCATTTATATAATAGCTGCTTACCAAATGTTATGCAAATAAGCGCATTGAAGTTAATAATTTCCTTATTTATATTAGCACGGGAATAATTACATAATGGTAGGCATAAGTCTTCATCCATCTGCACTTGACCCACTAACGACCTTGATAAGAAGGTTCCAGTATTCCTCAGAGATAGTTTAAAACTTTTATTCTGAAGTAAAATTGAAATTTTGTTCCGTATCCATGGAGGAAGCCCGTGCCCCATCAGTGGGACGTATATGGACTGATAATGATGATGATTCTGAAGTGGTAGAATCACTTAGTAGATATGAAATGCTTTCAGCGAACCAACCCCACCAGATTGGTTGCTCTGTTTTACAAAAGATGTTGAGTAAAGAACTTCATTCCAACGATTCTGGGTGAGGGCCAATTTGCTTTTGTTAGAATGTTCATATTGGATTCCCAATAGCAGTACAGAGGCTGGAAATGTGACTGAAAAACGGCAATAGAATCGCCCCTTATTATATCGGACAGATACCTGGATAATGTGGGTCCACAAATGCCCTCTGCCTACCTCTTCAGTGAATTCAGGGGAAGGTTATTCTATCATCAATTGCAATTTTGTCCCTATTATTCTATTCGCTACCACTAAGCCATCGTTTACTTCATTATTTAAAAATATTAAATACGAGCATTTCCATTACTAATATTAAACTCAACTAATTAATTATAATACACGCATTAACAAATGGGTGCTGTTAATATAACAATGAAATACAACTTGCGCACTTCTGATTCACAATGAATGCGCTATCCGTAATTATTTCCTCGTCAAAGCATTAATTAATTAAATTATGACTAGTGTCTTAAATATTTATATTCTTAGTATGTTTTGGCTCTTTTCCTCTTTCCCACAACTCTCCATACAATTTAATTATAACTCAGGATCGACAATGATTCAAAAATAACTCAGAGTATTAAAAGTCCGCGATCTCTCGTTTATGTCCAACCCGAAAAGAAATGAATTAGAATCATAATACCATATGGTCATAATTAGGTATTCATCCACTACTCTCACAATCAAATATTTCATTGTTAAGGTATGGTTTGCCTAAGTTTTAATTCAATCAAATACCGACAAACAATAACAACTTTAAAGTTTTCCTAACATCTAAAGACTTTTGTCTTAAGGCATTGCGGTATGGGTGACGAAAAGGTTCGACGAAGTTTCTTAAATGCTAGGTGGGGTGACGATATTCGCAAGGTAGCTGGCAGCGGTTGGATGAGGAGGGCCGAAGATCGAGCCCAGTGGCATGCCATGGGAGAGGCCTATGTCCAACAGTGGACGTGAAAGGCTGTTGATGAAAACATCAAAAGGTTTAAATTATATGTGCTATTACCTTAGCAATTATTATTTGGAAAATCTTTAACTTATCAGTGCAAAAAAAGTTGCCTGAAAAGTTCTTAAGCACCTAAAAAGTTCTTAGGAATTTTTTAGATGTGTAGTCCGCCAACCCGCACTAGGCCAGCATGGTGGACGACAAGCCCTTCCAATTTGGAGGGGTCCATAATTGGACGGTGCGCTGGGCGGCAACGGACCATTTAGGCCACTTCTGGCCCTGAGATGCCGCGGAACCGCCCTAAATGCGCGTGATGGTCACCGAGAGGTTTTAGTCGGTGTGCTGGCGTAGCCAGTGACCCCGACATACCCCTTACGGCCTCCCCCAAGGTACCGAACAGGGGAGCTTAAGGCGCTTTCCTCTCGTGATAACAAAAAAAGCATGGTGGACGAAGGCTTACCCCTCTCGGTGATAGAGGAGGCCCATGCCCAGCTGTGGGACGTATATGGACTGATATTATCAGTGCAAAGTAGGCGCACCGCAACAAATACTTTATCAAATAGACGCCTAGGTATTAAATGTATATAATTGCAATTAAACCGACTGTTTGTCCATTTGCACCACAAGAATGCATATGGTAGGAAAATTCCAACGGGAAACAGGAAAAAACACCGGACTAGTTGATATCTAAAATATTAATTGTAATAATGAGCTGCTAAACGGTCCTACCGTGTGTGAGAGAGACAGCAATATACTACTAACAGATAAAGCACGTGAGAAAAAAGGACGAAGATAATATCCGATAATTTATTTGCTTTATCACTGGAATTATTTGTCAGTGGGTGCGATCGTATGATGAATCATCAGATTATGAGAAGCGAATTTTGGTCAATAAATGTTAGTCCATTCATCATCAACCCATATACGTTCCACTGCTGGGCACGGGCCACTTTTACCATTGGGAGGGTTTAGGTTTTTGTCCGCCACGCTTGCCTAGTGCTGGTTGGCAGACTACACATCTAAGAAATTCCTAAGAACCTTTAAGTATGCAGGTTTCCTGAAAAAATAATCTTCTGTATTAGTAGATATAATTACCTGGAGATTTAGGTAAAGAACCTCGTCAGTCGCATGTTGCAGGCACATACCCCTGACTATTCGAAGCTATTTATGCATTCATAATGAATGTAATTGCTTACAAGTTTCAATATAAATGGTATTATTTTGTTAATTACAAACTTATTTGTTGCGAGTTTTGGCTGTTGTCGATTATCAATGTAACCTTGACCTTATACGTTAGATGCAAAAGCGATCAATGACCCCGGAAAATCTATAGCATTTTGGACTAAGATTGTTTATGTTCGACCGACTATTGTATATACAATAAGAAGAAATATAAACTCATCTAAAAGAGATCTTCACAAAGAGTTTAAATCCAAATTCTACTATCAAATAAAAATTAAACACTTACAGTTACATACTAATATGTTAGAAAGCGAAACTGATATTGAGCCATAGCAGAATTAAAAAAAAATGCTGCGTAAAAAACACTAAAACAGCACTAGAACATACATAACTACATCCCTGTATTCCTAGAAGTGGTAGGGGGAGGTGCATTACTGCACCCACATTTACAATCCCAGGTAATAGGGACAGGCCTTTTGCCGGTTTTAGGGCACACTTCCACACTCCACGCTACTACTGACAATTTCCAAGCACAAAAACCTAATGAACCTAAGCTTGACTATGGAAACTTCAACCTATGCGCAGAATAAAGTTATATGCGCAAAATTTCAACTTCGCTTTCTCAGCGATTTAAACTTAATTGGGCACAAAATTATCCGGAACTTTTTTTGTTCTTCAAACAACAACAACAAGTTCTGCTTATTATTACTTCACTAGTGCAATATATAAACAAGTTTAACTCTATAAAGACATAAAAAGTACTTTGGTGTTATAGTCATAAGTAGCCTTATTCTATGCATAGGTCGACTTAATCAAATATAGTGGTGTACGAATAACTAATTATTTGCAGTAAAGACATAGAAAACCATTACACCGTGGGATTTACAAACGCTAATGGCAGTGCGTAGATACTGAAATATCCTTTGCCTGCCATACCGGAATAATAATTATGTAGATCTTTTATCTATAAAAACGCATGCGTTAGCAATTTAATTCGCAAATGCGCTATTAGTATAGGTACTGATATTTAAATGTTAAATTAATTCAATGAGTATAAAATATAGCAAACAATAAATTTGCAATAGGTATTACGGGAAACGACTGGCGCTCGGTTACTGATAAGGATAATTATAAACGACTAAACGTTGACTGCCGCGCTGGAGAACGGCAAGCGATCGATTTGTCCAGGGTTCGATACCCTCGTCAGAAAAAGACTTATTGAGATTTGTATAGTGGTTTCCGGCCTTTCAAGTCGCGCCGAACAATTAATCATTCATTTAAAATTATTCTCAAACAACAAAAAGCTTATGCCTACATCAACGAGAATGCATGTATGTTTGTATTTTAAGGACTTTACATACATACATACGTTCATATAATCACGCCTGTATTACCCAAAGGGTTAGGCAGAGTTGCATTTCTGCACGCACATTTCGCCCACATACCAGTATATACTAATGTAAGACTACCTAGGTAACAGAGGGCGAGCCTACTACCATTTTTCGGACACGATTAAAATCTTTGTGCTACTACTGTGAATTTCTAATAGAAAGCCCAATAACAATGCGCGACCTGGGAATCGAACCTAAGACCTTTAGATCGCACAGCACATACTTGTCCCACGCGACCACAACGCAGTTTTAATGGATTTTATAGGTCTATAAACCCATACTCCGTTGGCTATTTGTATCGTCTTTGTCGGGTATGTATTAGTATGTGCACTGGGTGGGGCTACGTGATCTCGCATGCGATATCGCGCCCTTCCTGTCGCCGTCACCGCAGCGCCAGATAAACCCGGGTTCCTGTTGCAAACTTCCAGCGAAACACGATATGCACTTCGCATTACATCATCGATGTACAAATGAGTTACTTCAAGTCCACTTTTTGCGAGGCTTAGTCCCACGATGGCCTTAAACTTTGGACCTATATAGAGAGTACTGAGACCGTGATCGGAAACGAAGGCAGGTAATTGATAAGGTCATTGCAAACACTCTGGCATTAAAGAAAATACCAACAAAATATAAAAAAAAATACATTTTCTATACAAATTTTTCATCGACGGTCGCGGTGTTAAACTAACAGGCACACTCTTGACTTTTGGAAGTTATGTATGTATTCCTAATAAACTATTACGGATTTTAACGGTAAAGAAAACATTGTGGGGAAACCTGTACAGTGTACACCTAAAAGGAATTTCTTAGGTGTGTAGTCCGCTGACCCGCACTGGGCCAGCGTGGTGGAGTAAGACCTAAACCCTTTCAACGGTAGAGGAGGCTCGTGTCCAGAAGTAGGACGTTTATGGGCTGATAATCATGATTCTAAAACTGTTTCCTCGTTTATGCAATTCTGTTAAAACATCTTTTTCTGTTATTTTATTGTGTTGGAAGTATTTCTTTAATCCCCTCTATAATCGTCAAGCAATAAAGAATTAGGATATAGATTGACATCCGTGATGCGACTGCAAATTAACACGACACTGTTATTTAAATGTACCTATACATTTGCTAATTGGGTGTTGTTTTGACTGTTATCGTATTCATGTCAGGCGGACTTCAATTGTTTCGGCAGAACTTATACAGTATACTAATGATTAGGGCCAATTTCGTGAAGACAAGTGGCGCCAAATCACTATGTGGCAAACTTTCGAAGCTAATGCTAAAGTGGGGCGAATCGGCACATTTGAAGTGAACGCGTTGTATAGGGCAATGAATGATTAGAATATCAAAATGAGTTTGTAGCAAGTATATTTAATTGTACATGTAACTTTCTCACATGAATTGCTGAATTCAGCTGGTGAATGAAACACGCTGGTGTTTCCTAGCAGAACGGGGTCTAAAAATCTGTTAATAAATTATTTACGAAAAAGGCCTATAAAACTATTCCCGAGACGAGAAAAGAGTACAAGGCTTTTCGATGCCACGTTAAACATGCTTGTAACTAATATAAAAAGTACTTCATTTGTATCTTTTAATCGTTTTTTAAATCTTTATGTCAAATAGATAGATAATCCTGGATGTTATGTTCATAACCCCGGTAAAGTGTAGACTTCTTATGAGATAAATAAAAAAATACTTAAAGTCGAAATTAAATATGGATATAATTCATCGACTTTCATTTATATTTTTGAATCACGACCACATCTAGTTTTGAAACCAAAAAACTACCTAATGTTCCGTTTAAATTCATGTTTTCTTTTAGGAATCCTAGATGGCAGTAATGCGACTAATCCCTTACTCCCATATTTGAAAATGGAACGCAGCAAAGATAGTGTCTAAAACTGTAATTCCAAAAAACATTTAAAGAGGGCGTTGCACGGAGCATTTGAAGAAACATTTTGTCATCGGTAAAACATTTGCTAGGATTAATTCATCATTATTAGGTACCTGTACATTCTGGAACGACTATGTTTAAAAAATAGCTGTGAGGCTTAACCACAACCTGACTTACCTGACTTTGACTGTCTTTTTCCAAAGTCCTAGAGATCTTTTTACCAAAAAATAATTTGGTCTAGAGACTTAATATTGAAGCAAAGTTACTTACTAATTTTGCATAGATAACTTTTTTTTTGCTTCTTGGTAGGTACCTATATTACTTTTGTGATATTGTTCTTTTGTTCTGTTTTCATCTGTTTATTTTTCATAGCTGCGATGTTGTAAAAATGACAACAAAATAGAATATATTGAAATGACTGATTCATTTCGCACACGCTGTAATAATGGGATAATATGGTACATAAAACTAGCGACATCTATTATCGTTTATGAAAAATATTAAGCTTTAAAGCTGGCTTACTGCAAGAGTTTGATGTTAAATAAACACTAACAAATTAATAGAGAGTCTTGGATAATTTTTTAATCATTACTCGTGTTAAATAATTACTGTATTTACTTGTTAAATTTCACGAACCTAACATAATTAATAAACTACTGAAAATATATTTTATCACTCTCTACATACACGCCACCTATTTTTATTTTAATATATTCCAGCTTTTATTAAATTGGCCCCTAATTTCCTATATATTTTTTACTTTACACGTATTTGGGTAATAGAACTGTATGTATACCAAATTTCTAGTCTATCGACTAAGGATATATACGTAAATATAACATTTCCGTTTTACGTACAAAACGCCTAAGAAAAATACTAGTCGTAATTCTTTGCAAATTATCAGCCAAAGAGGTCGTCATGCCAAGTAAAAATAATTAAGAAAGGTTTATACTCACGCACGGTTTACAAGACAATTCCTTTCTCGACAAACGCCGTCCAAGTCACAGCCTCCTTTGCAAGTATCTACACAAGGTCGGTAACAGACTGCTGGACTGCTAATATTCTTCGTATATCCTTCTTTACACTCACATACGTTGGGAGCTGAGCAGACACCGTTCACACAAGGCGGATCACAAAATGGCTTACATACGCCCTCCATCCTTACATATCCTTCATTGCACACGCAGTTTTGAGGCTCTAAACAAGCTCCATTATCACAATTATCACATTCAGGCGTACAGTGAGTCTCATTGACTTTTCTAAAGCCTGGGCGACATGAGCAGGTATTCGGTGCGATACAATCAGCATTCACGCACTCACAAACAGGCTCGCATGTGAAACTGCCTTTGTTTGCGTAGCCGTCGAGACACTGGCATACATTGGGCGCCACGCAAGTGCTGTTGATGCATTTCTTATCGCATTGAGGTACGCATTCTAAGTTTTCGTTGGTGGTAAAGCCGTCGTCACATTGGACGCAGTGTGTGGTGTTGTACTGATGGAGTCCTGGGAGGCATTGGCAGCTGTCTCCCCAACATAGGGCGCCTACGCAAGGAGGGTCGCATATATAAGGTATGCATCTGTTGATATGGACAGGGTCCAGGTGTAATGGCGGCTCGCAGTGACACAGGTCGGGCGCGATGCACGTCCCCCCGTCACATCCCGTGCTACATACGGGCTGGCACGCGTCCAACTCGCTGTTGTGCTGCCAACCCTTGCAGCACACCGTGTGGTTTTTCCACACCGTTACCATCTGGAACAAAATGTGTGGCAGTGTGATTAGGGTTGCTAAGCTTTTTCGTATTGTACCTTACTCGAAATGTCAACGTTAATGTTTAAAGCGATTTTGGCTCCGATTGTCCATTATACTTTAGGTATGTGCTAAAGTCAGTCGTGAGTTCAGACCTTATGATTTTTCAGAGTTGTGTGTTGGTCACATTTTTTATGTTTGGAGAGCTAGTTAACATTGCATAATTCTTAATTTTTTTTAAGGTTCAACATCGTCATATATAAATTTAATTACATTTAGGCAGGTAATAGCGAGGGTGATTACAAACCCAGTGGCGATATTAAAAATCCCGACAAAAAATAAAAATGTTGACGTTTTCCATACAACCATCGGTGTTAAAAGTATGTGGTTTGTATTGAAAACCACAAAAAAATTATTTTTTGTCGGGATTTTCTTTAATGCCAGGGTGTTTGTAATCACTATCGCTATTACCTGCCTCAGTTTTCGATCACGGTCTAAATACACCCTGTGTAAAGTGAGATTATAGCCGCATAGTTTTATCGATTCCATTAAGACATTCCAATAGTCTTTAAATGTGCCCAGAAAACAACAATATGCCTACAACATTATTACAATAGATATCAAGTAACAAAAGAAAAGCAGTGATGGCACACACCTCTAGCTTTTCAAAAGTTATCTCGACATGAGTGTCGTGTTTTCTGTGCTGACTCAAGTATAAATATGTATTATTTTTATTGAGTAATTGACAACCCGTAATTCGACACCCGTTAGAGTAACAAAAATCTTACTCTTTCGATTACTTTTTCTAGGACTCCTAACAAGGTAAGTAACAATATTGAGATTATGGAATAAATAAAATTTATAAAATATACCGGATGGCAAATGATATGTAGACACGGAAACCACAAAATGGTTGCTAAAAACACTAAACAATTTCGATGACCAACAAATATTCTTTTCGCAGCAAGTGTTTGCGGCACGGAAAAATCTCTTAATTTCTTTGGCACAAAACTTGTAATATAGTGTCGAGTTGTGTGTGTTGTTGAGTATATTATCCAGATGTAACAATAAGAAATCCAGGATAAAATCACTCATATCTTTCTAATAAAACTACTTAATTAATCAGTATGAAACAGTCCAAGAGTACAATAGATAAAACTTATCTTTGCAGTTTCTACGCGAAACATTAAACAGGACTGTTATATGACGCAATTATTAAGCTATGATTTATAACCCATATTTTCGCTTAGTTTGTAGAGTTAGAAAATAATAAATAACAATTGATAAAATATTATTATTATATTATATTTCTTAGGTGTGTAGTCCGCCAACCCGCACTAGGCCAGCGTGGTGGACTGTGGCCTAAACCCTCTCAATGGTAGAGGAGACCCGTGCCCGGCAGTGGGCGAAAATGGGTTGATGAAGAAGAAGATAAAATATTAACACCGATTTGTCGTTAGTTTGAAATTCTTATTGCCATATGTCTATTAACTATGGAGAGGGCTATGTTTGGTACTTCCCTACGAAATCGAATCAGGAATAAGGAGATCCGCGGGAAAACAAAGATTGCTGCCGTAGCCCAAAGGATTAGCAAGCTGAAGTGGCAAAAGTAAGTTCCCGAGGGTAAATCGGCTATTATGGGTAGCATATGGCCGTTTTGGGGGCACACTACTCGTTCTGCTATTTAGTTTTTCGTAGTAGAAAATAAAGTGACATTATGTTCAATGTAAACGTAGTGTAGGACGTCCTCTGGCTAGGTGGGGTGACGATTTTCGCAAGGTGGTTGACAGCGGTTGGATGAGGAGAGCCGAAGATCGGGCCAACGTACCATAGGAGAGGCCTATGTCCAGCAGTGGACGAATTGAGGGCTGTTGATGACGATGTTAAATGTAATAATTACCTCGGTCTTTGCTCTCCTCCCGGTACATTTTTTTCGTCCACATTGCTTGTTGAGCCTTACTGTGAACACTCGTCTCCGAACCTCCTTTGAACTGAAACAACACAAAAATTGTCGCAATATCAATATCTAATTAGATAGGTATAAATTAACCACATTATTATTCACTCTTCTACAAAGCACATCTCTTGAAGTGTATGGTCTTTTGTTTATTACGTAGACAACAAATATAATACAAAACACGTCAATACGTAAGTATTATGTATAGCGAACTGGTCAATATAATATTTGATTTATGCATTAAAAAGAAGCAGTTAATTAGGCATCAATTCTGGAAATATACCCAAAAAAACGATATTTAAACTGCCTCTTATCGCAAAAAACGGAAATCTAGAAATGGTCTGCGATAAAGGCATCAGTATATTTAAAAATATAAAATATATTTATTAATCATGATGGTTGCGTAAAAATACAGCAAGCGTGGGAGAGTATGTCATATTTTATGAATCATCATCACATAATCATACGTCCCACTACAGGGCACAGGCCTCCTCTGCAACTAGAGAGAGTTTAGGCCATAGTCCACCACGCCGGCCTGGTGCGGGTTGGCGGACTACACACCTAAGAAATTCCCATGAATTTTTAGGTGTCCAGTGCCCATCACGATCTTTTCTTTCACCGTTAAAGCAAGTGTTCGTTCATTGTGAATACACACATATCTTCGAAAATTCAGAGATGTGTGCCTGGGGTTCGAACTCACAACTCACGACTAGATTCTCGACCGTACACCTAAACCTCGAAGCCATCACTGCTTCATGTATGTATCAATAGCCCTACAATAATATGGGACTAAAAGTTCTTGGTTTCATAGATGTGTAGTCCTCCAAGGCGCACTAGGCCAGCGTGGTGAACTTAGGCCTAAAAACTCTCAATGGTAGGAGAGGCTTGTGGTCAGCAGTCTGACGTACACATATGGGCTGATAAAAAAGCCTGCAATTGTATAGTAAAGAATTTTTTATTTTTAATGCTGGCATGACAAACTGAAAACACCGCGCACAATAAAAAGTTCTATTATGTCAAAATATGTAGAACATAAAGTATCGATAGTCTACTAGACCTTTTAATAATATTCCTAATTTGAACCGCACTGTTCGTATTACCAACTGTATAATTTAAGGGGGTGATTATTACTAATAGTATGTCATTAATATTTGGAATGCCTCAAATACTCAACACCTTCACGTTTTTTTTATGCTTTTTACACATTGCGGATAATGGCGGCCTAAATGCCAGAGGCATTCTTATAGTCAACCTTAGATACACACCTTCAATGGGTAGAAACACCATTGCAGACGCACCGTAAAACATTATATTGCGGTCATCACTTTGACAGCCCCGTGGGGCAGTTGGCTAGACACCAGCTTGCGAAACGAGCGGCTGCGGGTTCGATCCCCGTACCGAGACAAATGTTTGTGTGATCCACAAATATTTGTTTCTGGGTGTTTGTGAGACCGCAAAGTCTCTCGTAGTTTCTGATACCCACGACACAAGACTTGTATCTTAACGTGGGGTCAGAACTATGTGTGTGACTGTTGGGTGTATTTATTTATTTATTTATTCACTCGGCTTGTCAATCGCGGCGACTAACACAAAATCCCCTAAATGGAGACCTACTACTATTGCCTTAAAACTGCCAACTTCGAAAACCAAATACATATATACATATAGTACAACTTCCCCATTGCAATCGCTGCGTTGGAGTTGAAAGCTTGCTGATACCAAGTCAAGGGTAATGCTTCAGGAAACGAGACTATCTATCGCAACTGTATGTTTGAATATTGACGTGAATGTTACTAGGCGAATGCATAAGACCAATAGTTCTTTTATTTTACTTGGCAGTTTTGTTGATTAATCATTGCAATCTACAACTTTTCTGCTCCAAGGCTAATTCTTTTTCATTAATTTAAACAACATTTACTCTCGGTATTTCAATCATTGATGAAAGGGTATTTAAGTCTCACATCACCAAAATAAAAACTTACGTTCATCTCCTATTATGACAAGCAGATACTATTTAGAACCAAATGCAATATCTCACCACATCTCTCGTTACCTTTACTAACATATTCATTTATTTATTTTATGTCAGATAGCCTACATAGTCGAAAAAATCGATATAAGTAATGCAGGCCTGAATAAAATGAATTGGCGAAGGCTTATGCCTAACTTAGAATAAATGTACGTTTAGAAAAAAGAGACAAAGTATCAAAAGAGAGGATTTAAAACCTTACCTTAGTTTCACTGTGCAAACTCCTTTATCGGTCGCGTTCAAAGCTCCTGCCTCATACACTACTCCAGCAAGCATGACCAACAAACACAATTTTAAAGGAATCATTGTTAAAACAATTTAAAACATCCACCTTTGATTTACACAGGGTTTTTACAAGAACATTTATGACATAAATTCGAAATCACAGTTTCAATTACAATATAAGCAACCGCTTTACAATGATGTCCGGCAAAATGTGATATTATTATCAAATATGACGTATGATATACATACCCTAATTGTGTCGGGCCATCCAATAGAAGAGCTTATCACTTCATGTTAGGGAGTAATTTTAAAGTATAGTTACAATTTATTGCACGAGGAGATAGTGGTTTTCTGTCATGCGGTCACTTTTTAATTTAGCTCGGGGAGAGTAATATATATATACACTTATGTACATTCCATAACTATTAACCCACATTTCTTCCGTTCGTAATAACTTTCACTTCTAAAAGTTCTTAAAAATATAGAAGGTGTCTAGTCCGCCAAACCGCATAAGACCAGCGTGGTGGAGTCATGCCTAATATCATTGGACGTAGGAAGCCACATTAGCCAATTTTGTTTTCGTTCCTCGTAATAGGGATGGAGTCTATTGCTGTCTTTCGGGCACATTTCCAGAATTCTAATGGAAAATCCCAATAAAACTTCGCCCGACTCGAGAATCGAGCCTAGGACTTATAAACCACACAATACTTTTACCGCGAGACCACGAAGCACGAGTAAAACATCCTTATTAATATATTTTTATCAAATTATTGGATAAATAAACCGTTCAATTTCAGAGATGAAAATTGTTGTGTAACCTAATTGGTGTCAGAGACGACAATTCACTTCGTAAATATAAGAAAAGTATTTGTTTAAGTATCTGTCATTAATATCAAAAACCTTGATTCTTTTTGCAGTTAGGATTGCCATTGATAAACATTACAAGTATTTTTTTGTGTTTACCTATTACAAATGACCCTACTACTACTTCAATTTCTCTGCTCTCGTGTTAACCACGTGGTTTTAACGAAAGTCATAATAACCTCGATGGAATGCGTATCTCATGTCCATGGAAGGGGGTTATTTGTTACTAACTTTCGTCAGTATCTCGTATTAATTTTACTCTTGACATAGACATAGATATGCGCAAGGTGGCTGGCAGCGGTTGGATGAGGAGAGCCGAAGATCGAGCGCAGTAGTGTGCAATAAGAAAGGCCTTTGTCCAACAGTGGACGCGATAAAGGCTGATAATGATGATAGACCTAGACCTCAAGACCTTAAGGTATTTGTACACGAAGAGTCATCACAGAAGATAGTTACATGACAGTTGACGATAGATCTACGTCGCAAGTCTGATATCCTCTCTGAACTTTATGCATTTCTCCAGGTACCATAACGATGAAATTCTACTCAAAAGGTTTTGCAACATCCCTAAAACCCACACTGAGAGTAACGACCTGTTAAAACAGCGAATTTGACGGATATGAAACGGGCGATAACAAAAAATATTAGTAACATATTATATTTTAGACGATGATTCGCATTGTGGATAAGTGACTATATAAAATAATTGTAACTATATAAAATAAGACTTGTGATTATAATATAAAATAATTCAGTATAATTTCAAAAATTCTGGGTACGTCTTAAATCGACAAAACAGGAAAAGGCCCTATGGTGCGGTAAAAATTACCTATAACCTAATTATATATAATACATGCACACGTAGAAGCATACATATCAGGACTAGCTTGAGGGATTAAGCCTTAACACCCTATAGCAAGTTAGTTAACTCATACATACAGGGTGTATTTAGACCGTAATCGAAAACTGAGGCAGGTAATAGCGATAGTGATTACAAACCCTCTGGCATTAAAAAAAAATCCCGACAAAAAATAAAATTTCTGAGGTTTTCCATACCCACCACATACTTTTTAAACCGATGGTTGTATGGAAAACGTCAAAATTTTTATTTTTTGTCGGGATTTTCTTTAATGCCAGGGGGTTTGTAATCACCCTCGCTGTTACCTGCCTCAGTTTTCGATCACGGTCTAAATACACCCTGTATGTATGAGTTAACTAATATTATAAATTTTTCAGCTGAGTAACCAGGATAAATCATAACTTTGACGTCAACGCCCCTAAAGAGCGTGCTTACAAAAAACATTGGGATTTTTAAATATTAATTGTGGTTCTAAAGTAGTTATTTTAATTCTTATAAAATGATGTACAAAAAATATCGATTCAGGCCAGCAGGGTGACGAATATTAATACTAAATATAAACAATTACGTCATAAATAATTTCCTCATCAACAGGAAATGTAATAATCTTGGTATATTTTAATATGTATAACAAAATGTATCACAGTTCTATGGTTAAAAGTAAGTCGCACAGTTTGTTCTAGTACATTCGATCAGATATTAAATTCGTCTTAATATCAACAATTTTGATTATGAAACCACGTTCAATACATTGCCTTGTTAAAACAAGGAAAAATTTACAGTAATTCTAATAATAAGTGGGATAAACGCTGAGTTAAATAAAATAAGTTTTGAAATACAAGTGACGAGTGCTGCCGAAAGAATGAAGAATATACTTGGAATAATCACGTTTTTATTTACGGCAAGTACTTATTATTTTTATTTTAGATTTTATGTTATCCAAAAATTGTTAATGTTTCTTGCTGTTCATAATGATATAGTGGATATATCGTCGTGAACTAATAATCAGAGTGAGAATAGTCAAATGTAACCTATTCAACGAGACAAATATTTATGCGGTTCTAATTAATTTTCATAATCCAAATGGGTCTCGTATTTTCTGATACAATATCCAGATTGAAACTTTGTATTAGGACAGAAATATCGGATTCAATGTTGTTTATATTTTGTTAGTGGTCGTACTACAAATTCCTTTCAAATGCAATGCGATTCGAAAGCACTGTCGTCTAGTAAGAAAAGGCAATGATTTTATCAATCGCCAATCGAAATAATTATGCCGGGCCTATCACTATTTGATATACACAAGCTGATTCAGGAAAGTCTCATAATTGCGTCATTATTAATAACTTCGATCACTTTACCCCCAAAAAAAGGTGTAGGTTGCCAACAGTGATTTAAATCCCGTGTATGGAGGTGAGCCTTTTATCAATTTTTGGTCACTTAAAGGCCTAATAGCACCCAACCCGATAGTCAAAGTGACAGCTACAATTAACCCTCGAAAAAGCAAGGCACAGGACTAATATGACATCCTATCAATGAAACAAGTTATTAAGTGACTAATAATTCATTATCTTGATTCAGATTCCGAAACTACTCGCAACAAAAGGACATAATTGTACCAATTACTACCTATTAATTGAAGAAACCAATGTGCTCAACACCTCCTTCTTCGAACCCACAGACGTGTAAGTAAAAATTTGATTTCACGCATTTTTTTGTTTGTATTAGTTTTTATATATAAAGGAAACCGTTCGATAAATTTTAGAAAATTGCTTAAGACTTTTTAATACTATTTTTTTTTTCTGAAAATAACCTTTACTTATTTATGTTTTAATTTTCATACATTTATCTTATCGAACAAAATGCCAATACGAATATAAATATAAATACAATACTACGGTACCCAGTCAATTTGCTGTGAGGCTGTTATACCACACTGAAGCTAGTCGAAAAGTATATTAAACATACAACCACCTCAGATACTTCTTTATAATTTAAGAACGACCATAGTAACGGTATTGAAAAATAAATGTTACGTTTGGTGTATTTATGCACGTAGCTCATTATATATGTTAATATTGTAGGACCGCAGTAGAGCCGTCCTTACTGGATCCACATATACCAAGGAACTGTTATTTGGAACTAACATATAATATGCTTGAAACGCACTGTACAGATACTATACATATTACAAATCATGGTATTGACATATTCGAAAACACAACAGTAATTTCAAGTACAATTAAACCCAAAATAACTACAATCACTACAAGTATGACAACAACACTCGAACCGACAACAATCAAGACAACAACTCCTGAAATGACGACAGTTACTACAAGTACAACGACAAAACCCGAACCGACAACAATCAAGACAACAACTCCTGAATCGACAACAGTTACTACAAGTACTACAACAACCCTCGAACCGACAACAATCAAGACAACAACTCCTGAATCGACAACAGTTACTACAAGTACTACAACAACCCTCGAACCGACAACAATCAAGACAACAACTCCTGAATCGACAACAGTTACTACAAGTACTACAACAACCCTCGAACCGACAACAATCAAGACAACAACTCCTGAATCGACAACAGTTACTACAAGTACTACAACAACCCTCGAACCGACTACAATCAAGACAACAACTCCTGAATCGACAACAGCTACACCAAGTAAAACAACAAAACTGGAAACGACTACAGTATCTACATCTAAGACAACATTTGAACCAACAACAATTACTACGACTAAAATGACAACACCCAAACCGACTAAAGTCACAACAACAATACTAAAATCTACACCTGCTACTAAAACATCTACATTGGAAATCGAAGGTACGGATGCAGAAAGTGAATCGTTGAGATATGCAATATGTAACAAAAATTTCAAGAAATATATCTTAAGTGAAAATTGTAAGGAAAGAACTGACAAGAATTATAAATCTACGACATATTTCCTATGTGATACGGCTCCTTATGAAGAATGTTTTAGTCCTAATATTCAAGAAGATCGACTGCTACGTAAAAATGTGAGTATATGAAAACCAGTAACTAATTCATAATTAATTCCTTGAAAGAAAATCCTTTTTTTATTCGAAAGTGTGCCTTAAATAGATATTAGATCCATAGAATGACTAAAGAATATATTTCTGTTAATCAGACTCTAGTAAAACCATCTATTGATTAAATTAACTCTATTGCTATAAAGAGGAAGGTTTTGTATTTTTGTGCGGAATGAAATCATAAATTACTTAAACTGTTTAATGATTCTTGGTATAGGCAAAGTGGGGAAAGGACATAGGTTTCCTTTTCATTTATAAAATTACATCTTGGCGAAGTAGAAACCAACTACTATTTAATCATAATGATAAACAATTATGTTTGTTATAGTTGACACAAGTTCCGAAACACGAGAGAGCTAACTGTCTTCAGTATTTAATACATGTCAAACAGTACGATTTGGAGGGTGATGTCCTTGTATACCCGCTAGATCTGTAAGTATTTCGTTGCCTTACTATACTTCTTATTCTAAAGATACAATCAGCAATTGGCTGACACACTTTAGTAGTTAGATCCCGGTGATCCCTAAAAATGGACTTTGATTCATTAAATGAAATTCGACAGGCAAACGACATGTCCAAAACATGAAAAAGAGCATTTTTTATTTTTATTATCTTACTAAACAGTACATAAGCGTAATGTTAGGCTAATGCTTTGTTCTATAATTTCCAACTGACCTCACAAAATATTCAAATATGTATTAAGAAGACTCACTTTAAGCCAATTAACACGCACAATGAACGACGTACGTTAAAAAATATTAATTAAAATCTCAAATCATTTCAGTACAACGGCAAAATTCGAGGACATACAATGTTTGAATTACTCAGCAACATGCATATTAAATTTTGAGTGCACAAATAGAGGAGAAAACTGCGTCAACATCTACAGATACGAAACTAAAACGTCTAAAACAAATATTGCCACAGATAACTGCTTCGTTAAAAGAAGTGACAAAGCAAATGCTCCTACAGTTACCACAGACGTAGTACCCACAACTATAATAATTACCGAAGAGACAGACAGCCCACTTAAAGAATCATTCTTAAGTTTCCTAAGGAACAAAAAGGAGTTGGATCTGATATTAATATTGATTTTGATAGCTATTGGTCATTTTGCGTTCATGATTCTGATGTACTTAGCAGTGAGGAAAGTGTTCAGGTTGTGTCGTAAATCAGGGCACTATGGTAAGTTGATGACGCCAGCAGAAGATTTGTATAATTCTACGAACCGATTTATAAGTGGAACAAATTTTAATATTTTTAGAAAATATTTTTTAAAAGAGCGATGCGAAAATTGGGTCTCTGTAAGTTTTTTTCTCAAACGTTTGATTTTTTTCAATACATATATCAATTTATCAAGGTTTAGTAGGATTAAATATTGTTCCTTGTTACTAAAAAATACAGTACAACGAAAAATTACTTTAATAGACAGGGGACGTTAACATAAAGTTCATCACTATCATTTATATCGAATGCACTTATTACGATATAGTCGTAATAAGATTTATAATGAGTCTTTTTTGTCACTTTTTAGAAACTCGTGAAAATGAATCCATCACACCTCATGGTAAGTGAACACCGGAATTCCACAATTTTCGTAAATTTACACTCTTTGGTATTCTTTTTAGGGTTCCGTACTCAAAGGTTTAAGTTATAGAACTTAAACCCTATTACTAAGACTTCGTGTCCATCTGTCACCAAGCTGTATCTCATGAACCATAGAAATTTTGATAGGTCAAGTATTTTTGATGCCGCTAAAGCAACATATACCAAATAAAAAACAGAAAAGATAAATATTTAAACGAGGCTGCCATAGAATAGACATGATTTGATTGTCGGGACCCTTCTCGTAAGAGTCGACTCGCACTTTTTTTGCTTGAAGTGACCCTGAACGATCGAATGGCATAAAATATGTATGGGCTTCATTCAATCTGGGTTCGATAACCTATATTCAGATAGATATAAGACAGACGTCCCGATGACTAATGCGATAAATTGATAATATGATGCGTTAAATTCAGTTAGTACTCCAGACTTAATAACAAGCAACAACAATTGTCCCTAAAACCTGATTATTTTAGTCATGGGACTGTGAGTGTCATATGGGACGCAAAAATAGAATATTCTATCCTTAAAAAATACGACATCTTTTAATAAACTTTACTAATTTGTATACTTTCTATAAATTTCAGATCTTTATTAAGTAACGAGCTCAATTGAACGAAGAGGGTATAATGCTACCACACCAAGCTACGAAGGCAATAATATCTGCAACTGGATTTTGTGATGGCCAAAACTTGTTTGCACTAGATATAGAAAATCTGTTCACCATCATCATAAATGATTTATCACATATGTACATAATATGCAGTATTAAAAACTTCGTGTTAAAATTAACCTTAAATAAATGAATAAATAATTGTATTTTATCACTTTATTCTGTATAGATTTATTCCTTTGATCGTCCCGTGGCATAAGTATGTGCCAAGTAGCCTAGATGTCCGGGGTTCGAACCCCCTCATAATTCCGATATGAAATTGTTTATACCAAAGCTTATAACAAGTCTACCAAAATGCATGAATGAAATAAACTTAGGGAATCAGCTGTAATTTTATGTGTACAACACCATTTCCAAATGGTATATATGTGGTGGAAACTTTTAATGAAAATTTACGCAATATTGCGCTTTTCCCTAAATATCCCTTTAAAATTTTTTTAAATCAAAGTATTAATTACGTGTTCAACGTATAACAGATTTCTATAATAGTTATTAGAAGAAATTAAATACTAATTAATAAGTTTATAACTATTTCAATATCACATTTGAGAAGGTAATTATTACTTAAATTTCTCAGTATAATCCCACGCCAGTCTCCAAATTAATTCCACGAATGACCCACGCTGGTTAAATATTTATTGATATTTCTGCATTAGCGCTATAAATACATACTTATTATTATTTTTTTTATCTATTAAATTTAAACAATATTATTAAAATAGAACATCATTGCAGTGCTTTTTAAAGCATAGTTTATTAAACAAAAGCAATAACATTGGTCAGGGATGCTCCCATCTAGTGGTCATGGCCTACCCTAGAATGGGTGCTACGAGTACGCGACCTCGGCCCCCGAGCTGCTGCAGTCACTACCAACCTTCCCTTCCGTGACTGCAGTATCCACTCCTACAGGCCACATTTTCCTCTCCCATAACTTCCTCTCTCTCTCTCACTATTCCCTTCACCCCCGCTTGATGACGGGCAGCAGCGTCATCAATGCGATTCCTCTACTGCGCTCGCCAACCCGCCTGCCAAGCGTGGCGAGAATTGGCAATATCCCCCTACATGATCGAAACTAGGACCAGGCCCCCAGTCCCCGGCAGCCCCACTATTCCTGGCTACGGTAGCGGCCATGGTAACGGTGGGGCGGGGGGTGCTAAGAATCCCCGGGTTGGCCCCGGCTACCACCCCCGACGACGACTGGCCCTGGTAACACACAACGTACGCACTTTGAGGACGGACGAGAAGATTGTCGAACTGGAAGAAGAATTGAGCGGGTTACACTGGGACATTCTGGGGTTGTCGGAAGTCCGCAGGATTGGGGAGGACACGATAACCCTGAAGTCCGGTAACCTGCTCTTCTACCGGGGGGACGACCAACAGTCCAGAGGAGGTGTCGGATTTCTCGTCCACAGGTCTCTCATTAACAACATCGTATCCATCGAAAGTGTGTCGAGCAGGGTAGTGTACCTTATACTCAGAATATCCAAAAGGTATTCGTTGAAGGTCATACAGGTATACGCGCCGACCTCGACACACCCAGATGAAGAAGTAGAGGAGATGTATGAGGACATAAGTCGGGCCATACATACTTCCAAAACCTACTTCAATGTTGTTATGGGAGACTTTAACGCAAAGTTGGGCATGAGGAGCGATGCGGAGTTGAAAGTGGGGCAATTTGGATATGGGCAACGGAACCCCAGGGGTCAGAGGCTGGCTGAATTTCTGGAGAAAGAGGGACTCTTTGCGATGAACTCTTTCTTCCAGAAGCCGCCTCACAGGAAATGGACCTGGCTGAGCCCTGATGGTTCCACGAGAAATGAGATAGATTTCATCTTGACGACGAAACGACGGATATTCAGTGATGTCTCTGTGATCAACAGGGTGAAAACCGGTAGCGATCACCGAATGGTTAGAGGCTCATTGAATATCAACGTCCAATTAGAAAGGCGTCGCTTGATGAAGTCTACGCTCCGACCTACTCGCGCTCATATCCAAAACCCCGAAAGCTTTCAACTCGAGCTGAAAAATCGCTTCGAGTGCCTGGAAGAAAACCTTGCCGTGGACGAGTTAAACAGCGGTTTGGTAGAAGCTGTCCATGCGGTGGGATCTAAGCATTTTAGACCTCGCCGCAGAGATAGACCTCAAAAACTCTCGGTCCACACTCTTGACCTCATGGCCGAACGTCGATCTATGGCGCTGCAGTCTTCCGAGGACGCCGAAGCATATCGTCAGCTCAATAGACAGATCTGGAAGTCCTTGCGACACGATGTCCGTGCTCACAACACTGTGAGCATTAAAGAGATAATAGAGCGGAACGGAGGCTCCAAAGTGTTTGCAAGAGACTTGTCTATTGGGCAAAGACAGTTGTCTAGGCTGAAGACGGAGGGCGGCCGCGTAGTGTCGACGAAGGCAGAGGTTTTAAGGGAGATCGAGAGGTTCTACGGGCAGCTTTACACCTCGGTTGCCAAGCCCGCTGTTCGCTCGGCCGAAGACCCGAGAGCCGAGTTGATCCGCCACTTCAGTGATGATATCCCGGACATCAGCCTGTGTGAGATTGAGATGGCCCTGAAGCAACTTAAGAACAACAAGGCGCCGGGTGACGACGGAATCACTTCAGAGCTTCTGAAAGCGGGCGGAACGCCGGTACTTAAAGTCCTTCAGAGGCTCTTCAATTCCGTTCTCCTCGAGGGCTCAACGCCAGAGGCATGGAGCAGGAGCGTGGTGGTACTGTTCTTCAAAAAAGGTGACAACACCTTGCTGAAGAATTACAGGCCCATCTCGCTCCTGAGCCATGTCTATAAGTTGTTTTCGAGGGTCATCACAAATCGTCTCGAACGCAGGTTTGATGACTTCCAGCCGCCCGAACAAGCTGGTTTCCGAAAAGGCTTTAGCACCATAGACCACATCCATACGCTTCGGCAAGTTATCCAGAAAACCGAGGAATACAACTTGCCGCTTTGTTTAGCGTTTGTGGACTATGAGAAAGCCTTTGATTCGATCGAGACGTGAGCGGTGCTAGAGTCTCTCCAGCGGTGCCACATTGACTGTCGGTACATCGAGGTGTTGAAAAGTATATACAACAACGCCACCATGTCGGTCCGAGTACAAGATCAGAGCACGAAGGCTATTCCACTACAGAGAGGCGTGAGACAGGGAGATGTTATATCTCCGAAACTGTTCACTGCCGCGCTGGAAAACGCCTTCAAGCTCTTGGAGTGGAAAGGATTCGGCATCAACATCAACGGCGAGTATATCACACACCTTCGGTTTGCCGACGATATTGTAGTCATGGCAGAATCGCTGGAGGACCTTAGCACTATGCTCGAAGACCTCAATCGAGTCTCCCAACAGGTGGGTCTTAAAATGAACATGGACAAGACGAAAATCATGTCGAATGTCCATGTTGTGCCCACCCCAATCGCAGTTGGGGGCTCGACTCTCGAAGTTGTAGACGAATATGTCTATTTGGGACAAGTGGTCCGGTTAGGCAGGTCCAACTTCGAGAGAGAGGTCAATCGTCGAATCCAACTCGGTTGGGCAGCGTTCGGAAAGTTAGGAGACGTCTTCTCGTCCAATATACCTCAGTGCCTGAAGACGAAAGTCTTCAATAGTTGTGTGTTACCAGTGATGACATATGGCACTGAGACGTGGCCTCTCACTAAAGGCGTCATGGGTCGGCTCAGGGTCACTCAACGAGCTATGGAGAGGGCTATGCTCGGGGTTTCCCTACGTGATCGAATCAGAAATGAGGAGATCCGTAGGAGAACTAAAGTAACCGACATAGCCCAACGGATTAGCTCGTTGAAGTGGCAATGGGCCGGCCACATGGCGCGGAGAACTGATGGCCGATGGGGCCAAAAAGTTCTCCAGTGGAGGCCACGAACGGGAAAGCGCAGCGTGGGACGTCCCCCAACAAGGTGGTCCGATGACCTTGTCAAGGTGGCGGGACGTCGCTGGCTGCAGGAGGCTTCCGACCGTTCCCGGTGGAAGTCATTGGGGGAGGCCTATGTCCAGCAGTGGACGAATATGGGCTGCTGATGATGATGATGATGAATAACATTACTTTCATCATCAAAGACTAAAAAACAAATCATTATTTCGCCTCCTTACTGACACATGTTCAATTTACCGGTGTACCCCAAGCAATAGTTCACAAACAATAACCCATATTTAAAATTCAAATTTGACACATACAGCCAAGTTAACGCGCCGTCATGATATTATATTACCTGGCATTCTGAATGTACCTGCCTGTTCAATCCATAGACTCTACGACGCATGCGCAGTAACCACCAACCACGTAATTATGACCCGCCTGTCAAACTTCATTACTCTCTTCGCACCCTATAAAAGGATAAACAAGGGGGGCTGGGGGGTTCAAGCTAGAATGGTTCTCGTGACAACTTCACGCGGGTTTGGCTTCGGAACACTTCGGCGACACTCGGCTGTTTCCGGACTAAAGGCTCCGTACACTTTCAATTGACAGGGAACTGATTTGGGTGAACCGAATATTCTAACGCTTATGAAAAAATGTTACAACTAACAGTCACATACATAGTCTCTTTACGTGGATTTGTATCACAGAACAATTGTTCTGTGGGTTGCATCCTTAATGCTGAATTTCATTTATAAGTATGCATTGTCTTTCAGCCGCAGACAAGTTATAACAATAAATTTGAACTTTAATACCTACTATTTATATTCAAATTCTATCGATACTAGATATTTATAGCCAAAAATGTACCTTGTTCTTGAATTAGAATCAATATAATCCATAGAAATATTAAGAATGCGAAAGAAAATTTGCCTGAATGTTATACTTTCACGCCTATATCTCTTAACTAACTTGAATCACTTTTGTTATGGGGATAGATAAAATCTTGGGAAAAAATATAAGGTACTTCTTATTACAAAATGGACTCACAGCCAGTATAATAAAATAAAGCTAGACATTAAAAAAATATCGATAAGAAATTACTTCAAAGTATGACTAAGCAAACATTGCAATTAATAAAAATAATAATACAATGGAAGGCTGAACGAAATCTCAACATTTTTTTAATAAATAGATACAGTTTTTACAGCCCGTCGCCTAGATACGGCCCAGAGACGAGGGGTGCAATGTTCGCGCCGGCGCGTACCGTCGGTACCAACGCCGCCCTAGCCCGAGCGGCTGCATGCACGCGCTTACCCCAAAAAATACCCAAATTAAAAAAATAACCAGCCAGCCAAACGCCAAACCTCATTTTTTTAATCAAGTGTCATTTTTACGTCTAAAACTTTTGTGCCAGTGACACTGCAACACAATTCGCTGTGATACAGAAAAGGTCCGAAAATATTTTTTTACTTTTTTAAGGATTTACCGTTCAGTTCGTTTGCCAATCGATTGCATCCCGAAAATGGTTGACTCGGTGTGAAAATTACAACGGATTGTATTAAAAAATTGTGATGTGAAGGAGTGGGGGGCTCTTGCGTAACTTGCTCCGGTGCATGTGAGTACTACAAATGTTATAATAACTATCACATTCTCATTTCCTCCCGTGTTATCGATACAGTTCTCATGTCCATTCATAATTTACAGTATAGTTTTCATTCAAGTGAAAATACAAAAAATACTTCGTAAAATTAATTGGCACATTCAGAATTTCAAGAGAAGAAATATTCAAATCCCTGATTTAACCTCGCACATAAACTAAAAAACATGTATAAAAAATTACCTGAACATTCCTTTATCAAGGACAGTCGAGTCAGTGATTTCGCCTTGTGAGAAAACTTCGCCGCTTTCTCAGAAAAATCTCGGACGTTTCAACAATTGAAGCACTTTCCAGCTACATATTCGTAGAAATTTAAGTGACGGCAATGTAATCCCCGATTATTTCAAAGAAAACACTTATGTCTAATTCATCAAAACACATTTAGATATTTCTAAAAAACTCCATCATGATAAATGCTCAATTTTGATTATATTCATATTTACTACCTTAACTTTTATAATTACGATAACTAAAGACAACCTGGTAAGCTAAAGATATCTTAAAGATCCTTACCGGGCGTTTTTTGTGACCCATATTTGATTCTTGAAGTGACTGCAAAATACCTCACGGTATTTAGCACAAGACTTAGATGGAGGTAGTACTAAGTGTGACTGTAGGGTATATTTAAAAAAAAGATTAATTTTAATTTTATAGGATACAGGCGTAAACTGTAGGTAATGATAAAATGTAGGATTACCACATAGCATCTATCACCTAAATTGCGTATAGTATTAAACTCCTAGACCCTGTCTTTTGGGGTATAAAATTATAAACAATATTATGCAATGACATACAAGCGTATTTCGTAAAGCATTGTTAGTTATTTAACAATCAGAAATTTAAGTTCCAAGTGCAAAACAGCAGTCATCTAAAATACCAAAGAATACTCTTTTAAACGATATTTAGCGTTTATCTAATTTATAGACTACTGTTCCTATTGTTTAACCACACACAGCGTCAGATTTATTAGGGCTCAGAAGCCGGCTCCGATGTTGTACATATATTATTGGCTGTGGCGTGTATAAGTTGATCCTTACCCCGAAAAGTTTTTAAATAATAATAAAAACACCCAAGAGGCACATACATAGTCCTGATTACGAGCAAGAAACGCTAGTGTTGCTCCTTACAAATATTTTTTTAACAATATATGTATGCACCCTTAACATCATGACCCTACATTTAGGAACAGCCTTGTCATCTTAGGTTGTCTTGTGATATTAAAGAATATTAGAGACTTCTCGGTCATAAAGACCCAAACCTGTAACAAATCTTAATAGCTAACGCAAACATTTGTCTGTGCAGGGATCGAGTCCGCGGTCTCTCGTTTCCCAAAAGCCTTGAAGCTGTTAGGTCTAAGTTTAACCAGCTCATCTATCTAGTTATTAAAGAGTACATGCCAGTTTCCAGTGTATTCTATTATTGGCAGGTTGATCTATATAAATGTCCTGCCAACACCAAGTTTACCCGGCTTTACTTTGAACTGGACTCCCACATACTGAACGATATTTGCTTCCAGCTAATGGTGGCGTACTTCACACAGATTACTGCAACCTATATTTCTCCATGACATTTTCATTCAACGCTATTTTTTAAGGTCTTTCATGAACAGTATATTATGTTAGCTTGACATATTGTGTCTCCCCCCATTTTTTTATTCTTGTAGTATACGAACACCATTAATATTAATAACATGCAATCTCATGGCAGTATACCCCGAAAGGATCCTACGTAATAGGGGATGAGCCTACTGCTGTTTTTCGGGCGTATTCCCAAACTCCGTGCTGCTGCTGAGAATTACCTAATAAATAAACCCAGTAACACTTTGCCCGAGCTGGAAATCGAGCCCAGGACACCTGGATCGCACGGCGTCTACTTATGCCGCGAGACGATGAGGGATATAAATGTTATGAAAGAAGTTGTAAAAATTAGCTGTCCTAGTGGTTCTGGTCTCGACTCAAGACCTATCTAAGTGTCTAAGATCAAGTTCTCATTAGCCGATAATCCTATTCTACGTCCGTTTTTATTATTGGGATTTGCTTCAATAAGCAATGCAAATATCAGAACCCATTCGATTTTACTTTCAGACCAAACTTAACGAGAAGTGGGCGATGCAAGCGACCGCCCACAGACACTTGATCTAATAGCCCCTTCCATTAAACCTTAAGCATGTTTAAGAGAAAATAAACTTACCTGTATTCCTGAGGGAAGAAATATTTACACCCACATTATAATACTTTGAGTTTCATACAAATAGGAGCTAGTCTGTTGCCTTTTTTAAGTAATGATGGCCTCGAGGTTTAGGCGCTCGGTCGAGAATCTCAGAGGCTGCTGGTTCGTACCCTAGGCACAGACCTGACTTTTCCAATTTATGATTTTATTTACAATGAAAATCACTTGCTTTAACGGTGAAGGAAAATATCTTGATGTGTAGTGCGCAAACCTGCACTAGGCTAGCTAGGTGGACTAAGACCTTAATCCTCTCAATGGTGGAGGAGGCCTGAGGCCAAAAGTGCGACGTTTACGGGCTGATGATGATAATGATTTCTCGACTCTTTGCTGCTACACAAGATTTTATACCGTAAAATTCCCTAACAAAAGGTCGACCTTCGATTCCGACCCGGAAACTCTCGATGTGTCAAATGTCAATCTGTGGCGGGACCGACAAAGCAGTTAGAAAAATGTTTAACCTATTTAAATTCCTTGCAGTAGAACCACGGTCCTACTTTTTCTTAACAACTGTCAGCCTCATTTCGGTCTCTACGAGCTAAAGAGATGGATAGTAGCAACAATGACGCTAATGGCTCCCATGAAAATCTACATCTTGTCCTAAATGGGATGTGTATTAACAAGTAGGGAAATTGGAAAGACTAACTTTTAGTAAATAAGATTCAAATTTTAATTCACGTCATTTGATCGTGTACATTGTATGATTGACATATTTTGTAGTCTCATTCATCCAGCTGGATAAAAAATGCGATGGCAATGATCGAAGTATGCTACTGTTAGTAACTATTTGCAACAGTTTCTTTGTACTAAGAGGTAAGTCAAAGCAATTCTCATTATTTTCCAGGAATTATAACCATGCCCAATTTGAAATTCTAATTAACATTGCTTATAAAAAAAACTAAACTGAAATTAAGCACCTCGTTTTTATTTTCTTATTAATTAGGCTATTGCTATAAAACTTCGAAATTCTTAAAATATTTTTTCTATCTGCTATATTATGGACGATGGCGGCGTCAATTATTACCTGAAATCATCCATGTTATTACTTTAATAAAGAAATTGTATTAAAATATAAACTGACACAGGTAATACCCACCGGTTTTTATGATCAATCCGTTGGGAATCACGTGAAGAGCTGTAATTAAATGGTCTTAGATGTAATCAACCTTTATGTGGATCGCTGACCCTTGCCTAATATTTATTATAGCAATATTTAAGTGAAATATCATTTGTTGCTAGCGTCTGCCCGTGTATGGGTTTTTTGCTTCCAAAGCTAAATAATATCGCAATAAAAGTATATTAAATATACTATTAATACTATAAATATACTATTAATACTATTAATATACTATTAATATAAACAACACGCATATTAAATTGTATCCACGAAAGGATAGACGAGGTGTATTTCTACACCAACATTTAGGCAGTTTTGTTTTTTAATATGTTGGCTGTTTTTATGTAATATTATTATGTCCTAAATATGTTGGCGATTCGGTTCTTTCCTACTTATCATTTTCATAATTATCATCATCATCAACCACTTTCACGTCAACTGCTACCTATTTCTATCAGCTCTCTTATGACACTCTCCTCGGCGCGATCTTAGGCCCTCCTCATCTAACCGCTGCCAGCCATACGAATATCGTCATCCCACCTAGCCTTTCTTTTATATTTATTCCTTATGGACTCATCCATCCGACATGCTATAAAATAAATAAATAAATACACACAACAGTCACATACATAGTCCTGACCCCCACACTAAGATACGAGTCTTGTGTCGTGGGTACCAGAAACTACGAGGGACTTTTGCGGTCTCACAAACAACCAGACCCGGAACAACTATTTGTGGATCACACAAACATTTGTCTCGGTGCGGGGATCGAACCCGCGGCCGCTCGTTTCGCAAGCTGGTGTCTAGCCAACTGCACCACGGGGCTGTCAAAATAAAACCAAACCAATTGTTTATAACATTATACATCAAATCCCATGTCCCGGATTCGCGGCGATAAAAGAATCGTGTCGCATTAAATGTTAGTAACTTTTGTTCCCATTAGAAGTAGGTTACGATGTTCCGGAGCGATCATATTGGAATATCGCTGGCTTCCCGATCGATGGCTAGTTTTATCGTCCCACATGTCAATCAATGCATGACGATTCCATGCTGACTGAACACGATGACAACCCATCATAGTTACAGACTAGTCAGTCGTAGACTGCTCAACTGTCAACTAAAACCTCTGGATGGCCGATAAAACTAACCCATGAAAATTTTGCCTTTATTCCTTCTACTCTTCAATACATTCAGTACGGACAATGATTCAAATAAAGAACATGAAATGCTATGAGTTGTTACGATTTCTAAAAACATTCAAAGTATCATCCATATAGAAACAGATTAATTAGACTAAACTATCGGAATACCTTCGGTCAAACCTCCAATGAAGGGAAATCATTAGTTTTTTCCTTAAAGCGACATAATACCTCACCTAATCAATGTGAATTGATGACTGTGTGGGATTTCCTATAATTATAGGTATTTCATTAGACCACCCTTCGTTCGTACGTTGGTTGTAGTTTTAGCTATTAAATGAAAAAAAGAATTAAACAGATAATCTTAAATATAAAGCGAGTGTAATACAGTATTTTTTACTAACACGAAGAAACACCATTCATGATCATCACTTGATTTCATGAAGGTCATAATATATTACGTGAACATTCGACATTTATATTGATATCTATATTAACCCATATTTTTACTACCCTGTACTAGATTGGTTGTCTGTGCACTCCTTAGCATTGTTTTTGGAGATCTTTTAGGTGTGCGGTTACTCACGACGATTACCTTCACCGTACCTATTTGAATATTCTCACGACCAGTATATAACTTGAGTTATAAATTTGGAACAGCGCCATCTATAATCTCGTATTGTAAACAAAGCGTAAATTGCTATTAATACAATTGCTCGTAACAGAACTATTCCAAACAATAGCGTGTGTAGCAAATAATAAATAGAAATTATTATGCATTCCGTTTTCGCCATAATTCAAGAGACAGAACATTAAATCGGTTATTTCATGAATAAATTGAAGTTGGGTAATGAGGGTGGGCGAGGCCACTTACAGACAATAAAGACACTTTATTTATATTCAAACGTTGAAACGGTTTGGATTCAAACGCTGCCCATATTTATGGAAACGAGCCTGGATTTGGGTCAGTAATGTCTATGGAAATATAATAAAATTATACACTTTGAAAAACAATGGTGCTTTTGAAATCCAAACTTGGTTTTAAAAAGATTTTCATTTAAAAATTACATTCAGTCCGCTTATTATAATCAATACTATATCAAACAAAGGTTCAAAAGCCAAAAATATATACCTAGCTATAAGTTACTGTTCTTTTTCTTAAATTATCAAAACAAAAGCCGCCTTAAAAAAAGGATCTATTCCAAAACAAAATAATATGCCCTAAAAAG
This sequence comes from Cephonodes hylas, assembly GCA_030295005.1. Classification (NCBI taxonomy): domain Eukaryota; kingdom Metazoa; phylum Arthropoda; class Insecta; order Lepidoptera; family Sphingidae; genus Cephonodes; species Cephonodes hylas. The sequence continues at coordinate 1,213,272 of AP025367.1, read as the reverse complement.
TCGAGAAGTGTCCGAAAATTGAGTTAGTATCTACCCCTGTTTCTGATCTTATCCTCTTATTTTATTATTATGAAAAAAGTTTAAAAATACAAAGTACAGTTTTTTTTTTATTTTTATTATAATGCTTTAATAATTTTCTTTTAAATAATCAAATTGTCTTAATAAAATCTACATACTCGTACCACATTTGCCGTTCATTTCGCTAGAAAGAAGCGTCGCGCCCAAATGTGTTGAGGCTTTACATCGAATATTTGATTTATGAGCTCAACACAATAGTGGTGGAAGAAAGGGCCACTTTCAGGCTTCAGGCGATTTATTAGTGACTTGGCGACTTTTATAGTGTTTAGTAGAGCAAACATGAACGGCTAACTACAAGCCACTCCTTAAATACTTTGTAAACTGTAGTTGAAACAGTTACGAAGATTAGTCATCTTATATGAAATTTCTGTCTTGGTTATAAACTCTTTGGAGATGTGGTTGTATACATAAATGTTTTATGGAAATAAGTAGGGCTTTATCCGCGACGATATCCCAGAAAATACAAAAAAATCGTAGGTATGTAATCGCCAATCCTTACTAGACCGCGTAATGGATGTCTAAAATCTTCTTATTTGAAGAGTTTGACAGGGCATTAGCTAATTAATATGGCTAAAAAATACACGACTGCCTAATATTTTTTTCTTTACATTCCATTCTACGCACCAACCAAATAAAATTTATCCAGGTGCATAAAATCCAATGAAACTAAACAATTTAATATACCACATAATAGAGTTGGCAATCTTACAAACCTATGATAGCTGTTAAAGATCAGTATCATTATATATTAAAATAAATTTGCCTAATTTGTTTATTACTGATTACGATTCAGCCGTTTCAGACACCGATTTTCTGATTCCAGTCTCTTTCGTAACTTGGCACGGTGCCTGAAAAATAGGAACAGTTACTGAATAGTAATGTTGGTGAGGACTTAAATCGTTTAAGATGTCGGAAAAAATGTACAATTAGAAATAAAATTGTCCGAATGGCTGGGGTTTATTTAGAGAAAATCCAGTGTTGCATTTCTAACATTTTATTCTGCCTCTAAATTGTCTTCATGCTTTTTATGTAACTTTAACTTAAGTAATAGCTTGATAAGAACGGTATCAAATGCGCAGTGAAACTTGAAGTCTAAAAGCACACAACAAAATTGTTAGGAAAAATTTTTTCGTGCTCCTTTTCCGGATTCGTGAAGTAAGAAAAATCGGTTATTGTCACATGCAAAAAAAACAAATTAACTAATCTTTTCCAAAATTAATTTTCCTAAATAAATGTTATACATCCTCACCTCATTTCTAAGCACATGAATATTTTTGAATTTAGTTTGGAATGAAAAATAAAAAAAAATATTTTGTTTCACAAAGAGGACTACATACGTCCATGTCTGTTCTATGTGTTTATTGATACCTCCTTTCTCGTGACTAGTGGCAATCAATCTTCAAACATTCGTTTCCATGGCAACGCGAATGCAGCACAACACTTACCTACATCCAATTTAATATTTACTCCTGAGATCATTTCAACATTTTGTGCCAGAACGCGAACAATCCGCGACACCCGCCGCACTGCAGTGCACCGCCGCCGTCGTTAAATTTTAAACCTTATTTACTGTACCCTAAAGTTAATTTTCGTTTTTCAATTACACTAAACCTGATTGATGGGTTATGCGGATGAAACGACCCTGTAGTCGATTTTGGCCACTTAAAGTAATAGAGAAAAATCAATTTATAATGTTACAATTTTTGACTGAGGATACAGCTTATATGTATGATCAAAACTTAGCGTGGGAACTTGAGTGAATTGAATAAAAGGATCTCATATACCGAGGACTAAATGTGATACTAACCTACGGATGTATGAATATTTTAAGTTATTCACCTACACAGAATCGTTAACACTGTATAAAAGTAGGCAGAAGATTATAGAACCATTTTGTTTTAATTTCTACAATAAATAATTTTTAAAATTTTCGTGCGACAAAAGTACTATACGATTAGATGCACATGTATGTAATAGTGGTTTATTTGTAATTTTTTCCCATATTTTTTTAAGCTTATTTAAACTAGCGGTTACAATCTCGTTTCGCACGGAAGCAATTTAAATAGAAGAATTTAGCTTAAATTCTTTCTTAGGATCTCTATCTATACCCATAAAATAATCACCAAAGTTTTATAATTTATCCTTTAAAACCCTCATTTTTCTTACAACATCCTATCACAACATCATCGTATAAATATCCCAAATCAAAACCATAAACCTAACCAATTTGCGTCCAAAACCTTCGGATGGAACTGAGAATAGTACAAAAGCGAAGACGTGGCCATTCTATTTAAACACAATTGTGCTGGCGACTCACTCGGTTTGCGTTAATTGGAGGGCCCTCGAGGAGCGTTAAGGAAACCACCGGCCCAGCGGTAAATATCTCTTCATACTGCGAAAGTTTTAAAACACTGCCGCACTCCGCGTCTTGTGGAGGAATTTTACAGCATTTTAACATATATCAGAACCGCAATGCAGTTACCTATTGAATTGCGAAACGTGTGTCTGAATTTACACGTCATCAGTCATATAAACATCCCACTGCTGGGAACAGGCATCCTGTACTATTGACAGGGTTTATGCCTTAGTCCACCTCGCTGGGCACAATTCCAGACTGGTAATACTAATGAAAGCGGAATGACATCACAGAGAATTAATATTCTTTACTAATTCCCCAAAAAATATTTACGCTAAGACAGAAATCAAATGACACAGATTTTTTAGTGATTACGAAAACATTCCATCGTGGGAATTGTGTTTCGGTTCAATCAAACCTGAAATTTAATATCGGCCATATTGTGTTACCAGATCCGCCTCATTTTTCGTTATGATCTTATTTATTACATCTCGTTCTGTTTACCATCTGAATGGCCCTGAAATTCTGTTACTATCCAAATGCCTTCGACTTTTGTGTTCCCAGAATAACAGACATTTTTTAGCCTATTATTGTGGGTGACTAAAAGTTATATACATTTTCTAAGCTAAAACCACTAGTTTTTTTTGGCCTATGTTAAGAACTTTGTGATGGACGAAAGTTAAAGTTTTGCACATAATTCATAATTTTTATGCTTGAGACCAATTTGCTAAATAGCTCTGTAAAGGCAGTTAATATTTTTTTCTATCACAAGCAGAGCTCCAATGCAACCTTTCTAGCCTCAATAGTAACGTCTGTGACCAACAATGTCGTCAAAAATTAATTCTTCTGTGTGTTAATCTCAAACGGAACTGTTAATTTACATAACATTAAAAATAAATGAACACACGCAAACTTGTTGAGCCTTTTTAATTACATAATTTGATTATTTTTGTGTCAAACTTGTTAAACTATAGCGTGAGAGTAAAAAGCGTGGGACCATTAAATAAGTGATAAGAATTTAAATGGTTATGGTTTATTTGCGTGAAATAAAAGTGTAGTTAAAAAGTACAGGACAAGTACTACTATAGGAGGTAAAACGTATCCGTCACAGGCATTTTGAAAATTTAATTATTTATAAAATTGCGAACCAATAAAATTAAGAGGATAAGACAATATACTCGTAAAAGAAATACTGGTAAAGCCTCGTAGCCTCGTGGCGTAGTGAGCTACACACCAGCTTGCGAAACGAGATGCTGCGGGTTGGATTCCCGCACCGAGACAAATGTTTGTATGATCCACTTGTATTTGTTTCGGGATTGTGTGTTTGTTAGGCCGAAGAAGTCCCGTAGTTTCTGATACTCACGACACAGGACTTGTATCCTAGGGTGGGGTCAGTATATGTGACTGTTTGGTGTATACCTACATTATTTTTATTTATATCGAAATAGAGTTAAATTCCCTTAGGTAATTTGTAAAAAATAAACAAAGAATGTGGAGGACCTTAGTACAAGATTGCAGTGAGTTGAGCCAACAACTGTGATAAGCTATGCCAATAATTGGATGAGGCAGACTTAAGACTTTTTTAGATTCGACTGTGAGTGGCTTGTCCACAAGATGACCAACGCGATTAATAAGACTTCGAAGGAAGCAAAGTAAAAAATGTTAACTGCAAATATCATTTTCTGGACATGGCAAAGAAATGCAAAAATAGCTTTATTTCTTGCGTTCTTATCACGTAAAAGAAGACAACTACAAATATTTTGTGAAATAGTACGACGTACATAATTATTATTTGGTTACTTGTTATAAGCCGTATCTACGCGGGAACACGGGAAAAATCACGATTATTTAGCTGATAACGCATCTTTAGGGGCCATTTTGTATTACAATATTGATATTAATGAATGTTTAATATATGTGATCCTGTGTCAGGTGTGGAGCGTGTGTGGTGCGCGCGGTGATGTCGTCATGGAGGTGGTGTTCCCGCTCGCGGTCGTGTGGGTGGTGGCAGTGAGCGGCGCGCCCAACGCGACCCGCGCGCGCCGCCCCGACGCTCTGCCCGACGAGCCGCTGCTGCCCGACGACGAGGACGACCTGCACCACCTCGACTACTATGATGAGGAGAGGATTAATATATCCGGTCAGTGGCATATATATACCTAGGTCTCAACATCACTTAAACAAGCAACGGTCGTGGTAGACGTAGCGATCGTAGGCCTTGTAAAGGCTTTAAAACAGTCAGTGTAATAAAAATTGGTGTCTGCAAATTTGTGTGTTCGTCATCACCATTACCATTGTCGTCATTATCGTCATGAGCATTATGATCATCACCATCCTTAACAACAATCCGATCATCACCATCAACAGTTTTTCACGTCCACTTTTAGAGGAGATAAGTCTCTCCTATGGCACTCAACTGACTCCAGATCCAATTGCTGCCAGCCACCTACGGATACCGTCACCCTATTTATCCAGAGATCCTTGAAGTTATTATAAAGTTTGTTTTTATAGCATTAAACTATAGTATAAGGGGAATCGGCTGTAGAGACAAAACTTCTGGAGTTGTAATCATACATAAACAAATGCAAAACACTTTTTGAAGTCACTTGTGTTTTCAATGAGTAACGTACTTTCTTACTCCTGGTACTTAGTGTAAATTTCTGAAGTTTTACGTCTAACCCGCAGTCAGCCAGTGTGGTGGACTAAGGCTTCAATTTGTTGTTAACATAGCAACGTTCATATTATATGGGCTGGTAAAGATATATTACTACTAGCTTTTGCCCGCGACTCCGTCCGCATAGACTCTAGGATTAAGTGCAAAGAGACTTTTGCATTTATAACATGTTTAGCTCACGGGATTATATTTTCCAGGATAAAATTATCCCATGTTAATTCTGTGAACCCTACGTACCTCTATACCAAAAATCATTCAAATCGGTTTGGTAGATCCAGAAATACCCATTCCCACGGGAATACTACATTTTCCGGGATAAAAAGTATCCTATGTCCTTTCCTGATGTATAAACTATTTTATTGCAAAGTTTCATTAAAATCCATTCAGTAGTTTTTACGTGAAAGCGTAACAGACAGACAGACAGAGTTACTTTCGCATTTATAATATTAGTATGGATGATGCAAAAAATCTTACAGTTATTCTTAGGTAACTTATTTTTTATATCAGAGACCTATTTATAAAACAGCAAACTATTTCCTAGATAAAATACGTTCAACCGCGATTGAAGTGATTCAGTTACCGGTCTATTTTTAACTGAGTGAATTTAATCACGGTATAAAATTTATTTTTAATCTGCCCTCTATAAAACTGCGAAGCGTGCTTATACAAATGAAATGGATGTACCTTTATATGTCAAGTGCAATTCGTCTAGTTTAATGCTATTATTGAGCATCATTTCACATACGACTTACTATAGAAAATAATTTCTTCGCTGTTTTTTCCCCATACATATACCAGTCCAAAAGTCAAAGCTATGTCTATCATTGGACTTTTCAGTCTCACAAACCGGGGATCGAACCCGCGGCTCCTCTTTTCACGAGCTGGTATCCAGCCAACTTCGCCACGGAGCTGTCGATACCAAATTTCTCTGGTTTTTACATCCAAGTTCACGCTGTTACCACCCTTCAAAACGACAGAAAGAGTTACGTAAGACCCTCGTAGTGCATAAATAATCAAATGCAGTAGTTCCATTTGTTATTTATCCATCGAATCGACCAGTTGCAAGTTCTAAATATACCAGTAAACAAACATAAGCAATTACGTTCTTCCGTACTATTTCATGGGAGTAGAAGACTGCCGATAAAATTGCGAAGGTCATTGAATGACATCAAGTATTGATCGATTGTTCTGAGAGCGTGGCTTTAAACCTATTGCAAAACGAAACGCCGCAGGTTCGGTCCCGTAGCGAAACAAATAGTTTGATCCACAAATATTTGTTTCGAGTTAAGTTGCTTGAGAAAGAAAAGTCTCTAGTAGTTTCTGACACCCATGACTCAAGACTCGTATTTTGATGTGGAGTCAAATCTATGTATGAGACTCTTAAGTGTATTTATTTTTATATAATATCTTATAGCCCTGTAATTTCTTCCCCTTCCTCACTAGTGAAGTGAATAGTATTTGGCATTTAATGGATCCAATAAACTATTTTCGTTTCATTCCATTTCTGAAAACGTTGTGGCCGTTTAACTACAATTAAATGGTAACTAACAGTTCTATTAAATGACTATGGAATTGTTTTCTAGACATTTAAGTTTGTTAATAAATTTGCTCAAGCGGTGTCGCTTGCCCTTAGCCTTGAAATGGACGCTTATTCGACTCACCTGATGGTACGTCACCACTGTCGTCCTCTGCCGACGCTATTTATCTTTTTCTAGGGCTATGGAAGCATTTTACCACTAATCCTCATCATCATCAGCCCATATAAGTCTCATTTCTGGACACGGGCCTTCTCTACCATTGAGAGGGTTTAAGACTTAGGCCACCATTTTGAAACTAGCAGTAACTTTTGTCCGACGGATAAATTACATAAGTCGACAGCCCCGTGGCGCAGTTGGCTAGACACCACCTTGAGACACGTGAGGCCGCGGGTTCGATCCCCGCACCGAGACAAATGTTTGTGTAATCCATAAATATTTGTTTCGGGTCTGGGTGTTTGTTAGACCGAAAAAGTCTCTCGTAGTGTCTGATACCCACGATACAGGTCTCGTAATATAGTGTGGGGTCAGGACTATGTATGTGACTGTTGGGTGTATTTATTTATTTATTTAAGTTGACTTACAAGACCAAAGGTCCAATAGATCAATTATAAGTTCCTTATGGAAATACCAAATTACACTCGCTGAACGGGGTATAGAATACATCTAGATCGATGGAACATACTTTGTTCAGGCCTTACCCACCTCAGAACTTACAAATACCTTTTAGGTGAGAAGGTATCGTAATAATGGTTTATATCACCGCTTAATTACCTAATAATTCATTGTAAAATCTGTCATAATTTTGACTTAACACCGCATCTTAACCTCAAGACTATCACGACTTATAGGCGTCCCCATGTATTTTTATTACAAAATTGATGTATATTCTCAACCTATCGAAGTTTACAAAAACATCCACCTTGGCCCCAGCACTTAGTCTACACAAAAAGCAAACAAATTCCCAACTAAAACCAAATATTCTCGCCGTAAAATATTCAAGCACAGTTCCAAAAACGATGTAAATGTTTGAAAAGCGAAATCCGACGGCAATGAGTGCCCAGTGCATATTACAAACTTTCTTTCATGGCTTAATATTCTCCAGTGTAGCTTACAACTGAACTTATTCTGCGGAAACCTATACTTTAAAATGGCGAGCTCGTGTCGACGGTTCAAGTAAATCGGGACATGGATCTCAAGAAAACAGTCTCGTGATGCAAAGTTTACAAGGTCGTAGATATTTTTCTAAGCATCCGAGCCTGAAATTGTAAGATATGCTCATACCTGCACTTCCGAAGACAGAGGCAGAGATAAATATTTTACTTTCTTGTCTCCTCTTTTACTCTGACGTTGTAGGAAGCGAGACGCTTGCTTTTTGACACATTTCCACATTCCATTCATTTATTACTAAACTTTACAGTAATACTGATGCATGTCTGAGAGAGCCATAAAGTTATTAGAATTCATAACTAAAAAAGTAAAAACTTAGTGGCGTAGTGCATGTGTAAAATTCCTAAAAACTTTTAGGTGTGCAGATTTCATCTCTATGTTTTAACATTTGTAAATTAGGAACCTTTGTTATTTCCCACATATATTAGTATAGGAACCAATAATAAATCACGTTTGAAATGAAACGACAAACTGAAGATTTAGAGACCGACGCAGACAATAAAACTGACGCTCGGAATCCGCAAATGCATCTTGCGACAAATTGCGAGATGTATGGCACACTTTACATAATAGCCATTTGGCGGAATGGAATCATTATTCATATAAAGCTAGGCGGCTGGCGGATCTCCAAGACTGCACAAACACCGGTCCAATAATGTATAATGAGCCGCTGGACCTGACGTCATCAGAAACAATCGCTTGACGTGTTTGTCAGGAGGGAAGGATTTGAAACAAATACCACCGCTTTTTGGATATTTTTTACTGATATCGGCACTAATAAGTATTTTTCAATTGAACGGAGTTGCAAGGATCGCGGCGATTTTTTATTATAGTCAAAAATAAAAGACAGAGGTTTATTTTCATTCAAACAAATTTATACAATTTCAGTAGAATAGTCAATTCTAAAACTAAACTAGTGCCGCATCAGAACGTGTTACCGTTGTGAAGAAAAACGGAAAGAAAGTATTTCGGCAACACTGGATGTATTTTCCTTATAATAATAATTTAGAAATATAAGTACCATTTTTTAAATTGACATTTCACATAGTATAGCCATATAGCTTCTAGCCTGGGTCGCCAAATTAAATAGAGCTGACGAAACGAGGTTTACAAATACGACTGTTGTACATACTGCGTGAATCTATTAAATTTGTCATAAACCACATATACTGAAATTATAATCAAATTGTTTATATATATTAAACAAAATAATTATAATTGAAAAACAAACAATGTTATTATCTTCGGGATATTATAATAATTAAATCAAAGAAAATTAGATAATATAATTTTACAAACCGTTTATCCAATTATCCTAAAGCTATTTTTTGTAAAATATATATTTTTAAGTATTCCTTTTGCACTGGTAAATTACTTGAAAACAGCTACCGCGCGTGGGTGACCTTATTAAGAAGCTATTAGTGATCCCACTTTATCCTCAACAAAATATTATTTATAAACATCTCTAATAATTGATTTATTTACAACACACAAACCTGTCAGACAATATTTTATCAGAAAAATACTTTCGATTATCAGCATCTAACTCAAAAACCACAGGAAGATATACGTTGCACTTCAGCCTAGGTCTAGGTGCATCCATATAGGAAAGTTGTGCATGAGAAGATGTAATTCCTGGGACTGCCTCGTGGTCTCGCGGTACAAATATATTCCGTATCTGCAGCACGGAGCCTGAAATTGTGCCCGAAAAACGGTAACAGGCTCGCCCCTATTACGTGGGTGAAAAAATCGACTGGTAAAATGTGCAAAAATGCACCTCTGCCTACGCCTTCGGGGAATATAGGTGTGCGGTTATGTATGTATGTATCTCCTGTGCATATAGGCAGATAACAATTTATTTTCTTCTTAAGTCTTATCAGGTTCAGTCGAGATCTTATATAGATGACCTTGCCATAGAGCTATGGGGAGAGTCTTGAGATTTCCTCATCCAATTATTGGTGTAGCTTATCAAAGGTATTGGTATTGGCTCTAGAACTCAATGCATTCTTGTAGCCATTTCATAATGACGTATCAAGGTTTTTCTTTTTCAAAAGTACGCAAGACGACTTTTAGTATCAGTCACAACATCCTCCACTCCTATCAAAACAAAGATACCACAGAGTGATATATATATTTATAAAATATTAGTATATTTTGCATGCACCTGCAATCTGCATATACAATTCCAAACCCTGTGCTGCTACTGAGAATTTCCTAATAGAAAAACCCAATAACAATACCCGATCTGATAATCAAAGCCGAAACTTCTAGATCACACGGCATATAGAGCCACGAAAGAGATAATAATCAAAAATCTAAACCTAATGTACTTACATACATACTAAATAAGATTAAATAAAAAAAATACTCCTAAAGCACTCATATCAGTATGATGACGTCGATATGTGACCTGAATCCAAAATGGTTGAAATAATAAACTTACGTCAGCTCTATTACGTGTGGCAGTTACAATGGGGGCAATAGAGACGTCAACCAGCAAGGTGGGCATTGTTAGCCACATTAACTATATTCATTCATCACAATACGGACAAATACATGGAATTAAAATCGCATTAATACTATCTGATATCTTGAAATATCGATAAAAGTAAACATTACATTGTCTATGTGTAATATGCCTTGTGTTATAGGGGTCAGACCTAAATCCACCACGCTGACCAATCGCGGGTTAGTAGATTTTGCGAACCTTAATATTTATGTTGGAAAATTTTTCGGTATTCAGGTCTCCTCACGATGTTTTTCTTCTAGATACGTTGGATTTGAAGCAACGAAACTTTTTTAATATATGCGACAACTTCCCGATCCCATCAAGTACTATTAATATTATTTATTGAAATTGATATAACATATATTCTATCACCTATTTATGAATGAAAACAGTCGTGAGTAAATATTTGTCTATAGGTTTGATAAAATAAATAATTCCATTTGTATACATTATTATCGCGGCAAAGGGACCGCAAATGACGATAAGTGCAATGCGGTACAAAAATTTTGGAGCCGTTTCGAACCGCACATCAGTGAGAAAGCTCCGCCAAAGTCTCGCGATTGTCTCCCAAAACATTCTCAAAAGGATTACACTTTAATCCAGTGATGTCTAGTTTATAATTATTTACAGTTGTCAGAATTATTATTTATAAGACAATTTGTTTTTGTGATATAAAGATTAAAATTATTCAGGATTTTGTAAGACAGATTTGGTTGTATGGAAGTATCCCAACTAGAAAAAAGATTCTTTAACTGCACATTACATACAGCACATTTATTATACCAGCGCAAGGTTATTTCTGGGGCTACTTGAATGTAAAATATATTCAGCAATTTATAGAAAGAATGGAAGCAATTGAAACGTACGTAAATCTCTGCAGTAGGTCATTTTCACCCCAAATAAAAGATAGGGTGGCCATTCACATTACAATGTGAGAGACAAAGTAATTTTAATGGGTTTCAAGACCTGGTTGTAAAGCGTACAACCGACTAACAAACTAAAGATTTATTATGTGTAGAACATTTTTCTCGTACAGTTATTTTTCGTCTATTTCTAATGTTATATATGTGGATTGACACTACGACAAATAAGATGAATTTGTATGAAAATTTTGAACTGGTCACAAAGTACTCTATTCATTTTACAACAAATTCAAAATATTATAAAAAGAGTTAGCAAAAAAGTAAAATTACATAATTCCGAAACAAAAAATGGAGAAAACCATTATGACAAATACTGAAAAAGTTTTTACCATAAGTATGCATTTTAAGCGCTCTAATAAAATAGTTTAGAAGTTTGGCACAAATGTAGATTTATTTTATATTGCAGCCACGGCAATATTGCGCCAAATGGGCTACTAACTGCCAGAATGGGGTTAACGGTTGTGGAGAATGAAAAATATCTGTAACATTCTTAAAAAGGTCAAATTACTATATCCATTGACTGTAAAGTTTAACTCATGTGAGGTTTTATTGTAATAATTTCGGTTTCTAAACTTCAACAGATTGGATTTCTCCTTATTCTACTTTTTGGTTTATTAAAGGAGAATTCTAAGAATATACTGCGTACTTTTATAAAAGATAATGAATCTTATAATTATATATTTACGTCTCGCCAGAAAACAAGATGAAAAGTAATTCTACGTAACGAAAATTAATTAAATTCTGATTATTCATAATTAATTATAACTACCTATTACTTAGACGGCGAAAAAACGTCGTGAGGAAAACCAGATCTAAAAAAAAATATGAATTTATTTGGTGTGTACTCCGCTAACCCGCGCTAGACCAACGTGGTGGACTGAGAGCTAAATCTTAAAGCAAAGCAGTGGAACATAAGTACATGGACTGATAATAATGGTTACTAAGAAGCATAAACCCTCTCAGTTGTAAAAGAAGCCCGTGCAGTGGAACGTTTATGAAAGGATAATGATAAAATTCTAAATAAGCCAATAACTTAATTCTTTGATAATATACCAAGATAACCTGAATTAGGTTCACATTGTAGAGAATTGTTTCAAGGAATTGCCAATATCTGCATCCCTACGTTATCTTGCTCCATGGCCGTTCTAGGGGGGAAGCGGCGACCCCGTCCGAGTTGCCACTAGCCCAGATAAGTTATCGAACGCGGCCCCAATACTAATGCCAGTGTTTTGAAAAACTTGAATTAATGCCTGGATATCTGTGTTGTTCAGATATCGTGAATTGAAAAATTTTGTACCTACATCAAAAACGTCGCAGGCTACAGACGGCTTTCGACCGATCCCGGTGGAAATTATTGAGGGAGGGCTATATCCAGCAGTGGACCACAATTTGCTGATGATGATGATGATACATAAAAAAATTGTGAATCTATGTTAGATTACCTTTATGGTTCTTAGGTATAACAACTAGGACTTTGGAGGTCTCTTGATCGGTATCAAGATACCTTACCGTCAATTCCCGGAATTTTGTGTGTGCAAGTGGGTTGAATTTTAAATTATAAAATGTTGCTGTACGGAGTCTACTAAAAGAAATTAACAAGCATTAATTGTATTTACATATAAATCTGATATAATTATGTACAAGAGAAAATGACATATAAGAATATAGGTTATTCGTTAAATAAGTTATAGGTTTAAGATTTATATACTTCTGCAAATCATTGCTGATCACGACGTGAATTAATCTGAAATCAAAAAGAGTCATCAAGTGACTGTTGTTTTCCTAAGTCAATAAAATTAATTATGTTCTGTAAAAATTTTTAGCTCCTTTAATAAATTTGTAGCAATAGGACGGATCATAGAATGTCAAAAAGCTTGCCTCCCAGTACCTACGTGGGACTTAAACATCGAAACGGTTAAGATATACACCTGTGTCTAATCCATAGGGATGCAGACGTGAGAAAATACAGGAATATATCTAAATGTACAAATATTCGTGGACTAGACACGTAGGTAAGTTATCGAGCCAACGAAGCGGTTTTATCCCCAAAATGTCCGATGCTAGTCCGTACTAAATTTACTAAACGTGTCTTCCGCTCTACTGCGACACGTGACTACCAACACGTTTCTAGCTACGCAATAACATAACTTCTAAAAGTTTTCTTGCTGGCGAAACTAGGAATAAACGTTATTTTTTTAAAAATATTGTGATTATTATGAGACTGAAATAAATGGTTGTATTATGAAAATCAGTCGCTAAGCCACGTCATTTATGAGGACACCAAGTATCTTATACCAATTTTTTAGAAGTAAGAAAGTAGTGATGGCTTCGTGATATAAGCACGCAAAATATCGGCAGTTGGGGGTTCAAGCCCCAGACACACCTCTGACTCTTTAAAGTTATATGTGTAAAGAAAAACATCGTGAGTAGATCTGTAACCATAAAATTTCTGATGTGTACTCCGCCACCCCGCACTGGACAAGTGTGGTGGTCTAAGGCGCCCCATACACCTACAATCATATTGCACAATCTTTTTATTGTGCAATAATATTGAATACCCCCTTTGATTCTAAACGTTCAACAAATTCTGTCAATAAAATTGACAAACCACTGTGATTAATATTTTCGTGCGAGAAACATGTCTGACGACGAAACGTGATTTTGTTGAAAAGAAAAAAATATTCATCATCATCATCATCATATCAGCCATTAGTGGTCCACTGCTGGACATAGGCCTCCCCCAATGACTTCCACCGGGAACGGTCGGAAGCCGCCTGCAGCCAGCGACGTCCCGCGACCTTGACAAGGTCGTCGGACCACCTTGTCGGGGGACGTCCCACGCTGCGCTTGCCAGTACGTGGCCTCCACTGGAGAACTTTCTGGCCCCATCGGCCATCAGTTCTCCGCGCCATGTGGCCGGCCCATTGCCACTTCAACGAGCTAATCCGTTGGGCTATGTCGGTTACTTTAGTTCTCCTACGGATCTCCTCATTTCTGATTCGATCACGTAGGGAAACCCCGAGCATAGCCCTCTCCATAGCTCGTTGAGTGACCCTGAGCCGTCCCATGACGCCTTTAGTGAGAGGCCACGTCTCAGTGCCGTAAGTCATCACTGGTAACACACAACTATTGAAGACTTTTGTCTTCAGGCACTGAGGTATTTTGGACGAGAAGACGTCTCCTAACTTTCCGAACGCTGCCCAACCGAGTTGGATTCGACGATTGACCTCTCTCTCGAAGTTGGACCTGCCTAACCGGACCACTTGTCCCAAATAGACATATTCGTCTACAACTTCGAGAGTCGAGCCCCCAACTGCGATTGGGGTGGGCACAACATGGACATTCGACATGATTTTCGTCTTGTCCATGTTCATTTTAAGACCCACCTGTTGGGAGACTCGATTGAGGTCTTCGAGCATAGTGCTAAGGTCCTCCAGCGATTCTGCCATGACTACAATATCGTCGGCAAACCGAAGGTGTGTGATATACTCGCCGTTGATGTTGATGCCGAATCCTTTCCACTCCAAGAGCTTGAAGGCGTTTTCCAGCGCGGCAGTGAACAGTTTCGGAGATATAACATCTCCCTGTCTCACGCCTCTCTGTAGTGGAATAGCCTTCGTGCTCTGATCTTGTACTCGGACCGACATGGTGGCGTTGCTGTATATGCTTTTCAACACCTCGATGTACCGACAGTCAATGTGGCACCGCTGGAGAGACTCTAGCACCGCCCACGTCTCGATCGAATCAAAGGCTTTCTCATAGTCCACAAACGCTAAACAAAGCGGCAAGTTGTATTCCTCGGTTTTCTGGATAACTTGCCGAAGCGTATGGATGTGGTCTATGGTGCTAAAGCCTTTTCGGAAACCAGCTTGTTCGGGCGGCTGGAAGTCATCAAACCTGCGTTCGAGACGATTTGTGATGACCCTCGAAAACAACTTATAGACATGGCTCAGGAGCGAGATGGGCCTGTAATTCTTCAGCAAGGTGTTGTCACCTTTTTTGAAGAACAGTACCACCACGCTCCTGCTCCATGCCTCTGGCGTTGAGCCCTCGAGGAGAACGGAATTGAAGAGCCTCTGAAGGACTTTAAGTACCGGCGTTCCGCCCGCTTTCAGAAGCTCTGAAGTGATTCCGTCCTCACCCGGCGCCTTGTTGTTCTTAAGTTGTTTCAGGGCCATCTCAATCTCACACAGGCTGATGTCCGGGATATCATCGCTGAAGTGGCGGATCAACTCGGCTCTCGGGTCTTCGGCCGAGCGAACAGCGGGCTTGGCAACCGAGGTGTAAAGCTGTCCGTAGAACCTCTCGATCTCCCTTAAAACCTCTGCCCTCGTCGACACTACGCGGCCGCCCTCCGTCTTCAGCCTAGACAACTGTCTTTGCCCAATAGACAAGTCTCTTGCAAACACTTTGGAGCCTCCGTTCCGCTCTATTGTCTCTTTAATGCTCACAGTATTGTGAGCACGGACATCGTGTCGCAAGGACTTCCAGATCCGTCTATTGAGCTGACGATATGCTTCGGCATCCTCGGAAGACTGCAGCGCCATAGATCGACGTTCGGCCATAAGGTCAAGAGTGTGGACCGAGAGTTTTTGTGGTCTATCTCTACGGCGAGGTCTAAAATGCTTAGATCCCACCGCATGGACAGCTTCTACCAAACCGCTGTTTATCTCGTCCACGGCAAGGTTTTCTTCCAGGCACTCGAAGCGATTTTTCAGCTCGAGTTGAAAGCTCTCGGGGTTTTGGATATGAGCGCGAGTAGGTCGTAGCGTAGACTTCATCAAGCGACGTCTTTCTAATTGGACGTTGATATTCAATGAGCCTCTAACCATTCGGTGATCGCTACCGGTTTTCACCCTGTTGATCACAGAGACATCACTGAATATCCGTCGTTTCGTCGTCAAGATGAAATCTATCTCATTTCTCGTGGAACCATCAGGGCTTAGCCAGGTCCATTTCCTGTGAGGCGGCTTCTGGAAGAAAGAGTTCATCGCAAAGAGTCCCTCTTTCTCCAGGAATTCGGCCAGCCTCTGACCCCTGGGGTTCCGTTGCCCATGTCCAAATTGCCCCACTTTCAACTCCGCATCGCTTCTCATGCCCAACTTTGCGTTAAAGTCTCCCATAACAACATTGAAGTAGGTTTTAGAAGTATGTATGGCCCGACTTATGTCCTCATACATCTCCTCTACTTCTTCATCTGGGTGTGTCGAGGTCGGCGCGTATACCTGTATGACCTTCAACGAATATCTTTTGGATATTCTGAGTATCAGGTACACTACCCTGCTCGACACACTTTCGATGGATACGATGTTGTTAATGAGAGACCTGCGGACGAGAAATCCGACACCTCCTCTGGACTGTTGGTCGTCCCCCCGGTAGAAGAGCAGGTTACCGGACTTGAGGGTTATCGTGTCCTCCCCAATCCTGCGGACTTCCGACAACCCCAGAATGTCCCAGTGTAACCCGCTCAATTCTTCTTCCAGTTCGACAATCTTCTCGTCTGTCCTCAACGTGCGTATGTTGTGTGTTACCAGGGCCAGTCGTCGTCGGGGGTGGTAGCCGGGGCCAACCCGGGGATTCTTAGCACCCCCCGCCCCACCGTTACCATGGCCGCTACCGTAGCCAGGAATAGTGGGGCTGCCGGGGACTGGGGGCCTGGTCCTAGTCTCGATCATGAGGGGGATATTGCCGATACTCGCCACGCTTGGCAGGCGGGTTGGCGAGCGCAGTAGGGGAAGCGCATTGATGACGCTGCTGCCCGTCATCAAGCGGGGGGAAGGGAATAGTGAATGAGAGAGGAGGCTATGGGAGAGGAAAGTATGGTCTGTAGGAGTGGATACTGCAGTCACGGAAGGGAAAGTTGATAGTGACTGCAGCAGCTCGGGGGCCGAGGTCGCGTACTCGTAGCACCTATTCTAGGGCAGACCATGACCACTAGATAGGAGCATCCCTGACCTACAAAATATTGCACAATAAAAATTAAGCCCGCTCAATCTTTTGTTCAATTACTGCGCAATGTTTCAATATTGTCCCTACACGTTCAATAATATTGTACAATCAGAATATTGTGCAATATTATTGTAAGTGTATGGGACGCCTAAGGCCTAAAGAGTGATACAGAAATCCCGTGCTTAACACTGGGACGTGAATGGGCTGATGCTGATGATAATGATCTTTTAACTTACGTCGCGAAAATTCAGCCCAATAGCAATCTACGATATCTGACATTTCATTCCCGAACCCTAATCCCGTAGCCCCAATTCCAAATAAACGGCTTCAATAAACCGAGCCGCTATCAACAAACAAATTATTGTTCTTTGATCGTCGTTCCTTAAAATACCTTGAAACTCGGCAATTCAAGGAAATATCATCAGATCTCGAGCCAAACATTCGAGATTACATCCTATTAAATGTCTAAAAGGAACAGACATTTCAACAAAAATGTATTTTCCAGGACAGCACTCAGGTTTTGTAAAGAGGGACAATATTTATCAACATAAAATATTTTCAAATAGAGAGCTTTTCTAGTGCTGTTGTTTGGACAAGCCGCCGCAGCGAGGCAAATGTTTGCGTAATCCACTAATACTCGTTTGGTCTGGGTATTTGGTAGACCGAAAGTCAATCGTAGTTGCATACTAAAAGTAATATCCTAATAGTCAGGTTTATGTGTGTTTTGTTATATGTTTTTTTTTAATTTATAATTCTCAATTGAATCAGTTACAAAAGTAATTATTTATAACTAATAGATATAAATGATAGAAAAATAATTACAAAGTATGCTTTAAATAAAATATTTAAAAAAATATATTTATAGACGATAATGTATAATTTTCCATTCCATCGAGAAGTTTTACACTTCTTCAATACTTCAAATATTCTAAACATCCATCATGAATTAGAGTTGGCTAGATACCAGCTTGCGAAACCAATGTCAACGGATTCAACTGAGGCAAATATTTGTGCGATTCACTTATCAGTTTATTTACTTATTTTATTAAAATAGATTTCATTAATCATATTGAGATGTAGACATTTAATACTGCATGGTAACTAATGCTACAAAATCTTGCGGTTCAACAGCCTTCTATAGCTCCCCCTTTCCCTCTCGATCAATGACCTAGCCTAGTGCATATAATTTACAACCTAAGACGCCACCTTCGTGATCCGCCCTTGAACTAGTTGTATTCAACCTTGTTCCTACTGAATCACATTCAGAACTCAGTTATGTTAGTGAAATTTCAAATCGATCTGTAATTTCTGAATAACACTAAACATTTACTTTGTGAATGTGATTTGATACTCATGTGTACTAAAAAACCTTAAAAAAGTAATGAGCACGTAAGTCGAAGGATGGACAAGCAAGGCCAAAGTAAAAAGGGGTGGATTACGTGAGATAAGATATAAAAGACAAAGATGTAACTGAAGCCATGACAGCTGTTGAGGATGTTTGGAAGGAGAAAACGTGCTGCGCCAACCCCAAATAAAAATTGATAATAGGGCAAGATAATGATAAGGTCCACCAAAAAAAAACTTTAAGATCTGTTATAACTTTGGTCAAATAAAGACGAAAAATGTAACAAAAAATAAAAACTAGCTATATCATCATTAGGGTTTGCAATCCCGCATTCCGCATTCCCGCATTCCCGCGGGATCCCGCATATTTTTAAGTCCCGCGGAAATTTTATGACTCGGCAAGGTAATTCAGCTATCACTGACGGCCTATTAGCTCCATCCCAACAGTGCGGGCGTATCGGACAGTATCGATCAATCGATCGAACGAAATAAAAGATTGAAATGTGCGGCGGTTTGTTTATTCTGTTAGAAAAAAAGTAAGAGTTTCCAATTAAAGTGACACTTTACAAAAGACTACTAAAAGTTTTGTCTTCTTGTATATTCGTTTATTGATTGCACAATGTAATTAGCAGAAATCGATGCAGTAAATTATCGATAAAGTAAATAACTCAACAATAGGTAACAATTAACCGGGTAACGGATGGATAAGAGTCCCTCGAGACCAGGATGGTTGACGTTTTTTTTTAAAAGGCCTATGTTCAGCAGTAGACGGCGATAGGTTTTGCGAGGTTGTCATGGCAAAGAAAGAAGCTGCAGAGAGGGATCGTGAAAAAGCCGATCCCACTCGAAGACGAAGAGGCCGACAAATTAGCGCTGTAACCTCTAATCGGTTTCGAGCAAGTTAAGACTTAAGAGAATGTTTTTTTAGAAATGTATATGTGAAGAGCATATAAGCAAACCGCAAGAAGGTTTACCGATATGTGTCTTTTTTGAGATCCCGGTGTCCTTTGCACGTGGTAACCAAGAACCATGAGGTTTTTAGTTCGTAAAAGTCCGACATATCCTGCTTGTTAGTAGTAGTTTTCCCCAGACAAAAAAAAGACGGCGATAGGCTTAGTATATAAATAACTGAATGGTAGTAACAATTATTTAGGTAAGGTTCATCATCATCATCAGCCCATAAACATTCCACGCCTAGGCACACGTCGCCTTTATCATTGAGAATGTAGGTAGGTCTTAACCACCACGATGGTTTGCGAAATAGTTTGGTTTAGTTTTAGTTTGATTTTGTGCAGGTTTCCGCACGATGTTTTCTTTTACCGTTAAATTGTGAATACACACATAGGTAACTTGGAAAAGTCAGTCGTGTGTGCTTGGGGTTTGGACCTGCAATCGTCCAGATACTCGACCGCGCCTATACCTCGAGGGTTTAATTGCTGTTTAGGTTACTATTTACTCTTTAGGAATGTAGGAACGGGAAAAACGGGATTGCAAACCCCCTACCTCACCTCATAAGAAGTATGAAAAAGTACTTTTTCTATTAGATAATTTATGAATGTCTCTATTATGATTTTTTTAATATAGTATAACTAATATACAGGTAATATAGAATTACTATATGCATATTTTAACATTTTTGAATTTTTGCGGGAATTCCCGCGGGATCCCGCGGGAAAGGCAAGTTTCCCGCAAATTTCCCGCGGGAAAAACAATGGTGCGGGATTGCAAACCCTAAACATCATACATTACACTTTAAGTGGTACCTTTCTAAGACTATACACAAAGAGATATTTTAAAATTACTTAATTATCTTTAACTAAGCATATTTGTTTTCATTGTTACTAATGAACGCTAGAAATGACTAATACCTAACACATAAACTCACAGTATCCTTGTAACTAAACTACAAAAGACCATAGACGACATTGAATTACTGTACAGCATGATGAATCGTCATGCCAGTTATCGACTAAGGTGTTCACGAAACGGAAATCGTCGCTCGGGGCCCGCGGCGCCTTGACCCACTTGCTCACTCCGCCCCTGGCTCCGGCGATTATGCTGCATATGACAGACGCCAGCCTACGTGAATAACGAATAAGCCAGTTTAACGAAATTGCCTCGAAATGTTAGGAGCAACATTTAATTACGCTCAGACGAGATACTGATTCGGGCTTTGGATATCAATTTCGGTCTAATTACAGCTAGTTTATTTTCAAGGGCATCTTTTTTTTGTTTAGTGGATCATATTCCGAACGGTTCGTGTATACAGGCGTGATCGAAAACTAAAACACAAATTAGTTCATTGATTCCAAACACTATAACGTGGAAAAATACGAAAAAAGGAGTAACATTTTTGTCGTTCTAATCTAATAATAATCTCATTCATCAATCAATTTTAATCATTTCAATTTTTAAAGTCAATCATTAAAGTCTACTTCTAATTTAAACGGAAAACGTGACAAGCAAAAAAGTCGTTTAGCCAGTGGCAAGGAATTAATTATAAGTTTAGGCAAAGAATTATTGGATTGTCTCATTAACAAAAACTTAGCAAAAGCTTTGAGTCCAGACAAATGCTCACTGCTCAGTAAAGGTCTAACCCCTCTTTGTATAGGAGGCCTGTGCCTAGTTCAGAGGCGTATACAAACTGATACGAGTATTTATATAGAAACGTCAATAAGTCCGCCCACTTCTTCCACGTAGCCGGGTGCGTGGGACTTTGCATAGAGCTGGCGGATCGAGTACTTAGAAATACGAGTACACACCTACGTACTTATGTACTTGTACGCAGTGGCTGTGCTTCTATAGGAGCTCGAAAGCGTTACTCGTCAATTGTGTAATGTATGGTTTATAGTTGTTTATTATGTGTTCAGGATATTCTCATTCATGTATTTTTTGTCATGGCAAATTGCTTTTGTTAAATAAAAATTTAAAGTTTTAAGATCTATCATTCAAAAATTTTAAAAGTAAATTCTTGGTTTCGATATATAATACGGATCTCCTCTATCACTGAGAGGGTTTAGGATATATTCCACCGCGCTGGCCTAGTGCAGGTTGGCGGACTATTCAGAAGGAATGTTAAAATAAAATTGATTTTATAAGTTTCAAGGTAGAAGATAATCTCTAGAACCGATTGTAGAAACTAGAACACTATGAAAATTGCCTTCGCTATAGCTACATGATATATGAAGTTACTAATAAACATGATAAAGATCATATCACTACTTGATGGGGCAATTTGTGGGCATAAAGATTCAGAAATGAAGGTCTATTCAGCTTTAAGTAAGTTCAATTTTAATATTAACTGTAGTCTAGATTTTTGAAATGATTTAAACCTTTTTTTTTATTTTTTAATCTATATTTTAACCGAAGCAAAGTCGCAAATGGAGACGAGTAAAATATATTTAAGGCTAACCTCCAATTAATTAATTTGAAATTTACCTACCGTCGTTATAAGAGTAAGGTTTCTCCGTTGAAAGATACGTATTACATTTCAGCTTGCTGAACAAAACCTATATGTTCTATAGAATATATGTATTTATAACATAATTATATACCAAACATATAAATTAAAAATAGTGCTTATGGAAGACGCTTTTTATACAAAGTCAATACCTATTCGTTACACTACACTGATTCCTTCAGCATGTCCACATTTGTATGGTTTTACTCCTCAATGGAAAGGACGTTATCTGAGCCACGATGAATAACTGCCTCCAGCAAAATTGATTGTACGCAATCACTTCTGAAATGAAACCTCAGGGTTGCGTTGACTCTCTGTGAGACAAATGCCACGGTAACTCGCCGAATACGCCAACGCATTTCCTTTACTGCTTTAGGATGCGTGGGTTGTTATAGCTAGAAAGTTTAAATATTTGAGTAACGAGATACAAACCCCTTTATTTTTCATTTATCTGAGGAGTCTTCAAAATTGTTAAAAAGGCTAGAGATAGTAGTTTCTGTTCAATTGATATTCGATCCATATTCTCCGTATTCTATCCCTCCGAGAATACCTTGATCTTGAATATGTATGTATAAATGTATGTACTATATTAGGTTGATGATCACGAAGGTTGCTAAAACTAGGGTTTGGAAAACTTCATTGCGAATGAATTGAACGTGTTCTGGAGTGGAGACCCCACGGCTCGGCAAACGTAGTGTAGGACATCCTCCGGCTAGGTGGGGTGACGATATTCGCAAGGTAGCCGGCAGCGGTTGGATGAGGAGGGCCGAAGATCGAGCCCAGTGGCGTGCCATGGGAGAGGCCTATGTCCAACAGTGGACGTGAAAGGCTGTTGATGGTGATGAATGAATTGAACGGTTTAATTTTGTTTTTGCAGCAAAATGCAATTGAAATCTCCAAGATTCAATCTATTTCCCCCCAAAATGAATCAACTGATTCAGTGGTTTAGCTTTGAGAGTAGCAGACTGTTACTCCGAACACAGTTTGAAGGTTTTCAGAAATCATGAATGCCGAAGAATAATTACTATTACCGCGTCTAATTTGAGTGTGGCGCGCATTTGGCAGCCGATTAACACTTGGCTACGAGCCAGACTTGTCAGGTGGCGCTTTTGTTTCCTATTATACCGGATTTTAGCACGTTACGCTTCGAAAACATGGAAAAGTGAAATCGCGAGAGTCAAAAGAATGCTGGCTGCAGATATTTTAATCTCACACTCGAAAGTAAAGCTGAATGTTTATATTCCATTGTATTTACTTCAGTAAAAGAACATATTCACAAAACTATTCACCGTCCTCTAGCCCTGTTCCTAATTTTATTTGTGATCGGCGCAGTATTCTTTATCCTACCAAACATTTTCCTTATGCACTCCAAACATCTTTTCTTTGGCGCTCCTCTGCTTGTTTCGAGAAGGATTTTTCTACTCCTTACAATTTTGCCCAACCTAGAATCCAAAGTAGGAAACGTTGATCTTGCGTATTCACAAGTCTATTAATTCATCATTTGATGTTCAAAATGATATCTAAAAACCTCGTCTCTTGGTAAAAAATTCAAACAATAACACTTAATGAGTGAGTAAGTCATTCACGGCTGTACCACTTAAAATTTCTGCAAGCCACATCAGTTTTGTGCCGCAATTGTGAGTTCGAACACATAAATATAGTTTTGAGAGCAATGCGCAAAATTTACGGTCACTGCACTAATGTGCTGGTTGAAAATGGATTTGTATCGCGCGGAAACCGAGCTTACTGGCTCAATTTGTTCGCACTCATAATATCCACCATTTAGAAGTTTTTCTTGTGCGTGCGTGGTGAATAGATTATAGTCACGGCATTTTGATAGTAAATACCCAATAGAAAAGGTAGATATTTAGTTATAATGAGAAATGCTAAAGAGAAATATTTTGTGGCATAGATGGTAAAAGGCCTAAAGAAAAGAGATGAGGTCCATTTGAACCCTGCAACGTGACAAATATTTCGTAGTATAAAATATTTAATTATTTTAACTATGCCTTTAATACTGACTGTACTGAGTCAGTTTCCTGGTACATAATTCGAAGTCCCAAGAAGAGGAATTTGTCCTCTTATTAGACCAAAACAAAATTGGCGAAATTTTGGTACAGAAATGTTTCTCTTCCTACCCCTTTGGAGAACACAGGAATAAGCTTAGGTGTTTGTGTTTGAATTATTAGTCTTTAAATTTTAAATTCACCTCAAATTTATATAACCAAATAAGCTAAAAGAAACCACGAAAAACAACATTTAACATTCCAAAAGGAAAAGAGTGATTCGATAAGAACCGCACGCTTTATTCGCTTACGTAAATTCGATTTATTGTAGGCCCCCATCTTAGACTGTCACGTACAAGCTTATATATTGACGTTGCTAAATCCACAGCCATTGATTTCATTTGAATAGACAAACATAAAGCGGATTGGAAAATCCTTGGTATTGGTAAAATGTATTAAACCTGCTGTAAACCATCTAAGCATGATATGATACTAATGACTAAAGAGTTTATAAACATTTCACTGCTGAATACCAGCTTTCAAATCATCTTCAATCATCGTCCCAATGCTGGGCACAGGCCTTCTCTACAACTGAGTTTGGGCCTTAGTCCACGCCTGTCTATTTCAGTTTACACACCTTAGAAATTCCTAAGAATTTTTAAATGAGCAGGTTTCACAGCTCAAGGTTTTACAACTGGTAGGAAATCGGCCCTAATCCCCTACTTAGCATCTTAAGAATCACCTTTAAAAGAATACTGCGAAGTAAACTAGGAGGGCAAGGTTTCTTACGCAGAAAGCATATTAAATTGTGAATATATAAAGAAATTCTAAATATATTATAATCCTGCTCGTTTACAATAGCAGCACGGAAGTCCTACAAACTATTTATGGAGTGTTAGTTTATAATGTAAACGGAAAAAGCAGGACATCGTTGGCTAGTACCATCAAAAGATATTCAAAAGCCGATTCATGAAGTCATCAGGGATATGCATCCGGAGTTTACTATTGTTATAAACCTATAATAGAATATGGCATTAGAAAATAATAAATAACCTTCATTAATTGGCAATACAGAATATCGGTAACGTTTTCCTAATGGTCTTTATGACTTACGTAGAATATTATCAACAATTTAGTTATTTTGATGCATCGATATAGCGTCAACATAAATAATTTCTTTACTTTTCTTCAAATTTTTTTTAGATGTTAGAATTAAGATTATACTAATTATTAAAACCAACTCTTGTGCTCTTACGTTATTTCCTCCATCTTACCAAAATTTATTAACCTTCATTAATATATATATATATATATATTTAGTCTACATTCTATATACACCATTAGCTATTCAATAATATACTTTATTCAAAACTTATCTTAGTCAACTGCGCAAAAATCGTTTGTCAGCCAGTCACAAACTGGAACGCTTTTGAATGAGAACAAAAATATTTCGAAAGTAATCTAGATCTGAAATTAAAACATTATGCAACGCTAATGAGAGGCCATATATAGCTGACATAAAAGAACATTTAGATACACAGCATCTTTTAAAACCTGTCATACGAAAAGCAGCCCTAATAGCAGTCTCTATACTTTGTAATATTAGGAATTTCTTGTCTTTCAGGGGAATTGTGTGTGGGCTGTACATCTCGTTCCATCAATTTGAACTGTAGTGCTGTTGAAATAAAGTGCGATTTACATTGCACCTGCCTAGGTGTGCGAACAAGTCATGTGTGTTGGCTGAAAAAGGCATAATGAAAGAACGTAGGTGGGTACCTAGACCTACATATATGGATGAACTGAGACTGCTGTCGCTAATGACAGGGGATGCCGTGGGAGAGTTCATTTTGACATTCGTGGAATACAACGCGAAATTAATGAGAATTTAGGCCCGGTTCAACTGCGGGTAGTTGAGCTAAAGTCTTGCTAACTATGTCAAGGAGGATTTTTTTTGGATCTGCTTATTGTTATGTTAAAATTCTGATACCTTACAAGCAGCTTATTAGGTCGTCAATTAACGAAGATTTTTTAACAGTAATCTATACTAATATTATAAAGCTGAAGAGTTTGTTTGTTTGTTTGTTTGTTTGTTTGAACGCTAGGATCTCAGGAACTACTAGTCCGATTTGAAAAAATCTTTCACTGTTAGATAGCACATTTATCGGGGAAGGCTATAGGCTATATAACATCACGCTACGACGAATAGGAGCGGAGCAGCAATAAAGAATGTTTCAAAATCGGGGACGTTTTTTTCTTTTTGTGAGCTTCCGCTGCGTGCGCTGCGGAAACGGTTAAAGTTTCGCTAAAATAAAGTATGAGAGAAATGTTCCTCTTTAAAAGTTCTAAAAAAAAGTCCGCGACAGCATACGTCTATTCTTTAAGGTTGGCTCACTATAACGTTTTTTATCCTAACCAAATTTATTTTAAAATAAAGTTTTATTGGTGAAGGTGTTTTTATAAATATGATATTAATCCTTATCCAAATAAATACGTTATTCATTACAAGTATTTAATTTAAAATAAAATTGCCCTTTACATCATTTGATTTCACTGAGTATTTTAGAAGATATTGCAGTTTTAAAATATTGATCAAGCGCGCAGTAATGATGCACAAGGCGCCGATCGACGCGTTACGGTTTCACGTTTGAACAATTTGACCGAATTGTATGATTTTTGGTATGGACATAAATATGACTCTGAGAAGTAAAATAGACTACAACTTATTTTCCTTCTGAACTCAACCCTGTAGTCTACGCGGACGGAGTCGCGAGCAAAAGCTAGTTAGAGATAAGACTGCTTTTTTCACTTGCTGTAATGCTCGTCTATTAATTGTCAGAACCCGTAATAAAACTATTATTATTTAACATTAATAACTAGAATATGATTAAATAGCTACAATCTAGTAAACTTATCAATACATGAAATCTCTCCAAGCTCAGAATTTATCAAGGCTACTGTTTTCATTTCTTACATAACAAAAGTACTTGGGGCTTTAACCTTCTTGAATCTAGATCATGATCGCGAACGTTAGTACGAAATGTTATTATAGTAATTCTTGGAAGATCTAAGTATAAAATTATGCGTAGGACAAGGGTATTATTAACTCTAAACTATTTTATAGTACTGTTGGATAAACTAAATTACAGTTAAAGTACTGCAATATCATAATTTTCCATGTACTTTGTTTAAAAAAGTGAAACAAGTGCAAAGAAGAAAGAAATAAAATTACATTAAAATTACCACATTCAAACACACCACCTGTGGTTACAATTCTTACCATCCCAGCAACGAAAATCTTAATAATTATACAAAAGCCATTTAGCACCCTAATTATCTGCGAAGGTGAACCGCATGAAAGTTACAATTAGCACCACTTGCCCTCTGTTACATTTCGCCTCTCAATTTTCACCTACAAAACCCTAATTGGATCTGTATAATTACCATGACAGAAGTTCGATAGACAGGAAGACTTATCGTTACTTGACTATAACAATCCATATTTCATCTTGTATCTGATTAATCAATTAATTATTACCAATAAGTAATAGTCCAAAATATTGCCTCGCGGTTCACTGTGGAGTGAAGTAATCAGCACTTTGTTTGCAACTACAAGGCTATAATATGTTATTCTAATTACACACATACATACATAGATTAACTCACGCTTGTTTCCCGTCTCCAAATACATTTAGGTATAGTGACCAAGTAAAAAAACTTTTTTAACTGAACACTTAATTGACAGCCCCGTGGTGCAGTTGGCTTTTCACCAGCTTGCGAAACGAGCGACCGCGGGTTCGATCCCCACACCGAGACAAACGTTTGTGTGATCCACAAATATTAGTTTCGGGTCTGGGTGTTTGTGAGACCGAAAAGTCTCTCGTAGTTTCTCATACTCACGACACAAGATTCGTATCTTAATGTGGGGTCAGGACTATGTGTGTGACTGCTGGGTGTATTTATTTATTTATTAATCGAGGCATCAATACGATGCAACCGACGTTCAGTTGATAAATAAATAATTTGTGTGGATAGGCTACATGTAAAGATCAGACGATGTTCTAGTTTTTTCATTGTGAAATCGACACATGCCGTGTGTTTTATATCCAGAAATAAAGTCTGGTTACCGGCGGATCTCTATCGAATTTAGCTCGCAATGAAAATTATTTCCGTTCATCATGCTTCTGTATTGAATATGCTAAGAGTATATAATAAAAGTATGATTGTTTAATATAAATTCAGAAGACGGCGTAGTAGGTGTCATCCATTTAATCAACCGTCATGTCTTCATGCAGTCATTCTTCTTTTATATATTTTTTACATACTCCATCTTTTTTTTGGCCTTCCTCTGCTTGTTCATCAACATTCTTACTCATTACTTTGTTACTTTAAAATAATATTAAACTAGTTGTAATTTAACGTAGCCTTTTGAGGCCAAGGGTATACATGTAGCGCCTCCTAAAAAATAATAGCAAAGTTGCGAATGTTTTACCCAGAGATTTGGCTATATTTTTTCTGCAGGGGCATATTGACAAATGGACGCGTGTGAGCGTTAAAGCGCAATGACTGTGTTTCCAATTATTGACTAATTGCAGCAATATTGTTTAACGGAACTGTGAAATGTACAAATGCTTTTAAAGTATTATTTATTTTGTTAAAACTGAAATTTTATCACCTTGACGACGAAACCCAAAATTGAATTTATTTCCGAATTTCAAATCACAAATAACTTTAATATGAATATGTGTTGTAGCTAATTTTGAGGGTCCACAAGAATTTATAGTTCTACCGGTTTGTTTTTATCTTTGGCAACAAAATCTTCGTTAGGAATAGGAACCACTGGGATCTTTTTATCTCGTATAAAATACGTTAGTCAATATCTATTTAAGTTTGATCAACGTTTACCTTGAATTAAAACATTCTCATTCAATTTATTTATTTGTTTTACTCAAAGGTTTTACTTGTTCTACACACTTTAGATATCTATATACGTTTCGTCAGGAAATACATATTAATCGAAGTTATACTTGTCCAAATCGGTTGCATGGTATGATACCGAACACAAGGTTAGACGTACGTGGACAGAACTAAACATGAACTATCTCATCTCCAATTATGTAACATATAAAAAAGTCTTGCCGCAAGTTTTACACTTTAGCAGCAGACACAGCTATTATATCCACGAGGTCGGGCGACCATTAAGGTCAGCTGCCACGATGTTCTAACTGGCGAAACAGCTGTTCTCATGACGAGAAAACCACACGCCACCTTCGGCCCTGCTTTGTTTAATATTAAAAAAAAAATTCCCTTCGATGTGTTGACTCTTACAGCTTCGACCGTTGGAATATAGATTTAATTCTAGATTAAAAATCTGAATGTACAGCTGTCTTTGTAGCCTCGGTTATCTGTGTTTATACTCTTAGAGACAAAAGAACATATTCAATAGAATATTTAAGATATAACTTAAGAAAAGGCCTGTTGCAAATAAATTTACAAATCACAATTTAGGTAAGTATATGAAACAATTATTTTAGGATTTGCAGATACCTCGGTCTTAATTACTTTAGTACATATTAAAAGCTTAAAGTTTGATAATAAATTTGAAAACTTAATTTTTCCGGATCAAAAATTTTGAGCTTCAAGTCTACATACTTACAATTAAAACGGTATTTTGGAACGTCCTATATATTTCGTTCCCACGGCACCCCATCTTGAAACCAATGTTTAAATTTTGCACAAACAATTGTCTTCGTTCGAGGTACGAATCCGACCCCTCGTTTCTCATGCATCTGTCTCTGCCGTTGAACATATTAAGAAGGGGAATTCAAACAATGGAAAAGAAAAAGTTTTTTTTACTAAGATGAAATGCAGAAGCAATACATTACGTTGATACCCAATGCTATAATTTTAGCATGTTCTTTTGCATTGAAATTAAAAAGATTAAATAAATTATTTTTATTGAAACTAGTGAAGAAATAACGCATACTCTTTATGTTGACAATATGAGACGTATAGACTTCAATGAGACACGTTTCGGCTCAATACATAGTTACGGGTAGGACGAACTGTTTAAAGACTCTCGTCTTCAGGCAGTGAGAAATCGGCGATTTCAAAAGACGGTTGGTCATGGGTTATTTGTATCCTCTTAAATAACAGGTAAAGTAATGTACCCAAAGTTATCGTGATCAATCTCTGCACATGCTTTCCTTTATTATACAGATTAACGAACCAAAGAGCCTGAAATATTATAAATGTGAGTCGCTTTCCCCACAAAATAGAATATTCTTCCCCCATCAGGATCTAATAAACCAATCGATATATTTTTTGGACTTATACTTACAATCAGGTCAGATAATACGATCACCTTGATTTACCTTATAAAAAGGACTGCCTTATCGATCCAAACTAACTTCTGTGAACTTGAGTTGTAGTAGCATTACCTTGTTAGGTTGGAATAAGTTCTAGTATTTTAGTTGCTACGTGAATATGCAGTAGGTTATCAAATAAGCGATTGTTGTATAATAGTGACGAAAACTGTAACAGCGGCCGAGTCGGATATAAAGAAAAAAATACTTACGTTTTTTGAACTAGCTCAGCAAAATAACCCAAAAATCGATAACAAAAAATAACAAATTATAATTTGGAAAAGCAAACAACTAAAAGTCCTCAATCTTACATCAAAGCATCGCACAATACTTGGATTAGTATAATAAGATCATTCAGTGTGTGTTTTAAGTCTATATTATTTTATCAATTTAAACATATAAAACCAGATGATATGAAAACAATATGAATAACAAAGATAAGGTTATAGAAAGCGCCTTCAAACGCAACGCTTGTTTCCTCTAAGCGTCGCCCACGCCGTATCCACACAAAGCTCAACACTTACAACAACTATATCCACTTTTTAATGGCGACAGCGTCCGGTGTCCAAAGAACTAACTTTGTTCGACGTTTAGATATTACACAATACAATGTAGCCCACTTTTATGTCTGTATTTAGTTGAACAAACCTTTTTAGAGCATTATTTTCTAGCTCCGGCGCCCTCATTCTTCATAATAATGTATTTCCACGCTGAATAGTTGGAAACGGGAGTTTCTACCCACACTTTTGGTATTGTTTTTAACTTCAGCCTACCGCCTTATGCAGTGTGAATTATAGATTCCGTATTGAGGATCATAATGAAATGACCCATAGAAATTTAGTTAGGGCAGGAAAAGTCACGAAGCTTTTGGTTGGGATATTAAGGCATTCCTGACAAACTTCTCAGGGTTATTTTAATTTTATTTTTATAATGTTAGTAAC
The DNA here is from genome assembly GCA_030295005.1 of Cephonodes hylas. NCBI lineage: Eukaryota > Metazoa > Arthropoda > Insecta > Lepidoptera > Sphingidae > Cephonodes > Cephonodes hylas. Next base: position 1,181,965 of record AP025367.1, on the reverse strand, counting down.
CTAAAGACATTATTATGTTGACAAAAGTCAAGAGCATCTTAAACAGGTGTAAGAACTAAAAATGGATGTACCTACAAAAAATATGTTACTTATAACCTTTTGTCTTACAGTGCCCTATAAAATGTAAAGAATTGTATGCTACTAGTTCAAACCGGCGACTTAAATCTCAATAGTTCTTTTACAACTGATTTATTACTAGATCAATCAACAACATCCGCTGATTAAAAATAACCTCAATAGATCTTTAAAAAAATTATGGCCCATTTAATTCAGTTTTCTTTGTTATTCAAGACGTGGCCTATTTTTCCCCAGTTAAAAATCAAATTACAGTTTTGTAACGAACTATTAACGAGGTAACTTTTTCTTTGACCGGAGATCAAGCTCAGGTTCAGGTTCAAGATCATTAAGGTTTTTTTATCAGCTTCACCAAACTAACTAGCAGTGTCGAATTATCACAAGAAACAACGTCTAAAAACCTAAAAATTGTGGCAGAATCATGAAATGCCTTCGTCTTCGAAATAAAACTCACTTGTTTTGCCAATGATCTCTCCTATTTTGGTATTGGTAATTTAATCCATATTCTCGTAGCGACATACTGCTTTCTATTTACAACCAGTTCTACAGATATTGAATGATCATAAACGCGGTTAAAATATCCTTTAAGTCGTTAAAAGACGCCTTCATTTTCTCCAAGTCCAATCAGCGTCTAAGCGGCCTTAATCGCGTTATCCGCTTTCTTATAGCCATTCACAGGATTTTCCTTACAAATCTATAATTTACTAGTCTGAAAAGGTGTTATTAGTAGCTACTAATACTACGCCAATAAAAAAATATTAACCTTTCATACGACCTAAGCCATAATACTACCAACTACGTCCCACAAACTCTTCAAATATTCAGCCCAAATTCCCTTTGGGTCGCAACGGTTTGACAATGTCAATGGCTTCTCATTCAATGGAAACCAATTAGTTATATTTCTGACGAATTTAAAAACTTGTCGCACAAAGGCTTTGCAAGTGTTGTCGATTAACTGCTCCAAATAAATACGAAATTGGACATTGTTTAAAGCATTCGGATAGTTTGTTTTATATTTCTTGTCTTTGTTTCCAAGAACAGACTTTTATCCAACGCAGTGTTTTGTATGTCTGTCTTAATTTAATAAATATGCAAATATTGATGTAAGAAAATTATTTCGTGAATGTTACGTGATTCATTTCCTTACTTACAAGTTACAAAGTTGTCTGGGAATGTTACTATTAGCCATGAAATTCCATTTTAACACTAAAATGCCTTTTGGCTCGTTAATCTTGCGCCATACAAAGGTTCCCAGTGAGATCTACAGGTCCCAGGTTAGATTCCTGGGTCAAGCAAAGTACTATTATGTTCTTTCTTTAAACACGGGCCTCCTTAAAAACTGAAAGAGTTAAACGCTAGGTCTACCACGCCTAGTGCATTCCCCACTAAACAGCAGCAGGATGAACACACCTAAGAAATTCGTTATAAACAATTTTCAGGTGTGCAGATTTCCCCACAATGGTTTGTTACATGGTCAAAACACAAAAAAATATCGTGAATACCTGAGGAACCGATACTTTTTTTAACCTATGTCTCAAAGCCATCATGACTATGCTAAGTAAATTTCGTGTTCTCGTTTCAGAGAGGGGCAGGTATCTGGGGTCGCCCTGCGAGTTCACCTGCAACCCCAAGCTGCTGCACGTGTACTGCGACCCCGGCACCTCCACGTGCCAATGTGACCCCAAGCACCCAGTATCGCTCGGCATCGCTAAGGGCTGCGCTAAACGTATGTACATCATCATCATTACGATATTGTCCATAAACTAAACTGTGCTGAACACTTTTTAAATGTTGTAGAATTTTCGATTGGAATTATAAATATGTAGAGCAATTCGAATAGTATGCTAATAAAGTAAAGAGTGAAATAGAAATAACAATCTTCTAGCTAGATATTATAAAAACTGTTAGTAGGAATTTAATAATGTTATGGTTGCCATACATGATGACGTCTGCTGGACGACATTGAATGCATTTTTTCAAGACTATGAAATTTAGCTATATGGAACATAAAAGCAAATGTAGTTTTAAACTCCAATTTTCTAGGAGAATTATATTCATTTATGAAAATAACCTTGCGACTTTCCACCCACTAGAGGAAATACCTATTGTTTTAACAGGCACATTTTTATACTGCGTGCTTCTATTTAAAAACTTTTGAAAAGTATGCTTGAATCTAGAATCAACACCAACCATGTTTTTCTATACAAGCCTTCAAAAACCCCTATTACGTATCCTTTAAGCATTTATCGATATTTAGGCGGTTGTCCCCTATTTCCAAACTAAACTACCATTATCATGTTCCTGTATAAGATTTCTGATTAGAATCCCGAAACAATAGCTAGTTAAAGCGTCAGTCTACGCAGTTTACAATATGTGTCATTATTTCCTCCACTCGGCCTCGATTCGAGACGTGAAGCGACTTGAGAGCCCTCTTTTATCTTTCAGAAGTTTCTGTGACTTTCCCAGATAACTTGGCTCGTTTCAATCAACCGACGAGTGTGTAGAACCCTTTTTATTGCCAGGAAAAGAGTTTTGATTTGTTGAACAGAAACAATATCCTGTTTGGAGTACGAATTTTGGAAATTTCCAAAAATATTGGGTGTTTCTCGAAGACTGAGTGCTCTTCCTCGGTATTGCAGTGATATTGGATATTTTAGAAATTCTCTGAACAGGACGAGATGTCAATATGTGTCCGAAAAAAGGCTCGCCCCCTACTACGTGGGAACTTGAAAGTCCAGTGAAGTCAATTAACGTGGGTGTTGAAACACACCTCTGTCTACCCTATAACACCCATTTATGTTTATCTTTCCTACGCAATTGACTAATTCGACCAGTTTTCGCATAATAAATATTTATAAAGATCTGTAAAGTTCTTCTGTATGGATTTTTTAACTTTCATCCAAATGTAAATTGTGTAGATTTGAACTACGGTTGGCGTATTTCACTGTGCAAAGTTAATACATCGCAATGAAAACAATCCCAATTATAAATGTGAGCGAATTCTTGCTTCCAAAGTTTGTTGCGTTGAAGTAAGAAATAAACATTTTTATTACCCAACGCTAATTCATGCGTTTTCAATTCGATCATTAGTAATAGCTAAGTCTGAATCAGCTTGTTATACTTTCCATTAACTAGATCTTAATAATATGAATGTTACCTTATATATCTCCTACTGCTGGGTATGGGCCTCGTCTATGGTTGAGAGACATTAGCCCTTGCCCCTTAGTCTACTATGCCGGTCCAATTCGAGTTGGTGGACTTCACAAACTTAAGCAAATCGATGGGTATAGAAGCTTTAAGGCTTTCTCGTTCAGTTTAGGCAAAGTCACTTAGAATTTTCCACTTTCCATTCCATTAAAAATTTCTCATTTGCCAAGCAGTGTCTCAAAATGTGCCCCAAAAACCCCAATAGCCTCGTCACTTAAAAAATATGGAGAGGTCGTTGCTGGAGAAAGTTGGCGGGTAACAGTTGGATGAGGGTTGCACAAGACCGAGATGGTTGGCGATTTCTTGGGGAGGCCTATGTTCAGCAGCGGACGGCGATACGCTGAGTATATATATTCATTTGATGTGTTGGTGTTCACAGCGAAGAAGCTGGGCGAGCAGTGCTTCTACCGGCAGACGTGCCGCGCGTTCGACGTTCACTCGTCGTGTGTGCAGGTCAACCACAACGCGTACTGCCAATGCGAGCCCGGCTACCACAGCACCACGCACACCAGGCCCACGCAGCGGGTCTTCTGTACTGAAGGTACATCGCTGTATACTTTTTATTTCTAAGCACATCCAAAAGATAGACAATTCTTTATTGCCTTCCCATGTATAGAAATCCACATGAAAAAATGATAACTAAAAGTCTAGACCAAAGGTCTAAGGGTCCTGAGTACCGAGTATTGATATAAGGGTCGTGAGTTTCGAACAAGTTCTTTGTAGACTGTGCAAACTTTTTTTAACAGTACTTTGGTTCATTATAATGAAAATTATACAAGCAGTTTTCTCGTTATGTCTCAATTCAAGATGTCGATGTCATCAAATAATTTGTCAGACTTGGTGCTGCTGACCGCGGACATGCCGACGCTGCTGGGCGTAGCGTCGGGCATCTTCGTGCTGGCGGGCCTGCTGTGCATGGTGCTGCACCTGTACACCAAGGCGCGCTACCACCCCACGCACCTGGCGGACGCAAGGCTCACCCCGCCCTGCCTCTACTCGCTCAACGACACCGGTCAGGCCACAACACGTTTCTATTGCCTATATTACTAGTACTAAATCACGGTGGTTATAATAGATCTGAAAGACAGAGATTATAAAGTGGCAAACACCTGATGGAGAGTTGTGCAGTTAAATCAAAAGATTGACACACTACGAGCGACAACGTTCATGTTTTGAGTGCAGCAAATTTTAAGCAGATTAGACATGCTCTGAATAAACAGCTACAGTTCACTAAGGAGTTCCTTCACGTAAGCTATCGACCAGAAGCCGGCTCATTCATGTTGTTGAAGTGAGCATGCATGACGTTCGCGGGTGTTGCGCAGGCGGCACGCTGAGCGCGACGCGCGCGTCGTCCCGGGCGTCGTCCCGCAGCGGGTGCACGAGCGGCACGCTGGAGGCGGAGTCGAGCGCGGGGTCTCGGCGCGCGTCGCGTCGCGCCGGCGTGCCCGTGTCGGCGTCGCGCGCAGGTGCGGCGCGCACGGCGGCCATCTTGCTCATCTCGCGCCACCTGGCGGCCGTAAAGCGGGAGGACGGCGGCGCGCTCGGCGGCACGCACGGCGGCGCGCACCCGTCCCGGTGCGCCGCCAAAGGTGAACTGGATGATGTATGCAGCGCGGGCCCCGTCATCTGCACGTCTCGGTGTCCGGCCGGCGCCGGCCCGCGCCCACAAACCTCACTCGCCGCCTTCATACCCGGGGCCAGATTCTGTTTCGACTTTATCAACTGGTTTCTGGAGATGTACGTCTCTTTAGGAATGATATTTCAAACTAACTTCTCTGATAACAAAATGTATTTATTTTCATAACGTTCTAGAAGGAGATTCTATTTTTCTCATGAATGTATAGGCGGGATTAGCTACCCTACTTTACACTTCTTTGTTTACTTCGACATCCAGCTCTTATCATAAAATGGGTTCCAGTTTCAATAAAATATCAAACCCACACGATCAACAAACTTCTGCTATGCTGCATCTATGAAAAAATCTAGTCTTCATGTAACTTGTCTTCAACTAACTTCGCCCAAACTGCTATGAGCTAAGCATCAGTCAGCCCAGTATAGAATCTCTCCAGAAACCACAAGTAGCTACGCGGTGGTGGTATGAAGCGGCGCGGTGAGGAGTGCGAGCGCCGCATGAGAGTGCCGCGCGCCGCCCGTGTCCGTTAGATGTTGCGTTTCGGTGTTAGCGACCTCGTGTGACGCCAGCCTGCGACTGCTCCACCGCGGGGTGATCCCAAATGTGCCCAAACTTCGCATACAAAGCTCCTTCTGTAAAAGTCTCCACATTTCTAGATGCTTTTGTATTACTATTTCTGCAAATTTCCGTCTTACTCGTTCTTTAGAGGTATAACCTTCTACTTGATATCATCTCTTAGACCCAATCTACTAATTATCGTGAATAATATGGTCTAGCCATAATTCCTTAGAGATTGGCGAACTTCCACGATATGTGTTTTATCTGATCTCACCACTAACGATCTATGTTCACAATAATGGCACTAGTAGATGTCACAATTAAAGTCTAATTTTTAGTTTTATTCCCAAGTTTACAATATTGTCAACAGACAAGAAATATTTATAGATCTTTTCAATTCAGTAAACACCAAACTTCTGTAGAAACAGTTTCAAATGTTATAGTATTTACAAACAATAGTCCACGTCCTGAACGTTCTCAAGAATCTTTATGACGTAAATATCATTTATTGCAATAGCTACGTAGAAACGAAAGTGAAAGATCAAAGCAAACATACCTACGAATATTAACTAGATATCGTCTAGATAATATTTCCTAGAAGCAATTAATTACTGACTGATTTTAAGGTGTCTTCTCTTAAGAATAAACCTAACAAACAAATCGGCAAAAACGCTAAAATGGAAACTGGCTTTCAAAATTGACCTTGGAGATAATCTGCGGCACATTTGGGAGTCATGGTATCGGTATATTGTAAGTACAGCTTTCTATCGGCTTCACGACGTATTGGCATTCGGGCTTGGAGATATTTCGGTGTTCAGTCGCAAGACCGCCACCAGCGGGCCGAGCAAGATGGCCACTGTCTTTCCTTCTGTCTGTGTGTTTTGCATTGTTTGTGTGTGCTAAGAAACTGAAGGTTATGGACTACAAGACTTTACCTTTAAACTATACGTACGTATCAATTTATAAAAACACGCATTACATTCTCACTGATTTGAATACATTTGTGATCAAAATGTCGCCTAACGATTTCAATATCAACTTTTTAACTAATTGGCATAATGATTGGTTTCTCTTCGAAAACTTTAAAATGTACATTCTTTGCATAAAAATCATTTGCATCCATAAATATATTGATGACTTTGAAGATCGATAGATAAAAAACAAAATAAAAACAAGCGACTTTATCGCTGAAAATAATGTTTCCAGATAAATCTACGACGGAGTAGATAACAAAAACAAAGGATTTTAAAATATAGTGCTCTAAAAAAGGAAAACAGTCTTATGTATGTAACCTATAAATACATTGAATACATAGATACTCTTCAAATATAAACTATGCTAATTTTTAATTTAATGATATCGACTGTATTCAAAATTGGAATAAAAACTATATTCGTTTTTTGTCCTGTCCTGATGACTGTTTAAGTGGAAATAAAGGTGCAAACTAGGACACACCGCCTTCCTCTTTCTAAGATTGACGATAATGTTTATTTATTCTTATGTGAGCATGGCATAAATGACCTCATATTAAAAATACGTATTCTTCTTAAGTAAACATGATCCACAGGGAACTATCACACTGCTGAGCGCAGATTAAATATAATGAAAAACACATACGGTATACTCTTTATATAGATGAAAGTTTTGTCACAAACTGCACATATAAAAGCAGGACTCGAATGGCAAATCTCGTTTAGGGTAAGTACAAAAACCCCGAATAGAAACCCATCATGATGATACAAATTTGTATTAAATCGTGCTGTTGCGAATGTGTTGTTTATTATTTAACCAAATACAAGGTTAATTTGACTCTCCCCATCCCAATTCATTTGGATGCTCTTCTTTCTTGAGCCCCCCACACTCGCAACACCACAGCCGCGTATGGTCGACGTTTTGATCAAGAGCTGCGATCCAAGCAGTCACACATACCAAGCTATAATGATGAAGAGGCAAAGCTTCAGTTTCATAAGCTTGTACGCTTCCACGCTTTTGTACCGTCACGAGCGGCTGTGCATGCGAGCTGGCCTGCAGTCACTCACACAACACTGCCCAACTATTTCTTATTATTTTCATTACAAAAGATATGTCCATAAGATTGATAAATCGAATTTGCTGGCTTGATCTGTTGATGATTGCCAGCAAGTTTTCTTGAATACTGAAGAGACTCATAAATAGGCTGATAAAACATACTACGAAGCCATATGATATGACTATAGTCCTTATAAATATTGGTTTTATAAAACAGAAGATAATGTGCCTAAGCAAAAACAATTAGGTGTAAGGATATCAAAAATTTAATATTCAAAAAGCAAAAATGTCGGCCACTATTTTATAATTACTTACTACCAAAAAGTTATCACCAAAAAAAGGTGGTTTAATGTTTAGATCTATTTCATTATAAACAAACATGAACAAAACGTTTTCTAATTCATATTCCACAACAAAGGTCCACGAATGTTTTCGTGATCTACAGTTTTTACACCAGTTGTGATCCTGAGAAAAATATATAGCCGTGTACACAGGAGACTTTGCAAGGTCTGAATTTTATTATATTTATTACTCTCCTCTCATTATCATTCCTTTCATTTGAATTCAAAGAATGATTTAAATTTTTTAAACATTCACTGTAATATTGAAAGATTATATAGTACTTGCATTGTGCATTTGTATTTACTACAAAACATAAGCTTGCTATGTCAGCTCTATTTAATAACATGTAATTTATTGTTGTATATCAAGTATATTGTTAAAATGGATTAATTTAACTTAAAATACAGCTTTAAGCATCCCAATTTATGAATATCAATGAAGTAAATTATAATTAATAATTTTTACTACGCTTGTCACATTCAACATAATTATCACTATTTCTCTATTGGAAATCATTTTCTGCTGTCCTGGTGTTGTGATGAAATTTACAATCAATCGGTTCTGCAGGTTAATATTGAACTACTTATAAACATATCTAAAAAGGAACAAATTGAAAGCAATCCAACAGACGCAAACCAAAGATTATAGCAAACACCAGGAGAGCAGAACCTAATTGAACGGTAGAAATATATGATAACCTTCGTGCAGGTTCGCGACGTCCAAGTCTAAGCTCGGTGCAGAGCAGTTCATCGTCGATAAGGAGCTACAGCGCGAAGAGATGGGAGAGAGAGAGGGAACAGAAGGAGCGGAGACAGATGAGCATGAGGCTGGCTCAGCTGCACGACAAAATGTCGGCGGGGCGAGACATGCCCAAACATGCGCCCACGCCTTCGCCGCGCTCGCCCAACAACTCTACGGATGGACTGCTGCCGTCTGTATGTGAAATTAGAGAAGTATGATCCTTTCCTTGTATTCGTGGAGCATGATTGACGAACGATTTGCAGAAGTTGATTGTACTTGAAAGCAGTGTCTCAATATTTTACACAATTTTGGAGTCTTCTGCGATAATCATGAATGCTAACTGCACTGGTAATGAATCCTATAAGGTTTCAACTGAAATGATCAAACGTTCCGTCTATGATCGAATGTTTAAATGCAGTTAATGCTAAAACGAAAGAGAGTTCTATTTTTGAGCTTATAAGACAATCTTCTGCAAATTGATCGTCTAAAATTACCAGTCAAGTAAGTCCCGTTCAACCAGGTCATGCGTTAACAAATTGTCTCGTTTATTCACCTCTGCAAGTGTAATGATTGTGTTCCTTTTGTTGAGTGCAAGTGTATATCCTGTTTGAGTTTCTTTATCGTGTTTTGAACCCACCAATGCATTTGTCCTGACTTGTAATTATGTGTTGTCACTACCACTTCTGTGTGTTTAAAAGCACGATATATTGTTCTTGTTAAATAATTGTAAATGTTTTTGTGATTAATATACGTACAACAAGACGTCGCTTAAGTAATAATCGGATACCTCTCGACACTATATCATACCAATTACATTCCAGTCCCAAAGGTTGTCTGGAAGGGATCGCAGCTAGCGATAAGCCCGCCTGATGTACTTCTCATTGTCTTGTTTATCTCAATGATGTTGTACCGTGTACAAAGAAATATATACCCTAGAATCAAAGAATGAAATTAACATTTGATTACAGATCTTAAATGACGTTTGAGACAGAAAAATGACAATCATGACAAATTGTATGACTTAAATTCCTCTATTAATAAGTTTAACAAAAGCAAATTCGATCAAATTTCAGCTAATAACAAATCCGGAGCAACAGTTACAAGGCGTGGACGGGCCTTGCTCGAGCTCATCGCTTTACTGACAACACGCCAGAGCGAAGACCACGCGACGATCCCTGGACTCGTTGTCTTCGGACGGGTCCCCAGCCATCGCGTGGATGTAGTGGTCGGGACAAAGTGACACTACCGTGAGTGCTACCATCGAATGTGTGTCTGAAACTGTTCTAGGTATAGTTATAGCACGAGACGACCCCACAGAAACACCACATAGACATAAAGCAATAGATATATCGACCCAGTTAATTCCTGCTGTTGATATTAAAGTAAGCGCTTTAGCTTCTAGTGACGCCGTGCGGATGTAGTCTCCTTTGGACGGATGTACTCATTGAATACTCGCTGCTGGCCTACGAAGTCCGATCAGTAATCTGGATTTAACTATTTGTATAGTTGATTTCAAGAAACCTTTATAAGCCTATTTTGTTAATTAGACTTTAATTTAATTGCCTTTTATTCTTAACTTTCGAACATTGAGTTGTATCTTACGTTCATAATTATTTTTCAATAATGAATGTTTCATTTTACATATACAATATAGGTAATTAGTTGAAGTCAGATTGTATTATTTGCAATACCATAATAGCATATCAAATATTTTAGACATACGCCGTTTTTACATGAAGGTCTAATTAAATTTAATCATTATACTTATGCCATATCATTTTTTAAGTATATTACAATCATTTTAGATATATTTATTACTATTTGTATGAATTTAATTTGAAATAGCAATAGAATGTATATTGCGAATAATACAATCTCTACAAACAAAACGATGAATGTATCTGTCCAAAGTCCTGAGAACTACAGCAAAATCTTTGAATTCTAGAAACGATAGATAGTAATGTAAAAAAAAGTTTATTATAATATAAGAAATTGTTATTTAAATTCGTCTCTAATCTATGTGCCTATTCGATGGCACTAAAATAGAGTGAGAAAGCGCTGTATCATAATAATTGTGCGGTTGAACGATATGATTACCAAATTAAGTACATAAAGTAATAGACAAATGCCAAATCAATACCATTTTATGTGTGAGAGACATAATGTGTAAGCAATTTTTTCAACATCTATGTCGGTAGGTACCTATTTCTGATACATTTCTGTCTAAAATATGAGCAAAGTGAGAATGTTGTGCTAATTAGTCAGATATTTAATGACTTAAATAAAATCCATTACATTATGGCCTTTCACTTAATTACTTAGATGACTGTACGATAAATCTGAAATATTAATTTATTAAGATCGCATAGTTACATGCTATGATAATAGAAATTTAAAAATGCACCACGTGATGGCCAATTTATTCTACCTATAGCTAACAATCATATCGTTCCAAATTAAGACGATTTGTTATATGATTATTAATACGCTAGTATTGTCTCGATCCTTCCAGAAATAAACAAAATCAAATAATTGTTAATATATTGTTGTTATTTCGATCATAGATTAATGTAATATTTTAACATTGCAGTCCACGTCCAATCTCAATACTCTGGGAGGATTAGAGACAAAATATTACTTTTAAAAGATTTTTCTCCAGATTAAATTAAAACCGACAGCAATTTGAATGTAAAAATGTTAAGTTGTCGCTAAAGTACCTGATTGTTATTTAATTTTTAATTTATATTAACGAATACGAGATATTTGGTTTCCCAATATTTGTAAGTATAATCAGCCGTAATTTTAATTGTCATGTGTCAAAGTTTGTTAAGATTCGACGACAGCTGTTAAATTTAACAGCATCCAAAATGACAGGTGTGAAAATTCAAAATAAGAATAACCGTTACTTTAATCCTAATAATTGTATCATTATAATGGAATTGCCAGTTTCCAACAGCAATAGTACCTACTGTTCTTTTCCTAAGCATGGAATTGTGTACTTGAAAAAATAGTTAGGAATAGCTCCTGTAATTATGTAGTCATGATGTGAGAGATCCCAATACCCGTTTTCATACCTTACAGAGACCGTCCGCGACCAAAGTATTTTAGTGTATCAAGACTTTGGGCCATTGACACGTCACGATTATCGAGCGATTCGCATAAGATAATAGTGAACTAAAAAGCGTGCTTAAATTAATTATAGATTGCGCGCATCTGTATATAAATGTTACAAATTCGAGCGTAAATAAAAATATAATGTTTCTGCTTACATCGTAAGTTTGTAACGCGATATGTCATGGCCCAAATACGATTTTGACACATGACAGCTGTCATAAATGGCATAATATAAAGTAAGGTATAGCATTAGATAGGAGTGCATGCGAAGTGGCTCAGGCCAGGCCTTATATATACGGATCTGAATGGATAACAAGGGTCTCGCGGAATTATAGACGTAAACATTTTGTACTCGTCATGTAAATAGATAGTAATCTAGGCGCTTGAACATTATAATACGTGTCTTACTGTGTATTTTTAATATTACATTATTTTGTAGAAATATGAAGGTTTTCAATGTCAACATCCTGGCAATACTGTTCGGCGGCCATAACAATATCAATTCAAACTTTAATCTGCCTATCTGAGCACATATCTGGTGTTTTTATACAACCAATTATTGTATATGTATTATATATTAAAAACTTTATCATTGTTTGAACTAAATACTTTTAAACATTGAGTGTGTGGACAACCTTAATAAATTTTGCCACTGTGTAAAGTATTGTAAATATGTGGCATTACCGACAATGTAACAAAATTATTTGTTTTTTTTTAAGTAAAAATAAGCAGTGAAAGACGTATTGTTCGATTAAGATTCGATCTAATTATGTAATCGTGATAATGAATTGTAGGTAATTTAAATTTGTCCCGTTGTTTTATAATAGCACAAACGAAACGCGAATAATAAAACAGTCAGTTACAATTTCGGATAATGTTGTGTTACATCGCTGTTTGCATTGCCAAAATAAAATGTCAACGGTATTCATTGGATTTTTATTTATTAAAAATAACTTTTACGAAAATAAATCACCTTACAATATATTTTTAGTTGAGATGACCTTTTTCAATGTAATTACGGACGTACCTACGCTGCTCATTCAACTTCTGTTTCCACAATTACAAGTCATGTTATTTTTCGGTCTCAAAGGCAACCTAAATCTAAGAGATAATTACCCCAAGAGTTCGAAAGACCTATCTTTAAATAATTTTTTTTTTAATGAATGTTTGTCTGTAGTCTGTGTGATCTTTATAGACTCGTAAACTATGCAGTTGATCATAGGATCTAAAAAAAATATTGTGCATGAGCCAAAGAAGGTTTCCGAGTTGGTGCGACGCATTTTCAACAGGTGGCGCCACGGTCACAAACCTCGAGGCTAACACTGCTTCTTACATACATAATTACGCCTTTAATCGGGAAGGTACAAAATATGAATAGTGAATTTCTAATCTATTTCACCAACTTCATTAAACCCCACGTAGAAAGGACACGCCTATTGTCGCCTTTCGGTCACTGGTAGATTATTTGCTACTCTATTATGACACCTTTGCCTATCCTTTCGGGGAGTACAGGCGTGAGGTTATTTATGTATGTAGAAAACAAACTTGTACTTGATCAAAACTAAGGCCTAAACTGTCCCTGCTGTAAATGAAGCCCTAGCCCTATAATAATACGTATAGGTACACAGTTATAGATGTATCCAGATATATAACGACGATTGCATGATGGTAAATATTACACCCATATAAGAAGATGCAAGATATCCCCAGGTCGCCTTTAAAGGAAGTGACCTTTTTACAAGGATATAAATTTACTCACAGTTGCAAGTATTTTCCTGATTTATTTGTGGCAGAATTAAAAAGCTGATAACAGCATCAAACTAACATTTTTTTTCCTTATGTTACAAGTCACGAACTTTATCCCTTACTTTTTCGAACCCTATTTCTTTGTTACTGCAGTCTGAACCCCACACTCTGTATTCTGAATAGGGACTCGAACCAAAAATAAAATATCATAAGCTATAATTATTGCCACCAGCCCAACGATCCCGTTTGTTATAGGCCAATATTTTGTCGACAGATCTTTATCTTTTTTGACAATCAGTACCTTATATGGATCTGAACTTACTACTAGTTTCTTATAAAGGCAAATGTATGTCACAATAATATTCAAGGAATTCTATGAATGTAATTTATTTTTAGACCAACTTTACATGGCTCGTTGGCCGTTTTACAAAGTAATCCATGACTAAGTTACTATAGGGCTAAGTTTGTTTAGACACACCTGACTAAAAGTTTCAAAATCTACCTCTGCATTTGCTTCAATAATACAGATTTTAAATGCTTTAGTTCAAATTAAAACTCATCTTCAAGATTAAATAATCTCCATTACTCCAATAGGAATTCGTTCTGATAACAAACAGCATTTCTTCATGGTAAAAACCAAATATATCTCATTAAAACGCTAGATAAGATTGCTAATAGTGAGTCACGTACTTCGAATCCAAATACCGCGAATAATCATTTGTTTACATCATTATCAGCCGCTGGAAACTTCTTTCATGACTAAGCATCTGCTGGTTAAGCTCTTTTTTTATTTATAGCAAGTCCGGTTTACACCAAACGGATGTTACAATATTTAGTCATAATATTGATTAAGGATTAGTAAAATAAAAAAGATGTAGTCTGCCAACCTGTACTAGGCCTAGTGGAGTAATGCCTAAACCCTAAAAATTAGGAAGAAGTTAGAAGAAGGAATTATGAAGCTATTTCTAATGGACTTATAATTTCAGTCCCTCAACCCAAACGTACCTGAATAAAACGATTCAAGCTAAACTAGAACCAATTCAGGTATACGTCTACCCTTAAATACGTTTTACTGTTAGGCTTAACCCTCCTCTGCATCTCATTAAAATCAAAACCTTATTACATTACAATAATGCACGTGGGTGGATTTCACATAATTATGAAATTCCCTGCTCAAGTTTGCAAGTTTCCTCATGATATTTTCCTTTGCCTTAAATGCATGTCAATATGCTTTAGTAATACTTAAATTATATACGATTTTGAAAGTTACACACATCAGTTCACACATATATAAATTTACAAAATAAGTTATTAGAGTAAAGCTGTTTGTAGGATTACAAACAGAAGTGTCGGTTCGAACCCGCGGCCCGTCGTATCACTATTGAAACAACAGCTCCACAAAGGCCGTTATATCAATAAAAACCTAATAAATATCGTATAATATCATCAATGTAAATGATCGCTCGTTCTATGACCAATGACTCATAATGACGGTCAGTTTCGGAAGCTTAGTCAATGTTTGCATCACATTTAAAAAAGTTGTCATCATACAATACTAACGGAACTAACTTATTGAATTGAAGACTGTATGACCAATACGATAAGGAGAAAACTACATATCTTTATTTCGACGCGGCAAAGTCACAATGGCACTTGATAGTAGTGATAGCCTCGAGGTTTAGGCACTCTAGAATCTCAGCGGTCGTAACTCAAACTCCAACTCGTCAAACTCCAGGCACGAATCTCGAACTTTTCAACTTTATGTGTATTTTCAATGAATTGTCAACGGTAAAGAAAAACATTGTGAAGACACCTTCACACCTAAAAGTTCTTAGGTGTATAATCCGCCAACCCGTATTAGTCCAGCGTGAAAGGGCTACACCTTTAAGTTATAGAGGAGCTCCTTGCCCAGCAGTGTGACGTATATGAGTTGACGATGATGATGGTAAAGGATCGAAAATACGACAAAAAATTCAGAATTATCTCTTGCCAATTGATTTATTTTGTTGGCTACTTGAAATTACACGTAGAATGATATTTATAATGCCAGACAAATCACTCACGACGAGACTGTAACCCACGATCTATTGTCTCAATAAAACAATAGATTGAATACGCCGTGATGTCTGCCAATATATTGTTACGTATTTATGGAACCTATTCCGTCATCAGTACAAATACGTGCCACTGCAAACCAGTCTTTCTTTATTGATGCGACTTGACAGGAAAATCATCATCATACGTATACGTCTCACTACTGGGCATTGGCCTCCTCTACCATTGAGAAGGGGTAGTCCTTAGTCCACCACGCTGACCTAGTGCGGGTTGGCGGACTACACACCTAAGAATAGAATGAAGAACCTAATTCCTAAGAACTTTCAGGTAAGCAGGTTTTATCACGATGTTTTCCTTCACCTTTAAAGCAAGTGATAATTCATTGTGAATACACATATAACTTTTAAAAATCAAAGGTGTGTGCCTGGGGTTGAACCCACCATCGCCGAGATTCTCGACCGCGCGCCTAAACCTCGAGACCATCACTGGTATAGGAGAGAGAAATAGAAAGAAGAAGTTTTGCACAGCTGACCTCTTGACGGAATAAGATCTAATCTAAAAACCCAGACATCAAGAATTGCAAAGAATGGAATTTGAAATGAAAACACGTCAATAACCACAGTTGATAAACACGTCGATAAGAATGCGCGAGTGTTTGTATACATAAAATTGCTTTTATGACATGAACTGTGATTATGCCAGTTGCGGTACTTCCACAGAAACCCAAAAGCGTGACATGTTAATTGTATTCTCTAGTTTATAACTGTTTATTGAGGGGTCAGGATAGGATTTCAATTTCAAAATGCTTTTGTTAAACAGGAACTTAAAGGTTAAAGATTATTCGGAAGTTTGGACTTCTACAGAATTACCGCCATTGGATTAAGGAATCTATAATCGAATAGAAAAGTCTACAAAATACTCATACACCGAACGCAAACGTTCCATCGCTATTTATAGAACTATATGATAATAAACTTAGAAATATTCAAAGCCAGAGTACATGCAAAAATAGATTGCGGGGAGAGTGAAACCTCACGTAAATTCAATCGCTTGGAAGTTATCCTACGCCAAGTCGGAACGCCTACACGACACGTTTCGCTACACAACGCCCTTCTCACTTCCTAGCACGTCAAAGGGACTTCACCTGTGCGAGACGCTCACATCTGACATATAAAATGGCTAAATGCCAAACCAGAAAACGCGCCAGTCTTATCGTAATGAAAAAATATCACATAAATATTTAGTACGCAATTTTCTGAACATATTCTATGATAAGACTTGAGTCCTCACTATCAGATGTTCGACTCCCTTCTGTATTAAGATTTATTAGGCGGGTAAGAGAAACTTATCTGTCTAATAAACATCTTGAACGAAAAAATATTTTTAAATCATGCAAACTTTTCTCAGTTCGGAGATCGAATCCGCGGCTTCTGTTTTCACGATCTGATGTCTAGCCAACTGCGTCACAAAGGCTGTCAAAAATAACTAGCTGTTTTCGTAAAGCGTTTAAAAATATATGTAGGTTCTTCCGAGATAATATTAAAATAATATATTAAGATATGTGACGCGAACTTGCGGTGTTTCATTCCGCAAACCGGTTATTCGGCCATTGACCCCATCGGTCACCGTGGCTTATCTCTATTATCAAAAAAATCTATACTAATCAATAGCTTTAGAAAACTGGTACTATAAATTATTTCCCGACAACGGTTTTTTGCTTTCAAGATTCAACACAAAATCGCTAAGGCAAGAAGCAGTTTTTGACGCCCAATACTGTTTCGTCGTTACATTAATACTATTACAACATGCTTCTATACTTGTATGTGAAGCCTTATTGAAGAATGTTTAATACGTCTTATTTCGCTCTGAAGTATTATATTATCTAGCTCTCTTGAACATTCTCTGACGCAGACAGACAAACAGTAATATTAATTAAGAAAAGCGTCATCAACAACAGTAATATACGTCACATATATATTGTAATTTATATATGATGAACTTGTACGTCTTATGTTACACGTATGTCATATGTTTGTTGCATCTCATACATGACAACAATCGATATTACGATCTATGGCTTTTAATTTGTGCCGAGCGTAACAAAGTTCCTTTGGCATTTAAAATATTAGTATACCTACCTACTACTAGTTATGTACTTATAATATTATATTACGATGGTCATAGTACTAACGCGTGTTAGCCTATCTTCCATCAGTGATATCGAAAATATGATAAGACTTGTGAATAGCATGTCGACAAATGCCGTATCTAGGACATAGCAAAGAATTGTGCAAAAGTCTAAAGTACCTTTACACAAAATAACTATGGTTGATAGTAATATTCCGATTCCAAGAAACATTTTTATTAAACCATCAGTGGCTTTAACAACTTATTAGAAACAATTATAAGGCATTTAATACATAATTAATTTGCAGAAATCAAACGAGGCCACATAAAACGATGTCTAGCTGTACCTAACAGAGAGAGAAATTATGACTAGTGATCTTATTGAGAATGCAGTCAATAGGGCAGTGTCTTCATAACAACAAGCACTAGACGAGATGACACCAAATAAAAACAAAAGTAATAAAAAAAAACAAAAATATGAAAAACAAAAAGATATATTTTCATAATCTATGTTCAAAAAGCGGTGATGGCCTCGAGGTTTAGGCGCGCGGTCGAGAATCTCGGCGGTCGCGGGTTCGAACCCCAGGCACACACCTCTGACTTTTCGGAGTTATGTGTAACCTGCATACCTAAAAGTTCTAGGAATTTCTTAGGTGTGTAGCCCCCCTACCCGCACTAGGCCAGCGTGGTGGACTATGGCCTCAACCTCACCTCAACTCAAAGGTAGAGGAGACTCGTTCTCAGCAGTGGGACATTATGGGTTCATAACGATGTTCAAATTAAATAATAATTTCCTGTCGGTTAGACCGTTAAATATTATACTCATTTCATTGATTTTACCTTGAAAGCTACCATTGTACACAGTACTATATCTTGCAATTAGGTACCTACTTATTATCGTCTTTATAAATAAACACAAAAGTCAATTGTTACTTTGTTTTAAATATTTATTATATTGCAGATATCCCTTAGTTTATTATGTATTCAGAATATAGTTAAGTGTAGCAGATTGATAGTCGAAGGGAAATTCATGCTAATAGCAGACTTGAAGTATATCAAGCTAATGAGTAATCGTACCCGTTAATGCAAGTACGTAGTTACGGAAAAGTACGGTTAGTCAAGAGCCCAGATAATTCCGTACAGGAAGGAAAAATGTCTTAATGTGTACTTATTGCAAATCGAGTAGTTTCTACAGACTGAGCCCGTATTTATAATAAATCGTAATTACAATAACTTCTGCGGAATACCCAGATACCTAGAATACGATTCTCGAATCGAACAGACTCGCATGCTACTTAAAGATACATAACCTGCACAATGTTGGTGAAATATTCCAAATCTAACTACCTATTTAGGTTAGTGTGCAATGTCATCTTCAATGAATAGGTACTGTGTTTTTACTTTAATACGACCAAGGAGGTTCAATGTTCAGTTTCGTCCAATGTAGTGTTTTTAATCACACGCACTGTACAAGGTGTTGAGATCAAACTCCTAATTTAATACCTACCTAACCACATAACAATTATTCTAAATTCTACTTCTCGTGTGTTAAAAGGAGGGTTGGCGTCAGGCAGGCGGCCGGCCGTAAAACATCTGCCAAAACTCTTATGCAGCATGTTTTGTCCTTCCACACAGGAAGGAAGGACAAAACATGCTGCGCCGACCCCAAACAAGAATTGGGATCAGGGCACGAGAATGATGATGTATGTTAAAACATTTTTTCACAACTGTGATCCCGTATTTATAAAATCTTGGCTCCTATTACTGTTACATTTTCCAGTATTTTCTGTACCATCGATAACATCGTGATATGTATCATTTTTATCTGTTGCCAGCTATTCAAATCGTTTGCTATTTTCTATCCGCGCTCATGTAGTATTTATAAAAATGTTACTATTAATATATGCGCCAAAATAAACACACACGAGTCTAAACATTCTCAAGGTGCTCCCACTACTCAATAATTCATTTCTGCATGGTTTACAGATTTTGATTATTACTGGATGTTTTGGATTCTCAAGTATTTTGGAACCGCATGAGTGCCCTATGTGGCTCGAAATTTAGTTTTTTTTACCATAAGTTAGAGCCATTCGTAACAACGCTAATCAAAAATGCACATAATATTCAAAAACCAGCCAGCTAAACTACCATTAGATTAGATTCAGACCATATACCATCAGATAGATAAATCTGAGTTATTTATATATTCATTCATTCCTATAAAACACAACAATAGACTTTGTTTTACTGCTATGAAATACGCTTCCTATACCTATTATGATCCCAACGTAATGTAATACTTCATTGTAAATGATCTAGAATTCCTTCCATATGCCAGGTCACAACGTAAACCCATATACATCACGTTTTACGAGAACGACACGCTTATAATACAAAACCTAAGCCACCTATTAGTATTATGGCCTGAAAACCAGGTTCATCAACACAAGTAGTTCGTCAGCATCTACGAGTTGAATGTATCAGTGAGAATACATTACGGTCAACGTAACTGTGCTATATGTACCACATGACGCAAAGCGAGACAAGTGTTGCACGCCCTATAAACATTCGTTCATCTGCAAAGCGGTCACGGGTCGTCGGCCTACTAGTACAGTGTGGCGTTGACCCCTATGGGACACACTTCTGAAGTAATTAATGTAGGTAGCATTTTTTTACTTTTACAGGTATATTTATAAATGAAAAAAAGCAAATAGGTTGAAACGTTTATTCGAATCAAAGAGGTGTATATCGCAATTGAAATGATGTTAGATTGGAATGTTTAGTCGACTTCCTCGATGGTGGGTCCGGCGCCGCCACCGGGAGCCGCGCCTCCAGCTCCGGGTGCTCCGCCGGGGAAGCCAGGCATACCTCCGGGCATACCGCCAGGCATACCACCGGGCATGCCACCAGCGCCCTGGTACAGCTTGGTGATTATTGGGTTGCAAATACCCTCAATCTCCTTTTGCTTGTGTTCATACTCCTCCTTGTCGGCGAGCTGGTTGGAGTCCAGCCATTTGATAGTGTCGTTGCATTTGTCCAAGATAGTTTGCTTGTCGGAGTCGGAGATCTTGTCCTTGAGCTTCTCGTCTTCCATGGTGGATTTCATGTTGAAGCAGTACGACTCCAGAGCGTTCTTAGCCTGAATGGTCTCCTTCTGCTTCTCATCCTCGTTCCTGTATTTCTCAGCCTCGTTGACCATGCGCTCGATCTCCTCCTTGGAGAGGCGGCCCTTGTCGTTGGTGATGGTGATCTTGTTCTCCTTGTTGGTGGACTTCTCGACGGCGGACACGTTCAAGATACCGTTAGCGTCGATGTCGAATGTCACCTCAATCTGGGGAACACCACGGGGCGCCGGCGGGATGCCGGTGAGCTCGAACTTTCCGAGCAAGTTGTTATCCTTGGTCATGGCGCGCTCGCCCTCGAAAACTTGGATGAGCACACCAGGTTGGTTGTCCGAGTAGGTGGTGAAGGTCTGCGTCTGCTTCGTGGGGATGGTAGTGTTGCGCTTGATCAAAGTGGTCATGACACCGCCAGCAGTCTCGATACCGAGCGACAACGGAGTGACGTCGAGAAGAAGCAGGTCCTGCACTTCCTCGGACTTGTCGCCGTGCAGAATGGCAGCCTGGACAGCCGCACCGTAGGCGACGGCCTCGTCGGGGTTGATGGATTTGTTAAGCTCCTTGCCATTGAAGAAGTCTTGGAGGAGCTTCTGCACCTTGGGGATACGGGTGGAACCTCCCACAAGCACGATGTCGTGGATCTGGGACTTGTCCATTTTCGCATCACGGAGGGACTTCTCTACGGGCTCCATCGTGGACCTGAACAGATCAGCGTTCAGTTCCTCGAAACGAGCACGGGTGATGGAGGTGTAGAAGTCAATACCCTCGAACAGGGAATCGATTTCAATGCTGGCCTGGGTGGACGAAGACAGGGTCCTCTTCGCCCTCTCGCAGGCTGTGCGAAGACGCCTGAGCGCCCTCTTGTTGGTTGTGAGGTCCTTCTTGTATTTCCTCTTAAATTCCTGAACGAAGTGATTGACCATGCGGTTGTCGAAGTCTTCACCTCCCAAGTGAGTGTCACCGGCGGTGGACTTTACTTCGAAGATACCATCCTCGATGGTCAGGATGGACACATCGAAAGTACCACCACCAAGGTCAAAGATAAGGACGTTGCGTTCTCCACTACCCTTTTTGTCAAGGCCGTACGCAATCGCAGCAGCGGTCGGTTCGTTGATGATACGGAGAACGTTCAGGCCAGAGATGGTACCGGCATCTTTGGTGGCCTGTCTTTGCGAGTCGTTGAAGTACGCTGGAACCGTGATTACTGCATTCTGCACCGTTTTGCCGAGGTATGCTTCGGCGGTTTCCTTCATTTTTGTGAGCACCATGGAGCTGACTTCCTCGGGGAAGAATGTTTTGTCTTCACCCTTGTATGCCACCTTAATTTTTGGTTTGCCTCCATCACTGACAACCTCGAAGGGCCAGTGTTTCATGTCGGCTTGTACAGTGGCATCTTCGAATTTGCGTCCGATAAGACGTTTAGCATCTGTAACAAACGAGAACAAAGTTATAGATACTGCTATTGAGGCAATTATGACATTTTGGTCATATGATATCATCAGATTATTTTTCTCATTCAATATGTTCAGAGACTCTAGTCTAGTATATTGGGTATCATCATGAAAGGATCAAACAAGCTCTACAAACTCTAAAAACTACGGTAGGTAACAATGAAAAACCAGAAGTAATTACTTAAAATTACTTTGAAAACAATCTATTGTAGGAATTCTTTAAAAAAACGAATACGTAGTCATACAACAAGATCGAGCAAGATAACTGACAAACTTGATTAACAACTTTTTCACCTTGCAATGCGCGCTCTTGATTTTACACCAGCAACCGTTGACCTTACATCACGATGACGCATTGTATAAGATAAATTGGGAAGTCAACAAAACCAGACAGCACTATCGCCGGCGAAAATTGGGCAATTTATGACTCACACTACGCCTACTATATACGCCCAGTAACTATTAAGCATCTTAAGGCTTATGTTTATTCTTAGTTGAAACTAGAAAAACATTAACGGTCTATTAGGATACTACATTGTTCGCTAAAGTACCGTTTTAACTGCAGTTACGTAACGAACAAGTATCTGGGACATGTGTCTCGCGCAGCACGCGTATGAGATAAAACGATATTATCTTACTAAAATAAGCCCTCAACATAAACTATGGACAAATGACGGCTAGGCTTGGTGTATCACTTCCTTTGTTTGTTAATGATGAAAGTAGAATTCTCGCTATTTTGAGGGACTCTTCGTCGGTAGAACAGCTTTATTCAAAACTTGTTTGATAATCATATTTCGATGACTCAATGTATGACTGTGCCATAGAGTAATGGGCAAGTGTTAATCATTAACGGTTATTTAAATTCCTTCTAAAGGAAGTACCAACACCGGACAATGAAATTGCTTTACCGAATACCGATACAGATAAAGGGATCACACAGATGAGACATAAGGTCGCGACCTAGATAGCCGGGCGGTATCGATCGCGCCCATCCACTGCATGCGCGGCGCAGGTGGACAAATGCACGATCTCATTATATTATACTCGCTAATTCTATGTTCGAACAATGCAAGGTTGCGGTATCACGCACGTTGATAAGGCGATACAGGAAACATGAAACAGTCTGCGGTGTTGGTTATTACCTACTCACATTTTATAAATTTATTGATGCTAACTTTACAAAACCACGCGCGATTAAAATTGATAAAACTTTATTCAAATGTTTGTAGACCGGTATGGACAAGTTACTGTAGATTTGTCTTTTGTTTGACGAAACTTACCGAAAATTGTGTTGTTGGGGTTCATCGCCACCTGGTTCTTGGCGGCATCACCGATGAGGCGCTCGGTGTCGGTGAAGGCGACATAGGAAGGTGTGGTCCTGTTGCCCTGGTCGTTGGCGATGATCTCTACCTTGCCGTGCTGGAACACGCCCACGCACGAGTAGGTAGTACCCAAATCAATACCCACTGCTGGTGCCTTCGCCATCTGTTCCAAATAAAAAAGATTAATTAAAATTTATATTCAAATTTATTTCAAAGTAAACGTTTATAAAGAAAAAACCGAAGCCGGTTTGTCTATGCGAAAACGCCGCGGCAGCCATTACGAAGTAAAAAAATCGATGAATGGAAACTTCTCGAACGGAAAGCCGCACTTTACACCATGAACGAAAATACATAGGGTTAATAATGTTATTGCTATAACGATAAGATCAATAACACGATGACCTCGAAACTTACAAGGACTAACTGTCGAGACCACGTGCAGATGTCTTTCAATTACAAAGTTCAAAATGAAAATGTATTTTAAATTATTTCTATATAAAATAGATTGAAGTATTTAAAGTGAATTATGTAGTTTTACTTCAACTTCACTAGATCTAAATGTTTAAATCGTTTTAGCAGAGGCAATAATGCCGATGGAACTTCCCGCCCGCTGCCGCCGACCTCGTGTTGATAAAAAATATAAATGGGTGAAAATTCACATTTGAAATGCAAAGGTTCTTAAAACACAATTAAATAAGTAATTTGAAATTTAAAATGTACTCACTTTGTATTTTCTATGTAATTTATCACTAAATTCAGTCGGTTACTTGTTTCAAGAACAAGCTCAGCAAACAGATGCGCGATTGACGGCTTCTTAGCACGAAATATTGGCTTCAGTGTGGTGCTAGGAGTTTATATGCGGGCGTGGTGCGTCATGCGACGTCGCTAGGATGTTCTGGAATATTCCTGGATAATCACCAATCAGAAGCGTCCGAGTTCCCTACGGAGCGTTGCTATTGGCTAGAATGACGCACTCACCGCCATATTGCGGATTTTCTGACAATTAATAGTTAGTGACGTTCAATTTCGTTACAATTGATGTCGATAAATAAATACGATCTCATCAACGATAAACAGTGACTTAAACTTTTTTTTTCTGTTTTACGTAGTGGGGATCATCAAGAACTAATTATTAGGTCAAGATGTTTATATTTCTTAATTTTACTTTACTTTGGCACCAATGTTTTGGTGTAGGAATCATAACCGTGAAAAACATTCTCAAGTGATTATTTTTTGGAAAAACATCAAGTGGTATTCGGAAATATAAAAATATCGTTTTTTTTATCCATATACATTCGGTGAGTAGTTAGGCAAATATAATCGCACACAAATATTTCGCCAATAGTTTAAATTACCACGTTATCGTTAGGAATTATGAAGGGACGAGGATATTTTTGATATCTCGTATAAAATAAACCCTTTCGAGTTTCATCAGATTGTGAGATATACAGATAACCTGACGTCCACTGGAGAGTTATCACTCCATTAAAAATAAGTAGTCCAGTAAGGAAACACACATGTTATATGATTACTCCTTAGTAAAGAAATATCTAGACAAAATATCGATAATCAAAAGCACCACTACAACACTGGCTGGGTGTTCGGGTCAATAGCTGTAACCATAGACAACAAACCGACCATAATGAATAACGAAATTGTATAGGTATTTTTAATAAAAATAATAAAACTATATAAATGACATAATTATTAAAATTTCTAGTTATGTACTAAGCTTTATAAAAATAAAATATTTGTTTGCGTGCTCATAGCTAGTTGGTTTTTGTATAACCGCTTTCGGTCACAATCAAACTTTAAAGTTGCCGCCATAACATGCGTGCCCCTGTATAAGGTGTTTGGTTAATAAATAACCATTTTCAATACAATAGGCAATAGCTGAATTATTTTATTAGTTCCCCTTGATTCGGCGTCGAAATATAATTTAAAGATATAAAATCAATTCAACACAAAAAAAAATCAATCGTAAATAATTGTTGGAACGTAGAAATTATATGTAGCAAACTATACGTCTGCACCTCGCTCGTTTACACCATAATTCTCATTTAGAACGCAAAGATATTAATCAATAGGATTTAATAGGTAATAGGCAGCCTAAAGGTGCAGTCATCACCTGCCCAAGGATACGAAGAAATTAAAGCGCTCAAATAATTTTCAATTAATCATTTTCAAATTAGACACCACCTAAGGGCTGAAACTGCGTTACGCGGGCACTCGCGCGGTTTCATACAAAAGTGCTCCGACGCGGGGATCCGCGCGGCCGTCCGCCACGGGGAGCCGCGCCCCGCACCCGCGCGGCGGGGCCCGCCTCCGTGCGACGGGAACCGTCGCAGGGGCACGCGCGGCACCGCGCGCGTGGCCCGCCAGCGGTAACACGCACGGACTTGTTTAGTCAACAACGCTAGGTGATACGGGTCGCACGCACGGTCGAAGAAAAATGTCTTTGGATACCGAAAGGGTCATTATGGAAGTGCAGTCTCACCCTGCCATATGGGAACAAGGGAATGAACTTTATAAAGATCGGGATGCACGAACAGCGGCATGGATAGAAATATGTAAAGAATTATATGAAAATTTTGAAAATTTAAGCGAGGCGGAAAAAAAAAACAACAGGTAAACATTTTTTACTGTTATATTATGGTTAAGTATAGGTACTTACATACTATTTGTGTTCTCAATATGTGTAGGTAATTATAATAAATCTACGGGTAGGTATTGATACTTATTACACAATAATAATTAATATACATATTACTAGAATGATATTAATTATTATTGTGTCGTGTCCGATACCTATCATCCATTTTTAGTTTTTTCCACAATAATAATAATTATACACTTATTAATAACATATATATAGAAGCCGCGTCTAGTACAAAACGCGAGCGAGCCGAATGTGTCTACTTTCTTCAATGGCACACAAATATAAATTTCTATCACCGAAAGAGGCTCATATTTAGTTATCACTTTTTTAACGCGTACTAAGTTTCTATGCGTTATTATTCTAAGTCTAAAGTAAAGGATGGATGAGTAAGTGTGCCTTTACTTCATTCAGTAGGGTTCGAGGACGTCTCAAAAAATACTACGATCTTGCCACGACACCTTACCATCTGTGATAAAATAATCAGCGAATTTATCGCGTATTGTATACGCTTCTCTTTGGGTGTTCCCAAAACCATTGTCGACGTCACGAATATGACGTGGTGTAATGACAACATCGTCGACATTATTGTCATCTTGTTTAGATCTAATAAAATTATGCAGAATACATATCGCTTTAACAAAACAAATGGCATTCTCTTTTGAAACGTTTAATGGACGATGAAGTATTCGAAATTTATTAGCCATGATACCAAAAGTAGATTCAATATAACGTCGCGCTCTTGTTAACCTATAATTAAATATTTTTTTCTTATGGTCCAAATTGAGAGCTCGAGCATATGGCCGCATGACATGGTTAGACAATCCAAATGCTTCATCTCCTACAATAATGTAGGGTAGTGGTACGGTTGCTGCAGTGTTAGTTGATTTATTGTTATGTAGCACGGGTAACGCTTTGGCAGGAGGTATATCCAGTAAGTAATCATTCATTTGGTGGAACAAGCGGCTTTGGGTGAAAATTCCAGAATCAGATTCTTTACCTTGTACCCCCACATTTATGTAGGTAAACTCATAATTTGCGTTACACATTGCAAGTAGGACAAAAGAAAAATAATGCTTATAATTGTAGTAAAGTGAACCGCTGTGAGGAGGTCTTATAATACGTATATGTTTCCCGTCTATTGCACCTATACAATTGGGAAAATTAGCTTGTGTCAAAAAACCATCTGCTATCTCTTCCCATCGCGGACGCGAAAACGATGGCATGCACTCTTCCTTCAACCTTTCATTTATAATTTGACAGACTTCTTTCACTATTTTTCTGATTGTGGTTATTCCTGCCTGATACGCCAGATGGAGGTCCACGAAAGTATGTCCACTTGTCACGTACCTGTAATATATTTTTTAATTGTTTCAGTAATAAAAGTGCAATCACGATGGAAAACTGCAAGGGACACATATATGAAAGTGAAAGCAAGTAAAAAAAAACTGAAATCAGGTACAGGTGCCAAAATGTGCAAGAAATATATGTTTTTTGAAATGTTAACCTTCTTAGATTCGAACTCAAGTAATGAAGCAGATGAATCTATAGAAAATCAGAGTGAAGATCAAGATAGACAAGACATCTCAGTACCTAGCACCAGTACACCAGTACCAGAACGAAAACGTAAACGCCAACAATCCCCAACTCCTTTTGAAAAGGAATTGTTGCAATGTGTCAAACAAAACAATTTTGATAGTAATGACGAAGACATGAGTTTTTTTTAATCTTTAATACCAAGCGTCAAAAAATTTAACACATTTAAAAAATTGTTATTTCGATCCAAAGTGTTAGAAACTTTGATTGACATCGAAAAAGAAACAATTATTACTCTGGATGATTTACCACCAATGAATATAGGTTTATCAGAAACGCAAAATACAATAAGCACGATTGATTTCAGATCACTTGATATCAGATCAGAAAGTCAAGATATAGATACAATAGAAAAAGATTAATTAGAATCATATGAGAATGAAGGCTTCAAGAAAATTGATAAGACTGCTCTAGACTGCTTTAGTACTGGTATTAATAATAAATAATACCTTTAAGGTGAATGTGTTTACTGGTAGCGGGAAATTCAAATATCAAGTGCTTTTTCGATTTTTTACCTAAGTAAATATTAGGTATGAGGCATGATTTTATCATTCGCATTCGATTTTATATAACTCTTAAAACTTTTTCAATTCAAATGTAATCGGATGAACTCTTTAATGATAAAAATACTGGTTTTACGGATTACATTTGAATTGTAAGTTCTTGTGGAGTTAAACATAGGCATCAGAAATTATTTTGCGGTATATTATCGCGAATTATAAGATCGCACCTCATATCTGATGTTAATTTAGGTAAAATATCAAAATATTTGAATTTCCCGGTACCATTCGACGCATCTGCCTTAAAGAGTGTCTTAATGATGGTGGGTAATGTTACGAATAGTCGAAACTGGATACTTTTCCTTTTTTTCCTAAAGACTCTTAATCTGAAGAAAATGACCCTCTTTCAATGCGACACCTTAAATAAGTAAAATATGTTATTACATTGTTATTCGGTATACTCTATCTGTATAAAAAAATATACTTAATAATAATAGTAAGTATTGTACAACTAAGTATTGTAAAACTGTGATTATAAAAGTGATATTAAGAGCAAAGAAATAATGTTAATTATTATAGTAAGTATTGTATTAGTAAAAAAACTGTGATTATAAAAGTGACATTAAGAGCAAAGAAATAATGTTAATTATTATAGTAAGTATTGTATTAGTAAAAAAACTGTGATTATAAAAGTGACACTAAGAGCAAAGAAATAATGTTAATTACTATAAGTATTTAAGCAAAAATAAAGATTTTTTACTTACCGCAATGTTATTGCCAGCCTTTCCATTGGTGATATGACTGATTCAGATTTTACTCTTAAATTGTTGACCTTCAAATATGGTTCCAGTTTCGAAAATAATTCGTCATAGACCGGTATCGAAACTTTAAAATATTTGTAAAATGAGTTTTCATTTTCTCTTAATTTACTGAACTTTACAACAAATTCCCCGCACAGCCACCTAGATTCAATAAACGGGCTTACTAGCTGTCTTTTCTTTTTTGCTAGTCGTCGTTTTGCTATGTAATAATATATTAAGTTCTCCATCGACACGACTGTACATGCACACCGTTAAAATTGAACTAGCGACGCTGCGTAAAACCGGTCTCCGCGACGGGTACCCGCGACGGCGACCGTCGCGTTCCCACGGAGCCCGCCCGCGTGTCCACGCGAGTAGACGCGCGACGGTTGCCCGTCGCGGGCGCCCGCTTAACGCAGTTTCAGCCCTAAGCTAATATACCTAAAATTAGACAAAAAGGCATTTACATTTTAGATATATTAGCTCAATGCAAAAAGGTAGAAAAAAAGGTTTATTGGACGGGTGAATTGCTTTTTCTTTGAACTTAATATATCATGAAAGAAAATATTTTCTTTCCGAAATAGCATATCATTGCAACAATATTAGGAAAGTTCAAAACTGCTGGCCTAGAATAACTATTACGCAATTCTATACCTAATGTATTGATTAGCGCAGCTGCATTGCCGCATGCGTGCATGTCCGCAGTTCGGGCGGTCTAGAATATTGTTGTAATTTAGTTTTAATTTTAATAGCCACGTACTCAAAATATATTTTTTTGTTAATGAATCAAGCTTTAAAATTATATCATGTTCCTACTTAAACAATTTTAAAACGCCTAATTATAGTTGAGATTCAACTAAAATGATAAGGAATCGCAAATATAACCAAAGATTCTTTAAATCCCCTTGAAGGGCATTTAATTTTTTTTTTTAGATATATTAGAGTTTATTAAAAGTGAAAAAAACTGCAATACGTTTATCTCTAAGAAATTCAATAACAATTCCAACACGTTGTGTTATTTAACCGTTGCCACATGCCAGGATCAATTTCTATTGAAGCCGCACACGTGTTCTTTTGTCAACACATTGTAAGACTCTCATATGTCGTGTCTATTTTAGCTGCAGCCGTTGCATTTTTTTCGCATGTTTCTACAGTAAGCACGATACTTTATATATGGTTGCCGTAGTCTTGATTAAGATAAATGTATACAAAATAAATATAAAATGTTTTGACTGTGTTCGTTAGATAACGACGAAGACATCAAAATTTTATCTCACCCCTTCAGGCATACAAAAACGATTGTATTGGTCTCTAAAGAAAACATACTATTAATGTGTTCTAAATTCCCACATGTACCTAAATGTAGTACCTACATTCTACGTAAATTGTACGTTTATTTGGTAAAATGAAAAAGATACAAACCGCATTAAGTGCATATTGATTTATCGAAGAGCGAGCGGTTGTATTTTACTGCGAAGATATTTATAACGTAACTTTGTTGTGCTACATACATAAGTTACATCTATTGTCCCAATTAAGATTTTTAAATAACGTAGTCAATGAGTGTTTACACCAGAGAAACTAAAAACTTTGGACTGAGGTAGGTGTAAATTACTTATACATTGTAACAAGTTACAAGCAACATAGTTTAAATATATATTTATAAAGAAAACGACACGTATCAAAAGTGAAAATCTTTATTTAAAACAGTCCCATCAATAAATTAATACAACCAACAACCTTACTTTACAAGGTCATATGTGAATCGTAACACAATTTTAAACATTCGAATATTCAAAACACTTGTACATTTTGCGCTGTGTAAATATAAACTTGCAACGGGTACATAGTATGTTGAAACATATATAATTAAAAGCACTTTCATATCTTTCATACAGGTATTTTTTTTGTTTGGTGCAAAAACATATTTTATCTTACATCATGCAAAAACTTAAACTATGATTTCAATGATTAAATAACAGCAAGGTTGATTCATTTGTCAAATATTGTATGCTTCTACAGTTTAAATGCATATAAAAAGGACAAGCTATATAAACAATGTTTGAAAATAATATTGAAATGGTGTATGAGAAAGACGGCAAGATTCCAATTTGGTCCCACTACCATCTTTACTTATTAACTCTTCTAACATTCATCAACCAATACTGTTTCTCTTATTTTAATAATAAATATTTTTTATAAATATATTGTGCATAACTGAAATACGCATAACATCATAATCAACAGCAAAAACTAAACGTTTACTCAAATCATCTATTCAGGTGTATTACGGAAGCGTGTTGACTAGAAACACTATGTATGGCAGTGACGTCACATCACGAGATTCTGAAGTAGTAGGTCTGGTAGCCGAGCCCCAGGGAGGTGGTGATGAACCAGGCGCAACAACACCACCACGTCGCGAAACCGAACACTCCTCGGTATACTTCGGCTGTGAACACCTGGAAAGAGAAATAATAACATTTTGTTTATATGAGCTCAAATGGATAATCTATAGATCTTGATAAAATTGTCACATACATACATCCATAATCTCACGCTTTTACTCCCCGAAAGGGTAGGCTGAGGTGCATTTCTGCACCTACATTTCGCTATGTATGTTTCAGTTCCACGTAATAGGGGATGAAGCTTATAGCCGTTTGGGCACATTTCCAGACTATGTACTGCTGCTCAGAACTTCCTATCAAAACCCAATAGCACTTTGCCTGACCTAGGAATCGAACCCAGGACCTCTATAGCTCGTAAAGCACATACATTTGGTACGAGATCATGAAGCAGTCGAGGTCATTGTCATACAAACATATTATAGTTTAGAATAGCGCCATACCATTTTTAAGTTCTCCCAAGCCAATTGATACTGCTCTACCCCTTCAATGTTATCCAGTGGAGTGGATCTCTTCACTTCAGCGCTGCACATCTCAGGAGTTTCGTAGAACAGTCCTGTCCATGTGTAGCCTCCGAGGGTTTTGTACATCAGTGCCAAATACAGCACCATCACAACCGGACAGATGTATTGAAGAGCCACCACGCATAGGTAGTAAAATACTGATGCAATCTGAAACAAATCAGTCTTTTCAGCTCTTCTACCATTGACTATAATTCTATGAAATTCTCTTCGAATTCAGTAAAAAGTAGTAGCACTGCAGAGTCCCAAAATGTACCTAAAATAAACTTGCTTTGAAGTAATAATGTCAGATAGGAAGAGAAGTAAGTAATAAACATAAATGGTTCTTATCTAATCACAGTAAAAAATATTGTCATGGAGCCTCTGCTATCACCTTTTGGTATAGAGGTGACTGTATGTATATTAACAAACTAGCTTTTGCTCGCGACTCCGTCCGCGTAGACTACAGGGTTTAGTTCAGAAGGAAAATAAGTTGTAGTCTATTTTACTTCTCAGAGTCCTTTTTATGTTTATACCAAAAATCATACAATTCAGTCTAATTGTTCAAACGTGAAACCGTAACGCGTCGATCGGCGCCTTGTGCATCATTATTGCGCGCTTGATCAATATTTTAAAAACTGCAATATCTTCTAAGATACTCAGTGAAATCAAAAGATGTAAAGGGCAATTTTATTTAAAATTAACTACTTGTAATGAATAACGTATTTATTTGGATAAGGATTAATATCGTATTGATAAAAACACCTTCACAAATAAAACTTTATTTAAAAATAAATTTGGTTAGGATAAAAAACGTTATAGTGAGCCAACCTTAAAAAATAGACATATGCCGTCGCGGACTTTTTTTTAGAACTTTTAAAGAGGAACATTTCTCTCATACATTATTTTAGCGAAACTTTAACCGTTTCCGCAGCGCACGCAGCCGAAGCTCACAAAAAGGAAAAAATGTCCCCGATTTTGAAACATTCTTTATTGCTGCTCCGCTCCTATTCGTCGTAGCGTGATGTTATATAGCCTATAACCTTCCTCGATAAATGTGCTATCTAACAGTGAAAGAATTTTTCAAATCGGACCAGTAGTTCCTGAGATCCTAGCGTTCAAACAAACAAACAAACAAACTCTTTAGCTTTATAATATTAGTATAGATTACAGTTACACTATCAGGGCAATATTAACAGTCATCATCCCATATACATGAAACAGCTGGGCACAGGCCTCCTCTATTATTGTGATTTCCCAAATGTGTGTGTTTTTATTTGTTTTCCTTGTGCTCAAACTGCTGGACCATTCGTGACAAAATTTCGTAAAGAGGTGGCTTATAACAGGAGTCAACGTATAGGCTTCTTTTTTTTATAGAGAAACAAGATTTTTACTTAATCTTCACGGAAACAATCCTTGGTGTACCACAAGCCTCTTATAAAAACAAGTATTACCTTCTTCTGCAGGTCAATATTGGTGATCCTGCCGGCCTCTTTCTTCTGTGCGTCGAGCCTTCGCTGCGCCATGTCGAGGTAGGCCTGGAGCTGACGCGGCATCAGCCACAGCCGCAGCACTGCTGTGAACGCCACCACTAGTATGCGCAACGTGTCATACGCCTGGGATGTCATGCTGGACACACAAAAATCATTATTATATCTCAGTGTACACAGTTCATTATTGCCTTAACTCAGCTGATAAAAGTCTGGCGACTGATTGCAGGTCAAAAGAGAACAAAGAAAAAAATCACAGGACTTTTTAGTAATGGATATGAAAAAAAAATGGTAATAGAAATAAATTTGTTCTGTAAAATATGAGACAATATATTTTTTCTACAAGGGATTAATCTGCAACTATCATCTAATTGGTTTCATGTTGTCAACATTCATGTTTACTTTTTGCCCCAAACATTTCTGCCCTTTTAAACTTGCAACAACATATACAGCTAATGGCCATTATCCATACTAATATTATAAATGCGAAAGTAACTCTGTCTGTCTGTCTGTCTGTCTGTTACTCTTTCACGCCTAAACGGCTGAACGGATTTTGATGAAATTTGGCACAGACAATCTTTAGACCCTGAGAACGGACATAGGCTATATATTACTCCGAAAAATGATAAGACTTTTTCGTTGTGGCTTGATTTGCGAAGTAAGTCGGAGAAAAAACGGTCGAACAAAATCGTTTTTTGCAAACGCTGCCTTACCCATGGGAGATATATAGTTGAGTCCTAGAGAAAAGTTGTAGAGCTTGATAATGCCTACAAAAAAGTCCGCGATAGCATATGTCTAACTTTTAGAGTTGGTTCACTATAACCTCTTTTATGCTAACCAAATTTGTTCTAAAATGAAGCATTGTCTGTGAAGGTGTTTATATACAGATTATATTAATCCTTACCCAAATAAATGCGTTATTCATTACAAGTATTTAATTTTAAATAAAATTGCCCTTTACATCATTTGATTTCACTGAGTATCTTAGAAGATATCGCAGTTTCAAAATAATCATCAAGCGCGCAACAATTTCGCAAAATTAATGCGCGCAAAATTATGTACAAGGCGCGGACCGGCGCGTTACGGTTTCACGTTTAAACAATTTGACCGATTTGTATGACTTTTGGCATGGACATAAATAGGACTCTGAGGAGTAAAATAGATTATAACTTATTTTCTTTCTGAACTCAACCCTGTAGTCTACGCGGACGGAGTCGCGGGCAAAAGCTAGTTTATAAATAAAGCTAAAACATGCCAATACTCACAGAGGTTTCTCCATGCCGCTGAACACCCTCACAGTTAAATAATGCCTTGTGATTGGTCTGATCCATAGCAACACCAGCACAAAAGGCATAGCAAAGTTTAAGTTTAATAACAGTCCTTTTATTTTATTGTCTCCATAATATCTGGAATAAATTAAGCATAACTTATCACATCAAAGAAAAATTGATTGTTATTTAGAATTTATATAATTAAGATTTTATTAATACCATTAGAGCAGTCAAAAGTAAATGTAATTTTTAATACTTTCAAGTCACTATTAATATTGTAATTCTCATTATAATCATATTAAAATGGGGAGTGCTAATATAAGCAGGAGAATAATGTGCTAATGCTTATATAAGCAAAGAACTCATAAATGACTTTGTGTTATTGCACTTAAGTATGTATTTTAATACATATAACAACTACAGTAATTACTGGATAACAGAAACTATGTAATACCTGAGTGAATCCCAGTGCATTCTAGCCACTCTCAGACCGGGAAATGTGAACAATGTGCCAATAATGGCAGCCCATACAGCAAAAGATAACTTCAATATTAACTTGGAAGCTGGACCCCTGAAATTAGGTAAAACAAATGTGAATTGGTTTGTAGTGATTTCATTTATGTCAGTTTCTTAAATAAAGAAATATATTCATATTTATTCTTTTAGAAATATCTTACAATAAGTTGACAAAATGATAAAGAATTTATGTGTGTCTAGGTTGCATAAAGAAAGTAAAACTTATTATTGTCCCTGGTTATCACTGAAACATATTAAAGGAGTTCAATTGTCTTTGCTAAAGTATAAGTTTTCAGGAAACATTTCACACTAAATATCATCTATAAACTACAGAAAAAATTATACTTACACAGAAGTCAAACCCTGATTCTCTAGGAACTTTGATGCATTATCATAGAAGCTGTCATATGCTGGATCCACACCAACTTCGAGATTGCTCTCGTCAACTATGAGCACCATCATAGCCACAAGTAGAAACACACAGAATGCGACTATACAGGTTGATCTCTCACCTATTGACTCCTCACTTGTAAAGTATTGCTTTGTGAGTGACAGAAGAATCTTTCTGTGTTTGTATTAAGGATATTATTTTACAATCAAATATAACATATTGAGTATTACAAAAAATACATTTCATTTGTAAGCATTAAAAATTTTGAAATGTTATTTTTATTAGACTGAACTTACTAGAAACATTACTAGAAATTGTTCTTGTGTTTTTTGTATTTATCCGGGATAGAAAATTAGTAATCAGTTAACATCAGTCAATCATTTTAAACTTTGTAAAGGATACATGGAGAATAGTACCACCAAAAGGCACCATACCATACTCAGGTTGAATTCATCTTTTAAAGGAAATATTGATGTGTAGACCTGAAAATAATATAAGAAAATTTGTACTTAAAATATTGAAGAAAATAAGCATTAATTGGAACTTTGGACACATGACTTTTTGAAGTTCCCTTAAGTATTCCCTTAGAATTTAGGTAGATGTACCTAATTTAAATTGGAATTAATGACGTAAATTCGAGAGACAACTATATTTACACACCAAATGACATATTACTAAAACAAAGGCATAATAAACAACTTACCTCTGACATAATATAAACAATGGCAGAATATAAGGAAAAGTCAACAATCCATAAATATTCTGTGTAAAATCTCAAATGTACCACATCCAAGGGCGTCACCGGCGCAGTTTCCAACTGAATGTCCAAGCTCCGAGGAACATGGAACGTCTCAGGCTTTCCATTGCCCTCAACCTTGCCCCCTTTTTTACCTTTACTTTTATCCTTAGGCACACCAGCCAATGCTTTCAATTCACTATTATCGGGATATAGATATCTGTACAATCCCTGAGAACACAACAGCCATCTCGCAAACGAATAATTTCCCAACTTCTGTATCACTGACACCATAATAAGCGTAATAACTAGTTGAGCGCCAAGTAATGCCTGCAATTGCAATTATTTCAATAAATAGCAGTATAAGAGCAATAAACTTTGAATACAAGGTGAAGTGCATAGAGTACACACCATTTTGCCCCAATTTTCATTCACGTTTAAGCCAATTCATAGTCTAAATTTAATAGTTTAATTTTATTTTAGGCACAATATTATAACCTCAATTTCTAACACCCACACAAAAATAGTCTTGTCAAATGTAGTGATGAGTAGCTGTCAAACCGACCAGACAGGATGAGAAAAAAGAACTTCAGACCGAGCGACCTCTGAACAGCTCTAATCTCTGTGAATTATCAATTTTTAAAATAACGTTTTAATAATATTGACAAATATTTTTTTATTCCAGGATTTGTAATTTAAAAATCACTCCTGGTTCGTGAACAAACAGCCGCCTAAAATAAATTAGGCAGCTTTGTTTCTTTTAACAACCTATTTTAAAGTACAGGTGTTTTCTCGCATTAAAAATACGATTATCGTCAACCCGCTCTAGGCCACCGTGATGGACTAAGGCCTAAACCCTCTCACTGGCAGTTACAATATAAATGCTTTTTATGTTGAAGACGAATTATGTGGGATGTTTTTTACATTGACAATGGACTACATCTACTATCATCTTATCCAGGTGGAGTTTATTAATAAACCGATAATAAATAAACCAAATTGTCCAAAAATTTGTCCAAAAACATCTATCATGAATTATAACAGGCTTTGTAAATGCAACATAAAAGCTGATAAGAACGATACACTAGGTAAAACAGAGATAGAAATATTATAACTTCCCATAGGACAAAAATTACCCACATGTTAAGGAACTCTGAATAATTTTTAGTGAATAACTTTACTCAGATTTGGCACTTATGGTGTTTATTTTTTGTATTATTGTTTTTTAATAAATTACATGCTTCCCTTGATATTTAATTGGAGTTAAAAACTGGCTGTTGTTAATTCCATATTTTATTTGTGTTATATATATTGGAAAATGGGATGTTTAGTATGGTATCCCAAGTAGACGTCCGCGTTGCGCAGTGATGACGAATGTCCGCCGCTGAAGTTATTCATATCGATTGATTTCACCGCAGAAGTAATTTGGTTTCGTCGCCGCTAAAGTCTGTGCGCAGACTAGCGACGGAGCCTATTTCTCGAGTTTAAGTTATTTTTTTGTTTTGTGTTGTGCTGATAGCCAAGCAAGATGGGGTCTTTGTTCAGGAGTGAGGAGATGACATTATGTCAGCTCTTTCTCCAGAGTGAAGCAGCGTATGCCTGCGTGTCGGAACTTGGAGAGCTGGGCCTCGTTCAGTTCCGAGATGTGAGTAATCAATAACTTGCGACCATGTGTACTGCGTGATACGCCCCCATTTCATTACTTAACTGTCCTGAATGAATTCGACATATTAATACTATGAAAAATCTTTGACCTCCTTTCGATTGTAGCAAATATCATGCCCTCATTCCCTGACATATTATCTGATAGCCAGTATTGATTATTCGGCTACATATTGAAAGTGAATTAAAACGATTGCCTAGACTCTGTTATAACTGATATATTTGATGATCCAAATCTGATTAATTTGTGTAGAACTTATTCCTGAGTTACAGTTTTGTAAGAATATATAATTTGTATTAGCTCTGTTATAACTAAGTGTCTTTTAACTATGTGATAAATTTTATTTTATCTTTAAATTGTTCAGCCAGGTTGAATTCATCTCCATTTAATAGTAAACTTAATGATCAAATTTAATGACATAACATAATCACAATTAAATTACCTCCACTTTTTATGTTTTTAAAATGTTATAGCTCAAGTTTAAAACAGTGTACCTATTTGTTGATTTTTAGGAATAATTACATATTCCTAAAAAGGCTACATTTTAGAGTCTGTCAAATTTGAAATTCAAACTTATACAAGTGTTTTAGTAGACGTATCAGTGATACATTAAGTGTAATATACTTGTTAATCATATGGCTATAATTAAAATAGTTGATGAAAACATGCTTACAAGCTTCTTACTTCTATAGCAATGTAAATAAATTATAATTTTATCTATATCAATGTTACTTGACTTTTTTAGATGTAAATATGTGAATTTAAAAATAATGTAAATAAATCAATGTATTCTGTATAAGGATAAAATATTATCTATGTCATATTAAAGCTTGTTAATTTTGTGGCTTGTGGTCTATTAATTATGACTATTTACTGCCAACATAATGAAATGTTAATGAAAATAAATGTGACTGATCATGTGACTGATTAAAATAATGTGATTTCAGATTATTATATAAGATTGATCATTTACACTAAATCTAATCAAGGATTAACTTATCAGTGGTCATATGACAGAACTTTACAATCATAAAATGTTTGACTAATGTGATGCCTTAAATAATTCTTTTTATACAAACAATTTTCAATGAAATAATAAAGATATAAATTTTATTCTATTTAAATTTACATATGTTAAGGTGCACAGTTTAAAAAGCCTGTTGGGTAATTTTAAATATTTTACAATTATTTTGTGTTCTAAAGGCTAAACTTTGAAATCAAGTAACTAGATCAGGGTAGGCGAACCAATGGCACGCGTGCCATTGATGGCACGCGACACAATATTTTGGGCATGTCGCCGATCATAAAACATGTGTAAAGTAGGTATATCTCCAAATAATCAGAAAGTCAAAATTATTTGATGGCACGCCAATGACCCCATTAAACATTTTTTAGAAAAAATGGCACGTTGATGCATAAAGGTTCGCCTACCCTGAACTAGATGGACAAACCCTCAAGCATTGCACCGGGAAAAGCTTTTTAAAGATACTTCCAAAGCCAATTTGTAGAATTGCAAAATTTTCCTCAATTAACTTGTGGTTTTTAAGAACAGGTTATGGAAGTCACAGAACTTGATTTTCACATTACATGAATGGTTCATAGCTTATATTTTGTTGTGTATGAATAAAATGCTACATGTTTTCCTGAGGATATTTGATTAAAATTATATTTAATGGAAAGTTTTTTTTTGTATTTAAGCATTACCTGAATATTTGACAGTTTGAGGTAAAATCACTTTTTTTATGGAACATTAAATATTATTACATACATCTTATTTAATAGATATAAAAAGTGTGTTTAAAAATTTGTAATTCCCAGGCCAAAATTCCTCCTAATTCTTAACAAACATGTATTAAATAAAACCAGGAAAGCATACAAGTAAAGTAGACATCACATAGTTACATCACAAGCCTTTAGAAATTGCATACCAAAGGCGCATGCCTATGCATAATGTGATTTCTTTTGTCGGTGGGTTATTAGAATTTTGTACATATCTGTGTAAAACAACTGCAAGCAAATGACGACCGACCCTAACATGGTTGTTAATCGTAATCCTGTATTAAAATCCGTGTTTTGATAATCAACAGCATAAATATTTTTTAAATATACACAATTTCCGACCTACACTGATATTTCGAGTGACACTTAGACTGTAAAAAATAAAAGTTATAAATATTTTGTAGTGTCATAAGAATGTAGCATTTCTTTTTTTTTAATTTGGTTTTTTTTAAACCTTAAAAACCATACAATACGATACATACGATTGATGCCTTCTTTCTTGATTTTTGGTGTTGATTGGATGGCTTATCGATTTTATTTTACTATTCAGTAATAAGGGGCATTTCTTACTTACTTATCTCGATCGTCTTATTTTACGAATCTATATAATACTCAACATATTCTTTGTTACCAAAAAAATTTATAAATTAAATTTATTAATTAAATTATATTACCAAAAAAAAAATCACGTACGTTATCAATACGTATAATTCGTCAAATTCATCATCAACTGCTTGCTAAAAACCGATGTTTCTCATCAGCTCAACCCTGACGTGAACGCGTTCCAACGCAAGTTCGTCAATGAGGTCCGTCGGTGCGATGAGATGGAGCGCAAGCTGCGCTACTTGGAGAAGGAGATCAGGCGTGACGGCATCCCGATGTTGGAGATCCCAGGGGAGTGCCCCGAAGCACCGCAACCGAGGGAAATGATCGACCTTGAGGTGAGATCATTTTGAAGCATGGTTAAAGTAAAAACACTTTCAGAGTAAAGACTAGCGAATTTTTTAAACATCCACATAAATCTATCGAAAAGTATATATTTCAATTATGAGTAAGTTATAATTATTTCCATTCTCAGAGCAATAATGAAGCCGTTATGGCTCCTTCCTAAGTTGATTTAAACGCAAATGATAATTGACGTAAACATCTTGCCTCGAGAATGAAATGAACTCTCTCTAACACACACAGCGTAATATGTATATCACGATTCAGCGCCACTCCCCCCATTTAAATTGTATGTTAATAATAACTAGTTTACCAACTGCTAGTTGTAGCTATCGACATCTGAAAAGTAACTTTCGTAAATTTGTCATTCATTCCATGCATCTTATCTATCAAGAAAAGTTTTTTTGCTCATCATCGCCCCAAAAATTTTATCTCTCTAAGCAAACAGTAATTTGTGGTTTGTAAATCATCTAAACCCCCCGTTTTGTAATAATCCCAGTATTCAAATGACATGGGCAAACAAAACGTAATCGGCTTTGGCGGCGCGTATGTTTGGTTACAAAGAACACTTTGCCAGCCGGATGGGAACTGGCGCGTCATTATTGTGTATTTGATAACTTTTAGATGTTATTATGATGCTTAAATCAATTATATTGCTTTGTTTAGGATCTACTATATTTTTCAATTACGGTTCGTTATGAAGTTGTATTACAAAATTATTGGTTCATTCAGCCCGTACAAGATTTGTCACCTTTTTCTCTCGGTAATTGCAGTAGATGTATATTTTCACTGGGTAAATTGAGAAACCCTATTGAAAGTTGATTTATTTATATCCCAGGCGACATTTGAAAAGCTTGAAAATGAGCTGCGTGAAGTGAACCAGAACGCAGAAGCCCTCAAAAGAAACTATCTGGAGTTGACCGAACTGAAACACATTCTAAGGAAGACCCAAGTGTTCTTTGATGAGGTAAGTCGTCAAACCCCGCAGCTGCCCCCCTGGCGTCGACTGCCGCGTGATCCCCACCAGTTTGTGCTAATTATTTATTGTGTCAACATAATCCACCAACAGATCAGTACATCATAAATAAGATTTATTGTAACGGATAAGACAGCAAAGATACATCACGGCGATGTGTTTGCGCTTAATTTGTTACGATGGATAATTATCAACGTAATGTTGTATTATGTTAGATGATGTGCGTCAAGCGTGATTCTCACTCATCATTTACATTATGTCATTGACAGTAGTGACTAGTGACATGATCAGAGAATCAAACACTACGAGAAAGGGATGTGCTTGAAAAAAGACAAGTGAACGGCAAAGACACGAAACAATAAAGCCGAGGTCAATGTCGCTGTTGTAGAAAAAAACTAGCTCCACGTTCCATACTGTAATCGTTGTTTTACCTTAATCATCGTATAATTATTATTTATTTTATTAATTTATCCTCGTTATCAAGCAGTGTCTCATATTTTTTTTAATTTTTTACAATAATTTCTTTTTATATGAATACTACATGTAAGTAGAGAGCACAATAACCTCGACAACCCACTAATATGTGTTCCGACACTTTCGTTTCTTGTGAGAATCTTAACATTTTCCCTTTTCAACGATGGTCGTGGGTCTTCTTTGTTTATGTATTTATTCAATATAATCAGAGAGTGAGATAAAACTATGTTTTGGAGATTTGTTTGGAATTGGCGACGTCAAAACAACAATGTCACATTTTTCTGACGAGGCTTTGTCGTCATTTGATGGATTTGTTCAATTTGTAACTGTCCGCGGGCAATGTACGTTTCGAAGTTGAAATAATTTGTGAGATTAATCAGCGTGATCGCGTCATGTAATGTGCTATCGTTGAGATTTGATGGTCGGATTGAATGTGACATTGATTTTGACGCGCCATTAACCTTGGCGCCGTGCTGGCGCGTGTTTGCATAAGATGGCGGACCCGTCGAGGGAGGAGGAACAAGTCACCCTACTGGGGGAGGAGGGACTCATGGCGGGCGGGCAAGCGCTCAAGCTGGGGTATGCTCAGATTGTTTATGGACCGCTCCACTGATGCGTTTTGATTTCCGTTCCGATGGGAGTCAAAGCACGTCCTAGAGCGTAATTATTTTTGCAGCGCTTATACTGTGACGCTGATATGGGAGTCTACCGTTCACCACTCAGGCAAGCATTGGAGTCGGCCGGTTTATAGTATATCATCTAATAACACCTCTTGACTTCTTGTGTGATGGAATGTTAGCTTAGTGGCGCAACCGCGTTCCGCCCCTCTCAACACCGAATCTAATATCCGATATTTAATAGAGCCCCCAACGTGCTAACCAAGTGCTGCCTGAGTGAGTTTTTATTTTCTATTTTTTTTTGAACTAACAAAACCTCGACATGATTTATTTTTGAAGTCCACGCGTGGCGATTCAGCCTCGCCGATGTTCACGGAGGTTAAATTATCGCTGTGTTTTACGTTGTCATATCGTCATGCTTCTGTATGTCATTTTTATGCATGCCATTATGTTTTTTTTTTATATTTTTTATGTTATATGTAGCTTAGAACACGAATTG
Source organism: Cephonodes hylas (assembly GCA_030295005.1). NCBI lineage: Eukaryota > Metazoa > Arthropoda > Insecta > Lepidoptera > Sphingidae > Cephonodes > Cephonodes hylas. The sequence goes on along the minus strand of AP025367.1, from coordinate 1,138,636 downwards.
TTACTATGTTTTTCATATAGTATGTTTAGTTTATTATATACGACACGACACTGTAATCTGAACACTTCTATACGACGTAGACAAGAACTAACAATGCAAAACGCTTTATAGACCATGTAGCTAGGTGAACACGACGCGTAGCGGAACTCTTTTCTTTTCACAGTGACTGGCGCTACGTTTTTTACTACAACAGGCATATCGGGGGCGTGTTTGTCGTTTTCTTGCGCGTCCATTGTGTCGTCCACTGGGCAATGTTTGTCTACATGTTTATGTTTGTCCTCAATGTAGCACGAGGGTGGGGCGAATACCACTGAGTCGATGACGCGAGCGCTCATATCCGACGACCCGAACAGGCATATGGGCCACGTTCAACTAGGGTACGTATGCGTGTGTACACACGGCACTCGACTCACTCACTTACCCAGTACTCCCAACTCACTCGGACTCTTCAAACCCTATTAATAGCAACTACAACACAATTGTACAGATGGTGGAATGTGGTCGCCGAAACCACATGCACACATTTCAGAATCAGTTCAGTTATCAGACAGTCATTTAGTGCCGGTTGATCGTCTACCAAAACATAATTTGTACCGATTTGAGGTCTAGACTTTCTGTAGCCGATTTGTCGGATAATTGTTTAATAGTACTGACGACATGACTCGAGGCATCCCTAGTGACGTGTTCGTCGACGAGCGTTGCTTGGCGCACCATCGTTATAGACGAGACGATCAATCATGATGTTCACATAAGCCTGACACATTTATTATTTAATGACGAACAACGCGTCTTAAAGCTAATATTATCGGAGTAAACTCTAGCGCTTTGAAGTGCTAGACCTTCTGTTATGACGGCTATGTGGACATCAAGGCCTGCAATCTATAAATCTCACTTCCTCGCTACTGATTAAAGTGATAAATCCACTTGCGTAGCGAAGGTATTTATAATTGAAAGATAAACGGTAGAGTATCAACGATCCCTGTAAATGATGCATGAATTGACTCTCTAAAAAGATTATATGTAAATAAGAAAATTAATGAAGCACCAGATGATACAAATCATATGAAATACAGACATGTAGTGATAACGGTTTTGCTAAATATATGTGCTTGATTTCCCTAGTTTACGGGATAAGCAAGAATCCTTGGAATTCCTGCCTTGGTTAGTAGTATACATTGTAATTTTATGTAAATTTAGTTTATATTAGATGGTACATTGGTGGTGTCGTGGTATGTTTGTTGTGTATGTGTATGCGTTTGGGAAATATGGTTATGTTCTATCCAATATAATATTTTCGATCTTCACTCTTGTAATGTAAAATAACTTCTAACACCCTTCACTTGCTTACTAACATTTCACTACAATCATGATGTTTTTAAACATACAGATATATACGTCAAGGTTACTTGGACTTCAAGAATAGATAATGGAATTAGGTGCGATTATTGTAAATGCTGGATTTGAACGTACTCTCAAGCTTTTTCCGTTTTCATGGAATGGTCTGACCATTACTTATAAAATGTACAAATTTGTATTTTAAAGGCAATTATGGAACAATAATTCTCTTCACCAATATTTATCTTATCATCAACGGAAAGGTCTTGTGGGAGCGAGTTCTTACGGCTAGATCCTAACAGCGTCTTGGTACGAGTGTCTTAGATATTAATTTTAGTTGACGATCGATTCGCTGGTTTTACGACATTATTTCTAATTTTCACAACCGATTTAATCCATTTGCTATGAAAACCTGCCGATAATCGATCGTCACCTAATCTGTATATTCAATACTCGAGTTATTCATTCTATTGCGTTTCTATTGCTCAGGCAACGGATCAATTAAATGTACGGCCAGACAAATTTTCCACTTCAGCCTTGACTCGTTCGTATATGGACGTGATAAATTTGCGTCGCCTTCATGGCATTGTGTTTTACAATGCCTGTTTGAGAACCGTGTGAACAATTAGATACATAATGACGTACACGCTGGTATATTGAATGTGTCTTTAAGACCAGCGACATGTTAAATTATTCGTTGAAAAATTTTTTTAGACTTCAATTCTAAAGATAACTAGAATTACTATATTGTACAGGTCAAGCTTTAACATTGGTTCAAAACGGTCTATTGAAAGCCATTAGTATTTAAACATGTCGAATCGATCGCCTGCTAGTAGAACTAATATTGGAACCAATTTGACGTCGATTTCGCAGCAGCATATTTTTTTTATAACATAGAATGTTTATTGACGCTATTGATTATTTGATTGCTATGACTTTTTTTAATCTCAAGCGATTTATTTAAGTAGCATAAGCGTTATAAACACCAACATAACATTGAGCAACAAAATATACAAACTTATTTTGAATGAAATCTGATACGAACATATTTCTTAGAAATGCTATCATTTACCAAAACAATGGAGTGGAACATATCAAACGTCTTTGAGATATACGATAAGAGGCAGACGTGGGATTACGCGAGCAGTCACTACACGAGATTAGAGCGGGATTCTCGTGGAATTTACTTGAAAAATCACAGCGTTTTAGGAAACCAGCCAAGGTTGTTCCACTTAGCGATAATACTTTTGGACCATTATTGTTCAATTCTGAAGGCTCATCGCTAAGGATTTAGTTCGTAGAAGTGTATTGAGATATAGCGATAACAGCTGTATTTTTTGCGATATCTTAAAACAAAATCAAATTCAATGAATATTTTAAAGTAAATTTGTATGCAAATGTTAAAGATATATTTAAAATTATCAAGTCTGATCGACCTTTTAAAGAAACCATAGACGATAGAAATGCCAGAAGTTATGTCGAACTTCAGTTGAGTTACGAATTAATAACGTTACTTTTGTTTGAAAAGAGCCACACGACGTACAGTGATCATTTATTTCTATACATTTCAGTAATTTACATGTCTATAAATTGGTTTTGGTCACTACACGTTCCCAACTAACGAATGGCAGACCAAGGTAAAATCGATTTAGGTCTAGCGTTCAACTTTATGTCTGCATACATCAAGATTATAGATTAGAGTTTACATTATTTACGACTTGCGTGTTCCAGTTTACAAATACGATGCGAGTACTATTTTATGGCCACAAACCAACTCTTTATTACATTTTATTATGAAACAAGTAACATGATTCCCTAAAACCCACAGCACGTCAATGAAACCAGTTGTGTAATCGGACAATTAATGTTGATAAATTGGTACTTATATTATAGTTACTGTACACTTAAGATAAGGTTCGAAATTGTCTCGTTAATTTCTTTGTTAAGATTGTTTTAAGCTTTAAGATGATATAAAATTTTAACACTTGTGAAGAAGGTAATGTGGGGAATAAATTTTACAGCATCCATAATCGATAGAAGTGTAAAATGTGATAAACAATGTAGAAATTAATGAGGTTTCAGGATCTTAAATGCAAGCCAAATGTTGCCAAGAGGTTTTAAAATTATAAAATAATTTTGGTTACTTATATGCTTAATTTTGGTAACGTATTTATTTTAGCAATGAACTTAGACCATTGCAGACTTCAATTTACTTGATTTGAAAGTAATTTAAATGGAATCTGTCCAACCGTGATAATATCATAAACGAATTTTCCTTCTTAGATACCCAAAGGCATACAGATGCGAGGTATAATGAAATCACATGACTACAAACGGGTTCTCAGTTTGTTATTTGAAGTCACTTGACTGCGCTCCCCTCAGATGAGTCAGTCAAATAATATATTGATAATACAAACATAAGTAAAATTACCATTCAGATATGCTTGTGGCATTCTATTTCTTTACAATGAATTTTAATAGGAAAATACTGTATTAAATATTTTATAGAATAGTTTATACTAATAAATAGCTTCCCATATGTAACTAAATTCTACTTTTTTGCTATGATATAACCAGATTGCAAGACCTTTAGAAAAGGTATTAACGATATAAATAAACTATTCTCCAGTGCAATACTAAAATTGTTAACATTGGCAAACAATAATTCAATACTATCAGTTTTATTTTATTTTTTTTAGTTTCGTTCGTTAGGGCGATGACTTAGCTATGCCTTTATTTTTATTCGTATGCAATTTGTTTTACGAATTTGACTTCTTATGTTAAGATGCAAAAACAGCAATTTATTAAGTAAATATTAAGTCAGTCCTTTAAGTAATTTAAGGCGGAACCTATGTAACTGGTCATTTTCAATACATGCTAATACAAATATAACTAAGATGGAAGTTAACATACCAATAATATCAGAACACGACAAATCAATAGAAATTGATGAAATTGAATGAACGCAGCCGTAGCGTCGCCTAATATTTATCGAAGTGCCGTTGCTCGATCGTCGACCCGTTTTCGCGACTCGTGACTGACACATTCTCGACACTTTGAAGAATAACCTGTTCGTTTGTCAAGTTCATGGAGATATGCATTGGTGCATGTCGAATGTGAGATAAAATGAACACGTCCGTTAGATAGTAGCGACATTTTTTTTGGTATCAGAGAATGTTGAATTAATCGGTTTGGCAGTGATCACGCCACCGATGATTTCTTATATTAGAATAAGGATCTTCGTATAAGATGTTAATTAATGGTTGGCGTCTACTTGGCGAGACCTTCGTTAACAGCAGTAGACAGCGATAGGTCGAGAATGTAATGTATGCCTAAGAAAATAATTGATAAAATCCAGGATACATAATCAAATTGATAGGTAAGAATCTGTTGTATGACAAGATAGGGTATTGAAAGTCCCGGTAGTTTCCCTACGAGGCATACTATTCGAATACCATATTGAAGTTAAATATTAAGTGATCTAGACAATTATTTCGATTTTTTATAATTATATGATTCTATTCACTTAAATATAAGTTGTGTGGCGCGTAACAAAAGGCACAATTTGGTCTTATCGTTACAAGCTATGTCTGCCAGACAACCTTAAAAATTCCTTTTATATTTTGCAAGAGCTTCCATTTGTACCGAAAACAATTTTCCTCGATACCATCTCACGAGATGTTCATGGCTGTAACCTTTGCTAAATAAGATTTTGGCAAATTGTCCTTGCCATAAAAATATATAATACTCACAGCCTTTTTTTGTGAATCTGGAAATCCCAACAGATTTTCTTACTGCTAATGTCAAGACAGTTGTTACGCTCATAATTTCACATGATTTTAGTTTGATTAGCAAAAGTGTTTTTGTGGTTTTTGCTTACTTGATTTTGGGAAATACCAAGGTTTTGGCTTCCCGCTAGCCACCAGCACCCCGCATGACGAGTTTCGGTACATCTGTCGTCACTTTTGAGTCACCTTGTTGACTGTTAGTTTTCAGAAATTGTAAATGTTATTACAAATGTAAATACGAATGTAATTCTTTACGCTAATATTGAGATTTCCGAAGGTGAGCTAATTCTCGTGAATGAATATGAATGAGATGGTTTTCCAAAAATTCTAGATTTCTTTTTAAATAAACATAATTTTCTAGTAATACTATTTCGTTTCAAATGAAAAGATAACGCATATTTAAGTAATAAAACTTGTTAACACTAGATTTACCAGACCAGTCATTTTGACTGGTCGTGCAACTTCAATTCAAAATTACTACGACATATAACATTTGTTTTCCGAAATGATGTTATGACTTTTGTATCTATAAGTAGAGAATTAATTTTACAAACTTCATGTTAGTTCATTTAAATTAGTAACAGATATATTTTTTGTTTCTCACATTTATACCATTACCAGTCAAAATGACTGGTGCGTGTTTTTATGAAGAAATGAACGATTTCGGGAGAATAGTGAAACCAGCGTGGATAATGTTCAATAGAATAAATCTATAGAATGCTATAGGGTCCATGTGTCCATGGTTTCATTACGATTTCGGTAGTATTACAAGAATTCTACGAGCATTTCGTAAATGTACGAGGCGCGAACTGTCTTGTATCGAGCTCCGTCCAACACATGTAATAAAATCTTAGTCCAAGCGATCTCTTTGCGCAATCAATCATCTTTAGCCGCGCAGTGACAAAGGTATGAAACATTTGTTTGAATAGCGAAATAACGAAAAATATATTCTTCAATAAGAACACTAAATTCGAAGAAAGTGTTTTGGTTCCAACTTATTTTTATAGTGATCCCCAGCCCCTCAAAATGTCGAAACGAATATATATTTTTATATTTATTTAGAAAATGCCTTCGATTCTGGAATGTTCAGATATAAATAGAGAAGTGTATGATGGCAAGAGTGAATTTATATATGCCAAATTGATCTATATGTCAGTGATGACAACAGGGCCATTATTGAGAATAGTGATAAGGAAATTTCTGATGAAGACAATATTATAGATCAGTCAAATGACTGTGAATTTATTCAAAATATTCAGAAAATTATTCTAAACAAACTTACGAGACGATGCATGCGATTCCCTTCCAGTTCTGAAGACGTAGGTGGAAGTAGAATGTGATAGAGGTAATGTACCAAATCAGCAACCAGAATGTGCTTCAGACGGAAGTATTTGGAAAAGAAATGAAGCAGGCAGTGTTGCTGATAAATTACCAGTTCAGAGTTCTTTCAAAGATGTATCAGAGCCCATAACACATTGCCAAAAAAAAACATTATGAACAAGAATCTTAGTAGTGCGGTCCTGTTACTGTTTGAGAGCCACGTTTTGGAACATATACGAATTTCTACAAAGTCAGAAGCGTCTCGAGTTTTGGGGAAAAACTACAGAATCACGCAACCAAAATTGAAGACATTTCTTTCGATAGTATATGCAAGTGGGGCGTACGAAGGAAGTTTCCAGTACTATGAGCATACATGATTTTACTGAAATTCTAAAATTATATCATAAATTCTTTTCTATAAAAGAAATCTGAAAGTCAATACTTGCTAACTCATAAATACTTAGTATTCTTTTCGCTTTACTCTGAGCTGTTTGGAATAATTTTCTTGAAAACAGTCAAAATTGCTTCAAACCGGGAGCTTATATTATCGTCGATGAGCAACTCTTCCCAACCAAAGATAGATTATATTATGATAATGTCTATGAATGAATTTATAACATACTACAATTAATATTCTTTAACTTATTTTACCACTTTCAGTGCTATAAATAAGTGGAAGCCACAAAAAAGAAATTCTTATATGCCAGTCAAAATGACTGGTGTTGGTAGAAATAGGTATATTGAAATAACTGGTAAATCTAGTGTTAAGTAAATAACATAATTTATCTAAATTATGGTGTTAAGTCTATGAACAGTATTATTACCTTTAGCTACAGGATTTGAGTATATTTCTTCCTGAAATAAATTCTAAAGAACCAAAGAGCTAGGGGACTCCTAGGAGGTTTTGTTATATCGCCTTGACTACATCTTAAGCCATTAACTTAAAGCTAAGGCATAAAGTCCAAGATGCCCATGATCTTTAGTCGAATTGGCATAGTAATTAGATATGTTAATGAATTAAAAAGTTAGTCTCACGTAATCCCCAGGGCTGCCAGCACGTTTTGCATCAATATTCGCATTTGCGAACTGCCTACGCCCTCATTCTGTCTGCACGTTAACCTCAATACCAAGTGTTACGTCACTGTCGCCACACGTTTATAATGACATTAGTAATAATTGTGTAATCAAACGTTATCAGATATAAATAGGAGGAATTTTTCGTGTTTGACACTGCCCTTGACGGTTCTTCATGGTTCCTGATTCTTTTTTTGTTAATTCAACAATTGTGATGCAATGTTTTATTTAGTTTAAGATGTGCTACATGTTGGCATACAGAAATGATTTATATAACTTTCATTATTAATAGTAATGACAGGATGATAGTAAGTTATGAAATAAATGGCAATTTGAGTTGTAACAGCACTTTTTACGTCCGTCTGTAGGGTTTTGCTATTCGAAGGTGTTAAGTCTTAGTCCAGCACTCTGTTCATTGTTGGGATTGGATGTATACAAGAAATGTTTACTTACATTTTTATATACACTAAAATTAAAAACAGTGCTTTGAGGAAAAAGATTCAATATTTGAATGTTTCTTCCTCGTTATTGTCGTAAATAATAATTGTATATATTCATTAGTGGATTGAGATTCATGCATAATTGAATTGACTTCAAATTAAGCTATTTAAGGTCCATTGTTGAGATTCTGCAGTGTAACCTGATTGTAGGTATTTTTGCCAGGGTGCCGCCTAACAGCCCATTACACGTACAATAGGTAACTAAGGACACACCTGTTTTATTGTGTTATTCATTAAGAACCTTGAGTGGTACATTACAAGCGGCAAAGATTGGATATAAGTTAATTTAAGCACGGTTACGTTTATATAACGAGTTGTGGTACGGTACTGTCGGGCAAGCAAGTCATATATTTATGTTTTTATACATACTTTTTACAAAGCTGAATAAGTCAAATAGGATCAGAAAAAGATGGGTAAAGGTCATAGTATTCGTAGATAAACAGGTTTATATTAATCCCCTCGAAATCGTTTGACTGCTCGATCTCGAAATCCTTATGTTTAGTAGTAGGTTATAATGCCTTAGCTAGTATGGTTGTTATCTTAAGCAATATGACTACCATACTATTATGAACCTACATTTTATTATAGTTTAATATATCTGCAGTACTTAGAATGTATGTGTAACTAATGGCTCTCAATAGGTTAATTGGCATAAAATTTCCCGGCTCTAATATTTTTTTTAGTAGTAAAGAATAATCCTTTCTCTAAAATAGTTCATAACTATGTTGGTCTATAGAAATGGCAAACATAATCGAACATTTTATACGTAAATATAATTTAAAAGCCCACTCAACATTCGAGTGTGTGAGTATTTACAATGAGTTGTCACTATGATATTTATCTGAACAGGTTTATTTATATTATATCAATGAAAGTTTTTAATATATTACTAATCAATTTTCCGTCTCGGATCAAAATACAGATTTCTCTGAATGGTGTAACTTAACTTAAAATTAGCCGTTAAATTTATCTGCGCGAAATGTTTAGTAACTTAACTTTATGGCTGGAAAGACTTTTCAGGATTCGAATAATTGAAAAAAGAATATTCTTATACATAAACAGACCGAATTTGAATCACCGATTCAAGCAAAAGCAATTGGAGTAAAACACTGAATGAATAACTCGAGTTCAATAACCCTTTGCATTCGATTATGAAGTTCATATTATATGCACTACTATTCGAATACAAAGGGATGAAGTGTATTAGATATTAAGCTGCTCGAATATTGCTTAAGATATTCACATCATTACTACGATATTTTTTTATCAACATTTACGAGATGAATCTGAAACTTTTGTGTTTTATATTTAATTTTTTTCCGTTTCTAAACAAATTATAGTACGACCTCTGTAAATTTCACACTGCAATTCGATATGGTAATTTAAAGAATAGTAAGAACTACGAGTTGAAATTTTTATATTTTATAAATAAAACTTTATAAAAACATAAATTGTGTAATAAATAACAATTTACACTTGTTCACGTGTCTGTACTTGAAATTTTGTTTAATTTTGTGATTTACGCGTCTTCGATAAGAGGTTTAGTTGTATTAAAAATGTGCCTGTCATATAGGATGTAAAACGACATCTCGTTCAAATATGCGGAACAGTTAAAAATTAGAACATTGTTGTGAAGATACATTGAAACCTATTTCAATATTTTTTGAAGGAATTTCAAAGAACGAACTAGATTAGTAGTGCGTGGATATCACATGCGACCTTTGTATATTTGCGAAATTTACTTTATGATGTGACAAAATTCTATTGGATCCGTTCATATGATCGCATTGATGGCTAGACGCTGATATCGGTAAGCTATCATCGCAACATTTGCTACAATGATTGCTAATATATTTAGTCCGTATGAAAAAGAGAGAGAAAACAGCGAGCATACTAATTCGACAACAATTGGTTATATTGTCACCAATGTAAGAAATCATGGAATTTAGACCTAAGAGGCGTTCATGTAACGGGAGTAGGTTTAGTGTGCCTCTGTGATAAATATTAAGCTTAGGAACGATTACCAGATACACCATAATCATAAGGATGTCGTCCAAAAATTGGTTTGAGCTGTTGATTTTTTAAAAGATCAAAATAAGTGGTAGTAAGCTGTTTTCATACCGAGACAATATTTTTGTTACGATAGGTTGGTTGTAAGATCCAAGGAAACTTCATGTTTGACTTATTTACTTGACTTGTATCTTAACGTGAGGTCAGACCTGCACATAAATTGTTGAGTTTATTCACTGAATTAAAGGTTATTGATACATCAACTATCACTCTCTTAGTTACAACGGCACTATTGCTAGCCAAAGCAACAAGTCTAGCAGATGCAGTCGGTCAGTCGCCCATCTGTGGCGAGTCTGGCGTGTTTTTTTTCGTCCATGACACAACACGTCGTCACTGTAACATTCCGATATCCAGACATACTCCAAAATGTTTGGTACTCACGTGCGCCGGACGCGGTTTCGCTTTGGTACAATGCCAAGCTGACGGGCGCCGCTGTCTCTCACGTCACGACACGCACAGACGCCCTCGTATCTACGTTTGTGGGGATTTGTATTTAAAAACTAGAAATGTAATGTTTATGATTCGTAAAGTATGAAAGTACTCTTGGCAATGGAAGAACCATAAAGTGATTCATGGTAATAGACTAAACATTGCTGGAGTTTATAGCTAGGGTAGAGTTGGTGAGCTTCTGTAATTATTAAAAATAAGTTTTTTTAAAGTCCTAAGACCTAAGTTATCACAGTTCTTTTTTGTTCATAAGTTTGAAGAGTCCATTTGATACGATGTCAACTAAATACACCAATTCTAAATAAAATATATCTGAGGATGTATACAGATGTTTATATTAGTTTAAATAGTGATCTCATTTTTATATTTTAGATTTTTTATTTTACTCCTGTGTGCGATGTTTATTAACCGCAACACTAGTTTAGTTTCCTTTTTTTTAAGTTTAACGAGTGCAAAAAATATACATAGTCGTCTTTACTCCTCCAGTCAGATATAAATACTGTACACTAAATTCGACCGTAAGAGTTTTGTAACATAGTTTACATTCAAATAAAATGAAGCAATCCATGTATTTTTGCGAAAGACACGTATACACAAGGCCGGGATGTTTTTGCAAAACAAAGCGTCGGCCCGTTATGATTGAGTTGCTTTGTGTAATTGAACGTTTTGATGGACATCGGTCGGGTTGAGGTTTCCGATAAATTAGCGTCAGGCCACGTCAGTTACACTGGCATTTTATGTTGGAAATGGACAGTTACTATGCAGGCTCTGACTTGTATATTATGTATTGATTACAGTCTTGAGATTTTACAAGAAAAATAGTTTTATTGAGTCATGGTATTTTGTTCTTCATATGTCAAATTATTGTCAACATGCCGCCTAAGTGTGCTCTTAACTTTAGATATCAATTAAAAGAATTGAGCCATAATCAAGGCAACCATTAGGAGTAAATGAGATTATAAAAGCCGCTGCTCATACAGGGTGTATTTAGACCGTGATCGAAAACTGAGGCAGGTAATAGCGAGGGTGATCACAAACCCAGTGGCGATATTAAAAATCGCGACAAAAAATAAAAAAATTGACGTTTTCCATACAACCATCGGTGCTAAAAGTATGTGGTTTGTATGGAAAACCGCAAAAACTTTATTGTTTGTCGGGATTTTCTTTAATGCCAGGGGGTTTGTAATCACTATCGCTGTTACCTACCTCAGTTTTCGATCACGGTCTAAATACACCCTGTATGTATGAATCTGGCGGCCTAATCTTAACTAACCTTATACTGAATCATCAACAATTAGAGTCTATTTTATTGTGATTTGTGAACAATAAAAGCCACTAGATTTAATAAAATTTAATTGCTAATAAAATTTACTCTACAACCGGCGGGAATTTACCAACAGGCTAAAAGTGGACTCTGGTAAATGATTAGGCCTGTTAGTCATCATAGTACACGTAATTATGTATGTTTTCTGTATCGAAGTTGCATTTTAGGAACGAATATTTTATTTTGATCCCAAAAAGGACAAAGATTTTGCTTTACTGTTTTATGTGACCCCCGCAAAACTAATAGCCCAGAATATTTTAAAGTGACTAGGTAAATTTAGTAGTCTTTTTCGAACTGAGCCGTTCTTCGTAATTTTTATTCCTCTATTAAACTATAATAATCCCGCGTCAATAAAATATTACAATCCAACATGTTGCATAGTTTTCCTCTTCTGAAGGTAACCGAATGTAATGAATTAGAAACCACACTACGACTCGATGGAATTCATTTTTTTATATACTGAGGTACAACAGGTATAAATAAATAAATACACCCAACAGTCACATACATAGTCCTGACCCCACACTAAGATACGAGTCTTGTGTCGTGGGTATCAGAATCTACGAGAGACTTTTCGGTCTCACAAACACCCAGACCCGAAACAAATATCTGTGGATCACACAAACATTTGTCTCGGTGCGGGGATCGAACCCGCGGCCGCTCGTTTCGCAAGCTGGTGTCTCGCCAACTGCGCCACGGGGCTGTCAAGTTTAGTATGTTTTGCTATTTAACTGATTCATTTGAAGTTTGGTTTTCTCTATAATATTACTGTTTCTTGCATAATATGTTTAAACTCGATTCAGAATCCAAATTATGCATTCTTGTAACTAGTACCTATTAATTCCCGCAATTGTGCGGGAATTCCGCGCGGAAATTTTATGACTAGGCAAGGTAATTCAGCTATCACTGACGGCCTATTAGCTCCATCCCAACAGTGCGGGCGCATCGGACAGTATCGATCAATCGATCGAACGAGATAAAATATTGAAATGTGCGGCGGTTTGTTTATTCTGTTAGAAAAAAGTATGAGTTTCCAATTAAAGTGACACTTTACAATAAACTACTAAAAGTTTTGTCTTCTTGTATATTGGTTTATTGATTGCACAATGTAATTAGGAGAAATCGATGCAGTAAGTTATCGATAAAGTAAATATCTCAACAATAGGTAACAATTAACCGGGTAACGGATGGATAAAAGTCCCTCAAGACCAGTATGGTTGACGCTTTTTTTTTTAAAGGCCTATGTTCAGCAGTAGACGGCGGTAGGTTTTGTGAGGTTGTCATGGCAAAGAAAGAGGCTGCAGAGAGGGATCGTGAAAAAGCCGATCCCACTCGAAGACGAAGAGGCCGACAAATTAGCGCTGTAACCTCTAATCGGTTTCGAGCAAGTTAAGCCTTAAGAGAATGGTTTGTTAGAAATGTATATGTGAAGAGCATATAAGCAAACCGCAAGAAGGATTACAGATATGTGTCTTTCTTGAGATCCCGGTGTCCTTTGCACGTGGTAACCAAGAACCATGAGGTTTTTAGTTCGTAAAAGTCCGACATATCCTGCTTGTTAGTAGTAGTTTTCCCCAAAAAAAAAAAGACGGCGCTAGGCTGAGTATATAAATAACTGAATGGTAGTAACAATTATTTAGGTTAGGTTCATCATCATCATCAGCCCATAAACATTCCACGCCAAGGCGCACGTCGCCTTTACCATCGAGATTGTAGGTCTTAACCACCACGATGGTTTGCGAAATAGTTTGGTTTAGTTTTAGTTTGATTTTGTGCAGGTTTCCGCACGATGTTTTCTTTTACCGTTAAATTGTAAATACACACATAGGTAATTTGGGAAAGTCAGTCGTGTGTTTGGGGTTTGGACCTGCAATCGTCCAGATACTCGACCGCGCCTATACCTAGAGGGTTTAATTGCTGTTTAGGTTACTATTTACTATTTAGGAATGTAGGAACGGGAAATACGGGATTACAAACCCGCTACCCTTTCTCATAAGAACTATGAAAAAGTAATTTTTCTATTAGATAAATTTATGAATGTCTCTATTATTTTTTTTTTAATATAGTATAACTAATGTACAGGTAATATAGAATTACTATATGCATATTTTTACATTTTTGAATTTTTGCGGGAATTCCCGCGGGATCCCGCGGGAATGGCAAGTTTCCCGCAAATTTCCCGCGGGAAAAAAAATGGTGCGGGATTGCAAACCCTACTCGTAATGTATTAAGTAGGTTACGTTTTGATGTTTGTTTCAATATCAAGTACGCAATACAGCTCCAAGGGCATAACTGTCAGATGTAGGACAATTTGAAATTCACTCACATTTATGGTTAAATGATAATGCGGGTTTGTGGAATTATTTAATCAGAGTGACATGACTCTATTTTGCGATACCGTTAGTTTTCAAACCATTATAGCTATGCTTGTTTTTATCACTCTTTTCCATGCATCGGTTTCTTCTTTATTGAGTACTAGCTTTTGCCCGCGACTCCGTCTGCGTAGACTTTAGGGCTGAGTGCAGAAAGATAATAAGTGAATCTTTAATTTGTCTCATAAGTGTCTAAAAAAAGTTTTACTTTGAAAAATCTATTTCCGCATTTATAACATGTTTATTCCACGGGAACATTTAATTGTTACTTCACAGGGTCCTATTTATGTTCATACCTAAAATATATAACTTAGTCGAATAGTTTAGGCGTGAAAGCATAACAGACTTACTCTTGCAATTATAACATGTACCCATACCCACGGGAACACATTTTCCAGGATAAAAGTATATCATGTTAATTCGGTGGGTCCTACCTATCTCTATACCAAAACTCATTTAGATTGATTCAGTAGATCTTGAATATAGCTATTCCCACGGAAATACTACATTTTCCGGGATAAAAGTATTCTATGTTACTTTGGTGGGTCCTACCTATCTCCATACCAAAAGTCATTCAAATAGGTTCAGTACATCTAGATAATAATAATTCCCACGGGAATACTACATTTTCCGGGATAAAAGTATCCTTTGTTACTTCGGCGGGCCCTACCTATCTCCATACCAAAAATCATTGAAATATGTTCAGTAGATCCTGAAATACCCATTCCCACGGGAATACTACATTTTCCGGGATAAAATGTATCCTATGTTACTTCGGTGGGCCCTACCTATCTCCATACCAAAAATCATTCAAATAGGTTCAGTAGATCCAGAAATACCCATTCCCACGGGAATACTATATTTTCCGGGATAAAATGTATCCTATGTCACTTCGGCGGGCCCTACCTATCTCCATACCAAAAATCATTCAAATCGGTTCAGTAGATCCAGAAATACCCGTTCCCACGGGAATACTACATTTTCCGGGATAAAATGCATCTTATGTTGCTTCGGTGGGCCCTACCTATCTCCATACCAAATATCATTAAAATCGGTTCAGTAGATCCAGAAATACCCGTTCCCACGGGAATACTACATTTTCCGGGATAAAATGCATCCTATGTTGCTTCGGTGGGCCCTACCTATATCCATACAAAATATCATTAAAATCGGTTCAGTAGATCCAGAAATACCCGTTCCCACGGGAATACTACATTTTCCGGGATAAAATGCATCCTATGTTGCTTCGGTGGGCCCTACCTATATCCATACAAAATATCATTAAAATCGGTTCAGTAGATCCAGAAATACCCGTTCCCACGGGAATACTACATTTTCCGGGATAAAATGCATCCTATGTTACTTCGGTGGGCCTTACCTATCTCCATACCAAAAATCATTGAAATCGGTCAAATGGTTTAGACGTGAAAGCATTACACAGGTAGTGTTACTTTCGAGTTACAATACATGCTCATCCCACAGGAACCCTACATATTCCCGGGATAAAATGTTGTTCATGTCACTTCATAGGATCTCATTTATGATCATACCAAGAATCATAAAAGTCGGTCGAATGGTTTAAGCGTGAAAGCGTAAGAGAAATATAGGGTTTTTTACCCAATCCCACGGGAATATTACATTTTCCGGGATAAAAAGTATCCTATGTTACTTCGGTGGGTCCCATCTATCTTCATCCCAAAAATCATCCAATTCGGTTCAGTACTTTTTGAGTTTATTCGTAACAAACATACAAAAATACAAAAATACAAAAATACAAACCTTTCCTCTTTATAATAATAGTATAGATTGAGAAGGATCATGCGTCGACTTCTATCGACAGTTATTGTCCATCTATCAAGCTTTGAAGTAGGCTGATGAAGTAATTATATTTTTAACAGGCACTTTGATTACAGACACCTTACACTAAAATACAAGTCTTGTTTTGAGAGTACCAAAACTATTTGACTAGTCAAAACAAAAAGACGATTTGAAACGGTTGGAAAGTGAATTATCGAGCAAAGTAATCTAGTATGGCAAAAGATTTTCGGCTTTGACGCAATACGCATACTTATAAAATGATAAAATGTGACTGCAGAAAAACTCTTACCGCAGAATGTCGTCATGGAATGTACCATTTCGGCGATTGTTAGGTATTTGCCGTTCGCCATTACGAAATACAAACGTCGCGATATCAAATATTTTATCAACGATACCAATTACGAATGTTGTCGGTTATCGCTGATTTTTCGGTGCAATGGAAGAACGATAACAGCCGAGATTTGTTATCGGTTCCATTTGTAGGCCATTACTGTACACACGGGGGTGGCGTGACGTGTCATGTGGGCATCGACTGTTCATGTATATTCGATCTTGTTGATCATGTTCGATTTTAATCTTATATTGAAGAGTTAAAAAAATGATTGCTGAGGTTAGAATAGCGAGAAATCTTAAGTCTAATTTGAGGAATGACAATTAAAGAACGCTTTCTATTCAGCGTTCGAAAGGTATAAATGAGATTTATAATTTCGTATACGTAATTCGATATGGATATTTAAACAAAAGTTTCAAGATTCATCTCACTATAGGTAGTCAGACTGCTTATACAAATTTTATAGATTCGCCGAAAACATATTTATTTTGGCTTTCTTTTTGGAATGACAACAAAATCTATTGTATATATTGAAAATAATTTTCTCTCATTTAAAATATCACCATCTGAGCCAATTTACATAGACTTAAACATAGTTAAACTATAAAATTTAATGTTACGAGTTAGAATTTTACAAGGTTCCCTTTTTTCTGTTGAAATGTTATTTTGCTGTATATATAGCAAGATATTATGGCACCTCGTTTACGAATACATAGTCCGTCAACTTTATTAAATAAGTTTGATTTCTCTATTACCACATGTAATGTTTCTCGAGTCTATGTAAATTGACTCATAATCAGCGACGAGAACACTTGCTCTACACTTCTTTCTCTAGAATTGTGGTAACTGGCCGTTGGCAGTTCCAACAGCAAATATTATGCCCGATATACAGGCATCAAAATCTTATTGATACATAGAATGAATGAACTGATTTCAATTTTGTTCCAATTTTGAAGTGCTCTCGTCTAATCCATTGTTTTCTTTTTCAATAGCAATCTTTACAGAAAACTTGACAATTGTATCTATTTGACTAGTAATCTCGTCATGTGTGTTACAATTGTTGAGTTTACCGTAGCGTTGTAGATGAAAATAAATCGTAAAAAGCACTTCTCTTACAAAAGGAAAAGGCAATTGAATACTTACTTCAAGTTTGGAAAGTATAATTCATCTTCCGCAAATGCCTTCCAAACTTTGAAGTCTGATGTAAACTGCTGACGATACAAAAAATAGTGATAATTTATCATTCTAGTTGCTATTTACGATTTGTTTCCTCAGTAGTGTTATGTAAAAGTCCATTTCCGGTGTTAACACCCGTGTCGTGTGCAGTTTCGTGGCCGGTGTAATATTGCGTGAACGCATACCCGCATTCGAGCGTATGTTGTGGCGCGCTTGCCGAGGAAACGTATTCCTCCGGCAGGCCGAGATCGACACGCCATTGGAGGACCCGTCTTCGGTGAGTACAGAGCTTATTACAAAGATTTGCTAGTAGATGAAATAATTCGCGTTAGTGCCGATAGATGTCGCTGTATTAAAGATTGAGTCAGATGTCTAGTTAAAAGATTTTTTGGATTGTTAGCAGTAAATGGCGAATCTAACGTATGCACAATCTAAATTAATTGTAGCTTTATGTTCAAAATTAATATGCGATTAATTGTGAGAGTTCAAATAAGATAAAAGTGCATCATCCTTGCCGTAAAATATTTTAGTAGTTTGAATGGATATAGATGTTTTTAATTTTACAACAATAGAAACACATTGAACTAATGAAACCTTCACCGTTCTTTCCCAGTCGGACCAGGTGTACAAGTCGGTTTTCATCATCTTCTTCCAAGGAGACCAGCTGAAGACTCGCGTGAAGAAAATATGCGAAGGGTTCAGGGCGACGCTGTACCCGTGCCCCGAGTCTCCCGCCGACAGGAGGGAGATGGCCATGGGAGTCATGACTCGCATCGAGGATCTTAATACGGTAAGAATTGGAGATGCAGAGTGAACGCTTGTTAGGGAATTTATGTTTGTTCGTTTAGTAGTGCAGTCTGGAGATAAGTGTTTGCAGTCACAATAAAGAGGATAAGGTAGGTAATAGGGCAAAACATATACATTAGCAATCCCGAAAAACATCAATAATATTTATAGGAAAATAATGTTGAACCTTGAAAAAGTTGCAGTCAGAAATTATATATTCGGAACTTTGAAATTGGGAGAGGTTATATTTTTTCTATTTAAGTCCATGTATGGTAGTAATACTTAAATTTAAAAAATCGGATAACATGCAAGGTTAATTTTAATTAAAATTTGATTAAAATAGAACTCAAGGGTGCATCTTAAGATACGCAAACATGCAGAATCACGTATGATTTAAACATATCTAGATGCTTACACAATGACGAGATTTAATTGAGATAACATGAAACAGTAGGTCACATTCATTAGTAATTATTGTTAAGTCATATACCTTGATCCTAGTTATTATACGTCATTTTACAAACATCACATTATGGCAATGAGAGAGTGGGCTATATACAGGCAGTATGGCATTTGATAATTTAATTTGAATTGCCATGTTTTCATATTTGCATACTATTATTTTTAAAACTCAAACTATATATTACTATATTGTAATGATAAAAAGGTAAAAAGCAGTGATGGCCTCGAGGTTTAGGCGCGCGGTCGAGAATCTCGGCGGTCGCGGGTTCGAACCCCAGGCACACACCTCTGACTTTTCGAAGTTATGCGTGTATTCAAATTGAATTATCACTTGCTTTAACGGTGAAGGAAAACATCGTGATGAAACCTGCACACCTAAAAGTTCTTAGGAATTTCTTAGGTGTGTAGTCCGCCAACCCGCACTAGGCCAGCGTGGCGGACTATGGCCTAAAACCCTCTCAATGGTAGAGGAGACCCGTGCTCAGCAGTGGGCGTATATGGGTTGATGAAGAAGAAGAAGAATGATACAGATAATTTTTTTTTGTAATAATTTTTTTGGTTCATTTTGTGAATCTGGTTTATGCCAGTATCTGCCGCATAACTAAACTTTTCAGACTTCCCTCCTACCATACAATTGGTTTTAATTCTTACATGGACGAGTTCAAATTCGCGTTTCTTAATCCTTATGGCGAGATTGTAATAGATTCGTATTTTTACGGGATGGTTTAAGAACGTATTTGAAAAAGTAGAATGTATGTTTTTATGAATAAAACACAAAAAAGAAAACAATTGAATTTACAATATGAATGACTTGAAATATTTGAGAAGCTGCATGTGATCTAGTCATGTGTCATTATCGTAATGTTTAATATTAGGCAGTCGTTATCATTCAAATGAATAACATCTATTGTTTTTATTCAATACTTTATTGTCTATTTACAAAATGTGCTGTATTTTTTTGTCGGAAATACCTCTACCGTTAACGTAATTTAACTAATGCACGTGGTTATTATTGTTTAGGTTATTTCGAGAGGCTGACTGCCTCGTGGTTTTTCCGTTCAAGTTAATATGTTCTAATTTATTCTAAATGATATGGAATGCATCGCAATATTAACCAGATATTCAATAATGTCTGAATTTAGCATTGGAATAGCGAATTTATAAATCGGCATTGAACCAGCTACTACAACTAAGGTTCATCTTATGACTCACAGAAAACGTAAACATATGGTTGGCTTCACCGGCACGTTATAGAAAACAAGAATTCCTCATTTGCAGTTGTCAAGATAAGGGCATGTTGGCATAACAGCGCCTCATACTTCATCTTTATTACCCATAAAATCATTGACACAAATAAGACCGTAACCGTAAGGAACGATTCATCTTTGCCAAAATCTTGATAGTTCACGTTGCTTTATTGTGCACTCTCTACGTAAGCACGTTTTAGTATTCAACCTTCAGTGTCGAAGCTATTGTTGCCGCATGGCTATGTCGTTAGGCTGAAAGTAACGGTTATTACCGCAGCCTTTTATGACTCGCGCACTGAACGAACATTATGATTTTATATGCCCTTAATACCATTATTTTAATTATAGTCACACGTTTCGTTTTGCATTATACAAACTGCTGGGCACGGCCCTCTTTTACAACAGAGGGGGATTGAGGCCTTATTTGGAATTTGTTTTGTTAGATTCAATCTCATAAAAGCAATAAATGTTAAATAGTAGCCATGTTCATATTGCGAATAAAATATGCATCATTGGGTACTTGGCCGAAAAATTAATTAATAGACAGATGCAAAGTTCTGTTAAGGTAACCCTAAAATTATAAGCAACCTCAAAAATATGCATAATTCCAAAATAGATTTATAGCCAGCACAAATCATGCTTGTTCTGTAAATTTATCGACTCCAGAGAGTCTTTTAAAACTGACAACCTCACAAACATTCAACAACCGTTAGACCCATTATTTTAGTTCAAAAGTATTAATCGTGTAAAATATATTTCATCCTACACCCTATTTCTAATACCCTCCCTTTCCATCCATCAGGTGTTAGGCCAGACCCAGGACCACCGTCACCGCGTCCTGGTAGCCGCTGCGAAGAACATCAAGAACTGGTTCGTAAAAGTTCGCAAGATCAAGGCGATCTACCACACGCTCAACCTGTTCAACCTGGACGTGACGCAGAAGTGTCTCATCGCAGAGTGCTGGGTCCCCGCCCTAGACCTGGAGACCATACAACTGGCCCTTAGAAGGGGAACGGTAAGGGCTTATAAATATTTTTCAGGCAATACTTAAGATGAAGTCTCTGGGGAAGCCTATGTCCAGCAGTGGACGTCCCTTGGCTGATGATGATAATAATGATGACGTAAGGGGAAAAAGTAATTGAGGTCTTTATGTCGTCGTTGAAAAATGTATCAGGATGGTGATTGTGTCGACTGGTTAGGATTTAGTTTGGTTGACTGGTCGACACTATTATTGTATCTCACTGGAGATTTAAACAGATAATTTAAACAGACAGATTTGTCATGCATAATTAAAAAGTTAAAAGGAAAAAAAGAAATCCGGAATAAAAAAGCAGCGAATCTTTATAATGAATACTGTAGATTAAGATAAAATTTGTTCTAGCATTTAGATGAAGATAAGCTGAAAAATTTATCGTCATTAAATAAATCAACTTCATAAACTTTAATTTATCACTTAATCTTACTACATACATAAAAATTACCTTCGTAATGATGCCTCATACCTATACATTACCCATTAGTAAATTAGCGTTCATATTTTTATACAGGAACGCAGTGGAAGTTCAGTTCCGCCGATCCTGAACCGAATGGAGACGTTGGAAGACCCTCCGACGTACAACAGGAACAACAAGTTCACGCAGGCCTTCCAGAACTTGATCTACGCGTACGGTGTCGCCACCTACCGGGAAGTCAATCCAGGTTAGTTGAAACACTATGGTGATATGTCTTTGATGGTCATTGGGGGAAGCCTATGTTAAGCAGTGGACTTTTTTTTTTTGTGTTTGATGGATGATGATGAGGACGTTTAAGTATCATACGAGAGAGTACTTTTTACTCCTAAAGGATGACATTCGTTTCGGACGACATAATTTTGCCACAAAACAAAAAAAAAAAATTTTTTTTCTTAACCATAAATCTATCTAGTTCAGTCATTATAACGTAGAAAATTTTCTTGTCGTTAATATTGTTACTTCCACAAGAAATATATATTTAAATTGACCATTTATTAATGGAAAATACAGCAAGGTTTACGAAGATATATCTGATAAGATATGTATATGTTGCAGCGCCGTACACGATAATAACGTTTCCGTTCCTGTTCGCGGTGATGTTCGGCGACCTGGGCCACGGCGCGCTCATGGCCGCCTTCGGCTTCTGGATGTGCTACAAGGAGAAGCCGCTGCAGGCCAAGAAGATCGACAGCGAAGTATGACGCTCAACTAATATACATACACTTTCTCTGCCTCCTAAGTCTAAAATTGTGCCTCACTTGGTAATGAGTTCGAGAAATGGCAATAATCTCGCACCTTGAGAAAAAAATATATATCTGCCAATATGTGGATGCTGTGTTTCAAAATACTTACATATACCACATCACTTTCTTAAACGATGAAGGAAAACGTCGTGATGACTGCACTCCTAAAAGTTTCTAGGTGTAGTCCGCCAATCCGTAATAGGCCAGCGTGGTGGACTAAGGCCTAAACCTTCTCAATGGCAGAGGAAGCCCGTGCCAAGCAGTGGAACGTATATGAGCTGATGATGATGATGATCACAGCACTAATACTGTAACTAACATCCAATCGTCAATATTACTCTATCTATTTAACAGTATATTTCAACGATAAACCCTAATTCCAGATCTGGAACATATTCTTCGGCGGTCGCTACATCATCCTGCTCATGGGCTTGTTCTCCATGTACACGGGGCTGATATACAACGACATATTCTCCAAGAGTCTGAACATCTTCGGCTCGTCGTGGCGCCAGAACTACAACGCGTCCACTCTCGAGAGCAACAAGGTGCTGCAGTTGAACCCGGACTCGGAGGATTACCTGCAGTACCCGTACCCGTTCGGAATAGACCCCGTTTGGCAGGTATGTTTGAATCTTATTCGTGCTTATTATTTTTAAATACCGACAAAGTAGAATTATATGTACTCGTGGTCTCACGGTACAAATAGGCGCCGTGCGATCTAGAGCTCTTGGGTTCGATTCCCGGGTCGGGCAAAGTGTTATTGGGTTTTCCATTAGGAATTTCTCAGTAGCAGCACAGAGTCAGGAAATGTGAAATGTGGTTGTAGAATTGCACTTCTGCCCATCCCATTAGGGGATACAGGCGTGAGTTAATGATTGCATGTAATTTATTTTTTGGTTGGTAGCTCGCTGAAGCCAACAAGATCATCTTCATGAACGCGTACAAGATGAAGATCTCCATCATCATAGGCGTGTTCCACATGTTGTTCGGTGTCTGCCTCTCGCTATGGAACCATCTGTGAGTATATATACATCCCAATATGCTATGTATACCTTTTCAAGAGTAAAAGCGTTAAGGGGGTATTCTGGTCTAGAAATTTCAAAAAATCTAAATTTTTTTTTTTTATATTTTCAAAGTTTAACTACAGTAGGGCCTCGTTAATCCGGAGAGGCAAAAACAAGACCCTTTGCGGATTATCGAGGCGTCCGGATTATAGTATGCCATATTTAATATTAATAAAATACATGTTTAACCTTAGTTTCTTTTATCAGTTTTTTAATTATAGCATAAAGACAAAATGTACATGTTAAAAATTACATACAACCACGTAAGGAAATCAGTATGTTAAAATATGTAAAACATTAATTAATTCTTCTTGAAAAAGTCTGTAATACTCTTCTGTTTATAATTTTCGCACTTCATTTCGAAAGCCCGGTCTCTAAGTCGACGGAGAAACATAACTTCGTGGCTATCAAATTCGTTATCTTCAGCCCATTTTAAAGCAGTGTTTAAAGCTCCTACTGCCTCTGAATTACCAATTTTTGTGATTTCTACAATTTCAACGCTATTATCCTCATCTTGCTCATCGTCCTCACACATAGCCGCTCGCACAATCTCCTCATCAGTTAACACTTCATATCTTTGTAACTCGCTTTCGGCACCACCAGCAGCCCATTCTTGAGCTTCTGCCTCACTTATTTGAGGATCATTGGGTCCCCTCAACCTGTTAAAAAGCTGGGCTAAAGGAACATCATCTTCTGGTTCGTCATTATCAGTGAGAAATTCAGGGTGCAAATTCTTCCATGATTTGTTAATTAGCGATGTCTTAACATTGGCCCAGCAATTAGCCAAAAGGAAAACTGTGTCCTTTAAAGTTATCGATTTTAATGAGTCCATGAGGTTTTCAGAAGATAATGCAAGACAGTTAAACAAAAGTGATTTGCGGTAATTAACTTCACATTTTGTATAACATTCTGATCCATTGGTTGTATACACGCCGTGGTGTTAGGTGGCAGGAACATTGCAAAAATGTGGCCGTCTTCAGATACAAGTTCATCTGCTGATGGATGCCCAGGACAATTATCCAACAATAACAGTGCCTGAGGAGGCAAATTAACCCTCCGTGCACTACGTGGGGTTTAGCACACCCCAGCGTATCAAAAATCGCTGTATCTTTTTAAACTACCACGCGAATTCCGCGAAACCTCGTGTAGCTGGACTTGGGACGTTGCTAGATCGTACAGTAACAGAGATTTTGTGGTAAAGTCGCAGGTTTAGCGGACAGTCACCCGCAAAGTGTAGCGGGGTGTCACAAACCCCATGTAGTTCGGGACGTCGCACAGTGCGTAATTTTCATGATCTAGGTGGACAAAAGTCTTAAAATGAGATGGTCAAGTTTAATACGTGATAAAACGTGTTGGACTTCATTGAAAAACATTGGTAAGGTTTTAAATATACAATTATCGTATGTTACATCACACAAAAACATATATACTCAAAAAACACTTAATTAATCGAACATACAAAAATAAAAATAGTTGAAAGAATCGAATATAGGTATAGATTAATTACTTCCTAGCTAGGAACAAGAAGAAACTTAGTCAGAATCATCATCATCAACAGCCAATCGAAGTCCACCGCTGGACATAGGCCTCAACCAATGACTTTAGTATTCTTCAATTTCGCTTTCAGTATCAGAATCTCCAAAATCTGAATGACCTGACTGAATTTCTTCTTGCTCGGTGTGAGGAGTTCTATATTCTAAGAGCTCCAACACTTCAGAGCTTATTTTGCCTCGTTTGGTTTTAGAAGCAGCAAGTAAGCTAGCAATATAGGGGTCTGACGTAATAAGTAGCCTATTTATTAAGTCCGTATTTGTGTCCACCCTTGACGTCTTTCGCAAGGATAATTCTCTGAATTTTCTATTATCTTTATTTCTGGCTTCGTGTACTTCTTCCGAAAGTTGCCCAATTGGAAGAACACAAGAACCAATTATGTCTTTTCCGTGGTAAAGTATTTTATTCACGCTTCCTAAATACTTCCGCGCTTTTTTTATAACTGTACCTCTTCTTGGTGAAAATTGACAAAGCTATTTAACGATTACTGCTGAATCTTTTTTGCGGAGATGTACTTCAGTTGCCATCGATATCTCTTCCAGACTCGATGTTTCAACGAGATATTGAATTCGCCGTTTTTTCAAATAATTTCAAAGAGATTTCCAGTTCTTCCAATCGAACTTCTTGATTTAAGAAGTAAAACACCTTCATCCGCTTGAGTAACATATTTAGGTAACGGTATGTTTCCTTCTTACCACGCTAAGTAAGTGTTTAAAAACGATCTCCATGTCTACCCGACTTACGCCATTAATCTTCGATTTATTGACAAAAACTTCCAATAGTTATTTTCAAACGTCTTATAATGTCATCTGTAAACGACGAATTACCAAGTTCTTGCAATATATGATGTATCGAGGCATCCGTTCTTATATCTTTTGCGTTAGCAAACGAAACGTCGAAAAATTGTCTACGCGAAATTTGCGAAGGCATTCTGAAAATAAAGAAAAGTTGTATGGGTGTCGCAAATATGCGCAGACAAACGTACGTGTTCCCTTTAGCTAACAAGTACGCCTTTTGATTAAATATAATATCAGGCCGGTATAATCCCGTATAATAAACTAAAACTCAAGTTCAAAATGACTTATTAGTATTTTTGTGTAAAATTTAAGTCTCTCTGTTTATATAGTACTTGTGATTACGTTTTAAAATATATTAATAGGAAAATATTTAAAAACTTATCTTAAGACTCCCAGAAAGCCAATAACAACACAAAATCACTATTAGGGCACAGGTAGGCAGTATATTCAACGAGAGAACTCAGGCGAAAAATGCAATCATTTTGAGCGCATCATCGGTAAACTCATATAGTTGACTTTCGACCATTTTTATCTATTGTGGGGTGAGGGTTCTTAGAAAATAAACTCTAATATCATATAATATAGTTTATCTTCTTTGAATATAAGTAACTTTTTTATAAGTTTAGACTAGTGTAGAATTTGACTTTTGTCCACCTAGATTATGAAAATTACGCACTGTGCGTCGTCTAAAAGGTAAGTAGTAAAATATTCAAAATATATGTTTTTCTACCGAAATATTTATTTATTTTGTTTTTTTTATTACTTTAAACGATTGAATTTGTTTACAGGTCTCATGGCTTGTTGTATGACTAAAAATGAAATATTATCGGCACATAATATGGTTGATACTGATACATAGTGAGCGACACAGATTAGCTGTATTTACCCGAAATCGAAGGCAATTTGGATCATTTGAAGATGTATAACTAGATGCTCTTATTCGATAGTTGAAAATATCGAAAGATTAAGCAAGATTGCGAGCGGTGCAATGCACCTGTATGCTTAGAGCACGCATTTTTTTTTTGCAAAAGTTGTGCAGATTTGAACCTACGGGGATCTTAAGAAAACTAATTATGTTATGTTATTTTTATTTTATTATTGTTTCTTATCTTATAAGGCCTTGAAATAAAAGGCAATAATCAGTTATTAGTTAAGTTTTTTTTTATAAGGCTAAGCAAAAGAAGATGGTCTCTTCTTAGTTAGTAAAAAAGTACTATTTTTGTTACAAAGCCTAAATATAATAAAAACGTTGAATAAAGTAAATAAATTTATTTTTATTTTATGTCTTAATAGTCTAGGAACAATATGAATACATATAAAATAAACTTTGAGTAGATATTCCCTGTAAAAGAATATATTGATGTTGGGGTATAGGAAACCCCACATAGTGCAGGACGTAATTTTTCTCCACGTAGTGCACGGAGGGTTAACAGACAAAAGATGGCGGCGGACCGCGGGAACGAATTCCGTTTTAAACCACTCAAGAAACAAGTCTTTCGTAACCCAAGCATTTTTTTGTGCACGATAGCAAACTGGTAGACGTGTTGATTTAAATGCTCGTGGGTTTTTTGATTTTCCAACAACGAGTAATTGAAGTTTATGAGTTCCAGCCGCATTTGCACAAGGCATAAATGTCACTCTCATCTTCATAATTTTCCTTCCGGAAGCCGACTGCTCATTGCCAGAGGCTAATGTATGATCTGGCAATAATCGCCAGTACAAACCAGACTCGTCAGCATTGTAAACCTGTTCCGCTGTTAATTTTTTTTCTCTAATAACTTTCTGTAACTCTAGTTGGAATGGTCCGATAGCGGCTTCATCATTTGACAGTTTTTCACCGGCCATTTTTAAACGTCTTATTCCGTGGCGTTTTTTAAATTTGTCTAACCATCCTCGGCTTGCATTAAATTTGATATTGGAGTTTGTAATCTGGCGATGAAAAATTCGAGCTTTCTCACAAATCATATCACCACTTATAGGAACATTCAAACGCCTTTGTTGCAAAAACCACGTAAACAAAGCATCTTCTAAAACAGGATTTTCAGATTTCTTTAGTGTTTTTCGTACACCGGGACCACGTTCTGTTAGGCTAACAAACTTCAAGAGCTTGTCTTTGTTTTTCTTTATGTCGCCTACAGTTGACCTGCCTATACCAAACTTCCGAGCAATGACAGGGTAGCTGTCACCCTTATCTAACATTTCTATAATTCGCAATTTGTCTTTTATTGTCAATGTCGAATGTTTACGTGGCGGCGCCATGATGTTAGCGAGCGCGCTTAACTGACACTACGTACGTATTACACGAAAGGCGATAAACAAAAGACTGACGGCGCATTGGCTCATGACAGCCCGCACCCACACCCCGCCGGACCTCCCCCGCGAATCCCATTGCCCGGCGGCCGGATTACAGCGATCACCGAATAAGCGGGAGTCCGGATTACCGAGGCCCTTCTGTATTTAAGAATATGTGTACAAGAGGATTTTTCAAAATTTAAATTATTTTCGGAGATATAAGTATTTTTCTGACCTGGCATCCAAACTTGTTCGGTCGCAACTAATCGAACAAAAGACATTAGGGATTCTCCGTCTACCTGAATCCCTATTCTGAGTAAAACATTCAGAGGAATTATTGACCCGATGTTTAGGTTCAGAAACGCAGAATAATAATGAGTCTCTGAACTCTCTGATTTGGACTTTCGCTCCGAAACACATTCATTCTGGACTTCATATTATCGAGATACCGACATTTATTAGCGTTTGTATTTTCAATGAAGGCTTTATTACTATTTTAAAAATGATGGAGCTGATGGGAATAAAAATTGGACCAGAAGCTCATTCATTTGCTGGCAAACGCGACAACACCCGGATTGACCGCTCCGAAACACGAGCATCCATCGCTTCAAAGGAGGCCAGAACTGCTCGATATGAAGAAAGAAATGCAGAAAATAGTTTCTTTGAAGTCGAGGAAGGTCCAATGTATGAGGCAGGAATGGCAGATTAAATCAATGTAAGTTTAAAATATCATTATATGACTTAGACTAGAAAAAACTTTACGCGAAACTTTAAACGCGTTTTTCTCAAAACTGTCTTTTTCGGAACGATGACCACGATTTTTCAGGTTCTACTGGACCGATTTACTTGGAATTTTTATAGAGTCTTCTTTATTGGCTTGTCTATGGTTGGAACTAGCCCTATCCCCAAATTTTTATTTTAACTATTTTTAAAAAATTCAAAACCGTCAGAAAAAGTGGTCGAAAAAAAAAATTTGTTTTTAAACAGTCGCCATTTTGTGAAAAAAAATTTTTCAAACTTTTCCCTACTTCCGACCATTGCGACATTATTCTTGATTAATAATCTTTTTATTTTTTTGGTTTCAGATTACTAGGAGGGTTAAAATCATGGTCATAGTCACGTGGAAATTTTTAAAGAGCCCCCACTCCGTCAGCTTATAATTTTAAAAATTTTGTACTTTTTTTAGTTTTTAATTTTTTTTTGTATTCTTCTAATGTTAACAAACAACTAATAAAAAAATGTATAGTAAAAATATTAATTGTCTTTTTTTTTACAACATTTCAAAAATTATCTGAAATTCATGTTTCTAGACCAGAATACCCCCTTAATGTCTATGTATATGTCAATATAACATATAAAATTTGCATCCTTTCCCATATGATACATTTTTGAATTATTTTTTCTTAGGAATAACCACGTCCCAATAAATATTGCTTTACGAATTGAAGCCCAGAGTTTTCAATCTGTCAGTAACAATTGCTTCTTATATGTAATTTTGTAGTATGTATAAATCTTCTGCATATAACTGTTAGTATTAAAATTATACCATGAAAATAATCTCCTAAAAGTGTAGTTAATAATATAACTCTAGTTTCTTCAAGATCCACCAACATTAACTTCTCAAAAACCATACTAAATTCCACTCACATTAATCCAACTCCTCGTCTCCAGCTACTTCAAGCGTCGCATCAGCGTGTACGTGGAGTTCATCCCGCAGATCCTGTTCCTCACGCTGCTGTTCTTCTACATGGTGCTGCTCATGTTCATCAAGTGGACCTCGTACGGACCCACGCCCGGACACTTTGGCAGCCAAGAGCCTGGTAACATTCGTATTTTTTATATGGGAAAGGCAGTAATGGCTTCGAGGTTTAGGCGGCACGGTCGAGAATCTCGGTGGTCGCGGGTTCGAACCCCAGGCACACACCTCTGACTTTTCGAAGTTATGTGTGTATTGAATTATCACTTGCTTTAACGGTGAAGGTAAACGTGAGGAAACCTGCACACCTAAAAAGTCCTTAGTAATTTCTTAGGTGTATTCCGCATCACTAGGCCAGCCTGGTGGACTAAGGCCTAAGCCTAAAATGATAGAGGAGGCCCGTGCTCAGCAATGGGACATATTTGGGTTGATGATGATTGCCTTAGTTTTCGATCACGCTTTAATACACCTGTTTATTGGTTTGTATGTCCGTCCGCAGAGATTGTGAAGACGAGCGCGTACTGTGCGCCGTCGATCCTGATCACGTTCATCAACATGATGCTGTTCAAGAGCGACGCCAACACGCGGCCGCAGTGCGACGACACCATGTTCGCGGGACAACTCGGCATGCAGAAGGTATACACACATCCTTTTACACGTCGGCGCAGGAGGCAGACAGCAGTTGGGCTCTCCCTTGTTACTCATTTTGTAAAGAAAACTTTCAAATCGCAATTCATATCAAATCAAACTTGACAGTTTCTAGACACTTGTTGTCTGTGGTTCGATGAGAATTCAACGTTCCAACATGCCCCCCCAATCGTCGACATTCGACATCGCTTGACGCCCCACTGTTCGACACCGCACGGAAGTGAGCCACACTCTGTCAAAGCGTGCTAACATCACACTTCATTGCGCTATCAGTTGAAGTCCCGTACTAATGACCATCCCGATGTACTAGGCCAGCGTGGTGGACTAAAACCTCTCGGTTGTAGAGAAAGCCCAGCATATGTATATGGCCTGATGATGAACTATCAAGAATGAAGTGATTATAGTGAAGCATAATAGTAATGTAACGTTTATTGTGCAGTTGTTCGTGATCGTGGCGCTGCTGTGCGTGCCCGTCATGTTGTTCGGCAAGCCTTACTTCATCATGAAGGAACAGAAGCAACGTGCCGTGAGTATACACTTATAAAAAACAACATATGGCTACAGACTATATGGCTATATTAGAATTATTAACACTGCTTTTTATTTGGTGTAGAGACTAGGATTATTATAATAAAGGTTTAATTTAGTCTTGTAAAAGTTAATCTATAACATATAAGGAATTTATACTTTTTTTTATAAAGATATTAGTACTTAGACAGAATATACTATGTACTTTTTATTCAGTAAATATTTATTATATATCATATTTTTATTTTCATGCAACTCTGGATAGTTGGCGGTAAGATAGTAGTTAGAGAATAGCCACTTAAATTTAGGATTACATAATCAAATATTTGTTGGTATGAGATAATGAAATATTATGAGATGATAAATGCGATTTCTAATTCCAGTTTAGAAGTAAAGTAAAGATACTAGTTGTACATGAGCATACAAAAATATATAATTTTTAAATATAAAATAATTGGTATATGTTTCCAGAGACAAGGCCACCAGCCCGTGGAGGGTGCTGCTGAGAACGGTTCTGCTGGTGGTGCACCCGTGCCCAGCGGTGGGCATCACGACGAGGATATCACCGAGGTCTTCATCCACCAGGTACGGGCTTATATACTTTACTTATTAACGTACATATTGTAGTATATAGTAATAAATAAGGGAATCTTAACAAATGATTGAAGAGTGAATTACAAAATTTTTTTGTATGTAGGGTATTTTTAATCCTTGATAAATTTGTGTAGGATTTAAGTAAATCCAACACTGTTGCCCTCAGTTTAAATAAAAGACGACTTTGCCTTCTATGCCTTGGGAGATAAAGTTAGGAAAGACGTGTGCATATAAATTTTTAAATATTTTTAATCAAATGCCACAACTCTAGATAGATTAAGGTCTCAGTGTGGAAATTATTCATTTAATTTATTGTAATTAAAACTGGCCTACCTGTACATAAGATTGCTAATGACAAGGTGTAGTGAGGATGTAGTATAAATGTGTGTATCGATGCTCACAGGGCATCTTTTAGTGACTGTACATACGAGTGCATATACTCATGTATGTTAAAAACACAATATCTATTTTTTAAATTCTATTGTACACATAGAAACAAACATATATATGTTCGATGGTCGCAGGGCATCCACACGATCGAGTACGTGCTGGGCAGCGTGTCGCACACGGCGTCGTACCTGCGGCTGTGGGCGCTGTCGCTGGCGCACGCGCAGCTGGCAGAGGTCGCCTGGAACATGCTGCTGCGGAAGGGTAACTACTGACTGTCATTCACAGCCCCGCGGCGCAGTTGGCTAGACACCAGCTTGCGAAACCAGCGGCCGCGGGTTCGATCCCCGCACCGAGACAAGTGTTTGTGTGATCCACAAATATTTGTTTCGGGTCTGGGTGTTTGTGAGACCAAAAAGTCTCTCGTAGTTTCTGATACTCACGACACAAGACTCGTATCTTAGTGTGGGGTCAGGACGATGTGTGTGACTGTTGGGTGTATTTATTTATTACTATACTGATTAGTAGGGGTTGGGGTACAAAAATATTAAAAGTAAATGGTATAGGAGTTGGAGTAGTCATATTTGATGGTAAATATATTATGTTGATTAGAGATTATTATTGAATTATTGCAGTATCGAACTCAAAGGCACGATTATGTCGGCTTGCCAGTACGAGATATGTATAGGATAGTTCTGAAACATTAGAAAAAAACACAAACTTTTTTTTGTAAAAGGAAGTTTTTTGAGTCGCCCTGCCATAGTCATGCACAAGATAATAAACACTATTATGACCTATTGCTGTCCAGTGGTGAATGTAGGCCTTTCCAAGTAAGCGCCAACCATCTGGATATTAAGCAGCCCTCATCTATCCGTTACCATAAAAATCTATTAACCACAGAATATTTTTTCTAAATGACATTTGAAAAAGTGAATGAGAACTAATAGCATGTATGTGTTGTAGGCCTGATGTCCCGCGACTTCCAAGGCGGCATCTTCCTGTACATCGTGTTCGCGGGCTGGGCCGCCATCTCCGTGTCCATCCTCGTGCTCATGGAGGGACTCTCCGCCTTCCTGCACACGCTGCGGCTGCACTGGTACACACACTTTCATCATCATCATCATCACCCAAAACACGTCCACTGCTGGACATAGGCCTCCCCCAGAGACTTCGCAAGACCACGACGCAGTCTCTATTTAATCAGGATAATTATTAGTGGTCCCCTATTTTATTAGGTTGTATCATAATCATTTCTAATCCAAAGTGACAAAAGCAATATCGAGCTGTAATAGGTAATTTCACCGTTTCATTGATGGTAAAAACAAAAACATAAAAAAAAGAATTAAGGTAATGAAACGTTTAAATAAATAATAATCAACTCTCTCCATATACAGTGTAAGTAGATCATGATCGAAAACCAGTACAAGTAATAGTTTTAATAACCGTCAAAATTTTCGTCTTTTTTTAACGTCACTGTTTTCGTCACCACCATTACTATTACTTAGTTATTCATCACGGTCTCTACAAAATCGAATTTATTTTGCAAAATAAAATGAATAAATAACACAGCTTACTAATGCCCTTTTTCCCCACAGGGTGGAGTTCCAGAGCAAGTTCTACGCCGGCGAAGGCTATCTGTTCCAGCCGTTCTCGTTCGAAGTGATCCTCGACTCGGCCGGCCAGGGGGAGGAGTAACGCGCTGTCTCGCTCACACACGCTTCCACACACTATCTTCGTGTTGCTCTAACTATATAGCCTGCTCTTACAACATTCTTGCATAGAAATCACTACTTTAGAAAAGTTAAGATAGAATTTGTGTCGAATTGATGTTAATATAAAAACGAAGATAGCGAAAATCAATTAAAAATGTGGAAGTATAGTACCCTTATGATATGGCAGTTAAAAATTTGGCTTAATAAATAATATTGCTTATTGAAATTATCTATATAAAAAAGTAAAATTAATGTTGAATATGCTTACGTAATCAGTGGTTTGATGTCAAAAGTAAGGGTTCTCGCGAGTTAAGGTTATTTTTTGTATTTTCTTAGTGGAAATTATTTTTTTTATTTAATCCGTTGTATAAGTGTATGCTCGAGCGGTGATGCCTACAATACCCAGTTTTTATTATTACGTTACAATGTACTTAATATTTTAATATACCCTCATTCCCATTGGGGATTGTGTACATGGCCTTAGTCCCATCATGGTTCGTGTGGACCATAAACTTGGATATAACAGTCCATTGAAACATTAGTCATTCCATTGTCATAGGATGGATTTATATTTGTGTGCTCCATGTATATCGTCCCGTTTCAGATTGCAATATGTCGTATATGGATAAATAAATTCCCGTTGCGAATTGTACGTGAAATTCCCATTATGTCCGACGCTCTCTGTTATTTTATACATTACACACGTCATTCCAATAAATGTTCAATTATTATTCGGATGTAGCAGTTGTGTGCGTAACGTAGACATAGTTATGGTGATGAATAAAGGTTTCTTCGTAGCATCAACGCGGCGTTTTATTTCAAACTGCTTCCTAAACGAAATTTTAATCCTGACGTTATGCAATACAGGTGTTTATTATCTCTTATATCACTGAATATTGGTTTTGTAATTATCTGTGTAAACCCGGTGTTGAAAAAGATGTCATTTCGTCTAAAGGAGATCGCAACATACGCAGATCAAATTAAACATTCCTGAAACACGGAAACGTTTATCTCTGACTTCCGATGATTATTATCATACTTAATGTAATTTTTATCGCCAAATGATCAATGGGCGTACACTTGACTAACTTTACTATGATACTAGTATTAATTATTGTTCTATCATCGACCATATTATGGTATATTATTGAAAACATGTATGCATAATGAGGTTTATACAGGCTGCTCAATTATAATCCAGACAAATTTAAATGTATGATACATGATTACGATAACGGGTATATATCTATCACGAATACAATAAATTAATGTAAAAATTAATTACATTCTTCTTCTTCTTCTTCATCGACCCATATACGCCCACTGCTGGTCACGGGTCTCCTCTACCATTGAGAGGGTTTTAGACCATATTCCACCACGCTGGCCTAGTGCGGGTTGGCGGACTACACATCTAAGAAATTCCTAAGAACTCTTAGGTGTGCAGGTTTTATCACGATGTTTTCCTTCACCGTTAAAGCAAGTGATAATTCAATGTGAATGCAATGTTGTTATTACCTACTTGTATTTCTTGGAGGAGTATAAGACTGTACTTAAGCAAAATTAATCACTTATTTAAGCGAAATATGTATCTTGTTTAATAAGTAATCGTTCTGAAGAAACAATTTTACGACAGCTGGTTAAAATCATAATATATTTTAAGACATTTTTATGTGTCTAGGGGAAACACTTTTAAATAAAAAGTTAAATAATAATTTAAAACTTCTTTCTTGTGTAATAATAGCCCATGACAATCTCGTGTTATCGAAATTCGTATAAATTTGAAGCTTACCTGATTAGGAAAGCTATTGATCAAAATTTAAATAAAAAGTCTCTCGTACCTACGAAAGTCACATAAATTAGAATGATTTTAAAACAATAGTCTCATTTAATTTTATTTTAATAAACATAACGTTTACGTCGATTCTTGTGTTTACAGTTGTTAATGTGTTGGTAATTAGTCGTACTCGGCGCCGATGGTAATGCTGATGTCACCCGGCAGCACGTTGGTTTTGTGGTACCACCGATTCGTGTCCACCACCACTGGAACAGGAAATATTTCATACATACATACTACATATTTCAAGAGGGCGTACAGAGAAGAAAATAATCGAACTAAATCGGTGACTAAAATGCTATAGAAATAAAATTTAAATGATATCTTTTTTCCCGAACATGTATTCGAACTATAAGCGTTCTGATTCAAAATATGGAAGTAGCTGTAAAATATTTTGTTAAAATCATATTAAATATGAAGAAATAATAAAAGTTCGTAATTAATAAATATTCGTAATATGTTTGTAGGTCCAATTGAATTCTCTGACAAACTTTGCAGCGTGTGAACTTCCATCCTTTAAATAAACTGTCGACCTCGCAAAGATTTTTAAAGGAATGTGAATTACTAGTTGGAAGCCTCTCCTATTAACTCCTTATTTTTTCAAGTGAAACACTTACGAATCTCTCCCGGGGCCACAGTGAATGTGAACCAGGAGCAGTAGTACAGACACTCTGGAGGCGGCGCCAGCTCCCACTGCTTGTGGCCGCGGATCTGAGCCTGCCACGACATCTGACGCACGGAGTCCACCTTAAATGCCGTAAACACCTTTATTATTAGCCTTCCTAATCAGAGTTATACAAATAATTATGATTTTTGTAGTAAATTAATCTATAATTCAATTTTTCTTGGACTTAAGTACCGTTAAACAGAACTACTTTTGTCATGTTATATTTCAAATCAATTCTATTATTATATTATGCTTGGGTCAACAATAACTGTAAGGTTAAAACAAATGAAAAACCTTTCTATTTACTGAATACCATCTCTCGCATTTTTATACCGTCTATACAAAGTGATACTAACACGGTGTTCAAACTCAGCATCATGTGTACATAAGTAGTTTTACTTACATGCATGTGCGCTCCTTGCCCCGGGCCGCCCATGAAAATCCAGTCCACCATTTGACTCTCGGCAGCAGCAGGTAAAAAATACGGCCGGTTGTAATAGAACCTCAATGTCCTCGTCTCCTCTTCGAAGCAAGTGCTCCAACCCACGTACCAAGGATCTCCAGATAAATTAGCTCGTTTCTCGTCCATGTTGAATACTTCTCGCAACGAGTTGATGCCAGATTTGTATGCGAAGTAATAACAATCGTTCGTTTGCTTCCCCATCTTAGTGTTTCGGTAGAAGTTCGCGAAGAAATTGAAGTTGAATTCCTGTAAAAAAATATGCTATTTAATGTCGGTTGTTAAATTGTTTAATATACTGTGAGTATCTAGACAAGGAAGAATGAAGTCTTAATTTAAATTATTTTTTTGTACATGTAGAAAAAAAATTAAATGATGGTCATCGAGAGGTTTTAGTCGGTATGTTGGCGTAGCCAGTGACCCCGACATACCCGTTACGGCCTCCCCCGAGGTACCGAACAGGGGAGCTTAAGGCGCTTTCCTCTCGTGTTAAAAAAAATCGCGTCCTCATCGCACATCTTCTCAATGCTATTTTAGGATCGACGATCTGAGGGGATTTGCTGTACTGAAACGTTAGAAAAATCAATTTAAGGATCTTTAGAAGAAAAAGGCAAGAAAATATTCTCTGACCTCCAGCGCCTTCCAATCCCTGGTGGCATCGGTAACTATGACAGGGGTGGTCCCGTAAGCGTAGTTATCTTCAAACTGTTTAGCGCTCACATTTGCCAGTCGCACCACGTCGGTCACTCCAATACACATAGAACAGTCTTCTGGTGGTCGGAATAATGGCTTGGCTATTGCTGGAACGTTTATTAGACAACCCTGAAGTAAAGAAAAACGTCTTTACCAAGTTATTTTAAGTCAATACAAATTACTTGGATGATTGATAAATTATGAATGATTTCCGATGGAAGTCGACGAAAGGGTTGTTTTGCTTTTTCGGCATTCTGAAGCTACGTGTACACAAGAAATTAATTATCCACCATTGACTTTTTACAAATTTGAAAAGTTATTCCTCAGTAATATAGGTGGACTTGGGCCGTAGCATTGTCTAACAAGTTTGTGCAACTGTCAAGTATCGAGGCAAATTGTACTGACTCAGTAAAACCAAAAAGTCAAACAAAAGTTGAGATTGCCTGCTTGCATTACTCTAATGTACTTATATACACATAATTAGATACGTCACCTTCCTCCCGAAAAATTCGTAATAAAACCACTGAGCACAATAAAATAAAATACAAACGAATAAAACAAAAATAAACTTCCTTAAACTTCTCGCCAAAATGCTATATCCATTACCAACATCCAAACAGGATGTGTACGAGTTATTGAGATGCAAGCTGTCGATTTTATACAAAATTTTGTTTATTTTCAATTCGGCTGCTTTTAGTTTCTTTTCGCACGTCTTGGGACGTTGTGGTTGTGCCATGTCGTCGCAGATACTTGTCGTCATCGTGTGAAATACTACTGTCTGTGCTACAGGGTTTTATAGGGATGTTAGGGTTTAACAAAGGAGTTAGGGAATATGGAGTATCGACATTCGACATAATTTCGAGTTTTTTTGGAGTTAATTTTAATTTCCACGCCACTTAACAACAGCCTTAACAAACAACAATTCCGTTAATTCTAATAAACATTTGAGCTGTTAACATATCATCTCAAGTTGCTTTTACTTTAAGTTGTGTTCTGAAGAATTTACAACGATATTATATATCGCTGCTAATTACTTAATCAATACCTAATAATTAAAGCTACCTTCTTCATCAACCCATATGCGCCCACTGCTGAGCACGGGTCTCCTCTACCATTGAGAGGGTTTAAGCCATAGTCCATCACGCTGGCCTAGTGCGGGTTGGCGGACTACACACCTAAGAAATTCCTAAGAACTCTTAGGTGTGCAGGTTTCATCACGATGTTTTCCTTCACCGTTAAAGCAAGTGATGATTAAATGTAATTACACACATAACTTTGAAAAGTCAGAGGCGTGTACCTGGGGTTCGAATCCGCGACCGTCGAGATTCTCGACCGCGCGCCCAAACCTCGAGGCCATCACAGCTTCCCCAAATCTCGAGGCCATCACTGCTTCAAAATCTTCAAAGCTACCTTACTCATTTGGTTTTAGATGACGTCAAAAAGGTTCAGAATAGAGTCAAAACGATCCAGGACCTAAAAGTGCCTACACCTCACTAAACGAAATTTTGATACATTCATATATTCTACTGTTTATTCTGTAGCCAGCTTTAGGTTTATTTATGCAATCTCTTCATGTGCGTAATGCAGCAGTAGATAATATTGTCTTCAGATAACCGTGCCAGAAAACTTCAGTGGACGATTGATTGCTTGACTGTAACTTTTTCTTCTTTTTAAACTACACGTTCCATCAATAAGTACGGAGGCAAGAAGCCCCAACTCCTATATCTATAAAATTTCTTTTAAAATCTATGAGAATTTTTAAATATTATGCATTCTATTTAAAATAGAACCGTGCCCAGCTCTAGCGCTAACCGAACAAAGTTCAGCGAGGCGGGATAAAAAGCGTGGTGCGGGTGAAATAAGTATGAAATTGAAACTGATTATCGGCTCGCGACACAACTGTGTCCTCGTTGGAAGCTCGCGGCTCAATGCACTAATGACATTGTGTCGTAAATGTATTACATACATACATTAAGATAGATATATTTGAATGGGTTTACAGTAACGGATATTTATTTTTTAATTTACAGCTATTATTAAAACATATTATGCTTATACAAAAAAAAATTGGGCCTATATTCTCTACTGGGCAGAGGTGCATTTCAACACCTACATTTCGCCAAGTACGTGTCAGAAATAGGAGACGAGCCTACTATCAAAACATCAGCCACACTTTCAGACTCCGTTCTGCTAATGGGGATTTCCTAATGAAAAAAAAGAATAACACTTTTCCCGACTCGGGAATCGAACCGAGGACCTCTATAACACACGGCCGTCACTTGTGACGTGAGACCACGAGCAGTCTCAAGCCGAGGTATTAATTATATTTGGTTGTTCATGATATTATTATTACGAACAACTTAATAGGAATACATGTGGCACATGAATAGTTATAATCATATTCAGATATGTAAAATGTTAAACAATTTTAAACAAGCGGCATAATTGAATAAAAAACAAAACTGGTTTAACTAAATATAGGACGTGCGGGTAAAGCATGCTGTGAAAAAAATATCTGCATAATATTATACCACCGTTTATTTCGGCCTGTCTAATCACAATACTGTTGGGTGTGATACAGATGCTCTTTCTCTACTTTTATTTATACATATGAAACTTTAAATAAGAAAATATATGTCGTTTGGAGTGCTTGGTGCTAGTGGTTTCCTGTCTATTATAGATAAGGTATTTTTTTTATATTTATCACTATATTGATATTGGGCTTTTTAATTGAGTATTTAGCTTATATCAGCCATATATTTTCTTTCTGCCGTGCATAGACTTTCATTGTGATTGAGAAGAATAGGTTTTTGTGAATACCGATTGGTATTGTTCGACATTGCATGCTTACAAAACCTGTGTGAAAGAACAAAGTTCACATCTGCATGATAAGGTTTTTATAGTTTTTAGAGAACAATTATATTAACTTTAAACTGAGGATAAGTGTTACCACTGCGTTGAAGTGCTGTTATCAGTAGATATCCAAGAAAAGCTTGACCAGGTTGACTGAGTAATGGAAATCTAGAATCATTGCTTTAATTAAAGACTGATGATTAGTTTAATTTATTACATATAAATAGGTTTAAATCATGTTTTAAAAAAGACATATTTTATACATGAAGTTTTACTAAAACATTTTTATTTGTTACAGTTCAACGATTATACCTAACTATTTCAGAATTTAATTTTTGGTTCTATGACATATTATGGGAAAACGTCAAAATATAAATGTCAAAACAAAGAAGAAGAATCGCCGGAACTAAGGTGAAAATACTACGATAATATTAGCTAATTCTATAATATACTCATATTAATAAAGGCAGTGAAGATTGTATGTACCTATTTAAGTAGTACAGTAAATGTATGATTAGATTAAAATGGCTGCAATTCTTGGCGGAGGCCTCGGCGGCCTTTCAACAGGGTATTATTTACTGAAAAACAATATCAATACTAACAATAATTTAAAATTGTACCTGCTAGAAGCTACTGGATACTGTGGCGGATGGATCAAATCTATTCGCAACAAGGAATACATATTCGAACAGGGTCCACGTACGATTCGACCGAAGGGTGTCACCGGACTTAATACTTTGAATATGATAGAGGATTTAGGATTAAGCGAGCATGTAGCTGCTATAAAACCCGATCATCCAGCCGCCAAGAATAGAATGATTTATGCGCGCAAGAATTTACACGTTTTACCTTCTAGTCTGAAAGGAGTCTTCCAAAAAAACGAACCTTTTTCTAAACCTCTTATTTATGCATTATTTAATGACATCAAACAACCCTATAAAAAATTACCCGATGATTCTATATACAATTTCGTGGAAAGGAGATTTGGGAAAGACATTGCTGATTATGCAATCTCTCCTATGATTTGTGGTATATGTGCAGGCGATGCAAAGGAAATATCAGTGAAATTCCTTCTAAAAACTTTATTTGAGTGGGAACAAAACCATGGTGGTGTAGTTAAAGGACTGATGAAGTCCTTTTTTGAACCTAAAACTGATAATAACTTAGAATTAAGTGCATTAGCAAAGAAAGCACAGGAAGAGAAATGGAGTGTTTATACAATTAAGGGTGGATTGGAAACATTCCCAGTTACATTACACAATTACCTCAAAGAGAATAATGTTGATGTTAACTTGAATACCAGGGTGGAAGAGATAGAATTTGTAGACTCAGGAACTGTATCCTTGAAAAACATGAATGGAGAATCTCTGAGCGCTAGTCATGTGTATTCATCAATACCTGCATATTCTTTAGCTAATTTAGTACACAAACAACATCCAAAATTAGCACAAATCTTAAGAGATATCCCATTTGTTACTGTGGGTATAGTCAACTTGTATTTTGCAACAGACAAGCCATTGATT
Source organism: Cephonodes hylas (assembly GCA_030295005.1). NCBI lineage: Eukaryota > Metazoa > Arthropoda > Insecta > Lepidoptera > Sphingidae > Cephonodes > Cephonodes hylas. The sequence continues at coordinate 1,097,033 of AP025367.1, read as the reverse complement.
ACACCTGCCTTTGGTTTCTTAGTCCCACCTATAGAAAACTCACCTATACTTGGTGTTGTGTTTGATTCTTGCTGTATCCCAGACCAAAAAGGCACAGTACTGACTGTTATGCTTGGTGGCTGGTGGTTCGAACAGAAATTTGGTAATAATATAACACAAGATGAACTGTTTAATATTGCTTTAAATGAAATAAGTGGCATATTGAATATAAAAGAGACTCCAACTGCATCCAATGTAAATATTTTGAAACAATGCATACCCCAGTATGTCATCGGCCATTATGAAAGGGTTGGTGAAATAAGAAAATATATTCAAGACAATAATTTACCCATATCACTTATTGGTTGTAGTTATGATGGTGTGGGGATAAATGATGTTATATATTCTGCTAAAACTCAAGTTGAAGAAGACTGTGGTTAGTTAATTTGAATATTATTATGGAGCTACAAAATGCTAACTTTATACATTGTCATTGTCCAGATTTTGTTAAAAATGTCTGCATTTTTTTCATCTCTCAAAGATTGCTCAATAATGTAAGATGTAAATTCAACAACAAATTTGGATATTTGAAGTATAGATGTAAAAGTTTTGTATACATCATTAAAGTTAATATTATTTTTTTACTATAGGTGTGGAGGGATGTGGTGTCAGATTGTTTATTTAGCACTATGCTCATTGTTGTGTAATATATTATGTTTTGTATTCTTTGTTTTATTTATAAAATATTTTCCTTTTAAAAAAATATTGAATAATTGTGTATGATATAAATAATATATGGGCATTTGTATCTACTTGCTATAACATAAATCTGTAACTCAAAAGCATTCCTTGGCTGACTGAAATTGGAAAGGTTGTCAATGTATGAAACAAGTTATTCTGTATTGGAATTTTAATAATTGAGACAATCATGATTTGCACAGCTGCTACTTAGAGTAGTAGTCTTCATTGTTATTCCTGACTTATTTAATTTTACCTCATCAGTAATTTTATGTATTGTTCCTGAGAGTAATGGTAGTTTTATTTTTTCTCAGAAAATAAAGGCTTTTAGATAGCTAACATAAAGAAAACATTGAGAAGAAATGTAATGTTGCAGATACATTTTAAATGTTGATTAACTTAAAATAACAGACTAAACAGTTTAACTATAAACATAATAATTGCTGTTTAGCATATTAAAAAAGGTGCAAAAATTACTTTTATAAGCACATGATTGGTTTACAGCCCAATCTTAAATATAATAAATTCTATTAAAAACTTTTTACACTGCAGGGTGAAAGATTTTTCTTTGAAGCTGCATCACATTTATATTTGTCTATGCCAATAACCTGCAAAATTTTTAATAAGCTAATAAATTCAATTATATAAGCATTCAAAATTCTGCAAAATTGAGAAGCAGTAAGCACTACTTACGTTTATTCCTAAATCATAGGTTATAATATTTAATAAATGACTGTTAAAATATTAATCATGAAGGTATATACTCAGTATTTAAACTAAATTCGATCTCATTCTGGGCTATCTTAAGGAGCCTTATTCACAAATAATACACACTGCTAGAGGATTCAGTACACAAATATTAAAAGTTTACTTATTACAATAATTAAGCATTTAATAATTTCACAACATAATTTCTAGCTACCCTTTCAACATACTAGTAACAGTAATGAGACTTCACTTAAACTAATAAACTTAGATCTAAATTAATTTAATAAAAGAATAAATAGTTTTAAAACTAAGTACTATTTCTTTACAACATATTGAATTTCATTTTTAATTTCGATGACTGAAATGTGGTGTTTTTTCAGTGCCTTTAATGACCATCTACAGATAAAAAAATACCTATTTATTGTTTAGTATTTGATCAAACTATTGAAAACATCTTTTGAAGATACAGTCGAAACCGGATATAACGACACTGAAGGGACCTTATATTTCGGACGTTATATCCGATAGTTGTTATAAACGATAGTAATTACTTTATATAGAATGTGCCGGGACCTTACCATTCGGTTGTTATAACCGGTCCGTCGTTATAAGCGGTGTCGTTATAACAGGTTTTCACTGTATTAATCAAAATCCTCATGTGACCTAGATATTACTAGAGAAATCTTCATTTAGTACAATTTTTTCTATCCACCATGAAGGAAATTAAATACAGTAAATATACATAACTTAAATAGATGCAAAATAGCAAAGTTAATCTGAGAAAACTACTTGAATTTTTATCTAAAATGTATCGAAATAATAGTCCATAGAAAATACAATTTACAACTTCCAGGCATTACTCCTATACCTTTTAAGTCAGCCTTTTTTCGTGTCCCTTTTCAGTCGAGGCATAGTTTTCATATCATGATATTGTTTTTTATTGTCCGGTGTTTAAAGATCCTATTGGTTTCGTCTTTTTTAGACTAAGATAGAATTTAAAGTTACATTTAAAGTGGGAATGTGAGTTGATATATTGACAATCAGTACCATGATTGATCCTTTATCTAGATTAATTTTATGTATTTTTTTAGGTTCTTTTAATAGTTCTGTGGAATTATAGTTGATATTGATGCTAAAATTTCATTGCAATAGTAGCAAACATTTGTAGGCATCCATCACATCAATTCATTTTCCTTTTTGTAAAAAAAAGGTGAGAAGCAAAATAGCCATACAAACATTGACATAAGGTATTACCAGATTTCATTTCCGCAGAGATTATAAAATGACAATTTGCATTAAGAACTTGGAAATAACTAGGGTATAAGGGTTATTACAGCATACTTGAAGCATTTTTCTTACAAAATATGAAGCATTTATGTTATTTATCATTACAAAACTATTTTAATTTCACAAACAATGCCATGTTATCATTTTCGAGCTTATAAGAAAAGAGAGCTATAAAATTAAGCTATTTTAGTGTTTAAATCTGCTTTTACAAAACCATTACTCAAATTAAGCTTTTCAATGTATTTAAAGTTGCAGTCAAAATTATCTTTGACTTTTGACTTTGACTTTACTAATTACATTGATTACATTAAGCTTATTGATGCACTTGGAATGGGATGAACTTAACAATACTATGTGTAATGCAGATATATATTACGATGAACTTATCAATACTTTTAACTTCGTTGAAGTTATTCATGTTTATGCAGATACATATGCCATTATTTTTATATTCTGTTTACACTTATATGCCTTTATAAGAATATTATCTATACAACGACTCCCAAATTGAGTAGTACAGTGGTATAAAGCGTGTGGTTTCGTTGCTGCGGCGCGTTGGCGGTGGGCGGCACGGTGTTCCGGTACGAGTACTCGAGGGCGAAGGCCGAGGCCGCCGGAGCCCCGCTCGCGGCCGACGACTCGGTCTCTAGCTCTAAGCGGAGGGCGAGCTTGTTCGACTTGCGCCAGAGTATTATGCTGTTGGATTTAGAGAAGTATTTATTAGCTTTGGAGTTTGTAAAATTGCTTTGTTATTATTATATGGCTTTCTTCAGTGTAATGTGTACAAAAACCAATTATTATGACTCAAAGTTACAAAAAATAGATGGTGACAGTAATTTTTTAAAACTATTACACTTGAGTAGTACTATATTATTTTAGTAAAAAAGAAGGAATAAGGCACTACTCTTATCAGTATTGGAGAATAATTGCATTATGGTTTAAATCGCTATTTAATAGAGGGTGTATGTATGTAACGCTTTACATACATACACCCCTGTATTTCGATTCGTGTAGGCAGAGATATATACATGTCTACACCCAAATCCCCCCCCCCCCATTTTTTTCCCATTTTCAACAGTACTACAACACTACTCACTCGTCAGTATCATGCCTGGCGTCATCATCGTACTCCGCAGCATCGTCCCGCTGCGCCAGCGTGAACGTCCGCTCGACGGGGCGCACGCGGCACTGCGCAGTGTACGCCGCCGGCCGGCAGATGGCGCGCCACGAACACCACTCCTGGAATTGTACAGTTTTAATGTGTTTATTCTGTTAAGGCGATGAATATGAAAGTGGATGGATGGATGAGCCGAGGATGGCCAAAGAAGAGATGGGTGGAGTGCATGACTGAAGATATGAAAGAGAAAGAATATGAATGAAGACATGATGGCTGTCAGGGATGTGTGGAAGGAGAAGACGTACTGCGCCGACTCCAAGGAATAAATTGGGACCAAGGCAGGGGAATGATAATGTACACATTTTGTTAAGTAGCTTTAACACATTAATGGCGGGGGTCTTAGAGCGGGTATATTGTGTAATCATAAAAATGGACTAAAAAAAATATTATTTTACTCTTAAAACTTTGAGCTACAGTCGTGATAAATCGTAGTACTACGACTCCCGCCTTTACTGTGTTAATTGATTGTGATTAAGCACACCACTTTGTATGGAAATCCCTATATAAATCAAGATGACCAATCAATTATTGTAATCTAAAGACATACCCTGTGTTTAACTACACAATAACTCGAACATTATTAATCATTTACAATATATAACAGTAACTTCTAAAAAAATCCCAGACCCAAATAACATATTGATAACTATCAGATTGACATCTGTATGAAATGCTTTCATTATAAAATCATAAAATTTTCTTAGAAAATTCTAAGAAAAGTAAAGAAATTATTCAAAACGCTTGAATCAAAAAAAATGTCTTAAAAAAAATTATGTATTGATTAAAAAAGAAACACTTTTCAAATTTTTGATTTTTTTGTCAATGTTTCGTTGCTTAAGAGCGTATAAACAAATCGCCGCTCGCCGAATTTCAACTCACACCAACGTAAATGCCGGCACACATCGACGTGCGGGGGGCGGGCGCTCGCCGTGTATAACACAACAGTGGTCAGTGACCGAGATCCTTAGCGGTAAACTCGAATTTCATAAATGGATAATAAAATGAAAATATCACATATAAAATTGTGATTGTTCTAATCTTTTACATACATTATCTATACTAATATTATAATGAGGTAACGTTATTGAGTTTGTGAATTTGTGACGTTGTAGAAAGTAAACTCTGGATATACTGAACCGATTTTGAAAATTCTTTTACCAATCGAAAGCTACGTTCTTTGTGAGTCCCATAGGCTATATATTAGTCCGAAAAAAAGATATTAGTTATTCGCTGTGGCCGGATTTGCGAAGTGAGTCGGAGAAAAATCGGTCGAACGAATGGGTTTTCTGCAAACGTAGCCTTACCCATGGGAGATATATAGTTAAGTCCTAGAGAAAAGTTGTAGAGCTTGATAATGCCTACAAAAAAGTCAGCGGTAGCATATGTCTAACTTTTAGGATTTGTTCACTATTACCTCTTTTATGCTAACCAAATTTGTTATATCATAAAGCATTGTTTGTGAAGGTGTTTTTATAAAGATTCTATTAATCCTTATCCAAATAAATGCGTTATTTAGTATAAGTATTTAATTTTAAAGAAATTTGCCCTTTACATAATTCATTTACAATAAGTATCTAAGAAGATATCGCAGTTTCAAAATAATGATCAAGCGCGCAATTCTTTATGTACAAGGCGCCGGCCGGCACGTTACGGTTTCTCGTAATTTTGACCGATTCGTATGATTTTTGGTATGGGCATAAATAGGACTCTTAACTCAACCCTGTAGTCTACGCGGACGAAGTCGCAGGCAACAGCTAGTGTTATATAAAATTTAAATTATGCAATGAAGTGAGAAATTACCCATAAAAGTACATTTAATTACGATATGGAAAGTACTGTTATTTATTTTGATTCTCTCATCAACCCTTATACGTCCCACGGCTGGGCACGGGCTTCCTCTACCATCGACAGGACTCCGGCTATAGTCCTTTGATTTTTTCCTTTTATCTATTTCGTTCGTTGCGTCGGCGAATTGTCAAACAAGGCGCGGCGTCAAAGGTGCCGCGGTTTCAAAGGTGCCGCCGCGCATCGCCGGCCGCGGTGGCGTTCGCTTGTTCAATTTTATTAGTTCGTCGCATTGAGCTAATAGTTCAAGAGCTGGCATGAATTTTTGGGTATGTATTGGAAGCAAGTTGAAAACTTGTCATATATATTATATCCCAACACGGAACTGCAGACCTGGCTGGTAAGTAGCGGGGCTAAATAATCACTAAATTTAAAAAAAATCTAAAAATAAATTTAATTCAATATAGGGTAAGTGACTCGGTTGTGGCCACCGACCCCTTTGTGGCCATTTAGAACTTCAAATCGTTATAACTAAGGCAAAAACAAATATATTACTCTAAGGTTTACGGGAATAAAAATATCTAATATTGGCAAAACTGATAGCGTTTACAGCTTTGATGTGTCAAACTTCACTTCAATCCAACAAGTCATTATTTTTGGACGAGCGTCAATTGTTATAAGTCTTAGCAAAAACGCTAAGGCGAGCGGGTGAGTAATCAATCATTATTTTTTAAACCCTTCTTATTTTTTTAATGTTTATGTTAATCCTTCATAAAGAATACACTGTCTAAGTGGTACAAATGATATTTTATCGCTATTTGTTTATTAAGTGAGTTTATGAGAGTGGCCACTAATGGAGCCAAAATTAATGAATTTTCCCATCTTTGGCCACATGACTGGCCAAGAGTGGTGCACGTAGAACCCCACTTTTGGCCTTAATTACTTAGCTTTTTTGATATAAGTAATCATTTTCAGAGTTACGACTATAATGCCTCCATCGAAATTCAAGCATTAATTCAAGCAGAATTCCAGAATTCAGAATTAATTCAAGTAGTGATGGCCTCGAGGTTTGGGCGCGCGGTCGAGAAACTCGACGGTTGCGGGTTCGAACCCCAGGCACACACCTCTGGCTTTTCGAAGTTATGTGTGTATTCACATTGAATTATCACTTGCTTTAACGGTGAAGGAAAACATCGTGATAAAACCTGCACACCTAAGAGTTCTTAGGAATTTCTTAGGTGTGTAGTCCGCCAACCCGCACTAGGCCAGCGTGGTGGACTATGGCCTAAACCCTCTCAATGGTAGAGGAGACCCGTGCTCAGCAGTGGGCGTATATGGGTTGATGAAAAAGAAGAAGAAAGAATTTAATTTACAAGCTGAGATATTATATTTCATAATTGTCATCAATATTATGTTAGCTATTTTTCTATAAATAAAGACTGTTGGTCGTAAAATATGCGATTTTTGAGTACACTTTTTATTACTTTGAATTATCTGCTTTTTATTTTTGATGAATTTTGGTGGCCAGAACTGGCACATGACTGTGACCAGAAATGGGGTAAATCTGGCCAAAAATGGCACAAATTTCCATTTTTTTTTTCTTTTCTACAGGATTATTTTTCCATTGAATCATTATGAAAAAAAATGTATCCTTAGGCTAGATTTATATATATTTAATCACTTTTTACAAGAAATATGTCCGTGATAACAAAAACTGTAAAATGATATAGCCTCAAAGTCTACAAAATTCTTAAAATGGCCAAAACCGGGTCACCTGCCCTATGTTGCAATATATGTATGTATGTATGTTTTTCAGTCACATTTCCAGACTCCGTACTGCTACTGAAAATTTGCTAATTACTATAATACCCCCCGGCGCATACTTATACCGCGAGACCACGAGGCAGTCTGCAGTTCCGTGTTGGGAAATAATAGGAGAGCTATAACAAGTTTTCAGTTTGCCTCAAACACCAACCCAAAAATGTATGCTAGCTCTCCTACTATAATATTACTACCTATAGAGAAAAGCAAATGACCAATGACGCAACACGGCGTCCGCGGAATATTTTGTTTTGTTCTTTGAATCTTTACTTGTAAGTTTACCTATTTATTTTCGACACGGGCACTAATTGCGAAATGGCCTAGTCAGCAGCGTCTCCGCCTCCCACGCGGACGCTAAGGGTTCGTATCCCGCTTTTGACTGTTTTGTTTTTTATTACTTATTTACTTCTTTTTAAATTAACTATTTTAATAGTTAAATAAATTCAATCGAGAAAAACATTGTTAAGTATTAAATTAATTTTAATTTACATTAACTATTATACTTTCTAAATTATAAAGCAGCTAATAATTATGGTATTCATAAATAATAACCACATTTATATCTATCATTAATTATTTAACATATTTTTCAATTATATATTATATATGAATAACATAAAATATTATTTGGGTATTCACCAAACCGGTTTCGCTCAAGCCTCACCCCCAATATTAGAAAGGAATTTTTCTTCTATTACATGTAGGTAGTGTATGTTCTCCAAAGTTGAATTTATTGTCGTTACCCTTCTTATTAGAGTATAACCTCTGGTCTGGGCCAACTTGGCAGTCTATTTGAAGGCTTCACAGTGCTCGTAGCTTTCTGTGACTTACTATTTCGAAATTATATCAAATTCAAAATAAATTGTTTAAAGAGTTTTTAATAAAAATGTCTGTGAATCAAGATGTTACTAGTGCACAAACAGCTGAAGAACAAGTTCCTGATGATTCTATATATAGTTAAAGTTCAAAAATGAAATTAACAGTGCCAGTTGAGCATTTTAAAACTTTACTCCAAAAAATAATTAAACAATGTCACAATATTGGAGTTCTATTTCCTATGAAGCAATGTTAATGAGTGAAGAAATCATTTAATTATTAAAATGGTTAATTAAAAAAAAAAAAGTAAAAAAAAAACAAATGCAGAATTCGAACCGTGAGTGTCCGCGTGGGAGGCGGATACACTGCTAACGAGGCCATTTTACCGTTGGTGAGAATGTCGAAATACGCAGTCTAGTCCCAAAGTGAATTTATCACACCGTGCCCTCTCCTTGTAAAATCCGTGTTTACATTTTTATTTTACGTCAATTTCAAATTACAGCTAATGTTATCAAAATTTCCCACCAAGAATGCACTCAACCTTGAGCACGTTAGTGTCAGTTATAACTTTGAGTAATAACCTTAAAAACATCGATACAAGGACGGAGCCCAGAGCGATACGTCCTCTCTCTGAAAGGCCATGCGGCGGACTGATTTGCTCAGGTCTGCGCGCAGCGTTTTATAGCCCATTTTATAAAATTTATTAAAAAAGCAATAAGTTTAATTTCTTCAAAATAAAAATTGTACGTTTCCAAGTATATGTTCTTCTTTCATAAAAAAATTTTGCTCTGTTAAATAAAGTACCATATAAGGTTTAAAAAAAATATTTAGAGACAGTAATTTCTCAATTATTTCGAACACTTTAGATATTTTATTACTCGAAAACTGGAGCTAAATCTTAAAATGTTCGTAAGTAACTTTTTGCTCGGGGATATTGTCTATTTAATAACATTTTATTTTCATTACATATATTATGAATTTAACACAATTTTGAGCCTCGAAAATGACTCTAAAAGTGAATTTTGACAACCTTAGCTCAGTTTTTTTTTTTTTTTTTTTTTTTTTTTTTTTTTTTTTTTTTTTTTTTTTTTTTTTTTTTTTTTTTTTTAAACGCCTTAGCAGGCAGACGAGCAGACGGCCCGCCTGATGGAAAGCGGTCACCGCCGCTCATGCACTTGGCAATGCCAGGGGCACAGCCACGCCGCTGCCTACCGTGAGGAGAGTACTCTTTTTAAGCCTCGTTTGAAGAAGGCCATGTCATAGCGCTCGGGGAACACCGAGGCAGGGAGTTCATTCCAGAGCTTGCACGTACGTGGTAAAAATGACCTCTGGAAACGCACCGTACGCGTACGGTACGTCTCCAGGTGATATGGATGAACTCCACTGCAGTGACGGGTGGTGCGATGGTAGAACGGCGATGCCGGTACCAACCCGAACAGTTCCTCGGAGCATTCCCCATGGAACAGCCGGTAGAACACACAAAGAGACCCAAAGTCTCTCCGCAGTCCTAACGGCTGTAGTTTCTCCGTGAGATTGGGATCATCGACGATGCGAACGGCCCGTCGCTGTAAGGAGTCAAGTGGGTCGAGCTGGTATTTTGGGGCACCTGCCCAGAGATGCGAGCAGTACTCCACGTGGGGCCGGATTTGCGCCTTGTAGAGCGACAATCTGTGACCCGACGTGAAGTACCGCTTGGCTCTGTTCAGGATACCCAACTTTTTACTCGCCAATTTGGCTTTGTCCTCCAAATGACTCCTAAACTGGACTAAGCTCGAAATTTCGACGCCGAGGATCCCAATACTCTCGGAGATCTGGAGAGATACTCCTTGGAACTGTGGCGCTATGACGAATGGATCCTTCTTCGCAGTGAACGCGCAAACTTGTGTCTTCGTAGGGTTGAATTGAACTAGGTTCTTTTCTCCCCATTCGAGAGCCCGCCCCAGAGAGCTCTCGACTTCAGACACAAGTTGTGACCGTCTTTCCCCAACGGTACTCCGAGGGACATTCTGTTGGCCGATGTATCGCACGTCACTCGTACTATCATCTGCATAGCAATGCATGCTTTCGATAGAAAGCATGTCATTGATATGCAGGATGAAGAGTGTCGGCGATAGCACCGAACCTTGAGGAACGCCCGCATTAATGGTCATGGTCTCGGAGCAACAGCCGTCAACGACGACCTGGATGCTCCGACCATCCAAAAAGCTGGCGATCCACTTGCAGAGTCCCTCGGGGATCCCGTATGCTGGAAGCTTCGCCAGAAGGGCGCCGTGCCACACTCGGTCGAACGCCTTCGCAATGTCGAGGCCGACGGCAATAGCCTCACCCCCGCTCTCCAAGGCCTCCGCCCAGCGGTGCGTAAGGTACACGAGAAGATCGCCAGTTGATCGACCATGTCGAAAGCCATATTGGCGGTCGTTGATCAGCTGGCGATCCTCAAGGTATCTCAGGATCTGAGTGTTAATTACTCGTTCCATGACCTTGGAGAGAAGGGATGTGACCGCTATCGGCCTATAGTTGGAAGGATCCGACCGGTCACCCTTTTTAGGGATTGGGTGGACACGTGCGACCTTCCAAGAAGCTGGGACCCTGTTGGTTTTGTAGGAAAGGCGGTACAGGCGCGTGAGCACGGGGGTCAACTCAGGGGCGCACGTCTTAAGCACCACCGCGGGGATGCAATCCGGCCCACTCGACTTTCGGATGTCGAGAAGCCCGAGCTCCCGTCTGACGACACGATGATTGAATCTAATGTCAGACAGGAAACTCTCACACCTGGGTAAAACTGGTGGAATGGCTCCCCCGTCATCCAGTGTCGAGTTCGAGGCAAAGGATTGGGCCAGGAGATCGGCCTTCTCCTTTGCACTATGGGCCAGACTGTGATCATCCTTACGCAGTGGCGGGAGACTAGGCTGGCAAAAATTACCTTCGACAGCCTTGGCGAGCGACCAGAAAGCTCGACTTCCAGAGGGATAACTTTCGAGTCGCTCGCCAATTCGTCGAACGTGTTCCGCCTTGGCCCTAGCGATAGCCCTCTTGTTGGATCGAGAAGCGGCATTAAATTTTCGCTTCTCCTCCTTCGTGTTAGGATCCCGACGTTTTCGGGCTTCCTGCCATGCTTTAAATGCGGACTGCTTGAGGCGCGCAGCATCGGCACAAACTTGGTTGTACCAAGGTCGGCTGCGGCGCCCCACGGGTATTTTGGAACTGGGGATGAAAACATCCATCCCCAGGATTATTGTATCCCTTACGCAGTCCGCACAGGCGTCAGGATCGTCAGAGGAGAAGCAGAGCCGCTTCCATGGGTAGGATGCGTAGAACTCGCGCAGTCCATCCCAATCTGCTGACCTATAACGCCAGACTCTGCGAGTCCCAGTAGCTGAAGGACGACTGGGACGCACAACAGGGGCCCATGAGCGGACAAGGCAGTGATCAGATGACCCTAGAGGGGCTTCGATCACCACCCTGTATCCGTCAGGATGAGTAGTCAGCAGAAGATCCAACAGAGAGGGCTCATGGCTCTCAACATCCGGAACACGGGTAGGCTGTGTTACCAGCTGTGAGAAGCCATATGCCAGGGCCAACTCGTAGGCCGACCGACCCGGGAGATCAGTGATCCTGGACCCCAACCACTCTTTGTGGTGGGCGTTGAAGTCACCCAGGACCACCACCTCCGCGGACGGGCACTGCTCGAGTATGCAACTAGTCCCCACTTGGACGTTCTCAAACAGTAGAGAAGACCCCGAATCACTGGCATGGGACCTGTAAAGGCACGCGTATACGCGGGTACGACCCCCGTGGTCTATGCGAAGCCATAATACTGACAGGTCCCGATGCTCGAGGCCCCGAAGGCGGCGACAACAAATATCACCCCTGACGAAGACGCACACCCCGGCTTTACGTACAAATGCATGTTCCAATACGTAGCCGGGGTAGTTAAGGTACGATACGTCGTCAGGGGTAGATATTTGTGTCTCCGTTAAAAAGAGCAGGGCAGGCCGCGCCGTCTCGAGGTGGTGATGGACGGCGTCGAGGTTGCTGTGTAGACCCCTGACATTGCAGAAGTCCACTGGAATTGTGGATGGTTTTACCGCCGTGGGTTGCCTGCTATTTATCCTTTTTCGGGTCATTAAAAAAAAAGAGATTTGTGGGAGGGGGGTGAGGATGGATGCGGTGGGTTCAGAGCGGATCCTTAATGATGGAATAATATAAAAAAATTTTTCAATGTGAGGCAGCACACGGCCAAATGAGAGGCCTCCGCGAGGCACGGAAGGGCCCCCGGTGCCCCCCCGCGTACAGTCGCCGGGATCCACCCCAGTCTCCCACTCTGGCACGACGACTGCACGACGGGATTTTCGCCGGTTGGCGGGACAGCTTCCCGAGGCGGGAGTTAAAAGAGAGCGGGTCCCCGGGTTCAGGTCCCCTACTGACCGGCAGGCGGCCGACGGAAACCGTTTCCACCGGGTCTCCCTGTACCCCGCATCAACCCCCAAGGCCGCATGCCACCCCAAACACCGGAGTAGTGCCGTTGCAGTTATCTTGTTATTTACCAAAATTTACGAAAAAATCTTAAAATGTTCTTAACTAACCTTTTAGATGACAATATTCCCTACAATAATTGGTAATTTACATATTTCTACAATGGGTCTTTCATCAACTTTAAGGGGTTCGAAAAGTACTGTTTTTGCCCAAATGACGCTAAATTTGTATATACGCTCTTAAAGCGACCACAACAACGCCCAGTGTTGTAACTTGTAATTATGGCCTTTCTTAATATCTTTACTGGCTGTACTTAAAAAAAACAACCAAACCTTTTCAATATTCAAACTCTTTTCAAGAGACTTCTCGATGCTCCTGTGGTCCTCCGTCTCCTCTACAATGGGCACATCTTCCGGCTGCAGCAGCTTGATGGTCATCTCGTGGCCGGTGGGGTTGGTCAGCTTCACCAGCAATGCAGACTTCTCACCAGCCTTTATTGGCTCATGGGAGATTATTTTCACTTCTGGGACGTGGTAGCTGTGAATGGGAACTAATTAGCAAAGATACTAAATATAATATAATATTCTACATACACAAACGAATTTGCAAAGGTATATTTATAATACCGAAATGTTTGGACTAATGTATTGCTTGTTCATTGCTAAACTTCGACTGACAGCATCAACTTGAGAGCGAGGAAGTGTCAGTGTTCTTAGAGAATTAATGATTCTCAAATAAAAAAATTGACATTTTACGCCTAAGTGTTTACTCCAAAGCACAGAAGACTTTCGGTGTCATCTCTCTCTCGGTTCAAAAGAGGCACCTAATTAATAAATATTATTTTTTACCTTTATTTTTTTATTAAATATGATCTAAGTAACTATTTAAAATTTGACAAAACCATTATAGTAATGGTTTTAAAACATAGCTGAGCAATTTATATCTTCTACAAAATGACTTCAGATATTATTTAATTTTTTTTAGTGAGGTGACTATATTTCTAAGCAAATGTTATAATAGCTGGTACTGACTATGCAAGCAGCTCTATCTTGAACTTGATAGATCCAGGGTTGTACTCCGGCTTGGTGAGGTTGTGGTCGCAGGCTCGGCAGCGCTGGCTGCGCTTCACGCTCAGCAGCTTGGCCAGCGGGTGCAGCCGGGACACGGATACCGGCTGCCACTCTGGGGATGCCAGCCGCTGTGGCATGCTCGTTACTGACAATATAGCAATACTCATGTTACATTATTATATTACACAAATGAAATGAAATGTTATTATTGAATCCCTGCACCGAGACAAATGTTTGTGTGATCCACAATTATCGGCTTCAGGTCTAGGTGTTTGTGAGGCCGAAAAATTTTCTCGTAATCTCTGATACCACACAGGACTTATGTATGTGACTTTTGGGTGTATTTATTTATTTATGTTCATGCTCTTGGAGCATCAGGAGGGCATTAGAGTTGCTTTTAATTCTTAAAAGCTAGTAGATTGAATTTGTATACTCACGTTTTGCCGAGCCTTATAGTTCTATGCAATAGAAGGAGAAAATATAATAATTGTGTCTTTTAAGACACTGTTATGACAGAAGACATCTCAATCAATACTAATGTGATAAAGAGAAAACTGTGTATTTTTTGTAAAATTTCAGAATAAACATAAATAGCATACATTATCTCTGAAAACACATTTTTTCTTAGAATTCAATTTTAAACTTGAGCACTGTAACGCCTATCACTAGTATCTACAATAACTTACTTTGGTTCAAATTGACCTCCTTAGTGTATATGTCATCAGGTAGTTCCTCAACTTCCTCTGTAGCCTGGCTGGCCACGAAGTTGGCGAGCGCTGAAGACGACCCGCTGTCTGAGGATGGTAATCCAGCTATATTCCTGGCCATCGCTCCTGTCAGACCGGTTTTATCCTGGAAAAATTATATTATACTTTAGAATACCTTACCGCGATAGACCTAATGTTAAGACTTTTACGAACTATATATTGTGTACAATCGTTAATTATTTTAAAATAATTTGCTATTAAATATCAAATAATTGTAATTGGCGAATATATAGGAGTCTTTCTAAGCTTAGCCTTAGGTAACCTTATTGAGTATGTTAACGAAAGGCATAGATACATAATTAGATTCGAGAATTTGGTTGCAAGCTTCGATTTATGCTGCCATACAAATCACAAACGAAGCTTTGAGTATTCGAGAGTATACGATTTTGATGAAGCTAAAAATAAAATAGCAGCTAAAGTGGTACTTCTGTTCTTATTGTACCGTAAGAGTGATGTATTTCCCTCTGATGGCGAATTTCTTCCGTTCCCTTTCTAATTTCTCTTGTTTTTCCTGTAATGCTATAGCTTTGTAGTATTCGAGAAGCTGTTGCATACGATTGGCGAATGGATTTGTTCTCTCTGGCCACCCACCTGATGCTGAAATAAACATTACATACAAATATTGGGGTAGCTGATTTCAAATTATTTTAATATGGGCCTAAATGATTGTTATTATGAAATTAATAACATCTATAGATCTATAAGATAAGATCTTAGTTGCAAATTACAATATGCAGGAATATAAACAAAATTCTATATAAACTGTAATGTATAACCATTTATGTATGTAGTTTATGACTGGTACAAAGTTACTCATAAGAAGCCTAACATAGACAACATTGAGCATATTCAGGGTAATAAAGAGGTCAGAGGATTTAATATGATTGATTAAACATGTGTGCATAAAAAAAATGTTTTATCAATACATATTATTTTTACATACCAACAGGTTGATCTGGAATGCCAACATCTCTAGATGTCCATCTGCAGTTAAAGCAGGAGAGATAATACATCTTTTTCGGTTGCTTGTTCTCCACCTTGGCGTCTCCACTTGCTTCAGAAGATGTTTGCCTTGGTTGAGCCAAAGTTGCTCTTATGGACAGAGTGTGGAAACAGCTTGGGCAGTCAAAGCAGCTGCTACAACGGTTCTTCTTCAACCTGGCTTCAGAGGAAGGCATGTTCTCCAAGCAGTTCGCACAATAATGTGAGTCCACCTTGTTGGATATAAAGTTTTTGTTAGAGTTGTAGTGCAATCAACTTAGTATTGACAGGGTCATGATTTTCATTCATTTTTCACAGAAACATATTATTACTGGCAATCTATCTATAATATATCTCACAAAAAAAATCTTCTAGAAATTCAGTTATGATGATTATAATTAGGTTACTAGCAATACAGTTTTATGAGGAATTTAGTAGTATTTCTTGTCTTTCTTATATGTCTGGAAAAATAACGATGGCCATTATTTTGCCTTTCTTTAGGTGTTATATTAGTTATTTATAACGTGATACATACACCATGAAGCTTGAATAATATGTTTCAATCATCCCATGGTTATAATTATAAAAGAAATGCTATTCCACCTTTTTGTATTTACTGAAGTAACAGATGTTTACTAGGTTTATATAATATTTATATAATTTTTTTATTAGCATAAAAAAATAATAGAGTTGCTTCAGTTTATATAATAATTTACCAATTATGACACAAAATTCAGCTAAGTTATATGTGTTAATGTAACATTCATGTCACAAAGCGCTTAATTATAACTAAATGTACGGTTAGCGCATCATTACAATAACGTAGGTGTGTCAGATCTATAACGTTACATTAGACAATTAATTTACTACTCTTATTGCCAAATTCTTATATCATAACAGTTGATATTCAAAATAAAAATACTAAAGAGTATATTATTACGTAAATTAACCCTGATATGTGAGTATTTGTATAATAAATTCGTTTAAAACTAGGTTACCTACCTCATGACAGATGCAAAAACCGCAGCGGATTTTTAAACAATGCCGACAGAAATACAAACTTGTGATGGGTTTTAATTGACCACAAGAACATATATACTTCACATAATCCGGCTGAGTTAAGTATGCCATTGTAATATATTCTTTTTATAGGAATTTATTAGAAAATATTTTACACAAACACTTTCTGACATTGACAATGACAGACACTTGCAGATGACAGTCTATCCGATGATTTCACCCTACGTTTCGTTTTACGGGATATATGTGAGTTGAATTTTAAAATATTATGACCTGGCAAATGATGACTACCTACAGGTAAATTTTTTCTCGACACTTAACCCATTTAAGTTTATAAAATTTATAAAAGTATTTGTCACGAATCACGATACCGATTATTATTATATTGAAAAAAGCCAATCTCACACTAATCTCGCTTGTAGTGGGCTTGGGACAACTGATCTTAGCGGAGATTCATACTGTGTGGGCACTAAGGTAAATCCGCATAGGAAGCGAAACACCCTTAAGATGGGGGAATAGTGTGAGAAGAGTGTCCACCACGCTAACCTAATGCGGACTAAACACTTAAGGAATTATTTGTGTTATTTAATTAACTTTTATGACAATTATATCTTAATTCTTCTTTAAATATATGGCATTCAACATTTAGACGTAGTACATTTATCGAAAATGCATTTCATGGATTAAGTCCCTTTAAGGAAAAAATAAGAGAGGCAGAACTATAAGTAAAACATAATATCAAAAAGTAATTAGTAAAATATTATTCATTATGTATTACGATAAGGGTTAACTAATACCTAAATTGAGAAAGTGATGGCTTTTACCATGTTTATTTAAAGCACGTTCCCGTTGTACACCAATCGTTGGCCATATTAAATAAGACACCTATTTATGCATAAAATTTGCACTGTAGTATGTCTTATGACATCAGTGCGACCTAAACAGTTTTTTAAAGGCGCTACATGAAGAAAGCTCAATTAGTATTGAATTATGTATGTTTACATTGCAGAATACTATTGGCGTTCCCAACACGTCCATTACCAATCAGCTGAAAAATATTGATTAAAATTTAGTAAACATATCACGATTTTGTGATAACCTATAAATGTCAAGTGGTTTCAGAATTAAATTAACGCGCTGATTCTTCACACGGAGCGTCGTGGTGAGAATATTAACTTGGAGCGCAGGGGAGCATCTAGGACGATGGAGAATAAATAAATTCATTACCTGTAATTATACATGTTACATACCAAGCCAGAACACACGGCTAATATTAATGTTGTAATAAGTAGACCAAGGACGGAATTTGCTAATCACACTTATTTTTTTTAGGCATTACGGCCCTAAGAGATTTTTCAATTTTAATTATTGCAATTTCCTAGATCATTATTTTATAGTTATTATGGAAAAACATAAGAATAAAAAATATCCTTAATTTTATACAGTTGAACAATAGTTTATTTGAGGATGGCAATTTGAATTTTAATAATTTAAATTTCATCTAAGACTTTTTGGCGGGAAGTCAAATAAGGCGGTTCATTTAAATTTTATTTCAAATTAATTTAATATAAAAAGGAGTTTATTTTGGAATAATGGGCTCCCACAGTGATGGGGACCCACCAAAAGAAGTAAAGAAAAGAAAATATAAAAATATATCTGATACGGCGTCCTCAATGCCATCAGAAGATTCAAGCCAGAAAACTTACTACAAACCTGGATATAAAAGACAATATTCTGATAATTCTAACAATCCAAACTTTCCGGTATTCATAGAAAGTACAGAAAATGTGAATATAGGCAACAAAGACCCAATTTATATTCAAAACATTTTAGGAGATTATATTAAAGGACAATATGAGATCAGCAGAGCGAATGCTCACAAAATTCAAATTAATTTTAAACAAGCCAGCTCAGCCAATGATTTTCTAAATTATTCGTCCAAATTAGAAAATCATAAAATCAAAGCATACATTCCAGCTTCATCAGTTGAATCCATTGGAGTTATTCAATACGTCCCCTTGGAACTATCCAATGAAGACCTATACAGAAAATTGACTTGTGAATATGAAATGGTGGCAGTAAGACGATTTAATAAAAAGGACAATAATGGTATAAGACAGCCATTGAAGACAGTTGCTATTACATTTGTTAGCAACAATTTACCGGAATTTATCTTCCTTGATCATTGGAGATTCAAAGTTAAGCCATATGTTAGACCTCTTCTGCAATGTTTTAAATGTCTCAAGTTTAATCACACAGCCAACATTTGTAAGAACAAACAGGTATGTTCTATATGTGCTGGTGATCATACCTTCACAGAATGCAACAAAACCAATGAAGTAAAATGTGCAAACTGTGAGGGTTCTCACCTGGCTATTTCACATTCCTGTCCTGTAAAAGAAAGTAAACAGAAACAAAAACAACTATCTTATGCTGCAGCAACTACAAATACTTTGAAACATGTAAGTAGTAGTAGAAATTTCCCCAATCTACCTGTTCCTAAACCTATCAATACCAAAATCCAAGATTCAGGACAAAATAAACATAAACAAATACCTAAGAACACTGATACATATGAAATCATTAATAATGACAAAATATTAAATGCATTAGTTAAGTCCTTAATATCTCTGATTAATAATAAAGACTCTCCAATGACAACAATTAAAATCAAAGAAATATTAATTAACCATCTAATAAATGGATAATTATTTAAGAATAGTTCACCATAATATTCAAAGCATTAATAATAAAAAGCCCTTAGTTAAGTCTTTACTAGATGATTTTAATATAGATATCCTACTGTTAAATGAAACTTGGTTAAATGAAAGAAATTGCTTAAATGTTAGATTTACTGGTTATAATTTTATTTACAAAAATTCAAATAATAATCACGGAGGTGTTGGAATTTTAATTAAGAATAATATTAAATATGACATTATAAATCTCCCATTCTGTCAAAATATCCAATGTGTTGCTATTTCTGTTCAGACGCAGACAGGAGCTTTATCTATATTAAATGTTTACTGTCCACCTAAAAATAAAAAAATTAATATTAATAAACTAAGACAGATACTTCATAATTTACCAAGTCCATGCTTAATATCGGGTGATTTTAATGCTCACCATATAGCTTTTGGGTGTGCAACTACAAAATCAAGAGGTACTCAATTGTTCAATCTTTTTGATGAGTTTGATTTATGTATCCTAAATGATGGTAGGCCCACAACAGTTCCATCTCCAAATAAAAAGGCATCAGCAATTGATGTCACATGTGTCAGTCCTGACATAGCTCCACTCTGCCAATGGAATGTTGGTGATGATGCAATGGGAAGCTATCACTTCCCTGTCTTCACTGATATTCTAGTCTCTCCTTCAAGGTATTTAATAAACTGTAAAATACAAAAATATTTATTCCACAAAACCGATTGGATTAAATATCATAATGAGGCTGAAAAATTGTTTAAGGATTATACTTATTCTGATATTGATATAATTTCATCTTATAATAAATTTTGTGAAATAATTTGTGAACTAAGAGATAGGTGTACTCCTTTTTATAATGGTTCTAAGGTTAAAAAAGTTCCTGCTCCTTGGTGGAATGAGGAATGTGCACTTGCTGTTAAACAGTCTAAAGAAGCCCTATTGGCATATAGGTCATCAATGACTATGGAACTGTATATAGAGTACAAAAAAATCGATGCAAAAAAGAAAAAAATTATCAGTCAACAAAAACGCAATAGTTGGAAAAATCTTTGTTCTTCATTTAATAGATACACTCCTGTTACAAAAATTTGGAATTACATGCGTAGATTTAAAAGAATAAATGTTTTGAACAATCCTAAACATGATGAATGGATTCCCAATTTTATCAATAAAATCAGTAGTAGTAACACAAATTTGGCAAGTAATGAAAACTTATATTTTGATATGAACAATAATAGTAAAAGAAATACCTTTTTATTAAAAGAATTTAGTTTTAATGAATTTTGCATTGCATTGAACTCAAGAAGAGATTCTGCTCCAGGATTAGATTGCATACCTTATATTTTGTTAAAGAAACTTCCAACAATCTGTAAAAAGAAATTATTAATGCTATTGAATTCTCTTTGGATTAATCAATTAATTCCTGAATCTTGGAAAAAACAATGCATTATTCCAGTTCTGAAACCGGATAAGTCTCCTAAAGATTACAACTCATACAGACCCATTTCACTTACTTCATGCATTGGAAAATTAATGGAACAGATGATTAAAGTACGATTAGATTATTATGTAGAAAAACATAATTTATTACCTGACATTCAATTTGCCTTCAGAAAAGGAAAAAGTGCACCAGAAAGCTTTTTGACTTTCATAACAGACATGAAGAAATGTCTCCTTTCAAAATCAGTATCAGTTTGCGCCTTCCTTGATGTTCAAGGAGCGTATGATAATGTGGATATCAATCAACTAATTATTATTCTAAATGAAATAGGCTTACCTGGAAAGCTGTTAAAATGGATTTATAATTTCTTAAATGACCGTTCATTCTATGTGAAGTTTAATGGCATATTACATGGGCCAAACATAGTGTCTAAAGGGCTAATGCAAGGGGCATCTTTGTCCCCTATTTTATACAATTTGTATACCTCTCAGATTTTTCAATACCTCAGTACAGAAAAAATTAAAGTTTTACAGTTTGCGGATGACATTTTAGTGTATTCTACTGACAGAAATTTATCAGTTTCACAACAAAACCTAAATCTGGCATTACAACAGTTAAATAATTTTTATACCAATAAATTAAAATTAAATATCAATTCAGAAAAAAGTTCTGTTGTAGTATTTGGTACCAACGAATCAATAAATGTTAAATACAATAATAATTGCATCCCACAAGTAAATGAAAAGAAGTTTTTAGGTGTAATAATTGACGATAAACTTAAATTTCATAATCATATACAATATATATGTAAAAAGGCATTGAGGAACATTAATATCCTAAGAAGTTTGGCTGGAACATTCTGGGGTTCGGATCCCAGAACTTTGTCAATGCTTTACAAAAGTTTAATCCGTAGCCATTTTGATTACAGCTGTTTAGCATACATGTATACTAGCCCTACTTTGTTAAAGAAATTGGATGTTATACAAAATATTGCTTTAAGAACCATAAGCGGGGCAATGAAGACAACGCCTATTAATGTAATGGAGGCTGAACTCTGCATTCCCCCACTGGTGATAAGACGACTACATTTTGCTGAAAAGTTTTGTTTAAAATCTTTATGTAAAGATAATTCCAGTATAGTAAATTCATTGTTATTACCTGAAAGTTTACATAATTTCTCATTAGATTACATCCGTCCCTTAGACATTATATTTAATAAGCTACCGGAAATGTGTACTATAATGACCCATGTAAATAAAATGTGTACGAACATGTATAAATTTAATAAATACCCTATATACACTTGTGAATATGATGCTCTCCTAAATAGTAAACTTAATTTAGAATTTAATGATTTTGATAATATTAAATATGTAAAAGAAAAATCTTCTGATAATGTTAATAGATATAAGATTTATACTGATGGCTCAAAATCTGCAGATCACGTATGCTCTGCTTTTTATGATGCTCATTTGAAAATAAGTAAAAATTACAAAATAAATAACAATTGCAGTATTTTTACTGCGGAGGCATATGCAATCTACAGAGCCCTTCTATACGCTAAAGATGTTGTAAATATAAATAACTTGGTTATTTTATCAGATGCACAAAACGTTATAAGGTCAATATATGGCTCAACTTTGGAATGTAAGATGAATTACTTAATATACAATATCAAAGAGTTATTGTACATTATGGAAAAGAGTAAGACAATAGAAATTAAGTGGGTTCGGTCTCATTCGGGGATTGAAGGAAATGAATTAGCAGACAAGGCTGCAAATTCCCAATGGAATGAGGATCATAGTGATTTACTCAAAATACCATATACAGATTTCTATGTATTAATGAAAGAAAAAGTGGCACTTCGATGGGAAGGATATTGGATGGAAAAAATTAAAACCACAGGAAAATGGTATACATCAATACAAAAAAACCTGCCCGCCCGCCCCTGGTATAATAACATTAAAGAATACAATGACAGAAAATATATTACTATTTTAAACAGATTACGATTTGGCCATTGTCAGACTCCAGCTCATCTATTTAAAATGAAAATAATAACTGAAGACAAATGCAAGTATTGTAACCAACCATCAGCTGATCTAGACCATCTTTTTTTGAACTGTACAAAGTTCCATATACAAAGACTATTATTTATTTCCGAATTGTCGGAAATTACCTCTGATATACCATCATCAGTTATAGAAATGTTAAAAAATCATCGAATGTATCCTACAATATATAAATTTGTATGTAGAACAATAGAAAAATTGTAAATATCACTTTGTGTAATATGTAATAGCAAAACTACTGTTGTATAGATAGTACTGTCCAGGCTCAAAGGACCTGTTTCCAGAGCCGTAAAATAAATAATAAAAAAAAAAAAAAAAAATAATTTAAATTTTGTATTAATCTTTATTAAAATACGGGCAGAATGATGATGTTTCCTAAGTAAGAACCTGAAAAGGATATGTTTTAAAAACAAATTGTCTACCAATGTAAGCTCCTTAGATATTATATATTTACAGCTGGGCAAAGAGATGTACAAATCACTAGCTTTTATATTTTATCATGTTATAGAAACAATACTCGTTAAAACAAGGACGAGACCTTCAGCCCTAAACGAAGCCGGCCCTGATGAAATCTTTTAGTCTCACAAAGGCATGCCAGCAGGAACTGCGTGTCCACCTTAAGCTCTGCTTTCTAATGGCGTAACATTTCCATTGCGAAACTTCGATGGGATTGATTATGTCACCATACTATTAATTACAAACGACAATGTTGACGTAGATTATGTGTGTATATATTTTCGTGCCGACCGGTTATTGGCTCGCATTAATTTTTATAATTAATTTATTTACATCGTTAATGTGTCCGCCATATTGGAAATGGGAACGCCATTCATAACAGGCTGATTAGAATTTGTCCTGTTTTGAGTGTTTTATGTTTGCTATTAAATCAATTGAAATTTCGTGGCAATTGAAAGACTTTTTCATGTGGCAGTGAAACTTGGGGCTGCTAGTTTGAGCTCGCATCGAGACATTCAAAAAGGGAACTGCTAAAATAAATTTCCTTTAGAAAAGTACCTACCGATAGCCTGTCTACTAATTGTATTTTGTTGAGTGAAATATTTAGATTTTTCTATAAAGCGATTATTGTTTACGGGTGGAAAAGGTTTGTTTTATATATTTTCCTTTGCGGGATAAGTCTGTATATATTCGAAACCCAAACCGCCATTGGAACGAAGGCCTAAATCCTATCAGGTGTAGAGAAAGCCCGTGCTCAGCAGTGGAACTATATGGGCTTCAATTAGTGAAGAATATTTGCAGACATTTCTTCATTATTGGTCCTCAGTTTGTATGCTAAAATAACTATCACGTGTCCGTATACAAATATAAATAAACTTTTTTCTTCTGTTTGAAAAAAAGAGGAAAGACGAAATTTTGTTGTTAATTAATCTATATATATAAAAATGAATTGCTGTTCGTTAGTCTCGCTAAAACTCGAGAACGGCTGGACCGATTTGGCTAATTTTAGTCTTGAAATATTCGTTGAAGTCCAGGGAAGGTTTAAAAGGTGAAAAAAAATCAAATAATTGCCGGGAAATCCCTCAAAACAGCCCTTTTCTATTTCCCATACAAATGATTTCTAAATAATATCGAGAGTCAATTTGTAATTTATTACCGCTGCATAAAGTTCAAATTCGCGTGCGCGTTGGAGAATCTTATATCGCGTTCCGTAACAACTAACTTCAGTTGTTGATCTGTCAGATTATATTTTTATTTTTTTGTATTTTACCTTTTTTATATTTGACAATAGATTTGAGAACCAAAATATAATATGTCAATCCATCCTGTCGCACTTCAGAATACGGAAAAAATTATAACGATATTGTGTTACGATATCTGTGAGTGCATCCTTCTAACTTTGTGGCTACGTGCGCGAGAACTTTCTTTACTTTGGTAATCCTTTGTGGTAGTGACTTTGTGCTTTACAATTTACGATGCCGAGGAGAAGACGACCTGACTTAGGAAGTCAATCAAATGTACGAAGAGCTACCTCACGTGCTAACCGCACTGATGACCAGAGAGAGAGAATTAAAATACAGACACAGAAAGGAAGATTGTTCATTTTTATATAAACAGATTGTACAAATTGATTTATCCATTTTTGTAATACATATTCTCTTCCTTTTCCAATGCGTTTCATTCTACTATAATTTTATTTGGCTTTTTACCATTTATAAAGGCTTCAGCCTTGGTTTAATTACTGAGCCCTCAGTTGTAAATTGTAAACCAGGCACATCTAAGGAGATAATAATAATTAGGCTTTTCATATTTTACACAACAAATAGTTCTGAACGCTGACATAAATATTTGACAACCAACAAATATGTCAATCCCTATTAATGAGTGACACTATTCTTCATTGTTAAAATGTAAAATATGCAATTATTCGAATATTGTAGATATATGTTGTCGATTCGAACCCTTTATTTAAATCCGTTCTTTAATTTGAGGGAACAATTACCCGCATTGAAGGGATAAATATTTAACGTTTGACAGGACATTACATAGAACAGTTTATATGGGAAAATGAAATTCCTGTTTTTATCATATTGCCCGCAATTTTTCCATATTTTATCACCATTTAAACCTTCCCTGGACTTCAACGAATATTTCAAGACTAAAATTAGCCAAATCGGTCCAGCCGTTCTCGAGTTTTAGTGAAACTAACGAACAGCAATTCATTTTTATATTATAGACGGATCCGATTTGTTTGTTTCAAAATCATTTTATACAAAAGTTTAGGTCTTTCATTTATCGTTTTGGTAGAACAAAGTCTGCCAGGTCAGCTAGTTTAAATTTAAAACTTAACATTCTGCCATGTGTGTTATGTGTGCAAATGAATTATTATAGGAAAAAGTTAAATGTCAACGAATAACAATAAATTCGACAACGGCATAATAATATTATACAATCTTGATTGGATAAGTAGTCATTTGCAGAAAAAAAAGTTGGAGTACAGGCACAGTCTATTTTATCAGTAGTAATATGCATTAGAATCCTGAGTATACAAGTATGCCGCCATCTTTTTTTGTCAAAGTAGAAATTTCAATGAATTCTCTGTTACTAAAAATATTTTGGAAACAATGAAAAAAATGACATCATTATCTCGTAGCATTTATAATGATTAAGTTTACGTTTACGTCTACGACTTATGTTAGTTTTCATTTTACTTTATACTCTTACTTCCGTTCTCTACACAAGCATTTCAACAGCCTTTCGTCTACTGCAACGTAGATTGTTAATCTATATTCTATGGCTAACCTATTCGGGATCTATGTGTTCTACCATTTATATTATTCTTTTTTCACGTCCACTGGAGATAGGCCTCTACTATAGCTCGTAAATGGGCGTGTCCGTATACCTATTATAATTTTGTTTGTCATTCGTGAAGCTTTTAAAATAATTTTTATGCATCATAATTGATTTGCTTCAGAAAAATTTACTTTCCACATTCCCTGTAGTGTCTCCATATTTCGAGTAACTTACAATATACTCAGCTAGAAAATGTCACAACTTAAAAATACCGACAAATCTACGTTCCAAATCTCTCAGTTATATAAGTAAAATAAATATATTTAATGGAATCGTGTCAATGGCCGTCATTTTTCGACATAGATTACACATAATTTAAGTTTATTGGGCAGTTGATTGATTTCTTAAAATTGTTAATCGGTCGTGGAAAACCAACTGCACTCTATTATAATGTTAATGCGTATCAATAGCAAATAAAATTTGTGATAACTGAGGTGTATATTATAGGTATCTACCCCGGATATCGGAAGCTTTTGATCATTGTAATAGAAAAATTATTAATGAAGTTACGTATGACTGCCATGGCTTGAAACGATCTACCTTAATATGAGCTTATAAACATTCTATTAACCGAGATACGTTTAATGACGTATTAATACCAGAGCATTTTCCTCAATTTTGCTTTATTAAGCAAGAAATTGTTAAAAGCCAGTAAATGCTACGCAATCATAATTAATCTACATCCATTTTACTCGCAGTATCATAAAATTTATACAGTGAATTTCACTGTCGTTAATTTTCAGATAGTTTACCTGAGCTTTGACAGTTTCAGTTAAAATTCGCTTCTTGCATTAAAATATATATTCGTCAGTGTGTGGATGTTCGTAGATCAAAAGGTCGCTTGCAATTTCTGAGTTTATGATCCAATAACACAAAACTGTTATCAAAAAAATGGTTTATATAGATGGCTTTATACAGATGTTTCCTTGGACTAATATAGTTTTGAAATTTCTAACTGGCGCATTTATGACGAATGAGAAGTTTTAAGATGTTAAACTGTGATGAATGAAAGCTTTCCTAGTAATTTTCATAGCTACCGGTTGGAAACCGTTAGCATAAAGTGACCTTCTGCGACCTTTATACAGGTAGGATTAGATTTAAGATACCTCATATGATGTAATAAACTTGTTTAGCTCCGCGAGACATGAAGACGCTAATATTTATTATTTAAAAACACTTTGTTCATACACGTTCGTTCTTCGGATACAGAAGTTCTACATAATGTATTACAAAATGCCTGAGGTGCTTTCATACTGATCAAACACATCTTAGCTTTCATTACATTTATGGCGGCGGGCTGTCTGGCCCGAGATGGTAAAATAAATTTGATGTTCATTTTGTTATGGTTATGTATATGTAGGTATTGATAAATCGCATAATGTGTTTTACGTTTACAAACAGGTTGAATGTCCATGACAAAATGCATTCATTAGAATATTACTATTTTGTCGTAATAAGTTGGGTAGTATGGACATAAGGTTGACTAAGATAAAATAGTTAGGATAGATTTGTCAACGTAATTTTTAATAGAATAGGGAATAAGTACGTAAAACAAATTTGTATTTCTAGGCTAACTATATTCCGTGCTGTAAGTAATAAAGGGCGGGTCTTTTGCCTTTTATGCTGCTCCTCAGAACTTTCTGATAGTTACACCTAAAAATATTATGCCCAGGATCCTAGCCGGGTTTTGTTTAGTACCTATATTTTAGGGTTGCCTTATATGACTAAAAAGCGCAAAATCTATCAATAGTATCATAGATAAGCCCGCATAGTAATCACTTCCGTCTGGTTAGATGAAGTAACTGGTTGCTCAACGTTTGATAATAAACAAATTAGACACAACGGCCGAACATGAGGCGGTGACCCGCACTCCGGTTTCCTCCACATACTTGTGCGGAATACATAATTAAATAATATTATGTGGTCATACTTAAATTAGAAATGACACTGGATTCTACTTAATATTGGTCGTTTTAAATAACATGTGGTAAGGCTTGTTCAAACTCACACAAAGGCGTCGGGATTATACAGCCAAGCCTTTAGGACATTTGATGACAACGATGCTGAATATTGCTTTATTAAAAAGTATTGAAGACTACAACATTTTTAACGAACATTTTTGTTTTATTATAGTTTAAAATATTTAGCTTAAATTGAGTGCAAAAAAATGTCCTGGGAAATATTATAAAGCCAAGTATTAATTAAAACATACAAAAAAAACTATGTTCATTTGTTATTACGGCAAGGTTTTTGTATGGGTAGACCACGTAGAGCCCTTAATAATGTCTTATCAATTATTAAGTCGTCGCTTAAGCAACAAAGGTTTAATAATACGTCATATATGTGTAAGTACACACGTTACGTGCAATTAGGCGTAGTTGGATTTATAATTAACGCATGAAATGGCCCATTAGAAGATTCGCATTTCCGCTCTCTAATTCTCACAATACCTGTAGGTGTAACCACACCTGTTTGAGACTCGCGTGATCATATACTTTTACGGCCAAATTCATGTATAAAATATGACCTCATTAGCACTTTCACACATAACCGCAATTAATTATTATTAATAGTGGGAAATATTTCGATTAAACTCAAGGAAATGTAAAACATAAATTACGTCATCAACCTCAAAGTATTCGTAATATAAGTACGAATACTTAATTTATAACTATACTTAAATGTATGACGTCAAATGGTGTGCCGTGTGTTATTATAATTATGTATTTTAGTTTACCTAAGGAGTTGCTATCTACTCCTATTAAAGAGATCAATTAATATAATTAAAATTAGCCCAATACATTGATATAAATACATAAGGAAGCATTAATTTAAAAGCAATGGTATTGGTTGTGAGCTAAATAATGTCAAATGTTTATTGAAGAACCATGTTTCCCGCCAAAGAAAGTTTGACATTAGGGTATCCCGTGATTAAGCATGCAGTTAGCGGTCTAGGGGACAAGTCCACGTAAGGTCACCGCGCGAGTTCTAATCTATTGTGCAATATGAGGCGCGCGAGCCACCACTGCGCATGCGCGCACATATTCCCGCCAAACGCGCGCCGCGTCAAGTCGCGTTCAAAAAAAAAAGTTTCACACATTAAAAATGTCAATTTTTTGAATTAATGGTGTTTGTGAAATAAAGTGTTGTGTGGTATCGTGATGCGTCCGCCAAGATGTGGCTGGCTCTCGGTCAACTATTGTTGTTGACTGAATTAATCAGTGCCACTAATTTCACGTTTATCGACGATGTGGTGAGTATTTTTTTATTGATTTATACCACAATTTTTTTTTAAATAAATGCAATTGATATATAAACTACAAATAAATCGTAGATTTAAATATCATCATCATTATCTTCAGATTCAAATTAATTTAATTAATTACTAAGAAATAAAAAACTAAAATAAATTAAAAAAGAGACAACTTTATTAAATTCCAATATTAGTCCCGCGCAAAATTGATTGTCGTTGCGTTCAGTCAAGCAAAACAGTCTTTTATTATCACATTATCCAAATTAGTTATTGATTACATTAGACACAATATGTGTTTCCAATCAACAAGAACATTATTCTAGTTAATTCTCTCACAACCAAATTTCCGTTTTGATTAATTACTTACAATCAAAATGTTTGGCATAGTACATATAATTGATATGTTGTATAAAGCATACTACAGCATTATGTTATCTAATGCTTATTTTTTTATTCAGTTGTGTTACGAAATAGTTGAAGAAATGAGGTCGTCATCACAATTTGTTTTAAAAAGTAATAAACAAAATAATATGATGAGTTTGACCGTGTGGTATATAAAAATTTACTCTTTTTATTGGATGTTATAAGAACGTGAAGTATCTAGGACATTAAGCTCACACGATGTGTATTAGTAGAACGAGGTTAGGCTTTAGTCGACCACATTGACCTAAAGTTAGTGAGAAAGGAGATTTAATAAATGAGTTTTTACTTAAAAATGCCAGTGTTTTTGCACCATTTTAATATTTATGAGGTTGTGGATTTAAAGGTGGGTCTGGTTTCAAAATTATATCCCTCGCGTTTTTTATTTACTTATTGTCTCATATACAATATTATTTGTAAGTAATAAATCTATCACATAATAGGATAGAAGTTGCAATGAATTTAGCTTCATTTCGTGTTTATTCTGACGACGTTTATTCATTATATTGACGTTAGAAAACCCCAATTATGACGTTTGGCAAAAGGTTAAAAATTGTTGGTTTTGTGAGTCAATTCATGGAGATATGGACTAATAAAATCAGCCATTTAAATAGCAAGACCCTACAGTCATTTACTTAGTTCTGACCATAGGCTTACATTAAGGCTTGTGTCGCAGTTATCGACACTTTGTGAGACTTTGTATTACAGAGCAGAAAAAGAAGTTTGTGGATTTCATAATTGTTTCTTTTAATGAGGAGGTCTCGGACTCGGACCTGAACCCGCAGTCTCTCGTTCCAGAAACTGATGTATAACCAAAAACACCACGCAGTTTATCAAAGGATATGTTTCTCTTAAAGAACTAAACTTGAACAGGCGGTTTTTTTTACGCATGTTAAATAATTGTGCTTTGCTCTTATTATTGCCTAAATGATGACGAATAAACTACTTGGCGTATAAATTATGCGTCGGAGTAATTAAAAAGACGTAAAATTCAGAACCATAGACGATTCATGTAATAAACTTAGATTTAAAGTTATTGGACAATATTAGAATTCAATTTCGTAATTACGTGTGAGGTCAAACCACAATATAATGATTCAGTTTTCGAAATTCTGCTAAAAGTGGCACAGTTCCCGGATCTATAAATAATTTATGGTATGACACAAGACTATGACGTTATATGTTACTATCAGTGATAGTACATCTCATTCCATAGCTTAGACTTCCAATGCTATGGAGAACTATATTTAAGTCCGCTTCAGCGCTATTAAAAGAGCTATGATTATATGGCTATATTTATTTATCTTTTATAGTCCTCTGACTTTCAGGATTCATTACCAAATTC
This sequence comes from Cephonodes hylas, assembly GCA_030295005.1. Taxonomy (NCBI): domain Eukaryota; kingdom Metazoa; phylum Arthropoda; class Insecta; order Lepidoptera; family Sphingidae; genus Cephonodes; species Cephonodes hylas. The sequence goes on along the minus strand of AP025367.1, from coordinate 1,065,862 downwards.
TCCATCATCATCATTAAATTAGCTCTATTTCATTTTATAATACGATCACAATGTCTAAATACACGAAAATTGAAGCGTGGAATGGAAATGCCAACGAAGCTCGATTTTGAAAGTCGAAGAAAAGCTGAAACTGACTTAACGATTTCAAATGCGTTATAGTAGAACATATTTTACTGTGAAATTCTGACATATAGAGCTTATCCGAACTCATTTATCACATCGTAAAATAGTATATTGTAGTCATAATATATTAAGATATACTTATAATATTACTTGTTACATTTCGTAACAGAGGCTATAAATGGATACTCCGGTCAGAAAGTGGTTCAGCTACGATAGCTTACAAAGCAAGCATAAATATTTATGAATAATTATTGTTTATATTACATACTCTCACCCGTATTTTACGGGAGTCATAGATAGAACCCATTTCTATAGTATATATATACCCAATTTTAACATCTGCATTAAGTCCTTTATTGTAGGGGTCGGCTCTATTGTCTCTATTTGTGCACATTTTCTGATCCTAAACTGCTACTGGGAATACGCAATAACAAAATGTCGATAGCTTTTTCCTGGAGCCGGGAAGCGATCCCAGGACTTCCAGGTATACACACCACGTTTATTTATTTTGTAAACATTTACTACTTATTTTCTATTACGAAAGACCAAATCAGATTCTTTTCATACTTCCTTTTTTCTATTTTTGGTATTTCTTCGTAAATATTATGTGTTCATAATTAACCTGTACATAATTTGAATGGCATATAATTAAATTCACGAGTGACCGAACCAACTTTTGCATTTAGTAACATGTAGCAGTGCGTAAAATTTTATTGCCGTGCAACAAGGTGTAAGTTTGTAACGAGTATTGGTGTAACTAGGCATCAAATTGCATTTTATTGAACATTACTTTGTTGTTACTAGATGAAGTGCTCTTTTTGCTATGACAGCTCCCGTGGCGTAGTTGGTTAGACACCAGCTTGCGAATCGAGAGGCCGCGGGTTCGGTCCCCAAACCGAGACAAATGTTTGTGTGAACCACAAATATTTGTTTCGGGTCTGGGTGTTTGTGAGACCGAAAAAGTCTCTCGGAGTGTCTGATACCCACGACACAGGTCTTGTAACCTAGTGTGGGGTCAGAGCTATGTATGTGACTGTTGGGTGTATTTATTTATTTATAATAATAAAACTACATAAATTATTCTATATAGGTATTTACGAGCCTCTTTTACGATCTAAAAAAGGTATACCTATATGTACTTGGTCAATCTCTCGTTTAAATAAATACTCTACAAGTTCTTGTTAATAACTTACGGAAAATTTGATTACTATTAATCTTATCTTATTAAAGTAGTGAAGGAAAACGTTGATAGCTAATGATGAAAACTTATACGTAAATTCTCTTTTTGGAAATGTGTAGAACTCGACTCTGTATCTTTTCATTGTCTGTGATCAGCAATAAAGTCATATTATTACTATATAGGGTCAAAAAGACTGACCTAGATATTTCTCCGATCAAAAATGTACATAAACTATTTTTGGTCCAAGCGTTCTATAATCGAGATCGAGATAGCAGAGTTTTAACGCCATAAATGATCTAACATAGAGGCGATCTCGTCATGACATGCTTGATAGATAATGGTACGCAAGTATTTCGAAACAGTACTTAAAACGTCCGTAAGAGTACGCACACCCACCGACCATCGGTGCCGTCAGATCGTTATTTTGATTTATTGCTTTGTTCACGACAGCCAAACTGATTTATAGCATATTGGCTGTGTCCGCGACTTTCTTCGCCATTTTTTTATATGGGTTAATTGAGAAATTTTAAGGTCAAATATAACTTGATGGGGATTGTAGGCGGTGGTATCTACATAGTGAATTACCCCAGAATGATCTATTATTGTATATGTATTAGGTAACAGCCCTCCTCCGTTTATTTAAAGAGGTTAATTTTTACTATGCGGTCCATGTGTGAAATATTCTCACCTACTTGAAAAATATTTCATGGAGACCTCTCAAGAATACTAGTTTCTCAACCATATTTTCCTGTGCCGTTTCTGTTTTATTTTTGTCCTTATTAACCAATCGAATGTTTTTGACCAGTTTAAATGTTACAAATATAATTGTAGCATTGTCGCAACAAGAAGAGAAAGGATTATTTTTGGTATTCGTTGCAAACACGATTATATTTGCGCCATACAGAAGTGCCTATTCTATTGTTTATGTTCGGAGCTGCAGTGTCTATGGTTGTAAATTTATTTTTATGGTCGCGCTTTATGTTTTCTTTGTCCGTATAAAGCCTTAGGAAGTCGGTGTTAACTTGTTATGTAATATTTTATTTTAGCTTTACGGATAGTGGTCGCATTATATTTAAATGAAATAAAATCATAATGCAATATAATCAATTTTATGCTTTCTTTAGTGTCACTTTCAGCCACAAACGTCATTGTTCAGATGGTCGTATCTGCGAACTATCAAAGAACTCTATAACGAATTAATGATAAAGATCCTCGACCAACATCTTGAAAGGCTTTGTATGAATGTTGGACCAAAACCCATGTTCAGAAAGCAGGCACCGGTGTTTTGGCTTTTGGCCGTCTCCGTCAGGGGATTTATAATTTTATGTATTTTTTAAAGTTATATTTAGAAATGAACAAGAAAATATTTTAAGATAACAGTTTTGGATAATTAAAATAAGTACCTCTTCTTAAGTGACAAGTTGGTAAACAAGATACAGTAGGTCTAGTAGTATCAATTTTTTTATTCAAAATATTTGTAGAGTTTGATAATTCTTCAAACGTAACATAATATTTGAATAAATATAAAGCAAGCCAATACGTCGACAAATAAATAATTCTGCCTTTTGGTCTCACGGTATACGTACGGACCGGGTGATATAGAGGTCTCAAGACTCCTGGGTAGAGTAAGATGATGTCAAGTAAATCCATTAGGAAATTCTCAATAGCAGTACCATAGAAATCTAAATAATATTACCTGATTATTAGTAGTACTGAATCTGGAAATGTACTCGAAAAACAACAATACCCTCATACTTATCTGAATATGGGTGCAGAAATGCTATAAAACAGAGAAATCAGATTATTGATAATTTAGTATAAAATAATAGAGCTCGTAAAATTATAGCACCCAGCTTGATTATATAAGGCTGAATTATTGCTATGAAAACTTTACAGTTATTACCGTACTGTGTTTCCGTACGCAAGATGTCAAACCTGCCTTTACAAGTGTATCAGATTCAGAAAAATATGGATTGTTGTATCGAATAGAGAGAGCTCCCTTTTTTACATTGGCGGTTACAGTGCATTTTCCATCAGGTGCAAATGTGGAGACTTTGCCTTGCAAGTCTAAAAGAAATAAAAATAGAATGTTAAGTAATTGCAAAAGTAATGGGTTTAAATCGAATTTACGACTTTACTAGGCTTAAAAAGTGATGACCAAAGGTTTAGGTGCGCGGTCGAGAATCTCGGTGTTCGCAGGTTCAAACTCCAGGCACACACCTCTGACTTTTCGAAGTTATGCGTGTATTCAAATCGAATTATCACTTGCTTTAACGGTGACGAAAAAAAACAATGAAACAAGCATAACTAAACGTTCTTACGAATTTCTTAATCCTGAACGCATTCTAGCCGCCTGCAGTGGGACGTATATGCCTTGATTAAGAATGTAATAGGGTTATAGAACAGTTAAGAGATGGTTCATACGTGCGAACTACGTCTATCACTACATAGTATAAAACAAAGTCGCTTTCTCTGTCCCTATGTCCCTTTGTATGCTTAAATCTTTGAAGCTACGCAACGGATTTTGATGCGGTTTTTATAAATAGATAGAGTGATTGAAGAGGAAGGTTTATATGTATGATAACATCCATTAAATATCAGCATTGTACCCGTGCGAAGCCGGGGCGGGTCGCTAGTTATTTTTAAATCCGAAATAAAGATGCCAGTATTTGGCTAATAATGCCCCGCGGGTTGCGAATATTAACACGCGATGTGTCATATGAACGGAAAAGTCCGCGGCGCAACACGTCGACCTTGCTACGAGTGTGATTTGTGAAATTCATTGCACACTCATACGATTTTAATGAACATTTTTAGGCTATTAATGTTAGAAATTTTCGCTTTCAGGTGTGTTTAGTTTAATTAAGAAACGTCAGTGATGTAAGGTAACAGTGCGAAATACTGTAGATTGTGTAACTACTCATTTTGATGGTGATATTTTATATGCAAAATTAAATATAATTTAAATAAAAGGTATATTTAAGTGATCATAAAATTACTTATTACAATACACGTAATTGACTGAAGGGCTCTGTTGTATATTATACATTGCTGATTATTACAGAACGGCAAGGCCAGTGTCGAGAGTTTTGTGTTTGGTTTACCCTCTTTTAGTACAGCATTGTGCTTATTATCAGGGATTTTTTCCACCTGTACAAAAAATATGTCTATTATTTTCGTCAACAAAATGTGATTTAGATTCATTACTAAGTCAAACATATTCCGATCTTTCTAGATAGTGCCTTGTTGTAACATTTCATAATGATATTAAGTAATGTGCATGCCCTTGAAACTTATAAAATGTTAATAGAAGCGATAGTTTAAATGCTAATTTTATTATCTCCATTAAAGACAAATCTAGGTTAAAGAACAAGAGTACCTAATCTTTCATAGTTGATAAACATGATTGAAATATTTTTTTAGGAATTGTGCAAAAAAATTGATTGTGAGGTTATAAAATCTTAATTATAAGTTTTTTTATATGTTGAAGACATACCTGGCATTAATGTTTATTTTAGTAATTTGCGTAATATTTCGTCTTTTGACTTGAAAAGCTTCGTCTATAACTGCAGCTTATATAGTAATAACATGCCACTTGTGAAAATTTCGACATTAAGAAAATAAACGCCACTACAAATGGTAAAGGTAAAGGTGTTTTATTTGTAAGAACATGAGTACACACATAAGCATGCAAGGTGTTAATAACAAAAAAGAGGTGATAAAAGTTTGCTCTGAATATTATTAGAAACTCCCAGAGATTTTTGACTGTATTGTCGCCATTGGGATTAAGTCTTTACGCTCTGATTTTAGGGTCTTATCACTACATAGTATAAAACAAAGTCGCTTTCTCAGTCCCTATGTCCCTTTGTATGCTTAAATCTTTGAAACTACGCAACGGATTTTGATGCGGTTTTTTTTTAAATAGATAGAGTGATTCAAGAGGAAGGTTTATATGTATGATAACATCCATTAAATATCAGCATTGCACCCGTGCGAAGCCGGGGCGGGTCGCTAGTTTTTTTATAATCGCGAATGAAGTTTGTAAATGGATAAATTAAACTAAAAAGGCTTAAAGCGCTTTGAAGTAACAATTGCTTGAACTCCATCAATGAAATCCACAGAGTCGCATACTTATTCATTATCATCCTTCACTTCTGTGCTTATGTGGGTACTACATTATGTCCTTTCGTAAGTTATATACAGAGCTTTTTATTGTTATGTTAGATCAATTGAACTGAAGTTAGTCACCAATTGTTTATTGTCTGTGTTTCTGTTAAAAAACTATCTTTCGATTTGGTTGAAAGAGTGTCTCTATGTTTTACATAACATCACTCTATGCTTTCTAGATTTTTCAAAATACATATATATCTCTTTCCTAGTCAAATATGTATTACATTTGTCACGATTATTGAAATATAACATTTCGTAACAAAACCTTCGGTTGCGTTACGGTAAACAAGTTTAGGGCATAATAGTGGGTTACTTGGGTGAGTTTATGTGGAGCACAGAGGACCAGTACCCAACCAGACGCGCCGACACAAAACCACCACCACTGATAAACTTGTCACTTATGTCATAACTGTTATACAAGATTGTGGAATTGGTGAATAGGTTCGATTTATGTGTTAGAAATATTATTGAATAACTTATGTTCCTTGCTATGGGTGGACTTAAAGTACCTATTACTATATGCTTATGAATGAAATGACTTTTGCCTTGAGAACGATATAAACTAAAGAAAGAGGAAGACAAAGAAGTAACATTGCGCAGATTTAGAGTTATAGATGTGACATAACCATAGGCTATGGACGTTTATCTAGATTCATAAATAGCAGTAATATTACCTTATTGGGTTTTTCCTGGGGGAAAATCCTGATGAAGCTATGCCCGGGTATCAAAATCGGAAACTATCGATCGCACGCGCAGGTCTATCTTGTAGATTACGCATTCCGACAGTTATGTAAATATTAATTTCAATTACGCACATTTCACAATTTCCCACGTTGATTATGAATTTTGTTCCAATTTTCAGGTCACGGTATTTGATCATAATATATCTTAACTTTAAACTATTTTATGCTGCATGAATTTGTAGAGTACGTATACTTTGGTCTACAAAATACATAGTGCCTATTTACTTATTTTTACTATTAAGTAGTAGTAGTAAAATTTCTATAAGAGAAACTTTTATCAGACATGTAAGGTTTATTTACTTTAATAGGGATAGGTCAAATGAAAAAAAATGAGAGGACATTAATAACAAGGTTGCTTTTTCCACCAAAAGAAACAATATTAGGAAAGCAAGACCTATGACTAGGGCGTTAAAGTGACTTTTTCAGCACAAAACCCGTCTTTATGAAATCTGTATCTTGGGATGGCAGAAACACAGTACTTAGTAAATAATCGGGTCTTATTTTTGTAAAAATAACAAAATAATCAGAAAGTATAAATATATTGCAATGACTCAACTGCAGGGCTATAAATAGTATTAATTGCAGTGAAAAAGTTCATTGAACCTTATTGCACGTCGTTCGGATGGAATGGAAAGAAGGTAAAAGTACGCCAATCTGCAATAATTAGCCCAGAACTTACCTTCATTATTACGAAAGTATTCATATTTTTGGACAAATATTAGCCAATAACACCAATTATGTAGAAACATTTGAAACAAGGCTGGTTATATTTGGATAAGACTTTCTATATGTACGTAACTGTCAAGGTCGGTGGATTATCTGTTTCATAAGGCGGCTCGTCGCATGAGAACGGATCTAGAAGCACCTGTGAGTATAAATGGTTTGGCTTGTGAAATTTATGAGCTTTGAAGAATGTAAGTGTGTGCTTGTTTGCGCGTAAAATGTAAGTTGTTGATCAACTTTTAGAGAAAGGAGTAGCGAATAATTTTGTTTGTTATTGATGATTTTTGGTTGATGCCCTCCAAACCGTAGACAATTAACCTTCGGGTGAACCCATGTTTTGCCAGCTTCGTTTTAAAACCATTCTAAAGGAAAAACCAAATAATACTAATATGGCTAGACTAACGATTGAGTCATTTCTGCATAGAACTTATAGTAATTACACGAGTACATTAAAACAAATACAATCGATCTATCTAGACTAAATTATGGGTTACGTGTCAGCAATGAAATTAAAAAACCAAAGTTGTAATAATACACATTATATGAACACATAAAACCGCCAAAAGCCAAGTGTGAGACGGCCTTTATAAGCTTGGGGCGTTATAATAGAACGGATGAGACATACTGACATGTCAAATATTATTTTAACGTCAAGGTAAAGTGACAAAACTATGCTTTGTTTTAAGTGTTGTTCAAATAGAACATTGAATGGAGATGTCTGTCTTTCATCATTTCTCGGATCAGGCCGTCTTAAAAGGATTATATTCTATTGACATTTATTTATACTCAAACATTTCCCAAAGTATCGTGAAATAATTTAAATATTCAAAGTAATTTATTTCATTGATAGTTCATTCCGTTCCGTTTCAGTTTAGATTCATAGGAATCTGAACTAATTATATGTAATACATAATTTGGCCTTTTATACATATGAATTTTGTATGGTCTTAAATACAATAAAATTAAAGCCATTTGTAGCTCTTAGACATAAACATTTAGTTCCGTTACGAGAAAGGAATTTCGATTGGATTCCTTATCATTTGCCTGCGGAACCCCAAACATGAGTCCATTAAAATTTTTTGCAATCTACTGTCATCCGAAATGTAATACCTTATCAAAGGTGTCAGTATCTTAATGCGAAGGCTAGATTATATTAAGCGTCAGTATTGTATAGTTCTATGCGTAATACTTTCAATACAAGTAGAGGCAATATATCATCAATGAACCAGAGGATTACAAAAATAAGCCTAGTGTAATTAGTACTATTGTAAGGTAGGCTTGGCTAATGAGCGAGCAGATTAAACTCAAGAATGTCTATAAAGGTTCACACTATTAATAGAATTGAAAGCACTGCTTAGTGACCTCTTTTAGTGAATGATAGAATAGGAAGTAGAAGAAAAATAGAGGTTTAGTTTTGGATTATGAGAATTCCTTTCAACAGTCGTAAAGTAGAGCTATGCCTTAGACGGCTTAAACTGTAGTACATTTATCTAAAAGAATGATCATTGTTGTTGGACGTAATAGTTATACCTACATATTACCTGTAAATGTGTTAATCTCGGGAACTACTACGAAAGTCTTTCAGTATTAGAGAGCCCATTTATAAAGGAAACCTATATCTCATCACGCTAGGACTAATTGTAGAGTTAGTTTATTCTATTCCTTCTGAAATTAAAGGCGTCCGCCTTGTAATGTCTTAGGGTTCCTAAACGAAGTTGGGGACAGCAGCAAGCTTTATATAAATTAAATTAACTCCCACATAAAGAAGTAATATATGCCAATAATTTTGTACAATTTCTAACATCCAAAGCCGCAAGTTTGCGGTCGTCTGGTCACTTAAATCACTCACAGCATTCAGTAGAATGATCCCGGAGCATGTTACGTCACAAGCCAATGCCCCTTCAGAACGTTTCAACAAAATATTAACTAAGCCCACATTATGCAAATCTCTCGAATATTTCTACATATATTATGTCTAGTATGTTATTATTGCGTATTAATGCATCTCTAGATTCGTTTATTATGCCAAGTAATGAATATAATATATGTAAGTACCTTGAATGCATAAGCAGTGATGGCCTCGAGGTTTGGGCACGCGGTCGAGAATCTCGGCGGTCGCGGGTTCGAACCCCAGGCACACACCTCTGACTTTTCGGAGTTATGTGTGTATTCACATTGAATTATCACTTGCTTTAACGGTGAAGGAAAACATCGTGATAAAACCTGCACACCTAAAAGTTTTTAGGAATTTCTTAGGTGTGTAGTCCGCCAACCCGCACTAGGCCAGCGTGGTGGACTATGGCCTAACACCCTCTCAATGGTAGAGGAGACCCGTGCTCAGCAGTGGGCGTATATGGGTTGATGAAGAAGAAGAAGAAGAAGTACCTTGAATGATATCATAGTATTTCGTTCGTCAAGATTATAAGATATTTTTATACTATGACGGAATAATCACAGAACACTTGTTGGTAAATATAGTTTGTACAATAAGTGCAGTAAGACAATCTTTTTTAATACTTTTCGTTTTTGAGTTTAGCATCTTTACAGATGATTTTTATATACATCGGGCAGAAAATTATCACGCCCTCAACCTATCACTGCAACTTCCGTAGGTACGCCATGCTCCATCTTTATCAGATATTCATCATGAACATCGTCATTCCTCTTAATATATTTTCAAAACAGTTAATGAATAAATCGACCAAAATATATACATTCAAGAATTCAAGGTTTTGCCGGCGTATTTTTGGTGGGCCCTTAATTGTAATCATGGAGCCAGTAAGGAAGTCACTCTAATCAACAATTTACATGAAAGTCACGACAATTATTCAAGCTTTTAATTGCGGCTTTCGAGATTTCACACATCGCGAGACAATGGCCGTGTCAAATTACAAGACAATTAATCGACAATAAACATTAAAGTGGTATTATTTAATATTTTTGGGCTTGATAACTTCCGGAAACTCGCTTCCGGTGGCAAAGGTTCATTAGATGAGAAAATTTTACAGGAAACAATTTTTTTTGTTAATCAAAGTATTTTTAGACTGACAGGCTCTGTGGTAGCTTCGCAACGAAACAAAAACAATTAGTTGGTTCTGATAGCTATAACAGAAGAATATTCTACGTGGGGTCATTTAAATATGTCACTTTACAAGACTACATTTCACACGTTTGTTCTTTCTGTTAACATTCATGATCATAGCATAGTGGCTTATGTTGAGAAGACCCATAACTAGGCATTCGACTACCTAAAATTCAGTTAGTCATACTGGAGTTTAGAAACGCATATCTCCTTATCCTTTTTTGAGAAACAAAAAATGTCTGTGAGTACCAAAAAAAATGTAATATGTGTGATGTGTCATAAGGTTCCGATTAGATCACAACTGTGGGTCATAATACGTAATTCATGATTTGCATGTCGGGAAAGCCTTCTGTGCCAGATGTCTAGATTTCATCGTAAAACTGATGTTTGCCCACTTAATGCCAATTAGTTGTATAACCGAGTGCGGTGTTAATTAAGCATTTACTAAAACATTGTTCCCACAGAATTGTCCGCGATTTGTTGTTCTCACGAAAATCGGTATTGTTTATTGTGATTTTTTTGTCAATTATTTGTGGGATATTGGCTGTGGAAGTAACAATTGACTGACGACAATTGACCTGGTTGAGAGAATTGCTAAGATTTGATCTCGTGTTCTGTCCTGCGTTATGACTCACACTACTCAGTATTATTATTGAAAATAACAGGTTTTCTCAAGATTTGATACTAAAAGTAATCACCCTTCGTGTTGGTTAGACCCTGTGGTCGATACCTGAATCAAAACAAATTTTTGGGTGATCTACATATTTGTCTAGGATTCGTATCGATTATAAAACGAAATGTATCTCCTAGTTTTTGATATTTTCGACACAGGTCTTGTATGTTAATGTAGACTTTTAACTATATACCTTTCTTCTTCATCAACCCATATACACCCACTGCTGAGCACGGGTCTCCTCTACCATTGAGAGGGTTTAGGCCATGGTCCACCACGCTGGCCTAGTGCGGTTTGGCGGATTACACACCTAAGAAATTCCTAAGAACTTTTAGGTGTGCAGGTTTCATCACGATGTTTTCCTTCACCGTTAAAGCAAGTGATAATTCAACTTTGAATACACACATAACTTCGAAAAGTCAGAGGTGTGTGCCTGGGGTTCGAACGTGCGACCGCCGAGATTCTCGACCGCGCGCCTAAACCTCGAGACCATCACTGCGAACTATATATGCGACTGTTGTTTGTTATTATTTATTTATTACTTTCCAAAGAAAGGATAAGGTTTTTTTTTAACACGCAAGGCATACGCTAAAGATATTTGGCGAGTCTGGACTCTCGGTATTGACGTGAATTTGAAATTAAACGTATAATTGTCAAGTGAGCCAAGCGTGAAATAGATTTACGGCATCTATATGATGCATGCAGTTGGTTCGCAAGATAAGCGGTCTATGTATTAATTAATTAGTAACGCAATAGTGCAGTGATGGCCTCGAGGTTTAGGCGCGCGGTCGAGAATCTCGGCGGTCGCGGGTTTGAACCCCAGGTACACACCTCTGACTTTTCGAAGTTATGTGTGTATTCACATTGAATTATCACTTGCTTTAACGGTGAAGGAAAACATCGTGATGAAACCTGCACACCTAAAAGTTCTTAGGAATTTCTTAGGTGTGTAGTCCGCCAACCCGCACTAGGCCAGCGTGGCGGACTATGGCCTAAACCCTCTCAATGGTAGAGGAGATCCGTGCTCAGCAGTGGGCGTATATGGGTTGATGATGAAGAAGAAGAAGAACGCAATAGTGGTTATAAGTTGTAATAATGTGTGGGAAATCACAGGAGGCACGTATGATAGCTAGGTGGGGTGACCGGTGACGATATCCGTATGGTGGCTGGCAGCGGTTGGATGAGGAGAGCCGAAGATCGAGCCCAGTGATAAGAGAGACCTATGTTCAGCAGTGGACGAATTAAGGGCTGTTGATGATGATGATGATGATGAGCTTATAGGGTTCTTGATGCTTTTCGCTTCTTGTATTGATGTTGAAATTTGACAATAAATTAAAGTCATTGTTTAATTTCTTTAAAAGGAGGATAAATTCAAAATTAAAATATTGATGTAAAATAAGTCGGTTAAAAATCGTATTTGTCGTAATAAATTCGATTCTTTGATAAATCAATAATAAGTCTATATACCTTCAATCTAGTTTTCGACCCCGCCGCGAACAATAGTTTTCAAGGATAAAATCACTTATTATGCTTGTGAATATATTACGGTGAAAACAGAAAATAGGCGTTTTTATATTCTCATTATGATAATTGCAGCTTAGGCTTACCTTTTTATCAATTAACGCGCTCAAACAATAAAGTTTAGAGAAAGTAAAACTCACAATAAAGAACGGTGGTGGTGGTGATAGAAAAGGCCGTGGGTTCAATACCCGCACTTAGATAAATGACTGTATGATTCTCAAATACGAAATCAGAGAGTAAGAGTGAAAAGGCCCCTCGTAGTATATGATACCCACTACTCAATCTTATGTTTGAATCAGTGGCGTGCCTAGGGTGTCAAACTAAGGCAAGCCCAAATGTTTATTTAGTAGCAGCATATTTTTTTTGGTACGTAGGACTAATAAATACCTACCGGTTAGTACTCACATTCACGTTTATAGCGTTATTTTATAAATAAACAATCGTTAAGTTCGTTATTCGGAACTATGTAAGGCAAGTCGGGCTTTCGGGCTTCTATGGAAGTACCGCCACTGGTTTGAATATATGGGACCACAACTTTCTATGACAATGTTAGGAGTGTTGCAAGTTACCTAATAATATTAAAAAACTAATTATTGTAACTATTATATTTATTCTCAAACAAAACTGTTGTGATTAAATGTTGGATCCTTTTGTTAATCATTATCGTCATCATCTCCATCATCAGTCAATTTTGGTCCACTGCTGAACCTTATACTTATTTGATACCTTTCTCTATCTCATTTCATACTGATACGTAGCCTACGCAGGATTAGATACCGTTAAGTTTGTTACAAATCATACACTGGAATTGCTGTAACGTTAATATAAGCATGCAAGTACCTAATATCACTTTGCCTGCCCTGAAAATCGATCTCTAAACCAACAAAGCAACGTTTACACACAACCAAAAAGAAACCCGTCAATAATGGGCTTGAAGACAGATTCACAGGCGAAACGAAATAGCTCATAACCTTTGTAAATTATCGCATTAAATTTCGTTTCAAAGAAGTCCATTTGAAAAGGTTTGCTTCGTAAGTGTTCTTTTGTTGAAAGAAAAGGTGAATTACGTTCCTTTATATCAGCAACGGAGAACTTTATCGGCTTAATATAGAGGTCTCCAAAGGTCAGCAGATTTAATAGTTAAATAGCTGTATAAGGCGCTTGGTCGCTTATAGGTACATTTGGGCGTTGCTATTAAGTTTATAGGCGTTATAATGTTATGATCAATTTAGAAATTTCACTTTAAAAATAAACGCAAACAATACCTCACACCTGTATTTCCCAAAAATGTAGGCAGAGGTGCATTTTTGTATCATTGTTACATAATAGGGGACGAGATTGTAGCAGTTCTTCAGGCATATTTAAAGACAGGGTTGCTACTGAGAATTTCGTAGTCAATAATCCCTATAGCACTTTCACCGACTTAGCACATACTTGTTACCTTACCTTACCTTTTAACAAGCCCTGTCAAATTTGAAAAATACTTTATATTATAAAAAAATACTCGATCCTATTTCAAACCATATACGTTCTTTTGCTGGCTATTCGTCTCATCTAGAACTGAGAAGGATTATAATCCTTTATGGGTAGATCATATGATTGTTTTTCTACTACGTTTTTACTGCCATATCCACTCTATGATTGGAGGTTGATGATTTGTGACTTACACAGACGATTTATCTCGGTGCGAGGATTGAACCCGCGGCCTCTCATTCATTCGGCTTTAATGTTTTAATCACGACTATTTATGTCAATCACTTCTAATAAGTGATATTTTTTCAAGACACCTTTCAATTTCTTTAAAAAGTTTTCTTTTAACATTCTAAAAATATTACAAAACAGCGACATTCCATAAACCAGGCTGGAGATAATTGAAATTCCTGTTCAACTTGTTGTATATTACATCGGCAAGAAAGTAGGTATGTAATAAAACATATTTCGTAGTATTTTCTCATGACTATGTAGAACACACACGTTTGAGCATTACATAAATGTTATTAAGAGAGCAATGTTGTATGTTTGTTGACATACCGTTATATCTTTAGGCAACTCGCCCACTTTGATGGGCCAATTGACCTCTCCAAAATTGTGCCGTGGGTCTGCTATATCTAGGGCCACAGACGAGCGACCAGGATACGATAGAAAAAATATTCCGAGTAATTACATCGTTAAAAGTTTGGACTATAAATAAGTTTTAGTCACACATCAAAGTAGTAAAAGGAATTTTTGAAAATTGAAAAGTCATTGTTTTGTCGATATATAAGAAATTATTACTTAATTTGCAATTATGTCAATATGGACGAATATAACAAACTAGAGACGCGAATTCTTAATGTGTATCATATTCATTATATAAATACTAAACCATTGCATCAATTTCATTCATTCTCACAATTCTATACGTGTTGACAGTGATCTACGTTTTACAGCCATAAGCCGGCTAATAGCTCGTAAAAAACACATAAAACCTCCACGGTTTCGCCAGTCGCCCGTCTGCAACCGCCACGTACCACCATCTCTAGTACACGCACTTTCACGACCGCCCGTGAATCACAATTAGACAATCGCCATTCGTATTGCTATCAGACGCGATTGCGATTCCGGCGTGACACCTAATTGATCGACGACTGAATTCTAAGCGATGTGGATTTTGATGCCCTGTTCATTGTGGCTTGATGATTGATTTGAATGTTAGATGCAGGTACAGAACGTGCGAACACTTAATTGGTCGCGGTGCTGATGAGAATGTGGTTCCGGGTTCGAAGCTAGCACTTCAAACTTTATTTATGTGGTTATAGCTGCCGTATAATATTCCATTACATTTTATTAGGGTTATGGCTTAGTCTTCAAAGCTGACCTTTCATCGATTTGTGAAGTACACATAGTGGTTAAGATTACGGACATCAATAATTTTAAATTTAAAATACAAAATTAAAAGATACGCTCATTGAGTAAATAGTAAAGGCAATTAGATGCTAATACATGTAACTTAAAACAATAAACTTATTTTTGTAACTATAAAAATCAACATAATTGTTAAATATATAACTAGAAGTAACATAATACCCGTGCCTTACTTTTCTTATTTTCACAACAGATGACTAAAACTAATTAAACGTTTTTTGTTCTAAAATTAGAGTATTAATTACCATAACATAAAATGTCGGGCAGTGTGTTTCACTCGCTCTGGAAGTTAAGTGGGTTGAAAACCACCGGAACCATGTCAAAGGTTTATAGATTATATTCTAATACCACTAAGACTAAGTGGTATCAAGACACCTTATTTCTTTCTATCTAGAATCCTACAGAGAGCATAGCTTAACAGTTCGACGTAGTTACTGCAACACTATGAGTTGCAGTAAAATAACGCCCTTTGCTCTTATATAATAGACTAATTTACAGTCTATAAGCCAACTTGCATTTATTTTAGTCTATTTATTTACGATAGTAGCTACGGAGAGGTAGAAAGAGAAGTTTTTAAAATATAGACGTGTGAGACTTTATCTTAACTAAAGATTCGTCTCAACAGAGGGCTTCAATCCCAGTTTGTTATTTTGTTACTAGTTTTTAATTCATAGACTGCTACGTAAATGATTATAAACTAGTTCCCACTTATCAGCAGACAATTGAATTCTTGACTAGTCATGACGATGCACTTGCTTGCAACATTAACTCAAAAATGCAAGTAAACCTCCAGGAAAACTCACCATTGCAAAATGGCATTGTATAATCAAATTTTGCAACGCGCCAAAACCTAAAAAAACTGTCCTTTTTGAACAATTGTCTTTATTATGTAAGGATGATTTGTATGCACGGTGCGGATTGTTTCAATGGTACGCGAATAGTTTCGCTGATGGCCTGCGAACAGTACGTGATCGTGAAATGGTAACCTTGGCTGGCATATGCTAATCATAAGGATAATTGTGATATTTGAAGGTATTGCTTGGGCAAGGTTGCTTGGATGACCCTTAGGATGGAGCGAACCAAAGGACGGAGTGTTAGCTAAGAGGATGTTCGGTTATAGCAACCGTAGTAACTTTCATATGCAGTAATGTAAAAAACATAGAAATCATAACAACATTAGTTCAAACTCAATAGCTTCCTTTGTATATTTCTAATCTTCATGCCCTGGGTCCTTTTAGCATAGCATAAAGGAGAATTTTAGGGGGAGAGTGTATTTAGTGTGATGAGATTGGATTTTCTGGCCCCTGGAAATATCCAGGGGAAACAAAATATTGTTTCTCGCTTCTGTTTCTACTTGGCAAAGATAAACTTGTTACATACTTGAAAAATAGATTTTTTAATCAACAATTATTTTCTTTCCAGTTGAAAATTCGCTACCCCCTGCGTAGATCACACGTGCGTCGTCAAAGGGCCATTCCACCCTCCACGCCTTTCCCCTGCCAAGATGCCATACCCTGGGGCCGGAGTAAGACGCCACCCACGTCTGTCCACCGCCTGCGACCTGGTGACATAGATGTGGTGGCAGCTATCGGGGACTCTTTGGTGGCCGGCAGCGGAGCGCTGGAAGAATTCGCGCTTGGAGCGTTTGTGGAATATCGAGGAGTGTCGTGGTGCATGGGTAAGGGGATTCAAATGAGCTCTAACGATATACGCATATAGGGAGAGAGGAGAGGCCTATGTCCAGCAGACGTTAAAGGCTGATGATGATGATGATACGGATATTGGATCGAAGATCAAAAAGAATTTTTGGATAAAGAGGATTTTTGCAGTCATCGGGAGACCAATCCATGATCAGTAATCCATGATGATATGTTACATCTTGCGTATATTACAAATTACAATTGACTGTCTTATTGGTGCTGCTTAATTATTATTAGACACTTGAAGTATTTTAAATTGTGAGTAGCATTGAGTTTTTACAAGTGATAGTTTGGAAACGTGCCTAATTTCCTGAATTTTGTTACGCCCAATACAAACCAATGATCTCTCAATTACACGACGCAAGATCATTCAGTCTCTATGTATCACCAAGCAGAAACGTTTTCTACCCAATTCCAGGCGGCGATGCAACATGGCGTGAGTTCCTTACTCTTCCGAATATCCTGAAGGAATTCAACCCGAACCTGCGAGGGTACTCCACGGGCACTGGAGAGTGGGTGACCAAGAACTCCAGGCTCAACGTGGCGTTCCCAGTGGCTTCAGACGAAGACGCGTTAAAGCAAGCTAAGGTAAGTTGTTTGCATTATAAGTCTGTTCACACCCTAGATCGCCAAAAAGTTCTATTTTTTAAATACTTACTACTTAAAAGGCCTGAACTGATCCTTTACGGATGGATGAGGGCTGCTCGAAACCGGTCTGGTTGGCGCTATCTTGGGGAGGTCTACGTTCAGCAGTGGACGGCGTTAGGCTGAGTATAAAAGGCCTAAATGAAGAAATGAAGGAAATAAATGTAGTGAAAATTCAATAGGATTTAATGATTGACATAGTGCAGGAAGTCAAATACCAAATAACATCGATTAAAACTTTATCGTAATACGCGTCATATGTTCTTGATTCAGCAAATGAGGTACTAATTGAGGAATTATGGATCATGCCGTTTTTTAGGAAGAAAAAGAGAAGTTTTAAAAAAGATAAAAATTAAAAAAATCATAATTCGGTCAACGACCTGAGCAAACTGCTGTTAAAAGTGGGTAGAAAAAGTAATTTGTCTTTTCCAAGTGAAGCTACAAAATACTTTAATGATGATGGCGATAGCAATTTTACTTATTGTCGCAATGTTTTCTGTCTGAAAGTGTAATTTTGCCGTACGAAGAGGGATAAAAGCTTTTTCAACAGTGGTTATAGTATTGTTTTTAGCTTAAGCAGCTTATATATTTTTTTCGGTATCCTAGATGAAAGGATTTCTCATGTTATCTCAATGATTAAAGGAAATTTATGCTTAAAAATCCATTTCCATTAGACCTATTATTTCTGGTGTCATCGGTATTCGGGACTAAAAAATGACCTGAATATTTTACTGCTAGCATACCAATAAAGCAGTGATGGTCTCGAGGTTTAGGCGTGCGGCCGAGAATCTCGGCGGTCGCGGGTTCGAACCCCAGGCACACACCTCTGACTTTTCGAAGTTATGTGTGTATCCAAATTGAATTATCGCTTGCTTTGACGGTGAAGGAAAACATCGTGATGAAACCTGCACACCTAAAAAGTTCTTAGGAATTTCTTAGGTGTGTAGTCCGCCAACCCGCACTAGGCCAGCGTGGTGGACTATGGTCTAAACCCTCTCAATGGTAGTATATAATAATAAAATTAACAAAGCCTACCATGACAAAAGGGATATACGTTATACAAACATTGAATAAGACGTCCCAAACAGCTACCAAGCATTCTGAAAGCGATTAGTTTTGTAAAGCAATCTAAATTTAGCAAAGCGTCTTGAAAACCTAATGACGGCAATTATAGTCTCGCAGAACGTTACGTCTTCTTACTATTGTGGTGAAATGGACAGTATTAAGAATTAAGGTCTACTGGAAGATTTGAAATGTCCTCAAGTCTGTCGGGGTCAAACGGAACATTCATACGTGCGCCACATAACGACTCGAGAATTCATAATCTGTTGACCATCGCTGACATTCTTTCACCATCCTGTTGTCCTCTGGCTGTATCGAGGACAGATGGTTACGTGTACCAATCTTCCTAGTGAATTTTGAATAAGAAACATAAATTTTGATCTCTATGGCAAAGTGATATTTGCATTAGTGAAGAGGTGACGAGGGTTGGTGTGGAGTCTGTGTAGTCTCATAAGTCGACACAATTATACCGGATCAGTGTAAGCCGGGATTGATGTTATGATTGATACTGTCATTGAGACTCGGAACTTTGTAAGGAAATAACGATTTGCCAAATTTTTCTCCCAGATTTTTGAAACTTATCAAGTTACTCCAAACATGCGGCCGCCTCCCTAAGCCTCTAACGTCTACACGTTCTTATTGCCTACTTAAACGAAAAATAATACTACATACCTGTCATGGATAGAAAATTAATAAATTGCTCAAAGATTCGGAAAGTGGGAGGTAAAATTTTGATAGAGCTTACAAGTAGTAAAGTTTTATAACTATGATAAAATATTGAATTGTCTTTTAGCCAATACTAGTTTATCAATCCATGCCTTATTACATAATATAGATACGTCATGTGAACGTTTGTATAAGGATAAAACGACCTGCTAGGTGCCGAGGGACGGCAGATTATCATCTAATGCCACTTAGTATTCTGTTTGTAGTATTTCTGTTCTAACTGCATGTTGCAGTGACAATGTTTCCATTGCCGCATCAGCATAAAACAAGTAAATGAAGGAAATGTAGAATCGCCAACTATTGCGTAGTACTGTCTATCGAGGACGCTGGCACACTTATATAAACGGTATTTT
Organism: Cephonodes hylas; assembly: GCA_030295005.1. NCBI lineage: Eukaryota > Metazoa > Arthropoda > Insecta > Lepidoptera > Sphingidae > Cephonodes > Cephonodes hylas. The sequence continues at coordinate 1,046,257 of AP025367.1, read as the reverse complement.
TGATATTTTGGTTCCAAGATGACTGTCGATGTTATGTGAAATTTACATACGAAATATACGTGTGAGTTTGTCTGTATTTTTGAAGGGGTAACTTATTCGTTTCGTAACTTAAGCCGGGACTTCTCAATTGTCCATTTACACCGAAGGACCAAGGAGGCATTTACATGAAATTTAAATGAAGAATTTTCACAATACCAAGCGGTTATTGTAACATACCTTCGACGTTCACTAATGGATATACAAATTCATTTTGCCCAATATGAAATTGTCTAAAAAGTTACGATACATCCGTTACTGCGTTCACACATGCGATTTGCATTGTCTTCGACATTGGCCTTCGATTAAAATTCTTTGCGCTTTGTAAATCAATTTGTTAACGCTATTTGAGGTCACTCACCTAACACTAGTCCACTAATGCGGACTAGGCTAACGTAGCGGACTAGGTCCAAACTCCAATGTCCTATCAATATCAGAAGAAGTCCGTAAGTGTGATGTCGATGATGATTAATGGTTATATAGAACGAATCTCAGCATATTGTTTATTAGTCATCATAATTATACAAGTTTTAGATGCCAGAAATAAAAAGTATATAGTTTTACAACCAAAGAAACATTTCCATTATGTCTACATAATAAATGTTCAAGATGTGTGAAAGGAGTAGCTTCTACTTCTTACAACAAAAAAACATTATAACTAATTTAACTACATAACTTTCTTCATCAACCCATATACGCCCACTGCTGAGCACGGGTCTTCTCTATCATTGAGAGGGTTTAGGCCATAGTCCATCACGCTGGCCTAGTGCGGGTTGGCGGACTACTCACATAAGAAATTCTTAAGAACTCTTAGGTGTGCAGGTTTCATCACGATGTTTTCCTTCACCGATAAAGCAAGTGATAATTCAATGTGAATACACACATAATTTCGAAAAGTCAGAGGCGTGAAAGCATAACAAACGCACATTCATATTTACAACATGTAATCACTGGATTACTATACCCCTAAACCCATTTAGAACTTTTGCAAAAATCCCTAAACCCATGGCATTAAGCCCATTTACCAAAAATACTCGTATTTCTCCCCAGATCGTGGTAGCCCGCATGCGCGCGTCCCCCGACATCGACATGTCGCGGCACTGGAAGATGGTGACGGTGTTCCTCGGCGCCAACGACATCTGCTCGGCCGCGTGCCACAGCCCCGCGGCCTGGTCGCCGGCCGCGCACGCCGCCAAGCTCGCGCGCGCGCTCGACTACCTGCACGACAACCTGCCCAGGACCATCGTCAATCTCGTGCCCGTTTTAGGTGACGCATGTTTACTGTGATTTTGGTTATTAGGATGTAAGTCATTTTGAATGTGTAAGTTGGCTTATTCGAAGACTTTTATGGCGGACAATGTAGGTATATAATTTGTATGAATATGTTTGTCTTGATGACATAGAAAATGAAATTATTCTTATCCAACAAAACGTAGTGTTTATATCAAAACTAAATGTAGATTTTTTTTACAATATTTAAACACAACTGCTGCAACTACATCTATATATCTGTTTCTTTGTGTTCCAGTTTATCTTATCTATATTGTATGATTTATTTACTTAAATATTTATATATTTTAACGTAGTATAGGTCGCCGTCTGGCTAGGTGGGGTGACGATATCCGCAAGGTGGCTGGGAGTGGTTGGATGAGGAGGGCCGAAGATCGAGCCCAGTGGCGTGCCATAGGAGAGGCCTATGTCCAGCAGTGGACGAATTGAGAGCTGTTGATGATGATGATGAATTTATTTATTAACAGGTTACTGATTTGTTTACAAGCAAGTTTAATAAGTAACTGATTGTTGCAGACGTGTCGGTGTCGGTGCGCGTGCTTCGCCCCCTGATGTGCCGGCTGATGCACTCGCTGTTCTGCTCGTGCTTCCACCAGGGCGGAGACGAACTCGACGACATCGTGCGCATGGCCCGCCTCTACCAGAAGGCGGAGATGATGCTCGTGAGTTTTCCTATTCTTAAGCCCAACTCTGAAAGAGATGAAGTCAAAGTGAAGAGCAAAATAATCTTGATTTCAATCGACTTTTACTAGTGAAGTTTGTAAATGGCTCTTGTGATAAATAAGCTGAAAGGAAACCGGCTGTTGTGGTTATATGGTCATATTATGAGAAGAGCAGAATCATATATTGGTAAAAAAATAATGAGTATGAAAATTAAAGGATGGACAAACAGAAGAAGGCCTAAGAAAAGATTTATTGAGTACGTAAAAAAAATATGAAGTGAAAACTGAAGACATAACGGCTGAGAGGGATGTGTGATAATTGAAATTGGGAACAGCGCAAGAGAATTATGAAATGCTTTTAAATCGTCAAAACCTTATCTATCTATCTAATCGTCAAAACTATAGATATATTTGATTGTAGCCTGTCGAAATTCACCGAAACTGCATATCTTCTTCTTCTTCTTTATCAACCCATATACGCCCACTGCTAGGCACGGGTCTCCTCTACCATTGAGAGGGTTTAGGCCATAGTCCACCACGCTGGCCTAGTGCGGGTTGGCGGACTACACACCTAAGAAATTCTTAAGAACTCTTAGGTGTGCAGGTTTTATCACGATGTTTTCTTTCACTGTTAAAGCAAGTGATAATTCAATGTGAATACACACTTAACTTCAAAAAGTCAGAGGTGTGTGCCTGGGGTTCGAACCCGCGACCGCTGAGATTCTCGACCGCGCGACCAAACCTCGAGGCCATCACTGCTACGTGCATATACTGCATATACGTGCATAGAAAGAAATAAGATTGTAAATAGTAATATAGTTTGAGTTAGTTATAGCATCGCTTTGGTGAACTGTAAGGTACAAATGGTGTGAATAAACAACGTGCAGGTGGAGTCGGGGCGCTACGACGGGCGGCGCGACTTCACGGTGGTGCTGCAGCCGTTCATGCGGCTGTTCAACGCGCCGCTGCCGCCCACGCCGCCGCTGCCGCTCGTCATCCACCACTCCTACATCACGCACGACTGCTTCCACTTCTCGCAGAAGGGACACGCGCTCGGTAACTATATCACTCTCTACGAACTTGCAGGTTGATCAAATGATGAGCTTGTTTTCAGATGTGTAACTGATGAGTGATGACAGTAGCAGCCGCAAATAGATCTTGGTCGAAATGTCATTTTGGTATTTAAAGAAGTATCTTTTGTGCGCTAGGATGATCTTTGAACTCCGTTTTAGTAACTTAAGAATTCGAAGAATTTTTATTTTTCTTCTTGACACATTTTTCATTATCTACTCCGCTAATTGGTCATATCATGCTAAGAGATATTTATTCAACATTTTTTTTCAATTCCATCCAATAGATCCTGATCTTTTCATAGTAGAATGAAAAGCGGCAATCCCCATACAAAATACCATCTATTTCCCTTCTAATCTTATTTAGCTTTTCTGTAGACTCAACGATTATATATTTGATTGTCTTAACAATTATTTGATTTTACAACAAACATTTATTTGATTATACCTACTACATTTTTTCTCCTTCCAGCGGCAAATCTCCTATGGAACAATCTCCTGGAGCCAGTAGGCAATAAGTCGGACAACGTCCCTCCCGTGCTCATGAACTCGTTCCGCTGTCCCTCCCCTGACGCGCCCTTCATCTTCACACGCAACAACTCCAGGACCTTCCTACTGACCGGCACACAGGAAGGGGCCACCGACTTATGACACAGGGAAGTGATAGCTAATTAATTATAGGTTGAAATTGAAAAAAGAAAATTTAACGCTGATAGCATAAATTCATTTATGTTAAAGGAATTGACGAGTTTCTGATCATATTTCAAAGTAAAAGAATGTTCATCAATGGCGGTACTTCTGTGGAAGACCAAAAACTTTACCCGTTAATTGTAATGCCCAGTGTGTTTATTGAGAATTCAGGATATCTTCTATGACAAATTGCTGTTGCTAAGTGAAGATTTAGAGACTAAAGATTATTATTTTAAATTTTAAAAGGCAAACTGGAGTTTTGGGCTTCTATGGAAGTATTGCCATTACGGTTCACCTAAATATTACTTATATTTCAATTTTATGGTGAGAAATTATGATTTTGTTATGAATGTTATAAGCTATATTTATAGTTCCTTATGTTTGGTCGGAGGTGTGAAATTTTGATGGCTTAGAGAATCTGAGTTTCATGAAATTCCTTACCTTATAGCGGGGATTTCTGGTTCAGAATATTATATTAAGAAAATGATCTACAAGTCAAATAATAAAACTACATTTTTAACAACATCGTATTCCGAATTGAATCTATAAACATCTAGTTTTACTATGGATGAATTCAAAGCCACATGTTAAGGCTTTCAAAACCAGCCAGTGGTGCTATTAGAAATGGTCCTAGGTTCCTAGGAAGAATATTTTTAGATTTTATGAAGCTTCTAGAAGACTAAAAATATGCCTGGTTGGGTAATTTGTTGGTATTCTATAACGAGAAGCAAATCTAGGGATTTGTCTAATATTTTTGGAACCATAATTAAATAAATAAAACATGATTGCCAGTGAAACTGGGGTGTGGGAATATATTTCTGCATACCCTTTTTGGCATACTGATAGTTGAAACATTTTAAATGTAAAAGATATATGGCTCCTTCAGGGGTAGGTCTTTTCCGATCTACCTATTTCTATCTATTTGCACGGGCTAAGACAATTTAGCGTGCCTACAAAAGTAAAGTACCTAGATACTTAGTATACCACTCTTCATTGAATCAAAGTGGTATCCTAGGGTACTAATCCTAATTACCTATATGTTAGAAAACGTAGCCAACAGTGGGACACTACTAGGCTACGACTGTTAAGTTTTTAAAAGGGTAAGGTTTCTGCCCAATCACTAAAAAAAAAAAAAAAAAATAGGAAATTTTTAATTTACGGCTATAAAATAAACCGTTATACCTTTAGAAACATAGACTAAAGTAAGTACCGAGCTTTCGTAAATAAAAAGAACTACATATTCGGTACTAACTTTAGTCTAAGTCTTGTAATAAAGCAATTTATATTTATGTCAAATTTTGTTTATTTATATTTAAGATTGTAAATATGTTAGGTCTAGTGCCATTTTCCAGTGCGTTACCAAATCATATTGTAAAGATAGTTTTTATGTCTACTGTAAATGGATGTAGAAATTGGGTAATTATTAAATTAGTACAAATATAGCTGTGTTTGATTTATCCTAACGTACTAACAGTCTGCCAACTCGCACTAGGCCAGCGTGGTGGACTAAAGCTTAAGCCTTCTCAATTGTAGAGGAGGCCCGTGCCCAGCAGCATATACAGCCCCGCATATACATTCACAGCCCGTGGCGCAGTTGGCTAGACACCAGCTTGCGAAACGAAAGGCCGCGGGTTCCATCCCCGCACCGAGACAAATGTTTGTGTGAACCACAAATATTTGTTTCGGGTCTGGGTGTTTGTGAGACCGAAGTCTCTCGTAGTTTCTGATACCCACGACACAAGACTCGTATCTTAGTGTGGGGTCAGGACTATGTGTGTGACTGTTGGGTGTATTTATTTATTTATATGGGCCGATGATGAAACGTTCTAATGTTTTACGGTAACATACTCATCGGTATTTATGTATACTTAAATTAATTTATCTAAGATAATATGTAACCAACAGTTAGATATGTCGTCATACGAGCAAACCTGTCCTGAAATTGCTTTTTGGAAAACCTGCAGAAAATTACATAGCAAAATATCCTATTATAATTTGCTCGCACTTTTTGTGTAGGCGTTTGGTTAACAAATTTTAAAAATGAAATGCTACAATTTTTAAATAATACTAATGCTTAAAAAGAAATAAGAAATTTATTAGGCGTGTAAGGCCTAAAGCCTCTCTGTTTTAGAGGAACTCCAGCCCAGCAATGTCACTTATGAAAGCAGTATTACGTATGAGCTGTTGAGGAAACTTTCTTTGCTTGCTGTATTTTTATAGCATTTCGGTCAAATTATAATAGGTAGAAGCATGGTGGTAATATGAATTTGTATTACTTATCTCGCTTTAATTCTAAGAATAGGAATTTCTAGGAATATGTCCTATGAATATTATATTAGACTGACGACGAATTTAGGAGTTTTAAGCTCGAACAACATTTTGTACCTACATGACAGCCCCGTGGCGCAGTTGGCTAGACACCAGCTTGCGAAACGAGAGGCCGCGGGTTCGATCCCCGCACCGAGACAAATATTTGTGTGATCCACAAATATTTGTTTCGGTTCTGGGTGTTTGTGAGATCGAAGTCTCTCGTAGTTTCTGATACCCACGACACAAGACTCCTATCTTAGTGTGGGGTCAGGACTATGTGTGTGACTGTTGGGTGTATTTATTATTGTTATTGTTTCTATTAAACGCTTTTTGTAACGATGTTAGTTATAAAACTAGAACTATTATCAATCACGAAGACAATTGTTTCTAGACAGCGACCTCCATTTAAAGCCAAAAAGACAAACAAAAGTCTTGTTATTAGTGTTATGGTCGGCCCACGCCCACCGATTATTGGAACTATTTAATGACATTTGTCTTGAGAAACGGCAGACGATCGAGGCACATCGATTTCACGCTCCAGTTGCGAGCCTCTCCCAAGCAAGCCCTCGTCTAGAAACAGGAATGTAGCAGTTATTGGCTACTAATGTATTGTGATATAATCATGATCAAAACTTGTATTGTATTTACTGTCTGTCTGTTTTTTGCTGAATCTGAGAGAGTTTGATCCTTATTCCACCACGCAGGCCTAGAGCGGGTTGGCGCAGTTTGTTCCTAAGAACTTTTAGGCGTGAAGGTTTTCTTACGATGTTTTCCTTCGCCGTTAAAGTAATGTTCTGTAACTGTTCTTAAAGTTTAACTATGTAATACCATCTGAACTCAAATTCGTGTACTAAACAAAGTTATGATTTTTGTTAGGTATCGCAAATTTCAACCAAAGAATCTGCACACTTTAAAATTATGCAAAAAGATTATACTAGCTAAGTAAAGCACCAATCCACATAAAGTCAGTGAGCTGCGCTAAGGCCTATTCATCTTAGTTTTAGGGCAGGGACCAGCAAAGAGATGTTACCACGAGCAAAAGATCCTTCATACTCTGTTTAAGCCGCAGAATAATACCCTCATTAGAAAATCGTATAAAGATAGATACAAACTCATTAGGTACATAAAACAAGTGAATGAGGACAAGAATTAACATATACATTGGGGTTCGAACAAAGTTAGTAAAACTTCCTAAAAAGGTCAATCGCAGCTGTACATTTGCTGAGTAATCGCAAAGTGGTGGGCGCACAATTAATGCCTAAAGTCAGACTTTTACGACAACAAAATAGTCGGTGATTACCACTGAAATATGGCCGTTTGTGGTGACACGCGGCGCCAGACACACGCCACTGCGAACGTACGCTATTGTTTTTTAATTATAGCTATTTAATGAACAAACATATATTAATTAAAAGTAGAGGTGAAATGTGCCTAAATATCTAGGTTTTTCCGTCTTATTTCTGTCCAAAAAGAAATAGCTTGTACCGAATTAGAGTGATAGTTTTGTTCAATTTACATTTCTGAAAAGAATTTAAAAGTCGTTTAGAATCTCAGATGACTTACTTCAATGAGACAAAACGAAGGCTTAATGCCCAAGTTCCGCTTCTCTCACATTTCTTTATTCGCCCTATATCATTCACACCTTAGCTACTATTATTGCATTTGCCGTGATTGTTAGCAAGACCGTAATTTCCCGGATAGCAATCATTACACAAAGACTAGGAGATCTACAGGTTCAGGGCCAGCTTTTGTACTTTCTGTTTAAAATAGCTCAGCATTTATGTGTCCACTGCTGAAAAAGGGAAAAAAGACCAAATAAAATTTGCCAATTAAGTTTCATTATCTTATGTAAATAACTATATCATGTCCCTTAATAAAAAAAAGGCATCGTGACTGACTGAACAACAACAAAATAGCTCAAATCATTAAACTGATTGCGATAAAATTCGACACGCAGATATTACGACGTAAAGAATCGCAAAAATAGGGCTTTTAAAATCCAGATATCCAAAAGGATTCTATAGCTTATACTGCTGAAGCTTGACAAGATATTAGAAATTGTTACTTACAGTATAAAAAGAAAGCTAAGTTCAATTAATTTTGCCTGTACCCACAAGGTGGACCGAGGATTTGGTGATAATCGCGGGAAGCCGCTGGATGCAGGCCGCTTCCGATAGAACACTTTAGAGGTCTCTGGAGGAGACCTATGTCCAGAAATGGACGTCTCTTGGCTGATAATGATGATGATGATTAACTAAGTCTATCACCCGCTCGAGCTTGATATTTACACCAAGGCGGTATCGGTGTCTGTTATGCAACGAGATCGTCGCACGGTTCCCCATATGGTCGTCTGTCGCCCGATCACTTGCAGCGATCAATTGCTTTTATTTATAATCGATCTCAACAATTGATACAATTGTGCTTACGTATTTTGTGGGCAGAGTTGAGGAGAAAATATTAAAAACATATGGCGTGAAAATAAAATAAAAAATATTTTTAAAGTTATGCGTATTCACAAACAATTTTTACGTTATTTAATGGTGAAGGAAAACATCGAGACGAAATTGCACGCCTATAAAATCGTCAGAAATTTCTTAGGATTGTAGTCCGCCAACCCGTTAAGTCTAAAGCCTCTCAGTTGTAGAGGAGACTCGTGCCCAGCAATGGGTTGTAAATGATCTGATGATGATGAAAAATAAAAACCAAAAATGCTCATTTAGATTTGCACCATAATGTGTTGTCACTGTGTTGTACCTTGGCATACATCCTATTAAAAAAGAACGTTTCTGATATAGGTATAGGCTATATATCTATCTCTGGTCGGTCCCTCATATCTGAGGATCGTGGTCAGCATTAGGGTGACATCTGGAGCGGATGATCTGCTTCCACCGGTTTCTGTCCAGCGCTTCCCTTATGGCAGTGTAAAATTTGGAGGACGATATGCTCATAAAATCAGTTGGCAATAATTTCAATTAGTAAATAGAACAGTTTTAAATTTTCCGATTTGATATTCTAAAAATGCGAAATTAAATATGATTTCAAAACAAAACTAGTTGATTCTAATGTTTTAGAATTTAACAAAACATGACATATGGTTTACGTCAAAGGTAATTCACACAAACTTCTTACATTGATATTGATCAGGTCAATGTGAAACAAATGGCGTTCAGAGAGACATTTTTATGCGCGTGTTCGATTTTATGGATGCATTTTAATTACAAACTTAACCGTAAACATTACAAGAATTATTGTGTGAGTCACAATCAGATTGAAAATACGTAGAGTAAACAAAATGATACCCAGATGAAATACCCAGATCATGACCCATTAAAGAAAATAATATTTATTGGATCTCAATTTTGTGTACCACCTTGTTCGTGAGGGAGTCATCACTAGTGAAGAACGGGCGAAAGACTCTAGTGTTGTTCTTTTCTAATTAAGAGATTAATTCTAATTAAGCAGTGATGGCCTCGAGGATTGGGCGCGCGGTCGAGAATCTCGACGGTCGCGGGTTCGAACTCCAGGAACACACCTCTGACTTTTCGGAGTTATGTGTGTATTCACATTGAATTATCACTTGCTTTAACGGTGAAGGAAAACATCGTGATAAAACCTGCACACCTAAGAGTTCTTAGGAATTTCTAAGGTGTGTAGTCCGCCAACCCGCACTAGGCCAGCGTGGTGGACTATGGCCTAAACCCTCTCAATGGTAGAGGAGACCCGTGCTCAGCAGTCGGCGTATATGGGTTGATGAAGAAGAAGAAGAATTAAGAGATGGTTGCTGAATGCTGCTCGTTGTCTATATTTCTAAGAAAATATACAAATGGTAAAGCGAATAAATAAAGAGAATAGAGTATACAGAGAAAGTGATTCCAAAACGTAACAACATTTCACAACGTTATGGATTACCATAAGGAAATTGAATGCCTCAGTTATGTGAAGTCCACCAACCGGCGATAGACACATCACACAACCTTATAGGAGGCGCAATAATGGAAACAGAAATAACTGACTCTTACTCACATAATAATCTGGCCAATTTAGACATCCGAGGATATGAAAATTCGCACCCTGCTGACAATAGGTAGGATAGTTTAAAACACCATCATAAGTAAAATCTGAAAGACCTTCTCTATTCGACAACAAAAAAATATTACTCGGGGTCCAATCTCGTGAAAATGTTTTGTTTTCGTAATTTAATTTCTCAATATTTTTATTTCCTCCTGCAACCAATTCCACACAAATTGATTTACGGGCTGGTTGTATAGTATATTAGAATACATTAGGCCTAAACTTCCTCAGTTGTAGAGAAGGCATTTGCCATGTATCAAAGCGAATAAAAAACATATGAATGTATATTAAATTACACCAAAATCCGTCTCAAAAATATATTTTTACGTTTCACTAGCTTTTGTTTACGTTCCATCATACATATAATTAACTTTTTTATACAAATAATTGCATTTTGTGAGTTATTAAGTCATAATAGTATGCAAGGGTCTGCATTAGCCCGCGCGCTGCATTGTGTTGTACGTAATAATATTCGCGACACTACAGTGGGGAGGGTCAAGGTTCCCCTGCCCTTCCTACCCCATTCATCTCATCCCTTGGCTAGGGAAACCATGCTTCAAAAATCTATATTAATAATATAGTTGCGAAAAAAGTAAGTTCAAAAAGTAGTGATGGCTTTGAAGTTTTGGCGCGCGGTCGAGAATCTTTGAGTTTTCAAAGTTATGTAGGTATTCATACTAAATCATCATGTACTTTAAGGGTTAAGGAATTAGTCTTAAGGAAATCTATAAAAGTTCTTAGGAATCTCCGAGGTGTGTAGTCCGCCGACTCGCACTTGGCCACCATGATAGACGGAGGCCTAAACCTTCACAGTTGTAAGGGAAGCCAGTGTCCAGCACTGGGACGTATAAAGGCTGATTTTGGTGATTAAAGTTGCAAAATAACTCTAACATTTATTAGTGACAAGTAAATGAATGATAAAGATAAAATACATGTGGCCCCGTGGTGCAGTTAGCTAGACACCAGATTGCGAAACGAGCGGCCGCGGGTTCGATCCCCGCACCGAGACAATTGTTTGTGTTATCCACAAATATTTGTTTCGGGTCTGGGTGTTTGTGAGACCGAAATGTCTCTCGTAGTTTCTGATACCCACGACACATGACTCGTATCTTATTGTGGGATCAGGACTATGTATGTGACTGTTGGGTGTATTTATTTTATTTATTTATTTTATAAAAAAAACACGAAAAAAACACGAAAGCTCCTAGATTAGGCATTACAGCGGGAGGACATAACTACAGAGGAGTAGCTAAATTCAAGTATCTGGGCTGCACAATAACTGATACCAACACGAGAGAAGAGGATATTGAAATCCGTGCACAAAATAGTCTCCGCTGCAGTGCTGCTCTAGATAGAGTCCTGACCTCCAAGCTCCTTAGCAGATCCACCAAAATTCGCATATATAAAACAGTCATCAGGCCTGTTCTAATGTATGGTTGCGAAACCTGGACGCTAACACAGAAAGAGGAAACTAAGCTCCTAGTAACAGAGCGAAAAATACTGCGAAGGATTCTTGGACCGACCAAAAGAGATGACGGAACCTGGAGGGCAAGGAAGAATTGCGAAATTGAAGAACTAGTAGCTGAGCCCAACATCATTGGCGAAACGAAGTCACACAGAATTCGCTGGCTCGGCCACGTGACCAGAATGGGAGACAATCGAGCTACCAGACGGGCCTACTTGGGACTTCCGAATGGACGGCGACCTGTAGGGCGGCCGAGGTATCGTTGGAAGGATCAAGTCGAGAAAGACTTGTGCGAACTTCGCGCGATCCCATGGCAAGAAGCAGCACAGGACAGGCTTAAATGGCGTCTCTTGGTGTCGGAGGCCAGGACTCATTTTGGGTCGTTGCGCCGTGATAAGTAAGTAAGTAAGTAAGTAAGTATTTATTTTATGTCTGACTTATATAGTTTTAGAAGATTATTTTTCAAGAAGACTTGACATAAGGTGGCATGTAAAAAAACTACAGCGATCTTTTTATATTGGGGCATAAAACATTTAGTGAGAAGCTAATGTAAGTGGGTTACAAGGTCAGACAGTGAAAAAATATAGAGTCTCTTGAGTACAGAATAAACTGTAGGTGACGGTAAGTAGTAACACTACCCATGATGTCCTGTTCCCAATTTTATTTAGGGTCGGTGTACTATGTTTTATCCTTCCAAACATCCCCATAAACTGTTATGTCTTCATAACGTTATTTTCTTATATATCTTCTCTTACGCACTCCACTCATGTCGTACCCTTTCTCTGCTTGTTGCAACTATCACTACTGTTATGGGACTACATCAGCTCAGTAATGACCTTTCGATGGGCATTAGGCCAGCTCAATAGACTAAGACCTAAACCTTCTCAGTTGTAGATGAGGTCCTTGGCCAGCACTGCGTGATGCGTCATATTTGGACTGATGACGATGAAATTATGCTAATGATGAAAAACTGCAAAATTTAAGAAAATAATTGACTTTTAGGCTAAAGAAAAGAGAATAAATTATTTAAAATAAAATATTAATACGAATATAAGTTAACTAAGATTTAGATAAGTTAAATCTTCGGTACAAAAATACCGCACAATCTTGGGGGCACGGTCGAACAAAATCCGTTACAAAAAATCTATCTAACTCTTAGTCATCACTATCCATAAGCTAAAAGCGAAACTGAAAAATGGTGTAGTCTGGACACACTAGCGTGCGACGTGAATCAACGGCACTATTCTGAATATTTCGACAATCGATCGCAGACCCGTTTCAACTTTAATGGGATTAAAATTGACAAGAATGTTTCTACGATCGACAAATATCAGCTGTTAGGTAAGTTGCGAAGGCTATAGTATTCTCGACGAATTATGATCTTATTAGAATAATATATGTTTTTTTTCCTGAATGAAAAGTATTTTTTGTGTAGCTTTTGTAGTTGCATATTTTCCTGAAATAATTAGATTGTTATAAAACAAATCGAAAATATAAAGCCATAAGTTTACATCCTTATTACAGTTAATTTCTAATCTTAATATTTCTTAATTCTTAAAATACGTTTCTGAATATGAATGAGAATATCCTTTAGGACAGAGCATTATAAATTTTAAATAATCATTAATGGACAAACCAAGTAAAGTAACCATAACGCAAAACTTATTCTATATTACCCAAAGGGAGCAGTAGAAACCAACAAGTGGCCAATATTCAATACAAGGCACTATTCAGAATAGAAATATTTCTTGTTTCTATGACATTCCTTGATTTTATCGGGCAAAAAGTTTTGTTCTATTTCCTAAATTCTGCAGTTGTATTAAATACAAGTCGATCGATATAACACTTATGTCTATGTACTCATTTTCGATTAGCTAAATTTAAAAAGTAAGATAAAATTCATTTCAAAGAAATATCTTCCGTCCCATTGCCATTTTTAAGCCAAAATATCTAGACTAAAAAGTTCAGAATAGCCCTACAAATCAATATCGAAGCTTCCTCGCTAACTAGTTATCGGAATAGGGAGTGCGCGATTTTAGCAGTGTATAAAGGCGGCAGTGAGGCGGCTGTGGGCACAGTTCGGCCCGGTGCGTTGCATAGCGGACGTCCAAGCCTCTCGCTCCTACCACACTACTGAAAACTTACTGCAACATGGTAAGTCCCTTTTTTATTTGGGGTTTTTTAGTTCCTAAATTCCCTGATTATTTTGGATAGGGATTTAATAAACGGGTTGAGTAGTTTATATAGTTATGGAACTTTTTAAGTTTTCAAAAAAAGGGTGAATATTTTTTCCTTATACTTTATTCTTCTATTGTAGTTTTCTTAAAATAGTTAATTTAGTAATACTAAATACTAATAATAAGCACTAGTTTTAAAAAATAGCATAAAATATTGACGATTCAAAAGTACTTGTGAAAGTCTATTTGAATAAAGGAAATTTGACTTTGAAATGTAACAAATACTTGTACAAAAATAACTCTTATCAAAAACTTGATGTGACCCGAAATTACCTGAAAGATTATATTGATCTAGCTTCATCTTAGTTGTTTAACTATTTATTATTATTATAAAAACATGAGGAGGTGATTGGAAAACGCAGGAAAATTATATTTATCTTATTTCCCAAAATTCATTGAACTTATTTTTTTACTTTATTAAAGAGACGATATCATTGCTATTATTTATAACATTGTGTATATCGAAAAGTCAAACATTTTGGAATACTTTAAAATTGATTTCGCATTCGTATAGCATTTTTTTAAACGCGAGCTTTTCAATTTTCCTCTTCGAATCGGATCTTTGTCGTTCGTGAGTTCATTTTTTTCTCTTGCTGTTTCATCTCGGATGTTTTAGCTTTATTATCCGGCCGTGCATTAGGGCATAGGAAAGGGGTCCTATTATTCAAAATTGCAAGGGAACAATGCATGGCATTGTCTTTCCCTCCCCTAAGCCCTAACGACTAGGGTATACGAAAAAATCATTTTTTTTTTAAATATTGTTAACATTATGAAAAAATGAAACAACTTATTAGTATTCATTGATTTATTTTTTTTATTAATTTCTTTATTCTTAATAAAATATTGGGCGTGATTTATTAACCATGTAGGTCAGTAAAATTCGTCATAAATTAGTTCATCATTCAAAAATTCTCTCATACAACTTTTCGTCTCGGAAACACGCTAATTCTTAAATTTGATTTGTAGTCATACAGCGATAGTTTGTACGCAGAGCAAATTACAAAAAAAAATATCTTATTACAAATATTCTTTTTAATTATTTGAATATAGCTGAGTTAAGATAAAGGCAGTAATATTCTGCCATAATTAATTGGTAGAAAACTCTATGGAGATTTTTATATTCAATCCTTTGTTAAAACGCTATTAATTTTTATAAACATAAATATTAAAACGTTGACGTCGCTTTTTAACAAATGAAAACTAATTTGGTTAAAAAGTCTATAAGTATTCATAAAAATAATACTGTGAACAGTCAAATGCATAGTTCAGATCCCACACTAGGATACAAGTCGTGGGTATCAGATAATTGTGGGCTACTCACAAACCATATCTTAAACAAGACAAAGACAGTTAGATGAAAAATACAAGGTTTAAAACATCTCGTAATCTTAATAGTGTTCCTACTTAAATTATGAACGGTAATATTTTAGTGTCGGAGCCATGACTAAGCACTCGAATGAGGTTTAAATACATTTTTTGTAGCATTAAATCTTATAACGATATCTTGTTAGCCACGGTGTTTTGGGTGGAATAATAAATAATACTTATGTTCTGTACTTTGTATTTTGATTGGCTTATCAGAAATTGTTAGATGGCCTGACTCGGACCGGCAAAGAATTATAATTTGTTTTAAAATATTGATGTATTTGCTTACCGTATGTTTATAATATTTGCTCGTTTATGAAATATAAATTTACAAAATTGAATTACCTTATAACAGTAAGTATTTGAAACATTCTACTACTTAACTTTATTTAATCCATAAAAATGCCTTTCAAACTTAACATCAAGAAAATTCTACAAGGCTCTTGTTTCGTAACAAGATACGAATATTAATCCACAATTAGATTCAAGCTTTAGGCTAGATTTGGGCTAACCCAAACCCTCCTTAAATAACTAACAAGGATGCCAAAACTAACTAGATATTAAAAAAAAGTTCTTTTAAAAGCCGCATCGCATGTCAACTTAATAAATGATAAAAAAGGTAATATTAGTCACGAACCGACCTTTCATGAATAAATTAAAGTAAACGGCGGAAAAAATGTTAAAAATTTACTCTGTCACGAAATTTTAACTTTCAACCGAACTTTTTCTGATGGGTGTGCAAAAAGTTATGGTATCAAAGAGAGTTTATATTAGGTCTATGTAAGCTTTGACGAAAATCTTCTAATAGTAATTCTATAGACTCAATCTAAACGGTAGAGCACTTTCCATAAGGCAAAATTATGTCGAATAGAGTTATTTTTTAAAAACGAAACGAAAATAAATTATAATCTTATAATGGACGGATGTATATTATAATTTATAATGAAAATTGCAATTGTCTTACAATCTTGTTCTACAAAAACCTTTGCTCCTGAGTCCATATGCGAATTACTGCCGAATCTGTTGACAATAAAACAGAACTTTGGTTTAAAAATAGAATACTCTAAAATAATGTCGGTGAATCACCAATGTCGCACAAAAAGGCATTACACATTCAGCCAACGAACAGATTTCCTCACGTTGATATCCTAGCAGGCTGATTGAAGCGTCACCGATGTAAGTTGATCTCATTAGTAACTCGCGCCACTCATAGGACGTGCGTTTTGTCTAACACATTATATTGTATGTAGATTGCAAGTTCTATCCTCTGCCTTGGAATAATGTACAGGTTTTATTTAGCTACAATTTTTACTTCGTCCATCTTGGGAGACTGTTCCTCCTTCCTCGTTATAGCTTCGGAACTGTGGATTTGAATTTAGTTTGTCTCGGCTCTTAAATATCTTACTTGTACTTTCCACAGTTTGAATCCCTCCATCTGCTTTAAAGTTATTCATTTTAATAATGATTTTAAAAATTGAAGGTTTAAAAAGTTTTTTGTCATTTTATCTATTCTATTTAAGTACAGAATCAATTAATTTTATGTCATAAAATTAATATTATGGTTTTACCACAAGAACGATCGTACCTATGTAGGTAAATGATGACATTGAAAATACACTATTAGTATTAAAAATAGATCCGATAAGCCACGTTTTAATTAACTGCATATACACAAATAAGGAAATAAAGATGATTTGAATATGCTGCTTTACAGTTGTCTTGGCATTCATTGCTAGTTTCCAGGAATAATAATGCAGCGATTAATATAATAGAATATATTTCAGTAGAATCAGCCGTGTCGTATGCATTCGTCAGAGTGGTATGATAGCGAGAATTGAGTAATCCGAGGTGGGATTAGATAGAAATTAAAGTCAGAATAGCTGAGCTCTGTAAAAAAAGATTAACTGAACGGAATAGGACTTTATTCATTTTTCTATTTCTCTCTTTCGTACAAAATGAATAAATCGAGAAACGAAACAAAACACCACAAGAAGCGGGCTCATCACTCTAGGCAAATATAACAGATAGCCTTTTGATGGAAAAAGATGAGGAAAAATACACTTTATACTCAAATGTGAAGAATCATTTATAAATTAGATGATAAATTAGAAACTCATATTTTAACCAAACTTAGACACGAAAATTTCCCATTTCTTATTAAACACGATGTTTTAATTGAATACTTTATCATCTATTATTACCTGTGTACGGTCTATTTATTTAAATATACATCTGTATTCTGTGGTAACAACGCGGTAACTAATTAGTCACAAAAACTATTTTTATTTCATATTTCAGCTTTGTTCCAATGTCTTTAATTATAAATTCACTTTCAGTCATTAACTTCAAAAGGTCTTATTTTATTTATTTATGCTACATGTATCTAATTCTCGTCCATGAAACACTAACATTAGGTACATAGGTGGTTGACCCCTAGATTACCATACAGACTTCTTTTTATTTTCTTTCTATTTATAAAGGTAATTTAACGCTGGCATAAAATAAAAGCTTTAAACAAAACAAAACATGTTACAGTACCACATCTCACACTCGAATGCATGAATAGGCTATAATTTGTAGCAAGTCGTGATTTCGATTTGAATAAATCGTACGTGCCAATTATATACAGTAGGTGAATAAATAATGTATAAGCTCGCGAGCTTTCCCGTGCGAAGTGCCAGTTCGCCTACGTGGCGGGACACTTCGGAAAAATCTATATGCCGCGGGAATATCACATTTAATTGATTTTCCAAAAATATCCGGCTCTTAATAGTAGGTTTAGAAGCGATAAAATCCCTGGATTTTGTTCTAAATCACAAGCTAACTTAATGCAGCAAATAACATCGTAAGGGATTACACACCAAAAACTTCTCAATTTCAAATTTTGTCGAAATTTTCATTTACAAACTCAACACTTTTTATGTGATTACATCTTTAAAATGGTAGAAAATATTTTGTGATGGCATTGAATGTATTGTTGAATTGTATCAACAAAAAACAACAACCCATTTTTAAAAGGGGCAAAAAGATCTGTTTAAAATGAGATACTACCTTTGTTCCTAACTAAAGCAGGCTTTTGTACGAAATACAATGGCTTGAACAGCAACTGCAACTTGCAAAGTTATAATGAAAATATGTATGTAGGAATTTACTCACGGCGCTTAATTACATAATTAAACGGTTCCATTTAGATCCATTTATATGATAAGCTTACTTTGATAGAAATGTGAAAATTGTATTAAAATTAGTCATGTGCTCTTTTGGTCTGTTTTATGAAATGACTTTTACGAAATACTTCGGTACTTTGTGTAATTTTGATTGTACTTTATTTTTTAAAGGCTACATTTTCACATGTTTAAGTGCTCTATTTTATATATAAATCCATATACGTCACATTGTTGAGGAGAATTAGGCTGATATTTATTACCCGATCTATTCTACGACTGTAAGGGTCTAGTACGAGGTGAAGGAATACTCATAACTAAGAATTTCGATACAGATTCACGATGGATTCCGTAAACTCATATAGAATACGCACCTGACTTCGTAAAACTTCGCATTAAACTCCAGGCAAAACCTAAGCGGATTATTTAATTGAATTATTACAAGAGTGGTAGGTATGTACATGCAACGAATCCGCAAGTAATCGATCTCTTGTGGCCGGCTGCCCACCCGTGACTGTCGGGCTCCAATTAACATTACGCCTCACTCCTGGGAACCGGCAGTCTGCCTACTCTTTTTGTGGAGAAAAGAACGTATTGCCATCTGCCATAGAAGCTTAGAAGGTTTCTGGTAAATTGCGTAATGTTGAGTTTATAATTATTGTTTCTTTTGTGGTCAGGACATAAAGATTTAAGGATGATTATTCGGAATTTTGTAAGCCAAACTCGCCTTTACGGCTTCGATGGAAATACCGCCACTGCCTTATGGTGGTAATAATATCTTAATTAATTTTGTAGTTTATAGTGACTAGACTCTTTAATTTTGATAGCGTTGATGATTCTAGAACAATGATTATGTTCTCGCAATCTGTATCTTCGTAGCAACTTTTTGTCTTTCGCGCTGTGCCGTCGACAATTTGAAAGTCACAATAATAGTGTTCGAACAAAAGCTAATTATTATGGATAGTAATAAAGCTGTAATTTTGTTGATCACGAACATAACGGTGCGACAACGGTACAAATACGAAACGCGAGCCACTGTCCGCCTGGACTGGCGCAAAGAACACGAATTTATGAAAACACTATTTTAAAAATATTCATTCTAGTATTTATTCTTCTTCTTCTTCTTCTTCTTCATCAACCCATATACGCCCACTGCTGAGCACGGGTCTCCTCTACCATTGAGAGGGTTTAGGCCATAGTCCGCCACGCTGGCCTAGTGCGGGTTGGCGGACTACACACCTAAGAAATTCCTAAGAACTCTTAGGTGTGCAGGTTTTATCACGATGTTTTCCTTCACCGTTAAAGCAAGTGATAATTCAATGTGAATACACACATAACTTCGAAAAGTCAGAGGTGTGTGCCTGGGGTTCGAACCCGCGACCGTCGAGATTCTCGACCGCGCGCCCAAACCTCGAGGCCATCACTGTATTTATTGCCAGTACTCAAATCGCTTACTTGGATTTTTTCTTTGACTATAATAACTTACTTTTTATAAGATATTGATGTGGAATCAATTTGTGGCTACTAATAAGTGCCTAGTGCGTAGGTGGATAAGTTTCGAATTACGTAGTTGGGAATTGACGCTTTTGAATAACATTTGAGAAATTGTTATGTTGCTTCTGAGATGAGGAACACAAGTCCAAAAGGTGGCTTCAAGTAAAAGACGGGATACAACATACTTAACTATGTGAAAATTCATTGTTGCACAAGCATTTTCGTTACATAAGCCAATTTTCAGTAACTATCAATAAATAGTTCAATATCTTAATACTTCGAAATATAACGGTAAAAATAAACGTCAGCGCCTATCTTTTCCATTCGTAAATTAATTTAATTCATTTCACGCAAAGGTATTTCCATTTTGTAATGCAAAACAATGGAAAAAATAGAAACTAATTTATTAAAAATAATGAGTGATTCTATTAGGATCGATGCGACCGTGACTGCTTTCTACCTTTCACCGGTAATTGCAGTCCACTTTAATTGTCTGGAGTATTGGAATTTCTTTTTTCTTTTATGTATGACGTAAGTAGTAGTAATAACTTAGACCTCTATATTAGAGCGCTTATAATACACACTTTTACGCTCGAACCTCATTTTCGAAACGTGTGGGTTTTTACTGAAACGCTATTATAAGATATAGAAATAACATCAAAACAAAACCTAAATGTTAATTTGAAAGTGCTTTAGCCTCTAAAAGACTACAGTATGAATTAAGCACTATTCCCCGAAACCTAACTTTAATAAAATATCTCCAGTCTGCCTGTTATCATAAGTATTAATATAATTATGTTGAAAGATTGAAAATAGCTCGCGACTTGCTTTCCATATAAATATTTTTTTAAGTTGCTTTTATATTACCGAATGAAGAAGTCTATGGAAATCAAAAACATAATATTGGACTTCGGTGTTACTTATCTCATTCGTCAGTCGATGCTACAAGATCATTATTTTGTCATTACAACCAGATTGCCAGTAAAAGTTAATACATCAGAAACATATTGCGCTCGTGCTAAATGTCAAAGCATTTTGGTCTCATTTAGTAACAATTCATACATGTATCGATGAGTAATATATGCACCGACAATTACGTTGTTTTTCTCTTCATTACGTGGTAAAAATGCACAATGCGGTGCGCTGTGTGGGCAGATGCATGCTTCTCTGCCATTATCCAATAATGGACGATTACATGGCTCTCAGAACAATATTAGTTGATTGTGTATGATTTAGTAATAAATTTCCTACCTAAATTGCTAGATATAATCAAATTTATGAAAAATATATGATCCAAAGTAAGTAATTTTTCAGTGTAAATAGAATTTTATTATCGTCTTTACAATCATGTTTGTTGATTAAGGTCATCAATATTCGTTCGGCTATTTCGGAATGAAACAAAGAGGTGTAGAGTATATTTTCTTCAGATTGATTCATGTTTAATTATATTAAAGTTTTATACATGTCACCTCAGCCCTAAATCCACACAAAATTACTGGAATCCATTCGAATTCCTAAATTAGTTTTGGAGCCGAGGTGTGGCGCGCGTGACCAAACCCCATGATAATATAGTTAATGTGTTAATGTATGGGCCCCCGTGTTACCACGTACCGAATGGCGTGCTTAATTAATTAATTAAGAGTTAGTTTTAATATTTACGTAAGCTATGTCTGCAGAATATTCATCGAAGTGTTGTTAGACTTTGACTTGTGTTGGCTGTATGCACTTGTTTCCTTAGTATAGTACTTTTAAATTTTATTCTTTTCTGCACAAGGAAATCGTAAACGTACAGCTTAGTATGGAGTTTTGTTTCAAGGATATAATTGTCTATCGTTTAAGAATTTACTATTAAATTATTATAGTAAAACTTTTCCAAGATCTCAATATATATTCCTGCTATAAATATCATTTCAATGTAGGTAACTTGGCTTTAGTCTGTCAAATCTTGATATATTTACTCAATTGCGTATACAAAACAGTAATGAAGCGAACTGGGAATTTATTGAACAAGAATTTCGACGCCTCCGCACAATCTACTAAGTTGTGCAAAATACTCATTTCCACTTCACGAAGGATTAATTATAATATCATTAAACCCGAATTGTCTATTCCAATTTTATGTCTAATTCAACTTTAAGCAAACATTTTTGGTTTTGAAGCAAGAAGGGATTTTATTTCGATTTTCAGCCTAGCTTTACTTCTTAATCATAGAGTTTATGTAAAGAGAAACAGGTTCTAGTTTAATACTTTTGTATACCCGATACCTTGTGCTTGAAGTTCTAGTCTACGATTAGACTATCATACATTTGACATGGCCGCTTCGTAGTATTTCGGGTGGCGTGTAATATTTAATACCCTATTTAAGACTTATAAATTCCTATCTAATCGTATGAAGCTTTCTGTGCTTATACTACTAAACGTTATAGCAATTGAAACAACATTATGACTAGCGTTTCAATAAACGATCAATGACAAAAAGCATTTATAGTTACAAATAGATTAGAACGCAGTTTTTGCCGTGTAACTCGTAGGCTGTGGTCGCGCTGTTACACGCTGCGGTCGGAAACGATTGTCGCTATCAGGCGATTGCCTAGTTATAGTAACTATATCTAGTAACGAAGGCTTATGACATCTGCATACAATTTGCCTTGTGGTTTGGTTTAAAATATCTTGAAGATTCGGCGTAATAATTATTAATTTATTCGGGGCATTTAGAATTCTATTTGAAGTCGAAGTTTTCGATAATGATGAGAAAGAATTAAAATCTTGAAGGACATTTTTTTGTAATCTTCAAGGAAATAAAAATGATTTTTATAGCTTCATATTCATATTCATTAATCGTAGGCTATGTTAAATATCGAAAAAAATCGCGAAAACACACCCCTTACTAAACCCGTAGAATAAAATCAAGATCTATGAATTATAGTAGTTTGTACAATGTAAAAAGCACAGCTTTTTTTTTATCTGCGATGTTACATCAGTACTTTTCATATAATCAATTCCAAGTATTTTGTAGGTGGCCGTATTGTTTTGTGATGACACACAAGTCCCTCATCTCAATATATTCAAATATATATAAGACATCAACAGCTGCACAGATTGGGATGTATTTTATACGAGTGTCATTTTGAGAGCACGCGGATATTTCCGCGAATGGTGAATCACAACAGCTGGTACAAGTCGGTTCTAGATGAATAGTACTTTCTGGAATTTTGTCTATAAAACGAAGATATATTCTCATATAATTCTTGAAGTAAATACTCAATAAAATTAATAAACTTTTTATAATATTTGGTTATTGAAACAATAATGTAAGATTTGTAGAAATAGCAGCAGCTAATGCCGATATTTTTCAACAAGCCACTAAAACAGCATCATGAATTCCTCTGGACTTCATGTAGAAAGTCACTTCTTTTAATCACCTTTTTTGACAGCCCCGTGGCGGAGTTGGTTAGCCACCAGCTTGCGAGACAAACGTTTGTGTTATCTACAAATATTTGCTTCGAGTCTGGGTGCTTGTGAGCGCGAAAACTCTCTCGTAGTTTCTGATACCCACGACACAAAACTTAGTGTGGAGTCAGAACTTTTCGTTTATTAATTTTATTGCGTACGATTTGATCAGATTGGGATAATTGTTTAGACTAATGCAATGTTTTTCAACATTTCACACTGTGTATATCCAAAGTTCGTTTGCTATACCAAAAAAAGCATTCAAAGAATTTTATAACAACCAAATGACGTCAATTCAGATTGTGAAAAAAATTAACGGTAAAAAACATATTTTAAAATCAAGCTTTTATTATGCACGAAAAATTAAAAAAATTAACTAAGAAAACATTCATAAAATTCGTAGTTTTTTAAACTTTACAAGTAACAATTTACAAAAGTGTTCGGTTTATCAGTAGAATGATACATAAACATATATTATCTATAACTAGTATATTAATATTCTTAAGTGATCTAAAAGCTCGTCGCGGCCGAGGTCTTTGCATTAACGAAATTGCGCGACAAGCTTTTAAATCACTTAAGAATATTAATATACTAGTTATAGATAATATATGTTTATGTATCATACTTCTACTGATAAACCGAACACTTTTGTAAATTGTTACTTGTAAAGTTTAAAAAACTACGAATTTTATGAATGTTTTCTTAGTTTATTTTTTTAATTTTTCGTGCATAATAAAAGCTTGATTTTAAAATATGTTTTTTACCGTTAATTTTTTTTTAACATTTTAGTTGGAAATATTTCTAAGTTATCCATTTCGTAGTCATACCGAAATTCAACTCAATCGGTCCATGGAAACTAGTGTTCCTATGGGCACCTTCCAACTTCTCATGACACCAGATCAACGATACCTTGTTATTATGTTGTCATTGAAAATACAAAGGCACACCAAATTTTAGCTTAATTGGTCCACGGGAATCGGAGTTCCTATGGGCTTCTTCCAACTCCTCATCAGATCAGCTTCATGATACCATATTTTTGTATTGTTACCGAAGTTACGAAGACACCAAATTTTAGTTCAATTGGACCACAAGAATCGGAGTTCCTATGGGCATCTTCCAATTCTTCGTCGGATCAGCTCTATGATACCTTGTTATTATATTGTCACCGAAATTACATAGTTATACCAAATTTCAGCTCAATCGGTACAAAGGAATCGAAGTTCTTATGAGCATCCTCCAACTCCTCTTCAGATCAGCTCGATGATACCATATTTTTGTATTGTTACCGAAGTTACGAAGAGATACAAAATTTCAGCTCAATTCGACCATAGGAATCGGAGTTCCTATGGCCATCCTCCAACTCCTCATCAGATCAGCTCCATAATATCATATTTTTGTATTGTTACCGAAGCTACGAAGACATACCAAATTTCAGCTCAATTGGACCACAGAAATCGAAGTTCCTATGGGCATCTTCCAACTCTTCGACAGATCAGCACCATGATACCATATTTGTGTATTGTTGTCGAAGTTACAAAGACATACCAAATTTCAGCTCAATTGGTCCACAAGAACCGATGTTTCTATGGACATCTTCCAACCTCATCATCAGACCAGCTCCATGGCACCATATTATTGTATTGTCATCCAAGTTACGTAGGTGTACCAAGTTTCAGCACAATCGGTCTATTGGAAGTGGTTCAAATCTTCATTGCAAGATTTGTAAACATACAAACATACATACATACATACATACAGAAGTGAAGTTAAATAAAAGCTTGTAAAAAGTGTTGACAACTGAGTTAAATAGATTGATCGTTACTGGAACCCAAGTACGTTCAACTTACAGACTTTGTTCATAAAAACTGAATGACAACTTAAATTCCTATCGTAGTTTTAGTTCCATATTAAAAAAAATACTATTCATCCATATATCTCTACAAGACTAGGAGAAAGTAGCTTCAGTCAGTTTTTTACGTTATGAAAATAGAGGATATAACAGAAAAATATGAACTAAACAATCCTGCCCATGCTGAAACATCCAAAGCCTTTCTAGTTAATAAGTCTTTGTGCATATTGAACTTCTACTTTAATTGGGAAAAAAGCAAGATTTTTGTGAGTAAAAACTTTTAATATAGATACCGTATGGCTGACATAAATAAATCCCCTGAATTCTTGTTAAACGTGATATTGCCCAGTTTATTAAATAATAGAACTATTTTGAAATTTATAGTATCTTGAATCTCTATTCATTTCTTTTCAGTCTATAACGCTACAAAAATCGGCTAGTCTCTTATTTATACACGTGTGGACAGAATATTTCCCAAATAAACTTTATCCAGAAAGTGAGTAACTCGATCCTCAGTCCAAACAAAGCTGAAAGCTGTGACTCACTCCGCATTCGGTAGGAGTGCCGTGACGTCACCAACCCTCAATGAGCCCTCCCTGTCATTTGATATTTATAAACTCATTTGGAACATATTATAAGGACTTTAAGGGTTAGACTTTGTTTACAAAACGTGATAACAAGTCAGGTGATAGTTGGTCGATCCTTGTTTTATTGAAGTGTAACAATTTATGGAATATGCTACACTTTGCCTTCACTTTGTTTTTATCCGCTGCTTAGTAAAGTTTCAGGATTTTAATAGCTTTTAACAATTAAACAAATAAATACAGACGACGTTGAATATGTCCAAAGTCAAATTCACCTTCGTGTTTGTAATATTAAAGAAGTAACAATATTAATATTTAATTAAGTAATTTCCTAATGCTACATTATTATCTAAAATTTTAGGCCACAATAAATATTGTAATTGCGTGACACAAAAACTCCTATTACTAATACAATTGTATTTTTTATTAAAACAATATCATAATTAAATTTAAATGATAACTAATATCAAAAGACCATTAATATATTCTCGTATTAAAATTAAATAATGACAGAATGACGCTTATTCTGTTGTTTTTATTTTTAATCAAATAGTCCAGATAGTGATAAAAATGTCATTGGTTATGGAATATTGAAACGAACAATGAGAAATATTCATAATCGATTCAATATTTCCCTTAGAAAAACATACCAGTAGCGGGCGTCCTGCCGCGCAATTCGTCAACTTATAATCAGAGCGGCGGCCATGACTCCGCCGAACAATGCATGTGTCTTTCATTTTTACCATTTTTTATTTTAACTTCTTTTTTGTTTGCCGCCAGAATGGCGGAGGAAATTAGTGTTGAATGCCAGAGCATTGACCCGGTCGGCTTTATTACATGTAATCATAGATTCAGATTGTTGCCAGCTAGAATTGTGAGTAATGCGTTAAAGGCGTTCTGTCTCGTTTGTTTGTAAATCACATGCTGATTGAAATGAGTGCCTTTGCCTCGATTTAAAACATGTGTGCCTTTGTAGCCTCAATTTTATTCCATTGTATTTTACAATTGATGCAATTTTATTTTTGTTAACAATATTTTTTTATTGAACGAGGAAACTTGTACACTATATTTAATGGAATACGTAAAAACAATCATGCAATATTTTAACTGCTTTTAAAGTACGGCAATTATTTATGAAACTGGCTCCCTTATTATTTTTCTCAAGATTACATATAATTTGTTTTATAATGACAACAATTCTATAGCTGGGTCAATTCGAATAATTTCCCATGCGGAAATCAAGCCTGTAATACAGAAATGTAAATAATTTTCAATTTATAACTAATTATGAACATCGTATAACTATGGAACCCATATTTTTATGTTTACTTTGATGCTATTTATGTTCGTTTTTAATTCTTTAATTTAGTCGGTTTTTGTAGACATTCGTAAGTAAATTATCCACCACGAGGCAGCCCACAAAATTTCTTTACTTTACCATTAAAATGATTCATGTATTTAGACGAACGCGATACTGACACTTAGGTACATACGCGTTAATAATTACTGACGAGCACTTGACAGCGTACTCCCCTACATAAAACCTCTAATTACGACACAGGCAGCGAATAGGTGTAATCAGACCGCAGTGCTTCCGACAGACGCCCTAAAGCGAGTTGCACATGCGTGGTTTCCATCGACATCCGTCAATACTTCGGCCCAGGGTTCGGATATTGAAATTAAGCACTAAAATACGCCGAGGATATATGTCTGTGTAAGCCCTAAAATGTTACAGATGGTTCGGAATAAAGGCTTGTGTTTTGCAAATGCGAGACGCGCCTGCTCTTCTACTCTTTGTTTGTGTTCTTGTATTAGTGTTTCTTTTTTGGTACTTGGCTTAATTAGCGACAAACGAACACGAACGAAAAAAGAACGTTTTTTTCCTTTTTTGAATGCTTTAAAGTTGAAGATGGCATAATTTGGAAGTCTTTAAAAAATGAATTTAATTAAAAAATGAAATGAATTAAGTCTTTGCAGCATGCGGCAATTATTCTATGAGACTCGTAAATTTGCAAACAACCACAAATATAAATTTTGCTGGGTCCAGAATGGAAAAATTTTTCTTCGCGAAAAAGAAGACACAAAATCCAAATGTATTACTTCAGTGTACGAACTCAAACAATTACAAGGAACTGAAAGTGGTAAATTATCTGCAAATAGCAATATATTTCAAAAATAATATTATTCCAATACACTATAATGATATTAAAAAAATACCCAATATAAATACAGATTTCTTTATTAACTATATTTTGTATATTGCTGTTTGTTATTTTTCATTTACAAATTTTATTTTTTCTGTTATTATTGTTATTTTAGCAAGGTATTATTTTGTTCAGTTGTGTCAAGCACTCTCGACTACTTACAGACATGATCTCCTATTATTTTATGTTTATGTGTGTAGATGTTATTATCCTCTTGTCTTAATCGATTTTATGAAAATTAAGTATCATTTGATGCTTCTTTGTATATGTACAATTAATCATCCAGACATGCTACGCTTCTCCAATACAATGGTCTCCACGCCCCAATGGGATGGATTTATCTTTTTCTCCGCTCTGACTTATACTGTCACTTTAAATAGTTATACTTTTATAGTAAAATGTTCGGCTTAAATACCATATCCGATGAAATTGACTCAGTTGGGTTATATCAACCGGTTACGTGTAAACCTGAGGATTGTATAAAATTAATAAAGTTTGATAGGAAGTCTCTAACTGTGCTTCATCTTAATATTCGCAGTCTTAATCGAAATTTTGACGAACTGAGGGTTTTACTATACAGCATTCAGACTAAACCAGATATAATAATTTTATCAGAATGTTGGTTAAATATCAATCTAATTATACCAGTTCTGGAGGGATACAGCCCTTATAACACTAAAAACAATAATAATCAAAACGATGGTGTCACGTTATACATCCGTTCAAATTTGACGCATCTGGTAACCGAACCTACATTCTCGGAGGGAAACTGTTTAGTTTGTAAACTTAAAGACTACAATCTGGCAATTGTCGCTTTGTACCGGTCACCATCTTTCCATTGCTTAGATAGCTTTATTAACAGCCTGGACAATGTACTTACCTCAAACTCTAGTGAAAAACATTTACTGATTATGGGTGATGTTAACATCAACATAAACCCATTATGCCAGAATCAGAAAGCAAATGATTACCTTAACCTAACTGCCTCTCATGGCTTTCTGCCCACTCATACCCTGCCTACTCGCGAAGACAGTTGCTTAGACCATGTATTAATAAAGTCGAATCTTAAGACAACTACTTTAATTATTGATACCAAGATAACCGATCACAATCCAGTCCTATTTAATATTAAATTCAC
The DNA here is from genome assembly GCA_030295005.1 of Cephonodes hylas. Lineage (NCBI taxonomy): Eukaryota > Metazoa > Arthropoda > Insecta > Lepidoptera > Sphingidae > Cephonodes > Cephonodes hylas. Next base: position 1,017,178 of record AP025367.1, on the reverse strand, counting down.
CCATTTGCCATCAAAATCTAACTTTATAAGAACTATAATTGACTACTCCTCCGTGCATTCCGAAATTTTTGATACCAATTTTAAACCTGTTATCCAGATGCAAGACGCTAACTTAGCCACAAATTTCTTAATAGAAACCCTTGATCGTATTATAAATAAACATACTAAAAAAGTTAAAACACCAGCGAAGCTTAAAATCTTTAAACCTTGGATAACAGAGGGTCTACTACGTTGCATACGCAACAGAGATAGTATGTACCGTAAATTAAAAACTGCCCCTAATAATTACCTACTTAAGATTACCTACATAAGATATCGAAATTTCTGTAATAAACTTCTTAAAAACCTAAAACATGCTTATCAAAAATCAGAATTAAAAAAGGCTGAAAATAACCCCAAAGCTACATGGAAAGTAATTAAAGATATAACCGAGACACATCCCAAAGACACTCCTTCAACTGAATTACTAAAACTCTCTTCTAATGTCAGTTCCTCCGTGAATGATGTAAATAAATTTTTCGCCCATATTGGGAAAAACTTGGCTGAAAATATTTTGGGCACTCTTCAAACACCTCCTAAATTGTCTCAAGAAATTCACCTAAGCCAATCTCTTGCTCTCTTTCCAACAGATGAAACAGAAATTACTAAATTAATCCATGGATTACGAACAGATTCCGCGGTGGGGTGGGATGGTGTTTCCCCTAAAATATTAAAAACATGTTGTGAAAAATTAGCACCCGTTATAACTCACATATGCAATGCTTCTATATCAACTGGTTGCTTCCCCTCTGCTTTTAAAAAAGCAATTGTTCATCCCATCTATAAAAGTGGTGAAAAGGATAAAGTAACCAACTATAGACCTATATCAGTTCTTACGGCAATGTCAAAAATTCTAGAAAAAGTATTGAACTGTCGCTTAGTTAAATACCTTGAGAGAAATAATATCTTGTCACCTAACCAATTTGGCTTTAGAAAGGGGAAATGTACGGAAATGGCCGTCAGTTCATTAGTTGACCATATTACCGACAAACTTGACTCGCAAGAAAAATGTCTCGGCATATTTCTCGACCTCTCCAAGGCTTTTGACACAGTGTCGATCCCGCTTCTGCTGTTAAAACTGGAGAAAATAGGTGTCCGGGGACTATCACTGAACATTTTTAGGGACTATTTAACTGATCGAACTCAATGCGTAAAAATAGACTCTCACATTAGTAACACTTGCACAGTCACATATGGTGTTCCACAGGGCTCTATATTGGGTCCCACGCTTTTTCTGATATATATTAATTCTTTATGCACTCTTTCCATCCCATACTGCTCTATTTTCACCTATGCAGATGACACTGCCTTGATAATTCATGGGAAAGATTGGGCTGAGGCTTTTTCTCGGTCTGAACTTGCATTAAGGCGAGTGATGGAATGGCTCTCTCACAACTTGCTTACATTAAATTTGAAAAAAACAATTTACGTTACGTTTTCCCTCAAATCGTTAAACCAAACGATTTTGGATAACCTGACTCTAAAGGCTCACTTCTGTAAACCTGATACCCCAATTTCTCCTTGCAATTGCCCTACTGTAACAAGATCATCTACTGTTAAATATCTTGGAGTATTAATAGACAATTTACTCAACTGGAGAGAAAATGTACTATCCCTAACGGGACGGGTTAGGAAACTTATTTATATTTTCAAAAAACTACGTGTCGCTGCGGACCCTGATATACTCCGCACCGTATACTACGCTTTAGGTCAGAGTGTAATGTCTTATTGTATCTCAGTGTGGGGAGGTGCTCATAAGACTATTCTTCTGCCATTAGAGCGTGCACAGCGGGCAGTGCTTAAAGTTATTATGTTTAGGCCTTATAAATTCCCGACAAGTCTATTATACAGAGATTGCCAAGTCCTCACTGTGAGACAATTATATATTTTACACATTGTACTAAGAAAACACTCATCATTACCTTTTGACCACAATGTTTTGGAGAAGCGCCGTGCATATGCAGTTTGTCCTACTAAATCATATAATACATCCCTAGCTAAACGTGGGTTCAATATTGGGGGTAATCATATATACAATTATATAAACAAACAGTGTAATGTGTACTCACTAAATAGTTTTGAATGTAAGCGTAAGGTCAAACAACTGCTTCTGAGTAAAGACTACATTGAAACGGAGAACATTATAACTTTCTAATTATGTACATTTACGTCTGTAGCAACATTGCCAAATATGTACCTTACACATATTTACTTAATTGTTAAATTTTAAATTCATGAATATTATGTTTGTGTCATTTATGTTTGTAACTTTTATTTTTCACATAGTTTACTTCTGCATTGAAGTATAAAACGATCAATGCCTCATTGTAATTCACTGGTGCCCAATACACAAGTTAAATCTTTATTTGGGCACCAGAATTTTTCTGAAACACTTAAGTTTTGCTTCGATAAATAATAAGATTTATTATTAAACTAGCCTTAAGTGTTCTCTATGTCATTATTTAAACTTCAATAAATATTTTTTATTTTTTTTTTTTATTTTTTTTTTCTTTAAAATACTCTACTACTAAATTATAGATGATTTGTTCATTGATGTGGTTTTAGGTACCCGTTAAATGTTATACTACTTAATGGCTCTATAGAGCCAAAGCTTACCATTATATGGTGTTATACGAATAAAACCACAGTACAGTATATCTAAATATATCTCGTAGTATACTAGGGTGCAACGACTGAAAATCTCATAAAATGCTCAAGTTTATAAATGAACGGAGTTTTATCCAAAATACAGCAAATGTGTATTATTCATTACGCATCAAACAGTATTCTCGTATTGCGCTCTCAAAATAAGTGTTTCATTAGCAATTCTAAAGATCTTTATCTCTTCATAGCACTTACTTATTACATTTATGCGGGTTACGTAACAAGTCTTTTATTATATTTTGGTCAAGTTATTTCATCACGACTGTAAGGTTAGCCCGCAGTATTTTATGGCATGCCAATGGATATCAATAGGACTAGGGTTCATTTCTTGATTCGAAAGAATCCTTATTGCCCGAAAACTTCAGTAGACTCACCAACTATGTCACAGATCAGGAAAGGTGACAAATAAAAGAATTTAACCGGGGGATAAAATACATGGTGTAGGTGAAAGTGTTGCGGACTGTTTGTATTATGAAAAGCGTATTTTAAAATAATATTTAATTTTTGGATTACGATCCAAAAATTAAATATGCTTCTGGCTGCTTTTGCTTCAGACCTTAGTCATCAGTAATATATAGCAAAAGTCATTTGAACGTCATTAACTTGCGAGTCGTTTACTCACAAAGATTATTACTGTAATATAGTTCGTGCCCCAGTAGCAGTTTCAGACACCGTATGGTACGGTTTCAGCAAATGAAATGTCATCAATCAACCGAACGCAGGGGAGGCAGTACATGTCGATACGAGGGCAATGAGCTTTGTAAAGCAATTGAGGCATTTTAATGGGCTTCAAATCGCTATGAGGGTTTTATAAGAGGTGTTTTTTTCAAATTCAAAAGTATGCATATGTAATGACACTTCGGTTTAGTGTTGCTAGCAAAAAACAGATGTTGAGCAGTAATTTAAAATAAACAATTTAATTAAATCTTTTTAATTAAACTTGTAATAATAAGTTTATTGTCTATTCGATGAATTTAATTAACTGTTTTTTGCCGCATTTGTCGGTTTCAAAATGAATCGGATTGTTGTTTTTAATTTCGGAGTGGCCGACATGAGGAATCGAGTAATTTAACAATCGGATCATTGGACGTTACGGATCCGTGAATAATGATGAAGCAGACGAACCAAGCCGCTCATTGTCTCAATGCTGTGGAGCGTGGCGGCGCGATTAACTTTTATATCGGAGACAGTTTTACAGACCCGGTACCTAGCCTTTTAGCGGAACTATAAGTGACTGATTGAGCGGGAAATGAACTAACGGATTTCTGGTTATTAACGTTCGTTCGTATTGTAACAGCAGAGACGCCGTACTAATTGATTGTAATAAATTAAATTTACTGATTAATACAGGTACTATAAAGGATTTAAAAGGAGTTAGTCGTTACTACGAAGGAAAACGGGACTCGCAGTCTAATCTTAACAAAACTTGATAGAGCCAGACATCAAATTTTGATTTCATATTGTACCAGTGCAGTTATAAGGCAGTATACCTACAATTAAATTAGTAAGACCTATTTAATTTGTAAACCAACAATAAATCATTTAATAAAGAATGCATTTTATACACAATCTAATCTAGAGATAAAAATATATCTATAGTCGCAATGTTCCAGATTGTTTTTTTTTTCAATCTCCTTTTTAATAAAAACCAGCGTATAAGTGCAGTAATAGTAAAAAAACAACTGCAGCATTGCGGATAGGTTTTGTAACGTTGGCAGGACGCCAGCCGTCCTGCATCGTCCTGCTTACTTTACGATGCTAGTACTAACTGTTTACTGGCAGACTGCGATTATTTCTTTGTTCTTGCATTTTTCAATCCATATTGAAGTTATGATTTTGGGGAGTATTACTTCTGTGTTTTTTTTTCGTTACAGCAGCGTTTCTTGTGTTGTTAAAAGTGGCGGATGTGGAATAAAATACGTATTGTTTATTCAACACATTCTTATGTATAATATTTAAAGGCAGAGTAAGACAGAGGCAAATTACTGCGCAAAAAAATTTAATACTCCAATCCACTTCTGAGAATATCTAATGATAGATATTAATATTACTGTTCCCTTCTACAATAATTTCTCACAATTCCGCTTCATTATCTAATAAATTACATATTACAAAAAAAAGTCATGGAAAGCAGTCGGCGGAACGATTGCTCTCATATTACAGAGGTAATCTGTTGGGATTATGCACGCCCGCTATGATCTGCAGAAAACCATCTCGTCCATATCTGATACAAATTACATAGAAACAGCCAATCACATCTTGTAACTAGGGCCTATTGAACAGCCGAGAACTTATTAAGCTCTCCGTAAACTTGATGAGTAAAAAACAGTAGTCAGCATTTCGTGTTAGAATACAAAATATAAGGTTTTTGTTTATAGAATATGTACGTTTAAAATTGTTATTTAGTGTGTTTCTATATTAATTATTATAATATTTCGAAATTTATATCATCATCATCATCATCATCAGCCAAAGGACGTCCACTGCTGGACATAGGCCTCCCCCAGAGACTTCCAAAGCGCTCTATTGGAAGCGGCCTGCATCCAGAAAATTATATATTTATTATAATATTATAAAATTATTATAAAATTATATTATTAAAAAGAAATTTATATATTTCAATTAAAATTGGTATACAGAATATTTGTAGAATATATTATAGATTTACAGTAAAGTCGAATTTGCTTCTTCGAATGTCGCTTCTCTTTGTTTTCTTTTCTTCAAACAAAACAGTTTGAAAATGAAAATATCGTTTCAGTTTTCATGCCGATATTAAATTCCAATACGTATAAAGCGTGCCTCAAAGCCATGAGCTCCCCTATCCAGGATCATCCCTATTTCACTTGTCACGATACACACGAAACTATGCGTAATGCTATAATAAAAATCGAAGACAAAGAATACCATATTAACTGTTTCTTGTATCTGATACCAAAAACGACAGGTTTTTAATATATTTTTAATAGGAAGGAGATTTACTGAATAAACTTTAAAATTTCGGTATATAATAACCTACCGTTGTAGTCTGGCATTCACAAAACATTGTTATTTATAGGTTTTAAATTATCAATTGTTTGTCTGACTTTCAGTATAATAATTTTCGCCCAATTTCATATACTTAATGCCTAGATACTATATAAAATCCCTATAGGCAGCATTAGTTTTAAAAAATATTTTAGAAGTCACGATTCAAAAGTACTTGTGAAATTCCACTTGAATAAAAATGATTTGACTTTGACTTTATTTATAAGTAGATCTGATCAGTAATGACACATTGCGTGCACAAGCTGAACTATGAACCCTGTTTACAAATTCTATTCGCATCGTCAGTCCCAACAAAAATGAAAAAGAGGGGAAATTTTCATTTCTAAAGGAATTTTTCCATCACAGAACCCTCATCTAATAAATTATGATGGGACATAAAAAGTCATTTAAATCAATTTATAGCTTTAATTTCTGATACATTAAATTTGGTATATGTAATCAATCGAACCTGATATTATTTTCAGCAGTAAGTTATTACTTACAAAAAAAACTTTACCTTTACTTGAGAAATAACAGTTACTTTAACACATTTGAGATGTTTATACTAGACTTTACTGTATGCCTCTATAAACTAAAACCGTTAGTTAAATCGTGCGTAACAAATGTATCAAAAGGGAATTCTGATGGAGCACGTCTTTGTAACACCGTATCTTCATCTCAGTTCATTTAGACATCCAATTAAGCCATGAAATCATGCATGCACCCTTAACGCACGACTGAGTTAACTTGAGTCTACACTCAGACTTGTTCACATGTCTGGATTGGGCGTGCGTTGAACACAATAGCCGCAGGACGCACATAAGCGTTTTTGATTGTCTAGAATCTTCCCTGTCTTTTGTTCGTCAATTCTAAAGGCTGAAAGAGTAAGAAGACTATGTGATCTAAATAATGAAACACATTCCATTTAATATTCTATTGAAATTCGAAAAAATATGACTCCTCTTAAAATCTTTTTTAGTATTATGCTGCAGCTAAATTACAATCATTGTATAAAATTGGATGTAACTAAGATTACAGGTTTTGTTTAAGCTTTTTCTACTGTTTTTGATCAAGGATTTTATTTAAGTACGTAATCACTGGCGCTCATTGATGATAGTAAGCATTCGTTACTTGATCCCAATCATATTGATCTTAAGGAGTCCACATCCATCCGCTATCCGGCAACTTTTCCCAGTAATCATCGTACTGCAAAACGTCTTAATGTTAATACGAAATTAAATTAAAAACGTTGCAATAATGTATGACCCTCATTACAATAATTACAATGTCGTCAAACAAAGTTTACAAACTTTCGTGCTGCAAACAACAGACTTGGTACACACGAGTAATAACAACAAATCTTGTCCCTAACGACCCCCAGTCACCGGTTGCTGGAACAATTTTCTTTTTTCATAAATATTAGTCACGAACTACGTTGTGGCAAAAAGTACAAAAAACGGCGGTTTAGTGTGTTAGGGGCGGCTGATTAAATCCACTTATACAAAATCGGTTGTAAAGGTTTTTCACTGTCCTTAAATTTTAATATAATTCAAATTTATCAAATCCTATATGGTTTAGAAATTTCTATGCAGGTACAACAGAATTCGTGTTAATGGAATATACGCATATACTATCACGCATTCTTACATTGTCGTATTCCACAGGAAAATAAATTACCAAGTCGATCAACAAAGACTTCTTTGTAAAAAAATATTTGACAATCGGCCATGACGCGGTGGTTTCTTCAAAGACCGTAATCACCTCCTCAGCACACTTTGTACGTTAAAGCCTTTGTACGAATGAAATAGAGTGTCTATTGTTGATACATTAGGTTGTGATAATTATATTTTGCTGACAGGCAAAGTATTGATAGAGATTTCCTTCCATCGCGCGACTTTTCAAAAATAACTCGATTATTTAAACCATACGCCGAGACTTACTCGGAATTAATAGAAGAATGGCAAAACCGATGGAAGCTGTCTGTAAAGGGCCGTCATCTTTATCAATATTTTCCTTCGGTTAGCGATCGCTTGGCAAAAACTTGGCTTGAGATTGATCATTACGTGTCGCAATTTCTAACGGGTCACGGCAATTTTCGTAGTAAATTATTCTCATTTAGGTTGGTTGATTCTCCTATGTGCCAATGCTCAACGCATGATTGCGAATATGAACAGTCCGCACATCATATCCTTTGGGAGTGTAATCTTTGGTCGGATGAGCGTAACAGTATGCTCAATAGTATGCACGTAACGTCTGGTGTTGTTTATTATACAGACCTCGTTGAATCTAGGAGGAATTTCCGTGCCTTTCAGCGATTTTGCCATGCCTATTATTGGAAGTCTGTATAACAGTTCGCACGTTAGGTCCAATTTAAGCAATAGTTAACTATCCGTGGTGCGTTACTTGCGTCAAATTTTTTGGTAATTGTAATTGTCTTTCTTTATGTGAGGTTAAACCTCATAGCTCAATGTTTTGTCACCCGCTTTGCTGTGGAGGGAAGTGGACAACTCTTTGTTTTTCCAACTCCTCCTTTACATTGCTTTTCTGATTAACTTCGTTGCGGGATTATGACAATTTAGGTCCCCTTAGATTCGCTGAGCTTCATTGCTCGGCGCCAATACTGTGCGTGCCGCTGTTGATCCTGGAATACAGGAGTTGCAGTGGCGGGTGTGTGGTGGGATAGGGCCAATTAGGTTGTGATAATAATAGAAATGACGAGTAGTACGTAAACGCTACGACATTTATAAAATCATATTTTATGTAACTGCTCGATAAAAAATAAGTTGACTCTTATAAGAATATCTCAGTGAGCGTAGTTTATTTAAGTAACCAAATTATATAAAAGAAGATTATTTTAAACTTTAATGACGGTAGCATTAATAAGTAAATGACAATACCGATTTATTTCGGTAAAATATTAAAAGCACTTTCTTATAAGTAGATAAGATCTTAAACAAATGTTACATAAGGTTATCTCAGTAATTTTATCTTCAAAAATCCATAACACTTTACCCCTTAAAAATTGTATTATCCTTTGCAACAAAAACTAACAATGATTTGTATTTTGTCCGCAGAGGGAATGCATCTCAGTCCACATCGGTCAGGCTGGCGTCCAGATCGGTAATGCCTGCTGGGAGCTGTACTGCCTGGAGCACGGCATCCAGCCTGATGGCCAGATGCCCTCGGACAAGACCCTGGGCGGCGGAGACGACTCCTTCAACACCTTCTTCAGCGAGACTGGAGCTGGCAAGCACGTGCCACGAGCTGTCTTCGTCGACTTGGAACCTACCGTTGTTGGTAAGGAAAACAGACTACTTAAGTGAAAAATTTGGAAGGAGGAGATACCACGACATTGGTTTACAAATGGAATGGAAATTTCTTGGGGTTTTCTGCTACAATATTTCTCGTATATTCCTTCCCCGTTAAAGCACTTGATAATTTATCGTAAATACCTCGAAAAGTCCGAGGTGTGTGACTCGGGGTTAAGATTCTCGACCATTCACCTAAGCCTGGGGCCATCATCTTTTGATAGGTAGTTGCTAATAAAATTAATTCCGTCCTGAGGAATTAATCATGATAGCTTAATTTGGGAACATGATCCTATATCTCCACAAAAAATTCAGCGTTAGCCCGTGTCTTGCTACGATCAGTATCATGTTTCCTTGCAACATGTGCATATTTGGTTACACTTGTATACATCTACATATCGGGACAGGAAGATCTACAAAAAGTCCATTAACGTTTCAAGGACTAAGAAGACGCTTAAAAAATCGATTACATTATAAAAATAATATAAATTAATAGAGCAAAATATAGCGTATGAGTTCCGGCGTTCATAGAAATCTGTTTCGATTCAAAGCTATTAAAACTTTTTCACCTACACAACCGGGAGGTGATTTCCTTGATTTCTTGGATACTTTACTTTCTTACTTTAATATAATTTCATATGTACATAGTAGGTAGGTACTATTACTTCGTAATGCTTAATATTATGCAAATCATCGTATCTCTATTTACAAAGCTAGAAACGTGTGTCTAGTTTCTTTGATGAATTTATCTCTATTGTATGTTTAATCACCGGAAGACTAATAGCCTGAAACTACAATTCCAACTGCCGCAACTAACCAAGCTATTCGTAGCGGTTATAGTGTTCTGTTTGCGATGTCTTCGATTGCAATTATCAATCGATGGTTTTCGTGCCGCAAATGGGTTTTGTATCATTACATCGCTATATCAGCCTCGTGTGGTTAAATACAGGGTATAGAGTACGTGCGTGACAAAAACCCATGCTTTTTCAAACGTTATATAAAAACGCAGACGTACAGACTGTGCTATTACTCATTTAAGACCCCTTTGTTTTGCTGTCTTGACTTGTTTTACAGCACAAACGAGCTTTTTTGTGTCCGAGATTTCAGGCAGCGTCTGTTGTTTGTTCACGCGAAATGTTCTGTAGATTTACATTGCTTTATTTTGCAGCATGAAATTAATCTGCAACATGAATTCGGTCCGTGTTTTAAAATCTTTTGAAATTTTTAAAGAAAATTGCTGAATTAGATAATGTTGAAGTTAATGCAATCTACAAAGGGGCAAACAAGAATTATTTTTCAGCTTTTGTACAAAGAATTATTGTTCCTAGGCCTAAATTACATAATAGGAAAACGTTATATCTTTAAAAATATGATCTTCATTGCTGGTAAACTGATAAAAACGTTTTAGGAAAAAATTTTGTATTATATAGTATAAATATATTTTGCAAGACTTAAAAACTTTCAGCCCTTAGTTTATAATATACCTTCATCGTTTTTGATATTAAAATATGGTGATTAGGTACGATTGAGTCCAGCGAAGTGGAGTATAGACTAAATCTTTAGATAGTCGTGACTTTGAAACTTAATAGTAACATCAAAACATTTAATGATGAACAAAAGTATATATATAATATCACATATCTACGTATTAAGCTAGTTTTTTCTAGCTTGTTGATGCGGTAATGACATTATGTTTAGCAGTAATGATAGGCTGACGAGTGACGGCTCACAGACCGGGTTCAACAGCCGACGATCTATAAAACCGAGCAGCTAGTTTACAGCCTAGATAATTCACTGATTTGTCTAGCTCTTTTATTGTGGTTTAGGCTGAGTCTAGTCATTTAGCTAGACAGACTGATTAATTTAAACGCTTCGTGGGCTTGATAACGACTGATGGCAGTAAATTACAAGCCTTGAAGAAAACTTCGTTGCTTAAAATTATACCTTTCGTAACTTCAGCTTTAGATTCATTGCGAACTTCGGAGCAGAGATTAATTAATGCTTTTGTTAATAGTTTGGTACGAAGCTAACTTTACTTCGTTCGTTAGAATATTTACTACTGAATGTATAGATCTTAGTTATTGAAAGTAATTTTTAATATATTAATATTATCAGTTATTTTGTTTCCGTATGAGTAGTTTATGCAAAAACCCTTAAGTATTTGTGTTTTAGATGACTATGCTTTTAAAGTATAATGGACTCGTAGTCCATTGACGGTTTTCTGGCACATTTCACAATTCCTTGCTGCCACTAAGTATTTCTTAAGCGATGAATGCGAAAGCACATTGCCTGACCCGGTAATCGAACCATGGACATCCATATCACACAGTGCATATGTATACTGCGGCACAGAACAAAGCAGTCAAAGTCGTGTTAGTAATATTTATGTCAATCTAAATGCAAATTTAATTGTTTGCAAGCGGTGTTACGAGCACTCATAAGGTCTTTACCCGACAATTATTCCATACTAGCTTTTGCGCGCGACTCCGTCCGCGTAGACTACAGGGTTGAGTTCAGAAAGAAAATAAGAAATAGTCTATTTACTCCTCAGAGTCCTGTCCTATTTAGGTCCATACCAAAAGCCATACAAATTGGTCAAATTGTTTACACGTGAAACCGTAACGCGTCGATTGGCGCCTTGTGTATCATTATTGCGCGCTTGATCATTATTTTGAAACTGCGATATCTTTTTAGATACTCATTAGAATCACATGATGTAAAGGGCAAATTTATTTTATATTAAATACTTGTAATGAATAACGTATTTATTTAGATAAGGATTAATATCATCTTTATAAAACACCCTCACAAATAATGCTTTATTTTTAAATAAATTTGTTTAAGATAAAAAACGTTATAGTTAGCTAACCTTAAAAGATAGACATATGCTGTCGCGGACTTTTTTTTAGAACTTTTAAAGGGGAACAATTCTGTCATACATTATTTTAGCGAAACTTTAACCGTTTCTCCAGCGCATGCAGCAGAAGCTCACAAAAAGGAAAAAATGTTCCCGATTTTGAAACATTCTTTATTGCTGCTCCGCTCCTATTGGTCGCAGCGTAATGTTATATAGCCTATAACCTTCCTCGATAAATGTGCTATCTAACAGTGAAAGAATTTTTCAAATCGGACCAGTAGTTCCTGAGATCCTAGCGTTCAAACAAACAAACAAACAAACAAACAAACAAACAAACAAACTCTTCAGCTTTATAATATTAGTATAGACTAGCTTTTGCTCGCGACTCCGTCCGCGTAGACTACAGGGTTGAGTTCAGAAGGAAAATAAGTTGTAGTCTATTTTACTTCTCAGAGTCCTATTTATGTCCATACCAAAAATCATACAATTCGGTCAAATTGTTCAAACGTGAAACCGTAACGCGTCGATCGGCGCCTTGTGCATCATTACTGCGCGCTTGATCAATATTTTAAAACTGCAATATCTTCTAAGATACTCAGTGAAATCAAATGATGTAAAGGGCAATTTTATTTAAAATTATATACTTGTAATAAATAACGTATTTATTTGGATAAGGATTAATATCATATTTATAAAAACACCTTCACAAATAAAACTTTATTTTAAAATAAATTTGGTTAGGATAAAACACGTTATAGTGAGCCAACCTTAAAAAATAGACATATGCTGTCGCGGACTTTTTTTTAGAACTTTTAAAGAGGAACATTTCTCTCAAACATTATTTTAGCGAAACTTCAACCGTTTTCGCAGCGCACGCAGCGTAAGCTCACAAAAAGGAAAAAATGTCCCCGATTTTGAAACATTCTTTATTGCTGCTCCGCTCCTATTCGTCGTAGCGTGATGTTATATAGCCTATAGCCTTCCTCGATAAATATGCTATCTAACAGTGAAAGAATTTTTCAAATTGGACCAGTAGTTCCTGAGATCCTAGCGTGTTACGTGCGACACACATACAAGGATTGCTGATGACCACAATGGCCCGGTTACCCAAAATCGCTGATGCTTCGTCGTTCCACATACGGATCAAGGCCGCGTAAACGCCGACTCCGCGACCTCAATTATTAGTTATAAGTTTACTATATATATATTGTTATTATTGTAGAAAGATATAATTCTTGTATCTAACATCGATCAAGAAACTAGTATCTAGTTAATAAATTAGTATTATAAGATTTTTGGTTTTTTTAAGTCCTTCGGCTGTGACTAACGTAATTGGCGCAGTCGGTAGGATTCTAGAGTCAGTGCGTGGCGGTCATAGGTATCAAAAATCGTTGCCTAGCTTGACTCCGCATAGTCGCTGGCGGGCTCTTAAGCCATCGTCTGGAATCCGAAACCTACGAGGGCACGGCCGGGGACGTACTCAAACATCAGTACAAAGAAAAACCAACTTATGTAAGTACTCTGAAATTTTATCCTAAGTGTTGCCTCCTGTCTCCAAAATTTTCCATCCAAGGAATAAAGGGGAGGAATCTGTCTCTTCAAGACAGATTCATAGGAACTTCGCTTTAGATAATAGTAGGAATTTAGATAGTAATAGAAATTTAGGAAGTGATAATAATTTAGATAAAATGACATTTGACCCGGACAATATCTATAAGGCCCTACGGCCGGTCCCTGAGTTTGATGGGAACCCAAATGTCCTAACTAGGTTTATACAAATCTGTGACCAAATAGTGGCACAATACATGAAAAACGAACCGTCATATCAATTAAGTAATCTGTGTCTCATAAACGGAATTTTAAATAAAATCACGGGTCCTGCCGCCAGAACAATAAATTCTAACGGCATTCCTACAAACTGGCTAGGTATTAAAAACGCCTTGATAAATAATTTCGCAGACCAAAGGGATGAAACCGCCCTTTATAACGATCTTTCTCTCGCAACTCAAGGCAATGATACACCTCAAGAATTCTACGACAAATGCCAGACCTTATTTAGTACAATCATGACATATGTGTCCTTACACGAATCAGTTACAACCACGATAGAGGCTAAACGCGATCTTTACCGTAACTTGGCTAAGCAAGCCTTCGTAAGAGGGTTAAAAGAACCCCTCGGGTCACGTATTCGATGTATGAGACCCGAGACAATTGAAAAGGCTCTGGAATTTGTCCAAGAAGAGATTAATATAATGTACCTACAGCAGCGAAATGATTCCGTACCTAAGCGACGTAACACTCCAGCACATCCGAGCACACCACATAAGGTACCATCCTTAGGTTTTAATATGAACATGCCTAAAATGTTTAGTGTACCTACCCCTAGTCCAGCGTGGCCGAAACCATCACCCGTATTTGCGCACCCTTATACATCGCAACAGGCACCCCAATGGCGTCCGAACGCCCAGATTTCTCATCCGCAGCAACGCATGCTTACATATCCCACGCGTACTCAGCAAATGTTCCGGGCGCCGCCGCCAAATTATAATCCGAATAACAGTTTTAGATTACCTCCTAAAAATGTACCAGTATATAATGCCGGGCCGAAACCCATGAGTGGTGTAAGCCATTACGTACCGAAGGTATTACCACCAACCTTAACGGGACGCGATTGGAGAGTTCACGGTAATCCTCCGCCATCAAACTATTTTAAAAGTAGGGAGATGAATTTTAACGAAATTGCAGATTACAACGATTATAACGATAGTTATTACGGCGAGTGTTATTATGAGCCATTTACATATCCTCCTTATTCGGAATATTACTGCGACATGAATCCGGAATATGAATACGCTATCGATCAGTCTCAATACGATCATACAAACGCGAATAATGTTACCGACGCGGAAGCGCAAAGCCCGGTTGATAATAAGCAGGATTTTTCCGAGGGCCGTTCCACGAAAGAACCAAGATAGAATTAAATCTACATTCCAAAAGGGAATTACGCTACGTACAAATAGCGGATCCCCCACTTAAGTTATTAGTTGATACCGGCGCGAATCAATCCTTTTTGAGCCCTGAAGCATGTGACAAATTTTTCCCCACTATTCCACGTGATTTTGATCCTTTCGAAGTTACTAATTCGCGAGGTACTAGCATACATGAACATTCAATTACCATCCCGCACTTTCAGGAATTTAATGAACAAAGATATGCGAAATTTTTCATATATAGATTCCATAATTATTTCGACGGACTTATAGGTTTGGACTTGTTAGAAAATTGTAACATAGATTTAAAGAATAATTTGTTAATTACGGAACATGCTTCAATACATCTCAAGTGCTATAAGTGTCGAAAATCGAACCCGTACGAAACGATCCCAGCCGGCTCATCCAAACTAATAAACGTACCGATATATGACTCGGAAGGTGACGTACATGTGCCCCAGCAAATAGTTTCTAATTGCATTATCCATGAGTGCGTTACTAAGGTCTCGGACAGAGTAGGCACGATTGAAATCGAAAACCCCACCTGTGACGATATTACTATTAAATTTGAACAACAACCGCGCATACAGGTATTTAATATCGAATGCATAACGCCAGGGCCGGATTCGGAACGTGTTAAAAATGTTTTAAATCGTTTGCGAACTGATCACTTGAACGTAGAGGAGAAATGCAATTTGGAAGCTTTGTGCAGACGTTACGCAGACGTATTCTATCTCGATGGCGAACCCTTAACGTTTACGAATAAAATTAAGCATAGGATTAGGACAACGGACGAATTACCGGTATATAGTAAAAATTATAGGTATCCATTTATTCATCGTCAGGAAGTTAGGGAACAGATTACTAAGATGTTGGAACAAGGCATTATTCGGCCATCCGATTCCGCCTGGAGCTCACCTATATGGGTAGTCCCTAAGAAAGTTGACGCTTCAGGGAAGCAGAAGTGGAGAATAGTTGTTGATTTTAGGAAGTTAAACGACAAGACCATAGACGATAGGTATCCGATTCCTAACATCACGGATGTTCTGGATAAACTAGGTAGATGCCAATACTTCACGACCCTGGACTTAGCATCAGGATTTTATCAGGTCGAGATGGACCCCGATGATATCCAAAAAACAGCTTTTAATGTCGAACATGGGCATTTCGAATTCTTACGAATGCCAATGGGCCTAAAAAATTCACCATCCACATTCCAACGAGTGATGGACAATGTGCTTAGAGGGTTACAAAATGAAATCTGTCTAGTTTACCTCGATGATATTATCGTCTTTAGTACATCCCTGCAAGAGCACATAGTAAATCTAGAAAAAGTGTTCGACAGGCTACGTGACTCCAATTTCAAAATCCAAATGGATAAATCTGAATTTCTGAAGTTGGAGACACCATATCTAGGCCATATAATTAGTCGAGAGGGTATAAGACCTAACCCTGATAAAATAGCGGCTATTCAAAAATATCCACTGCCTAAGAGTAGCAAAGAAATTAAACAATTTTTAGGACTGTTAGGTTACTACAGAAAATTTATTCCGGATTTCGCACGTATAACTAAACCGATGACTAAATGCCTCAAAAAGACCAATAAGATAACGTTTGACCCCGAGTATATCGATAGTTTTGAAAAATGTAAGAATTTATTAACAAACGATCCGATATTACAATACCCGGATTTTTCGAAAGAGTTTAATTTAACAACGGATGCCTCTAATGTAGCGATAGGTGCCATCCTTTCACAAGGACCGATAGGTTCAGATAAGCCCATATGTTATGCGTCCAGAACTTTAAACGATAGTGAACAAAAATATAGCACAATAGAAAAAGAATTGCTTGCCATAGTTTGGGCAACCAAATATTTTAGACCATATTTATTCGGTCGTAAATTCAAAATTCTAACGGATCATAAACCCCTTCAATGGATTATGAATCTAAAAGAGCCGAATTCCCGGTTAACTCGCTGGCGGCTCAAGTTAAGCGAATACGACTATACTATAGTCTATAAAAAAGGCAAATGTAACACAAATGCCGATGCTTTATCACGAGTCCAAATTAATAATGAGGAAACAGACTCGATGCTCGTAAACCCCTCCGAGAGACCACCTAGTCGCGCTGATTCGTCAACTGAGACAGCTCACACTAGTAATGAAAACCCGATTCTTGAAGTTCCCATTACCGATGAGCCGTTGAATAAGTTCCATAGACAGATTTGTTTTACAATAGTAGGTGATATTAAACGACGAACAACAGCCACAAAACCATTCGACACACACACCCGTACTCACATTCAAGTATCAGAATCCAATTTAGAGCAAGACGTAGTAAATGCCATAAAGGAATACGTTAATCCGAAAGTAAAAACTGCCCTTAAAATAACACCCCCATTAGGGATGTATTCCATAATTCCGATCATACAAAATAATTTTAAAAGCTCTTCTATGAATTTAGTCTTAGCAAAGACTGAACTAGAAGACGTAAAAGAATATTTAAGACAGCAGGAAATAATTAAAAACTATCACGAGGGTAAGACTAATCATAGGGGAATAAACGAATGTTACTTATCACTTTCCCGGCGCTTTTATTGGCCGAAGATGAAAGAGGAGATAAGCAAATACATTAACGAATGCACAATTTGTGGACAGTCGAAGTATGATAGAAACCCTATCAGGCCACAATTTAACATCGTGCCCCCAGCCACCAAACCCTTTGAAATAGTACATATGGACTTATTTACCGCTCAAGCAGAAAAGTACCTAACGTTTGTCGATTCATTTTCTAAGTACGGGCAGGCTTATCATTTACGCGACGGAACTGCAATAAGTATTTTACAAGGATTATTAACATTTTGTACTCATCATGGGCTACCTTTAACTATAGTTACAGATAACGGTACAGAATTCACGAATCAATTATTTGCCGAATTTGTAAGATTACATAAAATTAACCACCATAAGACTTTGGCGAACTCACCTAATGATAACGGCATAATAGAAAGATTCCATTCCACTATAATAGAACATTTACGTATATTAAAGTTAAAGCAAAAAGATGAACCTGTCGTGAACCAAATGCCCTATGCGGTATTAGCGTATAACAGTTCAGTTCATAGTTTTACTAAGTGCAGGCCTCATGATATCATACGAGGTCATTTTGACCCCAGAGACCCCCTAGATATAGACCTGACAGCTCATCTTATGCAGCAGTATATTTTAAGCCACCGGGACCAGATGAAAGTAGTATATGATCTTATAAATAAATCCACCACGGTAGATCGCACTAACCTAATGAATAACCGTAATAAAAATAGGGAACCGGAAGAACAGTATCAACCCGACCAACAAGTATTCATAAGTAACCCGTTAGCGAGTAGGCAAAAATTAGCGCCACAATACACGCAAGACACTGTACTTGCAAACCTTCCGATTCACATATATACGTCTAAAAAGAAAGGACCCATTGCAAAGTCTAGACTTAAACGTACATGTAAGTCATCTCGATTGTTACAGGATTCGACTACTACTAATAGTCCAACTGAGTCTGGCGGCCGACATAAGACTTGAGAGTCTCGACGATGGACCGGGCCTCTTACCATTTAATCTCGGACCCACAAAACTTATTACTCATTATCATTCTTTCTTACAGTATATTGAATTATCCGATATAGAGGACAGAATTGATTCTGTTCAAAATCAACTTAATTATTTTAGAAATAAATTAGACAATCATACACTAGCCCTGTTTGAAATACAGATAAGTTATCTTAGCAATAAATTAATAAAATTGAAGTCGCAATTAAGAGGATTAGAACCTAACCGCGTCAAAAGAGGTCTAGTTGACGGACTAGGATCCTTAATAAAGAGTGTGACCGGTAACTTGGACCATTCCGATGCTGAACGGTACAATCATGCTATTAATGTCTTAGAAAATAATGAACATAAGTTGTTATCTGAGCTGGACGAACACATAAGTCTCAATAAAAATTGGATGACGCAATATTCAAGTTTAATCGCACATATCGTTGATAATCAGGAAAAAATTAACAACACGTTAGAAATTTTATTAAACAGAACCGTTTACGCAGATTACACATTGATTAAATTTGCCAAATTTGCACAGTTGCTAACTATTATAGGCGATAACGTGAAGGATTTATCTTTAGAGTTAATTAAGTTAGAGAATACCTTAGCATTTATAAGTGCATCGAGCACTCATCATAGTATGTTAGAAATAGAAAATTTAGTTAATATAATAGGTAAGCTAAAATCCTTATACAACAAGGATCAAATATTGGACGCGGAGTTAAGAGAATATTATAATATAATTAAACCAGGATTCTATTACATAGATAAAAGAATAGTCATTATTTTTAAATTTCCCATAGTCTCCCCAGATAATTTCGAGTTGTATAGGCTTTCCATTGTTCCTAATAAACACCACCAGACCTTTATCCCTTCATATCCTTTTATGGCAACTAATGGGATAAGTTTCATGTACATGGAGGCTGAATGCCCGAAGTTCGATCGTCGACATCTTTGTGAGGAGAGCATCAATCATCAGCCCCGAGGCCATGCCGACTGTATCCAGAGTCTCATCGGAAACCAGCCCCTACATAAATCATGCCAGCCGACGGAAATCGTTCTCACCAGAGAAGCTATGGAGCAGCTAGATGATCAACACTATACAATCGTCATCCCTAAACCAACAAAGGCTGAACTGAAATGTAGACGCCAGGACTACGTAACGCTAAGCGGAAGCTACCTCGTCACGATTCCTCTGAAATGTTCGCTGCGCACCGACGAATTCACCCTTATTAACATCAATGGACAAATTAAAGGACAGCCGCTGAAAATAGCAAACATACCGAATGGCTACCTTACAAGAGATGATACCAGCATCCCTCATCTTGAACTAGCATCAATCAACTTGAAAGGACTACATGATATTGAAGATAAGATTCAAGCCCAGCATCCAGTAAATTTGGACCATGCTATATATCATACCACAATACCTCTCTACACTGTGGTACTAGTTATAACCGCAATAAGTATTGGAGTTACTGCACGCCGTTATCTCAAAAAGTCTAAAGGATACAAGCCCTCACTATCTGAAAAGGACACCCCATCCAGCGAGGATCAAATATATGCAACCCCTGAAACAAGAAAAATTCAGACATCCACCCCAGCAACATTTTCGCTCAACGTTCTCAAATAGTTGCTGATCTGAGGGGGGAGGTGTTACGTGCGACACACATACAAGGATTGCTGATGACCACAATGGCCCGGTTACCCAAAATCGCTGATGCTTCGTCGTTCCACATACGGATCAAGGCCGCGTAAACGCCGACTCCGCGACCTCAATTATTAGTTATAAGTTTACTATATATATATTGTTATTATTGTAGAAAGATATAATTCTTGTATCTAACATCGATCAAGAAACTAGTATCTAGTTAATAAATTAGTATTATAAGATTTTTGGTTTTTTTAAGTCCTTCGGCTGTGACTAACGTAATTAGCGTTCAAACAAACAAACAAACAAACAAACAAACAAACAAACAAACAAACAAACAAACAAACAAACAAACAAACAAACAAACTCTTCAGCTTTATAATATTAGTATAGATTAGAGCACATTAAATGCGTATTATAACACTGATTCATCAAACCGCGTTGAATTTCAAGGATTCTTATCTTCATGTGTTCCATCTGCATTGAGGTTCCAATGAAAGCAATTATACATTGAAGTGGATGCATCGCTTCCAATTGACTTCGTTGAGTGCAGCAAGTGCCCAATAAGCGTATGCACTTCCCTTTTTGCATATTTGTCGTTTTCTTTGCAGAGTATATTGGTAATTGTCGTCTGGGTTCCTAATTAACTAACTTAATGCTGTATAAATTGTTTTAATGCGTGGGCCTGGATATGTAATAGTACGTATTATAACTAGATATTGAAAAATAGTATCTGTGGAAAAGGAAATAGAGAGTTTTGAAGATAAATATAATATTCCAAAACATTTAATGTGCATAGAATTTGTGGAGATATGAACGTAGGTGCCTTAACTCTTGCTTTAACCTCTGACCTGCGTAAGACTGGCGTTAGATATTAATTCCTAAAGTCGAAGATCTCCTGGAATCAACAACACGTTATTAAGATGACTACCATCCCTACAAATAATCTAACTCTTCAACCATACAGACGAGGTCCGCACCGGCACGTACCGTCAACTGTTCCACCCCGAGCAGCTGATCACCGGCAAGGAGGACGCCGCCAACAACTATGCAAGAGGCCACTACACCATCGGCAAGGAGATCGTCGACGTCGTGCTTGATAGGATCAGGAAGCTGGCTGATCAGTGCACAGGACTCCAGGTAAAATTTCCCAATTTTTTGGGTTTTTTACTTTCTCGTGATCTTGCGTTACAAGCATGGGCCGTGCGATCTAAAGGTCTGGGTTAGATTCCCGTGTCGGGCAAAGTGTTATTGAGCTTTTTTGGGTTCTGACGAAATGTGGCTGAAGAAATGCAGCTCCGCCTACCCCTTCGAGGAATGCAGGCGTGAGGTTATTTATTGTATGTGTGTATGTTACTTTTTGAATATACATAAAGGGGTTGGTAAATAATTATATTGCATCTTAGTAGCAAAAATAAATCAATTATTATTGTTGGTTTAACTTCTTATACTCTCATCACATTTCATGACTCTCTCAACTCAATTTTTAGTTCCTAAAACTGTCTGTTACTGCAATATCTTAAAGGAATGTATATTATCTAGGGCTTCCTGGTGTTCCACTCGTTCGGCGGCGGCACTGGCTCCGGTTTCACCTCCCTGCTCATGGAACGTCTTTCCGTCGACTACGGAAAGAAGTCCAAGCTCGAGTTCTCCATCTACCCTGCACCTCAGGTAAGAATGAGAGATAGGATTTTTTTCTTTCTACTTTCTTCAAGTTAGCGACTAAAATCAGCAAAGATATTAACAAATTATTTATAGTTGATTAATCTGCAGACTTAGGGAACGATTACAGTATAAGATAAGCAATAGATCGATCCTTATGCTGTTGATTCAGTGGATAAGCCTCTGTAATTGTAAATGTGGTATAAAATGTGTTCCTGAAATTTATAAACGTCTTGTTTCATTAACAGGTGTCCACCGCGGTAGTGGAGCCTTACAACTCCATTCTCACTACCCACACGACTCTGGAACACTCAGACTGTGCGTTCATGGTCGACAATGAGGCCATCTATGACATCTGCAGGCGAAACCTCGATATCGAGAGACCTACCTACACCAACTTGAACAGGCTGATCGGACAGGTAAATATAACTTCTCATACATTTTCCAATTTTTTATGTCATTGTCTTCTATCGTACTAGAATGAGATAGAAGGCCACAGCTTATTTATTTTCAAAGAAATTATATTTGCCTCCAGGCAAATTCAAAACTATTACGATATAGTTGAATAAAGAAGTATTTCATTGACCGCCATGATTATGTCAAACTGCGAGATTCTTATTGACTCCATGAGTACTTCATTGGATGCAATTAGGTCACCTTGGCATACAACCATAACATTCTTGATATTTTAAGACGACTGATTTTTTTATTTTCCTAAGATCGTGTCTTCGATCACCGCCTCCCTCCGTTTCGACGGTGCCCTCAACGTGGACCTGACGGAGTTCCAGACCAACTTGGTGCCATACCCTCGTATCCACTTCCCCCTGGCTACATACGCGCCCGTCATCTCTGCGGAGAAGGCTTACCATGAGCAGCTCACTGTTGCTGAAATCACCAACGCCTGCTTCGAACCAGCGAACCAGGTACTTATACTTTTGGAATACGAAATAAACTTATGAGATAATTTATATTTTATTATGGTATCTTTTGGAATGGTATTATAAAAATATTTGTTTTTAGATGGTGAAATGCGATCCTCGTCACGGCAAGTACATGGCGTGCTGCATGTTGTACAGGTGAGACAAAGAAAGCTTTATTCGACTCAAAGGAGCAATAGTTTCATGTAATTTGAACAAGTATTATTGCACTATATGGAACCATATAAAGATATGCATTAAATTAATTTACACATCGAGATTTATCAACGTACCTATAGAAAACCAAGGTTGCCTTTTAACATTTTACAGAGGTGATGTGGTGCCTAAAGACGTAAACGCCGCGATCGCCACCATCAAGACCAAGAGGACCATTCAGTTCGTCGACTGGTGCCCCACTGGATTCAAGGTAAATTGTTACTCAATAGTTAATATAGTTAGAATCAGGTCAGGGGATGCCTTTTCCATTGATCTAGCCAGTCATGAAACAGGGCTACGAGTACGCGAGCTCGGCCCCCCGAGCTGTTACAGTCGCCTAATACTTCCTTATCCGGGACTGTAGCATCCTTACCATCAGGCCAAATATCCTTTCCCTCAATATCCTGTACCCAAACTCACGCTATCCCCACACCATTCCCTTTAAAACATAGAAATTCCCAAGGAGGGTTGGCGTCAGGCAGGCGGCCGGCCGTAAAACATCTGCCAAAACTCTTATGCAGCATGTTTTGTCCCTCCACACAGGAAGGAAGAACAAAACATGCTGCGCCGACCCCAAACAAGAAATGGGATCAGGGCAGGAGAATGATGATGATGAGTTAATATAGTTAGAATATAGTAGTTACTCAATAGTTAGTACATAGTATTTCTAGTTATAGAAATTAGAAGCAATGGTTTAAGTCACAGGCGATGTTTGTAATGGATTAGGGAATTTATCGTCATAAAAAAACGCATACGTATGCCAGTTTTTCTGTGTACCTTTAAGAGCATTTTGAATTTTTTCATCCCGGAAAATTCAGTGTTGTTCGGGGATGGTCACGGAATTCAAAATTGCACAGGGCTGAGGTCGGCCCCAAGTCTATTATCAAATAAAAGCATAACCTAATTTTAATTTCTTTTCAGGTGGGCATCAACTACCAGCCCCCGACCGTGGTGCCTGGAGGCGACTTGGCTAAAGTGCAGCGAGCTGTGTGCATGTTGTCCAACACCACCGCCATCGCTGAAGCTTGGGCTAGGTGAGGAAATCAATACCTATCTTATTTCATCGGACGCTTTACTTCCAATTTTGGGCCTCTTCCACTGAAACAGACATAGACTTCCTCACTTATTCCTGTATCTAAGCATAAGTGTGCTAACATATCCTCAATTAAAAATGTATTTAATTCCCACGAAGCTATAGCTAGCAAGCTAGCTATTAAAAATATTTTTTTGTTGTTTGCCAGACCCCCTCTTACTCTTCCCATGCTGCTTATCAAAGTTAACATTGGTCGTCTCCAGCATCAAGTTCCAAACGCATCAGCCATAGCCTTTTTAATAGATTAAAAAATATCTTTACAATTATATTTAATAATCTATTCCCCAGGTTGGATCACAAGTTCGACTTGATGTACGCGAAGCGCGCCTTCGTCCACTGGTACGTGGGCGAGGGTATGGAGGAGGGAGAGTTCTCGGAAGCCCGCGAGGATCTCGCCGCGCTGGAGAAGGACTACGAGGAGGTCGGCGTAGACTCCACCGAGGGAGAACTCGACGAGGAAAATGAATACTAGAGGAACTATCGATATGCTGAAACGAGTTAGGTTATACTTCAGTCTACAAATCGATATTTCGAATCTCCTAGTGTTTTGTCGATTGTAGTATCGATAATTGAGTTACAAATAAGGTATAGCCTCGCTCTTTTGTATCGATCATAGATCGACTAACAAGTATCGATACAGTGCGCGATTATCGATATAACACGTTAATAGACGATAACCAAATCATTCAATTAAGTGAATTTTGTATCCCTTATTTCATATTCCGTCAATTTATTAACAGTAAGTTTTAATAGTATAGGTGAAAGTGAGCTTGCTGGCATGAGAGATTCGGTACAAACTTTGATGAGGAAAAATTCGAAAGAAATTTTGAATCTTTGCGTATGTTTGGTTGCATTTACATATTTAAAATAAACGTGATAATAAATTTAACATCCGCGATGGATATTAGAGTAGTCGGTAATAATATATTTACAATGTATACTAACTTATTTAAAAATTAAATTTTATTTTGCTTTGGAGAAGTGTTTGTGTGATTGAGGATATTTTGTTTTTAATGCACAATAAACTTTTTACACATAGATAAAACTGTTTTTTATTCACCTTTTAGACATTAAATCACATAAATGGAACATTATGTTTTTTATTACCTTCACAACACAATACTTAACTAGATAAACAATAATTGTGAGACCACAATGGGCTTAATAACTTACAAAACAGGATTATTTACAAAAATATCTGTATAAAATGTACAAATACAAATTCCTTTACATTTTCTGTCCATTCATAGCGCTTGCAGTTTGGTCGTTATAAAATCATGTAGCAAGTACTAATACTAATGGTCAAAGATATAAATGAATAAAATATAGCATGACATAATATTTGCTGTTCCTTGTATCAAAATATGGTAGTTAAATGCTATAAATGTAACCTGATTTTGATACAATGTTTATACTATGTTAAAATATATCTTACTAAATACTACTATGTTAACTATTATCTACAATTAGCCCCTTATTTAGAACTTTCTTTTTAAATAACAGGGGCAAAAAAGTTGGCCTTTACTTTAAACCTGAGGATCTTGCTAGCAATGGTTTTTATAATTCCTAGGTATTTATTACACGTTTTTTCGCGTTGTTTTGAATTATACACAGAGTTTCTGTACTTATCAATAAAACCTTTAAGAACCAGAAAATTGTATGCTGAGATACCATACAGTTCAGCAGTTCCAATCTAGCTGATTTTTATGCACTTTATACAAATGTCTCCACAATTTAAATAACAAAAAATAGTATTAATTATAATAATAACTATTATACTCAACGTCTATTACGGTAATAGTCGATACCATTTACACGAATCTTTTATTCATTTACAATACATTGCGTTACCTTAAGAGTTACGAATATCATATTATTAATTCGTCACATTTATCGACAAAATTTAATGCCAGGAAAACCTACAAAAAGTTTTGTGAATTTCATATCCTGATGAGTTATTAGAAATAATTATATATTCTCTGGCATTTACATCTGGCGTTGGATACATTTTCCTTGTCACGTAGTGTTTTAAATTAAAATTCTCTGATCACATTTTTTAAATACAAACTGCCATATTTATAACTGTTAGTAAATTCAACTTTTAAGACATGTTTTGTCCTGCTCTATTATTTGACATGTTACGCTAGTAAAAAACGAGACAAAGCATCTTTGAGTAGTAATTAAATTTGCTAACCTTTGAGTCAAGGCTGTTAGTGATTCTAATTTTGAGTCCAATTAAAAATGTTACGTTATCTACTTTGAGAAAAATATTTATCGTTCATAGAAGCACCTATATTGGTTTTTTTTTAGATATTTTAAATACAAAGTTATTTATGTTAAATGAATTATTATAGAATAAAATACATTTCTCTAGAAAACATTTAAATTCTCATAACTATTTACACATACATTAATTCTATTGTTCCTAAAAAGTTTAAATAGGATCTTTTGCTGCATGTCCATGTGATAAAAAGGAAGAAAAAAACACAAAAATAACCAAAAGACATTTACACTCGCTATTTCTGTAACGTTTGAAACGTTACGTTTCGTTCTACGTACTAGTGATCTTTGTATGCCCATTCAATGTTTTTGAAGACACTAATATTTGGGAGAAATTTCCATGGGAGAAAGATAAAATGATAGATGTTTAAAATATTCCATACCAACTTTTGCAAGAAATTTAGTCTCTATTGACGGAAATTTCTAAGTCATATGTACAGTTCTACTCGACAAGCAAAATTGTCTTGAGCTCATAAAATAAAATATGGATATCCAAAATTATAAGACTGTTCAGTGTCTGAAATACCCAAACTCCTTACTAGAGGAAAATATAAATTAGGGTTAGTAAACATATAATATTATTATTAAAAATAGCTCCGTTTCAAAACATATCTATGTTAATAAATGAGATCGCATTCTAAACTAAATATTAATTCTTGGCTTTACGAAAGGTTCGCTAAAGGTGTTTATCGTTTTTCTTCCCTAAAAGCACTGAAGGTTGCAAATTTTTTTTTTAATAAGAAAAAAGCATATTGAATTAGACATTGAAAATTGTCAAGCAAGATTTCCAATTCACAATCGTTGCAAATTACCACAATAAGTGCACAGTATTCAAATGGATCTAGTAAAAATATAAATGCACTCAAAAACTGTAGCCCTGTATAACAAAATGCTTAACTGTACCAGTCTTTAACTATATACACTGCTCCTATGACACTTCACAACCTGAACTGCCAATGGAAGTTATTTTTAATTGAAGTGTTGTCCTTGAGTATTTTTAGAAATTTGACATAATAAATAGAAATTTTACTATATCTATCAAGGCAAAGGATATATTCCTAATGCCTATACAAGAGATATAAAAGCATATTATTTATGTATAGTGAGTAATATAAGTTGTTATGTATCGCAAGCAAATAATTATGCAGAAATTATTTTTACGGTAGGAACATGACATTATTTTAGCCTGTTAAAAATGAATTAAACACTGCTCTATATATTGTATAATCTCACTAATCCAGTACCTTCCCCCCTCGCCCCTCTACACCTATGCTCTAGGAAATACTTTAGTTTATGTCACTGCATCGGGTTCTCAGTGACTCTTTCACTATAACTCACTAATCCGAACATTCCATTAATCGAGTATCCTTCATTTTTTAATAGTGGCGGATAAGTGAGATTATAATGCATTTATATACTCCATGGATAATTTATAGTTATTTTTTAAGTTTTTTCTCAAACATCACTAATTTATAATAAGTGGGGACGCCAATATGGCGTATATGATGAGAAATGCATGTCGCGCACATCAAACCAGAAGGACGTATAAACAAAAAGTAGATTTTTTATGACGTCAATAATTTGTAAGTTTATTAATCCACCACATCTGATTTTTCTTAACGGTAGCTTAATTACTGTAAAAGATATTAATAAGTTGTAGAGATAAATTGCAGTGATGGCCTCGAGGTTTAGACGTGCGGTCGAGAATCTCGGCGGTCGCGGGTTCGAACCCCAGGTACACACCTCTGACTTTTCGAAGTTATGTGTGTATTCAAATTGAATTATCACTTGCTTTAACGATGAAGGAAAACATCGTGATGAAACCTGCACACCTAAGAGTTCTTAGGAATTTCTTAGGTGTGTAGTCCGCCAACCCGCACTAGGCCAGCGTGGTGGACTACGGCCTAAAACCCTCTCAATGGTAGAGGAGACCCGTGCTCAGCAGTGGGCGTATATGGGTTGATGAAGAAGAAGAAGAAGAAGAGATAAATTAAAACAAAAATTATTAAGTTTTTGTTGCCTCCTGAATAGTAGGGGTATCGCTTATACGCCCTTCTGGTTTGAAGGACACGATATAGTACCGGGCAGTCCATGTTGTATGTATGTGTGTGTGTGTGTGTGTGTGTTAGTCCGGTTTATGTTTGTGCAGTGTGTCTGCGGGCACGGCGCCCGCGCGCGGGAACCAGCCGCGGGGGCCGCGCTGGCCTGGTACCTCCTCTGTTTCTCCTTCTACCTGCTTCTCGCCGAACAACCAGTGCCTGTGGATATATCACGCCTTTAGTATTAATACATTTTTAGTTTCTATACTATAGTTGTTTTGGGTAGGATTTTTGTTAATGACAAGGGTGTCTAGGAAGCTCAGCGAATTTCATTCTCTATAGTCGTCAACTGCTGAACACGGGCTTCCCCGAGTAGGTGTCAACCATCCAGGTCATGAACAGCCTTTATCCATTCGATACCCGCCACCTTTTTGAGTTCACATCAATCATGTTTCAGGACGTGCTATGCTAAGTGCTGTAGGATGTAGTGTAGAATGTCCAACCAAATTAAGAACTTAATTTATCATGATTCCGCAACGAAGTCAACCAGAAAAATATAGAGGAGTTGGAATAGAAAGAGTTGTATTCGTCCCTCCGTGGCAAAGCGGGAGAGGAAATATTGAAGTATAAGGTATACATGGGACTGATACATACCTGGCGAAATGTGGGTGTAGAAATGCATCTCCGCCTACGCCATCGGGGAATATAGGCGTGAGGTTATGTATGTATGTATGGTTTACATAAATAATCAGTGTAATGTTGTACCTGCGTTGCCTGGTGACCCTCACCGCGTCCCCGGGGCGCAGGCGCAGCCTCGGCTCGTCGCTGCAGGGCGCCGCCAGCGCCGCCCGCGGGTACTGCAGCAGCGGCACCCAGCGGCCCGAGTACTCGCGGGTGGCGCAGTACAGGCGGGACCGCAGCCGCTTCTCCACCTTCTGCGCTTGTTGCTCGCGCTGGAACAGATACAGGGGTTGCTTAGTTTTTTTTTTGTTTAAACGCATTTGTAACAATACGAAAATCATGGCAAGCCGCCGAATGCAAGCTATTTCTGAGAGAGTGCTCTGGAAATGTTTTGGGGGATTATTATGGGTGCCACGTAAAAGGGAACGAGCCTATTGCCGCTTTTTAGGCATAATTTCTGAATCTGAGCTGATACTGAAAATTTTCCAAATGGAAAAACCTGAAAAGTACACATCCAAAATTCTTGAGAATTTTCGCCAACGCGTACTAGGCCAGTGTGGTGGACTAAGGCTCTAATCCTGTCAGTAGTATTAAAAGCCCATACTCAGCTGTACGTATATGGGCTGATGATAACAATAAAACCATTACTCACAGTCAAGTCATACTCCCTGCACCCTTCCCTGACAGGCCACGTGAGTCCATCAGTCCTGGCTCCAAAGAGTACCATCCTGAAGTTCTCCCTCCATCCGATATTGTAGGGGAACACAAACCGAGGCAGGCCCATCTCCTCGCGCCGACAGTCCGCCTTCTCCACTATCCAGTCTTCAATTGTCGTCTGGTTGCGGAGGATACCGCGGATCTGGTAATAAGGATTGGTTTTAAAACTTTCTGGGATGTTCAAATGTGTTTTTTTCTTAACGATCAAACTCTTGATTTAACTTCGGAACCATTATACTTCCGTCTTGTATATGTCTTTAATAATGTAAGGTATGTATGTAAAGTGGTACAATAACACATCGAAAAAAAAATATTTTGTGGAAATCCCCATACAAGTGCGGATGGTTTTTCCCCACGTTTACGCCACAGTGTATGTTATTATTACATAGGTTTTTTAAAATCATGAACTGGTTACTGAAACAAATTTTTTATTTACTTTTCCGCTTGCCAGATATTTAACTTTAAATCGCACTTTTTAGAACTGACCCCCCCTTCTCTAAATTAAATCGAAAGCTTGTAATATTGGTTTAGATATGAGTGACTGTCTGCTTTTTAAATTTACTGAAAATCTCACCTGTAAGTACAGAAGTGCTCCAACAGCCAGCACTACTCCAATAGCCATTCCTATAGCGAGTAGTGTGAGCAGCAGCGTGGTGAGCGTGAGGTAGATGATGGGCTCTCTCCCCGTGCCGCTGTGGATGTACCACACGCGGTTTATCGCGTGGTATATGCAGATTGGCAGCACCTGCGGATAAGTGAACGGTTGGATTTGATGACAGGTGTGACCGTTGACTAATAATTGTGTAATAGGCAGCCAATATACATCCTAGTGCTACAGAACTCTTTAACTGAGAGGGGTAAAGCCTTATTAGGACTTGTAGACAAATGGATAATAGGCTATAATGACCAGAAATGACATTAATTTAATTTCAAGGACTAATAATTGTGTAGTCATCACTCATAGTCCTGTGTATGTCTGATTGCTGAGCATAGGTTACCATATCTGAAAGGGGTAAGTCCACGACACTGGCTCAGTGTTGGTTGCTGGACTATACACTAACAAATTCTTAAGAATGTCATGTATGTATATGTATAAAATATATGAATACACTCAATTTCAAAGTCATTTGAAGTTACACTTTGAGTAATGACATTCCTCATACAATGTTTTAGCCATATGATGATATAGGATATTTACTTACTATTGCTGCATGCAAACAGCCAAATACTGCTGACACTAGAAACATAGTGAAATAGCCATGATTTTCATGCCCCACACAGCAATTTATCCAAGGGCAATGATGGTCCATCTTTTTGACACAAAAACCACCTGAAAAAATATTGTCAATGTGATTATTTTTATTTAATTAGGTCCTATTAGATTTATAATAAAATTTATCAAAAATTTTCTGTGGAGGCTAATGTTTTACTTTTTTGGTTTACTGTCAAAGTAAAATTAGGCTAGTAAATTTTGAAATGTTAATATTGTTTAGATGATAATTACATTTCCTGCAGTGATGAGACCTAGGAGCTTTATAACCATTGCATACTGTACAAAATTGTAGGAACTCTGTATCTTCTTCTTTCACCTGAAACAAATGGATTGACTTTAACATTATAATGAGTACACATCTTTCAAACAACCAACAAATCATTGTAATATAACAATTGTTTTAAAGTTTTTTTTTTTATGGATATAAATGTGTCTATTATGATTTTTTGTCATTTTAATAAAAAATAAATAACATTGATAATAATCCTCTTATATCAATTTAGATTATGTTTATAAAAATGATAATAATATACTTACTGGTTTCCACCCTGGAGGCACAAAACCTGGCCCTTCAAGTAGTGATTGGAGGAAATAATACAATGTAGCTGCCGCCAGAGCTAGGAACAAACCGGCATGAAGAGCTGCAGCTAATGAGGTGTGCGGTGGCCACCACATGCCCAGCATATGCACCATTGCCCATGTTATTAATTTTATTATCCCTAAAAAATATTTTAATTATTTAGCGGGATACACTAGTACTATTTAGTCTCAATACACAGTAAAATGGCATAATCAATAATTTGCTATGTTTAAAGCATTTTTTCTTTCATTTACATTAGTTAAGTTTACCACCTATGACTTCTTTTATTAATTAGATTTTTTTAATGTTGATCCTATTAGCCAGACAAACTAAAATAAATAAACCAGTTTATTAATTATTTATCAAATAAAAATCCAATATGAAGCAAACTGATTCATGATGATTATCTAGTCTACACAGATAGATTAATTTCTTGTGCAAAATATTAATTTTACTGTAGTGTTTGTGTTTGCTAGGTTGTAGAATAATTCAATGCTATTCAATTTAATCTCAATTGCTATAAGTACAGATTTTTTATCTACTTGTAAATATAGAATATAGTAATCAAAACAGAGTATTTTAGGTCCACAAACATTTTCTTACAGTCAAATTCAACTGAGAATAACCCTTTTTAAATATAAAAGGCATGTATACCAGAACCTAAAAGGAAAGTAGTAAAAAAAACAATAATCACATATAAAACTCACCTAAAACCGAAATCGGACCCCAATGGCACAGCCTACGAAAAGGTGCCATACGAGATGGTGCCATCTTTTAAGGGTTATATCGCCTACAACTTAAAATACTAATAGGTAAGCCTAAATAGAAAACAATGAAACAAATGTTACGGCATAGTCTGCGATACTATAAATACATTTTTAATAATAAATACACTTAAAGTTTAACTACAAAAAAGTGGGATCGGCACAATAACAGGGTTTTGACGTCTTCGTGACATAAGTTAGTTTTCGTTCAAAAATAAATAACCGATTATGCATGTTCAACTTAGTTTAATGAGAATAAAATTAATAAGAAAATTGAATAATAAATTATGTAAAATCATCAAACAATTCAAAGTATATCCAATGAGTAATTAATTTTATTAAATAATCTTATCAACAAAATTGTAGGAAATTGAATAAACAAAATAACCTACTGATAGCCGAGATAGTTCTCAATATTGGTATTGGTAATTGCAAATTTTTAATATATTTGAACTTTTATACAAATTGATGACAATTTTGAAGAAACAACAATTTTTTGCGGCCGAAATTATTATAATTTTGATAACCTAGAACTCGTTTAGAATGGAACTCATTAAGATAAGAATGTTGCTATACGCTGTCTTATATACTCATGGTAGTTTTATGATTTTAGTAAAATCGGTACAATTGTTGATTGTAAATAGTTTATATAATAACTTTTTTCTTCAAATTTTACTACAGTATCTTATAATTATTTATTTTCAAGTTAAAATGTAATTACTACATATTCACCTGTTGAGTATGCAAAGGAATTTATTACGGTTATATAGCAACACCAGCTACCACGTCACGCAGGCAGTTGTCACATCGTGATATTTTTGTGGCTGTAGGGTGTGTGCATTCTTTATGTGTGTTGTGCTACTTATGTGGATAATTAGGTGATATTCTTCTTTTTACCGGGTAAGTTTTGATAAAAACAAGTTTTTTCTCACGAATAAAATTATCACTTTAATATTGTGTTAAGTTGTAAACGGTTGTTACTCATACATTTCGTGCGCACGGCAAACTGCCCGGTGACTGCATTTTTATTGTCATCACTAGAATATAACTATTTTGTGAGAAAACATATATGACATAGTGTCGTGTACATTACGGCGAACGTTTTGCGCGTAGAAAACAGACTGTTTATTCATAATTGTTGAAACGTAGCGATGCGGTGGCGAGTGCGTACCCAGTTGGAATTCTTGTGATAAAATTTCCTCACACGTACGTTTGTGTGTTTGCAGATTGTGATCCTAAGCCGCCAACATGCCGAAATCGGTGAGTACTGGTACTTACGTATGTTTACCGATAAGAGAGTTGGGTTGGATAGTTTGTAGCGCCGATGTCGTTCGCGGTGGCTTAACGATTTCACCATAGCGATGTGTTCGTGTGACACATCAAATAGTTGTGCAAACAGTGTCGGAAACTCGTTTGAACACATATCCATTTTGAATGTAAACTAACATCTCTAATAGAATTTAATGTCACCATACATACAATACACTGATACACACTTGGTGTTTTACTTTTTTTACATATTAATGATATTTTGTAAAGTATTTAAACTTTTAATATATTTTTATAAAAATATTTAACATTAAAAACTTTTTATTCCATAAACATTCTGCATTGATACCAGTGGCTACACTTTAAGTGTATAAAATATGTAACATTAGACATTTCAATTACTTGTGGAACCCACCTTATATCTAATATGAAGGTACTCATTAAAGTCATATTGTAAATTACATAATGACTCTTAACATACATTTGTATTATCTTATGACATCACTTTTTTGTGTGAAAATGTGCTAATTATATCGGTCAACAAATATTTACTGTGTGATGTCAGCCTTAGAAAGTAAAAGTTCTCATACATCATGTATATTGATAACACAATTTCGTAACAGCCAAAGGTATGTGCGGTATGGTTTATCTATTTTAAAATATGATAAGAGGGACATACAGACATACTAAAGTTGTAATTGTAATGTTTTATGTATGATAAATGCAAAATTGTTCAAAAAAATGTTATGAATAAATCTAAATAATAAGTAACATAATCACATTTTTTTAAATGTTAATATTTTGTTCATGATTTTAGAGAAGTTTTCTTCACTTCTACATGATGTCATATCATAATCCTCCATCCAACAGTATGACTTCATTATTTTATCTCAATTTTGTCAAAGTAAATATGGTAGGTAGGTATCTTTTTTGGCATGAAACTTTTCTGCAAAAAAAAGAAGTTCTTTATAAAAAAAATAATGATTAACAATTCAGTTTACTGCAATGTATTGGCCTTGAAATTTTTTCCATCAATATAATATGTGTATTGTGTCTCCTTAACATGTAACATTACTACAGTGAAAACCTGTTATAACGACACCGCTTATAACGACGGACCGGTTATAACAACCGAATGGTAAGGTCCCGGCACATTCTATATAAAGTAATTACTATCGTTTATAACAACTATCGGATATAACGTCCGAAATATAAGGTCCCTTCAGTGTCGTTATATCCGGTTTCGACTGTAATTAATAACTGAAAAATGACATAAACATTAAATATAAAACATTTTCCTGATACACATGTAAACTGTAGCTGTGACATTGAACAACTTATCACATCCTTTCATTGATAAAGTTATTTTCATATCATTTTTTTTCCACACACAGTCATATTAAAAAAATATACAATGTTTTAATTGAAATTTAAGCTTTTTCAAATCTCCATTATTTAGTTATAATTGTGTTCTTAATAGTATTAGTGATATTCATTTACATTTTTATTGTTTTATACAGCATTGGTTTTTTCTATTTATGTTTCCAGATATTCGGTTACATTAGCCACGCGCTTGATCTAGGCACAAATGATAACGCCTTGGTTAGTGCGTGTTTGAAAGTATATTGTTTCTAACATTTTTTGTTAATGTGATTCAATTTATTAGATTTTCTACTAAAATTGAGTGTTGAATTGACTTATATTAGATTTGTTTTTGTTTGGCACAATTATTTTGTTTGAAAATGTACATGTAGATTGCTAGAATTTTGATTTTGTTTGGAACCAATTCACAGTTGAAATGTTAAACAATAAAAAATCATAACAATCCATCTAAACTTTATACATGAAATTAACGTAGGTAAAATTTTATTTCATGTAACATGTTTTTAATTTGAAACCCTCTTATATACTTCTATTGGAAAATAATACAGTATGAAAAAATTGTATATTGATTGATGAAATTGTTGCTTTAATTTAATTGAATATTAAATGTTCCTAAGAATTGTCTCCAAACACAAATAGCGTATACTCAATGAATCATTACATGTTAACATTACGTTTTTGTTATAGATGTCTATGTTCACAGTTGTTTTGTGTGGTTTAGAGAGTTTTAATAGTTTTTTTGAGTTTATGTTCAACTAATTGTATTGCTACAAAATAAATGTTTTCCGTTTGTAATTAATTTTGAGTTAAAATGTTCGATTACTGGAAATCTGTAATTATAGACTTGTAATTGGATACATGAGTATGTTATTTACCTTATACATTGATGGATTCTGCCATTATGATTCATAATCTCAGTACACTGGCTGTGTCATCAGGTGAGAAATAATATGTGAACTACCCAGTTGACATTAAAACTGCGACTTAGCATTAGGTCGAAGAAGATACCTTACTATAAAACTGAAAATGTTTGGCCATTATTCCAAAAATGTATGTATGGAGTTACATTAATAACAGTTTTCTATGACTGAATACTTATCTAAATAATATAAATATGAATTCTTAAACAAATATGAATGATATCAATGAATTTTGACAAAGTTTAACGGTAGGAAAAATTCGCAAAAGACTTAAGGATACGTTAAGAGAGCATCGAATTGTTTTGTTCATTTAACGTAGGTCCTCACGCTTTATACACACATTAACACCTACACCAGACAAATTTTAATCTTTGCAAATCGAACCAACAACCCGTCTGGTCAACATCGTTATCTGATACAAAAAATTAGTGTTATACCAAGTTTATCTGGGTCGGGACCATACTGATTTAATTGTTCGAAAATACCGTGGGAAAAGTCTGTACCAAGCTATGAGTCATATGTTACAATACTTTAATTAATTGTCTAAATTGTCGGCGTGCCGCCTAACGAGACCTAAATGAACGGTCGCGGGTTCAAATCCAAGGGTACTCCTTTAAGTGTTCTGTATATAAACAACAATGACGACAATCCATAATTCAAACTGCAAGTGAGTCATCTTTAACCCCATTCGAGTTAATTGTTTATTTATAGTATTGATAACAGTTAACAAAAACATTAACTTGCTCACAGATGTTCAAACGTGAATCGAGACTCGAGAGATAAGCGAAAATAATGAGAGAATAATAAACATACTGATCTCAGCTTGCAAATCAAATAATTGATAAAAAACGCTTCTATATTTGTTTATTAACGAAACACGTCATTGGTATATCGATTTATATAACGGCAACTCTTCGCAAAATTAGGCTTCCAAAGGAATATTATATGCCCGTTTTCGCTACATTTTTTATTGCTGTTCCTTTTCCACTAGTCATAATAACATAAACAGAACCATCAATCACGAAAAAAAATTCAAATCGGACTATAAGTCTTGAGTTTAGTGTATTCAAGCAAAAAAAACACACTCCTCAGTCTTTAGAATATTAACTTCAACGTCCTCTAAGATGCAGTTGTTTATTAACCAGGTCATAAAATCAGCGGCTGCAAGTTCAATTCGTAGAAGCCACTAATAATTACATATGAATAGTTAACAAACAATCGTTGGTGTAATGCAAGCGGATGGGTGTAAGCCATGTCGATGTGTGTCGTAGGAAGGAAGTAGGAAAGTGGGACGCTCAAACGTTATCTGGTTAGTGGACACTGCACCCAGTGCGTAAACCGTGCACTAACGGACTTACGCACACCACCACGAGCTTACTATGTGTGTGTAGTTTACACGTTAATATATTTTGCAAATGAAAAGACAACTATATAGAGAATTAGTCTTTGTATCCCAGGCACGGCGGAACACCAGCTCACTGCACTAAAGCACCATTACACTAGTTGTACAACATAAAAAGAATAATAAGGGGCAACTGCTGTTTTAATTTCAATTCAAAATAATTCGGGAAAGTAATAAGATAGAGTGTTTGATTTGATCGATGGAACTGTGATATTTGTGTCATCCTTACTGTTTATAAAAAGGATTTATAAATGTATGAACGCATTGATAAGCTAAACGGGACGACAGTCGTGAGTTATCACATTGGTTAATACTAAAAATCAAAGAAAATATTTCCATCATCCGTGCTCCTGGGAATTTCCTAAACGAAAAATCCGAACAATAGTAATTTCGACCAAGCAGTGATGGCCTCGAGGTTTGGGCGCGCGGTCGAGAATCTCGACGGTCGCGGGTTCGAACCCCAGGCACACACCTCTGACTTTTCGAAGTTATGTGTGTATTCATATTGAATTATCACTTGCTTTAACGGTGAAGGAAAACATCGTGATGAAACCTGCACACCTAAGAGTTCTTAGGAATTTCTTAGGTGTGTAGTCCGCCAACCCGCACTAGGCCAGCGTGGTGGACTATGGCCTAAACCCTCTCAATGGTAGAGGAGACCCGTGCTCAGCAGTGGGCGAATATGGGTTGATGAAGAGAAGAGAAGTAATTTCGACCGGGGAATCGAATTCGAGACGATTCGTACTCACACAACTATACCAAGTAACCAACGAAATATAACTTACTTTAACTGGTCCAAATATATTAACCAAATGTCAAACATTCCACAAATGTAAAGGTGCTAATGTGTTTTAAATTTGGTAATGTGTAATGAAATATCATAAAACGTAATTGATTTTTACATTAGCCGCGTGACAGAAGTGTGGTTCATACATATTTCTATAAAAGTAATATCGTGTCAATGACGACCTCTTTAAGTTGATTATAAATAAATTATAATGATAAATTTAGCTCAATGATGTCTGAATTACTTTGAATCGCAATATCTGTTATACTGTCGAACTCTACTTGAATATCTGCAGGGTTTAGACTTCTCCCGAGAAGAGTTTTGCTCTTTTAATAGATCCGATAATATTCCGGAATCACCTGTTATATTATTTTAAAATCTCTCGCATAGTTTACCTATCCAAATACGATGTAAATAATTGTCTTTGAAAATATACCTACATATAAATAGCTATGCACGAAAGTGTGTTAGACTGATGTAAGTTGGAAAATACCTTTCTCTAAGAGCGTTCAATAATCTGTAATTCAATTAACTACAGTAGCGTAGGTCGTGTAAAGATGACTGTTCACAAGAACAGTGAAGTAATCCACGATGATAGTAACATAATATGTTGCAGTTTAAATGTTCTGTGTATAGTTTTAGTTAGTTTTCTTTCCTTTTTTGGGCAAAGTCCACTATTAGAATCTAAGGGTGAGTTCATTACGTTGATATATTTGTTAGAATATTCCAAAACCCTTTCAGTTTACTCAAGTAGGTTTCACTCCTCATTTTTAATTATCGTCGTAGTGAGTAAATATTTTCCAACATTTTAAAATTTTCCATACGTTAATATCACTAAAGCCTCTATAAATTGTAAAAAAAAACTTTATTTCGTAACTTATTTTTACTAGGCAATACAAAAATTGTTTAACACGGAAGTGGTTCACTTGTAACTCATTGCAATGTTCACTTAAATTCGCAGTTTCTGGTGCAGTTAACATCTCGGCTCTGTTTCCTTACATTAACATTCCTGGCGGGCTGCCAAACCAACGATCCTTTGAACAAGTGCCCTCGCAGTAATTGTTCTCACTCGTGTTTTTCCATGGGGGAATATGCTAACAGATCCTTCGTTGACGAGGCGTCGAGGGCGGTTTATGAGATTGCGTCTAAATAGGTATCTTTATGAGTATAGAGAATTTGTAAGGTTAAATTTTAAGTTTTTGTAATTTTTGAAACAATCCTAAAATCAGTTGAAAGAAAACGGCCCCATTCATCGTAGTTTTAAAAAAGAAAAAGGGGTTTTCCTACGGGATGGCTAGGCGCTAGTTTATCATAATAACAATAACAATAAGGTTACATGTAATCAAATCGGTTCGTTATAATTTTTTGCGAAAGTGCAGTCTTAGTGTTACTTTTTCTTCAACACTTATTAAATTCCTTTTAGTGTATAACAGTTTTTGTATACTGTTTTTGTCAAGACGAATTAAAAATCTGTTTACGTTTAAAAACGATAATCCTTTGTGTCCTTTACAGACTGGTCTAAGTTGTTTAAGTCTAATAGTAAATTATACCTCATTCACGATAAGTTGATTCTTTTGGCAGATGTCAATTTTTCTGAGACATGACTTTGAAATAAAAAACGTACTATTTTATTATTTTAATGATTTGATAAATATAAAAAAATACATACAACACAAAAGTCCCTAAAGATATAAGCGTATTCCGAAAATTTTGAGACTTTATTGCTTCAAAGTAAAATTAAAATAAGAATACTGAAACTAATTGACGTTTGTATAATGTTACATCGGTCGGACGGAAAGGGACGTAACATCGTTCATATCGATTTCCACGTCGATAATTTTATTGAACACTATGATGATCATGGCTGTGCTCTAGTTTCTTAATAAAAACTATTTTAAAGATAAAACTATTTAATTTTTCAACCTTAATTTTTACATACTGGGCTATTTTTGGACCTCCCGTCAACTTAAAATAGGTGGTTTAGACCATGAAACTAAACAACTTTTCCAAAGAAACATGGGTCGAAACGTGATAAATAATTCGACCCTCCCATAGAAAACTGCTCACGTGGTCGATTTCGTGTAGAAGGTCTGAATTTTTTTTCACTTTTCGACCCGTGTTTCTTTGGGGAAGTTGTTTACTTCCGTGGTCTAAAACATCTATTTAAATTTGGCGGGAGGTCTAAAAATAACCCTGTTATAAATAGGTACTTATTATGACCCACCACCGCTTATCTAAATAATTTTTTACATGTCGAAAGTAATAAAGAATTTCACACATAATGCAGTATTTGAAAACGCAATATTTTTTAACTACTCGATATTTTCTGTTTCCCATCATTAGTCGATATGCCAAAAGAATCAACTTATCGTGAATGAGGTATAATGAACTTGAAGCGATGCAGATTATTATTGATGGCAACAGATGGCGTTGTACTTAAATATTCATATTTAAATCATAATACATATTTGTATTCAAGAAAATTACGTTCATTTTTCCATTAAAATTCAGCGAAAACCAAACGCGAAAAGGCAGTTATTTCTTGAAATATGTTTCATATATAGCACTGTTATTCATTATTGTTACTACAACTGCATTCTCAACGCATCACGTGTTCCAATCGTAGAGTTTCTGTATAATGCATGTCAATCAGTATGTTTACTCCGCGTATGCAAGGCTTATAGTAAATACGGTGCGGTGCACGTCACGGCGACGTCGTATGAACTCATCGATTGGATCACGAGTCGAATTAGATGCTCAAACAGAAAAAAAGTAGCAAAACTGTAGGCGGTTTGAACGTCTGAGCCACTGCTTGCCAACCTTTGGCTTGGATTAAGTGTTTGTATTCTAACTTAAATGATTTAAGGTCATAAATTATTTTCTGACAAGTTAAATGGCGGTTTTTAGAACTTTACTATCGTTAGTATAGGCTCTTTTCGTCTATCAATGTTAAAAACATGTTACCAGCTGACTGATCCTCGGCCGGGAATTTGCAATTTTTATAAAATTATATAGTTTAATCTGATTTGATCTCGTCTAATAAATAACTTTACTTATGGATTACTTGTGGATAATAAAATTCATGAGTTTCAAATTGTTTTATTAGTATAAACTTCAGAATAATACAAATTTTTATATCCTTACACCGACATAATCTAAATTATCTTAATTAACATTGTTATTCAAGTCTTTAAAAAACCTTATACGTGTTGTGCATACTCGCGACCCTTTGACATAGATAGCGTAATGAGATTATAAACGAAGCGAGGAAAGTGAAAATAGTATAAAATGTTGAGCGTCGCTGCACCGGCCTTGAGCTCGGGGCGCACCGGCGGCAGGCGCGCGCGCATCCCCGCGCCCGGCCGCGACCGTTCAGTTCAAATCCTACCGCCGCGTCCGCCACACGCGGCTACTGTGCCCACACCCTACGTACCAACCCCGTGTGCTTGTGACTTAACCCAGTGCGTAAAACTACCTGCAAGATGGTCGCGGGAGGCAAACAGGTTTGTTACATAACCAGTGCTCATTGACCGATCCTTTGTCGCTCATGCCTTGTCATTGTATATTAAAACCCCATCGATTTTTACCTGTAAACCTGAACTGGCAAGTCACCTATTCTATGCAAGTGTACTGATGCAAGTTAGTCGGTGTCACGTAAACTCGTTCGCGTGTGACTCACGGTATTCAACTAAACTATTGTACTTTACTCCCACATAGCAACATCGCCGAAGGTCTCGTCAACCGTATAAATTATTTGTTACAATATATCTTTTGCTATGTTTGCTGAAATCATAAACGGTGATGTCATCGCACCAACTCCGTGCCTCCAACATGGAGTCGGTGCGGGCTGTTTGCTTCGTGCAAACGGTTTTAACCGTCTTTTTATCCTCCAACTCGTTTTAAACCCTAAGGATAGAGAGAGACGGGGATAACGTCCTGTGGCAAGGGCTC
Organism: Cephonodes hylas; assembly: GCA_030295005.1. NCBI lineage: Eukaryota > Metazoa > Arthropoda > Insecta > Lepidoptera > Sphingidae > Cephonodes > Cephonodes hylas. The sequence continues at coordinate 975,118 of AP025367.1, read as the reverse complement.
CCTTTCGTTTTCGCTAAATATTATAAGCCAGCGAATTTAAATAATTCTCTTGGCAAATGCAGGTGCCTCTGGCGACTGATTCTCTTCAATTAGCACGGTTCATTTTCGTGTACACATGTAAATTAGTTTGTTCGATACATTCGCGTTGTGAATTGAAACATTTGGTATCTTATCTCATCGCTCTAGTATCGTATTTTGTAAATGTCCAAGAATGTTTCCTAACACATAATCATTTAATTGAAATTCGATAGCTTTATTAATTGTGTAGTAATTATGTATCCGAGAGTCTTTAATAATGTGGGTAATAAAACGTCACTAGTAGGAAAACTATTCAGAAAAACTGTTGGTTAGTGACACGAGCTTGTATCCTTGATGGCTCTTCTGCGCTTTTTATATTAAAATATTTGAAATACTGAATATTTATACTATATAAAACACAAGATAATTTAACAGTCGAGTAAAAAAGTGTCGATCACGTTTCTCATGAGAACATTTCGTATAACATTAAATATGTAATTTAAAATCTAATAGAAGTAACAAGTGAATCTTCAAGGCGCTTCCTCGTATACAGCGTATTTCTCACGACAAAAACTCCAAAAGTTATGACCTTCGACCCCCTTGATTCACGTCTGTGCACAGTTATTTTGATCAGTTTAATTAAATAGTGACATTGTTTTAGTTATGTACGTATAACCTTGGAGTTTGATACACAGTCAGGGTCAAACAGGTGATTACAGTAGGACCTGCAAGCTGTGGGTCAAAGACATGCTTTGCCAGCCTGTTATTACGTGAACTTCTAGAGTTATTATTGCCTGGTTTACCTTCGCTTTACAACATGAAGTATTGCAACCATTCAACACATCATTGTAGAAGGAAGTAATTTGAAAATTACTAAAAACATCACATAAAAAGAGGATAATTTGGAACCAATATTTTTACGCCAGTTCTTAATTATATTAATGATCCATTGGATCTCTAAAGCCACCGGCATGATGGAGGTTATTTTTGGAATATGAATGAAGTCTTATAATGCTATGCAATCAACTTTCTTATTGCCAAATTGTTGTGTATTATGTCTTAATTGTTCCATCAAGTTCGTAAACTCTAATTAAAACATACTTAATATGCGATATAAAAGCGAAGTAATGCAAATGTGGTGCCAAGTTTAACATCAAAGCTGGCCTCATTAATGATACAGAATGCTCGTTAGCGCACGGTGACCACTGTAATTGGGAAGGCCTCAGGCTGTAAAGGCTGCAGTACACTGAGCAGCTCTTTTTTATTACTTAACTGTTATAATGTTACTATTTAACTGTTATAAAATCCTAGCTAGATACTGTTGCTGACTAGGGAAGTCAAGAATTTTTTGCTTCGTTGCTGTTAATGGCTTTGAATCTCCAATCATGTTTTATCTTAATAGGTGGATAAATTTATTGATGTATTTTAGACTACTTTGATTAGCAGTCAAATTACGCTACATAGCATAATGGGTCACTAGAGATCTTTCACTGCTTTAGGTAGATAAACCCTAAAACTCTTTTGAGGAGATTTCCATTTTACTGGATAATATTTCTCAAAGTTAATAAACTGCTTAACTCCTTCACTAAGATTCGGTTAGTTACAAACTGTTTCGTTATCCGAATAATAAACAGTTCAGAAATGCGTTATACCCAGAAAGTAATCTTACAAGTATCATCTAACCCAACGCATATGGCAGAGAAATTGTTGCTTCAGACGAGAGTATAAACAAGCCCGTATACGCCGAGCGATGTAAATCAAACTGGTCAATTGAGTCGGCTTTTTGCAGAAGGCAAGTGAATATTGATCCTTGCATTTCGAGCCATTACCGCCAAATTATCGTAAGCGACACTTGTCGAAAATGCGTTTTTTATCGAATCTACTATTTTAAGCCTTAACGAACCTATCCTGACGATGTGTTTTTTTAATTATGTATGTAAATGTCTAGAAAGTATTAATGTATGTATAATTTTAATTTACTGGCACATTTCTGTTTAACAATATTAAAAAAAACTATCTCCTGTAAATTTTTTGGTTACGCTAAAACGGTAAAAGGTCGATTTGTTGTGGTACCGGCATGTGCATACCGGCTTAGTGCTGTGTACGGGCAGTCATTCATTACATTAGTAGTGGAGTGTAATGCGCCGGTCGCGGACGGTCGACATGCCGCGTGCCCATGTGGCTCTGTTTCACTCGGTTTCACTCGCCACTAGCGACACACCACGATTTCTAACACTTTGATTTCTTTTTCTCTCACTGTTTCAATGCGAAAGCTTCCGACGGTGTTGATTTAACCATTGCCTGATGATTGAGTTCTGTATCTACTGTTGCTTTGTCTTCTATAATTTTACAACAGTAGCAATTCAGGGCTTCAATTTCTTTCAGTTATAAACTATATAGCTCTATATAAACAATTCTCTATAAAAAGAGGATTGTTATAGAACTGCTAGAGAGTAGAACTATACGTAAGATTCGTTAAAGCACAACAGATTACCAACACCTGCCCTCACACCTGTTTTGAATCCACCCTATGGAAGCAACCCTCGCGCCATCCGTCCGTGGCGACGGCAGATGTTACATGATTCCGCGCCGGATATGAACATTGCGCATTAAATATATTTGCGTCCAACATGATTTACGGCTGTGATATTTACGAAAACATGATGAGTAATATTTTTTGCTAAATATTCCAAAATAACGTTTTGATGCAGTTGGCTCTTGTTGATGTTGCTACACTGCGAAGTATATTTTTTTTTTTTACAATCAATCATAGCAAAGTTAAGATATTGATGTACACCCAAATTTGTAAATAAGAGCCTATATATATGTGAAATAAAATAATGCTAACTATTTAAACTCTGCAAGTTTCTAAAGATCTTTAACCTAAAATCTCGTATAAATAAAGCCCTAAATGAATAGCTATTGTAACATTACGTTAGGAAAAAGATATTGTTGCTATGACAACGAAAAGTCACTCATTGTAAGCAGAATGAAATAATCAAACCGCGAGCGAAAGAGACTCGTGTTTTAAAAACATCATGACATCACATGTTGCAATTTCAACACGTGCCCGTATCATAATTGAAGTGGAGTTATTACAGGCCATTATGATATTAATGTAGTGTATAATTATGAGTGAGTTTGCCTTGACAACGAGGTTTTGACGCTTCCTACTCGTCTTGCGGCAAGGGCACCTGATGTTCGCGCAGATAGCGTTTTAACTAGCTGTGAAAATCAATGAATATGTTTCGGGAATTTGTTTGATTTGGCACGCATTGCTTCGTGAACTAATCGACGGGGTTTTTCTTGTTTTGACATTATTTATTTTTGTTACGTCAATTTGCAAGTCTAGCGTAGCTTAAACTGCTGTCCAAATCAGTGTATAGTTATAGTAGAATTATTTTATCGTTTTCATCAACAAGACAAATCAATAATAATCTTTCTTCAATACATTGTTGTTCTGGGTAATAGACAGCTTAGATCAAACAAAATGTAACAAGAATAATAAACTGGCGTATGTTTAGTTGTGGTTTACTTCAAGAGATGAATCAAAAATGTTTTATGACGAGTGTCGGTCTCCGGTAAGGTCGTTCTGTGTTCAAATGCACTCTTATTCAAAGTTACGTAGTGAAGATTTTTACTAACTGGCATGAAAATGAAAGAGAAATACGGCTAAGTAGCAATATTTTATTGAACTTTAATATATTGGAGGCTATTCTCAGACTTTTTTCTTTAATAAAAGTCACAATATATTCTAGATCTTATAGTTGTTTATTTATTTATTTATTCGACCAATACGGTAAAACCAATTACATTAATCGATAAGATAGATACAATAAAAAATCATAAAATTAAATAAAAAATAAACACAAAACAGCGAAACAATTATAAATTAACAATTATAAATTAACAACATTATATAAAATTATATTAAATTCAACAAAATATCAATAAAATTTCATTCAAAATATACAAATCACAGTCATACATCACACATTCAATTCACAATACCGCAAAAATTCCAACAAAATCACCTTCCACTCCTCTGTAAAAATATCACAGTGTGGTGCACTGTCCAGGAGAGCATTGAGCGCAGTGAGAGTACGCGGTATTGGCGACCTGGCACGAGCCACAGTTGTGAAGCTATTGTATTATTTTAATTGTGTAGAGACATAGATATATATCGGCATTTACTTAATTTCACGCCATGTTATCTATGGAAGTCGACATACAATGCTTGCTACGTATACCGTTTTCGTTTTGCTACGTCAATTTATTGCAATACGTAAATGTATATTTCTAATATAAGTAGTTTCTATTGAGGTACATTCAGGTAGAGATTTTTTATATTTCAAGGTAATGTCTGTTAAAAATACCTCTTAGAAGAACTGCAAAAAAAACTAACATGACGTAAAACAGTATGAACGACAGAGCATTAAATGGAAATCGTCATTGTTTTATACCAGCACTTAAAGTCATACGGCAAACTTAAAAGATCGATTACATAGTTAGAACCAATATAATCTTTACCAACTTGCGTCAGTTATTCTTTGGTTTTTAATGACTTCTGTTATTTATTATGCCAGCGTCAAAGTTATTTACTTTGATTTTTGAAAATGCATTAGACTTCTACTTCTTAGATCGGGTTGTTAGAGTCCAACTTAAAAAAAAAAAATACATTACAATTTATATTCAAATGTTAATTTAATGTAAAATGATATATTTATTTTAAACTCAATAACACAGAAAGGAATTCTCAACAAATTCAAACAGACATAATCATTCGCTATAGAAAATACTTGCACAGCGGTCCCTTCTAAGTAGTTCAACGAGTTTCATCTTTATTATGAAATATACACTCTCCAGATACAGTTGTTTGAAGAGTGAATCTTGTAAGGCAAACCGCGAAGTGTTGTGCGTCGATGACATCAGCACTATGTTGGCACACGGGCTGTACACTGTACAAACAGACGGCTCCATGGAAATTGCATATGGCGAGCTCATGTCCTACCTATTAATAGACTTGTAATTTGTAGAGACTTGCAGCTGAAACACAGATAACCTCGAAATATTGTGTTAACTTCGTAGACAACTATTTTTTACCACCTGCTATCTATATTCTTGCTGGTACATGTTATTGCGGATTGAAGAAAGGCTAAGATACATTAGACTTCTGAGTTTTGCTACTCTGTATTGTGTCTTTGCTTACCATTGTCTTAGTTTCATGCCAATTCCTGCTCGAGTTTCGAATTTTGGGTTTACCTATAGCGTTTATTACCTCGCATGAAAACTGCTGTCAAAATCAAATTAAAAGAAGACTTGGATCTTGACACTATTTTGATTTTCTATCCGTACTCCATTCTGCGAGACACTAAAATCCTCTCGAGAGAAAATACTATTACAGCAAACTCAATGTTTTATTTTTGACTTAAAAAAAAATACAGTAAGAGTGACATGCTTAAAAATTTCTTTCCGTCATTTGGTTTAGTTTTTTTCGTGTATAAAATAAAATAAGCGTATGTGGCAGACATTTGAAAAAAATATGGCAATTGTAAATATTTGTAATTAACTTAATACACTGAGACGAGATAAGTTTGTAAATTATTTCTAAGAGGTAAACACTCATAACATTCACCTGTTACAAACAATTTATATAAGTCGACGTGCGTCAGCGATTCCAAATCATTCCATTATCAATGAACACACATTTATTATAATTAGCGCCGCAGACGCTCGGGTTTCCCCCATTGTAACATATGTACAGTCTGTCATGATTTTATTAATATCATTTAGGTATAATGAATAATAGGAAAATGTAAAACAATGCCCTCTTCGTGAATTCAGAGCTTAAATATCCCCCAGGATTTGAAAAGTCGTGAATAAGTTAATGTTGTTGATTAATAGAAGAATCTCTTGTTTAGAATACACCTTGGATTATAAAAATACATCTTCATTCTACATACTTATGAGGAACTAGGACTGGGGGACTAGTATGACGAAATCCAAAACCAGAAAATGCATGGTTACATGCGCTAGTATAAATGTGAGAATATTAAAGGGTAGATCTACGTATTCGCACTCCGTAGATTATAGGCAGGTTAGATAGCTGAACAACCAGACCTGCGCCTGGAACATAAAAATAATCCTGAAATATAAGATTACGTTCATGATCATGTTAATACAGATATCTCAAACAAAACTAGTGATAACAAGAAGTCTGTATAAATAAAATGAAGTTGAAGATGGATACATTGATGTACCCAATGCTTTGAGTGTTATATTTATTTTTCTCAATCATGCCAAGTCTCTAAAACACTTTTTTTATTTTTAAATGCATTAGTATGACGGCCATCATGAGATTTGCGAGGAAATAAACGCCAAGCTCTGGCAAATACATTTGTTTTGATGCGGCGGATATAATAACTGCAAATCTTTGGGCTAATCGTCTTTGCGTGCATTGTCATGACCTACGTGACAGGCATAAGCTATAGGCAGATGCACATTGATCTAGTAGGTTCTATTGTCATTAAAATAGAATAATCATAATAGTATATCATTCTCCTAAGCTAAATGGACGCGGTAGTCAGTAGTAAATTCCTAAACCCACCTTCCTCGATTCCCCTATACCAGGGACAATCTTAGACTTCGTGAGGAAAAATGTAAATATGTTTTGACCTACCGAGAAATCCACCTCATGACTTCTTGAAAGTTATTGTTTATTTATCCCGAGACGTAGCAGTTATCTACAATGCTATTTTTAAATTTTAAAAAATAATGCCACTAAACTATCCTTAAAGTCGGCAAGTGAAAAAGAAACCAAACACAGAGCTATAAGCACAAACATCCGTCGTTTACACGGTGATAACGCCACTGTCGCTACGCCGACTCCTTATCTTCAATTAGCCGTGCACAATCTCAACGGTGATTCATACCGGCCAAAGGCTCATTAATAGACGACGGCCTTAGATGTACTCTCACTCCCTTATAAACAATGAAATTAAATTATATTTATTGAATATGAAATGTCTTATACTTAAATTCAGTCATTTCAAAATTTAATCTACACCGTTCGAAAGGCAGTCATTACTAGAAAAGAACGTGCAAGAAACTCTAGTGTTGCTCTTTCCCAGTCAAGAGATAGTTAATGAATAATTGAACTAACAATTATTCCACAAGTCCCGCTGCTAGGCATTAGCCTCTTTACAATTAGAAGATGTAATGCTTTAGTCGGCCTCAACCAAGTACGTGTTGGGCGGACCATATACTTCTGAAATTCCTTTAAGAGAAATTACTTAGGTGTGCAGATTTCCCTACAATGTTTTTCTTCGGCCTTAATACACGAGATGATTCATTTTGATCCACCCTACATATAATGATGATTAAAATAGTATACAAATGTTAGACAGTCGAGTTTATTGGATTTGTTAAAAGTTATAGAGCTTCATTAAGTACCGAAGAAAGGTGATAATTGTTTATAAATTTTGTTACTTATACACATTGCAAAACGTGGACTAGTGACGTAATACTTGAAGATATATTGTCATAGATAAAAAAATACAGCATAATTTGACTGTTATCACATTAATGATTGTGTCTAAAATTATATCTTTACCGTAAAAATGCGAGGAGGATTAGAAGCTATCTACCGTGATACTATCTTGGCTAAGCGAGTTGGAATTCAAGTTTTAATGACATTTTGAACTATACTTAATCATCGCAGACATTCTAAAGTTTGTGAAGTTTACAATTCTGCGCTATGTCAATGATGTTTATCTCCCGCGACAGTAGAGAAGGACCAGCAATGGAATACATAGCTCATACAGAAATTGGAAGGAGTGAAAAATATATATGTAACGTCTGGGTTAATGATATTTCCTATTACAAATAAGCATTCCGAAAATGTTCAGACATATCAATGAGAATAATGTAAAGTAGAATTACGTCAATCTTTATTAATCTGAACGTAGAACACGTCACGACTTGTCGTCAGTTTTATCCGGAATAAATCGTTTCGCAATAATTTTTATTAATGTTCCAATTAAAAACACACGTACCTGTGTGAGAAAAAATATAATATCTTGCGTAGTGATTATCATTATTAAAGAAGCATAAACGATATTTAAATGAACGAATCAACATATTTCAGCTTCCTTGTTTTTTCTTTCATTCATATTTTAAGTACTTGTTGTATATTCAAAATAACATATATTGTCATTTGAAAAGCGTGTGAAGAATATAACTCTGTCGTGCTAGCCTTTTATTGTAATGTTTTATTATTTAGTTTTGGATTAGATATATTTGGATGGCAATGTTACTTCATACGAAAGACACGCCTATATTCTAAATTTGGACTTAGTCCTATAAAATAATAAGCTCTTTTAAAATCTTATTACCATTAAACGGTTTTCAATTTTCATTTTGCATGTGTATTTTGGATCCTGCAATATGTAAGAAATTTTGTAGTCAAAATTATTTTGATCAAAAATACCAACACATGAATATTACCTATTAATATTAATACAAAATACAGATTCACAGCAAAACTTGCGTGACTAAATGTCTCCCTCAAGTAATCCCAACAATAGATCTCAATGAGTCCACTTGTCCCACCACACTCTACGAATTAAACACCATCGCCGCATTAACCCTATTAACTTCACATCTCAAATAGAGCATGCGGGTAGATAACTCACTATGGAAATTAGGAACACACAACAAAGATATGCGATGTACCAGTAATCCCAAACACTGCATAATTAAAAGGAAAAATACCGCAGCCTTTTACGTAGATTCACTACCAACTTGTCGATAAGGTACCTACTTGCTTCAGCAGCGAAATTGTACACGGTGAAAACCCGGTGTAATGACTCGTTCTCTTGAATCGCATTTCAGAACTAGCTAGAGTGTATCCAATTACTTTACTACCTCTATTATTTGTTGTCTCTTTATCAGTTTCTATATCAATTATTTCGTCTAAAGCTTCATTATCTTCAAAGGTTTTTGTTTTTTCTATCTGGGATGTACTAAGTAGTGCTAGACCATTGGGTGGACAATCGGCTTAAACCGTGGCCTCGGAAGCGAATGCACACCCGGCCATTGTTATCACGATAATATCACCATGACATGGGCCCATTGTTGACTGTACTTGTAGCGTTTGCATTGCAGATTTAGATATAAAGTAATTGGTGAGTTGAGACCTTGAGGATCAGCCAAGTGTCTATTTAAATAGTATCCACTCTATGTGGGTTTGAGGAATTTTAGGTGCAGTCGTGTTTGGAATACCGCAGGATTCTTGAGAACTTTTGCGGTGTTCCTTTTTTTATTCAGTGAATTTCGGTGGTCAAATTTATTTCTTCTAAGAATTGTGTCTAAAAGTTATCATCTGATAAAATTTTTGGAATTTGGAATGCGCTGAAAAGACAGTTCCTTATCAAGCAATATAATGATATAATAATATATTGATAGACTACTGACATCTATATGTTTGAACTTTTTTGAAGTGATATACGAAATAGGAATGTAATTGTATAAGGTAACTGTTAGACATTCCGCTAAGAAACCGATATATTATCAGAAACCATATGGTATCGATCTTCAAGTTTAGATGCCACATGTGCACCTAACAAAGAATAAAAATGTCTAACCTAACCTAACATACAATAAAAATGATAAGGTTATCCAACGTAGTTGCAATAAGGATTAAAATTACAACATCAATTATGTTTGTTTGAACACGGTCATAAGGTGGAACGCGCAAGGCTTAGCGCAAAGGTTGCGTTGTATCCACGTTTCAGTAGGAGGTCGCATTACTAAGGGCTCCGAATTACTCATACACACGCTTGTAGCTTCTAAACCATGTGTATTTCGAACACCTGGCCAGTTGTCGTATTGCTTGCCTGATTAGGGTCTTCTGATTAATGTTTTCTTAGCTTTAACTGAGAAATACAGATTGTTATCATCTAAATGGTAAAATTCAATGCTCGTTCACCATGAATTGTCACGTACTTTAACAGTAAATTATTTGTCTTTAAATTTTCCTTTAGTTTTTGGGAAGAACAATGTTTTTTTTTCACATTTGATGGTATTTAAACTTTATTGATCTATTTTGCCGACCTTTATCGCTTGCGTTGATTCACTACAGAAAAAAGTACATTTCTTTCAGTTGGATTCAATACTTATCACAGCTTATTCACTTTAGTAACAGCGTTATCTTATCGATGTTTATCGATCACATTATTCTTCATACTTCGGCAATTGTGTGTTGTAATAGTGAATCCCCTTTTCGGAGATTGTTGAACTACAGTCTATGGAAAGTTATGTAGGAATAGGACTACGCAATAGAAATTGGTATCAATATGCTGCGTACGATTTCTTTCCATTCTAATATGAATTACAGTAGATTTGATCTGGGGGCCATCTGAATTGCTTTGGATGTGTTAGTTTGGACTATAATTCCTGTAATATATCAGGTTTAATCTATATAGTATGCCCTTTGTAAGGATAGAAAATTCCACTACTTATATAATTACAAATATTTTTCCCGCCCGCGAAATATTTGCATATACAATGCCTTATCACATCAGATTTATAAAAGCTATACATAGCACTGTTTTATCTATCATGTCTTACAACTGACAGATTTAAACCAACCCAGTAACATGAACAAGCCGCCCACGTACCGCTCTTTGTTAGCTTGCACTAAAAGGGCCCACAAATCTGATCTATTTATAGTTAAAATTAAAAGTGACATAACGCCGTCCCGGAAGACAGCATCCGCTTTGGCACGGCCTCAACAGAAACTAGTGATATCGTAAATAGCAGTTTTACTCGTGTCTATTTGTGTTGCGCCTTTCGCTTTCTCAATGAATTGTTTTAATGAATCTTGCTCTTGTTTGTTGTATTATTGTCATCTGCTCTCAGTTTGCGATAAGTTTAGTCTTGTAACGCATCATGTAGCTTCTATTTTGGTGTTTAGGCAACGTATTAATGTTTACTTGTCCTCAATTGGTTATGTGAAAGCGGTTGCGTAATTAACATACGCGTTCGAATTTCAATTATCTTTTACTGATTTGATTAATTTGTAATTTTAAATATTGCAACACTCGTAAAAAGTCTGTTGAACATGAAATCATTTTGTCGGTCTTAATTGATTTATGTGTGTGCTCAAATATTGTGCAAATTATTGAAGTCATTGCCTACTCTATTCACATCACAAAACACGAGTATATTTGATGTAATTCGCTGTAAACACCATAAATTTGATCTTGTATTACAAAACAGCAACATTGAACCCTATAAATACGGATAGATTTATTACGTTGTGTCCTCAGTACTCTCTCGCTTTATTCGCCATATTGGTCGTGACAGCTGAGGTCGGACCTTTGTGGTCGCACGCAAGGGCACCGCCGGGCCGGTGACACCGATTTTGCACAATTATATTTATTATGAGTTTTAAAGTTATGTAATGAACATCAGTTAAATATTTTTTATTCGATTTAAAAAAAAAATACTAGAGATATATTGAATTATGGGATTAAATTTATGATGGTTGCAGTAATACAGATAAAGATTTTGGTTTCATCTCAATGCAGAGTTATTTATTTGGATTAGGATTATTTTAGAGGGTCAAGTTATATATCACATAGCGTTTCTAAAGCGAGATTTATCAAAATATCCACACGTTCTAGCCACCTAATTATTGTCACTAAATAAGAACGCTAGTTGAAAATAGTTGATGTTGTTTTAATTACACAAACTCACTTTGCACATATGTTTACGTTTGGCACAATAAGTACACAAAATATTGCGCCATTACCGCCAAATTATCGTATGCGACACTTTTGTCGAAAATGCGTTTATTATCGAAACTACTATTTTAAGCCTTAACGAACTTAATCCCTGCCGATGTGTTTTTTAAATTATATATGTAAAAGTCTTAAAAATATTAATGTATGTAAAAATTTAATTTACTGGCACATTTTTGTTTACAAATATTGAAAACAAAACCTTCTCCTGTAAATTTTGATTTTGTCGGTTACGCTAAAACGGCGGTAAAGGCTCGATATGTTTGTCACACTAATACATTGCTACTCAGTTTTTTTTTTTATTTTTTGAGTTAAATTTTTATCAATGATTTCGACAGTCACCGTGGTCCATTAGGTTTGAGATCTGAATTCAATCAGCATTCTCCAGACTCAATATCCGCTCTGAGGCAACTAGTTTTGTGATTCTAAAAAATAATAGTTTAAAGTTAAACCATGTAATTTTTAACACCACTGTAGCAAGGCTGTAGCAAGGACTGCCGGTGACTGTATTAGTATCAAATTAGTTCAGTGTGATTAACATATGCTCTCCTCTCCAGATGAACGTCCGAGTGACGACGATGGACGCGGAACTGGAGTTCGCGATCCAGCAGACAACGACCGGCAAGCAGCTGTTCGACCAGGTGGTGAAGACCATCGGGCTGCGCGAGGTGTGGTTCTTCGGCCTCCAGTACACCGACTCCAAAGGCGACCTCACCTGGATCAAACTCTACAAGAAGGTTAGTTCTTTGTTTGATGTCGTTTTAAACTTTTTTTTCAACAGAGCAGAGGAAATTTGAATTGTGGATTTTGTTAGTATGGCAACGAACAGGCTTTCATGTAATGTTAGAATTGTCAAATAATAACAAAAATGTCAATTTTTTTTAAGTTGTTAAACGTGGAACTTTAAATAAAGATGTACAATTTATTGAAATGTATAGCTGAACATATAGGAGTAACTGCTTTGTAATCTCGCGATAATAGTGTGGGGCTAGTTGGAGGTCCGATTCCTAAATTGGGCAGTATTTATCCATTAAGAAAATCGAAGTAGCATAAAGCTCGCCACCTATTACATGGGAGCAAGGTACAATTGGTGAAATGCAGGTGCAGAAATGTACGTGTACTTAAACTAAAGTATAAAGAATACAGGCGTGAATGCGTATGTATAAATTAAATTAGTCATGACAAGATACGTTGAAAGTATCAATAATACCGCAGAATGCATCGACTGTCGTGCTATAAAACGTTCAAACGCTGCTAATGAACCAATAAAACGAAACGGTGCTCAATTTCACCGGCATTATCGCTAAAACAATTCACGTTTGTGTACAAACTCGTTTGTCCACATCGACAAATGGCACTGTTGTTGCCATTTATATTTGAATTTTTATCGAAATTTCCATTGAGATGACGTCACTGTTCGGTTCGTTGATCCAATTAGTTAGCAGATAGCAGGGAAAATTTAACAATAAACCGTACTAAAACGTGTAAGTTCTGACAATGTAAAATGATGTAGGTATTATTATACAGAGAGTAAGCCTTATATTATAAACAGATAAACTTCAATGTCTGCCAATCTTATAATTGGGGAATGGCAACCCCGATGGACAGACCAATGAAGATATTAAGAACGTAGTAGAAAAACCTAATAGATATGGTAATGTCTATAGATAAATATGTGGTAACATTATGCCTATATAAAATGAAGGTTCTGAGAGTAATTAATATAGGCTTGAAATTAATGATCATTATGATTTGATGGTCATTTACAATGATAAATGTAATGATTATGATAATATTCCGCAATACAGCACTTCATAAGCAACAGGTGTTATTGCTGTTGAAATACCAATAAATTTCCATGCAGACGAAACATTTTGTAAATGCACGATTACCGTAGAATATTTGAGAGTGGTCTATCGTATACGACCTTGTTGGTATCGACATGAGCATTCCAGTTCATAGTTCGTTCCATTTACATACATTAGGCGCGAGTTGTGATATGAAAAGCTATCAGAGACAAGTGCAATGGTTAGCGTAACTAATGTGATGGCCGGTGATCACGTGCCGTACGTGAAACTAATCTTTCTAACTACATATATATAGGTACTGCTCAAGATATTATTTCCATTGAGCTTTGATATAATAGAGACAATAGTTATTGCGTATTTGTCATAACAAACTCTGTATTTTTTTGATATCGTAGATGATTTCTGTATGATGGATCATCATTCATCATGTGTTTTAATCATTAGTTGGAAAATCCTGGTTGTGCATTTAAAATCATTTCTCGGATTTCAATTATATCCTTTGAGGATATAAGAAGTGCTTGCAATAGTTGTGTATAAAATACTATTTTGCTGATGATGGATGGTCATTAAGAACTCAAGATATTAATCATTCAATTTTTTACTTCCACGGCAAATCTTTACCTAACGGTAAGCTCAGTTCAATTAAAGTTGGGTTAAGATGATCTGTGTAATTAAAAATACGATAAAGGTGACCAAGATACTTAACACATTCACATTACTCTAGTTGGTTCCTATTTGTACGATCGTGCGTATTCCAAAAGATACGAATATCCAACTAGCAAACTTCTCAAAACTTGCTTCTATTCCACTAAGTCTTGCAGTAAAACTACGTATTACCCTATTCAACGATCATCAAATTCTACGTGGGCGAGGTCGGTCGCGTTTTCATCGGGTCCACGTCAAATTTCACTACACTTGAACTTGCGTACGCATTAGAGCTAAAAATACTGCGGCTCGGTACACACGCACTCGAACAGATGGTGTGTTTTGATACAAACATTGCACTATCTATAACATTTACTGAATGATGTACCTAACAATTGGTTATTTTGTAAAAATATAGCCTTACTCATAAATGGTAGTTTATTTAAACAGAAAAGCATAGTCTCTTAGACTGGTCAACGAGTTGATTGATAGGTGCTAGAAAAAAAAACGATATTCTACATAAATCAACGGGCTGTAAAATATAAATTACCGAAGAACTTGAAACCATATTTACACAATATGCAAAACAACTAATAAATGTGATCACCATTCCTCCTTTAAAGCAATGACTACAAAGGTTGTATCATCAAGTCCTTTCGCGATTCGAACCCAACATTTGACACAAACAGTCGCGTCATCAGCCCTGAGTCACCGCTTCCTCCACTCAATGGAGTTGTTATTCAACATCCACGCCGGCTGGCCGCGGTTTCCGCCGTTTCGTCTTGCGCTCACACATTTCTGTGAAACAATTTTCCTGCACGCGACATTGGCCCGTTTGTCCCAATGCCGTGGCTGAATCGACCAATGATTTGTAAAATTTGTGTGTAAGACCTACTGAATAGGAAACCTCAGTAAACTTGGGCAGTAAATAAGGCAAACGAAAGCATATTTATAGACATATCGCTGTGTTTCTTAAGATGTTTTATTCGTTTAACACAACACTCGTACCATTATAGGAATATATATTATAGGGTCAGTGAAGTGTGTATTTAGTATACAATATTCTCACGTTATATCAGACGATCCAGTACGTCAATTCCATTTTCCAATTTGGCCTATTCATAAAGTCCTTTAAGTTGACACTGCGAATTTGGCACACTTTGCGAACAAAGCAGCCACCCTCATTTGACGTTTAGAAGGTCGAGGTCAAGGTCGCGAGCGAGGTGAACGGTCGCGTCACCCCATCGCGATGGGGCCCATGTTTCCTAACATCCACCGACCCGGACATGGGAGCCGCTATCAATGTACAACTTCATTGATAAGATTACTAAATACTAGTCTGATAGAAGGCATGGTTTACCATTTCATCATGATATGGTAGCATCATTGTAAGGCTCGAAACATGAAGTAAAGCTGGTTAAGATGTATAAGGAAATTTAAGCGCTTTAACTTACATCACGTATGATAAAAATTCTACAGAGTCCACAAGGAACATCTAAGCTTTATGAATCTACAGCAGCCTATTCTAAATAAGTTGATATTATTGTTATAATTTACGAGACCTTCTATTAAATAAAATTTATGCATAGACTTCATGGTTCAAAAACCTTCAAACCGCTTTCGCTTCTTAACTGTCATCACTCCTCAACGAACTTGGCGCAACAAGTTTCTCATATGCATTTGCGTTAAGATTTGGCTCGCAACTTTATAAATGCCCGCCTACCTGCCAAGCGTCCTTCTTAGAATTAGCCGAGCCAGCACTATCGGGTTCTGAGTATACCTGTAGATTGACAGTGGAAACTTTATTATTCGGTTCATTGGTCTAAAAGAAAATGACATTGTGATGGTCATGATAAATAAGAAGAAGAATCACATGCAGATACAATATAGACCTTTTACAAATCATGCTTAAATCATAAGATGTTTGTAGAATTTAAGAAAGTTAAAGTAATATATGTTTTTTAAGTTACATATTCTATAATGATGTATATATAAAGGATGTAATGAAATAAAAAACATTGCATGACTATATTTGGCAGACGAAATGACTATATTTGGCAGACGTGATAATAATTTCATATAGAATGCGATAGATGCGCAGAATTTCCATAGAGATGAGAGTGTTTGCCTACTGATAAACGAGCAGATTATAATGACATTATCAAAATTATTATCAGCTGACGCTGTACGTTCATCGTTTAACGTTATTTTCATCAATGGTCTACATTTTAGGTCAAAGTCAATGTCAAAAGAAAATTTATTAAAGTAGCTTGTAGAAGAACTAGTAATATTATTCAACAATTGATTTGCTGATGAAAATTTCCCAGACGATATAAAAATGTCATGTACTAAATTGTATTTGAATGTGGAACCTGTCTCATCATAAAGTCATAAACTAATTATGATGTTGATGAAAATGGTAGAATAATGTACATTGCAATCTGATCCCACCATTATGTTGAACGTCATAGGTATTGACGCAGAAAGGAGCAGCTTATGATCTTATGATTGACTGCCCGTCTGACGTCAACCACAGCTCAAACCACAGGAATGTGTTTAATTGCAATCCAATGAGATTACTTATGATTGCTACACTGCATAAACGGATGTCAGGATTCTTCCTTCACATTTCAGAAAATCAAACTAACCATATAAGGTGTAATAAAAAAAAATGATTTATAGTTTACGGTACATCAGTGATTCAATTTCTAGTTATAGCAGAATATCGGTTTTCCTCAGAAAACTTAGTGAAGCATATTTGTAAGCAAAGTCTGGCCATGTGTATACAATGAAGTAAGAAAATAATATATAAAATTGTGAAAACTTCGCGATGGCGTCCAGCAACTAGGTATTAACTTTCTTAAAGGAAAAAGTATACGTGTTGGACGCCACGCAGACTTCTGTAACAAACTACGTGCAAATTAAATATTTCTTTTCGCGTGTCTCTAAAGTTTGCTATATTTGCCAATGTGATAATGTATTATCAATACGCGAATATTGTCTACGTCATCAGTTCTTACTAAAAAGGCGGACGTCATGGCACCAAGCTCAAAGATTATAGGTATTACATAACTAAGGCGTTTCTTCTTGCTTCTTCATACTTAAAATTGATTTCTTTAGATATCACTAAATAGAGATGTCAGATTTCAAAATTGCAGAACCTCAACCAGTGTCCATAGGACTGTCTTAGAAGAAGACACTAATTCGAAAAAAAATTCAATAAATACTAGCGTAGCAAAAATCAATCAATGCTACATCGATAAGTTATTACAAATTATTTTGATTTCTCGAACACATGTCTCTACCCAGGAACGGAATTCCTAGTTACGTGTTTTAATTCATAGCTCGCCAAGAAGTGCTTGCAGAAGCACTGAGCAAGGTTCTTTGATTCCATCAAGTGAATTTTCATTCAAGTCCAATAATTTTTGCCACAAAAGCAGACGGACAAAAAAGTAATGTTTGTGTTTTTCAAATTGCACCGTAATTGCTGATTTTTAATGACTGATGATTCACAAAAAGTAGTTAGATTTATATACTGCAGTGTAGTATTAGATAATTCCTACCTTTTGAAATGCTTAAATTGGAATCGTCGACGTATCCATTGATATATTTTTAGATCGTTATTATCAAGTAATCAATTGACCTGTATTTTAAAGAGAGCATTGAATGCCGATGGTATATGCGTACCCACACACCACACAATTCAAACCGAACACAATCGAGCGTGTTTGTTTGTTAAACACGCGCCAGCCTCAATCGCATCGCCTTTCGCCTCCACAAACTGCAAGCTAATTTCTCTAATGTATACAGCTTTGATGGAAACGGGTTAGCTGTCGTCTCTTTCTATATTATATGGAATTGTACCTCCATCTCGCTCGGGGTTTCAAGTTTACACTAGGTCTCGGGTTATGTCGGCGTAATTAATATCATCGTTAAGTTATTCAAATATTTATTATATTTCTTCTTTTAGTCTGGAGTTCGGGTCATCGCACTTGTGTCCAAAGTGACCTTACGAGATAGGTCGAATGATTTTCATAATTCTTTTATTGTTGTCAATGACAGCATAGGCGGCTCAATTTACAATTTGTATTTGATGCATACGCGTTGAAAAATGCATGCTGTTTGGTTAATACTACAAAAACTGGTTGAGTGTGCGGATTAAAACAGTCATTTTAAGATAATGAATTTAGCTAGGTCTAGAATAATGAATTTGTTTAGTCTTGAAATAATAAAAAAATTGCTATTAAACAGTCTAATATTTCTAGCCAGACTAATATTTGACTCCTCAAGGAAACAGTAGGTACATATGGGGCCAAGGAACTGGCGGATTTTAAGCTATTAAATACAATAACAAAAAAAAAGCAGTGATGGCCTCGAGGTATGGGCGCGCGGTCGAGAATCTCCGCGGTCGCGGGTTCGAACCCCAGGCACACACCTCTGACTTTTCGAAGTTATGTGTGTATTCACATTGAATTATCACTTGCTTTAACGGTGAAGGAAAACATCGTGATAAAACCTGCACAGCTAAGAGTTCTTAGGATTTTCTTAGGTGTGTAGTCCGCCAACCCGCACTAGGCCAGCGTGGTGGACTATGGCCTAAACCCTCTCAATGGTAGAGGAGACCCGTGCTCAGCAGTGGGCGTATATGGGTTGATAAAGAAATACAATAACAATAGTAATAATAAAGTGCACATAGGATAAGTCTATCAACGGCCTAAGGATCACACCCACACAAGGAATGTGTCCGCAGAAGGCAGGCCTTGTCCGTGAGTCACCGGCTCACCGGTACGTGCGCAGGCGCATTTCCATTCACATCACCACATCTACATTATATAGATTCACACACACTGAGACTATAGGGTTGCCAGGCTCTTAAATCTAGGATCGACTTTGATAAATTACTTTTCATTAAGCATACTTATACAACGGTGTTGCAAGCTACTTGCTTAAAGAACATGGAGTATAACAACTTGATGGTAGTGTCCAGATTTCTAATATTATACAATCAAAAACCAAGAAACGTAAAAATCGGCATATTTATCTTGAGTGACGTATCATGATAAGATATACAAGCATATCAATATGATAATTGATTAATATACTCAAAATACATTAGTAAATTTGCTCGTAAGTACAGAAATTAGGCCGTTGTCAAACGCTTGATTAGATTTTTTATTCTGTACAGTATAAAAAAGACAATTTACTTTATCTAAATAATTTTTATTTAGACAAACCATTATTGCTTCTAAAATGCTAGATTTACAATGACGTGGCTCCAACTAAACTAATGATAAACGTTTTATTGAATGTAAAGCCTTGCGAATGGCAGATAAGCCATGTTGAATAATAATGCCATAATGATATTCGTCAGTGTACATTTATAATAATGAACTTTGTAGCCCTTGTCCTACGGCGTGATTTGCATGATTTTTGTGATAATGATAATAAAATTAGCGATAACATCCGCCCATTACAATTGTGTACGTGGAATAAACTACGTGGACTCGTCATCCTATCTCTGATATTTAGTTGTGGCGTTTTGCAACTGGCGTTAGATGGATTGTGGGACCATTTTTCGAGAAGATTTATATTCAATTAATGATGTGTATATTGGTATTGGAAATATATTTTAACTTATGGAATGAGATTGCGAAACCCGTTAATATTATGTAAATGTATTGCTATATTTATGATAAAAAAAACTACATTTCGTGTTGCTGAGGGAGTTTCTTCTCCACAGCGATAATACGTTCCGTAGTGGCAATAGCTTAAAACCGACGACTCAAAAGTACTTGTAAAAGTCTAATTAAAAAGATTATAATCGTCAAGCATTATCTGCACATACGCGCGAACTATTAAATATTCGCACGATGATATAATTAAAGTGTCATGGCCGTTTTGACGTTTCCATCGGACTCGTACGCCGGGCCGTGAGTCACGGAACGCGGTCGGAAGTTAGTCGCACGGAGGCGCGTGTGGCCGTTAACGGTCATATTTCAATTGGGACGCGGCATTCGAATGATAGCAAAACTATTTATATGTAATTGGGATGGGGATTGGAATCGATATCGGTTTGGTTGAATTGGCTTTCGTTTTAGACGACTGTACTTGAGACGTGGTGATTACATTTTACTTAAGGCTTAAGTAACGCTTAGGTAAGCTTTATTTGTAAGTAAAAATCATAAATAGTCATACCATACCATATTTCTTTTAAGATATAAAGATCAAAAAGCGAGAGTAACAAACAAGACGCACACGTATCTAGATTGGAATTTATGCGGGTCCTTAGACACAATTACGATTGTTATCTTATCTTCGATATCAATTGCTATACTCGCTTCTGTCTACGACTTCATCTGTATGGAATTTTGTATAAAACCCAACGACAAACTAAAAAATGAGTTCTTGTTTTTCAGAGACAAAATTGTCTACTTGTTCATGCTGTTATGAAAAAACAGTTATAATTGTCATATATCCACGTATTCAGGACCATGAAAATAATATGCCAAGGCAATAAGTTAACCGCCAATACGTATATAAAAGATTGATGTGCCATTTACATGTAAAATAAAAGCGAGAAGAGCACACAAGCGGTCGGACGAGTTATAACATGGGACGGTGCGATTGCGCGTGTCTGCGGCCGGCGGCGGCTGTGTAGCATCATCCGAGACCTCCTTTCCATGTCCTTGGCCTTCGATGTTTTTTTTTTATTTATTGTCACCAGTTTATTGGCGCGAATGTGGTAAAGGATCGACATCGAGCGACATTTTTATCCGCGGAATTTGATTATATTTTTGTGTATCACAATGATTTTTCGTGGGCGTAAAATTTGCCACGAAATGTAGGTATAGTGACGAGATTTTGTCCTTGCAGTTTTGTGGTTTTTTTTTTGTGGAATGACGTGCGATGGCAGAAGAAGGGGTCGTAGTGTATATGTTTTCCCTCTCAGTTTCTCATAAGGTCAACCTTTCTCAGTTCGAAGAAACTGCTCTTTAATAATAATTAGATCGTCAGGTATAACGGGGTTGTTGACCTGCGAATGCACTCCTTCACGCTCAAGGACAGTTAAGTTGTGCGATGTATGATTTAAGTAGCCAGTTTAAAATTATAAAATCTATATAACGTAAGTAAATAATAACAAATCAATCGCTTTCAAATAGAGATAGTTTATGTACAACTAGGTTATTTCATTTTGATTATCTTTTTGAGTAAATAAATATACGCAATCAGTCTTATGTTGTGGGTATTACAAACTATGCGAGACGTTTTAAACTAACACCCAGACCCGATGTAAATCATACAAGCATTTGCGTCGGTGTGGGCATCGAACCCGCAGCCTCTGGCTTCACAAGCTGGTGTATAGCGAACTGCGACACAGCGCCGTCACTGTGTCCCATCAGTTTATTGAACAAGTCACAGACACTGATATTTTTGATCGTTAACACATTCCATTTAGAATGGAAACTTGACTTCAGACACAGCTGTTCGATACCATGCTTCCTCTATCGCGGATCACGTCAAAAGAAAGCTATTGCGACAATCGAAACTATATCGACTCGTACGCTAAAAAGCCGCCAATAATGTTATACAACAGTTTCGCACAAGGCTCTGTTACCATGCGAACACATGTCGTGCGCACACTTTACGTAATTCGTACTTGTGCACGGCCCCGCGCGCCGCCACCATACTTGCGCACTTGCCGCATGCGATCCCTACTTTCGCGCTTGCCACTTGCCTCGCATGTGAAACGTTCCTTGCCTTGATGATGAATTTATACTGGTGCATTTATCCTCAGATGTGAAGCTTCTGTATTTTATCCTCGTTGTTTGCTTCACCCCCTAAGTTCTTAGCCTATCCAAACTTAGCCTAACGATGAGTGCGTTTGAGTGTGTTAAGGCCTTTTACTTGCCTTGTTGGTGAAGCATTTCTATTTTCGTCCTTTTAGCTTTTTCCTGAAACAAGTTTTTATTTCATTTAACGTTAATTTGGCGTGAACAGTACTATTTTTCATTTGTACTTTCCTCTACATGTCAAGCGTTCCTACGTGTGCTCTGTCCATTTGCATGGCATACAAAATGTCCTTAATGTTTACTTCCGCTTTTTCCTCTTACCTCGAAATATTCGTGCATGTGCATTCAGCTTGTTTGCTTTGCATGTAAATAGTCCTTAATTTCGCCCTTGCATCATCTCGTATATGACGCATTTATACTATTTTTCCTTTTGCCTCGCATTTGAAGGTACCTATTGTCAACTTGTAATTATCCTTAGCTTTACATTTCAAGTCACATATGAATCTTCCTATTTTCGGACTAAAACTTGTTAATATCCTTATACCAATGCAAGCCAACACTCACCGTTTGCCTCGAATTTGAAGCGTCCCTAAACTTGCCCTGTCATTTTGCCTTGCATGTGACGCGGTGCTCACTTCCGCGCTTACATGTACGCCTCGCGTGTGAAGCGTCCTTACTTGCGCGCCTTTTCCTTGTGAATCATCGTACTTGCGTTGCGGCGAATTGAGTCTGTTATGTAAAGGTCGTTTGGAGGTTGTACAGATATGCCTACCTCAATCACGATCATTCAGTTGAATTAGGAAAGTTCATTAAGGACTGCAAACAGTGTAATTGCTTAATTTAAAGATATTTAACGCCACAACTAGTTATCATCATTTTTAATTATTATGTAATCCTAAAAAAGGCAAGAAAAGGGTAAAATGCAAGATAGTTTTTTTTAGTGAATACTCCCTATATCCAGATAATATGCACGCCATTTAGAACTTGGAACTTTAAAATAAAACTAAAAATGATCATATTTACTAATTAGAGTTAATTAGTCTTCGTGATGAAGGCCAAAGAATCAGTCCCGTAAATAATTGTGATAAACGCCATCTGTCGCCGCTTATCCGGCAACTACGATGACATCATTGACCTTAATAAGGCTGTATATTAAAAGGAGCCTTCTCATATATTTTCGCGTCAGTTGAACTAGGTTTAACTGATAACGTGTGACTAAAGTTATTTATGTTGTGGCGAGAATATGATGTCAACACTTGCAGTATTAATGTAATTTAATTTTAAATTTTGGTATGAAACTGACTATTTTTAACACGTTGTTAATCATTACCATCGTGTACTCTTGCGGCCCTAAGATGTCTTGGGATTTCATGGTCCTAAACTAGATCCCGGTTCGGGTAAAGTATTATTAGGTATTTCTATTAGAAATTGTCAGTATCAGCACAAAATCTGGGAATATGCCAGAATATGGGTGCAAAAATGCACCTCTGCTTACCTCTTTATAGAATACAGGTCTGAGGTTATGTTTACTGTAGTGCCTTTGAGTGATTTTGACTGAATGTTTGTATGGTAAAATTTAAGTTAGAAAAATGCTATGATTGGTTTTCAGACAAGTTAATATATGAATAGGATAGTTTAGTATTAACTACTAAGTTATGTTTAAACAAATGATATCATTTGTATTCTCATTATTTCATTGTAACCTCAGTTTGTGCGGTTTCCTCGTGTTTTCCTCGAGTGACTGGTTTGTCACGTATTTAAAATATGTTTTGGAAACAATTAATATTAATGGGACGATAAACCGGTCTCTAATGGTACACATTCATACAACACACATTTGTGAGACATTCTGGCGAGCGGCTTGGTATAATTTTTCAATAGCTTGTGATTTGTGCCTAGGCAGTCAGAAATACTAATGTATAAGGTTCCGGATAAGTCAGCTAATAACAAATAGGCGTTATTGGTTTCAACTTTAACTACATGTGTATAAAACTTCAAATGAAATTCTTTCGTATTATCTATTATGCTAAATATGGAAACATTTGCTGTAAATTCCTTTTCTTCTGCTTCTGTTAATTATTTACTCACTTAATGAATTTCGGCTCATAGCACATAATTTCATTAAGGACCATGATAGGGCGAAGAGGAAAATTACTTTGGATTTGATTTTCCTTGGTTAAGTTTTTGAGTGGTCTTCCATGCATTGTTAAGATTTCAATCTATTGTAACTACGAGGTAACAACATTCATTAATTGTAAAGCAAAGGAAAAATAAGAGAATCCTCAAACAAGATTTCCAACGGAAGAACGTGAGCCGATACAATCGACGACCATCAACCAGAACTACAACGAACATATTTACATTTATTTAAAGTATCCTTAATTTCTGCATTTCTATATCTTTCGCATAAAAAAAAAACGTTTCTAATTGAAGCGGGGACATTGATTACATAATATGTTGTACTTATAAAAATAATTATAATCACATAACTAAACTATTTACCCTAGACTCGAACTAGTGTTCTAGAGGTCAGGAAGTTCTATCACAAACCAAAAGAATTACTGTTTAAACTACAAAACATATCTGGAGGAAGCTCCATCAGTAAATCAAAAGAGCTACCGTATAAAACATACATCATTGAAAAAGCCAAACATTAGGATATACTGACAACAATTCCCCGCCCACGCCGGTTAGTCAGCGGTGCTCGACCCGCGCGTCTATCTCGTTACTCACTCGTATCACACGGATCCGGTTCCGAGCTGTGATAACGGCTGATAGCACCGACCTCAAATGTTCTCCATCAAGTACACATTGTCTGTGTACTGCTGAGTATACTACTGTGCAAATACGACCTTGTATATACATCAATCTGCTAAACGAAAGGCTAAGGAATCGAACCCTGTACTAAGACAAATGTTTATGTCTTAGCAAATATTTGTATTGAGACAGAATATTGAGATGTCGAGACAATTATATTAGAATGTAAACTAAGATTTTACTACGTTAGTTCTGGACAATTTCATCATCATCACCAGCCTTTTACCTCCACTACTGGACATAGGCCTATCCATAAGACTCGATCTTTGGCCCTTATCCAACCAAGGTTCGTTTTCATTCATTGGAAACTTAAGTTTTTATGTTATTTAAACGCTTATCAAGAAACTGATGTGTGAATCATTCATCTAGTTTTATTCAAATGTACTTAAATTCTAGACTTTTTTCAACAGCATGATATCAGTCATTTGACTAAGTTAAATCATTAAACGGTGATTCAGTATGACCAACCGTAACAATTTAATGTGTAAATAACAAATACATAAAAGCCTTATGGTTTTATGAATCAACTTGTTAAGTATGCACTTCCATCATACAGCTACTATACGAGTACTTACTATTAAATTATTTTGTTTTTGCGTACGCACAGGAATTAATTGGAACATGACGTGTTGCCGTTGGTTATTGGTATTGAATAATTATAGAAACTTGGTTATGACAAATTAGCTGACATAAACCATTGATAGGTTTAAAAACGGCGTAAGATGACGATAGTATAGAAATTACTTATGTTGGCTTTATAATGACATTTCGTAACTGTCACCAATTTGTTCAATCTAAAATTTCTTTTTTTTTTTCATTTTCTAAACCTTGTAATATCCAGTTGTATTTGAAATCTCTTACATATCACGACAGGATACAGCATATATTTAAAAATGTTACTTAATAGGTCCGCCAATATCCTCTGCTCGTGATCAATCTTGATATGCGATAATTGTTATTTATACACCAAGTGCTCCCATATGTGGACATGTAACACATCTGGCCATATCCCGCGCTGTGGAGTCAGGCTGAATGATGTCATGTTCGAGTGAAAAAATGGCTGTTTTAGACGCGTGATTCAGAATCCGTTGAACGCAGCGGTTGTAATAATATTATTGATGTAGTACTGGGAATATAGACGAGGATAATAAAAAGTTTGATGGTAAATTCTGTTGGTGGGGGGGACAGGGATGGTTGACTTGTATAAGATGTATCGTAAAAACGGAAATGTGGGAATATTAGTCAACGGAATGTTTTAACAATGAAGGAAAATGTGAGGAAACCTACACACATAAAACTTATTAAGAGTTACTTATATGGATAGTCCTCCAACCCGCACTACGCGGCTACTTGAGCGGCTCCAAAATCTGTGTATACGGTTTATATTTGGGTTACGTAAATTTGACCATGTGTCAGATTATCGCCATAAGCTCAAGTGGCTTCCCATAAAACTCCGCCGGAATACTCATATCCTCTGTCTACTTTACAATATTTTGTTCCTTCCTTCTTCTCCGCGCTATTTGAAAGAACGATTCACATTTCTGAATACCTCTGGTTCACTTTCATTAAGGTCATCGGAAAACTTGACACTTAAGACTCCAGTGCATGGTAGTGCGTTTTACGACTGCGCCTTCACTGTTGAAGCTGTTCGTCTGTGGAACGCGCTGCCGGTGTCTGTTAGAAAAGCTCCATCACCTCACACTTTCAGACAAAAAGTTAAGGATTTTTATTGGTCCAATGTTAGTATATAATTACTTTTTTAAGTATAACATGTGTG
Organism: Cephonodes hylas; assembly: GCA_030295005.1. NCBI lineage: Eukaryota > Metazoa > Arthropoda > Insecta > Lepidoptera > Sphingidae > Cephonodes > Cephonodes hylas. The sequence goes on along the minus strand of AP025367.1, from coordinate 948,459 downwards.
TGTACGTGTGTGTGTGTGTACGTGTGTGTATGTGCGTGTGTGTACGTATGTGTATGTGTGGGTGTGTGTGTGCGTGTGTGTGTGTGTGTGTATGTGTGAGTATGTGTGAGTGTGTGTATGTATGCTTATAAAAATATATATTATTTGCTTTCGTATTCTTATGTTTACCCCTATGTACATACTTCCATTTCGCTCATTCCATCCAAAGGTTGCCTGGTAGAAATCGCTTTCAGCGATAAGGCCGCCTATGGCTCCACGTTATCTTTTATTTTAAGTTTTTTTTATTGTAACATATTTTTTGTGGGTACCAATAAAGTGTTGTCTATCTATCTATCTATCTATCTCGCTAGCGTGGTGGACTAAAGCCTAAACCCTTTCAGTCGTAAACGAGGCCCGTGCCCAGCAGTAGGACGTATTTGAGCTGACATGAATGATGAATGTATGAAACATAGACGTAGAAATGCAGGTTTACTTAAATTTATTGTAAGACTAGAAAATCATTGTGCGCGACAAAAGATTTAATTTGCACGAAAACGTCACGCACGTCGTAAAAATGCAAATAAAAGCACATTAACGTCTCCACCAAGGGTTTCAAGTTCACAAACTCTCGCCGAGGTAATGTATCCACTGAGTATCCACTTTCATTTACCATGGTCGTATGGGGGGCAATTAAAAACGGTCCGTCCACTCGCAAAGAAACTTTCCCTATTCGTCGACATTAACGCAAATTGTCCATTGTGTAAATAATTATTTCAAATGTTGCATGTCAGAATGCTAAGCATAATATGGGAGAAATGGTTCAGGATTTTTTAGGGTTTTGGTCCATGCATTCCATCAACGAGTCTTGATGAATTAATTGACAGAAGATAGGAGGGGAAAACATCCTTGTATTATAGTTAGGAAAGAAAAGTGCTCGGTGCACCCTTTCTTTGCTCCATCCAATTTCTAATCCTTTCCGATAAAATGAGCCGTTTTGGTATATGCCTAATATTACACCCTATCATCATCATTATATTATATATATTAAGACTGATATAATCTCCATATAACTGTAGTCTCACAATAATGGTCTTCTCTAGAAATATTGCAAAAGGTTATATATTTGACTTTTAACATACATGACACATCTATTCATTTGGATACAAATTCCCTACGTATACATTTAATGGCAGGGGTTCGCTAGCCAGCACGGGCGGCCGCGGCTAGCATGCAGCGCAAACCGCGCGATCTCGCTCCTCGCCAGCGGAATGTCGCGTTTTTGTCGCAAAATTATTGTCAGTATCGTATTAAATGCGAGTACAGGGCTGTCGCTATAGAAAAGCATAGGCTTTTACAACAACAATACTCCAGTAGCAGTCGGTGTCATATAAATAAAATTAAGTGATATTTAAATAGTAGCAGACCAAAAAAAATGGTTGATGCCGATTTTTTTCTTATATTTTCGTCAATTTAGTTAAATAAATCACATTCTCGTTCAATTTTAATCACCTCAATGTCCTTTGGTTTGGATGATATACCTAGTACAAGTGACTTAATTCATTAGAGACCAGTGGAAAGGCATTACTGACAGCCTTAATAGTATCGAAGCAAGCATTGCGTCACGCAGCCCGCTGCCTTAAGCCGCGCCTCAGGAATTCTTTATCTACGGCAGATACTGTAGCGTACTCGCTGATTACTTAATCAGCCGTAGATGTGACGATGGCCTTGAAGGTCGTCCGCAATAAACACGTTTGTATGGAAGCGTTTAGAAAGTAGAACAAATTTTTCGCCACATCTCATGCATAGTTTTTTGGAGTATTAACGGCTGGCATTAAGTGGTTTTTATTGGTTTGCATGGTAAACAAGCTGTCAATGACGAGGATTGCTAGTACGGTTGTTGCGGGTTCGAATTTGGGCTATGCGTCAATAACATTTCCAAGTGATCTGCATTCAGACTACACATTTACTTTGACGGTAGCGAAAATAGGAATTAAAAAAAAAATGACAATAATATCCAATATCATAATTCTATATACATCAGAATTATGATATGAATAAAAACTAACGTGGAACTCTTCATAACAATTCTGCGAAGTCAACGCGGCCGGTTCACGAGTATAATATTTCGGCACAAAAGCCTGCCAAATGTTGTCAAGTGACTGAGCTACCTGCCCTGTTGTCAGGTAGTCAGGTCGCCAGGTAGTCACTATGCCGGTGTATTCGCCACTCGTCGTGCAGCCACCGAAGCGCGACCACGCGCCCGCCTGACCCGGTTCACACGAATGCAGGGTGCGACCCACGCAGACATGTTCATACCATGGAACATTTCTTAACCAAATATACTATGTGAGAAATACATACTAAATTGTTCATAGGTTTAAAGGTAAGAAGCATCTCAGTAGGCTGCCACGAATGTAACGAGTGCAAAAGATTATCACCTCTTGCTACTTGATACTGTATCTTGATATTACTATGCTTAACGTGAGATAGCGCGATTTTTTTTGCGAGTTTGCGTATGTAGTTTTACTTAGGGACTCGGATAGGTTTTGCGAGTCACAATTTAAAAAAATGAATGCTTTTGATAAATTTAACTTATATATATTCCTTTCTGCCTAACCTAAATGCTAGAGCTCGTTGGTCGTAAAGACATTTCCAATAATTATGTTAGCTTTGCAAGAGTTGATTGGAATAGCTCTTGGTGCTTAGATACAAGTCATTATCGAAACCGAACGAGTGGTTTGACGTCACGATGACGTCAACGTCATCTCATTGAGTTCGCTGACGGTAACACTTGCATTTGCGGCTCTTAAACAATATTATTTCACGATAATGATGGTACGCGAACCGATGAGGATTTTTATGACAATTTATGTTGGGTTTATCAAAGTGGTTTTTAAATAGATGTGAAATACAATATTGGTTGGCACTTCTCATACGAGACTATTGATAATGAGGCAAAGGATGAAGATTTATCGGTGGAACGGAAGGTTCAATTCCTAAATTGTGTTCATAGACTGCAAATAAAGGTATCTCTAACCTGGGTATAACAAACATTCTCAGCAAAAATTACTAAAATCGGATCACCAATTTTAGAATTTTTTTTTTTTAGTATATAGTGTCTGAGAAAAACAACTTCAACCATATTTAGATTATTAGTAAGGTTTTATATGCTGTCATAAAAATGCAATGCTGTGAGTCAGTACCTATTTTAGACTGAGGATGACACAAACAAAATGTTCTTATAATAAAACATAAATTTACTCGTTCTAAGGTTTTCGTATTTATAGTAACTATACATATAGTATAAGCCTTAAAACAAAATACTGATTGGGATAGAAAAGGATTGTAGGAGATTTTTTTTAAAATAAAAGATGTAAACGTAATTTTTTTTATTGATTGACTGGCCGTGGTGGCTAGACCCAAATTCTAAACATGTTTAAACGTCATTCAAATATTTGATGGTTTCAAAGGGCGCTCTAGGGTCTCGCATGGTCCCATACCACGTCGTCTGCAATCTAGGTTATGTAAGACTGAGTAAGGCATATGTCGCCGTTGCCACTCACAACCGCCTTATTGGCCGGCATCGAATGCGCACGCGCACGTATCAATGAATAGCTATCTGCTGCATACAACGTTTTGGAGGAAAAGTGAGAAAGTTGTTTCTTACCCACATCGGTTTACTGGGTTGCGTACGACGTAATTCATTCGTATGGAATGTGAATAAAACATTCCGATTGAGAAAAAAATTACAGTCTATGTACGTTTCTAGTAGTTACCCAGTTTTTTCATAGTAGTTGATTAAGCCTAGCTTTACTGAGAAATTGTTTTTATCTTTAACTGTAACGTTACTAGGCAAAAACTGTTTTTCTAACATAGACACTCCGTATTATGGATAGTGACCCTATCCCAATATATCTTTTTTACAAGATCTTGTAGACTGGAACAGAGTCTTTTATGAATGATTTATGAGAGTCGTACTTTCTTCTGCTGTTTCGTATGTCAAAATTATATTTAAACTAATTGGTAGAGTTATGAGCTCCACACACGCAACAGTTACATAACAAAATTTAAAATTCGATGATACTATATAATTCTCGTGCAACAAGTTACCTTCCTTATTCTAAGCCATAAATTGTACGGATTCCACGATTAACACCCACGAATGTTATCTCGGTACAATTGAATGTCCATACAATTAGATTCGTGACTTGGAAATTCGTGACGCAACAATAAACAGCAGACGATTCGTTACCACGTAACTTATGGCTGACACTCGTGAACATTTTCTTTTGCATATCGTCACGGCAAAATGACCACATCGCTTCTGATGGTTAGTGCGGCCTGGTTCACAGAGAATAACAGAAAAATACTATAACTATGCACCCTCAGCAGTCGTCAATATACAACCTACATGCACACTCAAACTTGTTTCCCAAAACATACTGCCAATCATATTTTGTAGGTTCTGTTTTTAATTTACACTCATAATATGGGGCGAGCCTGTTGCCGCTTGTAAGAACATGTCTAGACGTATTGCTACTACTGAGAATTGTCTGAAGCCATATCTAAATAACACTGTATGAACCGGTAAATCTTATTCAGAAGCTCTAGATAGTACGTCACACCCATTGATGTACATATATATCAGGTTTATCCTCAAGGTTGTAACCCGGATATAAACCCTTGCATTTGTCACCTAAACAAGTGACACTAATGTCACCGAAATTCCCCAAGTTTTCACTTCCCCTGGTGAATTGATTCGATCACGTACGGCCGCGAGTGTGCCCATAATGCGATGTGTCGGAATTCAAATAAGATGTTCAGTATATCATCCGGATTCCTCCGTTGTGTGAAATTGAGCGCACGCTTTAGATGGCGTGTCATTTGTCGTCTGCTAGATGATAGCTTTATTGGGATTGCTTCGTACTGACGTGTCTATAAAGACATTTTTTTCCTCGATTAGGTTTTATAATAGTAATTTGACCGTGAGTGGTGTAGTCGGTCGAGGACAGCCCAGGCGATCCTATTGAGATCACATAGGTAACCTATTTAAAAAGGCTAAAATAAAGAGTACTTGAAATCGACGTAGGGGAGACTGGGGTTGGTTGTGACATTTTTATTTCAAAATGACATATTTTTTTGTTGATTTGCTTGTTTTACCTAAATATAGGTTTATTTGATTAAGTAACTATTCAAGATTTTAATTTACAATAAATTTTATGTAGGAGAGTAATATTAAAGACACAAATGAATGAATTCTAAAATAAGAGACGTGTCACATTCAACCCCGTACCAGGGGCTGGTTGTTACAGTATAAGGGGCAAAAAGTTACAAGAAAACAAAAGCGTATCATAAGAGTTTTTATTTGGAATAATAATTATAATATATACCTGTGTATGAAGAGCAATAAGTATGTATTAGGTATAGGACTTATTAACAAAAATAACTGACATATGACACAATCCAAAGTCTTTTGCTATGCCATGATTTTTTTTTTGTTTTGTCCTCCTCCAAAATAGCTGCTGCTTGTTCCTAAACATCTTTAGATATTTTGACCCGCTCTGTTTTTCTTTTATATGTCCTTATCCTTTTTTTTTTTTTGTTTTTTTTTTTTGTTCTCGGGGGGAAAGCTGTTTATGGCTCTACTTCCCGCCAGCCCGGGGGAGGGGGGCGGGAAGTGTATGTCGGGGTCACCGGTCTTCCAGCCCGGCGCGCGGCGACGTCATATCCGCGCAGATGTTAATGCCGGGCTGGGTCCCTAACAAAATCCCTAAACCGGCATACCGACCAAAACCCCCCGGTGGCCATCTCCGCGCCGAGTGGAGCGACCACGGTACGCGGGCGAGAGGCGCCCACCGTCAACCGCAGCCGCCCGGTGCGCCTCCGAGACGTAAATGTCTCGGCCGTCTCGGAGTTTTAGGGGGCACAGTTGCACCCCCACTATCTTGGTTCGGGCGCCCCGGTTGTGGATGGGCGCCCGCGACGTACACAGGCCACAGTGCCGCCGCCCCTCTCGGGGTCACTTTCAGTGAGGACGCGCTGCCCCCACAGCACGTCCAGCGACCCCAAGGGCCCCTTTAAGTCGCCTTTTACGACAGGCAGGGGATACCGTGGTGGGATTCTTACGCCCCCTTGCCAGATATGTCCTTATCCTACAACAAAAATAAATAATTACATAACATAAATTATGTTAGTCAGCAAGAAGCACTACGGGGCAGGTTGTGACTAGTCACAACCTGCCCCGAACAAATGTAACTTTTAGCCCCGACGCCAAAAATGACACTTTAAGGTTACGTAGTGAAAACATAAATGTATGTAGCTGAATAATGGCAGTTTCATCACAAAACGAAAGAATTAGTGCGTAAATTATATAACAGATACATGTCTGCTTTTATAGTATTTCGGTTGTAGACCAATTTTACTAAAAAATGAAAATATTACTAACCTGCAATTTTAATGGCAGCACGTCCGGGCTCCTCACACAAAGACAATAGCGCCACTGGCTCTCGCGGCGTGCTAGCCGGTGGTGGCGTGAGTATTTGTCTGTATCTAACGCCAGTATAGCGTTTTCTGGTTCGCCAGCATTGCCGCTGTAACTACCTACCCCTGTCACAACCAGTCCCAGTCTCCCCTACATGCATGAAGTGAATAATGTCAATTGAGGAAGGAAGAGAGGTGTGCTTAGACCGCGGTATTTGACGCTCTATAGTCTCTGCCTACCCTAACGGGAGACAGGCGTGCGTCTAAGTGTGTATGTTTGTATGTAATTTGACCGTTTCGCACATAATTCACAACAACATTTTCATCTCGTTGAATGAAACAAACTAAAATCACAATAAAAAATCCCAGGCTTTGTTTCTCAACGAGCGACGCAGACATAATTGCGATGCAATCTGTAGATCGGATTCGCACATTTGTATGTGGGCCTCGGATTGGTTCGACAGATGGCGCGCCGTACGCACAAGAACAGCTGACTGTTGGCACGACGGGGTCGGTGACCGGACTTTCGCCGCTCCCACGTAGTTGCCCAACGCGCAGTGCTAAGACGGCGCTGAGATATGCATGATTGGAGGTCATGTCTGTTTATACAGTTTTTTTCATAGACTACCAATATGTTCTCGGAATAACGATGGTTATGAATTAAGGTGGAATATAAAGAAACAGTTAACTAAAATACGCCCACTGCTGAGTACGGGTCTCCTCTACCATTGAGAGGGTTTTAAGCCATAGTCCACCACGCTGGCCTAGTGCGGGTTGGTGGACTACACACCTAAGAAAATCCTAAGAACTCTTAGGTGTGCAGGTTTTATCACGATGTTTTCCTTCACCGTTAGTGCAAGTGATTATTCAATGTGAATACACACATAACTTCGAAAAGTCATAGGTGTGTGCCTGGGGTTCGAACCCGCGACCGCCGAGATTCTCGACCGCGCGCCCATACCTCGAGGCCATCACTGCCATGTCCAACTAATTCTTTTCAACTATCTTAACCAGGAAACAACATTCCGTATAGGAGGAAAATCATTACCATGAAATTTATTATATGCCACTCCTCTTTCAAGTATCAAATTATCCTCATGACTAACCGATTGCGGGACTGTACTGCACAAATGATTGACTACGATCGTTTATATCTTTTTTCATAATTCTCAGGTAATGGTAATTTTTAGTACATTCTTTACTATTCAGCAGATAATATTAACCTTGAAGGCTAAAGTAGTAGTTTTATGATTACAGCCTTATCTCTTAATTTACCTGTCTTCTGATAAACATCGTACACATCGTTATATTTCTGCATTGAAGTCTTATTAAAAATTTTAAATCTCAAAGTTTGTTACCACCTATGTTTTGATAGGATGTTTAGAAAAACCTCTAAAAGTGCCTTTTAACGTAATGTTACTTTTTGAAACACTGTCTAACGGCAAACGTATTCTTCAAAGAATAAAAAAAAAACAGCATTCAGGTAAGGGCTCCAATTATCGCTCGAATGCTTTGGTTTCCTATACTTTTAGCTATTACTATTACTTTCTATCAGGTCATGAATATAGACATAAAAGTCACAATCTTTTAGGCGAAACTGAAGGTACTGCTCACGTGTTTCTAATAGGTGATGCATTATCAGCAATCATACTAATGATGACTACACGTATTCGCTTCACCAAATTGAAAGTCGAGGGTAATATTTGTATGAACATTTTAGCGCTTCGTCCTCGACGGGAAGCACCTGCGTCTACGATATAAAATACACTATGAATGACCTTTGGCTTTGCTTTAAAGACGTTTTGTTAGGCAATGGTGCGTAACCCACTATTATTGAATAGCATTTAATATCGAACAATAGAAACTATTGATAAGTCATTTCATGGTCTGTGAATTCATTAATAGGTGTGGGTTTATTGGTATGTGTGATTTCTTAATAGAAATTCTTTAGGTGTAATTATTATGATATATATTTTTAAAAGCTAGTTCAAAATAAACATGCATCAATATTTTATGGCAAATATATGGAAATTGTCAATTTTATCAAACATGAGGCAGAAATACCGTTAAGTTTTAGATCGATAAGTTGTTTTAATATGTGCCAAGGTTGGCTATCAAAATCCCAAGAATTACTAAAAAGGACGATAACAAAAGACCATGACCGAATTCTATGTGGTTTTAAGGTCTTTCCAAAAGTTAGAATGCGCGTAAAAAGTGTACCTTCACGTCAAAGATCTGTCTTGTACATTATTTTGCTATTGGTGTCGACATTATGTATTCGTACATAAATATTGCCCAATGACCAATACCACAATTATTTATTCATTAAAACATAACCACAGCCAGCATATTGATTGCATATTTTTGGTTACACCATTTACAAATAGACATTAATTAATACATCAATTATTAACACTTATTTTTCATGAAAAACTAAAAATAGGTAATATCTTACCAGTGTGTCCCGAAATTAAGAAGTTGATATAGTAAATTATTTTTCTCCTAAGTAATTATGAAAGTTTTAAAGTTTTAATTTTATCAAAACAAATAGACGTAACATGGGCGACAACAATGCTAATTGGAGCAATTAGGATCCTAATTGTGTTAATATCTACAAAATTTAAGTGAAGCATCAATTACACCATTATGAAATCATAGCACTTGGTTTTAATTCACAAGTCCGTTTAGTATACGCGACGCCCCATTGAACCACACGATCTTCAATGATCATTAATAAATTAATGATGACACGTTGTCCGTGAATATTCATCTGTTGTTATTGATAATGGAGAAATATTGTGCATGGTTGGAAGTAAATCATTGGACGAAAGTGTTTTAAGTAATAGCTAATATAAAATTTTGCTCAAATAAGGAATGATGGTAACAGAAAATGATGACTTTTGTAGAAAAATAAATAGGTTACGTTGAAAATATTACAATCGAAGCTTACACAATTCTGGATGCATATAATAAGTAAAATTCGAAAGCAAACAATTCCAAATCCATATTAAACACGACAACTTATTTCTTGGTGGCTAAAAATATTTTATATGCTTACAAAGCCCGATACAATGGTGGAAAAAACTGCCAAAGCGCTGACAACAGCGGTGAAGAAAATAATGACTCCCGAGGAGGACGACGAAGAGGCAGCTTTTGATAGAGAAGACGATCTGGTAGGCCATGCCACGGTTGATGAGCTAGTAAACAAACTACAGGATTTGGTCTTTGATAAATTCATAGTTGTAGATAAGCTAAATATGTACTTGATGTGATTACGCTATTCATATTCTTATTAATCTAAATAATGATGTATAAAACAGGTAAGATACTACAGTTTTAAAACATTTGGTACGTTGAAGCTAGTTTCGTATGCGACCAAATGATTTGTCATCAATCATACCTACATTTTTTTAAACAGTCATTGATAATTATGATTTGTAAACGCAGCGAAGATACACCTTAAAAAGTAATATAATTTTTAGAGCTGTATTTTCAATACAGTCACGATGAATACCTACATATTTTGTTGATTTCATTAATATTATCAGTATCAAGTGATATAACAGTACTAACGATTGACTTAATTTTACAACTGTTGATTTTACGAAATCATTGTGATAAAGCAGATTAGGAGTAGTGATATTGCCCCTGGTTCATAGTTTTATAGGTTACTTGTTATTTCATAAAGTGGGGACCTTTTTGAGCTAGATTATTTAATTGTTTTAATCTCTAGGTGTTTGTAAAATTGTCGCAATGTTACAAGTGTCTCAAAGTCATTCACCCCCTATTGTTATTTTGAAATAACTGCTCATAACCTATCGGTTCTAGGTTTTTGTACGTAATGTTATTACATTTTTTGTGTTATAATGTGGACAGACTTCGGACGAGCTGTCCAGGCCTTTGTTAATCGTTTTTGCACCGTCAAAATATCTGGCTTGTGTAACAAAAAATATGCTGAAGTGCGCCAAATCAAACATATTTGCTTTTATTCGTTGCATTTTAAAATAATGGTGGAAACTCGATTTGGAGAGGTCGATGACTCGACGGAACCCTCCCAGCCCCCTTTTGTTTGATCTATCTCAAGTGTCCGCGGGCTGTCTGTGTACGATTTACATTCCTCTAAAAAAACTTTTCTTATAAAAAATCATTTACTTGATGTTTGCTTTCATCAAATGATAACGTTTTATTTGTTATTCAATTCAATCTGATCGGAAACTTTACGTACTAGATCGAGATCTAATTCGCTTTATAATGGATGTTTGAACACTTTTATTGTAATAGCTTTAATATAATAGAATTGTAAGAAAATGAGTATTTACAGAGGACCAGTACTAAGGTCGTTGTTCCTTGCTCTTATAAAGAAAAGCCTTTGATAAGTAGTAAGTTATGTTAATTAAAAAACAACACTTATTATTTAAATCGAAAAGCTTCTACGAAGTATTTTTTTGTGATGAATGGAGGCAGTGGGTGGATCTCGTCCAGTCGATACAAATGGATCATCTGTCCATGTGTCATCCTCGGTAATGAGAGTTCGTTGACTGGCTAAGTTAGTGACATCATTTGTCTAGCGCGCGCCGGGTTAGCTTAGCAAATGTACAATTAATTCGTGCACGTTGGCGACTAATTCGCACCAAGCGACATTAACGGACAACCAGTATGAAAAGCTAGCTTACATTGACAATATTAATGTCAAAAAAATTGGTCTGCTTTTTGGTAAATCTTTTCGTTTCTCGTTTTGGAAATACACGTGTGTGTAATGACTGCCAGTAGATTCAATGTTACGAGTTGGTGGGGTTGTGCAGTTGTAGCAAATTAATTGCAGTTTCGTAAATCAAGTATAGCTTGGAGCATTTAAGTCAGTAATTTCTTCACTAAAATTTTTAAACTACTAACCAAAACGTAGAGTAATTTGACTGTTACAATTGTGAACCTTTTAACTTAAAAATCGATCTATATAAATATGAAAAATAATTTTGCTACTATATTAGTATCGCTAGTTCCACGTTTGGTTTGTCCTGTACTATTTGCTATAATATGTATGTTGTACGGCTAGTATGTTCTGTCCAAACATAATGTACAGCCAGTGACTGGCGCTGAATTGTAATTAATTGTTGCCTTTTTAACGCTTACCCCTGGATCCGTCGGCACGCCACGAAGTCAGGGTCGCTACCGTTCTCCAGATGGGTAAGAACTTGTTATAAGGTCCTTTTATTATCTTATGTCGTTCACCTACACGACATTGTGAAAGTCAAAATCACTTACTGGGTAGTAAATACCCTAATTCTTTTTGGTTTTACGATACCTATTTTGTCATGTATTTAATAATGTAATCGAAACAAATTAACGATGGATGTCACGAAGCTTGGGACACTGCGTATTTGAATAACATTATGTCATCGGTTTGGTCTCTGAAGGACATGACGCTTTCACTAAAATGATGACTAGATTTTTGATTTTATGTTAATGAAAATGCGCATCAAAGTGATTACAACATGTTGTAACAAAATATAAAGTGTGTTTGTATGTACAGGAAAATCTGTTTGTTCATGATGCTAATTATGACCGTGTATTGATTGCAGGTGATGCAACAGGACGTTAAGAAGGAGAACCCGCTGCAGTTCAAGTTCCGAGCCAAATTCTACCCGGAGGACGTCGCCGACGAACTCATCCAGGAGATCACACTCAAGCTCTTCTACCTACAGGTAAACTAACCATACTTAATAACTTCTAAAATTACAATTAAAAATTGTCTCTATATGTTCTTCATAGAATCGTAAACTATGCAATTGATCACGTGAAGATCTCAAGTGAAGTTGTTGTGCATAAGCCAAAGTAGGTTTCTGAGTTAGTACGACTAATTATCGACAGTTGGCGCCACTGTCATTCCAGTGCATATGGGGAGGAAATGAATGTAGGCACATGGATACAGAGGGCGACGACTGCCGGCATTGCTAGTCCATTTACGATTACCCGATTTGGGCGATGTGTTATTAGATTTTGCTGTAATCATTTCCAAGTCGTAGTCTAAAATATTTCCAGCACGTGTCAAATATTTTGTATTTTTACAATAATAAGAGAAGTTTAATATATCCTTCCCGTGTGCAGGTGAAGAATGCGATCCTGTCGGACGAGATCTACTGTCCGCCGGAGACGTCGGTGCTGCTGGCTTCGTACGCGGTGCAGGCGCGCCACGGCGACCACAACCCCGCCGTGCACGGGCCCGGCTTCCTCGCCAACGACCGCCTGCTGCCACAGAGGGTCACCGACCAACACAAGGTGGAGTATACGTATATGAAGTGGCATATGTAGTTGGGATTGCGAAGTAGATAATAAGGCTTGGGATGTGGGAAATTATGAGACTTTTCGGTCACATAAATACCCAGACCAGAAACAATGTTTATATTTTATGAGTGTGTTTATGTAAGTGTGGAGATTCCGCGGCCATGGTCGATTGTCGATGGCGCTGTGACACATATAATTCAATAACAGCTCATAGTGATACTCAAATGTCAATTAAACAGAAGCCTTTAATTCGCAAAAACGAACATATCCGCCATAAATGTATCAATGTTCAACATGGAACTAGATTTTTTGCACCCCCGCACCATGTTCCATTGAAAACAGTTCAAAATACTCTACAAGTTCGAAAAGACGCTTAACTAACATTGGCAATAACATCACCAACGCCAACAAACTCTAATCCAACAACTTCCTATAACACCTCTCTCATTCTCCGTGCAGATGTCCCGCGAGGAGTGGGAGCAGAGCATCACGAACTGGTGGCAGGAGCACCGCGGGATGCTGCGCGAGGACGCCATGATGGAGTACCTGAAGATCGCGCAGGACCTCGAGATGTACGGCGTCAACTACTTCGAGATCCGGAACAAGAAGAACACAGAGCTGTGGCTCGGCGTCGACGCGCTCGGCCTCAACATCTACGAGAAAGATGACAAGTTAGTTGTTCATGAATTAGATATACTTAGCTTGAATAATTGTTGTGATGAAGATGACGAAATAAGGAAATTTGTTGTAGATTTCACGATATTCAACGTCACGTCTTTATAATAATTCACACTAACACTGAGATATAAATTATCTTAAAAAGTATGAGAGATTTTCCAGCCTTACAAACTTACTATTAAATATATCAAATAAGTTGACACGCCAGTTCTCGAGTTCGTACAATATACATTTAGCATTAGTCTTGTTCTTATTATATCTTATAACATAAAAACCCCCCATCCGCAGACTAACGCCAAAAATCGGCTTCCCCTGGTCGGAGATCCGCAACATCTCGTTCAACGACCGCAAGTTCATCATCAAGCCGATCGACAAGAAGGCGCCGGACTTCGTGTTCTTCGCGCCGCGCGTGCGCGTCAACAAGCGCATCCTGGCGCTGTGCATGGGCAACCACGAGCTGTACATGCGCCGCCGCAAGCCCGACACCATCGACGTGCAGCAGATGAAGGCGCAGGCCAGGGAGGAGAAACTCGCCAAGCAGGCGCAGAGGTATGCACGCACACATACATGGACACACACACGCACACATACAAAAATAAACACACAAACGTGGGCACGCACGCAAACAGACACGCGAGCAAAGAAACAAGAACACGCACCCGCATACAGGCATACACACACACGGGCACAAACACATACCGCCATACACACGCATACAAACGCCGGCACACATACAAACACACACGTACACGCTAACACAAACACACGCGAGCAAAGAGACAAGAACACGCACGCTCACGCACACGTACACGCACGCGGACGCGAATACGCGCAGGTACTAAGACAACCACACAGACATCGATTCACTTTTTCAATCGTAACATGAACAAATATGTCAGCCAAAAGACGGTGCATGAAAGCATTTGTGCACTTTAGTTTGAACAGAGTAACTTACTAAATGTAGAGCTATCAATGACGCATGGAAACGAATTAAATGAATTTAACATATTTCTCGTTTCATCTTAAAGTATAATATATTGAAAAATATAAGGATTATTAGGAAAGAAAAGAATACTATCACAACGCCAACAACTGTTTTGTTTTATACAGTCTACGAAAATCCTCAATTAAGATGTTATCTAATACTAATTCGTTTTGTACTAACATAATATCTTGATAATGAGTAGTAAAGATTTTACGCCAGTGATAACAATAAAAATTTAATACCATATTAGTAATTTTAAACACTAACTGAAAACATTTTTTTGGGAAATTAAGAATAGTAAGTCGAAATTTGATAATAATTGTACAGAGAGAAGCTGCAACTGGAGATCGCAGCCCGCGAACGCGCTGAGAAGAAACAGCAAGAGTACGAAGACAGACTGCGCCAGATGCAGGAGGAAATGGAGCGCTCTCAGGTAAACATCATTACCTTCACATTTATGATCCTCTGGTTATTGAAAAACATACTTACAACATTTTATGAATTAGCCGCGTAGACTACGGGACAAAAAGTATCCTATGTTACTTCGGTGGGTCTCGTCTATCTGCATACCAAAAATCATTAAAAACGGCTCAGCAGTTTTGGAGTTTATTCAATACAAACAATAAAATTTTGTCCTTATAATATTAGTATGGATATGTTTTTTTTTCTAAAATATTAGGACAATTTTTATTTCTTTTTTATTTTATAGACTTACATACTGTAACTTAAAAAACACATTCTAAAGAGTATGTCGGTGATAACATGAATGTATGTTGTGTGTTTCTAGGCGAAAATTTTAGTGACATACGTACTATAAATATATCATAAAAAATCGGTTCATCCAGTCAAAAGTTCTGAGGTAACAAATATTTAAAAAAATACAAATGAGTTGATAACCTCTTTTTTTGAAGTCGGCTAAAACCCATTCTAAAGTGTGCCAGGGATAATATTAAATGTATGTGGTGTCCGTAGGCGAACCTGCTGGAAGCCCAGGACATGATCCGTCGGTTGGAGGAGCAGCTGCGGCAGCTGCAGGCCGCCAAGGAGGAGCTCGAGCGCAGACAGAACGAGCTGCAGGCCATGATGCAGCGGCTAGAGGAGACCAAGGTAATACTAAAATTGATTTTTATGAAACGAATTGATTCAAGTCAAGTTTTTGTTATTACATTTATAAACATTTTGGTTAATGATATTGGTATAAAAAATCTCAACAGCACTGGATCTTTGACCGATATACAGGGTGTATTTGAACCGTTCCCCAAAACGAAAACAGGTGATTGCTAAGGTGACTCTGAACACATTGAGGTAAAAAATATCGCGAAAAAAAAAAATGAAAAAATAGATTTTTTTTTCTAATTTTTTTCACATCAACATATTCAAATACACCAATACGTGAATTATTCACAATAATAAAGCGTCTATTCCTCATTTTTAAATAACGCAGTGAAAAGCTATCACAATTACTCCTAACGCAAGGGGTCAACGCCTGGCCGCGACTCGCGAACACGAAGCAAAGACGCAAGTACCTATCAAGCGACTGCTCACCCCCTCCTCCGCCCCGCGCGGTGCTGCAAGCCGCGAGCCGCGACGAACACTCGCGCCGCACACGGTGTGATAAAAAATTACATAAAAGTTTTAAACATAATAATTTGAGGGTTTAACTAAATTCCTCGCGGCTGTGTGACTAACGCGAGAAGTCACATTTTAAATTTACTCCTTCACCTGCTAATGCGAGTCGCAGCTTGAAATGAACACTAGTACACAAATTCACACAATAGTTTTCATGAAAATACTTTAATATCCCCTAATCCTCATTAATGTAGTAATCAAATGTTGCATTTAAAC
Organism: Cephonodes hylas; assembly: GCA_030295005.1. Classification (NCBI taxonomy): domain Eukaryota; kingdom Metazoa; phylum Arthropoda; class Insecta; order Lepidoptera; family Sphingidae; genus Cephonodes; species Cephonodes hylas. The sequence goes on along the minus strand of AP025367.1, from coordinate 932,210 downwards.
GGCCTATTGTCAAATAAGTGAAATAATTTTATGGTTTTATAGTAATTGAAATAATTGACTGGATCCTACTACTTTCAATGACAACGTAAAGATACCAATAATTAGCCTTTTTATCAAACTACGTTCGTGTGAAACAAAGTTACCTTAAATCCTTGCGAAATGTGTGTCCGATGTTGAGCAGTTCGGCAATGGCTGCCACGGAGTAGGAAGTTCACAGTTTTCACTTAACACTTACACATACACCAACACTCAGAGATTTCTTGTAGCAGTTTATAACGATTTATTCAATTTACTTTCAGTCGTCCAAACAATGAATTAAATGACACTAATGTAGCACTCAGCCGCAAAATGCATTTTGTGTTTTAAAGAAACAGATGATATTTACTTCATTTCACCGGTAATGTATTGTTTGTACGCAAGCGTATTTACAAACACACATGGACTGAACTATAATGAATTAAACCTATGTACATTTGGTAATAAAATTATAATGAACATTTATAGTAAAAATGCAAAATCGCGATTGCACTGGGTACTTTATCCCGCATAACTTGCGTCTTTGCTTCGTGTTCGCGAGTCGCGGCCAGGCGTTGACCCCTTGCGTTAAGAGTAATTGTGATAGCTTTTCATTGCGTTATTTAAAAATGAGGAATAGACGCTTTATTATTGTGAATAATTCACGTATTGGTGTATTTGAATATGTTGATGTGAAAAAAATTAGAAAAATAAAACGTTTTTTTTTTTTTTTCGCGATATTTTTTACCTCAATGTGTTCAGAGTCACTCTAGCAATCACCTGTTTTCGTTTTGGGGAACGATTCAAATACACCCTGTATATTTAAATAAAAGTTGCAATTATTAACATGCCGTAATGTATTCCCTGTGGTGCAGAACATGGAGGCGGCGGAGCGCGCGAAGCTGGAAGAGGAGATCCGCGCCAAGCAGGAGGAGGTGATGCGCATCCAGACCGAGGTGGAGCAGAAGGACAGCGAGACGCGCCGCCTGCAGGAGGAGGTGGAGGAGGCGCGCCGCAAGCAGGACGAGGCGGCGGCGGCGCTGGCGGCGGCCACCACGCCGCAGCACCACCACGTGTCCGAGGGCGCGGGCGAGGGCGACGCGGCGGAGGGCGAGGGCTCGGACGGCGGCTCGGAGTCGGGCGGCGGCGAGCTGGCGCGCGCGCCCGACGACCTGGTGGACCCGCTGGCCGAGCGCCGCACGCTGGCCGAGCGCTCCGAGCGCCTGCACAGCCAGCTGCGCGCGCTCAAGCAGGACCTGGCGCAGAGCCGCGACGAGACCAAGGAGACGCCCATGGACAAGATCCACCGCGAGAACGTGCGCCAGGGCCGCGACAAGTACAAGACGCTGCGCGAGATCCGCAAGGGCAACACCAAGCGGCGCGTCGACCAGTTCGAGAACATGTAGGCGGGCGGCGCGCTGTCCGATGTAAATATCGATTATTACATAATAGTAATGTTACTTTAGACCATGTGCTATAACCCGTATGATATGTATGCAGTGTCTCGAGCGGACCTCGTCGGAGCCGCGGAGCGATCCTTCGAGCGCGCGGATGCGTTTTATACTATATGATAAATTTATTATATACATATATATTATATATTTTAATATTGGAATTGATTATTTTGCAATTTAACATCGGGGACGACAACGTGCGAGTCAAATTGAGGAGCTGTGTGCATCGTTCAGCATTTTTTAATTCGTGGTAGAATCGTTTTATTATAGTTTGTCTGTTGATTATTTTAGTGCTATGCGGTTGTTTGTGTCGCGGGATGCAGACAGGCCTCGGACCGGCATCCGGCGCCGGGATCGCGTCCGTGGGGCGACACGCGCGAGTTGCTCAAACTAACACGTCCGAACTGTCTTGTCTGAGAGTAGAGCGGGGGGGTGAAAGGGAGGGGGCCACGCCCCTTATTTATTTTTATAATCATTTATATTTTAGATATAGGAGTTGAATTAGAGCCTTCAAGTGTAATTATATGACTTCCGTGCGGTTCTCCTGTTCGTTCACGTTTGTTATGTGAATATACGCTGATATTATATTGGTAATGTTACGTTGCTGCAATTGGTCCGGTTCACCCGCTGTGTCGATTCGTTTCGTGTTCTGAACAAAATTCTCCATGCCGAGCTAAATGTACACGTCGTATGCTTGTAGCAAGTGTATAATTTTAATTTTAAGTGAATAAAAGGCATTCCATAAGTTAGATGCGGTGGCGTCTTGATTCTTTTGATAAATTTCTTTAGTTTTGTTTGTGTGTACGTGCCATCCGTCTCGCGGCCGGCAGCGGCCCTCACACACCGTGTCTTGTCATTGTTTTCTAAACGTTATGCAATATACCGAGTTGCCTTCAATATAGGATGATTTTTTTTCCAATAAAATGTTTAAGTAAATATCATTTGAGTTTTATTTACATACAATTCGTTTCAATAACAAAATAATTTCACACGTACAATAAATATGTCCATTCATTAACTCATCTATGCTGTTAACATAATGTATATCTATCACAACATATAGTAATTATCCATCATTACAAATTAAGTAACATTAACATTGCTTTCTAGAAAACTTAACTATTACATGAACTACTGAGTAATTTCCCCAGTGACAAAAGACTAGCAAAATAAAAAATATAATGAAGCGTATCTATCAGATTTTATATAATAAAAATCTTAGTAAAACAAATACATTAAGATTGTTTCCATACAAAGCTTCAATCAAATGGCAAAATATCTACACTGCATATAAGTACACTGTATCTTTTCTTCCTTTTTCCTTACTGTTGAGGATAACGACCACATATAATCAGTCTCTATCTATAACATTAATAACTCTAAACTGCTACTAGTACATTGTACAGTCCCAGAACGCCAATATTCAATGGACTCGTGAAATATATCAGAAATGTGCTGAATTATACATTGCTTGCATTATATATCTGGGAGAATTAAACACCAAATTGGTAGTTGTATGTCACCTTTATAAAGAAATATTATTATATAGACTATTTACTACGAGGTTTTACAAAGGCCAAAATTATGTATAACGTACATTTCTTTATAACGCAATGTAAAGCCAGCTGATACTAGAGGTCAATGACCCGTGTAACGCTTCACTATTTGCTTTACATTGCGGGTTAACAACCAATAAGTTTTGTACAATAAAGATCATTTCTACTTTACGAACTATTTTAGTTTTTCTTATGCTATAATATTAATTGGAAATCGATAACTACATCGATGTATATATTGTATATGAGTATTCATTATATAATATTACTCCGTTTGACGGCAAAGGAAAGCATCATCTCATTATATTCATAGACTTTGTGTCGAACTGACCTACAAGCGTAATAATTTATATACTTGATTTAATGTTACATCGTATAGTATATTTTATCAAATACAGAACTTAATTCATTACAATATCTTTTCAATTATATTTTGTTAGACATCTCTTTATTGTACACAGGTCTAAATAATTTCTCTCATCTCTCTCATGGATGGAAAACCACTGTCAACATTCATTGAGCAGATATGTTATATACTAAAATACTTTTTATACTCATATTTCTACTCTTATTTCATATTAGGTCACATCAAATGCCACGATACTTTAATATCGTTTATCCATACATTAAATTAATTCTTATATTGATTAAAGCTTACGAATAATTCGCTCAATTCTATAATCGATAAATTGATAATCACGACACAAATATACTTACTGATTATTTTCCACCTCGTCAGCTGGCACAATGGATGACCCTGACATCAGTAATGGTATGACCATCCAGTTCTGCATGCCTCTCTGGGCTGAGAAATTTGGGTCTAAGTCCAGGTTTGCTGGTAGACCTTGTGAAATCGCGCACATCGGTCGCGGGGTGGTGGGGGGTCAGTCCACATCGGGTTCGTTGGTGAGTTCGTGCGCGTGTTCGTCGGCGAGTTTGTCGGCGTGTTGCAGTTCGGCGGCGTGGTTGGCGTGCGCGTTGCCCTTCAGGTGGCGAATGAGCGAGCTCTTGTCGCGGAACTGCCGCTGGCACGCGCCGCAAGCGTATGTCCGTCCTCTGTGCATCATCATGTGCCGACTCAGACCTGAAGTAGGGTAGCGGTGTGTTATCAACTGTCTTTTCAAAATAAATGTGAAAGTAGACACGTTAATAATTGAGATAAATACGAGTAAATTCATATGAATAAAAAAGTGGAAGATATTTTGAATATTATCTTATTATATTTTCCTTGGGAATGCATTAAAGAAATGACGACCCCAGGCAATTGGCATCAATTTACCACAAAATTTAGATTTCATACAGATTTCTCGCTACTAGTGAGGCGACAGTGTATGTGTGTGTATGACTGTATCGACGAGTGTTATCAGCGGTACGTACTAGAGGCGCAGTGGCTAGTGACCAATAGTGTGTGTATGTGGTTGTATTTGAGGCGGTTATATAGTGGTACGTACTGGAGGCGTACAGGAACACCTTGGGGCAGCGCGTGCAGGCGTGCAGCTGCAGCGCGCGGGTGTGTGTGTGTGTATGTGAGTACGTACTGGAGGCGTACAGGAACACCTTGGGGCAGCGCGTGCAGGCGTGCAGCTGCAGCGCGCGGGTGTGTGTGTGTGTATGTGAGTACGTACTGGAGGCGTACAGGAACACCTTGGGGCAGCGCGTGCAGGCGTGCAGCTGCAGCGCGCGGGTGTGTGTGTGTGTATGTGAGTACGTACTGGAGGCGTACAGGAACACCTTGGGGCAGCGCGTGCAGGCGTGCAGCTGCAGCGCGCGGGTGTGTGTGTGTGTATGTGAGTACGTACTGGAGGCGTACAGGAACACCTTGGGGCAGCGCGTGCAGGCGTGCAGCTGCAGCGCGCGGGTGTGTGTGTGTGTATGTGAGTACGTACTGGAGGCGTACAGGAACACCTTGGGGCAGCGCGTGCAGGCGTGCAGCTGCAGCGCGCGGGTGTGTGTGTGTGTATGTGAGTACGTACTGGAGGCGTACAGGAACACCTTGGGGCAGCGCGTGCAGGCGTGCAGCTGCAGCGCGCGGGTGTGTGTGTGTGTATGTGAGTACGTACTGGAGGCGTACAGGAACACCTTGGGGCAGCGCGTGCAGGCGTGCAGCTGCAGCGCGCGGGTGTGTGTGTGTGTATGTGAGTACGTACTGGAGGCGTACAGGAACACCTTGGGGCAGCGCGTGCAGGCGTGCAGCTGCAGCGCGCGGGTGTGTGTGTGTGTATGTGAGTACGTACTGGAGGCGTACAGGAACACCTTGGGGCAGCGCGTGCAGGCGTGCAGCTGCAGCGCGCGGGTGTGTGTGTGTGTATGTGAGTACGTACTGGAGGCGTACAGGAACACCTTGGGGCAGCGCGTGCAGGCGTGCAGCTGCAGCGCGCGGGTGTGTGTGTGTGTATGTGAGTACGTACTGGAGGCGTACAGGAACACCTTGGGGCAGCGCGTGCAGGCGTGCAGCTGCAGCGCGCGGGTGTGTGTGTGTGTATGTGAGTACGTACTGGAGGCGTACAGGAACACCTTGGGGCAGCGCGTGCAGGCGTGCAGCTGCAGCGCGCGGGTGTGTGTGTGTGTATGTGAGTACGTACTGGAGGCGTACAGGAACACCTTGGGGCAGCGCGTGCAGGCGTGCAGCTGCAGCGCGCGGGTGTGTGTGTGTGTATGTGAGTACGTACTGGAGGCGTACAGGAACACCTTGGGGCAGCGCGTGCAGGCGTGCAGCTGCAGCGCGCGGGTGTGTGTGTGTGTATGTGAGTACGTACTGGAGGCGTACAGGAACACCTTGGGGCAGCGCGTGCAGGCGTGCAGCTGCAGCGCGCGGGTGTGTGTGTGTGTATGTGAGTACGTACTGGAGGCGTACAGGAACACCTTGGGGCAGCGCGTGCAGGCGTGCAGCTGCAGCGCGCGGGTGTGTGTGTGTGTATGTGAGTACGTACTGGAGGCGTACAGGAACACCTTGGGGCAGCGCGTGCAGGCGTGCAGCTGCAGCGCGCGGGTGTGTGTGTGTGTATGTGAGTACGTACTGGAGGCGTACAGGAACACCTTGGGGCAGCGCGTGCAGGCGTGCAGCTGCAGCGCGCGGGTGTGTGTGTGTGTATGTGAGTACGTACTGGAGGCGTACAGGAACACCTTGGGGCAGCGCGTGCAGGCGTGCAGCTGCAGCGCGCGGGTGTGTGTGTGTGTATGTGAGTACGTACTGGAGGCGTACAGGAACACCTTGGGGCAGCGCGTGCAGGCGTGCAGCTGCAGCGCGCGGGTGTGTGTGTGTGTATGTGAGTACGTACTGGAGGCGTACAGGAACACCTTGGGGCAGCGCGTGCAGGCGTGCAGCTGCAGCGCGCGGGTGTGTGTGTGTGTATGTGAGTACGTACTGGAGGCGTACAGGAACACCTTGGGGCAGCGCGTGCAGGCGTGCAGCTGCAGCGCGCGGGTGTGTGTGTGTGTATGTGAGTACGTACTGGAGGCGTACAGGAACACCTTGGGGCAGCGCGTGCAGGCGTGCAGCTGCAGCGCGCGGGTGTGTGTGTGTGTATGTGAGTACGTACTGGAGGCGTACAGGAACACCTTGGGGCAGCGCGTGCAGGCGTGCAGCTGCAGCGCGCGGGTGTGTGTGTGTGTATGTGAGTACGTACTGGAGGCGTACAGGAACACCTTGGGGCAGCGCGTGCAGGCGTGCAGCTGCAGCGCGCGGGTGTGTGTGTGTGTATGTGAGTACGTACTGGAGGCGTACAGGAACACCTTGGGGCAGCGCGTGCAGGCGTGCAGCTGCAGCGCGCGGGTGTGTGTGTGTGTATGTGAGTACGTACTGGAGGCGTACAGGAACACCTTGGGGCAGCGCGTGCAGGCGTGCAGCTGCAGCGCGCGGGTGTGTGTGTGTGTATGTGAGTACGTACTGGAGGCGTACAGGAACACCTTGGGGCAGCGCGTGCAGGCGTGCAGCTGCAGCGCGCGCGCGTGCGGCGGCGGGTGTGCGCGTGCGTGCGACAGGAGCGCGCCGCGCTGAGTGAAGCTCTTGCCGCACACCTCGCACGCGAACGGACGATGCTCTGCACCAACATCACCTCATGTACTCACTACTAGCATAACGTTTTCTAGACGTTTTCTTCTTTAACCCACAATTCGACACTGAACAGTAGTTCTCGATGGGGAAAACAAAAATATAATTTATAATAGACGTAGAGTTATCAGAATGCTGAAATGAGAGATAGTGTCGAGTATTTTTTCTAAGACCCTTCACCTCTACCTCTATTTTTTTTTTGACAAATTCATCAAAGGTTATTGACACAACGCTATACATTGCGCTTTCACTAAACTTATAAGTAATAACTAAATTATACAATAATTCGAGAACTAAATAAATTAATAATAAAATCATACTCATATACATTGTTCTGACCCACCATTCAAATACGTACCTTATAAAGTAACTATCACCAAGTATAAATACCACAAAACAACACTCCACACCAAACAACCAATAATCCAATCAAAGTACATTACTCCCTTACCTAAATGCACGAATCTGTGTCTCTGCAGCACCTCCCGCTGCGCGAACCGCCGCCCGCAGTCCTTGCAGGCGAAGGGTTTCTCCCCGGTGTGCACCCGCAGGTGTCTCCGCAGCGTGCCGCGCGACGCCAGCCACTTGCGGCACGCGCTGCACCACGCGCGCCCGCCGCCCCCGCCCGGGACACTGCCCACCTCCTCCGGCTTCCATCTTAAATAGTACCACCATCATGAGAAATAGGAACTTCATCAGCCCATGTTTCCATGGCAACGCCACCTCCTTCAGCTTCCAGCTATATAGTACCATCATGACTAATAGGCTCATCATCAGCCCATGTTTCTATGGCAATGCCACCTTCTCTGGCTTCCATCTACATAGTACCATCATGAGAAATAGGAAGATCATCAGCTTATGTATATCCCACGGCAACAGGCCTCGTTTACAAATAAGAGGGTTTAGACTTTAGTACATTATGCTGGCTGTGCAGATTGGCTGACTACATCATCATTACTATCATAATCATCATCACCATTACCACCACCATTAACAACGTCATCTGATGATGATTCAGCATCATCATTAACCCACTCCATCAACTCAATCCCACTGGGCACAGGCCTCCTCTATCATTGACAGAGTTTAAGCCTCAGTTTACCACGCTGGCCTGATGTATTGGAGGACCACACACCTAAAAATATTCTAAGAACTTGTGCAGGTTTTAATCATGATGTTTTTCTTTACCGTTACATATGTATAAGTTAGTAAAACTATTTTTTAATATCAAACAAACCAATTATAATACTCACTTTATTGTCATTACTTGCTCTTCAACCTCACTATTTGCCAATGTTCCATAACTGTTCTTGCTTAGGTTGTCATTCAAGTTCTCAACAGCTATGCTTTTTATATCTACTGGCTGTAAACTGCTTCCTACTTCAATAGCTTGACTAGTTTCCATGCTGTCCTGAAATAAAATAGTTTTCTTAAATTATTGCCTCATTCTTGTATTTAACCAAGTGCAGGGCCGCGCCAACCCCAGACAGCGCCTGTGTGCGGAACCTATGCAGCGCCTCTTTTTTAACGAATCTTCATAAAAAACGAATTTAATTTTTTTACGATTATTATTAATTGTTAATTTTGACCGAAATAAATGTTATCCTGTTTTACAGTACTTAGATAACATTATCACTAATATCTAAGTGTACAAAACTGGAGAACATTTGGGAATTAAGATACTAAATAGGTAAATCCCATTCGCTTCTGCAATTTTTACATATTTTATTAATACAATGAATTTTATCTTTAAATTATATTAATAACAAAGAAGCATTTTTAGCAAAATTAGAACAGACTATTTTAAAAAGAGGAAAGGTTTGTATTTTTGGATTTTTGTATGTTTGTTACGAATAAACTCAAAAAGTACTGAACCGATTTGGATGATTTTTGGTATGGAGATAGATGGAACCCACCGAAGTAACATAGGATACTTTTTATCCCGGAAAATGTAGTATTCCCGTGGGATTGGGAATACAACGCTATATATTTTTTTCGCTTTCACGTCTAAACCATTTGACCGATTTTTATGATTTTTGGTATGGTTATAAATAAGATCCTATATCCTAATCCCGGAAAATGTAGTATTCCCGTGGGAATGGGTATTTCTGGATCTCTTGAACCAATTTGAATAATTTTTGGGATGGAGATATGTAGGACCCACCAAAGTAACATAAGACATTTTTTATCCCGGAAAATGTAGTATTCCCGTGGGATTGGGTATAAAACTCTATTTATTTTTAAGTTTTCATGCCTAAACCATTGAGTTCAATTGTATGATTTTTGTTATGATCATAAATGAGATTCTATTATTTAACCTTACCATCATTTTATCCCGGGGCTATGTAGGGTTCCTGTGGGATGAGCATATATTGTAACGCGAAAATGAGACTCCCTGTGTAATGCTTACACGCCTAAACCATTTTACCGATTTAAATGATTTTTGGTTTGGGGGAGATACGTAGGGGCTAGCGAAGTAACATAGAATACATTTTATCCCGGAAAATGTAGTATTCCTGTGGGAATGGGTATTTCTGGATCTACTGAACCGATTTGAATGATTTTTGTTATGGAGATAGGTAGGACCCACCAAAGTAACATAGGACACTTTTATCACGGAAAATGTAGTATTCCCGTGGGAATGGTTATTCTCTAGATCTACTGAACTGATTAAAATTATTTTCGGTATGGAAATAGGTTGGGCCCACCAAAGTAACAAAGGATACTTTTATCCCGGAAAATTTAGTATTCCCGTGGGTTTAGGTATTTTCTGGATCTACTGAACCGATGTGAATGATTTTTGGCATAGAGATAGATAAGACCCACCGAATTTAAATGGGATACTTTAACCTGTAAATGTATTCCCGTGGGTACGGTTACATGTTATAATTGCAAGAGTAACTTTGTAGATCTGTTACGCTTTCACGCCTAAACGATTCAACTAAATTATATAATTTTTGGTATTAACGTAAATAGGACTCTGTGAAATAGATAACAATTAAATATTCCTATGGAATAAACATGTTATAAATGCGAAAATAGCTCTTTCAAAGTAAAACTTTTTTTGGACACTTATGAGACGAATTAAAGATTCACTTTTTATCGTTCTATACTCAAACCTAAAGTCTACGCAGACGGAGTTGCGGGCAAAATCTAGTGTAAACTAAAACCCTAAGCGTAAAATGAAACCATAAACGTGGATATTAATAAATATATAAATATTGAGAGACTTGTTCAATAAGCGTAATATATTATGTTTTGTTGTTTACAAGGCCTATGTTGCGCCTATTGTACCTACTTACATATCGATACTCCACTACAAAAAACACAATAATTTAGGAGGCAGTGGCGGCGCGGCGCCCCTATTGTCTTGGCGCCTGTGTGCGCTGCACACTTCGCACACAGGAGCGGCGCGGCCCTGACCAAGTGTATCATGATTTATTACATTTGCGTAAAATATGCCAGGGGTTGATGACTGAAACTTAATGTTGCTGCTGAAAACTGACTTAAGATACAGGTTCAGTCATCCTATACTAGGATATTAACAATGTAACAGATATACACAAAAACCTGAAACCTATCAACTTGGTATGCATTATTAGTTACAATATATTTGATTTTCTTTTTAAAATTTAATTCTTTACTGTTTTTCTTCTATACTTAATAATCTGAACATTTTTTTTATATAAAATTCTACATTATTAAATTTGAAACACACCACCTCTTGCTTTACAAGAATAGGCCCTTTCAAAAAACAACTGCCAATTCCAACACAAAAATTTTGAAATCCAAATTATCACTTTGCATTTAAACAATCTTTGCATGGAGTATATCATGGCATGGAAAGGTTTGATTATTTCATGTACTCTTTTTATTGACATCTAATAATATATTCTCCGATACATACATCATCATCCTCTTCTGCTAGTTCCAAGACAACTGCGTCATCATCTCCCATCATAAGCTCTATATCGTTAACTCCATTCTCTAGTACGGAAAGTGTTTCATCCTGCTGTCCCAGTATGCCTAACTGAACTAATACTGTTGATAAGAATGATGATATTTCAGGATTATCAGCATCTTCAATTTGTGTCTGAAAAAATAATGAATGTAACAATGTTGCGGTCAGAAAAATATACAATTATCAGGACATACAAAAGAATAAAACATAATACACATAAACATTACTTTTTTAAATACATTTTATTTATAAATAAATGAATAGGTACTTGTATTGTGAAATTCAGGTGAATGATTTTATATAAACTGTCCACTCAAGATTAAATGCAGTTACAATTTTAAAAAATAAGAAACAATAACATACAATGAATTGATCATCATGAATGTAATTCATTAATATTTACCTCAATTTCTTTACTTTCAACATAATTTGCTAGTTCTGCAGGTATGTTATTATTTTCTTGTATGTTTTCAGTTTGCTGAAATAAAACAAAACAAGTTTTATACATTGAAAGATAATAAAATAGTATAGCAAAAGCCTAAGCCTACTATATATTAATAAAACTTGTCAAGCAGTATTGCCCAACAGAAGACATATGCTAAGCAGTGGCGTGCCTAGGGTGTCAAACTAAGGCAAGCCCAAATGTTTATTTAGTAGCAGCATATTTTTTTGGTACGTAGGACTAATAAATACCTACCGGTTAGTACTCACATTCACATTTATAGCGTTATTTTATAAATAAACAATTGTTAAGTTCGTTATTCGGAACTATGTAAGGCGAGTCGGGCTTTCGGGCTTCTATGGAAGTACCGCCACTGATGCTAAGGTAATAAGACAATTCAAATAACATACCAAATTTACATTGGCCAATCCATTTAAATCCAACAATTGTATTTCAGAAAACTGGTTCTTATCTAATACATATTTACTTATATTTTCAGACTCATTGTCTGGATTATTGTTAACAACTTCCTGTTTGATCATTATTTCTTCTTCTAGCTCTTTTTCTTCTATTGCTTTACGCAACCTTTCTTTCTCTTTTATTGCTTGAAGGTGGAGTTTTAGCTTTTGATATGATACTTCACATTTTTTCCTGAATATATAGTACCTCTCCAGTTCTTTGTTACAAGTTGAGCATATTGTATTTGGAAGGTTGTCATCCCTTATAATCTGGCAAATGAGTAATATTAAATATATTTAATATATTAAATCTTTCATGCTAAATAACTGGGGCATGATCAGTTTTTGATTTCTAATAATAAAAAATCTGATCTGTTATCATGAGACATTTGTACAGATTTTATGCTATAAGAATTATGCTTGGTAATATGTTTTAATTCTTAAAGAAACCAACCAGTTTTACTGAAATCTATTACAATTTTACTGAAATCTAGTTATAAAAGCCGAAATATAAACAGGTTTAATTTGAGAATTACTACAATTCTTACAAGAAATATTTTGGGGTAAATAGAAATATTGTAGATTTCTTTCAACTTTACCTGTAATCCAACACATATCATAATCCGTAACGACAATGTAGCGCATATACCATCGGAATCTTCGTCAAATATGGGTAACATTTCTTCGGATTCTTGTAGGCAAAGGCGGCACAATTTGTGCACACCTTCTATCACGCCTTGTATATAAGGACGCCTTCGCATGTACGTACGCATGTTTATATACTGTTTATGCTGATAAGGCCAAAGATATTAAAAGGTAAACTCAAATACAACACAATTAAGATAGAGTATGTATAATGGAACATTAACTTATAAGCTTATAACCTCAAATATGAACCGAACTTTTTGGTCATAACTCTAGTAGTATAATTTATGTTTATTAACACAATATTATAAATAATTCCGAATTTAATACTCAAATACACAACATAATATATTACTTAGTGCCGAATGTCATTTAGACTTTGACAAATGTAAGCTGTTTTCAGTTTTGTTATGTTTCACGCAAATATTTAGCTTTTTTGACAGATCAACATTTGTTATTTTAAATTTTCACAGTCATTCTGACCTACTTAATCTGATTTATTGAACGCTATTTCTTAAATAAAAATCATGTTTTATTCATCACAATTATCTACACTTAACTCGTATGCAAAGTAAGTACTAAGAGCTCTAGAGACTATGAATAATCCGTAAATGTTGTTTTTGGAAATATCAAAAAAGTAGACAAGTTTGATGTTTATTTATTATTATTATTACCAAGCAAAACAAGATTTTTTAGATAATGGATACGCTGGCAAAACTCACAAAAATCTTTTATTTCTCCGAATATCGTAAAACTTAGCTAAATAGGAAGTGAAGACCCAACTAATTAAGAGCTATAACTGTTTAGTGACATTATATTACGGCAGAATGTGCTGTGGTGATCGAAATACTTTAAGATTACAAAGGTATATTGCCTATGAATAGTTTAATTTTGACTAACGCAACCTTTACAGCATTGGTATCCCAATACCAATCCCAATCCCAATCCCAATATAATAGTAGTATGCCTAAATTTTATCTTTTTACATATTTTAATATGTGAAAGATATCAAGAATATGACAGTGGGTATGGCTGTCTCATGGTCTCATGGCTGAAGAATGTACCGTGCGAGCTAAATGTCCTGGGTACTATTCCCGCATTGGGCAAAGTGTTATTGGTTTGATCCCTTAGCAAATTGTCAGCAAGTTGTCCAGATTTGTGCCTAATAACGACAATAGGCTGGCGTAACCCAATCGCAAACGTGTAGGTGTAGACATATGTCCTCTGCCTACACCTTAGGATAATACAGGTGTAAGTCTTAACTTTTTTTGTAAGTGAATAAGTTCATGTGAATCGTTAGTTTATTTACAATGGCGTAATATTTTTTTATTAAATATTTTATGAAATAATAGTAGGAAACTATACGTTTACGTGCTTTAAAGCAACAGCTGCATGTATTTAATAAAACTGATTATATTGTTTAAACGTATTTATTAACTGATAATAATTCCTTACTACTGTTTACATTGTTTGCACGAGGTAACTAATGTAGAGAAGCAGTACATTGTAGTCGATAAATTTCAAAATTATCGATAGATTATAGATTGATTTATTATTCATAGAATTCTATAAAACAAATAAAGATCAAAATTTGAATTATATTATCCAGAAACTTAAAACCTGCTTGGTTTAGAAGTTAGAATCGTGAAGTATTGTGGTTGTATTTCTTTATTTTTAATTCACAAAAAGTGAAGATTTTACACCACCAATAATAATATTATCTGAATGAGTTAATTAGCTCTTACAAGGTTTATTGGATTTGTCATTTGATTTACATTATTGATCTCATAATATACTAGGTGTGCAGTGTGCGATCGAGAGGTTCCGTATCCGATTTCTAGATTGAGCAAATTGCAAGCGTGGGTCGAGAGTGCTTTTATAAGTATACCTAACAAAAGTTTCTTTATGTTTTAATCCTGAGCTAAGAGTACCTACTCATCTTATTAAAAAAATGTCCATCGAAAAAACTGAATAAAATTGTCACAACTCTATACTTTTTCAATTCCTTTTACATGTTTATAAGAACGTGAATAAAGAGCCTTTAATCATTCCTTCAAGAATTTCAAAAAAAAATCTTCATATTATTTTTCAAAATGAGGGAACCGGCGAAAGACTACATACCGAACGATACCACGAAATTTATTGATAAGTGTAACACAATACTGTATATTTTCGGCATGCCAAAGTTCTGGGTAGGAGACGTGAAACTCCCGAAAAGAGTTGTCAAAGTTTTCGACAATCTCTTCCCAGCAATGCTTTTCGTGCAATGGTTCTTTCTCTCCATGCAACTGGGCTCTATATTCTTTCAAAAGCATTTGAACCCAAAGCAACAGTCTGATGCTGTTATTCTTTCTGTGTCAAACACCACAACCCATCTTTATTGCCTCAATTGCATATTCTATAGGAAAGAAAGTAGACAAGTAATATACTACTTATTTGTATATTTGAAAGAGTTATACAATGACAAAGAAGTAGAGCAAGACATGATAAATAAGCTTAAGTCTTATCTGAAAATGTACGCGTGCAGTTCTGTTATGATTTTGGGATTTTACGGAGTTTACGCGCTTATTGAAGTTATTAAGACGGGTAAGTATAGAACATGACAAAATCAACGAGATCTGATTAATCACCATAAATGTAAATTCATAAAATAAGATTTTTATAGTGTATATATTCAATTATCCAATGATTTCAAACGGAGATTGGCGATAGCTTCTGTTATCCTCAAAGATATTCTTATACATACATATGTACATATCTAACCAATTCTTCACATCGTTGAAATGAAATGAAATGAAATAATATTTATTGAATCCATAAAATGTCAAATACATCACTTAGATTCATCATTTCAAATTTTACCACCCTGTTCGGAAGGCAGTCATCACTAGAGAAGAACGGGCAAGAAACTCTAGTGTTGCTCTTTTCCAATCAAGAGATAGCTTACAATATTGTTACAAGGACTTAATTTCCCGAATTCGAGCAGCTCATTGATACAACATCAGAATTTTGTGTTGCATATTAGAACAGCATAGTCATCTTAAATGGAGAGACTGTCATCTAACCGAGTTAAAATTTCATGAATGGAAATAAGCAAATTAGGCAGACCAGTCCACACAAACAGCACCCGTTCACGAGTATGACGCATGTGCCAGCCATCGGCCTCCTCAACCATTTCATAGGGAAGTGACCGACCCGGCACACGACGCCGCCGTAAGCACAGACGTTTCAGCGAGCATGACATACCTAATTGCTTACAGATTACTAAAACAATAATTACGTACGTACAGCCATGTCCATTAAAGTAAACTCAGCCAAACCTGGGATTACAGTAACGTTTTAATTATGCCCAGGCTTCGTTATCCTCCATATATTCTGATATTGTATAGTAGGCTTTGTTACATAGTTGTTTCTTAGTAGTTTCTTTAAATGTATGATACTTCAAAGCCTTAATATGACTAGGGACTTTATTGTAGAAGTGTCGTTAACCAATAATCTAAATGTTTCTTCAATACCTCTACATTTTTTGCGATGTTTATCCACAGGAGCACCATTCGTGACAACGGTAACAGCGTGGCCAGATGTGACAGACACTTCCAAAATTGCTGGATTTGCAAGAATCGTCGTGTACATTTTGTGGTTTATCTCATTCTACCGCATGTCAATGACTTTCCTTCTCGTGCTGCTAATGCTTACTGGTCTCACCAACCAATACAAGAATCTTCAAAGATATTTCGAAAACTTGAACAATATATTTGAAAATAATCAACAGAGTCATTATGAGAAAGAGGTGTTGTTTGAGAAGGCTTTGGCAAGTGGCATTCAATCCCATTCAGATACTGTGTGGTAGGTATTTAAATCTATGGGGATACATATTAAAAATCCACCCTAAAACGGCTAACTTTGGAGACATAAGACATAATATTTGATCATCAATTTCTTTGTCTCTAATTTTCGCTACGCAGAATATGATGATCCAAGTGAGAGTAAAATATGTCTTTTTTATTATTTATGCAAAACTTCTCTTCAATTATACAATCATATTATATGCATGAATGTTATTAAATTTCAGGTGCACTGAACAGTGCCAGAAGATCTTCTCGTTGGTATTTGCAGGCAATGTGGTGTTAGCCCTCTCTATATTAGTAGTTCTCATACCCGTCATGATGGTATGTATCTTCTGACGTAAATGTCATCGACTTCTAGTGGAAGTGTGGGACACTTCAATATGGCATAAGCTGGTGGCCTATATTATGATTTGTACACTTGGAAACTCCGTGCTCCTACTGTTATTTTTTTAAGTCCAAACCCCAATAACACAGCTCGACTCGTACCTCTATATCATACACTTATTTTAGTCGCGAGACCACGAGGCAGTTAAATAACGCAAATGTCTTTACTTTTAATCAATTTCAATGATTCATTAACAAAAGTTCTAGAATTATGTAGAACATATTATAAAATTATGTCATATAATCACACCTTCGCCACCAGAATTCGACCCACGACGTCCACGAGACGTGCAACCACCTGACCGTGGTGGTGGTGACGCTCGTCATCATGGGCTTCTTCATGTGGAATGCTGGAGACGTTACTGTCGAGGTAAATATTAATGACGTTATAAGGCATAGAGATTAATTTAATGATAATGCTAATAGACACAGCCGTTGCGGTTACAAGATCCTACGCCGATCGATATTTTTCACAAAATTAAACAAATTTAGAGTAAGGATTAGGGTTATGGCACTATTTTTACGATAAATTTAATAAATATAAATTAATACACCCTACTGTCAAATTAGACGCAAGTCTTGTTTAGTTGGCCTGAAACTACGAGAGAATTTTCGGTCTCACAGACATCAAGACAAATATTTGTAGATCACACAGACGTTTGTCTTCGTACGGAAATAAAGCCCGCGGCCTCTGTTTTGCAGTCTGGTCGCTAACCAATTACTCCACGGGGCTGACGAATAACCAAGATATAATTTTTGCAGGCAGCCAAATTGCCAGATTCTATTTATGGCTCCGGTTGGTACAACTGTTATGGAAAGTCCTCTGCACGTGTCAGAAAACTCGTAATGTTAGCCATGACACAGGCACAGGTAAGCAGGTGTTGATTTTATTAAGAGAGAGAGAGTTTTATGTCTAGTGATATTAACGGACTTTCCACTTTTGTAGTACTAAAAATAGGTGTCATTTTTTTTCTTGGAAAGAAATGGAGAGGATAATACATTTAAAATCTTATTGTGAATACCTCGGTGACTCTCGGCCGAAGCATATGTAGCGCGATCTAGAGATCACGACTTGTTTCATCGAGAAACTTCAATGGCCGGAGTTTGGAAATCTTTTCGTAAACTGCAATAAGCTCGCCACCATTTTACTTAAAACAAAGTTGGCGGAACGTTGGTTCATGATCATGAGAGAGCAAAAATTTCTAAAAAAAACTTTTAAATTTCAGAAGCCGATCATTTTCACTGCTCTCAGTGTCATAGAGCTTTCATATGAAACATATTTAGCTGTGAGTATGATTTATCAAATATAAATATGTTATACTATCCTACACGACGCCCAAGATCAGCGGTGTAGTCTATCAACCTACCTTTTCGAAATAAAGGATGTACTTCTATGCGATTACCGCGCACTTTAACCACAAAACAAAATCTTTTAATGGAACGTATAAGTATTAGAAATTTCTTAAGAACCTATTTACCTACCAAACTGCACTGAACCAGCTATTTGGACTAATCTGAAAGCTATCCTTAGTCAATGAAAAAGAATACTAAATATTATATTTGAATGGTTTCAGGTCATCAAAACATCATATTCGGTGGCATCAGTATTTTATTAGTTTGTAGAACTAACAGAAATTTTATAACTATTATGTTAAATTTTGTGTCGTAAATAAAGAATCTGATAATGATCATTTTAGCACTTCTCTTTATAAGGACATTTTTGAAGACATCCAAACAAAGATTACATCATTTGAGTTATCTTTTTCTTTACTTTTTCGCATTCGACTTACATTTGACTATGTTATTTACTGTAGGTAATAAATATTTGCAAGCAGACAACGTCTTTTATTCATTGCTAATGGATATTCAGGTCGCGGGACATCGCTATCTGCAGGCGGCGACCGATCCCGGTGGATGTCATTGGGGGAGACCTATGTCCAACAGTGGATCTTAACTGGCTGATAATGATAAAACATATTCTCTCGTTGGTCTCATTCAAAGTAGGTTAAAAGGAACTCACTGTTGTGTTCGTCTGGCGTTTATGACTGTTGCAGGCTTAAGACTCAGATATTTAGCATTAAGCTCACCATCGAGTTCCAATTTGCATATTATTCAATAATACAGGCTCTAAAATACTAAACAACGTTTGAACTGATTTAAGGAAGTGAGATCAATTGATGTAAGTCGCATTCAGGAAGTAGAATGATCTTTTATGAAAACTATACTTTTTATTAAACATTTATAATACTTATTATTTCAAATAATCATGCCGAAATAAACTGCCCAGTTAGTCAAATTAAAATATGCAAATAATATGTAAATCATTGCGTAAGTAGAACATTTAACTACATACCAATTAACAACCTTAGTAAGTGGAAGTAAATCATAATGCCACAATTAAAACTAATTTGTAAAGCCACATTCGTACTGAAAGCGAACGTCATCTAAATATAACAACAATGTCGTCACCTAAACATAACAATGTTGTTATGTTGTTGTTATGTTTAGGTGACGTTCATACAAATGAAAAACATCAATTTTTTTTTTTTTTTTCAGCATTTTTTAACGCCAATGGGTTTGTCATCGCCGTAGCTATTACCTGCCTCAGTTTCCTATCATGTTCTGAATACATCCTGTATATCTGTCAAATAAAATAAAAAAGGCTTTTTGCACTGAGTCTCCGTTTAAAAGTATTGCATATTTAAATTCTTTAGTGAACGCAAGCATCTGAGAAACAACAAAAAAGCCAACATCACGCGGTGTTCCCAGGCGGTCACCCATCTAAGTACTGACCGCGCCCGACGTTGCTTAACTTCGGTGATCGGACGAGAACCGGTGTATTCATCGTGGTATGGACGTTGGCGATGTAGGGACCAAAAATGTTTTACTAATTTTAAAAGGCAGTCTATTTAAGATTATAGCCAAAATTATGTAAAGATTAATAATTAATATTTACAAGTGATTTCTAAGCCGCGAGATTTTAGTCTCGTGTCTTCAGCTCAGTAATATACTAGTATCTATCATTATGATTATCGGATGGAATACTTTGTTAGGAAAAAAAAAACAAATTAAATTACGAGCACTTCCAAATTAATCTGTGGAAAATATATTAAAAGAAAAATTGAAATTGTCTTATGACTGTAAGAGATCGAGAATAATCTTTTAAAATACAATATTCTTTTTTAACCTAGACGTCTAAGGTAGGAGGAGAAAAAAATCAGCAAATGTAAAATATCATACATTTTGTCTCATTGCCTTACCAACGAAATCCCTCTAAAAAAGAGTGTAAATTTATTTGACTTGCTAAAACACCATTGAGCTATTTTCTCAACGGATATAATGTACAAGCGCTTAGCTTTTTCTGGGTGATAACTTTATAACATTTTACTCGTGCCCTTATTATCCACTAAATTGTATAATAGCTGAGAATACTAGCCCAGGCCAGGAAATACCCACACAGACGAATGCCTATGTATTCACGATGACGGAAATATATCCATCAAACAAATCCAAAGAATTCTTCCGTAAAATAACATTCATCAGCTACTTATGCGGCTTGCCGAATTTCTGGATCGAAGACATTAACTTACCGAAGCGTTTTATGAAAAACTTCGATGTTTTTTGCAAATATTTCAATAAATTTCTGTACCTTTTTGTTTTTATACAGCTACTTTCATTGTTTACACAGCATAATCTGTCGGAGAAGGAGCAGAATTACCAGCTCATTTTCTGCGTGGCTCATCCCTTCGTGGTAATGTTTCCTACGTTTATGGCTCGTCAAAAAGACAGGCTGCGTGAAGTTCTCCTCGACCTGGTTGTGAAGTTGAAGCAAGTCCATAATGACGTTGAAGTTGAGGAGAAGATGATCAGACAGGCGAAGTATTACTCCATCGCTATATCGGTGCCCTTCTGGATATCTATGGTCTCGTACTGTTGCGATACTTTAATACAAGTTGCTAAAACAGGTAAGGGTATTACATACATTAAAACAGGGATTTATAACGGAAAATAGAGAAATATGACAATTTTTACTAACTTTTAGGGCTATCAACCGAATCACTAATTGATGAGTTTCATTAAGGCCATCTTGGCTTTGCCGGCGATGAAAGACTACTAAACAAGAAATAAAAGCAGTTTGATTAGAAATTAAAATAAAGTTCTGTTTTATCACACCTTTGACGGCCTTCATGACACGATTGATTAGTCACAATAGAAAAAAAATCGGTTTTGGTGCCCCCATAGAGACGTGCATTTAAGAGTCATATTTGTTACCGGTCCGAGTGTTTGTCAGACCAAGCGATTATAGCTTTATGTGTTTCTTTAGGACTAAATATGTTTGACTATTGGGTGTTTTAAAGATATATTTTTACATGCAAAGACCTATCATTCCTTTTAACTTTAATACGGATATCTATTGATTATTTTAGAACCTATATTAAAATGAATAAACAAGCCTATATTCTTCTTTCAGGCTCAACCTTCAACATAATGGTAATGGCATGGCCTCTGGTGGATGACTACTCAATGATCGCAGCTGCAGCAAGATTTGCGTATCACATAATATGGATTCTGTTCGAAACGCGCGTCACTGCCTCATACATTACCGTCATATCAGTAACTACCTGCATGAGTTATCAATATAAAAACCTGCAGAAGTATTTCGATAGCCTGAATAAGGTATTCGATGAGGATCTACGTGAGAAAGAAAAAGAAAAAAAGTATGAGAAAATGTTGAAAATTGGAATACAAGCGCACTCAGATACTTTACGGTAAGTATACAAAATGTTCTACTGACATTAGTGTATTGACATAATTTTTCAATTATTTATTATTATTCATTTGAGAAGTTGATACGCAAGAATAAAATTAGTAATTCAAAATGATTTTATGCATAGACGGAACCTTGGATGATACAACAGTAAACGATATGGATGTGTAAAAAAATATTCCTAAGCATTATACCAAAAGCGTAAAAGCTAAGATAGATTTTTCTAAGTACACATGTTAAAATGAAAGGTATTATTTATTGGTGTTTACAGAGTAACGAGAGAAGGTATCACGGTTTGCAGCAGTGTCTTGAGCGCTCAAGTCATTTTTAACACAGTCTTTTTGGTCATACTTATGTATCAAGCAATTATTCAGGTAAGTAGTTACTTAATTAAAGATTTCGAATACTTAATATTTGAAATGAAGTAAAATAATATTTGTTGATTTTTTTAAATGTCAAATACTCGTACATCACTTAGACTACACATCACCGGAAAAGAAAGGACAAGAAACTCCAGTGTTGCTTTTTTCCAATAATGATGCTTCCTATCTGACTAGTAAAAATCAATAAGTTTTTAACAGTCTATACATTCCATAATTTCAATAACTTGACGTATATTTATGTACTTACATATACTATATGTATACAAATGCAGAATGAAGACCGTTCGTTGACGAAGATGTTCTCCAATATGTGCACGATCATCACTTTATTGTTCAGCACTTGGTTCTTCACTTGTAACGCTGGAGATGTTACTTACGAGGTACGCACATTAATCTATTCCCTATTCAAATTGATCATCATGTGCATAAGATAAAAAAAAAAGATACACATTTAAAATTTTCTTTATGTGTCTTATGCAATTATGCTTTTTAAACTAAAACTAACCAATGACCTAAATAGGAGTTTTGCTGTAAACCCCATTCAACTAAACAATATCAATCACTGCTTGGTAAGGCTCGACCGAGATGGATTTTTTGTTCTCGGCCGAGACCGAGACCGAGACCGAGAATAAAATAAAGTCTCGGCCGAGACCGAGAACCGAGACCGAGAATAAAATAAAGTCTCGGCCGAGACCGAGAACCGAGACCGAGAATAGACAAAGCGTGATTTTTTTTTAATACTGTTAATTTTTTTAATACGCTATTACTACTACATGTCCCTCGACATAAAATTGACCAGCTCTCCTAAACAGTTGTTCACTTGCTTAACTAGTAGGCGGCGTAGTTAAAAAATTATTTGTTGTAGGCTTAAGCACTAAGCAACTTATAAGGTGACAAAAACCAATACTCAAAAATTAGCATTTCTTTGATTACCGAGCTTGTACTATATTTACGCGTGGCCACGCGCGGTAAAATTTTAACGCCGATTCGAAAAAAGTTAGTCTCGGTTATGACCGAGAATCTCGGCTAGAAACAGCCGAGAACCGAGACAAATTTCTCGGTAGGATTTGTAGCCGAGAATGCCGAGACCGAGACCGAGACCGAGATCTCGGTCGAGCCTTACTGCTTGGTTATCGAAGATATGCTCAATTTCATGAGCTGTAACATGAGTGGGATTGAAGAAATACGATCATAATAAATAAGACGTTCGCTGCTGAGCATATTTTACACTGAATATGTTCCGATCGTCCTGTTAAAAGCGGTCTAGTTCCATCGGTTTTGACGAGCGGTTTGCCATGTAGGTTTACGATCTCATAATAAACATTTTACTTCAGATCTAAGACAACCAGTTTTCACCACCTGACCTGCACTTTCCTAATGAATATAAACATTTAACAGGCGTCTTTTATCGGCACTGCAATGTATGCGTCTGGATGGCATAATTATCATGGAGAATCGTCCATTCGCATCAGAAAGATTTTAGCAATTGCTATATCTTGCGCGCAGGTACAAAATAACAGAATTAGTATCAACTCTTTCATTAAGTTTTAGGTATGAAAAAGTATATTTGGTATATGTAGTTGATGAAATGCTTGCTTAGCCATGTCTATAAGCTGTTCTCAAGGGTGATCACGAACCGTCTCGCGCGCAGACTCGACGAATTCCAACCTCCCGAACAGGCCGGGTTTCGAAGAGGATATAGCACCGTAGACCATATACACACAGTGCGGCAGATTATACAGAAGACAGAAGAGTATAATCAGCCCCTGTGTCTTGCCTTTGTGGACTACGAGAAGGCCTTTGACTCTATCGAAATCTGGTCTGTTCTGGAATCTTTGCAACGGTGCCAAGTTGATTGGCGATACATCCAGGTGTTGAGATGTCTGTATGACGCTGCTACTATGACCGTCCGAGTACAAAACCAGCAGTCTGAACCTATTCCAATGCATCGAGGAGTGAGACAAGGGGACGTTATTTCCCCGAAATTGTTCACAAATGCATTGGAAGATATGTTTAAGACGCTGAACTGGAAAGGGCGCGGCATAAATATAAACGGCGAGTACATCTCACACCTGAGATTTGCAGACGACATCGTCATCTTGGCTGAAACCGTTGAAGATTTACAGCAAATGCTGTCTGATCTGGCTAATTCTTCAGCACGCATCGGTCTCCGGATGAACTTGGATAAAACCAAGGTCATGTTTAACCGGCAGATTATTCCGGAACCGATTGCGCTTGACGGAGTAACTCTCGAAGTTGTTCACGAGTACGTTTACCTTGGTTCTACAATACAAGTAGGTAAGAGCAACTTCGAGAAGGAGACCCATAGAAGAATTCAGCTGGGTTGGGCAGCATTTAAGAAACTTCGTCGAGTCTTTTCGTCACCCATACCGCAATGCCTCAAGACAAAAGTCTTTAACGAGTGCGTCCTACCTGTCATGACATACGGAGCCGAGACGTGGACACTGACGATGCGACTAATCCACCAATTTAAGGTCGCTCAGCGAGCCATGGAAAGGGCTATGTTGGGAGTTTCTCTGAAGGATAGGATCAGAAATGATACTATCCGACAGAGAACCAAAGTCATCGACATAGCCCAAAGGATCAGTGAGCTGAAGTGGCAGTGGGCGGGTCACATCTGTCGCAGAACTGATGGCCGTTGGGGGAAACGTGTTCTGGAGTGGAGACCACGGCTCGGCAAACGTAGTGTAGGACGCCCTCCGGCTAGGTGGGGTGACGATATTCGCAAGGTAGCTGGCAGCGGTTGGATGAGGAGGGCCGAAGATCGAGCCCAGTGGCGTGCCATGAGAGAGGCCTATGTCCAACAGTGGACGTGAAAGGCTGTTGATGATGATGATGATGATGATGAGTTGATGAAAGGACTATTTTATCTCAAAAGAACTTTTGCAAGTTATAACACATCATTATATTTAATTACATGCAAAGCAGTGACGACCTCGAGATTTAGGCGCACGATTGAAAATCTGGCCGGTCGCGGGTTCGAACCCCAGGCACACAACTCTGACTTTTCGAAGTTATGTGTGTATTCACATCGAGAGAAAACCTGGACACCTAAAGGTTTTTAGGAATTTCTTAGGTGTGTAGTCCGCCAACGCGCACTAGGCCAGCGTGGTGGACTATGGCCTAATCCCTCTCAATGGTAGAGGAGACCCGTGCCCAGCAGTGGGACGTATATGGGTTAATGATGATATTTAATTAAATTATTGTTTTACATATTACCTCCCACTTACAGGTCGAATTAGATGTTTCATTTAATGATTGTTATTATTTGACTCAGACATATTACAACTAATTATTTTTCCAGCGTCCGGTTATTCTGAAAGGATTTGGAATCATAATGTTGACACATCAAGCTTTTCTTTCGGTAAGTAATATTTTAGTACCAAGACGAATAAAGTGATATATTTAGGCTTAAAGATGTTCGGATATTTCCGTCGATGCAGCGAGAAGCAGCGAAGGCCAATTCAGGGCACTTCTTCCATTCACAATTCTCTTGCCGCTTTCAACTTAAGTTTTGTTTTAAAAAATAATAGGATTTCTTTACCATGTAAGTGCCTGCCATGTCTTAAGTGTTCCTATGACGTTGTGTAAATTTCATTTTTTTTTAATGCGTGTAATAGTTATAAAGAGGTTTTAGGTATGCCGACGAAGGTGTTGGTTTGAGTCCCAATTCACCAAAGCGGAAGGGAATAGGAGACCTAACCTGGACTTTTTGTTACCAACTCTGTTTTTTTAAAGATTTTTGATGTTAAATGTTTTGATGATAAATGATTAATTAACTGTTTTTTTTCAGATTGTCAAGTTTTCGTACTCAGTATTTTCACTTCTGTATTGATGTCATTCGTCAAGATTTTTTTTAAACAACACAAACTACAAATTGCATCTTTGTATGAGATTATTCATACATTTTATTTCCACGATTAATTTAGAAAAATCACAATCAGTTTAGTAGAGAAATTGTTTAAGAATGACAAATATATGGTGATTCTAGTTTTATTTACCTATGTCCTAGATTATTATTTGATAGTTTAAATAAAAAATAAAAATGTCTGAAATAGTTCTTTATAGTAGAAATAACCCAGGTTTGATCCAAGTCTGTACGTCTATTTTTCTCATTCATCAGTTTTAATCGAGCGGTAATGCAATAAACAATACTTTTATTTTACTGCTTCGGGTGAATATAAAAATCATCTCAAGCGCTCAATGTATACATCTGCATATTAATTTCGGTACATGTAAATAAATAAATAAATAAATACACCCAACAGTCACATACATAGTCCTGACCCCACACTAAGATACGAGTCTTGTGTCGTGGGTATCAGAAACTACACTTGTCTCACAAACACCCAGACCCGAAACAAATATTTGTGGATCACACAAACATTTGTCTCGGTGCGGGGATCGAACCCGCGGCCTCTCGTTTCGCAAGCTGGTGTCTGACCAACTGCGCCACGGGGCTGTCAAGTCAATGTATATCTAACTTTTAAATATTATAAGATTCTCACATCGCATATAGAATAAGCAAAAGTAGTATTGGTAAACCATAAACTCTACGGTGTAGCCAGGACGTGCCGCTCTACGGCGTAGGATGAACGTAACTTTCTACGACCAAACCGAGATAAAATGCTACGGTGTAGAGCTACGCCTGTACCGGATATATTGTGTTTTCAACGCCTTTGTATTATTTTTTCAAATTATGCGCAAAATGATCTATGTTGAAATATGCACAATAAATCACGATTTTTAAATATGATAATAAGTGGTAAAACTACCTACTTAAACTAACAAACGAATGTTATGAAAATATAGCTTTTTTGTCGCGTTTGGTGAGTGATATCCGAGAGCCACCGACCTACCCTCTTTTATTTTTGGAAGGAAACGCATCATTTAGCATTATGTTAAGACAGTAGATAGTTGCATTTCGATATTTCCATACAGGCATGGTGTAAAGAAAACATAGCATCTGATGGTGAGTGTAGTGTGTCCAAAAAATATCTATTGATAAAAATCGACCGTGATTGTCTCTCATCATTTGACATGGATATGCTGGTCTTAACATTACCATCTTTACGTAAAATATAAATTTAGCAGTAATACATTAAACTTTTAGTATTATTTAGTTATTTCATTGTTCAATTTAGTATTCAGTCGGCAGATGTGACATAACTTGAAATTTCTAGCAAGGTCATTTTAAGTGTTACCAGTCTATTAAAAAAACAGGATAACGTTATCCTACATACATTCTACATACATTATCCTACATCTTTTACAATGTTAATTATCTCCTTCAAAACAAATCCATTATGATTTCTTCTTCTTCTTCTTCATCAACCCATATACGCCCACTGCTGAGCACGGGTCTCCTCTACCATTGAGAGGGTTTAGGCCATAGTCCGCCACGCTGGCCTAGTGCGGGTTGGCGGACTACACACCTAAGAAATTCCTAAGAACTTTTTAGGTGTGCAGGTTTCATCACGATGTTTTCCTTCACCGTTAAAGCAAGTGATAATTCAATGTGAATACACACATAACTTCGAAAAGTCAGAGGTGTGTGCCTGGGGTTCGAACCCGCGACCGCCGAGATTCTCGACCGCGCGCCCAAACCTCGAGGCCATCACTGCTTATTCATTGCTCATCATTATGATTTAAACTTATATATCTGCACTCCGATATTTTCTTTCTTCCCCCTTTCCCCCTTCCTATTAAATTCTCCCCTTCTCCCTTCGAAGGAGGACAGCGGTCGAGTTTACATAATAAAATTTTAATTACGCAATAACTCATTACGTGCAATTATGTTCAATCCGAGCCTCGTGCATCATCAGCTAGTTAAACCTCATATTAGGTGAATTGCACCACCGTAATGACCAATTAATATATCAATTAGGTCTTGGGAATTTATCGTGGTTATGCAAAAACGACATGGAGTACAAATTAAGCTAAATATGAGTTAAGAATAGTATAGATTGTGTAAAGAAGCATTCATTTTATTCTTCTTCTTCTTCTTCTTCATCAACCCATTTTCGCCCACTGCTGAGCACGGGTCTCCTCTACCATTGAGAGGGTTTAGGCCATAGTCCACCACGCTGGCCTAGTGCGGATTGGCGGACTACACACCTAAGAAATTCCTAAGAACTCTTAGGTGTGCAGGTTTCATCACGATGTTTTCCTTCACCGTTAAAGCAAGTGATGATTCAATGTGAATACACACATAACTTCGAAAAGTCAGAGGTGTGTACCTGGGGTTCGAACCCGCGACCGTCGAGATTCTCGACCGCGCGCCCAAACCTCGAGGCCATCACTGCTTCATTTTATTATGAACTAATTATTATCGTCATCATCATCAATCCTTACACTTCCCACTGCTAAGCACGGGCCTCCTCTAAACTTGAGACGGGTTTAAGCCTTAGTCCACTAACTACGCTGGCCTAGTGCGGATTGGCACACAACTATGAAATTCCTAAGGACTTTTTGGTGTAAAGGTTTCTTCACTATGTTTTCCTTCACGGTTCACCAGAAAAATAAGATTGAATATTGAATGGAATATCCAAAAAAAGTATTGAACAACACAATAATAAATCCTTTTATAGCCAGTCATGCCAGTCTTTCTAATTTAATGTAAACATGCCGGAATTAGCTAGAAAGTATATCCGTAACAATTAGGGGATAAAAAAAATACTGAACAGTTTCTTATACATATGGTCATCAGATTACCTTTAAACATAATTATTTATTATTAAACGGTTTTATTTAGCTCACCCCGTTTGTTTTATTTTTGGGTCAAATTTAGTAATTCAAATTTCACCCTCTTCCTGTCAACCGATTAATCTGAAATTTTGTATACACTTTGGATTTTGGTGACAATACAATTATGTTTATTCATTATCATTATAAATTCAACATGGCTGCCGCTTTAAAATGGCGGATAATTTATGTTTTATGAGCAAGAAAATAGTAAGTAATTTCCTCACCGTCTGCGGGCCAACTGCCTAACGACGAATTAAACGATTCTTCTATCGCACATTAAGTCGATAATTTGTAGACAATTGACGTTTTTTTTTTTTTTTTTTTTTGTTCTCGAGGGGAAAGCTGTTTATGGCTCTACTTCCCGCCAGCCCGGGGGCAGTGGGGGGCGGGAAGCGTATGTCGGGTTCACCGGTCTTCCAGCCCGGCGCGCGGCGACGTCATATCCGCGCAGGTGTTAGTACCGGGCTGGGTCCCTAACAAAATCCCTAAACCGGCATACCGACCAAAACCCCCCGGTGGCCATCTCCGCGCCAGGTTGGGCGACCATGGTACGTGAGCGAGAGGCGCACACCGTTAACCACAGCCGCCCTATGCGCCTCCGAGACGTGATTGTCTCGGCCGTCTCGGAGTTTTAGGGGGCGCAGTTGCACCCCCACTACTTGGTTCGGGCGCCTCAGTTGTGGATGGGCGCCCGCGACGCACACAGGCCACAGTGCCGCCGCCCCTCTCGGGGTCACTTTCAGTGAGGACGCGCTGCCCCCACAGCACGTCCAGCGACCCCAACGGCCCCTTTAAGTCGCCTTTTACGACAGGCAGGGGATACCGTGGTGGGATTCTAACGCCCCCTTGCCACAGGGCAGTGTAGACAATTGACGTGCCCCACGGTTTTATTTTAGTCTAGTCTATGCATATGTTTATAATTCCCACGACTGTATCTATTTTATTATTTTTTGGTTTTTAGTACATTTATCTTAAACATTGCAATGTATGTTTTTTAACATAAAACCGTTTATTTTAGGTTTGACAACAAACTAATTACAAGTCTTGCGTAAAAGTTGAAACTATGCATTGTTATTTATGTTATGTTGACTGAATACAAAACTTTTTGTTATCATCTGCGACCTTCTCATCGAGCTATTGACGAATTACTTTTCCGAAAGTCTTTATTTTTTTAAATGTCCATTTAGATTCTTCAAATTTAGAGTCGAAGGTAAGCCTTTTTTTAAATTAATTAATATCGTCGTTTCGCAGTGTAAAGGTACAATAATTTGCGCGTTATTAAGCGCAATTAACGCTCATATTACACAGTAATCGTTGCATTGCCAGCGATACAAGTTCTGAAAAAGCGTGTAGTATACATATGTTACTGTTATGAATCAGTCTAAAAAAATCTGTAATTTTATAAAGTCAAAAATAAATTAAAAAATGCCCTCAAAAGTTACATACGAATTTCTGAGCCACGCTTAGATCTTGTATGTCAAATTATTTACAGTTCAAACATTTGTACCATTACTGGTATCAAATATCCAGCCTCTCTGCCATTAAACGTGATTTTAAGTTCAACACGCACTTATTAGGCAAAGAATAAGTCTTTTTATTACTTGCAATAAATCAAAGACTCTAAATACACCCAATTATTAAATAAAACATGACGAGAACAATTAGAAATACTGTATACCCTGATAACAAATCAAAGCAATGGTTCGCAAAAATCTCATATTGTGCGTACTTGACTGGGCTGCCGAACTTTTGGATAGAAGATCTAGATCTCTCCGACAATTTCATGAGGATCTATGATAGATTCGCCAAAATATTCAGTGCTACAGCAATATTATTCGTGCTTTTGCAACTCCTGTCGGTATTTACCCAGCACGAGTTGACGGAAAAACAGCAATACATGCAAATTCTGTTTGGAGTTGGTCATCCATTTTTATGCACGTACTCCTTAATAATGACTTATTATAAGGACAAGACGAGAGCTGTGCTTCTAGAAATAACAGTACGATTGAAACAAATCCACAACGATCTCGAGATAGAAAGGCACATGTTGAAGCAGTGTAAAATGTATGTCATTCTGTTCTCCAGCGCTTGTTACTCATCGATATTTTCGTACTTTGTTGATTCTTTCATACAAACAATGAAAACTGGTAAGATTTTTTAGTTCTCTTTAATATTCAATAATTTACTTAATATTTAATCATTTGTTAAGTAAAAGAGTGGTAGGAGCAAAATGAGGGCCTCAAGCGCCGCCCGTTCACGAGTATGACGCATGCCCAAGCATATGTTATGTGACTCTTCCTGCTAACTCCTCCAGAAATAGACAATTTATTAGTCTTTATTTAGGTATTACGGTATCTACGAATGCCATAGAAATAATTTTTAGTCTAAAAATATGCTTTATGAGATTACATTGTGTATTTGCAGGAGTCCCGTTGAACGTGGTGATAGCCGTGTGGCCTATTGTAGATGATAAGTCATTCATGGCTTACTTGGCAAGATTTTTCTACCATGCTGTATGGGTAATGTTTATAAGCCAAGTTGTATGCGTCTACATACTCGTGCTATCATTAAACTCATGCATCAGTCATCAATACAAACACTTACAGAATTACTTTGAAGGGCTAAACGAGGTGTTTAAAGAAGATTTAAATCAGAATGAGAAAGAAGATAAATATGCAATGAAATTTAAAGTTGGCGTTCAAGCTCATTCAGATACTTTAAAGTAAGTATTTCGCTGTTTTAAGTATATAGTCTTTTGGCTTTATGTATTCAGCCTATTGCCGTCCACTGCTGAACGTATAGCCCCCTAAGAAAGCGGTAACCGTCTCAGTCTTGAGTAGCCCTCCTTCATCCGTTACCCAACCTTTCCCAAGTCGTGTGGACTAATGCCTTCCTTAGGTCTATTATTATACAGCAAGCTGATCAGGAGATTTACTTAATGGGAAAACCCAAAAACACAATCTGACCCACAATCTGACGAGTCAGTATATTTTTAATACTTATTTTTTGTATCCGCAGGGTAACAAAAGAAATTCATGCGATATCTAATCATGTTGTTAGCGGACAAATTGTGTTTTGCATAATAATGATAACTATATTATTGTACCAGACGTTTGTTTTGGTAAGTACTATGATATAGTATATGATAAAGTATATATACTTCGATATACTATATACATACTTGAAAGTAAACGAGCGATTACAAAATCATTACAGAACAAGGAACGTTCACTTGGGAAGACTATATCTGCAAGTATCACAGCTCTAACAATTTTATCAAGCACTGGATTTTTCATGTGGAACGCGGGGGATGTTACTTATGAGGTGCGCCATCTACATCATTATAATCATCGGCTCATATACCACCCACTGCTGGGCACAGGCCTCCTCCACAACTGAGAGAATTTAGTCCGCCACGCTGACCTAGCGGGGAATGGCGGACTACACACTTAAGAAATTCCTAAGATTTTTTAGGTGTGCAAGTCTCCTCATAATGTTTTCCTTTAACTGTTAAAGTGCGTAATAGTTCATTATAATACTTTAATTCCTTGCAATCGGTTCATTAGTTTTGATATCGAAACCAAACGAACAAACATAACTTCCGTTTATGTGCTTCATGTAGTTACCGGTTTAAATTTGCTTTAGATACAGGCCGCTTCTGCTAGAACATTTTGAGGGCCTATTTCCATCAATGAACTTTTTTTTGCTGGTGATGATGATGATGGAGTAGTTATAACTAGTTATTTTATTTATTTTATTTTATTTTATTTTATTTTATTAGGAAAACAAACAGTCACTTAAAATCTAATTAAACTAATACACAATTAGCTTAAAGACTAATAATATGTTTTCGCATATATATATATCTATAACACGAGTTGCATAAGTTGCCATTATATGGATAAAGGATAAAAACTGCCACATTATATAAAAAATAGAATGCATACATAACATTTATTTATGTTTTCAGGCGTCTTACGTCGGAACCTCGATGTATGGGTCGGGATGGCAAAATTGTCACGGAGCATCGTCTATAAGGATTAGAAAACTGCTTGTTGTCGCCATGAATCAAGCTCAGGTACATAAAACTCTATAGCAATTAGTACGTTTTATTACTTTTTATCTTATTTTATTTTCATTTATTCGGAATACGAATAGTTATAACATAATGTGCATAGAAGTAGTAAATAACAAAAAAGAAAAAAAAGGCTGAAAGTATATCCAATCTTTTCAAGGATAAAGGCACAAATTTATAAAATTATACGGAACTGTAACTTAGGAAAAGTTTGTAGACTTGATTATCGTTGTCCACATAATATATTATAACCATTTATTTTTATTAAATTCACAGATACCTGTTGTAATGAAGGGTCTCGGAATTATAGAGTTGTCCCATCAGTCATTTCTGTCTGTAAGTAATTAATTGAAATAAAACATTTTATTTTTGTTAAATAGCATAAAAATTTCACGGTCAATTACTATCTACTATGTACCAAGAAACTGTATTAGTATTATATTGTAACGTTATTAAAATTTTGAAACCGCGTTATTTGGTCAACAAACTATAAAGCAAAATCACTCTAGAACATGAAAATGTTTCGATTTACGGACTCTTCTATAATAATGACTTTTACATTTTTGTTTCAGATTGTCAAATGTTCATACTCTCTATTTTCACTGTTATATTAATAATCTAGTAGTATTTTGAAATCTATACTTAATTAGTACGACATTTCGAAATAAAATTTTATATCTAAGGAGTCATTCAGTAATATCCTAATAAATATATTCTGTCATAATCATATTATAAATAAAAAGTACACAGTAAATATTCAAAACTGGCTATTTGTATGTTAATTTAGTTTATTTATAACGCTTTATATTATGTGACATTCTCCCATAGTCGAAATTTAGGTGGTGCAGAAATGAAGAGCGTATTTCTGTAAATAAAATTATGATACATATGCATGTTATTGTCTAAACAAAAAAACAATGAACAACGACCGAAAATCCAGAGAATATCGCCTTAATAAGAGTAACTACTCTACCTACTATTCTCTACATAACGTAACATATATTATAATAACTTAATGACTTTGTTAGGACACCCTTGTAATTCGACAAAATTGAACTCAATTCTTATAATAACTCAATCATAGAAGCAATTATAAGATAATTTTGTTTAATAAGACTTGTTAATTCAAATCCTTTTGCACTAATTTTTCCCTAGACTTCTACGCACCTCTTATCATGTCTGAAATAAATAAAACAAAAAACTTCTTTTACAAAGTAGCACTATTATGTTACCTATGTGGCCTCCCAAATTTCTGGATCGAAGACCTAAAACTGCCGAGATGGTTCATGAAAATTTTCAATATCTTTACAAAGATTAATAATGCTATAATATACTGCTTCATAGCAATGGAAGAAGCGGCATTTTTCACCCAAGAGAACTTGTCTGAAAAACAGAAATCTGATTTGCTTGTGTACGGTATTTCGCACCCCATACTCTATGGGTATAGAATAATCATGTCATACCATGAACATACGCTAAGGGAAGTCATGTACAACATGGTCGTCAAACTTAAAGCAACTTACAACGATTTGAAAGTTGAAAGGCAAATGATAAGGAAGTCTTTGTTGAACTCTGGAGCGTTGATTTTCTGCTGTTTCTTGTCCATGTCCGTTTATACGTTAAATGCTTTTTTATTGACGTTGAAAAATGGTAAGTTAAATTTAATTTTGTTTGCAATTTTTTCAATGGAGTGCTTATTATAGGAGAGGCCTATGTTCAACAGTAGACGTAATTATTAATATGTTATAATCTAATATCAAGATTTGATATGCTGCATGCTTGCATATGCATGCTTTACCTTAATATGACTTTTTGTTAATTTTAAAAATAATCCGCTTATAGCTATTTTAGTTTTAAAGTTGTATTCTTCTGGAAACGCAATGTTTTTTTTGTAGGCGCCACTTTTAATGTAATTATCACAGCCTGGCCGAATGTAGACGATAGGTCAAACATAGCAAGTGTTGCCAGAGTCATCTCTTATCTATTCTGGTGGATTTTCATGACCCGTGCCTTTGGCGCTTACATCCTAGTCATCTGTTTGACGATATCTCTCAGCCACCAGTACAAAAATCTTCAAAGCTATTTTGAAAATTTAAATAGTATTTTTGAGCTGGATATATCACAAGAAGAAAAGGAACAGAGGTATGAAGAAGGATTTAAAGTTGGCATTGGACTCCACTTCGATACTTTAAAGTAAGCTTAATATTTTATTCGAAACTGGATTTATGTACTATACGGCTTTTTTCATTGCAGTTAGTGTTATTAAAAAAATATTTATCTATATATATAAAAATGAATTGCTGTTCGTTAGTCTCGCTAAAACTCGAGAACGGCTGGACCGATTTGGCTAATTTTAGTCTTGAAATATTCGTTGAAGTCCAGGGAAGGTTTAAAAGGTGAAAAAAAAATCAAATAATTGCCGGGAAATCCCTCAAAACAGCCGTTTTCTATTTCCCATACAAATGTTTTCTAAATAATATCGAGAGTCAATTTGTAATTTATTACCGCTGCATAAAGTTCAAATTCGCGGGCGCTTTGGAGAATCTTATATCGCGTTCCGTAACAACTAACTTCAGTTGTTGATCTGTCAGATTACATTTTTATTTTTTTGTATTTTACCTTTTTTATATTTGACAATAGATTTGAGAACCAAAATATAATATGTCAATCCATCCTATCGCACTTCAGAATACGGAAAAAATATAACGATATTGTGTTACGATATCTGTGAGTGCATCCTTCTATCTTTGTGGCTACGTGCGCGAGAACTTTCTTTTACTTTGGTAATCCTTTGTGGTAGTGACTTTGTGCTTTACAATTTACGATGCCGAGGAGAAGACGACCTGACTTAGGAAATCAATCAAATGTACGAAGAGCTACCTCACGTGCTAACCGCACTGATGACCAGAGAGAGAGAATTAAAATACAGACTCAGAAAGGAAGATTGTTCATTTTTATATAAACAGATTGTACAAATTGATTTATCCATTTTTGTAATACATATTCTCTTCCTTTTCCAATGCGTTTCATTCTACTATAATTTTATTTGGCTTTTTACCATTTATAAAGGCTTCAGCTTTGGTTTAATTACTGAGCCCTCAGTTGTAAATTGTAAACCAGGCACATCTAAGGAGATAATAATAATTAGGCTTTTTATATTTTACACAACAAATAGTTCTGAACGCTGACATAAATGTTTGACAACCAACAAATATGTCAATCCCTATTAATGAGTGACACTATTCTTCATTTTTAAAATGTAAAATATGCAATTATTCGAATATTGTAGATATATGTTGTCGATTCGAAACCTTTATTTAAATCCGTTCTTTAATTTGAGGGAACAATTACCCGCATTGAAGGGATAAATATTTAACGTTTGACAAGACATTACATAGAACAGTTTATATGGGAAAATGAAATTCCTGTTTTTATCATATTGCCCGCAATTTTCCCATATTTTATCACCATTTAAACCTTCCTTGGACTTCAACGAATATTTCAAGACTAAAATTAGCCAAATCGGTCCAGCCGTTCTCGAGTTTTAGTGAAACTAACGAACAGCAATTCATTTTTATATTATAATAGACGGATCCGATTTGTTTGTTTTAAAATCATTTTATACAAAAGTTTAGGTCTTTCATTTATCGTTTTGGCAGAACAAAGTCTGCCGGGTCAGCTAGTATTTAATACATTATCTAATACATTAGATTGTAAAAATTTCATTTCGCTAAAAAAGGTGTTCTTTCTCTAAACTATTATAGAAAAATAAAAAACAATATCTGCACGTTGTAAATTACATAAATTAAAAAAGATTTATATCGTTGAATTGTTAAAATTTTAAAAGTGGTAATAAAAATGCTTGAATTGTTTTTAATATATTTTCAGGTGCACAAAGCAATCGCATCTGATATGCCACGGTGTCTATAGCGGCCAAATAATTTTCAACGTTATTTTGTTGGTGTTGTTAATGTTGCAAATGGCTGTAAGTATTTTTTTAATAAGTCAAAGTATCTGATCGTATAGTCATAAATACTACAATATGTAAAACTGATAGATGGAT
This sequence comes from Cephonodes hylas, assembly GCA_030295005.1. NCBI lineage: Eukaryota > Metazoa > Arthropoda > Insecta > Lepidoptera > Sphingidae > Cephonodes > Cephonodes hylas. The sequence continues at coordinate 895,339 of AP025367.1, read as the reverse complement.
TACGTGAGAGGAGATATGAAAGAGGATGGTAACTGAAGACATAATTTTTAGGGTTGTTAGGACAGATAAAACATACTGTGCCGATCCCAAACAGAATTGGGAAGTGGATAAGTGAATATTAATGCTAATATGTAAAACTATTTCAGCATTCGGAAAGGACGCTGGTAAATGCATTTGGCACGCTCTTTACGGCATCTGCAGTTTTGATTGGAACTGGATTCTTCATGTGGAATGCTGGAGATGTTACTGTGGAAGTAAGTTTCTTTATTGTGTCCTTTTTTTTTTTTGTTCTCCAGTTAAGAGATTTGAGTTGTAACGAACTTGAACTACACCATAGTATCCTCCGCCTTTTATAACAAGGTACCTTATAAGTCCTGGGTGAAATAGAGCTTGTGCAGTGGCGTGCCTAGGGTGTCAAACTAAGGCAAGCCCAAATGTTTATTTAGTAGCAGCATATTTTTTTTGGTACGTAGGACTAATAAATACCTACCGGTTAGTACTCACATTCACGTTTATAGCGTTATTTTATAAATAAACAATCGTTAAGTTCGTTATTCGGAACTATGTAAGGCAAGTCGGGCTTTCGGGTTTCTATGGAAGTACCGCCACTGAGCTTGTGGTGTTTGTGTGAACCACAAATATTCGTTTCGGGACTGCTTGATTGTGAGAACAAAAAATCTTTCGTTTTTTCTGATATCCTATATCTTGCTTATATCTTAATGTGAGCCTAGAACTATGTGTGTGACTGATAGGTGTACTTATTTATTATTAGTACTAAGTAATTAATCATCACCTTAATCGCTATCAGAAGTAATTTCTGAAAATTGCAGGCTTCCCGCCTTTCTACGTCGATATATATCTCCGGGTGGCACAACTGTCAAGGCAAGTCATCTATCAGAATCAGAAAATTAGTCATCGTAACTATGTCAAACGCACAGGTAAGATATAGGTAGAAATGACCTGCATATTCCTATTATAGTTACAAATCACATATTTTCGTTGATGAGATAGCTCATAGGACACTAAATTATTTAGCTATTTCCTGATGATATTACATTATTGTTGCTTAGTATCGTCTCAAAACAAGCTCTAATATATATTTTTTAATACGTGCTCTCAAGTAGCACATAGCATTCTAGATCTTTCTTTTTGGGGGTTGTTATAAACTTCAATAAATCAATATGCCCGAAAAAAGAAAAAAAACTTGCCTCCTAAGACGTGGTACTGAAACATTCCTGGGTGTAAAATTCACCTCTACCTACCCCTTCCTGGATTATAGGCGTGAGATTATGTACATATATATGTTTATGTGCAGCCTAAAGTGAGCCCAAGCTGATGACGATATGTCTTTCTGTTTCAGAAGCCGGTCGTACTTAAAAGCCTTGGAATAGTGGACCTCTCTTATCAATCATATTTATCTGTGAGTACATTATCTACTACAATAAAGTTCTAGTCTATTAATTATCTTTTATAAATAAATATTGTTGTTTCTTTTCAGATTGTGAAATCATCTTACTCCGTATTTTCAGTATTATATTAGTAGGTATATAATTAATTAAAGTTGAAAGAGAACCGGAGCCAGTTTTTACAAGCTTTTATTTAACTTCACTTTTGTATGTATGTATGTATGTATGTTTGTATGTTTACAAATCTTGCAATGAAGATTTGAACCACTTCCAATAGACCGATTGTGCTGAAACTTGGTATACCTATGTAACTTGGATGACAATATAATAATATGGTACCATGGAGCTGGTCTGATGATGAGGTTGGAAGATGACCATAGAAACATCGGTTCTTGTGGACCGATTGAGCTGAAATTTGGTATGTCTTTGTAACTGCGACAACAATACACAAATATGATATCATGGTGCTGATCTGACGAAGAGTTGGAAGATGCCCATAGGAACTTCGATTCCTATGGTCGAATTGAGCTGAAATTTTGTATCTCTTCGTAACTTCGGTAACAATACAAATATATGGTATCATGGAGCTGATCTGATGAGAAGTTGGAGGATGCCCATAAGAACTCCGATTCCTATGGTCCAATTGAGCTGAGATTTTGTATCTCTTCATAATTTCGGTAACAATACAAAAATGGTATCATAGAGCTAATCTATTGAGGAGTTGGAAGAAGCCCACAGGAACTCCGATTCCTGTGGACCAATTAAGCTAAAATTTGGTATGCCTTTGTATTTTCAGTGACAACATAATAACAAGGTATCGTTGATCTGGTGTCATGAGAAGTTGGAAGGTGCCCATAGGAACACTAGTTTCCATGGACCGATTGCATTGAATTTCGGTATGACTACAAAATGGATAGAGTTAGAAATATTTCCAACTAAAAAGTTAAAAATAAATTAACGGTGAAAAACATATTTTAAAATCAAGCTTTTATTATGCACGAAAAATTAAAAAAATAAACTAAGAAAACATTCATAAAATTCGTAGTTTTTTAAACTTTACAAGTAACAATTTACAAAAGTGTTCGGTTTATCAGTAGAAGTATGATACATAAACATATATTATCTATAACTAGTATATTAATATTCTTAAGTGATTTAAAAGCTTGTCGCGCAATTTCGTTAATGCAAAGACCTCGGCCGCGACGAGCTTTTAGATCACTTAAGAATATTAATATACTAGTTATAGATAATATATGTTTATGTATCATACTTCTACTGATAAACCGAACACTTTTGTAAATTGTTACTTGTAAAGTTTAAAAAACTACGAATTTTATGAATGTTTTCTTAGTTTATTTTTTTAATTTTTCGTGCATAATAAAAGCTTGATTTTAAAATATGTTTTTTATTTTTATTTAAAATTCAGTATAAACTGAGAGTACCTATATAAATGTAATATTTGTTGATAATGATAATAATGACTTATTACAACATAATATAATATGAATTGACTTACTAAAGTACATATTACTTATGTAAATTACTTCAAACCACTACCTACGATATACCATAGAAATTGATAACGTAATTGGAAGTAATTTTCATAGGCATGTGATTAGTTTGCAATTAATCCTTTACAGCGCTTATTGGAGACATCGTAGTGAAAGTTATTAGTATTACTAATCGAGAATAATTTATGCGTTTTATAATGACGATCAATTCAGTAATTTGTACATGAGGCCAACACAATAAATAATCACTTGCTTTAACGGTGAAATAAAACATCGTGATTCGTGATGGTGAACTTGCCCAACAATACACTGTTAGAAATTACTTAAGCGTGAAGTCCGCCAACCCCACCTTTCAGAACTGCCTCTTCGGGTTAGAAGCGCGTATACAACAATTTTTAAACTGTAAAAATTACAAAAAAGAACATATAATACGACAGCCCCGTGGCGCAGTTGATTAGACACCAGCTTGCGAAACGAGCGACCCCGGATTCGATCCCCGCACCGAGACAAATGTTTGTGTGATCCACAAATATTTGTTTCGGGTCTGGGTGTTTGTGAGGCCGAAATGTCTCCCGTAGTTTCTAATACCCACGACACAAGACTCCTATCGTAATGTAGGGTCAGGTCTGTGTGTGGTACTGTTTGATGTATTTATTTATCTATTTAATAAAAATGTAATCATTATCAGCAGTTCATATACGTTCCGCGACTGGGCACGAGTCTCCTCATGTAACTCAGTAGGATTCTTCCAATTTAAAAAAAATATTTAAAAATATTCATATGTGAATTACATCTATGTTCCCTATTATCTTTGGTATGGCGCAGACGTCACCACGCTTGCTAAGCCTGTTATTAGTACGAACAGCGCGACAGTCGATAATAACCAATTAATACACCATGTCCCAATAATTGTTAGTGGTTATGCAATAAACGTCCACTCTGCAGCATGATTCACGAAAACCGACCTTTTTATCATAAATATATATATATTTTAAGCAAGACTTCTTTCAAGTGGAAAGGTTAGAGCTTTGAGATACGTAAGTCTTTACGCATCATGTTAAATTAATAAGGAATAATTTAAGGCTTTACAATTAATATTTTTATTTAAAGGGAAACTTTATCACCTATGCTTTTTTGTGCCTCGATAACAACTAAACTCAGAGATTTAAATCTTATTTTTCAAAGATGTTAAAAAATCACTTCTTCAATATGCGTTATGTTTTTCGACGTTGGTGGTTACACTGGTTTAGGTGAAAATAATTCTATATTGTACATTGCTACTTAAGGTATTGTGTATGCTGTAATAAAACATAATACTTAAATAATAAATTAGAACTCCATTTTGCAATAATAGCATACGTGAAATAGAGCAATTAACACTTGCTGTAATTGATCCATTTTAAACGACACTGTGCATGCTGGAGCGTTGAATATATTCACGACAGCAGTTATAATAAAAATAAAGAGGCCTGGGTCTTATTTCGTCATTTTTAATCAAAGTTACCGTTGCAAAAGTTAAAGAATAAAAGGCTCTCATAAAAAAGTCTATAAAACTTTAGTAAGAAAATTGGTTATAAATCACAAGTTTTAACGAGTCAGGCAGAAAAAGCAATGAAGGAGAAATACCCTGCGAACAAAACAAAAGAATGGTTTGCAAAATTATCCTATTGGGCTTACCTGACAGGCCTGCCAAACTTTTGGATAGAAGAGCTTGATATTTCTAATCGCATAATTAGAATCCACAACAAGTCCGCTAAAGTATTCCATGGCATGGTTTTCATGTTTGTATCGGTTCAACTCCTATCGGGTTTCACTCAACACGAATTGACAGAGAAACAGCAATATATACAAATTGTTTTCGGGGCTGGAATACCTTTTCTTTGCGTTACGCCCATAATAATGATCTATTATGGGGACAAACTGAAATCAGTGTTCCTAAATATGACCGTGCTGTTGAAACAAGTTCACAACGACACAGAGATTGAGAATCTGATGATCAAGCAATGCGTTATGTATTCCATCATATTCGCCAGCGCGTATTACATCTCGATGATTTTGTTCGGTCTTGATGCTTTAATACTAATGATAAGAACTGGTAAGAATTTTGATCTATTTCACTTTATGTACAAACAATTAGGGGAAGCGAAGGTAATACGGACCACTAAAGGGAAAATCAATGTAAGACAAAAAATACTATCTTTATTATCTTAGTTTTGTTATTATATAAAAGAACATTTATTAATCTAACTTTTTATTAAGGCGCACTTGAATCAAATCATAGATACAGAAGATATTGGATAATTTCCAAAACCTTCGCTTTGGTCCATTTTACCTACACGTGAAGGTAAAACGGACCAGGCATGAAGGCAAAATGGACCTATGGCAAAATAAGAACAAAAAAACAATCTTTCGTTTCCTGTGCTTCTTTAGTAGCTTCTAATTCGTCGCGATAAGGTGATGATGTTATTTCGGCTGTCTTTCGTTGCTTAATATTAGTTCTAGTCCGTTTAAAAGTTCGGGCTTTCTCATACTTAAGTCGAGTTACGCTTTAAGAAATTTTCGAGCCATATTTGTCCAGCCGTTTTGTCTCGTGACAGAAATTATGATGCAGTTAATTTTGTTGAGCTAAGTCAATGCGATACGTCTAAGAACCTTTGTGGTAAAACCCCAAAAGCAATTTTCCATATTTTTGACATAGGATGCTAGTTCTCTCTCTTGATAGACGTTAAAAATCTTTTCGTACGTGCCCATTTTCTTTTCCATAACTACAGTTAGGTCTATAGTTCTTTCATATTTGAAAAACCTTCGTATTAATGTAGTCTTTAGAACATTAAATGTGGCAGCCGCGTTATTAAGCCCCATTTTGCGCGTAGCTACTTTTTTAATAGCATTTTTCAGGTCTTCTTAAAGCTAAGATTGTCGGTGCGACTTTTTTTTAGGGCTGTTAACCATCTGAAATGAAAATACCGATACAAATATTAAATTATATAAGTATAATCACAAGCAAACTGTATTGAAGGTAAAACGGACCATGTGGTCCGTTTTGCCCGTTCCGTTTTGCCTTTTCGGTAGGCATGTAAACAATAAATCATTTAGAGTTTAAGATTGAGGACAAACTGACCTATTAAAACTTTTTAACCGTTAAAACTAAGTAAAATAAACAATATTTCAAACAATAACTCAAAATCCCTGATAACTATAATGTAATGAAACTGAAGGCAGATCAGAATTGGCTGTTTTTACATAAAAATATGCAAAAATTAACTTACCTCGATAAAAACGTGTGCTGCTGCATGGCCGCTCCAACAACACTGACCAACTCTAAGTGCGAGAGGTCTATCAGGTTGACGCAAGTAGATTATATATGACGTTAATAGTTTGGAAGTTATTAGTCTGGTCCGTTTTACCCACAGGGTCCGTTATACCTTCCTTTCCCCTAACTTAAAAAGAATTCTAATAACTGTTTGGCATACCGTATGATTGTACACGGATTTAATTTCAGGAACAACATTTAACGTAGTGATTCCAATCTGGCCTCTTGTGACCGACCATTCGAACATAGCTAACATGGTGAGGCTGATATACCACGTCGTTTGGATAACGGCTATGTGCCAAGTAGTTTGCGTCTACATCATCGTGATATCGCTAAACACCTGCGCTAGCCACCAGTATAAAATCTTGCAAAATTACTTTGAACAACTCAACGAGGTGTTTCTCGAAGAAAATTTACGGCAAAAGGAAAAAGAACATGAATACGAAAGGAAATTCAAAATTGGTGTTCAAAGTCACTCGGATACTTTACGGTAAGTGCTTATTTAAAAATTGGTTTAGCATTATTATATTTTTGACTGCCTCGTGGTCTTGCTGCCAAGTATCTATTTTGTATTGCGCTATCTAAAGATTCCGGATTCGATTCCTACACTGACCGAATAACACCGATTATCGGGTGTTTTCATCTGGACATTGTTACTAGCTCTATTACGTGGGACCAAAAAAAGGGGGAATAGAAATACCCATTTCCCATCTGCTTAATTACATTTTCTATTATTAAAAATATCCTCTCTATTCTTTTATTACAGAGTCACAGACGATATTTATGTTATTTGCAACGGCATAGTGAGCGGACAAACAGTATTATGCATAATTATGGTAACTCTGTTGATGTACCAGACGTTTGTAGTGGTAAGTATAGTAGTAGAATCTACAACCGTCAGTATTAAATGTAGGTGGTTTGTGTGGAAAGCTTCAAGCTTTTTTGTCGGGATTTTTGTAACGCCAATGGGTTCGTGGTCAGTGTATCTATTAACCGCCTTAGTTTCCGATCACGGTCTGAATACACCCTCCATACTAATCATCAGACCAGCGTAGTTGATAAAAAAATCAGGTGAAGGAAAATTGAAATTCTTTTTATTAGTTCATTGTCTATTTGGATCACTTTATTAATAGCCTATGTACTCTTAAAAAATATTCGTAAAAGTTTTTGTTTATTAAATTATTTTATTATTACCACTAGCATTTAATTGAAATATCAAATTTCCGTTATTTTTACAGACCAGTGAGCGTTCACATGTAAAAGTGATGTCAGCATGTCTCACAGCGTTGACGATGTTGTTCAGCACTGGTTTCTTTATGTGCAATGCCGGTGATGTCACTTATGAGGTGCGTTATTGACAAACCACCTCTATGACTCTTAATAAGAATTAACCATGAATGAACTATTAGTGGAAATGAAGATTCTTTACCATAGGTAGAGACTAGGTTATAATCTACCAAGCCTATGTTGAATAAATAAATAAATAAATAAATAAATACACCCAACACAGTCACACACATAGTCCTGACCCTACATTATGATAGGAGTCTTGTGTCGTGGGTATCAGAAACTACGAGAGACTTTTCGGTCTCATTAACACCCAGACCCGAAACAAATATTTGTGGATCACACAAACATTTGTTTCGGTGCGGGGATCGAACCCGCGGCCGCTCGTTTCGCAAGCTGGTGTCTAGCCAACTGCGCCACGGGGCCTCTAATCTATCCCTAAGAGATTCCTTTACAGAAATCAAATTAGTAGCTTTCGTCGCAATGTCAATACCATTTGTCACAAGTCATTACCAGTACAAAATGAGCAGGGATTAGTTGTAGGAACGATATGTATATACTATTTCCTAATGACACTCCTTTCGCCATAAACAGGCGTCTAACGTGGACACTTCGATGTATGGGTCGGGATGGCAAAACTGTCACGGAGCAACATCTATAAGGATTAGAAAACTGCTTGTTGTTGCCATGTCTCGTGCTCAGGTATTTTTGATCTTTATTGTTCTTTTATTGTCACAATGCTGATATATTTTACTTCATCAACCCATATACGCCCACTGCTGAGCACGGGTCACCTCTACCATTGAGAGGGTTTTAGGCCATAGTCCACCACGCTGGCCTAGTGCGGGTTGGCGGACTACACACCTAAGAAATTCCTAAGAACTTTTAGGTGTGCAGGTTTTATCCCGATGTTTTCCTTCACCGTTAAAGCAAGTGATAATTCAATTTGAATACACACATAACTTTCGAAAAGTCAGAGGTGTGTGCCTGGGGTTTGAACACGCGACCGCCGAGATTCTCGACCGCGCGCCTAAACCTCGAGGCCATCAGATATATAATATTTTACGCGACCGCTTATTATTGCAATAACTTCATACATTGCAATACATTTATTTACCCTTATTTACGTGGCACCTATACAAATATAAACTCCATTACCTGTTCATATTAAAAGTTTAAATACTGGTGTAAGTCAGCATGTTATATTTCTCATATAGGAGGCAAAGTTTGAAAGGAAAATCTCATATTGAAAGGCTTATTTCATTTCTTCAGTTTTTGGACTAAATGTGATTCTTTATTTCACAGATGCCGTTAAAAATGAAAGGTCTCGGAATCATAGAGCTGTCTCATCGATCATTTTTGTCCGTAAGTAATTAACTATATAAAATCTAATAAGACTTAACTAATTATTTACCTCAAGCAATAGTACTTGAATTTTTAATATTATTTACATTGTGAATAAGAAAATTACTGCGACAGCATTGAACTTGTTATGATTTGAAAATTCTCTCTTCTTTGATATGTATTTTTTCTGTTTCAGGTTGTCAAATGTTCTTACTCAATATTCTCACTATTATATTAAAAACAGGAGATTTTTCATTTCATCATCAACCCATGTACGTCCCACTGCTGGCCACGGGCAGCCTCTACCATTGAGAAGGTTTAGGGCTTAGTTAGTTTTTTAATTAAGATTAACATTTTTTTGCGACAATTTGCACAGAATACGCTTTTCGCAAAGCAATTTATTGTGTAACATGTTAGTGCTTATTGTAGTATTTTATTCTCAATTACATAAATATTGTTAATATTTATCATAAACTTCTGTATTCATTATTTAAAAATAACTATTGTTAAGTTTTGAATGATCACAAAAGTAAATATTGTTAGGTAATCTAATTATAAAAAAATCTTTCGTGTTTTATTGATGTTCTATTTATAGTTTGGCCTAAATTGAACATCTTATACCATTGAATTTTATTTAATTTGGTTTTCCTCTTCCAACCCTCACATACTTTCCATTTACCTCTTCAAATCCACCCAGTATTTCATTTCTAAAAATTCAAAAATACCGTTATTTATTTTAGATCGAAAATATGATCTTTTGAGATGCCTTCTTTTGAAATGTTCTAGTAGACATCTTTTTCGTACTTCATATATATCATTCTGCAGATTCCAGGTCTAGTAATATTTTCCTAATAAAGAATATGACGACAATATGGAAATGGAATTTCTTACTTCTAAGTTTTTCTACCTAAAAACGATATTGCTTTGTTAAATTATTGACATACTCTGAAGTGATTTTAAACTAAGTAAATAAAAATACGTTTGGAACTCTAGTATATTTTATTAACTTGTTCGTGTCAACAGACAAAAACCACGGTTTTAAACGTATACAATACATATCAAAATATACATACCGATCTACAATATAGCAAGTTTTAAAAGAAAATAAATGCACACATGTTGTATAAAACATTTAGTCTTATTCATGTTAACAATATACATATTCCATCAATTATAATAGACGCGGCATAAAATTATAAAAACTACGTACAAACTTATCCTTAATTACTTATAACAGAGCATATGGTTGCCTTTTGTGTGATTTAAGTAATATACTCTTGTTAACAATTTTCATAGTTTTAATTACAGTCAAACAATAATATAAAAATCATAAAAACTGCCCTCCAAAGTGATGTAGCACAAATAACCAAATTTGGCAACACTAGGAAACATGGATAAAAATATTTTTAAATGGCAACACTTTAATAACACTGCCTCGCTTTTTTAAAATAAGATTCATTATAGCTAACATAAGGCACATAATATATTTTTTAATGACCAGCTCCTAGAACCTAGCTACCGTGATTGAATGATGCACATTTAAAAAAAAATAATCCGATTATAGAAAAGATAGTCTCTTTTAATCTTGTTCTTTATCTCATACACCTACGTCAAATTCAATTCATAAAAAAGTGCTATTGGCACCTTACATACTTTGACTCTATGATTCAAATTTAATAAGACTATTTTTACGTCATCTTCTATACGTTAAAAAGTGGAAGCCGTAAGTAATATTCCATTTCCAGCCATAAGGATTTTGACTACATGCAACATTAAGATATTTCTGATCAGCCTACACCACATTCTGATATAATAACAGATTACAAATCTGGAACATTCTGGAGCCGGTTGGAACTTCAAAACGAATACTAAGGCACAATAATTAAGTAGACATTACATTTTCAGTATTAAGGGAAGACCTAAAGCTATTACCCTGATCATCCTACAGTTTAGACTCGACGAATTTCAGTTCTTTATCTTCTGGAAGCTTCTTGAAGTAGCTCTCTACGTAGTCGTCCGTGACTTCGGCCAATGTTTTTGGATTCCATTTGGGACTGTTGTCTTTGTCGATCAGAAGTGCCCGGACACCTGGAACATTAAAAATAATTGCTATATGAATTAAGTTGGTACACAAATACATTTCCACGTGTTTATATTCCTAGAAGAGTAGACGAAAATGCATCAACTTTTCCATGGTTAGGTCTTTAGTCGCACAGATAGGCGAGGGTTGTATCGTTTTCTTGGGGTGTATTTTCATACTCCATGCTGCATTTCGTTTGAGCTCTAGAATCGAACATGGGTCTCTGTTGATCACAAACGCTAGCCTACAGCGTGGGTTTTATTAGGCATATTCCTCGATCTGCCGTGTGTTAATTCTTATCAAAGATGACATAAATATGATTACTTACGATTATCATTTGATTATGATAAGAATTAGTTATTGCACGGATTTCTTGCTTCGGTGTCTTTTAGGTAAATGAAGGCACTGTTTTTCATTGAGGAAGCCATGTGCTAGTATAATGTAAATGGAATCTTGGGACATAGATTAGTCTGATAACCATCTTGGTGCATGTACGTTGAAAGAAATTTAGTTCAGTATAGGTTATTATATCATTATAGGTTATTATCATCATCAGCAACCCATACAAGACCCAAGGCCTCTTCTACAACTGAGAGGGTTTAGAGCCTAAACTTTAGGCCTTAGTCCACCATGCTGGCCTAGTGTATAGAGTACCTTCCGGGAAGTCGTTGTTCTCTGTGGCCCTGCAGGCGAGCCGGTACTCCATCTTGAGGCACTGGCTCAGGTCGAGCTGCGCGCCGCGCTGCAGCGCCCGCAGCGTGATCTTCAACGAGCCCGGACACATCTGGTGCAGGGTCTAGAAACAAATGCGTTTCTATTATACTGAGAGTAATTTATGCGGTCTTCAAAATAAGTAGAAGTGTAGTAACGGTTCTTCTTCTTCTTCATTAACCCATATACGCCCACTGCTGAGCACGGGTCTCCTCTACCATTGAAAGGGTTTAGGCCATAGTCCATCACGCTGGCCTAGTGCGGGTTGGCGGACTACACACTTAAGAAATTCCTAAGAACTCTTAGGTGTGCAGGTTTCATCACGATGTTTTCCTTCACCGTTAAAGCAAGAGATAATTCAATGTGAATACACACATAACGGTTCTTATACAGACTGTATTCGGACTGTGATCGGAAACTAAGGTAGATAATAGCTACGGTGATCGTTATCCCATTGGCGTTTAAAAAAATCTGATTATTATAATAATAACTATATATGATTATTTATAAAATTTATCACTCGAATCTTTCTTCAGTATTAGCACAGTAAACATATTAACCAATACGTCAAATTAACGTAACGACTGCTTGAATATCAAAGCAATTTTTATAGATGAAACCTCCGTGACAGAAATTACAGACATCATAACTCATATTGAAACCGATAAATTGTGCGCCAGCGTTGCTTTCAAAATGATAAAATAATACAGATCACCATATTAGACTTCACTTGGGACCCGAATCCCTTCTCATCTCATCTTACTCATCATCATCACTTCTTAGTTTTAGTGTTGTGTGTACAATGAAGTTTAAATAAATAAATCATCAATGACAATACACTCACCTCCAAAGTCTTCACGGACCATTCGTTCTGAACCTTCTCCAGCCTCTCGATGATCTCCTCGACAGTCGACGCGGCGAAGCAGTAGTTGATGTGTTTGATGTGAGGAGCCAGCGAGAACTCTTCGGGCGGCTCGTTGAACTTGTTCAGTAAGGAATCCACTTCCACTTCGTTGGTGCAACGGGACAGTAGCATCTCTAACTCGTACAGACGCTTGCTGGGCACGAAATGGGTCGCTATACCCGCTTTCACTACGTCTTTCCCTTTTAATCTGTCGCCTAAAATTTATTGAGAGGGTTGCATTTTTTGAGACTTATGCCACTGCTAGATTAAATACATATGTGATGTTGGAAAGATAATAAAATTTGCTCAGTATATTTAGGTAAAAACATCGATTTCTCCCAAGCATACGATAAACAAGCTTTGGTAATAACCAATATCAATTATAAATTGGTATGATTAACAAAATGCATTTTGAATCCAATTTTTCTTTAGAATATTACAACAAGTAAACCATACCAGTCAATCCCAAATACAGGCCCAAGTTGACCTGCAACCGCGGCAGGAAGTACGATCCTCCCACATCTGGGAACAGACCAATCTTAGTCTCCGGCATGGCTATCATCGTCTTCTCAGTCGCCACCCTGTACCTCCCATGCACGGATACTCCTAACCCACCGCCCATTGTGATGCCGTGTATCAGCGCCACGTAGGGTATCTTGTACCTCCCGATCAGATTGTTCACGTTGTACTCCGTGTAGAAGAACCTTGGACCCTCAACTTTGTCGATAGCTAACTTAACATCGCCCCCAGCACAGAACGCCTTCTCCCCCGAACCCTTGACTATGACTAGAGTCTGCGTCTTCTCCCATTCTTGAAGCTTTGACAGCATCTTGGTCACCATTGATGTGTTTAAGGAGTTGAGCGCTTTGGGACGGTTGAGGGTGAGTATTCCGGCATTATTTAGAGTCTCAAAGAGGACATCCGATTCTTGCGTAGACATTGTGCGTTTAAAGAGAGACGTAGCTCCACTTAGCCTAGTTAATTTCAACATCTGAAAAAAATATTGGAATGTAAATAAATACTCCATGCATTAACAAACAATTGTACACTCGTAAAGTAATTTTTGAACGCCTTCCAAAACCATTTAGCTAATATTGAATCCAGCTTGAAATAGTCCCAATGTTTTGTAAATATTTATTTATGCATAAACTTTAATTTTTCTTGAGCAATAGTATCTACAAAAAAGAACAGCATTCTTGTGCTATCGGTTGCGGAGATTAAACCCGCTACCATTTATTTGGCGGTCAAGGTATTGTCATATTGCACAGTGGTTAAATGCAACTATTTCCTTTGAATTAGTATTCAGTGTTAAACAAGGTAATAAAGATATCGCGATAGTGTGGTAGCAACATTATTTTCGGTTTTGGTGTGGTCCGAAGAGTTTCTTATAGTGTTTAAGACCCAAAAAATATGGAATCGAAACTAATTAATAACGAGACTTTTTTGTGTAATAATTTAATTAAAATGCAAAGTATGAAAAAGAATGCATAAAATATGTCACCTCAAACATACCATGAGCCTGTCCATGATAGTTAGTTTTATGTAACAGAATAGTTGTGTTAATAAAGACTTAAGTGGGGAATGAATGGAACCATTTGTAATGAATGCAATTCTGCCAACCACGTAAATGATTACAGTTGTGAATAGCAAACAAACACATGAACAGTAATGGCTCATTGTCACTGCTGTATGTAATAATACATAATAGTACATTCAAATTCTTTACAATATATTTTTTTATGATAGAATTTTTACGGCCAGTGACCATGCCCATCTCTTGATGATGAGTAATATCTTTTTAGTCTAGACCTTAGAATGTTTGGAAAATTCGACCAAGTGTTTTATGTTTGCACTACATACATTTAATGGTAATTATGCAGCTGTTCGAGAGAATAATAACTAACGAAAATGTTTATAACGTCATAAAAAGCGTATCACGTAATATTTTAAAACTGATGTTGAGTTTAAACAAGGTAACTTATATGAAGATTTTTAAAGTATCTCAGGTGTAAAGTATCAAATAAGGTTCTAGTTTGTTTAATAAAATAACCGGAAAAAGAGTAAGCTACCCCGTTTTTAAGTGCTTGGCACCAATACATGACACCAATCCATTCGGAATCGAGTATACACTGATCTCAAAATAAAAAACATTTGCGCGAGTCTATGTGGCATGGTTTCGAACATTTTTTCGAAGCGAATATTTGTATGTTGTGAGTTTATATCACAACTGCTTCTATCGCTAAACGGAGGTACAACTGCGTGTGCCACTGAACGGGTAGTCAGTGGAGCAGAGACGTAGTGACTGCATTTAAGGGGACGTAGTATGGGATCTTATTGTACAATTGTCTGATTACTTAAAAAAGCGATTTGATGCCGGGTCTGAGAGTGCAAAATGGGCACTTTCTCTGGAAAAAGAATCTCAAATGAAGTTTTAAGAAGAGAAAGACACAAAGCACACATTTGGGAGCTCAGATGGGATTAGAGCCTAGAAGTATCTGGAGACACATGTGAGATAAAAGATCCCACACTCCATACCCAGCACAACATAATATATTGTTTATGTTTATGTGGACATTATTATGACTCTATTCAATACAGGCATTGCTACAACTGTTCTTATGACCTACTGCAAATCATACAAAAAAAAGAATACAAAAACATTGATGAAACAAAATATTTTGGACCTTAGTTTTCATTCTCACTTGAAGTAAATATTTATCAGTCTTATAACATAGTTATCATACATAACACTGCTAGTTTTAGATACATTTTGCATCAATTAGAACTCAAATGCCAATGTTACCTTGAACTGTGATAAATCAAAATATGTAACCACTCAATATAAGTGATAAAATGTTGAATCAATTTAACACATGATAGATAAACAATGTTCATCAATTATGGGACTAACTTTGGTATATTTTTTATAAACATGACTTAATTTAAGTTCTATTTAAAAATGCTTTGGCATGTATCAAAAGAAATGTGGCAAAACATGTTTAAATAGTAGTAAAGTTAACTAACAGTATTGTCTTTACACATTTGAAAGGGATTACAGCTTTGTTTACTAAACTAGTTCATTTAGATATCCTAGTATCATTTTTAGTTTAAGATTTTTCAGGGTGACTCCAATGTTTTTCATAGTCAAGCTGTCTAAAAAAAACAAGCAACTAAAAATAGGCATAAATTTTCTGAGATTTCAAGGATTTTTATTTTTATTGAATATGGTAAAGATTTTTATAGTAAGGTTTATTTGCTAAGCTTATAAATATCTCAAATTTTATTACTATAAATTTTGTTTTAACTATAAAAAATAAAAACAAAGTTTAATACAGGAATAAATACTCTAATATTTATTATGGTTAAGTACATTCGAATAGTAATTTTAGTAACAGCAACAGTAAGTATCATTAATTTAAATCTCATCATTAAGATTGTATCCTTTGTTACAAAGAGCTTTCTGATATGATATTTATCTCTGCTTTTACTTGTGACAAACAACAATTGTGCTACAAACGGTGGAGTTTTATAAAACAATTCAAATTGAAATAATAATTTTCGTATCAAAATACGTATGGCACTGCATTTAAATATGCTAATACTACCATTCATTGAATAATAATTATCAAACGACCCGGCGCGCGTGGTACAGACGCAATAGATAAAAACAATTGCATAATTACTTACTTTGAACTTCACGAAACAGCAGCTTATCTCTTAAATTCACTTCGTAGCACCGAAAGTAGACAGCCCACACCGCAACTTATCTAATTATAACCAACACACACCAGTAACGTGCAAGTTCATAGAGTGAAAATCGTAATAAAGGCGTAAACTGCCGTTTATTAATAAGAGTTTGTATAAAATAAATAAAAATATTAAAAATCTACCAATATAAACCGGTCTCCAGATGTCAGGCGATTGAATTTGAATGACAAGTAGGTACAAAAGAAAAGTTAATATTTTCCCGTCATGAATGAAAACAACTTAACTTTTTTTACGTTAGCATAAAGCATAGACAGTTTACAGTATTTATTTAACTTTTATACATACTGAAATACAAATTAATATGGAATAATTGCTGTGCTTTAAGTTATTTCAAAAATATACGGACAAGTACCGACTTTGCACCAATTTAAGTCGAAAGCCATTTCTTGTGGTTATTTATTTCATGCCATTCTATCATGGATCCATAGAGAAAGACGGGACAATTACCAACATTCAAACTTGACGTAAAGAGAAATGTCAAAGTCAGCTGGTATAGTTTTGAGGTTATTTCATATTTGTTGAGTGTTGAACATTTGATATCTGGTGCTCGATTTTAAAAGAAAGTGTCTTAAATATGGGCGTGACAAGAAAATTTTTAAATTGGTACGCTAGACTTGCACCTGCACATGGCAAATCAGCACCACCGTACGAACATGTAATACAAATTGGCGATCCTACATTACGTAAAGTTTCCGAGGCAGTTCCTTTAGATAAAATAAAAACAAAAGAAGTACAGACTGTAATACAAAAGCTTGCTTATGTAGTCAATAAGTATGGAGCTTTTGGAATGTCTGCTCCCCAAATCGGTGTTAATATGAGGATATTTGTAATGCAACACACTGCCAAACAAATTGCAAAAGTGCCCAAAGAAAGTGCGAAACAAATGGGTTTGAACATAGTACCGTTCACTGTGAGTAAGTAATGTGTAATATTAATTAGTAGTAGTAGTAGTCTTCTCATATATATATATATATTTTTAACTTATGAAATAATATCATAAATATATTTATTTAAAATATTGCTATTTTATGAGTTAAAGTACATAACTGTTTTGTGTTTTCTACTTGACTCCAAATAATTTATAAAAATAGCCAGAGGAACTTAATTAGAACACATCCTACTTATTGCCAGAAAAGACACCAACCCAATGAGTTTTTATGCAATTTTGTTTTACTTTAATGTGATATTTTTTTAGGTGTTTGTTAACCCAAAATTAAAGGTGGTGAATTTCCAAAAAGTAGTAAGAGCTGAAGGATGTGAAAGTGTCCAAGGGTACACTGCTGATGTTCCCAGGTACAAAGAAGTTCAGGTTTCAGGTATGATTTACATTTTATTGATAGTATATGTAAATTTTTCTTCCAACCTGCAATAGGCCAACTTGCTGGAATAAGGTTTAAAATCCTCTTAGCTGTAGAGTAAACTTGCGCCCAGTAGTGGGATGTCTGATGATGAATAAAACATGAATTAGCGGTGCCTTCTAACAATTGATGGTTTTCTTCTCATTTCAATTAAAAAGTTCTATTTAATTATAATACTATTTAGAATTTGCTAAAACATGTATTTAAATTTCAGGCTATGATCAAAATGGAGAGCCCCATTCCAAAACATACAAGGACTGGATAGCAAGGATAGCACAGCATGAAATGGACCATTTAGATGGGAAGCTATATGTTGATATTATGGACAAGAAAACAATGACTTGCATATGTTGGGAGGAAGTTAACTTGTCTAAGGGCAAAGTTGTTATTCCATTTTCACCTGAATAAATTATTTATTGAATTGTGTTGTTGTATTTATTAAAGAAAAAAATACATTTATTTATGAGTGTAACATGAAATAATGTCTACTTTACAAAATTGTTATCAAAAATAAATATTTTCCAGATTTTAGATACTGTGTTTAAAAAACAAGGAAATCCTTTTCTACAGAAAAAAAACACCAGTTTACAAAGCATTGCTTTATTTGACATAATGAAGCATAAATAAGTACCATCTTCTGGATAACATTACACAACTAATTTAAATAAACAATGGTATTAGTTAGATAATACCTTACTGAGCCATATTAGTAAATAAAGATATATTTTTAACATACTTGACAGAATATAAATATGGGTTCTCTCCTATTTTACAAATAACTTTATAGGAATGTTGAGATGACGATTATGTTTGAAAAGCACTAAAAATTTTACTAAGGTTATATAAGCTTTTTTTAAATTATTTACTAAGATGATGAGTTTCAACATAGAACATTAAAATACAGCTGCTGTTTATACTTATATACAAACACAAGTAACATTGTTCAGTGATAACAGTTTTCTATTAAAGATATCTGCTAGTTACTAAGCAATTCAAGATAATTTAAGTTAGCTGCTATTGCATATTATGCTATCAATAATAAATCTCATTAATTTAGTGCTTTAAAATGATACACCTATTAGATACATTCCTTTTCCATCTTGTCTTAAAATAATACACTCACATAAGATATATACTTCTTTCAGTCAATTTTCTGATTATTAACATACAAAATTTCATCCATTTCTATCTTTTACAAAATTCTCCCCTCAACTAATAATTTTATTCTAGTTTAATGATTTTACATCCAAAGATATTGCTAATCTATACTTCTAAATGAATATGTGTATTATCAGAGTGTTAAGCTTCAAGAGATCAAGTTAAATCCCTTTACAGAATATGAGCTAAAGCTATAATAATGATTTTTAAAATTTTAATAAAATTTTCTTTTCTATGAATGTAAATTGAATTTACTACTATAGTAACATTTATGTTATTTTTGAGGCAGAAATACTCTTTAATTAGTATGTGAAACAGATTGAATACCTTTAGGAATTGTGTTAATTTTACCAATGAAATGTTCTATAAGCTAAGAATATTTTATACACAACAAATGTAGCTGCTAAACATTCAGCCATATGTTTATGAATAATGTAACATCTGAAAAAGCTCTATTGTTTGTTAAACTGTGAATAATAAAAAATTCTAGCTACAGTAGCTCATTAGTGACATTCATTCTATGTTTGTTGGCTGTAAATACAAGCTTCATAAGTGGATAAATTATGTGAGTAATCAATGCTTGGATAAATATGTCATATTTCATTTACATGACACAGCTACAGGATTAAATGCTGTTTATTAAAAAGTTTTATACATTCCTTTGTTCCTTTCAAAAAGAGGACAGACAAATCAATAATCCCATAAGGACATATTTATTAACAGTCATAACTTCAAAGATTTGTAAGACGTAGCGGTGTTACTTGATTCACAAACGTGGCTTGCGCTCGTCGCGATTTAATCTCAACACATAAGACAGGCTGTATTGCATTATTTAATACTAAAACAAATACTTTTGTTTCCATTAAGCCTTTTGATAGTTTAAGCGAGCATTTTGTGCTGCACAAGACAGGAAAAATAGCAGCAATCTACTATTACTTATATGGGATGTATACAGAGCGTGATCGGAAACGAAGGCAGGTAATAGCTAGGCGTTATCTATTAATAATTAAAATTTTGCTAACAACCATTGGTATTAAATGTATGTTAGGAAAACATTTTTTTTTTATAATCATCGTAACCACTACCTGCCGTAGTTTTTCATAGTACATACTGTATACATCTTATACAGAAGTGCTTCCCAACCTTTTTATACCATGCCCCACTTTAACATTTCTCAAATTTTTATACCCCCCATATACAAATTTTAACCTTTACAAATTGTCACTACACTCAACTCATATCAAGTCTTAAATTGCAGCGCCCCCCTTTACTATCAAACTGTCCCCCCTTTAGGGTGTTGGCTTCACATTGAGAACCACTGCTATATAGGTAATATTAATGCAATACCAGCCGGTCTGCATTCACAGACTCCAGCCGCAGCGCACGTCCCAGCGGTGCAGTTACCTGAGCGGGTTGGAGGCGAGCGACGTGAGGCTGGTGAGCGAGGAGGGCCCGCTGGCGGCCAGGCTCACGCGCTCGCTCTCCTCGTCCGCCTGGTTGTTGCGCAGCTCCTGCAGCGTGTACACGAACTTGCTCCACTCGTCGTGGCGCGGCTGGGCCACGTGCTGGTAATGTCAAATTATATTGGTACTGGCTGGTAAATTTAGTAATGCAGTGGATAGAGGTCTGAATAGTGTTGACTGGTGATGAGCAGTTACATCATAAGCAAATATGCTGAGATATTTGTGACTATATTGGATAGGCTGATACTTCAACTTTTTTCACTTGTAAACTCATTTTAAAACTTTTATCTTTATGTTAGCCCCTTCAACTGGGAAGAATCAGATCTTAGTCCGTCAGACTAGCCTAAGTTATATGGATTGAGATTGATTGACTAATTGAATTGTAAATTTAATTGTCGATTTTGGCAAGACCTTGACCTGTAAAGTTAGAAAGAAAGTACAAAGATTGTTTGTTTTTGACTTACCTCAGCGAGTTCATAGACCCAAATCTTGCCAGCGTCGTCGCCAGCTGTGACGTGGGTGCCGGCCGGGGTCCACGACACGCGGTTGAACGCCACACCGCCTTCAGCTTGGATAGAGGCAACTGGGACCTGGAAGAATATAAAAGTTTATAAAACCCACATGAATATATTTTCCCTTTCGCAATTAAGAAAAAGTTTAATACAGTAAACAAAACTGGATATCTAAATGAAAGGTTGTCAATTTCCTCATTGGTGTTCTCCCCGAATTAACTATACTAATTCGTCGCATTTTTGGTATTTTTTTATTGTTTACAATCTATATTGACACTTATTATAAACAATTAATTGCCGATGAAAAACACAAAAAATTTAGTTCTTACCTCAGTATCTCTGTTCAAGTTCCACAGGTCCAGCTTGCCAGCAGCATCGGCGGCGGCGAAGAGAGCGGGGTGCGTGGGGGACCAGCGTACGTCCACCACGTAATCACCATTGTCCTCGAACGAATACAACGGCTTGTTCTCCTGTGAACGTAAAACAACCAGTGTGAAGTAGTGTTTGCCTCGAGGGTTAGTTGCGCGGTTAAGAATTTCAAAAATTGGAGGTTCACACCCCAGGCTTGAGTTCCTGACTTTTGGAAGGTTTATTTGTATTCCCAATGGATTTTGATTTGAAATGAATGAAATGAAATAATATTTATTAAATCTAAAAAAAGGCAAATACATCACTTAGATTCAGTCATTTTAAATTTTACCATCCTGTTCGGAAGGCAGTCATCACTAGAGAAGAACGGGCTAGAAACTCTAGTGTTGCTCTTTTCCAATCAAGAGATAGCTTACAATATTGTTACAAGGACTTAATTTCCCGAATTAGAGCAGCTCATTGGTACAATGTCAGAATGTTGTGTTGCATATTAGAACAGCATAGTCATCTTAAATGGAGAGACTGTCATCTAACCAAGTTAAAATTTCATGAATGGAAATAAGCAAATCAGGCAGACCAGTCCACACAAACAGCACCCGTTCACGAGTATGACGCATGTGCCAGCCATCGGCCTCCTCAACCATTTCATAGGGAAGTGACCGACCCGGCACACGACGCCGCCGTAAGCACAGACGTTTCAGCGAGCATGACATACCTAATTGCTTACAGATTATTAAAACAATAATTAAGTACGTACAGCCATGTCCATTAAAGTAGACTCAGTCAAACTATTAACTTAGACAGTGAAAAGATGGTGAAAAAAATCAGCGTAAGTTCTTAGCAGCTTTTTAGGTGAGTAGTCCGCATTAGGCCAGCGTGATGTACTAAGCCCTAAACTCTCCACGCACTCCGTCACGTATATGTATATGGACTGATGATGTGGTACCTTGAGGCTCCACAGCTTGACGCTCCAGTCCATGGAGCAGGTGAGGTAGAGGTGCGCCAGGTCGACGGCGCCGGCGGCCGCGTGGCACGACACGCCCGTCACCGGCCCCGCGTGCGCCTCCACGCACTCCGTCACGTATATGTGTATGGACTGATGATGTGGTACCTTGAGGCTCCACAGCTTGACGCTCCAGTCCATGGAGCAGGTGAGGTAGAGGTGCGCCAGGTCGACGGCGCCGGCGGCCGCGTGGCACGACACGCCCGTCACCGGCCCCGCGTGCGCCTCCACGCACTCCGTCACGTATATGTGTATGGACTGATGATGTGGTACCTTGAGGCTCCACAGCTTGACGCTCCAGTCCATGGAGCAGGTGAGGTAGAGGTGCGCCAGGTCGACGGCGCCGGCGGCCGCGTGGCACGACACGCCCGTCACCGGCCCCGCGTGCGCCTCCACGCACTCCGTCACGTATATGTGTATGGACTGATGATGTGGTACCTTGAGGCTCCACAGCTTGACGCTCCAGTCCATGGAGCAGGTGAGGTAGAGGTGCGCCAGGTCGACGGCGCCGGCGGCCGCGTGGCACGACACGCCCGTCACCGGCCCCGCGTGCGCCTCCACGCACTCCGTCACGTATATGTGTATGGACTGATGATGTGGTACCTTGAGGCTCCACAGCTTGACGCTCCAGTCCATGGAGCAGGTGAGGTAGAGGTGCGCCAGGTCGACGGCGTCGGCGGCCGCGTGGCACGACACGCCCGTCACCGGCCCCGCGTGCGCCTCCACGCACTCCGTCACGTATATGTGTATGGACTGATGATGTGGTACCTTGAGGCTCCACAGCTTGACGCTCCAGTCCATGGAGCAGGTGAGGTAGAGGTGCGCCAGGTCGACGGCGCCGGCGGCCGCGTGGCACGACACGCCCGTCACCGGCCCCGCGTGCGCCTCCACGCACTCCGTCACGTATATGTGTATGGACTGATGATGTGGTACCTTGAGGCTCCACAGCTTGACGCTCCAGTCCATGGAGCAGGTGAGGTAGAGGTGCGCCAGGTCGACGGCGCCGGCGGCCGCGTGGCACGACACGCCCGTCACCGGCCCCGCGTGCGCCTCCACGCACTCCGTCACGCCGGCACGCTGCCCGTACAGGCATCCTGCATACACACACACTGCTGTATTACTGCTGGAACACATGTTTACTCTTCTACTGAATCACTTGGGTAAATTAATTCCAACAGATAGATACGGCAGAAACATGTTAATCAGGCAACATGTCAGTGCTACTATTCACGATTAGAATTAAGCCACCCAACTCGGCAGTGGCTGTCATATGACTGAATAGCTTTAGTCCGCGGCTTCACACACCTTGGACTCCGTTTCATTTTAATAGGTCCGGGATTTTTGCCAAATCCATTTTTATGAATATAAGGTATAATAACTATATGTTTCCTAAATTGTGTTACTAGATCAGTGGGTTGAGTTGATACAGATTATAAAATGGTGTGTTTACCCGTGTAGACATTGCCGTCCTCGCTGCCGAGCACGAAGTTGTTGACGAGTCCGTGCGGGAAGCCCATGCTGGTGACGGCGACGGCCTTGGACTGGCGGTGCTGCAGGTCCAGCGTCTCCTGCGGCTGCGACAGCATGTCCAGCGACCACGAGCACAGCCGCCCGTCCGTCGACACGGAGATCAGGTTGTGCGCGTTCTGGCTGCCCACCACCGACAGGCAGTACACGGGGTGCTGTGGAGGTTAATTAGTTTATTAAGGGGCGGTAAAAGTAGTACACGTTTTTATCATATTTACAGGTAAGTGTGACGCGTTTTTCTAGATTCGAGTCTAGACTTAGGCTGTTGAATTAATGTAAATTTAAAAAGTGGTACATAATTTTTCTTTACATTTTTTTTGTTATTTAAAATGTTTTGTTGCGAACTGCCTTCATTAATATCACGGTACGTTATATCAATTGGTGGGAAAATAAATTGCTAAAGCTGCTTTAGAAACTTTTAACTTATAAATTTCGACCTATGAAAATTCTTTTTAAATCTGCGAGAGCTTTTTTCTAAATTGACCGAGTCACGTTGAGTATGGAATGTTTACCGTGTGTGCGAGTGAAGACAGCGGTGTGCGCTTGATGGGCGTCCGTTTCTGGACGCGGTTATCCCACAGAACAATCTGGCCTGAATATGTGCCGCCCAGAATCAAGTTGGGGTGGAACCTGTAAAGTTTTCATTAAATTAGATATATAAAAATGTACCCTGTTTTATTCTGTTATGTATAAATTGATGTAAAGAAGAATATCGAAGGGATTTTAGAAGCATAAATACTTATTTACTACTTAGCAGAACTCTGTGTGTAAATATGCCATAACTCACCCCCTCCCCTCATTTTCCCCATGAAACTTAACACAGCTATGTTTTAATTTTATTTTTTTAAGTAAAGAAAAACATAAGGGTGCCTAATATCATAAAATACATATGTGTGTACCTGGCGAAAGTAGCGCTCATAACGGGCGACTGGCAGTGGAATATGTCCTCGGGCGTGGTCTTCTTGAACTTGGTGTTCCAGACGAGGCAGACGCCGTCGGGGTCGTGCGGCGCGTCGTCGCTGTTGTGGTAGGACGCGAGCATCAGCTCCGGGTGCGCCGCCGACCAGTCCACGCACGTCACGCAGCGCCCGCGCGACCAGCGCTCGTCGTAGAACGTGCGCACCAGGGACAGGCGGGCGTCGCATTTGTCGTCACTGGGCGCGATAGATAAAATCATCATGAGGATCATCGTCATCAAGGATTATCAAGGAGATGACTCTGCCCTGTTCCCTATTTTAAATGGAGTAGGCGTAGGTTTTATCCTTCTACACATCTCTATACGTCATGTCTTCATTTACCCCTTTCTCTTTCATATCTCACGTCACGGATTCCATCTTTTCTTTGGCCTTCCTCTGTTCGCCCATCCATGCACTTTCATATTCATCACCTTTTTTCCTACGTATGATTCATGCCTTCTTATAACATGCTTATACCACGACAGACAGTTTCCTATCATGTTTTCTAATATTAAGACAATTATTTGTATATACATGTAAAACAACTTTTTTTGAATCGTCTTTTCAATTCCGAACGTGATATAAATATCAATTAATAGCTGGAAGGCCAGATTCCCCGACTTGCCCTTTTCAGCCTCATCTGAGGTACAAAAAATCGCTTACTTTTCGTAATAAGAAAACTAGTGAAGTAGACTAATGTGTCTTAAGGGAGAAAATGTCAAAGTCCGACAATGGATTTTGGTTGGCTTGTAATAATAGTAAAAAAAAATTAAAAAAAAACACATTCTAACAAACTATGGATTAAAAGCAAGGAAACGCTTTTACCAAACTACCGCTGAATGAAATAGAATAAATAAAACAAGATTTTTTTAATATTTACAAAATCTTACTAAATATTTTAAAGAAATCATGCAAAACTAGTAAATTTTCCACTGAATTAGGAGTTTTAGATGACAAGGATCAATTAGAAATAATTTTAGCACACTAGATATTTTTTGGCACGCAGCGATTTTCAGGCAGTTTGATAGCCAATTAATAAATTTGGAAAGTAGAAATGGGGATGAAAGTTTATATTACAATGCGACTTTTAGAAAAAGCATATTTTCAAATCATATAAAACACTTTACAATGAAAACCCAAAAAAATAAAAGGGATCAACGTATTATTTTAAAATGTTAAAGAGTTATAAATAAGGAAAAAAACACAGGATAAAAATAAAAAAATCTGTAAACTGTTAAATTGCTTTACCAAGATGGATATCATACCCAGAAGAATACCTACAACAAAGCGAATTATTTTAGAAAATATTCCGTCAGATATTATGTTTTTATTATGGCTTTAAATGTTTTTCTTGCTCAGAACAAATGGATTATTGCTCATACAATAACTGTCACGGCATGTTAATTTCATGAGATAGCGGATTTTACACCTCAATACGGTAACGTAGAGAAGCTGACAAACCTTAAAAATTTTTTCAGCTTCGAGCTTCAGCTCGTGGCATAGTGAAATAGTAAAACATATATCACTTATATCCAAGTGATTGGACGTCGATGGCTATGGCCTTTTGAGAATCTTGGCAGTCGCCGATTTAAGCTGGGTTATGTGTGTACCGTGAAGGAAAACATCATGAGGAAACTTGCACACCTAAAAGTTCTTGTGAAATTTTTAGGTGTGTTCCACCAACTAGCACTAGACCAGCATGATGGACTATGGCCTAAGCCCTCTCGATTGTAGAGGAGACCCGTGCCCAGCAGTGGGACGTATAGGGGTTGATGTCCGCCATCCTGTACTAGGCCAGCGTGTCGGACTAAAGGCTAAACCTTTCCAGTTGTAAAGAAAGCTCGTGCCTACAGCAAAGCATGTATAGGCTGATGAAGAAGAAGAAGATAATCATGATGATGATTATGGTGATGATAATAATATGAAGCTGATGATGAAGATTACTCACAGCGCGTTCTCCCCGTCGCCGCCGCCGGTGTAGTCGGTGTAGATGTCGACGGACTCCGCGAGCGCGCGCTCGATGACGCGGCCGGCGCGGCTCATGAACCGCTGGAACTCCGACGACAGCATTATCGTCTGCTTCTCGTCCGCGCTCAGCTCGCGAACTAGCAAATAAGTTCGACGATTTATGTAATAATCCACCTTAGAAGCAGGGATGACAATAATAGGAACTAACGTAAGGAATACTAAAGAAACATGGGGCTCTGAGCGATAACATTGGAAAAGCTTATAAGTGACCAAACATTTTAGTCGGTATGCCGAAGTAAGATTTGGATAAGTATCCAACACAGCCAAGTGAAAAATTGTTCCCAGCTGATTTGGAAGGCTGGTGAACCGGCATACTTTTCTCGGCCTCCCTTGTGGGTTTGAATGGGGTGCTTAAGAGGCCTTAATTTTTTTTTATGTGAAAGGAGGCAAACGACCAAACATACCATCAATAATAAATGGCCAACGCGTATTATCAACACCAAGGAAATCATCGGCCAATGAGGAATACATTGGCTCTTTTCTTCAAGGTCCCTCAGTTCTACCCGTTTGAAAACACCGCCAAGAAATCTGATAACCTGGTGATGTGACTATACGTTACCTTTCTTCTCTTTCTCTTCATCTTTTTTCTCCGGCGGCGCGGCGGTGACAGCCGGCTGCACCTCCTTGACGGTGGGCAGGCCGTGGGGCAGGATGCCGGGCGGTAGCTTCCCGTGGAACGCCGCGTCCTCCTCGTCGCCTTGCCGCGCCACGTCGCCGTCGAATGTAAGCACTGGACGGTGAATAAGAATGGCCCTCGCCGAGGAGGTGGAGTGTGCCTCATGCATTGTACGACCGAGTTGTTTTAACGCCAGGTTTTATGAGATAATTATATAATATAATATGAGGACATAATTTAGATTTTTTACGACTTGTAAAATGTTAATGATGTTTTTTTGTTGGTATTACTTTTAACAATACAGATTAGGTTTTTGTATACATTTTTAAACAATTTTAATGGAATTGATAACATTTGTAGTATATCAAACAATTTATTCATGTTCATCGCGAAATTGACCAGTGAAGTTAAAAATCTATATCAGGGTATATTTTTCAAAAACAAGTCGGTCGTCGCTACTGAGAGGTATAATTTCATGAAGTTAGAAAGTTGTCAGCGATTAGTAGAATTAATTTGATAAGCGAATAATTTCAGCGTTTCCAACTCCACGAAACTACCCCGTGTGTTTTATGTTATTATGTGTAACGGTACTACTGGTCTACTCGTGTGCCTACGTAATAATTCATCTACTTTGCCGGGCGTGGTGTGGACATTGCACTGCCAATGTGTAAACTATGAATTTTTTTGATATATTTTTAATCCCGAAATTATAACGACAGGAATAATTCGCACTTCAATTCAATATAAAACCAATTTTGCCGTACTTTTTGCTTAAGGACAATGTCAATAAAGAAAATAAAAAATTATCTCAATATTTTTTGGTTTTATGTACTTCAACAATATTTTAGATTCAATTGATAAAGGAAACTTCATAGTTTACACTCATGTGTATTAATTAACATTAATTAAAGACGCTCATATTTATCTTTAATTTACATACTTCATAATACCTCGACATTTCGCCAGATGTTTAAGACCCACATAGGGTTCAAGTCTAATGTTATATTAGGACACATGCTAAAATTTGTGTTACTATTGAGAATCTCCTAATGGAAAAATTACTACCGTATTGCCAGACCCCGTAACCAAACCTCGTACTCTACGCCGCTTACTTAAACAGTCGGTCTATTAAGCTAATCCATCAAACTAAATAAAGATAAAAAAATCAATATAATTAAATATATAAATACAAACAAGACTTGTTTGAACTATTTGCAAATTCAGCTCATTAAGAATGTGCACTATGAATTAATTTTAATCAAATGATTAAATTTAGGATGCACAAGTTACAATTCTCCTTCTCTGATATCTGTCGGCGGCATGTGAAACTTGTCCTAATAAGTGAATTATCAGATAACTTTATACTGCAAGGGCCTTGGGACAGAAACCACTTTCCAAATTGGTATGACGATAGTTTGAAATAACAATGCGTCCTTTAGTAACTATCTCGTGTTAATTGTGTGATTCATATCACACAATACGTGAAGCCGTTGATGGGTGAAGAGAAACTAGAAGGCAATTAAAAAGTTTCATAAAATTACTTTAGCTAGAACGTTAATTTATTTCACCCGTACAAGATCAGTCATGAGTGATGATGAACTAATGTCGATGTTTGTGGTCATGTTGATGATGATGGTGATGATGGATATTTGCGAATATTCAGAAATACATTAGCATAACACAAGCGTGTTTGAAAAAAATCAGTGAACACACAGATATGTCCGAGTTTGTCAAAAAATATTTGTAATTTTTGTTCATTATATCCAATGACATTTGACAAACAATGACTTGGTTTTCATGTTCAAAAATAAAGCTGAATCTTCCTACTGTTACTATATGCTATGTATGAGATAACAGTTACAGCTCAAACATTGTTACGTGCGTTCCGATGAAGTTTCGATTATATGGTGTTTTATGTAATAAATATATTTATCTAGTTGGAAATCGAAAGTACTATGTAGAAAAATATATATTAGAGTCGCAAACAAATTTTATTTCAAACCAAATAATTTAACCAATCATTCTTTTTGCAATACTAAAAGATACTGCTAGCTTTACGGAGTATATATCTTGCGTGAAGGGCTCTACTTACAACGCGTACTTTGTCATTTGAACATGCACAGGAATACATAGGCATCATCATCATACCACGTTTCATTTTATACCTTCTGCGCTTACGGCGACGGAAAATAAAAAAAATACTGTAACTATACTCTCATAGGAAGCTTTCAGTTTTTTAAAAGATTGACGTTAAATAGGTCTTTATATGAGTTTTATCACGTACGCTCTGTAGAGTACGAGAGTGCGCGATGCAAGTTCTACAGATTATAAGCTAAGAGGAAATAGCCTGCATTGGTTTAATCGTCATTGAAAAGGCGTGACAAAAAACTGAAAGCGCATAAAATAGTCTTACAGCATAAATATCTCGCTTAAAAATAATGAAAATTCAACTAGTGCAACTAAATCACACAATAAGTTTCAAAATATCCCTACAAGCGTTAAATAATCCGGTGACAGAAAGCTTGTAATATGCAAAATAACTTCCCGAGCTCTCCACTAGAGAGATACATGTCTCATATTTAATATATAATATATATAAAAAAACATATCCGACTAATATAAAGTTTAACGTACGGTCATGCGTATACACATATGTAATTTCTGTCACATGCATTAATGTTTATTATAATGTTTTATTTATAATGATATATTTAGAATATATGTAAACTTTTCACCTTTTTATATCGCAGCACGAATTTCAATTGTGGTATGATAGTTGATTAAGAAGCTGCCTGATACTTAAGGCTTTTATGCTCGGGATAAATTGCTTTAATTATTTTAAATGACAAGCTTTTATGTACAGACCGGCATGAATATTGCAAGTTATTGTTTAGCCAATTCATGAAGGTCTAAATTTTTACCATCTATCTGCATTTATCTTTTAGTACTTTGAGTATTTTTAAATATATTAGTTTTTTTTTATAAATTATATGCCTTCCTATCATACTTTTGTTTTAATTATGCATATTTTATTTCCAGGCTATTAGATATTGAAACTAGAGCTGCGATACACATGATGATATAATTTTGAAGTGTAAAAATATTATAAAGTACCCTTTAATATTCCACATACACGACATACAGGTAATCAGTTGTTGTGCTAAGTTAAATATGTTAGCGTACGTAATAAAACAGCGTTACATATACGGAAAGTATAAAAGTAAGTAACAAAACAAAAACCATGCTAAGTGAAAGGTGGCACAGGCTCTACAGAGGGCTAGTTTAGTTCGTATGATTGTTTGTATGATTCGGAATTGAAACCTACCTGTGAACTCGTCCTCCCACTCTAAACCCGGGTTTAGATTGTACTCGTCTTGAAAAAGGGAGGAAAAACAAAAAAAAATATGTCAGTATCTTTCGACCATTTTTATATATATGTATATAATAACATATATCCAAAACTTTATACATAGATTAGCATATCAACAGTGCTTATATACTTTACAGCATGACCTATTACGGAGAGTGTCGCGTCAAGGAGTTTCAACTATTTTTCGGCATATTGGAATCATATGAAACCGATAAATGGCAGAAATTGTTGAGGCGACATCGCTCCTCGTGTTAAGACCTGTGCAGTGTTTGTTAGTCGATTCGGAAGGGTAAGTCGGCGTGATATGATATGGCAACCCCATACTACCACCATAATCCGATATAAACATAAGAATATAGATTTTCTTTTGCGGCCATATTGTATAATTTCCATTTGGGAAACCACGTGGAGAACTCTGGAAGGCCACAATTAAAGGATAACGACATCACAATGATGTTTTAGTTGTCACTCGACCCACATCACAAATGTATTGCAGATTTCTTGATAACAAATGCGTATGATAAAATGAAACGTTCACTATGCCTCGAGGACTATTTATCAAGTAATCTGACCCGCACCTATCCTATGTTAGTAGGAAACAATCTAGAAGCGTGACAGAAAGGACCTATTCTAACGTCTATATACATTACTAGATCGAAACGTATGCTATTATACAACCGACACCAAGTTAATCACTGATATGAGATACCGTGTTAGTATGTGACAGAAAGCTTCCTGGAGGAATAATGACTTACCGTAGTAGTCTGCGTGTGCTAGAATAGGACAAAAAATAAAAATATTCCGTCAGTTATAGGTTGTGACTTTGGCATAAAATAAAATATATATCTTTTTACATCTATAGACATTTTGCAACGCCCTTTACATACGAATATACACCATAATATGTACACACATATTTATGTGAATTTATTTCTTTGTATACTTCCCGATGGTTCTGTGATATTCACAATGATTATGGTTTTATTAGTTTGAACATGAGCCCATGCGTTCTTTTCTTATGTAGTGCATTAATGAAACATGCTCTGATATTGCAAGGTTCCGAAGACACGATTCTGTTTAATGCTGTAGTTCAAATGACTTGCAACATTGTCTTTAGTTTGTAGACCCAAATAGACACGTCAAAGTATGTATCTTGTTAAATTATGTAAGGCCACTTGGACTATAGCATACCAAAGTGACTGTTAAAACTCATCAAATGTCAACAGTAGTACACCAAACGTAGTACTGTAGATTCGACAAGTACACATTATAGTATGTTAATGTAGAACTGAATGCCTTCGGAACCGTTCGTTGTTCACGTTTATATTCACCCAATGATTCACACGTGTATTAGTTACAATGACATTCGATGTAACAAAATATATATTACGCCTTTAATGTGTAGACATTTATTTTATTCATGTCGATTGATGCCAATTGTGTCTGTTACCATATAAAATAGTGTATAAAATTACTGAAAAATTTTGTCTTGTTTAACAGGGACTAACGAAAGCGGAATTTAGTCAAACTAACAGTGAAATATATTTGAGTTCCCTAAGTCTGCTATTCTGGCCTAGATAGTTAGCGTGCTACACATACCCAAGAAATTCCTGCTGACTCTTAGGCGTGCATTTTTTTCACAATGTTTTCCTCAAATCATTAATTTCGAAAATTTTGTTGTGTTTGCGTGGGATTCGAACCCACGATAACCGATAATTCGTCTTGACTTGGGACCTAATTTTCGAAGCCAATTATCCCGAATTTTAAACGAGCTGATCCCGTAAGTAATGTGGACGACGCTTAATACAATATCCTAATTCAATAATTCAGTTGCCCTTCTAAAAAAAAATAAGCCAATTACATAACATAAGATAAGGGCGGAACTTATCATGAAGGTATAGGTCGGTCTCCTTGCGAATCCTTCAAGAGTTCTCTTATATTCAATTCTACTGTAATAAAAATTACGTAAAAATACATTTTGTTACATCACACACAATAATTGAACATGCATTATTTTTTTTTTCTTATTGCTTTTTTTGTTTAATTACAAAACATCATCTTGCAAGCTACATATTCGTTAAATTAACACTTAATAATAACTAATTTTTCCACCAATATAGTATCAATGCATTTTATTAAACAATAAATTTATAAAAATTTGACACTCATAAAGAGCATAAAAAAAATCAAGACTCAAGTAACAAGAGGCCACAGTATATTTGATTTACTATGTGGGTGAAAAATGAGGTAGATTTATGAAAGCCAGGACTCATTTATAATGTTCAACGGCAAAAAAGGATAGTTTTGTTTCTCAATAGAACACTTTTAATTAATTTTACCATAAATCAACCTCAATTTAATTTGGTGCTGGCCAAATGACCTCATCAAATCCAAATTGTAGATATGTCAGAGATCATTTAGCTTGTTGTACAGTAGAATTCTTAGTATGTCACATGTAGTAATAAATAAGAAGTCTACAGTAAGTAAAGTGTTAAAATAATGTATGTATTACCTTTTCGCGGCCGCCACCAGTCCTCCATGTATCCTGCAAGCGGTGATGCATTGGAAGAGCAGCCTTTTTTTATGGTAGCACAAACACAAACATTGCACCGACTCATACAGTATTTACTTTTTTTCAATTAATTAATTTGTAATTATTAATCCGTTCACAGGGGACGGAGGGTAAACAGCGATACAGCATAAACTAAAAGGACATCACATGTATCTAAGCTGTGAGACAAACATAATTTTGCACACCATTTGCAGCCTGAATCTTTTTTTTTTACAATTAAAACCTTTTTAAAATTATATCTTTTGAACATTACATGAAATTTCATTCAGGTAGCAAATTCCAAGGCCAAATCAATAAATGATGAAGTGAAAAGTAAATACTGCTTTGATAACTACAGATGTCATTGGTTATTTGAAAATTGTGTCATTTGCAAATACCTCTAGTATGTGTGTGTTATTATCAAATATGTTAAGGATGATACTATATCCATTTCTGTTATGTTTCATTATTAGTCCACAATAAATTTTAGCAAAGATGAGAAACTGAAAATATCATGTATTAATATCAACTAATACAATATAGGTTTCTATGTATTTCAATATTAATAAAAAGCATCTTTTAAGTTTGTATTTCTAGTGTTTACTGCTCTAGATTTAATTATTTTATTATTTATTTTAGATGCAAATTTATTTTCATTGTATAAAGTTTTGCAATTGATTAATATTTACAAATGACACGAAGTTAACACCTTCACCCAGACATCACAGTTAAATATAATAATAAAAAAAAAAAACAAAAAAAATGCAAACTCTCGGTTATTAAAAAATTAAAGAAAAGAAAAAAGTGTGATTATGCACAAATAAAAAAAGTAATCAACATAAAAACAGAGCAAATGTTAAAAACAAGCACTCCATGTTTAGAGAATTTGCATAACCATACAAAGTAAAGTATTAAACTGATTAATATATATCATTTAAAAAATATTTATTAAATAATTTATTATCATATCTCTATAATAAACTATTCAATATTGTAGTCATTACTTTATACTATAAACATCATTAGTTGTCATAAATAGAAAGATTTTTTTTCTGACAAATAAAATAATTTTAGAAATTATTGAATTTCATAAATTCAAAACAAATAAACAGAAAATTTAATTGTTTCCCAAACATTTTTTATAATTGATTTCTTCAATATATTAAGTTTGAATAATTAATTTACCATTTAACACATTTACAACCACTTGCATTTTGTAACTGGCAAGATTCATATCCTCACTGTATATAAGATGCAGTTTTAAAGATTTTACAATACATTTTTACGTAAGACATTAAAATTTGTATCAAATATTGGTAAACAATTTGCTTTGTAATAATATGGTGATTATAAGATTGCTTGGGAATATATAAATAGTTTAAATGATTGTTGTTAGCCTCAATAAAGAATCTTAAGTAAGTGTAGTTGAGATTCTAAATCAGAATATTCTTAGCATGGAGGATTGCGGAAATTAGGCTGAAAAACAGCAATTGACTTTCACATTTATTATTTTGTTCTGGGGATCAAACTTAGAAATCTTTCTACATCTTTCTTAATGTTGATGTAATTTTTTTGTTTAGATACATTGCACACATAACAATGTGGTAGTAAATGTGTTATGGTTCATAGTTTCGGTTAATAGACACCTAACATATAATTTACATAAGTCACACTTACCATCACGCAGCTCACTAACTCCAGAAGCATTTGTTTGAGTCTGCTTGGCGTATGTGAGGTTCTCTTTGGGAGGAATATCGGTTGACTGCACTGAGACTACTTGAAGTTGCGCTGGTTTCTTGGGACCACTGTGAATAAGATAATACAATGTTTTTTAAATTATTTATTCTGTAATTTGCTTGTTCCCTTATTTTAACTTGATTTTACCATAAATATATTGAGAGTTTAATAATTTTGGTGATCCAGTAATGTGTGCTAATTTCTGATATTTCCACCACAACATAACTTCAATAGGTCTTTGTGTGATTCAAGACTATTTCACAAAATAAATTCTCCACCTAGTCCATACATCACTGAGCATCACAAAAACAATAATAATACACACCCTTGAGCTGGCAAGCTTGATTTATCTGTATGAGGCAGGCTGGCATCTGGTGATGAAGTCTGAGGCGGTGTGAGAGATGTCATGGATGACAGCGATGACAAGACATCTTTCACTGGAGCCACACCAAGCGATGAGAGCATCTCATCTAGGTCTCTGCGGCTGTCCAGGCTGGATGCAGCAGATGCCCTTTGCTGTGAGAAAATTAAACAGTACTATTAAATTTTAAATCTATTAGGTGATCTTGTGTGATATTAGTTTATAATTAAAACTGTTTGCCAAACCAACAATATTTATAACACAGTTTACAGGTTTAATCAAAACTGTATTGGATTTACAAAATAATAATTAATAAACTATATTGGTAGAGATTGTCTTATTCATATTCATAAACTAGAGTGGTGTAGAGTTTGTAAAACAAATAAAACATAAAATCATTCTCAATTACAATCAAACACTGATAGAAATTCTCAAATAGTCTTGGCAGTGCAGAAATTAAAAATGTTTGCTTATTGTATCTTGAGAAGCAGTGTATTTAAAAATTTGAACTCACCAATGCCTCTTCAGCATCTTTCTGTTCTTTTTCTCTGCGGCGACGATCCTTTTCTTCCCGAAGAGCTTGGAGCTTTGCCTTCTTCCTCTCCAGCTCCGCCTTACGGTCTGACATGCTCGACATGTTTGCTGTTAATTTATAAATGGCAACATTACATTACATTTAGTTTATTTCACTAAAATAAAAATGTTTATTGATTTCATAAACACAGTTAAGAGTGCAACGAATGCCGGCCATAAATTGTTACTGAATAATGAATTCGAACTACATCCACTGTTTACAAAAAAAAATTACACCCAGATATTGTCCTTAGGTATATTGCATATTTGATATTATATGATATTCACCAATATGGATAATCGCAAATCAGCCGTAGCTATGTATTTAGATCTGACAAAAGCTTTTGATTACGTTCACCACGATATTCTTCTTAATAAACTATATAATTATGGTGTTAGAGGCAACATTAATAACTTAATAAAATCTTATTAAACTGACAGACAGCAAGCTACTCAAATCAGTAGAGTATGTCCCACAAAAAAAGAAGAAATTATATACCAATCTCAATATAATGTTACACACTACGGAGTACCACAAGGCAGCGTCTTAGGCCCACTACTTTTTCTTATATACTTATTATTTTATTTTATTCTTATATTTAAATTTGACTGTTAATAATGAAATAAATACTTACTTAACTAATGTAACAGATTGGCTTAATATAAATAATTTAAAATTAAATCTTACTAAAACAAAAATTATGAATTTTAGTCAGAGACTTCAAGCTAAAACAAATTTAAATATAATATTTCAAAACATTGCAATAGAAGAAACAGAAGACATTAAATTTTTGGGTATATATATTGACAAGAAACTAAATTGGAAGAAACACATAGATTATGTCTGCAAACGTCTAAATCAGCAATCTTATGCTCTTTATAAGCTGAGAAAAATAACAGACAAATCTGCCCTCTTTTGTGCGTATCACGGCCATGTGTCTTCTATTTTACGATACGGCCTGATATTTTGGGGAAATTCGTGAAAGCGATGCATTCGAACAATCACAAACATTAGCTCAACTGACTCATGCATACCATATTTTAAAGAGCTCAAGATACTCCCACTTCCTTGTATGTTTATCTATGAATGTGCTATTTTTGCAAAAACAAATATCCATCTTTTTAAATTTAGTATCCGAACCAGACGCAATGATAAGATGATACACATACCCCACAAAACAGCATTATTCCATAAAAGTGTGTTTAATCTCATCCCTGACATATACAACAGCCTACCAAAATCTATAAGAGAATTTAATGATCTCAGTAATTTTAAATCCTCATTGTTTAAATTCCTAAATAATAAGTGTTATTATAGTTTACATGATTTTCTTTATGATAAATAGATTAGTTAGTTTTGATGTTATAGTTTTTTATTTTTTTTGTAAATTTTTATTAGATTTAAGCCAAATTATTGTATGCCAACACGGCGGGTCATAGCTGTTAAAAAAAAACCTTATTTGTAACACCATTATGTACCTATGTACCACAATAAAATATATTTGAATTTGAATCTAATTCGACTATTGTGACCAATACCATACTGATATTAGAAAGAGTCTAGTTTACACAAGCATTCGGTAAAATAATTACATACATTGACTTTTATAGAAGCCATAAGAACTGCCTTACCAACTTTCTAGTGTCGAAATTCGGCGAAGATTTTTCATTCACAATTATTTCATAGAAAGAAGGATATTGGGCTTTATACAATCTCCGTCAAGCCAAAGATCATCATAAAATCTTGGATTGTGCACGTATTGTGTACCTGAGTCCCTACTTTTCGAATATTTTGTCCAAATGTCAAATATAGAAGACAGCCGAACACAACTCCATTACGGATCGGCTGTGATGTCATGAGCAGAAAATGATTCATTTACATTTGCATAAATAGTTTTACACACTTACCTAGTATTTAGTCTTGTCGTTAAACAAAAATAATCATTTTCATGAAGCAATAATAACAAAAACCTCGTCCAAACGTGGCAAAGTAGAATATATGTAACGGGATGATACTTTACTAATGAAATCAAAGCCAAACTACGAAACTTCCAATGTATTCAGATAATGGTGAAATTTGTTCATGAACAAATCGTTTTTTTACTTATATCTTGTACTTTTTCGTAAAATGAAAATAATCAATCAACTCAGTTCCGTAAAATCAGAAGAAAATTGCAGTATTGCCAGACTAAACAAATTGTATACTATTTGATCGCGGCATTACCATTAATTAATAATATATCTAATTTTTAAAGTCGTAATATTAGCTAAATAAAATTTTAAATACGAAAACTAATTACTAATTATATTGAAAAATGCAAAGCCTTCTTAATTACTATAGCGCATTTAGGGAGGGTACATACAAAAATTAATTGCAAGTTGCAATACTAAAAATGTGTTCCAAATCACAGCAATACCTTAATTAATTTTGTCAGTTTGACGAATATTAATTTTATTTTTATAGCATATATTATACCTACTGATTTCCTTTTTAAATCAGTTCTTTAATTTATTTATTTTCATGTATTTTGTATTTTTAACGACAATTTAAAATAAAAGTTGTTTTTTATTGACAGAAACCTTTATAGTACAGTCGTTTCTATGATTGGACATCTAAAGCTTTAGGTGATAAATATAGCCAATAGGAAAGCCGGAATGACAATATGAAAAACGACAATTCGGTATAGGAAACTTATTTGGGTGTTGTCCGGCTTTATGAATTCACGATTTGAGACAACGCTAGTAGTAATGATCAAACAGTTTCCTTTAGTTTTTTGACTGTTTCGATATTTTTGTATTAATTACGTTTCTAAAACAATTATGAAATTATGATGAGTGATTTTGTATATTATTTCGTTGTGTTGCTTTGCTACAGCATTACCAATTCTGACGCTGGTATGTATAACGATTGTTTGTTACAATTTATCGTTACGTTAATAATTAAAGTAAATAAAACATTGAATCCTTTGGGTTTTTCAAACCTTCCTTTTTAGTAACACTGTACGTAAAAAATAATAAACTTGTCAGCATGTGGAATTACTAATCAGATATGAAAATATTTCAATGAGACACGCTGTGGGCATTGATGCGGTATTATGATTGTTTTCCTCATCTCTGTTGGAAAAATATTTTGTCGATGAAAATGCTTTACATTGCGTAATTTCGTATTCCCTTTTTGAAACTTAAATTCTTGAATAGTGCTTGTTACAATAATTTGAAATTATGTTTCTAATAAGCCTAATCGGCATAGAGGTCATCTATGTTAATTTTAGTGACACTATAAGTATTTCCATAAAAGTAAAATTATAAATTAAAATAGGTATATTATTTTTTTCATTCATTACTGTCATCTATTTCACTATTTTAAAGATATAATCAATATAATATGTACTCATATTTTACCCCTTTGCAAGGTGTTTCAGTTACTTATATTAAATTTTTGAACATGATACAAATATGTTATCCATAATCTTTGTACAATAATTTTCCAACAATATCTTAAATGGGTCCCATTATTTGTATCTTAAGTATTGTGCAAAAAAAAGATTTGTTTGTAATGAAACTGAAACTTTCATATTATTAAAACATTAAACCCAATTTAGAGGTCACAACTCTTGTAAGTTTAGGTGTATTAACAGATATAGGGCATAGTTGTAACACAAAATTTGTTGTGAAATACTTTAAAAGCATAAAAAAATTCAATGACTGCAATAATGTAATAGTATTGTTGTAGTTTATTCATACCATTAAATGATTACTTATTTGATTCATGACCCGCAATAGAGTAAATTTAAAAATATCTAAGCATCCTTCCATATTCTAAAATAATCTTATGTTGAATGTCAATATCACAAGAAGCTTTCAAATCTGTAATATTTTCAGATTCTGCAAAATATTATTACGACTATGAATGCAATGAGCCACTCATAGCCAATGCTAAGTTAGCTGCCACATCCAGTCTTAGAGATAGAGGACCAGATAATGCTAAGTTATATGGTGAGTATTAGCAAATTGACGGCAACTTTTGTTCTATTCCTGTACATGAAGAAGCAAATTTATAGTGAAAACTAAAATAAGTTCACATTATTTTACATACACACACAAACCTGTGGTTGCATAAATTATTTACGTTTTTATAGCCAGAATGTTGTTCATTGTGAAGAAAAAATATGATATACTGTTCTTGTATTCAGATGATAATATTTTATGTTGTTTAGCATTTGTTTATGTGCCTAGACTGTTAAACTACAGCATAATGATTTTATTTATAGTAATAGGTCAAAAGTTGCAATAAATATAGATAGCCACTGTTGTGTTGTTTATTTAATGTTTTAAATTTTATTTTTTTGGCAAAAACAGTTGATAAACAAACAATCTATGATGAGCTTCAATTGGTTCAGTTAACCAATGAGTAATAAGTGAATTAAATTGGGTCAGGTTAAATGTCATTACCCATATACAGATTGTTAGTTTTTCAACATACTTCACACTTTAGTTTTGTTTGAAGGAGTATGCAATGCTTTTATGGCACTATAAATTTTGTTGTATGTTATAGCAAAAAAAAAAAAAAAATTGCAGCCAGTGCTAGAATGAATGAATTGCATGATCAAGTGTGATGTGGTTGATATTTGCTTTTTTCGTGTTTCGTTTGTCAATGGAATAATACTGCAAAGATATATGAAGAGGATAAAGTGAAATGAAGTTTCGTTGGTCTGCAGGTCCACAGACTGCACAGTAATTGGACCTCAAAATTGTGTAATCAGCAGAGAACAATCTCAACAATGATGGCAAAAAAGTACAATGTTAGATGGGCTTTCAATGCCAGTGAGTGGAGTCCAACTAAAGAAGAGATCATTGCAGCTTCCAGCTATATTCAAAATGAGGAGAAGCAACGAATTTCCAAATTTGTCTTCCAAGACGACGCAAAGTCGTCTTTAGTTGGCCGTCTAATGTTGCGAAAGTATGTACATGTATCCACAGGTTTGCCTTACGAGGAGATTCGTTTTGGTAGAGACGAACGGGGCAAACCATATTTGCTGGGAGCAGGTGACTTGCCTATAAGTTTCAATGTATCACATCAAGGTGACCATGTGGTACTAGCAGGAAATATGGGAGCAAACATCGGCATAGACGTAATGAAAATTGAACCTCCTGTGAACAAAAATATACCAGAATTCTTTCGCATAATGACCAGACAGTTTTCTCAAGACGAATGGAACGCCATAAAGAGTTTTCCTACTGAGACTGAGCAGATCTTGTGTTTCTACCGAATATGGTGTCTAAAAGAGAGTTATGTAAAAAATATTGGGTTTGGAATAACTATTCCACTACACGAAATCAGTTTTTCGATAAAAACATTCAAATTGCGTGTGGGGGAATTGGTGACTGATACGACGTTGTACGAAAGGAGCGTATTGAAAAAAGATTGGATTTTCGAGGAGACGCTTATAGATGATAAGCACGCCGTTGCCGTGTCGATGCAATGCAAGGGTGCCCACGAAAACTCGCCTATAAATTACGAGTTTATGACGTTTGAAGAATTGGTGCAGGAAGCCAAGCCGCTCTACAGCCCTGACGAGGTTTTCAGTGAAGAATTCATCAAAAAACAAGCTAAGAATTTCTAGTGTTATATTAAATGGTTAACGTTGCCTATGTTACAATTTATACATATGTTTAAAGCGCTTGTTAATTTTAAAGGGTATTGATTTTATGTTTCGCGTTATGTTTACTCAAACGCTTTACGATATTCAATATTGTTATCGGGTAAAGGACTATATATAACATCGTCTTATATAAACGGAGAAGAATTTTTAATAAATGTCATATAAAAAAGTGTTTTATTATTGTAAAATTAACTTCAAATTGGACTAACACGCCCGAATCAACGAAAAAATACATTATCAGAGTAAAAATGAATTCCGAAAGGTACGAACGCATGGACGGCGTCAGAGAGCGACTTCGACCAGTATTTGGTCGTAGACCTGGGCACGGTTAAGAATGTGACCAGGGTTGCCACGCAAGGGCGCGCGCATTCCCAAGAGTTCGTGCAGGAGTACCATATAAGCTATGGCTCCAACGGCCTCGACTACGTGCAATACAAAGCGGCCGGCGGCGAAGTCAAGGTGAGATATACAAAAACGCGAGGCTACCAGTGGTTTGCATGTGCATGTTTTATGTAGTTAATCATCTAATAACTATGCTTGCGGTATAAATAACTGGC
Organism: Cephonodes hylas; assembly: GCA_030295005.1. Taxonomy (NCBI): domain Eukaryota; kingdom Metazoa; phylum Arthropoda; class Insecta; order Lepidoptera; family Sphingidae; genus Cephonodes; species Cephonodes hylas. Next base: position 853,213 of record AP025367.1, on the reverse strand, counting down.
ATACTTTTTAAATCGACTAATTCACATTTCTCGGTACAATTCTGACCCAATTACTTCAGGCCTGTGCTGAATAAATTAACTAATCAGATTTATAAAACGGAAGGGCTAGATTTCATGAATTCCTTTAATATATATATTTTTAATGTTTTGAACTATATTATTGAAGAATAAAGCAGACTTTGGCAACATAAATAGCAAGCGAATTGCAAGGAAAATTACATTTAATTAACCAAAAAGTCTTACATATAAAAAGTACATTAAAAAGGGTAAAAAAAAGTTTTTATTTAAAATCGCTGATAATTTTAGTTAATCTTTTTCAATAATATTTTAACACTGGCCAAAACGTTAAAAAAGTTCGCTTTACTTTGAAACACAACATGGAGTCAGAATTGTACCCAACCCGACACAAACTAACACTGACCCGACGGTGAAGGTACATCGGCATGGACGGCGCAGGAGAGTTCCTATTACCAGCACCTAACGGTGAACCTGCACAAGCGCATGGAGTTGCGCGGCATCGCCACCAGGGGGCGTTATGCCACCGACGAATACGTCACTGAGTACATGCTGCAGTACTCCGACGATGGTGAGAGTTGGAGAGAGGTGGCCAGGGCTGATGGATTCACTCAGGTATGTGGTAGTGGAAGCAAAGGCGGATTATCCTTAAGGCAAACTAGGCACATGCCTAGGGGCCCGAGGTTACAAAGGGGCGCCCTTGCAGAATTGTTAACAAAAACAGTATTTTTTAGCCAGTAGGGGCGGAAAATTTGAAAAGCCTACTGGCGGCAAATGAGTTAATCCGCCTCTGTGTGGTAGTGAACTTTTAGTGGTATGGGTAAATTATAGTGAAGGTTCTTGGGTACTTCTAATGGTAATCACGGTGTTAATGATAACCCTGTTCTTAGGTCAGATAACTACGAAGGAGCGTGTGATACGTAATAGAGATTATATGCACATAGTTTTAATTGTAGGCTTGTAGTTGACACAATGTGTATCAGCCAGATTACCATTCATACTTTATACTTCCGTTTTATACAGTGAATAAAGCATTTGATTTCCATGACATCGAAGAGTGTCGTGTCGTTAAAGTACTGACATTAAAATGGTTTAGTAATACAGTCGGATGTATACTGCGTCAGCCCCGTGTCGCAGTTGGCTAGGCATCAGCTTTCGAAACGAGAGACCAAGGAATCGATGAGGCAAATTTTGTCTAATCCACAAATATTTATTCCGGGTCTGGGTGTCACCCTAAAAGTCTCCCATAGTTTCTCATACGACATAGGACTTGGTATTTAATGTGGAGTCAGAACTACGTAGGCCATTGTCAGATATATATTTGTTTGTATATAAACCTACTTTTTGTTCGCCGTGTTGTTAATTTGTGTGGATAGATGAATAAGGTGGCAAGGGTCTAAATGCTTTGTAAGTGTTGCTTTATGGGCTGTGTTTTGGTGAGGGTGCGGAGTGGCGATAATACTATTGGTGGACTAATTCTTTACATAATAATATGTTTATTACACACACTCCACAAAACACATGATTTACTAAATTAGTGCCTTTACACTATCATCTACAGACGTTTTCTTTATAATTTAGAAAGCAATGTGAAATGGTAAGACAGAGAAGACAGAGCTACTAGACAAAAATAGATGCTAAGTTGAAAGAACCGAAAGTAAAATGCAAATTCTTGTTTTACTATTTAGTCACGATCCACTGATAGTGGCAGTACTTCCATAGAAGCCTAGTAGATGAGCTAGTTACAATAACCAAATAATAATCTCTAAATCAATATCTAACAAAAACAATCTGACATATAAATAGAAATATCCTGACTGCAAAAATAAACAATTATAAATTGACATTACACAATTAACCGGTAACGCTTTTAGCTCCTATGAAAGTATCGGTACTATCTTCCTGTATATCGGAGTGGGTATGGTTGGTGAATAATTTCGCTCTTCAATAGGGATATTTCCTCCATTTAATTCGTCCAACAAGCAGAGTGACGTTCCTTCCGAGTCGCAGAACGGAAGTGTCTGAGTGAGCTTGTGCTTGTGCTTATATAGCGAGAATCCCCTCTTAGCTACTTACCCCTTCCAATACCACTACTACTTTTAGTCAAATTAGCAACTTATTTTTATGCAATTTTAAAGAACAGTCCATTTTATTAAATTGAATGAAGGTAGTTAATTCTGAACAATATTAACATATTTCACTCACTCCGACATGTACAATATAATGTCCGGGCCTGAATTCTGAAATGCACTTGCACGTGACACGGAAAGGTTATAAAAAACTGGCAATGTACTTAGAAGCCTACTTTTTGTCCATTGCGGTATGCAGACTTTTCGCCCCCTAATGTAGATATATCATGTAAGGTTACTGTATATAAATAACCATTTATTTGAATCAGCTTGTCCTTGAATGGGCTTCCCCTAGTATCTGTCGTTTCATATTGGCATATTTCCAGTGTAACATATTGTCAGGGTTGGTGTAGCGTACAATAAATCATATTTATTGGTAGGCTTTTGTGAGAAACAGAAGAATGAAATACTGTTTTTTCTGCAATAATATTTTGGGTAATTGCGTAAGTTTTCTATGAATGGTCACAAGACTTCCAAGTAGATCGACTATTCACATTTTGCAAGCTATTTTTAAGTTCAAGATATATGTACAATGTACATTGTACAATGCCGTAAACTGAGCAAGCTTTCAGATTTTTATAATATCGACAGGCCCGTGGCTTCGTTGGCTAGACACCCATTTGTTATAAGAGAAGTTGGTTCGATCCCTGCACCGAGACAAATGTTTGCGTAATCTACAGATATTTCGGTGATTTTGAGGTTTTGTGAGACCGAAAAATTCTCGTACTTTTTGATATCAACGATACAAAGCATTTATCCCAATGTGGGAAAAGAAAGTACCTATGTGGCTTTTGGATGTATTAATCCCAATTTTATGTTTAAAGGAAAATCTAATAGCACTTGTATTCAAGGGTAAAACCGAATGTCTTTTTTAAAATTTTATCTGATGGATCTTAATGATTTTGCCAAAAACTTATTCAGCCACGAAAGTGTATTATGCACTAAAAATTAAGTCATTCACCATCACAAATTATTGAAATATGCATTTATGTGTTTTGAATAAAGTTTAAAAGAAACTTTTCAAATATGCATGTACTGGGATATTTTAAATCAAGTTGCAATAGTATGTATTTAAAACCCACAGATGTTCGAAGGAAACGAAGATGGGAACACGGTGCAGAAGAACGAGTTCGAAGTTCCCATCATAGCACAATTCATCCGAATCAATCCGATGAGGTGGAGAGACAAGATCTCTATGAGAGTCGAACTCTATGGGTGTGACTATGGTATGTATTCTTTTAGATCCTTTTTATTTTAACACAGTAAGCGTCAAATTATGAATCGAGCTATTGATTGAAGGACAACTTATAGCATTTTTGTACTTGAATTACAACATACATACATACATAAACTCACGCCTGTCTCCCGTTGGGGTAGGCAGAGACTATAGAGCGCCAAATGCCACGGTCCAGACACACCTCTTTCGCTTCCTCCACTGACATAATCCTCTTCATGCATGCACGTCGGTTTCGAGGACTCTTTATATTACCCTTCTTAAGTATATTAACTATTTGATCTTTATAGGTGGATCTGGGCCGTCCTCTTCCGACTTCACCACTACGAATTAAGAAATAAAATTAAAAAATTATGAGTTTGAAGTTTAAAGTCCGAATATAGTTGTCATCATCATCATAAAAAACACATCTACCGCTGATCATAGCCCTCCTTCAAAAACTTCCAGAGCGCTTTATCAGAAGCTACCTGCATTCATCGGCTTCCTGTGATCTTCATTAGATCATCAGTCCATTGGTGGTTGTCTAACCGAATATAGAGATAAATGAAAAACCTATTGCAAAAAGTACCTCGACTATCTCTTTAACAATTGACAAAATTATGCATAGGCTTCCTCTACAAAATTAAATATATAAAGTTTAGTTCCAGTACGGAAAACAATATTTTATTTATAACTTTTCCAGTCCCTCTACTCCCCTACAACTAAGAGGGTTGACACCTAATAAACTCCTCCTACCCATTCCCCCCCAGTGGCCGACACGCTGTACTTCAACGGCACGTCCCTGGTGAAGATGGACCTGCTGCGGGACCCGATATCTGCGTCCCGCGAGGTGGTCCGCTTCCGCTTCAAGACGAGCGCGGCGTCGGGCGCGCTGCTGTACTCGCGGGGTACGCAGGGAGACTACCTCGCGCTGCAGCTCCGGGATAACAGGCTCGTGCTGAATATAGACTTGGGTGAGTGGTAGGATTTTTGTGGCAGTAGGAAATATAAAATATATATACAAGTAAGTTACTTGTATATATATACTATACTTGTATATATAAGGCAAGCCCAAATGTTTATTTAGTAGTAGCATATTTTTTTTGGTACGTAGGACTAATAAATACCTACCAGTTAGTACTCACATTCACGTTTATAGCGTTATTTTATAAATAAACAATCGTTAAGTTCGTTATTGGGAACTATGTAAGGCAAGTCGGGCTTTCGGGCTTCTATGGAAGTACCGCCACTGCAGTAACATAAGTAAAAATACAAAAAATATTGATCGGTGTTTCACGACGGTTGAATGTCATTTTTTACTGTTGCAAATATGTATTAATTAAGTACTGTAATAGTGTAATCAATAATAGAAAAGTGTATCAAAATTGATTGTAAATTTTAGCTTCTTTGTGGAGGTGTTGTGATTTATTAAATGCAAACGAGGAGAGTAAAAGTAAATAATCTTTAATTTCAGGGAAAACAAAATTGTTTTTTGATAATATCATTTTGGGTAAAACCGCAGATGGAAATAACGATTATTTAATTATTACTGGTTATGCTCCCAATTGGACATACTACATAAAATATACCGATAATCGAAAAAAGTAATATTATTAAGCATACTTTACAAATTATGTCAAGAAAAGTATAGCACACCTAAAAATTCTTAACAATGTCTTAGACGCGTTCGTCAATCTGCATAAAGGTAGTCGTGGTGACATAAGTTGTACCAGTGGCGTGCCTAGGGTGTCAAACTAAGGCAAGCCCAAATGTTTATTTAGTAGCAGCATATTTTTTTTGATACGTAGGACTAATAAATACCTACCGGTTAGTACTCACATTCACGTTTATAGCGTTATTTTATAAATAAACAATCGTTAAGTTCGTTATTCGGAACTATGTAAGGCAAGTCGGGCTTTCGGGCTTCTATGGAAGTACCGCCACTGAGTTGTACGTATATGGAATGATGACGACACAGGATAATATTCTAACATTACTCCTCAGGCTCAGGTACCTCAACATCTATGTCAGTGGGCAGTCTCCTGGACGACAACATATGGCATGACGTGGTGATATCGCGCAACAGACGAGACATCATCTTCTCAGTGGACCGAGTCATAGTACAGGACAGGATCAAGGGAGAGTTCTCCAGGCTGAACCTTAATAGAGCTGTGAGTACACTACTAAAAATCGCTGGGTTACAAGGTTCTATGGTATAATTTTGGCACTTTAGTTATGAATACTATGAGGTTTCACTACGGACTTAGAGATAAAGGTGTCAAAAGTATTAATTGAATTTATTACAAAATATATTAAATTATGCTTTTTCAAAGAAAATATATGGAGAATTGTACCAACTTTTTAGAAGTACATAGCTTTTATTAAATTGAACCAAGCAATTTTATTCAATTCAATTCAATATTACTTAAGTATAATATTAATGCCTATTGTAGCTTATATTTTATTATTTTCATTCTAGCTTTACATTGGAGGCGTTCCAAACTTCCAAGAGGGTTTAGTTGTAAATCAGAACTTTACAGGGTGTATAGAAAACATGTACCTGAATGCTACCAACGTTATCCAAGACTTGAAGCAAGGCTACGAGAATGGAGAGCCCTTCAAATTCCAGAAAGTCCAGACACTGTATGCATGCCCCGTGAGTATGAGATATTTTTACCCTGTCTTTATGTAAAGTACCTTTATATGAACCCAACATTACATCAAAGTATGAAAACATATCGATGATACTGTGATTCAAAAAACTTCGCCGAGTCTTCGTCACCTATACCACAGAGCCTAAAGACAAAACTCTTTAACGAGTGCGTCGTTCCTGTCATGACATACGGAGCTGAGACGTGGATACTGACGACTAATTTACTAACTCAAGGTCGCTCAGCGAGCCATGAAGAGTTAGGAGAGTTAGGAGTCTCATGTTAGGAGTTTCTATGAAGGTTAGGATCAGGAATGATTCTCTCCAAAAGAGAATTAAAGTTCGCGAAATAACCCAAAAGATTAGCAAGCTTAAGTGGCAGTGGGCAGGTCATATTTGTAGCAGAACGGATAATGGTTGGAAGAAACGTGATCTGGAGTGGAGACCGCGGCTCGGCAATTGTAGTGTAGGTCGCTGTCTGGCTAGGAGGGGTGACGATATCTGCAAGGTGGCTGGCAGTGGTTGGATGAGGAGGGCCGAAGATCGAGCCCAGTGGCGTGCCATAGGAGAGGCTTATGTCCAATAGTAGATGAAATATAGGCTGTTAAAGATTGATGATGATGATGAGGTCAGTCATGTTTTGTGAATGAATCATCATTTCTTTGCTCTGTTCCTAATTCTACTTGGGTTCGGCGCAGTACGGTTTTTCCTTCCAAAAATTCCTACCAGCCGTCATGTCTTCAGTCATCCTTATTTATTTCATAACTCCTGTCACGAACTCCATCCATTTTTTCTTTGGCCTTCCTCTGCTAGTCCATCTTTCGACTTTCATACTCATTTGGTACTTTTTTACCAACTAATGTTTCGTCCTCATTATATGACCCTACCACGACAGACAGTTTTCTTTCAGCTTATATATTACAGCAGTGATGGCCTCGAGGTTCAGGCGCGTTGGTGGACTATGGCCTAAACCCTCTCAATGCTAGAGGAAACCTGTGCCCAGAAGTGGGACGTAGATGGGTGGATGATGATGATGATGATTATCTATTACACCAGCTCCTTTCAAACTTGTTCATGAATGTGTGATGTGGTCCTCAGGAGCCGCCGGTGGTGGCGGTGACGTTCCTGCGCGCGGGCTCGTTCGCGGCGCTGCGCGGGTACGCGGGCGGCAACACGCTCAACGTGTCGCTCGAGTTCCGCACCTACGAGCTGCACGGCCTGCTGCTCTACCACGCGTTCAACACTGAGGGATACGTCAAGGTACACACACACATACAGACACACACCCACCCTTCCAACCCCTCTCACCACCTACCACACAATCTCGAGCCATCCCACTATCTATCCCCCTTCTCTGCCCCTCCCAACCTCTCCCAATCCCAACACATACTCGTAGACGCACACGCAAACTAACACATACACGCAACACGCTTCATAGCGATCCTTTCGTCACTTGGGATTAAGGCTTAAACCAATTTATTAGTGGCGCATATTCAACATGAAATGAAATGAAATAATAATTTATTGAATCTATTAATTGTTGAATACTTAAATTCACTCATTTGAAAATTGAATTTACCAGCAGGAAATTGTTTGCAACATTAATACAAATATATTTTTTTCAATCAAAACAGAGAGAATGTAGAAAGCCTTAGCCTGCTAGAAAAACTCATTCTAAGTTATAATATACAAGACAAAAATTTAATTACAAGAAATTATAACTGTTATTGCAAAATCGTTTTATCACTGACCTCCAAGATGACCTATGTATTTGATAATTAACTGTTTAAAAAAATATTAAAGTAATGTTTGTTTTGTTTATTGTGTTATAATCACTATAGTATATACCGTACTGTGCACCAGGTATACCTAGACGAGGGCAAGGTGAAGGTGGAACTCGAGACCCCCGGGTCCCCCAAGGTGAAGCTGGACAACTACCTGGAGCAGTTCAACGACGGGCGCTGGCACTCGCTCATGCTCACCATGGCCGCCGACTCGCTCACCGTGTCCGTGGACCGGAGGCCGGTGCACACGTCCAAGAGACTCAAGTTCCTTACTGGGAGCACTTATTTCATCGCAGGTGGGTGCTTGTGGCGTGTTGGGTTTGAGTCTTGAGTAGGGCTATGTGATAAGATGTGGCTAGGGTATCAACATTTATTTAAGGTGTAGGCAAGGTCGAGAATCTCGGCGGTTGCGGGTTAAATACCAGGCTCACATCTCTGACTATACGAAGTTATTTATCTATTCATAATGAATTATTTATCACTTGATTTAAATGTAAAAAATTGTGATGAAATCTTCACATTTAAAAAGTCTTTAGGAACCTCTTAGGTGTGTAGTCCGCCAACCCGCACAAGACTAGCGTGGTGGACCAAGGCCTAAACCCTCTCAATGGTAGAGGAGGCCCGTACCTAGCATAATGGCGTATATGGGCTGATTATGATGATGATGGTGATGATGATGATGTTGATAATGATGATCGTCCCGCTAATAATAATTAAACGACCCATATATTACAAAATCATATTGCATTGCAGGCGGCAAGGCGCCGTACCGCGGGTTCATCGGGTGCATGCGCAAGATCGCGGTGGACGGCAACTACCGGCTGCCCACCGACTGGAAGGACGGCGAGTACTGCTGCCCCAACGAGGTCGTGTTCGACGCCTGCCAGATGATCGACAGGTGAGACTACCTGTAGATCATGGTTTTGGTGTAATTAAAGCTTGATGGTGCCGCTTCGAAACCACGAGCGAATTGGTGGATAATAAATTTTGTCTAATGGCAGCAAATATGGAATTTTGGCCAGTAAATTGTAAACTCGTATTGTATGAGTTTCAAATAGATAAACCTGATTCATAATAAGAGAAACACTTTAAGCTCTTTTCTTTTGGTAGCTCGGGGTAGGTTGAAAGGGGGTAAGTTAGGGTGTCTGGCCTTCCAACTCAGCGCGCAGAATTGATGTGAATTGTCTGGTGTTCCGAACCAAAATTATATTGCACTAGCTTTTGCCCGCAACTCCGTCTGCGTGGACTACAGGGTTGGGTTCAAAAAGAAAATACGTCGTAGTATTTTACTCCGCAGAGCCCCATTTACTTAAATATACAAAAATCATACAATCGGTCAAATTGTTTCAACGTGAAACCGTAACGCGCCGGTCGACGCCTTGAGTATCATTATTGCGCGCTTGATCATTATTTTGAAACTGCGATATCTTCTAAGATACTCATTGAAATCAAATGATGTAAAGGACAAATTTATTTTGCATTAAATACTTGTAATGAATAACGTATTTATTTGGATAAGGATTAACATCATATTTGTAAAAACACCTTCACAAATAATTAATGCTTTATTTAAAATAAATTTGGTTAGAATAAAAAACGTTATAGTGAGCCAACCTTAAAAGATAGACATATGCTGTCGCGGACTTTTTTTTAGAATTTTTAAAGGGGAACAATTCTGTCATACATTATTTTAGCGAAACTAACCGTTTCTGCAGCGTACGCAGCGGAAGCTCACAAAAAGGAAAAATGTCCCCGATTTTGAAACATTCTTTATTGCTGCTCCGCTCCTATTCGTCGTAGCGTGATGATATATAGCCTATAACCTTCCTCGATAAATGTGCTAACTAACAGTGAAAGAATTTTTCAAATCGGACCAGTAGTTCCTGAGATCCTAGCGTTCAAACAAACAAACAAACTCTTCAGCTTTATAATATTAGTATCTATCTTCTTCTTCTTCTTCTATCTTCATCAACCCATATACGCCCACTGCTGAGCACGGGTCTCCTCTACCATTGAGAGGGTTTAGGCCATAGTCCACCACGCTGGCCTAGTGCGGGTTGGCGGACTACACACCTAAGAAATTCCTAAGAACTTTTAGGTGTGCAGGTTTCATCACGATGTTTTCCTTCACCGTTAAAGCAAGTGATAATTCAATTTGAATACACACATAACTTCGAAAAGTCAGAGGTGTGTGCCTGGGGTTCGAACCCGCGACCGCCGAGATTCTCGACCGCGCGCCTAAACCTCGAGGCCTAAAACTCATAGTATAGATCAGTTTAAATAGACAGATGTTAGTGGTTAGTCATCCTATGATAGAGGAGGCTGTTTGTTTGATACAAGCAGTAACAAAATTATGATTTCCAAAAATATATTTTTTGGTCTAGTGTAACTGTGACAAAGTTTATCGTAGTATTTAGGACCCATAACACAGTGGCGTGCCTAGGGTCTCAAACTAAGGCAAGCCCAAATTTTTATTGAGTCGCGGCATATTTGTTTTAGTACGTAAAACCAAAGTCCTAATAAATACCTATCGTTATTTACTCACATTCACGTTTCTAGCGTTATTATTTATAGGTATACAAAGATAAACTGTCGCTTGTTATTGGACCTCTATTAATAATATACTTTTTGACAAAACACACTGATAACATTATTAAACAGAATTATGGCTTTGAAAACATTGTTACTGCTTTTTTGTATTGTTAAGCTAAGTAAAACTGAACATGATTATTTTTTTCTCGCGCTACTTTGCAGTATACGCTCCAAGTTATTAGCAAACTTAAACATAAAATGAAAACATTATAAAATCGCAGGAAACGACGACAATTAATATTATTAGTATTATAGTGATAAATATCTCCATATTATGCATAAAAGTACTCGGGAGCTTCGTCGTGTTTATTTATATTTGAATACTAGACCATTAAATATCAGACACGGAAAGAAATAATACCTATCATATCAAATTTTATAAAACAAATCACTCAAACCTTCACTAACGCCATTCTGTTGTTGCATGTTTTTATAAAACTACACTGATTGAAAAATTGTTAAAAAAATGAATTCACTTAAAAATTAATACCTAACTACGATAATTTATAAAGTTTGATTAATATGTCATGGTGTTTAAATGGAATCAGGAAGAGATGTAGAATAAAATGAGAATAATATCAGCTTCAGCTGTCAATCTCAAAAAAAAACTGGATTACGATCAACGCGAGTGTTATGTTTTGAAATTTCGTCACATATAATTGACGACAAATGGGTGTTTCAATGCAATGTTAACCAAAATCATGAAAATAAATTGACGCATTCAAGTGATATTTGTGAATTGGGGTGCTTTTTGCAAGCACTAAACAAATAAATTCAAATCGTTTGCTAAAATTATAAACATTTTTATCATTACAAAATAATATGCAATACAATAATAGCAGTATAACTTTTCCTATGTGAATATCCAACAATCTAATTAATTTAGTAAACCGATCTAATGAAATCTATTTTATATGGTTATTACAATTTGTTGTAGGTTATGAGCCGGTGACGAGCTGTTTCATGTTATTATAATTTAGTGAATTTACCTTTTTCTCACAGGACACGACACAGAAACACGCACACACTTTAAACCACCGAACAGTACAACACTCATTTTGTTTGTTTATATCATAATTACTGAATTAAAATTGTAAATAACACAACACATTCAATTTGGTTCAAACATGGAGTAAAATGTAAACAACTAGATCAATGTCAACATTGTCAATTGACGTTATGTTGTGTGAAGTTCCTTTTTGTTTAGTGGACATTGGCCAATCGGCTTTGACGTTGGACGTTGTTCAGACCTAAAGCGGGCTTCTTGTCCCCATACTAATTGCTATATAAACGGTATTATAGTTATATCTATGTATCAAAATCTAATGGGATTTCGCCACGAGTGCGAGAGGGACGGAAGACAAAAGTTAAGCCCGGCATAACCCAACGAAGATAGAGGGAGATAGATTGTGTGTGAGCGAGATAGGTATTATTATGTAAAAATTGATGTTTACTCTAAATTCTAAACTATTAAAGACGTTCGTGCGCCCGCGTTTCGTTTGTTAGAAATTATATGGGCCGGGATTTGACGCGCGGTGGAATGGCGGCGCGGCAAAATTGTATTTACGTAAATTTATGTTTTTGCATGAAATATTTTGTTGTCTGTATTTAATAATGTTATATCTAGTTTAGGTTTGTTATTCGGTGTAATGTAAGGCAAGCCAGGCTTTTGGGCTTCTATGGAAGTACCGCCACTGCCATAACACGAGACGTGTAAATAAAACATCGACTACTATGAATTATTCCAGATGCAACCCGAACCCGTGCGAGCACGGCGGCATCTGCACGCAGACTGCCGAGGAGTTCACATGTAATTGTCAGGGCACAGGATACGCTGGCGCAGTCTGCCATACTTGTAAGTACCACATTCCGTCACATGACTAATTCTCAAGGGAAAATCTATTACTCGAGTTAGTAAAGATTGCTAGAGGAATTACCCTGTCAGTAAAGTAGAAATGTTATACGGCTTAAAAATTACCTTGAAACATTTTTTGCTATTTAAAACTCAGTCCAAAGGAAAAGGGAAAGATGTAAAATAGTGTTATAAGGGCTCTGATAAGACTTTTTCAAAAGATGAGAATGAATATGATATAATTTGGTAACATTATGAATATATTTGGTAATGATAATAAAATATTTATAAAGCGCTAAGAAAGGATCTTTCTTTTTTTTGTTATACAAGGATATCTCTTCAGGGATTGTCCCCCAGCCTGGGACTGTATTTGAATATAAGATTGTAACTGATTCTTTAAACAGCTGACATTTGCATAAGTGCCTGTGATATGGTGTATATTGGTTTCCAGCGGTGCACCCGCTGTCGTGCCAGGCGTACAAGAACGTGCAGGCGGTGTCTCGCTCGGCCGAGATACACATCGACGTGGACGGGTCCGGCCCGCTGCCCGCCTTCCCCGTCACCTGCGAGTTCTACTGTGAGTGCACTGCTAAGTTATACTCATCTATGCTTGGTGTAGCTGTAGGTATACGGTAGTACTTATGTCTAGTTGAAGAAGTTATTTTTTCTGCATTGTTATTCATAAGTGGATTAAGAATAAGTTTTGACTGTAAGAGAATGCCTCTGACATTATGTCCGCCTTAATACGCTATGTGCAAAAAGCATAAATAAATAGAGACCGTGATCGAAAATTAAGGCAGATACAGTCATTACAGACCTATTAAAAATACTCGATAAAAAGAAATGATGTTTTCCTTACATTCATACTCATAGGTATAATTGTGTGATTGTTAGGAAAACGCCATATTTTTTTTTTTGGGATTTTTTAATGGCAACGGGTTTGTAAGCAATTCATCATCATCATCATCATCATCATCATCATCATCATCATCATCATCATCATTGTCAGCCAATAGTGGTCCACTGCTGGACATAGGCCTCCCCCAATTACAACAACGTTGTAAGCAATTACAACATTAAAATTTGCAACTATTACCTGCTTCAGTTTTTGGTCGTTTTTAATCATGAGTTTCACGTTATTGTAAGTAAATACTTGTAGAGCATTAACAATAGAATTGTGTTTGCAGCGGACGGTCGCATAATGACGGCGGTGCAGCACTCGGCGGCGGCCAGCTCGGCGGTGGACGGGTACCAGGAGCCGGGCAGCTTCCGCCAGGACATCCTGTACGACGCGTCGCGCGCGCAGCTGGAGGCGCTGCTCAACCGCTCGCTGGCCTGCAGGCAGCACCTGCAGTACCTGTGCCGCCACTCGCGGCTGCTCAACTCGCCCAGTCAGTACTCTGTATTACTTTATACGTCATCATACGTGAGTTAAAGAAGACCACCAATGAGTATGGGCCACTCCAATCGATTTGGACAGTGATTTTTTTACATTTTTTCAGCATGTGAAGTCTACATTCGCATGCATTAGTCAACTGTTTTCTACTGTTTCGTGTGTAGAAGACAAAGTTACAAATTCGATTTGCTTTTTTGAGACGTGGGTATATTCAGATACCACATGTCGATTCTTTATAAACGCTTTACCGATTAAGAGGTATCGAATTCCGATCTTAGAGTTATTAAATACGCTGCTAAACAACTCTGTAAACTCTACAGTTTAAACAGAGATGTTGTTACATGATGTTAGAGATGTGACGACAGCAAAGAATAACTGTCGCTTTTTCGTTTCATCGAATTTAAAATCACACATCAAAAACCCACTGTATACAATAAAACATTTATGACCCAACCCTTTCAAGCAATCCACATACAATAATAACTCATGTAACATCCCAAAATTCCCCCGCAGGCGAGGAGTCGTCGTTCCAGCCGTTCGCGTGGTGGGTGTCGCGCACGGGGCAGCGCATGGACTACTGGGCGGGCGCCACGCCGGGCTCGCGCATGTGCCAGTGCGGCGTGCTGGGCGCCTGCCTCGACACCACCAAGTGGTGCAACTGCGACGCCGAGTACGAGCATCTCAAGCCCGACGGTGAGCACTACTGGCGGCATCGACATGATCAACATGATCATACGTCATAGGATAAGGGCCATAGGATTGGCGGAGTATAGAGGTGTCATCTCAGTGTTTTTCATTGCTATTAAAGTATGTGATAATTCTTTATGAATTCACACGTAACTTAGGCAGAAATGAGTGTGTTAGATTTAAACCCGCCACCGACGACGACGATGAACCAAAAAAATATGCTGATTAGACCTATCGCAATTAAACTTTTATTACTTGATTAGTAATAGTTTCAAGTTTTCTGCGAAACTTGATCAAGGAGTATCTTTTTGACTCCTCAATTCGATTAGTTTTCATAAAAAAATATGTCTTTTTTACAGAATTCCAATCAGACGGCGGAGAGATAACGGAGAAAGAGTTCCTTCCAGTCAAACAGCTAAGATTCGGCGACACCGGCAGCCATCTTGACGAGAAAGAGGGACGGTATACATTAGGTCCACTGTTGTGTGAGGGAGATGGTAAGATGTTGTGTTATTACATATTTTGTATTTAATTGTATCATTTATTTAAATTTGGATATCTCTTTTTCACACATACTATGTTGGTTTTGAATTGTAACGTTTATAGTGCTGAAATTTTATCGATAACTGTAAATTAGTCGAGTTGACATTATGGAACATTTGGATCGTTTTCGTAATATTAAAGTATATTTTATTAATCTAATGCATTAAATATGGTGATGGTTGGCGCTTTCTTGGGGAGGCCTACGTTCAGCAGTGGACGGCGATAGGCTGATTGATTGATTGATTGATTAAATATGTCTTATTTCATCTAGATTTGTTCAGCAACGCCATCACATTCCGCATATCCGACTCGGTGATCGTGCTGCCCATGTTCGACCTCGGCCACAGTGGCGACATCTATTTCGAGTTCAAGACTACTAGGGAAAACGCCGTACTTTTGCATTCAAAGGTATTGTGATCATTGTAAAAGAGGTTTAGATTTTTTAACACCTTTAAGTTAAGTGCGTATCAAATTGAGTGTTGACATGTAAACAATAACTGATACGAACATAAAAAAAATATACAGTAAAAAGAAAAATATCAAAGGCACGACTTTCTTAATTTTTTGGAAATGTGTTGTAAAGATAATGAGACTATTAAGAACGAGTAATATTCTTTCAAAAACTACCGATATTATAAGAACCGAATTGAAGCAGCATTAAACTTAATTTTGAAATATGTCCTAATAATAAATTTTATACACAGGGCCCACAAGACTACATAAAGCTGTCGATAATCGGCGGTGACCAGCTGCAGTTCCAGTTCCAAGTGGGTGACACGCCCCTCGGAGTCTCTGTGGAGACCAGCAACCGACTCGCAGACAACCAGTGGCATTCCGTCTCCATTGAGAGGAACAGGTATGAAGGGTTGTATTTAAATATGGTCTCTATTTGCAGAGAAATAAGAGGTATGATTGAGCAAAAAAGCTAAGGTAATCAAAAAGTTATAGAAATTAATTAATTCAAAATGATGACAATAAATTGACTGGTGCTATTTTGTAATATTATTAAAGGTACTTAAACCAAAAATTAATCAGAATGTGCTTCCTATGCATGAAAAGTGGCCATATTAATTGCAATCACAGTTAGTGCATTTTCAAGGACTGTGGTGTCCTCTGGTGGACTGTTACTGTGGTGGGTGTGGGGTGTACCAGGATTTTACCTTTGAAACTCGATGCGATGGTGATGGAAAATGAGCCATAATTTAAAAAAATCTTAGGAATTTCTTAGGTGTGTAGTCTGCTATACCGCATTAAGACAATGTGATTGACTAAGGCCTCAGCCCTCTCCAGTTGTTCAGGAGGCCCGTGGGCAAACGCTCGGGCGATATAGGACGTATATGCGCTGCTGGTGATGATATACTAATGTGAGGTCGCTCCACCAGGAAGGAGGCGCGCGTGGTGGTGGACGGCGCGCTGAAGAACGAGATCCGCTCGGCCCGCGGCGGCGCGCGCGCGCTGTACCTGAGCACGGGGCTGGCGCTGGGCGCGTCGCTGGACCGCGCCGACGGGTTCGTGGGCTGCGTGCGCGCGCTGCTGCTCAACGGCCGCCCGGTCGACCTCAGGGCCTACGCGCGGAGGGGTACACACTACTTATTCATACATTATATCGATACTGTATTGATACTATAACGGCACTATGTTGGTACTATGTCGATACTGTATCGGTACTATATCGACGCTGTATCGACACTATATCGATAAATTGATCCAAAGTCAAAGGCATATCATCTTAAAGTAACTTTTATAAGTGCCATATAGTATTTTTTTATTTCTATTTGCTAATTTTTTAATTAATATGGTTTCAAAAATAAGCAATGAAAATATATTTTTCGTATGTTTATTTTATTGTCTTGCTGATGGTCTAATTTATATGCATCCCCTGAATTATCTAGAAAATTCGAGGGAATGTCACCTTATCCTTTTCACTATGACATCACTTATTTGAAATCATTATATTTGTTGGTACATTCCCAGGCCTATACGGCATATCGGAGGGCTGCGTGGGCAAGTGCACGTCGTCCCCGTGCCTGAACAACGGCACGTGCCTGGAGGGGTACGACTCGTACTCGTGCGACTGCAGGTGGACCGCCTTCAAGGGACCCATCTGTGCTGACGGTGAGATGGGATTTACAGAAGTCTGTGTACTTTTGAAGTTATTATAAGATAATTTGGAGTAAGAAAACTCAATTTTTATTCGTTATTTAAATTGTAACTTTATTGAAAAGGGTAGAACAAGCGATTGTGCTAATATCTATTGGTTTAGGTATGGTACTACTATCTTACTCACCTTAGGAGTAGCTATGGTAGTAAGGTGGTTGTCCAAATAAAATATCGCATGATAAGAAAAACGCTTTGCTATTTTATCAAGAATTGCTGTAATGATGCACCGGTTAAATCGCATCAAACTCTTTATCTGAAGCGTAGTTTAGTCTTTAGTCTTTACTAGTATAGTTTAATCTTTACTAAGTAATCACGAAGATAAGGCAATTTTGCATATCAATTTCTGATACTATGAATAGAATCATTCTTAATAAACCAATGTCCTGACCTGACGGTCGCATCTAAAGGGTTTCGTGAGGTAAGGAAAACAAAGATTCACCACAAATAATAAAGTTTTATATACATACAGAGATCGGCGTGAACCTTCGTCCGAACTCGTTGATAAAGTACGACTTCCTGGGTTCGTGGCGGTCCACCATCGCGGAGAAGATCCGCGTGGGGTTCACCACCACCAATCCCAAGGGGTTCCTGCTCGGGTTCCACTCCAACATCTCCGGAGAGTACCTCACGCTCATGGTCTCCAATTCTGGTGAGGATTTTATATGAGCATAGTATATTTTATACATGTAGGAAACTTTTAAGTACCTACTAAAAATAAAGGTGTTAAGATTATATTGCTTTTCCTCGCTATTCAATATAGAGATTGTATTTAGACCGTGATCAGAAACAAAGGCAGGTAATAGCTAAGGTGATTACAAACCCACTGGCATTAAAGAAAACGCTGTACAGGAAAATTTCAAGAAAAGAAGACAAAAGTGATCTAATGATAGAATTGAAATTATATTTCATTTTCTATACAATACAAAATATATCGACATATGTACATGTGGAATTAATGGAACCGTGCATGACAACCGAAAAAAGCATCTTGATACTCTGTTCTTTATATTAGAAAAAAACAAATAGTTATCAATAGATTCCTTTTAGTTAACATCGTGTCTATATTAAGTATCGTCATACGAACAACATTCATGATCAAACATCGGTATTTGCTCATACTTTCTCCAAAGCAGGCTAATACATGTGTGACAATTGTCAGGTCATCTTCGTGTGGTGTTCGACTTTGGTTTCGAGAGACAAGAGATCGTGTTCCAAGGGAAGCACTTCGCGCTAGGGCAGTACCACGACGTGAGGCTGTCGAGGAAGAACAGTGGCGCCACCATGGTTTTACAGGTAACTTTACTTTTAAATCCATTACCGTATCACCGTATTTACAACTTGTTCTATATTTGAGAGGGTCTTGTGCTATGAAGGCCTACTGCAGATAAAAAAAACATTTTTAAAATCATTCTAAATGAAGTATACTTTGTTTCGCTTCCTTTAACATTTCCTTCTGTATCTTTAACTAGCTTTTGCTCGCGACTCCGTCCGCGTAGACTACAGGGTTGAGATCAGAAGGAAAAAAAAGTTGTAGTCTATTTTACTTCTCAGAGTCCTATTTATATCCATACCAAAATTCATACAATTCGGTCAAATTGTTCAAACGTGAAACCGTAACGCGTCGATCGGCGCCTTGTGCATCATTACTGCGCGCTTGATCAATATTTTAAAACTGCAATATCTTCTAAGATACTCAGTGAAATCAAATGATGTGAAGCGCAATTTTATTTAAAATTAAATACTTGTAATGAATAACGTATTTATCTGGATAAGGATTAATATCATATTTATAAAAACACCTTCATCACAAATAAAACTTTATTTTAAAATAAATTTGGTTAGGATAAAAAACGTTATACTGAGCCAACCTTAAAAAATAGACATATGCTGTCGCGGACTTTTTTTTAGAACTTTTAAAGAGGAACATTTCTCTCAAACATTATTTTAGCGAAACTTTAACCGTTTTCGCAGCGCACGCCGCGGAAGTTCACAAAAAGGAAAAAATGTCCCCGATTTCGAAACATTCTTTATTGCTGCTCCGCTCCTATTCGTCGTAGCGTGATGTTATATAGCCTATAGCCTTCCTCGATAAATGTGCTATCTAACAATGAAAGAATTTTTCAAATCGGACCAGTAGTTCCTGAGATCCTAGCGTTCAAACAAACAAACAAACAAACAAACTCTTCAGCTTTATAATATTAGTATGGACTATTGCGCGCTTGATCATTATTTTGAAACTGCGATATCTTCTAAGATACTTATTGAAATCAAATGATGTAAAGGACAACTTTATTTTGTATTAAATACTTGTAATGAATAACGTATTTATTTGGATAAGGATTAACATCATGTTTGTAAAAACATCTTCACAAATAATGCTTTATTTAAAATAAATTTGGTTAGAATAAAAAACGTTATAGTGAGCCAACCTTAAAAGATAGACATATGCTGTCGCGGACTTTTTTTTAGAATTTTTTAAGGGGAACAATTCTGTCATACATTATTTTAGCGAAACTTTAACCGTTTCGGCAGCGTACGCAGCGGAAGCTCACAAAAAGGAAAAAGTCCCCGATTTTGAAACATTCTTTATTGCTGATCCGCTCCTATTGGTCGTAGCGTGATGATGTATAGCCTATAACCTTCCTCGATAAACGTGCTATCTAACAGTGAAAGAATTTTTCAAATCGGACCAGTAGTTCCTGAGATCCTAGCGTTCAAACAAACAAACTCTTCAGCTTTATAATATTAGTATAGATAAAGGAAGTAAAATAGTTTCTGACTTGAAAAAAATCTTAAAAGGACTATGAGAAAAGAACATTTAAGAAATATGCATTCGAGATATTCTATTCGTATTTGTCTCGTTCAATCAACTTTTTAAGTTGTCAACTATACAGTCTACGTTATACCAACTACTTCAACCGCATTGAGGATTATAATCGTAGAACATTCCCACCTAACCCCCAGGTGGACAACTACGAGACGCAAGAGTACAACTTCAACATCAAGGAGTCGGCGGACGCGCAGTTCAACAACATCCAGTACATGTACATCGGGCGCAACGAGTCCATGGGCGAGGGGTTCGTGGGCTGCGTGAGCCGCGTCGAGTTCGACGACATCTACCCGCTCAAGCTGCTGTTCCAGCAGGACCCGCCGCCTAATGTCAGGAGCTTGGGAGGTATGCGAGTGACATTCGTATAAAAATGCATTCATGATTGAAGGGTAGGCAGAAAAGACTTCGATAATTTCCCTGGTATTATGGGTGTTGTTGACCACTTCAGGTTTTTCACTAAATCGTTTGGCTCCTTTTTCCGTAAAAAAATCTTTCTTGGGTGTTTTTGTGTGTTACCGGACCCATACACCATCAATAATATTGATCAATATTCTGATTGTACAATATTATTGAACGTGTAGGGATAATATTGAAGCATTGCGCCGTGATTGAGCAAAAGATTGATGGAGCTTAATTTTTATTGATCAATATTTTTTTATTGCGCTGTGTAGGGTTAATATTGCGCAATATATTTCTTTTTTTTTCTTTTCAACAAAATCACCAGCGTGGCTGCCGCCAAAACTTCGTCGTCAGACATGTTGCTCGCACGAAAATATTGATCAGAGTGGTTTATCAATTTTATTGACAGAATTTATTGAACGTCTGGAATCAAAGGGGGTGTTCAATATTATTGAACAATAAAAAGATTGTTCAATATTATTGTAGGTGTATGGGGCCCCTTAGTCCCACACGCCAATTTTATGCCTTTTATAGACTCGTATTCCTTCTTATATTTCCAGATTCTGTATTATTACTGAGATTTTCCTAATAGCAAAAAACAATATACCGATAAATGTTTTCAAGATTATTTTTTTTGTATTTAATACGTTAAAGTCGATTTAACGACCCAGGAATAACAAAAAACCTATCTATCATGGTTACGATTGGTTACAATGAAGCGCTGTAAAAGGCAACAGTTTGCTCACTGTTACGTAAAATCTAAACATATCTTGCGAAATGAGGATACCGGCACGAGTTGTCGATGATAAATGCTGCTCTTATTGATAATGATAATGGTGCTCATATCAATGAAGACAATGATGCTCATATTATTGATGACAATGATAATATATCTTGATGTTGGTAATAACATTGATGACGTCGTGCGCAGGCGGCATCCTGAACGAGGACTTCTGCGGCGTGGAGCCGGTGACGCACCCGCCCGAGCCGGTGGAGACGCGGCCGCCGCCCCCCGTCAACCTGCAGGACGAGCTCGACTACCACAAGACCGACGAGGCCATCCTCGGCAGTACGTGCCACATGCTCACCAACTCACTCACTACTTCAATCACTCACTCATCACTCGCTCAAACCCATTCACTCATTCACTGATTACAATTTGTTCTATTCAAAACTAAATGAACATCTCTAAAACAAAATTTAACCACATTTGGGGTAATAGTATCAATCGTTAAATCCGGTAGGAATTAAACATTATTCTGCTAAATCTAAATACAGTATGTAGTTAATGTCTATTTTGTTTTCAGCCGTGTTGGCGTTCATCTTTTTGATGCTGATAATCGTGGCGATCGTGCTTGTCAGAGCTTTGTCTCGGCATAAGGGAGAATACTTAACTCAGGTACTTCATTTAGAGTATTTTGCCAGTCAGTACTTTTATAATCATTCCCTTGTCCTGCTCCTAATTCTTATTTGGGGTCGGCGCAGCATGTTTTGTGTATTGGTTAAACATCATATTGATCCTGTGAAATTTGGAAGTCCTGGATTAGATTTATGTTTGAGTAAAATATGTGTGTTTCATAAAACATCAAAATAATTAGAGAGTTGTGGTATAGAAAACACGACTATGCCTTCGAGTATATAGGCGTAAGTATTTTATGCCAGGAACCAATGTGTCTGTCTGGTATAGGTTGGTCTAAATTTTGGTTCTATATATGATGAAGATGATAACAACGCCGTTCCCCCGTGCGCAGGAGGAGCGCGGCGCGGACGGCGCGGCGGACCCGGACGCGGCCGCGCTCGCCGCCACCACGGGCCCGCGCGTCACCAAGCGCAGGGAGTTCTTCATATGAACACACACTACTGCTCACACTTGTATACACCACAACACTTTCTGTACAGGGTGGATTCAGACCCTCATCGAAAACTAAAGTCTATCTCAAAGGCCTGCAACGCACCCACGATTCTTCTGATATTGTAGGTGTCCATGGGAGGTCTTGACCACTTAACATCAGGTGGCTCACTAGCTCGTTTGCCTTCTTTAAAAAAAAGCAAATAATAGCGAAAGTGATTACAAACAGCCTGGTGTCAAAGAAAATCGTGAAGAATAAAAATTTTGACGTTTTCCTTATTGGTTTAAATGTATGTGGTTTGCATGATAAACATCAAAAGTTTAATTTTTTTATCGGAATTTTTTTAGGGCCAAATGGACTTGGGATCACCGGTAGCTATTACCTGCCTTCGTTTCCGATAACGGTCTGAATACACCCTGAATATTGTACATATGTACTCAACTCTTATACTACACTTTACTACTGTTAATCGCAGCTTATATATAAAGATTCAGAAAACAAGAGCACGTCTAAGGATTGTCAATAAAACTTTCAAGTATTTTAAGCCCTCTCTCCCGCGAAGTGCCATACGGCTGCTTTATACTTCTAGAATCTTCCATTACTATCTCGCTTTATCTCTCTAAGCTTATTTCACTGTATGTAAAAGACTGGGTTAAACAAAAGCATTTTTAGATTAGCTTGTAAGGCTTGGACAATGAAATGAGACGTTTAGGTAAAAATACTAAAATCATTAAAAAATTTAAAGAGAATGAAGTCATTGCTTGTGGCGCTAAATCACTCGAGCCTCAGTCGAGTAGTTTTATTGTAACATTTATGTGAATCTCAGTGCTGCTATCTAATACATTACACATACAACCGGTGAATATGTGTATATAGTGGGAAAAGCTAATATTAATGTAGATAAGCTCTCGATAAAAAATCGCTAAGAGCGCTGTTTTATTTCTATGAAATAGTTGTAAAGATTTGTTTATTTATCCAATTGAGTCTGTCGCTCTGATGTAATACTTGCTAAAGACATCTTCATCAACCCATATACGTTCCACTTCTGGGTACGGGGGTCTCCTCTATTCATTGAGAGGTAAAATACATGCATCGAAATTAATTGTAGACAAATAAATATCTGTATAATACATTTTTCTATCATGCTAGTAATTTGGCTTTGATAGGCTTTGACATTTTTTCTTTAAAATGAAACGAATTGTTACAAATATTTCATTGAAATAGAAACATAGATTACGCAACTGAATTAACGGAACCTAGTGTAAAGAAGCGTTGAGCTTCAGCCAAACAAGCTGAGCTAAAACGCGTGGCTATATATTTTTGCAAATATCAAAACAAATGATAATAAAAATAACTAACAATAAATAGTTTTAGTCAGTTCAGACGTCGATAATATTATATTCCTCATACGGCTTTATAATATACAAATTTTAATACTACAAGTTCATAGAGTATTTTTATTATGAATAATGTAATTAATCTCGGAGCTATCGACAGCGTTTATCGTCAGCTTGTGCTACCCCCATCTCTACTTATCGATATTTGTGTGTGTTATACCAGATAATGATATTATGATTTTTTAAGAGTTATTTGTGCAAAGTTTTCTTAGATTTAATTTGGATTAGTTTGAAATGATGTGGTTTGATGTGGATAATTTTTATTGATATTTTTATCTGATTTAGGTCGTCATGAAATTTTTGTGTATCATTTTTTTAATGGTAATTTATGGTCTATTTTTTGACAAACAATAACTGAAAATTACTATTTGAAATGTAAACGACGATATCGATTTATGATGGATTTAATCTGATTTTATCAACATAATTAGTTTTAAGTTATTTTTTATAGAATCCCCTAGTGTGTATAGATTGTATGAATTATATTAATATTTAGTTTATTTAGACTGCTCTATATTTACAAGGGAATGTATCTTTAGTTTCGCGGTATTCAGTTGTATTTTTTATTTTATTTTTCCGTCCAAAAGAGATCTTTCGTTACTTAAACCAATGATGTGATCATGGCTTTTATATACACGGCCGGTAAAAATATTTATGTGAATTTTAATTTAATAGTGTATTTTATTTTTAGTTCTATAACCACTGTGACTTTTCTGTGGGCCATAATTAAGTCCAGTAGTGCAATTTCTTTGGGAAAAGAAATGTATTATGAGACTTGGTGCCACAATTCCGACGGATATGACGTGTGATGAAATTACTGCTCGTGGTTATAAATATTATGTCGATAGTTTATCGATGATGATGGCTTCAAAGGTCAATAATTCCGTTCGTATTTGTGTATTTCTTTTTATTTGGATAAAAATATATGAACTGTTACTTAATTTACTGTACGAGTCAATAGGTTTCTCTTCAATATGGTAATCGAACTATTGATTTTAATTTATAAAAAATATACTTTATCGGAACTCCTAAAGCAAAATGGCAGCTAGTACTTGGCCACAGTAAAAAGAAATTTTGTATCTTCAGGGTCTATCAACATCGATAAGCTACAACCACTGTATCGATAGTTTTGTATGTCATGATAAGGTATCGTGCCTTAATATTTCCGTAATGGCGCAAGGCACATAGAGTTTAATCACGTAGAGTGTTGATAGTAGAGTTTTTATTTTACTACTTCGATGTCACGAATAAATTTTCCACAAATACATTATTATGTTGTTTTATTTTGTATGGCGTTGGTAATATGATATGGACAGTATGACATCTGAGGTTTTGACCTTATATGGAGGATCGAGGCCGTAGTCGAACATCTTCACGAATAAGGCGTGGCTGATTATCGCCTTCGGTAACAAATGGTATGTTTGTTTCGATTAACATTTAATTCGATTAATTTCTCACATAAATTATACGTAAAATATTGAATGTGGGTGTTAAAATGGCGTTCTTGATTGGGTTTAAAGCTTTTTGAGAATAAGAACATTGTCATGATCTGGTAAAATGTCAATGTAAAAAATATTATAAAACTTTAGCACCTTTGAATAACATCAAATATTTAATCTACCAAGATCCTTCAACATGAAAATCGTCTCCTTTACCATTATATTTTAAGAGGTGTGGGAATGAAAAACTGAAAAAGGCAATAGGCGCCCCCCCATTTCATGATACGGATACATACCTAGTGAAAAGTAGACCGGTGCAGAAACACTTCCCTGTCTACCCTACAACGAACATGGGCTGAAGGTTACGTTTTCAATCCTTCAGAGATCAAATATTATCAAATTTAGACAGCCGTGGTTACGCAAATACTCTGAATTATTATAAAACCGACAAAATTCTTTCAAAGTATTACTTATATATTTTTTTCTGTTCTGATCGGCGACGATTCGCTGAAACCAAGAATAGTTTCGTCACATTTAATCAATTATTTACGCTTGTTCTTGGCTATTAAATAATGTGTAATGAAAATAATTTGCGACTTGCTGTACTGTAGTTTATTACGTGGCGCATCAGTAACCTTTCCGTGGGGTAATTGCATAGTTATTGAATTCCTCGCGGGTCATGAGGCTAACTGCGCGCCATTTCCGAACGCTCAGGTGATTTTTTTCTTTAAAATTATGGGTGGATGACATTTTGAACATATTTTGAACGAAATAGCAGTTTGCACGATACATTGTATTTGTTATTTGTAATTCGACTTATTATGGCTAAGGCGTGTGAATCGTAAACGATCTAGTATTATTCGATGTAGGAATATAGTATACCGACTGTATCTTATATTAAATACATTAATTTAAAGTTGTGATGACCTCGAGTTTTCGGCGAACGGTCAAGAATCTCGACGGTGGTGGATTCAAACCCCAGGCTCAAGCTCTGACTTCTTAGTTATGTGTGTAGTCACAATGAATGACTGACTTTAACGGTGAAGGAAAACAATGTGGTAAAACCTGCACACCTTAAAGTTTTTGGAATGTTTTTAGGTGTTTAGTCGCCAACCCGTGCTAGGCCAGCATGGAAGACTCAGGCTTAATCCACCTCTGTGGTAGAGGAGGGCTTTGCCCAGAATTGAGATGCTGCTGATGATATTCGTAGGTTAATTACGATTAACTCATATATTCCCTTATAAAACAACTCTATCCAAACTGACTGACACGAAGAAAAAATCTATTTATGTAATTATAGATAAGGTTAGCAAAAAAGACCTACATGAGGCAGCCCAGTGACCCAGTAAACTGCACTAGAACTAGTGTCGCGCCGCTAAAAGGTGCTGGAGTGGCGGCGCGTGCTCGATAGTCGATGTATCGACGTTTCAGGTCAAACGACCACTTCGCGAGGTGCGCTGCTTGAGTCGTTATGTGCCAGCGTGGGGGTGTTGTCGATAAACTTATTTACTTTCACTATTTATTGTGTCTGTTTGACTTGTAGTGGTGGATCGTTGGGGTATGATCTCGTTTTCTGGGACCTTTCCTGGGATGAGTGTTTGTTTCTTTCTCAATTTTTTGTTTTATTAATGTTTTGAAATCAAAATTATAACACAATTATAACAATAATTGTTGTAGCGGTTTCACGTCCATAGATGATTCTAAAGATACGCTGATGTGTTGCATCTATGCGACATAATGCGACTAGAAGAACAGGAATCTTTGTCTATTTCTACAGCGTATCTTTTTTATCTTTGCTTGAAAAATAATCTCAGTGTACGCAAGGGCTAACCTCAAAGACATACTTCAGACTTGCGCAATTGACATTAACGCTAACCTGCACTAGATAAGCATGGTTGATATAAGTCCTCTTAGTAAGAGAGGATACTAAGTTCAGTAGACAAACCTAGAATATAATTATAAAACATAACAATAAACGGTATATGTTTTGGTAGAAGAATATTAATATCAAATAGGGTGAACAGTGAAGTAAAATGTCTTCACACACACTTCTACTTCTGGAGTAAATTGGTGATTGCGTGACGAGAGCGTTACGAAAAGTGTGATCTTGTGAGGTCAACGGAAGATGATAGGAAAATATGTTAGTGAAGTTAGTAAGAAAGAGTATGTTACTGCAGCGGCAAGAGAGAGAGATGTCCTCTCATAGTCAGTTTTGTATATCTAGGACTCAATTGAAGTAAAGAAGTTTTGCTTCAGTCGAGTGATCTATTTTTTAAAGTTTTAAATCAATCGTGTGGACTAAAAAGTCGTTTATTTATCGATATCGACAACAAGCGCAGCGCTGGCATATCGTTGAAACCGTAAGTGCAGTCGATGAGTAGTCAGCGTTTTGCAAACGGGTTGAGAACGACAGGTGCTCAACATCCATTGTGGAGCGTTAGGGTCGATCCAGCTAAATATATGGGCCAAGCGGGCGTGCCACTATCGTTTATTTTTAGAGGGGTGATCGCGAGCTGTTGACTTGACAGCTATTTGATTGGAATATCGCTTTATTGTAGCGTGTAGGGGGCTTGTCATCGGAAATTCAAGAGCTTTGCTTTTAGGCATTATGGTGGTACTATAATAGACATCCATCGTTGCAGTTGGACATACACTAGCTTGCGAAACGAGAGGTTGCGGGTTTGATCCCTACACCGAGACAAATATTTGTGTGATTCATAATTATGTGTTTGTGGGACCAAAAAGTCTCTTTAGTCTCTGATACCCACGACACAGGATTTGTATCCTAGTGTGGGATCAGCACCATGCTTGTGACTTGGGTGTATTTATAATTATATAATGAGGTTACCTTTACTAGTGATACATTAAATAATTGTAGTGGTGTTTCTGTAGGCTAGTTCGTTGAGCGAGGCTCAATTATATCTTCTGCATTTATTAGTCCAGGAATAGCGGATGATTTGCAGACACTCAAAAATATTGCTTAAACGTTGTCTAGGGCAGGGCTTCCCAAACTTATTTACACTATGACGCCCTATAGAATTGTTATTTTTCTTACGACGCATCCCCCCCCCCATCATCAAAACTACCTACTTTACTGGAAATAAAAACAGCAATAGTCAGTGTAATATGAGGTTATCAGAAAAATACGGACAGCGTATGTTTGCCGATCGCCTCGCGACGCCCCCAGGATAATGCCGCGACGCACAGTTTGGGAAGCTTTGGTCTAGGGTACGGGGGACATGTCATGATATCCTGAAAATGATTATCGAATACTTTGACTCACCTTTTCGCCTTTGTGAAGATAAACACACTCCTCTACAGGCTTTCGAAAAACATGTACTGTATTAAATACTGTACAAATGTACTGTATTTAAATGCGCATACTATAAATGTAGGTCTGTGTTTTTATATCATAAGATTATACTCACTAAGTGTAATAATCGAATCAAGTACCTTCACACAACACTTGTGAAAAAGTATGACGATAACCCTTAAAACCCTTGGTCCCTAAGGAACATTACAAGGGATGCTAGATGTCCTGACAAAGTACGCGTTATTGTGTCACGGCGCCGTGAGCTTATAGATAGTATTCCCGAGGGAGCCAGGGGAGAAAACAGGTTGCAATACAGAAAGTGAAGGTTTTGTATCACGTATTAAAGTTTTATTGACTGAGTGGTTCTTTGGTCGTGGGATATTTCGTGTCTTGCGATTGAGAAATCTCGGATTCAATGTTTGATCCTGGTAAGGTACTGTTGAGTTTTTTAATAAGGATTTTTAAAGAGACAGTACTACGAAAATGTGAGCTGAAAGGTCCATTCATTTCTTAAATATAACTCTGAACCATTCGAGTAACCTATTTTTCTGTTAATGACAATTTCATAAAATACTTACTAACACATTTCTCGACCCGGGCACGGACTCTACAAAAACACAGAACTTATATCTGGCTCTAACGAGGCAGACAGAAAACACCCGTTCTAATAAACAAGATATTGTAAAATATCAATGACCTCTACCTAACATTACAGCGCAAATTGATTGAGTTAAATTATAGTAGCGGGATGACAAGGTGCGAGGGAGGATAATACAGGCATCTGTGGAGCAGACTAATAATCAACGCACTCTGTAATTTGGCCTGATTGTGGGGTTGTACCTCCGAGGTTGAATTATTTACTGTCACTGTAATTGTGTTGTTTCTCTTTGAATTTTCTGGAGGAAAATAGTAAAAGGGTGTAGAAGTGGTGTTGTACAGGAATTGATTTGTATGAAATGCAATTTCATTTGATGTTTGATTGTTCATAAATGCTGATTAAAAGCCTATCTGGAACATTGTCGTCATCACCAGCCTTGCAGGTCCACTACTGGACATAGTTCTCTCCTATGGCACGCCAAAGATAATTAATCTAATTATAATTTAATAATCCGGATAAGTAGGTCAAATTTATTGAAATTATTTTTCAAACAAAAAGAAATACTATAGTACCTATGTAACGTCCGCATGTATGCATAGATGACTTTTTGTAACATTCACTTTTAACCAGGTGAAAAAGTATTGAATATTTTTAATTGGTACTAAATGTTAAATTATTACTTTTAATATAATATGTATAAATGATTATTTTAGTCCTGTCCGGCTGCAATAAAATGTTTATTGTCGAAAAACAAGATACATAAATATGTTGATAACTCAACCTTGTGCTCACCATACATTATACATAATTATTCTAATTTGTGATGATTTGGTTTCTTGTCTTGTGGATGAGTGGCATTTTGTCATTTCGCCTTTTGAAAAAATAATCTCCATTTATTAACCTATCAAAATATTAATAATTCAAGCTGTTAAAGTATTACCTGTGTATGGAAGCGAACGGAACAGATTCGCTGAGACGCGTCCGCTCAACTTTGGCCCTAATAATTACCAACTTTTCAATCCGCTTTGGCGTCGTTGTGCTGAAATTAGTCTAAAATTAAAACGCGCTGCACCCTCCACCTGCCAGGGTTCTGAGGAGTAGGGTTCCCAAGGAAATTATGAAATTCAGTTAAATAATATTAAGGTTTGAAATTTTTTAGAATTTTATTATAGTCAGCAATTAACGTCATACTGCTAGGTAGTAAGTATCTCCTCTACATCTGAGAGGGTTTACTAACTGACTCCTTGTAAAAATCTTTAATAAGAATCAGATTTATATTAGACCTACATTGAGATTACTGACACTTATACTCCATGCATTCTTTATATATTCTATATAATGTACCCTTGAAGAGGTAGGCAGAGTTTAAAACACACTTCGAGAAAACTAGGTATAAAAATTCAAGTACGTCACCGTCACCATCTCTGTCTACGATTTATCAGATCGACCTATGCGCAGAGTAAAGTTATATGTGCTTTTGCACAACTGCTCTTTCTTCGCGGTTTAAACTTAATTGGGCACAAAATTATCAGTAACTTTTTTTGTTCTTTAAACAACAACAAAATTTATGATTTTTATTACTTCACTAGTGCAATAAATAAACAAGTTTAACTGTATTATAGACATAAAAAGTACTTTGGTGTTATAGTCGTAAGTAACCTTATTCTATGCATAGGTCGAGATGTTACTTTTAATATCACATAGTTTCCGATACAAAAATCACATGCAAAATAATAACTAACAGATAAAATTGTCCTGCCGTGCGGCAGCCCTACTGAGCCGATTACGTGAATCGTGAAACTTTGACGTCCAAAGGCTTCGTTGTTGATTAACATTTTATTGATGGACATATTTCGTTCATGATGGGAAATTTAAACAAACTCACCATCGATTTTATTCAAATAATAATCTGCTTAACTAAACTTACATATTGTTCGTTTCTTGTTTCTTGGCTACATAAATTCATGAATATTTTGAACCTATGCACAAGATAATATACAAGACATAACGTTCACAACGGAATGAAAACAAACAAATGAAATTATTTTCTATCTGTAGCAATATAAGGGGTAGGCAAAGGTGCATTTATGCCCTCACAAATCGTCGTGTACTATGTATCAGTCCAGCGTAAAAGGGGGTGAGTCTGTTGCCATTTTTTGGGTATATTT
This sequence comes from Cephonodes hylas, assembly GCA_030295005.1. Classification (NCBI taxonomy): domain Eukaryota; kingdom Metazoa; phylum Arthropoda; class Insecta; order Lepidoptera; family Sphingidae; genus Cephonodes; species Cephonodes hylas. Next base: position 822,198 of record AP025367.1, on the reverse strand, counting down.
TCATACTCCATCCTGCTAATGAGAATCTCCTCTCCACTACCTAATGAGCATCGGATCTTTAGGTACACATACTTGTTCCGCAAAACCAAAAAACTTTATAAGTGCAAACAGAATATTTCCTCTCAGTCGTTCAACATTTTATTTCCATCAACGTATATTACCCAACTAGCCACAACAGTATAAGATGTGAGTGTTCCTGCAGGAGTGCACACCTCACGCTAAGACGCCGGACGATTGCCGAGGCACGAACTACGCCCCGTAGTGACGCTGAGTTATATCGATGGAGAGGTAAATATCCTATTTGGGCAGACCACTTCCATAGCCTACCTGAAGTAATAGTATTGGTTGTATCGTATTTTATTCGTGTTTATCGGTTTTAGTGACAAAATAATCGCGTATTTTGGACTGTGTAGACTACCTCCGTAGCTAGTCTACCTGAAGTGATAGCACTGTTTATAGTAATTTTTATTGGTTTTTTGATTTTAGGGAAAAAAGAAATATGAGTTGATAAGAAAACCAGTAAGGTGTACTAGAGTACTTATTGATTCGTGAGGAATTAAAAACATGATCATAATGGTTAGATTATTAAACGCCAAATGTCAAACAGCAAAATAAATGCACAAAGACTTTATTTTATTCTTCATCCGCCATCCGAGTTTGTTTAAAGGTTTAATGATGGCGTGAATTGCTATTTGTTTTTTATGTAGTTTTGAAATATTGAATTTGTAATATTTTCTAAATTTTGTCTGTCCCTATATTTAAACATAACTTTATATTTCTAATCAAATGGATATTTGATTCTTGAACGTATATTAACGTACAAACTGTAATCAATATTGTCGCTATTCCGTGTCAGTATAAAAATATGTTCTAGATTTACAGAACAGTCAATATTTGTTTCCTAAAATGGGAATTATTTAGATATGATATTCAACAGCATCTTTACAATAATTAATATTAATTACCTAAACAGAATCATGTTAATATATCGATAGCATCAAGCCCATCTCCAGTGAGACACCTTAGCGAATCGCTCCGTGCCATTGAATCTAATCAAAATCTGACGGATTAATATCAGCTCGTTATCGTGTCCCGTAAGCTCGCTGTCCGATCTGTGTCTCCTATATTCTATGTTCTATACACTCCATTTTAGAAATGGACTTTATTACCTCCAAATAGGGTTGGCATTACCTCAGCTGACAGTTATAATGAAGTTGGTACAATTAAAATATAACACGCAGGGTTGGATTTCGATGATTGGATGGGAGTAAATTATTGTCATTCTTTTATTACATTTTTATTGTCACGATGAGAATTTAGTGTCAATTGTCGGTTAAAAGTAGTTTTAAAGTTAGTTATTCATTCAATGTTTGATTAGAAACAAAAAGTGCAAGTAGAGACTATATGAACAAAACATTGTTTGCTTATTTCTGTATGATTATAGTACCAATACCATAATCCAGTCCAATAGTATCCCAATACTTCAGTCAGTTTGCAAATACGAAGTGCCTAGGCGTTACTTACTGACATTTACTTGTTACATGACAGTTACTTGACAGACCCGTGGCGCAGTTGGCTAGACACCAGCTTGCGAAACGAGCGGCCGCGGGTTCGATCCCCGCACCGAGACAAATGTTTGTGTGATCCACAAATATTTGTTTCGGGTCTGGGTATTTGTGAGACCGAAAAGTCTGTCGTAGTTTCTGATACCCACGACACAAGACTCGTATCTTAGTGTGGGGTCAGGACGATGTGTGTGACTGTTGGGTGTATTTATTAATATTGTTATTTATTATTTTTCATAAATGTAAGTAATTATGACATGCGATAATTTAGCGTAATGAGACATAGAATTAAGGTCTAGTATACCTTTTTTACTTGTCTGTTGTTACTAGTTTTATTATCAATTTATTTATGGCAATCAGAGTTGTAAAGTAGTAAAGTATTAGAAAAATTTGCCCCAGTCCCCCGCAGCAGGCGTCTAAATCCACCCCCGTGCCCAAACTTGGAGCGGGTTGCGTCGGGGCAATCGAGAAGATTAATTATAATACCTGAGTTGAAATCGTTGTTTAATGCCGCGCGAGGCGAGATTACCCGTCGCACTCGATTAACAATATGATGAATGGGGATCATTCCAATTTAATACACCAACGTACGTAAGTGAATATTTACAATATGCCAACATTTTGAAGGATTTGGCGAGAGGCAAAAATATTCAGATCATATGCTGATTTTTTGTTATCAGACATATAATGTTTGGTGTTCAGCTAAGGAATTGTTATAATCAGTTTATAGATTGTAACTTGGACTTGAAAAAAATACATCAGTATGTTCCAAATTTGATTTTGAAAACGGAGGAAACCCTATATTTTTTTTTTAAAGAAATATGGGCACTTGCATCACAAAGTTTGGAAATACGTGTATGCTGGGAAGGCGGCAATAAATACGGAAAATTTTTAAACAGGTGACGTATCATCAATTACAGCCTTTCATTCCACACTACCTCTACACTAGACTGGTAGCAGTTTGCCATCTACGTGGACAAACACATGTATATTTCAATTTAAATAATAACATTTACCCCGAATAAATGCGTAATAAAAAATGAGCTGTGGAAAAGAAACAGTTGAGTGAAACGGAACGCGAGTTAACACTCCGAGATTTAGAAACTTTTTTAAATCAGGGAAAAAATCTTGTTCCAAAACGGAGATTAACAGCCCACCCCAAGACGATAACAGCTGAAAGTGTATCTGTCATAAAACTTGTCGCCGAAAGGTTTTCAGCACTCAACAAAAGGTGGGAATCTTTTTTTCATCCGCAGCGCCACCTGCCACGTCTGAAACTCGCTGAAGTTTCACGAACTTGGCTGAAACTTTCGCACCGGATGTTGTTATCGGCCGGAAGCGCTTTAGGCGGCTTCCTGTTTTGACGGACGTTAAAAAACTTCAAGGAGGGGGGATGAAGGTGTTTTAAGAGATAAAATTGGGTAAGTAGTTGTTTTTTACAAAGTTTAATATTGTTTAAACACTTTTTTATAAATTTAGGAAATGGTTTGTAATATGCTGTTTATACCTTTTTTATTAAACAGAGTCGAAGGTAGCGAAATACTACTGTCAAAATCATACGCCAATTATCTTTATAGTAGCTTTAATAATGCCATGAGATTCATTAATATCCGAATATACAATCAATTTGTCGTACCAACATAGGGTTTCCAGCAAAAAAAAAAAATAATAATAATAAAAAAAAATAATTTTCCCAATAAAAAAATCTTTACCTGAAAACATGAACTATGTAACCATCAAAAAATTATCATTCCGAACACTTTTCGTCTCACGAAGCATTAGAATGTACGAACGTAGGTGGAAAGTTTTTATCGCGGCGTCTCTGAAGGACCGGTGAGCCGTCGCGAGACATTTCTCACACCGCCCCGGGCGGAGGTGCGACTCAACTTGTCTATTACGAGTTTTTAGATTTGCCTCACAATAAAATGCTATATGGATGTGTAGTCTTTTGTTTTTTATGTATACTATATCTGTATATAAGTGAGAGTGTTTGACGGACTTAGGCATTCCGCGGTTGTAACCGATTATTGAACATAAATAAGGGCGGTAACTTCAGCAGTGGATTGGAAGCAGACTGAAAAAATACAGAATATTAAATTAAAATTCGTAATATTTCAAGCATAACAGTAAATCTAAGTATTAATTATAGTTTAGTACAAGTGTATAGGAAAACCAACTACAGTGAAAACCTGTTATAACGACACCGCTTATAACGACGGACCGGTTATAACAACCGAATGGTAAGGTCCCGGCACATTCTATATAAAGTAATTACTATCGTTTATAACAACTATCGGATATAACGTCCGAAATATAAGGTCCCTTCAGTGTCGTTATATCCGGTTTCAACTGTATTAATTGTAATTTAAGAGCGTGCAAGACAACTAAATCATTGTTTTATTTTAGCACATCGTCGTTGTGAGGTACATCGATGTTGCCAGTTTACAAAAAATATTTCGAACAGCATTGTTGAAATTTAAATCGGATAACATCGCGTTAGTTGTTAAAAGGATAAAAGCGACCATGCAAAACGTGATCCAATAATTAATCCCATTCGGGAATACGTTGTTATAAACTAAAAACATATTTGTAGATGATTTTTTCGCGATTTAAAATATATAGCGCTCGTCTATAACATTTTCTTAGGAGGTAATAGAGCCAGTATTTTCACATTCTAAAACATGAGAATAAATCATTTGCTACTTTATGATAGAAAAACAAAAACACCAAACTTTCCCGTTTCTAGTAAATCGCATGAATATCCAAAAACTCATGAATTCATTGTGATTTTCCCATAAGCGAGGGAGTTTGCGGCTCATAAAAATTCGACAATATAGTGAGGGAAGGTCGCTAGGTGTAATTAATGTTCCGACGGCGCCCTCCGCCGAGAGGAAACACTTTTAAAAACTTTACCACTCGCCAAATTATTAATAGGTTCCTACTTCATAGAGATGGGATGGTGTATTTGTCGATGATGATAAATGTGTATTTATTACACAAAGAGTATTTAATGCTTAGTTTGTGTATGTGTCTATGTAATGGAGTTTAAATTTGTATTAAATGTCTTGCACATTACAACTTTGATTTCTTTACTTTGTTTATAAAACAATTATTCTATATACAATTAATTATTATTTATTGGCGTGCCATAAGAGAGGCCTATGTCCAGCAGTGGACAATTAAGGGGTGTTGATGATGATGATGATGATGATTCTTTGAAGATCTGGAATTTCAATGAATTATTATCTGAGCCATGAGTTTGCGTTAAAGTTGCGTATTTTGGGACTCATCGGTGGGGGATGGATGTTAAATTTCATCTACAATTTTAAACTTAATTTTAAAATTTCGTCTGTTTCCACTTTATATAGAATAACTGAGTAATTTCAATGTATTGTATAATTGTTGGTTGTCTAAGTTATATCACCTACTTCTTATTATTTGTAGTCTTGGATCATGGGTGTCAGAATCTACGAAAGACAATTCGGTCTCACATAAAAAAGTAGGTATATCGAGACGATATTTAAATGATTATTGTTCTATAGACATCGACAACCAAGTCCACATCACTATTAGCAACACCTTGCGACGTTGTAAAAATTAAGAAAGAACCTTTTTAAAAAGTCGGACGCGTCAGGCGTCGCTGGAGTTAGTGACGCCACATTAATTCCCTCCTGTCGATTACTTGCAGAACTTGCCTCGTGTTCACAAATCGTACCTGCCTGCTACTCTTGACGTTGACTGATGGACGTCATCAAGGGATCTTTTGAAAAAAATGAGGATTTTGATGTCTATTTCTTTGTTTTCCAAAGACAAGTCGGATGGTTTGAATGGTTTTAGTGCATAGGTAGATGTTGCGGCTGATTGTACGCAGCTGTAGCAAATGTTAAAGTATACAACATATGTATAAGATTTTATATTATATATCCATGTGCACATGAACTACATACATAATCTTCATAATTGTTGTTCATTACCAAGTTTGTAGAAAAAAATATTCAATGTTAGGGCCTTCTTCAAAGACTCCGTACATGTGCTAGAGCTGCTACAGCTGTCACTGTTAAATTACTGCATACATATTATATTCTGAAGCGGCAGGTAGCGGTTTTGCCAATCGTGTTTTATATCTCATATAGCACATTTCTGGACTCCATGCTGCTATTTAGAATTTTTAAATGGACAAATCTCTCTAAGGACGACAAATTTAATGACCCGTACATCAATCGAAAACAAGAGCTTCTGATCCTATACATATGTTCCAATACCAATGTCGCAGACCTATCACTTTGTCAACATTATAAGAGTTGAAAGGTAAACAACCGATTATAAGTGATTCAGTATCGTCTAGGTACGTAGTAATAAGTGTAAAGTCTAAGCTAGGACGTACAAAGGTCTACAAATCAACGTTTGTTACCGTCGGCTGGGTTTTCAATTTGTTCTATCTAACAGTAAGTGCCCGCTGCGTGCCCGCCTCTGTGTCACTTATTTGTAGATGTGTTATGGTTTTGGATATGGCATTTAATATATTTTTTACCTACTGTATATATATATTTGTATCAGGACTTCCATGGGTCAAACCTTCTTTACAACTGAGGAGGTAGGCCTTAGTGTATCACGCTAATTCGCTGTTGAGAAATTTTGTTTGTCCCCAGTTTTTTTAACGTTATTTTTTTTTAACTAGATACATGTTCTGTACATATGTATGGGTTCATTGTGAATGCACATACAAAAATGTGTGCTAATTTGAATTCGCAACACCCAATATTTTGTGTCGAACGCTCGTTTAATCCTCGAAGCCATATTGTTAACTATGGCATACTTTTTGTCTTTCCACACATCTAAACTATAACTAACACTGACCTAAGAGAAATAACTAATACACAGACGGATCTGATAAAAGATCGAAATCTTCGTTGCTTGTTAATTTCATCGACCCTACTGTACACCCTCATGAAAATTGTATCATCATCAGTCCATACCTATATTTCTCACTGCTTGACGCTGGGCATGGGCCTTAATTTATCTAAACCTTCTATATGCAGAGTTCTATATGAATAGGCCTTAGACCACCACATTGGCCTTCTGCGGGTTGGCAAACAAGACACTTAAGGAATGACTAAAATTTCTAATAAAATTGTATGCCAAGTCCAATATTTATGGATTAGGGACACTGCATCTCACAGTAAGTATGGTAACAATTATTTATACGTGAGTATTGTCTGCTGACTGGTCGGAATTTGTTGCCATTCGCCTCGAAAACGAAAGCTAAACACGATTTAGAAACTAAATTCTAAACTTGGGTGACGTTTAAATACTACTAGGAAATTAAATCACTACATATCTAGTATAAAACAATGTCGCTTTCTCTGTCCCTATGTCCCTTTGTATGCTTAAATCTTTGAAACTACGCAACGGATTTAATTGCGGTGTTTTTAATAGATAGAGTGATTGAAGAGGAAGGTTTATATGTATGATAACATCCATTAAATATCAGCATTGCACCCGTGCGAAGTCGGGGCGGGTCGCTATAATGTAATAAATCTTTTTATGGTATTTTAATTGGTTATACAGGTGGTGAACTTTTAAATCATCACCATCAGCCTCAACAGAAACCTACTAGGCCGGCGTGATAGACTAAGGCCTGAGCCTAATTGTAGAGACAGCCCGTACCCAGCAGTGGGACGAACATAATATATCTATACTTAATGTTGGTTGACGGACTACACGCCTAAGAAATACCTAAAACCTTTGTTAGGAGTCCAGGTTTCTGTTACCTACTACGCTAGATTACGACCCCATTTTAAGAATGAAATCTAGACTTTTTTATCGTATGTTGATGATACCTAATTAATGTAATAAATACGTAGGAACAATCAACATAAGCGACTGGCGAAAGCTCTCGTATAATTTTAAAACAACTTTCTTTATTTGGCAAAATCTTAACCATCGCAACAAGGTTTCCCCGAACCAAAAATATACGAAAAAAATGATATCCGTATCGGGATAACAATCGAATGCATTTTGCAAAATTGCATTAGGGGGACCGTGCACGGACGGTTAATAAATACGACGCGAGATAAACGTCACGTGTGAGGAGGGCCTTAACGAGATTAGATTTATGTGTGTGTATTAAAATATTATATGGTAGGGCAGGTTTAAATGGTTGCAGTAGTGTCCGTGTTTTGTGCTTTGTCGGAACGTTTGAGAATAAATAGGTACGTAACGGTTTTGCATTCTATGTTAATAGTATTAAATGAATAATGAAAAAAAATACAAAAATTATAATACGAGACCAAATTTTGTTAATTTTAAAAATGAAATATAGAAAATATCTGCCAAGTCCAACTTATTGAATTGTCAATCAAACAATGACATGAAACTAGATTATGAAATACGAATTGGTGTGGAATCTTAGTTAAGTTTCGTTAAGATCTAACATTTTCCAAATCATAAAACTTCCATTTATAAAAAATACTAAAAAAATCTTGTAAATAATAACCGCCCTACATTTTTTTCATAACCTCACAATTTTTTAATCAAATACCGATGGCATAAAGCGGGGCACGCGGCACGACCTAAGTTATTGGATAACTTATTAAAGTATAAAGGTGTATGGCAGTCGGATGAGGTCGTAAAAGAGATCTGAACCATCTCGATATCGCGTAAAGCTTTCACGAGAGGGCGCTCGAATAATCCCAACAATAAAGAAAAATTCCATCCCTCTTTATGAAGAGGTAAGTCCTTGGCAAATTGTAGGACAGGGGTGCTGTGGAGTGGTGCCTAGTTAATGTCGCATTTCTTTTTTATTTTTATTAACATAAATATGAGACCTGACGCCTGTACTTCCAAAAGGTAGATAGAGGTGCATTTACGCAACAACATTTCGCTAGACATGTAACAGGCCTACGGGATTGGATCGAGTCTGTCGGTCGAGTTCGTGTTAATCGGACACATTTCTAGTTTTTCCGTTGTTTATGAGAATTGAAAACCCAAAAATACTTTGACCCGAATAGAACAGTCATTATTTATTTTATATCTTGTAAGTAAATTCGACACAATTGAAAACTTTGTGATTGAGTTGCAAATATTCTAGATTTTTCAGTTCCATTGGTTGTGTATAAATGATTTAGATATAGGAAAACGCTATCATCTATCAACGGAAAAGGTATGGTACAATTAAAAGATTTCTGCCTGATGTTAACATTGTATATCTAGAAAATAATTGCAAGACTAAGGCGGCTCCACGCACGCGCCTGTGCGACGTTCAAGTGGCAGAATGTAACAGACGACCACGGTGCAGGTAAGCGACGGTATAAGTGGATTGCTTTTGCGCTTTACATACAAATATTTTGTGCAAACGTTCTCTTGCCAGTCACCGCTGGCGGAAAATTCGCCCCGTCCGCCCAGACATGGCGAAAGATGGGCGGATTTATATCCTCCATGTTTTATTTGCTTTTCAAATATAATGCGATATGAGAAATTGCATGATATGCACAAGTGATTCTTTTGGGACAAAGCTTGAGTTCAACTTATCTTTTTATCTATGTTTGTATAGAAATGTTATTGATTTTTATGAAATGTATCTAGTCTTATTATTTTAATTCATTTTTTTATAGCTAGCACTGGTTGAACTATAGAAATAAAATTAAATAAATAATAAAATATAATTCACAAAACAAAAAGCAGCATTCATTGTGTGAGGTCTTATCGATGTTAAGAACAGCATTCAAACCTGTTATATTTCGAATTACAAATAAAAAATACAAATTTTTCCTCTTTGTAGAATAGAAAAAACGGAAAAAATACTATTCATGATACTTTTTGTAGACCATCTAAGTATTTATAGTATTATACCTTCAAACTTGCATTGTCGTGGCTCGAGAATTTAGTTATACATATTAATGGAAAATTATGTATTATTTCAACTGATCGGAAAACTAGTAATTTGAATAAAAACGACCTGAAATATACCGCCAATAAACACCTAAAGAAAACATTACAAAATACACTCAAAAGACATTTCAATAAAACCCGGATGAACACTTCATCTACAGCTATAAGCCGCAAAAACCTCAAGGTACGCCTCACAATAGGTGAGAGCCAATAATCTAGACGAATGACTCGCCCGGGCATCGTACCCCGGACCTCGCCATCCATCAGCGCCCGGTTGATTGATTGGGAGATCTTATCTCTCCTGATTATCGAACAAAGGTGCTCATTGATATGTGAACAGGCTTTTTTATTGTAAGAATTGTGATGGATTTTGTTTTTGCGGTGTGATGATTATTTCTTATCGCTGTTTTAGGTCTTGTTTTTTTTTTAATTTTTATTAATGGTTTGTACCGTCAATGTAATGTTGGACTATTAGGTTTTTTGATGGTTCGGGCCTGTGGGTTAACGAATTGGTTGGATTTTCTATACCGGCTTGCTGTTTAGTCACGTTAACTAATAATAATTACCACACACAACAGTCATATGCAAAGTTCTGACCCCATTAAGAAACAAGTATTGTGTGTATCAAAACTACGGAAGAACTTTCCGCCTCGCAAACTCCCAGATCAGAAAAAACATTTGAATTTAAGCAAAAACACTAGCTTCGTAAAGAATCGTTTTAAAAACCTATAACATGAGGATTTTTACCAATCCTCGTCCAAATTCCCCATGAAATTGCGCTTGAAGATTTTATAAAACTTCACACGAAGTACCAAGTTTTGCAGATATAATAGGGCCTGATATAAGTTGATATCACCTGTCTTGCGGCAGGATGCGTCCATTACCGATACCCCACTGCTATCCCATAAACGCTCTTGACTATAATAAGATTAGTTTAAACCGTTTGTCTGGCCTGCCTTCGACCTCAGCCGGTGGCGTGAGTTATAGACGATAGTCTAGTTTTTGGAATGTAAAGAATATCGTAATAAAGTTATGTATGTAGTGTGGAAACAACAAATTTATAATAATCATCATCATTATCAGGCGATAACTGTCCCACTACTAAGCACGGGCCTTTTCTACCACTGAGAGGGCTTAGTCCATCACGCTGATCTAAAATGGGTTGGCGTACTACACACCTAAGAACTTTTAGGTGTGCAAGTTTCCTGGGCGGCTGCGGAACCATTGTGGGCGTCTCTCACCCACGCACCGTGGTCGCCCTACCTGGCGCGAAGATGGCCACCGGGGGGTTTTGGTCGGTATGCCGGTGTAGGTTAGGGACCCAGCCCGGCACTAACATCTGCCGGGCTGGATGGCCGGTGACCCCGACATACGCCTCCTGCCCCCCTCTCTGAGGGCTGGCGGGAGGTAGAGCCATAAGCAGCTTTCCCCTCGAATGAAAAAAAAAAGGTGTGCAAGTTTCATCTCAATGTTTTGTTACACCGTTAAAGTAAGTGATAGTTCATTGCCAATAGACAAATCATCATAATCACGGTTCACTGGTGGACATAGGCCTCCACCAATAGACAAATAACTTCGAAAATATATTTCTGTCCTGCCTGAGCTTCGAGGCCACTCTCTAGGATTACTTAGTGCTTTTTTAAGAGTTAATTCTCATATGTTATTGAAGATAATTAGAATGTCAGTAAGTGTGTGAATTGCGGCGTACATTAGTGTATCCTGGCGCGGCGGGCGAGGTGAGATTAGCCTCGAAGTAACGGTGAGACGACTCACTCGGCTTTACCTACTTACGCCGCATGTCTTAGACTCAGCGCTTTCCGTTGGGATCGACTTTTCTAGCATTTTGTTTATTTTCATTCAGAATATATTTTTAAATTATTTGTCTAAAAATATGACATGATATTAGCGATATTAAAATAAAAAAAAGATATCTTGTGTTGCTCAGGGAATTTTTTGTGTATTCATCTTCACAGCGATGACATAAAAAAAAAATTGTATAAGTCTATATTTAAAGCACATTTATACTTCAATATTGTAGTTGGAATCATAAAAGATGGAATTATGGTCTAAGAGTGACGCTTAAAATTTTAATCTGTTTACAGGCTAACTATAGAATCTATTCTATAACGTCGACATAATAAAAACGGTTAGAAAATTCCAGATATATTCTAGTCCCACAAACACATACACTCGAAAAACATTTATGGCCTCCATTTGTCTTTAAATTAAAAAAGAAATAATTATCGTGTCGACATGAGTGAAAAACGCACAAAGATCAGCAGACAGAATGGTTGCGAAGTTAAGAAGCCATTACACGGAGTCGGACAATTAAATCCACCTTTGAGGTGAAGGGGGCCCTACCCTATCCGCATTATTGGAGAAATTCAATCTTTTTCACTCAGTTGCCGGCAAAGCGCCTCCATTTTACTCACAACTTTGTTATGACTTCAACTAAAGTAACCCATTTTAGTCGAAGTAACAATTAGTTTTAGACATGATATGGCTTGAATCGAAGCTTTGAATATTGAAGTTTCGTAAATGATTATGGTAGTGAATATTTAAAGGCATAGAGTAGAGGTTGAGGCGGGCGGTCGAGTACATATACTTCGACTTTAGCAGGTTCAAACCCCAGGCACACACCTAAACATTTTGAAGTTACAATTAATTATCTCGTAATTTTACTGTAAAGGAAAATATTAAGCGAAGTGTTTTCATACTACAAGTATTAAGTCCATACGATGATTAGTAAGATGTGATTTTTTTTCTAGTATTTTTATTTTGATTTTATAGTATTTTTATTCAATTATCGTAACATCGTGGCAGGTAGTAGAGCTGTCTTAGTTTTCAACCCCGGTTTTCTTCACACTAAATGGGTTGAAAAACCTTCACCTGCAATTTAATATATCATACGGCCGCTGGACAATACGTCTGGCCCTTTGTGAAGAAAAATACCAACTGTCTGTGTCTTCGAGCATTGTGTGAAGCTATTCCGGAAATTAACTCGATGTGGACTTGAGACCGGTATTTCAAAGGTTTAATTTCATTTACGTTAGTTTTTAATCAGGTTGAAAGTCACAAAGAAAGCGAAAAGGTTACACTAAAGACATCGGTAAAAAAGGCACCCAATAAACATATCTAACAGTTATAAATTTATATACATAGTTCTAATCTTACACTAAGATATAAGTACGGTATTGTAATGTATCAAAAACTATGACACACGGTGACACACACTGGACAGTTCGATTTCAAAAACACCCAGAATTGATACAAATGAACGTAGATCACACAAAATTTGTATTAGTACGGTGATCGAACCCGTGGCTTCTCGTTTCGCAAGCTAGTGTGTAGCCTACCGAACCACCGGGCTGCTAATGTAAATAAATAATATAAAATTAGAAAAATAGCAACTGTCCATTTTTATATCTACTTAAAAAATAATTTTTGGTTACGAAATTTTATAAAAAGAAAAAGCGGTTTAAAATGCAATAGGTATCTTGAAAATTTTTATAGTAAACGATTACAAAAAGAGAAAAACAATTGTGGAGGAAGAGTATTTTTCTTTGCCGAAACCCGGATTTGAACCGGGGATCGCTGGGCCTCTGGACCCAATGCTCTACCAACTGAGCTATTTCGGCTGTACTCTATTAGGGAAAATTATCTGTCAATTTCGTTTTTACCCTATTCGGTTCTCAGCATTACTTTGTATTGGAATTGACTACGCTTTTACGCGATTAATAACATTGGCTAATAGAAGTGGATGGCAAAGGAAAGAATCACCTCGTCTTATTTTCTTTCGTCTGTCGTGTTGAGGATATAAACGAGTAAAAGTATGTTAGGAATGTATATGATATTAACAGTAAGTCGTGATAGCTTCGAGGTTTAGGCGCGCGATCGCGAATCTCGCCGGTCGCCGGTACAAATCCCACGCAACTTCTAACTTTTTGTATAATGACGTACACGTGCTGTAACGGTGAAGGAAAACATCGTGAGGAGACCTGTGCTCCTAGTGTAATAAACGGGCATAGATGTTTTTTATCACGTAGATGGGATGGCGACTGAGCGTAGTTATTGACAATAATCTATCCATTGAGTGGCGTGGGTTAAAATTCGCAAAACATGATATTAAAGATATCCCCGTATCTTCATCCTACATCCGACAGGCATTGTCGAGAGCGACGTGCAAATGTGAAGTCGTGATGACCACAGATCGCGATCTAAACTGGACGCGTATAAAATTCTATTTTTTACCTCTAGTGGCAAATAGATTCACCGAGATTAATAAGTTCGGTTAGATCGTTGATGTTTAAATGAGATAAGGTGTTCGTGACTTTTTTGTGATTTGTCTGAGACATGGCGATAAGGATTTATTGTTTTATAAATTAGAACTTAGTATAAATCAATCTATAGTTAACTTGTATAACTAGAACGTTTAATAATGGTATATGTGAATTCATAATGTCCTGTGTTATGGTATGAAAACCTTACCTCCTTTTTTTCTTACATTCCGCTTATTGTTTTTTTATAAAGACACTAGCTTTTGCCCGCAACTCCGTCTGCGTGGACTACAGGGTTGGGTTCAGAAAGAAAATAAGTTGTAGTATTTTACTCCGCAGAGTCCCATTTACTTAAATATACGAAAATCATACAAATCGGTCAAATTGTTTAAACGTGAACCCGTAACACGCCGGTCGGCGCCTTGTGCATCATCATTGCGCACTTGATCATTATTTTAAAACTGCAATATCTTCTAATATACTAATTGAAATCAAATGGTGTAAAGGGCAAATTTCTTTCAAATTAAATACTTTTAATGTGTAACGCATTTATTTGGATAAGGATTAACATACTCTTTATAAAAACACCTTCATAATAAATGCTTTATTTTAGGACAAATTTGGTTAGCATAAAAGAGGTTATAGTGAAGTAATTCTAAAAGATAGATATATGCTGTCGCGGACTTTTTTTTAGAACTTTTAAAGGAGAACAATTTTGTAATACATCATTTCAGTGTAACTTTAACCGTTTCCGCAGCGCACGCGGCGGAAGCTTTCAAAAGGAAAAAAATATTCCCGATTTTGAAACATTCTTTATTGCTGCTCCGCTCCTATTGGTCGTAGCGTGATGATATATAGCCTATAACCTTCCTCGATAAATGTGCTAACTAACAGCGAAAGAATTTTTCAAATCGGACCAGTAGTTCCTGAGATCCTAGCGTTCAAACAAACAAACAAACTCTTCAGCTTTATAATATTAGTATAGATTTAATAATCTGTATACATACAATTATGGTCTTGCAATTAATGTATGCGCCGATTCCTTAGTCGGGCAAAATGTTGTTTTGTACTTTCATTAGTAAATTTTGCAAGGGATTTTTTCATAGTTTTATCGTCCATAATTAATAGAATTAATAAGGTAAATCCTACCCCAGAAAGGTTGTAATGAAGATACGAGAAGGCAGGATGGTTGGAGGTGCGTCGCTTGGACTCGGGCCAACACAGCGCTGTAAAATATTAAAACGTGTTTTAACTTATTGCGTTGTAATGTTTGTATTTTAATGTTGTGTTTGTTTACTTTGATTTACGGCGCTCAATGAGGTTCATTGTTGTATTCTTTCACAGATTTAATCATTTGTAATGATATTAAAAAGAGGATTTTTTTGTTTCTAAGTAATGTAATTAGAAAGTACTCCATCGATTTAAATTAGAGTACGTGGATAAAAATGTGACTAAAACGAAGGTATTTTGTAACGAAGATTGTAAACCTCGAGAATTCAAAATGGAACGTAAGTTTTTTTAGTAGGTATGAGACTCAAAAATATGACTTACTCAGGAATCAAACCAGAGACATCTCAATCGAACTGTATCATTGTTCTCGCGACCGACTCTCGTTAGAACCATTCGAAAGCGTGAAAGTACCAAAAAGAGTTGTTCAATCGAAACTCTCGCCAAATAAATAACGTGTCGATAAAGGAGCGGTCAAGGCTTTCGCCGGAAGTCATCTGGCGACAGGTGGAGGGCGGAAATGGCGTGCATTTCCGCCTCCCCTCCACTTGGGGGGTGACTTTTCGGGGTGAGAGCTTGAGAGCTTTATTGAGAAATGTAAAGTGTTAAGTGACTAACTGAAGGTTTTTAAAACACCATTTATAGAGACATGTATTGATGAACCCTGTAAAGTAGGTTTTTCTTTTGCCAAAATTGTGAATTTCAGAATCTTGTATGAGAGAAATGAAAAGTTTTAAAAGTAATAACAATTAAATTAGTAAAGTTTTATTACTGTTCTAGCTTGTTTCTGTTTAATGTTTCTTCATCATCATCATCAGCTTAAAGGACATAGGCCCAGTGCTGAACGTAGGCCTCGTCTAAAGACTTTCAAGTCACTCATTAGATGGTGCATGCATCCATCGGTTCGATTGATTTTTTTGTTAATCGTCGGTCTCTCCAGTGGAAATAAAATCACATCTAACACCACCTTCCTTTTTAATGTGAAGAGCAAATAAATTGAAAAGTAAACGTGCCCCCGCGGAGAGTACACCGGTTAGTTAGGCACGCGGTCAGGTGTGAAACGATTTGAAATACCTCAGTGTTCGTAAGAAATTCGAAAGAATTCACTCGAATATTTTCAATTGTATTGTTTCATTCTCTGTTTTTCATGAGGATTTAATATTTTTCGCCATTTAATTTTTTTATTCGAAATAGGCCTTACATGTTTTCATGCCCGCAAAAAATATAGAGAAATAAGCTACAAAAGGTACCAGCTTAATTTATCTGTCTCAGTTTCAGTAAATTTAAATGGTGTATCTAAATTGAAAGCGTGTGTACACAAGCTATAAATAAGGGCGCGATACACGGCCGTCTAGACAGAGCTTCTTACCTGACTCATGTGCTCAACGTTAGACGAAAAAATTGAAGTGACCTTTTGTTTTAGTAAAGTCTTGTTTTATTTATAGATGATAGTGATCTTTTGGGACGTTGTAAATTGGTTGGTTGGAGATCTTATACCTGCGATGTGGAGTTTTATTTTACTAAGGAAGGTGTCCAAAGGGCTCTTAGAAAACAAATACAGAAAAATGTGTATGTGTATGATAAACTTTTTTTTTAATCAAATCCGAACCGGTGAACTCGAGACAAAATCTAGCATAATATTTAAAATTATAATCAAATGCTTTATTGATTCTGCGGTTAAGATATACCGTACAACCCGAGGTTCGATTCTTGATTCCATCAACTTAATACTGGGGTTTTATATTACGAATACCTTAGTAGAAATATGGGCTATCAAGTGGAATTTAAAAGCCTTTGTCAATATATAAGAATAGTTACACAATTACCTAGCTTTTATCGAGTACAAGCATGTATGTATCATAAAACTCTCGATTGGACACAAGCATATATGTATATGAAAATTCTGAAGCATATCCAGTTACTTTTCTATGAAAGTACGGTGTGTGAGGGCGTGTTATCGGCCGTGTTTACCTCTGGACACATCTCACAGCTCACGAGAGCAATATGTTTAGTGCTTCCGATACACCCGCCCCCACAAGTATTTACATTTTTATACTTTACCGCCGTGTTTTATTGCGATACTTGCGTTCCGTATTGTATTCACTTTCATGTATTCAATGGAACAATTTGTGTCGGTATTGTGCTTTTATGCGAGTGATAAAATGTTTTGCTGACGTAACGGGGCCGTTGACGAGAGGTGCTGGGCTCGCTTCTGCCATGTGAATATGTCCCCTTGTATAGAATCGAACTTGCAATAAATAAATAAATACACCCAACAGTCACACACATAGTCCTGACCCCACAGTAAGATACGAGTCTTGTGTCGTGGGTATCAGAAACTACGAGAGACTTTTCGGTCTCACAAACACCCAGACCCGAAACAAATATTTGTGGATCACAGAAAAATTTGTCTCGGTGCGGGGATCGAACCCGCGGCCGCTCGTTTCGCAAGCTGGTGTCTAGCCAACTGCGCCACGGGGCTGTCGATGCAATATTTTTCTCTTTGAATGCTAATTTTATAGTATCAAAGTTAGTCGTTCTCGTTTGATTATAGCATTAAATTACATAATAGCCCGGATCATCTTCATGCTTCCCTCTACTGGGCATGGGCCTCATCTACAACTGAAAGGGTTTAGGCCTTAGTCCACCACGCTGGCCTGGTGGGCTTGGCTGACTGCGTACCTAAGAAATTCCTAATAAATTTTAATTACGTAAACAAATATCATCATCATCATCATCATTAGCAGCCAATTGTTGTCCACTGCTGGACATAGGCCTCCCCCAATGACTTCCACCGGGAACGGTCGGAAGCCTCCTGCAGCCAGCGACGTCCCGCGACCTTGACAAGGTCATCGGACCACCTTGTTGGGGGACGTCCCACGCTGCGCTTTCCCGTTCGTGGCCTCCACTGGAGAACTTTTTGGCCCCATCGGCCATCAGTTCTCCGCGCCATGTGGCCGGCCCATTGCCACTTCAACGAGCTAATCCGTTGGGCTATGTCGGTTACTTTAGTTCTCCTACGGATCTCCTCATTTCTGATTCGATCACGTAGGGAAACCCCGAGCATAGCCCTCTCCATAGCTCTTTGAGTGACCCTGAGCCGACCCATGACGCCTTTAGTGAGAGGCCACGTCTCAGTGCCATATGTCATCACTGGTAACACACAACTATTGAAGACTTTCGTCTTCAGGCACTGAGGTATATTGGACGAGAAGACGTCTCCTAACTTTCCGAACGCTGCCCAACCGAGTTGGATTCGACGATTGACCTCTCTCTCGAAGTTGGACCTGCCTAACCGGACCACTTGTCCCAAATAGACATATTCGTCTACAACTTCGAGAGTCGAGCCCCCAACTGCGATTGGGGTGGGCACAACATGGACATTCGACATGATTTTCGTCTTGTCCATGTTCATTTTAAGACCCACCTGTTGGGAGACTCGATTGAGGTCTTCGAGCATAGTGCTAAGGTCCTCCAGCGATTCTGCCATGACTACAATATCGTCGGCAAACCGAAGGTGTGTGATATACTCGCCGTTGATGTTGATGCCGAATCCTTTCCACTCCAAGAGCTTGAAGGCGTTTTCCAGCGCGGCAGTGAACAGTTTCGGAGATATAACATCTCCCTGTCTCACGCCTCTCTGTAGTGGAATAGCCTTCGTGCTCTGATCTTGTACTCGGATCGACATGGTGGCGTTGTTGTATATACTTTTCAACACCTCGATGTACCGACAGTCAATGTGGCACCGCTGGAGAGACTCTAGCACCGCCCACGTCTCGATCGAATCAAAGGCTTTCTCATAGTCCACAAACGCTAAACAAAGCGGCAAGTTGTATTCCTCGGTTTTCTGGATAACTTGCCGAAGCGTATGGATGTGGTCTATGGTGCTAAAGCCTTTTCGGAAACCAGCTTGTTCGGGCGGCTGGAAGTCATCAAACCTGCGTTCGAGACGATTTGTGATGACCCTCGAAAACAACTTATAGACATGGCTCAGGAGCGAGATGGGCCTGTAATTCTTCAGCAAGGTGTTGTCACCTTTTTTGAAGAACAGTACCACCACGCTCCTGCTCCATGCCTCTGGCGTTGAGCCCTCGAGGAGAACGGAATTGAAGAGCCTCTGAAGGACTTTAAGTACCGGCGTTCCGCCCGCTTTCAGAAGCTCTGAAGTGATTCCGTCCTCACCCGGCGCCTTGTTGTTCTTAAGTTGTTTCAGGGCCATCTCAATCTCACACAGGCTGATGTCCGGGATATCATCACTGAAGTGGCGGATCAACTCGACTCTCGGGTCTTCGGCCGAGCGAACAGCGGGCTTGGCAACCGAGGTGTAAAGCTGCCCGTAGAACCTCTCGATCTCCCTTAAAACCTCTGCCTTCGTCGACACTACGCGGCCGCCCTCCGTCTTCAGCCTAGACAACTGTCTTTGCCCAATAGACATGTCTCTTGCAAACACTTTGGAGCCTCCGTTCCGCTCTATTATCTCTTTAATGCTCACAGTGTTGTGAGCACGGACATCGTGTCGCAAGGACTTCCAGATCCGTCTATTGAGCTGACGATATGCTTCGGCGTCCTCGGAAGACTGCAGCGCCATAGATCGACGTTCGGCCATGAGGTCAAGAGTGTGGACCGAGAGTTTTTGAGGTCTATCTCTGCGGCGAGGTCTAAAATGCTTAGATCCCACCGCATGGACAGCTTCTACCAAACCGCTGTTTAACTCGTCCACGGCAAGGTTTTCTTCCAGGCACTCGAAGCGATTTTTCAGCTCGAGTTGAAAGCTTTCGGGGTTTTGAATATGAGCGCGAGTAGATCGGA
Source organism: Cephonodes hylas (assembly GCA_030295005.1). Lineage (NCBI taxonomy): Eukaryota > Metazoa > Arthropoda > Insecta > Lepidoptera > Sphingidae > Cephonodes > Cephonodes hylas. The sequence continues at coordinate 802,430 of AP025367.1, read as the reverse complement.
GCGTAGACTTCATCAAGCGACGCCTTTCTAATTGGACGTTGATATTCAATGAGCCTCTAACCATTCGGTGATCGCTACCGGTTTTCACCCTGTTGATCACAGAGACATCACTGAATATCCGTCGTTTCGTCGTCAAGATGAAATCTATCTCATTTCTCGTGGAACCATCAGGGCTCAGCCAGGTCCATTTCCTGTGAGGCGGCTTCTGGAAGAAAGAGTTCATCGCAAAGAGTCCCTCTTTCTCCAGAAATTCGGCCAGCCTCTGACCCCTGGGGTTCCGTTGCCCATGTCCAAATTGCCCCACTTTCAACTCCGCATCGCTCCTCATGCCCAACTTTGCGTTAAAGTCTCCCATAACAACATTGAAGTAGGTTTTGGAAGTATGTATGGCCCGACTTATGTCCTCATACATCTCCTCTACTTCTTCATCTGGGTGTGTCGAGGTCGGCGCGTATACCTGTATGACCTTCAACGAATACCTTTTGGATATTCTGAGTATAAGGTACACTACCCTGCTCGACACACTTTCGATGGATACGATGTTGTTAATGAGAGACCTGTGGACGAGAAATCCGACACCTCCTCTGGACTGTTGGTCGTCCCCCCGGTAGAAGAGCAGGTTACCGGACTTCAGGGTTATCGTGTCCTCCCCAATCCTGCGGACTTCCGACAACCCCAGAATGTCCCAGTGTAACCCGCTCAATTCTTCTTCCAGTTCGACAATCTTCTCGTCCGTCCTCAAAGTGCGTACGTTGTGTGTTACCAGGGCCAGTCGTCGTCGGGGGTGGTAGCCGGGGCCAACCCGGGGATTCTTAGCACCCCCCGCCCCACCGTTACCATGGCCGCTACCGTAGCCAGGAATAGTGGGGCTGCCGGGGACTGGGGGCCTGGTCCTAGTCTCGATCATGAGGGGGATATTGCCGATACTCGCCACGCTTGGCAGGCGGGTTGGCGAGCGCAGTAGGGGAATCGCATTGATGACGCTGCTGCCCGTCATCAAGCGGGGGTGAAGGGAATAGTGAGAGAGAGAGGAAGTTATGGGAGAGGAAAATGTGGCCTGTAGGAGTGGATACTGCAGTCACGGAAGGGAAGGTTGGTAGTGACTGCAGCAGCTCGGGGGCCGAGGTCGCGTACTCGTAGCACCCATTCTAGGGCAGACCATGACCACTAGATGGGAGCATCCCTGACCAAACAAATATAAACAACAAAAATAAATAACTTCTATATAATAAGTGGTGTGTGCTTCGGGTTAGAACCCGCGACCGCTCAGATCTTGAATTTGTGTTTAACCCTCGTTAGAAGATAGTAATGCACAATATTAACGATATCGTGACTAACCAGTATATCTAAATTCGGTTATTAGACTATAATTCCGAAGGTAAGTCACACCAAGGCGTTTTATCCAATTAGTAAAATTCCAAATTGCAAAACAACCTTTAAATTGCAAAAAGGTGTGAAAAATATCATAAAGTTTGAGGTCGTTTGCTAATTCGTATCTAATTGCAGGCGCTTATCTAAAAAGTCATTAAGGCAAATAATTTTGTGGGGGACTAAAAATATTTGCGGACCTATTACAATGGCGGTTATTGTTGAGTCGCTTGCGGCGAACGCGTGGGACGGTGGACGGGCGATTATGCGATTGAATTAAAGAAGAAATTGTTCTTCTTGTTGATCTTTGATTATCAAACCCGAGGCCGTTGGACGGCACTATATATATGCTTGTATCGCGAAAGGATGAAACAGTGAAGTTAAATTTAAATTTATATAAACACTAGCGACCCGCCCAGGGGCACGGGTGCAATGCTGATATTTAATGGATGTTATCATACATATAAACCTTCCTTTTCAATCACTCTATCTATTAAAAAAACCGCATCAAAATCCGTTGCGTACTTTCAAAGATTTAAGCATACAAAGGGACATAGGGACAGAGAAAGCGACTTTGTTTTATACTATGTAGTGATTACTGCCTCTTAAGTAGCAGACATAAATATGTACATATACGTAAGTGGATAAATCTTTCAATCAAATTTTTTTGATAAGGACTCTGGATTGAACAAAGTGTTATAAGAATAACTTATATAGTAATAGCTGGCTCGATTACGTGAGGCGTAGAACCTAGCGTAAACGTTCAATGTACGTAGCGTAAAAGTCAAAGATAAAAGAGCGTAATTTTTCATTTTCTATCAGTCATGCTATTGATCCATAATTTCATGTTACTGGCTATTAGTTAATCTTTTTTAGACTTCCCACATTTTTTAAAATCACAACAGACAGATGCAAAAAACATTTATGTATACAGAAACATTTGTCTCTAAGTCTATCATTCCTGCGACAAAAAGTCGCTCGAGTACTAACCCCGCGGCGCGCACGCGTTCAGATTATATTATTTATTGTGCAGGTAGTTTGGCGCGCGGCCAGCAGATAGCGTGCGCAAGATTTTTAACCTCCTGCCGTTATATTTCAGGCCGCTGTAATTTAAAACATGAATCACAAAAAAATACATGAAAAATGATTCAACGTGTATTGTGCTGCGTTTTTTCTTTTTGCTTCGTGCTTTTGTATGGCCGTAGTTTATTGCGCGATGAGGGTATTTTAATGACGTGGTGGTAAAATTAAGTTGGTGGAATAACATGCAGTATTTACCTAAATAGCGATTAAGCAATCCATGTATGACTTCTAATCTTCTTCAACACTTTGGTACTCTATTAATTTGAATATCATGAAAATTCCTCGACTGTCTCCTTGGTTCCATGGCATCAGTGTGCGTTGTGCAAAAGATTGATTTTCAGTATGAATAGTTCTTAGGTTTTCTTAAATAAATTTGTTAGTAGCATTGAGTCTAGGAATATGCCATACAAACGGCTGTAAGGCCAATTCTTCTACACATAAGTAATCTTTAACAAATAAATCTAAGTATTAATGGAAATTGTCTCTAAGCGCGCAAATACAAAGCCACGTTATACAAAAGATACTGCTTTTAATGTTGTTAAAATCTTGATACTTTCTACTGGAAATGTATATAAATAAACGTATAATGATAGTGTTGTATAGTGTTTACAGCGGCGGGCACCTGAATGTTGAAGTTAACTGTCGACGCCCCATTACCCCGCTTACAATGTTATTTCTTGAGCTTTGAGTGGTTCATACGATATAGAACCAAGAAATAGTGCAAAAGAAATGATATAAATTTATGCCTTCTAAAAATGTAATCAATTATTAGTTGATTTTTTTTAAGATTTTGGTCTGCCAAGTATTAGAAAATAGTCGTTATTTTTTATAAGGTTCCTGTTTAGTATTAATACTCTCTGTATTAATATGTTTTAGCCTAAAAGTTGTAAAAATTTCGAATAAAAAAGATTCAAACGGAATATAAACCATATAACATTAAAAAAAAACTTATCTTTCGTGACAAACATTTATTCCTTTAGCTAGTTCTTACATAAAGTTGGTATCTAGGTAGATATAAATTGCTTTTACTTAGACATATGTATGTAACTTTTAGCTTTCTAGAACTAACTTATTATTTTTTCTTCTTCATCAACCCATATACGCCCACTGCTGAGCACGGGTCTCCTCTATCATTGAGAGGATTTAGGCCATAGTCCACCACGCTGGCCAAGTGCGGGTTGGCGGACTACACACCTAAGAAATTCCTAAGAACTCTTAGGTGTGCAGGTTTCATCACGATGTTGTTCTTCACCGTTAAAGCAAGTGATAATTCAATGTGAATACACACATAACTTCGAAAAGTCAGAGGTGTGTGCCTGGGGTTCGAACCCGCGACCGCCGAGATTCTCGACCGCGCGACCAAACCTCGAGGCCATCACTGCTTATTATTTATTTAAACAAAAACATTTTACTGAGTTGCTAACTTATTATTTTATTATTTCTGTCCCCATAATGAATAATCCCATCCCCGTCAGACAACAACAAGCCTACAAGGGCCAATAAAGACACGGGAGGGCGCGTTAAGCCAGTCATCGTGTTTTTGTAAACAACCCCTAACCTGCCGCTACGGGCTACGGCATCCCGACTACGGCGCTACGGCGCTACGTCGTAGCATCAATTGATAACGAGCAAAGCTGAAAAGGGAAATGGTAATTATGTTTTTCGGGGAAATATTTTATTTTTTTGAGGCAACACCCTTTGTGTACAGGCGGCGAGTGTTTGTGTTTGATCGGCTTGTTGTTGAGGCAATTGTCGCGGCTCATTTAACCGCCCCGCCACTTGTCTTGTGGGTTGTTGACCTTTTAAATCTTGTGTTTAGGGCAACTGGCTTAAGACTTTACCTGCCTCGTGGCACAAATAAGTATGATCAAGTGATCACAGGTTTGATTTCTGGGTGGAGAAAATATTCTTGTAAAAACAGTTTCTTGAAATAAGTACATTTGAAGGAGTCTAGGCTCATTTTTGATAATCAAGACGCTAAAATATGCTGCTTACGCTAATTCCATGTAGAATTTTATTTGTCTTTTAACAGCTTTCGTCAATGAAAAATTCTTCTGTCTAGTAAAATGTACGATATAGCCACAGAATTCACTGCCCATATTGGTTTTATTATATAATTTCGTCTAAACGAACGGGTCATGGTTTATGATAACAAACATAATATGTCATGGGCGTCGATCATAGACCCAAGATCATAGACAACAAACAATAGACAATAAATCGCGCGAAATTAAACGCCTTGCGAAAGGCCAAGGTATGCGTGTTAAAGCTTACGGGCTTTATAAATAAACTAGCGACCCGCCCCGGCTTCGCACGGGTGCAATGCTAATATTTAATGGATGTTATCATACATATCAACCTTCCTCTTCAATCACTCTACCTATTAAAAAAAACCGAAAGATTTTCAAAGATTTAAGCATACAAAGGGACATAGGAACAGAGAAAGCGACTTTGTTTTATGACTATGTAGTGAAGTATTGTTTGTTCAATAAATACTTAACAACTTTATAATCATACTATTCAATGATTTATTTTAGTTGCTATAATTTTGATTTGAAATGCCTCATGGTCTCGGCACAAGTATATGCAGAGCAGTCTGGAGGTTCTGAGTTCGATTCCCAGGTCGGGAGAAGTGTTATTGGTTTTTTACCATAGAAAATATTTAACAGCGTTATTGAGTCTGCAAATGTGCACGAAAAGCGTCAATAAGCTTGCCTTCTGTTACGTAGGACTAATAATATCTGGTGTTAAAGTTTTATTGGTTTTTTCGAGAAGGAATTCCCTGCCATGAGCCAAAATGGTAAAAACTTAAATAAACTCTTCCTCTTTAACACTTGTTATAATAAGACTGGTAGAAATATATTAGCAAGGAGAGCCTTGGGCTATTCGTCCTTGGTATATTTAACTCATCGACTGAACTATTAAGTAGTAAGATTAAATAACATATGTTGTTTGATATTAAATGTCAAAAGATGCGCGTTCCAACCTACCAAAATAATGCTAATCGTCGCATACTTGACAATTAACAAAATATCTTTCCTTAAAGCATTTTTATTGGACGTTTTATTAGTAATAAGGAAGCATAAAAATAATGTTTCCGTTTTAATGTATTATATATAAACATTTAAATAAGTTAAATCTAACAGATTGTAACGATATTTTGAAACTAAACTTCCTCATTTATTCTGCGGTTATTATTGGGTTCGATTCTCGGATGAAAAAAATATTATTCGTTTAACGTTGTTTTTCAATTCTTTAAACACTTTTTAGCCTTTGGCAGATCATCTGTAGTTGACTTAGATCAAGAGGTTTGTCGATGATGAGTGGTTACCGCGCAACAATATCCAATCTGCTCTATTAACAATAATATTTGTATATATGAACATTCATATTGATAAGTCGTACTGGATTCAAACCCTAAACCATTTCAGCGTTAGTGACTAAATTCCTGCATAATTCTGTTCTAAAATCCACGTATTTTTAAAACAACATGACACTTGCGATGTGATAATTCCATACAGCGCGCCGCGGAGTTTTATTTTGCATCGTTAATTATTTCTAGTTAACAAGGTGTTGTCTCTGCCTTTATTTATTGCTCTGTGAGCGGTGGGCGCTGTTGAGTCTGTGTTCCATAGACAATGAGATATTTTACATTTTTATTTACTAATATCATAAAGGTGAAGAGTTTGTTTGTTAGAACGCGCTAATCTGGTAATTTACTGGTGAGATTTAAAGAATTATTTTATTGTTGGATAGTCTATTTATCGTGGAAGGCTGTATAGCCTGCTATTGGCGTTGAGATGTATAATGTTTTGAATATAGTTTTGCTCGTGGCAACTAGTAAACCATACATACTGCATGTTTCTTTTAGATCCACGAATGTACCTAATTCAGATTTTCTTAATTTTTTCACTTCCTTATTTATCACGCTTTATATTTCTTCTTTCCGGCACGCACCTCTCATGAAACTGAGAGGGTTTTGGCCTGTGTACACCATTCTGACGGGTTTTTTTTTTCGGACTAAGCACCTAAGAAATTTCTAAGATATTTTATGTGTGCCGGTTTCATCTCGATACTTTTTTTCTTTGAAATTCAGTAGGCAATTGTATAAGAATTGATCATCTTATAGTTAAATATTCTTCAAGCTGACTAATTCTAAGCGAACACCGCATCGCTTTGTATCGCAGTGATGGCAGTGGTCGGCAGCCCGTATGCAATGTTTCACGCGGCGGCTCGTTAGTCCGAGCACCTCGCAAAAGAATTAACTGCACTGTTTTGACACTTATTACTCACTGGAGATGCGCTTTTTGTTAGCTAGATTTATGCCGCGTGTCGTGATAATCTTTTTCGCGTAATTATGTTGCGTTTGAAAATCTATTTCGTAATTATTATGATTGGTGGCGAGTTAGTAGGATTGCATTCGACTGTAAATTGTACATATTACCTTATTCATTTACATATCTAGTAAGAAGTATTTCCACACTAAAACTTAGCTATTTATTTAGTGATATATGAACATATGGATGTATAATTGTCTCCTACAAATTTTTGTTGTCATAAAACCAACAGAAAATGTAATTCCTATAGGATCATAAATATTTTGACTGCCTCGTGGTCCTGTGGTATAGTTATGTGCCTTGCAATCTATTGGCCCTGGGTTCGATTGCCGAGTTGGGTATATTTTTATTGCAAATTTACATAAAGAATTGTCAATGGTAGCGTGGAGGGTAAGACCAACGTGAGAATACAATTGGCGAAACATGAGTTAGAAAATGCCACTCTGATTACGCCTTTTGAGAGTGGGTACAGGCATGTGGTTATGTTAAAAATATTTTTAATCATATATTAAAAATGTTTAGGTTCTCTTGATTAAATGAAATACAATTAATTATTTATTAGTCTTTTATGATCTAATACGTAATATTCGCGACACCGATAGCCTTTTTATAGAATAAATAAAAAAACAATAAATGCTTATTTTCAACGGTATTCTTGAAGCGGCGACACGGTAAAACACGACATAATAGCTCTACACACTTCACATATCATCACCCCACACTATATGTATTTAGAGGTCCATAAATCCAGGCTACCTGCCTCTCAAGACCCCATAAACAGCGTGGGGGGCACTAAGTCACAGTGATTGAGGGCCGCGTGCCCCATCAAACTCATAACTTATGAATTTATGGCGAAAAACAAGCGGGTATTTTTTATCGTGGTAAGGTGAGGCACTCGTAGAATTTTCGTGATAGTGCTGAGACTTTTGATGATTATATAAATATAGCGCAGATATCAGGCTACGAAACGGAAAGTTTAAGCCCGCAATAAAAACCAAATGTTTTATTGTTAAGTCTGTACTTCATGTTATATAAGAAGATTTACTGTAATGCAGTTTAGAAATAATTTGTGGTAGTTTCTGATTTTAATTGAGTATATAACAAAAAAGTCACCCAAATAGTCAAACGGTAATGACAAGGAATAAAAGGAAAGGTAATTAAGCTTTTACCTGCATCCGAAAGAAATTTAGAAAGAAAAACAATGGTAACTAAGCAAAAAATTGTTGTCTTCTTTCATACTTTTATACTGCCGATGCACTAATGTTTATGTTTTTGATCACCACAGCTCAGCAAGTAATATAACAAAAAACGTATACATAGCAAGTTCCACCGTGGCCGAACAATGGGTAGTTCTTGCGGGAGAACAGGTGTCGGTTATTGCGTCGACCAAGTTGAAACGCGGCGCGGAAAAACTAGTTTGCGGTAAGTTTGTGGACGAGGGGGATCTCAGCTTGTACTAGCGATGGGGTTTTGAAAGGAGAACGAGATTTTACGCTAGTCTTAGTCACCTATAGTTATACACACAAAACAATAATATTATATTCATTTAATGTTATCCGTACTCTTTTGATTCAGAAATTCGTAACACACAACTCGCTGTCAAGGTATGACTTAATTATTATTAAAATCAGTCTTAAATTGTTTTTTTTATTTGGTTTTAAAAGACTCTTTCCTCTGTTTAACACTATGTATATAGATTATTCGGTCATCTGTGTGTAAAGGACAATCCTCACTAATTGACCGATCTATCAAAATTAAGATGAACCGCTCAACAATTTGCTCTGGTATAGGACACACTGCAAATTATTATGACTTATATGAGGACACATTCTAATAAAGGATTTGTCTAAATACGGAAAGTATTTGAAAGTAATAGAACGGTAGTTAGAAGCTTGTATGGAAAAGATTGACAAGGTATACATCACATATTGTAAAATTACATTCAAAGATCATAGTCTGTGTTAAGAAAGCGTAGTTAGCAAGATTAGCTCTTCCCAAGGGCCTTATGACCTTATTGTTCCATAACAACGGCTGATGGTGACGAGAAAAGACAATTTCTAAGGTCGGAGATATGCATGTGATAGTTGGATGTTTTTTCACACCATTTCTGTAGACTCGGAATAATAGCAACACCCCATCATTACGCAGATTCGAGTCGCCTAGAGACACAAGCGCCTCCTTTGTAGAGTCACGCGTCGGCGCGTCAAAGGCTACCTTTGATCTGCCGCTGGAGAGCAGACAGCCGCGAATCACGCTAATGTACCAGTAATTGGCGCCTGTTATAGCTCAAATTGAACTTTATTATCGCGTGTATGAGATTATGTTATGTGTATGAAGTGTAAAACGTCCTACAGCATGATGGTTCGACGATTTGAGAAAGGTGGCGGGTAACGGATGGACGAGGACTGCACAAGACCGGGATGGTTGGCACTTTCTTGGGGAGTCCTACGTTCAGCAAAGGACGGCGATAAGCTGCGTATAAATGAGGTTATGTGTCAACGCAATCGGTTGTTGGTCTCGCGGCAAGAGATCGTGAGATCTGGTGGGTGGTGTATTCGATTACCTGTTCGGTAATTGGCGCTATGTATTGTAAGTTTAAGCTTATCTATCAGTCAAGAAGAATTAAATCTAGTGTTTGTTTTAATATGGAGCAGTTTTGTCACATTGTAATATTTATACTTTAAAGTTAACTTTTTAACTTAAACTTACTTTTTTACTCTTGTAACCGCAATGGCGTATTTCTAAACAAATTTGTTGATACCTTAATCTTCCGCATGATAATAGTAAAAAAAAACATAATGGAAAATCAAAATTTGCCTTATTTGAAATACAAACTCGGGACCTTACAGTCGCATTTATCCCACGACGCACTTGTCACTTACTTTAAAAAAAAATACAATTATTATTCCGAGCTCTATTTAATATCTTAAATGTAAATAAGTAAATACTTATTCAAAACATTAGAATATACGTGTAAGGTTTAAGCACGGAGCATTTTTTTCCAAAGCGGCAACCATATTTTTATAATCTGTCGATTTCGACTATTTTTTTTAAGCTATAGATTCAAATTTCACAATTATTTAATTGTATACTTATCTTATTCTGAGACAAGTTCGTTCAAAGCGAATTCTAATTATGTAAGAAAATTTGGTATTTCTTAAATCAATTTTTACGAGTCCGTGATTACCGTGCAGAAATGTATTTCTGTGCAAACAAATCATAGCTTTCAAAATGCTTAATGCCACTAATTGCCAAACTAACGAAGAATTCGGAATACGCGGGCAAAATAGCGTTGAAATTCCGAAATAATTGACGCAGACGAAACGATTGAATATGTATGCGCAGTATTTAGAAATGATCGAACCATCGAGATGAGATCGAATAAAATTTCGTAACCCGCCATACGCCACGCGACGGACAACACACCAGAAATAATAACGCTTACGTATGCTTAGCGCATGGTTTGAGCTGCACGGGTCCATTGTAACACGTTATTTTTATCGTACATAACTTCACGGCTGTATTCCCGGAAGGGGTAGGCAGAGGAGCATTTCTTCACCCACATTTCGTTAGGTATATATCACCCCCATGTAATAGGGAGCTAGCTTATTGCTATTTTTGTGCACGTTTCCGTACTTCGTGCTTATACTAAGAATTTAATAATCTAAAAACCCAGTAGCACTTTGCCCGACCCGGCAATCGAACTCGTGCTCTTTAGATCACACAGAATTTCTATGCTGACATGTAAGTACAGAGTGTATTACACCGGTCGACACAGCCATGCCGGTAGGTTAGATACCGAAAGACACACAACTAACTATGGCTGGTTTTAAAAACAATCATCGCGATCTGTTACGAACATTTATATGTATGAATGCGGCTTCTTTCCGGGGACCTATCTTGATATTGGCAAAGAAAAAGCAACGTTATATCTAGGTACCGGAAAAGGACATTAAGGCGCTTTCCTGTCATTAAAAAAAACAATACCCTGTAGTCCCATGTAAAGTGAGGCCACTGGTTTGGTTCTCCGCGTTTTGAGTTGCGTGGCTCACAATTATTTCTTTAGGTTGTGGGTGGAAAGATGAAGAAATATGTTTTCTTTTAACCTTTAAACTTTATAATAGTCAAATCTTGAGGAGGCGTCATAATTATCCATGCGTTAGTTACACGTGTACATAAAAAAATTAAAACATGGTACCTCAATTGAAAATGAGCAAAATTAAATTAGCAGAAACTGATTTTGATCAAAGAAATATTAATTCAAAGCTATGTAGGTTTCACTTTCTCGACAACGAAACATATTTTTGTAACTTTCATATTAGGTCTTCTTGTCCCTACAAATGCTTGGTATGACAATTATACAAAGCTCATTATCGGAAGAGTACACGGCACTGACGTCATCTCACACATGACTTGATGACGTAATTTCAATTCTAACTTACTTCATCACCAAAAAAAACAAAATCCAGTCAATGACGTGACAAAATGGGTACTGGCACAATGGTACCACGTGATGCTTTTATTTTTAATCCGTAATTATGCGAGGCGCGACATTCCCGCCGTGTCAAGGTGAGCGCGTCGGTTCAACCGGCCTCATCGCCGGCGTGAGACCAGTGTGGACATACCCAGTGGTATTCTTTTATTGTTTTTGATACTTTTTTTGATAGTTTGAAAGTTTGGCCGTTTGTTGCTTAAGTTGACGTTTGAACAGATTTGAATGTTTGGTACAGATATTTAATATATGATTTAGCTCATTTTTTTGTTGCAGGTGTGAAGTAAGTAAAGCTGGTATGACTATCCCGAGATGGAGAGACGATGACATGAAGGTTGTACTGTAAAATCGGGGAATCTGGTCTCTCTAGAAGCAGTCTTGGAAGTTCGGGATCAACGTAGGATCTAAAGAATTACCGTGATTATCTATGGAATCAAATAATGCTGTCCAACTATCCAATTTATTTTATCATTACTCATCATCAGCCCATATACCTCCCACAGCTGAACACAGGTCTTCCCTACAGTAAAAAGGGTGAGGCCTTATTCCACCACGCTATCGGCACATTGCATAATTACTAATAGTATTTTGTGTAATATATTGTGGTTGCACTAAGTATACGTAAGTGACATACAGGTTTGAGCGGACAGGCGGCCTAGAAAGGTCGGCCGGAGGCGCTCTACCACATTACCGTGTCTTATGAAATGTGTTTGTTGAACCGATGGCCTAACTCGCTTAACTAATCCATTCTTCCTCTATCGACAACACTTTAGAAAGTCAGCTGATGCTTGGTATTATGATATGGGTTTAGAAATATGTGAATACGTATTCGGTATGTATACAGGGTGTATTCAGACCGTGATCGAAAACTGAGGCAGGTAATAGCGATAGTGATTACAAACCCCCTGGCATTAAAGAAAATCCTGACAAAAAATAAAAATTTTGAGGTTTTCCATACAAATCACATACTTTTAACACCTATGGTTGTATGGAAATCGTCAAAATTTTTATTTTTTGTCGGGATTTTTAATATCGCCACTGAGTTTGTGATCATCCTCGCTATTACCTGCCTCAGTTTTCGATCACGGTCTAAATACACCCTGTATAGGGTTATTATATGATTTTTGTCTGTTGATGTCTAAGTCAAACAATCTTTTGTATTTTTTTTTTAATATCATTTTATTTTAATATGTAATCATTACAGATGCATCTTACGAAAACATCATGGAATTTAGGGTATTAGATTCTTAGGGCTTTAATAGACAATTTAACTCCCACGCCATAAATATCTTAAATGTTCTTCCAAACTGACGGAATGGATAGTTTGGAGAAGAGGTCCGAAGTTAATACGACATAAATTTTATAATCATTTTCAAGATGATATCAGGTACATACATACATATATGGGTTTTTTTTGGCATACATTGCGATCGTGCTGACTTCTTATAATATAAAAAATATTAATGTTGAGAGTGGTCATGTAATGCAGCGAATAATGTTCGCTATATCGCTAGGTTACATAATAACATCTAGATTATATCAACGTGGTAGAGTATCTTTTTGTTTAAGTGGTTTTTGGCAAATGAGATTAATAATTATACTCATGCTATCGCGGTTCACTGCTGAACGTAGGGCTTTCATTATTCCTTCATTTCGTGGAACTGACACATACCTGGCGAAATCTTGGCGCAGTAATGCACCACCTACACCTTCGGAGAATACAGATATGAGGTTATACATGTCTGTGACATATAACTGACAAATGATTTTCGGTGATACAAGCGCGAGTGTAGACCAGGCAAAAATTAATCAATATCTTGTAATCTAATACAATTCATTAGTGATATAAACACAAAGGCCTGACGTACGCGTCATTAGTCATCGGATTACAGGTGCTTGCGACACGGCCTGATGAAATTCGTGGCATTTTATGTGAGAGACGAGTCAAGTGCAAATGTCAGCCTTTACGCTCCTCATAGATTAGTTCACATCTGTTTGATTTGGAATATATTTGGCGGTGTAGCGCGTTGTGGCGCAAGGCAGGTCAGCGTGGGCCGGCTTCTTGCAACCGTTTCTTTATCGCCTGTGCATTAAAAAATAAAAGAATTCATATGTAAAAAGAATAGCATTGAAATTAAGCATTAGAAAAAAAATCTCAGAAAATATCGTTAAGAAACCTACACGTAAGTCCTCAAAAAAGGATTGGTATAAGTAAAAAAAGGTATATTATTCGGTTCCCGAAAAATATTGTGTAGAGTTTTCTGAATAGGAAATAAAAAAAAATGGGTTAATGAAAATATAAACGAGTGTTCGTCCTGTATACCGTGAAAATTTAAACATAAAATAAGTGTACATAACTATAAAAAAGCTGCATTCTCGGCTGTACAGTAACAAAATATAAATATAATTTATTTTACTTTTGCTTTATTTCACGTGAATTGAATGGATTATTTGACATGGATTTGTACGTTGCGAAACGATATAATATTGATGTAATAATTGATTAGTTTTGATATTGCACTGTGAAATATGTTATTCATTACTTAAGTAAGCGTTTACTGACACATTATAAAGATCAGATTATTACTTAACATGTCGAGGAAATGAGGCAATGAATTTCGACGATCTCCGAATTGAAGCCATTCATATAGGTCCCACTATAGGGCACAGACCTCCTCTACAACTGAGACGGGATAAGAAGACCTTAGTCCTCCACACTGGCCGAGTATTTTTTTTTTTAATGAATACAACCAACAGTCACACACGTAGTCCTGACTAGGGTTTGCAATCCCGCATTCCGCATTCCCGCATTCCCGCGGGATCCCGCATATTTTTAAGTCCTGCGGAATTCCCGCAATTGTGCGGGAATTCCGCGCGGAAATGTTATGACACGGCAAGGTAATTCAGCTATCACTGACGAGTGACGGCCTATTAGCTCCATCCCAACAGTGCGGGCGCATCGGACAGTATCGATCAATCGATAGAGCGAAATAAAAGATTGAAATGTGCGGCGGTTTGTTTATTCTGTTAGAAAAAAAGTATGAGTTTCCAATTAAAGTGACACTTTACAAGAGACTACTAAAAGTTTTGTCTTCTTGTATATTCGTTTATTGATTGCACAATGTAATTAGCAGAAATCGATGCAGTAAATTATCGATAAAGTAAATAACTCAACAATAGGTAACAATTAACCGGGTAACGGATGGATAAGAGTCCCTCAAGACCAGTATGGTTGACGTTTTTTTTTGAAAAGGCCTATGTTCAGCAGTAGACGGCGGTAGGTTTTGCGAGGTTGTCATGGCAAAGAAAGAGGCTGCAGAGAGGGATCGTGAAAAGGCCGATCCCACTCGAAGACGAAGAGGCCGACAAATTAGCGCTGTAACCTCTAATCGGTTTCGAGCAAGTTAAGACTTAAGAGAATGGTTTCTTAGAAATGTATATGTGAAGACCATATAAACAAACCGCAAGAAGGATCACCGATATGAGTCTTTCTTGAGATCCCGGTGTCCTTTGCACGTGGTAACCAAGAACCATGAGGTTTTTAGTTCGTAAAAATCCAACGTATCCTGCTTGTTAGTAGTAGTTTTCCCCAGACAAAAAAAAAGACGGCGATAGGCTTAGTATATAAATAACTGAATGGTAGTAACAATTATTTAGGTAAGGTTCTTCATCATCATCAGCCCATAAACATTCCACGCCAAGGCACAGGTCGCCTTTACCATCGAAAATGTAGGTCTTAACCACCACGATGGTTTGCGAAATAGTTTGGTTTAGTTTTAGTTTGATTTTGTGCAGGTTTCCGCATGATGTTTTCTTTTACCGTTAAATTGTGAATACACACATAGGTAACTTGGAAAAGTCAGTCGTGTGTGCTTGGGGTTTGGACCTGCAATCGTCCAGATTCTCGACCGCGCCTATACCTCGAGGGTTTAATTGCTGTTTAGGTTACTATTTACTATTTAGGAATGTAGGAACGGGAAATACGGGATTGCAAGCCTCCTACCTTACCTCGTAAGAACTATGAAAAAGTAATTTTTCTATTAGATAAATTTATGAATGACTCTATTATTATTTTTTTTAATATAGTATAACTTATGTACAGGTAATATAGAATTAATATTATGCATATTTTTACATTTTTGAATTTTTGCGGGAATTCCCTCGGGATCCCGCGGGAAAGGCAAGTTTCCCGCAAATTTCCCGCGGGAAAAAAAATGGTGCGGGATTGCAAACCCTAGTCCTGACCCCACATTAAAATACGAGTCTTGTGTCGTGGGTATCTGAAACTACGAGAGACTTTTCCATCTCACAAACACCCAGACCCGAAACAAATATTTGTGGATCACACAAACATTTGTCTCGGTGCGGGGATCGACCCCGCGGCCTCTCGTTTCGCAAGCTGGTGTCTAGCCTGCACTACGGGGCTAAGTATGGGTTAGCAGATTACACATCTAAAGAAAACCTAGGAAAGTTTAGATATGTAGGTTTCATCAAGATGTTTCCTTTCATCGTTAAAGTACGTGCTAATGGAGAATGCACACATAACTTCGAATAGTGGTGTGCGCCTCGAGTTTGAATTTCGATAACAGTAATTGGTCATTTATAATACTAAGAATGGTTATAGGCGCGTCAAATAGAGTTTCAATTGACTATGGTGTGGTAATTCTGAGCATCTTCCGTCTTTTATTGGCAATTTTGTTTTATACACTTAATTTGTGAGTGTATGCCTCATGTCTTGGTACTAGTCTTTACATAATATAGATAACATATTATCTGACCTTTAGTATTGAAACAATTAAGAGGGTCGACTCTTTTTACGTTTTAAGAGCACAATTATAAACTTGACGCTGTTATTGAAAATATATAAAAAATTCAATGACACTTTGCCCGTCAAACTAAGTTGAAATATATTAGATTAGGTACTAATAACATGAGACTCCAAAGAAATCATATATCTTTATGTTCATAAGAATACTTTTCAGACTAAGAAGCAATGAGGGCCTTATGGTTTAAGCAGGCATTCTAGAATCTCGTCGCGGGTTTGAACTGCAGGCACTTATACCCGACTAAATATTGATTACAATGAATACCGTATAACCAAATAATCATATTCACATTATGAAGTAGAATTGGCGGCAAGAATGTCCAAAAGGTTGTAAAATTCTTTGTGACTCAAACAAAATTATTTGTACTAAAAAGTAATTCCCTAAAGAATGGTTATGTAATTTGCATAACACGTTACATTCTAAACATGCGATGCGTCCATGTGTTGAGATTTCACTGCTTATGCTAATTTGCCCTTTATCGTGACTAGAGGTAACCTCCAATAGACAAACTGCAGACAATATTGGAGAGTTTTGATCGTATATATACAATAATTTTAATATACTAATGCTTATGTGGTGAATTATAGATGGCTCTATTGAAGAAGCGATGGCCTCGAGGTTAAATCGCGCGGTCGAATGTGTTGGTGGTCGCAGGTTCAAATCACAGGCAACTTTGACTTTTCGAAGATATTCACAATGAATTATCACTTCTTTTACAGTGAAAAAAAAACATAGTAAAATAGTTGTTTGACAGGAATGCGAAATATTCTATGTAGGTAACGATATCTTATAAACCAGCTTTTGCATAAATTTAATCTACAGTGGCTTGCCATATTATTATGGACAGTCACATTTTTTTAATTTTTTTTCTTTGAGCACATTTAACTGTAATCTTAGGTGGTGTAAGACTTGTTAGAAGTCTTTTACACATTCACGATACCTCTTTAAGTTAAATTTTAAGTGGATTTCAAGTGTTGGAGCATTCATTTATTTTAAAAATATTTTTAAAAGCGGGAGAGTCGCAGAATCGTTGACACGCGTAAAAATAGGAGACGTTAATAATATTATTTTAAAACGCTATTTAGTGAGTTTGTGTTATAAATATTAATTAAAAGTAATTATTATTTTATTGTTATTGATGGAAAAGTATTTTGGCGTCAATTTTTATCACAATATTATTATTATTACTTTTTAATGGTACTCAGTACGAGTCGACGGTTGATTTGTTTCCAAAAAAAAAAATCTGTGGTTAAAACCCTCCTCCTGCATCCGAATCATTCTCAAAGGAAGATAGCAGAACTTGCCGGAGTTTCTTAGTCCGCTATTAGTAAAATAAAAATAAATTTGGAATAAAATAAGCCACTTTTGCCCAAAAGAAAAAGCAAATGTTGAAGAAAATTGATTACCACGCAATGGTCTGATTGGAAAATTCGGGATAATTGTTTGCAAAACTGAAAGAAAAGTGGTGATCTTTTAACGTTAATGGTTCGGGAATCTGAAATACCAGTTTTTAAGAGAACTGTACCGCGGAGGTTCGCAGAGGAAGGTCTGACAAGTTATCGACGATTTGAGAAACCGCGTTTGACTGAAGCAATGAAAAAAAACGGCTTGCCTAGGCTTGTAAGCACCATTCGAAGATTGGAATATGGTCAGATTTAATACTAGCTTCTATTTTGATGTTCTCAAATAATTTTTTCACAAAATTATTCATACAATTACTTTTTTTGGATGTGTTTCTCAGATGAACGTTATAATGACTCGTCTCTCAAATCGTCGATAACTTGTCAGACCTTCCTCTGCGAACCTCCGCGATACAGTTCTCTTAAAAACTGGTATTTCAGATTCCCCAACCATTAACGTTAAAAGATCACCACTTTTTTTTCAGTTTTGCAAACTATTATCCCGAATTTTCCAATCAGACCATTGCGTGGTAATGAATTTTCTTCAACATTTGCTTTTTCTTTTGGGCAAAAGTGGCTTATTTTATTCCAAATTTATTTTTATTTTACTAATAGCGGACTAAGAAACTCCGGCAAGTTCTGCTATCTTCCTTTGAGAATGATTCGGATGCAGGAGGAGGGTTTTAACCACAGATTTTTTTTTTTGGAAACAAATCAACCGTCGACTCGTACTGAGTACCATTAAAAAGTAATAATAATAATATTGTGATAAAAATTGACGCCAAAATACTTTTCCATCAATAACAATAAAATAATAATTACTTTTAATTAATATTTATAACACAAACTCACTAAATAGCGTTTTAAAATAATATTATTAACGTCTCCTATTTTTACGCGTGTCAACGATTCTGCGACTCTCCCGCTTTTAAAAATATTTTTAAAATAAATGAATGCTCCAACACTTGAAATCCACTTAAAATTTAACTTAAAGAGGTATCGTGAATGTGTAAAAGACTTCTAACAAGTCTTACACCACCTAAGATTACAGTTAAATGTGCTCAAAGAAAAAAAATTAAAAAAATGTGACTGTCCATAATAATATGGCAAGCCACTGTATATTAGTCGAGCCAATATAAGTATTGAAACTAACAGACACACAGATAATATTTTTGGTATTAATGAAATCACACATAATATAAATAGATATACAGATATACAGATATAGATAGACAGTATTTATAAATCAATGATTTTGGATATTATGTTGTGTCATGTAATTATTTTAATTAGTTATGTTATCTCTTCAAGTTATTTTGATTTTATCTAAAGTTCAACTGAATTCACGTGGCTTAAGTTGCCGGTTATTTTGTAGTAAATACATTTTAGGAAACAAGGGTATAAACCCAGAAAACTTGACTATTTTATAACGAAATATACGTCTCCTGACTGCGGCATTTGTCCTGCAGTAGTGGTATGCAATTAATGAGACCTGGGTTCGAGTACTGAAAGAGACTGTCTCTTATATCTTCAACACCACGTTAGCTCTAAATCACAGTGAATAAAATGAAACAAACAGTATAAAAATATGGATCGTAATTAGTATTACAATATGTATATCAGATACAGATCCAGTGAATACGTAATATTTTTTGCCCAAACTGGGGATTGAACTCGGGATCTCAACAGCACACACTTGTGCCACAAAAGCACGAGGCAGAAATTACTTAGCATCATTATTACGAGGCCATGTATGTCTCACTGTTTGACCCGGCCCTCCTCTTCTACTGAGAGGGTTATAGCCTCAGTCCACCACGATGGCCTAGTGCGAGTTGGCTGTATTAAATAATAAAACGTATCATAAATCGAGCGAGAGGTTATTTCCTGAATGTGTTTTGACGAATGTTACTTGTAGCGGGTCAAGGCAACATGTGATCGAAACTATTTAGTGTTCATGTCGATACTCGTTTTATAGCCTTTGTCTATACATGAAGAGTATGATAATATAATTTGACATTCGATTTTTTTTCTTACGAAAACTAACACACTAAAGCTTACATACTTAAAATAGTAATATAATTAATAAATAAAAACATCCAACAGTCATATTCATAGTACTGAACTCCACACTAGGATACTACTGTTTCGTGGGTATCAGAAACTACGGGATGGTTTCTGTCTCAAAAACAAATATTAGTCGATCGTACAAACATTTGACATAGAAACAATTGTATCTGGGTTCAGGTGAACGGGTTTATGTTTTAACTTCTGGATTATCTTAAGGCTTCGCACAGCTTTCAAAGTCAAGGACTGTGATAACTGGCATCATCAACAAAGTTCAGTATGACCTTAATTTTTCAAGTTTATAATCAACCTTTTGGCACTAAAATTGAATCTTATCTGTAAGTCTTATGTGCCAATATAAAAAGTCCTAAAGACTATTCTAAATGACGGCAGTATTATGTGTAACATTCTTAATTGTTAGATGTGCAAAAATCCCAGCCAAATCAACTGGTTCTGTACAAATAGCGAAGATGCCACTTGACCTTTCACATCGAGTTGGTCAATCGCAGCCTTTCCTAAAGCGTGCTTTATTCAGTATTAACTTCGTAACACGTGACTCCACACTGGGAAATGGCTGTCTGTGTTGCTAAATTTTTTTAATTTAAATAAAATCAATCAAGATACGCTGGTCTCTAGTTAAATTCCTAAGACGAATGGATTTCCTTTTAAAGCGACGTTGCCTTGCTTAGCGTATTCTTCTTAATCTATCCTCTTTTTACAATAGTAGAACCATGCATGTTGGCTTGCTGAGACATCGTGATATTTACCGTTCTGGCTCATACCAAAATGTTCGCAAATTCATTACTCAGCCAGACCACAGATCCTAGGTCAATTAGGCGTAGTGTGAAAAAAAATTCTGCAGGTAGGCAAGTGATGAGACGAAAACGCTGCTAAAAAATTGTAAACGCTTATAAAAAATTGTAACAGAAAAATAAAATAAGTAATGACCAGTGTTAGTACTTCCTTTCCGTTTTTTTTATTGTGGGGTCAGAAATTTTTATTTATACCTCAATTTTCTTTTTAAATGAAGATTTAGACCTTAAGATTTAGATTCGGAATTTCATAAAGCAAGCTGGGCTTTTGAGCTACAATGGAATTACCGACACTGCATTTGATCAATCGAAGGGTTGAATATGGGACTTCTCGAATGCGTCCTTAATACAATAATAAGTAGACTTAATACAATAATAATAAATGTACAAAGTCAGTTTACTACACTAGTTTATCGCATGTGCCAAACGCAAGCCAGATAAAGGTTACCGGATGGCAGAGGTCAGTTAAGTTTAAAATTATAAGTTATAATTATTTGTGACCAATTGGATATACGAATGCTTACCCGTCATCAGATTAGATGTTAATTATGGTACTCATATTGTAATAAATACTATTGAAACTTCGTCTATATGGAGTTTACAATTATGCACGAATAAAAATGAAAAGTAGTGATGGCCTCGAAGTTTAGGCGCCAGGTCGAGAATCTCGGCGGTCACAGGTTCCAACACCAGGCACATATGTAACTCTGACTTTTTTAAGTTATGAGTATATTTATTACGAATTTTCAGATGCATCAATCGTGACTAAAAACAACTTTAAAGACCTGCATACGAAAAAAATCTTTGAAATTTCAAGGCCAATATGATGGAATAAGGGCAAAACCCTTGGTGACACAAACACTTACCTCGAAAATAATATTTGTGGAGTAAAAAATAATTGTATATGCGCAAGAATCGCATTTGTGAACAATCTTTTCAAAGCCTAAAATCTAGTACATATTATTCTATTTGTATGGAGGCTTGTCTATATATATTACTAGCGGACCCGTGCCCACTTCGTTGGGCAGTAAATATTTTTTGCCTATGATTAAATTATCACTTTGGTAAGGTAAACACTGATTGTTATGATTTATTTTCCGACTGCAAATAGGAGAGGTTATATTTTAACAGCTTATTTTTGTGTGTAAATGAAATCATTAAAATTGAACTTATTATGTTTATTTTAATTTTTCAAAACTTCTTTGTATACTAATATTAGATGTGATGTTATTATTGGGTACCAAAATATATTGTCTTTCAGGAGCTCCAACCCGAGATAAGGCAACATAATATCACTCAGCAGATAACAGCATAGTCGCGGCTTCATATTTAAGTCGTAGTTTACTCTCCAGAGGCCTATTTATGCCCATACCAAAAATTATACAAATCGCTCAAATTATTTAAACGTGACACTGTAAAGCGCCGTTCGGCGCGTTGTGAATCATTTTTGCGCGCTTGGTCATTATTTTGAACCTGCGATGTCTTCTAAGATACTCATTGAAATCAAATGATGTAAAGGGCAAATTTATTTTAAATTAAATACTTATACTAAATAATGCATTTATTTGGATAAGGATTAATATAATCTTTATAAAAACGCCTTCACAAAAAATCCTTTATTTTAGAACAAATTTGGCTAGCATAAAAAAGGTTATAGTGAACAAACCCTAAAAGTTAGACATATGCTACCGCTGACTTTTTTGTAGGTATTATCAAGCTCTACAACTTTTCTCTAGGACTCAACTATGTTTCTCCCATGGGTAAGGCAGCGTTTGCAAAAAACGCTTTCGTTCGCCCGTTTTTTCTCCGACTTACTTTGCAAATCCTGCTATAACAAAAAAGTTTTATCATTTTTCAGACTAATATATAGCCTATGACACTCACAAAGAACGTAGCTTTCTAATGGTAAAAGAATTTTTAAAATCGGTTCAGTAGATCCCGACTTTACTTTCTACAACGTCACAAACATACAAACATACAAACATACAAACATACAAACTCACAAACCTTACCTCTTTATAATATTAGTATAGATAAAGTTCTATAGTTATTAAACCATTTCCTTGGTGTAGCGAAAAAAGTAGTACCTACATAAATGCATATAATTAATTAGACACTTTGTCTTGCGGACATAACGCAGACAGTAAGTTAAGAGAGAAACATTGACAATAATTTATAATAACCAGAACACACATTTTAGTAGACTTACTAGAAAAAAAATCTGATATATGTGTTGTTAAATATGCAAATAAGACTAGTTTTTTGGGTGAACATCTGCCTGCCTGACGCAAGACTATACACGCGAAATTATTTTTATCCTTAGTTGATGTGAAATAAAACTGTTTTATTGTTCAAGCAATTCAACCGTTTCCTAAATTATTTCTTTTTACTTCATTCTTCTAATGTAAGGAAAAATGGTTGACTTAATGCAGTTTGTTTGGATTTAATAAAATACATCTTCGAGGAATAGAAGTCATATTTCAGAATCAAGGTTGAAAGCATAAAGGTCCTTAGCGGAATCGGAGGAAAACCACACGATTATGTCACTACCAAAACGATTCAAGTATTTACTTTAATAATTAGGTTTTTATTTTGTTTAGCTGGAAGTATACGTGGGATGTATGTACTTAACCTGTAGACTATTTTCATCCGAAGGAGTAGACAAAAGTGCATTTCTGAATCAACATTTCGCCAATAATTGTTTTCTACCTAATAGGGATGCGCCTATCGCCGGGCACAGATGTGGTTTTCCAATTGCTACTGAGAATTTCCTAATAGGAATACTCAATAATAGTTTGCCCGACCCTGAGATCGAACCCGTGATTACACGGCACACTAGTATCACGAAATCAACGAGGCAGTCAGCGACGGGTAAGCTCGGTGTAACAATCACAGTCTAAAAAATATCTGTGACAAACAAAACACCAGGGATCAGTATGTCACACGAAATAATGCGAGACTATTGCCTGGGAAAAATGTAATAAAACTTTGCTCGACCAAAGTATCAAACTCAGGACCACTCGCACGCTGCATACTTATGCGGGACTAATGAAGCAATTTGTATAGTACTATAAAATATTTGCATTTGTGTTTTTAAGGTTGATACTATACCGCCAGGATTAAGAGGTATATAGGTATGAATTGAAAGAGGTTTTAATATTCTAGGCTCGTTTTTTATGTGAATACGATTTGAGGTGACATCATGACTTTCCGACGGCGCAGCCAACTGGATTTTTTATTTCCGTTTATAGTAACTGAGAAATTGTTTCTTAGAAGTGGCTTTGAACTAACATTTTTCGTATTATACAACTTGTTTATAGTCTTCCATCGCTGTGTATACGTCAGCTGGAAATGGTAAATATGTGGTTTCTAGTAGATAACCTAATGATGGCCTCGAGGTTTAGCCGCGCGGTCGAAAGTCGTTGCATGTTCAAACCCTAGGCATACTGCACTGACTTTTCAAAGTTATTTGTGTATTCTCGATGGATCATCGTTTACTTTAGGATGAAGGAAAACAACCTTAACACCTCAATGATCGTATTAATTTTTTAGGAGTGTCGTTCGCCAACACTAACTAGGTAGTGGTGGACTAAGGCCTAAATTCTGTAGTAGAGGAAGCCTGTGCTTAGAAATGGTACGCATAAGGGTCGATGATGAATTATGAAACGTAGTAACATATTTCTTCTTCATCAACCCATATACGCCCACTGTTGAGCACGGGTCTCCTCTACCTTTGAGAGGGTTTAGGCCATAGTCCACCACGCTGGCCTAGTGCGGGTTGGCGGACTACACACCTAAGAAATTCCTAAGAACTCTTAGGTGTGCAGGTTTCATCACGATGTTTTCCTTCACCGTTAAAGCAAGTGATAATTCGGTGTGAATACACACATAACTTCGAAAAGACAGAGGTGTGTGCCTGGGGTTCGAACCCGTGACCGCCGAGATTCTCGACCGCGCGCCCAAACCTCGAGGCCATCACTGCTTATACTCCAAAACCAAAAACTAAAACTTCTTTTATTGAGTAGCAAATATTATTAAAATATACCAAAGTATGAAATCAGTTTAATAATTACATGGCGCCGCAAGATGGATATTCGGACTGTCATTATTAAATATGAAATAGCTCGCACGAAACTGATGTAATTCTGCCTCTAGCTGATATTTTGTGCGTATCAACTTAATGATAATGTTGGGATGTCATTTGATTGAATGTATGACGAGGTTTGCAAATAGCTGTCGTATTAATGTTTGTGGAAGAGTAAATTAATATGTATATGTAAAAAGATATGTCGTTACTTCTCATGATATACAGTGTGTATTGTGGAAACTAAGACAGGTAATAAAGCTAAGATGATCACAAACCCACTGGCGTTGAAAAAATCGCCAAAAAACACATCACACAGAGATATCGCTGACAAGATTAGTCTGTAACTTCGTTCCAATGTTTGGACCAATTAAAAAATGTATGGAGGTGTAGCTGACAAAATGGATAAACACACAGACAATTTTTTATCGCAGAAAATCTTAATAATGTCATGTTGAAAGGTAAGGTTTTTTTGTTTTCTTACACTTTGAAGGAGACAGGCGAACTCTTGACATTTTTATTAGCTAATCTCATATCGCAATCAAAATAGTCGGACGGCAAAATTAGCTTCGCGTCCAGTGAAAGAAGAGACATATTATAATTACTGTTATTCCCACCTTGACAAGATTTAAAACGAAGAAAGTCGTAACAAATTCGACGTTTAGGCGCACGGTCGAGCGGTTGTGGGTTCGAATTCCGGGCACAACTCCTGACTTTTCCCATTAATTTGTGTATTCTTAATGTATTATTACGTATTTTAACGGTAAGGGTAAACATAGTGAGAAAATGTGCACCTAAATATCCTTATGAATTTTTTAGGTGTGCTCTTCGTAGGCCTACCCGCACCAGGCAACTTAACCCTTCTCAGTTGCAGAGGAAACTGGGTCCAGAAGTGGGATGATGAGGTTTGATCTTCTTCTTCTTCTTCATCAACCCATATACGCCCACTGCTGAGCACGGGTCTCCTCTACCATTGAGAGGGTTTAGGCCATAGTCCACCACGCTGGCCCAGTGCGGGTTGGCGGACTACACACCTAAGAAATTCTTAAGAACTTTTAGGTGTGCAGGTTTCATCACGATGTTTTCCTTCACCGTTAAAGCAAGTGATAATTCAATTTTGAATACACACATAACTTCGAAAAGTCAGAGGTGTGTGCCTGGGGTTCGAACCCGCGATCGCCGAGATTCTCGACCGCGCGCCTAAACCTCGAGGCCATCACTGCTTCACTGAGGTTTGATACAACCACCAAATGTAGTTGTTAGTAAATGTAAATAAATGTTGATGCTGATAAATAATTGGGAAGATGAGACAAAGAATTTCGTCGCAAGAATTATTTGACAATGATACATGAAGTCATTGCATCTGCGCTTTACTCAAATGAAAAAGATCTAGACTTCCTCTTGTTTATGTCAGTCTGAGCTGCGCACCTAAATTTCAAGGTCGCAGGTTTGATTCCGATCACGTACCGCTTGCGGCTTAAACGCCACATGTGATGTTGATGTAAATCTGTATAGATGGAGGAAACTGAATGGTTACGTGTATGACCGAAGATACATACATACATTGTACGCATTCTAATACTTTTATGCGTCTTTTGTGTCATTGAACTATTCTTGGATGCGTACATAAATATACATTTTTACGCCTGTCTCTTCGAAGTTGTAAACAGGCTCTATTTTGGCTAACAAGCGGTTTTTAGCCATTAAGGGTAGGTAGAGCTGTTTTATGTCCCACGTGATAGTAGGCGCGACTATTATCTTTTTTCAGGAATATTTGGGAACATACTCTCTACTATTCTCTTACATTATATGCCATTGGAAATTCAATATTTTCTCGTGGGTAGTAGGGTAGAAATTAGCTAAAAAGAAGAAGCCGTGACAAATATTTTTTTGGTTACACAAACATATTTTGCTTAGTTACGTGGATCGAACTTGCTGCCATTTGCTGTCTAATATCCAAGTGTAACATGATTAATGTAGCTAACCTAGCGCTTTAGTATTGCACTGGAATCAAACCTTGTACCGACAGCATCAAATGTAAGTCGTGTCGGCCGATTGTTGCGGATATATTTGCATTAATATTAATAGCCGTGACGTCACAATTGCTGGTTCAACATACGAGTTGTTTGTCATTACATAAGTATTATACGAAACAATTGAAAGGGATCTTGTCACATATTAGTACCAGTGGTTATTATAGCTGGCGCTTACGGCCATCTGGTACTGTATATACAGGGTGTATTCAGACCGTTGTTGTAAGTAGATGGCAGAGCTTTTTATAGTTGGCGCTTACGGCCATCTGGTACTGTATATACAGGGTGTATTCAGACCGTTGTTGTAAGTAGATGGCAGAGCTTTTTATAGTTGGCGCTTACGGCCATCTGGTACTGTATATACAGGGTGTATTCAGACCGTTGTTGTAAGTAGGTGGCAGAGCTTTTTATAGTTGGCGCTTACGGCCATCTAGTACTGTATATACAGGGTGTATTCAGACCGTTGTTGTAAGTAGATGGCAGAGCTTTTTATAGTTGGCGCTTACGGCCATCTGGTACTGGATATACAGGGTGTATTCAGACCGTTGTTGTAAGTAGGTGGCAGAGCTTTTTATAGTTGGCGCTTACGGCCATCTAGTACTGTATATACAGGGTGTATTCAGACCGTTGTTGTAAGTAGGTGGCAGAGCTTTTTATAGTTGGCGCTTACTGCCATCTGGTACTGGATATACAGGGTGTATTCAGACCGTTGTCGGAAACTAAGGCAGGTACTAGCTTCGGTGATCACAAAACCATTGGCGTTAAAAAAATTCCGTACAAAAAATAAAAAAAAATACTTTTTTCATACAACGATGGTAGTGCATGTGTGTAGTTTGTAATGAGTTTGTGATCACCGTAGGTATTACTTGCCTTAGTTTCCGATCACGGGCTGGATACATCCTATATAAGAATGGTGGAGAAAGTACCGACAAAGTCGGCGGCCAGCGTAATAGACAAAAAGTCCTTTAGTTGTAGAGGAGGCCGGCGTCCAGCAGTGGGAGGTATTTGATGACGAATAATTATGAAAGCTAAGGGGTTATGCAGTTATATAGGTAAAACTTTAAAAGCTCGAAGTCTCAAGGCTCAGAACTCGAACCCACATCACCATTTCTCCCGCCTATTGAGCTATCGCTACTAAAAAAAGAATCATCAAAATCGGTCCATCCAGTCAAAACTTCTGAGGTAACAAACAAAAAAAAATACAGACAAATTGATTAAACCCTCCTTTTTTTAAGTCGGTTAATTAGTTCACCGTCTAACATAATTTCCTGGCGTGATATTATGATAGCGAAAGGATTGGTCACAATAAGCAAACAAGTGACCTCCGAACTTTGGGCTGCATCATATTATTACATGAATTATATAATAAGTCTTCTATATGCAAATGTTACATTCCAAAGAGATCGTACTTTGATAGAAGAGTTCACACGTTACAAATATTTTAATATGATAGCCTCCGTGGCGCAGTTGCTGAAAAGGCTGTGTAACGAGCGTACGTGGGTTCATTCCCCGCAATCTCGCATGGGGAAAATTTCCGTTAAGTTTCATCAAAATTTCGCCAGCCTGGGCATCAAGAACACGTAGTTTCCGAAGTAACCTAAACACTTTGAAAAATTGACCTACCCGAGATTCAAATATACACTAATTAAGTTACTCAACTATCTTTAAAACAACCAAGAATGATACAGATATTACATCATAACGTCATTTAAGACCATCATTGTCTGTAGTATAAAAATATTACTGCAATTTAAAAATCTTATGTAAATAGAAAGGCAATTATGTAAACTAATTCACATATGAATCATTTTCCTCATACAATGACACAGAATATTTCAATTGCACAATGCAACTGGGAACTGAACCTTGAACTATGCGTCAGTTAGCAGCCGAAGGGAGAGAGCAATGACGTTTGAATCATCTGAGATCGCATCATAACATGTAATGATGTATTACATCACCGATTTTGTTAAATTATCTTTATAATTATTTCTCAGAGTAACATTTATTATTTGCCAGTTACATACTTTTTAAGGACTTCCAGAGTGAGCGGATTGCGTAGATAAGCTATGGAGGGACCAGGTTCGATTCCCGGGAAAGCTAATGATAGGATTTCTTCTTTTACTTACACTCTATATTACATGAGACCTTAAGAGTTTGCGAAATGTAGTTAAAATTTTCATAAGTTAAAAAAATAATTAACACTTTTCCCTATATATGAATCCAAGTCACATAAATAGGAGTAAGTAAATCTAAGAGACAGTTTAAAATTACGATGATAATGACGTCATCTAATAAACTTTCGTCTTTGTATGACTTTAGGTTTGACTCTAAGATAAAATTAGACATTAATGTAATTAATAAATATAATAAAAATTATATTTTGACAATTGGCTAGATACCAGCTTACGAAACGAAAGGGCAGGGGTTTGAGGCATGCACCGAGACATGCCTCTTTTAATTTCTGATTCCGAGAAACAAGACTTCAATCTCAGTGTGGGGTAAGAGCTACGTATGTGACTGTTGCATTAATTTTTCATTATTATAATAAAGGCCTTTGTAGGTGGAAGATTTCCAAATCTTTCAAAATCATCATCATCACCAGCACATATACGTCCCATCGCTGGGCATGGGCCTCCTGTAGCATTGAGAGAGCTTAAGTCTTAGTTCACCACGCTGGTCTAGTGCGTGGCAGACGACTTCACACCTGAGAAGTTCCTTTTAACTGTGCAGGTTTCATCACGATGTTTTTCTTTAAATATGTGATAATTCATTGTTATTCAGAAAATGATGCAACATTATTAAAACCCGATACATATCTACATCGGCATTCATTATGCGGAGGTAAAAAATGTTTTAATAATGTGTGAATCGATAATTTATTGGCTCGTAGGAATTTACTTGGAAGCGATGTTTCACGGTTCCACCGCGTGCTTTATTGCTAGAATGTCATTCATTTTATTTCGTTATTATTTTTATACATAAGTCAACTGGCTTAGATATTAAGGAAGTTTTACGTTACTATTCCTACATAAGCCGCAACTCGTACTATTTGGGACAGATACATAGATTATCTCACGCATGTATTCGCCGAAAGAGTAGATAGAAATGTACCTCTTTATACAACAAATGCATTTTATAAATGTTTTTCTGCACTCAGATCAATCAGTCCCGTGTAATACGGTCGAGTCTACTGGCATTTTTTGGAACATTTTTAGACCCCATACTGCTCTGCTACTGAGAATTTCCTAATAAGAAAAGACCAATATCACTTTTCTTGGCTAAGAAAACGAACCTGGAACCTCTAAATTGCACGACATTTACTTGAGCCACGAGGCGATCGATAAAATAATATTTTAATGAATAACGTTTTTCTTTGACCTGTTTTAACCACTAAAAAGACTTTAAGCATCGCTACATATATGGTCTGATATATATGATATAGCAATATTTGTGGCAAAGGGTGGGATACAAGGTTTCCTTCGAAACAATGTTGAGTAACACAAACGAATTCATAAAAATATCTTGCGACACATGGCGCTTGTCACATAATTTTATCACGAAACTGGGCCGCGACGAGTAAACATTTTAAGGTGCCATCCGCATTATCCTTGGAGGTATATCGATCAACTGTTTAACATAACATTAAGTAATTATGTTTATTTTTTAAATTATCATTTTTTAATTTACGTATAGCTCATCGTTGTAACTCTTGCAGTTTTATTAACAGCTAATTTTCGAGTGCTGAGGTGCAAGGCCAGAAACCCCGATATACCCTTTTCTGTTACCCCCCCTTCCCCTGGGACACATCGGGGTGCTTAACGACGATTTTCTCTTGCAAGAAAAAGTTCTGCTCTTTTCACATCAAGAAACTGTAGTTGTAGCTGGTATCTCATAAATCATTAGTGTATTCAGACTTTGATCGGACACCAATGCAGGTAATAGCCAAGGTGATTTTAAACTCCCTCGAAGTAAAGTAAATCCCAGCAAAAAAAAATACTTACCACTATGTAGTTGATATGTATTTATGTACATATAGTGCCTATGATTGTTACAAAAACGTCAATACACGTGTATCTTAAAACAATTATTATATTATAAAAATAAAATAATTTACTTTATTTTGTTATTTCTACGTATTCTCGGCAGCTTAAGTCGTGATGGCCTCGAGATTTAGGCGCGCGATCGAGACAAAATCTCGGTCGTCGCGAGTTCAAATCCAAGGTTCACACCTCTGACTTTTCGATGTTATGTGGGCATTTACTATAAATTACAGTGTATTTTAACGCTTAGGGAAAACATTTTGAGGAGACCCTTAATACTTAGAGTTTTATAGAATAAATAACTCAGTCCATAAGCTCGTAATAAGGCCAATGCAGTAGGCTAAGACCAAACTCCTTTCAGTTGTTAAAAAAATCTGTGCTTCAATTATTATATCACCAGTCCATTTGCATCCCACTGCTGGGCACGAGCCTCCTCTACAACTGAGAAGATTAAGGCTTTAGTCCACCACGCTAGTCCAGTGCGAGTTCGCGGACTAACATTACCTGGTATAAATAAACACTTTTCGAAGCTAGTTACAGTCTAGCCTGATTTTATCATTAGAAAATTTAAATCTGTAAAGGTAACGAGTGATTCCACGATAATTCATCAGTGACAAAGATTAATAGATGGGTATTTCGTTTCAAATCAATATGAAATATGAATTTATTAATTAGCATATATATTGGAAGACCTTGGGAATATAGACATATTTTTATGAACTAAAATGAGATAATCATTTAACGTGTTTTTATAAGTCCGAGCTACGTGATTGCCGCGTGTAATAAAATGTTGACTGGTGATTAACATAGCTTTATATACTCAGCCTATTGCTGTCAACTGCTGAACGTAGGCTTCCTCAAGAAAGTGCCAACCATCCCGGTCTTGAGCGGCCCTCATCCATTCGTTACCCGCCACCTTTCTCAAGTCGTCGGACCATTGTGCTGCAGGACATCCTACACTACGTAAACAAAGCTTTAACTAGCCTGTATTTTCGAAGGGTTCGCCATAGTTGTGAGGCCAACATTTCGCCAGCTTTGACTTCCACCTTGTAAGAGGCTCTTGCCGTTTTTGGGGCAAATTAAAAAAAAAATTAAATACACCCAACAGTCACACACATAGTCCTGACCCCACACTAAGATCGAGTCTTGTGTCGTGGGTATCAGAAACTACGGTGTCACAAACACCCAGACCGAAACAAATATTTGTGGATCACACAAACATTTGTCTCGGTGCGGGGATCGAACCCGCGGCCGCTCGTTTCGCAAGTTGGTGTCTAGCCAACTGCGCCACGGGGCTGTCTGTCAATTTTTAAACTAAGTATATATTTAAAATATTAACTTATTTATGCCGGTACTGAATGATTTCTAATGGACAAAACTCAACTATACATTGCATATTCTAAAAATCAAACCTAGGGTCTTTAGATCATTCTCCACTATCAAGTCCATATAGGTCCCACCGCTGGGCACGGGCCTCTTCTACCACCGAGAGGGTTTTGGCCTTGGTCCACCACGCTGGCATAGTGCGGCTTAGCGGGCTACAGACTGAAATTTAAGGTTTGCAGGTTTAATCACGATGTATTCCTTTACCATTATGGCAAGTGGTAATTCATTGTGAATACACACATAGCATAAAAGTCAGAGTCTAGGGTTTGAAGCCCCAACCGCCAAGTTTTTGGACCGCGCCCCTAAACCTCGAGGGCATCACTGTCGCAAATATAATCTGATGTGCACAAATTAAAGTTAGGACAAAGACTATGACACATGTTTTTTTTTATCTTTATTTAGTTCGGGGTTATTAAAAAAGATGTGAATATTATCTACATAATTAAATGTATATATACCACCTAATCATAATGAGAAAAAATGTAACGCTGTTACTGGATGAATTTTATTAATTTAGTTGGCATTAACATAGCTATATAAGTATAACTCTATCATGACACAATTGGAAAACCATTTTAAGCAAATCGCTAGGAAGTTATATCCAAATCGCGGCCTCTATTGTTAGAATGGATGTAAAACAGGTTTAACGCAAAAAATATTGTTTAAGTATTCCACGATTGGCTCAAAACGTCGGTCTACCATTTGCATAATCCAACGTTTCCTCGGATATTGATCTAATGGATCAAATATCTTGTAGCAAGGTTATCACGCGCGGCCTATCAATATAATCCTATTTGTAAAGATTTAATTTTTAAGTTTTTTGACTAAATAGTGCAGTGATTATTCTATTAACTAGTTTATTTTTTGTTTTATTCCATGACGGTTAGCCCGAAATTTCATAAAGTAAGGCAAGTGGAGCCCAGTAGCGTGCCATAGGGAGGCCAAGAATTGAGGGCTGTTGATGATGATGATGAAGGCAAGTAGTAACTTATGTTTTAGGTTAGATAAAGTAGGACAATTTATTTATAAACTGAATGCAGAATAAAGAGAAGCAATAAGTACATTAATATTTAAGAAAACAATATTTTGAATAGTCATGAAACAATAAATACCACATTTTTAATGAAAAAATTTAAATTTTTTTCGTCGTACATTACGAAGAACTGATATGTCCCTGATAGAATGTGCGTGCAGAAATATATCTCTGCTTACTGCTAACTTCTGAAATACAGGCATGACTACGTATATTGCAATAAAAATATTAATAGGTATTAGTAAAATGTCTCATTAGACATAAACGAAAAAACTAAATTCTTAGTATTACCAAACAGTGAAAAATTTACCAAAAATCGGCAATAAGGCCAACCTTCACTACTTCAATAAATTTTTCGTGGGTGTAAAAATTCATCTCAGCCTCTTAGACATAGATTTAGGTATGTAAAACGTAAAGGTTATAAGAAATGGCATTTGAATGTTTAAAATTAACAAAATCAGGTTTGATCATCCTCGTCCTTATCAATTCGTCCATTTAATGTGGACCACTTTGAATATTAATACATACATATGTCGTGGCGAAGGCCTTGTTTCTACATTGAATTAATTTTTGATAGCATGGTGGTCTCGTTCGATGATTTTGGATATCATATATGGGTTCGAATCTCAAATAAAAAAAAAAATAGGAATGACGGGAATAGTTGGCACTTTCCTCGGGAGGCCTACGTTCAGCAGTGGACGGCGATAGGGTGACTAAAGTATACAGAGGGTATTCAGACCGTGATCGAAAATCCGACATAATCATTTTGACGATTTCCTAATAACAACTATAGATAGGTGTTAAATGTATGTGTTTGTCAGAAAACATATTTTTGTTTTTTTTTTACCTGCATTAGTTTTTGATCATGGTCTGTATATGTATCTATACAGGGTGTATTTAGACCGTGATCGAAAACTGCGGCAGGTAATAGAAATAGTGATTACAAACTCCCTGGCATTAAAGAAAATCCCGACAAAAAATAAAATTTTTGAGGTTTTCCATACAAACCACATACTTTTAACACCGATGGTTGTATGGAAAACGTCAAATTTTTTATTTTTTGTTGGGATTTTCAATATCGCCACCGGGTTTGTGATCACCCTCGCTATTACCTGCCTCAGTTTTCGATCACGGTCTAAATACACCCTGTATAAGTGCATACGTTACAGCAAGTAACATCGGGTCGGCCGCTTACTCTACTTTCTACAATGGCATAAAAAATAGACGATAATTACGGTTCAATGAGAACACTATTCCATAAGAAACGTTTGTGAATATTAATTTTTGGACGACACAAACAAGAAAATTGTGAAAAATGTAGTTCAAATTAAAATATTTGACGAAAAATTATATAAATGCAATCTTTAACACACCTTAATTAGGGGTGCATTTCTACACCCATTTCCACAGATTGTATTTTAAGTTCCACAAATTAGTAGTAGTGTGAGAGTAGCTTATTACCGTTTCTCAGGCACATTTTAAGTCTGCTTGCTGCTACTGACAATTATTTATAAGTAGATTTAGATCGTTTGATCCAGTATTTGAAGCCGGTGTGTCGCAGACCAGGAGGCATACATAATAAGGATTTTAAATTGAGATAAAAGTCAAGCTGTGAATATCAGAAACTATAACATTTTTTACTATAATATGAATTAAACCTTTTTTAACGACACACGGGCCGGTCATGTGACCTATACCGGAAAATCAAGTTCAGTGTATTAGATTATTAAAAGTTTAGGTCATAGTTCACACGTGTAGAGGGCGAAATTTGGGTGTAAAGGATATTGAAACGTATCTTATCGACATAAATACTTATCTGTGATAAAAAGTTCGGTCAGTGATGGATGAATGAAATTGCAACGCTTCACAAGAAAGTACATTTTGAATAATTACATTATTTAGGCCAGCGTGGTGGACTATGGCGTAAACCCTCTCAATGGTAGAGGAGATCCGTGCTCAGCAGTGGGCGTATATGGGTTGATGATGATGATGATGATGATGACATTATTTAATGAATTGAGCCTCATCCGTATTTTTTGTTGCTACATTTATATTGTTATGAACAATAAAATGTAAATAATGACAATGTAAAAATTATAATTATATTTCATCATCATCATCATCATCATTCCATGTTGCTGAATAAGATCGTGGTGCTATACCTGTTAAAATATTTCTCTACCAGTTGTAAATCTGTATTGGCTTTTTGTAATGGTTATTTTATATAGGTATACTTAATATTATATATCTATGACATTTCAATATTGACGTAAAGATGTAACCTTTATGAATGAGACGTATTTTATAGTAAAAATAGACCAAAATGCATAAAAACTTTATTTTGAGATCCACTGGTTTTATCGCATTATATGATTTATACAAATATTCTAATATAAAGGCGAAAACAAATGTATATCCGTTTCCTTTTAACAGTGAAGGAAAAGATCGCGATGAAACTTTTACAAATATTTTTTTTTAGGAATTTCTTAGGTATGTAGCTCGCCAACCCGCACTAGGCCATCGTGATGGAATAAGGCCTGAACCCCCTCAATGGTAGAAGTGGCTCTCGCCCAGCAGTGGGACGTATATGGGCTGTTAATGATATCCTTTACATATTGTGATCTATTCGAAGATCGAGCCTAGTGGCGTGCCATAGGAGAGGCCTATGCCCAGCAGTGGACGAGTGGGCTGTTGTTGATGAACGTATTGTGATCTAATCTACTGAACCAATCTTGACGATTTTTCATATGAAGACTGGTGTTACTATCCTCACAAGAGGAATTTCAAATAACTTTTAGGTGTGCAGGTTGCCTCACCATATGAATACATACAAAATGTCGAAGTGTATCCTTTGGTTTCGAACCAGCGTCCACTGGAATTGTGGACCGCGCGCGTTAACCTCGAAGCCGAAAATCATTCTCAAAATTTTACCATAAAACAAATAAAGAACTGATGTGCGTTCTAGTGTTCCCGGGTTCGATTTCCGGATCCCGTAATCCATTGTAAATAAATACTAATTTATACTAAAGCTACTAAGATTTGATGCATCTGGATTTGTGCTCTTCCAACGTTAATAGATTTATCTCCTAGAACATAGAGCTTCTTTGTATGGCACACATTTATGTCGCCGGGACAAACAAGACCTATAGCAAAATATTGCAAATAATGGAAAAATCTAAAAATTACTAATCTACTTGTAAATTGACCTTTTATCTATTACTATCGAATACCGAAAATAGATGTAGGTAAATAGGATCATAGCATAATGCAAGGTACATTTTCGCACACGTATCGTCTAACACAAAACTAACTAACCGGACATGTCAGAAACACCTTTACTAACGTCGGTGGCCGAAGATTCATCTCAGTGCAAATGTCAAGTTGTGTCCTTGCCTCGATCGATGCGCCTGCGCAGTATAAAATGGCCGCGGCGACGACACACAGCATCAGTCGTTCAATCGCAATCAACTCAACAAACCGTCTCAGGACAACCTTTGTGAAACCCATCCAAAATGAAATCGGTAGGTTTCATAAAGAATCGATTTTGATAACGAATCAATTTCGATCATCTTCCGCGAACGACTCTTACTAATTCTTGGCCGCATATAGTTTCTTCGTGTTTGCTAAAAATACAATGTAAAATACATTGAGACAATTATTAATTTGGTGTGTTGTGGTCCACAGTTCTTCGTTGTCGCCCTCTTCGTCGCCGCCGCCATGGCCGCACCCGCCAACCCCGACGCTGATGCGCAAATCATCAAACAGGAAGTCAACAACATCGGCGTCGACGGATACAACTATGCGTGAGTTGCTTTCATATAATTTACAATAATATTGATAATTTGAACTCGGTATGGCAGTATCGAAAATATAAATTTCAAAACAATATCGACACTCGAGACGTAATTAAATGTTGACATAATATGTTTATTCAGTCAGGAGACCTCCAACGGCATTAAGGCTGCGGAAGAAGGAGTTCTGACCAACGTTGGATCCGAGAACGAAGCTCTTGAGGTCCGTGGCCAATACTCTTACATCGGCGACGACGGCATCACCTACAGCGTCAGCTACACCGCCGGAGTCAAGGGATTCGAGCCCTCTGGCGCCCACATCCCAGTCGCCGCCTAAATCTCACCGCACACCGGCAAAATCTAGTCCAAAAATACTCACACCCTTAATTTTGCACCTACACCTTGTTGATTAAATATCTATGCGATCTGTGATACGATCCTGATGTTAATAAAACAATTTATGTTATAGTAAATTATGTTGTCTTTTTTATGAGATTCTTCCTTACCTTTAAACAAGTGTCATTAATATTCACAAGGCATATTCACGACCGCCCAAAGTTGCTGTATTGCGTGTTAAACATTCCTTGTGTTTGACATCAGATCTTACAAATGTCAATTAGGACAACGGCATAATATGATGTCACCTTTGTCAATCTGCATAAAAATGGGTATAATTTGTCTAGTAGTTATCGATAATCGTATTTTTTTACAAGCTTTTATTTAACTTCACTTTTGTATGTATGTATGTATGTATGTATGTATGTATGTATGTATGTATGTATGTATGTATGTATGTTTGTATGTTTACAAATCTTGCAATGAAGATTTGAACCACTTCCAATAGACCGATTGTGCTGAAACTTGGTATACCTACGTAACTTGGATGACAATACAATAATATGGTACCATGGAGCTGGTCTGATGATGAGGTTGGAAGATGACCATAGAAACATCGGTTCTTGTGGACCGATTGAGCTGAAATTTGGTATGTCTTTGTAACTTCGACAACAATACACAAATATGGTATCATGGTGCTGATCTGATGAAGAGTTGGAAGATGCCCATAGGAACTTCGATTTCTGTGGTCCAATTGAGCTGAAATTTGGTATGTCTTCGTAGCTTCGGTAACAATACAAAAATATGATATTATGGAGCTGATCTATTGAGGAGTTGGAAGAAGCCCACAGGAACTCCGATTCCTTTGGACCGATTGAGCTGAAATTTGGTATACCTATATAATTTCGGTGACAATATAATAACAAGGTATCATAGAGCTGATCTGACGAAGAGTTGGAAGATGCCCATAGGAACTCCGATTCTTGTGGTCCAATTGAACTGAAATTTGGTATGTCTTCGTAACTTCGGTAATAATACAAAAATATGGTATCATGAAGCTGATCTGATGAGGAGTTGGAAGAAGCCCATAGGAACTCCGATTCTTGTGGACCAAGTAAGCTAAAATTTGGTATGCCTTTGTATTTTTAGTGACAACATAATAACAAGGTATCGTTGATCTGGTGTCATGAGAAGTTGGAAGGTGCCCATAGGAACACTAGTTTTCATGGACCGATTGAGTTGAATTTCGGTATGACTACGAAATGGATAGACTTAGAAATATTTCCAACTAAAAAGTTAAAAATAAATTAACGGTGAAAAACACATTTTAAAATCAAGCTTTTATTATGCACGAAAAATTAAAAAAATAAACTAAGAAAACTCGTCGCAATTTCGTTAATGCAAAGACCTCGGCCGCGACGAGCTTTTAGATCACTTAAGAACATTAATATACTAGTTATAGATAATATATGTTTATGTATCATACTTCTACTGATAAACCGAACACTTTTGTAAATTGTTACTTGTAACGTTTAAAAAAATACGAATTTTATGAATGTTTTCTTAGTTTATTTTTTTAATTTTTCGTGCATAATAAAAG
The DNA here is from genome assembly GCA_030295005.1 of Cephonodes hylas. NCBI lineage: Eukaryota > Metazoa > Arthropoda > Insecta > Lepidoptera > Sphingidae > Cephonodes > Cephonodes hylas. The sequence continues at coordinate 763,742 of AP025367.1, read as the reverse complement.
CTTGTTTGCTAGTCCACTTACTGGATCATCTGTGCTTATCATTTTGTGCCAGAGCGGTCACTGTTAAAAAAAAGATATTTCGTTGATTCGCTGTTATGCATTACAGCTGAAGTTACATTTTATATTAGATATTGCTTTGTACGGTCTTAACTATTTGCTCAAACAATTTAACAGGCTTAGAGATTTAAGTTACTAAAGTAGGTCATCATCATTCTCCTGCCCTGCTCCCAATTCTTATTTGGGGTCGGCGCAGCATGTTTTGTCCTTCCACACAGGAAGGAAGGACAAATCATGCTGCATAAGAGTTTTGGCAGATTTTTTACGGCCGGCCGCCTGCCTGACGCCAACCCTCCTTGGGACTTTCATTGTTTTAGGAATGGGGTAGGGATAGCGTGTGTTTGGGTACAGGATACTGCAGGAAAGGATATTTGGCCTGATGGTAAGGATGCTACAGTCCCGGATAAGGAAGTATTAGGAGACTGTAACAGCTCGGGGGGCCGAGCTCGCGTACTCGTAGCCCTGTTCCATGACTGGCTAGATCAATGGAAAAGGCATCCCCTGACCAAGGAAAAGGCATCCCCTGACCAACTTACTAAAGTAGGTATTTTATTTAATTATTTGATTTATCCAAAAAATATTAATCATTACACAGATTACAAATATGCAATTACAATATTCGTTAATTCTAGCCTAAGCAATAATTTGAAATTAAACTTATAAGAAAATTTGAATTATGTGAAATCATCATCATTATCATCATCATCATCATCATGTCAGCCAGTCGTGGTCCACTGCTGGACATAGGCCTCCCCCAATGACTTCCACCGGGATCGGTCGGAAGCCGCCTGCAGCCAGCGACGTCCCGCGACCTACATATCTATTATACATGTACATATCTATTATATTGAATTTATGTGCTATTTCACTATGAATTATAACGTACCATAAATATGAAGGTAAAATTCGCGAGAAAATCTCCATTCCCAAAACTTTTCAGAAATTTCTTTTGTGCGAAGTTCATGTTGTTTGTGTTAATTAAAAATATTACTGGCCCAATGTGGTGAATTGAGGCATGAGCCTCCTCAGCTGTAGAGGAGATTCATGGCTATAAGCGGAACCGTAGAATATTACTGAAACCTTTTGACCCGTTTTGCAGTCTATCTAAGAAAAACTTTTAAGTTCAACACATGTCTCAATTTATTTTTTGTGATTCCATCAATTATGATATTGATGAAATAAAAATATAAACTAATTGACAGCCCCGTGGCGCAGTTGGCTAGACACCAGCTTGCGAAACAAGCGGCCGCGGGTTCGATCCCCAAATATGTGTGATCCACAAATATTTGTTTCGGGTCTGGGTGTTTGTGAGACCGAAAAGTCTCTCGTAGTTTCTGATACCCACGACACAAGACTCGTATCTTAGTGTGGGGTCAGGACTATGTATGTGACTGTTGGGTGTATTTATTTATTTATCAACAGCCCAAAAAAGATTCATTATCATGTTGTTACACAATTATTAATATCGCGAGATTGTTTAGGGCATATTGTAAGAGGTTAAGATATTAGATTTCCGGGTCAAATGGTAATAATGGTTTTAAATTAGGCTAGAAGTGGCAAATCTAAAATGATGGTGCAGAAATACACCGTTTGCTGGCGAAAACGCACGCATGAGTGAAACTCATATGGTCCATTAGAGATGGTCAAGTAAGTTTACAAGATCAGCATAATAATAATTCGACAACAAGTCAGTTCAGTAATATGCATTAGAAGTATCAGACACCCAAGTGACTTTGGACAAGAAATAAAAAAAAATATATAGGTAGGTTATTGTTTTTCCCAATATCATAGAGTCTGGAAATTTGTTCGAAATGGCAAGAGATTCGCTTCTTATTATTGCCAAATGGGTGTAATTTCATTGGTAACTTGGTACAGTTTGTACTCTGCGATCGCAAGATACTTTTTTATAACATGAGTTTATCTTACACTAATTCGTATTCTGGTAAAAGGTCATCTAAAGACAAATATTGCCAAATTAAAAAAAATAAAAACTACTACGGATCAATTCATTAAAAGATTTTCGCTATTGATATTTTGTAAAAAAAAAACATTATACTTAGTCTTTACTATAGAAGGCAGTAAAAGAAATATTATTAAACATCAGTTTATTTAAGTTTAGGGCAAAACTAAGAATGAGGCTGATGATTAAGTCCCGGGTATAAAAAAAGTTTGATAGTCGAAGACTACTTCTAATAATAGTAAAAGTGTATTAAAAATACCCCTACCCCTTTTAAAACGCAGGCGGGAGGTGTAATAAGAAAATAACGCAATTATTACTAAGGCATGTGACACGTATTTTCGCAAATGGCTTAAGATTTTAAGCTCACCTTTCGGCCTTCACCTTGTTATGCAATACTTGGGGTTACCAAGGAGTAAGGCGGCAGCTGCGCTGATAGCGGAGAGCGTTTTTATTTATTTATGGCCACACACACTTATCAATTGTTGTAAAAATTTTGGTGAAATTTTAACCACAAGTATGTGCGGTGTGATTGTATACTTTACTATGTTAATTAATGTATCCATAGCATACTAGAGTTTTTAAATCTAGTAAGGAAAAACCTTCTCAATTTTAGAGGAGACTCGTGCCCACCAGTGGGACGTATATGGGTTGATGATGAAGGAAATGAACTTACGTGTATATTTACAAATAATTATCACGTATTTTAACAGTGAAGAAAAATATGAAACTCCTAAAAGTTCTCATTAATTTCTTAGGCGTGTGTCCGCGAACCCGCACTAAGCAGCCGTGGTGGACTACAGCTAGAGGTATCGATCCCGGGATCCCGAAGCCCGGGATCCCGGGATCCCGGGATCCCGGTCATATTTCAGTCCCGAAATTTTCGGGATTAAATTTAATAAATCCCGGGATTTTCGGGATTGACATATTTATAATAAAAATCAATAAAAATGTGCTTTCTAAGATCATTAAACAAGAAATTACTCTTTCTGAGGCTAGTTTTACACGAGGCAATAATTTGGAGAAGACCTATAAAAATTTATAGACGATTCCTCCAACTTCCATCGAGTCTGAACGCGCTTTTTCTGCTTCTACATATGCCACAAATTAAGATGTATGCTTTCGGATGAGACGTTGGATGCGTTGTTATTTTTAAGATTTTATTTTCGTGGGTTAAATAAGTAATTTATAGTTCCTATATTTATATTTTATTTAAAATACATTGATCTCTGTTGCATGGTCCTTTTTATAGTACAATGGCGTTTCTTTGTTTAGGTAAAAGGGCTTAGTTTGTTTATTTTATCAGAAGAAATTATAATTTTGTTTTATTTTTTAATATTTAAGTAAAGATTTAAAATAAAAGATTTATTTTAAAATGCTTTACTTTCTTTTTGTTACCACTTTTTATTACTAATACAATCCCGGGACTACCCCGGGATCCCGGGATTAACTGTTGATAATCCCGAAATCCCGGGATTACAAAAATCGACCGGGATCGAATCCCCTAACTACAGCCTAAAACCTCTCAGTTGTAGAGGAGCTCCGTGCCTTACAATGGCACGTATTTGGTATGACAATGATAACGATGGAAATGGAGAAATATTTAAAGCCATCTGAGGGTTGTTTTGATATTATTTTTCTGGAAATCTGTACATGCCTTCTAGCTATTAGGAAAAAACGACTTAACCTACTTCGACCTATGCGGAGAATAATGTTATATGTGCTTTTGCACAACTTCTCCTTCTCAGCGATTTAAACTTAATTGGGCACAAAATTATCAGTAACTTTTTTTGTTCTTCAAACAACAACAAAATTTATGATTATTATTACTTCAGTAATGCAATATATAAACAAGTTTAACTATTATAGACACAAAAAGCACTTTGGTGTTATAGTCATAAGTAACCTTATTCTATGCATAGGTCGACTTATTGTATGCATACGTGGGATTTCTACACGGCATACCTATGCATACCTATCATAGAGAAAATGACTTAAGCGATTATTATGTACGGATATTTATTCATTAAAAAACGCTATAATGCTTTTCGCTTGTAGTGTGACCGAAGCTCTTAATATGAAAGCTACGTTAGCCACACATTAGCTCATGCGATGGATGAATGACTGATTGAAAGTTCAGAAGAACATTACTCTTTTAAGTAATTATTGTTTGATCAATATATCAGTCAGAAAAAACCTATATGGCGTAGAATGTAGAAGAAAGTACATCCCAATGAAACTGGGATAACGCTAGGTAAAGAGTGTGTTATTAGATCTATAAATCTAGTTAGATTCTGCCTTAATCCCACAGAGATGTGAGGTAGACCTCAGTTAAGGATTTTGTTAAAAATATTTATAGATACATAAGCAGTGACGAAGCAAAGACCTACTAGCGGTTCGTTGACTCAAAATTTCACCATCACGAACTCGATTGATTTTGCGCCATCTATACTCCGCGCGTAGAATTAAAGATGCATGATTCCGACACTATGACAATTTACTTAAATCACCTTAATTTATGGCCTCGTGCATATTATATGTCTCAGGACCATTTAAAAACTTGTTATTAACATACCATTAAAGGACTGTTAGATACAATTTTAAACGTTGTTATTACGTGAGATTAAAAAAAGATGAAATGTGGGATAAGAAAACCACTTTTCCTGTAATGATATAGGCAAAATAGGGGACAATTCTCCAATTCTATCAAATATCATTAGATGATCCCAAACTGGTTTCATAATGCTCGCATTTATAGCAACATGAGATTCATTTTTATTGGGTGCTCAGAGTATATTGTAAAATTTCAAACGGCCAAGCAGTGGTCTGTTCATATCTGCAGATACGGAAACGACATGGCGTATTTTAAGACACAGAGATTCGACACCACGCGTTTACTCTGTGACAATGAAACTGATTTATTAACATTAAATAAGAGAGTATCATTATCAAGCAAAGATGGCAGATGGTGTAGGCGCACGGTCGAAAATCTCGGCGGTCGCGGTTTCAAATCCCAGGAACACACCTCTGACTTTTCGAAGTTATGTATGTATTCAAAACGAATTATCGCTTTCTTTACCGGTTAAGGAAAACATTGTGATGTAAACTGCACACCTAAATGTTCGTTGGTATTTTTAGGTGTATAGTCTGCCAAGCCAGACAAGGCCAGCGTGGTGGACTAAGGTCTAAACCGTGCCATTCAATGTGACGTATATGAGCTGATGATGATGATGATGGAATGTACATGGAAATAATAAAAGTAAATATTGTTTTGCCGATATAATTTTTTTAGTTGAATACTTAGAATTTTAGGTGGCGCTTCTACCTCATAGGGGCACGATATATCGGACCGTCGGATGATAAAATCGAAAGCACGTGGAGTTTGAACGTTCCTTTTGTTAGCTGATCATTAACGAATCCGGTTTGGGAACTGTTAAATAATTTTATGAGCGACTCATCTTTCGGACAAAATGGATTGGAAAGTGAATGTCAAGGTCGCGCAGGTTTTATACCATACGTTCTAACTACAATTCGTGGGACGATATGCTCATTAGTAAAACATTTTTTTCAGGGTTCCGTACGGAACGAATAAAATAATGTAACCTTTATAGGATCACTCGTGTGTTCGTCTATCCGTCGCTCACAATCAAATATCAACGAGTTTACTTGACTGATTAAGATGAAATTTATTTCATATATCAATTTCTGTGACTCAAAGCATGCACATGAATAGATAAAGCTGTATGGGAGGCCATTTTTGGGGGAAGGTGGAATATTAAAAACTTAAAATTTTAAACTTTAATATTAATTTTTTTTAAAAATTGCGTTTCTAACATATTAAATGGAAGATCTTTTTGTGAAGATCTTAAACGTACTTTAATGTAATTTTAAAATAAGCTGTTTCCAAGTCATTCAAAGAAATTGAGGAAAATTGACCATTCCACCCCCCTCCCCCTGTTTCCTCAAAATACTGAACCCAAAAATTTTGGAAAAATTGCGAAAAATAATTTACTACTTAAATAACATGGTATCACATTTTAAAAGGAATGATGGTCTCGAGGCTTAGACATGGAGTCGAGAATCTCGGCGGTCGCGGGTGCGAACCCCAGGCACACACCTCTGACTTTTCGAAGTTGTGTGTGTATTCACAATGAATTATCACTTGCTTTAACGGTGAAGGGAAACATCGTGATGAAATCTGCAAACCTGACACATGTGGGCTGATGATGATGATGATGAAATGACTCAATATATTTCGTAACAACATATTCCTATAAATTATAATAGATAGACACTTAAAATATTCATAAAATACTTCTATGTTTACTTTCATACTAAAATAAAAAAAAATTAAAGGGGTTTTTTGCCCGATATTAAAAACACTACCAGGTGTACGCTTGAGATATTTCCACTGAATGGTACGGAACCCGTCGCGCGAGTACGACTCGCACACCGGTTTTATTTCTATCTGAACCTAATATTGAGGGCGTTCGGATAGGAAAAAAATCTAGTTACTATACCGTTTTAAGAGTTAACAAAATGCTATTTATTAACACAATAGTTACATAAAAAACTGCGATGACTTTGAGGATTAGATCTGCGATTGAGACACCTCGCTTTTCGCGCGTTCGCAATTAACTCTGGTCTTTCAAAGTTATATTTATAAGAAATACTGACAACCCCGTGGCGCAGATGGCTAGATACCAGCTTACGAAAGCGGCCGCGGGTTCGATCCGCGCACAGAGACAAGTATCTCGTTTCTGATACCCAAGTTTCAGGACTATGTCTGTGACTCTTGGGTGTATTTTTTTTTAAGAAATGTAATGTAAAACGGTGAGAGAAAACATCGAGAGTAAAATGCCTAGCCTTGTGGCGCAGTTGTCCAATTCCTCCTTTAAGCTCTTTCTGATTAACTTCGTTGCAGGATTATGTCAAATCTGATCCTCTTAGATTCGCTGAGCTTCATTGCTCGAAGTCAATACTGTGCGTGCTGTTGATCCTGGAGCACAGGAGTTATAGTGGTGGGTGGGTGGTCAAATAAAGCCTAGAACCCCGTGGCGCAGTAGGTTAGACACCAGCTTGAGAAACAAGAGGCTACGGGTTCGATGCTCCCAATGAGACAAATGTTGGTGATGATTCATTATTGACATTAAAATGCTTATTAACGCTGTTTGTTTGGCGTAACGTGGTTTTTTGGTCATATTTTGAAACCCCACACCGGTATGTAGTGCGGATTAATGTAATTAACGGTGAAAAACACATTTTAAAAATCAAGCTTTTATTATGCACGAAAAATTAAAGAAATAAACTAAGAAAACATTCATAAAATTCGTATTTTTTTAAACTTTACAAGTAACAATTTACAAAAGTGTTCGGTTTATCAGTAGAAGTATGATACATAAACATATATTATCTATAACTAGTATATTAATATTCTTAAGTGATCTAAAAGCTCGTCGCGGCCGAGGTCTTTGCATTAACGAAATTGCGCGACAAGCTTTTAAATCACTTAAGAATATTAATATACTAGTTATAGATAATATATGTTTATGTATCATACTTCTACTGATAAACCGAACACTTTTGTAAATTGTTACTTGTAAAGTTTAAAAAAATACGAATTTTATGAATGTTTTCTTAGTTTATATCTTTAATTTTTCGTGCATAATAAAAGCTTGATTTTTAAAATGTGTTTTTCACCGTTAATTTATTTCTAACTTTTTAGTTGGAAATATTTCTAAGTCTATCCATTTCGTAGTCATACCGAAATTCAACTCAATCGGTCCATGAAAACTAGTGTTCCTATGGGCACCTTCCAACTTCTCATGACACCAGATCAACGATACCTTGTTATTATGTTGTCACTAAAAATACAAAGGCATACCAAATTTTAGCTTACTTGGTCCACAGGAATCGGAGTTCCTATGGGCTTCTTCCAACTCCTCATCAGATCAGCTTCATGATACCATATTTTTGTATTATTACCGAAGTTACGAAGACACACCAAATTTCAGTTCAATTGGACCACAAGAATCGGAGTTCCTATGGGCATCTTCCAACTCTTCGTCAGATCAGCTCTATGATACCTTGTTATTATATTGTCACCGAAATTACATAGGTATACCAAATTTCAGCTCAATCGGTCCAAAGGAATCGGAGTTCCTGTGGGCTTCTTCCAACTCCTCAATAGATCAGCTCCATAATATCATATTTTTGTATTGTTACCGAAGCTACGAAGACATACCAAATTTCAGCTCAATTGGACCACAGAAATCGAAGTTCCTATGGGCATCTTCCAACTCTTCGTCAGATCAGCACCATGATACCATATTTGTGTATTGTTGTCGAAGTTACAAAGACATACCAAATTTCAGCTCAATCGGTCCACAAGAACCGATGTTTCTATGGTCATCTTCCAACCTCATCATCAGACCAGCTCCATGGTACCATATTATTGTATTGTCATCCAAGTTACGTAGGTATACCAAGTTTCAGCACAATCGGTCTATTGGAAGTGGTTCAAATCTTCATTGCAAGATTTGTAAACATACAAACATACAAACATACATACATACATACATACATACAAAAGTGAAGTTAAATAAAAGCTTGTAAAAAAAAAAATAGTACGGCACATCCATTTTCCACCAGACCACGAAGCGCGCAATTAAAAATTCACATTCGTCGGAGAGTGTTTAAAATTAAGTACCTACATATATATATTTTGCATACTACTTTATGAATTATGATATATTCATTTATTTAATGAAATTCTACAAAAAAAAAAACTATATTTGGATAAGATTTTTCAACGAAAAATATACTATGTTATATTTAAAGATATACAATTTTTTTATTACTAAGGAATTATTTAAATCGATTTGAAAGTTGTAAAGACTAGATGTCGTTAAGAAGATGGTCTTAGAAATATGCGACATATAAATTTTATGCATCCATAAATAGCTGAATGTCAATGCTTTATTGTAACATTTTGATATCATTAATATACCTATCTAAAAAGTAGTGATGGCCTCGAGGTTTAGGCAGGGGGTCGAGAATCTCGGCAGTCGAGGATTCAAACCTCGGGCACATCCCTCTAACTTTTCGAACTTATGTGTTTTTTTTACAAAAAATTACAAAGAAAACAAAGTGAGGAAACCTACACATCCAAAAGTTCTTGGAAATTTCTTAGGTGTGTAATCCTCCAGCCCCCATTAGAAAATGTTGGCTCTATTCCCCCATGCCCCCAGCATGGTGGAACAGAGCCTCAATTTTCTCAGTTTTAAAGGAGGCCCGTGCTCAGCAATGGGACGCATGTAGAATGACGATCATTATGCATAAATATCATACATTGCATTAGAAACAGAAGCAAAGATATTTTTAGTGGATCACATGTTTTCCCGGAGCGGGTGTCGATCGTGCGTACCGCAGAGTCTACTCTTTGTTCTAATTTCGTGCTAAGATTTTCGTGGTTCTAAAATCATTCTTATTAGGTCGTTGCTACTCTTCCAAATATTGGTTGACACAATGGATACGTATGGGCTTTCAATTCAATTTTTTTTCTTTATCTAGACTTTTGATGGAATTTTGTACTAATTCTTTATTTTGGATGGGGATTCGTGCTTAAAACAAGCTGTCGAAGTTGAAACTACCTCTTAGGATTCTTCATCATAGAGTTCTAGCGATGAACTTGACACACCATCGCTTTAGTCTTAGTAAATAAATATGTACAATGTACTACATGAAATATAATATTATAGTATTGATTACACACTAAGATACAAGTTTTAGTCTTTTAAGTACAGATATCTTGTGTTCGAGTCCTGGATCGGGCAAAATGTCATTGATTTCTTCTGTTTTAGAGAATTTTCAATAATAGGAAAAATCTCATTATTGTGCGTATAAAAACAAGATTACGCTCTTAATCTTATTAGTGACCTATAACATACTTAATAAAACACAGGTGCAAAAATTCAGTTCTGTTTATATTTTCAGACAAGCAGGCGTGATAGGCACTTGAGAGATTATTCGTATTCCTTGAAATGATAAGGAAATGCTAGTGCTGAATAAATACTTTGAGTATTGCGTAAAATATTCTGTTCAAACCATATTTTCGTAATTTGTATTTCGTGTCCTTAAAGTTTTATTTGACTGTTGGCTAAATTGCCGATAATTTCTCACGCGTTTTCCATTTACAATATGATTGTGTAAAATTGCTGATGAGTGTAAAGAAATTCCATTTCCTTATAGTTTTGTTAAATATTGACCGATTACGTGTGATTGTGTGATCAAGAAGTCCTAAGTGTAATTTCCGTGTCGGGTAGTCCTATTGTTAATCAAATGGGATTTTCTCAGCAACGGGCAAGTGTAAAGAATTATTTCTGATCTCTCTTTGGAGTATATGCGTGTTATTTTTTAGACCCGAATGATCACTTGTAAGGAACCTAAACTTCGAATATTTGGTTAGAGCATTAAGTTTGTCAAAAGGAAACCGACCCGGGAATCTAACCTGAAGAATTAGATCGTACGGCATTCTTGCATAGTGAAACCACGAGGCATTCGTTGTCTAAAAAAATATTATTAATGATGTGCAGTTTGTACACATGAATGACGTCTGTTAATAGTTAGTTGTATGCAGGGAAAAACACTAAAGTTATTAATAGTATGAGTATTATACTGCCTTGTGGTTTCGCGGTACAAGTATGTGCCGTGCGATCTAGAGGTCCTGGGTTCGATTCCCGGGTCGGGCAAAGTGTTATTGGATTTCTCCATTAAGAAATTCTCAGTAGCAGCACGGAGTTTGGAAATGTGCCCGAAAAACGGCGTTAGGCTCGCCCCCTAGTACGTGGGACTGATGACTTGGCGAAATGTGGTAGCTGAAATGCATCTCTGCCTACCCCTTCGGGGAATATAGGCGTGAGGTTATATATATATATTTGAGTTATTCTGCCGATGTGATATCGTAGCATCATCATCATCAGGCCATATACGTCCCACTGTTGAGGCCTCCTTTATAACTAAGAAGGGTAGGCTTTAGTCCTCCACGCTGTCCAAGTGTGGTTTGTCTACTTACTACTGGGATAGGTTGACGATATTGTGTGCTAAAACCTTATCTAAGCATGGTTTGATGTGTTCTATTGATTGTCATGTAACGTTACAGAAAAATGGACGAAGCATATTGCAATTGTAGGTTGAGATTGTAGGAAAGTTCATACAAATAAATATATGTATCTTGCATATCAGCGCTGGATGACACATTACATTTTACTTTCCAACATAATCCATTCCCATTGTTGGCTTACCTTAATCTTTTTTTTGGCCCTATCCCACCACACACCCGTCACTGCAACAGCTGTACTACAGGATCAACAGCGGCACGCACAGTATTGGGGCCGAGCAATGAAGCTTAGCGAATCTAAGGGGACCTAAATTGTCACAATCCCGCAACGAAGTTAATCAGAAAAGCAATGTAAAGGAGGAGTTGGAAAACACCTTACCTTAATCTTACTTTACCTTAATCTATCAATCTCTATTACACGAGGTTTATGTTCAACTTTGGTCTCGTAAAATCTTTGCTACAACCTCAACCGTACTCATTCCTTTTCTCCCAAAATCGATATTATACGTAGAACTGATACAAACTGTTAAAAATGAAACATACAAGCGAATGTATAATACGCATTCTTTTTAATTGAGGTGACCCGTACAAATATTTGTTAAAAATGCAACAAAATCTATGAATGTCACCTCAAAATCCTAGAACAGGAATATTTTGAATATTTAAATTATCTATTGTCGATAAAGTGAAATAATAATTCGATCAAATACCAGTGAAAATGTGAGCACATTCAAATGAATTCATAATTGACTCGAATTTCGGTATAAAAGACTGCACAATTTTTGATGACAGCACAGTCGCTCTTTAGCTATCCTTCAACCCACCTCAAAACTCAAAAACCCATCATCATGAAATCCGTGAGTACAAATAGTTCAATTCAATTATAAATAGTTCAATTTTAACCATACATTTTGAGTTTACAAATGCAATTGGTGCAACTGCAAATAATAACTGTCTTTAAATCCGGTTATTGTGTTGCTACAAATTGTATCCTTATGAAATATCCAGGGTGTATTTAGACCGTGATCGGGAACGAAGGCAGGTAATGGTCAAGATGATTACAAATCCGTGCAATAAATAATAATTTTGACGTTTTCCTAAGAACCTCATACATTTTATAACGGTGATTGTTAGGAAATTAGAATTTTCTTTAATGCCAGTGGGTTCGTAATCATCTTAGCTATTACCTGCATTAGTTTAGTTTATTAAATTGTATGATGACAAATAAGAATTGTAATTAATTAAAAAAATACATTTCATGTTGCTAAGGGAGTTTATTGCCGTTTCTTATCCATAGCAACAATGCGTTTCGAAGCAGGCATTAGTTTTAATAAATAGTTTGAGAGTGAAGATACAACATAATTTGTAGAAGTCCATTTATACAAATGATTTGACTTCACTTTTGTCATTTGAAAATCAATTGATCTATTTGAACTATTGCATCGAAGATCAATAGATGTAAATCATCTTAAGTGATATATTAATTATAATAATGCAATTTCTTGACACAAATCATAATTTGGATGAAACGATACCATTAAATTATGTATAACTATTTGTATTTGTAATAACATGTCATTAGTTGCACATGCAAGTGATAGTGATGTAAGTCCACTTGCAAAGTGATGAATTGAAAAGCTAAGTCCTCCGAAAGCTTTTACAGGGTGTTTTGCTAAGGATGGATATGACAACTGATAATTTTAATAGTAATACTATGGACTAAGCGGTTGCCATAATTGATTGTCTAATGACAGAGATCAAGAAAAATTGTTACCAAACTTATAAATATTCAAACTTTGTTGAACTTGAAAGATTAAAACCAATCTCAGTATTATTGGAAACCGATTAAGGAACAGGTAGACTAACAAAGTTAATATTCAAATTATTTTTATGCGAATTCCTATGTCCTTGCATCGCAACCGATCCGTTTTGAATATTAGATAAGATGATCCTGTCAAGAAGTCTGTAGAATCTTAAACAACTTCATCACTGCCTTGACATTTACAAATTTTATTGCATACTTGTTTAATAAACTAAATTATTAAAAATCTTCAATAGGTCATCGAGGTGAATTTTATTACTATTTTTACCAATTTAATATCGTTGGCATTTTTTTCTTCTGTCATCGTTTACCGTTTTTTTTGTAAATTGAACGGAAATTTTCAATTTAAATACTCTCTTTTGATCTTGTTTGAAATAAGCTTTTTCTGTACCAGCTTCTGTATGTTTTGCTGCTAATGTAACGTCAATCAATATGCAAATTTTGTTCAACAGTTCGTAGTCCTCGCTCTCTTCGTCGCCGTGGCCGTCGCCGTCCCGGTCGACCCCAAAGACGCCGTCGTCGTCAAGTACGTGAACGACAACATCGGCGTTGAAGGATACAACTACGGGTAAGTTGCGGAAACTGAAATGCTTTCAATCATGCATCAGGTTGCAATAAGTAGATCCGTAACTAATAATAATACTGGATGTTGTAAGTATGAAATGGTGTAGAATCTCAAACCGACCGAGCATTTACGAAAATACTAAGTATATCTAGTAATATTTATAAAGGTACTAGTACTAGTAATTTTGATTTTCTCAAATTTAGTTTGAATCAAAGTCAATTCAGAATATACCTATAAAGAATTGAAGAATCCCTCGAACTTACCTCTCTTATGTTATTCTTCCTATAGTTACGAGACCAGCGACGGCAAGGTTGCCAGTGAGAGCGCTCAGCTCAAGAACGTTGGCGCTGAGAACGAGGCTCTCTCTGTCCGCGGCTCCTATTCCTACGTCAACGACGGCATCACCTACACCGTCAACTACGTCGCTGACGAGTTCGGATTCCAGCCCTCTGGAGACCACATCCCCAAAGCCTAAATCAACGACCGGAACTGCCCAATCGGATTGACTGCAAGAACTGTTAGCTCCACCAAACGCCTTCCTATGAAGGAAACTTGCTCATTAAATAGTTAAGGATAGCGAATATAATGTTTTATTGGTTTTAAACGAACTTGTTATTTCCCCGTTATCATGAATCTCGTTATGGCCAGCTTTTACAAAGATCTAAATGAGAATTACACCAAACATATTTGATCATACAATAATTTAAACCCACATTTTTTCAGTTTAAGGAACTTAATTTTATAAGCAAATGCCTTTCTAAGGTAACATAATATCAACTGTAAACTAGTTCTAACTATGTAGTTCTGAAAATTATATAAATTTTTTACTCGTTCTGGGTATTCAAATAGAACTTACAAATCAGTCAAAACTGCACTTACTGTATACTATTTATATATATGTATAACACATAAAAATAAGACGGGCTATTCTATTCCCCACACTTATACTAGTTTTATATATGACTAGCGACCCGCCCCGGCTTCGCACGGGTGCAATGCTGATATTTAATGGATGTTATCATACATATTAACCTTCCTCTTCAATCACTCTATCTATTAAAAAACCGCATCAAAATCCGTTGCGTAGTTTCAAAGATTTAAGCCTACAAAGGGACATAGGGACAGAGAAAGCGACTTTGTTTTATACTATGTAGTGATACGAAAGTCTATGAGAAGCTTTTCGGTCAAGTCATCGTACATGAAATATTTCTAGATTCAACAAATATTTACCTATAACGATCCTAAATATATACGATTTCATATACATCCGAATCTGGAATTATTGCTTAGGACATCTTCATTTAAAATTTCGCGTTTATAATATGAGTAAGGTATTTACTTTTGTTTCCCGCCAAAATGATGGAAACAATTCGCAAAAAAATGACGATATTTTAGTTACATTATTTGATTACTTTTTCCGTCTTTGCCTAAAGTTTTTTTGCCTACTTAAAAAAGTCTAGGCAAGATTTTTGGGATTATCACTTCCATAATAAAATTAATAATTCTATTTACAAAATCTTAAATCAGAAAAAATATCAGCCAGAACACGTGAAGTTTCGAAATAAAGTTTTCAACTCGTTACGAGCTTGTGAACAAAAGCTTCGGAAGGCTTCAGGTGAAAGCTCTTTGTGTGTAACAATCCATTAGCGCGTATCAGAAGGTACTGCACTCACCTAGATCAAAGTTAATCAAAGGAAAAACCACAAAAGACCGAAAAAGCAGTTCCATTGTGGTAAATGGTGCTACGGCGTGGTTACGTTGCGGTTACTGCTCTACTTTTGATTTTATTTGCTACTTATTTGAGCTTATAGTTTAGTTGGAAGTAGAGTCAACAATTAACTAAGACTAAAAGGGTACAGAAACGAATAATTTAGAAGTAATCTTTGGATGTGTGTTATTATTGATGAAAATATAGTGAGAAAATCTTTTAAAGACTTAAAATTAAAATTTACTTTTCAGGTGGATGTTATAAACAGTTTATCTTCGGCTGCACCCGCTTTATCTCATACATTTTAGAATTGACGTCACTTTTGTCAACTGAGAATAGACATCGATTTTTTTACTAATATTTAATGTGATTAACAAGCCACATACAATACACTCACTTTTGCATAAATAAAATTGAGAATATAGTTTTCTCAGTAAAGTAAAACCCACAGTTTATGTAAGTCCTTACGATTCTAATATCAGCATCCCATGGTAAGTCAATGTCATCTCGATCAGAATACAAGTGGAGCAAAATCCGGAGCGTATCCGACGGGGCGAGTAGATCACATCTGCCTTACAAAGACTCTTTGATATGGTCCCTAAGGTGTTAATGCACTGCTTTACCTACGAAAGAAAATAGGAGTTTCTCACCGTTTTTATCCTGGTTTCTAATACGACATTGAGATCATACGGTTGAAATATCCATTATATAATAAATATAACCAAAATTAGAAGTTTTTTTTTAATCGAAGTAGATGAAGAAAAGGAACTAGATTTAATATTTTCTTCTTGTACGAGAATGTAAGGCTTTTTATATTACGTCGTAAGCTTAAAAAAGAAATAAAAGATCTTAGGAATTTTTTAGGTGTGTAGTCCGCCAAATCAGTCTTTACCACTGAGAGAATTTATGCCTTAATCAACCACGCCGTCCTAATGCGGATTTGCGAACTACACACCTAAGAAATTCCTTAGAACTTTTCAGTGTCCAGGTTTCCTCACGATGTGTTCCATCACCTTTAAAGTAAGTGGTATTTCACAATGAATCCACAAATCTTCAAAAAGTCAGAAGATGCTTGGGGTTTGTACCCACGACTGCTGTGATTCTCATCCTCGAGGATGTAGTGTTTGACATGAAAATGATTTAACGTTATCTTAACCTTTAGTGTCAGCAATATAGGTGAAGACCAGAATGTATGTCAGAGTCACAGCCTTGTGGATCGTGTTACCAAGTTGAGCATTAGTCGGGGCGTATCAAGTGATTGTCATATCCGTGTTAGGAAAAATTATATAGTAATTAATTTTATCTTCAGGTCCTCAGTTTGATTCAAGGATCGGAAAAGTCTTAACGTTAAATTCAAAACGGCATCAAAATCCGTTTAATACTTTGAAAGATCTGCGTAAACCAATATTGATGGATCATAAATGTATGAAAAATTGAGGGTGGTTAGGTCTTAGTGTACCACGCTGGGCTAGTGCGGGTTGGTGGACTATGCGGATCGATGTGTAATGTTTTTTATAAACAATTTATTTTATTAGAAATATACATATACATACATAATATATTGTCCTATTTTTGCCACATTTCCATATCTGCCCCACTCCTATGTATCTTAGCGTGATGATATATGACCTCCACTGAAAGATTTTTCAAATTTGACTAGAATAGCGCGTTCAGGTAAATTAGTTGTTTCAAAACTGTAACAAAAATAAAAACATAAACGTGAATTTGTATCCTTTTCCAAATCATTTATAATTTAAAATTTCTCAGCAATAATGCGACCATAACTATACCGTCCGTACCTATATAGCTATAAGACTCCTGTAAATTCCCCGTTTAAAAAACGTTAGGCATAGAGATGCGTAAGCGATACTAGTTGTGTACCCGGTGCGGATCGGCAACATGTGCCGCTGATGTTGAAGCGTTAATATTACAGGTGCACTTGATGTATTGCCCCTACGTGCCGGGCCACGGGACAAGGGACAGGCGAAACAGTTGTATAGTTTGTGGAGAAAATATTCTGAGTGACTGCTTTTGTGTGCGGCGTGCGATCTAGATGTCTTTGGTCGTGGTTGGCCAATATTGTAGTTGTTTATTTTTGGGTTCAATGTAATTATGTTGTTAGTTAATATACTAATTATTGTTTTAATTGATATTGTTTCTACTTCATCGTTGTTTATGCACCTAGCTTTTATCTTAGCGGCATCTAAAGGTTGACTGTTATACAATGCCTAAGTCATTAAGTCTGCAAAGTGACTTAAACAAAACAAATATATCTCTTATGCAAAATACATTTCTGACGACTCCTCGGGCATACCGACGTAAGTATGTACATAATCATACGTACATATTTTTCTTTGGTTAATATCTTTCACTCAGCTTGTTGAATGTGAATGAATCGAAGTGTTTTACACAACTCTGGTGCCCAAAAATGATTTAATGTAACAGGAAACACCGAAAAATTTTACAATATCCTTTCGAGATATTTCCAATCACTTCAGTATATACCAGGGGCCACACACGCGACGATGCAGACGTGTTAGAAAAGAACAAGAGGAATATTTGTTAACAAGTGTCGGGACGTGTGCCGTACACCGGCCCACGACGCCACCTGATTTATCGCTTCAATAACTTGCACTGATGGGGAAAAGGTGGCGTACGCATGGTGTTAATTTGTATACATGCCAATAGATTCATTTCATCATCATCGTTAGCCTATGTACATCACACTGCTGAGCAGGCGCCTTCTATTTAAGCTACCTTGTATTACAATACTAAATGAATGCATTTAATAGTCACATACGTAGTTCTGATCCCACATTAAGTAGTTTAGTAGTTAAGTTATTAGTCATGTTTCGTAGGTATTATAAAATACGAGACACTTTTCATTATCATAAACACCCAGATCCGAAACAAATATGATTTGTAGATTACACAAAAAATTAAGGTAGGCAAATATAATCTTGCGTCGCTAGTCTGTTCTCATAATATAATATTTTTGTGTCTAAGCAAAAATATGTAGTACATTCGTAGGTAAAATTTATTCAAGCTGCAAACATTTTTTATGGGCGAGCCAAGTTTTTGCCTTTACAACTTTCAATTTTCCTGTCATTAAAGGGCTTTCAACACCAAGATGTTAGAAAGGGATGGAGATATAATCAAAAATGCGTTTGGATTGATCGTGGGGTGGATGTAAAGCGATTGTAGGAAAAATACTTTTTATGTCCGTTTGTTTGTTTTAAAGTAGATGTTACGTGTCGAATTAATTTGCTTTTACACGATTATCTTTACTCGTCATGAGTGCAGCCTTCGGCAGAGAGTTTCTAAGTTCGGTTACTAGTGATAAAATAATAAAAAATCGGGAAATTATTCGGAATAATATTGTATATCTATTGAAATTTAAGCACGCGGTCGAGGATCTCGGCAGTTGCGTGTTCAAAATCCAGGCAAACACCTGAGAATTTTCGAAGTTATGTGTATATTCACATTAAGTTACCACGTGGTTACAAAACTCTAAGAAAATCTGTCCGCCTAAAAATTTTTACTTCGTCAACTTGGACTAGGCCAGCGTGGTGGACTAAGGCCTAATCCTCTCAGCTGTAGAGGAGGGTCGTGCCCAACAGTGGGACGTAAATGAGCTAATAATGATAAAGGGTTTAAATCAACTGATGCTCGCGTTAATGTCTGCTTGTACTATTCATGTTTATATACGAAAAACTAAAAAATAAGTTCCAAATTGCCATCAAAGCTAAGAACCACGAAGCAAATTGAATACACTTCGTATTTTTAAAGAGAAGACTGCAAAAGACAGCGAGTCCCTTTTATTACGCGTCTATTAGGATCGGAATGGGCATCGAATTGGCTAATAACAGTTCTATCAGGTGGAAAGAATTCACTTTCCCTCCGAGCTATAGAGAGGAGATAGGAGGGAAGTATCGATATTACTTTACCTCTTTTATTTTTTTATATAGGGTGTATAAAGATCGACAATTAAGGTAGGCAATAGCCAAGGTGATTATAAACACCGTGACAGTAAAAAATCCTGACTAAAAATATATAAAAATACTAGCTTTTGCCCGCGACTCCGTTCGCGTAGACTCTAGGGTTAAGTGCAAAGATACTTTTGCATTTATAACATGTTTATCCCACGGGATTATATTTTCCAGGATAAATTATCCCATGTTAATTCTGTGAACCCTACGTACCTCTATACCAAAAATCATTCAAATCGGTTTGGTAGATCCAGAAATACCCATTCCCACGGGAATACTACATTTTCCGGGATAAAAAGTATCCTATGTCCTTTCCTGATGTATAAGCTATATTATTGCAAAGTTTCATTAAAATCCATTCAGTAGTTTTTACGTGAAAGCGTAACAGACAGACAGACAGACAGAGTTACTTTCGCATTTATAATATTAGTATGGATTCTTTTTTATGTTTTTCTAACAACCACACACATTTAATACAGGCGATAGATAGGGAAACGTAAAAACTAAAAATTGTATCATGATTTTTTTAATGTCAAAGTTTTTTAAGGTCACGGTGTCTGTAATCACCGTAGCAATTGCCTGTCTTAGTGTCACGGTCTTTATAGACCTTTATAAATTTACGGCAAAGCAAGAAAATTCTAATTGTGATGCATTTCATTCCAGAGTTTCAACTACCTTGACAACAGCAATTATCCTTCGCAAGTCGACAAAATTATGCAGGGCTAGTGCCAATCGGATATGCGCACGTTGATTCCGGAATGTGACTCATTTGGCTGTCACTATGACGGGTCCACATTTTATCTACGGTGGTACAGGCATCATACACGTAGAAATAGTCTATTAATATGAAGTTCGTGAACTTAATTTCGTGTATAAAGTGAAAAGTGTGACTTTGTGTGAAAGATTTGTCAAAATAAAAATACCAATCCGAGTTTCTTTATCAATCCGTAAAGCTGGCAAGGTGCAGCTAAGAGTATCACATATGCCAAAAAAATCTTGTAAAAAAATTTAAATCCTTTCTCCAGATGTTTTCCTGCAACATTAAAGTACGATATAATTCATGACCAAATACCAAAAAAAAAAATTATACGCATTATTATTTCAATAAATGACTGACTCGTTGTAAAGCGGCAAAAGGATGTGTGGTTCCATTTGCAGGTTGATTCTCTGGTAGGGAAAAGTGTTACTGAGGTTTTTCGTTTGAAAATTCTCTGCGGTATCACAGAGTCTGGAAATATGCCCCAAAAGCAGCAATAGGCTTGCTCCCTATTACGTAGGATTTATAAATTTCTAAATTATGTAGGTACACAAACATACCTCTACATACACAAATCATACGGATGTGAAGTACTAAATAAATTAGTATATTTATCTCCGTTTTATCGATATCTCACTGAGCACGTTCCTAGTGCGTTCCCTTGCCGAAGTTTGTCCACCTTAATCGCACTTTCAATACTTTTGCAACGCAGTTGTTCAGCGTTTTACAACTTCAGAACATTTTCACCTTCTAACACAACTTTGGGAATTTGCTTTAGGTAATTTGGACTATTGGGATTTCATTCTTGAAGTTACGCTATTTAGACCGAATGCCACTTCTCCAGATAATTATATCTTTTAGTGTATATCCATTTAAGTTAGTCTATATATGTTTAATTGTTGTCCACGTATATCCTATACAATTTACATTTGCATCTGCATTACACGGCTAAGAATTTTCTTGTTTACGAATTCCCTTACTTTGTTCTCGTTCACAATTTGTGAGTTTATTCATAAAGAATAAAAATAAACTGAGAAAAACCATGAAACATGTATGTATGATATTTATTCCAGAGACAGTTGAGAATTATTTCTGTGGCTACGACTTGGCATTTATCACACTAGACTGATGATATAATCGTCATTTAGTTAGGGCCTACACACACACACAGGGTTCATATGCTACCTGTGTTATGTAGCAAATCCCTGTTTTACAATTCCGGTGCGGTGGCGAGACGAGCGCACCTGCCGCCTGCATTAGCATATAAATCCAGTGCACCCGAGCACGTCGGATTTGTCACCGTTATCTACAACATTTTAACTGCGCTGTGCAGCTCAGTTTGCACGTAATTGATCTCTTGAACGCTTTGTTTAGATGCTGTTGTGGATTTTGGGATGTTACCAATGTTGTCGTTAGTAAGTATGATGGTAAAGTAAAAAGATGAATGCCATCAATTAAGATTAATACCAGTACCGTAGGTTGTCTGGAAGAGATCGCAACTAGCGATAACACCGATGTTGTCCTTAATCCTTGATAATGTCCTTAATCTCATTTTTGTTTTATACACTTGTTCACTGATGAATTGAGTGTATTTAATAAATTTAAACAAATCCTATAATTTTCATCGCCATTTACCCAATAAATACAGCGGAATAGACCTAACCCTGCTCCCCAAAGGCCCGCAGCGCTTGTCGGGATCAGCCCATTACCGTATTTCAAGCGGTGATATTGTCCAGTGCATCAGTCACCTGGTCGCGAGTAATGTATGGCCGGCATTATTGGCGCGTTCTAGTGCCGCAGGGGAAATAGTTTTTGGCATTAGTGCTGTTGTTTTGCACATATATCTTGGTCAGATGGGTGTTTTTTACACGAGCGCTGACACATTGGTTGTATCGCGGTTTGGAATAGTTGCAGTAGAGACGTACCGAATTATTAATGAAATAAAATATACCCAACAGTTACATATATAGCACACTAGGTTACAAGACCTGTACGTGGGTAACAGTATGAGAGACGTTTTCGGTCTCACAAATACCCAGACCCGAAACAAATATTTGTGGATGACATTTGTCTCGGTGCGGGGATCGAATCCACGGCCCCACGGTTTGCAAGCTGGTGTCAAGCCGACTGCGCCACGGGTTTGTCAACGCTCGATTTACGGGTCAGACAAAGTTGTTAAGTTTTTCTTACAGGAAATGATAAAAAGCATGTATTCTAAAACAGGGCTTATAATAATGTGAAATTTAAATAACAGGTAACGAAAAATTTATGCAGGAATCCACCTCTGATTATGGCATTAGGGATATCGGCGTGAGTGTGTTACACGCCTATTGTGACAGCACTTGCATGTTTCGTGAATCGTGGGTATTTGCTATGAAATTATTATCAGTTTATGCTTATTAGTAGTGGCGATCATTACTAGTCAATTATTGTGGATTATCCGTCACATAAATATGTATACAGGCTGATACCAAATCAAGACATGCTTAGGGTAGCTTAATCAATACTCGAAAGGGTTTGCAAAGGTGTATTACTGCACCCACATATCGCAAGGTAAAAAAAATCATTTTCCGAATCTGGGAAGCGAATCCAGAACCTTTGAACTGCGAAAATACTCGTCTACAAAATCAATGTAGACATCAAACCCAACTTTACTGCGAGGTAAGATAATCCGGCAGTTAGCGATTGCGCTATCATTAGTCTGCGATCTCGAGCGGCGGGCGTCTTCTTAATTTATTCGAGTAACATTTCGTCTCAGATTAAAAATGTTAATTCAGGAATTATACGACGTAATTTATTCAGCTACCCGCGGGACGTCGACTACCTTGTCGGGGAATGGAGTGTACAGCGTGCTTGTTTTGTTCTAGTTTTCAGTTACACAGCCAGTGGCGCAGTTGACTAGATACTAGGTTACGAAACAAGAGGGTGCGGGTTCGATCCCCGCACTGAGATTTTTTTTGTTGATCTATTTTATGTTGGTTCTGGGTTTTTGTGGGAACAAAAAGTCTCTGGTATTTTTTTAATTAACCTAAGTGAGAGGTCAGGACTAGTATTTATGTGACCGTTGCGTATATTTATTTTTATGCATTTTGTAATGAAATTTTACCGTCTAAGTATATAAAAACGTTTATAATGGATGAAAAGTTTATGGTGATTGAAATTTTTTTTACTTCTCAACAGTGAGTTCTGAACAAATAAAACTTCTAAAAATTAAAGTTGCGAGCTGTAGGTCCGAACAAGCAAACAGCCTAGACACCTTTTGTTTCTGAAATTAGACAATTAAATAAAAATATTGTTTTTATTTATATTTATTAATGTTATACATTATAATATTAACATATAATTTAACACTCAATTTTAAAGTTAAATTTAAGGAATTCACTTAAAGTCAATTCAATAATTTTCCGGAAGAAAAAATGTATTCCTCATAATATGAATCGATGCGTATAAAACATAGTCGATTCAATTCAGAATCCTCCTGTAGACGCGGCGCGAGGCAGAAGTGATATCTTCATTAATCTGCCGGTGATGTTCTTAATTCATGCTAAATAATGCGCAGTTCGATTCATTAGTGCAACCCTTCACCCACACTGCACACACCTTGCTCTACATTCTCATCTCTAGGGTTATTGGATTGTGGGTGAAATTAATTGTGTGGCCGTATTAGATGAATTATGACGATTTTTGGAATGATATTAAAAGATTGCATGGTTTTTGTCGATAATATTAAACGCGTCATTCATTTTGAGTTGCGTATTGGTTTCTAATGATAACATTATGTGTCACTATTTTTATAAAATTTTTAAACATTACTTTTATATTTTCTAAAAAAAACATAATAATTCACGTAAGCCTTTATTACCCTGCAGCCAAAAATACAGTTGGCGACGGCTTTAAATATTTTTTTTGCACATTTTATTACAATTGTTAAGTTTCTCAGGGATCTACAAAAATACGTTTACCACTTTTTTACTAATACTCACTTTTAAATTACTTTTAAAAATTTTAAACAGACAAATTTGCAAACATAAACAATGTTCTATAACTATACAAAACAAATCCCCAAATCCACCTCAAAAACCTAGCAGGCGATTTATCTAAGATAGAAATCGCGAAATAAACAACTGAACGCAAACATCAGGTGGCGCGCGAACCTAAGGGAATATTTTAATACTCACACGGACCCTTCGCAATCATTTTATTTTCATACCCGGTCTCCGAGGCCCCGAAGGTCTACCTTCGTGATTTGCCATTCAAAGCGTGGCACGTGACGGCACATCAGGTATGCGGATCATTCTGACCCAAACAGTAAGCGTAGGGTTAAGATAATTCTGTTGACAGATAGCCTTCGATTGAGGGAATCAATTCTTTTATGGACTTTTTGTTTGGGGTTTCGGTTTGAATTTCGAGTTTGATGTTGCTGGCAGTTTTTGCGTAAATAGTTTTTTTTAATTAGGTAGAGAGTGTTATATTTAAGTTTTATTAGTGACTAGCTTTTGCCCGCGACTCCGTCTGCGTAGACTTTAGGGCTGAGTGCAGAAAGATAATAAGTGAATCTTTAATTTGTCTCATAAGTGTCTAAAAAAAGTTTTACTTTGAAAAATCTATTTCCGCATTTATAACATGTTTATTCCACGGGAACATTTAATTGTTATTTCACAGGGTCCTATTTATGTTCATACCTAAAATATATAACTTAGTCGAATAGTTTAGGCGTGAAAGCGTAACAGACTTACAGACTTACTCTTGCAATTATAACATGTACCCATACCCACGGGAACACATTTTCCAGGATAAAAGTATATCATGTTAATTCGGTGGGTCCTACCTATCTCTATACCAAAACTCATTTAGATTGATTCAGTAGATCTTGAATATAGCTATTCCCACGGAAATACTACATTTTCCGGGATAAAAGTATTCTATGTTACTTTGGTGGGTCCTACCTATCTCCATACCAAAAGTCATTTAACCCCTTCGGACCTGAATTTATTATAATTGGGTTAAAAAATATTTGCATCGATTTTCTAAGTATTTAGGTACTCATTAACTATATTTTAGTAAAAAAAATAATTATATGTTTTTAGTTTATTAGAAATATATATGTCCATTTACATGGACAACAGGCTCTCAGCGTAGTGTATTGCAGAAGTCTCACTTGCCTATGCACAAAGTTATTTCTACTAAATATTTATTATTTCAAAAGTTTAAATGACTGATTTATGTAATAAAATAAAATAATTTGTTTAATATTTATTCAAAGTTAATACAATTATCAAAAAATAATGAATAATGATTAAATATTTTGATGGAAATCTCGAAAACAATTCCGCTTAACATTAGCATTCCACATTTTATACAGTAGACCTGAGTTTTAGCTTTACATTCTTTTTGCATCTTATCGTTTCTTTTTATTCACATTTAGGCAAATGATCTGCACTATCATATTGAATTTCATTTGCCGGCCTGACTTTAGCACCGCAGCGACGACGGAGTTCTAGCTGGGTATTTACCAGGCTACTAGGACCAGCAGGTCTTCTTCTTTTGCTTATAATTAATGGCTGACCCATTTCTATAAGAGCTTCAGCGACTCGCTGTCTGAAATGCAACAGGTCGAGAACATCTTTTTTGGAATTTTACAGGTTTTGCATTCTTCTTTATATTCCAACCAACTATTGGTCAGTGCCAAGTCTATGGCGTAGAATATTATGGCTTACTTTGATTTTCATTGCGTGATACTGCTCTATGTTCTTCTTCTTGGGTTTCTTCTTCTCGCTTTTCGTCATCAATAACCATCGGATTTACAATTGAATGTACAATTTCACTACCCACGCGACCAACATTTTGTGGTGTATTATCTATTATTTCGTCGTCACTTTCTTCATCAAGGCCTGATAGCGTTCCATTTTATAATATATCGAGTTATAAATCGACATCTTGACTATTTGAAAATCAAAACCTAAAATAAAACAATAATATCATTCATTATTCAAAGGTAATTCATAGTATACGTATACTCTATTTGCCGAATTTCGAGTCCTGATGTCCATTGAAATGGACATATCTTTAATTCCATATTTCTGACTCAATATAGCGTCAAATCATGTACATTATACATATAGTCAATAATTATAATGTAATATATATAAAACAAAAATATTTATTTGAAATATATTAATATCAGTAAGAAAACATAATTAAAACTGATGACTTACCTCCTTTGTGTGAATCCATGACTGACATCAAAACTTGACGGGATATTATGATCTACCCACATATAAAATCGATTGTGTTTTATACATAATATCATTACTAGATAAGAACCGAGTAACTCTAAATATTTATATTGAGTTTTTACTAACAGCGTTTCGTATTACACGCATTTGAAAAGTGTGTCCACTGAGATGGACGCCAGGAACGAAGGGGTTAAATAGGTTCAGTACATCTAGATAATAATAATTCCCACGGGAATACTACATTTTCCGGGATAAAAGTATCCTTTGTTACTTCGGCGGGCCCTACCTATCTCCATACCAAATATCATTGAAATCTGTTCAGTAGATCCTGAAATACCCATTCCCACGGGAATACTACATTTTCCGGGATAAAATGTATCCTATGTTACTTCGGTGGGCCCTACCTATCTCCATACCAAAAATCATTCAAATAGGTTCAGTAGATCCAGAAATACCCATTCCCACGGGAATACTATATTTTCCGGGATAAAATGTATCCTATGTCACTTCGGCGGGCCGTACCTATCTCCATACCAAAAATCATTCAAATAGGTTCAGTAGATCCAGAAATACCCATTCCCACGGGAATACTATATTTTCCGGGATAAAATGTATCCTATGTCACTTCGGCGGGCCCTACCTATCTCCATACCAAAAATCATTCAAATCGGTTCAGTAGATCCAGAAATACCCGTTCCCACGGGAATACTACATTTTCCGGGATAAAATGCATCCTATGTTGCTTCGGTGGGCCCTACCTATCTCCATACCAAATATCATTAAAATCGGTTCAGTAGATCCAGAAATAACCGTTCCCACGGGAATACTACATTTTCCGGGATAAAATGTATCCTATGTCACTTCGGCGGGCCCTACCTATCTCCATACCAAAAATCATTCAAATCGGTTCAGTAGATCCAGAAATACCCGTTCCCACGGGAACACTACATTTTCCGGGATAAAATGCATCCTATGTTGCTTCGGTGGGCCCTACCTATCTCCATACCAAATATCATTAAAATCGGTTCAGTAGATCCAGAAATAACCGTTCCCACGGGAATACTACATTTTCCGGGATAAAATGCATCCTATGTTACTTCGGTGGGCCTTACCTATCTCCATACCAAAAATCATTGAAATCGGTCAAATGGTTTAGACGTGAAAGCATTACACAGGTAGTGTTACTTTCGAGTTACAATAAATGCTCATCCCACAGGAACCCTACATATTCCCGGGATAAAATGTTGTTCATGTTACTTCATAGGATCTCATTTATGATCATACCGAGAATCATAAAAGTCGGTCAAATGGTTTAAGCGTGAAAGCGTAAGAAAAATATAGGGTTTTTTACCCAATCCCACGGGAATACTACATTTTCCGGGATAAAAAGTATCCTATGTTACTTCGGTGGGTCCCATCTATCTTCATCCCAAAAATCATCCAATTCGGTTCAGTACTTTTTGAGTTTATTCGTAACAAACATACAAAAATACAAAAATACAAACCTTTCCTCTTTATAATAATAGTATAGATAACAAAAGATGGATATGTCGATGTATAAATACTATGCGAGACAAATCTATGTTCCTTAAAACTAGGAATGTATTATCAAAAATTTTATAATTCTAAATAGTTGCTAAATGATACGGTTTAAAAACGATAATTGTTAAGAGATCTAAAGTTATTTTTATTGTTGATTGACTCTAATTTTATATTAAATCAAACTGTTCTCATCTCACAC
Source organism: Cephonodes hylas (assembly GCA_030295005.1). Classification (NCBI taxonomy): domain Eukaryota; kingdom Metazoa; phylum Arthropoda; class Insecta; order Lepidoptera; family Sphingidae; genus Cephonodes; species Cephonodes hylas. Next base: position 735,792 of record AP025367.1, on the reverse strand, counting down.
CTATTAAAAGTGACGGCTATTATCTACAGTTCTAATTCTATCAAATAAATCGTGGTTTAAAACAAATCTTACAAAAATCTTTATTCACTCATGATATACCTCGACCACTACAGACATCGCCGAGATTTCAATATGTGAAAATGGATAGGGGGATGAAAAAAACTTTATATCGAAGGGAACCTCTCCCGAATCTGGCCGGGGATGGACGTGCCTCGACTGGGAATAGAACCCCTTTAATAAATAGCGCGTTTTTCCAACAACCCACCTTGTAGAGTTTGTTTATGAGCACATTGTGCCTCGAATTCACGTATGTTAATGTGAAATATTAAAAAACTAGCCGTGACTTATATTCAGGGGTAACGGCGAGCACTGTCGTTTTATTTCGTGGAATATTTGCATTTCATAACTGCATGGAGCTTAGAATAATATCATGATATTTATTTAGTTAAAACATTATAGTATATGAAAGATAAAAACAAACGGCAGAAGGCGGTCTTATCAGTTAAAACGAAGTGTAAGTCTTCTTATTAAGATATAATATTAATGACTCAATTCAGAATTAGGTTTTATCCACATAGAAATAAATTGTGTTAATTATTGCTGGGTTAATAGTTTTATTATGAATCGTAGCATAATTATTAAAATTTTATAATATAAATTTTCAACTGATTCAGACTGCGCATAAAATAAATTGAAATTTTTACCACAGACAATAAATAATATTAAAAATCTTGATTTTCTCAAAAACCAATCGTGGACATACGGACGATTCTAAAATTTAAGCAATACAATAAAGTGCTGAAAAAGAGCTTCCCAAAGTTTTACCCCTTTTTCATTTCATCGTGTGTGTTTAAATGAACTCACTATCACAACATCCTCGAAAAAATTAAATTGGAGTTTGACGTCGTCTCTTCAATGATTGATTGATAATATTCACATGTACATAGATATATATGTATGAATACATACTCGTTCTGTCTGCCATTATGGTTTACTTAGGGGGCGAGGCCATCAATGTTTGAGCACGCTTAGAAACTCATTGCTGCTCCTGGAAATTTACTTAAGGAAAACCCCTATTTCAACTTGCCTGAGCAATCGAACTTCGGACCTTTCTATTGCCGACATGCACTCTCCACGGAGGGACTGCTCCTACTATTAGAGCTATTTTTTTGCTGAACTATTTAATCGCTGGGGTCGAAGATGTTGGCCTATTTAATGATGTAATGCAAGTCATTAATGGTTTCACATTTTGTTTTATTTTTTTATTTTATTAAAATTGGTCTCCAAACTAAGATTACACATGACATGCTTAAGCTAACACATTAAAAAGAAAACTTTGTGCATCTTGTAATAGGACGAAACAGCTTGCACAATTTACAGGAAATATAATCAGATATAAAATTTAAGAAAAACAAAACATACGACATAAACTTAAAATCATAACATCACAATAATCATTTTGTTGGATAAATTATGATCTTGAGCGCTGTGGTGTTATTGTGGTGGTATATTATATAAGACCGACATTTGTACCTCTCTATATAATGTTTTATATACAGAGTATATTATATATCCCTGTATATTATTTTAAGTTTATAAAATGTCAAGTAAATAAGGTTTATTTTATACCATAACCTTGTGTTGTATTTCCATTAAACAAATGCACCCAAAGTTTGAGAAGCGCTGCCCTATATTATAGTGCGTGTATCAGCAGAGCCATAAAACTCGTCTAGACAAGTGATTTACGTTCACCTGAGAGGGGTGCGTGGAAAAAATTTAGTTGTAGTACTGGGGGCGTGCCTCCATGGGTGAAAGCTTTTCGGGGTAAATTTAAATGGGTAATTTATAAGGGAAATTTTAGTGGAATTTTTAATTAAAAAATTTGTACTTTCATAAATACTCGTACGCTTTCAATGGAAGAGTAAAAGAAAAACAGAAATCAACTTTTTTTTTTTTTTTTTTTTTTTATTTTTTTTATCTTGCCGTCTTTGCGCCAAGTAGGGCGACCACGGTACGTGGGCTAGGAACGCCCACAATGGTTCCGCAGTCGCCCAGTGCGCCTCCGAGACGAGAGCGCCTCGGCCTCCTCAGGTTTGAGGAGGTGTAGTTACCCCCCCACTAACCGGCGTCCGGATCTAGACCCGGCGCCTCCTTCTTCGACGCCTTTGGCGGGCGGGATCGTTCCGTTCACGATCCCGCTCCGCACTCTCCTTCTGCGACATGACATGCTCGCAGAAGGAGAGCATCGCTCGCCACGACCTCTGACTCGCGACCATCGACATGACGACGGCCGGGAGTGAGAGGTCTCCACCTACTACAGCGCGGAGAGCGCTGCGCTGCACCTCCCAGGCTGGACACTCCTCTAGTGTGTGCTGGGCTGTATCGTCTGGGCAGTTGTCACAATGGTGACACACGGCCGACACCTCCTTTTGTGCCACCCGACACAGGTAGTGGCCGAAGCATCCGTGCCCCGACAACACCTGCGTCAGGCGGAACGTCGCCGCACCGTGGCGCCTGTCCACCCACTGGACGAGGACAGGGCGCACTGCCTCAACGGTCCTAGCACCAGCACTGGGATTCTCCAGCCTGGTTCGCCATTCCTCCACGGCGGCCGCTCGGAGGGAGGCTTTAATCGCCTCGACCTCTCTCGGGGCCAGTCTGTCCCCGCGACTTGACGCCTCCTCCCGCTGGTGGTATAACCGCGAGAGGAGTTTGGCGTCAAGGTCCCATGGCAGGGACCCAGCCAAAACGCAGGCCGCCTCGTAGGATATCGTGCGGTAGCCCCTGATCATCCGCTGCGCCAGCGCTCTCTGGGGCTTGCGCAGGAGAGCGACGCAGCGCCTGTTCAGGGACTCGGCCCATACTGGACTTCCGTACAGTGCCATAGACCGCACGACTCCCATGTACATCCTTCGGCAAGGGATGCTTGGACCTTCCAAGTTGGGCAGCAGGCCGGATAGAGCGCCTGCTACCCGCAGCAATCTCGGCTGTAACGTCTTAAAATGGGCGCGGAATTCCCACCGACTATCAAGCAGCAGCCCTAGATATTTGAGCTGCTTGCCGATGGGAATTCGCACGCCCTCGATCACGATGTGGGCCCCATCAGGTGGCCCTTTCCGAGGCCTGTGAAAACAAATGGCCTCGGATTTGTGAAGGGCCACCGTGAGGCCCAGCCGCCGAATTCTCCTCGCAACGTTGCCAGTGCCGACCGTGGCGAGGTCGGCGGCCTCTTGGAAGGTCCCGCCCGTCGCTGTGACGAGCGTGTCGTCGGCGTAACAGAATACGCCGACGCCCCGAGGGTTGGCACCACGGAGCACCCAGTCGTAACCGATGTTCCACAGAAGCGGCCCAAGAACCGACCCCTGTGGGACACCGCACGACATCGCTCTTCGGTGCCACCCGTCGGCGCCCGGATACACAACGTCTCTATTTGATAGATACGAGTGTATCATGCGCCTGAGATAGGGTGGCACCACGTGGTATCGCAGTGCTTCCTCGATGCAAGCCCAGGGCAGGGTGTTGAAAGCGTTGGCGATGTCCAGAGACACCGCCACGACGCATTTGCCCTGGGCAACCGCTTCCCCTATTAGTGCCTTGACCCGCAGAATCGCCGAGATGGTGGATCGGCCGCGCCGGAACCCAAACTGGCAGTCGTCCAGGTCCGGACCAACCCTCTCGAGATGCTCGACGAGGCGCTCGTGGATGATGCGCTCGAAGAGCTTGGCCACCTCGTCGAGCAGCACAATGGGCCGGTAGGCCGATGGTGACTCCGCGGGTCGTCCTTCTTTCCTGAGCAGGACCAGCTTTCCTGTTTTCCATCTTGATGGAAACTGGCCCTGCTCTAGGCACGCGGAGAATAGGCCGCGAAGCCTCGACCCCAGGAACTCAACTACAAGCACCCAGACACTACCTGGGATGCCATCAAGTCCTGGGGCGGAGTTCTTGCTCCGCAGCCGAAGCACTGCTGCCTCAAGCTCCCCGGGCGATACGCCCGGGGGAGGACCCTCGGGGGTTTCCCTTGCCGAAATTAATGAAGACGACGATGCCGCCAGAGATGTTTCGGTCGTCTGCGACCAAGATCTCGGCGGCATCGGTGGAGGAATGACGACGGTATTGGTGGCCGGAAAAAGGGCGGCGACTACGTCCTCCAGGAGCTCCGGTCGGAGAGTCTGGGTTAGGGGAGGCGCCGGCGGGCGCAACTTGTTTAGCACCAGCCGATACGGGCGTCCCCACGGATCGCGATCCAGACTCCCCAAGAACTCCTTTCTAGACGCAGTCTTCGCCTCTTTGATGGCCACTCGCAGCGCTCTCCTGGCCTCTTTATAGAGACCCCGGAGTAGCCGCTCTTGGTCCAAAAAGTCAGCCTGGCGGATCCGCCGGCGCCTGAGTCTGCCGAGTCGGCGGCGCGCCACCTCACATTCATAACGCAACTGCGCGAGCTCCGCCGACCACCAGTGTACTTGGCGCCGCGGAGGGAGGTGCTGGATTCGGGGCATCGCTGCATCGCAGATGCTAGTCATTGCTGCCCCGAACCATTCTGCCTCCTCCTCAACCCGCACCAGAGATTCCGGGGCGGGGAGCCAGGCTTGGACTCTAGCGGCTAATTCCAGGGCCTCTTTGTCGAGGCGTTTTTTTGCCCATCGCGGACCGCCCCCAATCGGGGTGTTTGGCCTTCCGCTGGACTGATTTGCGGTGAGCGTGGAGACGTCAAATCTAATATACCGATGGTCTGAAAGTGTCTCCACACCCACCAGAACTCTCCAGTCCCGGACACGGCGGGCGATGGCTGGGCTCGCGAAGGAGACATCTATAACTGAGCCACCATTATGCCTCACGCACGTGTCCACGGAGCCCCGATTGAGGAGCGAAAGACCCATAGAAATCGCCCATTCCTCCAGGACCCCGCCCCGCGCATTGACCACCGACGAGCCCCATGCCAATGACTTAGCATTGAAGTCGCCGGCAACAACCACGGGGCGAGGTTGGCATTGCACCACCAGGGCCCCTAGCCGCACGAGAAATGCCTCGAAGTCGGCCAGGGGTCTGTTGGGAGAGAAATATACACCAACAACCCACACATCTCCCAACAGAGCCGCCACGCATCCCCGATCCTTCGTTATTTTTTCGAAGGGCGGAGAGCCAGCGGACCCCTGGGTGATGATCGCCACCGAACCGTCAAGGTCCCCAGCCCAGTTGTCCCGGGGGGGAACATAATACGGTTCGGCGGCGATTGCCACGTGCACCAACCACTGAGCCATGCTCTGGGACAGCAAGTCTTGAGCTGCAGCGCAGTGGTTAAGATTCGCCTGGAGGATCTTTATATCATGCATTATCGAGCGATCTCCATGGCCTCCGACTCTACCCGCGATGGGCGGAAAGGCTGCGACAAGGTTTCAGTCCCAGTAGCAGCCCTTTCCCGACTCTTGTTGTGTCTACGCCGATTTTGGCGAGCACCTGGGGAGGAGAAAGCGCAGTCCTTCCCACCCAGTGTATGCCCTGAAGGCTTGCCACCTGAACTACATAATGCACAGTGTGGCGCCGCAGAGCACCCACGTGCCAGGTGGCCTACTTGTCCGCATCGGAAGCAAATGTCGCTGCGATCAATTTGACCTGTGCAGCGTGCCCGAACATGCCCTAATTCGAGGCAACGAAAGCACCGCAGCGGCCTGGACTCTAAAACTGTGACGCGAGCAGCGGACCACCCAACAAGAACGCGACCAGTTTTGGCAACGATTTGTGCCGCTTTTAATGGGGCACGGACCCACACAGTTCCTAGACCCATCTGATTAGGTCGAACTTCCCCAACCTTAAATTGGTCTGGCAGACACCCTGTAGTTCTGGCGAGTGCCTCTGCGACCTTTACCGGGGTGACGGATTCGTCTAACCCCGCCAGTCTCAGATCTGCAGTCTTCATCGGGCGAGAGACCCGGACGTCTGCCATCTCACAAAATATCTCCCTCAACTTCGAAGCGAGGGAGTCAGCTTTAGCTTCATTCTCGGGTCCAGATACTTCCAGGATGGTCGCGCCCGTTACCGCTTTCCTAGTCGTTAATGATGATATGCCGAGATCAGCGAGTCTTATGTGCTCTTGGGCCTCGTTTAAGAGTCGGCAATAAGAGAGGCCTCTCTCCGTGGCTCCAGGCAACAGAAAGAGTGTGACCGCCGCGGTGCGAGGTGCCCGCAGAGCAGGCGGCTTCTTAGGTTGCTGCTGCGGTTGCACAGGCGTTGTATTTTTCGCAGCTTGGCGCCGCTGTTTCCGACCCAATACCTTTGTCCATGGCTCGTCCATATTAGTAGGTGCCGGTGTTGGTGGGCGAAGCGCGCTTTGGACAGCTCCGGAGTGGTTTTTCTGCCCTCTCTTTTTCCCTTTTCGGGGCTTTTTAACCCTCTCAGCATGCGATGCAGCAGGCTCGAAACTTCCAACGGGGGCAGAACCCAACGACGACCCGTTCAATATAATCTTTGAACTGTTGGCCACAGCGAGACGAGCTTTATCAGCTGCAAGCGGTGGTCGGAGAGGCGTCTCTGGCGGCAGCCGTATTGCCAGAGCGTCGATTTTCGCACCCATTTGTCTCATGAGCTCTCTCGTCTCCGACCTACATTTTGTGAGCTCAGCCGATAATTTGGCAAGCTCCTGACGAAGCCGGGCATTCTCAGCGACCTGGTAAGCCTTTTGTTTACGAAGCGTAGAGATTTCGTCCTCTAGACACGACCTATCTTCAGATGCGAGAGCGTTAACCTGGCGTGCTCTACCCCTTCCACTAACACTAATTACCGCTGCGGGTTCACCATCTTCCTCGCTAGATGGTGAATGGCGAGGGTCAGAACTAACGCTCTCACGCGACCTAAATCGTCCTCGGATACGAGAGTGACGCCGAACTCGATCGGACCCAGATTCCGACTCCAGGGCAGATGCTGTTCTTTTCTTGCTGACAGCTTTTTCAGGTGTCTCACCCTGCTTGTCTTTTATGACATACTCGCCAACGGGCTCGCGCCCATTAGCCACCGCCTGCGACGCAGGTAACTTCTTTAAAGTTAATTTTAAATTCGGTTTATCCATATAATTCCCACGAGTATGGGGGAAAAGCAGTCCGCCCAGACAGAGCCCCCTGTATCTGGGTAAGCCTAGCGTAACCCGCACGGAGGGTCGGCCGGTACTCCGGCGGGGGCCGCACTAGCGACTGAACCTCCCATCAGCCATGCATCCCATCACGGTGCGCCGCCGCTTAGGATTTGGGGTGACTTTTTATAGAGGTTTTCTCCCTCGCGATCCGGCCAACTAAGGCAAGATCCTCGATCCCAAAGAGGCCGCGAGACATGACCACGACACCTCATTTGGGATTTCGAGACAACGGAAACTGGGAAGCACTTTTCCCAGTCCACTCGGTGGCAGTGTTAGTGCGCACTGAGCCCGTCCGTACTTATCCACAGCGCCCTCTGCTATTCAGAGGGACACGTGGAAAATACATCCCGCTGGTATGGTCCACGTCGTTTCCGATACCTCCTATACATATACATATATATGTATATATATATATGCATATGTATAGGAGGCGTTCCCCTATCCGCCACCCAGGGGACGCACCCGATGGGAGACCAGCAACTCCACACGGGGAAATCAACTTACTTTAATGACAATAGAAAAGCATGTTTTACAATAAAGTGAAATTACAAAAGTCATTAAATTAAAGAAATAAAAAATACCCGAAATACTTTCCCAATAGACAAACCCCAGGCACACACCTTTGACTTTTCGAAGTTATGTGTGTATTCTGATTGAATTATCACTTGCTTTAACGGTGAAGGAAAACATCGTGATAAAACCTGCACACCTAAAAGTTCTTAGGAATTTCTTAGGTGTGTGTCCGCCAACCCGCACTAGGCCAGCGTGGTGGACTATGGCCTAAACCCTCTCAAAGGTAGAGGAGACCCGTGCTCAGCAGTGGGCGTATATGGGTTGATGAAGAGAATAAGAATTGCAAAATAATAATAAAAGAAAATAAAATGCTAATACGTATGACGTAGAAAAATAGGAGTAGTGTGCCCGGGATTTGAAACTACGACTACCAAAATAAAACCAGATCACGCGTTCGACCCTTGACTATGACAAACATATAATTTAGATAAAGTAAATGTTCAAAAAGTCCCACAACTTGGATAATTGTTCCATTAAGATCTATTATCGCGGGTTTCCTTTAACTTTTGACCCGTGTCTATTCTTATCGCTTAGTCATTTGAAAATCAATTAATATATTATCTGCTTAAAATATACATATATTCACGCTTGGATATCTAATGGGAGAGGCAAATGTGTGATCACATATCCACATTTTGTCAACTGTATGTTATAGAAAAACATTAACAAGTAACCCGATCGAGACTCGAACCTGTGTCGTCATGATCGTATGTTACACTTAGATACCGAGGTCAACGGGGTAGATACATCGACATCTACGTACATATGACCTATATATTCACATACAGGGTGTATTCGGACCGTGATCGGAAACTAGGGCAAGTAATAGCGATGGTTATAACAAACCCCATGGCGTTACAGAAAATCCAGACAAAAATAAAAAAAATTGACGTTTTCCATACAACCATCGATTTTAAATGTATCTGGTTTGTATGGAAAACGGCAAAATTTTTATTGTTTGTCAGGATTTCGTTTAATGCCAGGGGGTTTGTAATCACCTTGGCTATTGCCTGCCCAAGTTTTCGTTCACGGTCTGAATCTTCTTCTTCTTCTTTATCAACCCATATACGCCCACTGCTGAGCACGGGTCTCCTCTACCATTGAGAGGGTTTAGGCCATAGTCCACCACGCTGGCCTAGTGCGGGATGGCGGACTACACACCTAAGAAATTCCTAAGAACTCTTACGTGTGCAGGTTTCATTACGATGTTTTTCTTCACCGTTAAAGCAAGTGATAATTCATTGTGAATACACACATAACTTCGAAAAGTCAGAGGTGTGTGCCTGGGGTTCGAACCCGCGACCGTCGAGATTCTCGACCGCGCGCCCAAACCTTGAGGCCATACACTCTGTATAATATCCAGGGCCAACTCTTCTTGTGACCGGGCTCTTCCAGTGACCGGGTATTCAAAACCAAGTTCAGCTTAGCAAGCCATATCAGGGCTCATAATCGTAAGGAGTGGTCAGGGTCTTCGTCACCGAAATCGGTGTGAAGGGCTACATACGACCTATATTCTTTATGAACATTTACACAAAAATCCCGAAAAATAGTGAGAGGAGTAATTTTACACCTATTTTTCATCAGTCTTATACAGACTGCTGCAAAGATTCTCGAACTTATTCTGGTTTTGTTCTGCTGTTAAAAAAATCTCTATGGAATGACCTGGTAACACACTGACTTAGGAGTTTACCTGAGACCCCCAGCCTGTACATTTAGTGCTATGAACAAGCTAGGGCTTCCGTGTATTGTGATTTCATCAACAGATTTTTTTGTGATTTTAGTGTGAGCATACCCCCGATGTGGATGAAACATAAAATTGAAGAAATCTTTTCACCCTCTACAACAAGTAATGCAAATATATTGGTCTAACCTCGAGGCTCAATGACTATATTATGTTGATCTGTAGGTAATATTGCAACATCTTATCGCAGCAATAATTGCAGAAACCCAAACTATGTTTCCCCATTAGTAGGATAATACTACTGATAACAGAACAGTATATAACCGTACTCCAACTTCCTCCCATCACACATCAACTGTGCTTACAAAGATCAACATGTCGAAGTTCTTCCTCGTGTCTCTATTCTTGGTGGTGGCTGTGGCGGCTGCAAGTGCTGACGAGGAAGTGAAGATGTTCATGTGCACAGGGTACGACGACTGTGATGACTGCTGCAGGCATGTTGGAAACGACTGCGGAAAGTTCAAGAAGTCTCCTTTCTGGTTCCCCAGAACTGTACAGGTTTGCGTCTGCTCGTGTCCTCGTGGAACTAGCTACCATCTCGGAGAAAGCATCAGTGAAATAAGGGCTTGAAGACATTCAAATCAAATATGGTTGTGATTTTTCTTGGTTGTGGTTTTAGTATAGTAAAGTTTAAGCAGTAATGTTTTTTTTTATTTGATATTCCTATCATAGAAGAACTACTCGTGATATAGCAGGTGAGTTGATGTAATGTGATGAGAAAAGAATGGTCTTCGCCAATTGTGTATATGTAAAGCTATGAATGCATTCCATCTATAGAAAATATTATCACCATCGTCATCATCATCAGCCCATATATGTACTTTCCGCTGTTGGATACAGGTCTCCTCTATAACAGAGAGAGTTTAGGTCTTAGTTCAGAAATTCCTAAAATCTTTTAGGTGTGCAGGTTTCATCTCGGCGTTTTTCTTTAGCGGTAAATTATGTGATATTTTTTGTCAATACACTCAAAACTTCGAAAAAGAGGTGTATGCTTGGGATTTGAATCCGCGGTCATCGAGATTCTCGATCGGGTGCCTAAACCTCGAGACAACTACGAATTATTACTTATCAATTTTGCTATGAATCATGCATGTAAAATCAACATTGCTGTCTGCAAAACATTATTTTAATGGTTTGATTTTTCTGAGGCAAAACCCATTGATAACAGTACACTATATAAGCTTTGCTGACAAAAACGTTCACAACAGTAGCAGATCAACCAACCCAGGGACCGACGTAGGAGTCATGTCGAAGTTATTACTCGTCCCTTTTTTCTTGACAATTCTGATAATCGCATCCATCGCCAATATAAAAATGAGAAGGTACAGTTGTACAGGATATACTTTATGCGATACTTGCTGCTCAAGTATTGGCAATGAGTGTGATCCCTTGTACAAAAATTTGTATGGCAAAAAATCCTGTTTGTGTGCGTGTATGGACAGGACAGTGTATAAACTTGAATTCGACAAGAGCGTCACAGACAACATTTTTTGATTTATTTCGTTTGACTTTTTTTTAGAAATAAATTATTAAAACCTTTTTTTTCTTTGATTTCATTATATCGAATTGATTTATTGTCTTTTTTCCACCTTTGTTGTTGTAATTATTGCTTTACGAAACCATCGCAACCATTAAGTGTTCTATTTGCAATTTTACGAAAATCCTGTATGCAAATTGCCATAAAGAATAATCAGCCTATCTTATTTATAAATATGAGCCCGTTCGACCCATAGCTTGGCGACGGGCTTCTCTATATTTAAAACTAATGGCCTTAACCATGCTCATCTAATACAAGCTGTAAGATTTTCACATACCTTATAAATTCATGTGGTGAACCCTTAATTGTGCACGTTTCCTTACCAAGCTCTACGCAACCGTTAAGCTGCATGATAATTTAATAATCTCCTAAAAGGAAATGTTATTAATAAATTCAATATGCTAAAATGATTACCCATAGATAAGGGCGCATTGTGTTAACTTAGGAACATCAATCATTGACAGGCAATCGTCATGTTCAAGTCGTTACGAATGGTTTTGATTCTAGTTTACCTACTGTTTGTGTTTTATGTTCTCTATATTAAAGCAGATATTTTTGTTTACGAATTTGCAAACAAGTTTTGTTACTAAAAAGTGTTTGAGGTAATTTTTCCCGGTATACCAACTAAGTTATTAGAATAATGAAAACTAAAGAGTGTTTTTGAGAAATGTTTTATTTAGCAAAGCAAAAAATGACAATCTAATACGATACTTCTTTTATGCCGTCGCCATGTTGTGGAGTAAAAAGGGTCTTGTAAGGGCATTCGCAGAAACACCCTTCGACCTTGACGTGGTACCAGACAACAACTTTGTTCAAGGTCCTGCAAGCTGTGCTGATAATGTCACAACAATCACTGCAGTCTTCGTATCCTTCGCACCTGAACTTCTTTAGAGGGCTATATTCGTCAGAGCTCACAATGACAAAAGCCAGGAATAGTGTCACGAGCAAGAGTTTGCACATTATGGATTTTGTCACTGCCACAGTTCAATACCTGAGTAATTTTAATATTAAATGATGGCTGTTGTATTGAGACGCTTTTATAATGTTCTTTATCGCCGGGATTTCCATAAAATAATAATGAAATCGTTTATTTCACCTATCTTGGCTATATTTTTTTATACTGATAAACCAAAGTTAGGTACAGTAGATTATATATTTTTAGTACCATTTTTATGAATTGCCTGCATACTGTATTCTATCCAAGATTGATGTCTAAAATGTATAATATGTGCTGGTACTTAGAAGTATCGGATAGTTAAAGTGGTCGTATCCGAAGACCGAATCCTGAAACTTTAGATTCCATAGCAGACATTTGTGTTACGATATACCTTGCAAAAGAAGGCTGAGATCATTAATAAATATAGTATATATCTAGTAATGTTTTGATACATTACTTCAAAAGGGACACTTACATAAATATAAATAGTGTAACGCAATATACCTATAGTTAAAAAGTTATAAGAGTATGACCAAGAATTGAACACGTCAATGCTGAGATAGTGCATACTCAACTTACTTTCAGATACTGGTGCCTGAAGATATAAGAAATGACCTGATTAATAATATACAAAGCTAATGCAAATACGTGTTGTAAGCAGAACGACTAACTGCCTCCCCAACTGATCAGACCAACAGATGATAATTTTATTGAATGCTGTAATAACCAAATTTTCTCTAAATAGAATTACCGTTGATTTAAATAATCTATCAACTAAGACACTCGTCTGCACATATGAAGACTCCCTAAAGGCAAATCCCAGTTTTTAATTAGAGACAAAATAATATAAAACCAAACACAATTATTGAACAAACATGTTAAAATTTCCGAACAATATTTCAATGACTCGACTTTAGACTAATTGTGTCGATGGGATAATACCACTGATAACAGTACAGTATAAAACTGATCTTCATTAGGAAAGGGCTTCAATCAATCATCATACTTATTTCAAGACTAGAAGGCAGAGCAACGATGTCGAAGATATTTCTCATTGCTTTGGTGGTGGTAGCTGTGGCAACTATCTCAAGTGCCGAGTTAGAAGTGAAGGCATTTATGTGCGCTGGGTTCTGGGGCTGTGAGAAGTGTTGTAAATCGATTGGCAACAATTGCCACAAGTTCAGAAACGCTCCGTATTCAGACGACATGTTTTTGGAGGTGTGTGCCTGTGAGTGCCCTCTGGGAACCAGCTATCACCTCCCCGGCACCGTTGCGGAGCTGAAGCCAGAAGACTTTAAGCCAGAAGAGTAATTGAGGGTCTTCATCATTGCTTCTGATTGATGTAGCAGTAGAAATATTAATACAATATACATAGTTACTTAATGCCTTGTGTTCTCCTTGACTTTTGGGTAATGCCGTCGTCATATGGTTCTGTGATTAGTTTGTAAAAGACACTGATTCTTCTTAATGTAAAGGAAAAGCAGCGTCAAGATTTAAATATTATTCTTTGAAATGAAAGACAGAAAGAAAAAAAATGTTTTATTATTGGCCATAATGAGAACAAATATAAAACAAACAATTTTATTTGTGAACTACATGAATAAATATTATACTATTACCATTTTTGAGATTTTCCTTATACAAACACACCAAGTCTTGATGACTTAGGTGTTAATGGGCGCGGATGAGGCAAAAAAACTATGGCTGTGGGTTTTAATCCCATGTCAACGATCCAACTCTGATTTTTCTAAGTCTGTATTCACAGTGAATTATATACCGGATTATGTAACTTGCAAACCTTAAAGGCCTACGTCACAAGGAATTTCTCAGGCAGGTGTAAATGCATAGTCAGTCATAGAAGTAAATTGCGGTCTATTACCTAGCAGTTATAAAGGAAGCTTGCGGTCAACCTACAGACTAATATTGGTCTATTTGCGATTTATAAGTATTTTCTTTGTAATAATCGACAAAATCTCTCGGCTAAAATCAACGGCAAATTCTGATCAAACGGAAATAAAAAATGATTAATTGAGGTTATAATTTATTATAAAAAAATTAACAGCTATTATTCCAAAAATTCCAATACGAAATACTTCAAATACCTAAAATGTATGTACCGTCAGGACAGGTACACACGCACTTCTTCATGTATGACCCGGGGTATAGTAAAAATTCATGAGTTGAGGAACGGCATTCTCTGCTAATGCTTGAGCAGCATTCATAACAAGACGATAATCCACTGCATCTAAATTTATTCACCTGGTCGTAGGCATTAGAAGCCATTAGGGTGAACACCAGAGACAGAACTACGAGGGACAGTTTCGACATGATTGCTGTTCGTGCTCAGATCAGTTAAAGATGTAGATGTAGTGTGTTAGTTCTTCTTGATCTGTGAAACTTATATACTGTTCCTTTATCAATGGGTTTATCCTAAATAAGTGGAAAAATAGTTTAGGTTACCTACAGTATTTTTTTATTTTTTTCTAGAGATAAAAAGTAGGTAGAAGAGTCAAAACGATTCCAGTCATTTTAGGCTTAGCCTATATAGTGATGGCCTCGAGGTTTAGGCACACGGTCGAGAATCTCGGTCGCGGGATCGACTTCGAACCCCAGGCACACACATCTGACTTTTTGAAGTTATGTGTGTATTCACATTGAATTATCACTTGCTTTAACGTCGAAGGAAAATATTGTGAGGGAACCTGTACACCTAAAAGTTCTTAGGAATTTCTTAGATGTGTAGTCCGCCAACCCGCAGTAGGCCAGCGTGGCGGACTATGGTCTAAACCCTCTCAACGGTAGAGGAGACCCATGCCCAGCAGTGGGACGTATAAGGATTGATGTTGGATAGATAGTGATTTAAACGATAACTTTCGAAACGTGGGAATAAATATAAATTTCTACGCTTATCTAAAGTACAGGCATGAGTATACTCATTCCAGCCCCGTGATGATCGCATCCCCGCATCAAATGATAATAAAACTCTATAAAAGCCTGCCGAGTACAACTACCGACACACAAAATCTGCGTTTTTAATCTAACTGAGTATCAAACTGCATCACACATCATGTCAAAATTATTCCTTATAGTTTTGTTTCTAGTATTCACTGTTTCCGATTCTAATGCCTACGGATCCATCAACATATTTAGATGCACAAGATTTTTCTCTTGCTACAATTGTTGCCTGAGAATTAATGGTGATTGCCACGTCCCTCCTATTGATAATAATGTTCTTTCACGGCTTCTATGATGATGAGTGCCACTTTTCGGATCTGTTTGTGTCTCTCATTTACCAAATGACGGCGAAGAGATAAGGTAACTTCAGTATTATAGGTTATTCCAGCGTTATTTGTATGTTTTATTTTATTAAAATTGGGAATTCAATATTTTTTTTTAATACGGCCCTTACTAACAATTTGCTACGCATTTTTTCAGGGATTAAGTTTTGTTCCACCATATTCGACTAATGCGAACTTGTGTAGTCTATAAATAATTATATAACATTGGAGAGTATACACTCTTAAAGTTATAGTTTGCCATTCAAATCTGCGACCATTGAAATTTTGTCTCGAACGGGAGCCTAAACATGGCTGTCATAAATATTATTGGATGTACTGAAAAAAAGAGTAAATTACAATTAAAAATGAAAAATCATTTATTTACGTCGTCCAAATGTTTGTTTTTCGAACATTAGAAGCTAACATTTCAAATGTAGTGCACATTTCTGCGACATTCATAGTGCACGAATCAGATAAATATTTTAATTGTTTTTACAATCATTATTTATAGAATCACTGTCTTTTACAAACTAAAGCAACAGATTGTGGTGACTATACAAACCGACGTCCCACATATGTTTTCGTACTAAAAATACATATTTGCATATTAATTATTAATTAAATAAGGAGTCTTAAATAGGAAATTCCACAACGCTGCTCGGGAGATGATATTTAGTTCCAGGAGGACATTCGCAGAAGCACAACTCTAGAAACTTGTCATCGGCTTTCGGCGACTGCTTGTACTTGTGGCAGTCGTCGCCAATGGTTTTGCAGCAGTTTTCGCAGCCCCAGTGGCCCACACACGTATACCCTTTTACTTCTAGCTCTGCTCGTGACGTCACAGCTACAGCAGCCAGTACTAGTGCCACGAGGAATAACTTCGACATGATGGGTTTTGGAGTCTTGGCCGGATATGAGGATGTTGTGTGATAGCTAGGAGTAAAAGAGAGCTGTTTTATACTGCTGTGTTATCAGTGGTATTGACCGGTCACGCTTGGTACATTTTGTTAGCTGGGTTATCAATTAATTAATTGATGTTGTTGAAGTTAAATTTCTTATCACATAGTATGATTTTCAACAAAATAAACATCAC
Organism: Cephonodes hylas; assembly: GCA_030295005.1. Lineage (NCBI taxonomy): Eukaryota > Metazoa > Arthropoda > Insecta > Lepidoptera > Sphingidae > Cephonodes > Cephonodes hylas. The sequence goes on along the minus strand of AP025367.1, from coordinate 719,510 downwards.
GGCAAAATGTCAGGATAAAGAATTTTAGAACAATAAAATTACTACAATCCCGTCCTGAAGATTGCACCATATTTTTTAAAAATTCCATATTACAATACAATGATTCAGTCAAACTTAGGTACCTTTTGTGTTCGCTGGACAATAGCACTGATAACAGAGCAGTATAAAACGGATCTCCTATAGTACAAGCCGTCATACAACTTCCTCAATTCAAAACCAGACCGAAAGACCCATCATGTGGAAGCTACTCCTAGTGACTTTAGTACTGGCTGCTGTGGTGGTGACGTCACGAGCAGAGTTAGAAGTAAAAGGGTATATGTGCGTGGGGTACTGGAGCTGTAAGGATTGCTGTGAAACAATTGGCGACGACTGCCACAAGTTCAAGAAATCTCCGTACTCCGCTGACAAGTATCTGCAGGCGTGCTTTTGCGAGTGTCCACCAGGAACTAGCTATCATCTCCCTAGAAGCGTAATGGAAATAACTAAAGACGACTTTCGCCCGTAGTCGGTGAAGAATTTACTTACAAGTGTTTGTGATACAATATATTTGTGACTTTAGTTTATAGAAGACATTAATTCTGTAATACTCATCGTTTTCAAAAATGTCGCCTAGAATTGTTCTACAAACTTGACAATGAATGTATTTTTTAAATTGTATGAATAAATAATTTTAAATTACATATAATTTTGTATACAATTTCATTAGATATCGAAGTTTTCTCACTACAAAACTTAGAATCCATGACAGAATAACAACATCTGATTTATTTTGTCAGAAGCTACAGACACGCCATCGTTTCACAGAAGCTGTACAGCCGTAAGTGCTATTCCATGGGTTAAGAAATAGGAAACTAGGTGAGGAGCGTAGTTACCCGGTAAGATATGGGGAAACGATCGAATAGCCGGCACGTGTGGACCGGCTATTAACGTCCGCGACCGTAAACCGTCCGGTCACACCGGCAGGACAGATACCGGACGAACCGTTACTAGGAGCTGGGCACAACGAGAGCACTACAGATAAAAGGGTATGAGAGATGACTGCCTTGTTGGGCAAACGGTATCGGTTCCGTGTGATCGAGACATACGGGGTCCCTGGTTAGTTTCCCTCCCTCCATTGTAAATTGATTAAGGTATCGAAAATTGGATGTAGATAGGACCTACCTAAATTTTAAGATATTTACATGAGAGAGTGTGGGTATATTTTTGATTTTCTTTTAATACGTTAATCGGACAGCGTCTTGCTTACCATTACCATCAGGAAGGATGTTGTAAAAAAAAGGAACATTAAAAAGCTTGTCCTAAATCATACCGTGTTTTTGACTATATTTCAGCAACATGGAGTCTGAAAATATGCACATGAATGATACAAATGAAATGTGAGGTTATGTATTTCAATTTGACATAACAAGTTCTCTGTAAAAAAAAAGTGTTGGACAAACAATTCTCTCGGTGTGCCCGTAATGTGTTGGCCACCTTATTTTATGGGGATTATACGATCAGCCGTCCACCTTGGCCGAGTGTTCAAACGCACCCAGGTTGAACATTGTTAGCCGATACAAACCTTTGTGCCATTGTAAGAACCTTTATTACTATACCTATAAAGCTCAAACTCCTTTGTGGACCATCTGTAGTAAATTTGCAAATTGAGGGTAGAAAATTGACTTTCCCTAGATAAGGAGGGTAATAGACAATGTTTTTTTTCCGTCCCGAATTACGTCCAAACGGCGGCCACTTTCCTTTGTTTACCTTTATTTTTTATTTTATGACCTTGTTGATATGATTAAGTGAATGAGGGCACGTTTTTATTCAATCTGGGTGATGAAATCTTCTAAATTATACACAAAAATGTATAGGCATTTTGCGTAGGTGATGTACATTCGAATATAGAGAAATATATTGAATTATAAAAGATTCCAAAATTTAAAAAAATGGATTCATAGGAAAAATCTCAACGCCTATGGTAAACAATGTAAAGTGTTTAAAATAATTGTAAAAATATTTTCTTGTGTGTTTTGTCTTCCTGTATAGGATTTCAATATTTAGTGAAAAGACAAAAAACATGTTTGATCGGCGTGTAGAATTGAGGAATCGCATTAAAATCGAAGTTAGTTAAATTGTCCTATTCAAACCGGCAATAGCGATGAAATTAGTAATTTAATTTATCAGATATTAGCCAAAAATATGTCGTTGTTTACAGTTGGATTCCCTCATACAATGATAAGAAACTTAATTAAATTATTGTATTTTTTAATTAAGTATCGAAATTCCCAGCTGATAAGGCAAAACAAATATTAGTCATTGGGAATGGTCATTAATGATTACTTATATGACATAAATTCATTTTTATATTTTATACTCATATCATATTCTCAAGAGGGTAAAAAAAGATTCTGCATACATGTACATATGCCATGTAAAAGGAAGTAAAAAATAATGTCTTAAAAAATCTACTGAAAGTTTCCTTGAAGAATGGAACTCGCTCGTAGTAGAGCGTACGTTGCTCAATATTTGAGTCGCAGAATTTGGATCCACCTTTTTCTTGCGTCGACTTTCTCATTGCTCAGGGTTGGAGACCCCTGTGGCCGTAGTAATCGTTCTCCTTACTGTGCTGCGCCACCTATTCTTGTCAGGATGTAAGTCATCATCATCATCAGCCAATCGAAGTCCACTGCTAGACATAGGCTTCCCCCAGGATGTAAGTATGTTTTCATAATAAAATGAAAATTAAGAACTAAAATACTTATATACAAAAGTGTCTGAAAACTCCACCCATTCTGCAAGACAGCCGAGGATTTAAGCAGGAATTCTCAGAGAATGTATTTGAAAACGCATTTATAAATCACCGTACAGAATGTGCAAAAACACAATTCCACCGAAAAACTTTTCAATACAAGCGTTCTATTTCTAAGCCAAAATGTTCATTTAGACGGCATATTGCGTACAGGATCGTTGCCAAAGTGACCTGTCACCCGCCACCACCTACAACACAATTTATATTTGTTCAGGATAATAATGCGATATTTCCAGTACCCGTACTTGGAGTATTCTCGTGTTAATTGTTTTTGTATGTACTGCACTTGTGCGATTAACGTGTATGCAGAAAATGTTTTTTTGGTGTCTGAAATTGGAAACTGTGATAATGTGATGAGATACACATCGTGAAGAAAACTATACCTCGTAGTTCTCCAAGGGAAATGTGTAGTCCGCCAACTCGCACTAGGTTTGTGGGTTGGACTAAGGGCCACACGGTTGTAGAGGAGGTTAAAATTTAGCATTAAGTCTGTTCTTTTTAAACTTTTGGGCTTAGGCCTTAATTATTTTTTAAAAGAGTCTTCACACACTTTAGCAGTAGGTCCTATGAGGGCTCAAATACTTAGGAACTTGAAATATTGTAAACTCGCTGAAACTGTCGAAATACTGACAACACGTGACTTGTATCTCCTACAATCCAAAAAGGAGGAACTAAACGTGCTAGCAAATCCGCGAAATCTTACAAAAATTTTCGTCCAAATAAATTTTCACGCTCCAGAAAACTTTTATTGCCCATAGCAATGTGACTGGAATAAAATTTAAAAAATATGTACAGCCTACTCTATGCCTGGAATTGAACCCTGGCATTAACCTTTATGATCTAATTTGGCATCGTTGGAGCCATTTGGCAGTGGCTGCGTCTCACCATATTACATTCAATGTGCCGTGAGCAATACAACAGGTACCCGGAGCCGTCACAACGATCCTAACGATAACCTCATATCGTCACTTGCCAATTCTGAAGTATCGCTTGTTCCGTTTTATTAATATTAACTGCCTTTATGACTTCTATTGGTTTACCGCCAATGTGCTGTTAAATGTTATGTTTTATTCCCAATTCGAGATCTGGAGTTGGATTTTAGTCATCTGTTTTTGATTGTGTATTTCTAGGATAGGATCTAGTTCCTAAATCGTGAATAAGTTTTTAAAAGTATCTTATGGAGTATGTCTGATTCTGCAGCAATATTAACTTTAATATGTAATTAGATCCTTAAGCACCCACATGTATCTCATTGACAAAGAGCCTAGAAATATGCCCTAGAAATTTACATGGTTCGTAAAGGCCCTGCGATTTACCAATGCACGTTCTTTTACGTAATAAGTTTATCTTTGTCCACCGGTCCAGAGTACTAGCGTGCTTGTGTGTATTGTATCAAGAAAATTCTCATAACTCGAGTTGTTTGTAAAAGGATTTCCTAAAAGTAGCGAAGGTGTTTGATCATAAGCTGCGAGCGAACCAACGATTCCCCTAAGTGCTACATTTAGCACGTTCTTGGCTTTATCTCGCTTAGTTTGGCTCCGTGCCGCGATGTACTCACACCTTTACAACATCCTTACTATTCCGCACACAATGCATTATTTATAATTTAACGTGGTTTGCAAATCTCATTATTTGTTTGTTGCTTCGTTGTAAAGATTCGTTTGTTGGTATCGCTGTTTAATTGTATCGTATGCGACTGGAAGATCTCGAGCTCAATTATTGAATTGTAAAAAGTGCTATGGTCTGTTAAGAATGATTCGTAACCCTATCTATGAATCTTGAAGAAATATCAAATGTTAAAACGGTTGCTTGCATAAATTGCTCTAAATCACCTTTAAACGATCTAAATAAAATGTACATTCTTATTCTATTGTTTCATTAAGAGGGTTTATACATATTTCGGCAAAAACAGTACTTTTCGAAGCCCTTAAAGTGGATGAAAGACCCACCGTACAAATACCTTAATTACCAATTATTATAGGGAATATTGTCATCTAAAAAGTTAGTTAAGAACATTTTAAGATTTTTGCGTAAATTTTAATAAATAACAAGATAACTGAGCTAAGGTTGTCATAAATTCACTTTTAGAGCCATTTTCGAGGCTCAAAATTCGAATTAATTCATAATATATTTAATCAAAATAAAATTTTGTTGAATTGTGTATATCCCCAAGCAAATAGTTAGTTAAAAACATTTTAAGATTTAGATTTCATATTCAAGTAAAAAAAAAATTAAGGCATTCAAAATATTGGGAAATTACTGTTACTATAGCATTTTTTTTTACCCCTGTACAATACTCAATTTAACAAAATAACAACTTTCCTTCATAAAAGAACGTGTATTTAAAAACATACAATTTTTGTTTTGAAGAAATTTTATTTCTTTATTTTTTTATGAATATTTTAAAATGTGCTATAAAACGCCGGGCCCAAGCCAGTGCAAATCACACCGCCGCGAGGCCTTCCAAGGAGAGGACGTATCGCTCTGCGCTACGCCATCGAAATTTGCGTCGTAAATATTTTTGCTATTATCTCTGCTTTCCGAACATGTGATTAATTAAACTTTAAAAGCAATTAATCTAAGTGATGTATTTGACACTATACATATTCGATAATTATGATTTCATTTCATTTTATTTGATATTTTGAGTAATAAGTAAGAACCGGCGCGCGCGCTCGTCGCTGCATCGACACTCGTCGCATTTACCTAAACTCGGCGAGCCGCGCGGTGTTTATACGCTCTTAACTGTTTCAAAAACGCAGTCGTCTGGTGTAAAATTTGCTCTCCTTATTCGAAACAATGTATAAAATTTCACTAGTTTAGATAAAGTATTATTGTTTCATTGTCACAGCGACCGAATTGGCAATTGAAGATCTGACGAAGTTCAAATGGACCATTAAACGACGAGAAACTATTTCAAATATTCCATAATTCAAGAATTTTTTCAAGAAAACTAAAGCAAAGCTATACTCACATAATGCTTTTGTTCAAATATTTTTTATATAGTAATCCTATATAAAATTAAAAGCGAGAATTCAATTCCGTATGTCGCCACCAATAGGTGTCTCTTAATTTGCACTAACTTTTCCAGAAGAAAATTTGAAAACTTAAAAGTATTTCTTGCTAAAAACGAAATTCTTTTGAGAAGTGTACACAGCACCGGAGAGACAATTCCGGCTAAAGTAAATTTCCAAGTGTGATTTCTTTATTTGTCCCGCCAAGACACAGATACGGCTGCGTTGGCACAGTTTACTCGGTTTACAGTAAGTCAATATATTTAGCAATATTCCTATTTTATTTTATTACTGAATTACTCATATTCAACTGGCTCGTAGTACCGGTTGTATATCCTGCTTTCGAGACGTTATTGGTTGGGTTCCCGTGTCAGGCAACGTGTTTTTGGGTATCTGAAATAAATTTTTCTCAGTATTAGCCTCTACTGATACTGAGAATTTTCTAATTAGGTTCAGTAGCCTGAATACATCTTGCGACGCAAGTAAGTTCTGTGCGATCTTAATGTTGATTAAAACTAGTTAGTTACACTTGTTTTAAAAAATAGTCTTAAGAAAGTGTTAAAGTGACGATTCTAAAGTACTTGTAAAAGTCTATTGAATAAAGAAAATTTGGGTTGGGTTGATTCCCATATTGGACAAGTGTAATTAGGTTTTTCCATTAAAAATAGTCGTAGCTCGGAGTCTGTAAATGTGCTCGATAAACGACAGTAGCATCGCTACCTATTACATGGGATAAAAATACTATTGGCGAAATGTTTGTGGAAAAATGCCCCTGTATCTATCGCTTCCGGAAATACAGGCGTATTCGGGTCTAGTCTTGTTTATCTGAACAGAGTGCTTACATGTAAGCCTACGGCTGAATAAAAAGTTACATACTTGACTTACTGTCGTATCATGTACTGTGTCCCGATGCGGACTGCTCACCTATCTTGTTCAGGGAATGTTGCCAAAGTAACCTGCCACTGCATACGTACCGAGGTTGCTGAATGCACGCGCCGTTTGTTCTATGTCATGCATTATCATTACTTGACAAATTTATTACTACAATCTTCAGTTTTATTGCGTTCTATCAGAATTACTGTTGACATATAGAGATATACATATATATTTCCTAAAGTTTAACGATATAGTTATTTTGATGAAGGTTCTGTAATTACTTTTGTTGATTTGATGCAGAGGAACTTGTGGGCTGTTTGCAGATGTCTCAAACTGACGCCCCCTATACTTTAATTACTCAAAGTTTTATGGAGAATTCGAAATTGCTTATTTTTATTTATAGCTATCTAGATTTTGTTTTTTTTTTATGTGAATATTTAGTAACATTCTACAGGTTTAAACAAACCGTGACCAAAAAGTAAAAAAGGTCAGTATTAAAACGTAAAAATTTGTATTTTTAAGATATTTTCAGCGCCAATCAGTTTGTAGTCCACATAACTATTACTACCTGTCTTAGTTTTCTTTTTACATTATAATCGACAATGTAGCCTAATTTAATCCCGTATTAGCGTTAAGATTTACAGTCAATTACGTAAAAAGGGAAGGCTTAAGCATGTAGGCAAATCATTCAGACGAACGAAGACGACACAGCCAGGTCGACACAAAAGTTACACGAAAACAAGCCTTAATTTATGTGTACATTAAAAATATTAAACGTCGCAGAGTATTGTGTTGCTTACTTTCCCCTGTTTACTTGATCAAAAGTTCGCGAGATACTAACCCAGTTACATCAATCAATTTTCGCTTCATATAACGTTATTTTTATATAATAATGATACACAAGAGTTGTTTATTTGTTGTTCGACTAGGAAGTTATTTGTAAGAGTCTTGAAAATCGACAAGCATGCATGAAGCGATAGAAGTATGTTTGGGTCGTAGCATTTCGGCGCTCTAAAGACTTTGCCTACAACGGGAGAGAAGTGAGAGTTCAACTACAATTCTTATGAGCTGGTGAGAGATCAATGTAGGGATTTGGTGATAAAACTATTCACAACACTTATTCCGTGATAAAAGCAACGCCACTAAGGCAGGCATCATGAAAACATTGGGACCAGCCAGCAAACATCACAGGCCGTAAGAAATATTTTTAATTGGAAACAAATAAATACTGGTCATATATTTTTACGTATATTACACATATCACAACCGAAAAACAAAGAACAAAATGCTCAACGAACTCATCACATGTCATAAAACTACATATACAAACAGCATAAGTACGAAATAAGCGTTTTTAATAATTGGTTAAATTATGGCAGAGGGCGTTACGTGCGTGGCTCGGTCGCAGGAATTTAATTTAAACGCGGCGGTGTTAAAAATTGTCGTTACCTGTCGAAGCGCACGTGACGCCGGGTCGCCGTGTCGCCGCGTCATGTCGCCAACACGCCCGTGACAGGTTCATTGGTTTTATGTTTCAATTGACAGCTGGAATATTTAGGGTTGTGCAAAATTTGTTGTTTAATGAGATATTTTAACAGTTGTACAGGAGGACCGTGGTTAACAGTAGGACGTGTAAGGGTTGATGATGATGATGATGATGAGTAATGTAACCAGTAAATTATATAAAATAGTATGTTTATTTTGATTGATTGATTCGATCTGGACTCAGTAATTGGCAAGAATTACATACTGTGTGCAATTTTGTCCACATAAGGTATCAGTAGTGAAGGATTTGATTTTTAGAATCGCTACTTCGGTTAAAGTATCATACCTAAAAAAATTAAAAAATATGTGGATTGTTATAAATAAAACCCTTTTCATCATCATCATCATCCACAGCCTTTAATTCGTCCACTGCTGACATAGGCCTCTCTTATGGCACGCCACTGGGCTCGATTTTCGGTTCTCCTCATCCAACCCTTTTCATACTAATCATAAATAAATAAAAATAAAAATTAAACCTTAAGTATTTTGTAAGACGCGATTAAAAGTGCTTTAATGAGATTTCCGCAACCTAACACTCAACAATCTTAGGCAAAAGCTATTAAAGGAATAATACCCGCAAAGTAAAGAAACAAGATTTTGCGAAAAATTCAAAAGACGTCGGAGCGATTAAAATTAAACGTGTTTCGACTCCCCCCGTTCAGTTGTGTCGTAATTTTTATTTTGCACAATTCATCACGTCGCGCCGCGTCACGCCGTCACGCCGTGTGACAGGTGACGCTTGTCGCCGCCGTTTTTTTTTATAAATTAATAAATTGCGTTTTAACGTTTAGCCTGTGTTGGATGGGTGATGCCAAATTCGATAAATAGGTAACGTTTAGCCTGTAGATTAGAGTAGAGTAAGGTAACAGTCTTAGTTCACTTGCGTCATAAGTATTAGAGGTCCCGGGTTCGATTCCCGGATCTCGTAAAGAGGTATTAGGTCTTTCGAGTAGGAAACTCCTGGGGAAATTTGTGAGCAAATGTACATGAGCAAATGTTCATACAATTACAGGCGTGATGTTATCTATGCATGTTATTCATATAAGATTTCATAATAAGGAGTATGTATATTTGACACTATTGAACCAAACAAAACGTGGTCGTCTCGATTTTCGGTCTCATTGCTATCACGGTATTTATGTCGTTAAGGCTCGCCTCTCATTACGTATCATTCACAAAGATTTCCAAATGGCATAAGAAACACTCCTTACCTACAATTCCAGTCCTTATTCAACACCTAATCAATATAAAACAAGTGCGCGACATTCGAATGCAAAAGCGTGTAAGTAAAGTAGCGGCAGTAACTGCGTTAGGCCGCCAGGGGGCGCAGTAATGAGCTCCATCTAATTATCGCCGGCGACGAGACGTGAGCCAATTGCTAACACCTGTATTATGCGGCGGCGACGGTTTTAAGTCTTCGCGAAGGTAATTTTGTTTTCTACCTACTTCGTTACGTGATAGTTGGATGTATAGGAAAATGGACTGTTTTGTTATGGTATTTTTATGTACCTGAGGTTCGTAATGGGCTGGAGAATGTCTATTAAAATATGTTAAGCTTATAATTTGACTGTGCTAAACCAGCAGCCCCTTGGAAAGTTGGGTAGACTTTAGATTGTGAAATAAGAGTTTTAAATTTTTCGTTTGATCAACAAATATTTGTTTCGGGTTTTGGTGTTTATTAAATCGGAGTGCATTTAATCTGTGGAATTTAATTTCTTAAAATTGAATATTTTTTTATAATATACTAAGATTTTGTAAAAAATTATAAGATTAATATTTAAAAGATAACTTCAGACGCTTCCTTTTAACTACAAACAAATATTGCTTCCAAAGTTCACCAAGCAACAACAAAATCCCCTTACTCCGAGCTTATTTCCGGAGCCCTCTAAAAGTATGCGATAAGATAGTGGGAATAAATCACCTCACCTGACTAAGGACACTTGGCCTTTCGCATAAATCTGCGATGTCGAGCGGTCGCCGACCCTAACCTCATAAATATTGAACTATTGACTCGAGGGTCAATTGTTCTGTTACTTAATGATAACGCGGAACTGGGATTATAGGTCTGTGTGAAGCTAAAAGCTTTAGAAATAGCAATGGTAGATAAAAAGATAGAATAGTCTTATACAAAGATGGTACTGTTTTTTTATTCTTAAATCCCTACATCAAATTGACGATGAGATGTTGTTCACAGAGTTAAAAAAGGAAGTTTATTTTGGATATTTTGACTGGTCAATAAATTTAAATCGCTGCTCCATGGCCTTAAACTTTAACCGTGGAGCCTCATAAACATTATGTTTTATGGCTATACGTCATTTTAATTATAAGTATGTAAGCAACAAGTTTTAATTGTACGACTTAATTTTTAGAGCTTTGTTTAATTATGCAAAATTTTATTGCAGGTTTTAAGAACAAAAAATCTATAGATGCTTCTTGCTTATAAGTTATAACCCACAGATTGCGTATAATACTGGCTCACATGTCATAGTTTACACAATCTAAAATACTTAAGTGAAGTAATAGCTCAAATATATTACTATTGTAGATGCTACATTGGTATCTACAGTTCTTTAGAAATATAAAATTCATTATGTTTTATGAATTAAATATTGGTCCTCCTTAAACAAATAAATATGAATACCACATATATGCTGCAAATATAAAACAGTAACTCAAAGAATCTGATCATCCACAGCTAATTATTATCCTTATAAATACCCCTGGATTCCGAAAAGGAAATTCTCAAGTTGTTGCAAAAATAAAGCGTAAAACGGAACGTACACTATTTATTCGGCTCCGAGGGGCGTCCTAAGGGCAATTACATAGTTAAGAGTAAGGGTTGCCCATCGGCAGGTGCTAATCGAAAAACTTTCCCGGCCGGTTATTGACTCGCCGGAACTTTTCTAATAGCCGATATCAGTTCTATTTACTCGCCCCTCAATTGTCTAGTTGTGTTTTAGTCCCACGTGTAGGGGAAGATAATTTTTTATTCTATCTTATGTAATGGAGATATAAGTGGGTTAGTGTTAGATAGGTATGTTTTTAAGGATGTTTCAAATGGTAATGTATACTTAAAAGGAGACATTCACTTTTAAAATGCTACACAAATAAGTCAAGGCCGTAACAACACAGTAAGGAAAATATTACAGTTTCGATTTAAATCGTTCATTCATTTCAAAATCATTCAAACTAAACGATGTTTGATGAAAGTATGTTAAATCTTATCTTTAATTACTTTTTCTTGCACTGAATAATTTTGTGGAAAATGTATCTAAAATATTATAATAATTATCTCTTAATTGATTAGCCTATAGAAGATGTATTAATTATATTTTATCACTAGCATTTACCGACTTTACACCAGGATGAATTATAAATTAAATTCCGCAGCCAATTGAATTAAGCACAAAGGAGCAATCCCTCTAATTTGTAACTAGCCACAAATCTAGATTTTAATTTAGCCTAGACTGGGGCGAGGCGTCTTAAATCATGATCGCGTGGCAGGTAACGGCCCCAGGACTTACTCAACCGTGAAACTGATAGTAATAAATTGTGCCAAGGTGCTAGGAAAATATGGTTAGTCGATGCTTCTTGGCTGCGTTGGAGACGCTTATATTTTTATGACTTACGTTGGGTCAGTCAATGGCCTTTTTGTACCAATAACTCACGGTAATGTTGTCGATGATGATAAACCAACGCTAAGTATTTTAAAACTTATGTATCTTAATGGCCGATAAGAATTCTCTTATAAACAAAGACGGATGTCTTCACTAAAATATTTTAGATTGTTCTCCTAATTAAGTTAACCTTCATCATCATCATCAGCCTTTATTGCGTCCACTGTTGGACATAGGCCTCACCTATGGCACGCCACTGGGCTCGATCTTCGGCCCTCCCCATCCAACCGCTGCCAGCCACCTTGCGGATATCGGATTGAAGTCAACCTTCAATTAGTTTAAATATTCGATTAAGAATCACGACATATTAGTTCTAAGTAAAATATTTACGTAACAACAATTTTACTTGATGTACTCGTAAAAATCTGACAAGTTGACTTGAAGACAAGATTTTGGATAAAAACATTTTGAACGCAAACTCCAATTATGTAGAAAGCTGCGTTGAAGGGGCAAGGAAAACACTAGACTAGACTGATGTAAAGAGCTGAGGTGCAGACTAGAGACTTATGGCGCAATATTCGTGAGATGTGATCTCGACACCAAGGTGGGTTCTTGTTTTATGATAAGATCTTGAGATTGAAATTGTGCCATCCAATTTCTCACAATGCATTGCGTTATGTCTTGTTTGTTCTACTATAGGATGTAATCGATCGTTGGTTTAATAAGATTTACATTTTTTGGAAATGATTTATATTTAATTATAATATAATTTGTATTGTGAAAATTTGCTTAAAATACGCCAATAAGATTGTATAAGTTTATGTGTATATGTATCTACATATTGCTTCGTATTAATTCTGCAGCCTCATGTATTGAGGAAGTTTAACTGAGTTGTAAATTATATCAAAATAATGAACAAATTCATCTAATATTGCATTATTTAATACAGCAATTTTATCTGAGGGCATTTTTAGTCCGGTAAAGGTTTCTAATTGTGTTTCTGCAACTATTGGCTTTCTCCTCTAGGAGACATTAGAAAAAAAGAGGATCGAGAATTCCTTCCTTTGAACACTATCTTGTCTAACATTTTTAATACAACTGTGCTACATACATACCTACATACATATTATGTATCCACGTATATGCGAGCCTTATACAGTGAAGATGTGTACCGAAGCGGAGATAGTTTTTAAATTTGTCGCTTGGTTTGTTTGCCAACATTTGTCGGAGTGTTTGGACAAATTCACCTTTTTGTTGGAGTGCACTCTGGACGCCGGTCGAGGGTAGTGTTACGCGTTTTATTTTTGCTCCTCGATGTACATTTGTTAGCAGTTATTTTATGTTGGGATATGAAAATTTTGTTTTGGGTTTTATAGCTGGAATTATGTGTAGATAATGCGATATGGTAATAGCAAATATAGCGATATGGTAATATCAGTGATGGCCTCGAGGTTTGGGCGCGCGGTCTAGAATCTCGACGGTCGCGGGTTCGAACCCCAGGTACACACCTCTGACTTTTCGAAGTTATGTGTGTATTCACATTGAATCATCGCTTGCTTTAACGGTAAAGGAAAACATCGTGATGAAACCTGCACACCTAAGAGTTCTTAGGAATTTCTTAGGTGTGTAGTCCGCCAACCCTATGGACTATGGCCTAAACCCTCTCAATGGTAGAGGAGACGAGTGCTCAGCAGTGGGCGAAAATGGGTTGATGAAGAATAGCAAATAATATGCGATTTAAATTATTCTGTATTAAGGTAAAAAGTCAATTGACATAGGTTACGTACCTAAAGAAAATATCCTGAGCCCAAATAAACAATTATTTAGTTTTTTAAACTTTTTCAGTTCCTTAAAAAAGGACCGATACTGGTTTTGACAAGCTTCGTCTATGTTTGTGCTTATCTAGGAATTAATTTGATCTTGTTCATCTAGTGTGGATGGCCAGACTTGAAATACCTTAACATCTAAATTTCCTTTACAATATCAAATGAGTAGCTTAACTTCCTTGGACATAATTAGAATTGCCAAGAACATTAATTTCAAAAAAGATATTTCCGCCATATTCTACATCAGAAATATTCCAGCCGTCACACCATGAAAATCTTATTTCATTCCGTAATTTTAATCTCAGAAAACAGCCTTGTAATAATTACTAATTCCAGGAACGGGCTGTACTAAAGTTTGCGGAGTTGAAGGTACACCTCGCTTTATTGGACCCTAGGGAGGTCAACCGCCGTGCCTGAGGTCGGAATTGGACGACCCTGTTTATTGTCAGTCGTTAACCTGTTAGTGGAAGAGAATTTCAACTGTGATATAAATAGTTGATTCATTTTACGCAGAAATTTTGGACAATTTTGTTTGGTTTTATGTTATTGTTTATTGTTGGTTCTGTATCAGATTTAGTGACGGTTAAATATTGGTCTGGAGAATTTTGTTTGTGAGATACCCATATGTCTTGTTTTATAAGGGTAGTTTGTAATGTTTTTGAGAAGTCCAGTTCGATTTTGGAGGTAGAAAGATAATTATAGAATTTTTCCTTCAGAAAAACCTCAAAACTATAACTAAATAAAATAGGATTAATAATACACACTTCGGTGACACAGATCTCGTACCATACATTATGTAATTATTAATTTGATGTTTTTCGCATAATTGTAACTTTACATACATTAAATTACACGTGTAAGCAGCTGTGTATATTTCAGTATAAGACTCAAAACGTAACACGTGTGAAATGCGCCGGGAATCGATTCGGCGCCCTCGCGGCAGTAAATCATTGTAAGCTCCTAATAATACCTGTACTGCGTCGATACGAACGGGCGGGAAGAAATGTTCTCTTTTTATACTGAGAAGGTAGGTATAGAAAATAAACAAAGGAATTTACTGACTCTAAGTCAAACATTTGATGGCTTAAAAGATCAGTTGATGGCTTAAAAGATCAGTTGATGGCTTAAGGTCAGTTTTGTTTATAGTCATTTTTTAATGCAAAGGGGGTCAGAAATAGTTGATTTTATAAACAGGATGCCTTCTTACGAAGGCTTGACTAACGTGAAGGATATCTTTTACACAAAATTTTTTTCTTTTCACTATATTTATATCAATCTGATTTTAAATAAATAAAAGTAACCATGCCGGACCACGAGATCCAATTCAAGACCTTTTTCATCATACACTGTGGGTTGAGCAGAGAGGAGACAAAAGAGAATGGAATATAAAATGTCTACTTATACTGTATGTTGGACGAGACTGTCAACATGCAGTTTTGTATATTATTATAGGTATTTAAATTTTTATCTGATCCTATTTATTTCTACGCTTTCTCAATAAAATTATTTGTCAACATTAGTTATTTATACAAAAAGTTTCTCTACGAGCCTGAAAGTCCATGCATCACGGTGAAATATGCCTCCTCAACACACTCGCGACGTACTGTCGATTCTTTAACGGCGCATAATTTTTCATATCGCCTCCTGGAGCTATGAAAGGATATATTTTGATATGGCATATATAAAGTGCTTAGATTTTATTCTATAACTTAGCTAGCTAGCTTCAAATATAGCTGGCTTTAGCCTACTTTCAAGTATTTGTCCAAAATTTATAAACTTTTAGCATATAATTACTTATACTCGTAGCATTTCTACACCAAATAATCATCTCACGTAATCTGTGTATAATTGTAGTTGTTCATCTAGTTTCATGGACGTAATGCCAATTTTAAACACCTGCTTAGCTAAATCATTGTAGCAATCAAAACTGACAGTTGGAGAATACTTAAACACCATTTTTAAACGACTTATTCAAATGTTAATTACTTATAGAACGTATAGAAAGCCGTGATGGCCTCGAGGTTTAGGTGCACGGTCGAGAATCTCGGCGGTCGCAGGTTCACAAATCCCAGGAACACACCTATGACTTTTCGAAGTTATGTGGCTATAAATAATGAATTATTACTTCCTTAAGCGCAAAGAAAAACATGATGAAACCTGCACACCTAAAAGTTTTTAGGAATTTCTCAGATAGTAGTCCACTAATCCACATTAGACTAGCGCGGTAGGCTAAGGCGTAAACCCTCTCAATAGTAGAGAAGGCCCTTACCCAGCATTTAGACGTACACGGGCATATAATCTTGAATATCTACAAAGGTTTATTCAAAGTCTCTTATACCACATCCAACCCACCTTCCATTCCCACATTCACTCCGTCACGGCGACATGACACGTGACAGGTGACGTGTTTACACGGCGTTTATGCGACGTTCAAACACGATAATGTTGCCGCTGAAAAATGAGCGCCGAAACTCGCCAAATTGGACGAGGGCGCTTTATTTCCACTTAACGAGATATGAGACGCCTCTTTTGAATGGGCTTTTATGGCGGCAAATGATTCTTTATTACACATGTTTGGAAAAGAAATATGAATGTATTGTGGTTGGTGTCAGGAGAGGAAGGATAAGGAGTATTTCTGGAGGGAGGTTAAGGTATCTAGTTGTAATTTCAAATTCTTTAGGTTAAAAGTTAAGAGTTTAGAACTGCCTGAAAAGATATTTAACGATTATTTAGAACAATAGAAATACATACGAATGTAAATGTTTAAAAAATAGTTTCTAACTTACACAAATAAAAAATATTTATTTGTGACAGTAGAATTATGTATATGGGTTAATTTTATAAGTGAAATAAAGAAAAATGGCTCCTTAATAAAATTATAACGTACTTTGTGTCTATCAATTGGATTTATACAAATTAAATATTGAATGAAGGAACCGCGGAGAACGATATTGACCTTTCATCCCGCAAAAACGTTAGAAAATAACCTCTACTCTTTCGTATATAGGTACTCTCCTAACAATTCCAGATTTAAATCTGACTATTTAAACACCACTGCATATAAAGCCATCAAAAGCCTGAACCCACCGAGATTCCCATACAAACGTTGTCCGCTGAACGCATTGTAAATGACAAATAGGCTTTGAAACGGCGAATGGTTAGGTGAAAACAAGTGGAAAATGGGTTGAAAGGCCGCGTGAATTTATTGGGGAGCCGTTTATGGGCCCGCTGATTGATTCCAGCGTTTGCAGTCTCTCGTTTTGTTCGCTGCGACCGACGCGTTTTTACGTGTGTGATGAATGGACGGCAGACTGTTTTATTATTGTAGCTTTACGGGATTAAGCGGTGGATTAATTCGAATAGTTGGGAATTAGTTCTTAAATAGTTGTGTTATAATTATTTTTGTTGGCTTGGTTGTCATTTTGATTAATTTCAGTATGCACCGTTTAAAAAAACATGGAAAAAAATACGAATTTCTAAAATTATTTTTGCTTTCATGTGCAAATTACATGCAGTGATGGCCTCGAGGTTTGGGCGCGCGGTCGAGAATCTCGGCGGTCGCGGGTTCGAACCCCAGGCACACACCTCTAACTTTTCGAAGTTATGTGCGTATTCACATTGAACTATCACTTGCTTTAACGGTGAAGGAAAACATCGTGATGAAACCTGCACACCTAAAAGTTCTTAGGAATTTCTTAGGTGTGTAGTCCGCCAACCCGCACTAGGCCAGCGTGGCGGACTATGGCCTAAACCCTCTCAATGGTAGAGGAGACCCGTGCTCAGCAGTGGGCGTATATGGGTTGATGAAGAAGTATATGGGTTGATGAAGAAATTTCATGTGATTATTATACCAAATTTTAACTTAATCCATAAATATTACAATGTGGCAATATAAATTAGACCTACTATTACGATAGACAGTTGTTTTGATTCTTTGCCTTCTTTGCACACGCGAGCACAATAAATATGTCATTCGAATATTCCTGCCTTCCAAAAATGACTTTTAATCATATTTAAAAACATCCGAACGACAGGAGAGCCAACATAAGTTGCCTCTGAATCTCATCCCATACAATGAATACGCGAACTGCCATCAATCTTCGCCGACGCATAGTTTCTCCTCTGGAGGATGTAATCCTGAAGATATATCCTGTCGCCGGGCGATGCAAACTCGCACTTATTTGTGAATGATTGCCGACGAAAGGGATCGGGGCATTCATTCACCTGTCGGGCCGGCTCAGCTTCTGATGTTCTACCAGATCTGTTTGGAGTGGATACAAGCAATTTTTACAATTGTTTAGTTTTCGTTGTTAAATGAAAAAAAATGAAATGGCTGATAATAATGATAGTATGGTACAAATAGGCTAGGCTTGGTGAAAGCGGTACAAAACGCTAGTAGTAAATCAACGTCCAGCGACAAGTTTTGTACTGTATGTGAAATTATTGTAGGTCCAATGTTCTGGTACGGGGTATATTCGGTAGTCTTTACGAAAGTCTAGATAAGAACAAAAAAATCTTTTAAAAACTTTTATTTACATCTTTCAGTATCAATTTCTTTATTGAATCATTTTCTCTTATACTAACGTTAAAGATAAATTAAGTACTAATCTACCGATGTTAAATTTTAAAACTTATACCAAAAATTTCCACACAAACGCTTTAAAGATAAAATAATAAACATAATATTTTCCATTTGCTTACAATCATGTTTTAGCATATGTAATTTTCGTTACAACTCTGTATAGATCCAGAATAGCGCGGCCAAACAAAAGCATTTATCGAGATAACTCCGAGCAGCGGGGGCGATTGAAAAACGAAAAGGAAGTGTCTAAAGGTTTTTAAAAAAGAGAAATGGTCGTGGATAGCTTTTAAAGGTGGTGCGAGACAAATGGTATCGCCGACGGCCGCCGCCCGCCCCGTGAGCGATTGTCTTGCTGTCCCTTTTAACGTGTTTTTAACTCTTCTAGCTTGTTATTTATATGATAATAGCTTGCGATGCTCTTTTGTTATTAGTTGTTCTGCGCCATAATGTTCCACTGTTTTCAAAAAAGGAATAGCTAACATGTGCGCCGATGGAACAGCACACAAGGCGAGACTTCATCGAATAGTTATGTGTAAATACTTGCCCAGGTTTCATAATATGCTACTACTTTATTGCAAGTTACTCAAATTTTGGGTTACCTGATCACCAGATTCTAACAGTTTTTCACTGTTTCATACAGCGAAAACTGCAAACTAATGCAAGCTAGATAATTTATTTTTCTAGGAGAATTTTTGAGGATGCAAAAGTGTTATTGGGTTTTAATAAGAAAATTCTCAATAGCAGCACGGGGTTTTGAATTGTTGATGAATATTATGGTTGCCACCCATGTCTTGTCACTTAATAGTTGATAAACTTATGACCTGGTAAAATAATTCTACACACTTCGCTTGAATGACCCAAAACACTGTTTAGTAAACAATAAAACTTCTAAAATAATTCACTGAAACAAACACAAACAGTAAATCTGAAACTCTATTAACAGGTAAAGGAGAGCCCAGTGAGCCCGAACTAAACTTACCGCCGTGGAGTTTCACATAGTTCAGTGAGGGAACATAAATCATGACGTTAGCGGGTTCAGGCCAGGTGAACCCGCTCGCCCGTGAGAGATAGTTAGGTACGAAGTTAGGCTAAGGAAGTTACGGCACGATTTTCTTAGATATCTTGTGATAAGATTTAAGTTTCGGATTGTTTCGTTCGTCCTGCTGCTTTGATGTGCGGAGTAACTTCTATACCTAGTCATAACTTCGATGCTTGGGTCAGGTTAAAAAGAATGTTTCCTTTTGTGAAATTCTTAGTGATAACCTTGTTATTTTTCCAAAAACCGAGCTTCTAAAACGTGTCTATATAAAATTTACGGGAATTCAATCCCTGGGTCCGGCAAAGTAGCAAGTTTCCTCTTCTGAAATTGTTAGTAGTACCCTAGCAATTTTTCCAAAAGCCAGCAACAGCTTCTTGTGTCCATAAAAAAGTCTGTCAATCCCTTTGGGGCCACGAGATTGAGTATAAGTCGAGCTTGAGGATAAGTCCTGCATGAGACGCACGTTGATAACATCTACTGGCCGTATCTCTCAAGCATCCAACGTCAAAACTAATCACGGCAACTGGACCGTGAAATGACACCGGAAAAGTTTCTCCCGGTAAAGTTTTTTTCCGGTGAAGGGTTGGCCGTAAATTCGGGGCAGGTGCTCCGCAGTTTTATCAGATCGTGTTATTGAATCTGTAATCCCCTTTTATTACTTTTTCGTGTAATAAAAAGCTTAGTGGAAACTCGTTCGGGGTAATTGTTACGATTTTAGGCCCGCTTCGGTGAGTTATTTAGTCTGTTGGAGAAATTCAATGTGTTTGTGAACACGGTTTTGTTTGGTACATATTTAAGTGAGTCTATAGGTACTAATATTGAAACTTAAGTATGTTTCCTACTAGGCTCTTAAGTTTTACATTGGATCCAATTTTGATAATTTTTTGATACTGATCTGAAACAGCCGAGATCCCCAATTGCGCGTCTAAACCTCGATGCCATCACAAATTGTAGTCTCTCGACTAAACACAAGCCTCTACGCCAATATCTCCTACGTATTTATCGACAGACAGACCGCACTGTTTTTATCATAAAGTGCTACTGAGTAACATTACCAGAATACTTTAAGTTACATAAAGAATTTCACGCTTCTAGACCTAAATATAGCCTAAATCAAGCTAACGAGGCATAAACAGAATCTCAAGTAATTTATCAAAGCAACAAGCGGCCACAGAGCGTCAAGAAGACAGGTTTTTAATTAACAGTAGACAAACGGGGAGTTAAAAAATGCGGACCGTAACGAACAACCCTCCGCTGGATATTTTTAAAGAAAATCTTCAACTAATGAATGGTTCAGTCTGAGCGTAAACATTTGCCAAGTTAACAGATTATTATATGGAACTTACGGTAATGTAAGAAATGAGTAACAACAGAAATTGCATGAACTGAAGATTTGTTAAGGAACGATGGTAATCTTGAATTAAAATAATAAATCAATTCACTTACACTCAATGATTCTCAAGGGTCCGTTGATGCATAAAATGTGCGTCATGTGTTTTTTTTTAACATGTATCTTTATGCATCAACGTAAGTGAAAGATAAACTGCTTTAAATTTGGAAAAAATTGTCAAGAATAACTATTTACATATGTACCTAACTATTGTATTGCCGTTATGGTTTATCTTATAATCGAAATATCGTTTTAATACTTAAGCAGTTTCAATTTGGGAAATGTGTAAGACAGTTTTTACCCATCACACGACATTATAAAAGCAAATTTATTAATTCATTATCACAAGCTTACAACCTCTAACGAAGAAATCACGTTTCAAATTGGCTTCATCGTTCTTAAAAAACCAATTCGAATGATTCAAATCTAGAATTTACTAAAACGCGTTCGAAAATATAATCAAAATTCCAGCCAGTTGGTTCATTACGCCCGACGTGTCTGAAACTCGCGGAAATGCAAGCGCATTACAAATGGAACGCATGCGCGTAGTCGGGGCACGAACACCTGACTTAGTGGCCGCTTTGTTTATTATTATGCTGGTGTAATGCTGGCCATGAAATTCGGTCACCTTGTATATTCATGTAAAATAAGTGCGTTTTAGTGCATTAAAATCTAATTGCGTGGTTACAATAAGGTTTGCCAGTCCAAGAGTTCCCTTTTCCTGTAGTCTTTGATCCTTTTGACGTAGTGTGACGAAGTGTCTTAGCAGCTAGGCACGTGGGTATATGTGGCTAATCTGTCGTACCAGAAACCGCTTACCACTTACTAAAGACTAGATATTTCACATATTTATGTAATATTTCGAAAAGTTAAATCTATACTATTATAATAAAGAGGAAAGGTTTGTATTTTTGGATTTTTGGATTTTTGGATTTTTGTATTTTTGTATGTTTGTTACGAATAAACTCAAAAAGTACTGAACCGATTTGGATGATTTTTGGTATGGAGATAGATGGGACTCACCGAAGTAACATAGGATACTTTTTATCCCGGAAAATGTAGTATTCCCGTGGGATTGGGTATAAAACGCTATATTTATTTTACGCTTTCACGCCTAAACCATTTGACCGATTTTTATGATTTTTGGTATGAACATTAATAAGATCCTATGAAGTAACATGAACAACATTTTATCCCGGGAATATGTAGGGTTCCTGTGGGATGAGCATATACTGTAACACAAAAGTAACATTGCCTGTGTAATGCTTTCACGCCTAAACCAGTTGACCGATTTGAATGATTTTTGGTATGGAGTTAGATGGGACCCACCGAAGTAACACAGGATATTTTTTATCCCGGAAAATGTAGTATTCCCGAGGGATTGGGTATTAAACCCTATATTTTTCTTTCGCTTTCACGCTCAAACCAATCGACCGATTTTTATGATTCTTGGTATGATCATAAATGAAATCCTATGAAGTAACATGAACAACATTTTATCCCTGGAATATGTAGGGTTCCTGTGGGATGAGCATATATTCTAACGCGAAAATGACACTGCCTATGTAATGCTTTCACGCCTAAACCTTTTGACCGATTTGAATGATTTTTGGTATGGAGATAGGTAGGGCCCACCGAAGTAACACAGGATACTTTTATCCCGTAAAATGTAGTATTCCCGTGGGAACGGGTATTTCTGGACCTACTGAACCGATTTGAATGATTTTTGGTATGGAGATAGGTAGGGCCAACTGAAGTAACATAGGATACATTTTATCCCGGAAAATGTAGTATTCCCATGGGAATGGGTATTTCTGGATCTACTGAACAGATTCGAATGATTTTTGGTATGGAGATAGGTAGGGCCCACAGAAGTAACACAGGATACATTTTATCCCGGAAAATGTAGTATTCCCGTGGGAATGGGTATTTCTGGATCTACTGAACAGATTCGAATGATTTTTGGTATGGAGATAGGTAGGGCCAACTGAAGTAACATAGGATACATTTTATCCCGGAAAATGTAGTATTCCCGTGGGAACGGGTATTTCTGGATCTACTGAAAGATTTGAATGATTTTTGGTATGGAGATAGGTAGGGCCCACAGAAGTAGCATAGGATACATTTTATCCCGGAAAATGTAGTATTCCCGTGGGAATGGGTATTTCTGGATCTACTGAACAGATTTGAATGATTTTTGGTATGGAGATAGATAGGGCCCACAGAAGTAACATAGGATACATTTTATCCCGGAAAGTGTAGTATTTCCGTGGGAATCGGTATACTCAAGATCTATTGAATCAAATAAATACCCACCAAATTAACATGATATACTTTTATACTGGAAAATGTGTTGCCGTGGGTATGGGTACATGTTATAATTGCAAGAGTAACTCTGTAAGTCTATTACGGTTTCACGCCTATACCATTCGACTAAGTTATATAATTTTAGGTATGAACATAAATAGAACTTATGAGAAGAAATAAAGATTCACGTATTATCTTTCTGCACTCAACCCTAAAGTCTACGCAGACGGAGTCGCGGGCAAAAGCTATAATACATATGAATATATATTATTTCTTAATGAATTAATGTGTCCGGTCGGGATAAATTTTCCCGTCCCATGAAAAACAATCAAATAAAATATCGACACACAGAATAATGGCAATAAAATAAGGCGATTACCTATAAATAGGATTTACAGTCATAGCTTATCAACAATAATAGCGAAAACAGTGGAACCGATTTTCACCCACCTGCCACAAAGCTTTGTTTGTCGTACAGCAAAAAAATGACCCTCTGCCCAATCAATCGACGGGGGATGAAATAAGAAAAAATGATTGGATTCACCTCACGTTCCGTCGGGCAATCGGAAAATATATGAAGGTGTATTTTTTTGGCCAGACGTGTACCTATTCGCTAGTTTGTGACCGGCTTAAGATATTGTGTTGGCTTAATTGTAGCGCTTTTTATCCATGATAGAGACAAGTGTGTTTTAATTAAGCTATGAATTAAGAAAGGTGTTATGATTGTGTTATTAAACAGACAAAAGAAATTTGATGCCCTGGATAAAGTGTTCTGCATTTTTTTATTTATTAATTGCTATTAAATTAAAAGAGAAAAACTTGTCTTCAAAATATTAAAAAAAGAAGTAAATTTCTATCGACGCGTATACCTTAAGTAAAAGTCATATATTTCCTACACGGAGTTTCCACGAACGTTTAATTTGCAGTTCGTTGGAGGAACAAGATCTAAAAATCTAGCCCCGAACAGTAAAGTTTCTTGGCAAGTGAAATGGCTAACCTCCGCGTCGCCGACTGAGCTAATGAAAATCAAAAACTTTTGAGTTATCTACCAAACTTGACCGGTAGGTGTTTTTGAAAAATTGCACCGTTCCAAATTGTTCGGTAAAATTGTGCGCTTTAAGTTCTCGGATTGGACGGACTTCTTTGAGCGTTCACTAAACGGTTTTATTGCAGTTTTGTTTTATTGGTATTTTCTAGTTTATTCCCAAAGCCTTGCGTGCTTTTCATGTAATTAGCATTATTATCAGCCCATATACGTGACACTGCAGGGCACAGATGTCCTCTAAAGCTGAGAGAGTTTAGGTTTTAGTCTATCACGCTAATTGACAAAACGAAATTAATTGCCAACTACCATTTTTGTACCTTGGATTCTATAATTAGTCAGAAATTACAAAGTGATCTGTCTCATTTTCTAAAGTTATTACTAAAGGCTCATCAAATCATCAGAGTAATAATTACAAGTTTAACGCACATTACAGAATCAAGATAGCGTTCTGCAAGCGAGCGATAATTCAGCATATTAATAAGGAATTGGAGGAAGTTCTCCGGCGCTCCAAACCTCCGGCGGGTTTTAATTAAAATTTTATCCTTTGAAGATGCACCGCTCTGCACTTTGTTAGATTGAGCCATTTGCGGCGCCTTATCGTGATCTTGTCAGGTGCATTTCTTCAGAGGTTTTATGTGGTCTTTTTCTAGGACTACGACGTGACAATATTTCACCTGAAGGTGAGTAGGTACTTTTGTATGGAGTATCTAATACACAGCTTGTAAAAAAAAAACAATTGTAATGGATAATTCAAAAGTTTTAACAACGAGGAAAATTACACGTGGTCTAAAAATTATCGAAAAATGAATAGGTCTGATAAAATAAAAATGCTTCTCTTACGAATCAATGTTTTAAATGTAGCTGTTAAAAAATATGTTTCATAAGGAATAATCATATAATCACGGGGTTGTCACACTAATTAAATAAAGGCATAAGGTTGTATCTAAGTTTTGTTCGTGCATGTTACTTTTCCATAGAAGAAGCATCGAAGTGTTTGATACCCGAGATAAGTATATGGGTCCATCAAATCTAACTTTTTATTCCAAAAAATCAACGCGAATGAAACAGTGTTACACAACTAGTGGTGTATAAATCACCAAAACATATTCTGTCCGATACAGATGATTTTTCACGGAGCAGCGTGTTGTCGGGCGGTTACCTGCCGCCGGGCGCCGCCGGCTTTGTGGAAATCGGAAACAAATCATACAGTTCACATGGCACGCGCGGTAGTGCACACAACGGACACTGGGAGCGAGAAACGCTGCGTTTTTTTATGATAATATCAACATTATTATTGTAATATACTGTCAACAGATGGGAATGGGTGTCCTCTACGTGTGGGAGGGTTGAATAGTGAAGGAAAACATTGTGAAGAAACCTGCATAACTAAAAGTTTTTAGCATGTTATTAGTCCAGCGTGATGGACTAAGACGCTCTCCGTTGTAGTGAAAGCCCGTGTCCAGAATTTTGACGTATAAGGACCGATGATGATAATGGTGTCTATAAAAAATGTGGGGAGGTTTCCAAAGAGGGATAGCTTCCTGGAAGTAGTTCGATGTTAAAAATAAACATGGATAATATTAACAGCTCTAACCTAGTAGAGGATCAGTAAGCAAACAATTATTATTATTCGTCACAAATATTCTTGTGCTTAAAGCTTATGTAATCTCTGTAATTGACATCTATTCCACAGCCTTTAAAAACGTCAATACAAGCGTTTATTTCCAGCGGTTTTTTCTCCCACTGCACGTCCCTCTAATAAAAAGTCGGGTCACGTAGCCCGGGTCCGAAGGTGGTAGAGTCCAATAAAAATGTATTGAGGAGATTTGTGCGCTGTATAAACTGCGTATTGAGGTGGCCGACACGTCGACAATTAGTGAGTTATTGCCGATTCCGAGAGCTCGCGCTGTTGGCCGCGTTTGTCTTTTAAACGCTGGATTTTGTGTAGTTCTTTTTGTGTTGTGTTTAGTTATTGGGTATTACATGTTGATTTGTATAATAGGTGGGATAATGATGTTGGTTTAATAAGAAATAAAATCTGTGTTATTTAAAAAATAAATTATGGTGGAATCTTTTTAAAAAATAAATCTCAGAATGTTTTTTCAAAATACATTTTATGTTGATAGTTTCCTATTAATATTATAAAAGAAAGAATCGTTGGTATTACTGCAAAAGGGACTATTTTTAATATCACACTAACTGAACTAAAGTTTAACCCTATTTTCAAAGCTTGATTATTTCCAATAATGGAAGTCATATTGTCGTAGCTAATCTAATAAATTGTTTGTCAAATACAGCTAATATGGCAGCAAATAAAATATAGCTAAAATAAATGGGGATTAAAATTGAACCGCAAAGTTCTCATAAACCGCTTACGTCCAGGGATTACAGATGTGAGCGCATAAATTGGACGCAACCTCACCTGCCCGACCTGCGGATTTGCGTTGTTTAATGAACAAAAAGTCCGTAATCTGACGTGCAGTTGGGCAGTCCGGATTAATTGGCAACACTGTGGTAGTGTGGACATTGTGCGCGGGAAATTTAAAATGGGGAATTATTGTAACAGTTTTAAGGAGGCAAAATATAATTGTTGTTTAGTAACGCAAATTTTGAACAACAAGAAATATCAGAAGGCAATTTTAAAACATGGATAGTAATGTTTTTATGTTCAGTAGGCGTGTAATTGTATGAAATAATAAATATTTCGATACTGGAAACATTATCCAACATGAATACTTATGGTCCATAAGGATATTTAAGTCTCGATTTGGTATACCAACCATCTTTTTTTCAGTTTTTTTTTATTTATTTATTTGTAGTGCTGCAATCATGCTGATCACTATACTATGTCCAACTATAAGCTGCTATTCATGTGGGTTTTACACATTCTATACCTTAATCCTGCCTCTTCTTCTTCTTTTTCTTCATCAACCCATATACGCCCACTGCTGAGCACGGGTCTCCTCTACCATTGAGAGGGTTTAGGCCATAGTCCACCACACTGGCCTAGTGCGGGTTGGCGGACTACACACCTAAGAAATTCCTAAGAACTTTTAGATGTGCAGGTTTCATCATGATGTTTTCCTTCACCGTTAAAGCAAGTGGTAATTCAATTTTGAATACACACATAACTTTGAAAAGTCAGAGGTGTGTGCCTGGGGTTCGAACCCGCGACCGCCGAGATTCTCGACCGCGCGCCTAAACCTCGAGGCCATCACTGCCTCTACTATATTGAAATTCTAAAATAAATTACTTATCTCCCAAACTGCGACCGCTCTTATGATAAATACGTCACGGTTGCCATCCATTTTCCTGTCAAATTCGACACCTTAGAACACCTCTACCAGGATATTAATGCGTTTGTCTTCACCTTTAGGTACTTGGAATTAAGGTTCATTTTACAATATATAATTGCCTTTTACAAGGGCCAAATAGGTGGATAATAGCGGATGAATGGAGGTGAATCAATCAATGTCCCACGTACGTCTGTCTGTGGTTCGATTCCTTACTCGCTTATCTATAATAATTCCTCTATTGAAGGAACTGGGGTTTCTTGAATGCAGCAAGGATAATACTATTAATATCGCTGCAGTGTTATTTACTATTAAGAAGATGATTGCAGATTGATATAATAGTAACGCCTATATCAGTCTTAATTGGTAGACAGAGTTATTTTTGTATCTATCATTTATATAAATGTACTTTATAAATAAGTATTACTTTAGTGGCATATGGCAGGTGTTTATAATACTGCCCCCGTGCTCTTTACAAGAATTTTCCTAAGATAAGAACGCTTTGGCTGACTCGGGAACTAAAGTCCTGGGATACCACTATTGCATACAACATATTTAGGGCGCTTGATTTATATAAATGGATATTAAAACTTACTTTTATTACCGGCGATGTTTCAAAAAGAATATCTTCCTTTTTTTCTGTTTCACCGACTTCAAAAAGGAGGAGGTTTTAAATTCTCTACTTTATTTAAATTCTGATACAGACCAATTGATAACCTCCATCTTTTTTAAGTCAGTTAAAAATATGTAACCGCATATAAAATACCATCTTAAATAAATACAGATCTGAATTCACCAAACTCCAGTGCCCAATCAAAAGTATACGTTAATTATTTATTGTTAGAAACTTGAATTAACAAGATTAGAGTACAATGTTCCGCTTGTTCAGCGCCTGGTGGATGCTGAATTATTCATGGTGCCGTGACGACATCTTGCCGACAGGTAACTTGTAGGCGCTGGGAAGTAAGATGTTTGAAATTTGTTTTTGCATTGTCTTTTCATTTATGGCTGTTGAGGAAAGTCTGTGAACGGGAAGGTGTTTTAATTATGGATTATACAAACGATTGATTATTATATAAAGTTTTTTTATAAATTCATTTTATGTACTTATTCCTTTTTGGCTAATTTTAGCGTTTTAAATTTCAATTATATAGTCCCATTCAATGTTTCTCAACTGTCGATTATTATGAACCAATCGAGTAATTTGTAACAGGTACAGTACATTCTGAGAATAAAGGATGTACTCAGACCGTGATCGGAACTTAAGACAGCTAATAGCTTAAGTGATGACGGTCGCTTCTTACTAATTCGGGCTGCGTGAATATCAAGACTTATAAATGACAAATAGTATCTCCTGGATGGAACAGGTGACAGTCAAGCGGCAACACTCGTCCACATACAAAATACTGTCTCACTCAGCTGGTCTACCACCGGGGCAATGAATATGATGTATTACCATTCTAGGCCGAAATTTACTATCTTCTTCATCAACCCATATACGCCCACTGCTGAGCACGGGTCTCCTCTACCATTGAGAGGGTTTAGGCCATAGTCCACCACGCTGGCCTAGTGCGGGTTGGCGGACTACACACCTAAGAAATTCCTAAGAACTCTTAGTGTGCAGGTTTTATCACGATGTTTTCCTTCACCGTTAAAGCAAGTGATAATTCAATTTGAATACACACATAACTTCGAAAAGTCAGAGGTGTGTGCCTGGGGTTCGAACCCGCGACCGTCGAGATTCTCGACCGCGCGCCCAAACCTCGAGGCCATCACTGCACATTAATTTACTATGATCTACCAATAAATGTTAAAAAACACACAACCTTAATACAATTCCCCTTCTGCTCAATAATTTTGAAGAGATATCAAAGGGAACAATACCGGGTAACGGAAAGTATTGTAATTGAATTGACCTCACCGTAGTGGGGGTGGGGGTGAGTGAGGGGTGCGCGGGAGGGGCGGCCGATTCCGACCAATATAAATGTAAATGTATTGGAGGTACGTACGGATCGCCAATGCCGCATAGAGTATAGAGATTAATGTAGATGGAGAAATAGGTAAAATTACGGTTAAAGTCATGGATAATTAAAGGTAGGTTTTTTTTTTGTGGTTTTCGCTATAAGAAATGGAGAGCTTTATCTTTAGATGTAGATTCGGTTTTAATAAAAATTATGTATTTACATGGCTACCATTTACATTTTAAAAAATGTGGAAAAATGGAATGAAGTAACGTTTTCCATTGACCAAAGCTTGATCAAACTTTTTCTCTGATGTCAGACTTGTTTTCATCCAATTATTAAGAGGCAGTGGCTTTACCACTACATTTTTTATTTATTACCTTTCAATACTAATTGCAATGATTAGAAATGGTTATCAATAAATAACACCACGACGATCCACACATCTTACTTTCGTCTCTTAACTCTTATCTTACTTTCTTATCTCTACTTTTCATCGCCCAACTGGCAACTGCTATAACCGCAGTGTCCTGTCTACCAACAACTATTCTTTACTCTTTAAGTTCACATATCGGTGGGAATCACGATCTCTCATGCATAAAGAAGCCGCCGCAATGGCGCATCAAGTCGCCACCTGCACGTCAAACGGCTGAATATTTGATAGCTCAGGAGTTGGACGTGACCCTCGAGAAGATGTTTAATGTTTCATCACGAATTTCACTATGAGGTACTATTGGGCCTTTAATGAGATCAGAATAGTATGAGTATGATGTCTTGACTTTTGGTAGAGCTCTTGGTCAAGTTCCGAGGATAGTGTGTGATTGAGGGGAATCGAGTTTGACTCCTGTGTTGGAAAATGTAGTTTTGCTCCAAATTCATTAAAAAGTGTAAATTGCTTTCGGAGTCCAATTGTTATTATTTATAGAATAGAAGGTAAATAAACAGGTAGGTCATCTGATCATATAATATGTTTTTACTGACTCCCTTGAGCACACTGTAGGAATTCTGTGCGCCTTTAGTAAAAATTCCTGTAAAATATAAAACAGATGTCCTCAAACCCACCCTCTGTAAAATTAAACGCACAAGAAACTGGAGACAATGCATAGGTAATGCGTTCAAACTTTACAATATAAAAATCATGGAAAGTCTCGACTTGAAGCGATGGAATTAAATATTCATTAAAAGTTCCATCGGCGCGGGGTCAGGTGGACTTCGAACGTGACGTGAGCCATCTTATTAGATTCCCTTCGTTCATTTTTGTATAATATTAAAATGTATCTGGGTGTAGGATTGATGTCATTTGATTGTTTAAAAGGCTTTTGATATATCGCCATAAGTTTCGTAGAACATAATATAATAGATTTTGTTATAGAACGAATGTTAAAATTTTAAGTACGTACATACTAGATAGTCTCAAGCATTTTTGCACCCATATTTCGCTAATTGTATCTTCGTCCCACGTTAAAGGAGCGTGTGGCTATATTTATATTAATTTTATACTTTACTATCTATATATTGTTAATTTTACATATATGTAATATAATTAAAGATATTGATATGGAACCATATTTACTTTACATTACGAACTCGTCAATCCTTTGCCAATCAAATAAAAACTCAAGTATATTAAATTGCAAATCGCCTTCGAAAAATTCAATTCACCGAGAGAGGAGCTATTAAAAAAACTGTTGAAATCCATTTTCTAAACAATCGCCAGTTACATGGCACGAAAGTGGGCAACAGAGCTCAAACGAACGAGTTCTCATTCAGAAATGAATCTTTTAATATTGGCAGCGTGGTGTGCTCTCAAATATTGGTAGCACACGTAACAAAAGGTCGAAAGCTTTATTGAAATCCGCAGTTCGGTGCCGGGCCGGGCACCATCATACCTAATAACGTGATCCGCCAGATGGTGCGGAGAACGATTCTGTTTTTAGCGATTTTTTCGCTCGGTTTTACTAACTTTGTGGGGGGATTTCACTGGTTGTTATGATAGAGTTTTAGTTGGTTTTCGGTCTGGGATGTGGACTTCAGATCTTTATCCCTTCACCCTTGGTCCCTTCACTGAAAACCAGCGCTGCAATACGGTGCAAGCGGAATTGCAGCATACAGAGCAGCTGAATGAGGGGATCATTGTTGGGATCAATGGGAATATTCTTTCAAATATTTGACGCTTGTTAATGTGATTTTTATTTAGCTAAAGCATTTATAGTGAGCATTAAATTATATAAAATGGGAAGCAGCGTTTATCATAAAGGGAGATTTTTTTATTTCAAAAGGAAAGCTTTATCTTTAGAAGAAAGAGAAAATTGTTCCCAAAATTTGTATAACCTATATATCAATTGTATATTTTAACTAGTTGCAATTATTAAGGTTTAAAACATTAATTGAAAATCTAGCTTAAAAATATTTCGATAGAAAGTCCGTCTCCATACAATATGATCCGTCTACTTAGAGTACGAAAAAATATCTGAGTATCAGGAAATGAAACAAAGGTAGAGAGGGGTTCGGTAGAGGCTTCATTGTCGCCTGCAACTACCATTGTTCCAGCCAACTGCCATATCGCTATTTGATTAAATTTACTTTGCACTTTGTTGGCTTTACGTCTTGCTAAATCTGCAATTTTTAAGACAGGATTATTATATCACACGACTATTAAATATTATTGCAAATTATACTTGACAATATCTTCGCAATAACACCGTCAATCACTTTACACATAAAATTAATGCAGTGCGTAATAGATTGTTTATTTATTTTATATAAATAATTTAAAATATAAAAAGGTATAGAATGGCAAGAAGTTGTATAACAACAGATTATTCAGAGTGTTGTGGTATTGGCTTATTATAGTTTTATTACTGTTAATAATAATTAAAATTTACTGCGTAACCCTAAGATGTAAAATCCGCAAAGGCTTACCTCATTTATGTATTGAAAATCATAATTTAACGATACTAAATGTTTCAGCCATTCCATTCCGTCGCAGTGACGAAAATAAAAACATTATTTATTACCCTCTATTAATTTGTAATATGCCGATTATAATTCTATAGGATAACGAATATCAATAAAAGAATTAGAGTATAGTTTTCAATACTAAAATCCAAAATATTTGCATATGGAATTAGTGAATTTCCTGCCTGTATCCGGATAGCATAAATATCGAATGCATTTTACATTGTGACAATACTGCGGTTAAACTCACAGCAACATTTCAACAGTTTTGTACGGTTTAGAATTGAATTTTCAATTTATTCATGTTGAAAAAGCGCTTTGTGCCAAATATTTTTAGACGTTAAATATTATTAGTTACATTTGTGGCTTGCCGAGCGTTTAATATCGAGTGGGGGATTAAAAAGTCAACCATGCATCTGACCAATTTTATTTCAATTCAATTTGAAAGGTTTGAGACAAATTATTTTATCAGTAATATGCTACGCATCGTTAAGGTCAATTGCTGTTAATTTCTATTAGGCGAATGTAATTCAATGATGCCTGATTAGCGACGAGTGTGATT
The DNA here is from genome assembly GCA_030295005.1 of Cephonodes hylas. Classification (NCBI taxonomy): domain Eukaryota; kingdom Metazoa; phylum Arthropoda; class Insecta; order Lepidoptera; family Sphingidae; genus Cephonodes; species Cephonodes hylas. Next base: position 686,704 of record AP025367.1, on the reverse strand, counting down.
GCAACTATTTTTCTACCCGTATTTTGACCGAACTGTCAACCAAGTGCAGTGCATAGAGTTTTTTTCTTATTTTTTTCTAAAATATTTACAGTAAAATTGAAAAACTTCCATGACTAAATTCATTTAATAACCTACCTGCTTTCCATCACCAACTTTTGCAACGTCTACACCCTTCATTTCACTTATTATGAGTCCCAGCTCATTTACGTTGAACTTCCGTTGCCACAACCTATGCTATTAAAATATCAATCGTGCCTCCATATAAACTCATACAAAGGCATTGGGATCTATTAAAGCCAGTTAACATCCGTATTATGGTTCGTTTATGGGGTAGAGTGCCCGCGACGGGTCCTGTATTAATGACTGGCATCTTGCGTCACTTACCTTGCTTGCTGGGTAAGGGATAGAAGGCGAGAGGGTATGAGGGATTTGAAAGACTGGTAAGATGTATCGTGGTTAGATACAATTGGGATATTTTATAAATGTTCGAAGTGTATTCTTATTGAATTATGGAATTTAATGGTGAAGGAAAACATTGTAAGGAAACCGAGATACTTAGTTCTTATGATTTTTTTCGGTATGTAGCCAGCCTGATGAACTAACCATAGACAGACCCTCTTAGCAATGGGTTTCTGTAAGGTAATAATAATTATAAACTTGCAATTAAATTTATTACTTATATACTTATATTTATGTATTTTAATTGGATCTCTAAAAATCTTTAAACACAATGCATCATTGATTTTTATTGGAGAGTGTTCTTTACTATTAATATTAAATATGCTCTCGTAATTAGCGATTTAAATGAAGAAAGATGAAACAGAAAATAAAATCTGTACCACTTATGACATAGACCCTTAGTCACTTCCTTAATTCGTATCAAATAGATTTAAACTCTATTCCAATGCACAAAGAGTTGAAATTTGAACTTCACATCAGGTAGAAGATTTTCTACGCAGGTTGTTTCCACCGGCCCACTCAATTCGTTATAATTTTTCTTTGTCACAAAGGGATGGATTTAGGTAAGATTAATTTACCGAGTGAGTTATTGAATGTTTTGGGAGCTTTCCTGGATTACCGTTGAAAGTGGACTAGTAGGGGAGAAGTCATTTTTTATTTTGCTCTTTTAAAAATATATTCTGGTTTTTGGGAAAATAATCTCAAGATTGCTTAATAACAATAGTTAATATCAATTGTATTACATTCAAAATTGTGAATTGGTATTGCGATAAGAATTACCTTTAGTGTATTGTTAAGAATTACCTTTAGTGGAAAACTCTATCATCTATGTTAAAATATGATACACAACACAAGTTTACAAGTTTGTTTCTGTTCTGAGTTTAAATATTAACGCCATAAAAATGTTCTTTTGACCAATTAAAATGAGAGTACTTTCGGTCTTTATTGACCACAACTGAACCAACAATTTCAAGGATAAAAATTCCTACTTAAATAACGAGTTTTATCAAAAATCGAAACCTATAAAAATATCAATTTTATTTAGGGCTATCAAGCTTCTAATACTTTTTAATGCCAAACCCAAGAGCAATTAAACAAGTGTCATAAAAACCCTTACACCCCCACTGCATCCCTGTACCCAAAGCGGTTAATAGTGGTCCCGGATTAGTCGGGAGAGTAATACCGGGACGAAACCTGTAGACGGATACAAATGTCTCGAAATATTGGTTAGTAGGCAAACGGGCCCGTCCGACCCTCGCAAGGTGAAGTTTGAGGGTTATTGATGGAAGTATTGATGGATTAGATAAATCCGAGTTGGATACTTGGGATGGCACGGTGCGGAGGGTTGAAATGAAAGTTGTGTGTTTCTGTCGCGTGGTGTTAGACTGTTTCTCAGTTATGCGATTTTTGAGACGTACTTTGGGTTGGGGTTAATTAAAAACGTGGTGGATTGGATCAAAAGACGTAATCTAAGACGTCAAATTGACTATTTTACAAAAAAAGGAAATGTGAAAGCGTGCATTTTTGTTACTATCCTTTCTCTCGTAGATTACTACAACTGTTTTAGTGGAATTTGGTTAAGACGTATATTGTATCTTGAATAAAATTACAAGGCACTGGTATTGGAAAGTATTAAGTTCCTCATGGGAATTTTTGCAAAAATGGTCAAAAGCATTTATTTTGGAATGAGCGCAGTTTCACAAGATTTCAATTTTTTAATCATTGTTTTCGGACAAGTATTCTGCAATAAACTTATGATAAACATCTTTTGATCTTTAATTTAAATGCGGATAAATATTCAAATATCCAAATATAAACAGTGAGTGTAGGACATCTATTCAAAATATTTATACTCAATATGCGACCTTAGCCTAGAAATCAATTTTATTAGCAAAAATGATATCTTTTACAGTTGCATTTTTGTCGTGTAATAAAAGGTTTACTGCTACCTGAACCCTGTCTCCTAACTACCCCTCCAAGGAACCATAGTAATAATTTACTACATCGTTAAAAATTTTCGCAGCGTCTCTCTCACGAGACAAACACGGCTCGTAAATAAAATTAATTAATTATATTTTCTGTACATGATAGTAACGAACGGGGGTGAACAATCTGTCATATTTATTCTTATCTTCTTTCTTTAAAAATATTGAGTGCATATGAAATGTATCAACGTCCATTTAGCCTAAGTTATTTTTTTTACAGATATTGTGGACCTACTTTGAGGCATAGTCAAGTAACGGAACTAACGAATGCTAAAATGATCATCATCTATGTAGATCATTGTATCATATTAGCTGTATTTCTTTTTGTCAACCTACCTATATTAAAACATTCAAGTCACTTGGCCTTGTTTCGTAAATATTTAACGCTCATAATAATATTTTTGTTTCTCATATCTCAGTTTTTTCCCTATATTCTTTATCAGAAACTACGAGAGACTTTTCGGTCTCACAAACACCCAGGCCCGAAACAAATATTTGTGGATCACACAAACATTTGTCTCGGTGCGGGGATCGAACCCGCGGCCGCTCGTTTCGCAAGCTGGTGTCTAGCCAACTGCGCCACGGGGCTGTCGTAATAAAATAAAATTAAGTTCGTATTACCAATAATTCCTTCTTCCAACCTGCAGCCCTCTAGCCTGAACTAAAATATCGTAACTAAGCCCGTAGCTAAACCAACAGCGACATCTGTCGATGGCCCTCGACGCAATAATACATCATGAAGATAGACGCGACCGCTGGAGCGGTAATCCCGGCTCACCTGCGGGATTAAGGTGATCCCGCGGGACTCGATCCCGTGTCCCGTTACGTTTGATTCGGTCCGGCATTAGCGGCAGTTTAATGCGGTGCTTGCGGGTAATGGATAGTTCGGTGGGGTTATGTGGGATTGATTGGGAACGTTGATTACTTATCTGGTGAAATACGGTTATAAACTTTGTACGGTTTTGAGTCCTACGACAGACTTGCGAGATTAATGTACAAAATACTTAACCTGGAAACGAATGAACGGAAATAAAAGTGTAAATGGAATGAAGGAGCCTATGGATTTAAAACATTAAGGCTTTTTAATACGACCACTCTACCAATCAATTTCTTAAATCAACACCTTTTTAGAAGTTCTATAATTCCTATGCTGTGTTATTTCGATACTGTAAAATTTAAGTAAATTAATTAATAGCCCAATGTTTATGATAAGTATTGTTTAGTTTTTTCATCATCGTACCAGTGGTAACGCTTTTTATCCTACAATACCTCTCTTAAGCGTATCTAAAAATACAGCGAACGAAAAACATTAATTTAAAACTCCGCCAAGAGCGATCCAGCTAACAGCGGCCATTGAATGGGGTGCTCAAGAAACTTCACCTGAAAACTTTAAACTTGGGAATTTTAATGAAAAAATAATTTCAATTTGTTGCGAGAGCCGTGGGACGCGCGGGAACTCTCCTAACATCATTACCTTCGCATATTTGAGGAGACGACACTTCGGAGTTCTCTCGTGGCTCTAAATATTATTCAACTTTAAATATTATATGAGAGGTGCAGCGAAAAGTTATACTGTGATGATGATATTATGAATACAGAGTGTTTGGTGTCAATTGCTTTGGATATAGGATTGTATCAAGATGGCTATTCCAGGCTTTTGAACAAAACAAGGTATATATATATATATATATATATATATATCTATTATCTTCCATACAGTTGATATATCCTAAAATTCATCACTTATTATACCCACGTATAAATCTATATTTACGGAATATAATACAAAATATTAAAGCAAGTACCAGGAGCGCACAGTCTCCAGGTGGTAATCGTGGCCGAACTTGCAAACAAGTGTACAACTTGTGACAGATGACACCTCGCCCCTATCCTATCGCTGACGTGGACATATTGGCGAGGCGAATTTGCTATGAAAACAACATTGAAGGTGGGTTAACTTGTCCTTTAATATAATAAATATGTGTATGACTTGTTTGTTTTTACATAAAGGTGACGCGTCAAATCATTCGTGCGTTATTTTAGTCCACTTAGTAACAGAGTGTTGACTCGAAAGAACCAATGACGATAATCTCTCAGTCGACCTAATTTTGCCGGCCTAATGACAACCAGATATTCAAAGGTGTTCCCAGAGCGCGAAATGTTATGATCAGGTTTGTACTGGCATATTTTTTGCATTTCTAAAGATAACGTATTTCAGTTCCTTATTATGGTTTTGTTATGATGCATTCTTTAACCTCACACCTATAATTTATATAGGGGTAGGCAGAGGTGCAATTCTGCAATCACATTTTTTATGAATGATTCGGTTCAACGTAAAAAACGTGACACGGAATACGAATTTGGGAGGTCTAGATTGCACTGGTCATACCTGTAACGCAATACTAAGAGGCAGAATTTAATCTACGTCTTATTCCATATTGAGTCACTCCATAAATCAAAATATGTCCCTGGAATTTGAAAGCGTAATCCAGCTCTTTTTTATTTAGATATTTAATGAACAGAGTTCGTATATAAATCAGTTAAAGCAAATTTAAAACAATTCGCTGCGTTTAAAACACATTCTGGCAGACACTTACAGTCACCTTATTTTAAGCCGGTCCGGGCCTCACCGGCTGAGTCTAAAATCGTGTTTGATCCGGTTTGGCCCGCACCGAACCGGAATAATCCAGTCCACCTGATCCGGTGAGATCCGGAGACTTGCGGCGGCTTCCCTCACTGCCGGAGTTGCGTTCCGTTGGTTTCATGTCTCTTATGGCGATCGTTTCAAACTGCCTTTTATTTTTACATGTGGCCAGTTAAAAGGGCTTATACTTTTTAGGTGGATTTATTTAGCAATAAATCGAGTGGATTTTTACATGAGTGATTTTTGGGTGGAAAATCAACAAACAAGGCGTGATACCTTGTTAAAATTAGATGCTACAATATTGGCAAATTTAACAAAAATTGGAACGTTAATTCTACATCCCAATGCGAGTTTTGGATCACACAATAATTTAACTATTTCTTACACGTAATTTTCAGCAGCACCATTTACTCCAAAAATATACCTAGAAAAGCTAACAGAACTAATACCCAATATTCTGACAAAACATACAACCCTACTAAACAATTATATCCTTATTGAGCTGTGCTCAAAACATTCAGTCTCACGGCAATCGTAATCAAATCTGATATTTTAATCTCTTACCTTCCCTAGTATTCTTATCACGGTCGTTTCACTGAGATGGATGTTGCCCCCCCACTGCCGCCAGCTCAGCCCTTTCCATTCAGTAGACGGCAGCACATTTCGACGCAGCCTCTTCATTAATTGGCTTGCATTCGTTTGCATGAATTAGTGCAGGTATTCGAGAGCTACCCTTTACGAGATTTTTTATCTCTCCCCCCTTTTGTTGGTGAATGTTTTGCTAATGTTGCCGAGGGTTTAAGTCGTAGGTAACTCTCGCTGTATGTGTGTTTACGTAAAAAATGAATGGACCTAGGTACTTGTAATCTTTAGCTAATTTAACAATTTAAATATGTTTTGGCAACCTTTATTAATTGACCTTTGATATTAGAGAAAACGAAACAACGCTTGGTTAAGCAGTACATAAATAAGGCAATGTTTGTAAGTAAAATAGTTTGATGCTCATTGACTGTTGTGATAGGTAGGGTCTATATGCGCAAAATTTTAGGTGGCAGCACATAATCATGATGATGATACACTACACGATACATGATAGAGTACACGTCCAATTTTATTGCCTATGTATGTGAGGGATAATTATGAGAATTAATAGTAAGAGTTTGCTAACTATTTTTAATACTTGAACGACTCCCATATTATGACTGTAGGACTCCCTTGTCCTAACAATAGGAAGGATTGCACTGGCTCACTACTACACACAATAGCGCAGGCGCATGTCCGACTCGGTCCGATGTCAACGGTCGACTCACTGAGTGACAGCTAACCCCACCACTGGTGTACGTGAGACAATGTAACGTATCTATTTAATAGATACAAACACTACATCTCTTCCTTTTCATATATTTTTATTAATTTCCATTTGAAACAATAACAATCTGAAAATTACAAATAATGTGTTTTTTACTAAAGGCTAATAACATAAACAACCCATAATTGACTCTTAGGGAGTTTAATCAGAATAAAATAAATCTCAAAATTGAATATAATATCTAACTACACTACTCATCAGGTGCTTGGCTTTCCGCTGGCGCATAACAATCATCCTGTCCATGTTTTACGTTTTTCCACTGTCCTTCTACTTTTTTTAAATGTATGACATTTCTCCTTAGTTTCTGTCCTGTCTCTTCGTTCCTCACAGTAATGTCCCCTTGAACTGAATTTTCCACTACGTGTGGCGTAGGATTAAATGTAGTAGCTAGTTTATTAGTCTTTTCCATTTCCTTCAAGTATACCTTATCTCCTTGGCTTATTATGTGTGTCTCCGCTCTTCTCTTCCTGTCACCATACTCCTTTCCTTTATCTTTTTCCAGTTTATCCTTATCTCTCACTTCTGAATCATCTCCTTTATTATTAATGTCTCTAAGCATTGGGATCTTATCTCTGTTCTTCCTTTGGAAGAATAGTTCGGATGGCGTCTTACCAGTTACTGAATGAGGTGTGGAATTGTACATCATCAAGTACTCGTAAAGTGCTTCTCTCATATCCTTTTTCTCACTTGAACTTATCTTAAGGCGTTTAACAATGTCTCTGTTTTGACGCTCGACCTCGCCGTTCATCTGTGGCCAGTATGGAACAGTGTTAAAAAGCCTTATATTGCATTCATGACAGAAAGACTTAAATTCTTCGCTTATGAACTGCCGTCCATTGTCTGCAGTAATAGATTGTGGATAACCCACCCGACTAAATATTTCTTTTAAGATTTTGATTATTTGTGCACTTGTTATAGCTCTAGTAATCTTGATTTCTTTATAGCGGCTGTAGTAGTCAATGATAACCAAAAGATAATCGCCATTAGGTAATGGTCCTAGTAGATCCATTGCAACATCCACCCAAGATTCAGCTGGAAGCTCTCTCCGTTTCATCGGGGCAGGAGGATTTGGCAAACTTACCAAGGTACACCCTTTGCAACTCTTAACGAGGGACTCAACATCCTTATCAATTCTCGGCCACCAAACTTTCGACCGTAAGCGACCCTTCATACCGACTATGCCTGGGTGACCCTCATGAGCCGCATGTAATACTAGTTCCCTAAGTTTACGAGGTATAACTATTCTATTACCTCTTAGAAGTATGTTTTCGTAAAAACAAAATTCATCCGAAAACACTTTATACGATCTAACAGCGTCATCCCACTGATCATTGTATATTCCTTTTTTGACATTTAAAATTTCAGTATCAGATTCAGACTCTTTCATTATTTCTTGCATGGATATTGCGCAAGGTCTAGCTAGCTCAGCTATTTCGTGAACATAATCTTTAAATGGAAGTTGAGTAGGCTGATTTTGGTAATCACAAAGACGCGATAATGGGTCAGCGATATTTGATTTCCCCGGTTTATATTTAATATTGTATCGATATGCTTGAAGCCTCAAGACCCATCTTTCAACACGTGCACATGGTTTTGATTTAGGGCTGAATATAAATTCGAGGGGCTTGTGATCTGTGACCAAATCAAACTCTTTCCCAAAAAGAAACGTATTAAAATGTTCGATAGCCCAGACAAGTGCAAGCGCTTCCTTTTCTGTTTGGCTGTACTTTCTTTCGCATTCATTTAGCGTTCGATTGCCATATGCTATGATTCTTGGCCCACTTTGATCGGATTGCACTAAAACTGCTCCTAAACCCACTGGACTAGCATCTGCTATCACTTGAGTTTTATCTTTAATGTCGTAATATCCTAGAGTTTCAATCTTTGCTAACATTTCTTTTAACTCCTTGAATGCTTTATCTTGCCTATCTTTCCAGTATTGATTGATGCATGCTTTCTTGCCTAGCTTTTTCCTTAATAATTCCTTAAGCGGTTCTGTTTTGGTGGCCAAATTAGGTATCCATTTATTTATGTAATTGACTAAGCCCAGAAAGCTTTGTAGTTCTTCGATTGTTTCTGGTGCCCTAAATTCCTGTATGCTTTGGATATATTTTGACAATGGTTTTGCCCCTTCTGAAGTTAATTCATGTCCCAAAAAATCTATTTTTTCCACCGCAAATGTGCATTTATCCTGGTTCAATAAAACATCATTCTCTTTTAATACTTTCAGTACTTCAGCCAATCGTGTATCATGTTCTTCCTTACTAGAACCCCATACTAAAATGTCATCAATGAAATTAATTACACCATCACATCTTATGAGCATTTTTTCTAATATTTTTTGAAATAGTTCTGGTGCGCAGGTTACTCCGAACATAAGCCTTTTGTATCTGAAGAGTCCATTTGAAGTTATAAACGTTGTCAATTTTCGTGAGTCAGGGTGTAGCTCTATTTGGTGAAATGCGTTTTTGACGTCTAATTTTGAAAAGTATTTGGCCTTCTTTATTTTTGGTAATAAGTGTTCCATGCAAGGTAATGGGTGATTCTCTCTTATTATAGCTGCATTGGCGCGGCGCATATCCACACATACTCTAACATCCCCATTATCTTTAATAATAGGTACTATAGGCGAAACCCATTGTGATGGTCCATGTACCTCTTCAATTATGTCAGCATCCAGAAGTTCCTTTATTTTCTTGTTAATTTGTTCCTCCATCGGAATGGGTATTCTGCGATAAGGCTGCATGACAGGTTTTACTGAAGGATCTATAAGAAACTCGATCTGAATATTTTTAAATTTTGGAAAAGGCTTAGTATCATCCTGAGACAGCTTGATATGATTTATATCTATGCCTACTTTTAATACGCCTAATTGCATAGCTGTGTCTTTTCCTAGAAGGTTCCTTGATCCGTTTTCTATGACATAAATGGTACTGCGCTCTATCTTCCCATTCGCTTTAATATTCGCTTCAAAAGATCCTTTGACCTCTAAAGGAGTTTTACTACCATATGCCAGAAACAACTTATTGGGTTCTTTTACTTGTTTATAACAGCTTATCCTGTTCTTTTTTAAGTATTCCCAAGCCTCACCAGTGATAAGGTTATGTTTACAACCGGAATCAATTAGCATTTTTAAGTTGACCCCTCCTACATCACAAACAACTGTTGCGTCATCATTTAAATTAAAGATATACTGAGTTTCATTCTCCAGTGAGTTTACAGTAGTCTCTTTTCGTTGCCTTTTAGTGTTTCTGTCATCTTCTTGTTTTTGCTCTAATTTTCGTTTTTGTTGATATGCCTTGGTTCGGCAGCATCGCTGGTAATGGCCCAATTTACCACAGCCATGGCATTTCTTTTCTTTTGCTGGACATGTTGAACCTTGAGCAAAATTATGTGTGCTATTACCACATCTATTACACTTTTGAACGATTTTTTCCCGCTTGCCAAATCTTGAAACATCCTGATTCTTAAATTTTATAGCATTTATCTCAGTAGTCTTTGGTTTTTGTTCATAGTTTTCCAACTGATAGTTTACAATTTCTAGAGTATTGGCCATAGTAGTCACTTTGTCAAGCGTAATGTCATCTCCCATTGTCAAAAGCTTCTTCCGTAATTCCGATGATAGGCATTTTCCTATTATTTGATCAATTATGTGTTCATCTGGCTTGTCAAATTTACATTTTGATGCTTGATATCGAAGTCTAATAAGAAATTTATCAAAGGTTTCGCCTTCCTCTTGTTTAATTAGGCGAAACAGGTGCCTCTCATATGTTTTATTTTGTTTGGGTAAAAAGTAATCATCCAATTTACTAAGGGCTACTTCAAAAACATCAACATGATCTCCGGGCTCAGTACTGGCACCCGGCAAATTGTAAAATATCTCTTGAAGTGCAGCGCCACCCAAAACTAATAATATTGCTCTCTTCTTGGTATCGAGTGTAACGCCAGAAGCTTCAAGATAAATGCGAAGAGACCGCTTCCACTTTTCCCATCTAAGGCCTACCGAAGTGCTGTCGCCTTCAAGTTCCAACTTTTCCGGCGGAGGTAGCTGACTTGCCATCATGGGAGTTTATTTTTCCGTACGACCTGAAAAACATCCAATTGAATGGAAGTCCAAGGGGTACCTTCAATTTAATGAAAGTCTATATGTTTTATCTAGACACATATACCTCTTATTTAAAAGAAGTCCACACACATAATTTCAATTTAATGAAATTCGATTTAATTTAATTAAGGTACTTCTAATTTAATAGAAGTCAATTTATTTCCAATTTAATGGAAATCAATTTATTTCCAATTTAATGGAAATCAATTTATTTCCAATTGAATGGAATTCAATATATCATTTTTATTTAATAAAGAACACACTTATTCCATTCCAATTTAATGGAATGCAGAGCCTAGTTGTTTTTTTCTTTAGTAAGTATTAGATAAGTTATTTTCTGTACAACCGTAATATGATCTTTATTTTGGTGTAGCCGACAATATTTATTTATTTATTTATTTACACTTTATACAAATTGTGTATAGGTGGACTTAATGAGACTTAATGACTTAACAATATAAGGTAAGCACGGTGAACGTACTATGGTTATGTTTTTATTTTCGTGTTGCATACTATCGTATTATTATTTAGCAGTAGATACACTAATGATATCAATTAGACACACCTGTGAGCAAGTGCAAAAATACAAACATGTAAAATCTAGTATCACCCCGTCGCAATCAAGCTATTGTTTTAACGTAAGTAGCTTGAATGCGTAGGTAAACAAGCTAGGTTTCGAATTAAAATATCTCACATAATAGGTATTTATCGAAATATAAAAGTTATAATCGGAAGTGAATAATAGGCATATCACGGCATAAAACCCAACTATGTAAGTACTTATTGTTAAGTCCGATTTATAACATTTGGTATGTATCCCCAGATTTCGTGTAATTTTCTTTTAATTATGATTACAATGGGATTTTTATGGCTAGTTGTTAGTTCAAATTATTTTCTCTAATTGGTACGCTGTGCATCCGTATGCGAAATAGAATAAAATAGCTGACAGTGACACGTAACTACCCTCACAACTCAAAGTTAAAAATAATATGATTCCGTATAGAAACAACATAAAACTCTCACACCATATGATTACAACGGAGTTCGTTTAATCTTATTGTAGATAAAGGGAATATTTTGCCGTAATTCAATTAGTGTCTTACTAATAAATTAAGTGTCACATAACTCAGTATTAATTTAATTGTAATTTACGTAAATAATAACAAGACAACGCTATTCTAATATTGTTCCGGCGTTGTGAGTTTCTATGTAGGTAAGTAAACATATTAGTTTAGTATGATTTGAGTTGTTTTTCTGCTGCAGGTGAAGACTAATTTTAGCCAGCATGAAATGCAAAGTGATAACATTATTATGCAACCATAACTATATTATTCGTAAACATCACCATAATACGTCACTCACCCTCCCCTAATAAAAAATATTTTTTATTTTATTTTTATTTGTAAATTGACACTAACCTTTTACCTCGTCGCCACTTGTAGGACTCCCTTGTCCTAACAATAGGAAGGATTGCACTGGCTCACTACTACACACAATAGCGCAGGCGCATGTCCGACTCGGTCCGATGTCAACGGTCGACTCACTGAGTGACAGCTAACCCCACCACTGGTGTACGTGAGACAATGTAACGTATCTATTTAATAGATACAAACACTACAATGACCTAAGACGTAAAATCAATAGGCAAAACTACAGAAATAACTCGTAGAGTGAGTGTCTTCCATTCTGTGATTCAGGCGCGTATGTATAAACCTTTATAACATGGCACGTAGGTTCACATTCTCATTCATTTATAATATATGATAATAAACCACGCCATATGCAATTTTCAGGAAAGGTAACCGGTACATTAGCCGTCAAAATAAGAGTGAAATTGTGTGTTTGAAGACAAACTGAACTCGGGATGCGACCACTGACTCCATAACATTTGTCACGTTCCCCATGGGTGTAGGGATGACGAAGCATCGATGGAAATGTAATCGATACATTTAATTTGACTTGAGATGGAATGTTGAGCGGAAATATCTAATATGGGCTGTTCTGCGCAACGAAATTAGGATATTTATAAATATATTATAAGGTCTGGGAGTTTTGTGATTCTGTGAATTTTAGCGTTTATCTATAACACAGGAAAGTGTTTAAGTTTTGGATCCAGGGGATTCGTGTTGCTTGGATTATATATATAGTAAATTTACGTGTACGCTGCCAAATCACAATAGGCGTTTTTCCATGAAAATGAGGGTACGCAATAGGTCTTAAAATTCTAAAATTATTAAATATTTTATCTATGGAAATCTTACGTCCAGTTAATAACACATGTTTTATTTTATATCTTATATCCTATGAAGGAGTATTAAATAAATTGTCGATATCCCAACAGAACGTAAGTGACATCCTTAGTCGCACGCTGAGTTATGCAGTCTGGCGTCTAGCGAATATCGATGAATTATTGAGCTATTTACATTACAACACTAGCGCCCGACGAGTGAAATGTTTCCGCCCTTCTAAACCCTCCACTTTAGATATGATTTAGATTTACCTGCAACTTGGTTATTGTAGTTATTTAACTGGATTTTAGAGAGTATATTTTTGAAAATATTTTTTGAAAATAGAACAATCGAACAATCGAATGTTCATATGTAAATACATGCTTGCACGTTTCTGAATACCCAAAGTATCATTAGTAGATACTCGTAATTCGTTCATGCTGTTACGTCAATAGTTTTATCCGATGTAATAGGAGGGGAGCCTATCTCCCAGGCTACATACTAATACTTACAATTGTTACCATATAAACTCAATAATAATCCGGTCGTCCGTATCAATTATACTTACTATTAAATTATTGTAGTATCGTGCAAAATATTCTAAATCATAGTTCGCTTGCATCAGCAACATGGCTCACATCATTGCCTAATATAAAGTAACACACAAGTGGGGAGTCCTATAAACCCTTACCTCTGAGATTGGTCCACGAGATTAGGCGTCCTCCGTGCCCCTTATCTGGCCAGATAATCTCCTGCATCCATCTCCGTCATGTCTTTGGAGGGGTTTCACAAAGATTGCATTGTTATTTTTTGTGTCATTCGTATATTGTAATGTATACGAATACGTTCTAAGGTTATTAAGGTGGTTGTTGTGGTGATAAAGAACTAAAGGAATAATTAGTTCGAATTCTCTGAATTTAGGTATTTTAATAATTAGTTTTTACTCATTACAACGGCTGTCTGATTACCTACGAGTTATAAATTTCTTTTAGCTTTTATTTTCAGTATAGACATATAAAGACTACAAATAGCCTGATATCGGCCTGACCTTATATACCCTGATTTTAACGGACAATTATTTTATGGCCTACTGACCGTAACTAGTCTTCAATGAAAATAGAAAACCTTTCTATACGTGCAGCTAAACATTTAACCTTCAACACTTCCTAGCAACTATACCACGTAACTATCGGTAAAATATCACCCGCTTAATTTCGTTGCCACTTGAGCCGAAAAACTAGGTCTGCGACTCACGTAAGCCATTACCTCTGAAGTAAACGATCGTCGGACCTCATTACTGGCGTCTTAGAGGCCCCCCGCGGGGGAGGAGTGAAGGGAGGAGAGGGGGGGGGGGGCTGGAGCTAAGTGACTCCGAACGGAAATAAAGGTGCATGCGACTGGAGGTAATGTTAATTGAATTTCTGCAGACGTTTAGAAGCGATGGTGCTGTGTCGATGTTTTGGGGTCGATGCTTTGTTTTGTTCTGTTGGGGAAGTTGCTGGTAGTGTATGACTATGCTAGAGTAATGTGTAGTTGAGGATTATCTTTAATATTCCATGGTAGGTAATTACCTACGGCTATCGGCTGGCAGAGGTTCGATGGGGGCTATGTCCATCACTGTGAGAATAGGTGTTGATGATGATGAAACCCGCATTTCATTGGGATATTTTTGTAGCTACTTGGAGTCTGAAAATAACGACGGTAAGCTCAACCCTGTAATTAAGGATTTAAGATGACAAGAGAGTGAGTGTGTGTATACTAACAATGCAGAATAATAATAATAATTAACAATAATTAAAATAGACTCTGTCGATATCCCTACCTCTCTACAGCAGTGGCGAGTGATACGCGCGGCGGCCGCGTCGCACGCAAGATTAAACGTCACAAAACCTTCAAGATATTTTCCAACTGGCACCAGGCGGGGCGGAAACTACCCACCTGGGACGCCCTTACCTTCCTTAACATCAAGATGTAAGGTTAAAATTTGCCTGGTTGGCATGCAAAGGTAAATTTGCAAGTTACTTGCAGTTCGCGTATTGTATACACAGTTGTTTAAACGTTTTTATTACTTTACAATTAATATGTAGGGTCTTGCCGTCTGGGGTAGGTGGAGTCTAATAGAATGCGAGAATTTTGTTGATAACTGAATATAATTTGAGTGTATCCTTGCTTATTTATAAATAAACATGCTTGTGAGAACGGTGTTTCTTAAGAATCTGATATCTCATTAACTCCCATGAGAGAATGAACAATTATAAGAAGTCTTGGACAATCTACTTCTTTAGATCTGAAATCGAACTGAACATGTTATCGTCCGTACTCTCGCAATAGAAATTACAATTCCAAATTAAAAGTTTTTAATACAGATGATACAAAATTAGTAACTTAAGTTAAATCAGGCCTTTTTGTGATTCTTGGCTTTATTTTTCAAATACTACATATTTGTTCAAAAATATATTTACCTACACTTGGCCACTAAGTAACAAACGAAAAATATTTCTCAGCGAACCCATTAAGTTACCTACAAGCGTAAAATAAAGTCTTAGTGCAATAAACTCGAGGGCCCCACCGGCGCCCACTAATATAACAAAGACTTTCTGCCCCCGTAAAGTACAGATTACCTGCAACAACACACATTAGAGAAAAGAAATTGAGCGTCCGTTTGTCTTTCAAAAGCAACGTTATCAAATTGGGTTTTCTTGTACAGTGAAGTGAACATATGACTTTGAGGAATTAACCGCTGAAGAAATACTTTCACGGCTTAGGTTAGTTAGTGCTTCAGCTCTATCAGCTCAGGGCCCACTGATTGGATACGAATATACCCTTAAGGGTAATACTACCATACCATTCTAAAGGCCTACATTCATCATTATCCGGAAGATGTCCACTGCTAGACATAGGTCTCCCGTAAAGACTTCTACTAATGTCTAAGGTTATGTAGATTACTCATAGGAACTCCAGAAACATTTCGTATGATCATCAACAATAACTCCTACAGATTTAGTGAGTCTCGTGTACGAAAAACGGAAACGAACCCACCCGGGTGCAACAGCTAGGCTGCAATAAAGAGGCGGCTACGTGCCCAACGAGTAACACCTTTACTTACAGCGGCGCGGGAACGCAGCAAAACGCCTCACTCACTCGGATTGGAGGAAATTACGTTGAAAATTGCGCGCACTCCAACATCATTTCGCAATTTGCAGCTCTTAGAATCGTCGAGAAATTGTTTTATAATATTTACAATTAACGAAGCAGTAACTCTTAAGTTTTGATGCTGTATTCTAAATGGAAACAAACACTCAAAAATCTCGAGGAAGTCTATACGTCCACAACTGATGTATGAAGTCTAACAATCTTTGATGAGAAATACATAATCGAAAATACGTCAGGTGGTAAACCAGATCATAATTTAAGACAAGGGATAGTATTAGGAAACCATTTTTTCGTCATTGTTTGTGCCAATGTCTTTGTAATCACTGTACAAAGTCCTGTACCTGTCTTAGTTTTAGGTCAAGGTCCATTTACCCTGCAAAAGTTCTACAAACATTTGCACAAATATTTACCTCAGTTCCTCGCATCCAAAAACATTTGAACCAACATTGCGTCCAAACACCTGGCATATACCATTGGATCCATCAGTAACCGACACTGTATTGGCCCACCATTTAACTGTAACAGGAGTCGGTAACGCGACGCCACCTTTTACCACGTACAAACATCTCAGGTGTTTGTGTTGGGGCGTACTATTTGCGAAGGAAAACCGAGGGAGAGTCCATTTGGAGGTTCTGATTTGTATTTGTTTGAAATGTAGGGATTTTTAATGGCGGCCGGCATTGAGTTTGTTGTATCTGGTAGGAATTTAGAAATATACTGTTCATTGTATTCTATAGGAAGATGGTAGTTGTATTAGTAGGATGTTGGTTAGTAGGATATTTGCACATCAACGCGCTTTACACCAGGCATTACATAATCAAATATATTCTTCTCCATTTCAGTTCTCACATTTGTTATTTAGAATGCTTAATTATGTAAAATATCTAATAATATTCTCGCAATAATTTTATTGTAAAGTTTGAGCATCGTGTTATTGAGTTTTTCCATTTGAAAGCCTCCTTTTCAGCACGGAATTTAGAAATGTGCCAGAAAAGTTAATAGGCTCCAACATGACGCATTACCTGTAGTTTTATTTAAATAACTCACAACATAGAAAAAAGTCGTGTTCAGGCAGACGTGGGTCCACATAGATTATCCTGATTATATGTTTAAGAGAGACAAAAGGAATAGTGTTTGCAAGGCTGGGCCTGTTAATCCCCCGAGATGTCTCAGGGACAGTGTAATCAGAATAAAGTTAATTTACTTCATCAATCAGAGGACGACTTTGATTGAACTTATTTGGTTTTTTCCCAGTCCTATTTGTAATTGGTGAAGGTAATGTAATCTATATAGGACAGGGTTTTGTATGTCAAGTATATCTTGAGAATGGACATATACAGTCCTTTTAACCACTTCAATCATTAACTAAGTACTTGACTATTTGAGTAGCTAGATTATGAATTAAATACAATAATCAATTGTTGAAGATCTGGCCTTTAAATACTTATAATTACATTGACCTGAAACTTGTCCCATAACGATACTTTTTACCCATTTTTTTACTGAACAAAGTACAACAATTTGGCTTTAGTTTGCGATATAACTAAAGGTATAGTTTAGTGTGGCGTGACCACCTTAAGACAATCTATGTCGCGGGAGGCAATTTCCCGCGAGAGGTAACAAAATCTTAGGGAGTGACCGCTATACGTCGTAGCTCGAGGAAAGAGTAGTAAGGATGTGGATTGAAATTTTTTTATATGTACTTTATTGAATAGCTAGTAAGATCTAATGGAAAAATACATATGAAATTATTGCAGATTCAATTATTTTGTAAATACTTGGAACTAGACATTAAAAATGAATTTGCAGTGGTTTTGGAGTGGAGACCACGGCTTGGTAAAAGTAGTGTAGTAAAGTAATAGACCAAGAAAAATGGCAAAGGAAAACATCTTGAGCAAACTAAGCACGCCTCAAAAAATTAGAAATATCTTATGTATTCAGTTCCCAACCCGTACCTACTAGGCCAGCGAGGTGAACTAAGACCTAAACACTCAGATTTCGAGAAGGCCCGTGGCCACCAATGTGACGTATAGATGCTGATGATATTTTTGTCTTTGAAATAATGTTTTTTATTTTAAAAAAGTTTTATAACCATAAGCAATTCTATAAAATTACTGTACTAGACTGGTGTTGCTTGCGAAACGAGCGGCCGCTGGTTCGATCCCCGCACCGAGACAAATGTTTATGTGATCCACAAAAATTTGTTTCGGGTCTGGGTGTTTGTGAAACCGAAAAATCTCTCGTAGTTTCTCATACCCACGACACAAGACTCGTATCTTAGTGTGGGATCAGGACTATGTATGTGACTGTTGGGTGTATTTATTTTATTTTTTACATTGAGTACAAGACGCATCCCATAGTTCCTGCCGCTCGGTCGGGGTAATTGGCGCTATCAGAGTCGGTCGCAGGACGCCATAAAGGAGTGCGGTGGGCGCCCAATCGACTGTGAATGTGCACTCGGCCGTCCTACCTTCACACATCACACACACACACATACTGCCGCTATACTAAAGTGTATTGAAGAAAATTTTACAAGAAAATGTGTGAGGAAAAGTTTTGGAAGTATTTAAACATACCTAGGTTAAGTGACTCTACTTAAAAGCTTCTAAGTCAGCTGATAAGGGGTACTGCTTCTGTGTAAAACGGCGGTTTCGTTTTAAAATAAAATACTTCTTTACAAACGACAACAGTAATCTTTTAATACAATATATTTATAATAGAATTTTAGTCTTAATTAGCAGTAAAACAAGGTGGACTAATGAGAACTACTCTATATTAGTTCCTTTTTAGTTTTATTGAGGAAGAATATGTAAACTCCAGTTTCTCTTATTACCCCATAACTAATGCAGCTATTGTTTTCTTACAGATTGTTGGGTCTAGTGTTGATAGATTCTAGTTCAATTTTATGACAGTTTGCGGTAGGCAAATTACTTATGGAATGTTTCTCAACATTAGATGCATTTTAAAACTTAACCAGATTTTTTTCGAAATACCTTACAAAAATTCTTCCTATCCAACGTCGTACACCGAAGGACCATGCGTGTGCACTTAGTAGAAGGGCGGAATCGCGTCCCCGTGGCTAATAGGTCGATTTACCGCCGTACCTTGCTAAAAGCTCGCGCCGGATAGCCCGCGATTTGTGGCCTCTATTGACTGTCAATGAAGGTGTTTGACTTACCACGCTCTAAACGTTTTGACGGTTGGAATTCAGCTTCGTTTTGGGTTGAAAGGTGAATTAAGTGAAGGTTTTGCTAAAGATTTAAGCTGTATAAATACAGTGAAATTTGTATGCTTCTATGCTGTATTTGATGGTATAGTAAAGGAAATCAAAGTTCCAATTTTTTCCTGTATAAGTTTCATTGCCTCTCTCAACGCAACCAACTTTTCAAACCCCTACAAATTAATTTTGTAAATATTCAAAAAACAAAATCTACACGACTATAATCCCATTAAAACCCATACAAAAGTCAACCGAAAATTCACGATCATATTTAAACCATGTCGGGAATGAGCGCAGTGTCCCGCGGGGGCCGTGCGGGGCGGCGGAGGAGAAGGGGGAGCGGTGAGCGCTCCACTTAATAATATTTTTCACCTTGTTTCGTTTTCCAATTTTCCGCAAGTCACTCTCGTGGGTAACCGACCGTGTTTTGATTTAGAAATGCTTCAGGACAGTGGACGGCTGTGCGTATACACCGACACGATAGTATGATATATATTTTTGTGTAATAAATGTATGAAATTTTGGAAATATTGTATATTGAAGAGATCGCTAATAGTAATAGATAAGTAAATTTATCACTTAGTTTGTAAAATTGATTCGTATTTTTTATGGCGTGCCTTAAAGTTGTATCTTGTTGTATGAAAGTCCAAAATTTGTTTTACCAAGGATATAAGCTTATAAACAGCTTAATAAGTGCTGCAGTTTCAGAAAAAGGTTTTGTAAATAAGATAAAAAATTCCCCTCTTTTCACGTTTTTTGTCAAAAACTGTAAGACATTTGTATGTATTTGTTAATTTACCCATGACAATGTTTAGACAAATTCTATAAATTGTTTTTTTTTTAATTGATTGAAATAATTATGTCAATAAAATGTTGTTAGAGTTCTGGAAGCTTTTACAGAATACGCTACCTTTTTCTACATAATCAAGAACAGTATAGATATTGTCATGCTCTAATAAAATGACACTGTATTGTCGTGTGGTGTGAACGAACTCGTCAGATGTTTTGTTAGGTGTTGTGGACGTTGGCAGTTTTTTCACTTTATTATTTTGTAGTTAACGAGAAATCATTCAACTTTCAACGCAAACATTTACAGTGTTGAACATTAAATTCTAATGTTGCTTCCATAACAAGCGTCTGGAGTGAATGGAATTGTATTAATATTTTAAGACTTGGCGGCGCAGGTATGGGCAATGCAATCTAGAGGGTTCGATTCCTGGGTCGGGTAAAGTGTAATTAGTTTTCTTTGCTGGAGAAAAATTGACTGATACTTATACTGTGAATCCGCCGTAGGAAAAACCCAAAAACACTGTTAGTTGATTAAAAATCAAACCCGAGACTTCTATCTAATGATTTTTAAAACGGGCAGCCATACAGTGGCTTGCCATATTATTATGGACAGTCACATTTTTTTCATTTTTTTTCTTTGAGCACATTTAACTGTAATCTTAAGTGGTGTAAGACTTGTTAGAAGTCTTTTACACATTCACGATACCTCTTTAACTTAAATTTTAAGTGGATTTCAAGTGTTGGATCATTTCTTTATTTTAAAAATATTTTTAAAAGCGGGAGAGTCGCAGAATCGTTGACACGCGTAAAAATAGGAGACTTTAATAATATTATTTTAAAAAGCTATTTAGTGAGTTTGTGTTATAAATATTAATTAAAAGTAATTATTATTTTATTGTTATTGATGGAAAAGTATTTTGGCGTCAATTTTTATCACAATATTATTATTATTACTTTTTAATGGTACTCAGTTCGAGTCGACGGGTTGATTTGTTTCCAAAAAAAAATCTGTGGTTAAAACCCTCGTCCTGCATCCGAATCATTCTCAAAGGAAGATAGCAGAACTTGCCGGAGTTTCTTAGTCCGCGATTAGTAAAATAAAAATAAATTTGGAATAAAATAAGCCACTTTTGCCCAAAAGAAAAAGCAAATGTTGAAGAAAATTGATTACCACGCAATGGTCTGATTGGAAAATTCGGGATAATTGTTTGCAAAACTGAAAGAAAAGTGGTGATCTTTTAACGTTAATGGTTCGGGAATCTGAAATACCAGTTTTTAAGAGAACTGTACCGCGGAGGTTCGCAGAGGAAGGTCTGACAAGTTATCGACGATTTGAGAAACCGTGTTTGACTGAAGCAATGAAAAAAAAAAACGGCTTGCCTGGGCTTGTAAGCACCATTCGAAGACTGGAATATGGTCAGATTTAATACTAGCTTCTATTTTGATGTTCTCAAATAAATTTTTCTCAAAATTATTCATAAAATTACTTTTTTTGGATGTGTTTCTCAGACGAACGTTATAATAACTCGTCTCTCAAATCGTCGATAACTTGTCAGACCTTCCCCTGCGAACCTCCGCGGTACAGTTCTCTTAAAAACTGGTATTTCAGATTCCCGAACCATTAACGTTAAAAGATCACCACTTTTCTTTCAGTTTTGCAAGCAATTATCCCGAATTTTCCAATCAGACCATTGCGTGGTAATCAATTTTCTTCAACATTTGCTTTTTCTTTTGGGCAAAAGTGGATTATTTTATTCCAAATTTATTTTTATTTTACTAATCGCTGACTAAGAAACTCCGGCAAGTTCTGCTATCTTCCTTTGAGAATGATTCGGATGCAGGACGAGGGTTTTAACCACAGATTTTTTTTTGGAAACAAATCAACCCGTCGACTCGAACTGAGTACCATTAAAAAGTAATAATAATAATATTGTGATAAAAATTGACGCCAAAATACTTTTCCATCAATAACAATAAAATAATAATTACTTTTAATTAATATTTATAACACAAACTCACTAAATAGCTTTTTAAAATAATATTATTAAAGTCTCCTATTTTTACGCGTGTCAACGATTCTGCGACTCTCCCGCTTTTAAAAATATTTTTAAAATAAAGAAATGATCCAACACTTGAAATCCACTTAAAATTTAAGTTAAAGAGGTATCGTGAATGTGTAAAAGACTTCTAACAAGTCTTACACCACTTAAGATTACAATTAAATGTGCTCAAAGAAAAAAAATGAAAAAAATGTGACTGTCCATAATAATATGGCAAGCCACTGTACTTAAACTTTTGTTCTTCTTAAAAAAATATGTTATCTTTTTATTCTTTATGAAAGGGGAAGTCTAAATTTAAGTTTTGTCTAATACCATAATTTATCTCTTCTCTCTCTTGGTCTTTAAAATCAATTGAACCATCCGTATTGCCGCAACATACAAACTTTAAAAATTAGAACGAGTAAAGAAAACATTCATATGTAATATAATACAAAACAGTGATGGCCTCGAGGTTTAGGCGAGCGGTCGAGAATCTCGGCGGTCGCGGGTTCGAACCCCAGGCACACACCTCTGACTTTTCGAAGTAATGTGTGTATTCAAATTGAATGATCACTTGCTTTAACGGTGAAGGAAAACATAGTGATGAAACCTGCACACCTAAAAGTTCTTAGGAATTTCTGAGGTGTGTAGTCCACCAACCCGCACTAGGCTAGCGTGGCGGACTATAGCCTAAACCCTCTCAACGGTAGAGGAGACCCGTGCTCAGCAGTGGGCGTATATGGGTTGATGAAGAATAATACAAAACTGATGTACGATCATAAATTTGGCTTTACTAACGTAGGTACAAAAATTTATTTGAAAAGAATATAAAACTACTTCTATTACTTTAACACAATATCAATACCATCCACCAAACAACAAAACAGCATGTATTGTTATAAAGATGCGTTTAAAAGGTCCAAAAGTTCCTTTATGCCATCCTAATACATTTCCACGTAAGCGGGGCGGATGTAATTTCATATTGGCGACATTGTCATCGTCCATTTCGCGGCGTTTTCGTTTGACCCCACTTGGCCCAATCTAATTTCGTCTCAGCCAATGTTTGGCAAACATTTGGCGGGTGCTACCGGGAATTATTATGAGTAGAAGTAAGTATGGATAAATGCTTTGCTGTTTTGAAGTAACTGTTGTTTGAGATATTTTAAACTGACCGGTTGAGGATGTAAGATGAGTTTACTTGCACATATTTTCACTATTTTTTCATTTACTTACTTTTATTAATAATCTGTATTGAGACAAGGTTACTACACTAAGGTTTGTGGGATCAAACTCGGAAGTTTTCCAGTCTCTAGTTTTAAGCTGATGGCCCATCAGCAATTTTGTCGTATTTTTTTGCAACATCTATGACAATCGTAGTAATTTGATAGTTTCTCTTATTGTGTTTGGTAAAGGGGTACAAAGAAAAAGCAAAGTTTAAATTACTTGGGAAGGGTATAAGAGGCCTCTTTTAATTTTGTTCTTAAGACTGGTTAAGTAAAGTGTTTATGTTTCCTGCAAAGCAATTTAATTTAAATTTAAACGCCGATTGAGGCATAAAATGTATTCCCATTAAATCTATGAAATCCACAACAACTTACAAACATTTGCTCAAACATGAGAGCCAACATTGGCCGTCATAACAGACTATTTTCTGGCAACATATCCGATATGAAAGGGCGCCGGTGCAGGTAACTTGACGGGAAATCTTATTTGCCAAATTGAATTACACTGTCCACTAAGTCGCGGATGTGTGCCCCCCTTCTCCCCTACCTCACCCCTGCCTCCCCCGCGACATTTCGAGATATGTGATGGATGTAGACATTCCCGAATCTCCGTAATGGATAATGTTATGGTATTCTGATCGTGTTTATTTTTTATAACATTTATGTTTATTTCAAATAGGTTTATATATTAATCAGTATGCAGGGTTTATTCAGACCGTGATCGAAAATTACGGCAGGTAATAGCCACGGTGATAACAAACTCATTGGCGTTAAAAAAATTACGACAAAATATAAAATGACGTTTTCCAATCGCATACATTAAATACCCATGGTTTTTTAGAAAACCTTCAAAATTTTCGTTTCTCATTGAGATTTTTAATACGTGAGTGCCTTAGTTTTCGATCACGGTATTTATACACCCTGTATACGGCCTGTATGTAGAACAACTTATCAATGACAATTAGAGATAATATTAGTTCTTAGTCGGCACTGATTTTCATTTCAATATTGCGTTCTATATCCAACTGAAACTAAATCTCGACAGTCGCAAGCTCTAATTCTTGACATACATCACTGACTTTGATATAGGTTTTTTTTAATCAACATATTACACTATATTAGAATTAGAAATTGTGGCATGCCGTAGGAGATGCCTATGTCCTATAGTAGACGTGAAAAGCTGGTGATGATGATGATGAATCAGAAATTGATTTCGTGACCATACAGTCTAATAAATTTATTACAAATAATCTAGTGGTTTCATTATCAAATCAAAATGCCAAAACTCTCCAAATCTAGTGGTTTTATTACCAAACACTCCACGAAAACTAGTTAGTATTACAAGCGTATTAATTGCAGTATTTTTTACCGGTCTGTCGGGGGTAGCGGCGGGGGTGGAGGGTTGAGAGGAGGGAGGGGATGAAATGCCCGCCAGAGTGCGGTTACAGCAGTTAAAAGTAAGAGATGCCACGTGAGTTAGCTACAATTTATATGGAAATCAGATGGGGGCCTGCGTAGGGCCGGAGCTAGGTACATTTTCTGGTAAGCTTTCATTTGAAATGTATGGATTGTAATTATAGGAATGCATAGATTGTAAATAGTCTATTGATGCCAGAAATTATGGACTTGAAGTCTTATTATGGCGTAGTGGATTAGCTATACAGTCTATCGAGATGCCAATACCCGGGTGTGGGTTTGAATTTAAGGCATACTTGAGTGATTTTTCTAAATTGTGATTGAATTCGTAATTATGTGTACGCATTTTATAGTTAGTTTATCTTAACTAAACCTGTGTCAGTAAAGATTCTAAAGGAATAATTATCGCTGCGTGATTAAAGGCACACCGGGCTTTACTATAATAAGACATGGTAGAGTATATTAAAATATACAAGGCGTAAACTGACCGTGATCGAAAATTAAGACACTAACAGTTTCGATGATTACAAACACATTATTGTCGAAAGTATTTATACGTTGTATTGAGTTTTTATTTTAATGCCTTTACTTTTATTTAATACCTTAAATTACCTATCATTCCCTTAATTTTTACGTCATTCATTCATAACTAAATAATCCCTTTTTCGTACAGAGAGTGTCAGCTCCCGGTCTAGTGACGGCGGTCGCGACTCTCTCGAGACAAATCTAATTGCATTTTCGCTGAGGTGAGCTCGGAGCGCTTCACTTACTTTTTACAACCATCCACTGCAGATAATCAGATAATCTGCACGTCTGTTGGTTCACACTATAAACTTGTCAAAGGGTAAATATAAACGTCAGTTTTTTATATAGATATAAGTGGACAGCGTCACGTTGTGTACCGATGCTGGTGCAGCTATGGTACACGTGTGAGGTTATGTGATGAGGTAGCAGCGAGGTAAATAAAACGACTGATCTTGGTGCGTGCTAATGGATGACTCTGCGTGACTCATTGTGTGCAATAATCTTTATTGATATTTATATTAAAATCTGACCTAGATTAGGTTCGATGACAATGCTGACAATGTTATACTGACTCCACATAGAGATAAATGTATCTAATAAGTAAATATATACCCACGCCTTTAATACACCCGTCATCTTTTAGCACACACGCAATAGGGATCTAAAGTAGTGACGGGTCGAGGTTTAGGCACGCGGTGAAAAATCTCGGTGATCTCAGGTTCAAATGACAGGCACTCACCTCTGACTTTTCGGGCTTATCTATGTATTCAGATTAAAATATCACTAGCTTTATTGGTGAAGGAAAGCATCGTGATGAAACCTGCACACCTAAAAGTTCTTAGGAATTTCATAGGTGTGTAGATCGCCAACCCGCACTAGGCTAGCGTGGTGGACTATGGCCTAAAAATCCTCTCAGTGGTAAAGGAGGCCTGTGCCCAGCAGTGGGACATATATAGGCTGATGAGGGGTTTATATTGGTAAAATGAAAGAAATACAATAACACTTGTACCCCAACGGATAACTGAAAAGAGTGCTTTCGATGAACCTACGTTAAAGATTAAAAAGTGGAATTTTAATATTAAAATTGCACAAAACCAATTGGCATGCCCGTATCACGAATATTGCAGCAAATTTCCTGAAAACAAAAGTTTGTCAAACTGCATCCCTTCTTCACGTCATTATTATAAAGATATAATCCGTTTAATCCAGTCCTTACCCAGGAGTTTTTCCTGGATCCCATATCAAGCGGCGTGTAGTGCGGATTACTGGCGAGTGTAATGTCAGGTGACATGTGTCAGGGAAACTATCCCGGTTCATCCCTAAATACAGGACGAGAAAGACACGCTTTTTGTTTAATTTGCCCTCGTTGCTGTTGATGAAATAGATTCGAGGGCTTAACAAAGTACGAGTAGGTATGTAAACTGAGTAGTGTTTAGACTATTTCTATGATAATGTTGTTTATTTGAATTAATAATTTAAAATAAAAAATACACCCAGCAGCCACATACATAGTTATTCCTTCTTCACTATGATGTGTCGCGGCTATCAGGAATTATGAGAGACTTTTTAGTTTTATTAAATTAGACAGTTGAATATGTTGAATTGTACTTTATTTCAACTATTATAAACGTGTATGAGACCATTAAGATGGCCTGAGACCAAATGCCACATCCACTAAGCGTAAAATGGCCTATCCATTTTACTAGCTATACGCGGTTTTTAATTATTATTTTTCTTTCCATCTTCAGACCCTTGTATAGATACTCTTACTAGATCTGAGAAAGGTCCCTCTTCATTCTTAGTGAGAGCCTGAACTCTCAACTCGTAGAACACGTCGAATGTGACGTCATTCACTTCGGCTTGCGTTGCCTCTGGTCCAACTTCTTTGGTCCATTTGGGGTTCACTTTATTGTAATCGAAATCGGAGCGATCCTGAAATATGTAAAAGAATCAGAATTAAAATATTATGGAACATAAATATTAACGAGTAATTTAATTAATTAAAAATATTTCGATCAATACTATGAATGAACTATTTTATACTTTACAACAACTGAAGCCTAAGACCTACCAGTTTAGGACAAATATGGGCTGACGAAGACATAAAACTGCAAAAGGCATTTTAGCTTTGCAAACATCGAGTTATTTATCATTCGAACCTTAATGTCGATGTTCGATGATCAAACCCGAGGTTTCTTTTTAACGAGCTGATGCTGAAACTGCATCTTAATAACAAAAATCATAATAAAAATATCCTAGGAGTATCAGGCTTTACCTTAATCGGTACGGTCTTCTCCACTAACTGACGTTTTCCAGCCACGTCCTCGTAAGAGTACACCTTTTCGATCAACTCCCAAACCTTCATCTGAAACAAATTTCAAACTCTGTCATTATCAACCCATATACGTCCCACTGCTGGGCACGGGTCTCCTCTATCCTTGAGAGAGTTTAGGCCTTAGTTCACTACCCTGGCCTAGTGCGGGTTGGCGGACTACACACCTAAGAAATTCCTAAGAACTAAGGCAGCGTGGTGGACTATAGCCTAAACCAAATGACACTTTGTCCGAACTGGGAATCGAAACTCAGTCTTGTAGATCGCATGGCATATTTTGCCGAAGCACCACAAGGCAATCACAGATATTGTCTTCTTCATGCATAAGTCCATAAGTCAAATATTGGACGTATATCTCCCAAAAATACCTCTATCGGTGACTTAATTAGACTACTTGGAAATAATACAAAAAAAATATGGTCTATATTTTACTCCAAACTGCTTGTACCTTTCGTCTGTTTAATGTAGATTTAAGGGCTTTAAATTACAAATAATTACTTTATCCTAACTCATAGATTATCAGGTTTCTAAAAAGTAATTCTTTCTTCAATTTGCGAGATAATTTCAGTTTTCAGTACCTTTTTTGAGTCACCATGGTACCCCTGTTAATCCCCACAATATATTTACTTCAACCATATAATTAAATAAGTTATCACGAATTTATACAATAATAAAAACTTACCCTGTATCCTGTTACAGGATCGTCATCGCGTCCCTTCACTGGATCCCATTCGATTTTTATTCCTGCGGGATCGTATGTCGTTGTTTCTTTTATATGCGGCGCTGGCAAAGAGTTTTCTTTCTTAATCAATGCTCCATCGATTAGAACAATGCCAAGAACTACCAAAAATGCCACCTTCATTATGAAACTTTGCAGATTTGTATGAAATATTCTCGAAATTTCTTTGAAGTTCAACTAATACTTGGCTAAAATATATCGTTTTGTACACGGTCTAGGCTATACTTTTTTTTGTTGCGTCTTTATGTTAAAGGATGCCTTAAAATGGCCTCACAGAACAGGTCTGTTTCTTATTGCGATCAAAATTGTACTGACAAAAACGACCACCGTTTGTGTAATCATGATCTTGATCTCTTTTTGTTATGAAGCGAACATTTATGATATAGGAGTGTTGTAGTAGTGATGGAGTTTGCTTGGCATTTGTTATCATTTTATAATAACACTAGCTGTCCCGGCAAACTTCGTATCGCCCTACCAGTCAATGAATGTCTTGTTACTTATTAACAGAATTTAATTTTTAATTACTTAGGTATATCATCATCCCCTTGCCCTGGTCCCAATTAATTACTTGGGGTCGGCGCAGTATCTCTTCTTTTTCCACACATCCCTGTCAGCCGTCATGTTTTCATTCACCCCTTTCTTTTTCATATCTTCAGCCACGCACTCCATCCATCTCTTTTTTGGCCTTCCTCGGCTCGCCCATCCATCCACTTTCATGTTCATCACTTTTTTTTCCTACATATGATTAATTCCTTCTCTTAATGTGCCCATACCATGACAGACGGTTTCCTTTCATCTTTTCTATCACAGGAGCTACTTTCAGACTTACCCTAAAGTATTCATTTCTGACTCTGTCACTCCGTGTTATACCACTTTGCTGCATGCAGTTGTCTTTCGTAAGTCTTCGTCGTTGACCATTTTTTTTTTCCCTTGACCTACCATTTGTCGTACCTACATTCCAACTTGCATACCTCAATCTCATTTCCCGGGCTAGTGTCTTACGTTGCCCGCGCCCGGGCTGGTGTAACAAACCTTGCCCATTTCTCATAGGAACCGGGTGCTGCCCCTGCGCGTCGGCTACGGGGGACGGCCTAGGCCCTGTCACCTTTCTTATTATACATACTGTATAAATGTTTTGGCAAATGTTTTACGGCCGCCCGCCTGTCTGACACCAACTCTCCTTGGGGCTTTCGTTCTTTTGGTAAAGGGGTAGAGATAGCGTGTGTTTGGGTACAGGATATTGCAGGTAACGATTTTTGGCCTGATGGTAAGGATGCCACAGTCCCGGATAAGGAAATAGTGGGAGACTCCAACAGCTCGGGGGGCCGAGGTCGCGAACTCATAGCCCTGTTCCATGACTGGCTAGATCAATGGAAAAGGCATCCCCTGACCATTTATTAATATTTCTTGATGGAGATTTAGAATATTTTAGATATTCAAGCATAATAAAAAATAAAATATTAGGCACTACCAAGGAGATTTGTTACACAAAATAAATTTCTGAACGCCTTAATATTTGACAGCCAAAAAATGTCAATCCATTGTCATGAGAATTCTGCATTTTTAACATCTAAAATACGCAATAATTCGAATGTTATAGATACATATTGTCGATTCAAAATGCTTATTTTAATAAGTTCTTTTATTTGAGGGGGCCTCTAACTGCATCGACGGGATGACCATTAAATGACAGGAAATTTTGTATGGTGTTAAAGTTCAAAATGACTTAAGTATCATTACGAACCTTTTGTATGGGAATATAGAAAAGTATTATTTTTAGACCTTTTCAGGCAATTATTAAAATGTATCTCTCCGTAAGAACAATCCTCGTACTTCAAGGAATATTATAAAAAAAGAATTAGCGAAATCGGTTCAGCTGTTCTCGAGATTTGCGCTTAGGAACACATCGAGCAATTCATTTTTATAACATAGAACTCCTCCACTACGATTTAAACTTTATTGTATTGTATTAAAGTTTAAATTGACTTAATTATTAAAACGAAACTTTTGTATGGATAAAGAAAACAATGAAAAGTCCCACGGGAACGCTATCGAACGGGATAAAAAGTATCCTATGTCCGTCTCCTGGCTCTAAGCTACCTCCCTACCAATTTTCAGCCAAATCTGTTCTGCCGTTCTTGAGTTATAAGTGGTGTAACTAACACGACTTTCTTTTATATATATAGACTAGCTGTCCCGGCAAACTTCGTATCGCCCTACCAGTCAATGAATGTCTTGTTACTTATTAACAGAATTTAATTTTTAATTACTTAGGTATATCATCATCCCCTTGCCCTGGTCCCAATTAATTACTTGGGGTCGGCGCAGTATCTCTTCTTTTTCCACACATCCCTGTCAGCCGTCATGTTTTCATTCACCCCTTTCTTTTTCATATCTTCAGCCACGCACTCCATCCATCTCTTTTTTGGCCTTCCTCGGCTCGCCCATCCATCCACTTTCATGTTCATCACTTTTTTTTCCTACATATGATTAATTCCTTCTCTTAATGTGCCCATACCATGACAGACGGTTTCCTTTCATCTTTTCTATCACAGGAGCTACTTTCAGACTTACCCTAAAGTATTCATTTCTGACTCTGTCACTCCGTGTTATACCACTTTGCTGCATGCAGTTGTCTTTCGTAAGTCTTCGTCGTTGACCATTTTTTTTTTCCCTTGACCTACCATTTGTCGTACCTACATTCCAACTTGCATACCTCAATCTCATTTCCCGGGCTAGTGTCTTACGTTGCCCGCGCCCGGGCTGGTGTAACAAACCTTGCCCATTTCTCATAGGAACCGGGTGCTGCCCCTGCGCGTCGGCTACGGGGGACGGCCTAGGCCCTGTCACCTTTCTTATTATACATACTGTATAAATGTTTTGGCAAATGTTTTACGGCCGCCCGCCTGTCTGACACCAACTCTCCTTGGGGCTTTCGTTCTTTTGGTAAAGGGGTAGAGATAGCGTGTGTTTGGGTACAGGATATTGCAGGTAACGATTTTTGGCCTGATGGTAAGGATGCCACAGTCCCGGATAAGGAAATAGTGGGAGACTCCAACAGCTCGGGGGGCCGAGGTCGCGAACTCATAGCCCTGTTCCATGACTGGCTAGATCAATGGAAAAGGCATCCCCTGACCATTTATTAATATTTCTTGATGGAGATTTAGAATATTTTAGATATTCAAGCATAATAAAAAATAAAATATTAGGCACTACCAAGGAGATTTGTTACACAAAATAAATTTCTGAACGCCTTAATATTTGACAGCCAAAAAATGTCAATCCATTGTCATGAGAATTCTGCATTTTTAACATCTAAAATACGCAATAATTCGAATGTTATAGATACATATTGTCGATTCAAAATGCTTATTTTAATAAGTTCTTTTATTTGAGGGGGCCTCTAACTGCATCGACGGGATGACCATTAAATGACAGGAAATTTTGTATGGTGTTAAAGTTCAAAATGACTTAAGTATCATTACGAACCTTTTGTATGGGAATATAGAAAAGTATTATTTTTAGACCTTTTCAGGCAATTATTAAAATGTATCTCTCCGTAAGAACAATCCTCGTACTTCAAGGAATATTATAAAAAAAGAATTAGCGAAATCGGTTCAGCTGTTCTCGAGATTTGCGCTTAGGAACACATCGAGCAATTCATTTTTATAACATAGAACTCCTCCACTACGATTTAAACTTTATTGTATTGTATTAAAGTTTAAATTGACTTAATTATTAAAACGAAACTTTTGTATGGATAAAGAAAACAATGAAAAGTCCCACGGGAACGCTATCGAACGGGATAAAAAGTATCCTATGTCCGTCTCCTGGCTCTAAGCTACCTCCCTACCAATTTTCAGCCAAATCTGTTCTGCCGTTCTTGAGTTATAAGTGGTGTAACTAACACGACTTTCTTTTATATATATAGACTAGCTGTCCCGGCAAACTTCGTATCGCCCTACCAGTCAATGAATGTCTTGTTACTTATTAACAGAATTTAATTTTTAATTACTTAGGTATATCATCATCCCCTTGCCCTGGTCCCAATTAATTACTTGGGGTCGGCGCAGTATCTCTTCTTTTTCCACACATCCCTGTCAGCCGTCATGTTTTCATTCACCCCTTTCTTTTTCATATCTTCAGCCACGCACTCCATCCATCTCTTTTTTGGCCTTCCTCGGCTCGCCCATCCATCCACTTTCATGTTCATCACTTTTTTTTCCTACATATGATTAATTCCTTCTCTTAATGTGCCCATACCATGACAGACGGTTTCCTTTCATCTTTTCTATCACAGGAGCTACTTTCAGACTTACCCTAAAGTATTCATTTCTGACTCTGTCACTCCGTGTTATACCACTTTGCTGCATGCAGTTGTCTTTCGTAAGTCTTCGTCGTTGACCATTTTTTTTTTCCCTTGACCTACCATTTGTCGTACCTACATTCCAACTTGCATACCTCAATCTCATTTCCCGGGCTAGTGTCTTACGTTGCCCGCGCCCGGGCTGGTGTAACAAACCTTGCCCATTTCTCATAGGAACCGGGTGCTGCCCCTGCGCGTCGGCTACGGGGGACGGCCTAGGCCCTGTCACCTTTCTTATTATACATACTGTATAAATGTTTTGGCAAATGTTTTACGGCCGCCCGCCTGTCTGACACCAACTCTCCTTGGGGCTTTCGTTCTTTTGGTAAAGGGGTAGAGATAGCGTGTGTTTGGGTACAGGATATTGCAGGTAACGATTTTTGGCCTGATGGTAAGGATGCCACAGTCCCGGATAAGGAAATAGTGGGAGACTCCAACAGCTCGGGGGGCCGAGGTCGCGAACTCATAGCCCTGTTCCATGACTGGCTAGATCAATGGAAAAGGCATCCCCTGACCATTTATTAATATTTCTTGATGGAGATTTAGAATATTTTAGATATTCAAGCATAATAAAAAATAAAATATTAGGCACTACCAAGGAGATTTGTTACACAAAATAAATTTCTGAACGCCTTAATATTTGACAGCCAAAAAATGTCAATCCATTGTCATGAGAATTCTGCATTTTTAACATCTAAAATACGCAATAATTCGAATGTTATAGATACATATTGTCGATTCAAAATGCTTATTTTAATAAGTTCTTTTATTTGAGGGGGCCTCTAACTGCATCGACGGGATGACCATTAAATGACAGGAAATTTTGTATGGTGTTAAAGTTCAAAATGACTTAAGTATCATTACGAACCTTTTGTATGGGAATATAGAAAAGTATTATTTTTAGACCTTTTCAGGCAATTATTAAAATGTATCTCTCCGTAAGAACAATCCTCGTACTTCAAGGAATATTATAAAAAAAGAATTAGCGAAATCGGTTCAGCTGTTCTCGAGATTTGCGCTTAGGAACACATCGAGCAATTCATTTTTATAACATAGAACTCCTCCACTACGATTTAAACTTTATTGTATTGTATTAAAGTTTAAATTGACTTAATTATTAAAACGAAACTTTTGTATGGATAAAGAAAACAATGAAAAGTCCCACGGGAACGCTATCGAACGGGATAAAAAGTATCCTATGTCCGTCTCCTGGCTCTAAGCTACCTCCCTACC
This sequence comes from Cephonodes hylas, assembly GCA_030295005.1. Taxonomy (NCBI): domain Eukaryota; kingdom Metazoa; phylum Arthropoda; class Insecta; order Lepidoptera; family Sphingidae; genus Cephonodes; species Cephonodes hylas. Next base: position 652,879 of record AP025367.1, on the reverse strand, counting down.
AATTTTCAGCCAAATCTGTTCTGCCGTTCTTGAGTTATAAGTGGTGTAACTAACACGACTTTCTTTTATATATATAGATTAGATTTTACCTGCGACTTCATCTTCATTATTGTCAAATTTGTTCTAATGAACAATCAGAAAAAACAATATATTTCGTTTCAATTTAGCTCAAAAATAACCTTATTTTTTGTTGAAGAACAAGAAAAACTGGGTCTTTATAGCGAAAACTTTTATTACTAACTTTTAGTAAATTGTCGGAATTTTAGATTTATGCCCTAACATTTAGTCCAATTTCCTTCGTTGCTCATACAAAAACATATTCCCAACAATTGGAATACTAACAATTCGTTTCCTGGTGCCTACGAAAAATATCTTATAAAACCAAGATTAGAATTGGGCACATTTTTTTCTAATGAAACACAAAGAGCACGCATAAATCACCCATGCCGTCCTCATTGTACAAATTAAACATTATTCTTTCGTCCAAAACGGCAGCCATCTCGGGACTTATTGGAATTTTTCCCAATCGTCGTCCGTGCCAATAAATACTTCGCTAAACGTTTGTACCGAACCCCACGGCATTTAACTCCTCTTTGTCAATCTGTGTGCACACATACATACACAAAGACATGCAAATGGCAATGATGGAACACGGAATCCAACGTGTATTCTACTTACTGTTGCTTCTGTACGCGGATCGAACAGTTTTGATCCTTTCAATAATTTGTTTGGAGTAAAAACTTAAGTGGACATTTTGTTAAATGTTTGTATCTCTGAATGCATGATGGCTTCGTGGATATGGCTGCTAAAAGACCATGTTAGAAGGATGTGGAGGTCCCGGGTTCCATTTCAAAGCACAATAATACTGTTTTCAATTTATGAATTAAATAAATGAAATTTGTTCATATATTCACTTACATTAATATACCTATTGTCAGCAGTGAAAATATATTTTTTACTGACTAATGATTCCTGTCTATTCCTTTACTAAAGCTTCTGAATTAAACTCATTCATTTTACAAACAAACAGAATCAATAATTATTAAGGATAAATAAAATATTTTTTATTCTCATTGTATTTGTAATGATTTATTGAATGTTTTGAAATTGTACAACCTTGTTTAGGATTTTAAATATTGGATTCATTAGTATCGAAATCTGTCACAATAGAATTAAAAGAAAACCGGATTATAATGTCTGTTGTCATTACGGTATTTACGAAAAAATGTCCAAATATCAATAATGTTTTTATACACGAGGTGTTTACTTAAAATAAACTGATCAAGCAAAAAATCTTGTATATATTGTCGGAAAAAAACATTGCTTCAATTATATCTTGGTGCTAGATTATTAAAAAATTTATAGACTATTTTTTTTTCTAAAACAGAATAATTATTTTATATTGAAGAAATACTTTACAAAATACAACGATCAATCTATCTTTACTTCTTTTTACGTCGATACAGCATAGCTATTTTTGAAAACAGACATCTAGTAAAAAACCGATATCGAAACTCCTTTGATATTGATAAAAGCTTTCTAACCATCTTCCTGTAATTGATAAACAAGTACCAAGTCAAGTGAGTCACGCTATCGCATCGCTAGATCCCGGAATTGTCCCTTTAACACGAGGCGGAGGCGAATAACAAAATAAAATACAATACAAAAAGCGTAAAAGAGAACGTATTGATTTGCAGGAATTTTTATTAGGACGTGCTACCTAGCAAGCGATTTGCGTTTTATTGCGCCCCACGTCTGCGCCTGTTTGTGTCGACGCCAGCCCCACCTACAATGTGCGAGATCACTTTGCTTTGTAGTTTTTAATGACACAATATGTGGAGGTTTGTTTTGGCCCCTTTTTCTTATTGCAAATTCGCTTATTTATGGCTTATTTTGCATCGAATAATCGAAAAATGTGTGTAATATTAAAATAAGGTGGCACACATGGCTGTCTTATTGCTATCGGCGATATACATACGCTTTCTTTTTTTAAATTACTACCTAAATATGCTGTATTTTTTTCTTCAATGACAGAGGTCATTAATAGAGAAGGCCGTAAATGGCTAAAGTTGTAGTTAAGTTAGTTAATGTTTATAAGTATGAACGTAAATTTTTAGAGCATGCGAATACTTCTGTTGAAAATTACCAAAAATAATACACCTTTATCTATACTAGTATCATAAACCTCAAGAGCTTGTTAGTTTAAATGCGCTAATCACAGGGGCGACCGAATGTCAGTAAAAAATAATGAGAAAGTATATTTAAAATCAAGGTATCACAGTAGACGCTCCTATTGGGGACATGTGTAAAATGACGTATAATGCTTCAATTTATATAAATATTTCTTGAATCTGGTTTTAAACTTTAACATATAGTGGGAAAACACCATACTTTATTTCTAATCAACGACACATATTAATATATAATAATGATGCGAGCGATGGGATACTGCTATTGGCCCTCATTTGGTGTAACCGATAAGATACATGAAGTCCTGGAAATAATAATATCCTCTGCCTTTTATAGTGTTAGAAAAAATCCATATAGTTAAAATCTATTCATTTTATGGATTTTATTGCGTTTTATTTTTAAAGAGGTTTCTTCTTCTTCTTCTTTATCAACCCATGTACGCCCACTGCTGAGCACGGGTCTCCTCTTTGAGAGGGTTTAGGCCATAGTCCACCACGCTGGCCTAGTGCGGGTTGGCGGACTACACACCTAAGAAATTCCTAAGAACTCTTTGGTGTGCAGGTTTTATCACGATGTTTTCCTTCACCGTTAAAGCAAGTGATAATTCAACGTGAATACACACATAACTTCGAAAAGTCAGAGGTGTGTGCCTGGGGTTCGAACCCGCGGCCGCCGAGATTCTCGACTGCGTGCCCAAACCTCGAGGCCATCACTGCCTATAGAGTAGTATATATATAAGAGGTTTATTTAGTGTTTTTTTTTTGGTAATTCTATGGTTACTCGTAAGACTAGCAGTGTTGCTAGTAAAAGAACTGAGCAAAAAGATTCTTATGTGATAAACACAAAATATAATTGTCTAATGAGTAATGACTAATACTCTACCTACATTGAATAAATTGATTTACACAGGTGCTCAGCAAAAAATATCCATAGACTGATTAAAGTCATAAAGCATGTCAATTTTTTCATCAAAGCTACTAACACAAGAGCAGCGACCAAATTACAGTGGCTTGCCATATTATTATGGACAGTCACATTTTTTCATTTTTTTTCTTTGAGCACATTTAACTGTAATCTTAAGTGGTGTAAGACTTGTTAGAAGTCTTTTACACATTCACGATACCTCTTTAACTTAAATTTTAAGTGGATTTCAAGTGTTGGATCATTTCTTTATTTTAAAAATATTTTTAAAAGCGGGAGAGTCGCAGAATCGTTGACACGCGTAAAAATAGGAGACTTTAATAATATTATTTTAAAAAGCTATTTAGTGAGTTTGTGTTATAAATATTAATTAAAAGTAATTATTATTTTATTGTTATTGATGGAAAAGTATTTTGGCGTCAATTTTTATCACAATATTATTATTATTACTTTTTAATGGTACTCAGTTCGAGTCGACGGGTTGATTTGTTTCCAAAAAAAAAATCTGTGGTTAAAACCCTCGTCCTGCATCCGAATCATTCTCAAAGGAAGATAGCAGAACTTGCCGGAGTTTCTTAGTCCGCGATTAGTAAAATAAAAATAAATTTGGATTAAAATAAGCCACTTTTGCCCAAAAGAATAAGCAAATGTTGAAGAAAATTGATTACCACGCAATGGTCTGATTGGAAAATTCGGGATAATTGTTTGCAAAACTGAAAGAAAAGTGGTGATCTTTTAACGTTAATGGTTCGGGAATCTGAAATACCAGTTTTTAAGAGAACTGTACCGCGGAGGTTCGCAGAGGAAGGTCTGACAAGTTATCGACGATTTGAGAAACCGTGTTTGACTGAAGCAATGAAAAAAAAAACGGCTTGCCTGGGCTTGTAAGCACCATTCGAAGACGGGAATATGGTCAGATTTAATACTAGCTTCTATTTTGATGTTCTCAAATAAATTTTTCTCAAAATTATTCATAAAATTACTTTTTTTGGATGTGTTTCTCAGACGAACGTTATAATAACTCGTCTCTCAAATCGTCGATAACTTGTCAGACCTTCCCCTGCGAACCTCCGCGGTACAGTTCTCTTAAAAACTGGTATTTCAGATTCCCGAACCATTAACGTTAAAAGATCACCACTTTTCTTTCAGTTTTGCAAGCAATTATCCCGAATTTTCCAATCAGACCATTGCGTGGTAATCAATTTTCTTCAACATTTGCTTTTTCTTTTGGGCAAAAGTGGCTTATTTTATTCCAAATTTATTTTTATTTTACTAATCGCTGACTAAGAAACTCCGGCAAGTTCTGCTATCTTCCTTTGAGAATGATTCGGATGCAGGACGAGGGTTTTAACCACAGATTTTTTTTTTGGAAACAAATCAACCCGTCGACTCGAACTGAGTACCATTAAAAAGTAATAATAATAATATTGTGATAAAAATTGACGCCAAAATACTTTTCCATCAATAACAATAAAATAATAATTACTTTTAATTAATATTTATAACACAAACTCACTAAATAGCTTTTTAAAATAATATTATTAAAGTCTCCTATTTTTACGCGTGTCAACGATTCTGCGACTCTCCCGCTTTTAAAAATATTTTTAAAATAAAGAAATGATCCAACACTTGAAATCCACTTAAAATTTAAGTTAAAGAGGTATCGTGAATGTGTAAAAGACTTCTAACAAGTCTTACACCACTTAAGATTACAGTTAAATGTGCTCAAAGAAAAAAAATGAAAAAAATGTGACTGTCCATAATAATATGGCAAGCCACTGTACACGTGTTTTCGTGGTAGTTTGTCATGATCAATCACCGTTGGAGCGGAGAGGACCGAATATAAGCCCAGCTCATTACCTTGTGTAGCTAGGGATGCGAAATATCGATGGCTTTTTCAAACTATCGATAATTTTTAGTCTACACAATTGCCTTTTTCAATGGCGATCACGTAATTATTGTATACAATAATTATTGCTCTTGTTAATGACAGTGTAAATTTTTACATTTTATCTTGTCGAATTTCGCAATCTTATAATAAATTGAAATCCTTCCTAAACTACTTAGTCCCAGCAAGGCGTGGCCGGGTCCGCTACTTCTTCAATGCTCATATTTTTTTACATACGACCTTTCTGTTGAAATTTCACTATTGAGCTAAATTTCAAACGACCCTTCTCGTAACATAAAACTTTTTCCGTTTAATAAAGAATACTATCAACGTCTACTTGTCCACTGACCTCAAGATAAAGAGAAAAATAATAAGGATTATGTCAATCGAATATGACTTTTATCCACATCATGAAATATTTGTTCAAGTTAAAGAAATTGTCGACATACAGAACGTCACTAGGTAGAAAAGGGCATCTATCGGGCAGCGTCCGATTTGTCTGTCTGCGCGTTTTATTTTTTCCTCCCACCTTTATTGGTCTGGCTCGTCAGTGGCGTGGACAGCGGGAATTTCACCGTGTGTATCTCTTAAAACAAGTTTCCATCTGTATTTCATAAATTTGACGAGAAACTATGTTTTTTTGGAGCAAATAAGTTATCCCACAATAGGCTACCGTGGTGGACTAAGGCCTAAACCATCTCTATGGTAGAGAATGCCCGTGACTAGCAGTGGGACGTATATGGTCTGATGATGATGATGATGATGATCAATATACTAGGATTTAGGATTACATTGTTGTTTCGGCGGCGTAACTCGGAAGTGTCTGTCGTGAAATATAAAGAATCCGGACAATACTGTAATAGAAAATGTTCTTAGTTTGGATAGGGTGTTATTGGGCTTCGGTTTGATACCCCCGTGGCGCAGTTGGATGGACACTAGGTTGGGAAAAGTGAGGCTGCGGGTTCGATTCCTGTACTTAAAGAAAAGTTTGATTGATTCCAGAATATTTGTTCCTGGTCTCGGTGTTTGTGAGACTGAAATGTCTCTCGTAGTCTTTGATACCTACAGGGGACTTGTATCCTAAACTTTCTGAAGTAGAACCCAGTTTAGAATCCAGCCCTCTCTTACAACACTAGAAAAATCTAAAAAAAAACAATTGAAAAACGCCAATAGACTCCCTCCCTATTACGTGGGATATGAACTTAGGCACTAAGGACGTGATGAAATGTACTCCTGCCTACCACTGTTATGATAACAGGCGTGAGGATACGTCCACACTTATATTTGTCCAAAAGGCAACATCCCTTTAAAAAATATTTAGCTTTTAGACACACGAGAAAATTCAAATAAATCCCCACAGAATTGTAAAGGTATGTTAATGAAGAGCACACTTCGAATTATTTGAACTTAGTAAATTAAACGCAAAATTTAAATGGGCTACGAATTCAAGATGGTGGCTTGAGGTACACGGCGTAGGCGTGTTTACACTAAATAAAGCGCAAAAGGTACGGATTTGTTAGAATGTAAATCAAACTGGATGTTTTATTAAGCACTCCGTTGTGCTAAATATTCAAATTAAGTGGCTGTGGCTCGGGATTAGTGGGGTGGAGATGGACTGTTGAATGATGGAATTGAATATTCTTTTCTCGAGCTAGTATTACCTTTTATAACTTTGTTCGGATCCAGTAGGGTTATACCTCTTAGTGATGTAGATGTATGTCTAGTCTTCTGGTTTTTGAACATGTTGGCTGATTATTAGAGGTTATTAGCGTGTTCTGTTTCGTAGTGGTGTCAGTATAATTTTTTTCTGTCGACAAAATTTGATTAATTCTATTAAAAAAAGTTTAATACTTATTATAACTAATGGCGGTCTAATCGCCGTATTCGACATTTTCCAGAAACCACTTCAAGAATTGGAATATAGAGCGTAATTTATTTTTTAAATGACATGTTTTATGAATTGCTATAAGTGAAGACTTTTTGTTGGCTCCTTTGTAATTTTTCTGATTTTTATCCTAGTTTAAGGTAGCTGTTAGTCTTCCATGCCGAATAAATAAATAAATAAATGAATTCGTCAACACAATAGTGTCATGTGTGTAAAGTTGAGAATGTCGGTAAATAGTTTAGGCTAGAGAAGTTTCTATAAGCAGGAGTAAATGGCCTCAAAATACCACAAATTTTTATACCTATGGCTGTTATGAAAACGTAAAAGGAAAAAAAATTTTATCACCGTAGCTATTACGTGCCTTAGTTTTCAATTATAGTCTGAATATAGCTTGTATTTTGTTATATTGACAGTCCGATTCCACACAACAGCAGCTTTGAAGATTCCACCTCAGCCCGCTGGCAATATTTACACGTAACTCTCTGTAAATACAGTGCGAGCATCTCAAATGTAACTCGTACAAGAAAATTAGACTCGTTTAATTGTGTAACTTTGGTGTGTACACGCCCTTCGGCGGTGCCATCAGCGCTGCTTATTATAGGTGAAATGTTTCGCGAAATCTTTGAAACTTTTCAATGCGATTGTAATTGTTAAATTTATAGAAATAATAAGAACGAAATGAGTTAATAGATTCTTTATATGAAAATTCTAGCTGTTATACGATACTACCGCTTGGTGTTGTAAAATATCCTGTACCTATTGCAAAATATTGGGTCGATTAAGAATTCATTGTGGAGCGCGAACCTCTTCGTCGATAAGATTTGATTCTTTTGTACACTGTATTATTTTATTTTTATTATTTATTTATTTGCTTTATTGGACACCACAAAAATAACATACTATAGAACTAATTACATACATTTCCAGGAGTGCCACAATGGGCGGCCTTATCGCTATTAGCGATCTCTTCCAGACAACCCATAAAAAAAGAAGTTAACAAAAATAAATGGGTGGTATTTTAGTGTACTTAAGGAATTCCTCCATTCAAAAAATTCTCTAAGTTAAAAAAATTGAAGTCTTTTTGTAACGATTTAGTACAAATTTCATAATGAATAGTCAAGTAGTCAAAGCATGAAAGTATGACAAATAAACAAACCCATATTTTAGGATTACAGACAAGATCAATAAAAATATTTTATTAAGAAATGATTGAATAAGAATTTCACGGAAGTTTTACCGTGGTCATTAAACAAGTGAAGTACCAGGCGGGCAGACTCCGACAGGAGCTAACTTCGTATCTGCCGTCGCTAACTACTAAAAGATGGTAATGGAGCGCACTCACCTTTCCATACCCGTCTCTTTCGCACTCATTGTTACAGAATCGTGCCATCTCGCTCTAAGCGGCTGTCACCGGCACAACAGGCGATCCGGACGGTGACAAGAAATTAATTAGGGGAAGCTCGGGGAAAATAATGGTGCGCCGTGATTTTTAAATGAAATCTATTTTCTTCACTTCATTTATTTCACGGCAACATGACACCGCGGAAATTATTAGACTCGAGGGTCCCCCACCTCCCCCCGGCCGAGTTGTGTTACGGCTGTTACACCTTAACGAGAATTTATGATTCTTCTTGAATAGCCATTTTAGATGTTGCTTTTTACATCTGTATTAAGTTGATGGTTTTCCTTATTTGATACGTGGTTTAAAGTTGTCTGATATTTTATAAAAACAATGATTGATGGCTTAAATGTAATACATCAAATGTAGTACAATAAATGTAGTACTTATATCCTGCTTTGATTTGATCTACAAACTGTTAAACTTTATATTGTATATAGCTATGATGACTTAATATATTTTCTATGCTAGTGTACTGTCAATTTTAATAAATACTAACTGTTCGCCGCGATTTTTCGCGTCAAATTGAAATAAAATATTAAATAATCAATTACGTCAGGTAGTTCTTCATATCAAATTGAATTGAAATCCATTGAATAGTTTTTGCGAGAAAGAGTAACACAATAGGAAATTTACTCAATATATAAAACAGCCAAACAAAACACTACTAAAAATATAAACCAACAAAAATTTATACATCATGGCAGAGTTTACGTCTGACTTCCATTTATCTCCACGATGGACTGTCCGGTATAGTGTCACTATGATTCCTCTGATGTCCAAAGTCGATGTTGTTGCGTCTACTGAAGTCTAAACATGCTTAAACTGTTTCCATTACTAATACATTCTATGATTAATTGACCGTTTGAAGTAGAATGGTACGTTGAGATTTAGAAAAATATGTATAAATAAAGCATTTTTATGTAGTCTCCAAATAGCCGAATTCTTTCAAATTAGTTCAGGCGTTACGAACAAAGAAAATGTGAAGTTTATTGTTAGTCAAGAACAGTTGAGTTAGTTAACAAATAAATATTTCCAAGCTGATTGTTAGAAAAATCGATAAAGTTCTAGTAATTTCTGATGCATGGAGCTTGCATTTTAATCTATAAAAGTATTATGTATCTGTTAAATAAAAATTGTCAGCCTATGGCAAGTATAGAAACTTAAACACCCTTGTCAGAAGACCATCAATTTTCCCTTTTCATTTCCATTAAATTTCCATTTTTGAAATCATACTTATCTTCATATAAACCAACTTATTTTATGTAATAAAACTGACTAGTTTGGCATTCATTAGGTACTTTCATGTATGAAAGTGGAAAACATGAATCCAACGGAATAACACTAATTTGAAAATTCATTATAAATTCATAGTGGAGTTGTTATGATAAAATGCTTACGGTGAATGTTATCAGCCAATCGGAGTGGAAGCCCATTAACATCAACTGTGAGGACTCGGGACACAGAGCATTGGCCCTCAGTAATACAACAACTTACGAGAATTTTTTTCATTAATTTAGAAAAAAATTGTCTCAGGTTTAAGACTAACAAGCAATTTTAAGTAAATTTGATGTCCCACGAGAAATTTCATTTAATGTGGAATTGAAAAACCCACTCACGATTAGATTTAAGCTTAAACCTTTACATAATTAAAACTTCTGAACAATAAGTTTTATTATTGGGTGATATATTGTAGGGGTTCCTATCGCGTCTCATATAAAAATTTGAATACTGTGGCGTTTCCCAAGCTCTATACCAAAAATCATTTAAATCGGTTTAGTATCTTGGGCGGGAAAGCGTAACAATCAGACAGACAGTGTTACATTCGCATATATATATTTATTTATGTACCACATAGCAATATGTATTAATATATTTTAACTTAGTAATATTAGGTTTGCGTTACATTCTCCGAAATGAGAATAAGCTTTATTACAAAATGATCACACATAATGCACTTAATTCTTCTCACATACAATAAGACGTGACTGATCTTTCTTATTCTGACACAGGCAGTGATACATTTTCGTTGACTTTCGTTCTAACATGAACTGTGGCATCAAAACACTCATTAAATGCACGAACACATTTGTCCGCCGATGTTATTATATCATTACCAACTAAATGACGTTGTGACATGAAACCAATTATTGCTATTATGTGTGACGATTGGGCAATTTATTAGATTTTTGTATTCAGCCACGCGAGTTATATTTTCCGATAGGTTTTTGATTTATTATGAACACGACACTTAGTGTAGGGGAATGGAGCGACGAGGCTCATAACTATCCACTTTTTTAGAACATTTCTGTCGAATCTTAGTACAAATTTAAATAAAAATTAATTTGCTAGCTTAGGAATACATCGATACATATGACTAGTGAAACCTGTTAAAATATGTTTAATGCTTACACTGTATCAATTCATCTTAGAATATACTGATATAAATATGTTTATTGACGCGACATAATCGGATATTCGCAACCAAAATTAAATTAAAAATTATAAAATATATTAAAAAATCAGTCATTTTAAAAACGTACAATATATTTTTAACGTTACGGAATTTGATCCAGATAAAACTTTTGCATAAGATAAAATATTGACAATGTTCAGAGAACGGAATTTCCAAGCTCAAATAATACAAGAAGAATTAAGCAGGAATGTGAAAAGACCAAAGAAAGCGAAGAAACTGGGCTTTGGAGCAATATTAAGTAATAAAGCAAGGCATTACCTGAGATTGTTTTTTGAAACGTCGTCTATTCATGGATTGAACCATTTGGTGGCACGCCGGAGACATCCCGTCGAAGTGTACGTGGATAATAATTTGAGTTATTTATAACTATTATTTTGTCTATTATAACTAATGTAAAAAGTACCCGAATTTGTAATACTGTAAGGTTGTTCCAAGTGAAGTTCGGAAGAATGGCTAGCGAATGTCTTTAAACCTATCAACTTTGCATTGATTAATTACGAAAATAAAATCTTAATTAGGCAAATATTTAAAAATAAAACTGATTTGTTTGTCATTTGCACTACTGATAAAAAAAATGAAAGCCATAAACAGTTTCAAGTTCTTTATTTTAATACAAGTTTTTTTGCATTACCAGGATCCTTTGGCTCACGGTCGTCGGTCTTTCGGTCTTCGGATCAGTGTACTTGTCTAAGACCACGTGGATTCGGTACCAGTCTTCGCCTACTGTCATCTCCATGGACCGGGATATGTTCGCTTGGAACACCACATTCCCTGGTGTCACTCTTTGTCAAGACAACAGTCTTGATGAGAAGAAATTAGCGGCTTATGTGGCGTAAGTTTATAAGTTCATCAGGATAATTATCAGGAAGACCAAAGATCAAGATGGATAGATCACTATTGACAAGCTTTCAAAAGTTTGAAAGATGTAACAAAATACCTATATACCTAGCCCATTATCGTTTAGTGGCTCTACGACTAAAATAGTCAACTTATTTTATCAATATTAGTAAAAAGTGATATATAAAATCGTGATTATCTAGATCAATGCCAGTTTCTAATTTTCTGGACTGCAAAAATTTGTTTTAATGTAGTAAAAGCAGTGATTGCTGTTCTATTCTTTGAAATTATAACTAGCTTCTTAATTGACGTACTTTATTTCTTATTATTTCATCCAATATTGGCACTCCATTTCAGAAACTCTCCAGAGCCAGATAAAAAGAAATTAGAGGCTTTCATCAGATTTATATCGAATGCTACCTATGTCCACTTCAAAGATATACCAGATTACTCCGGGATATCTCCAGAAGACTACGTGGAACTTCTCCTCAATTTGTCGGCACCCTTCAAACCTATACTTACGATTGGCGTCGTGGGTTTTATCCTGAATGTAATACCCACCATCACAGAAATGGGTCTATGCTATGCAGTTAATACAAAGGCTGCTATTTATAATTCACCTGAGTAAGTATTTTTCTATACTAGGATTAGTACGTACTTTAAACAATGGCCATTGGTGGAGGTTACCTCGCCTAGGCAGACGTAGTGTAGGATGACCAACAGACGATGGCCCGACGATTTAAGAAAGGTGGTGGGTAACGGGTAATTATGATGGCTGTTTAACACGTTTAGCAGTAGACAGCAATAAGTTGAATACATATACAGAGTAAACTCCATATAACGTCACTCGGTTTAACAACAAACTCCCTAAAACGTCACTTGGCTTTGATTGGTTTAGCTTGCCTTCCATACAATGATTATCTTCTCTCTATTGAGCGACAACTCTCTATAACGCTATATAATGTACAGTCCCTTCAGTGTCGTTATAATATAGAGTTTACACTGTAATTGGTTAAGTTGGCTTATGCTTTGACAAATTTAGTGTGATCGAGCATTGTATGGTTGGACAAAAAAGAAACCTGATGTGAATCTGCAGTTATCTTTTTCTAGAGTCTTTCTCTAGAGTATAGACCAATCAAATTAAATTTTATAAGGATATTTAGAATGAAGTCTATAATTAATCTGTGCATTTTAGATACAGACGTGCTAACCGATGGGACATCATCACTGAGTATAATAATACGTTATCCATCCACCCTTTAGATGGAGAGGTTTTCGCCCAAGTCCTCAATTTCTCTACAGGATACGACGTAAGTTTAGTAGCAATTTCCTACAGTTTCCTAAACAAGAGCCGGTTTGAGAGTGTTACCTTTGTCATGCGAAAAGTCTCTCGTAATTTGTGTGACTCGACACAAGACTTGTACCTTAGTGTGGGATCAGAAATATCGATGTACGTTAAATGTATTTATATATTCAATGTTCGATTTTTTAAGGTATACATTCACGGTCCCTTAGAGGTGCCAGATGTATCGACGAAACGCCAGCACTCAGATTTAGGATTTTACATGAAACTTTACGTCACCGCTGTTACAGTGTACACAGCTCCTGAAGCAGCTAAGTAAGCATATGACTGTTATAATCTTGTTACATTTTTTTTGGTTTTGCTTTTAGCCCTTAGGTACTTATAAGGAGCTAAACGATGATGCGACGACCTCGAGATTTAGGTGCGTAGTTAACAATTTCGATAGTCAAACCCCTGAAGTTATGTATATTGACAATGAACTATCACTTGCTTTAACGGTGGAGGAAAGCATGAAACCTAGAACTTAAAAGTTTTTAGGAATTTCTTAGGTGTGTAGTCCGCCATTCCACATTAGGCCAGGCCAGTGTGGTAGAAGAGACCCACTTCCAGCAGTGGGATGTATATGGGCTGATGTTGTTGAATTAATTTCAGATTGAGCATCGGTCAGCGCCGTTGCAGGTTTCCACAGGAGAATAACTTGAAACACAATTCTATCTACACTTACACCATGTGTCGGATGGAGTGTCGCATACGACTTTGTCTCAAGTATTGCCATTGTATACCGCATTTTTATCGGAGAATAGGTAAACTAATCTCATATTTATGCAACAGTCTGAGATTGTAGCAACGAACTGATCTAATTCGGAAAATTAAGACTATGTATCAATATTGTAAACTATCTCTTGATTGGAAAAGAGCAATACTAGAGTTTCTTGACTGTTTTTCACTAGTAGGTATAGTATAATTATTCCTTCAAATGCATTTGATTCCTATCCAATCACTTCTAACATAAGTTAACAATGTTTGCATTAAATATAATTGCTATTGTTTATTTCGCAGGCGATGAAAAAATTTGCGACGTCAAAGGACTACAATGTCTAGGATATCATGGAGGTAAGGAGACAATTTATATTAAATTGAACTATTAACATTTAAATATATGTTGATTTTACTAACTCATTCAAAGTCTTGAATTTGAACACTAGAGCTGCGTAGACTATGGCTTAAACCCTCTTAGTAGGAGAGGAGGATCGTGCCTAGCAATGGGGCGTATATGGGCTGATGGTGATGAGGATGGTGATGATGATGATGAATAAAATATTAATGTTTAAGATGAGCTATACCAGTTGGTGGAGGAGAATGGAAAGAAGATAGATTGTGGCTGCGTTCCCTTATGTGATGACGTGAACTACGTCCTGCAGTTAAATGTAAGTAGGTTTTATTTCATCGAAATGAAATGAAATGAAATGAAATAAAATAATATTTATTGAATCTATAAATGTCAAATACATCACATAGATTCAGTCATTTCAAATTTATCATCGTTTCCCAAATGTTCTTTTTTTGAAGCAGCCCTACGAATTTATTAAGCCTTAAAAAATACATATAAATATACCTCAAAATAAGAAATACATTGCTTGCCTGTTCAACGGTCTTTATTTTTTTTAATTATAATAAAGGCTGTGTCGCAATGCGACTATATCGCCTAATACAGGGAAACGGTCTTTATATCGGCCTGATTATAAACAGTGGCAGTCCTTCCATCGTCCAAAAGGCTAGTTTTTCAAATTAAATTTTAAATCTTTAAGCCTTAAATCTTGAAAATACAATTTAACATACAAATTAGAATATCCTGACCCCACGATAAAAAATATAATCTATATATTACATAATTAACGTAAAACACTTTTGGCCTTTTATATCTGATTTCAAATCTCGGCACTTAATAAAAACTTGTAAACAATATTTACTACATGTTAGGTGTACGTATATCTTGTATGAGAAAATAGTGGCTATAAATATTACAATACGTTTTTATTACGCTTTAGCCCTAAATTGCTTAACCAGTTTTCATTAATTTTCGGACAATAAAAGCAGTGATGGCCTCGAGGTTTAGGCGTGCGGTCGAGAATCTCGGTGGTCGGGGGTTCGAACTTGCTTTAACGGTGAAGGAAAACATCGTGATGAAACCTGCACACCTAAAAGTTCTTAGGAATTTCTTAGGTGTGTAGTCTGCCAAACCGCATTATGTCTGTATGTATGGGTCTGTGTATGTGAGACTGAAAAGTCTCTCCCAGTTTGTAGTATCCACGACTAAGACTTATATCTTAATATTGGGTCAGGACTATATGTGTAGCTGTCTGTTTTATTAATTTGTTAAAAAAGGCACATATATTATATTCAAAACTATGAAATTACGAATATATTTTAGAATCTACAGGAATGGTTTTTGGGCACCAATCTCCAGTGGGGCATGGTCACCTACCCTCGTATGAGATACCGACGTGACATCATCTTTGGATTCACCGATGTTTTGGGTAAGTTCCGTGGCGTAGTTGACTAGGGACAAGCTTGCGAAAGACCGAAAAGACTTTCGTAAGTTCTGATACCCACGACTCAGGACTTGTATCCTAGTGTGAGGACAGAATTATGTACATAATGTGTAATTTTTATGTATATAACTAGCGACCCGCCCCGGCTTCGCACGGGTGCAATGCTAATATTTAATGGATGTTACCATACATATAAACCTTCCTCTTCAATCACTCTATCTATTAAAAAAACCGCATCAAAATCCGTTGCGTAGTTTCAAAGATTTAAGCCTTCAAAGGGACATAGGGACAGAGAAAGCGACTTTGTTTTATACTATGTAGTGATTTCCAGTGGCTGTGGGAGGGATGGCAGGTCTATTCCTCGGCTGCAGCGTGCTCAGTTTCATGGAGATCATCTACTTCCTCACCCTGCGTCTCTTGTGTTACTCAAGATCACAACAAAACTAAAAAACAAACACACACACACACAAGTTATCGAACAATCCGGCAAATGTTTGACCTTAATTAATTCATTGTAGCTATTACAATTAAATCCTTCACTTGCATGCGATAATAATGGATTTCTTTTTACTAACCATTACCCTTATCAACTAATTACACAACTTTAAAACCAGTATGCCTTAAAACTGATAAACAATAGCAGATGTTCAACATAACATTGATATAATTGTCTCAATTAACCCGCATGGGGTCGAAAGGACCCCTTCAGGTGAATTTAATTTCGGGTCAAAATAATTGCCGGCGACGCACATCGGCCCGTATTAACACGTCGTAAATTAAACCCTTAAGCACCTTACTAATAATTAAGATGGTCGGGTCTGTGCGACCTCCGGCCAATTACACAATATCACCTTTGAAGAAGGGTTATGTTTGTGCGAAGACCTTTATGATACATTTCAGTTTAGGGTTAATTTGAAGTAGATAATTTTCTGTATAATTCATGTAAAGTTATCGAATTGGTATTGGTGGACCCTATGTGGTCGAAAGAAACTTTTACGATGTTGTTCTACCGACGGAGCCCAATTAAGGATGTCTGCAGCACTATGGTTTGACGACTTCAGTACGGTGGCGGGTATCGGATGGACGAGGGCTGCTCAAGACCTGGATGGTTGGTGCTTTCTTGGGGAGGCCTACGTTCAGCAGTGGACGGCGATAGGCTGAGTACACATGATAATTTTGAATGAAATTTGTCAGTTTGGTGTCATTGATTTAAAAAATAAAACTAAAAACATTTTGCTTACCTCTTGAAGAATTCTAGAAAAACGTAAGTGCTAGTGCAACACAGTTATTGTCGATAAAACATGTAATTATCGACTTATCTTCACTCGGCAAGACTTGTCGACAAACACGTCTTCATAAAAGGCTTAGGGATGGCGGCAGGGGGGCATGTTAAAGATTATTGTTTGGAGTTACCGGGGGATGCCGAGGTGTAATTTAATTCTAAGACGCTCTACCTCTTGTAATGATGTCGGGTTGTCGATGAAAATATTTTCAATAAAGGAACGTATTTATGTACATATGCAATTGGAATAAATTTGCTTGTGTTTCAGGGAACACCGACAAAAATAGATTTGATGTCGATTTTTTTTTACATACAAAATTAAAAGGTACCTCATAGTAATAGAATTATATTTAGCAACATCGATCTTTTGCGGTCAGTTTACTTTTATAATCGAAATGTCAGTTTGTAGGTAACTGAAGCTTACACCAATACACCTCTGAAAGAAATTTCTAACCATAGTTCTAGAAACTATTTCAGGAGATTTTATAAAGTAAAAAAATGAAAATTTGTTTAACCATTAAGGCAATACAAAAAGCAAACATTAATTTAATAATTATCAAGACAAGTTACGTGACGCTTAATTTACTGTGAGAAATTTCACGATAAAAATACAATCATAAATATTTTACACTTGGTATCGATATAAAAGTATCGATATTCACCGTCCCATCACTAGTTGAGGTACACACAACGTACGTTAAGAATTTAATTGCGGGTATCAAGTGGCTTTTGTGCGTGCAAATGTTACGGCCTGAGTTTTATCTCGTGAGCGATGAGTTAACTTAGGTGAGATCATTGTTAAACTCGCTGTATTGTCCTTGCAACATCAGTAGGAATAGATAAGCGAGCAAAGTATGTACAAGAGAATAACTTTTGCAAATTTGATTTCTGAATGTTAATAGAGAAATAATTTGCAGTGAAAAAAATATTAGTCTGATCTGCCACTGTTGATACCAGAACACAATAGTTTTACGTGAATAACCATGGTTGATTTTAATATCAATTTTCGAAGTGGTGTATTTAAACCGTAATCGGAAAATGAGGCAGGTAATATCTAAGGCTATTACAAACCTTCAGGTATTAAAAAAAAACTCGTCGAAAAATAAAAAATTGTATAATTGTAATTACCTGCATTAGTTTTCGAACAGGATCTAGACACCTCATCTATACTAAATATTGGCGAATTAGAGCAGTACAGCAGTAGTGTAACATTACCAGAGGGTAATGTTATATACCCAAAAGATTGTCAGGGTTCGGCTATTTGAATAGCCAAGAGACCTAGGTACTCAGTGGCGGTACTTCCATAGAAGCCCGAAAGCCCGACTTGCCTTACATAGTTCCGAATAACGAACTTAACGATTGTTTATTTATAAAATTACGTTATAAACGTGAATGTGAGTACTAACCGGTAGATATTTATTAGTCCTACGTACCAAAAAAAAATGCTGCTACTAAATAAACATTTGGGCTTGCCTTAGTTTGACACCCTAGGCACGCCACTGTAGGTACTGTGTAGGTTATATCGACTATTTTTTACCACCAGATCTCTACCATAAGCATATATAGAAACTATTTAAAAACTCCTGACCAAGGCCAATATAATGGCAATACAGAAACCCTCAGTATACGCCACGTCTTCAAGTGGTTATAAAAAAGCACAATAAACTGACCAACAAAAAAAACCCCGTCATAAATCTACCACTCACACGCCCATAAAATATCTCCCACCTATGCTTCATTCGTCATATCTTTATCAGCGAAAAAGCAATCTCCACCTTGGTATAAACGAGCTCTGCCGCCCCGCTTGCCTTTAAGACAACTATTTATCGGCGGGAAAAAAATTCCATAAATCACGGGAAAATTTTTATCTGACAATCTTAAAGGTGGGGTAAATATTGTGGGGTCTTTTATGGATTGTCAATGGCCTTTGTTATTGCAGTTTGTTTTAGTGGGATTTTGTTGAATGTGGTGTGAAGGTTTCTTGACTATAATAATGGTCTGTGTTTAATTAATTGTAAATATTAGTACATATATAACGTACATTATGGT
Source organism: Cephonodes hylas (assembly GCA_030295005.1). NCBI lineage: Eukaryota > Metazoa > Arthropoda > Insecta > Lepidoptera > Sphingidae > Cephonodes > Cephonodes hylas. The sequence continues at coordinate 634,097 of AP025367.1, read as the reverse complement.
GCCTTCTTCGAAGACATTAAAAACGAGGTGTTTTTGATAATGATGTCAGATATAGACCATAGAATACTAAGCCAGGTATTGAGTTCTTTTTAATTACCTGCTAAATTAAGCAAAATTTTTATTCAGAATCAAATTAATAGGTAATGGTACATTACCTCTGGAGTTCACAATGACTTCGCTTTTACTCTGTGATGTGGCAAGTGACAGGAATGAGGAGACACGGGAGGGACGGGGGAGGTCCCCCTCTCGCGGATCACCGCTAACAAAGATTAAGAGACAAAACAAGCTTATTCAAACTTGTTACCTATTTGAAATGCACAGAGTGATTCTATATTGAAATATTAACCGAGATTTAATTTTGAAAATTTAGATTTTTTCTATTGGCAGCAATGTCAAACGTATAGAATTTTAATAGAATTAGCCTTTTTCCGAATTAGATACGCTTGTAACACCGCTGTGACACTAACGCGATTATTAGGTATATTTAATTGGTTTAGGTATGAAGTATAAAGAATCGTTGTTCCGCATATGCAAAAGTTATATGCTTTATTTATTTATTTCTAAACCCAATGACATTGCAAGGACGGAAAATGGGACTTTACGTGAATTTTCATCGAAGTAAAGACACAAACTTAAAAACAGCATACAGATGTGAATACGTAATTGAACACATATGTGCTCTTTTAAAACGCTGTATTCCATTAGGATTGCATAGTACTTACTACCAACTGCAATAAATTAACTTTGAGGCTATATATCATTAACTGTATTTTTTGTTTTTCTATTTTCAGTCTGGGTTTGTCCAGATGTATTTAGAGTATTTAGACTTTTAACTTTGATTTGATTGTCCGAATATTTGAACACGCTGTAGTTCTCACCTCGCCTTAAGTCTACCGCAGAAGCAACTCGAAGTCTTAACTTTCTAACGAGCCCTTACAAATGAATAAACACGTCACATACAACGACGTGCCATTGATCTGATATTCAGATGAAACCTCCAAGGAGGATCTTGAAAATAGTTTTTAATATGTAACCGTTAGTTTAAAAACTCCTTTTTTATTTAAATTAATAAATATACGTACATATACGTGCTTAAAAGAAGGTTACCCAAAACGCCCAAAGCGAAGCATTGCACTTCAAAAGGACTATGTTTTCTCAGTTCTTGCAACTTTTTCCATTGCTGCTGTTATACACCTTAGCACATTGGTGTGATTTTTTTCATAATAAGGACACCTAAAGGTTGCAATAATCTTGGAAAGGAGTCAAAAAGGCTTACATCGTGTGCGAATGTCGAAGTTTAGTTCTACCGCCTTTATCGGAGTTTCTTTCGTCAAGAGCGAAATTCGTAGGTTGTCTAGAAGCTGCTTTCTATGACAGGTGATTCCGCGGCAGTACTGTCGCACACCGAAATGAACAATAGTGACGTTGGTTGGCCTAATTGAATAAATGATCGACTATCTTGCAATAGTTAAAAAAAAGTTTAATATTGACATTTCAGAAGAACATGCAAAAGTCTACTTGAATGAAGATGATATTGACATTGACTTTGAAGTAAAACAAATAATTTTATAATTACTTTTTATATTTTCCATGGCATATGTAGGAGTGCTCTAGGTCCAGCTCTGGATGAATGAAGGCTGTTGATATAACTTCATTTACCCCATGGCATGCCACCTCCACAAGGGCAAAGTTGACCCATTAATCCCCTTGATTTCCTTTTACCACAGCTTCCACCTCCGCAGCCGCTCATACTGGCGCCCATCACAGTTGCCAATAAAAGGAAAAGAAAGAACAAATTCACGAACTTCATCTTTGAATAATAATGGTTTATTTATGTTGAAAACGATCCGAGCCATCCTATTTGTATTGTTATGCGGAACAAATCAATTGCGGCCGCTACAATCATTACTGTAAATTGGTTGGTAATTTGATAAGAGAATATGTTATTTTTATTTATGATCCTAAACTTATTAGCGTAACTATTACATGTCCTAGTGTTCAGTCACGGTCTTTTTACATCCTGTGTATACATCATTATTTATTTATCCTCAGGCCTGAATTCCTCAAAGGGGTAGGCAGAAGAACGTTTCTAAACCCACATCTCGCCAGGTATGTATCAAGCTGCTACTAAGAATTTCCTTATGGAAAAAAATCCTATCCAAGAATTGGACCCAAGGCCTCTTGATGTCACAGCACATACTGATGGAGCGAGATTTTGAATCTTCGGATGTTTGTGGCGTGAACGAAACGATTACTTAAATTTATTTGAAAAATGATTGATTTTTGCATTTCTTGTTGCTAATAATAATATCCCGTTCCTTATTAGAGTACCTTAAACTGGCATGTAGTTTAAAGGTCCCGGGTGCAATTTCTGGGTCTGCCGATTTGTTTTTAGGGTTTAGGGCCTAAACCCTCTCAATGGTAGAGGAGACCCGTGCTCAGCAGTGGGCGTATATGGGTTGATGATGAAGATGAATCCATAGACTAATTAGCAGCATGAAGACTGGGAATATGATCAAAAAACGACAATTTGCTCGACTCGATTTATGTGGGACTGAAACGTGGTGAAACGGGGTGCAGATATTCACTTCTGCCTACCCCTTCGGGGAAAACAGGCTTATTGTTATGTGTGTATTTGTAAAATTTGTTTATGGTGCGGAAATAGCACGCTACTTACATTCAATTATGTTTTTGATAACCTCGCAAAAATGTTTGTTTCATGTTTTGTAAAAATTTTATATACACCAACAGCTCATTAAAATTTATTTTATGTGAAGCGGACAAGCAAAAAAAGTGTGGTCTTGCATTTTGTTTATCTTGCGGTCAGTTATAATGTCAATAAATGTAAACACACACACACACACATTTTTATTCCCGTGTGATGCTTAATTGACCCAGTCATGGACTTCTGAAGATTTGACAAAAATTGAGGCATGACATTTTGGACGTTGTGGTTGGTATCAAGAAATGTATGAAAAAAAAAGAGTGAAAAGGTGCTCTTTTAAAATGTTTTGCTGCTAATAAACCTGAAGAGTTTGTTTGTTTGAATGCGCTTATCTCAGGAATATAGCACATTTATCGAGGGAGGCTATGGGCTATATATTATCCCGCTACGGTCAATAGGAGCGGAGTAGCAATAAAGAATCTTTCAAAATCAGGTATTTTTTTTTCCTTTTGGAAGATTCCGCTGTGTGCGCTGCGGAAACGGTTAAAGATTAATAAAATAATGTATATGTTATACCTACATGTACCTACTGTAATTGTTCTTCTTTAAAAGTTCTAAAAAAGTCTGCGACAGGATGTCTATTTTTTAGGATGGGTTCACTATAACCTCTTCAATGCTAACCAAATCTGTTCTAAAATAAAGCATTGTTTGTGAAGGTGTTTTAATAAAGATTAAAATAATCCTTAACCAAAATCTGCCTTTCATATCATTTGATTTTAATAAGTAGTAATATTGCGCGCAATAATGATGCACAAGGCGCCGACCGGCGCGTTACAGTTTCATGTTTTTAACAATTTGACCGATGTGTGATTTTTAGTATGGAAGGAAATAGGACTCTGAGGAGTACAATAGGCTACAACTTATTTTCTTTTTGAACCCAATTCTGTAGTCTACGCGAACGGAGTCATGGGCAAAAGCTAGTACATCCAATTAAAAATAAAATTCAGCTAAAATGTAATACGATTCTCAATTAGCTAGTACTGAATACAACATGATATCTTTAGTTGACGGTTTTTTTTCTAATTGTGATTTAGAAATTAAATAAGTAGCTAAGTCACATTCAGTTGTGATATTTGTCTGGCGAAGCTAGGTTTCACTTCAAATAAGCCTCGGCTTGCCCACCGATTCCAGATGGAAGACCATAGCCTCTTATATCATCTTCTTTGAGCGTCCTACAGATCCTACGTCGTCATTCCAGCTGTAATACTACTATGTGATACATTTTAACAACAATTTTTGTTAATTAAAATGCATCAAGGTTTAGAAACAGTAGTCGTTAAATAGTTTTGCATTTGAGGCTTTGTCGAGGTATACTAGCTATGTTTTACTAGCTTTTTCTAGACATTTTGTGAGATGTCACAAAATGCCTAAATATGGTAATAAATCCTTAATCACAATTCTTCCGTCGCCATACACAAAAACCACCCGTGGCCTTCTTTGTTCGAAGGTGAGCGTCTAAGAAGTACAGAAGTGCCTATCAGTGTCCATTCCATCACAGGCATAGTCACAGACTTCTTGGAGATATTAAGAAAAAATGCGAATACAAATCAAGGATTTATTATATTCAAATGATACATTTGGTCATGACAAAAAATTCTTGGTGATCATTTACCAGTGCTGGGGTAAAGCGGCATCAATTGGCAGTAGCAGCGACTGTTTCTACAGGTAGCAACTGTTTTGCCATTGACGAAACAATGAGTTGCGCAGACTGGGACGCAATCTTCATTATATACGCACAGTATTGTAGAAACTGGAATAACAAACAATGCTATAACTACGCAGGCCCACATTCTTTCCATTCCACATCTTTTTTATAATTGAGCAGGATAAGACTTTAGTCCGATACATCGGCCTAATAAGGGTTCGTGCACCAAGTAAATTTAATATTTTTTGAGGAGTTTTGTATTTGCAGAATGTTCTACAATTGTTTACATTAACCGACATATTGGGTGGATTTTTAAAATTCACTCATAACTTCCAAAAGTCATACTTGGGCCTGTGATTTTAACAACTAAGCAAACAATTAAATAATTATATTAGAAGTAGCCAATAGCAGCCATTAAGAAGTAGTGATTCCTTCAACATGTACGTATGTGTCGCAAGCTTAAACCTGATAGTCTAAGATCCCGGTACCAAATCACATCAATGCATGTAGCATTACGTTGTGAGTCAAACACACATTTTTACCTTACTGTTTTTGTGAAGCAAAAGCCATCATCCCTTTTTAAGGGGTGTAAATGAAAATGGATATAACCTTGAAGTTTTTTGGGGAGGGCTATGTTCACTAGTTGACTGTTTTTGGCTGATGGTGATGAAATGGAAATGGAATGTCTCCAAGCTCCAAACAAGTGATGTTGGCGACGTACCGTCTTGTGCTGCTGCAACGCTGGCGAAGGCTACAGCAATAACCAACAAAGCGAAAAATATCTTCATGTCGGAATGAGTTAAAGGCGCCCGAATAACTATAGTGAGATTTTCTCTCAAGACTTTTATTTATACGATTAATGTGCTCGTTATAAGTGAGAAACATGAAGGTATTTGATTAAATGTTAATTGAATTGTCAATGTTTCGCGTAATTATAATCAATTATTACGCGTAGCATTAACAATTCAATTATTGTGCTGGTCAATACAAGTCTTGTTTCCTTTATCTTATTTTTATGTTATTACGTACTACTATGGCCTTGATAAAAAAATACTCGGAGATTGCTTACAGCTATGCTTTACGAAATATAATTTTTTAAAATGAAATTTATTATTTATTACGTTAACAAAACTTCTATTGCACTTTTTATTAGATTTCCTTGAATGAATGAGTTCAAGTAGATCTCATTTCAAATTCCAGTAGTAGTCCCGTCTAGGGATGTTGCGGATTCAATTTTTTTCACATCCGCGGATGCGGATGCGAATTTTAAGAGGCTCACATCCGCGGATGCGGATGCGGATGCGGATCTGTATAAAATTGATCGATTGGTTGATTTGTATAAAATGTTATTGCTTTCCTATTGGTCAATCAGCACGTACGATCACCCACTCGACACTCGAGACCGACACGCGCACCTCGCCGCCCCTCTCCCCTTTCTTTCTTTTCGCGATCTGCTACACATCCGCAACCGCATCAGCTCCGCAGCGATTTATGCGGATGCGGATGCGGATGTCCAAATCGATGCGAATGTTCCGCATATGCGGATGCGGATGCGAATATTCGCAACATCCCTAGTCCCGTCGCGTCGCCGCTGATACCGTTCTTCTATTGTCCGAAGATCCTAATATAATCTTCCACCCTGCTCTTCACTTATTCAGATTTTGCGTGAAATCAGTCTAATGCGAGTGGAAGAAATGAATTTTTATGCTCATGTTGCACCTTAGCACTTGCAATTCGATAGCATAGACTTAACAAGCTTGACATAATCGTCGGATTTCTTTTCAATTAGGAAACTACTCATGACCAAAACAAATGAATTCCAAGCTTTGGATTCAACTTCAATGATTGATTTGATAAAATTGAGATCTCTAACGAGTTGCCTAATCTGTGGCCCATCAAAATTACCAGCTTTTACTTTTTCTGTACTTAACCCTAATGGAATCTTGCGTGAAAGACAATTTCAACATCCACCACATTTGTAAAGGCCCTACACAAACTGGCAAAAACAATCGGGATTGAGTACATAACATCTTCTAGAAGAAAACATATTGAAAACAACAACAGAATGTACGCGTATTCCAGTGTCCATAGAAGATGCAAATTCAATTAAAAATATTAAATGATACCCTCATTAGTTAGCTGTAACTGACAAACAAAAGCTATAAGAGAAAAATTAACGGTGAAAAACACATTTTAAAATCAAGCTTTTATTATGCACGAAAAATTAAAAAAATAAACTAAGAAAACATTCATAAAATTCGTATTTTTTTAAACTTTACAAGTAACAATTTACAAAAGTGTTCGGTTTATCAGTAGAAGTATGATACATAAACATATATTATCTATAACTAGTATATTAATATTCTTAAGTGATCTAAAAGCTCGTCGCGGCCGAGGTCTTTGCATTAACGAAATTGCGCGACAAGCTTTTAAATCACTTAAGAATATTAATATACTAGTTATAGATAATATATGTTTATGTATCATACTTCTACTGATAAACCGAACACTTTTGTAAATTGTTACTTGTAAAGTTTAAAAAAATACGAATTTTATGAATGTTTTCTTAGTTTATTTTTTTAATTTTTCGTGCATAATAAAAGCTTGATTTTAAAATGTGTTTTTCACCGTTAATTTATTTTTAACTTTTTAGTTGGAAATATTTCTAAGTCTATCCATTTCTTAGTCATACCTAAATTCAACTCAATCGGTCCATGAAAACTAGTGTTCCTATGGGCACCTTCCAACTTCTCATGACACCAGATCAACGATACCTTGTTATTATGTTGTCACTAAAAATACAAAGGCATACCAAATTTTAGCTTACTTGGTCCACAAGAATCGGAGTTCCTATGGGCATCTTCCAACTCTTCGTCAGATCAGCTCTATGATACCTTGTTATTATATTGTCACCGAAATTACATAGGTATACCAAATTTCAGCTCAATCGGTCCAAAGGAATCGGAGTTCCTGTGGGCTTCTTCCAACTCCTCAATAGATCAGCTCCATAATATCATATTTTTGTATTGTTACCGAAGCTACGAAGTCATACCAAATTTCAGCTCAATTGGACCACAGAAATCGAAGTTCCTATGGGCATCTTCCAACTCTTCGTTAGATCAGCACCATGATACCATATTTGTGTATTGTTGTCGAAGTTACAAAGACATACCAAATTTCAGCTCAATCGGTCCACAAGAACCGATGTTTCTATGGTCATCTTCCAACCTCATCATCAGACCAGCTCCATGGTACCATATTATTGTATTGTCATCCAAGTTACGTAGGTATACCAAGTGTCAGCACAATCGGTCTATTGGAAGTGGTTCAAATCTTCATTGCAAGATTTGTAAACATACAAACATACATACATACATACATACATACATACATACATACATACATACATACATACATACATACATACATCCCGGGGCAGAGGTGATACTGCTACCGGGCGCGTCTCCTCGTGCGGATAGGAAAAGCTCGCTGTTCATCCGAACAGAGGGTAGGAGTGAAATAAAATAGCTCCCGTGGACAAAACACCCCAAGCCAAGATGTTAGACACCGTGTCGAGGGCTGCGTGGCGCCAGGGAAGTGGCGTCGCTAACGGTTCCCCTGGGGCACCGGGTCCAACCCCAGGCGTATTTAGTGGCCTTACTCCAGCAACCGGGGCTCTGCTGGAGTGGACCGATTTTCCCTAGGTTCTCGTGGGAACAACATGGAAAGAAACTTAAAATCACAAACAAAAACAAATGAAGAGGAGCAGGAGGTCAACATCGATAAAGACGCTTTGAAGATGTCATTAGAGCGCCATGAACAGTTGATAAATTCACTTGCGGAGTTTATCAAAGGAAAGATGAACGTTCATGGAGAGATCCGTAGGCACGTAGCAGCACTAGCTACGTCCTTTAAAAGATTTTCTGGGGAGCTGGAGAAGTGTAAAGCGGAAAGCAACCGCCCCAACACTTCGATAGGGGTAGCGCAAACATCGCCGAGGTTACTCAGGGCACTATCCGAAACTACTGTAAAGGACACGGATATAGAAGACTGTCATACAACGCCTACCAAAATACAGCGTAAGAAAGGGAAGCGCAAGAAAAGTACTTCTCCTGAAGAAAAGAGGAAAACGAAAAAACTTAGAGGAGAAGTCTCTGAAGTAGAGACTATGCGGCATAGTAAAACCAAGGAAGTAGTCAAGGAAGATCAATGGCATGTAGTCGGAAAGAAGAAAAAGCCCCCGTTCCAGAAGGCAATGCGTCCTGACGCGCTGATTATTCGCCCAAAAGAAAAAGAGAAATATGCTGACATCCTTAAAAGGGTCAAACAAGATGCCGCTGCTAGCCAGGCCCGCGATTATGTGGACAAAATTCGGAGAACCGCTAAGGGAGATATGCTCATAGTAATGAGAAAGGAAAATAATGAGAAGGCACCCGAGTTGCAAAACATCATAGCTGGTGTACTGGGAGATGAAGCAGTAGTGATCACTAAAAGTCAAGAAGAAGAACTAGAAATTAAAGACATCGATGAAACTACTACCACCCTTGAGGTCCTGGAAGCAATACAGAATACAGCGGGGAATACTCATAAGATTTCAATAGACGCAATAAAGTCACTACGGAAAGCGTACGGAGGAACCCAAAAAGCTATAGTGAGACTTAATATAGCCATTGCTAACAAAATTATTGGTGACCATGGCAAGATCAAAATTGGATGGGTGAATTGCCGAATAAGGAGGAACATAAGACCGGTTAAATGTTTCAGGTGTTGGCAGTATGGCCACCTTGCTAATAATTGCAGAAATGCAAGCGACCGAACAAATGCCTGTATGAAGTGTGGTGAACAAAATCACAAAATTGCAGACTGCGGAAGGGAAGCGAACTGCATTCTCTGCAAAGAGAAAGGCGGTGCTGAAGGCTGTGACCACATTGCCGGGAGTAGCAGATGCCCTGTCTTCAGAAAGGCACTTCAGTCGGTTCGGAACAGTCGACCACGATGAAGATACTGCAGCTAAATCTTAATCACTGCGAGACTGCACATGATTTGCTACTGCAAACAGTGAGGGAGCTAAAAACGGACGTAGTACTGATATCAGAGCCGTACAGGTCTCTTGCAACTAATGGCTGGACTACCGATGCCAGTGGCAAGGCTGCCTTATGGATCCGAGGAAGAACTGCTCCCAAAGAAATCAACCAGATGGAAACTGGTTACGTTAGAGCCAAGCTGGATAACACATATTTCTATAGTTGCTATGCTCCACCCAGTCTCTCACTAGAGGAGTTCATTCATTTCTTAGAAATTCTCACCCAAGATGTTAAAGATCACAACCCTGTTGCCGTTGCAGGCGACTTTAATGCATGGGCAGTAGAATGGGGTAGCAAAGAGACGAACGCAAAAGGGAATGCACTGCTGGAATTATTCTCATCATTGGACCTTGTACTACTGAATAATGGTAATGAAGCTACGTTCGAAAGGGGGGATGCTAGCTCCATCGTGGACCTGACGTTTGTAAGTAGCAGATTAGCTAGAAATGGAATGTGGTCCTGGCAAGTAGCAGATATATACACTGCCAGTGATCACAGAGCTATACTCTGGGAAATACTACTGGAGCCAACGTACAGTGCGACACGAAAAGCGAGCGCTATTGGTTGGAAAGTGAGAGACTTTGACAGCAATATGATGCGAACCGCGCTTAACGGGCTCCCCTTGGTCAGTGGAGATGCCAATAAAAAAGCCGTCGAACTGATGCTTAGAGTTCAGTCTGCGTGCGATACCATAATGAGAAGAAAAAGAGCACACAATCACCTTCCAGCGATGCATTGGTGGAACAACACCATTTCCGCCCTTCGTAAAGAATGCATTCGCTGCAGGAGACTATTTCAGCGAAACAGGAAGAGGCCAACTTCAAGTGAACTTGAAATGAAATTTAAGGAAGCACGGCTAAAGCTGAAAAAAGCTATTAGGGAGAGTAAGGCGCAGACTTGGAAAGAGCTTTTGGCAGAGGTCGAGAGAGACCCATGGGGCAAACCCTACAAAGTAGTTATGGCGCAACTTAAGCGGAAACAGACGATGACACCATCTTGCCCCATACTACTAAAGGAAATAGTCCGTGTACTATTCCCTGAACAACCAAAGTGCAAATTTACCTTTGATCAAGAAGACGCTGAAACCATTGCTCCAGTCACGATCGAAGAGTTAATGGAAGCCTGCAATAGAATAGGGAACAATAAAGCTCCAGGCCTGGATGGCATCCCTAATATTGCGCTCAAAACAGCAATCAAAGAGGTACCCGGACTGTTTCTCGATATGTATAATGCCTGTCTACAAGAAGGCGTTTTTCCAAATATATGGAAACAACAGAGATTAGTACTCTTGCCCAAAGCCAAACAACTAAGTGATGATCCCTCTTCATACCGACCGCTTTGTTTACTAGACTCATCGGGAAAGGTACTGGAGCGTATCATACATGGTAGACTGGAGACAGAAGTTGAACCATACTTATCGGAAAGCCAGTATGGTTTCAGAAAAGGACGTTCCACCTTAGACGCCATTGACCTAGTGGTCAGTACTGCCCGAGAAGCAATCGCTGGGGCCAGATGGAAAAGAGGCTCGAAAAAGTACTGCCTAGTGGTGACTTTAGATGTAAAAAACGCCTTCAATTCGGCAAAGTGGAGCACAATAATGGAGGCCCTTAAGAGAATGAAGGTACCTGTTTACTTGCAAAGGATAATAGCCAGCTACTTCACAGATCGAGCCCTTAGGTATGACACCGAGGAAGGACCTAAAGAACACGTGGTCACAGGAGGGGTTCCTCAAGGCTCCGTCTTGGGACCACTACTATGGAACGTAATGTATGATGCACTACTGCAACAAAAACTACCAGATGAAGCAAAGTACGTGGCGTTTGCGGATGACGTAGCTGTCGTGATCGTAGCTAAGCAGCTGGAAGAAATAGAATGGGCCTTCGACATCACTTACGACGTCACCCGACGGTGGATGAAGGAAGTTGGTCTCGACTTAGCGAACCACAAAACGGAAGCCGTACTAATCACCAGCAGGAAGGCAGTCGAGACCATAACCCTAAATGTCGGGGATTATAAACTCACGTCTCAGCCTTACATACGGTACTTGGGGATAATGATTGACGCAAGGCTCAACTTTAAAGCACAAGCAGAATACGCTGGGAGGAAGGCGGCAGTGACGGGGACGACCCTTGCGCGATTAATGCCTAACGTTGGAGGTCCAAAGCAAAGAAGAAGATTGCTGTATTCTTCCGTCATCACGTCTGCTCTGACATATGGTATCGCCATCTGGGCTGACGCACTGAAGACCCAATACCCATGCAGACAAGTTGCGCCAATATACCGTAGGAGCGCTCTACGAGTCGCTAGCGCCTTTAGAACGGTATCCAATTGTGCTGTGCTCGTTATTTCTGGGATGCTTCCCATAGAAGTGTTAGCCGAAGAAAGGAAACGTTTATACCGTCGAAAACGAACAGAACACCTAACAGCAGCGGAACTTAGAAAAGAGGAACGAAGGAATAGCATGGAAAGATGGCAGAAAAACTGGAGTAGCTCGAGCAAAGGAAGATGGACGTATCGGCTTATCCCCCAGATCGACGTATGGATTAATCGAGGTCACGGTGTAACAGATTATTATCTTACGCAGATGCTATCTGGCCATGGCTGTTACAGAGAGTACCTGCATCGGTTTAAGCACGAGGATTCCCCTGAATGCCCCAAATGCAGAGATGCCAACGAAGATGCTGAGCACGTGTTTTTCGTGTGCCCGCGTTTTGAAGCCGCTCGCCAAAAATGGGAAGGAGTCCTGAATGTGAAGGCATGTCCAGAAAACCTTGTAGCCTGTATGCTCGCATCGGAGACAAACTGGATTGCAACAAGCTCTTACGCCGCGGAGGTGCTGAAAGAGCTACGCAGAGAAGAACGGGAGAGAAAGGGAATGACACATTAGTGTATATAATTAAGATATAGCTTTAGCTAAATACCCTTCCCCGCGAAGCAATACCTAACGGTGGTTCCACGGGAAAGTGGTCACAGAATAGAGGTGGTGTTTTTAGTCGGTATGGATCATAACATCAGAATCCATGAACTCACAAATTTCATTTAACAACACCTGATCGAGTCCGACATACGGGATGCTGAGTCCTATGATACGTAACAAGTATTTTTTTTGCACCTCTAAGAAAAAAAAAAAAAAAAAAAAAAAAAAAAACATACATACATACATACATACATACATACATACATACATACATACATACATACAAAAGTGAAGTTAAATAAAAGCTTGTAAAATAGTAGCCACATTTGAAAAATGCACATCAATTAGAGGTAGAAACAAAATAAAACACTTAACTTAGTTATGCCGTGAGACCACGCGGCAGGTTTTCAAGTTCTTCTACTATGAATTATGTGTATGTCTGCTAATGCCACACGTCCCACAAACGTGCCACGTTGTGCTTTTTGCAAACCAATAGTACCTGCGGTACCTTTATTAAAGCAAACTAAAAATAAGACAAGAACAAAGTGATTTTTTACTTGTAATTTTATATGAAGAATGTCAATTTGCAAACACGAAACGCCATTAATTAAACGGAAATAGAGTACACGGTTTCTAATTAAAATAAAAAAATGCTTCGTTTTAAATATATGTATATATATGCGCAAGTTGCAAGTTTTCATTGAGTACATTTATAGTAGCCATCATGAAGGTTCTCTTGGTTGTTTTACTCGTGGCTGCAGTAGCCATGGAGCAGCGTGGCTTCCCATTCGGAGCTGCGTCAAAATTATCTGGTAGGGGTGGTGGTAAGAATCGTCGACTATTTTTACTGGTTTCACACTTGGGACAAAGTCAAAGATGACTGGAAAGAACTTGGCTTGAGATTGATCATTACGTGTCGCAATTTCTAACGGGTCACGGCAATTTTCGTAGTAAATTATTCTCATTTAGGTTGGTTGATTCTCCTACGTGCCAATGCTCAACACATGATTGCGAATATGAACAGTCCGCACATCATATCCTTTGGGAGTGCAATCTTTGGGCAGATGAGCGTAACAGTATGCTCAGTAGTATGCACGTAACGTCAGGTGTTGTTTATTATACAGACCTCGTTGAATCTAGGAGGTATTTCCGTGCCTTTCAGCTATTTTGTCATGCCTATTATTGGAAGTCTGTATAACAGTTCGCACGTTAGGTCCAATTTAAGCAATAGTTATCTATCCGTGGTGCGTTAATTGCGTCTAATTTTTGGTAATTGTAATTGTCTTTCTTTATTTGAGGTTAAACCTCATAGCTCAATGTTTTGTCACCCGCTTTGCTGTGGAGGGAAGTGGACAACTCTTTGTTTTCCAACTCCTCCTTTACATTGCTTTTCTGATTAACTTCGTTGCGGGATTGTGACAATTTAGGTCCCCTTAGATTCACTGAGCTTCATTGCTCGGCGCCAATACTGTGCGTGCCGCTTTTGATCCTGTAGTACAGGAGTTGCAGTGGCGGGTGTGTGGTGGGATAGGGAAAAAAGTCAAAGATAAATTGGAGCAAACATGCTATACCTACTATTTAGTGATATCGTAACGCATACATACAGGGTGTATTCAAACCGTAATCGAAAACTTAGGCAGGTAATACCTACGGTGATGAAGAACCTATTGGCACCAAAAAAATCCGACAAAAATGTAAAAACGACTTTTTTTTTTTTTTTTTTTTTTTCTTTTTTTTTTTCTTTCGGGGGTAGTTGTAGGATCAGTTGGAATAGTATTGCTCTGAACAAGTTTTTAAATTTTTAATTATAAATAATCATTTTTCTGTATACTTTTATGTTCACTTTTACTGTTTAAAGTTTCTACTTGCCGGTTGTAGTGTTATTTCTCTCCTCAATTTCCTATCTTCACTATTTTTTGTTGCATTCTTCAAGCCTACTTCACTTGTCACTTCACTTTTCACTTTCCACTTATTTATCCTGCACTGTACTATGGAATCAGTTCTGCAAGTAACCATTGAGGAAATGAAAGAAGATTTCCACAAGAGGATGGCTGCCTTTGAAGAGGAATTACAGAAGTCCACTTCATCAACTCCAGGGATCACCACTTTAGCCGCTGAGTTTGCCACTTACAGGAACTTCATTACCTCAGCTCTAACTTTGCTGCAGCAACAAATTGAAGCCTTATCCTGCCAAGTGGATAATATTGAGATGCATAGACGTCGTAAAATTTTACTTTTTCATGGCATTGCTGAAGTCCAAGATGAGAACACCGAACAGTTGCTCACTGATGTTGTTGTACAGAAAATTGGTATTCCAAATTTTAATACTGAAGACATCAGACGCTGCCACAGGATGGGTCGGCCATCAGCTGGTAAGAAGCCCCGTCCCATCTTGGTGAAGTTGCAGAATACCATCATAAGGAACAATGTTTGGTTTAACAAAATTAAGTTGAAGGGCTCCGGAATTACGCTGTCTGAGTTCTTAACGAAGAGTCGGCATGACTTATTTTTGGCTGCTCGTGACAAGTTTGGCGTCTCCAAGTGCTGGACCAAAGATGGAAACATTTTTGTGCTCAGTGGCGGTGCCCGACATCGAGTGGTATCAATCAATCAACTCAGTCAGATACCATTGGACCCAATCAAGCCAACTTCTGTGACGAAACCTTCCGTTGTAGCGAAGTCCAGACGTGGTGCGACCTCGAAAAAGTAAAGTAGTCTTTCTCAATCTCTTTTTATACTGTTTACTTAGTTTTTACTCCTAGTGCTTAAGATAAATAATGTTATGCTTCGATTTCACTTTACTTCAACTATGTTGTTTATTAATTTATTTGCTTTTAACTTTTTGCTCATGTTTGTAAACACAAATTACCGTCAATGCATTATTTGATTTTGACAGATGTCAGTTTACTTTTAATTTTTAAGGCTAAGGGCGAAGACATACTGCCTAATGTGGATTATTTCTTATGTTAACTTAAAATTATTTAAAAAAAATTCACATAGTTGATATTATATCAAATTGGCTTTACCGTTTCTTTCTTTTGTCTCCTTTTTTCTTATTCTTTCTTGAACTTTTCTTTGAGTGGACTTAAAATATTTGCACTTCGCCCTTGGTTTCGCCTTTCTGTTCAATTTATTTACTTTATTTACTTTTTTACTGTCATGTATGCAACAATTGTTTGCCTGTAACTGTAAATTATTATTTGTTTCATAGTGCGTTCCCTTTCACTCAACCGGCAGATGGATGTATTGGATTTTGTTTTCCACTTTATATATATTTGTATTTGCTAATAATTTTATTAGTATTTATTTTTATTCTATCTTAGCATATTTTATTTTTTATTTAGTTATTTTTATTATTATTATTTTTTTTTTTTATATTTACTGTTTTTAATTATGTCATCCTTAGGTGATTACAATGACAGCGACGATTATTTCTCAGCATGCAGTGACGATAGTTTTGTCAGTATCTCGTCTCTCTCTGATAATCTATCGAATCAGTTTTCTGATGTACCCAAGAACTTTAATGTAGTTCATCTCAATGCCCAAAGTATTCCGGCTCATTTCCCAGATATGCTGGCAAGTTTTGACTGTACTAATTTACATGCAATTCTAGTATCTGAATCTTGGCTAAAACCCTGCCTTAATTCAACTGCTTATACTCTCCCTGGTTTCCACCTCATCAGGAATGATCGCTCGGCTCGCGCCGGCGGTGGAGTTGCCATCTACCTCCGCAATTACATTCCTTTTTCCGTTGTAAGTATGTCACCTCAGCCGCCGCCACTCAATGCCGGCGAGCATCTATTCTTGGAGGTGGAATTCTCTCTTCAAAAACTTCTTCTTGGTGTATACTATTGTCCTTCGCTTCGTTTAGACTTCTTTCTATCCTTTGAAACACTTTTAGAAAATCTTGTCCCCTCGTACAGTCAAACCATAATCATGGGTGATTTCAACACCTGTATCTTAAAAAATGACCATAGATCCACTTCCCTTCTTAATGTTGTCCACTCCTGTAATCTTTCCTTACTCCCTCTTTCTGCCACTCATCATTTTCCGAACTGTACTCCATCTCTTCTTGACCTTATCTTTGTTTCCTCCATTGATCATGTCGCTAGATATGGTCAATGTTCTGCAGATAATTTTTCCTTCCATGACTTACTTTATCTATCGTATCGTATCCGTCCACCTAAACCCACTACTAAAACTTTATTGCAGCGTAATTTTCGGGGTATGAATGTTGAGGATCTTTGCAAGGATGCTAGCAATATTGACTGGAGCTCACTCTTTGGTGCTGATTGTATCAATACCAAATTAAAATTGTTTACGGACAGCCTCACTAAGTTATATGATACACACGCACCCTTTCGTTTCATTAAGCTGAAACATTTACCATCGCCGTGGCTAACACCTGAAATCAAAGATCTTTTAGCTAAAAAAGCCCAAGCAAAATCTAGATTTAAACGCCGCCCAAATGACATGAATTGGCAGAAATACGTGGGTATTCGGAATCACTGCAGTAAGGTGTGTAGGAACGCGCAACGCCGACACATTCACAGCTCTGTTGAAAACGGAGATCCAGCGAAGGTCTGGAAATTTCTACAATCTCTGGGAGTTGGTAAATCAAAACAAAACAACATTTCAAGAAGCATTGATTTAAACTCATTGAATCTTCATTTCTCAACTTCACCTGCGTTTGGTCGGGCAGTCAAAGACAATACTTTAAAACAAATTTATACCCGTAAAACTCCTGATTGTTCTCCTTTTGACTTCAATCAATTTGCCTGTTGTGATGTTAAGAGGGCCATAATGCAGATCACATCCAATGCCACCGGTAGCGACTGTGTCAGCCGTAACATGATCCTTCCTATCCTTGACGAAATCCTCCCCATTATCTGTCATCTGCTTAATCATTCCATCCTTTCAAATTCCTTTCCCACTGCATGGAAAGATGCTCATATTATCCCCATCCCTAAGAAAAATAATGCTTCATCCTTCACTGATTTCCGTCCAATTTCAATTTTACCTTTCCTTTCCAAAGTCCTCGAGCGTCTTGTCCATGCACAACTGAGCGATTACCTATCTAAAAACAATCTACTTAATCCTCTACAATCCGGTTTTCGCTCAGGCCACAGTACTTCCACTACCCTTACACATGTTACGGAAGATATTAGGTCTGGCATGGAGGAAGGGAAGTTGACTGTCATGGTTTTACTTGATTTCAGTAATGCCTTCAACACCGTCGATTTAGATATTCTACTTAGTATTCTGGGTTCTCTTAACATATCTCCAACGGCAGTTGAATGGTTTCGTAGTTACCTGTGCGGTCGCCGGCAACGAATTTGCGTCGAAGATTTTCTTTCTTCTTGGTGCAACACATCTGCCGGCGTACCCCAGGGCGGCGTCTTGTCTCCTCTACTTTTCGCTATATTTATTAACTCCATTAGTCTTCATCTACAGTCATCCTACCACCTTTATGCAGATGATCTCCAAATTTATGGACAAGCCACCATTGACAGAATCACAGAGGCAGTGTCTACGATAAATGGTGACATTGCGCGTATTTGCGAATGGAGTAGGTCTCATGGTCTAATGGTTAACCCATCCAAGACACAGGCCATTATTATTGGAAGCCCTAGAATGATTGCCAAAATCAACTGGTCTGATTTGCCCTCTGTGTCTTGTGATGGTATTCAAATTGCTTACAGTGAAACCGTAAGAAATTTGGGGTTGCATATTGATAGATTTTTGTCCTGGGGTCCACAACTGCGTGAGGTTAGCCGTAGGCTTTTTGCTTCAGCGGGATCCTTGCAACGATTGCGCAACCTTCTGCCCATTGCAACGAAAATTACGCTTGCGCAAACACTTCTTCTTCCCATCCTTGATTATGCGGATGTCAGCTATCTAGATCTCTCTGAAGAACAATTAAACAAACTTGAGCGTCTCCAAAATTTTTGTATTAGATTCATATTTGGTTTGCGCAAATATGATCACGTGTCTGAATTTCGAACTCAGCTCAAGTGGTTACCTATTCGACTTCGCCGGAATACCCACGTTCTTTCTCTTCTTTATAACATTCTTTTTAATCCTTTTACTCCTATCTACCTAAAAACTCGTTTCCAATTCTTACATGATTCTCATTCAAGGTTCTTGAGGTCATCAGATAACTTGAAACTCAAAACTCCAGTCCACACTTCTACTTACATGGACAAGTCGTTCACTGTCAAAGCGGCTAGATTGTGGAATTCTCTTCCAGTTTCCATAAGACTGGCTAAATCACTGCCATCATTTAAAAGGATGCTAAAAGAGTATTACTTATCCTCCTAAATGAAGATATTATGTTTATTTATGTTTGTATGTATATATGTATGCATGTTTGTATGTATGTATGTGTGTATGTATGTATGTTTGTATGTATGTATGTATATATATGTGTATGTATGTATGTTTGTTTTTAAATATATATTTTAAAGTTCTCTGTTTTCTACTATTATGTCACCTTTGTACACTTATAACTACCTTGTCTGTAAGAGATCGCCCTAGGTGATAAGGCCGCCTTTTGTACCTATCTATAATATTGTACTTCTTTCCTTTATAATTATGTGTACAAAAAAGCTTTAAATAAATAAATAAATAAATAAACGACTTTTCCTAATGTCACGGTATAATCGGTATAACAATCGCCGGGGCTATTACCTGTCTCAGTTTATGATCACGGTCTGAATACATTACGTATAGCAAACAATCCCTGCTTTATTAAACCGTGATATACTTGTGGTCTAGGCACATAGCCGAATAAAAATCAATCCCCAGGAACGTAACTAATTGACCCGAGATTTAAATAAAATAAATAATGATAAAATTGTTATTGTTCCATTTCTTGTCTTACAGTATGTATTACCATATAATTAAGGATTTCTTTGATTTTGTGGATATCTGCATTATCAGAAAGTCGCACAAAAGTTTTATTACCCGTTTATCATGTTTTGAGTGCGAGTATATACTCGCCTATATCTCTGAAATAATAAGTAGTGATGTATTTCAACACCTTACTGAATGCCCTACTACGTTTTTGTCGCACATAACACACTTTTCCAGATTTTATGCAGCTTCTAAGAGTTTCCTACCGGAAATCTTATACCTGCATTTCTGCTTATCCTATTTAATCATATATGTACTTAGTCTAAGTCAATTCAAAGTCAAATCATCTTTATTCAAGTTGACTCTTACAAGTGCTTCTGTGTCGTCATTTTAAAACTATTGGCGCTTCATAACGTGCCTGACCTATTGTAATTGTTTTTCACAATGAACAATATATTAATTGAAAATATTTCCATTCCACATCTAGGCCTGCAGTTGAACTGTATTTTTGACTCGGATTGCCAAAGCATATGCGAATCGAAATGCACGGATGTGGTGAGCTACTATTGCTGGAACGGATGGTGCAACTGCGGAATCGACAGCAATATTCAACGGATTGGGATTTTGGGATAATTTGGTTTAAAATTCTAAATAAAATTCTGAGCTCCCGGGTTTACCCGGCTATATAAACATGTTTTGTGATTGTCATATAGCATTTTCAATGAAATTTCCCTTTCATATTTTCCCTTCCCTAAGCAGTGATGGATTGCAGTTGATTGAAGCCTTTGATATTGCAGTTTGTTTTAGTGTGATATTGTTGAATGTGTTGTGAAGTTTTCGTAACTAATACTAGCTCTAGTAAATTAATTGTAAATATAGAAACATATTTTACGTAGATTACGGTTTTACATTCGAAGAGATTAATACCAGGTGTTTTTATAATAGTGCTAGTCTATTTTCGTATTGCTGATAACAATTTTGGTTGGACTTGGATTTTTTCGGACCTATGCCAGAAACAAAATAGCCTTTGTTATATTTTTTCTCCAAATACAATATAGTATAGTTAAGAAGTCATATGTCCAGCAGACTGCATCTTATGATGATAATGATGTCAGATAAAGACCAAAGAATACTAAGCCAAGTAATGAAATGAGTTTTGTTAAACCAGATAATAAATTAGGTAATTTTTTCAGTCAGAATCAAATTAATAACCATGCATTACCTCTGGAGTTCACAATGACTTCGCTTTGACTCTGTGATGTGGCAAGTGACAGGAATGGGAGACAGGGGGGGGGAAGGGGGGACCTCTCGCGGATCACCGCTAACAAAGATTAAGAGACAAAACAAGCTTATTCAAACTTGTTGCCTATTTTAAAAGTAAAGAGTGATAAAATCAAACTATATTGAAATATTAGCCGAGATTTAATTTTGAAATTTTCGTTTTTTTTTAATTGACAGCAACGTCAAAGGTATAGAATTTAAATTCTTCTCTTCTTCTTCGTCAACCCATATTCGCCCACTGCTGAGCACGGGTCTCCTCTACCATTGAGAGGGCTTAGGCCATAGTCCGCCACGCTGGCCTAGTGCGGGTTGGCGGACTACACACCTAAGAAATTCCTAAGAACTTTTAGGTGTGCAGGTTTCATCACGATGTTTTCCTTCACTGTTAAAGCAAGTGATAATTCAATGTGAATACACACATAACTTCGAAAAGTCAGAGGTGTGTGCCTGGGGTTCGAACCCGCGACCGTCGAGATTTTCGATCGCGCGCCTAAACCTCGAGGCCATCACTGCTTTCATGAATTTAAATTGAATTAGCCTTTTTCCGAAGAAAGTAGATAGAAGTATAAAGAATCATTGTTCCGCATATGCAAAAGTTATATGCTTTATTTATTTATTTCTAAACCCAATGACATTGCAAGGACGGAAAATGGGACTTTTCGTGAATTTTCATCGAAGTAAAGACACACTTAAAAACAGCATACAGATGTGAATACGCAATTAAAAAAATATGTGCTCTCTTAAAACGCTGCATTCCATTAGGACTGCTGACTTATTTTTTTTTTGTATTTTCAGTCTGGGTTTGTCTAGATGTATTTAGAGTATTTAGACTTTTAACTTTGATTTTATTGTCCGAATATTTGAACACGCTGTAGTTCTCACCTCGCCTTAAGTCTACCGCAGAAGCCACTCGAAGTCTTAACTTTCTAACGAGCCCTTACAAATGAATAAACACGTCACATACAACGGCGTGCCATTGTTCTGATATTCAGATGAAACCTCCAAGGAGGATATTGAAAATAGTTTTTAATATTTACCTACTGAATACAACATGATATGATTAGTTGATGGTTTTTTTTCTAATTGTTATTTAGAAATTAAATAAGTAAAGTAGCTAAGTCACTTTCAATTGTGATATTTGTCTGGCGGAGCTAGGTTTCACTTCAAATAAGCTTCGGCTTGCCCACCAATTCCAGATGGAAGACCATAGCCTCTTATATCATCGTCTTTGAGCGTCCTACAGATCCTACGTCGTCATTCCAGCTGTAATACTACTATGTGATACATTTTAACAACAATTTTTGTTACTTAAAAATGCATCAAGGTTTAGAAACAGTAGTCGATAAACAGTTTTCCATTTGAGACTTTGTCAAGTTTTACTAGCTTTTTCTAGACATTTTGTGAGATGTCACAAAATGCCTAAATATGGTAATAAATCCTTAATCACAATTCTTCCGTCGCCATACACAAAAACCACCCGTGACCTTCTTTGTTCGAAGGTGAGCGTCTAAGAAGTACAGAAGTGCCTATCAGTGTCCATTCCATCACAGGCATAGTCACAGACTTCTTGAAGATATTAAGAAAAAATGCACATACAAATCAAGGATTTATTATATTCAAATGGTACATTTGGTCACGACAAAAAATTCTTGGTGATCATTTACCAGTGCTGCGGTAAAGCGGCATCAATTGGCAGTAGCAGCGACTGTTTCTACAGGTAGCAACTGTTTTGCCATTGACGAAACAATGAGTTGCGCAGACTGGGACGCAATCTTCATTATATACGCACAGTATTGTAGAAACTGGAATAACAAATAATGTTATAACTATGCAGGCCCACATTCTTTCCATTCCACAAATTCTTTATAATTGATACAGGATAAGACTTTAGTCCGATACATCGGCTTAATAAGGGTTCGTGCACCAAATAAATTTAATATTTTTTTAGGAGTTTTGTATTTGCAGAATGTTCTGCAATTATTTACATTAACCGAAATATTGGGTGGATTTTTAACATTCACTCATAACTTCCAAAAGTCATACTTGGGTCTGTGATTTTAATAACCAAGCAAACAATAAAATAATTATAAAGAAGTAACCAACAGCAGCCATTAAGAAGTAGTGATTGCTTCAACATGGAAATGCACGGGCAAAAATGCGGTCGCAAGTTTAAAACTGATTGTCTAATATCTCGGTGACAAATCACTACATGCGTTACGTTGTGAGTCAAACAACCTAGGCTAGGCAACCAACTTAGGCCAGCGTGGTTGACTAAGATCTAAACTTTCTCAATTGTAGAGAAGGCCCGTACCCAACAGAGAGACGTATATGGGTAGATGATGATGATTCAATGATTTAATTGTTAAGGAAAACAACATGAGGCAAGTTACATAATACCAAAAGTGCTTCTGTTTTACTTAGGAATGTAAGTAATTCTGTAATTGGCACTAGGATATCGCGGTGAATTAACGCGTAAACTCTCTCAGTTAAGAGGACGCCGGTGCCCAGCATAGGGATCTACATCCTATTTTTGTGAAACAAAAACCATCATCCCTTTTCAAGGAGTGTAAATGAAAATGGATATAACCTTGAAGTTTTTTGGGGTGGGCTATGTTCACCAGTTGACTGTTTTTGGCTGATGGTGATGAAATGGAAATGGAATGTCTCCAGGTTCCAAATAAGTGATGTTGGCGACGTACCGTCTTGTGCTGCTGCAACGCTGGCGAAGGCTACAGCAATAACCAACAAAGCGAAAAATGTCTTCATGTCGGAATGAGTTAAAGGCGGCCGAATAACTATAGTGAGATTTTCTCTCAAGACTTTCATTTATACGATTAATGCGCTCATTATAAGTAAGAAACATGAAGGTATTTGATTAAATATTAATTGAATTGTCAATGTTTCGCGTAATTATAATCAATTATTACGCGTAGCATTAACAATTCAATTATTGTGCTGGTCAATACAAGTCTTGTTTCCTTTATCTTATTTTTATGTTATTACGTACTTCTATGGCCTTAACTATAAAAAATACTCGGAGATTGCTTATAATCAAATTAAATAATTAATTTCGTATGTGAACAAAACTTCTATTGCACACTATGAAATGGTCTTTTATAAGATTTCCTTGAATGAACGATTTTAGGTAGATGTCAAGTCAAATTCCAGTAGTAGTCTGCTATCATATGTTAGTCCCATCGCCGCTGATACCGCTCTTCCATTGTTCAAAGATCCTGATTGAGTCTTCCATCCTGCTCCTCACTAAATAACCCAGATTTGGTGTGAAATCACTCTAAATACGAGTGGAGAAAATGTATTTTTATGCTCACGTTGCACCTTAGCACTCGCAAGTTCGATACCATAGACTCAACGAGTTTGACATAATCGTTGGATTTCATTTTACTTAGAAAATTAATCATCATCATTATCAACCCACACACGTCCCACTGCTGGGCACGGGTCTCCTCTACCATTGAGAGGGTTTTAGACCATAATCCACCACGCTGGCCTAGTGCGGGTTGGCGGACTACACACCTAAGAACTCTTAGGTGTGCAGGTTTCATCATGATGTTTTCCTTTACCGTTAAAGAAAGAGATAATTCATTACGAATTCACACATTACTTCGAAAAGTCAGAGGTGTGTGCCTAGGGTTCGAAACCGCGACCGCCGAGATTATATACTTTTCCAAAATTGCCCCCGGCTGGAGACGGGCCTCACAGCTTTTATTCGAAAGTATAGTCTTTGTTTTTTCTGTACTATTATCCTAGAGAAACCTCTTGTTTTTGTTGAAACTTGGAACTCTGGATTTCGACGCTCACTGTTATGCCGTGAGTGCCGGCAGGTTTTTGTTCAAGATCTTCTACGATGAATGATGTGTATGTCTGCTAATGGCAAACGTCCCACAAAATATTTACTGATAATTTATCATTGGTTACCAATAACCTGAGGCATCTTTATAATATTAAGCAAACTAAAAATAACACAAGAACAAAGTGATTTTTTACTTGTAATTTTATATGAATAATGTCAATTTGCAAACACGAAACGCCATTAATTAAACGGAAATAGAGTACACGGTTTCTAATTAAAAGAAAAAAATGCTTCGTTTTAAATATATGTATATATATGCGCAAGTTGCATGTTTTCATTGAGTACATTTATAGTAGCCATCATGAAGGTTCTCTTGGTTGTTTTACTCTTGGCTGCAGTAGCCATGGAGCAGCGTGGCTTCCCATTCGGAGCTGCGTCAAAATTATCTGGTAGGGGTGGTGGTAAGAATCGTCGACTATTTTTACTGGTTTCACACTTGGGATAAAGTCAAAGATGACTGGAAAGAACTTGGCTTGAGATTGATCATTACGTGTCGCAATTTCTAACTGGTTTCGGCAATTTTCGTAGTAAATTATTCTCATTTAGGTTGGTTGATTCTCCTACGTGCCAATGCTCAACACATGATTGCGAATATGAACAGTCCGCACATCATATCCTTTGGGAGTGTAATCTTTGGTCGGATGAGCGTAACAGTATGCTCAATAGTATGCACGTAACGTCTAGTGTTGTTTATTATACAGACCTCGTTGAATCTAGGAGGTATTTCCGTGCCTTTCAGCGATATTGTCATGCCTATTATTGGAAGTCTGTTCGCACGTTAGGTCCAATTTAAGCAATATAATGTGTACTTGTATATATTGTATAAGGCATATAATATTTACTTAGTCTAAGTCAATTCAAAGTCAAATCATCTTTATTCACGTTGACTCTTGCAAGTGCTTCTGTGTCGTCATTTTAAAACTATGGGCGCTTCGTAACGTGCCTGACCTATTGTAATTGTTTTACACAATGAACAACATATTAATTGAAAATATTTCCATTCCATATCTAGACCCGACGTTCAACTGTTTCTTCGACTCGGATTGCAAAATCCCATGCGAATCGAAATGCACGGATGTGGTGAGCTACTATTGCTGGAACGGATGGTGCAACTGCGGAATCGACAGCAATATTCAACGGATTGGGATTTTGGGATAATTTGGTTTAAAATTCTAAATAAAATTCTGAGCTCCCGGGTTTACCCGGCTATATAAACATGTTTTGTGATTATCATATAGCATTGTCAATGAAATTTCCCTTTCATATTTTCCCTTCCCTAAGCAGTGATGGGCTCGAGGTCTTGGCATGTAGTCGAGATTCTCAGCGCTTGCGGGTTCAAACCTCAGGCACAGACCTCTCCGCACTGTGGATTGGAGGTTTAAGAATTCTGCTACGGTATCCCCTACCTGTCGTAAGAGGCGACTAACAGGGGAAACTGGGGTGGCTGGGCGTACTGCGGGGGAGGTCTCAGGAAACAGGAAACTGATGAGGAACTCAGAGATTTGGGGTAGAAGGCCCTGGTGCGCTGGGCGGCAGTGGACCATGTAAAACACTACTAGCCCTGAGATGCCGCAAAACCGCCCCAAATGCGCTTGGTCACTGAGAGGTGTTAGTCAGTATGCTGGCGTAGGATTTTGAGTAGGACCCAATTCAGCTACGCGAACAATTGTTCTGCGCGCCGATTTGTAAGGTTAGAGACCCCGTCATACCACTCACGGCCTCCCCCGAAGTACCGAACAGGGGAGCTTGAGGTGCTTTCCTCTCGTAAAAAACAAAGCAGTGTAGTCCGCCAACCCGCATTAGGTCCGCGTGGTGATCTAAGGCCTGGTCCTAGACCCTCTCAATGGTAAAGGAAGCCCGTGCCCAGCAGTGGCATCTATATGAGCTGATTATGGTGATGACTCTCCCATAATATTTAGCAAATCAACAGGCCGGCATGATTTTGTTGACATGTGAGAAATAGTTGTTTGTTAATTGTTTTAGCTTATCGGCCTTGAGTTTGGGCTGCGGTATTCATACGAAAACATGAAATTGATATGTAAGAAAACTTATTTCCATAATTTTCACTAAATAAAATTTTTAGAGCTACTTTTTAAATAAATAAATATAATAATATTATTACTATATGACAATTTATTATGGGTGACTAAGACTAAGAACTTAATTCATTAGAGCGTAAAAAAATTTTTTTTCTTTGTTCAAGAATGATGAATTACAATATTATCGTAAGTACTAGAATACTAATTAATCTAGACAGAGTATAGAAGTGAGGAAATTCGTGTAAAGATAGTGTAATATCGTTTTAGAAACCTGTTATTTGGTAATCCTGCTAATCATCAGCTTAAACTAAGTGATGATTCATTGTGTATACACACGAGTTAATATCCTAATCGAAGAGCTATTTAAATTTAGCTTAACTGAATTGACGGTACAAAAGGGCCTAAAATCTACTAAAATGTATTTTGACTTTAACTTTTGAAATAGCCTGACCATAGAACAGAACCCAAACTCTAGGTCAATGAGCATACAATTAGTATAATAAATAAATTTTTCTTTGTCAACATGAGGTACAAATGGTATAAAATGTTACAAATAAGTAACTTTCCCGTCCTGTCATAACCGAGAGGCAACACGGTAATAAACAACTGAATGCCGAATTTGTATGGATATATTTCATTAACCTCTATGACGTTCAACAGTCCGAAATCCAATGGATTTAATCCTCGGTTTTTTTTTCCCGCAAAACGTATTTCGCATCGGCAAAGCGGCGGATCAAATCATGCGTTTATTTGTGCGGGGGCAGTGGACCGTTGCGCGGATATTCCCGCGGATACTGGCGGATATGTGTGCATCCGCATTATAGCGAGCCTTTATTGGTACATGCTATAGCCTGCACCGTGTATTGTAAGTGTTAATTGAGCATATGCACGAATTAACTAAACAAATGTTTGTCATTGACGTTTGGTCCAGTGTTTGGGGTATCGGCCAACTATTTGGTTATATTGGCGATAAAATTACGGTTAGATTTATATTAATGAACGGAGTAACTAGCGACACAACGCCGATAAACCTAACAGAAAGAGAAAAGCATTGGGTAAACAAAATTTTACGTATTTTGATACAGAGATCTGATTTGAATAACTCTTTATGTAAAATAAACAACAAAATACATTCATTCAGCTTATTGACGATAAATTTAAGAAATGAATAAAGTAAGAAAATGTTTTATTATTGGCCATACGAAATAAAAATCCAAAAATAAACAATTAGTAAATGCAACTTACGTAGCCAACGATGATCTTTATTCAGCTCTATAATGCAACATATTATAATTCATTGGTATTTTACTTCAATATCTATATTTGTAGTAAGGTTGGAATATAATATCAACTTTTGTTCCAAACGAACGTTTACGGTTCACTTGGATCGATACCGCCAATTTGGAACTGATGACACCAATGCGAGTATTAACAGCAAATGAAACTGCATGAGCCAATCAGCACACTCAAGCTTGCATGGATTTGCAATGTCATTTCATAATATGACGTCATTTCGTACATGCGCTCCGGTGTAGACTAATTTTATGAAGGGCCGGCGCACCAATCGCCGTTAATTGTCGTTTCATCTAGATTATATTTAAGTATAGATGTCTAGGATTTAGTTCTGTTTATTCTTTATTGTACAATAAAAACAATATTGATATAAGTAACTGTATATAATATAATGTACCTAATGAACAATGGCGGCCGCATCGCTGTCAGCGATTTCTTACAGGCAACCTTTACGTGGACTGAAGAGGTCTGAGGCATAGAGTGGGTGTCACAATAAATGTAAATTTTGAAGCATATAATGTTTACTGAGTATGTAATCCTTTAAAATTTAAATTTACTTTCATCATCAGCCTATACACGTCCCACTGCTGGGAACGGCCCTCCTCGACCACTGAGACGGTTTAGGCCTTAGTCTAACACGCCGGCCTGGTCAGGGTTGGTGGTCCACACACCAAAGAAATTCCTAAAAACTTTTGGGTCTGCAAGTTTCATCACGATGTTTTCCTTCACCATTAAAGCAAGTGACAATTCAATGTGAATACCTACACACATAATTTTGACATCACTTTATACTCTAATAAATTTGAATGACATTTCGGGCAGTTTTTATATGTAGGTAGATAGGATCCTGTTAATAGACATGGCACATGTCTTACTAATGGAGACGTGAAAAAAACCATATGTGTACTTTATATAGTGTATGATAACAAATGGTTCTAGTGGGTACATTCTAAAAGTTTAAATTGTTATGTTTCTTATTGTCTGCAACTACTCGTCAACTAACTTTATAGATAAATTGTCTATCATAGTTGTTTCTTTGTCTTTCCGCAGTTTATGATAATTACAACAAAAGTTACGTGAAATGGGAAATCAGAACTGTGAATGCAAGTCGAGTATATTAACAAATTATGACTTCAATTCCACGTAACTTTAACTAAGACGACTATTTGAAGTCATTAATTCTGAATTAATTCGATTTTCACCCGGAACATTCAAATATCGTTAGTGTGGAGTATTTAAACAGACAGTTAAAATCTAGACTTAATAAAGACAAAACATGTCATAATTTACAGTAAGCGTAGGTGTTGGTCCATAAAAATTGCGAGTTACGATCGCGCCGCGTCCTCTTAGCTCCAAACAAACGCGTTTACGTACCTGAGTAACTGATATAATTAGTTTAAAGACGGATTTACAATGCACTTGAATATTCTACTTAAAACTTTGTATTACTGGACTAAGAAGCAAGAAAGAAATCATATCATAATCATACTCAGACTATCGCCGTACCCTGGTGACCGTAGGCCTACCCAAGAAAGCGCCAACCAACCCGGTGTTGAGCAACCCTCATCGCCACCGTTCTCAAGTCGTCGGACCATCGTGCTGCAGGTCGTCCCACACTACGTCTGCCTGAACGCGGTCTCTAGTACTGCAAAAGATCGAAGGTCCAGGATTTAAAGGAGAAGTCAAGGAGAGAAGACTTTAAAACGAAAAGGATTTTATTAAACTTGAGCTATTTTTAAAAGCTATACTTCAAGCTTGGCATAACTTTCCGTTTGTCCCGTATCGATAAGTAATAAAGAAACAAATTATTAGGTATTGTCTTGATTTTTTCTATCTTAATGCGCATTCGTAAGACGACATAGTGTATAATCTCCTTAGCAAGAGGCGTCGCCCGAAACATTTTGTCAAGCAAAACAAAATTTTGTCGAGTAACACGTCATCCTGTAATTGGGATTCATTATGCGATCTTGTTAAAGGATATTATTTTGCTCGGGCGAGTTTTAAGGGACTTTGTCCATACGTGTATTTTTCTGCAAGTATAAGTTACAGTAGGGCTCATGATCGAAGATTGTATTTAGGGCCGCCGTCATCAAAATATAAATACGTCTTGACGATATTTGTATTATTTTTTAAGAACTAGCTTTCGAGTCAATCATGAAAGAGTTTGAATAGGTAAAGTCAATACCTCAAAGACAATAAAAGAGTAATCTAAGGCTGTGACGTCTAGTAACGTATAATTTTTTATCCGACTTAAAAAAAGGGATTTTTCTTTTGATGATTCTTTTTAATTTGAAAGCTGGTGTTTTGAAATTGTTCCCTATTATTTCCTATTATCTTTATATTATATTCTTCAACTCTTTTAAAACCTGTTACAAATAATACAATAGGCGAAAAATAGATACAGTAGCGACTATGCTTTTTTAATCAGCGTTTTTTCAAGCGTTTCTCCCTTGCTTGGACTGGCTACTTTATTTGAATATCACAAGTGAAGTATTTACAAGAGTGAGTTGTTCGTGGAAGCTTCGTGACTCACTAAGTCCCCCACCTTTATCACCGCAGCGAACGATATATCAGGTGGGATGCAATTTGTCTTATTAACTGGAAGTTTCTTTTTTAGTAATGCGTTACAATAACAGGTAAAGTGAAAATACCGATCCTGACAAATGCAGTGTGAAAAAAGTCGCGGGCAGTAAGTTTAGTCACTCGACTGCAATCATATTTCAACATCATCTGCCCATATACGTCTCACTGATGAGCGCGGGCCTGCTCTACAACTAAGAGAGTTTTGGCCTTAGTCCACCACGCTGGACTAGTAAAGCAAGTGGACTGCACTTTTTGGGATTTCTAAGAAATTTGAAGTATTTTTTTATTTTTAGGCATGATGCCTTTATAATCATCTTAGCTATTACCCGCCTAAGTTTCCTATCACCTTCTGTATACACCTTGTGCATATTACTTCGAATACCTAGAAGTGTGGGGCGACTGAACCTGCGACAGTCCAGATTATTAACTTCTAGCCTATCATTTCTTCTTTATAATACATTCTAGATCTAAATTCGTAGTACTTAAGAAAATCTATCATCCATCGATGCAGTGACCCACATGTAGCGATGTGTTAAACGGTGGTGCGTTTAACAGCGCTCGACCCTCCCTCCTCCCACTAATGGCAGGGAGAGTGGTTTCACGTGTAGTACCTTCGCACGCGGGGTGCCTTTAATCCACACTTTTAGTTTTTTACTTACCGTAAGTGTACATTGTATTGCTCTTTCATAAGGGGCTTTATTACGCCTGCCGAGGTTGAGGATTTATTCGATCGATACGTTGGACAAGAGTTTTGGTTTGAATTGCATTGGTACAAATATGGCATATAAGCACTGTGTTTTATTATTTAAAGGAGTTTTTGGTCTCTCTGATAATGATTGTTAATCATTTCACTTTTATTACTTCTATACTTCCTAAAAAAATTGCGACGAATACTTCAATACATATACAATAATATAAAAACTTCCTGAAAATTTGTAAAAAATATTCGCTGAAAATTTGTATTTGCTTTTTTTATAGATACAAGAATATACATCTTTTTAATTAAAAAAAAAATATAATAAAGTCCAATACATTTGGCCGTATATATCAAAGGCCAATAAAAAGTGGAATCCGGAATAACATCTATCACACGTACAATCAAATTTGCCCACCGACATTTCTCCGCAAACATTCTACAAATTTTAATAGACAATAAATCGAGTTGAATTTATTTTTTAAAAACATAAAGTTGGCATCCAAGATCATAATAAACTATTTATAATGTGTCAAAAACAACAAAATAACTATGAGAACTGTCCCCATTGTCTAATTGGATATTGAAAGAGGACACAATAAAGATCTTTATAGCATTGAGTTGCTGGTCATATCTTGAGATGCGAAGTTATAATGATAATGCTGAGAGAAATACTTTTTTTTATATATATGAACGATTATTCGAGTGTGTGTTTACTTTGGTTGAATACCAGTGTGCTTCTGAATAGTTTTTTATAAGTAAAACTTCGATAATAAAATAATTGTTAAGGATAGTGTTGATAAAAATTAAACACTGCAATTTAAGATATGAAGCATATATATATATATATATATATATGCTTTGAGTTTAGTGTAGGATAAATACACAACGAAAAAAAAAATAGATTTGTTTAAGTGACAATGTATTGATTTCTTATTCCGCCAATTAATTCAAGTATGCAACGTATGATATGTATCGTTTCTATCAAATGCCGTCACAAATCCATTTGCCAATGGAGGTCCACTGCTGGACTTATGCCTCCCCCAATGACCTTCGCCGGGATTTGTCGAAACCCGCCTGCAGCCAGCGACGTCCCGCAACCTTTACAATGTCCGACCACCCGACCTGTGATATCGTTTATACTGTTATAATATCGTTTTAAAATCGTTCTCAGAATAACAGCGAGCCGTAAAACATGTCCGTCGGTTGAGAGCAAATGGCGTGCGTTAGTACACCAACCTTGGCTAAATTAATGGCAACACATAACACATGAAAGTGTTGTCAGGGATATAATTTCCGTGACGAATCGCCGGCACCAATCAACTATATGGAGCGGTGATTGTGAAAACAAAAGTA
The DNA here is from genome assembly GCA_030295005.1 of Cephonodes hylas. Classification (NCBI taxonomy): domain Eukaryota; kingdom Metazoa; phylum Arthropoda; class Insecta; order Lepidoptera; family Sphingidae; genus Cephonodes; species Cephonodes hylas. The sequence goes on along the minus strand of AP025367.1, from coordinate 601,754 downwards.
TTTTAAAAGATTTTTACGTTACCTACTTATAAATATAAACGATTTTTTACGTCTTTTTTCTACATTTTCCTAGTTTTTTAAATAGTGCTCATCGGATTCATGACAAATACAAACGATGTAATATGAAAGTGTTCTTTGAAATAACAATTTTCTTAAATTCTAAAACAGAAAAATATTAAAACTCTGTAGTATGCATTGAGTTGAGTTCCTAAGGAAAGAATATATTGGCCAATATTGATCTTAACAACGGCTTATAATGCACTACAATCACTACTATTATCTATTAAAATATCATACATTTTTTGAACTGTTGACGACGCTGTAATTAAAATATTTTCCCCTGAATATTGTATTATTGTTTAATAATTATGAATTGGTAATAATCCATTATACCATAATGCTGTACGATTGCTCTATTTACATTATAATATAGGTTCTCTAACAGTCTTCTTGAAAATGTACATTTAAGATAATATAAGTGGATGGGATGAGACATAACCAGTAGTGTTGATGGCAGAGGTGCATAATAATAAGTTTAAGAAGGTTAAAAGCACTAAAAATTCCTAAGAGAAAACCTAATAACAACGATTATAGTATAGTTAATGTATTGCTTAAAAAGTTTCCGTATACTACTATTTCCTATGTACAATACAATAAAAAACAAAAAATTTCCCCAACCAGGGATTCAGATCTCAAGACAGCACGACACTAGTGCCGCGAGACCCCAAGGCTACTACTATTCTATTCGCTTTCCCAAAATAAACAGACGATGTAACATAGTGGTTTATTTCAGACAAAACACATAAATTAAGCGGTATTGAACAAGTAAATGAGATCGCTTACCCCCGACCATTGATCACGGCGGACCTGGCTCGCTTTACGCGCAGTTTTATGGCCGGCTGAGATTTAGTACCAAGGTTTTGAATAATGGCCGAATTCTGAGGGTGTTTATACAACAATATGATAGGTTATTAGGGAAGGGACATGTCGGTTCTTGGTGCCTTCTTCTTCTGGATCAAAGAAATCGTTGGACGGTCAATGCTGTTCGTCACTTAGCTTCTTCTATCGTCTACAATTTTTGAAATTTCAAGCAATCTTATTGTTATTAAGGACGGGGACGGGACGCTCCTCTTCAATCGAATTTATGAATGAAAAAGTCTTTGAGATCATTAAGAAATGTGTTCATGGAGTTTATTACAGAGAAAAAATTAAGGGTTGTTAAATGTTACCACGCCTAAGCTTGTTATCATGTTGTCGTTAAATCTTAAATTTGCTATAACATGCTTAACCCATTAGGTACCAATGTTCCCATTTGGGACATCTCACTTTTTGTCGATTCATTCATAACTACCTGCAATGTTTTAATAATTATTCATGTCATTAGTTTTTACACTGTGTGGTGCTAAATATCAAGCCAATTATTCACTTGAAATTATTGTCATTTATGTGTTGTTGATCAAAGAACGTAGGTTTTACGAGTTTCGAAATTTTCAATTGTTTCCATTTTGATTATTCTGTAATTCGATGTAAGTATTTTATAATTATTGTAAAATAATATCAAATAGTATCTAAATAATAGCTTGTAACTAGTAATTGATTCAATGGATGGCAGTACTTATTGAATTTCTTTATTTAAATATGTTGCCAAATGGGAACATTGGACTGATGGACTAAAAATTTATTTTGTTATTTTTTTTTTATAATTTTTTTATGTGCTCCTTATTATATATACTCTTTGAAAAATATGTCAAACAATACAGAAAAAAGTTGGTACCTAATGGGTTAATATTCTAAAGACCTAAAATGAAAAGTTTAAGGGGGGCTTTAATAGAACAAAAATATATTTTTACTGCTTTTTCCTATAAAAAGCAGTATCAGGTTAACGCTTGACATTCCATGGTACGGAACCCTGGCAGGTTTTTTCTCATAATGCCGAACCTCTAAATCGTAGCCACATATTAGGCCATCGAATCCACATCCCTATAAGCTATTATCGACTATCATCATCGCATATTATAAACACATGATTACGTCACCAACACAATCCCATACAATTCAGCTCACGACTCAATTAGTACGCGACGTATTAGCAACGCGGTGTCTTCACTTAATGAACTTCCTACGCGTACTGCACTAAATATAATCGCAGTGTCGAGTTAAACGAAACTTCTCTGCTGTCGAGTGAGGAGAGGGCTTCTGGATGTTTGCAATTCGATGAAGCCGTGATAATGTTGTCGATTTGTGGAACGTGGTAGTCTTTAAGCCTTCGATTTTAAATCTGTTCATATGATAGGAACTTCCATGAGAAAGGAAGTTCGAAAGTGGATAGATGCAAAAATCAAGTTCGCTAGAGCTGTTATCGTTTCTCTCTATCAAATTTACAGAGATGATGTAATATGACATGTAGGTACTCGGATGAACTTAATGTTCTTTTTAGCATTTCATTAATGTTATAAATATACTGGCGAATTTAGTTGAAGTGCTTTTGATCCCAAAACGGTGTGTTTTCTCTTATGTTGGAAAAGAGATAAATAGTTACTGGCTAGTTTCCTCCTAGTTAAATAGATTCCTCTGCGACTATTATCTAAGTATCGATGCCGTTAGTCGCAAATTTGTTACTTTTTGGCAAACCGGCTCTAAAGCCTAGTCAAATCGAGCGTCAAAAGATAATCCCAACTCTCACTCCGTACCAGGCGATCAGAAGGCGGTAGAAGCTTCGCAAGCGAGAGTCGCGTTACGCCCACATTGCCAACATCAACAGGGAAGCTGAACATTTAGACAGCGCCTGTCGCTGACGGCCAGGTGGGAGTCGAAGTATCCTCTGCTAATAGCTCCACGGGACTTATAGGGATCGGGTTGCCATAGGAATTTGATGCTATTTTATGCTTATTACTATCAACCTTTTGTTTTAACCATATTTTGCTAGCTATTTTTAGAATCCCGCTTAGTAACAGACTTTGTTTCTTTTTACTACCCGCATACAGACTCCATGCGGTTAATCAGTGCTAAGGCGAAGTAATAATATTGATAATCTAAGCTGATTTAAAAAAGTTTAAATTAATTAAGACATTTTTGTTTCGTAAATCACTTGTGTATGGAAGCCCAAAGACACACACTTCTGGTTTTTTAATTCTGGAACCCTTTACTCCAAGCCACGAGCTAAGACCTCATCTATCAAAACCAGCCAAATTCTACAGCCTAGTGAAATTCGCATCGGAGGAGCATCGCAAAACCACCACAGATTAGACACGGTTTATTTACGATGGTGGAATTGTGTTAAGACACAGCCGGCAGACGGCAGGTGTTGCCAGTGATAATAATAAACGTGGCATTGCGTGTGATATTGCCAGGCTCGCGCTTAACGTCCGCCGCGGGCACATTACACGCAACTGCGCTTCGTTGCCGGCTATTTATGCCATAAAGGTGTTTGGGAGCGTTTGCATCGGATAGTAGACGAGTTGCTAGACTAGTCGAGTCATTAGCAATTTGCTAATTGGAATTACACCCTTTTGATATTTCGAAGGACGATTTGTGAGTTCAAGAGGATATGTGAAAAGGTTATATAAAGATGATTTGAATTTACAAAAAAAAGGAGAATATTTTTTATAATTTTTAGAGATATACAATGTATGAAATAACTTTGGCTGAGTTAGACAAGAGTCATAACCGAAATGTAACCCTCATGTAGGAATTAAAGTCTTTCAGTATCTTTGTCGTATTCAGAAAACGGTCAGAAGTATTGCTGTATTTCTGCAGTCTCATTATTCACTATTCAGTCATTCTGAAATTTTTGCTTCAAAAATACAAAAACCTGAAAATATGAAATGCTAGAAGTGGCACTTACTTTACGCTACTTAAGAGTTTTAGAGTAAACAAGATGCCGATTGCACTTCGGCTGCGACCCTACCTTAGTGGTCGTCGTTTTGTTTGTGAATATCCGTTTTACATTTTTGTATATCTTTTATGCATTTTGCTACATACTCCATTAGTGCTTTCATTAATTCCACTTTCCCACACCACTACTACTGAATACTATATACATAGATTTTTTCCTTAATTAGTGCTGCAGCAAGTATAGCAGCTTGATTAAACGGTCGATCAATAAAAGGCAGGTATTTACGAGGTGCAATGTTCATGCCGCCATCATTGTTGGCGATTGCGTTTAGCTGTTACGCGCCAGCATAACGCAAACATTAGTTCTATTATCATATGCATAAACAAATAAATTCGCCCATCGGCATTCCGAGCCTTGCTTGTGTTACGGGAATACAGATTGAATATCGGTAAATACAATCGGTTTTAGCTTTATTACTCGTGTGCTCAATTTAATCGGTAATTTTACATCGCGCTGTTAGATTTTGATTCTACAGTAAAACTTTCATTAACAAAAAACAATGTATGCTGGTCCGAAATAAAGGTGAAAATACATATTTAATTAACGGTGAAAAACATATTTTAAAATCAAGCTTTTATTATGCACGAAAAATTTAAAAAATATACTAAGAAAACATTCATAAAATTCGTAGTTTTTTAAACTTTACAAGTAACAATTTACAAAAGTGTTCGGTTTATCAGTAGAAGTATGATACATAACCATATATTATCTACAACTAGTGTATTAATATTCTTAAGTGATCTAAAAGCTCGTCGCGGCCGAGGTCTTTGCATTAACGAAATTGCGCGACAAGCTTTTAAATCACTTAAGAATATTAATATACTAGTTATAGATAATATATGGTTATGTATCATACTTCTACTGATAAACTGAACACTTTTGTAAATTGTTACTTGTAAAGTTTAAAAAACTACGAATTTTATGAATGTTTTCTTAGTATATTTTTTAAATTTTTCGTGCATAATAAAAGCTTGATTTTAAAATATGTTTTTCACCGTTAATTTATTTTTACCTTTTTAGTTGGAAATATTTCTAAGTCTATCCATTTCGTAGTCATACCAAAATTCAACTCAATCGGTCTATGGAAACTAGTGTTCCTATGGGCACCTTCCAACTTCTCATGACACCAGATCAACGATACCTTGTTATTATGTTGTCACTGAAAACACAAAGGCATACCAAATTTTAGCTTAATTGGTCCACAGGAATCGGAGTTCCTATGGGCTTCTTCCAACTCCTCATCAGATCAGCTTCATGATACCATATTTTTGTATTGTTACCGAAGTTACGAAGACACACCAAATTTCAGTTCAATTGGACCACAAGAATCGGAGTTCCTTTGGGCTTCTTCCAACTCTTCGTCAGATCAGCTCTATGATACCTTGTTATTATATTGTCACCGAAATTACATAGGTATACCAAATTTCAGCTCAATCGGTCCAAAGGAATCGGAGTTCCTGTGGGCTTCTTCCAACTCCTCAATAGAATTAGCTCTATGATACAATTTTTGTATTGTTACCGAAATTATGAAGAGATACAAAATTTCAGCTCAATTGGACCAAAGGAATCGGAGTTCTTATGGGCATCCTCCAACTCCTCATCAGATCAGCTCCATGATACCATATTTTTGTATTGTTACCGAAGTTACGAAAATATACAAAATTTCAGCTCAATTCGACCATAGGAATCGGAGTTCCTATGGCCATCCTCCAACTCCTCATCAGATCAGCTCCATAATATCATATTTTTGTATTGTTACCGAAGCTACGAAGACATACCAAATTTCAGCTCAATTGGACCACAGAAATCGAAGTTCCTATGGGCATCTTCCAACTCTTCGTCAGATCAGCACCATGATACCATATTTGTGTATTGTTGTCGAAGTTACAAAGACATACCAAATTTCAGCTCAATCGGTCCACAAGAACCGATGTTTCTATGGTGATCTTCCAACCTCATCATCAGACCAGCTCCATGGTACCATATTATTGTATTGTCATCCAAGTTACGTAGGTATACCAAGTTTCAGCACAATCGGTCTATTGGAAGTGGTTCAAATCTTCATTGCAAGATTTGTAAACATACAAACATACATACATACATACATACATACATACATACATACATACAAAAGTGAAGTTAAATAAAAGCTTGTAAAAAGCCATTTAGATGTGTACATCAGGATGAAGTTTTGAACGGTTTTGAAACTCATGACAACATCTTTATCTGTTAAGGGAGACCAAACTTTTTCGATGTAATTAGCTGTAAGGACCAACTCAATTTTGAATCCTCATCCTACCGAAACACTATAGGCAAGAATACGAACCTTTTCCCTCTATAACATTAGAAAAAAAAAACCGCCTGAAATAACTCTCTGAGCAATACCACGTAAATGTGTGTTTTATTTTATCGCGCCTTCCTTCATCTTAGCGCTTGTAAAAAAAAACTCCTAATATTCTTTCCTAAGGTGCACCTTCACTTTCAATACAAGGATACAAGCGTGAATATACAGGCTATACAAAAGTAGTACCATCGGTATTCAGTGTATGTAGTTTGTATGGAAAAGTTCAAAAATTTTATTTTTTGTCGGGGTTTTTTTAACCTATTGGGTTCGTGATCACCGTAGCAATTACCTGCCTTCATTTCCGATCACGGTCTGAATGCACCCTATATATTTGATTTATCTGTATGCACATATATTTAACATACCATCACAAAGTTAATAAGACGAATACAGTGCGTGATGGCTAACAAGATATGCTAATACCAGAGCTAAGCGTTAACCTGTTGAATTAATAGTCGATTAGTCTTCATTGCCGTCGGCTCAGTGGAGCTCAACACTAATTGTTACTAATAGTTACAACACTAGCGCGGCTTAGTGCGATGTCGAACAGTTCCCAGCAACAGCGAGATGTGAAGGCAGGTGCCACGATACTGGAGTCAATCTGGAATTAGCACGTTTGACGGAGTAATATCTTCTGCTTCAGGGTATATGGTCTTTCGGCAACAAGGTTTAGGCCTTAGTCCATCACGCTAGCCTTAGTCCATCACGCTAGCCTTGTCCGGATCGACCACACATGTAAAAATTCTTAGGAATTTTGCAGGGTCCCTGTAAAGTACGAGAAGGTGATGATTATGAATACCCGCATAACTTCAAAAAGTCTAAGGCCTGGGATTTGAACCTGCGGCCGCCGAAATTCTCGAGGCGAAAAACATTTTGTGAGGCATAACGCGCCTCGAGGTACTTTACTTTTTCAAATAGACAAATTGAATTTAATTTTAAGATTCTTATAATTAGCGCCAACGGCTATTAAAGAGTTAGATTTGACGAATTAGTGCGTGGTGAAAAATACTTTTTAAATGTTACAACCGGAGAATCCAGAAGCGAAGTTATTAATGAAATATTGTTACGAGCGCTAATTTTCGTGTTGTGACGTATGCAGATTTACAGTCTCTAACATAATGATATATTGACGTCATAAATTATTTTATGCATTGTGAAATGTTAAACAATAATATAAAAGATATATGAGGCATTACACACGAAGAGAACTGGCTTGTATATTAGACTGCAATAAAGTAATTGCACACTGGATAATTACATTGTAATATTTAGTGATTTAGAATATCTCATAATTGGGTTGTGTATTTTGAAACTGTGTTATTGGATAAACTTCGATCAATGTAAATTAAATAATGTTACGAAATAATTTATCAATTTTATGCTTCAGATTACTTAGGTTTATGTTTAAAGTTTTATGTATCAGGAAGTGAGAGTTTTGATATTTTTCATTACTTTTCTTCTTCGTGATCTTTATCATCATAATTAGTCCATATACAATCTATGAGACTATTTCTGATCTGGGAAACGAAACAACATCGCACAATCATTTTAATTCTTTTTAAAAGTGGAAAAAAAAATCCCTCATTTTGGGTTCGAACTTGATAATAAAAGTATCAGTATACTCGTGAACGGGTGCTGTTTGTGTGGACTGGTCTGCCTAATTTGCTTATTTCCATTCATGAAATTTTAACTCGGTTAGATGACAGTCTCTCCATTTAAGATGACTATGCTGTTCTAATATGCAACACAACATTCTGATATTGTATCAATGAGCTGCTCAAATTCGGGAAATTAAGTCCTTGTAACAATATTGTAAGCTATCTCTTGATTGGAAAAGAGCAACACTAGAGTTTCTTGCCCGTTCTTCTCTAGTGATGACTGCCTTCCGAACAGGGTGGTAAAATTTGAAATGACTGAATCTAAGTGATGTATTTGACATTTTATGGATTCAATAAATATTATTTCATTTCATCAAAAAAATACTTGCAAAATATTATGGGAATTATGAGACTCGATAAAAAATACATTTATAAAAAAGTCACACGAAGGCCTAAGTAAAAATATGATCACAACTCTATCCCACTTTAATATATTGCCAACATCAAACGTATGTCGTTAAACCACACACAACAAAGTGAGACAATCTATTGAGTTATCTAAATTTGCCAACCGAAGCATCCAAGCAACAACCACACGTCTCAAACAAAATAATAAACCGCAGTATGTCACCTTAAGATAAAGGGGATTTAACTAACTCGCGAAACAGGTTCTGTTAATTTTCCTAATCGCAAGTATATTAATATAGCCTCTAATCCAACGGAGTAAAGACGAAGATTGCCTGAATGAGGTGCAAAGCCACTGCGAGCCAAAATAACAGCGTATTATTTTCCAAGTGCGTAGGTGGGATCTTTGTATAATTTCATTCTGTGACAACCCTAATGTGTTTATAGTGGTGTGCTGCCGTCGATAAATTATAATTATGTTTTATTCATATAGTTTTGACGTTTCGGGATATTCTCGTCTGCAGGATTTAATGCCAGTGTATGGTAAATATGTATAACCCATGACTTGTTGTTTATTTTTGAGTAAGATTTATGATGAATTAATAAAAATGAAAAAGAAGAAACATTTAATCAAAAAATAAAATAAATAAAACGACGACATTTAGAGTTTCATCAATAAACGAATATGACTATTGTATGGCTATAAATACAATCTTAATATTAAAATATTACCTATTAGCGTAATTTGACAAATCGATGTTGAACAATTTGGAGGGTAGTAGAACGTTCCGTTTGTTTTTTTTTACATTTTACGCACGACACATATTCACATACTTGTGTTACGAGATCTTGTGGCAGTCACTTTGTCGTTCCAATTAAAATCAAAGTCAAAATACTCTTTATTCAAATACCCTGTTAAAGGGTCTTTTTATCTTCAATTTTATACTACTGCCGCACAAAAGTAGGATTTAAAGTCATATGCTAGTTACTTGTTAAAGATATTAATATGTCGATAAAATTTCCCGCGATTGTCCCTCCCTACGCGTGTTCATCAACAGTTTGTAATAAGGGATTTAACTGCGCATTATAATCGTTTCACATTTGAATCAGCTTTGTTGTCTTATGCGCTTTATTCGCACCTGAAAGGAACATTGTTTCTCGACCACTTCAAAGGAACTGTTTCGTTTTTAACATTTGACATTTCAGTTTTAATGTAGGACCATTTTGTTCAACATATAAACCAGACAGACGCATACAATGTTCGTCTTCTGTCGTGAATACGAAAAATAAACGGCAGACTTTTCGGTTTCACTAACATCCATCCACCTGGTAAGAAATTGTAATCATCGAAACTTTAGTACTTTCGATGGAAAATCTGCTAGTCAATCTTAAGAACAAAATTTTATTTTTCACTATCAAATTAGTATGGATGAGATCAGTCTTCAAGTCAACGTGTCAAGGACTCTAGCGGTTTAAATTCTAGAAATCGATCTATCGGTCTTTACTCGATTCGACCCAAATATCACTGTTTATATTGAGCAGTTCGGGAAATTAATAAATACTTGTCAGTGCATCCGACTTCACCTACATAATAAGTACTTCTCTTCGGACGTACAGAAAAGTATCTGCCCAAAATAGTTTAATTATATATCTATGTACATATATCTGATTCTAATTTTGGCGCGTGCGATACTTAAACATCACATTAAATACTTGGGGTTATCGTGACATTTTTCACCAGTAGAATGAAGTTAAAATATCCGTTACTGAGATTAAGTTATGCCTCTATTACATCTGCCTTAGGCTCTACAATTGTTTTGATTTTAATTCTTGGGGTCGAACCTACGACGAAAATGAAATATGCAGTATTTTATGCACTTTACCATTACCAACCTGAGTTTAGCGTACTCCCGACAAGCCGATAGACTATTTCAGTACAAACAGACAATTTTTTTAACAGTATCGCTAGAATATTTTACCAAGATAAAGTCGTTAACGCGAAAATTGCGGTCTGCAGATGCTTTAGTACGATTTTTATCACGTGCTGCTTAGAAATATTTCATGGAAATACCATAATCGATGTTATTGAAATATGTTGAATGAGTAACAATATAAAAAAAATATCACAGCAACAATGAACAAGTCTCTTGACACCATACGCCGACTTACTAGAATCTAGTGATCATTACATAAAATTTGAACCATTAGGATTTTTTAAGTATGGTGTTACAAAACAGGGCATATGATGTATCGGTGTATACGAATGTCATATGTATTCGATGTCAGAGGTACGTCTTGAATTGAAACAAATTTGTTTATGGCAGTTTTCGTTGGTTTGTTGACCATTCTTGCACTCCTTTTAGTGTTCCTTAAACTTTAATTCTGTTCAGGAATGTACTTGATAATACTAATTCCCGAGCACGGGCAAAATAGAATGACATAAAATATGAAGTTTTCAGTCCGCCATCCGTATGAGACCAGCTAAACTCTCTCAATAGCAGAGGGGGGCCGTTCCAAGCATTGGGACGTACATTATCAGCTGATGTGAACTATTAAAGTTTTCAGACTATCGATATCGCGTTTTCGCTATTTGCAGTGAGAATTTAGCAGTAACATCAACTACACAACGAAATCAAAAAGAAAATCCCATATTTTTTCATGAACTCCAGATTGCCGATTTTTCTAATAAACCCAAAACCTCGTGTAACGCTAACAAGAAATATAACTTTAATACTGATCGCATGAAATAGGACGTAAACGTGGGATATGGCGCACATAAAAATATCTGTGCAGGTAATGTTGATTGCAGCCCAATTGCGGCGCGCGCGCACCGACACGAGCCAGATGGCCTGACTACGTACTATACTGGGCTTTGTACGTCTTGATACTTTATCTATTTTATAAATTGTAGTTTGATAATGATTTTGTGATACTTTGGGAAAAGCTGAACTATGGTAGAACTTCTAGGAATGAATTTGTGTTGGCCCATATAGGTTTCTCTAGAAGATTTCCATGGAAGAAGAAGGAGACCTTTTTCTAGCTGTGGAATCTATTGTAAGTCAATCAGCGAAAGAGGAATCAGAGTAATATATATATGATTTAAAGAAAGTGGAAAAATTGAAATGCTTAGTTGTACTCCACTCCAGAATGTTAAATGTTTCTTTGGATCTATTTATTTGTATGTAAGTGTTATATTACTTAGTACCAGCGACAAATTAAGACACAAATTTCAATGGAAGAAGAAGAAAGAAGTCTTTGCGCAGTTGCAGTATGTGTTGTAAGTTATCAAAAAGATCATAATTATGGATGTAATAACATAATAAAATCTGTAACAGAGCGGAAAGTATCAAGACACCAACGTGCACTACACGTCGATCAAGCGAGCACACGTAACATTTCAGTAAAACCAACAGGTAATTCTTCTCGGCGGATGTACGGCGTGTGTTTATTTTAACATGTAGCTATTTATTTTGCGTATACCGCCGTTGATTGCGTTTTGTTCAAACAAACTTTGCGTAATTTCATACAGATTAGCGTTTATGCGATGACAGCTTGAAGGTATTGTTACGATGCTTTATGATCATGCGCGTGAAAACGCTTTGGTGTTGCTGCTTTTTTAATTTGAATCTTTAGTCTTGATTCATGAGTACCTTTTTCTCTTAACGAAAATAAATGGTTTTAGATTATCTTTATCGTGATATGTATTTCCTTATAATTATACTTTTACATGCCTTAACTAATTGACTAATTTTATCGTTTTTTTTTTGTTTAGAGATTGAACAAACCGTGGGAAAGTAATAAAAATACTTTAACCTAGAGTTTACTCTCGATTATAGTCCTTTATAAGCTAAGTGCGTGTTGTACGGAAAATGACTGCTAATGACCTGTCATAGTCTTATAAGTGACTGTCAGGATCTCAATTCCCATACAAATAATCATTCATTTATGATCAGCTCAATATACTTCCCATTGCTGGACACAGTTTTAGGTCTTAGACCTCCACTTTGGCCTTGTGGAGATTGGCGGGCTATACACCACATTCCTTAGAATTTTTAGGTGTGCAGGTTTCCTCAGTAATAAAGTCATGATAATTCATTATGAATAATAAATAAACTTTGAAAAGTCAGAGGTGTACCTGATGTTTGAACCCGCGTCCGTGGAGATTATCGACTGTTTGGCTAAACTTCGAGGCTATTTCTGCTTCAATTTCCATCCAAATATAAACCGTAAAATCGGCCACAGAGATATGCAACTGCGCCAGGTTTCCTGATAACCTTGATCCAATTTCAAATTGAATGGTATAACCATAAAGAGGTATTAGGCAGTGGCGTGCCTAGGGTGTCAAACTAAGGCAAGCCCAAATGTTTATTTAGTAGCAGCATATTTTTTTTGGTACGTAGGACTAATAAATACCTACCGGTTAGTACTCACATTCACGTTTATAGCGTTGTTTTATAAATAAACAATCGTTAAGTTCGTTATTCGGAACTATGTAAGGCAAGTCGGGCTTTCGGGCTTCTATGGAAGTACCGCCACTGGTATTAGGTTTGTCTGCTTGTTTCATGAATGTCTCATTAACTGTGTCACACGTGTCGTCTATCATAATGATGACAAAAACATCTAAAATAATAAGTCAGTAAAAAAAGTAAGTTGGCAGATGACATTAAAAAATAAGCTCTTTATTGCAGTTATGAGTATTTAACCACCAATTTTTCTTGGCTGAACTATCACTATCACTACATAGTATAAAACAAAGTCGCTTTCTCTGTCCCTATGTCCCTTTGTATGCTTAAGTCTTTGAAACTACGCAACGGATTTTGATGCGGTTTTTTTATAGATAGAGTGATTGAAGAGGAAGGTTTATATGTATGATGACATCCATTAAATATCAGCATTGCACCCGTGCGAAGCCGAGGCGGGTCGCTAGTAAAATATAAGGCACAAAACACCACTATACACCTTTTGACATTCTTTTAACTTTCCAATAAAATTTCACCTTCCTCAAACCAGACTCCGTTTCTCTATTTAATATGGTGTCATACGATTGAGTATAGCGATGAATGGCCGACTAAAAGCTTATCGCAATAACAGTAACGTCGACGGCAGCGTGTACCGAGTCAACTAAATTAGTGCTCACCTTTGAGAAACGATTTGGCTGAGATAAATCGTTAGCACCTAGGTCTGTCGTCGACGCGAGACACACGCGGCGGCCCCGTCGCATGCTCCGACACTAGGGATGTGAGGAAGCCCCGAATAGCCGGTCGAATTAATATAATTCCTCTTTCTAACACTTTTGTTAGTTTAAAGTCATAAATATCAGAGTGTTTTCTGTAAGAGTTTCTAAATTTCATTAAAATGGCATGGTTTTTTCTTCTGTCTTGGATGTTATTCTAATTTTGATTCATCAAATGCATAAATAAAAAAGAGGCTATTTATAGGTATTTGATATTGATATCTGTCTCTGCTTATATGAATAGAATGACTGTGACGAATATGCACCAAATGGCAATTACAAAATTACATAGAGAGACACAGTAATTCCAGCTAGAACACTTCGTCACTTTTTTATAAGTTTTTTTGGAAAAGTGTAGTAATAATATATCGGCTTAGAATTTTTTTCCAAAAATGATCTATTTAATCGATTCTCTATCAACTTTATAAAAATTGATAAATAATGTACCGTCATAATGCCTGCTACTGCTACATAATGAGGGCGGGAAAAATGACAGATCATCTTATTTTACCAGCCCAAACGTTTTTACGCGTGTCTCTTGATAAAATTACTCTCATTCACTTTTTTAATTTTGTTTCTAACAATCCATTAATTTACATTAATTTCCCCGCCTATACGTCAAATAATACAGTTGTGACAGCCAGTGTCTATATACTAAGGTTGGTAGCATTGTGTCGTGCCGCGCGCGCCACCAACCTGCCCACATGACATTGCACGAGGCGCGAACGAACCGACGCACCAACGGACAGGTATTCTAATTTAAATATCAATCACGCTTCCGATGTGTCTCGACCTTTCGTGCGACGCAAAAAGGTGTATCTCTACTGTTCAAAATAAATTTAGTCTAAGTCTAAGCTGTGGCGACGTTTAGGCGCACGGTCGAGAATCTCGACGGTCGCGGGTTTAAACTGTGGTACATCTCTGAATTTCGAAGTTATGTGTGTATTCACAATGAATTATTATTTGCTATAATAGTGAAAGAAACATCGTGAGGAAACCTGCACATCTAAAAGTTCTTAGGAATTTATTTGGTGTGTAGTTCGCCAACCCGCACTAAGCATACGGACGTATATGGGCTGGCAACAACAAACAACAAAAAATTGTCTAAGAGATAGTAAAGTTTTTGAGAGAGAACTTCGAGTGAGCGAGACTTTTGATATGCTATATCTTTCTCAAGGAAACCTGTACGCTTAAAAGTTCTTAGAAATTTAGGCAAGCAGTGAACAATATATCATGTAGATTATAGATGTTCGTTCTTGAATTTAATAGGCACGCAAAGTGAGAAATTAATTAGGTGGATTCCAAAAATGTAGGTCTTAGAATACAAAAATGCTAATATAGTTTCACTACAAATGAAATGAAATTGAAACCATGTTAACTGTAAAACAAAATGTGAAAGTCTTGTGGCCGCAAATATCGTAAACGGTATTTATTTACAAAATATTCAATATACGCTCGGTATTGCATTACATTAATAAAAATATACATATATCTCACAGCTAATTATATATTTCTATCCGTCTATGTCTATACGATTCGTTTCCCGAGGACTCGAAAGTAGAAAAATAGATTAAGACTCATAGATATCCAAACCAGAATCAAATATTTGGAGATCACACAAAAAAATTGTCTGAGTCATTTTCCATTCCTAACAAATTTAGAATATCCAAATGCGTTACTTTGAGTGAGACACCGTCAAGAACTTCTCGTCAGAGCAAGAATATTTTGTCCTGAAAATGTTCATAAATATATCTAGATTTTTTCATCATCATCATCATCAACCCATTTTCGCCCACTGCTGAGCACGGGTCTCCTCTACCATTGAGAGGGTTTAGGCCATAGTCCACCACGCTGGCCTAGTGCGGGTTGGCGGACTACACACCTAAGAAATTCCTAAGAACTCTTAGGTGTGCAGGTTTCATCACGATGTTTTCCTTCACCGTTAAAGCAAGTGATGATTCAATGTGAATACACAAATAACTTCGAAAAGTCAGAGGTGTGTACCTGGGGTTCGAACCCGCGACCGTCGAGATTCTAGACCGCGCGCCCAAACCTCGAGGCCATCACTGCTTCTAGATTTTTTAGGATACTGAAATAAATAGACTGTTACGAGTACTTTTTATAGGACCGCTCACAAGCTAATAGAAAAAAATGACCGAATAAATAAAATTAAAATTTTTTCTCTCTCATGAAGAGTTACTGTAAACGAAAAAAACTCACCCAAAGCTTTAAATAAGGACATGGGAACAAAATAACCATTTCTAAAATTTTCCATTCCCAAGAAACATTGTATCTGTTATAATCTGAATGTTAAGAAAACTTGGTTGGTGTGAGCCCCCGGTGTAATTACACGAAGGCTAGCCCTTATCTGACAACACTTTTCCTTTTACCGCACCTAACTTGAAGTTTATCAGGTAAAACTTTTCCAGGGGTAAATTGAAAATTTTACGATTATAAGCCTGGGCGGGAATGCAGGCGGATTGAATAATTTTTTACTTGTTTAAAACCTTCATTATAGTTATAATAATATAAGTTGTACAAAAAGTAGTCTTGCCGCATTAAACATAATGTCGGAAGAGAAATTAAAATAATATTTATTTATGAAATTAATTTGTTGTTTATTTTAGCCGTAGTATGGTTCTTTAAAATCGTATCTTTATTATCTTTTAATGGAATTTACATGACATGAGACACAAAGATAAGTAAAACATACGAAAGCTTTTCGGGTTCGAATACCATAACAAGCATATTTGATTCTGGGCGAGCACCTTACTTTTCTTTGCAAAAGAGGCCATCAAAAATTCATCTGAATGTTTTAAAAAAAAGTAAATGACAAAGAATAAATTTATAGTCAACTTCATTTTGCTAAAAACTAACACTTTTCGGGACAAGGCACGTAGGACCAAACTATTCGATAATTCGCTGTTGCTCACGCTCCGCTGTGAGTATGACCGCATCTATCAAGCGTAACGGATTAATTGTGTTATCAAGTATTAATCCGCTATCTGGGCCAGCTTTAATTACCCGCCCGGATAATTTGTTCCCGAACTTACCTACCTTTCCCCATCGCACTTTCATTTCAAAATTTGTTGAAGATTCGATACAATTTGCATTCCTGAAAGTGTGGCTAATTATGTTTTTAGAGTCAAATTGTCATAAATGAGTATTACGTTAATGATAGTTTTAATAATTAGTTAAGATGATAGATGAATTTCAAATTGATATGAACCCAACAGTCTCACTGTTCAAACTCAAAATAAATTACAAATCATGTGTTGAAGGAACTTACAGGTACTTTAATGTCAAATAAATTAAAACTATTTTTGGACCACAAAACGTTTCGAAATTTTCAATTTGATCGTATCTTGGATATACGAATGACGTGTACAGAGATACCAACCGCAAGCACACAAATTAAAATATAAAAATACATTGCATCACAATAAAAGCGAGCCAATAAAAAGCATATAAAACCAAACAAACCTCAAAGTATTTAATGTTGGCAATACGCAATAATAAAACCAATTTTAAATTTCGAACGTGTTTTAAATCTCGTGCCGATTAAATTCCAAGTTCGCAGTGCCCTTTTGTAAAAACATAACCGGCGGTGTACATTCGGTAACACAAATAAAGATGTTAAATTTAGAGCCGTGCGGTTGGCGCACCTGGCGCACGGGGTCGGCACGTGGCTACGACTGTACTTCGGAATTATATAGAGATGTACTCGTTTCTTATTAAAAAAAAATCTCGTTATTCAACGGTGAAGTGAAATATTGTGAAGGAACCTAAAACATTTTAGGAATTTCTTAGGTGTGTAGTCCACCAAGCCGTACTAGGCCAGGTGTAAAACCTCCCACCAGTCGAGGTGATCGTGCCCAGCAGTGGGACGAACATGTATGAGCTCATGATGATACTCGTTTTACTATTAAAGAAGATATTTTTTGTGTCTATTGCGAAATATAATAGTCTGTTGTCAAATGTGGGACCAATTTGATATATTCGTATATGTCATAAATAATGATCGGATGCCTTCTATCGTCTTCACAGTGGAATGAAAACTTGGCGTCCGGTGTTTGAAAAAATCTATGAACGTTTACTATCCAACCACATACAATTTCATCATAAACTTAACATTCTAAAACACTACAATTACATACACCTAAAAATATAATAATTAATACAGCAAGTGCTAACATCTTTTGAAAAGCCGTTAATTTAAAAAAGAAACAGTTGTATCAACTCTGTAAAATATTGATATAAATGCATTGCTGTTAAGCGCGGAGTGTACTTATCCCGGTTGTACCGGGAACTTACCGGTCGACTAACTTTTTCCGAAGCACCGGTACCGGTGGCAAACGGTCCGGCGCCATAAAGATATTATTTGCAGATTCCATTTCCGGATATTGAGTTTTTATTTTGTTCACTTCCCTTTTGTTTTGAAGTTGGGATATATTTTGGGATACGGATTCGGTTGTTCGGTTTTATTGTTTCGTTTGCCGAGTAATTATTCTATTTGTAAAGTAATTTCTTTTATGTAGTTTTGAGAATGTTAACAGTTCTGTTGGTAGATTAGGGAGGAATTTATATTATACCTGAAATTTAAAAATCTTTTAGTGATCTCATTTTCGTTTAAGAAATGAGCTTCGTTCCAGACTAAGTTGTGGAGTGTGGATATAAACTAAGTTAAGTTAGCTTGGTCATGTATGGAACCACCCCTCTTTTTCTACGGAACCTGCCTTTGAGATAAAAATTTTCTAATAAACTGTGAGAGTGGAATATCTTTACCCTTATATTCACTAAGAGCAAACATCCTTAAAAAAATTCTAACTGAAACCCCAATAATCTTTGAACCGCCCTATGAGTCGAACCTTTAGATATTTCCTATCTATCATGCTATCAGACCAAAGACTCTGTTAAACATATACTAGCACATTTTATTGCACATTAGACATATTTGAATATTTTATCTCATAAAAATTATGTTCATAGGTAATTTAACGTAATTTATAGATAAGATGAACATTCGCACGTAAATCCAGGTCGCTCCGACCAATTGGTCGTAACTAATTAGATCTGGTCGTTATCTACCTAAGTTTATACTAGGAACAGACCATCGCCACTAAAATGTGTCATAAAATCTAATTGATTTACTATTCGGATTTACGATTTGAATTTGTGCGATTCATTATGACCCGGTGAAGATTTGCGAGCTCGTTTAGAGACACTACGGCCTTTATAGCCTCTTGGAAAATTGTTGAGACTGTGGTCTTTATCCATTTCGATGGAATTGTTAGACAGACAACAGATATCTAAAACAAGAGTTGTTTGTAAAACCTACATCAATTGCAATGTTATTTTGAAAAGGCAATGACGTAATTGATACTTGAGCTATTTCTGAATAACCCGAAATAGGTAGAGATATATTATGATTACGGTTTAGAAATAGATATTACATTTGTTTTTGTTTTTTTGCGGAGCGTTAAATATTTAATTGCCGTTCTACAACCAAATAAGTAATTATTCTCCTAGATTTACAATATGTAGGTATTACAGTAGTACCATTTCATCTAAACGTTCATGTTCGTATCGCATTCCGCCTGACGATGTGTCTCTATCTGAAACTTCAAAACAGTTAGAGGTATTTTTTAAATTTAGAAGTAAATAATACTGGCTAAATAATCATCATCACCATCATCAGCCGAAATTAACATGTATGTATATGCTGGGCCTTGGTGTGCTCTACAACTAAAAGGGGATAGGCCTTATCCACCACGCTGGCTCCAAAACATTTACTACAGTCTTTCTACTATAGTCCGTGATATCTCAATTCTGATCTCTAAAGTGCAACGTAGACTGTTGTATTTAATAATGAATTAACTAAACCCATTTCTAAACAAAACAAGCTAAAACTAGACAGTAAAATTTTCCGCGTTAAGCGAGAGCGTAGTAAAACGCAGCCACCTCCCAGCGCAGGGACGGTGGGCAAACTGAATAAAGCCAATAATCGTAAATAATTAATAGCATTTGTGCCTCATTGCATAACATAAAGCTAGCACGGCGGTGGCTGGCCACTTGCCAAGTCAGTCCGGTACGACAGTGCTGCGGATTGGCAGGTAACATCGCCATTAATGCGCCGCTCGTTCACACGAGACAGTGGACTGGAACAACAAATATTTTTCAATGCTTATTTACAGTTGAAAAGCCTAGAAAGTAACGTGAGGGTCTAAAAAGCTGTATTAATTCGATGTTTAATGACAATTCACATGTATACATGGCATCAATTCGGTCTGGGAGAAAGTAACCTAAAGAAAGTCTAGCAGAAACCATGATGAGCTAAATTCAAAAATAAAGATAAAAAGGTTACAATAACGATGGATAGTTATTGTGGTTAGTTGTTCTATCTCCAGGAAAGCTTTTTAAGCTTCTTTAAAAGAACGGAAAATGTAATCCAGTACTCTTGGCAAGTAACATTACTTTGGCAATCCCAGAGACCCTTCAGTTTTGATAGTGAAAATTCAGGGTGCCTTACCCAGTGGATTCAATCCAGAGTAAAGACGAGGTAAAGGAGTTAATGACCATGATTTTTAGTCATTGCTTCCTTTTGTCTGTACTATCATATGGGGTACGAAAAATGTTGGTTAAACACCAATTCCAGTGGACTTGCCCTTCTCTCCCGACTAGAACAGGTCAGGATCACCTCGGCGGGGCGCGATAAAACGCAGGTATTTACGACCAGCGTGCGGTCTATTGTTTCAGCGGTACCTCGCCCCGTGAGCGTCGGGCCCATACATTTATATACATTTGTCTCATACGCAGTTTGAATTTTTGGTGCCATTGTTGTTGCCTTTTGGCTTAGTGATCTTTGGGGTAGGATCATGTGTTGGAAAGTTGTGGAATTTGTTAGGTTTTTAATCCCTTTATAATCTCACATATTAATATCTATTATCAGAAGTATAAAAACAATTATAAAAGATGTTATAATCTAGAGTGGTTAAACTGACCGGAAGAAAATTGTATATTTTTATCAAGAAATCAACAATGGCTTATTGATTTAGTGGAAGGCAAAATACAAAAGAAATGTTTCCGCCCGGGATCGAAACGGGGGCCTTCTGCGTGTTAGGCAGATGTGATAACCGCTACACCACGGAAACTATGTTCATGCTGTTGATAATAGTATATCTACATCGTCTGTAGGATTTATACAATATTGTGATATCGGTGACTGTGACTTTTCAAAATTTGCTTTATCAGGAATCAACCTCAGAATTTCAAGTCCATTTGTGAACGAGAATGTAGTAATTTTCATGTTACACTAAGATTCTATCGTATAGTGATAAAGAACTGTAATATCTTAACAAAATTATTTAAGGCTCGGCTCTTCGTAAAATGGATGCTTTTTTTCGTTTTGCTTTCCTCGAATATTTGTGACAGATGTGTTTTAATTTTGTAGATAACTTGTATTTATTTATTTAAACTCATAATTTCCATGTTTTAATGTTGTTTATAATATCTTTGGTATGTAATGAGTCACAAACGATTATATTTGACCTCAGACAAGAATATAATCTATATGAACCGTAAATTAATTGAGTTTATTTAATTTTATCGGATGTTTCACAGCTCAGTTATAAATAAAATTGATAATAGAATGCAATACATGTAGATAAGGATTTGTTAACAATAAAATACATAATGTATTTATATAAGAGATATCGTTGTAATGATCACGGGTTTAATCTCAAGTACTTAAAGTAGGTAGTCTATTTAATAAAATAAATACACCCAACAGTCACATACATAGTCCTGACCCCACAGTAAGATACGAGTCTTGTGTCGTGGCTATCAGAAACTACGAGAGACTTTTCGGTCTCACAAACACCCAGACCCGAAACAAATATTTGTGGATCACACAAACATTTGTCTCGGTGCGGGGATCGAACCCGCGGCCGCTCGTTTCGCAAGCTGGTGTCTAGCCAACTGCGCCACGGGGCTGAAAGTTTGAAATTGCGAATGTTTTTAGTAAAAGGTGACGCGTTGTGAAGGAAAACGTCGTGAGAATAATTATTTATATTTAAGAGTTTGAAACAGAAAGTTTCTTTTGTATGTAAGTTCCATTAACTCAGACCAGCGGGGTAGAGTGAGGCCTAAACCCTTTCAATGGTAAATGAGGACCATGAACAATTTTGAGCTATTTATAGACTAAACCAGTGTTTCCCAAAGTGGGCGATAACGCCCCCTTGTGGGCGCTGGAGGTCTCAAGGGGGGCGGTAAGAGACCCAGAAAGAAAATGGGGGCGTTGTGTAGAGCCTAGAGGCCTGGGGGGTGATTTGTAATTTTATGTAGGTAGGAGCGACAAAAATCGGTATTAGATCGCAATATACATGACCATACTATGCAGTTCTTGTATTTTTTTTTTTAGAAGAATCTTGGGTAATAGTGGTGAAAAGTGGCCACGACCACCGGAGTGGCTCTTGTTTTTTTTTTTTTTTCTTTTTTTTTTTTTTTTTTTTAGGATGATGGTTAAATAAATAATTTATTTTATTTTCATTTGTGGTTTCGCGCGTTTTAATGGGGGCGCTAAAAATGTGTTATTCTCAAAGTGGGCAGTAGACAAAATAAGTTTGGGTACCACTGGACTAAACTAAAATAAGGCTCCTCTATACGGCTGTAAAAGAGTAAAAATTTAAAATATTTTAAGTAAACACACAAATTAATAAGCACTTTTGTTCCGTATATGTAATACAAATTGCACTGTTTCCGTCACTAGATGGTGTTACAAAGCGTTTTCAACAATTTTGAATATCAATACGTCATAATTCGGAATTGATTGAAACAAGATTAGGATATAGATTTGAGTGCTTTATTTTCGTTATTACATAGCACAGTTTCCGTGGTGTAGCGGTTATCACATCTGCCTAACACGCAGAAGGCCCCCGGTTCGATCCCGGGCGGAAACATTTCTTTTGTAGAATATTTTTATTTATATTATAACTATGCTTTTTGTCATTTGCTGTAGATAATTATCGTTATCTATTCAAAGAGTTATTGCTTTTAATTAGGAAAGATCTCGCCATTCTTGCATCTGCTGAGCCAAACGTTGTTTTAGATTTTTTATTAAGTATTTCTGACCAGAACGGTGCCTTGATTTGCTTATGATAATGATATAACATATTTCTTTCTTACGCAAATACTTATTACAAATGAAAGGTATTGTTATATATACTAAGAGTAGATATAATAACAAGATTTGTGTATTGATATTTGATTGTCCCTCGATACAAGCTTGCCTAGTAAGGTTAGATAGTTACTTGTATGTAGAACAACTAAAATTACATAAATTATATTTTTATCTAACCACTTGTATGTCCTATGCGTGTGTAATTATATTAAATAAATAAATAAAAATAAATTACTCATTTCTCCTGTTATACATAATATAACATATATATACATAATTAATGTATACATAAGGTAAATAGTGTGAGTCATCTCATTAATTCGGTACGTGTGTGGTACGATCCAATCAGCATAAATTGAATCGCACGGGAGCAGTCCGCGGCGACAGATGCCCTGTAATTGTTCCTGGGACATTTTTTCTGCCCACCCCCCTTCTAATGTCGGTGATCGAATCTGTTTAAAGCGGGCTCGGAGAATGTGGAGACGGATTTTACTTTGTGGTAATTTTGTTTATTTTTTGATGTAATTTTTTCTGTTCAATTACAGAAATCAACACTACTATACTGATGGTTAAAAATGCTGACTGTTGTTAAAAATGCAAACTGATGGTTGCTTTGAGTTTCAGCAAATCTGATGTGATGAAATTAATTCACACTATTTTTATTTGCGATGTTATTGTTATGTCTTTCTGATCCAGATTTAGAAATCAAGAGAATTAAATGTCTGTCATAATTTTTGATGCTTTACGTAAATGTAGGAGCGATTCATGATTTCTATTGATTGGTATATTTTTATACATCTAAGCCATTAAGACAAGAAAGTGACTTATCATCAACTTGTTCAATTACAATTTACATTTTAATGAAAATCAAATCAATCTTCAGACATCAATACCTAAGTGAAACTAGGAACTTTAGGAACTAAAACTAAAAACCTAAACACCAAACATATTCAAAATTTATACTTATTTTAAAACGAGTGAAGTACAAAAGCCGTGTCCATACTGCGCATGTTTCATCCCCTGTTTAAACGCAGGGGTGCAGTGTACTCAGGTGTCGAATCGCGACTACGCGTGAGCTATGTGTGTACGAACCCTTGTACACCACACACGATAAATTGCAGTGCGAGCCTTGAATGTAGTCATGTCAAGATTGGGATGGTAAAACATGCAATGGTAAAACATTTGGGTGAAGGTGACGTTTTGGTAAACAGATTGTGATCTCAATAAATAAATATGATAGTTGTTGATTATGTTTTTAATAAAATGGTTAATAGTCAAACTTGAAGCATTTTCTGGGTAAGGTTCTAAATTCCGTGCTGCTGGTGCTTATTATTTCAAATTTAAAATTTAGATAGCATGGTAAACCTTTTACACATTAAACGAGATAATGTATTAAATATATTATGCATGATCAATGTAGGTATGTATCTAAGTATTAATCAGCGGCGGCAATATCTAGTTCGTTATTGTTTATTGTGAGGTCAGAATATTCTTGTTAAAATAAAACAAAGCTTTAGATAGCTTAAAGGTAATTCTACATTTTGTAAGGCAATCTGCACTTTTCGTCTTCGATAGAAGTACCGCCATTACTGATTT
This sequence comes from Cephonodes hylas, assembly GCA_030295005.1. NCBI lineage: Eukaryota > Metazoa > Arthropoda > Insecta > Lepidoptera > Sphingidae > Cephonodes > Cephonodes hylas. Next base: position 577,505 of record AP025367.1, on the reverse strand, counting down.
TTTTCTCATAAAACAAGTTTTATTTTATCGCACCGCAAACAGTCGTATCCTCCCTCCAGCATGAAGGGGTGGACAGTCCGAAGGGTAGCGTCCCTCGCTCTCCCGAACTCTTTGATGTGGCCTCCGTGACCGTGAAAATGTGACGTCGATTCATTTCGCCGCTATTAACGGATTTTGTAATTGAACTCAAATTGACTCGCTTTGTGCGTTTTTCGTATGTTTTGTGTAGGTATTTTACTATATTGGAGTTATAACATGGGATTAGTAGTTGTTGTTGTTTTATGAATACAGTCTGAGTCTCTGTCAATATTTGTATCATTTATAAATTCTGGACTTCATGTAGCAAGAAACTGTCGTTTCTCGAAACTTTACTCTTGCACGATAGCCTGCTGATAAGCTTCTTTACCCCACGCTAAGTTTTTGGAAGAAAGGACCAAAGTATGCATATTTGAATACAGGTTTTCATTTACGTGGTTGTTTTAATTTTAATATCAGAAGTAAATACTCCAAACTAGTCATGCAGAAAGAAATTACTCACCGGTGTAGCGCTCGACGATTTCAAAAACGAGAGTACAAAAATGATACTGCAGTATGAATTACGCGTGAAATTTTCTCAAACACAGCGGCCATTAATAATAAAACGAAACGCATAAATCATTTCAAACTTTGAAGTGTAACAATTAGTCTATCCGTGCAGCGAGCCGGTGCAGTTTCTGCGAACGAATTCCAAGCCATTGTCCTTTGGAGGTGACGCCATTTGTCCTGCGAGGTGGTCATTATTCACTCTAATTAGCGCTGTTAGTATATATTGTGTCTATCTACGTCTTTTTGTAGGTTTAAATAATCTCGCCAATGGGCCATGTGTCGACTGTTTATCCCTTGTAATGGCTTTGACACGTCGAATGCGACATCGGAAGAAATGTCGAGACGTCATGCGCCTTTGTAATCGTTTGTAATTGTTCGTATCGTTGTTTTTGTATCTGTCGACGCATTTGTTTCTATCACTTGTTGTGTTAGTGAGATGTGTGTTATTCAGCTCGATGCAGTGGCGCTTCTTGATTCTGTCTTTTGTTTTTGGCTTTCAGATGAGTTCAAAAACGTCATTTTACGCTTTACTGTTAAACCATTTTTAAAAATGATGATACCTAATTATATATTTTGTTATGTAATTCTTCAGAGTATGTTCGAATTTAGACGTATTATTGTAGCTGTTCTTAATTTTTTTAGCATTTCGTTGATACGGAACCGTTCTTAACGTGAGATCTTTTTCAATTCTAATACTGATTCATTAATGATCTGTTTTCGTTTCCTAATACGATAAACATTTTATCATTTATCTCTTAGTCAATTTTTAAGCAATTCACAGCTATTAAATGCACTAAAGCCACTTTTCAAGATTTCCTTCTGTTACTACTGCAATATAAGACTTCAAGGAGAATATACTGTCGGTAATGACTGTGGAAGACGCATGCAACTTAGTAGGAACATACATTACCAGCGCACATTCCTGGAAGGGCGCAATTAACGTTGTTGGCCGGTGGTGCAGTTTGATTAATGTCCCAACTAATTACACGCAGACACCCGCCTGTGTTACCATCGTGATTTACACCTATTGCACTGTCGATAAGTAATGCTAATGGAAAAATCCGGTGTGACTTCAAAAGGTTTGGCTTCTGTATGATCACACTTCTAAAGATTGGCTTAACATCTCTAAGTCGAAAGGAGGTTCAGATGCAGTAATCAGTCAGTTTACTTTCAGAATTTCACCATAATTAAGTTATGAGTTTTTGAAGAGGTCAGAGTTAGCGAGATAAGAGGTGACCATGGATGGTTAGCGCTTGTTTGGGGAGACCTATATCCAGCAATGGATGGAGCCTGAGTATGTAAGTAACATTTGCATGGCTTCATGTAGCAGTTGATCAGAGGCCAAACCATAAAACAGAAACCAAAGGGATGAGCTATATACATAACATTTTCCCTTCTTATTTAAGTCTGAATGTGAGACTTCAAAGTCAAGTGTTATAAGTACTTAGACGTATTTATAATGACTTTGCACCAGACATAAAGGTGAACTATCCAGCACTGAAGAGAAGCAATTAAGATGGTCTGCGTTTTATAGTCGCCATTAAATGCCCACTTAGTTGTTTTACATTCTTGGTATTGTCATGCAGTTAACATTGCATTGGAAGCAATTTTAAGTGTCACAGATTTTGCATAGCTTCTTGATGCTTTATGTCGTGTGCAGCCAACATTTGAACAGTGAAAATAGTAAAAGACGTAACGGGAACTACATAGAATCCCTTACTTCGAATTTTATATAGCCAGCCTTCTGGCGCAGATAATAGCCACCAGCTTGTAAATCGAGATACTGTGGGTTCGATCTCTGTACTGAGAGAAATGTTTGTTTAATCCACAAACTTTTGTTTCAGGTCCAGGTGTTCTGAAAAAGTCTGTCGTAGTTTTTGATTACTTCGACAAAAGACTATTATCTTATTGTGTCGTCAGAGCTATGGATACCTAATTTACCTTTCCATCTTTTTCATGTTGGCACCTTTCCACATAAAAAAAACATTACGAACGATTTGATTTCATCTAACTGCCCTTCATATCTCACCCCAGGCAGAAATATCGATATGAACAGCAAGATTCGCGTAAAGTCATTACAAAAACTTTCTCAATGATGCATTAATATTTATACAGCCCGATTGGAGTCGAGATAAATCGTCCCCCACCTATAAATACATTTCCAATACAACATTATATATTTAGATTTTATCGGATGCAATAACGGTTTTCACCAAACGCATTTATTTTGACTTATCTAGTAGTAACATGGTTTGCTTTTGTGTTTATGGATTTAATTTAACGTATTTGTTGATATATTTTTTGATTACACCTATTGTTGTTAATATATAATTATTGGATTGTATTGAATTTTTTTTCTTGATCTGTAATCAATTTTTTCATAACCAATTTCTGAATATTTTTTTAGCTCGGCGACAATATTTTAAAAGAAACCATATCCTAAACAAAACTTAACCTATTATTGCTTTTTTTTGATGATTTTTTTTTTCAAAATACTACTCTCACAGATAACGTGAGGACTAGAACTTATAATTAAAGTAACAAGCAAACCCAAAGCCAGGAGTTACCTCCAAACCTGTCCAGAACATTGACCAGTAAAACTGCATCCTAAACCCTGAACATAGAATTGAAAATCGATTGACAGGCATATCTTTCAGCAATCAGCAAACATAACTTGGTCTCCTCCATGGGGTAATTATCAAATGCCATGAGATGCGGTGCGTGGCAATAGAATTAACATCGTAATGTTCCTGTACGTGTAATGGGATAGTAAGGAGGCGATTTGCTTGCGTCTAGACGTCACGGTGGGTGAATAGAGCCACCTTTAATGCTCTCCGACGAATTGGAAAGTTGTTTTCGTTTTTCTCTTGTTTTTCCTGTAGTGAGTAGTGACGCAGGTCCACTATAAGGTATACATATGGATTAGTTTGACGCTGCAGATTACACTGTTTTTGTTTTGGTTTACTTGTGGCTTTGGATAAACTGTTTGTTTGTATTTTGATTCATTTAGCCTATAAACGTCCCATTGATTGGCTCTTTAAGTGAAAGGGGTTAAGACTTACTCCACTACGATGACCTAGAATGCTGGGAGACTACACCCCAAAGGAGTTTTTACGAATTTTAAGTGGACAGGTATGAATAATTCTTTGTTAATACACACGTCTTCGAAAAGTCAGAGATGTTAGCCTGGGATTTGAACCTCCGACCGGCGAGATATACACGACGGGGCCTATTAGCTGCGATGCCATAGTACTCGAACTTGAACCATTGCCCATACCTTGAGTATGCTAAATAACAAACTGTTAAAAGCTTATCGATTATCAAATTTAAAACAAAACAAAAATAATCAATTTTAACACTAGTGCATAAAGTTCAAAATCACTTGGCAGGCTTATAAGTGTCTCATTTGTCCAAGAGGTGATCAATCAAGTCGGACGTTGATGGAGGCGGCATAATCTGGTTTGTCGTCTGTATATCTGATACCTTTAGCAAACACACCGTAATAGGTTGCAGGTGGGGGTTCTTGTCCGGTGGGGTCAGTAGGATCGATGTTGAATACACTGCAAAATAACCCAAGCTTGTATCCTTAGGGGGTAAGACAGTGGCAGTTCTATATAAGCATAAGACCCAGCTTGCCTTACAAATTTCGGAATAAAAAATTAAGCTTTAAATCTTTATTTAACAAAAGCAATTAGATATATAAATAATATTGAACGCTGCTGTAATTTTGATTCCCATGATCGTCATAGCTGTTCTTAAAAAACATAAAATAAATAAAAAGAGAAAATCAGTAATTTTAAAAAGTAAACATCATCATCATCATCATCAACAGCCTTTCACGTCCACTGTTGGACATAGGCCTCTCTCATGGCACGCCACTGGGCTCGATCTTCGGCCCTCCTCATCCAACCGCTGCCAGCTACCTTGCGAATATCAAAAAGTAAACGTCACATTTTAATTTTGATCTATATTAAGACTTGGTTATTTATTGATATCAACTTATTTTTATGCATTCATCAAGCGGTAATCAAGGTTAATCATTAACTGATTGTACTCGTTTTAATATTTTTTTTGCATATTAGAACTCTCAAAAAACCGATTTCCCGATTACCCCACGGGTCGCCGGACACCCCAGAACGCCATATTTTTAATACATCACAAATGTACCGATCAAGTTGGTCATACATGTACGGGGCGCATCTGTCGACCGGTGCGCGAGTATCGCGGGGTATCGCGGTACCGTTTCTGAACAATTTACCCCAAGCGCCCGGGGCAATCATATCCAGTGCCATTGTCGGAGATAAAAAGGTAAAAAGATTGTTAGGGAGCTGAGAATGCGTGGACGTGGTAAGTTAAAGCTTGATTGTTTTTTGTTGATTTATCGTGATGAAACAAAACTGTGTCCATAAATATATTTAGAGTTATTATAAATTTCTAAATGGACGTTACAATCATCTTAAATTGTTAAAAAAATAAAAAGTGATCCTGTTAAGACATTTGTTCTAAATACTCGTACAGTCACTATTACATTTAGTTGGTTTTATATTATAGTCAAAGGAAGGAAAGACGAGGAAGAAAACAGAATACAACAAACAGAATACCAAATGATAAAAATGTATTTATTCCTATATACTACACACATGGGTTACTTGAGACTTGGTCTACGCTCAAAATATCACATCCAAACATGCATCGACTTGTTACTCCACGTGACGTGCTCAATGCATTTCCCCTAGTTTTCGACGAGAGCGAATGGAGTGTAGAGGTGCGCTCTTGTATCAGGATCGATGTGGTAATACAATACACGATATTATTCGTAGCTCTTTATTTGCACGAGTGCCTTTGGCCATATGTATAAAAACTTTTGATGGTATAATGAGTACTTTTTATTTTGGTACTATATATTTACTTATTAATACTATGTATTCATGAGGCATAGCAGTGATGGCCTCGAGGTTTAGGCGCGCGGTCGAGAAACTCGACGGTCGCGGGTTCAAACCCCAAGCACACACCTCTGACTTTTCGAAGTGAAGTTATGTGTGTATTCAAATTGAATTATCACTTGCTTTAACAGTGAAGGAAAACATCGTGATAAAACCTGCACACCTAAAAAGTTCTAAGGAATTTCTTGGTGTGTAGTCCGCCAACCCGCACTAGGCCAGCGTGGTGGACTATGGCCTAAAAACCCCTTTCAATGGTAGAGGAGACCCGTGCTCAGCAGTGAGCGTATATGGGTTGATGAAGAAGAAGAAGAAGACTATGTATTCACAATGATACTATCACTTGTTTTAACGGTGACGGGAAATCTCCAGATGAAATCTGCACATCTAAAAATTCTTGGTTTCTTAGATGTGTAATTCGCTAAACAGCATTAGAACAGCGTAGTGGACTCTGGCCTAAACCCTTTACTTTGGGACGTGTATGGGCAGTTGATGCTGATGATGACCATATAAGGTTTTACCGGTTATACTGGCGTTATGGTTCGGAAATGTAGCCACGACAAATAGGAAGTGTGTGCTAAAACGATTCCATCAGCCCAAAAATATTTCTTTTCAAAATATCCGCGGAAAAAAACCCTTTCACATAGAGACTGTACGTTTCCAAATCATCAGTTTTTTTCCGGTAATCGGTCAAACAGAAACCTCACAGCGGACGCTTTGTTTAATTACGCGATTTCCGATAACCCACGTCCGATTGTCAGAGTTTTTCGCGTCTGACCGGGCGGAAAATCCTCTGCCGATTATATTAAAGGATTTTTACGTCACAAATACGCTCCGGAGCACTTTTTGTGACGTCATACTGCTGTTGGCCTACTGGTTCTTATGTAGTTAGGTTACTGCTTAAATTCATGAGATGTTTTCTCTTCTTTTGAAATCGTCATTTAACAAAAGAAAAAGTCACGGTTAAAACTTATCGTTATAAAACTGCTTGGTATTTTTTAAGGCGTATAGTACACCCGTAATCACTAGATGTCGCTACTCTACTAGTCTTTTTGATGTTCGTAACTGATCATCTGTTAGTTAAATGAAAAGTATTTATGCTTATGGATAATTACTTTTTAGTAAATTAATAGGTAATAAATGTGTCTCGCAAGTCAAAAGTATCGAGCTACTTGTTATAAACATCAATTTCTTTATGATCACATATATTCATACCTTGGCAGTATTTTTTTCTGCGAATCTACCAGATATTATTACTTTCCACAACATACACGAGTGAAACAGTGCAATTTTTTATGAATATTGATTTTTTTATATTATCCTACTAATTCTGAAATTGACTAAATCGCTGAACCGATTTTAGAGACCTTAAGTAGATTTAAAACGTATTCAGCTGAATTTTTTATAACACAACGTCGAATATTTTAAAAAACGCTTGTCAGTAATTGCGACTCGTTCGAGAGAAGTAATCATTTGCATTTTAAATGACGAGCGGTGATACCATTCGCAGTTCGCTCACCTCTCAATTAAAACGACAAAAACTTTTTAATTATCTTTACCGTAATGATTTTACCATACCGACTCACGAGCAAAACTCATTAGTACGGAGACAATCTTCATTATTTACCTTGGCTTCTAATTAATTCCTTGTCATGGTTTTTGCTTCGGGTTTTGAGTAACGTCTTCGGAGACAGAGATAGACTGCGTGCTTCACGCGTGTTAGAAAGAGACAACCATACGTCTCGGGGTGCCTGATTAACATCTTTTGGCAATTAGTAAAACACACAAAACTCCACCCCCGCCGTGTTCTGTGCCCCTGGTAGGTGATATTTAAATATCTGATAATAAATTAGCGGAAAAGTTAGTTCCAAGGTAGATTTAAGTGCAGTTTGTATGTTGTTTGGACGAGATAAAGTCTTATTGGAATTAATTAATAACATTACATACACAAAATGTACTTGTCTAGTCTAGAAATGTCAGTCCAATCATCTTGTGGATCATATCACAATTGTCGGTGCAGGAATCGAATATCTTACATCGCAATTTACCTGCGTTTTCATTTAGTATAGAGCGCCCAAAATTATAATTAGAACGAACTTACAAAGGGATATGTAAGGTAGGTTTAGGTGCAAAAGAAGTTTCAAAATCATAGCCTATGTCTGGAAACAAATAGAATGTATTTATATTAATTACTGCAAACACTACTCCCTTCCTACCAGGAACGCAGAAGCAGTGAAAAATGATTTTAATCACTAAAGACCTTCCAAATCTATGAAAGAGTACAGATCCACCGTCTCATTATGAAGTCGGGCCGTCGCAAAAGGACGTTTAAAAAAACGCCACATGTTTGAATAAGTGTGTGATTGCAGCGGCAGACGCGATGAGACCGTCCTTTGAGGCGTACATATTACTTTTGTATCTTTTATTATAACCCGTTGAGTCTGTTTGATGTTAAAGGTAACTTCTTTGGCTGGTAAGGAATTTTGACAAGTATTTTTTTCTGTAAACGTTCTTTATTAACACTAATGTACGATAGGGAGCCATTTTGAAATTAGTTAATGGTTATATAAATTATTTCACTCATACAAAATTAAAAGTTAATCAAGTAAAGTTTGACACGATCTTCTAGGGCCTGAGCTCAAAGAGCAGATATTGTTTAGCAAACAATTACATTAACAATTAAATAATAATAAGCAAGTTTCTTGATTAATCTTGTGATACGATTTTATAACAGTAGCTTTTTTCCCATAGTAAATTCATACTCTCCGATTACGTGAGACTTATACATGGCGAAATGTGGTTGAAGAAATAGATCTCTGCTTACCCTTTCGGGGAACACAGGCGTATTATGTATAGGTATGTGTAATTTTTTTAAAATAATTTAGTTCAATCCAAGACACCGGTATTACACATTATTAATACCTATGTATGTAAATAACGCTTGATAAATGTCTCACGTGCGTTCTCGTATTTTGTTAAATAGAGAAACAAGATGACGGCCGACCGATGAACTCAGATCACAGGCGAAAATATTAGTTAGTAGAATGGGCGATTGAAAAGACGCGACAGACTAAACGAAGCGACGTAATACGCTTTGCTCGCGACGTGTGTGGTGCACACTTACCAAAACCTATTGAGCATCGTTTAGCTGCCGGTAAGATATTTGTGTCTTTATAAATTGTTAAAGTGACATATTTGAGCGTGTCCAGCTTTGTAATCAGCTTGAATATAGCGAATAAACCGTATCAGGGAGTAAGAATATTGTCTGCATAAAGCTCAGACTGGGCTTTCCTACATTTACCACCAAGAGCAGTTTACGTCAATATTGTGATAATATAAAATGGTATACAAAGGAGTTTAAATCAGGCGAAACTGTGCATACTCTACGTGCAATGAAAGAAAAGTAGTAAGATAGGCATTAACATTGATTAAAATTTGGCGTTTTCAGTTTTTAAATAATATATTTTTGCCGAAATAGTGGTGGCCTCGAAATTTGAACGGGCGACATTTTTGACATCAACAATAGATTAAAGGAAAACAACGCGAGGAAAACTGCGCATTTGAAAGTTCTTAGAAAATTCTTAGGTATTTAGTCCGCTAACCGTCGAAGAGGCGCGGGGCCAGCAGTGGGGACCTATATGGGCTGATGATGATATTTCCGTGCTTCAGATCAGAGATCAAGAATGCATCATTGATAATAATACTTCCTCAAAGACATCATCTTTATCAACTTCGTTCATGGAATGGAACCAAAATATAGTGATGATTTAGTGTGGTACGTACATTTACATAGGCGAGGCCGGCCGCGTTATGACGCGTGTCGCGGGAGTACGCCGTCGCTTGTAGTTTGTCTCCGAGCTGACCATTTCCTGCCCATCCCTCTTGCAATAGAATATAGGAAACTGTGGAGATGATGTGTATCTAAAAATATGTTTGTTATAGGTATTGAAAACGCAATAACTAGAAAGAATTGGAGAAAACTACTTAACCTTAATTTTAGCACAGATCGTTGTTCATAATTTAAAAATAATAAGGTTTAGAACAGTAGTCGTCTCTATATTTCCGTCGACCTTAGTACCAATATTCAGGAAACCCAGCCGAAATCAATTATAGAGATTTCAACATCAATAGCCCATACTTATAAGTCACACTGCTAAACACGGGCCCTCTTTACAAATAAGAAGCTTAAAGCTTATGTTCACCACGCTGGTGCAGGTTGACGGATTCCACACTTAGGTGTGTAATTCCTAAAAACTGGACGGTTTTCCTCACGATGTTTCCTTACCGTTAAAGTATGTGATAATTCATGTTTATTACACGAATAACGTCGAAAAGTCAGAGGTCTATCGACCACACGCCTACATCTCGAGGTCAACACTATTTAGTTATCAGTACAGTTTGTCATGTAAAATTGAATTAAACTTCTTTTTTATTGGGGATTACTCGTATTTTGTGCTATGGGGGCATGTTTTTGTCGTAAAAACCGTCTCTACAGGTTTCCCTGTGCGCGAGCAGGTCGCAGCGCACTACCCTAAGGGTATATTTCAAGAATATTATTATGTAAGAACATGCGCCGGCTTTATGATCACCTAGCCTTTCACGGTGGCCGCCTGCCGCCCTGCCGCCCTGCCGCCTTACAAACAAACATCATGGTTGCTACAAATAAACTATATAATAGTTTTTTTTTTTCTAGTTAAAGACTTAATTTTGTAAGGACTTTTACCATCGTGGCTTACTTATTTTATATACATATCTAATGCGTATAAATTGTACCTATATATATATTGTGGTAGGCATAATTATGTGGATAGTAGATTAAAATCAAAGTGTCTCTACAATCACAAGCTCGTTATTTACATTTTGATATCTAACTAAATATCCCTACGGCAGCAATGTATTATTAATTTATAAACTAAATGATAAAGAATGATTGAATGAATAATAATCACATAAGAATTAAACATTCACCAAAAAAGATAACCTAACCTATTTAACTCACTAAACCTCACATAGCTTGTTAGTGTCAACCCTGTGGTGTCCGGAAGTTTGTCCGCGGATTCTTTATATTTATATTCACCTTGTCGTTCGGCCGGCAGATTTATTCACTTCTTTAGAGCGCGCGCACTGACCGTGGCCACAGAGCGCCCCTTTTGCGCCCACACGGTAGGGGATTCGCACTGTACCTACCACACGCTGCGATAAATATACTTTCCTTAGATGTCAGTGCTAAACATAATCCACTCAGTTTTCATTAAAAGATAACCTGTTTTCATCGTTGTATAAATTGCTGCCTATATAGGCTCGATATTGTAAAAATAAATACAAGCAACAGTAATACACACATAGTTCTGACCTTAAAATATAATTGTATCGTGGGTATCAGAAACGCCCAGATATGAAACGATTATTTGTGGATCTTACCAACATGTTGGAGTAGAATATAGTCACATTTTAAGAAAGTACCAATGGTTCTTATGGAAGCTTAATACTTAGTCAAAATAAAAGAAAAGTAAATGCTTTCGAAAACAACACCAATACCCATAACTAACCCAACTATGTAAGTGTGCCTATAAGTCTATTTTAAGTGTTAATGTATTTGAATACTATTTTAAAAAATGTACTTGACAATACCAAATTGAGTCAACAAAAAACGCTGCGATAATACCGTACAGTGCGTACGCGACCCGTACCCCTGTCCACTATGATATGTGTTGCGTGAAATTTTGTTTTTCAGAACTCGCTGCGAAGGTATCTCGCTGACAAATGCCGGACAGTTTGTTATAAACCCGGTCTACCACCGGGATACCTCCACTGCGAGGGTCTATTTGGGTGAGCTATGTAGTTATAGAGAACATGGAGTTGACTTGTTTCATGTTGATGGCTTTATGTAAGCCAGATAGGGTGGAGACCAAATATTTGATGGTGAAAATAGTGAAGATAATCAGGAGGAGGCAGCTATCTGTGCCTTAGTACAGACAGATCATATGACATTGACTTTTTAGTAATACCTTGAAGATATAAATACTCAAAAAACTTTAATTTTACTCAAAAAACTATACCTAAGTGGATGAAGAATGAAAAGCATAAAAAACGAGGTAAAGAGTTTAGTTAGTAAGATTAGCAGAAATTTCATTAAAAACGAAAGTTTTTAGCTTAGCTTTTAGAAGGCTCAGGTGCGAAGGAAGTAAGAACAATAGCAATCAATCACCAAATAGGAACATTTTAAATAGTGATTCTACTAGGTAGTCATCTCAATCTAAACCAAAATACAACAATCTTATTTGATTACTGAGCTTTGGATAGCCAGCGGTATTTTATCAATATAAGCTTACATAATATATTATTTCGAAAATTGTAAAGAATTATTCTTAGTCCAACACGCTGACCCATTCATGATTAGTAGTCTTAAGATATGAACGCGCTATTTTCTAAAGAAATATCTCTAGTCAGGTACACAACATTTCAAACATCATTAGTCATCAACCCATATACGCCCACTGCTGAGCACGGGTCTCCTCTATCATTGAGAGGGTTTAGGCCGTAGTCCACCACGCTGGCCTAGTGCGGGTTGGCGGACTACACACCTAAGAAATTCCTAAGAACTTTTAGGTGTGCAGGTTTCATCACGATGTTTTCCTTCACCGTTTAAGCAAGTGATAATTCAATTTGAATACACACATAATTAGCAGTGATGGCCTCGAGGTTTAGACGCGCGGTCGAGAATCTCGGCGGTCGCGGGTTCGAACCCCAGGCACACACCTCTGACTTTTCGAAGTTATGTGTGTATTCAAACATCATATTTACAAAAAATATGATGAACAAACGAATCGTCTATCTAGACCTCTTTACAAACTAGAGGTGTGCCATAAAAAACATGCGAGTCGAATACCATCAAGCGATTTCAAAGCCCCTGCCCTTTAATCAGCCAGCAAAAATCGATCGTGCTTATTTTCATTATAGGTATACTCACCCCTTGCACATCACCCCTCACTAGGGCCGGCACGCGACGTCGCTTGCGGCATAACTGCACAGCTTAATCCCTCAATACCTGCCCTAACGGGATTTGGGAAGAGTAGCACGGCCCACTGGCTCTAAGCGGCTGCTATTGTTGTAAATCGAACCGATTATTGTGCTTTTTTGATGCTTTGTGTTATTTTTATAGGCTAGTCATAATTTTTTAAAAGGAAATTGAGGCAGAAATGTTGACAATCGTGGATTCTAATACCAAGCAAATTTAATTTAAGTAATTTCTGTTCAGAATGAGAGATTAGTCTCTTTAGCAAACAAAGAAAAAATCATGAGAACACCGGCGCAACTCCTTCACGAAGAATTTCGCAGGTATGTGTAGGCCAAAGATCTTTTCGTTGTAGAATAGGTCCATTGTCAGTGATGGGAAGTAAATGAGCCGGTCAATTCAGGTATAATAATAAATGTATTTCACTTATTACATACCCTTTCAAAACTGTATTACTGTAGACAAATGTTCATCGCTGCTGTATCACATTCCGATAACTAAGATTTTCTGTGAATTTAGAGACGATAAAGTAGCCGTTATCTAGCTACATTTGCAAACTCCGATTTCTAAGTATCTTCGAAATAAAAACCTCAATAATATTTGCAGATAAGGGAATCGAACTTGGCACATTTTTATCACATTTCTAACACTCACTACGTAAGACTAAAGTATTTTGAAGAAACTTCAACGTATATTGAAAATCTGTAACTGGTGACTTTTTATCAGTCAAGAAACTACCACGGCTTGAAATATAAAAAAAGGGAAACACACAATACATTATTGAGTTATTGATCACACATAAAAAATAAATATGAAGCCGAGCCAACGAGACACAACAGGTTAGGAATTATTAAAACTCAACTGCTGATAACATTATTAATAGTCTAGAAAACACGCTAAGGTCTTGTTTTTCATATTTTTTATCGGGTAAACAAGTGAATATTTTTTGTTATATATTCAACATTTTCCTTATTTATTTTCCACCTCTGTGGTGGATGCGTTGATTCAATTCCTAGGCCTGATAAATTTTACCTAAATATTTCAATAGGAAACTCAGGTAGAATCTCGATATAGGTATTTTCGAAAAACTGCACAGGTTTTCAGTTTTTTGAATACATCATAGGTGATTATTTGTCACTTGATTGTTACATTACTAATCCAACAACATTTCTTATTTAACAAAAAAATTAAAAAGCACACGCATTGTTTCTAGTGCATTATGATATGATATACTATGAAACAGTGACAACTAAGATGATAAAATGCAATCATTCGTATCCTTACGCTCTTAAGCTCGAGTTTAAATATTTTTAGCAAGTAAGTTAGTTATTGGGTCATTGTACACTCTATTGGCTTATTATCATCATCATCATCATCATCAGCCAAAGAACGTCCACTGCTGGGCATAGGCATCCCTCAGAGACTTCCAAAGCGCTCTATTGGAAGCGGCCTGCATGGCTTATTATATTAGACAAAAATTACCAAAAGAAGAAATTACAAATTTAAATATCTTTCCTGTACGTAAGCGCTTGAATGACGTCATAGCGAACTCCTTGAACGAAATGTGTGACTTTAAAACATACTTATCCTCATACAACTATCACTTCGGAATTTTGCTCTATTTTCAGAACAACAACAACAAATCACACGTTATATCTTATTGTAGTGCCGTGGGAATGCCGATGTCACAGGTCAGCTGCAGTACTCGTATAAAAGGCGACTGCATTTCTCATTACCGATATACAAACAGTAGCTCTTCAAGTGATAGCATCAGGACACTCCGTTGCCATGGTTACCGTTACCCAGTTGTGTCTGTTGGTGCTCTCAGCGTCGCTGGTCACCGCGAACCCCTGCTGGTTCTTGGACCAGCTTTTCTTTCCACGCGTCAATCAAGTATACCATTACAATAATTACAACACCCAGATACATGGCAATACCATAGGAGGAAGTTTGCAAGTGAATTACCCATATGCCTACAACAACGGGATCTATCGCTACCGTCGCAGCGCCGAGCCGGACCAACCGCTGGGCTCAAGGAGTGTGGCTGACCTCATACCGTACTGCCAGCGGACAACGGCAGTTTGAAGTGTGACTGGCACGAAGAAAATTTTTTTTTCTTATATTAATAAATTACGTTTAATAATATGTATATTTTTATTTCGGATCATTTACATCGATACCTTAAAATTAAAAATTGACAAATCAAACTTAATGCTATTTTTCTTATTTGACCGTCTAAGCCGTACATACCACGATTGTGACCTGCCGGGGTTTTTGAGACGTCAAGCTACGCTCTCGGAATTTCATTCATAACAAAAAAAATTGTTGCGGCGCAGTTGTAAAACCCGTTATAATTGCTAACACAGATAACAGTTCAGTATCTCAAAAAAATAGTATAAATAAAACATTACTTATCTAATTGAAAACAAATGAGGGGATTTCTGTGTCGAAGGTTAAGTGTCTCGTCTCATATAAGGCAATCGCTCCGCGACTTACGGTCATACAGAGTCGAACTGTCAAAGTGTTTACATCAACCGTTACCATGGTTACCAAGGTGTGTCTTCTGGTCATACTCTTCACATCTATGGCCACTGCCGATCCCTGCGGGTTACTGGATCTTATTTTTGGAATACCTTCACAGCCAGTTGTTCATCATCACTATTATATCATCAGCAACATACACGACAACAATATTAACGGCGATCTCCAAATCAACTACCCATATTCTTCAAATAATGGGATTTATAGACGGTATCGAAGGAACATCGAGTCTTCTCAGGTGAACACAGAGAATCATCTAGTTAAGAAGTTGATCCCATACTGCGAATGGAAGAAAGCAACGTGAGATTGTAACGATCTTAAAACATTTTTACCACATTGGTAACTCCTAAACTTTGATTATTAAGTGTGATAACCGACATGTATTTTTAATTTGTAAATAAAAGATAATAAGATTCAGTTTTTTATTTATTTGGGCATTATAATAACGATAGCTAATATAAAAATAAATTTACTAAGATTCGATGTACATTTGAAATCCTATTGGTCTGTCCTATGAACTCCATCGTAGTATTTGTTTTAATAAATCCTGGCTGGTATTTCGGCACTTAATCGCCCCCGCGGCCCTCGCCCATCGCCAAACAAATGCACCAACTATTGTCCAAATTTTAATTTAGATTTACGTCGCATAGTACGATAGCGTACAGTATGTCATGTTTATTTTTTATCTCTTTTGTTATGTATTGCTCATGATTCCGCAGCGGTTTTTGCTATGCTATGGTTTTATTTCTAAGCAGAGTATGATTAGGGTTTCTATTAGAAAAATTTAGCACATATGTCCAAAACGGCAAAGAGCTTGCCTTCAAATACATGGAATTTGGAAAGCACAATTGAGTAAACGCTGGTGCAGAAATTGACCTCTGTTGCGTGTTATAGACGGCAGTGGGTATGTTTTTTTTATTCTTTTTTTATTTATAGAGGGTTTGGATCAACAGGAACATAAATCACCCTCATTACAATCTCTATTAAAATTTTAACACTTACTACACTTGTTACAACAGTGGGTGGGTGATTTTGTTAAAAACTATGTAAGTCATTTTTGTAAAATTACAAAACTAGGACACAAACAAAAAGTAAATGATTATAATAAATGAAAAATGTCATTATTATTAATTAAGCTAAAATCTATATTTCATTTTCGTATTGACATACTGGTTTCCCATACACGTTACGATTCAAAATAGACCCTGCCAATAAAATGTTAAAAAGCGCGCGAGGCCCGCGGTGCCGGTCACTGGGGTACGCTTAATATTTATTTTATTTGTTCGAATTAAACAAGCAATAAAGGTGGGCCAGTCGAGCGCCAGCCACGTGCCTTATTCATTAACCCTCATGTATGGACCAAATCTTGCCCGCAAGCTATATTGTTTGCAATGGATGCTGCCCTTGAATCGACGGTTTTTTACGTGCTTTTTTTAAATATTTTTTTTCCAGGGTGACTGGGTTGAGATGAGTTATATATGTTACAGTTAAAACGGGTTTTTAGATAGAACGCGTTTTTCCTAGTTAGAACTAGTTTTTACTTAATGCCTTCGTTAATACTAGAATTAACTAATGTCCAAATCGAATATCAGTTAAAACTAGTTCGTACTAGACAAAACGCGTTTTTCCGCAGCGAGTCAGTTAAAAGTGTTCCGAGCGAGGTTACAATTCATCATACCTTGTTGTTAAATGTCCTTTTCAGGTCAGAATTTGACAAGTGCAAAGAAAAATTTTTGCTTGAAGAATATGTACCGAATACAAATTTACCTTTGAGAACTGTTGCTAAGGAAACAGCCATAGGAACAGGCCAAGGATTTATGCGCTGCGTTTGCAAGAAAGGATGTATGTAAAAAAAATGTCTCTGCAAGAAAAGTGGTTATCTATGTAATTCAAAATGCCACGATAGTTTTTCTTGCAATAACAAGTAGATCCTGATCCTTTTTTAAATTAAAGTTTGACTGATTAGATTTTATTGTGTTAATCAAGGTCCTTTAACAATGATTCTTTTTGAAATTTTATGGTTGTGTTCTGTTGATTTATTTGATTATTTTATTTACGTACTTATAATTAATATTGTCATCTTTGCAAATAATTTAAGTCGATATTCTCTAAAATGTTCCTTTTGTGTTTTTAATATTAAAGTAACTATATTTAAAAACATATTGTTTTCATTTTCAAATTAGTTTATCTAGTGCTAGTTTTAACTACAGCTGGATGTGACAACTAGTTTTATCTGAAAATCAAATATATCAGTGGTAAATTCTAGTTTTAACTGGGTATTTCTAGTATTAACGAAGGAATTAAGTAAAAACTAGTTCTAACTAGGAAAAACGCGTTCTATCTAAAAAACAGTTTTAACTGTAACATATACAATATGGAGGATAAATAAATAAATACACCCACCCAACAGTCACATACATAGCTCTGACCCCACACTAGGTTACAAGATCTGTGTCGTGAGTATCAGACACTACGAGAGACTTTTTCGGTCTCACAAACACCCAGACCCGAAACAAATATTTGTGGTTTACACAAACATTTGTCTCGGTGCGGGGATCGAACTCGCGGCCTCTCGTTTCGCAAGCTGGTGTCTAGCCAACTGCGCCACGGGGGCTGTCAAAATACACAGCACATAATGTGTATATTTTGGTGTAAATTACCGTATAACAGATAAACTTAAAAAAAAACACAAACAATACACGCTCTCAATATTTTCATTTGTTTAACAATTCTCTTATCGCAATAGCTACGTGCTTGATCCCCGGTACAGACGCGTAAATAAATGTATGTATTTTTGATAAATAACCTTTTTACCTTTAATAATATTAACAACCTAAAGAGTGATTTAGAAATATCACAACCATTATGAAACACCGTTGATACATCAACCTCAGTTCCATGCAGCAGTATAAAAATCATCGCTACTTTCCGCTACTCGCCGCCTGCAGCGCTAGCATCGCCGCCCACGTTCTCACCGCAATGAATGAAAAGTGCGCCGATTGGCCCGCGGCCCAACAAGCTCTACGTCGCAGATATCTTCAGCTTTCCGAGAAATTAATAGTTTTATGGTTCAAATTTATGGACACGTGCAATGTTCGTACGCAGGAATTTAATGCATTGGTGCACCGGTTTATGCGTGCGCGTTGTATGCCATCCTTCATTCGACGTATTTCATCAGCCGGTGAAAGAAAGGGCTTTTTTATTTACAGACAATATTTTTTTCTTTTAGTCGTTAGTAATAATACATAGGACGTTTTCTTTACCTGCGTAACTTACAACTGGTAATATTCAATTTACATCTGCTTGTGTAAACCTTTATTTATTTACATTCTGCATACCAAAAGGATTGAAAGGCAAGTATATCTAAGCCAACTTTTCATCAATTATTATAACCAAACTAGAATAATAGAGCTTTTTCCCTTTACCCGGCTGATTTTTGCTTAGCACCTTTAACCCATCTTGACGAACGCACTACTATGCTACGAGAACAACTATAGTCTCTAAACTCTAACTGAACTATTTTGTTCTATTAATAGCATTTTGTACCTATCAATAAAAAGTAAAAATCTTCATTGTAGGTTTAGTCATGGGTCTCAGGAGGTTATAGTAATCTGTAAAGCGAAAATATTACAGCAGACATGTAATTAAATGACCTAATTACCTTTGCCCTCATTACCCCAGAAGCGAGTTTGTAGATCACACGGTACGTATCTCTCGTGCCGTCGCGAAATGAAGTGAAAACACCACAAAGGAACCGTGTTTACCTCTAATTAATGCCTCGTAGGTGATGCTAGTGAAGAAACCGTGGAATAACTAGAGAGAAAATATGTTAACCTACTTAATAACACTGGAATAACGAGGGCATGAAAAGGGAATCTTTAATGCTTTGCTATAATTTGTGTTATAGATAGCCACAATGATCTTCAAGTCTTATTTATATAATATGACAACTACAGGTTCGGTTACTGTTCATATAATTCGGTTACTGTGAATATTTGTCTTGGTCCAGGGATGAAAGCCTTGGCTCCACGATTTTGCGTTAAGCCCGGCAGTAATATAAGAGGCAGTGCTACTAAATTGCATTGTAATACAAATAGCTCGACTGATCACTACTCAATTATACAGAAAATCCAGATGAAACTACCAGAATAGACCCCAATCTGAAGGGCATAGAGATAAAATCTTTTGAAAGACCATGTATATCATCATCAGCCCATTTACGTCC
Source organism: Cephonodes hylas (assembly GCA_030295005.1). Lineage (NCBI taxonomy): Eukaryota > Metazoa > Arthropoda > Insecta > Lepidoptera > Sphingidae > Cephonodes > Cephonodes hylas. The sequence goes on along the minus strand of AP025367.1, from coordinate 558,199 downwards.
CACTGCTGGCCACGGGCCTACTTCAAAACTGAGATAGTTTAGGCCTTAATGTTTATGAACAAGTATAATTGTTTTAGCCACGCACCGCGACTCCACAGAGTTGTTTGGTTAGAAGTAGAAAATGACATCAAGCCATTAGCGGCGCTCCAGTCAGCGGCCCCTTTCGCGTACACGAACTGTTTGTATATCAGTACTATTTACTGTTTACGATGTTTTTGAATATCGCCAGAATTGGCTAGAAGACGTAGGTCTGCTCCGTAGATCTCAAGAACGTCTAGCTAGAAGCGAACTGTGTTTAACGGTCGATCGTCTTTATCGGATCGTCAGACTAGCTTGTTGTCAGACGACCAACGATTATTATGAATAATCCATTAAAATAAGAGATCTCATAACTGACGACGCTGGAAGATCTACACACTAAACAATTCCTTTGCCTTTCCTAGCCAAAAACGCTTTGTCTCTCCAGGGAATAAGACATGACTATTGGGTCTATAATTTTTTACGATTTCAATACATTGATTTCACAATGTTTTTTAACAGTGAGTAATACGCTATATCATTTGATAGTAGTGTGGCATTGTTCACTTTTTGAATTTAACGGTGGTTATAATTTTTCTTAGTGATTAGATACATAACATAAATTCTTTCATCTCCGATTTATATCACCACTACTCTAAAAGAATACATAATTCTCCAACAACGACACGATAAAATCGTAACATGTAAACGCTCCAAGACATTGTCCCACGCGCATCCAGGTTGCTTCGCTTAATCAACCCTCAAGTAATGAGGGGTATCTTGTAGGGGTGCGGAATCAATTAATGAATATTTTAGTCCTGCCGGGATCTTAATAAACGTTTCTTGTCCGGGATTTTTGGGGATCGCGCGGGATTTGAGCGCCGTGATTTATTGAAGACGAGTGGAGTGATTGATTTGTCTTTATTTCATTATAATTTAATTATTCACGCGTCAAAAGGGGTGGGTGTAATATTTGTTTGTTTATTATTATGTGGCTGATAGGCATACTATTGTAGTGTGCTGGAGGACTACTTGAAGTGAAAGACCACTTGTACTGTCGTATGTCGAATGTGTGTTTTATTGAGAAACATGCACTCCTTATATACAAATTAGACCAGCGAGAGTGGCGCCCTCTGCGGGCAAGCGCGGCGAAAAAGCGCGGGAAACGAGCGCGTGCCAACGCGCGCCCCGCGTCCGTGCCCCCGCGCGCCCCGCGTCCGCGCGACTCTCGCTCACCTATAAATATTAGGCGCGTCGCGGTTTCGCGGTTATTCAGCGCGGCGCGTCGTCGGAAGAATCATCGGGCAGCTACTCGTCGTGTGCGGTGTGCGTCGCTCGTCGTGGGTCTCCAGAACTGTCGCCGGGCCGTGCTGCGTGTGTCGTCGAGCTTCGCTTCGTGATCAGCGGTGATGGCGTTTTCACGCCGCACTTGCTGTGGTTTCACTTGACTTGACGTCAAAAGTATGTGGCATTTTCATGCCGCGCCCTTCCATTATCCAAAGTCTATAAAGACTTATAAACGTATTATTATTATATTCGCTGTGTTTTATTTATTGTCCCTTCTCTGTGTTTTATTTCTTGAATTCCTGGTAAATGGTATATTTGGTATGACACGGTAAGGTAAGGTAAGGTGGTTGGTCTTAAGAGGTAACAGGTAAGTATGCATGTTCTCTGTATGTGCGCGTGACGCCACACTATCTTAGTTTAAAGCTCATGTAACCAACTGAATGTCTTACACAAATACCTACTTCCCTAAAGAGGTAGACAGAGGTATACTTCTTCAGCCATCTTTATCTATTGTCTTGCGGAGGACTTTGGGATTTAAAATTAAACCAATTCGTACAGAAAGAATTCGTAAATTGTTTGTTTGTTGTATGGACCACTTGATAGACAACAGAGGTTGCTTTTTGATTTATTAAAGGTATATATGAAACAAATTGGTGTTTGCATGTTGTTACCTTTATAGAGAAAACATTTAAAAAACATAAGCTAAGCTCTCGGGAATGCCTCGTGCTTGCTTGACCTGGGCAATAAACTGATTGATAAATTTAAAATTTAGAAAACATACATACAGTCCGATTTAAATGTGAATTTGCGTCAGTCCGACCTAATTTAAGATAATTTTTGCAAATATATGATTTAGATATACATAATTATTATGTTCATATAATAATCTGTATATCACCTATCAACGCCATCTGTTGTCGAAAGCAGGAGATAAAAGCACAGAAAATTGATCTTTATACACCGGCAATAGAGATCAAGATCGCAACAACGCAGAATATAGTTTATCAGAATATTTTTGTCCTACACGCGACATGTTAGTGGTTATAAATTAAAGTGTCAAGAATCACCTGCTCATTTATATTTTATGTTTCTTTTTAAAAATGCGAAACATGTTTACTTTGACGCCATAGTTTACAACACTGTCAAAATACTTTAAGTGAATGTTAAATTTTGATATTTTCGTCATTAATGTAGTACTATTCATAATACTGCGATTTTTGAAACGGCTTTTATGTTAATTGTGTTCACTTTTTTATTATTACATTTTTAAAAATACATATACTTATATTACCGCTATAATTGTTATATTACGACAATCTAAGGTAGGAATAACTGTGAATACTTTCCAATCCACTTGAGAAGTCTCTGGGGGAGGCCTATGCCCAGCAGTGGCCGTCTTTTGGTTGTTGATGATAATGTAGGTAGTTGAGTTTGAACAACTGTCTTACTCCTATAACACTCCGACCCGCAAATCACTCCTGCAGATGTAAAGCTAATAGATCATGACATATTTTATTACTTGGTCAGAGTATTATTCATGACAAAATTTATGCCCCCTAGTTTTGCTACAAAAATTATGTTCTAAAAAAACATTAATGTTTTTTAAAAAAAAGAAGTAAACTACGTCATAATTATCTCACTTATCAAAACTTTATTTTACGCGAATTATATCCCATTATACTAAATAGAAACACCTTCACAAATAAAAGATAAATATGAACATCAATCCTCAATTCATAAGCAAAAAGCTAAGATGAAAAAAAAAACGAAGATGTGAAATAAAACGTTCATTAAATCTCAGAGATCAGAGGATTAACTTTTAAATGCACATAATTTAGGAAAGGAGGTCGCTTCCCAACTTCTAGTTAGCGAAGAATTAAACTGCGGCTTAGAGTGAGTTATTGGGCACGCGGTCGCCACCGCCGTGTCTCCGACAAACACTCCTACACTTATTCCTTTTTTCATTTTGACTATTTAAGACTTCTTTGTTGCTGTCGGTAGCGTTTTCGAATAGTCAATCATTTCTTACTTAACAAATATTTAAATATATGTATGTAGATATTATACATTTTCAAATATGTGTCCCTGAAGGAGTATTTCAGTGTGGTATAATTAAGTTGTTACCTACCTAATTATGTGCGTACTGACATTAGGTTCAGAATTATGGCTTTTACTAAAATGGACTTTAGAATAAATAAATATTTTTTGTAAATATGTGTTACTAATTTTAGAAGATTTAAGGAAAAGTATCAGATTGGAGACGAAAAGCGATAAAAAAATTCAACAAAAAAGCTTCTTCTTATAATCTGGCTATCATCTGACGCTAATTACAGATCGCTTAATACCAAGCTTATAATGCCCTTTTGACTCAATACATAGCTTTAGAAATAAAAAAAAATAATTAAGTCACCTCAACAGAGAAGCACTTATGTTAAATCGACAGGGGCAAGCGCCCCCGGTGTGCTCTAGGGGGGTTCGGCGGCCGCCCAGCTGGGCACACTAGCGCCAGCGGTCACCCGCAGTACTATTGACCGCTGCTTTGTCCACAACAAAACTTGATGGGTTCTCCAATCAATGAAATTAGATTTTTAATGGGATTTGCATATTGAACAATGGATTGTTTACATCTGTCATACTTGGCAAAAAGGGAGAGTTTTGTTTTGCGATAATATTCGACTGTATATTGAAAGAGGAAAAAAGAACTAATGTTTCAAGAAATATGCATTCTATATGTTGTTACTATGAGTTTCCTAATAAAAAAACAAACTTGATAAAAATCTTTACCTTCACCGGAATAGAAGTATTGACTCTCGACTGTATACTTTCATATGCGGGTACAACGAAGTAGTAAATAATATTATACCATTTCCTGTCTTTTACTAAAGCTGAGCTATTATAACTTCTGTGAAATAGATCTATTGGTAATACGTGATTTAGATCAAAAAGAGCAACGTTTATTGTAAAACGAAGTAAACCTATGAAAGTAATTCCTTACCGAACATTAGATAACATAAAAAATATGTAATATATTTATGAAAGTTTTAGGATACCGTAGTGCAGATACTTTTGACCAAAAAATATTTTTAATAAAAACCTGTAGTAACTCTTGAAACTGCCGATATAATATGAATGATATTTGCTACGAAGGTAAAAATAGTAATAGCTGTTCAAAACTTGTTTTTTCTGATTTTATTAAGAAATAATTTCAGACATGAATTGTCTGAGACCTGTGTACGTTTCAGATCATCCCATATGTGTCTACTATTAGGCATGTGTCTCAACTAAAACCGAAAGGATTTAGGCCACTAATTTGTACCCTGAATTTCTAAGCTAAAAAAAATTTTTGCTGGTAGCAAGGTTAAGATGCTGTTCCACATATGAAGGAAACTAAGTAATGTCACACATTTATGCTTATCTAATGAAGTTCGTCTGCAGCCTAATTAAGAAATGACAAAGTTACTTGAATGCTGCTAGATGAATATCGTATGGATTGTCTACTGATTGTCTACTGGGCTGATACTCATCACAAAAGCAACCATTCCCAGCTGTACCTACTACAATTCTTTACCTTCGTCTTTACAGCAACCAATAAAATTGATATACTGAACACTAAAACAACAACAAAGTTCACCGCATGGCTTTTTATTTTCACTGTTTGGCACTAATTCATAAAACACGTTAAGCCGAAACGCTTTGATATTTTATAGTAGTGCGATACTCGGCCACGTTTCATGTTATGATTGAGTTATTATAACATCTTGCCGCTTCCTTTTATCGTGGATGTAAAACGTATGTAGGTAAGGAACAGGTGTTTTCAAAACAATGTTCATAATTTACAACATACTAGAGCATTTTGATATTTTTGTTGGAACGTAAATTATTCGAATGCTTTTGCTGCTTATGTTTAATGATTTAATATGATTTTGGGACAGTATGATTTATAATTTAGTGCAGTCGAAATAGTTTTGGAAACATCACAATCACTGACGCTTGTATCTCTGAAGACGTAAAGGGATGCATTCCTGTATGTGGATAGAATTTCGCCAGCAGTGTTTTAATGGCTTAGTTAGTAGAAGGCGCGTCTTATGCTGTTTATTGAGTATATTAAAATCACACTTTGTTTAACCCACATTCTTGTGCTACAACACCAAGGGCTAAACTAGATTAAAGATGATAAAACTTTCAATACAAGGGAGTAAGCGAAAGCATGCACTGACTACTGACACTGGCGATTCAACTTTAAGATCAACTCTTCTCAATTGCCACAGTTATACAGCCTTGATTTTACATCACAAAACAAGTATTTAGGTCTTGTATTCATTAGGTAGTCACCGCTTCAGTCAAACAGGCCTTCTCATTCAGCTCCAGTTTTATAAAAAAGTTTTAAACACATTTAGATGGAAGTTATACGTAATGTCAATCACGTGTCATGTGATTTTTTATAACTCCGGATGCACGCGTAATGCGACCGCGCAACGTGCGGCCCGTCTACAGTGGTGTTCAACTTATTTCTTCACACCACATTCATATATTGACTTATGCATGTATATCGTCACTTAACCCTGCAGAAAATCCTGCAGTTCTACATACTAAGTGACGAGAGGGCACACGTCCAGATTTCGTACTGGTAATACAAAATCCCAATCTAACCGAGGTTGAAATACCGTAGCATAAAGATAAACATCAATAACAGTTACCACTGCGAAGCAAATTTTATTCTAAATCCATTGAAACAATCTCATGTGACAATATTACCGACATTCAATCTTCTAAATAGACTAAATATTTTTACTATGCATTTTCAAAAAAAATACTTGCAATATGCCAATGATAAAACCAGACCTAATTATTTAAAATAATATAAAGTATTCTTCTTATTGTATTTTATTCGTCAATATTAATTTAGTAGTTTATCAACAGTATTACAGGTGAAGCAAGAATTTCTGATTCTACAACTCCAATATAAAATATTTGTTGTCAATATAGAACAAGCTGATTCATAAAGCAGGCATGTTTACACTAGCGATTCGCACGCAACACGCAGGTTACCCATATAAATGTACCTTTTATTTATTGGTACATCATTCAAACATGCACAATTGACACCGATGGCCGACTTAGAAGTTGCACCTTCAACTGACAAATTGGCAAGAATGAATTAAGTTGATGAATTAAGTCTTAGGAACACCTATAGACAATACAATTATAATGTTTCTAGTTGGGATGCGATTTAGATGCCCTGGACTCTGTTCCCGGGTCGTGAAAAATAAAGTTGATTTTTATCTGCTAGAAACGAAAAGACACCTTTAATTTTATTATGTACGGCAATAGAACACTTTACTAAGGAAGGTGAAAGAGTAAATGCATCATCGTTTTCTATTGCATAAAGACTTGAGATAATGCAGTATATATTCCTGCAAGAGGCATCCGTTTATTCAAGTGTGTTAAGAATATCCGTCAAGCCAAACATTATAAAGCAGCATCAACGCAAAGAAACACAAGTGCAAGTGGATTTTTATTCCGACATTACGGCGAGAGCGAGTTGTGAAAAACAAACACACGAAGAGTATTACATTTGATCATCACTCGGAATACAACCCGAGTACCGCGTGGTACGGTGAGATATTAATGGCAATTATTATATATTGATGTTGTTTTTTATGTAAGGGAGATATATAAAAATGGTGAGCCATTGCCGAAGTCAGAGAAGTAAAATTAGCAGTTGGATTAGTAATTCAGGTTTAAGCGTACAGTCATGCCTATAAAGCCAAATGGTTAGAAAGTAGACACTAGACGTGGGCAGGTAGAAGCCTCACGTTATAGGATGTGAGTCTACTTTTGGTTACATCTTCTGATATGCGATAAAATTCAGTTTTCTCTACCTGGAGATCGCATTCAGGTCTTCAATCGCATGCCGCATACATGTATGCCGAAAGATCAATGAGATAGTCACCCATTGAAGACGGGATAAGTAACAAAAAATATCCTAAAACTTCCCAAATACTATGAAAGAAATTCTGTAACTTGTTCGTAATTTACAAAATTAAAAGAAATTAAAAGTAATGAGAAATAACATTCATGAAGCATATAGACTAACAAAAGAAACACGAAAACATTGCATTCTGAACAAAAAATAAAATATTAGCAAAACGAAATTTGCAACACCTAGTTATTACACTCATTCTGACATCACCTACGCGAATGCCGGAAATTGACGAGGCAACATGACAAGCAGACTTTCTTGTGACTTTGCATCTGGCTGAAAGAATGTGGATTTGAAATCAAATTTCCGTTGAACACGCCGATCTCATTAGAAACGCGGCCAGCGTACCGGACATGAGCGCTAATAGTTTTTTTCAACGGCACACGAAAATAAGCATGCTCTGATAGATGGTGATTTAAGTGGTTCTCTTTGAGATCTTACGACATTGTTATGTCTCGGTGGATGTGGCGCCGGACGGTGAAGGTGCAGGGATGGTGGATTACTATTGGTTGCTGATATTTTCAGAATTAAAAAATCAATAAAATTGCACTATTTATACACGAAAATTATTATCCATGTTATGTATTTGAAGCTAGGTTTTATCATTTGTTTTATATATATAATTTTAACGCTTTGTTATTTTTCAAAACAATACGAATAGAATACATACTTAAAGACTTTGAGGCATCCATTTTAAATGTTACAATAATTACATTCTGATTGACTTAAAAGAAATATTACATACATCATTACATAATTTAAATTTAAACTCGATTCATATACCAAAGAAACTAAAACGTCTCCTATACAAACCCACATAGAAATCGTTCAAGTAGTATCGAGTTCGTCTAGTAGCAATCGTCTTTCGGCGCATGTACGGCGAGCGACGATTGAAACCTCACCAACCTTTGATGTTGCTCTGTTTACACCACGTTATGTTTATAATTGTTTTATTGAGTGGATTAATTGTTGATCGTCTTGTTTTGATGTATTTTTTGTATCGTATTTTAAAAGCTTTCCGACGTGGTCTTCGGCTCTGTTTATTAAATACATTCGCGTGGGTAAATATTTTTTAATTTGCGTTAAAAGGGATGTTTGGGTTTAAGTAAGCTTGTTGAAATTTATGACGTTCACGTTAAGAGACAAGAAGGGCTTCTGCAGTTTTGTTATTCAGAAAATTCTGAAAAGCGCAATCGACGTTATAGTCACCAGAACGTTGATTTCAATGTTTACACTCACAATTCTCTTATCGATATTGCAAAAATAACGTGTTTTATAATTATTACCAGGAAATCATACTTATATAACAATCCAAACACGTTAACGACGAAAAAATTCTTCGAGACATTAAAGTAAAAATTAAACAAAAATAACATGACTATTTTTCTAACTATTTAAACCATCACGCACTTCCTAACTAGTAGCATAAATAAAAAAATACGCATAACGTTGTTCCATAGCCGTTGACGCAATGATCCAAAACAAAACCATACTAGCCATATGTTTCGAAGCACCTCGCGCTGAACTAAAAATTTCGTGAAAAACAAACGCAAATCTATTTATTTACACACACGTAATTAGTACGGCAATCAAACCGTCGTTTGCTGCTGTGAAAACATTTTGCAGCGGTTAATGCCGTCCACCAGGTGTTGCGAAGGTGTAGCAAAACACATAAACGATACGATAAATATCATTTTAGAATCGGTGTCCAATAAATCTACGGAGCGCTTTGATGATTCCTATCGGGATTACAACTGCTAAGTATGAACTTTGTTTATGAAAATGTTTCTATGTAATTTTGTGTTTGTTTTGTAAAAACCTTTTATTTCAGGTTATTTGCTAGGTATATTTTACAAAATAGACTAAATGTAAAAGTAAACTTATAAAGATGTATTCATATAATTTTTAAATAGAGTATGCATCTTCGATCTAATATATATTTGATCTAAGGTATGCATTTCTATTTTCTTACGATGTAATTGAAACGAAAGTTAACACAAAATCTGGAAGAATTTTGAATATATCATTAACTTGCATCACATAGGAGTGGATTAAAACACTCTCTAACCAAGATAAGCTGGTTAGGACTAGGTATTTTGTTTTTTTTTTACATCAATATCTGGAGGGGATTTATTTAAGATTTCATTAATGGTTGTGTGATAAAAATCTACAGCACATAAAAAGGGCAAAAAGGAATATTAAATTCGTTTATTGTTTCACCACTGAAAAACGAGAAACATATAAATTTTGCAATATAGCTTTACGTTTTAACAATTTTTGTATAATTTTAAGACACAATATATTAAGTCATCATTGATGAAAACAAGAAGATTGGAGAAAATAATCTATCTTCTCCCACAGTTTCCACCAACAATGCGAGAGACAGATGCGTTATCCCGTTCGTATTAGGAGCATTTCTTGTATCCGTATGCACCGATTAGGAGCGAGTTGCTAACGTTCCACGAATAGTCAGGTACATAGGAGTTTTGTTCACACTCGCTTATTCACATGCCGTTGGCTAAATATAATCTTTCTCCATGCCCGTGGGCTAAATAAAAATCTAAATAGGTGGCACACGGACGCAGTCTTCTTTGTTAGCCGGTCACATTGTTCACTATATTTATACATAGTTTTGAGCTAAAATTAACGCTTACCTTAGGTCACCGGGAGTTCTAGGTGTGTTGAAATTGTTTTAGTCGTTTGTGTAAATATGAGTAGTACTGCTATATGGAGCGGATACCAAGAAGATGAATGCATTTGCACAAAAATGTAAATGCTTGCAGTAATATTTAGACGACTAGACGGAACGATAAATTAATATATGTGACTGTATATTGGGAGCCCTCGTAGTAGAGGAGCTTGATTATTGCTTCTGAGATGGGAAGCGCCGAAACATAAGTGGTTAAGAAAGTGATCAGTATGATGTTGTCTATCATCCGATGGGCGGACACCTGTCCGCCCATCGGAAAGGTATGAGAAGACCAAAATAGAGAGAGACAATATGTAGAACTTAAATAGGAAAACTTGTGTAGTTTGCATAAATATGAAAGGTATAAGAAACGAAGAGACAAAATGCGCCGCATCATAACTTTCATGCTTGAGAAAGACAACGATAGTTGGGGAATCAAACAAGGGTGTTTTGGCCACAGTTCACAGTGTCACGGCATTCGGTACTCTATAATTTCTGCCAACCTCAACCCCAAAGGCGTGAATTTATGTATGTATGTATGTAGTTCCTAGGGTATGGTCAGAAGGATTATGATGAAGTGTCCTTAATATGTTACACTAACTTTTTAGAATTCTTCTTTTGTTGATCTATTTTCGTGAGAGTGGATGCAAATAAAATGCCGCATCACAACTGAGTTAATGATTATTCAACGCAAGAGTAATGCGCTAAAAATGCTCGTAAATTGGGGGAGAGTAAAAATATGAATGCAATGACGCATGTGTCATAACTCATAACTACGCGTATCTGACAAATGTCGTATTAAATTACTGATGTTTAAGTAAATTACATTCTATTTTAGATAATAAATGATGATATGGGATTTTATTAAAGAAAAATTAAGTGATAAGTAAAAATATTCGTGGTGTTATCTGATGGTAGAGTATTGATAGGCAAGAAACGATTACACTTTATTTCACTAGTCGATGTAACTAAGTCGTTCTCTCCACTAGTAGATGTACATAAGTTTAAACCAATACTAACATGAGTCAGTTTGCCAAAACGTATACTTGATATATATTTGGCAAAATCGGAATGAATACTTATTTTTTTTACTTTAATCTGACGAAGATTCTACTCTCAACATTGTCAGAACAGCCGCGTGTGAGCAGTGCTTTCTATGCGGTGATGTCAATTTACCGACTAATTGAAGAAAAATGTTATAGAAAAATCGTCAAATTAAAGTCCTTAATAATTCAACAAGTCATCTAACCGCACCATTATTTCAACTACATAAGATACCCTCAGAAAGTTTTTCCTCATTCACAACGCCCACACAGTTCCGATGTATCCCTAATCTTTTGGCTCCATTTCAAACTTCGCACCCATCAATTTACAGTGTACGATATTTTTTCATATAAATCACGACTTATCAGCGTAGCAGAAAAAATGAACAGTTCAGAGTTGAGAACCGTTGGGGGAAACGTGTTCTAGAGTGCAGACTTAGAGTCGGTAAACGTAGTGTAGGACGCTCTCTGGCTACGTGGGGTGACGACATCCCTAAGGTGGCTGACTGCGGTTGTATGAGAGCCATGAGAGAGACCCATATCCAGCAGTTGACGTGGCAAAGGCTGCCTGATTAGCGTAGCATACTTTACGGTATTGAGTGACGCGACATTAATGAATGTATCGTGAATGAGGAAACTCTCCGTTACTGATACTTTGTTTGGTCAGCACGGTTTGTTGCAATCAAGTGCGGTGTATTACATGGTTGATCGAGCATGAGAGTGCTAAATGAAAGTTTTCGTCGTCCTTATTCATTGCGACAAAATTCTAATTATAATAGATACTATTTCTTAATTTTATATCATACGGCAAAAACGTAACGACACCGACAAATCGTATCATCGTATCGTTCATACTAAAAGACATCAAATCAACACATCGAAGAATTTTCATAGGTTTATTGTACGTGTTTTTTTATTATATATTATTAACGTTATGGTGCTAGCTTTACGGGATAAAGGAATTAGGCCAATTTCACCGTAGATAAATGGTGATCGGGTGTTATTTATGGGATCACAAATAATGCCCACGCGTGGTCGAATGAACTCACTTTAGTTAATTATGTGTTATCCCACGGTGTTAACAGACTTGCCGGGTTCAGGAAACGTGAATTGTTGATATTTTTTTCGCGATTTTTCTAGATTAGTTTCATCTTTAAAGATACTTGGAAGATAGAGACTGACAGTTTATGTAACAAGATTAAAAGATAATGAATCAATTGCATTAGAAACAATTGAAAGACTTAAGAAAATATGTAAGTGGAAGATGACCTGACCATCAATTTATTTTTTGTAGTACATAATGTCTTTAGTAGACAAAGTAATAATAAAGCAATTAAAGAAAGACATCTTAATTATGTATTGATTTTTTATATTTTATTCTACTTTGGACTGCGAATTGAGATAGATAGTTTAAATTGTAGCGTAATGATATTTTAGTATTCTAATAGGATTATTTATCTGATCACTTGGAAAATTATATTTAACGTCCAAATAATCTTTTCAATGTAATACGAGTTTAACATCTTCTTCTTCTTCTTCTTCATCAACCCATATACGCCCATTGCTGAGCACGGGTCTCCTCTACCATTGAGAGGGTTTAGGCCATAGTCCACCACGCTGGCCTAGTGCGGGTTGGCGGACTACACACCTAAGAAATTCCTAAGAACTTATAGGTGTGCAGGTTTCATCACGATGTTTTCCTTCACCGTTAAAGCAAGTGATAATTCAATTTGAATACACACATAACTTCGAAAATTCAGAGGTGTGTGCCTGGGGTTCGAACCCGCGACCGCCGAGATTCTCGACCGCGCGCCTAAGCCTCGAGGCCATCACTGCCTTAACATCTAGTTTGAGTGAATTTTACGAATGCGTGTCACATTAGCATAAAATAAATGGCGAATGACCGGTTAAATGTTAAAATACTTTGTTTGTTGCAGATTTTTGCTTTTGAAATCTTTGGCCGCTTATATCAAGCAGTGGTAGTTTAGTGGCTGATGATGATGATGATGATGATGATGCTTGGGTTGTATTGCAACTTTTAGCTGAATGGAAGTATCTGAAAAGAAAAATATTTCCTTTTTTTTAAGTAGATAAATGGTGCTTCTAATCAACATTATTAAAACTAACTATCTACCGCACCAGTTTAGACTGAAATAATAAATCGTTGTTTATAAACATCTGATGGCTAAGTGGTTTCAAAACGAAGTGGCGTGTTCTATTCCCGGGTTAGCACCTGTCGTGGCCGAGGGAATGTGGATTAATAACACCTTGGTGACAATCGGGCTGAGGTATTCGTCGCTAATGGCCGCCTGTTATTTATATGGACAAGCTTTTAGACATGTGCTTGGAAATATTGTGTTATTTATTAATTGGTATCCACATTTACCAGCTATGATTCAAAAGCAGCTTGTCTCGTCGTTGGGCGGAGAAAATTTGTTAATATTCTGAATGACGAAAAGGATGCAACTAAATTTTGACAACCTAAATGACAGGAAGTTAAAAACGTATATAAAAATATGTATTTACAGAGGTTATAAATGATTTATTACTATCACAAGAAATACATAATATGTACATACAGTCTCGTCTATAACGGTGAAGAGGTTATAGATGTGCATTAATGAAACTAAAGAGGCCGAGCCTCCTTAACATCTTAACATACTTCTACTGAAAATTTCCTAGCGAAACATTCAATGTCATTTTCCCCGACCAGTAACCTAACTCAAAACCTTTCGACTTCTCTTAAAGATACACCAGATAGTTCTAAAATCAAATAACACAGGTACATAAAATACGCGACGGCAATGAGCCTGTAACGTGTACTGGTAATTGCGCGTGCAGTTAGCAATTGTCCGTAAATTAGAATGAGCGTAAAGCGCCGGGTCGCCGTGTGGTACACGTGTGCCGGCATATTGATTCCGAATTATAAGCAAATAGCCACCGCCTGGCGCCCGGCCAGCTAACGTGCCAAGCTGTCGGGTGACCAGCTACTGGCTGTGGATGAGACCTGCACTTCAAATTTAAATTTTATATCCATACAACTTATAAAGCTCATGAATGTATTCCGCGAAGGGATAGATAGAGGTGCATTTCTGCACTCCCTTTTTTTCGCCACGTTTTCTCTAGGCTAGTTTGGGTTGCGACGAGAAGTATGTCAAAAGAGAAACCCAATGACACTGCCCGATTCGTGAATAAAATCAAGACCGTAGAGATTTGGTCGCACATGCTATACTGATACGGCAAGAGTAGGTGACAGTCTCCATATTATAGTAAATACATTAACACACACGTAATTATAGTTCCAAATAAAGGCTAAATCTTGAATAATGGGTATCAGTAACTAAGAAACTGATGGGTTTGTTTACACACTAATTTTTATTTCTGCCTAATCATCAACTTCCACTCTACTTTTGCTACTGCTGCGCTTGCTGTTACGCGAACAGCAAGCGCAGCGATGGACATCTACAAACAAGGTGGACTGACGAATTAACAAAAACCGCGGAAAGCCGCTGGATGAATGGCGCCTCTGACAGAATGCTTGGAAGTCTTTGGGGGCAGTCTTTGCTAAACAGTAGACGTCTTTTAGCTGATAATGAAGCATCAACTACCTCTTGATTCATAAACAAAGACTGACAGAAGAAAATCAAGTCCAAAAGAGTATATTTCAAACATACCGGTAAAGCTAATAAAAGCCGTATAAATCAGAAAGTCCACAGACCACAGAACCGATGGTGGCCGTCCAAGAAAGCAGGCCGTCGGTGGCACCGCGCGTCGTAATTCACAGGTAAACGGTGTTTGTAAATTGTGCCGCGTGTTAAACTCAGCTACAATGTTTGCTAACAAAATATAGTTTTATATGGCCGCTCGACCGCCTCCCGAGATTCATGTGTATCGCTGTTTGAGTTATGATGCTGAATAAATATTGCCAGCCTATATTCTGGCCGGAAGACGCCGCGTTCTACGCTGAATTGTAATTTAAAGAATTGAGTTTTAGCAAGAATTAGACGAGTTTTAGAAAGAATATGTGTCTCTTACGTATGACCAGACTACCTTTACCAACGGTAGAGAAGGCCCGTCCTCAGCAGTGAGACGTATATGAGCTGATAATTATGTATGATGATCTTCTTCTTCTTCTTCATCAACCCATATGCGCCCACTGCTGAGCACGGGTCTCCTCTACCAACGAGAGGGTTTAGGCCATAGTCCACCACGCTGGCCTAGTGCGGGTTGACGGACTACACACCTAAGAAATTCCTAAGAACTTTTAGGTGAGCAGGTTTCATCACGATGTTTTCCTTCACCGTTAAAGCAAGTGATAATTCAGTTTGAATACACACATAACTGCGAAAAGTCAGAGGTGTGTGCCTGGGGTTCGAACCCGCGACCGCCGAGATTCTCGACCGCGCGCCTAAACCTCGAGGCCATCACTGCTTACTTCTATACTGCTTCTGCATCTGCTTACGTATGATGATACTTCTTTGCAAAATGTATAGAGGATTTACCTGACAGAGTTTTAGTATCAATGTGTTTGTAATTACGGTAATTACCTGTCTCAGTTTTTGGACACGGTATGTTCACACCATAGAAGAGCTGATGAAAGCAAAGAGATCTAATATGTAATATTAAACTGACAGTGTCCTATATTAGTGTATAATTTTCAAATGCTGAGAAAACTCTGTTGTTACTAAATAAGATATTTCAATAATGCAAAACAACAGACTGTCCTCATATCCGTCGCAGTAATGGCGTAAAACCGTACAGTTTGAACAATACCCAAAATAAAAGTGTGATTAGAAAGTATTATCTTGCATAGAGTTATTATAATATCTAATATAACATTTTATTTATAATCTACCTGAATTATTCATAAAACTGATGTTATAAATTATTTAAATAAATAAATAAGAAAATGATTCGCAAATTAGATGTAATCATACATACGTATGTAAGGGACGTCCCTTGAATACAAGATGAGATCCGTAATAAGAAGGATTCAAAACCTACAAAACTTCTAAGTAGATTTATAAATAAATAATATAGCGTTCTTTCTCCTTTAGTACCTTTAAGGGGAACATAAATTTCCATAATAATAGTTTCAAACAAATAACTAACTAATCTGATTTACGTACATAGATGCATACATAACCTCACGCCTATATTCCCCGATGGGGTAGGCAGAGATGCATTTCTGCACCCACATTTCGCCAAGTATGTATCAGTCCCACGTAATAGGGGGCGAAGTCTATAGCCGTTTTTCGTGCACATTTCCAGGTTCCGTGCTGCAACTGAGAATTTCTTAATGGAAAAACCCAATAACACTTTGCCCGACCCGGGAATCGAACCCAGGACCTCTAGATCGCACGGCACATACTTGTATCGCGAGACCACGAGGCAGTTATGTGATTTATGAAAGCATATTCTGTTTTTGCGTTTAATCAAAAAGCAGCAAAGAATTTTAATAATCTCACTAACATTACAAAAGATAACCTTGCAAACTGTAATGACTATAATCAAAACATTCTAGTAAATTACTGTCCAGCAATATGAAATCAACTCATCAAGCATATTCCAAACCTTCGAAAAACCGTCATAAATGTTTCGCCGTTTAGAATTAGTCATTTAATACATTAAATATTTTTCCTAGTCCCGCTGCAACATCGGCACACGGGCCTTATTGGAAGCTCCCGCTGGCGTTTCCTTCGCCCGAGATTATTGAAAAAATACCGAACGTGCACTGAATTGAGCGAAAATTTTATTTTAATAACACAGGTCAACGAAGCTTACAGTATACATGATTAAATAATAATTTAGTGTGAATAACAAATCGGAGGGATTAGGCCTTAGTCCACTATACTGGCCTACTGCAGATTGGTGGACTACAAATCTAAAATTTTCCGAAGAGCTTTTAGATGTGCAGGTGTCATCATTCCATAGAGATAGGCAGATTATATTGAGTATGATTTCATTAATAACAATTTAATCCACATATATGGCTCGAAGCTCGTTTTTTTGGAAGCCTTCATATAAAATTCTGTTTACAGTTCCATTCTGTCCACATTCAAGACATCATAGCATAACTTAATGCATCACAATAATTAAAGCGTCATCTAAATCATCACACATTAACTGAGTAGTAGAAATCCAAACGATGTGTATTTACTTCGAATAATGATAAATATTACGGATAAGCATAAACAATTATTAACTACTAGCTTTTGCCCGCGACTCCGTCCGCGTAGACTCTAGGGCTAAGTGCAGAGAGATTTTTGCATTTCTAACATGTTTATCCCACGGGATTACATATTCCGGGATAATATTATCCCATGTTAATTCTGTGAGCCTACCTACCTCTATACCAAAAATGATTCCAATCGGTTTGGGAGATCCAAAAATACCCATTCCCAGGGGAATAGTCCATTTTCCGGGCTAAAAACTATCCCATATTAATTCTGTGAGCTCTACCTCTCTCTATACCAAATTTCATTAAAACCGCTTTGGTAGATCCAGAAATACTAATTCCCACAGGAATACTACATTTTCCGGGATAAAAAGTATCTTATGTGTTATTCTGATGTATAAGCTATATTGTGGTAAAGTTTCATTCAAATCCATTCAGTAGTTTTTACGTGAAAGAGTAACAAACATCCATACATCCATACATCCATACATCCATACTTACAAACTTTCGCCTTTATAATAGTAGTAGGATTTCTACATTATTAACTATTTCTACATTACATGCTTGATTTATTGAGGCAATCTATGAGTTGAAAAAGAAGCTTTTATTCTTTTCCTTGGCAGCGCCAATCTCTGCATCCGAATTTTTCATAATTGATTTAGCAATATGTTAAAGTGTACCAACAAAAAATCGGAATTATATAATAACTTCCGATAGATTTATTATTGTTTTCACTTCTTCTAATTATAATAAATAAACAAATAAATAATGTAAATACAATATTAACTAACCAATAAACGTCGGTGCGTGGGTGGTCCGATTAAAGGCGAGCTCAAGTTGCGCGCGGGCATGTGAGCGCCCGTTCTCCTCGCAAGTGTTACGACCGATTGTTGTTTACATCTGACTACAATAAACCCGTTGTTTCCGCACATCTGCCGCGACACTTGCTGTGAAATGATCGGCGCTGTCTGGCTATACGGTATACCCAGCGGTTAGTGGTCTAGAGGATGAAATAGACGTGAAACATCAGCATCAGCCCATTAAATACTGTTGGGCTTGGGTTAAGGCCGTAGTCTAAGAAATTGACGTAAGAGTATAAGAGAAATTTAAAACCATGACTGTGCCGTAGTCCAGTTGGTTAGACATCAGCTTCCGAATCGAGAGGCCGCAACTTCGATCCCTTTACAGAGACAATTTCTTCTGTTATCCAAAAATTTGTTTTATGGGACACTGCAAAGTCTCTGAAACGCACCCGCGTTTGTGACGTCAGTGACACCCGTCACTGTGTCGTGTCAGTAGGGATACTATAATATCTTCGATATGTTCTGTTTTAAACTTAAAATAGAATGCTTAGAATATTTTTTCCAATATTTGCAATTAGAATTCCCTAAATTACACTCAATAGCGACACACTCAATGGACGTTTTAATGCAACACTGAACAACTTTGTAAATAAACATCAGAGAGAACTGGCGTTATTCATAGAAGCAGTATAAGTGGCCCTTACGTTACATAGTGTACCGGTCATTTTGATTACATTCCAAAGAACTATTACCCAAACTATAACGTAGTGGCGGAAGACTGTAAATTATGAGTATTTACACAAGCCCGGTGCGCTGACAGGATGTCGCGGACGCGCACTGTGGAAGGGAGCCAACATTTTTATTTTACAATAATAGGTTTCAAGCTAGGCTATTTTCGAAGGCGTTTATTTCGCACGAGTGACGTAGGCGGCTTTGCGGGATTTAACGTAATCGATTCAAATAGAATTGAAAAAATGTAATGGGTGTCATTTTATATGTGGTATTTTAGTTTGATGGGAGCACGTGGTGTGATACGTTGTGTATTTTGATATATTTTTGCATACATAAACTTTTACTTATAAAACGAGAATGCGGCTATAATAATTGTAATAAACTCATTAAACTCTCTCTGACTTCTACCGTCAATAACATAAAATATAAGAATATTTCATCATCAGCCCATATACGTCCCATTTCTGGGCATCGGCTTCTTCTACTACTGATATGGTTTAGGCCATAGTCCACCACGCTGTCCTAGAGCAGGTTGGCGAACTGCACTCCAAAGATATTTACAATAGTTGCACAAAGGTAACTTGACCTACCTTATAAACGTGTCAAAGTCTTTGTATGTAAGTTTTCGTGTATTGCTTAAGTGCTTTTATGAATGTATAAGCAAGTGGATATCTCTAAAATCACTATGAATGCTTCAGTATCGTACAACGTTGTCCGTATCTAGTTAGTAGGTAACGTCCAGAACATCGGCCCGATTCGGCTGCAGTTCCTCCACTGATTTACGAGAGTCCACATGCGAATGACCTTGCGTGACGTAACCGACTTCTGTTCATGTTTGAAAGTTTGGAGGTGATATTTCTCTTCAAATATACGTTCATGTTATGGAAATATATTTTGGTGTTGCTGTATTAGTTTACATGTTTTATACGGTTTTTTGTATTGAAGTTTATAGGACAGCGCTGTGGTTAACGAGAACTATTCATAAATAACAAGCAATATCGGCAATCTACAACTAAAAACTGGTTTTCGTTTTGGTAGCCCCTAGTTCAGTAGGACTTAAAAGCTTTTCAATCGTAGTATGGTGGGTGGATTGGATTGTAGAAGAATGAACTGCAATTTTGAACCTGCTTGAGCGTTGGGTGTAAGCGTGGGTCTGAGTGTGGGTTGTCTCTCGCTACTTGGTCCTCTGAACAGAATCACACTCATCTTGAGGTGCGGTGGTTTTACTTCGCAATACCGGTACAAATAAAATTAAAAAAACAATTAGGTTGACAACATGAAACCTTTTTATATCTGTTGCTCGTGATGGATGATCAACGATTTATCTACATCACGAAAAAATTGTCACAGGGAACACTCAAACATGAAAACTTCCTTAGCAGTACAATTAATAATAATTCATACACACACAATTCCAAAGTTAAAATTGTCTGTATAATCTGCACACAATATCACCACTTTAGAAATTCATTCTATATCAAAGACTCCAGACATCTTCTAACAAATCGGCAGTTAAAAAGGAAGAAAACGTGACATTAGAAAACGAATAGCACGGCTCTTAAAATATCTGCAGTCACCCTAACAAGTTTACTTGTACCTCAGCCGCGCAATCCTTTGTGTATATTTGTGGAGGCAGGTGGCACCGGTACGGCTAACAAATGGATGCTGAATCACGATGTATTTTTACCTTCGGTTGTTGAGCAAGCGTTTCCTTTGTTCCAATGTCAACGTGATTTAGTTTGGGCCTTTGTCTCAAATTAGGAGCGGTGTAGTTAAAACTCAATACCATCTTAATGTTTATGGAAATTCAATTTAGTGTTACGAATAAAGTTTTCATCAACGGCTACTTCGTTAGGGTAAAAATTGATATCTATTTGGATGCCAAGTTCTGTGTAAATAATCTTTAAATTATTAACATGAACAAAACATGCATAAATTTGTTGCAAACAATTCTTAATGATAAAAAAATTAGAAACATTATTGGTAAGCAGATATTTAATATGTCATAAAAAATCTCACAAATATTGTTATTCCAATGAATGTATTTTAATGTGTACATAATAATAATTATCTCAACATCTATTGTATGTCGAAAGTTACGTCTGGTCCAAGTAACAGTAAGTCACTGAATCTATGGCTGAATATGTCCAGCTAGTTGTGTAAATGAAATGTAACTTTTGTAAAATTAAAGTTGCTGACTATATACAAATAAAATAATTGAACATATAAATAAATCAAAATACAATTTCAAACTATGAGTACTAAAATCATGAGTAATTCAAAAAGTACCCAAAACATTGTTTCTTCGCGCAAGTCACACTTTAAACTTCTCTTGTCCCTTGACAGTACGGTATGAGGTCAGCCACATTCCTTGAGTCCAGCGGTTGATCCAGCTCGGCGCTGCGACGGTAGCGATAGATGCCGTTGTTGTTGGCATATGGGTAATTCACTTGCACATCTCCACCTATGGTATTGCCGACTACCTGGGAGCCGTATTGATTGTTGTAGTATACTTGATTGTATTGTGGAAAGAAAAGTCGGTCCAAGAACCAGCAGGGGTTCGCGGTGACCAGCGACGCCGAGAGCACCAACAGACACAACTGGGTGACGGTAACCATGGCAACGGAGTGTCCTGATGCTATCACTTGAAGAGCTACCGTTTGTATATCGGTAAAGAGAAATGCAATCGCCTTTTATACGCGTTCTGCAGTTGACCTGTGACATCGGCATTCCCACGGCACTACTATAAGATATAACGTGTGATTTGTTGTTGTTATTTTAAAAATAGTACAAAAATCCGAATTAACAATTGTATAAGGAAAAATATATTTTAAAATCACACATTCTCATCAATGAGATTACTATTACGCTGTACAAATACCCGCGTTCAGTAAAGGTGTACGCAAGTCTACAGCACGACGAATCAGTACATTTTACTTTTTCAGTCTTCTGTCCAATATAATGATAATTGTGTTCTAGTCAGTGGTCTTAGACCCGTTTATTTATGACTAAGTAAATAATTAACAATTAGTGTAGTCCACACCCCCGCACTAGGCCCTTATAATTGATACGAAACAGTAGTACACGCACTAAGGTATCAATCATTTTTGTCAATTCATATGAATAGATATATCTGATCCCAGTGATAATTGGGTCTATCTTTAAGTCTTAGGTATATCACTTATGCTTCATATTTTATAATTAAAACATATGAAACCACATAATTTTCTGTCCTGTTCATTCACCTTCAAATGTTAATGAAATCCGGCCACTAATCTTTCACACGATCCGCTAAAAAGTGCTATATACGTCATCAAATAAACAACCAATTACAATAAATAAAAAAGCCATAGAATAATGAAAAAAAATCTTTAATTAAAACAGAACGACCACTCGTCTGTGTCGTATTTTGACATCAAAGGCGTGTGGTGCGAGGCTAATCACGTCCTGGTCACGGCACGTTCTATCCGGCTGTTTCACGTATTATTTTTAGTACACAGGTAACAAGAATGCCCCTTTGAAATGCAACACTTCCGCTCGTAACCTCAATCGCTTGCGTCGGCATAGAGTTTATTGGTGTTATTCTAGTGTATTTTGCCTACAACTTCGTCTGCTCATAGAAGGCGTGAATAGAAAACGCAGTAAAATCTTTCTAAAATAATTGTCATTCAATTCGAGGTATAAAAGTTACTTTTCGTTACGGTATTTTAGGGACAACGATTAATGTTGGAAATAGTATTTTAATAACTATAAAATTGAACGACTAAAGTGTTAAAAAGACATGAATTTTACAAAGGAATCGAATTCTTCTACATCAGGATCGACGGTGGCATGCACAGAAAGACACCTCGCTGTGGAACTCAGAAAACCTTGCTTGTCACTCTAACCAGAAGGAAAATAAACAGAAGAAGTTGTAAAAGCATTATAATTGCTCACCATTCTCGCGAAATACCATCGGCTTTCTAACAACATCAGAACAGTGTCGGATCTGTTCATGCGAACATCACTAATTTAGCATCTGAAAATAACGCGTGGGCCACGTCAATATTTTATATTATTTTACACTAATGCCGATCGGCGTTCACCACTCTTTCGTTTTGTGTACGCGTGTGCTTTTGTATGTAGTCTTGGAGTCAGGAAACGTTAAGTTATATTCACAGAATTGTTTCTAGACATGAAGTCTAACAATTAATAATCAGTTTTATCAATGATATTAATGTTTACAGGGTTCAGAACAGAGCATTGATTAATTATATACTTGATGATGTACATTATCCTTATACTAAGTATTTTCGAAATAATTGTTCACTAATGATTGTTCGTGTGTCAGGTAAAAACGAAATAACCTTAGAAGTAGTGATAGCGTTGAGGCTTAAACGGACGATCCTGAATTTTCCAAGTTATACATTTGTCTTTATATTCACAATAAATTACCACTTATTTTAAAGATGTGTAGTCCGCCAGCTCGATGGACTAAGGGCTAGAAACTATTAGTTGTACATGAGGACTGTGCCTGGCAGTGGGACGTATGTAGGCTTATGTTGATGTTGATGAAACTGCCTCATCTCTTTCAAAGTGGGTAAATATTGCAAATTTTATACTAAAGATACGGTTGCTAACACAATGGTGAGCTCCTGTACAAATGGCATCTCGATTTCACATGTGTCAGGATCCGTCACGATTGAGAAGCGACAGAGGTATAAACCAGGTAATATATAGTGCCGCGAGCCTCGCGAGTTTTATACAGCATGTGAGAAATTTACATTGACAGCCCCGTGGCGCAGTTGGCAAGACACCAGCTTGCGAAACGAGCGGCCGCGGGTTCGATCCCCGCACCGAGACAAATGTTTGTGTGATCCACAAATATTTTTTTCGGATCTGGGTGTTTGTGAGACCGAAAAGGCTCTCGTATTTTCTGGTACCCACGACACAAGACTCGTATCTTAGTGTGGGGTCAGGACTAATGTGTATGTGACTGTTGGTTGTATTTACTTATTATTATTATTAACATATGAAGTGGTTTTTGTTATTAATAAGTTTAATGGCGATTATAATAGACGATTGGTAATTTATAAAAAAAAATACGATACTGGCTGACGACTGACTAAATAGGGTAACAAATAGTAAATAGAATCCATCTACTGACAATTTTTCTTTCTCAATGTAGTTAAAGATTTTATCACTATGGATGTGTTCAAAAAAGCAGTGATGGCCTCGAGGTTTGGGCGCGCGGTCGAGAATCTCGCCGATCGCGGGTTCGAACCCCAGGCACACACCTCTGACTTTTCGAAGTTATGTGTGTATTCACATTGAATTATCACTTGCTTTAACGGTGAAGGAAAACATCGTGATGAAACCTGCACACCTAAGAGTTCTTAGGAATTTCTTAGGTGTGTAGTCCGCCAACCCGCACTAGGCCAGCGTGGTGGACTATATGGCCTAAACCCTCTCAATGATAGAGGAGACCCGTGCTCAGCAGTGGGCGTATATGGGTTGATGAAGAAGAAGAAGAAGGATGTGTTTACGCCGTACAAAGGCATTATGAAATATTAATATACGTATATTGCCTCCAATAGTATTCAAATTATGTCTTTATTAACGTGCTCTCCGTTCTGAAACTTAAAGAACCTAATCATTTTTGATTACGTAAACGAACTGCGTATGTGTTCCATTCTTTGGGTTAGTAGATACAAATATTATATCCACAAACTACTATAATATCGTTAAGAATGTGTAATCCTAAATCGTTAATCATACGAGCTTTTATAAAATTACGATTACTAAACTGCGCTTTAACTATCGGGCGTTTACATTTCAAACTTCCTTAATGATTCTATTATATGTAGGATAGCTCTTTATTTCATCGAAACACACCAATATCTAAGATTCACAAAGTGTACACAAACTTGGAATACTGCGAGTGGCTCGTAAACTGTTTTATATACAGGGTGTATTTAGACCGTGATCGAAAACTGAGGCAGGTAATAGCGATAGTGATTACAAACCCTCTGGCATTAAAGAAAATCCCGACAAAAAAATAAAAATTTTGACGATTTCCATACACCCATAGGTGTTAAAAGTGTGTGATTTGTATGGAAAACCCCAAAATTTTTATTTTTTGTCGGGATTTTCTTTAATGCCAGGGAGTTTGTAATCACTATCGCTATTACCTGCCTCAGTTTTCGATCGCGGTCTAAATACACGCTGTATACCCACCTTCCGGGTAGCGTTTCGGGAAAATACTTGCTGAAGGTAGCGCTACTGGCCCGGCCCATACACGATATTTTTAGGTTTAAATTGAAGAGAAACATTAAAATATAAAAAAGTGATTTCTAAATTTAAGTGATATTTTAAATTGGGAACTCGAAAAAAAATATTAATGGAAAAATGATTGAAAATTATAAATCATATTTGACATGAGAATTAAAATCAAGCGTATATCAACATGTCGTTTTTAAATATATCACAGGAAAATATTACTAATTTTACTGAGTACTTGGTTTAAGTATACCATATGTACGTAATATGTTATATGTACGTAAGTTAAAAGATCGTTTAAAGCATAATAAATTTAGATCTATAGATTATTAGTATTATAGATTCTTCAAACAGATATAACGACCTGAAGACAATCTCATCTAGAAGTTCCCGGTGTTTGGATTCAACGTAATCCAAAAATTATCACTCGCACGATCTATGAAATGTGGAAACCGGAAATTGGGTCAGAGCGGCCCACTTATCCGCCGGAAGTGGACGCCCAGGGGCACCGTATTTCCGGCCTGACATCAACACACCTAACGCCAACTCACACTTAGTGTTTTGGGAGAGATCTTATGCGTACTGGACATTGCATATTATTATTATTTCGGTTGGTCATTTTTTTTCATACTTGTATGAGAGCATTTCATATCCAGTTGTTAGAGATTACAATCTTATAATCCTATGTTTATAAATGGAACAAAAAGTATTATAATCGAATAGTTGGTAAATTTATCTTCAAATCTATTATTCATAAAAAGTCATACAAAGTTTGTATAGGTAGATTTAATGCCTAAGGCATTCTCTACTAGTCGAATTTAGGATAATGCAGTGATGTGATGATGTGTTGCAATGCTTTTAAATAATAGAAGTTTATACGTCATATCTTAGAATAGACACACTACTTAACAAAACGTGAAATAATAACCTCATTAAAGATTGACAAAGATATGACCAGGTAATTATAACTAGTAGATAGTCGGACATTCGTAAATCCACCTACATATATGTCTGCGCAAATATCTCTTTCAAGGCATGTGAATACTAAGAGCTGGTAGAGCGACATTTAGTGCGGTGTAGACGCCCGGTCCATTAGTAGCGCCTACAATGACACATAAAGTGTATTAACGAGGCGGTAGAGGGAGATGCGCGTGCGCACGACACACCGCGCCGGCGAGACGCGCCGCTTTGATCTTTTTTGTAGATTAAGTTTACAGGGGTAGATGGGACACTCGGTTGATCAGGCACTTAATTAATATTTTATGTGATACCAATGAATTATAAGTTCTATGGCGAAAGTGTGTTGTGTGTTAAGGTTTCAGGTTTGTTGCTCTGGTGTTTGTGATTATGTTTTTCTAATTAAAAAATCCGAATGCGTGGTGTTTTGAAGTATGTCCTTAAATAGCAATTGTAGAGATTACTCGTACTTCCCTTTTCAGAGATTCAATGGTGTGTGTAAATTTGTCAAAATAGTCTCCATGTGTCCATGGAGATTTATCCCACATTATTTAACCTACAATAAGAATGGGCGCCAGTAAAAAATAGATAGCAAAATTGGCGTACAAAAAGCTTTGCTATAGGGTTTTATTGCATGATTGATATTGACAAAAAATTCTCATTTTGTTTACTTTTTCTCCCTAGCTCCTTAGCTCTCTTCGATCGGCCGGTAGAACACTTACTTCTCGTGATAGTAATCACTTTCTACATGATGATTTAATATGTTATTGCAACATGTCACATTAAATAATGGTTACAAAAAGGGGTAAAGATATAGGAAATAATACAAGTGTAAAGTAACTGCGGGGTGGTATTGTAGAAACATTGTTTAAAGTTCAAAATCATTTATTGTTTTTTCATCATATTACATAGTCAATTAAAAAAGCTCTGTGTAATATCAAAGATAATGTGGGCTGTCACCTCTGCATCATTATATTCTTTGGTAGACTGAAGATGCGACGTCCACCGAACTGTCAACCTTGAAATTACAAGTGCCAATTATGCGAGATATTTTATAGGTTCGTTTGATATGGCGCTTTTACGTCTAAATGGTATCTGGTAATGGTGCTACCTCGTGCAGATCATAAAACTTTATTAGATGCTCGATTCGTGTTGGTTCGCTAATGACAATAAGTACTTATTTTAAGTGTAGATTCTGTTGTCTATCCGGTTTATGTATTTGATACTTTTTGTACTTTTAATACTTTGTATTAGAGGGACCTGGGTGCAATTGAAATATAGTTTGCAGAATATTGATCTCATTTTCCTAACCTTCACTAACATGCTTGTGCACTGGTCTCAAGTTTTACACCATTTACATGGTTGCCGTTTTTGGAAAAGTAACGAACTGTAAAGGCAATAATTAGATGAAGATCGAGCCCAGTAGAGTGCCATAGGAAACGCCTAAATGCAGCAGTAGATGTGAAAACGACGGTGAAGGAAAACATAGTGATAAAACCTGCACACCTAAAAATTCTTAAGAATTTCTTAGGTGTGTAGTCCGTCAAACCGCACTACGCCAGCGTGGTGGACTATGGCCTAAACCCTCTCAATGGTAGAGGAGACCCGTGCCCAGCAGTGGGACGTATATAGGTTAATGAGAGAGACGTGAAAAAATATAAGAAGTGCATACTTAGTCCAATTATTGTTCTATTTTTTCATGAAAAAATGTTATATGTAAGTACAGGAGTAAATTTAACCGACAAGTCAGTTGAGCTGTTATTAGAAGCCATTTGTATCTTCACTCAAACCCTTTCTGAACCGATGGCTACCGAGTAACGATAACAAATTACTTGTTATTAAATATCTTATTTGACTTTATTACAGGACGACAGGCAAAACCTTCATTATAGACTACGGTTTTAGCAATGATGTAATGATGGATGGAATGTCTTTAATGAAATTTATAAAAAAAAATATGAGGCCCAAAATTGATGATCAAAGAGGCTTTTGTAGTTTGTGTAACTTTGTGCGCCATTAATATTTTTTATGATTATATTGGATATCCATATATTTCTTTTATCCTCTTATGATAGATGGCTTAACCAATAAGCTGCAGTATTGTCAATTTGCCGACCCAGAATATAAACAAAAATTAATTTTGATGAATTTTTGTTTATAATAATTTTTGTTTATATTTCTGATTAATTTTTTACTGCCCTCGATACATACAACATAGCACCGAAAAACACATAGCAATTATTTAGAATTTTGGGCGGTAAACTGGGCCTTTGTGCTTCTATGGAAGTACTTCCACTCAGCGAATCTAAGAGAACCTATTTTGAGATGACCCCGCAATGGAGTCAATCAGAAAAATTACATAAAGGAGTTGGAAACAAATCATTGCCCACTTGCCTCAACTATATGACTGAATACGTATATTTATTTTTAATAAATATAAAACATAGACTCTTCAAGTGGTGTTTATATCCGCGAACAATACCTGTCGCAGCGACGACTGTTGCAGCCTGGTATAACTCATCAAGATCGTAGTAATTAACGGGCTGCTTCCAGCGATGTTCCTATTGTCACGCCTTTGGACAACGAGAAATATGAGAGGAATATTAAAAGAGAAATCTGTTTTATAATATACACGTGTTTATGGACGTCTGTATTACTGGAAGAAAGGCAGAGAGTGTATTCCGACTGTGACTAATAGCTAAAATGATTAAAAACAATTAAAGAAAATGTAACAACCATGCGTTAAAAAAGTATGTGGTTGATTTCACTTTAGCTGTTACCTTTCCAAGTTTCTGAACATTCTGAATGCAACCGGTTTAAGTTTTACTAGATGTTTTAAGGTCGGCTAGTTCTTAATATGTGTACGGTGAATGAAAATTTCATGCTAGAAAAACTCAGTAGCATTTTCCTGAACCTTAAGAATCTCGGGCAAAATTAGGCCTCATATGGATTAGTTAGTTTTTTAAAAGTTTAAAATATAAAAGATGAAAGTGAAACTATGAATAAAAATGGTGTCACAATATGAACAGTCCCCCAAAAAGGGCTTTATAATGAGTACAAAACCAGTTAATTGCAACGCGCCGCAGAGTCTGTCCGCCCCCCCCAAATTAATAGCGTGATGATGAAGTGACGCGATAACACTGAGTTATTTGCTTCGCGCGTGACAAAATACATAAATTTCATACCATCGAAATGTAATAGTAATTTTAAAAACAAATGTTTTAGGTGGTTAAAGTGTCATACTAAATGTGTGTGATCTGGGGTTTAAATTCACGTCTAGCTACCTCCTCTAATCTCTCCTCACCTCTACCTACCTCTAATCCCTGGTATTAAGATCTGAGTAATTGTAATTGCTTACGATGTACAGTAGGTACATCAATTTATTCCATATCTTTTTAATGTATGGATGTATAGGTATATATACCTACATGATGTACTTAATAACCAAAATCAATCAACCACTCTTAATACCCGAGTTATTCCAATACAAACCTCAACTTCCCAACAGAAAGATGAGTAAAGATTTATTATATATAAACACAACAAAATCTTAACCCTCCGCTGATTGTTATAACGTGAAAACAAAAGCGCGTCGGTACAATGGACCGGGCGGCGGGCCGCGCCTCAATCTGTCAGCGCGGCGCGTGCTGTCAACTGTCACTGTCAACTGTCACGGGCGGTGGGTCGCGGCGACACCTCAGCTCGCCCCGGGCACACCTGCAGGAACCAGCTTTGAGGGTTGACTTTCATTAAGAGGAAATGTATTTTTAATTTCGCACGTTGTTAATTTTACACTGCTAGTAACAAAGAAGGGATGTCTTCTGAGAGGTGGTTTTTTAGATAAGATGTTGCTAAGTGACCTCGCTTGAATCTTATAAGAACAAACAAATAAGTAATGTAAGACGATTAGGTATGATATGTACAAATAAGGCAATATTGAACGCAAGGGGTACTGTCATAGCCAAATGCCAGCAAGATCTTGCATTATTAATTCAAATATTTTTCTTTGCAATGATTGCTGGTTTACGAAGAAACAAAAATCCTCCCACCTAAAAACTGCAGCACTGAGAATCACAATTTTCTAACACTGCAAATAAAATCCTAATCTTAAATTAGAAGCTCGCGTGCAAGCGCCGTAAAGCATCCGTACAAATTGTACCAAAACAATCAACTTTAATACCAATTACCATGGATTTATGATATAGGTTTATTTTTTATGTCATTACTGTCTCGCGAGCTGATGTTTAATTATGTTTTGACAAACGGCTCGCTGTGCTTCGAGGCATGCACTGAAGACACCTATGTAACAACGTGCCAAATATTTTTTGGCACTGTGCGCGCATTTTAGAGATCCCGTGTTGTAATTGGAAAACGGTGTTTTTGTGTTACCGTCTGTGTGCGATGACCTAGTCAAACGTAGGCAACAACCAGGGCTTAGAGGTAAAAATGTAATAGTTATGTCTTAGGTATGTAAATGCTACTTTTGTTTAAGTATAAGACATTGAAACGTTGACTTAAATGTTCGTGAAAGAACCAAAATACCTAAGAGTTCCCCGCAGATATTTTATTGTTGTGAGTGTTTTTCGACGGATATCACAGATTCTATCTTTGTATTCATTCTTTCTTATGTTTAAATGAGTTTTAATTTTGATCAGTGGGCACGCTACAGGTGCGGCTCGTTCTCATTAAGATCGTTGTAGATCTTAGCGGCAGATTGGGTGACAATCATATGAGCATACTGGCTAAACCTTTAAAACTAAAGTTAAATAAAATTCCATTTCAAGCTTCCTAAATCCTTAAAGAATCGTCAAACTATAAGCCAAAGTGGCCAGTAATTCAATGCACATTTCTCTTTCTATTTTGTCTCTCATTTCTACTGTGTCTAGAAAATATATACGGAACTTCCATACGAATAATTATTGAAAAACTCTTTTCTTCGTTCAAATAAGCGATAACTCTCAGGTAGCGCGGGTGCATGGCGTGGACACAACAGCTGAGCGACGTGTAAACCTCATCACATATTGAACGGTATGATATAGCAATGTATTAGTTTTGTTAGCTTTCCCACTTATGATATTATTTTTATAGTGTTTAAAAGGTAAAAAAGTTTGGTTTCGGTCAAGAGAGATCAATTTTTTTATAGATTAGAATTAAAATATTGTAGGTATGTATTCGTTTTAAGTCAGAGTTCCAACATATAAAATTTTCTATTACAAACCAAAAATAACAGAGTAGAAGCAGAAATTGCAATAATTCATCTAACACGACATATTTTTATGTAATCAATACATCAATACAGACATTTTAAAGCCACTACAAACATCCAAATTATGTATCATATAAATAACCTCAGGTTCGTATTCCTAAAAGGAGTAGACAGAAGTGCATTTCTGCACCCTTTTTTGCCAAGTATGTTTTAGTCTTAAATCCTTCCCTTCATCAACCCATATTCGCCAACTGCTGAGCACGGGTCTCCTCTACCATTGAGAAGGTTTAGGCCATAGTCCACCACGCTGGCCTAGTGCGGGTTGGCGGACTACACACCTAAGAAATTCCTAAGAATTCTTAGGTGTGCAGGTTTCATCACGATGTTTTCCTTCACCGTTAAAGCAAGTGATAATTCAATGTGAATACACACATAACTTCGAAAAGTCAGAGGTGTGTGCCTGGGGTTCGAACCCGCGACCGTCGAGATTCTCGACCGCGCGCCCAAACCTCGAGGCCATCACTGCTCCGTCTTAAATAATAGGGGACAAATCTATCGTTGATTTGCGATATCATCGCACATGACGTCAACGAAGAGATTCCCTAATGTGCGCTAACCTCAACAATACTTCAGTTTTTCCTATCACCCATTCGGACTCGTGGAATGGCCATTATAGTTAGCGATAGGAGCATGCGCGTGCGATCTATACTCGTCTATTATGAGCCGTAGTACCGGGGTAGACAAATGACTATCGGCACCTTGAGATAAAGTAATAGGCAATTTGCGTGGACTAATTCCTCCTGCAATTTTGACATTGCTTTATGTAATGGCTAGCTTCAGCGACATTTTTTTAATTAAATACATAATTACTCGAATTGTTGACGCGAGCACAGTTTGAACTGCCACCTAGGATTATAGATGTCGGTCAGATGGCCGGTTGTGTAACTTATTCACTTCGACAATTTGTTGAGTGTGAAATATTTTAGCTGTCGTTGTTAATGAAATTTAAGAGCTTTTGTTCTGCCTGAATTTCTGATCGTGTGGGAAACGGTTGAGTTCTTTTGTACGCAAAGCAATAATTTTGTGGCTTTGGTAATTATTCGGAAAGCGTTCATATTTCTTAGTTATTTCTGCCTTTATCTGTACATTTTCTCCTTAAATACTAATTACTTACTTTAAGATTTATAACTACTTAATAAAAAAAATAGTCTCAGAAATGAGGTTTATTTAAAAGAAAACTATTCCTTCGACTAAATGCATTCTACTTAAACAAGAAATAAATTATTACATAAAAAACTGCCAAAGTACCCTAATTTATATTTTAAAAAAGAACTGGATAGTGAAGGAATCCCGACGCTGCGTGTTACCGAAACCCCCAAGGGTGTTGTATTTTTTATCGGGAACCCCAATTTTGCCGGTAAATTGCAATCTGATAGCCGAAGCGAAGGTAAACGAGGAGGGGTATAAATGTAGCATATTCGATGAAAATACAGGATTTATAAGATTATAAGGTGTACACTGATATTTAAAACCGGTTCAAATTATTAGTGTGATAACATAACATACATACGTAATCGTGTTGCAAACAGTTGAATGTCTAGAGTCTTAGTAGATTTACCATTACTATTTAGTTTATTATACTTACCATTTTTAAAATGACAGACTAGAGGACTCATGGCACTAGTATGTGCCTTGATATGTCTGGGTTCATCATCATCATCATTAACAGCCCTCAATTCATCGACTGCTGGACATAGGCCTCTCTTATGGCACGCCACTGGGTTCGATCTTCGGCTCTCCTCATCCAATCACAGCCTCGCTCCTCATGCCAGCCACATCGTATCGTTCTGTCCGGGTTACGGTTCCCAATTTAGGATTTGCGTTTTTGTTTTCTGTAAGGTGATTTTCAGTCCTTTCAGTACAAGAGTCGCCCCTAATAAGGAGTTTAAACATAACTGGCGGAACACGCTACCTCTGCTTAATTTAACGAGAATATAGGTCAGAACATATTTATGAATTTTTTTGTCAATATATTACAAATCTATTATCAATACTGGCTTGTTTTCTTCTCATTTGTGGTAATGTGTCTTCTCTTTTCACTCTATACTCTATTTGGAAGACTTTACAAAGTCCACCTATCTTACCACGTGTCTTAAGACTTCATATCTACCTTTTCATTCCTCTAAATTCCGCACGCAGGTCTCCCAACGTTCCACATTTAAATAAACACCAAATATACAGACTTCCCCTTCAGCACAATGAAAGAAACATGAGTATTCATAATTTCACGCGCAGTTAGTGTTACCTCGTCCCCCGCCGCCCCGGCGCACCGCCCCGCCCCGCCGCTCGCTCTGCGGCCCGGTGCCAAGTCTAAAAACGTTAAAAACCGTTCTACAGTTAATCTCCACGCCAAGGTATTCTCTGGGCTGTCACACACACCTTTCGTGCAGTGCTGCGAACGTAGATTAGATGTGTCAAATTAACTAAATTTAGGACATGAAGTTGGATCGATTGTGGTTGTTATGTCAGTAAGAGGACGATTTAGAATGGGGTAGAAGATGAAGAATAATAATAATTTAAAATAAGAATTACGTTTGATATTCTTCGGCGTTCTTCATCAACATATTATGTAAAACTTCCTCTCTAATGCATTTACCATGTTGGGTTAGGCCTCAGCCTGTATACTAATACCACTGTAGTAACCCTTTTTCAATTCGTTGGTACATTATGCTGCAGGACTTCTTACACTGCGTCTGCCTAAGCGCGGTCTCGGTTCCAACACTTGTCTGCTCCATCGTCCGACCGCCGGCAGACATGGCCGGCCCACTTCCACTTTAGCGATCCTGCGTGCAATTTCAACGACTCGAGTAGGTAAGAATTAAGTACAACACAATAATCCTTTCCAAATGAAACATATGTCAATGTAAAGATAATCCCACAGAGCTGTAGTGTTGGCTGTCAGAAACACCTTTCATTGTATGTGGTTCGTGTTGGACCGTTTTGGCAAAGGTGGCGCCTACCGACAGACGTAGGGAAGTGACGCTCCCCGGCTATTTTTATCGACAGGTTTGTTTTGGCACGACAGCCCTATTGTTATAACATTACAGAAGCATTCCGTGACATGTCGGATGCTGTAAAAACGCGCGGCTTTTGTTATTTGTAAATAATACCCGGCGAAGTGGTTTGGACTGACGGAGGAGTAAGTGTTTTTTTTTTTGGGATGTCAGTGTGAGTAATTTGATGGGAAGTTGGCTATAATTCACATTAAATGGATAAAATTGAATGCGTTTGCGTATTAAAAGTCACGTAAATACCCAAAGGAAAGTGTAACCACCGCTTTGATAAAAAAATGTCAGCTTAACCTTTTTTTTTAATTACATGTTTCAATTTAAAATCAACAGAACGCCCTAAATAATATTATCTACATAACATAAATTCTTTCACATAGTTAAAACACAAAACAATATTAGGCTTCTCAACATTAATTAAAGATCTTCTCTCGCTAGGGAACTTTAAGACCTTAATACAAAATCATAAATAGCCCGATAAATTTAAATCGATATAAAGACAAATAATCGTAAAATCGATACTGTCGATATTAGAACATCGTCATTAGCAAGTACTAGCGGCTGTCAGGTGAATGGCAGCAACACGGCGTCACAGTCGCGCACGCACACGCTAATGAACGGTTTAATATAATAATCATAAATCATTCATCATGTATTTCTTGTTAATTTCAACACAAGATGTATTAGTGGTAAAGATTTGCATCAATTTTACGATGAGCGCTTCTAATATGAGGTACACATTATGCGTTTTAGTAGACGAGGTTGAAGGATTGGCTTTGCTGGTGCAAATATATAAATGTTAAATAGTAGTTATGATTCTCGTATGGTAACTAATTTTACTGCCACCGGTACTAACCGGCCTACAAACCAATATAGGCCGAAAAATGGAGTAAACTTGAAAAAAAAAAATATTTGACTATAGTTAAAACCGACGAGTTAAATAAATGAATACCTGCAACAGTCACATACATAATAAACTAGGATACAAGTCCTATGTCGTGATTATCAGAAACTACGAAACATTTTGGCTCATAAACACCCTGGCCTAAACCAGGTTCCACAGAAAGACCTTGTCTTTGATCAAAAAATATTCCACTGGTAAAAGTTTGTTGGCTATAGTCCTGTCAAAGTCAACATAGCAATTGTCTCCCGTCCCGGAATCACCCTTAGACGTACGATTAGCATCAAGCTTGCCTCTTACTGCCTCGTACTCTTAATATGGAAATAGACAATAAATCTCTACCTATATTTCCCAATATGGGTAGAGATTATTATTAAGAGAGGTTATTGGTATAGAGTATAGATCTTAAAGCATGGTATGGGCATGGGCCCTTAAAGGTATTCTACTTCATTTGATTTGGTTTGTCTCGTCTATTAAAACAACTTTGACGTAAAAAATACATCTAAACATCAAACAGCGTCTCCTTTTTAGATATCTTGCATATTCCTCTTAATCACTTTATACCCGCGTGTGTACTCATCCTTGCATACCGATATGTGAAATTAAATCTATCGATACATTTCTATCGACAATACCCCCACCCTATCCCCTAATGAGCAGTGAGTTCAGGTAAGCCGTCCGCACATCATTACCACTCTACGGAGCGGATTTCCGGCGCGACGCGGCTCTAAACACCGTGTAATGCGCATCCGACAGTCTTACACAATCCGACAGAAATACTCGCCATTTTACTTCTAGACGTAGTGACGTAGACTCATTAGCCATGGGGAAGTGCGGTTCAAGGTTCAATTTTCAGGTAGAGATATATAGTCTAAATATGAAATTTTGATTGACGCAATGTTGTCTTTGCTTTGGCTTGGCTAAAACAATCCACATAAAATATTATATTTATGAAAGAGTTATAGATACAAAGTACTCTTATAATTAAAACTGACAATTTTACCTTTGTTCAAACAATGGACTCTATTTTTTATTTGAATAATACAATACATACTATTTTTTAAATTTATTTATACTCTGATAATTACAGCTGACAATTTATCCTCCGATCAAACATAATTTGGCTGATAAAATACAAAATAGTACACTTGAAAACTTTTACCTTACATAACACACCAATATACTCAATAAATCATCATTGCTACTCATAATTTCCCAAAATAAAATTCTTCGTTGCAACACAATTTTCTTCGTCTCCAAACCTCCTTGGACCCACAGCCATATAAACACAACCTCCAACCTGTATCGTCAGGTGGGTTCCGCCTTATCATCGACCGCGCAGGTGTCAACCGCTGCGATTGGCCCTCGTCTGTCGTGGACAGGTGAACGCCGGCCTCCACCAATCACAAGCCAGCGAGGAACAGGTAAGGCACATAGGCTGTTATGTAGAGTTGTACCTTATAAGGAGTTACATAGACGCGATTTTTGAATGAATAAGGTTGGGTTTTTGTGGATTTCTTGTGGGTTTAGAGAACGTGGATGAAAATGTTTTAGTTAAGAAAAAGTTTGTGTAAATTATTGTTTTGTATTATTGCAAAAACAAACAATAAATTTAAATAATCTTATAGAATATTACTAATTATCATCATCAAAAAACCTTTATTTTTTAACTGGTAAATTTATTTTTTGTATTTATCTTAGTAGTGATGGTCTCAAGGTTCAATCTCGCAGAAAACAGTTCAGATTTTTCAATGTTATGCATAGTATGTATACAGAATGAATTATTACGTACTTTGTTGGTGAAAGAAAACATCACTAGAAAACGTACACAACTAGAAGTTTTAAGAGTTTCTATGAGGTCCGCCAACCTAAACTTGGCCAGCGTGATGGTCTAACGTCTTTAAAATTTTAGAGAAGTCTCGAGCCTAGTAGCGAGACGTATATTGGCTTATAATGAACCAGATATAAATTTGCTTGGGCAGCAACGACTAGTTTCAAGGATTCTAGTAATGGTTGGGCCATTACTATCCATTCTAGACAAATACGAGCATCCCACGAACAGGAAACTTCCCTTAAAAGTAGTTTTATTACCCACGAAAAGTACTTCACGATAAAAATACAATTGAGAAAAATAGCCCAAGGTCGTCTATAGAACAGCGCGTCGGGTCAATGACCGCCACATTTAGTCTACACGTGTATGGTTCGATGTCGGAAATGACGGCACCGGACAGGTAACAGTGTCGCTATAAAATTATTTAAAATATAGGCCAAATGTTTTTAGTAAAATTCATAAATTTCCGTCACAGTTTTAAATCATAGCGTTGATATTCCTGTAGAAAATTATGTTGTCATCGTTATCATCTTTTTAATCAGCCTATATATGCCCCACTGCTGGGCACGGACTTTCAATAATATTGTACGGTTTAGTCCACCATGCTGGCCTAGTGCGGGTTGGCGGAGTTACACAGTTATGAATTTTATTAGAACTTTTAAGTATGCAGATTTCATGACCATATTTTCTTTCACCGTTAAAGTACTTGACAATTCATTGCGAATACACATATAATTAAAATGTCTGTCCCTCCTCGTTTAATGGTCATAGTTTAAAAAAGGAGAACTGTGAATCTACTATTATGTAAGAGTTATATGACAAGCAAAACTCTTGCCAAGGAGTATTAAAGCTATAAACCGGACAAACCCGAGTGCGAAGCTATCGTAAATCTAAAATATAACGCACTTCTGCGAAGTATTAAAATGCGGGTATATTTCAAATTAACTCTAATTCCTGAACAGATAGTTTAATTGTCCAATTACACGTAAAATATTTGAGTTTATGGCCCACGTGCGTTTATGTGAGTGTTTCCGTTTCTTTGGTGTGTTGTTGGGAATTCGTAAATATTCGTTCATTCGGTAAGTTTACATTCGTTCTTTGAGTGGTAGAGAACTGTAATTCGAATTTGCGAGTTGGAAGTATTGCGAAATCTATCAACATACCACTGTCAGGCACTGGCCTTGTTTACAGTTAGAAGTGAAATGAAATGAAATTTATTTCATAAGACATTTACATTTTTTGAGTATCAACAGGTCCCAATATAGGCAAGCCCGTGTTTTGGGTACCTGTTTATTACATTAGCGAAAATATATGTACATTAGCTAGTAACGATTCAATTAAAAGTGACACAGTCAAAACATCTTGTCTTAAAAATAGGTTAACAAAAAACATAATAAGTCAGAAGTGTACAGGTAATCTCTTTAAGGACATAGACAAGGGGATTGTTAGTAATACACTCGTTAGTAAAAGAAATTTAATTCATGTAATAATAAAAATAGCATTAAATCTTCGAAACCTTAAAAAATAATAATTTACTACAAGCCTTATTATCTTCGTAATTTGACAATTTAATGTAAAAAAAAAAAACAAATCAAATATACAATTTTAAGAAAATAATATCAATACGAGCGACTGACGGTCTTCACTCTTATCGTTAGCTGCTATTCTCGATACTTTTTACTTTTCCTTATATAGACATTTCTTAACTTATGCATATTATTATTATAAACAAGTGAGTAAAAAATCTTGGTTTTGTAACACCCCTGGTGGGGCTCGAACCCACAATCCCCGGCTTAGAAGGCCGGTGCCTTATCCATTAGGCCACAGGGGCTGCATACTAAGTTGCAAAACAAGTAATGTACTTATTATTGTAGTTGAAGTTTTTTGATAACGTTGTTAGTGCTTATCATGTTCTTATGACGCAATTCTGCATATTACTCACCCATACACAAATACTGTCTAAAACCCACAACAGT
This sequence comes from Cephonodes hylas, assembly GCA_030295005.1. Lineage (NCBI taxonomy): Eukaryota > Metazoa > Arthropoda > Insecta > Lepidoptera > Sphingidae > Cephonodes > Cephonodes hylas. The sequence continues at coordinate 519,269 of AP025367.1, read as the reverse complement.
TAAAGGGAAGACAGAGGCTTTTCTCCAGATTTATATTTTGCTATCAAATTTTTGGTCCAAAAATTAAACACGGTTTCTTTATTTGCAACATCACTACATAGTATAAAACAAAGTCGCTTTCTCTGTCCCTATGTCCCTTTGTATGCTTAAATCTTTAAAACTACGCAACGGATTTTGATGCGGTTTTTTTTAATAGATAGAGTAATTGAAGTGGAAGGTTCATATGTATGATAACATCCATTAAATATTAGCATTGCACCCGTGCGAAGCCGGGGCGGGTCACTAGTATATTTATACGTTAATATTTTTAATACATGTACAAATATAAATATCTACTTGTGTGATCCAATTGGATAGTCGACTTGCGTCATAGGCTCTCTAACAGTCAAAACAATTATTAGAGTTAATCGTGATATATCGTAGTGTGTGTTATACGACTGCTTTGTTGTCTCGCGGCATAGTAAAGGTCTATGGTTTGATTCTTGAGTAAGGTAGAAGTGTTGTTGAATTTTTATATTAAAATTATAGTAGAATAATAGTTTGAAATATGCTTGGAAGCAAAAATACTCCATTTTTTACGCGCAAATTTCAAAACAGGTTAAAAACATTTGGTAAATAAACAATTTTCTATATTTTTGAGGATACTAGCTCGACTGTATATTCTTTTCTTTTTTTAATACATTTGTATATCCTAGTAACATCTGATAACTACATTTCCATCCAAATCATACTCATATTGGACACATCCTCACATATTCAGCTACATGAGTGCTACCTTCGTGAAACGATGCAGCAATCCAATAGTTTTGCTTAAACCATACGGAAGATATCCGAGGGACGTACAAGGTAAACACGTGTCTCCCAGGGGGCGCCACCCCCTCAAGACGGGGGGTTGGGGCCGATTTAATGGCCCGCCGATTGAGTTTTTATTTACCTATTTGCCGCAAGTGGTGCGCATTTGTATGTTAATCCGATGACTGTGGTGACTCTCCGTGGGGCTGTTTATCTCAGCGTTTTTTTAAGGGCCCAATTAATCCGTCTGATGTTTATCCAGTCGGATTGATTTGGTGATGAAGTTATACTGTTGAGAAAGCGAAAGGAGTGCGTTTGGACCGTAGAAATTAGCGATCTGTAGTTCCTGCCTAGATAGGCGCGAGTTTTTTTTATGTACCTATGTATTGATTTGGTCTGAAGTGACTATGATTGGTATATTTGTGTGAAAGAGTGCCTGGGCATAAGCTCTTACACTTTCCGTGGTAAACGTGCCGCTTTCACACCTCATAAAACAAATGGAAACCATAATAATATGTCTTTTATACCTCATTTATAGGTAGGTTCTAGGGCTCTTTGCTTTTCATAATTAAAAATGGAAAACTCTTCACGACGCAGTTTTCTCTAGATATTTTCATTTTACCCAATTGCATGATAATTTAAGAATCCATACATCCAAACAAGGTGATGGAAAACCTCGTGATAAAACCTGCACACCTAAGAGTTCTTAGGAATTTCTTAGGTGTGAAGTCCGCCAACCCGCACTAGGCCAGCGTGGTGGACTATGGCCTAAACCCTCTCAATGGTAGAGGAGACCTGTGCTCAGCAGTGGGCGTATATGGGTTGATGAAGAAGAAGAAGACATCCAAAAAGATTTTAAAGAGGGAGAGTGACTATATAGACCGTGGCGGTTGGACCAGTGTGTGATATAAATAGAACATACAAATATGTCGGTGTACGAGGCGCTTGTATTAGAGGTAATGTACTTTTGGGTATATTTGTACGGATAACTAGAGACTCGCGAGTATAAGCGGAACAGTGCAGTAGGGTGGAATTTTTTTTTAACATATCATAATTTCGGTTTATTGGATATTTTTGGTAGATAAATAAAAAACTGCTACATTGCTTGGTTTATTGTATAATAATTGTCATATGTTTTTTTTTAATAGGGTGAACTTGTACATATTACGCAATTTTTGAAATGTGAAGTGGCATTAGTTAGCATAGTTTGATGCTACTTCCTTTTTTCATGATTTTAAGAATAAACTGTACAAAACAAAAAAAAAATGATATCACATCAACGGCTCATGAAGCCTACGACATGCATTAGTTAATTGAACGTTACATTTGTAATAAGTTCTAGGCAAGAACCCCTAGTAGCTTACAATATACCACAGGCTCTACTTGCCATACTATCTCATCGCATACTTAAACCCGTATCTAAAAACACCTCCTGCCGCGAATTAATTGTTTGACTATAGCACATGTTATATACATAACTAAACTGTTTTATTAGAGCCATAAATAATGCGAACAAGTGGCTACACGTCTGTCTGTACGTGCGAGGTGTACGCTTTACAAACATATGAAGAAGAAGAAGAAGAATGAAGAATGATGCATTTATTGCTAGTACATTTTACATGTAAAGTATATATATTAGTACAAAGAAAAACAAAGAAAATGAGTAATAATTGCACTAGCAATGGTACCTCCCATTCAGCTACATGCTGCAGTAACGCGTGAACGTTTCTGCAACGCTGATTTTCGATGGGAGGCCCAAGCGACGTACGGACGTTCAGTCGGAGTAACAATTATTAAAGTAGTAAACTTACAGATAACACAATACAATAATAAGAACAATTTCTAACAGCTACTATTACAAAATAAAAAATAAAAAAAAAGACACACACACACACAATAATCACAACTTATAACAAAAACAATTATACTTTATACATTTACACAACGTTACATTGCGGAAGTTTATACACAACGTTACATATGTATGTATATTTATATTACACAGGAAAATTCAACGTGTTTTAAAAGTTTATCATAGGAATTACGCCATTTTTTCAAAGCAATATCGAGTTAACGCTTACATATAATTATGTCGTTTGAAAAACAAGTATAGTTATCCTAAATACCGCACCTACTTTAAAAAACGATTTTCCATCTATAAATAAAAAGTATATTAGATAAATTAAAATAAATAGTATCAAGATTTTGCACGTGTTCATGTATAAAAGTTGTACGTTCATTCCTCTATAAATATACCTCAATTTAAATTTATGTTTCATATATTATTTTTTTATTTCAATATAGACACATAATAATAATTTGCGTTACGGTAATTGCTTGGAATAAGCCAAAAGCCACTATTAACGCAATTTAAAACATATTATGAGAATTTAGTTCTTATTTTATAGTAAAGAATACTTGTGGATCTTTTTAACTTTTTCTCCTGGCTTCGCCTCTCTGTAATGTTTATGCATAGATTTTTTTGTTTGTTATTTCTTTGGAAAACTATCAATCCATATGACTCTACAAAAAATGAGTATTATGTTTTATAACTTCTTTTTCTTTTGTAATTTAGTTATGGGGCCTAATACTAGACTATTTTTTTCTTCCTACGTTAAATTTTTGATGTTTACAAGTTGTATTTATTTGATGTATGCAGAAAATCAGTTTTATTTACTGATAGATTAAATAATTAATATACACCATCGATTTTGTTTTGAGGCAAATAGTTCACTGTGATTACGATTCAATAGTATTTGTAACTGTAATATATTAAAAAAAAACCCATACATTATAATTATGACTGACTTTTAAGTTTTTAACGCAAAAAAAAACATACATACCTACAAACATACGTTCTTGTTAATATACAGTGGTATTATTTACGATAATACATCCGGTAGTAGCGTTCCGTCTATACGTCGCTGCGGGAGACGCTCGCGCACCGAGCCGCCAAAACAATTACACAATCAATAAATATACGATTTTATGTCACAATCCCTGCTTATTTCTGTCATTACGTACTCTTTTTCTTTGTATTGTATTTACGGTATAAGAGCGTTGTCTTGTATATGCAGGTTGGAAACAGAAGTGTTGGTTATGGCTGAATTATACTTTTATTTTTTAAGTAGTGGAGGAAAGTAACCACGCTGTATTTGATGGTAGGTGTACTATGACCTGACGAACCCTACATATCTGAGAAATTCGTTGTAGTGTAGTCTATGGTGTGATAGTTATGTCATAATCTTTTATTACCTTCTAAATTGCGTGTTAGTATAAATGGCTCAACAACTCCAACTATCGGTCCATCTGTTACGCTTTAGCGGCTATACCACTGAACAAATTTGTAAGACTTTTAAACAGCGTCATTAATTTTAAAAAAATCAGTCCATGTGACACCAGGCGACACGGCTAGTTACAAATTGTAAATACAATAATTCTATTGCAACGAAAACACTTGGCTTCAGAATAATTTTCATTTTTTTTAACATGAAGATAAGTTTGAAACAGTAACTCAACTGGCCACAAAACTGTCGTCGACATCAAACTTGGCACATGAAGTTCTGACGCTTTCTCAATGTCATTGCAGCGAGGAAAATACACGAGAAACATTTCAGGTGTGACTAGAATTTTTTCGGTTAAGAATTGTGATAATTACACACAGTTAGGCGTAACGCCAAGTCATTACCGTATGGGATTTATTATAATTACACTGATAATGTAGTGTTGGAAGCCGCCATTTTTTGGGCAAACATGACGGCATAGTATAGTAGATCTGACGTAGTTACTATAAATATAAGCTAATTTTATCACAAAGATTTTGCGTTATTAAAGAACTTGTGCACAACGGTTTAGTTCTATTTTATAAAAAAGAATCTACCACAAATATTTTGGGCATAATATGGCATGAAACCTAGGGCCGAACTGAAATAGATTACCTATACCAGATGCTCTCCATGAATGAAATAAAAAAATACAAAATTATTTATGAGACAAACTAACATAAATTCCAACAAATGAGTGCTGTCCTATAAGTTTTTCATCAACGTGTTTTAATTAAAATTTCGTCAAATTTCATCCCGGCCACCTCATTATGTTGGAAGCGATCTCGAATAAAATATAATTCACATTCACGGTACCATTTATATAAAAAAAAGAAGAATATATCTATGCCTTTTTTTAACAAGCTACAGTGATACATAGACTGATCTTGGAGCACCTTATTTCAAATTATTTATTTATGTGTTGGTTATATTCAGGTTGAATCGCTAAGATAGATTAACAGACATCATGCACTAAAAACAGCAACTCTACAAAAATGTTAATAACCATTCAAGAACAAAAAAACAGGTGACACAGGTCGAAAGTATGTAAAAATAGCGCAGTGAATTTACATTACCTACATTTCATCGAAATATCAATAAATTTCATTCATTATTTTCGCACTGTGCGAACATTTGTCCCAATTTTTATCATAAAACTGTCGAGAGGCTGTTTAGATGTCTAGAATAATGATGTGACCTGTAGTTTGAGATGTTGACGTGTGAATGTGTCTAATGCGTTTGTAGATGTTTATGTAAATAACAGAAACATATTGTTTTGCTGTTCAAAAATATTAATTTACAGGTGAAAAATGACATATTTATTAGGTGCTCTTATGACGACACATCAAAAACAGACTATCCACAGGTTAGATCAGGGGTTCCCAAACTTATTTACACTATGACGCCCTACAGAATTATTATTTTTCTTGCGACGCACCCCCCCCCCCCCCATCATCAAAACTACCTACTTTACTGAGAATAAAAACAGAAGTAGTTAGCGTAATATGAGATTATCAGAAAAATACGGAAGCAGCGAATGTTTGCCGATCGCCTCGCGACGCCCCTCGGATGTTGCCGCACAGTTTGGGAAGCCCTGGGTTAGATGATATGATTGTTTGTTATAAGACGATATAAGTAGTATAATTTGAATTCAGATTAGAAAAAAATAAGTGTCATTTCATTTGTGTGTTTTGGTAAAAAAAAGTATCTGTTACCGCAAAAGCTAAAAGTGGTCCATAACATCCCTCTATCAAAAATTAACACCAATTTTCTAGTAGCTTGCGCGTAAAACCGTGATAAAAGGATTTACTTTCACTCCTATAACATCAGTACGAATTGACATATAACTATTAATCTTAAAAACTCTTCATTGAGGGCAAAATTACAACAACATCCTTAGCTTAGTTTATGTTTGTTTATGTTACGTGCGACACACATACAAGGATTGCTAATGACCACAATGGCCCGGTTACCCAAAATCGCTGATGCTTCGTCGTTCCACATACGGATCAAGGCCGCGTAAACGCCGACTCCGCGACCTCAATTATTAGTTATAAGTTTACTATATATATATTGTTATTATTGTAGAAAGATATAATTCTTGTATCTAACATCGATCAAGAAACTAGTATCTAGTTAATAAATTAGTATTATAAGATTTTTGGTTTTTTTAAGTCCTTCGGCTGTGACTAACGTAATTGGCGCAGTCGGTAGGATTCTAGAGTCAGTGCGTGGCGGTCATAGGTATCAAAAATCGTTGCCTAGCTTGACTCCGCATAGTCGCTGGCGGGCTCTTAAGCCATCGTCTGGAATCCGAAACCTACGAGGGCACGGCCGGGGACGTACTCAAACATCAGTACAAAGAAAAACCAACTTATGTAAGTACTCTGAAATTTTATCCTAAGTGTTGCCTCCTGTCTCCAAAATTTTCCATCCAAGGAATAAAGGGGAGGAATCTGTCTCTTCAAGACAGATTCATAGGAACTTCGCTTTAGATAATAGTAGGAATTTAGATAGTAATAGAAATTTAGGAAGTGATAATAATTTAGATAAAATGACATTTGACCCGGACAATATCTATAAGGCCCTACGGCCGGTCCCTGAGTTTGATGGGAACCCAAATGTCCTAACTAGGTTTATACAAATCTGTGACCAAATAGTGGCACAATACATGAAAAACGAACCGTCATATCAATTAAGTAATCTGTGTCTCATAAACGGAATTTTAAATAAAATCACGGGTCCTGCCGCCAGAACAATAAATTCTAACGGCATTCCTACAAACTGGCTAGGTATTAAAAACGCCTTGATAAATAATTTCGCAGACCAAAGGGATGAAACCGCCCTTTATAACGATCTTTCTCTCGCAACTCAAGGCAATGATACACCTCAAGAATTCTACGACAAATGCCAGACCTTATTTAGTACAATTATGACATATGTGTCCTTACACGAATCAGTTACAACCACGATAGAGGCTAAACGCGATCTTTACCGTAACTTGGCTAAGCAAGCCTTCGTAAGAGGGTTAAAAGAACCCCTCGGGTCACGTATTCGATGTATGAGACCCGAGACAATTGAAAAGGCTCTGGAATTTGTCCAAGAAGAGATTAATATAATGTACCTACAGCAGCGAAATGATTCCGTACCTGAGCGACGTAACACTCCAGCACATCCGAGCACACCACATAAGGTACCATCCTTAGGTTTTAATATGAACATGCCTAAAATGTTTAGTGTACCTACCCCTAGTCCAGCGTGGCCGAAACCATCACCCGTATTTGCGCACCCTTATACATCGCAACAGGCACCCCAATGGCGTCCGAACGCCCAGATTTCTCATCCGCAGCAACGCATGCTTACATATCCCACGCGTACTCAGCAAATGTTCCGGGCGCCGCCGCCAAATTATAATCCGAATAACAGTTTTAGATTACCTCCTAAAAATGTACCAGTATATAATGCCGGGCCGAAACCCATGAGTGGTGTAAGCCATTACGTACCGAAGGTATTACCACCAACCTTAACGGGACGCGATTGGAGAGTTCACGGTAATCCTCCGCCATCAAACTATTTTAAAAGTAGGGAGATGAATTTTAACGAAATTGCAGATTACAACGATTATAACGATAGTTATTACGGCGAGTGTTATTATGAGCCATTTACATATCCTCCTTATTCGGAATATTACTGCGACATGAATCCGGAATATGAATACGCTATCGATCAGTCTCAATACGATCATACAAACGCGAATAATGTTACCGACGCGGAAGCGCAAAGCCCGGTTGATAATAAGCAGGATTTTTCCGAGGGCCGTTCCACGAAAGAACCAAGATAGAATTAAATCTACATTCCAAAAGGGAATTACGCTACGTACAAATAGCGGATCCCCCACTTAAGTTATTAGTTGATACCGGCGCGAATCAATCCTTTTTGAGCCCTGAAGCATGTGACAAATTTTTCCCCACTATTCCACGTGATTTTGATCCTTTCGAAGTTACTAATTCGCGAGGTACTAGCATACATGAACATTCAATTACCATCCCGCACTTTCAGGAATTTAATGAACAAAGATATGCGAAATTTTTCATATATAGATTCCATAATTATTTCGACGGACTTATAGGTTTGGACTTGTTAGAAAATTGTAACATAGATTTAAAGAATAATTTGTTAATTACGGAACATGCTTCAATACATCTCAAGTGCTATAAGTGTCGAAAATCGAACCCGTACGAAACGATCCCAGCCGGCTCATCCAAACTAATAAACGTACCGATATATGACTCGGAAGGTGACGTACATGTGCCCCAGCAAATAGTTTCTAATTGCATTATCCATGAGTGCGTTACTAAGGTCTCGGACAGAGTAGGCACGATTGAAATCGAAAACCCCACCTGTGACGATATTACTATTAAATTTGAACAACAACCGCGCATACAGGTATTTAATATCGAATGCATAACGCCAGGGCCGGATTCGGAACGTGTTAAAAATGTTTTAAATCGTTTGCGAACTGATCACTTGAACGTAGAGGAGAAATGCAATTTGGAAGCTTTGTGCAGACGTTACGCAGACGTATTCTATCTCGATGGCGAACCCTTAACGTTTACGAATAAAATTAAGCATAGGATTAGGACAACGGACGAATTACCGGTATATAGTAAAAATTATAGGTATCCATTTATTCATCGTCAGGAAGTTAGGGAACAGATTACTAAGATGTTGGAACAAGGCATTATTCGGCCATCCGATTCCGCCTGGAGCTCACCTATATGGGTAGTCCCTAAGAAAGTTGACGCTTCAGGGAAGCAGAAGTGGAGAATAGTTGTTGATTTTAGGAAGTTAAACGACAAGACCATAGACGATAGGTATCCGATTCCTAACATCACGGATGTTCTGGATAAACTAGGTAGATGCCAATACTTCACGACCCTGGACTTAGCATCAGGATTTTATCAGGTCGAGATGGACCCCGATGATATCCAAAAAACAGCTTTTAATGTCGAACATGGGCATTTCGAATTCTTACGAATGCCAATGGGCCTAAAAAATTCACCATCCACATTCCAACGAGTGATGGACAATGTGCTTAGAGGGTTACAAAATGAAATCTGTCTAGTTTACCTCGATGATATTATCGTCTTTAGTACATCCCTGCAAGAGCACATAGTAAATCTAGAAAAAGTGTTCGACAGGCTACGTGACTCCAATTTCAAAATCCAAATGGATAAATCTGAATTTCTGAAGTTGGAGACACCATATCTAGGCCATATAATTAGTCGAGAGGGTATAAGACCTAACCCTGATAAAATAGCGGCTATTCAAAAATATCCACTGCCTAAGAGTAGCAAAGAAATTAAACAATTTTTAGGACTGTTAGGTTACTACAGAAAATTTATTCCGGATTTCGCACGTATAACTAAACCGATGACTAAATGCCTCAAAAAGACCAATAAGATAACGTTTGACCCCGAGTATATCGATAGTTTTGAAAAATGTAAGAATTTATTAACAAACGATCCGATATTACAATACCCGGATTTTTCGAAAGAGTTTAATTTAACAACGGATGCCTCTAATGTAGCGATAGGTGCCATCCTTTCACAAGGACCGATAGGTTCAGATAAGCCCATATGTTATGCGTCCAGAACTTTAAACGATAGTGAACAAAAATATAGCACAATAGAAAAAGAATTGCTTGCCATAGTTTGGGCAACCAAATATTTTAGACCATATTTATTCGGTCGTAAATTCAAAATTCTAACGGATCATAAACCCCTTCAATGGATTATGAATCTAAAAGAGCCGAATTCCCGGTTAACTCGCTGGCGGCTCAAGTTAAGCGAATACGACTATACTATAGTCTATAAAAAAGGCAAATGTAACACAAATGCCGATGCTTTATCACGAGTCCAAATTAATAATGAGGAAACAGACTCGATGCTCGTAAACCCCTCCGAGAGACCACCTAGTCGCGCTGATTCGTCAACTGAGACAGCTCACACTAGTAATGAAAACCCGATTCTTGAAGTTCCCATTACCGATGAGCCGTTGAATAAGTTCCATAGACAGATTTGTTTTACAATAGTAGGTGATATTAAACGACGAACAACAGCCACAAAACCATTCGACACACACACCCGTACTCACATTCAAGTATCAGAATCCAATTTAGAGCAAGACGTAGTAAATGCCATAAAGGAATACGTTAATCCGAAAGTAAAAACTGCCCTTAAAATAACACCCCCATTAGGGATGTATTCCATAATTCCGATCATACAAAATAATTTTAAAAGCTCTTCTATGAATTTAGTCTTAGCAAAGACTGAACTAGAAGAGGTAAAAGAATATTTAAGACAGCAGGAAATAATTAAAAACTATCACGAGGGTAAGACTAATCATAGGGGAATAAACGAATGTTACTTATCACTTTCCCGGCGCTTTTATTGGCCGAAGATGAAAGAGGAGATAAGCAAATACATTAACGAATGCACAATTTGTGGACAGTCGAAGTATGATAGAAACCCTATCAGGCCACAATTTAACATCGTGCCCCCAGCCACCAAACCCTTTGAAATAGTACATATGGACTTATTTACCGCTCAAGCAGAAAAGTACCTAACGTTTGTCGATTCATTTTCTAAGTACGGGCAGGCTTATCATTTACGCGACGGAACTGCAATAAGTATTTTACAAGGATTATTAACATTTTGTACTCATCATGGGCTACCTTTAACTATAGTTACAGATAACGGTACAGAATTCACGAATCAATTATTTGCCGAATTTGTAAGATTACATAAAATTAACCACCATAAGACTTTGGCGAACTCACCTAATGATAACGGCATAATAGAACGATTCCATTCCACTATAATAGAACATTTACGTATATTAAAGTTAAAGCAAAAAGATGAACCTGTCGTGAACCAAATGCCCTATGCGGTATTAGCGTATAACAGTTCAGTTCATAGTTTTACTAAGTGCAGGCCTCATGATATCATACGAGGTCATTTTGACCCCAGAGACCCCCTAGATATAGACCTGACAGCTCATCTTATGCAGCAGTATATTTTAAGCCACCGGGACCAGATGAAAGTAGTATATGATCTTATAAATAAATCCACCACGGTAGATCGCACTAACCTAATGAATAACCGATTATTTATCTTTAGAGTTAATTAAGTTAGAGAATACCTTAGCATTTATAAGTGCATCGAGCACTCATCATAGTATGTTAGAAATAGAAAATTTAGTTAATATAATAGGTAAGCTAAAATCCTTATACAACAAGGATCAAATATTGGACGCGGAGTTAAGAGAATATTATAATATAATTAAACCAGGATTCTATTACATAGATAAAAGAATAGTCATTATTTTTAAATTTCCCATAGTCTCCCCAGATAATTTCGAGTTGTATAGGCTTTCCATTGTTCCTAATAAACACCACCAGACCTTTATCCCTTCATATCCTTTTATGGCAACTAATGGGATAAGTTTCATGTACATGGAGGCTGAATGCCCGAAGTTCGATCGTCGACATCTTTGTGAGGAGAGCATCAATCATCAGCCCCGAGGCCATGCCGACTGTATCCAGAGTCTCATCGGAAACCAGCCCCTACATAAATCATGCCAGCCGACGGAAATCGTTCTCACCAGAGAAGCTATGGAGCAGCTAGATGATCAACACTATACAATCGTCATCCCTAAACCAACAAAGGCTGAACTGAAATGTAGACGCCAGGACTACGTAACGCTAAGCGGAAGCTACCTCGTCACGATTCCTCTGAAATGTTCGCTGCGCACCGACGAATTCACCCTTATTAACATCAATGGACAAATTAAAGGACAGCCGCTGAAAATAGCAAACATACCGAATGGCTACCTTACAAGAGATGATACCAGCATCCCTCATCTTGAACTAGCATCAATCAACTTGAAAGGACTACATGATATTGAAGATAAGATTCAAGCCCAGCATCCAGTAAATTTGGACCATGCTATATATCATACCACAATACCTCTCTACACTGTGGTACTAGTTATAACCGCAATAAGTATTGGAGTTACTGCACGCCGTTATCTCAAAAAGTCTAAAGGATACAAGCCCTCACTATCTGAAAAGGACACCCCATCCAGCGAGGATCAAATATATGCAACCCCTGAAACAAGAAAAATTCAGACATCCACCCCAGCAACATTTTCGCTCAACGTTCTCAAATAGTTGCTGATCTGAGGGGGGAGGTGTTACGTGCGACACACATACAAGGATTGCTGATGACCACAATGGCCCGGTTACCCAAAATCGCTGATGCTTCGTCGTTCCACATACGGATCAAGGCCGCGTAAACGCCGACTCCGCGACCTCAATTATTAGTTATAAGTTTACTATATATATATTGTTATTATTGTAGAAAGATATAATTCTTGTATCTAACATCGATCAAGAAACTAGTATCTAGTTAATAAATTAGTATTATAAGATTTTTGGTTTTTTTAAGTCCTTCGGCTGTGACTAACGTAATTTACAAATACAATTACAAATCCTTATCTCCACACACAAGTTGAAAACAAAGCACACATCCCACGCGAAACATTAAACTACGTCTTAAGATATCCCGAAACCTGACCGGAAGTGCGGGGAGACAGGGCCGGAAGCGACGGCAGCGCCCTCCGCTGTGAGTTTCCGTTTCCGACCGGTGATCACCTCAGCGGATCACGAGTTTCTTGCGTGATCCAGAGAACTTTGCTGATATTAAATGATAAATTTGTTTCTGTACATAAAAAAAATCAATTGTCATAAAAAATACAGCCACACTATCTGACCATAAACTATTAATAAAAAAATATGTCTAATTTCAGTAATTTAACCTTTTTCTAATTTGACAACCCCGTGCGTAGTTGATTAACTCAGTTTGCGAAACGAGAGGTCGCGGGTTTGATCTCTGCACTAAGGCAAATATTTCAAAGCTTTGTGTCAATTCAATACAGTTCACTAAACCAATTAATGTAACGTAGTAAGGAAAAAGTTATAGTATGCTTCAGTTTTTCTAAGATTTCTCAGTTGGCATAACGAGGTATACGCAGTTTGTTAATATTAATATACAGCATCTCAAAATAAGGATTAAAGAAGAAATCAATTGATACGTCAAAAATTTCGGAAATTTTACAAACCAATCAAACGATAGTAGGTATTCTTATTCGAATAGAATTTTGTTTCACAACATAATCCAAAATGAACATCTAATCCTCATTTAACTGGTATAGTTAAAAATCTCGGCCGAAGATATCCGAAATCACCTATTTAACTGAAAGTTACGAGCCAGGAAGCGAACCTTGGTCATAGAGCACGCGTCTGTTATATATATGCTCAGTAAGTTCTTTCTAATACCACTATAATATGCGTAATATATGCTGGAATATATGTTAGAAATTTTATGATATTGGTTAAATAAAGTAGGTCTATGGATGAATAAATTTATAAAATGACTTGCTTTTAATATTTATACTTCCGTAAACAGTTGGAGTTATATGAAAGTATTTTTTTAAATATGTCCTCTTAAAGGGCAAAATTTTACTTGTTTTACAAATATTTGTTTCTGAAGTAACGGTTCATAAGTTTGAATAACCTCTTGTTCTTCGCTATACATATTTTGTAATATTAAAAAATGTCCTCAACAATCTCCTAAAGATAATTTAGAAAGAAGCATTATCATCCAGGCTAAAAACATCATGTTTATAAGTAGGACGGACATCATTATTTAAACGGAACAAATTATATAAATATTAATAAACGCTTCGCCATCCTCAATATCCACATCAACTTCTATTTCATGTTTAAAATCCGTGAAAACCGCTTTTCATCGTGCATTAATATTCCCATTTGCATAGAACTAATTCATTAAAACATACCACCAAAGTGAGAAGACACCTCATTATTACACACAAATGTGGAGTCACAGGCCAACTTACACCGGTCTTATTACAGTCTACATCTCTACATCACATAAGTTAACCATAATGATACATTTCGTAAATTGTGACCGTTATGCGACATTATTTCTGTCTCCTAATGGCAGTGTATCGCCCATCAGAATAGTAAACAAAGTTTATTTTAACTAAAAATTATAAAACTGCCGCCCGCCAGCCGTGACATAAAGTCGAACGGTTTCGACGGTGTCAAGCTATTTGTCAGTTTGACAAAACACTTCCTCGTTGTCAAAACTGTGTATGCCGTGATAATGTTGGCGGGCATAGATGCTATCAAATATTAAATTATATTATCAGAGTACATACAACCAAGTCTTTTCAGATATAAGTAACTTAAGGTACGTTTTACTTCGAAATATGATCCGAGGATCCTTGTCAATGTATTTTTCAGTCAATTTTTTGTTTTCTTATATTATGTTAGATATATGTCCTGGACTTTAGGATTGAGCTCGGGTGGAGAAAAAATTTCAGTGGTTCGAGCTCAAATACGAAGCACACATTTCTGCCTTTTCGACATCACGTACATAATATACGGAAGGAAAATCTTGGCCATTTCCTATAAAAAAAAATATATTCAACCCAAGAAAAATACAATTTATTGAATCTCCTTGGAAATAAGACTCTCAGCTATTCACTGACTAAAAAATCATTAACAAATGTCCTAAAAAAGTATAAACAAATAACATAAAACTTAGTAGTACAACTCTATATACATTCCCCGTACTGCGTTCACTATTAACGCGGTAGGTGTAAGAGCGGTGCCCAACTGACATTTGATTTACTGTGCCACGCCTGTAACAATAAATCATTGTGGGAAATTTTAAAAATGACGTCCACCTCACTGAGCGCTATAAATATACCTGTTGAAATATTGGCCGAGCAGGTGCGTAAATCTTGGCGCCAGATGACGCCACTGCACTTCGCGTCCATTGAGCATTGCTTTCTATTCACAATTGTAAGCTGTGAAGTGCGTAATAGCCTTGAATAAGGAAAAGTCTGTTGAGAAATAGTTTTGATCGCTGATAGTTTGAAGCCTAAGCAAAACTGTAACCTTTTGGTATTATGAAAACGCAATGAATCAGGAAATAAAAAATGAGGAAACCTGTTCATCATTGAGTTCCCCAATTGGAAATTTGTAAATCCGTACTAAGCCATTGCGGTAGACTGAGGTACATCTCTCATATCGCGGCGACAAGGTGCCAGCCTGGCATTTATATTGTTTAATGCAGAATAGAGGATTCAATCATAAAGCTCATCAATTTTTAATGAGGTCACAAGTTGTTTTCTGGGAATTAACTAACTCTCATGTGTTTATTGTAAGGCCTCCTAGTATCTTTTTAGTGGACCCTTGTCAGGTCATACGGAGAATTTTACTGATAGGGAGAATCTGGTCTGCCCCGTAAATTTCAATAGTGGGGTATCCAAAGATTTTACTTAGAAAAAGCTTATTGACTAAAGAAAACAAATACGATTTGATTATAGTAATGCTTATCTATCAGAAATCGAATGTTGTCAGGAAATCCGGATATACATTTAATGATAAGGAACCTTGAATATCCGTTAAAAAAAGTAATCAGGTGAATCCAAGTATCCCATATCTTTAATTGCAATTTGCGAAAAGTGAAAACACAAATATATATAGATAACCTTCCCTTGGGTTATCTTATGAATATTTAAATAAATTAATTAGGTATTCCCCAATAACACTATTGAGGATTTATCAACGAACTGCTGTGACCTCAAATCGTATTGTAAAGTTGTGATAATAGCTATCTAGTTCAAGTATGTTGTGAACTTGTGACATAATTAAACCAAGTAAAAAAGCAGAAGAAATATCTTGGGAACACCCAGAACTGTTTAAAAACTTACAGTAGTATATTTTTTTATCCAAAGCTTACAAGCCAGTTGTAGGTGTATGACCCATTGACCAATATAGTAAAGAAAAAATATTAAATTCCATCAATTTATTCAGGAATTAATTTTATGATGTCATCAACATCTAGGTTTGTTCATCACATAGCCGATGTAATATTAGGACTTAAATTACTCATTCATTTACTTCGGGATTTATTGCTAAATGCATTATAAAAAAGGTTATTGATTTGAAAAGTTGTGTATAAAATACCTGGCCTCCTTGGATTAAAAATAAAGTTGTCAACTATTAGCCGCTTTGATTTTTAGTGCCACACTCTCGGAGATCGGTGACGGAAGCCGTGGTTTCGGCGAACAAATTACACGCATCATTTCAGATAATTACACCGGTAAAATAGTTTCCTACGGCATTTCCTTTGATCATACGTAAATTAGTGAAAAATGTACAAAAAGTATTTATAGATAAATTAAACATAGTATTTATAAAGGCAGCAGGTGTGCTACTACTACACATATCGTGGTCGTTAAGGACTATTTTTTGACGGGACCTGGTTAATTAGTGTTATCGGGAATCTGAATCTTGCCATTAAGTAATGAATCACATTATTGTGTTGTTGTTGTTGTGACGACGTGGACTTCCTATAGAGTTCCTACGCAGAGTTCTAATCTGCAATTAATTTAATCTTCCCTTGAATCTCAAATGTTTTAGAGGACGCTTCGTGGCCTTTTTCTTATTTAAGGAATTTTAAAAGTGTTAATTTCGCCAACCCGCAATAGATTATTTTTGGCCCAATGCTACCACACATCTTCTACTACAACTTCTGTGCTGCAGAATCGAATAAATGTATATGCCCAGCAGCCGGTATAAGGTCATTATGCCCACATCTATAATCACAATATTATCTTTTCAAAAACATCACAATTCATAACGAATGGCGCCGTACGCACTAACTAGTTTATAAACTCATGAAATATTTATATTAATAGGTCAGATTTGATGTCGTGAGAACGGACAGACATTTAGACTATAAAACACATGTCACTGCGCTTCTTTGATCTGTGAACTTACTCTAGATTTTGTTATTAGTATTTTGAACTGTATTCATAAAGTGTAGAGTCTATTTTTTATTATCGAAATATAAATTTTGAGTTAAGTATATTCGGAAGATGTCGCATGATTTATGTTAATTATAAACCCAGTTTAAATAGTGATGTGTCTCCATTAAATTATGGTTGTTTTGTTTACGTACAGACTGGTGCGTTTTTGATTTTGGTAACGGTAATTTTTATTAGCTCCCGGTTCTTTTGTATTGTTAATGACTTCAATTACTGACAGTGACATGGACCAGGTGGTAAACAAAATTCTTTTTCCCAATGCAGTTTTCAAGAGTCAGTTATATATTTAATAATTTTATAACAGGCATTTGTATATACAATTGTTTAGATACAGAATTTGTTGATTTCTTGCTAAACTAAGTTCAACAGTAATCTTAGATTGCGAGTCTCAATTTTTTTGCTCGATAACAATTTTATTCCACAAATCTCCTGATGTGGGATAAGTCCCAGAAAAGAAATGACATGAAGTGACGTAACAAGAAATTAAAGTAAGTTTTTCGCTCCGACCTTTAGGCAATAATTCATGTATACAATACACCTGCAAGACTAACTTAACATTTGCATTCCTTATTTATTAAAAACTCCAATAATTTTGATACAAAAATACCAAAAACATTAACTCCAATAACTACAAAAAGATTTTTTTTCCCTTCATAAGTGTACTATGACATTTCAAGGTGTATACACACTGGTGGAATACGCGCTCGCAACATCGCGGTCAATTTGTCACCTGTCAACCTGTGCTTTAATTACGCCACAGCGCAGACGCGACAGAGAGCCCACGGCTATTTCACGCGCTCCATCCAATACTAATTAGTACATTTGCCGGCAATTATTTCGGAGAATTGATTTGACAGCATGATAAAGTTTAAATGTTTATTATGAATGGAGCCATTTGCGTTTTGAGTTGTGGGCAATGAGTTAATGTTATGCGACGTGTACAATAAAATTCGTATTATTTATGATATTTTATTGTCTAGCCCACGAACAGAAGGAAAGGTTAGTTTCGCATATTTACGAGTATTACTTGTGAATAATGGAGGATTAGAAGAAAACAAAATTAATTTCGTAAACTTATATCACTTTATGAGAAATAAAAACCATTCATTCAGATCGTGTATTTAAGTAACAGCACAAATAATAAAAAGAAATAAATAATTTCATGGAGTGGATTTTTTTTTTTTGTGGAACATACATATTTCAAGACATTATAGGTATGTGGAAACGAACCCGCGCCTATCACGTTTCAGTCGATCACGGTCCGACGAAGATCTTATTAATACACAAAAAAACAAACGATCTGTCACGCATATGTGCTGTGCATGTCAAAAAGAACCAGATTGTGTTACAGATTACGTTTTGTGGTTAGATATTTGTATATATACATATGTGGGTATTGGTATTTCGTCACCCTAGTTTTTATTATGAAAGCATAGCTTTAATCTTTACATTAGCTACATTTCCAGAATGATAAAAAATTCAACCAATAGTTAAACTTTAATTCCACCATGATGTAGTATTCCAATGCAAATACTTGCAAATCCTGCATAACATCAAGTCAGGCAGCCATTGTTTTTTTAGGCAGATATAGACAAGTCATCAATCATCTCATCATCATTATCTCCTTATAAAAACGCACTGGAAGGCACGGGTCTCTTCTATAACTGAACCACGCTGACCTAGTGCGGGTTAGCGGAAAAACCTTAGGAATCTTTGAGCTGTGCAGACTACCTTACGATATATCCTTTATCGTTACATCAAGAGTGAAGTACTATTTAAATTGCTCGGGTATTTTTGACGCGTTCAAAATTGTCGTTTAATTTACCGTCTGGAATAAGCTATCTGTAAAATACATTAGCTATGTCCGAAACCACCTCACGCCCTCCCCGCACCCCCTCCCACAGCTCGAATAAACGACACGTCCACTATTAATAAATATACGTAGAAAACATTCGTGTCAGTCATTTTTGCGCAACGGCACATCAATAATACTGCCGGATTAATTACATGGTGTAATGGCGGTTTCTAGAAAACTCGCCGTGAATTTGTGGTATGCGTCTTAGATTTACGTGTGGAATGTTTCGAAGAGAGAAAATAGGTCATCTCATTTTTTTATATTGCCGTTACGAAAGAGGCAGCTAAGTAAAGCATCTAAGTAAAAGCCATACTCTTTATTCGCATAGACTTTCACAAGCTTATTTTTTAATGCTCGTCAATATTAAACGGTTTTTAAAACATTATATTTTCTACAAAGACGATTGCCTCATCCGAAACTACGATAAAAAATGGGCTTTTTCTAATTTCAAAATATTGCTGACCGATTTTTATAGTCACTTATATTTTAATGAATCTCATTTTTTATTTTTTTGTCTAATTATTATGGCCAGCATACCTAGTGGTTAAATAAATCAAATACTTAACTACTTTATCAAACACTTCAAAATGTGATACGGCGCCGTTTACAATACTCTTTCGGAGGTCACAATATTCCGGAAAATATTTGCGACATTCGCTTGAAGTATTGACTCTATTTTCTTTTAGACGTTTTATTTATGTTTCGATACACGCCTTCTGGTCTCCATTCCGTTTATTTATCTAGTATATTTATATATTTTGTATCTATATGAATATAATATGCACTGATACAGGATCTATTTAGGCTGTGATCGGAAACAAAGGCAGGTAATAATTACGGTGATCACAAACCCATTGGCGTTAAATAAAATCTATTACTTAGTTCCCGATTACAGTCTAATTATATGTAATATGTAATTTATATTTCAAGGAGGAGGTTATGTCAAATCTTATAAGAAACCTACCACCTTTTCTCGGAAACATAGGAAGCTTATGTTTCCTCGCAATATATCAAGTTTATGCGAGCTTTATCACCGTTAAAGGATAGCATCTACTGCTGTGCACAGTCCTCTCTCAAACATTTCCATACCTGAAATGCACATATATGCAAATATTGCTAACAATTATTTTTGCGTCTACAATCCCTGACACGCTTTCTAGCAGGTAAATCATTATAAAGACGTCAGGACATCCATCAAATCTGCCGTCCCCAACCATCGCGAATACATCAAACAAGCTGTAAAATACACCCGCTAAATATACCGTCAATACTGCGACAATGTTGCGCACATGATTTACGGCGTGGCCCAGGTTGATTGCTTGACGGTGAATAAATCTGTAACAATGTACTACAGCTAGGGTAATTAGTACTCGTGTTTGAGACTGGTAACCATTTCTCTTCCCGATGTTCGGAGTATTTATGAAGGTGTTAATGTTTATTTGAATTACGAGTGCTTCGGGTTTGGTATTTACGCGTGGATAGTGACCAAAGTGCGTAAGACGGGCTCAAAGTATTTGCGCTCTGTTGATTGAGGAACTGAAGATTCCATCTCTCCTTTAGACACATATTTGTTTCAACCCTGGACGTGAGAACAAGTCTTTCGTTGTATGGAATCATCTCTTCATGTCTATATCTTTGTATAGGGAAAAAGCTATGTGTAGTAATGTTGAATGTACTAAATAATACAATGCTAAATTAATAAATAAATAAATACACCCAACAGTCACATACATAGTCCTGACCCCACACTAAGATACGAGTCTTGTGTCGTGGGTATCAGAAACTACGAGAGACTTTTTCGGTCTCACAAGCACCCAGACCCGAAACAAATATTTGTGGATCACACAAACATTTGTCTCAATGCGGGGATCGAACCCGCGGCCGCTCGTTTCGCAAGCTGGTGTCTAGCCAACTGCGCCACGGGGCTGTCAACTGAAATGAAATGAATAATAAATGTGAAAGACAACTTGTGAGAACTTACAGTTATATTGTTTCTATTCTTTCTATTATAAACTCTACAACCTGCGTTTACTCAAAACTAAATATTACTCAACAAATAGTAAGCCATATCAAAAATAATCCTATTTCCAATAAAAAGCGCGTCAATAAATATTCTCCATATGATAAATATAAGCGGAGCTCCGACATTTGTGTGCTGAAGCGGAATTAGCGGGGAACCGCTGGATGTCACAAGTTAAGCCTTGTTTAGTGAGCCAGGTGACTGCCTCGTCACAGTTAATGACTGCTGGATGCACGGACTAAATATACTAGGACGACTAATGGTACGGGTATCGGAACTTCAAAGTAAAGCGCTTTAAGCGCTGTTTTGTCGAACACTGGCTGAAAGATTTTGTTTTATTCAAATAAGGAGTTGTAGCTTAGTAGAATTTAATTATAGTAATAACTTACTACTTTAAAATTGGATATAAATTATAAAATCACATTTAAACAATAAGAGAATTAAATAGCCTATAGAAACCAAAAGCAAATCACCTGACGCAAAGATTCCTGATTGTTTCGCCTCTTGGCTTGAGTTCCTTTCATTCTTAGACAGCTGGTAATGATCTTCTACTGATGTGGAACTCAGAGGCAGTAGTCGAGCAGCGATCATGTGAGCTGCTTGCAAGTATATTTTGTCAATTAATTCAAAACATATAACAATTTTATAGTAGTACTAAAAATGTATAAAATGATTATACAATTGAATAATATTTCAATAATAAAAGCAAACCCAATCTCACGGGCACACCGTCGCACTAAACCAAATATTTAGCATAAAGCGTTATATTTATATGTGGAAGTATCCGTAGCGGAGTGTAAGAGCGTAATAAAGTCGTACACCTCAGTCAACACAACAAAGTGATCAAAATAAACAATTGTATAGAGCAAGTGAGCTGTGAGCGCCTTTGATGTGCGCGCACTGAATGATGGGCCGAGCGCGGCGTCCGCTTGCCTCCATACTCCTTGCTTAAATCTCAGTCTCCATTACAAGATAGATAAAAAAAAATGACGATTTAAAGGTCCTGGGTTCAGGGTCGAGCTGCGTTATTCGTAATTTTTTATTGTAGAAAGTCCTCATGAGGAATAGATTGGTAATGGACCTGAAAGAGGCGAAAGATACTTGGAACCCAATTTAGCCAATACTAGCTTATTTTTGAATCAAAACATGAAATAGATAATGAACAATGTATATTCAAGGAATTTCCAATATATCAGATTTTTTAAGTTACACCTTAGTAACTATCCGATGTTAGGACACCATTACCATCAGATCTATTGAAAATCCCAAAATTTTTGTATCAAACCTTCAAACAGTATGAAACTTATCACTATCTATCCCTCTGCAGTGGAAGACAGTCTTAAATGGGGACTTAAAAGCGGACATCACTTTACGACCACTATAAATTATAACAACGTTTAAAGTGAATGCATGTTTAGAAGAAAAAGTATCGCGAGCGCGGCTATTTCCATTCGTTCAGGTAATACCAAACACCAACTGCTGAACTTCAAGCGTGTCATTTAATTCTATTTCTTGTTGCGATTTTAGCACCTCATTAAACAGACTGTCGCCGATTAGAATTGTCTAGGTATTTCTGCTTGATAAAGCTGATACAGCTGATCGACACAAATGTAAAGGTATTCCAAAGTTACTGTTTTGCTACTACTGTTTGCCTGTTTAATATCTCGCTGGTTATTATATTGTGAGATTTCCCATAGATCTTTACCTGTGTGACGTGTACGCTCTGAAAGCTTGTGATCTCCTTACTTTTCTTTCCTTATCGTTATTTTTTTTCCGTTACAGTTTAGCATCTTGGCATGTGTATTGATGGAGCTGGAAAACGAGAAAACGCATTTACAGTAAACAAAAAAAGAAATGATCATATACACACATTACTTTAAACAGTCTGAGGTTTGAATCCACAAGCGGTAAGATTCTCGACCGCGTGTATTAACCTTTAGGCCATTACGACATATTTCTCAAACCGCTGTAAATACAACAAATTACGTCACCACACCATAAATCAAACCTGAACATATACATTATACATACATAAATATGAAACTATCCAACCCATCCAATCAAATATGTCAGAACGTCAACGAGGCTTGGAAGCTGTACCTGTGAAGCTGTGATATATCTGCGGGTGTCAGAATAACAATGGAACGGCGGGGAAAGGACAATGAGGGCCGCTGGTCGAAACACCCGGAATCTTAGGCGGGAAACACCGACAAAGATTAGCAGATGTGAGTAGAGATATTAGGTATAAAATGGTATTACCCAGTATGATAAACGGCAATGAACTTTCGGGAAAACTAAGAGATAATTGTTTTATAGCTTTTTACGTGTAAATACATTAAAAATATTAAACCAATAAAAACAAATAATTTACCCCTGTGATAGGTTTATATAAAGATAATTTTTTGTTATACATTTTTCTTACAGTGTTTTTTTTTTTGACAGATCTTTCTTAGAACTTATCTCTTTCAAGAATAAGAACTGTCACATTAATTCGCACTCATGTTTTAAAGCTTAAGTTACACACGATTTTTTGACATTACTATTAGATTACACGCATCCTTTCAGAAGCTTAAGATGCTATGGTACAATAACATCTAGTAGAGTTAAATTGTGCTCCAAATATTCTATGGCAAGCGGTGAGGCCCGGATGAAAGGTGCCCTGGTGCGAACAAAACATACCTTTCAGGGATACAATGGAAACGGTTTTATTACGATTCACCCTAAAGATTGTTTATGCGGCTTTATACCGAAGTATTATCAATCAAACCCCCATTGTAGTACAATTCACCGTAATAACTGTATTATTCTTGGGTCAAATTTTGATGCAAGTTTTCATCACCAATACGGGTCTCTACAATGGTGAGGTAAGGTAATGATTTATTAAATTGCATTATAATTCATTTACAAAAGTAAGATACCTTTATAAAGTAATATGCGTGTGGATAGATTACCAACTCAAGATCATAATCGTTAGTTTAGACCACAGACCTGAAACCGAAATCACGAAGAAGCTACACACTTAGTCTTATAAAAGTCAAACTTTGACAGGTGAAATAAAAGACGCTCATGTATTTTCACTACATATTTCACTGATTTCTTATTTTTCTTACAGGTCTTAGTCTCGCTGTGATACGCTGCCGTCTAAATTCATTTTTGATCCTGGTGCCTAGTGGCTATATGATGGATCGTATAATAGTAACAGAAGATCTTAACTATATTATCTCGAAGTTTCGTGTTCTATTAGTTTCCCACGTACTCCTCGTGCCAACACGACTTACTTGATTTTTTATTATACGTGTTCAAATTATTTACGATACGCAAATAGATGGTTTTACGATTTTCGTGGCGGAGCGCAAATATTTTCATCGCACAAATCTCTTGATTTATTGTCGAGGTGGTTTCATTATAATTAGGGTTCGGTAATTACGAAATTGTTGATGCGAAACGCTTAGAATTGGACTAGGATTAGTTCCACTGTAGATTAAATGCGAGCCTGTGGAATAAAAAGAAAGTGCTGGTTTCAACCCCGATTCGAGACTGGTTTCGTCAATACAAAATATAAGTTCGGCTATGCGTTAACTGCCTCATTGACACAAGTATGCCTAGAAATCCCGAGTTGGGTGAAGTGTTATTGTTTTTATCGACCAGGAATTTTCGGAAGCAATTCGAATGTTTAACAGGCTCCAAGAAGTGCCTCCTATTACGTTGTGCCCAAATTATCTTGTACAAATAATTATGAAAAAATATAAATTTGTAATTTTTGCCTCATCTTAGTGGAACAAGATAATTGCATATATCCAAACTACAACTAGCATTTGAATTCTCTAAAATTACGACCACAATGAAAACTTGGGCTTATTCAAATCCCCAAAGAACGAAACATAAAACAAAAAATATTAACCTACAGAACCGAAATTTCAAACTCGACCTAAATTTTTTATGACTAATAACGATACATGCGTCCATAATCCGTTTGGATAACAAACAAAAGTTTCGTACGCGCATTATTTGTTTTGTTAGCATATCTATATATAATGTGCACGCGGAGGGAACTCGTGTTTGTTTTCGCGAATATATTTAAAAAACTAATATAAGGGATTTGCTGGGTGATGTATGGGCTATTAACGAACCATCAGATTTATCGCGTAGTTAACGATAATCGTGTTTTTATTGTTTTTTTAAAGACATTTCTAGCTTTCACAGATAATATTGAAGACAGTGTAATTTTTTTTAAGATTTATCTCCTTACCAATTTTAAACTTTTTTATTTTTCACACCAGATACAGTGTAGATGCTCCCAGATTTACTTGTCTTTGTCGTCTTATTGTCCGGTACGTTCTATACGCTTATTCTAATTTGTTTACTGCTGTTTAATTTTAGTATGTTGTCATTTATATATCTATGCACTTCTGTTAAATAAAGATTTAAAGCTCAAAGACTACTATTTAAAATTTTATGAGGCAACTTGGGCTCATGGAAGAAGCACCGCTGCCGCCCATGACCATTTTTTATCACTATTATCTCATACCTGGAAAATTACTTTGTATTTTTTAATCATTTTTCGTCTCAGTTGTACCGGTGAGAAGAGAAAGCGGTATTAGGACGAGCGAGGGGGTGCGGGCACACGAGCTCGCGGCGGGGGGCGGGGGGGTGAGGTAAATTGACGCTGATTGCCGTCAATTGGACGCAATGGAGCGGGCGCAGCCGTTACTCGTACACTAATGCAGCGGCTTGAATTAACCGGCCCTCGCCATGACCTGCCTTACCGTCTGGGACAGCGAAAAACTCTTCACTTAACCACTTCTTTAAGAGTTTTTAGAATTTAGTGTATGGATGGATTTGGAAACATTTAGACACACAGCACACAGCAGACACTCTGCTTTCTATAAATTATTCTAGAAATTAAGATAACTTTCACCATCACAATCTAGTTGCTTCTTGATGGATTAGACGCGTCGATGCTGTCGATGAGACAAAAATGCTGGGTGTCTGAACGACTTTTCCAAGCTATCTATATTGTATTTTGCGGTATAAAGCACAGGAAAGAAATTTTGCTTATCTCAATGTTCACCAAAGGGAATTACTGAGGTGTTATGTCCCCTTGCCGCCATCAGGCAAACAAGCACAACGACTACTTAAATGACACCAGTGACTTTTCCACACGTGTCAATGAAACGAAAGGACGACTGTCGTTGGCCAAAAATCAAATCATGTCTTAACACTAGTTTCACACTTTATGTACACTGTTCTCTTTCTGAACGGATACAAATATGTCAATGAGTACTTCACAGAAGTGAAGTTGGCTAATGCACGCTAGGCCAACATGCTGGACTAAAGCTTAAAACCCTATCAATTGTAGAGGAGACCCTCGTCTGGCTAATATAGGCTGATGATGAAGATGCTGAATCTTGTCTCCTTTGTGTACAAAACGTAGGCTGAGAAGGAACCGAAGCCGGGATTACTAGAAAACACGCAACACCTGTGCGGCCACGACAATTATGGAAATAATAATAGAATAATTTCAAATAAAGATGATTGATCGGAATTGACGTTTCAAATCAAAAGTTCCCACGATATTTGTCTACACCGCTTAATCTTGAAAGTGATTTGAATCTTTTTGTACTGCCATTAAAAAACCTCCCCTCTTAACGGACGAAGGAAATGCAGTGATAAAGCCAATGCAACTTGTAGTCGGTATCAATGCCCACCTTGTGCATTGCGTACAATAGGATAATGGGGTCGTGGACCCCACGGCGGATGTGATCAATTGCCCCCCGACAATAAAGGTGCGTTTGCCTCTGTGCCTTGAACTTCGACATCGCTCGGCATCGCGATGTAGCCCGTTCGTATTGCTTATTGTTGATCCTACAAATATTATGAACTTGTGAAGATTATTATTGAGACTTGTTTACGCAACGGTAGATTGAAATTGACACGCAATTGTTTTAGATATTAAAAATGTTACAGACATTAACCGCTTTGGCAAGGAGTGTAGATTTTCAAATATCTTAGGTTCCTCGGATATATTAGAGAAAAAGTAGACAAAAATATGTTACTCTGATTTCTGACTTGAAAATAGGATAGGTTTACGATAGATTGTAATGGTTGATTGAGGGTTAAAAAAGGATATCATTATTTAATCAGAATTCAAAAGGATAAAGTCACTAAAACTTTAATTTGTCCCTTTTTGCATGGAGAAATCCTCTTGGATTCCTACTGACAAGCAGGATACACTTTTAATATTCAATAATTGCTTTCATGACTCGTTTAGACTTACGCATTCCTGAAAAACTTTCATAAAAAGTTTCGAAACCTTTCAAAATTTTTCAAGACACCGGCCTCGTTACCAGGATAAGGGAAATGGTTATTTATTAGGAAGGAATATCAGCGCAGGGGTACTCCTGTACCAAAGTGTCGGTATTAAAATAATGCTAAATAAAACTCTTAACACTTGTCTAACTAAGCATACCCATCGACACAGGTCTACCACCTTTTATTGCCACTTTCATACGCTCCGGTGTCCGGTTGCCATCCGCGGTCACCAATTGCACCACTTCACATCCAAAGAGTCACATGCTCATATCATGTTCCAACGATTTTCAACTCTATACTCTTCTTTTAAAAATCATATTCAAATATCATCACGATGAGACTATACACAGCTTGTGAGTTTCCTTGTTTGTCAAACAATTTATAATTGTTACCTTTGGTATTCTTCTTATTATATCCGATGCGTCATGGAGAGGAATGCTCTGCGTAATTAATTTTTTTTGTTGGAATTTTGTATAGGCTGATAATGATGTAGGCATTATATTATCGAATCAAGATGTAAGAAAACTATATAATTTTAATTATATTTGACAAACAATACAACTAATTAATGTGAGTAGTATCAATGAAATTTGACCATGATATAAAACTTGAAGAGAAAATTGAACTTTTAAAGTATTTTTTCAGTCGAATCACCTTTTTATGCTGTTGCCACTTAGAAAATACTGAATAATAAAAATCGAGGATAATATGATAATTCAGTAACCATTACAGTAGAGATTTGATAAGAAAATTTAGCAGTAGTACTGCTGCGTATGTGCCCAAAAAACGGCAATATGCTCGCTTCCTAGTATGTGGGACTAAACACTTGGCAAAATGTGGTTACGAAAATTCTGGAAATGCAACGTGAGATTAGGTATGTAGATAAGCAAAGGGAATTACCTAGTAATATGACACATTTTATCCAATAAAAATTAATAAATAGTTCTCAATATTTTCCCGTTTACCTTATGTTCATGAGTTAGTAGTTATTTCCCCAAGACAAGAGTACAAGAGTATATTAAAATATTACAATTTAAATAGCCGCTTTAAAACCGTACGTGAATCATAATAAATATTCATAACACGGGAAATACTCATGAGATATCAAAAACACCACCATTGTTTTGTGGCAGTCCTTATTGTCTACTGAAATATTCCTGCCTCGACGATATACAAGAATATTATATACAAATGTAAAGAATTATGAGTCATCATCTTTTCATCAGACTTTTCATCATCAATCCATATACATACGTCCGACAGGTTTCCTCTTTACCTAAGAGAATTTAGGCCCTAGTTCACCACGGTAGACTTGTGCGGGTAGGTAGACTACATACCTAAGATCTTATATTAAAAATATATGTGTCACTGCTTGGCAATGATCCTTCGAGACAATAGACAATCAGCATTTAAGAATGCACCTTTTCACACGGTATTTACCACGAAAGGACTGATTTTCCGTTGCAAATTAACACTGATTAACATCACAACTTGGGGCAATGTTCCTAGTCTTTGAACCCGCAACAGCCAAGATATCTTCTTGACAGATCGCGTCGAAACTTCAAGACCATTACACCTATTCAAAATATATTCAGACTTATTTAAAGCAATTACAGCTTTACGTTAATACGCATAAGTTCGATCCCTCTTCGCAGCGTAATAAAAATACATTAATAATAGTGGTTAGATAAAATATTTATAATACGTAAACAACAATTTTCCCGTTTGAAGATAATCTTTGTCATGGTATAAAAGCGTCATTACTCCGGTTAGTGGGCAGATCGACGTGAGATTCACAAGTGGATAGACTCGTCACCTCTTCACCATGTCTCTCATCACCAGACTGTGTCTCCTGGTAATCTTGGGCTTGATGATGTCCACAGAAGGCTACCGTAACAGAGTGAACATCTTTCGAGCTCCATTCAACAACACAAGTACAAACGGAAGTGCCCTAGTTGCCTTCCCAGATATGGAACATGGCCACTGGATCCGACACTGCACAGGGTGGTACACCAGAACTTGTATATATGACTTCGTGAAAGATGATAAGTGATAAGTTATTTTATTTGTAAGTGTTAGATAATAAATGATTTATTTATGAAGCTTTGTGTTGTTCTTTTGTTTATTAATTTGATTCGAAGGGAAGTTTGATTTGTTGTTGACGAATGGATTAATTCTGCAGAAATTCATTTCTAGAGACTGTTATAAAATATATTTTGTTAGCAGAACAATAAATTTATTTAATTCCTATCTGTCTATTAGAATTCTTCGTGGCAATGTTAGTTACCCATAAAATATTGATGGATATGAATATCAGAACTAAAAACTTAGTACTTCTATAAAGCAGTTTACGCTCAAAATGTTGTACCCAAATTTTAAGAATACAACGTGGAGAATACATGGATTCCTCCTATGTACAAAAAAACTTTTATTTCGTTTCTGCTGTTAGTAAAATGGGAGTATGTGATATCAAATGTCGCGGTTTGACTTTGGACGAATAATCCACTGACATTTGTCTCGGGTCCAGGTATCCTCTACGCACAAGACTTAGGTTTTCTGACATTTGCTTTAGAATGTTTTTACTGTAAATGACAAAAAATCAGTGAAATATAATCACGATTATTACAGTTAGGACCGCCATTCTGGCCTATATTTTTTTTAAGACAGCTGAAAATGTAGCCTAAATTATGAGATAACACAATTTTCGTGGTGGACAAATGTTTGCCTCCACAAATATTTGTTTCGAAACTGAATATTTAATACGAGAAAAAATCTCTTAAATTTTCTTATACGAATACATATGGGTCTCTTATTGGTCAAAAGTATGTAGGTATGTGACTGTTGTAATTATTTCGTTATTTTAATTTTTGATATCTTCTTCTTCTTCTTCATCAACCCATATACGCCCACTGCTGAGCACGGGTCTCCTCTAATATTGAGAGGGTTTAAGGCCATAGTCCCCCACGCTGGCCTAGTGCGGGTTGGCGGACTACACACCTAAGAAATTCTTAAGAACTTTTAGGTGTGCAGGTTTCATCACGATGTTTTCCTTCACCGTTAAAGCAAGTGATAATTCAATTTGAATGCACACATAACTTCGAAAAGTCAGAGGTTTCGAACCCGCGACCGCCGAGATTCTCGACCGCGCGCCCAAACCTCGAGGCCATCACTGATTACACATTACAGGCTATTAATACAATAAGAATAATCGAACAATTCAACTCGAGAACTACATTGCTAATTTTAATTAATTGTATTAAAAAAAATATTTATGCTTTTGTTTTGTACCAAAATGCTAGTGTTGCTGTAAACAAAAATGTTCATAGCAAAAAATTAACCAATATTAAAATTTTCAATATGAAACTATGTATTTGTACATTAGCATATTTAATCTTTTATTTTAAAGAAGCAAAATGACTATTCAAAGGAAAGTGAATATTTAAATACTTTTTGTTATGATTATAAACAAATCTCAAATGGTTGCATTTATATAAAAGAATTAAGATATTATAAAACTATTATTAAATAAAAACATATATTTCCGTAAACTTTTATTCACTTAAGATAATACATTTTGTAGATAAACGTAAACAGCACATAACCACAGATGAAGGTACATCGCATCTTCAATCAACTTTTATCGAAAATCATTCAAATCTATGTTATGAGATATGTTGATGACGATATCTCTTCCTACGTTGTTTCTATCGATGTTTATGTTGTAAATGTAATTTCTCACGATAATGTCGTATTCTATTCTCTGGTGGGGAAATCCACTAGCGGGAGACAGGAGAAGCACAGTCAGAACACACATAGTGGTTATGGAAAACATGGTGCCGACTAAACCGAAGAATTGCGAGGCAAAATTATACACAATGCGTCTTCGAAGCTCTACTATTTATAACTGAGAGAGGCTGTCTTTAAAAGGCCTTATCTTCAGTGATCCCACGACACTGAGAGCACGCTTGGTTTATTTAGATAATGTGCATATGTCGCAGCCAACTAGCTTAATCAGCCGTTCAGTTAACAGCCTAGCCACCTTGCTAAACGGTGTCGTTCAACCAACGTTTAGTAATAAGGCTAGAAAGTTAATTGAACGGCTGATTAAATTAGTTGGCTATCACAGTAGAATGGGCATTTACCCTAAAAGTCTTCAAACGACTTATTATTGTATAGTAAAAAATAAAAAATGTAACACTTGGCAAAAATATTTATTACATAGAATACACGTTCTTCAGATATGATTTAAACATTTTATAAATCGGTTTTATTTTAATCATATTAAATAGTTTCGAATTATTTAACGTATTAATTACTTTGATTACACTCTTAATTTACATAAAACAGATGATTTAGAATTAACAACTTCCATCACCATTCAATCCTGGTGTATCCATTCCATCCACACTTCTGCCGTGTCTACTGGGACTTGAGTTGATTTCGTTGCCCTTAGAATTCGGGTAATTAAGTTGCACAGCCCCATGGATAGTGTTTCCTGTAAAGGTGGTTTTGAAGTAGTCTCCAGGGCGACCTTCAGCCGCCGCCAGCAACGCGACAAGCGCGAGCAGCGCACACAGCTTGGTGGCGGAGAGCATGGTGAGGGAATGTACGGCAGATGTTCACACTTGGGGAACAGATCCTTGAGTAGCAATAGAGTCTCGTGCAATCAGTTTTATATGCCACTGATATCGATACAACCCATTAGGGAATTTCAATTATTTGCATAATTGTATGCTTAAATTGTTCTTGCGTTATGTACAAGCTTATTGCAATTAATTGATAAAAAACAACAATTTGGAATTTTGAGAAATTTGTTTCGATAGGTACCTTCATTTTTACGTATACTGGTTTTGCGTGTCTTACTTTTTCATTCCTTAAATATAGGACTAAGTTTTGTTAAAGATACATTATGAATATGTATTAATTGATTACAACCATTTTTCATTATAATAGATTTAGCATATTCTTATTGGTTTAAACACGCCACGATTTCAAATGGAACTAAAAATCTTTGGGACTTTCTGATAAAATAGGTAACTATAGATATTGACCCGCAGAAAAAGGTTAAAAAATTGTGATGCAAGACTCATATAAATTCGGTTGTACTGTTCTTCATTATCACACCAAGATTTGTTACCAAAGTGTGTGCATCTGCCGCACATTCCGTCACCATGTTCTCCGCCACCAAGCTGTGCGTGCTGCTCGCGCTCGTCGCGCTGCTGGCGGCTGCTGAAGCGTACCCTCATGATAACCACAATAATATCTTTGAATTTATTTTCCGCGACAACATTGTAAAGGGAGCTATGCAAGTTAATTACCCAAATAGTACTGGAAACAAAGTCAACACCGAAAGATCTGGCCGAAGTGTCGTGTGGATCGAACCAAATGAAGACGATGGATTTAATTAGCATCATCAAGGGAAAGAAATGCGTGGCCAATTCTGTTTAAATAAAATTCAAATCTGTTTAAATAATTCTATTTATGACCATGAACCATATTAAGTGATATATTTTAATCCACCTGTGATACAATGGGCGCAAAAAAATACAGTGCTAAGATTAATCCAGCTCATGTTTTTCAATGGTTTCCCACCAAATAAATACATTTTTATTTATGTAGGTATTATTTTATTCCTATCCTTGAATGTAAACATTAGACAATTCCCACAAATATTCACTTCTACCATTACATTATTATGTAGTATATCATCGACAATAGCAACACACATCACGGCATTGCAAACAATTTCCAGGAAACAATAGAAATTGATACCAACCGATATTATAAACATTAGGAGAAAATTTTAAACCTTCAAGATCCAGGCTCGGAATTAAGGCTTATTTTTATGCAGAGGTCTAATCTAGAAAGGAATTAAACATGCAGTGTAAAGGAATCGCCCCTACGTCTATTTTAAATTTATCAATATTGCCAGCACTTTGAAAATGTCATTTTTAGAAGCGCAGCAAGATGCATAGTCCTCCACAATGTATTTTTATAGTTGTAAAACTTACAAACAGTTGTACGAGTAACTATTATTTTTGGTTAAGATAAAACTATTCGTACCACACGTTTAGAGAAGACACGTCATTGCAGACGGACATAACTGTTTTTTAAGGATTTATATGGTTTCTTGAGTGCACTTCTATTTACCTTAACTCAATAATAACTTTTTTTTCTTAAGTAGGTATAACTTTTTTTCTCTTAAGTAATGTAAAAAAACACTTATCGAAGGTATGTGTGTTTGAATTGAACATTGAATTATCACGTAGATACTTTAACGGTGACGAAAACGTGATAATTTTTTTTTGGTGTGAAGTCCACCAAACCGCACTAGGCCAGCAGGGTGAACGAAGGTAAAAAACATTTTCTGTTGTAGAAGAGACCCGTGTCCTGTAGTAGGACGTATGTTCATGAGCTAATGATGATTGTAAAGACGGAGAACTTCTAAGTAATTGCCATGTTTGTTTCAATAAAATAAAAAAGGATTAGGAATTTTTAAACGATAAAAAATATGCTTAGGAAAATATTTATTAATTACTTAAATAACTGCATGACATAATACACTTCAGACTGACT
This sequence comes from Cephonodes hylas, assembly GCA_030295005.1. NCBI lineage: Eukaryota > Metazoa > Arthropoda > Insecta > Lepidoptera > Sphingidae > Cephonodes > Cephonodes hylas. The sequence continues at coordinate 485,404 of AP025367.1, read as the reverse complement.
GACGACAATAATTAAATAATACCAGGTAGAAAAAATCTACTAAAAAGTGCGGAATAATGTTTGCAAGATTTGTGGTTTTTGATTGTGATGTATCTAAAGGTTCTTGGTGCTTGCCCTATGGTTGCTGTAGACAAAATACTTCTCAACCATCTCTCTAGTCACAGTATGGTTGATCAATAATACCCAAGGATTTCAATTCCTGTTGGTTCAACCCACACGACGCTGCGACCATGGCGTCTTCCGTAGATCCTGTTGTCGTGAGAGTCTGGGTAGTTTATTTGCGCGTGTCCGTGGATGTTGTTGTCGCGCAGTTTTGTTTCGTAGTAGTTGTCGTAGTCGTCATGAGGATATGCTTCAGCAGCCGCCAGCAGCGCGACGAGCGCGAGCAGCACGCACAGCTTGGTGGCGGAGAACATGGTGAGGGAATGTACAGCAGATCCTTACACTTGGGGAACAGATGCCAGTGTGATGGTAAAGTTCTTAGCGAAGATATTTATATAGTTCTGGTGTCAAAGATTACTGAATTCGTGAAGATGGGAAATCCGTTGTTTTTCTAATTTGATAAAACATCCTAATTATCTACTTTTTACTTACTGTCGTTATCTCGATTAATTGAAAGTAACTTTTTTTTAGGTATCATAGGCGACCAGGCGATAATAAATTGCGATTTAATTTGTTATTTATTTTTTAAGTCTACATAACTAATACATTATATTGAGTGATGCCTCTCCATAGACTTATGAAATTGAAATATACGATGTAAGGATCATAAAAACTTTTTAATAAGTAGACTACAAATCGGTAATATTTCTCAATGTGCCGGTATAGCTAGTCGAGACCCCAGTGTGAATGTATTTTCTAGACTAGTGCCACCAGTTTTGTGGTAATGTGATGTTTACTAGGCGAATATATCGATAGCCCATGCATTTCAATTACCAATAGTTTCTTGAATAATTTAAAAGGGGAAATATAAAGAGACCTTGAAACCGACGTGCATGCATGAAGAGGATAATGTCAGTGGAAGAAGCGAAAGAGGTGCGTTTGGACCGTTATATTTTGCGCTCTATAGTCTCTGCCTATCCTAACGAGACACAGGCGTGAGTTTATGTATGTAGTTTCTTAAATTGGGATAAACATAGAATCTTTTTTCCCTTCCCTATCATTATCAATAACATTAAAAGATAATTCCCATGTTTTACCTATTCCACATAAAAAAGAAACACAGAGCAGATAACGTTATCTTTGGGAAATCCTAAAAAAATAGACTTAAAAGTAATTAAGGAATAGATATATTTAACATATCGTTCTTATCTCAACAAACGCGTCAAGGGTCATCGATCTCTGTAAGTATGGACATATAAAGCCCAAAGGTGTCTCTTTTTCATCACATAGCGATCTGTTCCCCAAGTGTTAGCATCTGCCGACCATTCCGTCACCATGTTCTCCGCCACCAAGCTGTGCGTGCTGCTCGCGCTCGTCGCGCTGCTGGCGGCTGCTGAAGCGTACCCTCGCGACGACTACGACAACTACTACAGCACCAACATGCGCGACAATGTCATCCACGGACACGCGCAAATAAACTACCCAGACTCTCACGACAACAGAATCTACGGAAGGCGACATGGGCGCAGCGTCGTGTGGGTTGAACCAGCTAGAATTGAAATCCTTTGAGCTTATTGATAAGTCAAATCATGGGGGAAGGGCTCATGTGACATTTTATTCATCAACAAATCATGAGTCTGCAGCCTTAAGAGGATTTGGACCGCGTTCGTTAATACTGGATTAAATCCAAAAATTCTTATGACTATCATATCAATGCATTGATTTCTTGTACTTATTTTTGTAATATGTCATCAATGTATTTTAAAATGTGTTTGACTATTAAAATGTAATTATGCTCAAATATTTTTTTTTGTTTATGCTGCGCAATTCCACAGTACCTTACATGACTTGAAAAAAATATTTATCCTATTGCGTTATATATTAAAAAGCAGTGATGGCCTCGAGGTGTAGGCGCGCGGTCGAGAATCTCGGCGGTCGCGGGTTCAAACCCCAGGCACACACCTCTGACTTTTCGAAGTTATGTGTGTATTCAAATTGAATTATTACTTGCTGTAACGGTGAAGCAAAATATCGTGATAAAACCTACACACCTAAAAGTTCTTAGGAATTTCTCAGGTACACACCTGTACACACTATACCCGCACTAGGCCAGCGTGGTGGACTATGACCAAAACCCTTTCAATGGTAGAGAAGATCCGTGCTCAGCAGTGGGCGTATATGCCAGTTGCCATCAACCCATACACGTCCCACTTTTGCGCACGGGTCTCATCTACAATTGAAGGGGTTCAGGCCTTAGTCCACCACGCTGGCCTAGTGCGAGTTGGCGAAAGAGAGTCTATGTAACCTTTACATTTCTATCTCTTGATAAACGAATGTATACATACATATGTGTTTTTATGTAGTTATTTTAATAACACCATTCGTCTGACTGAACACAAAAAAACGAATGACAAATTTACTACATAGCAAATTGATTGTCTTTCAACCTGTAGTTTATAAAAACGCTGCTGAAATAACCACATGTTTAAAATTGAGAAACAAAAAAGTAAAATATGCAGGTCCAAGAAAACAGAGCTAATATACTTTGGGCCACATTTAATCATTCATTAAATATGCCTACATACATAGCCTCACGCCTATATTCCCCGAAGGGGTAGGCAGAGATGCATTTCTGCACCCACATTTCGCCAGATACGTGTCAGTCCCACGTAATAGGGGGCGAGCCTATTGCCGTTTTTCGGGCACATTTCCAGACTCCGTGCAAAAAAAAAACAATAACACTGAACGACCTGGGAATCTAACCTAGGACCTCTAGATCGCACGGCACATACTTGTACCGTGAGACCACGAGGCAGTCATTAAATATCTTGTGTTCATTAATCCGTGGTGCACTAATTTCACTAAATGAATTGTCTTTTTTACGTGAGAGTAAAACCTCATGATTCTATATTTTGTCTTCCCTTTGCAGTGAAGAAAAGTGGCCAACGAGTTGTTTTCCAATTCCTGCTTTAAATCTTTTTAAAGGCTTTTATTTAATTTCTGATTAAATTCTTTGTGGGATCATGACAAGTTAGGTTTCGTTAGTTAGGTGCTATGGGTTAATAAAGTGCGTGCTGTTGATCTTAGAGCACAGAAAATGTAATGGCGGTTATGCGGCAAAAAAAATGTAGCAATGACGTACATTAGTATGAGATAACCCATACTATTACTGCCAAAATACATGATATATCCCATTGCTCGGTATAGGGGTCCCCTGCCTCTTTTTTCTTGTAGATTTCTCATGTTAAAGAGTTAATTATAATTTTAATACACAAATACATAGATGTATGGTCCGCTTCAGACCAGTGTGGAGGAGAAATCAATCAATCAATTAAAATTTACGAGCTAAGAATTAACGTATTCCATTGGTGAATACAATAATTAAATTGTGAAAAATACAACAGTTTATATATGATTCATTTTTAATTATCACAAATAATTGATAATTATAAAAAACAATACACACAAATGATACAATTAGAGCAAAAAAGTTGTCGTCGGGAAGCATTATTTTCAAAATTCAAGTAAGCGTGCGAGGTCATCAAGGCTCATTCCATCAGCACCGAAAATAGGGTCTGATATTCTGATTTCAGGTACCATTTATTATTTAAACACTAAAATACTCCATGCATTTCCAAGTTACCGGCTTCGTCTACCCAAACAACGCTGCGGCCATGTCGTCTTCCGTAGATTCTGTTGTCGTGAGAGTCTGGGTAGTTCACTTGCACGTGTCCGTGGATGTTGTTGTCGCGCAGTTTTGTTTCGTAGTAGTTGTCGTAGTCGTCATGAGGGTACGCTTCAGCAGCCGCCAGCAGCGCGACGAGCGCGAGCAGCACGCACAGCTTGGTGGCGGAGAACATGGTAAGGGAATTATCGGCGGATGCTCACACTTGGGGAACAGATCGTTGTATGAAGGTAAAGGTCTGAGCGAACAGCTTTATACGGTTTTACGATCACAGATAATTGTAACCTTATGACATTGGAAAGACAAGTTTCATTTTGTCTCGTTACGTCCTAAATAATTACATATTGTTTTTATTTTTCTTATCTACTTTGTAAAACACGTCCGAATATATAATGATAACTGTTTGTAATTTTCGATAATAAGTCATTGCTGCTATTTATATAATTGTTATTTATAACAAAAGTCGTATTGGCCTCGAGCCTTGGCCACATTATCGGGAATGTCGTGGGTCGCGGTTCATACCCCAGGTATATATTCCTGACTTTTTGAAACTATGTGTAAATTCAAAATGAATTATCGATTGTTTTAACAGTAAAGAAAAACATCGTGATGAAAATTGTACATTTAAAAGTTCTTAAAAAAATTTTAGGTGTCTAGTCCGCCAAGCTGCACTAAACCAGCGTGGTAGACTGAGGCCTTAATCCTCTCAATAGTAGAGGGGCTCGTTTCCAGCAGTGGGAAGTATTGGGGCTGATGATGACAATGATTACTTAAGTAAGCACCAACTATCCTGGTCCTCGATAAGACCACATTAACTTGAAACCTGCTAGAAATCTTTGTTCGTCAATTCATTGTGCTGCATGGATTGGTAGCAGATGTTTCATTGATGCTTTTTGTTCTACCGCTAAGACTATAAATAAAAAATAAATAACTCAGCCTATCGCCGTCCACTACTGAACGTAGGCCTCCCCAAGATAGCGCCAACCATCCCGGTCTTGAGCAGCTCTCATCCATCCCCCGCTAAGACTATGTGACTCGACAAATTATACGAGTTAGATAATACCGCGAGAAGTACAATTTTTTCTCTTTTTTAAATACTCTCCTCGCAAATGGACAGATCTAACGAGATGGAGATAATATTAATGCGAACCTAAAATAAATCTGTTAGGACCGATGCATTTTATCTCTTCCTATCCGAATGAACCTGCAGTGCCCTGCAGTGGGACATATATGGGCTTTATGGAGATTATGTAAAAATGCTTCTAATTTTCATCAGTGAAGTAGAAGAAATTCACAGCAAAGATATGAAAATATTAATCAAATACTTTGAAATCATATGAAAACCGTCAGCCGCGAAGAAAGTCTCGCTGGGCTCCAAGATATAAATTCGTATAGGTATATGATGTCTCATGTTCGATTCACAGATCAAGCTACATGTTATTGAGATCTTCCATAAGATCTGATTCTCAGCAGCTTCACAGAGTCTGGAGTTATGCGCAGGTTACAGGAATAGGCTCTGGGTAATATAGAGGTATATAAAATACACATTTGCCACGCTTTCAGGTGTACTGCGAAAGTAAGCAGGTGGTTATGCCATTACGACCCAGTTACTAATGTATCCAAGGTGTAGTATGGTTGTTCCATAACTGGTTCTATTTAAAATTGTCACTGCCGTGGAAGCTACAAAAAAATCTTTTCATTTGTACCGACTCCCATATTTTTTTGAGCCATGTTGCATGACCTTGTATCATCATTTTTGTATCATCGTTCTTATTCTTGCCAGTAGTCTTACATAGCATATTAATGTTTTCAAACCTAAATAACTTTTTTTCGTGTAGATTTTAAATATTTAAATAGTTCTTGGTTTAAATGTAATTAGTTTTTAACATAGGAGAGAGATACTATATCCACGACACATGATACCATCACAGAGGTTGCAGGCCGCTGAAATGCTTATGAATATGTGTGTAAAGTCATGTGTCTACTTTATTGAATTTTCACGCTTCCAAACGGTAAAGTAAAAATCTAATGGAAACCTGTATACCTTCAGCTGTTTACAACTCTTAAGTCCTCCCTAAAACTATATTGGGGCTTATGCTGTAACACCTAAACTTTCTCTCACTAGTAGATCACTAATAGATCCTATATCTTCCAAACAGTTACTGATAAAAATATATAGAATATCGCATGGATATGTATATTTTTTTAACTCAACCAAGTACCAGCGCCAGTACCATAGCCATTAGGGCCGCTTAATCACTACACAGGTAAAGTGATCATGATTTTTTCGCATCAAACCCATGGAATGACGTTTGATAGGTCTTTTAAAAACATTTTGCTATGACGGTTTTTTTTTTATTTATTTTTTATTAAAATATTCTTTTTTGGAAATTATGCAGAAGTTATGAGTAGTAAATGTAAAAGTCAAGAGTTAGTAAATTTTTTATATTGAATAAAATAATACACATGAACACATTTTGTAAATCATATAAAACAACTCTATGGAATGACGATGATTAACCACTTCATTTCGGTGTTTTAATACGCTCTATAAGCTTCGAATTCTGCTGGTTCAACCCACACGACGCTGCGACCATGTCGTCTTCCGTAGATTCTATTGTCGTATGAACCTGGGTAGTTCACTTGCACGTGTCCGTGGATGTTGTTGTCGCGAAGTTTTGTTTCGTAGTAGTTGTCGTAGTCGTCGCGAGGGTACGCTTCAGCAGCCGCCAGCAGCGCGACGAGCGCGAGCAGCACGAGCAGCTTAGTGGCGGAGAACATGGTGCGGGAATGGTCGGCAGATGCTAACACTTGGAGAGCAGATCTTGGTGTAACGTGGAAATAGCGTGGGAATAGTTTTATATGATTTTGCTATCACAAAATATTGACCCTGTGACACTTTTATATGTGTTTATTTTTAACGATAAGTCCAAATTATTTGGACATACCTACACATATCACTGGATCTATCTATTGTTATCACTCGTTTTAGAAATACCCAAATATACAATAAACATTTTCTTATGAAATCGTTTGCTGTGTTATCTATATCGCTTTCTAGTGCTTACAAATTTTGGTAGCGGGCATTGCAGCTTCCATTAATAAAACCTTTCAGCTTTACCAAAATGTCACGAAATCAGGACAAATGAGTTAAGAATTCTTAGTTCATCATTCACCTGCCCTGATCCCAATTCTTGTTTGGGGTCGGCGCAGCATGTTTTGTCCTTCCTTCCTGTGTGGAAGGACAAAACATGCTGCATAAGAGTTTTGGCAGATGTTTTACGGCCGGCCGCCTGCCTGACGCCAACCCTCCTTGGGAAAGAGTTCTTAGTTATTTTTTATTATTTCGACTGCCTAGTTCTCTTGTGATACTTGTATTAATTTTAATTATGATTCTAATTGTTTGTAGAACCAAAAAGATTTACGGAGATATTGATACCCAGTAAACGTGATTTCTGCCTAAATTGTAGTTAAAACCACGTCTGCGACTGTTAAGTGTATTGATTTTCGCATTTTTTCATATTCGCAATAGTACCATTCATAATATTTATTCAGGCGTTTGTTATTATAAAAAGATTACATTTTTATCGATTGACACATAATTTGCATAATTAATTTATAAAAACAATGGAAAGTCCAATGTCAATGATCGCGGGGTCATGATAACTCAACAATCCATGTAAGATATGAATGTAGCCCAAAAAAAACCGTAACTGGAGCTTTCAATTCATTTAGATAACGACACTAAATAAAAAATAGATAATAAGGTTGTTTCATCAAATTACAAAAACAACGGATTTCCCAATGTCTTGAAGGTAAAGTTTGACAACAGAACTATATAAAGCGTTTGCTTAGAACTTCACCATTACACAGACATCTGTTCCCCAAGTGTGAGCATCTGCCGTACATTCCCGCACCATGTTCTCCGCCACGAAGCTGTGCGTGCTGCTCGCGCTCGTCGCGCTGCTGGCGGCTGCTGAAGCGTACCCTCGCGACGACTACGACAACTACTACGACACTAACTTCCGCGACAACAACATCCACGGACACGTGCAAGTGAACTACCCAGACTCTCACGACAACAGAATCTACGGAAGGCGACATGGGCGCAGCGTCGTGTGGGTTGAACCAGTGGAGAACTTGGAAGTTCATGAAGTATACGTTTAAGAAAGAATTTAGAACAAACCAAATCGCCGTCTCATCATAAATAACTCTAGTAATCTCAAAGAGAAGAAAGAAAAAAAAAGAATTTAGATTAATTTTACATAATTAGATCATAAGGAAAGAAAAATGACTACAGTTTCCCCTTTTATGAACCAGCTGAATCCGTTATTCAAACATCCACATCGTCAAAAAGATTTGCATCACTTATACTCAAGTGTGCATCTTCCAGAAAAACCTTCACATTCAAGGATCCAAAACTAACAATTATTTTGTACCTTTTAAATGTGTATTATTATTTTTTAATAAATTTAGCAAATACTCCGAAAAATTGTATTTTTTATATGTCCCGTGTCTTTGAATAGTTTGTTGCTATTATGCATCTCTAACTACCTCTAATACAATTGTAGAAAAAGTAACTATAAAAGTATAGATAGTTTCTACCTTTTAACAGCATCACATTTGAGGTCTCAAAAATATATCATAATAATTATCATCTGCATGGGCAGATATACGTCCATATACATACGTCCCGGAAAGGACTTCTCTACAACTTAAAGAGGTTAGGCTTTAGTCCACTGTTGAGGATTAGTGTAGATTGGCACCAAAGGAAAAAAATCCTGAGAAAATTCTGCCTAAGTGTACATGCAAACACACATACCTCACGCCTATATTTCGCCAGGTATGTATTAGTCCCACGTTATAGGGCGCGAGCCTATTGCCGTTTTTCGGACATATTTCCAGACTCCGTGCTGTTACTGAGATTTTTCTAATGGAAAAACCCAATAACATTTTGCCCGACCCGGGAATCGAATCCAGGGCCTCTAGATCGCACGGCACATACTTGTACCGTTAGACCACGAGGCAGTCTAACTGTACATGTCGGTGGATATCACACTTTAAAATATTTAAAATATCATAACCTGAATATGCCAACTATATTAGTACATTTAAATTTGTCAAGGTGAAAGCGATTATTAAACAATGTATGAAGCTTTCCCGTTTAATTTTATTGGACTGCTTCATTCGTTCTATGGTAAAGATAAGTACGAGTGATCTAGGTACGTAATGCCTAGAGGGCGGCGACAGCATTAACTCTATTACATAAACAGCGAAATGTGGATTGTGGATGTAGAAATGCATCATTGACTACGTGGGCGTGACAGATAGTGCTCCGGAGTGCTTTGGCTTCTGGTGTTCCTTTTTTAGTTTATACTTGGAAAGTGGTAACAGTTTACCCGACTATAAGTGTGGCTATTTATGTAAGGGCTCTTGACGTTAAAAAAAACCGTTTTTTATGGGAAAGGAGGCAAACGAGCTAGTGAGCCACCTAATGTTAAGTGGTCAACAACGCCCGTGAACACTCATGATACCAGAGGAATTATCGGTGCGTTGCCGGCCTTTAAGGAAAGTATATGTCAACTTTCACGGTGAAGGGAAACACTATGAGGAAATTTGCAGACCTGGAAATTCCTAGCATTTTTTTAGTTGTTTCAGTCTGGTGGAATAAGACATTACCCATGTAGGTAATGGAGAAGACCTAGTACAGTAAAGAAACAAAATGTAATGTTCCTATTATTTATAATTGAATATGATGTTTCACTGTTATTTAATAGTCAAAATTTGGTGTGAAAAAAATCTTTTTACACCTCGGGTGACACGTGTTTGAAACAGTGTTTATGTTTTAACGAAAAAATGCGATTATTATGGGTTAAAAAACCACACAATCATTAAAATTAGGGATTTAAAAGGGCAAAAAATAATAGAAAAGATTTTGTTTAATTGTTTATTGTCAAAGCGATACACGTAAAATATATCACTGAACTATGTAAAAGTAATACTAAATTGAAATGCAATGTAAAGTACTGAAACATAATTGGAAAATATTTTGAGTAAAAAGTTATTTGTTAAATTCAGCGCTGTTTTTGGTAACTATAAAATATGAATGTTGAATTGGTTATCCAGAGGTTATTTATTAGTTGGACGTATTTTAAACATATATGCCGCGAATTTCCAAGTTCTCCTCTGGTTCAACCCACACGACGCTGCGACCATATCGTCTTCCGTAGATTCTATTGTCGTGAGAGTCTGGGTAGTTCACTTGCACGTGTCCGTGGATGTTGTTGTCGCGCATATTGGTGCTGTAGTAGTTGTCGTAGTCGTCTCGAGGATACGCTTCAGCAGCCGCCAGCAGCGCGACGAGCGCGAGCAGCACGCACAGCTTGGTGCCGGAGAACATGGTGAGGGAATGTGCGGCAGATGCTTACACTTGGGGAACAGATCGTTGTGTGAAGGTGTAGTGCCCTGCGAAGGGCTTTATATATCTCTGGTAACGCAACGTGCTGACCCCGTAACCCTGGAATATCCGCCTATATTTTAGCAAGGTTTGTCCAGCGATACACTTTTCATCAAGTCAACTATTTATCGGTATTTAATTTTAAAAACCCAGAAGATAAAGTATCAATTTATTATCATCTATTTCTCGTAATTTCATGTTTTTAATTAACGAGATGTTTGTAGGTAAAAAAAATCATACCATTGACTTTAATAAGAATAGCCTTTGACATATTATAATATCGGGGAACGAGGTCAGTTCATACATGTTTTGCCCTATGACATTCGTTATCTAAGAAATTAGGCGCGATAAACCATATCCAGATACGATGATCTTGCATACATAATATGTATATGAAAAAGGACTTTTCGGTCTCACAAACTGATATACCTGAATGTAATGGCAAAATATGTTGTTTCAACATCATCGAAAAAACTTTTCCTATTTTTAAGCTCGAATTATCTTCAAGTTTTTGGAATAAAACTCAAAAGAGCTTGAGTGTAGAAAAATGCTATAACATATATATGCGTAAGTGTATAATTATAGGTAAAATAAACCCATATATATATAAGAAGCTGCTGACAGATTTATCAGACTTGTTATAGGTAATAAAACATCGAGCTATCTTAAGAGGGAAAGTAATAACGGTGCTGCGATATCAACCGATTTATGGGTTCGGGAATTCCTCAGTCACCAGGCCAAAAGTCTTTAACATTGCATTCATATAAATGCACTCTTCACGCTTCACTATCATTATTAAATTAGTTCCTCGAGTGTCAGTATCTGCCGCACATTCCCTCACCATGTTCTCCGGCACCAAGCTGTGCGTGCTGCTCGCGCTCGTCGCGCTGCTGGCGGCTGCTGAAGCGTACCCTCATGATAACTACGACAACTACTACGAAACGAAGATGCATGGCAACACCATTCGTGGACACGTGCAAGTCAACTACCCTGGTTCCAGTGGCAACAAAATATACGGAAGGAGGCACGGTCGAAGTATCGTGTGGTTCGAACCGGTAGAATATAGTATTGATGGACTGTATTAATAATTGCGGTGGTTAAGAAGCTAAGGCAGTTGAACATTTATGGTGCGCCATATCCGATTGTCGATACCGTATTCATCAATTCATCATCATCGTTATCATCACCAGCCTTTCACGTCCAATGCCTCTTAGATGGCACGCCACTGGTTTGCAAGAATAGTATGCTATATTTACATTTGTCAATGATGTATGAATTTACATTGGGACTGGGTGTTTTTGAATATGAAAATGCTGTTGTATTATCTGATCTGTTAATATTTTTTGAATTGTGCTGTGTTTTTTTAACATTAAAACCTATATTGTAAAATATTCCTATACTGTCTCCTAAATAAATTTATAACCATAACTATTTCTTTTTCTACTAACCAATATGTTTTCACGAAAGGCCCAAAACTGAAGATGCGACACTTTTTAAGGTATGGTCATGTACATTATACATATACGGATGATTTATTACCTTAAGTATCAAAATTAGGTGTGCACAATAATGCCTTTTAACATTGGCATTAACATTAGTTTATAATTAACCCGCAACAAATTTTATTTAAAAAAGTACTTACTTAAAAAGAGGGTGTTACAAACAAAGGGAACAAATATTTTGACAAAATTTAAACAAACGTCGGATATACGGAGTTTAAAAGATTGTGTTCATTATTTTTTTTTTAAACAATACTCTCAAAATATTGTAAAACGTAGTTAAAATACAGATCTGCCTACATTAAGGTAATGTAGGCGTTGTTATATATGTTAATATTTTCCTTGTTGTGAGTTTTAAAATTATATATTCCAGAAATTATTGAGCTGTAGGTCTATAAACTACTTTTAAATTAAATATACCTTCTTTTAAGGTTAAGACAGATAACATTTAAAATGATTTAATTAATTTACAATGTTAATAGGTACCTAAAAACACTCGGTGTTCAAGATTAACACGTAAAAATATTATAAAAGAGCTTACATGCAAATTCCTGTAACATACTCACTTGAGAGTTGAGATCCTTCGATATCCTAAAGACAACTATGTCTTCTGTCTTCAGAGTTTTGTGCCTGCTTGTGCTGATGGCATTGCTGTCTCCTGGAATCAACTCTTGGGATTGTGATAGCTGTGAAGAGAGACCACGGCCCAGGCCTGATTGTGAAGATACATACAGTCAAGTTATTGACGGAAGCGTGCAGATCAATTATGAAAATGCCCACGATAATGTCATATATGAGCGTCGCTAGCTTTTAATATGCTATATCAGTAATTTAATTGACTGTGTCAACTTATCAGGAATGTATTAAATAAAATACTTTTTCGTAAACATATTGTTTTAAAAGAAAAATAATAATAATACATTGCAATATGCGTTGTATTTCAATATTAAAAAGTGTTTTAAATATCAATAAAAATATTCTAGTAGTAAATATTAGCGTGACATACATTTTAATAGAAAACATTTTCATGGTACAACTTGTTTCTCAACAGAAAAAATTAGTTCATGTCCTTTTATCTATTTTTCTTTGTAACATTTCCGTAAAAAATACTTTATTAAATCTATTATATAAGTAAATGTTGTTGATAAAGCACCATAAGTTGTATAATAGTATATGACGTTATTTTATTTCTGTTTATAGTGATGCTATTGATTAGAAAAGATACCAAAGTGTTTTAAAAACATATTTAAACCATCTCTATATCATATGCTCTATTAAGTAATTAAGTAAGATGCTGGCGTTATAAATCTAGACGTTTTTGTCAGTTATTCACTACTTAGCTGCTTGTTGTCCAAAGATGTGATTAATCTTCAATTTCCCACCAATAGTTTACTCGTACGTTGACAATGCTTCGTATCAATCACATTCAAAAGGCATAATTCAAATGGAATGACAACTTGGGAATTCCGCAAAAAAATAATTGCAGCAATTGATTCGCGTCAATCAAAGTGCATTATTCGATATCACACCATGTATCTAATTTATTTATCTGCATTTATACTGGGCCTGGGATAACAGGTCAGCTGTGTGTTTTACCAGTTTGATATATATTCTGAAGTGTTAATTCAGTATCACAAGATATCTATCATCTATAGATTAGAGTATATAAGATTCTTGGTATTAGGTTCCTGTATTGAAGCACAATTTAATCTTTAGGAATCTGTTTCGCAAGGTTTTCTCAGGCAGAGCGACTGTTGGATCCGGTGGAAGATTTAAATATTTCGCGGCCTTTCGAAATGACCGCCGTTTTTTTCTGTATAAAAAATACATGATAATTAGATTAAGAATATTGTATAGACTGGGCTTATCATTTTTTGTCTTTATGACCTTAAATTAATTTTCTTTCTACCTACGTTTATAATTAGTTGTGCAGATTACAAGCCAAAGTAAAAATACACAGATACAAGCAATCGACAAAGACTATCAACAGTAGAGTTTTGCCAGGGCTTCTATTCTGGCTATTACCGCTTTTTTGGAAATTGTAGAAGAGGTGATCACCACGTTTGGCAAGCGGGTTCTGTGGCTGCAGTGGTTGGGATGTTTTGACCGACGGTGCTGCTGCCCACTGAAGGTTTGGGTATTTGAGGTACTCCAACTTATTGTATAAAAATACCTAATTGTCTAATTGTTTTATTTGTTTGTTTTGTGAGGCGGACTTTCCCGTGTCAGAGATCAGCTAGCGCAGATAAGACAGACTATAAGAGCTTGCGCGTCGCTCGGAGACAGACAAATTCTCGATAACTCCTACAATTCCGACACAATGAGTTCCACAAAGCTGTGTCTTCTCTTCTTGTTCTTCGCTCTGCTGTCCATCCAGGGCTACGCCTACCACTACGAGCTTCACGGCGTAAATGTTCAAAACGCGAACATACCAGGAGATCTAGTGATAGGTTTCCCGGGCCAAGGACCTAATATTGAGGAGACATTTGTCCCAGACGAGAGGTTCTGGCAAACTATAAACGTCCAAGATCAGTTTGGGGAGAAATATTGCTACTGCCCACGTAATTGAGAAAACAATGTACTTATTTGTGGAGTGAATTTGTATTATTATGTTATTTTGTATTTATAAATAAATGTTTTATTTTAGTGTAATATTTTTTTTCTTTTAATACATACCTACTTAATCCCACTGTGAGCATTTCTGCGTCCTTATTTCAACAGGGATTTATCACTCCCTTGTAGTAGGGGCGAGCCCATTGCGATTTTCCGGCAAAACCGCAGTAACACTGTCAAATTGCTCGTTGACAATAATAAAAAAATAGGGAATTCCATATACGAATATAATGGAACTTTTATTAACATATACTTGTTTACAATTGCATTATCTCCCTTTTAATAAAGCATTTCGTTTGGTTATCCCGAAATACACACGTTACTTCTTTAATGTGTCATTGACGTAATTGCCCTTTACTAAGATTATTTTTATATATTTTTATCACTTTAATAATAGTGTTACAAACGCGGTTTATTTTTCATTTACTGTTTGGAACATATTCAATGAAATCTATTACAGCAAAAGATATGATTTTCTGTTCCATGGCTGTTTTCAAATATTTGGTTGTCGTTGAAAATGAAAGAAAATATTTCTTTTGGACATTTTCTTTTCATCATCATCATTAACATTACCAGACCATATACGTCCCACTGCTGGGCATCGACCTTGACAACTGAGAGACTTTTATCGACTACCTTAGTTTATCACGGATTGGCAGAGTATTAACCTAGATTTTTTAGGTGTGTAGGTTTCCTGACGATGTTTTCTATCACTGTGAAGTACGTAAAAAATCGTTGTAAATGCATATATATAACTTAAGAAAGTATTCGACTGCGCGCCACAAGGCCACAACGATTCTGTTCCTTACTTTACTAAAAGTATTATGTGAAATTTAGAAATTCGTTTTTTTTTTTATTTTAAAAGGAAATAACAGAATGGTAAATGAAATACAACTAATTTTTAAGCATTTTTAATTTTATATCAGCTCTATTTTAAAATTTAGTCGGTTATTTAATTAGAAAATGCCTGTTCTCGAGGAAGACAATATTACATATTATGAGAACGCGTCAACACAATTTAAAAACGATTAGGATTAATTAAATTAAACAACACACATTCACACTCTGCATAAATAAAACCAAAAAAACTATTTAACTAGAATTTGATAAATCATTTTTAAGGAAATTAAGACTATCAAGTTATTTGTGTTAGTCTCTTCGATAGGGGGCATTAGATCTACTGAAGCCGTTGCTAGAAGATCGCCGACTAGACGAGGATCGGCCGCCTGACGACCGAAAACCTGAGTGACTGCTTCTAAACCCTGAGCCACTTCTTCTATGAGGGCAAGGTCCTCGATAGTAGAAACAGTCATGTTCCTCTTGCTCAGTAGATTCAACTGCAGTGCCTCCTCCAGATATGGTATTACCTTCTGCGCCTGGAAAATTGACTTGAAAGTCCCCGTGCACTGTGTTATTCACGATGTAGATATTGTAAATCTTGTTATCTTTACCGATAACGAACCCTCGGGTTATTATTGGAATAGATTTAATGGACGGGAGAAGCGCAGCCAGCGCAAGTATACACAAGATGATCGACCGCATGGTGGAAGACACAGATTGTTACTGTCCAGGAACGACGCTATTCAGTGCATGTGTTTTCCTCAACACGATGATATGTTTTGTACTGGATTTATATTGTTTTGTTATTGTTCCCCTATCGCGGGTTATTCCAGCTATTTAATACTTAGATAGCAGTATCAGAAGGTGAAGAAATAATTGCCAAATCGTAAGTATATTTTTATGAAATATTTTACATATACTGCTGGTTGAAGGCTATTTAGTTCGAGCAGAAAGCGATCGATCGAGAGTTCCTGCGTTTGATGATGCTTCATGATTTGTAACTTGAGCACAGATAATTATTAAAAATAAAACCATGAAGACTTGAAACATTTATTTAATACATTAGTGATATAAATAAAACATGCTAATTACAATATTCCTGTTAATATTTTAAATATTGAAGATTCCAGTTTGCTCATTCCTTTTCATCTCATGCCAGCGATCAGTATTTCTGCTCATCGTTGTCATAGTCATCGGTGTAGTAATCATCAGCGGTTTGATTTCGAGCTCTATTCACAAAACCAATACTATTATTGTATGATCCGGGATAATTAATTTGCACAGACCCTTTAATAATGTTGTCTCCGAATTTTATTTCAAACACGTCCGAACTATTGCTGTTTTCTTCTTTCGTATTGTTTTCGACAGCATTAGTGGAAATCTGTAGAGTGACCAGCATAAGTAGACCAAGCTTAATGGTGAAGAGCATGGTGATCGAAGAAGCAACGAAGATTCGGAATATATACTCGTATGTCCGCGCTCCAGTAATGTATGTTGCTCTGTGCCGCTGCGACAATGCGATTGGATTTAAATAAGCATCTTATCTATGTTTTACGCTTGATAGAGAATAATGATACTGCATAATTGTTAGGAGCAGGCTATTTGGAAATCATAATCTTTGAATTTCATTATGAGGCACGCCTTCTTTAAAAAAAATATTTTTTTTTAATAAATTCAATTACTATAAATAAAACTAAAACAAAAATAACTATGTTAACAAATTACGTTACATTTTTGGATGTTCTATTATTCATAAAAATATGACGGCCTTGGCTAAATAAGTACCAAGGCATTGAAACAAAGCAACATGCAAATTCACAAACAAATAACGAATTGGTACCTATTGACAGGTGAAACAAATGAAGAACTAGACTGCATAATTATTAAACATTTTTTTTTATAGAACACTTACTGCATTGAAGAAACTTAGTGTTAACATTGTGCCTAATAGAAGACCACAATTTATTTCAATACAGTATTTCTGAGTGTAAATTAATTTATTATTATTGTGTATACTATGGGACTGACATGTTCAGTAGTGAACCAAAGTCCCTAAAATAAAAAAGAATAAAAAAAAAAGTAATTTGAACTTTGCTACCGATTATGGAAACACTTTTTATTATCGTGCTTATCACCAAAATACACCACTGTTATTATACAATTACACTCCTTGACTCCTCCTTAACTTGTATTTATTTCACTCCTGGCCTGTTATTGAAATATTAATTTTGTAGGTTACTTTTAAAAAATGACTCGGGCAAAATTTGATATAAGTTCTAGATTTTATATTGAATCCCTAAACTATATCAAGGAGTAGAACATCCATATTAAAATTAAGACTAAATGCCTACCACTGACAATGAAAACAGATAAGATAGGAGCTAAATTCATAAAGTTATTTAGCCAAAAAATTCATAGTAAAAAAAACAAAAAAAAATCATCATAACTTTGCGAAGAATTTATGTTTCCCTAATTTTAATAAGGAAGCACAATATAATTTAGGTATTTTGATTTTTTATAAAATCAATAACTACAACGTCCACATTTAATATTGCATTATCAGTAAATAGACTTTTCCGAGGCAAGGGTCAGGATTGGAGCGATATAAGATGGGGCTATATAGCCCTACGTATTCAGAATCGGGGCGTTCTCCTGGCACATCAGTCTTGCCTCACAGGACTACGTTAATATGTTCCCCGCCACTTTTTACCTTATTCTCGGGATCTTTACCTTTGCCTCACAAAATAAGGTAATGGCTGACGATTATTTTAATGTGGACATTCGGAACAACAACAGACGTGGTGGGATTCAAGTGAATTTTCCAAAATCTGGCACCAATTACTTTCATACCAGTGATGAGGAAGATGTATTGAGGATCAACCCTGGAGAGGGCGCTGGTACTAATATACAAGTGAAAGGAATAAACGATGGTGGTCAATGGAAGACGGTGACAAGAGTTTGTCCCTCAGGATCTGCTGATTGTCGTGATCATCGTGAAGAAACACCGAAAATGGCACCCCCAAGACATAATGGAGGGAATAAAGGGATGTCTACAAATTGGATCATCTGTCTGTGTGCAACTTTAATTCTATTGTTACAAAATATTTAGTGTGCGTAGAATAAAACTTTGAAAATTAATTTAATTATTTATTTCATCACGTTTCATTATTTTTTTTTTGTATTTATATACTTTTAATCATAAAAAATAGTCTATAATCGATTTACTAGACTTCAATACATAATTAGATCGATAAATGTTCAAAACTATTTACGTAACCGCCATTCATGTTATTATTGTAGAATTCATTGGCATCCTCTACGTATTTCATGGTGGTGGTTTCTCTGAAGGGCCGATTCCTGCACCTCTGTCTGCATATAACAACACAAACTGTCTTGCAATACTTCTTTTTGATTGCAGGGGTGACACCTTCTACAACGGTAAAATTTACCAAAACGTTGCCACCGATTGTGTTGTTGTGAATTGGTAGTTGGTAAATGTTCGTAGTACGGCCATTGCGCATGGGCTCATCATCATCTTCATCATCCTCTTCCGAAGAGAAGAGAGGCTTCGCTGGGGACAATACTGCAAGCAATCCCAGCAACAGGAGTAGTTTTATGATTTTGCTCATTTTGGCAATCCCCCTCAGTAAGTGGCGGAGGAGACGTGTAGTTTGTGTGTGGCTATACGATATCAATGTTTAGGCTTATATAGTGATACGTTGGGAAAAACCCTTGACCTTAATGTTTAGTCGCTGGTATACCGAATTATTAACTGAGACGAGTTACTGGATGAATCACTTGTGAAAAACTATGGGCCGTAATAAACTCGTGATCAGTCGCTCGGCCGTGAAATAAAATTTATACAGCCAAAGCGTATATGTGGTTTAGTTGGTAGACTTCGTGGTGCAATACCAGCTTATGAAATAACAGGTCGCGGGCTCGATACTCATATCGCGAATTTTTTCGTGGTTCCAATTTTTTTTTCGGAGTGTTTGTGTGAACAAAAATTACTATTATCTCAACTAATAGTTTTAAATTCTACTGGTGTCGTTATTATTTTAGAAAGGCACGATGCATCATTATGTGTCATAAGGGTTTAACGCTGAATTTTTTATTAATAATAAGTCACAATAAATGCCACAAATCTATCTCCTAATATCTTGTTGTTTAAGATTTGACGAGAAATTAGAAGAAGTAATTAGTTAATTTATAACCAGCCAGTAGTCTAAAAGTGTGCCCAAAGAGAGATATAAAACTCGTCCAGCAAATCGCAAGCATAAATCTCTGCCTACTGCCTTCGGGCAGCAGGCGTGAGTGTAATACATATGTACTTTATTTACATAAGTATACACGTTTTCTTGATACAACTTATCATTAAATAAATTTCCATATGTCAGAGGTCAGTATTCAGACAATAAAAGGGATGCGATGTACACCAGAGCATTTATTTAAAGTCGGACAGTTGACAAGAATACTTGCATTTCGGAACTCAACTAATATGTCCTCCGTCGCCCTGTGCCTCGTTCTGGGAATTTTCAATTTCCAATTACAAAATGAAGTTTCAGCCAAAGATTATTTTAATCTTAACATACAGGATAATAATAGACAAGGAGGCATTCAAGTTAACTTGCCAAAATCTGACTCCAATTACTTTGACGCCGGGGAGGAAGGTGTATTGCATATTAACCCTGGAGAAAATGCTGGTACGAGTATATTAGTAAAGGGCGTGAACGACGGTGGTGAATGGAAGACGGTTACGAAGGTTTGCCCCTCTGGGTCCCAGCATTGTGGTGGTCGTGAGCAATCGCCAAACATCGCTCCGCCAAGAGTTAACAGTGGATACAAAGGAATGTCATCTTACTGGGCCATCTGTTTGTGTGTGACTTTCGGTTGGTTGTTCGAAGCATTAAAGTGCGAATAGAATAAAACATGTGAAATATAAAAGACGTTTATTTATCTTCTCTTATTTTCTACGTAATGTGTAAACATAAGCATTTTTTTTAGTTTAGAACATTACAAATATTGATACAATATAAAAATGATAAAGTACCTTAAGAAGTATTTGTAGAGTACGTCTTGTTGCCGTTACTTATTTCCGATATCACACAACTGAACAAAGAATCCATGCACATAATATCAACACTTAATACCTTATTGTAAATGTAACTAATCACTAAAAGATCTGTCAATCATCATAATAATCATCATGATGGTTATAGTTCCGCCTTTCATCCAGATCATCTTCTCGGGAGTAACTATCATCATAGTACTTGACAGTAGTTGTTTCTCTGAAAGGCCGAGACCGACACCGTTCGCGACATATCACAACGCAAACAGTCTTGCAATACTTCTTCTTTGGTCCTGGTGTTGCGCCTGCTACCACAGTAAAATTAACTAGAACATTACCGTTCACTGTGTTATTAAAAACCGGTAATTGAAAAATATTCGTAACGTTTACGCGGCCCATTGGTTCTTCATCATCATCATCAGGGTCTTCATCACTTGTGGTGTAGTAGCTTTTTGCCGGAGACAGTACTGCGAGCAATCCCAGTAGGAGAAATAGATCAATGGTTGAGCGCATTTTGACGCGCTGTAGAAGTGAGGTCCGTAAGTTTATGAACGAGATACGGTTGAGCATGCTTATATACGTAAGCATACACGCTCGGTTGATATATATATCGGGAAAACCTACTGAGTCGTTGATATTATTTTGATGCTATACGGGTTATACTGGACGAAAAAATCTTGGTGTTACTTGAGTAAAAACATATTTAGTTACGTCACGTTTAATATTGTTAATAATTTTAAAAACAGAATATTTTTTTGTCCATCAATATTAAAAAGAAATAATGACTAATAACAGTTATTTGATTAATTATTAAAAAATTTAAAGTTTCGAATGGCTATGGAAATGGAAATCGCAAAAAAAGAAATGGGAAAGTGGTTGACTTTTGAGTTTCCCCACCGATTGGTTTGACTATTGCCTACTATAATTATTGGGTGTTTACATTGTAGGAATACAAAAGTAGGAACTTATAAGGCGATATGAAAATCATGACATACCAATAAAATCAGTCTACCTTGAGATACTAGTATGTACAGAAGCTTTTAAATCTACTTTCTTTATTTTCTAACAAAAACTAAATTTAAGAGGGTGGAGATGGATGGAGGGATGCAGAAAAAATGAGCGTGAAAATAGTATAGATATTGCAAACGATTTCATTGGTAGTGTATGTGACTCTAGTAGATAAAAATGACACTAACATATAGTCTGTATGACGTGACCTTGAGAGATAAGAGCGCCAATAGTTGTTTAATTTTTACATGTATCTTCAGCGTGGTAGATAAAGTTTTAATAAAGATATTTCAAGAAATGAGAACATTTGTATAGAATTAATTGCAGTGAACAAAATACTTACATGTAAGAGAAAGACAAGGTAAGCGAATAGCCTAAAGAACCAGCAAAAAAATAGCAACTATCAATTCTTGAGCTATAATGTTTACTGGCTACTGTCGGCTATTGTGTGGGAGTATCATGAAAGCCTCAGATACCATCATAGATACAGAGTATATGTCTAAATACAAAGAAAGATATTGTTTATTTGATAATTGTTTACTTCATTACATTTGTGGCAAATTTAGTATATAAGACGGTGTTTTTTTATAATACACATACATATATATTACAGCACATAATTCTATGCAAGAGATAGAGTTAAAATTAATTGATATTGAAAACCAACATTATTGTTTTTCCCAATCTCCACAACACGATATAAACGATCTAAAATGTATTTATCATCAACCCATATACGTCACACTGCTGTGTCACACCCAAGAAATTTTTAAGAACTTTTAAGTCTGCAGGTTTCATCACGATGTTTTCCTTCATTAAAGCAAGTGATAATTCAATATGAATAAACAAACAAATATATTAATATATGAATATAACAAAATATAAAACAAGCACTACAGAATTAAATTACTTAAAATTATGTTATAAACGCAGATATAAAACGTATTGGTTTACGTATCATCATCACCACCAGCCCGCACTACTGCTAGGCACGAAGCTCCTCCAAAATTGACTTTTGCGGATCAGCGGACACTAACATACGATAAGAAATTCGTGAAACAAATTCTAGTAAAAGAATTGTAAAATTGACGCACCTGCTCAATTCTATTCGCCATCTCCCATGTTTCAATGGTAGTAATGCATTAAAAATGAAAGCCATAGATATCCGTAAAGGATACAAACAATATGAAGTGCACACTTCTTAATATAAATAATTTCTTTGTTTTATGATTTCTTATAAAATCGGAGAACCCAGTAGATCACGTCATCTTTCGCGATAAACATCATTACGCAAGTGATAAGACCCTATGTTTGTAATTTTATTATTTAGCGGTAATTAAAAATATTAATGGTAATTCATGATTGACAAAATGGTGGGAAATCCCGCATGGAATGAAGATGTTTCCATTTTTGATGTTATACAGGACCCTTTAGATTAAATGTGTGACTGTTGGGTGTACTTATTAAATAGTGGTCTTCCTAAAATGCTATTGATAAATTTTATATTTAGGAGCATTTCCATAGAGCCAATTTTTTATGGTTGCATTATAAGTTAACATAAACTGAAGTTACTACTAACCTAATTCCACATGACAGTTAATTCGACATACATAATATACAGATGAATTCAGACCGTAATCGAAAACGAAGGCAGGTAATAGCCAATCACAAATCCATTGGTGTTAAAAAAAAACTATAGAAAAATATATACTGACGTTTCCCACACAAATATTAAATGAATGAGGTTTGTAGGGAACACGTTAATTTTTTTTTTCTTTTCGGAATTTCTTTGACGCGAATGGGTTTGTGATCACCTTAGCTATTTCCCGATTTAGTTTCCGATCACGGTCTGAATACAATTTTTTAAAAATCTTTATACTTACGGTTTAATTATTTAGTTAAATAGAAGTTTAAAAGCCAAAAAGGATTGTGGAATGTGCTTTAAACATATAGTGCATACTACAGTTGAAAACTAAACTTTTTATACTTCTGCTCGTAAATTGCAAAACGGTATGACTTGAGATAATAACTTAAATTTAACCAGCCCAAGCAGAAAGATTTATATAATTTTTGAAAGACTTAGAGGAATTGCTGACTCGGAGTATTTGCATTCAAATCTTTTGAAACACTGAAAAAGTTAAATTATGATGCACAGTTATTAACATTGAGCAACAGTTACTTATTATTAATAACCACATAACTTAATTGAAAGTTGCACAAATCGCACGTATACTCACACGCTCTACCGATGAAATTAAAGACAATACAAAAGAGCGTGGTCGGTAATAGGAATCAAACCTTGGACCTCACAGTCACGTCTTAAAAATACCAA
Organism: Cephonodes hylas; assembly: GCA_030295005.1. NCBI lineage: Eukaryota > Metazoa > Arthropoda > Insecta > Lepidoptera > Sphingidae > Cephonodes > Cephonodes hylas. The sequence goes on along the minus strand of AP025367.1, from coordinate 461,800 downwards.
CAATACTCCAGTATGTTCATAAAGACTTCAATATGCCGTTATCTTTAATAAAACACACAGACGTGGACTTTCCCGAGTCACGGGGTCGGGAGATACGCCGCTATATAAATAGATTAAAGTACGCTCAATGGCCACAAACAAATAAGCTGTCGAAGCGGGTTAATATCATCACCTCATAAAAAATACCATCATGTCTGCGGTCAACAAACCTTGTCTCCTACTTGTGCTGGTGGCGCTCATAAAGATATCCCAATGTGTGGAATACAATCACTTCGATGTATCCATCAGTGACAACAACAGAGGAGGAGGCATCCAGGTCAATTTACCCAAATCCGGCTCAAATTACTTCGAACCCACTGAGAGCTACGAACCTGATCAAGCAACAACATACAATTTTAACACTAAGAACAGACGATTCGGACAAGAAGGACAACCAAGAAAGAACAATGGCTTTGGTCAGAGAGAATATGATGAGAACGATTTCCCATCTAACACGCCAAGTCGCTCTGGCTCGACTAACTTCGACTCTGGACGCACAAATACGCAAATTATTGGAGCTGATGGTTCAGTCATACAAACGATTCGCCGCCAGGAGTACCCTGGGGGGGAACCCAAGATATTGACTCAGGTGACAGGAGCTGATGGGTCAGTATACCAGACAATTAAACGTGGTGGTTCCGGACCGGCACCGAGTGGCGGCTTTGAACCTAATGAAAATGAAGCTCCATCGCAAGGAACGGTTCACAATGTCGAGACGTATCCCACCACTCCAAGGGAACAAAATGCTAACGGTCAAGCCCCTTCTGCCTCGCAGTTCGGAGATCCTAACAAATGGAAGACTATTCGAGTTCGATTGAATAATGCCATTAAAACGTGCTACTGTCCTGTAAAGCATTAAAATTCAACAGCAAGAATTATAAACTTATGTGCCATTGAACTCTGTTCTTTTTGACTTTAAAGTCACAGTAGAGACTTAAGAAACAACAAAAACCAGAATGCTCAAGTGACGTGCTTGTATAATTGAAATGCGGTATATTATTAATTACAATGCGTGGAACAAACTTGATAACTTTATTAATAAATAGATAGGAACAAATGTTTGATATTTTTATTTTTTATAACACAAAATCGAGTACTTTTGACATGTGAAAATTTATGGTATGAATTATAAGAAACTTATTTAATGGGGCCCATAATGACCAATAACAATATTATATGAATTAAGAAAATATACATGTACATATAGTATTTTGTTGTACATACTGTACACTCTCGCCTGTACACTATATAGAAATTTTAGGCGTCGATGCATTTCTGCACTTACATTTGTTTCCCAATTGTAACGTATTCAAAAATGATAGAATATAAATATATAGAAATTCAACATACATGCCTATTATTATAATATCTATAACCCATATAACATATGTACAAATCTACATACAGCAACATACCACACATTCCATGATAGTGGGTGGGCGTGGTTTAATCACGACTTCTCGAGTAAAACAGGAAAATAAAATAGGTACACCAATTTGTCTTTTGAATTACAGAAAAAAATCAATATACAGCCTTTTTTCTTTATGCAAGCTTGTTGTAATTTTGGGATAAGTTTAATATGCATACGAGATATCTATATTGTAGTGGCCTGATGGTGAATAGTGGGTGGTGGCCCCGTGCCCAACAGTGGGACGGATAGGGGTGGATGATGATAGCTTATGAGATAGATGATGAGTCAGGTCTGCTCGTGTACCTGTTATTTTAAGGTATATTATCTATCATTTTGATCACCAAGGAAACTAAGTTTATACTTTATGACGTAAATAGTAATTTTTCAATAATTTCTTAAAAATACTTGAACTTTGTTAAAGTAACAAATAAGAAATTTTTAATTATGTATTGAACATAAGATTTTTATATCCTATTTTGAAAATATAAAAAAGTATTTAAGTGCCGGGAGATAAATGTCTCTGGCTACTTAATTCTTTACGCTGTCAAAATATTACTACAATTAAGTGCTTTCATCAATTCGACTTAAGCTCTTATAAAACTTTATGCACACTTCTATACTCTAAATTGGAGTATTCAAGAGGCGTTTATGTATCTTTATTTCTCAATAAGCGTGTCCCAAATTGTAGTATATTGAGAATTATTATTTGTATAATTATTATCTGGCTAGGTGGGGTGACGATATCCGCAAGGTGGCTGGCAGCGGTTGGATGAGGAGAGCCGAAGATCGAGCCCAGTGGCGTGCCATAGGAGAGGCCTATGTCCAGCAGTGGACGAATTAAGGGCTGTTGATTATGATGATGATTATGATGATAATTATTGTTACATTTTGAAACCTTGTCTTTTATTCTAAGCTGCAGCCATTATGAATCAATGCCGCCCCGATTAAGTTTCGACAGGCCAACAACGAGTTTAAAGTGCCGTTATACATAAACTTGCACGAGGCAGTCGTAAAATGACGTATAGTTTTGTTATGAGGGGATTTTTTCCCACATTTTGAATTAATTTTTACAAGCTTTTATTTAACTTCACTTTTGTATGTATGTATGTATGTATGTATGTATGTATGTATGTATGTATGTATGTATGTATGTTTGTATGTTTACAAATCTTGCAATGAAGATTTGAACCACTTCCAATAGACCGATTGTGCTGAAACTTGGTATACCTACGTAACTTGGATGACAATACAATAATATTGTACCATGGAGCTGGTCTGATGATGAGGTTGGAAGATGACCATAGAAACATCGGTTCTTGTGGACCGATTGAGCTGAAATTTGGTATGTCTTTGTAACTTCGACAACAATACACAAATATGGTATCATGGTGCTGATCTGACGAAGAGTTGGAAGATGCCCATAGGAACTTCGATTTCTGTGGTCCAATTGAGCTGAAATTTGGTATGTCTTCGTAGCTTCGGTAACAATACAAAAATATGATATTATGGAGCTGATCTATTGAGGAGTTGGAAGAAGCCCATAGGAACTCCGATTCTTGTGGTCCAATTGAACTGAAATTTGGTGTGTCTTCGTAACTTCGGTAATAATACAAAAATATGGTATCATGAAGCTGATCTGATGAGGAGTTGGAAGAAGCCCATAGGAACTCCGATTCCTGTGGACCAAGTAAGCTAAAATTTGGTATGCCTTTGTATTTTTAGTGACAACATAATAACAAGGTATCGTTGATCTGGTGTCATGAGAAGTTGGAAGGTGCCCATAGGAACACTAGTTTTCATGGACCGATTGAGTTGAATTTCGGTATGACTACGAAATGGATAGACTTAGAAATATTTCCAACTAAAAAGTTAAAAATAAATTAACGGTGAAAAACACATTTTAAAATCAAGCTTTTATTATGCACGAAAAATTAAAAAAATAAACTAAGAAAACATTCATAAAATTCGTATTTTTTTAAACTTTACAAGTAACAATTTTTGCTTATCAACCCATATACATACATCCCAGTGGCGGTACTTCCATAGAAGCCCGAAAGCCCGACTTGCCTTACATAGTTCCGAATAACGAACTTAACGATTGTTTATTTATAAAATAACGCTATAAACGTAAGTACTAACCGGTAGGTATTTATTAGTTCTACGTACCAAAAAAAATATGCTGCTACTAAATAAACATTTGGGCTTGCCTTAGTTTGACACCCTAGGCACGCCACTGATATATCCCACTGCTGGGCACGGGCCTCCTCTACGTATTGAGAGGGTTATGGCCATAGTCCACCATCCTGGCCTAGTGCGGGTTGACGGACTACACACCCGAGAAATTTCTATGATTTTTTTAAGTGTGCAGGTTTCATCAGGATGTTTTTCTTCACCGTTAAAGTAAGTGAAAATTTATTAGAATTAGATACATAATTTCGCAAAGTCAGAAGTGTGCCTGGATTTGAACCCGCGACCGCAGAGATTCTCGACCGTGCGCCTTTACCTCGAGGCCATCACTGCTTTTCATAAATGATCCCTGGGTTAACAAAGCAGATAATTATTTACGACTTTAATTTACTAATTTGCGATTCAATTTATGTCTTGATATTGTTATCGTCATAGTGCTATCTGTAAATGGGAAATACGCTAGTCGTACGTACGAAAACATGAGTCGTCATCTTAGGCACTACTGGAGTAAAAAATACCTTGAGGTCAGAATAAGTCACGGAAAAATATTATTAGATATTATTGATGTGATAACTTTTGTCACTAGAGCTTTGTGTGTTACCAAAGAGCAAGCAGGGAGAGATATATGCATTTCGCAAAATGTTGACATTTATCTTTATTGAACTTTTTGTTTTTAGATTGGGTTAAATCGTGTATTAAAAAAATGGTTACACAGGATGTATTCAGAACGTGATCGAAAACTAAAGCAGGTAATATCTACGCTGACCAGAACATCATTGGCGTTAAAAAAAATCGACAAATAATAAAATTCTTGATACATCCTGAATATTAGTCCATTCATGTCCCACTGTTGGGTACTGGCCTCCAAGTATAGTTAAAATCATTGATATTTCGGTCACCCCATGGTAATTAAATAGTATACCTGCTATAAACGTATTGCATCCATCAGGTAAAATTAAAAACGTATTGAAAAATAACTGTCTCATGGTTGGCAAGCTCACATACTTAGAACGAATTAGAAGTCCCAGGTTCGATACTCGTATTGGACAAAATGAATTTTCCATCCAAAAATACCCAGTAGCTAGTAATAATCCTGAAAAATAGAAAAAGACTCACTCCCTCTTAAGTCGAACTGATACATGCCTACTGAAATATAAGGGCAGCAATTTCTTTGGGGAATATAGGCCTGAGGTTACGTATGTATTTTTAGCAGCATGTACTCACTACTCATAACCATATTAAATCATCCCTCAGATAACGAAGACTATAAAAAGAAATTAAAAGTCATGAGAAATTACATTCATTATCAAGCCTTCGCAGTAGCCACCACTATCGCAACACATCAATAGATATCACTAATACTAGCTTTGTCAACATGAATTCCATCTCGTTCCTCAAGCTGTGTCTACTCATTGTTATCTTCGCATTACTATCCTTAACCAAGGCTAATCGTTACGAAGAACCTTGGCCCGTGAAAGAAGGTAATCACATTGATAGCTCAGGCGGTTATGTAATCAAGCCTAAACCAATTTGCTTTTTTGGTGACTTTGGTGGAAAGCTATGCATCTCTCCTAGATAAGGAATTAACGAGTATTTCCATTCCTACTTCGAAAAGGCTCCACGCTTTTGTATCCTTCATAGAATCATATGTGGCTCAAACAGCAGCGTATTTAAAGATTCTACTCTAAATCTTCGCAAATCCTTCTGTCTTACCACTCAATTTCATCTGTCAGTGGCACAAGCCTTGGGCCATGAAGTCCATTTTATACTTCATTCCAAGAAAAGGAACACATGAAGTATCCTAAAAAAGACCATAACGTGTTTTGAATTACTTGGATGAATAAAAAAAATGAATATAAATAGTTTTTTTTTTAAAGTATATTATTTAAATTTCATTTGAGTTAATAAAATGTACTAAATCGAACATGTTTGTTATTTTATTGACGATTTAACAACTGACTCCCAATCCGCGGAAATTACGTAAAGGCACACTAAAGCTATTCTAGCTAAATAACTGAGGTCTGGGGGAAAAGTATGTAATTCAATTGATATTTAATGTTTTATAACCTTTTGAGTTTTCAAAATATTTCTAAGATAAATAACAGCTTTGCACTATGTTCTGACCTTCTACCTTTGTTAGGCGTAAATAACATTAAAATCTTTTTAGCGATTAAGGCCGAAGTAAGTGTTAAAAATATTTCCAGCGAATTTAGGTAGACGTTAAATAGTTTAATTTAGTTTAGATTAAATCAATATAATTTTCTATGATGTAAAATAAAATGCTGAATTTAATTTCTATTTATAAGTATGATTTTTGAAGTTTGGAATAATGCTCGCAATCGAAATATGAGCTTGGGTTATTGAGATAAAATTAATTAGGAATTAAAAATGAAAATATAGCATCAATTTCATCTCATAACAACAGATAACGAAGCGTATAAAACCAGTTGCTTTTGACGTTCAATCATCATAAATCTATCAGACTTTTACAATTTCCTTCATTCACCGCAATAGCGTCAACATGCGTTTCTTCAGCGTAATCCTTGTCGTCAAGCTGAGCCTGCTCTTAGTCCTCATAACATTGCTCTCTGGAACTGAAGCAAGAAGTTATAGACGGAATAACAACGATAATGGGAATTATAAACCGAATGGTGATGGTACCTTCATTGCCGTTCCTACTAAACCCATTTGCAGATATGACCCTGTATATGGGTGGTCATGTGTGCTGTAAGTACTGAATTTTCATCAGCTTCTGCCATTCAACTAAAATCTGTGAGGAAATATTAAGCATTTCTGTAGGTGTTTTTAAGTAGAATCATGATTGTGTGATGTTTCTATTACCTTCACCATGTTACGGTATGATAAAAATGTGATTGTTAAGACAAATAAAAATGTGTTTGCAAAAAAAGTTTTTTTAATTATTACTTGCACTAATCTTGTAACATCGACAGACAATTTGTTTCAATCGCAAAATTGGTAATTATCATTGTTTAATTTTACTGTATTACTTTGTTAATCTTGACGATGTAAACAGGACTCTCATTAAAAACGCGCATTGGTTTAATATTAATAAACTTTTATTAAATAGTCAAGAAACTAAATGCATAATTTTCATATCATAAACATACCTCACGCCTATATTCCCCGAAGGGGTAGGCAGAGATGCATTTCTGCACCCATATTTCGCCAGGTATGTATCAGTCCCACGTAATAGGGGGCGAGCCTATTGCTGTTTTTCGGGTACATTTTCAGACTTCCTGTTGCTACTGAGAATTTTCTTATGGGAAAACCCAATAATACATTTCCAGACCCGGGAATCGAAGCCAGGATCGCACGGCATATACTTGTACCGCGAGACCACGATTCAGAAGTACTAGCAACTAGCAAGTCAATTAGCAACAAAGGCATCTGGGTAGAGTCTATAACAATTATCTTGCTTCATCCGTAAAGCTCTTTTTTTGTACTTCTGTCTTGCAGCTGTTTGTTGTTTTTACTTTGCATGTCTTGTGGTTAAGGATAATGCACCTTATCGTTTTTATATATAAGAACTATCTGAAAAAAAAAATTTTTGATTTGATTTGTTAATATGACATGCTGTTTTGTCCGAATAGGCACATTCAGTCCTGCAATTCACACTTATCCATTTTTTCTCCTAAGTCACAAGTTTTATTGTGCTAATGGCGTAACAGTTACTTTTTCAAAATTAATAAAGGAACTCGTCCTTGTCAATGGGAAATCCTGACAAATAAATCATTTAAATAATCACATTCTATTCTTACACCTTTGTCCATTAAGAAATTAAATTATTTTTTTTAACACTGGATTATCGTTACTGAAAACTCATTTTAATACGTGGGGCATTCCACGCGAAGCGGACAAGCAAAAAAAGTCGATGTTTCCGATTTCAGTAATATTCGAGTATGTTATAGATATACATGTCCTTTATACGTGTGTTAAATATTTTTGTAATATAATGACTGGTTACAGAGTTACGGGACTTTGAACTTGTGGCCGGCGTGTGGGCATGCAGTGCTTCAAAGCCCAATACCGAGTCATAAGATTATGGTTTAAAATAATTAAACTAGTGGATTTAATACTTCATTTAATGAGTGTTTAAACTGCATTTTTGTTGATAAAAAAAAATCTTTTTTCATTAAAAAAAATTGCAAGTTAACTTTTTAAAGCTGATTTTCACAAAGATTATCATTTTCATTTTTTTTTTATTGTTTTCCTGAATAAAGCTTACATTGCCATTTTTTTAAAAGTCAAAGGTTCACTTTCAAAACATACCAAAATTTGCTTAATTGAAATTAAAATGACGTTACCTATATTTTGCACTAATTTATATCACATAAATATCATGCATGCATAAGTATACCTACTAATAACTGCACCTTAGAATGAGATTGCAGAAAGTATTTTAAGTTCTCTGTTATAAATATAGAATAGTGCATGCAGTGATAGCCTTGAGGTTTGAGAGCACGACACTTGGCGGTCGTGGGTTCAAACCCCAGGCATACATCTCTGACTTTTTGCAGTTACGTCTGTTTTTACAGTAAATTATCACTTGTGTTAACGGTGAAGGAAAACAACGTGACGTTAAGTAGAATAAAAGTCCTCACAAATTTCATAAGTGTGTAGTCCGCCAACCCGCACTAGCCAGCTTGGTAGACTAGGGCCTAGACCTTCTCAATGGTAGAGGAGGTCTGTGCTCAGCAGTGTGACTTATACGAGCTGATGGTGATAATGTTATGAGTAATGAGCAGACATTTTTGCCATAGTGAAAACTCGCTTACACTTTTCATCATCAATGAATTCAGGTAGAAACATCTCAATGACATGGTGACGTAATTTAAATAATAAAATTGCAAAATAATTGGAAAGATCTTTATTTACTATAACATACAGGTTCATCAATACTTCTATAATTGTCCGCTTCATTTATTCATGGCACAGCCTTCTGTTCTTGAAATCGAGGCTACATCAGCAGCCTCCCCAACGTTGACGGCATCTACTTGCCCGACCTTCATCAATAGTATTGCCATAAGCACCTGGATAGTTGACTTGCACACTTCCATGGATGTTGTTGTCTCTAAAGTCGGTGTGGTACTCGTTCCTGGGTTTTGGAGCGGCTTCAGTTGGAGACAACATGGCGACGAGAGCCAGCAGCAGGCACAGCTTCGTGACGGACAGCATGGTGTGACGTGGAACACGAGGGATGCTAACCCTGTAGGAGCTATACGATATATACGACATTAGGGACCTGTGTTCGTAGTTTTATAATCTTCGGCTATTGACCTTTTGACGTGGGGAAATCCAATGTTTTGTTAACAGCTTGACCCTTCAGCTAAAATTAAGGAGTAGATAAACTATATTTTTTTATAATTTAAACAGATTATTTCTGAATTAGGTATATAGGCGGTTTGCATTGTATTAGGAATCGAAAATAAATAGACAAACTTATAGCCTCGTTCTATCTAAGAGTTTAAGTGAATTATTATGAATTTTCAGTACCTACACTACATAGCAATAACAACGTCCAAAATATAAACAGTAGGTTACCTAGGACTTGTCCCAATGCGTTCTCACTTGCTCAACATCCATTTAAAAAGCGTCGGTGTCCAAAAAACACTTTTATATATAACAATTGTTTAAAAATAATACTTTAAAATAAATTCATGGATCTACATATTTGGTTTGTGTTACGGCTCCTCTGGGCCAGGGCTAGAGAATTGTTAGTGCCGAAGCTTTACCTGTTCTTGCGGGTGTACTTCCAATCAACATGAAAGGACGCCGCGTTATATTTTGCGAACAAAAATATTGATAAAGTTTTTTTTATTACATTACGCGACCTTCCAAAGATTACGCCATTATATAAACTATACGCCGAGACTTACTCGAAATTGATAGAAGAATGGCAAAACCATTAGAAGACAATGGAAACTTTTATTTTGGTTAGCGATCGCTTGCCCAAACTTGGCTTTAGATTTGTCATTACGTGACGCAAGTTCTAACGGGCCGTGGCAAATTTCATAGTAAATTATTATTATTTATCATCATCATCATAATCATCAAGCCATATACGCCTCACTGTTAGGCACGGGTCTAGGCCCTAGTCCACCACGCTGGCCTAGTGCAGATTGGTAGACTACACATCTAAAAAAATCCTAAGAACTTTTAGGTGTGCAGGTTTTATCACGATGTACCATATACTTCTCCGTTAAAGCAGTCGCTTGTTTCTTCTAGTTATTTTTAGTGATAAAATTGATGATGCATTGCGAATACGCACATAACAACTAATACTCACAGGTACATAACTGTGAACGCACATGCCTTCAATCCACGACCCCCGATATTCTCGACTGTGCGCCTAAGCCCCGAGGTCATAGCTGCTTTTAAGGAGTCGCTGCTTTTATTAACATTCTCATTTAGGTTGGTTGATTCTCCTATGTGCCATTGCTCAAGACATGACTGCGAATATGAACAGTCCGCACTTTATATCCTTTGGGAGTGCAATCTTTGGTCGGATGAGCGTAACAGTATGCTCAATAGTATGTAAGGTCTGGCGTTGTTCATTATACCTAGTTGAAATTAAAAGAATTTCCGCGTTTTCTAGCTTTTTTGCCATGACTTTTTTAGAATTTAACATAACACCTCGCACGTTAGGTTCCATTTATTCATTAAATATATTATATATAGTTATTAACCAGTTGTGGGTAAACTGCGTCAATAATTGTAATTGTCTTTTTTATGTGAGGGTGCATATTTCGTCTTCCACTTTATCGTGCAGGGAAGTGGACAACTCTTTATTTACCTATCTAATTTTTAATTAATTATTAAAATTTTGTAAAATTTATGATTCATTGTTTAAAATTCTTCTCATTTTCCATTTTTTTTTAGTTATTATTTCTGAGTGTTACCAATTTATGTTATTCTTATTATGTACTAGCTTTAGCCCGCGACTCCGTCCGCGTAGACTACAGGGTTGAGTTTAGATAGAAAATAAGTTATAGTCTATTTTACTTCTCAGAGACCTATTTATGCACATACAAAAAATCATTCAAATCGCTTTGGTAGATCCAGAAATACTCATTCCCACGGGAATACTTCATTTTCCGAGATAAAAACTATCCCATGTTAATTCTGTGAGCTCTACCTCTCTCTATACCAAATTTAATTCAAATCGCTTTGGTAGATCTAGAAATACTCATTCCCACGGGAATACTACATTTTCCGGGATAAAAAGTATCCTATGTTTTATCCTGATGTATAAGCTATATGATTGTAAAGTTTCATTAAAATCCATTCAGTAGTTTTTACGTGAAAGCGTAACAGACAGACAGACAGAGTTACTCTCGCATTTATAATATTAGTATGGATAAGAACTGTTTGTGATATAAGTATCTATTTAAAAAATAGAATACAAGAATAAATTAAACTTTTTAAAGAGAATAAAATAATGGAAATAAATTAAATAAAATGGCGTACAAAATTAATAGTGAATAGACATTAATAAGATCAGTCAATGTCTAGTATAGAACAGTGCTATATCATGTGAAAATATACAATAATTTAAATAGAGCATTTACAGAGTATTATTCTTTTGGCGTACAATATAGCTGCATACACAGCATCAATATAATAAAGTGAACTAAGGCTACGGTTTTCGTCAACATCAGTTTGTATGTTCAAAACTACTGGGACGGTCCCTCTTTACGGTTAAAAAGTCTTGCCTCATATTATTGCTGCTCGTCTAACAGTATTGACTATTGCTACGGCCGAAAGTAATGGTCATACTCGTATATGTAAATATAATTGGACGATTGTAAAATCGTCCCAAAATTTTTGGTTCGAGAAAGTTAGAGTTTAGAAATCTTTTTTTATATGGGAGAATAAAGAAAAAAATGACTAATAGAATAATTATAAAATATATTTACAATAATAATAACTTAAAGGTTTACAATATTCTTATTAAATACCAAGTAGTTATACAATTGTAGACTTCGTCTCCTTCTTCCTTGTTCTTGGACATGACGACATTATTAGGGCACTCTTGCATTCAATAAAGGCGTAGACCTGTTCAAGCTTCTCTTCTGTCATGGACTAGCACCCTCTATACCCTCCGCAAGGCCTGCCTCGTCCACCATGGTCAATGACGTTGCCATAGGAGCCAGGATAATTGACTTGCACACTTCCTCCTATGGTGTTGTCGCGGATGTCAGTACGGAATACATTACCAGGCTCTGGAGCAGCCTGGCTTGGAGACAACAATGCGACGATGGCAAGGAGCAAGCACAGAGTTTTGACTGAGAACATGGTGACTGATGGATTTAGTCGTGAGTACTCTTCAGGAGCTTGAAGGTGTGTGACACCGAGATGATGCGTTCATTATTTATATCGTCACGATTATTGACCCTCCCAAGAAGGGAATTCCATATGATATAACTGATTGGCTGCTGTATAAACAAAGCGTTGTTATGACCTTTTGTTATCATTTTTATAATTTATTATCTATATGTGAAAAATACGCTGTTTATGAACAACAAATAAGGGTTATGGAACCATGCCCAAGTTGAATTATATATTTAGGTATTCATAATTTGTCACGAATTAAAGCGTTTACGTGTCGTAATAGCCTGAGGTTTGGGAGCATTGTCGATACAATATTGTCAGTGGTTGTGGGTTCGAGCACAAGCCACTTACGCCTCTATCGATGCTATGAGTATTTACAATGAGTTGTCACGTGAATAGATATAAAATTTGTATTGCATACCAATTCAACATAAAAAACGACACAGAAAACTACTTAACATCAAATTATTGCGTCAACGATTACTATATTATACACACATCGTGTGAAAGCCTTCACACATAAAATTTCTTAAGGGCCTAACTGGCAATCCCGCATTAGGGCAGCGTAGTTCAGGTCTAATCTCTCTAAACTGTAGAGGATACCAGTGACCAGGTATAGCTCAAAGGTTGTTTTGCTTTCAAAAATCGCTATATTAAAAGGCAGTCCCTTCACTTTGTTTAAGTTAATACCTAAACAAAACAAACAAACATACCTCACGCCTATATACCCGAAGGGGTAGGCAGAGATGCATTTCTGCACCCACATTTCGCCAGGTATGTATGTATCAGTCCCACGTAATAGGGGGCGAGCCTGTTTCCGTTTTTCGGGCACATTTCCAGACTCCGTGCTGCTACTGAGAATTTCCTAATGGAAAAACCCAATAACACTTTGCCCGACCCGAGAATCGAACCCAGGACCTCTAGATCGCACAGCACATACTTGTACCGTGAGACCACGAGGCAGTCAAGTTAATACCTACAAATTTAATAATCATATTTTAATTTTTCTCTGCTTATCTTTTCATCATCATCATCCGCCCATTTACATACATCCTACGGCTTGGCACGTTAGGTCTTGGTCCACCACGCTGGCCTAGTGCGGGTTGGCGGACTACACACCTACGAAATTCCTTAGAAACTTAGCTGTGCAGGTTTCATCACAATGTTTTCCTATACCATTAAAAGATAACTCATTGTGAATACATGAATAACTTCGCAAAGTCGGAGGTGTGTGCCTGGGATTTGAACCCGCGAGCGCCGAGATTCGCACGCCTTATGCTTTACGCCAACTTACTTTTCCATTGATATTTTATCAAATACAGAATTATATTATTTGCCTTGGCAATTTTTTGTTATTTATAAATAGGGAAACATAAAGCGCAAGGATTTATCGAATTATATACGTCACTGGCATAGGTACAGACCGAATAGTTATTTTTGTTGACCTCACGACACTGTGAATTCCGAACGATAGCAGGTTTTTCCATTGAACCCATTCTATAATTAATTTATTGTTGATAAATGTGAGGCTACTCGCGTATCGTTAAGGTAGGTAGAAGACTAATCAGTTCGTGTGTAATTGGGATTCTTTGAAGCAATTCAGAATAATTTTGTGATAAGACATTAATTCATATCGGTTTCCAATTGTAGATATTCCGTTATTAATTTGATTGAAATAATTATTTATCTTTAAATTAACACTTAGGTGGGTCGCTTATGGCAATTATATAAACTTTTTGCTCTAGCAGCAACCAGATCCGTTATATTTTTTTACGAATATTTGATCGTCGCGAGAATTGACCCCTGTATTTCGATTTACAGCCTAGGTGCAAAATTATCTGCATCTCAAAAAATGAGGCGAAATGTATGATAAAAGGATTCTCATAGTTCTTATAATATAAATAATATTATTGTATCGCAATTCATAGGATTCAGTAAACAAACACAATAACTGATAACAGTTTATTTTAAAAATAAGTACATGTAAGTATACAAAGTCACGAAGCCTTAAAGATAGTCTATTTCAAATGACGTTGCCCTCCTCAACCCATATAGGTCCCACTGCTGGGCACGGGTCTCCTTTAACATTGAAAGGGTTTTAACGTTGCCCAGGCGAAAGTTATTCCATAACTCTCTTATGCATTACAGTATTAGCTCTTAAAGAAATTGTTAAAATTTTAAGCTTGGATGAGGCCTTCGAGAATGACAAGCAGTGTAGTCTTCGCATAATTGATCCTGGTAAAGTCAAATCAGTTTAAAACATACTTTGAGGACACGGCTCTTAATGCGTATCTACATTTATAACTTGCAGAACAATAAACTGTTAACCGATAATAATATCGGGCTCTTCATCTTCACCCCTTATTTAACATCTTCTATGCCTTCCACATCTTCTGCGAGTAGTCCCACTACTATGCTTAATTTCATTTCCTGTAGATTCTGAGAAATTGATTTGGAAATCACCATCTACGACGTTATGGCTAAAATTAGTATGGAACTCGTCAGGTTTGGGGGCAGCCTCAGATGGAGTTAATAGCACGATGATCAATAGAAACAAGCAAAGCTTGGTAAAAGAGAGCATGGCGATGGAGCACGGATGAACTTGAAAGATGCAAACGCTACTGCAGCTAAACGTTGTGTGGTTTCGAGCCGATGAGCTGTTATTTTTATACTATGAGTAGTGTTAACTCTTGACCCTGGAACCCAGGAAAATCCAAGTGCATAATATTGATAATATGGAACATTAAAACGAGGAAAAGTATTGTTTTAAATAATCATAACAAGAATAGGCAATTTTATTTTTTACTTTCTTGTTTTTTTTTTCATTATTCTCCTCTGTTACCAAGAGGGTTTAGGCGGTCAACAGGTAGAGTTGGCGACTTACACATTTAAGTTAAGAACTTTTAGGTGTGCAGTTTACCTCACGATGTTTTTCATCACGATTGAAGTAAGTGATGACTCAATGTGAATAAACAAATAATTTCGAAAAGTCAGAGTTGTATGCCTGGCGTTTGAACTGGAAGCCGCCGAGATTTTCAACCGCGCGCCTTAACCTTGAGGGCATAATTACTTCTTTGTCTCTATTTTTCTTTAAACCTTACTTATGTGATACCGATGATGATATTTTTCTAATTTAAGAGTGTCAAAGTATTAATGTTTATGCTACAACGAAACTCGTTTTCAATCTGTGGTAAACGCATTCTAGCAATCAACCTCTTTAATTTTTCCTTATTTCAACTGGTAGCACGTACTGTGAATTCCAAATGAATTCGCACCTAATCTGTGTATCAGTCTTTGATCTCGTCGTACAAACTTCGATAAAGTGCAATCCTGTTGTTGGATGATTAAGAAAAATGGTACAATGACCTGAATACGATACTGAGCGGCATTAGTGGCATTTGTAATCAAAGCTGGTTGCAAAGCTTAGCACTCATCATCTTCTTACCCTGTTCCCAATTTTTATTCGGAGTCGGTGCAGTGTGTTTCATCCTTCCACACATCCCTATCAGCCGTCATGTCTGCATTTCACGCACTCCATACATCTTTTCTACAATCTAACTGTAGTCCTTCTTCAGGTCTATAATTCTTGGTGGTTAATATTATGTCTTTGCTGGTGGGTATCTGGGTTTTTTCCCCAAGCAAAACTTTCGTTCGACCTGGACGAGAACGAGTTCTTAAACATTAATTCATGGTTTCTTCTTAGTTTTTCTTTTTGTATTTTATTCAGCCGCTATAAAAATTGACCATATTAGTACTAAATTTAAAAAAAGTGTCTTCACTTCGATAGTTATTCTCGTTTTAATTTTTAATGCCTACGGAAAGGTACCTGGTATGCCAAATATACTAAAAAAGACTATATTTTTTTATTGTCACCTGTCATTGGTCAGCAGAAACATCTTTGTTTTAGACCGTGCTGTTATATGTCCCTTATGTGCCCCATAAAATAAATAGTCTAATTTGTGTTATGCAATGTATGGTAGGTTGCAGTGTAGGGTATGTATTATATAATAGGGTTTTAGATAGTTTCGTGTCATTCTGCTAATTTTTGCGGTCCTCATATAGCCATTCGGTTTGCAGACATTACAATTCGAAGAAGGACTTCAATAAGTAGGGCACATACATTTTTCCACCGTGGTAAGGACTCCACGACTCCTCTCAACTGTCTCTCAATTTAGCTGTAGGAAGTATGTATTTAAAGGATTAACGATCAAGCAAAAACGAAAATAGCAATCAATAGTTTATTATACGTAAAATTAGTTCACAAAAAAGTGAACAAAAATACAAAAGTAATACAATCAAAACATTTTTCGAAATGGCTGCTGTGGTACGATCCAAAGAACATATTGATAAAGGACTAATCCAAACTGGCCTCTTGTTGTTGAAATATCTAATCACACCTCCTGTATCTACCGCATGGCCTCCTCCATCCACCTTCGTCGATAATATTGTCATGAGAGTTTGGGTAGTTGACTTGCACACTTCCATGGATGTTGTTGTCTCCAAAGTCGGTGTGGTACTCGTTCCTAGGTTCTGGAGCGGCTTCAGTTGGAGACAACATGGCGACGAGCGCCAGCAGCAGGCACATCTTCGTGACGGACAGCATGGTGGAACGGGGAGGTACACGAGCGATGCTAACACTTGGGAAGCTCGAAGCAGTGTGACTCGAAGGTGCTGTGGCCACTGTTTTATATTGTCTAAGATTGTTGTCCTGCCAGACAAGGGAATTCCATATTTTAATGATAATGAGGTCGAATAGTGGAAACAATACGTAAGATAAGTATTCCAATCACGACAATAATTTAATTGCGTTATCTGCGTGTCAAAAATTATCATTTATTACACATAAAAAGAATGTTGATGGTTATAAATAACCTACTTCTTTTTATGAAATATGAACTTGGAATTTCCGCGTGGGTATGAGAGAAGATGATATAATATACACTAAAAGCGGTTAAAGGTTACGATCCTGAGAACGTGGATAAGATCCTGAGTCGCTTCCAACAAGTAAATTTTTGATGTCTGAAATTTTTTGGAATAAATAATTTCGCAAAATCAGGCTCGCACTGTTAGGTTTACTAAAAATTTGTAATCTGGCAGCAAGTGGGCGAAGAAATATATTTCTTTCTGTCTTCTAGGATATTCATTCCAAAAGGTTTATATATATCGGTGATAATCATACTAAACATATATACTCAGCCTATTGCCGTCCACTGCTGAACGTAGGCCTCCCCAAGTAAGCGCCAACCATCCCGGTCCTGAGCGGCTCTCATCCATCCGCTACCCGCCACCTTTCTCAAGTCGTCGGTCCACCGTGCTGCAGGACGTCCTACACTACGTTTGCCTAAACGCGGTCTCCACTCCAACACTTGTCTGCTCCACCGGCCGTCCGACCGTCGGCAGACGTGGCCAGCCCACTTCCACTTCTATCATACTAAACATACTACGTTGATAAGTATGATGTTTTACTACTTAAACGTTGATGAATTCGTCTCTAGTGCTTATTATTATTGTATAAAATAGGTTACAGCTCTATTAAATTATTTGTATTTATATATTATGTGGACATTATATCATAGCGTATATATATTATACCTCTAACTTTTCGAAGCTATGTGTGTATTCACATTGAATTATCACTTGCTTTAACGGTGAAGGAAAACATCGTGATAAAACCTGCACATCTAAAAAGTTCTTAGGAATTTCTTAGGTGTGTAGTCCGCCAACCCGCACTAGGCCAGCGTGGTGGACTATGGCCTAAATCCTCTCAATGGTAGAGGAGACCCGTGCTCAGCAGTGGGCGTATATGGGTTGATGAAGAAGAAGAAGAAGATATCATAGTAGCAAAACCATCAGCTCTTTATACGATGCCTATATATACACTAACAGGTGACAGCTCATACTCATTCGAAATCATAAAAGGCTAAACTTAAACTTAAGCGTGGAATATCGCGTTCTTGGTACGAACCTATAACTTTACAGTAAATATCATTGTAACTTGGACAAAATGTCTTCATGTCACTCTATAGAACATCACTTATCATGAATAGGCTAGCATTTTCTCTCGAAGTCAAATTATAATGACGGAATTTCCCACAAAAAAACTTCATGATAATGCAATGTTGTAATTAAAATGAGATAGTTGCATAGATACAATTGAGTATAAAAGCCCACAAAAGATAACAACTGTCATTTTAGTATCAAATTTGTGTGAAGCAGTAGTTGGTAATAAATCTACACTTATTCTTTGCACTCCATGAGATTCTTCAATACGACCCTGAACTTAACGAATGTAGATAATTTTATTTACTTTATCACTGGACGTAAATTCAACATTGTATATTGGAATGATTTCAGACCCATCAAGATGCTATATTTCTTTAAATTATCACCGATTGAATTCCCCAATGGATAGACTGAAATGTCATTTCACCCACCTGTTGCCATGTATGCACAATTTGTAAAGCCGCTTAATATTGTGAGCAAATTGTCGTTTACGGTTCAGATTTTTGGATATTGTGTTGTTACAAAAAAATTCCTTACAACAAAGACATTCAGAGATTCAGATATCAAAAATCCAAACATTAGTATGGATCGTAGAATTGAAATCGCAACCTTTACCCCTATTTGTTTATGTTACATTATCATCTGATACCTCCATATCCATGCATCCACTATCTTATCCAAGTTTCTATTTCATCATAAGAAGTTAATTGTTCAATTAATACAGGCAGTCTTGTTCTCATGTGTATTATATGATAATTTTTTGACAAGCATTTAAATTATTGTAGTGATTAAAATAATTATAATCTGTACGTAATGCGACCCTATTATCACTAATATACTTCTTACGGAATTCCCTTGTCTGACAGGGGAACTATCTTAGACAATATAAAACAGTGGCCACAGCACCTTCAAGTCACACTGCTTCGAGCTTCCCAAGTGTTAGCATCGCTCGTGTACCTCCCCGTTCCACCATGCTGTCCGTCACGAAGCTGTGCCTGCTGCTGGCGCTCGTCGCCATGTTGTCTTCCACTGAGGCCGCTCCAGAACCCAGGAACGAGTACCACACCGACATGAGGCATAATAACATCCATGGAAGTGTGCAAGTCAACTATCCAAATTCTCATCACAACATTATCGACGAAGGCGGATGGAGGAGCCCATGCGATGAATACAGAAGGTGCTACTAAGTACTAACCACCAATATGTCGACAGAAGGGCAGTTAGATGAGACCTTCACAGTTATACAGTTATTACAGTTTAATTTGAAAAGCGATATTTTGGTATTACTTTTTTACATTTTTTTACCTATAATAAAGTATTGATGATTATTTTGGTTTTTGTTTCATCTACCACTTACATGATATGTTAATAATACTTATCACAGATAACTTGAGAGATAGTTGAGTGAGTCTTGGATTCTTCGGATCTCCCAAATTAATTTACAATACAAAGAAACACGATCACAACTGATTCAAGTCCCTATCTCCCAGAAACAAGGTGGAGGCTGAAAATATGTCCCTTAAACGGCCACGGGCTCGCATCCGGTTACGTGGGATTGACACTTACCCTACGAAATGTTCGTGCAGGTATGCACGTCTGCTTACCCCTATGTATCAAAGTCAAAGTCAAAGTCAAATCTCCTTTTTTCAAATAGACTTTTACAAGCTCTTTTGAATCATCATTTTTTATGCTATTTTTAAAACTAGTATAAATACGTAATCTAACGTTACATATTTGTACATATGTATCTTACATTATATACAACCAAAATTAATAAGTAATAGAGACTCCTTATGAAGTAATAATGCATTGACTTTTTATTATGGGAAAGGAGGCAACCGAGCTAGTGAGCCACATGATGTTAAGTGGTCAATACTGGCCATGAACCTGTATAATTTGATAGGTTTTTGTTATAAATTAAATCTGCTTTTAGTAGAGTAGGAAAACACCAACGTCTTTATTCGCAGAAGGCCAGTATTTATTTTCAGCCGTTAGTATTTACCAGTCAGGATAATCGGTTGGGGGAGAAGGAAAACAGGTTGGTCGAGGGTTAAGAAATGAATTCGAGCCCCCAATTATGATTCCATCTACGTCACTTCATCTATCCCTTACGCGCTGGGGCATAGGAACATAGTTGGAGATAGAAGTGTCGCTTGTTCTTCTAGCATGAACAACGCTCATTATTTATTGAAATTTTACTAGGTCGTAATGGATTCGAGGTTAGGCGTGCAGTCGAGCCAAAGTATCGGGAATTTCTTTAACGTCAGGGGGTTTCTAATCATCTTAGCTATTACCTGCCTAAGTTTCCGATTATGGTCTGAATACACCCATTATATTTAGTTTCGTGTTAATTATGTTATATAATTGAGATGATTGATGCTCATATTGTCTGCTCGCAAAATATGTTTTTCTACCTATGTAGGCTAGCACGTTCTATCGAATTGAATAATGAGGGAATATCCGATAAAAACATTAAGATAATAAAATCGTTTAATTAAAATTTAGTAGTTGCATAGATAAAATGGAGTATAAAAGCAGACAATTTAAAGCATAACTATTATTTCTGTTTCTTCGTGTAGAGCAGTAATTAAGAAGAAATCTGAAGTTATTTTTCGGGCTCCGTCACCATGCGATTCTTCACTATGAATCCTATCTTCAAGCTGTGCCTGCTGTTTATTCTTCTAGCACTTCTGTCTCCAACGAGAGCTGTTCCTAGAGGACAGCTTGTACGGGATAGATGGGGCAACGGAATAGGAACCATAATTGGGGGCCCTGGCTCAATTTCAATTCTTAATCCTCCAACACCGTGTTTCCCTACTCCGCCACCTGATTATCACTGGTGAATGCTAGTTGATACGACTCTGTTGATTAAAATATGAAGTACCCATTTCTTACTTCCTTTTTTCCGTCTTGACCTACCTCAACCAGAGAAGAGCGAGGACCTGTGTATGCTTTCATCATATAAATATGCTGTAAATCTGCACATATTTTATTAGCAGTAAAATTTTCTTGATTGTTAAATTTAGTTAATTTGATAAGATTCTGAGAATAAATATATTTTTATGAAGCAATATTGACTAAAAATTATTTTAATTTCTTTCGTCTGTTTTGTATGTTATTGTTTTGTAGGTATTGTTATGTCATATGTCAAGTATTCCAGATTATTCTTGATTTGCTACTGAATATTTGTAAACATGAATTTGGTACGTGAAAGACATTTGTCATGCAATTTTGAGATCCGATTTCGGTGTAAGACAAAATTTACTAGTTTCCATGAAATTTTTTTCGGGCATAGATTCAAACTCAATTATTAAGATATTCTTAATGCAAAAACCCAATAATACTTCGTTCGACCCGAGAATCGATGCCGGCACTTTTAGGTTGCGCGATACTGTCCCGAATAAAAATAGTGTATAAAAGCTGTTTCACTTCTTCTGTAAGATTAATAAACGTACAATTTACATAGGTATACAAGAGTTAAGATGTAAAACCTGCCATAGTAACACTCGCTTTTACGTTCCGTAATCAAACAATATAGGTGGGTATATTCGGTGAGCATCAGGTATAAGTTTTATGACCTGTGACAAATGGCTTAGTTTATCAGTTAACAACTTTTTATACCTCATTTTTTTTGCCCTGAGGTAAAGCATTGTAAAAAAAGCAGTGATGGCCTCGAGGTTTAGGCGCGCGGTCGAGAATCTCGGCGGTCGCGGGTTCAAACCCCAGGCACCTCTGACTTTTCGAAAGTTATGTGTGTATTCAAATTGAATTATCACTTGCTTTAACGGTGAAGGAAAACATCGTGATAAAACCTGCACACCTAAAAGTTCTTAGGAATTTCTTAGGTGTGTAGTCCGCCAACCCGCACTAGGCTAGCGTGGTGGACTTTGGCCTAAAACCCTCTCAATGGTAGAGGAGACCCGTACTGAGCAGTGGGCGTATATGGGTTGATGAAGAAGAAGAAGAAAGCATTGTTACTTTTCCATGCCAGAAACGAAAAGGTTTAGTAAAACAACCCACTGAAGGAAACTGGAATTAATTGTTTTACGTTTATTTTCGGTGGAATAATGGCACTACACCTGTCGAATCAGCTCATTCGTATCGTAAAGTTTTGAAATTCTTTTTTGGAAGGATGAACAAATTAAAAAGAATGCCAAATGTATCACTTTAGTTAAAACACCACAGAATTTTTATTAACAATATTGAAAAAGGAATATTCTTAAGTTCAAACACTAAGACAATTTAATTATTATGCAAATATGCAATAATAAATAACATTCTCTTACTACTCGCGCAGTCTTATTATCGTCAGCATCTTCTGTATTTTCCACATTTTCTAGTACCACGGTTTGTAGTGGTACGTCTCGTAATGATATTTCCCGACGACCCTGGGAAATTAAGTTGAAAATCTCCAGCTATGTTGTTATTGCTGATAGTATCGTGGTACTCATTTCCTTGAGGCGTGGGGATGGCTTCTGACAAGAGCACGAAGACAGCCAGCAGTAAACACAGTCTGGCCAGAGAGAACATCGTGATGAAGCAAGGATGTACAAGAGTGATGCTAACGGTACTGTAACCCAACGTTGTGTGGTGTTGAGCAGACAAGCTCATGTCTTTATACTAGGACGACCAATGATTCGCATCACAGGGAAACCCATTTGGAAATTAAGGAATTTTCAAAGTCATGTAGTTATGATTCAAATTAAATATCAAGCTATTAAAATTCCAAAGAACTGTCAATGTAACACATAATTGTCTTTTTGAAGAGGAACTAATAATTTATTGAATTTGTATGGTGATTTCGTCGACTGTTAATATTTTCCTAATTAATAATAATTGAACATAAAACTGTCAAACACGTGCCGTGTCCTATGGGACCAAGGAGGAATTATTAGTTTTAACACTTGTTCAATCTTCATCGAGGTGCGTTCAAATATATTACTAACAAGATAACTCGTACTGGATTGACGGACAGGAACAGAAGGGCACTAGTGATGAGCGTTGTTCCGACCACTCTAGTGAAAGGGAAGAGACAAGTATTACCCCTTGTGCTGTTCACCATAGTAGAGAGTTGTTATAAGGAGCTTGCAGTGATCAAAAAGTTGGTCATCGTGTTCTTACTTAATATTCAAGAGTGTTTAATGTTGATGCTATAATAACAATGCTATACAGGGTGTATTCAGACCGTGATCGAAAACGAAGGCAAGTGACATATAAGATCATTACAAATCCCCTGACATTAAAGAAAATCCCGACAAATAATAAAAATTTTGGCGTTTTCCATACAAACCGCATACATTTATTACCGAAGGTTGTATGGAAGACGTCAAAATGTTTATCTTTTGTCGGGATTTTCTTTAACACCAGGGGTTTTGTAATCACCTTGGCTATTACCTACCTTAGTTTTCGATAACGGTCTGAATACACCCTGTATAAACAAACGCTTATATTTTTCTATGCAACACTCATGCATAAAAGAAACTTTGAACGGTATAGTTACTATTCAAAGTACTATAGTAAGTATTTCAAAGTAAATATCTTATTAAACAAACATAAGGCACAGAAAATTCAGTGGCAAAATATGCAATATTTTGGATAAATTGTTGTCATGATGATGCACTAATTAGGGAAATAATATATAACGTCAACTTTTTAATAAATGGTTTATCCAAAAATCAATATTTTGGAAGACTCATAATGCATACTCTTATTGATACAGAGTGTCCTAACTATAACAATTTTATTGTAATCACAAAAACAGATACACAGAGTGTATGAATACTGTGATCGGGAACAAATGCAGGTAAGAGTTAGCTGTTTACCGTACGGTGATTACAAACCCATTGGCTTAAAAAAATGGATATTTTTCTAACAACCACATACATTTAATACCTACCTTATTCTCAATGGATCATTACACCACAGGTTGTGGTTCACGAAGTCACGATCAAATATTAGTTTCTCTGTCCAGATTAATTTTCAAACCGCTACATGCAAGTAACAAATTACTTATAGTAACAATGCAAGCGAATATAATATGTGGTGGCAGCGAGAAATTCCGAGATCCGTACTCGTATTTTTTTAGAATATTTCTATTAAGAAATTCTTTATAGCAGCTCAGAATCTGAAAATGTATGCGCTACACTGACTAAATTTAGGTGCTAATACCTACTATTACATCTGAATAATGATCGCGATTAATAAAAACAAGTGAAATGTCGACAACTTCAATAAACTAAATTTGATTTTTTTTTATAATTTTTGAATAACTTAAAAGCAACAAGTCATTCTGTATACACTTTCGGAAATTAAAAATGTATGCCTATCATCTTCATTATCATATTGATCATTAAGACAATTATGGAGTTCCCGATACTGCAAGTCACTTTATATCGCATATAAATAAAGAGCAGAACTGCAAGGAGTCATAGAAGTTCCCTTCACTCCATCACCATGTTCTCATTTACCAAGCTGTGTCTGTTGCTGGCTATTGTCGCGCTGTTAACCTCCTTAGAAGCTCTACCAGCGCCTGACGAGTTCCGTACAACAATAACCGATAACAACATATCAGGACCCATTCAAATCAACTATCCAGGATCTGCTAATAACACAGTAGTAGATACGAAGAAAACTCCTGCAACTAAAAGACCCTGCAGGAGAAAGCCCTGTTCACGTTGGTGATCCGCGACAAGACATTATAAGTAGTGCAATTGATTAGAGTCTGAGCATGCTGGTTATGTGCGTAAGATAAATTATGTGCTGTTGAATTATTTAAAAATATAACATTATTGCGGATTCATTTTGTTTCATTAATGGTGACCAGTTAGCCGTCACCTAACATATCTAGTGACCCCATACCCCATTCCTTGTTCATATCGTATTGAAATACCCATGCAGGATGCGTTGCTCCTTTGGCAAAGATGGCTAAAAAACTTAAACGTGCTCCTCAGAACAGTTAATAGTAGCTGTTCATAGTATCAGCCCATATTTGGGACGTGCAATTACATATATGCTGCTGTGCATGTACCTCCTCTTAAGCTGAGAGGGCTTAAGCCTTAGTTTTTCCTGCTGGCTTAGTACTAGTTAGCGAAATACTTAATTTAAAAATTCTTCAGAATTTTTAAGTGAGGAGATGTTTTTCCACATAATTATAATACAAATATAATAATTCAGTATTTAGGGTACTTTGAGTATAAACTCGCGACTGCCAAAATTTACAACCGTGCGCCTAAACCTCGAAGCCATCACTACTTCATATATATTTATCTTGAAGATGCATTTATCCTTAAAAGTTGCACCCGTATCTTAGTGTATGAAACACCTATGTCACGGGTTCAACTCGCAAGATAATAGACAGATAAATGTCGAGCAGCCGCATAGTGCACTAACACACCAGTTGTTTGTGAATCACGACGCATCTTCGGTATTCTGAGCTTCAGAATGCGTTCGATATTGTGCCTACTTGCCTTTGCGCTCTTGTCAATTTCTATGGCAACTCCATCGGAAAACTCAGAAGAATTCGCAAATATGTACGGAGTGTCGATTCGAGATAATAATATAGGAGGGAGTATACAAATTAATTTCGAAGGTGCGAGTGGAAATACAGTGTCTGATGGCGGGCCACGACGCTGTCACAGGTTCGGACGAAGGCAGTGCCACTAATGAGTGAGTGATGGAAATAGACAATACTACTAAGATCCATCACATTGCTTCCGTATTTTTATGCAAATGCACCTATTGATTTGTAAATAAATATAATTTTATTGTAATAAATTTGAGAGTATATGTTTGTTGGATTAAATATATTTTTAATTTCGTATTTTATTATATCCATGAAAGAATTTAATTAATTGTAAATAAATACAAAATATTTTAAGTGCTTATATTACCTATAAGTTTAGCTAAAAATGAAATAAACGCTAAATAAAAAAGCTAAATGAATTTGACGCAATAAAATTTATCGACTAATAATAATAAACAACCTTTATACAGCAAACATAGGCAACCCTACTCTCTAACTTCTTAAAAAAATCGAAACAGATCACACTCCTCACCCATACAATTGTGGTATTTTTTAAAATAGACCCACTCGGGAACAAGTTGTAATAAATGTGGCGGGCGGCGGGGGCGCGGGAGGAGAAGGGGCGCGGTGTGCCCAAACATATAAAATATATAAAGTTTGACCGCCGCCGGACACTGACGCGACCACCTACAGACTAAGGGGGGCTTACATAGCACCTTACTTATTTATTTTACTGACAATTTTTCTTATCATGAGTTCAGCAGTTGGGCTCGGGTGTCTTTTACAGCTGTAAGAGTACTGCCGTAATTGTAAACAATCAATATTATACTTGTGTTAATTCACAATGAAACATTGCGTAGTAATAGTCTCCCACCAGTATTAGATCGGTGTATTGCACCAAATTTTAACTCCTGTCCATTGTAGAGAAGACTTACGAAAAATAAATTTAAGGGCTGATATGATCACGACAAGCCAAAGGTCGCAGTCGTTTTTAACAACTAGCTCTACAAATCTTTGAGGGGAAACCTGGGTACATTAGACGACTTTCAGATATAAGCATGATATAGATGTTTCTCCAAAAGACCAACGAAAAAACTTACTTATTTACATCAATATACTCGGATTGGAATTGTGATGTGGTAATTATTTTAAAAAGCAAAACGTTGTAGTAACAAAAAGAAACGTACCTGTCACTAAAAATATTTGAAATATTCTCAAAATCGACACGCTACTAGAGCTTCATGTGAACCCGCCCTACGCATAGCAATATTGTATCAAGTAGAAGTGTCCACGTAGGGACGTGTTTGTATGAAAAATATTCCAATATCGACCCCGCTCTCCCCGCACCCCGCCTCACCCTCGTCCTCTTCGATAGGTGATCTCGAGATGCTCGCAGGACAGACCGTATGTTGAAAGTTTATGATCTCATATTGAAGGGACGTCCTACAGATAATACTATGATTTAGTACTCAAAATCCCTTGGTGTACATTGGTGCGTATGATCGTGAGGTCCCAGATTCGTCGTTCCGGGCTCTGAGCATCGAGGAATTTTGATTAAAAGCAAGTCTGGATGAAAAAGCTCGCTTCCTTTTTAGCATTGACACATCGGT
Source organism: Cephonodes hylas (assembly GCA_030295005.1). Taxonomy (NCBI): domain Eukaryota; kingdom Metazoa; phylum Arthropoda; class Insecta; order Lepidoptera; family Sphingidae; genus Cephonodes; species Cephonodes hylas. Next base: position 434,676 of record AP025367.1, on the reverse strand, counting down.
AACCACAGTGAGCATAAATATTTAATTGTCCAATTCGGGCTTCATAATGAATATTCTTTGAATACTTTATTAAAATAATTTTGACCTAAAAACAAAAGTTACCTAGTGGTCTTCATTTAAGATATTGTTAATCTAAAGCAATCCAATTCGTCAATTACCTTTCTATTAAGCTATTGTCAATCATCGCAATAAGGCTGGTCAAAACTTCATAAATTAAAAAAAATGTTGGAAATAAAAAGTTTCATGATACAAAAACCCATATAGACCTCTAATGTGTACAATTTTTTCCGTAAATCAAACGACGTCCATTACCGTGCTGCACGGACATACAACTTTACCTATTACTGGACTGTTGATATTAGTTTCTCACCACTACACTTGGAAAACATCGTTTTTATCGTTATTTCGATGTACATTGCTGGTTATGTTTGTAAACTTCTTTTTCGCAGTGATATGAAAAAGCAATGATCGCAAATTCTTTTTACAAAAATATGAAACATCACTTGAACAAATGGTAAAAGTTGTCACGGTGGTATAGATGAGTTATGTATTATTTTTTTATAATGTATTATGTTATCAGCAATAAAATTAGTTTTTATTCGTTTTTCATGAGGGAGTTGGTTGACAATTTTTTTTCGGGCCTTTTACTCAACAGACCCTTGAAGATAAGTTTTTTTAGAGGGTGCGGAACGACTGATCAAATATTCGACGTCTAATATATTTGCATCAGAATAAGAAAATTCCATCCAGAATCTCGCATGTAACAATGCCGTAGCTTTCCCTCAATTGATTTCCCTTACGTGTCTGGATAAAGTCCCTCCAGATGAGAGTTTTCCCTCCGTAGATAATTTTTACGATGGCCGATGTCCAAGCTCCTTTATTAAGACGTCAAGGTAGACGCCGTAAGATTGGCCGCTCGTAAAACGACACCCGCTCTATACCGTATCAGTTTAATATCACCTACCCTATTTCTGTAGATATCTTTTGTTCAGTTTTTCAGAGTATTTGTATGTATGTGCTTAAACTTAAAGCTTTGCGCAAGAAAGAATAGGCTTCCGCAATTTTTTCGGTGCTGTTGCTGAGAAATTTGCGACGGAAATAAACTTCATTGTAATGTTATCAAGATGGAATGACCAAAAATTTTTACTTTTGAAGTGCAAAAATAAAAACGATTTGTTTAAAGTGTCTTAAAACTGATCGAAGTTATTACCTCTAAGAAATTCTAGGGTTTAATTCTAGGCTAAACTAAGCCTCTAACCTAAGTGAAAACTTATTAGATGTTACATAGCCGAGGCGTTTCCTCAAGACATTTTATTTCACACTAAACTTGAAGTTAATAAATCCAAGCATAATCAGTCAATAAATTCTAATAAAGATGTCGAGGCCAAATTACACCAGCAGTCATGCCCTTTCCGACAAAAAATACAAATATAATACTCGAAAAAGTCCACAACCAATACAGAATAAATAAGCAATCAAATCCAAACGCAGAGGAAGGTGGGCAAGTATGGACACAGTATAAAAGCAATAAAAGCGCTACGAGCGAGGCGGCGGCCCGCGCGACATGTGGCCGGCCACTTGCATTTTTTTTAAATAAAATTTGCATACATCCCGGTTTTCGGCGGTCCAACATTTTAAACAATATTAAGGAACAGTCTCTACGGAGTTTAATGAAATCGTCCACGATACGCTGTAAAGTTTTATCGGCCGGTATTTTGCTTTTTATTTCTATGTTTGTTTCTGTACGTGGGTTAACTTACTTTGGAATTTTTAGGCTTCGAACTAAAGCGGGATACATCTAAACTCCTGGTTTTAGCTCAAAGTTTTAGGTTAGCAAACGCATTCGACTATCTCTTTTGCCAATCAAAGTATTAACAGGTCACATTTTTAGTTAAGGGAGAAAATCCTTTTTTCTACCACGATTTTTTATTGTAGTTCATTCACATGAAGATGTTGTGCGATTTGAATAATTAAGTGTCTTAATTTCGACACTTAACTAGTAGTTTTGGTTTAAAGCCAGGACTCTCACTGCAACATAGCGTAAGTCAGTAGTGCTGATATTGGTTTAAGTAATACCAAACTGCTCGCTAATCAATCGCTCATCAGCCGCAAATTAAAACATTTGAAAGGTTATTTTTAGTTTCTTAATTACAGCATCGCACCCCAGTTGTGATGCTGTGAAAGTGTCACAGTAGTGTTCACACGTCACTCCACGGTGTCGTCGCATAAAATAAAACGCTCTCAAACCATGAGCAATGGATTCGGTTTGAAAAAAGTGGACTTTCAAATTTCCACTTTATCATTCTTAAGGTAGAGTTGATTATTCCCTGGCATAGTGCAGACATCTCGTCTCCCACGGTGCAGGATCTATTACCGCTGGATCACATGTATCCCGTTGATTATCACGTGCTATATGTTATACCTAGCGATAGTGTGACATCCTTTTAACTCTGACGTGGACGTTTCGACATGTCTGCTTCAACTGCATTATAAGCCGCTTTTGATTTTAGTTGCGAGTGCTTTCAGAACTTAAGTTATCTCATCATGGGTGGAGACAGAGAGAGACATAGTTGCAGCAAAAAATAATATAATTTTTTTATCTGTAACTCTTGCATATTTGTATTTTGGAAAATAAGAGCCAAAGCCTAGTTAAGTCAGCTTAACATCATCTGATTGTTTATTTTTGATACGACCACTTGATAGAATACCAAAGTAAAGGTACATTTACTGGAATATGTTAACTAGATTGCCAAATAATAACTTTATCTTCTATTTTTTCTTTATCGTCTCCCGTTGGACTTAGCAAGGTCACTTCTACGATTTTAGCAATCATGTGTTACCGTCAGATTTTGCCCAAAGTCAGACCTAATTACTAGCAATCTGGAAAGTCATCCAATCATTTACCTCTTACTAACTATCAACTTTAAACTAATTAGTATCTTCATTGATACCGACAAAGACGCTATCAGACCACCAGGGGCAAACAATAAAACAAAAATAACTTAACATACACGTGTATATATCATCGTTAAGTACATTAACCTTTCAGTCGCCAGTTTTTATTGCTTCAAGAAAAAAGATATATTTATAATTTCGTAAATGATCCGCACATGGCGCCTTTACCCTTCGCGCCACCTTCGCGTATCCACGTCACTTTCACTTTGGACTTTATTAATATTGTTTTAAGGTTGGATTTGGTTAGTTATGAGGATAAGAGTATTTTGCAAGCGTAAAATGTGCACGTATTAATCGCGAACACGTTTATGGTGAGACGTCGACAACACCTGGTTTGCAGGCGTTTCATGGAATCCAAGTTCTGTGAAGGCGCTTCGTAATGTGACCATACTAAAAATAGCTCATTTGGTTAGTGAGCAAAAATCTAATATTAGAGCTGTGTGAGTTTATTTGTAGAGAGACAAGTTTATGTTCTATATTCTTTTGGTAATTGGGTGTACTTGAGAACAGCGATTATTTTTATTTTCGAAAACGAAATTAAGATTGAAATCAATCAATTTAGATTGAGCCATAGTCAGTTTTGACCATATCATACATCAAATTATGTTGCGGCCCTATATTTTTATGAATCATGTAACATTTTGTGAAAATCCTAAAATCAGGCCTCATACATTTAGTTAAATCTGCGAAGACACTAGCTTTAATCAATGTTAGTGGTAAGAATCAAACTTATTTTCCACTGAAAATAAGGTAGTCCACTGCATAATTGGAGAGGTTTGCATTACGAAAATTTGAAAAACGTCACACAAATATAAGTCCTAAATGAGTGCAGGAAACTTTTTATTTCACGTAGATTTTATGAATTTATTAAATGAAGTATTAGAGGTAAACTATATCGCGACTTATACAAAATTTAATCTCAACGATCTTGCCACTGATTTATTAGATAATAATTTATTATTCATAATCATAAATTGACAAAGTCACCGCATAATTATGATCGTATTAAATTGAAACAAATTCAAATGTAACCCATTTCCGTTCCTACAAATAACTAATTTCACGTTACAAAATACATTTGAAAATGAGTGTTAGCTGGTCGTGACAACAGGTGTTGCGGCGCGTCGTGGCGACATAGCGTCATGTCGCGGCGCTACAAGCAACATCCGTCAACGTCGCGCGACGCCGCCGACCGACTATTTCCAACGTTTTTTAGCAACGTGTAGGTAGATAGAATGTAAACATGTTTCACCTGTGATATATCGTAGAATTAAACTTTTTGACACAACAAGGTAATTTAAATTTTATGCTCCGAAGGTATTTAGGCTATTACGTTCGTTGCTATCGTTATAAAGAGGATATTTTGTTTAACAAATTGCGGGGATTTAAATATGTTTAAGTGTACCAATAGATTGTGGTTATTGCAAAATACTGAAATTGCTCATTTTTTTCTTTATACCACTGATTTAATAATTATTATAAACAAAAAATACCGTGAGAAAACTTGCATTTCACTACTCTTATGAAATATATAATTAGCTTAGATAGAATAGCTTCTTGCTATTCGATGCAATAAGTTCAAATTAAATGCTTGACAGATTTGATTAGACACTAATCAATATACTAGGGAAAATTACAAATATTTCTTGAAGTGTTTGTTAACTCGAAAGAGCTTTCGTAAATTCTGTTACCTACGCCACAATTATCGTATATAAGTGGGGCTATAAATTGGTCACATATTAGCTGTCCTTCTTACTATACTGTCACATATCTGATTCAAAAGTTTTATAACAAATCGGCAATATATCCAAATACCTTCAGTAATTATAATTACCACAAAAATCAAACATCGGTAATTGGGTTTCGGTGGCTGGCTGGCGGCCAACAGCATCCGTCTCGTGATGGGGATCACTCAGAGATCTCTCCGGCGCACAGACAGACACATTGATAACATTGAAGATGTTGTAAACAGGTTTTTTTGCGGTTCTATTGGAGTGAAGTGCGCCGGCACAGTTTACGGGTTAGCAGAGCTTGCATTTGGCAAAAAGTTGTGTTTTGCAATGCTGGTAATGTTGTTTTGTCCTTATTTGTCATCATCCTATTTAACTATTCGTTTAGTAAAATTAATATGAGAATACTATTACGGTCTCGTAGTCTCGCAGCAGAAATATGTGACGTGTGATTTGGAGATCCCGTGTCAGGCAAAATACTGTTAAGAAGATTGTTGGTAGCTGTTTGGAGTCGAGAAATATGCCCGAAAAAAGGCTTCCCTCCTTTTACATAAGACAGATACATACCTAGAGAATTGTGGGTGCAAAAATACACCTCCTCTTTACTTTGATTCCGCAAAGGAAGGTGAGTTAATGCAAGTATATATTTAAACACTAATTACCAAGACACAAACATCATTACAGCGAACCGGTGTCTTAGTTAAAAGACAAAAGAATTGCGAAATACTACAGAGTACTTATTTTTAGACGAGTTCGTGACTTCATGAGGTATGTGGTAATGGGACTTAGAAAACAAATTTGCGTACTTAATTAAGATTTATTAAAAAAACCTGGCCTGTGGGCATTAATTTGCATCAAAGAGTTTACATTTATGTGACATATACAAACGATAATTGTTATGTGTATGTAGTATATATTCATAATTACTTTTAATGGCCTACAAATTTTCGCTATAATAACATTTCTAGTTACGCAGATTGTCCACGTGTGCTAACTTTACAGTTTCTACTGCTTTTTTTAATAAGAAAAATTGTCCTATGATCAAGGTTAGACTAATAAGTAAGGAATAGTACTATTTATTTCTTCGAGATAATCTACATCTTCGAAACGTAAAGAAACATCTTATGCAAAAAATGAAATCGTCGAGTTTACAACTACATAATAATGTAGGTATATGATTTTAATGTTAGTTATGATGCTGTAAAAACATTAGGTTCAGAAATGAAAAACTTGAATTCTTACCAAGTATTTAACGTTTAGCCTTCTTATGAATATGCCTATTGATAATAAAAGAGCAACAAAACTTTACGATAACATCCGTTCATGTACGACATAATTGCTATTTACACAACAATGTGTTACTTACACAATACACATCTTTACAATTAATTTTATAATTACTTCATAGAATTACTGGGCATCCCTTATAATACCTTAAAACCTATATCTCTTTTAGTATGTAAATTAAAAAAAGACAATTTACTTAAAATTGACTTCAGTTATATTTTGCCTATTAATATAACCATAGCAATTCTCCACAATATATTGTTTTATCTGCCCATTTGCTCTACTCTGGGTCCAGTGTAAGCTTGGAGTGCGTTCACACTGGCGCGCAGTCATCAACGCGCATTAGCCTATCATCGCTGGAGCGCGTGTGAACGAGCCCTAATCGCCGAGAGACGTGGACAAATCTACCTCGATCATCTCAATAACACCTTATTTTAACTAGATGTGTTTGTTTTGCTCAAGGTGTTATGAGAAATGTGAGAGTTTAAGGGATATTGAGTGATGGATATTTGGTAGATTTTCATGATCAGTTGACTAACTTATGTATTGGTGGTTATCATCAACCGATATGCGTCCCAATGTTGGGCGCGGGTTGTTACAACAATTAAGAGAGTTTTAGTCCACCACACTAGTCTAGTGCAAGTTGGCGAACTACAGACTTAAGAAGTTTAAGGTGTGCAGGCTTCCTCAGGATTTCTTCCTTTATCGTTAGATTAGGTGTGTGATAATTAAATCGATGATGTACTATGAGACATAATTTAGGCACTGGTGATTGGAATTTAAACGAAACATATTTTAAAATAGTTAGCTAACATTAACCAAATCTACATACGAAAAAAAATTCAGAATATTTGTCTTAAGCCCATAGCGTTATTTTTATACATTGTATAAGAAATAGACAAGAAAATGTGTGATATACACCATGACATTATATATTATCAGAATTAATGTATGTGCCCCTTGCTTAGACCATATTTTTACACGCCGCGAACCAATCCTCACAGCAAAAAATAATTACAGTAAATCAAGAAATCTTCTAGACTTTTTGGTACAATTTTTTTTCTTATTTTACTGTAGTTTTCTTATTTTAACTTTTATTGAAGTGTTTAAACGAAAAAAAAGTCTCGGCTTTATATAAGGAATTGTCAAACATTGCGGCTGACGGAATAGTCAAGACACCAAATAAGAATACAATAAATATAAATAATAGCAATAAGGGATCAACTCGTTCTTAGCCGCAGGCCAGCATTTATATAACGACTAATGATAATATTCAACCTTTCCATGGTTTGAAAACGATACTTTCTGAACCAAAGACTTTCTATTCAAAGTAGTCCTAGTAGAAATATTGAAACGGCAGCATTCCTTGTTAAGTCTGACTACTGTTTCTATATCTACTACGGCCTAAGTATAACGCGCTAAAAAGATTTATGACATCTTAGCATTTATTAGAGGAGATATTTATCAGATATACTCAGAGATATTAGAGAGATAACCGGCACCGATGGAGCGGCTCGTAAATCAAAAGGTTAGCGATGTGCTGCCACGAGTATGTGTTCGTAATCTTACTAATACACTGCGTAAAACGGAACGCACTTCCAAATATATATTTTCTCGCAATATTTACATATGATACTTTAACGTTATGAGAATAAAGTGTGTTCGATGGAAAAAATATTTTGTCCTTAATATAATTTACTAAATAACAATTGATTAGATGCCATCAGAAATATCATAACTAGGTAAAAACTAAGATTTTGTTGTCATTTAGGAATAAAAGAGTCGAATTTATTCGAATGGCTGACTGAAAAGTATATTTTTAGATCAATGGCATTAAATTGACGAAGCGAGAGTTCGCGAAATTCGTACCGAAATTGGTTAACATTTCATTGAATTATTGGTCATTAATATCGTCTATACCATTAAAAGGTTTACTATTTGCCTCTTAAATCGTGAATTCGTCAATCCCACGTAAATACATTTTTTATCTATGAATGTTCCAAAATGAAAGCGCCAATCTACCTTCACCTGCCGTCCGACACAAGACAATTTGTAACATTCGAAAATGAAATAGAAAAATAATGTCCATCAGAAGTCCAGTATTAGTTGACATCTCCACGGCACATTGAACGCGTCATAATAACAATATAATAAATATCATTTAAAACTGCGAACAAATGATCTGGCTGTAGAGAAACATAATTTTCTAGTATCCAATGCCAACTGCATTCCGCGTGCACGGAGCCGAGGCGCGTAAATCAAATTGTTACAACACTTTCGCTATAAAGCTATTAAATTTGTTATTTTCGTTGATATTATTGCGTGTATTTTTGTTTGTGACGACATAATTGCAATATGGACATCGGGATATGATAATCTGCGTGGATTTTACGACTGGTATTGTCTCGCGTAACATTTACTACTGCAATAGAGCTACGAAGCTTGCAGCGAATAAAATGACTGCATGATGATAGCATCGATAGCTTCTTTTAAATTTATAAAACACCTTGGATGGATTGAACATGTTCAAAAATGAAATTTTTAGATCTTGCTGTATTTGAATTTAGTAGCCACGTTCCCTGACTACTTTCACTAGTAAATAGTTAATGTCATAAAGAGTAACTAAGGCATTTTATTCGTAAGAGCCTTCTCAGTTGTAGAGAAAGCTCGTGCTCAGTATTGGACTGTATATGAGCTAATGATGTGACTTAACATTACGTTAGACCAGCGTAAGGGTGCAAGAAATTATGAAATCACTATATAATCTTAAAAATAAATATCCAATTAGGTATCCGCAATGCTGCCAAAAAAACAAAATTCCAAAAAAAAGTATCATTGCCAACGTTTCATAACATTAATCCCACAACTCACCTGTTACAGCGAAAGTCAAAAGCGAAATTCCAACACTGCAATTTTGAAAGCAACGATATTAATGGATGCAGAAAATAACCAAGAATTTGAGTGCGCACCGGCAGTAGAAAAAATTGGCACAGATTATAAAATAATTGCAATAAATTAAGCAAACAGTGCAAGACACCTTTGGTCGGACTATTCTCGGTGATTTAGATGCATTCTTGTCCGGTCGAGAATATAGGTGTATACAGGGTGTATTCAGACCGTGATCAAAAATTGAAGCAGCTAATAGCACACACATCCATTGGTGTTATAAAAATGGTGGAAAACGTCACTTTTTAATTTTTGGAGGGATTTTCTTTAACGCCAGGGTGTTTGTAATTACCTTAGCTATTACCTGCCTTGGTTTCCGATCACGGTTTGAATACACCCTGTATATACTCGTCGATCGACGTGTCTTAGGTTTGACATTCCAATATGTTTAGTGTGCATCGCCACTGTGTCTGATACTACGCGTTGTTTTGTCGATTTTTATTTTTGTCTAGTGGAATTGTTCGTTACAAATCGCAGTGTAATAGCCTCTACGGAATTCTAATGAGATTTTAAAGAGAATTAAATAAGTGTCGGATTCAGATAAGTATTTACCTGTTTATATTAATTCTAATATTAAACCCAAAACCGTTATACGTTAAATGTTTGATTTCTAGTTTATAATTAATTATTGCGAGGACCGGATATTCTCATTTATATGTCAAATTGGTTCTTCAAATTAAGGATTTAAAGCTTAAAGATAATTATTATTCCGAATTTGGAATACAAGCTGGTTCCAGTCATTTTACGGAAGGAATGAATTTTACAGAATTAATTACGAATTAGGAAGTCAATTGAAATGTATAAAAAAAAAAAAATACACCCAATACAAAAATAGTACATACAATCATTTAAGTTTGCTTTAAAATATCATTTGGATAAAATCTTGAATAAAAAGATTTATTTTAATATTACATATATCCGCCACAAATATTTCGTAAATTCTTTAAACTTTAGTTTTTGAAGCGTATAGGTAAGCTTTAATATTTCATTCAAACAAAGCATTACAAAAACTGCAATATTTTCTTACGCATTTACAAAGTGGATATGCGTGTCTCATTATTTTTGTTTCTAATGATATTTTCTGTGCACTTAGCCACATTACACCTAACACTATCCGCGGTTTGAAAAATAAAATTGTAATAAAAGCAACATCAAAACACCATTAATAAAAGTCTATGCGTTTTAACTAGGACATGTTTGTACTACGGGATATTCATCGGAGCGGCCGTTGGGCGAGTATTATCGAAGGCGATAGACATTGGATGCGATCGACATTCTATATTTTGAAAATGTTGCGAATTTAAATGTCGAATAGTATTTGGTATAGCTCCAACATGCGAGAATTTGCGACGCTTGTTTATTATTGACAACATTTAATTGTACCTTTACCCTTTCTAAAAGTCAAACAAGAATGAAGCAATCTTATCTACTAATGAATAACAATGAATTATACTTTATTGATTCCAACTTGAAGATTGATTAGCTAAATAATTATTTTATTCGATTGAATGATTTATATATATAATTAAATCGTGAAATGTTTTAACATACAATTCATAAAACTATTTATAGTTTTTGTGGAAACATTGTCATAATTGGTGTCATGAAAAATGTTTACAAATGAAAACACTGAACCATTATTAAATATCACTATTGTCTGCGGTCATTTATTCATGCGCCACTTTGGCTGAAATTCTTATAAGAACTCTAAAGTATGGAACTTGTAAAAACATTTTTTTTACGTAAGTCGAACGTAACAGCAATAAGAGCACTTTATCTAACTCGCGGTGAATAAATAGCTCAACATTAGTTCACACGTCTAAAGCTATTAATTATAACGTGCAGCGGCCATTTTATCATAACCGAGCGATCGGACGCGTAAAAATAAATCAAACGGGAAAAATATTTGTTTACTTTTCGGTTACCTCGCGGTTTCCAATCGATTCTGGATTTTGGGAGGAACAGGTGCAAGTACCAAAATGAACGACAACTCATCCCGAGAAACGTAAATTTGCTGATGATACCAGTTTCTCGAGTTAATTATAAACATGAATTCACACTACCGTCTTTCCGGACTGTAGACGTGAGTAAAACACCTGTCTTTATTGACGTCGACGGAAATCGCCTGTAATGTAGGCCAATAATTTTCATGCGATATTTTTACGGACTTCTTGATACTTGTTAAAAATCATGAAAAATGACATATATATTGGAAAAAAATAAAATCTCTTATTGGAACTTTATAAAGTCACTCAAAGCTGTACATTATAGTTGGTACGATGTTGTCTTTACTGAATATTAAGTATTGACGGACTTTGGACACTCATTGCTCAACACACTCAACTAGCTATGATTTTCAGGGGTCTTACAGGACTCGAGATTGTGTGAATGTGTCAATAATTAGGCATATGACTAAATGATTAATTTAATTTTACAGTGAAGTCACAAAAGTGATACCTATTTCAGATTTCAAGGTTATTTTCATACCTTAACCACAGCAATAAAAAAAAACTGATTTCTCTTTTAACAGAACAACGAATGAAGCTTCAGTACAAAGCTCTGATTTATTTAGCAACGATTTTTATTTTTCAGCCGACGATATCAAATTTAGACCGCGTGAAAGAATCTCCAAACATCCCAGTAAAGCTAACCCTAAAATTACAGCGGTGGTCGTCGAGGCCCGCGCGGCTTGCCGTCCGGCGAATCCGACGCGGGCACAAAGGCGCGTTCATCCAACGTCCGGCGCAACCGGATGGACGCATCCTGACACCGACACCGCGGCCTCGAGTTACCACGTACGGTTATTAAATATTGGCGATTAAGTGTGCTTAGTCACGGGTTAATTCACCTCCGTTAAAGAGCTCCAACAGTGTTCATGTCTTAATTTAGCGTAAGACTGTTGAATATGTGAGGACAAAACAAAACAGTGGTGAAAATTATAATACTAACTGAATTTGAAAATTAAACGATCGCTTTTGAAGTTTATTTGTTTTAGGTACCTACTTAATAATAAATTAAAAAACTGTGATTTAATTGGGTTATTACAATTGGACGAATCTATAGATTCGAGTCGTTATTATAATTTATAAGTGTAAGTACATAGACCTTTTAAAGTAACTGAAAGAGCTGTAGTCTTTGACTACTTACGATTATACAACAATTATTATAACGAGCTTTATTTAACACCTCTTTTATAAGACAATAATTACTAATTACACCCGATAAACCAAGTAGCCAAACCGCACAGGTAACACGAGCGGCGCAGAAAATAATTAGAAGACATTTCAAAAGCCGTCAGCCGTCTATCGCACGTCCATTTGCCGTCTATTCGGTAACACGATCCAGACAGCGCACCTCGGCGTTAGCGCACGTGCGAATTAGCACATGTCATTAGCCGGACAACCGGTTCGCGGAACCGCCGGACGCGTGTATCGACGTGGCCTAGTTTGCAACAACGCGCTCACTGTCTCATTTATGATCACCTATGTTTAGGGTTAGATAAAGCTATTAACGTTTTAGTGGTTTGCGTTAATGCGTTGAACAAAGTAGTGATTAATTTCAATTGGTTTTGGTTCGCTTTCTTGTTTAACTTTCTTGTGTATGATTTCCAAGTCAAACAAAATATACTGAAATCACTGAAATATGCCATCGTAGGGTCGAATGGGTGTAACAGCCGTCCCAAATCTAAATCACCCTAAATAATATGTTCAGCGGACTATGACTCTATCAAAAATAATTAATACATAAAGGTCCATTCAGTCCACAGTATTGAAACGATATGTAAAATACAATAAAAAAAATATTACGCTGGAAACCTACGCGGTACGTTTCAAAGGATGGTATAAAATAATATTGATATTCCTTCTATTCCCATCATTCTTCATCTTCCATCATATCCATGTTCAGCTGACAAACTTTAATTCCATATTATTTACGACATTTTGAATCAGATAACAAAGTTACACGAAAAATCAACCTCTACATCAAGACATCGTTCGATTAATTAATTTAAATTTTTCCTACTTATAAAATTTCTGTCAGAAGCTTATAAAGTGAATATTAAAATTTTAATTCATATGCTAGAATAAAACTTAAAATAAAACCAACGAAAAAAAAACTACATTATCAAGTCCAAGTCGCGCGGGTCATGGTTGATTTCACTACTTGACGCTAGATGTCGCTAGGCGTCGTTGAGAACTACTTATTAAAACCACGTTAGTGACAAAGTAATATTTACTGAGATTTTTATATCGGAATAAAATAAGGCGTCTACTCTACTGAATTATTTTGCAGTGAAGCAGTTGATTCTATAATGTAATATGTGCCACTTTCAAATTTTGTTTAAAAGTGTTGAAAAATGCCTTTAAAACTTTAAAATTTAAATTACCTCTACCAATACCTATATTTTTTTGTGACGCACATTACTAAGCATTGACTTACTTATGGTCCCATACCTTAATTGGTGGCAGAGGTCGAGAGGTGCTGGGTTCATTTCTGTATGGACCAAAGTGTACTTAGTATTTTCCTTATGGAAAATATCAGTACGTGGTGTTTGTTAGAGATTCCATAAAGTCTATATAACGCAGTTCACGTGAGAGATAATTATTGGAAATATTAGAAAGAAAAAAAAGATTAAAAAGAATTATTAATATTTTGGAAGCTACAAGTTAAAGTTTTTTTTCCCTTTATTCTATTTTATTATACTTGGTTGTCTACAAGAGATCCCTTTGTGCAAAAAATCTTTCTCTTGCTAAAATTTAGCCTAAGTTACTCCATAGTATTTATCTCATGTTTACAATATAAGTTTAAATCAATATGTTTTAGCTAACCTCAAATAGTTTTTTATACTACCACTACAAGATCTCACTTGATAACAGTATCAAGTACGTACAGAGTACAGACATACCTACTGCTTATTGGCGAGATACGTCAGATCTCGGCGCTATAGAATCCACATCAAAACAAATAATGAAACATCGAGACATACAAAAACCTGACCGTTCTAAGAACCGTCCGTACCTAAACCGTTGGCGTTAATTATTCCATTCCCAGAACGCGGCACATGTGGTATCACAAAGGTCGCCTTTTTACACATTTTTTATATAAAAAATTGAGTTATACCAACCAATTTTCAACTTTATACTCAACAAATAAAATTTCAATTTCAATGGTGTAGGAAATAGGACTTTACCTGCCAAGGTGAGACACATGGGCGATGTTTTTGTCGATAATGTCGGCTGTAACTTTGACAGGTTGGATGTTTATGTAGGCGGGACTCACCGGTGTCGAATGTATAATATTGTGCGGCCATTTTTGTTCGAAACTTTTTTTGTAAGGTACCGTTCACACGGGTCGAGGTGGGTTGAATGGTGAAGTAAGATTGGATACGATAGAGATGATTTATTTGGGCTGTGACATGAGAGGAACTAAATTTGGAAGGGTTTTTTGGATGATATCGTTGTTGTTAATATTAAAATGAATATTTTAACAGTATTTATTTGGCAATTTAGTGAATATTAATTACCTCAAGTTATTTAATATATCGTTGGTATCTGATTTCGTGTAAACCGAAGTATAACATATTTTTGACGAAATGAAACAGAAAATAAACGTTTTTTCCTCAGGTATAATCTAAAATGAATGACAGATGTGTTGTGCATTACATCAACAGCCACCTCCTATTTATATAAGTCAAGTTCCATACATTGTTTGATTATTCACTTTTAGTATTAAATAACTAGGTAATCTTTATACAAAGATTTGTCTAATCCTAGACATAAGTGATAGATGGACTCTAACCAGTATAGATTTACTAAAACACTAGCAGATAAACAAAAGCCGCATGATAATCAGAAAATACGAGTGTATCGGACAAGAGTAATGTGGTAAAAGAGGCATTGTAGGTGAGATAGTGGGCGACATCCGACCCGACTTCCTTGGAAATAGCGTGTGAGATATGTCGAACGCGTAGCTCGCTTATCTAGGTGGAGTGGTCGTGTAGACGCAGAGCTCGTTTACTTAATGATTTTTAATTGAAATTTATTAATATATATAGAGAAAAAATGGTTTCAATCGGTGATTACTTAGTCTTACAAAATATAACTTTACGCCTGTATTTCCGACCACATTTCACCAGGTATATGTTTCTGTTCCACGTCATAAATGCGAGCCTATAGACGTTCCTCAGGCGCATTCCAAGACAGCATGCTACTACTAAAAATTCGTAGTGGAAAGTCCCAATAACACATTGCCCGAACCCGGGAATCGAAACCGGGACATTAAGATAACACATTTTTGAGCTTAAAGCCAACTAAAACACCTTTTGTAATAATGGGTGAGATGTAGAAGATTTAACATAAACAAGAGTGTGTCTTTGAAGTGGTGTCGTTTTTCTACTTGTGTTTTAGTTCCATATAATAAGGACTTATTTAAGCTGCATTGAACTGATTCTGATTTAGATAAATACGTTATTAAAGCTGTAGCATAAGATCGTGTTAATATTTTAGTTATACACAATAGAAATCTTAAAATAATGTGCTAATTAAATTCCCACAATGACAAGGACTGCAGCTGTATCGCAGACAGTCTCAACGAGGTTTTAATTGCATTCTGGGAACTATTTTGGGGCGGAAAATAACTGAGCTAATAGATAAACTCCTAATTTAGACTTATAAAAATAAATTTTGCTACGTGACCTTAGTTTCATTTTGTTTTGAGAAATATTGACGTGGTATGATATTTTGCAAGCAATGATGGCCTCGAGGTTGAGGCACACGGCTGAGAGTCTTAACTGTCGCGGGTTCAGACTCCAGTCACACACCTCTGACTTTTAGCTGTTACGTGTATGTTCACAATTAATTACAACTTGCTTTAACAATCAAGAAAAACATTCCGATAAAAGTTACACACCTACTAAAAGTTCTTAGGAATTTCTTAGTGTATAGTCCGCCAACCCGCACTAGGCCAGCGTCACGGACAAGGCTTGAATCCTCTCAATGATAGAGGAGGCCCGTGTCCAGCTGTGGGACGTGAGCTGATGATGAGAGCCAGGTACAAGACAAGGCCTGGCTGTCTGCCTACGAGTAACAAACAATAAAGGTGGTTTATCAGTGCGTTATCAGGGGTCGGGTCACTCGTTTCGTATTAACGTCGACGCGATAAGAACCGCCGTGACGTTAACATTGATAACGGTTATCAGCACAATGGATTTTTTAAACATCCAATAGCGGGTTGATTGAACCAGTTCAGTACCTACGTTTTAATCTTATCGTGTTTTATACATATGTACACAGCACCGGTGGAAAACTAAGTTGATGATATGTTTAGACCACTTTCTTCTTCTTCTTCTTCATCAACCCATATACGCCCACTGCTGAGCACGGGTCTCCTCTACCATTGAGAGGGTTTTAGGCCATAGTCCGCCACGCTGGCCTAGTGCGGGTTGGCGGACTACACACCTAAGAAATTCCTAAGAACTCTTAGGTGTGCAGGTTTCATCACGATGTTTTCCTTCACCGTTAAAGCAAGTGATAATTCAATTTGAATACACACATAACTTCGAAAAGTCAGAGGTGTGTGCCTGGGGTTCGAACCCGCGACCGCCGAGATTCTCGACCGCGCGCCTAAACCTCGAGGCCATCACTGCTTCCAATAACTCAAATTATTAGGTTTTCAAATAGACTACTTAAAGACACACCCACTACTGAAACTCCTTTGTACTAGAAGTTATTAGTACTTTTACAATTGAATACACAACAATAACAGCCATAAGAGCAGTAAAGACTTCATGTTTCTGTTTGTCCTCCTTAACTCATAAAATAACTTGTCAGAAATAAATAAAAAAAATATTAAAAGAACTGGAAACCAATAATAAATATGTCATATAATACAAAGTAAATACAATATTCCACAGGAATAAATAATATGGTTCCTACTAATGGTTGATTTCAGATTGATTTTGTTTTTCTAAGTTCATGATGATGAAGGAGCGGATACATTTTAGAAAATGCAATTTAATCCTAAATTACTAGTACCTACTTGTAAACACGTTTTTATTTAAAAATGTCTCAACAGAAATATAACTGGGACAAATTAATTGAATCCATACAATTGACGTCTGAAGTAGTATTTTTAGTGCAATCACAGTACCTACCTATAGCCTTGATACAGTAAAATGTAAGGTTGCTCTGCTATAATTGGCTTGAATCCTTAGAAGGTGAAAGCGTATACAGAAAAAAATACTGGAGGACTTTAACCATAATAAAGTTATCTTAAAACTGACACATTTAAATGGTATTGGCAATTTCGTAGTTGACCAGGTTGTATAATAAAGAAAACACCCATACATAGTTCATACATACATAAATACTTCTGACCCTACACGAGGATATAAGTGTAAGACAGCTCCGTGGCGCAATTGACAGATACCAGCTTGCGAGAGGCCGGGGTTCGATACCCACATATAGAACAGTGTTCTGTGTGATCCATCAATATTTGTTTCCGCTCTGGTTGTTTGTGAGATTTTAAATCCTCTCGTAGTTATACGCATGACACAAGACTCGTATCCCACTGTAGGATCCGAACTATCTCATCCAAGCTTTCAGTCATTTCATGTGACTATGGTAATACCAATAAAACCATCTCATTAATATGTTATTTCATTAACTACATCTTTCTCCTACTTTACATTGTCTTTGTATTTGAAACCATTCAGCATTATAGAGCTTCGTCTTGGGCAATCCGTTTTAAATAGGCATAAAGCAACAACGCTTACTTTGTACGCACGGAAACTGTTTAATAGCCTACTCCAGGGTAAATTATAAAAAAAGGTTTACGACCACACTTTGTTTGGTTTAAGTTCGCGTTGATAGATTTGAGTGTAGAGTATTTGGAAAGTAAAATTTTGTGAGATATAGGTACTCTTGTATTAGTTATAATAGTGATTTGTTATGGCCCTTTTGAGACCAGATATGATACACATTTAATCCTAGTGTTAAAGAACCCTACACGAATTTCTGTACAAGTATTTCGTATCTTGGAAACTTACAACCACTTATCTCCTTTTTTTTTCTTTTACCTGAAGTCTCAATGTTTTAATAGTAGTACCTACCTACGATTGCACACATTTCTATCAAAGATACACATATAAAAGAACATACAAAACAACACAATATCAAGAGTAGTCAGACACTTGACAATATAGTACGTACACATTAACAAACATAGGTAAGCTGTAAGCACAGTGTGACGTCACGCGACAACCTGTCGCCCGCGCCGTGTAATTAAACCCATCCGACTGTAGGAACGGGCTGGGCCGATATACTGTCGATGTATCGATGATTCTAATACGGTCGATTTGCGTAAAGTTGACAGCCCCGTAGTGCAATTGGCAGACACTAGCTTATGAAACCAGAGACCGCGGGTTTAATCCTAAAGACAAATGTTTGTGTGATCTACGAATATTTTTTCAGGTCCACCAGGTCTCCAGCAGCTATGACAAAAAGTTGTATCTTAGTGTGGAATCAGAACTACATAATATGTGTGATTTTTATTTTGTTAGTAGCACAAATAGACAAACAGTGAGCGCAGAGCAATTCCAATAGAGTTGACAGGTGACAAATGTCTGATCAGACGTCATTAGTTGATATAATACCGATAAAGCGGGTCTGATTTATTATGATACACACTTCATATGATTGCCGTCGACGTTCTGATGCCTACTATCACCAAGCTTGTTTCTGGCAATCCTATTTCTATTAAAAAGTATTTTCGTCAATTTTCTTTCGGACCAAAGTCCAAAGCTGACTACCACTCTGAGATCCACATTACTACGCTTACCAAATCTCCTTAACAGCTCTTAAGTTAATCATCTTGTCCAGCATCTATCATATCATCATCGATAATAACACCGATAGTCCACACGTCCCCCTCCCTACGCCGACCCCCGCGGCACCTAGTTTTATTAAGGCCCGTTTTTTGTCCGGCCACATGTGCCGACCATACCTCGGCCGTCACTGCTCCTGCGCTTTATTGTAATGGCGCGATGTTCCAATCTTAATAATCATTTTTATTCGTCTGTTTGCGCTTTCGAAGCCAGTATTTGTGTATATATTTTCGTGCTTTTATATGCAGTAGAACCTGGTAACTATGATATATTGAAAACCTTTAAATATTGGAAACATGTTTTGTTCCTTCCGTTCAATTACGAAAACCTTTTAACTGAAAATTGTTAATACTCAAAATCCATTCAAATAATTATATTTCTTTCTATAAATTTTATTTTAACATAAATTAATCATAATGACCTATCTGGACTCTACGCATAATTCAATATGAAAAGCAACAGCCCTGAAACTTAAAAATATAATACCAATATGTTTGTGTACGCAAGAAAGAATAACAAAGTAAACCTTTTCAAACATCGCTCCGCACTAAGAACATACATTACAATATTTTCAATAAGTTAAAAATTTTACGACGCAACTCTGGCGAGGTGACAGAGTATAAGAGTTTTATTCTCGCCGCTGTAAGGCGGAGCTGTAAAATTCTATACCACATACTCTTTACCGCGGATCCACTTGTATTTTATTTTAACTAATTACATGTATTCAGATCAAAATTTCTAAGAATTTTTAGATGTGTAGTCAACCAATCCGCACTAAGTCAATGTGGCTGAGAAAGGCTTAAACACTTTCAGTTGTGAAGGAGGCCCGTGGCCACCAATGGAGCATATGTTATAGGCTGTTGTTGATTATATTATCATATTATCTGCCAAACTTTAATTTTTTTGTGGTAGAACCACGCCCTAAATAAATTGGATAGAAGTACGTATGTATATACAGCTGTATCTAGTACGGCAATACAGAAAATCAGCAGCAAGCGGTACAGGTTGTGAGACAGGTTCGGCCCAAATTGCTGTTTGCCGCTACAAATAGCAATACACCAAGTGAAATCCAAGACCCGCTTTAGTACCTAAGTGATTGTGTTGTTTTCGAGTTTGATAATAGGCGTATTTTGTCTGTCGTAAGAAGTATAATCGTATCTTTCCACGTACAGTGTAGCCATTTAAATATAAAATTACGCACAAAAATAACCTCGCGTTTTGTATATAGTTGGAGCGGCGCAGCGGAACGGGCGGGAGATTGGAAAACTTGTGGCCGAGTATCCGTTTATGACATGGGAAACTTTGGCGTGAGGTTGTTACCTACAGGCGCGGGTAATGATCGACGTCGAGAAGTCGTTAAGTTTTACTAACACTATATATAATTCGATTTATCAACACTCTATATCTAAGTGGTTTATGGCTAATCGATCTTTTGTCGCGAGAGGAGGTTGATAAGAGTTTAAAATTACCTGACTGGAAATGGATGTTAAGGGATGTCAAATAGATTGCAAATTAAAAAGAACTTTAAAAGTCTCACAGAGACCATTCTGGCGCAGAAACAATTGATTATTAACTAGTACCTAATTAAATACACGGCCTTTCACTCTAGATCCAGCTGCAAATAAATATTACAATTAGGGGAGACAGTATAGTTATTGGCCCCTGTACAGTTATTAGCCATTTCAACTTTGCTACCAAAAAACTAGCAATATTCTATACTAATAGTAGATTTAAAAATTATATAATGGCGACACTTTTATTCTCTGTCATAAAGTCTTATCGAAATTCCGCTAGGTACGTGGTTTGTTTGTTTTCCGATGTGTAATGTTTTGCCGGAGGGAGAAATTCAGTTAAGCGATTAAAAATAATGTTAAGACTGCATATTTTTTTTGGCGCTATATTTTGAAATGAATATGTAGTTTGTCAATGATTTATACTTCACAATAAATGGTTTTTTATGCGTTATAACCATATTAAAGGTGCAATATAACTTACTTTCTTTATAACTACTATGTTATGGCCAATTACTGTGATTTTGAGTTTAATATTTTTGAGTTCACACTATTCTTAACATGTATAGTGAAAGTTTATATAAAGTACCTTCTTTTGTAGTACATTAACAAAGCAACATAATGTCGTGAGTTTTATTTATTTTCAGTAAGAATAAAATTTTTTATTTATGTTTTTTTACCAACTGGTCGCTTAACTGGCCAATAACTATACTGTTTCCCCTATCTCTAAAACACAACGTTTCATTGAAAAATAAAACGTTAAAAACATATTATGCGATGAAAGTCCGTCGTACGGCGAAAGGTGTCTGTTTTTAACGTAAAAAAACCTTATATTTCGGTGGGCGTCAGCCGCGCGTTTGTTTCATTTCAAAGTTGGCCCAAAAAACTGTGCGGACACCTTTTTTCCGCAGACCGGTCCGAATATGAAATCTATGCGAAAAGAAACTTTCCTGTAACACTCTGCTTGCATCACAAGCGGGTTTTTATAAAAACCTTTTTGGACCTACATTCGAGATAGAATTTTTGTGCGGAATAGATGATTTTGTTTTGGTTTATTAAGTTAATGCAGGTTTGATAAATATTTGATTAAGATTACAGAATGTAAAAAGTGACCTACGTTAGAAAATTTTAACAAGAATTTCAAAACTATATGAAATTTAACAACCCGTCTGTTAACGTGGAAAGCTACGAGTAAAACATAATCAAGGGGACTTAATGTCTAATTCAAAATAATTAAAAGAATTACATAAAATAATATTTTAGCATTGATACAACATTTTCGCATTGCCGCCTGATGATAAAACCTTTTCGATTAAACGATGTGGCACTTCATCTCAATACCTTTAACACCAGCTACGGAGACATTTCTTAAGTATTAAAAACAATAATAACATATACTTTAATCATCTTCCGTCCAAAGTAAACCAGCAGAGAAAATTGCAGGCGAATATTAATTAACCGTAACCCTTTTCTATAACATAGCCCTGACAATGGGCGCCACTGCCATTGTTGGTAGAGCCAAGAGCGAAAAATACGTAAATATAATATTACAGTGGCATTTAATTGTGCCATAGCTAAACAAAAAGTGGAGCTAGTGCAACGAGGGCTTATTAAACCCGGCCCGGGAGCCAGGGTGGCTGTGTCTAATTTTCCGGTATTGCCTCTCCACCCGCGGGACTCTACTTCATCCACTTACTATGTTTAGGGTTTATTTTAGATCATTTTATTATTCCCGCGGTTGTGGGTTGGCGCGTTATTTTGTCTTTTGTTTTTTTAAGGTTTTTTTGTTTTTGAGGTTGGGAGAAGTGTTTTTTTTGTGGGGAAACTGTAAGCAGGTTAGTTAAGTTTAAAAAAAATCGAAAAAGTGGAAACATTCAGTAAACTTAAAATTACAATGAATTATTGTGTACTTTAACGGTGAAAAAACATTGTGAAGAAACCTGCACACCTAAAAGTACTCAGGTGTCTATGAATCCAGACTAGGCCAGCGGAGTGAACTGCGCCCTAAACCTTCTCAGTTGTAGAGGAGATCCCTCCCCAACAGTAGGACGTTTAAAGGTAGGTAATGATCATCATCATAGATTTTTTACAAAATTTTGTCATTTTTCAATAAACTTTTAACTACTTCGCTTACATTAAAAGTATTTTACCATACTACACTATTGAGAGCACTTAAAATTCCTCGACGAAAATTCTACACCAGAGCCCACGCTTTGAACGAAAACTAATAGAATACTTGTACGTAAGTGGTTTGCGTGGCGTCAGTGGCACGGAGCGGCGTCACCTCCCATCGCATGCCTTATTACCCTGTAACAGGACACGTCATTAGCCGGCGCTTTGATGACGTCACGCCGCGTTAGCCTCCTAGCCACATGGCAAAGAGTAAGCACTGAATGTACAGATGGGATGTTTGGTGAGGGTAGAGTTTTGATTCTGCTGGACTTTGTTGTTGGAATGGTGATAGTACTGAATTGAGTTTTTTTAGTCCAATGTTGCAAATAAATTGATTGCCGTCAATTGGGAAATTGACATACTTCCTTTACTGCTGAAAAGAATCGAATAACTATGTAACAATTGGACCAAATGCAATAATCAAACTAAATAATCACTCATGCTGTTTCAGACCATATTTTCGAAGAAATCAAAGATTGTTAGACGATAGTGTAGGCCGACTTGCAGCACGATGGTCCGACGACTTGAGAAAGGTGGGTAATGGATGGATGAGGGCCACTCAAGACCGGGATGTTTTTTTTCCTAGGAGGCCTACGTTTAGAAGTGGACGGCGATTGACTGAGTACGAACATCAAACACCGTTCCGTTCTGCGTATATTTTATTCATCCACCTTCACTTTGCATAAATTTGGAGCGTGTTTGAATGTGGGTCAATTCGGGTCACGGTGGAGGACCGTAAGTTAGTGCTTCATGTTCGAGACAATTATCAGCTAACTGTAATGCTTGTTTAAATCGCTAGTCCCTCGGGAAGAGGTACAATGGACCCTTAGACGAGAATATTAAAGTGGACTGAGAGGATGCAGTCATTTTGTTATATATTAAAACCGTGTAAGGATATGTGGCGCAGTGTAATAAGTAGCTTGAAAATCGAGAAAACATGGGTTAGCCACCATGCCACTAATTTGTTTGATTTGAAAATATTTGTTTTCATCATCAATTGATTAAATTTGCACAAGGCCAAAAGATTATGATCAGAAAATATCGGTTTGTATCATCATAGGGCAGATAACAGATAAAATTTATGCAAGAAAAAAATGGTGAGTGAAGAAATGTACTAATCATGAATCATTTATTGATTTTGTAGCACGAAGTTTGCAAGTAATATCTAGTAAGTTGTTTTGTTTGCTTAATATTTTTTTAAAGCATTGATTTTTATTTGCTAAAAAACGTCCAATACCAACGACACTAAGATTTATTTGGAGTAAATGCTTTCGTGGTTGGTAAATATTAGGAACACTAGTCGAGAATCCCAGGCACACACCTCTGACTTTGAAGTTATGTGTGTATTCAAAATTGAATTATCACTTGCTTTAACGGTGAAGGAAAACATCGTGATGAAACCTGCACACCTAAAAGTTCTTAGTTATTTCTTAGGTGTGTAGTCCGCCAACCCGCACTAGGCCAGCGTGGTGGACTATGGCCTAAGCCCTCTCAATAGTAGAGGATACCCGTGCTCAGCAGTGGGCGTATATGGGTTGATGAAGAAGAAGTTTTAAGAGAATGAATGAGTGGAACTAGTGCAAATATCTGGATGATATTTAGTGAATGTTTATGTAAATGTGTATTTCACGCCGTCACGACGCCGTATAAACATCAGCCTAGGCGTTGTCTATGGGATTTTTTTTCTAAACAATCTGACGTCATGATAATAGGAGACAGTAAGACAAACATGAACTTTACAGTAATGAAATGATTTTACATGGCCTTTAAATAAAATTTCTACTGAATGCATGAGTCTTCAGGCAACATTAATTTTCGTACATTACTATGCTCATTTAAAGTGGATGAATTTACACTAACATATCTATAGTTATGTACTAAGGACTACAATTATAATCCATAATTGTTCTGAGACTAAATCTTCAGCGTCCCTTTTGCCACTTTTGGGTTATCGAAACTATATTCATATCTCGGACTTTAATTCTTGATTATCTATACAACAGCGTACTATTTACTAAATTTAGCTGTGTATAAGAATTTTAAACAGGAAGCAAATAATCCACACTTTAAAATTAATATATAACTACAGATTTCCAACAAACTAATTTCGCTACAACATAACAAACTGTACTAACACCAACGACGTTAATATATGAAAACAATACTGCATATCTACGCTAAACGTCATTTGGGAATGTGCTGTAGAAAGTTGGAGCGCACAAACTTGTCCTACTGTCGCGCACATACCGCCAGCTCTCATATCCGAGGCATGGAGGTGCGGCGCCGTACATATGCAAATATCACACATAAATTATATACTTAGTCAAATTACATGGAGTAGTAGTACAGCTCATTGGCAGAGCGTCTATAACCCAGTCCATAGCATGTGCTATACGATTCTTTTCATACAAATAAGTCTAATATATATGCCTTCTCTTTAAAGATTTTTGAAAGATTTTCGTAACAATATTTGTGTTTTAAAATTAAAACGTAGTATATCTGATGTGTTGAAAATTATTTTAATAAAATACGCCCAATTGCTCTTGATATAAGCATAATGCATTTATGAAACAAATTAAGCCTCACTCGCGAGAGCTAACGCAATTCAGGTTATGTTTTCATGCAAATGTCATGAATTCATGCAAAATTTAATTTCACGGCGTCTGCTTTAATAAATATAGCAATCAGACAATCACGGTTTGCTGTAATAAGAATATAAGGTGGTGGGTTCGATGACTATGCCAAAACATTATGTTAGTAAGTTAGTTAGTATACGTTCCTCGCTAGACAAATATGGATCTTCTACGGTATCTTACCATAGAACGAAAAAAAATTTACAATAAAATTATATGTATTTTGTTCGATCGAAACCGAAATGAATACCTTCTACGTATACGGAATGGATAAAAATTATATGCATTATAATTTATAAGATATATATAAGGAAACATTAATAGTAATAAGAAATGAGAGTGCGTTCTAATGGACGATGATATCGAAGAAGTACGACAGCAACAGGCAATAACAGAAGATGAAATCGTACCTAGTATCACACAAAGTCTTAGCACCTATAGGTTCGAACTCACAATCAAGTAACGCATAATTAATAAACAATGGTACATTCCCACACGGCACTAGGTAAACAAGCACAACTTACGTAACGAAGCGAAAGCGACCGAGCGCCGGAAGCGAACCAACTTATAACGAGCGCCGACGTCGGCCAGATAAAAACTTCTGCCAGCCGAGTATCACCGCTCTTGGTACTTATGTAGGGTTTATATAGCGCTTTGTGTATACACACACCTGGAATACATTACACCTATATACACTTAAGTTTTTCCGTAAGGAAAATCTGGCAAAACGGAAATAGGCTCCCGGTCTATTACGTGGGACTGATACTTACATACCTGGCGAAAAGTTGGTGCTGAAATTTACCACTGCCTGTACATTGGAGAAAACATGCATGAGTTCATATTCTCGGGCACATATGTATAGATAGTACTGATCCTCAAGGTACGATCCTTATGACATATTTCCTGTTGATAGAATGTTATGTCCGAGGATGTACATAGACACTACATCAGGTGCGAAATGTCATGTAGAGAGACACTAAAGTATGCCGCGGCTATGGGTGCCCCTATACGCCTGTAATTAGAAACAAGTAGGTATAGTATTTTTTTGGCTATATATAGTGACCTCACTATATCCAGGACTTAAAGAACATGTTTCTCCTTCAATGCTATTTTTAATCCTAAAAACGTATAGTTGAACTTTCATATCAATTCTCATAATACTCGTTACAAAATTTGTTCGACAAGCATTATGCGCTCCACATTGCAAATATCACAAAGTTATCCATACAACTGCGATGTATCAGTTATTCTTGAATAGCAACACCAGTACTCATGTAACAACCAGCAGAAAATTTCGCAAGTAGAGCGCACTCTACATTCGATTTATCTACATAAAACACATTTCCCTCCAGTACATTTCCATTTATTTTTAACCGCGACCTGAGACGTCATCGCGCCGCCATTTTTTCATCCCTCCCACGTCCCCCCCCCCCGCCCGGGCACCTCTCTACACAATTTGTCTTGGAAGTTGCCTCGACCTGACCGCCTGCCTCCCTGTAATCAGACGCGCCACCCTATGTACCGTCTTAGGTGCTCCAACTAACTTATGTATATTAAGACCTGTACTTTGAGCATTAAAATAAAATTGTATGATCATGCCCCTTTGCGTCTTTTAAGAGTCTGGGTGTATGATGTTGAAAATATTTTCTAAAAACTGCGAATATAATATGTATTTTGAGCTTTAAAATATTCCATAACTGAATAAGAACGTTTTTATAACCCTCTTCATGAATACGTTCTATATATTTGCTATTTTAATCAGTAACAATTTCTAATAATAACTATAACACATCGACTTATAATAACTATAACACAAACCAATTACACTGAACAAATCAGTTATTATCAACATTAACAAACGAAAACCAATATAAAATTTCTAATTCCACAAAACTAACTGTACACAAACAGTACATGCACGAACAAAGCGTTGAAAGCTCTCCATCGACCGTACATATCGCGGCACATAGCTGACCCAGTTCCGCCGACCCACACCCACAGGTAACCTCAGGTGCGCAGGTGCACCATTGGAAGAGGTCCGACCAACCCGCGGCGCCATACCAGTCGCACACCAGTCGTACACCTGCGTATTAAAATCGCAGGTGCGTGCAGGTGGATTGCCGCGCCTTCGAGTCACGCCACGCCCAGTTTTATCGAGCTGCGCAGGTGAACTGCGCGCTGATTGGTCAAAGGTGTTTCCAGGTGTACCTGTGGCAGGTGCGGACCAGTCTCCGACTGTCGGCGAAGGTTGCACGTTGGCCCACCACGTGCAGAGTTTTCATAGTGTTTTGTCGAGTGTCAGAGGTTGCAAATTGTGCGCATGTGTTGTCGGATTGATGTTTCCTTGAGGTGTGCTAAATTTAGAGTGGAGGTGGGTGCGGCGCGACCTTCAGGAAAGGTCGCTGGAGTGACCTTTCGCTGTATGCTTGTATTTTAATACAGTTTATGAAAGGTCAGTATATTTGCCATCAATTGTGTTGTATTAAACATTTACGAGCTATTACATTAGTAAATTATATGCGTATTGTCAAAATAATTCGGTAAGGTTATAAATAATGGTAACTACATACATAATATTTGATATTATAAATATATTGATCTAAAAATTGGCAGGTTTATTTTATATCGAGCACGTAAAACAAGCTTGAAATTACCATATTCTAAAGCATAATTCCCTATCACTTTGTGAGGTTACATAACACTTGAATAGGTCGTAATACCGTAGTTATTTTTTATTGTAGGTATAATAAAACTTATTATACAACTTATAATAACAAAGGACTACTAATGTAGTTTCATTTTAAATTGTGCTCGTACAGTGAAATAACACGTAGGTATTCAGAACATTAATCTTCTAAAAGTATTTCGTGGCATGTGTTAATTAGAAAATGATATGTATGATGTAAATGTATAGAAAAATTATATTTTTTTAAAATATAAATAGCAAAGTCTTTGTTCCACAACGGGGAGTTATGTAGGTCGATAGGAATTCTATTAATGTAAATTTTCTTTAACGGCAAATAAAATTTTTAACTAACTCTACAAAATATGAAATAAGTAAAAATATCCTAAAAACCACAATTCTATTTTAATTACTAAAACCAAATTCAACCAAAACATTATACCAACGTTAAGCCCAAAATACACAAAACCTTACAACAACCAAGCACAAAAGCCGTACCTAATTATAGAAGCACTAAAACCTATCCAGACGTACCTAAGTCCTAGGTAATGAGCCGGCGCTCAAAGGACGGTGGGAGGCGTCAAAGGGGGTGGGGTGGTGGTGTGGGGTGCGGGGGTTGAGGTAAAAGCCACTTTAATTATGAAAGAAGATTGAGTGGAGCTGTGTTCCTCAGGGTGGCTTCGTTTCAGAGCTTTTTTAAGATTTCGCTTTAACTTGTAGTGGAGCATTTTGGATAGTAGAGTTTTGTTAGGGATCTTCGTGTGATGATACATATATTATTATGTAAAAAAAGAAGTATTTTAAAAACATGTTTTTAAAATTTTCATCAAATTATTTAATGTATAGGTACTAAGAGTAAGTGATTCTTGAGACATGTAAGTACATATAGTTAATATTGTTTTATTCCGAGGCAAAAGAATTGAAACTTACTATGTACGTTTTACATGATAACTGATTATTATTTATTTATTGACTTCGGACCCTCTATTTAAATATAGGTTTTAATCAACGGATGTCACTGTAGGATTTATTTATGATTTTAAACACGAAAATATTATCACACAATAGCACAGCGTCATAAAGCAAGATTGCTGCTACCCAACCAAATATGTAATTCGAAATATTCTTTG
Organism: Cephonodes hylas; assembly: GCA_030295005.1. NCBI lineage: Eukaryota > Metazoa > Arthropoda > Insecta > Lepidoptera > Sphingidae > Cephonodes > Cephonodes hylas. Next base: position 405,746 of record AP025367.1, on the reverse strand, counting down.
ATATTTATTACACAAGACTATTACGCACTAATAAGAACAATTTTATTAATAAGCACCAATTATACACATACTACCACGATGTAAAATATATAGAAAGAGAACAGTAGTACAGCAAGATTGCAAAACAAAGGTGCATCCATACAAATGGAATAACCCAAGAAACGTATCAATAAAACGGCAGTCGTGTACAAAATTGCAGATGAAATGTAGCCGAGTTGAGTGGCGGTGAGGCGGGCGGTGGTCTGGCAGCACCTATAAAAGAGCCGCAGCAACTTAATAACAAACGGGGACCCACCTAAGTCGTAACACCAACTCTTTCTTGCAACCGACGTAATTTACTGCCGCGCCCGATCATAAAAGTGTAGATTAATGGTGCATCCACAGTGTTGGGATGAGCTGGTTTTGAGAATCGTTGAAGATGGATTTTGTTTGTCTATGTTCAAAAGCTTTTTACATATAGAATTGTGGTCGCAAGTTGTGATTAAAGGCTGATAAACGATGATGCTGAATAATTTTAAAAAAGTCTTTGAACTTGAATGGTGTAAAAGACTGTTTTCAAATCGAGTTCTTTTTTAAATTTCTTTTAACTATCTAACCTGGAACGCTTGAAATATTATGCAAGATTCGTAAGGTAGTTATTTAGGACTCGATAAAGCATCGTTAAAGAAACCCTTTAAAGATATCGTTCAAATTAATTTTTGTGCATTAACTAGACCATTTTTATAACTACGTTCTACGGCCATCAAAACTTTACATTATTCATAACCAAAAACCCGCTCCGCTCACCAACAAAACCTCACCCGCCGCTGGAAACTCTCTAACTCGGTTTACAGCAGTGAATACTGTTCAATTTGCAGTACACACGTACAGAACCCACTTTGATTTTATCAATAACAAGCTATCTCCTTCGTTACCTATCCCTCATGCCGGGGAAGGACTTAACTCGCTTGAGATGCAATCAATGCACTGCGCTGTAAATTGAGTGCATGAGTGAGGAGTCGAGATCTCAGGATTTGATCTAGAATCTATCTGTAACACGTATTTGATAGCTATTTCCTACGGAGAGTCGGTATGCCGATTTGATAGTAGAAAAAAACTGTTAATCTGTGTTGTTCTCCTTCGTTGGTTTACTGCTTAAAGTAAGACTCTTTGGGTTATTATACCTTATTGTACGTCCGATGAGGTTCCAGAACTGTCGTTGCATCTTACTTCTAAGTGGGTCTTAGTGATTAAATTATGTATTTAAGATTAATCAAATGAAACTGGTAAACCAGACTTAATTATATCTAAATTGGAACCTAGCATATTTTTTTCTAGTTACAATAATCATATCAATTTTTCTTTTTGGAAATGAAGGTAGGTCCGTGCAAGTGTATTTTTGTCGAAATAATCTCAATATATCACACAACACACAAGCTTAAAAACTAATATCTACTTATAACAGATATCCTATTTCCTCACTATTCGACCTCCAATCAGATATCTCTCTATATACCATTAATTATTTTTCATGACGACAAAAAACTGTTAAAAATAAAACTGTATCCCGAATATTCTGTGGGCAATGTAAATTCGCCAGTCCCCAGTATTTGCGTGCGTGGTATTTGCAGGTCATCACCGCGCCGCGTGGGCTGGACCTGTTTGCCCAAGTAAAATGTTTATCTATCACTTAACGGCGACCTATAAAACGTTTAAAAGTACGGACCGAGAGATATTTACATACACTCGGACTTCCTTTTGTTGTCTTGAGGTGATCAGATATCGCGTTGTCTGTGGCTAGGGTTTTTCTGAAAAACTGAAACTAACATAATACACTTTTCTATTCAACTTTTTATATAATGAAAAGCTTTTGCTATTTACAACACATCTACAGGAAAAAAAATGTGCCTTAATAATATTATGATTGTAATATTTCGATCAATGAAATATATCTTCTCAACATACCTACAAAGTATGTATATGTAGTTATTACATATTCGTCGTATTTATTTGGTTCTATTTATTTGTATGTTTATTTTTGCTTCAGATTTGTATATATCGATTATCCTACTTGTTTTACGCAAATGATAACATTATTTATCTCCAGGTGTCATTATGATGCGATCATCATCTAAAAATGACCCCAAACACTGCTGGCCAAATTAATAGTGTGTTAGTAGAGGCATTATATTTTTTGCGGGCACTCAATCTCAGTACGGCACAGGCGTCGTTACACTAATTGTGGTGTATAATAAAGCTATAATCGCACTCTTTTCCACTACAAATGTCCACTAATGTGTCCCACATTATCGTTAACTTTCTTATACTAATATATTTGACTTACTGAGCAGAGTAAGTTGTTTTAAGAGTAACCTTTTTTTAGACATAATCTTAAATTAAAACTGTGCGATGCTATATACAACATTGATATTTTTTCTGTCAATCGATGTCTAATTTAGCTAATGAATATGATTATCATTCGTTTTTATTTCATCTGTACATATCTAAAGAAATGTCAAATGTATCCGACTGAAACTTAAGGTGTTATAAGTTTTTATAATTGCTGTTCTATCAAGTTGCAGTAGAGCTCTCACGTATCAGTAATAGCCTTGGACCATTCCAAAGTTACTTAAAGTAGTATATCATAAGGTCACAATAGAGAAAGATATTCCTGTCTATATAACCTACTGTTAAAGCAACCACAGGTTCTTTAAGGCTCCCTTGCCATAGATGATATAAAAATTCCTCTTTTCATATTAATTAAAATTTATATTCATCGCACTGAACATAATAATTACAAACCCAACACAGCAACCACGTCTACATGACACGGCTAAGTACTCAGTTGTCATTACATTTCTCCACACGCTTTTTGCAGCCCAGTTCATTTCGCAGCTACCGGTCTATTCATAAGAGCGTACCCCCCTCCCTTCCCCTCGTCTGCACCCCTCCCCCTGCTGCGTCGTCCTCGGCAGCATATTACCTAGTCTTTATTACATTCCACTCGTTCAATATGTCCGGTCATTTTTTGAGCCGCCATTATATTCACGTTTGCCGGTGTAATATCACTTTTTTGCTCTACCTAGCACGTGGAGGTACGTCTTTATGATTTTTTTTTACTACTTTATCTTGCTGGACTTTATTTGGTTTATTACACTCACAGACCAGTATATTTAATCAGAATTGATTGGTATCAATGTGACATTGATACATTATTTATTATGTATGTTTAGTGCTTTTATTTTCCCTAAGTTAGTAAGGGTATTTAATCAGACAATTGGATATCTCTTACACCCTACCGTGAAATGTAAGGCTATTTTATTTTATTTTTATTTTTATTAACTTAGCACACCAACAAAGTAATTACATAATGCAGAGGTTACAAGTTATCATATAAAGTGAGATACAATGTTATTACCTTAATTAAAGGCATGCATGACGTTAAAATATTACATTTTGTGACAATGAGAACATAAAAAAGGGAAAAATACAAATACACTATTAGCAAAAAAAAAAAATCACAACAAATAAAGTAACAAAACGAAATAAAAACTATAACTTAAGACTAATTTTTTAACAGTAAAATAATTTAAATTTATTAAATATGATATACAATTCAATCGTTATAATCAGGATGAAAACATAGGGAACGCTTGTATACACATAAGCTCTGAGAAAATATATCAATAGTATTATTGCTAGTACATGATATCTCATTATATAGTCTAGCCATTCGCGACAAAGGACTGTTATATGAACTAACTAGTGTTGAAGTAGGAACCGCGAACACACGTGGATTACGTACAGCTCGAAGATTCGTTTTGAGGTATAAGTAATTAATGAGGTAGGCGTCCAAGGAGCCGTTTACAATTTTATGGAGAACGAGCATATCAGCTATGTTGCGCCTCACTTTCAAACTCATTATGTTGAAATACTTAAGCCTAGAGCTGTAATCTGGAATAGACTTACGAATGCCGTTGCGTATGCTGAGATATCTTACAAACCGAGTCTGGACAGATTCTACAAGGTCTATATAAGTGGAATAGTATGGAGACCATATACAGGAACAGTACTCTAGGATACTCCGGACTAATGCATTAAAAAGCAAAATAAGACTCTCATTTTTCCGAAACTGTCGAGAAATGCGAATAACAAAACCTAACATTTTAAATGCCCTGAGAACTATGTTGTGAATATGCTGGCGAAAAGAAAAAGAGGATTGAAATGTTACCCCTAAGTCTCATCTTATGGTTTTCTCTTTGGAAATATTGCATTAAATATTAAAAAAAAAGCTACATCACAAATACGGGCCTGACTTCATGATCGAAAAATACTCGTTGTTGTTTTCACATAGTTTTTTATAAATACACAAGGCTGAGGCGAAGAGTTTATCGAATATTTTCAACGTTTCATAACGCGCTGAGAGTTACATTGTTGGTTCTTATTAGCGTCCACATGATATATAATATCCGGCTCTTTGAAGTCGATCCATCGGTGCTAATTGTGGGAGATGTATTTCACGTTTTATATATTGTAATAAAATGTAAAGAGTGACACGAATATTCGCTCCGTGTGCGGTTAACAAATAATTAGTAATTAGAGAGCAATTTCAGAACGTTTCGGGATGAATTTGGAGAGGATGTGAGGCCAATGCTCTAATAACTTTTGAGTAAATGAATGCTTATGGCTGGAATGAGAAATGATACTTAATATGATTTTTTTAAATAATTCTCGGAAATATTGAGTAAAATGGGAGACGTGTTATAAGAACTGTTGTGACTGCGATACGATAGAGTAATTCAATTAAAGCAATACCACTGTTTCGAAAAATTAAGGTAGAACAATATTGTTCGCAACAAAAAAAATCACAACAGTATTAATGCATTTTGATCGATAAGCGTCAATGAAGGAAGTTTTATACCTAATTGTTGTATTAACGAGTACGATTAGAAAGATGCAATAGAAGCTGGCAGTACCTACTACACAATTATTTTTAAGGTTTTCGAGTTTCCCCATAAATATGTAGGTATGTATCGACTATTTTTATCATTTTGTTTTACATCAAATTTAGACTTATTATACTTTTAAATTCAGAAAAAATCAGTTAAAACGTTTTGTAAAGACTAAATTTTAATAACTTTTTCTTTTCATCTAAGACCGTATTTTAACTCATCAAGTGATGTTCTAAGAAATTAATTCATAATTTACAAATATATGTTCCAAGGTGGATTGAACCCATTACTGCCTACGTCACGAGCCGCTGGTAAATCATAAATATGAAAAATGAAGTAGGCGGTGGCGACGGCACTGACGCCGCGCGTCTCACATATCACCTCACCACTATACTGGCTTCTAGTAGATATAAAAACTATTTACATGATTCAGAATGTTTGTGTATTCATGGTAAATACGCTCAATAGAAGATAAAATAAATAAATATATAAATACACCCAACAGTCACACACATAATAATACATATATTCAGTCATACATAGTTCTGACCCCATACTAGGAAACAAATCCTGTGTCGTGGGTATTAGACACTAGGAGAGCCTTTATCGGTCTCACAAACACCCAGACCCACAAACATTTGTCAAGATGCGGGAATCAATCCCGCAGCCTCTCGTTCTACAAGGTGGTGTCTACCTAACTGCAAAACCTTTTAAGATGTAGAAGAGGCCAAAGTCAATACACATTTAAGCCATTAATTTGTGAACTGAATAATATTTTATGATCACACCTAAAGCTAAAGCGACAGACTTTTAAGTCTTACAAGAATGGGGATCTCATGTAGAAACTACAATAATAATTACTCACTAGTCTACACTAGTATTCAATTATATCGAACCAATATCAACTCAGAGTTGCCTAGAAGTTTGAAATAGCTTAGTGGGCAATAGCAATATTTACATATGACATCATAGTTTCGCTAAAAAGTCTAAATATTTTACGAGCTTCTGTATAATGCGTCTATCTTTTTAAATTAAAACATACTATTGTTACAGTGGTTTTTGTCACTCAAAAATATTTTGTAAAGGAAGCCACATGAGTTAGCTAGTGCAGCAAATATCGGCCACATCGCAGTTAATTTGTTGATACAAAATGGCGCCGGAAATGTATGTTGACGAGTGGCGGTGTTTTTCGGGGAAAGCCGTGTGTTTTGCTAATATTTCATCATTAATACACTGCTTGATATCACTAGCTTCAAATAAAACCTGCGTTTATGAAAAAATATGACAGGTCGTGTTGTCGAAATATTAATTGGGTCGTGAGTTAAATCAAAGTGGTTGAAATATTCTCTTTGTATATTACACTACGGCAGTTTATTGATCCTGTGGCCACGCATTTCGCTAAGTAGTGTAAATTAATGTCTACAGCACCTGTCTGCTTTACTGTATAGTCCATAAGTATCATAAAATAAGTTATGATACTGCTTTTAGTTTTTTGTGCATTAATTCTTTGTTAAAAAAAAAAAAAACAAAAAAGTTTAAATTTGCAAACAATATATTTTACTAATCTTTAGATGAGCTGCTGTAAGTCACTTATATTGGTATTCTTCTTCTATACCTATTAACACAAATTTCTATTACGCATACATTAAAACAACTACAACCACCCCACACCGCAGGATGAAAAAAGAGATAATTACGCTTGCAAAAACGAGCGAAAATACATTACCATCTAAAAAGAGTGTTATTTAAGACGTTCCAGTTAGAGAAGAGCGCATTGAGAGCGTCTCTACATTATGTAGAGCGCCGGTGGATGCAAGCAAAGTACGATAATCTGTGTCGGGGCGCCGCGGGCCGCGTGATTAGCCGCTCTGAGAGCCTTTTAAAAGCCTTAAAAGGTGCTAACGTACCCCATAAGGGCATAGAGTAAAAAACAGAAGGGACGATTAGGAAAATTTAAATGAATTATTGTTGTATGGGGAAATCGATGACAGTTTTTAATTTGAACATTAGATTGAAGTGAGTGTAGTGGTTATACGTGAGCTAATGAATGTTTTGATAAATTTTGATAAAGATGTATATGAGATACTTAAGTCCGTCTGTCTATACCTACTTAATGGTTGTAAAGAGACTGTATCAAGAACTAAGAGAGGTAATAGTTTCGTTGTTTATAAACACATTGAACACATTGACACAAACTAAATTTGTAAAAAAACCTTCTAACTATTACCATTTTCTATGTAAATTTTTGATAACATTTTATTTACACAAATTTTGTATAATGTACGTATAATGTATAATAATGTATAATGTAATACGTATAATATAATAACATATAATAATATAATACGTAATAATGTATGTATGTATAGTTTTATACAAGCTTAACACTGTAATTATTATAAACTCAAAATTATTAAAACTCATTGTTATAAATATTCTGTTGGATTTACATAATTTTATATGAAACTCTATCCCTTATTACACCTAACTTTGTATAGGTTGAAGGACAGTCTTATCAATTTAGGTGAATGTGGTGATTCAGTGGCAAAATTATGTCAATTTTATCAATGTACGCTATAGGTATAATTACCTATCAGTGCCCTTATCACGTGTTGCGAGTCTCATCTGATTTATTTCGTGCTCTATGGTATATGCGGGCGGCCGGGCGCGGCTCATTACTGCGCGGTAATGAATGCCAGCGCACGACGCGACCGGCTACACCCACTGCACCCACTGCACCCGGGTGCACCCGCTGCACCCGCTCCTCACAGCCTCTGTTGTTACAACTTTCCTACATCGTACAAAGACGCCTACAAAGATAGTAGAGTTTAGATAGTAATTTGCTTTTGAGAATCACTAAGGTTGTAAAAGATTCAACTTTTTTTTAACGTGTTTTAATGTTGAGATAGCAGTCATATAATTGGTAGTGAGTGCATGTATGTAGGTCTAAAAAGAGGCTCGACTACCTATGAAAGATGATGATTATTTATTAACAATTATTTGCTGATACCATTTCTCTTAAGCTATAGGCTTAACCAAAAATTTCATCAGGAATTCCCCTGAATAGGGCCTCATAGAGACCTTTTTACCTCCATCCTAATCTACGGTAAGCATGTTTGATAAAGTTTTTCATTCATACGAAACCCGTTGGATCCTATAATACCTTACCCAAAAACTGTCACCGCTTCCTCTAATTACAATTTTAAATATTTTCACCAGAACACGTCCGACCTCCGTCACGTCCTCGCGTCGAATGAATGGCGGGCTCAATTAACGAAGCACCCTGTGGTTAATAAACAGACGTTTAGGAGTTTTCATTACATCATGTATAAATGGCCCGTACAAATATTTTTAATCCGATACCTCATACATCTTGCGCAGTTCATTTTGCTGTCGGGAACATTTACTTCACAGTTTAGAGTAAACAATTTTGAACTCTGTGTCTATGTATATAAGATTTAGATTTATTTACAGTGTTTCTCACATACAGGAATAAAGCATGCGAAGTAGTTTGTGTTTTATACTATTTGCTATAGGGTTTATATTTGCATGATGATTGGCTGATATAACAAACGACGGGGACTATGACAGAAGCGCTTTTATATGAGGATATTGCATCGCTGGACTCGGGCTGTTTTGTTGTGGACAGGTAAAAAGCGTCCTTTATGAATATTCGGAAAATTTCGAAATACATAGATTAAATATACGTAGCTCATATCCCAGATATTTATCACATTCACGTGTCTATGAATACGAATAGATATCATCAGTATCACGACACTCAGCCATTGTCAATTGTTTAATCTAAATCAAAAAGATGCTGGTAAAATGGACCTCCAATATGAGTCGTAAGAAACTCTTGTAAAAAGCTATTTATAACATCTCTGATCACCTACAAACATTTTCATACTTCTTCATAATAATGTCAAAAACAATAGAATATATAAGTCGAAGATTTTATTTACACAAAATACTTAAAAAAATATTAAATACGTATAAATTAAACGTTTCATAATCTAACAAATTCCACGTAAATATATGTAGTTTATCCTTTTCAAATAAATCAAAATAACAATATCATATCTATGCCTTTATCCGGAACAAAATCGCATTTCAAATTTCGAACTAACGTTCATTTGTCACAGTGTTGCGAAACAATACCTATCTTCATGTCGTATCCAACTATACAGCAACAATCTAAAAGCAACTTTATTTTAGAGAACATAAAGCATAGTTTTAAATACCCTAAAGCGCTTGTAAAACGAAATTCAAATTAAGAATGTGTAGCTAAAGCACAGTACACACTCGCCGACACGTGGCAATAGATATTCGCAATTAGGCTCGCCATTGAATTCCCGTCTTTAACGGAAGGTGATGTGACGCGTGCACGCCACGGCAGCCATTTTGCTCCTACCGCATGAGTGGAAATGAATTGGATGAAATAATTGTTCCATCGTTAGTTCTGTGAGAAAGTTTTTGAATGGCTTTCCGAGCGCACTCGTCATCAAAAGAATCATTTATTGGATCTTTTAATGAATCAGGGGGGTTACGTTTGGATAGGTGGGTCGTCGTCGCGGCTTTTTGATGCGATTATCACAATTGTTTTGTACTGTGATGTTAGCGTACTTTCACCCAAATGTTTTTATAATATTTTCATTTTAAATATCATAAGTAGATGATTTGAACTAAGAGCTCAACACAATATTAATAATGCACTCCGCAATACCTTTACACACACTTAATTCTTTGAAGAAGCTTATAATTGTTTAGAAATAAAGCTGCGGAATCTGGCCAAGACATACAAAACAAACTACATTCAAAACATACGATAAGCAAAAACAAATAAATAACAATAATTATAGCAAATCAGGGCTTTAGAAAAAACAAGAGATTGAAGCTCAATGTATCGTGCCGTTAGTGAAACGATCGGGTGCGTATACAGAGGTAATGGGCCGAAATCACTATGAATACCAACGGTATTGTTCAAACGACACGCGCTATTAGATATTGGACTGCAAACATAAATATCTACGGCATAGAAAAACAAACGCGGCCCTCATATGAGAAATATTGCTCTCCCAAGGACGCTGCTAAGGGTTTTCTTTTATACTCTAACATCAAATGCTATTTTAAGACCAATGATTTTAGTAAAAAAGGTAGAGATAAATAATTTGAATTGTGTTTTATAGTCTATTATTTGTATGATGAAATTTATAAGATAACTTCACAATTTTTTTTATTAGCGTCGATGGAGTAAAGCCTGAACCCCCTAAGTTGCTGATGTTTCTACACTAATGAGGAACAGACACGCGCTAAGAGCAATTGAAGTGTCCTAAACTATTATTTCGAGTTTTTTCGATCCCGATCATAGTAGTGTTTCAAGTAGCGATGCTAGCTTTTGATTTAATCTTGAAAGTCTCTTTTTATGAACAATTGTTAGTAAACCACCACCGAAAGCAATTGAAGTATCCCAAAGAAATTATTTATTTAGATTTTTTTTTATTTGATCCCGATCATAGTTGAGTCCAGTAGCGATGACGTCGTGTCGTGTGGGCGCCGGGTACACGAGGTATCGCGCTCACTAAGTGAATTCGTGTGTACACGCCACCTCCAATAAGGCCGTACAAACCAATCATCATTACAAAAGGGTCACTGGCAGGGTTGGCAGGTTTGGTCCTGTACCATTTAGAGCGTTATTTGAAAAGTATTAAAACATCAAATGGTACACATCTTCTAATAATACAGCTCCAAATAAAAAAATATGCCACTCTAGGACAGTATGGTGGACTAAGGCCTAAACCCTCACAGTTGTAAAACAGACCCCTACACAGCAGTGCTACGTATAAGGTATGATTATGAGATAAAAATTAGGGCAACCTAACACGGCGTTAAAAAATCCGTCGAATATAGGTAAAGATATTTCATAGAATTAAAAAAAAATTAGAATAGTAGAGCCTTCCATCACAATTACAAAAATGCATTTACAATGTACGATCCCCTAAAATAAACTTCCCAATTTAAGGAATATATTAGGGAAACGAATAAAAACCAAAGTGTTTCCAGAAATCCCCGCCAGCCCTGTCTTAAACACAATCAAAATAAAGAGAAAACTACACCTTAACGCAAAAGAGACAGATATAGCCAAGAAACATACGAAAGAAAGAGACCGAGCTATCATTGCTCGTAAACAATTCGCTAAATGAAAGATTATAGACGCAAGGTGTTCCCAGGACCCTAGCAATAAAATTCCCTTTTTATCCCACTCCTTAGGAGATAAGTTCCTATTATCTCCCGTAGTTGGTATTCTGGCTACCGTTTGTCTTGGCACCTAATAGTTTTTCTTGCTACGAGATAACAGGGTTAGAGCAAATATTATAACAAAGGTTTGCGTAAAGTCAGAAATAAAGGGTAAAAGAAAAACAGGAAAATAATTTTATTGTGAGGAGGATTTTATAATAAACTTTCTCCTTTACCACGTAAACCCTAACCCCTCATGGTTGTAGAGGTAACCTGAGTTTAAGAGTTGGATGTATGAGCTTATCATGATGATAATGACATGACGAATGTCCAAAAATTATTGAAATCGATTGCGCAGTAGGTAATTAAGTTTACTCTTTACGAATATAAAAGTTTACCTCTTTATAACAGCGCGAACTCATCGTTTTTAAATAAAATATCTAAAAAGAAACGTTAATATTTTATAACATTTTATTTCAAAAACCCTAACTGGTTTCTTTAGCAAATATCAAAAAGCAGGTACATGTATGCTAAAATTTAAAACTCTATGCAAAAAAATGAAGTTCTCGAATTGGAGCCCTGAATCTAAAACCCAACTATTTCTATAAAAAACTAAACTGTAACACAGCTCTAGTTTTATATCCTTCATAAACAGCGCAACTACAGTGCTGGAATATTATTCAGTACTCATAAATCCTAATGCCTAATTAGCTAAATAGCAACTCTTTGCTAAGCCACAGTGAATGCTGCTCTACCTACATTAAACATCCGTTGTGGAGCATAAACAATTATAACATCGTGCTGAGACCAGAGACAACGGGTACGTAGATAATCAAGCTGCACATCTCTTTCCTTCATTTTATAAATTTAATTCGGTCCGTCAAAGCAGGAGTGACCTTTTACCACGTGAGACTTCATTCACTCCATAACGCTATTAATCCATTGAGTTCTTACGAAGAAATGAACTTTAAAATAGGTGCTCAAGATAGAGTTTCGTTTGACGTAGAGTGGGAATCTTATTTCGAAATGATTTACGTTACAAGACAATGCAATCTATTCTAAAAGCAGACGGTACATTGGAAATTCAACCTTAAGCATTTGTGGCATGGTTGAAATTCGAATAGCGATGCTCGTGAAAAAACTAAAGGCGCTCTCGCATTTCACTGAAAAATGTGTAAGAACTGAGAAGCGAGGCACGGAAAGCCTCTGGATCCCTTATAAAGACATATTATTCTTTTGAGACGGGGGGTTATTGTCGGCAGCAATAAGTCGCCGTAATCCGCTGAAGGTACGCGCCTGATTCAATTGTCGTTGTTTGGACTCTCCTTAATGAAATATATCTTATTTTTCTTTGTATTAGTGCTTATTCAAGTTCCAACGTGGGCGTAAATATAATTATTTTCATTAAAGGCTTTTACAAAAGAATGACTACTTAAGTAAAATATACGCACACCCTTTATGCATTCTTTATACTATACTTCCGTAACGGCGCTTAAAAAACATATTGTGAGTTCCATATCAGTTTAGAGTAATTAATGAAAACTTGTTGAAATAAAACTAATTACTTATGTCAAAAGTTTAACTTAACAAAACCATCGTACATAGTCCAAAAATCGATAAGGCAAAACAAATACCCAAGCCGAGCTCGCGGAGTTTCCGACCTCGCACTCGGTGGAGATTTTTCAAAGTGCAAACATGCAAACAACTGCCAGTTTTGAGGGAAAAAACTTCTCAGAATATTGGGATTTTGGAGCGGCGGGCATCGGCAGATTTCCTGCGCGCGCGAGAATCGTTTTGGCGCGGACACAGCGCGAACAAATTCGCAACAACCATAAATCAACGGGCCACAAATAAAAAACTAAGGTAAGCGCTCCTGTTGTGGGCCGGCCGGGCATCGGGCCACTTCCGGCCGCCGGCGGATGTGAGTCTATTGGCGGAAAAAAGCTGCGAGCGTCAACTGGCCAGTTTGTTAGAGGTTTTATTGAAAAGCGAACATTGATAAAAGTGTTCGTTGAATCGACGACTAGTGAACGTCGCACTTTTGTGTAAAACTCGGATAGAATTGGAACTATTTTGGTGTAACTCGCCTTTTCTATCCGTGTACGAATGAGCGAGAAAAACATAACTTTTTTATATCCATGTTACATAACAGGTTTTACAACAAACATACACATAAAATAAAATCAACTCTCAAAGTCACCACAAGCAATCGATTTCTAATTATTCGAAATATAACGCAGCATATTTTTGACTAAACAAAACCTAAAGGGTACATTAATAACTGGCATTCACCCGAGCCCACGTCCGCAGAATAAATACCTATCTACTTGTAGCACATAGCGTCCCCCGGCACGCGTTGCCATTCGACATGCACGTGTGTCGCAAATTAAAAATCTTTCCGCCGTGAACTCCGTTATTAATTACCTTCCCGACATTGGCGCGTTCTCCCCACACGGCGCAATACACTCACAATTAAACTCTATTGTTTCGGATTTTGTCGTTTTTTGGGACGCTTAAAATCGCATCAGTAATTAGAATTTGTGTGGACTTTATTCGTTTTTAAATGGAGTCGACGAAATGAACTGTTGGATTATTTTACCTCGCAACAGTTTCAAATTTGTCTACAATTCTTACGATATTGACAGCTAATATTTCCCAGTCTATTTTTTCGAACTTTTTCTTAATCTCTATTCCGATGTACCAACTTCCAATTATTTGTAACCGACATGATTCAATAACTGGCAGTGTCAGAGTTGGTAGTTTGAAAGAGTCCAGCTCGAATGTGATCTGACCGAGGTATGAGACTAGCGAGCCGTCAGACGCACACGCGGTGACGCGATGGTATCTGCCCATCACAGGCCGTTCTGCCGTGATCGTAACTCTTGGGGTGGACGTAGGCGTAGCCGAGATATTTAGAGAAGGCTTAGCTAACAAACATATGCAATCAAAAGTATTAGTTGTTGAAAAAACTGATCTCGCTAGTTAGTTTTTACAGTAATAAATTGTGATACCAACATACTCAGTTTAGACCCTACTTAAGGGACTTATTGTTTTAAGTTATAACGTAAATAGCTAACCTAACAACATCGGATAGTGTCTATATATCAATAATATTAAAAAAGTAAGCTTATAAAAAATAATTGACTTGGCCAACGATTTAATCAATCTTATTTAATGTAGTATGTAATACTTGTAAAATACATAGTGGTTTTATTTATCGGCCTGTGTACAAGTACGTAATCAAATTAAGAATTGTGAATTACCTATGCTCAATGACAGATTTTTTTTAGCCCAGGAAACCGTCTCTACAGTTCATAATTCACCTAATTTCAGACGTATTAGTCTTTAAACCGTAATTTGCTAGCAACTGTGGTTCTGCAACTATAAATATAGTCTATAAGTTTATGAATACGAAATTTACTACATTTCGTTTATTTTTTTTTAAGGGCGATTGAGGTATCTCTACACCCCATGTACTGCGGCAGTCATCTGCGTTATCTGGTAGTCGGGATCTTTTCATTAAGGTTATCAGCGGTGCAGATCTCAAAAACGGCGCGTGCTGCTCGTGTGACCGGTGGGCTTCATCCTATGAGTATTTACCGTGCTCATTGAAGAATAGAGCTTTGTAAAGAAGGACTGTATGATTGTTATAATATTTTGGTATTTTTTTTTTTTGTAAATATAGAACTCCCAACTATTGTACAAATATTTGTTTCGGGTATGGGTGGTTGAGAGACTGAAGACACTCTCGTAGTTTTTGATACTTACGACACTATGTATGTGACTGTTAGGTGACTGTTTTTCAAAATATTGGAGTCTTGAGCCGAGCAAAATGCTGTTGGGTTTTTTCATAAGAAAATGGTGATCAGAAGTTCGATTTAAAATAGAACTATGGAAGTTTTTATATAGCACCTATTTTAACAATTTCATACCTGCTTGCTTGAAATCGAATGTTTGAAAACTGATACTAAACACTATGACATACCTACTCGTACATGACTGATGACTGACTGACATGAGGTCACAAGTTACCAAAAGTAAACAGGTCATTACTTCATCAATATTTATTCAACTAAAAGCAATTCAGACCACATTTAAACGATATTCTAAAAAAGTTCATTAAATTGATTTAACCCTCGGTCATTGACAGATTTTTTGTATTTATTTTTTTGTTAAACTGGTGCATAACCTGAGGAATCTCGCAATCATCCGCACGTGAAATGTAATCACAGCGACCGGGGAGCCGTCCCCTCCACTATTGTTTGGGAACGCCGCGCCGCTATCAATACTTATTTAAACCTCCATACGTGTTCATATTATGCTAGAAACGAAATGACGTATGGATGATTGTATTTTGGTACATGTGAAACGTTTTCGATGCAATGTTAGTAAAAAAAAGTTTAAAAGAGTGAGGATCTACTATCACTAGTTTTAAAAAAACAGTATAAAAAAGTGTTAAAAAATGACGAATCAAAAGAACTTGTAAAAGTCTATTTGAATAAAGGAGATTTGACTTTGACTTTGATCTAAAAAGCGAGGGAGTGACTAATAGTATCAAGATTGTTTTAATATTAATACAGACAATAATCCTGCACATCATTCTATTATAATAGCAGATGTATGTAGTTTTACATAGATGTCAGAAATTAAAACATGGGGTCAACTTCGACCTGACAAGTTTTTAGCGCAAAACAAATGGAATGTCTAATTAAAAGTTTACAGAAGTGGATTTTCAGCTCAATTCCTGACAAAAATACTTCAACTTCTTACTTAGGTGTCCCGTGTCATAAACATTTCTGTCTTTGTTTCCATTATTTTCACACACATTTAAAAGTTTGAATTAAATTAAAAAGGCCTTATTATTTATTTGCCTTACTAAATCTATTTCTCCCAAACGTTATTTATTTCAACAATAATTACATACGCCATTTTTCTTCCACACGTGTGAATGAAAAGTAAAGCGCGGTGCACACCGTGGCGCGCCGCTCGTGCGCGTCAATCCGCGCGTCAGATTCCATTGTCAGAGGTATTTAATGCATTGCGAGGGGACCGCGGCTTAGCCGAGTTAACGCTTTCATCCCTCGGACATTAAAAAAGATTGTTTTTGTATGCGATGCAAGGGTTTCTCAAAGGTGATTTGAATTCGATTAATGGAAAACCAACAGTCGGTTGATGCTCGCTGATACGTGTAAGCAATTTGTAAAGTAATTTGGTTTTGTTGTTTTTTTTTCTCGCCAAACGTATTTTTAAAAAGAAATTGTATAATCAGTTGTGAGGACATAATTCTATGTTATCTAATAATCGTTTTCATCGTTGCAATAGTACTTTTTGCAATACTTGAGCTTTTGTAATTACTTTCCTCTACGTTTTGCTTTTTAGCGATGTTGACGTCACAACAGTAAATTATTGTATACTAATAAATATATTTTATATTGAAATTATTTGCTGATGTGCAGCTATTCATTTTCTAACTATATATAGAAATCATTATGTAATAACCCTGTCTTACGTGTTGTTACTAACTATTAAACCTTAGTACTTTTATTTCAGGTCTTAAATTGCTATTTTGAACACATTTAAAGAAATTACTTAGGACACTTTTAAGAGAATGTTATTCCTAGTGGCACTTATTTCTATTGACCTACTTTTACATATATGTGTTTGCCCACAATGTACACTGCAGGGAAGAGTAATAAAACCAAACTATACGATAAAAACACGCAAAAAATCACGACCGTTACACGTCCCCTACCTCCGACACGTGTAATTAACATAAATATGATATAATTCACAATAATATATAGTCAGTCGCAACTACAATGAGTGCAATTTTCCGCGCGATAAATCTTACAATAATAATACGTAGCGAGTAGGGCCGTGTCACAATGGGCTGACGCGTGCGACCGTCACTCGCTAGTGTGCACCTTGCCTTTGTTCGTCCCCTGGATTTTTGTTCTTGATTATTGATTTTTGTAAAGTTCACTCGGACGCTGACGTGACATTCATTTTTATTGTGACCATATTTTATAAAGATTTGATGTGATATATGATATTATTTATTTTGAATCCAGAACGTACAAATTTGATTCCTGACCTATTCTAACGCTTATAGCACTGGAAAGATAGTCGTGTTTTTTTACATGTTCTTAATTTTTGTACATGTCACTAATCAACGATTATCTCAACTGTCTTCTAATTTAAGAAAAACATCATGAGGAACCTTTCACCTAAAAGTTACTAAAAAATTCTTAGATAGATTTTTACACCGTCGAGAGAATGGTGTAAATGGCCCACGAGTCCACAGCGGATAGCAAAGCACGCCCAGCAGGACTAGTGATAGAGATTCTGTTCACGGACAATAATTAAACGTAGACTCTTCTAAATATTTTGATTTCAACATAGTTTTAATGTTTACATATATCTATTGGCAAATTCTGCTAGTAATAGATGCGGATACCCATCCCCGACAACGTTTTTGAACATAGAGACGTTGTTAAAAATATTTGTTTTAATCAAAATAACTAGCTATTACACTAGTATGAATTAGCAAATCACATATCACCTTTGTGCAGTTCCAGCGTCGCAGGGGTGGCAGTGGGCGATTGAACACGCATCACCGCGCGGGGGTGGCAACCCTACGAGGGACCAACGTCAATTGTTTGTCAAAATCATTTGCTCAGTTTTTAACTGAACAGCCAGTGATTTCGCTTTTCATCTCTTTTGTAATGATTTCGCTTTAATTTTTGACATTGTATTGGATTTATGATTAGTGACTGGTTGATTGTATGTAACATTAAGGCTTAGGAGACCAGTCGGGAGTATCGGCGGTCACGGTTTTTAGTTCCAGGCTCGAAATAATATATGTGATTACAATAATCAATTTCTTTAACGATGAAGGAAAACATCGTAATGAAATCTGCACATTTAATTTATTTTTTAATTTCTTTGGTGTGTAGTCCACCAAAGAGCACTAGGCCAGCGTTGTGGACTAAGGCCTAAACCCTCTCAATGCCTTGCAATGGGACGTATATGGGTTGATAGTGATGACGATATGTGGCCATCATTTCACAGATTGGGAATCTGTGTTATATCCTTATTTGTATATTGTATCAAGTCTGGAAAATGGCAATAGACCGTGTTGCTCACAAAATAGCTTTCTTGACGTGTGTACTTTAAAACAAGTCTGCCCACAAGAATTTCAGCTTCAATGTATAAAATATTTTAACCCATAATTTGACAAACTAGTGTGCTATTTTTGTTTGTAAAGTCCTAGAAAAATTGCTTGAAATTATACACCTAATCCAGTATCCGTTACAATAAAAATTATTAAGAAAAAATCTCATTATTTTGACTAGAAGTACACAGCATGGTAATTAATTAAATTCTAAAACAGAATTAAAAATCGATACCTCAAACAAGTTTTAGAGCATCACCCACAGACCCCCAGTACTCATTGTAACTGACATAACTTTGACACCCTCGCATACAACCGGTTATTGTTCGCCTCATAAATCATAATG
This sequence comes from Cephonodes hylas, assembly GCA_030295005.1. Lineage (NCBI taxonomy): Eukaryota > Metazoa > Arthropoda > Insecta > Lepidoptera > Sphingidae > Cephonodes > Cephonodes hylas. Next base: position 387,058 of record AP025367.1, on the reverse strand, counting down.
TACAGTAAAATCATTGAAGTAATGTCGAGGTACAGGGGTAAGGTAACGGTCACACCGCCTTTGTCATCCCCCGGGTGGATAGTGCGGGATGTTATGCCGTGTGGGATTTTTGTACATGTGTGGAGATGGAGCTTTAATTTTATGTATTGATTTTTAGTAAATTCTTAAGTAATTAAACCGAATATGAATGCGACTGAGGGGTGGCTAATAATAATTAATGGGCATGTTCTGTCTAAAGTGTTACAGTGTGATTCCTGGGTCATTTAAACTGTTTCTCTTTTTCAAATGCACAACACCCACGAATACAAAAGAATAAAAAATCTTGTATATAAGAAATTCTTAGTACTAGCACGAAGGTCGGGGCTGTGTCCAACATGGAGATAAAATCTTTACATTTTATTGAACACAAGCTCGAATGTATTTATCTTTAAAAATATTGTGTAACAACAACATACCAACACCAAAGTAAGAAAACCACATAAGAAATTTCGAACATTAGCCAAAAATCAAAAGCAAAACCTGTTACCCATACAGAAGTTCAATTACTACCGCCATTTCGCGGGGAGTGTTGTTTTAATCAGTATCCTTTTTGCCACCCTGCCAGGTTAGGGTGACAATCTAATAAACCGTCCTGAGAGTCCGCGCCCCGCTGGCTCTGTCCGATTATTGTCCAGTAACGAGGTTACCCTGCACTTATTAATATCACCAACGTATCCCTCGCAAGTATTCATTTTACGAAAATTGGAAACTTTATGTCATTACGTTGTGATTAAAAAACACGACAATGTGTTCATTTTGTTTTTTGAGGGGTTTTGTGCTACATATTTTCTTGAAATAAAATTGGTCGAATTTTGCATAAGAAACGGCAATAGGCTCGTTGCCTGTTACGTAGGACGGATACCTGTCTCTGCCTACCCTTTTGGGTAAAAGTAGCGTGAGGCTGTGCATGTATTATGTATATCGCAATTTAATATTTTGTGCGTGTGGATTCACAAATAAACAAGGCTACCCAATAAAGATAAAATTAAAGTTTTTCGATGTGAAATATGTTTTATTCCAAATTAAGTAAAATATAGTAGTAAAAATCATCATTTGGTATCAGTTATACTAGTCTAAAAAAATATATAAAATCAATCAAAACTTACTGATAGCAAAATACCTTATTTTAACACAAAAACTTACCTACCGTAAAACAGAAGTGAATCTTTCAAGATATTCTCATGTCTCCCACATAAAATTGTCAAGTTGTTGAAAAGAGCGACTTTATGATCTGTGTACGTAAATTAGTTTCCGCTAAGTATAACGCACATACGTTCAAACGTGATTTTTACGATCTACGTTGTGCATACGGTACTTTGACAAATTATGTCGACTGCGCACAGTAGAAATACAAGTAGTGCTCTAAGTAAATTATTGGTATAAAAACAGTGAATAAATCAAATTAATATAATAGAAAAGTAAAACTAAAACTGCATTCAACGTCGTATTTAAATACTAGATATGAAGTTAATAAAATTAAATTCCCAATGTTTAGAAAATTTTGGCATTTAATGGAATCGTATCGGCAAAGTAACTAAAGATTAAGGTGCTGTTACCGAAATCTATCTACTAATAATTATATATTCCTGATATATATATTTTTTAATAACTTATATATGAAAATGTAAAATTCTCCCAAAAAAGGAATCAAAAATACAAAAAGTGATCGTGGCCCATGAGGGGATCGAACCCGCGACCTTCGCGTTATTAGCACGACGCTCTAACCAACTGAGCTAATGGGCCGATGTGACACCGTGTCAAAATTGCGAACAAAATTTGTAAAGGAAAAAAACTGAGATTGTCATAGATAAAATTGTAATTTATCTCTTTTGTGATAAGACAGCGATGTAAATTATATCATAACAGCATTGATTTTCAGCACGTAACAACAAATTTTACAACTCTTACTTAAAATTCTAAAAAGGTAGAAATAAAATTACAATATAAATGAAATAATTTATTCTGCAATTCAATTAATTCTAGATAAGGAATTTTTAGTAGGCAATGGGATTTACCTTACTAACTATTAGAGCTCTGTGTATCGCAGCAAATTATACCAAACTCCATTTACCTACTGCGCCTAAACTACACATTTGAATATTATGAGTGTTTAGTAGTGTTGTGCAGTTTTACATCGATCTATTCGTCGAAACTTTACTGTAAGAATTTTTAAAATTATAGTTTAATTTATAAAAAGGTTGTTACAAGAAGTATGTTAAGAACAGACCGTTCTAGATAGCGAATGAAGTATAGAGGAAAGACCACTTTCCTTCTTTTTATAATCATCTTGATAATATGCTGTAAGGTTTATATGATTGTACGTACATCAAAAATTGCTCTACCACTGGGCAGTTTCTCTACCTCTGTTAACCCTTGTCATCCAATGGTGTCCAATTGAGGTAAGCTTTTTGGCTCTATCACACCACCCACTCACGTAGCTTCTTTGCTCTACTATCAACAACAACAACACTAAGTAACGAAGGAACCTTATTTGTCATGACCTTGCAAAGAAGTAAATTAAAATTTAGACATAAAGCAGTACGAAAGAAAAAAGGATGCGCTTCTTTTAGACGACTATACTATTTCACACCATGATACAAATAGGATATGAATCCAGCTAAACAGTCGATAGTGTCCCATTCCTAGAGCGCGTGTCGGCGGCAGGCGCGCGGCAGATTTTGCATAAAATCCTCGTTTGTCAGCCACTAATGCGCGCGGCGTCACCGGCAGGGCTCTGCTCGCCCCTCTGCCGCGCAGCTTGATGTTGTCGCGTGACGTCATCACCTAGACATGTCTCACGGTATTAAACACGTGTCGTGAGCTTCAAAATATATAGGTAGGAATAATTGGCTGTTGAAGTAACAACTGCTGAAGTCGATGGGATTTTGTCGGAATTTTGTGAAGTTCAGCAGAAACGATAAATATTGTGTGTATGTAACGGACTTTACAACTAATCAACAGAGGCTTCCAGTATAGATCCCGATAAAAATGTATACCATGAATTTGCGAACTATCAAAATAATCGTCCTGATTTGACAAATACCAAGATGTTAAAACTTCTGTGCCTCGGAACAGATAAAGATTTTTGTTGCTTCACGATGCTTTTAAAATGAATGTTGTGGAATCTTACTACAATTTCTCACATGTCTTAGAAATCTTAGTACACTATGTTAGCTATTACATTCCTCAAAACAAACACGGTGACCATTTAGTCAATTAAAAAACAACCAAAATTGTACTGAGTCATTGTCAGAAGCCCATTAACCGCGCACTCAGACCCTGAGGTCCAGCATAAACACTTCAATAAACGCCTATTAAAAGATATGTTTACAATTTAACCTGTATTTACAGGCGCAGTAAACCTACGCACACTATAAACTCAGTTCGTTATATATTGAACGTTTAGTATCTGTGGTTATGAATGCATGGTGTAGTGAAGTAGCAATGTATGTGATTGCAGGAATATTGCCCGCTTGGGGTTGATTGATTATGTGTCATAACGCAGTAGCACTGCAGAATGTACAGTGTGTGCGACGATGTATGAATTCTATGAAAAATTTATTGTTTGTAACAAAAATGCAAGAGAAAATAAAGCGGTGTCCCTACACAAGACCAATATTTTTAACTATTGGCAATATTTAACCGCAAAAAAATCATGAGTAAAATATTTAACGTGCTTTCTTACAATATTAATATAAATTATTCCACACAACTCAATAAATGACTCAGTAAAATTATTGTCTGGCCATAATTTTAACAGGACCCTTGTGAATTTTGTTAAACAATTGACTTGCCTACAAAAACACTAAACTACCCAAGCATCAACAACTAGAACGACCAGAATAAAAAAATGGCGTTGAATTAAAACAAATATTGAAATTTCGTGATAAACTCAAGTGGGTATCTATCCGCCTTCGCCGAAATACTCGTATTCTTTTACTCCTCTTTCAAATTTTATTCTATCCCACTGCTCCTCGTTATCTTAAAGATAGGTTCCGTTTCCTTTGCACCACACATGCACGACCACTTAGGTCTTCAGATAATCTGACACTGGAAATTCCTCAGCATAGCACCAAATTCCTTAGTAATTTCTTTTACAGTCCATGCTGCACGTTTGTGGAATGAATTGCCACTAGCAATTCGCAAAGCTAAATCGCTTTCCACTTTTAAAAAACTCCTCAGAGCTCACTATTCTTAACTTTATATTTGATTTCATTAATTCTTATTTTATATGTATAGTTATGTATTTATATTCCTTTATTTATAGTGTTGTTTTAATTTATGTAATTTACTTATCTAATCTTTATACTTTTTATCTTCTATTATTTGTAAACTTACTATATGTTCTTTATCTATTAATGTATTTTTATTTATATATATTCTTGATTTTTTTTTCTGTTTCTTTTTTTACAATTTTGCTGATAACTACCTGAACTACAACCATTCATTCCAGTCGCGTAGGTTGTCTGGAAGAGATCGCAACTAGCGATAAGACCGCCTATTGTGCCTATATTGTCTTGTTATTGTTAGTCTATTACTTCATTATTTTTATGTATAGTGTACAAAAAAGGATATAAATAAAATAAATAAATAAATTGAAATTAATCTATATTAGATGCAAAAACACATTGAGTCTTCTGTACATATTTATCTGTGTCGATACAACACTCCTGCCCAGTGTTTGCGCCATAAACTTTAGAAATGTCCCGTTTATATATCATAAAATTTATATGCACTTTTATTCGTTCAATAAAATTCGATTTGACTGTCTGTTGCAGTGTATTTAGTGGGGTTAGGCGCTGCACGTCGCCTCTACTTTACTGCCTATGAATAAATTGTAATAGTAATTGCAAACCGGGGTGGTTTTTCATATGGACATAGAGGGAAAGTGAATTTCCCTCGTATTTGTAACAATTGGTGAGTTTGGCACTTTGTGATTGCAAAATAGTCATGACATTTTTAATTTGTATAGGTAAATTTAAAATATTTCCAAATCTACTGCGTGTTCGATTACTGGATCCTAAATTATGGTTCGGAATTCCTAGTAGTAGCATGGAGTCCAAAAATAAAGTAAAACCTGATTAGTTCGGTAAAATCTAATACAATTGAGGAAACATGGGTAGAGAAATTACCTACATGCCATTTTCTTTTTATTGGTAGTATATGTTTCGTGAGTGAACGAATATATTAAGTAACGCCACGTATGTCATTATTTGAGGTATACAGTGCCTACGCAGGCCTACCTACAAAAAAATATCGAATTTAAAAAAGTTAAAGACCTTTCTATTCAAACTAAGATATTTCCTCAGACGACCTTATGTTGGGAACATAAGGTCTATCATCACAATTATGAGTTCACCGGCCATTTCCTATAAAAAAATGTTCTCTCATAAAAGCAATAAGTGTTTGTTTATTATGTACAGAACGACGTCCATTTTACGTTTATGTTTCACCTTATATTATTATTGAAAGTTTATGTCGCGGCGACACGTTTAGTGGCCCCAATGAAAATGTTATTAATCATATTATAGCTAATCACGAGTGATGGTAATACACGGTTTATGTACGGACGTTTAGAGATGTTTGTTGATGGTGACCGGTGAGATGGACAAGGGTTCCGATAGTAAATATGTTTTGTATGATGACACACACTGTCAGGTATCAATCACTACATAGTATAAAACAAAGTCGCGTTCTCTGTCCCTATGTCCCTTTGTATGCTTAAATCTTTGAAACTACGCAACGGATTTTGATTCGTTTTTTTTAATAGATAGAGTGATTGAAGAGGAAGGTTTATATGTATGATAACATCCATTAAATATCAGCATTGCACCCGTGCGAAGCCGGGGCGGGTCGCTAGTATATTACTAAATGGAAAATTTGAGAATCTTTAACTTAGTCCCAAACCGAAATAAGAGTTCCAGAAAAGATTGTGGCACTTCTGAGTTCAGTCTTTTCTTAAACAACTATTCCACGGAACTGTCACTGATAATTTTAATTTTACAGTCGTTATAATCAAAATATTTTTTTAAGTCCATTGCTGGACATAGGCCTGTCTTACGGCACGCTATTGGGCCCGACAAGACTTAATCATTTCCCAAGACTTTATTATTAACCTTTACTGAATTGATATTGGTATACTTAAACAAGAAAGTATTTTATGTTCAAATTGATTCGGCGTTCAATCAATCCTCTATAAAAACAAGTTGAACACCTCTAATGCATATTTCAAATCAAATATTTCCTTCAATGCGATGAATAAAGGTTGCTAACACACTTAGACGAGCATTCATCCGGCAACAACACCGCTTTTGTAGCAAAAGGGCTGAGAAATTCGCAAATTAACGGTTTCCAAAACATAGAGCCGTCTTCCCGATTCCAGTTTTGTTTATGTTAATCTAATATCGGGAAGGGTTCCGTTTCTATTTGGATAAGGTGTAGGGCGAAGGTACATGTATTTCTTAATTTTGGAAATGTGGCAATAAGGATAAGGTAACATATAAACTGGGTTGAAGAAAATGCTCGCGTTAAATTTACAAGTATACTTATTTTATTGCATCTCATATGCCATGAATTTGTAGTGCCATGTAATTAGGGTTAGCCATTGTCGTTATCAAGTACGATTTCGAAACTGCATGCTGCATTTTATAATTTGTCTCATATCTAACAGCGAATACGGGACACGAAACTATGAACGAAACTTGATAAAATTCTTTGTGACGTTTTATACTTTCCTACGACAATCTATAAGTTCCGCTGCAGGACTACCTACTAGGCAAAAATGTATTTTTGTACCAAGCTAGAAATTTGCCATAGTATTATTTACTTCACATTACTCTGCATTAAAAATATTATAAATGTCCCACCAACCCTAAATCAATACCAAAATTCAATTGCACAAACCCATTCTCAAACTTGATTTAATTTACAAGTAACTCGTTTTAACCACACTATGTATCATAATAAATAGTTTTTATTATTAGATTAAGTTAAAATATATTTTGAACGGGGGTACGTAATGTTTCCAGTTTGGCAAAGGGTCGCGTGCTACACGGCGCTTTTTTTATTTTGTTATAAATGTCATACGTATAATAAATTGTCAGTCGCGCTAACTTGATTTACAAAGCGTTTTTTATAAAGCACCATACACATATGTACTGTTGTATTTTTGCCCCAGCAATGTCAGCTTTTTAAATTTAAATTCAAACTCGAAAAATTTGGAACAATACACCCTGGTGTATTTATCGATCATTCTGCATAATTTCTAAGCTACTACTACCTCGATTAATAATGTCTTTCTAGGTATGTATTTTTGTCAACTTTAATTGATTTCATTTGAAACGGCGTTAGACTCGCCTCCAATTTGATGGGTTTCAGCTATCAGTTTGTAGAAACACACATCTGTCTACCTGATACTTGCATACAGTGATAGTTTAAGACTCGTGAGTGGCCTCGAGGTTTGGGCGCGCGGTCGAGAATCTCGGCGGTCGCGGGTTCGAACCCCAGGCACACACCTCTGACTTTTCGAAGTTATGTGTGTATCCACATTGAATTATCACTCGCTTTAACGGTGAAGGAAAATATCGTGATGAAACCTGCACACCTAAGAGTTCTTAGAAATTTCTTAGGTATGTAGTCCGCCAACCCGCACTAGGCCAGCGTGGTGGACTATGGCCTAAAACCCTCTCAATGGTAGAGGAGACCCGTGCTCAGCAGTGGGCGAATATGGGTTGATGAAGAAGAAGAACTATTACCATGTTCTATATTCGAATTACCTAAAAAAGCACACACGCCAAAACCCTTCATCTAAACACGTACCCTCAAAGCCGAAAAATCATCGCTGTGAATGGAAACAATGAAGCATTACTTTCGCGACATTGACTATGTGTCTCCAATAAAAACAGCTCGGGCTTCCCGCCGGCACATGCCCCTACCTAGGTCCGAACTCCGAGGTATGATTAAGCTTATTTGTTCGGCCGAGAGGGGAACAGGGCGCAGGCGCGATAAGCCGACGACTATAGGTGCGTCATTAAAGCAGTTTTTTTATGCGCACGCGACTAAGGGCGGCATTATCTTTTTATCGTTGCACCCCATGTGCACGGATTACCGTTATTTGCAGTGGTTGGGAACATTTTTTGAACAATTAGTGTATAGTAATTGATAAAGATCAATCTGGTAAATGCTAGAGTAACGGAATACTTAGCTTGAGTTGTAGATTAATTTATTTATTTATTTACCCTTGATACAATATATGTATAGGTGGACCTAATGCCTGGGGCATTCTCCGACAGTCAAACCATAGGTAGTGCAGAGATGGTAGGTGTAGGTACGAAAATAAACTCAAAATAGTTTTGATGGGCCTATCCAGAGTGGCGCCTAGGCGTAACAAATTTTGACGTGAAACAATGGTGTTATGTGCCATCCAATGAGTAAGATTGTTGGGGACTTAACCTACAAGTGCTACGAAATTTGTATCGCCCGGATAGCACTCATCACTTAACGTACATTTGGTGCAAATACAAGTGTGTTACGTTGTAGGATAAATCTTTGCAGTAGGCCCGTGCCTAGCAGTGTGACGTATAATACTCACCAACCTCAAGCACCTCACACCCAAAAGTTGACCACCCCTGGCTCTAGTAGCAGACAATAGCAGCACACGCGTGTCGCCCGTGTGTCGCCGAACAAATATTGCATTACGTACCCCCTCCCCCCTCTCACATCTACCCCGCACCCTACCCCTCGCCACGCGTCGCCACGTGAGAGCGCTGTCCCCTGCCGGTGGTCGAACCCCACTCGGTAATCCCACAGAAATTGCACTAAGTGCCACGCATTTTTTTGGCGTTAATTTTTGTTATTATTGATGAGATTTGTTGTTTTTGGCGTGGGATTAAAGTTGTGTATGATTTTTCTCACGTGATTTAATACATTTAACACTACTGTCTTGCATATCACGGTAAGCTTTGTTCTATTCTAGGGTATTCCGTATTGTATTGTATTCTAGAGTATATTCATAAAATCTTTATACGTAAGAATTTTCTTATGTTGAATACTCACCTAAGTATTGACCACTGCGTATTCTCTTGAGTACAAAGAGATCATAAAGCTATGCAAGCTTACTGTAGATTTTTTAAGCAATGATTAAATTATTACGGAAAAAAGTCCTCGATTTCCATCTTCCAGTAGCCCAGACTATTGTCACATAGACATGACTTTGATTCAATATTTATTAATTTTACTGTGATTCGAGCTAAAAGCTTGGTTCTTCATGACATCTTGTCACTTTTCGACACTTAAGACTAGTCCCTGCAACATTTTACATAAAAACTAAATCTGTTAGAAATCCTCAATTCATAATTAAAGGTCTATCGTCAGGCCATATTGGCTATTCCATCCTTCACTATAGTTATAATGCAAATTGCACACACACAATTCGTTTCACACATATTCTCAGCCGCGCTGGCCACGCGTCGCCACGTGAGAGAGTCGCGTCCCCTGCCAATTCAACACTACCCTGCTTATTAAGCCCACGAATGTATAGAGATGAATTCCCTTTAATTATTAAACATGTTTTTTTAAGAGCTTACTTTCGCTCACAGCTTTGAGCGTAATAGTATTTCTATTCAACCTTTTTCCATACAAATATAAGACTTTTATAACTTTAAATTAAAGAGTATTTTTTGAGAATCGTTCTTTAAAAAATACTTTTGTCATAATAACTACTATAATATACACAATATTTCAATGTAAAATCTTCAATAGTTTGAGCTGTGTATTGTTCAACACTGAATCAATTGAACGATTGCCACATCCCATACAAACAATTCGAAGTTATGTGTGGATTCACATTGAATTATCACTTGCTTTAACGGTGAAGGAAAACATCGTGATAAAACCTGCACACCTAAAAGTTCTTAGAAATTTCTTAGGTGTGTAGTCCGCCAACCCGCACTAGGCCAGCGTGGTGGACTATGGCCTAAACCCTCTCAATGGTAGAGGAGACCGTGCTCAGCAGTGGGTGTATAGGGGTTGATGAAGAAGAAGAAGAAGATACAAACAATTACATATTGATCTTAAAGATTTAAATTCAGCTTCGTTGACCGACCAACTTTTTATAACAGTGACGTGATGAACAATCACGTAGGTTTCCTTCAAGTTCTGATTACCCAGTGCACGATCCCATGGCAACAATACAAACAAATGAATATCTACCACACGCAACAATCATTTAACGCGAGGTAGCCTGCCCGCATCACCGTCGACCAATTGACGCCAATCTAACGCTCAGACGTCGATCACACGTTGCACCCGGGGAATGTACGGTTTAAAACTAATTTACATGAATTATTAAGAGAATTGCTTGATAAGGTCTGCCTGATAACTGCAGTTGCGGATCGAAATAGTACTCTACTTATAATGCAACACGCATGGCGGTCGCGGGTTCGAACCCCAGGCACACACCTCTGACTTTTCGAAGTTATGTGTGTATTCACATTGAATTATCACTTGCTTTAACGGTGAAGGAAAACATCGTGATGAAACCTGCCCACCTAAGAGTTCTTAGGAATTTCTTAGGTGTGTAGTCCGCCAACCCGCACTAGGTCAGCGTGGTGGACTATGGCCTAAACCCTCTCAATGGTAGAGGAGACCCGTGCTCAGCAGTGGGCGCATATGGGTTGATGAAGAATGCAACACGAACGTAAAAGTAATTATTATGGCAAGTTCAAGGATCATGCGTAGGTAGGTACTATGGAATAGAAAAACGTGGTTAATTAGAGTCTACACATGTGTGATTAAAAGTCTGTAACGCATTTTTTTTTGTTAAGTTATCAACATTTTAAGCTCTGGATAAGTGACGTTATCTGATAAGATAGTCGTCTCAGCAGAACGAACCTGTTCATTATTTGTATTAGAAGATGATTACAACGTGACCCTTACCTAAACTTGCAACAAAAATTTACTCATTGTAAGAATACGCGTATACAGGGTGTATTTAGACCGTGATCGAAAACTGAGGCAGGTAATAGCGATAGTGATTATAAACCCCCTGGCATTAAAGAAAATCCCGACAAACAATAAATTTTTTGAGGTTTTCCATACAAACCACATACTTTTAACACCGATGGATGTATGGAAAACGTCAAAATTTTTATTTTTTGTCGCGATTTTTAATATCGCTACTGAGTTTGTGATGACCTTCGCTATTACCTGCCTCAGTTTTCGATCACGGTCTAAATACACCCTGTATACACATACATGACCTCACGCCTGTAGTCCCCGAAGGATTAAGCAGAAGTACATTTCCACACTCATATATCACCAAGTATGTATCAGGCCTATGCAATAAAAGGCAAACCTATTGCGATTTATCGGGCACTTTTACAGACCACATGCTTCTACCGACAATATAATAATGAAAAACACGGTAACACTTCGCTCGACCTAGAAATCAAGCCCAGGACCTCTAGGCAGTACGATACGGCATAGTTTTACTATGAAACCACGAGGCAGTCATTCCAAGGATGCTTTTTTAAAATAGACCCTAATAGTAGTATTTTCGCCACAATTACAGGAACAAAGGTGAGAATTGACCCCAATTGAGCCGTAACTATTTCCGAGAACGCATTCTAAAATTACTCAAATAGGAGTCACGCAGGAGGAAAACGATCCACTTAATTGAAGAGGACAATAAAGCTAATACGTCCGTGGTAGAGTCACAATTGGCAGTTAAGGTGTCAGCCCGCCAGGTGGCGCGCCGGCGACGCTACAATTTAGTTAATAGAGTTTACGGCGGGATAGAGGAAAATGTAGAGTCGTGTTCGTAGTAAGTATTTTTCGGTTACTAGAATGATTTTTATGTACAGTATTTCTTGTATATTTTTGTTGTTGCTCAATAAAAATGTAATGGAATAAATTAGGAAACTTCACTTTTAATGTAAGAAAAAGTCTTAAAAATGTACGTCTCCTATTCTAGTTTCATTCCAACAAGAACATCGGCAGGAATATATTTGATGTATAAGTCTGAAAGATGACAAAATAGATCCATGCAGATGGCATAATTTTATGTAGAAAGTAATTTCTTCAAGACCATCAACTTCTCGCTGTTTGTGATATGGACGCTACTGAAAAGTAAATTTTACTCTCCTTTTTTCGGTATACAAAAATCAATGTAGCGAAAACAGCGTAAATTCCTTGCTATCTTTATTGATTTATTTATAAACTCTTTATCGTACACTAGAAAGCAATAAACAACATGCAAAGAGAACTGAAGTATAGATACACTTTAAGAGACCACCATAGGATGGACATAAAGAGGTCAAAGAAGATGACAATTATAAGAATGTAAGCGACTCCACGGTATCTCTTCGGCGACGACCCACATAACAAGCAATTGAGTGAGGCGATGGTCACAGGTACGGGCGCGTGTAGGTGCCGCAATTGATACATACCATGCGGCCATGTGACACACGATGGTCTCTCACTGTTTTCTCAGTAATACAATGGATCGAATCGAGATGTATGCACATAACGTATATTTTTATTATTGATTTGGTAACTGTGGTGTACTTACTATCAACTTACTTCAATACTATCGTCATATATTAATGAAGGTTTAGGATTCATCAGATACGCTGATCAAGAGCCTCCTCTAAAACTATTCTATGAGGGGCTTAATTTTAGTCCAGCTAACTTGTTCTTCATGTTGTTTTCTTTCTAATTAACTGCGAATAATAAAAAATGCTATCACGACTTTTCCATGCTAGACATGTAACTTCAATATCCATATTGTTTTTGTCAATAAATATCAAGGATGATATGCATTCAATAATTGTATTAGGCAAATGTTTAATTTAAAAATAATACTCAATTCGTAGCTCACTCCATCGCTCTTTAAGGTAGACCGCAAAACAATTGCTCACTAATTGAAATCGTGTGAAGCGCTAAGTGAAATCCAACCCTCAAAAACTAAACTAGTTACAAAACGGTCCTTTGTACCCATGTGTAACTTAAAACGTGTGAAATTAAATAAAAGCACTTTGTGAAGGTGACGCCCGCACGCCGCCGCTCCGGTTAATAGAAAGAACATAGTTGGAGGTACAAAGTACCCGCATAAGTGAAAAGGTTCCGTATTAACCCTCGGTTTTGTGATAGTTTTACATCAAAAGGTAAAAATGTACCCTCATTAGTTCTGGGGGTAATGTACGGGCATTTTGGACATATTCGACGCAGATGGAGAGCTAATCTGATTAACGTCGGTTACGTTTAATTAGTAACCACATGGTGGCATGTTTCAAAGTTATTCATACAGTACTTTCAACAATAAAAATATTAATTACGAACTGTAATCGTTTCTCTACTTTTACGAAAGAGCATAGCATAAAAAGGGCTTAGTTTGTAAACTAGATGATTATCAAATATACACGAATCGTTTATGAAGATGAAAACAATTTTCTCCACACCCCAGATAATCTCTAATTTACCTCCATTAAACCACGCAAATCCATTCAGGAGCGCAGTCGTGGCCGTCCTAATTATAACATCAGCATATAAAAGATCACCTTTGAATACCTTTTATTATTAATAAGTGCTCACAAAAGGGACCCTTTTTGTCGGTCCGTCCGTCCCAATTGCTCGTAGGTAGCGTTTAATGGTCGAAATTAATAATTTCCTTTGGCGCCCGCATGGCTCGCGATTGTTGGCCAGATACAACCGCCCTTTGTTTCGTTATTAAGAATTATTCCTCACATATTGTGTGGGAATTTGAAATTGGCGGTTTGCGTAGCTGCGACTGTGTATGCTGTACGATTCGCAGATGAATCATGTTTGGAGATTAGCGTTGTAACAATTTTAAATTGATTCTATTTTCCATATTTGGTTTTTATGTCTTGTTGGATGTGGGGAAAATCAATAAAAGTATTGATAGATATGTACTCACTACTAGTCTGAATTTCTCGACTATAAAATTACACGCACTGATAACTCGAACAAAAACTTGAAATACACACCAAGAGTTTCATTCTTTCGATCGCTCGCTCCATTCCACGTCGTAGCAACGAGACAGTTGGTTGAACTTGGTCAACTTTTATCCTCAATCAGTACAAATCATCTGAATGTAAAGAATTAACCTAAGATTTGTTTGAGATATTGCATTATCCAAAAAAACAAGTCAACCTTATAGCTGTTTCCATTTTCTGGAGGTTGAAATTTTGTCAACAATTTTGATAGACATAAGTTTGTTTGCAATGCATGCCATGATGATCTATAAAATGCTGTCACTAAACATCGAATAGTAAAAGCTCCGAGATTTCAACATGCGACCGTTGGGAAATTATATTCGAACATTCGCCAAAACCAATCCTACACCTATTCACCCGAAGCTGGTTAATAATTATTATTAACTGCGCAGAGACAGCATGGATCGATAGTGGTGTGGGTTCAATCTTTGTCGCGGGAACAAAGGGTGGTTGCCAGGTGTAACACCAACCCCGCTGCACCGAAAACCCTTAAAATAATATTAGGGGACTTGAATATACAATGCGCTGCTGAATCCAGAGGGTCTGGAACTGTTGGTAATATGCATGAAGCTGTGGTTACAATGGCCTCATCGATTCTGGATGGAATTTTTGGATGAGAGAATTATTAAAACCTCAGGACCATATAGAACACGCCATAACCATATAGAACCATTGTGAGTGTGACCTCTTATCGAAAGCATGATAATATGTATATGCGTGGAGAAATGCACCTCTGCCTACCCCAAAGGTGGATACAGACGTGGGGTTATGTATCGGTTATCACTGAAATAAAGGTACCACAAAAGAAACTATGTCAGTACCAATAAAATTATTAATAGCTGACATTTTAAAATAAATCAAAAGAAAAAGAACACGTTATTAAAATGAATTATCAATCAATTCATTAACAACCACTTAACCCTAAACCCAAACATCGTTGATGAAAATTACCTATTAAACCTATACGTACCCGTCGATGCCAAAAATAGCCCCTAACAATAAACAGGGCACCATATTAAAATCTAAGCACACAGTATAAACCCAAAATTAATACAACAATCTGATGTAAATCGTTTAATTATCAGCGTGACCGTAATCCGGTGCGATATGACCTGTTTCTCATTACCTACGCGTTACTGTTTAACTCAAACATGGGTTGAATTTATTAATGGCTCGGCCTCGCGGACAGACGCAAATATTGCTCGGTTGGTAACACAGTAGCATTGTATTGCGGTAAGGCAATTACAATTGGTGATATTACGGCTTTCGTCTTTTTATTTTTGTCAAAAACTGATATTGTTGTTTTAAAAAACGAAGCACTATACAGATGCATTTAGGTATATCAAGTTATCTTGCCAGAAATATAGAATTATCGCAGAGTAATATCGTGTTTATTTTTGGAACTATACGAAACATAATAAACATTCAATAAATAATAGCTGTTTTTAAAATACAAACTACTGGTCTTATCACCTGCGACGTTGATAAATACAGCATTTATTCCACCAACAACGATAAAATTAATCAACTACTTAAAAACCACTCCATACAAAACAGACTCGCACCACTGCTTACGCTACAACTGTGTACAGAACCTGGCTTAAGTAATTAACATGATGTCGATGTGGATGTTTTAATAACTGGCTGCTCGGTCGCTGTGATCCGCGCGCGTAGCCCGCCTCACGAGGGATGCACGGTAAGTGTTGCCTTGGGAAATTACCCTACTGAGAACGTAGTTGTGAAGATTACTCAGCATGGAAAGGCGCAGTGGTTTGTAAAGTAGCTCATATGGACTTAATTGTTAGTTTGAAATCAGCTGTCTATTGTCGATATTTGATTGATAAATTTGCCTGTTTGTCACGTGGTAAGTTCTGTTCAGGCAGGAAAGAGAGATTCCCTATGGATGTATTAATACTTTTCGTGGCCCAGAAATCGAACCATGGAAGTCAATCAATGGAAATCAATTATTAAATGAAAATAAAATTAATATGTGACTGATTTTATATGTTATTTTAGACAACATGGGCTCAACAGTCTTATTTTATTTAAATTTGTTACATATTTTAAATTACATGTATTAAAATATAAATAATATTAAGTATTATAATATGACATAAATTACGTTTCAACAATAATAATTCACAATCAAAAAGCAATGTTTCCGCCCGGGATCGAACCGGGGGCCTTCTGCGTGTTAGGCAGATGTGATAACCGCTACACCACGGAAACTATATCTAGCGCCGACGAAAATAAAAGTCAGTCCACGCGCGTGACCTACATGGCACGTGAAAGTAAACAGCAGATAAGCGCCGATAATAATTTGTATTAAATCTGTACGATCAACCGCTTTCACTTAATAATCTAGTGGCGTAATACACAAGCTTAATTTACACACAGAATAAATTTAATTGATCTTCATGATCGTGAGGAAATATGCTCGTCTAAAAAGATCCTAGGAATTTCTTAGGTGTGTAGTCCGTCAATACACACTAGACCAGTAGGCCAAACTAAGGCTTGAACCCTCTCACTTATTGAGGAGGCTCGTGCCCGTGTATGGACTGATGATAATGTTACAAATGGACTGAGGAAGTGGTAGCCTCATCACAAAAAGTTTACATGAACTATTCTGTTCCACTAGTAATATTTCCATAGACTCAATTAGCTGGTAGAAGCATATTCTTATAGGCTCGAATAAAGACAAATAAAAAACAAAATTCTCCCATGGCGATATAAAGAAGTATACCGTTCCGTATACCAATAACGAGTAGTCGTGCTTACCTTCACTCTGACAATTTTCACATCTCATCCACCATTCACTCCGAGAATGGATATGAATATCCCACCACGAGTGAAACACAGTCTCGTGCTTACAATTGCCGTTATTAATACTGAACTGAATACCTGAATTAATAAAGCGATAGAGACCGCAGACTGCGTTAGTTACGGCGCCGCGCCTTACATACACCGGTTATATGAAACGTATTGCGGTGCGCGATATTGTAAAGCTTTCGGGGAATTGATGTTTCAATTTTGTTGTTCATAAATAATACAAACGGTTTGGGAAGGCACGCTTTGTCTTTGAGTTAAAGTAAAGCTGATGGGATAAACCGGAGAGAAACTATTGGGTAAATCAGTATTGAATGTTTAAGTTAACTTTAACAATTAGTCATTTTGGGTGATTATTTCTTGGGGAATGCATTCATTTTAAATGTTTGAAACGCAGAACACGAATGTAAATCTTACATCTTCCACCTAAGAACAGTTGAGCTAAACTACCTGTTCATTGTTTTGATATCATTTTCCTTGACCTAAAGAATTTATTTTCTCATCCTCTTAACCCAGTATTGCGGGAAAAATCCTAAATTGTAAATATAAATTTAAAAAACCATATAAATTACTATAACATTACTACACAAGTAAGAAGCAGCAATCTAGCAGGCCGTTCGCATCCTGCCTCACTACGTACTACACATGTTCAAAAGTTATTAGTTCCACCTGGGGGCTAGCATCCGAGGATTGTTTGCGCCTCAAACAATACTTGATTGTGCCCTCATCATGCGAGTTCACCTTCCCATGTTGATTCTGTAAACACGGCTTATACGAGCCGACATTGATAACCGGGGGAGGATTGATTAAACTGGAAATATGCCCGTGATGAGTTTCGGCTGAGGTCATCGACTTGCCCTAAAGTTATTGTTTTTGACATCATGATCTAAGAAGACAAAGAAACATCTGTTTATGGCAAAACTGTTTGTGAACGCAGACATTAATATTTGATTAGATGCTAACAGTTTCTGAAGGATATTTTGAAATTGATATGCAGTTAAAAGAAGATCTTTATTGGGCCTTTCAGTATCAACACAATATATAACACTTGTTATGCTTTGAACTTGCTTGCTTTGCTACTTTTGTTAAAAGGTCAAATTTGAGTTATTTCTTTATATAGCGAGAACCGATAACAGTTAAAGCATATTCTTAATATTTGGGGATAGACACTTACATGCAATACCTTCCTTTGTGTGGAGCCGGTTGATTGAGTCTGGTCTGTAGGGACTCTCGACAAGAGGCATAATTTGTCAACCCGCTTATTCTGACGTATTTACCTATTACTGTAATAGTATATTCCTACTACCATCGTTCATTTGCTGTTTGGAGAAAATTAACCAAAAGTCTCAGAAAACAAAACAGTTTTGTTGGAAATCTGTTGTTTAATTGCGTTAGTGTGGAACCGCTATTCATATTCACTTACAGACACACCCTCCAACTTTTTGTATAGAGTTCCAAGCATTAGTAAAAGTTAGAACCGTGCAATTTTTTACCACTTTCTCTGTTGTATATAGTAATACCTACAGCCTACTAAATATACCTAACAAGCACATACATATTTCTGGCCCTACACTATCTTAGTCTTGTATCATGACAATAACTGGAGACTTTTCAGTATCACAAACACCTAGACTCAATCTCAAAATCGTCAAAATCTCGATTGAAATATGACATAGAACAGAATACAACCGCAAACGTAGCTTGAATAAGTCCTGAACCCTTCCCTGCATCTCCAATTAAGTGACACGACACAGGAGCGGCAAGAATCACATCCTGAGATCGAAGCAACGTGGGGACCAGTAATTGATAAATTACATTATAATGGGATGGATATACCTAGCGTACTTCGTAGTGATGTTATTATATGTATCGACTTTTGATACGAGAAAAAAATGACATTAAAACCAAATAACATGACGTCAATGTTAGGTCTGTCCAGGGAAACTAAAGACATGGAGAAAATCATAGTTTCAACTAACTAACAGAAGCTTTCCAAAACATACTAAAAAAACTGATAATAGGTTTCTAACGTTTGATAAAAAATTAACCAAAAATCTCAACAAGTATTCACACTCAAAGTGATCTTAAGTATTTTTGTTATATTTTTTCATTAGGAAATTTTCAGTAGCAGCGCGGCGTCTGGAAATATGCCCTAAAGAAGGCTAGAGGCTTGCCTACAAATACGTAGGTCTAATATACACCAAGTAAAAACTGGGTACAGAAATGCACCTTCATCAACCCTTGGGCGAACTCAGGCGTGAGGTTACGTATATATTTAAGTATACAACAAGCGAAGGTGGGAGATACTTTTTGTTTAAGTTTGAAACTGTAACCCACAAACACACGAAAGCTTTCAAACTTGAAAACAATGGATTCTTAACCGAAGTCGCTTGGAGATGTAGTGTGCGAAAATTACGCAAACCTTCGCAGGTAGTGGCGGGAGTTTAGTGAATGTGCTCCATTGTAGCACAGAGGTCCCTCGGGCCTTAGCTCAAATACCTTCGCAAAAGTTCATATGAAATTAAGGGCCAAGTGTGTGGCCAGTAGTATGGCGGTATATTTATTGTGCGATTATTTGAACAGTCTATCAGTATTCATGTATTTTACTATTTACCATGTTCATTATCTAAAACTGAGTGAGGTGAGGTTTAACTCTACCACGTTGGTCTAGAATGTGTCACATACATACATCGGATAGGCTTAGGTTGTAATTTTTTTTATAAGAAGTTTTACCATACGGTATTTTTGCCTTTACAACAAATATACCACTCTATCTGCATAAGTCTTCAATTTACTTAGAATTATATGTGTTTTTAATCTATATTCAAGTCTTGAGCTAATAAAACACAACATTCACATGTCGAGATGTCCACTGTTGGATATGACTTCACTCAAAGAAATTTCAATAACGCCTAAGATCCAAGGTGTTAAATGAACCGTAAGAAGGATACTCCGCTGTTTTAGCAGCCCTCGTCTCAAGGTCCGTCCCCGCTCGCATACTTGGAGTAGTAGAAACATTTAATTGTTTCGTCTTAACCTTTGTGCGTTGACCGCGCCGAATTTACTGTGTTACGTGCGCCGAGCCGCCGCCCGCCATTTGCGAATACTTGGACTTGACGTTAAAATATCTCACTAACATGCTACATTACTCTTGTGTAAGACGAGATTAAAATACAGGCTATATACCTATCCCAAATTAATAATAGAGGCATACATAAAAATTCGATTCAATTATATCCCTCAGATATCATTATAATTTACGAGATTATGTATTCATAAATTAATAGTCTCTAGATGGCTTGGGTATTATTATTGGCTTATAATATTGAAGAAAAATAATAGAACTAACATTTGATGGTAAATTTGCTGCAATAATAATAGTTTTCAAACTTTGTGCGACTTTAATAGACGAACAGGCAGACGTAACTACACCTTAGCTCTACCACATCAAATGTTCCGTAAGCTAAAATAAACTACCAAGTGTTTTCTTATTAATCAACACTAAATGACTGAATTGTATATTAGATAAAGCCCGTATTTTCTTTCGCGCTAATAGATTAAAAACTTTCTTTGCTGTCATGTTTCCTAAAAAGAAGATTACATAACTTGACAATCAAATAAATATTTGTGGGATGAAAACCGCCACCAACCCGCACTAGACCAGCGTGGTGGACTATGGCCTTAACCCTCTCAATGGTAGAGGAGACCCGTGCTCAGCAGTGGGCGTATATGGGTTGATGGTAATGACGATGATAACGATGATGGGATAAATACGTTAGAATAAATTATTTTTGTGCTCTAAACATATAACCACTACACTCAGCCTAAGTCTCTTTGCAAAACAAGATACACGAAGACATAGCAACACCCTCAACTCGACTATCGATACCCGTCAGTATCACCTGACGTGTGTGTAACCGCGCGATTTCGCGGCGAACAGCCCGGTGCGGCGGAGATTGAAAACTACCCGCACTTACACTTTAATCACTTGTCGCGTTTGAACGTGGAGTCGAGCAGAGCTTGGAGTTTGAATTTGTGAAGTGGCTTGATAATAACGTCTTTTTCTTACAAAATTACTTCTTGAATCACTAAGCTATAACTGTATTAAAATACGTGATGTAAATAAATTGAATCCGAGAGGTCTTATAAGATTCATCATCATCATTAGTCCATATACGTCCCACTGCAGCGCACGGGCTTTCTCTACCAATGCGAGTGTTTATGCAGGCTTCAGTCCACCACGCTGGCCTAGTTTGGGTTGGCGGACTACACACCTAAGAAATTCCTAAGAACTCTTAAGGTGTCCAGGTTTCACCACTATGTTTCCTTCGCCGTTAAAGCAAGTAATAACACAGGCCTACATTTTTTCATTCATGAAAAAGTGTTTTAAGTTTAATAGGTACCCTATAGTAAATGGGGTGCGCTAATCACGAATCTGTGCTTAGTTTTTTTCCAGCACGTCAGGTTTTCAGGAAAAGTGTGTTTGAAATTTTTCACGGAAACTGACAAATTTACTGAGAAAATATTTATTGAAACTGTATTTAATAGAAAATTACATTGCAAAATTGAGTTGTTCCTAAAAAAAGTAATGCACTATAATCTACGTTAGACAATCATTGTGTTTTTTTTAAATAAAATCGTTCTCTTTTTCCCTGAACACTGCGTTTTGTAGTTTTCTTTTTCTGGATTTTTGTGAGTGAGTCCCTCTTCAAGTCCTGCAGTAATCAGCCATCATTGTAATATCCCACCTTTCTTGGTAGCGTTTCTCCATCTCCTTTATGTCTTGATGGAATCTCTCTCCCTGACAGCTCCAAGATTTTCGGGAAATGAATCAAAGTGGAAATGCAAAAAATGAAGTTTGACGCTCATATTGCATCCCAATTTTTTATAATTTTCGACCATGTTAGCTACAATTTCTTTTTGGTTTGAAGACTTGTGGTTTCCAAGGAAACCGTCTATGACTTCTACGACAGAGCTCCATGCTTTAGATTCATCTTGGATCATTGTATTCTACAGTGGCGTGCCTAGGGTGTCAAACTAAGGCAAGCCCAAATGTTTATTTAGTAGCAGCATATTTTTTTTGGTACGTAGGACTAATAAATACCTACCGGTTAGTACTCACATTCAAGTTTATAGCGTTGTTTTATAAATAAACAATCGTTAAGTTCGTTATTCGGAACTATGTAAGGCAAGTCGGGCTTTCGGGCTTCTATGGAAGTACCGCCACTGGTATTCTAGAACAATCTGTCCGATTTAAAGTTTGAATTTGAGGGTCTACAAAAATTCCTTCTTTAAGTTTAGCTTCATAAAGTGTAGGAAATCTGTTGCACAGGTATTTAAAGCAATCACTTTGTTTCTTTAATGCTTAAAAAAACTGCTTCATCAATCCTAACTTTATGTAAAGTGGAGGCAAAAGAACTAATTTTGGATTAACTAATGTGCCACGCTGCACATTTTTTTTGTCCTGGCACAAGTCTTTCCCCGAGTGGCCATTCTTTCTTAACGTAATATAAATTTCGTGCTCGACTGTCCCACTCGCACAAAAAACATGGATACTTTATGAATCCAGATTGTTGACCCAAAAGCATGGATGTTATTTTGAGGTCTCCACAGAGTTGCCAACAATATTGAACTTGAGAGATACGAAAATAAATAAGTATTGCCATTAAAATGAAATAAGCATATTATACTTACATATTTTCTATCGATGTATCAAGTACTTTCATGAAATAATTTTGATGCAATTTAGGAAATATCAATAAGGTGCTTCTTTGCTCTAGTACAATATATCTCATAAGGGTTTTTTAATTTTGTGAAAAATCTTGACGTGATGGGCTCAAACAAAATTCACATTTAGAATCAGCGTACCCGTATTACCTAAGGACACTTATCAAAGTCAAAACACCAAAAATCATGTCGGCCTGTGTAATTCATTGTTAATACACACATAACTTGGAAAAAATTAGGGTGTGTGCCTGAGGTTTGAACCCGCAACCGCCGAGATTCTCGACAGTGTGAATGTGTGAATGCGTCATTTCAGATAGCAATCTTACAAGGTGCGCATAAATTGTCATTGAGACCTGTTTGTTTACTTTCACGCGCCATGTAAGTCACGCGCGTGGACTGACTTCTTTATTTTTGTCTGCGCTAGATATAGTTTCCGTGGTGTAGCGGTTATCACATCTGCCTAACACGCAGAAGGCCCCCGGTTCGATCCCGGGCGGAAACATTTCTTTTTATAATTAACATTTTTCTTATAATTTACGTTGTCTTTGTACTGGTCTTACTTCATAATTCTACTGATAATCATTTTTCTACATATTGTTCCCAAGGATGCAAAAAGTATTAATGGATTACAAGCAATGAATTCACTAGAAATCACTAATTTCAATTATTTTAATTTCATACTGAAATATTATAATGAAACACTTTAGTGCAACACACTATAGTACAAATTATAGTTATTTAGGATACGGAATCATGTAAGAAGATGAATAGGTTATACCTTAGATAAGATACAGGAAAGGTGTGAAGAGTGTATATTAGAACTCCATCAAATCCGCATATAATACAAAAGATATGTAGTTTCCTGATCGAAAACAGTAAATAATTTTCAATATTTCTATTAACGTGAACATTGTTCAGTACTAAATATTAAATTTCCAATGTTATTCTATTACCGTGTTCGTTGTTCATTCTTGTCCTAATCGCAGCGTCACTGGCGGCGGGTGTCACGCGCGGGATTGAAACTAGCGCCGGTTAACTTCAGACTTAGTTTAATGAGGTGTCTCGCGGCGTGCGGCCGAGTTGACGTGACGCCGTGACGCCGTGACACTGGCACGCGCGTGACGCCTCACTGCGCTGTGTCTGTTTACATCACGTCTGAATTTGTATGGCTTAGGTATTGTTTGGTGTTATTAGGTAGATTAGCGGATTGATAAATTTATGTAATAGGCATGAAGTATATTACTAGTAGTTATATTATCACCGAAGAGCAGGTTATTTACTCATCACTTAGTAGTAAATACAATTATATGTAATTGTTCTCATCATGGACGTCTTCACAGTATTTTAAGCTAAAAACTTTTACTTGGTAACAATTTTATACAGGGTGTATTTAGATCGTGATCGGAAACTGAGGCAGGTAATAGCGATAGTGATTACATACACCCTGGCATTAAAGAAAATCTCGACAAAAAATAAAATTTTTGAGGTTTTCGTTACAAACCACATACTTTTAACACCGATGGTTGTATGGAAAACGTCAAAATTTTTATTTTTTGTCGGGATTTTTAATATCGCCACTGGGTTTGTGATCACCCTCGCTATTACCTGCCACAAAATTCTGAGCTCCGAGCAACAATGACGTTAGATCGTACCGAGTGTCATCCCTTCATTACAATTAGATTTTTCCAACAATGAAAACAAAATTGCAATCAAATCTATTCAATGTCGAAAATTAGACACATTTTTGCATTTACTATTATTTTTCAATTCTCACGTAATTAAATTTAGTCTTCAATTTTCGCAATTATAATGT
Source organism: Cephonodes hylas (assembly GCA_030295005.1). Lineage (NCBI taxonomy): Eukaryota > Metazoa > Arthropoda > Insecta > Lepidoptera > Sphingidae > Cephonodes > Cephonodes hylas. Next base: position 362,641 of record AP025367.1, on the reverse strand, counting down.
TAGCGTGAAGGTAATGCCAAAGGTCTGTGGCGCGTGTCAGTGACTTGACGTGACTGGGTGCGAGTCAGCGTGTCACACAATGAACACGCGCATCGTTAATCAACGACAAGCGTTCACCTCGCGGGCCGACTGCACGGGCATAAACTCGGATTAACGGTGGTTTAATCTAATCTTACATAGCTTATTCATATTGTATCTTTATTGCCTTACGTATTTTATAGCCTAATTTGTTATTATAAAAAATATTGTATATCGATAAGACATTCGGACCAGAAGTTGTAGTCAATTTCGGTAGAAATATTGACAATTAGTTCCGAAATAAAAAAGCAATTGGTTCCTTATCTCAATAGATATTTACGTGCTTGAAAATCTTATTTGCATATGGTTGTTTCAATGTCATACTCAGTTTTATAATAGTTCCATTAAACAAAATATTTTTTGCTCACCCCGATTTAACTCTTAACTAAGAGTTAAACCCACCCAAGCCAAAGTCAGTACGACCAGCTTTTCAAAAACAATAGCATCACCTTGACACAACACGGCGCTGAAGTGGGTGGACTGAAACTGTGGGTGTTAGGGGGGTGTGAGGGGGCATGAGGGGGCTTGAGGGGGGGCACGGGAGGGGTCGTAATTAATTACTTCTACAGTGGCAGGTGCACAATGACTGGAAACTGTAGGTGACACGGCAGGATTTTTTGGAAGAATTTGGGAGTGACGTCATCGGTGAGGTGATTAAACTCCGCTTGGAGGTCGATACTGGCAAGAAAATATTAACGCTCCAAGACGGATAAGTCATAAGAAATTCCCGTCTAAATATTTCTAAACTTATTGTAGGTGCTAACATTTTACTCACAACAAAAATCAGATAATTCGTACTAGGCCAGCATGGTGAACTAAGGCGAACACTCTCTCCATTATACAGAAGGCCAGGGCCTGGGGCAGATCATATTGCTCCCGTGTATACACACGAGCGACACGCGAGACAAAAGAGTTCATTCAAGTCAAATATGAGAAGTCATTTGTTATTTTACCCATTCTCTAATACCAGGAGACCGACTAGGAGATATGTAATAAGATGATCATAAAATTAAACTATTAACCATTGGGTGACTACCATTCGTTTCAACAAACAAATGACAACATACATTCTGCACCATATAGTTTCATTCACGGATCCAAGCAGAAGATATGAGAGGTATCGCACGTCCCGCCGAGCATTAATCATTTACAATACGAAGCTAGACAATGGTCGATAGCGCAATCTGCCAGACACTTCGCACTTTACCTGCGAAAGCCGAATTAATTCACACCACAGCGGCGAAACAATACCGCCCGCCGGAAACCTGTCCGCGGATTTGGCACGCGGATATACACAACAACACACGTTGTATTTACTACTCTATATGTATAACCATAAAGTTTATTTTGAATTGTATGTTTCCAGCGCCGGACAGATGATACGTCACAGGCATTTTGTAAATGGAACACAATTCGAATTGTCACCTGATTATCGGATACGTTGCAAAATGTGATTTATGCTGTCGATGTTAAAATGCTTATTTGTGTAGCTCGGTATTTGCTATTTAACAATTTAAATTAATGATGTGTTGTGACAATATAGACTTTATAGCAAGAGTATAAGGTTGGTTGTTTATTGTCGGCGTGGTGTCCACAATGAATGGATACAGGTGTTCAACAGTGCGGAAGGCTCGACAAGCTGATTTCGCATACAATATGGCGGACTTTCCGCATCCGTTTGCGATTACTAGGTGATGTGTGGCGTACATGTGGCGTGTGGCGTGTGGCGGGTGGCGGGTGACGCAGTGGCCAGATAACGCAGTGATTTAATGAATTAAAAATAACTCACAGGCTAATAGTTGGGGTCTATTGCTACATACTTATGTTAAATATAACATAATTGTGTTACTGATCTAATATTATGTAACATATCAGTCTACCTTCTCAATCTCATATAGCTCTGAGCAAAGCCCACTCTACAATAGTACATACTCTACAATACCCTGCTTGGTCTTGTTCAGGTTTCCAAACTATTTAAGAAAATGTAAATTTCTGAGTAATTCATTGAGAATCCACACATTATAGAAAAGCCATAGCTGTCTCTTTAGGATATGAACTCGTGAACGCTAATTTTGTCTTGACCGTGCGCTTAAATAAAAGAACATTAAACCATAACACTCCTTCGAATTTTTATCTGTATCAATATAGATTAAAGAAGTGCGTATTACTCTCACAAATAACTCCAGATATCACCGGTCTCCGCTAGTTGTGTTCATAAAACAAATGATATAATTGCACGTTACATCGCGATTAAACGAGCGCAATTGAGATTAGCGCTGCTCAGATCGGCTTGCGTCTGGATATGTCCTTAAACATTATCAACGGATGAGAGCAGGCCAAAAGGTTAACGGTCATTAGTCAGAGCGTATTAACCTCTTATAATCTTTTCATTCATTTATCATCAGGTGATATACGTCCCACTGCTGGGAAGGGGCCTCCTCTACCATTGAGAGACTGTAAGCATTAGTCCATCACGTTGGCCTTTTCAGAGTTGGCGGACTACACACCTAAAAAATTTTTAAAAACTTCTTATAGAGTTACAGAAAGTACGCGAGTTTCCAGTTCTACAATCACAGCGACTTGAAATAAATATCTGTGGATACAACAATCATTTGTCTCATTGTAGGGTTTGGAATCGCCTATCGTTTCGTAACTGCTGTCTAGCAAATAATGCTACGAGGCATTGAAAATTACACTAACGTCACAAATTTGTGTCACCGTAACAAGACAAGCCACAAAGTTTATTTTTAATAACCCTACGTCATCTAGTCAGGAAATTGACTGTCAAACATTTCGCCAAATATCTCTGCCACGCCCTACTCGTCTATAAATTAAGATTATAAGTGCATTACTCCACGTAGCATAGTTATGTTAATGCATTAATCTGTGATGCTCGTGAAGCGTCTTATTGTACAAAAGTCAAGATAAGCGCCGGTTATTCTGAGAAAGGTCCGCTTGATTTACAACTGAACGATGCAGTCGATTCACAGAAATGTGCAGATAATCAGGGACAAATATTGTCGTCCATTATTATATGGACATTCTAAGACGAGAATAACATGCCATTAGAGTTTATTAGTAAGTTCAAAGAAGTAAATAGATACTGCATTCGTGAGGAAAGAGACAATCTCTCAGGAGTTCTTAGGTGAGTAATTTGGTGGAGTAAAGCCAAATCCTTCTCAGGTATAGAGGGGGCCCTTGCCCACCAGTGGCACGTACTATAGCTGATGATGACAAAGTCCCTCAAGTTAGACTTGGCTTCATGTACCTAATAAAAATTGGCTCAAAATTATCAAAATGGAACTGATCCTTACCCGGAAATCAATCCTGTACAGTGTACATCGCACAATACATAAGTACTTACGCAGCGATATTACAAAGCAGTCTTATTGTAGAATTAATTTAATAACAATGCATTGGAAAGGTTAAATATAACAATGCTGTCCGACATCTATCAATGCCAAGTCCTATAAAACACACTCACGCTCTTTCAAACCTAATTACAGCTAAAACTACGCCATATTCTAACTATGCTAGTTAAGACATCATTTGTCTGGGGCATGCAAAGAATAGTTGTTGACAGACAAAACTGTTCTACCGTATCAACCGAAGTGCGAGTAAATCATGTGAGGAGTGACAGACGGTGTAATGTCCTCCTGCCATTTGCCGCTCATCGGCCGCGTTAGCTCTGATTTGTGACGTGTCAAACATTATGTTATTAGCGCGAGACCGAGATGGGACGATACATTAACACTTTTTTTATACAATGACACGACAAAGAAACACTGTGCGGCAAGTGTAATGGTCCTTATCAAGCTTGGCGATTGTTTTAGATGTGTTCTATGATATGATAGATGTGAATTTGTTTTTAGATCCACATTCTACTCCGTATCCAGAATAAACATTTGCGTATTGGATACGGTCAAGTTTTATATTTTAATAGACTGCCTCGTCGTCTTTCGGTTCATGTGCGTTGTAGTGAAGAGATCGCTGGTTATCCAACCCACCGAAGGAAAGTGTTACCAGGTTTTCCCATTAGTAAATTTTCAGTATAAGCACGGTGTCTACAAATGAGGCAAGCTTTATGTGGAAGCTAAATACACGTCATACGAAACCTTTGAGTAGAAATACAATTTTACCGATGTAGAGAACAAATCAGGGAATTTTATGTAATAAAGAATTATACCAACATTACCGATAACAAGTTTATCTAGTTTCTTCTTTTTGTTACCCAGATTTCTATTAACAATTTCTACGCACACTTCGCAAGCCAAAAAAGGCCTCATCACTAAAACTACTTTTGCCAGAAGGTCGGCCCCCCGCGTCTAATTGACACGGTCACGTGTCCAGGCACGTCGCACTTCCGCCGGAAGCGCGCTCTCACAGTGACTTATGTGTGCTTCCTTCCGGCCCCCGCTGCGCACGCGACCTCGCCTCTATTCTGCCAGTATTTCTTTTTGTTTAAAAATGTAGGAAAATTCGTTGCAAAATATTTATATTTGCAAGCTTTGCTATGTCAGTTTTTTCCCTCATTATATTTTTTCTTTCATTTAAGTAATCAAAATAAATGCGAAATGCGAGAAGATTTATATTCGTCTCTATAACTAATAGAGCCTAGTTTTGTTATTCCATCGTTCTAGAAGTGGGTTTGGGCCATAGCATTCGGCGCAGTGTCGTCTTTGACTATTAAAATGAAAGACAGACTTAGTTTAATGTAAGTATTTTATCGTTCAAATGCAGTCCATCATTATCAGCCCATGTTCGTCCCACTGCTGGGCACCTCGAGAAAATCACTTTAAGCTACAACTAAAACAACAGATAAATTCATAGTTTATTATAAAACATAATTTAATCCTTCGAGAAAATTCCCAAGGAATGGGATTCTCTATTACATATACATAAGTAAATAAATACAAGTGGTGGCTGCGACATGGGCAGTCGCGTGTCGTTTCCGGTGCAATGATGTTGCATTAATTGATAAAGGAGGGGAGACAAGTCAGCGCGCATCGCTAGTCTTCGATGATGACAGGCGTGGCGAGCTGCGGATTAGTTCACTCACTTAATTGATTAATTAATTTTGTTTACAATTGAGTACGTAATCCCACGTTAATATGAATTATTAAATAAAGGAAAAAAAAGTTAACATTCTCCCGTCCCAAAAAGTATATTACAGGTGTGCCTGAAGCTGTTTTGAGGTATCTTTCGCTGATTTGTATCATATTTCCACAAATTGTAGGGATGTTTAGTTAAAAAACATAACATTAACGTGGTATGTTGTCAATTTATTCGTTAAAATGATTATGGATGTGTTTATTTCTTCGTAGAACATAATTTAATGTTGGCTACTCTTACTTTAATAAACTGGTACCTAAACTAGTACAAAAGTAAATTTCAAAGAAACTCCATCACAGCTGTATCAACTATCAACACAGGCCCCGTGGACAACATTATACATCAATCGATTTACTAAATAATATTAGCACAGTTTTGACCTCATCGACTGCTGCACAAACAGATGACATTGGCACATGGCAGTGTGGGGGGAGGGGTTACCGGAATCGAACCGTGTGCGACGTCGCCAGCAGATCTCGCTTCACAGACCACTGGCTCACACCCCGACCGACCTGCCTAATCATTGGACAACAGACTTATGCACATTCAGATTGTCCGTAATAGCATTTTTCTTTTGTTTTCCGGAACCATTGCTTTGTCTACGGTAAAACAGTTCATCGTTCGGACTAGAATGTTTGCAATGAACAACAAATTTATCTTATGTTAACGACTACGACCTTAACCCTTCCAATTGTGGATTAGGCCAGTGCCTGGTACCAGGTAGGTACTCTATGGACTGACATTTACCTATATAGATGTTGTTAGGAATGCTTAACAACAACATTTAAATTGAAGTATAATTATTTTATATTTTATTTTAGTAAGATTAAAAGGCTCTCTTCTAATAAATATTACTTAAGCTAAACTTAATTATTTATATCTAGCTAACATCACAATTTATATTTAAAAGTTATTATTATTTTAAAATGAATGAAATGCAACAATTCTGTAAGATGATTAAGCACTTGTGACTCGGGAGCGCGTGTCGGCGACGCGGCCTGCCGACTGGAAAGTGGAAACTTTGCTACGGTTCAGTCGTATGGACAAATGTCGTGATCTTACTATCTGCTCTTAATAGCTCATTCAAGTTGAACATAAAAACACATTAATCAAATATCATAATTAAAAGCAGTAAGTATCATTAATCATACTACATAGTTAAGGTATATATTCTGACGCCTTCAACTCCTAACGGTTAAGCATAGTTTACATTTTCACGGGCTAAGCAGTTTAAGACTTATCAGCTAAATATTACTGTAACAACTAAAGATAGCCCCGGTATCAAACCTGGTAAATCTCAATCAAATTTATCTTCAAATCGAACAAGTATAAGAAGTAAATTTATCCCCAAATACTAGAGTTATCAAAGCCGCAATCTGATCGTCACTGAAAAAAGAGACTTTTATCAGTCGCACAGGGAGCGAAGTGGATCCTCGAGGCAATATAAGGGTCCTCGTCAAATTGCACTCAGTTAATTCGCCCATTTGACGATAGATGAGGGCCTCTGAAGGGTTGTCGAAAAATTAAGGTGCGTTTGATAACGAGCGGAGGAAACTTGCTACTGTTGCGGGAAATGATAGGGTGTGCTTATTACTGATGTAGTGGCAGGTGTTAATACTTATAATTAAAGAGGCTTTTATGTAAAGTAACCTCATTATAAATAATATGATATTTAATTTTACCTTCGTTAGTCTAACATCGCCAATTATAACTGGTAGATTAAAAGTTATGCATAAAGTACTAAAGTTTATCAGGTGTCAGTGCGATCGCCTTGCCAGTTGCCATGTTAGAGCAGTAAAGACATCTATTGCATAGACTGTGACGACATTGATCATGATGGCTTTTTAATGATGACTTTTTATTATAGCCAATACTAAGCATGTTTCTTTCAAACTGTTTTCAGCGCTTAAAATCCCTTTTTTAACCGACTTCAACAAAACATCCTGCGGTTGTCAATTCGTCAGTATATTACCTCAGAACTTTCGATTGGATAAACCAATTTTTCTTAAAGTAAATTTCAAGCATACCATCGAGGAGTATCTCCGGGCCATTTGACGAGATCAGCGTATCGCAAGGTTATGGTGTGAGCGGTATTTATGGTGTATTTATATAATTTGTCCGCGGCCCCGCAGCGTCGCTCGGCGGATCGCTCGCGGCGCTACGTGACTCGCGTACTGCTGCCCTTCTTACTCCACCAAGGACTTGGAAACCCAGGGTTGTATTAGTGAAAAATGTTTTAGGTAGTCCGCCAAATCGCGCTAGTCCGACGTGGTAGATTAAGACCTAAACCTTATCAATGGTAGAGGACGCCGTGGCCAGCAGTGGGACGAATATGGGATAATAATGATGACGATGGTTTTATATTACAGACAAGAATCATTTGGCACATAATGTTAATAGATGCAGCGTTACATATAAATAATTCCAGAGGCAAATTTAGAGAGCTTTTTGGCTTTAGCGCCTTGATAAAACGCTTTTGGATATTAGCACTTCTAAAACTACTGAGATGACATTATGGGTAATAATACCTAATATAGTTAAAATGTAAGTGCATAACTTTTAAAAGCCATATATCTTTACTTTCCCTAAAAAAAATGCGTTAAGGGTATGAAGACATGCTTGGAAAGGTATTATGAAAGTCTATAAAATTCACGACAAATCTTTGTTATTAAATATAAGCTACGCTTACATGGGCTACCTTTCAAAATCTAATAAACCTAAATCAATCCAAAAAAATGCCTTGTCCTACATTCAAACACTGCTGCCTGACTTCATCCCTGGACGGCACCTCGCTTCCTTTTCATTTCATTTCATTCATTCCTCGGGATAAACTGTAATGAATATCATAGGATCCACTCGCTCGCACAATGCTCTCTACGAACAACTCCAGCCTCCATTACATTGAGTGTTTTACATTGTAAATAAAAATCATACGGGAGTGCTGATACAGTAAGCTGCCTTACTGACTCTCTTATACTTTTTAGTAAACGTAAGTAAATTGGAACACAACAGGGTATGTTTTTATTATGTTTATTTACCTACTTCTCAAACTGGTTCTTCTTCTGCGTCTTAAACGCTTTAGAATGTATTTTTTTTAGTAGGCAATACACATATTGCATGGAGGTAGAACTCATCAGCTTCTATGCTATTTTAAACTTTCGCGGTCTTTAATATATGGGAAAGCTATTATTTGAGAAATTCCTTATAATTGTGAGTACAACAACAATAAAAATAAAGAGTTTGTACCCACTCATGATAAACAAGATGACAAACTCTTCGTCGAGCTGTGTATTAAATTCCACTGTACAGCGATTATACTTACTACCGCTAACTGGAAAAATTATGGCTACCGAAAATTCTAACCCAATGACTCTTCATTTCGGCCGGGAATCTAACACGAGCTCTATAAATGCGTCCCACTGACTTCAACGTGAACTGCAACAAAAGAATATATTAAAATAACATTAAACCAGTGAACCAAGACATGTGAGGGAGCCGACAATCTCGGCATTCAGTATATATCAAACATTGATGTTCTTTTCGTAATACAAACATCGTATGCAAATGGTGACAAACAGTCGACGCGTTTACAAACGCCCAATATAATTTTATGGCTCAGGAAAAGCCGAGTTTTGTGCCTACAGTGGAGATATTTTCACATATTTTGAACCTTATTGCGTTGGAATAAGAGCATGGGGATTGCAGAGTGCTTGCCGGAGGTACGGTGCGTTGAAGATATTGTTTCACGTGTTTTATGAGGTGGGCATAGGGATGGGGTTAGTGTGTTGTCGATTTGTTTATATTTTTTATCTTTTTTACTTTGGGTCAAAATATTATAAAAACGTATCATTTATTAGAATTCTGTGACAATAATATCTTGAACGCTATTTCAAAGTACCTTGCTTGTTTAAAAGGATTCTTACACACACAAACATCCAGTTTTAAATATTCGATAATTAAAAAAACTATTGGTGACATTATCTTCACCAACTCCATACATACATTCCATAGGGTTAGGTGAAAAATGATATCCACTTTCGCCACTTGGCTAGCTCCTGACATATTACTACAGCAACTAAATCTTTTCAATAACAACGGAAGATCCTATTGTGTGCTATAGCGCTCTGGATGTATATATTCGTTAGCATTTTCATAATTCCAAATCTAGACTGACTAAAGAAATGTAAAAATTCAGTTCTATTATTAAAATATGAACACGGAATTATAATCATAAAATAGATTATCGATATCGACAAAATAAATAGTCGCAGCACTAACAAGGCTGAGATTTCACGGCGCTTTCGTCGAGGGCATTTTTGAGCTTTTCCTCGGCTAACTTATTTTTATTTGTAAGGGGATGCATAGGTTATGCTTCGATTGCTCCTAACTTACCCACCGCGCGGTATTTACGGTGGCCCCGCGGGAATTTACAACCTTGTTTATATTTTGTATGAAATACAAGTTCTCGGCCACTTATTCTCGTGAAATATTGGTTCCTGTCATAAAATCCTTTGAAGTCTAACAAGAGTCGTGACTTTTGTGCTATGGACTTCTAAGTCTTAGCACTTATTCAAAAACAAATTATTCTGTAATTATTATAACAGGATCTCAAATTTCATTTCATTTTACTTAAAGCTTTAATCTCATTTCCGCGGTTTTTTATTTAGTTCTTAGCAAATTATAAGAATGAAATACGTTTTTAAGTAATACATAACCCAAGATATTATTGCCTGTTAGTTTAAGTTCGGTAAATAGAAAAAACAAGCCAAACTGGCATATTTAACCACAAGTCATTCGTTTATCACTTATTATGAAAATAAATCCTACATCTTTTTTTTCACGTTTATTATTAACATAATCGCTGCTAACGTTATTATCTTAGAATAACAAAAGGAATACGATATAGGATTGGGTACAAAGATAGACTTACGACAATTTTCTTCATCTATTACGTACCTAAAATGTAAAATGTACGTAACAAAATCACTGCTGAATCAATAAGACAGCAACATTTTAAGTCAAATTTTGACTGGATCATATCAATTGCATTACATGAAACCCAAAAGAATATTCACATGAAATCAAAACATGATACAAATAGCACACAACCTGAAGTTTTATTAGCCGAATGCGAAGATTTTTCCCTCGTGTTTACATTAATAACATACATTAGGCGCCACCCGTCCGTCCGTCGCTGGACATTCTACGTGGGTCACTCTAAAAACAACCTATTCCTTCAAAACGTTACCACGCTGAGACTCCCAAACTTTGCACATATTTATAGAGCTGAAATTATTGTGATTTTTTTGGTGCTTAAATGTTGGAGATTATTTTAGAGATTATTGAGGTAGTCGGATCGAAATTTGGTGACGTTACATTAGTTTTATGCCATGCTTCAGTAAACCTTGCAAAAATCATATCTGGTATCAAACTTTTGTCATTATTTTTGGTAATGAATATAATTATATATTTTTTTACGAATGTTTATCTTAGTCTTAGTCTTTTCTTGGTTTTTAATTTTAATATAAACCAACAACCAACTATATTAATTATATAATAATTTAATATGATGTATATACACTGCCTATCGTCGTCTACTGTTGAAAGAAGGCCCTTTGAAGTAAATGCCAACCATGCCGCTGTCAGACAGTCAAGGAAGCGGCATGACATATTTCATGAAAACATTATGTACTCATAAGTAGGGTCATTCCTATTAATACAAAACCAAAGGGACTAAACAAGATTTTTTCTATAAAATAACCCAAGCGACGGGTGCAAAGTTTGAGAAGCCGGGCAATTGTCGTTTGGACATCGCAAAAATTTCCCTGGCAAGGAATAACGCAAAATAAACAAAGTGTTATTGTAGCTTATTTTCATAAGTTAATAGTGGCGGGTGGACTCGGCCCCATCGGCTACAACCGTTTTTATTATTTATGTAAATATGTATATGGTGGACCTGGTTTATTTCCACCATTCGGCTATGATATACAGTCGACGGTACTTGGGAACGTATTTATACTTCTCGATATAGGCTCAGTAGTCTTGTGATTTCTGCCTCGGCTGTTACTTATTCTTGGTAAAAAACAGCTGGTGGGAAATTGGCTTTGTTGATTGAAATTGGTTTGGACTACCATAATTAAATTATTTGAAGGTGTGCCCTATGAAACAGCTTGATTTTTTTTTACCTTAGTCTTTAAGAGTAATAAGTTGTTCGATCACATCCTGACAAGAATGCTTTCATCATCAATTCCACATCCTTAGCTCTATAGTATTTCCTCGTTCCTCAAGATTACCTCATCAGAAATCCTGCTAATTCCAGGCTTTCTTTTAGACACTTGTACAGACGGATTTCATACAATCATAAACCTATCTTTGCTATAGATATATGTAGATTATTTCTACATGTCATGGATAGAGAAGGTCGCAGACTGAACTGGTCATTTCTGCAGTTAAGCAAACGTCTCATTCAGATGTTATGGGTCGTTATCCCAGCATTATCACTGCCCTGTGTATCTGTCGCAGAGTACAGAGAGATTTGATGGATATAATTGTGATCTTGGCGCGATAGGCCCCTATTTGTTTTCGTGTCAGTATTGTCGTAAAACATTCATCAGAGTTTTCTTATATTTGGGTAGTTTTTTTTTTATTCCATATTAAGGAATCCTTCCTCATTATTGCTTAGTTTCTCGTGTTTTAGATTATATTTTAAAAAGTTTTATTTTATAAGGATTTATATGTTAAAATTATTTTAATACATTTGAATGAATGAAATCGGTAAATAATGGATAATAATGAATTATTATTTTCATTTTTGTGACTTTAAATTACCAGAAAGTTACATAAGCCACTTAATTTAAGAAATTTAATTAATATTTAATAATATTAAAACACCTTAACCATATTTTTATATTATACTCCTTTTATCTAAAACCCTTTTGTTTTTAACCAATCAAGCCAAATCGAAGCAAATTCCTCTAGCCCAATTTGTTTACACAAAAAGTCTCCGAGCGCTTTCTACTTATCCCCAATGCGTTTAAATCACGGATCTTATTTATTTACAGGCACGCAACGATTTCCATATAAGAGCCAATTCAATTTCGGGACTCACGGCATTTGCAAAGATTAAGGCTATATATGCCGGCTCCTGAACAACCTGCTCCCCCCCCTCCCTCCAACCGCCTCCCCCCTCCACCGCCCCGCGAAGACCATTCCACAATAATCCATATAAATCCACTTTATATTCATCCACCTTAAATGGCCTTATAAAAGTGTCTTGTATTTTTGTACGTGCTGAAATTGTGAGTTGGTTTAAGGCTGATTGTTGTCCGAGGGTGGGTGAGGTAATCTTCGTCGTCATTTTGTTGCAATGGTAATTCCGTTTGAAGCCGTTGGTAATTTTATAGAGGTTTTTAATTAAAACGTATTTAATTTTAACGATTATATGCTACCGATAAAATTGTCAAGTGGACTCCAAAATGAAAATTCAATTGAACCTTAATGATGCAGAGGTACATTTTCGATGTCAAATTTATTTTATAATGATTTTCTGTGTGAATGTAGTAAGTTTTAAAAATTATATTTCGACAAAGTTTTACAGACTTTCAACCACGTCCTTCTTGATATTTAATTCGATTACGCAAATAGACGCTGACATTAAGAGCTGCCTCCTGCAAGTTGTGTCACATTCAAACGTTTGATAATACTTTACGATCGAAATATAATAAATGCCACAATAAAAAACGTTATGAATACCTAATAGGCGTTTTAATGCGCTGTTAACGGGCAGCCCACACTACGCCACCACATTAAACGGCCGAATGTCGATTCCTCGCGATATTTACGAACCACTTTCAAGATACATGTATAATTTTAAAGACATTTATATTTCCTATATTACGATGCTTGAGCATATCACTCAATTAAATCGCATGAGTGTAAAGGCAAAAGAATTGTACAATTTGTACTTTAACTAGCACCTTGGATTAGACTTCAACTGTGCAAGGACGAAATATGACTTAAAAATGAAGACTGGAAAAGTAAGAAGAACAATGAAATGAAGAAGAAAGATATATTCGACATATTAATAATGAAATTGCCTTGCAAGGAATCTTCTTAATTAATTCTACCAGGCTCCATCGTCTAAGATTACCACACAATCATATTATGAACTTTAAAACTCTTTTATTAAATAACAGAGAAGGGAGAGAGGACGAAAGATCTGAGATAATACTTTAGAACCATAATGAACGATGCAGATCAGAAAGTCCTCCGGTATTGAAGCATTATCTAACGTTAGTCAAAATTGGCTTCGGTTTGCTTCCGACTAGAAAGGCGGTAAAATTCTTCAGGGTCATATCAACACCGTTTAATGTTTAAATGCTTTTATGCATGAAATATAATTTTTCAATTGATATTAAATTTTTATATTTGTGAGTAAAGGCCGTCCTTCGCCGCAGCCCGGGCCACATAAATCGGCTTATTTGTGAGTGTACGTCGCGACGGTTTAAGCCATATGAGATTTCTCTATGGGCCATAACAGTGACGGCTTAAGGGACGGCGCACAATTTGCACACGCGACGCCACGACATGCGGCCCATTTGTGACGATTTTTTGTTTCAATTAAAAACGCCTGGTTTGGAAATATTAATTTTAACTTATTTACTTAAAAAAATTACATAAAATACCAGTCATTTATGTTCCTTTTTCATTATTACTTAACTACTATTTGAAAATTATCATTTAACAGTTATCGTTGTCGTATTTTGTTCCTAAATATTCAGGTATGTTGTGGTGTTAACAGAGTTATGTATTTATAAGCCTAAAATATAAAATATCGTCTAGATTTGAAATACATACAAAAAATTGTAATTATAAATCCATTCACGATAAAGGTACAATTCAATTAAAAAGAAAATACCTTTCTAACAACTCAAGCAACTTTCACTGTTCACCAGCTCTTAACCCATATCGCACCAAGTGGCGTGCGGGCTGTATGCCTCGCCGAGTGTATCGGGGTAAGCACACGCCGATTTGCTTATTTGATTTAGCCCATTCGTAGTGTTGTCTGGTTTCGGTACTCAATTTCACTACATACGATGTACGAGCCACCATGAGTAGGCCAGTTATTACGCCGGCTCTCTCGTGAATGTAAATTGCTCCACAAGTAGCTGATGAGTGGGAACGCGAAAGAAACATTAAATATGCTCCACTGATTTAACTTCATTTGCCCAATGACTGGTTATTACTGATATTGCTTACAGGAATATTATGGAATATTTATACGGGATTCGAACTGTTACACTCATCTTACGTCACATTTTTTTTTCTATTTTGGTGCAGAATACACACACATGCATACGTAGGTACATACGTTCATGCAAGATCATACATCTATATTCCTGAAAGGAGTAGGCAGAAGTGCATTTCTGCACCCACATTTCGCCAGATATGTGTCAATTCCACGTTGAGATCGAGGGGGGTGAGGGGTAAGCTGTTCTCGTTTTACGAACATAATTTCAGACACCGTGCTGTCAATGGGAATTTCTGGTTTGTCTGGGTCTGGTTTGATCATCATCTAGTGATAATAACACAATAGTTTAAATATTTTTAGCATACAATATTACTGACTTTATCAAACAGTAGGCTGTTGCCTGCGACTCTACGTGTGGAACTTTAGGCTTCAATATTTTCTTTCCTTGATTTTTGACACGCTTTCTATTGATGTTCCTCTCCTACTGATCGAAGTGTGATGATACATTATCTTTTTTTACAAATGAGGCATTTATGGTTTAAAGAATGTTTACTAATCGGTTCAGTAAACTAACAACCATGAGAATAACTCTTTACAAAGATAATACGGATTATAGGTGCACATCTAATCAGTTCCTTTTCGGTAAAAATTAATATCACTGTGATAAAACTACTCGTAAATGATAAGGACATTTGCATGTTGATATAATATCCCTTTGAGCGTAAACAAATGATAATGAGATTAAATCTAAGATAAACTACGCCTTTATGTTAAACTACATGAAACGTTCACCTTTAAATTGCAGAAACGGGACACGTTTCTCCGCCATTTCTTCCACTCCAACTAAGTATTGTGTTAACCCCTCTTAAAACTCTTAAACCGAGACAATTCGCAACTTTTATATGCATTGGCGGCGTTAATATTCAATTAGCACTAATTGAGGCGACGAGAGCCGTCCGGAGTGTCCGGGTGTCCGGGTTCTTCGGAATGTCCGGATTCTTCGGAGTGTCCGCCAGCACGTCATTCATTACCGTAATGGACGGCAGTTACGGCGGCATTATGATCAGACTGTAACTTTTTACGGTGAGTTGTTTATGTGCAAAGACGGCCGCGGGATGGCTATGCAAAAGGCGTTTGATAGTGCTAATAAGTGTATTGGTGATTAAACATAGGAGGAATGATCGCCATGCCTTTGTAGAAGAGAGAAGGCTGTGGAATGGATTGAATATCGATAATTTGTAGTAAATGTAAGTGCTATGAGAAGCTAGTTGATGCTGGGAGATAGTAGAAGATCTAAGTAACGATCAGAATGCTTGAGATAGCCATCTTATGGTACATCAAAATTTCGCTTTTCGTATTAAACGTTAAACACATTTTGAAAGAACCATGGACTTT
This sequence comes from Cephonodes hylas, assembly GCA_030295005.1. Classification (NCBI taxonomy): domain Eukaryota; kingdom Metazoa; phylum Arthropoda; class Insecta; order Lepidoptera; family Sphingidae; genus Cephonodes; species Cephonodes hylas. The sequence continues at coordinate 346,806 of AP025367.1, read as the reverse complement.
TTACGCCTACCGGTGACGATGTTAGTCAATACATTTTTAAAAAATAACCAAAATATACCTTAAAATGAAAAACTTTAATGATTAATAATTAAATAAGTGATTGAACCAACAATATCATCCCTAATTATTATTGAATAATATAATGTGCATCACTATTCAACCGGCGTGTTTACCATACGAGAGTCCGGCGTAACGTAGTTACCTCTCCATGTCGAAGTCGATATGATCCGGTTAGCAGAGGAACTTTGAGTTAACATTCAAGCTTAATGGCTTAGTTCTAAGACTATCGACTATGGGCATTACACCTTAATTAGATTAGGGATGTGAAAGTGTCTTGGATGATGAATAAAGTGATGGTGTTTATTATTATCGAGGAGAGAAAACATCGTGATTAAACAACTAAAAATTCTTAGATTATTTTTATGATTGAGGCCTAAAGCCTCTTAGTTTAAGAAGAGGGTCGGACCCAGCAGTGAAATGTATCTGGAATAATGATGGTGATGATAAGTTGGTAGAGAAGCAATGTTTTTAACTAGTGCTATACTGAGAAAGCACATAATATGTGTGAAATAAACATATTAAAAAATGAGTAATTATTTTAATACTATTTACTGCAACATAAACATGATTTCTTTCATCAGAATAACCTCATTAAGCCAAGCAGTTTCTGTAAAAAAACTCATCTTACATCTAGGCAAAGCCGTCCTAGAGCATAAAATAAGAATAAGCTCAAGCATCAAGATTATTAGCACACTACAAAAGGGAGGCTAATTGGAAAACTTAAATCTATTCAGCGTCCTCAACGTTATAGTTAGTAAAACAAGTCTTACGGAACAAAGGCTCGCAATAAGGTAGCGCCGCATTCCGAGCTCAACTCCTGTCGAGAGCCGAGATAATGATGTTTTGAATGCCACTCATCTCATTACATGCCGATATCTTTCCTCAGGAAGCTGCACCTATTCTGCCGCTGGTGATGTCTTAAGTGACCCATCAGCTGTCATTCAAATACCTTCTCTTTACCTTTGAAATAGAGTCAACTTTCCCTTGTACAAAATGATAATACTCTAATGAGTGTACTTCAAAGTTTTTACTGGATGAAAGTCTTAAACCATGATGACTACATTGCATTGAGAATTTTATTTAATTCGCTTAAAGCTTAAATTCGTTTGACTGCTCAACAGAGCTCCACCTCAATGGAAACTAAATACTATAGCTATAAAATTAAGGTTGAATTTGCCTTGTATTTAGATATTGTTTGAACAAAGTGCTCGCCGTGCCAGCGGGACAGTACAAGTGTAATTAGTTATTAACGACGGTGTACAGTCGGCGCGACGCTGATCACAGTCTCCGTGTTACGGCTGATTGGTTTGTAGTATAGACTATACAGAGACACTAAGCTCTTTTGTATTTGTTGGAAAAATATAGGAGTTGAAATTAAAATCACTGTTCTGATGTCTGAATTTGTCACCAAATGAATTCAAAGTATAGTCGTTGTTTTGTTGCAGAATGCTCTTTTTATTATTAATATCTATAAACCATCCCTGTTTCATTTTTTTTCAAATTATGCTGGGAAGTCGTTATTTCAATATGAACTTGGTTGATCTAAAACTATGCGATATTGAAGTGACAATTACCTGAACAAACTAGACAACTTTGAATCTAAAAAATATGCAACCTTTCGTTTTTCGTTTTTCAGCAATGTGTCATCAGCAAGATATCGGACCCAATCTACTAAAAGACAATCACCAATAATAATTACTCAAAGTTGTCCAATAAAAATGAGCACAAATGTTGATTAATGAAAATTGACGCAGTTATATCGAGCGATTTTATTGCTGAGGGCCGCTTTACAGCATCACCAAATTTGGCAGTAAAGAGACCCTTGCCACATGCCCCACAATCTGGGGACGAAACTTTTTATTCCAACCATAACACGCCGGCGATATCCTCTAATGAATTTAATGACACAATTTACTGGCCAATCATTATTAGTGTTCATAAATTAAACGCGTTCTCGAGATTACTGAGTGCTTCGATCAACGTGTTATGGTTTATGAAATTTTGTTTACTACTCTAATGAAGTAGATAAAGCACATTATAGGCATTTGTGTCCGATGATTAGGATTTTTCAAAAATATAAAGTTGAATGTAGTTTAATCTCTCTAAAATATCTCTCTAAAATATTGCCTAGTGCGATAAGGCCGCCTCTTGTTTTATATCTTGTTAATTAAGTATCGTTATTTTATTCAGTGTATGTGCAAGAAAGTTTTTAAATAAATAAATAAAATAAATAGTTTTGGACACGTTACCCGTTTCCCTCCTTGCAAAATTCCTAATGGAATTACTGATTAATCTTTGCTTGATTTGAGGGTCAAATCCGCACCCCTAGGTCACACAGTGGCTCAGGGCCAAAAAAAGTAGTCTTATTTTTAATATTTCGAAACGTCACCAATTGAAATACCTATCACCTATGTAATTAGTATCTACGAAGTAAAAATATACGCAAAACAATGTTTCCGCCCGGGATCGAACCGGGGGCCTTCTGCGTGTTAGGCAGATGTGATAACCGCTACACCACGGAAACTATATCTGTTCTGCCAATAATAGCATGTCAATATCTAATGTGTGTAAAAAGAAATCTTTTAAGACTCTATTTTAATCCTCTAAACACGAGATTGGTTCGCATTATCTTGGATGTTAATTAAATAATTTCTTTATATGCCTATACATTAGGGTGTCCCAAAAAAATCAAAGTCTTTTTTTTTCAACGCATACCCCCTAATTATTTTCGAATGGTGTTAAAACACTTATAAATAAAATTTCATGAACTTAGGACCACTGCAACCCGTGCCGACTTGCATTCATGTGTTTCAGTACTTACATACTTTGTATGAACTTCGGCGCGTCGCAATATTCCCATGGAAGTTTCGTGGTTGCTTGTTTATTGTATTGGTAAACGCCTCTTTTTATTTAATAAATATGTCAGATTAAGATTTCAGATTGCAAATTTTAATAGGGGGGTGCAAAACATTAAAATAACGGCTTAAAACTTCCCTGTAAAGAACAAATATTGGCAGTTCTGTTTAATAACATTTGTGAAGTAAAATTGAATTTTGTACAAGCGCAAATCTAACTATTCGAGATTAATTATTTTTTGTTAAAGGGCTTATATGCCCATTTAAGCCTTAATAAACTAATTTTAAGAAACAAGTTGCCTTATACCGAGTCTGAAGAGATCAATAAATATAATGCGGAAAAAGTGTCGTCAAGAGTTTGTTACAAGCTTGGACTACTTTTTGTATATTGCACACGCCAGTGCCTTTTAATTGATAAAAATAAATGTAAATAATAGATATAGTTATATAAATAGATATGCATAGTTTTACCGGACAGAATTATGAAGGAAATTTAAGGGTTGGCTATCAAGAATTTACAAATTATAATCATATTCTTTGTTGGTGATACAGAAAGAAAATTGACAATTCGATCTCCAAGTTCTATGTACCAGACACCATGATGGCCGAAGCAATTAATTCATTAAAAATGTGGTAAATTATTTTTAATTGTAAATTACTAATAAAAAGTCACACTAGATGTCTAAACATCTAGATTTGCATCGCTATATACCATGTTAAGGCTTGGATGCAATGTATATTATCAGTGACGGCACCTTACCACGACTTATGTTTGCTTAATACTTTGAAACCTTGGAAAACTGTCAATAAAATTAACTCAGAAATGACTATACAGAATATTTATCAGCATTTTTGGTCTTTGGTTCATGAAGTAGCTGTCTTGTCTCTATATCACTATGATGGAGACCAGGAACGAAAAATAACAATATTTTAAAGCTTAACTAAAAAGAATCCATCAATTCATATCCCTTCGAAAGTATATCTGCGTGATTTAGTTTTTTAAAAATACATGAACGACTTTATTTCAATCAAAAACAAGTCTTGGTTTTCTTTAATCGTTTTAAATTTTTTGACAGTTTTCTCAATGAGTTGCTTACATTACAGCCTAGATATACTTCTTTTTAAGCAGTTGAGAAATAGATAACGACACTAAAAGTCGCTAGTGATACTGCAAATCGCAGTTATATTGATACAAAATTTTCCTGAAAAAGTCACCTTTAAAGGGAAACTAAAGCATTTTTTCCTGTGATTTATCCTAACAGTAAAAAGAAAACTTTAAGACTAAAATATCACAAATATTCTTGTTTTAATAATAAATATATAAAGGAACTAGGGTATTTTTACAGGCCGGCTTCATGATTTTAAGGCAAACAAACGTCAGGCGTGAGTATTAGGGCGAAGAGAATAAAATGCAGTTAACATAATCAACGTATAATCGAAATAATATAGCTAGTGAGTCCGTAATATTATAATTATTCAATTTAGCGCGACACTCCACCGAATACGTGGTACTATCTTTTGATCACGACGGATTTCCCAAAAACGTCTTGCCGTCGTTCCTTGACACTTTTTCGTACCAGTCGCCGGTGTTGTGTCAGAGTGGCAGGCTGTAGCAGGATTGCCACTCTAAAAACATAATGAGCGTCGACACGGCCATACTGACTATCGCACGCCCACGTGCGTAGACCTTACTCCACTGTTCCACCTGTAAAGACAGTCATACTGTTTGCAGATTACAATTTATCGACGCTCGTCCATCACTGACACACTCTCTTCTTCACACATACGGACACACAGCTTTAGTGTTCCGTAAATAGAATTTCGTCTTAGCAGCCTAGTGTTCTGTCCATTCATGTCAGTCCTGTTCATTTCTCAAATTCACGAACTGACCCGGACAACTAACAGGCGTTCCCACGACCAGCCATCCCCTCCTGAGATGACATGGACCAGGTAACCCTTTAGCGTCCCTCCGATCAGTCAGGCGTCTCTTCGACCAGCCATCATCTCCAATGATGACATGGACCGGACAACCATACAGCACATCCCAACCGACCTCTCAATAGGTCACACAAATGAACTTATCAGTCTGAAACGTCGGCCAATATAAGCCAGTTTCTCGGTCGAATACTCATGTCTCACAAATGAACTTATCAGTCTGAAACGTCGGCCAATATAAGCCAGTTTCTCGGTTGAATACTCATGTCTCACAAATGAACTTATCAGTCTGAAACGTCGGCCAATATAAGCCAGTTTCTCGGTCGAATACTCATGTCTCACAAATGAATTTATCAGTCTGAAACGTCGGCCAATATAAGCCAGTTTCTCAGTTGAATACTCATGTCTCACAAATGAACTTATCAGTCTGAAACATCGGCCAATATAAGCCAGTTTCTCGATTGAGTACTCATGTCTTCTATCGGAACATGGGCCCGTAGAACCCAGTCCCCTAGCACAACACGCGCATGCTTTACTTCAGTCTTATACAATGTTTCACATACTTAGCATTTAACTAACAAAGTTTTAACACATAGAGGTAAGCTTTCTAACAATTTACCTTTAACTACAGATCCTCCCGCTCGGAAGCTGATAGGGTTTCAGAGCCGGCGGTCATGGTTGACTCACTACTAACCGACACCATATCAATTTCATCGTCAGATGCTACGTCTCTAGTCTCTCGACCATGAGCCGCTGTCTCGGCCACCCCTGAGTTATTACTTAAGACAGTAGCTACATCTAACAAGCCTTCATAGCCCCCGGGTACTGCACGTAGATTCTCGTGAGCATATTTGTAAGTCCTATTAGACCCGTCGATATTTTTTTAATTCGTATCTATCGTTATTTAAGACACTAACAATGACGTACGGGCCCTTAAATTTTCTATTTAGTTTAGTCTGACTACGTTCGCTACATTTTATAAAGACAAAGTCACCTACAGCGAATGGTTTTATAATAGCCTTACCACGATTAAAACGCTCAGTATCTGAGGCAGCGGCTCGAACGATATTTTGAGATGCAGTATCGCGGATTTTATCTAAATCTAAACGTTGTTGAGGATCGGAATTTGAAGTGATACTAGCTATACCTAAGGATTGTGCTCGAATGCCAAACATTAGTTCCGTAGGTGTGTAACCTGTGACTCTAGATTTTGTGCTATTTAAAGCTAATTGAACCTCAGGAAGTTCTTCACGCCACGTTTTATTAGGATCATTTTCCACTATTGTCAAAAGACATTTTAAAGTCCGCATAACGCGTTCTACTTGTCCATTGGCTCTACTAGAACCTGTGGCAATGAAGTGAAGCTCTATGCCATGGTCGTTGCAAAATTGTTTAAAACCTCCACTTAAGTAACACCGACCTTGATCGGCGATTACTCTCTTAGGAGCTCCGAAAAGACAAGAAGCTTTTCTTAACACACTAATGGCACTGGCTGCATCGAAAGATACTGTGTACTCAAGAAGGACGTATTTTTACGTATATCGTATGTGTGTGCAACCGCTTCGGGAATCTCATTATTGTTGTGTTTATTGATGAGTTCCCGAATCTCACTGTTTCGTTTTTGCTCTACAGCAAGCCAACCCTGGTGTAACTCGACAAACTGAACAACTTTAGTCTTTCGCGTCATATCAAGTATCTGTGAGGAATTGTCAAAGCCGGATACCGACTCAGGCAAAGGATTTCTAGATAGATAATCTGCAGGTTCCATGTTGGTTCCGTGTTTGTACACAATATCGAAATTATACGCTTGCAAGAAAGCCCACCACCTGTGGACTCTTGGAGTGAGGTCAATTTTAGATTTTGATGCCTTAAGTAAGTTGCAATCCGTGTACACAGTAAAATGGGTGCCGTATAAGTAATGCCGAAAATTTTCAACAGTTCGGACCACCGCTAGGGTTTCCAGCTCATATGAGTGATAACGCGACTCAACATCAGTTGTTCTTTTGCTAAAATAAGAAACTACATGAGGTACATTATCCCTTCTCTGAATTAATATTGCGCCATAACCTTCCGAACTTGCATCGGTGTGCAATTCTATGGGTAAGTCAGGATTAAATATAGCAAGGTAGTCAATTTCAATCTTCATGAATTTACATTTTTTGATATTTAATGAGAACTCTGCCTCGGACAAGGCTTTCAAGGTACAGTCTAAATTTTCTAGACCTTGCTCTACACTAACCGAATAGCACAAAACGTCATCCATATACACTAAGGCTACACTATCCTTAAGTGTACCTAAGGCCTTGTTAATGCAACGCTGATACACCGACGCGGCGTTCCTGAGGCCAAACGGCATGGCCAAATATTCGTATTGACCATCCGGGGTCACAAATGCTGTCCGCGCTATGCTATCGCCGTTCGAGTCTACTAAAATTTGATGATAACCAGAAGCCATATCTAATGAGGAAAAGTATCAAGCTCCGTTAAGACGGTCAATTTGCTCGTCTATCCTTGGGAGAGGAAAATGTTCCGGGCGCGTGTTAGAATTTAGCTCCCTGTAGTCTACGCACATCCTATCTGTATTATCTTTTTTTTACCAACAAGATAGGACTAGCAAACGATGATGAACTCTCACGAATGACGCCAGCTTTTAAAAGTGAATCGACTTTTTTTTTTACTATCTCTTTTTCTTTCGGAGATAACCTATATGGGCGCCTTTGCACGATTTTATTTGGGTCAATTGGATCTATGCGTAAAATTCCAGTAGGAACACGTCGGGAAGGTATACCGTCAATAAAGAATTCACTATACTTTAGTAATATCTTTAAAAGTGCTGTCCTATCCTCACCTTGTAGATCTGTATCGATATTATTAAGGTTAAATCGGTCATAGGTTTATGTAAAATTTACTTCTTTGCATCTTGAAAACCTAATGCGTGCATTATCTAATTGTACGTTGACATCTTTCTCTAATAGATCTCTACCAATTATCACTGGTTCAGTAATAGAGTCATCGGGTACTATGTGAAATAGGACGGATAATATAATGCCCTGAATTTCAACTCGACTAAGTACCTGTGAAACGCATTTTACATTTTCCTTACCGATACCAGTAAGAAAAACTACATTTCTGCGCAAAGCACCCGGGAACTTATAAGCGAAGCTATTCTTTACTAGCGAGCAAGCAGACCCACTGTCAAATAGAAAAGAAACGAGCTCACCAGATGATGTGGTAAGGTTACCCCTCGTAGGCATGCGCTCACAGACGTGAACCTCCTAGACAACTGCTGGAGCACCTCCACCTCTCTTGCGTTTTGGACACGTCGGTGCAAGATGTCCTGTCTCGCCGCAAATGTAGCAAGTAATGCGAGTCTTGTCAGACCCCTTAGACGCCTGGCCTGATGTAGTGCCTCGATTGGAAAAATCATCGTGTCGTTTGCGGCAGTCAACCGCTTTATGTCCTGGCGTGCCACAGCGATGGCGTGTCCCACTTAAGCGGGTATCACCCAATCGGTGTCATACCCATCGCTGTGATCATGTCTTCTTTCTTGTGAAATTCCGCTGAGAATGCGGAGTAGCTGGACCTTTGTGGATACTTTATGGGAATGAAGCTCCCTTCTTATGGCTCTGTCTTTTAGGCACAAAATAGGTGTCACCATGCCGGTAAATATGTCCTTATCCATCTCCAAGCGCGGTATACGTTCTATCAAATTCCACAACCTTTCGGCCCCTTGGCTAGCCGATTCTTTGGAGATAATTTGAAATCGCAGTACGTCGTCGGAATAGTCTTATGGCAGCATAGGCTTCGAAAATGTTACAATTAGTGTTTGTTTTATACGTGGCCATGTTAGCTCAGAATCGGACAATCTAGTAAGGCAGGTAGCTGCGCGGCTTCTTAGTGCATGTGAAAGTGACATTAACAATTCCGTACCTTGTATATTGCACCCTCTGATCACAATTTCTGTAATTTTATACCATCCTTCTATGTCTGCATCTATTTCATCAAGATCAAAGAGCAAAAACTGTTTCAGTGACACGCTTGTAGTAGCTTGTTGTGGTTGCTATGCGACCAATATACGTGATAACAGTATTTCTATATTACGGAGTAAATCCGGTACTGGTGCCGCTTTTGAGTCACTTGTCTGGTTTTCATTAATATTCTCTTCAGGTTGAGGCCCTTCGAATCCCACTTCTGATAAAGGAACTAGGGTATTTTTACAGGCCGGCTTCATGATTTTAAGGCAAACAAACGTCAGGCGTGAGTATTAGGGCGAAGAGAATAAAATGCAGTTAACATAATCAACGTATAATCGAAATAATATAGCTAGTGAGTCCGTAATATTATAATTATTCAATTTAGCGCGACACTCCACCGAATACGTGGTACTATCTTTTGATCACGACGGATTTCCCAAAAACGTCTTGCCGTCGTTCCTTGACACTTTTTCGTACCAGTCGCCGGTGTTGTGTCAGAGTGGCAGGCTGTAGCAGGATTGCCACTCTAAAAACATAATGAGCGTCGACATATATATTACCGGTGAAATAGGGTATAATTTTGAAAATAAAAATTAAGTTTTTATATGTGCTCTACAATTTCCATACAATTTTTTTCTTAAACCTTTGCTATCAAGTCGGCACGGGTTACCGCTATCCAATTTTGATAATATTTTGTATTTGAGTTATTAGGGTCAATTAGAAAAAATATAGAGGGTATGCGTATCTAAATTCGAAAAAAAATAATTCGCCCTACTAGGCTGGGACACCCTACTATACATATACAATTGCTAGGCAAGAGCCTCATCTGCAACTGAGTGGTTGACGGATTGTGTTTATTAAGTCTTCACAGAAAAAGTTGACAACACACCAAAGAAACTCAAGAGGAAACTAAAATATCTGGGTGTGAAATTTCATTTTGAATGCACACATACCTAAAAAAATTCTAACATATCTAAGATTTGAACTCGCAACCACCGAGACTTTTGTCTCGACCAAATGCTTAACCAACGCTACCAGGACATATCAAAATAATTAGTGAAAGATTAATAATATATGTGCATAAGTCATATACCACACCTAACAAATGTTCCTAAACATAATCCAGGAATCTACACTCATTTCCATCGATAAAAGCACCTGCATATATTTACAATAAGTAGAGACAATGACAGAACACTCAATTTACAATCCTCGCCATCGAATGCCGGGTCACGTTTCGCCGAGAGCCCCCTGTAGGTGAGTACAGGGTGCGGATAATCCGGAGTGATAACCATCGCTTGACCAGGGAGGGCGACGCCGCGGGACGCAAATACTCACATTTGTTTTTGGACAAAATAAACATATGAGTTAGCTTTTTGGGAAGAATGTTAGATAATCTTTTGTTTACATGTTGGTACAACTTGATAAGACACGAAATGCAGACTAAGAACATGTAAAAATTTTAGTGTAGGCTTATGTTTTATGAGCACATCGGAAGGTTAGAAATGATAACATAAACTAATGTAAATGAATTTGTATATTTATAAAGTTTAGTAACTTACTCGTTTATGTATTTTACGCATATTGAAAGGGACGGTTCTAAGTCGAAAGGGTTGTTTGAAAGTAGGTACATATCATACTGCGCTGACTCCAAAAAATATTGGGAACTGGACGTTAAGAATGAGGCTCGTTCTCTGAAGACACATTAGTTTAATGACTAAGTCTACATTTATCAAACCCAAGATAGGCAACTAACAAGTATAAATACAATCAATTATTACAATCTAAATACATGTAATACTTTCACCAGACCCCGCACTGAGCAAGTTGTATAGTGTCCATTAGCCACGGTACGACACAAACTTGCTAGATGTAGTGTAAACCTCATCAGAGGAATAGAAACACAATGGAAGGAGAGTTGTATCCTCCCGCGGGCCATTTCCGCATCCGTTTCTTAACGCGCGGTAACTCAATTACACGCGACAGGTCGGCGCGCGATAAATGTCTTTCGGTAACCTTGGAATGTGGTGCAGGTTGGGAGTGGTAGCGAAGGCATGAGAGGAAGCGATTCTTTTGGAATAATGGGCTAGTGAGTCATAATCTTACGCCCAGCTCTATTCAGCTGCAATTTAAGTCTAGCTTAGGGAGAAAATAATGCTATTTACGAATTCTTCGTCGCTTTAAATTAGAACGAACCATGTGAAATATTTTTAGTCATAAAACATAATGTGGGAGGCCAACAGCATAAAAGTGATAAAAATGGCTTTCATGTGTATCCGTATGCAAGGTATACCTACACAGTATTAAAATGAAATTTTGTCGTGTTGACTTTTAATCACGTTTATATTCAAGAAAGCATTTATAAGGTTTTATGTCTTTCACAATTAAAAGGTGGCATTATCAACCTTTTAATCTAAAAGTATTCTACCATTTGTATATCACTTTGGCCTTTAGTCTAGTCAGTCACTGGTCAGACAAAATAACTTCAAATACGTAGATTTTTCTTAACACATCCACATCCCCTTTCTGGTTATCAGTAGCACTCACCTCAAGTACTCGCCACGTCTCGTGAGCTACGCCCAGTCGGCGGGCATGCGGTCGGCATAACTCATACTGTGTCGCACCTCGCACTTCGCACTCGGTTAACTTGCAAACTTTGATATATCGCAGCTCAGCCGCACCACCTGGACCTACCCCTTCTCCTCTCCTCCCCTCTCCTCCACTCACCTCCCCCGTCTTGTTGATTATAACTTTAACTCGGTATATATAAATCACTATTTCATTTAAGTTCACACTGCGGGGTGTCTGTGCGAGACTAATAGTTGCGGAAATTATCCTCTATCAATGAACTTTGTTGTTTGAATGTTTAAGAGTTACATAAAGGAGGTTGGCTGTTGTGTGAACGTAGAAAATGCTGGATGGATTACGAAGGCGAACATTTTATTTCAAATTTGATTACTTTTTTTTATGGGAAAGGAGGCAAACGAGCTAGTGAGCCACCTGATGTGAAGTGTTCAACACCGCCCATAAACACCCACAATACCGAAGTAATTATAGGTGCGTTGCCGGCCTTTGAGGGAAGTATAGGCTCTCTTCTTAAAGGTCCCTATATCGTATACTTTTACCCTATACTTTTGTATCAGGGACGCATTAAAATACCAAACTCAAAGTTTAAGTGTTTATCTTTCAGCCAAATAATATTGGTCAGTGGGGGATTGAACCTGCAAACATTTGAGACTCAGAAGCCAACTCCTGAGCCTACAGATCTAGTCAGATTAATTTGTAGGTATTAGATTTATGAGATTTTGATTTTTCGCGAGATCAACACTTTCTATTTCAAATTCTACTGCAGCCCATATAATAGCACTGTCATATATCGGTAAATGGAATACTATCCAAAAAATAGATTGAATATCATTATTATTCCAATATTTATTAAAAGAAGATAGAAATCGTTTCGTCTATAAATATTATTCATGATCATTAACTGCCAAGAAACCTTTTGTATTATCTATGTCAAGGCTGTAACGTCACAAAAGAGAATGTTCGAACGAAAAGCTAATTGTAAATATGTTGACCAAGACATAGTTTCCGTGGTGTAGCGGTTATCACATCTGCCTAACACGCAGAAGGCCCCCGGTTCGATCCCGGGCGGAAACATTTCTTTTTAGATATAGCAGTTTTCTTACAGGTTACGTTTGGCTGTACTGTTGCTTATTTTCTTTAATGAGTTCTATTCAATTTATTAATTAAGCATTGATTACGAATATAATTTTAAATATTTGTTATGCCACAAGAATAAAATAGAAATAAAGACTTGTACAAATTAAACGCTAGTAATTATGTTTATCCCTGTTACAAAATTAAATCTGTTTAGTGTTTTCCAAAAACAATTGTTTTCAATACTTGTATCACTCATAACACTAAAAAATAATTAACATTTCGATTTTTAGAACATCATAATCTAATACCTACTAATAGACTTCACTCAATCCAAACCATGCCATGTCTTGTGACAAAAGAAATGTTTCCGCCCGGGATCGAACCGGGGGCCTTCTGCGTGTTAGGCAGATGTGATAACCGCTACACCACGGAAACTATATCTAGAGCAGACAGAAGTAAAGTAGTGTGTCCACGCGCACGACGTACGTGAAAGTAAAAGTATAGATAAGTGTTGCCGATAAGTTGCATAAATAATGCCGGCTTTATTGGAACAGGTTTATTGGAACTATATAATGTTGAATCAAGGTATCATATAGATATAGTATGATATTTACTGCCTCATTAGATAACATTTCGGTTGATCTAAAAGTAAAAAAGTTTATATCTATATTTCATTAGCATTATCCGTCATCAGTCTATATCCGTTCCACTGCTAAGCACGGGTCTCATCTAAAACTTGAAAGGGTTTAAGCCATAGTCCACCACGCTGTCCTAGTGCGGGCTGGTGGACTACACACCTGAGAAATGTTTAGGTGTGCAGGTTCCCTCACGATGTTTCCTTCGCTGGTAAAGTGCTTTCTTTGTGAATACTCATATAACTTGATCGTCATAGTTGCAATAATTGGTGATAGAAAATCATTTACGACTTCACCTATCTCCATCACGACCATCATCACTTCATTCTGACAGCCCCCGTGGCGCAGTTGGCTAGACTGGTGTCAAGCTGGTGCTTGCGAAACGAGAGGCCGCGGGTTCGATCCCCGCACCGAGACAAATGTTTGTGTGAACCACAAATATTTGTTTCGGGTCTGGGTGTTTGTGAGACCGAAAAAGTCTCTCGTAGTGTCTGATACCCATGACATAGGTCTTGTAACCTAGTGTGGGGTCAGAACTATGTATGTGACTGTTGGGTGTATTTATTTATTTATTCTTCAGTCAACTAGTTATTATGCCCGTAAAGCAATTACAACAAATTCCTCCAATATCAGTAGCTGTTAACAGAACTATTCTAAGTATACTTAGCCCACCCTCTTCAACGCGGAAGTTATAAAGTAAATCCTCAACTCTTCCAACAACATCGACTTTAGTGTCCGACCTTTCATAACAAATAACTGGCAGACAATTAACTATCGCTAACTGCGTAGGTGAGGGGTGAATGCGGGGGCTGAGGGGATGGGAGGGAAGAGGGAGTGACCTAATGATGCTTTATGTTCTGATATATTATCATATTAACGGTGGAAATGGGACGAAGTCGACACACGTTAATGGATTGCATGAAACAGGGATGGATGTACTTATGTCTGTAATACATACATATAGCTGTAAAGTATACATATGTAGGCTTCCTGCCAGGGCTTCATCAAAAAATATAAAATCAATCAGATTATTCCTAGTTGCTAAGATCTTTAACTAGACCATTTGTCTTTGTAAGAAAATCGAAAATCATTAGGCGCGGTTTTATTTTTGTTTTAAGTCCTGCTTCTAAGAATTTTTGATAGGGAATCGAGATCCTAAACGCGATCTCACGATTCTAAAAACTATAGTATGTTGGGAGACCAACAAGACTGTTATTAAAATTTAATGCAGTAAACATATTGGTAAATTTATAAAAAAAAAAAAACATAAAAAATCAACCGCGTTTAAATAAAAATTACACTGACGGACATAACAAATTTAATTTCATTGTTAACCCCTAAATTGTCGCGGTATTTTCAATCAGTACCAAAGTCACACCGGGGCCCATTATACCGAGCGTAACGATTGTACAAAATTAAAAATAAATGAGTCAGAAAAATACAAGAGAGTTCATAATTTGATTAAATAACAGGAAAATACCTCACCGCACGCCGCTAGGGAGGTGGACTTTCGCTTTTTCCATTCTGTTATTATTAAAAGGTTTTTTGTTAGCGAATGAGGACTCCATTTTGCAAATACGTCGATTTGCATGAATTTATTCTGTTCTCGCTTCAATGGAGTTCGCTAAATATTTGAATAATGTCACCCTGCGAAATGTATAAAATATTTACTTATATTAAATAGTTAAAGTGGACGTGTTAAATGAGATAGGATATTCTTAGTTCTTATACGAAAGTGTCATAAGAGATATATGGTTTATAAAGCCTGGTTATATTTGAAAATCATTTATAAAGTGTTATTTATTTAATAGTTAGCCATGAATATTTTTTATGTTTTTCTACATTCCCATAGCTACTATTAAAGAGTAGCAGTATTCTATGCAATCAACTCCATTTAACAGTCATTTAAACCCTCTTATGCATAATTGATCATTTACAATCCATAATTGACAAAGCCGAAAGTGTCTGTGATTTATGCCAATTAACTAGCTGTGGTTTCCAAAAGCGATCTTTGTTAATCCTTTTTCGCAAACTTAAAAGCATAGCTTAAAATCAATATCGCATCATGACAAATATAATACTCACCACATGCTCGAAATTCTATATTTTTTTTAAATAAAAAGGCGGCAATGTATTTCTGATAATTACATAAGTACGTTTACACATAAATTATTTCTTTAGATTCCACCTGAATCGAACTTAAAATAAGATAACTCAGAATATATATTAAGTAACACTTGTCTCAACAGTACATAGAAACCCGGTATACATCTGTCGTCCAATACATAGACTGAGGCCCAAAGCAATAACTCTCGCGGCACACTACGCTCCATGTGGCGAACAATTTAAACTCAACTACGATAACCCCAAACTGGACAGAGAGCAATAAAACTTAGCAGTTAACGGTTAATTAGACCCAGTGTCCGATAGTACCGATTTATAACACAATTTGAACCCTCAAGACGGCTGCGTGTCGTGGTCCATCGGATCGCATGACTGATAAAGTGTGGTCGCCCTCACCCCGGGCGCTTCATCGCTCCCTTGAGGACACTTTCTTGGACATCGGACAGTGGCCGAGTGGACCGGATTCTGGATTTACAAGTAATGGGACACTCTTTGTCACGTTCGCGTTAAAAGGTTGCTGTTTTGAATCATAATGGTTGTAGATTCGTGCTATGCGACACCTTTTGATTAAGGATTAATAGGCGTTAGTTTCAACTTTCGCTAATGATTTATGCGGTTGAAATTTATTATATTCTATGTCGAAAGGCTGAGAATGTAAGTTTCCAATTAAAGTCCAGTTTGTAAAACAGTTGCTGGTAATTTAATTAAAGTGTAACAAGTAAAAAGACTTTAATTAAAAATTATAGTTATGAACCTTATTTAAACGTATTTGTATTCGGTACTTAGGCTATTATTCTTACGTGTTACAATAACATTGAAATAAACTCATTAATAACTTAGGATTTAGAGTTTCCTGGGTTCGATTTTGAGAATTTTAGACTATATAAAATGTTCAATATAGGTAATAAAGCAAATAATAGCCTCGCAATGCGTCCCATGTGCCGCGATTAGACGGCGAACAAGCGGTATCTGCGATATTGGTAAGTGTTGGGAATAAATCACGCCGATCTGATCGCGAACATCTCGCCAAATAAACAGGGGCCGATTGTACCCGCCGGTGGCGTGCGTGTTAGCTAACAATGTACTCCGAATGGTTCTTAGACGCTTACGATTAATAGTGGAATGAATCTTGAATATTTAGCTATTTTGATTCGATTTTTTACTAGCTTGAAAGGTTAATGAAGCCGGTAAGGCTTTTGTTTATATTATGTCTGCATTACAAATAAATATGTCGTCTTAAAAGTAGGATAAAAGTGTTTAAAATGATTTCCCATTAATGACTTGTTTGTGTTTTTTATGATTCATTTCACCGTCAACTTCCTTAAGCAGGACTTTATCTATTCAAAATTAATAAAACGTTTGGGTGCGCGGTCGAGAATCTCGGCAGTCGCGGGTTCGAACCCCAGGCACACACCTCTGACTTTTCGAAGTTATGTGTGTATTCAAATTGAATTATCACTTGCTTTAACGGTGAAGGAAAACATCGTCATGAAACCTACACACCTAAAAGTTCTTAGGAATTTCTTAGGTGTGTAGTCCGCCAACCCGCACTAGGCCAGCGTGGCGGACTATGGCCTAAACCCTCTCAATGGTAGAGGAGACCCGTGCTCAGCAGTGGGCGTATATGGATTGATGAAGAAGAAGAAGAATATACGTAAATTCTAGTTGTGTACTCTATTAACAATCTTAAGAAAACACATTTCAATAGCGATTGAAAAACATTCCTATACTTTTGTATGTACAGTAAACAGGCCACATGCGACCAACAGAGGACCTCATACACTTAAACCGGTTAAATTTAATTACTACATAAAACTACGGCCGTATGCCATTAACTAACATACTCCATGCACACGTTAAACTGCTTTTTAACTAACTTTAAAAACAATATAACTACGATCAACTGCATGCATAAGTTTGTAGTCCTGTACAATCGTAACATGCCACATTAGACTTTATTTCGTTAAAGTTAAGATTGATTATCATCTGTCGTGTTTAAATTTCTTTTGTTTGTTCAATAAACAAATGTCGTTGTTAATCGGGTCAAAAGTTCATAAGTTACGTTTTATGTCTCCCAAAATTTAATGATCTTTACAATTTTAGAGTTCCTTAGAAATTCAAATGAAACTAAGTTAAAAAAAATTATTGGTGTTGCGTTACGTTCGATAGGATTGATCTCAATCCGTACTTCTTTACCCTGTATTCTTTCTTCATTTTTATATTTTCTCGACATAGTGACTGACACTTTTTGTTAAGTTCACAAGTACGCAGTGCACACAGTACAAATAATTAATATGCTTATTGTCATAGAAACATCAATAAAAAAGCATTTCAAGTTCCTGAATTTATAAACAAGACTGTATAAAGCATAGTTAATAATATTCATTGACGACATCATTATCATCAAATTATACTTACTTTTCAAAGAACCCTATTTAAAAAGTAAAAATGATATCATTAATACTAGTTCTTGACAACAGAACCCTTTGAATAACATGTCGAGCTTTCCGCATTTTTTTAAATTTTAGTGCATCGAAAGCTGTACCTCGTCTTTCTCGACATGTAATAGCTCACGGGTCCGCCCGTGATTTACAACTCCAACAGAACATATTAAATTTTTACAGTTCACTTAATTACTTCCTTCGTGATAGCACCTCGTAAAATGTCAATGTGTAACTTCATTTTACTACAAAATGGCGGATCTGTGGAGTTTATGGTTGAAAAACAAATTATTCAAATGATAAACTGAAAGCTTGTTGATAGAGACCCATGGGAAATTAATGAGTATATTCAAACAAATTCGATTCTGGTTTCATTTTTAAACATCGCTACTGGTTATGATTCTTATGATGTCATTGTAAGAAAAATGTGGTCATGGGATGGTGACACGCCATCAGGATTATCATCACACGATTGACTTTTTATACAACTATTTTTTTTTGTCATGAGTATCAAGTAAGCTCTGCCCACAAGAAACCTATAGCGCATTGCAGATGCGCTACTACTCCTAGAGGTACTAGTAAAAATTACCGTGATCATAAACCCATTTGCGTTTAAAAACGTCCCGACAAAAAATATCAATTTTGACGTTTTCCAAACAACTATCGGTATTAAATGTACGTATATGGTTTGGAAGCAGTGATGGCCTCGAGGTTTGGGCGCGCGGTCGAGAATCTCGACGGTCGCGGGTTCGAACCCCAGGCACACACCTCTGACTTTTCGAAGTTATGTGTGTATTCAAATTGAATTATCACGTGCTTTAACGGTGAAGGAAAACATCGTGATGAAACCTGCACACCTAAGAGTTCTTAGGAATTTCTTAGGTGTGTAGTCCGCCAACTCGCACTAGGCCAGCGTGGTGGACTATGGCCTTAACCCTCTCAATGGTAGAGGAGACCAGTGCTCAGCAGTGGGCGTATATGGGTTGATGAAGATATATGGTTTATATGAAAAGCGTGAAAATGTTTATTTTTTGCTGGAATTTTTTAAACGCCAATAGGTCTGTTATTACCTGCCTTAGTTTCCGATCACGGTCTAAATACACCTCGTAGGGCCACCTTCTTATTACGTGGAAATTAAAAACAACTGGCCTTCCTTCCCATTTACTATACATGCTATGTGTATATGTATATAATGAAAATAGTTAATTTGAGGCAGCTAATCCGTGATTAGTTAGTATCGCGATAAGACAATAATTTATACTAACGACGTTGGTGGGAGGCGGCCGGTGCTAACAGCTATTAGCCCTTTAAGATCTGTCCCGCGGTCCCTTAGACCCGCTGATAACGCCCAATAAACCTTAATAGTCGGAATATGGAGTAGTGAGGACGTGACGCTTGGGATTTCAGTTTCAAGGATGTGTTTGTTACTGGACGGATGTATAAACAGACATGTGTAAGTGCAAAACTATGAAATATATTTATAATGACAACAATATATTTTACATTTGACCATAAACTCTAAGAATTTATTAAAAAAAATACAAAAGGAAAAGGCTAATAGTCAAAATATCATGACGAAATTCTCACGTCATATAGTTATTTATTCAAGTTATAGAGACGTATTGATATAATAGGCCCGATAATTCCCTCATAGATTCTGCTACCCTTGTACACATGTCTTACGAGTTACATACATTGTACTATAAATGAGTTGAGTAACTTTGGGGTGCATTTATTATAAATACTGTTGTCTTCTGAGCGGTACAAATTGGCTAGATAGCTGACTATTTGTTGAACCCAAAATGTGTTTATTCGCAAGGCAAGAAGGAGCCTGAAAATATAATTACAAGCAGCAATACCAAATGACAAAGAAACCTCCGATCCGAGCGATATCAGGATAATAAATAACCGAAATCCACATAATACAGTTGTTATAGAAAGGAAAAATATATTGTCGAATCTCGGCAACTTAAATTACGTGGAGGAACAAACGGCGATATCTGAGGATTATCTGTGTCTCTGCTTCGAGTTAATTAAACATGAAATTCAATTAATAGAGGCAGCGGCGAGTTATCGCGCCGCGAATAAAGGGCAGATCCCTTCCTCCCTAATTAAAATGTATTGCCTTATTTAACTCATTTTCCACTTACAATGACATTGCGAGACCGAAGTCGAAACTTTTTAATCTGCTCCGTGTCGCACTGCGCCTTAAGTTCCACAGAATAATCAACCAAATTTGAACTGTAAGTTTTTTCTGTAGAGTTCAAATCAGGTTGTGAGTTTGGTATGGTGGAAAATTCCGTGTAGCCAGGTCTGGAGTAGAATCGGCGGCGGTACTGCTCCAAGTCACAAAGAGGTATTTGCGGCGGTCTTAAGGCCGAACATTAGTTTTTAAGGGTCTTATTTTGTTGTGTGCTATTAAAACGAACGAGTCTTTGATAGAATTAGCCGGAGACAATAAAATTAATCGGTTTCCTCCGCTGTGTGGCGCTTGATATTTTTAATTTGGATTGTTTATTTTGATAGGAGATTTATAGCGATTTTATAATAAATATTTCAGAAGAATCTAATTTTTATTCCATAACAATCATAATATTATATTGGGTTGGCAACTAAGTAATTGCGGATTTTACTCATATATGGCTTCAGTTGAATTTTTAGGTTTGCTGGCGTAGTCCAAGTGTAAAACACATTTTGTTACTTGATAGTTGGCAATTCAGCTATCAATCAGTAAAAAAAGTTTTTTGATCGGTTGCGTAGTTTTCGTTTGGCGTTCGTTGAAAAACTGAAAATTAAAAGAAACAATATGGTCATTTTTTACTTTTTTTTTTCGCAAAGGAAAAACGCATCGCAAGCTCACCAACAGTTGTTTGCTGTTTATGGCGACGAACCTGGGTTGGCAATTAAGTAATCGCGGATTTTCAAGTTTTTGAACATAGCCAAGTTGTTTTAAGTGGTTTTCAATGCATGTATGTGATACACGAAGCTTTTCTGCAATATCACGAGTTATACTGTGACGATCCGAATCGATTATTGCTTTGATAAAGTCGTCATTAACTTCAACTGGGCGACCAGAGCGTTTTCGTCTCTGAGTGAAAATCACCAGAACGAAATTTGTCCAACCAATTTTGACACTGCCGTTCTTTTAGGGCTTCGTCACCATAAATAGCACATAACTTTTTGTGAGCTTGCGATGCGTTTCCCCTTTACGAAATTAAAAAGCAAAATATGGCAATAATTTTCCTTTTGATTTTCCATTTTTCAACGAACACCAAACGAAAACTACGCAACCGATCAAAAAACTTTTTTTACTGATTGATAGCTGAATTACCAGCTATCAAATACAAAATGTGTTTCACACTTGGACTACGCCAGCAAACCTATAACTTCAACTGAAACCGTCTATGAGTGAAATCCGCACTTACTTAGTTGCCGACCTAATACATATTATCCATGGATTTCAAGGAAAGATAAAAAATTTATAACAATATTATACAACTAAATTGTGAAAAAAATATCAAGAAATATAATAAAAAAGCCTAAATACGTAATTTTTAGTAAGGTAAGCGTGAAGTGTATACCGGGCCAGCGGCAGGGCCGACGATGTCGGTGCCCCGCTGCGCCGAGCGTAGAGCTGCTGTCCGGCGACAATGCGCTGCAGGCCTGAACACTTTAATACGCTACTGCTTTACATACAGTGTTACGTCACATGACGCAAATACAGGCTGATTCATTTTCATTTGGAAATAATAAAAAAATATGTATTAAGTTCATACAAACATCAAACCAAAAACAATCAAATCAAAAATCAAACGCTAGCCTTTATTCATCCCTGATTATATTTCTACATATGTATGAGGCCCACGTAATAGAGAGCGAGCCTATTTCGCATGCCGTGCTACTATAAAGAATTTCCTTATGGAAAAATCTAATAAGACATTGCCCATCCCGAGAATCGAACCCGGAATATTAAGATCACTTTCCACAAACTTTAAATGTTTTATTTTTTGTTTCAGGAAGCGGCTTAAAGAGCGTCCCGTGCTGAGGAGTTGCCAAATTCAAAATAAGTATGGCAATCTTAAGAATAAGATTATCGTCTAATTACCACATGCTATCATAAGTTTTGTTTTCTATATCGAGCCTTTACCGCCAAAATCAAAATTTACAGGAGAAGATTTTGTTTTCAATATTTTTAAACAGAAATGTGCCAGTAAATTAAAATTTTACATACATTATTATTTTTTAGACATTTAGATATATTATATAATTAAAAAACACATCGGCAGGGGTTCGTTAAGGCTTAAAATAGTAGTTTCGATAAAAAACGCATTTTCGACAGTGTCGCTTACGATAATTTGGCGGTAGTGGCTCGATATGTTATATCACAAAGAAAGTAGATGTAAATAAACGGTACAATTTAAAAAATGCGTCAATTTTGGCGAATTACAGTTAAATGTGAATAAACATAATATGTATTTTGAATGTGTAATTTGAATTTAATGAATACAGAAATTAGAAAACAATATTAGTTTTATTTCAAAGGTAGAGCAAATAGATACTAATGACTGACTGCAAGATAAAATACACCCATGCTATGCAAACTCAATTCATAATATTTTGGCTTGCTTATTAGTTAATAAGAATTAATTCCCAACGATTAAACCCGCATTTTTATCTAAATAGGATAGATAGTAAAAGCCAATAGAAACTTTAAGGCATATAATAATTTCCTTACTTCATTTTATTAACTCTCCTTTCACAAGGAATCACTTTTAAAATTCTCCCACTTAAATGCATTTTATTTGGTAGCAATAATAATAATAAATCTCCATACCCACATTGCAACTCCACAGAAGTAGGCAAAGGCGTATATCCCTATGGCCATATTTCGTCACGGTAATCACTTTGTACTGCCAAAGTCTCTTACCTGAAGTTATAACTATCTAAAACAAAAATTGAAATGTAAAAGAGTCAACCCGCTGTATATAAAGTGGACAGTTAAATCTCACTCGGCGGGAGAGAGCGTTACACGCGTTTCGTGTTGCGTTACTGCAATGGTTTTAAGCCAACAAATATCTTTTACTTGCTTTTTTATTCAGACTTTATTTAAAGGTTATTTTAAGCAGACTAGATTTTAGTGCATAATTTAGTCACAGTGGACTAAAAAAGATTGGAGTCAAGCAATACTTTAAAAAATATTACAGACTTATATTTATTTAGTACACAAATAGGACAGTATATGAATCTTTTCTAACACTCTGGTTTCATATTGGACAGCTTCGTAGCGCGATTGACTAGATACCAGCTTGTGAAATGAGAGGGTACGGGTTTGATCCCCGCACCGAGACAAATGTTTGTATGATACACAAATATTTGAGGCCGAAAAGTCTCTCATAATTTCTGACACCCACGAACTACCCTAGTGAGGAGTTACAACTATGTGGGTGTCTGATAGGTGTTTTTGAAAAAATATCTTTTATATGCACCCAAATAGGTTCCAATATATTCGTGGTAAAAAACAAGAGTCATATTTTAATTATAATTAAAGGCCATTTTACCACCTGTGCAAAATATTCAGGTGTAGGTACATGAATACGTCATAACCCCAAAATCTTACACCATATCTCGCAACGCAGAAAAACCGAGCATCAAATCCCACACATAAATCCAGCCACAACTTGCTGAAATCAAATTAGATCAAGTTTGTATGGGAGATAATAAAACGGCACCGAAACGAGCCAATGCATCATCCTGAGTGGTTGTTTAATGTAATAAAGTTGCGGTGGCAACCATGGAAGAAAACTAAATTGTCCGTGCGGCCTCACTGGCTACTCCGACAGTCACCCTTGGCCGCGCTCTCGCCAGATAACTTGACCTACGGCACATGTAGAGATTTCTTCGCTAGGGAGGCGACCGTCTTGGGATTTGGCAAACGTCTTACGATAGAGTTAAGGCGATGGTGCGTTTTACATCTGTATTTAGATGACAAGGGTTAAGTTGTTTTTTTTTTAAGTAACATGTTGCATCCTCGGCATACTGATAAATCTTTCTAAAATTCTCCCAAAAAAAAATTTAATGCTACTCAAGAATCTATCCAGACCCGCTTAGACATATGTCTAGCATATATGTAGTGTGATTGGCCGACCTTAGCTTAATTCAAATATTATTTACAAATAATAATATTCATCGCAAAAAATCAAAACACAACCTATTAAAGCAATAGCAAAGTTGCAAACAGTCGTAAATACATATTGCTAATAATTAACTCGATTTATTTACATACTATTCGACTCTTCTTATATCTATACAATCCTGTACAAGTATCGATACATCCCAACACTACACAACACAGTCTGCACGAGTATGGAGGGATTAAAGGTCTGGCTAAGCTGGTCAATGCGGCAACAATTATAAATAAGTAGGTTGGAGCAATAACGGGCGCGACGTGCATTATATCAAGAAAACTGCCTCGATGCACCGCCACCTAAGAGACACCATACATAGACTATCACTCGCAGATAGGACACAGGGTATGATGTATTTATACCTACAATACATTTAGCTTATGATCTATAACGTGCTTGTATGCTTTCAACCAGATTTGTGTATAGTAATTGTGCGAATTTTATTTAAAATTTACTAAAATATGTTCTATATTAAAAAAAAAAAAAATTAAATGGTTACATATTCAGATTTTCATTAGATTGATATGACTAATGTGTAAGTACAATAAGATAATATTCCCATTCATAATAACACAAAACATCCATATGTTCTTATTGGTGGACAAATATACATGAATAAAAAACAAATTTATACACTTTTCAAAAATAAAAAAATAATGTATACATACATATTTACAGACCCATAAGCATCATAAAAGTAAATAACATGATTAGGTACATAGTTAATATTTTTTATTCCACTACCGTAAACAACATTTATTATAAGCCTTTAGTTTAGAATAAAGGTATTTATTAAGCTTATCGAACGAAATATGACGAAGTTTCTGCATTTATTAACTAAAAATATATTCAACAATAAATACCAAAGTAATTTATAAAGGTTTAAATAAAAAGCATAATTTTATTAAAATAATTTAGATGAATGCATAAAATTAGTACAACCTAGAACATTCAGCGAGGAGTGTCGCATCTGCAACAAGACCTGTGCCAATCTATGGCAGTTTGGACTGCTCATAGACAATTCATAACGGTGCCGGCGCTACGGCGGGTAAAGCAGACGTTTTTATATCCTACGCGACACACAAATATAAAAACAAGCACTCAAATATCACATAAACAGCGCTTTAAAGCGCACTCGCGCGCCGCTCACGCCCGTATTAGGTAGTTAAATTTACATTTTACATTTGATATTTTCAGCCGTGAAAGTTATTTCTTGTTTGCACGCGCTTGCAGCAGATTTATTGTTTCGATTCGCCGCGGCGACACAACGTAGCGACGTCTCTTTGTTGGCCATCGTTTACAGCTATTTATGGCGGTAATTTAAACATTCGAATGTTTCAGCGGATCACTTCGCGTGTGCATTATGCGCGAATACAATGATGCCTTTATTGGCACCTACCGGCAATTCACATACTTTCAGACAATTTGCTCGCAATTGTACGAGTGAGGATGCTTTATTCGTCCAATTTCAACATTCGTGAAGACGATACAAGTAATTTGTATAATGCTTGCATGTGACATAAAATTAAGAGTCACAATACAGTTTTAATTTTAACTAAAACATAGGATTAAGTAAACATAGTTTAATTTCAACATCTCATATTAAGCAATTTGTCTCGCAGATACATCAACTTATGCTAAATAGACTATATAAATTCACTCGCCTGCTTTAATAGATCTCACAAACACGGCGTTACTCATGAAATAACTGTTTACGACTCCATATTTTCCAAATTCGTATCTTCATATTTGTCTAAAGGGTTAAAAGGGGGAATGAAACACTTTAAATCCTTTATTACTATATTGCACGTCAGAAGACGGCCTCTACACGACCTAACTCGTAACTTTACTTATACAAATTAGACTTACTTGTACATTTTTGTAAATGTTTGTATTTAATAATATATCGTTAGTTTTAGGACAAGAAAGCGAGAAAGAGCGGTTGCGGTATCAATTTTAAGATAGATTAAGGCCTCGTGAAAAATGCTGTCATAATGATTCGCCCATAACCCACTAATCCGACATCTAAGTCACAAACAATGGATGAATTCTAAGACAAACAAAAACCCCTTCGCGATTTCCACGGAGCGTAAAAAACTAAGATAAGGGCGGCGGCAATGACGTCATCAAGAAAGTAAACAATTACCGGCGACAAGAGATTAAAAGTGAAAAATTGTCGCGTCCGATGTCGCGCGACAAACAAAACATTACTAATTGCTTTTTTTGCTTGTTGTTTTATAGCCGTCGCCTGTTAAATGTTGCGCTATTGTCGCGGCCGACTCTGTCGCTCACCTCCCCAGTAACAAGCAAGTTAACGATGAATGATAGGCCGCAAACAAGAAACAAACAGATAGAGGGAAACATAAAAAAATAGCTTTTGTTTTTTGGTCACTTCTACGCCATTAGCAGCTTTGTCTAAATATTAAATGATTTTTTTGGAGGCATACCGACCAAGTATGAAAAACGACGAACTTACTAGACGTTAAAGCAATGGCTATCAAAGAAATGTGATTTTATTTAAATGAACTCATTGCAGAAAAACGAGAACATCACATCCAAAAACAATCTTTCGCAGAAAATAAACTAAGTCAAGTGAAAGTAGGTACAGAATTGGTACAAAATACTGACCATATCCTTATTTTATTCTTCTTGCATGAGCCCATAGCTGACAATGAGCACAATATCTTCCTCATGGATTTGTTAAATATTTGTACCAAAGATGATTGATTGCTTTCATAGTTCGGTACAAAATTGTCTTCACAAGCGCACACCTGGCTCAACAAACTATGAGTTCGCGAGATATGGACGCGTATTAGAAATATAATCATGAAAAAAGACAAATTTGTATAAGTGTGTTTTGTCAGTGGATTAACCCTTTGAAAAATTAAGTGGAGTTTTCCAGCGGGAATGATTTCTGATAAAAACCCGTACAGGATCTTGATAAGGAACATAAACTGCTTTTTATGAAATTGCGAAGTGGAAAAGTAGTTCACCAGTAGCACACCTCTTAACAATAAAGATGAAGCAACAATGCCCACGAAAGCCAATCAAATCTCTTTAAAATCCTACACAATTCAAACACAGAACTAGTACGGCAAGATACTTGCGGGGCTCACCTCCCCTGTCTAATCTCGCCGATTATTGTCTAAGTTGTGCCGTTTCCCCGGGCGGTAGCCCAACTTGCCTAACGCAGAGGTATCCGCTTGTTCCCTAAGTGATATTTATTGTGCGTTCATAACTGGGTTGTTGTCATACAGGACGATAACGGGGTGTACCTGAGACTTCGGATTTTGAGGAGTTGCCAAAGATCGCATAAGGATACCAACTCTGGTTTATCAGGTTTATCCGCCAAAACACTTAGAAATACGTTGGCAATGTTTTAGTTATTATATTATAGTCAAGATTTGACGCGAAATTTAAATTAAATAAAAAAATAAAAATAATTTATTTCACATTCAAGATTTTACATATAAAAAAAAATTACATATAAATAATGATTGTTAATGTCATTCTTTTTAGATGAAATAATTGTATCCGTTCCGGTACAGACTGATAGAATAACACAATTGAATATATTTCAGATACAAAGGAATCTTTTTTTTTTAAATTCAAAACTAAGTTGTCTAATCAATTTATTGAACGATTGGGTGAACTTGGGCTAAATGTAAAATAATACCTACAAATACATAAAATAATGGTAAAGTTAAGAAAGCCTTGCACAAATGGAACAGTCGACCCTCTACGGAGACTGTGACTTGCACTTCGGACCCCCGCGCTAACGAATTTATTAGCCCAAATTCGATGGAAATGTTGATCCCGGTGGACGGAAACAATACACAAGTTGTGATCATAGATTAGTGGTGTAACTACAAGCTTTTGCTTTTTGTGAGGCTCCCAGACATGGAGCATGACGTAATACTTAGGGTTCACCATAATAATTTGCTTCATAATTAAAATTATTGGTAATAATAACTATTAAAATTAATTTCAAAGTCAATAAAGTAAATAAACAATAAAAAATGATATTTTGATCAAGTGGCATGAATTGTCTTCTATACGTCCAAAAAAATCCTGATACATTTAAGAAAATATGTGATGTACATAATAAAAACACTAGGAACAAATGTAATCTTGTACAACATGTAACTCGTCTCCGAAAAATTAATAACTCTTTTGTGGGGCAATGTATTCGCTTCTATAACAAACTCCCGAAGGGCATTAGGGAGCTTCCCTTGGAAAAATTCAAAAAATCAATTAAAGATAAGCTATTTAAAAAAGCTTATTATAAAATTTCAGATTATATTGAGGATCCTAACCCCTGGGAGCAAATAAACTGATCAGAGGAGGTGTTGCTACAATTTATATCCTTTGACATATTTTATAATATGAGTTAATATTGTAATATGAGTTAAATTTATTTAAAAAAAAAATAATATTAAAAAAAAAATGACATTTCGTGTTGCTGAGGGAGTTTCTTGCCGTTTCTTCTCCACAGCGATAACACGTTTCGAAGCGGCACTAGTTTTAAAAATAGCATAAAATATTGACGATTCAAAAGTGCTTGTGAAAGTCTATTTGAATAAAGGAAATTTGACTTTGACTTTGACTTTGACTTTGTCACGTCTCATCAAAAGATATCTGCTACAACTTCCAGGTAAAAAAAGTGCAGTCTACAAATCGCCTCATCAATCTGTAGTGAGAACGAAAGGGAAAGGTGTTTAATGTACTATATGCAAATATAAACAATATTCACTACAAAGATTGTTATATAATACAATCAAATAAAATACAGAAACAAATTATTGCACGCAATATTTGATTAAATATAAAATATAATATGTATATTTAAAAAATCTAATGTTTTACAGAAATATCAATCCCCTAGTAAGGGGTACTTATAAACCTTTAAGTATCAACTGCACCAAAGACCGTTATAAAAAGGCAGAGTAAAACCTTTTTAAAACTATCCCCATGTCCAAAACTCTGTCTAAAGTGCCAAAATCCGTGCAATCAATATTTGGAAAGCGCCCGCAGCACACAATGTTGTCCCGGGAACGTAACATGTCACTTACCCGGAACTTCTATTTTAAGACGACGACAAACTTAGCCCAAGACGCTAAACACGTTATCTTAGACCAAAAACTCGGCACTGAGTAACTATTAATTCATTTAGGATGCATTACTTAGTATCTAAGCCTCAATGAAGCATTTAGTTATAGTAAATATTTTGGTTTATGTTTTCATATTATTTTTTTACTGATCTAAAGAGTTAGGTGTTTAGAGCATATGTCCAGACTTCTGTTAACCACTTCGCACTATTCCAGCTTAGCCTAAGACCAAATCCTTTATTGTATTTGCTTAGATATGTATATGTTGTATAAATCCATGTTTTTACTTTAGATTCATGAGCAATTTTTGTGTGATAAAAAAATATCGGAAAAATTTGCTGTTATATCAATGTTGTAAACTATCTCTTAACTGGAAAAGAGCTACACTAGAGTTTCTTGCCCGTTCTTCTCTAGTGATGACTGCCTTCCGAACAGGGTAGTAAGTATTGAAAAGACGGAATGTAAGTGATGTATTTGACATTTTATAGTCTCAATAAATATAATTTCATTGCATTTCATATCTAAAAACCTAATTAGGTTCGAGTATTAGCCCATATATGGAGTGATATATTCCTGTTATTAATACTAGCAACCCTGCATTATCTAATACACACGTTCACAATAACCTGTTTAATGTGCGTTATCTCGCGCGGATGTCCTTCCGCAGATATCACCGCTGACACCATTTGTTAGCACGTACTTACTGCTTTACACCCGTACTCTCTGTGCTGTGGGAAATTATAGCATCCCATTATAATAGATTTATTGTTTGTAGATCAAATAATTGGTCCCAGTCACCTGCATTTTATGATGATAATAGACTTGAATATCATATTAGCTTTCAGTGGCGAAGATAGTTGAAAAAAGGGTTTGAAATGGCGTTTATTTAGTATCAAAGTTAAAGGTTATATTTTAGTCGTATTCACAACATATATTGTCTGGTTAAAAAGGAACAAAACTAAACTTGAGAAATACTACTTATAAATGTATATTATTTGTTGAAAATAACAGTAAAAATTCCAGAACTTATTGTCTTCATACCCACTTATGCATGCCTTGCTGCATACTTTGCAAATTCAATTTATTCAACCCCAACTCATAATTTTTTTGTAGAAAACCAACTACCAATGAATAAGTAAAAACATATGTACACCCAGTCAAAAAAACATGTTTCGACAGGTTGACTCAAAAATCGTCTTGAATTACATTTAAATAATTACGGTAAAGTTCACTCATAATAATGTTTTCAATATAGTTGTTATGAAATTTTGTGGTAACAGCTATCCTGACGACGTGTTTATATAAAAGTCATTTAAAATGTATTGAACGCAAACCAAAACAAAAAAGTTTACGTATTACTTGCTATAAATATACAAAGCTATTACGCAAAAGTCATTTGATGACGCAGATGTAAGAGGACAATGCGGTTTAATACTCCAATTCCTTATACCGATCTTGTTTAATTCGCATAACATTCTTTAGTAAAATTTATAAAACATAGTGACTTAAAAATTAATTTTAAGTTAGTCACTAAGACGTTATACTAATACTTATAACACAAATGTGATACTTTAATAAATGAAATTAAAAATAATAATATCAAGCAAGCAACTCTTTACATCAATCATACTCCAAGGACAAATCAATTGTCAAAAACATCGCTAAAATATCAAAACTAATCACATTCCCCAAACCATGAAACCTATATACCTAATATAAAAGGTCCGCTATTCGGTTCCCGTCGCCGCGCCGTCCGCCTGCGTGGCTGAAGCCATTTTTTCACCCGCGCTACACCCGTTACACAACATTGCCATTTAACTACTGGCCGCAAGTACCAAGACTTGTAAGTTAGCCGCTCGAGAGAAATACGAACCGTTTTATTGTCTCGCCACCTATTCGATAAAAAAGACTAAAAACACGTAGGTTTTTGAGTAAAAGCAGGAACAATTTGTGATACATTTCGTTTTATTTTTTTTAATAGCGTGCCAAAATAAAAAAATCACATAAGGGGTTAATAAGTGCTGTTTAGCTGAAGGATCCATCCATATCCATCTCTCATCACTCTACTCAATAATTCATTCTAAAATTAAATTTAAATTTCAGAACAGATTTTTCTGATTTCTACGACAGAAGTTCAGTGCTTGAACAACATAAAGAACTCAAGATCCATAAATTATAATCACCCAAGTCCTAATTCCGGTACCTAGTTAGGTACGTTAGCGGCGATCTTTATTCATTATCGTATAATTTTCGCCTCCCCTCACAAGCTATTTTAATTGCCAATACACAAATTCACATGCGAACAAACAAGTGGGATCCGATGGGCCGCTATTTATAGCTGGGTAAGCAAACCGGCGTACCTGGGGGATGAGAGCGCACTCAATAAATCAATATCCTCAGCTTGTTAAGTAAGTTTATCTTGAGATGCTTCAATATCGTATGCACATCGCCTTACGCACACTGCGCCGCTTGGCGTGAAATTTATGGACAAATGTTGTGAAAAAATTGTGGAAAATTATTCTTTAATTGTAGCTGTTTATTGCAGAAAATATAAGCTTAAGTGTGAAGAAATTGTTTGAAACATTTATGAAAATGTTTTGGGAAATGTTATTTAGCTTCAAAATTTGAAAATCTCTGTTGTTTGCAAAAATTTTAAATGACTTAATTAAATCATCATTATTTTATTCTAGAGCCACTACCGACTAATTTTAAACAATTAAAAAATAATAGCCCTGAAAATGTAGTCAAATACATTTGTTACTAAGAACATCAGGCATATACGTAATTTATTTCTTACTCTACAATTTCCATAAGTAGGTACCTCATTTTTCATGTAAGAATAATTGTGACAAAAACCCTTTTTCAGCCCAGTGGCGTGCCATCGGAGAGGCCTATGTAAAACAGTGGAGGAAATAAAGGCTGTTAATGATGATGATAAAATAAATCAAAATTATTAAAAAACATTTTTGTCCACATAAAGCTATGCTTGAGCAGTGTGCAGCCCGCGTACATCCGGCCGGCGCCCGGGGCCGGCCGTGCCTCAACCTAATTTGTATTGATTAAAAATATTCAGCATAGTTGGACCGAGCTGGAATTCGCCAACGCTCAGCTACCATCTTATACGATTTATGGAGATTACTCGCAGACATCCGACGAGTTATTTCATTTTATACACGCATTTGTTTACACGAGTCTAATATTAAATAAAAATCATTTTAAACTCCTTTTGTCATCGAAAATCGCCAACCCGGATTTGACCAGAGTGGTGGAATAAGGTTAATACCTCCAATGTATGTTCATATACTATTGTTCTTCAAAATCTGATGAACCAGCGCTGTTATGCTATCCAACCAGAATTGCAGCATCCAGCTGAACGAAGAAATCATTATGGACTGCGTAAATTATAGTACCCAATTGTTTCTTCTTTCTTGAATTAGCCAACAATAAAACCTTCTTCTTTTGTTTTCCTATAAGGAGTATAGGCTTTTCTTCGTTCTTAGAGGCCAAACTATGTTCGTAATATTAGAAGTAGGTAAAGTAGTAAAGTGATGAATATTGCTCGGTGCGGAGTGTTTTTGTGTCGGCGGCGAGGTAAACACTGTGTTGTGTTGTGTCCTCGCGCCCTCGTATTATTTATGTAACGACTGTTGTTCTGTACCACCTCCACGTACTAATACCAGGATGTGACAATAATAATTGGGAGATATATTTAAGCTCAGTGTCGCGTAATCATAAGCTTGATTAGTTGAAGTCTTTTTTAGTAATCTATCGACTGACTAAAACTTGTCTAATAGGTCAGAATAGCTTAATCTGTTGGTCGTGCTACAACAAATATCACAATCTGAAATCTTTTGTTTCGTTTTCTTCATGCACATTGTCTCTGACTGAAGCCTAGCTTGGTAGTTGGAAAACTAACCATAAAAAATTGTTTCCAATCAATCGAGCAAAAAATAACCAGTAAGTAATATCAGGATCTTATGTTTCTCATAACTTATTGATTAATGTTATGAATGTAAAATTACTTTATTTTAGTTCTTGGGGGAAATGGCCCAGCAGGCTGAAATACAGGTTCGTCCTAGTTTAGCTGCAGCTGTCACCTACCTCACGCATTGGTTGCTCTAAATTTTCTAGAATTTAGCATTTCTTGTTTGTTTTTGTACCATTGTAACCATAGGAAGTGAATAAAAAATTTATTATTATTAAAAAAAAAATGACAACTTCGCTAATACACATACAAACACCAAATATGGTTTCAATCCAAAAACATTAAGACCACAATGTCATATCCAACAGTTCTACATTGTATGTTATCAGGTGAAGCCGCCACTTATGCTAAGTGAGCGGAGAGTTCGCGCTATTACTGCGGGGAAAGTGAACGGTACTGCAAAAATGAAATACTTCAAAACTACAAGAAACTTGCGAATTTATCACTGTTCCGCCCAACTTTGTCCCGAATCGCCTTAATCGCATCAGGACGACAACATAGCGCGGGACTCGCGAACTTGTGTAACTGCTCTTGTTGGAAGGCAAAAGTATAAGAATAGTAATAGGGTAAACCACCCAATTATTGGCACTTTAAGCAGCTACTTCACAAAATCGGTAAAATTTGTATATAAAATATTTTTTAAACAAAGAAAAAAGTATTTCTATGTGTCTTCTAATCATTAGAGAATATTATAAAGTACTTGTCAGTAATTAATTAAATCTTTTTATTTAATAAAGTGTACCTTTTTAAAAAAGTGCCTAAAATACCAATTGCTGGCATAGTCAAACCTTTCATTGGCAGTGATTATTACCAATTATTGTCACTATTCTTAAAAAACAAAAAAATAACTGCTAGGTCTTATAAGTCTTTTAAAATGTAATTTACGATATCTATACCTGTTTAAAGATAATATGTATCAATTACAATTTGAAATAAACAAAATAAAAGCCTTTGTTGAAAGTAGTAGTTGTACCGCTTATTTTTAAATATGGTTTTAAACTTTTCATAAAATATTAAAAGAAAACAAATAAAAAACCTTGTAGGCTTAAACAAAAGAGTAGAACAACTTTTTTTTTTAAGCGTAACTTTTCGCTTTATCAATCTCATCAGCCCATATACGTTCCACTGCTGAGCACGGGCCTCCTCTACCATTGAACGGGTTTAGGCCATAGTCCACCACGGTGGCCTTGTGCGGGTTCCCGGACTACACACCTAAGAAATTTCTAAAAAATTTTAGGTGTGTAGGTTTCATCACAATGTTTTAAGAAAGTTTGAAGCATTTTTTATCAAATCTTCTTTTCTCTTCGGAAACCCTTTTTGGCTACTAATTTTATCCAGTCAACAAAAAGTAGTTCTTCTTCGTCAGTTGTAGACGGACCGTTCTTAGAGCCGTGGTCAGGATGTTTAATTCTGAATTGTATGGTAGTCCGCGGTACGCTGGAGGTTTTTGCAGAAAGTTTTAAGGTCATGCCATTTGATACTTCGTGTAAAGCTTTTTGGAGGTTCTCTTCTGTGTTAATCTTAAAACATGTTTTATTATTTTTTTCTCTTGATTACTTGTGGCTGAGAAAATAATAATAATTGGCACCTTTGTAACCAATGTTTGACACCCGTGCCATTGAATGGATTTTACATAATTGGCAGTGGGTCAACATTTGGATTGGTGTACCTAAAACTTTCGAAAATATTTTAAATGCAATTTACATTAAATTTTGAGACAAACAATGTATATTTTTTAACAAATTCAAATTATTTTAAATACCCTTATATTGGCATGAGTGCCAATAAAATGGATAAATAGATTTTACGCATACCAAATGTTGCCACCCCACAAATAATTAAATGTTGGCGATTAAAATGTAAAGCAATGCTTAAAAAAGGCAGTTAATATATTTAACAATAGGACACAATGAATATATATAGGAACAACATAACAGATTTGCAATTTTTGTTAAGATTCTGATAGCTCTTACCTTAGTAAAAAAATAATATTTTGAATATTTTTGACGCACAGGTCGTGGCTTGTCAAACAAATGGCTATTGCGCCGTTATATTTTAATAAATAAACAGTGTTCGTTGTCAGTTGAGTAAAGAAAGATACTACTGTTTAATTTCTACTAAAAAAATTATAGTTTGGCTACATGAAATCTTAATTTTCTTAAAAAACGGAAGCATGCCAATAAATTGGTAGAGTGCCAATGATTGGGGGTTTTACCCTAGTACCTATTTAGATTTTTCGTTGCCTTACCTGATGACAATTAATTATGCCAATGTAAAATGTCAATGTTAAATTTTATTTTCATTCAAATAGACTTTGAAAAGTTCTATTGAATCGTCGATTATAAACTGAACTATTTCAATAATGTCAATTTCTAATGTCATATGAAAAAGAAACACATACCTCACGCCTACATTCCCCGAAGGGGTAGGC
This sequence comes from Cephonodes hylas, assembly GCA_030295005.1. Classification (NCBI taxonomy): domain Eukaryota; kingdom Metazoa; phylum Arthropoda; class Insecta; order Lepidoptera; family Sphingidae; genus Cephonodes; species Cephonodes hylas. Next base: position 311,410 of record AP025367.1, on the reverse strand, counting down.
TTCTGCATCTCTATGCATTTTCTGCACCCACATTTCGCCAGGTATGTATCAGTCCCACGTAATAGGGGACGAGCCTATTGCCGTTTTTCGGGCACATTCCAGACTCCGTGCTGCTACTGAGAATTTCCTAACGGAAAAACTCAATAACACCTTGCCCGACCCGGGAATCGAACCCAGGACCTCTAGATCGTACGGCACATAATCACTTAAAACACATTATGGTCTTTATATCACATAGTATCAGACTACATCCCTTACGACATACATATGCCATTCCGAGTTCGAAAGCGTTTAAAAAATCGTTAAGAAACATCATCAAGTACTTTATCATAAATAGAAAAGTAAACCAACCAATAATATAATAATACTCAATTGTAACTGATATCAATGTAACAAAATTAATATCCGTATATCTAAAACCTTCATTTATCTGTTTGTCCACCGGTACAACTGCCCACCCCTGGTACCCAGAGGGTCCCGGGTACGAAACTCCGGATTAATTCCACCCGGATTTAATGCTAAGACAAATATGGACACGGTAGCACTTAATGGTTGGAAATTATTAAATTAACATGTAGGAATACGTTTGTTACAGCTCGTAATACTTATGGGGAAGAGGGATGTGCTTTTTTGTTAAACAAAAGAGATCTAATTGATTTATTTCTACACTTACATACCATACATACATATGTAACCTCTCGTCTCTGTTTCTTTAAGGCAAGCAGAAATATACTTGAGCGACTTATTGTTGCCTATATTGGATTGTCCCACGTTTCGCATTTGTTTGCTACAAAAACCTTTTCTAGAATTATGCCTATCAGAAGCTCTATCAATCAGAGAAAACCCTAATAGCAATAGTCATGAAACTGATCCTAGAATTCGAAAAATACTTGATAATCACTTACGTTTTATCCCTCCAACTTAAAACAGCACTTGTATCTAAACTTGCACTCATAACGAGTAAATCTTCAACATTACATCAAGTTTGATCGTCACAAACTTGTATTTCTAAGATTCACCACACAGAACTGTGGCTGAATAAACAAGTTAGTTACTATCGCCCTTACGCAATACTTACGACTCGCAATCCAGAGTAAATACCGACTGGCCGACAAAGTTTTGAAGGCTAGGGCTACGGACCGTGGCTGGGACACTCCGCTGCCTGTGGCACTTAGGTCTGGCTGTTTGTACTTTTGACGGGTCGTGTATGTGTGGCTGGGAAGAATTATAAATTCGATTTAATTTATTAATTTTCAAGTATCTATTTCTGTTAAGCAACGGTATTGAGCAAAGGCAATTTGTTTTTCTAATGCATCAATTTGTATTTATTACAGTTTTGCATACACATTTCGCCAGGTACCTGGTCCCAATCCCAAGTAATATATATGTAGTATAGCCAGCCTTTCGCCCCTTATGTGAGAATTCACTGATAGTAAAATACCAATTATAATAAACTTTAAAATGCTAGCCAAATAAAACTTTTATAATAATGAAGGATCAAGTCTTAGAATGTGTCGTGTGAATGTGACGACAATCAGTATGGAATAGAAGTTAAATTATCGAATTGATTACAAATTCTCAACATCTGATTTACTTCAAACCACATATTCTTCACACTTCCTACCAAATATTTAAACTATTTTTATCCTCAAACCCAACTACATTGAATCCTATCCCCCACTACACTACAACCCCCCGCCAGCCCCCACCAATGTTTCAGCAGTCAAACACAACCGGCGGTGACATGTTCTCGGACGATTTACATGTTGTAATTTTAATTAGGATTCCGCCGGCCGCAGTCTTGAGACGCCAGCTGAGGGTCCGAGGGTCCGCACAATGCCGAATAGTTTCACCTAATGTTAATATAATTCGGACCTTGCCAAGTTTTGCCTCTTGTATTGTGTTTTGATAAATTAGTCATGTCACCTCGCCTTTGTAGGGATGTTTACCTGCTTGCTGACGTAAGTCGCATACGCAATCGTCTTGCCGTAAACATTCCTTGAATTATTCGAGAATTAGTTATTCATATGTTTATTATTCGTAAAATTGTATTAAGTAAAGATACACACTTACATTGCTGAAGTATTTGTCACCCGTGTTAGTTTTGCTGGGTTATTTTCTACATAATAATCGTCGTTTATTCGTTTATACACATCAAAAAAAGCCGGTCGAAAAATCAAGTTTTAATTAAAACACAAAACGCAAACAACACCGTATCAACTCCACCAATACATTAAAACAGACCTATTACACCTCATGCTATATACATACAATATTATTTTCTTTTATTGTACGCAATGTAACAAGCAGAAACCAGCTCTAATACGCCATATTTTCACAAAACATAATTTTGGCGTTTAAGAAAATTGCCACGAAGAATTGTTAGTAGAAAAAATGCGAACGGCCCACACGGCATCGCGGCGTAACGTAAGCAATTTTAAAAAGGAGTCGACACACGAAATATGTTTATAAGGAGCAACGTGCTTTGATTTATAACGATCCGAGGATATGACGCCGCGAGACAAGCGCCTCGGGCACGAGCGGTAGCGGAGGATTTTCAAGGAATTTTCTATAATGAAAGTTAAAAAAGATGTCTATCTAGCATGAAATCACGCGTACGATATGAAGATTTTTAGTAGTAAAAAAATTCAATTAAAATATTGAGTCTTGAAATATGCCCAGTAAGCAGTTATGGAATGGCACCCTATTCAGTGTGACTTCAACTTCCATCCGTCCCTCTACCCTTACGTGGAATAGGCTGAATGGTGCTATAAAAAATAATTGCAATTAAAACTGTGTAGAGTCATAAAAAAGGTTAAAAATACATAATAAGGTGACTATATCTAAGGCTCTATTTAATTAAAAAATAATTTTAACCGTAAAACGCCGCGCGCCGGTCGCTAGTACCCCGCAACAGATATTTGTAGTCACAAAACTGCATGATTTATCCCTGGGCCCGGCTTCGAACTCATTAGGCGACGAAACTCGCGGGATCTCACAATCCACTTTGTTTTTACACCACTCCACGATTGTTATACAAAACCACCGCCATTCTGTTTATACGGCACTGAAACAAAATTTACAATAACTGAAGGGAAAACTATGAAGGTTACATTTTCGGTCTGCACAAATGCCTAGCGCTTGAAACTTAAAAAGGTACGCAGAAATGTATTTTTACAATTAAGTTTGGCTAATGACAAGGGCCAAGTCTATTTCTTTACCTTTGCATCATTTACAGGTTCCACGCTATTTATGAAAATATTTTTATGAAAAAACGTAATAAAACATATTTCCCAACCAGGTTATCAAATACAATAAACTATACAACACCTTGTTACATCAACTTTTTGTGAATGTAAATTCCCAATGCCCATTGTGTATGACAAATAACTTGGCCATAAGTGTATCTTCCTGTGTTTGCCCTCTTGTTACCTCCGAGGGAGACCCTCCATAACTCAATGTTGTGCATGCACGGCCGGGTACATCATACCTTTAATTTATCGTGGTGGTGTGCGCCCGACGTGCACCGTTTTAGGGTTATTACTTACTTTCGGGGGTCGGGATCGCAAGCCATTTGTGAACGAATTAAGAAACGATTATTGCTTTAAGTGAAGGTTAAATTTTTTTACAGGCTGGGGATGCAGATGTAACGGCGATATTAAAATTTTAAACCTTAGCTATTAAACTGAAGTGCTTTTGTGACCCTCTAATACTGTTTGAATTTGGCAATGTGCATTTTTACGGTCTACTTATTATAATAAATTTTTTGAATGGAACATATTTTGTCGCTGGAGAGCTGATGCTAGCCAAGTTGTCGTATGTTATATCCTGCTGCTAAATTGTATCCTTACGCTTTGTTTTTACAATCAATCAAAAAATCCAGCTTTATTATTTGTCCATATTGCACAAATTTTATACTATAATTTGTGGCATCTGAATTTGTATCTATAGTTGGAACAACCTTTTAACAACTATTCTACTATACAAAGAGAACATTCTATCTTCATTCGTAGACAAAATGCTAAAATTTGCAAAAGAAAACTCCAATATCCACGACAAAAACTGCATACCTGTTAATGTTCGAAAAAGTAATATACAGCGAGCGTCTTGCGTTCACAATTTCCACAGGGTGTTTTATTGCAGAACATTTAAGACATTGCCGGGCCATATCGCCGGTTTTTTTGGCTGGCAAATGTAAAGCACCTATTTTGCATCACAATGTACTGGGAGACGGGTCCTTCGTATTGCTTTTTTTAATGTTTTAATTTCGGCAACAAATAATATTTAATAGTGTTTATAGCAAGGAGTAACGGTGCTGTATTTGCATACTAGTGGCTCGAGAGCTCGTAAATATCTTGTTGCTGAGGTTAGTCAAGTTTTTTCTGTTTTGTTGCATGGACAAAGAAACGTTTTATTCGCTTTTATTAAACCGTTTGGGAATTTCAAGTGGCGGGCGGGGTTGCCATTGAAATTTTATGTAAAAGATTAATAAAGAGTGTTATAAAGTTTTAAATGTAAAGTGCGTATAACACAATAATAATGTATTATTTAGTTGAGTGTGAATATAGCAAATATATCACTCGTAATCAAAATGATTAAGCCGTGTTCATATCTTCATACGATAATTTAATATTTTTTCAAGCTTATAGTCTGTTGGTAATAGGTAAATATTCAAAATTAAATCTGCCTTTAACCTGCCACCACCGGCGACCGAGCGTCAATAATACGATGAAGACGATTCAAACGTGAAATACCTGAATCATACTTCTTTAAGGAATAGGACCATATCCATCTGATGTTAAGACACAAAGCCGACTATCTACATTCACAATACTAAAGAAATCATCCTTGGAGTCATAGGATATCTCCCTTCTTTTTAACAACATAAATAATTCTAACGTAATTTTGGACTCCGGGGTAGAACGTCATAATTTAATAATCCACATTTTATTTGCAGTTAAGTGGTGAGTGCTAGGGACAGGCACATTCGGCGAGGGAGTGTTGAACGATCACCTTATTATTTATGTTAATCTTAAACGCTAAATGACGTCTTACGTGGTTCCGTACCTCACACGCTTAGGGTTGATCTAATACTGTTTTGGTTTATTTAAAGATCCTCATCTGACTGAAAAGTGGGAACAATTTAAAAAAAATATTTGGACCGGCTTACCTAAAAATGTCTGATATAATTACTATTATGGTAACAAGCAAAATGTAACTTTGATAAATTTAATTACACGTAAAAAAAACGTCTAACACATTTTTCTTACCTTTACATTGTTCTACTCGCATCTTAAGCATGCAATTGGAGCAGAATTATAGTTAACCATAAACTAACTATCTCTTAAATATCTTAGTATTTAATTGCGTCAATCAAACACCATAGCAACATATTAGAACTCAATAGAACACATCTCTGAAGTAGGTATCTTCTAAAGCCATTAAATTTTACGAATTGGAACTAGAATTCGAATAATAATACATATTGGTAATACAAAAAAGAGGTCTTATCGCGCAATAACCTCTTAGCTCTACCGAAGCAATCGAGAGTACCCAACACACTTGAAGGCGACGCGAGCAAGACAACCCTACGTGAGCGCGCGGTAGGTCGCGTAGTGGCGCTAAAGGCAACTTTTTCACAACTCACCGAGGTAATTGTGGCACTTTACATAATGTCTATTTTAGTAGCGGGAGAATTTTTCAAAACGCCCGCCCTAATGAGTCGTGAAGAGTGCTCTGATGTCCCGTAATGCGCAACAACATGCCTTCGCGGGAATAAAAACGCAGAACCGACACTACTACTGAATGCTTCGAACAACTCGTTCATCTTTACCCTTCTCTTTTTTCACACATCTCACTCACTTTGACATGTTATAAAAAAGTTACAAGATTGTGCCTAAGCTTTCCACTCGTAGCAAAGCTTGTAGTGCATCATAATAAAGCCTGGAAAATTAGACGAGGAAAGCGTCGATGTCCAAATCTTCTGTAAGAAGGGGATGCGGGTATAGTTTACCAAACACATGATGTGTTTAATAAAATTACAGTAGATTTGTCCAAAATATCTAAAAATGCAATTTAGTATTTATTTAACAAATATTTGTATCTGTAAATATTACACAACTCCCGTAATTTACAATCAGATTGGTCGCACACAATACACTTTTCACAGGCAGATATCTACAGCCAACTGTCGGATCTGAACACCCTAGTCTATACGTATCTCGCACTCATTTGCCGAACATTCGCACGGCGCAAGATTTATGTTGAGCGTTAAGTGAACCAGATAGCCTTTCGAATTTCAATTCCCGCTCTCGCCTCTCACCCGAGGTCGGACGGCGCGACGACGTAGACGGGGAGGGGGGAGGAACAAAGGGGGGGGGGAGTAATGACGTACATTTAATTTTAACATAGAAAATGTGTTGCTATAAAGGTAACAAATACGTGGCAGCAAGATCTATCGCCGTTTCAAGTGCTTTTTGTTGGGGGAAATAAAAGTTTTGAAATGAGATTTCGGAGTAAAAAAATTAGGCTTAACATTTTTAAAGTAACTGTTTTCTTTTGCATCATCAATTTTTTTTTTTTTAAGGAATAACTGTAGGAATAACTACGGTTATATTATTCATTCCGTTAGTGATCCTCGTAAACCTTTAGTGCTGCTTATATTGCACAAATCACGATACTATTCAATCATGTTACGTTTCGGTATAACCCATGTGTTTTCATCACAATCTAGCCTTCACTTTTGAGTTGGATCGTATTTAAAATGATGCATTTAACCGATCGTAATTTTTTCATGATATTTCCTACATCTCAAGTAATTACTCAGCACTATATACTCGTATTTACATATAGTCTATTTAAGAACCAAGTCCTGCGTAAACAGCGGCTTACACGACTCCGTGGAAGTTGTTTAAAGCGTTAAAAAAGCCGCGAGAGGTGCGTTTCGCTCGTAAATATCAGTTTATCTCGCCGTCGTGGCTTAGGCTCGGACTGGCGGCTTAGGCGGTCGCCGGCTATGACGCGAATCGCAAATGTCCTATTACAAAGTTTCGCACTTGGCAAACCGCGCGACAGATTTATGGCCTGCTGAGATCCAAGGGATTTCGGAGACACCTTCCTTCGGCCGCGCGTGGACTCTTTAATAAACTCATCTTTTCATAAGGCAGCTAGGTTTTGAGTATAGTCAAGATCCATCTTTGATTCCATCAATGATCCGTGGTCGAATGACTATAAAAGTATCTTTACAAAGTGTAGTATTGTGTTCTGACTTTCGTTGTATTTTAAACAACAAGAAAAGATGTCAGATCTTTTAGTATTTCACCCATGTAATACCTTTTTACTAAGTGAGTTAAAGTACAAACAATACTATTTACATACGATTCATTACAGATATTGATATAGCCAATTTTATTTACGCGTTAAAAATATAATGACTGAATTAGTATTAATACTCAAGAGATGCCGTCGACCACTACACCATAAGGGATAACTTGAAGCATGTCTATAAACGTAGGAACACAAATAAACAATAAAATCCCATTGTAAGTTAGTGGGGCAAGGTTACGTTTGACACAATATGGTCCCGTTCAGAGGACGCGCGAGGGTACGTTACGTAAACAGCGAATATTACAACAGTGTGTATTATTGCAGGGTTAGTAAGGGAAAAAATGTTTACTTTATACTTAGAAAAAGTTTAAACCATGTTATGTGCACAGAAATAGTAGTTTTTTAAGCGAAGATCCTATAAGCGACTGAGAGGAATATCTAATGCTGAAATAATTATGATTCTATTTATAGTGGTCAAAAGATTCTCAGATATACACGACTTTATTAACGAATGGAAATGCAGAGGTGCAGATTTTTAGCCAACCTATAGATTCTTCTAATAAAGTTATGCGGCATGTCGTGAGATATTTTGAACAACAATAAAATAACGGTGCTAAAACAGTTTTCACTAAATAAAATATCGTACAGTACTATAACTAGCAAGCATTGCTTCATTTAGTACTGTATTTGAACCTACAAAAGTTACATTGATTCCATTGTTTTTACTAGTTTAATTCGAAACACATGGCCGGAACAAATTTCATCTACCTCAGAATACGAAATGTTCCACTTATCTATTTATCCCTATTTTCCCAATGAGCACAGCACCAAATCCCTAATATTTACTTAACAAATACCAATGGGATGCATGAAGCAACACCGGCACACCTGCCACTTCCTCCCAAACTCTTTCTGTTTACACTCCAGTTCACCTTCAAGTCCTGACGTTTGTTTGTGCCGAACAGGTGGCTGCAGCGGGCGGAACCGGCTGTTTACACCAGTTTTACAACCCTGAGGACGGGGTAAACACCTCGCTTAGGTGAACGGATGCAGGGATCACTAGTTTTAGAAGTTTGGGATAAGTTTGTTGATATGTTATGGGCGAATAGTGTTGGAGGTGGGCTCTAGGTTGGACCAGGCAAGAGTCAAACCTTGGCATAAACCTTTGACTTTTTCTAAGTTTTGTATTTATTCGCCTTCAATGATAACTTCAACGGAGAAGATTAAAATCGTGAGGAAACCTGCACCCGTAATCTCACGGCACTAGTATTTGTCATGCGATCAGTCACGGATTCAATTCCCGGATTGTTCTTGAATTTTTTAAATAGAACATTTTAATAATAGCATGGAGTCTGAAATTATCGCCAAAAACAGCAATCAGCTTGGTTTATTTTGCTTAAGACTGATAACTGCCTAACCCTTCGGATTAGACAGGCATCAAGTTATTTATGTAAACACTTAAATTTCCTAATTTTCTTTTGAAACAGACGTTGTAGTGTACGTAAAAGTTTGCTTGCTATTTAATAACAACCTGAAAAGAATATATTAAAATACGAAATTCAAAAATAACATAACTCGAGCGCAACGTCACAAAAGAGTATGAATGTTAAGCAAGAATTAAAAAGTTAAATTTAAAACAATACAGAGACTGGAACGGGGAAGTTAAAAAGAAATGCAAGTTGTAAAGAAATTCAGCAAACGGTGAAGGAAGCCCATTCAGAGCTGTTGGAGCAGTGATGCAGTAAGAAGCAGCGGAGAATAGGGACGGACTTCATCACCGAACTGTGGGTACAACTCCCGTTAACCATATCTGTTAGGAGTAATTTAAAGGTAAATGAAAACTACTTTTAGTAATTATTGTTTTATATTTTTCGATATCTGTTTGATTTTTATAGTTTTTTCTTATGATTATCTTAATTTCTCTTACTACATCTCCATTCTTAGTTATCTCCTCCTCCTAAAGATATCCTTGTGCGGTAAGATCGCATTTTATACTATTTTGATGTACTACATTTGATACATTTTATACTATTTTATCTCCATAGTTTTTATTTTATGTATACAAATTTGAAACCTACGTACATTATAAAATATTTATGATATGGTTAGTTTTTAGATGAGATAAATCAGAATCATCAAGACTGAATTATTAAAAGAATTGTCGAACCTTCAGAATATTATAGAGATCAACTATTAACAGAGTGTTCGAAAAGAATGTTTTCATTATATTGTATATTAATTTTTCTTTTAATACTCATAATTTTATCGTGAAAATATTTCAATGTCTTCTCTATTAAAAACGCGATGTATATTTAAGTGTGAATGTTCGGGGGCCACCCATCTGCTACTCCGGATGAGTGCCTGTTCCGAATTCGCTGAGAGTGATGCATAATTCATTGAATGGGCCGACAAAAGGTAATACTTACAAAGTGAAATGACCCCAGGTTAATGGATATGTTATAATATTTATAACTTTTCCGTACATCTCAATAAAATCGTTTGTTGTTTTAGGAATCTGTGGCTTTTTATTATATTGTAATTTCTTCCGTGTGTATATTATCTTTCAGTGATTTTGTTTTGGTTCGTTTGTCTAGATAAAGTAGGTTGATATAAAATAGAGATATAAATAAATGATAATTTTATAATTATGTGTCTTTATACTTTAGGTATAGCATTTATTACATTAACAAAGAATCAATGGTTCATTGTAGCTACATACCACAAACCAAAACAATTTTCGAGTCTCAAAGTTTTCTCGATCATTCATAAATTTCCGCACAGGCCAGCCTAAATCATAAGGCAAATAAAGCATTCATAATATAGACTGCGCCATAACAAATCAACATTGGTAGAAAATAAAATGGCATACGCAGCGAGCGGAGGGCGATACATCAAGTGTTATTTACATAGCATATTTTGTGTGTCGGCCGGCTGAGGCAAACAATGCCCACTACATATAGCCGCGTTATAAATCAAATATCGATGTAGACTGACCGGTTTGGTAGGGCCCTGGACTTGCGATAGAGATCCTTGGTGGTCACGCAATGGACTTTACATTTACGAATTATTTTAAATGGAATGTAGTACTGGTGTAATTTCAAAATTAATTAATAAATTGAAAATGTTATAGCGATGAATCTGGAATTTAAAACGTTTTTAATTATTTAGAAGAACGTATTTTAATAATGTCGGCTTTGTGGAAAATGTTAATTTAAGGGCACTGAATCTTACATTTATTCTGTCTTTGTGACACATGACATTAAAAGACAATTTCTGTCATGGTTCACCAGTGACGTTAAACCTTATGGTACACATACCTAGTGTCTTTTCGCATGTGGCAGTGCATTGGGTGCCGTCAGTGGTCTGCCGCGCTATATTTATGAATAAGCATATTGTTACATCGGATACACGTACAAATTATTGATAGCATAGTTTGTTGTATCCAATCGAAGTTTTCTACCGAGCGAGATGTCCGCACAATGGCTCGTAATTCCCTCCCAACTTCAACCATCTGTCTTGGAATATGCTTTCCGCTCCCCAAACTTGAGAATCAGCAATATTTTGTTTATACGCCATTTTTTTTAGTTTATTATTCTTTATGTCTGAGAAACTAGGGACTAAGGTCTAGTCTCCATCAGTTGTACTGAAGAGCCGTGCCTATCTGTGGGTCGTAATGGTGTGACAAAAATAGAATCTAGGTAAGTAGATCAAATTATTTCTCATACAAAAGTAACAGTTATGATTATTTGTTTTGGACAAACCGGTATAATTTTAACCATAAGCTAGGTTACACAACAGCGCAAACTTATGATGAATAGAATTCCACCAATAATCAGCCAGAGACTTCAGAAGCCACATATAACCGAATCTAAATTTTACATCTTTAAAAATCACAGCAAAAAGAAAACATCTGAAGTCAATTCAAGTTGAAGATTTCCAGAACAAGTCTAGATCCGTCCTTAGCGCACGAATAATTCTCAATTAAAATCCTTCGGAGCTGGCTCCACCCAGAGCACTCTCCAACGTGCTTCACTTTGTGTCAAAGCTTCTGTCTCTTGTATTTGTACAACTGAAAGAATAAGTTGTTCAATTACCTCGTCAACCTGCTCTTGCTATGAAATGGGTTTTACTTTGTTACAATCTCATTTATCATGGTAACTTAAAGGCCATATAATATGTATACAGCGAGCTTCAAGGATTATGATTGCTTATCAGAACAAGTGAAGGATATACAGCACTATTTACAAATTTTAGCAGTAGACCTCTGTGCATATCAATTAAATTCATTAGTGTAGCAAAAAAAGTATAGTGAAATTACAGTCAATGGACCATTTTTCAGTCTATGTACCACCTAAATGACTGTTTCTTGGAAATCTTTGGACACATTAATTTACCAACGACGCGTAATGCAATATGGGTCAATATAAAGCCACTTATTGCTTCTTTGATTTCTAATATTTCACTTAAATTTAAAGCTGTCACCCCTAATAAATTCTTTGATAAGCAACTCGGCGCATTAATGATAAATTTTAGCGGTCTCCGAAATTAATTTATCTTTATCTACAAAGGGCTGTGCCGTCACGGTCAAGCCAATTAGACGTCGTATTGAAGGGCTGCTTTGATCTCTCCAATCCTTTGCCCAGCGACCGTGAATCAACCGCCATTCACCTGAACAACGACACTTGATGATGCTAATTATATTTTCATTTGTCCAACCCCTTGCAGCGAGTGGGGGTAATTATGGCCCTGCGAGTGTATTCAATGTGCAGGCAATAAAAACACGAGATGGTTGGTCATGACTTGATTGAATAGATCTATAATATGAGTAGATTGTATCTAAGCATGAGGGAGGGTTTAATTTTTTTTGGGAGGAATTCAGCCTTACCATAAGGCTGAAACACCGATAACCGGGGTCTATTTGCAAAAACAATCTGACTTTTTATGATTGTTTCCTTCACAAATGAAATAAAATCTAATTTATGTAATCATTTGAAGATTCAGAAGTGCGTTTGGTATAAGAGATTATGACTTCATCAGAAAGCGTTATTTAACTTAAACGTGACGCACTGGCAAACATTACATCCCACACCCAAAATAACTCAACCACAAAATCTATAGTCAGGTCTCACATAATTAACTTATCTAAATAACACGTCACAAACAGTGAGAACCTTCAAACGCGGCCGGGGTCTTTCCGACCGAAGACGTTGGCGGAGTACGGAAGTACGCACGCCGCGCGGTCAGCTTCCGCCCCTTTGACCTGCCTTCTGTCCTCTCCGCTCTAATTACAATATTATACGGACTCTTCTATGCTGCTGTAGTAGTTCTTAGCTTGAAGAAATAAAGTCTAGTTTGCTATGGTCTAGAGTTGGTAGCGGTAGGTTTAGCCAAAGGCGTATATGACCCACGCATTTATTTACAGGAAATCGCTTAAGACGTACCAGTTACAGACGTGGTATTCGCTTTGATGCATGTAGATAGTGAAATTGTTACTCAAATTTTAAAGTATCAGTATCATTTTAAAACTATCAATAAATACTTTCACTCTTAGAAAAAATTTCATAATATATATCTTTAATCTTCATTGGGTGACATTAAAATTAAAAATTAATAGTTAAAAAAAAGCGTCAGTTAAACCTTCATGATAATCTTTTACCATACCTTTTTCAGGTCACAAGAAGTAAACAATACGGGCCGTATGTCCGCGGGGTGAGAGCTGTAAGCCGGCGCCGGAAGTTACGTGCGCCGTCCGGTCCCACCGGCCACATCCGCCGCTTTGACAAACAGCTCGCAAGATCACCAGCGGAGGGTTAAAAGTCAACTATAGATGTGTGTACAGGAGATGTGTAGTAGGCGCTATTTTTGTTACAGTAAAATACAATATTACTGAATGTATCAATGGTTTAACCGAAAATTGTGGCATCATGATCATGATCATCATCATCATCATCATCATCAGCCTAAAGACATTGACTGCTGGACGTAATCCTCCCCCAAAGACTTCAAAATAAAGTAAAAGTATAACTTTTGTTTATGTTTTCTTTATGGTGAAACTATTAACCAATTTATACAGAAAGGGAAAGTTCCCTATCATTTTCAATGTACTAAAGCATATGAAAAATGTTTGGATGTAGAAATTCCAATTACATTATCCTTCACTCCTTCGCAATGGTGTTACGTAAGTATTCTAAAGCAACTCATTAACACGTCTCAAGTCTGCAGTGAAAGGATAAACGAAGGTTGACTTAGCCCCTCAGACGAGAACAACGGGTCAACTCCAAATTTGACACTAATTCGGTCACGTAAGCTGCTAACGACGAGTTATGGGCTATTAAGAAATTGTTCGGACCTCCCGAGAGGGGGGAGGGGGCGGCAAGCGGAGGGGGTCGGGAGGGGGGCGGTTATTTGCATTAAGTTTCGAACGTGTGTGCCACCCTTAAGGGGATTGCTGAATTATAAACAGGGTGATGGGAAAGTTGCACTGACCGCTTGGTTTTAAAAAAAGTTTGGGTTAACAGCTTTTTACGTGAATATGCATTTAGCTTTTTTACGTTCAAAATTTGACTGCTTTGTTAGTCTATAGGCTTTATTTTTGAATTTAGCGTGTTTTCCTCATTTTTCACTTAGATAATTCTCGTAGTAGCACTAAGACTGCAAATGTCGAATAAATGGCAACAAGCTGGCCTCCTATTATGTGATAATGAATACTTGGCAAAACGTGGGTAAAGAAATTCACCGTTGTCGACCCCTCTTTCGGGCATATAAGCATACTTACCAAGTTGTTTGAAGGTAATAAAATAAAACAATATTTACCTTAGCACCACATCTTTGATATTTCATGAAAAATTATTATTTAGTTGACTCCCATAACAGTTACTGATATTAGCGTTAAAAGATGCGAATCCTAAGAACCTAGATCTTATTCATTACTACTTATCTTAATTCAATTTCAACCGTATTAATCTGCCAACACGCTGTATACTAAAGTTATATGGTTTGTGAAGTGTTGGAAAGTCAGGGGTCGCCAAGTGGGAAATAACACGAGGTGTTTAAAGTCGGCGTCTTAGCTCGACTGCGACCGGACCCCCCGACCACCCTGACCCCCCACGACCCCCCACGAGTGGACACAATCAACAAACATCGGCCAACACTTCGCCGTGAGTGTGGCGCTTGTTGATCTTAGAAACGCGCGTTTACACTGCACCATTATGTGCTCCTAAATTTTACTGCCAATGAAGTAATGTTTAACACCTCTTAAATTTATTAATTAAGTTGGGGTATACCTTCGATTTACATATTTAGTTATGTTTAGAATACTTCAGAGTTTTATTATGATATCTTGATACAAAAAATGACAATCAAAGTTAAGATTAATTATTGTAATATATCTACTTTGTGGAAAAAAATGACTTCTGATCTTATTAATTAGTGAAATAGAGTTAGTATTACATTTTTGAAAACAAAGTGAACTCATTCTGTCTGTCACGCATTACCAGCATATATTCTGCTGTAATTTTAAGGCTGATTTCGGTCATGAATCGCAGTTAATGATAGAAAGTGTTATAAATATTAACATTTGTACTTTATGTTCTAGTAAAATTGTGCCTATCGTCACCTGGACAAGCAAATATTTGCATTCTTTATACATTAGACAGTACTGAACCATTGAATATTAATTCAAACACAGTTCATAGTTACAGGAGGCATCCAAGAGCTGTGCATCTAAGACGTAAACTTGCAGGGCGTCTAAACCGTAGGATCGATAGCAACACACATTAAGTGTGTGATCGGATTAGCGCCGACTGTACGCAAATAGAAGCGCTGGAGTTGGCGAGTTGGGCTGCGGACACGGCCCGCAACAACTTGCGTCCGCTGTGTTTGCCCTTTGACTGGCGTACGCACTGTACCATGGAAACGGACGGTTGGTAGTAAGAAATTATGGTCTTTTTCCACAGCTCTACGATTCTTGTTGATTTGTCTTGATATCAAGGGGTTACGGTAGACATCAATTTTTAAGTTGACCAATGATATCAGGAAGAATTAGGATAACATGGATGCAGTTTTTCAATGTTTCAGAACGAATGCTCTCAAAGTCTTTAGAAGGTGCCTAAGTCTAGGAGTGGAGTTCTTTTGACAGATATCGGTGGCGATGACTGCATGATGAAATAACAATTGTGTAAAACGTGAAGGTTTACAGAAAAAAATGATTGGTATAATATTTATTTCAAGCTTTCAAATAACTGTTTTTCTCCATATTGTGTTATTATAATAAAATCAAGAGATTTAGAACAAATTCCTCACTCTTAAAAAAATATGCAATAGATCTACTGGTACAAAATCTGATTGTTTACTAATTAGTATCGGCATTAAAAATATCAAGAGCGTTTAAAACTTTCAGTGCGAAACCCAAGAGGTTCAAGAAACAGCCAAAGATAACTTAGTAAGTGACCCTTCTATTCCGATTGGCGCGCATCGGTCGGCCGCTGTAGGAAACTACTTCGGACCGTAAACATAGATGTACCAACAATAATTGTACAAGCCTTCTGTTTAAGTTTCGTGCGAAACAAAGCTTCCACCGCTTTGTTTATGCTGGGATAAAGGGAAACGGAAACATGGAACTTAGCTACCTTTAGACTACAGTTGTTACGAATTCATATGCTGCTTGTATGTAATGCTTATTTGGAGTCCTAAGAAGGCATGTTTATGACATCACGTCTAGAGTCATATTGAATGACACGTTCAAAAAAGGTAGCTCCCTGATAAGTGGGACTTAAAAAATACAGTTGCGCTTACCCTATGGACGATGTAAAGTATAAGTTCATATAATTCTCATTTGAATTTCTTTTTTAAATTAAATTAAAACAGACTAATGAATTTCCTTTACTACAGACACTGCAACAGAAGAGAGTATCCAAATCCAAATAAATATTTATAGGTCATCTAAATCTTTGCAACTTTTATTGACAGTTTTAATTTCTTTATGGATAAGATTCGTATAATAAAATTTAAAATAAACTTTTCAAATCACCGTTTCCCATATAAATTTATTAAGTCGCATAACCAAATCCTCTATGACACATCCCTGCTTCACTCTCGTACTGTGACGGTTGAGGTCATCCTACGACCGTTTTATTTTTAAACCGTCTCGGTCCATTTGTCACAAAGAGCATAAATAGGTCTTATCAAGAACTTAACCGCAACGCCGAGCTACTGGTACCTTCAGGTTACCTGAATTTGCAGAATTAACCTCATCTTTGGCGTTATGAGTAATGTAATATTATTCCTTTGACTGCCTCGTGGTCTCGCGGTACAAGTATGTGCCGTGCGATCTAGAAGTCCTGGGTTCGATTCCCGGGTCGGGCAAAGTGTTATTGAGTTTTTCCATTAGGAAATTCTCAGTAGCAGCACGGAGTCTGGAAATGTGCCCGAAAAACAGCAATAGGCTCGCCCCCTATTACGTGGGACTGACACATACCTGGCGAAATGTGGGTGCAGAAATGCATCTCTGCCTACCCCTTCGGGGAATATAGGCGTGAGGTATGTTTGTTTGTAATATCATTCCATGAGTTCCATCGAAAATATTATTACGAGAATTGATATAGGTTAACGCAATTGTCGTTGTGTATTGTTGTTTTGATAGTTCAACGTAAATGAGTGTTTGTATTGTTACGTAGGTGTATATTAGGATTTAATGTTCAACGGAATTGACTCATGTGTTTAAATTATACATGTTTTTAGTAAACTATGACGTGATACTTTTGTGTGTCGTTGTTTTAAAGTTTTCATTAGTAATTAATATTTATAATTGTTATAATATAGAAAATAATGAGAATGTCAATAAGAATAGAGTATTTACGCATAGATATTGCCTCGTAGTTTTGCGGCATAAGTACATAATGTACCGTAGAATCTAGAGGTCCCGGTAGGGCAAGGTGATATTCTATTTGATTTTTTTAAAAAGTTACTACCTTAAAGGACATATTTAATATTTTATTGTATAAACGTAAATACATCCAGAGTCGGCTATAGATTGCTTTACAACTTTTGGTTTCTAAATTTATAAGAATTAAACTAAAGGTGCAAATACATTCCAGTTCATAAATATTAGGTATTCATTGAACGGCATTGTTTTCAGACTTTTATCACAAAACTTAATCACTCTGTATAATGATGGAAGATGAACCCCATATTATAGAACCAAAATTAAAAACAATTGTACATACTACACTAATCGCATTCGCCAAAGCGCGAGTTAAACCAAAGGGGTAATTCCTTAAACTCGACTTGCATTCAGGTTAAGTTAACATTACGAGTGAAGTTGGCTGAGGAGCTATTCGGGAGGGGGGGTGAAGACGTTGGAGGGGGTGGGGAAGGAGCGGAGGAGGAGGGGGGTGTATGAGAGCTGAATTTAATTAATCCCGGTGAATAGTTGGCGTTATGCACGGGCGAGCGGTCACAGGCCACCTTGCAGCGATACTCGGGAGAAACGTAATGTTGTAGCCACATTATGAGGCGCAATTAATATGAAACTTATCGCGGTTGGGTGTTCAACAGATCTGTTGGGACGTGGGTTGGTATTGTGATGGAATTGTTTAGGGAAAATGTGTAAAAAAAATTAAGGTATAAACAAAGTATCCTGAGAGAATTTAGACCTATCGCTAACTTATGGAAAAATAATATGTTAGAGTTACGTTTGATGGTAGTAGAATGTATAACATAAATTTTTGACAAATATACAATTGATAAATGCATAACCCTCTCGTCCTGAAGGAAATTTTTCACTCATCCTACAAACCCATTTTTTTGTATTTTCAGCTACATGAAATTGTAGAATTTCATTAAAGAATTTTTCCACCTCATTATCATTCTGTAAAAATAAGTTCATCATATAATATCCTTTAAATACAAGACAACAACAACTAGTCATAACATAATATAAAGAAAAAATTCCCACAAACACTGGTGTCCGCTGTCAGTCCCCTTTACCCTTGAGGCCGTCTTCAGTCGCCGTAATTGATTAGTGAGAAAGAGCTAAAACTTTGATTGGTCGCATCCGCTCAACGAGTTTCATTCTGTGCATACAATTACTTACAATCAGCTTACATTGTGCGTGTGTGGCAAACCCTTTATGTTGCAGGGTTAGGTATAAATCATCGCATAATTTATATTGTAAAGATCTCGCAAGGAATACAATTAATATAACACACTTGGGTCATTCCTAAGCGATATATGAAGTCATCTGTTTGTACAATCTAGTTTACGCTGGTCTAGTATAGAAATATTTGGCTAGATTGAGTAATTCTGTTAGGGAAACCTGACTGTCTAGTGGTCGTCGTCGTGATATATAGAGATCTCGGGTTGCTTCCTGAATCGTTCAAAGTGTTATTGGGTTTTTATATTTTTTTAGGTAATTCCCAGCAGCACCACGTAGTCTCAAATTATGCCTGAAAGTAAGCAATAGACCCCTATTACGACTGACGAAAATACAATTAGTGAAATCTGGATGCAGAAATGCACCCCTTCGTGTGTATGTATGCTTATGTGTATATATGTATAAGGACCAAAAAGTCAATAGGTCACGCGTAATCCCTTACAATGACTCAAAAACACGTAAACATTACAAAGTTATTTTTAAACATCAGTCTATGAATAAAAATAATGAGGAAAACAACAAAACAGTTGAGTTGTGCGACTGTCTGCGCAGGCGCCACTGACTAACGGCACAAACAACAGCTGTCTCTTGTCCCGGCTTCGATTCCCAATGATGTCATCCCGACAAAATACACGGCTTTTATGCCTCTGTCCTGAATCACCTTTATTTTTCGGTGTCGGTTTTAACTTACATCATTTTGGCTGTAAAACAATCGTTAGTGGGTTGTTATGGAATTTTTAGCACTACGTCCTGGATATAAGACATCCCATAGCAGTAGCGGTGTGAACATAGCGATTTAAAAATTAAGCTACCTTAATAACTTGATGTTTTTTTGTTTGTAGTTTTAAACACTATAAGATTTCAGTGATTGCCCCCAGCAGATAGACTCAAGTGGACACGCACAAAAGAAAGAAGGTACTCTTGAGCTGACATATTTATTCTAGAAGAATTGCAATATAGTTGACATCAAAATAATTATTAAAGCAACATATTACCTTTCTAACTCCATTCATGCTGAATTAAAAAAGTTTATTAATGAAATAAATGGATTAGAAGTATATTATTATGTCGGTGATTGATCTTTGATGTCTGTAAGTGAGCTAACCTTGCGGAAAGACTATCTTTACCGAATAACGAATCTGGACACCTGAAAAACATTATCTTAATATCCGACACCTATTTACTCAAGATTTGCAACCTTCCTAGAGCCAAAGCAATTTCCTATAAGTCGAGCTCAATGCAGTCATCTATGTGATTATTGACTCTTAAATAAACGACATTCGTATGTGAATATTATGACACATATTGCTCCCCATGTACCGCACCGACGTCATCGCCGTAGCTGTCAGACGTACATACTGCGATGTGCATTAAAACAAGGTAATTAAAACTCCACGTATGTGTACCGCCAATAAAAGAGCGAGTGTGTAATCAACATGTGCGCGCGGTTCTCACGCCGCACCAACCCAAACACTAACTAATTCGTGTAGACAAGACATTTCTTCTTTCTCTTTAGAAAGTTGTGGAAATTTCTACATAACGTAATTTATGTCAAGTTTTACTTTAATGTGACTAGTAACTATTGTTACTTTCTTTGGTGTAAATACAATAAAGTGTAAATAAAAAAGGAATGCAATTAAAAGCATTCATGATTACAAGGAAGAACTTTTGACAATTGGTGTACTGTGTTCACAAAAGTCTTATTAAAGTTGTTCGTTGCAAAACTCATATTGCCCATGGCTATGAGTTACACGATAATCATAGGCTTTTCTGCTTTAACATTTCAAACAAGAATTTGCCGAAAGGCATTCAATAATTATCTACAGTAGACAATCGGTAGAGAACTAAGGACATCATTAACAGCCCGTTGGACATCTTACGGCAGTGTATTAAAATACTATGTAGCTACATACTGATCGGCGTGTCTGTGAAGTAGGGCCATGCCAGATGTGTCGCATCTGTTTCCACGTGGTTTTCAGCTCGTCCCGGTGTATGGAGGTCGCATATGCGCCTGTGAATCACATCACGCCGCCGCCCCACCGCCGTACTTACGTGTCTGGACAACACATCTGCCGCGCACACCGTTATGTACTTACTCTTTTTACCATAAACATTTACTGTGAATTTACTGCGCTTTATGTAACTTCGCAATGATTGATTGGGTAAACAAACAATGCCCAAACCGAGTGGGATCAACCTTGTATATTGTTGTATGGGCTTTGTTTTACAGTACTGCAAAGTGACCGTGATTAAGACTCGATGGCATGTGTAGGTGGGGTCTTAATAGGGTTATGTAATAAGGATAAAATGGTTGTATCAATAGACTAAGATATATCGGGTTGACGATTGACTAACTCTAAGGTGATATTATCGAAATCAGCCCATACGTGACTCGCTAAACGGCAAATTTTTAGGAGGATATTTTGTCATAAAGTAAGATGCAATGTAAAGCAGATGGTGGTCTTTCAATATAAAAACCTATAGTATTAAATGTTGTTTACGAAACTTAATGCTTTATATGCCACCTACAATAGAATATCTCGACGACAAAACACATTGCATATAGAATGTACATACAAAGCACTAAATAGCGCAAGAGTAGATGCTAATCGCTGTAGATTAATCCAACTAAATAAGGCACAAAGCGACGACTCAAACGTGGAGTCAAAACAAACCGAGTAATTAAGTACCTTACACATGCCGCGAGCGTTTCGTAAGCAGCACAACGAGTATCACAAATGGATGGCCCCTAATAGATGCAGAGACACCCACTTTAAGAGGCGTCGCAGCCACTCCAATTAATTGAGAGCGGCCGATATCGGAGCAACGACCCGCGCGCGCGCACCTCACTCTTGCTCACTGAAAAATATATCACGCACATAAAATAGATGAAAGAAATGCAACATCCGTTTGGCATTTCTTTAGTTTTATACGCATTTCGTCCGATACAATGTGTTCTTGGAAGTTAAATTGTTGGAGCAGTAAATCCCAATTGATGTTTCGTTTTATGAAAATATATTGCGCGTCCTGTACGACACGGTTCTTTGAAACTGTTACTCAAATATTAATCGGTTGGCCGTTTGAAACAAGCACGAAGTTAATACTCAACCTCCACGACCATCTTGCTATTTCTATATATTTACTCGTATTGGTAGTAATATCAGTTGTTAGTCTACATCTAAGTATTAGTATAAAGCAATTGGGCCTGTTGACTTTGTTTCAAGATTTGTAAATTGAAAGTATTACATGTATCTAGAATGACTGTTAATTTTAATTATTATCAAAAACTTTACATTTAATTTTAAACTTTTAGTGTATCCCAAAATATTTAATAATCAACATTCATAAAAATATTTACTCCTAAACGGATCAAAACCCTTAAATACAATCTAAATCAATTAAAACCTTGAAACTTATTAAACGAATAATCCACCAAAACACCGTTAATAACAAAGTTTAAAAAATCTCCCGAATCTCCCCTGCAATTAACGGGAGATCGCTTACAAAGATGCTTATTTTCCCCGATCTCCGAACTAGCCGAGTCTCCCTCGAAGCTCGTTAATTAGCCCGAGTATTTTATTATGGGCAATTTGTTGAGGATTCCAGGTAGATTGCGGGCCTTGTGTAAGGCGATTACATTTTTCCCGGGAGACGCTCCCGGGGGAGCTGTGGGAAATTCTTTGCCTTTTGATTGTGAAATTTAAAACCGGATTTATCGTTTGCAGTTTTTACCTGTCAGTTACAATTATGCGCTCCATCTGTTCCATTCGTTTTATTTATGCGAGATTTTGTTCAAGATATTATGCTTTTCTTAAAACCTTTTTTTGTTTCATTGACGTTGACATTTCTCTTTTAAAAAAATATTAAGACACATTAAGTTTTTAAACCTGCCATGAGTAAATGAACATAAATAAAAAGTTAGGTTTATATGCTAAGTTTTTGATAGGTGAATAAATGAAAACTTCACATTATTTTATTGAGAAAAATATCAAAAACTTACCATAGAAAGTAAGTCCAGGTCTAAAATGTTCGTTTGACTGAAGAAATATATTCTTGGTTCGGGTTGATTTGATAAATCATTACAACAAATTGAAAAAAAGTCAATTCTGAAATCAAAACTTGAAAATCGAATACATGTGGTTAAAACATCAATGACGTCACACCAATTATTTCAAGTAACGTACCGAGGTGAGGAGGCACGAGCACCTAATGTGTATCACATAGCAATACCTAAGGCTATAAATAGTGATTGTGTGGTATATAGGTGATTCAGCGGCGTCGGTTCCCACGTCTGCGCGTGGGCAATTGTCAGAATTGAGCGGTATGCGAGCGCCCGCTGTTGACCCCAGCATTACGGTTAATTGTCCACCTACTAAGAGCTCGGCTTGTGGAGACGACTTGCGGAATTCTGATACCAGTGAAAATATTTCGTTTCGATAGCAAATCATCGACATAAATGTAGAGTCGCCAGAAACGATATGTGTTTGTTCAATTGTATATTTACGTAATGCAATCCGAGTCTATTAGGATTTACAGCTCGTGTATCATGATTGGAGTAGAGAGTTTCCTAGGCACTTAGAAATAACGCTAATAAACCTAAGACAGACTTCTACTTTTTTAAAGTTTGTGAATATTTCAAATATGACGAATAATTTTAAATAAAACTGTTGTCAGGATGGGACAACAATAAATATCCCCAAAATAATTACAGATGAAGAGGAGGTCTATATATAGCAGTGGACCGTACGTACGTGGGTCTCACAAATATTTGTAAAGAACATAAACATTTACCTTGAGAAAAGATCCAACCTCTACCACCTTATTTCACGAACTGTTAGCCAACCGACTAACGATACTGGCTGCTATGACAACTTTCCGTATCTATACTACTCTACTTTTCACCAGCAATACAATTTTGCTGACTTTTTATACATTTTTTGTCGAAGATATTGAAGCCGCTCCACAGTCCCTGTTCTAAGATAATGAAGTGGCGTGCCAGATACTGTCCCATGTATCTCATACAAGTGAGTCACGCGTTATGATCGAGCGCCCGGCCGCCTCTAATAGGTGTCGTCAATTATTGTGCGCCCGCTGGAACCTACGCGCAGTAATCAAGCAATATTTACATGTATGTACCAGGAAAAACTGCTCTTCAATATCTGATACAGAGGTTTTCGAACTTCTTCCTCGATGGGAATTCCTCGGTCTTTGAAACAATTAATAAGCAGTTTTTAGAATTATAAGACGTTTGTTGAATGATTCCAATGAAATCGATGGAACATTTAAACCTCAGAATTATTTATGTAAATCTAGACCTTAAGTAGCTGCGTATTATACATTCCATTCAATCACTTATGTATGTGACTGTTGGGTTTATTTATTATACTTTTGTATAGGCCATTGAGAATTTTATAAAAAAAAACAAATGCATCACATTTAAGTTCCTTTATTTTTACCATTATACATTATGCGATAAGGCCGCCATTTGTACCTTTCCTCTACATTTTGTATATGTTCTGTATGTTTGTATGTCATCATTATCATCATTACCAGCCCTTAATTCGTCTACAATAATGTGTACAATAAAGTGTTTAAATAAATAAAATAAATAAATAAATTGTTTCTTTTTCTTATTAATTACTTCACCACACCTTCATTGAACTAAACTTTCCTCATCCACACTACAGTCAATATCTGCTCCAATCTTAAATTAAACTCAGGGTAAAGCAAATTGCATTGGTTCGAGGAAGTAACCCAATTCCCCGGCGTAAAGCAGGCGATTATAAAACTCTCAATCAGATGGCAACACAAAGTAGTTGGAACAAGCGGCCGGCTCCAATCTCGCGAGATGTTTATCGCCAGTTGTTCCGCACTGGATGGACTCCCCTGATTTATGCGATGAGTTAATCCGACTATTTACTAGTTTTAGTGGAAGGTAAAGCGGGCCTTTTTCCTCCGCCCTTTGGGCCTGAAGACGTTTGGTGCTAGGGGGGAACGGGTAGCGGTTTTTGAAAGGTTTTAGAGTTGGATGATAATAATCTATAAAATAGAATCGTGACGCAAATCTATATTTTTAGTTAAAGATTAATAACCACTAGAAGACTTATATTCGTGTTTTTTACAACAGATAAAGTGTCAACCATTGGAAGTTGCTAAATCTAGGTGTTGGCTAGAAAAGCACATAAGCTATGGACATGGCTACGTATAATACTCATGAACTAATCATCGTCCATATTTTTATCTCTATGTTCCTCCTAAGAACGATAATCCCTAAATTAGTTTGTCTAGCTTATGCAAAAAAGCCGAGAAAACTCCCACATGCCGCACTAATACGTAAGATGGTACTTCCATAGAGCCCAATGGCATTACACGCTAATTGTATAATCTCTATACCTCATTCACGATAACTTGATTCTTTTGGCAGATGTCAATTTTTCTGAGACATGACTTTGAAATAAAAAACGTATCATTTTATTATTTTAATGATTTGATTAATATAAAAAAAATACATACAACACAAAAGTCCCTAAAGATATAAGCGTTATCCGAAAATTTTGAGACTTTATTGCTTCAAAGTAAAATTAAAATAGGCACACTGAAAATAATAGACGCTTTTACAATGTTACATCGGTCGGACGAAAAGGGACGTAACATCGTTCATATCGAAGTCCACGTCGATAATTTTACTGAACACTATGATGATCATGGCTGTGCTCCTTTTTCTTAATAAAAACTGTTTTAAAAATAAAACTATTTAATTTTTCAACCTTAATTTTTACATACTGGGTTACTTTTGGACCTCCCGTCAACTTAAAATAGGTGGTTTAGACCATGAAACTAAACAACTTTTCCAAAGAAACATGGGTCGTACCGTGATAAAAATTTTGACCCTCACATAGAAAACTGATCATGTGGTCGATTTCGTGTAGGTCTGATTTTATTTTTCGCTTTTCGATCCGTGTTTCTTTGGGGAAGTTGTTTACTTCCGTGGTCTAAAACACCTATTTAAATTTGGCGGGAGGTCTAAAAGTAACCCTGTTATATTAAATAGGTACTTATTATGAACTTTTACCCACCATCGCTTATCTACATAATGTTTTACATGTCGAAAGTAATAAAGAATTTCACACATAATGCAGTATTTTAAAACGCAATATTTTTGAACTACTAGATATTTTCTGTTTCCCATCATTAGTCGATATGACAAAAGAATCAAGTTATCGTGAATGAGATATAGTTAATAATTTTTGGTAAATAAAGATTTGAAGCTTGTAAGGCAAACTGACTTTTAGGCTTCTATAAAAGATACCGTCACTGCGAGAGACCAAAGTGTGAACAGTGTCCACTCGCCACCGCCGATGTCTCGTGCCAGCCGGTCACTAAGGACAGTTATTAGTCAAGCACGGTGATGTATTTGCACGCACCCGCACCGCGCCACACCGCACCCCTTACCTAATTATCTATTAGTTTAACGTCACAGCCAGCCTCACATTTTGTCTTTAACCCAGAAACAGCTGCTTAAAACCCCGTATAATACTTGTAAAAAATCTACAAAATTTTAATGATAAATGTTTAGTATTTTTAACTTATAAAAAAGTGTATTTGGTTGTTTTTAAGGCCTTTATTTTTTTAAGGCTTGCGAAACGAGCGGCCGCGGGTTCGATCCCCGCACCGAGACAAATGTTTGTGTCCAATATTTGTTTCGGGTCTGGGTGTTTGTGAGACCGAAAAAGTCTCTCGTAGTTTCTGATAGCCACGACACAAGACTCGTATCTTAGTGTGAGGTCAGGACTATGTATGTGACTGTTGGGTGTATTTATTTATTTATTTTATGTCACCAATTTCGGTCTTAAGTTCTGAACAATACGAGTTCGATTGATATTCTAAGTTTCTAAGCCTGTTTTGCAATATAAGTCCATAATGGCTTCAAAAGATTAAGACATATGTTTAGAAGGATTTATAAGTGTATGTTGACCTCTTATGGGTAACCACGATAGACTATGGCCTAACTCTTCTGAAAGTTTAAAAAGGTCCTTAGTGTAAGACGTTTTTATATGTACCGACGTAAAAGTATTTTAAAGACATACATTATATTACACTTCTAACCTATAATCTACTTACCATGAGATCGAGTTTCGATTCACCGTCAACAGTGCTCTCGAAAGTAAAAGTACCATGAAATTTAATGAAACGACGCCGTAGCATATTTGTGAATGATTTATTTAATAAAGTAGTATGGGAGCAATCACTTAGCTAAATTCATAGCGTGACAGTACGGTTCAAATAAAGACATGTACATACCGACGGAGATCCCTCGCTCGTGCATACGAATGACGCGCTTAACGGTGCGACACACTGGCTACACACTCACTAACGGCACGAGAAAAGTAATCCTTAAAATTTTCAATCGAAAATCACTTATCAAATCAAAGAGCTACATAATCTGAAATCTTATTTGAAAGTGTATCTGAGACGAAAAAGTAAATGGGAGTTTTTGATGCGTACCGCACAAGATTCGAATCATATTGTAGGTCAGTACTATATTAGAAAGACGGGTGTAGTAATGTAGGTTACAAAATTTAAAAAAAAAGAGCCATTAATACCGAAATTTAATTATTGTTTGGTGATAGCGCTATCTATATACCATGCATTAAAGTTATAGATAGAAGGAAAGTCAAATAAAAACAATGCTTCGTAAATCCACCAAAGCAATGCCAGTAATAGCACTGCACTTATTGACATAATATAATATGATGATATCCTTAAAATAACCAATAGTAAGTGGTTTTAAATAAGACATAATTTTAAAGGTAAGACATAATTGTATTACTGAAATTTTTAAGGTACTCTGCCACTTGCAAAATAGTAAGACTTGGTATATATTCAACGTAAGACGTTCGGTGGCGTGCTGTGGTGTATGGTAAGTGTGCTCGCATGTATGGTGGTACCGACAGGCACCGTCACCGTCAAAGTCACTGACACACGGCCACGTCGAGATGTGCGCTCGTCACGACACATATACATATACACTGCTACCCTTTATGAAATATTTAGTCTCCTTGCTCTGTATAGTCCGAATGAAAATATCTTGGGACAAATCTCAAGGTTGTCTGTCTGAACAATTTACTTGTATAACCGT
Organism: Cephonodes hylas; assembly: GCA_030295005.1. Lineage (NCBI taxonomy): Eukaryota > Metazoa > Arthropoda > Insecta > Lepidoptera > Sphingidae > Cephonodes > Cephonodes hylas. The sequence continues at coordinate 283,793 of AP025367.1, read as the reverse complement.
TACAAGATATGGTATGGATAACCAACTGATTCTGTAAGAATATTTTTTGGAAGGTATAATACGTATTTTACCTAAAGGTCTCATTAAGTTCGTTTCGTATGAGTTAAGCAATAACGGCAATAGGCTCGTCCCTTCTTACGTGAGATTGATATACAACTAGCGAAATTCGTGTGCAGCAATACACTTCTGATTACCCCATAAAGGAGTATAGACGTGAAGTTATGTATGTAAGTAATACATACACGTTAATATTTAGCAAAAAGCGTCACAACTCTACTTGCAGTCGGCATGAAGACAAAGCATCTAGGTTTAAATCATAAACGGGACGTGAGGAATGTAGGAAGCCGTCTCATATCGGTGTCGGAGGTTTATTGCGGCGGTGGACGTGCGCGGGCCCGCTGCGTGCCGCGCCCGGGCGACGCCGCCCTACTCGACGTACATCTCATTACTAAACGACAACTTACTGGAACTACTAAAGGACTGGCCTTAGGTGTTTTTCTGATGTTCTGGATGAGTGACAGCACTGCAAATCTAAACGCTAACTAACTGGAACAATAGAGGAGTCTTCATCTTCTTCATCAACCCATATACGCCCACTGCTGAGCACGGGTCTCCTCTACCATTGAGAGGGACTAGGCCAGCGTGGCGGACTATGGCCTAAACCCTCTCAATAGAGGAGTATTAGGAGGTAATTTAACGATATGGAAAAATGACAGCACTGCAATGATAACCCAAGGACAGTTGGTTAGATACCAGCTTCAGAAACGTGTAAATGTGAGGTAATATTTGTTTTAGGTATGAGTGTTTGTGAGACTGGAAAATGTATCTTAATGTGGTATCAGAATTACGTATATGTATGTATCTACTATGTGTTTTGGTTCAAGGGAGTGAAAAACTAAAAACATTATAGTGATATGATAAAAATAATCTCCATATTGATTTATCTAAAACGGAGAAGACGACAGAAACTTTAAACTGTATTGTTAATGTAGAAGTTAATCGGTGTAATTATGTTGTTAATTTTAATATGTTCTTCAAAATAAAAGTCACCTTACCGATTTAAGTTTAACCGATTACTGCAAAAGCCATTCAGCCGTTGTAATCCAAGATTTCATCTAAGTAGAGCAGCATTAGCTTGTTCAAGATGTTAAGTGAGAGCTGCGTTAACATTGTAAATTCTTCAATATAGTTTGAAGTGATAGCTGGCAGTCAGCAGATACGACGAGGCACATGCACCTCAGCGCCATCTGGCGGCGAGGCGAGGCGAGGCACAGCTCGTATGTCCACCGAGCACTCGATAAATCATATCTATCGCGCTCCGTATTGCGAGACGATATGAAAACTGCTTTACGGTTCGCATAAGCCGCGTGCACAATACACTATATAGAATATTGGGTTATTCTGGTAGGTGGATTTAAAGAAGGTAGGTTAATAAGCAACAAAGTTATGATCTTCAGATCGGGATAATTGAAGAAATAAAAAAAAATACAAAATATCCGATTGCCATGCAAAAATACGAAGATTAAATGTTTTTAAATTCTTTCGATGTATATTTTGCTAATTGTCCCCCAAAATATTCTTCACAGTTGGGTGATAAAACTAAAAACAATTGCAAACATAAAATATAACGTAAACATAACACTTCAGCAAATAATTTGATCCTTGTTATATTCGGTACGGTTAAAATACTGACCACTACAAATTTTCAGGCAGAGGTACAAGACACAGCCAATTTTAAAAAAGCACTAGCTTTTTAATTCTTATCCAATCGTATTGTTAAATCAGATTAAAAAGAAAAATACATTCCTAAATAATGTCATTGTGTGTATGGCTGAGTGCAGTTATCAAGCGGGCCGATTTCACTGCGTTTTGATCGCGGGCGCGCGGCGATTCCGCTCGACACCGCGCCCGCTATATTGAGCCATTACGTGCTGTTATAGCCTTTTCCACACTCTTTAATATATTTTATTTGCTCCCAAATTGGCCAAATTGGTGAAAAACCCGTTACGTTTCGAATACTGGCAGCGCATTGTGAATGACGTTGATTACCCGTATCTAAATATCAACGTTTTCAGCAAAAAATTGCAGCTTCAGCTGTGTGAGTATAGTGGACAATTACTACGAATATGAATGCATGTAACTATAATCGAAGTTATTCAACCACCAACCCGCACTAGGCCAGCGTGGTGGACTAAGGCCTAAACCTTCTCAATGGTAAAGGATGCCCGTTTCCAGTAGTTTCACATATTTGGCCTGATGATAATGAAAATCGACTTTATTTTTCAAAACACAAATAATTTGTAGACAACCCTGAAAAATTCCGTAATTTGAAATTAAACAATGACTACTATTGACACCTATCACACTCCTGTGATGACAAGGGACTTCCAACAAAGATTCATTCCTTCCATACTGTTCATTCCACAGCCGATACTAATCACTGCAACTCATTTGCCAACGGTACTCATCAGACAGTGGTCACCTGACCTGACGGCGCCACGTCGGCGGCGGGGGCGGAGGGGGCGGAAAGTGGCGGAGGGGGCGAATGGTGGCGGAGATTAATTACTGTTTGATCCGCACAACGGGGCCCCAGGTACCGAGGTGAGTGACACCTAAACTGCTTGCCCACTGACACCCGCTGATTTACTGTTAAATGCTGTTTCAGTGCGAGATTAAACCAGGTACATATTATGGTATGCCTATTTGATTAATTTGGTAATGTTCGTTGTTAACGCTATGTTTCATTTTAAAGATTAATGTCGATAGCCTTGTTCTCTATTGTTCCTACTGCTGTATGGATCTCCTCTTCAACTGAGTGGGTTAGGTTAGGTTAGTCCACCAGACTGGTGTAGTACCGGCTGGCGGAATACTCACCAAGTAAATTCTTAAGATCTTAAGATGTGAAGGTTTCCTTACGATGTTATTCTTCACCGTTAAAGTACACGACACGTTAAAGTACAGATCATTCGCTCATACATTACTTCGAAAAGTCAAAACCATATCACAAAACATCCCATATAATTTGCCATCTGCGTGCCTTCTAAGTCAGAAATCCACAGCAATACAACGTTGCTGGTTAATGAGGAAACAGCTCGTCACCACGTCAGGGGCACGGCAAAAAGGCAGCGGCGGTGGATGCATGTACGTGTATTAATTACCGGCCGATACGCTAAGTAATGACCCTTGTACATTTGACAGCCGACAGCCGACAGGTACGCCGGGAAATTAGCCGTGCTGGATGTGGTATTACGCTTTGATTAATATCATTAGCGTGAAAATAAATTTCTTACTTTGCAATTAGTAATAGTTGGCCTCGAGGTTTCGGCGCGCGGTTGAGAATCTTGGCGGTTGCCGGCTTAAAGCCACAGGCACATTCCTCTGACTAAATTTCGAAAACACTTGTGTATTAATGATGAATTATCACTTATTTTAACGGTGAAGAAAACTTTGGAATTTCTTCGGTATGTAGCCTGCCAACCCGCACTAGCACAAGCGTGTTGAACTAAGGTCTTAACTCTCTCAGTTGCAGAGCAGGCCCGGCTCCTGGACACGTATATGAGCTGATGATGAACAATTCACAATGATATTCTTTATAAGCAGTAGTCACATCGAATGCGGAATTAGGCACACATAAGCTCAATAACTAGAACCACTCTCGCACTCAAATTGATGTTTAACAATACCCTTTTTGCTTTGCATGGTCAGAAGGTCAGTAAGAGTTGTTAGTATTAAAAAAGTCGAGAAAGCTTTTGAAGGAATGCAGTTAGTCTCTTCTCTTCATCAACCCATATACGCCCACTGCTGAGCACGGGTCTCCTCTACCATTAAGAGGGTTTAGGCCATAGTCCACCACGCTGGCCTAGTGCGGGTTGGTTAGTAGTAGGAAGATATTTTAACTGAGTATCTAAAGTATCTTAGGTAGAAAAATGCAAAAGTAATTAGGGTTGTCTCTTCTCGCAGTTCTACGCGGTGGAGTTGTAGATAGGTGTAGGTGCGGGCGTGTGCCGGCTCGCAGCCATTAGCGAGATATGAAAGCACAGGTCAGCGCCGGCCCTAATCGACGCCGCAATCCATCACCCACGTGAATAGGTGGGCACCGGGCCCGGGCCGACACCGACAGCAAAACTCCACGGAAACTCGCTTGCACCAAATATCTATGTGAAAAAGTTAGGCACAAGTTTAATTGAAAGTTTGGAATTTTTTGCTAACATTGTATCAGCTAGTACTTGAATATTGTATTAAGGGCAAATAAATAAAGTTATATGGAGTTATATCTTCGTAGATATGAGGCTAGTAAATAAGTTAATGCTAAAACCTATAAGCAAAAAACTAAGGATGTCTTATTTTGTGATAAAATATAATTGTGTAAAAAACGTTAAGCCCACAAGAATTCTCACTACTCAATACTGCAAAGTACTTTAACTATTGACGTAAAGATCTACTGGTCATTTTTTTGCTATTTACATGGATGTAAATTGATTACTCCATAATTCTCGTGTTTTACTATTCTGAACCTCTTCATTTGAACTCTTGATTCCTAGCTGTTAATCGCTATTGCATACGGATATTTTTTTGCTTTTCTTCTAAACAATTAGTACCTGAAGATATCCAATTAGAACATGCTGTCCGTACGAGCAAGAGTGACGGCTCGTGCACGTCAGACGGTCGCGATGCCCGCGCCAATAACTTGCTACCCTCGGCGATCCATCATTAAACTCCGTGTTTTTATTAAATAACATTTTGTAACATTACCTCCTCGGCTTTTGGGGTGTGTTTTTTCTGGTGACATTTTTTGAGTTGAAGAATATTGGGAAAAACTTCGATAGAGATAATACAACATGGTAAAACAATGATTATTATCTCTTTACATTCTACTTTAGATTTAAAAGATGTAGAACCTCTTTTTGAAAATGATTTGAAGTTGATTCTGCAGACACTACATTTTATTTCACTGATCCCTTATTTCCTATTGTATTGTTTTTTTATGTATAAAAAACAGTAATTTTAAACAGATCATACGTTAGATCGGTAAATTAACAAGCCACAAATCACATTTTAACAAAAACGCTATCGCGGCTTAATAACATGAGTTGAGGTGTGTTTGAAACAATCCCTCCGACACCGAGCTATCGTTAAACGCATCACACACAACGCAGCTCCCGGATCCAATCAGCATCTCATATCGAGGCGCATCTGCCCACTCCGATTGCACGCCATAAGGTGACGCGCTAATCCATTAGTCACCTCTCGCTCCATATTTAATACCAAACCCAGCTCCCCTGCCCCCCTCACCGCACACCCCGCACCCCCGCACACACCCTTACACCTAAGCAATTGTCCGCGCGCACATGTCGCTGCCCTAACAACGTATAAAATTTGATAAATCGCATTGCCAACATGTGAACTACCCTCTTAGCTTAAACGATCCGTACTCCGAGGCCACTCAGACGGACATCAGTAAAAAGTAACCTTAAACACACCGCGTAGGGTGTAATTTCAAATGGAATTGAATAATACGAGTTATCATTGTTTAGACACGCGTATTCCTAAAATACTATAAAGGAGACAGTGAACTGTATGCTGCAAATCGTTTGCAGTAAAGTGTACATTGCATTGATGGTGCGTTGAGGTCTGACGGGCGAAATCGCAAATGCACTTTAGTGAATGGCCGAGAGGCGACTGTTCCGGAGGGTAGGGCTGCAGGCGGTAGGTAAGATAATGCAGATGTCGGAGGGACGCAAGGTGCGCCCCATTTGGAAGACGCCGGCCCTCGTATTGATGACAGAAGCAATTTCGGCGGACGTATCGCGATTAATATAAATGCAGCTCAGTAATGCGTGAACTCGTCTAATGGCACTGTAATGGTCTGAATGCTGTGTGACTTATATCTGTTAGTGGAATTTTTACCTCACCTTGAGATTTTTATTCCACTTAAATGTTTATATCTTTTATTTTATTGATTTGATATACATTAACAGTAATTATAAATGTTTAAAATAGGAACACTTGGAATTTCATCATACGATTTTAATTGACACACTACAGAGACAGAACCATCAACATTTGATGCCGCAGTGTGAGTCTACCTTATCGTGAAAAAAAGTTATAACTCAATGAATATTTTCAACACAACTTATCTTTCTTCAAATAAATAAAGTTACAGTTAACATAACTCAAGTCAGACGTTCGACCTGTCAGAATCTTTACAAAAATATGAGCGCGGGCAGAAACACCGTGGAGCGATGCAACGGCACCACACTACCGCCGTCTGTTCCGACGCCCGAACATTCAGAATTAAATTATCCGCACCGCATCCCGCTTGTGTTCATAAAAATTGAATTTGAAAACTTCGCGCATTCACTTTGAAATGTACAAAAACGATCCATCAATTCGAAATCGCACGGCGAAACTTTCACCGCCGGCCAAAATCGATACTAAATTAGCTAATGGAAACTTGATAGCGCGCAAAAAACCAAATCCCCGCAAACCCCCATAAACGCATTTGGCAACAATAAATCTGTGCATTGTCCTCACGACGACAGATGGCGTTTTGTGCCACCCTCGTGCACAGGTAACTTTATACTGCGCTCCCTCGCTTTAATTCTGATCGCGCTGCGTAAATTACTGCGTTTAGCGTAGAGTTTTGCTGCAGCGGTTGAAGCGCTGTATTGTGAGATGGTAAGTGCATTAGGCACGTACAATAGAATAGAGAGTTATGTTAATGCGAGGTGTATGCGCTGCGTGTCCATAGTCCATGTGGACGTGCGCATGCGCGGTGCAGGGCTGTCGCCAGTGTCGCGGGGTGCTCATGCGTCGCCGTATTGTGGGATTACGTCGCCTGTTCGAATCGCAACGGTCGGCTTATGGTATTGGGATTTGGGAACATTTGGTAGGTGCCCCGTCAACTTGTATGGATCGCTCAATTAATTTTGTTGTAATAGGTGAATGTGATAATACATTCTCTCACAATTTACATTATCTGATATCGAATTCGTAAATATCTTAAACTTAACATAGAGCGTAGAAAATATTTTCATTGGAAGAAGTAAACGAAACTAGGTATAATAGAAATATTTGTCTGAGAACGTAGTATTTCATTATCTGCTAAGTACGTACATCATTTTCATACATAGTTATTAAGTCTAGCCCAATTATTTCCAATTGGTGAATAGCCTCGTTTTTACACTGTTCTAATAGCTTTAAAACCGATTAATATCATTCGATGAAAACCTCACAAATATGTATTATAATTATTATTTGAAAAAAGCACAATATCATTATCCATTGCGGTCACGTTTAGTGTTATCGTGTGTAAACAATAGGTAATGGGTGTACCTTGAAACGGCAGTTAATTAAGATATCGCGGAACAAACACGGTATCTAAAACAAACCCGCACCTAATGGTCACCAATTTGTTCATTTGTTCAATAAATAACGGATCATCTATTTATCGCTGTTTGTACCGGTCGCGTGAAATGTCTCACTTATGTGCGCACTCGATTAAATAAAATCGCTTCTCGCTACTCCATGTTTGGAGAGCACTGCGTTATCAGATGGTAGTTGGAAATACAGTCAGAATGTATTTAATTATATTTCTGTCGTATTGCAATGACACAAAAGTATTGCTATTCGTCGACTGTATATAAAGGTCATCAGCCTGGAGGTGTTAACCCAATCCAACGGCAATCATAGTTGACTAAACTATTCTTATATTGCTTGTAGTTTACATACTTTATTTAAAGAAAAAAAATCGATGACTTCGAGGTTAAGACTTGGGTCAATAAACTCGGCGGTCGGAGGCACATAGGGTTCTTAAAAATTTCTTAGGTCTGTAGTCCGCCAACACGAATTGAGTCAGCATGGTGGACTAAAGCCTAAATTAAAGTAGTTATATCTCCTCATAGTTGCAGACGAGGCCCGTGCCCATCGATGGGACGTATAAGGGCTGCTGATGATGATAATTGTAAAAAATATATCAACCACGATTACAATCACATCGTCAGTCATAAAGTAATTTGGAAATTACTTTTACAACACATTTGACAGAAATTAATACTCCAATCATAACGAAATGTATGGAACTCAATTAAATAAATTATTCGTGCTGTCATTGAAACAATAATCAACAGTCATAGAAATGGTCCGCGGGCGTTGGATCAAATTACAATTAAAACTTTGCACATTAACACTTCTGCCAAGTACATTAAATTAATAAAAATATGCCTCTGGGAGGACTAACTGCCGCGACGATTACACACCCTCTAATATAAATTATACTTCGAGTTATTATTTAGGGTGATGCAAAAACTTCATCCGTTGTCAACTTTGGAGATGTGATGTTGATGATACAAATATGTGAGTTATTTGTTAATTCCTATTTGAAAATCGTGTCTTAATGTCTATTACCACACGCACGAGTTTACTTAATAACTAACATTACAGTCCGACTCCGCCAGCTCCCTATTTACGAATGAAATTTAAACTCTAAAAGCTCCTTTTTATTAATTAGGCTGACAATAACAGGATTCATAACCGTACAAGTATGGCTAAATCCCTCATTTTTGCAATTTTCTCTAGATCTATTTTCGTGGTACTACTGAGATTGCCTAATGGAAAAATCCAATAACACTTTGCCCAACCTGGGAATCGGGCCTAATATCTCTAGTTCATACAACACATATCCGTTGTTCGTATTTACCACCACCACCACCACCCAACAGTCACATACATAGCTCTGACCCCACACTAGGTTACAAGACCTGTGTCGTGAGTATCAGACACTACGAGGGACTTTTTCGGTCTCACAAACACCCAGACCCGAAACAAATATTTGTGGTTCACATAAACATTTGTCTCGGTGCGGGGATCGAACCCGCGGCCTCTCGTTTCGCAAGCTGGTGTTCTAGCCAACTGCGCCACGGGGGCTATTTGCGTTGGGAGACCACGTTGTAACCCGTTACAGGACTAATTAATACCAAACCTATATTTTTTCCTAGTTATTGCACTACAATTTAAAACAAACAATCATCAAAAGACTACCTAACTGAGACTAACCGATAGTCCCGTGACTGTCTTATCTCACGTTTAAAAATAATTTCGATGTAAAAAGCGAACGGTTGGACAGTAAAAATGCACGTCGCGTTTATGGAGTCGGTTTCAGCAGGTTTTCAATCGGGCAGCGCCGCCCACCGCCGGCCTTCGCTCGTTACTGCACATAAACAAACTGTTTGCTCTTTTTACACTTTACAGCGACCCTCGTAAACGCGACCAACAAGCCACACCGAATCAGCGGTTTGTTACTAGTGATGTCACGCAGGATTTACATGTCGATAGACAATGCTAGCGTTCGGTACGCTGTGCTCGCGAGCAGTTTAATACAATCACAGTGTAAGTGGTTCGATAGCTTTGCGGTATAGTGAACTATTCCGACTTTGCCATGGTGATGAAATATATTTTTTATTAATAACTAGCTGTTGCCCGCAACTTCGTCCGCGTAGACTACGAGGTTGAGTTCAGATAGAAAATAAGTTACAGTCTCTTCTACTTCTCAGAGTCCTATTTATGCACATACCAAAAATCATTGAAATCGGTTTGGTAGACCCAGAAATACCCATTCCCATGGGTATACTACATTTTCTGGGATAGAAAGTATCCAATGTTAATTCTGTGAGCTCTACCTCTCTCTATACCAAATTTCATTCAAATCGCTTTGGTAGATCCAGAAATACGCATTCCCACAGGAATACTACATTTGCCGGGATAAAAAGTATCCTATGTTTCATTCTGATGTACATATAAGCTATATTATTGTAAAGTTTCATTAAACTACATTTAGTAGTTTTTACGTGAAAGCGTAACAGACAGACAGACAGACAGAGTTACTTTCGCATTTATAATATTAGTATGGATTACAGGTTTTGCTTTTATTTGAATGTGTAGATTTAAAGTTTTAATTATAAACAAGTTTCGTTTGGTCACAATATAATTAAATTGCAATGTATATTGAAGATAGATAATACAGAATAACTTTAAACCACATCGTAATCACTTCAGCGGCCATCAAGATAGCCAACTTTTCACATTGAATACGTCAACTGCAGAAATACGTCTGTATTACACACATAAAATCTAAATTAATAACATATTTATTCCCAAGAAAAGTAACACAGAATCTTTAGTAATATCTATAGCGATTTTATCAAGGAGCAAAGCATTCGACATCGAGCCCAGTGCGGCCGTGTGGGCACCTCCCCGGGCGCCTTACGTAGCGACTAAGACGCGCAACACAACACTATATTTGCATTTTATTCGCCCGCGGCCCTCCTCTCGCTCGTACCTCCTCGCCCGGGCTCTTCATGTCTTGTCAGGTAATAACCTCTTTGACGAACGCGCCTGACCATCTATACTTACCCACCACACGCGAATTTCAACCTAGTTGTATAATCTATAAGGGCGAAGTAAGGCGCAGAGCTAAGTTTGCCCGTGGTAAAGGCTTGAGAGATAAAAGCAAACGGATTATTGGTCTCGTGCTGGCATGTGCAGATATGTGGCTCGCAGGCGGACACCGAGCGTCTTTTAGATTGTTTATGTAGATTGAATTCGCCTGCATGAATAGTAACTGAATTATCTTCTATAATGTACCTTCATGGGTGTAGTCGGTACTTATGCAGTTATTGAAGTTATAGAAGCACGCTGGAGTTTACTTAAAATGATTAATTGAAAGGCACAATTCTTAATAATTTGCAAGAACTGATGCCGCGTAAAATAAGCGCGCGTTTCGTTCTATAAGTGAATTTTTGGACGCACAATAAATTATATTCATATCGCACATTCTTCACTACAGATTGAAGTATTTTTCAATATCAAAAACTGCAATGGTATTTGGATTTGAAGTAAAATCACTGCCGGTCATTCTCTTAGTGATTAATGTTCATTAGTTAAAAGTAGGTCTAATATCGTTCTTTTATTTTGTTCATCTGGTTTATCCCCCACAGCCGCGGAGGTAGTTTAAGAGCTGGTGATGATGTTTTACACACTAACAATAGTTACACATTGAATACAACCTGACTCAATATCTTTGTCTACGATTTTCCCCTTTATTCCTCATAGACTTTTTGAAAAATATTTGCAAAGACATTTAACAAAACACCACTAACCATCGTAATGATCGATAAAGAGCACATGTTTCAGACGCGAGCGTGTAATGTGGAGCAAGTTTGATTTTGCAAAACTGAATAGCGGTAATAAAAGCGTGGATTAATGCGGAGTCGGGAGTGCGGGCCTAAACAATGATCATTGGCGATGACAAACGCAATGCCGGCGTAATTAGTGATTAGTCGTAAAATGGAGCGGTCATCAGAGCTCGGCCGCTGGTGCCCGAGCCGCGCTAGTGCCGACAAATACTCGCACCACAGGGAACTAACAAATAGCTGGAAGGGGGATGTAATGTTGAATTTGTCAAAATAACGTTAGTGGAGCAAGAAATTTGGATGTGATGGTGAGGTCTAAATGTATGTTACATCGCAGCAGATGATATTTTTGTAATTGAAAGAATAAACAAAACCGATGTGTAAAGTATATGTTCATTCTATTGCCAGATAAGAAATCGATGAATTAAATTAATAGACACTTCAAGTTCTCCTCCTCCTCCTTTCTCTCTTGTCGACTTCTCCGCTCCTTCTTTTTGAGTTATCTTACTCATAACTTTTGTATACAAACTGACCTTCTGTAATCTGTCATCACTGCAACCGATTCCTCCTTTTACAGACCCAATACATTTGCTTAATACCTTACGTTACATTCTCTTGTCCCTCTTTTTTACCTATAGTTCTTTTCCATTTCTAGAACTTTCTACCTCCTCCAGTGTCCATGCATGCCGCTTCCACGCCCCCGTACTCGTTGTATTGGCGTAGTGTCGGGGCGGTTGATTGCGCGCGCCGTGACAAAGATCCGCCGACAACAATTCACGTCAATTTGTGAGCTGACAAGGTGCGGTCGCGAGCCGCACTGCACCACGCCGCACCACGCACCACGCGCCTACGCACCGGAGTAGACTTTGAACTACATGTTCTGTGAATGTTTCGTCTAATTTAAAAATAAGCCTTTACATGGTCATCGTGACTATAAGCTTTTTTACAGCGCAAAAGTAGCCAAAATGTAAAGAAAATACTAATTACCACCTCTCCAATTTTTTTTTGTTATCATATGATTATCAAGTTATTAACCGTATGTATGGATCGGAGTGTTGGGCTACGAATAAGACGGACGAAAGACGACTGCATGCAGCAGAAATGCGAATGTTGCGACGGATGTGTGGGGTAACTCTGACTGACAGAGTGAGGAATGAATACGTTAGAGGAAGTTTGAAAGTAGCTCCTGTGATTGATAAGCTGAAAGGACACCGTCTGTCGTGGTATGGGCATATTATGAGGAGGGACGAAACATGTGTTGGTGAAAAAGTAATGAGCATGAAAGTTGAAGGATGGACAAGCCGAGGAAGGCCAAAGAAAACATGGATGGAGTGCGTGAGAGGAGATATGAAAGAGAAAGGCGTGACTGAAGACATGGCGGCTGATAGAGATGTGTGGAAGGACAAAACATGCTGCGCCGACCCCAAATAAAAATTGGGAGCAGGGCAAGAGAATGATGATATCAAGTTATTAACCGGTTCGTAAAGTAATTTGTTGGAATATTAACCAAATTTAGTATAGGTATCAATGCCTTATAGAATTCCCGAGAATCTAGAAGAGATATATGACATTGACCAATGACTATGATCCCTAACTTAGCTCATCAATCCCCTTGAAGTCTGGTGATGATGATAATAATGATTCATTTTATAACATCAATTGAGTACTAATCCATCATTTTAGTTACAACACACTAAAAAAACTATTACCATTGCGATTAGCTCAGGACTACTGTTTTGAAATATCTTCAAAAAAATGTAGTGCTGTTTCGACTCCACAGGCTTGCAGTCCGCGATCAAACAGACCGGTCGGCGAGCGAGGCCGGCCACTAGTTTTGCGAGCACTGGAGTCCACGAGTGGCCCCGACACCGCGTCGCTCACAACTCTCTTGTTTACTAGCCGTGCTCACCGGTGCAGCTGCACCCTCCACATATCTGTCGTAAAGATATCTTTCATGTATGCAAATGGTTAGGGTCTATTTCAAAGCAAAGCGTTAGACGAACGATAGCCTCTACTGTAATTGAGTAAGATTTACCGAATTTTTTCATTTTTTTTTTCAAGTGAGACGGTTTTTACCAAGATAATAAATAAATACACCCAACAGTCACACACATAGTCCTGACCCCACACTAAGATACAAGTCTTGTGTCGTGGGTATCAGAAACTACGAGAGACTTTTCGGTCTCACAAACACCCAGACCCGAAACAAATATTAGTGGATCACACAAACATTTGTCTCGGTGCGGGGATCGAACCCGCGGCCTCTCGTTTCGCAAGCTGGTGTCTAGCCAACTGCGCCACGGGGCTGTCAAAGTATCCTTTGGCTAGTAGTCAAGATAAGTATCCTTTGGCTCATACTATGTATGTATGTACACCCAGCATAGTTTCGGTGCTTCGATAGAAGACCAAAAGCATTAAACGTCAATTGTTTAATGTCCAGTTAATTGTTGTTTGTTGTGAGGTCAGGATATTCACATTTATATCTCATTCACGATAAGTTGATTCTTTTGGCATATCGACTAATGATGGGAAACAGAAAATATCGAGTGGCTAAAAAATATTGCGTTTTGAAATACTGCATTATGTGTGAAATTATTTATTACTTTCGACATGTAAAACATTATTTAGATAAGCGATGGTGGGTCATAATAAGTGGTCTATTTAATATAACAGGGTTATTTTTAGACCTCCCGCCAAATTTGAATAGGTGTTTTAGACCACGAAAGTAAACAACTTCCCCAAAGAAACACGGGTCGAAAAGTGAAAAAAAAATTCAGACCTACTTGAAATCGACCGCGTGAGCAGTTTTCTATGGGAGGGTCGAATTATTTATCACGTTTCGACCCATGTTTCTTTGGAAAAGTTGTTTAGTTTCATGGTCTAAACAACCTATTTTAAGTTGACAGGAGGTCCAAAAATAACGCAGTATGTAAAAATTAAGGTTGAAAAATTAAATAGTTTTATCTTTAAAACAGTTTTTATTAAGAAACTGGAGCACAGCCATGATCATCATAGTGTTCAGTAAAATTATCGACGTGGATATCGATATGAACGATGTTACGTCCCTTTCCGTCCGACCGATGTAACATTATATAAACGTCAATTAGTTTCAGTATTCCTATTTTAATTTTTCTTTGAAGCATTAAAGTCTCAAAATTTTCGGATAACGCTTATATCTTTAGGGACTTTTGTGTTGTATGTATTTTTTTATATTTATCAAATCATTAAAATAATAAAATAATACGTTTTTTATTTCAAAGTCATGTCTCAGAAAAATTGACATTTGCCAAAAGAATCAACTTATCGTGAATGAGGTATAAAGTGTCAAATTTCCTTTGTCAAATAAATATTTGAAGCTTAAAAAATATTGTTCGGAATTTTATAAAGTTGGGCTCATGGGTTTCTATAGAATTATAGCCACTGATCGAATACTACACCTAATATCACTACATACGTAGTAACATTTCAAACAAAATCCCCATATTCTTCGCTATAACAACCAAATAAATCTCAACACAAAAATAGACGGCACATTAACATGTCAGTCATGTTCGCTAGAATTGTTCCGTGACGTGACGTGGTATTAATATTGGGAGGATGATCGCAAGCGGTAGGTGTTAACGAGGCACAATTAGCGTCTATCTTCGATTGGAACAAACAGGCATTATCTGGTCGGCGGGCCCGCGAGCACGATTCCCTGCTTACGTGCTAATGAGGATCTAATGACTCGCTTGTTACAGCCCATGAACGTCTGTTGGAATACTAGCGGTTTATTCTTTTACTGTACGACTGACCTAATTTTTTGGGGTTATAGTTTGGCTTTGAATGGCAATAGTATTGTTTCTTAAGTTGACATCTGTCTGATGACTGGTATCCGTTTTTAGGTGTACACGAAATGTTTACGAGACCAAAATTTGTCTTCCAATAAGGTAGGTAATATAATATGTATATGTGAGACCACAATTATATCTGTCAGTTACTTGTAATTGTTTTTCTAGTTTAACAAAAGTTAAATATCAAAATAATTAGATCCATATTATTTCTATACAAATACTTTCCAATGTCCATTAACATTAGAATTTAGATATTTACCTACAACCGGGTAAATTGAGGTTTTTAATTATATTTTATTAGAAATCAAAATTTAAAGAAATCATTTAAAGATTTTTTGAGTTTAAAATTTAACAACTTGAAAATTATCGTCTACTAAACAAAAATGGCGACAAATTCAAAAACTAACAAAATAAAATAGCGCACGTTAAAAAGAAGAAACCGTACAATTTAGCGATAATATCAAACAACTCGAAATACATTTGGAATATCCAATTGTCCAGCACAAAGATCTCATTGCAGATGAAGACATTACATCTGTGTTTTTATTGCACGCGGGTGCTTGAACTCCGCGTAACGAACAAATGTTTACCTTTCTCTGCGTCTGGACAGGAGAACTAACATTACATATTCAATATTTGCTTAAAGAAGATCGAATATAAATTGAAATTGAAATTTATAAATTAACCTACCCTTTGTCCGAGACCTCTACGTGGGCTTCAAGATTGAATACAAAGAAGTATAAAGTTCAGGTACTATTGATATGTGCTCTAGGAAGTTTGCAGTAACACCTGACTGAAGTATGAAAACCTAACATCTACTTATCTACTCGATTTGTAAATATTTATTAAAAGTGTGTTTATTGTGTAAAGTGTAGGAGTCGTAAATACTGAAAAAAGAAAAAAATATACGATCATTATAGTACCCGAGAACTTTATTGAAAGGTAATTTATGGCCAAATCAAACCCTGGTGTCACTACGGCAATCAAGTCCGAGAAATACATAAAAACAGTTTCTAGAAGTAACAGAAACCGTGTTCATAAAACTGTGGGGAAAAAAGTAAAATTCCATAAAACTACACACTAATAAGTCGCATGAAAAAAATGTTACGACATATCTATAAAAACTACAACGACTCAGTGATACCAGCCGACAATAAATGAAGTTGTTATGGACGGAGCAAATATTGCATTATTTTATGTTTGTTCCACGTTATTGGTATATTAAGGGGCGGTTGTCATCGGGACTGAGTTGCCTCCGCTCTTTGAATATTTCCGTACATTTATATGGCGTAAACCGAACTTTTCCGTTCATTTCGTGGAAGGAAATCGCTAGTGCACGAACGATTGCATATCGTATTACCTTTTGTGGCTTCTTTGTTTCGAATTAAGTGAAACTTCTTACAATGAATGAGGCAATGTCAACTAGTGTTGGAAGGTTACTATCATTTTAACGAATGCTTCGTGCAAATCGACTTCCGTCTTCCGCTTATTTATACTTACACGATTGATATACCCTTATAAAGTAACCTATGGTATTTTCTAGGGTTTCAAAAACTTGTTTTGTGTTCTTCGCAAATATTAACCGCAACTTCACTTTCATACTTATCGTTTTATACTTACCATTCCAATATTTGATCCTCGAATTCCCAAATCATTTTGCTAAATCTAAACAGTGTGTCGCTACAAAAACTTTAAATTTGCGAAGTCGGAATGTATTTCACACAATGTTTTCTTTCATGTTGAGTTTCAATCGGTAAGATTCGGTGAAGTTTACGAGCGCACAAACCGACGTTTACTTTTATTTTGATTTATGAGAAGCGTCACAGAGGCCCTCCAATGTCTGTAGTTGATTATTCGAATTGTATCGAGTCACGGTACAGTTGTAGGCGCCTGGACCGCACGGGATAGAACGCCAACGCTATGTTCTATCCGATATATCGTGTCGGCATGACTTATTGCCAAGAAACTTAATAGTTCTTTGTTTCCAAAGAAGCAATTATATAAATACAGTGAATAATCTCATGAGCTAAATAACTTTGCAGCCTCGAAAACAATCAATATTGTGTGCCACGAAATAAGTCTTTCGATTAAGATTAATCGTTTCCTCTTGTGTGACGACCTGGTGTACTCGTATTAACCTTACAACGATGTCCAAAATTTTATATTAGTGCAGTGACAGAAACGACATTGGTACGTATATTTTATTAACCAAAACAACTTATTTCTTCAAAAAATTCATTTAAACTGCGTACTGTAATGATGACTGTTCCTGTGCCAAATTTTCCATGTAACATCGTACAGCCTATAAGGTGTCCGTTCTAGTGCGCATGTTTTTTATTCGTTTACGTTATTTTGCCTCAACGAGTATCTTTTATCTGGCTTTATCTGTTCGCCGGCGGGATGAATTTTGTTTATGTTTTTTCCACAAAATAAAGGAATTGCTTTGGACAATAAAATCGTAACAGTTGATGTCTAATTTGTGTCTAGACTCAATCATACTTAATAATACTGCTCTGACGGTCCAATTTGCTTCTAATAAAATGAGTTGTACTGGAATTTGGTCAAGGAATATTATACGTAATGTATGCGTACACGGGTTGGCGGAAACTGAGACGTCCTCTTGACAATTTCCCGTGATATACGAGGGCAGTCATAATTTTTGGTGGTCTGTATCTGATGCTAAAACATTTCATCTTGTACTCATGCTGGATTACCATAAAATGTTGGCCATTGAACGGGATATAGTTACATATACTCATAGCTGTATCATATTTGCAGATAGATTAATGTAATGCTGAAGATGATAAAAATAAAAGACTTCTTTATACGCCATAACTTCGTTATTGTATTGTCTCAAAGCATTAACGGGTACCAGAAGCTATAAGAATAATTTCAACAACCTTTCTTTCTTACAAAACTGCTTCACGATACCTAATTGAAATCAACAATCAGCTCCATCAATAAAAATGATAAGCTTAACCCTCCCATCCTTCTCAATAGTTTTAAAATTATACATGAGTTAATGCGATGGGACGTTTCTTTTCTTCCAAATAACGTTAATCGTACATAAAGTTTTTAACCCATTCAAGCGATCCTCATTAATGGATCACCTGTGATCAGACGGCATAATTGTATCAACATGTGGTATAAATTGAAACCTTTATGCACTCAGTGCTTGTCTTTTCCAAATCATGAATATATTTTGTTATAAATATTATCGTCGCTTAAGGCTCTAAGATTTAAGATACTTTTCCAACAAAATGATAATTGTATATATTTAGTGTGAGGAGTTCGCAGGCCTCCTCACATTGACAGCGCAATCCGCAGCGCCTGAGAGCTGTCCCGCTGATTTATTGTAATAAACAATAGATACACTCGCAGTCTCGTACCCACTACATTATAGAACGTGCCTTGCGCAGACCTACATACTCCATTTGGGATTTTAATTTTATTTGCGGAATATTTTACAGTTGCTAGCCTTATCCCTTAAATGAGTAGTGAATGTAATGTGTACCTAAGCTTTTAACTAATTCTCTGACATGCTCAGTTTGCTAATTACAATTTTTTTTTATACAATAAATAATAACAGACAAGTGAGTAGACTTTTTAATGTTTATTTTGGAAGTCGTGGAGGCAAGCTTATTCAGATTACGTTATGATCTGTAGTGCTAATGGGTGCAGCCCAAAGTCTACGAAAAACTTTGCTAAAAAACTTGGTGATAATACTCTACCGAAGTGATTTTTCAAAGATGCCGTGTCTATTCCCATCTGGTGTCTACATAGACCGTAGCTAATTAAACTATTGTGTGCGACCGGGCCGCGACATCGCGACGAGCGCCGACACGCGAACCGACGCACGATAAACACACGCCTGCCTCCTTCAACATCCACATAAGAGTAATGCTTTGCTTAAGATTATCGATGAGGTAAAGTGAGTATCTTTCTTCGTAAAACTTGTATGTTAACAATACTGCCCCGACATATCCTTCAAGATTTAAATGTACCTATATTTTAAAATGAGGACTTCGTTTGTTTCTCGTATTGAAAGTAAAGTAAATAAAGCGAACCGTAATCTACATCTTCGAGGATTTTTAAAGCAGCATAAAATTATTAAACAGGAATTAATTTTGTTAATGTTCCAGGATGGTTTTACTTCTCTATTACGTCTCTATGATGTCTTTTCGTCACTTGATAAATTCTTTTAGTCATGGCATTCTAGGTTCATCTCTATCTTGATGCCGCTTTCGAAACAAAGTGATCGTATTTTGATCGACTAACGCAATCGATACAAAAGTTTGTCCTGTTCTATGAAACCGAGAAATGTTTCATTGCATACTTCTATTTATTTACAAGGCAGTATCTGTCAATTACCGCATCCATTGAAGATTGTGTAGTAGGTCTGTGTCACGTATCGCCTAGTCAGCGCATAAATAACGTATGGAGCCGCTAATCCGATATGGCTGTGATTTGTTGGCCAATTTACTTATTTGCTTAACCCAGCGCCCAGTGGAGGACCCTTCAGCCGTCTTGGGCAAAACGTGCCCTAATTACTAAATACTCGCATTTGCGAAAGTATTTCATATTTTAATATCTAGATAATGTTGTCTTTACCAAGCCTATAAAAGGTTTCCTGTCAGATAGAAGATTCATGATTATTTTATGACCTCTTAAGACCCGAAATGATTTCCGGGAATGTATCTCGTTTATTTAGTTTCGTTTTTAATTTATTTAGCTTTCAAAAATATGACATAATTGCACTTAGAAATTAACTATCACTAGATAATTTGTTTACATACCTATCCAGTAGCAACGAACTGTATCAAATCTGTCCAACTGTGGACTACCAAATTTCCAATATATTTTTTTTTTCATTTACCTATAGAATAGTGTTCTTAAAGCATATTCATTAGCTTTGCCAAATCGACATAATTCAGCGGGATGCAATCGAAAGGTATTGGATTCAATTCTAGTTGGTAAAAGTGATGTAGGCTTTTCGGGAATATAAAGCTTAGCTATCATTAATATACGAAACTTTTGATACGTACGTAACTCTCCAGTTAACTATGTTATTTGTAAATATTTACGAGAATATTTGGGAAAACATATCTTAAGGGCATAATTTCCGTCCATTACTATTTTATCGTGGTATGTATAAAAGCGTCATCCATACTCGGAATACTTTCTGATTAACATTAGCAGTAAAGCCACCGTTTTACGAGAGCCTCGGGCACGCAAATACAAGAGCCATACAACGTACTAAAGCCTGATAAATTCATAAATTTCTTATTTATAATACAATAAAATTTATAACCACTATAATCTGCCGACAGAGCTCGCGACGCAACATATTCTGTTATTAACAATTCTCTAACGGCATGTCCTACCATCGTGTTTTTTCTCCTCAAGTGTTCCTATGTTTTGACGGGAAAACTGACCGTATTACTTGAGTAGTAGGGGCGTTTTTCATGCGTGTGATTTGGTGAGTGAAAGTAAATAGTGATGCTCAATAACCATCGGCATAAATAGTATTAACAACAATTGATTTACATACAAATTGCTTTAGACAATATTGCTGAAGGAATGGCGCGCGTGACGCGAAACGCACATTACTTGAAGACACGAAACCAGCGGGCGCAGAACATGCTCATTTGTCAACGGTTAGGAATCTAATAATAGTACCTACATAAAATTAGTGTCTCTTACGGTGTGTTTCCATATTATAAAGTTTAGTGACTTTTTTATAATTACTTTAGTTTTCACAATTTTATGTCTTTTTTAATAATAAGTTAGAAATTTGTCAAATGAACAAGTACCAAATACCTACTTATTTTAAAACTAGCGGCAAAAAGTGAAAAATTATTTCTTGTTCAACCTCTTTCTATATAGGCCTTAAAGTCGATCATTACATTAACTTCTAGAAATAAATTCTACAAAGTTATTAAAAACAGATACAAAAAATATCGCATTAATTGGATATCAATAAAAATTACTCACTGACAAATAATAATGTGCGATTCCAAAAAGAACAATTTTAACACCAAAAACTGTAATAGTTTATGACATAAATATTACTAGTAAATAATAAACAACTCAATAAGAATTATTGCAATACAGTATCGCCGTTTCGCTGGCCCGGTGGCAGAAAGCACAGTCCTTAGCAGGGAGATTCCGCGCGACTACACATAGGCCGCCACTATGAATACTGCCACCTGATTACGTTCATTGAGCGCTGCAGATATATCGCCTGATGGAGTTATCTGCACGGCTGTAAGGAGCCTACACTTCGTTTAGTTTCTATTGATGAAGTATTCAATGATTTTTATTGCATTATTAGTCTAGCTATGTGGATGATTAGGGCTAAAAAAGGGCGAGATTGTATTTGGGAAATTTACTCGTGAAAAGCGTAAAGTTTTATATGATTCTTAAAATCAAGTCAAGCCTGTATGTTGACAGCCCCGTGGCGCAGTTGATTAGCCACTAGCTTGCAAAATAGGATTTATACACTCTTATTATTATATTTATACACTCTTGTTCCTGGTCTCGGTGATTGAGAGAACGAAAAGCCTCTTGAAATTTCTGATATCAACAACACCAGAGTTGTGTCTTAGTATGGGGTCAAAATTATGTAAATTTGCGCATGTTAGGTAAATGAATAATATAACATGAGAATAATGTTCAGTTCTGCTGCTCAAAAGATAAATTAACACTTGCTAGGCTATATTGTTTATACAAGTTGTTCGCTCAGGTCCGCAGTTCTGCATATGTATTAAACCTACATAATTGAACTACCCAATACATAAATAATAAACAATTCCCGGTACACTTAACTCCAACGTAAACCGTTGATTGTATTTATTTGGTGGTGTTTTTACCATCAAATCAAGTGGATCGAGTTTGTTTCTCTCCCGCCCCCGAGCGGTTCTTCCCACGAGGAATTTACATAATCCTCGACATCTGCAGGTCCCGGGAGAGGAACACTGTTGTAAACATTGTATCAATGAGAGTACAAATCGTGACGTATTCATTTTTGAGGTGCTTGTTCAATAGGTTATTCTGCGACTTCCATTAAGTGGACTTAAGTTAAGTTTGTAAAAGTTATTATTATTTTCAATGTTGATGCAGAAATGGCTTCCCTTTCGGTGTATACAAGCGTGAGGTTATGTATGTGTGTAAAACAATTATAAACAAAAAATTGATCTCACTGACTTGTCAAAGCCAGTTTCTTCATGAACACACAGCGGGGCATTGCATATACCCATAAAAAGAACATTGAAGCCGCAGCAAACATAGTAGATGAAAAAGACATATCCATTCGCGCCAACTGATATCCGCAACAAAAGTCCACGTAAACACGCGAATAATGAATTGAATTAAACATTAAAGCGGGAACGAGTGTTTCCATTAATCGGTGCGAGGATGGGCTGCGCTATAAATCAGCGGGGGCCATAAATCGCTGGTTCAGCGGCAGTGGCGCTGGCAGCGCTGCACGAGCCGGCCGCTGTCCGCCCACCGGCGCGTCACTCCGCGACACGCGCCCGCACACACGGACACACAACCTGACTGGTAGCACGAAGAGTTTTAGAAAACTAGAGGAACTGAAGGCCTGTGAACGATGGTTGTAGTTTTTCGATAGACACAACCAGGCCGGTAACGAGGGAATTTGTAGAAAACTAGATGAACTAAACTAGGCCTGTGTCGACTGACGGGAAATGGTTGTGGTGTTACGACAGTCGATTTTGACCGTACTATAGATGGTATGTTGAAGATGTTAAATCAGGTGTTACTTTCTCTCTCCAGTATAAAAAAGTTCAAATGAACCACCCCAGTACATAATTAAGGAATTGCTAAAAAAAAGTTTACACTCCTTCAAAACTCACCTTTGTCTAAACCTATTCGTCAAGAATTTTTATGGTTCCGCTGTGAAAATCATAAATAAAGCAGTAACCCACTTTTTATTGACTATATTAAAACAAACGTTACACAGACAAAATATTAAAATTCTTATTCTTCTGCCTATTCCACCCGGTATGATATTGTTTCCTTAACAATTGCAGCCGCATACAGGGTTGCAGCCGGGCGCAGCGTCTCCTAAGGCTTTAATATTAATTGGTGTTCCGTGCGGGAGCCAAGAAGCCTGCTCCGTACATAAAACTGGTATGTTTGGTGTCAATTTGAGTGAATCTCACGACGACCCCCGCCCCGCCGCTCGTCTCTAATCCGTTTAAATATCACTCGGGTTAAGATATTTGGCTCCGGTTAAATTTGTATTCGGACTCCACTATTCATTATTGATAGTGTTGAAGAATTTACTATCGTATGTATATTATGTTTTGATGAAATGAATGAATTAATTGAGTACTACCTCAAAAGTTCAATCTAAATGAATATTAAAGTGATATGAATTTTTGTTTTTTTTTTGCAAATTTTAACGGTTACTATACCGCCAAGAGGAAAATTCTATGTGTAGAAGAGGATTGAGGAGAACATCAAGAATGTGTTACCTAGCTTAATATATACTGATTCATCACGTCGTAGACACTAAACCCACTTCCATGAAAAAAAAATATTTCATCGCACAGAATTAACTATACATCATTCCATCAAATCTCAGTGTAAAGAGACACCCGGTTCCATCTCGTCATACACGCCAATTCATCCACATGGCCCACCAAATCATTGACCGAACAAACAAAAACTCATACCACTTCTACCCTATATAGATGTTACATCGCTACAGAGGAAGTATGGCAGTAGAGTTAATTTAATGTAGGATATCGGCAGTGTTATTGTCGTCGCATGTTGCTGGTAGTGTCCATTAGACGCGTGCCGTCGCCGGAGCGTTGCCGTAACGAGTGCGAGCGGGGCCACGTTTGCGTGCGCTGTATAAATTACACTTCACTACAAAACACGAACAACCCTGTAAAGATACTGGGAAATTAAAGTTTGGACTTGGGAAAATTTAGGAATAAATGGAATATGTGTTTGAATTCGTTACCAGAGCGGTGTGAATGAGTTTGTTAACGTTTTCGTGTTTTGTCTAAGTCTCTTAATGTATGTATGTATGAATGGTATGTATGCATTACATTTTTATTATATTTTTTTTCAGTTTCTAACCTTGCCAGGTCAACAAGATGTGGTTAAGTTAGATGGCACATGATCTCCTTTTAAAAAATCTTTGTTTTGGTTGCACCTACAACAGTATATAAAAATTTAAGGCAACGGATGGTAAAAAAGTTGACATCAGGATTTAATAAAAATCACCAAAACAAAAGTGCATTTAGTTATTTATGCTTTTAATATATAGAAATATGTAAAAGTCAATCTCAGGATGCTGAAGAGATACATGAATAGGTGCATAAATCTTAAAAGAAAAGCGAATATAAATAAATAATTTTTATAACGAACATAAAAATTATGAATGCCGTTTGAAATCTTTCCAACCAATATAGATCCCTACAAAAAAGTTTCAACAAAAAAGAATCCGAGTATAACCGATCACGTTTTAATAATATTACCAAAACTATCCTAACTCCACAGCCTCAGTAGTGAGGGCAGTAAGCAAGAGGTCCACCGGAGCCGAACTAACCCGATGTGAAAATTAAAACTGCATTGTGCAGCCACAGCCATTGTTACTTTGTGCGCCACTATTGTGCTTTACGGCTCTACTTACACCACCTAGAATTAAAAACATCGCTGCGCTGGGTAAACGGATAACAGGGTTATGTGTTTACCTTTATATACGTTTTATTTAGGGAAATTTTATATGTTTTTGGCTATTTATAAGGACTGCCATTGAGTAGAATAAGCATAGCGATGCTTCTAATAAATATGATGTGTGGAATAATTACCTACGTAAAATTTCAATCTAATAATGAAACAGACATTCAATTTTGATAAGTTCTTCCAGCAGAAGACATTATTAGATTGATGACGATGTTGATGGTGCCTTTTGCCCAACAAAAAACATGTAACAAAATAAAACTATAATGTTCATCTTTAAGACATGGGTGTATTTTGTCGTCACATGCTAAACTTACAATTGGTTTTATATCCATGCCGTGGTACGTAAGTTAACACCTAATTATTACTCATCAAAAACGTCCTATTCAGAAACACGTCTTACTGTAAATGACTTCATTTAAGCTGCTCTTGTGCCTCCAAAACCACATACCCATCAAAAATAATGTCGTACAAATTCTATCGACTAAAACCCGAAGCCATCAAACAGGTACCAACAAAGACAACATGTCCACTATCCACCGCAACAAAACCTTCCCACAGATTTACATTTGAATTTAAACCGTAGCATTTTCCACGCCGTAGTCTTGTTGCATAGCGCGGCCCGGTGGGTGCGTTACTCCGCGCTTAATTTATTTGAACGTCCACAGCCTTTTACTTACTACTGGACGTCCATTAAAAATAGACCTCGACGCGTGTTTTATTAGGGGAGTTGTGATTGCACGGATTTACGTCATGGGACGGTGTGATTCGAACACGGTGGGGGTTTTTCAGTGTTTTTGGTTTGTTGTAAATGTTGTACGTTTTTTATTAAATGTGGACATGTAGACTGTTGCTTGACAAACAACTTCGATAGTGAGAAAATATAGCTAATGGATTAATATTGATTAGGTAAAAGTATCAATAAAGCTGACAAGTTACAAAGTATAAAAGGCTTGTGGTTTAGTTACAAAACTACAAGGTAAAGATACCAAGCAACTACTGAAAAAAATACAATAAATCATAAGTTAAAGATCTCAGCGTAACGATATAAAAAGTGCGGACCAAATACAAAAGTCAATGTCACAATTTTTCTAAACCAATTATAATAAAAATTTGTAGTTTAAGTTTTAATCAATTTTATGAGATTTAACAAATGTCATTATATATATACCTTAATCCAACCTTACCTAATCCTACCTTACTTGAAGTCTTCTCAAACATTAATTGGGTATTGGTCCATATCAAACGCAATCTCACACACATTAAATGAAATAATCGAAAAAATCCTTGCTTCCTCTGTTTCATAATCTTGAACTCAGAAAGCCAATCAATCGTCTGTCAAGCTGAATAGAATCAAAATGTAAATGCTGAACTAATGAACCCTTGCTCTTTGTGAGTCGCCAAACGGTAGTGAAGGACCCCAGTAATTTGTACAAAGTTTGTCCTGTCCATTAGCAGGTGGAGATTGGAGGTCGCCGGATTACAAATTTATGTAAAGACGTAATGAAGTGAGCGGTGACCGGCCACCGTCCTCTTCAAACAACTCGCTACTTCTTAACTGCTGCCTCAATTTGTCTAATTGGTGGCGACTTCGCTTTAAGAAACTTGTGAGGACGGCGCGGTGATACACCGAGAGATTCGCCTTGTGATTCTAATGATTTATCTTATATATTTTGCACTAAGGTCAAAATCATCTTAATGGTAGAAGTCCGTGACCAACAGTGTGACGTATATAGGCTGATGATGGTGATATATTTTGTTCTATCGTGTGCTATATTGTAGTTAAAATACTATTCTTTTAGTTTTCTAAGAAATTAACTGACTTGAATTTAAAAAAAGTACACAACTAGTTCGATCAGATTGCTGAAGATAAGGTTGGTATCTTCCCCTTTTTCTACCTCTATATAAACCCCGAAAATGTTGAAACAATGTCTAGATATTGAGGATTATGGGACGCGCAAAACCTTATTAAAATACGCATTGCGATCCAAGACCAAAACTATTTCACTCTTGTTCACAGTTTTCAACTAACCACAAGTCTTTTTGCTCTACATTTACTGTGGACCAATTCAACCATTTTCCTATAAGACACCTCCAACAACCCCGTGCCCAGTGTGTCGTGGTCAGCGGCGGCAGCGTCTTCACCGCGAGTGGACAAGTTGCGACTTCGAGCACAATTAGTGAGCGCTCGTATTTGCATGCTCTACTTCTGCCGCTTGTTACTTATTCACGGCGCGCGAGACTTGTTGGCGTACATCTTCGGACAACTCGCTACTCACTAACAAATGTTACCCGCTGAAATACATTTCTCGTCGCTTCAACTAACAAAGAATTTTCAAATGGAATATTTCAGCAATATTTTTTACGTTCAAATGAGATAATTCTTTATAAAAAAATTCTTGATGGTGAAAATGTACTCAAAATAACATAGTCGTAAATACACATTTCGTACCCATATACACCTAAAAAACATTTATAGAATTCAACCCATGTATGTACGTCACTCTGCCAGGCACAGGCCTCCTTTACGATTTAGGGTTTAATCGATCGCCTAAATCGATTTATTAGATAGGACTCTTCTTCATGCACCTGAAATTAAACATAAGGTTTTAAGTACAAATAAAATTATATTATCAGTTCATGCACATATATTACACAACTTGCACACAGAGGAGGCACGTCGACCCGTCCACCTTGCATACGCGAGTGCAAATTAACAAGCAATCAAAGTTATCTCATACATATGAAGCAGTGGACTCCGTTATTACGGGCGCAAACTACCTCGCCACACACAACTAGCATTCACTACTAAATTATATCACTGCTTCTGGAAAAAATGCAACACTTAGAAATTTTGGAGAGAAAAATGGATTTTAGAAATTACAATTCAAGTCTAATATAGTTTATATTTAAATTCTCATTGATTTTAAGTCCTAGCTATGTGCCGTTCAAGTTCAAGCGAAGTGTTATAGGCTTTTTCAATAACAAAAATTTCAGTAGCAGCTCGGAGTCTGTACATGATTGCGAGAAACAGCAACAAACTCGCTTTCTATTGAGTGGTTCTAGAACCATATACGATGGATGTATTATAACTTAACTAGCGACCCGCCCCGGCTTCGCACGGGTGCAATGCTGATATTTAATGGATGTTATCATACATATAAACCTTCCTCTTCAATCACTCTATCTATTAAAAAAAACCGCATCAAAATCCGTTGCGTAGTTTCAAAGATTTAAGCATACAAAGGGACATAGGGACAGAGAAAGCGACTTTCTGTTATACTATGTAGTGATACATTCCTACCTACCTTATAATTTAAAGAGCTCTGATATTAACATAATTATTTTTGAAACGCTCTAAACGTTTATGTAAGTAAATATATGTAATAATTATGTGGATAACACGATGCTAAAGCAATTAAATTGATATGAGGTTTAAGATAAAGCAGTACTGACAACGTATTGTAATTAATTCTATAATCCGTGCAAATATTCAGTTATTAATAAATGTTCATCATTACAGGAATTGTGTGTGTGTGTGTGAGTAAATATGCGATATGGCCGTACTCAGTACTATGTACATGTTACAACATTAGCTAATTATTACTGTATTTTATAATGTATGTGCGCTAAATAACAGTGCGATATTTTATTCATGCTACTAAAAAAATTTAAAATTTTTAAGAGAATATTTTAATTTTACTAGACTCACCGTGCCTAGATTTGTGAAGATCTTATGTTAGATCATTAATACGAAAGGTTATTTGTAGTGTTTTGACGCCTTTGTCATTGAAACAATGTACCGTATTTTGATACAGGGATAAAAATGTTATATTATATAAGAGTAAAACTAGTTTTCAATATTTTTCAACTATAAAAGTCAGCTGCGTCATTAAGACTACTAAAATTTTGATTGTCAATTTAACTGAAACAGCAAAATCATCATCAGCATCAGCCCTTACACGTCCCACTGCTGTGTACGGGCTTTCTCTGCCATTGAGTGGGTTTAGCCCTTGGTCCACAACGCTGCCCTAGGGCGGGTTGGTAGAACAGCAAAAACGATAAAATAACCCCACACAAATCTCGCGTATCTCTTGCAAATCGCAAAGCAATCATTAATGGCACGTAACATAACAAATGAGACATCAATCAGCCTCCGAATCTCTGGCACACTGGCAGGCGATGACGTCAGAGTCCACACCAGAAACAATCCTTTGTGCGCCGTGACCGGAGAGAAATATGATTTATTCCGGCCTAAGCATCGTTTACCTATTGTCATTGTAATGTGAATGACTGCCAACATGTAAGGTAATTAAGGATTGGCAAACGATACCCGTGACCTTCTATGGATATATTGAGGTATAATGAAGCTGTAACGATGAATGGAGAAATTAAGGATTCGGTAAGTTGTGAATGTATTTCAAAAGTAGGTTGAGGTAAAGGTTTTATGGTGGTGCGAATATTGGTAATGTATGCTTAAAAAAAACGTCGACTTAAGCTTCTTACAAAATTCCTGCTGGAAAAGTCAAAGGCACCTTTTCTCATATTATATTTCATCATATACTTCAATAAACTAAAAAGTAAAATAAAATATAAGACCTAAAATAATGTACGTATGCCGGATTTAATCCGGGTTTGTAATGAACGTCCAAAGCTGAAAATAATTAGCGCTTACCTCACACAGGCGCACATACTCCGAGGCTCATCGCCGTAGGTGCGAGGGGGGGTGTCGCGGGGTAGTGGGGGTGTCAGTGACGAAAGGGGGGGATGTAGGGAAGCAATCAGCGCCAGCGTCGACGACCGCACAATTTTTAATCCCCGCGCACTGGCGAGAAAGTTTTTAATTCGGCCCGTGTGGAAACGCCGCGCCACGGCCTAGCGCGGGAGCTGGTGAACCGAAATAGGAATATGGTAAAATTGTGGCTTATCTGTGATGATAGGGAATCATTTTATCAAGGGTTTTGAATGTAATTATGTAATGGACGTATAATGGTACACGTAACCTTGTGATCCACACCAATGCACGCATTAGTACTTATCATTGGTACAAACGAAGACGAAAGTAATTCTTATGCTATAATCGAATTTAAGGGCTTAACATTACTCTCTCCGCATCCAAATCCAGATTTGACATATTATAGTAAATTTAATACTTTGTTGAACGTCTCAATTTATACTTCAAAATATTATAGCCACTATTACACACTTCTAACTTCAAAATTAAGATAAAAACATTTAACCTCATTGGAAAACAAACATGTCTATATTCAAAAACATATTTATTCTTAATACTACCGTAGTAAAACCCACAAAAAACTATACCTTAAAACTCAAGTATAGTATATAAATATCTCCCATATAAAAAAGCTATTATACAGAAACGAGTGCTGCGCTCCCGCGTCCGTCGGTGTCCCGGTGCGGCCGAGGGTAGATCCACGGCGTGTTTACGTACACACAATCGTTTTTAATCCCACGCTCTGACACTCCGACACTCCGACACGGCGACACTCCGACACGGCGACACTGCACGGCCGCATTAGCGCTCCTCACTGCCCGACCATTTATTGCGCTGCCTTTGTATTCGTTGCTGACACCTTTCGTGTTATAGCACCGGGTTTTTAATCCCACATTCATATATTAGCTCATGGGTTCTAGTAGATAATAAAAGGTAGCTTCGGTGAAAATGGTATACACAGATCGTATTGAGTCACATCTTGCCCAGCGTTTAAAACGCACAGATTATGTATTGAACGACTCTTATAAGTTTTTTGCAAACAATAAAAAGTCAATGGTACTACCAAAAATTTTAAATAGAATCTTACCGTAACAATCGCTCAATCCATAAATTAAATCAAACGTTTGACAACGAAAGAATCTGTTTCAGATTACAGGGCTATCCTACAAATACCTTAGTGTCACTAGATTTTTTTTAAATCTTATCTTATACCACTTTTCTCAATTCAACACCTTCCAATCGCAACCGTTAATACATATATGGGACAGACTATGAAATCATAAAATATCTACTAATACTTTATCCTCATATCATTCCTATTACTATTTTCGTCTTAACAGATCCACAGGTTACGATAACTATATAATCCAATTAGCTATTAGGTGTGTAATGATCCGTGAAGGAGCTGTATCTGCAGAGGTCGGTGATCGGCGCGCCGGCGTGCAGGGTCTAAGGTCAATAAATACACGTGGAACTCGACGATTGTTTGTTATCCATTATTATAGGGATTATCTATTCACTACTGAGTGAATGGAATGTGTTGTAAATTATACTTACTTAAAGATTAAAAAGCACATTAAACTGAATGATATTAAATTTGTATAAACCCTTTTTATTCGTGTAAACCATGATAATTATTCGGAAAACTTTGTGTATTGTGTAAAAAATCGAATTATTTTGATGAACTTTACCAAAGTTAAATTACTTTCTCTCAATTATTATCATTAAGAGCAAACTATTTCGATCCAAAACTATTTGAAATTAATACGATTAAGAATCATCAGGCAATATGACTTACAACGAAATATTTTCTTTTTTACAAAATCACATTCATCTAATACAAACAGCCAGTACAATGAAACTCCTAATGCCCATCCAAAAAGGTTTAATGCTTTTCTAGAAGTGACGAAACAATAAAAGGGAACATTCAATCCGCGGGCGCCCAAATCAAATTTAACACCGCGGGAAAAATTAAAAAGTGCGGCATTGTTTACGGACACGTTTGGGTGACGGCTTAGACGGCCGCGGGGGTGCGGGGGTGTTAGAGGGGTGCACGGGGCGGGGAGGGGGGGACTCAGGTCGTTACAAAACAAACACATAATCGCAGATTCGCGGCTGTAAACCGATCATAAAAACACTGGAGGGCTAGAAACAATAGAATGTGTGCTGTATGTGGGTGGAGCGATGCTGTCAGAAGCCAAGCGATGATGTTTTGAACATGTACTTAAGTTGAGTAACTGAATGATATTTCAGTATTCTTTCTAATCTATTATTATTTCTTCAGAAAATTAATAGTGGTTCACCATCTTCATCAATATCAATCGATGATTTATTGACTTGCAATAGCTTCTATAGATTTGCATTACATGAGAAAGTTCCATGACGTCACGATCTCGGTCTGAATGCATTCTGTGTACTAGAAGTGTCCCTCGGTAGAATAATTATGTAGGTACTACTGGTGTTTTTCAAAGTACAGTAGTGGCGGTAAATAAAAGATACTTCAAAACGGTGCCTGTATTTTTTTAGGTCCAAACTTTTAATTTTTATACTGATAACCCAACATTACAAACACAAGAGCAAATCGTAATGTGATATTTAATCAAAATTCTACATCAAATTATAGCTCCGCTGTGTCTTCGCTTCGCGTGCTGGGACAGAGTGCAAGTGTATCGCTGGGTTTGTCTCCAGTAAATAAAAAACATTGAAAAAGGAAACGGCGCGAAGTTACTGCTGTATTAAATTGTGCAATCATAAAAATATTAGCACGTGCGCCGCGAGACGTCCCGCTCGACAGACAAACACTTTACACACCTACAAACATAACATCCGAAAGTTTTCCTGGTATAAAATAAAACACTTTTAAAATTTTCTGAGTATTATTTTGTAGAGTACATACTAATTTAATAAATATTGCATATATTGCTCTTCGTCAATATCCAGAT
Source organism: Cephonodes hylas (assembly GCA_030295005.1). Lineage (NCBI taxonomy): Eukaryota > Metazoa > Arthropoda > Insecta > Lepidoptera > Sphingidae > Cephonodes > Cephonodes hylas. Next base: position 251,374 of record AP025367.1, on the reverse strand, counting down.
ATGACTACATATTTTATCTAACTACTATAATAGTCTTAAAGTTATGATGCTAATTTAAAAGTTAACACTACGTATGAAATATTTCAAGCATGCGTTACCATACTTTTCCCTGTCATCGAGACTTCAAATTGTGTGACTCCTGCCGACTGCATAGTGCATACCTAAGATATTTCTAAGAACTTTTAGGTTTGCCAAGTTCCTCAAGATGTTTTCTGTCACAGTTACTTCAAAAAGCCAGAGGACTGTTCCTGTGGTTTAAATCCGCGATAGCCGAAATTCTGGATCGCGTTCCCTAACCTCAAGCCCATCAGTACTAAAATAATGTAATATTCCATTTATCAAACAGACCGATGTACTACAGACAGCGCACACTGGCACAAGCGTGGTATATGAAAGACTACATTAACCTGCGTGTTTGCAAATTGGATTTGTTGCATAATCCCTGTGGCTCGTCGGTTGCGCCGAATGGAGCCGAATGCGGCGCATTGTGCTGAGTGCGCCGATTGCGCTAAATCGAAGCGCTGTTCACGCGTCGCCGGAGCGGGTTATTAGCGCGCCGCAAAGTAATTGGATGGAGGTGGGCTTAGAAAGGTGATGACTATGATGTAATAGTTTGGCTAAAAATATTAACGACCTTTATGAGTCTCTCTTTTTTGGGAAGGATAAATGTATGAGTATAACCTGGCGAAATGTAAGTAAAGAAATGAATCTCTGTCTCATGAGGTTGTGATAGTCACGTTAACCACCAACATCCATTAGCCTGGAAGAACAGATTGTTGGTCTCAATGCCTATTTAGACCGGAAAAAATATTCATCTTCATCAACCCATATACGCCCACTGCTGAACACGGGTCTCCTCTACCATTGAGAGGGTTTAGGCCATAGTCCGCCACGCTAGCCTAGTGACTACACACCTAAGAAATTCCTAAGAACTTTTAGGTGTGCAGGTTTCATCACGATGTTTTCCTTCACCGTTAAAGCAAGTGATAATTCAATTTGAATACACACATAACTTCGAAAAGTCAGAGGTGTGTGCCTGGGGTTCGAACTCGCGACCGCCGAGATTCTCGACCGCGCGCCTAAACCTCGAGGCCATCACTGCTTAAAAAATATTGTATCACATAAATATGCAGGGTTCGAACCCGTTGCTTTTGGTTTCACTTCATGTGTCTATTACTTTTACTGATGACTATCAAAATTCTAAATTTACAAAAAACACAGTTTCCTTGGCTGTGCAAATCTCGACAGAAAATTCAATAAATCAGTGTATAAAATATTTCCATTAGAAAATGATTGGAGACGAGGCGCAGATTGATTGGTGCCGTAAGGTGGCCACTAGACGGAGGGGAGACGTGCAAATATTTGTGGAGCACGTAATAAAATCATATCGGATACCTGCCGACGTGCCAAACGCGAGCAGACGTTTATTAGATTGCGCTGCCAACATGTTACATGGGAGCCGCGGATTGCAAACCAGTCGCAAAATAGTGTATTTTAATTATATAACCTCGATATAATAAGATGATGAATAGTCGTGGAGATGGTGGAATGTTTGATTGCAAATGTTTAACTTCTTCAAAAATATAAAGATATTCTAGTTACTCTCAAATGCCTTGGAAAATTGATGGCACTTTTCATAAATCTTAATATACCCAGTATAATATAGGAATAATACCCAGAGACACATAATACTAACGAATGTAATGGCTTATCACCGTTGTTTTATTATTATACAGAAATCTAGTACTACGTACCATACACAAACATATTTAGTTTAAAACAAAGAAAAAATATTGAGCAATGAGTCTTACTACACCACGCAACGAAACTGTAAATATTTTCCCGCTTCCTCTTACATCTATAAACCGCTGCCTTACTCGGCATACAGTTTTATAAACTGTTATAAATATCGGAGGGAAATGATACACACTCGTTGCTCGAGATCGCTGCTACATATCGACAGATGTGGGAGCAGTTTCAGGTCCAGCCAGAACTATAAATATTACTTTCTGATATATCGTTCGATTTGAGTCTTATACATAACTTATTTACCAGGTGTTTATATTATGCCATTATTATTAAATATGTATTATAGAGGCCAATGCCCAGCGGTTAGACATATATGTGCTGAGGATGATGATGTAGCTGCATCTTATAGAGAAATATAGGAACCATAGATGACAACCATACATATCTTGCTTCCTGTCTTTGTAATACCAATTTAATTTGTGTCCAATTCATTGTCAGCCTTGACCAAAAGTCATATACTCTACACCTTAGATATTAATTACTTTTTCATCTAAATATTTTTAAACTTAATAGCAAATTTTCTACACATCCACAAAATAAACGCAAGTACGAAATTCCCTTGTATTCGTATACATTACAAAGGTAAGGGAAGCTTGTCGCCGTCACTCGAGTTTCAATCAACTGCAGAGCGGCGGCAAACAAAATATATCTGGCATTGTTGATTGCGCCGTGTACCTACTGCCTGCGTACTGCGAACCTGCCCTAATCAAATTTATGTTTGTTCGTCTTCAAGAACACCGCCACCCTGCGATACGGCGGGACACAGTGCACAATGACATAGTAAGACAACGTGAATATTTTTTTACAGATTAAAATAATAAAAGAAAGAGAAAATTAAAAGTACAAAGATCATCGGGTTACTGCTGGCGTGGCTGTATAAATCAGTCCAACCTTAAAAATTCAAGGATTAATAAAAAATTACGAGTGATCTTAATTCAAAACAAATCTAGCTAGAATTTTTTAATGTACATTGTTAAAACAAAAAATAGCGCATTATTTCGATAAAAGTTAAAAGCTCTAGTTTTATCTTGGATGTTCTAGAACGTCATAACATTTGCAGATATATTCTTCCGTAATGTTTTAAAAAAGGGGAGCTTTTTCTTTAATAAGTCTTCTTAACTAAAACTTTTTTCCCGTGTTATTACACAGTTTAGGTTTAGGCGCGCGGTCGAGAATCTCGGCGGTCGCGGGTTCGAACCCCAAGCACACACCTCTGACTTTTCGAAGTTATGTGTGTATTCACATTGAATTATTACTTGCTTTAACGGTGAAGGAAAACATCGTGATGAAACCTGCACACCTAAGAGTTATTAGGAATTTCTTAGGTACGTAGTCCACCAACCCGCACTAGGCCAGCGTGGTGGACTATGGCCTAAAACCCTCTCAATGGTAGAGGAGACCCGTGCTCAGCAGGGGGCGTATATGGGTTGATGAAGAAGAGAAGAAGAAGAATACAACTGTAAGCGACTTTGTACTACTGCACCCCCGGCACTGTGTCGCGCGGGGTGTATAGGTACGTGGCTGGTGGAAATTACTCAATTTGCACTTCAATCCAGGTTCTTTGCCTGCCGGCCATTTTTCCTCACAATGAAACCGGCTTGTTACGCCAATACGCGCCGGTTTGATTGAAATGTTCAGCGCCGTAAACACAATTAATTTTTGGAGAATAATACAACTGGATGGTATAAAAATTGAACATTTTTACCTCGCACCTTTCCTCTCGGTTTGTGAGAATTGGTTTGTTTTTTTTTAAAGATTTATTTCTTACGTAAACAATATAAGGTGCAAAAGTGAGTGTGGTTCAAATAAAATGTTCTTTAAAGGGATACAATCACAATTGTCTTATGAAACGGTCTTTAATATAATATTTATAACTTTTATTGAAATATGTATAACTTTATTCATAAATTCGATTAATAAAGTTCTACCACTTACACGTATGGATTACAATGAAATGCATATTTCAAATTGTTTTCACTAAGCATACTCTCTCCGAAGCAACACACTAGTACATCATAGTATAAATTAACCAGACTTGTCCAAACACACTACTTGCTAACAACCTCTCGAAGTTGTTTAACATTTTTTCATCGGCTGCAGCCACTCTACACGGTAGAGCGGCGAGGTAGAGCAAACACCGGCGCAGGATAAACAAATGTAGCGCTAGTAAGTTGTGTCTCGCGAGCGGCGGATTTAATTGAAATTTTAATGGAGCAGGTGTCGCGACGCCGGGCGTCTACACGTCATTTACTCACAATACGGCTGCAATAATACACACTTGAGATGTTTATTGGTATTCAAATTGGAAACCGATACAAGACTCAATTCAATTTGGAAACATATCATTTCACACACCTTATCTAAAAATTGAGAAGAGAACTCCTCCTCTAGTATTTAATTAGTAAAATATCTTTTAATAGAAGGCGAACCTATACAATAGTAATATTTAAAATATTTCCCAAAAATCTCCTTAAGTATTTTAGTGATTAAGAAATAAACCAAACTTCCACTGAACAAATTCTCCTCAGTTGTGTAGGAGACCCAAGCCCAGCCGTGGAATGTATATGGGCTGATGATGATATTTCAGAAATGAATAGTTTTCGTTACTTTTATCCTAGCATAACCATTTATAAACGAAAATTATTGTTACACACAAACATAACTCCAAAATTTCCAATTAAGAGCCCAGTGCAGTGGAAAAACCATATCTTGAGGGAGTATCGCCCCCACCCGTACAGCGGTAGAGCGGTGAGGTAGAGTAAACAAGAGGCAGTACAAACAAATAGAGCGTGTGTGCACTAATCCCGCGAGTGCGCTCGAGTGGCGGCTGTAATCGAAATTTTAATGGAGCAGGTGTGCGGGACACGTGCCCTGTCTGTGGCGTCTTATACGCAAGTCCAAATAATGGTGTTGACAAAAAATAAGCTCTTATAACTTTTGGCATATCCTGTATTCAGACCGTGTGGCGTTAAAGAAAATCCTGACAATAATAACAATTTTTGGCGTTTTCCATACAAACCACATACACTTGATATCGATGGTCTATGGAAAACGTCAAAATTTTTATTGTGTCAGGATTTTCTATAACGCCAGGGGGTTTGTAATCTTGGCTAGTACCTGCTTTAGTTTGGATCACGGTCTGAGTACACCCTATATATTAAAAAAATACAAAAAAAAGTAGTACGTTCTGGCACTAGGGACAAACATGAAAATGTCAACCTTACACTCAAATTACATAGGGGAAAGTTTGTGTGTAAGTTGACAACTTGGATGAACTCAATGCCTACTCTTTATCCAGTTTATTTTTTTCCGAACCTAGACCGTCGTATCATTTCATTTATTTAAATGTGTAACTTCCTGCACTAGTCCAGCATGGTGGAATAAGTTCTAAGCTCTCTAAATGGTAGAGGACGCCCGTGCCCAGCAGTGGGATGTATTAATAACTATGAAATGTGTGACTCTACCTTAACTTACCTCCTATATAAGAGAATAAGTAGAGCTGTTTCCCCCCACTGAGTTAATAACCACAGGTCTATCAATCAATGGTGTAGAGCGAGTGTAGAGCGGTGTTTACCGTACTCTCCGTTAATTAAGCGCGTCGCGGCGCCGGTGCGTCGCCGCAATGTGTACTCTACCTTAATGGAAGCTAATGTGCGATATAAGCTGTCCAATATTACTTCATAAACTTGTTTGAGTATACTCCATCATACGTTAAAAATATTTAGCACGTTAACTAAATTGTTTTAAAGTCTAGTCTTCTCGTAATATTGGTAAGTAGAATTATTGGTAATAAAATATTACTTAACCTTTCGAAATGACTTATTCAGTGATAGATTGTTTACTTTAATAGTGGAATAAATGATATTATCAGAAGATCTCAACAGCAAAATCTAATGGACAATGGAATCTCAATCAAAGTGTAACTAAATTAAAAATATTTGAGAATCAAATTCTCTTTTAAATCAAATATTTTTCACCACATTCTCAACTTACAAAACTAAACCGCGGAATTCCGCACACGCAAGTTTTTGCTAGTCCCACTCAAGTATGGGCCTTTAGTGTCGGCTGTAGCGAGCGAAGAGGTCAACCCTTCAGCGGCGCGTGGTTAAGACGGCACCTCCTTTTCCGTGTCGCCGGCCGAGGGTTAAGTGCGCAAAAAAATTATGCGTGTGCGAAGGTGACACCGGGGAGAGGTGCGGGGACGTGGAGGAAAAGGGGGAGGGGGTTGTGTGCTACTACAAGATTTATGAGACGCAGGTATGGTAAGTATGTGTGTTTTGTTTTGTAAATAAACTTAAGTATGTGGGTTTAAGATGCGTTGATAGTGGTGGTAGAAATATGTGTGTAATATTTTTGAAGTGTAGAGGAAACCTACTTGTCAGTTAGAGCGCATAATTAATGTAAAATTTGTAGTATTAGGCCGTCATAATTGTGTTAACTGCTTATTTACTTTTTAATTTTTGTTATTTTTTCTTGTGACGTTGCTAACCAACATTAAACTAACAATCGAGACTAGTTTCGTCACTTAACCGTGCAGTATAACTGTTTGTTATTGCTTACCTTCATTTTGACATTTTATTCAAATGACACTGCACTTACCATCATATTATGCTAATACAGGCTCATTTCGGTTACAATATTTCTAGGCTGATTTCTTGATGAAACTGTTTTTAAACTACTTCAACAGAGAAAGAATTAGGCGAGTCAAATATTGACTTTCTTCAACGCGTTAAGACAATGAACGAAGCTGAATAATACAACGACAAATAAGAAAAATGACTTGCATCTCTGACTACACTTATGGTTGTGAAAGGTAGAAAAATAACGATAAATTTTAGGTTGGGCATAAAGTTTTATTTTAATTTTAGAAATCTCTGAAAGAACACGAAATATAAATTTGCCGAAACTCATTGCAAAAATAAAACTAGATCACTATTCTACAAGACTTAGATCATTGAGGTATCTTATTTCCCAGTGAAATGAAAAAATATCTCCAACTTTACAAGACTTGTTTAATAATAGATAATTGCCTACGAAATATGAGTACAATTTTAAAGTGATATTTCACAAATAACAATTTGTACATAAAAAAATCTTTGTTATTTATACTGTTTAATATTTATTTGTAGCACATTTATCCAAGACTTAGAGAAATCAATTATATTACTTTCTTACCCATGTCTATACAAGTAGTTCATGTTTTTATTCTTGCATATTGAATTCCGATGTTAACGATTCCACTCTAACTCTTTTCACTCCTCTATACACAAAATGTAACACATTACAGCGAAATAATAACTTAATTCAAATCCTAGTATATCATATTTAAAAATACAAACAGGCAAGTAGGTACGACCTGTTTGTGGTCGGCCTACTTGGCGCGAAGATGGCCAATTAAAAAAAAAAGGTACGACCTGTTTATTTAATTCCAAAAACACCTTACCAAGACTACTAACGTCACTCTTCTACCTAATAATATTGTATCAAGCTCCAAAGCTAACATACACGAACCACGCAATCACTACAGTACCTATGTATAAGAGCGTACACCTCAGTACATACCAGTACATAGAGTGCGCGAAGGCTTTGTGCAGGTGCGCGCAGGTGAGCTGGGCGTGGCTACCTGGCCCCGCCCGCGCCTGCGCACCGCCGCCCACACCTGCACCTGCACGCCCACCTGCGGGCGGCTACCTAGCTACTAGCTGCTAGCTACTAGCTACCTCCGCCGCGCCCGCTATGTGCTCCCGGCTACATAAGGTAGCACCTTCGTGAGGCTTTGGTTTGTTAGGTAAAGGATTCTATTGGGTTTGTGTTATAAAGGCATGCGTTATGGTATTTTTTTATTACAAGGTCTCTTTGTTTTAACTTGAAATTATGGGTGTTCGTGTGTTTTATATCCCAAGTTTGTGTATGTAAAATAGCTCTACCGCACATTATTAATATGTCGACCCATATCCAACTGTGACGATTAAAAATATCCAAACCTTGATGTCTTACTCTGTCGTTTCGTTTTACCTATCGTATAAACAAGGTAAATAAAAATCAAGATATACCCCTTGTATGTACAGGAAAAAGGCAGGCAAGTAATATCTAAGGTGATCACAAACAAAAAATAAAAATTTTGACGTATCTGCCTCAGTTTCCGATCACGGTCTGAATACACCCTGTATACTATTAGCATATGCCGTACAGTGCTAAAACCCTACTCCACTTCCAGTCGCCGAGCATGTCAACATACAGGCTGTGCGGTGCAGCGGCGGCGCTGACAGCTTGTCGATTGCAGAGAGGTCCTACCAACGTCACACGACGTCCCGCCCGTTTACCAACACGACATAGGAGGTTACCTACAATATGTTGGGAGGGAATTGATCTTAGGATATTTTATAGGTTAACACATCAATAATGTTATTCTGGAAGAATTATACAGGTGTAAGATTTGTCATGTATTTGTGTGATAAAAGAAAAATTAAAGATAAGCAGGATAGTTAAATAGTCTTCTCTTAACCACCATAACTGTTACCTATGTAATGCTTGCATTGGAGTAATAGGAACGTATTTTACTTCCACAATGACCCAATTAGGTCAAACTTTGTACGTATTTTAAGTAAGCATAGAATCTCACTTTACACCCTGTAGACACAGGATAACAACACAAAGATCTGTACACTAAACAAAAACTCTAAGCAAGGCACTGTAGCTCATTAGTTGAACACAAGGAGCTCTCGTCCAACGGCTTATCATCGCTCATTGATAAAGCGCTCGCAATCAGCCAAATAGCACTCTAGCTAATTACCTACATGGGACAAACAAACAACTTTTATAAACAACACCTCGAACACCCCCCCTCCCCCGGCCACCCCCGCTTCACCACCGCACCCCCTCGCTCGTCTGTGCGAGGCTCAAGACAAATTGGATTATATGCGATAATCACCTTAATGGCGCGCAGCCCACCGGACTCATAATTAAACAATCGTTAACAAATGCACGGCTAATGGACGAGATAAACATGCCTGTTAGTGATTACTTCTAATATTCTGAAGTGATAAGAAAATATTTTTTGATTGTGGATCTTCATTTGAATCTTAACCCGAATGCAAATCATTTTCAGTTTGTCTATACTCTATAGTATCAGATTAGTCAGATTATTCTCGAATTCTTATAAGTGCAAGAAATCATTGATAGTTTTAACAATCTACGTAATGCCTTTTGACTGATTAGGTCAAGTACCTACCGACTGGTAATATTTTTCATGTTTTAAAATACGCCAGGTATTAGGCTGTGTACATAAATTATGAATTTGACGTCAAGTAATTTGAAGATATAGTCGTAAGAAACTGCATCTACTACAAAAAACAAAAGAGTAACAGCCATTCCATCGCAACCCTCACCTTCCATTAGAAACATTTGCTCTGTGCAACCCGTCCGCGGCACGTTAAGCAGCGTTTGATGGCAGGCGGCCGCGGGAGCCATCTGGCGGCACCTCCCGACATTGTACAATAAAACGGCTAATTACTCCACTTACTCGAGACGTCCGATAACCCCCCGCCAAGGAATAATAACATTAATTAATTAAAAACAAGAAACCCCTTTTTTGCAACTATCTGCGCGCACCTTGCGCACGGAAGGGTTGTTATAACATCTCTGTTTTGTGAGCAAATTTTATTTAATAATTCATTTGGTTCTTGGTGGAATGAGAGCCAAGTGGGTGGTTATATTCTTATACGCAGGGCCAGGAGTGGTAAAAATAGGACCTGTTTTTTTAACAATTGTAACAGTTATTTTATTACCATCTTAATATTATGTTAATTATACTTATACTTATAATGCATATTTAATACAAAACAAATTAAACAAACAATATTACGATTATACCGTGGAATTCTTCATATGAAGCACTTACTATATTTAACTTTATTATTTAATAAAATAATCATATAGCTTGTAAATAATATGACGTAATAGCATATACTCATGGTGGTAAATTAAATTGTTTCTTGTTAACGGTTTCTATGATCCTCTCTCGTAAACAATTTTGTTTTTACGCTTAGTCCACTGACAAGATTTTAAGTCAAGATTAAGTAATCATATAATCAAATAGGTACATGCGTGGTCCATTTTGAGCACGATACATTGAGCCTCTACTTGCAACAACACAGAAGGAGGACCGAATATCCACAAGTTAATACTGCGCTGGAATCCTAAGAGGTTTAAAGTGTTGATAAGAATCGCGCGGGGCAGCGAGCACGACAATCGGCCTCGATAAATATTTGCAAAAGATTTTCGCCTTCCTCTCGATATAATTAGTTGGGAACGAGAAAAGTTTTTCAATTTGCACACAATACGACAATCTGCGCAGTGGCACCAGCCTCCAGCCAGGGCGCTAGGATTAGTTGCCAATTTAATTAAACACGCTTTGTGTTACGCGCAACTGATCAACTCATCGACTGACAAATTTTGATGAGCTCCCGCTAAGTGGAACGGGACTTTGAAAAAGTTTTCTAACTGGGTATAAGGTCAGTAGATTTTTTCTGAGTAATATTATTTAATTTTCAGAAGCAAAACTCACCATCACGACAATGAAAAATTATTGAATTCAATAGCATTTGTCGTACACTCGTATGGAGCTCAGAAGGTTTTGTGGCAAGTCCCATGTACTGACGATCGAACGTGACGCCTTTAAATATTTCCTTACTATAATAGGTTCTCAGCAAAAGGAGAATATATTCTTAATTGAAATTTGATAAATTTATTTATCCAATACCCGTTGCTACCCTTTGATAACTATAGACCTCCGGTTGTTTCAGCTACCTCTCAACTTTAATGTAATAAAAATATCCAACGTAAAAAAGTTACAAGGGTTCATAAGCATAACAATCTCAAGAAATAGCAAAGGAAAAGTAAAATTCCTGCACATCAAATAACAATTTTCCCACCTTGTATTAATTAAACGGAATATTCGGGAAGGGTTGATGCAATTTCATTAAAAAAGTAGCAGAAGGAATGGCAAAGTGTTGGGAGCGCGGCCGCCGCGGACGGGGGAGATAATCTCAATTGTAAATTCAATAAAACCTTAAACAATAACCGGCTTAAGACGGTTTATACAACATTAGCATTCAGCGGCGAGTGAAAAGAATTACTTGGTAAATGAAAACGGAGTGCGCTTACCGCCTCATTGCGGGAGGTACACTACCAGCTTCGGTACAGCAACTGAATAGCTCTGGGTACTGTTTACCTGCACTTACTTACACGTGTGAAAGTATTCAATATTTGAGCGAATGAGATAAATAGACTACGTCTTTCATATCAAGTCATTGTTATATTAAAATTTTGTTTATTTTATAGAATTTTTCTATGTATGTTTTAATCTAATTGTTTTTTATCTACGTGGGTGAAAAAAATTGCTATCTTAGGAATTTGTATTATAAACGTATATGTATATTTATATAAAAAAAATGTAGTAAGAAATTAACATAAGTTAACATAGTACGTTACAATCCGTTGACCTATTTTGAACTTCCTTTCTTTAAATACAAGCAGCAATACCCACACAACATAACTATTACACCAAAATGATCTCCTCGAACCGCGAAAGGAAAGTTCCGCGCCTTTTGTTGAAACAACTCTCTCGCTTCAATTAAAACAAAACCGTTTAACAATCCCCATCGGAAGACATACAAAAACTGTTCGCCAAGATCAATAATCTGGAATAGAATGCGCAACCTGCCTGTAAAGGCAATTAACGGACTTATCTCGTGAAATAACGCGATCAAACGGACGCCGGCGGCCGCGGCCCGGGCCCTGGAGGGCTGGGGGGGTGAGGATCACTGGGGAGGGGAGGGGGGTTCGACTTCGGCGGGAAGAAGTTGTAGTTAGCGTCGGTCGAGAAAGAGAAATCAATCTTTGAACTGAACCTGCCGGACTTTGCCGGCTTTTACAGCGTACGATACGATTTGTCTGACAACGTAGGATAAAATCGCCTGTCTAATTTTATGTAGAATCACAATTTAAAAGAATACGATTTGATGAGTCATATTCTAAAGACTAAACCTCCACAGAGGTATAAAGTTATTTACTTACGTTTCCCGTTTGTGTTTGAAATCAAAATTATGTAATAGGGAGTATTTTTCTGGTACGTTACCAGGCTTCGCAGTCTATAACATATAAACCCTGTAACATTATGCCCAAACTGGGAATCAAAGCCCATCATTTACATCGTACTGCGTGCACTTTAGACGCATGACCACTAGACAATCTATTAAATAAAAAACATAAAAATGATCAGACAAAACAATTATCGTAACGTATAAACAAGCATCGGAGTATACCCATCGGCGGGACTAATTTAAATATCAAAACTAATTTGTTGAGAGTGGCGGCAGTTTGATTGTGGCCCGAATTACGTGAACCACCGACGAGCCGGCGGAAACTGCGGCGCAATCAACTGCCCAGAAAAATTCCAACTTTGATCTAGTTTTGAGACCATAGATTATGGAAAATATATGCTACATTTGTAAGTAATAGTATCTAATGGTGGAGAAAAATTAAAGAATTTGGACATCCCAGGATGTAAATTGACGTCTTACAAGTTGTATGTGGCCAGCATGGTAGACTAAAGCCTTACCCCACTTGACTGTAGATTAGAATATGAGCATACCACTGGAAAGTGTTTCTGCATATTTTTCTACCACTGAGTAATTGAAGACAAATTAAAAAATATAGACAATGATAAAAATGTATTACCTAAAAACAAGTACCCAGTCAATAGTTATTAATTTAAATATTTTAATCCGTCCGCCAACCCGCACTAGGCCAGCGTGGTGGACTATGGCCTAAACCCTCTCAATGGTAGAGGAGACCCGTGCTCAGCAGTGGGCGTATATGGGTTGATGAAGAAGAAGAAGAAGAATTATAAGACACTCGGAAAACTTGCATCTCTCTTTAATAATTTTAAGCGATATTAAAATTACAGTAAGCACTGATGATAAAGTGTAATGGGTCGTTATCATTAAACGGCCCGGAAGAAGTTTTTCATCAGTTCAGAAATCCCTCCGCCTTCCCTCCGCCCTCCGACACGTAATTACCTCACAATCGGAAGGGTTCCGATTGCCGGCCGGCTTTAATTAGTAAAAATCGCGCGACATTTCATCCGACCTGTCAAACTTCCGGAAACGCGGCCATTTGTACAAATGGCAGACGGAAGCCTTCGACAACAGTATGGTGTTGGACAGTACGACGACTTTTTTATGTTTTGGTAAAAGAACAAAAATCATTCATTTATTATATTGTATTCATCTTCTCGTAATTGCATGAAATTCAAATTTTCACACGGTTTTCCACAAGTAGCAAAATTGGCGTAAGAAAGTCTTGATTATTTAAAAAGTTCTTTAATTAAAATATTGTCGTTTTTGGATAAGCTTAGAAAATATGTTTTATACGTAAGCTTATCCACAATTTTAAAAAAGATACGAAGACATGCAAAAAGTATGTCCCATGTGTTATGCCGCCCTACTTTAGATTCTCGCCTAAGATGTGATACCGTCCCGATCATCACTGTGCAACAGTTCATTTTCCAGTTAATTTGTTTTGTTCCAAATGACCGTCGTTTAATGAGAATTAAGGTGTTTATGGAACGGCGTCCGATAATAGAGCGCCACTTGATTCCATTTCGGAAAATTAATGAAAACTTCACTTAATTGTTCTGAAAGTATTGGATTTATAGCGAGCGGGTGTTGCCAGCCGGCGATTTATTGTGTTACCCACTTGTGAACTACTCTCCATTTCTAACAACTTTCGCTGGAGCTCCCGATAGCATTGAGTTCGTGACAAACACCGCTACAAACTTTTTATTGACACACTACCTAATCACGAAAACGATAACACTTTGAAAGTGAAAATTAATAGTTATTTTTTTTCGTGTGTTATTTATTCCTCAAGGTAGTTTTATGTAATGGTAGTGTTTTTCTGATTTAATTAAAAATAAATTGTGAATTTAATGCACGTGACGCCCGCGCTATGTGTGTGAAGAGTTGAAATAAATTTAAACATTCACAATCACTGTTCTTGTGCTCGGAAACGGGATTAAAGTCACCTCCTATTAAGTAGGTACTAAGAACATAATTGGTGAAACGTAGGTGCAGAAATGCACCTTTGCTTACTCTTTTACGGGATTACAGGCATGAGTCTATTTATGTACGTAATCACTGAGTTTATTATCACGTCTAATGAACTGTATGATTATTTTATGTATTTTTTTTGTACTAAAATGTTTTTAATTAATTATCCTTTCTTTCTTGACAATAACTTTGAATATTTTATATTAATGGAGAATACTATTAAACACTTTAAAATCAATACTTAAAAATAACTTGAAACATAATAGAAAACAATATACATCTAATAAATAATAAGTCTTAATATTTATCTCTGAATGTTTAATCATTAGATTAATACGCCAACATCGAATTTACATTGTGGATTACGACCTCAAGTCTGTAAAGCAAAAACTGTGGCACCTGTGTAATTAAACCGTCGAGCTAATTCCGCCAGCCGCAGTGCAAACAGGGGAGGGAGGGGACCGGAGGCAAACGTTTAAAAACTCGGACAAACAGAATAATTCATCCGTTGATTCAATGAAACCTCCTTCGCCCTTCAAAGTGAATCTCCGCTGCGCTGCTGCTAAGATTTTTCCCTGGACGTCTTGAGATGGTTTATGGCACAAGTGAAGAGCGTTTTGTTAAGCAATAATAGACCAAAATTGTTGAGCGTATTTTTTATTCCTGTTACAGTGAGATGAAGGAAATTCTTGTTTATTTATGCTTAGTATACGAATATATACTATGCTTCGTCATCGTTAAGGCATGAGTCCAACACGCTAGCTTAGTGAAGGTCGGCTGACGAATTTCCTAAGAACTTTTAAGCGAGCAGATTTCCCTATGATGTTTTCCTTCGCCGTTAAAGTACGCGACAATCTATTACCTATACAAATATTACTTCGAAAAAACGGAGATTTGTATCTAGGGTTTAAATCCTGTTGTTATACACCTGTATTGGTATTGTTTGATCCACCAAAAAAAATAAAAAATACATGAGAAAAAAGGTAATCTGATATGCAAATATCACGAGGTATTCGCATATCAGATATAAAATATCCAGTTTTCGCTTAATAGTTTTTCTTTCAGTTTTGAATATGCTGTTATGATTGTATTGATAAATAAAAATCTATTTGAAAGTATACTTGTAATATAGGAAAAAACTATAAATAACATGAACACATTAAACTAGGATAAATAATGGACAATTTAGGTCACTATATCGGAAACGAAATAATATTTATATTCATGTGGTCATTTGTTTATTGCTGTATAATTAGCTTCTTCCTCATGATAAGCTTTCGCGGGATATTTGTTCTAAATAGCGTTGGTCTGACAAATGAAGACCCACTTTGATAATAATCGACGTCATTAAACACATCGTTTCAAGGTACTTTCTTAATAACCTGTTGTATGTGTATTTTTTTTCTTTTGAGGCAAGTACATGTGACATTCTAATTTATTAAGATTTTTGGTGATAAAAATTAACAGCAACTTTAAATTAACCTAATTGGAGAGACTGAAAAATTCTTGACGGAATAACCATGACAAATTCAAACTCAGAATCTTATAGTTTCCTACTTATTCTCACGAAATGCGTTTCTTATTCGAAAGAAGAAGGCCGTAAGTCTGTGCCATGTCCGTCACCGTGATTTATATTGGAGACGGTGGAGCGGCAATTACCCGCCGAACTGGAATCATTGCCGCTGCCCTCCACTAATTAATTCCGCCCCTCTTTTAATGTTCAAAAATCGCGGCGTCTAATTAGGTTTTAATTCGTTTTATTGGGCTAAGTAATGAAATAATGGCCGGGCCGCGCAGTTACCAACTCGCCGTCCGCCACTGCCGCCGACCTACCCGCCTTTTATTACTTCAAATCACTCCAAATATTTAAACTTTAAATATTCCGTTACGTTGCATTGGAAATTTAAAGGAAGAAAATATTTCACCGGAGAATTCTGCAAGAATCCGTGGCATTTCAGAGAAAGAACACATTACGTTGATTGGGTACGATCGAACAGCAACATTTTGTTACGAAATATTAACTAGTTACTAGATGCTTATGTCAAACACGTATCATGCAAATCATATAGGCACATCTCGTATTTTACAAAGTGATTAAATTTCCTCTTATAGTTTCTAATCCACTATCATCATGAACTGCTGGCCTTTTGCGGGTTAAATAATATGATAAAAAATTGTACGTTGTGAAAGAATTAAAGCTTTATTTTCGAATAGTTGATATACATAATTACAGGTATTCCGTATGGAAAACCTATGAGTATATGTGTTTCCATACTTGACATATCCTTTTGTGTACCCCACTAATATATTTTACCCACGCAAACATTGAACCCACCTTTTGTCTGTTTCTCCTGTCAATCTGTTAAATCTAACCCTCAGAATACATTATGAAAATTATTGTTTCAAACAAAAAATGACACGATTGATTGTTGAGTTCAGGTGCGCGGCCACAGCGCGTCAGGCTCGATCTAACGACGTTGTTCGCGCCATTACCCTCGTGCGATAAAAAACAAAGCTTTCCTAATGACTTGGCCGATTACCGATCATCGGAAAAAACGTTGGTTTTCGAGCCCGCCCACTGCCCACTGCTCAATAGTTGGTTTGTTTGAGAAAAACTCCTATAAAAGCAGTGCTAATGACTTCTGTGCCGCTAACTATTCATGCGCCTTTGCTTCGGCTCTATCGACTACGAAATCATGGAATAGAGCAATAAATGCTTTAATATATGATATTACGTTTACTAAACCAGCATTAAGTTAGCGTGGTGAAGTAAGGCCAAACTTCTTAAAGTGAAGACTTTTAGAGGGGACTAATGTCCAGAAAAAAAGAGAGCCCTCAAAAACTGACTTAACTCTTCAAGAGCGTCGAAGTAATGTCTCATTTATTAGGAGTGTAGGTACTTGCCTTGCTTTTATCTCTGCCCTGTGATTTAACTTGTGAATAATAATGATTGTGCAACAAGCACTTTAAATTTACAACGTTTACTGGAAAGCACGTTGTTTATTTTGTGCGCGCTGAGCTCGGGATTCCTTATTTATTACATGTTTTTCCTTCACAGAGTTCTTCCTGAGCGCTGGCACGTAAAGCACAATTTAAAATCAGATTGCTTACTTTAAAGCAGCCCGTTCGCGGAAAGCCAACAGCCAATTAAGTGAGTTTGCATAGAAGGGCGCGGCGGAGGCGGCGGGCGCGCAGCATGCAGCCCGCGTCGCGACATCTATCGCCCCTAACGAGAGCTGCGCCGCACAAATTAAATATATTTTTTCCGCGGAGACGTTTTGCGGACGCGGCATTAGCACCGCGGTCATGTGCGCGGAGGTTTACTAGTTATACAAGGCTCGCCGCACACGGACCACTTTAATATTCGCCACTGGACGTCTACAATTAACGCTTGAACAATTTCATAACTCGGCTCCGCCTTTGAGCGAGCTCAAACTCTCCTACGGGAAAAAAATTAAAAAATATATCAGCTCGCGAGCAAAGGAAATAAACAAACAGCCGGGTACAAAGAGCCGGTGGACGGAACCCGTAATTAGATTAGTGCGAGCTCTCGATCGAGCCCCTCCAACTTCTTTATAATCTGCGGATCTCTTTTGACAACTACAATTTTATTATTCCCTCGTAACTTTGCCTTTGTTTCGTGTTGTGTTTGATAAATTGATGTTTTGTTGTTGGATTGCTATCGTAAATAATCTCAGACTAGACTGGGAAAAGAGTCACAATTAGATCAAACAAATAAAACATTTCAAATGGACTGACACCAAGTCTAAGTAATTAAATTTATTTATCGGATAAGCACAATAAAACAGCCATCGAACTTCAAATATAGCTCAAGTATCCATTTCTTGTTATCTAGTGCTTTTTAAAATTAACTTAATTTTGGAGCTCTATTTCTATTAAACAACATGTACCTATCTCATAAACTGGTGCTTCCAACATATATTATTTAAAGTAAATGTCCATTAACACCAGCAAAGATGCAATAAAGCACACATCTCGCTGGATTTTTCACTACCACTTCTATCATCCCAATAGAGTGAAAATAACTTAGGAGATTCTTGTAAAGATTCTCATTAGAACAAAAGAATAGACATCGCTCATACATAGTACACCATACCTACCGCATTTTCTAGATTATTAACTACGCACTAAAGCGCTAGGTACGTACACACACAAAGGGAAGATACATACATATAGTGCACGTGTGAAGTAGATAATGAGTTATGACGTCACGCGTGCACACGTGCTCCCGTAACATAGACATCACCTGCACACAGACATTAAATGACAATTACCGGCTTGTACTTGATGTGTGCAGTGAATATGCACTTAGCGTGTGCGAATATTAGTTATGTAGGTAGATTATTTTGATTGGGCTCTGAGACATATTAGCTCTACTTATATATATTACGTTTGTCCATAGTTGAGTACCTATATATAAACGTATATAGGTAAGTGAGTAATTACTTTGCATCATAACCTCGGTTTGCTTGAGGGTGTTATATATGGGCCTTATATAGTTAGTATTAGATATGAAACCAAACACACCAACATCAGTGATCTTCTGTGGGTCAGAGGTACTGCCCCAGTCTCATCAGAATATTCGTATACTGTTGTCTTAGCTGATTACAAAGTGGCTCTACTATATTTAAAATCTAAATGGATGGCTTTTCATAACGTCTTAAAATTGCACATTAAAACTCGTCACATAAAACGTTATTATTTCATAAGTATTAACTGTGCTTGTTTGGATAAACGCGCTAACCTCAAGAAATACTGATTGAATTAGTTGAAGTTCTTCTGGTGTAAGTAATCGATTTATTAAAGAATACTATAGGCTCACATCATGCTAGGTAAAAATCACAGACACAGCAAGTATCAAAAATTCAAGTCATATTGGCAGTAATTGTTAAAGCAAGATTTTATTACTTTTAATCCAATATTTTATCGACACGTCAACTACCATACAGTTATCTTTATTGGTATATTTATGTTAGTGACGTGCGATTTCCGCTGGAAACTACAGGCAAATCGAAAATTCCTAATGTGGATGTAAACCGTGATAATACACTATAGGTCGAAAGGTTAATATGAGTGTGAAGAAATTAAAATAACAATTAACGGTCGTGGTCACTGGGGCAAATCAACAAGTACCCAGTATGTACTTAATCGCAGTCCCACTGATTTTAAAACTAATATTATTCAACTTTTTTAATTCAGGATTCTTTCGTGACTATTCACGTAAAATACTAGTTCTTTTTTATGTTTTTATTATTAATACGTTACATACGCCAGTATCCTCAAGGAAGTAGGCAGAAATACACTTTTTCATCAACATTTTACACGGAGGTCTCATTTACTAGGGATAGATACATTTGTCTTTACAAAAAATTTAATAATACCTGGGACCTTTATAAATGTAGTATGTCTTAAAAGGAAAAACAATTGTCAACCAGACCTTAGAATTGCTATGGATATACAATACCTAACAACTGTAAATAAGATTTCAAAAGGACAGGACAGTGCAAGCCCGTTTCTTACCATAATCTTCTTTTGTAGCAAATGTATGTACATATATATGATAGGTAGAGCATGATAGCCGATGATGAGATAGCGTGTGGTGCACCCGCGGGCGCCCATCGCCTATCGCCGCCGTACAAATCGCCGTCCGCCGCCCGAGGCGCTCCCTGTAGACCCGCGTCGAACCAGTGTGTCACACGTGAACTTTATTACACCACACTTTATTTTTTGTCATCTTATGCTCATACCATTGTGACGAGGAGGCATCAAATTTAAAAAATTCAAACATAATCGTTTTTAAGAAAACCTTCAAAAATTGCACTGCAGTCAGCTGAATTTTGCGACATCTTGATATCATCGACAAACATAGATTTTATTCAAGCAAAGTCTACGAAATTTGAATTTTAAAATAGCCTACTTTTCTGAACTAAGTAATGTTTAATGAGACCTCTCTAACCAACCTTTGGTATTGGTGACAACAAAGTGACTGGCCGAGTTTATTTAGCACTAAGTGTAATATGATAGCAATATAACTGTTATACTCCACCTCTACAGCTGAGAAGGAATAAGGCCCTAGTCCACCATACTGGCATGGCGGGTTGGCAGACTACACACCTAATATACCCAACATTAGCTATCTAAATAGACAATTCTCCGCTGTCGCTACCTCCTGTGCACCATGAAAGAAGCCCGTAAGATTGAGTTTTTATGTAAGTGCGCACCTCGCGGCGAGCGTCGACTCGCGTTTTATGTGCGTCCCGGGGCTGGAACATTGCGACATTTAGCTGTCACCGATTTTTTCACATCGCACCGCCCAGCGTCATTTCTAATCTAACTGGCCGTAAAACTGAAATAAGTTTTGAGCGTCTACGCCTCGATAGCAGTCAATGGACTCGACCATGG
Organism: Cephonodes hylas; assembly: GCA_030295005.1. Classification (NCBI taxonomy): domain Eukaryota; kingdom Metazoa; phylum Arthropoda; class Insecta; order Lepidoptera; family Sphingidae; genus Cephonodes; species Cephonodes hylas. Next base: position 231,029 of record AP025367.1, on the reverse strand, counting down.
TTCACCTTCACAGTGCAAGCGTGAATGTACTTGACTATTTTACGTCGGCAAAGATCTTCTAGTTACTTAATTGGGAAACTTAATTTGCTTTGAAGACCATCGGTTGGTCCCTTATTAAAATTTGAGAAAATAACACAGTCATACCTTAATTACCACTACTGGTCCGGTAAAAGAAAACATTAACATATCTTTGAAGCACCCCTGTCCTGTACTGTTCTTGTGTATTGTATCATGAGATAATTAATAAGCATGAATTATCATCAAGTCATTGGTATCACAAGATTTCCAAAACTCATGGTATATGCCTGGGTATATAACAAACACGTAAACATTGTTTAATATACAAATTCCACTGACCCCCAGATTGTGTGAATAGTAAAATAGTAAATGATGTGTCCGCCGCTGGCAATAAATACGCGCAGTAAAGTTGTGCCGCTATCTGACAGGGCACCTCCACTGCCGCGCCTTATCTGCAGATGACCGCAAGCAGTTTTGTTTGTTCAATACTGTCACTATCTTGGATTCATTGAGGGGCTTGCAGATTTGACAATAGGGGGTATATATATGTATATACGCTACTTTATGCATTCTTAGTTTCCTTGTTGGTTCACCACGCTGTAGAAACCCTGGCTTCGATTCTCACGAGGTGCTCTAAGTGCTTTTGGGTTGTTCTTGCAGAAGATTATCTTTCTTCTTCTTTTCTTCATCAACCCATATTCGCCCACTGCTGAGCACGGGTCTCCTCTACCATTGAGAGGGTTTAGGCCATAGTCCACCACGCTGGCCTAGTGCGGGTTGGCGGACTACCCACCTAAGAAATAGAAGAAGAAGATTATAATGGCTTCAAAACTAAAATAGATATCATAACTTGTGTACTGAAAACCACCACGTTAACTATAGCCTCTTGTTTCTGCTGTTAATTTTAAAAATATTTACATTTAATTAAAACCACGTTTCTCAATTAGTTAAGACACTAATAACATTGTATTCGCCGATGACTTTGTATCTCTTGACATTATAGATATAAATCAGAGTGAAGTGCTGCGAGCTTGCGATGTGCAGACACCACACCGTATTATTTATGTGGAGATGTGGCTTATCAGCGGACCACACACGCAGCACCCACCACCACACACTGGACCACTCGTTCTGGTACTTTATGGAATTGAATTGGCAAATCATATGATAGTTTCTTTATAAGCTAATACAATTTATTCAATCTTAAATTCAGTTTGTTAATGCTATATAGTCGTGATAGCCTCGAGGTTTAGATGTGCGATTGTAAAGTTTCGCAATCGTGGATTCAAACCCCAGTTACACATCTCGAACTTTTTCGTGTTATGTGTCTATTGTAGAAGAGGTACCGTGGCGAAGTTAATCAGAAAAAAATACAAAGCAGAAGGGCGAAATATAGAGTTATGGATAACTGGTAAATGCGGTTTACCTACATGAATAACTGCCTTTTTTAATGCAAAATTATACATACAATCTAATCATCATGACAGCCCCGTGGATCAGTTGACTAGACACCAGCTTGCGAAACGAGCGGCCGCGGGTTCGATCCCCGCACCGAAATAAATGTTTGTGTGATCCACAAATATTTGTTTCGGGTCTGGGTGTTTGTGAGACCGAAAAGTCTCTCGTAGTTTCTGATACCCACGACACAAGACTCGTATCTTAGTGTGGGGTCAGGACTGTGTATGTGACTGTTGGGTGTATTTATTTATTTAATTAACATCGAAGCGGTCCATTCGCACCGCAGATGAAGCTGAGAACGTAGATAAAGTTACCTAACTTTCTAATGTAAGTCATTACTTATGGTAGTAAATGTGTCTGTAATAGTGTTGATAATGACGTGGTATTTACCGAACATACGCAGTCGCGGTGAGACACAAACATGTTTGTTGACCTCGCGCACCGCGGCCGCGCTGACACCGACTGCGCCGTCTAACGCACTACACTTCTCGGAACCGCTCCTATCACCACACCGATGACCTTACACCTTCACGAGTTATCCACTAGCTCCTTTCCTAAGCGAACGGGTAATTAATTTATTTAATCTAAGTGAATGATCTTAGAGAAGAAATCGATGCAAGAATATATCTTTGTGGTTTTAAGGTGCAACTATAAAAGTAAGTATTTCATTGTAGTGCGGTAATGTGTCTTCGCTACACTTAAAGGGAAGAACTGAAGAAATGTAACCGCAGATATAAGATATTTTGTCGTCACTTGTACCGCATAGAGGACTAAGGTATACAGTCAGGTATTGTCAAAGCCTTAATGATCAGTTTCAATAATTTCATTTACGTAACTGTATAAAATAACATGGGCATTGTTAAGATATTCGTCCAGGCTATCTGTTACATAGGCAGAATGTTTGCGTGGTTGCAGGACTCGGGGGTCCGATATCGTGCTCCCATAACGCCTCGCCTCACCTCGCACCCGCGAATAAAACTTATCGCGTTCTTGTCCTCACCTAAAGCGCAACAACTACCCAACATACCTTTGCCACACCATAAACCTTAACACCTAGTAACACGGTTCATATTCGATCAAACTAGCTGCAAATATGTTTGTGTCTAGTATAAAATTGCGAGGACACACGGACAACCGAGATGATCTAAATAGGCGGGCTCCGTTTTATAGAGGTGGTTGATTGCGCGAAATTTCTTTTAGTTTTCCATAGCGCTGGCTCCACGCAAATATTGCTTTGGGATATGCGAATCTTGGAGATACTATCGCTTACTATTCTAATCGCATCACTTGTCTCATGTTGTCGTACAAACGTTGGGAGCCGGTGTACATTTACCATAATGTCAGATTGGGATTCAACCTTATTATCCTTAAGTATAAGGGTATAGTACCTTTTCTTTAAGCTCTGCGTTGAGATCGCAACTTGTTAAGTAAACCTTACATGCAGAAAGAAAAACCACAGCAACATTGAACGTAAATTAACTAAAAAAGAACATAAAAACTAACTAAAACCAGCCAAGCAATAACAAAATTATTACACCATATGCAAATTGCATCTTCTATCCTTTTCTTCATTCCATGCTTGATTTAAACCCTCATAATTTTGATTTTGATTTGATTCACGAGCACATTTGCTTCATTCTTTCATCCAATTCTGCCTAAAGCGTCTCTACGTCCAACACAATAACATCCGTACGGCTGCGGTAGTGACCCGCGTTCTAAGATAAATGTGTGCAGGGCGAAGGGATGGTCGCAGGTGTGGCCGCAGCCGCAGCCACCTCGGGCCGCGGTCGGCGCGTGTGCCGCTAATTGCTGCCCCCCATACATATACCTCATACAATACTCATTTCTTAAGGGTACAATGGATAAGCAACTCAGCGAGCGTGATTCTGCCGAGTAAGAGAAATGAACAAGAATTTTAAATACTTTTTTAATCACAAATACACCCAACAGTCACACACATCGTCCTGCCCGCATATTAAGTTACAAATCTTTTGTCATGGGTATCAGAAACTACGAGAGACTTTTCGCTCTCACAAACACCCAGACCCGAAACAAATATTTGTGGATCACACAAACGTTTGTCTCGGTGCGGGGTCGAACCAACGGATCATTTCGAAAGCCGGTGACTAGCCAAGTGCCCACGGGGCTGTCGTCACTTTGTTTCAACACCACCTTAGTTACTTTGATGGTTCAAGCACGATAATGTTATTCTTCTGAATTAGTATTGAAGATAATCTTTAGGTACCAAGAAGTTATTTATTAGTAACAGACGTCATTTTCCGATTACCAAAGACTCCATTGTCTCCTTCACCGACAATGCGAGTATTACATATTTAAAACTGCTAACTACGCACAATAGTGACGTGACTGTGGTTTCCAATAGTAGTTGAAGTTTTAGGTAAGTACAGTCTTGAACCCTCGGTCGTCACCGTAACCGCTAACCTTTCGATGCATGTGTGCAGTGTGACGGCTGCAACAGATTATGACGCAACAACGAATGACGTCAGCAGGGACTATTACGTAAGCAACAGCCGATGCTTTTCCTTTCAAAATAATAGCTGTTGTATCTGCTACTTTAGTGTGCATATTAATTTACCTGTTAGCTACGGATGTTTAATAACTGTTTATAGCCTCATACGGGCTGAGTAAGGAATTAATTTCAATAGAAAAAAAACATCTCTGTTAGCCAGTCAGGCATATTCTTGACTTCACAATACATAGCTTCACACAAGATTTTATCTTTTCGTCAGCTGATTCACAAAAAACAAACGCGTTGAGACGTTTAAGTCCTAGTATAGAATACAACATTAGGTATATTTGAGATTCTCAAACAATTTTCTATCAAATTAGTACTAAGCAAATCTGTCCTTGTCCAATAGCATTGGTCTTCAAGTAGGAAGATACGCGACTGCAGTCTTCCCACAATAGCCCTGCATCCATACAATCTCCACCAGCTAAATAAATTAAACCGTAGTTGCACTTGAACTTGTTACAAAAACGTAACACATCGAATTTACGTGGCACATATTCGTAATGTGCCGTGTTGTCCGGCCGAGGGACATGCGGGGTGGGTACGTGTTGCGGGGGTACGCGGGGTAGGGGGGGGGGAGGATGCGACACCGCCGCGACAACTTTGTCGCGTGTCGCCCGCGTTAATTGTTGTTTGTAATTTGTTCGCGCCGTAACAGCCAAGGTGATATTTTAGCGAGCCCGCGCAGGGACGTACGGCCGCGCGCCGATTACTCATAAGGGGACATTATTATTCATAAACAATTTTGTCTACGTAACGTTGTTGTAGGTACTCGTGACAGACACTGTCTCGGTGGTAAAGTATAGAATGACACGCGTTATCGAGAGTGTACGGTTTGATTCTCAAGTCGGGCAAAGAATAATTTTCAACTTCGACATGGAGACTTAATTCTTTGAGACTCAGCAAATGACAACAGAACCATCCTTAGTATTTAAGATATAAAATAAAAAAACGTGTTTGTATAATTATATACTTTTAGCTCCCTCTTCAGAATTTTTTTTGTCAGTATATTATCCTTGCGCTCCTAAAGCAGTTGTAAGCCTAGTTTTTTTTGTATATAGCCGCGTCATTTCTAGAGGTACGTCTAATATTATAAAGTAATGAGTCACAAATGGTATTGTTATTCGCATTACGTGTCAACAACACATTATGTGTATTGTATGTCTTTTCCTTAAAAACTTTCCATAATATTATGTAGTAATTTATAATTACATTGTCTTCAACAGATCTATTTTGGATTCATAACCTGTTGTATTTACCTGTTTATGATTAACAGTGCTCAATTATTATTAAAATCTGAGTTTAAAGTAACAATCGTAGAATTGCTAGTTTATAGATTACTAACACCTCGGTCATTCACAAATCGACCTATGCGCAGAATAAAGTTATATGTGCTTTTGCACAACTTCTCTTTTTCAGCGATTTAAAGATAATTGGGCACAAAATTATCAGTAAATTTTTATGTTCTTCAAGCAACAACAAAATATATGATCATTATTACTTCACTAGTGCAATATATAAACAATTTTAACTCTATTATAGACATAAAAAGTACTTTGGTGTTATAAGCATAAGTAACCTTATTCTATGCATAGGTCGAAATATGCCTTTTGTAACTTGTTTGAAAATCGAAAAAAATATGATTCGGATAAGACTTGGATATAATTGCTGCTCAAGACCGGAATGGTTGGCGGTATCTTGGGGAGGCCTACGTTCAGCAGTGGACGGCGATAGGCTGAGTATATATAATTCGGTGTATTTTTTTTTCAGAATATAGTGACACACCACACCTGATGGTCAGTATATCACTGTCCAAGTAGAACATCAGAAAAGTGGCGAAACATTTCTTCGGCCGATACGATCCTGGAAGCTTTGCATTACACTTGAAAGACAAATAAGAACAAGATCACTCGTGGCCATGAAAATTATTCCGGGACTTCATGGTAAGACATACTAGACTCATTTAACCACATAAAAGAAAAAAACAATAAAATTGATTTCAAAAAGAGAATCTATTATGATAAAAAAGTCCTGCGATGATTTCAGCGGGGGGTCCGGCTCCCGAGGCTTCGTTCCGCTCCGACTACCCACATTTAAATGTAAATGCGCAAACTTGCACGCGAGTTTTGACGGCTACCTACGCACATAATTTTCGTTTGTCCAAGTTATAAATTACTCACCACGACCTCCCCCTGTTGTGATTTGAATATGATTAAATCTAAATGTTGTCTTACTCGTGAGCGAACTTTTTATTCCATTTCATGATTACCTTCAAATAAGTTTTTTTTCGCAAATGAAAATTGAATAACGCTATTTAGGTCGCTTGATGTACAGATACAATTTTGTGCGTCCTGCTGTCTGCCTAAAAGTTTATGAGAACAGTTATTTTTATAGTTTTCTGATGAACGCACGAAGGTATTACCGAGAAAAAATTGAATTACAGTACGATTTCCAGTTAATTGACACATTTCAGTAATTAAGAACGTAGTATTATCTAGCATACAGCGTTAAAATACTACACAATTTCATAGTTAAACTATTCGAGCTGACTTATAGAGGTATCGCAGTAAAACCCATTAGCCGTCAAAGTAAGTACAAAGTTTTGCCTTTTATCGGCAACAGACCTTGCATTAACGAGTCTGGACAAACTACAGAGAAGTGAAATCGGCGCGACCCAATTCGCAGATGAAATTCAACCATTGTTGGAAGTGGAGGGCACATACAAATCTGTGTGATTTAACGTATTCGCAAAGCAGAGGTAGGGCCCTTAATAGCCATTGAAACTGAACAGAAACGTGAGTGGACAAATTGGATCGGACCGGGTCACGATAAGGGCCCGCCAAGGAAAGGGAAATGTCCATAAACAACAGCCGACTCGGACCCAATTAATAAAGCAGCCAACACTGAAGTAGCGCAATTAATTCTGTGCCTTCGTAGATTTTAATAGTTCACATAAATCAGAGCGCGACCGGCGGCCGGCGGCGGCGGCGCCCGGTAGGTTAATCGCCGTTTAATATGCCGGACCGGACTATCGCTAACTTACTACTAATATATTGCCTCCGTCAACAGATAAAGCACGGCACGTGATCCAACTACCCGCTGATTACAACACTTTTTTCTTTGAATGTACATTGTACATAAGTGGCGCCCAACGTGGTGTCGTGTTATCTTGAACATTCGTCATCAGTCTATATCATCATCGTCATCTATTGGACGGAAAGTTAACATAGGACGTTTTTATTGCGCTTTATATTAAACACTAACATATTGTATTAACACCTAAACATTTTACTTTCATAAAGTAATGACATTGCAAAATATTGCTTCTCATTGACCACCAAAAGACTCTCTTCAACTTATTCGGCCCGTGATAAGTATATTGACAGTTGTAGTATAAAACATTTTATTTAGACATAATATGACGCCGATGAAAGACCTCACAATCAACGTATGCTTTTTAGTGGCTTTCTCATGTAGAATATTCTTTATAAGGCGAATTACATTATAAAAGGAAGAAGCAATGCTACACAATAATTGTAACAAAATCGCAAGGAAACAGACAGTGGGACAGTATAATATTTAATCAAAGTCAAACGTCCCCAACGCAGGTGTCTATTCAATTACCAACGCATTTAATGCACGGAGTGGACACTTCCCAAATTCAATTCAAGCCAGACTTCAGTTCTCGTTAAGTGGTTATATTCTCTAACGGCCGAGAGGACGGTCGCTGGACACTAAACACAAGGTGCGAGGGAACTGTCCAGGGGGTGCCGCGGGGGTGCGGGGGCGAGGGGGGAGGAGATGGAGGGGGGGCGAGAGGCGACGACACCTCTGGATATTGAATTTGCGGCGGCGGGCGAGTCTCAATTGTTATCTGCCGCTGCAAGGTCGCCCCCGAATTGCCCCTGCCAGGTACTACAGCCCTTTCTTTTAAAGCAGGGTTGGCGCTACACAACTATCTAATGCAATGTTTTAGTTTAAAATAAGAAGTTGAAAATGTTCACATGATAACTATATATATCTTGAATGCGAAGAGCGTCATTATACATTTTTAAATAAACATTCTAAAAGAATACTGGGAAATCGAAATCGAAACTTTTCGCAGTTCAGATACATTTACCATTTAAGCACATTACTGATACACAAACATGCAATATCTTTACACCAGATCAGACCCACGTCCACACGAACGTCCCTCACGCTATAAAAAATACATACAATGATAAATAATAGTTGTTCAATTACTGACTACATTTTCCACGGCGCAGCAGCCCTAAAGTGCGTCGTCGGCTCGCTACAGCGGTCATTGGTCAATTTATTTCTTGCGCGTGGCCGGGCCGCAGTTATCATGATTGAATTAAGTAAGGCTGGGAGTCGCAGCCCGTGATTTAGCGGCCAGCCCCGCACCTCCCAGCTCGCACGGCGCCCGCAAAAACCAGAACTTGGAATTTTAATCGTGGGAATGTACGGGTGGCCGTCCGTTTGTCCGCTCCAGTTTATTTAAGGTTAATTTCGATGAGTTGATTCGGCCGTTAGTTTCCGTCCGATTGGGGTCAACCTTTATCGTGCCGATGGTAATGATGGTCCCCCGGAAATTATGTTTGATCTCGTCGAAAATTCATTCATTCGTGCAGCGGTATTCTGCAAACAACTGATAACTTTTTGATTAAACCCACGGTTTTCCTCATTATTTCGGCAAGAATAAAAATAATTTGAATATGTTAACAAAGGTGGATAAGTGTATTCCCTGCTTTTTCCTCATAATTAGTACACGAATAGCGGTATAAAGTAACAAAGGTACAATACATGCAACGATAAAAATAGGCGTAACATAAAAGCATTTAAATTTTACCTTACACGATATGACTGTAACGAACAATAGGGATTTGTTTGTGAAACTACCTTCGACGAATATACCACACAAACAGCGTAAACACGTGCGGGCCATATGCAGTAATATAATACCTAATTCCATATCCAAATTTTAAAGTAATAATAATTATCTTTAAGTGACAAATATGTAATACTCATGGCATCTACATTAACCTATGGAAATAATTTACCATCAACCGAAAATACCGAATATCCGAATATCCGAAAACCGATATATAACGAATATATGGATATGCATTTCTAAATTATATTAAATAATCCACATATAATTGAATTAATATAAGAAAAATATCTTACCCTTAACATTTTCTTGCGTAGCTGAGCGTAGCATCGTAGCAACCTTGCCGTAGCACGACAGGTAATCCAGCGCTACGCCGTACTAACCGCGAACTTGTTGGTTGTTAATTAAGCCTCATCCTATGTTGAAAGGTGGGCTTAACGCCTTAAAGCTTCTATTTAAACATGAAGCTCTAACAAGATGAATTAATTGAGTTTAATATTAAAACAAATTGTAGAAAAATTTAAATGATTTCTAACTCTGACACTCGAACTATATTATACAAAACATACAAATATACCTCAAAACATAATACAGCTGATAGCAAAGTATTGTATATCAGTAAACATCACTATCAAAGTAGTAAGTTTTTTCCACGAGAGCGTAATCCCTAAGGAGGAAACGCTGAAAGTACACGACCAAGTAATAACTACACTGAGTTATCTTCTCTCAAGACATATTTATATTCTCCGTAAAAAACGTTTGTTTATTTGTACTAACTAAAAGTTGGTAGCGTAACATTTTCGCAAACGTTTGTATCATGAATATTAGCATCTTTTTGATGCTACTGCATACTGAAGGGGGAGCAAAGCATTCTGGGTTCAAACCTCGAGTCAGGCAAAGTCCGCTACTAGTACGAATTGGCAGTAAAAAAATCCAAAGAGGTTTTATTTATGTTGGTTTCATCACGATGTTTTCCTTCACCGTTAAAGAAAGACTATGTATTTGGAATATACGAGTACACATAACTTCGAAAAGTCACAGGTGTGTGCCTGGGGTTTGAATCTGCGATCGCCGAGATTCTCGACGGCACGCCGAAACCTTGGAACCACGACTACTTCTCTCTATCTTTCGTTACTCATATACCTACTGGCTGTTCATATTGAGATACATATACACAAGTAAGTGAACACAGCTAAAACAGAGAAGGTCACTAATACACGCGCCTCCGCGACTAAGCCCATAAAGTATTGCCTTCCGAAGTAATTCCATTTATAGGCATCGGCTCCAAGACAACACCAACATAATGCCAGAATCTCCGCATTACAATTCAGCACGAGATGGCCACAGTAAATAATCCACGAGTTACTGCAACTAGCACATTAGCATGCGACGCCGATACACAGATTGTTCGCGAAAGTGAAACATCCATCGGTGCCCACGTCAATGGCAGCGTTACATCAAATTATTCCATTCCATTTTAGACGAAATGTATACAGAGCAAACATGAAAAGAGAACAAAATTAAGCATTACTGCGGGACGCAAGTCACGCGCACCAGCGGATGCTTTAGCGATTTTAGTGTTAACAACTGTAATGTCGTGTAATGTCTGAAATAGCTACACTGTTTTTGTACCAGAATTGTTTAATGTTTACTATGAAATAGAAGAGCAACACTAGAGTTTCTTGCCCGTTCTTCTCTAGTGATGACTGCCTTCCGAACTGGGTGGTAAATTTTGAAATGACTGAATCTAAGTGATGTATTTGACATTTTATGGATTCAATAAATATTATTTCATTTCATTTCAATTACTCTACCATTAAAAACGCTACATACCTATATAGATCGAGGAAAAAAGAATAGGTCAGCAGAGCTACCATCTATCCTCTCAAACTTACAGAGGAGGTCCGTGTCCAGCATTTAGAATGGGATAAACATTGGCTCAACCAGATACAAACATACTACCAAATAGAGCAGACAGAACTTAACCGTGCCATTTGAGCACCGGGGTATAAATATCAATAACGAAAAGAATTTTCAATACAAATTTAAAAAGTTAAACATTACTTACTATTATATCTTAACAAATATATATTGACACTTTATCGAATAAGAATGTCCATGTAATTACCGCTAGCGCTTATAATAAGAACTTTGATTTGCCTCGATCTGCGAGGGCGGCGAGTCCCATGTCGGGCGGGTGTCGGCGGGCGGCGCGGGGGGCGAGGGGTGTGCGGGGCGGGGGGGCGACATCAATAATCCTCCTTGTTATTCTTATGCAAATGCCCACCGTACGATAATAAGTGGAACGCGAATCACCAGACGTTATACAGATTGGAAGAATTCGCTGACAGCCGGCGCGGCGCACACTACGCGACTACACGGAACACCTAGTGTGTGCAGCAGAGTCTCAGGGCTATCCTTGCATTTGTCGTACTCTGTCAACCTCGTGGCAATTTGAATTTAGAAAATGTCAGTGTACTTGCTTGGTTCTAAGTTTTTAAATGAATAAGTACCTACCTACTCGTATGTACAGTTTTCAGTTTGAACATTTCCCATTTTGATAATTTTCCATAGGCAAACTAACTTAATAATTCGGTCTAATAATATCGTATCTTTTTCATACAACTATAATTTTAATAAAAGTAAAAAGAAATGACATTTTTGACGACCAAATTGCTGTCAAGACTAATTAGTTAACAAAGCATTGTTCTGTACTGAAATTTAAAAGAAGAACATGATAAACACCACGATTCGCATTTCATTCTGTTTTCTACACCAAACCAAACGTGACTCTACACCACACCTTTATTTATACTTTTTTACGTACAAAATATAAAATATCACCCCGTGTGCTGCGATGCGAGGGCCGCGTGTACAAATGGTCCCGTACAATACTGGATATTGGTTCCGTTCAATAGCTGATACTGGTGTTGTGCCATCAGACAGCACGCAGCGGGACCGGCCCCATTCGTGACCCATGATCTCGGCTAATTAGGCCGGGAATGTAGAGCAACCATTGAAAAATTGTAACGTAACGTGCTTATCGCGGCCCACGTCTCACAAACAACACTTATCTTAACGTTTTAACAGCGCGCACTACTGGCCGCAAAATTACTCACTCGTTACCTAAGGGTTTGTAAAAATAGAGATGCGTACGCGCATTAGGAAGGTTAACACCTTTTAAAATCATATTAGACGAGCAGTGTTGTTTTATACGTAATAATTGGACAACAATGACACTTTTACTTAACTCTATTCTAAAAAATTGCAAGTTTCACACAAGTCAATTCTAAGTTTTGATCACTCAGTTTGATCAGTGATTAGTTGTTATTGCAATTAAGATGTTGAGACAAGGTTGTTTAGCAGGAAGGTAATTACGATTGAATAAAAAAAATATTAACTGCCATTCGCCCTTTATATAGTACGGATCATCGGCAATGCGGAATCAAAAGGAAGCCAAAACTAAACTCATTGTATTGAAACATGTATAGTAATGAATGCGAGTGATTGATGTAAGTACCGGCGTGATTACGTACTGACTCATTCCGATGATACAACGTTAAATTTGCATAGTGCGTGTAATATATTCGCGAAGTACCTCCGACTGCCGAGGGGTCGGGGCGATGTTACCTACCGTTCGTATTGTACCAATTGAGCAGCGGATTAGTGCACATTTTGGAAATAAAAATAAATTGCCTACAGGACGTGAATAACGTCAATCAGCACAATTTATTAGTGAGAGCTTGAAGTGGGTCTGTAAACTTTAGTAAGAGAGTAGAATGAACAAGTTGCATATTGGCAACACGATGATCCATAAAAGCAAATTTGTGTTTAAATTATGAGATTGCAAGTTATCATTAATTTATATGTATTTAGGTAGAAGCTGCTATGAAAAAAAACTGACCATATACTTTCATAACTGGCTTAATCTTAATCGGTGTATTCTGGAAAAAGTATTTAAATTGATGACATGGAAGTACAGTATCCTAATCACCCTCGCCTGTCATCGTTTATATATAACACAAAAAAACTTTTTTTTTTATTAAATTTTGCTTTTGCTAGTAATTCATTTAGATTTAATTCACTTTAACTAAATCTAATATGTCAAATAATTTCACGTAGATAATGTTTATTCTGCTTCCTTCTGATGACTTTTGAAAAAACAACTGCCTATTGAACCATAGATTAGATGTTGTGTTGAAGGAAGCACACACACACACACAATCTCACGTAGGTACACACACACGCACACCGCACCACCCACACAGCGGCCGTAGCGTCAGGTCGCGCTATCGTCGCCGGGCAGATACCAGGGTCGGGGGCCAAGGCGCACCACTACGCGCTACTCACGATTTAATGCTCAGCCGATAGCCGGTGACGTGGGCTGTGGAGAGTACCACACTATATACAATAGCCATCGTGTTACTATTTATTTCGACACCGAAATTTTGGAATTTGCTGTTAGTCATATATACGTCGTGAATTATAAATGACGATGACGACTTAAAACGATCTGCTATTCTTTTGTAATTGTGAAGGATATTGTACTTTAGTCATCCCCCTTTTTTTATACTCGTTTTTGTTGCCATTCTATACCAATAACCCAGTCCTATGTCTATTATTTTAATGGGAAAAATGGGTTCATTTGATTACCCATTTGATGTTCTTCATAAGAATACGAAACTTCTAGTACTTTTGTACACAATTACGAATATAAAACAACGGTAAACCACTATTTCTATCTTATTTTATGAAGAAATACGAGCTTACACGAACACTGAGCAGTTAACCAAAATATCTTCAAATATTATCTATTTTCATATTCCCTGACTATTGAAAAAACACAGTATTTTGCAAATAATGGTGATAAATCATCATGACAATTGTTGATGTCGGTGGGCTGGTTGGATTTTTTATCATTTTCTGACGACTGCATCGTAGTCTCGCTTTACAAGTATGTACCTACTATACGATGCTAAGGTCTTAGGTTCGGTCAAAAGCAGAAATATGAGTTAGGACAAATATGAGTTCGGAAACGCACCTCTGACTAACCCTTCGAGCAATAGGCTATGTACATTTGATGTAATTTATGTGAAGTAAGTATGATAAATACGACAACCGTGAAGAAAATATATTTAAACAACTACTGGAACATAAACATAACAACAATAATTATACAAAAAAATATCAAAGTTTTAAAATTAAAAACAAAGTTGTTATATATCATTTAATTATTCAATATGCTGCTCAATAATCGGCGTATTTTTAATAATAACCTTATGCAAAGTCCACGCAACGGTGTCGAGCGAGCCATCAATGACACCGTTCGTACGGTACTCTGATAACCAGCCAACGTATATGAATGAGTGTCGCTGATAACACCGACACACACACACATACGCACACACAGTCGAGAACACCTATGTAAAGTGTACACACTCACACACACATCGAACGAACGGACGTCGGCTGCTCTTATCAAACAGGAATTTTACCTTATTGCGTTAGATAAACGTAGAATTAACTCATTGGTAAATAACGCATAAAACTGTGTGTTTTTATCTGCGACGCCCACTGTATGCTCAAGATTAGGGAACAAACATGAGTGGGCAGTCTTTAATTTAAGATATTTTGTCATCTTCGTTGTTTGCAAAGCGGCTTATTTTTAAAGCATTTATTGTTACGTAGACAACACAGTATAATCAACTGTATGTTTAAGTTACATTTGTGTCTTATTAATGAAGTTAACCAAAATGCATTTAACTGATTCTTATAGCGGTTTAAGTTAATACATCTAATTACTCTAGTTAATCTTTTTATGTTTAGTTGTAGCCACACTAAATTTTCTTAGACAGCAGTATCGTCTTGGTCAAACCCCGTCATAATACGCGATACTCAATGGCAACTGAAATCAACTATATATAATTAAAGTCATGAAAGAAATCAATCGAATGATATATTTAATCAAGATATTTAGGATTTTTTTTTATTACACAAAATGGACTATTTCATATAGTTTTAGTTCTCTTAAAACCGTTTAATATATCTGGCCAAAAACCAACCAGTCCAAAATAAAATAGAGTTTCGTGTCGTCTGTTACTATTTATACGTTGGGTTTAATGTTGACACCTGGCGCGGTAAATAACTCCTCGACTGGGTAAACACCTTTTCAAACTATTCGCCGTGGTGTAAACATGTCCGCTGGCTGGGTTTATGGATGCGCACGCGCACGCGATCCGGCGTGGAGTCGCGCTGCAATAACTCGCGCGCACGTCGGCTTCACGAACATTAGTTACAACAGTGCATGTCACGTAGCAATGCAACTGTACGTCAACAATAGAATGTAATGCAGGTATAGTACGGCATAAACCACTTGAGGAGTAGTTAATATTTCACGTAACAACATTGATGCTACAATACGCATTTTATAATGATGTGCCGAATCGAAATAACTATATTTTTTCTCGTAAACATGAAGTATGTATAATTGAACTTATTGATCAGTTTTCGGACGTATTCTTAATTAAAAAATGTCATCAAGGTCGAGTTAAAGTACTTACACAACTGAAGAACTTGTCCGCTAACAGCAATAAGACCGATTTTGTGGCCTTCTTATGCATTCTATCGAATTTAATCATAACAGGCAAAGAAAATGGCATTTCATGAACGTCTTATTATCAGCATAAGGATAAAAAGGGGGAAACTTTCACAACTGAAACAAATCTGTCAGTCGAACTGACGAGAGTTGATGATGGTATATGGGCGTGTAGGGGATTTCCACTACTATAAACAGTTTTCCAGCCACTTAAAAGATTATACGGTAATTCCCTCATAGAATAAAATTTTTAAATATTCATTATACACTGTGGTTGCGCTACTGTTGGCCACAAGTCTGTACCGTCGCGGCAGTATCGCGCGTTGCATAATATTGGTGATGGCGCATAATGTGAGCAAACGGCACGAGTGCCATCCATGCAATTATACTAATTGTAAGGGAAACCACTCGCGCACTCATACAACCACCGCCTTAATAGGAATATACTGATGCTCAACATTACGGCTAGTGCTGGTCAATTTCATAAAGTCATCGCTCTTGCACGTGCTCGGTATATGATCTAAATAGAAGATGAATGAAGCTGAACAAACATACAAAGCATGTTTAAATGCTATAAGACATTAATTTTAAGCTCTTCTAATAAATTATATCTTCTTATAAATGTTAATGGATTGAGTAAATTATTAGAGCGTATAGAAAGTATACTATACTCTGTGTAACAAATCTGAAAATCCATTTCCCGTCTTGGTAGGTCGAAAGTTTTTTTGTGGTACCTGTAATGTGTCTCTATCATCTCTTGAATTATTAGCAAATCCCCTATCAACACCAATCCAAGAATGCTTTACAGGAAAGTCAAAGTCGCCATGCAATTCTGAGAATGTTTGTGAACAGTGCGCCTTACACGCCCACTTGTCGGTGAAGTAAGAGCATTGTTTGATAAGTTATTAAAGTGGAGCATTTTGCGCATCGTTCACTCCAAATGACTCGTCAATCTGCGCCACGTCCTGCACGTACGTACCTCCGAAACAATTGTACGTACATCAGTCGAGTAATTCTCGTCATGTTTCGTTAATGCGCTTGCGTCGGGTAATTTATACGGTGCTGTGAGTTGCTGCATGCCAGTTATTTGTTGTAATAGTGCGTTAAATATCTGCAAACGCACAACTGTGATAACGATGGACGAATTTAAGCTACTTTTTTCGCTATTACTTTCATATTATTGTGGTCATTGTAATAAAGATTTGAAATAGGATAAAATACTTTTTGTCTGTTATTAGATACTTTTAATCTATTACAATTGTATCATCGTCATCTATTACTTTCCTTCAAGTCAAGTTGAATGATAGAAATCAGTGAGAAAGTCACCTGATCGTATCAATTGATTTTAGCGTAATGCAAGAAAACTAACTAGCTCAACCATTACATTAAATAATTCCATTTTCGTATAGAATATCTCATTTAGTTAAATAAAATATTAACACGAAATCCCTGAACACGATTATTAATGCAACTGCAGGCCTTCGGGGATTCGAAATATTTGAATAGCATAGCGCGAATTGCGACATTGCCAAAATACACGTAACAATACTCACATGCAAATATTGTGACCGTCAGTTTGTATGTCACTAGCTAATATTTCCAAAAAGTTAACCCCATTTTTAAGTATAATGGATTCTAGCATCAATAGATATGAAATAACTTCGAACACCTTTCACCAGTCGGCATTTTTACGATGGCCTAAAAGTATGGAATCACCCTGGTTGAGAGGGATCCCTCATACGACAGTACAAACTGATAACGGTATGGCTCTTCTAAAAATTCACGTAAGACATCATTACGAAACTGTATGTAGGTAATCACTGACCTTTATAATAAAATGATCATGAACTTCGAAAACAAATTTAATAAATAAACTTTTGCAATGGATGTAGTGAGACTATTAAGAACCTAAATTACCTCGGCTCTCTAAGTTAATGAGAGCATAGATAAAGTAATTAGGAAATAATAAAATAAAAGAGGTATAAAGCAATTGAAAGTTACATTCTAATCACATGAGAAGGACTCTATTACACCCAACTTCCATGTCATGAGTTGGTCTGTCTATACTAATAAATAATAAATACACCCAACAGTCACACACACACAGTCCTGACCCCACAGTAAGATACAAGTCTTGTGTCGTGGGTATCAGAAACTACGAGAGACTTTTCGCTCTCACAAACATCCAGACCCGGAACAAATATTTGTGGATCACACAAACATTTGTGTCGAGGCGAGGATCGAACCCGCGGCCGCTCGTTTCGCAAGCTGGTGTCTAGCCAACTGCGCCACGGGGCAATACTGCGAGTGAACTCACCAACAGAAGCTAGTTTTAGGTAGATCTCGGTTCGAGAGTCGTGCATATCGCGATTATAAGGTTAATGTCTCATTCCGTCGGTATTGCGTGTTAATGTGATTTGTGCGATGCGGGGCGACGGGGGGCAGCGGGGGGCGGCGGGGGCCGAGGTCGCGCGGGGCCGAGGCTGGGTCAGATAGGTGCAAACTGTGCACACGCACTACACATCCTCTGGGACTTTTCTAATCCTATAATCCGAAAGAAAACATCGTGAGGATACATACCTGAAAAAGTTCTTAGTAACTTCTTAGGTGTGTAGTCCGCCAACCCGCACTAGGGCAACGTGGTGGCTATGGCCTAAACCCTCTCATTGTTAGAGGAGGCCCGTGCTCAGCAGTAGAACGTATATGAGCTGATAACAATAAACAAACAATCCGAAAGATAACTTATATCTTTACCCCGTAGAAGCACGGAGTATATGGCCACATTAAACAGATACCCAAGATACGGGCTTGCCTATATTGAGACCTGTTGATACTCGAAAAGTCGATGTATTTATGAAATAAATGTCATTTTATTTCACATGCAGAAGAAATGATTATTTTTACTGACGCTTTGCTCTACCTTATCAAATTCGACGGGTGTTAAGATTCACCCTTTCCTGTAATGTTTCTTTGACATGGGTATATCTTTCTTATAAGAAAGCATCGAACTTTTCAGGTGGTCAGGTAAGCTTGTTTACGGTATTGGTATGATAAAGAAATACATAGTTTTCAAAACACTTTTCGGTAACAATCTGTCATGTGAATTGACTATTTATAACACAACAATATTAATAAATGCGGTTTTATATATATTTGCCTCGATGGATAATAAATCGACATGATGCTTCCCTAACACAGAAGCATAAATTATATACTATCACAATTTAAAATATAGTAATACAAAATTATAGTTTAGGTTACGCCCCTCACGTGGACATCATTAAAGTGGCCTGAGGAGATAAATGTTTAATAACGCCCATTAAGGAATACAGTCCTTCATATAAATTATTATGATCCTGGATTGAATTAAATATAAATAATGTGATGAAGGATGGCGCTATATATGTGAATTATGAAGTAGTAAAAGAAGTAGTAGTAATGCAGAATAACCGGCATGGTTACCTCGGCCTGGTGTCGCGATGTCGCCGTGTCGCTATGTCGCGGTGTGATGTCGCGATGTCGCGGTGGGCGCGTTGACGTCAATCGGTAGCCTATTTGCGCGGCATTATCTGCAGGTCGGCGGGTGAAGGAGCGCCGAGCTGCAGCGTTCACGTGTCGCAGATCTCATCTCGCAGCGCCGCACGTCGCCGCACATCGCCGTATTCCGCGAACTCGATATGTGTTGATTGATTGCTCTTTGTTCTGCGCATGCGCCGCGTGTGGCCCGCACTATAACATTTTAATGGGCATTTATTGGTTCACTTTTAACTTCAGCAACCATATAAAAAGAAACTGTGAAAATATTGTCTCATGAATTTGAAATGAAATTGTGCGATATTTTTTTTTTCTTTATTTACTGGAAGCTGAAACGACATAAAAAATCAAACATATATCGAATATCAAAAGTAATAGTTTTCAATGGGCTCAAAGTTATTAAACATGCTACTAACCAAAAAGAAAATAAATATTTTACTTACTTTTCAGACAGTAACATTGCCCCCCAATCCCGCTTCTGAATTCGTTTTAATAATAGATCATAGAAACTTATAAGCGTATTTATATATCTCAACGTTAGGCATATTAAATAAAACGCAAAATAATTATACCTACTACTTTACTACATACTTTAGGTGCCTTATACATAATTTCGATTTTTACATTCCATCCAAAGGTTTTCTGGAAGAGATCAGTCTTAGCGATAAGACCGCCTATTTTACACTTCATTATTTATAATTCAATTTATATAAATTCTTGTGATAATATAGAGAGTTGTCATTCTATCTTTTTTTTGTCCTGCTTTCACTCGCATCATCAGTCATACCTAATAAATCAAAACGCTACATAGATTTTCACTACGTTTGTAGATGACGCAGTTGATAGTTTAAATCTTTAGAGAGTTGCTTTGTCTGTGTGCTTGGTCGCGCTTATATCAGGAACTACCGATCCGATTTAACTAATTCTTTCAGTTTTAGATACTCCATTTTTAGGATAGTTATAGGTATAGGCTGTATATCATCGCGCCATGGCCAAAAGTAGCGGAGTAACAACTAACAATGGATAATGTGTCAAAAACGGGATAAATACATTCCTTGACATACGGATTTGTGGTATGAATTACAATGTTTTAATCTTTTTAGACGCCAACAAAAGAGCTCTTATATAAAAGCTTTGTTTTTACTTTCCCTGCTTGTGCGAATTTTGTGAAGAGCTCAATACCTTTGCTAAAGCTGTATAGGGACATATTTGAGGACTTTATGATAGTTTCAACTTTGAAGTTCTCAAAATAACTAAATCGATAGTTTGTTGTTATTTTTACATACATCGCTCTTCGTTTAGTCTACTTAAGATTAATTCTAACATATTTAGAATGGAACACTTACAATGTTATACCTATTAATGACAATGTTTACTATATCTCCATTCTCCACGCTTATATGATGAAACGGCGGCTTATTTTACATAAGATTATACTTTGTATAAATATACATTAAGCTTTGTCGTGTGGACTGCTATAGACGAGGAACTCTTTTTGTAGAACCCAAAGTTTTCCAGTTTTATCATGATCAATTTTTGTCCCTTAGAGCCAAGAAAATTCATTAAAAACACTCTAATAACTTCAAAAAGTCAATTAGATGTATTGGTTTCCATCCGTGACAGCCGAGAATCTTATCTTAATCTTACTGGGTATAACTTCACCACCCATAGATGAGTTATAAATTCCAATATTGCGGTCGTCTTCAAAAATAACATAACAAGTAATTAACGTTACTGAGCGATAGGTAACGCTATAAGGCATGACGCATGTATTAAGATAACACAATATTTTCAGTGAGCGCGGACGTCAATGAAGATACATTACACAAGTTTATCAGTTTCCTCGCCGCGGACACTAGTCCAATAATTTGCGAACAATTAGTTATCTGGCACAGTGACGACAGTGGTCTACACTGCAGCACGCAATACTATCGTCAACGTCAGACACATATGCACTAACTGCATCCTACACCGAGAACTCATCATCCCGAATATTACATTTATTAGTTAATTTCATAATACATCTTTGTTCTTTAAAGTGTTGATTTTCGTTATCATCAGTCACCCCAACCCTGCTTCTTCTCTTATCTTCACTATCATTGAATTCGACTGATCATGATCAAACTGATCAGTACAAGTACCAACATACATATATTGTGTTTACAATCACAATGTTCAAAGGACGGTGTTGGAACCTTTCTATAGATCCCACTGTCTCAGGAGCATCAGGAGAAAAGTGTTTCGAAAGGTTGTATGTTGACATTATCGTACGGTCGTCCAAAAAGCATATGCGATGAGGTTCAAGAGTGTTAGTTATCGCGCGCATTGTCAATTGATTTAACTGTGACCTCCGCCCTCTTGCAGCGCTGCGCACGCCGCGAGGTATGTTTATTGCCGCCGATAGTCGCTCCAAGCGCACTCTCTTGGACATTTGCCCTCTGCGCCCGCAATAAATTTACAAAAGTAACGTGTGCTTTACGGCGTGTCGCGGGAACGTATGCATTATAATTTTAAACGAAAATAAAATCTAGTGTCATATACAAAAATACGGTTCGGTGCGTGTACGTGCACCGTGTACGTAATACTTGTTTAACGTTCGGTTTCCACCTTTGCCACAGTTGGCGAGCAGCCAGCCTCCCCCGCCCGCGCCCCGCGCCGCCCATCGCCGACCCGCTCACCCAGTGCCGACAGGCACGAGACAAATTCAATTGTAAATAAATATACTTTAACGAGGAAAATTCGCGAATCACATCAGTAAACAAGGATAATTGTCCACATTAATTAACGAAAAAAAACTATCACCGATTAACCACATAAGCATTACGTTTGATGTTTGCTTTCTGAAAATATTTTAATGGCCGGATTGCGGTGGCTGCGGCGGGGAATCCTTGGGTTTTCGTAACTACTATTGGATTTATTGCGCTACGTATGCAAGTAAAAACCAAAGACTTTCATTTTATTTCCCGACGTTAGAACGTATTATAAACAATATTGTGTATAATTTCGAGCCATACATATAAACTTTGGCAGCATTAACTTTCACTAAACCGTTTTTACTATTGCTCTTTTACCTAGTTTAATTAAAATAACCAAAACTTTGTTGATTATTACAAACATAATTAGTAAAAGATCTGAGACTGGACTAAACGTTTTTCCTTAAACACCAACTGCAAGATCTATCTTCAAAAGATCAAGAATAGTCAACTAAAATATGAAGCGCTAAGTTCCTCACAGCGCGTGATTCTGAATCCCCATTGCACACGCATCATATCCCAAGTGGAATAGACCCAAGTTTATTTACAAGTGTAAAGGGGTGCGAAGATAGTTGAAACGTAACAGACGATAAATAACCCCGTGCCTATTGTAGGGTAGATACAAGTATTAAAATGGGAATGAATTAACGGCGCACGGTACATAAACCACGCAGAGCGGGCGCCAGCCACTGCAGCCTTTGTTGCGCCACACTCGCCATGTAAGACAAAAGAACACAATCAATTATTTGCGCGCTAACTATTTATTGCACTGCCAAGCACTTACATTTGAGTTATAATATAACCACCCAGAACTACGCAGGTTACAAGAATTTGCAGTTGCACTTCACTGTGTCCTATGTTAGATGTCATGTTGTATATCAGTACATATAGGTAAAAACTACGTAAGTACGTACAACTAACGTTAGAATAATCGCCAATATTCGAGTTCATTATTGTTCAGCACTAATGCTATTACTTTATGTATGACAGTAACAAAACATAATTTATACACTGTGATTATGTCACTTTTGGCCCGTACCTACTTGGTGGTAAGCCACTGTTTTCTTGCTCTAAGTTC
The DNA here is from genome assembly GCA_030295005.1 of Cephonodes hylas. NCBI lineage: Eukaryota > Metazoa > Arthropoda > Insecta > Lepidoptera > Sphingidae > Cephonodes > Cephonodes hylas. The sequence goes on along the minus strand of AP025367.1, from coordinate 208,169 downwards.
GGTAAGTAAAAGACATCCATCCCTTTTCCAGATCAAGTTAAGCATACAGTTACTAACATTCCAATACAGTTTTGTCCAACGGACAATATAATTTCAATCATATACTGCTACTCTTCACTGACCCGACTTCATATACCACCAGGCAGTACGATCACTTTACTCCGCCAGTACCTACGAAATAAAAAAAAAAACAATGTAATTGGCAGTAGTGAGGTACGTAAGCCATAGAGCATGTTCAACGCCGCAACATTCGACGCGCGCGCCGGAAACATGACGCAATAAAGGTTCTTGGGCCCCAGGACCCCACTCTAACTCTAAAATTTAAAAAAAAACATATATTATCTTGATTGGTAAGCCCGAATTTATGAAAATACTGATTCATGTTTGTCTCCAAAAAATGAGTTTATTTATAAAGTGTTATTGGAAACATGATTGCTTTCAGTGTAAAATGCTGATAAATTATATAAATACTAAAAGTTGTACAGAGAAAAATGTTTTCGTTTATTAAATCGTATCATTTGTTTTCACCTGAAGGCGAAAACATGAATCTTAGATCTAAGTAGGTACCTACTTATGTTAGAGAAACATGTTACTCCAGCTCCAGAATTTACGGCGTAAGTAAGCCAAGAAGAATAACGCCAAATCTTTTAAAATTTACTAGAAATATTTTGAAGCATATTCACGGGCGTTTATCTAAGCCATATAAGTCAGAAACTTGCATTTAAAAGGCATTGAGAGAATAGTGTCGCAGCCCGTCGGTTGGTATCGGTGCGGTGTTGTGTATGTGCCTGGTGTGTCGGAAGCTGTGTGGCGCCCACAGCCGACAGCGGCCGTCACGCACCGCCGCCTGCGCCGCCATCGCACACCTCTTTTGGCACCTCCATACCCGTAACCCATTCCACATAATGCAGTACGTGAGCTTACTGAAGATCATTCTGTTACATCAGCTTGTAATGTAACCGAAATCAAGCTGCTGTATACCATTAACTACTACTTTTTACTAAGGGTTCTGTATTTTAAGAACCCATGAAGGGGTTTACCACGAATACAAGTTTCCTCCCAATATCAAGCTTTATTTTTTTACTTATCATCATTAAATTCGGCATATTAATAACATTAACACAGTTGCGAGAGCGTTTGTCCTATTTTTTAATTTTTACATACACGTAAATGCAATTTCAAAGAGTCGTGTAGAGAGAGAGCACTGACCTTTCTAATGTGATTTTTATATCAGGCTAATAATATAAGCTTACATTTATATTACAAAATTTCGCAAAACTGCAAACACAATAACAACTTTTACCCAGAACGCATTTTCCCCATCTAACCGGAATCCGTTCCGATAGTAGTGGCCGTGCAACAACAACAATAGGCGATATCGAAACTCACCTCCATACCTAGCCGGTAGTTCTACAGGAGCCGCGGTAAGTCCCACAATAAACCCGGGCTCGATAGAGCACGCACTCAGCGCATGACTCCACGCTTCCTATATCTTATACTTTTAGCCTCAATGCTTCGAGGTAGACTGCATCTACATATAGATATACTTGACCGTGGTCTCGCGATAAATGTATTCCTACGTTCCAGAGGTCCCGGTTTTGATTCCTGAACCGAGCTAGTGTTAGTGGGTGTTTTTATTAAGAAAACTTCTGCAACACTTAAAACAGCAATAAGTTAGTTTTTATGTAGGACAAAAACGTACTTAGTGAAAGCGGATGCAGAAATGCACATCTTAGTAAAACTTTTGAAGATATATGCATTAAAGTGCATGTGCCTATGTATTTAATCTATTTTGGCATACTGAAATAATTTCAAGTTTTATAGACGGTTAAAAATACCGAACCCTTAACTGTAACTATTTAATTTGTATCGTTAGAATCAAGTACAAAAAATTGCACTGAACAAGGTAGAAAAAAAAGTTTTATTGAGTGTAACAAACATAATATGACATGAAATTAAAGTTTTATGAACAAGCAGAAGTATAATCCTATCAATAGATAAAAAAAACTCTGAATAAAACATGATGCTATAAAAAATCATACTTATTATAGTAGGTATCCTGGAACATTTATTGTATTTAAAGTGCGAATATTTTTAACTAATATAGAAACCTACTGAACACTGACCGACACACATAAAAGTTTTCAATACGATTTGGCAGAAATTTTCGATTAACAATTTTGACAAATTCATTTTCGTAAAGCTTCTCGCTTAAAAAAAATATATTCTCAAATACTAATCAAGGAAGCTTTTATAAACATTATGCTTGTAATAAACAAGTTTAACATGAACATAAACACAAACAAAATATATTTGTAAAATATATTATGCGTTATTGTTCAATAATTGTTTTGCACATACCCCGATAGTTAAGGAATGCTTGGAATTGATCTGGTGGCTTCATATCTCACATTTTTAAATCCAACCAACCGCAGAGCAAACATGTATAGCGGTAAAAATAAATGTAGGTAGCGGATCTATATTTCCCTTTGGTAAACATTAAGCAAATAACATTATTACATGTGGAGATGGACACATGACACATTTCTATAAAAGGCTCGGCAATGATTCAGTAATCTCTTGCCAGTAAGTCTGGTTTTGCGAGGGTTTACCGTAATTTGTTCACAAATCACATATTTATACAATACATAATTAGTCTCTGTCATTCTATAACGTATGATTCGTAAATTACCGATGCTACTTAGGTGTTTTTTTTAAGATAAAAAGAATATTTGCCTTTTACCAAAAAGTCTACAAAATCATGTCCAATACCAGCATCGTAATATTTTCTTTCTGATTTACAACTAAGCATTGCATAGAAACTTGTCGGATCTCAGATCCTTAACCGCGTTAACTAATTTAGATAAAACTGAAAGTGCGTAATATTTTTTAATATATTAAAATAACGGTGACTTTATCAACAAACATACCTACCCACTTACCTTCTACATATCTCCTTGACATAATTAAATGAATAGACACTTGAAACAAACTGCTGCGAACAGACCACGTCACACAGGTTATCTGAGGTTAACGGGCTGATAAACAGCATCCAATATACAATTTGGGTACTCCGCAAATAAGATTATTGACCCAATGGAAAAAATAACTCTAACTAATTATATCGAAATTATTATTCAAAATATTATGTTGAGTTTTGTGTTTATAATAACATATGTTTAAAAATGAAGAAGTTTTCCTTTTTTTTTTTATAAGTCTGGTTTTGGAACAACTACCTTATATTTATACTTTTGACATTCCATTTCAATAATAGACAATCTAAAGTCTCATCACTATAATTTCTCCCTTACCTGTACAATTAGTAGAGAAAGGCCTTCCAAAAGACAAGTATTAGGTTTAATTCATTACGAAGAATTAAGGTTTTTTGCTCTTGAAGTAACTACGTGAATTTTTGTGAGAGTATTCTGCGTGATATAGCATAAATAAATAGAATGATGGAAGCTAATATTTTACCGTACCGTCATATAAACAGGCATATTTGTGACTTAAAGAACCTGTCTAAAGATAATAAAATAAATGTACAATAACATAATTAATTATAAACATATTACGCACAGGCGGGGTTTAACTAAAAAATATTTATTGCACAATTACATATAGATACGGAGTTAATTTAATACATATTATTATGTATGTTGTGACGAGTTTATTTTGCAGATGATTCACGTACTTATTTGCACAATTATTTCACTCGAAATAACACGAGGATCACAACACCCGTTATGGTACATAACAATGCACGGATAACATTATATTACTTTCCTGATTTACTGTTACATAAATATACAGGTACAAAACAAACACGACACAGTTTTTACCTAAACGTAACGTTAAATTGTTTCAAATTATAATTCTGAGTAAGATATATTTAATATTGTTTCATCATCATCATCAGCACATATACGTCCCTCTGCAGGGCACGGGTCTCCTTTACAGCTTAGAGGGTTTTAGGCCGTAGTGCACCACGCAGGCCTAGTGCGGATTGGCGGACCAATCACCTAAGACAGCGTTTTTCATTTGCCGGGTCGCGACATTCAAAATATTATACGTGGCTGCCTAGTATTAATAAAACACTTCTACTATTTACAAATGTGTATTTATTTTCCCTCTAATGGCAACAGCTTGGTTTTAAAAATATTCAATATGTCACGAAGGTGCAGTATGAATATTACCGGGCCGTACCAGAACAATGTTTGGAAAACACTGCCCTTAGTAATAAATAATAAAGCTACTTTTAATACCCATCAATTTCAATTTACTTACAAGTGGCATACTACTCATCCCTACACAGTACGTCTCGGCGCTAGGTAGAGCGCACAATTCGGCCGCGTCACACTCCCGAGTAAGGGCCGTCATAAAGCCGCACTTTATAATTAATTAACAAATAATAACAATAGTTAGGGGAGGGCAGGCAGTTTTTACGAGAGCCACACCGCTGGAACAAAGGCGCGAAGTTTCCACGCCATTGTGGCCGGGATGCGTGGATAATGTGTATTACACTCCGCAAAAATATACACGTCATCTACGGCATTGTAATGCACAAGTTTATTACGAGAATGTTTTCTGCCCCTATCGGAGTTTCACTTGAAATGCAGTTAAAGTATGTTAATTGTTAGTTGAAACTAAATTTATGACGAAACAGTGTATTTAAAATACGTAATGTGTTAAGTGAAGAAATGTAAAATTTTAGTGTTATGATAGAAGAGTAGGTCGCAATGATCAGATTTAGTACCTACCTAACATAATATTTCTTATTACTATATAAACTCACAACTTTCAAATAGTGCATATGTAGGTACTCTTTACGGTGTTGGTAAAATCTCGTGTATTGTAACACTACTTTGATTAGAAAGAAGCAAAAATGAATATCGAAAATTACCAAATAAAAAAAGTAATATAAAGAAATAAAATAAAAATAAACTGAATGGTGTTATTACGAGTCCATTCGGGCGCGGGTGCATTCTGATCCAAGTCGTTAGTGTTGAAGAACTGAGCCGTCCGCGGCGCATTAACAATACAATTTATTTACAATAAAATAGAGAGTCAAATAAAAATATCCGCCGGTGTAGTCCGCCGGCGAACTGTTGACGCCGCGTTTCACTAAGGTGCGAACTGATGAGGTGCAAATTATCGGCCGCCCGTTTGAACCGCTGCCAATCGGGCAGATAGCGCGCCGCTCGCTCCCGCACACCTACCGTATATCGGGCTACAAGCGCCGATATTTATTACCTCTATAATTAAACGTTATCCGAGTTAAATTCCATTTAGTGTTGCGATCAAAGCACATTATAAATTTCGCGGCTCCACTCCTCACTTCATATGTCATATCTGTACGATCTGTGCCGATACAGATCTTATGTGCAAGCCGTTGGGATTTAATGCATCTATATACATTACACACACTGAATTCGATTTTTGCATAGCTGTGATCCAGCCTTGGACAAATGTACGATACTCTCCTTTACAACTGATGCACGTGGACAAAGTTATAATAGAAATATTTTTACAAGAAACTTCTTAAAAGACGATTTTTATTGATGCCAAAAAAAAAACTTAAATCGACTCCTTACCTTCCACTAAAGGTATGTATGTTTAAACACCTTATCGCTTACAAGCAACACCTTAATTCTAATCCGATAAAAATATACAAGCCTTTTGTGTAGTAATTATGCGATGTATACAAACAAAGCATTTACAACTTTCTCGTAACATCGGTGTTCGAACCCGGTCAATTACAATAACCATCGCCGTGCCACTTCTGACAAAACAACGCATCCTGCCAGACCATCTGGCGACGGCTTGTTCTTTACTCTCAATTCCCTGATTGATATTGCATTTTCAACTTTAATCTTCAGGCAGTAAGGGTGTCCGTGAGTGATTATCGGGGCTGACCGTTGTTTGAGACAATGGTTAAAGACAATTAGCGTTGTTCGCAGGTCCGAGACGTGCCTGTGCGCGAGGGCTGGCGGCCACATGCGCCACTCCGGTGAACAATGGCGCTCACAAAATATGTCCAACCTTCACGGGGACACGCAAATTAACAATATCACAATGTGCTGCGTCCTCCATTGGCATTCGCAGAAATAGGATTTCCCACAAACATCTGGCAAGTTGTTCTGAATGAAAGCTCACACTCGCTCTATGCACTGAATATAAATAAGTTACGTTCTTATCGCGTGCCGTGCCCATTTGCACACGTTTCCAATCACATGGCAAATTGCATATGGGAACCAGTCCGTGTTCCACATTCACGAAAATCTCCTTTAGCTTGCGATTATGTCATATAGCATAATGTGTACTTCTATGTACACATTTCGTCAGTTGTGTTTTAGGTCTCATTGGTCCTACCATCAACAAATAGAACTCCGCATTATCTACGTAACGAAACTCAAGAGAATTGCTTTACCTCATTCTTTCTCTGATAGTGATGCCCTAGTATAAATGTTCGATAGAAACTGTCTGAAGCGCGGCTCTTCCAATTAAATATGACAAACGTAAGATTAAGTTCAAACCAAGAACTGAAATTCACAAATATTATATAGGTACGTCGCTATTACTTTTTTTTTAAATTATTAAATTCTATAATGACTATTATTTATTTCAAGTTTCCTTTTTATAGGTGGCCAATTTTACTAAACAATAAAAAAAAAAATTACGTAAATACAAAACATTATTAACTCAAGTACTAAACGTCCTATATAAATATACAATTTAAGTTAACGTCCAAACGTATATGATATACACATCGCAGTTGTTCATCTTTGTTTTACCGTATAAAATTTTATTTAGTTGTCAGATACATTTTTCATTCACAACTAACATCCACATATTTTTTATTTGTCTTGTTATTTATATGAACAGTGTTATTTATTCGGTGATCACTTACTCAAGATAAACTGCCGATGACATAAATCGAAAACATATGAATTCGATTCTCAAGTCAAAGTGCCGGGTAAACGGTCCATTTGAGGGAGGCCTATATCCAGCATTGGACAAACATAGTGGTCGATCATGATGATGACTTAACAAAGCTGTCAAAACGTAGATACAGAAATTCATCTCCGCCTATCCCACCGGCGATAAAGGCGTGAGTATATGTATGTATGTTATCTCGGGATAGTTTTGAAGCTTATCAGCCATTATTCATTACAGTTTTGGTATGTATTTTTTGTGGTTCCGTGTGGCTGAGATTAGGCTCGGCGGGCGCGCTCCGGTACGCATGGTGTTATTTTGACAGCCGATACAGGACAGATAACCTCAATGGGCCGGCCTCGGTAAGCAGATTACAATGTTTTTATTCTGTTCACTTGTTTATCTCTCCTTCAAACGGTTCGCTGATAGTTTTAATGCCATTAGCGATAAGCTTCACTGACACTTGTTTTTGGACGCTTTCCAGTTTTTTGTGACAGCCCTTTACCATTTTATTAATAGTTTTTGTATGTAAATAATGTTCTTTATTTATTGTATTGCTATTTTACATTAATTTGGGAAAGGTAGAATATTTATTTGTTACATTTATATCATAACGCGAGGGATCCGCGGGAGATGGTCGCGCGATAGCACGCGTTATAATAAGACTGATGGCGTCTATAAATCTCATCACATAAAAGAGAACTTGCCATGTTCTTCTTCGCGTCGATAAAATGAAGCAATAAGAATAGTAAAAAATTACCTCAACGACCTTACAAACAGACAAACAGATGCTTACGTCCAATAAAATATTAGAGAAATGTGAATTGTTGAGTGGCGGTTGACATTGCCACACATAATTATGTTGCTTTTGTGTTGTTTTTACACACCACGGTTTTGAAACCCTCGTGTATTTTTACACTAAAGAAGCCCCACAGCATCCAGAATTCCGTTACGCGACAAAAGCCCAACTAATAATAGGTAGCGCATGCGGGCGATCGGAAACGTATCGTATCGACTCATTATCGGTTACAGATCGATGCGATATCGCCGCAATTGTATTATTTTTTGTATTCAAACAACCAGTTTATGATAATAATAGCATGAGAACAAGTCGCGCGAAGGAACTCTTGATAACGTCTCACTGACCTCTGCTATAGGCCAAAACACATTTGGGCAAATTTTAATGTTTGGAATCGACCGTACACTCCGCCAATATTTAGGTAAAGGAGCGCCGTTACCGTTTTATAAAGTGACATTACTTTAAGCGCTATAAAGTCAATTATTGCTTTGTATACTACATATAAGTTGAGACGGCTTGATTGATAATGGTAGCTTTGTAGAATTCGCACACTATTTATGTCTTTTTGTACAAATTTTAGGACCCACTTATTTACCCTATCCGCAAAATTTCCATTTAAACTCAATTTTAACATTAACAAATTATGAAAAATGCGTAAAGAATTAAAAATAAAAATGATACAAAATTATTACATACAGCTTATAATCAAAAGGAAAAATAAGGTATATAGGCACAACTGAACAATTAAATCTATAGTACAAACAATTTTCTGCAAGTTCGTTTGTATATTATTTCCATTGAGGAGCGGGGTTCCCCATTAACCGCTGTAAACAATACGAACGACATAATTGTCCTACTTAACAGTACCGTACAGAATTTCAATAATAAATGGCTATAAATTTGTAAAGTTACCTGTAGGGCCGGCGCGTCTGGCAACCAGATGTGGCGCACCTTTTTACACCTCGTGAGAAAATGTCTCACGCAAGAACAAACTGCTGTCCGACAAATTAAATTGTAGTTTATTTAAAGCAGTCGGGGCTGATGGCATATCTCAAGTTCACGGTGGCCTCAGTTGGGGCAAAACCTAACCGGTCATTGATAAGAACTTTTTTATGGCCTAGGTATACAACAGTAATGGCCTCGAGGTTTAGGCGCGCGATCGAGAATCTCGGCAATCGCGGGTTCAAACCCCAGGCACACACCTCTGACTTTTCGAAAGTTATGTGTGTATTCAAATTGAATTATCACTTGCCTTAACGGTGAAGGAAAACATCGTGATAAAACCTGCACACCTAAAAGTTCTTAGGAATTTCTTAGGTGTGTAGTCCGCCAACCCGCACTAGGCCAGCGTGGTGGGAAAAAAGTCTGACACGAAATTTTTCCGATAAGCTCTGAGGAATCGCACTAAGGGATGAAATATAGTAATGTGTTACTTCACATCTATATACATGACATGAGTGAGTGTCGTGCCCTAATTTAGGTGACCTATTTATACTTAAATAAGATAACACAATTGCACTATAATTTAAATAGTCAGTTATAGACATAGATAAAACTCCCATTACGTAAGACTCGCCTCACTATATTTACTTCAGTGCATCGATTACCTCACACAGTACTTCCCGTTGTTATTATGTCACTACAAACAAACAAACATGTTCTGCGTGCAGCATACGTGAGGAACCAATCTTGGGTAATACACTTTCGATGTTACTCACTAAACCTCGGCAATTCCCATGCAAAACAATTTATTTTAGTTTCAAAACAATCATTATCAAAATGTTATTAAATGGTTTCATCGTTGACGAGTATGAAAATATTTAGTGGGTTTTATTTATTCATATACCAGCGCGTTTAATTAGCGAATTGAAATTAATTATTAAAGTACAAAGTTTTGTGGTAAAAGATAACACGAAATATTGCAAGTGTATTAGCTGTGAGTCAATCGCGTCGTGATTTCATTAAATGATTTAAGATTTATGAAATAAATATCACCAAGCTCTAATTAAAAAATAAGATACAATATTCTGAGAATCAATTATTTTGAGAAATAAACTTAGGCTATAAGAAATGTCTAAAATATTATTTAGAACACACGCAAAATTAGATACAACCGAGATAATTACCAATGTTTAAAAAGTCCTAGGTATATGTACCGCTAGCGAAACATCGGTACAATACCCACAGCTCTTACTCTTTATAAGTTACCATGTGATGGCATTTACAATTTAATAACTTTAATTATAGTAATCCATACGGAAACCGCTGTTGTTTCATGTGCCTACCTGCTTGTTACCGTGAGTTCAATATGGTGTCGCACAATTAAAGACTTACGTGGTAATATCAGCTTCCGTGTACAAACCACAAATCACGTACATACTCATGTAACGTAATCATAGTATTATTATAATAGTAATAGCATAATATAATTGTGAGTAATAATGTGTATTCTTCTTCTTCTTCTTCATCAACCCATATACGCCCACTGCTGAGCACGGGTCTCCTCTACCATTGAGAGGGTTTAGGCCATAGTCCACCACGCTGGCCTAGTGCGGGTTGGCGGACTACACACCTAAGAAATTCCTAAGAACTCTTAGATGTGCAGGTTTCATCACGATGTTTTCCTTCACCGTTAAAGCAAGTGATAATTCAATGTGAATACACACATAACTTCGAAAAGTCAGAGGTGTGTGCCTGGGGTTCGAACCCGCGACCGCCGAGATTCTCGACCGCGCGCCCAAAACTCGAGGCCATCACTGCTTTTTTATGTATGTGTATTACTCATAGACAACTTTCAATAGTAATTTTTTCGGACCAATTGTAACTTATCAGTTTAAAATGCGCTTTATAAATCAGATGAATGAGTATAACTACACAATATGTGGCGCAAAATATAAATTTTATAAGACATCGTTTGTCTTTCACGTAGAATATTTATAATAAATTATATAAAACTTGCTACAAAATATAAATACCTATATTATACGTCCCATAACTGAATCGCAGCTTCTCTAATATTAATACGAGTAAGACCTTACTCAATATCACTGTATTATACTGTTTACATTAGCCTCAATGCTTTTAAGTCAAACCACACCTAACAAACACCATAACTGTACAATATAGAAGCAGTATACCAAAAAGTGTATAAGTGCATACACGTGATACCCCACGCGGAATGCCACACGCGGCTGCACCGGCGCACGTGCGCGAGGTGAGGGCACATTCACACCATTGTCTATACAATACCATCACCGGTACTAATATATCAACTGTCTACGGGAGAAATTATGAAATACCATCAGTTCCTATAGTTGCAAAACTTACTGGTGCTAATATATCAATTTTCTATCTATGGGAGGCTACTACAATTCCATCGAAGCAACGCCCTGAATGTTTTTCTAAAATAATTTTTGTTACTATGTCGATAGTATATGTTTGTTTAAACGTTGAGATGAGCATAGATTCAGCTTTATTACACTATAGGTTGTACTATACAAATGAAGGTGCTCAAATCTTTCTAATTACGGATGAGAGGAATACGTTTCAAATTTTACAATTTAAAACAGTTGAAGAGCTACAGCTGAGTAAAGACGATTAGTTTAAATTTGTCTACGTTTTGTAACAATCCTATTGCTATTGATCCCCTGAAAAAAATGCTTCTTATAAATTAATTGCTATTTTTATTCCCTGAAAAATTATTAATAAAAAGCTAAAATAAACTGACTGAAAATTAAATATTTTACTAAACCCGGAACCTACCATAAAAATAGACATTACAAACCGTATGAAGTAATTGGGCAGTAAACAAATAAATACGTATCGATCATTAATAAGCCCCCATTACGCTTCGGTAATTAAGTTGAAAGTCAACAAACAACTTAAATCATCATTAGATATGTAAACAACACGTGCTGACTTCACTAATGAGGTAATATCTAGTACCAAGTCACGAGTGTTTGTACGGCTGAGACGTCACGGTGGAAATTTTGTTGACAATGTACCGAGCTATCGACTATCAGCAACATATCCTAGTCACCATGAACTTAACCGCAAAATGCACGACGTGACTTGTGCTGCTAGACCATACTTATAAATACTAGACTGTAGTATTACTCAATAACGGGTCTCACATCTCGGACTCTCTAGGTTTCTGAAAGCAGAGATTCTTTTTGTATGAATAATTGTTCTTACGAACGAGACGGTTTGAACTTTTTGATATAAAAATGCAAATACTTAATTTATAAAACGTAACACCGATATGTATTATCAAATCATTTTTTCCTCAAAGATTGGTTTAGTCATTATTACAATACAGATTTAAAATAGAAAGTGAATAATAATTTGAACTTTAAACTTCCAATGACTTTGAAACAAATGTTAACATTTTATTTAGATATATAGATAGATAGACAACACTTTATTGGTACTCACATACACAATTTAGAATACGTGGAATCGTACACACGATTCGACTTATGTATATGGACTGATGAAGACGATAAGTGACCAATATGGGTTCTGATAAACCACGGTGGAATTTGCAAAAAGACCGATTTGAGCGATAACACAACTTAAAACGGCCAAAAATTCGAACCTAAATCCTCAATAGCAAAGCATATATGACCACCAAGCCACTAGGGCCCGATCCCATTACTTTAGTAATTACGGTAGATAATCTGCGCACGTTTTCCTCCCGGCAGCGGCGCAAACAACATGACATAGTATTTTGTTTATATCTATCTCGGGAGTATTTAATTTGCCTACTTACTGTTCGTTAACTAATCACTTACTTGCGTTCCGGTGGAAACAAACACTGCTGTTTGGTTAAGTTAAACTAATGGATATGGATTGGAATGTAAGATACGTTTCTCTAGTCTTACTCACCTTTATCATCATCATCAGTCCATATGCGTCCCACTGCTGAGAACAGGTCTACTCTACAACTAAAGTTTAGGCCTTAGTCCATCGCGCTAGCTTAGTGCGGGTTGGCGAACTACACACCTAAGATATTTTTAAGAACTTTTAGGTATGCACATTTCTTCACTATTTTTTACTTTAATGTAAAAGTACGTGATAATTGATTGTAAATACACACACTTTCAAAAAATCATAGATCTATGCCCAGGGACACATCCTTTCAACAACAAATAGACTCTTATGGTAAAGTCCTACAATTACACCCGTAGAGCACATCGGAACAAATAGTATCTATCCGTTAAAATTCGAAATACCTTGACGGCATTTTTTCTTTACTTGCTCCTTCTCATACCTTGTCTGGTGAAACTGAGTAGACTAAAATCCTAAACAGGAAATCAAACTAACTACCCGCCGCTCAATGTCCAACGCAATGGCTTCTAGACCCATGATGTAACAGTATTATGTACTATTGTTGTGATGACATACGTTTCAGTTTTCCGTAGCAATACGTTTTAAATAATATAACTATACTATAACTACCTATAAATATATCAAGCCGTTAGCTGTTCACTGTTGGGCTTTTATTTAACACCTCACGACTTTACGGAAAAAGTATGCACGTGGAATTTGATCTTGAGGTCATAGTTTTGAATCCCGAGTCGACAAGAGTGATTGTGATAGAAAGTTTTCAGAAGAGAAGTGCACCACTACTTACGCCGCCTTCTATGTAAATTAATATAATTATATTATTTTATTACTACAAATTTAATTATTAATAAAACTGATCGCACAATGCCTACCAAAACATCCTCAACTTATCTTGTATACTGTATTAAATAAATTAATTTTTATAATTTATTGACATGAGGACATCCTTATATCACGAGGATATGTCACTGTTAAATAATCGTTTCTCCACGACGTGTTGTTTATCACAACACTGAATGTTACCTTAACCAGAGGCGGAAATAAAACCCAATAGGAATTTATTACACTATTACTATAAGTTGTAAATTTTTGGAAACATTTCATTTTCAAATCCAAAACCACCAACGAGACAGTCGAACCGGGACCCCTCGATCACACGCAGCACTTGTACCACAAGCCTACCGGAGTAATATAAACAGGGAACAGAATCGGTAAATACATTTTCAAAGATAAATAATTGTTACGTAAACGTTTAATTTGTATGATACAGGGTTTTCCCAGCGTGTGCTGGAGGTACAATATTCATGTGTTATTCCGCTATTATTGTACAAACATCTTTATCATTCTTAACTATAAATCTTGTATATAGACATTTAAATAATTTTTAAAATAATACGTCATGTGTTCTTCTATAAATAAAGGTACCGAAAAAAGAAAAGAAAGACCAAAATAATATACCAATTTTGTTTCAATTTGTCAATAAAATTAATAGGATTTCAAAAACGCTGATAGACAAGCTAGAAATATTATAGCCTATGAGGGGCTTAATAACAACATTTTCCGGGTTGAAATAAATACAACTAACCGTAACCAATTTATCCCAAAATAACCAATGCAAAACCTTATATCTGTTAAAACTGTTATTATTACGCAGCGATAACAGCTTCGATTAGGTTTTTACGGCGCAACTGATAAGGGATGACGATGAAACTTTAATATTACTAAACCCCTTAAAAAATTATCATTTCATCATCCGTATTTTAGTTACTTTTGATGATTCACGCCGCATTTATTAATTTTATCTAAATAGCTTGGAGCATTGAAGCGAATTAATAGCTCTCTGTATTGAAAGTTCATCAACCACTGCAGGTAGAGATCTCAGTTACTTGTCATATGGCTTGAAGTTGGACCTGGAAGCTTTCCCGTCATTCATAAAAACTGAGAGATCAGCTAAATCGTAAGTCTCGCTGAAAAAAATATGTTGTTAACGCGACTACCTTTTCTCAATACAGAAATCGAACTAAGAGCCTCTTAGATATATAAGTTGAACGACCGACGAGAGAGAAGACGAAAAAAACTAATAATAAATGTACTAGGGACTAAACAGAATCCAGGCTCCCGCATCTGTCATCACAATGTGGACGAAGTGTCAATAATTAAAAATTCACACCTATAAAAACTAATTTTCCCTCAACAGCTAAACAATAGGGTAGGAAACAAAGCGTCGCGGCGGAGAATGAAGCGCTAACAAAACTTTAGGTGTGGCATTGTGAGTGGCCGCGGCCGCTGCGCCGGCGCAGGCACGTGGGACACACGTGTGCTGCACACAAGGTGCTATTGTCTGCGCACAACACTCTATTATTTACGACACAGGCCACTTACTCACTGTCCACCTAAACACGACTATATAGAGCTCAAATTGCATCAACAAACGAAATGACAATTATGATGGTAGTATAACCTTACCGCCACTCACTGCGCATTGTTCCAGCTCACAATGAGAATATTATGTTGACAGACTCTATGTAGAAGGTACCGGTACGAGGAAATATGACAGACGAAAACTTCATACACGACTACAGCCGTCACATGACAAGCTCGGCACACTCGCATGTCGACATCACGGTCGCTTTAGATTTGTGAATATCTTATGAGGAGTCTCATTGGCAGGTCCGATACTTGAACGATCATGACTCGATAATCATTCTGTATATTTATTTCTAAAATCTTCCCGGTACAGACGGAAATATAATTGAATTAACTTAAAAGTTAAAAGTTGTCATGGCAAACCACGGATCTAAATTAGACGGTCATATTATAATTAAGTGATATTATGTACTCCTTATTGAATTTTACATACTTGCGTTGGTTGAGTCGTTGTAAGAGGAGAGATAATCATCCAATCAAGAAATTAAGATTCGAAAAATCTTTGTCATCTAACAAAAGATGACATAATTCACGTCATAATAAAATTATCTAAAGTACCGCAACATAGTACCGTCCTTGTAGAGCAGTAAATTTCTTTTTGACTATCACAATGTGAGAGTTATCCAAACGGATACGGAATCATAATGAATAGTTGGTGTGACCAACTATTAGTAATACGCGGGGCGGAAGGTCAGCGCGTTATGTTATGACGTGGTGTCGATATCCAACACACTACGTTAACGGATGCTTTATCTACTTCGCTTTGGAGAAATTAATTTTTCTAATTACGATTCTATGGAATTACTGAAGAAGTAATGTAAAAAACAAGAAAGGTTTGGGTAGTTTTACTCAGCATAAGTTAATGCGACAAATATCATGAATAAACACTTTCTCAAAGGTAGCGAAGCATGAATATAGAAATAGAACTCTACCTACTCCTTCGGGGATGCTGACGTGAAAAAATATGGCCATATATATTTTCATCCAGTTAGGTATGTTTAATTTTTACCTTTAGCTTAAACTACTGAATCTTCGTAATAAATATTGTACAACATGACATAAGTGATAAATAATAATGCTTTCTCTATTCGTTTATTTATTTTTCATTATTTTTGTTTAATAAAAATGACATTTTGTTCAAATAAGTAAGTTGTATGTAATACAAACAATACAAGGCATAACCACCACAATTGAAAGCTCACGATCGGGGAGCTTTCTACGTTTGCGAGATGTGGAACGGTACGGCGCGACTACTACCGCCATCTAGTGACCGAAAGCCGAATCATAAAAAATTAAAAGATTGTGTGATAAATGTATTCATATTTGCTCATTCATCTCTACGTCAATAATAGGGTTTTATACTATACTTAGTATAGTTATTATTTCCAAATATGAAAGAAAAGCAAAATTTGCTATTTCATGTATATTTGCATGACACATTTATCATGACATTATATTTGTTTTTAATAATGTTAGGAGTAAAAAAAGTTTGTACGTTAACAAAGGCATATATAAGTGTGTGGTTGGATAGAGACAGGTAGGTGGCGACGTGTGAGGTGGAGCGGCGGCGTGTAAACAAACAGCGGCGGCGGTGCGGCAGGTGAGCGGCGACCAGTGGCCGGTGCCGGCGGCTCGCGAGTCGCGCCGGCGGTCGCGGCTCCCGGCTCCACTAATTAAGTATAGGTGGGGGCGGCGCGCGGGGGCCGGGGCGCAGGGCGGCCGCGCAGGGCGGGGCGAGAGGCGGGCCGCTCATTCCGCCGCGCGCCGCGCACCCACGAGCACGTCGTCCGCGCGCGCGGGCCATGGTCGCGAGAACCGATGAGAGCATGTTCGGCTGCTATGGTGACAGCTACTCGTACCGCCTGTGGAGCCTGGCCAACGTGTGGGGCGCCTGCCGATGTGAGTAGTGCGGCCGTGTAGTGCCGGAGTCTCGGTGTAGGACGTAGCGGTGCTCAGTGCGTGTGTCGGAGTGTCGCTCCATGAAAGTGCACAGCTCGCTTATGGGAGTTGGCGGTTGGTACGAATGCTTGGCGGCCGGTTGGCTTGCGGACATGAGGAGTAAGCAGGTCCCCACGTCTACCACCTCGGCCAGGCGGCTCGCGGCCTTGAGTAAGCTTCCTTTCTTTTTGTTTTTATTTGCAATTTATTATGTATTTATTTATTTATCGTGCATCCGTTGGTTATTCGTCCACCCCTCAGTCGAGTTAATTCTTGCAAACTTGTCGCGAAAGTTGTTCAAGTGTTCGGATCAGTGAATGAAAAAGTGAAATTGAAAAGTTCTCCGAGTGTAAATACCGAGTCGGGTACAGAGTGCGGACTCGCGTCCAGCCGAGAGAGCAGGTGGAATGATATCACCTCGACGGCATTTAAAATAAAACTCGACGGTGTCCATTAGAAATAACCGCGGAGTGCAGCGGCGCCCCTCGGCTCCCCCGGGATATAATTCATCCACTTGAGAATCGGGAACAGGTACACACAGACTTGAAAGAAAGTTTCGTTTGTCGAGGGGAGCCCCGCTCGCTTTCGCCGTCTTAAATCGTAAATGATTATGTTGTTTTAATTCATTTGCTTTTTTCTTTCTTGCCTGTATTTTGTTTTATCTTCCCTTTGAGCGCCGCCTGTCTGGAGTGGACGGAATATTGTCGAGATTGATGCGAGTCCCGCGGCGCGCTGTGTGCGGGACAGCTTGTGGAACGCGGATGAATAAATTAGTAAAAAGTTAGTTTTATCGCCATCGCGCCAGCTCCACCAACAAACGGTTCCGTGTGACGTTCGCGTTTTTAATCTCATTATAATAAACTGTTCAAAGTGTGCACCGCATAAAAGATCAAAACGCACGCACCGTGCGCTACATATTTATATTTATACTTTATTTATACAAATTGTGAAAAGTGTAAACAAATCCAACAGAAGCTCTATTTTCATAATATCATGTCTAAAAATCGCATTGTCTCGGTCCGGTTTGTTGCGTTCTACTGACACTGACGCCGTCACTAAACATAAACTTGTAGAGATAATCATTTCATCGATATAATTAACCACTGCAACGATTCTCGTGTCGCATGTTCCATAAAAGCCTCTACGCCGACACTTTACCTAAAAATACTGCGTTCATAACAAACGGCACACATATCCCGTAACCAGTTTGAGATAAGTTCGTTTGAGTTTAATTACTGCGATAACATTTACACATTATTGTAACAAAGAAAACAAAGATGAAGAAACTGTTGATCATCAGCGTGATGTACATGAAAGTGGTTACAAAGTGTAAATTGGTCGCGTCGCGCACCGAACCCGTATCGATAAGTGACGGAGCGTCGCGTATTGTTTACTCGCGCTAATCACTCGCGTTTCAACGTATTAATCGCGTTAAGTCTGGAGAAGTACGCGCCCAGGAGCGATCCCTTTGACAAACAGATGCACCTTTGTGACGTGTGTGTGACTCAGCCGGTGAGTCAGCGCGAGTGTGATTTTTGCTCTGTTTTCACCATTTCACCTCCGCCCGGTGTGATTCAGGCCTCGTGTAATTCATACGGATTGACACGACACGACACCAAGCGCTAATGTTACTCTCCACGCCTAAGTGGACAAGTTTTGACTGCACGCTTTATCGCTCACTGCACGACACGGCGGACAGTCGAAAGGAAACGGGAATTAACTAAGTAAAAAAGATGAAACTTGAAACATAAGTATATGAACTTGAGTTTTATAGCGATACATCGTATGACAAGTGAGCTAAACTTCGTATTTACATCGTGGAAGACTTAAGTGTTGAATACCTTATTTCTTTTACATAAGTTTGTTATTCGTTTTAACTTTAAGCAAATCTTTGACTTTACAAACTAAAATTTTAGCTGAGCCCACTACTGTCACCATCAATTTGTACAGTATGTGTTTCATACTCATTATCGGAATATAACTCAAAGCTTATTGCAAACTGTTTAATCTCGACATCTGCATACACAGCGATAGAGTTTGACTTCAAATGTATTTATAGTGTTGTGTAAACGGAATAAAACAAAGTATTTCCGATGTACACTTTTATGACCAGCACACGAGATAACCGCATCTTTCGCGCTTCGTAAACCGAATAGTAGATAAGATGACGTTAGAGACATTTCGGTGGCAGCAAGTTAGATTGTACGTGCTGGGAGCGGCCGACGTGGAGTGCGCATGTGGACACTACGATTATAAATCATGGCACATTATTACAAAACGTTTAATGCGCAACATTTATGAGTTGTCTGCGGTTTGTATATTTTTGCCGGTGCGCGGCCGAGGAATGAGGGGCGTACAGCCGGACAACTAATCTTACAAACCGTAAATATCAACTCGCATAGGACTCGCTGTAAATTATTCGCAGACTTAGTTTTCGACATTCCATAAACTAGCCAACTTACACATTCAGAGGAATAAAAACAGCATTGTTAACCGTTTCGATAACGATTATTTTAAATTTTATAAAATATAAAATTATTAAGTGTGACAATTCGGTGTTTGGTGCGTAAATTTAGTGAGCCCACGTCGGAACACTTATTTACTGTCCAACGTAGGCATTTAAATATCGAAAACATTGTATTCTTGGATCTGTTGTAAAAATGTATACAATTAAGAGTTATTAAACCATAAATATTTTAGAATCGTAAAAATGCCTGCCGTAATGCATCGTCTTAGAATGAGTAACCAATTTAGAACTATTGTAAGATATTACGCGTGGCATGTGATTCGCATTAGGAATCTAATTACTGTTTCGTCGTCCCTCCAGCAAGAGACGAGTACCGAGTGTGTACTGACGTAACTCCGTCATTATAACAGTAGTTTGGGCACATGTCGCAAGATCGCGGCTGTTCTGTAAGAACAATAACCGTCTTGTTTTGACACGTGTATCATATAAAATATGACATATGAATTACAGACAGAGCGCGGCTCCATACAATGACCGAAATAAATATCGCGGCGTCTAAACACTTCAATAATAATTCTCTCAACGCGCAATTACAATAGCGGCCGGCGAACTACATGGTGTGGTGGACTGACAGTTGGGTTTTTTCTTCAAGCAGCCATGTCTGGTACTTCGCCCCCCGCGGGCCCCCGGGCGCGCACAGGTGCGACCAATCAGCACGGCGCGCTCGTGTGCCACAATCAACAATGAGTGTTATCTGTGAGAGCACACAATGTCGCCGGTGTGTGCGGCTCACGATAATTGTTATTTGTTGCAAGGCGCAATAGGAAGCGGCGTTTGCGCGTGTGCGTGCGCGCTCGTGTA
Source organism: Cephonodes hylas (assembly GCA_030295005.1). Classification (NCBI taxonomy): domain Eukaryota; kingdom Metazoa; phylum Arthropoda; class Insecta; order Lepidoptera; family Sphingidae; genus Cephonodes; species Cephonodes hylas. The sequence continues at coordinate 187,896 of AP025367.1, read as the reverse complement.
GGCTTTTTTATCAGCGGTGAACGGACGAACTGTGGCGGTGCCCGTGCGCACAGATTGCTGTGGCCGATAGCGCGGCGTGTAGGTGTCCCGTCCGCCGACACTGGCTTGTCTCCACTGCACCGGCTCACACACCGCATATGCACTGAATTATTGTACATGCATCGATGATTACCTCAGTCAACATTATTTGTTATTTTCATCATCTACGAGCTTTTAAAATACACATATATTGCTGTTATCACATATCACATCATCATAGAAAAAATATTTAAAAATCGAAATTTTAAACAACTCTTACAAACGGCACTAAATGATAGAGCCATAATGTGAAACAATAACGGCGCTACTAAAACATGAAAAATCCTTCATTTCACTTTATAATGTTAGGTTTTGATTCGGGATATATAAATAAAATATGTAAATAAAATCTTTTAATTATAATTGGAGACAAAGTGACAGTCTCGGTCGACTGTCACGAATTTTAAAATTTACGTCACGTAGCGCCATCTCGTGGCCAGTAGCGAGACTACGAAAGTTACAAAAGCTTATAGTCGTTTAATAGTGGTATTTCTCATAAGTTCAATGTAATTCAATATTTTACAAATTGATTTACTCATACTTATTTCGAAAGGTGTGTCTATAGCTATTTTTGTACGGTGTGATTGAGTTTTAAAAATAATCAGATAACAACAATGTTATGTAAGTGAGTTGAATAATTCAACTTGAATTCTTCCATTAGTTCAATAATAATTATTAATGGTGTTGTATTGCAAACATTATAGTTATAGAAAATGCATTTTATCGCCTAAGTTCGCAGGATCGGTCATGTTTATTGTGTTCATAGTTAAGGTACATACAGTGTATTAAATTTAAAATTCACAGGTCAGGGAGATTGCGCGTTTATTAACTAAATTGGAATATGAAACTTATTGCACTTTTACCATGTTTTAATAATGGATTGAATAATTTGCTTTACAAATAACCAATGTCCCAAAGCTCTGACGTTCAAAATGATATTTAAAAAAGTATTGTTACTTATATCTTGTCAAAACCATTTATTAATATATTTATTTCTGATTCATAATAACAATTGAAAAATCATTTATTATAAGGAAAGACATATTCCTTATTAATCTTATATTAACTAACCCACAACAATCACAGGTCTACATCATTTCAAATTCTCATTAGCCATGGAAATATATTATACAATTACACAGTACAGATTCTCCGCTTAATTTTAACATTAAGTATAGTATAAACACAAATTATCACGATCATTATTGTAGTTGTAAAGATATTTATTGTTTAAACACATATTATATCATTCGTAGAACAAGAAAGATTACAAGAAAAGAACAATTTATTAGGATAGCTAAACAATAAACACGGGAGCGCGATATTTGTATCGCCGCAATTTGTTATGAGTCAGTGTTTCGCAAATGTGTTTTGCGGTTTTCAGTTATGTGGTGTAATTGTGCTTATCTAACCTCAATTAGTATTGAAACAATGCAAGAAAATTTTTACACAACCTCTGTATCGTATAGGGATATAAGTGTATCTCGACAATTTATTACAAACTCAGGACAATCGCACCCGTAGCCGATGATTCATGATATTCGTAATAATTGCTTTGTATTCTTTATCTTAGCACGCCAACGTGGCCGTATTGGCACCTTATATCAAGTTCCTTGTAAAAGATTTGTAACTGTTTGAAAATATTGACGGTTTACTCTCATCGATCGGCACTATAATTTTGGTCGTTTCGAATGGACGTTTATTAAAAATAAAATACAAATGTACCTATTCAGTTTTGGCGAACTATGTAAATATGTATATCTTTACACTTGCCTTTTTTTAATCATGCTCTGTAGCACTTTTGCTATAATTTATTACTAATAACAAATTTATATCAAATTCGCATATATGCGATTGACAATAATATGAGCTTGTTTATTTAGGCTCAACTTAACTGTGAGCTTATGACAATGCAAAACATTTGATATAATAAATAAATACACCCAACAGTCACATACATAGCTCTGACCCCACACTAGGTTACAAGACCTGTGTCGTGGGTATCAGACACTACGAGAGACTTTTTTCGGTCTCACAAACACCCAGACCCGAAACAAATATTTGTGGTTCACACAAACATTTGTCTCGGTGCGGGGATCGAACCCGCGGCCTTTCGTTTCACAAGCTGGTGTCTAGCCAACTGCGCCACGAGAGCTGTATATTTAAAAGTACACCGCATCGCAGTTCGGTTAAAATGGAACAATGAGTTATCTAGAATACGTTTTAAGATCAAACCCAGTAATCTATTCACAGCTATTGCAACACGGTATCGATGAAAAAATGTTTTCTCCGCGACTTGTTTTTATACAACGGTAACAATAACAAACACGTCGTGCTATTCGGAATAGGTGAGAATATAAAGAATTACGTTATTGAACAATAAATTACGCACCATGACGCGATTCCACATTGCACTACTCTTCGCAATTTGATGTATTATTATTATGTATACCGTAATGAAAATATTTTAAACACACCTCACTTTCCACGATGCATAAATATTTTGCTTATGCTAAGCCGATTTGAATATAAATTCCATTTATTGTATTCTCAAAATGTGTATTAAATTTTACTTGACTATTTTTCAACAACACTAAGATCATATTTATTAATATTTTCACATAAGTAAATAAAAAAATGTATTTAACCATCTCCTTGTAATTATTACTCTGAATATATTAAATATATTTGTAGACTAGTGCTGCCATCTAGCGGCGAGTAGCTTAAGCTACAAAAAGTTAGAAAATGTCTCATTTTTTATTTAAATTGACACCCGTAGATGAATTTGCATCTGTCTGTTAGCATTGAATAGAAATAAAGAATAAAAACTCTTTTTAATATGAGCGTTGATATAAGGCTGTGAACATAGCATATTAGATGTTGGTTGGTTATCGTCGATTTTTTTAGTAAGAATGTTATAAATCTCACAGATTGTTATCCGAATTTAGTAAATAACTAAACCTATGCGATTCTCCATATGTGTAGTCCCATTTGCGCGGCGTTATCACGCATGGGATAATTATAATAAACCGCGACGAATCATCCTAAACACATCGGCATTCGCTGGCCGCGGTGGACACTGTACACAACGCAATGTACGCCGTATTTGCTGGTTACAGATAAATACGCATAAATAGAAGTTGGTTTAAAGCTAATCTACACGGTTGCGGTTTATCCTTTATTAATAGAGAGCCACGTAATCCGGCCGTGCCGTGTGTGAGCTCGTATTTTCTAAAATTCAATAGTGAGTGTCCGGGGCCCGCTGGCCGGCGGGACTGGCGCGGCGCGGGGGCGCAGGGGGCGGGGGAGCGTGCTCAGCCGCAGCCGAACACACGCGCCCGCACTAATTAATACGTACCACCGTTGTTTTGCTCTTTATTATATTTGATTTACGACGCGCCGCCGACGGTGCTTTTAAAAACGATATTACCCTCGAAAACCGGTCGTATTACCGAAATAACCGGCTACGAATTGAATTGTTGCCGCCATGTTTGTTTTTATAACGCGGGCGCGCCCGTAAAGGTGTCCGCGCGATAATTTTAATCGCCAACAATGTGTTACAACGGATAATTGTTTTATTTCCAATTGGGGCGCGCCGCTCGCCGCTCCTGCTACACAACCAACGAGCGTGTTTATTGTCTTTCCGATTGCGTTTGTATGCCATATTGTCGCGTATTTATCACCTGATAATGTTAAACGGCGTCGTTCGCTCCGACGTAATGCGTGTTTTCGAACAGCGCCACTTAGTAACCGATGAAACATTCAACAACCTAATAAACTACGGTTCAATCTCTCTGAGCTACCAAGCGTAAGGGAGAGTCCTACAGTACCGGCCGGCATCCAGTACTGGCCAGTTGCAAGTTCTCTGATTTTATAAGAGATAGCACTCAAACTATTATCGCCATTTGGGCAGGACGCTAATCGAAGGCAAAGACCCAAACGGCGTCGATTTTGCGCGACAGGTTTACCGTCATTGCAAAGAATTGTGTTGCGTGTAATGGACGTACGCTGCGAAAGTAAAATTCAGTTGCTGATGTGCGGAGTTTGGAGAACTTTTTTAAAACCACTCAATCCAGGTATGTATAACACATTTATGTGGTTACCAAAACTGTATTTTAAATGAACCGTTGTTCATTATTTATTTGCTAGTAATCGGACATATTGTTTATTTCGTTTCCTACAGTACCGGCCACATCATTGTCCTGCAGTACCGGCCATTCTTTAAGTTGATTTTTAATAGATTTATCTTGCTTGCAGATACACAAAAATGGAAAAAGATCAAAGAGAGGGTACGACAAAGAAAAAGAAAGGTACCTGGGATCCTGCGAACATGCATAAAGCCATGGAACTGGTGCTGAGTACCTAATGCAATGAGTGCACGTCAAGTCGCTGATCGCTGTCAGGTACCACGAACTACATTAAATGATCGAGTCAAGGCTATTCATAATAATCAAGACATGTCTATCGAGCCAGTTTTGGGTCTTTACAACAAGACTTTCTCACCTGAGTGCGAAGACAAATTAGTAGAATTAGATTTAGAAGAATTTATTACCCGGAAAAGATGTTGACAAGAAAAGTAAGAGTTTGTTTCCAGGAAAAAAGCTATTAGAAAAGGTAAGGACTTTGCTGTCAGGACGAGACGTAAGCAAGATATCGAAGAAAGATAAAAACGAAAACCTGATTGTTCCTAATAACCCGAATGAAGAGACTATTTGTCCTTTATGCCTTGAATCTCATGATGAGGATTGGATACAATTGTAAAAGTGGAAATTATACGGCTTGGATCCATGAGGCTTGTGCAAATATATCAGAGCTATCAACTCAATATATTTTTCAATATAAATGGACATATATTAAACCAAAATGTTAGTGGCCGGTACTGGAGGCCATTTTTTTTAAGTCAGATTATTCCTATTTTTCTAATTGTAATATTAAAGCTGATTATTTCAAAAAAATCTGTATTTTTTTCATTTTATTGGTAGTTTATTAGTTCCTTTATATATAACAAGAGGCTTTGAGCATGTAGCCTTAGACATTTCGATTATATTGTTGATAAACCTTAAGGTGACGGTACTGTAGGACTCTCCCCTAATTAAGTATTTTCAATGTAATGCTATATTGAATTTTGATCGAACTTTCCGACTCATAGATTTGTAGTCTTATGTTAAGTAAAGTTTACTGACAGTGTGTGTTTATGTGCAGTCCGGCCGCTGGCGGGCGGCGGCGCGGAGGGCAAGCCGTTGGAAGAGGAGGAGGAGCGCGGCGGCTCCCCGCTGGGCCCCGGCGGCCCGTTCCGCTGCAGCCAGTGCCGCGGCGCCTACCCCACGCGCGACCAGCTCGAGCGCCACGAGACGCTGCACTCTCCCAGCACACAGGTGGATACAGTCAAATATGTCAGTGCCCATTGTAAATATAACAAACGAATTTACCGCTTCACCTACCGACTTTCAACACCCACTATCCAAGTTGCAGGCAACAACTCGGTCACCATTTCGATGCTCCGCATATTTACTCTAAACTGTTCACCCACATAACTCGTTCTAATCCCGCAAATGTTCACAATAAATAACAATGTTTTAAGCTTGTGCTTCGAACTCGGAATCATCGCATCAACCATAATATTCACTTGTCTATGCATAAGGTTGAATGGCTAATTGAGATAACTTTGAAACTTGATTACATATTTGAATGACCAAATCTTTAAATACCTTCACCTCTAAGCCTGTGAAAGTACAACTGCTGACCGTTGTTTCTGTTTGTCACCAGACATGCAAAATCTGCCACAAGAGCTTCGCCAACGTGTACCGTCTGCAGCGGCACATGATCAGCCACGACGAGAGCGCTCTACTGCGCAAGTACAAGTGCAACGACTGCGACAAAGCGTTTAAGTTCAAACATCATCTCAAGGAACATCTTCGGATCCACAGCGGAGAGAAACCGTTCGAATGTGCCAACTGCGGTAAAAAGTTTTCGCATTCCGGCTCCTACTCAAGCCATATGACTTCCAAGAAATGTCTAGTTATGAATCTTAAAATGGGACGAATAAAGCCCAACAACCCGGCACTCAACCCCGACCGGAGTCCATCTCGTAAGCGCGCCAATCCCATGGTCGCGTCGCAATTGAACAACAACATCGCTCCTAACGGTAACACCTTTTTACCGATCCTACCAAAGTACAATGAAGCGGCAGCAGCATTCTTTGCTTCCATGACGCCGCAGGATAACGGTTACCACAGGCCGCCTTTAGGACAGACTGGTCTTAATCCTTTCTACATGCCGCCCGGTATACCTATCAGTCCGGCAAGCGGCATTACCCCATACAGCCTACCTGCAACAATAAACCAGATTTTTGAACAGTGGGCGTCTTCACAGTATTCACACAGAAAAATAGAGAATGCAACTAGTCCAAAGCAAAACAGCTCACCAGTTGCAGATCCGGAAGATTTGATAGAAGAAGTAACAGAGGACGACGATAAGCGCTCCGAAGGCAGCAACGGGCTGGTGATGGACATCCAGGACGAGGACGCTGTTACCGTAAAGAGAGAACAAGAGGAGCAAGACGGTGACTTGAGATCGCCATCTCGTAACTACGATTCCGTCCCGATGAACAACAACGGCTTAAACACCGATAACAACCATTCAGCTTTTAATGCTAAGTTAGAATCTGATTCGTTGGCCAACGTAACAAAACACTTATATAGTGCGAACATGGAAAAAATGTCTCCTGTGGCTGGTAACGTTTGCCCCAATAGAAATTCGCCTCTCACACCAAATGTTATAATTAAAGAAGAGCCTGAGGATTCTTTCAGATGTTCCAAATGCAATGCAGGTTTTAGCAATACAAGTGATTTATTGGATCATGAAAAAGCTCTGTGTGGCAATTTGTTTAGAAAACACGAAAGTTTGGCAGCTCAAGTGGCCGAAACGGTAGCTCTCACTAGAATAGAAGCAGAGATGCGTGTGTGTACTTCCATTCAGAGTGGCGTGAGCGCCAGCGAAGATGAAGACTGCAAAGACGAACGAGATGATAAGCTGTCGCTACATGATAGCGATAGAAAAATCAGAGTGCGAACTGCTTTAAGTGAAGAACAACAGACAATATTGAAAGAACATTATGCAATGAATGCTCGGCCTAACCGCGAAGAGTGCAAAAGAATTGCTCAGAAAATTGGACTTGATGATAGAGTGGTACAAGTGTGGTTCCAAAACAACAGAGCTAGAGTTCGTAAAATGGCACAAGTGGTAGCCGCACCTGACCAGCCTTTAGACTTGTCAACGAAAAAATCAAACCCCTCGGTGACATCTAGTCCGTCTCCATCGCCTTGCAGCATTTCTGTAACACATTCCGATTCCGAGGAAGCGGTGAACTTGAGCCAAAAGTCTTCTCGCAGCACGACGCCACATCACACTATCTACACCAATGCCTACCCACATTCCAATTGCTCATCGTCTTCGTTTACCGATTTTCGTATGTCGCCGTCGCCAGGCGAAAATATTAATTTGGGCAAACGACTACTGCCGCAGAAAGTAAATCCTTTAATTCCAATGGAGAAACTCCTACAATACACCGACATGGCTAATGGACGGTCTCCCGTCCTCAACATGCACATGTCTTCAGACATCACTCGACAAGGCAGTCCATCCTACGAGCGACCCCAATGGGGGGACGAAACGCAAGCTCCTAACGAGTTCGACGACGAAGCCACAGTACTTAAAAAGAATAAGCTCAAACATGGAACGGAGGTGAAGGAAGGAGAAGGGCAGTTCGTCTGCGATCAATGCGACAAGACCTTTGTGAAGCAGAGCTCTCTAGCTAGACATAAATATGAACACTCAGGTGTGTATAACTTATACTCAATTATGATATCAGATATATAATAATACACTGGTTGCCTTTTTGGCATCTTACAAATTCTTTAACTTCCAACAAATAGTTCAGAAGATTGTCAACTAGTAATACTTAAATTGACTTTATTTTTTCGTTCAAAAGTTTGAATGTACATATTTGCGTATTGTCTAATGTGAATTGTGTCATTTCCAGGCCAGCGGCCCTACAAGTGCATGGAGTGCCCGAAGGCGTTCAAGCACAAACATCACCTGACGGAGCACAAGCGGCTGCACACCGGCGAGAAACCCTTCCAATGCTGCAAGTGCTTCAAGAAGTTCTCCCACTCGGGCTCCTACAGCCAGCACATGAACCACAGATTCGCTATATGCAAGCCCTACAGAGATTAAACGGTGCATGCGACGTCGCGCTGCCACGTTAGGGACGCCAAATAGTAATAACAGTCACATTTAAATGTACATATTTATATATACACCCATGAATATTGATTCATGAAGATTTTTGTATTTATATTATGAAGTATCAACGAAATTCTGCAACGAAGTCCTCGGCGCCGTGCCAAGTGCATTATAACTGATGTTCTTTTAATGCGGCGATTAATAAAGAACCGCCTAGACTAAGCAACGAGCAAGGTGACTTCCGATCGAGTGCCGACTCCGTGAGACCAAGTCTTTACTGACGAGTGTTGAAAAGGTCATTACCTGGTTACAATACTCACGTTCAAAAGTATTTATCGCCCGGTATTTTCATTTTGAATCATATTTAAAGACATTGCTCAACGTCTTATTTTAATATAGTAGGAAATAATTTCTATTCCCTATTTATACCTTATAGTGCCAAATATGCCAAAAGAAGTGCCATACGACGAGCCAAATTTTACCATTATTTGTATTTTATAGATGAATTTAAGTAGTGTTACGTTAATCCAAAGGCCAGTACCTGCGTCATGATACTCTTCAATAATGTATGTATATTGCTTTATTTTTATATAGTTGTGGCCAAATATTAATTTAAGACATAGTATAGTAGATGAAGCAGTAAATCGATGTGTGAGAAGCTTCCACAAAATTACGTTTTAGCTTCGGAAACTCGCGGTACACCAAACATAGAGCGATACATCCGCTTTTTGTCGCCACACAATCGATCAAAAGTTAATAGTTTACCATTGTATAAAACGATAGTATGCACTTGCAGCGATGAATGCGAACAAATTGCCGGCATCGCGGAGCGAGTGCGAGCGCTCACCAGAGTACTGAGTAGTGTTGTGGGCGACGCAGAAGCACACGATTTTGATGACAATACATTAGACTTATATTCAACATAATATATTTATACCCAATACTGATAGTGAGCCGTGTGCTATCCGTACATCATTCATACGTAAACTTATACGTACTGTACAATAGCAGCAACCTCACTAAACGCTTCACTTTCAAGTTGTGCTTCATTTAATTTAATTCCTTTCACAAATCTAATTGTCTTTTCAAATTCTATAATACGTTATTGAACAAAAATAAATATTAATACATTTTAACTCTAAGCTTCTCTAATTGTAACGTTAAGTGTTTAGATAGATTCAATCTTAATTAAGTTTAAAGCATTCCATAATACTCCTATGGGATCTCTGCTGTGTTTAAAAAACTCTTTCGATTAGTCCAAAGATTAGTAGTTAAGCTGTAAATATATATGTATATGTAAATAAAAACGGATTTATGTGTAAATAGGATCACTTTAACAATACATAGAAGGTGTGGCGAGCGGGGTCGCTGTGTCGCGGAGTAATGTCGCGCGCGACACTGCCTGCGCCACAGCGCGTCGCCCGCCACACGCGACGAACACGTGACAATAATGCACTTCTGTTTTACGAACACAATAGGATAAAGATATTATTGTAAAACGTATTGATAAATTATATGTCATATATCACAATAGCAGGCAACGAATCCAAATCCACCATCGTATATAAACATTTATATTTTTTTACACCAATATTGTATCTCTTGCGTCATCCAACATTCTCCATTCGTCGACGGAGCACCCGGGCCCCGACCAGTCCGCGCATTCAGTTCATTATTGTTGTACTTAATTTGTATTTAGTGTTCAGCTCAGTCGCACTCGCATGCAGAGACACTATGTTTTCATCTATTTATTCCGTTTTCTTGCCGTCGAACACAAGCAAACTCATTTATTATTCACAACAGTATGTTAGAACAGAAAGTTCCTAAGCGAAGAATACATTTTAAGAAATACCTGATATTATTTCTATATTTTAATAATTGTAAGTAGATGATAATTTGAAAGGTTTCTAATCAACGAATTACATAAATTAATGCGAACAGTATATACTTTGTCATTATTGTAGCAGTGATAGAGTTCAGCGCAGTATTTGAAATTATACGAAACTCCATGTAGCATAGTTGTTGAAGCTCGATATTCGAATAGAATGTAGCAGGCGCCCGGGCGGTCGGTGGACCGCGCCCGCCGCCGGCGCCGAGCCGCCCTTCCGTGCTCTAAAACAGTATTCTGCAAAATCCATCGCCACACTAAATTTATATACCTATTATACGTACTCGATAAAAGAAAAAAATATCTAAAATACATACCTATATTATAAATTAGCTGTAATTGGACATAAGCGAAGCTGTTTGAACTATTTCATATTTTATTGTAACTTTTGTTTAAATTAATTATAAGTGATTTCCAAATTGCGACCGGTGGGCTAGATAGACCAAAGATTACTTACGTTCGTGTGACGCGCTACACTGTAATATATAAAGTAGCGTCGGTAGCTCCTAAGTTAGCTTTAGTTATGTGCCAAAAATAATTTTAAGCTTGGAAGTGAACTTTTTTATGATATAAAAGATTTTATTTTTTACATGGAATGGCATTACGTACTGTATAGTTTGGTTACACGTGCAATAACGACATTGCATTGTAGTATTTTGACCTTCTCGTGAGTGTATACTGTTAATTGAGATGTAATACATAAATATGTAAGCCAAAGTGAATTCCTATTGCCATATTTGTGTTTGTTGTAGATTGTGAGAGCATGAGTCGGCGCGCGCGTGTGTGTGTGTGTGTGCGGGAGTGGTTGTGCGGGTGTGTGGGTGCCACGTACCACGTGAATGTGCCAATGGTTGCTGAACATTTGTTATTATAAGTACATTAGATTGTTAAACTTACACATAGATTAACATGTGTTAAAATATTGCCTATATAAATTATAGTAATTCATTTTACTTGATATTATAATGTATATTGAATTTATGAATATTAAAAATATATATATTGACATTTCAATGCAAATCGGATCTATTATTTTGTTACCTTCATAGTTCTTAGAAACCTATCAAAGTCGACAATGAAAAATTAAATTGATTCAAACTGAAAGGTCATCGCGATGATTTCATGAAATTAAGACGTGCCTTCCCATAACCCAAAGGTGTGCTATAACCCAAAGAGTTACTCTTCATCAACCCATATACGCCCACTGCTGAGCACGGGTCTCCTCTACCATTGAGAGGGTTTAGGCCATAGTCCACCACGCTGGCCTAGTGCGGGTTGGCGGACTACACACCTAAGAAATTCCTAAGAACTCTTACGTGTGCAAGTTTCATCACGATGTTTTCCTTCACCGTTAAAGCAAGTGATAATTCATTGTGAATACACACATAACTTCGAAAAGTCAGAGGTGTGTACTGTGTATTTAACATTGGTCAAAGAGCTAGTCACGTCAAAGTAAATTTTCTGGGAGAAATATGAACAAAATTTGCCAACTTATTTCTGTGCCATGGGCATATTCGACTATTCCAGACTGAGTGCTATTATTCATTGAGAATTTCCCAATAAAAACCTAATAGCAAACACTTAATGTGAACCTAGAATGGAACCCGAGACACATCCTGACTTCGCGCCGCTAGAAGGTATTTGATAGTGAAACCCAACAATGATGCTCAAACCACTATTAGAACATAGAAATATTTTCTACCTTTATGTTGGCATTTCATATCGTTTATCAGTAAATAAATAAACATACTTAACAGCCGCATACATAGTTCTGACCTGAAAGTAAAAGGCGACTTGCATTAAGTCATAGGTATCAGACACTAGGTATGAAAACCTTTCGGTCTTACAAGTTACCCATCAAGGCCCTAAACCAACATTTATGAATCACACATGGGTTTGTCTCGGAAGGGGGAATGAACCCGCAGCCTCACCTTTTTTCATCCATACATCCATCAGACATTGGTGGTCCATTGCTGGACATAGGCGTATACTGACGGGTAAAATATACTAAGTGTGACCCCATAACACGTAGGAATCGCCTATATATTAGTCACATTCTGCGAGCACGCACTGGCGCGGCAGTATTTCCAGCAATCTTAACCTCCTCTATGGCACCTCAAATGACTACCAAATAACACTGTGGCAAAATTTCTTTGCCCCCTGCCACTGGGTGAAAACATAGGGGAACCTACGAAAAAAATATTTATAATTGCTTCTCAGCCCCGCGTTTAGTTACACCTTAAGCCACTGAGAGGCGCTAGTTACGCTAAATATGTGTTTTTTTTAACTACAGGCAACTTTATTTTTAAACTGGAATTATATTTGTCTCTATAATAATTATAATCCTTATTCAATATATTTCAATCTTTAATTATTAATTCTTTAGGGATTCTTGTATCGTCGTTTATTATAGTGAAATATTACCAGTAATGTTTTCCTTATTATTAAGTTTCTCAATAGAAATAATCTTTTAAAGTTACCTATAAACCTTGAAAGTAAAGTGCTATATCTATTTTTCATTGTGACACTTTGTTTACACCGCCAATCTATTTCTTACTGTTTCTTATAGAGAAAAAAATTAAATGTCATTTAAATTTCATCATGTCTCAAGAAATAATTTCTTTGGCATTATCTATTAAAAAAATAAAAGGTTAAACTGTCACTGTCAAGTGTCACTTCCAATTTGACATTTTAATCAATAAAAATTAAAAAGACACATTGCTACCTACGATATGTGTTTTTCGTCAGCGCAAAGAATTTAGTAAATTATTGGTTTCTAAATCATTTCAGAGTGTTTTGTGTATGTATCATTGTGATTATATTGCTCTCTCCCACACGTATACGCATTCAAAATGGGTGGTAAACCCAAGCAAAGTCAAAGAACTAAAAACAACGTCAAAGTAAGTACACATACCTTGGCGGTTTTATTCTTATTCTGATAGATGTAATAGTTGATTGTATGTTGCAATTTGATCTTGTTGAGGTCTTTTGAAGTCGAGTCACGAGTGAATATTCAACCTTAGCCGATAATATGTAGTCTATAATTTGAGTGAAGAAATTGTTATTGCAATACATTGTTTTTTTTTAAATGACAATGTTATAAAAAACCATATAAATTCATGAATGAAATTATTTCAATGCATCGTTATAACATAATTTGTATACCTTTCTTAATATTGGTATAGTTCCCACTTCCAATGGGTAATTTCAAAACTGCTTAAGTACTAAAACCCATAGAGGTTGGAAAAAATATTTACAAATAGTGTAAAATGTTAAATAATGTGCATCTTAACAAATATTTGTAACTCCTGCTATGAATACAGAAATATTTGTTATTTATAAAATACTGTATGATATTTCTTGTTTGTGACGTTTACAAAGTTTTTTTATGTATAAAGACAACCAATCAATAAATGTTGAGAGGGATTGCCTATAATATTCTTGTCATACAGTCATGAACTAAGAGTATAGCTTTTGATATCAATTTTGCAGCCATCAAGCAGTGGCCGCAGTGCAGAATTGCTACACTCCGGGAAAATTGACACAGCTGTAGTATGTGTAGCTGGAAGCAAATTTTTTCCTACACTAATCTCAACTGCTGTGGATAATGATATTAATCCAGAGTTTCAAATGTGCCTCAAAAAACTTAATAAGAAAGATCCTGTGACAAAAACCAAGGTATGAAAATTTTATAGTTATTCCACAGAAAAATTACTAAACTTCTTTAGATCATAAAATCAATTCAATCCAGACACAACAATGAATTGCAAAAATACTAGACATTTCTGCTGACCTAAGCAGCATAGACATTGATAAGACATCTTGTCTTGTTTTGAAATTTCATTGTTTGACCACTACATGTAAATTGACCAGTTTTTTTTTATGAGGACATTCTCTCCATCATATTTTAGTTTTTAAACTTATTACACACATATCTGTGGTTCTGTACACATACATGAAATTATTGTCCAATGGCAAAGAAGTCAAAGAAGCATTTTGATAGAATCTATGTGTCAATTATCTATCTTTTTCAGTACCATTGTTAAACCTACATCTTGAAAATGGAGTATCATAATTTTCAGCCTTATTTGACTTTCTAAAACTTGACCATAAAAATGTTTTAATTGCTATGGGTTTACTGCCAGTTCTCCAGGATCCAAGTCTATTCTAGATTTTGCATATGGAATTGTAGTCATCAACTAGTTTATTGTAATAGCATTATTTGTATGTATATTACTTTTACTAAATAATGGTTTGCCTACGAACATCTTACAAAACAAGTCAGTGATATGTCACAGTAAACACAAATCACTGCAGAATGGTTCTTATTCAATGTACTTGAAACAACAGAATGATTGACTTGTTCCATACACAAATGGTTTACATCCTGAGTTGAATGCTGTTGACTCATCTAAATATGTAAGATTGAATGCATTTGTACAATATTATTCAAGATACAAGATGTAATGATTTTGTTCTATTTAAATAAGGACAAGCTATTTGAGGAATGCGCCTGAGACAAAACATACAATAAAAACATTTATAATGTTACGGTTGTATTCTCTGAAGGGGTAGGCAGAGGTGCATTTACGCACTAGCACTTCGACAAGTAAGAATTAGTTCCATGTAATAGGGAGCGCGCCTATTACCGCTTTCCGAGCGCATTTCTAGACTATGTGCGTTTATTGATAATTTTTTTTAGAGGAAATCATTTGTAACCCTTTGCCAGATAGCCCAAGAGCCCGTGAACGCCAGACAACAGTCATTTTAATAAAGCTGAAAATTTGTCAGTACATGCTCCCAACACAGGTAAGAACGATGGCCAATTATGAAGTTTAGGTTGCAGTGGCTTTGGCAGGTACACGGTACTAAAGGTGTGAAAATACCGGCTTATTTTCGTCATTTTATAAAGGCAAATATTTTGATATTACCTTCAGAATATCATTAAAAATTACATTCTTCATTGACAGACACTTTCCATGGTGAAAACCCCTCGCCAGACACCCTTAAAGGTCAGTAAATTATGATTCTAATTTCGTCATTTTATAAATGCTGATTTTTATACATATTACTTGGGTAATGATTATATGATGTTTCCTCAGTAGCCAGACACTTTTGAGTTCTAACCCCTGCCAGACAAGCGTATAAGGTTGCTGTAAAAGCAAGCGCGAGGCAGGATATATGCACATGGGTGGATGCGAGTGAGATACGTCTGTATTGTTTAGTATTTTGTACCCGTGTATATCAGCCAAAAATAATATTTTAGCTATCTTGAAGTTTGTATAAGTATTTTAAGTCCGAAAATATACTATCATACTGCATGTAGGATTCACTTTAATAATAAAATATCTTCAACGGAAAAATCATCCGTTAAAAGTGATTGGCACCATTATCGATAGTACCACCAAGAAGATTTTATTGAAATTAGTAGCATCATAGAAAAATATATTATTAATAATGGTCGTAGTCATTTATTGCTTGATTTATATGACTTATGTACTGATTCGTTGGAGAGAATATATGCAGATAATTCCATTGAAATAGTTGCTTTTTTTACTGAACACCACCTAAAAAAATAGATAAGAAGTTTTCTAAAGATATTAAATTCTTTACGGTCCAAAATAAAAAATACTAGCACCCAATTGACGAAACAGTACAGTAATATTTTGACAGTAAGATCGTATTTGAAGAATACATATTATGCTATTTTTTCGTTTCTACCTATAAGAGCAAAATATTTTTTTTTCGTAAGATTAATGCTGCTTTCTGTAGAATATTTTTAGATTTTAAGTTGTCCAATACTTTTTCGTCAATTGGGTGCTAGTATTTTTTATAAAACAGTATTGGACAACTGAATGTAAGATTAATGCTGCTTTCTGTAGAATATTTTCGGATTTTAATATTACGAAAAAAAAAATATTTTGCTCTTATAGGTAGAAACAAAGCATAAAATGTATTCTTCAAATACGATCTTACTGTCAAAATATTACTGTACTGTTTCGTCAATTGGGTGCTAGTATTTTTTATTTTGGACCGTAAAGAATTTAATATCTTTAGAAAACTTCTTATCTATTTTTTTAGGTGGTGTTCAGTAAAAAAAGCAACTATTTCAATGGAATTATCTGCATATATTCTCTCCAACGAATCAGTACATAAGTCATATAAATAAATCAATAAATGACTACGACCATTATTAATAATATATTTTTCTATGATGCTACTAATTTCAATAAAATCTTCTTGGTGGTACTATCGATAATGGTGCCAATCACTTTTAACGGATGATTTTTCCGTTGAAGATATTTTATTATTAAAGTGAATCCTAACATGCAGTATGATAGTATATTTTCGGACTTAAAATACTTATACAAACTTCAAGATAGCTAAAATATTATTTTTGGCTGATATACACGGGTACAAAATACTAAACAATACAGACGTATCTCACTCGCATCCACCCATGTGCATATATCCTGCCTCGCGCTTGCTTTTACAGCAACCTTATACGCTTGTCTGGCAGGGGTTAGAACTCAAAAGTGTCTGGCTACTGAGGAAACATCATATAATCATTACCCAAGTAATATGTATAAAAATCAGCATTTATAAAATGACGAAATTAGAATCATAATTTACTGACCTTTAAGGGTGTCTGGCGAGGGGTTTCCACCATGGAAAGTGTCTGTCAATGAAGAATGTAATTTTTAATGATATTCTGAAGGTAATATCAAAATATTTGCCTTTATAAAATGACGAAAATAAGCCGGTATTTTCACACCTTTAGTACCGTGTACCTGCCAAAGCCACTGCAACCTAAACTTCATAATTGGCCATCGTTCTTACCTGTGTTGGGAGCATGTACTGACAAATTTTCAGCTTTATTAAAATGACTGTTGTCTGGCGTTCACGGGCTCTTGCGCTAAGACCTTATAATCGAACTCGAAACTTCTAGTAGAAGGAGCAATCAAACATACAAAAGGGGTGTATACAGAAGTTTTTACTGTTTCTTCCGTAGACACCTTAATATAGCAATTTTTAATGCAATTGTATCAGATGATTTTTGGATGCTAATGTATTTGCTAGCTTTTGTCCGCGACTCCGTCCGCGTAGACTCTAGGGTTAAGTGCAGAGGGATTTTTGCATTTATAACATGTTTATCCCACGGGATTGCATTTTCCAGGATAAAATTATCCCATGTTAATTCTGTGAGCAGGTAGGGCTCCTCTCTATACCAAAAATCTTTCAAATCCAGATATACCCATTCCCACGGGAATACTCCATTTTCCGGGCTAAAAACTATCTCATGCTAATTCTGTGAGCTCTACCTCTATACCAAATTTCATTCAAATCGCTTTGGTAGATCACGAAATACCCATTCCGACGGGAATACTACATTTTCCGGGATAAAAAGTATCCTATGTTCTTTTCTAATGTATAAACTATATTATTGTAAAGTTTCATTAAAATGCATTCAGTAGTTTATACGTGAAAGCGTAACAGTCAGACAGAGTTACTTTCGCATTTATAATATAAGTATGGATGAGTTACTTTATAAAACTTATTATTTGCAGGGACTACAAGAATTAACAGATTTAGTGAACACCAGTAATGTGGATGATGTTGTAGCCATATTGTCAAGTTGGGCTCATTTCTACAAAATTCTGTCCATTGATGTGGACCGGAAAGTGCGGGAGCACACACAGGTATCTTATACTAGTAGGTTTGATATTATTAGCGTATCCAATTAAAAATATTTTTGTTGAAGTTTTATAGTTGTTAGATTGGTTGTGATGTATGTAACGTATTTAATTATTAGTGTTTTTTCTTTTTTTTGATTGTGTACTATATATTTTTATAAGTATATTTTTAATTGTAATTATCCTGTTTATTTCCCGTATCTTCATTATCTTCATCAACCCATACACGCCCACTGCTGAGCACGGGTCTCCTCTACCATTGAGAGGGTTTAGGCCATATTCCAGCACGCTGGCCTAGTGTGGGTTCCCCGTATAAGCTGTATGTGTGTGCGCGCAGTGTTGCCACGGCGCGGTGGTGCGCGCGTGCGGGCGGCGCGCGGCCCCGGCGCTGCGCCAGCTGGTGCCCGCGTGGCTGCGCGCCACACACGACGCGCACGCGCCCGCCGCCGCGCGCGCACGGGACGAGCTCGCCGTATGTACCGCGTCTACATCTCATTACTCAACATCATCATCATCAGACAGTCGTGGTCCACTGCTGGACACAGGCCTCCCCCAATGACTTCCACCGGGAACGGTCGGAAACCAGAAGATACTCAACATACTAATCACTTATTTAGGACTGCTTTCATGGAAGCCCGTAACCACAGTTTGCCTTACAAAATTCACAGTAATCATTTCTAAGATTTATATCTTTATTCAACAAATGCAATTTGGCTTATAATTGAGAATATACGGACCCCACATAAATCATTATAAAGTAAACATTACACAATTAACATGTAACGCTCTCCTTTTACTATGGGGTACCTCCACTGCTTACAATCACATTATCATAAATGAAATCATACATAAATATGAATTTTGATTAAATACATTATATTTTGCGTTGCAGAATACGTTCCCCGACAACAAATTGCCAGACGTGATATCTTTCTGTAAAACGGAAATTCTTTCGTACATAGTCGAAAATCTCACATCAAGTCCGGATGCAATACTAACAAAAAAGTGAGTAATTCCTTATCTTACAACAAATTATCACTAATTATATTTAACCCGACGTGAACTGCGAAGTTTGTTTATAAATATGTGACATAATTACATAAATATATCGTAATTATAAAATTTGGAAAAAATAAATTATACACCATTCCAGTTATCATGCAAAAAACCATAGATACCTATAAAGTCAATGCCAACACAGACATCCATTTATTCCGCCTCAATATACCAGAAACCTTCCTCCCCCCCCCCCCTGAAGGGTTGACACAAATCCAGTAGTACAACTAGAATGACACAGGATCGAGAACGAAGAAGACAAGGAGACGCAGTACCAGGACGTGGTGTCGAGCAGCCTGCACGCGCTGGCGGCGCTGGCGCAGCGGCTGGCGCGCGAGCACGACGCCTGGCTGTGGGACCTGCTGGCGCGCCGCCTGCTCGACTCCGGCGCCTTCTGGAAGTACGCCACGCACGCTAGCAACCTCATACGGTGAGACTGTGGGAACTATTCAATTATGTGTCTTTGATTTCGTGCACTTTTCGACGATATAGTAGATCTTCAAGTTACGATGAAATTTAAATTGCGTAATTGGTCAATGAAACCGATAAGTACCTGCTATAAAATATGAATCTCTTAATAAGTAACTATCAACCGCATACGTATAATTGACTGTTGATGCTACCTGTTGATTGCCCATATAGGGTAATAAAACATTTATAGGTATCGAAATCATTTTAAGACCACAAAAAAATTGTTAAGCATTCAAACAATTTCAATGATTAAAAATAAATTCATTTTTATTATCATCATCATGATCATCATCATCGTCATCAAAATGAAATTTAAAAATCTAATTGTTTAATACACCTTGACACCAATTACAACTCCTATTACTAGTGTAATGTATGTAAATTCCTCCCATGGGTCTAGCGCGGCGTGGTACGACGCCGTGGGCCGCATCATCGAGCGGTTCGGCGCCACATTCGGCGAGAAGTACGGCCTCAAGACCATGAGGATCCTCATGGCCGTGTCCAAGGAACAGAACGGCCTGGTCGCCGCCAGCCTCTGGAGCTGCCTCGTCATGATCATGCACAATATTCAGGTATACGTTACGTATTCATTTCAAGGATAACACTTCAAATATTAAAAAATTGTATATAAAATCCAGAATTATTTATTAATATTCTAATCAGCTTGAGCAATATGAAATTTAAGGCCTAAAATTAGATAAATATGTCTCATTACCATTATTCTGTATAATTATAAAAATAATATAGTACATTATAAAAATGAAATCGGCAATAAAAAGCATTACTAAAAGGCAGGTACATCAAGGATAAACATCGTTTTGTTTCAGGCTTGGCATACATATTTGGATAAAAAAGAGCTTATAGTAAAAAGGATATTGGATGTGCTAGCCAACGGTAAGTTACATTA
Organism: Cephonodes hylas; assembly: GCA_030295005.1. Lineage (NCBI taxonomy): Eukaryota > Metazoa > Arthropoda > Insecta > Lepidoptera > Sphingidae > Cephonodes > Cephonodes hylas. The sequence continues at coordinate 167,558 of AP025367.1, read as the reverse complement.
AACATATCCCAAATATATCAAACCTAAACAAATGTGCTTGCCTACATAATTAGCAACGATAACAAAAAACGTATTGAAAGAAAATCTTAGTAATAAAGTTCTACAAGAAATTTCAAAGGGTTATCAACTTTATCAACCTTGTTTTAGTACTAGAGACGACTTGTTAAATGTTGTAGAGTGAGACAGTTATCAAGTGCAAGCCTGTGATATCAAAGTATGTTTTGTTCAGGTGGCTGGGGCGACACGAGACACCTGACGAGCATTCTGCTGCCGCTGCTGGCCAGTCTGCCAGACCATCTCGTCACCAAGGAATTCTACCAACAGTTCTTCGAAGCCATGTTTACTGGGTAACAATATGACATAATTACTGTCCCCTTCATAACTAATCACTTTCTGACTCCTTGCCATCATCCATCGGCTCTGAAATTTCTAATTTGTAGCATACATTTTTTTGTACAGGCTGCAGCAGAAAAGCATTTTGAGTTCAAAAAGTGAAAGACAATTATGGATAACAAACATAGCAGAATGTTTGCGCTATCTATCTATCCAGAACAGCGAGTTCGTAGTGGAAGTGACCACAAGCGTGCACAGGACTTGGCTCGAAATCATACTCAGCAACGAACACTGCGGACAGCTCAGGACCAATCTCATTAAACATTCTGCCACCAATATGGCGTCCCTCGTCAAATATTGGCTTAAGCAATCCAAGGAACAGAACGGCGAAAAGTTCGACCAGTTAATACGGAATTTCTGGCAAAACATTGGCTCGACACTTTTGACTCAAATCGACAAATTATCGACAGACGAAAGCGACATCGTAGGTCTCATCGAAAGTCACGTATTGCTGCTCCAGACTTTGAAGACTGCGTTCATGCAAGAATCGAGGAATCAGCAAGTGCAAAAAAGAATTAAATTCGACACAGATTCGGAGGTAGACTTGGACTTGGAGTTTCCTCCGACGCCCGAGAAATGCGACCCCGTCCTCGTGGAGCGTTACAAACACAACCTCGGCGACGTGGTGAACAACGTGTGCGCGTACTACTTCAACTTCGCGCACGAAATGAAAGTGGTGAAGGTCGCAATCCCGCCGCTGCTGACCCTGCTCATAGAGTTCGACGGGCCCGAGCTGTTCCGTGCGGTGGCGCGCCAGCTCGGCGCAGACTCGCTGGTGCACTTCCACGAGACAGTGCTGGGCGCGTGGCTGCGGGACGAAGCCGCCAGCTGCAAGGCCGTGGTGGACGTCGTGTTCCTGCTGCTGCCGCACCTGCCCGAGCGGGACCAGACGGCCGTCATGGACTCCTTCGACAAGGTACAATGTCCTATGTGGCCCACAACTCCCGGCCCCTGCGCCGCAGTGATTAACGCCCCCCGTGCCCACAGCTGGGCCCGCGCGCCGCCGAGTGGTGCCTGCAGGTGGCGCTGGCGCACCCGCACCGCTCGCGCGTGGCCGTGCAGTGCTGGCTGCAGGAGCCGGCCGCCGACGCCGCGCTGCAGTCGCTGTGCACCAGCCTGGCCGCCGCGCCCGGACACGCGCTGCGGAACCTGCTGCTCATGTGCTTCTCGCACCACGACCAGGAAGGTGAGCGTCACTCAACATATCGTATTATAGTCGCGAATCCCTCGCAAAAGCTCTTCGTTTCCACGTAACGTTATGTCGCAGAGCTGCTGATCAGCGACCGCGCGGTGTGCGGCGTGGTGGACGCGGTGAGCGAGGCGCTGTGCGCGGCCGTGGAGGGGGTCGCGGGGGAGGCGGCGGCGGCGGCGGAGGGGGAGGGGGAGCTGGAGGAGCGGTGCCGCGCCGCCGCACAGCTCAGTGCCGCGCTGCTGGGCCGCGCGCACGCACCCGCCTCGCGCCTGCTGCTCGCGCTCGGCCGCGTCATACTGCGCGTGCCGGTCAGTGCTGCACAACAACTTACATACCTCTATATCAATTTCTATACTTTCAATTTTGTAACGGTTAATACAAGACCGAGAAAGCTATCTCAATGAGTTAATGCGCGTAACATAAAATATAAATTGTGTAAATAGTGGAGGAGATCTGTGTAAGGCTCGGGAGCGTTATGACTGTGAGAAGAGTGTGCATGCCCGTGGTGTTGCAGCGCGGCAGCCGGCTGGTGAGCGGCGGCACGTGGTGCGAGGTGCGCGGCGCGGTGCAGGACGGCGCGGCCGCGCTGCCCGGCGTGGCGCGCGCGCGCCTGCTGCAGCAACTCGCCGCGCTCATGCGGGAGCCGCACTACCATCTCAAGCAGTGAGCCACACACTCTCATACCTTAGTCATTTATTTTTGTACAAACACATGATCTGCTGTTATTGAAATCCGATGTATGCTAGATTCCGATACTGGAAACGCCTTACATTTACCTACCTGGGTCCACGCACATTTTAGTGCCAGGCTGGGTCCCTAACAAAATCCCCAAAACGGCATACCAACCAAAGCATCCGTTATCCATTGCAGAGACGCGGAGTTGGACATAAAGAGCATCGAGAACGCGTGCACGCTGTGCCCGTACCTGCTGACGGCGAACGGTCGCCTGCCGGCCGACCTGGGCGAGATGGAGACGTTCACGGAGGAGCTGTTCGAGGCGGACTACTCGTACTGCGGCACCGAGCACTTCGCGCTGCGCCACGACTGCGTGCACTCGCGCCTCAACTGCCCCTTCGAGGGCGACAACCCGCACCTCAAGCGCATCATCGAGGAGTCGTCCAGCGACGCCCACAGCGAACTGTCCAGGGACCAGCTCGTGTGGTTCCTGGGCCGGCTCGTGCTGCGCGCCTTCTACCTCCGGACCCTGTTCCTGCACAAGCCCGAGGAAGAAGACGACGACTCGGTATCCTCGTGGTGCAAGGAGCTACTGTCCCACAAGTACTTCCGAATGCAGTACGCCAAAGTGTTGTACGACTATATGATCATTTGTACACTACACGACGGATACGGTTTTGTAAGTATGCAAAATGTTTAAAAATTTGGTATATGCTATCAAAAGCTGGGTGTTGCATAACTTTGTATTTCTGTCGGGATTTTCCAAATATGAGTTGAAATCAATTATTTAATGTTCATTATCCTTATACTCTGTAAAGCATATGGCGCTATACAGATATTACCTACAATTCCAGCGGAATATTTCTTAGTACATAATTCGTATTTTTGTCACCGTTAACAATCATCTTTCCAGTGGCCCCACCACTCCATAATCCGAGAGGGCAAGGCGAAGCTGGACCTGCTGTTAGGAGACATAGTGCAGGAGACGCCACTAGGCCTGCGGAACAAAGTGCTGTCCCAGCTGTGCGACCTGGCGTCCAGCGGCGGCCTGTACTGGGCGTACGCGCGGGAACACTACGCCGCCGCCATCGACTACGGCAACAGCCAGGAACACGTCGTGGAGCCCGACGACGAACCAGAACCGGACCTCGACGAGAGACTGGCCGAGGTGGAGGCCAGCATCTCCGGCAACGGCTTCTTCCATTCCTTGCAGGTGGGATTTGTTTGATCTACTGGTTAACGCAGTTTTAGTCTACCCATAAGGAGTGACGATTCGATGAAAATTGCAGGAAATCACTACAGACCGCTTCCAATAGAGTAATTTGGTAGTCTTTGGGGGAGGCCTATGTCCAGCAGCGGACGTCTTGGCTGATGATGAATTTATATCTTTACATCATGTTTTACTAAACCTTATGTTGGCACACGTACATAAATCCTCCCCACAGTCCATATATGTATTTCTCTCTCCCTCTCATTCTCTCTCTCTCTGACGTGTTTGACGTGGCGTACTGTCGCAGGCGAACTGCAAGTGTACGGAGAGCGAGGCCGGCAAGCGCAGCAAGTTCCTGGTGATGGCGCGCTGCGTGCTGGGCGCCGGCGCCACGCCCGCCGCGCTGCTCCACGGCGCCGAGGGCTGCAGCCTCGACCTCGTCATCCGCGCATACTACCCCACCAACCGCATCATGATCTTCGACACGTGAGACACATACTTACCACTCTTGCTCTGTGTACGGAATAGTCGATATATTCACATACACCTGCCCGCACTCACACTAATCTCAAAACGTGTTTATCTTTTGGAACTTACTATGGCAAACTCATTTTGAACATGGTTGGTTCAATTGGTCCAATAGGGTTGCTTCTTCTATAATGTAATGTGTATGTACCAGGGACATAACCCCGGAGCCGTGGTCGAAAGTGGTGACCAACGTGGCCATACTGGAGTACCTCATAGAGTTGGTGAAGACCGAGGGCTGCGACCTGCCCCCCCACCACTGGGACTTCATCAACATCGCCTGCTGCTCCGTCACCACTTCCGTTGAAAAGTCTAAACACGCCTGGGGCACTTCCAAGGTGATCACTATACATAAATTAAACTTACTAAATTAAACAATTTCACCTATTTGTATGGCTTTTGGTATGGACCTGAATAGGACAGGACTCTGGGGAGTAAATAGACTATTTCTTATTTTCTTTATGATCTCAACCCTGTAGTCTACGTGGACGGGGTCGCGCGCAAAAGCTAGTATAATATGAAGACAGCGGAAGTACGTTCTGTTAGTATTATTCTCAAGTAATGTGCTGTAACTACTACTAGCGCCCTCTGTAGGAGTATGTGTTGCATTACGAGTGTATATCACGTGTCCCCGCAGGTGTCGATGTTGTGTCGCTCGGCGCTGCGGCTGTTCGTCGCCGTGCAGGAGTTCCTGCGCGCGCTGCCGGCGCAGGCCCCGCGGCGCGCGGCGGCCGAGCACGTGGCGCGCCTGCCGCAGGAGTGGCAGCACATCTTCGCGCCCACCATGCACGACAACCTCTTCCACATCATCATGCACGTGCTGCGTCAGTACACCACTACCGTATACTCACTGCCCACCGTAACAGTGCCCCATCAAGTATGCCCTCGAATCGCCTCGCCAATACTTTATCACGAGAAGTAATTCGGTATTAACAGTATATATTTTTTAACGAGGCAATGAGTCGTCTTTTGAAGCATAAGAGTGTAATTTTTGTCGCAAATAACGATGTCTATTTAATATGTTCTTAGAATTCTATTTTTATTGTTTATCAATTAGAGTGTGGTGGTTTCCTAACAACTCGTGTTGACTTCAAGTGTCTCCAAAGTAGCTGATACTGTGTGCAGAGTGTGAGAATTCATCCGAAGCGGTGGGTGCGGCCATGACGTCGTGTCGCGCGGCGGCGCTGGCGGCGCTGTGCGGCGGCGCGCGGCGGCTGGAGTGGAGCGCGCTGCCCAAGCCGCTGCAGCTGGACACGTTCGCGCTGTCCCGCGTGTGCGCCGCCGCCGCCCGCGCCCTCGCGCGCCCCGCGCACGTCGCCTACAAGTTCCTCGCGCACGACCTGCTCGCCATGCTCGTGGACCCGCTCATACTCGAGGACAGTGAGTACACACACCCGGCCCTCCTCGCGCACACCTTCTTCTTCTTCATCAACCCATATACCATGTGCCCACTGCTGGCACGGGTGTCCTCTACTGTTGAGAGGGTTTAGGCCAGAGTCCACTACGCTGGCTTAGTGCGGGTTGGCGGACTACACACCTAAGAAATTCCAAAGAACTCACGCACACCATGCACCTGTAACTCATGTACTGTCCCCCGCAGTGGCCAAGCTGTCCATGTGGAGCGACCAGACCGCCAGCGACGGCAGGGAGGAGTACGACCGGCCCAAACTCGCGCTCGAGTACTTCGACGAGCAGATAGACTACCTGCAGGACATCGTCAACGCCGTCGTCGCGCACGTCGAGTGAGTGCATTCTGTGCCTAACGTTCTACCCGGTCATTTCCATACTAAATTAGTTGTTACCATAAGTAGATTCCAAGGTTTAAAACTTTTTCTGCTAAAACTATTGTTTATACCATCATCTAACTTAACTCAGGGCTCTGCAAATTTAAAGCGTTCTACAAGAGATCGAGCGATTGTGAAGCCACTCGTTATATTCTCGCCTGTGTTGAAATATTGTGTTAGTACTGAGTGGCCCGCGTGCAGGCTGGGGGGCGGCGTGGTGGAGGTGCGCGAGTTCACGGACAGCCACAGCCAGTGCGTGGGCTGGCTGCTGCTGCTGCGCATCTCGCACAAGCTGTACGCGCGCGCCCGCTCCACCGTCGCGCTGCACTACCTCGAGATATACAGGTACGCAACAGGCATACAGGTACCAACGCACTCATTACTATTGTTACTTTGTTGTACCCGTATAACAAAAGTATCCAACCGTTGGCTTGACGTCCGACGCTGCACTTGCTGGTACTCGACCTCCATTTGAGAACCTTTTTGCCCCATCAGTCATCAATGCTACGATATATGTAGCCTGCTCGTTGACTTTCCAGCTTACAAACCTATTGGGTCATGTCAGCGACCTTCGTCCTCCTACTGATCTTTACAATTCTGATTGCACATCGTAGGAAAATACCAAGCATAGCATTCTTTATAGTTGCTTAATTATTTTGACAATCTCTGAATTTTTGCTCAGTAATGCTTGAACCCGTTATTGTGATGGTGCAGAGACAACAACTTCGCGGAGCCGGTCCTGAATGCAGCGCTGCGGCTGCTGCCCGAGCAGCTGTTCGCGTACGCGGAGGACAACACGGGCAGCGCGCAGCTGCCGCCGCACTACGCCGACATGTTCTTCCACCACACGCCGCTCGACGTCTACGGTCAGTACTACACCCCATTACCTATTCGTCCGTTGTGGTCGCCCGTGACCCGACCGCTGGTTGCAGAGCCGGTGCGCGCGGGGCTGGTGAGCGCGCTGTCGTGCGGCGCGGTATGCGCGGCCGTGGTGTGCGCGGCGGCGGGGGCGCGGGCCTGGGCCTCCGCCGCGCCCGCGCCCCGCGCCCGCGCGCTGCGCCGCCTCGTGCGCGCCTGCATCACGCCCACGCTCGTCAAGGAGCACTTCAGCGCCGTGATGCGCGCCGCGCCCGACTTCACGAACGCCGTGGTCACCATCTACTGGTCCACGTACGAGGTGATGTGCGTGTACACGGTGGAGGAGCGGCCCATGGAGCTGCACATCACGCTGGCCAAGGACTACCCGGTGGGCGTGGCGGCCGTGCAGGCGCCGTCCGTGCTCACGCCGTGCGCCGACACCAACTGGGTGGCGCTGTACCTGGCGCACCAGAACGGCTCGGTGGTGGAGGCGGTGCGCATGTGGATGCAGGGCGTGGAGGCGCGCGTCGAGAACTCGCCCGTGTGCTACATCTGCTACTCGCGCCTGCAGCCCGCCAGCGGCCGCCTGCCGCGCGTCATGTGCCACCAGTGCCGCAACAAGTTCCACGTCACCTGCCTGGTGAGCATGCACGCACACACACACACACACTACTCGCGCCAGCGGCCGCCTGCCGCGCGTCATGTGCCACCAGTGCCGCAACAAGTTCCACGTCACCTGCCTGGTGAGCATGCACGCACACACACACACACACTACTCGCGCCAGCGGCCGCCTGCCGCGAGTCATGTGCCACCAGTGCCGCAACAAGTTCCACGTCACCTGCCTGGTGAGCATGCACGCACACACACACACACACTACTCGCGCCAGCGGCCGCCTGCCGCGCGTCATGTGCCACCAGTGCCGCAACAAGTTCCACGTCACCTGCCTGGTGAGCATGCACGCACACACACACACACACTACTCGCGCCAGCGGCCGCCTGCCGCGCGTCATGTGCCACCAGTGCCGCAACAAGTTCCACGTCACCTGCCTGGTGAGCATGCACGCACACACACACACACACTACTCGCGCCAGCGGCCGCCTGCCGCGCGTCATGTGCCACCAGTGCCGCAACAAGTTCCACGTCACCTGCCTGGTGAGCATGCACGCACACACACACACACACTACTCGCGCCAGCGGCCGCCTGCCGCGCGTCATGTGCCACCAGTGCCGCAACAAGTTCCACGTCACCTGCCTGGTGAGCATGCACGCACACACACACACACACTACTCGCGCCAGCGGCCGCCTGCCGCGCGTCATGTGCCACCAGTGCCGCAACAAGTTCCACGTCACCTGCCTGGTGAGCACGCACGCACACACACACACACACACACACACTACTCGCGCCTGCAGCCGCCTGCCGCGCGTCATGTGCGCACGCACACACACACACACATACACACACCATCGCTGTGTCCACAGCAAGATTTTAGGCGATTTTAGTGTACCTGCGAAAGCCTTTTCAAATAATTTTTAAGTGAAGTATTTTGACTTTGACAAGTACGTGTGTAACAAATTACATGTGTTTTCAGAACAAGTGGTTCCACACGAGTGCGAAGTCGAGCTGTCCGCTGTGCCGCGCCATTTTTTAGTATCATGACCCGGCCGGGTATTACGTCGAAGAATATTTTTCTCGCCGACATCCCGGTCCTATCACGGTCATTTGTACACGCTACCATCATCCATAAACAGAACGTGGACAATTCCATACAACTAGGATATAAACAATCTTGATAATGTATCACGACGACAAGCAATTACCAGCCTGTACTACAGTCGCTATGGCAAATGAGGCTTGACGGACATCATCAAATCTCTGGAACGATTTTAAATAAGTCGCAATGACTGATATTAAGTCTTAGTTGATGTAATCGAACTAAGAATTGAGATATTAGATAACTTTAACATGTATGATAATGAATATACATGAAACACCTAAATAAGTAAAATATTTTTGTTTTAATCTTTATTGTTATAAAAATAAACTATTATGAGAATTTTATTACCTTTAAATTATTAAAATTAATAGTTTAAAAATAATGATATTACCTCGCAATTTTTCGAAACGGAACGCTATAGGCTGAATCTAAACGTAATGTCAGCGTTTACAATCGTATTGAGGTAGGTCGTTGAGTGCACTATTTTACATGTAACATTTTGTGTATATAAACACCAAAATAACAACGATTCTTATTACAACCCTTCATAATAATTATCTACGTTAGTTCAAAATATTTGAAGACTAAATTATGTCATCGTATTATTATACTTTTTCCTGAGGATCGCATTTCACAAAATATGAAAATATCTATATACTTAACATTCATAACAGTTTTAATTGTTTTAAAAACATTGAATCACATTTCATAGAGATTTTTTTTGGTAACGTAATAGATTACAAAATAATAAAAAAATGACAATCATATTATGTAAAGACAAAAGAAAGTACTCATTGTATGTCGATCTACTATTTCATGTACATATGCAATTTACATTACCAAAAGTTACATTCAAATTAAAATCGGGGATCTTTAATACCTATCAAGTATTTGTATTTTATAACATTACAGTTTAAAAGTAGGTAAGTAGAGGACATTAGGTATAATTTTAATGCACATTAATATACATATAATAAGTATATAGGTACTTTAATTCCTATTTTAAAAATGTCTAAGACTATCAGCTCCAAAACTACATCATTACTGCATTACTACAGCTGATATTTCATTGTAAACAAAGCAGCCGTCTTATAAATATTTCAGTTGAGTTTTCTTATGTCTATGAAAACCTAATTATACCGTTATTTCATGCAGGCTATCGTAATTTATACAAAAAGAAAGGAGAAAATATTAAGTAGTTTACTTTTATATACAATTGTATGTAGCTAATTTATTCTTAATATTAAGCTGAAAATATCAATTGAACATGTAGTAATAACAAAGTAGGTCGGAGTACCATCTTCAAACAAAAACCTTTTTATCCACTGTACAATAATATTGTCTTAATCTCCTACACTAGGCCGACTGCAAATATACAACTGACATCTAGTTACTTGAGACCACGAAGTATATTTTAAATTTATGTACCTACCTACACCATATGCTTGATGTGATTCAAACCAAACTTTTTGTAAGTTACAGAATGTAAATAAATTGATTAAGTAGACCTAATTGCTTGTTTATTAAAAATCCTCTGCAAAATTGGTATGAATATATCGACCTATGCATCGAATAAAGTTATATGTGCTTTTGCTCAACTTCTCTTTCTCAGCGATTTAAACTTAATTGGGCACAAAATTATCAGTAAATTTTTATGTTCTTCAAACAACAACAAAATTTATGATCATTATTACTTTACTAGTGCAATATATAAACAATTTTAACTCTATTATAGACATAAAAAGTACTTTGGTGTTATAGTCATAAGTAACCTTATTCGATGCATAGGTCGATATTAAAATGTCATATTTTCCTACGTGGCTCGCCAAAATACCTACAATGACATCTCGTCATGACTGGGATATAATTTACTAATGACAGTGATTAGTATTTATAATAATGGTATCATTATCCATTGTAAGGCTGAAATACATTAAACTAAATCGAAATCCAAAAGTTGTTAATTGTTTGAAGAACACTAATATGCTGCAATACTACTCTCAGTCGCCCAAATCTCCTTGATTGTATCATAAATACATGAAGATACCATTTCTTTTACAAAAATATTTTTTTGGGTCTATGCATTACAAGATAGAATTTTCATACTAATATCGCATTAAAAACATTACAATGATCCAACTACTTTGGCTTTGAAGGACATAGGGAAACTGCCAACCAGATCAAATAAGAATGGGGTGAATTCTTGTTTATGGTTTGTGTGGGATGGGATGATGGGACAGGTGCTCAGTTTACAACATGATGTTTTTAATAAATTGAGAATAATACACATGAAGAGTAGGTTACATACACAGTTTAATAAATTTATACTACATCTTATTGTACTACATGAAATAAATAGAATAATAAATATATAGAATAGCTTCACAGTTTACAATATCTTCTATGTTTGTTACAAAATCTCACCCTAATCATCAGTGAGTTTGCAGTTGCCTGTTAATCCAGTCAATATCCTCATAAAACCGTGGGTCACTCACCCTCAAGGCGGCTCGCTTGTAGAAGAAGTAGTACCATGGCGACACTGTATAAAATAAAAACATCCATGAACGTTAATTTTACATATTTGGTTCATGAACAAACTTTATTCTACTAGTTTATACTTAATTTTAACCATATCATCAAATATTGTAAATCAGTAAATTTTAATCAGGCAATGATCACCAAAAATAAGTTATATAAAAAAATATTCACAACAGTTGCAATACCTCTAACTACATACAATAAAATGATACTAACAACATCTTTGGAATGTAAAGAGGAATATAAGCATAGGTGTAGCTACTGCCTCTGGGTCGCTCCATTTCTCTAGGAGCCAAAATGTATGCAGAGTGACGCTCACCCCTACATAGGCAATGCACACCGAACACGCTGCTCGGAACTTGCGTACCAAAACCTCCACCAATCCCGCCTGGAAATGAACATTAATTAATTATTTATCATTACTTTACATAAAGAAAGTAAATAAAACATACTTATTTCTTTTCAAACATCAATAAAATTATTCAGGCATTGAATGCATTAAATTATTTACTGAAGTAAATAATCAAGAATTTTTTTACTCATATAGATTTAATTCTTTTAAAAATTATACAAAGAAAAACTACTTACTTGAAATAAATAAGTTGAAAATAATGTTATCAACATTGTTGTCATGGAGAGGACGAGAAATAAATCCTGGAAACTAGAATGTATACATTTAATTATAATTTGAATACCCAATAAATATCTTATTTTGTTATAATCCTTACATTGAAAACTTACATAAATAATACCAGCAAGCCATCACGACTTTTGGGAAACAAACTCACACAATTAAATATTAAATCACAAAGTACAAACGTTAGCTGGAAAAACAAACAAAATGTGTATCGAGGAGTGGAAAGCTTCATTTTGTTACATATTTTTTGTAGATCACCTCCTTATGAATATTTTCAACGCAAAAATTGAAACAGCCGCAACCCACAACACACAGGTAGTGACGTCAATTCAGAAAAGTCGATAGTACCTATGACGTCAATCAGGTGGACTACAGACGTCATTTCTTGTTCGAACTTTTTTAGACTTACTTGAATAGGTACCGAACTACATGTTTACTACATCGAAAAATTTTCATATAAGGTAAATTAACTTTTATATCCTCTCTATATATCTTAATTTAAAATTGTGCCTTGTTACAATAAATGACACAAATAGCTGTGAAGAACGAAACGCATGAAGTTTGTTTGACTTCACAATTTTGGCGGGTAGACAAAAAGCTGTGTTATGACCAATGTGAACTATGAAGCATTTATATAGTGCTATTGGATATGGACAAGCATTAGGGGCCCCATACACCTACAATAATATTGCACAATCTTTTTATTGTTCAATAATATTGAACACCCCCTTTTATTCCAGACGTTCAATTAATTCTGTCAATAAAATTGATAAACCACTCTGATCAATATTTTCGTGCGAGCAACATGTCTGACGACGAAGTTTTGGCGGCAGCGACGCTGGTGATTTTGTTGAAAAGAAAAAAAAAGAAATATATTGCGCAATATTAACCCTACACAGCGCAATAAAAAAATATGGTTCAATAAAAATTAAGCTCCCTCAATCTTTTGTTCAATCACGGCGCAATGCTTCAATATTATCCCTACACGTTCAATAATATTGTACAATCAGAATATTGTGCAATATTATTGAAGGTGTGTGGGGCACCTTAGAAAATGTTATAAAAGCATTGTTGTTGTCTTCTACCAACGATTCCATTGTTATGCTTTAGTAAATGCCCACAAATTTACGGAGGAACTTCATTTTTAGAGGCTGGTTTTGAGTTAGGTCCCTTAACTACAATAATTGGCAATAAAGTTAATGTCTTCTCTAAAATTTAAATATGTTGATGTTGACATATTATCCCTAATGTGACGAGGATGTATAGGCTAGAATCTTTGCCTTTCTGTTTCCAGTTAAAAGAAAATTCGTAAAAGGAAGAACAATTTTGACATTTGGTTTATAAGTACCTACCTACCTAACCTATTAACCTGAGAACATGTATTCTCAGTACACAGACTACACTTACTATGGGATTTTGAACACTCTTTAACTTTTTGTCTCTTTTACACGTCAGGTTAACGTATAGGTTTTACTCAATAGAATTTGGTTGCTTCCTATGATTGCTTCTGTGTTTTGTTCGCAACAACAACTAATGTCAAATTTGTGTCTTGTGACGTAAATAGGTGTTTGTGGTGTATAGTAAACATAAAAAACTTTTATTATAAAGTATATTCTGAGTTTTTAAATTGCCATTCACCATGGGGGGTGACAGGGAGAGAAGTCGTCACCGCAGCCCGAATAAATATCGCAGCAGGAGCAGGGACAGACACAGGAGTCGTGACAGAGATCGTCGGGATCGTAGCAGAGACCGCAGCAGGGATCGGCAGAGAGACAGCAGTAGAGACAGGGAGAGGCCACAGCGTGACCGTGATAGAGGCAGGAGCTCGTATAAAGAGTACAACGGCGGCGGTCTTGGCGGCGGTAAACACACAAACATGTTATTTATAATTTTGGAAGTAATATTTTCTAAAAGCTTCCATGATTGTCAGCAATCTGATCTGGCAATTGAAACCCAAAATATGATAATACTCATATCCACCTTCATACTTTATATTGTTAATTAATGAGAGGATTCAAGTGAGGCATGTAGCCTCAAATTATCCATCAGTCTAATGTAATCTTAGGTCTAGGCACTTATGATTGTATAATAGTTCTGTGTATCTATATGTAAGTATGTATATATATTGTTGCCTTTTTATGTTGTTATGTTATTCTAAGCATTTTTTTTAATAGTTTTGTTTCAATGTACAAAATTAGGTTTTGTGCCAATAATGAATTTCACTTACATTTCAGGTTTAGGAAGTGGAAGTGGTCCATCTTCTAGAAGCAGGTACAAACCACAAGAAGAAGAATTCTTGGATGCCAGAAGGGAGGAGCGTGAAAGAATAGGCATGATTGGTGTGTCATCAGCATGGGGCAAGTCACCCGTGAGGCCAGAGTAAGTACAGTATTATAAAAAAATGTATGTTTATGTGATGTGCCCTAATATTATGTCTAAAATTTGTATGAAAAGCACCTAACACAAAAAAAACCATGAAAGTACAGTGGACACCTGGTAATGCGCCTCTGTCTAATCCAGCACCCCTTGTAACCCTACATTTCAACAATGTTACAATAAATATATAAAATGATGAATATTTCTATGCATTGACTGATTCGTAATTTTCATTGTTTTAGTATGTACATTTGTTTGTACACAATTATTATTTCCTAATATAATGTTGTGCATATTTTTTAATAAAATTATGATGTTAATTTAATAATAAAACTAATAGAGTTTTATAATTGGATCTGTAATTTGTCAGATTACAAGGTACTTTTTTGAAAGCAAATCAGGATTATAGGGGGTCAAAGGTTTCTATAATTCAAAAATTTTGATAGTCCGAAACTGCCCTGCAAAATGTTTGTCGGATTCCTGGGAGTCTATTGTAATAAAGCAATTTGTTTTTTAAATATCGCCCTTTTTTATTTATACCAATAATATCTGAATTGAAATACTATATTTTAGTGTATTATTGACTTTGTTTAATATTTGAATTTTATTATTATAACTCTGCATGATATGGCTATATTGTGAAGGTTGAGCTGCATGGTCAAGAATCTTGGTGGTCACAAGATAAAACTCCAGGCACAAACCTCTGACTTTTCCAAGTTATGTGTGTATTTACAATGATCTATCACTTACTTTGTTGCTGAAGGACAAAATTGAGATTAAACCAGCATACCTAAAAGTTTGTAGAAGTAGCTTAGGTGTTTAGTCTGCCCACCTGCACTTAGCCAGTTTTGTGGGCTAAAGCTGAAATTCTCCCATTTGTAATTAAGGCCCATGTCCAGGAGTAGGTTTTACATGGCCTGATAATGATTATGATGACATTTATTTAGATAGATAGGGCATGTATTTTAAATTGTATCTAAATAAATTTGTTTATGAAATGTTTCAGTTCAGAAGAAGAAGAGGTTGAACCACAAAAAACAAATCATAGCAAAGAAAAGAAAAAGAGTAAAAAGTCCAAAGACTCTAAAGACACAAAACAAAAACTTAAAAAACTAAAGAAGAAATTAAAAAAAGTAAAAAAGGCTCGCAAAAAGGCAAAGAAGAAAGCAAAGAGTAGCAGCAGTGATTCCAGTAGCTCAAGTGAGGAAGAAGTGTGGGTGGAGAAAGGAAGTAAGTAGATTCCTAAATTATCTTAATAGTTTCAACTCATATGTAAAGTGTATTTTAGAAGGTTTAATTGTGCCAAATGTTTTATGGTATAATAGTAGTAGATGACATACTAATGAGATATTATACATTTTAAGTACTATATATTTAACTTACAATATTTTATAGGTTACACATGATATCAAAAATGTATAACAAATGGTTTTATTTATCTGTTATAAATCAATCTCTTTTCATTGCGTTTTTATAAATTTTACAGAGGAGCATGAAGTTGAGCTGTCCAAATCCAAATCATCTAAATCTAAAAAACACGATGAAGAGCTGGCATCTGAAGCCTACGGCCCCTTGCCAAGAGTTGGTCCAGCTCTGGGACATAAAGATTTTGGTCGAGCTCTCCTGCCCGGAGAAGGTGCTGCTATGGCGGCCTATGTAGCTGAAGGAAAGAGGATACCTAGGAGAGGAGAAATCGGTTTGACTTCTGATGAAATTGCTTCATATGAATCTGTGGGATATGTTATGAGTGGAAGCAGGTACATTTTATTTGATTAATTATAAAACTGAAGCTTAATTTAATTTTACTAAAACTAAATTTTATACACAAAATTGGGACTGTTTTTAATTTGTTTTGTAACTTGCAGACACCGTCGCATGGAAGCCGTGCGTATTCGCAAAGAGAACCAGATCTACAGCGCGGACGAGAAGCGCGCGCTGGCCGCGTTCAGCAAGGAGGAGCGAGCCAAGCGCGAGAACGCCATCCTGTCGCAGTTCCGCGACGTGCTGCAGGCGCGGGCGCAGCGCCGGGACACGTAGACACGCGCCACGGAACTGCAGCTTGGGAACTCATGCTTGTGAACTGCGGCGATTGCCCATGTACACGGATGTGAATATGTGAACACAGGAATGCCAAATTGATGTTATGATAAAGTGTAAAAGTGAATTATTTTACGATAATGGTTTTAAGGAAATTGAAAGGAAATAATACAAATATTTAAGAAGATTTCTACACTGATTTCTTATGAGTCATGGGTCCATTCTATGGCGCAGTTTGTCTCATAAAATTATACCCGAAGAATTTCCTGATCTTCTGAAATTGCATGTAATAGAGCAAGCCTATTACTGTTTCTCGGAACTAAGAATTTTCTTATGAGAAAATAACCATAATATTTTGGAAGCCGGGAATCGAACTCGAGTTCGATATTATATTTAACATCTAATTCTGATTTTTCTGTATAAATTTCGAATAAAGTATCAAAAATAAGTAAAAAGTCTCAATCTTGCAATTTTTTTCAGACATCGTGATAAATTTTTTTGGATGTTAAATTTATAAAAATGTGAATGACATGTAATAACTTAAAAACCTATGTGAAATCAACTAGCAGTGGAATTAAAAGAATACAAAGATTAATTAACTTTTATTTTTAAAAGAATCACATCATTTTCTCTGTTTCGTTTCACAATATTTACAATCTATATTACACAATTCTCTCTTCAACAGTAGGTTTAGAGACGAACATTTATATTGAGGTTGTCTTTTCGATTTTTATTTATAAAAATCTTGAGTGTATAAAAATAAAAAATATTATCTTTAAATGTAGTAAACTCGGTCGCGTGTTGCGAGGTGTGTATGAGGCACGTGGCCGACTGCCCGGTGGCTACCGGTGCTGCGAGTCGGCGCGCAGGTCGGCGAGCGCGGCGCGTGCGGCCCGCAGCTCGGCCAGCGAGCGAGTGAGCAGCGCGCGCAGGGCCGGCGCCGGGCAGCGCGACACGAACTCGGCGCTCAGCGCGCACACGTCGCGCACGCCGCCCGCGCCCCCCGCGCCGCCGCCCGCGCCCCCCGCGCCCCCCGACACACCCGCCGCGCTCACCGCCGGCACCGAGCTCGCCACGCTCACACTCGCGCCACTCACGCAACTCACTGCTTCACTAATACTAACGCCGGTTGACTTCACCTGAAATTATTATTTACTAAGTCAAACCACTAAGTTGTAAATAATTAAATGATTCATTTAATTTATCCTGCATCGAACATTATTCAAATCATTAACAGTGACTGATAATCCCAATACAAGGAGCAATATTCAATTACATTAAATTATCCGGTCAACACTATATTTTTACAGTTTTATTTTTCCTATAAGTATAGACAGAATAAACTGACCGCGGCGGTGTCGGCAGTGTGTTCGTGCACGAGCGTGGTGGACGCGTTGGCGATGAGTTTGTTGAAGTTGGCCTTGTTCATGATGATCTTGACGGCGGGCCGCGCCGCCTTCGTCTTCGCCTTCATCGGGATCGTCTTCACCGGCGATATTATTTTGCTGTCAGACGCCAATTGCACGAACTTCACCTGCAAGATATTTATTTTAAAAATAGATAAAATACTTATATCTGAAGAGCGCTGGTTTACCTTGGAAGATAATAAACTAATCGAAGTACAAGATTGTTTTGATATAACCATATTACCAAAAACGCCCCTAACCGGATCGATTGGCTGGGGTCGAGTACAGTCAAACACAGCATCACACTACCTGCAAGTCCTGCGATTTGATTACCTTCTTGACGGGTATATCGGCGTCCACGGGCAGCAGCAGCTTGTTGTTGAGCGTGAACACCTTGACGCCGGGCTTGGGCGGCGACATGACGGGCGTGGCCGTCAGCACCACGCCCTTCGGCGCAGACACCTTGCTCAGCGTCGCCAGCTCGTCGCTCTCCTTCAGCATCAGCTTGCCCGCATCTGCACGGGTCCACTGCTGTAGCCTTCTTTATATTTCGTACGGGATTGTTGGTATGTTGCATATGCCGTAAGTAAGTGTGTGTTACCGGAGAGCACGACGGTGCGGCCGCTGTGTATGGCGTTGAGCACGGTGCTGGTGGTGTCGGCGGGCAGCAGCGTGATGCCGTGCTTGCGCAGCAGCGCCGCGCCAGAGCAGCCCTCCTGCACACACATACACACTCATACACAGCTTCATAGCTAAATCCTTCCCCCGTGAAGAAATGCCTAACGGTAGTCCCACGGGAAAGACGAAGGTGATGAAAAAAGGAACAAAAAAACACTCATACACTGAGCTCTTTAAAAACTGCTTTGAGAAAGAGATCGAGCATCTTGTTAAGCAGGCAGATGAAGAAGAAGAAAATGTGGACTTTAAGGATGTGAAGGAACAATATGATCACTAGATCCTCCCCTCGCGAAGTAATACCTAACGGCAGTCCCACGGGGGAAACAGAGGTGTTAGAGAGAAGAGTAGGTTTTTAGTGGGTAGGGAAGGGAGGTAGGTGAGTCCGACATACGAGGCATAACATCTTGTCCTGGATAATACACCTCTATAAAAACACTCAACACAGACTAGGGATGGATCGTTGACATTTTTTGCATTGGTTAACGAGTTGAAAAACTAGTTGAATTTTTCAACGATTTAATAATTTTAGCGAATGAATTCTACACACTTTGTTGCATAAAATTCTATCAGCGTTTACCACGCCATATAATGTCTTTTCAACTAGTTTTTTGAGGATCCATCCACTGTTCGTTCGTTTCGTCATCATAAACAGTTGATTGAACGCCTGTCCCTATCACACACACGTCACAGTCGCGGCACCACTCACCTCGGCGCCGGGCTCGATCTTAATAGACGTACTTCTTTCTTGCTGTGTCTTGTTCTGTTTTACACTGCACTCCTCTCCCACATCTAAAAGTTGTGTAATCATATTATCTTCATAATTATCACAATCTTTATTATAAAGTATATAATAATAGTAATTAATTAATGAGTTATCTTGTGTCAACTCACTTTGTACTGAATCAAAATTCCGTAGCTGCGCTTCTGTCGTTTCTGTGTCGGGCATTTGATCTGTAAATTTTTAAAATTGATTACAATTTGTTTCAGCGATAATTTAAAGATGAGGGAGCTTTACTTAATAATGACTAAGGAAACAGATTTTTGGAAGTAAGTTTTCATCACTATTATTCTAAGTAAAAGTTACCACCGCATATATTTAGGTACCGTAGAATTTGATTTTTTAGTGTGACTCGCACGTGTAAACTTCCTAAGTGCTTCTATTGAAGTCGATTCCTTCGGTTGGTGAAGCCAGTGCGAGAATGCTCTTCATTTAAGATTTTTTCATCATTATCATCAGTCCATATTCGTCCAACTGCTGAGGACCTACTCTACAACTGAGAAGGTTTAGACCTTAATTCAACACGCTGGCCTAATGGGCGTTGGTGGACTATACATGGGTCTGGGTGTTTGTGAGACCGAAAAGTCTCTCGTAGTTTCTGATACCCACGACACAAGACTCGTATCGTAGTGTGGGGTCAGGACTATGTATGTGACTGTTGGGTGTATTTATTTATTTATACAAGTAAGAAATTCCCAAGGTTATACCAGTTTCATCAGGTATTCTTTCATCGTCGATTTTTACATCATTGCAGCTTTAATATGTGGCATGGTTGGCTTGATACTTGATGGTACAGAGATATAAGCTGGTAGACTCCGAGGTGCACCTATGATTTTCATTGGATGCCACCCACTACAGTTTCCTCATATTACGCGTTTGATGATACAGAGCAAACTTCGAAGCGCGGAGTTGTGACGAGGCAGTGAGAAGGGAGTGAGAGGGTAAAGAGGAGGGAGTGAGAGGGTAATGAGGAGGGAGTGAGAGGGTAATGAGGAGGGAGTGAGAGGGTAATGAGGAGGGAGTGAGAGGGTAATGAGGAGGGAGTGAGAGGGTAATGAGGAGGGAGTGAGAGGGTAATGAGGAGGGAGTGAGAGGGTAAAGAGGAGGGAGTGAGAGGGTAATGAGGAGGGAGTGAGAGGGTAATGAGGAGGGAGTGAGAGGGTAATGAGGAGGGAGTGAGAGGGTAATGAGGAGGACGTGAGGAGGTAGTGAGGAGGTAGTGAGGAGGCAGTGAGTAGGTATTGCGGTGTGTGTACCTGCGACGAGCGCGCGCACGGAGCGCTGCGCCTCCCTGGCCCGCGCGGCGTCGTCGAGCGCGCGCGCCACGGCGGCGTGTCCGGCG
This sequence comes from Cephonodes hylas, assembly GCA_030295005.1. Classification (NCBI taxonomy): domain Eukaryota; kingdom Metazoa; phylum Arthropoda; class Insecta; order Lepidoptera; family Sphingidae; genus Cephonodes; species Cephonodes hylas. The sequence goes on along the minus strand of AP025367.1, from coordinate 147,410 downwards.
CGGGCGGCGAGCGCGCGCGCACTGTGCCCGAACTTGTCGCGCGCGCTCAGGTCGGCCCCGCGCCGCGCCAGCGCCGCCGCCGCGCCCGCGTGCCCCCGCGCCGCCGCCCACTGCAGCGGCGTCATGCGCAACATGTCCCTGCACACAACACACTACACACTATACACACGCACCACACACATACATACATATGCACATAACACAACAGTCCAACTTCATGAGAATTACTAACTACCCGTGACTTAAAAATCAAAAGTTCTAAACCCGAAACAAATATTTGTGGATGACATACGCATTTGTCGAGTTGCTGAGATCGAACCCGCAGCCTCTTGTTTCCCCAAAGGGTGACAAGCCATTTGCATTACGGGGCTGACAAAAACCCAGGTACTTCATATTGTCGCTGCCTCGCGAATGAGCTTCACAAAACTATACTAATTGACTTTTCAAGAATTTATTTATTTTAATGCGATGCGATGAATGCTTATGCGATAGAAGTAAATATAAATAGACAAACAAACAAACATACTTCACGCCTATATTCTCCGATGGGGTAGGCAGAGATGCATTTCTGCAACCACATTTCACCAGGTATGTATCAGTCCCACGTAATAGTGGGCGGGCCTACTGCCGTTTTTCGGGCACGTTTCCAGACTCCGTGCTGCTACTGAGAATTTCCTGATGGAAAAACCCAATAACACCTTGCCCGACCCGGGAATCGTACACAGGACCTCTAGATCGCACGGCACATACTTGTACAGCGAGACCACGAAGCAGTAAATATAATAGAAGCAAATAAATTCCATTCTGTTTCCTTTATAATGGTGATCCTATTAACAAACGATGTCTCGTTACAAAGTCCTAAAAACGTGTTTCCACGAAGCCAAGACGTCTTAGTTGTGATCTGACCTGCAGTCGATGGCGGCGCCGTGGTCGAGCAGCAGTTCCACGACGTCGGTGTGTCCCGCGTAGGCGGCGAGGTGCAGCGGCGTGCGCTCCACCTTGGTGCGCGCGTCCCGCGACACGCCGGCGCGCACCAGCACCGCGCACGTGTCCGCGTGCCCCGCGCCCGCCGCCAGGTGCAGCGCCGACGTGCCCAGCTGCGCACGGACACTACACTACTGCATCCATTGAACACTTGGCGACACAAATATTGTGTTCAGCAGGGTGAACACCCATCGCCTGATTCCGAGACCATCGCGAGCGTTTATAATATCTACTATCTACCTTATACGCCAAAGTTCAAATAGTTGTTCCCCTTACCCAGTCCGTGGTGAAGGGCGCTCCCTTAGCCATGAGGTCCAGCACGGCGCGGGTGTCGCCGGCCCGCGCCGCTACCAGCAAGCGGCGCCCGAGCTCCGCCCCGCCCCCCGGCCCGCCGCCCCGCGGACCCCCCACTCCCCCGACGCTGCCACATGTCGTCACACCTGACTCCGCCTGGACACATACCACCAGTCCCCGATATTCTCCATCCAAGTTTTGCACCAGTGGGCAACTACATTGGACATTTGTATAGCAAATGTAACATGATAATATACTAGTATAAAAATACACAAATGCCTCAGTAGAATAAAAACAAACATCATGATGAAACCTGTACATGTGTGATGGTTTGCTCTAGCCCAGAGTTGTGGATTAAGGCCTTGAAACCCTATAAGCTGTAGTGAAACCCTGTAAGCAGCAGTACGACACCTACAGACTAATGATGATAAGGTTGTCCACAAAATATTCTGATTCCAAGTTATATATAGTAAAATATATAGTATAACATTATAAACCAAAAATTAATTCAATGTAAATATCAGCATTACTGTGTTGAAACAGTGATCAAAACTAGCTTTGCTCAGGGTAAAATTGTTAACTATGACACTTTCTGGCAGTCAAAATAGTATCAAATTGTTTAAAGTAATTTCATAATTAATTGAATATTAACTACTTCTTTGAATATAATTTCAGATGTGTATATTAACAAGTTTCAAATCACCACTTATTATGAAATGTTTATTAGGTTTGGTTGAAGATGAATACAATATTTTATATAATAATAAACAAAACCTTACAGTGATAATTTGAGGGCCGCTTATATGTACCACCACATCATCTGTGCACAAGTCTGTAGTCATGGCGATTCATCTGCAATATCCAAAAACACAAAATCTTTTATAGTGGATGCAAATATTTGGTAATATATAAGTGCATAATATGTAAATGAACCTTGTTTATAAAACACTTGTAAAAACCATCCGATTCATCTATATGCTGTAGTATCAGTATCATTATGTGGGTTTTTTTAAATATTAAAATCAATATCTCACAAAATATTAGTTTTATGTATACTTATAGAGTAGTTTTAATTTTAAATTTTTATAAAATATTAAAACTAAAGAATAGTTAATCCTGTTTTGCATCCAACTGAATCTATTATAGCTTGTTGATCTAACATATAACTAAAGTTTTTATGTTAGGTCCTTTACCTTTTGTAATATAGTATGCCTATTATTAAAGTTATCTTTATGTTTGACAAATTAATTATCTGTTAATCAAAATATTGTTCAGAGAAACAGAAATATTATAAGGCATAGTAAAAGTGTATTCCATAAAACTTCTGCATAGTTTGTCTGCTATGTATGAATTTTCTATTAATTTGACTTTAAGTAAATACAAAACCGTAATAAGTTCTTTCTTTATTTGCCGATTGACAACTATTTTGTATGCAATTGCGTATTTTTCATCTTTTAATTAAATAAATATATAACATTTTCTCAATAAAACAAAACGCTGTCTGTTATTATTAATATTTATGTATTTGTGTTATCATTATGTTGCCGATCTTTAATGACCTCGGCACTGCTTAACGAGTATTGAGGGCATGTATTCAAAAAAGATTTGACACTCCAACATTCATTTCGCGCTTCTGCGCCAATAATATTGATCGAAAATAACAGGATAAGGATGTCAAATCTACAGACAGAACCATGCTTTTAGACCGCCATAATACACACTTCCTTTTCCTGTCTCGACGGAAGTGATAAATTAGTGTGTTCATTTTAACAATAACATGTTATAGTAGACTTCACTTACCGAAATATACCTCAGTTAGGACGCAAGATCGTCTACAATTAACTTTCCATGTTGGATTTTTAGTTAAATATGTAAACGTCAACAGATTTCCATACTTATTTGTGAAAGGTGTAGCATTTATCTACCGCGAAAATAAATGTCAAAGTCAAATATGGCAACGTAATCTGTAATTGTCTGTTAAGTATGAATATTTGCAAAATATTCATTTATTACGAATAAAAGATATAATTAGGCATAGTTTAGTTTTATTTCATCTTCCAGTATGTAATAGTAAACAGGATTTGTTTTTATTTTGTAGGTTATAAATTAGTAGTTGAATGTTGGTAGTACATGATGGCCATATTTGTACCATAGATAATCGTCAGTGGCAATTGGCCTTTTGAGCTGAGGTCCACCTTGTAAAAAGTAGGCAACGAGAATGTCATCCAACGTGGTTTCTGAAAAAAATATTAGAGTTAAGTTACGGGCCGGTTGTTTTCATTAGGTAGTTGTATTAAAGTAGAAAAAAATATTTAGTCGTATCGCATTAGTGTTAAGCTTTTAATCGTCGTTTTAAGTGTATTGGCTTATCTGATCACGGCCTATGTAGCCTATAATATTATTCGATGTGTATCAAAAGGATCTTGTTTATGTCTCTGACATTTATATATATTAGCACGCAGTAAGGAAATGTGTAGTTAATATCAATAAGGCAAGCTTCAATTATAATATGTGGAAAGTAACAACTGCTGAAACATGGGGATAAGTATTTCGAGCACCATCTTATAAATTATAAGTACTGAAATTGTCATTAACTTTGGCCGAAATTTTGTTAGATGGCGCTGTGTTATGTAGTTTAAAAAATGGGAAACAACGTTTTATTTTTGTAATTATGATAGGATGCATTGATTACATGGATGAAAGTAATTGTTTCCGTCCAGTGAATATGGTATTTTACGGCACTGCTCATAAACCTCACTGTTCCATTAGTTACTAATATGGAAAACTAATTATGTCCGTTTAAAAAAGCGTCACCATTTTATGCATGGTACTGATGGAACTACAGGTAGGTACCGTAAAAGACTTATATGAAAATGAATACATCTTTTTTCATCATTTTACATCTATGAATTATTAAATAAAAACAGTTAGGAATTCATTGTATGTTTTTAAAAGGACTTAGGTCGTCAGCGCTTGTCACGGAATACTAGTTATAGACCAGGGTAGAAGCCTTTAAAAATAATGAAAAGTGAAAAAAAATTATAATAGAATGAAACCCATTAGAAAAGGAGGTAAATATGATAAAAATGAAAGGAAAAATAATTTACGGGCGATCTGAGGTTGGGAAGGGGATGGGGGTGAGTTTTTAAGGGTAAAAAACGGTTTTTCTCGATTTCCGGCAAAACTAAAAGTCCTATCGAAAAAAGTCAAATGGAAAAGTTGTAGATAATAAAAAGATCTAAAAGTTTTTTATTTACACTTTTTTCACATAACCTCAAAATTTATGTGAAAAATTCAAAAAACCAAGTTCTTGGTTTTTTATTTTTATCTTTTACAAAAAATTTTTTTTTGTAACGAAATTTTGTGAAAACTTACCTTTTTATGTCCCAAATACGCTGTAATTTATTTGATTAAAAATATTTATTTTTTCACCTTATTTTGAATTAATATCGAAAAAACACCCTAATTTTCAATCGAAAATTCACCCGTCAAAATATCAGCTTTTTTCAAAAAGTTGGTATGGTTTCTGTTCGTTGAAATCTCTACTTTCCGATGGTGAAAAAAAATATATATGTTACTATGGTAAATCTTCTCAGAAAACGCAAAAATTAATTTCAATCTTTAGGTTATGTTAAGTTAAGCATACTATTTTTTAAAGAAAATATTACGATTTTTATGGTTGAGTTGATTGATACAGATAAAAATAGAGATAGTATTTACCTTCCTATGCAGATTCGAAAAGTTTTAAGACCCGCCGGTCTGGGTCTTACTACGTACATACCTACTATTATATAATATATATTTCGTAGCAGCTGTTACAACCGCTAGCCTAACCAGTATTCGAAATACAGTAAAGTATACAACATCGTTTATAAAAATACACGTGCACGCTGAGTTTCTTGAAGATAATTGTGACAAGTTTACTTAAAAAAACAATAAAACTTTTCGAATCTGCATAGGAAGGTAAATACTATCTCTATTTTTATCTGAATCAATCAACTCAACCATAAAAATCGTAATATTTTCTTTAAAAAATAGTATGCTTAACTTAACATAACCTAAAGATTGAAATTAATTTTTGCGTTTTCTGAGAAGATTTACCATAGTAACATATATATTTTTTTTTCACCATCGGAAAGTAGAGATTTCAACGAACAGAAACCATACCAACTTTTTGAAAAAAGCTGATATTTTGACGGGTGAATTTTCGATTGAAAATTAGGGTGTTTTTTCGATATTAATTCAAAATAAGGTGAAAAAATAAATATTTTTAATCAAATAAATTACAGCGTATTTGGGACATAAAAAGGTAAGTTTTCACAAAATTTCGTTAAAAAAAAAAAATTTTGTAAAAGATAAAAATAAAAAACCAAAAACTTAGTTTTTTGAATTTTTCACATAAATTTTGAGGTTATGTGAAAAAAGTGTCAATACAAAAGTTTTAGATCTTTTTATTATCTACAACTTTTCCATTTGACTTTTTTCGATAGGACTTTTAGTTTTGCCGGAAATCTAGAAAAACCGTTTTTTACCCTTAAAACCTCACCCCCATCCCCTTCCCAACCTCAGATCGCCCATAAATTATTTTTCCTTTCATTTTTATCATATTTCCCTCCTTTTCTAATGGGTTTCATCCTATTATGATTTTTTTTGGTTTTAAAAATTATCGACCCTGGGCTATTAAGCGAGTAGCCCACTAAATTTCTATGTTATGTTTATTTATGTAAGTAATGTTGCAAGGTTTTTTATTTTTCGTTAATTGTGTAAAGTTCGTGTCTTAACAAGAAAATTTTCAAATGTGACGTCACAATATTTAGGTCCCCTCCCACCCTCTTGTCTCATAATGTCACTCAATCGACCCCCTCCCTCCCCCTCAAGGTGTGACGTAATTTATGAACGACCCCTAAATTCTGAATCGCCAAACTGAAAGAAATACTGTTAAAGTGCCTATGTTAGTAATAGTCTGACTGTTTCTCCGTGCTTGCAGCATCTACTGAATTATTTTAGGAGAAACAATAAATCGAGCTGTATATAGTATAGAGACTTTGACCGTTGCTAGTGGTTACATGTAGATTAAGTCATGTGGAGCGACGCACTCCTGCGGTTGCCTCAGTACGTGACCGAATCACCTCAAGCGAGATGCCTAAAGCCTATCCACGGTAGCGAGGTAGCCGCGGATGTGGTCGCTACGTGTGTGACACAAGCACACCACGTGGCGCGTCCGCCGCAAACGTGGTTTACGTGGTCAAATGACTATTACGGGTCAATTTAAATACGTGTAATTAAGTATATCGATTTTATCAATAAAATGAAACTTTTCTTATCGATTGACTTAGTTAATACACGCGAGTGTGAAGCCGTTCTCCACTGTCAGGTATAAGACATGTCCAACTATGTATAGCAAACATTAAACATTATTTAGATCGAAGTAAACTTTCTACTTTCTTACAACTGCATTGCAGACTCTTATTATTGTTGCGTATGTGTAAGTAACAGTACCATCCTTATTACTTCCTGGGAGGCGTTAATGCTCTAACTAGAGTTATTTGTAAAAATATTACTTATATTTCTGTTGCCTAAAATGTGGTTGAGATTTTTTTTATTTCATTTATACGACATGAGGGAAAGGAACTCAGCTGGGGCTCACCATCGAGCCACACATATTCCGCCGCAGCACCTGCGATTTATACATGCCTTCACTCGCAGTGGGATGTGAATGGCAAAAGGGCACTGAGAAAAGGGTCGAGGAAATACTTACGGAACGAAACGCAACGGGAAAGCTTTTTGCGTGTGTCTCTATTACGGACACCAATTAACATCAGTGCGAGGTAAGGTTTTTTGCAAATCAATTACTGTCCATATATAATTATATAGCCGACACTATACAACTATTTTAGCTTCTGACGTATGCAACAAGTATTAACAGTACCAAGAGGAATGAAAAATAAATAGTAAAATGTACATAACATCGGTGTACATTTGTTTCACAGAACAGAATGTATGTAAGTGGCGGAGAATCATAACACGAGCGTGACAATGCGGTGGAATAAAACACGACATTTACGGCGACAAAGTTTTATATTATCGCTGTGGGAGAGTTTTGCAAAGCAACACGCGGGAGCTCGGCGAGGGTGTAATGGATGTCGCGCCGGCCTAAACAATATGTCTGCACTTTCAATACTAATTTTTCCAACTGGGTGAGAGTTATACGCGGGACATTATTCAGCGGCGGCCACAGCGCTCGCTGCGCACATGCGATACATGATTTGTGGACACAATAATGTACCCAAATACATTTAGGATTATTTGGATGTGCATTTTAGTGGAATGGTGATAAATGAATACGTCAATTGATCTACTATGTAAAGGTTTGAGGAATCTTCAAAGCTTCATAAAGCAGATTAATATTAATCCTTGCACTAATTTATGTTACTTCAATTGCGGTCAAATCCGATTTATAAATACAGTGTTCTGACCTGCATGTGTTATAATATTGAATTTATCAAAAAATGTAACCCCAAGGTCCGAATGTCGCATTGCCAATAATATGGGTGTGGTTCTCGGTTAAAGGCACTCAATATGCCCGCGATAATATTTGTCGGGTATCTCGATAGCCTCGCCCCTTCTCATATTATAGGACGATATCTGCGAATTCTTTTGGGAATACAAGCCAAACCGTACATTTGTATGTTTATATGGATTCTTACCTTTCAAATTTTGTGTTAATTTTCTCGTGGAGTAACGTTACAACAAAAAATTTAACTGAACTCAAAATAATGAAACAAAACTATCGTTTTTAATTTTGTAACTTCAGACAATTTTTTCAGAATATTTAATAAGCACAAGTTTTGCTGATATTATACTACGATAAATGCATAGTGAGGCAGCATTAAGGCCACATGTTATCAGTTAAACATATCAATATGAGTGCGTCGAAACTTGACCATGTCTCAGTAAATAACAAACTTTTTAGGAGTATAATACCGATATGTAATATGATATAATATATGTAATATATGTAATATATAAGTAATATGTAGTAAATAGGTCGCCAATCAGGTAACATTATCTATTGTCGGTCGATACAGTTTAATATACATACAGAAAGAAAAAAGAAAAGATAAAAAGTAGTGATGGCCTCGAGGTTTATGCGTACAGTCAAGAAATTTGACAGTCGCGGGTTAGCCTAGGCACCTCTAACTATTCAAAGTTAAGTGTCTATTTACAATGATTTATCTTATAAATATTACTTTAACGGTGAATGAAAACATCACAAGGAGAAATCTAAAAGTCCTTCGGAGTGTAGTGCTCCAGCTCACACTAGTCCAACGGTGGACTGTAGCCTAAACTCGCAGTTGAAGGGGAGGCCTGTGCCTAGATGATGATAGAGAAATTAAAACACCTAATGTTTATTGAATTTTACACAGGTATAAAACCTACTGCTTATACTTCTAAAAATACATGAACGAAAATCGTATAAAGGATCATTTCAACACATAGGCAATTTCCATTGCAATATTGTACAAAGGTTTTAACGTAACACTTCCTTGACACGTTTTATGATAGTGGATATATCCTTAATGCCGGTCGAGATATTTTCACTGATACTTATTAACATAGCCTCATGCCTGAATCTTTGTTTCTCCAATTATTTTATATCCCACGTAATAAGGGGCGCGTCGGTTGGCGATTTTCGGCGTCGTTTCTGCTGCTACTGAGAATTGCTTAGTGGATAATCCCAATATTATGCTTTGGTTATTTCCGGGTTTTGAACGCAGGAAATTTCGATCTTTTGGCCAGACATTTACAACTCGACCAATACTTTTTACACATGAAACGATAAATTCAATATTCATTAGCGAAACTTTATCAAGTTCTTTTGCTATTGGCCATTTTGAAGAAGTTTCACATCTCATTGAAGGACGATATTACATTGCCCATTTTTAGATATAAAATTGATGTACAACGACTACCCAGTACCCGATCGTATAGCTTAAAAAATCCTGTAGTGATCCGGAGGCCGCAGCGCCACGAGAGGGTTTAAGTTATTATCGAGCGAGTGAGTCATTAGGGCGTCTCGCAGGAACAGATGTACGCATAAATGGCTCGGCTGGCTCGAACATTCATGCCACCATTATTCCCCTCCATTTTAGGGCTGATTACAAAGGCTCAAGTGTCCATCGAGAGTCGCGCCCTGAATACTAAAGTGCGTCCTTCGATTTTTGGGAATCGCTTACGACGCCGAGAATGATCTCTACCTTGCTCCTTATTACTGTTTGACTCTTCAGTTAAACCCTGCATTATGAATACAGCCATTCTGTGAAATTGTTTAAGACTGCTCGGATTATGTTCAAAGTGGGCTGCAGCTATGAATTAAATATGAGGTAATTTACCGTCGGCGCGGGTATAAGAGTACATTAGCAGTTGTTCTTGGTCCGGTCGCGGGCGAGTATTCCAGCTCTCACACGGCCCGTAATGTGGGGCGAACATTCCGTTTGTCGTCGCCATTATGATATATACAGGATTTACATAAACAGGTTTTATCGTGGGACGGCGCGGAGTGTTCACCCGCTGCAGCGACGGGCGAGGAGCGCCCAACATAATCCACTTTGCATTCGTAATCGTTACATATGGCCACATACGTCTTAGAAGCTCTTCTCTGTTACGTTATTTTCCTCAGCGGCTTTATTTTATATTTACACAGTGAGACATCACAATTTCGTGGCCTTATCGCATTCGAGAGATCGAACTCGCGCGTGACACTTTAATATTTATATGTTGTAGTGTCGATTCATATCGGCTTTCTATTTCGTTTAGCCTTTTACGAGGGTCACAATTGGGATCAAATATATCTTTGTAACGCTCCGTTGGTTCTTCATTTATCTTCCTGTAACTTCACCGCCAATGTAACAGGGAAAAGCTATTCGTGACATCTGAATTCACGAAGCTGTAATTAGCGTTTATTTTTATAGCCTAAGGCTGTTAATATTCATTTTCATCACTCAGTATGTAATTTCTATGTAGTACTTGCTTATAATATTGCTTATTATAATCATGTTTATCTTATTTTACTTAGTGATAAGTGACGCCATTTATTTTATAATGTCTAGCACACGAGCCAGCCTTTATTGGTATGTAGTAGTATTGAGTGGGAACTGTGAACTGTGCGGACGGACTTGTGTTGGTATCTATCATTGAGTAGTGATGACAGGTTTAGTACACGAACGTGAGTCGCGTGGTCAGTGAGATATCATTAAATTTGTCCAGATGTTGTATTTTTCTGATTCTGCTCTTGCCAAAGCTGCAGACATTTAGAAAACATTTGCTGTACCTAAACGTAAACGAGAAGAGCGATCTGAAAGAGATAATATATTTTGAATAACTAGATAAATTAAAAAAAAACGTAATAAAATGATATTAATCATTACCCTTCATATCGTTTTACGCAGCGCCGCACGCGTTCGAAACTTATATTTGACCAACACTAACTGAAAAATGACGTTTTATGAAACATGAAAAAGTTTTTTTTTCTATCGAATTCCACAAATTCAAAGTTAGCATACCTATAGTGTGAATAATTCTACTAATATACATTTCAATTTTTTTTAAAGAAGCTTACCTGAATGCAATAACCATTAAACAATATGGGGATCCATTTCTCGTCCGAGTTCTATTAAGTAGGTACTCTAGCCATAGCGAAGGTAATAATCCCAGGTATTATCTTGTAAGTGTGTAGAATTGCAAATCCAGAATCGTACGACAATGTAATAAAATATTATCGGAGGTGGCATTATTGGGCTCGAGGTAATATCGCTGACCCAGTGCGCGTCGCTTGGAGTTGTGTTGAGCCGAGAGCGAGCCCGATCATTCACGCACTTATGGAGAGCTGTAGCGTTTTCCGCTTGGAGATTGTGAAGCATCTCTCGATATTACTGCTGGCTCTGTAAACAAATAGAGCTCGAACTGTATTACTAAAACGATGCTTTAAAAAGTGTGTTTGAGAAAAAACAAAAATCTAAGGAGAATGAGAGAACAACATGGTGCATGCATTAACGTGTGTCGCAAGTGAGCAGTGGTGTCGGCGCGAGGTCCCGGCGCGCGGCTGGTGGTGCTCGTGTAATGAAGTTGTGAACAAACAGGAGGCTCCCTCCGCCCCGGCGCTCGGCGGCTGCTGTTTGCCCGCCGCCGACAGTATTTGGCCACGCGCTCATTTCAAATGTTCAACGCACAAAGAGAGTGCTCGCGCTCGCTTTGTTTCCACGCAAATAATTACCTACACAGATATTAATTACAAGCTTAATGAGACGTACACAACTCATGCGCCATGAACATGACTAGTGTTTACTGCGTTGTTCACATGCCTTGTTGCCATGCCATGCTATACATAGTACGTACTTGCCTTCCGCGTCAAAGATACATTATATTTATAAAAAGCGTTCCGCCGTAGTCGCTACAGAAGACGAGGCGGATGATTGCCTAATGGCTTGTATCCAGTCGCAACTCGCGGCTGAAGTAAATTAAAGTGAGAAAGTTTACTGCGGCCGCATTGTCGCCGAACAGCGCCTTTTAACAACTTGCCTCATAACTTTTAATACATTTTCTCGCCACTAAACACCGACTTATCTCCTCGTCATCCTCGAAATTAAATACAAAACCACAATCGTATTGGACATTTTTTGATTAATATTTTCCTAATTTCCTTACATTGGCTCTATGTTATAAATCAAATTATGAAAAACTAAAATAGAATTATAACGTAAGAGGGGTATTCTATTTTCATGCTTTGAAACATTTTGGATGACTATTTAATGTTGGAAGAATATTATAACTTATTTACTCATCTCGGCTATCAGACCCGGCACGTGTGTGCCGTATTGCGCACACCAGACCACGGAACATTTATGTTTTTGTAGTATTAACACATGGACTTTACAGTTCATGTATGTGCATTGGAACTGTGCATTGGAAATGTAACATTTTTGTTTCTTAACTCGTCTGCAAATTGAAGCCACTTTGTTATTTACTCAATCGTATTGTTGTGTAAATAAATACAAATTAATTGATGCCGTAATGGATTCACCCATATCCTGCTCCGGTATGTAGGTCACGGTGACGGCGTGTTCGGGCGAGCCCTGCACGCTCTCCGTGTCACGGCGAAATAATGCCGCGTCACAGCCACGCACAATACACACGGTTTATAATATTATACGAGTATTATTATCAATATCGTCGATATCGTTTTTTGATTTGTCAAAACAGTTCTTTTTATATATCTGGGTGGAATTTGCAACCAAATCATTGCTTAAATGTTATGATATATCTTTGTTATAGGAATCATATTGAAAATTTTTCCTGCTGCTTTTGCTACCTTTGAAAACGTTTTAATGAAATCAATGCAAATAAAGTAGGTACAGTGAAGTTCTGGGCTCCAATTAACTCCCTAACAATAATTCGTCAGAATAGCCTGAGACGTTAAGCTGTAAAAGTATTACTAACGACCGGAATGACGTGGACATTTAAAGTAACCTGTAGGTCACATAAAGTTGCACAGTGTATGGCACGAAAACCGGAAATTAATAAGGTAAAAGTGATTTAAAAGTGACGCTAATGAAATTTGTTCAGTTACTTTTTATATTATTGCAGCGGCGGTGTTCGCCAGGTTACAATTTAATTTCTCCGCAGCGCCGGAGATCCGTATTAAAATACCACTAATTGAATGGTTTGTCGACTTTGGAATATTTTTATACGAGAAACATGTATGCACAAATGACATATTTTTATTCCAATAATGCTGGTCGCATTAAGTGTTCATACTACATATGTAGTTTGAGCTTAAAGTTTCGTGTGTCGAGTACTGTATATGTGATAGTATTACCATAATATGTTGGAGCGCTCCGCCGTTGTAATCTAATGCTACAAAAACTTTAAATCTAAGCTGCACCTTGTAACTGGGTTAAGATCTCAGTACGTATATTTGTGGATACCGGCAAGGTACGGCGCTTTCGTGCCGTCACGTAACCGTTTCGACTACTGCGGACGTGATGCTCGCCACTTCACCACTAATTCCCGCCCACACAATAGCTACAGACAATTTCACGTACATTGCAGTTGGAGTAGAGCGCAGTGTGCTTATACACCGGCTAGTGATGGCAATGTATAGACTATAGAGAGGTATTGTCGGCACAAGGTGGAGTTCGCGTTGGCGGTCGGGGCGCGGCAAGTTATTTGTCTAGATCGCGTGGAATGCAGCCTCGGACGGTCACCAGTCGCCGGGGCTGCCAGCCCGGCTGCATTGAGATTGATTGTCGGAAGTTTCAAACGATATATTTCGTTATTTTCTTACGAGCGGGAGGTATTACTGAGACAATTAAAGTGTTCCCAAAAATACATTTAATAGCAGTTATAAAGAGTTATTTGTTAAGTGTTGAAAGTAAAGACCATAAATATGAAGAATGGCATTTAAGAGTGCGAAGTAATGAAGAGAGTTAGCGAGTTGAATGTTGTGTCCTTTATTGGCGTGTCGTGGAAATTAAAAGTATTTTCTCTTTACGCAAGCGAAACCTCTCAATGGCGCTTTGTGTAACGAGGAGCGTTCTTTCTCATTAATCTTTATACTGCAGCTGCGTGCTGCACAAAGACTCCTTTCAGCGAGGATTTTCTTATTATACTGAACACAATCTGTTGCGATCTCTGAATGAAATGAGTTCATGTTGATAATTTATGTAGAATGTCTTTCTATTTGTCTACCTCTTTAGAATGCGGCCTGGGACGACGCCGCAACCACTCATGCTATTTCAGACCTTACAAAAAGGTTCCTTAAGATCTCATGTCGCCTTCAGTTTTCATATTAATTATTATTCATTATGCGCCGTAGAGCCTGGCAGTTATAAAATGGCTAGTCCAATACAATAAACGAACTTTTCTTTTGTGAAAAATAACTAGCAAAGCCTTTGACCAACCGTCGAGTAACAACAACATTCCTTCAGACGCTGTGATATCTTTGTTCATACTTCTGCATGGCTTATCTTCTTTGTTTTTATTTTTTTTTGGCCGTGGCTTCGCTTGCGGTAAAATACCGTACATACCTACATGTTATAAACTAGCTTTTGCTCGCGACTCCGTCCGCGTAGACTAAAGGGTTGAGTTCAGAAGGAAAATAAGTTGTAGTCTATTTTACTTCTCAGAGTCCTATTTATGTCCATACCAAAAATCATACAATTCGGTCAAATTGTCAAATTGTTCGATCGGCGCCTTGTGCATCATTACTGCGCGCTTGATCAATAATTTAAAACTGCAATATCTTCTAAGATACTCAGTGAAATCAAATGATGTAAAGGGCAATTTTATTTAAAATTAAATACTTGTAATGAATAACGTATTTATTTGGATAAGGATTAATATTATATTTATAAAAACACCTTCACATATAAAACTTTATTTTTAAATAAATTTAGTTAGGATAAAACACGTTATAGTGAGCCAACCTTAAAAAATAGACATACGCTGTCGCGGACTTTTTTTTAGAACTTTTAAAGAGGAACATTTCTCTCAAACATTATTTTAGCGAAACTTTAACCGTTTTCGCAGCGCACGCAGCGGAAGCTCACAAAAAGGAAAAAATGTCCCCGATTTTGAAACATTCTTTATTGCTGCTCCGCTCCTATTCGTCGTAGCGTGATGTTATATAGCCTATAGCCTTCCTCGATAAATGCGCTATTTAACAGTGAAAGAATTTTTCAAATCGGACCAGTAGTTCCTGAGATCCTAGCGTTCAAACAAACAAACAAACAAACAAACAAACAAACTCTTCAGCTTTATAATATTAAGTATAGATTACAATTTTTATGTAAACGGTTTCTAAAACCGAACATTTGTAAAAAGTTAGCTATGATGGTTAGTTTGGAGAACTATTATATTTATTTATCTAAATCGTAAACCGAATAAACGGTTTGAACGTAATAAAAGTTCTTTTTTTTTAAATCTTAATATGAATAAATGTAATTCGAACGGTACTCATAAGCGTTCATAAATAGAATTCTTATGAATATCCAATTAACTGTTTATAAATCAATTTTTTCGCATGAGAAAATTAATTGTTTTAAACGGATTACTATAAATGTCACTATCTAGTAATTTAATTCAATACCAGTTCAAAAATAGGTAGCAAAAGTAGTAATGTTGAGTGAATAATTGTGAGTTCGGTGTGGTATCCCTGTGAGAGTGCGACAAGTAGGGCAGCACGTAGGTGTCGGCACTCGGCACGCCGCACGCCCGCCGCACGCCACAGCACCGCTGCATTGTCTCCATTCACACTATCCCTAATTATATACTATTGCGTTCTCTAACTGGAACACCATTTAATTGTCCTCAACAATACTACGCCTAATATTTTCATTTTACATTTTGGTCTCTCCTAATACTGGTTGGTTCGATTATCTTTATGAGCAAAAAAAATTGTCGTCGAAATAACTTTGTCTAATGAGGCCGGCTTCATTAAATGTACAAGGTAGACTCAGTCATTGTTTGCCAGTTGGCTCTCTATTAGGCTGCGCTGTTGCCGCAGTGCCTTGCTATATTATAATAAGTACAATAATGTTTATGTATAGACCTAAGTGAAATTCGCACACTGTGACAATTTTAGTTTCCATTACTTGTTTGGCAACTCAAACGCTAACTTTTTTCTTTATCTTATGCGCAATGGAAGCATACGTATCTGCTCTAGAACCCGCAGCACAGTACCTATGTACCTACTTAATTTTGTACGCAGTAATTTTGTTCGAAGGGTTGTCAAAAGGACGGCAAGTCTTATCTTGGATCGCGTCCCTGAGTGGTTGGTTTTTGCTAACGGCGCAAATTATTGGAGTTTGTGCCACCGAGGGCCCGGAGAGGACGCATCGATTTTTGCTTTCACCCGTAAAGCCAACAGCGCGGTACGGCCGAGTGTCGGCAGGAAGCTCTGGGAAAACAGACAGTGATATTTATTCAGTACTCGCACCGACGAGCGCCTAAAATAATAATGTTGGCGAGTGTTTGAAGACGGGATGAAGTTGATGTGTTCGAGAGTGGCGAGAGTCGGCCCCACCGGGTGTACCGCAAGTTTGTTATCTGTTGTGTTGTGTCGCCGAACAACTTCGCAGATTCACGCCTATCCTACTGGACGGGAGCGAATCTTAATTGCGTTGGTTATTTAGTTGGAGAACTGGAGGGGAAGATGCCGATTCTATATGGAATATAAATTGACAGTCATTAGCGCTAGTTGGAAGTTCGCTATCTGTGCGCCGTCGAGTGCGCTTTATAAGTAATCAAGTGACGTTAGGCGACGCTCGTGACATTCTCGGGTGTAGGCGGCGCACACCCCGCGCTTTATGTACCATTTTACAAATTGCGTTTCTCGTACGCAAGAAGTGCTCGGTTTCCGAAGAACCCATTTATATGCTATTACTCTTTTATGCTACAAATGTACTGAAACGAAATTATAACCTACTGATAGAGCTCTTTACAATGTGAGACTTTGTATAACTTAAACCATTAACAATATCAACCATACCTATGGTTGAAGTTGATTAGTATCTAATTGCGATACTTTTTGTTACGGTACATGTCTTCACTACAGCATAAACGTTAGAGATAAAATCATTGCTACCAAGTTTGATGAATAATGAAGCTAGGATTTAAATATATTAAAATGGCTTTCAATTCGCTGCTCCAATAAAATTAAATATGAATAAGACTAACTAGTTATGAATAGTTGAGGATGGGGTCGGCAGGCCGGAGCGATTCGATGGGACGCCGGCGAACTGAACGGTACCGAATCAAACAGCTCGTAGCTGGTAAAGTAAACACAGGCCGAAATTAGTTTGGGTGAGTAATTTGAGGCGGGTATTAACTCGGTGCACAATAACGGCGCCACGAATTTATGTTATGTTCGCCGCTTAGAGGCGCCCGGCCACCAGCTACCAGCTGACCATGTGATTTAGTTACCATACTATTTTGCAGTTCACTTGCACGGACAAATATTTGCGCCGTCCGCTGCGATCGACTACGTTTAACTAAGTATAAACTGATTCAAAATTCAGTTGCTGTATTATGCATGCATGATTAAGACTTTATAACTACTAGGGTTTTAATTTTGCACGATAATTTATTTTAAAAATATTCAGGCCAACATTAATGCAAAATTTTATATTAAGATCACGAGAACAGTCGTATGGCCAAGTACATTAAATTAATAAAACCGCTAATACAATACCTGGTAAACCTTTTTATGAATAATAACAGAAGAAATACATTAAGTTGGTGATTTCATGGCCTTTAAAACACATTTACAGACAATAACTTTTTTCTTAACTTTTAACAAGATCATTTTATTAACTGCAATAAATTCACAAAATACAATTAGTTTTAAAGGTTGGAGCTATAAAGAAAGTAATATGCTTTATAATAACTGTTTTATCTATTAAATTCTCGAGCCCCGGCTTAAAAATATCAGCGGTCGAGGAAAAATGAATTTGACGCGAGAAAGTTGCTCAAAATTGGTTTACTTTAATCGGAGCGGATCGAGAATGGAGAGACCCTCTGAGAATTGTAACGGTTATATAAAGGTAGGTAGCGGCGGTGAGATGACCCCATTTTTATTGGGTCAGTAATTTGCCACAGATAGTGGGCGATCAGATGTGCGCGTAATGTTGCTGAAGGGCGCCTAATGACCGCCACGGCACTGCCCTGTACCGCGCGGAGGGCGCCGGCCGGAATCAAACCGCCATCCCGGGCCGCCCCTAATTACTAAGTTTCCTCATAATTTGTCCATTTTCATCCGGTTTAAATCATTTAAGCCGACCCGCTCGCAGATCGCTGTGGCAAACTTTCCCAGTTAAGTTTCATCAATAAAAGTTGGAATATTTTTGTTTGTCGTTAATTAGTTCTGCTCCGGCCGCTGCAGATATAATAGAGCGGTATTAGCCAGCGGCGAGACGTAATTGGGCCGATATCGCCGGCCGCTCTCTCACTAAACATGAATATTTGCTTTAGTCTAAAAGCGATGGTAGTTTCGCTCGGCGCGGCCCACATAATGCCAGTCATGTGTTTATTCATTCGGCTCGAACAAATGATTTGTGAGTGTGAATCTTTATTTAAGTGAGCGGGGGCGGGCGGCGCGGGGAGGTGGCAGATCGATGCCCGCGCCGGGACAGACCTCCGTGCCACACACAAGTACTTGCCGAATCCGCTGCGCACAGCTCGCTACAGCCGCTCCGCTAACGAGAGCGTCATCTATTATGCACATTGTATTCTACTAACTAACTTACCAATTGACATTTGACTTTTCACACAAGTTTACCGAAAGTCTAATTTACCCAAAAATTAACTTTTCTTCAGTCGAATGTCTGAATAAATAAAGTTGGAGTTACTGAAAACATACGATTAACTCAATTTTGTTTGTTGTGGCAGTAACGATGTTTTAAGTAGAGTAGCTAATTCTATGGGTATTAATTTGTTATTATTAATTTGTAATTAACTGTATTTAGGTAATACTTGTAAAGAGGCTAACATCATCACCATATGATCATCAACATCATCATGTCGCTAATCTAATTTGTCTTACATTTTGTAATTAACTGCATTTTAAACTTGTGAAGAGGCTAACACGAGTCATAAATATTTATTTTCGAGTCGAGTTATTGATGTTATTTGTATTGATGCAGAGCATGATTGATGGCTCGTCTGTACCTCGCACCTGAAGAATATGAATGCGTGAGGAATCGGCAAGAGATAAGTAATTAGCGGCGAGCGGCCCCTAGTCTCCCAACATTGTACTTCGAGATCAATGTCGGGCGGTTCATTAATCTCGCTGTCTGAACGAGGACGCCCTCTTCAAATTTGTATAATGTGTACACCGCACTCAGATATTAACTATTTCTTTTAGCAACATTTTAAATAAAATACATTTATTAGGTTTATCCGTAGCCGCACGGATTTGGGGAATATAATAAACTCGAAAAACAGCGTTTGTGTTCTGGGACCTCTACTTGAAGTGACAGTACAAGCGGCGAAGCGTAGCGGCAGAATATCTGTGGGGATATAGCAGTTATTGCGTATAGGAACATTGAACATATTTAAATTCATCGATCGTTCTTCGTGTGATCCTTAATTATCCTATTGAGGATGTAGTAAGTACGATTCAGAATGATCCTAAAAGCTAAGACTGAACAACTGTAACATTTTGTTGATGTGTGTAAGTCCGCAACGTCATTGAATAAATAATATTAACACACGAACTTGGCTGTATATGTTCCGCACTTGTTATCGTCATGGAGCATATTATTCCCTGAAAATATGAGCTGTGTAAAAAGGTTGCTCCTTTGCAGATGTTGTTTTAATTCTCGATCCTATTGCTCCTGTTATTAAACCAATGGAAGTAATGTTAGGGATCTTTCAATTGGGTACCTGTACGAAACGTTGCTTTTTTTTCTGTGAGATATTGAGTGAGTTTGTCGGAAGCGTTACCAAGCGCGCTGTGATTAATGTGGGGGCGCGCAGGGCGACGTCGGCGGCGCCGGCGCGCGTCTTTGGCTCGGCGTCAAGGACTTGACCGCTTTAAATTCGGCCGAGCTGTCCCACTTACATACATCCGCGCCGCACCTGGCCGCCGCCGACACTTCATTGATTTATTACTACTCTCCACAGGACAGGGTTGCTACGCCTTTAAAAAACCTCATTACAAGGTCGCCTCCTTCATTCTGACATTAATTTTTTTGGAAATGAGGTAAAGAAATGTGTCTCGTGAAAACCTCTTAATACTAAAACCTTGAATAACTAAAATCCTAATGTGTATGTGTAGCGTTGTACTTGATGTGTGCGTGCGAGTGGCCGCGCTGGCCAACTTCTAGCTCGTACTTATCCCCTACGTGTGTGTCAGTATCCAGATCAGATATAACGGCCCATACGTCTACAAATTGCCTCAACTCTGAAACATATTATGTAGCGTTTCTACCAACGAGGTTATCGTTTGCTATCATGACTTAACATAAA
This sequence comes from Cephonodes hylas, assembly GCA_030295005.1. Taxonomy (NCBI): domain Eukaryota; kingdom Metazoa; phylum Arthropoda; class Insecta; order Lepidoptera; family Sphingidae; genus Cephonodes; species Cephonodes hylas. The sequence goes on along the minus strand of AP025367.1, from coordinate 127,106 downwards.
TGTAACTTGATAGTGCTGCGTCAAATACTCGTAGTTGATAACGATAATATGAACGATGTGTTTAGCCATTTTATGCACACCAAATCTTACAGAACATCGTCATCGACAAATCTTTTGCTTTTTTGAACGAGAAAGATTGCCAGTGGTCCGATCATACGTATTCATGTTTTTATTTCTTTTCATAAATAAAAGTCCAGCAACGTTCTTACGTCTAGCGGCATTAATTAAATTATTAATGATGTTTAATTACATAAGTTGATGAGTACTGGTGCTCAGTTAGTTACGAACAACGCTTGCTCGAATACTGGTCTAAAAATATTATTAACTAAGAATTAGAAGAAATTCAATAATTTATTCTGTTCCTACTTAAAAATTTTTGCGACAATTTATGGAGTCTTTTCCATCCACAGTAATATTCACATTATCAGCAGAGACAATGATAAAAGGTTTTAATGATAAAAAGTTTTCTCGGAAAATCATGAAGACAGAACAAGTTTCAGTAGCGGCCGAAATTAAAATCTAAGACGAACTTCATTCATCATTGTCACTAAATGTTACGGTTGAAAATCAACTTTTGGTCTGCCTCTGAGATTCGCACATATTGGTTTCTCCACAACGCTGTTACAATACTTTGTTTTAGTTGCTTTCTCACTGAAGTACGCAGAAGTAATTTATTTTGTGCGATAAATATTTATGTGGCTTCTTAGCCATCGTAATGTTGTGTTGGAGACAATGGCTTCTTGGAGCAAATAATTAATAAGCCCGGAGCATGTTGTCCGGCGTGGAGTGGTCGCGGGGCGAGAGGTGTCGCGACACACGACACACGGGCCACTCGATCGTCCGCGGGCGATACACGATACACGATACATACAACGTCACGCGACTCACTGAGCTGAACACCTACATGTGTTACAAACGCGTTATTCAAATGAATCCGTCGGCTGGAAACGTATTTAAATTTGTCACAAGCGCGGATTCTAGTTAAACACATTAGCATGATTGTAATAATCCTTTCATAATAATTCACTTCGCTAAGCTTTGCCACCAGTTGTGGATTGTTGTTCAAATTTAAACGAACCACGTCCCTTTGACAAACTGTGTATAAATAACGGAAACAATTAGACAGGACGAGACAGTAGAACTCATACTTAATATTGTATTGGTTTGTATCGTTGATGTTTTATATACGTTGTGTAGAAATTCATGCAAATAATAATAAGCATATGTTTTGATATAATGTTCGTGTCATCACGTCGTCACTTAACACGTTCAAGTTAATACGTTTAAATATTTAACTGCCTACTGTCTGAAAGTTTTAGAGATAATCTTTTATGAATGAAAGTAAATTTAGTTAACTTGAAATAAACACATTTAAGTGTCAATATTAAGGAACACTTGAATTCTATTTCTTCTTTAAAAATAGTATAGAAAAATCTTACTAATAAAATGACATATACTTAAAAATTTACAAATCTTCCCCATAACAAATTAAAAGTTTTATTAAAGAGAAACATTTTAAAAACACAATGAAAACTTAGACAATGTACCGACGCGAATTAATTTAAAACTTATATTTTATTACATCATTGTTCGCACCGATCCACAGCTGGGCCCGAGCTACCAACACTTTATGGATATCATTATTTAAACATTATTATAAATTAATGAGCATGGACACGAGACATGGCGATAAATTCGCCGTGCTGCTGCAGCAAAATTAAAAACAATGTTATTTTAATGCTAGAGAAAGGTCATTGCTGCACCCCACTTAATCTGGCGCCCGATGTAAATAAATTACCCCTTTAGTCTAACTTAAAATAAGTTTATAACCCCTTAAAATAATTGCTAATCCTAGGCTCATCAAAAACGATCCAGCCGTGCCGTCAACTTCCTCGACGACGAGACGAACAGACAACTGTTTTAGTCATGAGCACAGTGTGTCCCTCTGATTGCATTAAGAAAGAAAGAGCTATTATTAGTTCGCAGTAGTAGCGTAGTATCGTCAAGGAAACGACATTGATGGTGGTGCCTTCTACCCCGGGTAGAGGCCGGGTATTTCTGCGGGGCCTTGACATATTCGCGCGCAGACGGGGCGTCGCCTCCCCCCCCACCGCGCCGCATCCAACCCCCGCACCCCCGTGTACACCCCGCCAGCACCCGCGCCGCACCCATACCTAGGTGCATACACTTTAAAGTGGATTACTTTGGGACTGGAACGTTTGGACAGCAATTTAGTTGCAAATCGCGTGTCTCGTGTGTGGAGAGCGGCGCGGGGCCAGGCGGGGCCAGCGGAGGGGGGGGGGGGGCTACGTCAAACAGATATATGCGTGATATTCGGCCGCGAGCGCCGCCCTCACTCCTCAGACGCATCTGCGTGTTTATTTAATCTTTACGCGATCCTATACACTTTAATGTTGCTCTAAATTTTCTTGAGTGCCTTCTGAAAGTTGCTTGTTTTTACTTTAAGCCATCTGCGAGATGTGGCTATGCATAATTTCGTCCCATTCTTTTAAAATAGAGTGCTCCAAGTTGTTACAATTTAGTTTGCTACATTTGCTTGCATTTATCTTAAGACTTTTTTATGTAAATATATGACAAATAAAAAATATAAACATTTAAATTGACTCTGTTAGAGTATAGAAGTATTTTTTGTTTAGTTAGCTCTGCTGCTTTAAAATTATCTTTACACATACATACATACATAATGCACATACTATAGTATGATAGCATAGCATCATTGTATATATTTACGTTTAACTGACACTGATAACTGCTACAAGGGGTATCCGCTACATTTGGGATACAGGACTTGGGATCCTCTTTTTCTTCTTCATCAACCCATATACGCCCTCTGCTGAGCACGGGTCTCCTCTACCATTGAGAGGGTTTTAGGCCATAGTCCACAACGCTGGCGGGACTATACACCTAAGAAATTTCTAAGAACTCTTAGTTGTGCAGGTTTCATCACGATGTTTTCCTTCACCGTTAAAGCAAGTGATAATTCAATGTGAATACACACATAACTTCGAAAAGTCAGAGGTGTGTGCCTGGGGTTCGAACGCGCGACCGCCGAGATTCTCGACTGCGCGCCCAAACCTCGAAGCCATCACTGCTCGCAATTGGAAATCCGCAAGTGTGTGGTTCAATATATCTAAGTAATATTTATTTATATTGTTATACCCAATACTCGTTACTATTTTCCTTATTTCTCGTTGTATTTTTGTAAAAGCTACAAATGGTCCCACATTAATGCCATCGGTCAGAGAAGTCAGCAATCTACTCTTTTCAAACATACGAGAGGTATGTAAAGCATATCGAATTCACCCTGTACACGTTATCTGGTGCGTGATCGGTTACCGTGTCAGTGTATGTTGTGTACTTGCGGTGTTTATCGGCACATAAGAGATCGGCAGCGGATCGCACTGGCAGCTCGCATTACGCGCGTCATTACCCGCGTGACGCGGCGACGCGCGGCGACACGCGGCGAGAGGTCGCCGCCACTGCCGACACTCGGCGCTACAAGCTCGACAATATGTTCAATAACTCATGTCTCCCAAGTGTTATGATAATCGACTTATTGATATCCTTTTTTCTACCGCCATTTATTCCGGAGCGCCGCCAACGAGATTGTCTGAATCGCTCTTCTTTCTTTCAACATGTTCAACGGATGATATAATTTGAGTTTTGAGTTGTTTCAGTTGGTGCTCAAAGCTGCAACTTATGGCGTCTTAAAAAAGGATAATGTTATTTTAATTAATGTAATTAGGCATTTCTCATTTTGTTGAAAGTGAAATATACTGTTATTATGGATTTCATTCATAATGCTGATGCCGAAGTCATGTAGGATGAGATAGCAACCACCGTATTGCAGAATAAAACATGAAAAAGAATAGTGATATATTTGGTGTTTCTGTAAAGTAAAATATTTTGGCTCACGCGAGAGTCCGTTATTTAGATCGTATTACGTTTACTGTCAACTGTAAGGTCTCATTACAGCAACTTGTTCGGGCCTTTTCAAAGTCTTTGTTGAGGTTGACCTGCAATAATTATCATAGATATAATTTATCACTTGGATTATTGATACATTATTACTACATTTATGAATGTTAAATTCTTAAATAGTTAATAAATTATAAGATTATACAAAGGCTAATATTACAGTCTTATGTAATGAAGGCGATGTGGTAAGGCCGAAGTTTCATCACAAAATTCCACGTTGACAAGTAATGTTGAAAGATAAGTTGATCTGTGCGTACACTTGTATAGTTCATTAGGACGGTCCGTGAACCGAGAGCCCGAGAGGCGTCCCTCTTTGTCCTGTGAGGATCTGCGGTCGCACCGCCGCCGCCTCTGCCACGCGCTCTCATTTCACGAATACTCAGTCGAGCTTCCATTTGGAAATTCCTATGCGTAAAACACACATTAAAAAATTAAGTAGAGAGTACATTACCGACGTACACCAACTGTGAAGATGTGGCAATTTTACGTTGGACTATGATTTAATGTGTGAGGGCAAGACGTTTTTCGTAGCATATTGAAAGGTAAAAATTACTGTTTACAACATCCGCGACATAAAGGCGTTCAAAGGTAGCACTCATATTTACTAATTAAAAATGTGGATAGCGTTGTATTTTATGGCAAAACGTGTGTTAATCCAGTGTGTAGCTGTATACGGGAGTAGTTCATTTAACGTTTCATGAGCGTAGTTTTGTAATAAAGGCGCCCGCGCCGCCGCGCTGCAGCTGTTTGCTCCACTTGTTTGACATCGTTTATCCTTTGAGATGTTAACGATGTAAACAGCAGCGCTTCAACAACAGTTTTGTGTTGGCACACGTCCGCCCCGCACCCCCCCCGCCCCCCGTGCACACACCCCGCAACTACCTTGAGCCCTTTCTTGTACTTACACATTCGTTCTTTAAACTAGTTTTCACTACGTTACGGCCTGTGCGGGATTTTTACTAATCAAGAAACAAAAACCCTCAGTTGTAAATTATTCTCACAAGAAAGTAGTTTCTATTCTTTACAGCAAAATTAAATGCTTATTGTGTAAATCTCTCGTTCAGTTGTTTCGACACGGTTCGCACTGCACTGACATTATTTCGTGAATAACATACTTGTCCAGAAATAGGTATATATATTCAAACTAGTACGGGTGTTCTCAATATTATTATTAATATTGCAGTGCAGGCCGACACCCATCTTTATTACAAATGTATATGTTCAGTACAAACAACCAACCACATAACAACCAAATAAATACCTCGTCTACTTATTATAAAACTATGTGTAATATGTGATCACTTACCATTGGTTTACAGGTGTATTCAGCCCGCGATCGAAATCTAAGGCAGATTACAAACCCCTTGGCGTTAAAGAGAATCCCGACAAACAATAAAAATGTTGATGATTTCCTAACACCCATAGGAGACCATAAAACCATCAAATTTTAATAATTTATCAGGATTTTCTTTAATACCATTAATATCGTAGTAATCACTTTAGCATTACCTGCCTTACTTTCCGATCACGATCTGAATACATCCTGTATACGAGTATATACTCGCACATTTACATAATATAATTTCCTGTTTGTGTCCCCGAATAATTGTTGAATGCATAAACTATAATGGTTTAGTACTAGCATGCGCCTTTATGTGAGTCGTAATGTTAATGGCGCGTAATCATTGTTACACCCATCTGTTTGTCGCGGAACTCATCTAGTTATCGAGTTGTATTTACACAATCACACTGATGCCGAGGATTATTGAATAATATGAAAACCGTTCGTACAGCTACAACAAAACCAGTGATGGCCTCGAGGTTTGGGCGCGCGGTCGAGAATCTCGGCGGTCGCGGGTTCGAACCCCAGGCACACACCTCAGACTTTTCGAAGTTATGTGTGTATTCAAATTGAATTATCACTTGCTTAAACGGTGAAGGAAAACATCGTGATCAAACCTGCACACCTAAAAGTTCTTAGGAATTTCTTAGGTGTGTAGTCCGCCAACCCGCACTAGGCCAGCGTGGCGGACTATGGCCTAAAACCCTCTCCATGGTAGAGGAGACCCGTGCCCAGCAGTGGGCGTATATGGGTTGATGAAGACAGCTACAACAAGTGTATTTTCATAACGTTTATTTGGTTTCTATTTGGATTCTGAGAAAACATCTGGGGAGGGTATTACTCACGTTTATAATGAAGGCAGAAGACAATATGGCGAGTTGATTGTTTATAAAATAATCATGAACAAGTCGGGTTGTTTTCATTACAAAGTCCCGTTTGATTTCCGAGGGGAGCGCTTGATTTAAGCGGCCCGGCACAGACAAAACAATTATCTGATGGAGTCGAAATAACTTGATGTTTGAACGAGGGGCTGTGCGGGCGGCCGGGCGCCGGGCGCTGCCTGTAGTGCGCCGAGAGCCTCCAGTGGAGAGCGCTGGAGCACCCTGGAGCACCCTCCAGCGCCGCGCCGACACCACGCCGCTATTTATGTGCCGCTGTGCGACCACTATATGTAGCGTCTCAGCCCACCCCGTGCGTATTGATCACATACTCCGAGCTGATATTGTTATCGAGAATATGTAGAGTGAGGAGCTCCTGTCGCACATAACTCGCGCAATATCTCGTGAGCTATTCCCGTCGTGCATGCGGAGCCAATATACTTTGTGACGTCAACAACATTGCCTTTAATGCTGCGACATGTTGTATTAATACGCCCAATGTGCTACTCAAAGTCACAGCACTGTCACTACGTAAAACAAGCTCTGCAGAACGGAATGTAAACATTTTTGGTGCGCTGTTTACTTATGTATTTTGTTGTATAGGTATTATAGTGTATGTCGATTCATATCCGTTCTAGGAATGAAACCTAACTTGCTATGGCGTTATTTGTATATTACATTGCGTTGACTTTAAAAAGGCCTGATCGATATGCCGTACTTGTATACATGTAATTCTACGTCGACAAAGTTTGTGATTATTGAGTTAGCAGTAATTGAAATTTATGTTTAATTTAGTTGTGTTTAAAGTGTGTAAGTAACTGAGCTAACGGCAGTTTATGTATGACATGAGTAGTGCTCAGTACTGACCCTACTACCTTAGGGTAGCGAAGCACGTCTTGTCTCATATGTATAGCAAACTACGAGAGACTTTTTGGTTTCACGAATAACCAGAGCAGAAACAAATACTTAGAGAAGGCAAGAAACTTTCTAATCAACTGCGCCCGGAGGCTGTCAAACAACACAACTCTGTGAACTTCATTCACAACACTCAAGTTCCAAATAGATCGTGTCTAGCGGTTCTTAGTTTTTGTGGAACTAATGTAGCGGACTTTTTTTCAACAAGTTTTGTATTCTGTCTTAGAAATTACGAATATCATTAGGTACTGTTCGCTGGGGCCATGGATAGTGGAAAGGGTTCTCTAGACATAATTGAAGGCTAATTTAAGAGACATTTTTCAACGCGTCAATTTTTGTAAAATACAATTCTATGAACGATATGAAATTGCAGCGTTAGTAACCGCGAAGATTCAATTCAGCGGTGTAGATAGTTCGTCTCGCAAATGCGCTTAGAGAGTACACGTGCAGGCGCGATAATACCACGAGCTGAATAATAATGTAGGTACCGCGAGTGCGGCGCGGGACGGCGGCTCAGCACCGCAGCCTGCCCGGGGACCGCGGGCGGCGGGGGGAGGGGCGGTGTAGACACGCCGCGTCAAGCATAAAATCAAATTACCGATTGGAACTGGCAATATCGACGTGCTCACTCGGAATATTAGTTTCGCATATCACAAACTCGGCTTCCTTGTGTCGTGAGCGCCGTCGCCGACACCGTCTCTGGTACCGCCGCGCGCCCACCGAGTTGGTCGTCGGCGATTTAATTACCCTCCGCTTAATCACTTTATCTGTGTTTATGTTTGAATTTTGTCGGCGCGGGACGAGCGCTCACTGCACCGAGTTTAACTCAGTTTGCAACTCGCTGCGTTTCATAGTATCTCTTGATAATTCAACTTTTTATATTCCTCGTTGAGTTTGTCGACGCGTTTGTTGATCTCGCCAAGCCGCGTTTATTTTGTGCGATGATTTAAATATGCAAATTGCTTTATTACGAAGCCCTGAGCCCGCGTCGGCTCAAAAAATAAGTTTTCTACAGGATGAAAGGCCTCGTGATTCTCTCTAAATATGTATAAAGTTGTCGACTTAAAAACAACATAAAAAACTTCGTATACCAGGGAAATATTAATAAGTTGGTAGAAAAAATAATGTTGGCAATGGTGCTATGTATCTAATTGATTCATACGGATGGGATATTTAAACGGTATACTTGATAATTTTATGCGTGTTGTATTAAATACATTTGTATTATTATTAATAAGTACATTTGTATTTTCCAAGAAGTATAAGGCAGTAGTTTGCAGTAGGATTCAAGTGTGAATATTAATTGAGCGGCTCGTTGGTCGGCAGCTACGGTTTACACAGCGCGTTCCCGCCCGTCCCGGCTCGTCCCGGCCCGGCCCGGCCCGCAATCGCTTCATTTACATTCCTTTGTTGTAATACACTCTCATTTGAACGACACTCACCCTCTCCACAACCTACTTCTACTTGAGCCTAAGCAAATACTCATACGTTTAAATTAGCCTACGCCGCGTAGCGCCCGCGTAGCACACACGTAGTAGCTGCGTAGCACTGCGAAATACTGCAGACGTGTCTTTTTATGTGATTTATACAGGTTAAAGTAGAAACTAATGAAAGAACAAGGACAGAGGCTGACTATAGTTTGAGAGCAGTGCCCTTCTTGCGGGTCTCGCTTTGCGAAGCTCACCGTGCTAATTAAAGTTATAAATTGGTTCGGTGTCGGTTACTGTGCCAAGTCGTTTCCGTAAGTAGAACCGTTAACTGTCTCCAATAGTTCATTACGCAGATTGCAATAAAGATAATCAATGGAATTGTTCCACTGACCGCGTAAACAGATAAATTCTCGTTGCATTGACATATTTCAATTTACGTTGTGGTCTTCGGATACCGCACCCTATACTCGTAGTTGTCATTATGTTACAGATTCAATGATATTACAACAAAGTTGTACATATGAGTTCAAAGAGTGTTATGTTGTTGTTCCGAGTGTGAGTGCCCCCCACGTGTCCATATAGGCCTTCGAACGACTGGGAGCGCGGCAGGACGCGCGGAGCTCAGTAGTCCCGATGAATGACTTTCCTCATAATGTAACATTGGGAAACATTTCAAGTGCGATTACACTCAATTACTTGAGTAATATTTGGTTTCGGAGCGGCTCGCAGTGCTCGAGTGCTGTCGGCGCGCGCCCGAGTGCCTCGCGGGCGCGGCCGGGTGTGCGCGGGGGTGCGCGGCGCGGCGCGGGGGGAGGGGGGGGGACACGGTGCCGGCCGCGGGACGGCGCGCGGCTCGGGCGGCGGCCGGGAAATTAGATTTAACGCCGACGTTTTATTGTGCCATTTAGTTCATAACGGTTTTTATGCTACGCTCAAATACAACTTCAAATATTCGCTGTAATAAAATGTACCTCGACCACGTGAAATGTTTCTGCGTCCCGGATGCGAGTCGCTCCCTCTATATGAATCACGCATTGTTTCCATTACACAAATAACTTGAGTAGTTTTATCTGGGCGGCCAGCTTACATTCGCTGCTGTTTAAATATAGTATCAGAGTGTCGCGAGCGCCGTGACCTGGAGTGTGTCGCGGGCCGGCTGCAGTGGCGGGTAGAGGGGGGGACAGGCACGCGGGGAGGGGTGCGGGGGCTCGTGAGTGGAACTGTACGAGGCCGTCACACTGTCAAAATCACAATTACTGAGGTGGCGGCGCGGCACAAAGCTACTTTAAATGTTTGAGTCGGAGCTTGTGTCGCTTGTCGCTCGCGACGCTCGGCGCGCTGTCGCTGCAAGGTCGCCGCGACACACTGACACGTACATGTGTGGGGACGCGGCGGATGTGCCCGTTGTAACAACTTACAGCTGCCTGCCTTACTTTGCATTTTATGTGTTTTTTTATGTGTGGTTCAGTTGTCGCTCGCCACTGGAGTTGGGTCCGTTTCAACGTGCCCGGGCCGCGGTGTACGCACTACGCATACTTATTAAGCACATACATGAATAAAATTATTTTTACATGCTTACACATCTGCTCCGCAACATATAGCATTCAGTTCGACGAATAAACACAAATCCCTAAAAAAGTATTATATGATAGACAACCTTCCTTGTTTCTCTAATTGGTGATTAGTTACCAGAATACACAGCTGGTATTACAATTTGATGTTAGAATCGATATGTTTAGGAACATAGATTTAAGTATCCTCCAGCGTAGTAACATTCATTAATTCGTTTCAAACTTTTATTTTCTTCCTGCCCTTAATCTGTGTTGACGCAACATTTCTGTACTTTCGGATTTCCTCGTAGGCCAAGGTTTTATTCACAGTCTTACCTGAGCACTCATGCCCTTCCTCACGCTACGCATCTAAATTTGCTTAAATCTTTTTTATGTATTCTCAAAAAAGCGTTTAGCATCCTAAATACATTGATGTATTATTTTATCTATTCGTGACACTCCACACACATCGCACGTTGTTCCCAAGGACTGTCGTAATTCATCCACGAAGAGTTGATTAGGTCCCCCCGAACTAGCGCACGTTCACTTTGCTCGGCTGACCCAAGGTACGGGAAATCTAAATCATCCTGCAGCTCGACCGCTTCCAAAACGTGTCGGCTAGCGAATGGATGTGAGCTGCTCGACTTTCTAAACGTAGAATAACTAACACGTTTCCAACTGGAATTATTTTCACGTCCACATCCCCCGATCGCGACGAGAATTCCGAAGAGCGTTTTACAAGTGTGTTAGAGTAAAAGTAATTTTCGTCGAATGGAATCAGTTAATGCGAGTAAGCGACGTTGACAGTGAGCGACGAGTGGAGCGCGCAAGTAATCGCTGGAGATACAGATCTCCGCGCGGCGGTTATTTAAGTAGCTGAAAAATCGATATTGGAAGCGGTGGGCGGCGCTCGCGGCTCGCCGTCACTCATTATTACCGCTCACGTCCTGCGGCCCGGCTCATTTGCACGCCACCATCGTAAAGCGATGCCGTTAAGAAAGTTCGACGTGTACATGTTGGCTTCATTTGCAGGGCGCGCCTAAATTGCCAACTGCCGAACTAGCGAGCGGGGCATTAGCCACATTGACGTGAGCGCGTCTAATGTAGGCGCCAGATAAACCGCGTCGATTCCGCTCTAATCGCGTGTGTAATGACACATTAAGAGCGAACTCGCCGCGCTTTCCGTTTGTAATTAAACCGCACCCGCACCACACACTCGCTTCAATTTGTATCCAACGATGAATTTAGTGTAACATATTACCCCCCAGTCTCAGTAGTGTGATAATGTCAGTCCGTGCGACCGCGGAATAACTTTTTCTAGTATATCGTAACTATAACTCGCGCCGCCTTAGTGCTTTCAACGGAAGGTATTTTTTCGTCGCCTTTTCATTTGTTTATGGTTTACAGGACTTTTGGTTGAATATAATGTTTATTAACAAAGTATGTTGAATAGTTTTCTTCCAAACTGATAGCGGTAGCCAAAATCATTATACCATAATTTTGATTGTACTGTACATCCTAAATAATTTTATTTATAGCACTTATTAAAACTGAAAAGTACCTAAATATAATAAAATATACAATAAGAGGGAACCAAATAATTTAAATAAAACTAACTATATTTGTTGTAAGGACGTTCTCCTCATCCAAAAGTCAATGTTTTCCCCTATAGTGGTCACTATGAATTGCAATTCAATTTGCTATTCTTTTAACCATATTTTGTTCTCTAGTTATTATGTTAATGGTCTGAATTTGTGTTGCAAATAGTTGAAAAACGGTAATACACTGGCCCCCCATATCGTGAGACTGATACATATCTGGCGATGTGTGTTAATTCCTTTTGTGGAATACAGGTTACGTATTGTAAGTACAATAAGAGAAAAGAGGCGTAAGTTCACAGTGTACGTGGTGCAAGTAATAAATGTATCTGATGCGTGCAATAAGTTCTGAAGAGGGCTGGCATGCGAGCGATGTGTGCGCGCGCTCCACTCAGATTTGATGGCGCCGCACCACGCGCGTTTCATTAAACATGTATTCCGAGCGCACAGAGAAGACATTTCACTAAACAGATATCTCCGGCTCGGGAACAAATCGACCTTTTTCGGTTCCGCACACAACAGGAGCTTGTGCACGAAATAATTTATAAAAGAGAAGCACATCGCGTGAGTGAATGGAGGCCGCGAGCGGTGGCGACTCCATTCAGACGTTACTTCACTGTGTTACTGCGAGGAAACAAGCTTTTATTTTGTTCAAATACTATACTCGGCTTAATACAGCATATGAAGCCTCCTTTTATATTTTAAATATGATTGATGTAGGCAGTGAAGCAAACAAACTAGATAGCGTACGCTGCTGTGCTCGACGTATATTCATTTATGATGGCCTCGAGGTTTAGGCGCGCGGTCGAGAATCTCGGCGGTCGCGGGTTCGAACCCCAGGCACACACCTCTGACTTTTCGAAGTTATGTGTGTATTCACATTGAATTATCACTTGCTTTAACGGTGAAGGAAAACATCGTGATGAAACCTGCACGCCTAAAAAGTTCTTAGGAATTTCTTAGGTGTGTAGTCCGCCAACCCGGACTAGGCCATCGTGGCGGACTATGGCCTAAACCCTCTCAATGGTAGAGGAGACCCGTGCTCAGCAGTGGGCGTATATGGGTTGATGAAGAAGAAGAAGAAGAAGATGTTGCTTGTTGTTTGGTTTATCAGAAATTTACCCTTACCACACATATAACTTTAAATTTGGTACCAAATGTATGCTAAATGGTTTGAATCTGCGACCGCCGTAATGTAATAGACGACGTGGCTAAACTTCAAGACCGTCCCGTAAAATAAGAATAAATAAAATAAAAGAGGAGCAACCAATTTTTGTATCAGGCTTGGATGAAATATAACAGGTATACACATGCATGAGCGCTCCGCACTCCATTGGCCATGTTGCGAATCAGTTTATAGCAAACTGTTATTGCGTCCTCGGCGGGAACTAATCCACTTGCGGCGACAGGCTTTTGCCATCAAAACGTTTCAATAAAACGGATTTCCTATAAAATGAAAATAAAATTCACAAACTCACGAGTTTCCACTCCGTCCTACACAACTTTTGTTTTATGGCACAGTTCCGACAAAGCACGCGGCTCATGTTATTGTACACATCGAGCGCTGGATGTGGACATTTACAACACTTGCAGTTGTTGCTACGGATTCAAAACTGGAATTCCAAACGAGTATAGATGCAGAAGAATCAGTTGTGTTAAGTATGATGTTCCAAGTTCACTGCGTCACGTCTCTCTCGAGACCGTAGTACAGCACTATTGTACTACATTTCCACTCATAATAATTCTAAATGATAAATCTGAAAGTTGTTCATTTTTATATAACATGAATACTGCTCTATGTTTAGATGTCACGATTCATTTGTCGCGATCCAAGCGTGCAGCTCGGCTGTTCCCTCACAAAGAAACGGCATCCGCGTGATAGTCGCAGAGCCGGCAACAAAGGAAAACATTGTAAATAATGAAGTTGACAGTTGTTTGTTTGGTGTTGCTATTGAAATAAACAGAGATATTTAAATATTAACCGGCGGCGCTGGCTCGGCGGCGCTCGCGGCGACTCGACATTTTTCTCGGCGCTGTAATTTCATTGCTGTGAGCTTGTCTCTCAACTCGCTCCGTTAAGGGAATTACGAGCTTCTTTCTTATTTGGTATTTATTCCAACGGAATTATACTTATAACGGGTTTGTTTGAATACAACATGTTGAGTGAGCAACAAGTTTTTGCTTCAATGTAGCCTTTCATTTTAAAACGACTACATACATTGACTAATAAATATCTAAAACAAAAGGATAAGGATATGAATCATTAATTTCAATCATGTAGCATAAGATAGTTAGGATCATTATAAGAAATACATAGATGTGTTTTTTAATAAGAAATAAGATGTTCCTTGCATGATTAATTTGAAGCTTAAGCACATTTTTTTTATTATTGCGTTGGTAGCAAAGTTTTGACTTAGTCTCAAACTCTTTTTGTATTCTGTCACGGCAAAGCGACATGAGCATACTTCATGCACCCACGTGCTTTTGAACAAGGCATCAATCAGCGAGATACCTCCATCTCTCCGGAGTTGACATAATAAATCTGGCCTTACTGAAGTTCCTTCGCGCTACGCTGAAAGGATCTAAAATAATAGTAAGGAGAGAATTCGAGCGCTGGCAACACAACATGACGTTATGGTAAACAACAACTTGTCAACTCTTGTGAGCATACGCCACGATACAGAGGAAAGGACACAGGTTTGTAAATATTTGAAGAGACACTTATAGATAGCTATTAGTTAAAGTAAATTTTATGCAGTGATGGCCTCGAGGTTTGCATATGCAGTGATGGCCTCGAGGTTTGGGCGCGCGGTCGAGAATCTCGACGGTCGCGGGTTCGAACCCCAGGTACACACCTCTGACTTTTCGAAGTTATGTGTGTATTCACATTGAATTATCACTTGCTTTAACGGTGAAGGAAAACATCGTGATAAAACCTGCACACTAAGAGTTCTTAGGAATTTCTTAGGTGTGTAGTCCGCCAACCCGCACTAGGCCAGCGTGGTGGACTATGGCCTAAACCCTCTCAATGGTAGAGGAGACCCGTGCTCAGCAGTGGGCGTATATGGGTTGATGAAGAAGAAGAAGAAAGTAAATTTTGTAAAGCTTGTTTATAAAGCGAGAGCTCGTCAGCGTCGGAGCGGTGGCCGGTTAGTGATGGTGTGTCACGCTTGGCGGCGCCGGACCGACGTTTGACTGCGCCGCGGCAGGACTATTAGGTTAACGATGGAGCGTGCATATAGTGCTGGACCCGGTGATTGCAAATCTTTGTGGAAAACGTTTCCACTTCCGTCCACTACTTGTAATCACTTTAAATATTCAGTATAATTTTGTAAGGTGATTACTGTATCATTAGTATAGTCCTACCTATTGTTTACATCGCCAGAGATAACAGGAGGTGGAGAAACGTTACAAAGACGAAGCTTGAAACATGCAAAATCTTTCAGAATGACGTTATTACTTTTATTTTATATTGCTATTCTCTAGCCCAGTGGTTCCCAAACTTATTTTGTCTACAGCCCACTTTGAGAATAAATATTTTTAGCGCCCCCATTTTTTCACCTATATAAAAACCACTATAACTTCAAATTAAATGATTAATTATTATGACCTATATATGTATATCAACGGAGAATTCTAAACAAAACTTTTACTATAACCCGCAACTTGAAACCTGAGCGCAGTAGGTAACATACACCATTAGACCAATTTGAATGATTTTTGGTATGGAGGTCGATAAAATAGGTTGGGATAGGACGGAGGGTATTTTTATTGCGGAGAAAAAGTCAATGTTCCGAAGATTATGTTAGAATTCAAAGGTGAGTCCAAGAGGAGACGAGCTCCACGGATAGTACTTTATAAAGCTTTAATATATATTTAGTACTACACTGACTAAGTATGTAATAAATTCACCTCGCACTATGTGATGAAGACGCCCCCGCTCTGCAACAACCTGCACACCAGTATACATATACAAACATACCGCCATCTCATGCAGTATGCAAATCTACTTGGTAAATTTATGTAGATTTATAAACTTACACGTATTTAAGTCTTAAATTTCACTAATTATATTCTCAGAGCTCCAGAAACAACAATTAATGTAATTAATTAACAAGATATGCAATTAAAATTCTGAGCACGTCAAAGTATGAGTTAGCTTCTTTGAGTTGTTTACTCAAAAACATAATCATGTCTGGAGCGCTCGCTCGTCTGTCCGCGGTCTCGGATGAGAGTGGGGGGGAGGGTGCGGGGGTGCGGGGGTGATGTCGCACAACACTCGGCGCGCTCGGTTTATGTGCTGGCGAGGAGCTCCCGAGGGATGAGCATCAATTAATTCCTGACGCTGCACTCGAGTTTCGCCAAATTCATTCTCGTAAACCGACATTCAGTACGCTTTACGACGGCACGTAACGACTTGACGAATCAAAACAAAAAATTAAACGGATGAAAATTTTCCACCGCTTTCGGCACAATTACTACGGCGTTGATTTTATGATTGCGGCCAAAGCGATGCGCCTCCAAACTTTAGCTTCTATTCATATTTTTGCTTTTCGGGGCAATGTCCCGCGACCAAGTCTGGATCGATTCAATTAACGGAGTTTGAACTCAAACTACGTTTACAATGTAATAGATTTAATGCTTTTTTCAATAATGTACTTTCTTTTGCATGCGTCCTGTTGTTTTAGTTTTATGTCTTGATCCCACTCCGTTGATAGCACGAATACTTATCGCCTACATTGCGTGTTGCGAACTATTACTAAGCTAGCTCCCAGCCAGTTAGTTAAAGTTTTCGTTTGTCAGGTGAGTGGAAGTTAGCTGCATGTCGGAACTGCAATTAACGAGAGCGACCGACACAGCGCGGTCAGCGGCAGTTAGTTCGTGATCGCGGCCTAACATAACTACTGGCCAAAGCCATCTGCATTCCGTAATGCATGTAAAGCGGTCAATGTTTGGTGTTCAAAACAAATTAATGTCAGCGGCGACCACGTTGGACTCGTTCGTTCGAATTATATTAAATTTATCTTGCGTTCAACGAGTTTTTTTGGCTTCAATGACATGAAGAACTGGAGGTTGATGTGTTTATATTTTTAGTATGCATATTTTCAAATTACTCGTCGATAGAATGAATGGGTTCATAAATGCCCCACTGCCTCCTCCTACGGGGAACACAGGCATGAGGTTATGTATGCATTTTTAATTGAAAATCACGGGGTCGGTTACGCTGAGTCATTGTTGCATGAAAATGCACGGAAAACCTCAGATATTGCTTGATATTAATCTGATAGGGCGTCTACTTATCAGTAGGGAAATTTGGATTTAAGCTCCATAATCAACACGTGCTTTACGAACCTTATCACCACGAACAGTGTTAGTTTCCCGCTATTGCCTCAAATATTAATGAAAAAAATATTTTAGTTAAAAAACGACTTCTTCCAATTTTTCAACAGGATTTTACTGAACGGGCTAAATAACTATAATGACGTGACAGACAGCCTTGATTCTATACCGTGTATATTTCTTGCGCCATTGTGTGTATACCAGATTCTGGACATTAGTTTGAAACATTTCCGCAGAATTTATGGACATATTTCCTCCCGCTATATGTGTAGGAAACTAATTACATGGCGAGTTAATTTTTCGTGCTAGCCCGAAGCGCATTACAGTAGATGCCGGTCCGCAGTAAACAAATTCTCGGTAAACTGTCGGTGTGATCACATTACCGCGGGCGGAGAGCGCCGGCCGATGGTCACTCAATCAGTTTAGCTCACGTCGCGCCGATACTCCACTTACTACTTTTTGTGGTTTGCCAATTTGTCACACGACGCGTCAATTTATGCCAACAAGATTTTCATTAACTACGAGTGACTGCGGTTGCAAAAACTAGCTGATTTTATGTACTCTATGTTGGGTTACTCATATGCTGGCGCGGCATTTGAAGGCAAGATCATATTGGCCGAAATAGACTGATTACTAGAAACAGTTACGAATATTATCACGGTGATGTCACGATGTAGCAAATGTAACAACATTGCGCCGGCTTAACACTACATTTTACGGCGCCATCTAAGTGGAAACAAATATTGATAATTGAGTTTCTTACTTTCCATCATATATTGTGTGTATAAATCGATGAATGTAATGTGACTTAATTATGATTCGGCACATTTACAGACACGTAATTAAGTGGCGTTAGTACACGCGCCACGAGCGAGATCCCATGCGGAGTGGGATCGGGTTATAGCCGTAATAAATTAGGATGTAATCCGTGTTAGTTTGAACGGTAACAGATTAACGAGGCCTGACGCGGCGCGGCGGCTCATAAACTGCGGTTTGGACCTAAATCTGTGATTAGTTTATATGTACATATTAAATATGGCAGTGCGGCTTAATGGATCATGTCGGCAGCTCGTCACGGCGCCATTAGTTTTGTTCGCGAGAACACGACGACACATCCACAGCCTATCGAGCCTCAACTCCAACACCCACTTTACATATAATACTCGAAGAAAATACGCTTTGTTTTAGTAATAATTCGTAGTAAAAAGTAGATATTAATTCCATTTTATACGAAATTTATCTATAATACGAGTGCCAATTCAGAAGGCCGATTACAGATAAGCCGTCCTAAGGAAACATTTCACATGTGCGCCGTGTTGGTTGAACGTATTATTTTATCCGCGGGTAGGGACGCGACCAGTCTGTGTGGGCTAGACACGACATTTTATTCAGAATTCAGAAGCGATAATTAAATTATGTTAGAACCAATTGTTCTTTCGTGATTCAAATTAATATTACTAAAAGTTATGAAATATAAAATTTATGCTTTAACATTACAATTACACTGCGGGTAAATATTTCTGAATCCCGCCGCACTAACATAAATATTAACAATAAAAGTTGAGGTAATGTGACGGAGGTGCCGGGACCGTAATTATTTCCTTCGCTGAAGTAGGCCCGTATAATGTCAGCGAACCGCAGACTCTTTCCTTTATATTCACGTTTTAAGTTTATATGTTATTTGATAATTCTTCGTGTTATTTGTACATGATATTAAGGATTTATACAATGAATTGAATGAATATACATACATTTTGTTTCGTCCGATGTAAATAATAATAAACCTCATATACCTCATATTGTCAAACGGTGTGGCCATAATCAAAATTACGATAGTTTAATGTACTTACTCTTAAAGATTTGAATAACGTCGGTATTTCTTCCTGCAAGATTCATTATTGTTGAAAATCTTATGCAGTATCCACTGCGTTGTAAAATATGCCAACGGTTGGTTTTTAACTGTTTTTGAAGGTTCGCCACTCTCTTGCGCTTCGTCTTCTTTAAACTATAATTTAAGAAGTAAATAATTAATTTAAGCTACATGTAAAATAAATAAAATTAAGTTATGTGGAAAATTTTCAGTTAATAAAGATATTATAATACAAGGACGAAATCTTTATAATGTACATACAGTATACATCGTATATGCAAGATGCTAGCTCACTGTTAAACAGTAGGCTTGTCTTCCGGGTTTATAATCGGATTTATCCCTCGTATTGACCTCTATTATATCTAGTACGTGCGCCATTAATAATGCAGCGCCCGTCCCGCGCCCTCGCCGGCGACAAGCGAAAGTAGTTTCATACCGCACTACACTCTCACCGTGACTTCATCTGCCAGGACTTTACCGTGTTTGTCTCATTCACTAATGACTAAACATTTCTGGAGCTGGCCGTTTATGAGGCTGAATACTCTCGTTGGTTAGGCAGTGGTATGCAGCCGAGGGCCATGAGCTGCGGTCTGCCATTCAGTACATTTGATTAGCTAAGACACAAGTCTTGTGTTTTCATCTGAATCATGTCTAAGAATGTAAGAATGTACGTATTAATTTCGCTTCTGGAATTGAATACGAGAGACTTAAGAAAGAAAAAACGTGTCAGATACAGAGTTGTATATAAATGTGTCCATATCTCACAGAATATCATTTTATCGAGAGTAAATATGAAACATGCAATTATCCAAGCACTTGTATACGTCTCGTATAAACATTATTTATATCTCATGGACTTTAGTCTATTGAACCCTTTTTGGTATAAAGCATATAAAATGAAACCGTACAAACTTTAACATTAACAATATTAGTAGAACACTCGCACCCGCACAACGCGAACCCTTCCACAAATGTGTTTAAAATTTCAGCGAAAACTTTTGTCCTGCCCGCGCCCCCCGCGCGCGCTACCTCCGACCCCCCCGCGGTCGCCCGCCGCACTCCGCGCTCCCTTCAATGTTTATCTACGGGTGGGGAGCGCTGCCACAGATAACACTTCCCATTTTATTATATCTAACGCATTTTGACACCGCCGCCGCTTGATAGGAAAAAGTTTGCGAACGTTCGCGTAACGAGCACACAGAATTCTGTATTTTGTTGCTTGTTAAATGACACTTTTTATTTGCACTCGTACAGCTGCGATGGTTTTCACAATATTTCAAATGTTTTGCATTTCACATCCAATATTCTGTTTGGATGGAATGCATTTAAGTTTATAGCTTACAATATCCGTGTATGATTGTGTAGAAATCAAATCAAACGGTATGCACTTACTTGAACAGAGTCTGGAAAATAATTTGTAAGTGACATACTTGAAGATAAGAAGGAAAGATGAAAATAATGTGTTTTTGCGTGGTTAGTAATGCAGGTAAGACCGCAAGTGTGTTTTAAATCAAGGACATAGTTCAATACAAATTATAGATATTTTAACAAAGGAAGGAAAATTTGAAGAGCATGAAATAAGCGTAGTAAAATGGTAATATAACAAAAGATTACGGCGACTCCGGTTACCTCACATACAGTCCGCGCACGTGACAGCAGGAACTCTTGCATAACGGCAAGTTCCTGCGGAGAGTGCCGCGGTAATACCCTCGGTTAAGTCAGCACACTTTAACGAGTGAAGTTGGCGGCACAGCTCCACTAGTTCCAACACGTCTCACCTGTGAATTTGCTAAGAATAGCGGAAAGTCTTAAAAAATACGTGGAAGAATATTGTATGTGCTTCTCTGTAACTTGATAATCATGAGGTTGCTTCTGAACTTAACACGGTTGATCGATTTAATTGGTTGCAAATATCTAATACGTATACGTAACGTAATGGCAGCAAGTAAAATGTGAGGCGTGACTCACAGACAGGCAGCACAAAGTAATGAATATACCTGAAGGAAATAAGGCTGCGGCGGAAGCTAGGTAATACCAATCAGAGGTAGCTAGCAAGTGGAGCAAAGAGGCGCGCCCAAGGAAATTAAATGAGATTCCGTTCGTCAGGTGGCGGGTGGCATCCCGGGCCGGCCCGTGTCGCGCGCGCCGCCCACGGGCTGCTCTCGCTCCACTAAACAGATACAAGCCGCGCGCCTTCCTAAATATTATTATACTCAGCATTCGGCTTCCGAACTACGTTTCGCCGTTATCTACTTGTCATTCTGCAGCGAGACCGAATGCGCGTGACGTCATGCATAGCAATATCTTCTCTACATTATGAACTATGGTACAAGGTTTTGGTTTCCTTTAGTTATTTAAAATTGACCGAAAAGGCGCAGCATGCTCGGATACTAGAACATTGTCGAGAAAACAGACTTCATTTTGTATACACAAGTAGTCTTAATATAATATTGAATTCATAAAGATAGAAGACATTGATGCTATTATTCTCAAAGCTTCAGAACGCGGCAGTATCGCGAAGACATCAGCGTCTCGAGGTTTGTCGCCAAGAAAATAGAAAGGCACTCTGTTTGATGTGGTACTTTACTACAAGCCGAGAATTGGGCGCCGCGAGACTCGGTGTACATACACTCTAACTAATCACGCCTCGACATGCCGGGGCTAGTGTGGCTAATGTTGTTTCGTTTACCTAACGACACCATATCGTTAACCTTAACATCAGCTGTAGTGGATTTAAAGATACAGATGACTCAGTGTAATTACATTCCATGCAAAGTGACCGCACTCTGTCACATAGTAGACAATTAATATACTCTGTATATATTACATACATACTATATATATTTTGATTATGAATTTCGACGTGCTGAGAGCTGTTCAGCCGTACCGTACGAATAGATTATAACACAGCAAAAAGTATTTTCTCTGACACCGTTTAAATAATAAATGTGTGTGTATGTAGGTACAATGACAAATGGTGCTGATTGGCGTCCCGCGCTGTCTGCCCCAAATCCACACAAACGTAGGTATGCGCGCCACACCTTTGTCTTACTCGGAAAACAAAAAGTTATATCCATTTGAATACCCCAAGTTTGTTTTGTGTGCTCAAAGTTGTTCGCAACATTCCTCACGAAATTTTGTTAAGAAACAATAAAAATATGAAAACTTGTCTGCCATATTGTCCGCTCCGCCGGCGGAGCAATAAAACCGCGGCGGCGCTCGTTTGAGCGACATTTATTTTAAACACACGTCAAATAAACGAAATCGAGTGAAACGTAAACGCTTGAAGTGTTTCGCTCGGACGCGGATCAATTTAGAGCGGGCGAGCGGCCGGGCCGGGCCTGGGACGCTTTTATCTCCCATTTATCATTGAGGCGGGTGCCGGCGCCCGCGCGCACACTCACGCACACTCACCGCACCGGCCGCGGCGCAACCTCTGGGTTTTGACGCAAAAAATAATTCCGAGGTAGATGTACCGTGGAGCGCGAACACCGAACGTCGCCGCGCTGCGTCACGGCGGGAGCGCTGGCCCGGCTAATTTCCACGCAATGAATCGGAAAATTTCACAAAAACTTCCAGCCGTAGTTGGAACAATTGTTTTTTCCCGTGTTTGTACGAGTTGACAGTTGGAGCGGGCGCTGTACTCGCGCGAGGGAAATGAACAGTATAATTGTAATTGTCGGGATTCGCGAGATTTATAGCGCGGCCCACTGAACTAATTTAAAACGGTTGGCAGATAATTAATTCGAAATAATGAGGAGTCGGCTAACTCTGCCGGATTAAGAACAAACACAAACAGAGTGGTGCGCGGGGGCGGGGGCGGCGGCGGTGGGGAGGGGGGTCCTCTGTCACTTCAATTAATGCACGGATTAAACGCAGCATTGGATAATGGGATACGAATTTCGCGCGGCGGTGACGGAGTCGTGTCGCGGTCGTGTCGTCGTCGTGTCGGTGTCGTGCGCGTGTCGTGCGCGGCGCGCGGTACCTTGCGATATTGATCGGGCGCGGTTTGGCGCGAGGCTCAACCTTCGCTTTCTTATTTATGTTAATGTTAGCTTAATTTCTGTAACAGATCATAAAATATTAAAATGTTCGCCCGCAAGCACCACTCTGCAGCGAAACACTTTTGTTTCTAAATGATAATATTTTACACCTCAACCAGAAGGCAGAGTTCACTTAGCGTTTATTACGGTCGCGGATTTTTAAAAGAACTCCAGGCATATTCCTAGACTTCGTGGTGGCACTGAGAATTCCTAATGAGAAAAGTCAGTGACACTGCTCGAATCGAATTCAGGGCAGTGAAGCATGGCGCCCGGTGGTGCCAAATGGCGGACGAGGCATTCCGAAAGAACGCTATTATATCTACCTGTATACATGAATAGTCCCACGAACGACATTTATTTAGGTAATTGTCGGCTGCATTGTGTACGCAACTCTGCGGCGATTTAATGTGTAATCCAATGAAATTACCTCCGCCTACACCGACCGCACGCTGCAAGCGCTCCACACCGCCGGAATAAGTTATGTGCATGTTATAATAAAACTTAATTATTGTTAATGAAGTCATTTTTATTACAACTACAACAGTGACACCACTACCGCTACGGGGACAAAGACAGCATGGTGTTTATTTATATTCCATTTGATGTGGAAAAAAAATATAATACGTTGATTACTGCGCATACTGAGCGCGAGCAAATGAGACATCTATCTTTAGATACTTGGTTTTATTTAAATATTGGTCGTGCCGGCTCGAAGATGGCTTACGTTAATTTATTCCCGCCGTAAGAAAGCTCTGTCGCGGCTCCGCGGCCGCAATGTATGGAGATAAATTACCGCTATACGCTACGGACTCCTGGAAACTGTAAACTGCGTCCCATTACGTAGTAACTACGTAGCCACTCTCGTAGCAGTATCGTAGCCAATTTCGTAGCACTTGCGTAGCAGCTTCGTCTTGGTACTATAGTTAACAGTCATATACTATATCATAGATGTCTTACTAATTTCTCTGAATTTTGTATTTTTAGCACATCGCAACATAACCCTCAAAGATATGTATGTAGCGTCGGTGATTAGAGATTTGCATTGGACAACTGTGGCAGGTTTATTGCGTACATTGGAGGCTACACGGACAGAGACAAAAACCCACAGCAACTAAATATTTTGCCTCGGATAAAGATGACTCCCAGAAAGTCCCCTGGTCCTAACTATTCAGCACACTCCCTGGGGCACATTCCTTTCGCACCCGCTTAATGGAATATAATCCGTGCGAAGGTCGTTAATCTGTGCGCGAGTGTGTGCGTGTGTTTGCACCGCGACCATTATGTGCCACCGTACAGCTTAATTACATTATGGACGTGTTCCCAATTGGGCCGGATGGAAAATTTCGTAATTACGCGATTCAGAATAACTGGCCACAGATAGCGCGTTTAATAATGTTTTTATTTGCCACATTTGCCGCTAACATTGTATGAGCTGCTCAAATATTGGCGTCTGGAACAATGTATTTTACGAGTGTGATTACAGAACACAATTCGCCGTAAAGTCGTGCTCCAGTCGGAATCTGCGCCGCGCACAAACTCTTTCTCCGGTTGTTACAACATAAACACGAGTCGCAGTCCGAGCGTGACTCCCGCCGCTGCTCATCACTTGACGCTCTCACATCGCATTAATTTAAACAAAGTTTTGAACGATTGATCCGTTTGCCGTCACCTACATACCAAATTATTTATAATTCCTGAGAAAACGACCTGCATTTTGGTCATCGCCCGCGACAAGACAGCACCGCAGTTGTATGTAGGTCGCACATAAACCGTTGATCTGGAATTCTAGAAAGAGGACTGCGTTAAACATGGAATCTCCGCAGCTAATGCTTAAATAATAATAGTATCTTTATTTAATGGGTCTTGCAAGTTCTACTGTGCATCATTTTATACAACCAAAATTGCGGAATTTATTATAGCTGGACTGAAGAAACGGAGTCAGGATCTGTTTCAATAGTTTGATTTGTATTCGATTCCATATAAATACTTCCATATAACTTTATTGAGACTGCCCACTAAGAGCATTGTAATAATCGTTTCTATCATCAATTTTTCATCATCATTATCTCAGTATATTTAAAGATTGTGACATTCAAGTTCAGTACTGAAAGTTTTCGAAGATTCGTGCTCCCGTGAGTCTGAACAAACTTCGCCCTTTATTCAAGTAGTAGTAATAATATTTTGAAACGTTAAGTAATAGTTCTTCAGTCTCTTCAAAGTAATTTTATCAGTATTTATTTTAATACTTAAAACTCCGTCTAGGTTTTTTATCTGAGGTTACACATACTCGAATATTTTATTAATTCTGCGGAGATATATTTTATGATACAAGACACAAGAGCTGGCAATTATAGTGTGCTCACATGTCGTATAAATCAGGGACAACAAACGGCGCACAATACAAGTGGTCGCGTTTCTCGCGCCACACCCGCCGCGACACATCGCCTTCACGGTGATTTAGTGCGCGCACTCGGCACTCGTGACAGCGGACGAGCGGCGCACACACCGCGCCAGTTATTAGCCGCGCCGTCTTCAAACACAACGCCACACCATCGCCGACACTCGAACACACTTCTGTACGGAGACTACCGGCCCGATCCGACCCGACTTGAAGACCCGGGTCTTTTAAAGAAGAATTGCTTTGTTCTTCAGCACATTAAACTAGTTGGAATAGCAGGTGAAGATATAAAGACTTATTTAGTACTCAATGCGACTAAAAGGTGTTTGAATACTGATAAAAAGACTATTGTCATACGTTGCGGTACATATATATATTTTTAACTCGCAATCTCTTGCTATTAATGAAAGAAAATCTCTGTATATATTACTATAGATACATATTAAAGCGAAAAAATTATTTGCTAGTCTTAAGAACAGCCGATTAAAAAATATTTTTTATCAATTCTCAACATATTCAAGAAGTCTCTACGCTATGATATACCATTACCATTACCAAGAAAAAGAGAATCAGTAAAAAGTTAAACTTTTGCGTCTAGAGTTGATGAGGTATTTTTTTAAAACTAGGTTTTGATAGTCTCTTGTTACGTATAATAAAGCTATATTTTTAGGGGAGAAACATTTACATATATTAATTATGCTTTATAACGGATTATGCAGATTTTAGGAGGTAACTTGATCCCCCTCCCCAATCTGAAAGTACTCATAAGACAGTAATGGCGGGGAAGCAGCGGGAAGTGTTAATGAGACAAGTAGATTTGAACAGCAGCCGCCGGACCGCGGTGTTATAGTTCACATTAATGTACAGCATGTCACCACACATCGTCGCAGTAGTATAAGTGTATACATGATGTTCATATTGTTCGGCTCGCTGTACTTACTTACACTGTGATTATGTCATGAACTGGCGCAGCACTCCGCTTGGGAACCCGCCAATACTAGTGAATGAAGAGAAACTCTATCGCTCACATTACAGTCGTAACTTACTCGTGTGGGGCGCCGCTAACTCTATGCTCATAGTTTACTCGGCTTTCGTAAAGTCACCTTACCAGTGCATTTTTATTATGTCCGAAATAAAGGCCATGAGCTGATCAGAAACAAGTTATCTATGCTTTCCATAGACTACCACTATTTTATGCAGCCCATAAATAATGTGTCGCTTTAGGAAATGATATGAGCACTGTTGGACTAGTTCCAATAATCTTTTAGCCCAAGATGATGTGGAATCTCCAATGTTGCTTTGCTACATACTTGCAGTATGTGGCACCGCTGGCTATAAATCCGTCATGCAACAATGAAGCGCTCTAAGCGTTGCGCTAAACATGTCAATTAAGGCGCGCCCTCGACGCCGGCCGAGGCGGGCGCCACACTGCACGTCATCGCGCGAATAATTTATGATGTGCTTAACCCGTGTCCGACAGTATTCACGCGAGCCGAGCCGCCGCACTAATTGGCCCTGAGAGACACGGAAAGTGACGCGCGCCGACAACTAATGAATTTTCAGATATTATGTGTTAATTGTTGTTGGTAATTGGATCTAAACGTCGCCACACCCGCGAACCGACTTACACATTCAGACGCTAATTCTCGCTGACTCAACTAATGAGATGAAATTTGTTTCGTTCAGTTTTGCAAATTGGTTGAATTCTCACGGGAAATACTGGCGAGGTAACTTCGAGTAACCGTCGTTCACTCGGCAGAGTCTCCACCCGCGCCGCCCGCACACCACGCACGGCTCGTGTGCTCGCCCGACGTAATTGTCACAACATTTGTGTCAACTCTACTGATACTGACGTATTTGGGCCGAGCCGCCACAACGGAATATTATATCAAAAATTTAGCACCTTAGTAGTGAATTTTTATAAAGTATGTAATCAAGAAAAAATACATAAAAGAGCATCAAATTCATGTAAATGCTTTTTTCTCTCTCAATAAATTTTTCAGCAGAGTTTTCGTGAGATAATATATCGATATCACTTTTACAGCAAACCACATTAGTAAATAGGACTTTACATATCCCTGAGCAATTACGCAACGCCGGAATAATTTACAAGTAAACTTGTAGCTCCGGGGAGCATCGTAATTAGTATGTTGCGCCACACTAACACTCGTGTCCTGTGCTGATATAGTATGCGCAGTCCCACGTCTGTACTCAGCACATTGTCTATTCATACCGCGCTGAAATTACATGAGTCTTGTGTATGGCTCTGATTACTCCTTAGGTTCCCTCGTAAATCCTTCATTGGGAGGAACGAAGCTCAGTTCATGTATAGCACTAGTTATATTTGATTATTACGTCGTATGAACCTGCAAGCTCAAGAGGAACGTTGCTCTTATAGTGGAAATTAAAGTAGCGAGTTCAAATGTTGCTGAATGGCTAATTTTTATCCGAGTCCGGCAAAGTGACCGCACTCTTGTATGATGCTCCTTTTGATGGAAAAAGCTCTTTAAATAGAGCACTGACTGATGAGAAAGGTAATTTTTATTTCAACAAAAAGTACGTTGAGTTTAGGCATTAGTTTAAATTCCTCTCACTCGTTGACAAAATAACTCGAAACGAATGGAAACGGTTGTATACTGGCTAATCTCCGATCACTTTGTCAAGGAGTCGCAAACCGCTTCACAATAAAACCAAGAGAATATGAAGTCTTGCTATCCGGATTACGCTCCGATCGAGGATTAAGTGTTTTTTATCGTGAGGAAGACGATCGAAGTAGTAACGTTTATTGATACATTATCAGATCTCTGGAGCAAAAGTTCGTCTATTGATTTAAGAAGCTTAATATTCGTTTATGTAAGTCTTGTACAGGTAATGCAAACGATTAATATTTGTTATGGCGCGTGAATGTAGTATGTCGTAAGTGCGTAATTAAAATATGTCTTTCTAGCACATTGCAGGAAGCATATTCAATGTGACTCCACATTCGAAGGACCTATATATATCTATGTTCTTTATTCAGCCTCCTGCCGGAGCTACGTCCACGTCGTGTACGAGTACAAGTTCGGTCTACATTACGATGGGTCTTGCGTGGATCTCACTACAGAAACTTCAACACACTTTGACAACAAGTATGGCCAGTCTATTGGTTTCGGCAAATTTAGTGAACTATAATATGTACTGTAGTTCTTGGACAGACGTCCATGTTTCAGATTTTCTTAAAATGTGCTCACTGATTGCTCGAGCTCGATCCCAAAGCATTGTGGTATTGACGACATAAATAAATGTTAACAAAATTCGTTTTAATTTAATTTCATCATGATGTTGTAATATGTTTCACTTTATATATAAATGTCATTTGAAACCGTTGACGTGACACTAAAGCCGGCCGAACATCGCTTTTATGTTGGCTACTGAATGCTGAACCCAACATTTCTAAGGGCCTTTTGAGCGCCAAACCGTCAATATTATTCAAGGCGCTGTAATTTTTTTGTGAGTGCTCGATTTGAGCCGTCGCACGGTGAGTGGTCGGCGACATGTGACTGGCGTGCGGGTGTGCGCGGTGGTGCGGGTGCGGGGCGCGCGGGGGGTGCGGGGGTGACTTGCCTCGTCACGCCGCTAATAGAAATACCTGGAGTAAATGCATTAAGTTGGTGTTGTGCTCGGCTGCGCTGGAGGTATGCACAGAATTTTATTATACAGATATTTGCAAGCTCATACGTGGAAATTAAATCTAATGAGAAAATAAAATGTGGATGAAAACGTAAAGCAATTATGCTTGGTACCATTATCATTAACGTGGGTGTATTCTTATTGTATGTTGCTTTATTTAGAAACATAGAATTTTGAAACGGAAAACTTCACGAATCAGTTTACTCGTTTGAAGAGCCGAAGAGAGGATCTTACTTAGAATTAATTAAATTAAATAACTTGGCGACGAATTAGGCGTAAGAAACGTGGTCATGTTATTTTTTTATTCTTTGACACGTACCGTTACTATGTACAATGTGTCACTTCGCTAACACTGCGAGTGTGCTCTCCTCAATATGGACGTAATGTAAATGTGTATTTCAGTCGATATACATGTCACTGATAGGTACGAGCACGTGCCTCCTGTATTATTCAGGGGTTAGCCATTAGTATAATGGCTCTGGGATATGTTCGCGTAGCATTACTGGTTCAGTCCGGGCGGACAGTCACTCCACTCGCTGAGTTGAAAGGCTGAATACCCCAACATTTCCCGTTCAATCCAACCCAAGTTGCTGAACGGGGAAAAGAAGGAGTGATTAAGTGAGTGACATACGAATTTAAAATAATTTAAAAAGCTTACAAAAATGAGATTTTTCTTACGATATGATGTACTTTCAGAATTGCAGACATCTTAGTCAACTACCAAACTTGATTACGGACAAGTCTCAGAGTAGAAATGTTTTACAAAAACAAAATTACACGTCTCAACCGAATGGACTGTGCTCAGTCGCCTGGGTTCCGAGTAGTGAAATACTATTTAGTTACAAATGAATTCCATACGAATTTGTGACGTGCTTTGAGAGCCATTATGAACTTGCTTAATGAAAATTTACGTACCTATATTCACAAAATTACGTTACAGGTTACCTACGCGAAAACCTCTTTGTGTCGTAAACAAAAGTCATACTAAGCAGTGGACATATTTTCCCGTGACATAGCGATATTCGTATTGAGAAGTCTTTTTTATGGGCCAGTTCAACCTGCTCGTGGCACAGCTCATTCAGTGAAAAAATATTTTGGCCCAACAAAAACTTATCATCAGGTGTCAGTTTGCTGGCGTGGGGTATAGATGTCAATGTGTTTACGTCTCCAGTATCACAAAATAACGCACCGAAGGTGATATTTGGAAGAAAAACAAGATAGATGAGCGGAGTCGCGCGCCGCCCGACATGTATCATCGTTGAAGACGTTCACCGGCGGATTCATAGCGCACTTGTGTTGTCTCACATCACACCAATTGATCGACATTCAACTACGTCACTTGTATAACCATAAACTCTAGCGTTATTGAAAAGTTCATGAATCGGAGTTTTTATCGGTACTTTCGACCATAAAAAGTATATTTTTATTTACTAAAATAATGACAAATAAGGAAATGGATAATGGAATAATAAGGAAATGGATTTTGAACCTAAATTCTCAAAGCAGGCTTCATCAAATCGTATTAGCACAGTGGAGTTGTCGAATCCACATCTACTGAGGAGATAGACGACAACAGAGTGTCCATAAGAACATGTTCGCTAAAATTTCCAACATTCGGACGAAGGATTCACACGTTTAAAAGAGAGCGTAGCTGAAAACAATAATATTACCAAGAAAATCTGCATGTTGAAAGTAACGTATTTGAGTTTTCAGGTCATGAGGATTGTTACTAATGGCAGAATTATTTAGACATCCGGCACGAACTGTAACAATTAGAGAACGTCTTATGTGTCACGTCATTAATGTCGTTCGATTTATCTGTAGAAAGTACTCGATAGAACGGAGTGCGTCGTGTTCTTGAGAACTTGATAAACATAAACTTAATCCGCCCCGTCACCTCTCGGCGCGCTTGTCACCGCGTCAAAGTTTGTCGCGCCCCTGCCCCCGCGCCGCCGCACCCCACCCCCCGCATACCTCCACACTTCCCAAAGAAGCTCGTTGCGAAGGGATAGAGAACAAATCGGTGCAAACAACACAAAGAGTGGCGAGCGCGGCGTGTGGCGCGGCCGCTGGGAGTTCGCCACCGGCGCCCGCGCCGCGCGCCGCCTGATTGATGAGTTGCGAACTCGCGCCCGAACACCTACCGAGTCTTAGCAAGAAATCGTCGAAACCGTGTCTACACTTTATATGATTTATTATTTAGAGCTGAGTGCCCATTGTGTTACACAATGTTTTTATGAATAACGGTGAAACATTTGATACGGTGTACTAGCAATTGCGATAGAAACGACGGCTGTCTTAATATATTCTATTGTAGTTTCAGTGCTTAGCAAAATTGATAAGTGGTGCGGGCGGTGAGTAACAAGCACACGAAAGCTATGTAAATACCCGCGGCACGCTACAGAAAGGTAACTCGCAGGGTTGGCAGTGCATGTATCACGGCGTGGCTCGTAAATAACAAAGATAAAGTGCATACAAATGAGCGCAACATTAGCCGAAGACGGCGCGCAGGCACACCCGCACTGACTCGCGCGCGCGGCTGATACATTATTCTCTATGATCGTGTTGGAACACACGTACATCCTCGCCACGTGCCACCACGTCACCAACCTAGCCACTGCTCTATTACAGTTGAATGTCCTCGATTATAAGTGTAATATTATAATACTATCTTTGTGCGTGAAGCCCTGAAATCAAGAAAATGGACATAAGAAAATGTAACAATTAAAAAAAAATGGGAGTGAATTGGGCGAGTCGTTTTTATGAAACGAATAAAATGGCTGGATTAAGTGTACATCTGTGATTCTAGCTAGTTAAGCGAAGACTGTACAAGTCACATAGAAAAATGGATCAAGTTTAGTGCAAAAATTTTTAAGAAAGCGAAAGTGAAAGACTTTTGAGTGAAATTCGTTGTTAAGCAACGACTTACTTAAGACAGATGTAGTCAATTTTAAGAAAAAAATGATCTCAATAAGTTATAAGTAGATTTTAGGACATTATTTTAAATTTTCTTTGTGTCAATTGAATCGGTTTACTACGTTGCATTAACACATGACTTTTCGGAGTTATGTGTGTATTCACATTGAATTATCACTTGCTTTAACGGTGAAGGAAAACATCGTGATGAAACCTGCACACCTAAAAGTTCTTAGGAATTTCTTAGGTGCGTAGTCCGCCAACCCGCACTAGGCCAGCGTGGCGGACTATGGTCTTAAACCCTCTCAATGGTAGAGGAGACCCGTGCTCAGCAGTGGGCGTATATGGGTTGATGAAGAAGAAGAAGAAGAAGAAGATTAACACATGAACATGTTTTAAGTTAAAAGTATTTAATTTTGATTCTTCAAATTTTGGAGCACGCTTGCCTGCTCTACCCTATATAAAAGTGGTGATAACAACAATACCATTGGACATCAAGAATCCCATTCCATGGACATATCCAAAATTTTAGTTCATTCAAAGGAGGAATCGTCAACTGCAATGAGGCCGTTCATTGTACCGCCAGCTGCGTATCTTTTTTGTCTCTTTGTTTTGTTATTATGCAAGGTGTATAACAAAAGAAATATGATTCAATTAAAAAGGCTGGTGGAGTACAGTAGGTGGCAAAAAGTCGGTCACCCAGGTTGGAGTGTCGACTGCGACGGGTCGCGGCGCGCGCCCGCCACTGCGCGCCACTCCGTGCCACCCAGCGCTGTTAATGTGAACATTTTGTAAACAAATTCATTGATTGGCGTCATTCGCGAGCTCTCGCACTTCACACTTGACACTTTTTATACGTGCAGAGGAAAATTCAGTTCCGTGTCACACCACCGACGCCAGTTACCTGCTCCTGAAAAACACGTGAAAAACAATATTGTTGCGTGTCGCTTGTCGGCCGCTGCTTGGGCGCGGCAAGCTTGCTGGGCGTAAGATTCGGAGTAATCCGAACGCCGGTACCCAGCCCCTAAGATGTCTTCCACGTCGAAGATTGCCGGTTTGTAGGTGTATTTGGGAGCAAATAAAACGCAGGCAAACAATAGAAAATGCCGTTGTCACTCGCTCGAAAATGCCCTACACGACCCCCCCTCCTTGAAGTATGTAGGACGGAGTCGCTGCAACAGTGCTGCCCTTGTGGTCGCACTGTCTTCTTGCCAGAAGCGTGCTCTTCCGATAGCGCTGTCTTCTTTTCTTCCCGTAGCGCCGTCTTCTTTCTTCCCGTAGCGCCGTCTTCTAGAAGATATCGCTGTCTCGCTCTCGCCGATAGTCGTCTTCTTCTAGCAGGTCTCGTAGTCTTCTTCTTCTTGTAGGTCTTGCTGTTTTCCTTCTTGTTGTTCTCGCTGTCTTGCTTGTAGATTCCCATACATCCTTCGGTTTTTGCGCGCGCTTACCTACTCCGCGGCTATCCCGTAAGGAGGCCCCATGCAATTCGAACTTAATTTCGTTGCGTTTTTATTACGGCGAGTGACTATATTGGCTTTTATTTTAAAAGTGTTTTAACCTATATACATGTATCTTATGTCTAAATGTGAGTCTAGTTGTGCTCTACATACATCAATAATTTATACACTTAACTTATTCTTATTGTAAAAAATATAAACGAAAAACACACAAAAATCTTAAGTTTTCACGTTTTCTTACCGAGCCGAGTATGAAACAGTCATAATCTCGGCTCGGCTGTTATGTTAAAAATGCCGCTCGTGGTCCCTCGAGATAGCGTCGCTTACATCCTCCCCCTCGTGCGCAGCACCATCCTCTTGTCCTGGCGACGCCGCCGACACCAGCAACACCGCCTTGGAGCTTGGTCGTCGCAACACGCCGTTCGTCGTGCGTATCCCGATGACCCGGGTACGTCCGTCGGGCCCGGGATGGACATCGATGACTTCTCCTCTTGGCCAGATGCAGCGAGGCATGGTGGCGTCCACTATGAGGACGACGTCACCACACCGAAAGTCCCGGTCGCTCGCTCGCCCGCAGATCCGACGTGGTAAAAGTGTGGGGAGGTATTCTCTCACCCACCGGCTCCAGAAGTGGTCCGCTAACCGCTGCGCTGTCCTCCACGACCTCCGTCCAGACAAGTCCGAGTCTGTGAATACTCCTATCCGTCGAGCACCACAGGATCTCCCAATCAAAAAGTGATTCGGCGTCAGCGCTTCTTCTGGCGATTCTTCTTCAATGACGAGCGGTCGTGAATTTACTATGTGTTCCGCTTCGGTGATGAGCGTGTGGAGGACTTCTTCTTGAGGATGTCTTTCCTTGAGCGTAACAGCCAGGGCAACCTTTATCGATCGGACTAAACGCTCCCAGGCTCCTCCCATGTTTGGCGCACCGGGTGGGATGAATTTCCACCGGATTCCCAATTCTTCTGACGCGTCGACTAACTCTTCCTTCTTCAGCTCTTCCAAGGCCTCTTTCAGTTCTTTGTTGGCGCCGACGAAGTTCGTTCCGTTGTCGCTGAAGATGGTGTGTGGCATCCCTCTTCTGGCGGCCATTCGTCGTAACGCCAAGATCATGGAGCTCGCAGAGAGTGACGGTGCGAGTTCCACGTGGACTGCTCTCGTGGTTAAGCATGTGAAAAGCACTCCCCATCTCTTCTCGTGTCTTCGTCCGACTGTGATGGTCATGGGGCCGAAGTAGTCGACTCCCGTGTTGGTGAATGGGTGTTCACCATGACGCAACCTCTCCACGGGTAAGTCACCCACCGGTGGTTGTTGCGGCGCACTCCGGTGTACTTTACACCACTGACATTGGTGTACGATGCGTCGCACCGCTGACCGCAGGCCGATCACCCAGAACCTCTGGCGAACTTCGTTCATCACTGTGGCATGGTTCCCGTGGTTGAAATGCTCGTGATAATTTCGGAGAAGGAGTTTCGTTAAGTGGTGACGGCTGTCCAGAATCACCGGTCTCTTCGCCTCTCTGGCAATGTGTGGCACTGCGTCGATCCGTCCATGTACTTTTAGCAAACCTTCTTCTAGGATGACTCCTATCTTACGTAGCTTGCTATCCTTGCTCACCTGCTTGCCTTGTCTAATGGATTTGATCTCTTGCTTAAAATCCTCTTCTTGACATCTCTTAAACAACAGATTCTCTGCAGCCTTTACATGCTCGAGGTCTAAAGGCAAGAATCTTTTTGCTGGGGCGAGCGGGACACTTTGCTTCTTGCCGTCGGAACATCTCTTAATGACGCGTCTCCACGTCGGATCTTCTTTCTCCATCTTGCGAGCAATATTTATCGGCCGCCCTTTACCACATAAATACAGGAACTGTATTACTCGGGCGGTTGCTCTCACAAGCCGGATCCATCTTGAGAATCGCTCTGGCTCTGGTGTGGCGAACTCAGACGTGGTTCTGACTGTAGCGACGATACGACTTTCCTTTTCTTCCCCTGTACTCTCGGTTCGGAAATCTCGCGCCCTTGGCCATGATTCTTCGCCGTCGCGCAGGAAGGCAGGACCCGTGAACCAGCGGTGATTTGCGTCGAAGTCCTTCGGTACTCCTCGAGTCGCGTCATCCGCAGGGTTCTGCTTGGACGGTACCCAGCGCCATTGTTGTGGTCGCGTAGTCTCTTCTATCTCGGCCAGTCTGTGCGCGACGAAAGGCTTGAATGTTCTTGGGTCCGTCTTGATCCACGAGAGTACGGTACTCGAGTCTGTCCAATAAGTGACTCTTTGGACTGCCATGTCGATCTCCTCGCGTACCGCTTGTGCCATCCGAGTCGCTAAGAGCGCCGCTTGAAGTTCCAGCCTGGGTATAGAGACTGGCTTCAACGGTGTCACCCTGGATTTGCCCGCCAATAAAGTCACATTGTATCTATTATTGTCACATCGCTGCCTCCAATATGTGGCGCAGGCGTACGCGGTCTCGCTTGCGTCGCTGAACACGTGAAGCTCCCCCTCGTGGTCCTTCTGGGCGATACAACGAGGGAGCCTCAATTCTTCAAGCAGCATCAGGCTGTTCAGGTAAGCGTCCCAGTACTTCTCTTCTTCTGGTCTTATAACCTCGTCCCATCCGACCCCGCTCTTCCAAATATCTTGGATCAGCCGTTTTCCTTGAATTAGCACAGGAGTGGCTAACCCTAATGGGTCGAACGTGGACATAACCGCACTGGTTACTTCCCTCTTAGTGGGCGTCTTCTCTTTGTTCGACACTTCTTTGCTGACGTTCCTCATCTGCGTCCGGAAACCCAATGTGTCTTCTGCCGTGAACCAGCGCAGCCCCAGTGTTTTCTCTTCTTTTGAACCTAGCTCCACCTCTCGGTTCTCTGGTTCTTGTCCGAGTGCCGTCGATATTCCCCTTCTGTTCGACACCCATCCCCGTAATTCAAACTTGGCGGCGCGGTGAATGGCATCTACTTGCTTCGCTATCTTGACGGCCTCTTCTGCGCCTTTGAAGCTCTGTAGGTAGTCATCCATGTAATGATTGCGATCCACCGCGCGCGCTGCTTCTGGGTATCGATCCGCGAATCTCGCCGCATTTTTATTCTTCACAAATATTGCGGCACTCGGTGAGCAGGCCGCTCCGAAGATCAGGGAAGACATTCTGTATTCTTGCGGTGGTCCCGTTCGTCTGTCGCCTCTCCACAAGAATCGTAAGCTGTCGCGGTCTTCATTCCTTATTTTAATTTGCAGGAACATCTCCTTTATGTCAGCTGCTATGGCGACGGGCCACTGCCGGAATCTCAGCAGCACTCCAAACAGCGATTGTAACAGATCTGGTCCGGGCAAGAGGGCGTCGTTTAAACTTTTGCCACAAAACTTTGCAGCGGCGTCGAACACTAGTCGGCGTTTCTTCTTGGTAGGATGTGTCACCGTGAAGTGTGGTAGGTACCATATCCTTCCCGACTCTGGTTTCGCATCTGCCCTTTCCGCATAACCGCTGTCAATCAGGTTATTTATTTCCCTTTCGTATTCTTCTTTATGGCTCGGATCCTTGTCGATCTT
The DNA here is from genome assembly GCA_030295005.1 of Cephonodes hylas. Lineage (NCBI taxonomy): Eukaryota > Metazoa > Arthropoda > Insecta > Lepidoptera > Sphingidae > Cephonodes > Cephonodes hylas. Next base: position 90,158 of record AP025367.1, on the reverse strand, counting down.
CCTTTCCATTGAGTACAGGCGGGTCTCGGCGGACTTGAAATTATTCGGTAGTTTCTCTTCCGCGTTCTTCCATAGTAACCCGACTTCGTATCTCCCGCTAGACAGTTGACGGCTCGTACTGTCTAATATTCTTAACGCTTGTCCATCTGCGTCGGTCGTCGGCCGTCGTGGCATTACTCCGAGTGATTCCACGGCGAAATGCTCCTTAATGAGGGTGTCAAGATCTTCCTCTCTTGTGGACACGTGTGCGCACGTTGTGTGACGTATCGCCCTCGTGTTGCCTCCGTCGCAACCGTGTAGGACCCATCCGAGAAGAGTGAATGACGCCACCGGTTGACTTCGCGGGCCTTTCTTCGTGCTCTTAGAGACGATCAACTCCCAGTTGTCTTGCCCGATCAACATCCTTGGAGCTTCTTCGGCGTACGTCAATTGATCCGTCAGGTCGCGGAGATGCGCGCATCCTTTGAGGCGATCCTTCTCTATCTTCTGAGGTGCGAGACGAATGTCGTCGACGGTTCTCGCACCTGTCACTCTTCTTTTATTCTTCTGGTGGGCGCCTCGGATCGTGAAGTCAAGTTTCATTGAATTTGTTTTTGTCACCTTCTTGCCGCCGACGGTCTCAATGACTAACCTCTCTTGTGGTCCTTGTAATCCAATATCTTCTGCTACTGTGGAATCTACCAATGTCACGGTAGATCCTTCATCCAACAAGGCGAGAATCTTCTTTGACCCTTTCGGGCCATATATTTCCACCGGCGCAATTTTTAGATATGCCCTTTTGCTGCCGGCGAAATTGACGGCGACGCGCACGTTGCTCGTCGTCTCCCCTGGTGGCTCCTCTGGTGCCTCTTGAACTGCGCGATCTTCGTGGAGTAGCGCATGATGCCACCTTTTACATTTCTTGCAAGCCGGAGCTCTACAAGTTTCCTTGCGATGCCGTCCGTGAAGACATTTGAAACACAACCCGCTCTTCTTCACGGAACCCCATCGATCCTTCACAGGAGCTTGCGCAAACTTCGAACATTCAGCCACACGATGGTTTCCTTGACAATATGCACACTCGCTGGTCTTCGCTTCAGTAGCTGTGTGTGCTATCTGCCTCACTGGAATCTGTCGTCTTGTGGGTCCCGCTTCTTGCACGGCGTATGGTCCGCATCGGTCCGCCTCCCTGTTGAGGAACTTCGTTATCATCAACAGGTCGGGATCTTCCGGCTCCTTGTCGGCCGCGAAGTCGAACCACCGATAACGGATGACTGCCGGCATCTTGTCCACAATACACTTCAGCATTTCCGGCGACTGTAGATATTGTGGCTTCTTCAGGCCTCTGATGGCGGCGACGGTGTTGTTAACATAACTGGCGAATACACACACGTCGCGGGCGTTCTCGCTGAGACGTGGCAAAGTCTTCAGTTTCTCCAATTCCGCCAGTACTAATGCGTCGGGTCTTCCAAAACGGCGGCGTAATGCTTCCAGGACCTCTTGGGGTTTGCAGTCAGAGTAGAGTGCGCTCTTGACCGCGTCCCTGGCTAGTCCCTTGATCGCCTTCCTTAACCGGGCCATGTTCTGCGTGTCGGTGAATAGCGGTGCCGTATCGTCGTAGACTGTCTTGAAGGCTGTCCATTCTCCGCTATTTCCGTCGAACGCTGGCATCTCATGTTGAAATGAAGGCGTCGCCGTCGTCGTTCCCGGCTTCGCGGTCGCGATTGCTTTTAATATCGCGTCCGCAAGGTTCTGCGTGTCACTGCGTTCGGTGGTCGGTGCGGCTTCGGTGAGTGGCGGTGCCATATCCTTGTGCCCTTTTCCCTCGGGCTCCACCGTCGTCTGCACCCATCGTGACACGTCCTCTTCTTTATTGATGGGTTCTTCATCAGCGAGAGAGTCTTCATCATCCTCCAGCTGTATGAGCTCTAAATGAGCACTTGCTCGTGCCGCCGCTGCTTGCGCCACTTCAAGTTGCAATTTCGCTAACTCCGCCTTCGCTTCCAGTTCCCTCTTCCTCCGCTGATATGATCGCGCCGTGCTTCCGAGTCTGACAGACGTGGCTCGTGTCAGAAGAGGTGCTTCGTCCCTCGGTGCTCGTCGGTAGTCGGTTGCGGTCGTCATGGTCACTGTAGTTCCATGAGTCCACGTCGTGGTCGGCGTCGATCCTGACGTGGTCGCCGTCGTTGAGGTGATGGCTGGATTGGCAGACGTCGTTGCTTCAGGTTGCGCAGCAGCTTCTGGCTGCACGGTGCTCTTGTTGCTTCTGGTGGTCGGCATCTTGACGCGAAGAGGATCCGGCTCGAAGGACCAGTTGTTGCGTGTCGCTTGTCGGCCGCTGCTTGGGCGCGGCAAGCTTGCTGGGCGTAAGATTCGGAGTAATCCGAACGCCGGTACCCAGCCCCTAAGATGTCTTCCACGTCGAAGATTGCCGGTTTGTAGGTGTATTTGGGAGCAAATAAAACGCAGGCAAACAATAGAAAATGCCGTTGTCACTCGCTCGAAAATGCCCTACACGACCCCCCCTCCTTGAAGTATGTAGGACGGAGTCGCTGCAACAGTGCTGCCCTTGTGGTCGCACTGTCTTCTTGCCAGAAGCGTGCTCTTCCGATAGCGCTGTCTTCTTTTCTTCCCGTAGCGCCGTCTTCTTTCTTCCCGTAGCGCCGTCTTCTAGAAGATATCGCTGTCTCGCTCTCGCCGATAGTCGTCTTCTTCTAGCAGGTCTCGTAGTCTTCTTCTTCTTGTAGGTCTTGCTGTTTTCCTTCTTGTTGTTCTCGCTGTCTTGCTTGTAGATTCCCATACATCCTTCGGTTTTTGCGCGCGCTTACCTACTCCGCGGCTATCCCGTAAGGAGGCCCCATGCAATTCGAACTTAATTTCGTTGCGTTTTTATTACGGCGAGTGACTATATTGGCTTTTATTTTAAAAGTGTTTTAACCTATATACATGTATCTTATGTCTAAATGTGAGTCTAGTTGTGCTCTACATACATCAATAATTTATACACTTAACTTATTCTTATTGTAAAAAATATAAACGAAAAACACACAAAAATCTTAAGTTTTCACGTTTTCTTACCGAGCCGAGTATGAAACAGTCATAATCTCGGCTCGGCTGTTATGTTAAAAATGCCGCTCGTGGTCCCTCGAGATAGCGTCGCTTACAAATATGTGGAGAACCCTCTGCAAATTTGTTTTCTATTAGTGTCCGTATCAGAATATCGTTTTTATTGTTTTCATATTGACAAATATCTTTGCTCTAATTCACGCAAAAGAATACGTCGCGCTGCTTGTGTTGGTGAGTTGAACCTATATCAATTGCTACATTTTACCCGAATTATTTCACCGTTTTTACTCTTGTTTAAAAATACTGATATATGTAAGGATATTATAGATGTGGTTGATTTTACGGAGTAGCCCGAGGCGTATAGAAAGGCTCGTCGTTTTTGCGCACGGCCGAGTGCAGTGAGCGCCTGACTGCACGCCGTCACTGCCCCGCGGACGGGCGGCCAATATCGGAGCCCGCGGCGACACCACGCCGAGCCTGCAAATAAACACACGAACAGACTTCAGGCTGCTTATTCGAGGACAATTTTAATCATAGTCTAACTTTACTATGATCTGTAAATGTGTTCACATAAAACAATCTCAAAATTGCTCTATTGTTGATATTGTACCGTCTCTGATCGAAACTGTCACTTAGAGGAAAACATGTCAAAGTTTGTGTTGTAATCTGTCTGTGCGAGTTGGTAATAATTAGTTTTGAAGTATTGTCGGAGTACAAGAGTATCTGTAGACGAGATCGGTGCGCTGACCGGAGGCAACTTGTCGTAGAGTCGCCGCCCGTTGTTGCGAGACAAGCTGACCGTGTCGCCCCCCGTCCCCCCACTGTCCCCGCACCCCCCGGCACGTCCGCACGGCAGCTATTGTATCGCGCACGGTGCCGTCCGTCTCGACGTACTCACGATACCTCCGTACTTCACCCATACGTTATACAACTTTCGGATTGTAAATGATTTCACTGCCCACAATCTGAAGAGAACAATAACATACATATGCAGTTAGTTATGTGCAACAAAAAAAAAAGGCATTCGTATAATTATTTTGAAATGTTGTTCTTCATTCTTCATCAACCCTTATACGCCCACTGCTGAGCACGCGTCTCCTCTACCATTGAGAGGGTTTTAGGCCATAGTCCACCACGCTGGCCTAGTGCGGGTTGGCGGACTACACACCTAAGAAAATTCTTAGAACTTTTTTAGATGTGCACTATGCAGGTTTTATCACGATGTTTTCCTTCACCGTTAAAGCAAGTGATAATTCAATTTGAATACACACATAATTTCGAAAAGTCATAGGTGTGTGCCTGGGGTTCGAACCCGCGACCGCCGAGATTCTCGACCGCGCGCCTAAACCTCGGGGCCATCACTGCTTAAATGTTGTTAGTTTCTGAATTAATGATGTATTTAAGTAACATTACAAATCTGGGGCCAAATTAGTTCACGAATTCATTTAATTTTTTTTATTATTGACATAGTCGCTATAAAATGTTGTAAGGTTAGCTAATTACGTAATTACTTAAAACTGAAAATCCTTTAAGTAGGGACTGAATAAATAAACCGACTGGGTATTACATGGATCTCACAGCTTTTTAGGATTGAACAACTGAGTTGTGAGACTTGTTTTACAAGTATTGTTTTTGATGGCTAATATGTCCTATAGTTTATGATTACGGACTGCTAAACTATACATTTTCTCCTTACACCAACGCCGGCATATAATGCACAGTGTTGTCTAAATCGACTGCAAAATGACGGATCACTCCCGTTTCATTTAACTCACTCGTACGATGGAAGTGTCCATCTGGGAATAGATTTGTGTCAATAGCAGTGGGAGTGACGCATGGAGATTTAATTGATATTGAAGCCATTCCACCGACAAAAATCGACGATTTAAAATTTTATACACATTTTATTCAATTCATCCGGTAATTCTATTTTTGTGCCGTTTAGTGAGTGCATATTTTATGATTTCAGTGAAGCGAGTTTTCGTCTTCCGATCAATATATTATACGTAGGTACTCATATACCTATGAGTATGTATATAATGTGGTGATAATTATTCAGTCACAGCATATTCAATTGTAATATAAACCTCTGTTGTAAAACGTCAGGAGTTCGGGAGCAGTAGTCCTCTAGATAATAGTACCACTCTTAAACAGCCTGCGCTGTTATAGAGATGACTGAAGCTGTAAGACTAAAATTTCTGGAAGTCCAATTTACTGGCAGCAGAATATTCGTAAAAGGCCGGTGGGTGCGCCACACGGAGCCGCGGAAAATAAAAAGTATGTTGCGGAATCTGGCGCAAAGTCACGGCCGCCGTCTCGGCCTACATATCTAACAATATAATCGCACTGTTTTTTAAAAGCGAGCGCTAAAAAGACTGCACTAAAGAGCAGTTTAATCTCAACGTTCCGTCAGGAAATTATTATCCTCCGCCACAGGCACAATTACGCTGTAATAACTGATTTTAAAGAATCCGCGGAGAGACCAAAGTGGCAGAAAATTACAATCATTAAATATGAAATGTCTTCTGAGTGAAGGCTGTTATTTGGTGGGCGTTATCGACGTCGCCCCAGCCCGCCCGCGACCACTCGAGCGGGGCATTGTCTCCGCCACTTGATCAGTCCGGTGCTCACAAGTGTGACGCGGCACCTGTGTAGGTGTACGCCGTACGGCATGTCACCTTTGTGTTTAAGTTGGTGCTCTACGACGGCGCGTACCTACTTATATGGTATGACGCAAATGTCGACAGCTTCTTTTCTAGAATCAAATACTTCATATACCTTAGAGAATAATTGAGAGCATCTCAAAAATTTTAACATATGTGTACCTATACACATTTGTGTATAGGTACACATATGTTAAAAGTTTAATATATATTTAACCTCGCGCCTGTATTTCCGTAAATGGTTAGTAGATGAGCATTTCTGCACCTACATCTCGCTAGGTGTGCATCATTGTGATCTCCAGATCACACGACAAATACTTGTACCACGAGAGCAATAGGCACTCGTGTAGTTATATAATATTTCCATCAGTAAAGTATGTATGTCATAAAATCAAACACAAAGCTAGTTTAATTATTTTAGGTTTATAACATTAATATTAATTGGTTTCGCTTGTCCAGTCGATGGACATACTTATTAATATATGTCGGCAACAGAACCAATAAGAAATCACAGCGCCACTATACAGATCTCGGCGTGTATCAACTCGTAGTGCGCTAGTCGGGAGTTCCGTCGCGATGTGTTGAAGTGGGCCGTTCCGCGCGCACTTCTGATACACTTCGGTAAAAGCGTTTCCTCGACTCGACCGCGTCCTTTCAATGAGTTTGCGCTTCATAATTACGCTGTGAATGGTTATTGACAAATCCGAGAGGGCGTGTTGTGCCTCTCCCGACACTTGGGACACTCCCGACACTCGCCACTCTCGGGCATTTCATTTAACTTCGGTCGCGCGGCGAGAGTTCGAGTGCGGACACTACCCTCGCCGCTCGTTCACAACTCATTGAAAGACGCTTTACATTCTCCTTATTTAGCATTGTTATAGTTCTTGCTCTTACATTCAGTTAAACTCTCTGTCAAGTCAATGTTAACTTCAAGAGCTCATTGTTGTTTCATTCTTATTTACGAATTTTGTTGTACAATTCATCAAAACCTTTCAGAGTTAGTAGTCAATTAAACAAATAATTGACTGACCTTAATATCCATATGTACTTATGCGATCAATTGTTGCTATGGAGTAGGTTGGTACCTAGGTACCCAGGACGTCGTGGTGTGAGTCATAGTCAAATAATCTTTATTCAATTAGACTTTCACATATACTTTTGAATCGTCATTATATACGTTTTTTTAAAACTAGTGCCGCTTCGAAACGTGTTATCGCTGTGGAGAAGAAACTCCCTCAGCAACACGAAATGTCATTTTTTTTAATAAATTTAATTCATTGTACAATTAAATTATAAAATATGTCATAAGGATTTAATTATAGCAACACATCCTCTGATCAGTTTATTTACTCCCAGGGGTTATACTATTAGGCACAGCTTCCAACTTCATTTTGTGTCCTCATTCAAATTCAAATGCGCATTGGTTCTAAAATGCATAAAATAAAACGTACATCAATACGATACGTCGCGAAACAAAAAGGCTTCAAAAACAATCTCGATCCGAAGCAAAGCAGCAGCTGAACGTATCAAAGAGCGCGCTACAATCGATTCAACGAATGTGCAATGACAAACGTTTCGTGCCGTTCCCAAGTGTTTGTATCTTGAAGCTGAATGGTTTGCTTCTGTACGTAAATGTTGCGAAGCGTACAACTAGCCGAGCCCGGCAGGCACGGGTGGAATGTCAATTGCATTAAAATATTCCGCTGAGTATTAGCCGCGCGCTGCGTGTGTCGCACCGCCGGCCGTACATAAAATCCTCGCGACATTTCAAATAAAACGAGAGAGCGGTAGCCGTGGGTTGACACAGGCTCCCAGATCCAATGGAAAAGCGAGTTTTGGCAAAAAACATTTTTCATAACAATTTGTCTCTATTTCGCAGAGGGGAAATTTTATTACTTTTTATACAGAGCGAACGCAAAAACTAGTTTCGGCCTGAAATATCGGCCATGTGTTATGAATGTTACGTTAGAGCGGAAAAACTGGAAACGACGCGGTAAACCACACCGCGCGCCGACTGAACTCCGCTCTGTGCCGTTTGTGAATAGAAATCTTTGTTGCCGTGGATACTGCTACAGCAACAAAACTTCTTTTGTGTATTATTACACAACAATATTATAATGCGTCGTCGTAGCCCGCAAAAACACAACGCGTAGCATTCGCGTAGCCCTTAGTAGCGTGCAGCTACGGAACTCGACGTTTAATTTAATAAGCAGTGGGATACAATTGCTAGAGTTGCGAATGAGCTTCCAATTAATAACAATTTATTTTAAAAGCGTAGTGTTTGAATGGAACGAGTTGATTGTACAAAGTGAATGGTAAAAGAAAAAATTACAATACAGAATGTCTGGCATAAGGACACATTGAGTGCGTAAGTTTCATAATGGACAAGTTGACAAGCAAGTAGCGCGTGTGTTCGCACAATGCCCAAACTGTGCTCAAGTGTGGCTCACTAGTCACTACTGAGGGAGTATTGAGTGGCTCTCGGCCTCTATTGCCTCCTACATCATGAATGTCATCATTTGTTTATTCACTCGGGTTTTTTGTTTTCTACACCTATGTTAAGTTCCTTAGCACATTGTAAATCCGTACATCATCTAGACAATTGGAGGTTTAAACGCTAAGCTTCAAAATGCTACATATAAGATTGTCAAAAAGGAACATTAACTTAACAATATTGAAGAATTATTGTATAGCAACGAATAATTGTAATAGCATTTTGATTGAGATGTTCTTTAATAAACTAACTAGAGTAAGGTTTTACCCGAAAAGTATTTGATACTAAGTAATATATTGCAACCGTTATCTTAAAACAACAAAAGCATAAAACAAGTAGGCTTTGTTTAGATCCGATTGTATCGCGGCGAACATGAGAATTTGCGATAATGGAAAGCAAATGAAACAAATCGAAGAAACTCGGGGCAGGCTGTGCGGAGGTGTGATCGCACAACAAACGAACGTAATTTCAAACTTAGCGTATGAGCGGCAAGTTTTTGCGCGAGACACGAGACAGCGCGCCGCTGATTACTTTTGTTTGGTGCTTTGATGACGCACACACCGCGCCACACGCCACACGCCACGCCACACGGCTCTCGCCACACGCCACTCACCGCGCCACACGACCCCCGCGCTCGTCTTCCCGGCTGGCAACTTGTGTGGGCTCGTCCGCAACCCGCACGGAGAGCTCAGGGCGCGCTCGGCCGCCCCACACATTATATTTCAGCTTAACCAACTGCGTTCATTGCGCAGTGGAAAGGCCTACTTTCTCGGTCAAAGTCAATCATTTATTCATAAAAAATAATAAATTAGTTGACAGTATGCGAAGTATAAAGGATTGCGATAGCGGATTCCTTTGTGTTAAGGAATTGTACAAGTCAGTGGAAATAACGTTTTCCTACTGACAATATTACGATGCTATGAGATATTCGGTAACAAACTTGGTTACGCTGTCAGTATTATGGTGATTATTAATATTATGAAATAGAATAGCTGTTACGCCTTATATATTTCATCATCATCATCAACAGCCCTTAATTCGTCCACTGCTGGACATAGGCCTCTCTTATGGCACGCCACTGGGCTCGATCTTATATTTACTGATTATAATTTAAAAGGTGATGAGAACTTGATATATCTCAAGCGTGTGACTAAACTTGATTACTGTCAAAATCATCCCTTCATGACCAGCCCATATACATATATAACATATACGTCCCACTGCAGGGCACGGGGCCTTTACGATGTTTACCTTCACCGTAAAAGTTAGTGATAAGTCATTGTGAATACAAACATAACTTGTTAAAATCAGAGGCTTGAACTCGCGACCGACAAAATTATCATCCGCGCGCGTGCCTAAACCTCGAGGCCATCACTTACATTCAGTCTCACCGTAGTATATAGTTTATAATACTGTTCAGAACCATAGGGCAATGTTCAAAAACCGAAAAGCTTATATAAGCTTTTCAAAAGTCGGCCCGGGTCCCGCATGCTCCATACTTTTGATGCGGAACCAAGACAGGCACCGATAATAACTGTTCGTTATACATCACTCACACCACTACATAACGCGAGGTTACTTATTATGCTTAATTAAATTAGCATGTACACGGCACGTACATGACGCGTGTCACTTGAACACTAGCGGAACACGTCGATGTGATGTTCTGCGCGCTCTAAATTCATTTACCTCCGCGCGACACGACAAGCCACAATCAGCGTGTTTACACGACCCCGCCCTCGCGATATTAAACCGAACTTCAATGACATTTACTCGAGAGCTAAATGCTTTCTGATTATATGTACTCGCTATTTGTATACGCATCAATTTTAACTGATTGCTGAAACTAATCATTTGATGAAATGTTATCCTTCTTAACAGCAAGGAAGAGCGTTCAAGTCGACATGGTAAGCGAAAGAACGAACTAAATAACATAATACTGGCAGCATTTGATTTAAACCGGTATAAACAAAAACACATTCATTAAATGTTACAGATATGGAGGATAAAGGGCCTAGAAGGTAGGGATTCGACCACAGAAGTGGGCAGTGCTCCCTGGGGATTACACTGGTCTCCACTCGAGTAGCGCACGCAGAGCGAAGTCCCAGCCGATACACGAACCTTTCTACCGGCATTATACCTCTTGAATATGTATCTGTTAGTTCGTAGGAAAGTGTTACACATAGAATATGTAGCACGACTCGCGGCCGACATTGTACACTGTACGAGCACGTCTCCACCCAGCGGGAGCTCTGTTACCCCAAACTTATTTTAAGATCTCCTCGGGGAATATTAGCTTTAAACATAGTGATTTATTTCTGTACGTGTATGTTTTGCAATGGTGCGGGCAGTTTGGAGCACGTTCCGTTAATAATGTTAGCGTGTTGAGCACACGTCAACGTGTTTGTTCTTTAACACCATGTAAAAATATGAGTTATTTTTTGTAGGTACTCCACACACTTTCGTCGGGTATTGTTGCTAGGGAATTTAATTACTGTCCCATGGCGCAGTTGGCTAGATACGACCTTGTCAAATCAGGCTGCGGGTTCGATCCCCACACCGAAGCAAATGTTTTGTGATCTATTTCCTTCCCACGTAAACTGAGGTGAGTTTGTTTTCTCGTATCTAACTAATAATAAAGGGTATGATACCCTTTATAGGTCTTTTAAAACGAATACGGTTTTATTTACTTAAAAACCCTTTTGCAAGATATTCTATTGTATAGGTATTATTAACAGGCCTGTCCGTATAAGTTCTGTTATTAAAACATGTGTGTTATTTTGATAAGGTTATTGTCCGCACATCCTTGCTCCTCCAGCCCTCTGCAAATGTATACATTAGCGCCTCCCCCACTTCGCGTGCGGCAGATATAAGATCGGATGTTTTACGAGCACGTAACTCATGTTATCCGGCGTGTGTTCCACATGGCATCGCTTTATCTACACATTCCTGGCTTTCCTTTATTTTAGCCAATGTGTGCACCGCTTTATGGCAAAGTAATGATCGCTGCGCAACGGAATGAGGTTTATCTTGGCTCGAATTCTTCACGTTTGCATCTTAGGTTTATTTCATTCACGACCGTTTATCTCTAACATATATTCACCAGGAATTTTCCAATTTCCAATAAAGCTGTGATGGCCTTGAGGTTTGGGCGCACGGTCGAGAATCTCGACGGTTACGGATTCGAACCCCAGGCACACACCTCTTACTTTTTGAAGTTATAAATGTGTATTAATAATGAATTATCACTTGCATTAACGGTGAAGGAAACCTGCACACCTAAAAAGTTTTTTAGAATTTCTTAGGTGTGTAGTCCGCCAACCCGCACTAGGCCAGCGTGGCGGAATAAGCTAAACCCTCTCTTTGGTAGAGGAGGCCCGTGGCCTGCAAGCGTATATGGGCTGTAGATGATGATGATGATTCCAATTATAACAACGGGTTTTGTATGCAATCTCCAACTTATACTTCGTCAATACCAAAGATTTGTATTTACTGTCAACTGTGACTAGATATAAGCGTGTAGGGATAGTGCGGTAGTGTAGCCGATATATATGTGTAGATGATCAGTTGACGGGTGTAATGAGTGACCCTTGGGCGTGCAGGTTCGGTGTCGCCGCGGGACTCGTGCGACTGCAACAACGAGAATGTACTCTGGAACTGTGGAGTGCACACGGGACGCGCCGCCGAGCCCTCGTAACTCATAACTTCTACGTGGACACATTCATAAACAGATTTTATGTTACACCCGATGTACGCACGTCGCATAAATGTCACTATTAATTAGATATACGTGAAGGGAATGAATCCAGAATGGAGTGGTACTGCATTTGACGATAAAAAAGTTTGAGTATGAAGTTAGAATTGAGGAATATAACTTAACGTGCTTTATGAATTCTATCAAGCTCACGCAATGCATCGACAAATATTGCAAAGATGTTATAATAATGTTAATCTTAAATTTAAACATGTAGGTAGTATTGCGATAACATCTCACCGCGAGAGTGGCATACAAGCTCATATTCTTTGATTGTATGACGTGAACCGTACATTTTTGCTGTAAATTCAAATATTTAATTCTAAACTGCATAGATACAATTTAAAATTAAATATTTAAATTTACAGCAAAAATTTATATATTGCAAGAAATGGCAAGCGCTTAGATGCGCTTGAACGATCTATCGTAATGAATATCGGTTCTGTAGGAGATGCCAGCACAGTCTGAAATCAGTGAAGTAGATGCTCGTAACGAGGTTCGATACAAAGCATTTAGTGGTCGATTACGTCGCCCCCCGCGACTCAATCACAACAACATGCAGAATAGCTCCAGTTAATGACCGGCGAGGAATCCCGCCTGCGAGACACTTCTTCAAATTTAATGGATTCGTGTTAAAACTAAAGAGCGCTGCACTTTGCTCTTTTTGACAGTATAAATATGCATCGGCCTGACTTTTGTACTGAGTGAACGCCCCCCCCCCGCGCCCCCGCGCTCACCCCCGCGCCGCCCGCAGTGCCGCCCGCGGTACGGATTAATATATTTTTTCAAAAACGCACGCGACACGCTGTGATTATGGCCTTTATTATGTCAACTTATGTACTTTGCAATATGTATCGCGACACGTCGCACACTGATACAGTGTGCCCGGTGAGAAATGTTCAAGCGGGCTCCTCTACAAGTACATACTAAAGAAATTTATAGGCTTGAAAGTTACCTCACGATGTTTTCCTTCACCGTTAAGTCTCGTTTACCAATACCATACCAAAACTTGAATACCTAAATGCAAGCCTGCAGTTAGATTCTAATCAGTATATACGAGTATAAATGTTGATGATATATGTGTTGCTGAGGGAGTTTCTTGCCGTTTCTTCTCCACAGCGATAACACGTTTCGAAGCGGCACTAGTTTTAAAAAAACAGTATAAAAAAGTGTCAAAAAATGACGATTCAAAAGAACTTGTAAAAGTCTATTTGAATAAAGGAGATTTGACTTTGACTTAGACTTTGAGTGGGAGAAATGAAAGCTCCGAGTCTACAAAAAATCAGATTTATTTGTGTGTTTCAGTGCGCGATATATTCATATCTATTATCCGCGCGTTTAATGAGCGAGGTGTGTGTGTGTGTGTGTGTGTGCTCCCTGATATTATGATCGCAACACAATAAACGGCGACTTCGGGGTGCGGGGCGGGCGGTGCGGGGATGCGCTCGAATTAACAAGCTCAATTTACAATAGCTATTTAGTGTTGTCATGTGGATGAATATCAAATGGATATCGCTAATCGAGTTTGTAATTGAATCCTGCTATAGTTTTGATTGCGTTTCAATAGCATTTAATACCGAGTCATACGCCGCGGCGGAGGTTGGTGCGCGGGGTGCGGGAGTACGAGGTGCGGGGGGCGGGGGCGGGGGCGGGGGGAGCGGGGGTCGCTGTGCGAGCTTCATATGCATATTGGAATTGATTAGCAAAAAGGTTTTATGAGAAATATATTGGAAGTCCGATAGAGTGGATGATCAAATTATAGCTCTGTGCGACATCATACACGCCGAATCAAATTGAATTCTGCTTTTGTGGACGATATTTTTTTGTTACTTTATTTATTGAACAACCTTTGTAGAGAGGTGCGGCCTCATAGAATACAGTGCTGCTTCCTACTTCATCTTGCGCAACGTAAAAATGAGTGAGTGGTCGGTGGCAACGTTCCCGTGTGTTGTTGCAGCGTTGTACGTAGTCTTGGAGTCTGTGTGGTTGCGCAGCCTGCCCGGAGTGTGTGCCGTGCGGCGTGAAGGTGAAGGTTCCACTACAGAGTACAGCAAAGTGTTCTTAAGTTTTCCTCATCTGCAGTAGGTACAAAGTCTGGACATGTGCTCGAAGTTCCTGCTAAATTGCGGATTCAAAAATGTGCTTCTCTCTACTCCTCCACGGAATATAAGCGTAAGGTTATGCATGCATGTAAATGGCCTCGCTTATTTTTACTTACCTAAATATTATAACGTTTTTAAATGTGGTTGTCAGTTAACATTGAGACGCGATCTCGGAGATAGCCGGAAGCTCACGCAGATATTACGGTATAAATTGTTATTTAAAGCCGTTGCTCGGAACAGAGTTCTTAAATATCGCCATAAAACGCGGCCCATTTTTTCATTAAACTTAGCTTTGGTAAGAATTTTATTCTCGTCTTGTTCCGGTGTGTTGTTGAATTCTACTGGATAACGTTTCTGGGAGGCTCAAAGCCTTTTGATAGGGGAAAATTATTTATAATACGAGAGTGAGAACGTCGTGCGCCTCCCGTGCTGAGCTCGCGACGTGCAGACGAGCAAGCGCAACACCACCACACTCCTCCACCACTCCACTCAGTACAACATGCAATGTGTGGGCCGCGGACTGTCCGGTGTGTGACGAGGTGCGCCGCGGGCTCGGTACGTACCCGACACGTCCGGGCGCTCCTCCTTACACACATATCTGGACAAATATGTGCGTGCCATAGCGAGCGGAGGTTCTCCCGTACACTGAATAAACTGACGCCCAATATCACTTTCGTGAGTAAGAGTAGATGTGAGTTGTCACAATCGGCATGCCCGTTACGTAGGAGTTGGTCCGCGCGCCCGCACCGCCGCCGCCGGCGCATTGCTGTACAAGAAGACAATTCCATCCGATACTTGGGTCACGCCCGCGGCCGTGTCGCGAGCCGTCTGTCTGCACCGCTCACCTGCTGGACGACGAGCGTCCTAAGAACACCATCGGTGTCACATTATAGCCTCACCCGCTCTAACTTCTCGTGGAGTGCGACGTCAACGGGAGAACAACTAGAATAGTATTATCGATAGACTTGTTTCAACAAACGGGCCAATATATTTGGATCAAGAGTGCTCCATTGAGGCTCAACGTTGAATATAACATGCCGCAGCGATTGACTTGATCTACTGCGTCGTATTATTAGCTCGCGGATTGGGAAAATCGCACGCCTTTCAGGATTTCTTTTCAGCCGCGCGCTCGGTGTCATATTGCCGGAAATGGCTTTAAATCTCGCTGTTGTACTTGCGCTTTTGCGATGCGAGTTATTGTCCCTCACCGTCTCCCTGTGCCTGCTCACCCCCCCCCCTCCCACCTCGCCCCCCCCGCGCCGCGCTCGCCCGCCACTACACTCGTACTACATGTGGTATTGAGATGAAAGTTGTTAAATAGACAGAAAGTAACCCCGCGCACCGACCGGCATACGAGATTCATAAAGACGGAGTGAATCTTAGCGCGGAAGTTGAATTGCCGCAAGTATAAATAATTTTTGCTGCGAACAGATATGCTAGTGGCCCAAGAGGTCCATTGAAAATGTATGCTCCTAGTGCTCGTAGCCGTCTGCTTAAACATAAACTGGAGGTGGGATATAAAACTAATAAAGTAGGAATCAAGAACTGTTTTGCAGGTCATTATATCATATTATTTTCCAGCATATACCTATCAGCGTGATTTTTCTTGGGACACATATCTCGTTTGTACTTTAAGAAATGAGAATTTTAGCAAAATGTCCATACGCTGCTTTTCGCACTACTTGTTCCAAAATGATAATATTTGTTTTAAGCAAAGGAATCGCCAGATATATTCGAATGTGAATTTTCAATGAATTTTATCACTTGCTAGAATCGCGAAGGAAAACATCGTGATGAAACGCGCAAACCTATAATTTCTTAGGTGTGCAGTTCACCAACCCGCTCTAGCCCAAAGTGGTGGACTAGAGGTTGTGGTACAGGAGGCCCGTGCCCAGAAATGTAAGGTATGTACATGGACTGATGATGATAGAAACTACTTCCCGTCATGACAAGACTTGTGGCTGGTAACGCAGTTATACATAGAGAAAGTTTAAAGCGAAAGGATGCCCCATACTTCACAAAGACTACATAACATCAACTATAACATAATACCACTCAACAGCCAGATCGCAGTACAATGACACTGTTAGTTCATGGTTTGGTTTGAGAATCATCAGCAATTACAATGCGATCCCTTTGAGGTTTTCATAAGCATAAAACAGCCCACACAACTCATTTCACCACTGGCATTGTCGCAGGTGGACGGAACACAACGTATTCTTTGTGACAGTGGTACCACTGTAACCAAATATTATCAAATTGGAATTGTAGACAAAACTACTTAAGGGTACTTTCTTGGTAACACTTCAAGCCCGATAATCTATTCTAATATTACACTGTCTGTCTGTGAACGCGTAATAAACGAAAAAGGACAGGCTGTTCCTGTGATCGTGCGATGTGTTTTTTATAAACCAGCTTAATGCGGACGGGAAAATGGCAATATTATGTGAGTGAAATTAGTGAGAAGCTCGGTGGGCCGGCCGCGTGTGTCGCTTGCACAATGGCGACGCGCTCTCCTCCCGGCGCCCGACGCGACCCGACAAATGAGCGCTTATTTCGCGGGGTCTTGTCCAAAATCCAATCAGCGAGGCGAGGAGTCGCTGCGGCCGCTCGCTCGCCGTTTAAATGAGAATTACGCCGACCCGTTCTCAATCTGCATTCAAATTGGGGATCAAACAAAAATTGCAGCCCTTTTGGGCGATCGTGACGGCCGCGGGTGGGGCACGGAAGAGGGAGGAGGAGGTTGGTATCAGGGGGTAGCGGTTGACGAAATATCACCGTGTCCTTGGTTTCGCTTAGATTTATTGTCGAGGCGTGGCGGTCTTCAGCCGCGCTTTGTGTTCAAAATTCAATTCAGTTTTTCCTTTGTTGACAACTGTTTGTTTGTTTATGTTTTTGCGCTTTCATCTGCGCGCCTTTGTGCCCCGAGATTTGCCAATATCGGACTCGCCGCTCGTGTTTCCAATGAGTACTTTTAGAAAGCGACCTGTGTATTCTACGTTTATTCTGGAAAAAGGTATTTTATCTGTACCGGAAATGAAGCGTTTTCTCCTGAGTACGTATTAAATAGTGCGACAACGTTCAGTGAGGTGAGGTTCACTGGGCGCATCGCACTCCACGTTCAATGTCGGCGCGGTGAGGGGGTGCGGGGCGTGGTCGGGGGAGTTGGGTCAAAGAGCTGCGCCACTACTGTAAATACGCGCAACCCACTAAATACAAGTAAAAGTCGTTTTGGACCGGCCTGTGAACGATTTAAACCTATCGGTTTCCTAGGGCTACCACTGTGACTATCGTTATTATTGCTGTAATTGCGAAAGACCTGCATAGGGTCTTTAAGAATTATATGAAGTTACAAACACTAAAACTAATATGGTGAGCAACAACATCATAGTACGTACACTCAGTGGCGTGCCTAGGGTGTCAAACTAAGGCAAGCCCAAATGTTTATTTAGTAGCACCATATTTTTTTTGGTACGTAGGACTAATAAATACCTACCGGTTAGTACTCAAATTCACGTTTATAGCGTTATTTTATAAATAAACAATCGTTAAGTTCGTTATTCGGAACTATGTAAGGCAAGTCGGGCTTTCGGGCTTCTATGGAAGTACCGCCACTACTTTCACTCACACACTCGTTCACTTGCACACGCATAATTAATACATCGGAAGCAGCACCCAAGGCACGGTGGCCGAGTCGCACCACGGGCGACGCCTTCGGAGCGGGTCGTACTTCGTGGTGCGCCTGCACATGTACACCAGGGCCGCCGCGTAGCCTCCTGGCAGGAGTACACACTAAATAGACTCGTCTTGGACTTTAAATTGTTGTGGAATAATCATGGGTGAAAGATTTTATTTATATTTTCTTTAAATTCCTTGGTAATCAATTGCACGTCAATACTTTGAAAAATTTCCTTCTTATGGACTAAACTTACATTTTTTGTTAATTAGAAAAATAAGTAAAGATAATGTAAAGTAAACATGAGTCCTGGTGACGCTGTGTCGATGTATGTATGGTGCGCTAGCGTGGAGGGCCAGCCCTGCGCGCCGCACCATTTGGCCGGCCGGTTAATCGCGCGACACCTCGTTACTGCTGATTGCCTTCCAATCCTTACTCTACGATCCCTCGCACACTCACACTCACACACACACACATGCACACGTACGCACACGTCGGCACACTAGTTCAGGAAATGTTCAGCAGGGCGTATTAGAGCGGAATTTAGCTAGAGTACAGTTTTTGTTCGAGTAAACGAAGCCATCGTTGTATTTCAGCGGCGCGGTAGAGAAACATTTTGCAAATATTGGAAGATAGTGAAGCATCGACTGAAACGAAACGTATTCGTCGGCGAATCTGTTCTCTTCCAACGACAACGAGAACACAAGTCAAAGGAACGTTATCTCGCTGTGAGACACTCAGCCGCCGCACTTCTACTCTTACAATATAAAACCTCTCTTTGGACCTCGAGGAACGAGTGATACTCGTATTAGTGCACGTGGTATTTTCGAAATACTATCGTTTCTTAGTAGAATATACACTGCACGCGAAGCTAGTTATTAGCGCGGAAAAATACTAAAATATTGATTGTGGAATTTATATTCCTAAGGATTAGCCAGAAATATGCGACATTTCGTCGGATGAAATTTCAATCCTGCGGGAAAGATTCTGTTGCTATAATGACCAAACCTAATACCTAACTACAACATACGAACCGGGATATGAACTCGGGACATGTTGATACACACTGGACGCCGCATTGTCGACGGCTGGTGTGTATAACTAATGTCTTGTCGCAAGCCCCGCGCGGGCTCACACGAGAGCAATAAAGATTCCGCGTGTTCTCTTGAGACGACGATGATTTGCTTCTTATTTTCCGAAATCTTAAACTTTAATGCAGCGAATCTGAATTTAAATTAATCCTTATTTTCTTGAAATATACAAGTTTTAAGTGGAACTTAATGCCACGCCTCAGTCAGCGATTTCTCGTACGACCATATTGTGGAATATACAGCCATCTACAATGTTACTAACGGACACGACCTGGAAACCTTCAAGAAAAGAACCGGCTACAGGCATACAGGTAGATAGCGCAACCGTCATCATATCTAGGTCCGCGAGTGAGTCACTAGTACCTTTTCTAACTATAAATAAAGCACTCGGGCACTAATGTGATTTATCGAGTGATCATTGTGTTGTACTCGCTCAGTGAGAGTGTAGGAAGCCCTTCGCCTTCCTATATTGGGATCGCAACATATCAGTGTAGGTCACCATGAAGGTGAGGACCATAGTCAGCATAAGAATCGGTGAACTTAATGTAGGTTAAATCAAATCATCAGCCTATATACATACGTCCCACTGCTGGGCACGGGCCTCCTCTATCATTAAGACGGTTTAGGCCTTAGCCCACCGCGCTGGCCTAGTGCGAGTTTGTAGACTACACACCTAGGAAATTCCTAGGAAATTTAAGATATGCAGGTTTCATCACGATGTTTTCCTTCTTTTCAGTTTAAATCAAATATGCTTTTTAAATAAATTATAATAACTCACACTTCCAACTCGACGGCACATGCGACACAAACACGTGTACACACACACGCACAAAATGTTTTATACAAGTTGATCATTGCTACAATAAAGTCTTATTTCCCTTCCTTCAATCATTCGGATGAAGTTCAGTAAGTGTTTCATTTGACCAATCCTCAAGAACCCTTAGGGTTAATTGTTTACATATGTTCCTACGGTGGTCGGCAACCGTGGACCCTAAAACTCTCCGAGAGCAAAACAAAAACATGAAAACAATTGCAGCCAATTTTATTTTACAAATCATATTTCATTCCGCTACAGTGGCTTTCTTCATTCCTTTTAACGTTAATAGAAACCGCTTTTTTGTGTGTAATAACAATTGGCATAACCGCTCAGCCACAGAGCTACAATTAGGTAAATCACATTTGCCCGCCCAAGCTTCCATGTCATACTATAAGAATTCCACTGCATTTTCCGTGGTGGATTATGAGGGGGTTGTGACCGGGCGGAGAGGGGGGGGAGGGGCGCGGGCGTAGTGCGACCTTCCATTCTTGTCGTCGCGATAATTCCGTTTTCCGGTTCCTTTAACTGAAATCAACCTAGATTAGTGGAGATTTCGTTTCCATCGCGCGAATACGAGCCGCCCCGCGCCCCCGCCCCCGCGCCGCCCCCGCCGGCCGAGTGCCGGAGCCCGCGGGTGACTCGGCGAACATTACTCGCCGCACAATGCCTTTGTGCGCGCGCCTTATTGGAGCCTTATCATCATGTCATATCACCAATGACGGCTCGTTGTTCTCGCTTTGTGCGTCTCGCTCTCTCCGTTGTGATGTGCTAATGTCCAATACTGGTAATGGTGCACTTGGGCGTGCGACACTGCCCCAGTGCACTGCACACTCACTCGAGGAGCACTTGGTTGCGGGTGCGGCGGGCGAGGTGGCGAGTCGTCGCGCCCGACTATAAATACACTTAATAAACCCGACGCTCAGATAGCATTTTAGGGTTAAGTTGGCAGCGCACCAACAACCTTCGCCGAGTTTGTCGCAAGTTATTTAGAAAGTTACTACCGACGCCGAAAGAACTTCGCGCTGCCACAAAGTAAAATGCTTTCGCGATAAACTACATTCAACTCGCATTTATTTCGCACATTACACATCACACAATTATGGCTATTGTAGTTCTCATTGTTGATTACATACATACCATTCTTGCTCACTTTTCTCAAATCTAATGCCGTTAAAATTGCGTAAAAAATGAAAGGTTTACTGATACAAACATATTGATATGTCGTAACTCGTACGGCGCGAGTATGTGGAGTTCCCAAACGTTGCCGTCGGGGCTCCGGTGCAAAGCTGGCGGTGTAAAGTCAAGTATCTACACTTCACGCTGCAAGCTTCATTTCAAAGTGTTTTCGCGCTATCCTCGCCTCTTGTCTCTCATTTTTGCATTCAATAATGTTTTAATTATGAAACGGGTGAATTTTACAAGCATAGAATCTCGCAGAAAAATGTCAGCGATTAATATTTATGAAGACGTGAGATATTTCGCGGCGAGCTCGTGCCCATTTCTGTATAAGTACATTTGAATTTGAATCGGAATGCATGAATCATGTTTTATTGTGTTGCTATGTGGCGGGTCCGGGCGCCGACACCGGCCGCCCCTACACAATTATGTACCGCAACTGTGCCGCGGGGAAGAAATCGTTTCATCACAAGTTCCGCACCGATCACAGTGCGAGAGCCGCCTCGCAGTTCCACTACGGCCACTCTAGAACGCCTTACATACTTTTGTAAGGAACCCGATCTCCCTTTTCTTATTCACTTCACTGCGCAGTTAAATCAAAATTCTTTCGTATCGCGAACTGGCGGCGTTCCGAAAGCAAATAACGGCGCACAATAAACCCATTTGAGAATTTATATTGCTCCGTGAAATGGAAACGTAAAACGTGATACTGTGGCGGGAACAATGCTTCCTCCTCGACGACTGTATTGCTCGTACGTGAACGTACCTGGCCCAAAGCGTCGTAATAGTCGTGCGAAGTGGATCTGTTGGAGTTGAAAATTGTGCCAGTTGTTTAAGTGCTATAAGTGGTGTGCCATGCGGGGCGGTGCGGCGTGTGGGGGGGGGGGGAGCAGGCCGGCCAGCCCGCAGCCGGCGCGCGTCGCTCGCTGCCGCCGACACAGTGACACTGTATGCGAGGACAAGTTTGTGTGGGCGCCGCTCGCCGCCTCCGGCCAACTACCCTATCGTGCACTAGCCCTTGCACAGGGTTTCTATAAACAATTCACTGAAAACTTTATGATTTTTAAAATACATTTAAAAAGCCATGGCTTTCATTTTGTCTTAACAGAGAGCTTTACATTATTAATTATTACGACGCCGCAATCGAGAGATGTTCATTCTGGCGAGCGACTCATTTTCATGCGTGATGGCACGAGTCGTGATCATGAAAAAGCTTGAGTTATTATTTTTTTCACTCCAAATACTGTGGTACCAAAATTACTACATAACATTTATTCATTTAAATAAAAATTAGAGATGGCCTCGAGTTATAGTCGCGCCGTCGTGAATTTTGGGGATCTTTTTAAAGTTATGCAAGAATTCACAAAATAATATCACATACTTTTAGGGCAACGAACACGTGGTAAGGAAACCAAGACACCTTAACTTTGATTGGAATTTCTTAGGCGGCGCGGCGTGGAGGATTTAGGTCTGAATAGTTTTAGTTGTAGAGAAAACCCATGCCCAGCAGCGTGACGTATATGGATTTATGATAATTTATTAATTTGTGTTCAAAACTATCACCACCGTCGTATCCAATGAAAGTGGAAGATTAAACGATTTATGATCAGCATGACTTGTGTTCTGCGCGTCGCTGCGCCCGCCTTGCAACACTTGCATTTTGAGTCCTGCGCCATACATGGCGAGCCTGTGATCAACTCTTAGGAACATTTCAGACGGAAAATCCCTTCAGAATTGAACCCTTATACAAGATCAAATACATAAGCAACAAACCGTTAGTTGTTGCACATAGATACTTTCATACACTGGGTTATTCAGAGCGATTTTTGCACTCAGCATTAAAAGATGAGGCTAGTGTTGGTAACTTATAAATGAAATGCAGGAGTAATGAAATTCCGCCCCTGGGAAGCTTGTGACAGACCCCTGCGCCAAGCGACATGCAAACTCTAACTATTTCATGGTCACGTATTTATTGCACTGTGCTATATTTTCATGCTTCGTGGTTTACTAAACTCAGGAAAGTGTTAAACCCATTTCGACCCGAATAATACTATAACACTATTAATGGCGTTGACAGCACCGAACGGCTTCTTTCATTAACATTTTTAAATATAATTAACGACAAAAAACTTGTACAATTCACATTTAACTCATTCATAAAGAAGGTCGTCTTCCCACAGCGAAAGAACGTAGTATTCATTCGATATCAGACGCGATATTGTGTTCGTTTATTAGTAAACGTCGTATAGTGTGTCAAATAAAAATGCATTCTCCGTGTTCGAGTTCAATGAAGAGTAAGTATGTACGACAAGCAGGACACTGAGGCAATGCAGACTGGAGAATTTACAGACTACAGACATTCTCGTATTTTGATATTTTTATTATGTATGCCGTTACTCGCGCCGTTCAGGATGAAAACGTGATGTAAGAAATTAACGAGCGGAGGTTGAGAACATGCCGCGGTATCAGTTCAGCCGTTACCCGGATAAGCCGTAAAATATGTTCGCCAGATTGTGTGGGCGCGCGGAGGGTGGGGGTGCGGGGCGCGGGGGGGGGGGACGGTAGTCGTGTCACGCAGATTATGTTCCGCGTGGAGTGTGCCGAAAAAAGTTGCAATTGGACAAAAGCTGCATGACGTAGCAGTGTTCTGGAGGGGCCGAACTAGTGGAGGTATGTATATGAGAAGTGCGCGACGCGACGTGTGATGCCAGATGGCTGCCGCTCCACGCCGCTCCACGCCGCACCGCGCCGACAAGTAGCGCCAGTTATGCATTCGCTTATTTATTATCACTTTTCGTGTGGGCAGTCAATTATACAACTTCTTCGAAACATACCGTCGGCCCCACACTATCTACAAAACATCTTAAGTTCTTTATACAACTCTTGTCAAGATCACAACTGTTTTTCACGATTATTGTAACTTTAGATACGTAGAAAGCATACCGTGTTTGTAGTAAATGTAATGAGAATTTTCAGGAAATTGATATTTTATATGAAGTATATAAAATTCTCGTGTCACAGTTTTTGTTCCCATGCTCCTCCGAAACGGCTTGACCGATTCTCATGAAATTTTGTGAGCGTATTGAGTAGGTCTGAGAATCGGCTAACATCTATTTTTCATCCCCCTAAATGTTAGGGGTAGTCCACCCCAAAATTTTTGTATTTTATTTTTTAGACAAAATTTTTAGTTTCTATTTTTTATGATACAACATACAAAAATACATACAATCCTTAATTTTCACCCTTCTACGATCAACCCTTATTTTTTAATACCCATTTTAGTTTTCTGGATCTACCAAAGCGATTTGAATGAAATTTGGTATAGAGAGAGGTAGAGCTCACAGAATTATCATGGGATACTTTTTATCCCGGAAAATGAAGTATTCCCGTGGGAATGGGTATTTCTACATCTACTGAGACAGTTAAAATGATTTTTAATATGGAGATAAATAGAAACCTAGGAAGTAACATAGGCTACTTTCTATTCCAGAAAATGTAGTATTCCGGTAGGAAAAGGTATTTCTGGATCTACCAAAGAGATTTGAATGATTTCTGGTATTTGCATAAATAGGACTCTGAGAAGTAAAATAGACTATAACTTATTTTCTATCTGAACTCAACCCTGTAGTCTACGCGGACAAAGTCGCGGACAACAGCTAGTATGAAGTATATAAATCTTTTAGAAAATCGCATAAAAACTTTTTATAAATCTTGACATCTTTTTATTTATTCTTAAAAAAATAATTTCATTTTATATTTCTTTTTAATTTTATTTATATTTTTGTCTTTTTTGTTATTTGTAAATGTAAAGTTATTTGTAATTGTTTACCGTGGTCCGTTTGTTATTTTTTATAAGTGGAAATATAAGTATTTATTTTAAAACGTAGTTTATAAGAAAGAAATGTACTGTTTGTAAAATAAATAGAAAGAAAAAAAATACTCATTCCCTTAACAGAAACCAATAAATAGCACGCGACCTGATGATACTTTGTGTTCCGGCTCGTATAATATTTGGCACAAATCCAACAGGTCTGTTAATTCTCATGCCTTAGAATTAAAGACTGCTGACTTGGAACTAGTGTGGCATACAAGGGGTGGTCAGTAAAAAATAAACTATTTTTAATAATTTTGGGTTGTGTTTGTGGGCGGTATTGCGATCGCGTGGTCGCCGCACGCTAGCCCGCGCCGCTCCGCCTGAGTGGAAAATTGCATTTTATTGTATCAACCGTTTCCCTAGTCCCGTGCTACTGACAAGCGGCGCGGAGCCAGATCCAAATAAGATACGGGCCGCTTCCACCGCGAGTCTTGGCCGTCCCCCCGCGCCCCCACGCACCCCGCCGGCCGCCCTCATTATACAACACTCCTTGCTCGCTCATTTTTCACCGGAGCTGTGGTGGTGTCACGCGGCGACATCGCTATGAATTGTTAGCCGCCTTATTAGTGCACAAGAACTTTTAATGGTACGTGGCATGATTTCCGTCGCATCCGAAAGTGGAACGCGGCGAAAAGTGGGCCGTTTGAGACACTTATAAAGACTTTGTGGCCTAAACCCGCACCCCTGGGCGCTGGCGGCCGCTCCTATGCCGACACTGCGCTGGCCGCGACCACGTGGTGTCCGGCACACGGCCGGCATACGCCAGTATAAACAAACAATAACGCAAATGAAACGAATTTGCAGCGCTTTACACGCGAGCGACACAAAATGTGGCGATGATCAATGGCCGTTTCAGTCGTTAAGCTTCGCTCTATTTGTCTTTCGCGATGACGTACCGCGCAACGTATTTAATTTATCGTGTGTGGGACACTTTGTTACAACCAGCTTGTTTGTTGTACTCGTGCATAACGAGACGCCGCACTTCCACCCATGGTGTCCGCCTTCTGGGAGTTGTGCTATTTGCGAATCTTCTATTAATCCCCGGTACTATTTATTTATTTGTTTATTTATATACACTTTATTGTACACCAAGAATATACAAAGGAAAATATATATATATATATATATATATATATAAAAACAATTACTAAAGACAATCGGTGGACAATAGGCGGTCTTATCACTAACTGTGATCTCTTCCAGACAACCTATTTTACAAAAAGGATATTAAAGACTAAATGGTATGTGAGAAACGAAAACATTTCCTTACTTTAAAGTAAATAAAATTCAATAAGGCGGCGCGAGGTAGTTGCGACTGGCTGTGAGTGTGCCTGCAACCCCTCGCACGAACCCGCTACTCCGGGAGCGCCGTCCGGTCGTGTCCGCGACCGCCTCCACTCCTCGGTGCAATGGTGTCGTAGTGGCGTGCGATCGGTCGCCGGCCGTCGCCGCGCGTCGGGCTGCCGGATGGTGGCACCCGCTGACCTACAGACCCAATTCTCACTGAGTTTGCATAATGCGCTCTCACATACACGTCCCGACGCGCAATTATACGGCCCGAGAGCCGATCGCGCGCCTTAAGTGCCGCTCTGTCACTGGCGCCTCGGGCTCTCGCGCGGAAACACACGGGCCCACGCAGCGCGGCGGGACACAACGTCCGTCCCGCCACGGCACACTTACACTTACAAATAGTTACCATCCCTCACCGGTCGGCCTGCTCTCAACTGGACACACACCCGCCATGTCACGCTACTGTCCGCTTAGTCTACTGCTGTCCTCATCCAACCCCTGATGTATATTGTCATCGCACCTAGTCGAGGAACGTGCTAACTGAAGTTGCCGTCCTGTGGTCGCCACTCCAGAACACGTTTTCCCCAAGGACTATCGGTTTTGCCACAAATGTGACCTGCCACCACTACCATCGTCAGCCCTCACACTTGCAGGTGCCCTCCTTAGCTTGCTAATCCAACCAGCTTGCTAGCAGCGTGCTATGTATTCTAAATAAGAAATTCTATTATAATTTGAACATAGACGTTCAGTGAAAACAAGTTTTAACTAGTTAAAAGGTGTTGTAACTAAAAAGGGTTTCAAGTGTAACATATACAAATTGATGAAATAGATTGATGAATAGAGGAGTCGTACATTTATTAAAAACTTCCATACCACCACGCCTCCGCGCCGCGTGTCAGCCTTCCAAAGGAAATACCATTCATTGGAAATTATTCTGCTTCGTTTGAATTCGGGCCTTACCGCATTGAAATGTTGCGACGAAACACACAGCGTATTAAGGACGCGTCGGGAACCAGGCGCAGTGCGCTGTGGGGTGCCGCTGTGGCGCACGGTGTGGCGAGGCGTGGCGTGCCACGGGTGCCGACTCCACGAGTAAAGCGGTGTTGAGTAGCGCGGCGTGGCGTGCCGACTCCACAAGTAAATCGGTGTTGCGTGGCTTGGTGTGGCGTGGCGTTGCGTGGCGTGCAAACTCCACGAGTAAAGCGGTGTTGCGTGGCTTGGCGTGGCGTAGCGTGGCGTCGCGTGCCAACTCCACGAGTAAAGCGGTGTTGCGTGGCGCGGCGTGGCGTGGCGCGGCGTGGCGTGCCGACTTCACGAGTAAAGCGGTGTTGCGTGGCTTGGCGTGGCGTGGCGTGGCGTGCTGACTCCACGAGTAAAGCGGTGTTGCGTGGCGCGGCGTGGCGTGCCGACTCCACGAGTAAAGCGGTGTTGCGTGGCTTGGCGTGGCGTGGCGTGGAGTGCTGACTCCACGAGTAAAGCGGTGTTGCGTGGCGCGGCGTGGCGTGGCGTGGCGTGGCGTGGCGTGGCGTGGCGTGGCGTGGCGTGACGGTTGAGAGCTACATCTACATACCCACATTCGCTTACGTTACCTGGCAAAGCTGGCGGTAATATTATTCTACTTTATTCGGTAAAACACATTTTCATTGTTGGCTCGGCTTTCCCTTCGTGTATATTTTCAGAGAAAAATTCACACGTTGTGGTGCACAGCTCACGGCACACTTTTAGCGGAGACGTTAAATGTGTTCGGTAGCCGTTTCCCGCTTGTATGGTATTATTGCATAGTGCCGGCGCGGCGTACACACACCGCCACGCTGTCTCACCGAGAGACCAATCTACTAGCAATGTGCTGCCTCCGGACTCGCGGCCCTTCTCCCACGTCCAGGGGCTTAACATACATAATAATAACCCACGTTTATTGTATGGAGGGCGGACCGAGCGCGGCTCGTGAGGCGGATTCACATGGGCTCGATATTTCAACGACCTATAAATATGTATGCCAAGAACGGATATTGCGGAATCTCCACTACAATATGAATTAGATAAGCCACTTGACATAAATCACTTTATAATATATTGGATCCCGTTTGAACGCACCCGAGCGTGATATTAATTTATGAAGACTTTATGGAACCACGCGGAAATCTCTCAACTCGGCTTATGGCTAGAGCTAAACGCTACAACATCAATATGACAGTATCTGCGTCAATACAGACGTGCGAGTGTTCGATGTGAAATCAATCATCGATTGGGTTGTCGTTCCATCATTTCAGGACATATGTCAGGCGTCAACAAAACTAATAAAATATAAGTATTGCGTCAAACAAGACATGTCGGAACAGGGGGATTATATGTACTCATTACGAGAACACTCACAACAAAACAATTTGCACGTTCCGCGGTACAGTGTACCTTGTGGGGGACACGCCGGGGGGCGCGGGGCGCGGGGCGCGGGGGGGGGGGGCGTGTTGACACAACACGGCCGGACATGAAAGCAAAACCCCGCGGCCTCTATGTGACGTTGTCAAATAGCTCCGAGCGGCGCGCGGGTACCTCTCCGGTATGGCGCGGGGTGACCACTACTACACGTCTTTTTAAGTCCCAAATAAGTCACAAACGGTTTTTGCGGACACTAACAATATCCTAATAAAAAGGACAATCCATTTTTCCCGATATGAAAATCGAACCCCGGATCTCTAGATTTCAACGCACATGTTATTATCAAATTATGTTTGTGAGCGAGCATGAATTGCGTAATCAATAAAGTAGCAAAATGTTTGAAACAAGTAAATAATGAAATGACGTCTCCCAGCCTCATGTTATGTATCATTGCGTGGTACATGCATTGCTCGGCACGTGGGCTCGGCTCGCCACACAATGTAGAGCGCGCACCACGGGGTGTAGCGAGTGGAGAGCCGGCTCGCGCGCGGGGGGGGAGGGTAGCACCGGGACCATCGCCTGCTTATCTCATTGCAAGCCCAAATGGGATTTGTGCCGAGGTTTTATTGTGACAACTTGATACTGGCGACTGCATATCTTTCATCGCCTTATTTCCTAAATATAGCTGTTACATAAACGATTTCATGAGAGATTTCAAGCCGAACTTCAATGAAAATATAAAATGGGTAAGTATTAAAACGTCGTGAATCATAACTGTGGTAAAAGATATGAAATTATTTTTCTTATTTTTTTTTTATAATAAGTGCTCGAGTAAATCTAATTGAATCTCTGTAATAATAACTCGTGCTGCATTTTCGACGAGAGACCGTAACAAACAGCCGAACTTTCTACCGCATTTGTAACATAAAAATAAAATATTTATTTGTACATACTATAAAATGAGCCAAACCGTGAAACCGATTCGACCCGTTCAAAATGTAAGTCATGCGTGCTGCAATACACTTTGCAGTTTTAAATAGTTAGAAGAGAGCGTTCTCATGCTAATTAGCCAAAAATAAACCGTTATACTGTTGCGGACCACGACTTCAGGGAAACTAGGTTGTGTGTGTGGAGCGGGGGCTAACTACAAATGAACAGGTTTGGGGACACTCGGAAATCTTTCAATATGCGCCTTCCGCACTCCTCCACCCGCGGCAGAACACTACTAGTGAGCAGAAAGTACCCACGTAGACACACGCTTGTACCCGGGACGGTGATTCAATGGAATGCCACATTATTTCATAGTCATTACTCAGGCCGGGGCTATTTACGGTAGTAGTGTCTGTGTGGAAGTCGGGCCGAACCGCCAAGTCAACAACTCATCAGTTCAATCTTAAAGTTATTAAGTCTAGAAATCTTAAAGATTTCTAATTAAGTGTAATGAGAAGCACGCGTGGGACAAGTGCCTCGAGCATCACATATCGAACGACAGTGAGTAGTAGAGCGGCCCGCGGCGGGTCTCTACAACTCACTGCCAGTCGGCACGCGGCGCCGCTCGCCACAGTTCGCACCACTCACTTTCATTACAAGCATGGCGCGAGCCAGTTTTATTGAAGTGGCGCGCTATCACCATTGTCTCATTACTGATAACGCATCAAACCAAACGTAAATCCTAATATGTAGTAGTGGCGACTGGGCGCAGTACGTAGCACGCTAATAGACGTTGCTCTGTGTAGTACAACAGATTACCAACGGCACTGTATTTAGTATCAAAACTGTCATAGGGATGTGGTCTGCATTTGTATTGATACAGCGCAGCCAACACGTACCTACAAGTGGTGACCACCACTGCTTCAAATAAATTTTTTGTGGCTATCCGCGCTGTCGTCTCGCGACAGTGTTCACTCACACGTCCATGTGCCGAGCGTGTCCCGGCGCGCCCCGCGACCTGGCGACCACCACACGCTCTTTTTGCGAGTTAGCTCAAATAAGAAGCCTGACACGGTGGACAATTAGTGTGGACAATTAGCGTTATTATTACACAACTACAGAATATTCAACGCGTGCATGTGGCAGTAGCTGTGCGGCGCGGGGGCGGGAGGGGGGGGGGGGTGCAGTGCACACAGCTCAGGTAGATTACTGCTCCAACTCATCTTAAGTCGATACAAATGAAAATACACAAACAATGGGGCGACGTCAGGTTTTCATTAAGATGCGGACGTTTCTTAGATTACGCTACGTGACCTCAACACTCGGCGCTCGGCACAATGTCCTAAGTAAACAATGCGAAATGTGCAACATTTGTTGGGGCGCGAACATCCCAAACGGCGGCACACTTTTAATACGCTCTTAATGTGGGAGCACATGAAAAATATTCGGAGCACATTCATCGAGCGAGAACAAAAGGAAGCGCAGATGATTTCTGTATAATGAGTGCTACTAGTACTTACAGCGAGTTCCGGCGCTGCCTATTTATGAGGCGCTTCCCCTGCCCGCCTCCGCCCCCACCCCGCGCCCGCCCCGCACACCCCCGCACGCCCGAGATACCGCCGGCTCCCGCGGGAGTGAGATCGATTCCGGGATTAAAAGTATCCCTGTATTGGATGTCGAGTTAGTGAGAGGAAACGCGTTATCTTCTAATGGCACGTCCATTATTGATCACAGTGAATAGAATATGTGTTTACCTTCCTCCCGTGAACTTTATAACTTACTTATGCAGACACTTAGCTCAGCCTCTTCAGAGCAACAAAAAAAATGACAAATAGTTTATTGGACATCGTTTCTATTTACAGATACATTATAAAATTACAATAATATAATCGAGGAACTACGTCTGCCTAAGCGCGGTCTCCGCTCCAACTCTTCTCTGCTCCACCGGCCGTCCGACCGTCAGTAGACATGGCCACACCACTTCCACTTGAGCGTGCGTAGGACGACCTGCAGCACGATGCTCCGGCGACTTGACAATGGTTATATTATAATCGAGGAACAACACCGCAGCTGCCAAGGCAAGGCTATTCAACGCGTTTGGAAATGCCGGATACTAATTGCGTCATGACATTACTGAAGCCACAGTAATTACTACTATAAAAACTGAAATGCATACAATGTGATATACTCCTATTCCATATGGGACTGTATATGATTATTGTTTCTTCTTCTTCTTTTCTTCTTCTTCATCAACCCATATACGCCCACTGCTGAGCACGGGTCTCCTCTACCATTGAGAGGGTTTAGGCCATAGTCCGCCACGCTGGCCTAGTGCGGGTTGGCGGACACTTAAGAAATTCCTAAGAACTCTTAGGTGTGCAGGTTTCATCACGATGTTTTCCTTCACCGTTAAAGCAAGTGATAATTCAATGTGAATACACACATAACTTCGAAAAGTCAGAGGTGTGTGCCTGGGGTTCGAACCCGCGACCGCCGAGATTCTCGACCGCGCGCCTAAACCTCGAGGCCATCACTGCTGCACTGATTGCACATGATTATTGTTTAACAAGGATTTAATAGCATTACGTTATACGGGAACTTCATTGTATAGTACGGTAATTACTTATTAAATAAAAACAATTGTGTGAATAATCGCCACGTACGTTATAGTAAAGTGATCTTTCCATACGGCAAGTAGATATGGAAGTGTGCAAGGTTAAAAGGTACACGGGGGTCGGGAGTGGCGAAGTGACGCTCGGTCCACTCCGCATGGTCGGCGCTGGCGGCGGTCCGTCTCTAAATACGTTCATTCGGCGCCGTCACTCAAACTCTTTTAATAAATGTCGGGAAAAATTAATGAATCAAACGTTTATTGTGCGCAAATTACATTCATTTTATTTCTTCCCTGTCGGGGGTTGGGGGATGGGGCGGCTGGTGGAGATGTGGGGTGGCGGCGGGGGCAATCGTCAATCAAACAGAAAGGGCCGAGATTACTGAGATGACCCGCATTACATATGGTCGCGGAGCTTATAACTTTCGGTCCGACATTACCGTCATTACTCACTTTAATCTCCGCTTGACACTTGCCTTTATTGGAGTGGTATTCCGGGTGAGCGTCACGTACAAAGCCAGGTCGCTTGAGGACGAGCTCGGTTCGACTCCCGACCGCCGTCGCCGCCGCGTCGGACCGCCGGCGTGCTCCCGCGGCGCGCAGCCCGAACAAACATTAGCAGGTGCGTCGGCGAGGCGACACGGCCGCGACGCCACATGCTCGTGTGAGCCGCAAATATTTGCCCTGCCGGGGTCGCTCGTCTGTACACCACGCACAAAACTTTTTGTTGGATCGTCCATACATTACAAAACACTGAGTACAATTACTTTCCAAAACAGTGCTTCAACATGAAAAAGGATCTAAAAACAAAAGCTATTAAAGTTTAAACGTTCAAATTATCGGCACATATCAAACTCTTTATGAAAGTCGTCGTGGAACCGAGCTCAAAGCGGCGGTGCCGATGTGAGGCGCGCTCCGGAGAAAATTTTCTCACTGGAAAAAGGCCTGAACTTTCAGCTTGTCTCACAACTTAAAGAACTTACGCCTCAAATTCATACGTAAAATTCATACTGTTAACAAGTCAAACTTTTATTATATCCGCCTGAATCTACGCTCCTTACGGGAAAGTAACAAAGTCGGTGAATTTACTTTCACGTCCAACGCGAGGCAACACTCAGGAATGTGGCGCGGGGGCGGCGAAGGGCAATATCCAAAGATCAGAAACAAATCAAATAGGCATAGATAGAAATGATGGGTGTGGCAGTTATACATGACAGCGGTGTAAATAAATAAATAAATAACTTATCATCAGTCCATATACGTCCCACTGTCAGACACGGGCCTCCTCAACCATACAGAGGGTTTTAGGCCTTGGTCCACCTAGCTGGCCTGGTGGAGGTTGATTCTACACACTCAAGAAATTCCTAACAATTGTATTTAGTGTGCAGGTTTCATCACGATGTTGTCCTTCACCGTTTATTCGTTGTGAATATACACATAACTTCAAAAAGTCAAGTGGTGTGTGCCTTGGGTTGGAACCCGCGACCGCCGAGAATCGTCCGCGCGCCTTGACCTCGAAGTCATTACTGCTTTTATAATATGCGTACCCATTGGGTGTTAAGTGAGTGAGATAATTTTATCGCAAATAATGCGTGCACGCACTAACACGTATTAATACCCGTACAATGCTGAGGCTTCAAGAAAACTCCCACTGTCTTGGTGAACACGAACGGAGGAGGCACGGAGCAGGGCACAAAGAAAATCACGAATATAAGAAAGAAACATTACAATGCTTCCTGATTTTCTTCCACGATAAATCCTATGAATTTATCTCTTTTTACTGTCGCTAATTGCTTTCATCGACTTTCAAATCACACCGATGCTAAATAAGTGTTCATACATGTAAATAATAATGTATATTGTATAGGGTATGTAAAGCGAGGGTCACGCGCGCGGCGGACAGGCCAGCTGGCGGGTTATGAAGAAGGAAAGCAATCTGGGGAGTGATGGCGCGCGCCCGATTACCTGTGTTTGTACCCGCGCGGGCGAGTGTACCGCTGGGGAGCGCCCCGCCCCGCGCCGACAATACACTCGTTATTAGCGCGAGCTGCAGGGTCTCACTCATTGTTTATCTCTTTAATATATATTCACATCATTTGTATGTCATGTCCAGGGTTCCATATCATTTTAATGTATTATTACCCACGTTAATGCGAACATTTTCCGTCATGTTCCTAACAACTGAGCCCCTATTTTTACTTAAATTAAACTCTTGGACGAAAACTTTAACTATATCTCTTGACATTAAAAAAAAACATCCAACAACACATTGCAAAAAATCTATTCCCTAGCTGGGTTCTTCACAATATTATATAGTGGCCAAGTATATTAACGGTAAAGCCTTTACTGAAAAGTGGATGTCTCTATTTACTGTCGTTTTTTCTTATGCAACCCTATTTACGTAAAACGAGAAAAAAAGTTACTACAACAAAATACCATCAAAATATTCATCAAATCAAACAAAGTTGTAACAAACGGGACGAATTATTGTTCCCTTCGTTGGAGTTGCATATTCTCGGCACCCAAGATACTAGTCAAGACGAATCAAAAGAGGTCAAACTCGTTGGGGTAGGTCGTTTCATTACGGAGTTCCTACGGCCATCTTCCAGCTCCATCATCAGATCAGCTCTATATCATAACAATATTACATTGTCATCTGATTTATACATCGCTCCTTGAATACAAAAGGGACACAAATCGAAATCCATAAATTTTACAGGACAGCCAAAACAAATTTTTGAAACTGTTTTTTTACAATATTTCATATATTTATTAATTAAATATAAGATGTTAATATATCATTAGATGCGTATTTTTTAGCTCTATCTACCTACAATATAAACTTTGTATTAGCTGTTACCTATTAAGAAAAAAAAGCATAAAAGTCCCTTTTGCATTCAAAATTTGAACCAATATTGTAAAAAATATGTCAAAAATTAAACACAGTTTTGCAAATAAAAATGGTTTATTGTACCTTTTTGGTAAAAAATCGTTTGAAAAAGTTTAATATTATCACTAAGTATAAACATAAGTGAATGGACACCAGGAAAACATTGTATTAAAAAATCTAAACTAAAAAATCTAACTAATTATTAAGTAATATAATTGAAATCAACTTTGTCATCATTATCATCATCATCATTAGCCAATATTGGTCCACTGCTGGACCTATGTCCATGCCTATGGCCTCCCCAATGACCTCCTGTTAAGTTCTCCTACGGATCTCCTCATTTCTGAGGCTATCTCGTAGGGAAACCCCGAGCATAGCCCTCTCGTTGAGTGACTCTGAGCCGTCCAATATCGCCTTTAGTGAGAATCCACGTCTCAATGCCGTGTACAACTATTGAAGACGAAAGTCCTGCAGACGAAAGTCTGCAGGCACTGAGGTATTTCGGAAGAGAAGACGTCTCGCAACTTCCCGAACGCTGTCCAACCGAATTGGATTCGACGATTGACCTCTCTCTCGAAGTTGGACCTGCCTAACCGGACCACTTGTCCCAAATAGACATATTGGTCTACAACTTCGAGAGTCGAGCCCCCAACTGCGATTAGGGTGGGCACAACATGGACATTCGACATGATTTTCGTCTTGTCAATGTTCATTTTAAGACCCACCTGTTGGGAGACTCGACTGAGGTCTTAGAGCATAGTGCTAAGGTCCTCCAGCGATTCTGCCATGACAACAATATCGTCGGCAAACCGAAGGTGTGTGATATACTCGCCGTTTATGTTGATGCCGAATCCTTTCCACTCCAAGAGCTTGAAGGCGTTTTCCAGCGCGGCAATGAACAGTTTCGGAGATATAACATCTCCCTGTGTCACGCCTCTCTGTAGTGGAATAGCCTTCGTGCTCTGATCTTGTACTCGGACCGACATGGTGGCGTTGTTGTATATGCTTTTCAACACCTCAGTATACCGACAGTCAATGTGGCACCGCTGGAGATACTCTAGCACCGCCCAAGTCTTTCTCATATTCCACAAACGCTAAACAAAGCGGTAAGTTATATTTCTCGGTTTTTTGTATAACTTGCCGAAGCGTATGGCACATCCATACGTCTATGGTGCTAAAGCCTTTTCGGAAACCGGCTTGTTCGGTCAATCAACTTTGTACGTAACTATTATTCAGTACAATTTAACATCAATCAATGGGTAACGTGACGGGAAGACTGAGTGCAGCTGAAGTATTAAAGAAAGTTTTATTTTGCACATTCTTATTGTGGCCAGGTAATGCTTGAACTTTTTCCGATTATTGAACGGAGGTTGCCATATTCAACATTTTTCGTGCTCTATTCATTTTGTCAATCTGTAAAAAAAACATCTTTAACGTTTTATAACTAAAAAACATACCAACTATCCACAACAAATACCCACAATTCTATACATAATATATTATACAGTACATACACACAATCAAATACGTAACAATCCTTAATATGACATTTTCAATACTAATTTGCCAGGAATAACACCTTAATTATATTTAACAAATTTAAGCTACCACCTCATATTTATCATTCAAATTCACAGAAAATATGGGGCAATACATCTTAATCACATATTTTTTAACATTCACAAATAAACACTCACAGATATTATCTAAAAAACTTTAAAACAGTGACGAAAGCTACAGGGACAGGGATTCAATTTAGTTTTTATTATTAATTTACAAACAAATAAATACATTTGTATGATTTTTATGTTTAAAGTCACTAAATTAATAAAAATAGAACAAAATTAACATCAAAATAGGAATTTTATTTTTAAAATTGTAACGGAAACTAAAATTGTTATCATGCAAAACGGCCATATTTCTTGCTTTCCCATTCTAGCACGCTAAAACTAATTATTTATTCCACTATAATTTAATGCAAAAAGGACGTATTCCAAAATATGGCCCTTTTGTATTATATATTATGGTTACTAATACTAATGTTAGAATGCAAAACGGACGTTTTCCAAAATATGGCATTTTTGTATTGTGAAACATAATCACACTTACCTGAAAATTTGTATCCAACACAGACTTATTTTGGATTGTGGCACTTTTTCACGCAACCGACGTGCATTTACGTTGAATCTCCGGGCGCAACCCACAAAATGGCAGTTTTGCACTGACATTACCTATCAAAGTGAGCTAATGCAAAAAGGGCGGTAGGTCAGTGCAGCCATAATATAAGCAAAAATGATGGGGGTTTTTTTTTCACTATAAAATATAGTCGGTTCTGATGTCATTTTTGCAATAAAACGATTTTCATTTTTTTTTTAATTGTGGCCCTTTTGTATTCAAGGAGCGACATATTCATGCAAAATTTTAGCTCAATCGGAAACTGAGAAGCGGATGACTTTTAAACTTGCAAGACTTTAAATCAAAATTTACTCTATTGTACTCGACCGTGACGTTAGCGTCTTACGCTTTTTTGATCAGTATCACGTGATCAGATTTACGCGAGTTTAAAATTTTTCCCTCATCTGACCTTGCCTGCCTAGCGCCGCTACAAAAGTTGTCACTTCAAATGTGAAACAAAAGACGCTCGCTGCATTCAAAATCAATCAATGTTCACATTAAAGCTAAGCCGTCCCGTCAGGGCAAGGGTGCGGGCGCGGGGCACGGGGTTGGAGGGGGGGGGGGGGAGCACGCGACGCAGCTTATCTGTGGAGTACGTGCAAGTGGAGTGGATAGAAGAGGCGGCGGCAGTGGCGCTGCACTCACACGGCTGCTCACACGGCGCCGCCCGTCACTCGCCCGAGCAGTGCCGCGACACTCGCGCACACTGCCGCCAGCGCACTGCACGTACTGCCTACACACTCCGTGTTATCTTCCTCACTCTCGTGTCACTTGTATCACGACTTTAAACGAGGACGTTCACAGCCTTTGATCCAATGTGCGAGTAACTCTTTGAGCTCACATTCAACTTTTATCATTATCTCGAAGCTCAACGTTGTATTACGATAAACTCGTAGGTAATAAATATTTTCGATATTGGTAGACTAGGTACATGAACATGCTTCAGTCCACGAACAGCACTGTGTGCTACGCGTTACGCACCAAGTGCTACGCTGTAGACGCTACGCGCTACGTAGTGCTGTGCTCCATACTCCCCATAGACAAGGTGACGGCGCCTAAATTAGGAAATAAGCTGTCGAGCTTATTTAGGAAGTAAACGAGAGGTGGATAAAACGATACCTACGTATTCATGTGATCAGTGTGTCTTGTTGTAGTTATTTACTTATAGAAATAGTATTTTAAAGATATGTTCGGTCTCGGTCATAACAATTTATTTGTTGTTTAATAGAATGGCCTATAATCAAAAATAGATTTTTTATGATATTGATTTATACGATGTCTATAAGTCGGGCCGAGCATCGATCAATCTCTTGTCACGTGCGAGCCCTGGTAACGGACGAGCGCCGCTCCGGCCCCCGCCCCTGGCCCCTGCGTCGCCCGCGCGAACTCCCCGCGCCAACGTTAGAGCGGCTCTCGAAGCCGCCGGCCGGCGCCGCCAGTCCACTGAGTGTTCCTGCGACAAGTGCCTGCGCGGCCGCCGACCACCTCGCCGCCGACACTCATTTCCACCACGCTGGCGGAGCGCCAGCTCCATTCTTACAAACCTTCATTGTTCCTTCTCTTCGGCCAGTCCGGCCGCGGGATGTGCATATACGGTCTTTTCACATTACGCCAATGCCTGGTAGAACTGCTGAAGAACAAAAAACTAGATTGTACCAATCGTGAACACATTAACATTCGGTTGCAAATATTTTTCGTTCCAACTTGGCGACATTTCATTGAATCGCGAATCATTAAAGACAATTTATCCCATTGTTCTCTGGTTGACAATAGCTATGAATTACGTTTTATATAAAGAAAAGCAGTGATGGCCTCGAGGTTTAGACACGCGGTCGAGAATTTCGGCGGTCGCGGGTTCGAACCCCAGGCACACACCTCTGACTTTTCGAAGTTATGTGTGTAATTCACAAAGAATTATCACTTGCTTTAACGGTGAAGGAAAACATCGTGATAAAACCTGCACACCTTAAAGTTCTTAAGAATTTCTTAGGTGTGTAGTCCGCCAACCCGCACTAGGCCAGCGTGGTGGACTATGGCCTAAACCCTCTCAATGGTAGAGGAGACCCGTGCTCAGCAGTGGGCGTATATGGGTTGATGATGATAAAGAACAAACGCAGTTCACGGGTAATTAAATTCGTATATACATTAGTTCGAGGGGCTTCTTCGATTGTTGATCTGTGAGAGCAACTCATTCAAGCATTGAGGCGTATTATTATCGATTTCCTTGCACATTAGTTATCTGCAAACTTAAGCACATTGTCGACTGTCCACCGGCACGGTGCCTGATGTTCCACAGTAAGATGAGAGTCGCACGGGAGCGGCTCGTGATGGCTGAGCACGCGCTGGCAGCACGAGGCGCACGCAAGCACGCGGGGGAGTCTTTCAAAAATTATATTCTTTGTATAGATGTCTTTGGGATTACATCCTTATAAAAAACTCGCCGCCGTGATCAGTGCACGGCCTGGAGATATCGGACTAAAGCGGAGTCGTAATTTACTGTTTCGAGTTTTACATGAAATAACCTTAAAGAACCATAGAACCTTAAAGAACCACATTAACCCAGACTTGAAGTCTAATGCATTGTTTGGCTGTGCGATGAGAGATAATAATTAAAAAAATGCGAGCGTAAAGTTCCGCTCCCCTCGCCGCCAGTCGGGAACAAAGCAATCGTAATAATGAATAGTTTGTCGCTGCATAATGTGTAAACATAGAATGTAATAATGTCCGACGCGATGGAGGGGCGAGCGGGTCGCGGACGCACCACATGTGCCGCTTTATATTCGCCTATAAAACACTAAGTGTGTTTTTATGGACGTCTCAATTTCGCAGTGGCTCTCTCCACTGTACTATTAACTCGAGTGTTTGATACAATATTACACATAGGTACACATATACATACATACGTATGTTGATTCGTGTAAAAGCTCATAAATAAAATTTATGCTTTGAAAATATTCCGAGCAAGATCTCACTTAGAGGGTTTACGTTTTGTACCAAGTACTTAAAATGTAAATTATTTCGAAGTTATACTTTCGATTGCAAATAAGACACACAGCATATTGTTGCCCCCTCTCCCTTTGTGGGCTTAGTGGTTTTGTCCCTACGATCGCCGAGATGGTGTTCAGTTTAACCGAATATTCGTTGAGACCACCACGCCCCGAACTTGGAACTTCGGGTTCCATGCCAGACTCCGCCGCTGATATCTCCAGCGACACTTCCCATTAGTGCTGTGTGTCGGTACACGTTGCCCCCAAGTGCTGCACCCCGCGATCACGTCCAGCGGACCTGCGCCTGCACTTGCACTGAACGTACCGGCGGCGCACCTCGCGGATTACTCCAAGCACGCTCTCACTTTATTTTAAAATTATTACTAAAATGTTTAAGATGTATTACATTGTACACCTGCTAAGTTGTACCCATCTAACAAAACTTTTATAATTCGCAAAATGAGTTCAGTGTTAAACGGGAACAGTGATGACTTCGAGGTTTGGCCGCGCTGTCGAGAATTTTGGCGTTCGCGGGCTCAAGCCGCAGACACACAACTCTGTCATTTCGTAGTCACGTAAGTATACACGATGAATTATCACTAGCTTTAACGGTGAAGGTAAACATAATGATGAAACCTACAAACCTAAAAAGTCTAAGGATTTTCTTAGGTGCGTAGTAAGCCAACCCGTACTAGGCCAGCGTGATGGACAAAGACCTAAACCCTCTCAATGGTAGAGGAGGTCCGAGCCCACCAGTGGGACTTATGAATATGAGCCGACGACGATGTAACCAATTCATTATGAATTAATTATAATTCGTATCATATAGAATTCTTATAATAAACCCTTGAAAAAATTTAATGTGGATTCATAATATGTGAAGTCAAATTCCTATATATAATTAAGTATTTTCAGCCAATGTCACATGTGGAGCAAACCCTGTAACTCAAGATTCTCAACTAACGTGTGTAAGGAGTTTGAGACGGGACCGCTCACATCCACGGCGGCGATCATGCCACATGTATGATTGTTGCTATACAATACAAAAAGCACACATACAATACAGAAAGCTCGCTTGAGACAATTTGCAAAGACGGTTCATTTTTTACGGCCGTGATCAGGTGCAAATTGCGCACTTCGTTTATACGAGCACATCGCGCCTTCCAACATAACGCGCAATGTAAGTCGTATCACAAGAATACACGTGCAGGAGGTGCGTCCACCACGAGCCTCAGGAATGTCCAATGCATTCCAGTTTTTACTATTCTAGATAGCGTATGAGTGAGTTGTCCGTACTATATCGTCACGAGACGGTCGACTCACAGTCGTGTGTGGATCGTGTTGGACCCTCTAGTTCTCATTGTAATTTTCATCTGAGAAAATTATAAAAAAATGCTGTGTCAAAGGGGGCGGCTAGGTGCGGGGCGTGGGGTGCGGGGCGAAGGTTCAGCTCGAGCTGTCAGCCTATCCTCGTACCAACATCTTTTACCGGTCTCTTTCCATTAGATCGCAATATATCTTATAAAAATAGAAGCATGTCAAATATTAATAATGTTTGAAACGTTTTATCGGCGATGTTAATAACAATTGTTGTGCGAGGTGCCCCGGGCGGTGGGTGGCGCGGGGCCAGCGCACCACCAGGGGGGAGGTAGCCGAGAGGCGTGCGCAGGGGGGGTGCTGCGATAAGACGACACCCTAGATTTAGAGCTTCTTCAATCGCTGTATCAGCATGATAAATTAGCGAGCGATGACAATCGCGGACGACAAGATGGTATTCCCTGGCGGTGTGCCCCGCGCACCCCCCCCCCCCTCCTCCCGCGCGCACCCTGTACTGTAGGTACATGGCGACTCTTTATCTACTTTTCACGTTAAAGTTAGTTCAAACAGTTAACAGCTTTTCGGTGTAACGTAGCGAATACTAGTCGATGTAGTCTCGGTTGTTGACACTTTATTAAAATCACCACTCAGGCAAAACATAGCGGACCGGCGCGGCGCTCACGAAAATAGCCATCGCGGGCCCTCATATATATGAACATTTATATGTTGTTTTTGTGTACACCAGCTTCTGAGTGTCTGTGGACGACCAATGACGTAAAAAGAAGCGAGACAAAACACTACGATTTTATACTATACTAATATTTATCATTTATGGAGTAAATTCATTTCTTGTAAAAAAAAAACTTATGGTGCACTTTAACACTTGTAATGTGTAATTGGTTGTTTGGAAAAAAATAAATGATATAGTCTTAGACTTGAAAAGACTAGGAAGTCGGTTTCATACCACGGGACTGTGAACAAATGTAAATGCGATCATGTGTCTGC
Source organism: Cephonodes hylas (assembly GCA_030295005.1). Taxonomy (NCBI): domain Eukaryota; kingdom Metazoa; phylum Arthropoda; class Insecta; order Lepidoptera; family Sphingidae; genus Cephonodes; species Cephonodes hylas. Next base: position 47,885 of record AP025367.1, on the reverse strand, counting down.
CTTCCGCTCCCAATTAAAATGGAGTTGCCTATCCGTCAACGTCGTTTTTTGCGTGCCCTGACTACCCTTTATTCCATTCTTAATTCACCTTCCTCACCCTCCTATTTAACTCCCCATTTTCAGTACCTAGGTAGCAACCATACTAGAGATCTACGCTCCTCAAGCAATCTTCTTCTTCAGTGCCCTTCTCACACCTCTGATTTCATCCACTTTTCCTTCTTTATAGAATCCATTCTCCTATGGAATGCACTCCCCTTCGAAATCAGGTCGACTTCAACTCGCTTGGGTTTCAAAATAAAGTTTCGTCAGGTGTATTCAAATGAAATTACTGGATAATATGTGTGATTTTTATTTTTGTCCATTTCCCTCTTTGTATGTTTGTATATGTATATACAGAGTGTATTTAGACTGTGATCGGAAACTGAGGCAGGTAATAGCGATAGTGATTACAAACCCCGTGGCATAAAAAAAAATCCCGACAATCAATAAAATTTTTGAGGTTGTCCATACAAACCACATACTTTTAACACCGATGGTTGTATGGAAAACGTCAAAATTTTTATTTTTTGTCGGGATTTTTAATATCGCCACTGGGTTTGTGATCACCCTCGCTATTACCTGCCTCAGTTTTCGATCACGGTCTGAATACACCCTGTATATAGTGTGTAGTCTATGTATTATATAAGTATGTATGTATTGTATACATTATATAAGTAAATATCTATAATTAATTGTTTATATATTTAAGTTGTTACTTTTCTATTATTTTTGTTTAGCATTTTATTCCCTTCACTTTTTTGCACCTACCTTTAATCTCTGCGTCACCCTAAGGTTGACGGTTAGAGAATGCCTCCGGCATTATGTCCGCCTTTATATAATTTGTGTAAATTAAGCATGAATAAATAAATGAATGTAAGGTAAGCGTTTTTTCTCACTTTTTCATTTTGTTCTCAAGGGGAAAGCTGTTTATGGCTATACTTCCCGTCAGCCCAGGAGAGGGGCGCGGTAAACGTATGTCTTCCAGCCCGGCGCGTGGCGACGTCATATCCGCGCAGATGTTAGTGCCGGGCTGGGTTCCTAACAAAATCCCTAAACCAGCATACCGACCCAAGCTCTCCGTTGGCCATCTCCGCGCCAAGTTGGGCGACCATAGTACATGGGCGTGAGGCGCCCACCGTTATCCACAGCCGTCCGTTGCGCCTCCGAGACGTGCTTGTCTCGGCCGTCTCGGAGTTATATGGGGCGCAGTTACGCCCCCACTAGCTTGGTTTGGGCGCCACAGTTGTGGATGGGCGCCCGCGACGTACATAGGCTACAGTGCCGCCGCCCTTCTCGGAGTCACTTACAGTGAGAATGCGCTGCCCCCGCAGCACGCCCAGCGACCCCAAGGGCCCCTTTGAGTCGCCTTTTACGACAGGCAGGGGATACCGTGGTGTGATTCTAACGCTCCCTTCTCACAGGGCAGACCTGTTGTTCCTCTCTGGTACTACTGTGACATTCGCACGAACCAGTGACAAATAAAGGATGTTCGTATGTTCGTATAACATAAACACGCGCACACGCATGCACACATGCACAGTCACGAACGCACAGCGGAGACAAGCTGCGATACCCTACAATGATTCAACTATCGCTCAAGATACTACCGGTAATCTTAGTTCAAGATACCTATATTTATGATTTGGTACATTGGAACTTCCATAAGTATCTACGGCCAGGAAGAGGAATTATGAAATGCAGTTAAGTTATTACTCTGCCGATAGCACGAATGTGCACCGATGCACGAGTCGCACTGTTCATATTATGAGAAAAATCATACAAGTACTGTATACTGTATATTGACAGCCCCGTGGCGCAGTTGGTTCGACACCAGCTTGCGAAACGAGCGGCCGCGGGTTCGATCCCCGCACCGAGACAAATGTTTGTATGATCCACAAATATTTGTTTCGGGTCTGGGTGTTTGTGAGACCAAAAAGTCTCTCGTAGTTTCTGATACCCACGACACAAGACTCGTATCTTAGTGTGGGGTCAGGACTATGTATGTGACTGTTGGGTGTATTTATTTATTTATTTATTTATACCGTATTAACATAATTAATACTACCGCGTCGACGTAGCGCTTTTGTATTGTATAAATAAAGACGGCACTCTTTTACGTTGAGCTCGAAGTCTGTCCGTGAGTCGAATTGCTTCAGCTTATTTACGTTTACTAGTATTTTGTACACGGAGAGTGTTTACAATCGCAGCGCATCCCGCAGGTGCATCCGTGCGTGTGGTGCGCTCGCGACACTCGGAACTTGATGTACAATGCAGAGGCAGCGCCGTGACGCCGCCTCCGTGGCCGTGCGCCGCGGCCACTCCGCGTTCACTCCATACACACTTGTTTCAATATTTAATCTTAAATACATCAAGCCGATTAGATATGTATGGATATATTCGTGTGTGGCAGAGTTCGCGGGAGATGTGCCGATTTCATTTTTAGTGTCATTTTTACATGAAAATTGTAAAAAAAATAACACTTAACCTTCACATGCACACAAATCAAGCGACTGTTGCCAAGGAATGTAACTGGTGTGGAAATATTATCGCCGGCGGCCAGTGCGCCGCGGGGACCGTCTCTGTCCCATGTCGCTTCCACACATTAAAGTTTGAGCGGCGACCGCCAGCACCGCATATCGCCGGACATACGGAATTAATTTGAGACCGCACGGAGGGCGGGGGGGGGGGGGTGGTCAGCGAGGAGCAGCGGAAAAACGCCTCAGGATTCGAAGCGTGATGCATACACGACGCTTCACTCCACACACTGCGGCCGGCTGCAGGGCGCAACTCCGTATGCCAAACTTGACATTTTTCATTGACGCACCACACCTATTGGTAATGTTATTTAGCCTACAAACTTCCTCGATAAATAGACTATTCGACACGAAAAGAATTCTTTTGATAAACGCGTGTAAGCAAACAAACCTCATCGGCTTTATAATATTACTTATCTGTGTTGTTCTCGAAATTGAGTTCATTTCCCTTACATTGGTTCTGGTTCATCTGTCACACTACGGGGCAGGGACCTTCTCTGCAACTTTAGAGAGTGTTAAGGTCTTAGTCCACCATGCTGGCCTGCGTGCGGGTTGGCACTGTCTGCCAACTTATATACACTTCTATTATTCATTAAATTTACTAATCCGCTGTGATGTAAAGCAGACAAACCGAAATGAATCAATTTGTAAGATTGGAGTAAAAAATCTTGCGTTCTGAGAGATCTGCTCTCGAAAATACAGGTGAAGCTATTAGATATCCACATTCTCGTAATAACATAGTGGACTTTATTCGACCTGCAGCTACACTTGCTACGGTAACAACAGTCGCGACCACGACGTCACGCCACCAAATAAAATGAGAGCTCGTCGATGGAGAGTGAGATCCGCCCGCGCGCCCTCGGTGCCGCCGGTGCATGACTCGCAGTACCGCCGTGCAGTGGGGTGCGTCGGGTGTGCGCCGGCCGCGAGCTGGCCCCGTGCCAACCTACACATATTATGTTTAACGTTCCGTGCTATTGCTATAGCAGTGGGCGCATGCCGAGACGCTCACTCGCGCCCAATGGGACTTCATAAAGGTGCTTCACATCGTCGACTCTCATATTCCGAACGTTTGGAATCCGCTTGCACCGCTTCGAAGCCATTTTATTGCGGTCCGGAGGCGCTGCCGCTCCGCCACTCGGCACCGCCTTTATTAAACTCGCCAAATTCTCTCTAATACAGACCTCGATAAACATGATTTTGCTGTTAAATAATTCCTGAGTCTCGACCCTTCGCGCATTCCCGACAAATTATTAAAGGCGTGCGGGCGCGCCGCGGGCCGCTTCCAGTCCCGCTCGCCGTGCTCGAGACGATCTTTTTGTGTCGGAGTGGGAGCGCCCCACTGCGATATGCGGTTTAGTTCAATTCCGATCATCGATTGTTCTATTTCGGCGACGGCTCCTGCAGCGGCGCGCCCACCGACCTACATGCGCCTCTCTCTGCACTCCGACCAACACTACGGCGGGGAATGAGATATAGCACATTATTATTATTTGGGTACATAATGATCGCTGATCTCATGCACACGCGATGAGATCAGCGAGTCATGACATCTGAAACGTTCAACATACCATTCATCATCAACATCGCATTGCTTTTGTCACCAGGTGGATCGCCACCTACATAAAAAAATGAAATGAAATAAAATAACCCCTATAATTAGACAATTTTGAAGTTTTTTTCTCTTTTATGTATTTTATTTGTTTTTGTCCCTGTCTTGTCGGCACCATTTTTTATTATTTTCGTAGACATAGGTTTTAGTAATTATCAAACAATTTCGTATTATTTGAGTTATCTTTTATTTACCTTCTTAGGTACCACCAGCTCAGCTTTCTCGGCTCGGCGACGCACATCTTAAAAATATTGCTGTGATTAAAAGCCGAGGTTTTACAATCATAGAGATTTTATCTTTTCAAAATTACTTTAAATTATACAATTTTATAGTAGCGCTACAATAAGGTTTATAATAAGTATAGATTATATGGGCCCATATTCCATTGGTCGCTTAATCGGCATTCCAACCTATATCCCCCAACATCCGATTCCGACATCAAGTCTTGTTGAGTACAAAATATTTCGCCCGCTATGTTCGGACTAATACCATACATGAGCATTTCGAGTCTTACCGCTGTTAACAACTATTTCAGTCACGTCAAGTTTCAGGCAAAGAACCTCATGGCCATCAGTCCAATTATCCTGTCTTGTGTGTGGGTTAAAGTTATCAATACGCAACTTATAACATACAAAAAGTATCGTGTTGAACTCAAACACACTAAACGCATGCCGTATGACTGGTAGTGTTGGTATTACATCGGTGACTTATCGCCAGAGCAGCGCTGAGTCGGGCCGCATGTACACATGTACGTGTGTGCGTAGTACAAGTGGCGACACGGGCGGCGCGGGGGCGCAGTGCCATGTGCGCCGCAGAGGAAATTAAACAGTGCGCCGCGCCGTCTTCACACCGCTTCCGCTCCACAGCGATAAATGCGAGCGCCCGATCGCACTCCCACATACGTTTCGGTGATTCATTGTCTCCGCAGAGGGCGAGCCGCCTCTGTCTCGGCCTTAATTAAACCGAGAGCACTCGATTGTTACAGCGATACCGAACCCAATTAGTCTCGGTTTGGGCCAATTAATTTATTTCGGCGTTGGTCGGAATTTATAATTCTCACTGAAATGTTAATCCACCCCATAACAGTTACGAGGTGCGTGCGGCGACACCTCTCGATGCAACCATGCTTCTAAATAACGAGGTCATAGTCGCCGATACAGCGGGAATGTTCGCTCGTCGTCGCGGGTAATGATCGGTGGGGCTATGAGACGCGATAGTGATAGTGGTAGTGCGAGCTCCCACCCACTCCAAATCTATACTAATATTATAAAGCTGAAGAGTTTGTTTGTTTGTTTGTTTGTTTGTTTGTTTGTTTGTTTGTTTGTTTGAACGCTAGGATCTCAGGAACTACTGGTCCGATTTGAAAAATTCTTTCACTGTTAGATAGCACATTTATCGAGGAAGGCTATAGGCTATATAACATCACGCTACGACGAATAGGGGCGGAGCAGCAATAAAGAATGTTTCGAATTCGGGGACATTTTTTCCTTTTTGTGAGCTTCCGCGGCGTGCGCTGCGAAAACGGTTAAAGTTTCGCTAAAATAATGTATGAGAGAAATGTTCCTCTTTAAAAGTTCTAAAAAAAAGTCCGCGACAGCATATGTCTATTTTTTAAGGTTGGCTCACTATAACGTTTTTTATCCTAACCAAATTTATTTTAAAATAAAGTTTTATTTGTGAAGGTGTTTTTATAAATATGATATTAATCCTTATCCAAATAAATACGTTATTCATTACAAGTATTTAATTTTAAATAAAATTGCCCTTTACATCATTTGATTTCACTGAGTATCTTAGAAGATATTGCAGTTTTAAAATATTGATCAAGCGTGCAGTAATGATGCACAAGGCGCTGATCGACGCGTTACGGTTTTACGTTCGAACAATATGACCGAATTGTATGAATTTTGGTATGGACATAAATAGGACTCTGAGAAATAAAATAGACTATTTCTTATTTTCTTTCTGATCTCAACCCTGTAGTCTACGCGGACGGAGTCGCGAGCAAAAGCTAGTATACTTTATAAAGGTACGAATTGATCGCGGCAATTAGTGTTTTATACGTGAAAAGTGAGAACGAGCATGTAGCGACCGGTGACGCTCGCAGATTCACACACACACAAACACATAGACACACGAATACGGCGATAAGCTCATGATACCATGAAGCTCTTTGTGCGACACATTTGATGAGAGCAACTGATACACACACATACGCACTGCGTCGGTAGTGGCTTCACAATCACATTACTTGACCTGTGTAATTAGCAAAGAGCTTCATCCATTCGTAATGTTGTTAATGTTTTTGTCTGGCAGAGACCTTTGTACAGAGAGGTTGTACATCGTGGAGTAAGTGAACAAAGTACACGAGTACCTACAGCGTATTAAGAACCAGTACATATTGACACATTATACGAGAGATAGACACATATCGGTTACAAGGCGCGCTGAAATCATTTCAATAACCTCAAGCACTGACATTGCATATAAATGAGCTTCTATTTATTCAACATAAATGGATAATTATAATTAATATCTCCTATAACTTGAAACAATTAAACCGCCCTGTGCTAAATTGGCCTTACAACAGAACGAATGTTTGTCTTCAGACCTTAAATTCGGTAGCCTCCATCCGAGTAGATAACACTGTCCGGCAGTCGGTCCCTGTAGATGTCTACCTAATACATAGATGTATGTAGGAACCCGCTCTACATTGGCGTGTCGAAGTCTGTGCTGGCGTTCGTGTAACTCAACTCTTGAATTAACTTATGTATTGTATTTGGGTGAGTGGTGCAGCGGGCGGGCATCGCTGGCGACGGTGTGGAACAAGAGTCGTATTCACTGAGCCGTCTCGTGCGGGCCAATACATAGTGAATACACACATGTGGTTTAAAGCCACAATTCAAGCTTCGATTCGACCGCGTGGAAAAACCTCTAGGCCATCACTCCTTTTATTCACAATAGTAGGGAAAAGAAATAGGTGTGAAAGTTAGTACCGTGGGTGTCTCGAGTGGCTGTTAAGATGAAACAGTAATATCTGGGCATCCACGCGTTGCACTTTTTCAATATGTAGTGGCGCTTTGTGGAGTCCGAAAACGGCTCAACGATCGCTTCTCTCATTATGAACTGGAAGCTTTCATGTATGCGGATGTAGCGCGGTCGAGAGACAGGGGGCCGCATCGGTGCGTCGGTAGGGGGCGGGGGCGGTTAGAGAAGATGGTGTCGGCTCGACAAAGTTCTGGCGACATCATGAATCAGCCGCCCCCACCTGGTTACGGTCACTTTATTAGTTTTATTGTACAATTAGCGGTGGGAGCGGATCCGCGCCCAACTTGTAACGGCCGGCCCTCCATTAGCGTTACTTTTGTGTCTAGTTCGCGAGAGAACTCAACGAGCCGACAACTTCAACTCTGCCACTAACTGAATCCCCGGGTTGTGTGCGGGGGGGGGGGGCGTCCCACACGCTTCATTACACTTACTTCATTATTATCGAGCAGAGCGTCTTTTGTTATGAACCCAGAGGAAGCTGCACGAGCTCGGTGGAGAGTGTTCGCGGTAATGTAATAGTCCGCGCGACTCCCGACCGACACATAATTACATTCCACGTGGCGAGGGCGCCGCCGACGCACTCCACATGTTATTCACCTGAAATCTAATCCGCTCCATTACTACGAATTACGAAAGTAGGCAGTGCTAATACAAACTATTCCTAATATTAATATTTCGTATTAATAAACACAAGGCAGGTTTGTACTTTTGCATTTTAGTTGTTACGAATAAACTCACAGACTACTGAACCCATATGTATGATTTTGGAATGGGGATTGATGGATCCTACAGAAGAAACAAAGGGTACTTTTTATCCCGGTACATGTAGTATTCCCGTGAGGTACACATATGTATGTTATAAATGCGACAGTAACTCTATGTCTGTTACACATTCATCGCTAAGCCATTTCACCGATTTAAATCACTTTTTATCCCTCAAAAATGTAATGTAAATGCGACAATAACTCTGTTACATTAGATTCCCTTAGTGTAGTTAACAAGCTACAAGCGCCATTAGTGGAAGTTACCCATTTGACGGCAGTTGCCATAACTGGAATTCACTGTACTTTCGTAAACGCTAGCGGCACTTAGATGGTGGCAAGAGATATTTGTTGTTCTCATCTTAGACATTTGCGGATCTGATATTGAGAAAGACATTATTATTTAAAGTAAGTATCCAAGATTAGTTGAATTTACGGTACATGCCAAGAAACGCTGTAGAGTACTATTTCATGCCTCTTAGTGTGTTTGAAAGGAGTTGATTGATTTCAGGCAGCAATAGTAGAACATTGGTAGCGCCTAGTGCCATTAATACAACATACATAACATAATAATGTTATGTAACGTGTCGTCATTTAATCTTGAATGCCATTTTTTGTAACTCATGCAACGTAGAGGTCATCAGGTGATTCTAAGCGCAATTATGAAATTGAATTGTATTTAATACATGGAAACGTCATCAGATGCACATAGATGGTGCTTCGTATGATCATGCGATGCTGGATACCGTTCACCGCACCTACGAGTAGGCGACGTCACATACATGCTCTCCATATAGCGGCGCGACGGTCTGAGTCGATTACAAGTGTCCAAATATCATTTGAGACAACATTGGAAGACGTAAATGATTGCAGGTGACCAACTAAAATAAAATACGATTTTTTAATTCATACAGTCACTTTTTTTTCTTTCTGCACCCAAGACTAAAATAGTGGATGGAGTCGCGGGCAAAATTTTAGACCCGATTTTATTACATTAAAAATATCAAATACTTCAGTTCAGGAGGCAGTCATCACATGTATAGCCGCCATAGAGATAACCGTACAAGACACTAAGAGTGAGTTAATTTTTAAAAGAATATTAATATATTAACTAATAAATAAGAATAGAGACGGAATGATTCGGGATGCGAAATTAGTATTCGGGGCGTCGATAACGGCAGGTGGCAAACGTGACGTAGGTAGAGATATTCCAGTCGGAGGTGTGGATGTCAGTGCGAAGGGACAGCTCAAAGTGGTGAGGGCGCGCTCGCCCACCTCACCTTCTAGTTTAATGTGCAGTTTCGGCACCGAATGACACTTTGTAGGCGAATCGTATGCCGAGTGTAACGTTGGTTTGTCGCCGTGCAGGCACGCGGAAGCTGGAAATAGGCAGCTGGTCCGGCCGGCCGAGCCGCGGCGGTTATTCTGCGGAGATTGAGTGGTCGAGTGGGCGCACCCGTCTCGCGCTGACAAACCCGTGTCATAACTAGTGTCCGCCACTGATTGTCGCCGGCACGGGAGCAGCGCACCGACACACGCCGCCGCGCCAGGGCCGGAGCCGCGCGCCCGCACGGGTACATTGGGAAATCAATATAAAAATTATTATCGCTATTAGTATATATGTAATTATAATATAAAATATACAAACAAACAAACATACCTCACGCCTATAATCCCCGGAGGGGTAGGCTGAGATGCATTTCTGCACCCACATTTCGCCAGGTATGTTTCAGTCCCACGTAATAGGGGGCGAGCTTATTGCCGTTTGTCGGGCATATTTCCAGAGTCCGTGCTGCTACTGAGAATTTCCTAATGGAAAAACCCAATAACACTTTGCCCGACCCGGGAATCGAACCCAGGACCTCTAGATCGCGCGGCACATGCTTGTACCGCGAGACCACGAGGCAGTCAAAAATATGTAACTGGTATTTGTAGTATAATATGAGTGTCGCGTTTGTCCGCGCAGTCCGCGCCTGTGCGGGGTGAGACCGGCGCGCCCGAAACAACTGGCCCACACAATCCGCTTCGAATCAATTCCGGAATTAAACAAGCCTGTTTGCGCTCAACTGATTGAAACCGGAGCCGCCCCCCCGCCGCCGAAAACCCGCGCACCCCCGCGCGCGCCCTCCGTACACAAACGCACACCGCGCACTCCATGTCAAATGGACAAGGTTAATGACGAACGAAATACTACAGCATGGCTTACACAAATTGATCATTTAGCAAACAGAGAATTCGACGACGACAAATTGTAAAGAATGAAAATGATCAAATACGCTTCCACGCTAAAACAGTTGGCCTGATTTCAATAATTTTCGGTTTGGAATTAGACTTAGATAGCCGGATAGAAGCCGATCCCAAAGATAGTAAAATGATTAACCAAAATCACGTTTCACATGCACGGAATGAATGGTGGGTTGTACTCGTGAATCCCTGGTACCTGCTCTTATCACTGTTCTGCAGCAAGTATGACCGTCCGGACACACTGTTGGCCGCTATCACTCCACTGGGCTCCGGCGCTACACCACGTCGGAGACTCAAGGACAGCGACGCCCTCGCCTCTTCTGTATTCCGAACATTCCAGTTCTTACACAAACTCCCAACGAAATTATGATAATGTTCTCTCGCCTTGATTGTCGCTTGAGGCAATCTAATGCTATTGTCGAAAATTAATTTAATATTGATGAAGTACGCACTTGGCGCGAAAAATCACGTCTCCCTTCAATGTTCATGAGTCTATAACATTGCATTAAATTAAAAAGTTTAAAGTAGATGTTGAATAAGATATAATTTGAACAGCAGTACAATCTCTGTGTGAGGATAAGGGCTCGTATAGTGCGGTGCTTCGTGCCGGAGTGTAGTGGAGCGAGGATCACATCAAGTGTAAATAAAACGCTCAACTTACGGCTCACATAAAGGCGGCAATAAAGCGAGCCGTCGACAGCCGACGCTGCCGGCGCGCACCTGCCGCAAGTCTACACTAGTACATGTGTGTACATATGTCCAAATAACCGGACATTACATTCACTTGATTTGAACCACTATTGTAACCGTTTAATTAGCTCGCATTGTTAGTAAGTTTTGGCTATAAGTTTAATAATGATTGCAGGTAACATACACACAACACATTGGTCGGTATCGCCAATGGAGTTACTACTCTCATATTAATCATTATCCATATACGTCCCAGTCCTAGGCACGGGCCTCGTCTATCACTGGGAGGATTTAAGCCTTAGTCCACCACGCTGGCCTAGTGCGGGTTGGCGGACTACACACGTAACGCGTGCGCCCGCCGCCGCGCAGCCACGTCGCGTGTACCGAGTCCTGAGCACGCGCCCAGTGCGGGACGTTCAGTTTGTGTCGCGCTCGAGTCGTCGTCAACTATAAATCCCTCATATTTACATTCGGGACGTGAACTCCTTTGTATTTATGAGCACTTGGAACAACTGGCGGCGCCATAATATGCACTTCTCAACAGATGAGGTCTCTACGGACGAATAATAATATATTGAATGTGTCTTCGTGTTTTTCCAAGTATGTTCCCAAAAATGTTTGACTAATAGTAACAGTGCCGCCGCGACGTGTTGAACGGACACACAGAGGTGACGCACACATGTATGTGAATGTTGGGTGTATTTATTTTATTTATTATGGAAACATTTAATTGTTACTTCACAGGGTCCTATTTATGTTCATACCAAAAATAATATAACTTAGTCGAATGGTTTAAGCGCGAAAGTGTAACAGACATACTGAGTTACTATTGCAATTATAGCATGTACCCATACCCACGAGAATACATTTCCAGGTTAAAGTATCCCATTTATATTCGGTGGGTCCTACCTATCTTTATACCAAAAATCATTCATTTTGGTTCAGTAGATCTCGAGAATAGATATTCCCACGGAAAATTTTCTTTTAATGGGATAAAAGTATTCTATGTTACTTCAGTGGGTCTTACCTATCTCCGTACCAAAAATCATTCAAATCGGTTCAGAAGATCAAGAAATACAGATTCCCACGGGAATACTACATTTTCTGGGATAAATGTATTCTATGTTACTTCAGTGGGTCTTACCTATCTCCGTACCAAAAATCATTCAAATCGGTTCAGAAGATCAAGAAATACAGATTCCCACGGGAATACTACATTTTCTGGGATAAATGTATTCTATGTTACTTCAGTGGATCCTACCTATCTCCGTACCAAAAATTATCCAAATCGGTTCAGTACATCAAGAAATACCCATCCCCACGGGAATATCACATTTTCTGGGATAAAAAGTATTCTATGTTACTTCAGTGGGTCTTACCTATCTCCGTACCAAAAATCATTCAAATCGGTTCAGAAGATCAATAAATACAGATTCCCACGGGAATACTACATTTTCCGGGATAAAAAATGTCCTATGTTACTTCGGTAGGCCCTACCTATCTGCATTCCAAAAATCATTCAAATCGGTTCAGTAGATCCAAAAAATACCTATTCCCACGGGAACCCTACTTATTCCCGGGATAAAATGTTGATCATGTTACTTCATAGGATTTCATTTATGATCATACCAAAAATCTTAAAAATCAGTCGAATGGTTTAGACGTAAAAGCGTAAAATATAGCGTTTTATCCCCAATCCCACGGGAATACTACATTTTCCGGGATAAAAAGTATCCTATGTTACTTCGGTGAGTCCCATCTATCTCCATACCAAAAATCATCCAAATCGGTTCAGTACTTTTTGAGTTTATCCGTAACAAATACCGTAACAATACAAATACGGGTTGCACGAACACTTTATTTACGGACGTAAGAGTTTAGCTCATAGATACTTTGTACATTCGCATGGATACCTACATTCTACCAGTAGCATACCGCGCCTTAAGCAATCTCACTCCCCATCGCTATTTGAATTACTTTCCGCTAATTTTTGAGAATATATAGCGCCAACCTGGTGCGGCACCGCTAGTCCATCCGGCTACTACGAGATCATGACGATTTTGAAAAGTGCTATTTTATTGAAGAAACGTTGGTGTTATCGTAACAGATTGGGCCCACCGTGCTACAAATGGCAATACGTCTTGAAAGGTGAGTTATCCTTCTGAGATGCAAATCGCATCGGCAAAGTGTAACATCAGCGGCGAATTCAATGAAGGTTTATGCGGCGAGCGCGCACATCTCCGGCCCATTGTGCGCGCTCGTGACGGACGAGCTCGTGCCGACACTAAGCGCCGCCGCGCGCGAGCAAACGACGCGCCGCTATCGGCGGGAAGTGCCCCGGTATCGGGCGCGACTCGCGATCCCGCCCGGACGCTCCTTACGTACTTCGGAGGCGCAACCCCGCGCGATAACCGAACCGAACCAATCATCACGCTTCATCTAGTATAAGGTTCCACCGCTTCGATACATTATGTACAGCGCGAGAGTTACTCATCGTGTTGTTGCTCTCGGCGACTCGTTACTACTGCGAACTGAGAAGGTAAGAGGTTATTATAAGTGGAGGCGTTCCATTGTTTGGTCGCGAGGCGTGGGTGTCGCGGGCGTGCGGCAGACGTGCCCGCGCGCGATCATAATGGATTAGATGATATCCGACCGCCGCGTCGACAAAACTAATCGCTGAATAAATTCAATTGTTTTCCAACATATTTGCATACGTTTCCAAGTGAAATGTTTCCCTCGCACCAATATACAATGAATACAAAGAGATTCATTGACTTATGTATTGCGATAGAATCTTGTGAAAGGTGGCACGAATTCAATTGTATTTCGCATATACTACGTGTAGCACGGCTACGGACGTCAGAATGGGCGACCGGGTTGGACTTGGCGCCTAATTAAATTACCCACAACAAGAACATTGATTGTTTTGAAGGAGTGTTGTTGCAGACAGCGTGAGGCGGCCGCGAGCGAGCCGCGGTGAACCGCCGCTGAATGCAAATGTGAGTAATTAGCGCCGGCGAGGGGCGCCGCAGCCAGCTCCTCGGCCGCGCACAATCCGAGCAATCACACGCAGCCACATCTAATTGCATTCATTGTTTCCTCGCGCCGCCCGCGCCCCCACCCATCGCACAGACACACCGATGTACCTAATTCTTTTTCTTTTTTAATATAATCCCCCCTGAACTCAATACACTTTTTATTTTTTGGTATTCACTTTTATAACCCATCCAAAAAATATATTTTCTTTTTGCCCTCAAAATATGTAAAATTGCTTTCTTCACTTCGTCATCATTTGAAATTTTTTATTCTCCTTATCCCTTTTTTTAATTAGAAAATAAATGAAAATCGCTGGGGCTAGATCTTGCCGGTATGGTGGGTGGAAAAGAGGCCTGCACCCACACGTGTGTAAGGCACCCCTTGCAACTATGCTCGTGTAAATCCGAGCGTTGCGTAATGCGTTACAAAATCAGTACACCTTTAGACATTTTTCCATCTTACTACACTGATATACTTTCCAAAACGGTGACCTCAATCGGTCGACTAGGACGGGGGTCAACTGCAAAGGATGTCATGGCTTGTTTAAAATTCCATGCCATTTATAAACCATCGTTTTACTAGGACAACGCTCACCATCAACAGCACTCATTCTGTTTAAAATGGTTTAAACGGTTTTTCCTTCCTTGATTACGAACTTTACCACAGCACGAAATTCAATTTGCTCCATAAAACCAGTTAACTTCTCGATGTACTTTTTATTTAGGCGATAACTCGTAAACAAATGAAGGTATGATATTGTAATTTGATAGTTATAATGAGTTCACATTATAGAGAAATCTGCACACCTGAAAGTTCTTAAGCATTACTCGATATCGCATAAGGCCAGTGTGGCGTGCGAAGCCTTAAACTTTCTCAGTTGAAGAGAAGAGCCGAATCCGCAGTAGGACGTGCACGTAACAAGCTCATGATGATGATGATAAATTATTTCATGGATATACCATTAAAGTCCATATGGGGGGGATTGCCGCTGGATGCATACCGCTTCCAATCGAACACTATGGAAGTCTCTGGGGGAGGCCTATATCCAGCAGTGGACCTCTTTTGGCTGATGATGTGTGATATGTGATACCATTAAAACATATTTTGTTTCACCTTGTAAATGCCTTATGGGACAAAATGAATAATTTCGAAATTAAAATGTAACTCTGTCATGTAGGAAACACCGATTCATACAACAGAATAACTCAAACAATAAAACTATAAAATATAGCCTACGATTACCTCGGCCGGACATGACTAAACATACTTCATGAAAATTGGGCAACGGGTGCGCCGGGCTCGCGGTCCAGCGACACACACATACACACGCGCGCACACAAACACGCACACACGCACACGTCACACGACACGGGTAATTTTGCCGTCGACCCAGCTCACCTTTGTGGATTGCGCCCATTATTTATTTGCGTTTTTCATCTGCCAACACACGACAACCACGTGAAGAGACATTGTGTCGCTCCGGGAGGTACGCGCGCGCCAGCTATTTGCTGTGGCACGGGGTAATCGTTTATTCCGCAGTAAAATGAAGGCAGCTGTTGGCGGGGCCGCTTAATGTGAACAGGTTAAACATTTATTATTTATTTGGCTCTCATCCCGGCACATAATTTAATTAGTGCCGTTTCCCCGTGTGCCGCGCGCAGCGGTGTGCTCCCGTGTGGGGTCGCGCGTCACCGGGCCGCCGGCACCACACACACCAAACAACTATTACGATCCCATTAGTTTGGCAATCAAATGATTCTCGCGTCAGAATGGTAAACAGAAAATAACTTTGGCAGGATACCCACATGTGGAAGATGATGAAAGCCACATAGGTTCCACAGCTGGACACGAACTTTCCTACCATTAAGGGCAGTTAGACGTCAGTCCATCACGCTGGTCGCGTGCCGCCTGGCAAGCTAGATATACTTAGCTAAAATTTGAACGTCATGGCAATTCAATATTTATTTACGCTTAAGTTCTAAAAGTAAGTACCTAGTCACAATTTTATTTTATTTATTTATTTTATTATCTTACAATTACAATACAATTGCGACGTCTACAATAAGTTCCTAAGCATTTTTTTAAAGAATTATACATGTATTTCATTAAAAATATCGATACACTTACAAGTATGGACATGAAAAAGGATTCGTTTACGTGAACTTAACGGAGGACATTTAAATGGTGTTTTATTAAAAAGAAAGTTATTACTGTTATCTAAAATATTGTTTAAAATCTAAAGAAACACCTGGGCTCTCTCAAGTCAGCGAGTGGCTAAAGATGACACATTTAAATAGTTTACGTTTGAATCTTCTATTAAACAGGGTGTATTCAGACCGTGATCGGACATTGAGGCAATTAATATCAAATGTGATTACAAACCCTCTGGCGTTAAAAGATCCCGACAAAAGATAAAAAAGTGACGTTTGTGATAACCGTAGCCATTGTCTGCCTTATTTTCCGATCACGGTCTGAATACAGCCTGTATAATGTAGATGCTTCGAAAATAGATTCTAAACATTTTCTATATTGTTGATGTAATCATTGTATTACGAATTGCAGATAATAGAGCCATACTCAAGAACAGAACTACAAACTAAATTCTTTTCCAATTTATAATACAAAGTCTAGCATCTTGTACGCCTTAGAAACCATCTGTTCAAAATGATAACAAAAAGTTAGCTTTTGGTCAAGGAATACACCTAACGAAGTCTACTTCTTTTAAAACGCGACATTCTACACAAACATTATGAACCCGCACGCAATGTGGGTGAGCCGTCCTCTAAAGCTGGAGCCCAGTCCGTGCGTGAACGTGCAAATGTAATACAAATATATCCAACCACAAATGTAATAATTCTTTATAAATGTGATGTTCATCTGACAACAAAACAACATGGATGGATTGCGTGTGGCGATCGCTGTCTAATGCGTAAACCGTTAGTCTGGCGCTCGCAGCAGCTCGGGTGAACAGTATGGACCGGCGGGGGGCAGGGGGCAGGGGGGGGTTGGCAGTGACGAAGAGGGGTGGAGGCCTTCGGAACGCTGTCCGTGATGGCCGCAAGGCGACGCGGGCCCTATTACCAAATTTTACAAGTGAGAGTTTACGAGTGATTTACGAGCCAATATGTCGTCGAGGTGAGCTCCCTCGCATGCATAAAAAGGTATTTTATCGTCGCCGTCGATATCTCCGCGGCTGTCCCCTCCCGCCCCCGCGCCCCGCCGCGCCGCCCACACCCCGCACACGTCCTGCCGCGGTGCAGCAGCACGCGCCCGCACCCACATCCGAGAGAACCGACCGCCACGCACCACTCATCATGTATTTGGAGTCAACACAGAATGTGTGCAGCAGCAAAGTGATGGCGTCGAGGTTTAGGCGCACGGCCGAGAATCCCGGCGGTCACGGGTTCAAACCCCAAGCACACACCTCTGGCTTTTCGAATTAATGTGTGCATTCACAGTGAATTATAACTTGCTTTAACGGTAAAGGAAAACATTTTGAGGAAACCCGCGGTGCGTTGCGAGCGACATCACGACATCGAGGTGTCGCCCTGCGCAAATAAAACGCAGTGCCGCTCTGGCCAAACGCTTTGGCCTTCTTGCGAGTGGCGCCTGCTTCAATAAATCTACCAAAAAATAAGTAGAGTTATAAAACAAGTCGCTGGTGTCTGAATCGCCTTTTTATATTTAAGTGACTTACATGTTTTAACATAACAATGACGTACCAGTCCCCACCCAGTGTGTTGACATATATAGGTACGACTGTATAGATATGATAAAATAATCATACATATCTGTTTGAAGTACGATAAAATGACATTATATGTACGAGTATATTGTGGTAATGTCTGTACAAGGAAACCGTCCTCAGCGGGCAGCACACGCGGCCGAGCGTGGCGCACGGTCTCACAAACTTGTTAAATTTTAACATCTCGCACGTTTGCTGTTGTTAAGTAAAAGGGATTGTGTAATATGAAGCGTCCCCGGCCGCCCGAGCCATCGCTTGGGGCACATTTGCTCCGCTCAGTTTCTATACCCGCCATACGTAACTCTGCCGAGCGATGGTTGGATATGCCCTCGGTGGTCCCGGCGGCACAGCGAACTGATCCGTCGCCTGCAGTGGCTTTACGAATAACATTGGGAGAAGAATTCCGCTGCTGGTTGCCTCATGGTGTCGACTTTCGCGCCAGTGTGCCGCGCGGTTCGACGGGGCTGCACGGAATCTGTAGTTGTGTTCGAAACACGAGCACAGTATCGCCCCCTATCATGTGGGACGAAAACATAACTGGGGAAATGTGGTTGTAAAAATGCCGATTACACACTTAGGGAAAACAAGCATGAGGTTATGCATGTACGATTGTATGTATTGTCTGAAAAATTTGACTTGGTGACCTGCACTCGAGGTTACAACCGGCCATAAGTCATCGTACGACGTGCCACGATGCGGTCGCTGCGATTGAACGTTAGGTATTTGCTTGGGCAAATAGCATGGAATATTTAACGTGGTTTTCTATTGTGAGGAACAATAATTAGCAGCGAACAACCTAATTGACGAGCTTAAAGAGCGCATTGTGAGTGGCGCGTGGCCCGCGGCGGCGACTCTCTCCCCCCCCCCCCCCTCGCACACAGCACGCCGCCAGCGCCGCCAGCACAATGCCCCGCTGAGTGATTGGGAGAGAGCTGCGCCGGACACACTGCCACGTCCATCACACACAATAGCTAATGAGCTTACGAGTGTCCCATCGCGAGTCGGGAGGAAGTTCAATAAACTAACAATCGAACAGACTCTTCTAATTCTAATAAAGAGGTTACTCTTTACCCTTGAAACGACTGCATGCAGCAGAAATGCGAATTTTGCGATGGATGTGTGGGGTAACTCTGACTGATAGAGTGAAGAATGAATACGTTAGAGGAAGTTTGAAAATAGCTCCTGTGATTGATAAGCTGAAAGGACACCGTCTGTCGTGGTATGGGCATATTATGAGGAGGGACGAAACATATGTTGGTAAGAAAGTAATGAGCATGAAAGTTGAAGGATGGACAAGCCGAGGAAGGCCAAAGAAAACATGGATGGAGTGCGTGAAAAGAGACATGACGGCTGATAGGGATGTGTGGAAGGAGAAAACATGCTGCGCCGACCCCAAATAAAAATTGGGAGCTGGGCAAGAGAATGATGACTCTTTACCCTTGAATACACTTTGTAACATTAAATGGTATCAACAACTTATTTACAAAACTAGTAGAAATTGAAATAATATAATCCTTTTCATTACCTTAATTTTGAGTTTAATATAGATAGAAGGTAATGCACACAATACCGCCTCTCGCATCCCATGCATGGACCGCGCCCGAGCTCACTTGTTTTTTTCTAGGTCGCTTTTTAAGGGTTCCGTAGCCAAATAGCAAAAAACGGAACCCTTATGGATTCGTCACGTATGTCCATCCGTCCATATGTTACAGCCACTTTTTCCCGAAACTATAAGAGCTCTGCTGTTGAAACTTGTTAAATAGATGTATTCGGTTAACTGCATTAAGGATTTCAAACAAAAATAGAAAAAAAAACAATACATTTTTGGGGCTCCCCATACTTAGAACTAAAACTCAATTTTTTTTTCATCATACCCATACATGTGGGGTATCTATGGACAGGTATTTAAAAATGATACTGAGGTTTCTAGTATTATTTTTTTCTAAACCGAAATGGTTTGCGCGACAAACGCTTCCAAAGTGGAAAAATGTGTCCTCTCCCTGTAATTTCTAAAATAAGGGAATGAAAAATGTAAAAATAATATGTGATGTACAGAACCATGCAAACTTCCACCGAAAATTGGTTTTAACGAGATTTAGTAATTAGTTATTTTTAACGTTATAAACCGTAAACTGTATTTAAAACATCGATCAAAGTTACAACGAGCTACAAGAACTTTTATATTATGTAAGTTGCTACTACGGAACAGACGAAAGATCCACGGCAAGAGGTTGTGACATGTGCAAGTGATCTCGGCGCGTTGAAGAGTAGTTGAGTTTGTCGGCGGCGCGCGGTAACTACGGCTATTGTCGGCTAGCGGAGGGCACCAGCCGGAGCCACGACAATCGACATGTTCTATGCGACGGTAATGTTGATCCGCCTTGAGAGCGCCACACGCCGCGACACGCATAAACGCCACTAAACTGCTAACAAATTTCTGATTTCTGCAAAATTGGGCGTTAATCTTCTATTCACACAAAATGGGCAAAAATGTAAAATCATAATAAAGCTAACGAGAACTGAGATACACTCAGGACGCAATGAGTTATCGATGGAACATAGGCCGAGAATTGTTTTTAATATTTATATTACCTTTGTGTTTTTCGTTCTTTTCTCCCTTATTTGGAATTAAATCTAATGCCCTCGAAGTGATAAATGACCTCACTTAATTCCGGGAGTCCCAGGCAATGCGCCGTCTTGTCCGGCGATGAGCCGAAGCCGGAATCGAGGTTCGGTTCTCGGTCGTCTCACTTGTATACGTACTAATTCAATACTGGCCAGTCGAAACTTGTGCCTTGCTCGGCTCTGTATTCCCCCTCGATCCGCGACGGATTCAAATAAGTTCTGGGTCTCAATCCATCCTTACTCACGTTTATTATTTTGCTTGTTTTATATTGTTACTATACACTACTGCTCTAGTGTGACTTTTTGAAATAAAAAGTTCTTCAGCGGCGCTAGGTAATTTTTTGATGGGCGAAAAATGTTAAACTCACGTCATACCACGTGATCCTGATGGAAAATGTGTAAGACGCATTGCTTTCGTCACGAATGGTCAAGACCGAGTCGTGCAATGACCACCAATTGGTCAATCATTGGTTCGCGAGCTAGTATGCAGTAGATTTTTAACCTACTTTTATTAAGTTGGTTCACAATAACAAACTCAATTTACTTTGTGCTGTGGCACAGAAACGTCAGGTGAGAGCAGATTTTCCATTGATGAAATTTCCTGTGCGATTGTGAAGAGCGAGGATATTGATGTCACGTGCCTGTGTGTGTGTATTTGTGTGTGCGTGTGCGTGTTTGTGCACGCACGCCCCCGGAAATACACTACGGCACCTTTATTGTTATCAGAAACAGAATTAGCGCGTCAGCGGCTGCCGTGCGCCTCGCGAGTGCCTCACCGCCGGCCCGCTCACTAACTCTCTACGACAGGTGAATAGGCATAACGTTGATACACGTTAAAACAAAATTATAATCAATATATGAGTTACTTTGCAAGTGACCTTACGCAGGACAATCCCAGTGGTGTTGGAGGCGAGACGTGGGGGTGCGTTGATGTTCCACTGAGCATGCCTTGCGTACATTGGAACCTGACAACGCAGGCCACTGTTTATACGAGCAGTAACACGTACTACAACCCGCAATCATTTCTATTACATCACATACTTATTGTAATTAGATTAATCAGAAACACAAAGCATACTTTATATTGGCATATTATTATGTCGCCATTTCGCTAAATATGACAAAATTATCGAATTAAGGAACAATTGAGGAGCGATATTCGTAGAACCACAGGCTCTAATACGAGTAATAATATAATATACAAATGCGCATGACAACCACCGAGAGGTTTTAGCCTGCCGTCACAACATGATGACGCATGAAGCCACAGCCCTTGGGTGTCACCACATTCACTTTCGCACAGTTTATCTATCGAGTAGGCTCCGACAACCGACCAAGACGCCGCCCGGCGCAGCGCGCGAGTGCCGCCGGCGCGCCGTTTGACATGCAAACGTCGCTGCATATTTAATGGTACATATCTCCACGCGACGACAATGCTTCACGCGACGCACTCACACTTGCATATAAATCTCTCATATGTGGCTACCGTGCAGTGAATACTTTCGATATCGAACCGATTCCTCTAATGTTGTTGATGGCGGTGGCGCGGGGCCGCGCCGGCGGACGACCTTCACGTTTATGTATTAATTAAATACTCCAACGAATTTGGGTAATAGAGAGCACACGTAAAGGGTGTCGCGCGCCGCCCCTAATTATGTCATTAGACGACGCTCGGCGCGAAACATCGCACCGCGTGCGGCGCGGCACACGTTCAGGGAATACTCGCCCCGGAGCCACCAGACAACTCGGAGCAACTCTACTGGCATCGCTGGGCCACGGGCGAACCGAGCACCAGCGATTTACTTTTTCACAATCAATCATATCTTACCAAATCAACTACGTTTAACTTTTTATAATAACTGCGATCGTTAATAAATACTAGGCGCGCAATTTCTTTCGTTGACGTCGAGTGGCCTAGGCTCCTTAACGGTACAAATAGTTGCGACGTCAGGTCCCAATCCAGTCCGAGTAATGGAATACTAACTCGACGCTCCCGCTGTCCACTGACCGGTAGTGTTCACGTCGAGACGCGCCTAAACATTAAATGTTCGATAAGTGGTAATGCAACCACTTCATTAGTACAATTATCCGCCACCGTGGCCGACCTCAGACCCTACGTTCTCTGCACGCGACCCCGCGCCGGCGGCGACTAGTGCGGGTGCCCACCCGGCGCCGCTGCACGACTTCTCACGCGCGTCTTAAAAACTGCTGCATATTGGTGTGATTGTGCACAGTCTATGATAAATTCTCCGGGGTGTTGAGTGGCCACAACCGGGGACCATCCGACAACGGTACCCACGAGATTCGCTACTTTGGGATACAACAATGCAGAGCATGTTCACAAACACAGGTTCGGCGGCCAACGAGATCTATGTATAATTATGAACAGTGGGCAAAAAAGTGTCTTGGTATTTTGGGGTGCTTATTTTTTCACACTTTTATGTTTGATAACTATCCACTACTTTTCGCTCCAAGGAAAGTAATTTTCGATATTGCAATAAAAATTTTCGCTAGATTTCATGCTATTTCATATTCTCCAAATTTGTCGCACGTGAATGTGTCTATTTACGGCTGGCCTGTAGTGTAACGTGCGCCAGCCAACAGACCGGATACGGTAAAATGTCAATATAAATCTATATACATTTCCACGGACTTGCATCCATGGGTGGCGGAAGGAATGGCGGCTACGGCCGGCCAGTGCAAGTTTCGTGTATTGATTGAGACGACTGGAGGCCGAATGGTACTGTTCGTGGTCGGCCACATGAGTGCGATCCCAAACGAGCCGCCTTCATTCACACTAAGCTCAATGATCGGTTCTTACCATTATTATGTAATAATCAAGTTGAACCTCATTTTTTAACTGCACTACTTAAAATGTTTAAAAGTTGAACTTCTAAATAGTCTTTATGGGGTTTTTGGGGCTTTGCACGTGATTCTATTGGGTTATTTCCTGGGTCGTGCACTATCCGAATGAAGAGCGTGCCTTAGAACTAAATATGAGATGATATTACAGAAATAACCTAAGAAATAATAAAAACTTTTGTTTTAATCGAGAGTATTAAAGAAAAAAAAGCAAGATTTCGAAATTTCCAGATTTATTGAAGACAAAAGTACTTTAAAATAACTAGAAAAAAGCACGAAAAAATGGACAATCGTCAATTTCACTTTATCAATTCTAAGTAGGTACCTTGAATTACCTAAAGGCACCTATCCACTCAAAATGGCACTTATTAAATTGAAATAAGTAGCTTATGTGTTTGTAAGTATCGTACTCGTATTATATCGTATGGATAATACTCAAAATCATCCTAATTGGAATGAGCGTGATAGCATACCACCCGGATTGTTACTATCCCATTCACAACTTATTCTCAGTCCACGGGAATTCTACACATTCCCCGAATAAAACGTAGTCTCATTTATGTACATACCTAAAATCATATAGATAAATCGGTCAAATGGTTTAGACGTGAAAGCGTAACAGACGTCCGTAACCCGTCCACAGGACGCAATTTTCTATATCTAGGTATATCCTTTCCTATGGTGTAATATTTCTCCATGTCAAATATCATCCAAATTGCTACGTTGGTTCAGGCACGAAAGCATAATATATAGCTATATAGCTGCTTCGTTTATCTATTGTAAAATAAATATTATGTAACTAATTTGGCCCTTTGTTTTCATTTTGTTCCCAAAAGTTCATAAAGTTTCCCAAAGTGATGTTTGCGAATAAGAATAACGTCGTTGGCGTCCCACCGACGGACTCCGGGACTGCAACACGTCCTACGACAACTTGTCCTCTCGCCGCGCCGCCAAGCACGGCCTACAGCTTCCGTGGCGCGAGCACATGGCGGTGCCGGCCCGCCGCCAGCACTGCAAGAATAATAGAGCATGTAGTGAGGGAGTGCGAGCGGCTCGCGCGTCCGCCGCTGGGCGTCGCGGCGGGCCGTGTGTCGCGGCGCACGCAGGGGCGGCGCGCTCGGCGGCGCTCGGCGGCAGTTCTCGGCGCGCCCCCGCCACGCTCCCACGTGTCTCGAGCTGCGCCGCCGCGATGCACGCTCCCCGCGCCGCCTGACGGACGCGCGAGACGCTCTCACTGTGTCACTGCCCCGCTGCCATCCCACGAACATGAACTAGCCGCGCAGGACACCGTTCGCTGAGCGTCCATCCGGTACATGTGCTAGTGTCGGCCGACGACTCCGCGCCACTCGCAGGCCCCCGCTCGGCCGGCGCCGGCTGCCGTCCCCAGTGTGTGTCGGTTGTGAGCTCGGTGCTCGCGTGTGTCCCGCTCAGTGAGTGCAGTGCGGGTGTCGGAGGCATGCTCGGGCCGGCGGCGGGGCTGCAGCGGTGAGCGCGGCGTCGGCGGCGCCGTCCGACCGATCCTGTGCGTTCTCCACATAGCTCTCAAGTAGGATGCGTTGTCACAAGTACTACTATGTAGTTGCTACTAGAGCACATCGCCACCCGATCGCATCACAGAGACCCGCGGCGCCCGCGACCCTTCGCTGTGGCAACACATTAACCTGCTGAAGCTAAGCGTCGCAGGCGAGTGCGACACCGCGACGAGGCGACAGTCTCCAAAGTGTCCCTCGTGCAGGCTGCACTGCTGCGCGCCGTGTCGCTATGTCGCCGTGTCGCCGGCCACGCTCGCAGCGTGTCGCGTGCACTCCTTACACGTTTACGTGTGACGGCCAATGGTCGCGACTCAAGCGACCATGCTCCATATTTACTAAACAACTTCCCAGTTTAATTAACGGTATGATTACCAACGCCATACAGTAGGTCCCATGCAGAAAATGCGTAATTTTACACAGCGTCTGTTAAATATAGCAATTTAAAAATCCTTTTTGAATGCAACATATTATGATTCTAAATCACGCAACTACGCACTTTCGACATATGTATGTAAGTGCGTACTCACATTCATAAGTATATGTACGCCGTGCGATCTAGAGGTTCCAGGTCCGATTCCCGGATCGGGCAAAGTGTTTTTGGGTATTTTTCCCATCTTATCATCTCAGTTCTATCCCCAACCAACGATTAAGACATGTAAGAAAGCGCCACGCCGGTCATTTCTTACGTCCACTGCTGGACATGGGGCTCTCCTATGGCACGCAGTACATACGCACTGACAATTACTCAGCCAGCGAAGTAAACCCACAGCTAGATACCTCGCCACGTGGTAGGGATCCATTTCCGTCATCACCTGGGAAACGCTCCGCCAAATATTACAGCCACGGGTGTAGTACGGGTGAGCCCCTTACACTACATGCCAGAATCCGTGTGACTGCTAAGAATTTGCTGACAGAAACTGAATTACATTGCCCCAGCGGAGTATTCAACCGGACACTTCTAGATCGCACGGCACATACTTCTGCTGCAAAGCCACGTGGAAGTCTTAATATTTATTTTAATCTACCTTTGTGTAAGGATTTTCTATTAAAGGAAGTATAATTTTCTGACAATATTTTTACTCTTTAATCCTACATACTTCCGGATGATAAGGTGTTAAAAATTGACAGCGTCATAATACTAACCCCACACTAAGGTACAATGTCGAGTTGTCAGATCAGATACTGCGCGCAACTACTCCAACTCGCAAACATTTACACCCGAGACAATAATCTGTAAATTTCACAACCATTCATGATGGCCTCGAGGTTTAGACGCGCGGTTGAGAATCTAGGCGGTCGCGGGTTCAAACCCAGCCACACACTTCTAACTTTTAGATATTATGTGTCTATTAATAATGAATTATCACTTGCTTTAACGGTGAAGGAAAATATCGAAATGACGAGCACGCCTAAAAGTTTTTGGGAATTCCTTAGGGGTGTAGTCCGCCAACCCGCACTAGGCCAGCGTGGTGGACTAACGCCTAAACCCTCTCAATGGTAGAGGAGGCCCGTACCCAGCAGTGGGAGGTATGTAGGCTGATAATGATGATGATTAGTGTTGGTGGACTCCACGGTCGCCGTCAAATAATTTCCATCCGTAGCGCAGTCGCGTAATACGCCTATCATCACGTCCGTGTGAGTTCGTAACTTGTAGGCATTTTGTATGATCGTGCCGGACGTGGAGCGGCGCGCTGCTGCTCGCTGCCAGCCAGGCGAGTGTGCGCCACCGTCTGCACTAGTGATAATGTATCGCCGCGATACATTCCACTCCAGGGTGTGGACGATGGGAGTCGACTCTCGGAGAGATCTGTGACGAGTTACTTGTACCTTCTACAAGCAAATAGTTTGGTAAATAGATTAGGTCGCGGGCCGAGAGTTGCCGAGCGCGCGAGAGACGCGCCGAGAGCGCTGCAAGTGTCCCGCGCCGCACATTGTTGGCATGCGTTAAATTGCTTTATTGATCGTTCACGTTTTGGCGTAAACGGGCTGAAGCATTCAATCACATTCAGCGCGACTCCGTGACTACTTGCCTTCCACACGCACCTCGCTCTACACTTGCTGGTCCCGTGGAGGGCAAGTGTCAACAGTCTCTGCAGCATTAGTTTGCGCCACGTTGGAAATATGCGTGCTTTTGTCACTTTCCCTCATACAGTTTTGTATCAGTGCGTCGACTGTGCGCCGTTTGAAACTTTATCCAGCGGTTCATTTGTATTCCATTTTAATACGGAGTCAGACAGTGAAGGCCACACAGCAATGGCATGAGTAACAGTAATTCGGTCCAAATACACGCGATCGCACGGGTATTTGCACGTCACATATTTTTGGCATTCTAATATAGAAATCCCAATGATTATTGGAACATTAAGAAGCTAACTTCCTGGCCCCGAGCCCGCGACCATCGTCTTAACAGCCC
Source organism: Cephonodes hylas (assembly GCA_030295005.1). Lineage (NCBI taxonomy): Eukaryota > Metazoa > Arthropoda > Insecta > Lepidoptera > Sphingidae > Cephonodes > Cephonodes hylas. The sequence goes on along the minus strand of AP025367.1, from coordinate 20,744 downwards.
GGTCATATAGAATGTTCCTATTTTCCCATACTTGTCCTGGAACTGTTGTCCGCAACTATGTATGCTTAACTAAATGAAAGCCGTAACATTCAAAGCATATCTTTTTTTTATTTAAAGTCCAAATAACCCAATACTTGATTGATGTAGCCGAGACTTTGTGCGAAAACAATATACAGGTGTATTCAGACCGTTATCAGAAACTGAGGCATATCTAATATGATTACAAACTCCCTGGCGTTAAAGAAAATCCCGACCAAAGAATAAAAAAAATGACATTTTCCATAAAAACCACGGACATTTAATACCCATGGTTGTCTGGAAAATGACAAAACTTAAATTTTTTTCGGCATTTTCTTTAACGACAATGGGTCTGTGATCACCGTAGCGATTACCTGCTTAATTTCCGATAACGGTCTGAATACACATTGTATAAAGCATAAAGTAACTGCGCAAAATTCTACAATTATTTTAATTCTGAGTTGGGGCGCGTTATCGGACATTCCGAGTTCGATTTGTGCGTATCAAAACGCTTCGCTGCACATCGTCTGCGAGACACAAGCGTGATCATTCGACTCGCATTCCAGTCGCGCCGCCAACTTGCGTTCATCAGTGAGCCGATACCATTTGAATAGATTCTAACTTTACCAGTTCATATTAAACTGGTGAATCATACATACACACGAACGCCTTTATTCTCGAAGAGGTAGGTAAAGGTGCCGCCCATTGCCGTTTTTCAGAGACATTTCTGAACGCCGGGCTTTGACTAGGAATTTTATAATGGAACAACATCACTATACCCGATCTGGGAATCGACTTCGTGACGTCTGAATCGCAGAGCATACACTTCAGAACGAGACCACGAAGCAATCGTAAATGGGTCCAGCCGTTTGAGAGATAAGCGCCAACTACATGTGTTAATGGGTTAGTGTACCTTCTTCAATCCCCAAACATCAAATAGTTTTGCGCTACACACAGCCATTTCAATTAGTAGTAAACATTATACCACCTATTTATTTACATTCCTGTCATAACAACGTCACAAAAAACGCTAAGAAATACTAGAAATAATAAAATTAAACCTTATACAAGCCTTACCTTGGCTTAATATTATTATTGGCTAGCTCTTGTTTGTTCTTCGTCCGCGTAGACTTCAGGATTGGGTGTAGAAAGAAAATAAGTGAATCTATAAACCGCCTCCCGATTCTCGAAAATAGTACCTACTTACTGAATTTCATAAAGTCGCCTAAGATCTGTTTTTATGCCCCGATATCCAAACCGGAAATCATCCAAATCTCTAATATGATTTAGGCGTAGAGCCGTAACACAGCAGTGTTACTTTCGCATTTACAATATATCATGTCCATGACGAGCGTCGCGTCATACACACTAGTGTTACTGCGTGGTCCCGCCGCCGGCACCACCGTGTGGTGGTGTACACAAATGTACCACAACACGTGCAATGTATTCGTTACAACTCGTATTCAAACTAAGAACTGATCGCCACTGGACATTCCACTCTATTGCAATTTCTTTCTAATTGTATAATATTAATGGCACGCGCAGAATCTTATGCCGATAAGTAGTTAAAACTTCGTGAGCCTTGTGGTTGAGTAGCCCTCGATCTGTCCGCACGCGTGGAGACGCGCTCCACACCGGCACCAGCTGCCGACGTCTGTGCGCGTATTGCACTGCCTGTGAGTGAACTGAACGCGCTCACTTATTGATGTCGCGAGTAACATCTGCGCCTGGAATACTAATAAAGGCGTTTGTATGTGAAAACGACACGAGAACTTATATTTTAAAGATGTATATAAAATCTGGAATAAAAACTTATAAACATGCCCGGATATACATCGCGGGCTTCAAACCAGAAGGGAGTATAAAAAAGTAGTTTTTTTTATGACGTCAATCATTTGTAAGTTCATCGATACACTACTTCTGATTTTTTCTTAATGGTAGCTTAATTACTTTAAAAGGTTGTAGAGATAAATAAAAACAAAAATTGTTAAGTTGTTGTTCCCTCCTAAAAAGTAGGGGTATCGCTTATACGCCCCATACATTTAATACCGATGGTACGGTGGAAAACATCAGTTTTTATTTTTGACGGGATTTTTCGTCGCCAATTGGTTTACGAACACCATATGCCTTAGTAGTTAGCGCATGGGTATCTCTTGAAGCTTCAAATTATAAGCTCTAACATCGCAATAAGTTTCTAGTCATAACAGAAAACGTATCAATTTATTCCTTAGGTTCATAAAATTATATAAGAATATTCATGTTATCGAATGACATTTATTTATTTGTAATTTTGTACTATAGCGCGGGTAGTGCGTGCGATGGGAGCGTGTTGTATGCGTACATCTTGTACAAGATAGCTTGATTTTTTGACACAAGTGCTAGTGATGGGAAATAGAAAATACCTAGTGGTCGAAACAATAACTTTTTAAAATACTTGTAACTGTGACGAGATGGTGTGGGTGTATTATGTGTGAAATTCTTTATTCCACTAGACATATAAAACATTGGGTAGATAAGTTTCTATTTAATATTACAGGATTATTTTTGGACCCCCCGTCAAACTTAAATAAGTGGTTCAGACCATGAAAGTAAACAACTTTCCCAAAGAAACACAAGTCGAAAAGTAAAAATTCAAAAAATCAGACCTTCTGCATGTAAAAAATAAGGCTGACAAAATAGTTTTGTTATTAAAACAGTTTTTATTAAGAAAGAGAAGCACAGCCAAGATCATCATCTCCAGAATTGTCGAAGCTTGTGTGATCATCTCTAACTTCAATGACACCATGCAACATCAAAAAAAATCACTGATCCCGGGTGGTGATTTGTATTTGGTATGCTTAGTAAATAACAGAAAACAAATTAATATTTAGATATCACGTCCTAGAACAAATATAATAGTAATTTTCGTAACGTAAGATTATAGTCTTACTTTATTTACTTTCCGCTACTCATCGTTGAGGGTAGTTATAAAATTATATGATTGATGTGTACAGATGTCTTCAAAACATTTATGTCATTCATAAATCTACAAATTGCCGCGTGTCTTAATTTTTGTTAATTTTCCTAGCTTATTTTGTTATGTTTGTGGCAATTCACGCCTAAAAGTGAAAAAAGCCAATTTCTCCTGTTTCTGGAGTTAATTTTAAAATTGATCGCGGCGTTTTTATCGAGCCTCAACCTATTGAAAACAATGCATGGTTAGCTTTGGTTGACCTCATATAAAAAAAACTCGCCAATCAAAAATCAGCGGATTTTCATGAAAAATTAATCGAATGCTGGATGCTTATTACAAACTAGAATGCAATATATCATTGAGAAATCATTTTTTACACTCCCATTTAAGTTTCTTTCCTGATAACATGGGATCAGTAACCGATGAACACTGTTAAAGATTTCATCAAGAAATTGCAGAATACGAGAACCATTACCAGGGTAAATGGGAGCCAGCTACGCTTGCAGATTACTGTTCGAGCCTCCTGAGAGATCCTACCACTACTTGGCTATAAGTAGTCTATAAGTAGACTATAAGTAGTACTACTGACTACTTATAGTGACTTTCTCTTAAGAAAAGCCTGTAGTTCAAAAAAAAATATATTTAATGTACAAAAACAATTTGTGTAACTAACTACGAGTATATAGGTCATTTTAAGTAACATCAATAAATGCGTTCCACTATTAAATTTGATGTGATAGAACAATTTTATTTCGATATTTCTCATAGTTTTAAGGTGGCAAAACATAATTACATACTGTGAACCCAGTGAAACAAAAAAATATTATTTTGTTTCAGTGTTATTACTTCGTGTTCAATAAAATTGTCGACGTGGACATCGATATCAACGATGTTGCATCCCTATCCGTCCGAGCGATGTAACATTGTACAAGCGTCTAATATTTTCGGTGTTCCTATATAAATATTACTTCGAAGCAATAAAGTCTTAAAATATTCGGATAAGCTTGAATCTTTAGGGACTGTTGTGTTATATGGACTTTTAAAATCATTAAACAAAGAAAATAATATGCTCGTGATTGCAAAGTTATCTCTCAGAAAAATTGATATCTGCCAAAAACATGAAGCAATCTTGTACGAGGTATGGTTGTGTGGTGCAGGTGCGGGCGGGCGGCGGTGCGGCGGAGGCGCGCGCGGGAGCGGCGCCATGCGCTGACGCCATGCGGCGGCCGACATGCCGCGCCGCGCTCCGCACCACGCGGCCCCGCTGCTGCTGCTGCTCGCGCTCGCCGGTACGTGTGTCGGCGCGTGCGTCGCACCCCCCACACCCCTCCCCGCCCCGACTGACCAGCGCGTGTTGCAGGGTGCGCCGGCAACCCGGACGCCAAGCGGCTCTACGACGACCTGCTCAGCAACTACAACAAGCTGGTGCGGCCCGTGCTCAACGTCAGCGACGCGCTCACCGTGCGCATCAAGCTGAAACTGAGCCAACTCATCGATGTGGTCAGTCGCATATCCGGATCGCACACCCGCTCCGTATATTAACTCGAATGTTACTAACGTGCCCGTCAATGTGTGTTGCAGAACCTCAAGAACCAAATTATGACAACCAATCTGTGGGTGGAGCAGGTGAGTGTGTCGCTCGTGTGAGCTCGTGTGAGTGATGTGCGAAGCTGCAGTGTACGAATGTTCGCAGAGCTGGTATGACTACAAGCTGTCGTGGGAGCCGCGCGAGTATGGCGGCGTGGAGATGCTCCATGTGCCCTCCGACCACATCTGGCGGCCGGACATCGTGCTCTACAACAAGTGAGACCAGTAGTAGCTAGCCGTCCGGTTTTGGCCGCGCCCAGCCGTGCCTAACGATCATTGTTTGTGGAGCAGCGCCGACGGCAACTTCGAGGTGACATTGGCGACCAAGGCGACGCTCAATTACACGGGTCGCGTGGAGTGGCGCCCGCCCGCCATCTACAAGTCCTCGTGCGAGATCGACGTAGAGTACTTTCCCTTCGACCAGCAGACGTGCGTCATGAAGTTCGGCTCGTGGACCTACGACGGATTTCAGGTAGGACTCGGGTCTGGCGATCCGCGCCGTGCACTGGTTCGCATGATGGAGTGATGCGCGGTTTATCCACAGGTGGATTTGCGGCACATCGACGAGGCTCGGGGCACTAATGTCGTAGAGCTGGGGGTCGACCTCTCGGAGTTCTACACCTCCGTCGAGTGGGACATCCTGGAGGTACCTGCAGTACGGTGCGTATTAATTTCTAATTCGCGCAAGTCTATAAGTATTTTTCGTGTGGCTTACATAGTGAGTACCGTTCATCCCTGTGTGCGCGTGTGCTGTGTCCGCAGGAACGAGAAGTTTTATACGTGCTGCGATGAACCCTACCTCGATATTACATTTAACATCACCATGCGAAGAAAAACGCTGTTCTACACCGTGAACCTGATCATTCCGTGCATGGGAATTTCGTTTCTGACCGTGCTGGTGTTTTACCTGCCGTCGGACAGCGGCGAGAAGGTGTCGCTGTCGATATCGATACTGCTCTCGCTCACGGTGTTCTTCCTGCTGCTGGCGGAGATCATCCCGCCCACGTCGCTGGTGGTGCCGCTGCTGGGCAAGTTCGTGCTGTTCACCATGATCCTGGACACGTTCAGGTGCGTGGCGGGAGCGCGCGGGCGCGGCGGCTGGCGAGGCGACTGAGCTCGGTTCTGTTGCAGCATTTGCGTGACGGTGGTGGTGCTGAACGTGCACTTCCGCTCGCCGCAGACGCACACCATGTCCCCGTGGGTGCGGCGCGTGTTCATCCACGTGCTGCCGCGGCTGCTCGTCATGCGCCGCCCGCACTACCGCCTCGACCCGCACCGCAGCCGCTTGTGAGTAAGCCTCCGCGCTCGCCCTCTTACACGTCTGTCGCTCACAGCGGCACTGCAGACACTTGTATACATTACATCGATACACAGCTAGGCGCCCGCATGCTCTGCTTGTTAACGTCAAGTTAATGTATTGTGCCAAGCGTTTCTAATGAGGTTATGATTGTAAATACCATTAATGAGTTTATTTCTTTTTCTGAGATATACATTTGAATTGAGCTAAACAAAATTACATGATACATATTTTAATATCACATTAAAACATAATAATATATCTTACGTCCAAACAAAAATTTTGTCTTAATTTTGTCATGGTCTTTATTTAAAATTCCCCTATACCTATACGTTATTTTCATCTAAAGGTTCTTAGAAAATTCTTACATGTGTGGTCCGGCAGCCTGCACTAGACCAGCGTGGTGGCCTCCTCTACCATTTAGAGGATTAAGGCCTTATCCACTACGCTAGTTTAGTGCAGGTTGGAGGACTTTACACTTAAGCAACTCCTCAGAACAAACAGGCGTGTAGGTTCCATTACGATGTGTTTCCTTCCCCGTTGAAGCATGCGATAATTTGTTGTAATACATGATGATATGATTTATTTTATAACACGTTGCGTTATACTTTATAATAGAAGAAACGCCTAAGTATTATTCCAACTTCGTTCTGAATTTGGAAAGTGTGAAGGGGCGAAGTAAATGCCTTACGGCTGAGAGAATATTACGCCATCTCACAAAATTGCGACTAGTTTGATGAAGGACTAGATTTGGCGATTTGGAGCGAGGTTCGCATCCGCGCTGCGCGTTTTGCCGTTGCACGATAGTCGATGTGACGCCACCACTGCGTTCGATGCACCGAGCGGTATCGTGCAAATGTGTGGGTTTATTGGTTTTGTTCGGGTTAGGTCGGTCTCGCGGAAACTTACTACACCGCAGCTGATGATTTCAAATGTAGTTTTTTTTTATAAAATATACTATTAGAAAATTTAAGTAACTGTATAACGGTAATTAATAGAAAATATATTATACATTCAGACCGTGATCGGAAACGAAAGCAGGTTATAACTACGGTGATCACTAACCCGTTGGCATCAAAAGAAATCCCGACAAAAAATTAAAAAAACAACAAAACCTTTTCCATACAAACATCGGTATTAAATGTAAATGGTTTGTATGGAATACGCCAGGGGGTTTGTATTCACCTTAGATATTACCTGCCTTCGTTTCCGATCATGGGGCTTATATACAAAGCCATTGCGTAGTAACAAGATGCGACAATACGAGTAGAAGATATTGAGTATGTTGTCCGCAGCGCAGGACTGGTGACGGGTGCGGGCGAGGCGGCGCTGTGGGACGACGCGTCACCGGGCGTGCCGGCGCCCCCGCGGCCCCCACGCGGCCCGCCCGGCGTGCCCCCGCTCGGCACGTGCGCCGCCTGCGCGCCCGCCGAGGCGCCCGCGCTGTGCGACGCGCTGCGCCGCTGGCACCGCTGCCCCGAGCTGCACAAGGCCATCGACGGCATCAACTACATCGCCGACCAGACGCGCAAGGAGGAGGAGTCCACCAGGGTGGGTACCGCCGCCCGCGCCCCCCGTGCCCCCGCCCGCGACCCGCGCGCTAACGCTTCGTGTGCGACAGGTGAAGGAGGACTGGAAGTACGTGGCGATGGTGCTGGACCGGCTGTTCCTGTGGATCTTCACGCTGGCGGTGGTGGTGGGGTCGGCCGGCATCATCCTGCAGGCGCCCACGCTGTACGACGAGCGCGCGCCCATCGACGTGCGCCTGTCCGAGATCGCGTACACGGCCGCCAAGCCGCGCCCGCCGCCGCCGCGCTAGCGCCCGCGCCGCACACGCAGACAGACACGAGCAAATTGCAATTTGCAACATTGTACATAGTATACATACTTATTATAGTTTATACAAGGAAACACCGCGATCGATTCTAAGTCGAATTTCTTTTGATAGAGACGAAATAAAATGATCGTTTATAAATTGAGTTTTTTTCTTTCTAATGGTATCCTGGAAATTATCAATTCAACAACATGGTTTATTACACAGCTTTTCATTGTTTCAAAAATATTTATTTATTTAACGATAATGAATTGGTATTATAATTGTATTATACCGTAGTCGAAGCGGTGAGAGCGTTTTCTCTGAGGCGTAGGTAGAAACTTAAGGTGCTTAAACGCATGAGTAAATTTCCAAACTGGAAGACGTTGAATGACATGATTTGGATCACGTGAGTAGTTTGTCTCACATGATCACTTAATTGTGACTCAAATCATGTGAGGCAAACAGGCTCATGAAGTGAATTCATTTTTTTATCTTGTTTCCCTAACAAACGGAATTCAATATCTTATTTGATTACTTATGTACTAACATAGCTTCTACCCATACTATCTCCTTCTTTGGTAGCTCCTTCTCATGATCTATCTCATACTTAAAGTCTAGACGACAGGGTGCAATAATAACACTGGTCTACATCAAATTTGCCTATTACATGAAAATGTACTATAATGCTCACTAACTCAACGTTTACAAATTGCTTACTTCCATTATTTTGGAATAAAAAATAGAAACCAAGACAAATCGTGCGTAGCGCACTTAAGTTGCTAAACGAAAAGAAAACTCTCTTCTATCATTTTTTTTTTATATATTAAACTAGCTGTCCCGGCAAACTTCGTATCGCCCTACCCGCCAATGAGTGTATTATATATTAATTGTTTTCTATTTTTAATTGTATATGAATACTGAAATAAAAAAGTACAATAAATAAGTCGCTTCCATCGGGTATCTGCTAGACATGATTAAATTAGACTATAAATTGTGAATATTGAGCAGCATGGGGAGTACTCGATTTGAATTCTCTTCATTCAAATACTTCCTTGTTAGAATAAGGCCCAAACCCTCTCAGTTGTAAAGGAGCCCCGTGCCCAGCAGCGGGATTTGTTGCTGATCATGGTAAAGCAACTTATGATATATAGGTACCTACATTTATTAAAAATTTTAAAGGGGGTTTAGGGTGTTTTACATTTTCAAGCATAATAAAAATTTAAAAATTAAGCACAACCAAGGAGATTATAAGTTCAGTTGGATAATTAGAATTGATTTATTTTCCTTAGTTACACAAAATAAATTTCTAAACGAACGCATTAATATTTGACAGTCAATAAATGCCAATCCCTTGACATTACTTACATAATTCAATTTTTTTTAAATCTAAAATACGCAATTATTCGAATGTTATGGTCGATTCAAAATTCTTATTTTAATACGTTCTTTTATTTAAAGGGACCTTGAACTGCATCGATTGGATAAAAATTAAATGTTTGACAGAAAAATTGGTATGGTGTTAAAATTCAAAATGACTTAAGTCAAAGACGAATCTTTTGTATGGGAATATAGAAAAGTATTGTTTTAGGACTGTTTCAGGCAATTTTTTAAATGTATCTCTCCGTAAGAACCATCCTTATACTTCAAGGAATATTATAAAAAAAGAATTAGCAAAATCGGTTCAGCTGTTCTCGTGATTTGCGCTTCGGAACATATAGAGCAATTCATATAGAAAACAACGAAATGTCCCATGGGAACGCTGTCGAACGGGATAAAAAATATCCTATGTATTAATCCCGGTTCTAAGCTACATCCCCACCAATTTTCAGCCAAATCACTTCAGCCGTTCTTGAGTTATAAGTGGTGTAACTAACACGACTTTCTTTTATATATATAGAAGATTCCGTTCCTTTCCGATGATTTTATGTTTTTACTCTAGAATAAATCTTAGGTATTATTTTCGGGAATTAAAAATTAAATAATTAATAAATAATTTTCTAAAATTAATGTCTAAAACAAACAAATATAACAGTACCTGAACTTTGTAGACATTTTACAAAAAATAAATTTCTGAATGCACACATGATGTCTTCAGAAAAAAATAAAGTTGTGGCTTAAAGGTCTCAGCAACCAGGCCCTAAGCTCCAAAAAAAAAAAGTTGTTACACTATTTGACAGGATTGGACAACAAATGTTTGACATGTAATAAACAAATCAGCATCTATTGAAATGATTAAGTATTCATTACACATATCGAGTTTTCATTGTTCTTAAGATGTATTCTGCTATTCGGGACGGAAACAAATCCAACAAATCAAAAACCATGGCAATTGGTCCAGCCGTTCTCGAGTTATAAGTGTTGTAACAAACACGATTTTCTTTTATATATATAGATTGGCACTTGCGAAAACATTTGTGAAGGCTCTCAACAGATATGGAAATACCTGCGCAATAGTCGTATAAACGACTCCAAAATAAAAGAAAGAATCTGAAGGAATATAAATAAGTGAGATTCTAAAGGACCAAAATTTTGATCGTTAATTATGTTTTGGGCAATAAGAGGTATTAAAATTATGTTAAACTTGGTAACAATGTCCTTTAAAAGTATCGACAGTTGGGTGGCAATATATTCCTAAAAAAAATCTGCATTTTTATCTTGATTTTTTTTCTAACTTGTGATGTCATTGACGAATATAATGAACGATTACCAAAGACAAACGAAAACAAAGGGAAAGTTGTAATTAAACCCTATTAAATACTTTCTTAATATTTCAATATTCCCAATTTTTTCCTAATTCAATATACTTTTCTTCTTTAACCCTTAACTTCCTTTTGTATAGTATACTATACATAAACTTTATAAAAATATATGACCACTATAAAATATTTTTTAATTAAATTTCATTTAATAAATGGCTTTTCTGAATGTTTATTTAATCTTCAAAAATATAAATAGTAGTTTATATGTAATAATTTTAAAATAGTTGTCAAAAATACCGTCAAGATTCGCCGCTCAGGTTTATGTAAGGTAAGTTTTATTTTATTTTTATGTTTGTACCCCTAAATCTGGATTTTTATAATAACGTATATGTCGAATATAAGACAGGGCGGTTATTTTTTTATAAGAATAAAACGCAGAACCGTCGACCTTTGTTTGGTCATCGGCTCTGTTTTCTTACATTACGCATAATGGCCGCCATATTAGCTTGTAATTTATGACGACTATTTGTAATAACATTTATTGCAAACTATGGGAATTATAACAAAAGCAAAATAATCAAACAACAATGAAAGTTGGTTCAGTTAGGTTTTGGGTTGAGTTAGGTTAGTTTGAGTATTTTTTTTTTTGTTTTTTTTTTTCTTTGAACGCTTCTGACAATAGCAGACAACAAATGAGGACCGTAAGAAAACAAAAAGTTGGTTCAGTTAGGTTTTGGGTTGGGTTAGGTTAGGTGTTTTTTTTCTTTTTTTTCTTTAAACGCTTCTGACAATAGCAGACGACAAATGAGGACCGTAAGAAAACAAAAAGTTGGTTCAGTTAGGTTTTGGGTTGGGTTAGGTTAGGTGTTTTTTTTTTTCTTTAAACGCTTCTGACAATAGCAGACGACAAATGAGGACCGTAAGAAAACAAAAAGTTGGTTCAGTTAGGTTTTGGGTTAGGTTAGGTTTTTTTTTTTTTTTTTTTTTCCAGTGTTACTCTGTTGGGGTACTGTATGTTTCGCTGTTGAGTGTCGTGGAATATGTGATTGAGTGCTGGCAAGGAGACGAGGCCTCGCTATTGGATACGATAGCCTGTCCCTTGCCAGTTTGTGTGTCATTCATTAGGGTAGTGTGGTGTGTAAGGATGTGTGTGTATGTGTGGTGAGTCCAGTCAGGTGGTGTATAACAATAGGGTTTCTTATTAGCTAAAATAATTGGTACACAGTTGTAAATTATGTTATAGATCAAACAGTAAAGAAAAGTGAGAAATTATGGACTAAGAATAAAAATAAAAGTATAAAAACAACAAAATAGAACAGTGGATTCGAAACAAAATGACACATAATAGATGAGTCGCAGTCCTTTGAAAGAAAAACAGAATATCTTAAACTACTAGTTAAAATAAAAGTTAAACAATAAAAATAAACACAAAAACAAACTAAAGTTGCTAACTAATATAAAGGTATAGGTTGTGTGGGCGCGCGGGTCACCGCTTCCCCAAACGGTGTCCAACGACCAACACTAACCAGGGTAAATTAATACTAACAGTAAACAGGAATTTAAAACACTATTTAACATTATTAAATTAAAATACAGTTACAGTAAAATTAATATAAAGAAAGATAAAATATGGACAACAGAAATTATTAATAAAGGTTAGGTTAGGTTTGGGTTAGGTTAGGTTAGGTTTTGGGTTAGGTTAGGTTAGGTTTTGGGTTAGGTTAGGTTAGGTTTTGGGTTAGGTTAGGTTAAGTTTTGGGTTAGGTTAGGTTAGGTTTTGGGTTAGGTTAGGTTAGGTTAGGTTTTTTTTTTTTTTTTTTTTTTTTTTTTTTTTTTTTTTTTTTTTTTTTCCAGTGTTTCTCTGTTGGGGTTATGCATGTTTCACTGTTGAGTGTGGTGGTAAACGTGATCATGTGCTGGCAAGGAGACGAGGCTTCGCTATTGGATACGATAGCCTGTCCCCTGCCAGTTTGTGTGTCATTCAGTTCGGGTAGGTGTTGTGTGTACTAGTGTTTGAGTATGTGTGGTGAGTCCAGTCAGGTGGTGTACAATATGGTTTCTTAAAAGTAAAATAAATTGTAGACAGGGTTTTAAATAAATATGAACAACGAAGTAAAATTTTACAGTAAAAAGTGAAAAACTAAAGACTAGACTTAAAACTAAAACAGTGGGTATAAACAAAACAAAGTAACAAAAGTGATTTCAGTCGCAGTCGTAAAACAGAATTAACAAAAGAACTTAAACGATAACAAAAGATAAAAGTTAAACAAAATTAAACATGACTATTAATACAAATTTAAATACACAAAACAAGAATAATGTAAAAATAATTAGTTGAGGGTTTGCGGGCGCGCAGGCCACCGCTTCCCCTTGCGGTGTCCGCACGACCCGCACTAACCAAGATAAATTTAAAACTATAGAACACAAAAATTAATACACAAGTTAGAATCTTAAAGTTAAAATTACATACAAACAAAGGATTTAAAAACATTATAAAATAACTGATAAAAATAAGACATTTTAAAGCACTAACACATTATTATACAAATGAAAATGAATTTATACACAAAATAAAATAAACAGGAACATTTAAGAATTATACAGGTTGAAATATTTAAACATAAACTTAATCACAAAAATAGAAATAGACAGCATAATGAGTAAAAATAATATAGAATAAAATGAAAAGTTTTCAGTTGCTAATCAACCTCAGGGTCCAGCCGGGTTGTCGATGGTGGCGTTGAACTCCTTTAGCGAACCCAGGATGGAGTCGACCAGCTCCAGATAGGAGGCGAGGGCCTTCTCTTTCCCCCTCGCCAGGTGGTCACTGATCTTATAGGGATCGACTCCGCAGCGTCCGCAGACCATCTCATGCGAGTACCGCGCCATGGCGTACCGCGGGCAGTCCTCGAAGAGGTAGTCCAGGCTTTGGCTGGTCCTGTCGTCGCAAGGGCAGTGGTCATCCGGAGTGATGTGAAACCGGTGGAGGTAGGCCTTATGGTAACCATGACCGGTGAGGACCTGAGTGGTTAGGTTAGGTTAGGTTAGGTTAGGTTAGGTTAGGTTAGGTTAGGTTAGGTTAGGTTAGGTTAGGTTAGGTTAGGTTAGGTTAGGTTAGGTTAGGTTTTTTTTTTTTTTTTTTTTTTTTTTTTTTTTTTTTTTTTTTTTTTTTTTTTCCAGTGTTACTCTGTTGGGGTAATGTATGTTTCACTGTGAAGTGTCGTGGTGTATGTGACTGTGTGCTGGCAAGGAGACGAGGCCTCGCTATTGGATACGATAGCCTGTCCCTTGCCATTTTGTGTATCATACGTTAGGGTAATGTGGTGTGTGAGCATGTGTGTGTATGTGTGGTGAGTCCAGTCAGATGGTGTACAATATGGTTTCTTAGAGGTAAAATAATTTGTAGACAGGTAAATAAAATGTGAACAACAAAATTTAAAATTTTTACAGTGAGAGTGAAGAACTAATGACTAGACTTAAAAGCTAATACAGTGTATGTGATTACAAGATAACAAAAGTGATCAGAGTCGCAGTCATTGAATGCAGAATTAAAGCTTAAAACTAATACAAAATAAAATGAATGTAGAAACGAAAGTGATGTAAATGGTAAATAAAAAGGAAAAACAGTTTAAATTTGCAAAACTTAAAAATTTACAATAAACTAGGGGCTTGCGGGCGCGCAGGCCACCGCTTCCCCTTGCGGTGTCCACACGACCCGCACTAGCCGAGAATGTTTTAACTTAACACAAATTAAAATTTAATATAAAACAAAACAAAAGTTAGATAAAGTAAGGTTAATGATAGTATAAGACAAAATAAGGGCAATAGCATAAAACGGTTTACATCTATACTTAACATAATAATATTTTCAAAATTTACAAGATAGTGATATAAATAGAGCACTGATTTTAAGTTGGCAATAATTACAAATGTACACATCAAAAGACACGAATAGATAAAATAGCCTAGATAGTAATTAACATAAACAAAATGACACAAAATAACAATTTTTATATAGCCCTAGAACAATTGAAACATTTAAAGAAAGAATACAAGCTTATAACATCTAATTCACATATAACAGGAAACCAAATTACAAGTAACACAGATATAGAAAAAGGACACGAATATAAAAATAAAAAGAGAAAGTTCAGAGTTGCTAGGCAACTTCAGCGTCCAGCCGTGTTGACGTTGGTACCGTTGAAGTCCTTGAGTGAGCTCAGGATGGAGTCGACCAGTTCCAGGTAGGAGGCAAGGGCCTTCTCCTTCCCCTTTGCAATGAGGTCCGTTAAGTTGTAGGGGTTCACGTTGCAGCGCCCGCAGACCATCTCGTGCGAGTGCCGCGCCATGGCGAACCGCGGGCAGTCCTCGAAGAGGTGGTCCAAGCTTTGGCTGGTGCTGTCGTCACAAGGGCAGTGATCATCCGCAGTTATGTGAAAACGATAGAGATAGGCCTTGTGGTATCCATGTCCGGTGAGGACCTGTGTGAGGTGGAAGCTGGGTTCGGTCGCCTTCCAAAGCCTGCGGATGTCTCCGAGACTCGGGAAGAGCGACCGAGTGTGTTGGCCTTGTTCAGCTGCAATGTAACGCGACTGCCAGGCGTCCATGGAGGAGCTACGTAATTTAAATTTAGCAAAACTAATGGGGAAATTGACGTAATCTGGGGCTTTGTGAAGGTCGCAGGCCGAATTGGCTGCGCTGTCTGCGAGTTCATTGCCGTGAATGCCAATGTGACTCTTGACCCATGACAGTCGCAACGATCCCACCTCCCGATAGTCCCATAATACGCGATGTATCTGGGACACCAGGGGGTGGGTGTTGCTCCTGTTCTGAATTGCCATAATTGACGACATAGAGTCGCTAAAAATGGCAACATCAGTGTATCTGTGGTCAAGAGCCCATTGGCATGCACGGAGGATGGCAAGTAGCTCCGCCTGGAATACCGTACAGCAGTCGTGTAACTTAAACTTCTTGGTGGTTGTGATCTTCCCGCCAGGGTCGAAGCACACAAAAGCGGCCCCCACCTTGTCGTCATCCTGCTTACTGCCGTCGGTGAATATCTGTACAGTGTTTTCGCCGACCGCATCGTTGACCTCCTCCTGGTTACAGGAGGTTTTCAACTGAAAAGTGATGCGGTCCGCGGGGTGTAATAAGTGATGGATGGGTGTGGGGATCTCGAGGCGGATATCCTCGGGAAGGAATTTGGTAGTCCCGGAAAGTCGGGTGCTCTCGGCCCCGTGCACCTCCAGGATCTTGAGATCCAAGGGGGTGAACTGGGCCAGAGCGAGGGCAGCATTGGTGGAGACTGTGCGGAAGGCCCTTATGGCCTTGATGGCAAATCCGCGTTGTGCGCTTGCGAGGAGTTTCCTCGCGTACTTTTTCTCGACCACTTGCCCCCATACACCAGCGGCGTAGGTGATAGTCGGCTCAATCACGTGTCTATAGATTGTGCAAATATTCTCTGTATGCATCCCCCAAGTGGGTTTTGCATACAGAGAGAGCTTCTTAAACACGCGTTGAGCCTTGCCGATGGCGTGGAGCAAGTGGTCGCGAAAAGTCAGTCTCTCATCCAATACTACCCCCAGGAGCTTAATGTTCCTGGCGAAGGCGATCGGATGCCCGTCCATGGCAAGCCTTGCAAGCTTAGCCCCGGGAGTGAACGCGATGGCCTGGGTTTTGGCGGCGCCAAACGTAAGTTTGACGCTCCTCCCCCAGTCCGCGATCTCTCCCAGGACTTTATTGGCGGTGTCCGCAAGTGCGCTCACGTCTCCAGCGGAGACAATGAGCAGCACGTCGTCCGCGTAAGCTTGCAAGTGACATCCAGGAGGCAGCGGCCGGTCCAGGAGCTCGTCAAGAATTATGTTCCAGAGCACGGGCCCACAAGTGGACCCTTGAATGCACCCTTTGGACATACTCTTGGTGACTCTAGCCCCCGCATGATCCAGAGTGACGCTACGTTCAGCGATGTAGCTGAGTATTAGCCCAAAGATGTTAGTTGGGCACTCAGTCACTCTGAGTCGATGCAGGAGCGCGGGCCACCAAGCGTTGTCAAAGGCCGCTTTGATGTCCAGGGACACCGCAGCGACCAGGTGCTTCCGTGCTCTGGCCCCCTCGACAAACTCCAGGGCGGTGCGCAGGGCAGCAGTGGTATTCGTCTGCTCCCTGAAGCCAAACTGGTGGGCGTTGGCTTTGCCAATCCTGGATGCCCTGTAGGTGACTCTTTTTATAAAGAGCCGCTCTAACAACTTGCCATACACGGGCAGCAGACCGATAGGCCGGAACGCTCCCATGGTGGTATAATCCGACTTGCCGGGTTTGGGAATGATCTTGACGTAGGCCTTCTTCCACTGCCGCGGGAAGTGCCCGAGGGCTAGGCATCTGTTCATAACAGATGTCAGCAACCCCGGGAACTGTTTGGCAAACTTCAGACAGATGTCTGAGGTCAGGCCATCCAGTCCTGGAGCCTTCTTGGGGTTCATAGACCCCAAGTGCTCCAACACTTCCTCGGCAGTGAAAGGAGGATCCTCGGGAGTATCAGGATGGACATTGGAGAGGTTTCTAAGGTAGTGGTGGTTGGGCTCGGTGTCCGGACCGTCGTCGGGGTAGAAATGGTGCAGCAGAGCTGCGGCCGTTTCTTCCCCTTCTTCGGTAAACCGGTCACCGAGCTTCAGTGTAACAGGAGGGCGTCTGGGTGTGGTGTCCTTGAGGAGTCTGTTGGTGAGCGACCACACGTTCTCCCTGGTCTGGAGCTTACAAAACTCCCTGAAATTCTGGGTTGAGGCGGTCTTAATTTCCTGCGCGTAAGTTGCCTTAAGCGCACGAAATTCCTCAACCAGGGAGTCCGGCGGCCGCCCACGCCTGGCGGCTGTGTGTAGGCGTCGGTGTAGCTGGATGACTTCACGCTTGCGCTCCCCCAGTGCATCGGTCCACCAGGGCGGTCGGTACTTACCTCCGCCCTGCTTTACCGGCATGGAGTCGCGGCAAGCGGTGTGTATAATGTGCGTGATCTCGTCTATGAGGGCCTCGAGTTCCTCACAGTTGAGGGTGTTAATATCCCTTTCCAGTACATCGGACCCGGCTAAGGTGGTAAGTAGCGAGTCCGTGAAGCGACCCCAGTGGGCTTTGTCGCTTTTGTACCGGAAAGTGGAGGTGTTGGTGGTGTGTGTGGTGTGCCCGGTATCTCCGGTCACGACGCGAAACACTACAGCATTGTGTTGTGACGATGTACCTAGTGTGAGGTCGACCCGCCACTCTCGAATGGCCTCTAAGATGTTAAGCGAGGCCATTGTCACGTCTATAATGGACGTGCGAACACGTCCATGCGTGACGGTTTCGAAAGTGGGAGTCGACCCGGTGTTGCAAATGTATAGGTCGTTTGCGAGGGCAAGCTCCGCAACCTCGTAACCGCGGGGATTAGCAACGGCGCTGCCCCAGTCGGGGTGCCAACCGTTGAAATCCCCGCCGAGAATTACAGGGCTGCCCCGCACCGACCTAAGAAATGTGTCTATGTGGTGTAATGTGTTATCTGCGTCGTGGTCGGGCTCAACATAGGCTGACGCTACGTAGTAGCGTCGATTGCCTAGGCTAAGCCCCACCACGCACAGATTCGATGTGGAGTATTGTGTGTATCCGAGTGTGAGGAGGTCAGGCTTAACAAAGACGCAAGCCTTCACTCTGTCTCCGGTGCAAAACTGATAAACGTTCACACCGGAGATGTGTTTGACCTCCGTGCCAGACCCAACATATGGTTCCGACACGAGGGCCACTCTGTAGTCGCTAGCCACGAAGGAATCGATAAACTCCTGGAGACAGTTACGCGAGCGGTCTAAGTTGCACTGTACAACCAGGAGTTCCGACTTAGTATCCATAGTCTACTTTGTCGTTATCTTCTCCTTCATGGCTCGCAGGCGTGGGCAGTTTGTTGATGTGGCCGAGTGTGACGCGTCGAGACCCGAGCTGAAACGGGTATTGTGTGCCAGGCAGTTGTAGCACTTGGGAGCCCCCTTCCTCTCCCTTGTGGGACAACTGTCGGCGGTATGGTTAGTGTCTGCGCAGAACGCGCAGGGTGAAACAGTGTTCTTGCACTTAATGCGCGTGTGCCCGAACTGCAGGCAGCGAAAGCACTGCATGAACGGGGAGAAGTCCTCGACGTGTACCCTCTGGTGGTCCACGCAGACTCTCCCCGCCGCAGTGAGTCGCCGCCATACAACGGGGTGTACAAGCATTACTGCATTGTAAAGCTTGGGGTTGCGGTTGTTGCGCTTAAACCTCAGCTTCAGGTCCCCATCGGACGTGTCTACCGGGCCTACCTCTGGGTTTTGATTGCGGATGATCTCCACCAGTTCCTCCGCCGGGACCTCCTTCGAGATGCCTTTTATAATAAGCATAGGTTTTAATCGCCTAGCGGCTTCGGCACTCACCTGCGACGATCCGCTAAGGCGCTGCAAAGTGTCGTCGCGATGTTCCGCACAGTCGAACTCCACCCTGAGCTTACCGTTTGACACAGGCTGGACTCTGGCTGGAGCGTAGTGCGATTTGCGATAGGAGACTGCCTTTTTGAAGGCCTCGACGGCTTCCTGCGGGCTCTTCGTTGTCACCTTAGGGGTGACAATTATTGCCGGGCGGGTGGCCGGAGGCGCGGGGGCAGGTCTCGCGTTGGTGGCGGAGGCAGCCTTAACCGTCTTAAGTGCCGAAGCATAAGACGGTGCGGCCGCCACTTGTTGCTGTTTCTGTATAGATTGTAGGGCTCGATTATTTTGCTGTTGTAGCGCGTTTACTGCCGTGAGGTGCTTGCCCAGCTCCTCACGGACGCACTGCATTATGTCTGTCTTGAAGTCCCTGGTGCTCGCAGGGGCGGATGAGTCGGTGTTGTTGTCCGATTTAGTAGTTCGGGAAGCGTCGGAAAAGACAACTTTTCCGGCGATCAACGTCAACTGCCTCCCGATCGCTTCCACTCTCTGTTTACTCTGCTTAGTAACGCTTTTCTCTCCCGCTGCGCTAATCAGCATAGAAGAGATGCAGAGAAGATATTCTTGTAGCGTGGTGGAGCTGGTGACAAAGTCCGCCCTTGCTTTCTCAGGGAGCTGAGCGTTGAGGTCGGTTACAGAGGTGGTTTTATTAGTTTTATTGTCTTTGTTTGTCTGTTTCTTAGTAGGGATAGGAGCGGGAGCGGGTTCGCCTGATCCGCCAGGCGCGGGAAGATCCTGGGAGCCCTTTTCCATCTTAAAGTGTACGAAGCACTCGGCCACACAGGAGTACGGCAGGTGTTCGGCCACTTCCCGGGAAAGGAGAGGGACGGGACTGGTATCGGGGATAGAAATGAGTGCACAAATTCGAATGCCGGTAGTAGTTACGCCAGACTACCCAACTCCTTAAAGTTGGGTGCTGGTTTGGCCACTTCCGGTGACCCGATCGAGGCCGGAGACGTGTGCCGAGAAAGCGCCGGCCAGTCAGAGGCTGAATTTTTTAAAATATAATAAATATATAAAGAGATATACCCGAAAAACACAAGAAAAAAACACAAAAATCGGCTGCCAGGGGCGTTCAAGAAAGTATAAATGATATGTTAATATATAATTAGTTATAAGGGTGTTGGCTGGTGCAGAGGGCACTTAAAAATATATTGTAAATACTATAAATAGCAAACGAGCGAGAGAAGGCCCCTGATTGGCCGAGGCACATAAACAGCCTAAGCGGGCAATCTATTAGGTATATATAATATATAGATATATAATTGAATAGAGGGGTGTTGGCTGGTGCTGAGGGCACTTAACAATATTACATAAATATGATATATAACGAATGAGCGAGAGAAGGCCTCTGATTGGTCGAGACACTTAACTCGCTGCAGCGGGCGTACTAGTGGGTATATATAATATGTTGATATATAATTAGATAGAGGGATGTCGACTGATGCTGAGGGCACTTAAAAATATTATATAAATATTATATATAACGAATGAGCGGGAGAAGGCCTGTGATTGGCGGAGACACTAAAACCGCCGGAGCGGGCAATCTATAAGGTATATATAATATATAGATATATAATTGAATAGAGGGGTGTTGGCTGGTGCTGAGGGCACTTAAGAATATTACATAAATATTATATATAACGAATGAGCGGGAGAAGGCCTCTGATTGGTCGAGACACTTAAACGGCAAAAGCCACGGATCCACCGATCGGATCTTCACCAAATTTGGCAGGGATGTTGAGGGGAGGGATACCTAACTGTAGGCACTGACCCTGGGCGTGGAGACAGTCCAGGGGCCACGCCACCGAGGGTCAAAGTTGGTGATCACAACTTTCTCGCACTTATTGATCTTAAAATGGCGCTTACCGATCTCGGATCTTCACGATCGATGTGCCTCCAGTTA